>CM042690.1:510062062-515403203 GCA_023614405.1 Avena insularis
CAACATACCGACTGAATAGAAACGGTCCAAAAAAGTGTTGGACTGGAAGAAACAATCCGTCCTTTATTATTAGGTATAGATATAGATTATATATTAAAAGTGCATTACGGGCTCACTAGAAAAAAAGAAAATACTCCAGAAAATCCCACAATAATTAGAATCATCAGGCCATCGATTTAACTTAATAACTAATGATACCCGATGAATCTTGTAAAAGAAGAGTTACACAAAATTACCCACCAATGCCATCATATACGTACGACTCATCTCTTCCTCTATCAAATCCTAAAAAACAGTTTTGATCTGCATCTGTAGGTATCGCTTCTATTTTGTGTTGCTCAGCGCCGCCTAAAAAAGCTTTGGCTCATAGGCTATTGGTCCGTGCAATACATCGATGTGTTGAAATCCTACGTCGGGGATTGCTCCAATTCTACATGCATGAACACATGGAGGGCTATTTAATCGCAGTTGAACTTGCTGGAAAATGTTATTGGCAAACTGACGCTCGGGGGATTGTTCCAATTGTATGTGCATGGACACATCGAGGTTAATTAATCGCGGGTGTGAATTTGCTCTCGCCGGCCCGTCGTGAAGCGGAATTGGTATCAATGCATCTTTGTTGCTGGTATCTTTTCTCTCCCGTTCGGCTGAAGTCAAGAGCGTGCTAAACCTCGCCAAGATCAATCTGCCGGTGTCGCACTCCACAGTTCGGCGCTCAGAAGCTGACTCGGGTCCGGCTGCATTGGCCGACTCGGCGGCGCCACGCGGCTCTGTCGGGACTCAACTCTAAGATCGCTATCTACCTCTACACGGCGCGTTGTACGCGGCGCTGAGGAATATGTGCAGATCGATTGCATGAAAGGCGATCCAATCCATCCGATCGATTAGCTGTACGCACGTTGCATGCATGGAGGGTCAGACAAGAAGAATGCCTGATGCATCAGGTATGTCCGGCTCCGGCAAGAAGATGCTCTCATGGATCATGTCCGGTAGAGATACACACATACGATCATAATTTGCCTTTTCTACTTTTAGAGCAACACACGAGGCTGCTTCCTAAAAATAAACCTTTCGGGAGAACATGTCGTGTCATGAAGGTGTGCCATGATAATCAATTACACCTCGATCTTACAAAAGAATAATATGGTTGTACTTATTTCCTTTTTTTCCTGACAGGGGAATAACCTGACCAGTCTGAAGTTCCTGAAACATGACGTTACTGAAGTTAGCAGTAGTAATATTGAAGAGCAATTTCTCATTCCTTTAGCTATCCATTTTTTTATGAAGGGAGAATATCTGACGAGTCTAAAGTTGTTGAACATGACCGTGCTGAAATTAGCAGCAATATTGCATTTTTTCTCTTCCTTTAGTTATCCATTTTTTTGAAGGAATCGGAGAATCCTTGACATGTTTCTGAACATGACATTTCTGAAGCTAGCATTAATATTATTGAAGAGCAATTTTTGATTCCTTTATTTATCGATCAAATTATGATTAGAACATATATATGATAGTCTATATTATCATATCATTGGATATTGTGGAACACTCATGGGGAATTTTGCATGTTAGAAACTATATGCATCAACGCATTTTTTTATTGCTCCATATGATTCTTCCTGTTTAGTAATTATTATCATATCACCGGATATTATAGAACACTAATGAATAATTGTGCATGTTAGGACCTATACATATCAACACATTTTACATTCAGCTATAAGAGCATGATTTCATATGTTAAATTTGTAATAACCATTCTTCAACTTAGTTCTTATTTTGCAGATCTCCCCAAATCTTATTCAACTAACGGCTTAAGAAAATAGTACCTCATGTATGACTATCAAAATTTTCTCTACTTGGTGATTTTGAGTTATCATAATCTTTGTTTATTGGTTGTCATGTTAATCCTGACTAAGGGTCCCGTCCGAGCATGGCATAGTGAGCATTTGGGTAAGTTACCTTTATTGCATGTCATTCTCAGCTCAGTTTCCCGCCACAACAGTTTTCATAAAATATGTATAATCCAACCTTATGTCAATACCCAGATTTTTAATCCCAGATGCCCGTTATGCCATACCTCGCAATCCTAGGATTACCATTTTTGCGAGATATAACGGATTGGATATCACAGTACATCATCTATTACAAACCATACATAAGGTCTTACACAAATAAGGATCTCATGATCCAGTCTGAATACAACAAGTAGCGGAAATAAAAGATAAGCGTAGCGGTGGGGTCCATCTTCAGGGGCACAGGCAATACTGACGAAGGCAGATAGTCCTAGTTATCATAGCCGTCCTATCGGCCATCATCTTGATAGTCTCCTTCATAGTCTGGCCATGAGAATAGCCAGGGACAAAAGCCATGAGTACTCTTTAAATACTCGCAAACTACCACTAACAAGTAGTATAATTCTAAGTTAAAGTGCTAAATCTAAGTTTAACTATAAGGTTAATTTTGAAACTTAAGCTGAGTTCTGAAGCAAAGAAAGAGAAAATAAAGTTCTAGAATCACTTAAGTTGGGAAGCTAGTATCATAAACATAACCCTGTTGTGGTCAAGTCAAGATTCATCATTCACTTCAAGTTATTTGAAAAACATCTGACAATGAAACAGTATGGCCATTCCAACTGTCCATAACCGCGGACATGGCTATTCGAATAGTTTGACACTCTGCAGAGGTGGTACACTTTCACCACAAGATTCGATACATCTGTCAGGGATAACCCTGAATCATCATACTTAGTATGTAGATAATCAAACATAACCTTCCGTTTACACACCCTAGTATAAGCACCTCTCCTATGAGGATGGCCTCCCAACCATGACCATCAGTCATCTTGGGCACTACATAGGTGGACATCATTGAGAGGTAGCCTCAGCTCAAACCTCTCCCGCGAGGGAACTAATACTAATGCATATAAATTTCTAGCTAAGCCTCACCCAATTCAGGTAGTGTGGTTGTACAGTAAATTTGGAATGGTATCGCATCCGAATCCAACCATCAGTTTTATAAAAGGGCCAAGGATCATGCCTCAATATTTTCATCATCATAAACCATTTGTGTTTCTCAACACATGTCAAAAACATCTCAATAGAATGACTCATCATTCCAAGGTTTTCACAATTCATTTCCAGCACTTGTTCCCATCTAAAGTGACTCAAGTTTTGATCTACTCTAAACTACTAAGTTAAGAGTGTTCACTAAGGTGGAAAGATGATGTGTTCAATCTCATGCCATAGAATGACATCTAAAGCTTAGCTAAATAGGTCAAGTTTTATACTTTTTATGCTACCTTCAAAACAAGTAAGAGACTTTGTGTAAACTAAAGGAAGTAAAGCTGTTAAGGTAATACTTGGAGTAGTAATAGTCAAGGTGGGGTGACCAAAGCATGCCTAAAGCATCTTTGCTCATTCATCTCTCTTTATTCTAGCTTGCTAACAATATCTTGCACTTTTAATGGTGGCTTGCAAGTACAACTTGCAAGAGTTAACTTGTATAGTGCTAGCTTGCCTTGGTTAGTGCAATGGTTGAAGTTTTCTTCTTCTTCTTGGTAGCACTCCTCCTCCTCGTAAGCTTGGTCGGTACTATCTTCTATAAATACATGCGGAGTACACAATCACCAAACAATACTTAACTAATCTAATTAGCATTCTAAGACACACATTTGATGATCTATTATCATCACAAGCATCACAAGTTTAATTCACTAGTTTCTTCCTTTTTATTTTAGGAAATAATTTCTACTCATTGAAAAATTAACTAAGATTTAATATTCACCACTTAAAATATGGGATCATGTTGACACATGTCATCACCACATATTCTAACATGTGGGAATGAGATTTAAGGGTTGGATAATAATTACTTTGGTTTAAGTTCAATATTTAATGATTTAAAGTGACTAGAAATGCCTATATAGCATTGTTTTGGTACTAGTCCAAAGTCACTGCATGTAAACCTTACTATTTTTATATATTCAGATAGATATTGTCAAATGTGATTTTTTAGAGTTGGAATCAACTCAAAAGCATTTATAGTTTATTTTTGAAAAATGTTTGAAGTTAGAAAAGTCGCTGCCTTGTTATTTTTTCTATAGATTCATTATAATACCAATTGGTTTAAATCCAACAGGCTTGGATAGAGATTTTCAATACCTTTCTAGCAAAATTAGTTTCATGCAATTTGAATTTATAAATCTCCCTGAATTGATTTTAAAACTAGGGGACAGAACTAAGATTTAAATTAAAAAGAAAAATCTAATTTTGAATGGCTGGGCTAGCGCGGGAACGAACATGGGCCGGCCCAGTGGCGCTCAATGGCGCGGGGCTCTGCTGTCAGCGGGTCCCGCTTGTCAGTGGCTCTTAACACGTGAAACGGTACGCGCGTTGTGGATTGTAGGATTAGAAGTGAGATCTACGGTTGGGGATCGTCGTCGACGACGGACCTGTCGCCGGCGAGAGTTAGCCCTAGAAGATTGGTGGGGTTCTACCGGGGACATACCAGGGCTCCAGAGACGACGGCGAGGCAGACAAAAGAACTGGTGGTCGACGGCGAGTTCAGGGACGGTCGAGGCAGCTCCGGGGGTGGTCGCAATCGACGGGGCTTCTCCTCCTTTGCGGCGGGCTCCTCCGATGCAATTCCGGTGAGCTGCTGCTCGATCGGCTCCGGCGAGAGAGGGAAAAGGATCAGTGAGATGTGAGAAGTGTGGGAGTGTGAGGATTTCGTCTGGGGAGGCCAGCTTATATAGGCTCGACGGTGAGACCGAGCGGTGTGGGCAGGCGACTCCGGCGAGAGCGGCACAGGGGGCTAGCGGCGTGGCTTGAGGTAGGGGATGGTGGCCTGTCTCCTGGCGGTGCTCTGAGGCTTAAAGGCGCGGCAAGGCGAGCTCTGTGCTGGTCGGGAGCGTCACACGCTCTGGGCGGCAGAGGTTGCGGGTTCGACGGCGAGCGGTGAATGTGGCGCGTTGGGCGGCCAACGGGGGTGTCTGTGGTGTTCCCTGGGTCATGGCGAAGCGGTGGGAGTGGGCTGCGATCGAGGGGAGGTTTGTGCACGCGGGGACAGGGTGCGCTCTGCGGGCGGCGTCGGCATGGTCGACAGGCTCCGGGTGTGGCGGTTCCTGGCCGTTCTGGTCGTTGTCCTTGGGCTGGGGCTGGTTGGACGGTGGAGGTGGACCACGGGCTAGCGTGTAGACATGGCGAGAGAGGGGGAAGCAGTTTGCTGCTGCGAGGGCCAAGTTGGCCGGCAAGGATCTCTCGGCATGGCCTTGCAGTGCAGCTAGGAGGTAGGGGATGGGTTGATGGTGGTCTGGTTAGACTTGGGGGAGACAAGGGTGATCAAAGCACCTCAATTGGCTAGACAAGATCAACCCCAAAACAGTAATAGTTATGCCACTTTGATCTTGCCCACAAGGTGTTTGACAAAATGGCCGAAAGAGAAAAACTTTTGAATTTTGAGTTCAAAATTTTTGAGTGATCTAAACTAATGCTAGTTAGTCTCTGGTTGCAAGGGTTTTGAAAATGGAGCTCATTTGAGTGGTTTTTCAAATAGGGGTGATCTATGCATATGTAGTGAATTCAATTTTAAACTATCATTTAAAATTAGTATTTGAAAGATTTTTGTAGATCACAAGTTGGGCCTTGGTACCTCATTATGTGTACTAGAAAGGGGTGTAAAGATCTAGAATTATATCTATTGAGAAATGAGTGCTAGGAACACTCAAAGTAGTGTAGTTGATTAAAATGGCCAAAATGACCATTCACTTCAAATATTCATTTTGAGTTATTTTTCTTTGCGAAAAGTTTGGGAATGACTTAGATGATGTTTATTTCACTTAATAAACATTTTACAAGCAATGGATCACAGAACCATGACAATTCAAATCAATTCCTAATTTAAATTCTCATACACATGAATGCTTTTATTTTTAATTTGGAAAAGTTTTTGTTAACCCTAATTTTGATGATTTGGATCTTGATAAGCTTGGATTAAAGTTTTGGGATGTTACAAACCTTCCCCCCTTAAAAAAAATCTCGTCCCAAGATTTACAAAGAAAACTAGGAACTAAAGAGATCTGGGAACTCTGTCCTAACGTAATCTTCGCGCTCCCAAGTGGCTTCCTCCTCGGTATGGTTGCTCCACTGAATCTTGAGAAACTTGATACTCCTGGTCCTGGTGGTTCTGTAGGCTTCTTCTAAGATACGGATGGGCACTTCCGGATAGGTCAGGTCATTGTTGATTTCTACGGCTCTGTGATCGATGTTCTTGAAAACTTTAGTATTCTCGGGCAGTTCCAAGGATTTGCAAAGTAACGAGATATGGAACACATTATGGATGGCTGGCATCTCTTCAGGAAGTTCCAGCTGATACGATACTTCTCCTCGACGGTTCAGAATCTTGAAAGGTCCGATATATCTGGGGGCTAACTTTCCCTTCAGACTAAAGCATTGAGTTCCCTTCAATGGTGAAACCTTGAGATATACAAAATCTCCGACATTGAAAGTCAGGTCTCTCCTTCTCTTGTCACCATAACTCTTCTGTCTGGATTGAGTGGTCTTGAGGTGCTCACGGACTTTGTGAACCTTCTCTTCTGCTTCTCGGAGAATGTCGGGTCCAAAGATCTGACTCTCTCCTACTTGCGACCAATTCAAAGGGGTACGACACTTTCTTCCGTACAGGAATTCAAAGGGTGCCATCTACAAACTAGCTTGATAACTGTTGTTATATGAGAATTCTGTGAAAGGCAGGCAGTCTTGCCATTTTGATCCATATTCCAACACACAAGATCTAAGCATATCCTCTAAGATATGGTTGACTCTCTCAGTCTTTCCATCAGTTTGCGGGTGATAAGCGGTACTAAAGTTCAACTTGGTTCCTAATCCTTCCTGAACTTTTTGCCAAAATCTCGAGGTAAACTCGGTTCCTCAATCAGATATGATGGTCTTGGGGGTTCCATGCAGACTGACAATCCTAGCAATGTACAACTCTACTAGCTTCGCACTCTGGTAGGCAGTCTTGACGGGTATAAGGTGAGCTACCTTGGACAGTCTATCAACTATGACCCAGATTGAGTCATTTCCCCTACTAGAAGTAGGCAAACCAGTGATAAAGTCCATTCCGACAGAATCCCATTTCCATTCCGGAATCTGCAATGGTTGCAATAGTCCTGTAGGTCTCTGATGCTTTGCTTTGACTCTTTGACAGATGTCACACTTGGTGATGTAGCTTCCGATTTCTCTCTTCATCTTGTGCCACCAAAATTGCTCTTTCAAATCTTGATACATATTTGTTCCTCCGCGGTGGATAGAATAAAGAGTATCATGAGCTTCCTTCATGATAATTTCCTTTAGCTCCGAATCTGCTGGCACACAGATACGTCCTTTGTACCACAGTACTCCTTCTTCGTCTTTAGTGAATCCAGGTACCTTTCCTATACCAATACGACGTTTGATTCCGTCGATACATTCATTCCCCTTCTAGGCTTCCTTGATTTGGCTAATCAAAGTGGGTTGAAGTTCAATGCTAGCTAAGAATCCTTTGCTAACTAATTCAGTCCTGAACTGCTCCAATTCTTCGTACAAACTTGGTTGCTTCTCCTTGATCATGGTATTTAACCTACATGGCAATCTGCTAAGAGCATCTGCTACCACATTGGCTTTGCCGGGGTGATAGTGAATGTCAAGGTCATAATCCTTGATTAACTCTATCCATCTCCTTTCCCTCATATTCAGTTCTTTCTGAGTGAAGATATATTTCAAGCTCTTATGATCTGAGTTAATCTCACAGCGATTACCCATCAGATAAAGACGCCATGTCTTCAATGCTAGAACCACAACTGCTAGCTCAAGATCATGGGTCGGATAGTTCTTCTCATGCTGCTTCAGTTGTCGAGACAGATACGCGATGACATTGCCTTCTTGCATCAATACACATCCTAGACCAATCTTGGATGCGTCACAATACACATCAAATGGTTTCTTGATGTCTGGCATGACCAATATTGGGGCTGATATCAATCTCTTCTTCAGCTCCTGAAAACTGGCTTCACACTTGTCTGTCCATTCAAACTTCTTGTCCTTCTTCAATAATTGGGTCATGGGTCGGGCGATGCTCGAGAATCTTTCTACGAACTTACGGTAGTATCCCGCTAATCTGAGAAATGCACGGACTAGGGTTTGAGTGGTTGGGGCTTCCCATTCTTCGACATCTTTGATCTTGGCGGGATCAACAGAGACTCCTCCGGCAGACACAATATGTCCTAGGAATCCTACTTCTTTCAGCCAGAACTCACACTTGATGAACTTGGCATATAACTGATGCTCTCCCAGGGTTTCTAGGATGATTCTTAGATTTTGCTCATGCTCTTCTTCTGACTTGGAGTAGATAAGGATGTCGTCGATAAACACAACTACAAACTTATCTAGGAAATTCATAAAGATCTTATTCATAAGATTCATGAAATAAGCAGGGGCATTGGTTAACCCAAAAGACATAACCGTATACTCGTATAAACCATAGCGAGTAGTAAAGGCGGTCTTTGGAATATCCGTTGCACGAATCTTAAGTTGGTGATAACCAGTCCTAAGATCAATATTTGAGAATACCTGAGCTCCGGTCAACTGATCAAATAGATCCTCTATCTTTGGCAAGGGGTACTTGTTTTTGATGGTGACGTCATTCAACTTTCTGTAATCTATACACAGACGATTGCCTCCATCCTTATTGTCGACGAATAACACTGGTGATCTCCATGGCGATGCGCTTGGTTGAATCAAGCCTGTCTCTAACATGGCATCCAACTTCTTCTTCAGTTCCACTAACTCTTAGGGGTTCATGCTATAGGGTCTCTGGGTTATGGGTCCGGTTCCGGGGATTAGTTCGATAATGAACTCAATATCCCTATCTGGGGGCATAACTAGCAATTCATCTGGGAATACGTCGGGGTATTCACAGACTACTCTGACTTGGTCTATGGTGGGTAGGGCTAGACTCTTGTTGCACTTGAATTGACGGGGTAAGGTTTCAGAGATATGTTCTACTATTTCTCCAGAACTACTGGTCATGGTGATGGCTTTCTTAGCACAGTCTATCAGTCCTTTATGCCTTGACATCCAGTCCATACCTAGTACTACTTCCAATCCTTTGGTTCCGAGTACAATTAGGTTGGCATAAAAATCTATCCCATGTATTCTGATAGGCACAACTTTGCAAATTTTTCTAGATTTTGTAGTTGAACCGGGGATTTGAACTATCATGACATGCTTCAGGTTGGTTGGGTGAATCTTACTAGTGCAGCAAATTCTTCGTTGACAAATGAATGCGATGCTCCCGAATCAAACAATACTCTTGCAAAAACTGAGTTGACAGAATACATACCCAGCACTACATCTGGCGCTTCCTGGGCTTCTTCTGCGTTCATGTGAAAGAGACGACCGTTGCGGTTGTGAGGGTTCCCTGGGGCAAATCTTCTTCCTGGTTGAACACGACGCTGCTGCTGAGCTAGGGCATTCACATTGGCATTGGCGGCAGTCTTCTTGGGACACTCATTGGAGTAGTGACCCTTCACTCCACACTCAAAATAGGTGATCTGGGACTTGTCCTTGGCTGCAACAGGCACAACATTGCTGCCAGATTTGTGTGCAGTGTTGTTGTTGTTGTTGTTGCTCTTGGGAGGGGCACGTGTGAAATTGTTGGCATTGCTAGAGTTGGGATGGTTTCCTCCGAACTTCACATTGCCTCCACTACGGTTGGGGTAGCTTGGGCGAGACATTGGGGGTCGGTTGTTCCTTGGTGCATATCCTGGTGAGGGGTTGGGATGGTACTTCTGGTGACTACTGGATCCTGATTTTTGCATCATACGACGTTTGCGGTTGTCGTTTGCCTGATTAATCTTCCCTTCCATCTGAATGGCAGAGTCGACTAGCTCTTCGAGATCCTGAAAAACGGATGTTGACGAGGACAGTCTGCATCTCATGATGCAGTCCGTTCAAGAATCTCTCCTTCTTTTTGGCCTCCGTGTTGATTTCATCTGGTGCATATCTGGCAAGTGACAGGAATCTTTCACGGTATTCTACCACAGTCATTCTTCCTTGCTTCAATTCGTGGAATTCATCTCTCATCCTGTTGACGAGACCTTGCGGCACGTGGGTGCGGTTGAACTTGACTTTGAATGCTTCCCATGTCATCACTTGACCATGGTTCATATTGCGGATGCTATTCCACCAAGCTCTTGCATCTCCCGCCAGATAGTAGGTGGCGAAGAGAACTTTCTCATTTTCATCAACTCTTGCAACTTCAAGGTTGTTTTCCATCGTCTGTTACCAGTCGTCAACATCTAATGGGTTTTCAGATTGGTTGAAGATTGGTGGATTGGTATTCTGAATTTTTTTGAGTTTGGATCCATGGTGATCCTGATGTCCATGCCCTTGGTTGTTGAGAGCCATCTGGGCGATCTGCTGTAGTGTTGCTAAGTTGGCTTGACGTTCTGTCCTGCTTGCTTCACGGTCGGTGATGAGATTCTGCAATATCTGCCGCATTGGGTCCTGCGACAAACTACTCCCTCCTTGGTTTCCACCAGTCATCTGAAGATTGAGATAGATATAGGGGTACGAGGGAAATTCTAAGGTTCATGGTTTTGGTTTTTTTCAAAGCTAAAACTTTGATTTAGACTCAGGTTTTTCAACTAACTCCATTTCATTCATGCAAGCAAGCACACGATACAACACACACCACAACAACCAAAGGGAAAACAGATGGTTTAAAGAACCATTCTGTAAGCTACGATACAGTGGGACCGATACAACTCATGCTACGACGGTGCTCTAGTGCATCTACTCATCGTCGATGAAATCGGAGTCCTCATCGTCAGTGTAGAAGTCCACGCCATCTTCCTCCAGAAAGTCATCATCATTGATGAGGTAAGAGTCCATGTCTCCTTGGATGTCTTCACCCTCATCTTCTTCTTCCTTGGCGGCAAGCTGAGCTTCCTTCTCCTTGACGGTCTTCTCGAGGTCGGCCACCTTCTTGCGAAGACGGGCGATGGTGCGATCCTTTTTGGCACGCTGGCGGCAAAGAGACTAGCGATCCTGGACGAGTAGTGCGAAAGTCTGGGCCTTCTGGTCGGCAATGGCACGGTTCTGGTTGGCTAACTCCCTGGCATTGTCCAGTTCCTGCTGTCTGTCATGCAGCAAGAAGTCAAGATTCTCCACTTGACGCCTCAACTCTGGGTGACTTGGCATCTCCATCGGCATTCCCATGAAGTCACGTCTTGCATAGTGAGCAAAACGGGTTCCTTGGATCTTGTTGACACTGACGGCACATAGACGTGCGAGAGCTTCATGCATTACCCTAGCTAATCCATCTAGCCAGTTGTTCTCTCTCACGGAGAACTGAATTCTCCCAGAAGTTGGTGCTTCGATGCTTCCTCTAAGATCCGCGGTGACTAGCCACTGTAGGTCTCCTCCTGGGGGTCCTGGAAGTTGAGCTCCAAGAAACTCCGGATGTGGGCGTCCCAAGAACTCCGACAGTGAATCCAGATCCCTCTCGAAAATCAGCTAACCTCTGTTTCCCAACTGGTAAAACTTGCTGAACTGAGTCTCTATCTACAAGAATTAAGGATGAGGAAATTAGTGAAGTGATCAAGTGTGTCAAATTTTAAGTAGTAATGTAAGAATTTTGAGGAACATGAATTTTTGAGAAAGAAAGAATTCCCAAGGATAAGAGAGGAGATAGTTTTTCGTAAATACTCACTTTGGTTTTGAAACTAAGTTTTTATTCGGACGTCCATTCTAACTAGGGTCTCCTATGGTCAGGATGGCTCTGATACCAACTTGTCAACATCCGGATTTTTAATCCCAGGTGCCCGTTATGCCATACCTCGCAATCCCAGGATTACCATTTTTGTGAGACATAACGGATTGGATATCACAGTACATCATCCATTACAAACCATACATAAGGTCATACACAAATAAGGATCTCATGATCCAGCCTGAATACAACAAGCAGCGGAAATACAAGATAAGCGTAGCAGTGGGGTCCATCTTCAGGGGCACAGGCAATGCTGACGAAGGCAAATAGTCCTAGTTATCATAGCCGTCCTGTTGGCCATAATCTTGATAGTCTCCTTCATAGTCTGGCCATGAGAATAGACAGGGACAAAAGCCATGAGTACTCTTTAAGTACTCGCAGACTACCACTAACAAGTAGTATAATTCTAAGTTAAAGTGCTAAATCTAAGTTTAACTATAAGGTTAATTTTGAAACCTAAGCTGAGTTCTGAAGCAAAGAAAGATAAAATAAAGTTCTAGAATCACTTAAGTTGGGAAGCTAGTATCATAAACACAACCCTGTTGTGGTCAAGTCAAGATTCATCATTCACTTCAAGTTATTTGGAAAACATCTAACAACGAAACAGTATGGCCATTCCAACTGTCCATAACCACGGACGCGGCTAGTCGAATAGTTTGCCACTCTGCAGAGGTGGTTAACTTTCACCACAAGATTCGATACATCTGTCAGGGATAACCCTGAATCATCATACTTAGTATGCAGATAATCAAACATAACCTTCCCTTTATACACCCTAGTATAAGCACCTCTCCTATGAGGATGGCCTCCCAACCATGACCATCAGTCATCTTGGGCACTACATAGGTGGACATCATTGAGAGGTAGCCTCAGCTCAAACCTCTCCCGCGAGGGAACTAATACTAATGCATATAAATTTCTAGCTAAGCCTCCCAATTCAGGTAGTGTGGTTGTACGGTAAATTTGGAATGGTATCGCATCCGAATCCAACCATCAGTTTTATAAAAGGGCTAAGGCTCATGCCTCAAGATTTTCATCATCATAAACCATTTGTGTTTCTCAAGACATGTCAAAAACATCTCAATAGAATGACTCATCATTCCAAGGTTTTCACAATTCATTTCCAGCACTTGTTCCCATCTAAAGTGACTCAAGTTTTGATCTACTCTAAACTACTAAGTTAAGAGTGTTCACTAAGGTGGAAAGATGATGTGTTCAATCTCATGCCATAGAATGACATCTAAAGCTTAGCTAAATAGGTCAAGTTTTATACTTTTTATGCTACCTTCAAAACAAGTAAGGGGCTTTGTGTAAACTAAAGGAATTAAAGCTGTTAAGGTAATACTTGGGATAGTAATAGTCAAGGTGGGGTGACCAAAGCATGCCTAAAGCATCTTTGCTCATTCATCTCCCTTTATTCTAGCTTGCTAACAATATCTTGCACTTTTAATGGTGGCTTGCAAGTACAACTTGCAAGAGTTAACTTTTATAGTGCTAGCTTGCCTTGGTTAGTGCAATGGTTGAAGTTTTCTTCTTCTTCTTCTTGGTAGCACTCCTCCTCCTTGTAAGCTTGGTCGGTACTATCTTCTATAAATACATACGGAGTACACAATAACCAAACAATACTTAACTAATCTAATTAGCATTCTAAGACACACATTTGATGATCTATTATCATCACAAGCATCACAAGTTTAATTCACTAGTTTCTTCCTTTTTATTTTAGGAAAGTACTTTCTACTCATTGAAAAATTAACTAAGATTTAATATTCACCATTTAAAATACGGGATCATGTTTACACAAGTCATCACCACATATTCTAACATGTGGGAATGAGATTTAAGAGTTGGATTATAATTACTTTGGTTTAAGTTCAATATTTAATGATTTAAAGTGACTAGAAATGCCTATATAGCATTATTTTGGTACTAGTCCAAAGTCACTGCATGTAAAACTTACTATTTTTATATATTCAGATAGATATTGTCAAATGTGATTTTTTAGAGTTGGAATCAACTCAAAAGCATTTAATAGTTTATTTTTGAAAAATGTTTGAAGTTAGAAAAGTCTCTGCCTTGTTATTTTTTCTATAGATTCATTATAACACCAATTGATTTAAATCCAACGGGCTTGGATAGATATTTTCAATACCTTGCTAGCAAAATTGGTTTCATGCAATTTTTATTTATAAATCTCCCTGAACTGATTTTCAAACTAGAGGACAGAACTAAGATTTAAATTAAAAAGAAAAATCCAATTTTGAGCATTTGGGCTAGTGAGGAGCGAACATGGGCCGGCCCGGTGGCGCTCCACGGCCTTGAGGCTCGGTGTCGGCCAGTCCCGCTTGTCATGGCTCTTAACACGGCTTGATGCGTGTGCTATGGATCGTAGGATTAGAAGTGAGATCTACAGTTGGGGGTCGTCGTCGACGACGGACCTGTCACCGGCGAGATTTAGCCCTAGCAGCTCGGTGGGGGTCTACCAGGGACGTACCAGGGCTCCAGAGACGACGGCGAGGAGGGCGAAAGAACTGGTGGTCGATGGCGAGCTCAGGGACGGTCGAGGCATCTCCGGGGATGGTCGCAATCGACGGGGCTTCTCCTCCTCTGCAGCGGGCTCCTCCGGTGCAATTCCGGCAAGCTGCCGCTCGATTGGCTCCGGCCAGAGAGGGGAAAGGATTAGTGAGATGTGAGAAGTGTGGGAGTGTGAGGATTTTGTGCTGGGGAGGCCGACTTATATAGGCTCGACGGTGTGACCGAGCGGTGTGGGCAGGCGATTCCGGCGAGAGCGGCACAGGGGCCTAGCAGCGTGGATCGAGGTAGGGGACGGTGGCCTGTCTCCTGGCGGTGCTCTGAGGCTTAAAGGTACGGAAAGGCGAGCTCTGTGCTGGTCGGGAGCGTCACGCGCTCTGGGCGGCAGAGGTTGCGGGTTCGACGGCGAGCGGTGGCTGTGGCGCGTTGGGCGGACAACGGGGGTGTCTGGGGGGTTCCACAGGGCATGGCGGCGGTCTGCGGGCGGCGTCGGCATGGTCGACAGGCTCCTGGCGCGGCGGTTCCTGGCCGTTCTGGTTGCTGTCCTTGGGCTGGGGCTGGTTGGACGGTGGAGGTGGACCACGGGTGTAACACCCTCAGAATCGACCCTATGCAAGTTTTAGCGAAACCCGCCAAACCCGCATAGAAACGATTCAAAGGTGCCCACCAGGAACTTTCGTGCGGGTGGAAAACGAAGTAATAACATTACACAACAGTCCTCGATGGGACCCACAGAACAGATATATATAACAGCGACTCAAAGAGTCAAGAATACAGATATTATATACAAAGATCCAAATCACCTTGAAAATAATAGAGCGTCCGACTACGGACAAGATGCAAATGGGGCTAAGAGCCCTGAAGAATAACCAATGGCGTCCATAACCCTGCCCAGGCCAAGCCGGAAGGGTAACCCTGCTAACGACGTCGATCTCAAAACCTGCTTAAACAAAAGGGGTGCCGACAAAGGGCAGAGGAAAAAGAGCGTCGATCGAGGCCGATGCAGCGAGGCTAGAATTCGGCGGTCCTCGCCTACATAGGTATGGTGGACTGAAGCGGCAGCATGCACTGAACACCCTATAGAGACTCGATACAACTGGCGGCAATCAGAGAGGGGTAAGAAAGACCTATCCGGAACCAGCCTGATACTAACACCAAACAAACCCATCCTGGCGTTTCCCCCTCGAGACCAAACGAGGAAGTCAACCGAGGAACTCACACAGTTGGCAGTTTTACTTATTCGATTATAGTTGCGGCACTTTACTAGTCAGGTTTAGATAATCATCCCGATAAAGTAAGGCGATGGGTACTTTAGTTAACCATTCCGTTATAGTGGCAACACTTACTAGTCGATACAATTAGCATGAGATAACCCCAAAACCCAGTTGTTGGTACTTTTACTTAGCCATTCCGTTGTAGTGAAGCTGATTACTAGTCATATCGGATACAAGTCAATTTATAACAATAAACTTTAGTTATAGTTGTCTATGATCAAGCACTGTGCTCCAAGTCGTCCATAACCGTGGACACGGCTTCTCGAAAAGATTTATCCCTGCAGGGGTGCACCAAAGTATCCACAGGCACTTCGACCCTTTTTGCCAGATCAGTTAACATACACCCATCGGTATGTCGGCGGGGCCTAAGTCACGACGTTCCCGGACAAAAGCAAGTACATGGGGCCACCCACCAAGTCGAACCATAGAAGTCGGCCGGTCTCGAGAGCGGACTTAGGGTTTGGTAGACGGTGTGACGACAACAAATCCCAAAAGCTGGGGATGCCGACACCGCGAAAACGTGTCCCGATCCTAAACAGTACAGTGTGCTATCCATCGCACAATTTAATTAAAGCGGTAAAGCATGGCATAAGTACAGGATAGTAAATAAAACCTCAAACTAGTTTGTGGCCCCCAGTACAATACTTTGAAATCAGGTAATAATCAATGGGGGGCCCATATCTCCCCACCTGTGGTTAGCGCTCGATCTAACAGTGTCAAGAACTCGGGGTCCTACGGGACACAAGTGGGCGGTCGGAAACCAAATATTACCTATCACCCACCGATGCCTCTGCTTACTTACTTCAATTTTAGTTGTTAAACAGTAATTTAAAGTAACGATAATTAAAGCCATAATCATCTCCAACAATAAACATGCGGCACTTCTCCAACAACTGTGGTACTTGACGACACGCAACAACACTTGAGCAAGCGACTACGACGCGCGGGTCCAACTATCTACCAAACAACAGGTAATAGGATGTGTCCAAGGCTATATATGGCTGCAAGGGATATCACGGGTACGAAAACTAGAGCATCGCAACACAGATAGCAAAAGAACAACAGGAGGGTATAAATACTAGAAAAGTAAGACAGGTAGAAAGGGGGAGATGCTCGCCTGAAAACATTGTCGAAGATTCAACCGAAGATCGGGTCGACACTCGCATCAACTCAACGGCCTTATCCGCGAAGAATCAAAACACTAGAATAAACACCAGATGCAATATTTAATACAACGGCAGAAGATCGTTATGATGCATGTATGATGTATGACATGGCAAAGGTGCGATGCGATTAGTCAAGATTTAAGCGGAACCGGGGTCCCGACAATTAAATATATGGTTCTAGTTGTTTAGATACCCGCCATTTTAAATGTTGTTTTACATGGCAACAGGTAGCACCGGTTCGCTACACCAATTTAAATGAGGCCAATATGAGACTAGATTTGCCCGCATATGGGCCCCATATTTAATTATTAGGTGAATCGGCATAATGCCCCAAACCACATGACAATATGCATGCGAGTATGACAATTTAATATGCATCAATTTGTTATTACATTTATAAAATAGGGCTCGAGAAAAGGGGTCACACAATTGGGGGGCTCGACGATCTTGGGGTTCCGGGGTTCGGGGTTCGGTCTCGGGGTTCGGATCTGGGGTTCGGTGTCGGGGGCGCATCGGGCTCGCCCTGGTCGGTGTCGATCTTGTCGTTGCGACGATTTTGTCGGGGCCGCGTATCGGGTCGGTCTTGGCGTCCGGGAAGAAGTACTCGGCGTTCGGCAAACTTCGAAGTAGACCTTGGGGTTCCGCGATGATCTTGTCGATTCCCTGTCGAAGGCCTTGGCACTTCGGATCGGTCTTCGGTTCGGGGCCTCAGGGTCTTGGGTTCGCGTCCGTGTGGCGAACTTGTCGTTCCGTGTAGGCGTCCTCAGTGTCGGGGAAGATCTTGGGGTTCTAACTTGTTCGTCGTTGACGGACTTGGTTCGTCGTCGGGTCTCGGCGGGATCAGTCTTCGGGGTACATACGGAGATCTTGGCGTTCCGGGTCATGGCGTCTTCGGATCCGGCTCCGGGACGGAGAACTTGGTGTGCCGAGGGAATCTTCGGTCATCGTCTCCAACTGATGGCGGTATTCTTGGTTTGGTACCGGGGTGTCTTCAGGTACCGTGGATCCTGTACATCCTCGGCAGCGACACGATTACACACATGCGAACGGCTCCTGGCACGAAGCGGCATCAGATCGATCTTGGGAGCAACCACACAGGGCACCCACAGCAGATGGCTCGAGCGGCTCATGGACGAAGCCGAAGGCGCCTTCGTCGAGGGGAAGCTCTGCGGCGGCGCTTCTGGGGAGAGCGAGGAGGCGGAGGGGAGGATGCGGGCGGCTCGGGCGGCCTTGAAGGACGCGGGCGGCGGCGGCGGTTACTGACAGTGGTTGATGGCCGGCGAGACGCCAGGTGCGAGAGAAGAGCCACGGGAGGTGCTGGCAGCAAGAAGCGGCGGCGCGCTGGAAGGCGGTGGACGGCGGCGGAGAGCCCGAGGCCTTGTCGGACCGCCCAGTGGGGCCGGGGCGCAGACGACGGAGGTAGTGCTGGCGAGGAGGCGGCGGAGGAGGCATGAAGAGGAGGCTCGGCGCGGCAAGGGGCGGGAGGAGAGGCCGCGGAGGGGAGGCGCAGAGGCGGGGCGGAGCTCAGGCCGGGGCGAGGGCGAGGTTGGTGTCGGCCGGCGGCGCCGCTCCAGCGAGAGGGAGGAGGAAGAGGAGAGGGAGGCGGCGGGGACGGTGGTTCACGGGGATGGGGCGAGCGCGCTGGGCTGGGAGAGAGAGGAGGGAGTGGGACCCGCAGGGTGGGCCAGGGCGGTGTGGTGTGGGGTTGGTTCCAGGGGTGAGAGAGGGGTGGGACCAGGCTGGCGCGCGCGCGTGTGTGTTGCGTGTGTGTGCTGGTTGAGTGGGGAGAGGGCAGGTGGGGTGGACAGAGGTGGGGAAAGGGGTAGGATTAGGTGGCGGCCTGGGATAGGTTAGAGGGGAGGGAGAGGGTGAGGTGGCAGCCAGGGATTGGTCCGGGTGAGGTGGAGGAGGGGTGGGTAGAATAGGACTGGTAGTTTTAGGAATTTAGGTGGTCCGATTTTGTACTGGGGGTGGTCGACTGGGTCGAATCGGCCCGTTCGTCTGCCCCCCTAAAAATAATTAAATGTTTTATTTATTCCAAACAGACTTTTGCAAACCGATAGCAAACAAAACAAAATAATCCGGTGTCCCGGGTTTGAATTTGGAAACAAGACGGGGCGTTTTAGAAAACAAAAACAGGCTTTGCGAAAATAGTTTTAGACAAACAATGCATGATGATGACGATGCAATGCACAAATTCAACGCGATTTTCTAGTAGTGGTTTTTGCGGGATGCCACAACGGGCTAGCGTGTAGACATGGCGAGAGAGGGGGAAGCGGTCTGCTGCTGCGAGGGCCAAGTTGGTCGGCAAGGTGCTCTCGGCATGGCCTTGCAGTGCAGCTAGGAGGTAGGGGATGGGTTGATGCTGGTCTGGTTAGACTTGGGGGAGACAAGGGTGATCAAAGCACCTCAATTGGCTAGACAAGATCAACCCCAAAACAGTAATAGTTAGGCCACTTTGATCTTGCCCACAAGGTGTTTGACAAAATGGTCGAAAGAGAAAAACTTTTGAATTTTGATTTCAAAATTTTTGAGTGATCTAAACTAATACTAGGTAGTCTCTGGTTGCAAGGGTTTTGAAAATGGAGCTCATTTGAGTGGTTTTTCAAATAGGGGTGATCTATGCATATGTAGTGAATTCAATTTTAAACTGTTATTTAAAATTAGTATTTGAAAGATTTTTGCAGATCACAAGTTGGGCCTTGCTACCTCATTATGTGTAATAGCAAGAGGTGTAAAGATCTAGAATTATATCTGTTGAAAAATGAGTGCTAGGAACACTCAAAGTAGTGTAGTTGATTAAAATGGCCCAAATGACCATTCACTTTAAATATTCATTTTGAGTTATTTTTCTTTGAGAAAAGTTTGGGAATGACTTAGATGATGTTTATTTCACTTAAGAAACATTTTACAAGCAATGAATCACAGAACCATGTCAATTCAAATCAATTCCTAATTTAAATGCTCATACACATGAATGCTTTTATTTTTAATTTGAAAAAGTTTTTGTTAACCCTAATTTTGATGATTTGGATCTTGATAAGTTTGGATTAAAGTTTTAGAATGTTACACCTTAGTACATTATATTTTTTGATTAAAAATTCTCACTGAAGGTAATATATCATGCAATTGTGCCGTACAATAGTGTCGTCAAGGTGTGCATGCATCATTTACTCTGCTGGTGATTTTCCGTTCAGTTTTATTTTTATTTCTGCTCATGAAGACTACAATGCAGGCCTGCACTTATCAAAGGTGTGGCATGCTAATTAGTTGCACGTCGATCTTAGAAAATATAAGATGGATGTACGCATTTGCTTTGTCTTTATTTTGAAGGCTGAATGTCCAACCAGTCTGAAGATTCTAAGCCATTTTTGGTTTTTTTACTTCCCCGTATAACCGTTACTAGAACATCTGGTCAATATTGCCATAATACTGAATATTCTGGAAAACTCACAGGAATTTGACATCAGAACCTATACGCATCAACGCATGTTTTAGAGCTCCATATAATTATTATTTCTCAGTTTGGTCAATATTATCGTATCACCGGATATTTTAGAACACTAATGCAAAATTTTGCATGTTAGGACGATAATTACGTAAATCTATTTTACATTCAGCTAGGAAGAGAGCATGCTTTTACAGGTTCGATTGGTAATAATAATTCTTCAACTTTAGTTACGTTTTGATCTTATTCGACTAACATGGATTTCAAAAGCATTACCTCATTGTATGACTATGAAAAGATTCTACACTTGATAATTTGGCGATATTATAGTCTTTGTTCTTTGGATGCACTAATTATTGTCATGTTAATTAATTCTGACTAGGAAGCCCATCTGAGCATTTCTTATTGAACATTTGGGTAAGTTTATGTTGATCATATGTCAATCAGAGCTCATATTCACTCTACAACAATTTTGACAAAAAAGATTCACTCTACAATAATTTTGACAAAAAAGTGTACGTATGATCCATTCTTAATACATTAGTATTTTAATTAAATAAAAATATCAGGTTGATATATAAGGAAATTGTATCTTATGGTTGTGTCATAAAGATGTGCAAGCATCATTCCTCCGTTGTTGATTTCTTCTTTAGTTTTTTTCATATATGCTCACAAAATTTACGATGCAAATATCCACTAGTTAAACATTTTATATTAAACACCCACAATAACTGCCTTTGAGTGAAACTGAAGAGATGAATCGCTCTAGATCGCGTGCTACTACATGGAACCCTATATTTTTTTAAATTGGAAACATAATTTCAAAGTATAAAAAAACATAAAAAATCTGCACGTAGATAATGATGTGCACTGTCACACGCACAAAGTCTTAACCCGAAATACTTTATACTTTGGTCTCAACAAAATTGACAGAATTTGGTGGTTTAAAAACTGGCATTGTTCACTACTTTAGATACCAGATTCTGGTATTGTTTGTGCAGTCCAAAATATTAGGTATTTCGAGTTGAGACTTTTTCATGTTCAAAAATTTTGGAACTTCAAAATACAAATTTCCAAATTTTGGAACTTCAAAATACAAATTTCCTGAGACCCAAACATATGCACTCTGCTAATTGAATGCTAATTTGGTCCATTGATGCTTTATTCTGAGAAAATAGTATATTAGTATTAATGATGAGTACTTTTCATGTTTCAACACCACTTCATTATGTGTAATACAACTCTAGTTAACCCTTTCAAAATACAAGGCATGTTCGTGATCAAAGTTCTAAAACGATGATGACACACGTACTTATATGCCTTACATTATTGTATATATACATATTGAAAGCATTGTAAAAGATATTTTCATAATAATAATAATAGATGCATTATAGATGGTAGCCTGCGTATGTGCGTGGGACACTGTGCTAGTTGGGGTTAATGAGATATCTGCACTTTGTGATTTTGGTACAAGCGTCTAAACAATTTCCAAAAGTATTTGATAAGTTAAATTTGAGGCCTTTTGCAATTACTGAACTAAGACTCCATCTAGCGGATTTAACCTATAAACATGTTGTTGGGATAAAAGAAAATATAGTTATTGAAATTAAAGGTAGTCCCACTCTTATTGATCTTGTTATTGTCGACATGCCTGAAGATCCCATAGCACCAATAATTCTAGGTAGGTACTTCCTAAGACGATTAAAGCTTTAATCAATTTATATGAAGGGAATGTGAGAATAGGACTACCATCCAGAGATTCTTTTATAGTACACTTCCCTAGGAAGAAGAAGGCGAAACATAATGATGATGATGGTATAATTACACTTAAAGACAATTACTTTGGAGTGGGTGTTTCACTCATGAAATCTAAATGATCACGATCCGGGTCAAGCTAATTAACCTTAACTAGAAGCACTTCATGAGAGAAAATCCATGTGAAATAAACTTTTTACTCTTATGTTAGTTTAGTTTTCTTTTGTTTGTTTTTGTTTTTATTTTTAATAATGAGTGTTTAAGAAACCTTTAGAGAGAGGAGAAGAAATAAGGTAATCCTCGATCTTTTATATTACTAACACATGGCCTAAGAAGTATTACTGATTTTTTGTGAAGTCTATTTGCTGTTATTTTGTCCTTTGTTAAGATGTGTAAATACGCACGAAGCTACTAACCAAATTCTATGAGATTTTTAGCTCATTGGCCGAATAACGACAAGTGGTACGGCCAGAAGGACCCATACTATGCGCCCATACCACATCGAGACATCGGAAAATAGAAACGTTGATTTTTTCCACGGGATCTAGGGGTTGTAACGACCACTGGTACGGCCGAAGCCGCCCGTACCACTCTCCTATACCGTACCCTCGAGCAAAACATCAGATTTCAAGCAAAAATTACTTCCCACATAACGACCAGTAATGCAGACGCGGCATGCAGCGTCCGTACCGAGTGCAGCGCCGGAAGGGATTCGTCACCCCCAAGGTTTGTTAGTCGGTATGAGCGGGCTCTGACTGTACCGCCCACCCATACCACGTACACGGCCACCATTGGATTCGTCACCTAGGAGGAGGTAACCTAAAATCCCCGAACACAAACTTTTCTTTTTCTTCTTCCTCCAAACTTCAAACAACCTCCATTGGATCTTCAAATATACTGAATCTTTCTTCGATTCCTCACACGCAATCGATCTAAGGTATGTTTGTCCTATGATCCCTAACTTATTTGCAACAAAACTCTAGACTTAGGTCTTTTTCTTGAGCTAATCTTGATATTGAGCATGCTTAGTATTGTTTTTAGATTTTGTAATAAGTTTAGAGGATCATTTATACTATGTTTCTATTGGACTAAAAAAATTAATTAGGAATTTTATTTATTTTGTTTTAAATGAACACGAGGATCTATACACGTGTGATGGCTGCAGAACCTACCGCACCACCTGCTGATACGCTGACCCCCGAGTCACTTGGTATCGAGTTCGCCGAGGAGTTTCAGCTGAACCGTTTTGACCGTCTCAAGTTCTGAGAAATCAAGTCCACCAAGTGGGTGTGTCCCTTTATCCTAAACCAACTTGGCATTCGTGTTGATTTTAATTTACTTTGCAACAATGTTGGTTTGTATGATTTTGTCTTCCAGAATGTCGCCACATATAATCGCTTGACGCTTGAGGTCCTCAACACCTTGATGCATACAGTGTGCTCTCACTATTGTTCTGAGGAGCAAATGCATGTAGTTGATCGCATCAACTTTCGTCTTATAAACTGTGAGTACTCCTTGACCCTCGACCAATGGGATCAATGCTTTGGGTTTGCCAACAATAACACCAACATATGCTCTACCACCTTTGTTTTAAATCCTGCACCTTGGGAGTACTTTAATATAATGAGAATTTGTTGAAACACACCCAAGCGAAACCAAGTTGATTATCCTGCTATTCGCCATTTGTTTTATGTTATTGCTAACACCTTGCAGACACGTGGTGAGTTTACTAGTCAATGAG
The DNA here is from genome assembly GCA_023614405.1 of Avena insularis. NCBI lineage: Eukaryota > Viridiplantae > Streptophyta > Magnoliopsida > Poales > Poaceae > Avena > Avena insularis. The sequence continues at coordinate 510,085,796 of CM042690.1, forward strand.
GAGGACACGATGGTCCTCGCAAAAGCTGCTATTATTAATTATAACTTAACGCCAAATTTGGGCGCCCTTCTTGTGTTTTACCTTAAGCATCAAGCTCTACAATCTCGAGGATCCATATTCGGAGGAGGAGTTGTAACCATTCTTGCATGCGCACTTCACGTCAACCTAGGTAACATCCAACCGTTGACAGGAAGTCACCGTCTTGGTTTCTCTACTCTAAGAGCTTGTGGTATGATTTCTAGAATTGATGGTAGATACTTCCTTGATATAACTAGAGTCGATCACTTGATCCCAGATCCTTTGCCTAATGGTCCATTCTCTATCGAGGATAGTCGTTTGCAGTTTGACACGTAGGTTGAGGCAGGTCTACCCCATCAAGAAATACCCATGGGAGAGGAAGGAGAAGATGAAGAAGTAGAACAAGAGGGACCCAAACAAGATGTGCAACCACCAAACTACTACACCACTTATGAAGATATCTATGCTCTCGAAGGAAATATCCAAAACATGAACAACATCTCCATCGACCATCAAGATGCTTCTTCCAACCTCACCACCCAGTTCCATAATTGGATCAACCAATGGAACGTGGGAGCTTATTCACCACCACAATGAGCAACAAAAGGGCTTGCAAAAGCCTAAGGTTGGGGATGTGTTCCCCCGACATTTTTATTTTTGTAATAATGAGGTTGTACTCTAGCTTTTTGAGAGATTTGAAACACTCGTGTTGGTTTGTTCCAAACACTTTGCTCTTTTCCTTTGCTTTCATTTTTACTTTTCTTTTGTTTTTCATTTTTTTCTTCTTATTTTCTTGCTTGGTCGCAAGTTCTTTTCTATTCTTTAATCCCTATCCTCAAAAATACAAAAATATTTTTATATTTTTCCTTTTTTTCATGAACGTGGATTCGTACTTTGCCCCTTTGCTTTAATATTATTATGGGAATAATGGTATTTGATTTTTGAAGGAACACATCACTATATGGAAGAGGATTATGAATTTAGTCCTATGTCTCCCACTTTTGAAGTTTGAGTTGTTTATTTTAGTTGGTTGATTTGCTAACATTCCATGCTAGTGGGAGTAATTCAAAATAGTCATATTAAAGCTTTTTATTGGTATGGATGATTAGTTGTGGAATATTTTACTCTAGTTCTTTTAGCTAACCGAGTCTTGTCTTAGAAATAATATTGCCAAACAAGTACAACAAGAGAAAGTCTAAAATTTATGAAGTCTAGTGGTAATTGTGATGCATGCCAAAGCTAACCTTGTGGATCAAACCGTGGTACTATATAAAATAAAGTTATATGTTTCTGATGCACACCTTTGGATGCCAACAGCTCCGCTAGCCTTTGAGCAATCTATGGTACAACCCCGGATTTCGGCTATGAGTTGACGACATGAGTGGCATACATGTCAATATATGGGAAAAAGTATTGGCACTCTCAAAGGTTGTGCAAGCACTTGTAAAAGAAACAATCAGTGATCCTTGAAGAAGAAATAATATATATATATATGAAGATTGGATTAGATAACAAGTACGTGGCATGGTCTCGTTACTACTTTATGAATTTTCTTGAAAGACAATGATTGGATTAGAAGTGTTTTGATAGCCTTGATTTACTGATATGGGCGTCAATAAGACACTTCACTATTATGCTACTTAGGACATTAACTCTCTTACTCAATTATGCTATTAAAACCATCCTAGTGTTCCTTGGCAAGCTGAGAGTTAACTAGAAGAATTGGATTGATTATGACACTTCTAGTTATTTATGCTTATATTAAACATTACTTTGATTGCCTTGACTTATCGAAGCTTGTATATTATTCTATTCATCTCTCTAACTTTGATAAGCCTTTCAAATGGATGAAGTGTTGGACGCATATGACTACCAACCATAAGTGAATTCTGATTCTCATTGTTTCAAGTTTAAACGCTGAATTCCTCATAGTTCTTTTGTTTCTTCTTGCTCGAGGGCGATCAAGGTTTGAGCTCTGGGGAGGTTGATGGATACAAAAATATCCATCTTCCACCGTGTTTAAACATTGTTTTTAGTCAAGCAATTGACAAGAAACTATCTATCCTTGCCACTAATGACTAATAATTACAAAGATACACTGCAAGAAAAGTTTCCTTCCGCAACGACTTGGCACGACGATCATCGTAGAAGGCGCATCTTCCGCGACGAAATTCTTGGCTCGGCCGTGGCAAATGGAAAACATTTTTTATGGTTTCGCGGCCCTCTACTACGATGGATCTGCTAAAAACATGGAGGAAGCTTGGCCAGCGCGTGGCAGAAGCAAGATTTGATCCAACTTGTATGCAAGATCATGTGTGAGGGAAGTGTATGTTAGATGGAGTAACATGGTGGTAGTGATTGAATAGTGATAGCAAATTCGAGATCTAGTATGGTTTTTACCTTTCTTTAGTTACCTCACTAGGGAGTAAGTGAATTCATGTGCAATAATTATCGTGTGACAGCCTGATAATCTTGTTTGGTCAAGGTAGAATATTTCTTATTCGAACATCATGTCAAAGTACCTAAGTGTATGCTCTTTTAATTATTAATTCTAGATTGCTTGGAGTTTTCCCTTTTTAGAGGAGTATAATAGATATGTGTTGCATCATCTCCATGTTAGTACGTGATGACCATATGAATGCTTATCAAACACATAGTGAAGTGATAACCCCCAAGTGGAAGGGACCACCATAGTACAATTCAATAAGTATTTGAGCGTTGAACCCACGAGGAGATGAAGGTAAACTATCTATTCTCTAAATCCATATAACCCACTTATATGGACTTCTTGCAAAGCTAGAAACTATATTGTGTGTGTGATTGTTTTCTGGTACTAACTAGAAAACAATAAAGTTTTTGGAAGCAAATATTGCAAGTAAAATGGAGCTAGTGAAGTGGAGGTGGATAACCAAACAGAGAAAGTGGTTAGGCAAATTTCTATTTCATTTGGTTGGTTGTCACAATTAGTGAAGCACAAGGATAGTCTTTTTATTTTTTCTTCTAAGGAGGATCCATGAATAGGTGCAACCATATACATGAGAAAATACGCCCCTAGTGATTGATCCCAAAGCCTATTAAGAGAAAACAAGGGAATTATTATGACATAAAGTCCAACCACCGCATTTAGTTCTAAGTTCCCCATGATAATACCCCTGTTGATTAACCATGAATTAATAAAACATGTATCTCTAAGATTTGGGATTCAGTTTCTGTCAAACTCCGGTTATCCCTCATAGTGTCAACATTCAATGGTGACAACCTTGTGCACCCCCAACATACTTGTGCACTCATATGTTAGTACAAAAAGATCATCATAGAAGATAACATATACTTGTATGCAACCAACAAAAAACTATATCACAATTGCCATAAACAAGTTACCACTCAAACATCAACATAGAGATACAATAGATCATGGAAAAACAATATATTGCATCATACACCATTTTTGCCAAGATATTATAGTGGGGGATGATGAAGAGTTGTTGTAGATGGTGATGGAGATGAGCCTCCCCATGGGGGAGAGGCGGCACCGGTGTGGAGGAGGCGGCGACGCAAGGCGACGGCGCCCCTGCTAGGGTGGTGGCTGCGCTAGAGGGAAGAGACCCATTGCCTCTTTTTCTTCCTTAGACATGGTGCTAATCTTGAGGAGCTTCTCCCCCTCCTTGGCGGATACGAAGGAGGAGGATTTTCATTGCTATGGGTAGATGTCTCCAAAAGTAGGGTTTCCCCTCAACATATAGAGGTGAAGATGCAATCTAGACCATGGGATGGATGCCCCTTTAATCCAGGGGCTCTTAGACACCTCTAGAACCGTCCTAGGGATCCTCTATGACCTTTAGGAGCTCCTTGAAACGTGACTTGGCTGAATTCATCAAGTATGGAAAGAGTTGGAGTCAATCACGTCACAAACTCTCGGAATCCAGAAACTGCTTTTGTACCGTTCAGTAATCCGGGGTAAAAATCACGTAGGAACTGTGATTGAGGCAAATTTTGTATCTAGAATGATGAGCGTAAACTTCCCCTCAACTTTAATTCTTAAATTTTTACGTTTGTCGCCATCTTCAGAGGCTGACATGAAATCTTCGAAACTGTTCTGCTAGGAAAGATTTTAGAAAACTCTGAAAACTTTGAATTTCCTACACAACAAAGTGTGAAATAAGAACTTATGCACTTTTATAACTATTAGTAGGTTAGTCCTAATAAATATAATAAAGTTACAAGATAATGGGGATTCTAGCAAAATAAACATAATAAAGTTACAAGTTCATGTATGCATTTTACATGTATCAAGCCTCCTCAAGCTTAACCTATGCTCGTACTCGAGCATAAAGGTGATAAAACTAACATAGACTTTGGAGTTTGGTTCTTCTTTTCACTAGGAAGTATCACAAAACGTTATTCATTAGAGAATAACAACAACGAAGCATAGCATAAAGTGGTACCTCAGTACCTCTCATAATATCATACTTGATAACACAGTGTATATTGACTGACAAAAAAATCATATAGTACCATGAAACAATAGTTGCATTCTTTGCATAGAGAAAATTATATATATATATATATATATATTGACGACCCTATGGTCAGAATATTGGAAAAGGAGGTTAGAAAAAGTGTATGGCTGACAAGTAGGGAACATCATATGTGAGATACAAGCTATCTTCCAAACACTATCCATTAAGTTTAGGGTTGAAACATGGTACATCATTAGTGTTTGGTTCCATTGCCCCTTATTATATGATTCTTTTTCGCATTCTTGTTTTTGGCACTTTTTGCTTCTTTTGGCACTCTTTTTTTTAAATGTCTGCCATTAAGTGTTATGTAGATAATTTAAATAATCATGAGGATGCCATTGAGATTGATAGGTCTCATACTAACTAGACTGACTAGCTAGAGCAAGAATAGCATGACATCACGATCATCTCCTTTTAATATCAAGTGAAAACCTGTTCTCATGAAAACATGGATTTGGATAACACTTCAATCGAATGTCATCCTCAATCCCACAAAAATATTAATACAACCAACCCATAATGTAGCACTCTTATTTCACTATTTTTCTCCTTTTCTTTGTCACTTTTTGCTTTTTATATTTGCTTGATATTTGAGAGGCTAAGTCTCCTGCATAGTCGCTCTCTCACTTTTTTCATGTCATCAATGGAGGGTTTTGACCTCATCTTTGCGTTGGTAGCCCTGCATGGACGGTTTTTATCCTCATCTATTATCGTCTGCATAATCTTGTTCTACCTGCAAGGGGTACTCTATACCCAATGAGTTTGCGGCCATCCCACGACTAACTTCTCCATGTTATCCATATCCATAATAATAGTATTTGGAAGCTAAATAATGACTCAAACAAGATAATATACTTTGGGATATATCTTGAGATATTTGGGTAGGTGTTTCCTATATAAATTCTAAGTTTGTTTGGCTAAAGGAGGTTGTTTTAATATGGTGGAGCTAGCAATAGTAACCGTTTGACCTTCTACAAGAATGCAAAAATGCCCATAGTATTAGATCATTTTTAGAAGACAATATAATTATTGAGTACCATTTATATTGAGTATGAAAACTAGCACTAGATGATACACTTGTAAGTTATCACTCCATAAAGCATATGCACAATCTAACTACAAGCAATAACATGCATAGCTTATTTTTACCCTTTTTCTATTTCAAGCAAGCCATTCAATCAAACATGGCGTTCATTCACATAATAGTTTGTTTCAGTAGCTATTTACTAAGTATGCAAAATATTTATCATGGTGGTCTTATTTATTCTCAAGGAAACATGCAAAACTAAATATAAAACTAGACAAAGACGCTCCAAGTTTTTACGATCATTCAATGTTGCTCAAAAAACGAAGTTTAGAGGTTTGCAAACCGAGAGTTTGATAGGTACAGTGAAGTTCCTTGGGAATACCCAACTTTATGTTTTTCAGCATTCTTGGATAGCTCTTGGTGTAGTGTTCTTCCATTCATGTCAAAAAAATTCAACACACAACTTTCTCCCATTTCTTTTTCTATGGGGTGATATTAGTGGTACAAGGATATGATAATAGCTTCCATATATATATCAAATACAAAAAAATCCTCAGTAGTCTAGAAAGCATACAGTGTCCTGCACATTCCTAGCATATCAAAATACTCATGGCAAATAATTTTGGAACCCAAAGGAATGGCTCAAACACTAGTGGGCAGAATCTGTCTAGATTTTCAGCAGCAGAAAAACAAATTTATTTCCAGCACCTGGACATGTTAGAAATTTCGGCCAATTTTTGTTCATATAAAGGATGAAAAGTTGCAATTTTTTTTAAATATAAGCGCAATCGGAGTTGCATAACTCCATAGAGAATTATTCTTGTGAACAGCAACATGCTAAAATCTGCAGCTCCGCATATATGTTTCAACTTTAACATCCAATATGGGTAAAACATGGTAATTTATTTTTGTAAAAGGTAACTTAATCTAAACAAACTATTCTAAAAGATAATAAAGTTCATAAACTAAAATGGCACATAAAAGCATGGTTTCCATAAACATACCAACGAGGTCATGATGATAAATCTAAAATACGAGTTTGAAAAGATCTAATTGAAATCACTTGAAATAAGAAGGGGATGCATGGGCATCCCCAAGCTTGTGTTCTTGCTAGTTCTTGTAATCTACTTATTCCTCATCATATCATGTTACTCATTGATGGCTCCAAAAATAGCCATCTTCCACCGCATTTAAACATTGTTTTTAGTCAAGAAATTGACAAGAAACTCTCTATCCTTGCCAATAATGACTAATAATTGCAAAGATATGAAAACCATTGCTTTGATCTGTGTTGTGCAAGAAATCACGCTTTTTAATGTGAAATCTGGAGTCATAATGAAGGTTTTTCAGGAAGTCCACACAACCAAGTAATTGTGGAGCAAATACGAGGTGACACCAGCCATACCGACCACTGGTACGTGCAAGGCCTACCCTTACCGTCCACCCGTACCATGTGGCAGCGACTCCGTCTTGTCAACCCCTACAACTTTCATGACGACGCCTATATATTTTGAGGTCTTAGCCGTCGCGCAGAAGGCCACCATTCTCATATTGCATCACAACACCATCAAACGAGATCCACACCATTGTTCATCCCTTCCATCTTCCATCCTCTCCATTAGTCATAGCCATTATTTTGTACTTGAGATCTCCTTGTGATTCGATCTTATTGTTATGAGTGAGTAGTCCCCATGGGCTGCGGGTTAGGGAGAAACCTCGCAGCGATTATGTGCATCTAATCTATGGGAGAATTGTGTATTGTTTGAAATAGAGATTTGTATCTTTTGTTTCTTTGTATCTTGTCTCGATCTTTGGACTTGTAGGTACCCAAGACCACCGAGATTGATAAAGTCTTGAGGTGAGATACATATGGCGATCTCATAGGAATTCCAGTGAAAAAAGGGTAGTATGGTCTTCGCTTAGTGACCCATTCGAGATCACAACAACATCACCACTTAATGCTTTGGTCTGTATTTTACACTTAATAATCGTTTGTATCCCATTACTTCGTGGTGCACTCAGTTGGATTAAAAGATTATTGCTATGCCTGCTGCATCAGAGGGGCTCTAGTATATTAAGATGTGTTGCCTATAAGATATTATCCCTATTAAAACATTACATATGACTATGCTTATTATTATTATTATTATATTTTATCCCATATGATGTGCAGCTGCAGGTGGATCTTCAACTCTGGCCTATCTCTATCCATTGATCAATCTATTATAAAAGTAAACTAGATTGGTCTAGTAAACAAAGGTAAAACAAAGAAACAAAATCTTGTAGACGTGTCACTTTTATTTACTTTTAGCATTTATTTCCAAGGTTCGATAAAACCTAGCTCTACTAGGAAAAAAGCTAATATACTACATTCGTGAATCCAGATTGAAGGTATCAATCCTTTTTCTGGCGCCGTTGACGGGGAAGCAATTTCACTATCCTCGTGAGGTCACTAGAGACCTTGTTTTTAGTTTTATTATTTGTTTGTAGTTTATTTATTGTTATTAGTTTACTTTCTAGTTATCTATTTGAAAATCAAAAAAAATATGGAGCAAATCATGGCAATCTCTCCTTGAGCAAGCTGTTAGAACGTTTATGCAAGATCAAACCAAGAAAAATAATATGCTTATTAAAATCACAGAGAACCATGAAAGTAGTATAGGAAAATTATCTAAACAAGCCGTTGCAATTAGAAATGACGTGCAGGATCTACAGAAAAGAATAAAGACCGTGAAGGCTCAGGTGGGCAAGGTAGCCGAGAGCCAAGCTCTCATACTAGCAAAGTTTGTTGGGAAGCCTGAGCCAAACCCGGTAGAAGGCCTTAAGATGATGAGGATGGAAAAAAAATGAAGAGAAGTCTTAAGAGCTGGATTATAGCAATGCGCCAACACCTGAATATACAGTGGAACATCTACTAAAGATGATAACCGTGAAGAATCCCGGTATAGAACAAGGTAATGATGCTATGTACCAACAATTTATTCAATAAGTAGCATCTAAAGTTTAATATTTAGAGATGGAGTATAAGAGACAAGCTGATAAGCTTCCTGCTAAGCTAGATGATATATTTGAGCCCAGTATTAAAATTAAGATCGATTATATATTAAAAGTGCATTACGGACTCACCAGAAAAAAAGAAAATACTCTAGAAAATCTCACAATAATTAGAATCATCTGGCTATCAATTTAACTTAATCTTTACTATTAAAAGGTTTACAGTCTTGATGGTTGGTACATAATTTTTAATTTTTGACTCTGCCCCTACCTATTATAAACTATTACGTCATTGCCACCGCCAAAGTGATGTCTACCCCTCCGTGCCGCATCCGCGTTGCCGGAGACCATAGCGTCATCGTAGGACAAATCGAGCCCTCCGCTCCACCGCTCTCTCCCAGCGACGCTCGAAGCCAAAGTGATATGTACCCCTCCCTGCGCATCCGCATGCGACGCCCCCTGCCGCATCCCCGTCGCTGGTGAAACCACCAGCCTAGGTGCTCCTCCTCGCAGGTATGGTCCCGATATGGTCTTACCCATATGGTCTGCATGGCAACTATCCGAGCGAGCGCCGAGAGCTGCTGGCCAACGGCCCTACCCGTCCCGCGCTCACTGTGGACCCATGCAGCGTACTCACGAACGCATCGCGGCGCCGCCGTGACCTTCACCCTCTTCTTCCGGCCGGAGCACCATCTCAGTACCTTGCCATCACCATCGACTTCGTTCTCCCCATCCAACCCAGGGTCTCCAGGAGCATCTGAGTGAGCTTCTCGTCCGTCTACCCTCTTCCCCCGTCCAATTACTTTTCGTTTTTGAGCCTCGCATCGACGTCGAGCTTCCGCCGCCTGCTGTCGTTGTTGTTTTCCCCTCCGGTGTTCCGATGATGGAATTCTGCACGGGGACGAGTTCCCGGTTGCTTTGCGCATCGATCTACGGGCCCGCACGCGTCCCAGCGCCTCCAAAACGAGGGCCGCCATCGTGGTCATCTGTGCTCCGGCGCAACCTGATGGATTTGCCCAAGATACACACACAAATATATGGTGGAGAAGATGAAAAACACACACATTTTCGCAGCACACGTCTTGTGCTTTTTCTCTGTATTTCTCGACTCATCAACTCAGCTGATTACATGTGTTTAAATAGTCACGCTCATAGGCTGACACGCACCCACTAACCAGATAACTATCACGCACACACTTGCTAACCATCTGACCTATTCCTAAGCACAACGGGTACACGACCTGGTGCGTGCAGCTGCATGCAAGGAATGCGCACGCATGCACCTTCTCTTTTGACTAAACTTGGTCATAACTAAAGCTAGTCTTCCGCTGGTACATTTGAGCAATTCTCTTAGCTAGCATTTGCACGTACTTATCTCCCTATACCAGACCGTTAGCTTGTATACACACCGATCGCATCTCCATGTGTATACACTTCGCAGCTTTCCGGCCGGACGACTCGATTACATGAACAACTCAAACAAACAAACACGATGAACTACAAACTAACAAGATTTGTTCCAACAATCACCTCCCAAATCTTGTTGTTATTTATTTCTCCCTTGAAGCCTGTGGTCGTCGATGTCGTCATGCAGCGCGTAGACGGCCTCCTTTGCCATCTTGCCACACCGATTTGTCGCCGTCGCCGGTGGCCTTGAAGGGGAACACACCTCCTACGCCTTCACCACGAGCGCGCCGCCGTGATGCGCTCGCTGCCGCATGTTCGCCGCTGGTGCCGCAACTCGCCGGTGACCTACCTCCATGTTCGCCACCGGTGACGCAGCTCGCCGGTGACTTGCCTCCATGTTGCCGCCGATGACGCACCTGGTCGACGATTCGGACATGGCCGAGGAACTCCTGATGGTGATGGCCTCCGCACCTTGGCCACCACCTCCTTGCCGCCGCGCGACGCAACTTACCGGACAACACATCTCCTCCTTCGCACGCGACGCAGCTTGACGGCGATGAAGAATCGAACCTCCCATGTGGCTCTGATACCAAATGATGGATTTGCCCAAGATACACACACAAATATATGGTGGAGAAGATGAAAAACACACACATTTTCGCAGCACACGTCTTGTGCTTTTTCTCTGTATTTCTCGACTCATCAACTCAGCTGATTACATGTGTTTCAATAGTCACGCTCATAGGCTGACACGCACCCACTAACCAGATAACTATCACGCACACACTTGCTAACCATCTGACCTATTCCTAAGCACAACGGGTACACGACCTGGTGCGTGCAGCTGCATGCAAGGAATGCGCACGCATGCACCTTCTCTTTTGACTAAACTTGGTCATAACTAAAGCTAGTCTTCCGCTGGTACATTTGAGCAATTCTCTTAGCTAGCATTTGCACGTACTTATCTCCCTATACCAGACCGTTAGCTTGTATACACACCGATCGCATCTCCATGTGTATACACTTCGCAGCTTTCTGGCCGGACGACTCGATTACATGAACAACTCAAACAAACAAACACGATGAACTACAAACTAACAAGATTTGTTCCAACACAACCTTTATCGCACCGTAGAAGTTCAGAGCCTCGCCCCTGTTATCTTCAGGTTCGTCGGGGAACCTAGGTCTCGGCCTTGATCCATTCAAATAAAAGGAGCACGCGCTATGCTCTGGACAAGAATTTGCCAACAATCCAGGGACTATATTCCTGATCCTTCTGCCGATCAGTCTGGAGATCAAATCCTCCTTGGAGCAATTAACTTCATCCATTCTTTTTAATATCGGCAATCCACTATTACTGGAGATACTAAAGCCAATGCTCGATGGAGCTTCATCTGTTGCTGGTACAAACCGTGGTTGTGCCCCCTTATCGTGGGGTGAAGATGCTGCTATTTGGCACCTTTGGCCTTTGGATGATACAACTCATGGAGCCATGAAGTAAGAATAGAGAAGAAAAGAGCATGCTTTGGCTAGAGAAAAATATAGGAGAGGATAAGAGCAGATCTGTGGTGTCTAAGAAGAAATTGGTAACATTTTTTTAAATGCTCCATTACACGGGTGCTACTTCAAAATTTGTGCAATTTAGTTTTTTTTTAGATTATAGGTAGTCTTTTCGAAGAAAGCTCCTTACTTACTGTTTTAAATTCATCATATTATCACTACTTTTTATACTTCCACCGTTTCACCATGTCAATTTTGAAACTGCAGAAGTGCAAAACAACCCTACCATGATGGCGTTTTCTTCTCTGATGCCCAGCTTGCTCCGACCTCTGTCCAATCCAGCTTACTCCTTGCCTTTTACCAGCTAATGATTTCTTCCACAAGCAATACACAATGCAGAGGCTAACAATCTAATTTAAACATCATTCAGACCATACAGAGCAATAGCACAACTGAAAAAATAATACAAATGTTTTTAGGATGCACTCTATAATGTATGTCCATGGAAGCAAATAGCACAACTGAACAAATAGTACAGATGTTTTTAGGATGCACTCTCTAATGTATGTCTATGGAAGCATATTTTCTGTTGAGAGGGATAAATCCCCAATGTATGTCGATTGAAACACACATTTTCTATTTCACTGAAGCACCTTTTATTGCTTTGGAAGTACAGTCCGAAGTTGTTAAAATGCATGCATGTATAAAGCATCTTGCAAAAGTCATTCAACACGATGCTTCATGATACTTGTTCAACATGAAAGGATGCTTCCGGATAATTTTGGAGGATATCTGCTCGTATTGCTCGGCAAATAAAATAACATGCTATTTTTTCAAACCACGAACATCCCGATTTTTAGGCTTAACATTTTTGTTCGGATCGGTAAAATTTAAGCATTCTTATTTGTCACTTTGTACATTGTTCTCAAAATATTGCATTATAAATTTCTTTGCCCAGAGATGGATTATTTGGAGTCCTCTTGTACCTTTACAGTAAGGACACGAAAAATACATTGCAACAAATAATGAAAACTTTCCTTATACCGTGAATTGTTTTAGTATACAAAAAACATCCCGTCATACTACAAAATTGATGGTGCCGGTTGTGTTCGGTATATCGAGAGGAAAACAGTCTCTTGTGAGAGAAAATTTTCACCTCATTCAATAGGCCGTAGCAACGCACGGGCATTCATCTAGCACAAAATTACCCACCAATGCCATAATATACGTACAACTCATCTCTTCCTCTATCAAACCCTAAAAAACAGTTTTGATCTGCATCTGTAGGTATCGCTTCTATTTTGTGTTGCTCAGCACCGCCTAAAAAAGCTTTGGCTCATAGGCTATTGGTCCGTGCAATACATCGATGTGTTGAAATCCTACGTCGGGGATTGCTCCAATTCTACATGCATGGACACATGGAGGGCTATTTAATCGCAGTTGAACTTGCTGGAAAATGTTATTGGCAAACTGACGCTCGGGGGATTGTTCCAATTGTATGTGCATGGACACATCGAGGTTAATTAATCGCGGGTGTGAACTTGCTCTCGCCGGCCCGTCGTGAAGCTGAATTGGTATCAATGCATCTTTGTTGCTGGTATCTTTTCTCTCCCGTTCGGCTGAAGTCAAGAGCGTGCTAAACCTCGCCAAGATCAATCTGCCGGTGTCGCACGCCACAGTTCGGCGCTCAGAAGCTGACTCGGGTCCGGCTGCATTGGCCGACTCGGCGGCGCCACGCGGCTCTGTCGGGACTCAACTCTAAGATCGCTATCTACCTCTACACGGCGCGTTGTACGCGGCGCTGAGGAATATGTGCAGATCGATTGCATGAAAGGCGATCCAATCCATCCGATCGATTAGCTGTACGCACGTTGCATGCATGGAGGGTCAGACAAGAAGAATGCCTGATGCATCAGGTATGTCCGGCTCCGGCAAGAAGATGCTCTCATGGATCATGTCCGGTAGAGATACACACATACGATCATAATTTGCCTTTTCTACTTTTAGAGCAACACACGAGGCTGCTTCCTAAAAAAAAAACTTTTCGGGAGAACATGTCGTGTCATGAAGGTGTGCCATGATAATCAATTACACCTCGATCTTACAAAAGAATAAGATGGTTGTACTTATTTCCTTTTTTTCCTGACAGGGGAATAACCTGACCAGTCTGAAGTTCCTGAAACATGACGTTACTGAAGTTAGCAGTAGTAATATTGAAGAGCAATTTCTCATTCCTTTAGCTATCCATTTTTTTATGAAGGGAGAATATCTGACGAGTCTAAAGTTGTTGAACATGACCGTGCTGAAGTTAGCAGCAATATTGCATTTTTTCTCTTCCTTTAGTTATCCATTTTTTTGAAGGGATCGGAGAATCCTTGACAAGTTTCTGAACATGACATTTCTGAAGCTAGCATTAATATTATTGAAGAGAAATTTTTCATTCCTTTATTTATCGATCAAATTATGATTAGAACATATATATGATAGTCTATATTATCATATCATTGGATATTGTGGAACACTCATGGGGAATTTTGCATGTTAGAAACTATATGCATCAACGCATTTTTTATTGCCCCATATGATTCTTCCTGTTTAGTAATAATTATCATATCACCGGATATTATAGAACACTAATGAATAATTGTGCATGTTAGGACCTATACATATCAACACATTTTACATTCAGCTATAAGAGCATGATTTCATATGTTAAATTTGTAATAACCATTCTTCAACTTAGTTCTTATGTTGTTGATTTCCCCAAATCTTATTCAACTAACGGATTAAGAAAATAGTACCTCATGTATGACTATCAAAATTTTCTCTACTTGGTGATTTTGAGTTATCATAATCTTTGTTTATTGGTTGTCATGTTAATCCTGACTAAGGATCCCGTCCGAGCATGGCATATTGAGCATTTGGGTAAGTTACCTTTATTGCATGTCATTCTGAGCTCAATTTCCCGCCGCAACAGTTTTGATAAAATATGTATAATCCAACCTTAGTACATTATATTTTTTGATTAAAAATTCTCACCGAAGGTAATATATCATGCAATTGTGCCGTACAATAGTGTCATCAAGATGTGCTTGCATCATTTACTCTGCTGCTGATTTTCCGTTCAGTTTTATTTTCATTTCTGCTCATGAAGACTACAATGCAGGCTTGCACTAACCAAAGGTGTGGCATGCTAATTAGTTGCACGTCGATCTTAGAAAATATAAGATGGATGTACGCATTTGCTTTGTCTTTATTTTGAAGGCTGAATGTCTGTAACGTCCCAAAACTTCAATCCAAGGATATCAAGATCTAAATCATCAAATTTGGGGTTAACAAAAACTTTTCCAAAATTAAAATGAAAGCATTCATATGTGTGTGCATTTAAAATAGGAGTTGTTTGAATTGCCATGATTGAATGATCCAATGCTTGTAAAATGTTTCTTAGGTGATTTAAACATCATCTACATCATTCCCAAACTTTTCCTAAAGAAAATCAAATCAAAAAGAATTAAAAAGGAGGAATGGTCATTTTGGCAAATTTAACTCTGATGCCTACTTTGGCTATTCCTAGTACTCAAAACTTAACAGAAATAATTCTTGATCTTTGCACCCCTTGCTAGTACACAAAATGAGGTACCAAGCCCCACCTTTGGATCTGCTAAAAACATTTGTTAACTATTTTAAATAACAGTTTAAAATTGAATCTAATGCATATGCATAGATCACCCCTATTTCAAAAACCATCTATTTGAGCTCCATTTTCAAAACCCTTGCAACCAGAGACTACCTATCACTAGTGGAGATCACTAAAAATTTTGAAACCAAAATTCAAAACTTTCTTTCATGCGGCCATTTTATCAAACACTTGGCATGCATAATCTCTACTCTAATCCTAGCTCATTGTTTACTATAGGGTTTTGCCTCCAATTGATCCCCATTTAATCCCTTGTCCCCTCTTGATCGAACCAGAGCCTAACCAGCATCTTCCCTACACCCTAGCTGCACTGCCATGCCATGCCGAGCACCAACTCACCGGCCGACCGTGCACTCACAGCAGCAGCCCTCTCCAACCCCTCTCGCCATGTCTAGTACATTGCCAGTGGTCCACCTCCACCGCCCAACCAGCCCCAGGCCAGAGACAGAGAGCAGAGCGGCCAGGAACCGCCGCGCCCGGAGCCGGTCGAGCATGCCGACGCCGCCCCCAGAGCACGCCCTGTCCCCGCTCGCACAGACCACCCCTTGGCACCAGCCCGCGCCCGCCGCTCCACCGCGACCTGGAGAACACCCCAGACATCCCCGTTCGCCGCCCAAAGCCTCACAGCCACCGCTCGCCGTGGACACCGCCGCTTCGGCCGTGCAGAGCGCCACCTCGCCCAGACCGCGTGCCACCGCCCCTACGGCCGCATTCAATTCCTAGAGCACCGCCAGGGAACCACACATCGATCGCCACCCCCAGCCATGCCTCTACCTTGCCGTAGCCATGTCGCCACCGTCGACTGCCCATCCCGCTCGGTCTCATCGTCGGGCCTATAAAAGGAGCCCTCCCCAGCCTCTTCTCTCCACACCATTCCACTCCCCTCACCTCTCTGAACCTCACCCACCTCTAGCCGGAGCAAGTGGAGCAGCAGCTCGCCGGAATTGGAGCCGGAGCAGCCGCGGCAGGAGGAGAAGGGCGCCGTTGATTGCGACCACCCCAAGCTCCGCCGCAACCGTGCCTCGCCTCGCCGTCGTCTTCCATGTCGTTTGCCCGCCTCGCCGACCCCGCTGGAGCCCTGGTACGCCCCTAGTAGACCCCCACCGAGCCACTAGGGTTCGAGCTCGCCGGCAACCTGTTCGTCGTTGACGATGACCCTCAGCCGTTGATCTCGCTTCTAATCCTACGGCCCACAGCGCGCATACCGTTTCGCGTTTTAAGTGCCGCTGACACGCGGGACCCCCTGTCAGCTGAGCCCCGCGCCGCGGAGCGCCACTGGGCCGGCCCATTCCTTTTCCCGCGCTAGCCCATCGATTCAAATCTGGATTTTTCTTTTTAGTTAAATCTAGTTTCTGTCCACTAATTTAAAAATCAATTCAGAGAGTTTTAGAAATCCAAATTGTATGAAACCAATTTTGTCTGAAAGGATTTAAAATGATCTATCCAATACAGAAGCTTTTGCAACTTGCAACATTTTTATAAAATCAACCAAGTGAGCTTTTGAGTTGATTCCAACTATCAAAAATCACATTTCATCAGGTCTATCTAACCATGTAATAATATTAAGGTTGACATGCAGTGAATTTGTACTAGTACCAAAATAATGCTATATAGGCATTTCTAGTCACTTTAAATCATTAAATAATAAACTTAAACTAAAGTAATATTGATCCAACCTTTAAATCTCATTCCCACATGTTAGAGTATGTGGTGAGGACATGTGTCCACATGATCCCATATTTTGGTGGTGAATATTAAATTTTAGCTAATATTTCAATGAGTAGAAATTAATTTTCTAAAAT
The DNA here is from genome assembly GCA_023614405.1 of Avena insularis. NCBI lineage: Eukaryota > Viridiplantae > Streptophyta > Magnoliopsida > Poales > Poaceae > Avena > Avena insularis. The sequence goes on from CM042690.1 coordinate 510,102,761, forward strand.
AAAAAGGATGAAACTATTGAATTCAAACTTGTGATGTTTGTGATGATAATAGATCATCAAATGTGTGTTTTAGAATGCTACTTAGCCTAGTTAAGTATTGTTTGGTGATTGTGCACTCCCTATGTATTTATAGACGCTAGTACCGACCAAGCTTTCGAGGAGGAGGAGTTCTACCAAGAAGAAGAAGAAGAAAACTTCAACCACTGCACCAACCAAGGCAAGCTATTGTTAGCAAGCTAGAATTAAGTTAGATGAATGAGCAAGGATGCTTTAGGCATGCCTTGATCACACCCCTTTTTGACTATTAGTACCCCAAGTCTTACTTACAGGTTTTACTCCCCTTAGTACACAAAGATCTTTACTTATTTTGAAGGTAGCATAAAAAGTATAAAACTTGACCTACTTAGAAACCTTTAGATGTCATTCTATGGCATGAGATTTATCCCATCCTTCCTCTTTAGTGAACACTCTTAACCCTTTTATAAAACTGATGGTTGGATTCGGATGCGAGACCATTCAAAATTTACTGTACAACCATATTACCTGAATTGGGTAAGGCTTAGCTGGAAATTTATATGCATTAGTATTAGTTCCCTCACGGGAGAGGTTTGAGCTGAGGCTACCTCTCGATGTTGTCCACCTATGCAGTGCCCAAGAAGACTGATGGTCATGGTTGGGAGGCCATGCTCGTAGAAGAGGTGCTTATACTAGGGTGTGCAAAGGGAAGGTTATGTTTGATTATCTGCATACTAAGTATGATGATTCAGGGTTATCCCTGACAGATGTATCGAATCTTGTGGTGAAAGTGTACTACCTCTGCAGAGTGTCAAACTATTCGAATAGCCGCGTCCGCGGTTATGGACAGTTGGAATGGCCATATTGTTTCGTTTTCAGATGTTTTCTAAATAATTTGAAATGAATGATGAACTTTGACTTAACCACAACAGGGTTGTGTTTATGATAATAGCTTCCCAACTTAAGTGATTCTAGAACTTTACTTTATCTTTCTTTGCTTCTGAACTCAGCTTAGGTTTCAAACTTAACTTGATAGTTAACTTAGATTCAGCACTTTAACTTAGAATTATACTCCTTGTTATTACTAGTTTGCGAGTACTTAAAGAGTACTCATGGCTTTTGTCCCTGGCTATTATCATGGCCAGACTATGAAGGAGATTATCAAGATGATGGTCAGTAGGACGGCTATGATAACTAGGACTATCTGCCTTTGTCAGCATTGCCTGTGTCTCTGAAGATGTACTCCACTACTACGCTTATCTTTTATTTCCGCGGCTTATTCTATTAAAGACTGAATCATGAGATCTTTATTTGTGCAAAACCTTATGTATGGTTTGTAATGGATGATGTACTCTGATATCCAATCCATTATGTCTCGCAAAAATGGTAATCCTGGGATTGCGAGGTATGGCATAACGGACATCTGGGATTAAAAATCCGGGTGTTGACAATGTCCAACCAGTCTGAAGATTCTAAGCCATTTTTGGTTTTTTTACTTCCTCATATAACCGTTACTAGAACACCTGGTCAATATTGCCGTATTACTGAATATTCTGAAAAACTCAAAGGAATTTGACATCAAAACCTATACGCATCAACGCATGTTTTAGAGCTCCATATAATTATTACTTCTCAGTTTGGTCAATATTATCGTATCACCAGATATTTTAGAACACTAATGCAAAATTTTGCATGTTAGGACGATAATTACGTAAATTTATTTTACATTTAGCTAGGAAGAGAGCATGCTTTTACAGGTTCGATTGGTAATAATAATTCTTCAACGTTAGTTATGTTTTGATATTATTCAACTAACATGGATTTCAAAAGCACTACCTCCTCGTATGACTATGAAAATTTTCTACACTTGATAATTTGGCGATATTATAGTCTTTGTTCTTTGGATGCACTAATTATTGACATGTAATTAATTCTGACTAGGAAGCCCATCTGAGCATGCCTTATTGAATATTTGGGTAAGTTTATATTGATTACATGTCAATCAGCGCTCATATTCACTCTACAACAATTTTGACAAAAAAGAGTACGTATGATCCATTCTTAATACATTAGTATTTTAATTAAATAAAAATATCAGGTTGATATATAAGGAAATTGTATCTTATGGTGGTGTCATAAAGATGTACATGCATAATTCCTCCGCTGTTGATTTATTCTTTAGTTTTTCTCATATATGCTCACAAAATTTACGATGCAAGTATCCACTAGTTAAACATTTTATATTAAACCCCCACAATAACTGCCTTTGAGTGAAACTGAAGAGATGAATCGCTCTACATCGCGAGCTACTACATGGAACCCTATATTTTTTAAAATTGGAAACATGATTTCAAAGTATAAAAAAATATAAAAAAATCTGCACGTAGATAATGATGTGCACTGTCACACGCACAAAGTCTTAACCCGAAATACCTTATACTTTGGTCTCAACAAAATTGACAGAATTTGGTGGTTTAAAAACTGACACTGTTCACTACTTTAGATACCAGATTCTGGTATTTTTTGTGCAGTCCAAAATATTAGGTATTTCGAGTTGAGACTTTTTCACAGGTTTGAAAATTTTGGAACTTCAAGATACAAATTTCCAAATGTTCAAAAAATGGTTCCATTGCTCCTGAGACCCAAACATCTGCACTCTGCTAATTGAATGCTAATTTGTTCCATTGATGCTTTATTCTGAGAAAATAGTATATTGGTATTAATGATGAGTACTTTTCATGTTTCAACACAGCTTCATTATGTGTAATACAACTCTAATGAACCCTTTCAAAATACAAGGCATGTTTCTGATCAAAGGTCTAAAACGATGATGACACACGTACTTATAAGCCTTACATTATTGTATATATACATATTGAAAGCATTGTAAAAGATATTTCATAATAATAATAATAGATGCATTATAGATGGTAGCCTGCGCATGTGCGTGGGCCACTGTGCTAGTTGGGGTTAATAAGATATCTGCACTTTGTGATCTTGGTACAAGCGTTTAAATAATTTCCAAAAGTAGTTGATAAGTTAAACATGAGGCCTTTTGCAACTACTGAATTAAGACTCCGTCTAGCGGATTTAACCTATAAACAAGTTGTTGGGATAAAAAAAATATAGTTGTTGAAATTAAAGGTAGTCCCACTCTTATTGATCTTGTTATTGTGGACATGTCTGGAGATCCCATAGCACCAATAATTCTAGGTAGGCACTTTCTAAGAACGATTAAAGCTTTAATCAATTTATATGAAGGGAATGTGAGAATAGGACTACCATCCAGAGATCCTTTTATAGTACACTTCCCTAGGAAGAAGAAGGTGAAACATAATGATGATGATGGTATAATTACATTGAAAGCCAATTACTTTGGAGTGGGTGTTTCACTCATGAAACCTAAATGATCACGATCCGGGTCAAGCTAATTAACCTTAACTAGAAGCACTTCATGGGAGGCAACCCATGTGAAATAAAGTTTTTACTCTTATGTTAGTTTAGTTTAGTTTTGTTTGTTTTTATTTTTATTTTTAATAATGAGTGTTTAAGAAGACCTTTAGAGAGAGGAGAAGAAATAAGGTAATCCTCAATCTTTTATATTACTAACACATGGTCTAAGAAGTATTGCTGATTTTTTGTGAAGTCTATTTGTTGTTATTTTGTCCTTTGTTAAGATGTGTAAATACGCACGAAGATACTAACCAAATTCTATCAGATTTTCAGCTCATTGCCCGAATAACGACAAGTGGCACGGCCAGAAGGACCCGTACCGTGCGCCCATACCACATCGAGACATCAGAAAATAGAAACGTTGATTTTTTCCGTGGGATCCAGGGTCGTTGACCATTGGTGCGGCCGAAGCCGCCCATAACACTCGCCTATACCGTACCCTCGAGCAAAACATCAGATTTCAAGCAAAAAGTACTTCCCACATAACGACCAGTAGTACGGGCACGCGCGACCGTACCACGCGCCTGTACTGAGTGCAGCGCCGGAAGGGATTCGTCACCCCCAAGGTTTGTTAGTCGGTATGAGCGGGCTCCGGTCGTACCGCCCGCCCATACCACGTACGCGGCTGCCATATCACCTAGGAGGAGGTAACCTAAAATCCCCAAACACAAACTTTTCTCTTTCTTCTTCCTCCAAACTTCAAACAACCTCCATTGGATCTTCAAATATACTAAATCTTTCTTCGATTCTTCGCACCCAATCGATCTAAGGTATGTTTGTCCTACGATCCCCAACTTATTTGCAACAAAACTCTGCTCAATCTTTCACTATTATCAATCTAGACTTAGGTCTTTTTCTTGAGCTAATCTTGATATTGAGCATGCTTAGTATTGTTTTTAGATTTTATAACAAGTGTAGAGGATCATTTATACTATGTTTCTATTGGACTAAAAAATTTAATTAGGAATTTTATTTATTTTGTTTTAGATGAACACGAGGATCCGTACACGTGTGATGGCTGCAGAACCTGCCGCACCACCTGCTGATACGCTGACCCCCGAGTCACTTGGTATAGAGTTCACCGAGGAGTTTCAGCTGAACCGTTTTGACCATCTCAAGCTCTGAGAAATCAAGTCCACCAAGTGGGTGTGTCCCTATATCGTGAACCAACTTGGCATTCGTGTTGATTTTGATTTACTTTGCAACAATGTTGGTTTGTATGATTTTGTCTTCCAGGATGTCGCCACATATAATCGCTTGACGCTTGAGGTCCTCAACACCTTGATGCATACGGTGTGCTCTCACTATTGTTCTGAGGAGCAAATGCCTGTAGTTGATCGCATCAACTTCCGTCTTATGAACTGTGAGTACTCCTTGACCCTCGACCAATGGGATCAATGCTTTGGGTTTGCCAACAACAACAACAGCATATGCTCCACCACCTTTGTTTTAAATCCTGCATCTTGAGAGTACTTTAATATAATGAGAATTTGTTGAAACACATCCAAGGGGAACCAAATTGATTATCCTGCTATTCGCCATTTGTTTTATGTTATTGCTAACACCTTGCAGACATGTGGTGAGTTTACTAGTCAATGAGGAGGACACGATGGTCCTGGCAAAAGCTGCTATTATTAATTGTAACTTAACGCCAAATTTGGGCGCCCTTCTTGTGTTTTACCTTAAGCATCAAGCTCTGCAATCTCGAGGACCCATATTCGGAGGAGGTGTTGTAACCATTCTTGCATGCGCACTTCACGTCAACCTAGATAACATCCAACCGTTGACAAGAAGTCACCATCTTGGTTTCTCTACTCTAAGAGCTTGTGGTATGATTTCTAGAATTGATGGTAGATACTTCCTTGATATAACTAGAGCGGATCACCTGATCCCAGCTCCTTTGCCTAATGGTCCATTCTCTATCGAGGATAGTCGTTTTCCGTTTGACACGTAGATTTCGGCTACGAGTTGACGACATGGGTGGCATACATGTCAATATACGGGAAAAAGTACTCCTTTATGAATTTTCTTGAAGAAGAAATAATATATATATATATGAAGATTGGATTAGATAACAAGTTTGTGGCGTGGTCTCGTTACTACTTTATGAATTTTCTTGAAAGGCAATGATTGGATTGGAAGTGTTTTGATAGCCTTGATTTACTGATGTGGGCGACAATAAGACACTTCACTGTTATGCTACTTAGGACATTAACTCTCTTACTCAATTATGCTATTAAAAACATCCTAGTGTTCCTTGGCAAGATGAGAGTTAACTAGAAGAATTGGATTGATTATGATACTTCTAGTTATTTATGCTTATATTATGAGATGGTATAGTATTCTTTTCATCTCTCTAACTTTGATAAGCCTTTCAAATGGATGAAGTGCTGGACGCATATGACTACCAACCATAAGTGAATTCTGATTCTCATTGTTTCAAGTTTAAATGTTGAATTCCTCATAGTTCTTTTGTTTCTTCTTGCTCGAGGGAAATCAAGGTTTGAGCTTTGGGGAGGTTGATGGATCCAAAAATAGCCATCTTCCACCATGTTGAAACATTGTTTTTATTCAAGAAATTGATAGAAACTCTCTATCCTTGCCACTAATGACTAATAATTACAAAGATACACTACAAGAAAAGTTTCCTTCCGCAACGACTTGGCCCGACGGTCGTCGTAGAAGGTGTGTATTCCGCGACGAAATTCTTGGCTCGACTGTGGCCGATGGAAAACATTTTTTTCTGGTTTCGTGGCCCTCTACTACGACGGATCTGCTAAAAACTTGGAGGAAGCTCGGCCAGCGCGTGGCAGAAGCAAAATTTTCGTTTCCTCGCGCGATGTTGACTCGCCGAAGTCTTTTGAGGCGTGTGGGTCCCAAACGTCAGTGTCTCTAGTGGACCATACTTTTTGGTCGCGCCTCCCTGATTTGAACTTGATAACGTTTCTCGAGGTGTCTGCCATTTAGTCAGGCTGCTTGGTCCCACAAGTCAGCCTCTCATTAGAATGTGTATATGATGGAATTTTTTTCCTTCACTCGCGCTACCCTGTTCCGAAGTTGATAGCGCTACTCGATGCATCTATCGTCTAATCAACCTCCTAGGACCCACATGTCATCCTCTCATTAGAAGAAATGTGTGTATGATGAAATTTTTTCCTTCGCTGACGATACCCCATTCTGAAGTTGATAGCGTTGCTCGACGCATCTACCGTTTAACCAACCTCCTGAGCCCCACATGTCATCCTCTAATTAGAAGAAATGTGTGTATGATGGATTTCCCCCTTCACTCATGCTACCCTGTTCTGAACTTGATAACGCTGTTCGATGCATCTACCGTTTAATCTTGCTGTGGGTCCCACATGTCATCCTCTCATTAGAAGAAACGTGTGTACAATGGATTTTATACCCTCTGTCGCGCCTTCATGTTCCAAACTTGATAGCGTTGCTCGCTGCTTCAGCCGTTTATACAGGCTAGTGGGCCCGCATGTCAGCCTCCTCTATGCAAGAAATATGTGCATGCTAGACTTTTTTTCTTCTCTCGTGCCTCCCCATTTGGAACTTGGCAACATTGCTCGATACAACACCTGTATAATGTCTCCCTGCTGGGTCCACATGTCAGCCGCCTATGTAGAGAAACGTGTGTATGTTGGAAAAAAAATTGGTCGCGTCCGCCGGTTTGACCTTAGCAATGTTGTTCCATGCGGCAGGCGTGTATGATCTTGCTGCTGGGGCCCACGTGTTAGCCTCTCTCGACAAGAAACATGTCAATCTTGGTCTTCTTTTTTTTGGTCGTGACTGTTGTATACGTACTTTTTAAACGCGCTCGTTAAACTTGATCTCTTTTATGGTAAGGTTGATGGATGCTAGCTGCAATCAGGTGGGTCGGCCATGTCAGCCTTGCCACTATACAAGAAAATTATTATGCTTTTATAAAACATAAAAAATGTATACTAACTTATTTATTTATTTTCTTAACAAATTGCTTGTCCATATGCTACGCGTGATTTCTAGCAGCTCAACTAAAAAATGTTAAGTATAAATAATATAGTAGGTAGTACTTAAAAACATAGATAGGTGGAATTTTTTTAGGGGTGGGTGGACGGTGCCCAAAAAAGGCCGAATTGAAGAAAAATGGGCCAAACAGGGATTGATGGGCTATTTTTCAGGGCTCTCGCCCAATCTAAGTAGGTTATTTGCACGGATGAATGACCCAAAACATGGCCGAGTTAGAAGGTCTTGGGCTATAATGAGGCTGGATGGGCTAATTTCTTGGCCTCGATAGTTAAAATCCCAAGGTACGTGCTGGGCTCGGCCGGATTCAAAAAAAAACCGTCAACAAGAAAAAAAAGGTATAAAATATGAGCGTCTAGTTCCCAGGCGCTTGAGAACTTGTTATGTTAAGGCGCTGACGTCACCCTACTAATTGTGCTAATACTCAGTTGTAACCTAGTAGTTGCAACTCATTAAATTCCCAGTTATAAGCTAGTTGCAACAAATATGTAACCTCATGTTGCACGAATCGCGAGGTAAATCCAATGGCAAGAGAGATGACTCTTGAGAACTGGCAAATCCGATAAAATATTCATAGAAATTTCTGTGAAAATTGTGGAGAAACACCCTGCGCCCACCAAAACTTTCTGCCGAGACCCCAAACTTTCCGAAGCCCGCCCTCAATCGAGCGACCAGCTGCCGTCTCTTCAAATTTTGGGCCGTTCTTGTGGGAGATGCACCGGATTAGAACCAGGCCGCAAACTTCTCCACGCCTTAAAAAAATCTTCTTGACACCTTTCTATCAACAATACTGGCCTACCACTATTGGCCGCACCGTTCTTCATGAGACGCACCGGCCAACGGTCAGGTGGGCGATCCCCATGCTTCGCCTACTAGATTCATGCACTTGACATTCTTCTTGGCTTTGGTTTGTTCTCCACCTCTCCTAGAAATAGTTAAAGCTTGTGACCATCTAGATTTACAAGGTGCTTGCAGATTTGGGTAGGTACGTTCTTTAGGTAAATCTTTAGGTAAAGCTCTGGACAGAAGAGATCCTGTGCAAGCTTTTGACCTGATATATTCCCCATCATTTTTGATACGATGGAGCATTTGGATATTGATGTACCTGATGAGGAAGTACTTAGAGGTACAATACAGTATAGATGGATGTACCCTATAAAACGTCGACTTCTCATTTCCAAGGAGCAGGAAGATATCCGTAGACAGTTTGATAAGTGAGTGTTATTGATACCTTCGATCCGGATTACGGATGTAGTATAGCTCTTTTTCCCAAGTAGACCTAGGTTATCGAATCCATAGGAAGCGAATGCATAGTGAAGTTACTTTAACGGACCTTCGGGAGTTTTGGAATTCCTTTTGTGTTTTTACTGGACCAGTAGCTTGCGTATTTTTGTTGTTGTCGATGATGGAGAGAGAGGGCCTAGGGCATTCGGTTTCACCTGTAGCTGTGCAAAAACATCTAATGGAAATAAATGATAGAAATAAAGTATGCGTGTACTTGTTAGAGCAAGATAAATTATATGTGAGCAGTGCATCCATAATTTCTATTGCCTCCGCAACAGCTTATAGCAATAACCTACTAGTCTCATCCATAGAAGAAAGAGAACTAATGATATGCATAGTGATGTCACCGTTAATCCCAAGCAAATCCCTCACATACAACCGTACTACCCCTTCTGTCACTGGGGTTCCCAATCTACAGATCAATCATCACTCATACTCCCTATACCTCACTCAACCCTCGGGGTCTTGGGTACCTGACAAGTCCTTGGATTGAGGCAAGAGAGGATACAATAATCATCATGTCATACAAACTAATACACAATCCCATCTATGATAAATCACATGCACAATTGCTACATGACTAGGCCAAAGCCCTTATCCCAAGGAGAATTAATCACACATAGAGATGAGATCAACAATCATAAACATTGTAATGAAAATCATAAGATTGATAGCAATAGTCTTACAATGTCACCAATCGAGGAAGAGATCTACTATTACAAGTGATGGAGTATGGCTATGGAGATGGAAAAGGGTGTGGAGATCTGGAGGCGGCTTTCTGGCGACGTATGGCTTCTTCGTGGCGAGGTGAGCATTCATGGTCCTCGTTTCTCATCGCCTGAGGATTCTTTATATAGGGGTCCTTTCACATAAGTTTTTTTGTTTGACCTAACGGTGGCGGTGCCAACTATACGACCGGAGCTATACGGTCGGATTTTTTATTCGGCCGTATAGTTGGTCGTTATGACGTCTGCCTCCGCGGGACGGCTCCTTGTTTCTTCTGGTTGAAGGAAATCTCGTATCTTCGACTTTAATGTAGTGATTCCCTCCTTTGAACGACATTAGCTGTGCAGGAAAAATACAAGAACAAAGGATTGCATACCCCTCTAAATATTAGCATTAGTGGCAGGGTTTAGAGAGATATTTCATCAAAAATATGATTAATATCCAGTTTAAATGTGGATGTAGATGGCTATATTTCAGAGACAGCAACCTCCCCAAGCTTAAAATTGATCGTCCCGAGCAAGAAAACCAAAATCAAAAAGGAACTCAGCATTTAAATTGAAATAATGAGATGGTGATCTTACTCATGATTAATAGTCTCATGTTTCCTCCACTTCATAAATCTGAAAAACTTCAGCATAGATAGAGTAATGGCAAGCATATCATACGAGTTTGATGCATCCTTATAATGCAGCAAAATTATTGTAAACATGGATGATTCAAATGAGTAAATTTTATTCCATGTCAAGTAATCAAGTCATAGGCTTGCCTTTGAATAATAAAGTATAATCATGTAGATTAAGAGTGTGAGAGTTGTCATGAAAAGCATATATACTAGAGTATCTCAATTCTCCCACATCAATGAATCAAGACTTTGCAAGCACTAATTTTCTATTCATTATCCTTCAAGAATTTCTGTTTTTGAGTAATTGAGAGCATGCCAAAGATTTTTATTAGTTTATCGGGCTTTGATGGACACTCATGGCATCACTAAGGTTCTTGTTCCTTTTGCATAATGATTACTCATAATAGCCAGAGGAGTGATTCCATCATGATTACAGCTACCCGAGAGTGCCAAGAATCTTACCCACTATAGCATTGCTGCTACTAGTGTTTAACCAACTCATAGCCGAAATCTAGGAGTTTCCTCCATGAAGATTGTTCGTAGGCCAGCGGAATTGTTGGCATCCCATGAAGTTTGACACGCGTAAAGCTATATCATTCTTATGATTCACAAGTCAAACTTTGGCATGCTCACAAAAACCGCTAAACATTAATTCAATCAAACAAATCCTTTCAAACAGAGCTACCAAGTCAATCAGCATGTTCACTGGTGTCGAGTGTCTCTAGAAATAAACCTTCTTATTACAATTGTGAGACCTTTAGGCAAGGCTTCAATTGTGAGACTTTTTCTTATTACAATTGTTTAGCAATTTTTAGGCAAGACTTGGTTAATTACGAGAGCTGGAACAAAATAAGACCAATTAAATACCCATGCAAACGACAATCTTACTATGATACAAAGACTCACTCCACCAATATAATATCTCAACATTAACTACTAACTAGCATGGGTTTCTCAAACTTCAAAATTGGGGAGTCATAAGGCATACCTCTCATGTTTGGTTCCACTTCTCTCTTCCTTTTTTATTTGTTTCTTGGAAACTCGAAGTCGATCACTCTCCTACAAATATACGAAGACCTCGAGGTAGAAAGAAAAGAAAGAGGGAAAATAAGGAAAAATGGAGAAATCTTTTTGTGATTTTTAAGAGAGGGAATTTAAAGAATAGAAAATTGGCGACAAAGCTCGGCTAGAAAATTTCAAAAGCAAGTAGAAAGAACTAAAGATAAGGTGTTGGGGAAACCAACACGAGTGCTTATAAACTCAAATAAAAATGTAACCTCAAAATAAAATAAAAGCAAATAAATTCCAACTAAAGATACATGAGGAAACTTCCCGAAGCTTAGGCTTTTGCAAGCCCTTCAAATCATTGTGGTGGCGGGAAAAAGCCGTTACTCCAGTTCGCAAATTGAGTGGAGAGGTTACTTGTTGATTCTCAGAGGTTCAGACAGAGGTAGTGCATCCTCTCCATAGTCCCTCGAAGTCCTTGGAAATCTTGGTATGTGGCGAACCGGGTTTTTGGCTGCTCCTCTTGGTGAGGAACTTCTTGCTCCTCCTCTTGGTCCTCATCCTCTTCAGGAATCTCCTCCTCGGGTTGGTGCTGCTCAACCTGCACATCATATAGCAAACATCCCTCCTCAATAGATAAAACACCATTAGGCAAAGGAGCAGGGTAGATATGCCTAGCTCCAGCAATATGCAGGTAATAAACGCCACCTCTCCTAGTGAGAATTCCATAGGCCCTCAAGGTGGAGAAACAAACACGCGTCTCACCTAGTATGGGTTGCAACTCACCTAGATCGATGTCTAGGGCAGTGGTAAGCACGGTGATGACGCCTCCTCCTGTGATTGGCCCTTGGCTTTGGGAGGCTTGCTGCTCCAGGTAGCGCACAAGGATGGCGCCCAAGTTGAGTGACAGGTTGCTGTTGATGCAAGCAGCCTTTGTGTGGACTAGGATGTCCTCCTTGTTGAGTCTCGTCAACTCATTGCGTTCATGTAAGGTGTTAGCAATAACATAGAACAAATAGTGAATTGCAGGATGTTGAATATTCTTCCCCTTGTTCACTCTACTAGTGAAACTCATTCCATTATAGTATTGATCGGAGGAAGGAATTAAGCCAGTAAAGGATGCGCGTAAAGCATGAACATCATTGTTTGGCAAATTAAAGCACGCGCACCATTCATCTAATGTTAAAGTGTAGTTGTTGTTCATCAGACAGAAAGAAATAGTATCCTCTCCTTGCCACAGTTTAACGGTGCTTTGCAACAAACTTAGAAATTCAATGGTTAAGTGGCGATAAGTAGGTACATCATTGTACACAAAGTTTTGCAGGCCAGCTCTATTGCAAAGTAAATTAAAGTCATTAGAAATACCGAGTTGGTTCAATATAATGGGGTAAGTCCACTTGGTGTCCTTCACTTCACGGTTCTTGATCTTGTTGAAGCGTTCGCGATGGGCCTCATCCCTGAACCGTATCCCCATGTGTTCCTGGGTGATTTCCCGAGAAGCGCTAGCGATGGCACGAGCACGAGTTTGGCTCCTATTGTTCATCTTTTTCATCCAACATTGAAGAAAGGCCAAAAAAAACTTTTTCATCCAACAACAGTAAGTACAATATGTTCCTCATCTAAGGACACTAAAGAATCTTCTCAAGATAATAATCTAATCAAGAAAATCATGGAAATTGGTTCATAGTAGGTCTCACCCTAGATTGATAATGACAATAGATCAAAGATGAATTTGCAAAAATTAATTGGAGGATCGGAGGAGAAACATATCGTAGATCACTTGTGTGCAAGGAAATCGAACGAAATTGAGTAGAGATGAAGATCCCTTGAGGTTTTGAGAGAGTTTGGATGTAGAAGAAAAAAGGGTTAAAGTTTTGGAGTTGGGAGTACCTTCCCGTGCGTTTTTGTGATCGGACGCAACTATACAGGCGGAACATGTGTTCCGGCCGTATAGTTGGCGTTCTGTCAAAATATTAGGTCTTCCTCCTGACGGCGTAGCTATACGGACACAACTATATGGGCGGAACAAAATGTTCCGGCCGTATAGTTGGTTGTTAAATTGTCTGTGCCCGCAAAAGAAAATTTGCAAATGCATGGATATCTATACGACTGAAACTATATGGTCAGAATTTTTTTATTCCCGTCGTATAGTTAGTCATTAAACTCCCAGTATATATAAAAATAAATTGTACGGAGGCATTGGTATCTATACGACTGGAACTATATGGCCGGAATTTTTATTCCCGCTGTATAGTTGGTCGTTAAACTGGCTGTACATATGAAAAGAAATTGTACGGAGGCATTGATATCTATACAACTGGAACTATATGGCCATATTTTTTATTTCCGCCGTATAGTTGGTCGTTAAACTCTCAGTACATATTGAAGAAAAAAATTCGATGGCAAAGATAACTATACGACCGAAACTATACAGCCGAAATTTTTATTCCCGCCGTTTAGTTGGTCGTTAAACCGTCTGTGTGTATCAAAAAATTTCCGTTTCTTCGTAAACTATTTGTTTTCCTGTAACTTAGTGATATACCTTGTTTTTGATAGAAAATTGACAGATTATTCTAAAAATCATACGAATCAGCGATTAATAGGCCGATTAATCGCTACCAGGGACCTAACCGTGTCGATTACCACTAATCATCCATGTTAATCCTTTAGCCCGACTAATAGCTCTAATAGACCGATTACTAGGTATATTCTGATTAACTACCAGACTTGGTTAAAAAAGTTATAAAATTTTCAACGCATATCGCCTGTCCAGCCACTAGCCTGCCTAATGAAGTAGGTTTTTCCAACCTCCCCCTCAATTCCTGCTCCAAGAGCTCGATTCTTGCAATCACCAACCAGTACCCTAGGTAGGTGGTGGGAGAAGAGGAACTTCAGAGGTCAGAGGAGGATAATCGGAAGGAGGGCACATGGTGTTACCTGGTGGATCCTGAGTTTCTTGTGATTTGAAGATTAGGTCAGAGAGGAAACACATACGTGTTTTAATGGGCTTTTGCCTCAATAGAAGTAGGGTCGGGCATATAGAGACCCATATACTATTTCTTTCTTATATACACGTGTTTTAGGTGCTAATTTGCGTAGGTTGCACCGATTAATAGTCGACCGATTAAATCAGTTAATCGTTCGAATTCCGATTAGTCGCTACTCCCAAGCTGACCGAGAAGTTAACGATTACCGATTTCCTTACCATTTAAAAATACTGTCAACCAACAATAGCATGAATAATGCAGAATTTCAAGTACTACCAAATTTTTTCTCCTCAAATGGACTTTTCTAGCACTCTTTATTAAACAAGAACTTAAACTAAAACTAAAAACTTAACTCAAACCTTAATTTAACATGGGTTGCCTCCCATGGAGCGCTCTTTTATGTTCAATAGCTTGACCTTGATGATACTCACTTGGGCCAGATGAGTGGAACACCCACTCCAAAGTAATTGGACTTCAAAGTGATAGCCTCCTTCTCGTCATGTTTGGCTTTCTTCTTCCTGGGGAAATGAATAACAAAAGGATCATGTGAAGGCAGTTGCAACTTCGCGTTCCCTTCATGAAGATTATTTAAAGCCTTTATAGTTCTCAAGAAAGGACGGCCTAGTGTTATAGGAGCAACAGTATCTTCAGGCATGTCAACAATAACAAAATCAATGAGAGCAGAACAACCTTTGATATAAACTAAAGTGTTCTCCTTAATCCCTACAGCTTGTTTGTAGGTAGAATCTGCTAGATGCAGTTTTAATTCAGTAATTTCAAAGGAGCCAAGATTTAACTTGTTAAAAAGACTCTTTGGAATTGTTGAGACGCTTGCACCTAGATCATAAAGTGCAGCTATCTCATTGGTTCCAATTTTTATCTTAATAGTAGGCTCAAATATGTCATCTAGTTTAACAGGTAACTTTTCAGTGATTTTCTTGTATTCCTCTTCAAGCTCGCATACCTTAATTGCTACTTGATCAACAAAGTGTTGATACATGGCTTCATCGTTACCTTCACTTACCGGAATTTTGACATTGATCCTCTTTACGAGATCTTCGATGGTGTAGCTTGGTGAAGGGGCATTACTATAATCAAGTTCTTCAGGCTCCTCCCTTTGAATCCTCATCATTTTGAGTTCTTCAACAGGATTGGGATCAGCTTTACCTGCAAATTTAGCAAGAATGCGAGTTCGACTCTCGGTTATCTTACCTAGCTATGCCTCAACGATCCTTGTTCTTTCTTGAAGGGCATGCAAATCATTTCTCAAACTAACAACTTGGTTAGATAATTTACCAAGCATTGCATCATGGTTCTCCGTAATTTTGACTAGAATATTATTTTGTTCATTTTGTGAGTCTATGAAAGAATTAAGCGGATCTTGGAGACTACCATTACTAGTTCACATATTATTATTAGAGTTATTTGTAGGACTAGCATAATGTTTCTGAAAGTTAGGATTGTAATCATTACGAGCTAGAAAGTCTATTTCTTCTATATTTGCTTCAGGGGTGGCTCTTACCTGATTTTCCTTACTTTTTACGGCTAGTATGAGCTCATCCAACTTAGCATTGAGATCTTCGTTCTCTTGTGGGTAGACGGAGTTCACCTTCTTCGTGTTTGATCTTTCAATATGCCATTGGGCATGGTTGTCTTGCATATTGTCTAGTAGGTGCTTTGCTTCGGTAATATGTTTACCCATAAATGTTCCTCCAGCTACAGTATCAAGCATAGACTGAGACATAGGATTAAGAGCATTATAAAATAAATGGAGGATTAACCAATCTTCCATCCCATGACTAGGACAGTTTCTTAGGAATTCTTTCATCCTCTTCCATGCAAGCGGTAGTAGCTCACACTCTTCTTGTCTAAAATCAGTAATATTAGATCAGAGTTGCATAGTCTTTGCAGGTGGGAAAAAATTATTCATAAATAAAGAGGTACATCCCACCCATGATGTAATGGTATTTTTAGGCAATGATAGCAACCATTCTTTAGCTCTTCCTCTTAGAGACAAAGGAAATAGACGTAATTTGACCGCATCATGGTCAATGTCTTTTATACGCATCATATCACATATTTTAGTGAAAGTATTTAAGTGCATACCTGCGTCTTCAACAACGGAGCTTCCAAATTGATTCTATTGAACCAAACTTAAGTAAAGGGGCTTAATTTCATAGTCATCAGTAGCGATTGCTGGCTGAGTAACAGGAGTACACAAATAATCATTATTGGGAGTAGAAAACTCCCCAAGCTTCTTTTCAGCCATACTTCCTATGTTTTTGGGTTTTCTTAGATTAAAAATTATAACAGAAAAAACAATAATTTAAAGACTAACTAATTTTTTTGGTTTATCAAATAAAGACTGAAAGAAAACTAACAAAATTTAAAAAATGAATTAAAACTAGCAAGGTTCCTAATAACCTCACTAGGGTAGCTATTGCTTCCACGGCAACGGCGCTAGAAAAAGGGTTGATACCTTCGATCCGGATTACGGATGTAGTATAGCTCTTTTTCCCTAGTACACCTAGGTTATCGAATCCACGGGAAGCGAATGCGTAGTGAAGTTATTTTAACGGACCTTCGGGAGTTTTAGAATTCCTTTTGTGTTTTTACCAGACCAGTCGCTTCCGTCTTTTTGTTGTTGTCGATGATGGAGAGCGAGGTCCTAGGGCATTCGGTTTCACCTATAGCTGTGCAAAAAAATCTGATGGAAATAAAAGATAGAAATAAAGTATGTGTGTACTTGTTAGAGCAAGATAAATTATATGTGGGCAGTTGATGGCTCTGTGTATGGCGCTAGAAAAATGCTGGAGCGGTGTTGATGTAGAGCTCGTTGGGAACCCTAAGAGGAGGGTATGATGAGCACAGCAGCAAGTTTCCCTCAGTATGAAACCAAGGTTTAATCGAACCAGTAGGAGCAAGAAAACACCCCAAAGGTGTTACTAGCTGAGCCTTGGCAATGTATCAGCAGTGCATCCATAATTTCTATTTCCTCCGCAACTGCTTATAGAAATAACCTACTAGTCTCATCCATAGAAGAAAGAGAACTAATGATATGCATAGTTATGTCACCGTTAATCCCAAGAAAATCCCTCACATACAGCCATACTACCCCTTCTGTCACTAGCATTCCCAACCTGCAGATCAGTCATCACTCATACTCCCTATATCTGGCTCAACCCTCAGGGTCTTGGGTACCTGACAAGTCCTTGGATTGAGGAAAGAGAGGATACAATAATCATCATGTCATACAAACTAATACATGATCGCATCTATGATAAATCGCATGCACAATTGCTACATGGCTAGGCCGAAGCCCTTAGTCCAAGGAGAATTACTCACACATAGAGATGAGATCAACAATCATAAACATTGTAATGAAAATCATAAGATTGATAACAATAGTCTTACAATGTCACCAATCAAGGAAGAGATCTACTATTACAAGTGGTGGAGTATGGCTATGGAGATGGAACATGGTGTGGAGATCTGGAGGCGGCTTTCTGGCAAGGTATGGCTTCTTCGGGGAGAGGTGAGCGTTCGTGGTCCTCATTTCTCGTCTCCCGAGGCTTCTTTATATAGGGGTCCCTTCATGAAAGTTGTTCCGTTTGACCTAACAGTGGCGACGCCAACTATACGACCGGAGCTATACGGTCGGAATTTTTGCTCCGGCCATATAGTTGGTCGTTATGGCGTCTGCCTCCGTGGGACGGCTCCTGGTTTCTTCTGGTTGAAGGAAATCTCGTATCTTCGACTTTAATGTAGTGATTCCCTCCTTTAAACGACATTATCTGCGCAGGAAAAATATAAGAACAAAGGATTGCATACCCCTCTGAATATTAGCATTAGTGGCAGGGTTTAGAGAGATATTTCATAAAAAACATGATTAATATCCAGTTTAAAGGTGGACGTAGATGGCTATATTTTAGAGCCATCAGTTATGCAAAGATATCTTCACATATAAGACGGTAGAAAAGTTAGATATATTCAGATGTCTGACTTGGCTATGTTTTGTAGGTTCTTCGTAGAAATAAAAGTACCAGCAAATTTTGTTCCACCAATAAAAAGACCGGATGGACTAAGATCTAAGGATCATGTAAGACGCTCAAATTGCACTGTGAATTGTCTATGAATTGTCTAGATGGGGTAACCTCTTGTCTATTTTGTAACGCTAGATTTCAGAGCTTGAATTCCTGGCCCTTATCTGTGGTACTGATAGGAGTATAACAATAGCTTCATCTTGCATTTCCAACGGTGTCTGCCATAGCGCTGATGTACCTTCTGTGGAGACTATTCAGCTAGAGGTTGTCCTGATGAACCTGCACTGGATTGCGTTTAGATTCGAAATCCTGCACTTGACATTGTCGTCCCAAGGAAAAGAAGGTTGTGGATCTGGTAATAATGCCTTCTATAGAACAAGATGCTGGAGGTGATGATTTCCTGTGGCAATCCCTACCATTCTATGACTTGTATGAGTAGTTATCGTAATTTAATTGAATTGCATGTCCCTCTCTATCAATGAAAATGACATATCTTTTGCCTTGTTTAAAAAATAAATAAATATTTGCATGTCTCCTTGTGTTAGTCGATGTAAAGAAGATACTATTTTCTGTTCAAGTCATGTGAACAAATATGTTTGTATGTAGAGACATAAATGCGGATTGGGTGACAAAATTAGCATAAAATTGCCAGATCAATAACACAAGCATAATGGCATTGCAAGAAAAGGAACATAGCCATCTTTTCACTATGCTTGTGAAAAGGAGATGATCTAGGAACCACGCCTGCAAGTGGCAGAGGCCATTTCTCGTGCAGCTCAGCTAGCATTGGTTTATCATTGATAATACTTAAGCATCTGAATATTATGATTATATACTAGGAGTAGTTCTAGTTCCACACAACAGTTCAATAGGCAAAAGTGTAAGAAATGCGTAAGGTAGCTCCATACTATAGGTTCCAGAGAAAAACATACAAATCATAAGAAAGAAAGCTCCGCATCATAGTTCACCTTCAGGAGCAACAGTCTCTATAGATTGTAAACCCAAATCACTGCCTCCTTCAGGTGGTACGATAATTTTGGGAGCGGGATCAGCAACACCAATAGCAGCGCCAGCATCGGTAGCATGAGTCTCCATAATAGGTTAACTATCGAGCACCACAATGTCCTCTGAAGGCTCTTCACTGCCAGCTGCAGCCGTGCAAGTCTCCGCGGATGGTAAAACCAATCCACCACCTCCATCATCTGGTACGACGATGGCAGGTGCAGGCTCATCAATTGCGAATCGCATCTCCACAGAAGGTAAACAAGGTGGCGTCTTAGGTGTAGAGATCTAACATCCATTTTGTACTCCGTCATCAGGAAACTAAGAGTCTTCTTCAACTTTGTGCTTCTGTGGTTACAAGATAAACAGAGATTACAGCGAAAGCATTTGCGCGGGACGACAAGAACATATGTCATTCTATTTATTTACCTTGTCATCTGGGATAGCAGAAGTCACAAGATTGGAACCTATTTCATCGAGAATCCTGTTTTTCGCTCCTTCCCACATCTCCTTCTGCAGCAAGTTGTAATATTAATTACATGATGTTGATTGACAAATATATGCAAATGTTCAAACGTCTGCGCTGTCGAACTACCAACTTCGAACGGATCCCCACTATTCTTAGTTATGGGATCTAGCCTAGAAAACAAGCTTCTATGCAATCCTAGTCTACAAAAAAGGATGCATCCCTGAGATAAGAACTACTCTACACATGACAATGCTATGCAATTGACAATAAAAATTTAACCGCATCATCAACTCTATCATGTATGTTCGGAGCGAATCTAGATACACATGTTTCACATAAGCTAAAATATCTTATATTATGAAATGGAGGGAATAGGTACGAGTGTTCTAGTATTTCACAAACCGCCATTGCTGCCGCGGGACAGAGATGACGGATGCTCCACCGCCCTATAGAAGGTTGCCGCACCGATCTCGCCGCCACTTGTAGAGGACGGAGCTGAGGAGCTGGTCGGCAACAATATGGAGCGAGAGGCTAGGGGAGGTAGTGGATGGGAAGAAGGGACTGAGTAAAAGAGTTTGTGTGTGTGTGAGGGGAGGCCGGTGAGGGATTTAAATCCAGCTTGTCTTGGAAGGAACGCACTGCCACGTGCACCAGCATGTGCAAAACTCCCTCCCTCTCTCTTCTGCGGCAACTACTGAAAGTAGTACTCCATCTAGCTTCATCGAGTTCCCTGGTACTCCTACTAGTAGACCTTTACTACTACTACTAGGTAGACAAGCAGTACTTGTTCAGAAGAAGAAAAAACTAGACTAGCACACCGTCATACAGTATTGCCTTGTCAAATCACTGGTGATGCCATGATGAGTGACATTTTTTTACTGGTAAACCTGGAAACATCATGTTCCTTCCACCGCGTGTAGTTTATTTTTTTATGTTTCACACCTCTGTAATTTCATGGGGTGTTTTCACCCTTCTATAATGCAAAAGCAGCCGCGTGCAGTTTCTGAGCGAAGTACTTAAAAACACCTCCAACTTAGGCTTACAGGACCCAAACTATAGTGAAAAAGAAACAAAACTACAAACCTACAAGGAGTAATACTAATAGTACTACTATTATACAATATTCTGGAAGAAATTATGTATGGAATAGTAGTAGTAGAGTACAACTATACTCCTAATAAGGTTCTTTTACAAGCTTGGTGAAATATACATACTGGAGAAACTACCAAGTGTACAAAAGGGGTTTGTGGTCATACGGAGTATTTTACAAGCCAGACCGGGTGCGAAACTAAATGCTGAGTACTAGTACATCAGCTAAAAACTAGCCAAACGAAAGAGTTCAACAGAAGGCTGAGACCAAATGAGCTATCCTTGAACATGCTCGTTCCACTCCAAGGTGTTTGAGAAGCTTGGGATGAACCAAAATGGAGTCTACGACCATATCCAGCGAGTGTTGGTATGGAAACCAACAGCTTCTTCACCATTTAGACTGAAGCGGCAAATTTCAGGATGCGGCCTGTACTCATAGCCAATTTCTTGCTGTGATGTGTAAACACAGTTCCTTCTCATCAGATGTCCTAGCAGATCATTTGCATCGCCTACTGCAATGATGATCGGATAGTTCACGCCAAGTAAAATAGAATATGATACAAGGTCAGTAACCCTTTTCCATCGGTTAGCTGCAGTTAACTGGCTTGTGTCCATCGAGAACACCATGCACTCAAACCTAGAAGGATAGGTGCGAACGGTGCGACCATAGTGAACAACACTAGTATCATCAGCTATTGCATTGCATGAGACACCATATGTATAGACCAGAAGAAGTCTTGAACCACGGGCAGATCTTGCTAACCACCACCTACCAGGATCATTCTCCTCATCATCCTCAACAAACCCATGTGTCAGGTACAGAACATCGTGTGGCGACGGGATAAGGATAGGACCTTCAAAGGGAAAGGAAATGTAACATGGAAATAATATTGATATTGATCTGACATTGTATAAGTTTATATACAGTAGTATTTTCAAAAATCTTGATTATGCTTAAGATGTCTGATTGCGTAAAAAAATGCCAACCTAGGGAGATGCTATGGAAATTCTATTTCTTTTCAAAATGGGGATATGCTATGGAAATTCTCCTAGAGACACAGTTTGATTCATAGGATCAAATGAAATAGGAATAATCCTATAGGATCTTGAATGTAAAGTTCATAGGGAAAAAAGCAAGGTTGGATCCTACAAGATTTTGGTGTCTTATATACCAAAGGAAAACCAACAAGGATTATTTCTAGGAGGTTTAATATCTTATCTTATCTTATCTTATCTTACCACTATATAGTGTATGAATAACTTTGAATATTGATAGTTAGATCAGGACTTGGGAATCCCAACATTGCCAGCCGTTGGATCTTCTTTTTCATTCTAGCATCTAATTGAATATTCTATTGATAGTCTTTAGCACAATGAACGCTATCCATAATCCTCAAAACACACTTATCCATCATTCAAGAATCTTCTCCTTCATTTATCAAGACCATGTTAACAAAATTTACAAGTACTAGTATCTAATAAACATTGACTTCTACATGATAGAAAATACAAGAACTAAATATGCATCCATACTTTATAGATGTCGATCAAATTTATAATTTTTTGAGCTTTACCTGGTATAATAATTCTATATAGTTATGATATGTCATATTTCTAGTATCCAAGTCTTACGTAAATACTACTAGTACATACCATATTTTCCATGGATGTACTAGTACTAGGAGACAAGGAAATACTATCAGCAGAACTCAATCCTATGAATCAAATTACTTATATGTAAGAAACCTTAGTAAGGATTGCATTCCTCTGAAATTCCTAGGGAATTCGTACGAATCAAAGAGGCTAAAATTCCTATGAAATTCTTACTAACCAATAAAACTTCATAAATAATAGCTTACATTGATTCAGGAATAGTATTTGGGTCTCACATAAGTAATTGCTACTAGTAGATACCATAATTTCCATGGGATGTACTAGGAGACAAAGTAATACTATCAACAGAACTCAATCATATGAAACAAACTACTTATATGTAAGAAAGCCTCCTAAAGATTGCATTCCTCTAAACTTCCTAGGGAATTCCTTCGAATCAAAGAAACTAAAATTTTAATGGAATTCCTACTACCAATGAAAGTTCAGAAAAATTAGCTTGCATCAATTAAGGAACAAAGCTAATAAAATACGTAGGAAGGAGAATTTACCAAGTTCCATAGACTTCCATGCATAAACATAGTCGTTCTTGGTCACGGCGAACACACAATCGTGTTGGATAATAGCATCACAGTATCTGAAGTAGCCCTGGAACTCGTTCACACAAACTAACCATCCATGACTATCATTCCCGTTAATGACAGCAATCTTGAATTCGAAAATGGCGACCAGAGAGAAATCTTTGTATCCCAACAGCTGTCGGAACTTGGCAAATGACTATCTTCTGCAGTTTAGTACGTCGACCTTCATCAGCATCATCCTAAAATGTAAGTGCAGAACCTTCGATCGGTTCAAACCCCGACACTTGCGGAATAAAAATATTGCGACGAGTGTACATGTTGACAAGGTCCCACGTGAAATCGGGCCCAACTGTGACGATCCAATCTCCATTGCCGCCTGCTCGCTGCTCATCAAAACCATTTGGCATCACAGCATTCGAGGAGAACCTGTCCAGCAGCGTCAGCTTGCACGGTCTGCTCGCCACTTTGAAGCAGTCTTTGGATTCCCACGGTTTCACTGTCGGGTGAGAATCAAGAACACATGGGAGGCCAAACGGATGAGAATAAGGCGTAGTTCTGCTCTCTTTTGCTGATTGAAGAATATGTTTGGACAAACCGATGAGGCTCGCGGCGGTGGTGGTGTCACAATGGTTGATGAGTACTTGAAGAGGGCCTTCGGTGAACACCTTCTGAAACTGCTCAGGATCTTTACAAACGTTGCTCGATCTCACCATGGAAGGAGGTTGTGGATGGTGTTTTGGGGGATTTGTTTGGGGTGGGGTGGGGTGGGGGAGGGAGGGAAGATCATTGGCGTGAGCTGGTGACCAGGGTGCGATGGAGAATACAAAGGCTGATGGTGCATAGTAGTACTGTAGAAGGTGGGCGAGTGGGGGGTGGGGCTCCAATTGAGGCTAGTTACACAAACCTCCAAAAATTAGAGCCGTAGTTGCAAAGAGCTGCAACTGTTGAGCCCTGGGTATGTAAGAAATAATGTTAAGAGGTCTAATCAAAAATTTTGTGCTATGTGCAACATTTGTACCCAAAAGTAATTGTAGTAGTTTCTTGCAACTAGACTATCTTGATTATCTGGAGTTCCCTGCAATTTCGAATCCAATTGTTGGATGTTTGTGCAATTTCCACCGTCCTCGTGTTCCGAGGAAGCTCTATGACCTTATGTTCAAACAAAAAAAATGATCAAAGACAAACAAAAAAAGAAAGACCATCTCTTAGGGCTCGTTTGATTTGCAGGATTCTCAGAACATAAGAAGAGGAAACTACAGGAATTTGGATCAAGTATGTGTTTGAATCACAGGGAAAGCAAAGCAACTATACCATGAGGTTGGAGTGGATGGAAATTTTCCTAAAAAATAGAGGGCAAAGGAATACTTTGAAGGAATCTCAATTCCCGTGTTTTTCCTATTCCTATATTTCTCCTATCCTGCGTTCCAAACATGACATAATTCCTATATATTGGAATCCTATGAATCAAACAAAACAGCATAGGATTATTTCCTAAGGGACAAGATCCTTCACAAAACCTTTGAATTTTCTTTAAATCAAAGAAGGAATAAAAAAGGGTTCCTCTCTCGGGAAAAAAAAGGAACTCCACCTCTTGGAGAAAAAAGGAACTCCACCTCTTGGAGAAAAAAGGAACTCCACCTCTTGGACAATTCACCGTGACGAGAGTAGCTACTAGAATCTATGTCTAGTACTAGCTGTACGACCCAATTGTAGCACGTTATTACTAGTAATATACTAGTACAGTAGTACGTATCTGTCTTTGTAGGTGCCTCGAAGGAAATAAAATAAAGCTCTGCATGTAATAAATGGCCATGGCAATTTCCAAGATACACAATCTTTTGCTTGTTCATTTTAATCTGGGCAATAGCCGAAAGATAGAGGAGTACTAGGTGCTTCGTGTCTTGAACCATCGAGGTGAAGTAGAAATTTGGATATCTAAAAACCTGAATTGTCCTATCAAACCAATGTTCGTTGCATGCAGCTTGACCAAACAGACTTACTGTACTACTTTACTGTGTGCCCAAAAAACTAGGGAATGCAAGAAGTACTAGTACATTAATGTTACACAGAGAGTTTTTTTTGAACGGACACAGAGTGTTCCACATTCATCTTGTAGAGCCAAAAGCAGAAGTTGTGCCAATATAGTACTGTAGTAGTCACGTCCAGGTTGCCTTATAGGGAAAAAAATAGTACGATGAGCAACAAGATCTATCTATTTTTGTACTCCTATTTGCGTATACTAGTAGTACTACTGTCAACACCCGGATTTTTAATCCCAGATGCCCGTTATGCCATACCTCGCAATCCCAGGATTACCATTTTTGCGAGACATAACGGATTGGATATCACAGTACATCATCCATTACAAACCATACATAAGGTTTTACACAAATACGGATCTCATGATCTAGTCTTTAATACAACAAGCAGCGGAAATAAACGATAGCGTAGCGGCGGGGTCCATCTTCGAGCACAGCAATCTCGACGGCAGATAGTCCTAGTTATCATAGCCGTCCTACTGACCATCATCTTGATAATCTCCTTCATAGTCTGGCCATGATAATAGCCAGGGACAAAAGCCATGAGTACTCTTTAAGTACTCGCAAACTACTACTAGCAAGGGTTATAATACTAAGTTAAAGTACTGAAATTAAAGAACCACTATCAAGTTAAGTTTGAAACCTAAGATGAGTTCTGAAGCAAGAAAAGATAAATTAAAGTTCTAGAATCACTTAAGTTGGGAAGCTAATTTCATTAACACAACCCTGTTGTGGTCAAGTCAAAGTTCATCATTCATTTCAAGTTATTTAGAAAACATCTGACAACGAAACAGTATGGCCATTCCAACTGTCCATAATCGCGGACGCGGCTATTCAAATAGTTTGACACTCTGCAGAGGTGGTACACTTTCACCACAAGATTCGCTACATCTGTCAGGGATAACCCTGAATCATCATACTTAGTATGCAGATAATCAAACATAACCTTCCCTTTACACACCCTAGTACAAGCACCTCTCCTATGAGCATGGCCTCCCAACCATGACCATCAGTCATCTTGGGCACTGCATAGGTGGACATCATTGAGAGGTAGCCTCAGCTCAAAACTCTCCCTGAGGGAACTAATACTAATGCATATAAATTTCCAGCTAAGCCTTACCCAATTCAGGTAATGTGGTTGTACGGTAAATTTGGAATGGTATCGCATCCGAATCCAACCATCAGTTTTATAAAAGGGTTAAGGCTCATGCCTCATCATTTTCATCATCATAAACCAATTGTGTTTCTCAACACATGTCAAAACATCTCAATAGAATGACTCATCATTCCAAGGTTTTCACAATTCATTTTCACCAAGTGTTCCCATCTAAAGTGACTCAAGTTTTGATCTATTCTAAAACACTAGGTTAAGAGTGTCCACTAAGGTGGAAAGGTGGGATCAATCTCATGCCGTTCAATGACATCTAAAGGTTTCTAAGTAGGTCAAGTTTTATACTCTTTATGCTACCTTCAAAATTAATTAAAGAACTTTGTGTAAACTAAGGGGGGTAAAACTTGTTAATAAGACTTAGAGTACTAATAGAAAAAGGGGGTGTGATCAGAGTATGCTTAAGTCATCTTTACTAAACTACCTAGTTTTATTCTAGCTTGCTACAATATCTTACTAAAGCATGTTTGCAAGGGTTAGCTTGCCACTAATAGCTTGCCTTGGTTGGTGTAGTGGTTGAAGTTTTCTTCTTCTTCTTCTTGGTAGAACTCCTCCTCCTCGAAGGCTTGGTCGGTACTATCGTCTAGAAATACATAGGGAGTGCACAATCACCAAACAATCCTTAACTAGGCTAAGTATTATTCTAAACCACACAATTGATGATCTATTATCATCACAAGCATCACAAGTTTAATTCAATAGTTTCAACCTTTTTATTTTGGAAAAGTAATTTCTACTCATTGAAATATTAACTAAAATTTAATATTCACCCCAAAATATGGGATCATGTGGACACATGTCCTCACCACATATTCTAACATGTGGGAATGAGATTTAAAGGTTGGATCAATATTACTTTGGTTTAAGTTCATTATTTAATGATTTAAAGTGACTAGAAATGCCTATATAGCATTATTTTGGTACTAGTCCAAAGTCACTGCCTGTTAACCTTAATATTATTACATATTTGGATAGATATGATGAGATGTGATTTTTTAGAGTTGGAATCAACTCAAAAGCTAACTTGGTTGATTTTATAAAAATATTTCAACTTGCAAAATCTTCTGTCTTCTTATTTTTATTATGAGAGATCTATAACTCTAAATGAATTAATCCAACGGGCTTGGATAGAGAATTTCAATACCTTTTAGAAAAAATTAGTTTCATGTAATTTGGATTTGTCAAACTCACAGAATTGAATTTTGAAACACCGGTGGGGTGCCCAAGTGGGGGTTCGGCCTTAATGGCCATGACCATTTGGTCGTGTCACAGTGTGGGGCTGGGCTAGAGAGGGTTAGGGGGAGTAGTGGAGAGGTTTTTGGTGGCAATTTGGGGAACAGGTTTGGCCAGAACACTATTTAAAATAGTGAAATTTGTTTAGTTTGTAATCTTCCTACCAAGTGTTTGATGAAATGGCCGCAAGATAAAAAGTTTTGAATTTGGAGTTCAAAATTTTTGGGTGATCTCCACTAGTGCTAGGTAGTCCCTGGTTGCAAGGGTTTTGAAAATGGTGCTCAATTAGATGGTTTTTGAAATAGGGGTGATGTATGCATATGCATTAGATTCAATTTTAAACTGTCATTTAAAATAGTTAACAGAAGGTTTTTAGTAGATCAAAAGGTGGGCCTTGGTACCTCATTATGTGTACTAGCAAGGGGTGTAAAGATCAAGAATTGTTTCTGTTAAGAATTGAGTACTAGGAATAGCCAAAGTAGGTATGAGAGTTAAATTTGTCCAAATGACAATTCCTTCATTTTAATTCTTCTTGATTTGATTTCTTTTAGGAAAAGTTTGGGAATGATGTAGATGATGTTTAAATCACCTACGAACCATTTTAGAAGCAAAGGATCACACAATCATGGTAATTCAAAACAACTCCTATTTTAAATGCACACATATATGAATGCTTTCATTTTAAATATGGAAACGTTTTTGTTAATCCTAATTTTGGATGATTTGATCTTTGATAAACTTGGATTGAAGTTTTGGGATGTTACAAACCTTCCCCCCTTAAATAAAATCTCGTCCCGATATTTATAAGAAAACTAGGAACTAAAAAGATCTGGGAATTTTGACCTAATGTAATCCTCGTGTTCCCAAGTGGCTTCCTCCTCGGTATGGTTGCTCCACTGAATCTTGAGAAATTTGATACTCCTGGTCCTGGTGGTTCTGTAGGCTTCTTCTAAGATACGAATGGGCACTTCCCGATAGGTCAGGTCATTGTTGATTTCCACTGCTCTGTGATCGATATTCTTGAAAACTTCAGTCTTCTCAGGCACTTCCAAGCATTTGCGATGTAACGAGATATGGAACACATTGTGGATGGCTGACATCTCTTCAGGCAATTCCAGCTGATTCGATACTTCTCCTCGACGGTTCAGAATCTTGAAAGGTCCGATATATCTGGGAGCTAAATTTCCCTTCAGAGTAAAGCGTTGGGTTCCCTTCAATGGTGAAACCTTGAGATATACGAAATCTCCGACATTGAAAGTCAGGTCTCTCCTTCTCTTCTCAGCATAGCTTTTCTGTCTGGATTGGGCAGTCTTGAGGTGCTCACGAACTTTGTGAACTTTCTCTTCTGCTTCTCTGAGAATGTCGGGTCCAAAGATCTGACTCTCTCCTACTTGCGACCAATTCAAAGGGGTACGACACTTTCTTCCATATAGGAATTCAAAGGGTGCCATCTACAAACTAGCTTGATAACTGTTGTTATATGAGAATTCTACGAAGGGCAGGCAGTCTTCCCATTTTGATCCATATTCCAACACACAAGCTCTAAGCATATCCTCCAAGATCTCTCAGTTGACTCCATCTGTTTGCGGGTGATACGCGGTACTGAAGTTCAAATTGGTTCCTAATCCTTCCTGAACTTTCTGCCAAAATCTTGAAGTAAACTGAGTTCCTCGATCTGATACGATGGTCTTGGGGGTTCCATGCAGACTAACAATCCTAGCAATGTACAGCTCTGCTAGTTTTGCACTCTGGTAGGATGTCTTGACTGGTATGAAGTGGTCTACCTTGGATAGTCTATCAACTATGACCCAGATTGAGTCATTTCCCCTACTAGAAGTAGGTAAATCGGTGATAAAGTCCATTCTGATGGAATCCCATTTCCATTCCGGAATCTGCAATGGTTGCAACAATCCTGCAGGTCTCTGATGCTCCGCTTTGACTCTTGACAGATGTCACATTTGGCTATGTAGCTTCCGATCTCTCTCTTCATCTTGTGCCACCAAAATTGCTCTTTCAAATCCTGATACATCTTTGTTCCTCCGGGGTGGATAGAATAAAGAGTATCATGAGCTTCCTTCATGATAATTTCCTTCAGCTCCGAATCTGCTGGTACACAGATACGTCCCTTGTACCACGGTACGCCTTCTTCGTCTTCGGTGAATCCAGGTACTTTGCCTATACCAATACGATGTTTGATTCCATCGATGCTTTCATTCCCCTTCTGGGCTTCCTTGATTTGGCTAATCAAAGTGGGTTGAAGTTCAATGCTAGCTACGAATCCTTTGCTAACTAACTCAGTCCTGAACTACTCCAACTCCTCATACAAACTTGGTTGCTTCTCTTTGATCATGGTGTTAAGCCTACACGGCAATCTGCTAAGAGCATCCGCTACCACATTGGCTTTGCTGGGGTGATAGTGAATGTCAAGGTCATAATCCTTGATTAACTCTATCCATCTTCTTTGCCTCATATTCAACTCCTTCTGGGTGAAGATATACTTCAAGCTCTTATGATCTGAGTAAATCTCACAGCGATTACCCATCAAATAATGACGCCATGTCTTCAACGCTAGAACCACCGCTGCTAGCTCAAGATCATGGGTCGGATAGTTCTGCTCATGCTGCTTTAGTTGTCGAGACAGATACGCGATGACTTTGCCTTCTTGCATCAATACACATCCTAGACCAATCTTGGATGCATCACAATACACATCAAACGACTTCTTGATGTCTGGCATGATCAAAATTGGGGCTGATATCAATCTCTTCTTCAGCTCCTGGAAACTGGTTTCACACTTGTTTGTCCATTCAAACTTCTTGTCCTTCTTTAACAATTGGGTCATTGGTCGGGCTATGCTCGATAATCCTTCTACAAATTTGCGGTAATATCCCGCTAATCCGAGAAATGAACGAACTTGGGTTTGATTGGTTGGGGCTTCCCATTCTTCGACATCTTTGATCTTGCTGGGATCAACAGAGACTCCTCCGGCAGACACAATATGTCCTAGGAATCCTACTTCTTTCAGCCAAAACTCACACTTGCTGAACTTGGCATATAACTGATGCTCTCTCAGGGTTTCTAGGATGATTCTCAGATGTTGCTCATTCTCTTCTTCTGACTTGGAGTAGATAAGGATGTCGTTGATAAATACAACTACAAACTTATCTAGGAAATTCAAAAAGATATTATTCATTAGATTCATGAAATAAGCAGGGGCATTGGTTAATCCAAAAGACATAACCGTATACTCGTATAAACCATAGCGAGTAGTAAAGACGGTCTTCGGAATATCCGTTGCACGAATCTTAAGTTGGTGATAACAAGTCCTAAGATCAATCTTTGAGAATACCTAAGCTCCAGTCAATTGATCAAATAGATCCTCTATCTTTGGCAAGGGGTACTTGTTCTTGATGATGACATCATTCAACTTTCTGTAGTCTGTACACAGACGGTTGCCTCCATCTTTCTTGTCGACGAATAACACTGGCAATCTCCATGGCGATGCACTTGGCTGAATCAAGCCTGTTGCTAACATGGCATCCAACTGCTTCTTCAGTTCTACTAACTCTGAGGGGTTCATGGTATAGGGTCTCTGGGCTATAGGTCTGGTTCTGGGGATTAGTTCGATAATGAACTCTATATCCCTATCCGGGGGCATACCTGGCAATTCATCTGGGAATACGTCGGGGTATTCACAGACTACCCTGACATGGTCAATGGTAGGCAGGGCTACACTTTTGTTGCATTTGAATTGACGGGGTAAGGTTTCAGAGATATGTTCTACTGTTACTCCAGAACTACTGGTCATGGTGATGGCTTTCTTAGCACAGTCTATCAGTCCTTTATGCCTTGACATCCATTCCATACCTAGTACTACTTCCAAACCTTTGGTTCCAAGTACAATTAGGTTGGCATAAAAATCTATCCCATGTATTCTGATAGGTACAGCCTTGCAAATTTTTCTAGCTTTTGTTGTTGAACCGGGGATTTGAACTATCATGACATGCTTCAGGTTGGTTGGGCAAATCTTACGAGTGCATACAAATTCTTCGGTGACAAATGAATGCGATGCTCCAGAATCAAACAATACTCTTGGTAAAACTGAGTTGACAGAAAACATACCCAGCACGACATCTGGTGCTTCCTGGGCTTCTTCTGCGTTCATGTGGAAGAGACGACTGTTGCGGTTGTGCGGGTTCCCTGGGGCAAATCTCCTTCCTGGTTGAACACGACGCTGCTGCTGAGCTGGGCATTCATAGGGGCATTGGCGGCAGTCTTCTTAGGACACTCATTGGAGTAGTGACCCTTCACTACACACTCGAAACAAGTGATCTGGGACGTGTCCTTGACTGCAACAGGTACAACATTGCTGCCAGTTCTGGGGGCAGTGTTGTTGTTGTTGCTCTTGGGAGGGGAACGGTTGAAGTTGTTGGCGTTGCCGGAGTGGTGATTGTTTCCTCTGGGCTTCACATTTCCTCCGCTACGGTTGGGGTAGCTTGGGCGAGAATGTGGAGGTCGGTTGTTCCTTGGTGCATATCCTGGTGAGGGGTTGGGACGGTACTTCTGGTGACTACTGGATCCAGACTGCTGCATCATACGACGCTTGCGGTTGTCGTTTTCCTGGTTAATCTTCCCTTCCATCTGAATGGCAGAGTCGACTAGCTCTTCGAGATCCTGGAAATGGATGTTGACGAGGACAGTCTGCATCTCATCATGCAGTCCGTTTAAGAATCTCTCTTTCTTCCTGGTCTCCGTGTTGATTTCATCCGGTGCATATCTGGCAAGTGATAAGAATTTGTCACAGTACTCTACTATGGTCAATCTTCCTTGCTTCAGTTCACGGAATTCATATCTCATCCTGTTGACAAGACCTTGTGGCACGTGGGTGCGGCTGAACTTGACCTTGAATGCTTCCTAGGTCATCACCTGGCCATGGTTCATGTTGCGGACGCTATTCCACCAACCTCTTGCATGTCCCGCCAGATAGTGGGTGGCGAAGAGAACTTTCTCATTCTCATCAACTCCTGCAACTTCGAGGTTGTTTTCCATGGTCTGTAACCAGTCATCAGCATCTAATGGGTTTTCAGATTGGTTGAAGATTGGAGGATTGGTGTTCTGAAAATTTTTGAGTTTAGATCCATGGTGATCCTGATTTCCATGTCCTTGGTTGTTGAGAGCCATTTGGGCAATCTGCTGCAATGTCGCTAAGTTGGCTTGACGCTCGGCCTTGCTTGCTTCACGGTCCGCGATGAGATTCTGCAAGATCTGCAGCATTGGGTCCTGCGATGAGCTGCTCCCTCCTTGGTTTCCACGAGTCATCTGATGATTGAGATAGATATAGGGGTAAGAGGGAAATTCTAAGGTTCATGGTTTTGGGTTTTCAAAGCTACACTTTGAGTTAGACTCAGGTTTTTCAAATAATTTTACTTTCATTCATGCAAGCAAGCACACGATACAACACACACCACAACAATCAAAGGGAAAATCAGATGGTTTTAAGAACCATTCTGCAAGCTACGATACAATGAGATGATACATCTCATGCTACGACAGTGCTCTAGTGCATCTACTCATCGTCGATGAAGTCGGAGTCTTCATCATCAGTGTAGAAGTCCACAGCATCCTCTTCCAGAAAATCATCATCGTTGCTGAGGTAAGAATCCATATCTCCCTAGATGTCTTCTCCCTCATCATCTTCTTCCTTGGCAGCAAGCTGAGCTTCCTGCTCCTTGACGGTCTTCTCGAGGTCGGCCACCTTCTTGCGAAGACGGGCGATGGTGCGATCCTTCTTTGCACGCTGGCGACGAAGAGACGGGCGATCTTGGACGAGCAGTGTGAAAGTTTGGGCCTTCTGGTCGACGATGGCATGGTTCTGGTTGGCTAACTCTCTGGCATTGTCCAGTTCCTGCTATCGGTCATGAAGCAAGAAGTCAAGGTTCTCCACTTGACGCCTCAACTCTGGGTGACTTGGCATCTCCATCGTCATTCCCATGAAGTCACGTCTTGCATAGTGGGCTAAACAGGTTCCTTGAATCTTGTTGACGCCGAGGGCACATAGACGTGCGAGAGCTTCATGCATTGCCCTAGCTAATCCATCTAGCCAGTTGTTCTCTCTCACAAAGAACTGAATTCTCCCGGAAGTTGGTGCTTCAATGCTTCCTCGAAGATCTGCGGTGACTAGCCATTGTAGGTCTCCTCCTGGAGGTCCTGGAAGTTGAGCTCCAAGAAACTCCGGATGTGGGCGTCCCAAGAATCCGACGGTGAATCCAGATCCCTCTCGAAGATCAGCTGACCTCCGTTTCCCAACTAGTAAAACTTGCTGAACTGAGTCTCCATCTACAAGAATTTAGGATGAGGAAATTAGTGAAGTGATCAAGTGTGTCAAATTTTAAGTAGTAATGTAAGAACTTTGAGGACCATGTATTTTTGAGAAAGAATGAGTTCACAAGGGTAAGACGGAAAATAGTTTTTCATAAATACTCACTTTGGTTTTGAAGCTAAGTTTTTGGTTTGGACGTCCATTCTAACTAGGGTCTCCTATGGTCAGGATGGCTCTGATACCAACTTGTCAACACCCGGATTTTTAATCCCAGATGCCCGTTATGCCATACCTCGCAATCCCAGGATTACCATTTTTGGGAGACATAACGGATTGGATATCACAGTACATCATCCATTACAAACCATACATAAGGTTTTACACAAATACGGATCTCATGATCCAGTCTTTAATAAAACAAGCAGCGGAAATAAACGATAGCATAGCGGTGGGGTCCATCTTCAGGGGCACAGGCAATGCTGACGAAGGCAGATAGTCCTAGTTATCATAGCCGTCCTGCTGACCATCATCTTGATAATCTCCTTCATAGTCTGGCCATGATAATAGCCAGGGACAAAAGCCATGAGTACTCTTTAAGTACTCGCAAACTACTACTAGCAAGGGTTATAATACTAAGTTAAAGTACTGAAATTAAAGAACCACTATCAAGTTAAGTTTGAAATCTAAGCTGAGTTCTGAAGAAAGAAAAGATAAATTAAAGTTCTAGAATCACTTAAGTTGGGAAGCTAATTTCATTAACACAACCCTATTGTGGTCAAGTCAAAGTTCATCATTCATTTCAAGTTATTTAGAAAACATCTGACAACGAAACAGTATGGCCATTCCAACTGTCCATAATCATGACGCTATTCGAATAGTTTGACACTCTGCAGAGGTGGTACACTTTCACCACAAGATTCGATACATCTATCAGGGATAACCCTGAATCATCATATTTAGTATGCAGATAATCAAACATAACCTTCCCTTTACACACCCTAGTACAAGCACCTCTCCTATGAGCATGGCCTCCCAACCATGACCATCATTCATCTTGGGCACTACATAGGTGGACATCATTGAGAGGTAGCCTCAGCTCAAACCTCTCCCGTGAGGGAACTAATACTAATGCATATAAATTTCCAGCTAAGCCTTACCCAATTTGGGTAATGTGGTTGTATGATAAATTTGGAATGGTATCGCATCCGAATCCAACCATCAGTTTTATAAAAGGGTTAAGGCTCATGCCTCATTATTTTCATCATCATAAACCAATTGTGTTTCTCAACACATGTCAAAACATCTCAATAGAATGACTCATCATTCCAAGGTTTTCACAATTCATTTTCACCAAGTGTTCCCATCTAAAGTGACTGAAGTTTTGATCTATTCTAAAACACTAGGTTAAGAGTGTCCACTAAGGTGGAAAGGTGGGATCAATCTCTTGCCATAGAATGACATCTAAAGGTTTCTAAGTAGGTCAAGTTTTATACTCTTTATGCTACCTTCAAAATTAATTAAAGAACTTTGTGTAAACTAAGGGGGGTAAAACTTGTTAATAAGACTTAGAGTACTAATAGAAAAAGGGGGTGTGATCAAAGTATGCTTAAGGCATCTTTACTAAACTACCTAGTTTTATTCTAGCTTGCTACAATAGCTTACTAAAGCATGTTTGCAAGGGTTAGCTTGCCACTAATATCTTGCCTTGGTTGGTGCAGTGGTTGAAGTTTTCTTCTTCTTCTTCTTCTTGGTAGAACTCCTCCTCCTTGAAGGCTTGGTCGGTACTATCGTCTAGAAATACATAGGGAGTGCACAATCACCAAACAATCCTTAACTAGGCTAAGTATTATTCTAAACCACACAATTGATGATCTATTATCATCACAATCATCACAAGTTTAATTCAATAGTTTCAACCTTTTTATTTTGGAAAAGTAATTTCTACTCATTGAAATATTAACTAAAATTTAATATTCACCCCCAAAATATGGGATCATGTGGACACATGTCCTCACCACATATTCTAACATGTGGGAATGAGATTTAAAGGTTGGATCAATATTACTTTGGTTTAAGTTCATTATTTAATGATTTAAAGTGACTAGAAATGCCTATATAGCATTATTTTGCTACTAGTCCAAAGGCACTGCCTGTAAACCTTAATATTATTACATATTTGGATAGATATGATGAGATGTGATTTTTGAGAGTTGGAATCAACTCAAAAGCTAACTTGGTTGATTTTATAAAAATATTTCAACTTGCAAAAGCTTCTGTGTTCTTATTTTTATTATGAGAGATCTATAACTCCAAATGAATTAAATCCAACGGGCTTGGATAGAGCATTTCAATACCTTTCAGGCAAAATTAGTTTCATGTAATTTGGATTTGTCAAACTCACAGAATTGAATTTTGAAACACTAGACATAAACTATATTCTAACTAAAAAGAAAAACCTAGATTTGAATCTACGGGCTTGCGCGGGAAAGGAAATGTGCCAGCCCAATGGCGCTACGCGACGCGGGGCTCAGCTGACAGGGGGGTCCCACTTGTCAGCGGCTCTTAAAACGCGAAACGGTATGCGCGCTGTGGGCCGTGTGATTAGAGGCTAGATCTACGGCTGAGGGTCGTCGTCGATGACGGACGGGTCGCCGGCGAGCTCGAACCCTAGCTGCTCGGTGGGGGTCTACTGGGGGCATACCAGGTCTCCAGCGGGGTCGGCGATGCGGGTGAACGAAGTGGAAGATGACGGCGAGGCGAGGCGTGGTCGCAGCGGAGCTTGGGGTGGCCGGAATCAACGGCACCCTTCTTCTCCAGAGGCGGCGACTCCGGCTCCAATTCCGGCGAGCTGCTGCTCCACTTGCTCCAGCGAGGGGTGGTTGAGGTTCAGAGAGGTGAGGGGAGTGGAATGGTGTGAGTCTTTGGTGCTAGGGAGGGCTCCTTTTATAGGCTCGACACTGAGACCGAGTGGGATGGGAGGTCGACGGTGGCGACATGGCTACGGCGAGCTAGCGGCATGGCTGGGGATGGCGATCAATGGGCGGTCCCCTGGTGGTTCTCTAGTGCTTCAATGCGGCCGTAGGGGCGGTGGCATGCGGTCGGGGTGAGGTGGCGCTCTGCGCGGCCGAAGCGGCTGTGTCCACGGCGAGCGGTGGCTGTGGGGATTTGGGCGGCGAACGGAGGTGTCTCGGGTGTTCTCTAGGTTGAGGCGGAGTGGTGGGCGCTGGCTGGTGTCGAGCGGCGGCTTGTGCGCGCGGGGACAGTGCGCGCTCTGCGGGCGGCGTCGGCATGCTCGACATGCTCCGGGCGCGGCGGTTCCTGGCCGCTATGCCCTCTGTCTCTAGCCTGGGGCTGGTTGGACGGTGGAGGTGGACCACTGGCTATCTCCAGGACACGGTGGATGGCGCTGGTGGTGGCTGTGGCTTGCTGTCGCCGGTGGGGTGCCCAAGTGGGGGTTCGGCCTTAATGACCATGGCCATTTGGTCGTGGCACAGTGTGGGGCTGGGCTAGAGAGGGTTAGGGGGAGTAGTGGAGAGGTTTTTGGTGGCAATTTGGGGAACAGGTTTGGCCAGAACACTATTTAAAATAGTGAAATTTGTTTAGTCTCAGAATGTCGCCAAGTGTTTGATGAAATGGCCGCAAGAGAAAAAGTTTTGAATTTTGAGTTCAAAATTTTTGGGTGATCTCCACTAGTGCTAGGTAGTCCCTGGTTGCAAGGATTTTGAAAATGGTGCTCAATTAGATGGTTTTTGAAATAGGGGTGATCTATGCATATGTATTAGATTCAATTTTAAACTGTCATTTAAAATAGTTAACAGAAGGTTTTTAGTAGAGAAAAAGGTGGGCCTTGGTACCTCATTATGTGTACTAGCAAGGGGTGTAAAGATCAAGAATTGTTTCTGTTAAGAATTGAGTAATAGGAATAGCCAAAGTAGGTATGAGAGTTAAATTTGTCCAAATGACCATTCCTTCATTTTAATTCTTCTTGATTTGATTTCTTTTAGAAAAAGTTTGGGAATGATGTAGATGATGTTTAAATCACCTAAGAAACATTTTAGAAGCAAAGGATCACACAATCATGGTAATTCAAAACAACTCCTATTTTAAATGCACACATATATGAATGCTTTTGTTTTAAATATGGAAAAGTTTTTGTTAATCTTAATTTTGGATGATTTGATCTTTGATAAACTTGGATTGAAGTTTTGGGATGTTACAACTACGTACTCAGGAATGGCACGAGGTTCTGCTCCACTAGCGCGCCTCCGCACGTCGGGTAATCCAGTACGGAGTAGATCACCACCGCATGGTCGCGTGATTATAGTGCATTGGTCCATGCTCTAGTCGTGGGCACGTGCCGTAGCAGTAAATGTTTTGTGAAAAATAGATTACTCATAAATAATTACTCCCTCTATCCTAAAATAGTAGTTACTGACTTGGATTTGTCTAGATACGCATGTATTTCGACGCATTTTAGTACTTAGATGCTCCCTCAATTTTAAATTAGAAAGCATACTAGGTTTTGTCGAAGTCAATATTTGTAAAGTTTGACCAACTATATGTACAAAGATACTAACTTACATAATGTCAAACACATATAATATGAAAACATGGTTCGTGATGATTCTGATAACATTGAGTTGATGTCGTAGATGTCCATATTATTTTCTAGATATTTAGCTAAAATTCTAGGGAAGTCTAATCAACACGGTGGACCCACATCGATGTGTCATCCACACCAGTGCAATTTCAACGGCAATCTTGGTTCAAGACTTAAATCAAGTCAAATTGACAAGTTTGGGTATAAAATTCCGTAATCACTGAGTTAGATGACTAAAATCGAAGCACCGTAAGAACGGTTGGTGTGCTTATCTCTGGTCCATGTCGTAAAAGTGAACAATTACTTAAAAGTCGTACTAAACCCCTAAATACTCTGTAATAACATTAGCAGCAAACTTAGTTTACATCCAAAATGCAGCCTTCCTAGTACCAAAAGAGAACCTACATGCGACTACTACTAGTAAACTGGAGTAGTAAAATAGTACTACTAGTAGTACTATTTATCTACTAATACACCATTATAGTCTTGATCATCAGCCATAGTTTAAGATTATTTTTTCCTATCGATGCAAATCCAGAAAGATACATGGGTGGACTGTCCAACCTTCATCAGGAACCGCAACAGCACCCCGAGGTACGTCCTGAGCTTGTCGGACGGGAAGTTGGCCGGCGACGAGCTGCTCGTCAGCTTGATTACCGCATTAAGGCTCTTGACCATCGACAAGTCTGCCGACCCCGATAGGCCAGGCGCATATAGTTCCACCGTATACCGCGGCCACAAGCACCTGCCCTGCCTGATGCACACCAATGACACGATGGCGGCCAGGCCGAGCGCCCTGATGGTCAGGCCGAACACGACACCGTCATCCCCGCAGAGGAAGTGCGTGAATCCCCTCGT
This sequence comes from Avena insularis, assembly GCA_023614405.1. Taxonomy (NCBI): domain Eukaryota; kingdom Viridiplantae; phylum Streptophyta; class Magnoliopsida; order Poales; family Poaceae; genus Avena; species Avena insularis. The sequence continues at coordinate 510,141,876 of CM042690.1, forward strand.
GCTTGTTGCTGGCAGAGTCGGGATGAGGTAAAAGAGGGCGCTGCCGTAGATGGCCCTGGGTACTATGACCCAGTGGGCCTCCTTCATGTGGGGAAGGAGCCCTGCCGGCGAGGCAATGAAATCAAAAGCAGAATCAATGCAGGAGGATGGGTAATGCGAGCACGCGATCTTGTGATCGTCGAGCTTGTCAAAGGCGACCAAGCTAAAGCAGCCATCCTAGGGGCACTCAATCATCGCCTCAGACTAGGCGGTGTCCATAGCAGCAGACTCACGATTGAATCCGCCGACACGGTTCACAAACTTGTGGGAGTGGTTGTAGAGGGAAGATTGGCTCACCGATGTAGTGCCCACCGGACAGAAACCCGGGTTGGGGGGTATACTGAAGAGTATACTGATTGAGTTTCGTACAATACTGGTACGATTGTACAGGAATACGCTAAGCATCAGCGCACCGGCGACGGCTGCACTTGGTGTCAACACCGGGATTTTTAATCCCAAATGGCCGTTATGCCATACCTTGCAATCCCAGGATTACCATTTTTGCGAGACATAACGGATTGGATATCACAGTACATCATCCATTACAAACCATACATAAGGTCTTACACAAATAAGGATCTCATGATCCAGTCTTTAATACAACAAGCAGCGGCAATAAAAGATAAGCGTAGCGGTGGGGTCCATCTTCAAGGGCACAGGCAATGCTGATGAAGGCAGATAGTCCTAGTTATCATAGCCGTCCTGTTGTCCATCATCTTGATAGTCTCCTTCATAGTCTGGCCATGAGAATAGCCAGGGACAAAAGCCATGAGTACTCTTTAAGTACTCGCAAACTACCACTAACAAGTAAGTATAGTTCTAAGTCAAAGTGCTAACTCTATGTTTAATTATAAGGTTAAGTTTGAACCCTAAGCTGAGTTCAGAAGCAAAGAAAGATAAAATAATGTTCTAGAATCACTTAAGTTGGGAAGCTATTGTCATAAACACAACCCTGTTTTGTTCAAGTCAAGATTCATCATTCATTTCATAAGTCATTTTGAAAACATCTGACAACGAAACAGTATGGCCATTCCAACTGTCCATAACCGCAGATGCGGCTATTCGAATAGTTGACACTCTGCAGAGGTGGTACACTTTCACCACAAGATTCGATACATCTGTCAGGGATGACCCTGAATCATCATACTTAGTATGCAAATAATCAAAAATAACTTTATTTACACACCCTAGTATAAGAACCTCTCCTATGAGCATGGCCTCCCAACCATGACCATCAGTCATCTTGGGCACTGCATAGGTGGACATCATGAGAGGTAGCCTCAGCTCAAACCTCTCCCGCGAGGGAACTAATACTAATGCATATAAATTTGCATCTAAGCCTTACCCAATTCAGGTAGTGTGGTTGTACGGTAAATTTGGAATGGTATCGCATCCGAATCAAACCATCAGTTTTATAAAAGGGCTAAGGTTCATGCCTCAACATTTTCATCATCATAAACCATTTGTGTTTCTCTACACATGTCAAAACATCTCAATAGAATGACTCATCATTCCAAGGTTTTCATAATTCATTTTCACCAAGTGTTCCCATCTAAAGTGATTCAAGTTTTGATCTACTCTAAACTACTAAGTTAAGAGTGTTCACTAAGGTGGAAAGATGATGGGTTCAATCTCATGCCATAGAATGACATCTAAAGCTTATCTAAATAGGTCAAGTTTTATACTTTTTATGCTACCTTCAAAACAAGTAAGGGACTTTGTGTAAACTAAAGGAAGTAAAGCTTGTAAGGTAATACTTGGGGTAGTAATAGTCAAGGTGGTGTGAACAAAGCATGCCCAAGGCATCTTTGCTCATTCATCTAGCTTAATTTTAGCTTGCTAACAATATCTTTCAAGTTCTAGCTTGCATTCTTAATGGTGGCTTGCCTTGGTTGGTGCAGTGGTTGAAGTTTTCTTCTTCTTCTTCTTGGTAGAACACCTCCTCCTCGTAGACTTGGTCGGTACTATCGTCTATAAATACATACGGAGTACACAATCACCAAACAATACTTAACTAGTCTAATTAGAATTCTAAGACATATTTGATAATCTATTATCATCACAAGTTTAATTCACTAGTTTCATTCTTTTTAATTTAGAAAAGTAATTTCTACTCATTGAAAAACTAACTAAGATTTAATATTCACCACTTAAAATATGGGATCATGTGGACACATGTCATCACCACATATTCTAACATGGGGGAATGTGATTTAAGGGTTGGATCATAATTACGTTGGTTTAAGTTCAATATTTAATGATTTAAAGTGACTAGAAATGCCTATATAGCATTATTTTGGTACAAGTCCAAAGTCACTGCATGTAAACCTTAATATTATTACATATTCAGATAGGTATGGCGAATTGTGATTTTTGAGAGTTGGAATCAACTCAAAACCTATCTTGGTTGATTTTATAAAAATGTTGCAAGGTGCATATGCTTCTGTTTTATTATTTTTACTAGGAGAGATCGATAATTCTAATTGAATTAAATCCAACGGTCTTGGATAGATCATTTCAATACCTTTTAGGCAAAATTGGTTTCATGCAATTTGGATTTGTAAATCTCTCTGAATTGATTTTGAAACTCAGAGACAAAACTAAGTTTAAACTAAATAGGAAAATCCTAATTCAAACTAACTGGGTCGCGCGGGAAACTCTAACGGGCCATCCTAGTGTCACTCCGCGGCGCGAGGCTCAATTGACAAGGGGGGTCCACAAGTCAGCGGCTCATAACACGCGAAGCGGTACGGGGCGAAGTGGGCCGTTAGATTAGACTGAGGATCAACGGCTGTGGCTTGTCATCGACGACGGACCTGTCACCGGCGAGCTCGAAACCTAGCGGCTCGGTGGGGGTGCATAGGGGGCGTACTAGGGCTCCAGCAAGGTCGGCGAGGCGGGCAAACGGACTGGTTGTCAACGGCGAGCTCAGGGACGGTCGAGGCAGCTCCGGGGGTGGTCGCAATCAGCAGCGCCCCTTCCTCCTCTGCTGCGGGCTACTCCAGCCAAATTCCGGCGAGCAAGTGCTCGCGCTGCTCCGGCTAGAGGTGGGGAATGGTCAGTGAGGTGAGGGGAGTGGAGTGGTGTGCTCCAAACGGCTGGGGTGCCCTCCTTTTATAGGCTCAATGGCGATACCGAGAGGGATGGGCAGGCGACGATGGCGACATGGCTACGGGTGGCGATCGACAAGCGGTCTCCTGGCAGTGCTCTAGGAACTCAATGCGGGCATAGGGGCAGTGGGTATGCGGTCGAGGGCAGCTCGCGCTCTAAGCGGTAGAAGCGGCAATGTCCACGGCGAGCGGTGGCTGTGGTGCATTGGGCGGCGAACGGGCGTGTCCGTCGTGTTCCCTGGGTCGTGGCAGAGCGGTGGGCGCGGGCTGTGGTCGAGCGGCGGCTTATGCACTTGTGTTGGGTGCGGCGCTCTGGCGCGTACTCGGCATGGCTCGGTAGCACTGGGCGGGGGCTCTCCTTGGTGGTCCACTGATTGGCTTGGCTTGGGGAAGGGACAGAGGGTGGCGGTGAGGTCCTGGCTACCTCCTAGACATGGCGAGAGAGAGGGAGGTGGTCTGCTGGGGCGAGTGCACTGTGGCTAGGGACAAAGGGGAGGGTGCTAATGGTATGGTTAGATCAAGAGGGGACCAAAGGATTAAGTGGAGATCAAATGGGGGCAAAACCCTGTTCAAAACAGTGAGCTATGGTTTAGAGTTTAACCCTGCCTGCCAAGTGTTTGATTAAATGGCCGTAAGAAATAAACTTTTGAATTTTGAAAAGATTTTTGGTGGGTTTGCTAGGCATAAGCTTGAGACTCTGTGGTTGCTTGGGTTTTGAAAATTGAGCATGTTTGAGTGGTTTTTAAAATAGTAGGATCTTCCCATATGAATTAGATTCAATTTTAAATTGTCATTTAAAATTAGCATTTGAAAGATTTTAGCAGATCACAAAGTGGGCCTTGGTACCTCATTATGTATACTATCAAGGGGTGTAAAGATCCACACATGTTTCTGTTAAGTTTTAAGTACTAGGAATAGCCAAAGTAGGCATGATAGTTAATTTGGCCAAAATGACCATTCACTTCCATTATTCATTTTGAGCTGTTCTTCTTTGGAAAAGTTTGGGAATGATGTAGATGATGTTTATTTCACCTAAGAAACATTTTACAAGCAAAGAATCACAAAACCATGGCAATTCAAATCAAATCCTAATTTAAATGCACATACACATGAATGCTTTCATTTTTACTTTGGAAAAGTTTTTGTTAACCCTAATTTTGATGATTTGGATCTTGATAAGCTTGGATTAAAGTTTTGGGATGTTACAAACCTTCCCCCCTTAAACAAAATCTCGTCCCGAGATTTACAAAGAAAACTAGGAACTAAAGAGATCTGGGAACTCTATCCTAATGTAATCTTCGCGCTCGCAAGTGGCTTCCTCTATGGTATGGTTGCTCCACTGAATCTTGAGAAACTTGATGCTCCTGGTCCTGGTGGTTCTTTTGCCCTCTTCTAAGATACGGATGGGTACTTCCCGATAGGTGAGGTCATTGTTGATCTCTACAGCTCTGTGATCGATGTTCTTGAAAACTTCAGTATTCTCGGGCACTTCCAAGCATTTGCGAAGTAACGAGATATGGAACACATTGTGGATGGCTGACATCTCTTTAGGCAGTTCCAGTTGATACGATGCTTATCCTTGACGGTTCAGAATCTTGAATGGCCCGATATATCTAGGGGCTAACTTTCCATTCAGCCTAAAGCGTTGGGTTCCCTTCAATGGTGAAACCTTGAGAAATACAAAATCTTCGACATTGAAAGTCAGGTCTCTCCTTCTCTTGTCAGCATAACTCTTCTATCTGGATTGATCGGTCTTGAGGTGCTCACGGACTTTGTGAACTTTCTATTCTACTTCCCGGAGAATGTCGGGTCCAAAGATCTGACTCTCTCCTACTTGCGACCAATTTAAAGGGGTACGACACTTTCTTCCGTATAGGAATTCAAAGGGTGCCATCTGCAAGATAGCTTGATAATTGTTGTTATATGAGAATTCTGTGAAAGGCAGGCAGTCTTCCCATTTTGATCCGTATTCCAACACACAAGCTCTAAGCATATCCTCTAGGATCTGGTTGACTCTTTCAGTCTGTCCATCGGTTTGCGGATGGTAAGCGGTACTGAAGTTCAACTTGGTTCCCAATCCTTCTTGAACTTTCTGCCAAAATCTCGAGGTAAACTAGGTTCCTCGATCTGATAAGATGGTCTTGGGGGTTCCATGCAGACTAACAATCCTAGCAATATACAGCTCTGCTAGCTTCGCACTCTGGTAGGTAGTCTTGACAGGTATAAAGTGAGCTACCTTGGACAGTCTATCCACTATGACCCAGATTGAGTCATTCCCCCTACTGGAAGTAGGCAAACCGGTGATAAAGTCCATTCCTACGGAATCCCATTTCCATTCCGGAATCTGCAATGGTTGCAATAGTCCTATAGGTCTCTGATGCTCTGCTTTGACTCTTTGACAGATGTCACACTTGGCGATGTAGCTTCCGATTTCTCTCTTCGTCTTGTGCCACCAAAATTGCTCTTTCAAATCCTGATACATCTTTGTTCCTCCGGGGTGGATAGAATAAAGAGTATCATGATCTTCCTTCATGATAATTTCCTTTAGCTCCGAATCTACTAGCACACAGATACGTCCCTTGTACCACAGTACTCCTTCTTCGTCTTCAGTGAATCCAGGTACCTTTCTTGTACCAATATGACGTTTGATTCTGTCGATACTTTCATTTCCCTTCTAGGCTTCCTTGATTTGGCTAATCAAAGTGGGTTGAAGTTCAATGCTAGCTAAGAATCCTTTGCTAACTAATTCAGTCCTGAACTGCTCCAACTCTTCATACAAACTTGGTTGCTTCTCCTTGATCATGGTATTTAGCCGACACAGCAATCTGCTAAGAGCATCCGCTACCACATTAGCTTTGTCGGGGTGATAGTGAATGTCAAGGTCATAATCCTTGATTAACTCTATCCATCTCCTTTGCCTCATATTCAGCTCCTTCTTTAGTGAAGATATATTTTAAGCTCTAGTGATCTGAGTAAATCTCACAGCGATTACCCATCAGATAAAGATGCCATGTCTTCAATGCTAGAACCACAGCTGCTAGCTCCAGATCATGGGTCGGATAGTTCTGCTCATGCTGCTTTAGTTGTCGAGACAGATACGCGATGACTTTGCCTTCTTGCATCAATACACATCCTAGACCAATCTTGGATGCGTCACAATACACATCAAACAACTTCTTGATGTCTGGCAGGATTAATATTGGGGCTGATATCAATCTCTTCTTCAGCTCCTGGAAACTGGCTTCACATTTGGTAGTCCACTCAAACTTCTTGTCCTTCTTCAACAATTGGGTCATGGGTCGGGCGATGCTCGAGAATCCTTCAATGAACTTGCGGTAGTATCCCGCTAATCCAAGAAATGCATGGACTTGGGTTTGAGTCCCATTCTTCGACATCTTTGATCTTGGCGGGATCAACAGAGACTCCTCCGGCAGACACAATATGTCCAAGGAATCCTACTTCTTTCAGCCAAAACTCACACTTGCTGAACTTGGCATATAACTGATGCTCTCTCAGGGTTTCTAGGATGATTCTCAGATGTTGCTCATTCTCTTCTTCTGACTTGGAGTAGATAAGGATGTTGTTGATAAATACAACTACAAACTTATCTAGGAAATTCATAAAGATCTTATTTATTAGATTCATCAAATAAGCAGGGGCATTGGTTAATCCGAAAGACATTACCGTATACTCGTATAAACCATAGCGAGTAGTAAAGGCGGTCTTCGGAATATCCGTTGCACGAATCTTAAGTTGGTGATAACAAGTCCTAAGATCAATCTGTGAGAATACCTGGGCTCCAGTCAATTGATCAAATAGATCCTCTATCTTTGGCAAGGGGTACTTGTTCTTGATGGTGACGTCATTCAACTTTCTGTAATCTGTACACAGACGATTGCCTCCATCTTTCTTGTCGACGAATAACACTGGTGATCTCCATGGCGATGCGCTTGGTTGAATCAAGCCTGTTGCTAACATGGCATCTAATTGCTTCTTCAACTCCACTAACTCTAAGGGGTTCATGCTATAGGGTCTCTGGGCTATGGGTCTGGTTCCATGGATTAGTTCGATAATCAACTCAATATCCCTATCTGGGGCCATACCTGGCAATTCATCTAGGAATACGTCGGGGTATTCACAGACTACTCTGACCTGGTCTATGGTGGGTAGGGCTAGACTCTTATTGCACTTGAATTGACGGGGTAAGGTTTCAGAGATATGCTCTACTGTTACTCCAGAACTACTGGTCATGGTGATGGCTTTCTTAGCACAGTCTATCAGTCCTTTATGCCTTGACATCCAGTCCATACCTAGTACTACTTCCAATCTTTTGGTTCCAAGTACTATTAGGTTGGCATAAAAATCTATCCCATGTATTCTGATAGGCACAACTTTGCAAATTTTTCTAGCTTTGGTTGTTGAACCGGGGATTTGAACTATCATGACATGCTTCAGGTTGGTTGGGTGAATCTTACTAGTGCATGCAAATTCTTCGGTGACAAATGAATGCAATGCTCCCGAATCAAACAATACTCTTGCTAAAACTGAGTTGACAGAAAACATACCCAGCACTACATCTGGCGCTTCCTGGGCTTCTTCTGTGTTCATGTGGAAGAGACGACCGTTGCGGCTGTGAGGGTTCCCTGGGGCAAATCTTCTTCCTAGTTGAACACGACGTTGCTGCTGAGCTGGGGCATTCACATTGGTATTGGATGCAGTCTTCTTGGGACACTCATTGGAGTAGTGACCCTTCACTCCACACTCAAGACAGGTGATCTGGGACTTGTCCTTGACTGCGACAGGTACAACATTGCTGCCAGTTCAGGGTGCAGTGTTTTTGTTGTTGTTGCTCTTGGGAGGTACACGGTTGAAATTGTTGGCATTGCCGGAGTTGTGATTGTTCCCTCCGGACTTCACATTGCCTCCGCTACGGTTGGGGTAGCTTGGGCGAGACATTGGGGGTTGGTTGTTCCTTGGTGCATATCCCGATGAAGGGTTGGGATGGTACTTTTGGTGACTACTGGATCCAGACTGCTGCATCATACGACGCTTGCGGTTGTCGTTTGCTTGATTAATCTTCCCTTCAATCTAAATGGCAGAGTCGACTAGCTCTTCGAGATCGTGAAAACGGATGTTGACGAGGACAGCCTGCATCTCATCATGCAGTCCGTTCAAGAATCTCTCCTTCTTCTTGGCCTCCGTGTTGATTTCATCCGGTGCATATCTGGCAAGTGACAGGAATCTGTCACGGTATTCCACCACAGTCATTCTTCCTTGCTTCAATTCGCGGAATTCATCTCTCATCCTGTTGACTAGACCTTGCGGCATGTGGGTGCGACTGAACTTGACTTTGAATGCTTCCCATGTCATCACTTGACCATGGTTCATATTGCGGATACTATTCCACCAAGCTCTTGCATCTCCCGCCAGATAGTGGGTGGCGAAGAGAACTTTCTCGTTTTCATCAACTCTTGCAACTTCGAGGTTGTTTTCCATCGTCTGTAACCATTCGTCAGCATCTAATGAGTTTTCAGATTGGTTGAAGATTGGGGGATTGGTATTCTGAATTTTTTTGAGTTTGGATCCATGGTTATCCTGATTTCCATGCCCTTGGTTGTTGAGAGCCACCTGGGCGATCTGCTGTAGTGTTGTTAAGTTGGCTTGACGTTCTGCCCTGGTTGCTTCACGGTCGGCGATGAGATTCTGCAAGATCTGCAGCATCGGGTCCTGCGACGAGCTTCTCCCTCCTTGGTTTCCACGAGTCATCTGAAGATTGAGATAGATATAGGGGTAAGAGGGAAAGTCTAAGGTTCATGGTTTCGGTTTTTCAAAGCTAAAACTTTGAGTTAGACTCAGGTTTTTCAACTAACTTCATTTTCATTCATGCAAGCAAGCACACGATACAACACATACCACAACAACAAAAGAAAACAGATGGTTTGAAGAACCATTCTGCCAGCTACGATACAGTGGGACCGATACATCTCGTGCTACGACAGTGCTCTAGTGCATCTACTCATCGTCGATGAAGTCGGAGTCCTCATCATCAGTGTAGAAGTCCACTGCATCTTCCCCAGAAAGTCATCATCGTTGCTGAGATAAGAATCCATGTCTCCTTGGATGTCTTCACCCTCCTCTTCTTCCTCCTTTGCTGAAAGCTGAGCTTCCTGCTCCTTGACAGTCTTCTCAAGGTCGGCCACCTTCTTGTGAAGACGTGCGATGATGCGATCCTTCTTTGCACGCTGGCGGCGAAGAGACTGGTAATCCTGGACGAGTAGTGCGAAAGTCTAGGCCTTCTAGTCGGCAATGGCACGGTTCTGGTTGGCTAACTCCCTAGCATTGTCCAGTTCCTGTTGTCTGTCGTGCAGCAAGAAGTCAAGATTCTCCACTTGATGCCTTAACTCTGGGTGACTTGGCATCTCCATCGGCATTCCCATGAAGTCACGTCTTGCATAGTGGGAAAAACGGGTTCCTTGGATCTTGTTGATGCTAAGGGCACATAGACGTGCAAGAGCTTCATGCATTGCCCTAGCTAATCCATCTAGCCAGTTGTTCCCTCTCACGGAGAACTGAATTCTCCTAGAAGTTGGTGCTTCGATGCTTCCTCTAAGATCTGCGGTGACTAGCCACTGTAGGTCTCCTCCTGTGGGTCCTGGAAGTTGAGCTCCAAGAAACTCCGGATGTGGGCGTCCCAAGAACTCTGACAGTGAATCCAGATCCCTCTCGAAGATCAGCTGACCTCTATTTCCCAACTGGTAAAACTTGCTGAACTAAGTCTCCATCTACAAGAATTAAGGATGAGGAAATTAGTGAAGTGATCAAGTGTGTAAATTTTTAAGTAGTACTGTAAGAATTTGAGGAACATGAATTTTTGAGAAAGCAAGAATTCCCAAGGATAAGAGAGGAGATAGTTTTTCATAAATACTCACTTTGGTTTTGAAACTAAGTTTTTGTTCGGATGTCCATTCTAACTAGGGTCTCCTATGGTCAGGATGGCTCTGATACTAACTTGTCAACACCTGGATTTTTAATCACAGATGCCCATTATGCCATACCTCGCAATCCCAGGATTACCATTTTTGCGAGACATAACGGATTGGATATCACAGTACACCATCCATTATAAACCATACATAAGGTCTTACACAAATAAGGATCTCATGATCCAGTCTTTAATACAACAAGCAGCGGCAATAAAAGATAAGCATAGCGGTGGGGTCCATCTTCAAGGGCACATGCAATGCTGACGAAGGCAGATAGTCCTAGTTATCATAGCCGTCTTGTTGGCCATCATCTTGATAGTCTCCTTCATAGTCTGGCCATGAGAATAGCCAGGGACAAAAGCCATGAGTACTCTTTAAGTACTCGCAAACTACCACATAAAAGTAAGTATAGTTCCAAGTCAAAGTGCTAACTCTATGTTTAACTATAAGGTTACGTTTGAACCCTAAGCTGAGTTCATAAGCAAAGAAAGATAAAATAAAGTTCTAGAATCACTTAAGTTGGGAAGCTATTGTCATAAACACAACCCTGTTGTGGTCAAGTCAAGATTCATCATTCATTTCATAAGTCATTTTGAAAACATCTGACAACGAAACAGTATGGCCATTACAACTGTCCATAACCACGGACGCGGCTATTCGAATAGTTGACACACTGCAGAGGTGGTACACTTTCACCACAAGATTCGATACATCTGTCAGGGATAACCCTGAATCATCATACTTAGTATGCAGATAATCAAACATAACTTTCCCTTTACACACCCTAGTATAAGCACCTCTCCTATGAGCATGGCCTCCCAACCATGACCATCAGTCATCTTGGGCACTTCATAGGTGGACATCATGAGAGGTAGCCTCAGCTCAAACCTCTCCCACGAGGGAACTAATACTAATGCATATAAATTTGTATCTAAGCCTTACCCAATTCAGGTAGTGTGGTTGTACGGTAAATTTGGAATGGTATCGCATCCGAATCCAACCATCAGTTTTATAAAAGGGCTAAGGCTCATGCCTCAACATTTTCATCATCATAAACCATTTGTGTTTCTCAACACATGTCAAAACATCTCAATAGAATGACTCATCATTCCAAGGTTTTCATAATTCATTTTCACCAAGTGTTCCCATCTAAAGTGACTCAAGTTTTGATCTACTCTAAACTACTAAGTTAAGAGTGTTCACTAAGGTGGAAAGATGATGGGTTCAATCTCATGCCATAGAATGACATCTAAAGCTTATCTAAATAGGTCAAGTTTTATACTTTTTATGCTACCTTCAAAACAAGTAAGGGACTTTGTGTAAACTAAAGGAAGTAAAGCTTGTAAGGTAATACTTGGGGTAGTAATAGTCAAGGTGGTGTGACCAAAGCATGCCCAAGGCATCTTTGCTCATTCATCTAGCTTAATTTTAGCTTGCTAACAATAGCTTGCAAGTGCTAGCTTGGATTGTTAATGGTGGCTTGCCTTGGTTGGTGCAGTGGTTGAAGTTTTCTTCTTCTTCTTGGTAGAACTCCTCCTCCTCGTAGACTTGGTCGGTACTATCGTCTATAAATACATACGGAGTACACAATCACCAAACAATACTTAACTAGTCCAATTAGCATTCTAAGACACAAATTTGATGATCTATTATCATCACAAGCATCACAAGTTTAATTCACTAGTTTCATTCTTTTTAATTTAGAAAATTAATTTCTTCTCATTGAAAAATTAACTAAGATTTAATATTCACCACTTAAAATATGGGATCATGTGGACACATGTCATCACCACATATTCTAACATGGGGGAATGTGATTTAAGGGTTGGATCATAATTACTTTGGTTTAAGTTCAATATTTAATGATCTAAAGTGACTAGAAATGCCTATATAGCATTATTTTGGTACAAGTCCAAAGTCACTGCATGTAAACCTTAATATTATTACATATTAAGATATGTATGGTGACATGTGATTTTTGAGAGTTGGAATCAACTCAAAACCTATCTTGGTTGATTTTATAAAAATGTTGCAAGGTGCAAATGCTTCTGTTTTATTATTTTTACTAGGAGAGATCTATAACTCTAATTGAATTAAATCCAACGCGCCTTGATACATCATTTCAATACCTTTTAGGAAAAATTGGTTTCATGCAATTTGGATTTGTAAATCTCTCTGAATTGATTTTCAAACTCAGAGACAGAACTAAGTTTAAACTAAAGAGGAAAATCCTAATTCAAACTAACTGGATCTCGCGGGAAACTCTAACGGGCCGGCCCAGTGTCACTCCGCGGCGCGGGGCTCAACTGACAGGGGGGTCCACAAATCAGCGGCTCATAACGCGCGAAGCGGTACGGGGCGATGTGGGCCGTTAGATTAGATTGAGGATCAACGACTGTGGCTTGTCGTCAACGATGGACCTGTCGCCGGTGAGCTCAAACCCTAGCGGCTCGGTGGGGGTGCATAGGAGGCGTACCAGGGATCCAGCAAGGTCGGCGAGGCGGGCAAACAGACTGGTCGTCGACGGCGAGATCAGGGACGGTCGAGGCAGCTTCGGGGGTGGTCGCAATCAGCGGCGCCCCTTCCTCCTCTGCTAGGGCTACTCCGCAAGCAAGTGTCTCGCAAGTGCTCCGGCTAGAGGTGGGGAATAGTCAGTGAGGTGAGGGGAGTGGAGTGGTGTGCTTCAAACGGCTGGGGGTGCCCTCCTTTTATAGGCTCGACAGCGAGACCAAGAGGGATAGGCAGGTGACAATGGCGACATGGCTACGGGCGGCTAGCGGCATGGATGAGGGTGGCGATCGACATGCGGTCTCCTAGCGGTGCTCTAGGAACTCAATGTGGGCATAAGGGCGGTGGTATGCGGTCGGGGGGCAGCTGGCGCTTTGAGTGGCAGAAGCGGCAATGTCCACGGCGAGCGGTGGCTGTGGTGCATTGGGCGGCGAACGGGCATGTCCGTCCTGTTCCCTGGGTCGTGGCGGAGCGGTGGGCGCGGGCTGCGGTCGAGCAGCGGCTTGTGCACGCGTGCCAGGTGCGGCGCTCTGGCGCGTGCTCGGCATGGCTCGGTGGCACTGGGCGCGGGCTCTCCTCGGTTGTCCACTGTTGGGCTTGGCTTGGGGAAGGGATAGAGGGTGGCGGTGAGGTCCTGGCTACCTCCTAGACATGGCGAGAGAGAGGGAGGTGGTCTGCTGGGGCGAGTGCATGGTCGGCCGGCGAGCTAGTGCTCGGGGTGGCTCGGCACTGTGGCTAGGGACAAAGGGGAGGGGTGTTAATGGTATGGTTAGATCATGAGGGGACCAAAGGATTAAATGGAGATCAAATGGGGGCAAAACCCTGTTCAAAACAGTGAGCTATGGTTTTGGGTTTAACCCTGCCTGCCAAGTGTTTGATTAAATGGCCACAAGAAATAAACTTTTGAATTTTGAAAAGATTTTTGGTGGGTTTGCTAGGCATAAGCTTGAGACTCTGTGGTTGCTTGGGTTTTGAAAATTGAGCTTGTTTGAGTGGTTTTTGAAATAGTGGGATCTTCCCATATGAATTAGATTCGATTTTAAACTGTCATTTAAAATTAGCATTTGAAATATTTTAGCAGATCACAAAGTGGGCCTTGGTACCTCATTATGTGTACTATCAAGGGGTGTAAAGATCCAGACCTGTTTCTGTTAAGTTTTGAGTACTAGGAATAGACAAAGTAGGCATGATATTTAATTTGGCCAAAATGACCATTCACTTCCATTATTTATTTTGAGTTGTTCTTCTTTGGGAAAATTTTGGGAATGATGTAGATGATGTTTATTTCACCTAAGAAACATTTTACAAGCAAAGAATCACAGAACCATGGCAACTCAAATCAAATCCTAATTTAAATGCACATACACATGAATGCTTTCATTTTTACTTTGGAAAAGTTTTTGTTAATCTTAATTTTGATGATTTGGATCTTGATAAGCTTGGATTAAAGTTTTGGGATGTTACACTTGGCCACTTTTTTCTTAGACAGTGTCCACACGCTGTACATACTTTGTCAAAATAAAAAGGCTGCAGAAAGTGGACAGGTGAGTAATAAAGCAGGTATCACGCTATACTGTACCAGACAGTATAGTACATACAGAGGGAGAGACCGAGGTAAGAAGATCCAGGTGAGTGAGAGGCAAGAAGATCTACTCCTGGAGTGGGACGAAAAGCCTGTGGCCTACTGCAGGGTGTACAGTGCTACAGGGGAGAGACCGAGGACTGCATGCATGTCTTTGGCACCAACTTGTAATTAACTTTTTTGGTCTTATCAAATTTAAATGGCCTTAATAATCCCAGACAGAGGGAGTACTAGTAATAGTAGTAGTACATCTTAGAACAAATTAGACAAACTAGTACTGCATTTATTAGTGATACTTTTTTTGAGAAATTATAATAATTAGTAGTACTTAGATATGTGAAAAACCAATCCAAGTTACTACTCCAATAGAGAGTACGATCACTCTATTTTATGGATTCTTGTTTACTATACGTACTAATAGTAAAAGCTAGAATGTAGATTATTTGAGAACAAATTTTGGCTCTAGAATATCTAGCATACGTGCAAATCTTAAAAGACACTTCATTGCTTAGTTTTAGAAATCTTGTGCTAAATGCATGGACTTGGATGTAATTTTAATTTTTATGAGGTCCTTGATGTAACTTGTGCTTCCACCGACCGCGTGTTAACTAATAAAGCACCTCGCTCCTACGGGACCTACCACAATTAAAAAATAATTACACTGCCCTGATTATTAGACAAAGTGGAAAATGGTTTCTTATAATTCCAAAGTTTTTAGAAATAGGATTATTCAAGCTTCCCAGCTAACTTTACACACTTTAGTGACTTTTTGCCGAAATTAGGTCTAACATTTGCTACACAAGTAAGGGCAATTGATTGCTATTGAATTAAATGTATTTTTGGAGGTAGATGGGTGATATAGTAAACAATGTTGTCGGTGTTTATTTCCAACTATCACGAAAGAACATTTAATTCTCAATTTTTTGAGTGATGACGAGATTGTTCTTTTACGTAAAGAAACTCCGAAGAATATGGATCTGAATACCACGAGACAAGTTTTCAGACATAAAGAGTGGACCAACATGTTGTACTGACGATTCGCATGTTTTATGAGCTTTCAAAATTCCAAGCTAACTCCGCCAACCTGAGGGACTTTATGCCAATTATTTATCGAATTTAGGTCAAATTTGAACTACAAGTAAATTCTAGGTTGCCTTGAAAGTTTTATGAAAATTCTTCTGGAGGTACCTATTCAGGGGATAATTAATATATCATAAACCACCGAGAGTTTTGACGACACGTTCAACTTCTTGCTAAGATTTTGCATCTTGATAGTTTAACAAAATTAGGTCAAACTTGAGCTACAAGTAAGCGCGAAAGATCGCTCTTGAATTAAATGTTTGTTGATATTTGAATGATTTCCTAGCTAACTCTGCCCATTTGAATGACTTTATGTCGATTTATCGAAATTAGGTCAAATTTGAAACTATAAGTAAATTGTAGGTTACTTTGAAAGTTCTACGAAAAAGCTTTTGGGGGTACCCATCGAGGGGTCACAATCAATATGTCAAAAACCACCGAGAGTTTTGACGATAGTTTCAACTTCTTGCTAAGATCTTCCATCCTGACTATTTAACGAAATTAGGTCAAACTTGAGATACAAGCAAGTAAGCGAGATATATTTCTCTTGAATTAAATGTCTTTTCAAGGGTAGATGGGTGCATATTCTTGTGGTAAACAATGCTGTCAGTGTGAGTTTCCAACTATCGAGAAAGAACATTCTCAATTTTTTGAGTGATATCGAGATTATTCTCTCCTATAAAGGAAGTCCGAAGAATATGGATATGAATGCCACAAGCCAAGTTTTCACACATATATAGTGGACCAACATATTTTACTTACAATTTCCCGTGTTTTATGAGTTCTCAAACTTCCTGTAGCTTATCGCTTTGCCCACTTAAATGACTTTATATGTCGATTAATCAAAATTAGGTCAAATTTGAACTATATACTACAAGTTTTGTAGGTTGCTCTGAAAGTTTTAGAACAATATTTTGGAGGTACCCATCAGGGGGTCACAATCAATATATGAGAAACAACCGAGAGTTTTGACAACTGGTTTGACTTTATGCTAAGATTTTGCATCATGACACTATTTAATGAAATTGGGTCAAACTTGAGCTACAAAGTAAGCACGATACATTGCTCTTGAAATATATGACTTTTCAGAGGTGGATGGGTGCATTTTCTTGTAGTAAATAGTGTCGTCGGTGTGATTTTCCAACTATTATAAAAGAACATTCAATTCTCAATTTTCTGAGTGATGACGAGCGAGGATGTTCTTTTCCGTAAAGAAATGTCCGAAGAATATTGGATCTAAATGCCAGAAGCCAAGTTTACCTACATATATAGTGGACCAACATGTTGTACCAACGATTCCTATGTTTTATTTATGAGTTTTCAAACTTCCTAGCTAACTCTGCCCATCTGACCGAATGACTTTATGTCGATTTACCAAAATTAGGTCAAATTTGAAACTACAAGTAAATTGTAGGTTGCTTTGAAAGTTTTACGAAAAATCTTTCGGAGGTACCCATCGATGCATCTTGTTGCAGTAAACAATGTTGTTAGTGTGAGTTTCCAACCATCAGGAAAGAACATTCAATTCTACATTTTCTGTGTGAAGACGAGCGAGGCTAGTTGTTATTTTCCTTAAAGAGAAGTCCAAAGAATATTGGATGTGGATGCCAGAAGCCAAGTTGATAGACATATATAGTCGATCGACAACATGTTGCACTTGCGATTCCCATGTTTTATGAGCTTTCAAACTTCCTAGCTAACTCTACCCATTTTAATGACTTTAAGTCGATTTATCGAAATTAGGTCAAATTTGAAACTATAAGTAAATTGTAGGTTTTTCTTTGTATTTTTTACAAAAAAGCTTTTAATTTGGAGGTACCCATCGAGGGGTCACAATTAATATATCTGAAAACAACAAGAGTTTTGACGATAGGTTCAATTTCTTTCTAAGATTTTGCATCTTGACAATTTAATAAAATTAGGTCAAACTTGAGCTACAAGTAAGCACGATAGATAGCTCTTGAATTAAGTGTCATTTCAGAGGTAGATGGGTGCATTTTCTAGTAGTAAGCAGTGTCGTGGGTGTGAGTGTCCAACTACCAGGAAAGAACATTCAATTCTACATTTTCCATGTGAAGACGAGCGATGCTAGTTGTTCTTTTCAGTAAAGAGAAATCCAAACAATATTGGATGTGGATGCCACAAGACAAGTTGACAGATATATATATATATATATAGTGGATCGACAACATGTTGTACTTGCGATTCCCATGTTTTATGGGTTTTCAAGCTTCCTAGATAACCCTGCACATTTGAATAACTTTATGTCGATATCTCGGAATTAGGTCAAATTTGAAACTACAAGTAAATGTAGGTTTTGCTTTGATATATTTACGAAAAAGCTTTTGGACGTACCCATCGAGGGGTCAAAATTAGTATATCAAAAGCAGCGAGAGTTTCGACGATGGGTTCAACTTCTTGCTAAGACTTTGCATCTTGACAATTTAACGAAATTAGGTCAAACTTGAGCTAGCTACAAGTAAACGCCATATATTGCTCTTGATTATATGTCTTTTCATAGGTAGATCATCGGTGCATCTTCTTGTAGTAAAAAGTGTCGTCGGTGTGAGTTTCCAACTATGAAGAAAGAACATTCAATTCTGCATTTTCCGAGTAAAGAGTACGAGCGAGGTTGTTCTTTTCCTAAAGAAAAGTCCGAAGAATATTGGATCTGAATTCCACAAGCCAAGTTTACATACATATGTATTGGACCAACATGTTGTACCAATGATTCCCATGTTTTATGAGTTTTCAAACTTCCCAGCTTACTCTGCCATTGGAATAAATTTATGTCGATTTATCGAAATTAGGTCAAATTTGAAACTACAAGTACTAGTTAATTGCACGTGCCCTGCACGTGAGACTCAGGTAATAGACATCTGGCATATCATCACTATATAAAATTATAATAGGTAAAGCAGAAAAAATATAATAGGTAAAATTTGAACTACTACAAGTAAATTATGTAGGTTGCTTTGCAAGTTTTACGAAAAAGCTCTTAGAGGTACCCATCGGAGGGGGCATGGGGGGGTCAATTAATATACTATCAGAAACCAAAGAAATTTCTGACGACAGGTTCATCTTCTTGCTAAGATTTTGTGTCTTGACAGTTTAATGAAACACTCCAAGAAAAGTTGGCTTTTACAATGGACGATTTTCGTGGTTGAAGGCCTGTTTTCGTGGCTAAAAAGTCTTCTACGACGGATGCCCATTGTGGTAAAAGCCCCGTCACAAAAGAATCTACCACAATTTTTTCCTCACCATGGCAGATCACACCCTTCAGCCACGAAAACTTGTTCCATCGTAGATCTGTTCACCAGCTGTGTTGACTGCTAATGTCATGCAAAATGCCACGTGGCAAACATCGTTAACGCCCAGTTACCGCCATTAACGGCCACAGAAACCATGGTAGAAGCTAGGCCCAGCCAAGGCCTGCTAATAATTAAGTGGGCCGGCCCATTAGGGGAGCCCAATAAGATTATGTCCCGTTATTGTTTCGTCCTGCACTATTTGAAATGGGCCCAAAAGAAGCGACCAGCAGTGGCCCGAGAATGTAAGGCCCATTACTGTTTCGGCCTACAGAAGCCCACACTGTTAGAATACTGTGTGTCATGTTAAAAGCATGCATTAAGTAGGCCTGATACTGTTAAGGCCCACGGTCAGCATGTCACTGTTCGCACAGCTCGTCCTGGGCCACCTACGAACGGCCCACTTTTGAGAAGGTCCGATACTGTTCTGGCATTTTACTATTCTGGCTCGTTACTATTCTGGCCGTCTACTATTCATGTCCATTACTATTGCGGTCCTTTACTGTTCTGGCCCGTTACTATGCTGGATGCCACTATTCTGGCTTGCTACTGTTCAGGCCTGTTACTATTCTAGCCTGTTGCTTTTCTAGTCTATTACTGTTCTGGCCTGTTACTGTGCTGGGTTGCCACTGTTCTGGTCTGTTGGTGTTTTGGCCTGCTACTATTTTGGCTTGTTTCTGTTTTAGCATGTTACTATTTTAATCACATTACTATTCGGCCTATTACAATTCACATTCTTTATCGCTGCATGTAACTATTCTAGCTTGTTACTATTCTGGCATGTTGCTATTCTGGCTTGTTACTCTTTTAGCCTGTTACTATTTTGGCATGTTACTGTTCTACCCAGTTGTCGTTACTATTTCGGTAATTCTGAAGCCATGCAAATATCATAAAAGGAGTATAATTAGCGATCATATTTTACTGTTCATGGAAGGCATAATACAAGAAGGGCAAATATCAAAACCCTATACAGTTACTTGATTGACCTGGCTGGCGCAGTTATGGTACCGCCATTTGTGGACGACGTCAGCTAAATGCCTACATGGCCTATGCGAGTTATCTAGATATTACATCAGCTGCAAACTTCTTAAAAATATTACATAATGTGAACAAAAGGGAAATAAATTTCAGCATTTCAATTGCCAATCAAGTTGATAGCATAGTCCTCAATTTTCTTTCTCAATCCATCAACTGCATATCCCTTTGAGTGTGATAGCTACATTTGAAAACCACCTTGAGACATGATCTTGCAGTCCCCTCTTTGGCGGTGATAGCAATAATTGCAGTTTGAAACTAACTAATAACAAGTTCATACAGCAAAGAAGACAAACTACTCATAGATAAGAATGAACCAGATAAGAATTATAAGTGCATAATACGAACATGTAGAGCAACAATGCAAACCATGAATTAACTATATAGTAGAGGGTAGTTATATCATTGCCTAGGACGAACCAGAACCAAATACGAGATATAATGGTGTGGCTTGTCAACCTGTAGAATAGGACAAACAAACATTAGACAAGTATGCCAACAATGAAATGAGCAATCACACAAAGTGTTTCTTAGAATTTCAGTATAAACTAGCCAGGTCATTTCAGCAAATATATATGGAAGCAGTGGTATCTCCTAGAATGCAAGATACGTTGGGTGACTCGGAATTTGCGGTGAGCTACACAATGGCATGCAGTTACTGTCGTAGTTAAGAATAAACCACATAGAAATTATAACCACAATATCCCAGAACTTGTCGAGCAAGAATGGAAAACACGAATGAACTATATAGAAAAAAATAATTATGCCATTGATTAGGACAAACTAGCACCAGATATAGAAAATATATAATGGCATCACCGGTGGACCTGTAGGCTGCAAACCAACATGTTCAGTGTTGCCTTTTTGAGATCTATGCAAAGAAAAAGAATATAGTCAATGTTTCAGCTTTTGAAGAACCAGATGGAAACAACAAATATATAATCTCACTAGTACGAAGAGTTTGAATGGGTACTACAGGATAGCAGAATGATGCCAAGGAGGAAATAATAGCAGGAACTTAGCTCAGGAATAACCAGATAGAGTCAGTAACTGTGGAGCAGGGAATCCACACTAATATTTTCCACTGATATTACATTTTTCAAGAACTACACAATAGTAGGTAATTACTGGTGTATGGAGCAGCTAAGATAAGAACATGTGCATAACAATATAATAGACATGTGCATGACTTGAAATTTGTAGATCAGCGAACACAAACCAACATGTCTAATGACATTGTATATACTAGCACGAAGAACAGGCGTGCCCAGTGACTTGCATGTACTAGCACGATTACAAAAATGCAGTTCACTCTAACAGGCTTGAACCTACTATATCGCTGACAAAACAAAAACGGGTTGGATATTTGGTTACCTTGGTCGGAGAGGCGTCTAAGCATCATCGGTACTGTGCGAGTGACGTCCAGGTCACCGAGGGTGCTGCAGTTGCGGTGGTTGTTGGCGTCAGGGAAGAAGATCTTGGGCGGTCGATGCTGGTGCAGTCAATGTCGACGACTGTGTAGCTGGTATGGAGCAGTGGACATGGAACTTGTTGAACTACATCTCGTCTGGTGGACAACAGTGAAGCTGCTCCGGTATGGTTAGGTAGATTTTGGCGGCGGGGAAGCAGAGCGTGGGCAGTTGACGATGCCATATGCACGGTCAGTGAGACCACAGCTCTGGTGGAGTGGCAGAGAGACCCGGTGAACTAGATCCGATGGGGTGGGCGTTGATGAAGCGACTCCGGCAGCCGTGGAATTGCCACCGGGTGGTGCGCGTGGTGGTCGTGGAGGTGAGAGCATGGGAGAGAAGCCTGGGATTCTGGGAGGGCCAGCTGGAAAAACTGCACGAATCGGGACTATGGAGGTGAACAGAAAAATAGTTATGATCGTGCCCCCAAGCTACCGACTTTAGCGTGCCCATAGGGCGTTTGAACAATGGGTAGAATGGGAATTTTAAAGACAAAAGTTTTTGAAACAGAGGAGCGCAAAATGCTTCAAAGTCGGTGTGTTATTTTTCCGCTTGACAGAGATTTTGAATTTGGCTACCGGCTAAATAATAATAATAGAAACGTGGTACTCCCCGATGGGAGATTTCGGCTCAATGTTTTTGAAATAGTGGGGTGGGAAATGCTTCAAAATCGGTGTTTGATTTTGCCGTTCGACAGAGATTTTGAATTTGGCTACCAGCCAAATAATAATTAATAGTAAAGTGGTACTCCCTGATGGGAGATTTAGCCTCAAAGTTTTTGAAACAGTGGGGCGGGAAATGCTTCAAAGTCGGTTTTTTATTTTGCCGCTCGATAGAGATTTTGAATTTGGCTACTGGCCAAATAATAATTAATAGAAAAGTGGTACTCCCCGGTGGGAGATTTGGCTTCAAAGTTTTTGAAACAGTGGGGCGGGAAATGCTTCAAAGTTGGTTTTTGATTTTGCCGCTCGACAGAGATTTTGAATTTGACTACCGGCCAAACATTAATTAATAGAAAAGTGGTACTCCCCGGTGGGAGATTTGGCCTCGAAGTTTTTGAAACGGTGGGGCGGGAAATGCTTCAAAGTCGGTTTTGACTTTGCCGCTCGACAGAGATTTTGAATTTGACTACCGACCAAATAATTAATAGAAAAGTGGTACTCCCCGGTGGGAGATTTGGCGTCAAAGTTTTTTAAGCGATGGGGCGGGAAATGGTTCAAAGTCAGTGTTTGATTTTGCCGCTCAACAGAGATTTTGAATTTGGCTACCGGCCAAATAATAAAAATAGAAAAATGGTACTCCTCGGTGGAAAATTTGGCCTCGAAGTTTTTGAAATGGTGAGGCGGGAAATGCTTCAAAGTCAGTTTTTGACTTTGCCGCTCGACAGAGATTTTGAATTTGACTATCGACCAAATAATAATTAATAGAAAAGTGGTACTCCCCGATGGGAGATTTGGCCTCAAAGTTTTTGAAATGGTGGGGCAGGAAATGCTTCAAAGTCATTGTTTGATTTTGCCGCTCGACAGAGATTTTGAATTTGGCTACCGGCCAAATAATAATTAATAGAAAAGTGGTACTCCCTGCTGGGAGATTTGGCTTCAAATTTTTTGAACTAGTGGGGCGGGAAATGCTTCAAAGTTGGTTTTTGATTTTGCCGCTCGACGGAGATTTTGAATTTGACTATCGGCCAAATAATAATTAATAGAAAAGTGGTACTCCCCGGTGGGAGATTTGGCCTCGAAGTTTTTGAAACGGTGGGGCGGGAAATGCTTCAAAGTTAGTGTTTGATTTTGCCGCTTGACAGAGGTTTTGAATTTGGATACTAGCCAAATAATAATAACAGAAAAATGGTACTCCCCGGTGGGAGATTTTGCTACAAAGTTTTTGAAACGGTGGGGCGGGAAATGCTTCCAGGTTAGTGTGTGATTTTGCTGCTCGATTGAGATTTTGAATTTGGCTACCAGCCAAATAATAATAGAAAAAAGCTAGTAGAATGTATGCTATCTGTCTAGGAATTCAAGTCCTAGAGTCACATCAACTAATCATCCATGAGCATAATAATTGTGCAGACTGATATTTTGAATTTGGCTAGCGTCCAGGCAACATTTGGATAAAAGGTGTACTCCATATTCAGGAATTGAAGGCCGAGAGTGACATTAACTTATCAACCATAATGAAAATTGGATAACTCCGATTCAAACAGGGTTGGCTGCAGGTTTTGTCGCTCGACTGAGATTTTTTAATTTCGTTAATGGTACCGCCTCAGTATGAATTTACGGTTGATTCACATCAGCTGATCATCAAAATAGTTACCATATTGGCAGATAAATTGGATATGTAATCTCCAATTCAAACGGGTAGGCAGTAGGATTCATCGATGGACTGAGATTTTGAATTTGGCGGTTGTCCAAAGAAGAAAAAACCTTTGTGAGGTTCATGAATCCAAGGCTGAGAGAGTGAGGTTGGGGCACAGGATTTTTGTGCATCGAGCATACGGTAAACAGATAAAAGCATGATGCGAAACAAATACTCCCTCTGTTTTTGTTACATGGCCCCAAACACAACCCGGGCTCTATAGCAGGAACCATTTCATAGGACCATTGTACTCACCTGTCATTGTCAGGGTTCATCTTCAATTTAGACAAGTCTCTTCATCTATGGGCTCACGAGAATTCTGCTGATCTTGTAACATCTTCAACTCCGCATCACATGCTAATGCTTTCTGTCTCATATCATTGATTGCTCGTCTATGCACTTCCTGTCAGCCCGCAGTGCTACAATTTCTTCCTGACTAGAAAAATACGGCGACTTGGACTTGGACTTGGATTTGCACTACCACAACCCAGCATTACGCAGGAACGTGCTTTTACGATGACCTTCACCTTTTAGTACCATTTTAAATGTTCCAGACATTCTTCTTAGGTTTGTTCCAGATCATCTTACCCAGGTTTTGCCATCTCCTCATTCAATTTAATCTGTAAGGTTATTAGTTGGTAGACATGGGTGAGAGAAGAAAAGCTAATATAGAGAAACATGTAGACAACACATTTAACCTATCTATGAACAAATCTTACAAGTTGGCATGGCTGATTACGCATCATATATATTGTAGTAAAAGTATAGCTATCTGATCACACTGATAAGAATTTTATCACTAGCACGCAATAACAAGACTACGCAAACATGGCATCTATCTGTTTCTTCATCGCCGGGTGCATGATATACACAAGACAACTCTTTGTATAGCTGAAAACTGAAACTCACACTAGTTGGAAATCATCTAGTACTTGAATTAAAAAGAAATCTGGGCAGAAGTTCAGGCAGCGTTGCACATCTAACTATACATATAAATCACTGCGGGTGTGTCATCACAAAATATCAATCAAACAGAAGACTTACAATAACACTCTTAGCGGAGGGATTGAGCCCTTCTTTTTTGCTCGTCTGGCATGCCTGGAATTTTTGCTGTAGACTTACCGCACCTTTCTGCAAAGTGGGCGGAACACATTATCAAAATATAAGAAGCACAAAGTTTGTAGAAGATTAAATACTAATTATTCTTACTATTACGCTCAGGTGGCCAACCAATGCACAAAATCAAGTTCAGTTTGTTAAGCATTGTGCGGCACGGTTTCTCTTGTTTTTTCAGCGTTCATCTGCAAAAGGAGAATAATGATACAGATGTGCAAATAGGAATTTTGAATGTGATATAGTATGAGTCTTCACAAACCATACCTTAATATTTGGATCAAACCAGTGGTCGAGAAGATCTATCCAGTGTTAGTCAGTCATAGTGTGATCCATAGGAGTCGTTCTTTAAATATCCTTGCTTGCCTTACCATCAAAGTATTTACTCTTTAGCCTATGGCGATGCTGGCGCAAAGAACAGGAGAACATGTTCACGAGAACATACTCTACATCCTCATTATCCTGATCGAAGTTGAATTTTCTCTGTCGGCAGGAATGGAACATTTGATGTGTTATGTGACTTAGAATAGAACCAAGAACAAGCTTGAATGCATGGGACAGAGCACCATGACTTACATGTAACTTCTGCAGTAATGAATTGTAATGGTCAGGGGTCTATTGGTGGATCTCGAACGATGCAAAGATGGGAATATCATTCCTGACAAAAACACCTATTTCAGATGCTAGAAAAGCAGATTCTTCTAGATCTTCTGGCCTTCGCTTCCCAGGCACAATAGAATTGATGCCATATCTAGATTGCGTTCCGGAAATTTTAGCTTCAAGCTTTTTTCCTACCATTGGCCCCCTTTTATTAAATCTTCGTGTAGCTGCCAATTCAACCCTTACATCAAGCTTGCACGGTATATATAAGGAAGCATGCATCAATAATCCTTGGAACGCATACCTTGTTTGGCGACGGGATGATCAACAGGTAGGTGATCA
Source organism: Avena insularis (assembly GCA_023614405.1). NCBI lineage: Eukaryota > Viridiplantae > Streptophyta > Magnoliopsida > Poales > Poaceae > Avena > Avena insularis. The sequence continues at coordinate 510,167,400 of CM042690.1, forward strand.
TTGCTACCTTGTTGGTGTTGTGCCAGCAGTGTTACGCAAGTAGAGGTTAAAACTGGTTCGGTTGTCAATTGTTGTTGAGTATCTTGATTGTCAATTGGTGATTGTGGAATGTGTGGGATGGTATTTGTTGCGTCTACTACTGTTGAAACCTGTGGTGGGACGCCAAGACAACACATTTTAGCCATATGTGAGTTTCCTGATTTTCGTTTATTGTATTTCACGGCGTGTGTTTGTGTTCCACCAGTAGCATTAGCAGGTAAACTTGTCGATGCTTTGCGTTTGGTACCTGAACATGTCTTACATGAACCAGCTGATTCCTGACACACATAAACAATACTTCAATCTATTATAGTTCTATATGTAATGAGATGCACATGGAACAGAAGAATAGTAAGGCAAAATGTGCTCTATATATATGATGCATGAACTAGGTAGAGGGCATTGCAAAATATTTGGTGGGATTGAAATACAAAACATGGAAAATGCAACAGATATCACAATTAAAAAATAGATCAAGCACCTTGGGGGGTGGACAAGCTGGCGGACTAGGAGGGAGGTCCTTGACAGGTCCAACTTCCTGAGTCAGGTCTCCCTCAAAATATTGTTCATTAACAGAAACTAATGCTGAATCAGACACTTGTCGATCATAGTTTTTCTTCCTGCTGGTACCTAGAAGGGTCTTAGGTGAACCAGCTGATTCCTGACACACATAAGCGATACATTAATCTATCAAAGTCCTATGTAAAATGAGACACGGATAGAACATAAGAACAGTAAGGCAAGATTTGTTGAACATATATGATGCATGCACTAAGCAGATGGCATTGCACAACATTTGGTGGGAATTGAGGTACGAAACATGGAAGATGAAACAAATATCGCAATGACAAGACAGAGTAAGCACCTTGGGCAGTGGACAAGCAGGCGGATTAGGGAGGGGGTTCTCGATCGTTCCATCTTCCTGAGTCAGGTCTCCCTCCGGGTTTTGTTGATCTTGAGGATAAAATTCTGCATCAGAATCCTGGACTTCATGATTGTTGGTGGTAGCTACGAAAGATCTAACTCTCTGTGGGCCGAGCGACCTTGCATATTTGGAATTCTTTAATAATCTATCTTCCCTAATCTTCTGTTCTTCCTCATCAGTCGGCCACAAATCACCTTACATGCATCAGCAAAAAATATATCTTATGAGATTTAAGAGCGAGGTGTGTGTAGAAGATCAAGTTAGTATAGTGCTAGCAAGCAGTTGAAAGCTCTAAAGGAACAATGACAGACATATGCTTATATGATGCCTCGACAAGAAATGTCGGAGTACAAGATAAAAAACTCAGTGCAAGAATGCACTGAAACAAGCGATGAACTACTTTTAGACATCAAATGTGTAAAGAGCATATGAAATGTATGGCGTCAACCTTTGTGACCGAGATTACATGATTTCCTTCCCGTGCCTTTGCCGGACTTATGGTGATCTATGACCTTGCCATTCCCCCTTGATCGGGTTTGCCTCCCCATCTCTCTGGCACCATGGACAAGGTCGAGGAAGCAGATCTGGTGCCATGGAGTCGGGGAAGTGGATCCAACGAAGCTGCGTGGACCTCGTGTACAGAGGAGCTGATCTGGTGTGGGCCCGCATCAGGAGCTGGTAAAACGTCTTCAGTTGCTACGGTGGCATGCCGGTGGATAGGCTATGAAGGGGATATGGGACGGAAGGAGCACGACCGTGGTCGTGCAAGGTGATCTCGAGGGATTCGTCCCGAAGGGCACGAGTGGTACTAGTATGTTTGAAACTTTGAATTGTGTGGCGCGTGGGAATTTACAAGAGAAACTATTTTGAGGAATGGCCTTTGGCGTGTTGTTTCTGGACCGAAGGGCAAGATGAAAATTTAGTACCATTTGAATTTTGGATGCAGGAGCCCACTGCGACGGGTGTTTCTGGCGCACTGCTTGGTGGAAGAGGTGATTTCGGCTTGTGGTTTGTCGCTCAGTTGATTTTTTTGTACTTGATCTACTAATGCAGTCTAAAAGTTTGACTTTAGGGCCACACAAGTATATAGTGCACGAATTTATTCACGGTAATGGGAGCGAACTACCTTTCATGGTAGTGTGTTAATTTTCGGCAAAACGTGTGTCTATAGATCTAAATGAAATGAAAATAAGTTTTCAAGTTTATCATGGGAAAATGTTTCTTTTCCATTTTCCGAATGGCTAGAATGATACCGGGATACATTGTCCAGATGCAGCAATTAGGTACAGTACAGTTTCATACAGCGTGCCAAAGAAAATATCAGGCTGACAACACAACGAAAGTCATCCTCATTATTCGAAATAACAATTTATTCGCATGGAGGCTCTTTCATCACCCTTGGAAAATCATTTGCCTGCAAAGATGCGCGGAGAATATCTGCTCGTGCTTTCACCTGTTCCAAAATCGTCACGTTGATCTCATTGACATCTGCATCAGCCGAATTGGGAACATGATTTTCAGCGACTAACTTCTGAAGATCAGTGGCAACATCAAGGACATCTTCAATAGTATAAATCCATACTCGGTTGAAGTCTCTAATCCACCAAGTGGCTGTGTCCAAATCCTTTTGGAGAAGCCTAATCTTAGCTTCGGCCATGCACCATACTTCGGTTTGGTTCGTAGAAATGGTTGTATCAGTGGCACGCTGAATATCTGTGTTGCAAACCTCCTTGGCAGGGACATGATCATGCACTTGCTTCTGCAAATTGCAATGCAGCAAGTCAATCAATAAATAACACGCAAGATGCAACAAATAGCAATGTTTAGGGTACACGACTAGGCCATGTTTCTGTACCAGTTGTGTTGTCCCGAGCGGGGCTAGATCCGCATGTCCAAAACTCTGCAGGATTCATTGGCAAGACAGGGCATGTTTCGGCAGTACATCATCTTCTATGCCTTACAAAAAATATATACTAGTATGACAAGACAGGGCAAGCAAAGGCGGAACTACACTCAAAAATAAAATGCATAACGACGGCGCGCATATATGCAAAATGGAGGCAAACCATTGTCTATGGAGGATTGTTGGGGGTTATGATTGGGCTGGCGAGGCTTCGTACTAGTGCAAGATAACCAATTTGGCTTGACGACTAGCAGTTGCCTTCTTTTCTCTTTGAACCGATCCCGCAGTACTGCAACTAGCTTGCATTAGAAATAATTGGTAACGAGAAGGCACAGCAAGGAAGCGATGAACTACATTCGGAAGTAGTAGTAAAGTGCAAGGAAAGCGGGCATAGGAAGTGTGCAGCAACCTTCGACTCGGTTGTACGGAGTTCTAACCATCGCTCTGGCGAGGGTTCCGCGTGGCGTACGCATCTCTCGGCTGGGGTGGTGGGGAAGCTGAGTGGGGAAAGCAAATGCAACGACGCAACGATGATAGTGTGGATGACGGCGTCGCTGAGTAGACTGTGGTGACCTAGAAGTTGGCTAAGGAGGGATGGTATAGAGGGTGATGTGAGTATGGATTGTGGAGTCGGCGGGCAAGCGAGCGAGAGGCCCCATCAGTATGGAGGTAGATAGCGTTTGCCGAGAACTAAGAAGTTAAGGAAGGGTTAAATTTTGGGAAAGGTAGAAGGGAGGGTCCCGCCAATAATCCTCTAAAATTTTGAACTAGAAGATCCCGCCAATATCATGCGAAAATTTAGTGCTGAATCGCGCTTGGCTCACCTCCCGAGTAGTATTGAAAGGAAGGCTCAAAAAGCATCACGCATTGAATGCGATGGGACGGTGGCGTGTGCAGCTTGTGAAGAAAAGTCGGAGTCTAGTACGGTGGTGGATAGATGAAAAAGAAAAGTGGGGTGGTGCTGGCTGCTAGCCGTGGCCCTCATAAAAAATAAATAAATATTTCAAATTAGTGTAAATACATCAAATATTTGATCCAATGGTAGGCATTCAAAGTTATTTGTATGAATGGGGCCCATATACTGTAGTGAGCATAACAGCTGAGTGAAATTGGGTTTCTTAGCTAAACGGTGCGCATATGCATATGCCAACTTATTTGAACTAATTTAGGCAAACACCACTATAATTTAAGTGGTTTAATTTAGCTAAGAATCATAAAAACTCATAGAACCTAGGAATCACAAGGAAAACATGCATGCTCCACAATGTTTGGAAACATGGCACGCTTGTCGCATTCCGAGCCAAATTCTTCTGATTTTCTTTACTAGTACAAAACATCCTCGTAATCACTTGGAAAAGTGAAAAATTTTCTTCCATAATTGTTCGGAACTCCCACGGTCAACATAGTTTACTACGCCAAGACGCACCCATCTACCCGATGTTAGAACCGTATCATAAAGTGTATCTAGGGTATCGATATATATGGCCATGACATTATTGGTCCTTCGGACTGAAGCCCAAGAATGTTCATAAATTGTAGGCTACTAGTAAATTGCACGTGCAATGCACGTGAGACTCAGATAATACACATATGACATATCATCATTATATAAAATTTTAATAGGTAAAGCACAAAAAAATATAAATTTGATCAACATATATAAAGTATGGGTGTATATTTGGTTCTTGTACTTTGTATCATCATGTAGAAGTCAAAGATTGTTAGCTACCTAAAACTTGAAATTTTTGGTGACATGGTCTAGAGAAACAGGGAGAGGATTCTAGGAGTATGATGGAGAAGTATGTTTTGAGGTTTGTGCATAACATTCATTCTGTTAAAGACTATCAATAGAATCTTCTAAATGCTCGAATGGAAAATATGATCCAACGGTTGGAAATATTGGGATTCACGAGTATTGATCCAATGGTCATCATTCAAAGTTATGCGTATCTTACCACTATTAGTAAATTGCACATGCCCTACACATGAGACTCAGGTAATAGACGTCTGACATATCATCACTATATAAAATTATCTCTACTATTATAATTGAGCAGTTTTGAATTGGATCCATATCCTGACCGATGGGCTATTAGATCCAATGGTTCAGAGCATCTAGATTCGTGTTAAATAGTACCTAGAGAAAACTCCACCATGTTCTAGAACCATCACTTCACCACCCCCAAAATTTCATAGCACAGTAGGTTGTATTCTCAATATGTGGAGATAGTTATTATTAATAGACTTAATTTATGCATTTTGGGGGTGGCGACATGATTGTTCTAGAACATGGTGGAGTTTGCTCTAGGTATGTACTATATATTCAACATGAAACAAGTTGCTCTGAATCATTGGATCAAACATCCCAACGGTTAGGATTGGTGCTATGGATCCAATTCAAAACTTCTCCACTACAGTAGTAGAGAGAATATAGCCTACTATGCAATGAAATTTTGGGGGTGGTGGCATGATGGTTCAAGGACATGCATGGTGGAGTTTGCTCTAGGTACTATTCAACACGAATCCAGCTTCTTTGAACCATTATTGGATCTAATAGCCCAATGGTTAGGATTGGTGCTATGGATCCAATTCAAAACTGCTCCATTACAGTAGTAGAGATAGAGATATCTTACCACTATATAGAGAATATCATTTTGCGTCCCGAAAGTTGGGGTGTACAGGCAACGCGGTACCCAAGTTCCCTGAAATCAGCCGGGATGACTACAGTTGGTGTGCCAAATACTCAGAGGGTCTTTTTCGGCATGAATTCAACTTTACATTTCAATACAAAAATCAGGCTAACAGCCGTCAAGTTGGGCCCCCCCTGTCAGTTCTCGCCGTTATGTCGCTCCCGTTGCTTCGGCGGGGTGGCTGACACGTAGACTTGCAGCGTTGGTACAGTGGATAGGACAACACCCCCTACCTAGTGTACTGACGTGACAAAACAGGGCACATGTATTGGTGTTATAATTATTTTTTGTTTACTCAGAAGCTGGAATGGCCACCGCCACGCGTCTCTCCTTGGACTTTTGTCCCAATCGTTAACCACTACCTTAAAAGCGCATTGACGGTTCCACCATTCCCCTGCATCGCAGAAACCACTCTTCTTCTTCCTGTCATCTATCTTCTTCCCATCTTCTCCTTGCCGCCATGGAAGATCTACGCACTCTAGAGACAAGCTTCATTACCCATGACAATAAGAAGATAGACGTTGTCTACACCAACGAGGAGGAGACAGTGGTGCGTGACCTGAGTATGTACGAGGGTTGGCTTGGGATAGACGAGGACAAGTTTGTGGGATTGGACCTCGAGTACACCCCGGAGAACCCATATGAAGGGAGTGAAGTCGCCGTCGTTCAACTGGCCATGCGGAAACACGTCCTCGTCTACCACCTCTCCCGGTTTGTAGATATACTCTCTGTAGCTAACCGCTTTTAGGGTTTTCTCCTCTTGTTCTTTATCCACTTGGTCATCTTGCAACTACTGGATTTTATTTAGGACCAAATAAATTAGGGTTTGCCTATGTCTCAATCGACTAAGATTTTCTTTAGTCTCAATCACCTAAGAAAAGTGCAACCGTAGTTAAAAGAAATGTGCAACTCGTTCAGTCGACTAGGAAATAGCAAAACCGAATAAATTATGACAATATAATGTTGAGAGTCTTGATTTGCATTTACTAAACTTTTCAAAATTATATTGAGATGATGATCTTGCATTGAAAAAATATTTGTAGTTACAAATTTTGGTTATGACAAACTACATACTTTAAGGACTGACAGAAAATGTCCGGCACTGCGCCAGTTCCTTGTAGAAAAGGGAATTGTTTTCTGCACTATCGATAAAACAACTGATTTTTCGAAATTTTATCAAGAGGAAATTATAATTCCTGCACACAAGTGGATCGATATTAGAGTCTTGTCAAGATCCTAGGGGGCTCGAGGAAGGATGGAATGGCATCACTCGCAACTAGAATCCTCAATGAGTCGTACGACAAAATGAAGGAAGATTTCCCTACGGATAGGCACGATTTCTGGGACGAGTGGTCGTTGAATGATATAAACCCGAAGTATGCAGCCATAGATGCTTACGTGACCTACCAGCTGTACAAGAAGATCCATTTTTTCTATGTTACCTCGTGTTTTGCCCTATTTGCAAGAGGGAAGACGAGCTTAGGGGAGCCCTTTGTAGAAAATGCAGAATAGCTGAGTTTGAAGCTGCATATGCAAAGAAATTTGCTGCATCTGAAGCAGCTGACAGAGAGGCTACAGCTGAAGCGGCAAACAGAGAGGCAGCATCTTCTAGCGGCAACAATCAGGCCTATGATGTACCGCTAATTGTGCTGCAGGACGCTGAAGATAGGGAAGCCAAGTCAGATGTCAGGTGGGACAAAGCAGTTCATGAGCTGTGGAGTACCTGGAATTGTCGCAGTTCATCGCCTAGGAACGATGACAAGCGCCTCAAGTGGTCTGATGAGGAGTGAATTAAATTTTACTTGTCAGTGTTATGTTTCTGTTTTGTGGAACTCAGTTAGCTTGCCAAGATGTCTAGCGCCTCAAGTGATACTAGTAAAATAAATTTAACCCTCGTTGTGTTATGTTTATGTATGTGTCTTGTAGCTTATCAAGATGGTAGCTTGTTAACTGGCAGTTTGAAAGAGTGCCCTTTTCCTCTCTCGCTAAACAGATATGTTTCAGTTTGCCCAAATTGGTAGCAAATCTAGAGAAGATTCTCACTTCGATATTTCATTCCCTTTTGGACCTCTTTTTGCCTCCGATCAGGTAGCAAATCTAGAGAAGCAAATCACACCAGGCAGAATATATTCATTCAGAAAACAAAACAAATTTACATATAGCTGTGCGCAGCTAAATAGGATATAGCGATAGAAAGTAACGAGGTTCGATGCATTCAGACAGAAATAGGATATAGCTAGAAAGAAGCTGCTTAGCAGTAGCAGCAGCTGCCGTAGCTGCAGGCACATCCTGCAAGCGCCCACGCCTCCGCCTCCTCCCTCCTGCGCTTCCTCCAATTCTTGCTGCCCAGTTTCTTGGACTTGGGGGCCTTGGGCCTGATTGGAGGCATGCGGCCCTCTTTGATGGCCACCCGCTGGAGGTTTCGGAGGTGAATGCAGAGAGCCCGGTGTTCAGCGATGTAGGCGTTGATGTTCACGGTCTCGCGCTTGCCCCCTTTGTGGATGCTGGAGCCCGCGGCCTCTGGATGCTTCAGTAAGTTGTTCAAGTTGGTGCCGCCGGCGCGACTCGTCAAGTAGTAGGCGATCCCCTTGTGGAAGGGGCAGCTGTAGTAGGGGCCCCTGAGGAAGGCGTCGTACTGGCCGGCCCGTAGCCTCCTCAGCACCTGACGAGCCTTGGTGTGAATGGACTCGTCATCGCTGCAGACGTCGCTGCCGGAAACCTATTGGAAGAAAAGGAAAATGGGGGAGTAGATGATGTAAGAAGATCGAGCAATCGAAATGCAAACAAGCGAATCCTAATAAACCAAGATCTAGCATCCAACGATGGGAACGGTAGAAGAACCAGGGGAGGGGAGCAAACCCTAGTTACCTCCGACAATGGGTCGTCGATGCTGGTGTCGTAGGGGTTCAGCAGATCGATGTACTTATCTGGATTGTAGGTGCCTAAGAAGTGCGTGATCTGCTTGTGACCGGCGTGGGCCTCCTCTTCGGCGGCTCCGCCGGTAGCAGGGACGAGGCCTGGACGGGAACGGCGGCTGCCATCGATGCCTCGACTAGGGCCTGGATAGGGACGGTGGCTGCTTTCAACGCGTCGAGGGGGACCGGCGAGGAGACGGGGGCCTCCTCGCCGGTGGCCACGGAGGCAACGATGGCCACCTTATCCTCCTCAGCCATCGCTGCCGCGGACGGGGTATTCTCGGGAGGTTGCGGATGCTGGTGGGATAGTGGAGAGGGTTGCGTGGGGACAGTGAGCGAGAGTGGGAGTGGGTGTCCGGAGAGGGGCTCTATAGTTAAGGTGGATAGAAGCAAGGCACGTTTCGTTGCACCACCGTGCAGCCGGTCTCGATCTCTGCACCGTGCACGCGACACGCATGTCTGATGCGTCACTTTTTTCTTGAGCCATACATGGCAGTTCTGTATTGAGCCGCATGCAAAGGGCGCACACACAATTTCTATGTACGAAGTTTGACACGGCCCTAAAATTGGCGATAGTTAAAAGTGGAAATGTAGAGGGGAAGGTAGGTGGCTGTACAGCGAGATTTGTGGGGTTGTGATAGATTCGGTAATGGGATGTGTTGATGGCTGCGAGTGACTCGATGAAGCCGGAGATGTTAGGTCTCATCGAGCTCAGCTGTTCGGCATCCGGCTAGCGCGTGCAAGCTTCTTACGGTGGGCCCTAGTTGGAAGTGAGATTGAGAGCCGTTGCGTAAAAAATGGGATGTGTCTTATTAAAATCAAGTGGCAATAAACTACAGTTGTCCATCGACGACCGTGCACTCGACGACGCATGTGTTGTGGCGTAGTAGTAGCAGTAGTAGGCTTTTCAGACTTGGTTAAACGTGACATGACCGCTCGACGACTTTTTCCATGGACGGCATCGTGTTCCTTCTTGTAGAGGGAGATGTCAAGATGGGGCCTCGTCAAGATGGTAGCTCGTTAACTAGCAGTTTGAAAGAGTACCCTTTTCCTCTCTCACTAAACAGATATGTTTCATTTTGCCCAAATTGGTAGCAAATCTAGAGAAGATTCTCTCTTTGATAATTCGTTCCCTTTTGGACCTCTTTTTGCCTCAGATCAGGTAGCAAATCTAAAGCAGCAAATCACACCAGGCAGAATACATTCATTCATAAAACAAAACAAATGTAGATATAGTTGTGCTTAGCTAAATAGGATATAACGATAGAAAGTAGGTTGCTTAACGAGGTTCGATGCATTCAGCCAGAAATAGGATGCAAGCAAAATATAGAAAATCAAAAGAAGCTGCTTAGCAGCAGCAGCCACCACAGATGCAGATACATTCAAGGAGACATCCAACCCGTTCATTCGTCAGCGCCTCCACCTCCCTCCGGCGCCTCCGCCACTTCTTACTGCCCAGTCCCTTGATCTTGAGGGCCTTGGGCCTGATTGGAGGAATGCGACCCTCTTTGATGGCCACCCGCTGGAGGTTTCGGAGGTGAATGCTGAGAGCCCGGTGTTCAGTGATGTAGGCGTTGATGTTCATGGTCTCGCGCCCGCCGCCTTTGTGGATGCCGGAGCCCGCAGCCTCTGCATGCTTCATTAAGGAGATGAAGTCGGTGCGGTCGGTGCGACTCGCACAGCTGTAGGCGATCCCCTTGCGGAAGGGGCAGCGCCAGGGGCCGCCCCTTAAGAAGGCGTCGTACTGGCCGGCCCGTAGCCTCCTCAGCACCTGACGAGTCTTGGTGTGCATGGACTCATCATCGCTGCAGACGTCGCTGCCGGAAACCTATTGGAAGAAAATGAAAATGGGGGAGTAGATGATGTAAGAAGATCAAGCAATCGAAATGCGAACAAGCGAATCCTAATAAGCCAAGATCTAGCATCCAACACTGGGAACGGTAGAAGAACCAGGGGAGGGGAGCACACCCTGGTTACCTCCGACCATGGGTCGTCGATGCCAGTGTCGTAGGGGTTTAGCGGAGAGATGTACTTATCTGGATCGTAGGTGCCCAAGAAGTGTGTGATCTGCTTGTGACCGGTAGGGGGCTCCTCTTCGGCGGCTCCGTCGGCAGCGGGGGGAAGTGCAGGACGAGGCGGTGGCTGCGCCGATGCCTCGACTAGGGCTGTGTCTGAGGGCGGCTGCTTTCAATGCGTCGAGGGGGGCCAGCGAGGAGACGGGGGCCTCCTCGCCGGCGGCCACGGAGGCGACGATGGCCACCTTATCCTCCTCGGCCATCACCGGCGCGGACGGGGTATTCTCCGGAGTTTGCGGATGCTGGTGGGATAGTGGAGAGGGTTGCGTGGGGTCAGTGAGCGAGAGTGGGAGTGGGTGTGCGGAGAGGGGCTCTATAGTTAAGGTGGATAGAAGCAAGGCACGTTTCGTTGCACCACCGTGCAACACGCCGTGCAGTCTACTGCACCGTGCACCGCGACACGCTCACGGTACGTCACCTTTTTTCCCCGGGCCATGCATGGTAGTTCTGTATTGAGCCGCATGCAAAGGGCGCACACACAATTTCTATGTACGAAGTTTGACAAGGCCCTAAAATTGGCGATTAAGTGCCGCTGCGTAAAAAATGGGATATGTCTTATTAAAATCAAGTGGCAATAAATTGCAGCTGTCCATCGACGACCATCCAATCGATGACGCATGCATTGTGGCGTAGTAGTAGCAGTAGTAGGCTTTTCAGTCTTGATTAAACATGACATGACCGCTCGACGACTTTTTCCATGGACGACATCGTGTTCCTTCTTGTAGAAGTCTCGCTGAGGGAGACATCCGTGGTATCTCACGATGTACTGTGAAGGGCACGACGTGTGCAATGATCATCGTTGGATCGCACAGAATCAACGGTTGGTGCGCACGATCCGCGTGACAACTCTGATAACCAATCAGGGAGTAGCAGACAGGGTGAGCACAGGTTTGTGCTTCTACAAAAGATAGAGAGGGGGGGCAAAACTGAGTAGTACCACATAAAACCAAGGGCGATACTGAGAAGTATAAAAATGGAAAGTGAACGGCTTGTACAATGAAATACATCATGGCATACATCAAATTATGCCAAAATAGATCCACTAGAGTTTATTGGATGTGCGTTCTTCTCATAAACCACATGGACCCACTAGAGTTCATTGCATGTGTGTTCTTCTCATTAACCACACATGGATCCACCAGTGTCATTGCATGTTTGCTCTTTTCATTAACCACAGTTAGAGTCATCGCATGTCAGCTCTTTTCATGAACCACAGTTAGAGTAATCGCATGCGTGTTCTTCTCACAAACCATATCATGAACTACACCCAGTGTCATTGCATGTGTGTTCTTCTCATTAACCACACATGGATCCACCAGTGTCATCGCATGTCTGCTCTTTTCATGAACCACAGTTAGAGTCATCGCATGTGTGTTCTTCTCATGAACCACAACAAGAGTCATTGCATGTGTGTTCTTCTCACAAACCATATCATGAACCACACCCAGTGTCATTGCATGTGTGTTCTTCTCATTAACCATACATGGATCTACCAGTGTCATTGCATGTCTGCTCTTTTCATGAAACCATAGTTAGAGTCATTGCATGTGTGTTCTTCCCACAGACCACACATGGATCCACCAGTGTCATTGCATGTGTGTCCTTCTCACAAACCACATATGGATCCACCAGTGTCATTGCATGTGTGTTCTTAACACAGACCACACATGGATCCACCAGTGTCATTGCATGTGTGTTCTTCTCACAAACCACGTAAGGATCCACCAATGTCATTGCTTGTGTGTTCCTATCATAGACCACACATGGATCCACTGGTGTCATCGCAAGTCTGCTCTTTTCATGAACCACAGATAGAGTCATTGCATGTGTGTTCCGCTCATAGACCACACATGGATACACCAGTGTCATTGCATGTCTGCTCTTTTCAGTAACCATAGTTAGAGTCATCGCATGTCTGCTCGTTTCATGAACCACACCAAGTGTCATTGCATGTGTGTTCTTCTCATTAACCACACATGGATCCAACAGTATCATTGCATGTCTGCTCTTTTCATTAACCACAGTTAGAGTCATTGCATGTCTGTTCTTTTCACAAACCACATATCACCAGTGTCATTGCATGTGTGTTCTTCCCACAGACCACACATGGATCCACTAGTGTCATTGCATGTGTGTTCTTCCCAGGAACCACACATGGATCCACCAGTGTCATTGCATGTGTGTCCTTCTCACAAACCACATATGGATCCACCAGTCTCATTGCATGTTTGTTCTTTTCACAAACCACGTAAGGATCCACCGGTGTCATTGCATGTGTGTTCCTCTCATAGACCACAGCTAGAATCCACCGTTGTCCTCGCATGTCTGCTCTTTTCATGAACCACGGTTAGAGTCATTGCATGTGTATTCTTCTCATGAACCACAACTAGAGTCATTGCATGTGTGTTCTTCTCATTAACTACACATGGATCCGCTAGTGTCATTGCATGTCTGCTCTTTTCATTAACCACAGTTAGAGTCATCACATGTGTGCTCTTTTCATGAACCACAGTTAGAGTCATTGCATGTGTGTTCTTCTCACAAACCACATATCACTAGTGTCATTTCATGTGTGTTCTTCTCACAAACCATATCATGAACCACACCTAGTGCCATTGCATGTGTGTTCTTCTCACAAACCACACATGTTTCAACAAGTGTCATTGCATGTCTGCTCTTTGCATGAACCACAGTTAGAGTCATTGCATGTCTGTTCGTTTCACAAAACACATATCACCAGTGTCATTGCATGTGTCTTCTTCCAAGAGACCACACATGGATCCACTATTATCATTGCATGTGTGTTCTTCCCATGAACCACACATGGATCCACCAGTGTCATTGCATGTTAATTCTTCTCACGAACCACACATGGATCCACCAGTGTCATTGCATGTGTGTCCTTCTCACAGACCACACATGGATCCACTAGTGTCATTGCATGTGTGTTATTCTCACAGACCACATAAGGTTCCACCTGTGTCATCGCATGTGTGTTCCTCTCATAGACAACACATGGATCCACCGCTGTCATCGCATGTTTGCTCTTTTCATGAACCACAGTTAGTGTCATTGTATGTGTGCTCCTCTCATAGACCACAACTAGAGTATTTTCATGTGTGTTCTTCTCACAAACCATATCATGAACCACACCTAGTGTCATTGCATGTGTGTTCTTCTCATTAACCACACATGGATCCACCAGTGTCATTGCATGTCTCCTCTTGTCATGAACCATAGTTGGAGTCATTGCATGTCTGTTCTTTTCACAAACCACATATCACCAGTGTCATTGCATGTGTGTTCTTCCCATAGACCACACATGTATCCACCAGTGTCATTGCATGTGTGTCCTTCTCACAAACCACATATGGATCCACCAGTGTCATTGCATGTGTGTTCTTCCCACAGACCACAGATGGATCCACCAGTGTCATTGCATGTGTGTTCTTTTCACAGACCACGTAAGGATCCACCGGTGTCATTGCATGTGTGTTCCTCTCATAGACCACATATTGATCCACCGGTGTCATCGCATGTCTGCTCTTTTCATGAACCACAGTTAGAGTCATTGCATGTATGTTCCTCTCATAGACCATAGCTAGATCCACCGGTCGCATGTCTGCTCTTTTCATGAACCACTGTTAGAGTCATTGCATGTGTGTTCTTCTCATGAACCACAGCTAGAGTCATTCCATGTGTGTTCTTCTCACAAACCATATCATGAACCACACCCAGTGTCATTGCATGTGTGTTCTTCTCATTAACCACACATGGATCCACTGGTGTCATCGCATTTCTGCTCTTTTCATGAACCACATATCACCAGTGTCATTGCATGTGTGTTCTTCCCACAGACCACACATGGATCCACCAGTGTCATTGCATTTGTGTGCTTCGCATGAACCACACATGGATCCACAATTGTCATTGCATGTGTGTCCATCTCACAAACCACATATGGATCCACCAGTGTCATTGCATGTGGGTTATTTTCACAAACCACGTAAGGATCCACCGTTGTCATTGCATGTGTGTTCCTCTCATAGACCACAACAAGAATCCACCGATGTCATCGCATGTCTGCTCTTTTCATGAACCACAGTTAGAGTCATTGCGTGTGTGTTCTTCTCATGAACCACAGCTAGAGTCATTGCATGTGTGTTCTTCTCATTAACCACACATGGATCCACCAGTGTCATTGCATGTCTGCTGTTTTCATTAACCACAGTTAGAGTCATCGCATGTCTGCTCTTTTCATGAACCACAGTTATAATCATTGCATGTGTGTTCTTCTCACAAACCATATCATGAACCACACCCAGTGTCATTGCATGTGTGTTCTTTTCACAAACCACATATCACCAGTGTCATTGCATGTGTGTTCTTCCCACAGACCACACATGGATCAACCAGTGTCATTGCATGTGTGTTCTTCCCATGAACCACACATGGATCCACCAGTGTCATCGCGTGTGTGTTCTTTTCACAAACCACATATAGATCCACCCGTGTCATTGCATGTGTGTTATTCTCACAAACCACATAAGGATCCACCGATGTCATTGCATGTGTGTTCCTATCATAGACCACACATGCATCCACCGGTGTCATCGCATGTCTGCTCTTTTCATGAACCACAGTTAGAGTCATCGCATGTCTGCTCTTCTCATGAACCATAGCTAGAGTCATTGCATGTGTGTTCTTCTCACAAACCATATCATGAACCACACCCAGTGTCAATGCATGTGTGTTCTTGTCGTTAACCACACATGGATCCACCAGTGCCATTGCATGTCTGCTCTTTTCACGAACCACAGTTAGAATCATTGCATGTCTGTTCTTTTCACAAACCACATATCACCAGTGTCATTGCATGTGTGTTCTTCCCACAAACCCCACATGGATCCACCAGTGTTATTGCATGTGTGTTCTTCTCACGAATTACACATGGATCCACCAGTGTCATTGCATGTGTGTCCTTCTCATGGACCACACATGGATCCACCAGTGGCATTGCATGTGTGTTATTCTCACAGACCACGTAAGGATCCACCGGTGTCATTGCATGTGTGTTCCTATCATAGACCACACATGCATCCACCGGTGTCATCACATGTCTGCTCTTTTCATGAACCACAGTTAGAGTCATTGCATGTGTTTCCTCTCATAGACCATAGCTAGAGTCATTGCATGTGTGTTCTTCTCACAAACCATGTCATGAACCACACCCAGTGTCATTGCATGTGTGTTCTTATCATTAACCACACATGGATCCACCAGTGTCATTGCATGTCTGCTCTTGTCATGAACCACAGTTAGAGTCATTGCATGTTTATTCTTTTCACAAACCACATATCACCAGTGTCATTGCATGTGTGTTCTTCCCATAGACCACACATGGATCCACCAGTGTCATTGCATGTGTGTCCTTCTCACAAACCACATATGGATCCACCAGTGTCATTGCATGTGTGTTCTTCCCATGAACCACACATGGATCCACCAGTGTCATTGCATGTGTGTTCTTTTCACCGACCACGTAAGGATCCACCGGTGTCATTGCATGTGTGTTCCTCCCATTGACCACATATGGATCCACCGGTGTCATCGCATGTCTGTTCTTTTCATGAACCACAGTTAGAGTCATCACATGTCTGCTCTTTTCATGAACCACAGTTAGAGTCATTGCATGTGTGTCCTTCTCACAAACCATATCATGAACCACACCTAGTGTCATTGCATGCGTGTTCTTCTCATTAAACACACATGGATCCACCAGTGTCATTGCATGTCTGCTCTTTTCATGAACCACAGTTAGAGTCATTGCATGTGTGTTCTTCTCATGAACCACAACTAGAGTCATTGGATGTGTGTTCTTCTCACAAACCATATTATGAACCACACCTAGTGTCATTGCATGTGTGTTCTTCTCACAAACCACACATGGACCCACCAGTGTCATTGCATGTCTGCTCTTTGCATGTACCACAGTTAGAGTCATTGCATGTCTGTTCATTTCACAAAACATATATCACCAGTGTCATTGCATGTGTGTTCTTCCCACAGACCACACATGGATCCACCAGTGTCATTGCATGTGTGTCCTTCTCACAAACCACATATGGATCCACCAGTGTCATTGCATGTGTGTTCTTCCCACAGACCACACATGGATCCACCAGTGTCATTGCATGTGTGTTCTTGTCACAAACCACGTACGGATCCACCGGTGTCATTGTATGTGTGTTCCTCTCATAGACCACACATGGATCCACCGGTGTCATCGCATGTCTGCTCTTTTCATGAACCACTGTTAGAGTCATTGCATGTGTGTTCCTCTCATAGACCACACATGGATCCACCTGTGTCATTGCATGTCTACTCTTTTCATTAACCATAGTTAGAGTCATCGCATGTCTGCTCTTTTCATGAACCACAGCTAGAGTCATTGCATTTGTGTTCTTCTCACAAAACATATCATGAACCACACCCAGTGTCATTACATGTGTGTTCTTCTCATTAACCACACATGGATCCACCAGTGTCATTGCATGTCTGCTCTTTTCATTAACCAGAGTTAGAGTCATTGCATGTCTGTTCTTTTCACAAACCACATATCACCAGTGTCATCGCATGTGTGTTCTTCCCACAGACCACACATGGATCCACCAGTGTCATTGGATGTGTGTTCTTCCCATGAACCACACATGGATCCATCAGTGTCATTGCATGTGTGTCCTTCTCACAAACGACATATGGATCCACCAGTGTCATTGCATGTGTGTTCTTTTCACAAACCACGTAAGGATCCACCGGTGTCATTCATGTGTGTTCCTCTCATAGACCACAGCTAGAGTCCACCGGTGTCATCGCATGTCTGCTTTTTTCATGAACCATAGTGAGAGTCAATGCATGTGTGTTCTTCTCATGAACCACAGCTCGACTCATTGCATGTGTGTTCTTCTCATTAACCACACATGGATCCACCAGTGTCATTGCATGTCTGCTGTTTTCATTAACCACAGTTAAAGTCATCGCATGTCTGCTCTTTTCATGCACCACATTTAGAATCATTGCATGCGTGTTCTTCTCACTAACCACATATCACCAGTGTCATTGCATGTGTGTTCTTCTCACAAACCATATCATGAACCACACCCAGTGTCATTGCATGTGTGTTCTTCTCATTAACCACACATGGATACACCAGTGTCGTTGCATGTCTGCTCTTTTCATGAACCACAGTTAGAGTCATTGCATATACATTTCTTTTCACAAACCACATATCACCAGTGTCATTGCATGTGTGTTCTTCCCACAGACCACACATGGATCAATCAGTGTCATTGCATGTGTGTTCTTCCCATGAACCACACATGGATCCACTAGTTTCATTGCGTGTGTGTTCTTTTCACAGACCACATATGGATCCACCAGTGTCATTGCATGTGTGTTATTCTCACAAACCACGTAAGGATCCACCGGTGTCATTGCATGTGTGTTCCTCTCATAGACCACACATGGATCCACCGGTGTCATCGCATGTCTGCTCTTTTCATGAACCACAATTAGAGTCATTGCATGTGTGTTCTTCTCATGAACCACAACTAGAGTCGTTGCATGTGTGTTCTTCCCACAAACCATATCACGAACCACACCAAGTGTCATTGCATGTGTGTTCTTCTCATTAAACACACATGGATCCACAAGTGTCATTGCATGTCTGCTCTTGTCATGAACCACAGTTAGACCCATTGCATGATTATTCTTTTCACAAACCACATATCACCAGTGTCATTGCATGTGTGTTCTTCCCACAGACCACACATGGATCCACCAGTGTCATTGCATGTGTGTCCTTCTCACAAACCACATATGGACCCACCAGTGTCATTGCATGTGTGTTCTTCCCATAGACCACACATGGATCCACCAGTGTCATTGCATGTGTGTTCTTTTCACAGACCATGTAAGGATCCACCGGTGTCATTGCATGTGTGTTCTTTTCATGAACCACAGTTAGAGTCATCGCATGTCTGCTCTTTTCATGAACCACAGTTAGATTCATTGCATGTGTGTTCTTCTCACAAACCATATCATGAACCACACCCAGTGTCATTGCATGTGTGTTCTTCTCATTAAACACACATGGATCCACCAGTGTCATCGCATGTCTGCACTTTTCATGAACCACAGCTAGAGTCATTGCATGTGTGTTCTTCTCACAAATCATATCATGAACCACACCTAGTGTCATTGCATGTGTGTTCTTCTCACAAACCACACATGGATCCACAAGTGTCATTGCATGTCTTCTCTTTGCATGAACCACAGTTAGAGTCATTGCATGTCTGTTCGTTTCACAAAACACATATCACCAGTGTCATTGCATGTGTGTTCTTCCCAAAGACCACACATGGATCCACTAGTATCATTGCATGTGTGTTCTTCCCATGAACCACACATGGATCCACCAGTGTCATTGCATGTGTGTTCTTCTCACAAACCACATAAGGATCCACCGGTGTTATTGCATGTGTGTTCCTCTCATAGACCACAAATGGATCCACCGGTGTCATCGCATGTCTGCTCTTTTCATGAACCACAATTAGAGTCATTGCATGTGTGTTCTTCTCATGAACCACATGTAGAGTCATTGCATGTGTGTTCTTCTCACAAACCATATCATGAACCACACCAAGTGTCATTGATGTGTGTTCTTCTCATTAACCACACATGGATCCACCAGTGTCATTGCATGTCTGCTCTTTACATGAACCACAGCTAGAGTCATTGCATGTCTATTCTTTTTACAAACCACATATCACCAGTGTCATTGCATGCGTGTTCTTCCCACAGACCACACATGGATCCACCAGTGTCATTGCATGTGTGTCCGTCTCACAAACCACATATGGATCCACCAGTGTCATTGCATGTGTGTTCTTCCCACAGACCACACATGGATCCACCAGTGTCATTGTATGTGTGTTCTTCTCACAAACCACGTAAGGAACCACCGGTATCATTGTATGTTTGTTCCTCTCATAGACCACACATGGATCCACCGGTGTAATCGCATGTCTGCTCTTTTCATGAACCACTATTAGAGTCATTGCATGTGTGTTCCTCTCATAGACCACACATGGAGCCACCTGTGTCATTGCATGTCTGCTCTTTTCATTAACCACAGTTAGAGTAATCGCATGTCTGCTCTTTTCATGAACCACATCTAGAGTCATTGCATGTGTGTTCTTCTCACAAACCATATCATGAACCACACCCAGTGTCATTGCATGTGTGTTCTTCTCATTAACCACACATGGATCCACCAGTGTCATTGCATGTCTACTCTTTTCATTAACCACAGTTAGAGTCATTGCATGTCTATTCTTTTCGCAAACCACATATCACCAGTGTCATTGCATGTGTGTTCTTCCCACAGACCACACATTCATCCGCCAGTGTCATTGCATGTGTGTTCTTCCCATGAACCACACATGGATCCATCAGTGTCATTGCATGTGTGTCCTTCTCGGAAACCACATATGGATCCACCAGTGTCCTTGCATGTGTGTTCTTTTCACAAACCACGTAAGGATCCACCGATGTCATTCATGTGTGTTCCTCTGATAGACCACAGCTAGAGTCCACCGGTGTCATCGCATGTCTGCTCTTTTCATGAACCACAGTTAGAGTCAATGCATGTGTGTTCTTCTCATGAACCACAGCTAGACTCATTGCTTGTGTGTTCTTCCCATTAACCACACAGGGATCCACCAGTGGCATTGCATGTCTGCTCTTTTCATTAACCACAGTTAGAGGCCTCGCATGTCTGCTCTTTTTATGAACCACAGTTAGAGTCATTGCATGTGTGTTCTTCTCACAAACCACATATCACAAGTGTCATTGCATGTGTGTTCTTCTCACAAACCATATCATGAACCACACCCAGTGTCATTGCATGTGTGTTCTTCTCATTAACCACACATGGATCCACCAGTGTCATTGCATGTCTGCTGTTTTCATGAACCACAGTTAGAGTCATTGCATGTCTATTCTTTTCACAAACCACATATCACCAGTGTCATTGCATGTGTGTTCTTCCCACAGACCACACATGGATCCACCAGTGTCATTGCATGTGTGTCCTTCTCATAAACAACATACGGATCCACCAGTGTCATTGCATGTGTGTTCTTTTCACATACCACATATGGATCCACCAGTGTCATTGCATGTGTGTTATTCTCATGAACCCTAGCTAGAGTCATTGCATGTGTGTTCCTCTCATGGACCACACATGGATCCACTGGTGTCATTGCATGTCTGCTATTTTCATGAAACATAGTTAGAGTCATTGCATGTGTGTTCTTCTCATGAACCACAACTAGAGTCATTGCATATGTGTTCCTCTCATAGACCACAGATGGATCCACCGGTGTCATCGCATGTCTGCTCTTTTCATGAACCATAGTTAGAGTCACTGCATGTGTGTTCTTCTCACGAACCACATCTAGAGTCATTGCATGTGTGTTCTTCTCACAAACCATATCATGAACCACACCCAGTGTCATTGCATGTGTGTTCTTCTCATTAACCACACATGGATCCACCTGTGTCATTGCGTGTCTGCTCTTTTCATCAACCATAGTTAGAGTCATTGCATGTCTGTTCTTTTCACAAACCACATATCACCAGTGTTATTGCATGTGTGTTCTTCCCACAGACCACACATGGATCCAGCAGTGTCATTGTATGTGTGTCCTTCCCATGAACCACATATGGATCCACTAGTGTCATTGCATGTGTGTCCTTCTCACAAACCACGTAAGGATCCACCAGTGTCATTTCATGTGTGTTCTTTTCACAAATCACGTAAGGATCCACCGGTGTCATCGCATGTGTGTTCCTCTCATAGACCACACATGGTTCCACCGTTGTCATCGCATGTCTGCTCTTTTCATGAACCACATCTAGAGTCATTGCATGTGTGTTCTTCTCATGAATCACAACTAGAGTCATTG
The DNA here is from genome assembly GCA_023614405.1 of Avena insularis. NCBI lineage: Eukaryota > Viridiplantae > Streptophyta > Magnoliopsida > Poales > Poaceae > Avena > Avena insularis. The sequence continues at coordinate 510,188,977 of CM042690.1, forward strand.
CATGTGTTATTCTAACAAACCATATCATGAACCACACCCAGTGTCATTGCATGTGTGCTGTTCTCATTAACCACACATGGATCCACCAGTGTCATTGCATGTCTGCTCTTTTCATGAACCACAGTTAGAGTCACTGCATGTCTGTTCTTTTCACAAACCACATATCATCAGTGTCATTGCATGTGTTTTCTTCCCACAGACCACACATGTATCCACCAGTGTCATTGCATGTGTGTTCTTCTCACGAACCACACATGGATCCACCAGTGTCAGTGCATGTGTGTCCTTCTCATAGACCACACATGATTCCACGAGTGTCATTGCATGTGTGTTATTCTCACAGACCATGTAAGGATCCACCGGTGTAATTGCATGTGTGTTCCTCTCATAGACCACACATGGATCCACCAGTGTCATCGCATGTCTCCTCTTTTCATGAACCATAGTTAGAGTCATTTTATGTACGTTCCTCTCATAGACCATAGCTAGAGTCATTGCATGTGTGTTCTTCTCACAAACCATATCATGAACCACACCCTGTGTCATTGCATGTGTGTTCTTCTCATTAACGACACATGGATCCACCAGTGTCACTGCATGTCTGCTCTTGTCATGAACCATAGTTAGAGTAATTGCATGTATGTTGTTTTCACAAACCACATGTCACCAGTGTCATTGCATGTGTGTTCTTCCCACAAACCACACATAGATCCACCAGTGTCATTGCATGTGTGTCCTTCTGACAAACCACATATGGATCCACCAGTGTCATTGCATGTGTGTTCTTCCCACAGACCACACATGGATCCACCAGTGTCATTGCATTTGTGTTCTTTTCACAGACCACGTAAGGATCCATCGGTGTCATTGCATGTGTGTTCCTCTCATAAACCACATATGGAACCACCGGTGTCATCGCATGTCTGCTCTTTTCATGAACCACAGTTAGAGTCATGGCATGTCTGCTATTTTCATGAACCACAGTTAGAGTTGTTGCATGTGTGTTCTTCTCACAAACCATATCATGAACCACACCCAGTGTCATTGCATGTGTGTTCTTCTCATTAACCACACATGGATCCACCAGTGTCATCGCATGTCTGCTCTTTTCATGAACCATAGTTAGAGTCGTTGCATGTGTGTTCTTCTCATGAACCACAGCTAGAGTCATTGCATGTGTTTTCTTCTCACAAACCATATCATGAACCAAACCCAGTTTCATTGCATGTGTGTTCTTCTCCTTAACCACACATGGATCCACCACTGTCATTGCATGTCTACTCTTTTCATGAACCACAGCTAGTCATTGCATGTCTGTTCTTTTCACAAAATACATATCACCAGTGTCATTGCATGTGTGTTCTTCCCACAGACCACACATGGATCCACCAGTGTCATTGCATGTGTGTCCTTCCCATGAACCACATATGGATCCACCAGTGTCATTGCATGTTTGTTCTTCTCACAAACCATGTAAGGATCCACCGGTGTCATTGCATGTGTGTTCTTCTCATAGACCACACATGCATCCACCGGTGTCATCGCATGTGTGTTCCTCTCATAGACCACACATCGATCCACCGGTGTCATCGCATGTTTGCTCTTTTCATGAACCACAGTTAGAGTCATTGCATGTGTGTTCCTCTCATGGACCATAGCTAGAGCCATTGCATGTGTGTTCTTCTCACAAACCATATCATGAACCACACCCAGTGTCATTGCATGTGTGTTCTTCTCATTAACCACACATGGATCCACTAGTGTCATTGCATGTCTGCTCTTTTCATGAACCATAGTTAGAGTCATTGCATGTCTATTCTTTTCACAAACCACATATCACCAGTGTCATTGAATGTGTGTTCTTCCCATAGACCACACATGGATCCAACAGTGGCATTGCATGTGTGTCCTTCTCACAAACCACATATGGATCCACCTGTGTCATTGCATGTGTGTTCTTCCCACAGATCACACATGGATCAACCAGTGTCATTGCATGTGTGTTCTTCTCACAAACCACACATGGATCCACTAGTGTCATTGCATGTGTGTTATTCTCACAGACCACATAAGGTTCCACCGGTGTCATCGCATGTGTGTTCCTCTCATAGACAACACATGGATCCACCGGTGTCATCGCATGTCTGCTCTTTTCATGAACCACAGTTAGAGTCATTGCATGTGTGCTCCTCTCATAGACCACAACTAGAGTATTTTCATGTGTGTTCTTCTCACAAACCATATCATGAACCACACCTAGTGTCATTGCATGTGTGTTATTCTCATTAACCACACATGGATCCACCAGTGTCATTGCATGTCTCCTCTTGTCATGAACCATAGTTGGAGTCATTGCATGTCTGTTCTTTTCACAAACCACATATCACCAGTGTCATTGCATGTGTGTTCTTCCCACAGACCACACATGGATCAACCAGTGTAATTGCATGTGTGTTCTTCCCATGAACCACACATGGATCCACCAGTGTCATCGCGTGTGTGTTCTTTTCACAAACCACATATAGATTCACCGGTGTCATTGCATGTGTGTTATTCTCACAAACCACATAAGGATCCACCGGGGTCATTGCATGTGTGTTCCTATCATAGACCACACATGCATCCACCGGTGTCATCGCATGTCTGCTCTTTTCATGAACCATAGTTAGAGTCGTTGCATGTGTGTTCTTCTCATGAACCACAGCTAGAGTCATTGCATGTGTTTTCTTCTCACAAACCATATCATGAACCAAACCCAGTTTCATTGCATGTGTGTTCTTCTCCTTAACCACACATGGATCCACCACTGTCATTGCATGTCTACTCTTTTCATGAACCACAGCTAGTCATTGCATGTCTATTCTTTTCACAAAATACATATCACCAGTGTCATTGCATGTGTGTTCTTCCCACAGACCACACATGGATCCACCAGTGTCATTGCATGTGTGTCCTTCCCATGAACCACATATGGATCCACCAGTGTCATTGCATGTTTGTTCTTCTCACAAACCATGTAAGGATCCACCGGTGTCATTGCATGTGTGTTCTTCTCATAGACCACACATGCATCCACCGGTGTCATCGCATGTGTGTTCCTCTCATAGACCACACATCGATCCACCGGTGTCATCGCATGTTTGCTCTTTTCATGAACCACAGTTAGAGTCATTGCATGTGTGTTCCTCTCATAGACCATAGCTAGAGCCATTGCATGTGTGTTCTTCTCACAAACCATATCATGAACCACACCCAGTGTCATTGCATGTGTGTTCTTCTCATTAACCACACATGGATCCACTAGTGTCATTGCATGTCTGCTCTTTTCATGAACCATAGTTAGAGTCATTGCATGTCTATTCTTTTCACAAACCACATATCACCAGTGTCATTGAATGTGTGTTCTTCCCATAGACCACACATGGATCCAACAGTGGCATTGCATGTGTGTCCTTCTCACAAACCACATATGGATCCACCTGTGTCATTGCATGTGTGTTCTTCCCACAGATCACACATGGATCAACCAGTGTCATTGCATGTGTGTTCTTCTCACAAACCACACATGGATCCACTAGTGTCATTGCATGTGTGTTATTCTCACAGACCACATAAGGTTCCACCGGTGTCATCGCATGTGTGTTCCTCTCATAGACAACACATGGATCCACCGGTGTCATCGCATGTCTGCTCTTTTCATGAACCACAGTTAGAGTCATTGCATGTGTGCTCCTCTCATAGACCACAACTAGAGTATTTTCATGTGTGTTCTTCTCACAAACCATATCATGAACCACACCTAGTGTCATTGCATGTGTGTTATTCTCATTAACCACACATGGATCCACCAGTGTCATTGCATGTCTCCTCTTGTCATGAACCATAGTTGGAGTCATTGCATGTCTGTTCTTTTCACAAACCACATATCACCAGTGTCATTGCATGTGTGTTCTTCCCACAGACCACACATGGATCAACCAGTGTAATTGCATGTGTGTTCTTCCCATGAACCACACATGGATCCACCAGTGTCATCGCGTGTGTGTTCTTTTCACAAACCACATATAGATTCACCGGTGTCATTGCATGTGTGTTATTCTCACAAACCACATAAGGATCCACCGGGGTCATTGCATGTGTGTTCCTATCATAGACCACACATGCATCCACCGGTGTCATCGCATGTCTGCTCTTTTCATGAACCACAGTTAGAGTCATCACATGTCTGCTCTTCTCATGAACCATAGCTAGAGTCATTGCATGTGTGTTCTTCTCACAAACCATATCATGAGCCACAGCCAGTGTCATTGCATGTGTGTTCTTGTCGTTAACCACACATGGATCCACCAGTGCCATTGCATGTCTGCTCTTTTCACGAACCACAGTTAGAATCATTGCATGTCTGTTCTTTTCACAAACCACATATCACCAGTGTCATTGCATTGTGTTCTTCCCACAAACCCCACATGGATCCACCAGTGTTATTGCATGTGCGTTCTTCTCACGAACCACACATGGATCCACCAGTGTCATTGCATGTGTGTCCTTCTCATGGACCACACATGGATCCACCAGTGGCATTGCATGTGTGTTATTCTCACAGACCACGTAAGTATCCACCGGTGTCATTGCATGTGTGTTCCTATCATAGACCACACATGCATCCACCAGTGTCACTGCATGTCTGCTCTTGTCATGAACCACAGTTAGAGTAATTGCATGTCTGTTGTTTTCACAAACCACATGTCACCAGTGTCATTGCATGTGTGTTCTTCCCACAGACCACACATAGATCCACCAGTGTCATTGCATGTGTGTCCTTCTCACAAACCACATATGGATCAACCAGTGTCATTACATGTGTGTTCTTCACACAGACCACACATGGATCCACCAGTGTCATTGCATGTGTGTTCTTTTCACAGACCACGTAAGGATCCATCGGTGTCATTGCATGTGTGTTCCTCTCATATACCACATATGGAACCACCGGTGTCATTGCATGTCTGTTCTTTTCATGAACCACAGTTAGAGTCATCGCATGTCTGCTATTTTCATGAACCATAGTTAGAGTCGTTGCATGTGTGTTCTTATCAGAAACCATATCATGAACCACACCCAGTGTCATTGCATGTGTGTTCTTCTCATTAACCACACATGGATCCACCAGTGTCATCGCATGTCTGCTCTTTTCATGAACCACAGTTAGAGTCATTGCATGTGTGTTCTTCTCATGAACCACTGCTAGAGTCATTGCATGTGTTTTCTTCTCACAAACCATATCATGAACCAAACCCAGTGTCATTGCATGTGTGTTCTTCTCCTTAACCACACATGGATCCACCAGTGTCATTGCATGTCTACTCTTTTCATGAACCACAGCTAGTCATTGCATGTCTATTCTTTTCACAAAACACATATCACCAGTGTCATTGCATGTGTGTTCTTCCCACAGACCACACATGGATCCACCAGTGTCATTGCATGTGTGTCCTTCCCATGAACCACATATGGATCCACCAGTGTCATTGCATGTTTGTTCTTCTCACAAACCATGTAAGGATCCACCGGTGTCATTGCATGCTTGTTCTTCTCATAGACCACACATGCATCCACCGGTGTCATCGCATGTGTGTTCCTCTCATAGACCACACATCGATCCACCGGTGTCATCGCATGTTTGCTCTTTTCATGAACCATAGTTAGAGTCATTGCATGTGTGTTCCACTCATAGACCATAGCTAGAGCCATTGCATGTGTGTTCTTCTCACAAACCATATCATGAACCACACCCAGTGTCATTGCATGTGTGTTCTTCTCATTAACCACACATGGATCCACTAGTGTCATTGCATGCCTGCTCTTTTCATGAACCATAGTTAGAGTCATTGCATGTCTGTTCTTTTCACAAACCACATATCACCAGTGTCATTGAATGTGTGTTCTTCCCACAGACCACACATGGATCCAACAGTGGCATTGCATGTGTGTCCTTCTCACAAACCACATATGGATCCACCTGTGTCATTGCATGTGTGTTCTTCCCACAGATCACACATGGATCCACCAGTGTCATTGCATGTGTGTTCTTCTCACAAACCACACATGGATCCACTAGTGTCATTGCATGTGTGTTATTCTCACAGACCACATAAGGTTCCACCGGTGTCATCGCATGTGTGTTCCTCTCATAGACAACACATGGATCCACCGGTGTCATCGCATGTCTGCTCTTTTCATGAACCACAGTTAGAGTCATTGCATGTGTGCTCCTCTCATAGACCACAACTAGAGTATTTTCATGTGTGTTCTTCTCACAAACCATATCATGAACCACACCTAGTGTAATTGCATGTGTGTTCTTCTCATTAACCACACATGGATCCACCAGTGTCATTGCATGTCTCCTCTTGTCATGAACCATAGTTGGAGTCATTGCATGTCTGTTCTTTTCACAAACCACGTATCACCAGTGTCATTGCATGTGTGTTCTTACCATAGACCACACATGTATCCACCAGTGTCATTGCATGTGTGTCCTTCTCACAAACCACATATGGATCCACTAGTGTCATTGCATGTGTGTTCTTCCCACAGACCACACATGGATCCACCAGTGTCATTGCATGTGTGTTCTTTTCACAGACCACGTAAGGATCCACCGGTGTCATTGCATGTGTGTTCCTCTCATAGACCACATATTGATCTACCGGTGTCATCGCATGTCTGCTCTTGTCATGAACCACAGCTAGAGTCATTCCATGTGTGTTCTTCTCACAAACCATATCATGAACCACACCCAGTGTCATTGCATGTGTGTTCTTCTCATTAACCACACATGGATCCACCGGTGTCATCGCATTTCTGCTCTTTTCATGAACCACATATCACCAGTGTCATTGCATGTGTGTTCTTCCCACAGACCACACATGGATCCACTAGTGTCATTGCATTTGTGTTCTTTCCATGAACCACACATGGATCCACCAGTGTCATTGCATGTGTGTCCATCTCACAAACCACATATGGATCCACCAGTGTCATTGCATGTGTGTTCTTTTCACAAACCACGTAAGGATCCACCGTTGTCATTGCATGTGTGTTCCTCTCATAGACCACAGCTAGAATCCACCAATGTCATCGCATGTCTGCTCTTTTCATGAACCACAGTTAGAGTCATTGCGTGTGTGTTCTTATGATGAACCACAGCTAGAGTCATTGCATGTGTGTTCTTCTCATTAACCACACATGGATCCACTAGTGTCATTGCATGTCTGCTATTTTCATTAACCACAGTTAGAGTCATCGCATGTCTGCTCTTTTCATGAACCACAGTTAGAATCATTGCATGTGTGTTCTTCTCACAAACCATATCATGAACCACACCCAGTGTCATTGCATGTGTGTTCTTCTCATTAACCACACATGGATCCACCAGTGTCGTTGCATGTCTGCTCTTTTCATGAACCACAGTTAGAGTCATTGCATGTCTGTTCTTTTCACAAACCACATATCACCAGTGTCATTGCATGTGTGTTCTTCCCACAGACCACACATGGATCAACCAGTGTAATTGCATGTGTGTTCTTCCCATGAACCACACATGGATCCACCAGTGTCATCGCGTGTGTGTTCTTTTCACAAACCACATATAGATCCACCGGTGTCATTGCATGTGTGTTATTCTCACAAACCACATAAGGATCCACCGGGGTCATTGCATGTGTGTTCCTATCATAGACCACACATGCATCCACCGGTGTCATCGCATGTCTGCTCTTTTCATGAACCACAGTTAGAGTCATCGCATGTCTGCTCTTCTCATGAACCATAGCTAGAGTCATTGCATGTGTGTTCTTCTCACAAACCATATCATGAACCACACCCAGTGTCATTGCATGTGTGTTCTTGTCGTTAACCACACATGGATCCACCAGTGCCATTGCATGTCTGCTCTTTTCACGAACCACAGTTAGAATCATTGCATGTCTGTTCTTTTCACAAACCACATATCACTAGTGTCATTGCATGTGTGTTCTTCCCACAAACCCCACATGGATCCACCAGTGTTATTGCATGTGTGTTCTTCTCACGAACCACACATGGATCCACCAGTGTCATTTCATGTGTGTCCTTCTCATGGACCACACATGGATCCACCAGTGGCATTGCATGTGTGTTATTCTCACAGACCACGTAAGGATCCACCGGTGTCATTGCATGTGTGTTCCTATCATAGACCACACATGCATCCACCAGTGTCATCACATGTCTGCTCTTTTCATGAACCACAGTTAGAGTCATTGCATGTGTGTTCCACTCATAGACCATAGATAGAGTCATTGCATGTGTGTTCTTCTCACAAACCATGTCATGAACCACACCCAGTGTCATTGCATGTGTGTTCTTCTCATTAACCACACATGGATCCACCAGTGTCATTGCATGTCTGCTCTTGTCATGAACCACAGTTAGAGTCATTGCATGTTTATTATTTTCACAAACCACATATCACCAGTGTTATTGCATGTGTGTTCTTCCCACAGACCACACATGGATCCACCAGTGTCATTGCATGTGTGTCCTTCTCACAAACAACATATGGATCCACTAGTGTCATTGCATGTGTGTTCTTCCCACAGACCACACATGGATCCACCAGTGTCATTGCATGTGTGTCCTTCTCACAAACCATATCATGAACCACACCCAGTGTCATTGCATGTGTTTTCTTCTCATTAAACACACATGGATCCACCAGTGTCATTGCATGTCTGCTCTTTTCATGAACCACAGTTAGAGTCATTGCATGTGTGTTCTTCTCATGAACCACAGCTAGAGTCATTGCATGTGTGTTCTTCTCACAAACCATATTATGAACCACACCTAGTGTCAATGCATGTGTGTTCTTCTCACAAACCACACATGGACCCACTAGTGTCATTGCATGTCTGCTCTTTGCATTAACCACAGTTAGAGTCATTGCATGTCTGTTCATTTCACAAAACACATATCACCAGTGTCATTGCATGTGTGTTCTTCCCACAGACCACACATGGATCCACCAGTGTCATTGCATGTGTGTCCTTCTCACAAACCACATATGGATCCACCAGTGTCATTGCATGTGTGTTCTTCCCACAGACCACACATGGATCCACCAGTGTCATTGCACGTGTGTTCTTGTCACAAACCACGTAAGGATCCACCGGTGTCATTGTATGTGTGTTCCTCTCATAGACCACACATGGATCCACCGGTGTCATCGCATGTCTGCTCTTTTCATGAACCACTGTTAGAGTCATTGCATGTGTGTTCCTCTCATAGACCACACATGCATCCACCTGTGTCATTGCATGTCTACTCTTTTCATTAACCATAGTTAGAGTCATCGCATGTCTGCTCTTTTCATGAACCACAACTAGAGTCATTAAATTTGTGTTCTTCTCACAAAACATATCATGAACCACACCCAGTGTCATTACATGTGTGTTCTTCTCATTAACCAAACATGGATCCACCAGTGTCATTGCATGTCTGCTCTTTTCATTAACCAGAGTTAGAGTCATTGCATGTCTGTTCTTTTCACAAACCACATATCACCAGTGTCATCGCATGTGTGTTCTTCCCACAGACCACACTTGGATCCACCAGTGTCATTGCATGTGTGTTCTTCCCATGAACCACACATGGATCCATCAGTGTCGTTGCATGTGTGTCCTTTTCACAAACGACATATGGATCCACCTATGTCATTGCATGTGTGTTCTTTTCACAAACCACGTAAGGATCCACCGGTGTCATTCATGTGTGTTCCTCTCATAGACCACAGCTAGAGTCCACCGGTGTCATCGCATGTCTGCTTTTTTCATGAACCATAGTGAGAGTCAATGCATGTGTGTTCTACTCATGAACCACAGCTAGACTCATTGCATGTGTGTTCTTCTCATTAACCACACATGGATCCACCAGTGTCATTGCATGTCTGCTGTTTTCATGAACCACAGTTAAAGTCAACGCATGTCTACTCTTTTCATGCACCACATTTAGAATCATTGCATGTGTGTTCTTCTCACTAACCACATATCACCAGTGTCATTGCATGTGTGTTCTTCTCATTAACCACACATGGATACACCAGTGTCGTTGCATGTCTGCTCTTTTCATGAACCATAGTTAGAGTCATTGCATGTCTGTTCTTTTCACAAACCACATATCACCAGTGTCATTGCATGTGTGTTCTTCCCACAGACCACACATGGATCAATCAGTGTCATTGCATGTGTGTTCTTCCCATGAACCACACATGGATCCACTAGTTTCATTGCGTGTGTGTTCTTTTCACAGACCACATATGGATCCACCAGTGTCATTGCATGTGTGTTATTCTCACAAACCACGTAAGGATCAACCGGTGTCATTGCATGTGTGTTCCTCTCATAGACCACACATGGATCCACCGGTGTCATCGCATGTCTATTCTTTTCATGAACCACAGTTAGAGTCATCGCATGTCTGCTCTTTTCATGAACCACAGTTAGATTCATTGCATGTGTGTTCTTCTCACAAACCATATCATGAACCACACCCAGTGTCATTGCATGTGTGTTCTTCTCATTAAACACACATGGATCCACCAGTGTCATCGCATGTCTGCTCTTTTCATGAACCACAGTTAGAGTCATTGCATGTGTGTTCTTCTCATGAACCACAGCTAGAGTCATTGCATGTGTGTTCTTCTCACAAATCATATCATGAACCACACCTAGTGTCATTTCATGTGTGTTCTTCTCACAAACCACACATGGATCCACAAGTGTCATTGCATGTCTGCTCTTTGCATGAACCACAGTTAGAGTCATTGCATGTCTGTTCGTTTCACAAAACACATATCACCAGTGTCATTGCATGTGTGTTCTTCCCATAGACCACACATGGATCCACTAGTATCATTGCATGTGTGTTCTTTTCATGAACCACGGTTAGAGTCATTGCATGTCTATTCTTTTTACAAACCACATATCACCAGTGTCATTGCATGCGTGTTCTTCCCACAGATCACACATGGATCCACCAGTGTCATTGTATGTGTGTCCGTCTCACAAACCACATATGGATCCACCAGTGTCATTGCATGTGTGTTCTTCCCACAGACCATAAATGGATCCACCAGTGTCATTGCATGTGTGTTCTTCTCACAAACCACGTAAGGAACCACCGGTGTCATTGTATGTTTGTTCCTCTCATAGACCACACATGGATCCACCGGTGTCATCGCATGTCTGCTCTTTTCATGAACCACTGTTAGAGTCATTGCATGTGTGTTCCTCTCATAGACCACACATGGATCCACCTGTGTCATTGCATGTCTGCTCTTTTCATTAACCACAGTTAGAGTCGCGATGTATACTTCTTTTCATGAACCACAGCTAGAGTCATTGCATGTGTGTTCTTCTCACAAACCATATCATGAACCACACCCAGTGTCATTGCATGTGTGTTCTTCTCATTAACCACACATGGATCCACCAGTGTCATTGCATGTCTACTCTTTTCATTAACCACAGTTAGAGTCATTGCATGTCTATTCTTTTCGCAAACCACATATCACCAGTGTTATTGCATGTGTGTTCTTCCCACAGACCACACATTCATCCACCAGTGTCATTGCATGTGTGTTCTTCCCATGAACCACACATGGATCCATCAGTGTCATTGCATGTGTGTCCTTCTCGGAAACCACATATGGATCCACCAGTGTCCTTGCATGTGTGTTCTTTTCACAAACCACGTAAGGATCCACCGATGTCATTCATGTGTGTTCCTCTGATAGACCACAGCTAGAGTCCACCGGTGTCATCGCATGTCTGCTCTTTTCATGAACCACAGTTAGAGTCAATGCATGTGTGTTCTTCTCATGAACAACAGCTAGACTCATTGCATGTGTGTTCTTCCCATTAACCACACATGGATCCACCAGTGGCATTGCATGTCTGCTCTTTTCATTAACCACAGTTAGAGGCCTCGCATGTCTGCTCTTTTTATGAACCACAGTTAGAGTCATTGCATGTGTGTTCTTCTCACAAACCACATATCACAAGTGTCATTGCACGTGTGTTCTTCTCACAAACCATATCATGAACCACACCCAGTGTCATTGCATGTGTGTTCTTCTCATTAACCACACATGGATCCACCAGTGTCATTGCATGTCTGCTGTTTTCATGAACCACAGTTAGAGTCATTGCATGTCTATTCTTTTCACAAACCACATATCACCAGTGTCATTGCATGTGTGTTCTTCCCACAGACCACACATGGATCCACCAGTGTCATTGCATGTCTGTCCTTCTCACAAACCACATACGGATCCACCAGTGTCATTGCATGTGAGTTCTTTTCACATACCACATATGGATCCACTAGTGTCATTGCATGTGTGTTATTCTCATGAACCCTAGCTAGAGTCATTGCATGTGTGTTCCTCTCATGGACCACACATGGATCCACTGGTTCATTGCATGTCTGCTATTTTCATGAAACACAGTTGGAGTCATTGCATGTGTGTTCTTCTCATGAACCACAACTAGAGTCATTGCATATGTGTTCCTCTCATAGACCACAGATGGATCCACCGGTGTCATCGCATGTCTGCTCTTTTCATGAACCATAGTTAGAGTCATTGCATGTGTGTTCTTCTCACGAACCACAGCTAGAGTCATTGCATGTGTGTTCTTCTCACAAACCATATCATGAACCACACCCAGTGTCATTGCATGTGTGTTATTCTCATTAACCACACATGGATCCACCTGTGTCATTGCGTGTCTGCTCTTTTCATCAACCATAGTTAGAGTCATTGCATGTCTGTTGTTTTCACAAACCACATATCACCAGTGTCATTGAATGTGTGTTCTTCCCACAGACCACACATGGATCCAACAGTGGCATTGCATGTGTGTCCTTCTCACAAACCACATATGGATCCACCTGTGTCATTGCATGTGTGTTCTTCCCACAGATCACACATGGATCCACCATTGTCATTGCATGTGTGTTCTTGTCACAAACCACGTACGGATCCACCGGTGTCATTGCATGTGTGTTCCTCTCATAGACCACACATGGATCCACCGGTGTCATCGCAAGTATGCTCTTTTCATGAACCACACTTAGAGTCATTGCATGTGTGTCTCATAAACCACACATGGATCCACCAGTGTCATTGCATGTCTACTCTTTTCATTAACCATAGTTAGAGTCATCGCATGTCTGCTCTTTTCATGAACCACAACTATCGTCATTGCATGTGTGTTCTTTTAACAAACCATATCATGAACCACATCCAGTGTCATTGCATGTGTGTTCTTCTCATTAACCACACATGGATCCTCTAGTGTCATTGCATGTCCGCTCTTTTCATATACCACAGTTAGAGTCATTGCATGTCTATTCTTTTCACAAACCACATATCACTAGTGTCATTGCATGTTTGTTCTCCCCACAGACCACACATGGATCCACCAGTATCATTACATGTGTGTTCTTCCCATGAACCACACATGGATCCACCAGTGTCATTGCATGTGTGTCCTTCTCACAAACCACATATGGATCCACCAGTGTCATTGCATGTGTGTTCTTTTCACAAACCACGTAAGGATCCACCGGTGTCATTGCATGTGTGTTCCTCTCATAGACCACAGCTAGATTCCACCGGTGTCATTGCATGTCTTCTCTTTTCATGAACCACAGTTAGAGTCATTGCATGTGTGTTCTTCTCATGAACCACAACTATGGTCATTGCATGTGTGTTCTTCTCATTAACCACACATGGATTCACCAGTGTCATTGCATGTGTGCTCTTTTCATTAACCACAGTTAGAGTCATCGCATGTCTTCTCTTTTCATGAACCACAGTTAGAGTCATTGCATGTGTGTTCTTCTCATAAACCACATATCACCAGTGTCATTGCATGTTTGTTCTTCTCACAAACCATATCATGAACCACACCCAGTGTCATTGCATGTGTGTTCTTCTCATTAACCACACATGGATCCACTAGTGTCATTGCATGTCTGCTCTTTTCATGAACCACAGTTAGAGTCATTGCATGTCTGTTATTTTCACAAACCACATATCACCAATGTCATTGCATGTGTGTTCTTCTCACAGACCACACATGGATCCACCAGTGTCATTGCATGTATGTTCTTCCCATGAACCACACATGGATCCACTAGTGTCATTGCATGCGTGTTCTTTTCACAGACCACATATGGATCCACCAGTGTCATTGCATGTGTGTTATTCTCATGAACAACAACTAGATTCATTGCATGTGTGTTCCTCTCATAGACCACACATGGATCCACCGGTGTCATTGCATGTCTGCTCTTTTCATGAACCACAGTTACAGTCATTGCATGTGTGTTCTTCTCATGAACCACAGCTAGAGTCATTGCATGTGTGTTCCTCTCATAGACCACACATGGATCCACCGGTGTCATCACATGTCTGCTCTTTTCATGAACCACAGTTAGAGCCATTGCATGTGTGTTCTTCTCCTGAACCACATCTAGAGTCATTGCATGTGTGTTCTTCTCACAAACCATATCATGAACCACACCCAGTGTCATTGCATGTGTGTTCTTCTCATTAACCACACATGGATCCACCAATGTCATTGCATGTGTGTCCTTCCCATGAACCACATATGGATCCACCAGTGTCATTGCATGTTTGTTCTTCTCACAAACCATGTAAGGATCCACAAGTGTCATTTCATGTGTCTTCTTTTCACAAACCACATAAGGATCCACTGGTGTCATCGCATGTGTGTTCCTCTCATAGACCACACATGGATCCACTGGTGTCATCGCATGTCTTCTCTTTTCATGAGTCATTGCATGTATGTTCTTCTCATGAACCACAGCTACAGTCATTGCATGCGTGTTCTTCTCACAAACCATATCATGAACCACACCTAGTGTCATTGCATGTGTGTTCTTCTCATTAACCACACATGGATCCACTAGTGCATTGCATGTCTGCTCTTTTCATGAACCATAGTTAGAGTCATTGCATGTCTGTTCTTTTCACGAATCACATATCACCAGTGTCATTGCATGTGTGTTCTTCCCACAGACCACACATGGATCCACCAATGTCATTGCATGTGTGTTCTTCTCACGAACCACACATGGATCCACCAGTGTCATTGCATGTGTGTCCTTCTCACAGACCACATATGGGTCCACCAGTGTCATTGCATGTGCGTTATTCTCACAGACCACGTAAGGATCCACCGGTGTCATCGCATGTGTGTTCCTCTCATAGACCACACAGGGATCCACTGGTGTCATCGCATGTCTTCTCTTTTCATGAACCACAGTTAGAGTCATTGCATGTGTGTTCCTCTCATAGACCACATCTAGAGTCATTGCATGTGTGTTCTTCTCACAAACCATATCATGAACCACACCAAGTGTCATTGCATGTGTGGTGTTCTCATTAACCACACATGGATCCAATTGTGTCATTGCATGTCTGCTCTTGTCATGAACCATAGTTAGAGTCATTGCATGTCTGTTCTTTTCACAAAGTAAATATCACCAGTGTCATTGCATGTGTGTTCTTCCCACAAAACACACATGGATCCACCAGTGTCATTGCATGTGTGTCCTTCTCACAAACCACATATGGATCCACCAGTATCATTGCATCTGTGTTCTTCCCACAGACCACACATGGATCCACCAGTGTCATTGCATGTGTGTTCTTTTCACAGACCACGTAAGGATCCACCGGTGTCATTGCATATGTGTTCCTCTCATAGACCACATATGGATCCACCGGTGTCATCGCATGTCTTCTCTTTTCATGAACCAAAGTTAGAGTCATTGCATGTGTGTTCCTCTCATAAACCACACCTAGATCCACCGGTGTCATCGCATGTCTTCTCTTTTCATGAACCACTGTTAGAGTCATTGCATGTGTGTTCTTCTCATGAACCACAGCTAGAGTCATTTAATGTGTGTTCTTCTCACAAACCATATCATGAACCACACCCACGGTCATTGCATGTGTCTTCTTCTCATTAACCACACATGGATCCATCGGTGTCATCGCATGTCTGCTCTTTTCATGAACCACGGTTAGAGTCATCGCGTGTGTGTTCTTCTCATGAACCACATATCACCAGTGTCATTGCATGTGTGTTCTTCCCACAGACCACACATGGATCCACCAGTGTCATTGCATGTGTGTTCTTCCCAAGAACCACACATGGATCCACCAGTGTCATTGCATGTGTGTCCTTCCCACCAACCACATATGGATCCACCAGTGTCATTGCATGTGTCTTCTTTTCACAAACCACGTAAGGATCCACCGGTGTCATTGGACGTGTGTTCCTCTCATAGACCACAGCTAGAGTCCACTAGTGTCATAGCATGTCTGCCCTTTTTATGAACCACAGTTAGAGTCATTGCATGTGTGTTCTTCTCATGAACCACAACTAGAGTCATTTCATGTGTGTCCTTCTCACAAACCACATATGGATCCACCAGTATCATTGCATCTGTGTTCTTCCCACAGACCACACATGGATCCACCAGTGTCATTGCATGTGTGTTCTTTTCACAGACCACGTAAGGATCCACCGGTGTCATTGCATATGTGTTCCTCTCATAGACCACATATGGATCCACCGGTGTCATCGCATGTCTTCTCTTTTCATGAACCAAAGTTAGAGTCATTGCATGTGTGTTCCTCTCATAGACCACACCTTGATCCACCGGTGTCATCGCATGTCTTCTCTTTTCATGAACCACTGTTAGAGTCATTGCATGTGTGTTCTTCTCATGAACCACAGCTAGAGTCATTTAATGTGTGTTCTTCTCACAAACCATATCATGAACCACACCCACGGTCATTGCATGTGTCTTCTTCTCATTAACCACACATGGATCCACCGGTGTCATCGCATGTCTGCTCTTTTCATGAACCACGGTTAGAGTCATCGCGTGTGTGTTCTTCTCATGAACCACATATCACCAGTGTCATTGCATGTGTGTTCTTCCCACAGACCACACATGGATCCACCAGTGTCATTGCATGTGTGTTCTTCCCAAGAACCACACATGGATCCACCAGTGTCATTGCATGTGTGTCCTTCCCACCAACCACATATGGATCCACCAGTGTCATTGCATGTGTCTTCTTTTCACAAACCACGTAAGGATCCACCGGTGTTATTGGACGTGTGTTCCTCTCATAGACCACAGCTAGAGTCCACTAGTGTCATAGCATGTCTGCCCTTTTTATGAACCACAGTTAGAGTCATTGCATGTGTGTTCTTCTCATGAACCACAACTAGAGTCATTTCATGTGTGTTCTTCTCATTAACCACACATGGATCCACCAGTGTCAATGCATGTCTGCTCTTTTCATTAACCACAGTTAGAGTCATCGCATGTCTGCTCTTTTCATGAACCAGAGTTAGAGTCATTGCATGTGTGTTCTTCTCACAAACCACTTATCACTAGTGTCATTGCATGTGTGTTCTTCTCACAAACCATATCATGAACCACACCCAGTGTCATTGCATGTGTGTTCTTCTCATTAACCACACATGGATCCACCAGTGTCATTGCATGTCTGCTCTTTTCATGAACCACAGTTAGAGTCATTGCATGTATGTTCTTTTCACAAACCACATATCACCAGTGTCATTGCATGTGTGTTCTTCCCAGAGACCACACATGGATCCACCAGTGTCATTGCATGTGTGTT
Organism: Avena insularis; assembly: GCA_023614405.1. Lineage (NCBI taxonomy): Eukaryota > Viridiplantae > Streptophyta > Magnoliopsida > Poales > Poaceae > Avena > Avena insularis. The sequence continues at coordinate 510,206,774 of CM042690.1, forward strand.
CTTCCCAGAGACCACACATGGATCCACCAGTGTCATTGCATGTGTGTTCTTCCCATGAACCACACATGGATCCACCAGTGTCATTGCATGTGTGTTCTTTTCACAGACCACATATGGATCCACCAGTATCATTCCATGTATGTTATTCTCACAAACCACGTAAGGATCCACATGTGTCATTGCATGTGTGTTCCTGTCATAGACCACACATGGATCCACCAGTGTCATCGCATGTTTGCTGTTTTCATGAACCGTAGTTAGAGTCATCGCATGTCTTCTCTTCTCATGAACCACATCTAGAGTAATTGCATGTTTGTTCTCCTCACAAACCATATCATGAACCACAGCCAGTGTCATTGCATGTGTGTTCTTCTCATTAACCACATATGGATCCACCACTGCCATTGCATGTCTGCTCTTTTCATGAACAACAGTTAGAGTCATTGCATGTCTGTTCTTTTCACAAACCACATATCACCAGTGTCATTGCATGTGTGTTCTTCCCACAAACCACACATGGATCCACCAGTGTGATTGCATGTGTGTTCTTCTCACAAACCAGACATGGATCCACCAGTGTCATTGCATGTGTGTCCTTCTCACAGACCACACATGGATCCACCAGTGTCATTGCATGTGTGTTATTCTCACAGACCACGTAAGGATCCACCGGTGTCATTGCATGTCTGTTCCTCTCATAGACCACACATGGATCCATCGGTATCATCGCATGTCTGCTCTTTTCGTGAACCATAGTTAGAGTCATTGCATGTGTGTTCCTCTCATAGACCATAGCTAGAACAATTGCATGTGTGTTCTTCTCACAAACCATATCATGAACCACATCCAGTGTCATTGCATGTGTGTTCTTCTCATTAACCACACATGGATCCACCAGTGTCATTGCATGTCCGCTCTTGTCATGAAGCACAGTTAGAGTCATTGCATGTCTGTTCTTTTCACAAACCACATATCACCAGTGTCATTGCATGTGTGTTCTTCCCACAGACCACACATGGATCCACCAGTGTCATTGCATCTGTGTCCTTCTCACAAATCACATATGGATCCACCAGTGTCATTGCATGTCTGTTCTTCCCACAGACCACACATGGATCCACCAGTGTCGTTGCATGTGTGTTCTTCCCATGAACCACACATGGATCCACCAATGTCATCGCATGTGTATCCTTCTCACAAACCACATATGGATCCACCAATGTCATTCCATGTGTGTTCTTTTCAAAAACCACGTAAGGATTCGCCGGTGTCATTGCATGTGTGTTCCTCTCATAGACCACAGCTAGAGTCTACCGGTGTCATCGCATGTCTGCTCTTTTTATGAACCATAGTTAGAGTCATTGCATGTGTGTTCTTCTCATGAACCACAACTAGAGTCATTGCATGTGTGTTCATATCATTAACCACATATGGATCCACCAGTGTCATTGCATGTCTGCTCTTTTCACGAACCACACATAGTGTCATTGCATGTGTGTTCTTCTCACAAACCACATATCACCAGTGTCATTGCATGTGTGTTCTTCTCACAAACCATATCATGAACCACACCTAGTGTCATTGCATGTGTGTTCTTCTCATTAACCACACATGGATCCACCAGTGTCATTACATGTCTGCTCTTTTCATGAACCACAGTTAGAGTCGTTGCATGTATGTTCTTTTCACAAACCACATATCACTAGTGTCATTGCATGTGTGTTCTTCCCAAAGACCACACATGGATCCAACAGTGTCATTGCATATGTGTTCATCCCATGAACGACACATGGATCCACCAGTGTCAGTGCATGTGTGTTCTTTTCACAGGCCGCGTATGGATCCACCAGTATCATTGCATGTATGTTATTCTCACAAACCATGTAAGGATCCACAGGTGTCATTGCATGTGTGTTCCTCTCATAGACCACACATGGATCCACGGTGTCATCGCATCTCTGCTCTTTTCATAAACCATAGTTAGAGTCATCGCATGTCTGCTCTTGTCATGAACCACAACTAGATTCATTGCATGTGTGTTCTTCTCACAAACCATATCATGAACCACACCCAGTGTCATTGCATGTGTGTTCTTCTCATTAACCACACATAGATCTACTAGTGCCATTTCATGTCTGCTGTTTTCATGAACCACAGTTAGAGTCATCGCATGTCTGCTCTTCTCATGAACCACAGCTAGAGTCATTGCATGTGTGTTCTTCTCACAAACCATATCATGAACCACACCCAGTGTCATTGCATGTGTGTTCTTCTCATTAACCACATATGGATCCACCACTGCCATTGCATGTCTGCTCTTTTCATGAACCAGAGTTAGAGTCATTGCATGTCTGTTCTTTTCACAGACCACATATCACCAGTGTCATTGCATGTGTGTTGTTCCCACAAACCACACATGGATCCACCAGTGTGATTGCATGTGTGTTCTTCTCACGAACCAGACATGGATCCACCAGTGTCATTGCATGTGTGACCTTCTCACAGACCACACATGGATCCACCAGTGTCATTGCATGTGTGTTATTCTCATAGACCACGTAAGGATCCACCGGTGTCATTGCATGTGTGTTCCTCTCATAGACCACACATGGATCCATCGGTGTCATCGCATGTCTGCTCTTTTCGTGAACCACAGTTAGAGTCATTGCATGTGTGTTCCTCTCATAGACCATAGCTAGAACAATTGCATGTGTGTTCTTCTCACAAACCATATCATGAACCACACCCAGTGTCATTGCATGTGTGTTCTTCTCACAAACCATATCATGAACCACACCCAGTGTCATTGCATGTGTGTTCTTCTCATGAACCACAACTAGAGTCATTGCATGTGTGTTCATATCATTAACCACACATGGATCCACCAGTGTCATTGCATGTCTGCTCTTTTCATTAACCACAGTTAGAGTCATCACATGTCTGCTCTTTTCATGAACCACACATAGTGTCATTGCATGTGTGTTCTTCTCACAAACCACATATCACCAGTGTCATTGCATGTGTGTTCTTCTCACAAACCATATCATGAACCACACCTAGTGTCATTGCATGTGTGTTCTTCTCATTAACCACACATGGATCCACCAGTGTCATTACATATACGCTCTTTCATGAACCACAGTTAGAGTCGTTGCATGTATGTTCTTTTCACAAACCACATATCACTAGTGTCATTGCATGTGTGTTCTTCCCACAGACCACACATGGATCCAACAGTGTCATTGCATGTGTGTTCTTCCCATGAACGACACATGGATCCACCAGTGTCAGTGCATGTGTGTTCTTTTCACAGACCGCGTATGGATCCACCAGTATCATTGCATGTATGTTATTCTCACAAACCATGTAAGGATCCACAGGTGTCATTGCATGTGTGTTCCTCTCATAGACCACACATGGATCCACGGTGTCATCGCATGTCTGCTCTTTTCATAAACCATAGTTAGAGTCATCGCATGTCTGCTCTTGTCATGAACCACAACTATATTCATTGCATGTGTGTTCTTCTCACAAACCATATCATGAACCACACCCAGTGTCATTGCATGTGTGTTCTTCTCATTAACCACACATGGATCTACTAGTGCCATCGCATGTCTGCTGTTTTCATGAACCACAGTTAGAGTCATCGCATGTCTTCTCTTGTCATGAACCACAGCTAGAGTCATTGCATGTGTGTTCTTCTCACAAACCATATCATGAACCACACCCAGTGTCATTGCATGTGTGTTCTTCTCATTAACCACACATGGATCTACCAGTGCCATTTCATGTCTGCTCTTTTCATGAACCACAGTTAGAGTCATTGCATGTCTGTTCTTTTCACAGACCACATATCATGAGTGTCATTGCATGTGTGTTCTTCCCACAAACCACACATGGATCCACCAGTGTGATTGCATGTGTGTTCTTCTCACGAACCAGACATGGATCCACCAGTGTCATTGCATGTGTGTCCTTCTCATAGACTACACATGGATCCACCAGTGTCATTGCATGTGTGTTATTCTCACTGACCACGTAAGGATCCACCGGTGTCATTGCATGTGTGTTCCTCTCATAGACCACACATGGATCCACCGGTGTCATCGCATGTCTGCTCTTTTCGTGAACGAAAGATAGAGTCATTGCATGTGTGTTCCTCTCATAGACCACAGCTAGAGTCATTGCATGTATGTTCTTCTCACAAACCATATCATGAACCACACCCAGTGTCATTGCATGTGTGTTCTTCTGATTAACCACACATAGATCCACCAGTGTCATTGCATGTCCGCTCTTGTCATGAAGCACAATTAGAGTCATTGTAGGTCTGTTCTTTTCACAGACCACATATCACCAGTGTCATTGCATGTGTGTTCTTCCCACAGACCACACATGGATCCACCAGTGTCATTGCATGTGTGTCCTTCTCACAAACCACATATGGATCCACCAGTGTCATTGCATGTGTATTCTTTTCACAGACCACGTAAGGATCCACCGGTGTCATTGCATGTGTGTTCCTCTCATAGACCACATATTGATCCACCGGTGTCATCGCATGTCTGCTCTTTTCATGAACCACGGTTAGAGTCATCGCATGTCTTCTCTTGTCATGAACCACAACTAGAGTCATTGCATGTGTGTTCTTCCCATGAACCACACATGGATCCACCAATGTCATTGCATGTGTATCCTTCTCACAAACCACATATGGATCCACCAGTGTCATTGCATGTGTGTTCTTTTCACAAACCACGTAAGGATCCACCGGTATCATAGCATGTGTGTTCCTCTCATAGACCACAGCTAGAGTCCACCGGTGTCATCGCACATGCTCTTTTTATGAACCACAGTTAGAGTCATTGCATGTGTGTTCTTCTCATGAACCACAACTAGAGTCATTGCATGTGTGTTCTTCTCATTAACCACATATGGATCCACCAGTATCATTGCATGTCTGCTCTTTTCATTAACCACAGTTAGAGTCATCGCATGCCTGCTCTTTTCATGAACCACTGTTAGAGTCATTGCATGTGTGTTCTTCTCACAAACCACATATCACCAGTGTCATTGCATGTGTGTTCTTGTCATTAACCACACATGGATCCACCAGTGTCATTGCATGTCTGCTCTTTTCATGAACCACAGTTGGAGTCATTGCATGTATGTTCTTTTCACAAACCACATATCACTAGTGTCATTGCATGTGTGTTCTTCCCACAGACCACACATGGATCCAACAGTGTCATTGCATGTGTGTTCTTCCCATGAACGACACATGGATCCACCAGTGTCATTGCATGTGTGTTCTTTTCACAGACCACATATGGATCCACCAGTATCCTTGCATGTATGTTATTCTCACAAACCACGTAAGGATCCACAGGTGTCATTGCATGTGTGTTCCTCTCATAGACCACACATGGATCCACGGTGTCATCGCATGTCTGCTCTTTTCATGAACCACAGTTAGAGTCATCGCATGTCTTCTCTTGTCATGAACCACAACTAGAGTCATTGCATGTGTGTTCTTCTCACAAACCATATCATGAACCACACCCAGTGTCATTGCATGTGTGTTCTTCTCATTAACCACACATGGATCTACCAGTGCAATTTCATGTCTGCTGTTTTCATGAACCACAGTTAGAGTCATTGCATGTCTGTTCTTTTCACAAACCACATATCACGAGTGTCATTGCATGTGTGTTCTTCCCACAAACCACACATGGATCCACCAGTGTGATTGCATGTGTGTTCTTCTCACGAACCAGACATGGATGCACCAGTGTGATTGCATGTTTGTCCTTCTCATAGTCTACACATGGATCCACCACTGTCATTGCATGTGTGTTATTCTCACTGACCACGTAAGGATCCACCGGTGTCATTGCATGTGTGTTCCTCTCATAGACCACATATGGATCCACCGGTGTCATCGCATGTCTGCTCTTTTCATGAACGAAAGTTAGAGTCATTGCATGTGTGTTCCTCTCATAGACCACAGCGAGAGTCATTGCATGTGTGTTCTTCTCACAAACCATATCATGAACCACACCCAGTGTCATTGCATGTGTGTTCTTCTCATTAACCACACATGGATCCACCAGTGTCATTGCATGTCTGCTCTTGTCATGAACCACAGTTAGAGTCATTGCATGTCTGTTCTTTTCACAAACCACATATCACCAGTGTTATTGCATGTGTTTTCTTCACTCAGACCACACATGGATCCACAAGTGTCATTGCATGTGTGTCCTTCTCACAAACCACATATGGATCCACCAGTGTCATTGCATGTGTGTTCTTCCCACAGACCACACATGGATCCAACAGTGTCATTTCATGTGTGTCCTTCTCACAAACCACATATGGATCCACCAGTGTCATTGCATGTGTGTTCTTTCCACAGACCACACATGGATCCACCAGTGTCATTGCATGTGTTTTTTTTTCACAGACCACGTAAGGATCCACTGGTGTCATTGCATGTGTGCTCCTCTCATAGACCACATATGGATCCACCGGTGTTATCACAGGTCTGCTCTTTTCATGAACCATAGTTAGAATCATCGCATGTGTGTTCCTCTCATAGACCACATCTAGATCCACCGGTGTCATCGCATGTCTGCTCTTTTCATGAACCATTGTTAGAGTCATTGCATGTGTTTTCTTCTCATGAACCACAACTAGAGTCATTGCATGTGTGTTCTTCTCACAAACTATATCATGAACCACACCTAGTGTCATTGCATGTGTGTTCTTCTCATAGACCACACATGGATCCACCGGTGTCATCGCTTGTCTGCTCTTTTCATGAACAACAGTTAGAGTCATTGCGTGTGTGTTGTTCTCATGAACCACATCTAGAGTCATTGCATGTGTGTTCTTCTCACCAACCATATCATGAACCACACCCAGTGTCATTGCATGTGTGTTCTTCTCATTAACCGCACATGGATCCACCAGTATCATTGCAAGTGTGTTCTTCCCATGAACCACACCTAGTGTCATTGCATGTCTATTCTTTTCACAAACCACATATGGATCCAGTGTCATTGCATGTGTGTTCCTCTCATAAACCACACATGGATCCACCAGTGTCATTGCATGTGTGTTCTCCTCACAAACCACATATGGATCCACCAGTGTCATTGGATGCATGTTCTTTTCATAAACCACATATGGATCCTAATTAACCTTAGGAGAGCCCTAACCTTAGCGTTAGAACGATTCTTCTAGAAGGCATGCCCTAAAACAGTTGTTCTTCTTGACGATTGTTACATACCATTCGATCGGGGCGCTTGGACGATTGGGATGGTTTTCGTGAGATCGATCCGCGAGTAGTCTATTCTGCGGCATGATTGGCCACGCTTGCTATGGACAAACTGGCAACACGGGGGGCTCCCCTGTTGTGAGTGTCACGACTCACAAGTTTAGTGGGCCATATCCCAGTGTCACGTCCCCATTACTTCTCTTCCTCCCCGTACTTCTCTTCCTTCCCCTCGAAGCCACTTTCCCTACTTCACTCCCATCCTGCTGTAGCCGCAAGGCGACGGTGCCTCCATCCCAATCCCCTCTCCGGCAGCCACCCCCTCCCCTCTCTCCATGGGTTCAAGGGGAGACGGCGAGGAAACGCGTCGTGACGACAGGGACGGTGATTTCAATGTGAGTCGTCTCATCTCTATCTCTATCATCCGTGGCCAGTTATCTATTTTTTGAGCCAGATCTACTCTGTTTACTCGTGCGTGTATGATGTGTTAGGCCAACCAGACGATGTATGACGCCGACTATCATGGTTTAGCGGATGAAGACAGTCCTCTGCTATGTAAACATGGATATGTGCCTGCTAAATTTGTAGTGTTCGAAGGACGAAATGCAGGAAGGAGGTTTCTACGGTGTCAAGGACATCGTGCAATGATGCGAGGCGAAAGTTGCGGTGTTGTCAAATGGGTAGATCTAGAGTGGCCCAAATCGATGTAGAAAACGCTGGACAAACTATGGGAAATGACTGTTGAGTTGAAAGAATCCGCATTCAGCTCACTTCTTGACAGTGTTGAGATGATGCTATGGGAACCAGTTGACACGACCAAGCATAAGCGAGATCTCATGGGGGTGGAAGACAAGGTTAGCAAAGTCGAGAAGGAGAGGGAAGCGGCGTTGGCCCTGAAGGCTAAAGCAAAGCAAGAACTGACTCAAGCAAGGAAGGATCTTCACTAGGCCAAAGTCCTGCAGTTCACAACTACGAGTATTGACAAGTGCATGAGGAAAGATCCAGAGAAACAATTGAAGTTGTCCAAGGAAGATGATAAAAGGAAAGAGCAGACGATTCGACCCTTTCTCTCGCAGGAAGATGCGCATAGGGCGAAGTTTAGGAAGATCAAGGAGATGTGTGATAACTAGTTCTATTTAGCTTAAGCTCCATGCCTTTTTTAAGTTGTAATAGTTGTACTTGTTGACCTAGCGGTCTGAACTATTGGCCTCGGAGTCCTAGGAGTAAAAAAATTGGTCGCCCGTTAATCTGTCTTAACCCTGCATTACTTCCTTTTGTCTGACCAATGCCCCTTGGATATTCCGCCCGTCGCTTCGTCATCCTCATGTACAAATAGGAGGCGCCACAGTGCGTCACTTCGTCGCCCATCCCCTCGCCCTCTCCAATCTCCACCGCATCGTCGCTTCGTCGTCCACCCCCTCGCTCCCTATCCAATCTCCACCGCGCCGCCATGGAGATTCCCTCGCTGAACTTCTATGAGGCGGTGATGTTCGCGCACTTCAACATCCTCACGCTGCTGGCCACGACGGTGCCCCACGGATGGCGCATCAGCTATGTGGGGGTGCCGGTGGCTCCGCTCCTCGTCCCCGGTGGAGCCGTGATGGAGATCGAAATCGTGGTGCGCCACAGCTAGATGCCCGCGTGGAAGAGGGCGCTGCCCTGATACACAGCGGCCAGCCCGTACTGGCCGACGCTGTTCAAGAAGGAGCGGAAGGCCAAGATTGGCAACCGCATCGTTTACGGGCGTGTGGTGCACCAGGATCTCCGCAAACGAGAAGGGCGGGAGAGGTTCTGGTCCGTCCCTAGACGGACTAAGTTCACCGTCATCGCCACCGCTTGCCGCGAAGAGGTGCTCCATCTCGCAAACAATACGGAAATCGTGGAGGTTCCGTCCGACGACGACGAGGAAGCCGGCGGCTCGGAGGACAGCGGCAGCGGATGTGAAATTGTTGACTAGTGGTTGAATTAATGTAGGATGAGAAATCGCACCTTTGTTTAGAAGAATTTGTGGTTGAATTAATGAAATGCCTCGATTTAGATCTCTATCTCGATTAATTTGTGAAAGAATTTGTGATTTAGATCAATTTCTGCCTCGATTTAGATCTCTGTCCCGGATTGGGAACGTAACCGTGGACCAAAGACCCCTTTTCTACTAGTGTATTCTGACATTGGTGGTTTGTTTAAACGTAATCTACGTGGATTTGGCCGCATGCAAATGGCACAACCACAATTTATAAAGTGGAAGCACGTACACCTGGTTACTGGAGATCCGGGAGCTTCTCCAGATGTAGGGGATGCAGGAGCAGAGAGGCGGTGAGATAGATAGGCTCAAGATTAGGCCAGAAAGTGGTACCGATTTCCTCCTCATCTGGGCATTATCGGTGAGAACATTGCTGTTTATGTTGCCACGTCGTTGTGCAGCATCTGAAATAAGTTGCTGCTTCGTGGAGTGTGGCAGCTTAAATAATTTATTTCTGTGCCACTTGCATTCCGTCGTATTTGGAGACCTCCTGCCCCTCGGCAATCGTGGAACCGGTGGATCCTTGTTTTCAGATAGCAGTGGCACAATCACAATTTCGGATTCAACTACTGACTCGGGCATTTCCAAACCCTAAGTCGCGGTACATTTTACTCAGAGAACGTGGGTAGATTGTTTCGCCCAGCAACATGCCACACACAGAGCTCCGGAATTTAACAGAATTACATATATAGGTTCAAGTTCAACACATTACTATGCATCTTCATTGCCAGCAGCCTTCTTCTGCAGCCTGGGTGCCAAGCCTTTATGTCCACTGGCTTCTTCATTTCCTACCTTCTTCCTCTTCCTCGGTGCCAATTTTCTTAGCTTCATGTACTCTGCATCGCCAGGAGAATTGGCACCAGAATCATGTCCAGCATCATCTTTCCACTCGTTTTTAATTTCTTTGGTCCGCAAAATGACTAACCCGGCAGTCATGTTTCTAACCTTGCGGTGCTTCCTGTCAAAGAAACAAGACTGTTGCATAACTGCCCAATATCAACAGAGTGAATAAAACAAAAATTACAATTCAGCACAAACATGCGAACCCCAAGCGACCTTTGCTTACCAGGAGTTTATTGGGTTTGAGCAACCACCCTTTCCACGAATAGAAGGGCGACTCCCAGTTGTAGCAGCTTCCACATCCAGTACATGACATTTCAGGTCAAACATGGCAGTCGAAGCATACCTTTTCATCAACCCAATTAGCTGACTGTCACACGTTATAGGAACCATGATGCTATGTTCATCCTTCAAGCTGAACTTTGATGTCCACTTCGGCCATAATTCAACATGATTACACAGAGCAGCAACCATACCAGATATAGTGCAGATCTGTGCAGACGCTTCTTCCATCGTGAAACAATGGCTTCCATACCACTTGCCCTTAGAGTCGTACCTATAGAGGACTACCGTAACTAGGTAAGGGGGGGTCCGTGTAGATCCCACTTGACAGAAAACTGTGGACAAAATATGTTCGTCAGCGTTGGGCTAACAAACAATTTGAGGTTCATTAGCCAGCTAGAAGTTGTAATTAGTGCAAATAGCAAAGAGAAGGGTAGCTCACCCGCTTGTGGCCAGAACTTCTTGTTCCTTGATAGTAGGATCTGCCATCCTCCGAACTTCTCGGCTCGTCGGCAGCGGAGGCGGGATAGAGCCTCGCAACGGCGGCTATGGCATGCGCCATTGGAGCTCGGTATCAGCGACTAGGCGCAGCAACTGGGCATAGCAACTTGGCCTCGAAAGTCAAATGCCCGAAGGGATCGTCCTGCCTAGAGGGTGGATTCCGACGCTGCCGGTGCTAGGGGAAAGCTGGGAATGGATTTGTGAAATTGGTCAACACATCCAATCGACTTAGCTGCTCGATTTGCCTAAGAGGTTGCCGCGTTGGCGCCCGCGTCACGGACAGATGACCGACATGTGGGTCCCGACCGTCTACTTCACGGGGCGGTTTAACAGAATGTTTGTATTTGGCAGGGGTGAGATGAGTTTGCCTCGAAATGGCCCCTCTCAGTAGTTGGCGGCCCAACTTTTCGAAACGTGGTAATTTCAGGCAACTTAGGTACTGCTTCTTGAACTTTAATGCTAGCAGACGAACAAGCCCCACTATATAGTGTATGAATAACTTTGAATATTGACCGTTGGATCAAGACTCATAAATCCCAACATTTCCAGCTGTTGGATCTTCTTTTCCATTTTAGCATCTAGAACATTTTATTGATAGTCTTCAGCATAATGAATGCTATGCACAAACCTCAAAACACACTTCTCCATCATACTAGAATCTTCTCCCTCGTAGCTAATAATCATTGAATTCTACATGATCTTATCCTATCTTATCTTACCACTATATAGTGTACGAATAACTTTGAATGTTGATCGTTGGATCAAGATTCCCGAATCCCAGCATTTCTAGCTATTGGATCTTCTTTTCCATTATAGCATCTAGAAGATTATATTGATAGTCTTCGGTATAATGAATGCTATGCACAAACCTCAAAACACACTTCTCCATCATACTAGAATCTTCTCCTTTTTTTCTGTAGACCATATTATCAAAAAATTCATGTGTTAGGTAGCTAATAATCTTTGACTTCTACATGACATACAAAGTACATGGACCAAATATAAACCCATATTTTATAGATGTTGATCAAATTTATAATTTATTGTGCTTTACCAATTATAGTTTTATATAGTGATGATATATCATACGTCTATTATCTGAGTCTCACGTGCAAGGCACGTGCAACTTACTAGTATAATAGTAAAGCAGAAAATATAAATTTGATCAGTATGGGTGTATATTTGGTTCTTGTACTTTGTATATCATGTAGAAGTCAACGATTATTAGCTATCCAGACTAGTGAAATGAGGGAGAGGATTCTAGAATGACGGAGAAGTGTGTTTTCAGTTTTGCGCATAGAATTCATTGTGATGAAGACTACCAATAGAATCTTCTAGATGCTAGAATGAAAAAGAAGATCCAACGGCTAGAAATGTTGGGATTCGTGAGTCTCTTTATCCTACGGTTAATATTCAAAGTTATTTGTACACTATATAGTGGTAAGATAAAAGACTAGTAAGTGGCACGTGCCCTACACATGACACTGAGATAATAGTCATCTGACATATCACCACCATATAATATTATAATAGGTAAAGCAGAAAAATATATAAATTTGATCAACATCTATAAAGTATGGGTGTATATTTCGTTCTTGTACTTTGTATATCATGTAGAGGTCAATGATTATTAGCTATATAAAACTTTAAAATTTTGGCAACATGGTCTAGAGAAACGAGGGAGAATATTCTAGAATGATAAGTGTTATAGAGTTTTGTGCATAGCATTCATTGTGATGTAGACTATCAATAGAATCTTCTAGATGCTTGAATGGAAAAGAAGATCCAACGGCTGGAAAATATGGGATTCACGAGTCTAGATCCAACGGTCAATATTCAAAGTTGTTCATACACTATATAGTGGTAAGACCATGCAGAAGTTAACGATTATTAGCTATCTAAAACATGATTTTTTGGTAACATGGTCTAGAGAAACGAGGGAGAAGATACTAGAATGATGAGGAAAGTGTGTTTTGAGTTTTGTGCATAGCATTCTTTGTGATGAAGACTATCAACAGAATCTTCAAGACCGTTAAAAAAATAGAATCTTCTAGATGCTAGAATGGAAAAGAAGATCCAACGGCTGGAAATGTTGGGATTCACGAGTCTTGATCCAACGGTCAATATTCAAAGTTATTTGTACACTATATAGTGCTAAGATTATAACAGGTAAAGTAGAAAAATACAATTTTGATCAACATCTATAAAATATGGGTGTATATATATTTGGTTCTTGTACTTTGTATATCATGTAGAAGTACGTCAATGATTATTAGCTATCTAAAACTTTAAAATTTTGGTAACATGGTCTAGAGAAACGAGGGAGAAGATTCTAGAATGATGGAGAAGTGAGTTTTGTGCATAGAATTCATTGCAATGAAGACTATCAATAGAATCTTCAAGATGCTAGAATGGAAAAGAAGATCCAACGGCTCGAAATTGGGATTCACGAGTCTTGATCCAACGGTCAATATTCAAAGTTGTCCGTACACTATAAAGTGGTAAGATCATGTAGAAGTCAACTTTTATAAGCTACTAGTAAGTTGCACGTGCCTTGCACGTGAGACTCAGATAGTAGACGTATGACATATCTATATCCAATTATAATTGATAAAGCATAAAAAAATATATAAATTTGATCAACATCTATAAAGTATGGGTGTATATATTTGGTCCTTCTACTTTGTATCATCATGTAGAAGTCAAAGATCATTAACTACCTAACACATGAATTTTTTGATAACATGGTCTAGATAAACAAGTGAGAAGATTCTAGTATGATGGAGAAGTGTGTTTTGAGGTTGTGCATAGAATTCATTACGACGAAGACTATAAATAGAATCTTCTACATGATAGGATGGAAAAGAAGATCCAACGGCTCGAAAAGCTGGGATTCGCGAGTCTTGATCCAACAGTCAACATTCAAAGTTAATCGTACACTATATAGTGGTTTATAATGAAGACTATCAATAGAATCTTCAAGATGCTAGAATGTAAAAGAAGATCCAACGGCCAGAAATGTTGGGTCGCGAGTCTTGATCCAACGGTCAATATTCAAAGTTGTTTGTACACTATATAGTGGTAAGGTCATGTAGAAGTCAATGATTATTAGCTACTATTAAGTTGCACGTGAGACTCGGATAGTAGACGTATGACATATTATCATCAATATATACAATTATAATTGGTAAACCACAACAAATTATAAATTTGATCAACATCTATAACGTATGAGTGTATATTTGGTCCTTGTAGTTTGCATCATCATGTAGATGTCAAAGATTATTTAGCTACCTAACACATGATATTTTTGATAACATGGTCTAGAGAAACAAGGGAGAAGCTTCTAGTATGATGGAGAAGTGTGTTTTGAGGTTCGTGCATAGGATTCATTATGTCGAAGACTATCAATAGATTCTTCTAGAAGCTAGAATGGAAAAGAAGATCCAATGGCTAGAAATACTGGGATTCGCGAGTCTTGATCCAACGGTCAACATTCAAAGTTATTTGTACAATATATAGTGGTAAGATAAGATAAGATCATGTAGAAGTCAACGATTATTAGCTACTCCGTATGATGGAGAAGTGTGTTTTGAGGTTTGTGCATATCATTCATTATGTTGAAGACTATGTATAGAATCTTCTAGATGCTAGAATGGAAAATAAGATCCAACAGTTGGAAATATTAGGATTCGCGAGTCTTGATCCAACGGTCAGCATTCAAAGTTATTCATACACTATATAGTGGTTATATCTCTACTACTATAATGGAGCAGTTTTGAATTGGATCCATAGCACCAATCTCAACCATTGCGCTATTAGATCCAATGGTTCAGAGAAGCTAGATTCATGTTGAATAACACCTAGAGCAAACTCCACCATGCATGTTGTAGAACCATCATGTCACCACCCCAAAATTTCATTGCATAGTAGGTTGTATTCTCTCTACTACTATAATGGAAGAGTTTTGAATTGGATCCATAGCACCAATCTTGACCATTGGGCTCTTAGATCCAATGGTTCAGAGCAGCTAGATTCGTGTTGAATAGTACGTACCTAGAGCAAAGACCACCATGTTCTAGAACCATCATGTTACCACCCCCAAAATTTCATAGCACATTATTAGGCTGTATTCTTAATATGTGTATATATAGTTATTATTAATAGACTTAATGTATATGCATTTTTCTCTAACAAGACTATTGGTTAATAACAATTCAGTTTTTGTTAAATCACATTTCATACATTAGAGAAAAAATGCATAAATTAAGTCTATTAATAATAATTATATACACATATTTAGAATACAACCTACTGTGCTATGAAATTTTAGGGGTGGTGACATGATGGTTCTAGAACATGGTGGAGTTTGATCTAGGTACTATTCAACATGAATCCAGCTGCTTTGAACCATTGGATCTAATAGCCCAACGGTCAGGATTGGTGCTATGGATCCAATTCAAAACTCCTCCATTATAGTAGTGGAGATCTAAAACATGAAATTTTTGGTAACATGGTCTAGAGAAACGAGGGAGAAGATTCTAAAATGATGGAGAAGTGTGTTTTGAGTTTTGTGCATAACATTCATTTTGATGAAGACTATCAATAGAATATTCTAGACCGTTCAAACAAATAGAATCTTCTAGATGCTAGAATGGAAAAGAAGATCCAACGGCTGTAAATGTTGGGATTCACGAGTCTTGATCCAACGGTCAATATTCAAAGTTATTCGTACACTATATAGTGGTAAGATAAGATTATAATAGGTAAATCAAAAAAAATTGATCAACATCTATAAAGTATGGGTGTATATATTTGGTTCTTGTACTTTGTATATCATGTAGAAATCAGCGATTATTAGCTATCTAAAACTTTACAAAATTTGTAACCTGGTCTACAGAAACGAGGGAGAAGATTCTATAATGATGGAGAAGTGTGTTTTGAGTTTTGTGCATATCATTCATTGTGATGAAGACTATCAATAGAATCTTCTAGATGCTAGAATAATGGAAAAGAAGATCCAACAGCTGGAAATATTGGGATTCACGAGTCTTGATCCAACGGTCAATATTCAAAGTTGTTCTTATATTGTTTACCAATTGCAAGATATGCACATATACTTTCTTGTAGTGCTACCAAATATGGGAAATTTACCATAAACTGTCATGTGGATATGTCCATGACCTTGCGAGGTTGCTCGGCATGAAACTTGTTCATCAAAAAACAAGATGATTATTAATCCAGTAGATGGCTTGAATTTCGGGGTGGGGGGTGGGGGAACGGTTGCTGGAAGTAGATCGGTGTGCCGTACCAAGGCACACGTGCGCAGCGCCACGCTGTGGACGAGGAAGAGACAAGCCGGACTGTGCACCCGCGGCTACAAGAAGAGATCGATGGAGGATGGATCGTGAGAGTCAGCGAAGGAGGGAGAAAACACAACTTGTTTTGCGTGCATATTACTACTAGTAGGTCCATATATTCACTACTAGTGGAGTGTACCTCGTGTCAGCAACCCATCATAGCTTTGCTCTGACATCGCACCGCCTTCCGACTCCTCCTCCCGCTACTCTCGCGCTGCCTCCTTTTTTTGGAAGGAGCTGCCTCCCTTTTTGAGTAGTACTAGTACGGAAGTGGAGTACTTTTCTTTACAGAAAAAATATTTCCGTCACTTAGAGAATTGGTGTTGTTACTTTTCCTAGTATTTGAGAACTCCCATTGGCAAAGCTGTTTACCAACGCCAAGATGCGCACATCTACTTTCTTGTAGTACTACTACAAAATTCCCATAAACATGGATATGTCTGTGACCTTGCTTGGTCGCTCGTCCTGAAACCTGTTCATACTTATACATGGTAGGTCATTTTGTGAAGCGGCTTTTTTCAAAAGTTGTGAAAAACTCATGTTTATTATTTTTCATGGCAGGTAATACAAGCAAAAGGACACCATGCATGAGTCCACATGTTTTTTTGGCCTATTTCTCTCTCTTTTTTCAAAGCAAGGTCAACTTTGCCGTCATGCAAAGTCTAGAAAGAAGTTGAATCTTTGAAAACTCTCGGTCGTGTTGTCCATATATTGGTTGTCTGGTGAGCAACATCAAAAGATTTTTGTGGAATTTAAAGAGCAATTGGCAACTCACATGTGGTTTGAAATAGTTTGACATAATTTCGACAGACTCCCTCTGATACATATTAATGTTCATAGATTCATCTAGATTCAAATGTATCTAGTCATGTTTCTATGCTATATACATATACCTGAATCTAGACAAATCTGAGAACATTAATTTGAATCGGAGAAAAATCAGATAAGAGACGTCTGACATATCATCACTATATAAAATTATGATAGGTAAGCAGAAAAATATAAATTTGATCAACATATATAAAGTATGGGTGTATATTTATTTCTTCTACTTTGTATCGTCATGTGTAGAAGTCAAACATTATTAGCTACCTAACACTTGAAATTTTTGGTAGTAACATTGGTCTACAGAAACGAGTGATAAGATTCTAGTATGATGGAGAAGTGTGTTTTGAGGTTTGTGCATAGCATTAATTATGCTGGAGACTATCAATAGAATCTTCTAGAAGCTAGAATGGAAAAAAAGATCCAACGGCAGGAAATATCGTTTGGATTCGTGAGTCTTGATCCAATGGTCAATATTCAAAGTTATTTGTATTCGTATACTATATAGTACTTGGTAAGATAAGATTCTATGAATAACTTTGAATGCCGACCGTTGGATCACAATACTCGTGAATCCCAATATTTCCAACTGTTGGATCTTCTTTTCCATTATAGCATCTAGAAGATTGTATAGATAGTCTTCAGCATAATGAATGCTATGCATAAACCTTAAAACACACTTCTCCATCATACTAGAATCTTCTCCCTTGTTTATCTAGACCATAGTACCAAAAAATCAAGTGTTTTAGGTATCTAATAATCTTTGACTTCTACATGATGATACAAAGTACAAGAACCAAATATACACCCATACTTTTTGTATGTTGATCAAATTTATAATTTTTTGTGCTTTACCTATTATAATTTTAAGATACACGTTAAGGACATGAAAAATATTGATCTGGACCTACAGTATCCACTTGTAAGAGCTGGTTTTGAACCCACTTAGGTACGATCTACGATCAAAGTACCATGAATCTGCTTATAATATACTTGATAGCCTACTCAAAAGCTGTCTTATTTCCTTCATTCGGTGTATCCACCCGATCAATCGGGAATCCCATGGCAGGGAGGAGGGGGAGCTTTGTTAGGAATATTCCCCGCTTCCACTTCTATATCATGGCATAAAGTGCATTGTACCAAACTATCTGTGTAATGATGATATGTCATGCGTCTATTATCGGAGTCTCACGTGCAGGGCACTCCTCTCGCTGCTCTCGTGCTGCCTACCTTTTGGAGTAGCAGTACAGAATAAAGTGGAGTACTTTGCTTTATAGAAAAAATATTTCCATCGGTTAGTAGAGTTGTTACTTTCTAGTATTTGGAAACTCGCATTGGCAAAGTTGTTTACCAATGCCAAGATGCACACATCTACTTTCTTGTAGTACTACCAAATTACCATAAACTATGATGTGGATATGTCCATGACCTTGCTTGGTCGCACGTCCTGAAACCTGTTCATACTTATACATGGTAGGCCATTTTTGTGAAGGGGGTTTCTTCAAAAGTTGTGAAAACTCCTGTTTATTATTTTTCATGGAAGGAAATACAAGAAAAAGGACACCATGCATGAGACCCCCTATTTTTGTTGCCTATTTCACTCTCCTTTTCCAAAACAAGGTCAACTTTGCCGGCATGCAAAGTCTAGAAAGAAGTTGAATCTTTGAAAACTTCCGGTCGTGTTCTCGATATATTGGTTGTTTGGTGGGCAACTTCAAAAGATTTTTATGAAATTTAAAGATAAATTGGTGGCTCACATGTTGTTCGATATAATTTGACCTAATTTTGACAGACTCCCTCCGATCCATATTAATGTTCATAGATTCATCTAGATTCAAATGTATCTAGTCATATTTTTGTGCTAGATACATATATCCGAATCTAGACAAATCTGAGAATATTGATTTGAATCGGATACAGTAGTGTAATCTAACTGGGTTAATTTATCTACGAACCTTGAAAACTCAAAGAACCTAGGAATCGCAAGTAAAACATGGATGGTTCGCTTCTCGCATTCAGTGCCACATTATTCCGATTTTCTTTACCGCTAGTACAAAACATCCTCATAATCAGTTGGAAAAGTGAAAAATGTTTTTCCCTAATTGTTCGAAACTCCCACGGGCAACATTGTTTACTAGGCCAAGACGCACCCATCTACCTGATGTTAGAACACTATGTAAAAGTGTAGCTAGGGTATACATCGATATAGAAGGCCATGACCTTATTGGTTGTTCGTGCTGAAAACCAAGAATTAATAATGTTACATCATGGTGGGCTATAATGTGAATCCGTTTTCCCAAAGGTTGTCGAATCTCATGTTTATCATTTTTCTTGTCAATTAATAATACTACTAGCAAAAGTACCCCAATCATAATGAAGTCTCATGTTTTTGTTTTACGCTTTATTTTATTTGAATGTTTTCCATACGCGGTCAAATTTGTCGGTATGCAAATACTAATTAGTAATGGCATTTCTGAAAACTATTGTTGGCCCATGATATATTGGTTGCCTGGGTACCTTTAAAAGAATAATGGATATTTTAAAGAGTAATAGGCTATCGCGCTAACATGTATTCAAGTTTGACCTAATTTTGTTTAATCGACTTAGAGTCATGCATTTAAGTGCACATTGAGCTTTAGCTTAGAAGTTTGAAAAAGACTTGAACTTGGGAACTGTAAGAAAGAATTGTCCACTTTGTACGAAAATTTGGTGGGGCCATTCTTTCTTATTTTTATACTAGTAAAAGTACTTGAAAAACTCACACCTCTGGTATTGCCTACTATATAATGTACTATGTATGAACTTTCTTGAGTTTCAAGACAAATGACCAAGGTCATGGACATACTCTGTCTTCATCAAGATAATGACCGTGTGCCCATATTTTGGTATAGCTAGGTCGGTGCATGTTAGCATGCATGGTAAAGAAGTAAAAGTATTTTTTGGAAGGAAGTGCGATCAATATGGCTTAGAGTTCATAGAATGTGCCATTTATTTACTATAGTACATAAAGTGGTTTGATAAATTACATGTTATATTTTTCAAGCTTAATTTTCTAGATAATTTCACCCACTTAGACGACTTTCCGTCGATTTGTCGAATTAGTTCTAAATTAATATTCTACAAGTGCGTGAGAGCTAGCTCAATAGTATAACCGAGTGTTAGGTATAACAAAGTGACACGTCATCTATTGCCGGCTTTATACCAGCATGTACAATACCTAACATTTGACTATAAAACAACTAGCATTACATGCAGCAACCTCATCAAAAAGCAAGAAGATTAAACAGTAATAAAATGAAAAACATTTCGATGTCCGCTTAAAAAATCCTATAACTTGGGAATTGTAAGAAAGCATGGTACACTTAGTCTGAAAATTGGGGCACTGACATTCTTTATTTATTTTTTGGAACCTGGGTACCGTAGGTCCTGAAGGAGCAAGACACTCCAATTAGCACATTAGGGTTTATAGTCATCGCAATGTGGTCTGACCACCTTTTTGTAATTATTATTATTACTTTTGAGACTTTTTGTATTGGTGTAGATGATTATTAATCCAGTAGATGGCTTGAATTTCGGCGGAAAAAACAGTTAATTGAAGTAGATCGGTGTGCCATACCAAGGCACACGTGCACAGCACCACGCTGTGGATGAGGAAGAGACAAGTCGGATTGTGTACCCGCGGCGGCATAGAAGAGATCGATGGAGGATGGATGGTGAGAGCCAGCGAAGGAGAGAAAACACAACTTGTGTGTTCTTTTCCCAAACCACAGCCAGATTCATTGCATGTCTGTTCTTTCCACAAACCACACATGGATCCACTAGTGTCATTGCATGTGTGTTCTTTTCATGAACCACAACCAGAATCATTGCATATGTGAGCTTCTCATAAACCACACATGGAAACAGCCAGAGTCATTGCATGTCTGTTCTTTTCATGAACCACAACTAGAGTCATTGCATGTCTGTTCTTCTCACAAACCACACAAGGATACACCAGTGTCATTGCATGTGTGTTCTTTTCATGAACCACACCCAGTGTCATTCCATGTATGTTCTTCTCATAAACCACACATGGATCCACCAGTGTCATTGTATGTCTGTTCTTTTCATGAACCACAGCTATAGTCATTGCATGTCTGTTCTTTCCACAAACCACATAAGGATCCCCTAGTGCCATTGGATGTGTTTTCTTTTCATGAACCACAGCCAGAGTCATTGCATGTGTGTTCTTCTCACAAACCACACATGGATCCACCAATGTCATTGCATGTCTGTTCTTTTCATGAACCATGGCTACAATCATTGCATGTCTATTCTTCCCACAAACCACATATGGATCCACCAGTGTCACTGGATGTGTGTTCTTTTCATGAACCACACCCAGTGTCATTGCATGTCTGTTCTTTTCATGAACCACGGCCAGAGTCATTGCATGTATGTTCTTTTCACAAAATCCATAAGGATCCACCAGTGTCATTGGATGTGTGTTCTTTAGATGAACCACACCCAGTGTCATTGTATGTGTGTTCTTCTCACAAACCACACATGGATCCACCAGTGTCATTGCATGTCTGTTCTTTTCACAAACCACAACTAGAGTCATTGCATGTCTGTTCTTTCCACAAACCACATATGGATCCACTAGTGTCACTGGATGTGTGTTCTTTTCACAAACCTCAACTAGAGTCATTGCATGTATATTCTTTTCACAAACCATAGCTAGAGTCATTGCATTTCTGTTCTTTCCACAAACCACACATGGATCCACCAGTGTCATTGCATGTGTGTTCTTTTCATGAACCACAGCCAGATTCATTGCATGTGTGTTCTTCTAACAAACCACACATGGAAACATCTATAGTCATTGCATTTCTGTTCTTTTCATGAACCACATCTAGAGTCATTGCATGTCTGTTCTTCTCACAAACCACATAAAGATACACTAGTGTCATTGGATGTGTGTTCTTTTCATGAACCACACCCAGTGTCATTGCATGTGTGTTCTTCTCACAAACCACACATGGATCCACCAGTGTCATTGCATGTCTGCTCTTTTCATGAACCACTCCATTGTCATTGCTTGTCTGTTTCTTCCACAAACCACACATGGATCCACCAGTGTCATTGCATGTGTTTTCTTTTGATGAACCACAGCCAGAGTCATTGCATGTGTGTTCTTTTCATTAACCACACCCAGTGTCATCGCACGTCTGGTCTTTCCACAAACCACATACGGACCCACCAGTGTCATTGCGTGTCTGTTCTTCCTAGAAACCACACATGGATCCACCAGTGACACTGGATGTGTGTTCTTTTCATGAACCACAGCCAGTGTCATTGCATGTCTGTTCCTTTCATGAACCATAGCCAAAGTCATTGCATGCATGTTCTTTTCACAAACCACATAAGGATACACCAGTGTCATTGGATGTGTGTTCTTTTCATTAACCACACCCAGTGTCATTGCATGTGTGTTCATCTCACAAACCACACATGGATCTACTAGTGTCATTGCATGTCTGCTCTTTTCATGAACCACACCAGTGTCATTGCATGTCTGCTCTTTCCACAAACCACACATGGATCCACCAGTGTCATTGCATGTGTTTTCTTTTCATGAAACACAGCCAGAGTCATTGCATGTGTGTTCTTTTCATTAACCACACCCAATGTCATTTCATGTCTGTTCTTTCCACAAACCACATAAGGATACACCAGTGTCATTGCATGTCTATTCTTCCCACAAACCACACATGGATCCACCAGTGTCACTAGATGTGTGTTCTTTTCATGATCCATAGCCAGTGTCATTGCATGTTTGTTCTTTTCATGAACCACAGCCAGAGTTGTTGCATGTATGTTCTTTTCACAAACCACATAAGGATACACCAGAGTCATTGCATGTGTGTTCTTTTCACAAACCACACATGGATCCACCAGTGTCATTGGATGTGTGTTCTCTTCATTAACCACACCCAGTGTCATTGCATGTGTGTTCTTCTTACAAACCACGCATGGATCCACCAGTGTCATTGCATGTCTGCTATTTTCATGAACCACACTAGTGTCATTGCATGTCTGTTCTTTACATGAACCACAACCAGAGCCATTACATGTATGTTCTTTTCACAAACCACATAAGGGTCCACCAGTGTCATTGGATGTGTGTTCTTTTGATGAACCACACCTAGTGTCATTGTATGTGTGTTATTCTCACAAACCACACATGGATCCACTAGTGTCATTGCATGTTTGTTCTTTTCACAAACCACAGCTAGAGTCATTGCATGTCTGTTCTTTCCATAAACCACATATGGATCCACTAGTGTTACTGGATATGTGTTCTTTTCACAAACCACAACTAGAGTCATTGCATGTCTGTTCTTTTCATGAACCACATCTAGAGTCATTGCATGTATGTTCTTCTCACAAACCACATAAGGATACACCAGTGTCATTGGATGTGTGTTCTTTTCATGAAGCACACCCAGTGTCATTGCATGTGTGTTCTTCTCACAAACCACACATGGATCGACCAGTGTCATTTCATGTCTGCTCTTTTCAAGAACCACACCAGTGTCATTGCATGTCTGTTCTTTCCACAAACCACACATGGATCCACCAGTGTCATTGCATGTGTTTTATTTTCATGAACCACAACCAGAGTCATTGTATGTCTGTTCTTTTGACAAACCACACATGGATCCACCAGTGTGATTGCATGGGTGTTCTTTTCACAAATCACAACCAGAGTCATTGCATGTGTGTTCTTTTCACAAACCACATACGGATCCACCAGTGTCATTGGATGTGTGTTCTTTTCACAAACCACACCCAGTGTCATTGCATGTGTGTTCTTTTCCCAAACCACAGCCAGAGTCATTGAATGTCTGTCCTTTCCACAAACCACACATGGATCCACTAGTGTCATTGCATGTGTGTTCTTTTCATGAACCACAACCAGAATCATTACATGTGTGTTCTTCTCACAAACCACACATGGAAACAACCAGAGTCATTGCATGTCTGTTATTTTCCTGAACCACAACTAGAGTCATTGCATGTCTGTTCTTCTCACAAACCACACAAGGATACACCAGCGTCGTTGGATGTGTGTTCTTTTCATGAAACACACCTAGTGTCATTCCATGTATGTTCTTCTCATGAACCCCACATGGATCCACCAGTTTCATTGCATGCCTGTTCTTTTCATGAACCACAGCTATAGTCATTGCATGTCTGTTCTTTCCACAAACCACATAAGGATACACCATTGTCATTGGATGTGTTTTCTTGTCATGAACCACAGCCAGAGTCATTGCATGTGTGTTCTTCTCACAAACCACACATGGATCCACCAATGTCATTGCATGTCTATTCTTTTGATGAACCACGGCTATAGTCATTGCATGTCTGTCCTTCCCACAAACCACATATGGATCCACCAGTGTCACTGGATGTGTGTTCTTTTCATGAACCACACCCAGTGTCATTGCATGTCTGTTCTTTTCATGAACCACAGCCAGAGTCATTGCATGTATGTTCTTTTCACAAACCACATAAGGATCCAGAAGTGTCATTGGATGTGTGTTCTTTAGATGAACCACACCCAGTGTCATTGTATGTGTGTTCTTTCCACAAACCACAAATGGATCCACTAGTGTCACCGGATGTGTGTTCTTTTCACAAACCACAACTAGAGTCATTGCATGTCTATTCTTTTCACAAACCATAGCTAGAGTCATTGCATGTCTGTTCTTTCCACAAACCACACATGGATCCACCAGTGTCATTGCATGTGTGTTCTTTAAATGAACCACAGCCAGAGTCATTGCATGTGTGTTCTTCTCACAAACCACACATGGAAACATCTAGACTCATTGCATGTCTGTTCTTTTCATGAACCACATCTAGAGTCATTGCATGTCTATTCTTCTCACAAACCACAAAAGGATACACTAGTGTTATTGGATGTGTTTTCTTTTCATGAACCACACCCAGTGCCATTGCATGTGTGTTCTTCTCACAAACGACACATAGATCCACCAGTGTCATTGCATGTCTGCTCTTCTCACGAACCACACCATTGTCATCGCATGTCTGTTCTTTCCACAAACCACACATGGATCCACGAGTGTCATTGCATGTGTTTTCTTTTCTTGAACCACAACCAGAGTCATTGCATGTGTTTTTTTCATTAACCACACCAGTGTCATTGCATGTCTGTTCTTTCCACAAACCACATAAGGATCCACCAGTGTCATTGCGTGTCTGTTCTTCCCACAAACCACACGTGGATCCACCAGTGTCACTGGATGTGTCTTATTTTCATGAACCACAACAAGTGTCATTGCATGTCTGTTCTTTCCACAAACCACATAAGGATCCACCAGTGTCATTGCGTGTCTGTTCTTCCCACAAACCACACGTGGATCCACCAGTGTCACTGGATGTGTCTTATTTTCATGAACCACAACAAGTGTCATTGCATGTCTGTCCTTTCATGAACCATAGCCAAAGTCATTGCATGTATGTTCTTTTCACAAAGCACATAAGGATACACCAATGTCATTGGATGTGTGTTCTCTTCATTAACCACACCCAGTGTCATTGCATGTGTGTTCTTCTTACAAACCACGCATGGATCCACCAGTGTCATTGCATGTCTGCTCTTTTCATGAACCACACTAGTGTCATTGCATCTCTGTTCTTTACATGAACCACAACCAGAGCCATTACATGTATGTTCTTTTCACAAACCACATAAGGGTCCACCAGTGTCATTGGATGTGTGTTCTTTTGATGAACCACACCTAGTGTCAGTGTATGTGTGTTATTCTCACAAACCACACATGGATCCACTAGTGTCATTGCATGTTTGTTCTTTTCACAAACCACAGCTAGAGTCATTGCATGTCTGTTCTTTCCATAAACCACATATGGATCCACTAGTGTCACTGGATATGTGTTCTTTTCACAAACCACAACTAGAGTCATTGCATGTCTGTTCTTTTCATGAACCACATCTAGAGTCATTGCATGTATGTTCTTCTCACAAACCACATAAGGATACACCAGTGTCATTGGATGTGTGTTCTTTTCATGAAGCACACCCAGTGTCATTGCATGTGTGTTCTTCTCACAAACCACACATGGATCGACCAGTGTCATTTCATGTCTGCTCTTTTCAAGAACCACACCAGTGTCATTGCATGTCTGTTCTTTCCACAAACCACACATGGATCCACCAGTGTCATTGCATGTGTTTTATTTTCATGAACCACAACCAGAGTCATTGTATGTCTGTTCTTTTCACAAACCACACATGGATCCACCAGTGTGATTGCATGGGTGTTCTTTTCACAAATCACAACCAGAGTCATTGCATGTGTGTTCTTTTCACAAACCACATACGGATCCACCAGTGTCATTGGATGTGTGTTCTTTTCACAAACCACACCCAGTGTCATTGCATGTGTGTTCTTTTCCCAAACCACAGCCAGAGTCATTGAATGTCTGTCCTTTCCACAAACCACACATGGATCCACCAGTGTCATTGCATGTGTGTTCTTTTCATGAACCACAACCAGAATCATTACATGTGTGTTCTTCTCACAAACCACACATGGAAACAACCAGAGTCATTGCATGTCTGTTATTTTCCTGAACCACAACTAGAGTCATTGCATGTCTGTTCTTCTCACAAACCACACAAGGATACACCAGCGTCATTGGATGTGTGTTCTTTTCATGAAACACACCTAGTGTCATTCCATGTATGTTCTTCTCATGAACCCCACATGGATCCACCAGTGTCATTGCATGTCTGTTCTTTTCATGAACCACAGCTATAGTCATTGCATGTCTGTTCTTTCCAGAAACCACATAAGGATACACCATTGTCATTGGATGTGTTTTCTTTTCATGAACCACAGCCAGAGTCATTGCATGTGTGTTCTTCTCACAAACCACACATGGATCCACCAATGTCATTGCATGTCTGTTCTTTTCATGAACCACGGCTACAGTCATTGCATGTCTGTCCTTCCCACAAACCACATATGGATCCACCAGTATCACTGGATGTGTGTTCTTTTCATGAACCACACCCAGTGTCATTGCATGTCTGTTCTTTTCATGAACCACAGCCAGAGTCATTGCATGTATGTTCTTTTCACAAACCACATAAGGATCCAGAAGTGTCATTGGATGTGTGTTCTTTAGATGAACCACACCCAGTGTCATTGTATGTGTGTTCTTTCCACAAACCACAAATGGATCCACTAGTGTCACCGGATGTGTGTTCTTTTCACAAACCACAACTAGAGTCATTGCATGTCTATTCTTTTCGCAAACCATAGCTAGAGTCATTGCATGTATGTTCTTTCCACAAACCACACATGGATCCACCAGTGTCATTGCATGTGTGTTCTTTAAATGAACCACAGCCAGAGTCATTGCATGTGTGTTCTTCTCACAAACCACACATGGAAACATCTAGAGTCATTGCATGTCTGTTCTTTTCATGAACCACATCTAGAGTCATTGCATGTCTATTCTTCTCACAAACCACATAAGGATACACTAGTGTCATTGGATGTGTTTTCTTTTCATGAACCACACCCAGTGTCATTGCATGTGTGTTCTTCTCACAAACGACACATAGATCCACCAGTGTCATTGCATGTCTGCTCTTTTCAGGAACCACACCATTGTCATTGCATGTCTATTCTTTCCACAAACCACACATGGATCCACCAGTGTCATTGCATGTGTTTTCTTTTCTTGAACCACAACCAGAGTCATTGCATGTGTTTTTTTTTCATTAACCACACCCAGTGTCATTGCATTTGTGTTCTTTCCACAAACCACATAAGGATCCACCAGTGTCATTGCGTGTCTGTTCTTCCCACAAACCACACGTGGATCCACCAGTGTCACTGGATGTGTCTTATTTTCATGAACCACAACAAGTGTCATTGCATGTCTGTTCTTTTCATGAACCATAGCCAAAGTCATTGCATGTATGTTCTTTTCACAAACCACATAAGGATACACCAGTGTCATTGGATGTGTGTTCTCTTCATTAACCACACCCAGTGTCATTACATGTGTGTTCTTCTTACAAACCACGCATGGATCCACCAGTGTCATTGCATGTCTGCTCTTTTCATGAACCACACTAGTGTCATTGCATGTCTGTTCTTTCCACAAACCACACATGGATCCACCAGTGTCATTGCATGTGTTTTCTTTTCATGAACCACAGCTAGAGTCATTGCATGTGTGTTCTTTTCATTAACCACACCCAATGTCATCTCATGTCTGTTCTTTCCACAAACCACATAAGGATCCACCAGTGTCATTGCATTTCTATTCTTTCCACAAACCACACATGGATCCACCAGTGTCACTGGATGTGTGTTCTTTTCATGAAACCACAACCAGTATCATTGCATGTTTGTTCTTTTCATGAACCACAACCAGAGTCATTGCATGTATGTTCTTTTCACAAACCACATAAGGATACACCAGAGTCATTGCATGTGTGTTCTTTTGACGAACCACACCAAGTGTCATTGTATGTGTGTTATTCTCACAAACCACACATGGATCCACCAGTGTCATTGCATGTTTGTTCTTTTCACAAACCACGGCTAGAGTCATTGCATGTCTGTTCTTTCCATAAACCACATATGGATCCACCAGTGTCACTCGATATGTGTTCTTTTCACAAACCACAACTAGATTCATTGCATGTCTGTTCTTTGCACAAACCACACATGGATCCACCAGTGTCATTGGATGTGTGTTCTTTTCATGAACCACACCTGGTGTCATTGCATGTCTGTTCTTCTCAACCACACATGGATCCACCAGTGTCATTGCATGTCTGCTCTTTTCATGAACCACACCAGTGTCATTGTATGTCTATTCTTTCCACAAACCACACATGGATCCACCAGAGTCATTGCATGTGTTTTCTTTTCATGAACCACAGCCAGAGTCATTGCATGTATATTCTTTTCACAAACTACACATGGATCCACCAGTGTGATTGGATGTGTGTTCTTCTCACAAACCACAACTAGAGTCATTGCATTTGTGTTCTTTTCACAAACCACATAAGGATCCACCAGTGTCACTGGATGTGTGTTCTTTTCACAAACTAAACCTAGTGTCATTGCATGTGTGTTCTTTTCCCAAACCACAGCCAGAGTCATTGCAAGTCTGTTCTTTCCATAACCCACACATGGATCCACCAGTGGCATTGCATGTGTGTTCTTTTCATGAACCACAAACAGAGTCATTGCATGTGTGTTCTTCTCACAAACCACACATGGAAACAGCCAGAGTCATTGCATGTCTATTCTTTTCATGAACCACATCTAGAGTCATTGCATGTTTGTTCTTCTCACAAACCACATAAGGATACACAAGTGTCATTGGATGTGTGTTATTTTCATGAACAACAACCAGTTTCATTGCATGTGTGTTCTTCTCTTGAACGACACATGGATCCACCAATGTCATTGCATGTCTGTTGTTTTCATGAACCACAGCTATAGTCGTTGCTTGTCTGTTCTTTCCACAAACCACATAAGGATACACCAGTGTACTGGATGTGTGTTGTTTGCATGAACCAAACCCAGTGTCATTGCATGTCTGTTCTTTTCATGAACCACATCTAGAGTCATTACATGTATGTTCTTTTCACAAACCACATAAGGATCCACCAGTGTCATTGGATGTGTGTTCTTTAGATGAACCACACCTAGTGTCATTGTATGTGTGTTCTTCTCACAAACCACACATGGATCCACCAGTGTGATTGCATGTCTGTTCTTTTCACAAACCACAGCTGGAGTCATTGCATGTCTGTTCTTTCACAAACCACATATGGATCCACCAGTGTCACTGGATTTGTGTTCTTTCCACAAACCACATATGGATCCAAAAGTGTCACTGGATGTCTGTTCTTTTCAAAAACCATAGCTAGAGTCATTGCATGTCTATCCTTTCCACAAACCACACATGGATCCACCAGTGTCATTGCATGTGTGTTCTTTACATGAACCACAACCAGAGTCATTGCATGTGTGTTCTTCTCACAAACCACACATGGAAACAACTAGAGTCATTGCATATCTGTTCTTTTCGTGAACCACAGCTAGAGTCATTGCATGTCTGTTCTTCTCACAAACCACAGAAGGATACACTAGTGTCATTGGATGTGTGTTCTTTTCATGAACCATACCCAGTGTCATTGCATGTGTGTTCTTCTCACAAACCACACATGTTACCACCAGTGGCATTGCATGTCTGCTCATTTCATGAACCATACCAGTGTCATTGCATGCCTGTTCTTTCCACAAACCACACATGGATCCACCAGTGTCATTGCATGTGCTTTCTTTTCATGAACCACAGCCAGCGTCATTGCATGTGTGTTCTTTTCAGTAACCACACCAAGTGTAATTGCATGTCTGTTCTTTCCACAAACCACAGAAGGATCCACGAGTGTCATTGCATCTCTGTTCTTCCCACAAACCACACATGGATCCACCAGTGTCACTGGATGTGTGTTCTTTTCATGAACCATAGCCAGTGTAATTGACTGTCTGTTCTTTTCATGAACCACAGCCAGAGTCATTGCATGCATGTTCTTTTCACAACCACATAAGGATACACTAGTGTCATTGGTTGTTTGTTCTTTTCATGAACCATACCCAGTGTCATTGCATGTGTGGTCTTCTCACAAACTACAGATGGATCCACCAGTGTCATTGCATGTCTGTTATTTTCACAAACCACAGCTAGAGTCATGGCATGTCTGTTATTTCCACAAACCACATATGGATCCACAAGTGTCATTGCATGTGTTTTCTTTTCATGAACCACAACCAAAGTCATTGCATGTCTATTCTTTTCACAAACCACAACTAGCGTCATTGCATGTCTGTTCTTTCCACAAACCACACATGGATCCACCAATGTCATTGCATGTGTGTTCTTTTCATGGATCACAGCCAGAGTCATTGCATGTGTGTTCTTCTCACAACCCACACATGGATCAACCAGTGTCATTGCATGTGTGTTCTTTTCTTGAACCACAGCCAGAGTCATTGCATGCGTGTTCTTCTCACAAACCACACATGGAAATAGCCAGTGTCGTTGCATGTCTGTTCTTTTCATTAAACACAGCTAGAGTCATTGCATGTATGTTCTTCTCACAAACCACATAAGGATACACCAGTGTCATTGGATGTGTGTTCTTCTCAGAAACCACACCAATTGTCATTGCATGTGTGTTCTTCTCACAAACCACACATGGATCCACCAGTGTCATTGCATGTGTGTTCTTTTCATGAACCATAGCCAGAGTCATTGCATGCCTGTTCTCACAAACCACATATGGATCCACCAGTTTCACTGGATGTGTGTTCTTTTCATGAACCACAACTAGAGTCATTGCATGTGTGTTCCTTTCACAGACCACATATGGATCCACCAATGTCATTGGATGTGTGTTCTTTTCATGAACCACACCCAGTGTTGCATGTCTGTTCTTTCCATAAACCACACATGGATCCACCAGTGTCATTGCATGTGTTTTCTTTTTATGAACCAAAGCTAGATTCATTGCATGTCTGTTCTTTTCACAAACCACATATGGATCCACTAGTGTCATTGGATGTGTATTCTTTTCATGAACCACAACGAGTGTCATTGCATGTGTGTTCTTCTCACAAACCACACATGGATCAACCAGTGTCATTGCATGTCTGCTCTTTTCATGAACCACACCAGTGTCATCGCATGTCTGTTCTTTCCACAAACCACACATGGATCCACCAGTGTGATTGCATGTGTGTTCTACTCAGAAACCAAACATGGATCCACCAGTGTCATTACATGTCTGTTCTTTTCATGAACCATAGATAGAGTCATTGCATCTCTCTTCTTCTCACAAACTACATAAGGATATACCAGTGTCATTGGATGTGTGTTATTTTAATGAACCACACCCAGTGTCATTGCATGTGTGTTCTTCTCACAAACCACACATGGATCCACCAGTGTCATTGCATGTCTGTTCTTTTCACAAACCATAGCTAGAGTCATTGCATGTCTGTTCTTTCCACAAACCACATATGGATCCACCAGTGTCACTGGATGTGTGTTCTTTTCACAAACCACAACTAGAGCCATTGCATGTCTATTCTTTTCACAAACCACAACCAGAGTCATTGCATGTCTGTTCTTTCCACAAACCACAGATGGATCCACTAGTGTCATTTCATGTGTGTTCTCTGCATGAACCACAACCAGAGTCATTGAATGTGTTCTTCTCACAAACCACACATGGAAATAGCCAGTGTCATTGCATGTTTATTCTTTTCAGGAACCACAGCTAGAATCGTTGCATGTCTCTTCTTCTCACAAACCACATAAGGATACATCAGTGTCATTGGATGTGTGTTCTTTTCATGAACCACACCCAGTGTCATTTCATGTGTGTTCTTCTAACAAACAACACATGGATCCACCAGTGTAATTGGATGTGTGTTGTTTTTATAAACCACAACTAGAGTCATTGCTTGTGTGTTATTCTCACAAACCACAACTAGAGTCATTGTATGTCTGTTTGTTCCACAAACCACATATGGATCGACTAGTGTCATTGGATGTGTGTTCTTTTCATGAACCACGGCCATAACCATTGCATGTCTATTCTTTCCACAAACCACACATGGATCCACCAGTGTCATTTGATGTGTGTTCTTTTCATTAACCACACCCAGTGTCATTGCATGTGTGTTCTTCTCACAAACCACATAAGGATCCACCAGTGTCACTGGATGTGTGTTCTTTTCTCAAACCACACCCAGTGTCATTGCATGTGTGTTCTTCTCACAAACCACAACTAGAGTCATTGCATGTCTATTCTTTCCAGAGACCACACATGGATCCACCGGTGTCATTGCATATGTGTTCTTTTCATGGACCATAATCAGAGTCATTGCATGTGAATTCTTCTCACAAACCACACATGGAAACAACCAGTGTCATTGCATGTCTGTTCTTTCCATGAACCACAGCCAGAGTCCTTGCATGTTTGTTCTTCTCACAAACCATACATGGATCCACCAGTGTCATTGGATGTGTGTTTTTTCATGAACCACACCCAGAGACATTGCATGTGTGTTCTTCTCACAAACAACACATGGATCCACCAGTGTCATTGGATGTGTGTTCTTTTCACAAACCACAGCCAGAGTCATTGCATGTCTGTTCTTTCCGCAAACCACACATAGATCCACCAGTGGCATTGCATGTGTGTTCTTTTCATGAACCATAGCCAAAGTCATTGCATGTGTGTTGTTCTCACAAACCACACATGGAAACAACCAGTGTCATTGCATGGCTATTCTTTTCATGAACAACAGCTAGAGTCATTGCATGTATGACCTTCTCACAAACCACAAAAGGATACACCAGTGTCATTGGATGTGTGTTCTTTTCATGAACCACACCCAGTGTCATTGCATGTGTGTTCTTCTCACAAACCACACATGGATCCACCAGTGTCATTGCATGTCTGCTCTTTTCATGAAGCACAGCTAGAGTCATTGCATGTCTGTTCGTTCCACAAACCACATATGGATCCACCAGTGTCATTGCATGTGTTTTCTTTTCATGAACCACAACTAGAGTCATTGCATGTCTATTGTTCCCACAAACCACACATGGATCCACCAGTGTGATTGGATGTGTGTTCTTTTCATGAACCACAGCTAGAGTTATTACATGTGTGTTATTCTCACAAACCACAGCTAGAGTCATTGCATGTCTGTTATTTCCACAAACCACATATGGATACACCAGTGTCATTGGATGTGTGTTCTTTTCATGAACCACGGCCATAGTCATTGCATGTTTGTTCTTTCCACAAACCACACATGGATCCACCAGTGTCAGTGCATGTGTGTTCTTTTCATGAACCATAGCCAGAGTCATTGCATGTGTATTCTTCAAACAAACCACACAAGGAAATAGCCAGTGCCATTGCATGTCTGTTCTTTTCATGAACCACAACTAGAGTCATTGCATGTCTCTTCTTCTCACAAACCACATAAGGATACACTAGTGTCATTGGATGTGTGTTCTTTTCATGAACCACACCCAGTGTCATTGCATGCGTGTTCTTCTCACAAACCACACATGGATCCACCAGTGTCATTGCATGTCTGTTCTTTTCACAAACCACAGCTAAAGTCATTGCATGTCTGTTCTTTCCACAAACCACATATGGATCCACAAGTGTCACTGGATGTGTGTTCTTTTCACAAACCACAACTAGATCCATTGCATGTCTATTCTTTTCACAAACCACAGCCAGAGTCATTGCATGTCTGTTCTTTCCACAAACCATAGATGGATCCACCAGTGTCATTGCATGTGTGTTCTCTGCATGAACCACAGCCATAGTCATTGAATGTGTTCTTCTCACAAACAACACATGGAAATAGCCAGTGTCATTGCATGTTTATTCTTTTCAAGAACCACAGCTAGAGTCATTGCATGTCTGTTCTTCTCGCAAACCACATAAGAATACACCAGTGTCATTGGATGTGTGTTCTTTTCATGAACCACACCCAGTGTCATTTCATGTTTGTTCTTCTCACAAACCACACATGGATCCACTAGTGTCATTGGATGTGTGTTTTTTTCATGAACCACAACTAGAGTCATTGCTTGTGTGTTCTTCTCACAAACCACAACTAGAGTTATTGCATGTCTGTTCTTTCCACAAACCACATATGGATCCACCAGTGTCATTGGATGTGTGTTCTTTTCATGAACCACAGCCATAGCCATTGCTTGTCTGTTCTTTCCACAAACCAGACATGGATCCACCAGTGTCATTTGATGTGTGTTCTTTTCATTAACCACACCCAGTGTCATTGCATGTGTGTTCTTCTCACAAACCACATAAGGATCCACCAGTGTCACTGGATGTGTGTTCTTTTCTCAAACCACACCCAGTGTCATTGCATGTGTGTTCTTCTCACAAACCACAACTAGTGTCATTGCATGTCTATTCTTTCCAGAGACCACACATGGATCCACCAGTGTCATTGCATATGTGTTATTTTCATGAACCATAGTCAAAGTCATTGCATGCGTGTTCTTCTCACAAATCACACATTGAAACAGCCAGTGTCATTGCATGTCTGTTCTTTTCATGAACCACAGCCAGAGTCATTGCATGTGTGTTCTTCTCACAAACCACACATGGATCCACCAGTGTCATTGGATGTGTGTTCTTTTCACAAACCACAGTCAGAGTCATTGCATGTCTGTTCTTTCCGCAAACCAGACATGGATCCACCAGTGGCATTGCATGTGTGTTCTTTTCATGAACCATAGCCAGAGTCATTGCATGTGTGTTCTTCTCACAAACCACACATGGAAACATCCAGTGTCATTGCATGGCTGTTCTTTTCATGAACAACAGCTAGAGTCATTGCATGTTCGTTCTTCTCACAAACCACATAAGGATACACCAGTGTCATTGGATGTGTGTTCTTTTCATGAACCACACCCAGTGTCATTGCATGTGTGTTGTTCTCACA
Source organism: Avena insularis (assembly GCA_023614405.1). Classification (NCBI taxonomy): domain Eukaryota; kingdom Viridiplantae; phylum Streptophyta; class Magnoliopsida; order Poales; family Poaceae; genus Avena; species Avena insularis. Next base: position 510,242,522 of record CM042690.1, read on the forward strand.
AACCACACATGGATCCACCAGTGTCATTGCATGTCTGCTCTTTTCATGAACCACAGCTAGAGTCATTGTGTAACACCCTCAAATCGGCCCTATGCATGTTTTAGCGCTTCCCGCCAAACCCGCATAGAAACGAGTCAAGGAAGCCCACTAGGCACTTTCGTGTGGGTGGAAAACAAAGTAATACCATTACACAACAGTCCTCGATGTGACCCATAGAACAGATATATATACAACACGACTCCATGAGTCAAGAATATCGATACACAATACAAAGATCCAAATCAACTTGAAATCGCTATAGCGTGCGAGTACAGACAAGATGCAAATGGGGCTAAGAACCCTGAAGAATAACCAATGGCGTCCATAACCCTGCCCAAGCCAAGCCGGAAGGGTAACCCTGCTAACGACGTCGAAGTCGTACCTGCTAAACAAAAGGGGTGCCGACAAAGGGCGAAGGGAAAAAGAGGAGAGTTAGTACTGAGGCCAGTACACGGCGAGGCTAGAATTCGGCGGCTCTCGCCTACACAGGTATGGTGGGCTGAAGCGGCAGCGCAGCTGCACTAAACAACCTATAGAGACTCGATACAACTGGGGGTTATCAGAGAGGGGTAAGAAATACCTATCCGGATCCAACCTAAAGCTAACACCAGAAAACCCATCTTGGTACTTCCCCTCGAGACCAAACGAGGAAGGCGGACCAAGGAGCTCACACAGTTGGCAATTTTACTCATTCCGTTATAGTTGCAGCACTTACTAATCAGATATTGATAGCATGAGTCATCCTGAAGCATAAGTAGTGGGCAGTTTTAATTACCATTATGTGGTGGTTGGAACCTTTACTAGTGAGATATAATTGTCCTGAGGAATCCCAAAATCAAGCATTGGTTGACACTTTTATCACATTCCATTGGAGTTGCAATACTTACTAGTCAGGTATAGCATGACACAGATCACCACAAATCCACCAGTTGTTGGCATTTTTATTATCCATTTTGTTGTAGTGAAGTTGATTACTAGTCACATATTAAGTCAAATTTATAGCACTACTTTAGTTATGCTTGTCAATGATCAAGATACTGTGCTCCAAGTCGTCCATAACCGCGGACATGGCTTTCAGAAAGATTTACCCTGCAGGGGTGCACAAATAGCAACACACACACGATCGACCTCGGAAAAACCAAATCAAAACCCAACGAGGCTTTCATGACAAAGCAATCATAGGATTCATAAAATATTTCAGGGGGCCACCCCACTAAGCTACCCGCAACGATGTTGGCCGGCTCTGAGACGGACCCAGGGTTTGTGTCAATGGCTGTAAACAACTGGGAACCCGAAAGTGTGACTAGGCTTGTCGATACCGCAAAAACATTCCACGATCCAAAACAGTACAGGTGCTCCACGCACAATCGTAAATAAAGCAGTAAAGCATGGCATAAGTACACGATAGTAATAAAACCCCAAACTAGTTTGTGGCCCCAAGAAATAAGAAATGAATCAAGCTCTAGCTAAGGGGATTCATGGTCCCATATGCGGATAGTGCTATAGTCAAGGAACAGGTATCAAGTACTCGGGGTCCTACGGGACACAAGTGAGCATGCAAGAACCAAATAACATCTATTGCCCACTGATGCCTCTACATTAGTTACATCTAGCAATTTAATAGTTGTATTTAAAGTCATGATCAACTCCACCATAAACATCTGCCAGCATTCCAACAACTGTGGTACTTGACAACACGAGATCACACCTGAGCAAGCAACTGCGACTCGCAAGGCCCGCTATCTACCAAGCACAGGTAATAGGAGGTGTCCAAGGCAATATTGAGGCTGCACGGGATATAACTGGTGTACGGAAACTAAAGCATCGTGACACGGATAACAATAGATCAAGAGGAGGAAATAAAGACTATAAATGCAAAATAGATAGAAGGGGGAGAGATGCTCGCCTGGGAAAGACTGCCAACGGATCATATCTGGAGAACTTGTCGAATCTCACAACATCTCATCGGCTTAATTCGTGAAGAAGCAAACACTAGAAGAAACACCGGATGCACTATTTAATACTATGGCAGAAGATCCGGCATGATTATGATATGATGCAGATGCAGTGCAATTAGGCAGTATTAAGCGGAACCGGGGTTCCGACAATTAATTAGATGGTTTATGTTGTTTAGATACCCCGCAATTTAAATGTTGTATGAACATGGCAAAACATGGCATCGGTTCGCTACACAAATTTAAATGGAGCCGATATAAGACTAGAATAGGCTGCATATAGACTCCATATTTAATTTACATGAATCATTGAAATAGCCCCAAACACCCACAATATGCATGCAAGTATGATGATTTAATTATGCAACAAGTTGTATGTTATATATTATAAAAATAGGGGTCTCAGAAAGGGGATCACACATCGGGGTTCGAAGATCTTGGGTGTCGAGGGTCTTGGGGTTCGACGGGTATCGAGGTTCGGACTCCGGGGTTCAGGGTCTTCGGATCTGTGAAGGAGATCATGGTGTTCCGAGGAGAAGATCTTGGCGTGCCGAGGGTTCGGTCTTCGAATCCCGGGAAGGAGGTCTTGCGGTTTTCCGTGAACGCGATCTTGACGCTCGGGGTAGGCGATCTTCAGGCTCCGGGAAGAAGAACTTGTTGTTCCGTGTAGGATCCCCGGGTTCGGCGCCGATGGCCTTGCGTAGTCCTCGATTCGGCGGTGCGGGTCTCGGAGCACATTGGGGATGGCACACGTTCTAGGAGATTTTCTTGTCGGAGAAGAGCAGGACGTATGAACCAGCGTGACTCTCTCGCGGCACCAAACACACGTCAGGGGCAGTCAGACGTGCGCACGAGGCTCAACAGGGAGAGGCGGTCGGCGGCAACACTACAGGTCGGCAAGGAGGCGAGCATGTGAGCCTGGGAGGTTGGTGGCGTCGGTGAGCTTGGTCCAGAAAGGGGACGACGGACTACGACGGTGCAGACGACGGGGAGCAGATGCGCATGCGGGACCACGAGACGGTGGCAGGCGGAACTACAGAGGAGAGAAGACGGCGGCGGGGCGCAAGGCCGGAGAGCTTGTTGTCGAGGCTAGGCTAGAGGGAGGCCTGGGGGCTGCCACAGCGGGTCATGACGGGGGGGCGGAGGTCGAGGTGGTGCAGGGGCCCGCGGCGGCTTGATGCGCGGCTCGAGGGAGGGGCGGCCACGGACTCTGCGGGGCCGAATAGAGAGGAAGCGCAGGAGGGCGGCTCGAGAGGCGCAGCGAGGGAAGATGGTGGCGGCAGCCGCTCGGGAGGCCGTAGAGGCAACGGCAAGACGCCGAGCAGGCGGCGGGCGGTGGCGCTTGCCAAGGCGGCAGGGACGAGCTCAGCACGGACAGGCTACAACTAGGGGAGTTGAAGGCCCCGGTGGCGGCGGCGTCTACCTGTGGAAGGAAGCGAGGCGAGGAAGAGGGGGCGCCCTCGGCGGCTGGCGAGACGGTCCTGGCGGCGGGGTTGGTGGGGGATCAGGGAGGCGGCGGCACCTGGGATTGGGGAGGGAGCGTGTCGGTGGGTGGAGGAGCGGGCTGTGCGGGACGGGAGGAGGGAACAAGTGGGAGTGGCACGTGGTGGGGCCACGCGGTCGGCAGGTGGCGTGGGGATCTAGGCTGGTCGGCCAGGGGGTGCGTGGCGGGAGGCGACGTGCGGGTAGGCTGTTGGTGGCGGTGGGGCGGGTGCGTGTGTGCGATGTGTGTGTGGCGGCTGGTGGATCGGGAGAGGGAGTGGGATTAGGGTAGGTGGGGTGTTAGGGTTAGCTAGTTGGGGTAGGATAGGATTTGGTTTTGTTTGGACCGGGTAGTAGGCTGCGGGCTTGCTGGGCTTTTGGCCTGGCAGGCTGGCGGCCTCCCCGGTAAAACATTGTTATTTAATTATTATTTTAAAAATACTTTTAAAAATAATTTTTAGGCAAATAAAAGACCCGGGCGAGAGACAGGGGTTTTGATTTGAAATAAAGACGGGGGAATATTTAGAAATCAAAGTAGGCTTTTAGAAAATAGTTTTAGACAAACAGATGCATGATGATGACGATGCTCAAATGCAATGTGGTATGATGACATGAGCATGCGTCATGATGATGCAATGCACAAAAACACAGCAATTTTCTAGTAGTGGTTTTAGCGGGATGCCACAATTCGACACCACTAACAAGGGATCTCTCCCTCAAGATCCGCCTCATGGTACCGGGAAGAAGGTCGGCGATCTGAATCTTCTCGCTTCATGTCGATCCTCGCGACACCACTAACAAGAGGTCGTTGTCCATGATCGTCGAGAGAACACTCCGGGAACAAAGGACGAAGGTAGAGGTATCAACAAATAAAGCCACCTCTAACTTCGATAAAAAGAGAGAAACAACGCATTCTCATCCACATCAATGTACGAGAGCAAATAGATTGAGTAGTCGGCATGGGGGCCAATCCATCACGCACCCAAAATATTACTCCACACAATTAGTAGAAAAGCGTGCAGCCATTCTCGGAATTAGACTGAAGATCTCGACAATCGAGGTTCGGAAACAAATGAGGGATGCAGGCTCTGCATCGGATTTGGCGTAGATGATGTCGTCACGTCGGAAAACACCGGAAGACACACACAAGGGACCAAGAATGGTACCATAGATAAAGGATCACTCAGATAGCACGAAGACCGGATGTATAAGCACCGTTACCAAAGGAGGAAGCAAAACCCTGAAGGTACGACAGAAACCCAACCACGGGAATTCCTAGACTCGAGGAAAAGATAAGAGAGCAGATTCAAAACACGAAGAGGTAAGAGGAGAACAGCAGAGGGGTAAGGAGTAAAATCAGACCTAATCAGATCTATCCAACCGATATGCAAAATAGTTTTGACACTCTAGATCGTCCGTTAGCTAGGTTATCCTATAGGCTGGACCAGTGGGGTATCGCAACTGCTGGGCTCTGATACCACTCTGTAACACCCTCAAATCGGCCCTATGCAAGTTTTAGCGCTTCCCCCCAAACCCGCATAGAAACGATTCAAGGACGCCCACCAGGCACTTTCGTGCGGGTGGAAAACTTAGTAATACCATTACACAACAGTCCTCGATGGGACCCACAAAATAGATATATATACAACACGACTCCATGAGTCAACAATATCGATACACAATACAAAGATCCAAATCACCTTGAAATCGCTACAGCGTCCGAGTACGGACAAGATGCAAATGGGGCTAAGAGCCATGAAGAATAACCAATGGCGTCCATAACCCTGCCCAGGCCAAGCCGGAAGGGTAACCCTGCTAACGACATCGAACTCATACCTGCTAAACAAAAGGGGTGCCGACAAAGGGCGAAGGGAAAAAGAGGAGCGTCGATCTTGAGGCCGATTGCTGAGGCTACAATTCAGCGGCTCTCGCCTACATAGGTATGGTGGGCTGAAGGGGTAGCGCAGCGGCACTAAACAACGTATAGAGACTCAATACAACTAGCGGTTATCAGAGAGGGTTAAGAAAGACCTATCCGGATCCAACCTGAAGCTAACACCAGAAAACCCATCCTGGTACTTCCCCTCAAGACCAAACGAGGAAGGCGGACCAAGGAGCTCACACAGTTGGCAATTTTACTCATTCCGTTATAGTTGCAGCACTTACTAATCAGATATTGATAGCATGAGTCATCCTGAAGCATAAGTAGTGGGCAATTTTAATTACCATTCTGTGGTGGTTGGAACCTTTACTAGTCAGATATAATTGTCCTGAGGAATCCCAAAATCCAACATTGGTTGACACTTTTATCACATTCCATTGGAGTTGCAATACTTACTAGGCAGGTATAGCATGACACAGATCACCATAGATCCACTAGTTGTTGGCATTTTTATTATCCATTCCGTTGTAGTGAAGCTGATTACTAGTCACATATTAAGTCAAATTTATAGCACTACTTTAGTTATGCTTGTCTATGATCGAGAATCTTGTCTAAGTCGTCCATAACCGCGGACACGGCTTTCAGAAAGATTTACCCTGCAGGGGTGCACAAATAGCAACACACACACGATCGACCTCGGAAAAACCAAATCAAAACCCAACGAGGCTTTCATGACAAAGCAATCATAGGATTCATAAAATATTTCAGGGGGCCACCCCACTAAGCTACCCGCAACAAAGTTGGCTGGCTCCGAGACAGATCCAGGGTTTGTGTCAATGGCTGTAAATGACTAGGAACCCGAAAGTGTGACTGGGCTTGTCGATACCGCGAAAACATTCCACGATCCAAAACAGTACAGGTGCTCCTCGCACAATCGTAAATAAAGCAGTAAAGCATGGCATAAGTACAGGATAGTAATAAAACCCCAAACTAGTTTGTGGCCCCAAGAACTAAGAAATGAATCAAGTTCTGTCTAAGGGGATTCATGGTCACATATGCGGATAGTGCGATTGTCAAGGAACATGTATCAAGTACTCGGGGTCCTACGGGACACAAGTGAGCATGGAAGAACCAAATAACATCTATTGCCAACCGATGCCTCTGCATTAGTTACATCTAGCAATTTAATAGTTGTATTTAAAGTCATGATCAACTCCACCATAAACATCTGCCAGCATTCCAACAACTGTGGTACTTGATAACACGAGATCGCACCTGAGCAAGCAACTATGACTCACAAGGCCCGCTATCTACCAAGCACAGGTAATAGGAGGTGTCCAAGGCAATATTGAGGCTGCACGGGATATAACTGGTGTACGGAAACTAAAGCATCACGACACGGATAGCAATAGATCAATAGGAGGAAATAAAGACTAAATGCAAAATAGGTAGAAGGGGGGAGAGATGATCGCCTAGGAAACACTGCCAACGGATCATATCCGGAGAACTTGTTGAATCTCACAACATCTCATCGGCCTAATCTGCGAAGAAGAAAACACTAGAAGAAACACCGGATGCACTATTTAATACTATGACAAAAGATCCGGCATGATTATGATATGATGCAGATGCGGTGCAATTAGGCAGTATAAAGCGGAACCGGGGTCCCAACAATTAATTAGATGGTTTATGTTGTTTAGATACCCCGCAATTTAAATGTTGTATTAACATGGCAAAACATGGCATCGGTTCGCTACACAAATTTAAATGGAGCCGATATAAGACTAGAATAGGCCGCATATAGAATCCATATTTAATTTAGATGAATCATCGAAATAGCCCAAACACCCACAATATGCATGCAAGTATGATGATTTAATTATGCAACAAGTTGTATGTTATATATTATAAAAATAGGGGTCTTAGAAAGGGGATCACACATCGGGGTTCAAAGATCTTGGGTGTCGAGGGTCTTGGGGTTCGACGGGGATCGAGGTTCGGACTCCGGGGTTCAGGGTCTTCGGATCTGTGAAGGAGATCATGGCATTCCGAGGAGAAGATCTTGGCGTGCCGAGGGTTCGGTCTTCGAATCCTGGGAACGAGGTCTTGCGGTTTTCCGTGAAGGCGATCTTGATGCTCGGGGTAGGTGATCTTCAGGCTCTGGGAAGAAGAACTTGTTGTTCCATGTAGGAGATCCCCGGGTTCGGCGCCGATGGCCTTGCGTAGTCCTCGATTCGGCGGTGCGGGTCTCGAAGCACATTGGGGATGGCACACGTTCTAGGAGATTTTCTGGTTGGAGAAGAGCGGGACGTATGAAACAGCGTGACTCTCTCGCGGCACCAAACACACGATCAGGGGCAGTCAGACCCGCGCACGAGGCTCAACAGGGAGAGGCGGCCGGCGGCAACACTGCAGGTTGGCGAGGAGGCGACCATGTGAGCCTGGGAGGTTGGTGGCGTCGGTGAGCTTGGTCCAGGAAGGGGACGACGGACTGCTACGATGCAGACGATGGGGAGCAGATGCGCATGCTGGACCACGAGACGGTGGCAGGCGGAACTGCAGAGGAGATAAGACAGCGGCAGGGCGCAAGGCCACAGAGCTCGTTGTCGAGGCCGGGCTAGAGGGAGGCCTTGGGGCTGCCATAGCGGGTCATGGCGGGGGGCAGAGGTCGAGGTGGTGCAGGGGCCCGCGGCGGCTTGATGCGGGGCTTGAGGGAGGGGCGGCCACGGACTCTGCGGGGCCGAATAGAGAGGAAGCGCAGGAGGGCGGCTCGAGAGGCGCAGCGAGGAAAGATGGTGGCGGCGGCCGCTTGGGAGGCCGGAGAGGCAGCGGGGAGACGCCGAGCAGGCGGCAAGCAGCGGCGCTTGCCGAGGCGGCGGGGACAAACTTGGAGCGGACAGGCTGCAGCTAGGGGAGGTGAAGGCCTCGGTGGCGGCGTTTACTGTGGAAATGGCGAGGCGAGAAGAGGCGCCCTCGGCTGGCGAGCAGTCTGGCGGCGGGGTTGGTGGGGGATCAGGGAGCGTGTCGGTGGGTGGAGGAGCGGGCTGTGCGGGACGGGAGGAGGGAACGAGCGGGACATGCGCGTGGTGGGGCCACGCCGTTGGCATGTGGCGTGGGGATCTGGGCTGGTCGGCCAGGGGGTGTGGGGCAGGGGACGCGTGCGACATGCCCGGGTGGGCTCAGTGCGGTAGGTGGCGGCTGGTTCTTGCAGTGCGTCTGTGATGTGGATTGGCTGGTGGATGAGGGAGTGGGATTAGGTAGGTGGGTGTTAGGGTTGGTGGTTGGGGTAGGATAGGATTTGGTTTTGTTTTGACGGGTAGTAGGCTCTTTGGCGTCTTTGGGCTTTTGGCACAGCGGTGGCGGCCTCCCTGGTAAAACATTTTTATTTAATTTTTATTTTAAAAATACTTTTGCAAATAATTTTTAGGCAAATAAAAGACCCGGGCGAGAGACAGGGGTTTTGATTTGAAATAAAGACGGGGGAATATTTAGAAATGAAAGTAGGCTTTTAGAAAATAGTTTTAGACAAACAGATGCATGATGATGACGATGCTCAAATGCAATGTGGCATGATGACATAAGCATGCGGTCATGATGATGCAATGCACAAAAACACAGCGATTTTCTAGTAGTGGTTTTAGCGGGATGCCACATATTGCATGTCTGTTCTTTCCACAAACCACATATGGATCCACCAGTGTCATTGCATGTGTTTTCTTTTCATGAACCAGAACTAGAGTCATTGCATGTCTGTTCTACCCACAAACCACACATGGATCCACCAGTGTGATTGGATGTGTGTTCTTTTCATGAACCACAGCTAGCGTCATTGCATGTGTGTTATTCTCACAAACCACAACTAGAGTCATTGCATGTCTGTTATTTGCACAAACCACATATGGATCCACCAGTGTCATTGGATGTGTGTTCTTTTCATGAACCATGGCCATAGTCATTGCATGTTTGTTCTTTCCACAAACCACACATGAATCCACCAGTGTCATTGCACGTGTGTTCTTTTCATGAACCATAGCCAGAGTCATTGCATGTGTGTTCTTAACACAAACCACACATGGAAATAGCCTGTGTCATTGCATGTCTGTTCTTTTCATGAACCACAGCTAGAGTCATTGCATGTCTCTTCTTCTCACAAACCAGATAAGGATACATTAGTGTCATTGGATGTGTGTTCTTTTCATGAACCACACCCAGTGTCATTGCATGTGTGTTCTTCTCACAAACCACACATGGATCCACCAGTGTCATTGCATGTCTGTTCTTTTCACAAACCATAGCCAGAGTCATTGCATGTCTGTTCTTTCCACAAACCACAGATGGATCCACCAGTGTCATTGCATGTGTGTTCTTTGCATGAACCACAGCCAGAGTCATTGCATGTGTTCTTCTCACAAACCACACATGGAAACAACCAGTGTCATTGCATGTCTGTTTTTTTCAGGAACCACAGCTAGAGTCATTGCATGCCTCTTTTTCTCACAAACCACATAAGGATACACCAGTGTCATTGGATGTGTGTTATTTTCATGAACCACACCCAGTGTTATTGCATGTGTGTTCTTCTCAAAAACCACACATGGATCCACTAGTGTCATTGCATGTCTACTCTTTTAATGAACCACAACTAGAGTCATTGCATGTCTGTCCTTTCCACAAACCACATATGGATCCACCAGTGTCATTGCATGTGTTTTCTTTTCATGAACCACAACCAGAGTCATTGCATGTCTGTTCTTCCGACAAACCACACATGGATCCACCAGTGTCATTGGATGTGTGTTCTTCTAATTAACCACGTCTAGAGTCATTGCATATGTGTTCTTCTAATAAACCACAACTAGAGTCATTGCATGTCTGTTATTTCCACAAACCACACATGGATCCACCAGTGTCATTGTATGCGTGTTCTTTTCATGAACCACAGCTAGAGTCATTGCTTGTGTGTTCTTCTCACAAACCACAACTAGAGTCATTGCATGGATGTTCTTTCCACAAACCACATATGTATCCACAAGTGTCATTGGATGTGTGTTCTTTTCATGAACCACATCCATAGTCATTGCATGTCTGTTCTTTCCACAAACCACACATGGATCCACCAACGTCATTTGATGTGTGTTCTTTTCATTAACCACACCCAATGTCATTGCATGTGTGTTCTTCTCACAAACCACATAAGGATCCACCAGTGTCACTGGATGTGTGTTCTTTTCACAAACCACACCCAGTGTCATTGCATGTGTGTTCTTCTCACAAACCACAACTAGAGACATTGCATGTCTATTCTTTCCACAAACCACACATGGATCCACCAGTGTCATTGCATGTGTGTTCTTTTCATGAACCACAGCCGGAGTCATTGCATGCGTGTTCTTCTCACAAACCACACATGGAAACAACAAGTGTCATTGCATGTCTGTTCTTTTCATGAACCACAGCCAGAGTCATTGCATGTCTGTTCTTCTCACAAACCATACATGGATCCACCAGTGTCATTGGATGTGTGTTCTTTTCATGAACCACACCCAGAGTCATTGCACGTGTGTTCTTCTCACAAACCACACATGGATCCACTAGTGTCATTGGATGTCTGTTATTTTCACAAACCACAGCCAGAGTCATCGCATGTCTGTTCTTTCCACAAGCCACACATGGATCCACCTGTGTCATTGCATGTGTGTTCTTTTCGTGAACCACAGCCAGAGTCATTGCATGTGTGTTCTTCTCACAAACCACACATGGAAACAACCAGTGTCATTGCATGGATGTTCTTTTCATGAACCATAGCTAGAGTCATTGCATGTCTGCTGTTCTCGCAAATCACATAAGGATACACTAGTGTCATTGGATGTGTGTTCTTTTCATGAACCACACCCGGTGTAATTGCATGCGTGTTCTTCTCACAAACCACATATGGTTCCACTAGTGTCATTGCATGTCTGCTCTTTTCATGAACCACAGCTAGAGTCATTACATGTATGTTCTTTCCACAAACCACATATGGATCCACCAGTGTCTTTGCATGTGTTTTCTTTTCATGAACCACAACTAGAGTCATTGCATGTCTGTTCTTCCCATAAACCACACATGGATCCAGTAGTGTCATTGGATGTGTGGTCTTTTCATGAACCACAGCTAGACTCATTGCATGTGTGTTCTTCTCAGAAACCACAACTAGAGTCATTGCATGTCTTTTATTTCCACAAACCACATATGGATCCACCAGTGTCATTGGATGTGTGTTCTTTTCATGAACCACAGCTAGAGTCATTGCATGTGTGTTCTTCTCACAAACCACAACTAGACGCATTGCATGTATGTTCTTTACACAAACCACACATGGATCCACTAGTGTCATTGGATGTGTGTTCTTTTCATGAACCACATCCATAGTCATTGCATGTCCGTTATTTCCACAAACCACACATGGATCCACCAATGTCATTTGATGTGTGTTCTTTTCATTAACCACATCCAATGTCATTGCATGTGTGTTCTTCTCACAAACCACATAAGGATCCACGAGTGTCACTGGATGTGTGTTCTTTTCACAGACCACACCCAGTGTCATGGCATGTGTGTTCTTCTCACAAACCACAACTAGAGTCATTGCATGTCTGTTATTTCCACAAACCACATATGGATCCACCAGTGTCATTGGATGTGTGTTCTTTACATGAACCACAACCATTGTCATTGCATGTCTATTCTTTCCACAAACCACACATGGAAACAGCCAGTGTCATTGCATGTCTGTTCTTTTCATGAACCACAGCCAGAGTCATTGCATGTGTGTTCTTCACACAAACCACACATGGAAATAGCAAGTGTCATTGCATGTCTGTTCTTTTCATGAACCACGGCTAGAGTCATTTCATGTCTGTTCTTATCACAAACCACACATGGATCCACCAGTGTCATTGGATATGTATTCTTTTCACAAACCACAGTCAGAGTCATTGCATGTCTGTTCTTTCCACAAACCACATACGGATACACCAGTGTCATTGGATGTGTGTTCTTTTCATTAACCACACCAGTGTTATTGCATGTGTGTTCTTCTCACAAACCACACATGGATCCACCAGTGTCATTGCATGTCTGCTCTTTTCATGAACTATAGCTAGAGTCATTGCATGTCTGTTCTTTCCACAAACCGCATATGGATCCACCTGTGTCATTGCATGTGTTCTCTTTTCATGAGCCACAACTAGAGTCATTGCATAACTGTCCTTCGTACAAACCACACATGGATCCACCAGTGTCATTGGATGTGTGTTCTTTTCATGAACCACAACCATAGTCATTGCATGTCTGTTCTTTCCACAAACCACACATGGATCCACCAGTGTCATTGCATGTGTGTTCTTTTCATGAACCACAGCCAGAGTCATTGCATGTGTGTTCTTCACACAAACCACACATGGATATAGCGAGTGTCATTGCATGTCTGTTCTTTTAATGAACCACAGCCAGAGTCATTGCATGTCTGTTCTTCTCACAAACCACACATAGATCCACCAGTGTCATTGGATGTGTGTTCTGTTCATGAACCACACCCCAAGTCATTGCATGTGTGTTCTTCTCACAAAGCACACATGGATCCACCAGTGTCATTGGATGTGTGTTCTTTTCACAAACCACAGCCAGAGTCATTGCATGTCTGTTCTTCTCACAAAGCACACATAGATCCACCAGTGTCATTGGATGTGTGTTCTGTTCATGAACCACACCCCAAGTCATTGCATGTGTGTTCTTCTCACAAAGCACACATGGATCCACTAGTGTCATTGGATGTGTGTTCTTTTCACAAACCACAGCCACAGTCATTGCATGTCTATTCTTTTCACAAACCACACATGGATCCACCAGTGTCATTGCATGTGTGTTCTTTTCATGACCAAAGCCAGAGTTATTGCATGTGTGTTCTTTTCATGACCAAAGCTAGAGTCATTGCATGTGTGTTCTTCACACAAACCACACATGGAAACAACTTGTGTCATTGCATGGTTGTTCTTTTCATGAACCATAGCTAGAGTCATTGCATGTCTGTTCTTCTCACAAACCACATAAGGATACACCAGTGTCATTGGTTGTGTGTTCTTTTCATGAACCACACCCAGTGTCATTGCATGTGTTTTCTTCTGACAAATCACACATGGATCCACCAGTGTCATTGCATGTCTGCTCTTTTCATGAACCACAACTAGAGTCATTGTATGTTTGTTCTTTCCACAAACCACATATGGATCCACCAGTTTCATTGCATGTGTTTTCTTTTCATGAACCACACCTAGAGTCATTGCATGTCTGTTGTTCCCACAAACCACACATGGATCCAACAGTGTCATTGGATGTGTATTCTTTTCATGAACCCCAGCTAGAGTCATTGCATGTGTGTTCTCACAAACCACAACTAGAGTCATTGCATGTTTGTTATTTCCACAAACCATATATGGATCCACCAGTGTCATTGGATGTGTGTTCTTTTCATGATCCACAGCCATTTTCATTGCATGTCTATTCTTTCCACAAACCACACATGGATCCACCAGTGTTATTGCATGTGTGTTCTTTTCATGAACCACAGCCAGAGTCATTGCATGTGTGTTCTTCACACAAACCACACATGGAAATAGCTAGTGTCATTGCATGTCTATTCTTTTCATGAACCATAACTAGAGTCATTTCATATCTGTTCTTCTCACAAACCATACATAGATCCACCAGTGTCATTGGATGTGTGTTATTCTCATGAACCACACCCAGAGTCATTGCATGTGTGTTCTTCTTACAAACCACACATGGATCCACCAGTCTCATTGGATGTGTGTTCTTTTCACAAACCACAGTCACAGTCATTGCATGTTTGTTCTTTCCACAAACCACATACGGATACACCAGTGTCATTGGATGTGTGTTCTTTTCATTAACCACACCCAGTATAATTGCATGTGTGTTTTTCTCACAAACCACACATGGATCCACTAGTGTCATTGCATGTCTGCTCTTTTCAAACTACAGCTAGAGTCATTGCATGTATGTTCTTTTCACAAACCACATAAGGATCCACCAGTGTCATTTGATGTGTGTTCTTTTCATTAACCACAACCGGTGTCATTGCATGTGTGTTCTTCTCACATATCACACATGGATCCACCAGTGTCATTGCATGTCTGTTCTTTTCACAAACCACAGCTAGAGTCATTGCATGTCTGTTCTTTCGACAAACCACATATGGATCCACCAGTGTCACTGGATGTGTGTTCTTTTCACAAACCACAACTAGAGTCATTGCATGTCTATTCTTTTCACAACCCACAACTAGAGTCATTGCATGTCTGTTCTTTCCACAAACCACATATGGATCCACCAGTGTCATTGGATGAGTGTTCTTTTCATGAACCACACCTAGTGTCATTGCATGTGTGTTCTTCTCACAAACCGACATGGATCCACCAATGTCATTGCATGTCTGCTCTTTTCATTAACCACACCCAGTGTCATTGCATGTGTGTTCTTCTCACAAACCACACATGGATTCACCAGTGTCACTGGATGTGTGTTCTTTTCATGAACCACAGCTAGAGTCATTGCATGTGTGTTCTTCTCACAAACCACAACTAAAGTCATTGCATGTCTGTTCGTTCCACAAACCATATATGGATCCACCAGTGTCATTGGATGTGTGTTCTTTTCATGAACCACAGCCATAGTCATTGCATGTCTGTTCTTTCCACAAACCACACATGGATCCACCAGTGTCATTCGATGTGTGTTGTTTTCATTAGCCACACCCAGTTTCATTGCATGTGTGTTCTTCTCAAAAACCACATAAGGATCCACCAGTGTCACTAGATGTGTGTTCTTTTCACAAACCACACCCAATGTCATTGCATGTGTCCTCTTCTCACAAACCACAACTAGAGTCATTGCATGTCTATTCTTTCCACAACCCACACATGGATCCACCAGTGTCATTGCATGTATGTTCTCTTCATGAACCACAACCAGAGTCATTGCATGTGTGTTTTTCTCACAAACCACACATGGAAACAGCCAGTGTCATTGCATATCTGTTTTTTCATGAACCACAGCCAGAGTCATTGCATGTCTGTTCTTCTCAAAAACCACACATGGATCCACTAGTGTCATTGGACGTGTGTTCTTATCACGGACCAAACCCAGAGTCATTGCATGTGTGTTCTTCTCACAAACCACACGTGGATCCACCAGTGTCATTGGATGTGTGTTCTTTTCACAAACCACAGCCAGAGTCATTGCATGTATGTTCTTTCCACAAACCACACATGGATCCACCAGTATCATTGCATGTGTGTTCTTTTTATGAACCACAGCCAGAGTCATTGCATGTGTGTTTTTCTCACAAACCATACATGGAAATAGCCAGTGTCATTGCATGTCTGTTCTTTTCATGACCCACAACTAGAGTCATTGCATGTCTGTTCTTCTCACAAACCACGTAAGGATACACTAAATTCATTGGATGTGTGTTCTTTTCATGAACCACACCCAGTGTCATTTCATGTGTGTTCTTCTCACAAACCACACATGGATCCACTAGTGTCATTGCATGTCTGCTCTTTTCATGAACCACAGCTAGAGTCATTGCATGTCTGTTCTTTCCACAAACCACATATGGATCCACCAGTGTCATTGCATGTGTTTTCTTTTCATGAACCACAACCAAAGTCATTGCATGTCTGTTCTTCCCACAAACCAGACATGGATCCACCAGTGTCATTGGATGTGTGTTCTTTTCATGAACCACAGCTAGAGTCATTGCATGTGTGTTCTTCTCACAATCCACAACTAGAGTCATTGCATGTGTGTTCTTGTCAGAAACCACAACTAGAGTCATTGCATGTCTGTTATTTCCACAAACCACATATGGATCCACCACTGTCACTGGATGTGTGTTCTTTTCACAAACCACAACTAGAGTCATTGCATGTCTATTCTTTTCACAAACCACAGCTAGAATCATTGCATGTCTGTTCTTTCCACAAACCACATATGGATCCACCAGTGTCATTGCATGAGTGTTCTTTTCATGAACCACACCTAGTGTCATTGCATGTGTGTTCTTCTCACAAACCGACATGGATCCACCAATGTCATTGCATGTCTGCTCTTTTCATTAACCACACCCAGTGTCATTGCATGTGTGTTCTTCTCACAAACCACACATGGATTCACCTGTGTCACTGGATGTTTGTTCTTTTCATGAACCACGGCTAGAGTCATTGCATGTGTGTTCTTCTCACAAACCACAACTAAAGTCATTGCATGTCTGTTCTTTCCACAAACCATATATGGATCCACCAGTGTCATTGGATGTGTGTTCTTTTCATGAACCACAGCCATAGTCATTGCATGTCTGTTCTTTCCACAAACCACACATGGATCCACCAGTGTCATTCGATGTGTGTTCTTTTCATTAGCCCCACCCAGTTTCATTGCATGTGTGTTCTTCTCAAAAACCACATAAGGATCCACCAGTGTCACTAGATGTGTGTTCTTTTCACAAACCACACCCAATGTCATTGCATGTGTCCTCTTCTCACAAACCACAACTAGAGTCATTGCATGTCTATTCTTTCCACAAACCACACATGGATCCACCAGTGTCATTGCATGTATGTTCTCTTCATGAACCACAACCAGAGTCATTGCATGTGTGTTTTTCTCACAAACCACACATGGAAACAGCCAGTGTCATTGCATATTTGTTCTTTTCATGAACCATGCCCGAGTCATTGCATGTCATTCTTCTCACAAACCACACATGGATCCACTAGTGTCATTGGGCGTGTGTTCTTATCACGGACCAAACCCAGTCATTGCATGTGTTCTTCTCACAAACCACGTGGATCCACCAGTGTCATTGGATGTGTGTTCTTTTCACAAACCACAGCCAGAGTCATTGCATGTATGTTCTTTCCACAAACCACACATGGATCCACCAGTATCATTGCATGTGTGTTGTTTTCATGAACCACAGCCAGAGTCATTGCATGTGTGTTTTTCTCACAAACCAGACATGGAAATAGCCAGTGTCATTGCATGTCTGTTCTTTTCATGACCCACAACTAGAGTCATTGCATACATTCTTCTCACAAACCACGTAAGGATACACTAAATTCATTGGATGTGTGTTCTTTTCATGAACCACACCCAGTGTCATTTCATGTGTGTTCTTCTCACAAACCACACATGGATCCACTAGTGTCATTGCATGTCTGCTCTTTTCATGAACCACAGCTAGAGTCATTGCATGTCTGTTCTTTCCACAAACCACATATGGATCCACCAGTGTCATTGCATGTGTTTTCTTTTCATGAACCACAACCAAAGTCATTGCATGTCTGTTCTTCCCACAAACCAGACATGGATCCACCAGTGTCATTGGATGTGTGTTCTTTTCATGAACCACATCTAGAGTCATTGCATGTGTGTTCTTCTCACAAACCACAACTAGAGTCATTGCATCTGTGTTCTTCTCAGAAACCACAACTAGAGAAATTGCATGTCTGTTATTTCCACAAACCACATATGGATCCACCAGTGTCATTTGATGTGTGTTCTTTTCATGAACCACAGCTAGAGTCATTGCTTGTGTGTTCTTCTCACAAACCACAACTAGAGGCATTGCATGTATGTTCTTTCCACAAACCACACATGGATCCACTAGTGTCATTGGATGTGTGTTCTTTTCATGAACCACATCCATAGTCATTGCATGTCAGTTCTTTCCACAAACCACACATGGATCCACCAATGTCATTTGATGTGTGTTCTTTTCATTAACCACACCCAATGTCATTGCATGTGTGTTCTTCTCACAAACCACATAAGGATCCATGAGTGTCACTGGATGTGTGTTCTTTTCACAAACCACACCCAGTGTCATGGCATGTGTGTTCTTCTCACAAACCACAACTAGAGTCATTGCATGTCTGTTATTTCCACAAACCACGTATGGATCCACCAGTGTCATTGGATGTGTGTTCTTTACATGAACCACAACCATTGTCATTGCATGTCTATTCTTTCCACAAACCACACATGGAAACAGCCAGTGTCATTGCATGTCTGTTCTTTTCATGAACCACAGCCAGAGTCATTGCATGTGTGTTCTTCACACAAACCACACATGGAAATAGCCAGTGTCATTGCATGTCTGTTCTTTTCATGAACCACGGCTAGAGTCATTTCATGTCTGTTCTTATCACAAACCACACACGGATCCACTAGTGTCATTGGATGTGTGATCTTTTCATGAACCACACCCAGAGTCATTGCATGTGTGTTCTTCTTACAAACCACACATGGATCCACCAGTGTCATTGGATATGTATTCTTTTCACAAACCACAGTCAGAGTCATTGCATGTCTGTTCTTTCCACAAACCACATACGGATACACCAGTGTCATTGGATGTGTGTTCTTTTCATTAACCACACCAGTGTTATTGTATGTGTGTTCTTCTCACAAACCACACATGGATCCACCAGTGTCATTGCATGTCTGCTCTTTTCATGAACTATAGCTAGAGTCATTGCATGTATGTTCTTTCCACAAACCACATATGGATCCACCAGTGTCATTGCATGTGTTCTCTTTCCATGAGCCACAACTAGAGTCATTGCATACCTGTTCTTCGTACAAACCACACATGGATCCACCAGTGCCATTGGATGTGTGTTCTTTTCATGAACCACAACCATAGTCATTGCATGTCTGTTCTTTCCACAAACCACACATGGATCCACCAGTGTCATTGCATGTGTGTTCTTTTCATGAACCACAGCCAGAGTCATTGCATGTGTGTTCTTCACACAAACCACACATGGAAATAACCAGTGTCATTGCATGTCTGTTTTTTTCATGAACCACAGCCAGAGTCATTGCATGTCTGTTCTTCTCACAAACCACACATAGATCCACCAGTGTCATTGGATGTGTGTTCTGTTCATGAACCACACCCCAAGTCATTACATGTGTGTTCTTCTCACAAAGCACACATGGATCCACCAGTGTCATTGGATGTGTGTTCTTTTCACAAAACACAGCCAGAGTCATTGCATGTCTGTTCTTTTCACAAAGCACACATAGATCCACCAGTGTCATTGGATGTGTGTTCTGTTCATGAACCACACCCCAAGTCATTGCATGTGTGTTCTTCTCACAAAGCACACATGGATCCACCAGTGTCATTGGATGTGTGTTCTTTTCACAACCCACAGCCACAGTCATTGCATGTCTATTCTTTCCACAAACCACACATGGATCCACCAGTGTCATTGCATGTGTGTTCTTTTCATGACCAAAGCCAGAGTCATTGCATGTGTGTTCTTTTCATGACCAAAGCTAGAGTCATTGCATGTGTGTTCTTCTCACAAACCACACATGGAAACAACTTGTGTCATTGCATGGTTGTTCTTTTCATGAACCATAGCTAGAGTCATTGCATGTCTGTTCTTCTCACAAACCACATAAGGATACACCAGTGTCATTGGTTGTGTGTTCTTTTCATGAACCACACCCAGTGTCATTGCATGTGTTTTCTTCTGACAAATCACACATGGATCCACCAGTGTCATTGCATGTCTGCTCTTTTCATGAACCACAACTAGAGTCATTGTATGTTTGTTCTTTCCACAAACCACATATGGATCCACCAGTTTCATTGCATGTGTTTTCTTTTCATGAACCACACCTAGAGTCATCGCATGTCTGTTCTTCCCACAAACCACACATGGATCCACCAGTGTCATTGGATGTGTGTTCTTTTCATGAACCACAGCTAGAGTCATTGCATGTGTGTTCTCACAAACCACAACTAGAGTCATTGCATGTCTGTTATTTCCACAAACCACATATGGATCCACCAGTGTCATTGGATGTGTGTTCTTTTCATGAACCACAGCCATTGTCATTGCATGTCTATTCTTTCCACAAACCACACATGGATCCACCACTGTTATTGCATGTGTGTTCTTTTCATGAACCACAGCCAGAGTCATTGCATGTGTGTTCTTCACCAACCACACATGGAAATAGCCAGTGTCATTGCATGTCTATTCTTTTCATGAACCATAACTAGAGTCATTTCATATCTGTTCTTCTCACAAACCACACATAGATCCACCAGTGTCATTGGATGTGTGTTATTTTCATGAACCACACCCAGAGTCATTGCATGTGTGTTCTTCTTACAAACCACACATGGATCCACCAGTGTCATTGGATGTGTGTTCTTTTCACAAACCTGTAGCATCCCAATTGTCTAACAATTGCAATGCTACTATCCTAGTCTATATATATGCTACTTCCTACATATAATTGTTGCATCATAATTATATCATGCTCATGTCATCATGCCACCTTGCATTTGAGCATCATATAAAACCTCTTCCTTTGGTTCTTCTCTCATATGCAATATTAATTGTATTTGCCTCTTGATATTGTTTTTGGTTATTGATATATTGTTTAATGCCCAAGTTGAGTTGGGGGCATATCTTTTATTAACTCCACCACCTTTCTTGTCATCACCCCAACATTCCACCATCCAACTAAATATGAGCTTTGCACTTTATTGGGTTTTACCTCTAGCTCATGTGGGTTGGGATGGATCCAATTATATTTCCACATGCTCTCATATTAGCATCACGTTGTTTTCACATTATTGATATATGAGAGCCACATGGCCACCTTTGCATGCTATGTGAGTGGAACCCCTTGTCAAGCTTGCATATGGTTTAAATATGAATATAAGCTCATGTAGGAATACCATTGTGGTTCATGTTGGCTAGTGGCACATACACACAAGCTTGGCCACCTTATATTCATGCATGATCTTTTATTTAGTCCATGTGGTAAACAAGCTCTCTTTTCTTTTGTTGGGCCTTTTTCCAAAATTTGGGAAGCTTGATTATACAAATGCCATGAGATAATCTAGTGGTTTTCACTACTAGAGGAGGCATTTACTATTTATGCATGGACCATGCAAGATCATCTTTTACTCTCTTATTTTGGCTTTATTGGATTTTTGGAGTGGAGCATGGTTCTATTGCAATCAAGTCAAGATGGCTCAAGTTGTTTGAACTCCACCATCCTTATGGCATCTAAACTTGGTTTTTTAAGCATCATGGCATGCTTATATTACATGTGTAGATGTCTCTTTTCCTTCTTAACCAAAATCTTTTCCCTCCTACCCCAAAAACCTACTCCAACCCCAACCCTAAGCCCCCTCTCTCTCTCTTCCTCTCTACCATGAGCACCATCTAACCTAACCCGAGCCCCCTCTAAGCTAACCCTAGCTACCCACACCTCTCTCACCTCTCCCTCTCTCCACCGTGATGATCCCACCTGGCTACCCCCTCTCCCACGGTCCCACCCCATCTACCCCTCCTCCTAGCCAAGCCCTAGCTATCCCGAGCCTCTCCATCCTAACCTAGCCGAGCCTCACCTCCCCTCTCTGCTTTCACTCTCGCCATCTAGCAGAGCCCCACCGAGCCACCTTGCCTTGCTCCTGTCTGGTCCCAGCTGCAAGCACCCAGCCCCTCCCGAGCCAGTCTACCACGTGAGAGAGAGGAGGGAGAAAGGTGGCCACCTCCACTTTTCCCACCCTAGCCACCGATCCTTCCCATGTGCCTCCCTCTGCCTCGTTCTTATCTACCCCTCCTTTGCCTAGCAACCACAGAACTCCCAGTGGTGCCCTTCTACCTCCTCCTCCACCTACCCCTGCTAACCTCTCTTCCATCTCCATCTACCCCCGTCGGCATCACACCACCACCACCATAGCGGAAGGAGGCGAGGTGTCTGGGCGTTGGGGAAGAGCCGAGCACCGAGTGGCCCCTGACACGGAGCGAGGAGGCGGCGGATCCGCTACACCGGCCAGCGTTCGCGAGCAAACCCTAGCCCAGAGACCCCAGCTTCCTCGCCGATCCCCTGCGCTCCATCACGATCCGACCGCACCGATCTCTCCGCAGTGAGCACCCCCTTCTCCCTGACATCCTCCGCTTCATCACCAATGTCTAGCGCCGCCGTTCTTTTCGTCGAACGCCGTCTGTGCGTCGATCTCGTCGGTGTCCGCCAATTTTCCTCGCCACCTAGAACCTTACCTAGGCCCCATCCTCCCTCCTGTCACCAACCACAGCCTACCGTAGTGGCTACCGCCGCCGAGCGCGAGCCCCAGGTCCCCGGATCGAATCCCCACCGCGCCGCGCGCCCGCTGTCGCCGTGCGTGCCTTCAGTTCGTCAGAAACGCGTAGAAGAACAATAGTGCGAGGTTCCCTTTTGCCGATACCCCCCTGTCTTTTGTTTTTCCTAAACCCACGACCCCTCCGGACCCACCTGTCATCGGCTGTTGCCACTTTGCAAAAAGGGACCGCAAGCATCGGATCCTCAACCCGCGCTCCCCATCCTTGCCGCGTGGCAAACACCCTTGCCCCCCCTGGCGCGTGGGCCTGCTCTAGCACCGGGTCCGCCTCTCAGTTGTTGCGGCTAGCCTTCCGCGCGGTGAGAAAAGCTTTTGCGCGCCATTTATGCCCAGTCAGCAACGGTCCCACCCAACCGTGCTACGTGGCTAGTGCAGCAGTATAAAATGTTTTCTGCGTGCTGTTTAATTAAAACCTTTTCAAATTTGTTTTAAATTCAAATTCAAATCTGTTTTTAAATAACTTTCAAAATATAATTCCAAATAATACATGTAATATATGTTTTTGAATCAGAAAAATGTGAGGATTTCAAATATGCTATTCAAAATATTATTTGCACACTTTAATTTTCGAGTTGATTTAAAATTACAAATAAAATGCCCCTTTTTCTTAATTAATTAATAACTTTTGTTTTATAACTCCGAATTTGACAAACGATATGTCTAAAATGATCAGCTCGACGAGACCTTTCTGTTTATGCATTCCATGTTCTGAATTGCAGCATGCATCATATAAATATAAAGTATACAGCAACTTATTGGAGTATAAAATGTGACCAAAACTCAATAAAATGCTTATTTCTTGTATTCCACACCTCAACCATGCCATGCTACTTTATTGCCATGCAAATTGTGCATCATTCATCATGGCATGATTGTTTGCTTGTCGCATTTTATTCATATGCTTGTGCACTTTATTTATGTTGGCCCTTGTTTGTTTGGTTCTTCTTCGAATAGACGCTGAGCAGGGGATATATCAAGAAACCCAGGAGCACTACCCAGATCCTTCTCTCGCTTCAACTGAGCTGCCAGGCAAGCACTACCACATGCTTGCATACATATAGTACCTATTGCCTCTATCTTATTCTTGCATCATTGAGTCGCGATTGCATTAAATTGAATCCCAAATCTTTGCATAGCCTTTACTTTTAAACCCCCGAAGCTTGTTCCTCCATCCCATGAGCCATTACTACAGGAGTTGTTTGAGCCATGCAGTCGTAGAACGACATGTGTAGGGTATGTGAGTGTCGATGTACAACGGGTACCTAAACAACTTAACCAGTAGTAATGGGATAACTAATGAAAGTGGCACGGTGAGCAATATCTGCTATTTGGTTTTCCTGCTCACTTGTGTCCGTGGGACCCAGTACTTGATTCCTGTTCCTTGAATATTCGCTATCCACATCCGGAGGCCTATGGACCCCCCGAGGCGAGCTTGATTCATTCTTATTTCTTGGGGCCACAAAGTAGTTTGGGGCTTTATTACTATTCGTACTTATGCCATGCTTTCTTTGCTTTATTTAAGATTGTGCGAGGAGCACTGTCTTGTTAGGTAAGCGGAGTGTTTTCGTGGTATCGACAAGCCCAGTCACACTTTCGGGTTCCCGATCGTTTGACCATTGGCGCAAACTTTGAGTCCGTCTCGAGCCAACCGTTTGGGTAGCTTAATGGGGTGGCCCCCTGAAATATTTCTGAATCCTGTGATCGCTTTGTCGTGAATGCCTCGTTGGGATTTTATTTGGTTTTTGCGAGGTTGATCGAGTGTGTGTTGCTATTTGTGCACCCCTGCAGGGTAAAACTTTGTGAAAGTCGTGTCCGCGGTTATAGACGACTTGGAGCACAGTTTCTCGATCATAGACAAGTATAACTAAAGTACCGCTTTTAATTTGACTAAGTACCTAACTAGTAAATAGTGCAACACTCACGGAATGGTTAATAAATCTGCCAACGGATGGGAGGTTTGTTCGTCCGCTTCCTCGTTGGTAAGCGAGGAGGAGGATGGATCTGTGGATATTACTGTTATAACTGTTGTTATTAATTCACGGACATCCGTCTATCTATGGTTAGGCGGATGGTTAGCGAGTATCTATAGAATTGCTAGGTATTATCTTTTGCTGCTATTGCGTCACCCCAGGTTGTGTCTCCTTTAGAGGCATAAAGACTTGCTGAGTACCCCTAGGGTCTCACACGATAAATTGTTTGATTCAGATGAACAGGTAAGCTCGCAAGATGGATACTGGGTGGAGGAGACAGACGATGTTGGCAACAATCACTCGGTGTAGAGATTCCGGGAATGGGGATCCGTGAGATTTGTGGGCGGGATGTGTTTATTTAAGGGCATCTTATGCCGATTTGCTTCTTATCCGTACTCGGATCTTGTTTGCCGCTTCCGCCTGATACTCTGATGTTTGATGTATGAGGAGATATCCTAAACTATTATATCTATCTAGGATATTTGGATCTTGCCGTATGGCGTTGCAATATTTCTATTTCTTTTAGAGGGAATGGCTCTGAGGATTGTTGTATGGTGGCTTGCATACATACTCATTTGTGTATGTAGTTGATCCCTTCGCCTTCCGATTACGCCGCCCGTTCTTGTCCCGATGTTTGGAAATGGTTAGGACGGCCGAAAGGTCTACCTGTGAGTGGCATTTGGGCCCCACCGTACTATTTTAACCATTTCCGCTCATCCAGGCTTGTAACTAGGAGCGTAATTCACCGAGGTAGTTACAATTGGTATCAGAGCCATCCCGCCCTTCAGGGTCTCAGCCAAATGGTCGTTGTCAGTCTAGCAAATATTTTTGGTAGCTATGTATACTAGGGAAAAACAAAAAGCGAGAGTAGGACTGCTTCCATTTTTCTTCTTACCCAACCACCCACTCTTTTCTGGTAAGGAAGTGTAACGTTTTCAATCCTCTTCTTAAAATTCAAACTAGGATTCACGTGTTCTGGGTTTCCGTAGTACCATAGAAAGTGTGTGTGTGTGTGTGTGTAATTCTTTGTCTATCTCTTGCATCCAATTTGTTATCACAACCATGCCTTTGGTTATCAACTGTTGGTACATTCCATACTGACAGGCTTTTGAAAATCGGCGCGATCTATCTGACTCCTTGTTAACCGGTGCCATCTTTTTAAGGGTGTCCTTCCTTCTAGCAACTCCACATTCTGTGAAATCATCAGTTGCTAATCGCTACCTGATAAGTGATTTTGCGAATCTATTGGTATTTTAATGCCGAAAAATGCGGAAAAATTTTCTTTGATACATCTGTGTTTCCACACTCCTTTCCAGTCGTGTGTGAAACATTATCTATCTCCCTTTTATCAGCGTGTCCATGCTAACTCATGCTTTTGTCACCGGCGCTTAATCCTGGAGTTTCATTTCATCTCCAATTCTCTTGGGATAATTACATAACATGTGTCGATCCGATGCTGGTGATTGTAATTTGGTTCTCGGCATAGCTATATGACACTTATCATGAGTGGAATATGGAAAATGCTATCAACTTTATCCTCCAAATGGTGACGGTTATCTCCTATGATTTTGAGTACACCGTGATCATATCTATGCATATTCAAGCATCTTTGGCAATCCGGAGTTTCTCAAGGCACTACGGTGGTCTATCATCTGTTTATCATGCGGCACATCTTTTTGAACTCCAAATATGCAAAATTCTCTTTGAGACGAGGGAATTGCATCTTTTCGACTCTGGTAGCTTTGCTTAAGGTATGATCTATCATCTTTTCTTTATCCAAGATCTCTTTATCTTTGTAACCGGTGATCCGATCGACAATGTGAACCAGGTGACATCTCTTTGTCTTCCGAAGGACCAGATAATCTATTCTTCCAGTGCATCTTCTTCAACACGAACCCGTGCTCTTAATATTGATCTTTCTAAGAGCGTTGAGCTCAGAAAGTGTTTCGAGCATTTGTTCGTTTCTCCCGCCTCTTGAACTTGATATTCTGGGAATATCTTGTTAATCCATGGTGGTATATGTTGATAATGTGCTTGCCTATTCCATATCAATGGAAGGACATGGAAGATCATCTGTGTCTCTTTCTTTCAAGCTTTGTTAACACTGCCGTGTGCAAAGTTCCCAAAGTGAGAATTCTGGCTTCTTGAAGTCACCTATCTCGACCACGTCATACGCTAAATACATTACTTCAATTCTGGAATCAGCAAGTCCATTGTTAATTCCATCCTCCATCTTCAACCAATCTGGAGTTATTCCTTGTTGGCAAGTTATCATCGTCGTTCCGCTAAAGATTTCCTCAAAACTGCTAAATCTTCTCAATCATTTCAAGAAGAACCTGGAGTTCTTTCACCTCAGTCTCGTCAAGTAATCTCTTGAAACCCTCTCGCTCTATCGTCTATGCTCAATCCACCGGAGGCCATGAAGACCTTCAGATCTTGTATTCCTTCTGTTCAAGTTGGTGCTATCTTTTCTGTAGCTGTTGAATCTTGCAGTTCTTCTCCGTAATCTTCCTTCATGTCTTTCCGGTGGCTTGGTACTCCCGACATGACGACAACATCATCATCTTTATCTATCTATGAATCCGGCAAATCGTTTGCATCTATCCTTGTTTTCTAACGAAGTTCCATGAGCTCTTCTTGTCAATACCTTCAGTCTGTTTCGGTAGTTGGGTTGCATGGTTTTCTTATTCATGTGCGGAGTAATGCTTTGAGTGCGGGATGGAGTAGCTACCATACCACTACTCTTATCATTCGCTCTTGTACATTGAATTGGTGAATCAATGTGATTTCACTCATTCCACGGAAGTTAGAAGTGGCCTTTATCCCTCGATACTTTTACTTCCGTCCTTGTTCTTCTGGAGTGCTGTCTCGAAGAAAGTAATCAATAATCTCTCGTTGGTGATCTCGTCTTTTCCTACACGGAGCAAATCTTCAATTATCTGGTGGAAACAGACGCAAACTCTTTTCTGTCCTCGTCATTCTACCGATGCTTCATCCCCAAACAAGATGAAAGGAAACTATCTCTCTTTGTTTCATCAATTCTTTTTCTGTGGTAAAGCCAATTATGGTTGATGCTATCAGCTGCAAATCTATTACGTTAGCCTCAAGGCTAAAGAAAGCAATAAGTATATCTACAATAAACTCCAGATCCTCCATATTCTTTGCTTCTCGGGATTCCACCATGATCTAGCTTCACATCCGTCTCTGGAAGTTATATCCGCGCACCTCAATTGCGTGATCCTTTAGTTCTTACCGGCGCAAGAAGAATCTAATCCGACGTTGTCTAACTAAATCTTTCTGTTGATATCAAGGGACTCTATTGTTTGAAGGCAATATTGTTTCCGAACTTCATTTCTCAAATCCGAGAGAAGATACGATGCTATTGTCATAGTGGTTCAAAACCTCTCCAATCTAGATCTTTTTCTTCCGGCGAGATAAAGATTTCATCATTTCTAGTATCGGTAAATCTTTAATCTTAATGGTGTGTCTTCCTTTATTCATGATACATCATCTTGTCCTTTTCTTTCACAAGTGGTTATATTCTTTTATCATGTTTCTTAAGGAAACCGGAGCTATGTCCATCCTATCCTTCTTGTCTCACGACAATCCTTCAACTCTTCTAACCCGTTGTGTCTCAAGCAAAGCAAACTCGCAACAAGTCTAGCAAGTTTTGCAAGGTGTAGTGGTCGCACCATTAGTGGTTCATCAACTTGGGAACGTGAGGGTCACCTTCGTTCGAACACCCGTCTCTCCTTGTGTTGTTTTCTTTTTCCTAGGAATCTCGGGGCGAGATTCTTGTTTAGTGGGGGAGAGTTGTAGCATCCCAATTGTCTAACAATTGCAATGCTACTAGCCTAGTCTATATATATGCTACTTCCTACATATAATTGTTGCATCATAATTATATCATGCTCATGTTATCATGCCACCTTGCATTTGAGCATCATATAAAATCTCTTCCTTTGGTTCTTCTCTCATATGCATTATTAATTGTATTTGCCTCTTGATATTGTTTTTGGTTATTGATATATTGTTTAATGCCCAAGTTGAGTTGGGGGCATATCTTTTATTAACTCCACCACCTTTCTTGTCATCACCCCAGCATTCCACCATCCAACTAAATATGAGCTTTGCACTTTATTGGGTTTTACCTCTAGCTCATGTGGGTTGGGATGGATCCAATTATATTTCCACATGCTCTCATATTAGCATCACGTTGTTTTCACATTATTGATATATGAGAGCCACATGGCCACCTTTGCATGCTATGTGAGTGGAACCCCTTGTCAAGCATGCATATGGTTTAAATATGAATATAAGCTCATGTAGGAATACCATTGTGGTTCATGTTGGCTAGTGGCACATACACACAAGCTTGGCCACCTTATATTCATGCATAATCTTTTATTTAGTCCATGTGGTAAACAAGCTCTCTTTTCTTTTGTTGGGCCTTTTTCCAAAATTTGGGAAGTTTGCTTATACAAATGCCATGAGATAATCTAGTGGTTTTCACTACTAGAGGAGGCATTTACTATTTATGCATGGACCATGCAAGATCATCTTTTACTCTCTTATTTTGGCTTTATTGGATTTTTGGAGTGGAGCATGGTTCTATTGCAATCAAGTCAAGATGGCTCAAGTTGTTTGAACTCCACCATCCTTATGGCATCTAAACTTGGTTTTGTTAAGCATCATGGCATGCTTATATTACATGTGTAGATGTCTCTTTTCCTTCTTAACCAAAATCTTTTCCCTCCTACCCCAAAAACCTACTCCAACCCCAACCCTAAGCCCCCTCTCTCTCTCTTTCTCTCTACCATGAGCACCATCTAACCTAACCCGAGCCCCCTCTAAGCTAACCCTAGCTACCCACACCTCTCTCACCTCTCCCTCTCTCCACCGTGATGATCCCACCTGGCTACCCCTCTCCATGGTCCCACACCCCATCTACCCCTCCTCCTAGCCAAGCCCTAGCTATCCCGAGCCTCTCCATCCTAACCTAGCCGAGCCTCACCTCCCCTCTCTGCTTTCACTCTCGCCATCTAGAAGAGCCCCACCGAGCCACCTTGCCTTGCTCCTGTCTGGTCCCAGCTGCAAGCACCCAGCCCCTCCCGAGCCAGTCTACCACGTGAGAGAGAGGAGGGAGAAAGGTGGCCACCTCCACTTTTCCCACCCTAGCCACCGATCCTTCCCATGTGCCTCCCTCTACCTCGTTCTTATCTACCCCTCCTTTGCCTAGCAACCACAGAACTCCCCAGGGCCGTGCCCTTCTACTCCTCCCTCCCCACCTACCCCTGCTACCCTCTCTTCCATCTCCATCTACCCCACCATCGGCATCACACCACCACCACCATAGCAGAAGGAGGGCGAGGTGTGCAGGCGTTGGGAAGACGGCCGAGCACCAGCGTCGCCCTGCCAGCCAGACAAGGAGGAGAAGGCGGGATCACTTCACACCGGCAGCGTTCCGTGAGCAAACCCTAGCCGAGACCCGGCTTCCTCGCGATCCCTGCGCTCCATCACGATCCGACCGACCGATCTCTCCGGTGAGCATCCCTTCTCCCCAGCCTCGCTTCATCACCACCGTCTAAGCGCCACCGTTCTTTTCGTGAGCGTCGTAAATGCGTGCGTCGAGCTTGTCGGTGTCGCTAGTTTTCCTCGCCACCTAGAACCTTACCTGCCCCATCCTCCCTCTGTCACCACCCACAGCCTACGCGATGGCTACGCCCCTTGACCAGGTCCCGGATCGAATCCCCATCGCGCCAGCATCGCCGTCGCGTTCCTTGATTCGTCAAGCGCTGGCGTAGAAGAACAATAGTGCGAGGTGCCCTTTTGCCGATACCCCCCTGTCTTTTGTTTTTCATAAACCCGCGACCCCTCCGGACCCACTTGACATCGGCTGTTGCCACTTTGCAAAAATGGACCGCATCCGGATCCTCAACCGTGCTCCCCATCCTCGCCCGCGTGGCAAACACCCTTGCCCCCATCGCGTGGCCCGCTCTAGCACCGGTCCGCTTTGTTAGTTATTCGCGGCTAGCCTTCATGTGAAAAAGCTTTTGCCGCCGTTTATGCCCGATAGCGGTCCCACCCGTGCGTATGCGTAGCTAGGTCTGCGAGTACAAAATGTTTTACGCGTCTTTGTTTAATTAAAACCTTTTCAAATTTGTTTTAAATTCAAATTCAAATCTGTTTTTAAATAACTTTCAAAATATAATTCAAAATAATACATGTAATATATGTTTTTGAATCAGAAAAATGTGAGGATTTCAAATATGCTATTCAAAATATTATTTGCACACTTTAATTTTCGAGTTGATTTAAAATTACAAATAAAATGCCCCTTTTTCTTAATTAATTAATAACTTTTGTTTTATAACTCCGAATTTGACAAACGATATGTCTAAAATGATCAGCTCGACGAGACCTTTCTGTTTATGCATTCCATGTTCTGAATTGCAGCATGAATCATATAAATATAAAGTATACAGCAACTTATTGGAGTATAAAATGTGACCAAAACTCAATAAAATGCTTATTTCTTGTATTCCACACACCTCCATGCCATGCTACTTTATTGCCATGCAAATTGTGCATCATTCATCATGGCATGATTGTTTGCTTATGCATTTTATTCATATGCTTGTGCACTTTATTTATGTTGGCCCTTGTTTGTTTGGTTCTTCTTGAATAGGCTGACGAGGATATATCAAGAAACCCGAGCACTACAGATCCTTCTCTCGCTTCAACTAAGCTGCCCAAGCACTACCACATGCTTGCATACATATAGTACCTATTGCCTCTATCTTATTCTTGCATCATTGAGTCGATTGCATTAAATTGAATCCCAATCTTGCATAGCCTTTACTTTTAAACCCCAAAGCTTGTTCCTCCATCCCATGATCCATTACTACAGGAGTTGTTTGAGCCATGCAAGTGTAGAACAGCATGTGTAGGGTATGTGAGTGTCGATGTACAACGGTACCTAAACAACTTAACTTTGAGTAGTAATGGGATAACTAATGAAAGTGGCACGGTGAGCAATATCGCTATTTGGTTTTCCTGCTCACTTGTGTCCGTGGGACCCAGTACTTGATTCTGTTCCTTGAATATTCGTGCTATCCACATCCGGAGGCCTATGGACCCCCTGAGCGAGCTTGATTCATTCTTATTTCTTGGGGCCACAAAGTAGTTTGGGGCTTTATTACTATTCGTACTTATGCCATGCTTCTTTGCTTTATTTAAGATTGTCGAGGAGCACTGTCTTGTTTAGGTAAGCGGAGTGTTTTAGCGGTATCGACAAGCCAGTCACACTTTGGGTTCGATCGTTTACAACCATTGACACAAACCTTGAGTCCGTCTCGAGCAGCCAACTTCGTTGCGGGTAGCTTAATGGGGTGGCCCACGAAATATTTCTGAATCTGTGATCGCTTTGTCGTGAATGCCTCGTTGGGATTTGATTTGGTTTTTCGAGGTTGATCGGTGTGTGTTGCTATTTGTGCACCTGGTAAAACTTTGAAAGCCGTGTCATGGTTATAGGCGACTTGGAGCACAGTTTCTCGATCATAGACAAGTATAACTAAAGTACCGCTTTTAATTTGACTAAGTACGACTAGTAAATAGTGCAACACTCGGGGAATGGTTAATAAAACTGCCAGCGGATGGGGGTTTGTTAAATCGCTTCCTCGTTGGTAGCGAGGAGGAGGATGGATCATGGATATTCTTTATAACTGTTGTTATTAATTCACGGACATCCGTCTATCTATGGTTAGGCGGATGGTTAGCAGTATCTATAGAATTGCTAGGTATTATCTTTTGCTGCAATTCGTCACCCAGGTTGTGTCTCCTTTAGAGGCATAAAGACTTCTTGAGTACCCTAGGGTCTCACCACGATAAATTGTTTGATTCGGATGAGCAGTGGCTTCGCAAGATGGATCTTTGGGTGGAGAGCAGACAATGTTGTGCGATCACTCGGTGTAGAGATTCCGGAGCAGGATCCGTGAGATCGTAGGCGGGATGTGTTTATTTAAGGGCATCTTATGCCGATTTGCTTCTTATCCGTACTCGGATCTTGTTTGCCGCTTCACTTTGATACTCGATGTTTGCTGTGAGGAGATATCCTAAACTATTATATCTATCTAGGATATTTGGATCTTGCCGTATGGCGTTGCAATATTTCTATTTCTTTTAGAGGGAATGGCTCTGAGGATTGTTGTATGGTGGCTTGCATACATACTCATTTGTGTATGTAGTTGATCCCTTCGCCTTCCGATTACGCCGCCCGTTCTTGTCCCGATGTTTGGAAATGGTTAGGACGGACGAAAGGTCTACCTGTGAGTGGCATTTGGGCCCCACCGTACTATTTTAACCATTTCCGCTCATCCAGGCTTGTAACTAGGAGCGTAATTCACCGAGGTAGTTACAATTGGTATCAGAGCCATCCCGCCCTTCAGGGTCTCAGCCAAATGGTCGTTGTCAGTCTAGCAAATATTTTTGGTAGCTATGCATACTAGGGAAAAACAAAACACGAGTAGGACTGCTTCCATTTTCTTCTTACCCAACCACCCACTCTTTTCTGGTAAGGAAGTGTAACGTTTTCAATCCTCTTCTTAAAATTCAAACTAGGATTCACGTGTTCTGGGTTTCCGTAGTACCATAGAAAGTGTGTGTGTGTGTGTGTGTGTGATTCTTTGTCTATCTATTGCATCCAATTTGTTATCACAATCATGCCTTTGGTTATCAACTGTTGGTACATTCCATACTTACAAGCTTTTGAAAATCGGCGCGATCTATCTGACTCCTTGTTAACCGGTGCCATCTTTTTAAGGGTGTCCTTCCTTCTATCAACTCCACATTCTGTGAAATCATCAGTTGCTAATCGCTACCTGATAAGTGATTTTGCGAATCTATTGGTATTTTAATGCCGAAAAATGCGGAAAAATTTTCTTTGATACATCTGTGTTTCCACACTCCTTTCCAGTCGTGTGTGAAACATTATCTATCTCCCTTTTATCAGCGTGTCCATGCTAACTCATTCTTTCGTCACCGGCGCTTAATCCTGGAGTTTCATTTCATCTCCAATTCTCTTGGGCTAATTACATAACATGTGTCGATCCGATGCTGGTGATTGTAATTTGGTTCTCGGCATAGCTATATGACACTTATCATGAGTGGAATATGGAAAATGCTATCAACTTTATCCTCCAAATGGTGACGGTTATCTCCTGTGATTTTGAGTACACCGTGATCATATCTATGCATATTCAAGCATCTTTGGCAATCCGGAGTTTCTCAAGGCACTACGGTGGTCTATCATCTGTTTATCATGCGGCACATCTTTTTGAACTCCAAATCTGCAAAATTCTCTTTGAGACGAGGGAATTGCATCTTTTCGACTCTGGTAGCTTTGCTTAAGGTATGATCTATCATCTTTTCTTTATCCAAGATCTCTTTATCTTTGTAGGTGATCCGATCGACAATGTGAACGGTGACATCTCTTTGTCTTCGAAGGACCGGATAATCTATTCTTCGATTGCATCTTCTTCAACACGAACCCGTGCTCTTAATATTGATATTTCTAGGCGTTGAGCTCGAAAGTGTTTCGAGCATTTGTTCGTTTCTCCCGCCTCTTGAACTTGATATTCTGGGAATATCTTGTTAATCCATGGTGGTATATGTTGATAATGTGCTTGCCTATTCCATATCAATGGAAGGACATGGAAGATCATCTGTGTCTCTTTCTTTCAAGATTTGTTAACACTGCCGTGTGCAAAGTTCCCAAAGTGAGAATTCTGGCTTCTTGAAGTCACCTATATCGACCACGTCCTTCTGCTAAATACATTACTTCAATTCTGGAATCAGCAAGTCCATTGTTAATTCCATCCTCCATCTTCAACCAATCTGGAGTTATTCCTTGTTGGCAAGTTATCATCGTCGTTCCGCTAAAGATTTCCTCAAAACTGCTAAATCTTCTCAATCATTTCAAGAAGAACCTGGAGTTCTTTCACCTCAGTCTCGTCAAGTAATCTCTTGAAACCCTCTCGCTCTATCGTCTATGCTCAATCCACCGGAGGCCATGAAGACCTTCAGATCTTGTATTCCTTCTCTTCAAGTTGGTGCTATCTTTTCTGTAGCTGTTGAATCTTGCAGTTCTTCTCCGTAATCTTCCTTCATGTCTTTCCGGTGGCTTCGTACTCCCGACATGACGACAACATCATCATCTTTATCTATCTATGAATCCCGCAAATCGTTTGCATATATCCTTGTTTTCTAACGAAGTTCCATGAGCTCTTCTTGTCAATACCTTCAGTCTGTTTCGGTAGTTGGGTTGCATGGTTTTCTTATTCATGTGCGGAGTAATGCTTTGAGTGCGGGATGGAGTAGCTACCATACCACTACTCTTATCATTCGCTCTTGTACATTGAATTGGTGAATCAATGTGATTTCACTCATTCCACGGAAGTTAGAAGTGGCCTTTATCCCTCGATACTTTTACTTCCGTCCTTGTTCTTCCGGAGTGCTCTCTCGAAGAAAGTAATCAATAATCTCTCGTTGGTGATCTCGTCTTTTCCTACACGGAGCAAATCTTCAATTATCTGGTGGAAACAGACGCAAACTCTTTTCTGTCCTCGTCATTCTACCGATGCTCGGCATCCCCAAACAAGATGAAAGGAAACTATCTCTCTTTGTTTCATCAATTCTTTTTCTGTGGTAAAGCCAATTATGGTTGATGCTATCAGCTGCAAATCTATTACGTTAGCCTCAAGGCTAAAGAAAGCAATAAGTATATCTACAATAAACTCCAGATCCTCCGTATTCTTTGCTTCTCGGGATTCCACCATGATCTAGCTTCACATCCGTCTCTGGAAGTTATATCCGTGCACCTCAATTGCGTGATCCTTTAGTTCTTACCGGCGCAAGAAGAATCTAATCCGACGTTGTCTAACTAAATCTTTCTGTTGATATCAAGGGACTCTATTGTTTGAAGGCAATATTGTTTCCAAACTTCATTTCTCAAATCCGAGAGAAGATACGATGCTATTGTCATAGTGGTTCAAAACCTCTCCAATCTAGATCTTTTTCTTCCGGCGAGAGAAAGATTTCATCATTTCTAGTATCGGTAAATCTTTAATCTTAATGGTGTGTCTTCCTTTATTCATGATACATCATCTTGTCCTTTTCTTTCACAAGTGGTTATATTCTTTTATCATGTTTCGTAAGGAAACCGGAGCTATGTCCATCCTATCCTTCTTGTCTCACGACAATCCTTCAACTCTTCTAACCCGTTGTTTCTCAAGCAAAACGCAAACTCGCAACAAGTCTAGCAAGTTTTGCAAGGTGTAGTGGTCGCACCATTCCGTGGTTCATCAACTTGGGAACGTGAGGGTCACCTTCGTTCGAACACCCGTCTCTCCTTGTGTTGTTTTCTTTTTCCTAGGAATCTCGGGGCGAGATTCTTGTTTAGTGGGGGAGAGTTGTAGCATCCCAATTGTCTAACAATTGCAATGATACTAGCCTAGTCTATATATATGCTACTTCCTACATATAATTGTTGCATTATAATTATATCATGCTCATGTCATCATGCCACCATGCATTTGAGCATCATATAAAACCTCTTCCTTTGGTTCTTCTCTCATATGCATTATTAATTGTATTTGCCTCTTGATATTGTTTTTGGTTATTGATATATTGTTTAATTCCCAAGTTGAGTTGGGGGCATATCTTTTATTAACTCCACCACCTTTCTTGTCATCACCCCAGCATTCCACCATCCAACTAAATATGAGCTTTGCACTTTATTGGGTTTTACCTCTAGCTCATGTGGGTTGGGATGGATCCAATTATATTTCCACATGCTCTCATATTAGAATCACATTGTTTTCACATTATTGATATATGAGAGCCACATGGCCACCTTTGCATGCTATGTGAGTGGAACCCCTTGTCAAGCTTGCATATGGTTTAAATATGAATATAAGCTCATGTAGGAATACCATTGTGGTTCATGTTGGCTAGTGGCACATACACACAAGCTTGTCCACCTTATATTCATGCATGATCTTTTATTTAGTCCATGTGGTAAACAAGCTCTCTTTTCTTTTGTTGGGCCTTTTTCCAAAATTTGGGAAGCTTGCTTATACAAATGCCATGAGATAATCTAGTGGTTTTCACTACTAGAGGAGGCATTTACTATTTATGCATGGACCATGCAAGATCATCTTTTACTCTCTTATTTTGGCTTTATTGGATTTTTGGAGTGGAGCATGGTTCTATTGCAATCAAGTCAAGATGGCTCAAGTTGTTTGAACTCCACCATCCTTATGGCATCTAAACTTGGTTTTGTTAAGCATCATGGCATGCTTATATTACATGTGTAGATGTCTCTTTTCCTTCTTAACCAAAATCTTTTCCCTCCTACCCCAAAAACCTACTCCAACCCCAACCCTAAGCCCCCCTCTCTCTCTTTCTCTCTACCATGAGCACCATCTAACCTAACCCGAGCCCCCTCTAAGCTAACCCTAGCTACCCACACCTCTCTCACCTCTCCATATCTCCACCGTGATGATCCCACTGCTACCCCCTCTCCTGGTCCCACACCCCATCTACCCCTCCTCCTAGCCAAGCTAAGCTATCCAGAGCCTCTCCATCCTAACCTAGCCGAGCCTCACCTCCCTCTCTGCTTTCACTCTCGCCATCTAGCAGGCCCCAGAGCCACCTTGCCTTGCTCTGTGGGTCCCATTGCAAGCACCAAGCCCCTCCCGAGCCCTCACCACGTGAGAGAGGAGGGAGAAAGGTGGCCACCTCCACTTTTCCCACCCTAGCCACCGATCCTTCCCATGTGCCTCCCTCTACCTCGTTCTTATCTACCCCTCCTTTGCCTAGCAACCACAGAACTCCCCAGGGCCGTGCCCTTCTACTCCTCCCTCCCCACCTACCCCTGCTACCCTCTCTTCCATCTCCATCTACCCCACCGTCGGCATCACACCACCACCACCAAAGCAGAAGAGGCGAGGTGTGGGCGTTAGGGGACCGAGCCGAGCACCAGCGTCGCCCACATGCAGGCGAGGAGGAGGCGGCGGATCCGCTACACCCGGCCAGCGTTCGGCGAGCAAACCCTAGCCCGAGACCCCGGCTTCCTCATGATCCCTGCGCTCCATCACGATCCGACCGCACCGATCTCTCCATGGTGAGCATCCCTTCTCCCGACATCCTCCGCTTCATCACCACCGTCTAGCGCCGTTCTTTTGTCGAACACCGTGCGTCGAGGCTCGTCGGTGTCGCCGATTTCCTCTCCACCTAGAACCTTACCTAGGCCCCATCCTCCCTCCTGTCACCACCCGACCTACCGCGGTGGCTACGCCCGCCGAGCGAGCCCCGGTCCCGGATCGAATCCCCACGCGCGCGCCGGTATGTCGCCGTGCGTGCCTTCAGTTCGTCAGAAACGCGTAGAAGAACAATAGTGCGAGGTGCCCTTTTGCCGATACCCCCCTGTCTTTTATTTTTCCTAAACCCGCGACCCCTCCGGACCCACCTATCATCGGCTGTTGCCACTTTGCAAAAAGGGACCGCAAGCATCGGATCCTCAACCCGCGCTCCCCATCCTCGCCTCGTGGCAAACACCCTTGCCCCCCTGGCGCGTGGGCCCGCTCTAGCACCGGTCGCTTTATGTCGGTTATTGCGGCTAGCCTTCCAGCGGTGAGAAAAGCTTTTTAGCGCCGTTCGCCCGATCGACAGCGGTCCCACCCGTGCGTATGCGTGGCTGGGTGCGGCAGTACAAAATGTTTTCTGCGTGCTGTTTAATTAAAACCTTTTCAAATTTATTTTAAATTCAAATTCAAATCTGTTTTTAAATAACTTTCAAAATATAATTCCAAATAATACATGTAATATATGTTTTTGAATCAGAAAAATTTGAGGATTTCAAATATGCTATTCAAAATATTATTTGCAGACTTTAATTTTCGAGTTGATTTAAAATTACAAATAAAATGCCCCTTTTTCTTAATTAATTAATAACTTTTGTTTTATAACTTCGAATTTGACAAACGATATGTCTAAAATGATCAGCTCGACGAGACCTTTCTGTTTATGCATTCCATGTTCTGAATTGCAGCATGCATCATATAAATATAAAGTATACAGCAACTTATTGGAGTATAAAATGTGACCAAAACTCAATAAAATGCTTATTTCTTGTATTCCACACCTCACCCATGCCATGCTACTTTATTGCCATGCAAATTGTGCATCATTCATCATGGCATGATTGTTTGCTTGTCGCATTTTATTCATATGCTTGTGCACTTTATTTATGTTGGCCCTTGTTTGTTTGGTTCTTCTTGAATAGGCCAATGACGGGGATATATCAAGAAACCCAGGAGCACTACCCAGATCCTTCTCTCGCTTCAACTGAGCTGCCAGGCAAGCACTACCACATGCTTGCACATATAGTACCTATTGCCTCTATCTTATTCTTGCATCATTGAGTCGTGATTGCATTAAATTGAATCCCAAGTACTGCATAGCCTTTACTTTTAAACCCCACCGAAGCTTGTTCCTCCATCCCATGAGCCATTACTACAGGAGTTGTTTGAGCCATGCAAGTCGTAGAATAGCATGTGTAGGGTATGTGAGTGTCTGATGTACAACGAGGTACCTAAACAACTTAACCTGAGTAGTAATGGGATAACTAATGAAAGTGGCACGGTGAGCAATATCGCTATTTGGTTTTTCTGCTCACTTGTGTCCGTGGGACCCGAGTACTTGATTCCTGTTCCTTGAATATTCGCTATCCACATCCGGAGGCCTATGGACCCCCAGAGCGAGCTTGATTCATTCTTATTTCTTGGGGCCACAAAGTAGTTTGGGGCTTTATTACTATTCGTACTTATGCCATGCTTTTCTTGCTTTATTTAAGATTGTGCGAGGAGCACCTGTCTTTTTAGGTAAGCGAGTGTTTTTGGTGTCGACAAGCCAGTCCACACTTTCGGGTTCCCGATCGTTTACAGCGCCAAACCTTGAGTCCTTCTCGGGGTAACCGTTGCGGGTAGCTTAATGGGGTGGCCCCTGAAATATTTCTGAATCATGTGATCGCTTTGTCGTGAATGCCTCGTTGGGATTTGATTTGGTTTATCCGAGGTTGATCGAGTGTGTGTTGCTATTTGTGCACCCCTGCAGGGTAAAACTTTCTGAAAGCCTTGTCCGCGGTTATGGACGACTTGGAGCACAGTTTCTCGATCATAGACAAGTATAACTAAAGTACCGCTTTTAATATGACTAAGTACCTGACTAGTAAATAGTGCAACACTCAGGGAATGGTTAATAAAACTGCCAACGGATGGGGGGTTTGTTCGTCCGCTTCCTCGTTGGTAAGCGAGGAGGAGGATGGATCTGTGGATATTACTGTTATAACTATTGTTATTAATTCACGGACATCCGTCTATCTATGGTTAGGCGGATGGTTAGCGAGTATCTATAGAATTGCTAGGTATTATCTTTTGCTGCAATTGCATCACCCCAGGTTGTGTCCCCTTTAGAGGCATAAAGACTTCCTCAGTACCCCTAGGGTCTCACACGATAAATTGTTTGATTCAGATGAACAGGTAAGCTCGCAAGATGGATACTGGGTGGAGGAGACAGACGATGTTGGAAACGATCACTCGGTGTAGAGATTCCGGGAACGGGGATCCGTGAGATCTGTGGGCGGGATGTGTTTATTTAAGGGCATCTTATGCCGATTTGCTTCTTATCCGTACTCGGATCTTGTTTGCCGCTTCCGCCTGATACTCTGATGTTTGATGTATGAGGAGATATCCTAAACTATTATATCTATCTAGGATATTTGGATCTTGCCGTATGGCGTTGCAATATTTCTATTTCTTTTAGAGGGAATGGCTCTGAGGACTGTTGTATGGTGGCTTGCATACATACTCATTTGTGTATGTAGTTGATCCCTTCGCCTTCCGATTACGCCGCCCGTTCTTGTCCCGATGTTTGGAAATGGTTAGGACGGCCGAAAGGTCTACCTGTGAGTGGCATTTGGGCCCCACCGTACTATTTTAACCATTTCCGCTCATCCAGGCTTGTAACTAGGAGCGTAATTCACCGAGGTAGTTACAATTGGTATCAGAGCCATCCCGCCCTTCAGGGTCTCAGCCAAATGGTCGTTGTCAGTCTAGCAAATATTTTTGGTAGCTATGTATACTAGGGAAAAACAAAACGCGAGAGTAGGACTGCTTCCATTTTTCTTCTTACCCAACCACCCACTCTTTTCTGGTAAGGAAGTGTAACGTTTTCAATCCTCTTATTAAAATTCAAACTAGGATTCACGTGTTCTGGGTTTCCGTAGTACCATAGAAAGTGTGTGTGTGTGTGTGTGTGTGTGTAATTCTTTGTCTATCTGTTGCATCCAATTTGTTATCACAATCATGCCTTTGGTTATCAACTGTTGGTACATTCCATACTGACAGGCTTTTGAAAATCGGAGCGATCTATCTGACTCCTTGTTAACCGGTGCCATCTTTTTAAGGATGTCCTCCTTCTAGCAACTCCACATTCTGTGAAATCATCAGTTGCTAATCGCTACCTGATAAGTGATTTTGCGAATCTATTGGTATTTTAATGCCGAAAAATGCGGAAAATTTTTCTTTGATACATCTGTGTTTCCACACTCCTTTCCAGTCGTGTGTGAAACATTATCTATCTCCCTTTTATCAGCGTGTCCATGCTAACTCATTCTTTTGTCACCGGCGCTTAATCCTGGAGTTTCATTTCATCTCCAATTCTCTTGGGCTAATTACATAACATGTGTCGATCCGATGCTGGTGATTGTAATTTGGTTCTCGGCATAGCTATATGACACTTATCATGAGTGGAATATGGAAAATGCTATCAACTTTATCCTCCAAATGGTGACGATTATCTCCTGTGATTTTGAGTACACCGTGATCATATCTATGCATATTCAAGCATCTTTGGCAATCCGGAGTTTCTCAAGGCACTACGGTGGTCTATCATCTGTTTATCATGCGGCACATCTTTTTGAACTCCAAATCTGCAAATTCTCTTTGAGACGAGGGAATTGCATCTTTTCGACTCTGGTAGCTTTGCTTAAGGTATGATCTATCATCTTTTCTTTATCCAAGATCTCTTTATCTTTGTAACCGGTGATCCGATCGACAATGTGAACCAGGTGACATCTCTTTGTCTTCCGAAGGACCAGATAATCTATTCTTCCAGTGCATCTTCTTCAACACGAACCCGTGCTCTTAATATTGATCTTTCTAAGAGCGTTGAGCTCAGAAAGTGTTTCGAGCATTTGTTCGTTTCTCCCGCCTCTTGAACTTGATATTCTGGGAATATCTTGTTAATCCATGGTGGTATATGTTGATAATGTGCTTGCCTATTCCATATCAATGGAAGGACATGGAAGATCATCTGTGTCTCTTTCTTTCAAGCTTTGTTAACACTGCCGTGTGCAAAGTTCCCAAAGTGAGAATTCTGGCTTCTTGAAGTCACCTATCTCGACCACGTCCTTCTGCTAAATACATTACTTCAATTCTGGAATTAGCAAGTCCATTGTTAATTCCATCCTCCATCTTCAACCAATCTGGAGTTATTCCTTGTTGGCAAGTTATCATCGTCGTTCCGCTAAAGATTTCCTCAAAACTGCTAAATCTTCTCAATCATTTCAAGAAGAACCTGGAGTTCTTTCACCTCAGTCTCGTCAAGTAATCTCTTGAAACCCTCTCGCTCTATCGTCTATGCTCAATCCACCGGAGACCATGAAGACCTTCAGATCTTGTATTCCTTCTCTTCAAGTTGGTGCTATCTTTTCTGTAGCTGTTGAATCTTGCAGTTCTTCTCCGTAATCTTCCTTCATGTATTTCCGGTGGCTTGGTACTCCCGACATGACGACAACATCATCATCTTTATCTATCTATGAATCCGGCAAATCGTTTGCATCTATCCTTGTTTTCTAACGAAGTTCCATGAGCTCTTCTTGTCAATACCTTCAGTCTGTTTCGGTAGTTGGGTTGCATGGTTTTCTTATTCATGTGCGGAGTAATGCTTTGAGTGCGGGATGGAGTAGCTACCATACCACTACTCTTATCATTCACTCTTGTACATTGAATTGGTGAATCAATGTGATTTCACTCATTCCACGGAAGTTAGAAGTGGCCTTTATCCCTCGATACTTTTACTTCCGTCCTTGTTCTTCCGGAGTGCTCTCTCGAAGAAAGTAATCAATAATCTCTCGTTGGTGATCTCGTCTTTTCCTACACGGAGCAAATCTTCAATTATCTGGTGGAAACAGACGCAAACTCTTTTCTGTCCTCGTCATTCTACCGATGCTCGGCATCCCCAAACAAGATGAAAGGAAACTATCTCTCTTT
Source organism: Avena insularis (assembly GCA_023614405.1). NCBI lineage: Eukaryota > Viridiplantae > Streptophyta > Magnoliopsida > Poales > Poaceae > Avena > Avena insularis. The sequence continues at coordinate 510,285,508 of CM042690.1, forward strand.
GTTTCATCAATTCTTTTTCTGTGGTAAAGCCAATTATGGTTGATGCTATCAGCTGCAAATCTATTACGTTAGCCTCAAGGCTAAAGAAAGCAATAAGTATATCTACAATAAACTCCAGATCCTCCATATTCTTTGCTTCTCGGGATTCCACCATGATCTAGCTTCACATCCGTCTCTGGAAGTTATATCCGTGCACCTCAATTGCGTGATCCTTTAGTTCTTACCGGCGCAAGAAGAATCTAATCCGACGTTGTCTAACTAAATCTTTCTGTTGATATCAAGGGACTCTATTGTTTGAAGGCAATATTGTTTCCGAACTTCATTTCTCAAATCCGAGAGAAGATACGATGCTATTGTCATAGTGGTTCAAAACCTCTCCAATCTAGATCTTTTTCTTCCGGCGAGATAAAGATTTCATCATTTCTAGTATCAGTAAATCTTTAATCTTAATGGTGTGTCTTCCTTTATTCATGATACATCATCTTGTCCTTTTCTTTCACAAGTGGTTATATTCTTTTATCATGTTTCTTAAGGAAACCGGAGCTATGTCCATCCTATCCTTCTTGTCTCACGACAATCCTTCAACTCTTCTAACCCGTTGTTTCTCAAGCAAAACGCAAACTCGCAACAAGTCTAGCAAGTTTTGCAAGGTGTAGTGGTCGCACCATTCCGTGGTTCATCAACTTGGGAACGTGAGGGTCACCTTCGTTCGAACACCCGTCTCTCCTTGTGTTGTTTTCTTTTTCCTAGGAATCTCGGGGCGAGATTCTTGTTTAGTGGGGGAGAGTTGTAGCATCCCAATTGTCTAACAATTGCAATGCTACTAGCCTAGTCTATATATATGCTACTTCCTACATATAATTGTTGCATCATAATTATATCATGCTCATGTTATCATGCCACCTTGCATTTGAGCATCATATAAAACCTCTTCCTTTGGTTCTTCTCTCATATGCATTATTATTTGTATTTGCCTCTTGATATTGTTTTTGGTTATTGATATATTGTTTAATGCCCAAGTTGAGTTGGGGGCATATCTTTTATTAACTCCACCACCTTTCTTGTCATCACCCCAGCATTCCACCATCCAACTAAATATGAGCTTTGCACTTTATTGGGTTTTACCTCTAGCTCATGTGGGTTGGGATGGATCCAATTATATTTCCACATGCTCTCATATTAGCATCACGTTGTTTTCACATTATTGATATATGAGAGCCACATGGCCACCTTTGCATGCTATGTGAGTGGAACCCCTTGTCAAGCTTGCATATGGTTTAAATATGAATATAAGCTCATGTAGGAATACCATTGTGGTTCATGTTGGCTAGTGGCACATACACACAAGCTTGGCCACCTTATATTCATGCATGATCTTTTATTTAGTCCATGTGGTAAACAAGCTCTCTTTTCTTTTGTTGGGCCTTTTTCCAAAATTTGGGAAGCTTGCTTATACAAATGCCATGAGATAATCTAGTGGTTTTCACTACTAGAGGAGGCATTTACTATTTATGCATGGACCATGCAAGATCATCTTTTACTCTCTTATTTTGGCTTTATTGGATTTTTGGAGTGGAGCATGGTTCTATTGCAATCAAGTCAAGATGGCTCAAGTTGTTTGAACTCCACCATCCTTATGGCATCTAAACTTGGTTTTTTAAGCATCATGGCATGCTTATATTACATGTGTAGATGTCTCTTTTCCTTCTTAACCAAAATCTTTTCCCTCCTACCCCAAAAACCTACTCCAACCCCAACCCTAAGCCCCCTCTCTCTCTCTTCCTCTTTACCATGAGCACCATCTAACCTAACCCGAGCCCCCTCTAAGCTAACCCTAGCTACCCACACCTCTCTCACCTCTCCCTCTCTCCACCGTGATGATCCCACCTGGCTACCCCCTCTCCCTTGTCCCACACCCCATCTACCCCTCCTCCTAGCCAAGCCCTAGCTATCCCGAGCCTCTCCATCCTAACCTAGCCGAGCCTCACCTCCCCTCTCTGCTTTCACTCTCGCCATCTAGCAGAGCCCCACCGAGCCACCTTGCCTTGCTCCTGTCTGGTCCCAGCTGCAAGCACCCAGCCCCTCCCGAGCCAGTCTACCACGTGAGAGAGAGGAGGGAGAAAGGTGGCCACCTCCACTTTTCCCACCCTAGCCACCGACCCTTCCCATGTGCCTCCCTCTGCCTCATTCTTATCTACCCCTCCTTTGCCTAGCAACCACAGAACTCCCCAGGGCCGTGCCCTTCTACTCCTCCCTCCCCACCTACCCCTGCTACCCTCTCTTCCATCTCCATCTACCCCACCGTCGGCATCACACCACCACCACCATAGCAGAAGGAGGGCGAGGTGTCTGGGTGTTGGGGAAGACCGAGCCGAGCACCAGCGTCGCCCCTGTACACGGAGACAAGGAGGAGACGGCCGGATCCGCTACACCCGACGCGTTCCGGCGAGCAAACCCTAGCCCAGAGACCCCAGCTTCCTCGCTGATCCCCTGCGCTCCATCACGATCCGACCGCACCGATCTCTCCGCGGTGAGAATCCCCTTCTCCCTGACATCCTCCGCTTCATCACCACCGTCTAGCGCCGCCGTTCTTTTCGTCGAACGCTGTCTGTGCGTCGAGCTCGTCGGTGTCCGCCAGTTTTCCTCGCCACCTAGAACCTTACCTAGGCCCCATCCTCCCTCCTGTCACCACCCACAGCCTACCACAGTGGCTACCGCCGCCGAGCGCGAGCCCCAGGTCCCCGGATTGAATCCCCACCGTGCCGCGCACCATTGTCGCCGTCGTGCCTTGATTCGTCGGCTTAACGTAGAAGAACAACAGTGCGAGGTGCCCTTTTGCCGATACCCCCTGTCTTTTGTTTTTCCTAAACCCGCGACCCCTCCGGACCCACCTGTCATCGGCTGTTGCCACTTTGCAAAAAGGGACCGCAAGCATCAGATCCTCAACCAGCGCTCCCCATCCTCGCCGCGTGGCAAACACCCTTGCCCCCCCTGGCACGTGGGCCCTCTCTAGCACCGGGTCCGCCTGTCAGTTGTTGTGGCTAGCCTTCCGCGCGGTGAGAAAAGCTTTATACTGCGCGTTCGCCAGCAAGAATGGTCCCACCGTGCGTATGCGTGGCTAGGTCTGAGCGAGTACAAAATGTTTTCTGCATGCTGTTTAATTAAAACCTTTTCAAATTTGTTTTAAATTCAAATTCAAATCTGTTTTTAAATAACTTTCAAAATATAATTCCAAATAATACATGTAATATATGTTTTTGAATCAGAAAAATGTGAGGATTTCAAATATGCTATTCAAAATATTATTTGCACACTTTAATTTTCGAGTTGATTTAAAATTACAAATAAAATGCCCCTTTTTCTTAATTAATTAATAACTATTGTTTTATAACTCCGAATTTGACAAACGATATGACTAAAATGATCAGCTCGACGAGACCTTTCTGTTTATGCATTCCATGTTCTGAATTGCAGCATGCATCATATAAATATAAAGTATACAGCAACTTATTGGAGTATAAAATGTGACCAAAACTCAATAAAATGCTTATTTCTTGTATTCCACACCTCACCCATGCCATGCTACTTTATTGCCATGCAAATTGTGCATCATTCATCATGGCATGATTGTTTGCTTGTCGCATTTTATTCATATGCTTGTGCACTTTATTTATGTTGGCCCTTGTTTGTTTGGTTCTTCTTGAATAGGCTGATTTGGTGGGATATATCAAGAAACCCAGAGCACTACCAGATCCTTCTCTGCTTCAACTGAGCTGCCAGGCAAGCACTACCACATGCTTGCATACATATAGTACCTATTGCCTCTATCTTATTCTTGCATCATTGAGTCGCGATTGCATTAAATTGAATCCCAAGTACTGCATAGCCTTTACTTTTAAACCCCACCGAAGCTTGTTCCTCCATCCCATGAGCCATTACTACAGGAGTTGTTTGAGCCATGCAAATGAGAACAACATGTGTAGGGTATGTGAGTGTCTGATGTACAACGAGGTACCTAAACAACTTAACCTGAGTAGTAATGGGATAACTAATGAAAGTGGCACCGGTGAGCAATATCTGCTATTTGGTTTTTCCTGCTCACTTGTGTCCCGTAGGACCCCGAGTACTTGATTCCTGTTCCTTGAATATTCGCGCTATCCACATCCGGGAGGCCTATGGACCCCGAGCGAGCTTGATTCATTCTTATTTCTTGGGGCCACAAAGTAGTTTGGGGCTTTATTACTATTCATTACTTATGCCATGCTTTCTTGCTTTATTTAAGATTGTGCGAGGAGCACTGTCTGTTAGGTAAGCGGAGTGTTTTCGCGGTATCGACAAGCCCAGTCACACTTTCGGGTTCCCAGTCGTTTACAGCCATTGACGCAAACCTTGAGTCCATCTCGGAGCCGGCCAACTTCGTTGCGGGTAGCTTAATGGGGTGGCCCCCTGAAATTCACCGAGGTAGTTACAAAACCACAGTCAAAGTCATTGCATGTTTGTTCTTTCCACAAACCACACACGGATACACTAGTGTCATTGGATGTGTGTTCTTTTCACAAACCACAGTCAAAGTCATTGCATGTTTCTTCTTTCCACAAACCACACATGGATCCACCAGTGTCATTGCATGTCTGCTCTTTTCAAACTACAGCTAGAGTCATTGCATGTATGTTCTTTTCACAAACCACATAAGGATCCACCAGTGTCATTTGATGTGTGTTCTTTTCATTAACCACAACCGGTGTCATTGCATGTGTGTTCTTCTCACATATCACACATGGATCCACCAGTGTCATTGCATGTCTGTTCTTTTCACAAACCACAGCAAGAGTCATTGCATGTCTGTTCTTTCCACAAACCACATATGGATCCACCAGTGTCACTGGATGTGTGTTCTTTTCACAAACCACAACTAGAGTCATTGCATGTCTATTCTTTTCACAAACCACATCTAGAGTCATTGCATGTATGTTCTTTCCACAAACCACATATGGATCCACCAGTGTCATTGGATGAGTGTTCTTTTCATGAACCACACCTAGTGTCATTGCATGTGTGTTCTTCTCACAAACCGACATGGATCCACCAATGTCATTGCATGTCTGCTCTTTTCATTAACCACACCAAGTGTCATTGCATGTGTGTTCTTCTCACAAACCACACATGGATTCACGGTGTCCTTTGGATGTGTGTTCTTTTCATGAACCACAGCTAGAGACATTGCATGTGTGTTCTTCTCACAAACCACAACTAAAGTCATTGCATGTCTGTTCATTCCACAAACCATATATGGATCCACCAGTGTCATTGGATGTGTGTTCTTTTCATGAACCACAGCCATAGTCATTGCATGTCTGTTCTTTCCACAAACCACACATGGATCCACCAGTGTCATTCGATGTGTGTTCTTTTCATTAGCCACACCCAGTTTCATTGCATGTGTGTTCTTCCGAAAAACCACATAAGGATCCACCAGTGTCACTAGATGTGTGTTCTTTTCACAAACCACACCCAATGTCATTGCATGTGTCCTCTTCTCACAAACCACAACTAGAGTCATTGCATGTCTATTCTTTCCACAAACCACACATGGATCCACCAGTGTCATTGCATGTATGTTCTCTTCATGAACCACAACCAGAGTCATTGCATGTGTGTTTTTCTCACAAACCACACATGGAAACAGCCAGTGTCATTGCATATCTGTTCTTTTCATGAACCACAGCCAGAGTCATTGCATGTCTGTTCTTCTCACAAACCACACATGGATCCACTAGTGTCATTGGACGTGTGTTCTTATCACGGACCAAACCCAGAGTCATTGCATGTGTGTTCTTCTCACAAACCACACGTGGATCCACCAGTGTCATTGGATGTGTGTTCTTTTCACAAACCACAGCCAGAGTCATTGCATGTATGTTCTTTCCACAAACCACACATGGATCCACCAGTATCATTGCATGTGTGTTCTTTTCATGAACCACACCTAGAGTCATTGCATGTGTGTTTTTCTCACAAACCAGACATGGAAATAGCCAGTGTCATTGCATGTCTGTTCTTTTCATGACCCACAACTAGAGTCATTGCATGTCTGTTCTTCTCACAAACCACATAAGGATACACTAAATTCATTGGATGTGTGTTCTTTTCAAGAACCACACCCAGTGTCATTTCATGTGTGTTCTTCTCACAAACCACACATGGATCCACTAGTGTCATTGCATGTCTGCTCTTTTCATGAACCACAACTAGAGTCATTGCATGTCTGTTCTTTCCACAAACCACATATGGATCCACCAGTGTCATTGCATGTGTTTTCTTTTCATGAACCACAACCAAAGTCATTGCATGTCTGTTCTTCCCACAAACCAGACATGGATCCACCAGTGTCATTGGATGTGTGTTCTTTTCATGAACCACAGCTAGAGTCATTGCATGTGTGTGCTTCTCGCAAACCACAACTAGAGTCATTGCATGTCCGTTCCTTCCACAAACCACATATGGATCTACCAGTGTCATTGGATGTGTGTTCTTTTCATGAACCACAACCATAGTCATTGCATGTATGTTCTTTTCACAAACAACATAAGGATCCACCGGTGTCATTTGATGCGTGTTCTTTTCATTAACCACACCTAGTGTCATTGCATGTGTGTTTTTCGCACAAAGCACACATGGATCCACTAGTGTAATTGCATGTCTGTTCTTTTCACAAACCACAACTAGAGTCACTGCATGTTTGTTCTTTCCACAAACCATATATGGATCCACCAGTGTCACTGGATGTGTGTTCTCTTCATGAACCACAGCTAGAGTCATTGCATGTGTGTTCTTTTCATGAACCACAGCTAGATTCATTGCATGTTTGTTCTTCTCATAAACCATATATGGATCCACCAGTGTCACTGGATGTGTGTTCTTTTCATGAACCATAGCTAGAGTCATTGCATGTCTGTTCTTTTCACAAACCACACATGGATCCACCAGTGTCATTGGATGTGTTTTATTTTCATGAACCACAGCTAGAGTCATTGCATGTCTACTCTTCTCAGAAACCACATATGGATCGACCAGTGTCACTGGATGTGTGTTCTTTTCATGAACCACACCTAGAGTCATTGCATGTGTGTTCTTTTCACAAACCACATAATGATCCACCAGTGTCATTGGATGTGTGTTCTTTTCATGAACCAAACCCAGTTTCATTGCATGTGTGTTCTTCTCACAAACCACACATGGATCCACTAGTGTCATTGCATGTCTGCGCGTTGCATGAACCACACCAGTGTCAATGCATGTCTGTTCTTTCCACAAACCACACATGGATCCACCAGTGTCATTGCATGTGTTTTCTTTTCATGAACCACGGCTTGAGTCATTGCATGTCTGTTCTTTCCACAAACCACATATGGATCCACCAGTGTCATTGGATGTGTGTTCTTTTCATGAAACACAACCAGTGTCATTGCATGTCTGCTCTTTTCATGAACCACACTAGTGTCATTGCATGTCTGTTCTTTCCACAAACCACACATGGATTCACCAGTGTGATTGCATGTGTGTTCTTCTCACAAACCACACATGGATCCACCAGTGTCATTGCATGTCTGTTCTTTTCATGAACCACAACTAGAGTCATTACATGTCTCTTATTCTCACAAACAACATAAGGATACACCAGTGTCATTGGATGTGTGTTCTTTTCATGAACCACACCTAGTGTCATTGCATGTGTGATCTTCTCACAAACCACGCATGGATCCACCAGTGTCATTGCATGTCTGTTCTTTTCACAAACCATAGCTAGAGTCATTGCATGTCTGTTCTTTCCACAAACCACATATGGATCCAACAGTGTCACTGGATGTGTGTTCTTTTCACAAACCACAACTAGAGCCATTGCATGTCTATTCTTTTCACAAACCACAGCTAGATTCATTGCATGTCTGTTCTTTCCACAAACCATAGATAGATCCACCAGTGTCATTGCATGTGTTTTCTTTTCATGAACCACAGCTAGAGTCATTGCATGTCTGTTCTTTCCTCAAACCACATACGGATCCTCCAGTGTCACTGGATGTGTGTACTTTTCATGAACCACAGCTAGAGTCATTACATGTGTGTTCTTTTCATGAACCACAGCTAGAGTCATTGCATGTCTACTCTTCTCAGAAACCACATATGGATCGACCAGTGTCACTAGATGTGTGTTCTTTTCATGAACCACACCTAGAGTCATTGCATGTGTGTTCTTTTCACAAACCACATAACGATCCACCAGTGTCATTGGCTGTGTGTTCTTTTCATGAACCAAACCCAGTTTCATTGCATGTGTGTTCTTCTCACAAACCACACATGGATCCACTAGTGTCATTGCATGTCTGCGCGTTGCATGAACCACACCAGTGTCAATGCATGTCTGTTCTTTCCACAAACCACACATGGATCCACCAGTGTCATTGCATGTGTTTTATTTTCATGAACCATAGCTAGAGTCATTGCATGTCTGTTCTTCCCACAAACTACCCATGGATCCACCAGTGTCATTGGATGTGTGTTCTTTTCAAAAACCACAGCCAGAGTCATTGCATGCCTGTTCTTTCCACAAACCACACATAGATCCACTAGTGTCATTGCATGTGTTTTCTTTTCATGAACCACATCTTGAGTCATTGCATGTCTGTTCTTTCCACAAACCACATATGGATCCACCAGTGTCATTGGATGTGTGTTCTTTTCATGAAACACAACCAGTGTCATTGCATGTCTGCTCTTTTCATGAACCACACTAGTGTCATTGCATGTCTGTTCTTTCCACAAACCACACATGGATTCACCAGTGTGATTGCATGTGTGTTCTTCTCACAAACCACACATGGATCCACCAGTGTCATTGCATGTCTGTTCTTTTCATGAACCACCACTAGAGTCATTGCATGTCTCTTATTCTCACAAACCACATAAGGATACACCAGTGTCATTGGATGTGTGTTCTTTTCATGAACCACACCTAGTGTCATTGCATGTGTGTTCTTCTCACATACCACGCATGGATCCACCAGTGTCATTGCATGTCTGTTCTTTTCACAAACCATAGCTAGAGTCATTGCATGTGTGTTCTTTCCACAAACCACATATGGATCCAACAGTGTCACTGGATGTGTGTTCTTTTCACAAACCACAACTAGAGCCATTGCATGTCTGTTCTTTTCACAAACCATAGCTAGATTCATTGCATGTCTGTTCTTTCCACAAACCATAGACAGATCCACCAGTGTCATTGCATGTGTTTTCTTTTCATGAACCACAGCTAGAGTCATTGCATGTCTGTTCTTTTCTCAAACCACATATGGATCCTCCAGTGTCACTGGATGTGTGTACTTTTCATGAACCACAGCTAGAGTCATTACATGTGTGTTCTTTTCATGAACCACAGCTAGAGTCATTGCATGTCTACTCTTCTCAGAAACCACATATGGATCGACCAGTGTCACTGGATGTGTGTTCTTTTCATGAACCACACCTAGAGTCATTGCATGTGTGTTCTTTTCACAAACCACATAACGATCCACCAGTGTCATTGGATGTGTGTTCTTTTCATTAACCAAACCCAGTTTCATTGCATGTGTGTTCTTCTCACAAACCACACATGGATCCACTAGTGTCATTGCATGTCTGCGTGTTGCATGAACCACACCAGTGTCAATGCATGTCTGTTCTTTCCACAAACCACACATGGATCCACCAGTGTCATTGCATGTGTTTTCTTTTCATGAACCACAACTAGAGTCATTGCATGTCTGTTCTTCCCACAAACTACCCATGGATCCACCAGTGTCATTGAATGTGTGTTCTTTTCATGAACCATAGCTAGAGTCATTGCATGTGTGTTCTTCTCACAAACCACACATGGATCCACAAGTGTCATTGCATGTCTGTTCTTTTCATGAACCACAATTAGAGTCATTGCATCTCTGTTCTTCTCACAAACCACATAAGGATACACCAGTGTCATTGGATGTGTGTTCTTTACATGAACCACAACCAGTTTCATTGCATGTGTTTTCTTCTCACGAACCACACCTGGATCCAGCAGTGTCATTGCATGTCTGCTCTTTGCATGAACCACACCAGTGTCATTGCATGTCTGTTCTTTCCACAAACCACACATGGATCCACTAGTGTCATTGCATGTGTTTTTTTCATGAACCACAGCTAGAGTCATTGCATGTCTGTTCTTTCCACAAACCACATATGGATCCACCAGTGTCATTGGATGTGTGTTCTTTTCATGAACCACAACTAGTGTCATTGCATCTGTGTTCTTCTCACAAACCAAACATGGATCCACGAGTGTCATTGCATGTCTGTTCTTTCCACAAACCACACATGGATCCACCAGTCTGATTGCATGTGTGTTCTTCTCACAAACCACACATGGATCCACCAGTGTCATTGCATGTCTGTTATTTTCGTGAACCACACCTAGAGTCATTGCATGTCTCTTCTTCTCACAAATGACATAACGATACACCAGTGTCGTTGGATGTGTGTTCTTTTCATCAACCATACCCAGTGTCATTGCATGTGTGTTCTTCTCACAAACCACACATGGATCCACTAGTGCCATTGCATGTCTGTTCTTTTCACAAACCATAGCTAGAGTCATTCCATTTCTGCTCTTTCCAGAAACCACACATGGATCCAACAGTGTCACTGGATGTGTGTTCTTTTCACAAACCACAACTAGAGCCATTGCATGTCTGTTCTTTCCACAAACCACACATGGATCCACCAGAAACGATCCACCAGTGTCATTGGATGTGTGTTCTTTTCATGAACCACACCCAGTTTCATTGCATGTGTGTTCTTCTCATAAACCACACATGGATCCACCAGTGTCATTGCATGTATGCTCGTTGCATGAACCGCACAAGTGTCAATGCATGTCTGTTCTTTCCACAAACCACACACGGATCCACCAGTGTCATTGCATGTGTTTTATTTTCATGAACCACAACCAGAGTCATTGCATGTTTGTTCTTCCCACAAACCACCGATGGATCCACCAGTGTCATTGGATGTGTTTTCTTTTCATGAACCACAACCAGTGTCATTGCATGTGTGTTCTTATCACAAACCACACATGGATCCACCAGGGTTATTGCATGACTGCTCTTTTCATGAACCACACCAGTGTCATTGCATGTCTGTTCTTTCCGCAAACCACACATGGATCCACCAGTGTGATTGCATGTGTGTTCTTCTCACAAACCACACATGGATCCACCAGTGTCATTGCATGTCTGTTCTTTTCATGAACCACCACTAGAGTCATTGCATGTCTCTTCTTCTCACAAACCACATAAGGATACACCAATGTCATTGGATGTGTGTTCTTTTCATGAACCACACCCAGTGTCATTGCATATGTGTTCTTCTCACAAACCACGCATGGATCCACCAGTGTCATTTCATGTCTGTTCTTTTCACAAACCATAGCTAGGGTCATTGCATGTCTGTTCTTTCCACAAACCACATATGGATCCAATAGTGTCATTGGATGTGTGTTAATTTCAGAAACCACTACTAGAGCCATTGCATGTCCATTCTTTTCACAAACCACAGCTAGAGTCATTGCATATCTGTTCTTTCCACAAACCATAGATGGATCCACCAGTGTGATTGCATGTGTGTTCTTCTCACAAACCTCACATGGATCCACCAGTGTCATTGCATGTGTGTTATTTTCATGAACAACAACAAGAGTCATTGCATGTCTATTCTTCTCACAAACCACATATGGATCCACCAGTGTCACTGGATGTGTGTTCTTTTCATGAACCATAACCAGTGTCATTGCATGTGTGTTCTTCTCACAAACCACACATGGATCCACCAGTGTCATTGCATGACTGCTCTTTTCATGAACCACACCAGTGTCATTGCATGTCTGTTCTTTCCACAAACCACACATGGATCCACCAGTGTCATTGCATGTGTCTTCTTCTCACAAACCACACATGGATCCACAAGTGTCATTTCATGTCTGTTCTTTTCATGAACCACCACTAGAGTCATTGCATGTCTCTTGTTCTCACAAACCACATAAGGATACCCCAGTGTCATTGGATGTGTGTTCTTTTCATGAACCACACCCAGTGTCATTGCATGTGTGTTCTTCTCATAAACCACGCATAGATCCACCAGTGTCATTGCATGTCTGTTCTTTTCACAAACCATAGGTAGAGTCATTGCATGTCTGTTCTTTCCACAAACCACATATGGATCCAATAGTGTCATTGGATGTTTGTTCTTTTCACAAACCACAACTAGAGCCATTGCATGTCTGTTCTTTTCACAAACCACAGCTAGAGTCATTGCATGTCTGTTCTTTCCACAAACCACATACGGATACACCAGTGTCATTGGATGTGTGTTCTTTTCATTAACCACACCAGTGTTATTGCATGTGTGTTCTTCTCACAAACCACACATGGATCCACCAGTGTCATTGCATGTCTGCTCTTTTCATGAACTATAGCTAGAGTCATTGCATGTCTGTTCTTTCCACAAACCACATATGGATCCACCAGTGTCATTGCATGTGTTCTCTTTTCATGAGCCACAACTAGAGTCATTGCATACCTGTTCTTCGTACAAACCACACATGGATCCACTAGTGTCATTGGATGTGTGTTCTTTTCATGAATCACAACCATAGTCATTGCATGTCTGTTCTTTCCACAAACCACACATGGATCCAACAGTGTCATTGCATGTGTGTTCTTTTCATGAACCACAGCCAGAGTCATTGCATGTGTGTTCTTCACACAAACCACACATGGAAATAGCCAGTGTCATTGCATGTCTGTTCTTTTCATGAACCACAGCCAGAGTCATTGCATGTCTGTTCTTCTCACAAACCACACATAGATCCACCAGTGTCATTGGATGTGTGTTCTGTTCATGAACCACACCCCAAGTCATTGCATGTGTGTTCTTCTCACAAAGCACACATGGATCCACCAGTGTCATTGGATGTGTGTTCTTTTCACAAACCACAGCCAGAGTCATTGCATGTCTGTTCTTCTCACAAAGCACACATAGATCCACCAGTGTCATTGGATGTGTGTTCTATTCATGAACCACACCCCAAGTCATTGCATGTGTGTTCTTCTCGCAAAGCACACATGGATCCACCAGTGTCATTGGATGTGTGTTCTTTTCACAAACCACAGCCACAGTCATTGCATGTCTATTCTTTCCACAAACCACACATGGATCCACCAGTGTCATTGCATGTGTGTTCTTTTCATGACCAAAGGCAAAGTCATTGCATGTGTGTTCTTTTCATGACCAAAGCCAGAGTCATTGCATGTGTGTTCTTCTCACAAACCACACATGGATCCACTAGTGTCATTGCATGTCTGCTCTTTTAATGAACCACAACTAGAGTCATTGCATGTCTGTCCTTTCCACAAACCACATATGGATCCACCAGTGTCATTGCATGTGTTTTCTTTCCATGAACCACAACCAGAGTCATTGCATGTCTGTTCTTCCGACAAACCACACATGGATCCACCAGTGTCATTGGATGTGTGTTCTTCTCATTAACCACGGCTAGAGTCATTGCATGTGTGTTCTTCTCACAAACCACAACTAGAGTCATTGCATGTCTGTTATTTCCACAAACCACACATGGATCCACCAGTGTCATTGTATGCATGTTCTTTTCATGAACCACAGCTATACTCATTGCTTGTGTGTTCTTCTCACAAACCACAACTAGAGTCATTGCATGTATGTTCTTTCCACAAACCACATATGTATCCACCAGTGTCATTGGATGTGTGTTCTTTTCATGAACCACATCCATAGTCATTGCATGTCTGTTCTTTCCACAAACCACACATGGATCCACCAACGTCATTTGATGTGTGTTCTTTTCATTAACCACACCCAATCATTGCATGTGTGTTCTTCTCACAAACCACATAAGGATCCACCAGTGTCACTGGATGTGTGTACTTTTCACAAACCACACCCAGTGTCATTGCATGTGTGTTCTTCTCACAAACCACAACTAGAGACATTGCATGTCTGTTCTTTCCACAAACCACACATGGATCCACCAGTGTCATTGCATGTGTGTTGTTTTCATGAACCACAGCCGGAGTCATTGCATGCTTGTTCTTCTCACAAACCACTCATGGAAACAGCCAGTCTCATTGCATGTCTGTTCGTTTCATGAACCACAGCCAGAGTCATTACATGTCTGTTCTTCTCACAAACCATACATGGATCCACCAGTGTCATTGGATGTGTGTTCTTTTCATGAACCACACCCAGAGTCATTGCATGTGTGTTCTTCTCACAAACGACACATGGATCCACTAGTGTCATTGGATGTGTGTTCTTTTCAGAAACCACAGCCAGAGTCATCGCATGTCTGTTCTTTCCATAAGCCACACATGGATCCACCTGTGTCATTGCATGTGTGTTCTTTTCGTGAACCACAGCCAGAGTCATTGCATGTGTGTTCTTCTCACAAACCACACATGGAAACAACCAGTGTCATTGCATGGATGTTCTTTTCATGAACCACAGCTAGAGTCATTGCATGTCTGCTCTACTCACAAATCACATAAGGATACACTAGTGTCATTGGATGTGTGTTCTTTTCATGAACCACACCCGGTGTAATTGCATGCGTGTTCTTCTCACAAACCACACATGGTTCCACTAGTGTCATTGCATGTCTGCTCTTTTCATGAACCACAACTAGAGTCATTGCATGTATGTTCTTTCCACAAACCACATATGGATCCACCAGTGTCTTTGCATGTGTTTTCTTTTCATGAACCACAACTAGAGTCATTGCATGTCTGTTCTTCCCATAAACCACACATGGATCCACTAGTGTCATTGGATGTGTGGTCTTTTCATGAACCACAGCTAGACTCATTGCATGTGTGTTCTTCTTAGAAACCACAACTAGAGTCATTGCATGTCTGTTATTTCCACAAACCACATATGGATCCACCAGTGTCATTGGATGTGTGTTCTTTTCATGAACCACATCTAGAGTCATTTCTTGTGTGTTCTTCTCACAAACCACAACTAGAGTCATTGCATGTATGTTCTTTCCACAAACCACATATGGATCCACCAGTGTCATTGGATGTGTGTTCTTTTCATGAACCACATCCATAGTCATTGCATGTCCGTTCTTTCCACAAACCACACATGGATCCACCAATGTCATTTGATGTGTGTTCTTTTCATTAACCACACCCAATGTCATTACATGTGTGTTCTTCTCACAAACCACATAAGGATCCACGAGTGTCACTAGATGTGTGTTCTTTTCACAAACCACACCCAGTGTCATGGCATGTGTGTTCTTCTCACAAACCACAACTAGAGTCATTGCATGTCTGTTATTTCCACAAACCACACACATGCAATGACACTAGTGACCACACACGGATCCACTAGTGTCATTGGATGTGTGATCTTTTCATGAACCACACCCAGAGTCATTGCATGTGTGTTCTTCTTACAAACCACACATGGATCCACCAGTGTCATTGGATATGTATTCTTTTCACAAACCACAGTCAGAGTCATTGCATGTCTGTTCTTTCCACAAACCACATACGGATACACCAGTGTCATTGGATGTGTGTTCTTTTCATTAACCACACTAGTGTTATTGCATGTGTGTTCTTCTCACAAACCACACATGGATCCACCAGTGTCATTGCATGTCTGCTCTTTATATGAACTATAGCTAGAGTCATTGCATGTCTGTTCTTTCCAGAAACCACATATGGATCCACAAGTGTCATTGCATGTGTTCTCTTTTCATGAGCCACAACTAGAGTCATTGCATACCTGTTCTTCGTACAAACCACAAATGGATCCACCAGTGTCATTGGATGTGTATTCTTTTCATGAACCACAACCATAGTCATTGCATGTCTGTTCTTTCCACAAACCACACATGGATCCACCAGTGTGATTGCATGTGTGTTCTTTTCATGAACCACAGCCAGAGTCATTGCATGTGTGTTCTTCACACAAACCACACATGGAAATAGCTAGTGTCATTGCATGTCTATTCTTCTCACAAACCACACATAGATCCACCAGTGTCATTGGATGTGTGTTCTGTTCATGAACCACACCCCAAGTCATTGCATGTGTGTTCTTCTCACAAAGCACACATGGATCCACCAGTGTCATTGGATGTGTGTTCTTTTCACAAACCACAGCCAGAGTCATTGCATGTCTGTTCTTCTCACAAAGCACACATAGATCCACCAGTGTCATTGGATGTGTGTTCTGTTCATGAACCACACCCCAAGTCATTGCATGTGTGTTGTTCTCACAAAGCACACATGGATCCACCAGTGTCATTGGATGTGTGTTCTTTTCACAAACCACAGCCATAGTCATTGCATGTCTATTCTTTCCACAAACCACACATGGATCCACCAGTGTCATTGCATGTGTGTTCTTTTCATGACCAAAGCCAGAGTCATTGCATGTGTGTTCTTTTCATGACCAAAGCCAGAGTCATTGCATGTGTGTTCTTCTCACAAACCACACATGGAAACAACTTGTGTCATTGCATGGTTGTTCTTTTCATGAACCATAGCTAGAGTCATTGCATGTTTGTTCTTCTCACAAACCACATAAGGATACACCAGTGTCATTGGTTGTGTGTTATTTTCATGAGCCACACCCAGTGTCATTGCATGTGTTTTCTTCTGACAAATCACACATGGATCCACCAGTGTCATTGCATGTCTGCTATTTTCTTGAACCACAACTAGAGTCTTTTTATGTTTGTTCTTTCCACAAACCACATATGGATCCACCAGTGTCATTGCATGTGTTTTCTTTTCATGAACCACACCTAGAGTCATTGCATGTCTGTTCTTCCCACAAACCACACATGGATCCACCAGTGTCATTGGATGTGTGTTCTTTTCATGGACCACAGCCATTGTCATTGCATGTCTATTCTTTCCACAAACCACACATGGATCCACCAGTGTTATTGCATGTGTGTTCTTTTCATGAGCCACAGCCAGAGTCATTGCATGTGTGTTCTTCACACAAACCACACATGGAAATAGCCAGTGTCATTGCATGTCTATTCTTTTCATGAACCATAACTAGAGTCATTTCATATCTGTTCTTCTCACAAACCACACATAGATCCACCAGTGTCATTGGATGTGTGTTCTTTTCATGAACCACACCCAGAGTCATTGCATGTGTGTTCTTCTTACAAACGACACATGGATCCACCAGTGTCATTGGATGTGTGTTCTTTTCACAAACCATAGTCAAAGTCATTGCATGTTTGTTCTTTCCACAAACCACATACGGATACACCAGTGTCATTGGGTGTGTGTTCTTTTCATTAACCACACCCAGTGTAATTGCATGTGTGTTCTTCTCACAAACCACACATGGATCCACCAGTGTCATTGCATGTCTGCTCTTTTCAAACTACAGCTAGAGTCATTGCATGTATGTTCTTTTCACAAACCACATAAGGATCCACCAGGGTCATTTGATGTGTGTTCTTTTCATTAACCACAACCGGTGTCATTGCATGTGTGTTCTTCTCACATATCACACATGGATCCACCAGTGTCATTGCATGTCTGTTCTTTTCACAAACCACAGCTAGAGTCATTGCATGTCTATTCTTTCCACAAACCACATATGGATCCACCAGTGTCACTGGATGTGTGTTCTTTTCACAAACCACAACTAGAGTCATTGCATGTCTATTCTTTTCACAAACCACAGCTAGAGTCATTGCATGTCTGTTCTTTCCACAAACCACATATGGATCCACCAGTGTCATTGGATGAGTGTTTTTTTCATGAACCACACCTAGTGTCATTGCATGTGTGTTCTTCTCACAAACCACACATGGATCCACCAATGTCATTGCATGTCTGCTCTTTTCATTAACGACACCCAGTGTCATTGCATGTGTGTTCTTCTCACAAACCACACATGGATTCACCAGTGTCACTAGATGTGTGTTCTTTTCATGAACCACAGCTAGAGTCATTGCATGTGTGTTCTTCTCACAAACCACAACTAAAGTCATTGCATGTCTGTTCGTTCCACAGACCATATATGGATCCACCAGTGTCATTGGATGTGTGTTCTTTTCATGAACCACAGCCATAGTCATTGCATGTCTGTTCTTTCCACAAACCACACATGGATCCACCAGTGTCATTCGATGTGTGTTCTTTTCATTAGCCACACCCAGTTTCATTGCATGTGTGTTCTTCTCAAAAACCATATAAGCATCCACCAGTGTCACTAGATGTGTGTTCTTTTCACAAACCACACCCAATGTCATTGCATGTGTCCTCTTCTCACAAACCACAACTAGAGTCATTGCATGTCTATTCTTTCCACAAACCACACATGGATCCACCAGTGTCATTGAATGTATGTTCTCTTCATGAACCACAACCAGAGTCATTGCATGTGTGTTTTTCTCACAAACCACACATGGAAACAGCCAGTGTCATTGCATATCTGTTCTTTTCATGAACCACATCCAGAGTCATTGCATGTCTGTTCTTCTCACAAACCACACATGGATCCACTAGTGTCATTGGACGTGTGTTCTTATCACGGCAAACCCAGAGTCATTGCATGTGTGTTCTTCTCACAAACCACACGTGGATCCACCAGTGTCATTGCATGTGTGTTATTTTCATGAACCACAACAAGAGTCATTGCATGTCTGTTCTTCTCACAAACCACATATGGATCTACCAGTGTCACAAGGTGTGTGTTCTTTTCATGAACTACAGCTAGAGTCATTGCATGTGTGTTCTTTTCACAAACAACATAAGGATCCACCAATGTCATTGGATGTGTGTTCTTTTCATGAACCACAACAAGAGTCATTGCATGTGTGTTCTTCTCACAAACCACACATGGATCCACCAGTGTCATTGGATGTGTGTTCATTTCAAAAACCACAGTCAGAGTCATTGCATGCCTGTTCTTTCCACAAACCACACATAGATCCACTAGTGTCATTGCATGTGTTTTCTTTTCATGAACCACAGCTAGAGTCATTGCATGTCTGTTCTTTCCACAAACCACATATGGATCCACCAGTGTCATTGGATGTGTGTTCTTTTCATGAAACACAACCAGTGTCATTGCATGTCTGCTCTTTTCATGAACCACACTAGTGTCATTGCATGTCTGTTCTTTCCACAAACCACACATGGATTCACCAGTGTGATTGCATGTGTGTTCTTCTCACAAACCACACATGGATCCACCAGTGTCATTGCATGTCTGTTCTTTTCATGAACCACCACTAGAGTCATTGCATGTCTCTTATTCTCACAAACCACATAAGGATACACCAGTGTCATTGGATGTGTGTTCTTTTCATGAACCACACCTAGTGTCATTGCATGTGTGTTCTTCTCACAAACCACACATGGATCCACCAGTGTCATTGCATGTCTGTTCTTTTCACAAACCATAGCTAGAGTCATTGCATGTCTGTTCTTTCCACAAACCACATATGGATCCAACAGTGTCACTGGATGTGTGTTCTTTTCACAAACCACAACTAGAGCCATTGCATGTCTGTTCTTTTCACAAACCACAGCTAGATTCATTGCATGTCTGTTCTTTCCACAAACCATAGACGGATCCACTAGTGTCATTGCATGTGTTTTCTTTTCATGAACCACAGCTAGAGTCATTGCATGTCTGTTCTTTCCACAAACCACATATGGATCCTCCAGTGTCACTGGATGTGTGTACTTTTCATGAACCACAGCTAGAGTCATTACATGTGTGTTCTTTTCATGAACCACAACTAGAGTCATTGCATGTCTACTCTTCTCAGAAACCACATATGGATCGACCAGTGTCACTGGATGTGTGTTCTTTTCATGAACCACACCTAGAGTCATTGCATGTGTGTTCTTTTCACAAACCACATAACGATCCACCAGTGTCATTGGATGTGTGTTCTTTTCATGAACCAAACCCAGTTTCATTGCATGTGGGTTCTTCTCACAAACCACACATGGATCCACCAGTGTCATTGCATGTCTACGCGTTGCATGAACCACACCAGTGTCAATGCATGTCAGTTCTTTCCACAAACCACACATATACCCACCAGTGTCATTGCATGTGTTTTCTTTTCATGAACCACACCTAGAGTCATTGCATGTCTATTCTTCCCATAAACTACCCATGGATCCACCAGTGTCATTGAATGTGTCTTCTTTTCATGAACCACAGCTAGAGTCATTGCATGTGTGTTCTTCTCACAAACCACACATGGATCCACAAGTTTCATTGCATGTCTGTTCTTTTCATGAACCACAGCTAGAGTCATTGCATGTCTGTTCTTCTCACAAACCATATAAGGATACACCAGTTTTTATTGGATGTGTGTTCTTTACATGAACTACACCCAGTTTCATTGCATGGGTTTTCTTCTCACGAACCACACCTGGATCCAGCAGTGTCATTGCATGTCTGCTCTTTGCATGAACCACACCAGTGTCATTGCATGTCTGTTATTTCCACAAACCACACATGGATCCACTAGTGTCATTGCATGTGTTTTTTTCATGAACCACAGCTAGAGTCATTGCATGTCTGTTCTTTCCACAAACCACATATGGATCCACCAGTGTCATTGGATGTGTGTTCTTTTCATGAACCATAACCAGTGTCATTGCATCTGTGTTCTTCTCACAAACCAAACATGGATCCACCAGTGTCATTGCATGTCTGTTCTTTCCTCAAACCACACATGGATCCACCAGTGTGATTGCATGTGTGTTCTTCTCACAAACCACACATGGATCCACCAGTGTCATTGCATGTCTGTTATTTTCGTGAACCACACCTAGAGTCATTGCATGTCTCTTCTTCTCACAAACAACATAAGGATACACCAGTGTCATCGGATGTGTCTTCTTTTCATCAACCACACCCAGTGTCATTGCATGTGTGTCCTTCTCACAAACCACACATGGATCCACCAGTGCCATTGCATGTCTGTTCTTTTCACAAACCATAGCTAGAGTCATTCCATGTCTGCTCTTTCCACAAACCACACATGGATCCAACAGTGTCACTGGATGTGTGTTCTTTTCACAAACCACAACTAGAGCCATTGCATGTCTGTTCTTTCCACAAACCACACATGGATCCACCAGAAACAATCCACCAGTGTCATTGGATGTGTGTTCTTTTCATGAACCACACCCAGTTTCATTGCATGTGTGTTCTTCTCACAAACCACACATGGATCCACCAGTGTCATTGCATGTCTGCTCGTTGCATGAACCGCACAAGTGTCAATGCATGTCTGTTCTTTCCACAAACCACACACGGATCCACCAGTGTCATTGCATGTGTTTTATTTTCATGAACCACAACCAGAGTCATTGCATGTCTGTTCTTCCCACAAACCACCCATGGATCCACAAGTGTCATTGGATGTGTTTTCTTTTCATGAACCACAACCAGTGTCATTGCATGTGTGTTCTTCTAACAAACCACACATGGATCCACCAGTGTCATTGCATGACTGCTCTTTTCATGAACCACACCAGTGTCATTGCATGTCTGTTCTTTCCACAAACCACACATGTATCCACTAGTGTGATTGCATGTGTGTTCTTCTCACAAACCACACATGGATCCACCAGTGTCATTGCATGTCTGTTGTTTTCATGAACCACCACTAGAGTCATTGCATGTCTGTTCTTCTCACAAACCACACATGGATCCACACAAGTGTCATTGGATGTGTGTTCTTTTCATGAACCACACCTAGTGTCATTGCATATGTGTTCTTCTCACAAACCACGCATGGATCCACCAGTGTCATTGCATGTCTGTTCTTTTCACAAACCATGGCTAGAGTCATTGCATGTCTGTTCTTTCCACAAACCACATATGGATCCAAAGGTCATTGGATGTGTGTTCTTTTCACAAACCACAACTACAGCCATTGCATGTCTATTCTTTTCACAAACCACAGCTAGAGTCATTGCATATCTGTTTTCTTTCCACAAACCATAGATGGACCCACCGGTGATTGCATGTGTGTTCTTCTCACTAACCACATGGATCCACCAGTGTCATTGCATGTGTGTTATTTTCGTGAACAACAACAAGAGTCATTGCATGTGTTCTTCTCACAAACCACATATGGATCCACCGTGTCCTTTGGATGTATGTTCTTTTCATGAACCTCAACCAGTGTCATTGCTTGTGTGTTCTTCTCACAAACCACACATGGATCCACCAGTGTCATTGCATGACTGCTCTTTTCATGAACCACACCAGTGTCATTGCATGTCTGTTCTTTCCACAAACCACACATGGTTCTACCAGTGTCATTGCATGTGTGTTCTTCTCACAAACCACACATGGATCCACCAGTGTCATTACATGTCTGTTCTTTTTATGAACCACCACTAGAGTCATTGCATGTCTCTTGTTCTCACAAACCACATAAGGATACCCAGTGTCATTGGATGTGTGTTCTTTTCATGAACCACACCCAGTGTCATT
Source organism: Avena insularis (assembly GCA_023614405.1). NCBI lineage: Eukaryota > Viridiplantae > Streptophyta > Magnoliopsida > Poales > Poaceae > Avena > Avena insularis. The sequence continues at coordinate 510,308,143 of CM042690.1, forward strand.
GCATGTGTGTTCTTCTCACAAACCACGCATGAATCCACCAGTGTCATTGCATGTCTGTTCTTTTCACAAACCATAGCTAGAGTCATTGCATGTCTGTTCTTTCCACAAACCACATATGGATCCAATAGTGTCATTGGATGTGTGTTCTTTTCACAAACCACAACTAGAGCCATTGCATGTCTGTTCTTTTCACAAACCACAGCTAGAGTCATTGCATGTACATTTCTTTCCACAAACCATAGATGGATCCACCAGTGTCATTGCATGTGTTATCTTTTCATGAACCACAACTAGAGTCATTGCATGTATGTTCTTTCCACAAACCACATATGGATCCACCAGTGTCACTGGATGTGTGTACTTTTCATGAAGCACAGCTAGAGTCATTTCATGTGTGTTCTTTTCATGAACCACAACTAGAGTCATTGCATGTTTACTCTTCTCACAAACCACATATGGACCCACAAGTGTCACTGGATGTGTGTTCTTTTCATGAACCATAGCTAGATTCATTGCATGTGTGTTATTTTCAAAAACCACATAACGATCCACCAGTGTCATTGGATGTGTGTTCTTTTCATGAACCACACCCAGTTTCATTGCATGTGTGTTCTTCTCACAAACCACACATGGATACACCAGTGTCATTACATGTCTGCTCGTTACATGAACCACACCAGTGTTAATGCATGTCTGTTCTTTCCACAAACCACACATCGATCCACCAGTGTCATTGTATGTGTTTTCTTTTCATGAACAACAACAAGAGTCATTGCATGTCTGTTCTTCCCACAAACCACCCATGGATCCACCAGTGTCATTGGATGTGTGTTCTTTTCATGAACCACAACAAGAGTCATTGCATGTGTGTTCTTCTCACAAACCACACATGGATCCACCAGTGTCATTGCATGTCTATTCTTTTCATGAACCACAGCTAGAGTCATTGCATGTCTGTTCTTCTCACAAACCACATAAGGATACACCAGTGTCATTGGATGTGTGTTCTTTTCATGAACCACACCCAGTGTCATTGCATGTGTGTTCTTCTCACAAACCACACATGGATCCACCAGTGTTATTGCATGTGTGTTATTTTCATGAACAACAACAAGAGTCATTGCATGTATGTTCTTCTCACAAACCACATATGGATCCACCAGTGTCACTGGATGTGTGTTCTTTTCATGAACGACAGCTAGAGTCATTGCATGTCTCTTCTTCTCACAAACAACATAAGGATACACCAGTGTCATCGGATGTGTCTTCTTTTCATCAACCACACCCAGTGTCATTGCATGTGTGTCCTTCTCACAAACCACACATGGATCCACCAGTGCCATTGCATGTCTGTTCTTTTCACAAACCATAGCTAGAGTCATTCCATGTCTGCTCTTTCCACAAACCACACATGGATCCACCAGTGTCACTGGATGTGTGTTCTTTTCACAAACCACAACTAGAGCCATTGCATGTCTGTTCTTTCCACAAACCACACATGGATCCACCAGAAACAATCCACCAGTGTCATTGGATGTGTGTTCTTTTCATGAACCACACCCAGTTTCATTGCATGTGTGTTCTTCTCACAAACCACACATGGATCCACCAGTGTCATTTCATGTCTGCTCGTTGCATGAACCGCACAAGTGTCAATGCATGTCTGTTCTTTCCACAAACCACACATGGATCCACCAGTGTCATTGCATGTGTTTTATTTTCATGAACCACAACCAGAGTCATTGCATGTCTGTTCTTCCCACAAACCACCCATGGATCCACAAGTGTCATTGGATGTGTTTTCTTTTCATGAACCACAACCAGTGTCATTGCATGTGTGTTCTTCTAACAAACCACACATGGATCCACCAGTGTCATTCATTGACTGCTCTTTTCATGAACCACACCAGTGTCATTGCATGTCTGTTCTTTCCACAAACCACACATGTATCCACTAGTGTGATTGCATGTGTGTTCTTCTCACAAACCACACATGGATCCACCAGTGTCATTGCATGTCTGTTGTTTTCATGAACCACCACTAGAGTCATTGCATGTCTGTTCTTCTCACAAACCACACATGGATCCACACAAGTGTCATTGGATGTGTGTTCTTTTCATGAACCACACCTAGTGTCATTGCATATGTGTTCTTCTCACAAACCACGCATGGATCCACCAGTGTCATTGCATGTCTGTTCTTTTCACAAACCATGGCTAGAGTCATTGCATGTCTGTTCTTTCCACAAACCACATATGGATCCAACAGTGTCATTGGATGTGTGTTCTTTTCACAAACCACAACTACAGCCATTGCATGTCTATTCTTTTCACAAACCACAGCTAGAGTCATTGCATATCTGTTCTTTCCACAAACCATAGATGGACCCACCAGTGTGATTGCATGTGTGTTCTTCTCACTAACCACACATGGATCCACCAGTGTCATTGCATGTGTGTTATTTTCGTGAACAACAACAAGAGTCATTGCATGTCTGTTCTTCTCACAAACCACATATGGATCCACCAGTGTCACTGGATGTATGTTCTTTTCATGAACCACAACCAGTGTCATTGCATGTGTGTTCTTCTCACAAACCACACATGGATCCACCAGTGTCATTGCATGACTGCTCTTTTCATGAACCACACCAGTGTCATTGCATGTCTGTTCTTTCCACAAACCACACATGGTTCTACCAGTGTCATTGCATGTGTGTTCTTCTCACAAACCACACATGGATCCACCAGTGTCATTACATGTCTGTTCTTTTTATGAACCACCACTAGAGTCATTGCATGTCTCTTGTTCTCACAAACCACATAAGGATACCCAGTGTCATTGGATGTGTGTTCTTTTCATGAACCACACCCAGTGTCATTGCATGTGTGTTCTTCTCACAAACCACGCATGAATCCACCAGTGTCATTGCATGTCTGTTCTTTTCACAAACCATAGCTAGAGTCATTGCATGTCTGTTCTTTCCACAAACCACATATGGATCCAATAGTGTCATTGGATGTGTGTTCTTTTCACAAACCACAACTAGAGCCATTGCATGTCTGTTCTTTTCACAAACCACAGCTAGAGTCATTGCATGTCTGTTCTTTCCACAAACCATAGATGGATCCACCAGTGTCATTGCATGTGTTATCTTTTCATGAACCACAACTATAGTCATTGCATGTATGTTCTTTCCACAAACCACATATGGATCCACCAGTGTCACTGGATGTGTGTACTTTTCATGAAGCACAGCTAGAGTCATTTCATGTGTGTTCTTTTCATGAACCACAACTAGAGTCATTGCATGTTTACTCTTCTCACAAACCACATATGGACCCACAAGTGTCACTGGATGTGTGTTCTTTTCATGAACCATAGCTAGATTCATTGCATGTGTGTTCTTTTCAAAAACCACATAACGATCCACCAGTGTCATTGGATGTGTGTTCTTTTCATGAACCACACCCAGTTTCATTGCATGTGTGTTCTTCTCACAAACCACACATGGATACACCAGTGTCATTACATGTCTGCTCGTTACATGAACCACACCAGTGTTAATGCATGTCTGTTCTTTCCACAAACCACACATCGATCCACCAGTGTCATTGTATGTGTTTTCTTTTCATGAACAACAACAAGAGTCATTGCATGTCTGTTCTTCCCACAAACCACCCATGGATCCACCAGTGTCATTGGATGTGTGTTCTTTTCATGAACCACAACAAGAGTCATTGCATGTTTGTTCTTCTCACAAACCACACATGGATCCACCAGTGTCATTGCATGTCTATTCTTTTCATGAACCACAGCTAGAGTCATTGCATGTCTGTTCTTCTCACAAACCACATAAGGATACACCAGTGTCATTGGATGTGTGTTCTTTTCATGAACCACACCCAGTGTCATTGCATGTGTGTTCTTCTCACAAACGACACATGGATCCACCAGTGTTATTGCATGTGTGTTATTTTCATGAACAACAACAAGAGTCATTGCATGTATGTTCTTCTCACAAACCACATATGGATCCACCAGTGTCACTGGATGTGTGTTCTTTTCATGAACGACAGCTAGAGTCATTGCATGTGTGTTCTTTTCACAAACAACATAAGGATCCACCAATGTCATTGGATGTGTCTTATTTTCATGAACCACACCCAATGTCATTGCATGTGTTTTCTTCTCACAAACCACACATGGATCCAGCAGTGTCATTGCATGTCTGCTCTTTGCATGAACCACACCAGGGTCATTGCATGTCTGTTCTTTCCACAAACCACACATGGATCCACCAGTGTCATTGCATGTGTTTTCTTTTCATGAACCACAACTAGAGTCACTTCATGTCTGTTCTTTCCACAAACCACATATGGATCCACCAGTGTCATTGGATGTGTGTTATTTTCATGAACCACAACCATAGTCACTACATGCATGTTCTTCTCACAAACCACACATGGAAACAACCAGTGTCATTGCATGTCTGTTCTTCTCATGAACCACAACTGGAGTCATTGCATGTCTGTTCTTCTCAAAAACCACATAAGGATACACTAGTGTCAATGGATTGTGTTCTTTTCATAAGCCACACCCAGTGTCGTTGCATGTGTGTTCTTCTCACAAACCACACATAGATTCACTAGTGTCATGGCATGTCTGCTCTTTTCATGAACCACAGCTAGAGTCATTGCATGTCTGTTCTTTCCACAAACCACATATGGATCCACCCGTGTTATTGCATGTGTTTTCTTTTCCTGAACCACAACCAGAGTCATCGCATGTCTGTTCTTCCCACAAACCACACATGGATCCACCAGTGTCATTGGATGTGTGTTGTTTTCATGAACCATAGTTAGAGTCATTGCATGTGTGTTCTTCTCACAAACCACAACTTGAGTCATTGCATGTCTGTTCTTTCCACAAACCACATATGGATCCACCAGTGTCATTGGATGTGTGTTCTTTTCATAAACTACAACATAGTCATTGCATGTATGTTCTTTTCACAAACCACATATGGATCGACCAGTGTCATTGGATGAGTGTTCTTTTCATGAACCACATCTAGTGTCATTGCATGTGTGTTCTTCTCACAAACCACACATGGATCCACTAGTGTAATTGCATGTGTGTTGTTTTCATGAACAATAACAAGAGTCATTGCATGTCTGTTCTTCTCACAAACCACATATGGATCCACCAGTGTCACTGGATGTGTGTTATTTTCATGAACCACAGCTAGAGTCATTGCATGTGTGTTCTTTTCACAAACAACATAAGGATCCACCAATGTCATTGGCTGTGTATTATTTTCATGAACCATACACAGTGTCATTGCATGTGTTTTCCTCTCACAAACCACACATGGATCCACCAGTGTCATTGCATGTCTACTCTTTGCATGAACCACACCAGTGTCATTGCATGTCTGTTCTTTCCACAAACCACTCATGGATAGACTAGTGTCATTGCATGTGTTTTCTTTTCATGAACCACAACTAGAGTCATTGCATGTATGTTCTTTCCACAAACCACATATGGATCCACCAGTGTCAATTGATGTGTGTTCTTTTCATGAACCACAACCAGTGTCATTGCATGTGTGTTCTTCTCACAAACCACACATGGATCCACCAGTGTCATTGCATGTATGCTCTTTTCATGAACCACACCAGTATCATTGCATGTCTATTCTTTCCACAAACCACACATGGATCCACTAGTGTGATTGCATGTGTGTTCTTCTCACAAACCACACATGGATCCACCAGTGTCATTACATGTCTGTTCTTTTCATGAACCACCCCTAGATTCATTGCATGTCTCTTCTTCTCACAAACCACATAAGCATACACCAGTGTCATTGGATGTGTGTTCTTTTCATGAACCACACCCAGTGTCATTGCATGTGTGTTTTTCTCACAAACCACACATGGATCCACCAGTGTCATTGCATGTCTGTTCTTTTCACAAACCATGGCTAGAGTCATTGCATGTCTGTTCTTTCGACAAACCACAAATGGATCCAACAGTGTCACTGGATGTGTGTTCTTTTCACAAACCACAACTAGAGACATTGCATGTCTGTTCTTTTCACAAACCACATCTAGAGTCATTGCATGTCCGTTCTTTCCACAAACTATAGATGGATCCACCAGTGTCATTGCATGTGTGTTGTTTTCGTGAACTACAGCCAGAGTCATTGCATGTGTTCTTCTCACAAACCACACATGGAAACAGCCAGTGTCATTGCATGTCTGTTCTTTTCATGAACCACAACTAGAGTCATTGCATGTCTCTTCTTCTGACAAACCACATAAGGATACACCAGTGTCATTAGATGTGTGTTCTTTTCATGAACCACAACCAGTGTCATTGCATGTGTGTTATTCTCACAAGCCACACATGGATCCACTAGTGTCATTGCATGTCTGATCTTTTCATGAACCACAACTAGAGTCAATGCATGTGTGTTCTTTCCACAAACCACACATGGATCCACCAGTGTCATTGGATGTGTGTTCTTTTTATGAACCACAGCTAGAGTCATTGCATGTGTGTTCTTCTCACAAACCACAACTAGAGTCATTGCATGTCTGTTCTTTCCACAAACCACATATGGATCCACTAGTGTCATTGGAAGTGTGTTCTTTTCATGAACCACAGCCATAGTCATTGCATGTCCATTCTTTGCACAACACACACATGGATCCATTAGTGTCATTTGATGTGTGTTCTTTTCACAATCCACATAAGGATCCACCAGTGTCACTAGACGTGTCTTCTTTTCACAAACCAAACCCAGTGTCATTGCATGTGTATTCTTCTCACAAACCATAACTAGAGTCATTGCATGTGCGTTCTTTCCACAAACCACACATGGATCCACCAGTGTCATTGCATGTCTGCTCTTTTCATTAACCACACCAGTGTCATTGCATGTCTGTTCTTTCCACAAACCACACATGGATCCACCAGTGTGATTGCATGTGTGTTCTTCTCACAAACCACACATGGATCCACCAGTGTTATTGCATGTCTGTTCTTTTCATGAACCACCACTAGAGTCATTGCATGTCTCTTCTTCTCACAAACCACATAAGCATACACCAGTGTCATTGGATGTGTGTTCTTTTCATGAACCACACCTAGTGTCATTGCATGTGTGTTCTTCTCACAAACCACACATGGATCCACCCGTGTCATGGGTTGTGTGTTCTTTTCGCAAACCATAGCCAGAGTCATTGCATGTCTGTTCTCTCCACAAACCACACATGGATCCACCAGTGTCATTGCATGTGTGTTATTTTCATGAACCACAGCCAGAGTCATTGCATGTGTGTTCTTCTCACAAACCACACATGGAAACGGCTAGTGTCATTTCATGTCTGTTCTTTTCATGAACCACAGCTGGAGTCATTGCATGTCTGTTCTTCTCACAAACCACATAAGGATACACGAGTGTCAATGGATGTGTGTTCTTTTCATAAACCACACCCAGTGTCATTGCATGTGTGTTCTTCTCACAAACCACACATTGATCCACTAGTGTCATGGCATGTCTGCTCTTTTCATGAACCACAGCTAGAGTCATTGCATCTTTGTTCTTTGCACAAACCACATATGGATTCACCAGTGTCATTGGATGTGGTTTCTTTTCATTAACCACAACCAGTGTCTTTGCATGTTGGTTCTTCCGACAAACCACACATGGATCCACCAGTGTCATTGGATGTGTGTTCTTCTGTTGAACCACAGCTAGAGTCATTGCAGGTGTGTTCTTCTCACAAACCACAACTTGAGTCATTGCATGTCTGTTCTTTCCACAAACCACATATGGATCCACCAGTCTCACTGGATGTGTGTTCTTTTAATAAAACACAACCATAGTCATTGCATGTATGTTCTTTTCACAAACCACATAAGGATCCACCAGTGTCATTTGATTTGTGTTCTTTTCATTAACCACACCCAGTGTCATTGCATATGTGTTCTTCTCACAAACCACAAATGGATCCACCAATGTCATTGCATGTCCACAACTAGAGTCATTGCATGTCTGTTCTTTCCACAAACCACATATGGATCCACCAGTGTCACTGGATGTGTGTTCTTTTCATGAACCACAGCTAGAGTCATTGCATGTGTGTTCTTTTTATGAACCACAGCTCGAGTCATTGCATGTCTGTTCTTCTCACAAACCACATAAGGATCCACCAGTGTCATTGGATGTGTGTTATTTTCATGAACCACACCTAGTGTCATTGCATGTGTGTTCTTCTCACAAACCACACATGGATCCACCAGTGTCATTGCATGTATACTCTTTGCATGAACCACACCAGTGTCATTGCTTGTCTGTTCTTTCCACAAACCACACATGGATCCACCAGTGTCATTGCATGTGTTTTCTTTTCATGAACCACAACCAGATTCATTGCATGTTTGTTCTTCCCACAAACCACCCATGGATCCACCAGTGTCATTGGATGTGTGTTCTTTTCATGAACCACAGCTAGAGTCATTGCATGTGTGTTCTTCTCACAAACCACACATGGATACACCAGTTTCATTGCATGTCTGTTCTTTCATGAACCACAACTATAGTCATTGCATGTCTGTTCTTCTCACAAACCACATAAGGATACACCCATGTCATTGGATGTGTGTTCTTTTCATGAACCACACCAAGTGTCATTGCATGTGTGTTCTTCTCACAAACCACACATCTATCCACCACTAATTTTGCATGTCTACTATTTTCACAAACCACAACTAGATTCATTGCATGTCTGTTCTTTCCACAAACCACATTTGGATCCACCAGTGTCATTGGATGAGTGTTCTTTTCGTGAACCACACCAAGTGTCATTGCATGTGTGTTCTTCTCACAAACCACACATGGATCCACCAGTGTCATTGCATGTTTGCTCTTTTCATTAACCCCACCCCGTGTCATTGCATGTGTGTTCTTCTCACAAACCACACATGGATCCACCAGTGTCATTGGATGTGTGTTCTTTTCATGAACCACAGCTAGAGTTATTGCATGTGTGTTGTTCTCACAAACCACAACTAGAGTCATTGCATGTTTGTTCTTTCTACAAACCACATATGGATCCACCAGTGTCATTGCATCTGTGTTCTTTTCATGAACCACAACCATAGTCATTGCATGTGTGTTCTTCTCACAAACCACAAATGGAAACAGCCAGTGTCATTGCATGTCTGTTATTTTCATGAACCATAGCCAGAGTCATTGCATGTCTGTTCTTCTCACAAACCACACATGGATCCACCAGTCTCATTGGATGTGTGTTCTTTTCATGAACCACACCCAGAGTCATCGCATGTGTGTTTTTCTCACAAACCACACATGGATCCACCAGTGTCATTGGATGTGTGTTCTTTTCACAAACCACAGCCATATTTATTGCATCTGTTCTTTCCACAAACCACACATGGATCCACCAATGTCATTGCATGTGTGTTATTTTCATGAACCACAGCCAGGGTCGTTGCATGTGTGTTCTTATCACAAACCACACATGGAAACAACCAGTGTCATTGCATGTCTATTCTTTTCATGAACCACAGCTAGAGTCATTGTATGTCTGTTCTCCTCACAAACCACATAAGGATACACCAGTGTCATTGAATGTGTGTTCTTTTCATGAACCACACCCAGTGTCATTGTATGTGTGTTCTTCTCACAAACCACACATGGATCCACCAGTGTCATTGCATGTCTGCTCTTTTCATGAACCACAGCTAGAGTCATTGCATGTCTGTTCTTCTCTAAAACCACATATAGATCCACCAGTGTCATTGCATGTGTTTTCTTTTCATGAACCACAACTAGAGTCAGTGTATGTCTGTTCTTCCCACAAACCACACATGGATCCACCAGTGTCATTGGATGCGTATTCTTTTCATGAACCACATCTAGGCTCATTGCATATATGGTGTTCTCACAAACCACAACTAGAGTCATTGCATGTCTGTTCTTTACTCAAACCACATATGGATCCACCAGTGTCAATGGATGTGTGTTTGTTCCATAAACCATAGCCATAGTCATTGCATGTATGTTCTTTTCACAAGCGACATTAGGATCCACCAGTGTCATTTGATGTGTGTTCTTTTCACCCAGTTTCATTGCATGTGTGTTCTTCTCACAAACCACACATGGATCCACCAGTGTAATTGCATGTCTATTCTTTTCACAAACCACAGCTAGAGTCATTGCACATCTGTTCTTTCCACAAACCACATATGGATCCACCAGTCTCACTGGATGTGTGTTCTTTTCATGAACCACACCTAGAGTCATTGCATGTGTGTTCTTTTCATGAACCAAAACTAGGGTCATTATATGTTTGTTCTTCTCACAAACAACATATGGATCCACCAGTGTCATGGCATGTGTGTTCTTTTCACAAACCACATAAGGATCCACCAATGTCATTTGATGTGTGTTCTTTTCATGAACCACACCAAGTGTCATTGCATGTGTGTTCTTTTCACAAACCACACATGGATCCACCAGTGTCATTGCATATCTTCTCTTAGCATGAACCACACCAGTGTCATTGCATGTCTGTTCTTTCCACAAACCACACATGGATCCACCAGTGTCATTGCATGTGTTTCATTTTCATGAACCACAGCCAGAGTCATTGCATCTTTGTTCTTCCCACAAACCACACATCGATCCGCCAATGTCATTGGATGTGTGTTCTTTTCATGCGCCACAGCTAGAGTCATTGCATATGTGTTCTTCTCACAAACCACACATGGATCCACCAGTGTCATTGGATGTGTGTTCTTTTCACAATCCACAACCAGAGTCATTGCATGTCTGTTCTTTCCACAAACCACACATGGATCCACCAGTGTCATTGCATGTGTGTTCTTTTCATGAACCAAGGCCAGAGTCATTACATGTCTGTTCTTCTCACAAAACACACATGGATCCACCAGTGTCATTGCATGTCTATTCTTTTCATGAACCACAGCTAGAGTCATTGCATGTTTGTTTTTCTGACAAACCACATAAGGATACAATAGTGTCATTGGATGTGTGTTCTTTTCATGAACCACAACCAGTGTCATTGCATGCGTGTTCTTCTCACAAACCACACACGGATCTACTAGTGTCAGTGCATGTCTGTTCTTTTCAAAAACCACAGCTAGAGCCATTGCATGCCTGTTCTTTCCACAAACCACATATGGATCCACCAGTGTCACTGTATGTGTGTTCTTTTCACAAACCACAGCTAGAGTCATTGCATGTGTGTTATTTCCATAAACCACATATGGATCCACAAGTGTGATTGGATGATTGTTCTTTTCATGAAACACACCTAGTGTCATTGCATGTGTGGTCTTCTCACAAACCACACATGGATCCACTAGTGTCATTGCATGTCTGCTCTTTTCATTAACCACACCCAGTGTCATTGCATGTGTGTTCTTCTCACAAACCACACATGGATCCACCAGTGTCATTGGATGTGTGTTATTTTCATGAACCACAGCTAGTCATTGCATGTGTATTCTTATCACAAACCACAACTAGAGTCATTGCATGTTTGTTCTTTCCACAAACCACACATGGATCCACCAGTGTCATTGCATGTGTGTTCTTTTCATTAAGCACATCCATAGTCATTGCATGTCTGTTCTTCTCACAAAACACACATGGATCCACCAGTGTCATTGCATGTCTATTCTTTTCATGAACCACAGCTAGAGTCATTGCATGTTTGTTTTTCTGACAAACCACATAAGGATACAATAGTGTCATTGGATGTGTGTTCTTTTCATGAACCACAACCAGTGTCATTGCATGCGTGTTCTTCTCACAAACCACACACGGATCTACTAGTGTCATTGCATGTCTGTTCTTTTCAAAAACCACAGCTAGAGTCATTGCATGCCTGTTCTTTCCACAAACCACATATGGATCCACCAGTGTCACTGTATGTGTGTTCTTTTCACAAACCACAGCTAGAGTCATTGCATGTCTGTTATTTCCATAAACCACATATGGATCCACAAGTGTGATTGGATGATTGTTCTTTTCATGAAACACACCTAGTGTCATTGCATGTGTGGTCTTCTCACAAACCACACATGGATCCACTAGTGTCATTGCATGTCTGCTCTTTTCATTAACCACACCCAGTGTCATTGCATGTGTGTTCTTCTCACAAACCACACATGGATCCACCAGTGTCATTGGATGTGTGTTATTTTCATGAACCACAGCTAGTCATTGCATGTGTATTCTTATCACAAACCACAACTAGAGTCATTGCATGTATGTCCTTTCCACAAACCACATATGGATCCACCAGTGTCATTGGATGTGTGTTCTTTTCATTAAGCACATCCATAGTCATTGCATGTTTGTTATTTCCACAAGCCACACATGGATCCACCAGTGTCATTTGATGTGTGTTCTTTTCATTAACCACACCCAGTGTCACTATATGTGTGTTCTTCTCACAAACCACATAAGGATCCACCAGTGTCACTCTATGTGTGTTCTTTCCACAACCACACCAGTGTGATTGCATGTGTGTTCTTCTCACAAAGCACAACTAGAGTCATTCCATGTCTATTCTTTCCACAAACCACACATGGATCCACCAGTGTCATTGCATGTGTGTTCTTTTCATGAACCACAGCCAGAGTCATTGCATGTGTGTTCTTCTCACAAACCACACATGGAAACAGCCAGTGTCATTGCACGTCTGTTCTTTTCATGAACCATATCCAGAGTCATTGCATGTTTGTTCTTCTCACAAACCACACATGGATCCATCAGTGTCATTGGATGTGTGTTCTTTTCATGAACCAAACCCAGAGTCATTGTGTAGCACCCCGGTAAAACTACTACTAGAAAATCGCGTGTTATTTTTATTTTCTGCATCATGACTGCATGCTCATGTCATCATGCCACATTGCATTTGAGCATCTTCATGTCTACATGCATATATTTGTCTAAAACTATTTTCTAAAAGCCTATCTTTGTTTTCTAAATATCCCCCGCCTTTATTTCAAATCAAAAACCCCGATCTCTTTCGGATCTTTTATTTGTTTAAAAAATTAATTACAAAAATCTTTTAAAATTAAAATAATTAAATAATCAAACTAAAAATGTTTTTGTCCGGGGAGGCATCCCAACCTATAGGCTAGGCCACCTACCAACCGGCAGGCCCGGCCCAAACCAAAGCCTAGCTACCGTGACCCACCTAGCCAAACCCTAACCTAAACAGTCGACCGACCCAGCCGTGTACACACCACCCCGCGGTGCACGCGCACGTCACGCTCGCGGTGAACCGCCCCGTACCCTGCGCTGTCATGCTGCCGCTGCACCCACCCAGCCTCGCGTACACCACATGCCCAGCGTGACCGACCGCTGCCCCCACGATCTCCTCTCACCTCCTCTCGCGAGCCCCACCTTCCTTCTCCTCTATTCCCTACCAACCCCATCGCCCTGCCTCCACTCACCTCGTCCACCGCCACCGCCAGGGAGAGCCATCGCCGCCGCCTTCGCGGGCCCCTGACCCCGATGCTCCTCCCCCCGTCTGCGAACCCTGAGCACCACCGGCCTCCGTTTCTGCATCGCCTCTGCTCCGAGAGCCGCGCCGCCACGGGCCCCCTCCTTGTCGACCGAAGACCGTGCCTGGCGCCGACCAACCTATCCATCTCCTCAAGCCCGCCGCTCGAGCCCGGCCGTCCCTGACCCCTGGTCCACAGCTCCGCCGCCATGGTCGCCTCGGGCTTGGCCCTCCTCTGTAGAGCTCGATCCAACGCCCTGCCTCGTGCTCGCCTCCATCTGCGCATCCGCCACCGCCTCTGCTTTCCTCCTCTAACCCGCCGGCCTCTCAGGAATGCCACCTTGTCGCCCTCAGCAACGTCGCTGACCTAGTTTTCTGAGCTCGAGCACGCGCGCATGGTACTATTGTCAAGACGTTGGCTCTGTTGCGTCTCCTGTCTTTTGTTTCCCCTTTGCTTGTGCATGGTGGGCTGATGGAGATTGATGCTGACACGGTCTCCTGAGACCCGCGTCTGTCTTTGCAGTCTGTTTTCCTCTAACGCCAAGTTATGTACGAGCGCACCGACAAACGCCAAGACCATTCCCTCAACAAGATATCCGATGCCACACGAGAGACTGGGATCGACACAAGACAAGACCTGACTACGCAAGACCACCGTCACCTCAGAACTTCGTCAAGGATGCCAAGTTCTCCATCCGGATCCGATGTTCGAGACTTGATCCCGAGGACCGCGAAGACCGATCCCGAAGAGACTGATCCCCTGAACCCTCGGACACCAAGATCGCCGAACCCTATGTGTGATCCCGATCCGATATCCCTATTTTATAAATGCTATATATAGTTGTTGCATATTAAATCATTCATACTCGCATACATATTGTGTTGTTTGGGGGTATTTATACAATTCACCTAAATTAAATATGGAGTCTACATGCCGGCTATTCTAGTCTTGTATTGCCTCCATTTAAATTTGTGTAGCGAACCGATGCCATGTTTTGCCTTGTTAAGCCAACATTTAAATTGCGGGTTATCTAAACAAAATGAACCATCTAATTAATTATCGGGACCCTAGTTCCGCTTAATATTGCCTAGTTGCACCGCATCTTTGCCATGTCATGCATCATACATGCATCATGCCTGATCCTCTACCGTAGTATTAAAAAGTGCACCCGGTGTTTCTTTTAGTGCTTTGGTTCTTCGCGGATTAGACCGTTGAGTTTATGCGAGTATCAACAAGTCCTTCAGATATGTATCTTCGACAATGTTTCCCAAGCGAGCAATCTCCCCCTTTCTACCTTTTTTGTCTTTATAGTTTTTACTTCCTCCTGTTGATCTATTGCTATCCGAGTTGTGATGCTTTAGTTCTCGTACCATTTATATTTCTTGCAGCCTCTATATAGCCTTGGACACATCCTATTGTCTGTTGTTTGATAGTCAGTTGGTCTTGTGAGTCGTAGATGCTTGCTTAGGTGCTGCTTCGCGTCGTTATTATTCCACCGTTGTTGGGAGGTTGGCACATCCTTAATGGTGCAGATGATCATAACTTTAATTACAACTTGATATTAAAATGTTGGGAATAGATATAGCTAATGCAGAGGCATCGGTGGGCAATAGATAAAATTTGGTTCTTCCATGCTCACCTATGTCTCGTAGGCCCCGAGTACTTGATACCTGTTCCTTGACTATTCGCACTATCCACATACGGGAGACTCTATGAACCCCCTTTGCCTGAGCTTGATTCACACTTTATTTCTTGGGGACACAAACTAGTTTGGGGTTTTATTACTAGTCAGTTGGTACTTGATACCTGTTCCTCAGTTTGACTTCCTCGTGTGGTATCGAAGGGGAAATACCAGGATCGGTATGTTTTGGTGTTACTATCAGGTTGGATCCGAATAGGTCTTTCTTATCCCTCTCTAATAACCGACATCTGAATCGAGTCTCTATAGATTATTTAGTGCTTGTTGCGTTGCCGCTTCAGTCCACCATACCTATGTAGGAGAGAGCCGCCGAATTCTAGACTCGACGTGTACTGGCCTCAGTACTGACCGCTCCCTTTTTCCTTTGCCCTTTGTCGGCACCCCTTTTTGTTTAACAGGTATAAGTTCGACGTTGTAAGCAGGGTTACCCTTCTGGCTTGGCCTAGGCAGGGTTATGGACGCCATTGGTTATTCTTCAGAGCTCTTAGCCCCATTTGCATCTTATCTGTACTCGGACGTTGTATCGTTTTCAAGGTGATTTGGATCTTGGTACTGTATATCTGTATTCTTCACTAGAGTTGTTGTTGTATATATATGTTCTGTGGGTAACATTATGGACTATTGTGTAATGATATTACTTCGTTTTCCACCCGCATGCAAGTGCCTGGTGGGCATCTTTGAATCGTTTCTATACGGGTTTGGCGGGAATCGCTGAAACTTGCATAGGGCCGATTTGAGATTATTACACATTGCATGTGTGTTCTTCTCACAAACCACACATGGATCCACTAGTGTCATTGGATGTGTGTTCTTTTCACAAACCACAGCCAGAGTCATTGCATGTCTGTTCTTTCCACAAACCGTACGTGGATCCACCAGTGTCATTGCATGTGTGTTCTTTTCATGAACCACAGCCAGAGTCATTGCATGTGTGTTCTTCTCACAAACCACACATGGAAACAGCCAGTGTCATTGCATGTTTGTTCTTTTCATGAACCATAGATAGAGTCATTGCATGTCTGTTCTTCTCAAAAACCACATAAGGATAAACCACTGTCATTGGATGTGTGTTATTTTCATGAACCACAGCCAGAGTCATTGCATGTGTGTTCTTCTCACAAACCACACATGGATCCACTAGTGTCATTGCATGTCTGTTCTTTTCATGAACCACAGCTAGAGTCATTGCATGTCTGTTCCTCTCACAAACCACATAAGGATACACCAGTGTCATTGGATGTGTGTTCTTCTCACAAACCACACCCAGTGTCATTGCATGTGTGTTCTTCTCACAAACCACACATGGATCCACCAGTGTCATGAGATATGTGTTCTTTTCATGAACCACACCCAGTGTCATTGCATGTGTTTTCTTCTCACAAACCACACATGGATCCACCGGTATCATTACACGTCTGTTCTTTTCACAAACTACAACTAGAGTCATTGTGTCTCTGTTCTTTCCACAAACCACATATGGATCCACTAGTGTCATTGGATGTGTGTTCTTTTCACAAACCACAACTAGAGCCATTGCATGTATGTTATTTTCACAAACCACACATGGATCCACCAGTGTCATTGGATGTGTGTTGTTTTCATGAACCACACCCAGTGTCATTGCATGTGTGTTCTTCTCACAAACTACACATGGATCCACCGGTGTCATTGCATGTCTGTTCTTTTCACAAACCACAACTAGAGTCATTGTGTGTCTGTTCTTTCCACAAACCACATATGGATCCACCAGTGTCACTGGATGTGTGTTCTTTTCACAAACCACAACAAGAGCCATTGCATGTCTCTTATTTTCACAAACCACAGCTAGAGTCATTGCATGTCTGTTCTTTCCACAAACCACATATGGATCCAGTAGTGTCATTGGATGAGTGTTGTTTTCATGAACCACACCAAGTGTCATTGCATGTGTGTTCTTCTCACAAACCACACATGGATCAACCAGTGTCATTACATGTCTACTCTTTTCATTAACCACACCCAGTGTCATTGCATGTGTGTTCTTCTCACAAACCACACATGGATCCACCAGAGTCATTGCATGTGTGTTCTTCTCACAAAACACACATGGATCCACTAGTGTCATGTGTGTTCTTTTCACAAACCACAGCCCAAGTCATTGCATGTTTGTTCTTTCCACAAACCACAGATGGATCCACCAGTGTCATTGCATGTGTGTTCTTTTCATGAACCATAGCCAGAGTCATTGCATGTGTGTTCTTCTCACAAACCACACATGGAAACAGCAAGTGTCATTGCATGTCTGTTCTTTTCATGAACCCTAGCTAGAGTCATTGCATGTCTCTTCTTCTCACAAACCACAGGAGGATACACCAGTGTCATTGGACGTGTGTTATTTTCATGAACCACACCCAGTGTCATTGCATGTGTGTTCTTCTCACAAACCACACATGGATCCACTAGTGTCATTGCATGTCGGCTCTTTTCATGAACCATAGCTAGAGTCATTGCATGTCTGTTCTTTCCACAAACCACATATGGATCCACCACATTGCATGTGTTTTATTTTCATGAACCACAACCAGAGTCATTGCATGTATGTTCTTCCCACAAACCACAAATGGATCCATCAGTGTCATTGCATGTGTGTTCTTTTCATGAACCACAACTAGAGTCACTTCATGTGTGTTCTTCTCACAAACCACAACTAGAGTCATTGCATGTCTGTTCTTTCCACAAACCACATATGGATCCACTAGTGTCATTGGATGTGTGTTCTTTTCATGAACCATAGCCACAGTCATTGCATGTATGTTCTTTTCATAAACCACATAAGGATCCACCAATGTCATTTGATGTGTGTTCTTTTCATTAACCACACCCAGTGTCATTGCATGTGTGTTCTTCTCACAAACCACACATGGATCCACAAGTGTCATTGGATGTCTGTTCTTTTCACAAACCACAGTGATACGTCCATTTTGCATCACTATTCTATATCATAATTTACTGTTATTCATTGATATATTTCATATTAAGAGATGATACTTATGTTATTTCATCTGTTTTTGCATGGTTGATGACTTTTGGAGCATGGACCGCTGCAGTCAGGATTCTGATGGAAAAGGTGCTGTTTGGAGGCAAAATTCGCGAAGATCAGAAATCTGGGAAAATACATGGAAAAATCTATTTTCCCAGAAGACGAAGATTGCTAGAAGGGGAAGTGGAGATGGGCCATAGGGGGCCCACACCACCCCCTGGCGCGGGCAGCCCTAGGCCGCGCCAGCAGGTGGTGTGGCCACCCTAGCCCATTCCAGGCTCTCCCCTCTGGGGTATATTATCCTCCCGAAACCCTAAGACTCGGGGAGCGACCATAGAAGGATTCCGCCGCCTCTGCGTGGCGGAAAACACCGAGAGAGAAAGATCTCTCCGGTAGACAGAATTCTACCGGGGAATTCCTTCCCGGAGAGGGGAGATCATCGCCATCAACACCACCATCAAGTTGGATTTCATCGGGATCATCATCATCATCATCATCACGACCATCATCTCCACCAGCACCATCATCACCACTTCATACCGCTGTAACAATTGGGTTGAATCTTGCAGAGCTCTTAGGGGAAACTTTCCCGGTGTTGATTACTCCTTGTAGTTGATGCTATTGAGTGAACCATTGAATTATCGTTTATGTTCAGATTGTTACATATCATTATATCATCTCTGATCATGATCCATATGATGTCTTGTGAGTAGTTCGTTTTGTTCTTGAGGACATGGAAGAGGTCATGTTGTTAGTAATGGAGTTGTGTTGAGAAAGATTCAATGATTTGATATTTAAGTTGTGGTCTATTTATTCTAGTGGTGTGTTGGGGGGATACCCCCGGGTAGGGTCACTCCAGGGTATAAGGGCCGAGTTAGCCGAGGTTCGGCAGGTTCAAAGCGGATGCTGGCCGGGTCACCTCAAGGCAGGACGGATCACGGAGTAACCCGGACCAAGGGGGTCGCCTAACATTGTCTCATCCGACTCAAGGAGTAAGTCAGAAGTACTTGTCTAACTTATATGCAGGAACAGGTGTGGCCGGACCTATTATGATCCGGATCCCCGCTTAGCTTCTGGGAGAAGGAACGAATCTCTCTGGTCAAAAAGAAGGCCCGGTACGCACTGCATGAGCGAAGCAAGCAAGGGCAGGACCACCGGGTCATGGCCGACAAGGGTGACGATGCCCATGTCGGCTGACGCGGGCGCCGCAGAGGCTTACGTCGCTAAAGCATGTATGACGCGGGGGAAAAGCACCCCGGTCGGGTTACCACTTTGGGAGGAAGCATATTCTTAGGAATATGCCTCCACGTATGCCCTAGGCAGGGACCGAGCCTCCTCTATATAAGGGGGGCTAGGGTTCCAGTAGAAGGGGTTGAGCTCTAGTTGATTTTACGATTCCATAGTGACTAGTTGAGCTAGGGTTCTAGGGAAAAACTGTAGGCAGGAGTAAGAGAGCTCCTTCTTCCTCCTCTCGCCAATATAGCTCTAGGAGCACTTGTAATCTTGAAGGGAAAGCAAGACAAACTTCTGTGTGGAGAATCACTCCACTATCCCTCCCTGGATTCCCCTAGCGTGTATTAGTCCCCACCTTTAGCCTATCCATAGCATCTGCCGTGACACCACCACGACAGTTGGCGCCCACCATGGGGCTAGCAGCGCTAGCAGGGGTGAAGATCCGGACGGGAAACCTCATCCGCACCGGCGAACGCATCGTCTCCGGGCTCGTTCAGCGCTTTGGAGCACTGGACTTCGTCAGCGACAACGCTGGCTGCTTCGGCACGCGCCCACTTCCACGCAACGGCCTCTTCGTCAAGCTCGGTGCGCACAAGGTCTACGTTGCTATGGACATATCATGCGTTCATCCGCGCCGCGTCGTCTATGCGGGGGAACCACCCTCACTATGGCTCGCGGGGCGCGTACCGCTCGCTCCCCGGACCATGTGGAGGTGATGATGACTGCGCCAGGTGCAGGCGCAAGCAAGGACCCAGCACCGGACCCGGAGGTAACACCTAAGGCACCGAGGAAAGGTAGAGGACCTCCACTAGAGAGGCCTGAGAACGTACTGAGAGAAGCTATGGATAGCTTGGCTAACCCGGTAGAAGCAGTGGTAGATCCGGCTCAGGCACAGGCCGAGCTAGAGGAAACTAGGCAAAAGATACTAGAGGGCGCAAAGAAAATAGCCGCGGCTCAGCAGTCGCTGAACATGATGCTGCGTGAGTATGCAAAGGCAAACAAAGTTGATACGGTAAAAGTAAAAGGGAGAAACCTCATGAGCGAGATGAACAGAGAAGGTGATGATGGAGCCGAGGGGTCGGAAAACTATTTGTCTGTGGGGTTGCCGAGGTATAGTACCCCGGCGAAGAACCTCAGAGCAGCGGATGCGGCAGCGTCCGAGTTAGAGGGTCTGACGGGTGAGGCCCTTCAAAGACAGTGATATAGGGTTAACGAGTTAGTTCGGATGGCGAACAGACAGAATGAAGAGCTACTGAGAGCTAACCCGGAGAGAGCTGGAGCGTCCAAAATCGTCCATTCGGCGATGGGTAACCCGGAGAAATCCGCTGGAGCCGCATCGTCATGTCATGGTGTTCCAAGGAGAGAAGAGGTAGTAACCTCGGCCAGACGGAACAAACAGATCGTCCCGTACGACCCGACACGTGCGGGAAAAGAAAAAGAAACGCGGAAAAATGATGATCGACGAAGTGTGAGCCGAGGTGAAGCTGGCCGGGGTAACCACGACCAAGGCAATGTCGGTCAAGGGAACGCTGCCAACGGCAATGCCGGACAGCAAAACTCTGCAGGAGCAGGACAACCGTAGCAGCGGAATATACCAAGGCAAGAGCAAAGCGCCGGCCGAGGTATGCAACAGAAAGGTGCGCAACGAGAGCAAAACCGATACAATGACGGTGATTCGGAGATGGGGAACGCGGGATACGCGAGACCGGACTATCATGTGATAGGGTCAAGGTTGGGAAGCAGGGATTTAATGCCGGATGACGCCAGGTTGAAACTGGATCGCCTGTATAGGTCGGAACAAATCGAATGTCAAGGTCCCCCGGGTCCAGCCTGCTTTGGACCCCGGATCATGAAGGAGCCACCGGTACCCAACTACCAGCTGCCCAGAGGCACAAAGACGTATGACGGCAGTACCAAGCCGGAGGATTGGCTGATAAACTATGCTACGGCTGTGAAAATTGCCACTGGCAACTTGATATGGGCTGTACGATACGTACCCTAGATGTTGGAAGGTCCGGCCAGAGTATGGCTGAATAATTTACCACGCGGAAGCATCAACTGCTGGATAGATTTTGAAGAAATGTTTATCAGCAACTTCTCAAGTACATATCAAAGGCTGAATAGGCCGCAGACCCTAGCAATGTGCAAACAAAGACCTAATGAGACGGACCGTGAATTCTTGACCCGGTGGTGTACCATGAGAAACTCGTGTGAGGGTGTCATAGAGTCACAAGCCATAGCATGGTTTGCACAAGGGTGCAGGTATGGCAACGAGTTGTGGATGAAGTTGCAAAGGAAAATGCCAATTACGTTGGCTGAGATGATCCGGATTGCTGATTCATATGCTTTGGGTGATCCGACTCAACCTAGGCTCGCGTCAAATGAGTCAAACGAGGAGTACTATCAGAGGGACGGAGCCGGGTCATCCCGGAGGAACGATTACAGAGGAAAAAGAAGGGATGATAGACCGGATCATTGCTACGGTTCGCAACAAGTTGTAGTTGTGAATCAAGATCAACCCGGACCAGGGAGCAACCAACGCCAGAGAACGGGAGGGCAATGGACTCCAAGAAACGATGCCAAGAAAACATGGACTCTGGAGCAAAAGAAACAGTGGCAGGAAAAGAAAGACCATCCGAGGTATACCTATGAGTCGATGTTGGACCAGCCGTGTAAGTTTCACACGCCAAATCCGAATAGCCCGGCGGGTCACTTAACGAGGCAATGTGAGTGGATGCGTAAGATAGAACAAGGTGGTTCGGGGAATGCTCAGGCACCCCGGAATGATCAACCTCGGCAGGAGTTACCCCGGCAGCAATTGCTCTCTAGAGCAAACACGCAACAGTTAATGTTGCCTCCCCCTCCGCCGAGGTATGACAACAATGAGAGAAGGGATACAGTGCATCAGGTGGAAAATCAGCAACAGCCGGATAAGAGGTACCCCAGAAACGAGGGAAGGAATGAGTACAGAGAACATCACCAGAGCTATTGTGTGTTCACAACTGAGGAAACAAATAGGAAAAGCTTGCAGCACCGACATATGGAGGTCAATGCGGTAATGCCAGCAGTGACGAGGTACATGCCTTGGTCTGACCAGGAAATCACCTGGAACATCAAAGATCATCCTAAGCTTATGCCGAGTCCAGGTTCGTATGCGCTAGTGCTAGATCCGACATTCATTGGACCGAACATCAATGTGAGGTTCTCCAAGGTACTAATTGACAATGGCAGTAGCATTAACATCATGTATGCGGATACGATGTGCAAGTTGGGCATCTCGGAGAACATGCTCTAGGCTTCGAGAACAACTTTCCATGGCATTATAACAGGCATTTCTTGTGAGCCCATAGGCAAAGTCCGGGTCGACGTGCTATTCGGCACACGGGATAACTGCCAAACTGAAAATCTGGAGTTTGAGGTGGTGAACTTGGAAAGTGCGTATCACGCATTACTCGGAAGACCGACATTGAACAAGTTCATGGCAAGCTGCCACATCAGTTATCTGAAGATGAAGTTGCCCGAACCAAATGGAGTGATCACCATTGCTGCAGATTTCCGACGTTCCATTGAGTGTGCTTCAGCCGGGTCTAACCTAGCCGAGTCACTCGTGATTGCGCAAGAGAAAAGAAAAATCCAAGAGGTGGCGGCATTAGCTCAGTCCGCGCAGCAGTATATGCCGGCGTTGAGTAACCCGCATGGCAGCGTTTCATTCCAAGCCGCAAAGGACACCAAGAAGGTTCCAGTTGATGACATGTTCCCGGAGCACAACGTAACAATTGGTGCCGGGTTAACTGACAAATAGGAAAGCGAGCTCGTCAACTTCCTTCGTGAGAATCGGGATATTTTTGCTTGGTCGACACATGACTTGCAAGGTGTTCCGAGGAAGTTGGCCGAGCACTCTTTGAACGTAAGGCCCAGAGCAAGGCCGGTGAAGCAACCTCTCACCCGCTTCGCCGAGGACAGGAGAAAAGTCATTGGAGACGAGATAGCTCGGTTACTAGCAGCAGGATTTGTCATGGAAGTGTTGTATCCGGATTGGCTCTCTAATCCAGTGCTGGTAGAAAAGAAGAAGGACGATCCGAACGTGGCAGTGGTTTGGCGTATGTGTATCGATTACACGAATCTGAACAAGGCGTGTCCAAAAGATCCATTTCCACTGCCGAGGATAGTCAGGTCATAGACTCAACCGTGGGATGTGAACTGTTGTCATTCATTGATGCATATTCTGGTTTCCACCAGATACCTCTGAACCCGGATGATCAAATAAAGACTGCGTTTATTACCCCGTACGGGGATTATTGCTATCACACTATGCCGTTTGGTTTGCGTAATGCAGGTGCAACGTACCAAAGATGTATGCAAAAATGTTTGCACGACCAAATAGGTCAAAACATACAAGTATATGTGGATGATGTGGTAATCAAGACCAAGGAAAGCAAAACGCTCCTTGACGACATCAGGCAGACATTCGCGAAATTGAGAAGGTTGCGGATGAAGCTTAACCCGGAAAAATGTACCTTCGGTGTCTCGGCTGGAAAATTACTCGGATTTCTCGTCTCCAGCCGAGGTATTGAAGTTAATCCAACTAAGATCCGAGCCATCGAACGAATGGAGCTTCCGAAGTGTCTTAACGATGTCCAGAAGTTCAATGGGTGCCTGGCATCGTTGAGTCGGTCTGTATGTCGGTTAGGAGAAAAGGCACTGCCTCTCTACCAACTCATGAAAAAGTCGGATAAATTCGTTTGGACGCCACAGGCCGATGAAGCCTTTGCCCACTTAAAAAGGATGTTGGCCACTGCACCAGTGTTAGCCTCTCCACTATCAAAGGAGCCAATGTTGCTCTACATAGCCGCAACCAACCGAGTTGTAAGTGCAGTGATTGTAGTGGAGCGCAATGAAGAGGGTAAGTCGGTGCAGAGGCCAGTGTATTACTTGAGCGAGGTATTGTCTGCCTCAAAGCAGAACTACCCGCACTTTCAAAAGGTGGCATATGGTGTCTATATGGCGGCTAAGAAGTTAAATCATTACTTTGAGGAGCACCCCATAAAAGTGATATGTGAAGCCCCCATATCCAAGATAATGGGTCACAAGGATGCGAGTGGCAGAATCGCAAAATGGGCAATTGAGCTAGCCCCTTATGCGCCCCAATACGACAGAAGAGAAGCGATCAAATCTCAGGTTGTGGTGGACTTTTTTGTAGATTGGGCCGAGGTACAATACGAACCACCGCCACCGGATCCGAACTACTGGAGGATGCACTTTGACAGGTCGAAAACCAAAACCGGATTAGGCGCCGGGTTGTGCTTACCTCGCCAAAGAAGGACCAGCTAAGATACGTATTGCAGATCCATTTCGCGGCATCGAACAATGTCACTGAGTACGAGGCTCTTGTGCATGGGCTCAAAGTGGCAAAGGAGATTGGCATACGTCGGATAATATGCTTTGGCGACTCGTATTTGGTGGTGCAGCAAGTGTCCGGAGTGTGGGACGCCCTAGATCCGAACATGGCACTATACAAATTTCACGTGCAGAAGATATCTGGTTACTTCGAGGGGTGTGAATTTCACCATGTACCCCGAGTGGAAAACGAGGCTGCCGACATGCTGTCGAAGCTCGGATCGACGACAGCAATTCCACCGGTGTAGCATTGAACACCTCGGAAAACCATCTATCGTGCCGTCCCAGAATCGACTTGATCTATGTCCCGAAAATACAGAATCTGGAGCTGAGCCCATGGACATTGACACGGAGGTAGTACGCGAGACGGGGGTGCATCACCAACCTGGGACTTCTCGAAACCCGGGGACTACCTCGCTAGACCCGGGGACTGCTCAGCGTGATCTGGCTGAAGTTATGCCGGTGGATCAGATGGAAATTGATGAGGAGATGTTCCCTCCATGAGCGATACCAGCTTGGACACTGCCTATATTCCAATTCCTGAAAGACAGAACGTTACCCGCTAAAGAGGTGTTAGCCAGGCAAACTCAGAGGAGAGCAAAAGCATACATGATTATCAATTCCGAGCTGTACAAACGGAGTGTAACCAACGTCCTCCAGCGGTGCGTTGACCCGGAGGAGAATATACACCAAGGAGAATGCGGGCATCATGCCTCATCCCGAGCCTTGGTGGCAAAGGCGTTCCAGCATGGATTCTACTGGCCAAGTGCCTTAGACCAAGCAGAAGATCTGGTGAGAAAATGCAATGGTTGTCAAAGGTACGCCACCAAGACACATATGCCTATGTCGGAACTCAAGACCATACCAATTACGTGGCCATTTGCTGTATGGTGCTTGGATATGGTTGGCCCGTTCAAACAGCAAGAGGAAACATGACACACATTTTAGTCATGGCGGACAAGTTTACGAAATGGATCGAAGTGAAAACTATAAGAAAATGTGATGGAGCTATGGCCGTGACATTTCTCACAGACATCATCTTGAGATACGGTTATCCACACAGTATTATAACTGATAATGGAACAAATTTTGCGGAAGGAGCATTTGCGCGCTTTTGCCGAGACAAGAAGATCCGACTCGATGTAGCCTCGGTAGCTCACCCCGCATCGAACGGACAAGTGGAAAGATCCAACGGATTAGTATTATCCGGGATAAAACCCCGGCTCATTGAGCCGCTGCAGAGATCAGCGAGGTGCTGGATAGAAGAACTACCAGCGGTACTGTGGAGTTTAAGAACAACTCCGAATCGATCAACAAAGCGCCATTTTTACGGTATATGGGGCGGCTGTATTACCAGCCGACATAGAGCATGATTCGCTTAGGGTCACCCAATACAGAAGCTGAAGTGCAAGAAGCCCGCAAAATGATGTTGATCTGTCGAAGAAGCGAGATAATCAATCGCCCAGATCCGCCATATATCAGCAAAATCTCCGACGCTACCATAGCCGAAAAGTGTGCCCCCGAGTCTTTCAGGAAGGCGATCTGGTGCTCTGGTTGGTATAACTACTATTGGCATGCATAAATTATCCCCCCCATGGGAAGGGCCGTTCATTGTGAGCAAAGCATTGCACAATGATTCTTACTATCTTATAGATGCAAAGCCACAGGAAAAGAACAAGGCGGATAGGTCTGGAGAGGAATCTAAGCGACCGTGGAATGTAGCACTACTTCGTCCCTTCTACACTTAGCTAAGAAGTGTATGTATCCGAGTCGTCTCATATGTCGGTATGTATGTCGGCAATGAGCTTATCAATGAAATAGTACCGAGCGATAAAGAACTCGGGGACTGCCTTAATAATGTTTGTTGTTACTTCTTATGTGGTAGCTGGAATAAGTCGTTCTACTTAACCCGGATTAGTAATGTGTGAGCACCAATAACCCGACTCTTCGACTTGCTGCTGTCCAACAAGAATTGGCTTCATGGCAAGCAAGAGAACAAGTTTGGAATTGCGTAGCACATGAAAAACGACTAAGGAAACAAATTTATTCGAGCTAACGTTTGTTTTTCGGACTAACCTTGTATTTATTTTCAAGTTATTATGCTGAATTATTTTGAGCTAAGCCTAAAAGTTTCTATGTATTGTTAAAACAATTTTTGAAGCTCGGATTCGTAAGTCGTAAAACCTAATCAAGGTAGACACGGACCGAGCCAGAAGATTGGACGAACAAGAAAATGAAACTCGGGGACTACACCCAAGTTAATCTGGCATAGAAACATAGTAGCAAAATATCACATATACAGCATACAGTTGCACCCGGCATACCGGGGATCTAATAAATTTTCAAGTTTTTTGAACTAAGGAGCAGCAGGAGGAGGAAGTTCGGCGTCGTCGTTGCTGTCTTCAATATCTGAGGCATCATCTTCTCCGCCCTCATCTGACCCATCTTCAACGTTCTCCACGTGCTCATCCCCAGCGGATTCCAGGAAGCTCGGTCCTTCAACCCAGTCATGGATAGGAGAATGTTCAACGAGGTTGTAGGCTCAAGCCTGGCGCCGAGCTACCCACTCCGGATCATCGGTCCATTTGGATCCGGTGCGCCGGCATGTAAGCAGGCTGAGGTCGATCTTCTCGTACCATGTGAGAATATGGTGAAGGATAGTATCAGCTGCGGTGCGCCCAGCGGATTCTCTCCAGAGATCGAGCTGGGTCTCAGTCTCCATTAGCTTCTCAACGAGAATCGCGGTGGTCTCCGGGCTACTCTCTCTAGGCCAGAACGTGTTGAAAATGCGAACTGCAACGTCAAGGATATCCTTGCCATAATTCTTGATGATCTCCACGCGAGATGACAAGCTGACCAACAGGTCCTCCATGTCGTAAGGAACCTCCTCACCAGCAGGAGCGGCAGGAGTACCCCTCGCTTGGCGAAAATCCGCAATTGCTGCGCTTGCAATAGTGATGCTCTCAGGAAATTTGCCTGAAAGCCAGACAAGGGGAGAATGTAAAGAAAAGACATATGAAGCAACCCAGAAAAGTAGGTCGGAAGGAACTTACGTGATATGTGGATAAGGATCCGGGTTAACTCCTTGATGCAGTCATCGCATCTCTTGCGAAGTTGCTCAAGCTCAGCGTTTGTCGACCCAAGCCGGATGTCGGATTCTTTGAGTAGGTCCTGGTCCTTGGAGATCTGGAGAGTAAGGCTCTCACGCTCTTCTGTGAAATTCTGGCCAACCTTTTGGAGCTCGGTTTGGTGTTGGGCCTTCATCTTCTCCATCTCAGCCTTGATCTTGGCAATCTTGTTGTCCTTAGTCTGGAGGAGAGCAAGCTCATCATCCTTTTTCTTCAGCTCGTCTTGATGCTGTCCTGCTTGTTCGAGAAAATGCAGCATCATATTAGGCACGGGCACACTATCCTCAAGCGATGCTGAAATAGTATGTTGACCCGGCAGAGCCGAGGAGTGAATGTTTGCCGAGCCAGGGAGAAGAGGAAATGGAAAACACTGTGAGGTCGGACAAAAGAGGACATACCCCGGATTTCCTCCAAGTTCTTCCGCATGATCTTGTTCTCAGCCTCCACCCCAGCTGTAGAAACCGAATGAGGAGATTAGTTCGGCAGAAGAAGGTGAAGAAAAACGGAGAAGTGCCAAGGGAGAAAATTACCCCTCTTTTCATGTTCTGCACTAAGTGCAACATGTTTTGCGCGTAGCATCTTGTGGGTATCCAGCAGGCATTGGAATTCAGCACTCCGGCGATTGGTGGTTACCTGAAAAAAGTATGTATGTAAAATTAGCTTGGTGCATATTAAAGTAAGAAGATCCGCCAAGTGGAACTTAGCCCGGCTCTAGGTGTGTGCATATTCGAAGTGTACAAGATCCGTTCCAAGTGGAACTTAACCCGGCTCTAGGTGTGTGCATATTCGAAGTGTACAAGATCCGGGCCAAGTGGAACTTAACCCGGCTCTAGGTGTGTGCATATTCGAAGTGTTCAAGATCCGGGCCAAGTGGAACTTAACCCGGATCTAGGTGTGTGCATATTCGAAGTGTACAAGATCCGGGCCAAGTGGAACTTAACCCGGCTCTAGGTGTGTGCATATTCGAAGTGTACAAGATCCGGGCCAAGTGGAACTTAACCCGGCTCTAGGTGTGTGCATATTCAAAGTGTACAAGATCCGGGCCAAGTGGAACTTAACCCAGCTCTAGGTGGGTGCATATTTGAAGTATAAAAGATCCGGGCCAAGTGGAACTTAACCCGGCTCTAGGTGTGTGCATATTTGAAGTGTACAAGATCCAGGCCAAGTGGAACTTAACCGGCTCTAGGTGTGTGCATATTCGAAGTGTACAAGATCCGGGCCAAGTGGAACTTAATCCGGCTCTAGGTGTGTGCATATTCGAATTATAAAAGATCCGGGCCAAGTGGAACTTAACCCGGCTCTAGGTGTGTGCATATTCGAAGTTTACATGGTGCTACGTTAGTTTTCTAATGAGCATCCGGCCGAGTAACAAGCTACTCCACCGGAGGCTCGGGGACTAATTGTTATTATCTACAGCATGTGAAGGAGAAACGACATACCTCCATCATTCGCCCCGCGAGGTTAATTGCCTTAGCGGCGGTATTCATCTGGGCGGAAAATTCTGCGGGGCCGAACTTTTCCGGGAGATCGTGTTAGGATTTAACTCCGCCTTATTCCAGTTCATGACAAACTCAATAAGACTCGGAGGGTACCGCTCACCGGTGGGCAAATGGGGTGCCACCAAGCCCTTTGCGTGCACTTCTTTCCTCTCAACCAAGGCAAGGGTTGGGCTGGTATGCAGAACCATCTGCTGCGTGTCAGTTGGCTCGGCAGGAACATCCTTCGCTGCTGGAGCTTTCTTGGGAAGCATCGACGATAGGGTTCGCTGCCCAGCCTTGACGGATGCTGACTTGGTAGTATCCGGAGCCTTTTTTCCCTTAGCTTGCTGGGAAGAAGTAACTGCGGTGGATTTTCCCTTAGAAGCTGCTGGAGTAGTTTCTCACCGAGGTTGAGATGACTCGGACGAGGCGGAAGAACTTGGCACTAGAGCTCTTGTAGCTGGACTTGGAGTTGTTGTTGATTTTCTTGGGGCCGGAACAGGTGCTGGAGCTGGTCTCCATCGGTAATCGGAACCGCCTGGTGCTGGTGTTGAGATAGACTTGGTTGCTGGTTGCGTAATGCCAAGTGGTGGACGCCACGCTGTAGGGTTTCAGAGCATGGAAAACAAAAATTTCTACCGATACAAACAAACAAGCCAAGATCTATCTACTAGATTGTAGCAACGAGTCGATGGAATAACTCACCTCGAAGATTCCAAAGTGTTTAACGAGAGCAGATTCGTGGGTGATGCAACAGATTTCTTCCGATCTCAAGATCGTAGGCGATCCTTCCGCTGCTCCGAAGCGCTCCCGCAATGATCGGTCACACGCTTCAGTACTGACGAAGACTTTCCTCTCCTTGTTCCAGCAGCGGAGGTTGTAGCACTCTCCTCGCGATTCCGGCAAAGACAACGGGCGTGGTACCTAAGTAGAGGGAGATCTCGCAGGCTTCGCTTAAGCCGAGCGAGTATGGTGGAGTATGAGAGGGCTCCTCGGTGATCTAGGTTTTAGATACACCAAGGAGGAGGTGCTAGAGCCGGCGGCTAGGGTTTGGTGCACCCCAAGTCGGCGGCTAGGGCAACCCTGGGAGGTGGCGGCAGCAGGAGGTGGTGGCGCCAATCTAGGGTTTTGGAGGAGAGGTACTTGTGTGCTAGGAGGGAGCCCTGCCCCTCCTTATATAGGTGGAGGGGCTGGCCGGCCAAGGGGAGGGAGTGGAGTCCTCCAACTCGGCTTGGTGGTGGGCCGGTTTGGGGAGGAGGAATCCTCCCCAACTCGTTTCCACTTCCTCCTCTTCCAAAATTGCTGTTTGACTTTCAAACTAGCCGTTTGACTTTTCAATTTAGGATTTAAATAAACCCTTTATTTTGGACAGCAAAGACACCTAGTACATGATGCAATCATTCCAACTTACAATGACACATTCATGTACCCTTCCCCCCCCCCCCGGAGTGCCGGACATTCCGGAACCTTCTAGAATCTTTCCTTATATGAATCTTTCCAAACATCGGAACCATTCCCCAACTCTGAAACGGGACTTTCCTTATATGAATCTTATTCTCCGGACCATTCCGGATCTCCTCGTGATATCCCGAATCCCATTCGAGACTCCGAACAACATTGACTCTTTCTCATCATTCCATAACTACTCAAACAACGTCGAATCCTTATGTGTCTCCCTACGGTTCGTGAATTATGCGACATGATCGAGACACTTCTCAACAATAACCAATAGAGGAATCTGGAAATTCATATGGCTCTACATATTTCTACGATTACTAACATCGAATGAACCACTTACATACGATATCAATTTCCTTTGTCTCACGATAGTTTACTTATCCGAGGTTATGATCGCTTGGTATCTCCGCATACCTAGTTCAACCTCGTTGCGATAAGTACTCTTTTCTCGCTCCGTGATATGTGATCCCTTGTGAGCCACCACATGCTTGCAAGCTAATTGGATGACATTTCACCGAGAGGGCCCAGAGTATATCTATCCATCATATGGATGGACAAATCCCACTCTTGATCCATGTGTTTCAACCAATACTTTACGAACACTCAATGACACCTTTATAGCCACCCGCCACGGTGTGGTGTTTGATGTCATCAAAGCATCCATCCGCAAAGGTGATATGCATGATCTCATGGTCGG
Source organism: Avena insularis (assembly GCA_023614405.1). NCBI lineage: Eukaryota > Viridiplantae > Streptophyta > Magnoliopsida > Poales > Poaceae > Avena > Avena insularis. Next base: position 510,339,834 of record CM042690.1, read on the forward strand.
AATCAGATAACTATGTATCAGAAAGCATATAGCAATTGAACTATTAAAATGACTTGATCTTTATGCTACGCTTATCTATAGGAGTATGTCCACCATATCATTCTCCTAACGATATGATCTTGTTGTTAATAACATCTCAATGTTCATGATAGGGAAACCACAATCATCTATTAACCAACAAGCTAGTATTATACAGAGGCTTTACTAGGGACTTTAAATTAGGTTTACAAATCACACAAGTATTAATGTTTCCTTGTTAATACTATTATAGCATGAATGTAAACATTTATCATAAACACAAAGATATAATAATAACTATATTTATTATTGCCTCTAGGGCATATCTCCAACAGTCTCCCACTTGCACTAGAGTCATCTAATCTAGATTACATGGTAATATACCGAACACCCATGGCAGTTTGGTGCTGGTCATGTTTTGCCCTCGGGAGAGGTTTAGTCAACGGATCCACCACATTCAGATCTGTGTGTACTTTGCAAATCTTTATATCCCCATCTTGGATATGTTCTCGAATAGCGTGAAAATGTAGCTTGATGTGCTTCAACTTCTTGTGTGACCTTGGTTCTTGCGCATTGGCTATGGCGCCCATGTTATCACAGTAGATAGACATTGGGTCCAGCGCAGTAGGAACCACACCCAGCTCTGCAATGAACTCTTTCATCCATATTGCTTCTTGTGAAGCCTCCGAAGCAGCCATGTATTCCGATTCAGTTGAAGATCTCACCACAACGCTTTGCTTTGCACTCCTCCAGCTAACTGCTGCACCATTCAAAATAAATACGTATCCAGATTGTGATTTAGAATCATCCGGATCGGTGTTCCAACTAGCGTCGGTGTAACCATTAACAACGAGCTGTTCATCACCTCCATAAGAAAGAACCATATCCTTAGTTCTTCTCAAGTACTTAAGGATGTTTTTGACCGCTATCCAATGATCCACTCCTGGATCACTTTGATATCTGCTAGTCAAACTAACAGCATATGCAATGTCGGGTCTAGTACATAGCATGGCATACATTAGAGATCCTATGGCTGAGGCATAGGGAGTCTTACTCATCCTTTCTGTATCTTCTGCCGATGTCGGACTCTGAGTTTTACTCAAGGTCGTATTGGGCAACATGGGCAAGAACCCTTTCTTGCTATCTTCCATTCCAAATCTCTTTAGAACTTTGTCCAAATATGTACTTTGTGACAATGATATTTGGCGTTTTGATCTATCTTGCCTAATATGTAAGCTGCTTCGCCAAGATCCTTCATTGAAAAACTATTATTCAAATATTCTTTGACACTATTAAGAAGGTCTACATCATTCCCAATCAACAATATGTCATCCACATATAGTATTAAGAATGCTACAGAGCTCCCACTCACTTTTTTTGTAAATACAAGCTTCTCCATAAGTTTGTATAAAACCAAAACTTTTGATTACCTTATCAAAACGTTGATTCCAACTTCGGGATGCTTGCTTCAATCCATAGATGGACCGTTGAAGTTTGCATACCTTGTTAGCATCTTTAGGATCGACAAAACCTTTGGGTTGCATCATATACAACTCTTCATCAATGTCACCATTGAGGAATGCTGTTTTGACATCCATCTGCCATATCTCATAATCGTAATATGCAGCGATTGCTAACATAATCCTTACAGACTTTTAGCTTCGCATCTGGTGAGAAAGTCTCATCGTAGTCAACTCCTTGAATTTGTCGAAACCCTTTGCATAAGTCGAGCTTTATAGACAGTTACATTACCATCAAGATCTGCTTTCTTCTTGAAGATCCATTTGTTCTCGACCTTCCGCCATCCGTAAGTCCACCAAAGTCCATACATGGTTTTCGTACATGGATCCAATCTCGGATTTCATGGCTTCCTGCCATTTATTGGAATCTGGGCTCATCATCGCTTCCTCATATGTCTCAGGGTCATCGGTGTTGTCCACCAACATGACACTCATAACGGGATCATACCAATCTAGAGTGGTACGAGTTCTCGTTGACCTGCGAGGCTCTGTAGCAACTTCGACCGAAGTTTCATGATCATCATCATCAGCTTCCTCTCTAATTGGTGCAGGCACCACAGGAACTTCTTCCGGTGCTGTGCTACTCGTAATTTCGAGAGAAGGTTCGACAACCTCGTCAAGTTCTACTTTCCTTCCAGTCAATTCTTTCGAGAGAAATTCCTTCTCTAGAAAGGATCCATTCTTGGCAACAAAGATTTTGCCTTCGGATCTATGATAGAAAGTATACCCAATAGTTTCCTTCGGGTATCCTATGAAGACGCATTTTTCCGCTTTGGGTTCAAGCTTGTCCGGCTGTAACTTCTTTACATAGGCTTCGCATCCCCAAACTTTAAGGAACGACAATTTAGGTTTCTTCCCAAACCATAATTCATACGGTGTCGTTTTAATGGATTTAGATGGTGCCCTATTTAAAGTGAATGCGGCTGTTTCTAATGCATAACCCCAAAATGATAGCGGCAAATCTGTAAGTGACATCATAGAACGAACCATATCTAAGAGAGTTCGATTACAACGTTCAGACACACCATTACGCTGTGGTGTTCCCGGCGGTGTCAATTGTGAAAGTATTCCGCATTTCTTCAAATGCTCGCCAAACTCGTAACTTAGATATTCACCTCCACGATCAGAACGTAGAAATTTAATCTTCTTGTTACGTTGATTCTCTACCTCACTTTGAAACTCCTTAAACTTCTCGAAAGTTTTGGACTTATGTTTCATGAAATAGATATACCCATATCTACTCAAGTCATCCGTGAAGGTAAGAACATAACGATAACCACCGCGCGATGCTACACTCATTGGACCACACACATCGGTATGTATGATTTACAATAAGTCCGTAGCTCGCTCCATCATACCAGAAAATGGAGTCTTAGTCATTTTACCCATCAGACATGCTTCGCATCTTTCAAGTGATTCAAAATCAAGTGATTCAAGAAGTCCATCGGAATGGAGTTTCTTCATACGCTTCACTCCAATGTGACCAAGACGACAGTGCCACATATAGGTCGAGTTATCGCTTGATTTCAAACGTTTAGCTTCAATGTTATTAATATGTGTATTTCCACCATCGAGATTCAACAAGAATAGACCATCTATCAAAGGTGCATGTGCATAAAACATATTACTCATATAAATCGAACAACCATTATTCTCGGATTTAAACAAGTAACCGTCTCGCAATAAACAAGATCCCGATATAATGTTCATGCTCAACGCAGGCACCAAATAACAATTATTTAAGTATAAAACTAATCCCGATGGTAGATGAAGGGGTAGCGTGCCGACCGCGATCACATCAACCTTTGATCCGTTTCCCACGCGCATCGTCACCTCGTTCTTCACTAGCTTCCGTTTATTCTGCAGCCTGCTTCGAAGTTACAAATATGAGCAACCGAACCAGTATCAAATACCTGTGCACTACTACTTAATACTAGTGAGATACACATCAATAACATGTATATCAGATATACCTTTCTTCTTCATGTTGCCGTTCTTCAAATCTGCCAAGTACTTTGGGCAATTCCGCTTCTAGTGACCTTCTCCTTTGCAGTAAAAGCACTCAGTATTAGGCTTGGGTCCAGCCTTGGTCTTCTTCGTCGGTGTGCCTTCTTGAAGTGTCCCTTCTGCTTAGACTTGCCTTTCTTGAATTTGGTGGTCTTATTGACCAACAACACTTGGTGCTCTTTCTTGATTTCCACTTCTGTAGACTTTAACATAGCAAACAGTTCTAGCAACTGCTTGTTCATGTTCTGCATGTTGTAGTTCATCACAAAGTTCTTGTAACTTGGTGGTAGTGATTGGAGGACACGGTAAATCCCCAAAGCATTAGGAATCACTATACCCAAGCTTTGAAGTTTGTTTGCGTCTGCACATCTTAAGCACATGCTCACCGACGAGCTGCCCTCTTCCATCTTGCGCTTAAAGAACTTTTGAAGCCTCATAACTCTCAATCGCCGCGTGAGTCTCAAAGATCAATTTGAGATCACGACAATATCATGTGGGTCTGAATTCTCAAACCTTTCAAGCTCCGATTCTAAACCATACAAGATAGCACTGAACTATGGAGTCTTGATTCTTACGAGCAAGGTAAACATTCTTTACTTCATCGGTAGCATCACCATGTGGGTCACCCAAATGCATCCAAAGACATAGGTCAAATTACCACTGTGAGGACAATCCTCAAATTGCGGAACCAATCCGCGAAGTTGCTTCCATTGTTTTTCAACTTTTCTTTCTCTAGGAACGCATTAAAATTGATGGTAGGGGCTGCCATTGATCTACAACATATTTGCAATAGTTTAGACTAAGTTTATGACAAATTGAGTTCAAATTAATAATAAAGTTTAATCTAGGTGAACTCCCACTCAAAACAACATCCCTCACATTGTTTTAGTGATCAGACGAACCAAATCCACCATATCAAAACCGATCATCACGAGAGTTGATATAGTTTCAATGGCGAACAATCGACATGTTCATCATATCTACTATGTGATTCATGTTTTACCTTCGAAAGGATTCGTGTTCTCGAGACCATGTCCATACATGCTAGGCTCATCAAGATCAAACCTTAGCTACCGCATAAGCATAATGGCTTTACGTTGTATTCACTCGTGGAATCTAACACACCCGATCATAACGTGGTGCTTCCAAACAACAAGCTTTAGCAACGGTGCATACTAAGGGTGAACACTTTAGAACTTGAAATTTATGTGCATGAGGGATCATCTTATAATGCTACCATCGTCTACTAAGAAATACAAGATGCATAAAGGATTAACATCACATGCAATTCATAATATGTGATATGATATGGCCTTTCTTCTTTGTGCTTCCGATCTCCATCTTCAAGCACGAACATGATCTCCATCATCACCGGTATAGCATCAAGGTCAATGATGCTTCTTCATGATTGTCGTCCACCGGCTTCAACTATTACAACTACTTTGAATAGACACGCGGGTCTTAACATAAATTAAAGACAACCATATGGCTCCTGCCGGTTGCCAACTTACAATAAGGAACATTGCATACATAAAATATAATCACAATCATGGCCATATCACATCATCAGACACCCGCAAAACAAAGTTAGACGCCTCTACTTTCTTTGCATATTTTACGTGGTTTGGGGCTTTCAATAAGTGTCGTTCTAACTTACGAACAAGAACCACAACATTGATACTAGTATTGTTAATCACCCGTTGTAAATTGGATCTCCACTATGCTGGGAGAAACAGCACCAAGAAAGCCACTTATGCAATACGAGTTGCATGTCAAGCGTGGAGCAAGTCTCATGAACGATGTCATGTAAGGTTAGCCCGGGCCGCTTCATCCCAACATCCCGCAAGATGCAAAGTACACAAGAAGCAATCGACAATAAAAGCATCAATTCCCACAATGACCATTGTGTTCTACTCGTGCAACAGATCTACATATAGACACGGCTCTGATACTCGTGCATCAATTCCCACAATTCCCACAATGAACATCCTTCGCTGCTGGAGCTTTCTTGGGAAGCATCGACGATAGTTCGCCCAGCGGGGCCCGGATGCTGACTTGGTAGTATCCGGAGCCTTTTTTCCTTAGCTTGCTGGGAAGTAATCATGTGGATTTTCCTTAGAAGCTGGAGTAGTTTCTCACGAGGTTGAGATGACTTTGACGAGGCGAAGAACTTGGCACTAGAGCTCTTGTAGCTGGACTTGGAGTTGTTGATTTTCTTGATTTTCTTGGGGAGCTGGTTCAGGTCCACCTGGTCTGGCTTCTTGGTCTTTGGTGTTGAGATAGACTCGGTGGCTTTGGTTGCGGCAATGTCAAGTGGTGGACGCCGTCAGAGGGGTTTCATAGCATGGAAAACAAAATTTCTACCGCATACAAACAAACAAGCCAAGATCTATCTACTAGATTGTAGCAACGAGTCGATGGAATAACTCACCCTCGAAGATTCCAAAGTGTTTAACGAGAGCAGATTCTCGTGGGTGATGTAGTCGTACTCTTTCCGATCTCAAGATCGTAGACGATCCTTCCGCGCTGCTCAAGCAGCGCGCCCCATGATCGGTCACACGTTCGGTACTGACGAAGACCTTCCTCTCCCTTGTTCCAGCAGAAGCGGAGGTTGTAGCACTCTCCTCGCGATTCCGGCAAAGACAACTGGCGTGGTACTGTAAGTAGAGGGAGATCTCAGGCTTCGCCTTAAGCCGGAGCGAGTATGGTGGAGTATGAGAGGGCTCCTCGGCGATCTAGGTTTTATATACACCAAGGAGGAGGTGCTAGAGCCAGCGGCTAGGGTTTGGGGCACCCCAAGTCGGCGGCTAGGGCAACCCTGGGAGGTGGCGGCAGGAGCAGGAGGTGGTGGCGCCAATCTAGGGTTTTGGAGGAGAGGTACTTGTGTGCTAGGAGGGAGCCCTGCCCCTCCTTATATAGGTGGAGGGGCTGGCCGGCCAAGGGGAGGGAGTGGAGTCCCTCCCCAACTCGGCTTGGGTGGGGCGCCAGTTTGGGGAGGAGGGAATCCCTCCCCAACTCGGTTTCCACTTCTCCTGCTCTTTCCAAAAATTGCCGTTTGACTTTCAAACTAGCCGTTTGACTTTGCAATTTAGGATTTAAATAAACCCTTTATTTTGGAGAGAAAAGACACCTAGTACATGATGCAATCATTCCAACTTACAATGACACATTCATGTACCCTTCCCCCCCTGGAGTGCCGGACATTCCGGAACCTTCTAGAATGTTCCCGATGAAAACATCGGAACCATTCCCCAACTCCGAAACGGGACTTTCCTTATATGAATCTTATTCTCCGGACCATTCTGGATCTCCTCGTGATATCCCGAATCCCATTCGAGACTCCGAACAACATTCGGACTCTTTCTCATCATTCCATAACTACTCAAACAACGTCGAATCCTTAAGTGTGTCTCCCTACGGTTCGTGAATTATGCGGACATGATCGAGACACTTCTCCGATCAATAACCAATAGAGGAATCTGGAAATTCATATGGCTCCCACATATTTCTACGATTACTTTGCGATCGAATGAACCACTTACATACGATATCAATTTCCCTTTGTCTCACGATAGTTTACTTATCCGAGATTATAATCGTCGGTATCTCTGCATACCTAGTTCAACCTCGTTGCTGATAAGTACTCTTTTCTCGTTCCCGTGATATGTGATCCCTTGTGAGCCAGTCACATGCTTGCAAGCTAATTGGATGACATTTCACCGAGAGGGCCCAGAGTATATCTATCCGTCATATGGATGGACAAATCCCACTCTTGATCCATGTGTTTCAACCAATACTTTCTGAACACTCAATGACACCTTTATAGCCACCCAGTTACGGTGTGGTGTTTGATGTCATCAAAGCATCCATCTGGCAAAGGTGATATGCATGATCTCATGGTCGAAGGAATCAGATAACTATGTATCAGAAAGCAAATAGCAATTGAACTATTAAAATGACTTGATCTTTATGCTACGCTTATCTATAGGAGTATGTCCACCATATCATTCTCCTAACGATATGATCTTGTTGTTAATAACATCTCAATGTTCATGATAGGGAAACCACAATCATCTATTAACCAACAAGCTAGTATTATACAGAGGCTTTACTAGGGACTTTAAATTAGGTTTACAAATCACACAACTATTAATGTTTCCTTGTTAATACTATTATAGCATGAATGTAAACATTTATCATAAACACAAAGATATAATAATAACTATATTTATTATTGCCTCTAGGGCATATCTCCAACAGTCGCCTCGGTAGAACTGGCCCCTCCCGCTCCGAGGTCGCGTTCCTCTCGACGAGGTAGTGCGGAACCCGGAGTAGCCACAGAACCCTCTGGAATAGGGCTCAGCGGACGTGACTCGTCGTCATGAGGAGGAGAAGGGCCGGATCAAAGAGGTGAAGAGATGCTTGATCCGCTCTGAGGGACCTGCACCGGAGGTCTGAAGAAGAAAATAATGTCAGAAGAGAAATTGCCACGATGCAAGGAAAAGTGAGTTACGCAATGAAAAATGACTTACGGATCTGAGGTTTCGGCCTCCTTGGGTTTCCGAGCCCTTCGTGCCGGGGCTTTGCCTGCTCGCTTGGAGGCAGTCTTGTCTCCGGCCTTCTTTTGCCTTTTTGTGGGCTGAGAAGGTTCGGAGGAAGAACTTGATGCGGCTCCACGCTTCTTCTTCGATGCCATCGGAACCGGCTCGCCCGTAGCAAGTGGAGGATCCTCGTGGATATGCCCACCGGGGTTAGCTGATGCCGGAAAGGCAAAAGAAAGAGGGATAGCCTCAGCACGTTCAATCACGTCGACATCCGAGTCATCCTCATCATCGGGCCAATCTCTAAGAGAAGAGAATTTACCGCTGGGTCGTTTGGTAGCGTCGGTCATAGGGAGGAACATCTCCTGGTCCGGCTCCTCCTCATCCGGGATTTCTCGGTCCGGCGCCCACTTAAGGGTCGGATCCGTACCATCCTCGAGAGTTTGCTGAAGGAACATCTAAGAAAAAGCATGAAGAACAGAGTCAAAAATACAACAAAAACCGACACATATTTGATCCGAAATAAGTTTGCCCATAAAGATTACATGGAGGGAGCCTGTCACGACAGTAGTGCTCAATTCCCCACGTCCATTCGGCGGAGAAATCCCTGTGGGTGGTGAAAAGAGCCTTAACCCGGTGAAAAATCTCCGTGTTGCTCAACTCGAAGGAAGAGGTCCGGTTGGAGTCGCAGCCGAAACTCATGTGGCACAACTTGTGGGTGCGCTTCTGGAGGGGAGAGATTCGGTTGCGCACGAACGTGATCATAGGATCCTCGTTGCGCAATCCGAGTTTCTTCAGTTCTGTGAACCTCTTATTAACTTGATTGGCCAGAGCTGTGGGATTCTTGGAGACCTCCTCCCAGAATTCCGGGTCAGGTGGACCCGGAGCATAGGGCAGCAACCGAATCAAATCTTCAGTGCCCTCATTCCGGACATAGAAGAAGGTCCGGGCCCATCCTTTGCAGGAGTCAAGCCCGATAACCTGAGGGAAAATGGAAAGTCTCCGAGGCGAGATGGAGGCAGCTCCAAATTGGGTGAGCTGCTTATCCTCCGACTCTACCTGGATGTTGGGGATGATGTTGCGACGAAGGCCGAAAAAACGGATCCACAGCTCCTTCATGGGCCACAGTCCGGTGTCGCCTTCGATCGTGGAAGCAAAGGCAGAGAGAGAGGTGATAGCGTTGGCTGGGAGATGGTGCGGCTGCAAGTGGTAGGTGCTGAGCGAATCCCGGAAGAAATCGCTCACCGGCATACCAAATCCCCGTTGGAAGTGGGACAGGAACACGACGAACTCACCCGGATTGGGTGAGGGGCCAGTTCGGTGGAGGGGAGACGAGCGGCGATGCCGGCAAGAATGCTTCTGGTCTGGTAGAGCCAGTCAAGGTCATCTTGATAGACCCATGATCTGGCCCACGCGCCGCGGTCCGCTGCGGCGGCGTCGTCCTCCATTTCTTGCTCGGCGATGGCGAGCTCCTCCTCCATCATCTCGTGCTCGCTACACTCGCTGGCGCTGGCGGCGGCGGGAATCTGAGGCCTGGATTGGCGAGGACCCGTAGCGAAGAAGTTGCGCAGTGGTGGCTGCGATGCAGAAGCATGGGGAAAGTGCGGCGGCGGCGCTGATGCTAGAAGCACTAGCGGACGCATGGTCGCTAGGAAGACGAAGGAGAAAAGCAATGGGCAGAGGGGCGCAGAAGTGGAAAAAAATGCTCAGGGGTGCGCACCCCCCGCTACTTAACCACCCCAGAGAGGGTGAGTGGGATCGCGCTGCGCCAACGAGCCACATGCTGTGGCTGTGTATCGCACGCCTCAACCAATCGTAGAGGAGCCACACAGAGGGCCACAGAGCAGAAGCAATCCCGTGACGTGATGCACTGATGCGGTAAACGAGGAGGCAGGCATGACGTGACCCTCGCACAGTGATAACTGACAATTACTGCGGCGGTTACTGTGCAGACCCTTAAAAATAAGACAACGTGATGATTAGCCTCCACGTGGGTTGGCGTATGAGAGAAGGAAGCAAGACCTGGATCGAACCATGGTAACCCTTACCGCAAGTAAGAACTTAGAATGTGCAGAGGGAAAGTAAAACCATGAGATCCGAGTCACAGTGGTAACCCGGCCGACAAGTGAAAACTTGGAATGTGCGAAGGGAATGTAAATCCATATATAATCCGAGATAATGAGCTAACCCGGAATTAAACATCCAAGGCTCGAACATAAATGAACCTGATGTGGCCTTAGCGGCCAAGGCCGCTAAGATCGCACTAGCTTCGGGGACTAATGTTGGGGGGATACCCCTGGGTAGGGTCACTCCGGGGTATAAGGGCCGAGTTAGCCGAGGTTCGGCAGGGTCAAAGCGGATACTGGCCGGGTCACCTCAAGGCAGGCCGGATCACGGAGTAACCCGGACCAGGGGGGTCGCCTAATATTGTCTCATCCGACTTAAGGAGTAAGTCAGAAGTACTTGTTTAACTTATATGCAGGAACAGGTGTGGCCGGACCTATTATGATCCGGATCCCTTCTTAGCTTCTGGGAGAAGGAAGGAATCTCTCTGGTCAAAAAGAAGGCCCGGTACGCACTGCATGAGGAATCTCTCTGGTCAAAAAGAAGCAAGGGCAGGACCACCGGGTCATGGCCGACAAGGGTGATGACGCCCATGTCGGCTGACGCGGGCGCCGCAGAGGCTTATGTCGCTAAAGCATGTATGACCCGAGGGAAAAGCACCCCGGTCGGGTTACCACTTTGGGAGGAGGCATATTCTTAGGAATATGCCTCCACGTATGCCCTATGCAGGGACCGAGCCTCCTCTATATAAGGGGGGCTAGGGTTCCAGTAGAAGGGGTTGAGCTCTAGTTGATTTTATGATTCCATAGTGACTAGTTGAGCTAGGGTTCTAGGGAAAAACTGTAGGCAGGAGTAAGAGAGCTCCTTCTTCCTCCTCTTGCCAATACAGCTCTAGGAGCACTTGTAATCTTGAAGGGAAAGCAATACAAACTTCTGTGTGGAGAATCACTCCACTATCCCTCCCTGGATCCCCCTAGCGTGTATTAGTCCCCACCTTTAGCCTATCCATGGCATCTGCCGTGACACCACCACGACATGGTGTCATGTGAACGTCGACTAGATGACACTTCACCTATATGGGCCTAGGGGAATGCATTGTGTATTTGGCTACTAATCGTAGGGGTTGTCGGAGTGACAGAAACCTGAAACCCTGTTAGGAAACCTTTGCACAAGGGACGCCAGGGTCTTAGAGTTTAAAGATGTGGTTAGGTTTCTACCTTAATTACTTTCTTGTACTTGTGGATGCTTGCAAGGGGTATAATCAAAAGTATGTATTAGTCCTAGGAAGGTCGGTACATTAGCACAGGTTCACCCACACAACACTTAGCAAACTAAAGAAGATTAATAAATTATATGAAGCGAAAGCACTTGACGATATTCCCATGTGTCCTCGAGAACATTTGGTCATCTTTAGTAATACAACCGGCTTGTCCTTTGCTAAAGAAAGGATTGGGCCACTTGCTGCATTTGTTCTATTGTCTTTTATTTACTCGTACTTTATTTACCTGCATTATCAAAAACCCCTAAAAATCCGTTTGCTAAGTATTTACAGAGAATTCCTTCTCCAAGCCATTAGCCAACACCTTCTGCTCCTCGTTGGGTTCGACACTCTTACTTATCAAAAATACTGCGATACACCTCCTATACTTGTGGGTCATCAAGACTATTTTCTGGCGCCATTGCCGGGGAGGAAACTTCTACTGTGAGTATTGTTTACTGTTGTTAGTTGCTTTATTTCAATATGGATAATTCGCTGAGTTTCTTATTTCGTAATGCTACTACCACTGCTAAGGTAGTAAATGAACCACCACCTGCTAAGAATGATACTATTAAAATACCTACAAGAATTATTGATCGTGTTATGGATAACTATTATGTTGGAGATGGAACTGTCCATCCTGGTGATCATTAGCTCTTTATACACAAATTATGCGGGTTGTTCAAGTGTGCAGGTATTACAACAGATCAAGTCAAGAAGAAGTTATTCTCATTATCACTAAAAGGAAGAGCTGAGGAATGGTATAAGGTGCTGAAGAATGTCCAAGCTCTTGAATGGGAGGAAATAGTACCTCTCTTTTATTCAAAGTTTTATCCTCCTGATAAGATTCATAAAGATCGGAATCAAATATACAACTTTTGGCCTCTTGATGGAGAGAGTACAGCTCAAGCTTGGGGGAGATTGCAGTTACTAATGCTCAAATGTCCCATTCATGAGCTCCCCAACAATATTATTATCAATATTTTTTATGCAAGGCTTTCTCTTCATGATAATGATTTATTGGATGCTTCTTGTGCTGGATCATTCACACGCATGGAAGAAGAAGCTAAATGGGATCTTCTAGACCGTATTCAAGACAATGCTGAAGCATGGGAGAATGACAAAGGAAGAAAGTCAGGTATAAATTATGATTATGAATGCATTGAATCTTTTATGGGAACTGATGAATTCCAAAATATTAGTAATGCTTATGGTCTTGATTCTCAAGTTATTACAAATTGTTTTAAGGCTTTTGCTTCTTATATTGAAATTCCGTAAAAGGGATGGAACAAGTATCATGCACCATATAAAGATATTGTTGATTTTGTTCATGTTAGGAGTACTGAATTTTGCACTATTGATGACATCCTACCTGAACCTTATATCGAGAAAATGCCCTTCCCGGATAAGGTAAAGGAGCATGCTATGATAACTAGTGTAATCAATAAAAGTGCAAAGAGAACTGTAAAACTTGATGAACAAATAAACATTGAACCTTCTATAGAAATTGTGAAAGACCTTGTTACTAAAAGTGTGGAAGATGGACACATAGTCTTCTATGAGGATGCTTCTAATATTGTCTCCCATCCTAATAGAACTAAAAAGGCTAGTATCCCTGTGCTTTCTGTTAGAATTGGTGATCATTGTTATTATGGTTTATGTGATATTGGTGCAAGTTCAAGTGCTATCCCTTATGAGCTTTACAAAGAAATTATGCATGAAATTAGTCCCTGCGAACTAGAAGAGATTGATGTGGTTATTCACCTTGCTAATAGAGAGACCATCTCTCCAATTGGTATTGTACGGGATGTAGAAGTTCTTTGTGGTAAGATTAAATATCCTACTGATTTTCTAGTACTTGGTTCAGCTGCTAGTAAAACCTATCCTATCATTTTTGGTAGACCTTTCTTGAGTACTTGCGGAGCCATTATTGACTGCAAAAGGGAAAAAAATTTAACTAAATTTGATGGGGAATCTTATGAGTTTAATTTTTCGAAATTTACTAAAGAACCTTGTGAAAATGAAACCCATAATGAGGATTTTAGAGTTGAACAACTTGCTTCTATTTCTCTTGCACCTAACAATGCTTTGCAGCAATTTATGGAATACCACGAAAGTGAAATTTTCATGGAAGAAAGAAATGAGATTGATGAGATTCTCCGTCATCAACCTAAGATGCTTAAGCATAACTTGCCTATGGAAGATTTGGGTACCACGTTGCCACCTAAAAAGGATCCGTTCTTCGATCTAAAACCTTTACCTGACGATCTTAAGTATGCTTACATTGATGATAATAAAATATATCCTGTTATTATTAGCTCTAAACTTTAAGGGAAGGAAGAGGAAAGATTATTGGAGGTATTGAAGAAACACCGATGGGCTATGGGCTATACTCTGGATGATTTAAAAGGGATTTCTCCTACTATATGTCAGCATGCTATGAATATAGAACCAGATGCAAAGCCAATGGTAGAGCACCAACGTAGTTTAAATCCTAAGATGAAGGAAGTGGTAAGAAACGAGGTATTGAAACTCCTTGATGCTGGTATTATTTACCCTATTGCTCATAGTGAATGGGTTAGTCCTGTTCATCGTGTCACTAAAAAAGGGGGAATTGCCGTTGTTCCTAATGATAATGATGAGCTTATTCCCCAAAGAATAGTAGTAGGTTATAGGATGTGCTTTGATTTCAGAAAAGTTAACAAAGTTACTAAGAAAGATCATTACCCACTTCCTTTTATTGATCAAATGTTAGAAAGGTTGTCTAAAAAGACCCATTTTGTTTTCTTGATGGATACTCTAGTTTCTCTCAAATTGCTATTAAACAACAAGATCAAGAAAAAACTATGTTTACATGCCCTTATGGAACCTATGCTTATAGACGTATGCCTTTTGGTTTATGTAATGCTCCTGCTACTTTTCAAAGATGCATGTCTGCTATCTTTCATGGTTTTTGTGAGGAAATTGTGGAAGTGTTCATGGACGACTTCTCCGTCTATGGAACTTCTTTTGATAATTGTCTGCACAACCTCGATAAATTTTTGCAGAGATGTGAAGAAACAAATCTTGTTCTTAATTGGAAGAAATGCCACTTCATGGTGAATGAATGGATTGTCCTTGGACATAAGATTTCTAAAAGAGGCATAGGAGTTGATAGAGCTAAAGTTGAGGCAATTGAGAAAATGCCATGTCCAAGAGACGTCAAAGGTATTCGTAGTATCCTTGGTCATGCCAGTTTCTATAGAAGGTTTATTAAAGATTTCTCTAAGATATCAAAACCCCTCACTAATCTTCTTCAAAAAGATGTACCCTTTGTCTTTACTGATGATTGTAAGGAAGCTTTTGAAACTCTAAAGAAGGCTTTAACTACTGCTCCTATCGTTCAACCACCTGATTGGAGCTTACCCTTTGAAATAATGTGTGACGCTAGTGATTTTGCTGTAGGTGCTATCCTTGGGCAACGAATAGATAAAAAGTTAAATGTTATCCATTATGCTAGTAAGACTCTTGACGCTGCTCAAGGAATTTTGCTACTACTGAAAAATAATTCTTAGTCGTTGTCTTTGCTTGTGATAAGTTTAGACCTTGTATTGTTGACTCAAGAGTTACCATTCATACTGATCATGCTACTATTAAGTACCTTATGACGAAGAAAGATGCTAAGCCTAGGCTTATTAGATGGGTGCTGCTCTTACAAGAATTTGCCCTACATATTGTAGATAGGAAAGGTGCTAAAAATCATGTAGCTGATAATTTATCTCGATTGGAAAACATCTCTTTTGATCCTATGTCTGTTAATGGTAGTTTCCCAAATGAACCATTGGTCATGATGAGGGGTAAGCTTCATGAGAGCCCTTGGTATGCTGATTATGATAACTTTATTGTCTCCAAGTATTTGCCTACAACTTTTACAGCTCAGCAAAGAAGGAAGTTCTTTTATGATTTTAGGCATTATTTTTGGGATGACCCACATTTATATAAAGAAGAAGTAGATGGTATTATGCGAAGATGTGTTCCAGAATATGAACAAAAGGAGATATTGCGGAAATGTCATGGTAGTGCCTATGGAGGACATCACGCGGGAGATAGAACCGCACAGAAGGTACTACAATCAGGTTTTTACTGGCCTACCCTTTTTAAAGATGCAAGAAAATTTGTCTTATCAAGTGATGAGTGCCAACGAGTAGGTAAAATTTGTAGACGCAATGAGATGCCTATGAATTACTCTCTAGTTATTGAACCATTTGACTATTGGGGATTCGACTTTATGGGTCCTTTTCCCCCTTCAAAGGGTTATACCCATATTTTTGTTGTTGTTGACTATGTTACTAAGTGGGTAGAAGCCATACCTACAAAAAGTGCTGATGGGGAGACCTCTTTAAAAATTCTTAAGGATATTATCTTTCCTAGGTTTGGAGTGCCTAGGTATCTTATGACTGATGGAGGTTCTCACTTTATTCATGGTGGTTTTAGGAAGACCCTTGCTAAATACGATGTTAATCATAGAATTGCTTCAGCTTATCATCCCCAAACTAGTGGACAAGTAGAGTTATCAAATAGAGAAATTAAATCCATCTTGCAAAAGACTGTTAATAGATCTAGAAAAAATTGGGCTAAAAAGTTGAACAAAGCTTTATGGGCTTATAGGACTGCCTATAAAAATCCTATGGGAATGTCTCCTTACAAAATGGTTTATGGGAAAGCTTGCCACCTGCCCTTAGAATTAGAACACAAAGCTTATTGGGCAGTGAAAGAACTTAATAGAGACTGTAAACTAGTTGGTGAGAAAACATTGTTTGACTTAAGTTCGTTGGATGAATGGAGAAGTGAAGCATATGAGAATGCTAGACTCTTTAAGGAAAAAGTTAAAAGATGGCACAGCAGGAGAATTCTTAAGAGGGAGTTCCATGTTGGTGAGAAGGTTCTATTGTATAGGTCTCGTCTCAGATTTTTTGCAGGGAAACTACTTTCAAAATGGGAAGGAACTTTTATTATCGAAGAAGTATATCGTTCAGGTGCAATAAAAATTTCATCTTTAAAAGATAACACTACACAAGTGGTGAATGGTCAGCGACTCAAGCACTATATTTCTGGAGATTCATACAATGGAGATATTGATGCTATTCAAGTAGTAACTCCGGAAAAATTTATCAAAGACCAAATTCAGAGACCTGCAGAGTCCATTTTCGAATAGGTAATAGTTCTGGTAAGAAAAGTTCCACGAAAATTCTATCCAGTTATATTTTTGCAGTTTTTATCCAACAAGGAAAGCTATGAAGCGAAAGAGGGACAGAAGCAGAGCTAGGGTGGCTCACACCAATCCCTAGCGCGGCCCCCTAGCTACGCCAGCAGGTGGTGTGGCCGCCCCGGACTCCGTCTCCGACCTGTTTTCTCCTAGTACCTTCCTTTTGTTGTAAAACTTCGTAATATATAATCCCTCGGATCTTCCGAGGTTCGTATATCATGTTCTCATCGTGTTTTCGTTTCAATCTGTTTCTGACATGTAGAGTCCCAGATTTGGAGCCACAATTTCTTCCTCTGGATCAGCCAAGGAAGATTCCTCAGCGGAAATCATCAACCCATACATGCGAGAGTTGAAGATTCATCCCAAGGAGTTGTGGCTTGAAGATGGGGAGGTACGGATAAAAGAGGTTCAAGGCCCCAAAAGTGAAGGAAGTCTAGAGGACAAGATGGAAGCACTGGAGCAAGAAGTCTTTAGGTACAAGAAGATGGCGGAACGCGAAGTGGATATCATCCATAAGATTTGTTCCGAACTCATCGCCGAGCACCAAAAGGAGACTGTTGATCTTAAGGATGAAATTCTCTCACTCCACTAAACAACCAACCAACTGCAAGCACAACTCTATGATGTTCAAAACCAAAACTATGAGTACGAGGTTAGGTTTAAACGCAAAAGTGCTTCTACAAGTTTCAGGATGCTGGAGATCACGATGTCTTTTGTTGATGGGGAGCCCTTACCTTGGAAGTCGGACAATGACAAGAGAAGACCACCACCACCGAAGGAGTAATTCGTCATCAGGTTTTGGCATCCCCTTGGTTTGTTCCAAGCTTGGGGGAGTGCCGCGGTATCACATCACTATCTTCTATCCTTTTACCTTTTTAGTAGATTCATATCATGAATAGAGAAGTTATCATGTAGGATGGTTTGCATTATGGAAGTGTCCCCCCTCTCGTTCGATATCTATGTATCCCTTGGTGTGAGTTGCCATTTTGGAATATTAATGAGAAGTTCTATCATTTACTCTTTTGCATATCTTATTTTAGTTTGCAATTGATGGTTATATGATTGATCTTGTCATTAGTATTGGTATCACTTTGGGATCATTGAGTTAATTTAGTTGGTTCTGGAAAACCTGGCTTGGTCAGTAGCAACACTATTTTGAGAATTGAATGAAAAAGATAAAAAGTACTCTAAAGAAATGTAATTTAATCATCTTTGTTTCTTGATTTGCTCATAAGTTTAGTATTCTCTAGTTAAGATCTTTTGTGCTTCCAAGGAAGATTGCATGTTTGTTTTTATAACTTGTATGTTTGTTTGTTTCCTTCAACTCTTATGCTTGCTACCCAGCCTTGCTAGCCAAAAACCTGTACTGAGAGGGAATGCTTCTCGTGCATCCAATCCTTAAACCAAAACCTATGCCATTTGTGTCCACCATACCTACCCACTAGCACTATTGCTATTCCAAGTAAATTAATGTTTTTATCTACCTTCCAAATTAAACTTGTTATGTGAAAATTAGTGATTAAAGCTCTCATGAACTTGATGGCACACTTTACTTTCTTGCATTTAATAAACTTGAACCATTGTTGCCCATCTATGTTGCGTATATGCTTGCGCTTTGTAAGTTGTAAATTAGTAGAACCATGCTGTCATGGGGAACGCTTTCAACATTGCACCGGTACTTTGTACCTAGTTGATATCATGTTCTTTTGTCTATGGATGTCGTCGGTGTGAAATGAAAGGGGACCTTGTAAGTCCATGGAGTTATGTATATGTGTTAGAGAAATGTCTGGTCCGCTGGTCTAATCCATGCTTAATCATGGTGGAAACCTACAGCGTAACCATAATGAGAATCTATAAAGCATTCTTATTATGAAAAAGAGATAGAGATTGAAAAAAAGGGGGATGAGAAAAGAGGAAAGAGAGAAAAAGCACCATATCCCCATGGTTAGTAAGAAGATTGATGAGATGCTTGTTGTCTGCTTGCCTTGTCATTTTGATATGGGGATTCTTCCGTATCATCGGCCAAGGGGTACCCCGTTGGCGGTTCTCTATGATACACATGTACTTACTATGACAAGAACTTACCGGTGACTAAACTTGAGTAGCATGAGGAGCGACCCTCTTATTCAAGGGACATGAGATTTTCAACTTACAACTTGTCAAGCATATCCTCATATTTTATCACTTTAACCTTAATCACCTAAAGATGCCTATGTTAGGGGCAATGAGAGCTGAAAGCTAATAAGTATCATAATTTTCGGAAGTTCTTTATGAAACTGGAAATCCCTGCTTCCCTCTGTGAAGGACCTATCTTTTACTTTTTAGTTGAGTCAGTAAACCTATTCCCTTCTACCTCAGCAAGTATTTTGAGTTGTTGTGTTTCATGCATTCATATGATGATTTATTCAATCATGTTTCTTATGTTCCTTGTTTTGCACATTGCTCTTATCTTAGTGTCTACTACTTTGAAAGCTATCATTGAAAACCAGTTATTTGTGAACTCCTGCAAATTGTCAACTATTCTTCGACCAAGAGCTAAGTTTGCCATTACCAACTATGATTTACTTTTTGTATCTTTATTGTGTTTCCTTCACTTATTGCAAGTTAAGCTATATAATAATGAGTTATCTTCTATTATGATTTATGTATTGATGAATGTGATGCTTCTTGTCCGTATTATTTTATCACAAGATGATACTTATGTTATTTCATATGTTTTTGCATGGTTGATGACTTTTGGAGCATGGACCGCTGTAGTCAGGATTCTGATGGAAAAGCTCCTGTTTGGAGGCAAAATTCGCGAAGATTATAAAATCCGGGAAAATACATGAAAAATTCTATTTTTCCAGAAGAAGAAGATTGCCAGAAGGGGAAGTGGAGATGGGCCACAGGGGGCCCACACCACCCCTGACGCGGGCAGCCCTAGGCCACGCCAGTAGGTGGTGTGGCCACCCTGGCCCACTACAGGCTCTCCCCTCTGGCGTATATTATCCTCCCGAAACCCGAAGACTCGGGGAGCGACCACAGAAATATTTCGCCGCCTCTGTGGGGCGGAAAACACCAAGAGAGAAAGATCTCTTCGGCAGATAGAATTCTGCCAGGGGAATTCCTTCCCGGAGAGGGGAGATCATCGCCATCAACACCGCCATCAAGCTAGGCTTCATCAGGATCATCATCATCATCACCATCTCCACCAGCACCATCATCACCACGTCATACCACTGTAACAATTTGGTTGAATCTTGCATAGCTCTTAGGGGAAACTTCCCCGGTGTTGATTACTCCTTGTAGTTGATGCTATTGAGTGAACCATTGAATTATCGTTTATGTTCAGATTGTTACATATAATTATATGCTCTCTGATCATGATCCATATGATGTCTTGTGAGTAGTTCGTTTTGTTCTTGAGGACATGGGAGAAGTCATGTTATTAGTAGTGGAGTTGTGTTGAGAAAGCTTCAATGGTTTGATATTTAAGTTGTGGTGTATTTCTTCTAGTGGTGTCATGTGAACGTCGACTACATGACACTTCACCTATATGGGCCTAGGGGAATGCATTGTGTATTTGGCTACTAATCGTAGGGGTTGCCGGAGTGACAGAAACCTGAACCCCCGTTACGAAAGCTTTGCACAAGGGATGTCAGAGTCTTAGAATTTAAAGCTGTGGTTAGGTTTCTACCTTAATTACTTTCTTGTACTTGCGGATGCTTGCAAGGGGTATAATCACAAGTATGTACGAGTCCTAGGAAGGTCGGTACATTAGCACAGGTTCACCCACACAACACTTAGCAAACTAAAGAAGATTAATCAACTATATGAAGCGAAAGCACTTGACGATATTCCCATGTGTCCTCGAGAACATTTGGTCATCTTAAGTAATACAACCGGCTTGTCCTTTACTAAAGAAAGGATTGGGCCACTTTCTGCATTTATTCTTATTGTCTTTTATTTACTCGTACTTTATTTAATTGCATTATCAAAAACCCCTAAAAATCCATTTGCTAAGTATGTACAGAGAATTCCTGCTCCAAGCCATTCGCAAACACCTTCGGCTCCTTGTTGGGTTCGACACTCTTACTTATGGGTCATCACAAAGCTAGAATCATTGCATGTATGTTCTTTCCACAAACCACATATGGATCCACCAGTGTCACTGTATGTGTGTTCTTTTCATGAACCACATCTAGAGTCATTGCATGTGTGTTCTTTTCACAAACCACAGCTAGAGTCATTGCATGTCTGTTCTTCTCACAAACCACATATGGATCCACCAGTCTCATTGGATGTGTGTTCTTTTCATGAACCACAGCTAGAGTCATTGCATGTGTGTTCTTTTCACAAACCACATAAGGATCCACCAGTGTCATTGCATGTGTGTTCTTCTTACAAACCACACATGGATCCACCAGTGTCATTGCATGTCTGCTCTTTGCATGAACCACACCAGTGTGATTGCATGTCTATTCTTTCCACAAACCACACATGGATCCACCAGTGTCATTGCATGTGTTTTCTTTTCATGAACCACAACCAGAGTCATTGCATGTCTGTTCTTCCCACAAACCACACATGGATCCACCAGTGTCATTGGATGTGTGTTCTTTTCATGAACCACAGCTAGAGTCATTACATGTGTGTTCTTCTCACAAACCACACATGGATCTACCAGTGTCATTGGAAGTGTGTTCTTTTCACAAACCACAGCCAGAGTCATTGCATGTCTGTTCTTTCCACAAACCATAGATGGATCCACCAGTGTCATTGCATATGTGTTCTTTTCATGAACCACAGCCAGGGTCATTGCATGTGTGTTCTTCTCACAAACCAGTGTCATTGCATGTCTGTTCTTTTTAGGAACCACAACTAGAGTCATTGCATGTCTGTTCTTCTCACAAACCACATAAGGATACACTAGTGTCATTAGATGTGTGTTCTTTTCATGAACCACACCCAGTGTCATTGCATGTGTGTTCTTCTCACAAACGACACATGGATCCACAAGTGTTATTGCATGTCTATTCTTTTCACAAACCGCAGCTAGAGTCATTGCATGTATGTTCTTTACACAAACCACATATGGATCCACCAGTGTCACTGGATGTGTGTTCTTTTCACAAACCACAACTAGAGTCACTGCATGTCTGTTCTTTTCACAAACCAAAGCTAGAATCATTGCATGTCTGTTCTTTCCACAAACCACATATGGATCCACCAGTGTCATTGGATGAGTGCTCTTTTCATGAACCACACCCAGTGTCCTTGCATGTGTGTTCTTCTCACAAACCACACATGGATCCACCAGTGCCATTGCATGTCTGCACTTTTTATTGACCACACCTAGTGTCATTGCATGTGTGTTCTTCTCACAAACCACACATGGATCCACCAGATTCATTGCATGTGTGTTCTTCTCACAAACCACACATGGATCCACCAGTGTCATTGGATGTGTTTTCTTTTCACAAACCAGAGCCCGAGTCATTGCATGTCTGTTCTTTCCACAAACCACACACAAATCCACCAGTGTCATTTCATATGTGTTCTTTTGATGAACCACAGCTAGAGTCACTGGATGTGTGTTCTTTTCATGAACCACACATGGAAACAGCCAGTGTCATTGCATGTGTGTTCTTTTCATGAACCACAGCTAGAGTCAATTCATGTCTATTCTTCTCACAAACCACACAAGGATACACCAGTGTCATTGGATGTGTGTTCTTTTCATGAACCACACCCAGTGTCATTGCGTGTGTGTTCTTCTCACAAACCACACATGGATCAACCAGTGTCATTGCATGTCTGTTCTTTTCACAAACCATAGCTTGAGTCATTGCATGTCTGTTCTTTCCACAAAGCACATATGGATACACCAGTGTCACTGGATGTGTGTTCTTTTCACAAACCACAACTAGAGTCATTGCATGTCTGTTCTTTTCACAAACCACAGCTAGAGTCATTGCATGTTTGTTCTTTCCACAAACCACATATGGATCCACCAGTGTCATTGGATGATTGTTCTTTTCATGAACCACACCCAGTGTCATTGCATGTGTGTTCTTCTCACAAACCACACATGGATCCACCAGTGTCATTGCATGTCTGCTCTTTTCATTAACCACACCCAGTGTCATTGCATGTGTGTTCTTCTCACAAACCACACATGGAGCCACCAGCGTCATTGCATGTCTGTTCTTTTCATTAATTACAGTTGGAGTCATTGCATGAGTGTTCTTTTCACAAACCACATATCACCAGTGTCATTGCATGTGTGTTCTTCTCATAAACCACATATGGATCCTAACCTTAGGAGAGCCCTAACCTTAGCCCTCAATGGTGGCCGTTAGACCGAGTCTTCTAGAAGGCACGCCCTAACACTGTTGTTCTACATGATGATTATTAAATACTGTTTGATCGGGGCGCTTGGACGATTGGGATGGTCTTCTTGAGAGCGATCCGTGAGTAGGATGTACTGCAGCATGATTGGACATGCTTGCTGCCCGCTTGCTCTGGACAAACTAGCAACACCGGGCGCTCCCCTGTTGCGAGTGTCACGACTCACAAGTTCAGTGGGCCATATTTCAGTGTCCCGTCCCATTACTTCTCTTCCTCCCTGTACTTCTCTTCCTTCCCCTCGAAGCCACTTCCCCACTTCACTCCCATCCCACTATAGCCGCAAGCCAACGGCGCCTCCATCCCAATCCCCTCTCCGGCAGCCACCCCCTCCCCTCTCGCCATGGGTTCAAGGGGAGACGGCGAGGAAACGTGTCATTATATTGGGGACGGCAGTACCTAAGAAGGTTAGATAGAGGTGTGGGGACTAGCAGGGAAGCTATCGACGGTGTTCGCAGGCGGGATTGGATACAAGCAAGCGTAGCTAGACACAGGAAGTACCCAGGTTCGGAACCCTCGTAGAGGGGTAAAACTCCTACTTCTACCGATCTGACTATGAGCGATATACGGGCTCCAAGTGCTCCTCGAGCTGTATTCTCTAGATACTGTCTTAAATGCACTGAGACCAACCCTTTCTACTGAGGTCTCACTGGCCAATCCGACTGGTGGGCCCCACAGGTGGGTCCCAGCCGGCTGGTCATCTACAGTATCCGGTAAAACCATGTCCCATCAGAGTACGAGCGGTATGGCTGTCGTGGGCATAGTGAACGCGATGCGAGCCTATCGTCCGCATCGGGCCACTGTTCCCCCATCATCCCCGCAAAGTCTTCGGTATGGCCGAGTAGTTACCAGTCTTATCGCCGTACAGGGCGTACCACACACTGTTCCGCATGTCGCCATGTCCCCTTGATTGGTTTCGGCTATGCTGCTATAGCCAGCTGCTTCTCGCCGCTCCGGCTATCTCACGGTAGCCGGCTTGACTTGCGCTGTCCGGCTGTGCTTAACCAGCCGGACGTGATCCGACTGCCATGTTTCTTGTCTGGTTGGGGTATCCGGAGGTCATCTCCCCGACACTAGCCCCCAAGTGCGTGTAGATTTCGCCCTTAGGTGAAATGTGCGGGCGCTCCCTCTTCGTTTTGAATTTCTGACCGGCTACGCCTGGCGGTTGCGCTACCCATGATGTCAGTGCTGACGCCGGCCACGCGCGCACGCGCCATCCTTGCTCTGCGGCGGGCAGCGACACGTCCCCTCGCACGTCGCCTCGGGAAACCGCTGCCTGGCTCTTCGGTTCTCGCTCCGGGATCTTCTGCGCACCCCGCGTCTGCACACGGGATATGGGGTGGCAGTTGGGGTGGGGAGTGCCTCGATGGATGTCGCGTGGCGCCGCGGACGGTTGCTCTTCCTGGCCTTTAAAGGGGCGCCCGGGGGAGGGCAGTTCCTTCCTTCGCTTCCCCCTGCTCCCAGTTGCCTTCTTCTCCTCTGTGCTCCTGCCTTTCGCGCTTCGTGGCCGTTGCTGCTATAGCCCGCCGTGCTGCCCGTTTGACGTTGTCGGTGGTACGGGCCACCGCCACTCATCCGCCGCCGCGCCCCCCAGCGAACTGGAAATGGCTGCCGAGCGTGGAGCATGGTGCGGCTCCTCTGTCACGGAGGAGCACATCCAAAAGTATCACGCCACCCGCGTCCTACCGTCGGAGGAGGAAGTGGAGGTGCAGCTGGCGCCGACGGGGGAGGTGTCTCCGCATCCGGTGGAGGGGGAACGGGTGATCTTCCTCTCGCACCTGGCGCGTGGGTTCGCGCTGCCAGTGCACCCATTCTTCCTCACCTTCCTCGCCTTCTTTGACCTCCGCCTCCACCATCTCGGCGCCAATGCCATCGGCACGCTGGCGCACTTCGCAACATTCTGTGAGAGCTACCTCAGGATCCAGCCGGATCTCGGACTCTTCTGCCGGCTCTTCCGGGTCCGTCCGCAGGTCCAGTTCACGAAGGGGCTGCTGGTAGCCTGCAGTGGCGGTTCGATCTACTCCTGCATGCAGACCGGCTACCCCAAGTTCCGGCTGCACGACACGGTACGGCTGTGGCAGCAGTCGTACTTCTACATCCGCAACCTCACCGAAGTGGACCGGATCAATCTTCCGGCGTTCCAGGACATGGAGTCCAGCCGGCAGCATTGGGACTTGAAGGACTACGTCGAGAAGACGGAGTCGGATGCCATGCTGCAACGCATGCGCTCCCTCTTCACCTGTCGGCTAATCGGCCTGGACATCACCCTTAGCTGGATGTCCCGACTGATGATGCCGTTGCAGCAGTGAGCGCACAAGATGTGCTTCTACTCCGGACGGCTAGACCCGACCCGGCTATCTCGCCGCGACCCCCGCTACCACAATTTGAAGGAGTGGGTGTGGACGATCACCAAGGAGAGGCTGCCGGAAGGCTGGACCTTCGGGCTGGCTCCTTACAGCCGTGACAACCGCGCGCCCCGGGTAGGTCTTCCTAGCCCGAATTTACTTTGTATTTCTTGCACTTTTTTATCCGACTAATCTTTCGTATTCTGCAGATCTTCCCCTGCATCCTTCATGAGGAAGGCGAGGCCCCTCTTCAGGCATTCACGCCCGACTTGCCCGATCCGCGTGCTCGCCGGTCTGGTGAGGAGTCGGACGGGGACGGCGGCTGCATCCTCTCGATGGCCACGATCTTCTCCGGATTCGCCTCGATCCCTCGTTGCGATACGAGGAAACCGAGTAGCTAGCCGGATGGGACTCTGAAGACGCATTTCTCCGGGTTCAGCTTCATCTGGTACTGCTGGAGGTTGCCGAATGTCTCTCCCAGGTCTTCAAGGAGGGTGCGCTTCTCCTTGGTCTTGATGACCACATCGTCCACATAGGCATGCATGTTTTGGCGGATATGCGAGTGCAAGCACTTCTGCATGCAGCACTTATAGGTAGCGCCTGCATTCTTCAGACCGAAAGGCAAGGTTACATAACAGAAAGCCCCGTAGGGGGTGATAAATGATGTCTTAATCTGGTCAGCTGGGTTTAACCGGATCTAATTGTAACCGGAATAGCAATCTAAAAAATACAACAAATCGCAGCCGGCCGTGGAATCGATGACTTGATCGATACGGGGCAATGCGAATGGATCTTTTGGGCACGCCTTGTTCAGGCTGGTGTAGTCGATACACATGTGTCAGGTCTTGCTCTTCTTCAACACCAGGACTGGGTTCGCCAGCCAGTCCGGGTGGTACACTTCCATGATGAACCCGACTGCAAGGAGCCGGGTGATCTCGTCATCGATAATCTTCCTCTTCTCCTCTACGAACCGGCACAGAGGTTGCTTGACTGGCTTGGCATCCGGCCGCACATGAAGTGAGTGCTCGGCGAACTCCCTCGGTACACCTGGCATGTCCTTGGGTGACCATGCAAAGATGTCCCGATTCTCATGGAGGAAGTCGACGAGCGCGCCTTTCTATTTGCTGTCCAGGTTGGCACCAATGGTGACGAAGTTGGTCAGGTCAGAGGGGTCGAGCAGGATCCTCTTTGTCTCCTTTGCCAGCTCGAAAGCTCCTTCTCCAGCCAGCTTGCTGCTAGCCGTCATGTCTTGCTGGGTCATGGCCACATTGCGCATGATCGCGCGCTTCTCTTCGGCTATGATGAGGGCCACTGCCAGTTTGGAACCGGCTGAGGCGCACTCCATTGACCGCCTGAAACAGCCGGCGACAGTGATCACGCCGTTGGGTCCCGGCATCTTCGTCTTGAGGTACATGTAGTGGGGGTGGCCATGAATTTGGCGAGGGCGGAGCGCCCGAGGAGAGGGTGGCAGGAGCTCGTCAGGTTTACCACCTCGAACCAGATCGGCTCACGGCGGAAGTTCTCCTCGGTCCTGAAGATAACGTCCAGCTAGATTTTACCCAGCGGGGCGCAAGCCGGCCCCGGCAGTACACCGTGGAACATTGTGGAAGTCGGGCGCAGGCCGCTTTCGCGAATGCCCAGCTTCTCCAGCGAAGACCGGTAGAGGAGGTTGAGGCTGCTGCCTCCATCGATGAGGACGCGCGAGAAATGGCAGGTGCGCTCGTTGGAGACGATGAGGGGATCGAGCACCATGGCGTAGCCCCCGGGAGTCGACAGCTGCTCCGGCTGGTCTTCTCGGCTCTAGCTGATGGCGGTTTCCGACCAGTTCAGGTACTGGGGGACCAGAGAGACGATGGCGTTGACCTCCTTGGAGCGTCGCCTACGACTGTGCTTGTCGTCCGGCTCCGTCTCAAAGATGTGGTAGGCGGCGTGCGTCTGGGGGTAGCCATTGTTGTTGTTGTTGCCGCCATTGCCGCTGTTACCATCATTGTCGGCTCCCTAGCCGGTGGTGGTGGTCCATCAGGAGGGGGCGGGGGGAGACGTTGCTGGTTGCCCTGGTCCTTTAGCTGGCGATTCCAGCTGCAGTTCTGGGTGGTGTGCGTAGCCGGTTTGAAGGGACTGCTATGCCACTTACACGGGCCATCAAACATCTGGTCGAAGGTGAGCCGCGGCTTCTGCCTCCTTGCATCGTTAGACGGTGCGTCAGGCGCACCCTCCACAACATTGACCTGCCGCGTGTGGTAGCGGGGCTTCTGCTATCCGGCCTGGCGGTCCCCATGGAACCGGTTGTCGTTGCCGTGGTGCCTGGAGGAGCCGGCTTCTCCAGCCGAATTGCTCGGACGGTCACGAGCCAGCTCCGTAGGAGTCGGACACCCATCAACATTTACTAGGAGGGGCTTCTTCATGGCGGCATCCGCCATGGCGTACTGGTCCGCTACCGTCATGAGCCCCGCCATGGTTTTCAACTCGTCACATAGTAGCCAGTGGCGAAGCATGGTGCCTTCTCGGCATCCCTCGATGAAGAAGCTGATGTCCTGGCTCTCTAGGATGCCCTCGCAAGTGTTGTGCAGCTCCGTGCACTTGGCGAGGTACTCGCGGTCTCCCTGGACACACAAGGCCAGGTCGCATGGGCGTTCCAGACGCTTGTATGTGCAATTGAAGTTGTGGACGAACACCTTCTCGAAGTCTGGCCAGGCATTGATGCTGTTGGGCGCGAGGCTGTTGAGCCATGTCCTTGCCGACCCAGTTAGCATAAGGGGGACGTAGCACACCGTTGTGCGCTTGTTCCCATGGGCGATGCCGACTGCCGTAGCGTAGTCGGTCAGCCAATCTTCCGGGTTCATACTGCTATCGTACTTGGGGGTGTCCCTTGGCAGGGTGAACTTATCCGGAAACTGCTCGTTCAGGATACGGGGTCCAAAACAAACCGGTCCGGTGGAGTCTTCTTCCTCCGTGACGCGCGCTTGAGCAAGGAGCTCGATGCGGTCACGGGCATCCGGACGATCCGGGTTGGGCGCTCCCACCCGGCCCGAGAGACGGGAACTGGCGGGTCTTGGTGCTCTGGTTGGTGGAGGGGGAGGTAGTGGGTTGATGTTCACCGTTTGCTCCTGGCGCGGCTGGCCCTTGTTGCTAGAGCTGCGGCGCTTGCCATGGGCCTTAGCCGGCTGAGGGGAGGACGCCCGTTGGGTGTCACGAGGCGCGCCCTTGCTGTTGACAGGTGTCTTGCTCCCCTTGGAGTAGCTGGGGTCCTCCTGCATCTGCCGGTTGGTGTCAGCCTGCTCGTCCGCGATCCGGAGGAGCTCCTGCACCCGAGCGTGCTGGCGGGCTCGCTCCTTGCCCTCTAGGTTGGGCAGTTCGTCTGCTGCGGCTCGCGCCGCGCATAGATTCTTGATGGGCGTGATGTAGGTGGGCCGGATGAGAGCAGGCGCGGGATCCAGCTGCCCATCCTTTTCCATCCTTCCGCCAGCCCATGCCAACGCCCGGCTTCAGCGCAGTAGCTGGAGTGAGTGGCGCGCTGGTCAGCATTTCGCGCCGAGTGATCTCGAGTTTCTTGCGGGATGCCGCTAGCTCCATGGCCTCCTGGAGGAGAAGTTGTCTTTCCATGGCAAAGTTGGATTCCGCCTCCTCCGGGTTGTCCTCGAGGTTGACCGGCGTCAGGAGCCAATCGATGGCTTCCTCCATCGGAATTTGAGACTGCGGTGACGCGGAGGTTCCACCTTCGTCCGCGCCCCCATGCCCGCGGCTGGCGGGGGGTGAGAACTGGAGCCGGTCATCATGACCTTGATGCCGCAAGAAGCGACGGAGGTGCTGCTGCCCGGGTGCCACAGCTCCGGACAGAGACGATCTCCCTAGGGAAACGCTCCGGAACAGTGGCGACATAGATGGGGAGGTCGCCGAAACGCAGGATGGTGCCGATCGCCGGGAAGGTAGTTCCAACGAAGCAGGAAGCATTGTCGATGGCGCAGTCGAATTTGCCGAGCGTGAGCACCAAGCCGGAGGCCACGTGCTCACCCGCTGAAGTGCAGGGTCCCGTGCGGAACATGACTCCGGTCAAAGCCATTCGCCCCACGGTGGGCACCAACTGTCGTTGTATTGGGAACTGTAGTACCTAAGAAGGTTAGATAGAGGTGTGGCGACTAGCAGGGAAGCTATCGACGGCATCCGCATGCGGGATTGGATACAAGCAACCGTAGCTGGACGCAGGAAGTACCCAGGTTCGGAGCCCTCGTGGTGAGGTAAAACTCCTACTCCTGCCGATTTGACTATGAGCAATATACGGGCTACAAGTGCTCCTCGAGCTGTATTCTCTAGCTACTGTCTTAAATGCACTGAGACCAACCGTTTCTACTGAGGCCTTGCCTCTCCTTATATAGGCAGAGAGGCAACGGTCTCACTGGCCAATCCGACTGGCGGGCCCCACAGGTGGGTCCCAGCCGTCTGGTCATCTACAGTATCCGGTACAACCATGTCCCATCAGAGTACGAGCGGTATGGCTGTCGTGGGCACAGTGAACACCGTGCGATCCTATCGTTAGCACTGGGCCACTATTCCCGCGTCATCCCCGCAAAGTCTTCAATATGGCCGAGTAGTTGCCAGTCTTGTCGTCGTACAGGGCGTACCACACACTATTCCGCACGTCGCCCTGTCCCCTTGATTGGTTCCGGCTACACTGCTGTAGCCGGCTGCTTCTCGCCGCTCCGGCTATCTCACGGTAGCCGGCTTGACTTGCCCTGTCCGGCTGTGCTTAACTAGCCGGACGTGATCCGACTGCCATATTTCTTGTCTGGTTGGGGTATCCGGAGGTCATCCCCCCGACAAAACGTGTCGTGATGACAGGGACGGTGATTTTGATGTGAGTCGTATCATCTCTATATCTATCATCTGTGGCCAGTTATCTATTTTGAGCTAGATCTACTCTGTTTACTCATGCACGTATGATGTGTTAGGCCAACCAGACGCTGTATGACTCCGACTAACACGGTTTAGCAGATGAAGATAGTCCTGTGCTATGTAAACATGGATATGTGCCTTCTAAATTTGTAGCGTTCAAAGGACGAAACGCATGCAGGAGGTTTTTATGGTGTCAAGGACATCGTGCAATGATGCAAGGCGAAAGTTGCGGTGTTGTCAAAT
This sequence comes from Avena insularis, assembly GCA_023614405.1. Taxonomy (NCBI): domain Eukaryota; kingdom Viridiplantae; phylum Streptophyta; class Magnoliopsida; order Poales; family Poaceae; genus Avena; species Avena insularis. The sequence continues at coordinate 510,370,355 of CM042690.1, forward strand.
GGGTAGATCTCGAGTGGCCCAAATCGATGCAGAAAACGCTGGACAAACTATGGGAAATGACTGTTGAGTTGAAAGAATCTGTATTCAGCTCAATTATTGACAGTGTTGAGATGAAGCTATGGGAACCAGATGACACGACCAAGCTTAACCGAGATCTCGGGTGGGTGCAAGACGAGGTTAGCAAAGTCGAGAAGGAGAGGGACGTGGCGTTGGCCATGAAGGCTAAAGCAAAGCAAGAACTGACTCAAGCAAGGAATGATCTTCACCAGGCCAAAGTCCTGCAGTTCGCAACTACGAGTATTGGCAAGTGCATGAGGAAAAATGCAGAGAAACAATTGAAGCTATGCAAGGAAGATGCTAAAAGGAAGGAGCAGACGATTCGATCCTTGCTCTCGCAGGAAGATGCGCATCGGGCTAAGATTAGGAAGATCAAGGAGATGTGTGATAACTAGTTCTATTTAGCTTGATCTCCGTGCCTTTTAAGTTGTAATAGTTGTACTTGTTGACCTAGCGGTCTGAACTAGTGGTCCCGGAGTCCTGGGAGGAAAAAAAATTGGTCGCCCGTTAATCTGTCTTAACCCTGCATTACTTCCTTTTGTCAGATCATGGTGGTATTCTAACATTGGTGGTTTGTTTAAACGTAATCTACGTGGATTGTGCCGCATGCAAATGGCACAACCACAATTTATAAAGTGGAAGCACATACACCTGGGTACTGGAGATCCGGGAGCTTCGCCAGATGCAGGGGATGCAGGAGCAGGGAGGTGGTGAGATAGACGGACTCAAGATTAGGCCAGAAAGCGGTACCAATTTCCTCCTCATTTGGCCATTATCGGTTTCCATTGCTTGTTCTGATGCCATGTCGTTGTGCAGAAGCTGAATTAAGTTGCTGCTTTGTAGAGTGTAGCAGATTAAATAATTTATTTCTGTGCCACTTACATTCCATCGAATTTGGAGACATCCTGCCCCTTAGCAATCGTGGAACCGGTGTTGCGTATTTTCAGATAGTAGTGGCACAATCACAATTTCGGATTCAGCTACTGAATCGGGCATTTCCAAACCCTAAGTCATGGTACGTTTTACTCAGAGAATGTGGGTAGATTGTTTTGCCCCGCAAAGTTCCACACAGAGCTCCATAATTTAACCGAATTACATATATAGGTTCAAGTTCAACACATTACTATGCATCTTCATTGCCAGCAGCCTTCTTTCGCGGCCTGGGTGCCAAGCCTTCATGTCCATTGGCTTCTTCATTGCCTGCCTTCTTCCTCTTCCTCGGTGCCAATTTTCTTAGCTTCACGTACTCTGCATCGCCGGGACAATCAGCACCAGAATCGTGTCCAGCATCATCTTTCCACTCGTTTTTACCTTCTTCGGGAAGCAAAATGACTGACCCGGCAATCATGTTTCTAACCTTGCGGCGCTTCCTGTCAAACAAATAGGACTGTTGCATAACTGCCCAATATCTACAGAGTAAATAAAACAAAAAATACAATTCAGCACAAATATGCGAACCCGAAGAGACTTTTGCTTACCAGGAGCTAATTGGGTTCGAGCGACCACCATATCCAAGAATAGAAGGAAGACTCCCAGTTGCAACAACTTCCACATCCAGTACATCACAATTCAGCTCAAACATGCAATCCGAAGCATACCTTTTCATTAACCCAATTAGCTGACTGTCACACATTAGAGGAACCATGATGCCACGTTCATCCATGAAGCTGAACTTTGTAGTCTGCTTCGGCCATAATTCATCATGATTACGCAAAGCAGTAACCATACTAGATATAGTGTGCAGATCTGCGTAGACGCTTCTTCCATCGTGATACAATGGTGTCCATACCACTTGCCCTTCACCCTTGCTGATTTAGAGTCGTACCTGAAGAGGACTACCGTAAATAGGTAAGGGTGGTCCGCGGAGATCCCACTTGACAGAAAACTGTGGACAAAATATGTCTGTTAGCATTGGGCTAACAAACAATGGTAGGTTCAGTAGCTAGCTAGCAATTATAATTAGTGCGAATAGCAAAGAGAAGGGTTGCTCACCCGCATGTAGCCAGAACTTCTTTTTCCTTGGTAGTAGGATCTGCCATCCCCTGAGCTGTTCGGCTCGTCGGTGGCGGAGGCAGGCTAGAGCCTCGCAATGACGGCTACGGCATGCGCCATTGGAGCTCGGGATCAGCGACTAGGCGCAGCAACTTGGCGCCGGAAGTCAAATGTCCGAAGGGATCGTCCTACTTGGAGGGTGGATTTCGACGCCGCTGGTGCTAGGGAAAAGGAGGGAATGGATTTGTGAAAATGTGTAGGATCCCAATTGTCTAACAATTGCAATTCTACTAGCCTAGTCTATATATATGCTACTTCCTACATATAATTGTTGCATCATAATTATATCATGCTCATGTCATCATGCCACCTTGCATTTGAGCATCATATAAAACCCTTTTGTTTTGGTTCTTCTCTCATATGCATTGTAAATTGTATTTGCCTCTTGATATTGTATTTGGTTATTGATATACTGTTTAAATGCCCAAGTTGAGTTGGGGGCATATCTTTTATTAACTCCACCACCTTTCTTGTCATCACCCCATAGTTCCACCATCCAACTAATTATGAGCTTTGCACTTTATGGGTTTTACCTCTAGCTCATGTTGGTTGGGATGGATCCAATTCTTTTCCACATGCTCTCATCTTAGCATCATGTTGTTTTCACATTATTGATATGTGGAGCCACCTTCGCATGCATTATGAGTAGTGCTCCTTTTTCCTAGCTTTCATATGGATTATCATGGATTAATGCTCATGTTGGGATATTGTTGGGACTATTAAATACCTAGTGGCACATACACACTAGCAAGTCCCAATTATCATCAAATGTGATCATCTCCATCTACTCCATCTGGAAAGTTTCCTTCAAATTCTTTTGCTTGGCTTAATCCCACTTTTGGGAATGCGTAGGAATAATGCCATGTAAATATTATTGTTTTCACAAGATTAAGCATGGCATTAATTGTTTTGCATGGGCCATGCAAGATCCACCACATTCTAGCCTTTGGTTTTTATTTGAATCATTGAGTGGATCTTCCCCATATCTCTCTCTACCCCTCTTATGCTTGATCTTGCTTGATGCATGCAAGCCTCCAAAACCCTATAACCCTCTCCATCCATACCTCACCACCTTGTATCTCACCCTCTCTTTTCTTGTCTAGATCTTGTTTGAGCTTGGCATGTTCTTGCTTGATCTTATCAAAAGAAAAACCGCTCCATCTAATCTCTCTCTTTAAACCCTAGTCCCTCTCTAACCTAACCCGAGCTCCCTTCCTAGCTACCCTAGCTACCCACATGCCCTCTCTCGGCCTCTCTCCCCTCTCTGCCCTGCAGGCCCCACCTGACCACCCTGGACCCACCTAGCTACCACCACACCAAGCCCTAACCCGAGTCATACCCCCTCTCTCCAAACCCTAGCATCTACCCGAGCCTACCCCCTCTCTCCCTCTAGCTCTCTCTGCCGTGCATACCCCACACCGAGCCTACCCTCCCTGGCCTCACCTTGCCCCACCTGCCAGCTGCCTACCTGCCCCTGCCCGAGCTCCAGCCCGAGCACGTGAAGAGGAGAGGGAAAGGTGGCACCCGAGCCACCTTTTTCCCTTCACCACCTCCCCACGACATCTTCCTCTCCCTCTCTGCTTTATCTCCATCTCCCTCTCTCTCACCTGCTACCTCTCCCAGATCTCCCCAGGGTCGTGCCCATCTACTTCCCCTCCCCATCTACCCCTATCACCGTCTACCGGCCGCCGCTCTTGGTGTCGCCGTCCATCTACAGAACAAGGAGGCGGGCATTTAGACGCGGTTGTCGGGGAAGACCACGGCCGTCCGCGTGCATACACGGCAACGAGGAGGAGGCGAACCAGGCCACCAGAACCAGCGTCGCCCGAAGCGAAACCCTAGCTCCGCCCGGCGTCTGCCTCGTCGCCGATCGAGCGCTCCGCTGCCCGAACCACCACCGTCAATAGCCCCGCGGTGAGCCTCCCTCTCGCCCTGACATGCTCCGCCACGCCATTGTCGCCTAGGTCCGCCGGTCCTTTCGTCGAACGGCCTCTACACGCCGGTGTGCGCTGACGTCTGCACGCTCCCGTGCCGCGCCAGCCTATCTAGCCGTGCAGCCCTTCCCCACCAGCATCCCCGCAGCCACCGTAGTGGTTTGAGCCTCACAAGACGCCCAGATCCTGGTTCGATCCACCGCTGGCCACAAGACCGATCGTCGCCAAATGACGAGAAGAGGAACAGGGCGCCTTTTACAAGATACCCTGCGCCTTTTTGATCCTCAACCCGCAATCCTTTAGGACCCCACCTGTCGGTCTCGGTGGCAGCGTTGAAAAAAGGTACCGCAAGTCTGGGAATCACAACCCGCGGTCCACAGCTCTGCTGCTGGCCTCACTTCGCCCAGCCAACATCACGTGGACCCGTGGCCAGCCCCATCTGTCAGTCGCAGACGCTAGACTAGCTCGCGGTGAGAAAAGTTTTTCTGCGCGCATGTTGCCTAGTAAGAAGCTGGCCCACCCGTCAGCGGCTGGGTCTGGATCTGCCTGAGTACAAAAAGTTTCTGTTTATATCTGTTTTAATTTAAACCTTTTTCAAATTAATTCAAATTCAAATTTTCAATCTGTTTTCAAATAACTTTTAAAATATATATCCAAATAATACAAATAATATATGTTTTGAAATCAGAAAAATGTGAGGAATTCAAATATGGCCTTCAAAATATATTTTGAACACTTTAAATTTCAAGTTGATTAAAATTACAATAAAATGCCCTTTTACCTTAATTAATTAATAACTTTTGTTTTATAACTCCAAATTTGACAAATAATATGTCTAAAATGATTAGCTCGATGAGACCTTTCTGTTTATGCATTCCATGTTCTGTTTGGCAGCATGCATCACACAAATATAAAGTGTACAGCAACTTTTATGAGGTTAAAATGTGACTAACACTCAATAAAATGTTTATTTCTTGTATTCCACACCTCACCCATGCCATGCTACATTATTGCCATGCAAATTGTGCATCATACATCATGGCATGATTGTTTGCTTATCGCATTTTATTCATATGCTTGTGCACTTTATTTATGTTGGCCCTTGTTTGTTTGGTTCTTCTTCGAATAGACGCTGAGCAGGGGGTATATCAAGAGACCCAGGAGCACTACCCAGATCCTTCTCTCGCTTCAACTGAGCTGCCAGGCAAGCACTACCACATGCTTGCATACATATAGTACCTATTGCCTCTATCTTATTCTTGCATCATTGAGTCGCGAATGCATTAAACTGAATCCCAAGTACTACATAGCCTTTACTTTTAAACCCCACCGAAGCTTGTTCCTCCATCCCATGAGCCATTACAACGGGAGTTGTTTGAGCCATGCGAGTCGTAGAACAGCATGTGTAGGGTATGTGAGTGTCTGATCGATAACGAGGCACCTAAACAACTTAACCTGAGTAGTAATGGGATAACTAATGAAAGCGGCATCGGTGAGCAATATCTGCTATTTGGTTTTTCATGCTCACTTGTGTCCCGTAGGACCCCGAGTACTTGATTCCTGTTCCTTGAATATTCGCGCTATCCACATCCGGGAGGCCTATGGACCCCCCTGAGCCAGAGCTTGATTCATTCTTATTTCTTGGGGCCACAATTAGTTTGGGGCTTTATTACTATCCTGTACTTATGCCATGCTTTACTGCTTAATTTAAAATTGTGCGAGGAATGCACTGTTTTAGCCGTGGCTGCGTTTTCGCTGTATCGACAAGCCCACCACACTTTCGGGTTCCCACGCTTACAGCCGTCCACACAAACCTTGAGTCCGTCTCGAGTCGGCCAAATTCGTGGGTAGCTTAATGGGGTGGCCCCAAATATGTCTCAATCTGTGATCGCTTTGTCGTGGATCGCCTCGTTGGTTTTGATTTGGTTTTTCCGAGGTTGATCGAGTGTGTTGTTATTTGTGCACCGCAGGTAAAATCTTTCCAAAGCCGTGTCCATGTTATGGACGACTTGGAGCATGCCGATCATAGACAAGTATAACTAAAGTACCGCTTTTAATTTGACTAAGTACCTGTCTAGTAAATAGTGCAACACTCATGGAATGGATAATAAAACTGCCAACGGATGGGGGGGTTGTTCGTCCGCTTCCTCGTCGGTAAGCGAGGAGGAGGATGGATCTGTTAATATTACCGTTATAACTGTTGTTATTAATTCACAGACATCCGTCTATCTCTGGTTAGGCGGATGGTTAGCGAGTATCTATAGAATTGTTAGGGTTTATCTTTTGCTGCAATTGCGTCACCCCAGGTTGTGTCCCCTTTAGAGGCATAAAGACTTGCCGAAAATTCTAGGGTCTCACACGATAAATTGTTTGATTCAGATGAACAGGTAAACTCGCAAGACGGATACTGGGTGGAGGAGACGGACGATGTGGGCAACGATCATTCGGTGTAGAGATTCCAGGAACGGGGATCCGTGAGATCTATGGGCGGGATGTGTTTATTTATGGGGCATCTTATGCCGATTTGCTTCTTATCCGTACTCGGATCTTGTTTTCCGCTTCCGCCTGATACTCTGTTGTTTGATGTATGAGGAGATATCCTAAACTATTATATCTATCTAGGATATTTGGATCTTGCCATATGGCGTTGCAATATTTCTATTTCTTTTAGATGGAATGGCTCTGTGAACAATTGTATGGTGGCTTGCATACATACTCATTTGTGTATGTAGTTGATCCCTTCGCCTGCCGATTACGCCACCTGTTCTTGTCCCGATGTTTGGAAATGGTTAGGACGGCCGAAACGTCTACCTGTGAGTGGCGTTTGGGCCCCACCGTACTATTTTAACCATTTCCGTTCATCCAGGCTTGTAACTAGGAGCGTAATTCACCGAGGTAGTTACAAAATGCATCCAATCCACTTAGTTCCTCGATTTTCCTAAGAGGTTGCCGCGTTGGCGCTAGCATCACGGACAGATGACCGACATGTGTGTCCCGACCATCTACTTCACGGGGTAGTTTAACGGAATGTTTGTATTTGGCAGGGGTGAGATGAGTTTGCCTCGAAATGCCCCCTCTAAGTAGTTGGCAGCCCAACTTTACGAAACGCGGCAATTACAGGGAACTTGGGTACCGCCATGCACTCGCCCATGAACATTCAGGCCACAAACAAACAATCCCTGCTCTCTCGCTGCCTCCTTTTTTTGGAAGGAGCCGCCTCCCTTTTCGAGTAGTACTAGTAAGAAAGTGGAGTACTTTGCTTTATAGAAAAAAATATTTCCATCACTTAGAAAATTGGAGTTGTTAGTTTTCCTAGTATTTGGAAACTTGCATTGGCAAAGTTGTTTACCAATGCCAAGATGCACACATCTACTTTCCTGTAGTACTACCAAATTACCATAAACTATGATGTGGATATGTCCATTACCTTGCTTGGTCGCTCGTCCTGAAACATGTTCATACTTATACATGGTAGGCCATTTTCGTGAAGCAGGTTTCTTCAAAAGTTGTGAAAACTCATGTTTATTATTTTTCATGGCAGGCAATACAAGAAAAAGGACGCCATGCATGAATCCCCCTGTTTTTGTTGCCTATTTCTATCTCTTTTTCAAAATAAAGGTCAACTTTGCCAGCATGCAAAGTCTAGAAAGCAGTTGAATCTTTGAAAACTCCAGGTCGTGTTCTCGATATATTGGCTGTCTGGTGGGCAACTTCAAAAGATTTTTGTGAAATTTAAAGAGCAATTGGCAGCTCACATGTGGTTCGATATTTGACCTAATTTCGACAGACTCCCTCCGATCCATATTAATGTTCATAGATTCATCTAGATTCAAATGTATCTAGTCATGTTTCTGTGCTAGATACATATATCCGAATCTAGACAAATCTGAGAATATTAATTTGAATCGGATACAATAGTGTAATTTAATTGGGTTAATTTATCTATGAACTTTGAAAACTCAAAGAACCTAGGAATCGCAAGTAAAACATGGATAGTTCACTATGTCCGGAAACATGGCGCGCTTCTTGCATTCATAGCATGTGCCCATCTACCCGATGTCAGAACCCTATGTAAAAGTGTAGCTAGGTTATACATCGATATAGAAGGCCATGACCTTATTGGTCGTTCGTGCTGAAAACCAAGAATTAATAATGTTACATCATGGTGGACTATAATGTGAATCCGTTTTCCCTGAGGTTTATGAATCTCATGTTTATCATTTTTATTGGCAATTAATAATACTACTAGCAAAAGTACCCCAATTGTAATGAAGTCTCATGTTTTTATTTTACGCTTTATTTTATTTGAATGTTTTCCATACGCCGTCAAATTTGTCAGTATGCAAATACTAATCAGTATTGGCATTTCTAAAAACTATTGTTGGCCCATGATATATTGGCTGCCTGGGTACCTTCAAAAGAATTTTGGATATTTTCAAGAGTAATAGTCTATCGTGCTCACATGTATTCAAGTTTGACCTAATTTTGTTTAATCAATTAGAGTCATGCATTTAAGTGCACGTGGAGCTTTAGCTTGGAAGTTTGAAAAAATAATTAAACTTCGGAACTGTAAGAAAGAATTGTCCACTTTATACAAAAATTTGGTAGGGCCATTCTTTCTTATTTTTCTACCAGTAAAAGTACTTGAAAAACTCACACTTCTAGTATTGCCTACTGTATCATGTACTATGTATGAACTTTCTTCGGTTTCAAGCCAAATAACCAAGGTCATGGACATACTCTATCTTCATCAAGATAATGACCGTGTTCCCATATTTTGGTATAGCTTGGTCGGTGCATGTTAGCATGCATGGTAAAGAAGTAAAAGTATTTTTTGGAAGCAAGTGCGATCAATATAGCTTAGAGTTCATAGCATGTGTCATTTATTTACCAGCATGTACAATACCTAAGGTTTGAACTATAGAACAACTAGCATTACATGCAGCAACCTCATCAAAAAGCAAGAAGATTAAACAGGAATAAAATGAAAAACATTTCTATGCCCGCTTGAAAAATCCTAAAACTTGGGAATTGTAAGAAAGCATGGTACAGTTAGTCTGAAAATTGGGGCAGTGGCATTCTTTATTTATTTTTTGGAACCTGGGTACCGTAGGTCTTGAAGGAGTGAGACACTCCAATTAGTGCACTAGGGTTTATAGTCGTCGCAATGTGGTCTGAGGACCTTTTTGTAATTATTATTATTACTTTTGAGACTTTCGTATTGGTGTAGATGATTATTAATCCAATAGATGGCTTGAATTTCGGGGAAAAAAACAGTTGTTGGAAGTAGATAGGTGTGCCGTACCAAGGCACACGTGCGCAGGGACACACTATGGACGAGGAAGAGACAAGCCGGACGGTGCACCCGCGGATGTAGAGAAGAGATCGATGGAGGATGGATGGTGAGAGCCAGCAAAGGAGAGAGAAAATACAACTTGTTTTGCGTGTATATTACTACTAGTAGGTCCATATATTTACTACTAGTAGAGTGTACCTCATGTCAGCAGCCCATCATAGCTTTGCTCTGACATCGCATCGCCTTCCGACTCCTCCTCCCGCTGCTCTCGCGCTGCCTCCTTTTTTGGGAAGGAGCCGCCTTCCTTTTCTAATAGTACTAGTATGAAAGTGGAGTACTTTGCTTTACAGAAGAAAAAATTCCATCACTTAGAAAATTGGAGTTGTTACTTTTCCTAGTATTTGGGAACTCCCATTGGCAAAGTTGTTTACCAACACCAAAATGCGCACATCTACTTTCTTGTAGTACTATTACAAAATTCCCATAAACATGGATATGTCCGTGACCTTGCTTGGTCGTTCGTCCTGAAACCTGTTCATACTTATACATGGTAGGCCATTTTTGTGAAGCGGCTTTTTCAAAAGTTGTGAAAAACTCATGTTTATTATTTTTCATGGTAGGTAATACGATCAAAAGGACGCCATGCATGAGTCCCCCTGTTTTTTTGGCCTATTTCTCTCTTGTTTTTCAAAGCAGGGTCAACTTTTCCGGCATGCAAAGTCTAGAAAGAAGTTGAATCTTTGAAAACTCTCGGTCGTGTTCTCCATATATTGGTTGTCTGGTGGGCAACTTTAAAAGATTGTTGTGGAATTTAAAGAGCAATTAGCAGCTCACATGTGGTTCGAAATAATTTGACATAATTTCGACAGACTCCCTCCAATCCATATTAATGTTCATAGATTCATCTAGATTCAAATGTATCTAGTCATGTTTCTGTGCTAGATACATATACCCGAATTTAGACAAATCTGAGAACATTCATTTGAATCAGAAACAGTAGTGTAATTTAAGTGGGTTAATTTATCTACGAACCTTGAAAACTCAAAGAACCTAGGAATCGCAAGTAAAACATGGGTGGTTCGCTATGTCCGGAAACATGGGAACCTCGGAACACTTCTCCATCTTTCTAGAATCTTCTCCCTCGTTTCTCCAGACCATGTTACCAAATTTTGAAGTTTTAGATTAGCTAATAATTGTTCACTCTACATAATATACAAAGTACGAGAACCAAATATACACCCATATATTATAGATGTTGATCAAATTTTATTTTTTCTGCTTTACTTATTATAATTTTATATAGTGATGATATGTCAGACGTCTATTATCTGAGTCTCACGTGCAGGGCACGTGCAACTTACTAGTTTACTACTAGTACTACATGAATTGGTTGGATAAATTACATGTTATATTTTTCAAGCTTAATTTTATACTCCCTTCGACCCAAATTAGTTGACTTAGTTTTATCTAGATTCGGATATATCTAACACTAAAACAAGTCTAGATACATTTGAATCTAGACAAATCTAAGTCAACTAATTTGGGTCGGAGGGAGTAGCTAATTTCACCCGAAAGTGCATCATGCTTCAATCAACACGTTCGGTGGAATTAAAAGGTTACATCAAAAAATAGAAAATTACATCTAAGTCCATACAATTGGCACAAAGGCCCCTAAAAATTTAGCTTGGAAAGGCAGTCGGCTCCGGCTCAATTTCAACCGAGTAGCTGAGCCATACTCTTGCTACTACTGATTACTTCACACACGAACCACAACGTGCACCTGCGTGTTGATCATGGTCAAAGGGACAAGATTGATCGGAACGAGTAGAGGAGCACACTGCCCCCCTACCGAGTCGATTCCCCCAGCCGCACCTTCGCCGGCCGCAGGTTCCTCGCGCTAGAGCTCAAACTTGAGCATGTACTGATGGTGAGCAAGGGATAGCCTAGGATCGATAGGCTCGAGGGGACCCAGGATAGCATCATCTGCCACGGCCACGGCGACCTGGCGCTCACCCGAGTTGTCTGCCCCGGTCGCATGCTTGCTGGCCGCATGTTCCTCGTGCGCGAGCTCGAACTCGAGCATGTCCTGATCGTAAGCAAGGTCCAGCATAGGATTGATAGGCACAAGGGGACCCAGGATGGCGTCGGCCATGGACACGGCAACCTGGTGCCCACCCGAGTTGTCTGTCCCGGTCTCATTATCGCTAGCTGCAGGTTCCCGGCGGAAGGATTGGCCGCTGTCTCGCACGGGCTTAACTTGGCCACGGTTGATGTCCAGCCAGAGATCCTTCACGGACGCAGCTCCATCACAGTCGAAAGGGAGGCACACCGGGACCGGCGCTTTGTTGTAGAGGTCCACTTTTGTTTGCCTACTGTGTTGACACCTTCGTGACGCGGCCAACGCAGGATCGGTAGCCTCGAGGGCGCCCAAAATCGCGTCGTCGGCCGGTAGGGCCAATGCACATTTACCGCGGGCGACCAGGCGGTCTACAGAGGCGGCTCCAATGGCGGCATGTTCCTGCTGGATGAACTATTCTCGGGCCTGGCCTCGAGCCAAAGCAGACCTCCGAGGACGATGCAACCAATCCACCGGGATTCCTTCAAGTATTTGTGAGGGTAACATGCCTTTGGTGGAACAAAGAAATTTTGCCGGAGAGTAGAATGAAGGAGAAACTATAGTACTAGTAGTACTACTAGCGGTGCTACTCAGTTTTACTCCCACCGCTAGGGGACCTCTTTTTCGGTGTTTTAGATGCTCCAAGGAGTATGCAGAGCGACCCCTTGGCGGCACGTGAGTTTTTTCACAGTCGGTGATTGTCCGAGGCATTAACTCACAAGAGAAATATCATATCGGTACTTGTAGCGGCTGTACTTTTAGCTGGCTACAGTCTAATCATATAGTAGGAGTAGTAGTACTATACACTCTCGAAATAGAGGTGGCGAGCAGCTGGCAACTCGAACAACGAGTCTGGTAAAGTCTTGGAGTATGTACTCCAGTATATAGTAGTAATAAGTTGCACATGCCTTAGTGCTCCGACACGTGATAGAACTATAGAAGTACAATATGTCATATTATCTCTACTACTATAATGGAGCAGTTTTGAATTGGATCCATAGCACCAATCCTGACCGCTAGGCTATTAGATCCAATAGTTTAGAGCAGCTGGATTCGTGTTGAATAGTACCTAGATCAAACTCCACCATGCATGTTCTAGAACCATCATGTCACCACCCCAAAAATTCCTTAGCACAGTAGATTGTATTCTCTCCACCACTATAATGGAGCAGTTTTAAATATGAATGATCCATAGCACCAATCCTTATTGTTAGGATATTAGATCAAATGGTTTAGAGCAGCTGGATTCGTGTTGAATAGTACCTAGAGCAAACTCCACCATGTTCTAGAACCACCATGTTGAATAGTACCCATGATATGTCATACGTCTATTATTTGAGTCTCATGTGCACGACACGTGCAACTTACTAATCACTATATAGAAGTACTTCGGCACGTGAGACTCGCATATTCATATTTTTTGAGATTTACCTATATTATATAATCTTACCACACTCTATTGTGTACGTAGTACTTTGAACTTTGAAAAATTGATCAAGCCTGGCAAATCCCAACATTCCAAACCACTGGATCTTCTATCCATCCTAGCATATAAAATATTCCATTGATAGTCTTTAGCATAGTGAACTCTATACACAAACCTCAAAACGCTTTTGAAAAATCGATCACGCCTGGCAAATCCCAACATTCCAAACTACTAGATCTTCTATCTATCCTAGCATATAAAATATTCCATTGGTAGTCTTTAGCACAGTGAACGCTATGCACAAACCTCAAAATGTACTTCTCAATAATTATACAATCTTCTTTGTCATTTCTCTCGAGAATAACGAGTAATAGGTAGCTAATAGTAGTAGGTTGATTTCTACATGACACAAGGTACAAGAACTAATTATACACCCTATACTTTATGGATGTGGCTGAAAATTATACTTTTTTTAGTGATATGAACATAATCTCTTTCATCATTAATTGCCATGACACATAAGCATTTTCCATGCATGTAATAAGGTCTTTGATAATGGGGCAGTCTCTTAGCGCATCATCCTAGGCAAAATGCTTTTGTGGCATGTCAATTAAAGCGGAGAGAGGGTGTTGTTGTATCTTAGTAGTAGCTAAGATACACCCCTTGCACTTAATCATAGGAAAAAAGAGTTGATTACCCAATAAAATGCATGCATGAGAGAAAAAACATTAAATTAAGATACAACCTCTAAATACAATGCATTGGAGAGGTTATCTATTAGGTATTTATAACTCCTATGGTAACGTGCTAAGCTACACCCCATTGTGAAAGGCCTAATGCATGATACAGTACGTACCACCTGATACCCCCATTGGGGCTACTCTCATACTCTCATCCCAAACAGAGGTAGAGTAGTAGTACTAGTACATCCATCCCGGAATAGTACTGGAGTACAGTATTTAGTCTTCCATGTAGCCCTAGGTCATGAAAGCAAGGTGTACACCGGGTCAGAGGGAGATAATTAATCGGGGAACACATCGCTTCCCTAGTTTTCTCCGCGCAGGTCTCTTGCCAAAGAGATAAGCTATCCGTTTATGGCCGTTGAATTTGGATGGACAGACGATATTTCCTAGAGTGAGATGAGGAGTATAGTACTCCTAGTATTTAACTATTGTACCAGTCTCTCTCGCTCGCTCTCATCAATCCTCTCATATTTGCCTTCCTCCCTCTACTCTCTCGCTCGGTCTCAAAATCCCTCTCAGATCCGCCGCAGTTGAAGAAGGCGGCTCTATGGCGGATGAGTGGTTTGAAGCTATGATTAACATGAGTGCAATGAGGCAGGTCTTCAGCTGCAGGCTGTGTTCTCAAATTGTTCGTCGTCCCACGTACATGGTTATTACTACTTCTTTCTTCATGATGTTTTCCACATTGGTTCGATAGAACTCTTGTTTTTGGGCTAAATCTCTTTTCCTTGCACGAGCAGTGCTTTGGCAAGGCCGCGGCGCACATTTCATGCGCACAATGTGTTGGAAAATTGTCCGATGGCCAGTGCCCGGGATGTCAATACGGAGGCGTCTTCGACCAACCACTACCGTGGATCAGATGTCCTTGGCAATGAAGCTCAAGTGCAACAACAAAGGTTGCGACATGGCTTGCAGCTTCCTCGAGTTCATCGAACACCAGACGGCATGCCTGCACGGACAGAGGGCGACATAGGTTCTTGACAAAAAAGAACCATATGATATGCAGGTGTCTATGTGTGTGTTGATTTTGTCTAGTGTATGGTTTAGTTTCTGCCGTGGTTGTGTTGTACCTATACTAGTTATGTTATGTACAAATTGAATCATCATCGCATCCACATAGTTTCTCTGTTTTATCGATAGCAAGGGGAAGTAGCACCAGCCTGAGCATCTATATAGTTGCTCTCTTTTAGCTAAAAAGCTTGAAAATCCGTAGAACTTGGGTGGCCCTCCACAGCGTATGCAAATATTGGTGCCCAAACCACTTCTCATCCATCCAACACCGGTGCCTACGTTGCACAGACGATGACACAAAAAAATCAAGGATATGTTAAAATATTGGTCTTCCATGTCCAGCTCAACAACCCTTCCTCTATTTAACATAGAGACAACAACCATCCCTCTCGTCACGTGGGAGTAGTAACTTGCATGTACATGCAATGCCAACTAAGCAAATTGGTGACATGACATGATAATTAATGATGAAAGAGAGGGAGGTATTACCATAACATCACACATTTATATGAGTCTAGAACCTAATTAATTAGGTCTTGCATGACACCACACACATGTTATCACCCACTATGAAGACAGTAACATATGCAAGTTAGTATATTTAGGCTGGTCATGGTGGGGAGTAACTTAGAGTAGTAACTTGCATATGTTACTAGTCTAAGTTACTACCTCCATTTTTGCAAAATAAAATAAATAAATTACTACCTCCATAGTGGAAAATAACATAGGTGTGGTATCATGCAAAGTATCATTTATTGCAATGTAGACTCATTTTTTCTTGAAATTCTGCGGCAAGCGCACTGTGTAGTAAGGAAAGACAAACAATGATGTTCTAGTTCTTATGGCCAGGGCATACTGGTATGGTCGACCGCAAGGTTTCTTAGCTTAAGGCCGAGTGCTACAATGTTTAAATTCCACTAAGGTCGACCACATGTGTCTTATATCCGACCTTATTTTCACATTGGAGACGCCCTTATGGTAACATAGCTAGTTACCCCAAGGCTCTCTCTCATCATTTAATTGCATGTCATGTCATCTAAATGCTTAGTTGGCAATACATGTAGGAGTATGTACTACCCAAATTACTCCCACTAGCACTATGACGAGCCTAAATAGAACCATGAAGAGAGGATGAGCCAAGGATGACGTTGGGGAGTGATGAGGTAGCACGGCCTCGCCTTTTGTTTGAGTAGTCCACTCTCAGGGTCTATTTGATTCCATGGATTTGCCTAGGAATTTAGTAGGATTAAATCCTATAGGAAATTTTCCTATGACGATTGTTTAATTTGTAGGATTGATTCCCATAGGATTTTTTCCTAAGGATTCCTTTGTACAGTACAAGTTTTTGTAGGAAATCAAAGATTCACCCATAACTCTTTTTTAGATTCCTATGGTGGAATCAAACACACTTTGGTGCATATGAATTCCTATAGGATTGGATTGAACATGGAAATGCAATCCTACATTTTTCCTATTCCTACGATTTTCCTATCCTACAAATCAAACAAGCCCTCACCCATTTCCCCTGGCCTCTTGCCCCTCATCTAGGCCAGCAGCATCGACTAGCCCCCACCCCCCTCCTGTCCCCCTCCCCCACCCCACAAAAAAATCCACAAATGGCGACACCACCGGACCTGGAGCGCTCCTCACAAGAGCGCATCATCGCGTATGGCCCCCATGTCTTCCGTGCCTACCGCCTTTCCGCATCCAAAACCGATTTCCCTCTCGTCGAGCCGCAGTTAGTTAACGAGATGATGTCGTACACAATGACACTAAAGAACTTCTTCTCGAGGACGTACGAGCTCAGGAGGATGCTTGGCTCCATCCCAACCCCTTTGGAGGAGGACGATGTTGCAACCACACCCTACGAAGAGGAAGTGCTGAATCTCAGCCTGCCTCCCAGCAAGCTGCAAAGAGCGAGAAAGGTCGTGGGAACTATGCGCAAGGTTCTTGGCCGTGTATGGCTGCTGAAGAACCTGCAACTCACGGCGGAGGAGTGGGACATCATCATGTCGTACGATATTCTGCACCGGCTCTGGCTTGAGGCATGTATGTGGGTCGACGGGTTCCACTTTGACCTAACCCTCAGCCTGAATCTCCGACTCATCGTCAACTTGTCGGTGCTTCAAGACAGTTGGTACTTGGTTGAGCAGGAGGATGGCCACTGCAGCATATGCATGCAGGCGCTATCGAAGCGCACAACGGTGCGTCTCCAGGGATGCAACCATCCATACCACCGCAAGTGCATCTTCACTTGGTTTGAGACCAACGCCAGCTGCCCTATCTGCCGAGACAATGTGCTCGCCCATCTCTATTGACACGAGGTGCATATGCCCCCTTATGTATGAAACTGGTCCTGTGGTTGATAATTAATTAATGTACTGAACCAATGTTTCTGCTGCACGCCAAGTGAACCTACTCTACATATGTTTGCACTTGTCGAATTAAGCTTAATCTAATTTTGACAGGGAAAACAATTAGTCTAGGATTACAATCCAACAGGAAATTGTCCTCATGTCTCATACATTTAACAAAGAGAAAACCAATACAAATCACTCTTCATCATATCACTACATAATATGAAACAATAGTCTAATCATCGTCACCATCATCACTTTATGCACCGCCGCGTTCTAGATCCACATATTCCGACTGGGTTGGATCTTCTTCCCCTTGGCATTCATCATACATGTCCTGAGATTCATCAGTTAGAACCAGTTTATTCCTGTCTTTGTCAACTACACTAACCTCGACAGTGAAATCTACTTGTCCATCATGCGCAGAGCCGCCTCTAGCAATCAAATTTTCATCAACGTCGGCTAGTTCAGTTACCATACAACCACTCGGATCATCTTGGTGGGCAACATCTGTGGTGACTGGCTCGTCATATTCATTCACATCATAGGTGCTCCTTGCCTCAAACTCTTGCACATATTTCCAGTCCTTATTATCTCTATCATCCAAGAAAATTACCTTGGAAGCTTGAGTTACCAAAATATAAGGTTCCTCCTTGTACTACTCAGCATTTGTATTGATCGATATGAAATTCCCATCATTTATGGGGCCTATTTTCTTGTTCGGATCTTGGTCATACCAATAACACTTGAATAGAACCACAGATCGACCACTAGTCTTGTCGTTATAATTCAACTCAATAACCTCTTGTATGCGACCATAATGATCATAGTCATCTAACTTATTCATTTTGGCTGTCAAGTGCTCCCCACTGGTCATGATGCCACTATTTGGTGTCTTCAGATGTTTCTCACGCTCATAAGTGTTGTAGTGGATACCATCGTCATTGCAAGATGAAGTTGTATGTACCCTCCTTGCCGGACCACGTGATAGGGCATAGACACCATCACTAACATCGCTTGGATTCTCTTCATGCAGCTTCGTGATTTGCGGTTATACAAAATAATCAAGAGGTTGTCTCATGTGCACAATTCTTATGCAATTCAAAGTTCAATTGACCATCTTACATGATTCCTAAACCATTCCTAAGACCCACCCACACATACTAGTGCAACATAATATTTTCCTTTGGTTGCTTTAAATAACATACAAAAACGATACTCAAGTAAGACATCTGAACATATCTTGCTACAAGTTTCATTTCATATATGTGAGGATATGTATGAATAATGCTCACGCAACAAAGTTTTTAGCCTCATCAGCGTTATTCAACACATACCAACTAAGTTGGTCATATTCGTGCTGCATTAATGTTCTATGTTCCTTCTTTCCTACCAGGCGAACACCATGGTTAAAAAAAGATTTTTCAACTTCTTCAATTCTGCCACCCATACTGGATGTCATTTTATGATCAGGAATGTATCTTGAGCAAAATGCAAATGCTTCAGCAGCAATGTATGCCTCTGCAATGCAAGCCTCTGCTCTAGCCTTGTTCCTAACAGTACCCTTAAAAGTGCAAAGTCGACGTTCTATAGGGTACATCCATCTGTACTGTAAGGGACCTCTATAAAGTGCATATTCAGTCAGATGAGTAGCCAAATGCACCATCAAATCAAAGAAGGCTGGTGGATATATCATCTCAAGCTTGCACATGATTTCTGCTATGTCCATCTAAAGACGCGCTACAACTCTTCTGTACAGATTTTTGCTACAGAATTCCCTAAAGAACTTTCCCAACTCTGCAAACACGTTGTACAAATCCTTGTTCACTAAACCTTTAACGCCAAGAGCTAAAATCCTTTGTAGTAGGATGTGGCAAACGTGATTTTTCAACCCTTGGAGCTTGTTCCCCTCTGCATTAATACAATTTGCAACGTTGGAAGCAAATCCAGATGGGAACTTCACACCTCAAAGGAAGTCACAAAATAGTACCCTTCTATTCATCGGCAAGGTAAATTCTGCACCTCGAAATTTGTAATGTTTTTCACCGCCCTTATCAATCGTATCTTCAGGATGCAGCTTCAAGTTGTTGTTAACATTGAGTTTTTCACAGTCAAGCCTAGCATTATAGCTATCTTTTGTTTTAGATGGAATGTTGAGTAATGTGCCTATAATGTTGTCACATATATTTTTCTCCATGTGCATGACATCAATATTATGTCGAAGTGTCTTACCAGCCCAATACGGCATGTCCCATAGAGTGGATCTATGCTTATAAAATATTCTCGGTTCCTTTTCCTTCCCTTGGGAATCTGCTGCTACTTCTTCAGCTATATTCCTTTTGGATGCTACTCCTACCGTCGGTGCATCTTCTGTATTCTTTCTTTTACCTCGTCTGGAAGCTGGTTGTTTTCTTGGTTTGACATTTCTAACCTTTTGTAAATGTGCCTGCAACTCAGCTGTAGTGAACTTTTGTGGTGTAGTGCCATATTTAGTCCTATTTCCATAGAACTGCAATTTTTTCAAGTTTTATCAGAATTTGTGGCCTTGAGGAAGAAAAACCCGGTGGACAAGGAAACCAGTCTTATTTTTTAGCCTCACTATGACATGTTTTGTCTCATAGCGAACACATGCGTTATAACCTACTGTCCCTCTGCCTGACATAGTGCCAAGAGCTGGAAAATCATGGGTGCAGAATAACACAGCAACACGCATAGGGAACTTGGCATCTTCATGGCTGCTGGCAAGGATATCAGGAGTCATGACAACCTTCCATAGTTCTTGCAAGTCTCGTATAAGAGGCTGCATGAATAGATCAAAATCCTTCCCAGGTGATTTGGGACCTGAGATGAGTAAAGACAGCAAGCAGTTTGACTGATCAGTGCATGCTCGGGGAGGTAGGTTGTAAATTCTAACAAGTACTGGCCACATGCTATACGAGTTACTCATGTTGCCAAATGGGTTAAATCCATCTGTAGCTAGGCCAAGTCTCAGGTTCCTTGGATCTGATACAAATCCTGGATGATCCTTGTCAAAGTTCTTCCATTCATCGCCATCAGCTAGATGTCTGAGTAAGTAATCGCCTGGCTTGAGAATCTCTTTGTGCCATCTTGTTTCCTTAGATGTTTGTTCTGACTGAAACAACCTCTTCAATCTATCTACAATTGAAAAATATCTCAGAACCTTACAAGGATCTTTCTTCTTTTTATCATCATTTTTCCATCTTGATTCGTTACATACTGGGCATTCATCGAGGTTTTCATAATCCTCCAAGAACAGTACATAGTTATTTGGACAAAAATGGATCTTCTCATATGATAGTCCAAGTACCTTGATGTACTGTTTCATCTCATAAAAGGATTTTGGCAGTCCTTCCCTAGGGATTGACTCGTTGTACACCTTAATCACTGAATCGAAAGCTTTGATGGTAATCTTGTTGAACGACTTCTCCTTTAGTAATTTCATTACTAGTTCGAATCTTGAGATACCAGAATCAGGGTCCACTGAACACTTGGCATCTTCTATCAGTTCAGAGAAAAGTGATCTTTTAAGAGAAGGAGCCTATTTTTTGCTTGAAGTGGGGTACAGGTCCCTTCACAAACCAAAAAGGTCCTCATCCTCGATCTGATGAGTCTCAGGCAGATCAACATTAGCTAGAGGATCAAGAACAGGCTGATCATATGGTTCACCATGTTTAGTCCACCTAATATATGTGTGTTGCATCCCATTAACGAAAGTATGGTCTACGACTATGCTCTTACTCAGCTTTTTATAATTAAGGCATTGTCGGCATGGGCAAAACACATCCGAGTCGCCGTTATGTTGTCTAACAAACTTCATGAAGTCATTAACACCTTCCCAATATGAAGGTGTTACTTTTTTCCATTCAGTATCCAATATTTGTCCATCTGTTGAGGATAGAGATGGTCAGAAGCTTTCAAGATATTTCACCGAATAGGTTGATTACAGATCTAATTAAGCGAAGATATCCAAGCAACCTGATTGAATATAGAACTATAAATGCCATGTAATTTGAGCTTATTTCAGAAATTGAGTGCAGAACTATGTTACATATTTGAGAGAACAGATCGACCGAGCACAAAATGACAACCAATTCGAACAAACAGATCAAGTGTAGAACAATGTCAAATGAGCAGATCGAGTACGAAACTACTTTGAGGGAATGATTGAGCGAACTAAGGATATTATAAGCATACCGTAGGGATCGACCAGCTAACCGACGGCCTGTGTGCGTCTCGAAAAAAACTGCGCCGCCAACAATGGTGTTAGGCCGCCCGGCTGATAGACGGAGTGTGAATGTTTTGGTGTGCGGCTTGTGGTTTTGACCGCCTGCGCGTCTCTAGAAGAATTGCACAAAGAGACAGTAGTTGGCTGCTGGAGTGAAGGCACGAGTGGGAAAGTTTTGGCGCGCGCAGGGTATGTGTCCTGGTTGTCAACAATTTTCACGCGAAAATATCGGCCAAAATTTTCTCCCTCATTTTTTTCTTCCTTGTTGAGGTCTAGAATTTTTATTACATAGCCCATGAAATTAGCCTATCAGGCCCAATCATAGCCCAAAACATTCAATTCGGCATTTTCATTGTCTTATGGCTGCCGACCATAGCGCACTCAGTTTCGGAGTGAGCCCATGAAGAATAGGGCATCCGCCCCTAGTTATCCCAGAATCTTTTTAATTCGGCCTTTATCGTCATCCCCTTCCCCAGCCCCCCCAGAAAAAGCTCCGCCTACCTATGTTGTTTTGTTTAAAGTACTGCATTACTAGTAAGTTCCACGTACCCTGTACGTGAGAACCAGATAATAGACATATAACATATCATCACTATATTAAATTATAATAGATAATTCTCAAAAAAATATAATTTGATCGATATCTATATAGTATGTGTGTATATTTGGTCCTACTTTGTACCATGTATATTTACACCTAGCAACGGACCGACATCAAAACAGCGGACGGGGTTGAAAAAAAGTCCACCATGCGCACGTTTCATTTTCAGAGAGGCTGATACATGGGACCCAGCAGCGCGACCTTATAGAGATGCTGCATCGAGCAACATTGTCAAGTTCGAAATAGGGAGGCGCGAGCGAGAAAAAAGTCCAGCGTGGTGAGAGGCTAACATGTAGGACCCAGCAATGTTATCAAGTTCGACCCAAAAAAACAGTCCAACATACATACACGCCTTTTCGAGGTCAGAGAACTTTTTGTTTGAGCGCAGGGTCAGGTAACTGCTTAGCATAGGCCAATGAAATTTGAGAAAAGATCCCATGGGTCATAGGCAATTTAATTCGGCCTTGTCAGGGTCAAGGGACTGCTTAGCATAGCCTAGTGAAATTTAAGAAAGGAGCCCATGGAGTATAGCGCATGTAGATGGACCATGTAGAATAGCCCACAATATTTTTAATTCGGCCTTTTGAGCATTGCCCCCACCTCTTAAAAAAAATCCGTCTCCACCTCTTAAAAAAACTCCGCCATATTTTTAAGAAATTAGTTCATCATATATGTGGCATTTTATAAATTGAAATTCCAGGAGGCTACCCTTTTATTTTTAAAAATATAAGCACGGACACACGACATCTTTTTTAAAACATTAAAACATAACTTGAAGGTACTAAGGAATGTTTAATAATATATTTTCTATAAATATCTTTGGCGTAGTGGCAACACACACAATTTAAATCTATTGGAAGTCCAAAGCAGCAGACGCGGCCGAAAAAAGGTTTATCATACACACATTTCATTTAAAGATAGATCGACATGTGGGTCCCACCAGCGCGGCCTTATACAGGTGTTATATCGAGCAACATTGCCAAGTTCGAAATAGGGAGGCGCGATCGAGAAAAAAGTCCATCATGCACATGTTTGTTCTAATGAGAGGCTGACATGGGGGACCCGGCAGCCTAAAAAATGGCTGTTGCAGCGAGCAACATTATCAAGTTCGAAACACGGAGCACGAGCAGAGCAAAAAGTCAATCATACAACCGATCCTTCTAATGAGAGGCTGTCATGTGGGAACTAGCTGCGTGACCAAACTACAGATTTGTCAAGCAACGCTATCTAGTTTGGAACAGGGTGGCGCTAGAGTAGAAAAAAGTCCGTCATACCCACGATTCTTCTAATGTGAGACTGACATAAGGAACCCACCAACACGACTGATGCAGCGAGCAACGCTATCAAGTTCGAAACACGAAGGTGCGGCCAAGGAAAAAAGTTCTACAATACACACGATCCTTCTAATTAGAGGCTGACATGTGGGACCTAGCATCCTGACTAAACGGTAGACGCCTCGAGCAACGTTATCGAGTTCAAATTAGGGAGGCACGACCGAAAAGTATGGTCCACTAGAGACACTGATGTCCAGGACCCACACGCCTCAAAAGACTTTGGCGAGTCAACATCGTGCGAGGAAACGAAAATCTTGCTTGTGCCACGCGCTGGCCGAGCATCCTTCATGTTTTTAGCAGATCTGTCGCAGTAGAGAGCCAAAAAACCAGAAAAAACTTTTCCATCGACCATGGTCGAGTCAAGAATTTCGTCGCGGAAGACGCGCCTTCTTCGACGACCGTCGGGCCAATTTGTTGTGGAAGGAAACTTTCCTTGTATTGAAATTAGGTCAAACTTTAGCTACAACTAAGTGCGATAGATTGCTCTTGAATTTAATGAAATTAGGTCAAACTTGAACTACAAGTAATAAATTGTAGGTTGCTTTGAAAGTTTTATGAAAAAGCTTTTGGAGGTACCCATAGAGCGGTTAATTAATATATCAGAAACCATAGAGAGTTTTCATGAGTGGTTCGACTTCTAGCTAAGATTTTGCATCAAGAAAATTTTGTACACCTTTTGAAAACGATCACATGAAATAGGGAGAGAGGGGAAATGATATTTCTATTCTCTATGGGCAACCCACAAGCTTGAGGTGCACCTTAAGCTTAAAGATAACTTTATTTTTTCCACTATGTATGTGGTGAACCTTAGCGGATGCCACATAGTAGGCGTTATTAAGGTGTGCTTTTTTACACAATGCGGGAGTAGTATATTTTTTTGCTTAGACATATGGTCACCTCTGTCCACGTGCTGTACATGGTGAGAGAATAAAACGTTGGCAGGGGAAGAGGGCAGCAGCAAAGAGAAGTTGAAGGCGGTTCCATGTCAGAGCAAAGTTATGATGAGTTTCTGACACGAGGTACTCCAGCAGCCTTACAGTGTACTACACTATACTAGTACTAGTAAATTTCAGGACCTATGCACGCAAAACAAATTGTGTGTTTTCTCTCTCCTTCACTGCCTCTCACCATCCATCCTCCCTCTCTCCTACCCTTTCCCCTCGCACACCGGCCTGGCTGATCTCTCCCTCGTCCACAGCGTGCTGCTGCGCACGTGTGCCTTGGTACGGCGGCTATGTGTCTCTGGCGTGTTCGGCAGCCGTGTTGGTGTGGAGTAGGGACGAGGAGTACATAGGAGGGAAACCACTTTGGGAGGGAAGGTTACTCAAAAGATCGGCCATACACAATACTTCTTATCTTATCTTTATCTTTTGTTATCTCTTACAATACCATACCATACCACCGTATAGTGTACGAATAACTTCGAACATTGACTGTTGGATCAAGACTGGCTAATCCAAACATTGCTAATCGTTGGATCTTCTTTACCATTCTTAGCATCTACAAAGATTCTACGGATAGTCTTTAGCACGATAAACTGTAGTATGCGCAAACCTAAAAACACACACTTCATTGCTCAGTTTCAGGATCCTTGTGCTAAATGCACGGACTTGGGTGCAATTTTCATTTTTATGAGGTCCTTGATATAACTTGTACTTCCACCGACCGTGTTAACTCTCAAGCACCTCGCTCCTACGAGACCTACCACAGTTAAAAGAAAATGCAACCACCCCAATTATCAAACAAACTGGACCACAGTTTCTTGTACGGAATACCCAAGTTTTTAGTACTAGGATTTTCAAGCTTCCTAGCTAACTTCGCACACTTCAGTGACTTCTTGTCGATTAACGAAATTAGGTCAAACTTGAGCTACAAGTAAGTGCGATAGATTGCTCTTGAATTAAATAT
This sequence comes from Avena insularis, assembly GCA_023614405.1. NCBI lineage: Eukaryota > Viridiplantae > Streptophyta > Magnoliopsida > Poales > Poaceae > Avena > Avena insularis. The sequence continues at coordinate 510,395,436 of CM042690.1, forward strand.
ATTTTCGGAGGTAGATGGGTGCATCTTCTTGTAGTAAACAATGTCGTCAGTGTGAGTTTCCAACTATCAGGAAATAAAATTCTCAGTTTTCCGAGTGATGACGAGATGGTTCTTTTCCGTAAAGAAAGCTCGAAGAATATGGATCACAATGCTATAAGCCGAGCTTATATACATATTAAGTGGACCAACGTGTTTTACTTATAATTCCCATATGTTTTTTGAGTTATCAAACTCCCTAGCTAATAAACTCCGCCCACTTGAATGACTACATGTCGATTTATCGAAATTAGGTCAAACTTGAACTATAACTAAATTGTAGGTTGCTCTCAAAGTTTTACAAAAAAAGCTTTTGGAGGTACCGTACCAATTGGGGGGGTGTCACAATCAATATATGAGAAACAACCAAGAGTTTTGACAACAAGTTTGACTTCTTGCTAAGATTTTGCATCACATGACACTATTTAACGAAATTTGGTTGAACTTGAGCTACAAGTAAGCTCGATATATTGTAGTTGAAAGATATGACTTTTCAGAGAGGTAGATGGGTGCATTTTCTTGTAGTAAACAGTGTCGTCGGTACGGTGTGATTTTCCAACTATATCAGGAAAGAACATTCAAATATTCTCAATATTCCGAGTGATGACAAGCGAGGTTGTTATTTTCCGTAAAGAAATGTCCGAAGAATATTGGATCTGAATGCCAGAAGGCAAGTTTACCGACATATATAGTGGACCAACATGTTGTACCAATGATTCCCATGTTTATTTATGAGTTTTCAAACTTCCTAGCTAACTCTGCTCATTTGACCGAATGACTTTATGTCAATTTATCGAAATTAGGTCGAATTTAAAACTACAAGTAAATTGTAGGTTGCTTTGAAAATTTTACAAAAAATCTTTTGGAGGTACCCATCAAGGGGTCACAATTAATTTATCATTAAACACCGAGAGTTTTGACGATAGGTTCAACTTCTTGCTAAGATTCCGCATCTTAACAATTTAATGAAATTTGGTCAAACTTGAGCTACAAGTAAGCGCGATAGATTTCTCTTGAATTAAATGTATTTTCAGAGGTACATCGATGCATCTTGTTGTAGTGAACAATGTCGTTAGTGTGAGTTTCCAACTATTAGGAAAGAATATTGAATTCTACATTTTCCGAGTGAAGACGGGCGAGGCTAGTTGTTATTTTCCGTAAAGAGAAGTCCAAAGAATATTGGATGTGGATGCCACAAGCCAAGTTGACAGACATATATAGTCGATCGACAACATGTTGCAATTGTGATTCCCATGTTTTATGAGCTTTCAAACTTCCTAGCTAACTCTGCCCATTTTAATGACTTTAAGTCGATTTATCAAAATTAGGTAAAATTTGAAACTATAAGTAAATTGTAGGTTTTGCTTTGTATTTTTTACGAAAAATCTTTTAGTTTGGAGGTACCCATCGAGGGGTCACAATTAATATATCTGAAAACAACGAGAGTTTTGACGATAGGTTCAACTTCTTGCTAAGATTTTGCATCTTGACAATTTAACGAAATTAGGTCAAACTTGAGCTACAAGTAAGCGCGATAGATAGCTCTCGAACTAAATGTCATTTTAGAGGTAGATGGGCGCATTTTCTAGTAGTAAGAAGTGTCGTGGGTGTGAGTGTCCAACTACCAGGAAAGAACATTCAATTCTATGTTTTCCGAGTGAAGATGAGCGACGTTAGTTGTTATTTTCCATAAAGAGAATTCCAAAGAATATTTGATGTGGATGCCACAAGCCAAGTTGATAAACATATATATATATATAGTGGATCGACAACATGTTGTACTTGCGATTCCCATGTTTTATGGCTTTTCAAGCTTCCTAGCTAACCTTGCACATTTCAATAACTTTATGTCGATATCTCGGGATTAGGTCAAATTTGAAATTTGAATAACTTTAATTTAGAGGTACCCATCGAGGGGTCAAAATTAATATACCAGAAACCAGCGAGAGTTTCGACGATAGGTTCAACTTCTTGCTAAGATTAAGAATCTTGAAAATTTTGAACCCCTTTTGAAAACGATCACATGAGAAATAAGGAGAGAGGGGAAATGATTTTTATATTATCTATGGGCAACCCATAAGCTTTTGAGGTGCACTTGAGGCTTAAAGATAACTTTATTTTCTCCATACTATATAAGGTGAACCATAATCAGCAGATGCCACATAGGCCTTAAGATGTGCCTTTTTACACATTGCGAATGACCTTAGGGCATCACCTATGTATGTAAAAAAACTTGTTGATAAGATGGTGTTGGGCCACGCAGAGAAAAACAAAACTTTTTCCTACACGGTGAACCCAAGATCTAGCTGAGGTTATAGGCCACGAGATTTACCACTAGACGCGTGGTTGCTCGATGAAGCACGTCGCTTGATGCAGTGTAGTCCTCACGATCCGTTCCGATCCAGGATTGTCGAAGTGTTGAACGTACAACACCTCCGCCAGTATCCACACGCACGAGGAGGAGCCCCGGCGATGGACTTCTAGGTCCGGTACGGCGGCGACAGGACTGGACTGGAGCTAGGGTTTCCAACACATGGAGTGACCTAACTGTATGCTCTAAGCACCTACGCCCCAGCTTATATAGGGAGTGAAACTGGGCTCCACTCACTTGTGGCCCATTCACTAAAAGTCCTATATTAGTCACTGCGAGTCCAACTCACTGACTCTGTTTGTTTCTTTTTTGGCTCCAACCCAAATATGCTCCCGCTCTTAAGTGTGTGACCCGACAGGCTCATGGTGACCTGGACACGATCCGAGTCTCACTCGTGACCGATCAGTTGGTAGCGGCTCCTAGCAAAACGTGCCAACTCCCAAGTACCAAAGAGTCATGACAACATACCTTCCAATGCGACTTTCATCTGAGTCCCTTTTGCCTCACGATATACCTTGTCGAACTATAGGCGAATAATCGTCATCCCTTAAATATTTCGACTCTCTTTCTCGATCCGAGATAAGTGATTCATCCGAATAACTCTTAGTCGGTCGCCTCGGTTAACACTTAACCGAGTCACGCATGGCCATGCTTTCCAAATCATATCTTCCGAGAGGGCCTAGAGAATATCTCTATAGACGAAGGGGCAAAATCCCATCTCGGTTATTCACATCATGCAGCTTGATTCTTAGTCGACCCGAACTCCGCATTTATAGCTGCCCAGTGACGGAACAATGTTTGACAGAACCTAAGTCAGTGATCCTCAACTCAGATTGTGCAATAACCTCAGGTCTAAGGATTACATTGATTGAGATATACAAATGATGACTTATTCGTTGTATCTCAATATGGGTCAGTCCGACTCGCTAAACTCTTGAGCCGAATCCGTGTAAGTCGGAATAGCATCTTTATGCCCATGACAAGTGAAACCGAGTCATCAGCCGACTTTCACATTAGTCTAAGTTGTGTGTCCAGCACAACCTCAACAACCATGGACAATTAGTATAAACAACATGAATATATAGTTCCACAATCGAATCACATATTCAATGATATATATCAGTAGTTAATACATGGACAATAACTTTATGAATACAATGGAAATAACATCATACATGATTGCCTCTAGGGCATATTCCCAACAGTCTCCCACTTGCACTAGAGTCAATCATCCTACATCACATGTCTAGACATCTAATGCCCAAAGCTCTCAGCTGCGCCTCATGCTTCGGCTGTGGAAGTGGCTTTGTCAATGGATCCGCAATGTTTGCATCTGTGTGTACCTTGCATAACTTGATATCACCTTGATCCACGAACTGGCGAATAAGGTGGTACCGCATGAGTATATGTTTGTTCTTCTGGTGTTGTCTAGGTTCCTTGGCTTGTGTGATAGCACCATTGTTGTCACAATACACGTCTAACGGATTGGACGAGCCCTGAACCACACCGAGATCCATGAGGAAATTCCTCATCCAAACGGCTTCCTTTGCTTCCTCCGAGGCAGCAATGTACACAGCCTCTGTCGTAGACGCAGACACCGTCTCTTGCTTGGAACTCTTCCCGCTCACAGCCCATCCATTTATCACAAACACATATCCGTATTGCGAACGAGAATCATCCGAGTCAGTGAGATAACTCGCATCCGTGTAACCCCTTACACTGAGTTCATCCTCAGCTCCATAAACCAGGAACATATCCTTAGTCCTTCTCAAGTATTTAAGGATATTTTTAGCCGCTGCCCAGTGGATTTCTCCAGGGTCAGCCTGGTACCTGCTCACACCACTTAGAGCATAGGAAACATCCGGCCTAGTACAAATCATAGCGTACATGATGGATCCGACTGCTGAAGCATACGGAATCGCACGCAACCGACTTCGCTCATCAGTTGTCGAAGGACACTGAGTCTTGCTAAGTTTCTCGCCATGGGACATCGGTAAGAACCCCTTCTTAGATGATTCCATGTTGAACTTCTTCAATACTTTGTCCAAATATGTACTTTGACTCAATCCAATGAGCCGCTTTGATCTATCTCTATAGATCTGGATGCCTAGTATGTAAGTCGCCTCACCCAAGTCTTTCATCGAAAAACTCTTTTCCAATGATTCCTTGGTCTCTTGCAACATCTGGACATCATTTCCAATCAGTAATATGTCATCCACATATAAGATCAGAAAGTTTATGTTGCTCCCACTAAACTTATTGTATAAACAAGAGTCATGATCACTCTTGATGAAGCCAAACGATTTGATTACCTCATCAAAGCAAATGTTCAAACTCCGAGATGCTTGCTTCAACCCATAAATGGATTTCCGAAGTTTGCATACCTTGTCAGCATTAGCCAGATTGACAAAACCCTCGGGTTGTATCATATACACGTTCTCGGTTAAATTTCCATTAAGGAAAGCCGTCTTGACATCCATCTGCCATATATCATAGTCGAAATAGGCTCCTATAGCTAACATGATTCGAACTGATTTAAGCATCGCCACGAGAGAGAAAATCTCATCGTAGTCAACTCCTTGAACTTGTCGGAACCCCTTCGCGACAAGCTGTGCCTTATAAATAGAAACATTTCCATCCATATCAGTTTTCTTCTTAAAGACCCATTTGCACTCGACAGGTCTTGCACCATCTGGCAGATCAACCAAGTTCCAAACTTGATTTTCATCCATGGACTTTAACTCGGATCTCATGGCTCCAAGCCATGACTCAGAATCAGAACCCACCATCGCTTCCGAATAAGTTGTCGGCTCATCACTATCTAACAGTAACACATCATGAACACTTTGCAATCTGGATGATCTTCATAGTGTCGGTGCTGTTTCTAGCTCAGGTACCACGACCGGCTCAACCTCCAAGGCTTTTGCCGACTCGCTACTGGCCGGTACCTCTCAAATTTCTTCGAGTTGCACCGTGCTCCCACTGACTCCTCGACTGAGAAACTCTTTCTCAAGGAAGACACCGTTCCGAGCGACAAACACTTTGCCCTCTTCTCGGTTGTAGAAGTAGTAACCCAAGGTTTCCCTCGGATACCCCACGAAAATACACTTATCCGATTTAGCTGTAAGCTTGTCCGACTGAAGTCACTTGACAAAAGCTTCACAACCCCAAATCTTAAGAAAAGACAAACTCGGATTCTTGCCAGTCCACATCTCATGCGGTGTCTTCTCTACCGACTTTGATGGTACTTTATTTAGTGTGAACGCTGCAGTTTCTAGACAATAATCCCAAAATGCTAAAGGCAGATCTGTCCGACTCATCATTGATCGTACCATGTCCAACAAGGTCTGATTTCTCCTTTCCAACACACCGTTTCTCTGCGGCATTCCTAGAGGAGTGAGCTGGGGAACTATTCCACAACTCTTTAGATGGTCATCAAACTCATGGCTCATGTACTCGCCTCCTCGGTCCGACCGAAGAAACTTTATTTTCTTGCCGAGTTGATTTTGTACCTCATTCTGGAATTCCTTGAATTTTTCAAAGGCATCCGACTTATGTTTCATCAAGTAGATATGTCCATACCTACTCAAATCATCAGTGAAGGTAATGAAGTACTCATAGCCACCTCTGGCTGTCGTGCTCATTGGGCCACATACATCACTATGTACTAGTCCCAATAAGTTAGACGCCCTTTCACAACTCTTTGCAAAAGGTGTCTTGGTCATCTTGCCGAGTAGGCAGGATTCACATGTCTCGAATGACTCCAAGTCGAACGAAGTTAGAAGTCCATCATCATGGAGCTTCTTCATGCGTTTCCAGCTTATATGACCAAGCCGACAATGCCAAAAGTAAGTCATATTCAGATCATTTGGTTTCAACCTTTTCACATTTATGTTATAGACAAATCCACCTTCAAGATTCAAAATAAATAACCTGTCCTCGACGGGTGCAAAGCCATGAAACATATCATTCAAATACAAAAAACAACCATTATTCTTAATATTCGACTCATAGCCTTGCCTCATCAAACATGAGGGAGAAATAATGTTTCGACTAAGCACTGGAACATAATAACAATTATTCAGCTCCATTAAGAATCTGGAAGGTAAATGAAGTTGCATCATGCCGACTTCCAATGCAGCGACTCTCTCTCTTTGTTGCCGACTCGAATGTCAACCTCGCCTCTCGCCACGCTCCTAGTTCTTACCAGTCCCTGCAACGAGTTGCAGATGTGAATAACTGATCCGGTATCATATACCCAAGAACTACCAGGTGCATCAACAAGATAAATGTCTATAACATTGCAAACAAGCGTACCTGATACGGAAGTCACACCTCCACTCTTGGCTTTGTCAGCCAGATACTTGCTGCAATTCCTCTTCCAGTGGCCATCTGCCTTGCAGTAGAAGCAAGTGGATCTGGCTGCAGGAGATGGCTTAGTCCCTGAGGAAGCGCTTTGGACCGGGTCCTCAGCCTTACCTCCCGACTTATCCTTCTTCTTCTTAGTCCAAGAACTCTTCTTGAACTTAGCCTTATTATGTACCATGAACACTTGACTGGCACCTTTCTTGAGATCCGCCTCAGCCTACTTGAGCATCCCATGTAATTCAGTGAGCTTCTTATGCATACCATGCATGTGGTAGTTTGATATAAACTGACCATACGCACTAGGAAGAGAGTTCAGAATTATGTCCGTAGCACAATCTTCGCTAATGGGGTAGCCCAGCCTTTCCAGAGACTACACGTAACCAACCATCTTGATCACATGCGGACTCAGTGGATCACCATCCTTAAGCTTGCAGCTCAACAAGGCCTGAGAGACTTGATACCTCTTAGTCTTTGCCTGAGCCTAGAACATACTTTTGAGGCTTTCGATCATATCGTAGGCCTCAACATTCTTGAACTGCTGCTGCAAGTTCAGTTCCATGTGAGCAAGCATAAGACAGCTAATCTCCGTGGATTCATCACAAATCTGACGGTAGGCATTGGTGGCGGCGACAGTCGCATTCTCATTCGGCTCATCTAGAAGTGGGTTGTCTAGGACATGGTCTCTCTTTTCTTGCTTGAGAACAATTCTCAGATTACGATACCAGTTGGTGAAGTTAGTTCCATTTAGCATATCTTTCTCTAAGATGGTTCTCAAAGCAAAACTGGAAATCTGAGGGAGACTGCTAGGTGCCATGGATCTACAACGGAAAAATATGCAAAATACTTAAGACATGTATCCATAAAAGAGCAAGCATATTAAACACTTTAATACTTATGCTCCCACTAGAACCAACGCCCCTCCGATGGTTACATAGTGATTCAGGACCCTAAATAAGCAAGTCGACTAATGAGATTTAGCATCACCGCTAGCCGTCAAGTGATCTAGGTAGACAACTCCTTGTCAATCGTATCTCATACGACTCCTGTTGGATGGGTGGCATCACATGCCCCGGCTCCCATCCGACTTTTGCCCGAGTCCCACAACCATTGTGATAGACCCGTCTAGATTAACGAGTGCTTCTGTTGTAAGAGTCCAACTCGAACACACCTAGTCGGAAAGAATTGATAGTACCTCAATTTTATGAGCCCACTACCAAAAATGTCTGACTTGTGATGGTGTAGCACTCGCGGAGAAACCGACTAGACCTTTTTTGAGGGATTACTTTCTACAAACTATCTAATAGAGGTAAAACAGAGACATAACAATAACACAAAATAAAGCAATTATAATGTGAAATGGTATGGCTCTCTTCATGGCAGTCTCCATCTCCACAAAACCTGTAATCCGACTCGTGTCAACTCTTGTCACGTGCCGTCTTACTCCATGTAGCTGACTTGTACACCGACTTGCATGCCATCCTTGTTTTCCAAACAGCTACACTAGCTTGTAATTTTAAATTACATAGAGAATCCGACACGCAGGTCGTTATACAATAAAGTGACAGCACCTAGGCTCCAGCCGGCTGACAAAAACCGTGATACGCAGATCACGTATGGATTACACACATCACGTGCACATAAGCCATACCATTCACAACATCATCCGACAAAAACAAGTTATGCATAGATATGATATCTACCAGCGTTGTGAAACTCGCAATAACATCTAAGGCGCTATGACAGGGCGAAGCCGGCGGTCCCGCTGCGGTGTGAAAAACGCAAATCTCATCTGCATTCCGGACATGGATTTTGTCATCGGATAAAACAATTTTACCCAAATCCGATCCGGACTCCGATTCGACCAAACTCTTTGATCTTCGATCACCGCATCTGGATTTACGTGTCACAGTCTACCCCGATGACAGAAGCCGACCGGTAGGGGTATGTCGTTGCACGACCTTAGCAGTTAGATCACGGAAACCAGGTCATACATTCCCCCGAGTACAATAGATCCAATCAACTTTGTACAAAACCGATCTATCTCATAGATCGACCACCAAAACTGCAATTAGATCTAATCTAACACCAACTGCATATCACATATGCCTGATCTCGATCCTAAAACCAGAAGCTAACGCTCTGATACCACTGTTGGGCCACGTAGAGAAAAACAAAACTTTTTTCTACGTGGTGAACCCAAGATCTAGCTTAGGTTATAGGCCACGAGATTTACCCCAAGACGCGTGGTTGCGGAATCGATGAAGCACGTCGCTTGATGCAGTGCAGTCCTCATGATCCATTCTGATCCACGATTGTCGAAGGGCTAAACGTACAACACCTCCGCCAGTATCCACATATACGAGGAGGAGCGCCGGCGATGGACTTCTAGGTCCGGTACGGCGGCGACAGGACTGGACTGGAGCTAGGGTTTCCAACACATGGAGTAACCTAACCGTATTCTCTAAGCACCTGCGCCCCAGTTTATATAGGGAGTGAAAGTGCGCTCCACTCACTTGAGGCCCATTCATTAAATGGCCTATATTAGTCACTACGAGTCCAACTCACTGACTCTGTCCGTTTCCTTTTTGGGTCCAACCCAAATATGCTCCTGCTCTTAAGTGTGTGACCCGACAGGCTCATGGTGACCCGGACATGATCCAAGTCTCACTCGTGACCGATCAGTTAGTAGCGGCTCCTAGCAGAACGTGCCAACTCCCAAGTACCAAAGAATCATGACGACATACCTTCCAATGCGACTTTCGTCTGAGTCCCTTTTGACTCACGATATACCTTGTCGAACTATAGGCGAATAATCGTCATCCCTTAAATAGTTCGACTCTCTTTCTCGATCCGAGATAAGTGATTCATCCGACTAACTCTTAGTCGGTCGCCTCAGTTAACAATTAACCGAGTCACGTATGGCCATGCTTTTCGAATCATATCTTCCGAGAGAGCCTAGAAAATATATCTCCAGACGAAGGGGCAAAATCCCATCTTGGTTATTCCAATCAGGTAGCTTGATTCTCAGTCGACTCGAACTCCGCCTTTATAGCTGCCCAATGACGGAACAACGTTTGACAGCACCTAAGTCGGTGATCCTCAACTCAGATTGTGCAATAAACTCAGGTCTAAGGATTACATTGATTGAGATATACAAATGATGACTTATTCGTTGTATCTCAATATGGGTCAGTCCAACTCGCTAAACTCTTTAGCATAATCCGTGTAAGTCAGAATAGCATCTCTATGCCCATGACAAGTGGAACCGAGTCATCAGCCGACTTTCACATTAGTCTAAGTTGTGTGTCCAGCACAACCTCAACGACTAAGGACAATCAGTATAAACAACATAAATATATAGTTCCACAATCGAATCACATATTCAATGATATATATATCAGTAGTTAGTACACGGACAATAACTTTATGAATACATTGGAAATAACATCATACATGATTGCCTCTAAGGCATATTCCCAACAGATGGCTCCTAACATGACCATGAAATGAATATGAGTTGGAAATTGCAATTTTGCATGATTGTATTAACATCATCCTCCCAACATGATGTAATTTATCTCATAATTTTTTGAAACTCCTAAGTATGATATCCATTCTTCTTCGAGATCCTGAGCATTGGGAGTACGGCCATGGATGATCAGTTGAGGTGTTGGATTGAGGGAGTATGACCTTGGATTTCTGAACACAAAGGGGGTACGTCCTACCAAATTTCTATTATTACATGGACATGACCAAATTCAAAACCAAAATAAAGCGGTAAAATATTCCGCATATCCGGACATAGTTCGTGCCCCAAAATTTCAGATACTTCGAAATTCCCATTCGACCCTTATTAAATTCGGTGGGTTGGGGGCTTCACTCGTAATTTTCCTAGTATAGTTCTAGCAGTACCTAAACCCCCTCTCTCCTCCAGGAAAACGTCACCGGCCGGAACATCCCCGCTACACTTTAGCTCTCCTCCAGGAATACGTCATCGGCTGAAACATCCCCGCTACACTATAGCCGGTGTACATGCACACCTGATTTGCTCAATGAACCCTCTTGTCTGGCATGTCGAGCACATCATCGACCGCCTAGGATCTGCTCCACGGATGTTGTGGTCTAGCGTTCTGCTCGTATCCTCGTCCGCCCAAGATCTGCTTCCCTGTCATCGACACCCACTACAACCATAGCACCTTCGGCGACCTCAACGTGACCCGTGAGGATACGGAGGAGGCATAGACGCCTCCCCGACTGAGTTAAAACTAGATCTCCCTGCATGATTTGTTTGTTGACAATGTAGTGTATTCGTGCTAAATTTCCTAACTAATAGGTTCTTTACTTGATATACACATGTTATGTACTAAATTAACCCGTTGTGGTTACGCTTAAACTCCACGCATTGAACTGTTTTTATGTACGGTACTATTTATTTGTGAATTATTAGTCACTGAACATATTTGTTTATATTCTCTGATGTACCTGTCCATATGAGATATGATTATATAACATCTCTCCATTTCGCTGATTTACGAACTATAGTATTTCCATCGTGCAATTGTCCTGCTATCCTACTCTACATGTTTACACACGTCATACTATTTGACCCTTATGTACTGTTGATTTGATCCCTCTTAACCTTGGCTCAAACTGTTTGATGTTATTATGCAAGGGGCAGCCTCAGTTTGCACACAATATCAGAGAGTGAATGGCTCCTATAATCTTGTAAGACCCCATCACTTTTGTTTCACTTCATGCCAACATATATCATGTTGGAAACTGTTTGTATTTAAAGTTTGCCTTACCTTTATGCAGAGGAGCAACAATGGAGTACAAACTCCGCCCATCCACACGAGCCTCCGTAGATCTCGTGTAACACCTATCGTAAGGCCCCCCACCCGAGGTTTGGTCCTTGCCACATTTTTTGTTTGCTTAAATTTACCATTTGTCTTTCTTGTCTTCATATTTTTTTGCCAAAAATTAGCATCAAACATTTTAGCCCCACTATGGTCTGCTTTTGTTCCATGTGCTTAGTTTAATTTCCTAGATATGGAGAGGCCAGGTGTATTGCATTTGAGTTGTCTGATAATAAGAAAAAGGCTACACTAGCGATAAGATCCACACATGTATCATAAGGAACTATGTGCACTTCATATCACTCTTGTATCTACTGTGTATCATAGTTACATGAACCAGCTATTTTAATACGAGGCACTTGATGGTTCAATTTGTTGTTCTCAGGCCACCGAAGCAAAGAAATTATCGGGCTATTCATGAATAATTCAATGTATGATTGCTTGATTCATTATTTGTCTGAAATTATCTGGCTAGCATATTCGAGGCTCACAATTGATGTGTTTTTGTTGGCTGAGTTACTCTTTATTTGTCTATGATTAAATTAGTGGCAGATTTCATTGTGTGGTGCCTGGCTAGTTTATATATGAGAAACATAATCGCTTAGTTTTAATATTCGTTTTATTCATATTCTGCACATTCTAGTTTGAGCAGTCTGCATCAGGTACTTTGGTTGATTGCTCGCATTGTTTGTAGTTTGTTTCCCAAGTCTGTTGTTTAAATAAATTGTTTTGTCTTGGTCTCAGCCATCTTCAAGTACAGCAGTCATTTCACAGAGCAACACATGCTCGCATCGCTCCATGGCGCTAGCTGGTTCACTTATTCAAGAAGAAATAGATGTATGAGCCACCACTATTAATTGCTTCCTTCCTTTTATATTACCGCATTGACACATTTAAAATTCATGGTGGTGTGATTGCACGGTAATGCTGTTATAACTTGTTTTTTGTTTGTTTTAGGCTGCAAATGACCCTCTGAATGCTAAACAAAGACCCTCTTCTCCAAGTTTAGATTTTGTTTCACACAGCAGCAGCAACAATACCTATTGCTCATGGCACACCGCTTCGACTGATCCTCTTTTTCTAGCCGAAAGATTATTTGAGGATGCCCTCCAAGATGCCCGTTATATTGTTGAGCAATAAGCCAACAAAACAGATTCAGTAATCACCATAGCATTCAAAGACTTATATGAATTGAAAAACAGGAAAGCTTTGACGCAGAACATACTCATAGGAAGCCAGTTGTTACATATCTCTGGATGAAAGCTCCATAGATACCTTTTCTATAACACCAGTTATGGTGTTTTTTTAGTTGTCTGGACTCTGATGCAACTTTTATGCTTCATTTTATTACTATCAAGTTTGCTGAGGATTGTAATGATCTACTGTAATTTGTAGTTGTAAGTTGTTTGAGGATTGTTACAAACTGATCATCTATCAGAATTAGTAAACATACATGAAAAAACAGTGAAACTGTAAGAGGTACAACACACGCTCTGCTCGAACAGGGAGAACGTCCATTTTATTACACGGGCACTATAGAACTTGCAAAATTCATATACATTCACTCAACAAAGTGAACACATAAAGAGCTGACCTGAAGAGAATACATCAGGAGCAAACCCACAAAATCCATCAATCTGATGGATAGCCGTCGTAGTAATCATAGTGGGTGGTACCATCCTCGCCATAAGGCGGCACCATCTGTACCTCAGAATGCTCGACGATTCTGTAATACTCCGCCAGCAATTGATCGAGTTTGAAAGGATGGTCATTGATCCATAATCCTCCTACTCCATACCCATATACAACGCTTGGCTCCTCTTGTTGGGTTCGCAGCACAGAAAACAAAAAATTTCCTACGATGGGAACTATCGCCAAGATCTATCTTTTAGATACAAGCAACGGGTGGATATACATCCATAGAGAACTTACCCTCGAATACAACAAAGCTTTGTTAACGAGACGGAACATGTGGATGATGTAGTCGTACACTTGCCGAGCACAAAATCATGATGAAGTCTAGCAGGTCTGGCTCTAGCATGTCCATCAAATCTAGCTCCAGCATGTCCAGCACCACCAAGTCCAGCACCGCAAAGAAGCGGTGCATCCGTGATCGCACACACGTCCGCTGCCCCGACAACCTCCAGCCCTCGCTCCAGCAAAGCAGTGGAAGCAACAACTAGAGGGGGAGAGAGATCCTTCACGAGGAGGTGTGTGTTGTGAGGAGGAGAGGGGGGCCTTTTATAGGGAAGAGGGGGGCAGCCAAGGGCCATGGTGTGGCAGCCATGGTGGTGCCCCCACCTCTTCCATCATTCATGTGGTGGATGCTCCACTCACATAAATATGCCTCCACTCACACTTCCACTCACATGCATTAAATTTCCACCAAATTTAATGCAAGCTCTCATTAAATAAAACTATTTTATTTATTTTATTCAGAATTTTTTTAATTACTTTAATTAACAAACATTCACATAAAACCCCCTGCAACATTTCAATATCACATGCAGAACCAGTTTCTGCAATTTCACCCAAAACAATTCCGGTTTCCATCGAAATGATTCCAATGCTTTCTTAAATTTTTATCAGAAACATATTTGCTCCAAATGGTGTCGGTATCCCTTAAGTGTGTCGGTATCCCTTTGTCTCGCGATATATTACATGTCCGAGATTCGATCATTGGTATCCCAATACCTAGTTTGATCTCGTTACCGACATGCACTCTTTTCTCCTTCCCGTGATATAACATTCTAGTGGTCACATCACTTGCTTGCAAGCTATCTTAATGTGATATCACCAAGAGGGCCCAGAGTATATCTATACGTCATCGGGATTGACAAATTCCACTCTTGATCCATGAGCCTCAACGTAACACCTTCGGAGTATCTGAACCCACCTTTATAGTCACCCTTTTACGGTGTGACGTTTGATGTTATCAAGTTACTCCTTCGACGTTAGCATTTTACATGATCTCATGGTCTAAGGACTAAGATTACTTCGTATGATGTTATAGCATTATAAACCTAATGACTTTGATCGTAATGCTATACTCGGATGAATGTTCATCACATTGCTTAGGCCAAAATATATCGAGCCCGTTGGGGAACCCCAAGAGGAAGGTATGATGAGCACAGCAGCAAGTTTTCCCTCAGTTATGAAACCAAGATTATCAATCCAGTAGGAGCAAGGAAGCACCTTAAAGGTGTTGCTAGCTGAACTTTGGCAGGGTGCACTACCGGTGCCAGTAGCAATGTGGAGACCTGCACAACACAACCAGAGAACTTTGCCCCCAACTTGCGATGAGGTTGTCAATCTCACCGGTTTTGCTGAAAACAAAGGATTAAACGTATTGAGTGGAAGAAATTAATAGTTTGTAGAAAGTAAACAGAAAGTAGTAAACTGTTGTAGATTGATGATAAAAGAAAGGACTAGGGTCCATAGTTCACTAGTGGTGGCTCTCCTTAAGATAGATGACATGTTGGGTGAACAAATTACAGTGGGGCAAGTGACAAACATCGAGAAAGCATACATCCATATACTACTCATCTTGACTCCTTTGAGATTCGATTGGGCATTACAACATTATACATAGACCATAATCCAACTGCATCTATGACTAATAATCCACCTTCAGGTTATCATCCGAACCCCCTCTAGTATTACGTTGCAAGCAACGGATAATTGCTTTACGCATTGTGTGTAAAGTAAACAATACGATTGTTCTATGAACAAAGAATTATTGTTTTCTCCCTAGTAGCAACATCACATCTAGTACCTTAGAGATTTCTGTCACTTCCCCAGATTACTAGAGGCATGAACCCACTATCGAGCATAAATACTAACTGTTGGAGTTGCTAGCATCTATTTGGCCAAGATAGCTACTAACAACGGAAAGCATGCAAGATCACAAATAACAAAGAGATGATAGAATCAATAATCAATCTGAAATAGCATCTCAATAGCCATTGGATCCCCGCAAACACAACATGTAGGAATTACAAATAGATGATCTTGATCATGAACGGATCTCACAAGATCTAAAGATGATAGCACAAAGGAGGAGATCTAGCCATCTAGCTACTACATGGACCCGTAGTCCATAGATGAACTACTCACGCATCACACCGGAGGCTTGCATTGTGATGAAGAAGGCCTCCAGGGTGAATTCTCCCCTCCAGCATGGTGCCGAGAAGAATTTCAGATCCCTCCCGATCTAGGAATGGAGATAACGGCGGCTACAAACTCTTTCGTGGAATTTTGATTGGGTACTTAGGGTTTCTATATCGGAGGCAATATATAGGTGAAAGGGGAGGCCGAGGGGGTGCCGGAGGCGGCCAGACCACCCCCTGGCGCGGGCTAGGCTGGGCCGCGCGGCCAGGTGGTGTGGTGGCCCCCTGGCCCCTCTCCGTCTCGTATTCTGGCTCCGGTGTCCTTCAGTGAAAAACTAACTTTGGCATTTGTCCCGTCCAATTCCGACAATATTCATTTTTTGACTTTCCTGGAACCAAAAACAGCAGAAAATAGGCAACTGGCACTGTGGCTCTTGTTAATAGGTTAGTCCAAGAAAGTGTATAGAAAGTACTCCAAAGTGTGGACAAAACATAAGAAAGTAGATAAAACCAAGCATGGAACATCAAAAATATTGGATACGTTAGCAACGTATCAACATCCCCAAGCTTAACTCCTGCTCGTCCTCGAGTAGGTAAGTGATAAAAAAATAATAATTTTTGAGGTGACATGCACCATCATAAACTTGATCAAAGTATTTGTAAAACATTAATAGCTGGGATCATAGTACTTCAACATAGCATGAAAGACAAAGTTCTAAAAATAAGACATAGCAACTATGTTGCAACATGAAAAGGCACAAAACAAAAGATTCATGAATAACAATGCATTGCAAGACGTTTGTTTATTTCACATAACGAAAACATAGCATAGTGGCATTCAGCTTGTCCCTCATAGAGTAGCAAACATAAATGCATAGGACACCTTCAAAGTTCATAAGAGTGACTAGATACAAATAGTTTAAAACAAGCAATATCAAAGCTATGCATCAATTAACAAGTCTTGGGACAATGCACATAGAACTAAGAATGGCCACTATACTCTCAAAGTAGGTGCATAAAGATAGAAGGTGGAGACTCAACATAAAAATAAAAGAAAGGCCTTCATAGAAGGAAGTAGTGATTCAAGTTTCATAAAGAGCTTCCAAAAATTATGGTACTTATTAGGTTTCAGCTCTTATTACCCCTATCATAAGTATCTTGAAGGTGATTAAGGTTAAAGTGACACAACTAAGAGGATATGCTTGACAAGTTATAAGCTGAAATCTCATGCCCCTTACTTACGAAGACCAAACCTCATGCTACTCAACTTTAGTCACAAGTAAGCTCTTGTCATTGTAAGTACATATGTATCATAGAGAACCGCCAACGGGGTACCCCTTGCACATGATACAGGAGCTATCCCATAATCAAAATGACAAGGCAAGCAGACAATGAGTATCTCAATGATCTTTTTATTTGCTATTTGCATAGGTTTTTATTGAGGATGCTTCATAGAGTGCTCATTATGGTTATGCTTCAAGTTTCCGCCATGATTAGGCATGGCTTAGGCTAGCGACCTAGGAATTTCTCTAACACAAATACAAACTCCATGATCTTACAAGTTCCCCTTTTATTTCACACCGCCGGGATCCATAAGCAAAAGAACATGATATCAACGGGGTACAAAGTACAAGTGCAATGTTGAAAGCATTCCCCATGATACATGGTTCTGCTACCTTCAACTTATAAACAACAAGCATATACGCAACAAAGATGGACACAATGGTTCAAGTTTATTAAATGCAAGAAAAGTAAAGTGTGCCATCAAGTTCGTGAGAGCTTTAATCACTAGTTTTCTCATAACAAGTTTAATTTGGAAGGTAGACAAAAACATGAATATACTTGGAATAGCATATGATAATAGGTAGGTATGGTGGACTATTTGGAATAACTTGGTTTTAGAAGTTGGATGCATGAGTGGAACTCATACTTGGTTATGGAGGCTAGCAAAAGACTGGGAGCGACCAACTAAGAGAGCAATAATGGCCATAATCATGCAGAGTGACAAAACATCATTAATCAAAGCATAAAGTGATACTACAAGTTGAAAACTAAAGGATAATAAAGGCTATGGTGACTTGGGATAGTCATAACATGGTGTGAGCATGCGCCAAGTCAACCCAAATAAAGCATCAAAGGAGAATACCACAATACTATGCTTTAATATGCCAAAACAACGCATGATTCTTCCAAGGAACATTAAGCAATATCAATTGTTTATAACATGTCATGCTACAGCAAAGAATACTAAGCATAAATCCAAAACAATATCAAGGATGGCATGACAAAGCATAGGCCATAGTCAAAAACAAGCTCTCTTTACCACTTAAGCATGAACTTTTCCTACTCTTTTCCAATCCAAACCAAACTATTTGAAAACCAATGCATGGAAGAGGGGGTCCAACCAATTTATTTAGCAAACTAAGAAAACCAAGAAAACCAAGACCAAAATGAAAACGAAAAAGAAGACGCTCCAAGAACAACACAACTGTGCATGAAACAATAAAAAATGAAGCGTTTGGAAGAAAGCTGGGATTTTTATTGATGAAGAAGGGGATGCCTTGGGCATCCCCAAGCTTTGAAGCTTGTACTTATTGGATATTTCTTGGGGTGACAGGCGTGGCATCGCCAAGCTTGAGCTTTAGTCCATTCTTCATCTCATTACTCATTCCTTCCATACACCTGAAATTTTTCCTTCATACAAAACTTCACACAATCTTTATTAGCAACATTAGTGCACTCAAGATAATAGGTCTTTAGGTTCAGTTCCAACACCAATAAAACTTCCATTAAAACACATGCTACTGTAGCACTTCCCTCAAAAAGCTCAATTCCCCAAAAGAACTCAAAAAGGAACCAACAAGAAGCAAATGCAAATAAAGGCAGAAATCTGTCAAAACAGACCAGCAGGTAAAGATGAATTTTTTTGAAGATCTTATGTTGCTAAAATCGAAAAGTGTTGCACTAACGAAAGTTATATAACAACCTGGGGCAGAAGCACAAAAATTCACGCCTCAAAAGGACGTACAGAGATTTTACCCGAATTTTTACGTTGAAGCACAGAAATCTGTTTCGGGACAGCAACTTTTCCAATCATTACTTCTCTCTCATTAGAGGTTACTCTTGGCACAAAAAGCAAATTAAAAGGATAAGGAGCGGTTATTACAGAAGTAATAACTTCCAAGACTCATCTAAAACTTTTGGGTTATATCCCAATAAGTACTTTTCTTTAACGCCTTTAAGTTAGGCATAAGAAGCAAGAAAAAGAATCAAGTGTTCTCAAATGAAGAAGCATTAAGAGCAAATTTTGTTTTCATAGGAGAGGCAAAACAAATCTTCTCTCTCTTCTTAGGGAAGTGTTCTATACCTTTTTTGAGTGTAAGTTGATATTTAATGGTGCCTTCTTTCATATCAATAATGGCACCAGCCGTTCTAAGAAAAGGTCTTCCCAAAGTAATAGGACAAGAAGCATTGCATTCAACATCCAAAACATAGAAATCAACGGGGACATAGGCATTGTTAACCATAATAAGGACATCATTAATACTCTCCATGAGTTTATTTTTAGCATTATCATCAAGTGGGACATTCAAATAACAATCTTCCAATGGTGGCAAATCAAGCATATCATAAATCCTTCTAGGCATAATAGAAACACTACTATCAAGATCACATAAAGCTTTGAAATAAAAAGCATTCACTTCCATATTGATGATGGGTTCCCAACCATCTTCTTGTTTTATAGGAATAGAAGCTTTATGTTTCATCTTTTCTTCTTTAATCTTTATGAGAGCATCAGCAATGTGTTTTGTAAAGGCCATATTCATAGCACTAGCATTAGGACTTTTAGCAAGTTTTGTAGGAACTTAATAACTCCAGAGATGTTGCAACCATCAAGATCAAAATCATAATTATCATCTAAAGTAGTAGAGCTATTACTAGCCTCAACACTAGTGGTAGTGATAGTAGAAACACTAATGTTTCTAGCAATTTCATCTTCTCTTTCCCACTTAGCATGCAATTCAGCTAATAGTCTAACATTTTCATCAATTCTTACTTGTATGGCATTAGTGGCAGCAAAGGGATTATCAATAGTTTTAGGTTTAGCAACCATTTTATTTTCAGCATTAGAGAGTTCTTCCTCAATAGTTTTATTGAAAGCAGTTTGTTTACTAATAAAGTTTTTAAGCATAACTTCAAGTTCAGAGGGAGCACTCCTATTATTGTTGTAGGAATTTCCATAAGTATTACCATTGCTGGGAGGATAAGGCCTATAATTGTTGTTACCCGAATTATTCCTGTAGGCATTATTGCTAAAATTGTTATTTCTTATAAAGTTCACATCAACTTGATCTTCTTGAGCAACCAAAGAGGCTAAGGGAACATTATTTGGATCAATATGATCTTTCCCATTAACAAGCATAGACATAATAACATCAATTTTATCACTCAAGGAGGAGGTTTCTTCAACATAATTTACCTTCTTACCTTGTGGAGATCTTTCAGTATGCCATTCAGAATAGTTAACCATCATATTATCCAGAAGCTTTGTTGCAGCACCCAAAGTAATGGTCATAAAGGTACCTCCAGCAGCAGAATCTAATAGATTTCTTGAAGAATAGTTCAATCCTGCATAAAAGGTTTGGATAATCATCCAAGCAGTCACTCCATGAGTGGGGCAATTCTTTACCAAAGATTTCATTCTTTCCCAAGCTTGAGCAACATGTTCATTATCAGATTGCTTAAACTTCATTATTTCACTTCTCATAGATATAATCTTAGCAGGAGGATAGTATTTTCCAATGAAACCATGTTTGCATTTAGTCCGAGAATCAATACTATTCCTAGTTAAGGAATTCAAGCATTCTTTAGCTTTTCCTCTCAAAGAGAAAGGAAACAATTTAAGCTTAATGATATCTCCAACTATATCCCTATGCTTTTGCATCTCACAAAGTTCAACAAAGTTATTTATATGAGCAGCATCATCTTCATTACCAATACCAGAAAATTGTTCTCTCATAATAAGATTGAGTAAAGAAGGTTTTATTTCAAAGAAAGTAGCTTCAGGAACAGGTGGAGCAATAGGTGTGCTCATAAAATCATTGTTGTTGGTGCTAGTGAAGTCACACAACTAAGTGTTTTCAAGAGTAGTCATTTTTTGTGTTCTTAATAAAGAAAGCAAACTTGTAAAACTATTTTTTTGTGTTTTTGAAAAATAAACAAGCAAACAAAGCAAAAGGTAAACTAAGCAAAACAAAAATAACAAAGTAAGAGATTGGTTATGAGGGACTCCCCTTTTGAAGATGCCCTTGACTCCTGGGCAACGGCGCTAGAAAATCAGTTGCTTAGCACAAAATATATCGAGACCATTGGGGAACCCCAAGTGGAAGGTATGATGAGCATAGTAGCAAGTTTTCCCTCAGCTATGAAACCAAGGTTATCAATCCAGTAGGAGCAAGGAAACACCTCAAAGGTGTTGCTAGCTGAACTTTGGCAGGGCGCACTACCGGTGCCAGCAGCAACGTGGAGACCTGCACAACACAACCATAGAACTTTGCCCCCAACTTGCAATGAGGTTGTCAATCTCACCGGTTTTGCTGAAAACAAAGGATTAAACATATCGAGTGGAAGAAAGTAAACAGAAAGCAGTAAACTATTGTAGATTGATGATAAAAGAAAGGACCGGGGTCCATAGTTCACTAGTGGTGGCTCTCCTTAAGATAGATGACATGTTGGTTGAACAAATTACAGCGGGGCAATTGACAAACATCGAGAAAGCATACATGCATATACTACTCATCTTGACTCCTTTGAGATTCGATTGGGAATTACAGCATTATACATAGATCGTAATCCAACTGCATCTATGACTATAATCCACCTTCAGGTTATCATCCGAACCCCCTCTAGTATTAAGTTGCAAGAAATGGATAATTGCATTACGCATTGCGTGTAAAGTAAACAATACGATTGTTCTATGAACAAAGGATTGTTGTTTTCTCCCTAGTAGCAATAGCACATCTAGTACCTTAGAGATTTCTGTCACATCCCCAGATTACTAGAGGCATGAACCCACTATCGAGCATAAATACTAAGTCTTGAAGGTGCTAGCATCTACTTGGCCAAGATAGCTACTAACAACAGAAAGCATGCAAGATCACAAATAACAAAGACATGATAGAATCAATAATCAATCTGAAATATCATCTCAATATCTATCGGATCCCCGCAAACACAACATGTAGGAATTACAAATAGATGATCTTGATCATGACCAGATCTCAAAGATCTAAACATGATAGCACAAAGGAGGAGAACTAGCCATCTAGGTACTACATGGACCCGTAGTCCAGAGCTGAACTACTCACGCATCACACTGTAGGCTTGCATGGTGATGAAGAAGGCCTCCAGGGTGAATTCTCGCCTCCTGCAGGGTGTCGGGAAGAGCTTCAGATCCCCCCGATCTAGGGATGGAGATGACGGCGGCTATAGACTCTTTCATGGAATTTTGATCGGGTACTTAGGGTTTCTGTATCGGAGGCAATATATAGGCGAAAGGGGAGGCCGAGGGGGTGCCGTAGGTGGCCAGACCACCCCTGGCACAGGCCAGGCTGGGCCGCGTGGCCAGGTGGTGTGGTGGCCCCCTGGCCCCTCTCCGTCTCGTATTCTGGCTCTAGGTGTCCCTCAGTGAAAAACTGACTTTGGCTTTTGTCTCATCCAATTCTGAGAATATTCATTTTCTGACTTTCCTAGAACCAAAGACAGCAGAAAACATGCAGTTGGCATTGTGGCTCTTGTTAATAGGTTACTCCAGGAAACTGTATAGAAAGTACTCCAAAGTGTGGATAAAACATAAGAAAGTAGATAAAACCAAGCATGGAACATCAAAAATTATGGATATGTTAGCAACATATCACACATCACTCCACCAATGTTTTGACCTCATTATTAACAACATCCAATGTCCATGATTAGGAAACCTTGATCATCTTGTTAATCAACAAGCTAGTTTATATGAGAGGCATTACTAGGAACTTTGTATTTTGTTTATTAAACACACATGTATTAACGTTTCCAATTAATACAATTATAGCATGCAAAATAAACATTTATCATAAACAAGGAATAAGATAATAACCACTTTATTATTGCCTCTCGTGCATATTCCCTTCAGTCTCCCACTTGCACTAGAGTCAATAATCTAGTTTGAAAAACTTTGCGTATTGAACACCTATGGCTTTCTGGTGTTGCATATATGTGATTGCTAGTGGTTAACATAATCTCCGGATCTGACAGTTTTAGGTCCGTGTTTTAGAGTCAATAATCTAGTTTGAAAAACTTTGCGTATTGAACACATCACTCATTCTGAAATGAGATGGCATTCTATAAATTTGGTCCTTTGGTGAGACCTTTAGTTCGTTCTGGTTAAAATATGTTTATATTATTGTCATATAATATATCTTCATAGTATTAGCCCACTTTGAACCACACCTATTTTGATAACAAACTACTTAACACAAATGCCCTCCTTTGCTGCTACTATAGCATTCATATGCTTAGCCTTTTGTTGTAGTATCCGTCACAATGTCTCAACTTTGGAACTCATCCAAATCCATCATGGAACATCCTTTCCATTACATTGTGCCACCCATAGTCTAAATTGAGACAAATTTAATTTGTATCTTGTGACAAAACTAGTATCAATGTAACACTTTACAATGATCTACCTTTAACTATTTGTCACTTATACATGATATATTCTTAGTTCTTCCAAAGCTCATAAGAATATATTTACTATCGTCCAATGATCATCTTATGAATCACTTTAGTATGTGCTCATAACATTTAGAGCATAGGACATATCTGGATATATACATATCATCATATAATCGATCAAAATCTTCATGTGATTTTACTCACCAAGTGTTGAAACACTTGAATCTTGATACAATCCTTTCCATGCCGCAAGAACCTTTATTGTTGTTTCCATATTGAACCCTCTCAATATCTCAGATATGTACATCTGGCATAACCATATTAGCGCCTCAATCTATCCATATAGACATTGATGCCAAATATTCTGGTTTTGCCCAATTCTTTCATTGAAATCCTATTTTAATGAAATTCTTAAGTTGTGTCAATAAAATAAATATCATTTCCAATCAACAATATGTACTCTGTACAATGTATTGGAAATTTGTCTCAGCACTCCCACTTAATTTCTTGCAAATGCAAGCATCTTCATCATCTTCGATGAAATTAATCTCCTTTAACATTTTCATCATGGTGAAGATTCCAACTCCGCTATGCTCACTTCAACTATTGAAGTTTGCATGCCCTTTTAGCACCCTTTGAATTAACAAAACCCTTCAGACCATGTCATGTACACGTCCTAGGTAACCACTCTATTAGAAGAACGTTGTTTTGTTTAGTCAACTACCATATACCAAATTATATGTAATGGTTGCTACATTAATCCATCAAGACTAAATATCGCTATGAAAGATCCAATCTTGTCATAGTCAACTCCTTGAACATTGCCGTAAACTTCTTTCCGACATGTCGACTATTTCATAGATGTTAAACATCAATGTCTATTTCTTTATAGATCCAAACATGACCGATAGGCTCCACGCCTTTCCGGAGGATCTTCCAAGTTCAGAAACTTAATTTCTTGTGTATGGATACTATCATGGATTCTATGACTTCTAGTTATTTTATGG
This sequence comes from Avena insularis, assembly GCA_023614405.1. NCBI lineage: Eukaryota > Viridiplantae > Streptophyta > Magnoliopsida > Poales > Poaceae > Avena > Avena insularis. Next base: position 510,419,899 of record CM042690.1, read on the forward strand.
AGTTAGGGCCCATCATCGCTTCTTTGCATGCAGTCGGTTCATCATTGTCAATACAATAACGACTTCTATTTCAAATCTTACCGACCCACATGGTTCAATAGGAACTCTAATCTCCAAGATCACACCCTTTGTAATCACGGGAGCCCAGAGCATTATGGCCACCACTGGGACACTTTCCGGCACTACGCTACTTAGCACATATAGCTAAGGTTCAACAACCATATCAAAGTTCTATTGTCCTCCCACTTAACTTTTCATGAAAAAATCCTTCTCAACAAACTTGATGTTCCAAGCGACAAACTCTTTTGTCCTCGGTGTTATGGAGGCATTCCCAACAAATTCTTCGGGATAACCTACAAAGACGTGCTTATCCGACTTTGGTTGTAAACATTTTACTTATGCATATCATACCAAAATTTAAGAAAAGATAATCCGGGTTTTATCCCTAACCAGAACTCATATGGTGTCATTTTAATGGATCACGATGGTGCTCTTTTCAGTGTAAAAGTGGTAGTCTCTAAAGATTTAATCCTTAAAACATAATGGCAGTTTTATAAATGATACCTTTGATCTTACCATGTCAAACAAGGTTTGATTTGATCTCTCGAACATACCATACTCCTGCGGTTTATCAGGAAATGCAAATTCATGGAACAATTCCTGAAATCTTATGTGTTTTGCTAAACTTGTAACTCAAATATCTTCCTTTATGATCAAATCATAAACTATTTTATTTTCTTGTTATAATGATTTCTCACTTCATCTTGAAAGTCTTTGAACAATTTTCAAATGTTTCATACTTTGTCCTTATTAAGTAAATATATAGATATATTCACTCAAATTTCTAGAGAAAACATATGCAGCAAAAAGATCCATTGCATATGGCTACACATAATGGACTGTATACATCAACATGCATAATATCCAATAAGTTTGCCGTCCGTTCCTCTTTGGCCTATGGACGGAGTGTCAATTATCTTGGGGAAAGTTCCACAAGCGTCAATTGATCAAAATCAAAAGACTCCAAACATCCATCAACATGGAGTTTCTTCATGTTTACTTTCCAATATAATTCAAATAGCAATGTCACTTCATAAGTGATCTTCCAATAATTTGTCTTACGGCATTTTAGCAATAATGTTTATGGATGTGATTTCTCCAACTAGACTTGTAAAATTTCATCCATCCTTTATGGAATACGGTAATTATTTGAACAACCATTGTTCTCGTAATACCGGAACAAAATAACAATTATTAAAACAAAATCTTGAAGGCTAGGTTTGACGACAACAAACACACAATAACACTTTATTTGTTTTCGATGAACATCATCACTTATTCTCTTGCTAGTTACTTAGGCTGTTGCAGTTCACGTATGACACTTCACACGAACCAATTCGATATCCAAGACCTTAGAACCACATTGTTTAACAAGCAAGGAATACAACCATAACATGTATATCTTCTATATACCTAAGTTGGACATCTCGAACCTTTTCTTTTCTGCCAAATATTTTATAGATTCTCTTTCAACAATTACTTTTGTTTTAAAAGAATCTATCAACATCAATAGTGGTGTCATTCACATGACACATAGTACAAAGTGTATATAGTCAAATACTAATACCTTTGGACTTGCACTTTGAAGTGGATCACCATCATCAAATGTTTGGTGTTCTTTCAAAATCCATTATTTAGTAATATATTAGTGTAGTAAACATTTTACTTACATCTTATATTCATCCTTATCATGAAAACTTTCATGATCAAGCTACTATAGCCTATAAGGAAGAATCGCGAGTATAATGGTAGTTCCCAAAACCTTTTTGGGAGATCCGGATGCCTAGAATCTCCATCCTTCACAAATTCTCATACAATATGAGAACATGTATTTTGCTAAATTATACTCTATCATAATGCAACCAAAAAACATTGTTTCAAATATCACAATATCTTCCACACATGATGGTTTCTGAAATAATTTTTCAGCTCCTAGATAATCTTGATATTAAAACAACTTTTGAATATCAATAATCATGGAGGCAAACATGATACTTTAGATACTAACATTGGAATTCTTGCTCTTGATTTAATACTACTCCCTCCGTTCCAAAATATAAGGCGCCTAAGGATTAGTCAAAAGTCAAATCTTACTAAATTTGACCAAATATTTAGGAAAAAATATCTACATCTATAATATAAAATGAATACGTTAGTAAATTATACATTATGGTTAATCTATTGATATTGATTTAGTATTGTAAATGTTTATATATTTGTGTATAAACTTGGTCGAACTTAGAAAACATTGACTTTTGGCTAATCCTTAGGCGCCTTATATTTTGGGACGGAGGGAGTACTTATTAAACTTCATGGAGTAAATAGAGTTTGCTGAAAGTTTGAAATAGGACTTCTAAACTTTAAATTGACATTCAAAACAATACGATACCAGTTCATAAAATAAATATCCAAAATTCTATAGCTCTATTATCTCAATTAAAACTAAGCATAAGGTAGTGAACAGATGCCAATGACTACAACAAATTATACAAATTCACTTTGATTTAGTTTATGACAAATTGAGTTCGACTAATCCAAATTAGAAATGAAGTCCCACTCAAAAACGACATCCCTCGTGCCTTTTTGGTGATTACATGAACCAAATCCACTACACCAAGTCCGTTCATCACGTGAGTCGGTGTAGCTTCAAAGGCGAGCATCAATATGGGCATCACATCAACTATATGACTCATGCTTAACCTTTCGGTCCGTATTCTAAGGACATGTCTATACATGCTAGGTTCACCAAGTAAGAACCTTAGTACTCGCCTGTGTAAAACTGTCTTACACACGTTGTATGAAAGCGTAGAGTCGAGTACACCCGATCATCACGTGATGTCTCAAAACACGATCCATAGAACGGTGCATACTTAAGGAAGAACACATGTTATCTTGATATTTAAATGAGGGATCATCTTATAATGCTACTAAAATTCCAAACTAGCAATATAAGATGCAAACATCAGATGTGAAAAGTGGGATGATATGGTCCATGCATTTGATCACCATCATATGTATCATGGTATGATCTCTATCATTCCTTTGTGTGTAAGGCCAAGGTCTATGGAACTTATACGTTAAGTGTGTTGTAAGGGTATCTGCAATACATCAACTTACATCATTACCATATCATGACACTAGCCCAGCAACAATCTAAACTAGACGCCTCTAATTAATCAATTGCAAGTTTTTACGTGGCTTAGGGCTTTCGAAGATAGAACTGGTCTTTACTACGAACATAGAACCACAACAATGATAACTAAGTTATTAGCAACTCGTTGTAAATCAGATATTGACTATAGTAGGAGAGACAGACACCTGCCAGCCACTTATGCAAAACTAGTTGCATGTCAGTCGTAGAACCGGTCTCATGTGCGATGACATGTAAAGTTGGTCCGGGCCGTTTCGTCCCACTATGCCACCAATATCCAAAATACATGAAAGAAGCAATAACATGATCATCATCGCCCACATACTCATATGTGTTCTACCGGTGCAAAGCACCTATGCATAGATCAGGCTCTGATACCACTGTTGGGTTCGCAGCATAGAAAACAAAAAAATTCCTACGATGGGAACTATCGCCAAGATCTATCTATTAGATACAAGCAATGGGTGGATATATATCCATAGAGAACTTACCCTCGAAGACAACAAATCTTTGTTAATGAGATGGAACTTGTGGATGATGTAGTCGCACACTTGCCGATCTCAAGATCGTGATGAAGTCCAGCAGGTTCAGCTCCAGCACCTCCATCAGATCCAGCTCCAGCAAGTCCAACACCGCAAAGGAGCGGTGCATCCGTGATTGCACACACGTCCGGTACCCCGACAACCTCCATCCCTCGCTCTAGCAAAGCAGCAGAAGCAGCAACTCCTTTCCAGATAAAGCCACCGGGAACATGTATCTTGCTAATCCGAGACCATGGGGGATAACTATAGGGGACAGAGATCCTTCACGAGGAGGTGTGTGTTGTGAGGAGGAGAGGGGGCATTTTATAGGGAAGAGGGGGGCATCCAAGGGCCATGGCGTGGCAGCCATGGTGGTGCCCCCACCTCTTCCATCATTCATGTGGTGGATGCTCCATTCACATAAATATGCCTCCACTCACACTTCCACTCACATGCATTAAATTTCCACCAAATTTAATGCAAGCTCTCATTAAATAAAACTATTTTATTTATTTTACTCAGAATTTTGTTAACTACTTTAATTAATAAATATTCACATAAAACCCCTTGCAACATTTCAATATCACATGCAGAACCAGTTTCTGCAATTTCACCCGAAACAATTCTGGTTTCCATCGAAATGATTCCAGCGCTTTCTTAATTCTTTATCTGAAACATATTTGCTCCAAATGGTGTCGGTATCCCTTAAATGTGTCACCCTACGGTTCGCAAATAATGCAGACAAGATCGAGACCCCTCTTCGATTAATAATTAGCAGCGGGACCTGGAGATCCGTACTGACTCCCACATATTCAACAATGACTCTTGTGATCGTGTGAACCTTTGACGTCGTAACCAAATCCCTTTGTCTCGCGATATATTACATGTCCGAGATTCGATCATCGATATCCCAATACCTAGTTTGATCTCGTTACCGATATGCACTCTTTTCTCGTTCCCATGAGATAACATTCTAGTGATCACATCACTTGCTTGCAGGCTATCTTAATGTGATATCACCGAGAGGGCCCAGAGTATATCTATCAGTCATCGAGATTGACAAATTCCACTCTTGATCCATGAGCCTCAACATAACACCTTCGGAGTATCTGAACCCACCTTTATAGTCACCCTTTTACGGTGTGCCGTTTGATGTTATCAAGTTATTCTTCCGATGTTAGCAATTAACATGATCTCATGGTCTAAGGACTAAGATTACTTTGTTTGATTTTATAGAAATATAAACATAATGACTTTGATCGTAATGCTATACTTAGATGAATGTTCATCACATCATTCCACCAATGTCGTGACCTCGTTATTAACAACATCCAATGTCCATGATCAGGAAACCTTGATCATCTTGTTAATCAACGAGCTAGTTTATATGAGAGGCATTACTAGGAACTTTGTATTTTGTTTATTAAACACACATGTATTAACGTTTCCAATTAATACAATTATAGCATGCAAAATAAACATTTATCATAAACAAGGAATAAGATACTTTATTATTGCCTCTCGAGCATATTCCCTTCACCTCTTCCCATGCAAGAGCCTCAAAGTTGTAAGATCTAATCTTGGATAGGTCCGCATAGTATATGCTGCCGGCCTGCACCGTGCGTACCCTGGCGCTGTCAACGCAGATGCACCGATTGTTAGCAACAAAGAGAGAACGACTTTTGATGCCTCTAACCGGATGAAGGACATGGTTTTGGGTATCAACCCAGTAAACAACCGGCCTGCTGCCGTAGATTGGTCCACTCACAATGAACAGCAACTCCCCGTCGGACTCGATGAAGTAAAAACGATTCTCTGGGAACTGGCAGCCCGGAACAGGGCCTGGAATAGTGGGATGCATCTCTAGGGTTCATGCCGAGCACTGTAGCTAGACATCTCCATGAGAAGCATTACACATAGTCAAGAGGACATACCGATATATGTCTACGACAAAAACATCACCGGCGTAAGAAGTCATGCTCCGGAGTTCCGTGAAGTCATACAGCGAGTACCACCCTTCACCAAAGACCGGGCGACTCCCTTCATCCATGCTCTCATCCGTGGTGGTGTTATGATGCTTTGATGTAAACACCATCAACAACGGGAACATCGTCACAGCGACAGAAGCCACCTGCTCGGTTGGTATCTCTGCCCTCAGGCGCTTGATAGCGCCCGAGAAGGGGTTGTACAACCTGGTCTTGTATGGCTGCACCCTCTGTCCAAGCACAAGGAGGCCACCGGTTGTGCTACCGACATAAAAGTACCTTCCAGAGAGAGAGGGAGGAGAAATAGAGATTCAGTCATGGTAAATAGACTGAAATTCAATCAAGGTAAACCATGGAGCAAAACCCTGGGCAACAAGTGGACGAAGAAACAGAACTTGAAAAACAGATAGTATAGGATGTGAATGCAAAAAAAGGATCACATATATACAGATGAATATAAAGAAAGCACCTACGAATAACCCGGCTAATCTTCTTCTCAAGGTGGCAGCCAGTTCTCACGTTCAGCAAAGTGATGGCGACATTATCTACCCGATACTCCTACAACAACTGGTGCTCTAGAACAATCCAGTTGGCTAGCAAAAAGCGCTCCTCCATGAAGCCGTGCCAGTCACTGCAGACTGCCCGAAAGGCGGCGTAGTAGTTGAAGTCGTCCGTCGAAAGGAAGATGTCACCTATCTTCTAGACGAGTCCCTCAGGACGACTAGCCCATGGCGAGTCCTCCTGCTTCTTGCCGGACATGGATGATAGCGTTCGTGTGGTCTCGGTCCCACCGACTGGCACAAAAAGCGGTTCCAGAGACACACATTTAAACAAAGGCCTGGGAAAGCCAAGCGAATCGTGTGGAAACGAGATGACGTCATGCACACAGCAACCGCAAGCGCGTTTCATCAAACTGGCACGAGCACGCGCATGCGCACGCACACTAATTACGGTACAAAGGTCATTCACACCAGCGTATGACTCCTCGGAGCACGCGAGTGTGTAGGTGTAGGATGATACTAGTAGTAGTAGTATCATAACCTCATTGTATTTAATTATCCCAAAATCTAAGAAGAAAATGTGCGCTCCCTAGTCCCTCAGGGCACACGCAAACGTAGGGCATTTTCCATTTTTTGCATGGCATTTTCCATTTTTCAATTTCGCTTTTTGGCTGTGCCCTTGGATTCTCACCGTGTGGCCGGATGGGGTGTATGCTCCGTGGAGATAAAAACCTCATGATCTCTCCATAGCACGGTCGTTAATTATTGAGGTATATATGTTTTTAGTCCCACAACTTGCAACGCGGGAGCGTTTTAGTCACACATCTTGCAAAGTGAGCAACACTAGCCCCACAACTTGTAACTAGGAATATTTTAGTCCAATTCAATCGAATTTCTATGATTTTGTCCAAATTCGTGGTAACTAATTTTGAAAGTGACATGTGGTATCATATTTTTTGCAAAATGACCCCTATGTATTTACTGCCTGCTAGTTGTGACCTTGGTACCACTTGACAGGAGGATATGAATAAGGAAACAAATATGAAAAACTACCAATGGATTGTAGGGTATCGAACTGATTACCTACGCTACTGAAAAAATCAACCTTGCCACTACAACATGCACAAAGAAGTGATTAACTGAAGAGCACTCCAGCTGACGTGTTCTTTATTTTAGATATTCAAAAATATGTGTTCCGAAGATGTGAAAAAATCTAAAAAAATATCCAAATTCTCAATTCCAAATAATTTGTGTTCTGGGCTACAATAACAACTCAACTTTATTCCTTTTCATTTTTGCGAATAAGAAAAAACTCAAATTTATTCTAGACACTACAGCTAGCTACTAGGTTAACAAGAAAACTATACAATTGATATTATGGACCGTGCCAACATAGACGTGAGCTTTTTTGCGTTCGTATGTGCTTTTTTATCGTATAAATAATTACTTCCCCCCAAGTACTCCATGTCTAGCATAATTATATCATCTCAAGTACTCCTCGTCTCATATGAGTAGTCGTGGTCATCTACCGGCATAGTGGCTTGTGGGTGTGTGTGTCATTGTACAAAAGTGTTAAGTTTGAATCCATTCTCCTCTTAGAGATTTAACTATTTTATTTGTATGTCTACTAACAGGTGGCCCACTTATTAGTCCGCATAGTGACACAAATGAAATAGAAAAATATAGAGGGGTCATTTAAAAATTCAACGTCATTTGTGGACAAATAAAGTCAAATTCACTGAAATTCAATTAAATTGGACTAAAATGCTCTTGAGATATAAGTTGTGGGACTAGTATTGCGCATTTTTCAATATGTGGGACTAAAATGCTCTCGCGATGCAAGATGTGGGACTAAAGGTGTATATACCTCTTAATTATTTCCAGCCTAAATTGCTAGGACGGAGGACCAATTAATGCTCCTAGTTTTGCTTATTTACTCCTCTAGTTGGCCATAAAATATGAACAACCACATCGTGTAATGTTCCTGGCCGATCATGTTGATAAAATAGAAGTGCATCCATTGGCTTACATGTTTTCAATTAGATGCGGTGGCCACATGCATTGGCAGAATTTTAGGATTACTACTACATGCAATAACTAGCTATAAAGCGAGTAGGTGAAGTTAATTCTCCGAACTAGTACTACTCCATCCTAGTAATACCAAACACAGGGAGTACCTCAAGTGTGGTTATATGGATGATCAGTTGATGTGACTCTCGACCACGGATTCCTGACCATATAGCCGTATGTTCTACCACCTTTTTTACTACTACTACTACTACTACTACTACTACTACTACTACTACTAGTAGTAGTAGTAGTAGTAGTAGTAGTACACGGACGCTAGCAAAATTCAAAATCTCAATCAAGTGGAAAAATCACACACACCAACTTCGAAGCATTTCTTGCCGAACTGTTTCAAAAACTTTGAACAAAAATCTCCCACCTAGGGAGTACCATTTTTATATTATTATTATTAGATGGAAGCGAGCCAAATTCAAAATCTCAATCGAGTGGCAAAACCGCACATCCACTTTGAAGCATTTCTCGCCCCTTAGTTTCAAAAACTTTGAGGCACAATCTCCCACCAAGGGAGTACCATTTTTGTATTATTATCAGAAGATGGGCACTAGTCAAATTCAAAATCTGAATCGAGCGGCAAAACCGTACATAGACTTTGAAGCATTTCCCACCCCTCCATTTCAAAAACATGGAGGCCAAATCTCCCACCGGGGCAGTACCATTTTGTATTATTAAGAGATGGGCGCTTGTCAAATTCAAAATCACAATCGAGTGGCTAAACCATACACTGACTTTGAAGCAGTTACCGCCCCTCAGTTTCAAAAACTTTGAGGCAAAATTTCCCACCGGGGCAGTACCATTTTTATATTATTATTAGATAGACGGTCACCAAATTCAATATCTCAATCAAGCAGCAAAATCACACACCGATCTTAAAGAATTTCCCGCCCCTCAGTTTCAAAAACTTTTGACTTCAAAATTCCCATTCTACCCATTGTTGTGACGCCCTATGGGCAAGATAAAGTCGGTATCTTCGGGGCGCGGTCGTAATTTATGTTTCTGTTCACCTCCTTATTCCAGATTCGCCCAGATTTTCCCGCTGGTCCTTCCAAAAATCCCAGCACCCTCTCTCCCACGCCCTCACCTCCACGACCACCACACACACCGGCCGGTGGCAATTCCATGGCGGCCAGAGTCGCTTGAGCTAAGGTCTCATGCACCGCCATGGAGCCGCTTCACCGATGCTCACCCACCGGATCTGGTTCACCGGGTCTCTCTGCCACTACACCAGAGCTGCAGTGTCGTTCACCACGCCGATGGCGTCATCTACCGCCCAAGCTCTGCTTCTCGACCGCCGAAAGCTACCCAACCGTACAGGATCCGCTTCACTGATGTACACCGGATTTTATCTAGCTTAGGGAGTTCCATGTCCTCCACTCTAGACCAGCTGCTCGGCCATTGTCGTTCACTGCACTGGATCTACCTCAACGACTCTCTCGTCCACCGCGCTCAAGCCGGCTTCGACCGCCCAAGATCTGCTTTTCCTATGCCAATAGCCACCGCAACTGTAGCACCCTTAGTGACTGATACATTGCAAATGTATCTATAATTTTTGATGTTCCATGCTTGGTTTTATCTACTTTCTTGTGTTTTGTCCACACTTTGTGGTACTTTCATATGATTTCTTGGACTAACCTATTGACAAGAGCCACAGTGCCAGCTGCCTGTTTTCTGCTGTTTTGGTTCCAGGAAGTCAGAAAATGAATATTCTCGGAATTGGACGAGACAAAAGCCAAAGTTGCTATTTCACCGGAAGACATCTGGAGCCAGAATACGAGACGGGGAAGGGTTGGGGCCCGGCCACACCACCTAGCCGCGTGGCCAGGCTGCCTGCGTGCCGGGGGTGGTGCAGCGACCCCAAGACCCCCTCGGCCTCTCCTTCTGCCTATATATTGCCTCCGATACCAAAACCCTAAGTACCCGATCAAAAATCCACGAAAGAGTCTATAGCCGCCATCATCTCCATCCCTAGTTCGGGAGGGATCTGAAGCTCTTCCCTGCACGCTGCCGGAGAGGGGAACTCACCCTGGAGGCCTTCTTCATCATCGTGCAAGCCTCTGGTGTGATGCGTGAGTAGTTCATCTCTGGACTACGGGTCCATGTAGTAGCTAGATGTCTGGTTCTCCTCCTTTGTGCTTTCATGTCTACATCTTGTGATCTCCGTTCATGATCAAGATCATCTATTTGTAATCCATACATGTTGTGTTTGCGGGGATCTGATGGATATTGAGATGCTATTACAGATTGATTAATGATTCTATCATGTCTTTGTTATTTGTGATCTTGCATGCTTTCCGTTGTTAGTAGCTATCTTGGCCAAGTAGATGCTAGCAACTCCAAGAGTTAGTATTTATGCTCGATAGTGGGTTCATGCCTCTAGGAATCTGGGGAAGTGACAGAAATCTCTAAGGTACTAGATGTGTTGTTGCTACTAGGGAGAAAACAAAAATCCTTTGTTTATAGAACAATCGTATTGTTTACTTTACACGCAATTCGTAAAGCAATAATCTGTTTCTTGCAACTTAATAGTGGAGGGGGTTCGGATGATAACCTGAAGGTGGATTATTAGGCATATATGCAGTTGGATGGCGGTCTTTGTATAATGTTGTAATGCACAATCAAGTCTCAAAGGAGTCAAGATGAGTAGTATATGCTTGTATGCTTTCTCGATGTTTGTCAATTGCCCCACTGTGATTTGTTCACCCAGCATGTTATCTATCTTAAGGAGAGCCACCTCTAGTGAACTATGGACCCCGGTCCTTTCTTTTACATTCAATCTACAAGCAACGGTTTACTGCTTTGTGTTTACTTTCTACAAACTATTACTTCCTTCCATTCGATATGTTTAATCCTTTGTTTGCAGCAAAACCGGTGAGATTGACAACCTCGTCGCAAGTTGGGGACAGAGTTTTGTGGTTGTGTTGTGCAGGTCTCCACGTTGCTGCTAGCACCGGTAGTGTGCCCTGCCAACGTTCAGCTAGCTACACCTTTGGGGTGTTTCCTTGCTCCTACTGGATTGATTACCTTGGTTTCGTACTGAGGGAAAACTTGCTGCCGTGCTCATCATACCTTCCTCTTGGGGTTCCCCAACGAGCTCGATATATTTTGGGCTATCATCAAGCTTTTTCTGGCGCCGTTGTCGGGGAGTCAAGGACATCTTCACAAGGGGAGTCCCTCGTAACCAATCTCTTTACTTTGTTATTTTTGTTTTCCCTAGTTTCTTTTTGTTTTGTTTGCTTGTTTCTTTATCAAAAACACACAAAAAATTAGTCTTACAAGTTTGCTTTCTTTGTTAAAAACGCAAAAAATGACTACTCTTGAAAACACTAAGTCGTGTGACTTTACTAGCACCAACAACATGTTCCTGAAGCTACTTTCTTTGAGATTAAACCTGCTTTACTCAATCTTGTTATAAGAGAACAATTTTATGGTATTGGTAATGAAGATGCTGCAGTCCATCTAAATAACTTTGTTGAACTTTGTGAGATGCAAAAGCATAGGGATATAGATGGAGATATTATTAAGCTTAAATTGTTTCCTTTCTCTTTGAGAGGAAAAGCTAAAGAGTGGTTGAATTCCTTAACTAGGAATAGTATTGATTCTTGGACTAAATGCAAAGATGCTTTCATTGGAAAGTACTATCCTCCTACTAAGATTATATCTATGAGAAGTGAAATAATGAAGTTTAAACAATCTGATAATGAACATGTTTCTCAAGCTTGGGAAAGAATGAAATCTTTGGTAAAGAATTGTCCCGCTCATGGACTGACTGCTTGGATGATTAACCAAACTTTTTATGCAGGATTGAACTATTCTTCAAGGAACCTATTGGATTCTGCTGCTGGAGGTACCTTTATGACCATTACTTTGGGTGCTACAACAAAGCTTCTGGATAATATGATGGTTAACTATTCTGAATGGCATACTGAGAGAGCTCCACAAGGTAAGAAGGTAAATTCTATTGAAGAAACCTCCTCCTTGAGTGATAAGATTGATGTTATTCTGTCTATGCTTGTTAATGGGAAAGCCCATATTGATCCAAGTAATGTTCCTTTAGCTTCTTTGGTTGCTCAAGAAGAGCAAGTTGATGTGAACTTCATAAGAAATAATAATTTTGGCAACAATACTTATGGTAGTAACAATTATAGGCCTTACCCTCCTAATAATACTTATGGTTATAATGGCAAGCCTGGATTACCTAGTGAAGGAAGAATTTTAGAAGTTGAAAGAGCCACTAAGAACTTCATGCAAATGCAATATGAACAAAATCTACTATTTACTAAAACTATGGAGGAACAATCTACCATTTTGAAGAACATTAGCCATCAACTTGAGAGTCTAAATAGGGAAATTCCTAGTTTACAATTGAAACTTTCTAATGCTGAAAGGAATATATCATCTTTGTCTGAAGCTCAATCTTCATTGATTAATAAAATGGCTGCTAAACCTGAAACTAATGATAATCCCTTTGCAGCCACTAATGCCATACAAGTAAGAATTGATGAAAATGTTAGACTATTAGCTGAATTACATGCTAAGTGGGAAAGAGAGGGTGAAATTTCTAGAAACATTAGTGTTTCTACTATCACCACCACTAGTGTTAAGGCTAGTAATAGTTCTAGCACCTTAGATGATAATTTTGATTTTGATCTTGATGGTTGTAATATCTCTGAAGTTATTAAGTTCCGACAAAAGCTTGCTAAAAGTCCTAATGCCAGTGCTATGAACATGGCCTTTACAAAACACATTACTGATGCTCTCATAAAGATTAAAGAAGAAAAGATGAAACATAAAGCTTCTATTCCTGTAAAACAAGAAGATGGTTGGGAACCCATCATTAATATGAAAGTGAATGATTTTGATTTCAAAGCTTTATGTGATCTTGATAGTAGTGTTTCTATTATGCCTAGAAGGATTTATGATATGCTTGATTTGCCTCCACTTGAAGATTGTTATTTGAATGTCACACTTGATGATAATGCTAAAAAGAAACTCACGGGGAGTATTAATGATGTTCTTATTATGGTTAACAATGCCTATGTCCCTGTTGATTTCTATGTTTTGGATGTTGAATACAATGCTTCTTGTCATATTACTTTGGGAAGACCTTTTGTTAGAACTTTTGGTGCCATTATTGATATGAAAGAAGGCAACATTAAATATCAACTCCCACTCAAGAAAGGTATAGAATACTTCCCTAAGAAGAGAGAGAAGATTTCTTTTGCCTCTCATATGAAAACAAAATTTGCTCTTAATGCTTCTTCATTTGAGAACACTTGATTCTTTCTTGCTTCTTATGCCTAACTTAAAGGGGTTAAGGAAAAGTACTTATTGGGAGATAACCCAAATTTTTTGTTGAGTCTTGGAAGTTATTACTTCAGTAATAACTGCTCCTTATCCTTTTTATTTGCTTTTTTTGCCAAGAGTAACCTCTAATGAGAGAGAAGTAATGATTGGGAAAGTTGCTATCCCGAAACAGATTTCTGTGCTTCACCATAAACATTCTTGTAAAATCTCTATACGTCCTTTTGAGGCGTGAATTTTTGTGATTCTTCCCCAGGTTGTTATCTAACTTTCGTTAGTTCAACACTTTTTTTTGAGGAACAGAAGGTCTTCGAAAAAAATCGTCTTTACCTACTGGCTGTTTTGAAAGATTTCTGCCATTTTTTGCATTTGCTTCTTGTTGGTTCCTTTTTGAGTTCTTTTGGGGAATTCAGCTTTTTGAGGGAAGTGCTACAGTAGCTAGTGTTTTAATGGAAGTTTTATTGGTGTTATAACTGAACCTAAAGACTTATTATCTTGAGTGCACTAATGTTGCGAATAAAGATTGTGTGAAGTTTTGTATGAAGGAAAAATTTTAGGTGTATGGAAGGAATGAGTAATGAGATGAAGGATGGACTAAAGCTCAAGCTTGGGGATGCCACGCGTGTCACCCCAAGAAATATCCAAGAAGTACAAGCGTCAAAGCTTGGGGATGCCCAGGGCATCCCCCTCTTCATCAATAAAAATCCCAGGTTTCTTCCAAACGCTTCATTTTTATTGTTTCATGCACAATTGTGTTGTTCTTGGAGCGTCTTCTTTTTCTTTTCGTTTTGGTTTTTTGTTTGCTTGGTTTTCTTAGTTTGCTGAATAAATTGGTTGGACCCCCTCTTTCATACATTGGTTTTCAAATAGTTTGGTTTGGTTTGGAAAAGAGTAGGAAAGTTCATGCTTAAGTGGTAAAGTGAGCTTGTTTTTAACTGTGGCCTATGCTTTGTCATGCCATGCTTGATATTGTTTTGGCTTTATGCTTAGTATTATTTGTTGTAGCATGACTTGTTATAAACAATTGAGATTGGTTAATGTGCCTTGGATGAATCATGCGTTGTTTTAGCATATTAAAGCATAGTATAGTGGTATTCTCCTTTGATGCTTAATTTGGGTTGACTTGGCGCATGCTCACACCATGTTATGACTATCTCAAGTCACCATAGCCTTTATGATCCTTTAGTTTTCAACTTGTAGTATCACTTTATGCTTTTATCAATGATGTTTTGTTGCTCTGCATGATTATGGCCATTATTGCTCTCTTAGTTTGTCGCTCCCAGTCTTTTGCTAGCCCCCACATCCAAGTATGAGTTCCACTCATGCATCCAACTCCCTAAACCAAGTTATTCCAAAGAGTCCACCATACCTACATATTAGCATATGTTATTCCAAGTATATTCATGTTTTTGTTTACCTTCCAAATTAAACTTGTTATGAGAAAACTAGTGATTAAAGCTCTCATGAACTTGATGGCACACTTTACTTTTTGCATTTAATAAACTTGAACCATTGGGTCCTTCTTTGTTGCGTATATGCTTGCGCTTTATAAGTTGAAGTTAGAAGAACCATGTATCATGGGGAACGCTTTCAACATTGCACTTGTACTTTGTACCCCGTTGATATCATGTTCTTTTGCTTATGGTTCCCGGCGGTGTGAAATAAAAGTGGAACTTGTAAGATCATGGAGTTTGTATGTGTGTTAGAGAAACGTCTGGGCCGCTAGCCTAAGCCATGGCTAATCATGGTGGAAACTTGCAGCATCAACATAATGAGCACTCTATGAAGCATCCTCAATAAAAACCAATGCAAATAGCAAATAAAAATATCGCTGAGATGCTCATTGTCTGCTTTCCTTGTCATTTTGATTATGGGATAGATCATGTATCATGTGCAACGGGTACCCCATTGGCGGTTCTTTATGATACATATGTACTTACAATGACAAGAGCTTACTTGTGACTAAAGTTTAGTAGCATGAGGTTCGGTCTTCGTAAGTAAGGGGCATGAGATTTCGGTTTATAACTTTTCAAGCATATCCTCTTAGTTGTGTCACTTTAACCTTAATCATCTTCAAGATGCTTATGATAGGGGCAATGAGAGCTGAAAGCTATAAGTACCATAATTTTTGGAAGCTCTTTATGAAACTTGAATCTCTACTTCCTTCTATGAAGGCCTTTCTTCCACCATTATATTGAGTCTCCACCTTCTAACTTTATGCACCTACTTTGAGAGCATAGTAGCCATTCTTAGTTCTATGTGCATTGTCCCAAGACTAGTTGATTGATGCATACCTTGATATTGCTTGTTCTAAACTATTTGTATCTAGTCACTCTTACGAACTTTGAAGGTGTCATATGCATTTATATTTGCTACTCTATGAGGGACAAGCTGAATACTATTACGCTATGTTTTCTTTATGTGAAATAAACAAACGTCTTGCAAAGCATTGTTATTCATGAATCTTTTGTTTGTGTCGTTTCATATTTCATCATAGTTTCTTTGTCCTATTGCTAGAACTTTGTCTTTCATGTTATGATTGAAGTACTATGATCCCAGCTTTGAATGTTTTACAAATACTTTGATCAAGTTTATGATGGTGCATGTCACCTCAAAAATTATTCTTTGTTTTTATCACTTACCTACTCGAGGACGAGCAGGAGTTAAGCTTGGGGATGTTGATACATTGCAAATGTATCTATAATTTTTGATGTTCCATGCTTGGTTTTATCTACTTTCTTGTGTTTTGTCCACACTTTGGAGTACTTTTCATATAATTTCTTGGACTAACCTATTGACAAGAGTCATAGTGCCAGATGCCTGTTTTCTGCTGTTTTTGGTTCTAGGAAGTCAGAAAATGAATATTCTAGGAATTGGATGGGACAAAAGCCAAAGTCGATATTTTACCGGAAGGCTCACGGAGCGAGAATACGAGATGGAGAAGGGCTAGGGCGGCGACACACTGGTCACAGCTGGCCAGGCTCGGCCGCCAGGGGTGGTCTGGCCGACCCCAGCACCCCCTCGTCCTCTCCTTCTGCCTATATATTGCCTTCGATACCAAAACCCTAAGTACCCGATAAAAAATCCACGAAAGACTTTGTAGCCGCCGTCATCTCCATCCCTAGATCGGGAGGGATCTGAAGCTCTTCCCGACACCCTGCCGGAGAGGGGAATTCACCCTGGAGGCCTTCTTCATCATCATGCAAGCCTCCAATGTGATGCGTGAGTAGTTCATCTCTGGACTATGGGTCCATGTAGTAGCTAGATGGCTGGTTCTCCTCCTTTGTGCTTTCATGTCTAGATCTTGTGAGCCCCATTCATGATCAAGATCATCTATTTGTAATCCATACATGTTGTGTTTGCGGGGATCCGATGGATATTCAGATGCTATTTTAGATTGATTATTGATTCTATCATGTCTTTGTTATTTGTGATCCTCCATGCTTTCCGTTGTTAGTAGTTATCTTGGCCAAGTAGATGCTAGCAACTCCAAGAGTTAGTATTTATGCTCGATAGTGGGTTCATGCCTCTGGTAATATGGGGAAGTGACAGAAATCTCTAAGGTACTAGATGTGCTGTTGCTACTAGGAAGAAAACAAAAATCCTTTGTTCATAGATTAATCATATTGTTTACTTTACATGCAATTCATAAAGCAATAATCTGTTGCTTGCAACTTAATACTAGAGGGGGTTCAGATGATAACCTGAAGGTGGATTATTAGTCATAGATGCAGTTGGATGGCGGTCTATGTATAATGGTGTAATGCCCAATCAAGTCTCAAAGGAGTCAAGATGAGTAGTATATGCTTGTATGCTTTCTCGATGTTTGTCAATTTCCTCGCTGTAATTTGTTCACCCAGCATGTTATCTATCTTAAGGAGAGCCACCTCTAGTGAACTATTGACCCTGGTCCTTTCTTTTACATTCAATATACAATCAACTGTTTACTTCTTTGTGTTTACTTTCTGCAAACTATTACTTCCTTCCATTCGATACGTTTAATCCTTTGTTTTCAGCAAAACCGGTGAGATTGACAACCTCATCGCAAGTTGGGGACAGAGTTTTGTGGTTGTGTTGTGCAGGTATCCACGTTGCTGCTGGCACCGGTAGTGCACCCTGCCAACGTTCAGCTAGCTACACCTTTGGGGTGTTTCCTTGCTCCTACTGGATTGATAACCTTGGTTTCGTACTGAGGGAAAACTTGCTGTTGTGCTCATCATACCTTCCTCTTGGGGTTCCCAAACGAGCTCGATATATTTTGGGCTATCATTAGTGACCTGGACGTCGCCTGCACGGTGCTGACGATGCTTAGATGCCTCTCCGACCAAGGTTAACCAAATCTGCAACCCGTTTTTGTTTTGTTAGCAGTATAGCAGGTTCAATTCTGTCGCAGTGAACTGCATTTTTCTCATCGTGTATGTTAGTACATACAAGGTCATTAGACATGTTGGTTTGCATTCGCTGCTCTATAAATTTCAAGTCATGGACATGTTTGTTAGTTTGTCATACACATGTTCTTAGCTACTCCATACAATAGTAATTGCCTGCTACCAGGTAATTTTTGCAAAATCTGAAGTCATCAGAAAATATTAGTGTGGATTCCCTACTCTACAGTTGCTGAATCTATCTGGTTTCTCCTGAGATCAGTTCCTGCTATTATTTCCTCCTTGGCATCATTCTTCCATCATGTAGTAGCCGTTTAAACTCTTCGTACTAATTCGATTATAATTTTGTTGTTACCATCTAGTTCTTCAAAAGCTGCATCACTAACTATGTCTTTTTTCTTGCATATAGCTTAAAATGGAACAATGAACATGTTGGTTTGCATAGCCTATTCTACAGGTTCACAAGGGATCCCATTAATTCCTTATCTGGTGTTTGTTCATCCTGACAACGGCATAATTGTCCTCTACTATGTAGTTCACTTGTGGTTTGCATTCCTACTCTAGAAGTTCTCTTACGATGCCATTATAATTTCTATCTTCTTGATTCTTAGCTATGATAGTAACTACATGCCATTGTGTAGCTCACTGCAAATTATGAGTCACCCAACAACTCTATGCATTCTAGGAGATGCCACTGCTTCCATATATATTTGCTAAAATGACCTCGCTAGTTTATATTTGTTGAAATTCTAAGAAACTCTTTGTTTGATTGATCATTTCATTCTAGGCACACTTGTCTAATGCTTGTTTGTCCTGTTCTACAGGTTCACGAGCGACAATATATAGTTCATTCGTGGTTTGAATTCCTACTCTACAAGTTCTCGTATGATGCGGTTATAATTTCTATTTGGTTCATTCTTCGCTATGATAGTAACTGCATGCCATTTTGTGGCACAGCACAAATTCCGATTCACCCAACATCTCTTGCATTTTAGGGTATAGAACTGCTTCCATATATATTTGTTGAAATGACCTAGCTAGTTTATTTTTCCTAAAATTCTAAGCCACACACACATTTTTTGATTACTCGTTTCACGGTAGGCACAGTTGTTCAATGCATGCTTGTTTGTCCTGTTTGTTTGACGTGTTGGTCAACAATTGAACAATTGACCAGTTGTAAACTCCAGATCATAGCTCATGTCATATCAGTCAAATGGGTAGTTTGTCTTATTTGATGCATTAACTTGTTATTACTTATTTTTAGGGTGCAATTATTGCTATCGCCACCAAAGAGGGGGCTGCAAGATCATGTCTCCTCCAATGTAGCTGTCACACTCAAATGAAGATGCAGGTGATCAATTGAGAAAGCAAATTGAGGACTCTGCTATCAACTTGATTGTCAACTGAAATGCCGATTTTTCTTTCCCTTGAGTTGATAATATGTAATAATTATAAGAAGTTTGCAGCTGATGTAATATCTAGATAACTCGCATAGGCCATGTATGCATTTAGTTGACGCCCTCCACACATTGCAGTAGTCGTTACGGTAACTACGTCAGGAAGGTCAATTAGAGAACAGTATCGTGCTTTGTTATTGCCCATCGTGTATTCGGCTGACGATGAACAGTAAAAAATGCTAGATTATTATAGACATTTTATGATATTGGCATGGGCTTCAGAAGGCCGAAACTATAAAAGGCCGTAAACGTAATGGACCGACCTACAAGTGGTTACTGGACGTAACAGTAATAGGCCGTAATGGTAACAGGCCGTAAGAGTAATAGGTCATAACAGTAATAGGCCAAAACAGTAACGGGCCATCTGAGAGAAGGGCCGTCAGTACGCGGCCCATGATGGGCTACAATAAACAGTGATGGGATACCCGCAGGCCTTAAATGTACAGGAGCGACTTGGCGCAGGCTGCTAATGGGCCAGAGAGTGTTGGACCCACATGGGCCTTATTTAGGCAGAAATAGAATTGGGCCTGAAAGTTCACAGGCCGCTACTGGCTGTATCTTTGGGCCCATTTCAAACAGTGCAGGATAAACCAGTAATGAGCCATATTCTTATTGGGCTCTCCTAATGGGATGGCCCAGTTAGTATTTAGCAGGCCTTGGCTAGGCCTTGCTTCTGCCACTGTTTCTATGACCGTTAACGGTGGTAACTGGCCGCTCACGGTGGCTGCCACATGGTTGTTTGCATGACATCAGCAGTCAACACGGCTGGCGAACAGATCTACGACAAAATAAGTTTTCATGGCTGAAGGTTGCGATCCGCCACTGACGAGGGTTTAACTCATCAATGCCCATTGTTATGGACATGGGTTTTGGAGAAGGAGGGAGCGCTGGAGACATCTATCGGCTAGCAAACAAGCACACAGGGGACTCGAAGATTTACCCAGGTTCAGGCCTCGCAGAGGTCCCTACTCCTGCTTGTCTGCTCGTGGAATTATTGAAGGAATCGAGGATTACAATGGTGCGCAAATGCAATCTGGCGAGGGTTGTGGAAACTAGGGTTGCGTGTGTCCTCCTCGCCGCCCCTTCCTAGCCTTTATATAGATAGGCTAGGTCTCGGGTAGCAGGTCGAGTCGGTTATAGGTTAGGGTTTTCCCCTTTGAACTTTCTATCTTTAGCTTCTTCTTGTTCTTCAAGCAATCAAGAGTCCATAGGTTACTCGAGTTCTCTGTTTGGGCCTTGGCGACACCATGGGCTCCCGCTGTATTCAGGCCGTATATACCAAGCTCGAGTACCTGTAGGGTATACCCATGTCAGTAGCCCTCGAGTGTCTAGTGGAATCGCAGATTCGACTGGGGACATTTATGAATCCTTTTGAGTGCATGACTGAGTATGTTTTTCGACTGCTCTCTTTGTGTCATAGGGACTGTTGATGTGCGTGCCTGATTTAACCGATGTATCGGTATCAGTTAACTACCTTAGGGTAAAACAACACAATCTACTCGAACTCGAGTCCCCGGACTCGAATCCGGAAAAGTGCTGGTGTAATTCGACTCAAGCCGCGGAGGTCTTACAGGAGTCGAATTCCAGTATATGGGTATGAGCACTCGACGCGTCCGTCAAGGCATGTTCATCGTACCTGAAGGCATAGATATATTTCTGGTAGTGCGCAGCAAATGTGTTGTCAGGCCTTATTCAGCTCTTATCTTCATGCTACAAGCGCGACATCCGAATTTTTTGTCATCGCGGAGATGATTCGGGTGACCCAGAAGACGCAGTCTCGTTGTAGGGAAAAATATGAGGCGGCGTCACCATAAACTTCGAGTGTGGATGTTATCAACATGCAGTACGATGTACTAATAATCATAGGGTGCGCGACTAGCGCTCCCTATGGGAGTAGCCCCCGAGTGCCTGGTTGAGTCAAAGACTCAGGCAGGGACTAAAGAACTTTTGCGACTGTTGTCATCTTTTGTTTGCTTGTTTCAATCGAATTTATTTCTAGCGCTCCCTATGGGAGTAACCCATGTCCATAGTCGAATCACGGATTCGAGTGGTTGGGTTTGTTTCGATTGTCCATGTTCCTGCAAAAAGAAAAGAAAAATCATAGGGTGCGCGACCAGCGCTCCCTATGGGAGTAGCCCCCGAGTTCTTGGTGGAGTCGAAGACTCGAGCAAGGACTTAAAGTAGTCAAAGTCTTCTGCTCCTCAATTTTTGATGACATCAGTGCTGACGATGTGATGAGCTCAGTTGCCCGCGTGAGCGGGTCTGACGGGACGTGACGAGCGGTGGGTCGCATTTTCTGACTCTGACTTGACCAAGGGTGTAAATCTTTGTTTTAACTGTGCCTCCTCGATTTCCATGCGTAATGGGGGTAGTGGGGGACGGTTCATGCTTCGGGTCCTCCACGTGTCGAGCACGATGAACGCCACGCGTCTGATAGGGTTTTTCCTGCCTGTTAGATTGCATCTTCCAGGGGGTTAAGTAGCGATGTTGCGACGGTAATTTTTCACATCTGCTTCTTTTCTCTGCCTTAGCCTCCGTCGCCATTGCTGCTGCCCCTCTGCTTCTCTGTGTTGGTCTGTCTCGTGGCGCTGGACCAGCTCCGCGTATTCCCCAGTTACTTTCTCCGGTCACACTGCCACCGTAGAATGGGGAAGAAGAAAGGAGGTGTTGCAGCCGACTCCACCGCCGCCGTGGTTGCTGCGAAGAAGAAGGGCGGCTCCGCCGCTGCGGGCACCAGCAGCGCCTCCGTCGGAAAAAAGAAGGGAACGGACACTCGCGTCACTAATGGCGCGTGGCGCGCATCTGTGATCAAGTCCTCTGAGCTCCGTCTCCTACGCCAAGACGGAGTTCTTTCTTCCGTAGTCGCCGATGCACGCGTCCCTGGCAGCGAGGTAATCCCTTCCCCTCCTGCCGGTTTTCGGGTGATGTTCCTAGCGTTCATCATCCACGGTCTCTCGTTGCCCCTGCAACCTTTCTTTAGGGGCCTTCTCAGTTTCTATGGGCTCCAGCTGCATTAGCTGTCCCCCAACTCCATCCTCCGTGTAGCTTGCTACATTACTCTTTGCGAGTGCTGGCTCGGAATCAAGCCGCACTTCGATCTCTTCAAGCGTATCTTCAAGATAAAGCACCAATCGGCGTCTGGCTCCATAGTCTACGATGTAGGCGTCTCCGGTATCCACGTCAACTCCTCCACCACATACTTCGACATCAAACTCACGGTGTCCGTCCAAGGGTGGAGGGATGAGTGGTTCTACATCCGCGACCTGAAGGCCGATGGAGACCACTTCGGACTCGCGCCCTTCGATCCCGCGACGCCGTGCAAGAGGAGGCGCTCCTAGAAGAACATAGTGATGCCCGGCGAGTCCGCGGAGACAGATGTGCTATACGAGCGCGTCTGTGACCTCGAGAATCGCATGGGTAAAGAGGAGGGAGGATGCGCCCTCATTCGCACATGGCTGCGCCGTCGCGTCCAGCCCCTGCAGGCCAGAGTCCACCCTATGTTCCAGTGGGCTGGCGCGGACGATGTCACTCGCGTATCTGTCGATGGCATTTCCGTGAGTGAGGTAGATAAAAGGGTGCGACTGGTCACCAAGTACACCACCAAGGATGTGCTCCCCAATGATCCAGACGTACCTCCATTCGATTCTGCTAACCCTCCTCCTGAGGTACAATTGTGCTACGTAGTAGCTTTGTTTATCGACTGCTTCTTTGCTATTTTTTCTTGACTTTGTGCTGAATTGTTTATTGAATGCAGGATTGGGGGGTGTCGCCCTGTATGCCCCCTCTTCCTGAGGGGGTTATTCCTCGTGAAGCCCTGGAAGAGGATGAGTCGGAGTCGACCATCCCATCTGATGTAGAGGAGGAAGCCCCTGAGTCGAGTGGTCTAGACACTCCCAACCATTCACGCAGCGAGGATTCGGATGCATCTTCTCCTTCGACTCCGGAAGGTGCAGCTGTTGGTGCAGAGTCGCCGTTACCTGTCGTTCATGTGAGTGCCGTGGTGCCATCTTCTCGCAAGAAGATTCGACTGCCGAAGGAGTCGTCGTCAGAGTCGGGGATCAAATCTTCGATTTTAACAAGTTTGATTGGTAAGTGTGCGAGTCTTCCTTCTGGTTGTTCTTTGAAGTTGCCTTTTCTTGATGTTGGTTTTGTTTTGCAGTCAGCAAGCATCATCATCTTCTGGCGACGTACAATTTTTGAAAGAATCTGGAGTCGCGACCTCCAAAGCCAAGAAAATGGCTGAGCACGCCCCTTCTCCTCCATTGGCGGCCCACTCCGGGCATAATTCGTCAAGTTCTCCACACAATGTGGAGCACCAGATGGTTATCCGGATGTCTGCGAATCCATCGACTTCGGAGTCATTGGAGGATCATGTAAGTGTAGTATCTCTTCTTTTGATTTCACAATCGAATTGTATGCCATTTGTTGACCCTTTACTATGTCTTTTGTCGCAGCTCATTGTGAAGGAAGCCACTCGCCTTGCGGAGCAGGTGCTTGCGATGGGTCGTCAGCATGCAATGCTGGACAATCGCCATCGCGCGGTTGAAAGTGAGTGTTCTTTAATTTTCCTCTGCATCCTTCTGATATATTCGACTGACAATTTTATCTTTGTTTGTGTCATAGCTGAGCATAATGCACTCCTCCGTAGCACTGCTTCCCACGAGAAAACGCTTGCCGCGGCGGTAAAGAGTTGCGATGAGGCAGTCGCAGCATGTGACGAGTCACGGAAACGCGAGGAGGATCTGCGCGCCTCCATCGTGGCTAGGGAGAAGTTGTTCGAGGAACAACTTTTTTCGATTGCCAAGGCTCTCTCAGGTATTCCTTTGTCTAAATTTTCGCCATTTTCTCTTCTTTCGAATTTGTTGTTGGTACTGACTTTTGTGCCCATGCTTGGGTTTTGTGTAGATGCCAGCGGTCTGAGCTTCGATCCCCAGGCACTCTGTCGTGATGATGCCCTGGCGGGTGCCATTTCGGCAGTCGAAGATCGCAGCGCTGCCGTTCAGGGGACGCTCACCAAGGCCATGGGTGTGCTCAGTTGCCTCCGGGAAGAGCTGGCGCCCAAGGCTGAGTTGATCGAGAATATGGACGAGCTAGTAGAGTCCCTTGCCGGAGGCATTCCTTCGAGCTTCAAGAACTCACTCTATGCGGCTGGCACTTTAATGTCACTCGCAATGGTTCAAGCCCATGGAGTCGAAGTTGATCCTGCAGCGGTCTCCAAGGCGATGCCTGTCAACGCGGATGGCCAGCAGGTAGTCTTTGCTCCTTTCGTGACTGCTTGTGGCAAGTACGGGCCACAGCTGATCAATACAGTTGCGAAGTACTCTGAGGAGCTTCAGTGAGCCAAGAAGGCGGCGAAGGCTGCAACGTTAGGGGCCAGCGGGAAGTCTGTGGCGTCTGATACTGCCACAGACTCGATGAGGCCCCCAAAACCGAAGTCAAAGTCAAAGAAGCCAGTTGCTCCTCAGTAGTCGCGTCTTGTAATAGTTGAATAGCTTATTTCTTTTGTCGAAAATATGCCTTTGGCGAGTGTATCTGCTGATTTGTTAATCTTGAAAGCTCTCGAGTCTTTTGTCTTCTTATTTATCTCTTGCTTGACTTATGATAGGACACATCGAGTGATTCTTTGAGGGAACCTCGGGATTCGCCACCCCCTGATGACACCTTGGTGCCGCAGCGCTCAAGGGTGGATGAGTTGTCTCTGCTTTCGCGACTCCGTGACCGCATGAAGCAGTTGGAGCGTGAATTGCCTGTACTCCGTGGTAACGCGGATGTATGGAATTAGAAGGCGGAGAAGGCCGTCGCCCGAGAAGAATATCTGCTAGGGGAGGTGACGCAGCTAGGTGACCAATTCAAATGTTAGTTTTCTTCTTCCTTATCTTTTCATTGTAGTCATTCACAGTGGTTCGTTGTCTTCATACTTCTGGCTTTGCTTGGTGTAGTTGTCAGCGTCCGCCATACGTAGGATGAGAAGGACAGGATTGCCATTAGCATGAATGATCTGACCTAAGAGCAGCTTCAGGCGAGTGAGTATTTCTGAGTAGATCATGATCGCGCAATCGCACTGGCGACCCTGCAGGATCATTCATCGCGTGTGCTTCACTTCTTGAAGAAGTCGCAATCGTGTTTGAAGAATATTTACCAGATGATGTTCCCGCTGGACGTTGTTCCATCGAGCCTTCTGGCTCTTCTTGCTAAATTCTAGGACTTGAGTGTGGTCCGCGAGTGTGTACGGAAACGGTTGGTGGCTGGCG
This sequence comes from Avena insularis, assembly GCA_023614405.1. Classification (NCBI taxonomy): domain Eukaryota; kingdom Viridiplantae; phylum Streptophyta; class Magnoliopsida; order Poales; family Poaceae; genus Avena; species Avena insularis. Next base: position 510,445,595 of record CM042690.1, read on the forward strand.
CCAAGGCTGCTCTATCGCTGGTGCGACTGCACAGGCCTGATGTGGATGTTGCAGCAATTGCAGCCGGACCGCCAGTGCCACCAGCGGGTTCGACTAGGAACATGGTTCCGCACTATCAGGCGGTGGATCGCCCAGCGGAGGAAATCGTTGACTTCTTCAAGGAGCAGACCAATGTTCCTTTGCTGCAACAGTAGTTTAGTTCGCATCCTGCACATAGTTGTACTAGTGTTGTAAAGTTCAAATATATGCTGTGTATAATTGATTAACATTGATGTATATAAATAGCTTGTTAGCGCGTATGTTTTGCGAGTGCGTTGCACTATGCGATTCCTTTTCGTTAGCCTGACTTGTGCTTATCTCAGCCCCTTGTCAACCTGTTAGGTGCGTTGCAACTGGGTTGGTGTTTGTCAAGGGTTTCAATTGGTGTGCCAGCTACTTAGGATATCACGTTAGTTCGTAGAACAGATGTGTATAGGGCGGCGCAGCCCCCGAGTGGATAATTTGCAAAAAAATAAAGGAAAACACAGAATTTTGGGGCACTTAGCTTTATTTATTCGTAGAATAGTACGAGGTACAATGTGTGGCTAGGTAGCCTTGGCTTAGTAGCATTATTGGCAATGTAGAAACAGAAAAGACTAAGGGTAGAAGCGCCGCAGCTGCGCGACGTTCCAAGGATTAGAGTATAAGACTCCTGTCTATAAATCTTTAAGGCGATAGGCGCCACCTAGGATTACTTCTGTAATCACGTATGGTCCCTCCCAGGGGAACTCGAGCTTGAGATGCCCTTGCTGTTTCAGTCACAGGACCAGGTCGCCTTTGACGAAGGACCTAGGGAGTAGCCTTCTACTGTGGTAGTTGCACAGGTTCTGCTGGTAGATCATCGATCTTTCCGCGGCGATTTCCCTTGCCTCGTCAAGGAGGTCGTCGGAGTCTTCGAGTGCAAGAGTTGACTCTTGCGCGCTATAAGCAACCACACGCGGTGCTTTGTATCGTACTTCGGCGGGTAGCACCGCTTCAGACCCGTGCACCATGAAGAACGGGGTGTACCCTGTGGTGCTATTTGGAGTTGTGCGTAGGCTCCAGAGTACTGATTGCAGTTCATCCGGCCAGCAGCCCGCGGCCTGTTCGAGTGGCCTGAGTAGTCGCTTCTTGATGCTGCCGCAGACGAGCCCGTTGGCTTTTTCGACCTGACCGTTGGTCTGTGGATGTGCTACAGAGGCATAGTTGACATTGATTCCCAGATTCTCGCAGAATTCTTGGAACTCCTTGGATGTGAAGTTCGTCCCATTGTCCGTGATGATGTTGTGTGGTACTCCGAAGTGGTAGACAATGGACTCGAAGAACTTGACTGCACTGTATCCTGACTGATTGGTGACTGGCATGGCCTCTATCCATTTGGTGAATTTGTCGAATGCGACCAGGAGATAGACGTAGCCTCCTCATGAGGACTTTGGGAGCTTGCCGACCATGTCCAGTCCCCATTGCGTGAAGGGCCAGGCCAATGGAATTGGCCAGAGTTCTACACCAGGTGTGTGCGGCTTGTTCGCGAATCGCTGGCAAGCGTTGCATTTCTGGATCATGTCCTTTGTGTCGCGCATGGCCGTAGGCCAGTAGAATCCAGCTCGTAGAGCTTTAGCAACGAGGGCGCGACTGCCGGCATGGTGCCCGCAGGTAGAGCCTATGTTGTCGAGTGCTGGCATGGGCACGACGCTCATTGGCCCTTCGAGTCCTGTATCCAGCTCCAAGTTGTCGAGTGCCATTGGCTCATTGGGCGGCGTAGACCTCGAGTCCGTTGCTGTGCTTGTTTTCTTCTCTGTGGCCTTTGGCTTGATGGAGCGTTCGCAGATGCGCTCGAGAAATACCCCAGGTGGTATGGGGGCACAGGTAGAGCCTATGTTGGCGAGTGTGTCCGCCTCTTCATTGCTTTCACGGCCTATGTGCCGCAACTCGCAACCGTCGAAGCCCCCTTCGAGTGTGTCGTAGAGGTCGCGGTAGACGATCATGCTGTCGTTCAGTGTATCGCACTCGTGCATTCTCTGGTTGACGACCAGCTTGGAGTCGCCATATATTATGAGCCTCTTGGCACCATAGGCTTTTGCCATCCTCATCCCGTGCAGTAGGGCCTCGTATTCAGGTTCATTGTTGGAGGCGGTGAACTGCATTCGCAGGATATATTTCAGCCTGTCTCCCTGGGGCGATGTCAGTATGACACCTACGTCGGCCCCATCCTTTTGCTTGGAACCGTCGAAGTGCATTGTCCAGAGGTAGGACATATCTGGTTTTTTGGGGAGCTGGTTCTCCATCCAGTGCACGAGGAAGTCAGGGAGAACTTACGACTTGATTGCATCACGTTTTTTGTATGTAATGTCTCGTGGAGACAGTTCGATTCCCCAAAGCGCATCCTGTTTGGTGGCGTCGGGATTGTTGAGGATGTGCCCAAGCGGGGCGTCGTTGACTACCACGATTGGGTGTTCCTGGAAGTAGTGGCGCAGTCGCCGGGCCGTCATGAAGACGTCGTACGCCAGTTTCTGGTAGTGCGGGTACCGCTATTTTGTTCGCGTAAGTACCTCGCTGAGGTAGTAGACCGGGCGTTGTACCCCGTGGACCTTGTTTTCCTCGGCTCATTCTACCACGAGAACCGTGCTGACCACCTGGTTGGTGGCAGAGATGTATAGCAACAGTGGTTCCCTTTCGTGTGGGGTCACCAGTACTGGCGAGGTGGATAGTGGGCGCTTGAGGTCTTCGAATGCTTCATGTGCCTCGTTGGTCCACTCGAATTTATCAGCTTTGTGGAGGAATTGATAGAAGGGCAGTGCCTTTTCGCCCATTCGGCTGATGAATCGACTGAGCGCCGTGATTTGCCCAGCCAGTTGCTGGACACCTCTTATGTTCTTCGGCTTCTCCATGGCCAGTATGGCTTTTATTTTCTTCGGGTTCGGCTCGATCCCCCTCACGGAGATAAGATACCCGAGTAGTTGCCCAGATGGTACGCCGAAGGCGCATTTGTCCGGATTGAGCTTGATTCGATAGTGGTCAAGGATGGTGAAGGTTTCGCACAAGTCGTCGATTAGTGAAGCTTCCTCTTTGGTCTTGATGATGATGTCGTCGACATAGACTTGAATGTTGCGACCAAGTTGGTTTTTGAGGCAACCTTGCATGCACCGCTGGTAGGTGGCTCCTGCGTTCTTTAGCCCGAAAGGCATTGTGTTGTAGCAGAACACACCAAAAGGCGTTCTAAACGCCATTTTTTCTTGATCTTCCTCCTTCATTCGAATCTGGTTGTAGCCTGAGTAGGCGTCGAGGAAGCAGAGGCGCTCGCATCCCGCGGTCGAGTCGATTATCTGGTCGATTCGCGGTAGCGGGAAGTGGTCCTTCGAACAGTGCTTATTCAAAGAGGTGAAGTCCATGCACCTCCGCAGGATACCCATGTCCTTTTTTGGTACTAGCACCATGTTGGCGAGCCAAGTGCTTTCCTTGACCTCACATATGAATTTGGTGTCGAGGAGTTTGTTGATCTCCATTCCGACTACCTTTGTTGTTGGTTCAGACAGTCGCCGAATTGTTTGTTTGACTGGCCATGCGTCTGGGTTGACATTGAGTGCATGCTCGGCGAATTCCCTGGGAACGCCTGGCATGTCTGCTGGACACCAGGCGAAGATTTCCCAGTGCTCACGGAGGAATTCGACGAGCGCGGGTTCCTATGCGGGACTCAAGTTGTTGGCGATGAGGGCCGTCTTGGCGGGATCCGATGGGTGGACCTGAACTTTCTTCCTGTGGACCGATGAGTCGAAGGAAAGGTCAGGTGAGCTTGGCCGGCTTAGGGGAGGCAGACTGTTGTCTGTCGACTCGTTCAATCTTGTGAGTTCCTCCTGCATTCCGAAGGACTAGGAGATTCTGTTGAATTCCCTGTTGCAACTGTCGGACCTCTCGAAGATCCCATTGATTGTGATGACGCCATTTGGGCCTGGCATTTTCATCTGTAGATAGGCGTAGTGTGGCACTTCCATGAACCTAGCAAACGCGACGCGTCCGAGGATGCAGTGGTACTATGAGGGCCAGTCGACGACTTCGAAGTCGATGTGCTCGCGCCGAAAGTTTTTCGGTGTGCCAAAGATGACGTCGAGGTTGATCTTGCCAAGGGGATATACGCCCTTGCCTGGGACGATGCCGTGGAATGTTGTGTCTGAGGCCTCTAGGCAGGTCATAGGGATCCTCATGGCTCGCAAGGTACTCGCGAACATAAGGTTGATGCCGCTTCCGCCGTCCATGAAGACACGACTCATGTCGAAGCCTCCAATTTGTGCCTCGAGGACAAGGAGACAATGGCCTGGGCGCGACACCTGGCGCTTGTGGTCGCGCTTGTCGAAGGTGATGCATGAGTCGCTTCCCCTGAGGTACTCAGTGGTGGATGGTGGCGAGTTTGTCGCTAGATTTACTTGGCGAGTGATGGACTTTTACACCCGGTTGGAGGGGCGACCCTTTTGGATCATCATGGTGCCCATGGCCCGCGGGTATGGCTCGCCTCCGTGGTGCTGGTCAGGCGCGGCCGCTTTGGCGGTGGTCCGGATGGTGGTGGAGGAGCTCCATGTGCCAAAGCTCCTGGGGCGGCTCCATAGCCCCTGTTTACAGCATCGCGATTCATTCGAGCTAGACCCTCATGAAGCTTGAGGAATTCGTGGCAGTCCTTGAGGAGGTGGCTGGACTTATTTTTTCCGTTGTGCTTGTCCATGTAAAAGTGCACAGTGCATGGCCCGGACAACTTATCTTCGATGGATGTTGCGGGTGCCTCATCGCGAGTGCGGCGCTGCCATACTTGCGTGGTTTTCCCGCAGTCGTGGTGCCGTTGTAGCCGCTGTCGTCGCGTAATTGTCGCCGTAGCCGCCAAATGTAATCGTTTACGCTGCCTCGTCATCGTAGATGCGCATGCGGCATTTGCTTCGGCGGTCGTGTCTGCGTTCGAGTTTTGCTTCATCATCGGAGTGAACACGATTTTTCACCAAATCCTCTCGATCTACCCATCGATTCGCGATTTCCATCAGGTGGTCGATGGTTTTGGGCTTCGAGCGGCCCAGCTCCTCCCTGAGCTCTATGCGGCGTACACCACCGTTGAATGCATCAATCGCGCGATCCTCCGAGATGCTTTCTGCGGAGTTCTTGATGATGGACCACCTCTGGATGTATGAGCGTAGTGACTCGCCCGATCTTTGCTCGTAGCATCTCAGCTCTTCGATTGATGCGGGCCTTTTGTAGGTTCCCTTGAAGTTGCGCACAAAGCTGCAGACCAGCTCTTCCCAACTGCGAATGGATCCGCGTGGGAGGTTGTTGATCCATGCTCGAGCGACGCCCTGTAGTTGTAGCTGCAGGCATTTCCTAGCCGTGCTTCGACTCCCGGCGTGGAGCCTGACGGAGGAGATATGGTCTTCTAGCCAGATTTTCGGGTCCTGCAGACCGTCGAACTTCTGGTTTTCTGATGGTTGCTTAAACCCCTTGGGCATTCTCTTTTGCCTGATGGCCCTGCTGAAGCATCCAGCGCCACAGAGCTCCACATCTTCGTCTTCTGAGTCAGTCGACCGAGCGTGTCACGCCCTTTATTTGTCGATTTTGCGTTGTGTGATGTCATCACACGCGTCGTAGCCGTGTTCGTGTCGTCGTGAGCGGCGGTGTCGAGACAGGTCATGACTGTCGTCGCTGGATGAGGGTGAGGAGTAGCGTTTCGCCAGGGCCTTTCTTTTCTTCGGCTCCGGCGCTGGTTCTTTGTCTAGAGCAGCCTCGACTAATCGTAGATCGGTGCATGGTAGCTCGGGGATCTCCAGCTGGCGGCTGATTGTTGAGCAGGTACATGGTGGCCGTTTTCACTGCTGTCTGTGGTGTCTTTGGGACCATGTTGCCCCGGGTGTCGACTGTCATAGAACTAAAGTCGAGGACTTTTGCAGCTTCTATGCACTCCTGCTCGGTGAGGTGGGCCATTCGAGATCGTCTCTTGTTGGCCACGTACTCGTTGCCCTTGGAGGAGGATCCTCCGTGGGAGGAGAGTCCGGCCCGTCGAAGGCTCGACTCATCTGCCGCCTTTTTACGCGCTTCGAGTTGCACGATCGTTTGCAGCTGGCGTCTGTATTTTTCCTTAAGTAGCCAATGGTAGCCCATTAGCATCTCTTGCGATGTACCTGGAGGCAGGGGATTGCCCCGCAAAGCTTCTCGGCAATGGGCCCACTCGAGATCGTTGAGCCTGATCACGACACATTCGCCGGTGTGCTCATTCACCATGGTGGGAGGTTCGACTGCTCCTCGATTGTTGACGGGGGCGCCGTTGGTAGGGCCGCCGTTGGGTGGTCCTCCATTGGGTATGCCGCCGTTTGGTGGGTTGGTTTCATGGCCATCGTTGCCTGTGTTGTTGCGATTGGCAGAGGAGTCGCCTGTGTTGACGACAACGCACATGAAGTGGTTGGGGACGCTGCTACTCCCACAACTTTCAGAACCGGAGCCGTAGACTCCATCTTCAGTTGCCAGATCGCCCAGATCGGATTCGCAACTGCTGTCGCTGACCGTATTCTCAACTGTTGTCGAGGTATTGACCTTGCTGAGGGTGTCGACCGACGCAGGGAACCATGATGCTGGAGCAATCGATGATGTCGTCGGCTGGTCAGGCATGCGAAGCATGCCCATCTGACCAACTTGGAAGCAGAAGCTCCCGATCACCAGGCTGATTCCATCGCCCACGGACTCGAAGGCCGGGCGAGTGGCCGGCGTGTGGACGGTGAAATCGAACGCGCCAAAGAGTTGGCGAATCTCCACTGTTGCGGAGTTGTAGATCGCAGTTGATGGGGCCGAAGAAGCTGCAACATGAGCACTCCCAATTCCCACAGACGGTGCCAATTGACGAGGTTTTAACTCATCAATGCCCATTGTTATGGACTTGGGTTTTGGAGAAGGAGGAAGCGCTGGAGACATCTATCGGCTAGCAAACAAGCAAACAGGGGACTCGAAGATTTACCCAGGTTCAGGCCTCGCAGAGGTCCCTACTCCTACTTGTCTGCTCGTGGAATTATTGAAGGAATCGAAGATTACAATGGTGCGCAGATGCAATCTGGCAAGGGTTGTGGAAACTAGGGTTGCGTGTGTCCTCCTCGCCGCCCCTCCTAGCCTTTATATAGATAGGCTAGGTCTCGGATAGTAGGTCGAGTCGGTTACAGGTTAGGGTTTTCCCCTTTGAAATTTCTATCTTTAGCTTCTTCTTGTTCTTCAAGAAATCGAGAGTCCGTAGGTTACTCGAGTTCTTTGTTTGGGCCTTGGCGACACCGTGGGCTCCCGCTGTATTCAGACCGTATATACCAAGCTCGAGTACCTGTAGGGTATACCCATGTCAGCCACGGTCAGAAAAAACATGGTATATTCTTTTGTGACGGGGCTTTTACCACGAAAGGCATCTGTCGTAGAAGACTTTTTAGCCACGAAAAACGGGCCTTCAACCACGAAAATCGTCCGTTGTAAAAGCCAACTTTTCTTGTAGTGATATGCAAACCATTACTTTGATTTTTGTTGTCTATGAAATCAAGATTTTTAATGCGAAATCAGGAGTCATCATAAAGGTTTTTGAGGAAATCCACACGACCAAGTAATTGTGGAGGAAATATCAGGCGACAGCAGCGGTAACGACCACTGGTACAGACATGACCCGCCCGTACCATGTGGCTCGTCAATCCCTAAAATTTTTGTGAAGATGCCTACATATTTTGAGGTCTCAGCCGCCACGCAGAAGGCCGCTATTGTCAAATTGCATCACAACACCACCAAAGGAGAACCACACCATTGTTCATCCCTTCCATCTTCCATACCCTCCATTAGCCATAGCCATTACTTTGTACTTGAGATCTCCTTGTAATTCAGCGACCATTATAAGAATATTTGGTTTCAATCTAAGTATTTTGCACAATGTTTTGTATCCTTGATCTTATTGTTATGAGTGAGTAGTCCTCACGGGCTGCAGGTTGGGGAGAAACCTCGTAGCGATTATGTGCATCTAATCTATGGGAGTATTGTGTATTGTCTAAATTAGAGATTTGTATCTTTTGTTTCTTTGTCTCTTGTCTCGGTCTTTGGACTTGTAGGTAACCAAGACCAATGAGATTGATAAAGTCTTGAGGTGAGATACTTGGCTAGTGGCGATCTCATAGGAACCCTAGTGACAGGGATCACAACAACATCACCACTTAATGCTTTGATCTGTGTTTTACACTTAATAATCGTTTGTAGCCCATTGCTTCGTGGTGCACTCACTTGGATTAAAAGACTATTGCTATGCCTGCTACATCATAGGGATCTAGTATATTAGGATGTGTTGCCCACAAGAGATTATCCCTATTAAAACATTACACATGACTATGCTTATTATTATTATCTTTTATCCCATATGATGTGCAGCTACAGGTGGATCTTTAACCCTGGCCTATATCCATGCATTGAATCAACCCATTGTAAAAGTAAACTATATTGGTCCGGTAAACAAAGGTAAAACAAATAAACAAAGTCTTGTAGACGTGTCCTTTTTATTTCCTTTTAGCATTGCTTTCCAAGGTTCGATTAAACCTAGGTTTACTAGGCAAAAAGCTATCGTACTACATCCATGAATCCGGATCGAAGGTATCACTCATCTCAAAGAAAGATATATTTTCATCGTCATGATACTTCAATGCCTACAAAATGGTTAGTTCTCCAAACAAATAATATAATAGTTTTTACCAAGATGCAAACTCTAGTAATTATTGGGAAACCATTTTATTCAAGAATCAAATATATACATAGAAAATTCTCATTTTATTTTGATTTACTATGGGAAAAGTTTTAATGATATATGCTTTGAAATGGTTCCATTGGCATGAAAACCACAAGCTCAAGGTCGACTCCAACTTCTCCATTGCTCATCCTTCTCATTTACTTTTCCAAAAAATTGCTGAAATCTTAAACTAACCTTGTTATGAATAGAAGATGGGTAGCTATTACATTCTTATAGAGAATATTCAAGCTTTAAAAATATTAGTATACACTACAACATGATTTATTGCATTCAAAACATTAGTAGACAAGGGAATATTCAAGCTTTAAAAATATTTGAGTAACACATCATCCAAATCATTGTGAGCCTTGCAAAAAGGCTCTATATAATCATCCATTAGCTAATTTTTTGGGTTTTAGTTTTATAAAAAGGTACTAAAAGTAAACTAGCAATGCAAGCAATAATATAATCCTAGCGCTACGCTCGCCGCCACCGGCGCCATAAAAGTATCTTGATAACCGTACCCCCAAGTGCAAGGGATCACCATAGTACAATTTGATAAGTATTTGAGCATCAAACCCACAAGGATCTGAAGATAAACCATCTATTATCTAAAGCCCTATAACCCACTTATATGGACTTTTATGCAAAGCTAGAAACTACAGTGTGTGTGTGATTTTTTTGGTACTAACGAGAAACCAGTAAAGTTTTTGGAAGCAAACACTGCAAGTAAGATGGATCTAGTGAAGTGGAGGTGGATAAACCAAAGGAGCAAGTGCTTAGGAAAATTACTATTTCATTTGGTTGGTTGTCACAATTAGTGAAGCATAAAGATAGTCTTTTTATTGTTTCTTCTAAGGAGGAGCCATGAATATGTATACATGATCAAATACACCCCTAGTGATTGATCCCAAGGCAAAATAAGAGCAAACAAGGGAATTATTAAGACATAAAGCCCAACCACTGCATTTAGATCTAAAGTCCCCATGATAATACCCCTGTTGATTAACCATGAATTAATACAACATGTATCTCTAAGATTTGGGATTCGGTTTCTGTCAAATTCTGGCTTTCCCTCATCCTATAAACATGCAATGGTGACAACCTTGTGCATCTCCCAACATATCTATTCCGTTATATGTTAGTAATAGTATCATCATAGAAGATAACATATACTTGTATGCAACCAATAACAAACTATATCGAAATTGCCATAAACAAGTCACTACTCAAATATCAACATAGAGTTACGATAGATCATGAGAAAACAATATATTGGATCATATATCATGTTTTCCAAAAGATTACAATAGGGGATGATGGAGAGTTGTTGTAGATGGCCATGGAGATGAGCCTCCCCATGGGGGAGAGGCGGCGCCCTGGCGCCCCTCCTAGGGCGGTGGCTGTCCTAGGGGCAGAGGCCCCTTGCCCCTTATTATTCTTGGCCACGGTGCTAACCTTTAGGAGCTTCTACCCCTCCTTGGCGTCTTCTAAGGAGGAGGATTTTCGTCTCTATAGGTGGATGCCCTCAAAAGTATGGTTTCCTTTAATATATAGAGGTGAAGATGCAATCTAGACCATGGGATGGATGCCACTTTGATCCAAGGGATCTTGGGTACCTCTAGAACCTTTCTAGGGATCCCCTATGGCCTTTAGGAGCTCCTTGGATAGTGACTTCGCTAAATCTATCAAGTATGAAAAGAGTTAGAGTCAATCACGTCACAAACACTCGAAATCCTGAAACTGCTTTTGTATCCTTCAGTAATCTGGGGCTAACATTCGTGACCAAACTCCCATTGAGCCAAATTTTATATCTACGTTCATCAGCGTAAAATTACCCACAACTCTTTTGTTTGGAATTTTTACGTTTGATGCCATCTTCATAGGCTGTTGTGGAAATCTTCGAAAACTGTTCTGCAGGGACAGATTTCAAGAAACTCTGAATGTCACCATACTAACTAATTTCCGTCCATATTCGTGTATTTTCTACACAAAAGTGTGAAATAAGAACTTGTGCATTTTTTCAATTATTAGTAGGTTATTCCCAATAAATATAATAAAGTTGTAACATAATGGCGATTTTGGCACAATAAACTACAAAGTTCATGGATGCATTTTACATGCATCATGAAGTTCCACCAATATTATATTGACGATGAATTGTTTTATGTCCATTACAACTTAAAAGAGAGTAGACAAGTGAACCCATGAACCCCCTACAACATTATCATAAGAAACAACCTTCTAACACTACTACTATAATTTACCTTTGTTGCAATTTAATATTTAGAAAACAAAAAAAAACACTTTCTTTACTTGCAAAATAAACAAAACACAAAAAGTCCTTTCTGTCATTGCATTTACTTTACTTACATATGTTATTACTATTTTACTTTACTTTCTATTTTTATTATTATTTCATATTACTAATATAAAATATTATACTTGGCAACCACACGGCGGAGTTAGGGACACAAGGCAAAAAAAATTGTAGATTGCTTGAGAGCGGAAGAAAATGATACTGTTTGCCAATTCCATGAGAGTTCTATATAAAACCTCAAGTCACCCTTGTGGGGAACTACAACACTCTGCGCTTGGAGTCCCACGAGTTGGTATATACAGAGTTGTTGCCATCAACGTGATCACCCATGTTAATTGGCGCCATCTGTGGGAAGCTCATGCGCTGATGTCACAACTCCGACGGATCCATCACTAGCAATCTACGATTCGTCAGTATCAGGGAAACATATCTACTTCCCTACCATCAATGGTGGCTAGATTACATTTGGTTGATTCATCTGCAGTGAGTCGACGAGCTGAACTCCATCATCAACGTATCCATCATGACCCACTTCATCTACACCAACACGAACGTGGGGGCTCGACTCTAGCAATGCCCTCATGATTCGGCTGAATAGATTTGTGGGACAGCGATTGTCCAACACTAGAAATCGAGTTCCACAAGAACTAAAGTTATGGCCCGCCATGCGCAAGTCCGCTCAGCGTACGTGAAATGCAGGTCGAGAAGCTGCGCCAAGAACTAGGAAAGCTCAATCTCTAGTGTTTCTGCATCGAGTATCAAGGAAGTCCTATTATTTTAGATCAAGGAAGCAAGAAGCACGGACTGATGTAATACATGCACCGGATTAGCAAAAGGCACTCTCCCACTCTAGTTTTCTCTTTCTTTTGGATGATTATTTTATTCCTATTTATTAATCGATTGTACATGCAAGTACAAGAAGGATCATGATGGAACAAGCGATTTGCGTCATGGCCGACTAATGAATGCAAGTGCATAGATCAATTGTAGCTAGTTTCCAAAATAAGAGTATCGAACCCATGCAGAGCTATTTGGTTAAGGTCTATGCCCGTTGTTAGTATCTACCAAAGGGTACCTGTAAGTTGCCTTTGATCTCAAGTAAAGGGTGATTTTAAAGAGAGTTGTGTTTGTAATGCAAGAAAAGTAAAGAAAGCAAGTAAACAAAGTAACAAGTGTGTTGGGATTGTTGTTGGAACTCAATAAGGCTTGGGGATGTAGGATACACCACTAGCATACGATAATTACTTATAATTAGGATAACCCAAATCTTTCATCATGACATGTGTGGAAAGAGCTCAACAATAAGATGTTCACTACAAGTCTCGCGAGCAAGCCACTTCTACGAGGCAAGTATTGAGGCCATCTCTAAATAAACACTAGGATGACTACAAGAAAATCACTTCTACATACCACCACAATTAAGGGTTTCCCCACGGATATCATATTGAGATTAGTGAATTTCTCTTTATCCCCCTTTGACCGTGTAGGTTATAAGCCCATGCTTGTAGTCACAAAGTATCACAAGACATACTCCCATACACATCCTAAGGGTATTTCCCTCTCTTTAGTCCAGAAGGCTAATGTTATGTGGTTGACTTCACATACCATCTAAAGAGAGAGATCTAACAAAATATCATAGATCAAGTAAGTATCAAAGACCAAAGTTATAGATCATCTTTATTTTATTTTATAATAATGCTAGGGTTTCTCCATATCCCCAATGAGAAATGGAACTACTCACACATAGAAGTAATCAACAACATCATCATATTCATATAGATGTATTGGAAGTGACAAAGTAAAATCAAGTGCAAAATCACAATTATATTTAGAATTACAACAAGATCTAAATGGATGAGAGAGGGGGTAATGGTGATGATGGAGATGCAGCAAATTGATGATGAAGGGGATGATGCGTTGTCTTCCGATAATCCGTGTAGAAATAAGGATTTTCCCTTCTCCAAGTTCCTCCTCTAGATCCCTTCTTGGTGCGTTGTTCGTGGCTAGAGGTGTAGGTGAATGTCGGATCTCAGATCCTTGTTTTCCTGGTGAGAGTATTTGACAAGGTGGACGTCCTGGCAGGCGGTATGGGCGGGAAGTACGGGCAAGCTTGCCCGTACTGTAGGCTGTTAAGCTTGTAGTAGCCTCCCCTCGCATCCTCTCTTCTCCCAGGTGCGTGGAAAATCATTTAAATAACATTTATCACTTAGAAATATCATATTATTACATAACATGATAGTCCCAATTGATATATTAAACAAAGACTTGATAATTCGGGATCATATTAAAAAGGGGTAAAAGGTGTGCACAAGCGCAGTGAAATACCAAAATCCTAAATCTAGTTATACAAAAACATAAGGTAAAAATGCTTCAAAATGGACTCATCAACTTCCTCAAGATAGACTCTTTCTTGTCCTCGAGAAAGGTAGTGACTTGTGGACAAGGTCGTCATTTTCATGAGGCACGAGTCATTACAATAAATTATGTAATTGAAGCATAATTGCAATATCAGATATAGAATTACATCATGAGTCGTATCACACTCTCTCACATTACATGACTTATAGGCTTCCACACCTTTTGTATTAATAATTTATAAGAAGTTAAAAGATTTAGCAGATTATAAAATCATCAAGTTTATTTAGATGAGGACTGGATTAAGTAGGGAATAGTGTATGATCAATGTTTGAGTATGTTTTTCAACTTGCACCTTTTCTTTTTGATTCTTTGATGGAATAATTTTCCTTTTGATTAAACAACAAATTTGTATTATGTTAATACCCTTTGTGGCTATTATTTATTTAAACCAATGATTATAACATGCTATCAAAGTTTCTTATCATAACATATCAATACTTTATTGGTGTGGAATACCCTAAAATCATAACAGTGGTACAAATATCATAAAACTCATCCTAATTATAAATTTAATACAATAATCATAAAATGAAATCACTTCAAATATCATAATGTCTCAAAACTTACGGAATATAACTCTTCCCTTTGACCAAGAAAGTTGATCATGCAGCTAATGCAAACTTTGAAATTTAAAAACTAACATGCCTGTAAGAAGACAAACATGATAAAGCTAGAACATAGATTACAAGGTGTTAAAGATCTCCCCAAGCTTGGAATCAAATAATCTCTCGTGATTATTCGATACCGTGGTGTCTTTTATTTCAAAGAACAAGCCCTTGCGCTATGGAGCCTTTCATGGAGCGTATTGTTTGCTGCCTCCAGGATCAAGATGTGAATCCTGCACTGCCCTCTAATTGTTTCGAGCTGAGGCACGCATGCTTTGTACATATCAATCGTCTACTACTGAGTTTTGGTGGCTTGAAGGATAACATCGACGTTGGATTCCAACCCTTTCATTATCTTTAGATCCATCTGATCCAGATAGTGACGCAATAGTTCAGTATGCTTAGAAAATCCTGAAGATTTTACCTCAATCTTCTTGATTTTACGTCCATCCGAGGCTTGCATTGCCTTTCCTTGATGATTTAGCTTGTCCAAATAAGACTCCCCTTCTTCCTTGGTATCGATATGGACTTCTTCAAAATCACCATCTTTCCCTATCAAGAAGGTAAATATTGTACGCCCATCCTTGATCATCTCCATTAGCTTGAATCCATCTTCAACTCCTAGTTGATTGTACCAACATTCTTCCTCTATCTTCTCTTTAATGTCTATCCTATTGACATCCTCCGAGATCACACCCCTCGAGGAGGATCCTTGAAAGTCTCCCTTGGCTTGAGCAATGTCCCAAGGTTCAAACATAGCTACGAGGTTTTTAGAACATAGGGAACAACGTGGGCGAGATCTATTGACAAGATAAAAAGAAAGACCTTTGGAGAGGCTTATGAAGGGTTAGTAGTAGGGAAAAGCTCGTAGAAGTAAAAGGGTTGGCCACGAAAAGAATCCCAATGAAATAGGAAATAAAAGGACAAAAAAGGAATAAAATAAGTCGGTAACGACCAAAAGTACGGGCGCCTCCCATACCGCACGCCCGTACCCAACATACTTCCAAAAATCTACCCTTTTGACATCGGTAAAAATCTTTCCAAATAAACGGTACGAGCGGGTTAGACCCGTATGGCCAGCCTGTACTGGTTACTTACCGACTTTTCTGAGGAAGTAAAGAGGTTTTATATACGAAAGAGAAACAAAACGGAAGGTTACAGAGGGTTTAACGACCTAGCGTATGGGAAGAGCTGCCCATATAGTCTGATCATACCGCTGTGCAAAAAAACATGAAAACAAGCTGAGGTACCGCAAGCTCAATGACAAATGGTACGGGCAGATGCGGCCATACTGTCCGCTTGTACCAGTGTCAGAAAACTGGCAAAACAACGACTAAAGTCTCAAAAGAGCAAGATTGAGATTACTTCACCTACCTGGTGATTGCGAAGTTTGCTTTGTGAACTTATCTCCCTTCATCTTTTATATGGTTTTCTTATTCCCTTTGAACATGGCTGGTCACAAGAAAATGCTAAAACCATTACAAAGTGAACAGAAATATTTCTTTTGGTACGGGTAGTGTCTGGGGTTATGCATATCAATGACACTCCTTCTTGTGGTCCTAGTTCTTCGATCATCATTAATGTGTCAACATGTCCTTCTTTTCTTTGCAATATCTGTAAGTCAAACTCTTGCAAAAGTAAAGTCCAACGGATCATACTTGGCTTCACGTCAGTTCTTTCAAGAATTTTCTTTAAGTTATTTCGATCAGTATGTACTCTAACTTTCAAGTCAATTATATAAGATCTAAATTTATCACAAGATAATACAATAGAAAAAAGTTCCTTTTCTACCATTAGGTAGCACTTTTGAGCGTCGTTTAAGTTGCGACTAGAATGATGAATGATATTAAGTTCATCACCATCACGCTAACAAACAACAGCTCCCACGGCTTCATGACTGGCCTCACAAAATAAATCAAAAGGTTGTTTCCAGTTTAACATGGTGAAAGCAGTGAGACAGTTTTCATCAAAATTAAAGGTAGTATTCTTTTGTAAAAGGTTAGTTAGTGGTATTTCAACCTTAGAGACACTCTTAATGAACCTTCTATAAAACTCTTCATGACCTAAGAAACTTCTCATACCTTTTACATCTCGAGGAGGTGGTAGCATCTCTATTGCTTTTATTTTTGCTTTATCGATTTCTATGCCTGTACCTGAGATCTTGTCACAAAGTACTATACCTTCCTGAACCATGATGTTGCACTTCTCCCAGATCAAAACCAGGTTAGTCTCTTCACATGTTTGCAAAACCTTATGAAGATTATGGAGACAACTGTTAAATGAAGTCCCATAGATAGAGAAATCTTCCATGAATACTTCCATAATATTGTCAACATGATCAAAAAATGTAGCGGTCATACATGTTTGAAAGGTAGCAGGTGCATTACAAGGACCAAAAGGAATACCACGATAGTAATATAAACCGAAAGGACATGTGAACATTGTTTTTAGTTGATCATCTGGATGGACAGCTATTTGAGAAGAACCCGAATATCCATCTAAGTAACAAAAATGAGAGTGCATAACAAGTATCTCTAAAGTTTGATCTATAAATGAAAAAGGGTAGTGATCCTTTCGTGTTTCCTTATTAAGTTTTCTAAAATCAGTGCACATCCTATGACCAACCACGGTTCGAGTAGGGACAAACTCATTATGTTCATTCGGGACTACAATGTACCCACCTTTCTTTGGAACACAATGAATAGGACTTACAAAGTCGCTTTCCTCCACACGAAAAATAATTACAGTATCTAAGAGATGGATTACCTCCTTTCTAACCTCTTCTTTCATTTGAGGTATAAGTCTTCTTTGGAATGTGCAACCGTCTCGGCTCCCTCTTGCATAAATATTCTATGAGTGGCTAGTGAAGGACTAATCCCTTTCAAGTCATCCATAGAATATCCAAGAACCTTACGGTGGATCCTTAGAACTATCATTAAATTCTCCTATTCCTTCTCTGCAAGACTATAACTTATAATAATAGGATATTTGTTAGTATTATCAAGAAACCTACATTTTAATACTACAGAGGTTTGAGTGTAAGAGGGGGAAGTTCCTCATCTCCTTTTCTCATGGGTATCACATAAATTTGATTCATTTCAGTATCAATTATAAGGGCTGAGTTAACATATTCGTCAATTTCCATTTTCTCTATATCTTCGCGGAGATTGTCATTTTCAACCTAGCTTATTTCTAGCTTATCATTAGGAGTTTCATAAAACACAATGGCAAGACTAGCAATATTACATTCTTATTCTAGCTCTTGCTCATGTTCTTCAAGCTCCTCATAAATTTTCCTATAATGGAATTTAGAGAAATGGAAATCCATTTTATCTTTGTCAAACTTGAGAGCCACTATCTCCTTTTTGCAGTCAATGTGTGCTCCTATGGTATTTAGAAAATTAGTTCCAAAAATAATTGGACAATAAATATCACTAGGCTTATCAACAAGTACAAAATCAATAGGGTACTTGTAAGCTCCAACACAAATTTGAGCATCTCTAATTATCCCCATAGGAATCCTGAGTGTTTTATCCGCTAGCATAATCATCATGTAAGTATCTTCTAATTCAGCTGGCTTGAGTTCATCCTGGATGTCTAAGTAAAAGTTATAAGGGACAATGTTAACAGTTGTTCCAATATCACAAAGGCCATAATAAGAAGATTTACCAAAGGTACAAGGGAGAATGGGTTTACCAACATCTTTAGCTTTTACCTTACCCTCAACAAATTGAGATGCTTCGGTGTCCAGTTCAACTATATCGCAATGTGCATATGATACCTACGATCCGGATTCACGGATGCAGTATATTAGCTTTTTTCCTAGTAGACCTAGGTTTAATCGAACCTTGGGACAATGCTAAAAGGAAATTAATAAGGCACATATACAAGACTTGTTTCTTTGTTTTATCTTCGTTTATCAGACCTTTCTAGTTTACTTTGGTTCGTGGGTTATTTCAATGGATGGAGATAGGCCAGGGTTGAAGATTCACTGCAGCTGCACATCATATGGGATAAAGATAGTAATACACATATTCATGTGTAATGTTTAACAAAGATAAAATTTGTGGGCAACATATCTCGATATACTAGAGCCCCTGCGAATCACAGGCATAGGAATAGTATTTTGATCCATCCATTATAACAGTGAAATACTAGGCTTACAGTAATTATTAACTGAAAAACACAGATCGAAGCCTTAAGAAGTGATGTTGTCGTTGTTCCCAAATGGATCGCTAACTAAAGACTGTACTCCCCTTTCTATCATTGGGTTTCCAATAAGATCGCCGCTAACCAAGTATCTCACCTCAAACCTTCACAAATCTTTGGGATCTCGGTTACCTATAAGTCCATAGATCAAGACAAGAAACAAAGAAACAAAGATACAAATCTATATTCAATCAATACATAGTACTCCCATGGATTATATGCACATAATTGCTGCGAGGTTTCACCCTAACCCGTAGCCCATTAGGACTAGTCACTCATAACAATAAGATCAAGGATATAAAACATTTGCAAAATACTTAAATTGGAATCAAATATTCTTATAATGGTCGTCGAATCACAAGGAGATCTCAAGTACAAGCTAATGGCTATGGCTATGGATAGGATGGATGGTGGAGAGGATGAACTAAGGTGATGGATCTCCTTTGGTGGTGTTGTGATGCAATATGAGAATGGCGGACCTCTGCATGGCAGCAGGGACCTTAAAATATATAGTTACCTTCACAAAAGTCGTAGAGTTTGATGAGACAAAGCCCACGCCACCTGGTATGGGCGGACGGTATGGGCAGAGATTGCCCATACCAGTGGTCGTTAAGCTCTTTTGAGCCTAGGTTTCAAACCATGATTGCTTGGTTGTGTGGACTTCCTCAAAATCTTCATTATTGGCTCCTAATTTCGCCCTTAAAAGCATAATTTCCCGCACAACACAATTCAAAACAATGGATTGCACATCTTTGCAATAATTATTCATTAGTGACAAGGCTAGAGAGATTCTTGGTCAATTACTTGACTAAAAACATAGTTTAAACACAGAGAACGATGGCTATTTCCATAGCCATCACCATACATAGTCAATATATCTTCTTTAGTTACCTCACCCATCTCCTGCATGCTCCCTTGAATGACTTCCTCTACCTTTGCCTCTTCTTCTATCTTTTTGAGGATCATTCTTTCCTCTTCTAATTGTTCTTCAAGTTATTGAGTCACCATGTGTTCTCTCAGTCCTCTTGGGAAAGGAAGTGGATCGGCATACGGTGCCCTTTCGCTTGATGGCTCTATAGGTGCCATAATTTCCATTTCTACATCTTCAACTTGCTTAGGTGGCAGAGTATATTGAAGCCATTCTTTCTTTAGAGCTTCAATGTATGCTATAAAAGACTGAAGGATTTGCAAGATAATATCGTCATCAACTTGAAGTTTATTAGTAGTTTCCTTAACCTTAACGGATTCCCTATAAGCATTGAGACAATCATATTCAACTTCTATACCGCCTTCGCCTCTAGATCTAATCCCCAAGTTTCTCTATTATGGCGAATTGTTTCTAAAAGTTCTCAAGCTTTAGTTATAGTTAGTTCCATAAATGAACCTCCGGAATTTGAGTCAAGTTCATGCTTTATTTCTTGGTTAAGTCCCCCATAGAAAATGTGTAAAACATACCATTCAGGTAAATCATGGTGGGGACATCTATTAATAATAGATTTATACCTTTTAAAATATCTTACCAAACCTTCTCCTAGCCGATTCTTGAAGTTTGTGATCACCCTTGTTACCTCAGTTCTCTTAACATTAGGAAAGAATCGAAATATAAATTCTACTTTAACCTTTTCCCAAGTATCAATTATTTCTACAGGGCAAATTCTATACCAAGCTAGAGCAGTTGGTTAGAGATTGTCTAAAAAAATTAGTTTTAATTCATCATCAGAATAGCGTTTCAATTTAAGTGTCCAACATAACTCGGTAAAATGCATTAAATGAGCATAAGGATCCTCATCGAGATCATCTTCTGTAGAAGTTTTCTCATGAATAATAGCGATGGAAGAAGAGTTAATCGCATATTCTTGTTCGCTTCCCCTCGGGAATTCCTTGATGAATCCTCTATTAAACTTTCCGAGGTATTTGGTTGCATCAAGCTGATTCATCAACTCGAGTGCATTCATGGTGTCTACCTAAAATAGTAAACAACTTTAGTAAAACAATTAATATAATTAGCAACTAAGAACAAAGACCAAAAATGCTTATCTCCCTAGAAACGACACCATAAAATAGCTTGATGACTATAATGCACGGATTAGTTGTATCTGGTTTTGAAATAAGAGTATCGAACCCACAAAGAGCTATTTGGTTAAGGTCTTTATGCCGTTTGTTACTATCTACCAAAGGATAACTGTAAGTTGCCTTTGATCTCAAGTGAAGGGTGATTCTAAAGAGATTTGTGTTTGTAATGCAGGAAAAGTAAAGAAAGCAAGTAGACAAAGTAACAAGTGTGTTGGGATTGGTGTTGGACACATATCTTTCATCATGACATGTGTGGAGACACCTCCATAATAAGATGTTCACTACAAGTCTCGCGAGCAAGTACTTCTACGACTCAAGTATTAAGGTCATCTCTAAATAATCACTATGATGGCTATAAGAAAATCACCTACTACAGACCACCACAATTAAGGGTTTCCCATGGATATCGTAATGAGCTTAGTGAATCTCTCTTTATCCCCCTTTGACCGTGTAGGTTATAAGACAATGCTTGCAGTCACAAAGTAGCACCGGACATACTCCCATACACATCCTAAGGGTATTTCCATATTTTCAGTCCAAAGGCAAATGTTATGTAGTCGACTTCACATACCATCTAAAGAGAGAGATCTAACACAATATCATAGATCAAGTGAGGATCCAAGACCAAAGTTATAGATCATATTTATTTCATTTCATAATAATGCTACGGTTTCTCCATCTCCCCAATAACAAAGGGAACTACTCACAAATAGAAGCAATCAACAACATCATCATATTCAAATGGATGGATCGAAAGAGCAAAAGTAAAATGCAAAACCACAATTGTATTTGGAATTACAACAAGATCTAAATGGATGAAAGAGGGGGCAATGGTGATGATGGAGATGCAACAGTTAATGATGAAGGGTAGCGTGTCTTCGTTTTCGACACCGGGGGTATGAGTTCCCCTTTGTTGTTTGGCCAGGGATGCAATTTCCGGCAATCTCGATCAGCGAGCTAGACAAACACAATCACAAAGAGAGACATAGGTTTTTTTACCCAGGTTCAGGTCCGTAGTAAGTAGATCCCTACATCCTGCAACTAGCTACTATCTGATTATCACAAGGTTATGCTGGGTTTCTTCTCTGGGAAGGTTCTCTGGTCTCTCCACTTTAATTCTGACCTAGGCCTCCTTTTATAAAGGTAAGGGGACACCACAGGGGTTGGTTCACATGTTTTGGTGCGAGCTTAGCCACGCGGCGGGCCGCAGCCTACAACACGGCCTGGCAATCCCACATTGGCACCACGTGTCGCTCGATGCATGTAGACTGATGTAGGGGCACGTCATGTTGGCCTGGTTCCTGTCAACCCCAATTATCTACTCGGGGTCGACCTGCTGCCGCGGTCATGGCTAGGATCCTGAGAAGAGTTATTCACGAGCCCCCGTGTAGGCGCTGATCCAGGGCCATGCTCCGCTCATGGGTCCTGGGATACCCTAATTCCGTGGACGCGACAGTAACCCCGGAAATGCCTCAACCTAGGCGGGATAGGTTGTAGATGTGTTCTATCTCAAGGGGTTCGTGACCTGGGTTATGCGGTCGAGCGATACCTTCGATCTGGATTCACGGATGTAGTATAATAGCTTTTTCCCTAAAATACCTAGGTTTAATCAATCCTTGGAAAGAAATTCTAAAAGGAAATAAAAAGGACACATCTACAAGACTTTGTTTCATCGTTTTACCTTTGTTTACTAGACCAATCTAGTTAATTTTATAATGGGTTGATTCGTTGCATGGAGATAGGCCAGGGTTGAAGATCCACACGTAGCTCCGCATCGTATGGGATAAAATATAATAATAAGCATAGTCATGTGTAAAGTTTTAATGGGGATAATCTCTTGTGGGCAACACATCCTAATATACTAGAGTCCCCGTGATGCAGCAGGCATGGCAATAATCTTTTAATCCAACTGAGTGCACCATGAAGCAATGAGCTACAAATGATTATAAAGTGTAAAACACAGATCAAAGCATTCAGTGGTGATGTTCTTGTGATCCCGAATGGGTCTCTAAGCAAAGACCGTATTACCCTTTCTACCACCGGGGTTCCTATGAGATCACCATTGGCCAATTATCTGACTTCAAGCCTTTATCAATCTATGGGGTCTTGGGTACCTACAAGTCCACAGATCGACACAAGAGACAAAGAAACAAAAGATACAAATCTTTATTTCAAAAAATTCACAATGCTCCCATAGATTAGATGCACATAATTGCTGCGAGGTTTCTCCCCAACCTGTATCTCTTGAGGACTACTCACTCATAACAATAAGATCAAGGATAGAAAACATTGCTCAAAAGACTTAGAATGAAATCAAATATTCTTACAATGGTCACTGAATCACAAGGCGATCTAAAGTATAAAGTAATGGCTATGGATAATGGAGGGGATGGAAGATGGAGGGGATGAACAATGGTGTGGATCTCCTTGGGGTGTGTTGTGATGCAATCTGAGAATGGCGGCCTCCTGCACGGCGGCTGAGACCTGAAAATATATAGGCGTCTTCATGAAAGTTGTAGGGTTTGACGAGACGGAGCCGCCACCCCATGGTACGAGCGGGCCCTAACCGTACCAGTGGTCGTTACGGCTATGGACACCTAGAATTGACTCCACAATTACTTGGTCATGTGGACTTCCTGAAAAACTTCATTATGACTCTAGATTTCGCATTAAAAAGCGTGATTCCTACACAACACAATTCAAATCAATGGTTTGGATATCTTTGCAATTATTAGTCATTAGTGGCAAGGACTGAGAGTTTTTTTTCTATTGCTTGACTAAAACAATGTTTAAATGCAATGGAAGATGGCTATTTTTGGAGCCATCACTAAGGTAAAAGGACAGAGAGTCCGGAAAGAGCCTCAAGTGTCGTGGGAATGGCCGCCTGCGGGGGTAGCGACTGAGTCGAGGGCAAGGGAGAGTGGGCCATCTATGCTGCGAGATTGAGGAGACTCGGGGTTTTACCCAGGTTCGCCCCCCTAGTAGGGTAAAAGACCAACTTCCTCCTAAATGTTTAATCGGAGAGTGGTTAAAAGGGGAGGTCGAACTCGGCGATGAGGGCAATGAGTCACCTCTATGGGGTGTATAGAAGTGTGTCCCTATAGAGGTTACCCTAGGGAGGATTATATAGCACTACCTCACTAGGGTTTACATGGATAATACCGAATCGGTTATGGTTTCATTTATCTTGACCTAATCCGACTAGGCCTAGCTACTCTTCTGGGCCTTCTCCATCTAGTCTCTAGTCTTCTTGGGATTCAATGTTTCCAGTCGCTGTAGTAGAGAACCCATTCGCCGTGGTCCTGGTCAGTCGAATCCGTCTCCTGGGCACACCCCTATTGGTATATCCCCATCAATAGTCCCCTAGTGCATCGGGGGTTTGGCGGAGGCTTCAACTTGGAAGTCAGAGTAGGCTAGTCGAATCAGAGATGAACTCTTCCAATGAAAGGATAAGTTGTTAACTTGAAGTCATGTCTAGTCACACTTTAAGCAAATCGCATAGGCTTCAGGTCGCCGTTTCCAGGCAAATGGAGTAGGCAAGTGATCAGTGTGATAGAAGTTGGAAAATTAACTTGGTCAAACTAGCCATTAGGTAACTCCCAACAGTAACTCTAGCAGAATTATCATGAAGTAATGGCTAATCTAGGATTTCTTGTTGATGCCACTATTTAAGGAGGAATGCGGGAACACCATACAGATCTTTCTCTGCACTTCTTCCTTTCTTATTCTCCTTCCCAAGCCGCCCTCGATCCAGATCTTCTGAACCGAGCGAAAACACTCCCGATGGCAGCTCCCAAAGATCTCTGGGAGAGTCCAAGTGCACGGCAGCTATGCTACAATCCTTTTAAGAGGACGGGGTTCTCGTGAAGGGGAATTTGTGAATCCCCACGGCTAGTAAGGCTGAGCTGAAGTTGCGGGGTAGGGAATTTATCTCATTCCTTAGTCACCAGGAGCGGGGGTTGGGATTCCCTACCTCGATCTTCTTCCGGTGCTTATGTCCCAATTATCGGATCAAGCCTTCCGACCTGGGATCACCCAACATCGTGCATCTCACGATCTTTGTTGCATTCTGTGAGAGTTACCTCGGGTGTAGAGCCTATTTCTCCCTCTGGCTAGAGTTGTTCCATGAACGCTTCAGCTGCAAGGGGAAGAATGATCCTATATTGGCCGCAAGCGGCGTCACCTTTGAAGCCCAACACCAAGTTCCTGAAGCTGATGCTACCAAAGAAAGCGGCAAACGAATGGAAGAAATTTTGGTTCTATGTCAAGCAATCTACCCCCACCGACAAAGTGGCGATCCCGGCATATACTGCGGAGCAGAGAAATCCACGTCGTCTGTCTACACATAAGCTCCCCTAGGATCAGGCTGTAGACTTGGCGGAGATATGCTCTCGCATAACAGAGCTAGAGGACGAGGGGTTGATTATGATCAACCTCTACAACTGCTGGCTCGGGAGGCGAGTAATTCCACTCGCCACCCGAGCCCACTAGATGTATGAACACATTGGGACAACAAACCTAACGAAGTCTTCGCATTAGGTGTGGGCCATGGACAATTACGTCACGGCCCTAAAGAAGATCACGGACGCGAAGTTCACCGATTTGTCAGAGGGACTTCGCCCGTTCTGGCCTAGAGCGCGTCCATCCCCCACTATAAGTTCCTTCATCCATAGTATCTTCTTTGTTTGGTTCCCCGAGTCCGGATGTTGATTCATGTAGTTCATCTCATGTTGTAGATCTTCCAAATTCTGGAGCACTAGCTTCCTCCACTTGACGAGGATGTGCTAGAGGAGCTTCTGGATGACGACAAGAGGGACTCCTCCGAGCGCGATGAGGAAAGCGAGGAGAAGAAGGAACTTGCCTTCGTGCCGCAAAAGACTCGCCGCCAGAAGCGCCATGAGGAGGAGGCCTGTCGTAGCCTTGAGGAGTACGACAATGATCTGGAGATCTTAATGAACAGAGCTCGAAATGGGTTCTCACCCCGACTAAACTTGTCATGAAGGCGAATTGCTGGAGGCAAAACCTAAGACAGAGTCCAAGCCAGAGGAGGCGACAGAGTGAGAGGTGGTGAAAGAGTCGGAGGCCCTAACGAGCCAAGAGGCGTCAGCAAAGAATCAAGTAGCCAAGAGGCCCTAACCGCCCAAGCCACAAAATCATGCAAGCCTCCTCGAGAAGGAGTTGACGGCCCTAAACTAGAGAAGCCCGTGCATATCAGCACAAGGATGGGAGTCTTTCTAATCGCCAAGTAAGTGTTTTCTGTTTATTGTGTCCCACTTGTATTGCGCCACTCAGAATTTCTGAGTCGCTAACCATTCAGAACTCACAGGAGCCAGCCAAAAGTATCAAACACACCACCGTGGCGAAGATCCCTTCAAGGTGCACCGAGGAGGGAGAAGACGCCTCCAATAAGAGGAAGGGTAACTCTAGCAAGGCTCCTGACCTTGGTCCCAAAAATAAGAAGGTCATCTTTGACCAAGTAGGCAAGGCAGCAACAAGGGATGACGCGGGCAACATTGTCGTGCATGAAGTGGGTGTGTGTCTTATGAGGAAGGCACGTGGTGGAGGGCGTTTCCTTGGCAAAGGATGCAGCAACAGCATCGCCCACGGCGACGGCCATGGCAGCGATGTTCCCACGATTTCTTGCCAATGGATCCTCTACAACTACCCAGATGCAGTCGCCGGCAGTGGTAGAGGTCACCGACAAGAACTTGAGGCTAATGGCCGAAGGGCCCGAGGGAGTAGCATACCCGTCTCCGTCTATGGGAGCAATCAAACTCCATCACTTAGTATGTCCAATCCCCGAGGATCTATCAAACTCCATCGCTTAGTATGTCCAATCCCCGAGGCTATAGTCGCTAAGTAGTATGTCCAATCCACGAGGCTCTAGTCGCTAAGTAGTAGTGGCTGGAGACTAATTTTTTGAGTGTCTACTCCCCGAGGGTCAGGTTGCTGAGTAGCAGCGAGTCGCGTCTTGAATGTTTTCTTGATGTTGTTTAGTTGCTTTTGTCATGTAGCGTGAGTCGGACGACCGGCGATTGGAGTTGGAGCGCCTTACCCCCTACTTGCAGGTCACGAGCCAAGTGATACGTCCATTTTGTATCACTATTCTATATCATAATTTACTGTTATTCATTGATATATTTCATGTTAAGAGATGATACTTATGTTATTTCATCTATTTTTGCATGGTTGATGACTTTTGGAGGATGGACCGATGAAGTCCGAATTCTGATGGAAAAGGCACTGTTTGGAGGCGAAATTCGTGAAGATCATAAAATCCCAGAAAATATATGGAAAATCCTATTTTTTCAGAATACGAAGGAAGCCAGAAGGGGGAGCGGAGATGGGCCACAGGGGGCCCACACCACCCCTAGCGCGGGCCACCATAGGCCACGCCACCAGGTGGTGTGGCCACCCTGGCCTACCTCTGGCTCTGCTTTTTGGCGTATATAATCCCCCCAAAATTGGGGGGCGGGGGCGACCATAGAAAGATTTCGCCGCCTCTACGGGGCGGAAAACTGCAGACATAGAAAGAGCTCTCTGGCAGGCAAAAATCTGTCGGGGAAATTCCTTCCTGTAGAGGGGAGATTGTTGCCATCAACACCATCATCAAGCTGGACTTCATCGGGATCATCATCATCATCTCCACCTGCACCATCCTCACCACTCCATACTGCTGTAACAATTGGGTTGAATCTTGCATAGTTCTTAGGGGAAACTTTCTCGGTGTTGATTACTTCTTGTAGTTGATGCTATTGAGTGGAACCATTTAATTATCGTTCATGTTCATATTTTTACTTATCTTCATCTCTGATCTTGATCCATATGATGTCTCGTGAGAATTTTGTTTAGTTCTTGAGGACATGGGAGAAGTCATGTTGTTAGTAGTGGAATTGTGTTGAGAAAGATACTATAGTTTGATATTTAAGTTGTGGTGTTATTCTTCTAGTGTTGTCATGTGAACGTTGACTACATGACACTTCACCTTTATGGGCCTAGGGGAATGCATTGTGTATTTGGCTAATAATTGTAGGGGTTGCCGGAGTGACAAAAACTAAACCCCCGTTAGGAAACCTTTGCACAAGGGAGTGTAGGATCTCAGAGTTTAAAGTTATGATTAGGTTTCTATCTTAATTACTTTCTTATACTTGCGGATGCTTGTAAGGGGTATAATCATAAGTATGTATTAGTCCTAGGAAGGTTAGTACATTATCACGGGTTCACCCACACAACACTTATCCAACTAAAGAAGATTAATCAACTATATGAAGCGAAAGCACTTGATAGTATTCCCATGTGTCCTCGAGAATGTTTGGTCATCTTAAGTAATACAACCGGCTTGTCCTTTGCTAAAGAAAGGATTGGGCCACTTTCTGCATCTATTATCATTGTCTTTTATTTAATCGCACTTTATTTATCTTCATTATCAAAAACCCCTAAAAATCTGTTTGCTAAGTATTTACAGAGAATTCCTGATCCAAGCCACTCGTCAACACCTTCTGCTCCTCGTTGGGTTGGACACTCTTACTTATCAAAAATACTGCGATACACCCCCTATATTTGTGGGTCATCACCAAGCTATCAACCAGCTTCAAGCTGCAGCGAGTATGTGACTTTTTTGTTCCTCGATGAATTGTGCTATATGATTCAGCAGCGAATTGATCTTCCTCCCTTGTTTGCAGGAAATGATGCCTCCTTGTTGGCGAGTGCCTGCGAGGGTTATGTATCGGTTGTCAAGCTTGAGGCTAGAGGGTGACTACCATCATGGCGGAAGAGAAAGCCAAGGCTGTGGTGGTAGAGGCAAAGAAAAAACGCAAGGCCTCTGATTCCGTGATCGCGGAAGTGTAGACGAAGTTCTCAGATTTGGAGGAGTTCATTGTTGAGAACTGTTGGCGGCTGCTTGGTGAGTATCCTTGCCTTGTTTTTTCTTTGAGTTGGGTCGAGTCCCCAGGTGGGTCAAGTCCCCAAGAGGGTCGAGTGTGCTGACGCCCTGCATATGTCATAGGCCCGAATGAACTGGCGGTGCTTTAGTACGGGGCCAAGTACTACATCAAGGAGGTGCTTGGGGCTGCCACGGTGTCGTCAATGTGCGCCTGGGATATTCTCCAGGACATTTCCCTACCGAGGTGATCCATGAGGGGTTCGTCGAGGTGTGGAGGCACCTGGAGGAGGTGCCTACGATCGTTGAGTGGATGATGTACTCCACATTCCACCGCGGGGCGACTACAACATTTAGTCTTGGGTTCACGCACTTCCCCGATGACTTCGAGCTCGATGACGTGAAGAGTAGGTTCCCTTCCACGACCAGAGTTGTCTAGGTTCCTGACGTGTTGGTGTTGAACATGAAGGCCACCCCTTATGCGGATCGAGTTTTGGCGATGAGTTACCTCCTCCCCTATTAGGAGAGTTAGGTCACACCAGGAGAACTTCAACCGCGGCACCGGGACTTGCCATCAGAGCATCTGTTTCAATCGGCGGTCGTGAAGTCGCTGATGACATTCCTCGTTAACTAGTGGAAGCCTTTTGCAAGGACCAAGGGCGCGGATGAGGCTTCTTCCTCGCAGGCAGCAGAGTAGTTTGTTGAGCCTGCAATATGTAACATCTTATGTAGTGGTCTTGTGATTGGCCAAAGATGATGCATTTTGTGTAAGTATTTTGTGAAGTAATTGTAATTCGCATTGTTTCCTTTGATGCCAGTCGACTTGTATTGAATCATGGAGTTGGGTGTATGTGCTTTATGATATATTTGCATGACATGGAGGAGTCGCTTTGCGAGTTCCTAGGCATATTTGCTTTGAGATTGAGTCGCACGCGCATGGTTAGTGGGGACTTGGTAGTTTTCCAGCTGTTTGAGTAGCTTAGGTTGATTCTCATTAACTCGGGGGGTCAGTCGTGTGGCGGCTCCAACGGTTACTCTGTACTTGGCATTTTCTTAGGGCGCAAGCAGGTGTGATGGTCGAGTCCCTGAGTGTGTTACTTAGCCTTTCGATTTGTGAGCCCAAGGTTGTTATAGACATGTGACACTGTTTCATTTTTAGCGAGTCACTCCTCTTGGCCTAGTGGGCCATTCGCATGGTGACTCTAGGGGTATCAGTAGGCGTTATTGTGGATGACCCAAGGCTCGAGTGACCTCAATGCCCTTGTGTCGCACTACTTCACCGTGCGAGTCGCTCTTCCCAGGATGGATGATGGCGAGAGGCTCAGTTTATTAGAGCGAGTGTGTGTGAGCATAGAGTATGGCGAGTTGACGCAGTTGTGGGAGAGACATATCTTTATTGATATTCAACATAGGGGTTTGCAAGTTTTGGTTCTATGTATAGAACTTGTGAAGTAGGTTCACATTCCATGGTCACTCGATGTTGATCTTGCTGTTGCCGTGGATGTCGATGAGATAGTAAACATCGTTCCCTAGTACCCTACCGATTGTGAATGGGACTTCCCATGGGGGGAGAGCTTGTGCATCCCCTTCTTGTCCTAGATGATACACAGGACGAGGTTGCCTTCTTGGAAGGTCCGAGTCTGGACTCAACGGCTGTGGTAGAGGCGAAGTCCTTGCTGGTAGATTGTTGTGCGGGAGAGAGCCAGGTTGTGGGCCTCGTCGAGTAGTTTGATCCTGTTTTGATGGGAGACTTTGTTGTCTTCCTCGGCGTAGTTACGACTCAAGGCGAGTCGTGTTCAAGGTTGGTTGGAATGACCGCCTTGGCTACGTTCACCATGAAGAAAGGGGTGAACCCTGTTGATTTGTAGATGGAGGTGCAAACGCCCTAGAGTACTAAGGGGGTTCCTCGACCTAGCAGCCTGGCATCCGCTCGAGATGTACTTGTAGTCGTGGTTTGAGCCTGTAGAGGATGCTTTGATTGGCGCGTTCGGCTTGGCCATTTGACTCCGGGTGAGCGACTGAGGCGAGGTCGAGTCGTATCCCGTGTTCTTCACAGAACTAGACCATGGCGCCTTTGGCAAAGTTGGTCACGGTGTCGGTGATGATGATGTACAGGTAGTTGTATCAGTAGATGAGCTTGCAGAGGAACTTGGTGGTTGTCTTCCTATCGCACTTCTTGATTGGATTCTCCTCAACCCACTTTGTGAATTTGTCGACTGCGACTAGGAGGTGGGTGTAGCTAGAGGTGGCACTTTTCAACCTTCCCACCATGTTGATGCCCCATACGGCGAATGCCCCGAATTGGTTATGGTTTTATTGATCATGATCTAATCTGACAGGGCCTAGCTATGCTTCTAGGCCTTCTCCATCCAGCTGCCCATCTTCTTGGGATTCAATGTTTCCAGTCGCCATAGAAGAGAACCCATTTTCCGTCAGCTTGGTCAGTTGAATCCATTTCCTAGGCATACCCCTAATTGTATATCCCCATCATCAAGCACTATTCCAGGTTAGGGGCGCACACCCCCTTTTATAACCCCATCCCTTGTGCCATCGCTTTTATCCATCCCGTCATGGAACACGGTGGTTGACCCTCTTCGTCTTCTCCCAAGATACGTCGTCTTGTTATTCTAGCTTCTCCGCTGGATCAGCCATCCTTTCCCTTCGAGGAGATCCCCGTCGTTCAGGTGGGGCATCCGAGTGGTGATGGAAGCCGCCTAGGGGGAGACGGTCTTTCGAGCAGTCACTCCTCCAAGGGGTGGCCTCGTCTTGTTGGCTTCGAGTTCTTCTTAATGCTAGTCCGTGACCCTGGGGCCTACTCATTTGTGGTACCAAAGTTCCCGGGTGACTGCATCGTGGTACCTAAGTTTCCTGAAATTGCCGCGTTCTGAAATGTTGTGCCGCCAACTACTGAGAGGGGCCATTTCAAGGCAAACTCATCTCACCCCTACCAAATCCAAACATTCCGTGAAACTTCCCCATGAAGTAGAGGGTCGGGACCCTCATGTCAGTAATATGTCCGTGACGTGAGCACCAACGCGAAAACCACGTAGGCAAAATGAGGGACTAAAGGAGCATGGTGCATTGACCAAATTCACAAATCCACTCCCTCCCTCCTTTCACATGAACCCTAGCACCGGCGGCGTCGAAATTTCCTCTCCAACCAGAATGATCCCTTCGGGCATTTGACTTCTAGCTCCAAGTTGTTGCGCCTACTTACTAGTACCGAGCTCTAATCCGAATGTCATGCTAGCCGTTGTGATGCTCTATCCTGCCTCTACCATCGACGAGCTGAGCAGCACGAAGGATGGCAGATCCTATTGCCGAGGAAGAAGTACTTCTGGATATTTGCGGGTCAGCTACTCTTCTCTTTGCTATTCACACTATCTACAACTGCTAGATAGCTATTGGAATTACAGAGATAGATCGAACCTAGAATTGTTTGTCAGCATGCTGACAAACAATTCTTATCTTTTGTCCCCAATTTTCTGTCAAGTAGGATCTCTGCTGAACCCAAATACACGGTTATGGTCATCCTCTGCGGATAGCACATTAAATTAGCAGATGGGAAGAGCAAGTGGAATCAAGCTAGCTGTCTAAAGATGGAAGTAGCGCCTGTGCAGTTATGCACTATCCCTGGTATGGTTGCTGCTGTGTGTGAACATGCTGAAATGGGGCTGGACCAAACTGCACGGTTCAGCTTCATTGATGAACAAGGCTTCACGGTTCCTATAGAGTGTGACCGTCAGCTAATTGGGTTGATGAAACAGTTTGTTGGGCTTCGCGTGGTTATGCTGATTTGTAAAATACTAGATGTGGAAGCTCCTGCTACTGGGAGTCGCCCAGCTATTATTGGACAGGGTGGTCTAACTCGAACCCCTACTGTTGTCGAGCAAAATGTGGTTCCTCGTCTGCGACATGCTTCTTTCAGGCAACCTCCTCATAGGAGTCCCCGTATTGCCGTTGTGCAAAACACTGCTCTAGAATCTGCTGGTACTGGTCGTCCCCATGGTGATGCTGCTCTGGCTGCTGCTGACACAATCCATGCCGCTATTGAGCAAACTAAGGCTTCCGGAGGCTGCTGCGCTATTGTTGCCAAGACTGCTAACTTGCATTTTGCTCCTCCTTGAAACCGTGCTCAGGTTGTGCAAAACTCTGCTCTGGAATCTGCTGGTACCGGTTGTCCACGTGGTGTTGTTGCTCCGGCTGCTGCTGACCCAATCCATGCCACTGTTGAGCAAACTAAGGCTTCCGGAGGCTGCCCCGCTGTTGTTGCCAAGATTGATGCCTTGTGTGCTGCTCCTCCTTGAAACCGTGCTCAAGTTGTGTGAACCCGTGCTCTGGAATCTACTGGTACTAGTCATCCCCGTGTTGTTGTTGATCTGGCCGCTGTTGACCCAATATGTGCCGCTATTGAGCAAACTAAGGCTTCCGGAGGCTACCCCTCTGTTGTTGCCAAGACTGGTGCCTTGTGTCCTCCTCGAACCCGTGCTCAGGTTCAGTGAGCTGCTGGTCTGGAGCTAGCTCATGGTCTGGACTCTAGTAGCACTCGAAACACTGCTATTGTGGGAACTGCTCCTGATCGTCAATGTGGCGTGGCAGCAACTGATCCTATTGTGGCAGCCGTTAGCCGAGGCCCTGCCTGTCCACTGGGTATTGTAGCACCCGCTGCTAAGGGCCCTCGCCTTGCTTCTAGTCCTGGTACTTCCATCGAGGTTGTTCCAGCTAACGATGATGCTGGTGATGGCGATGGTGGCATTGTGGCTAGGTCTGATGGTTCCGCTCCACCTCTCGAACCTCTCGGAGGTTTGTATCCTGCAGAACCTAATGATGGCAAAGTAATCGTTCATGTCGGTGTCGAGGATTATACTACAAAATTAGATGATGGCACAGAAAAATTCTATGACAAGTTTGATGTAATCCTTGGCAGATACTATCCTGAAGTGGTAGAGTTATCTGACCTGATGGCATCGTTACGTGTGAAGGTGTTGTGGGGGTCCTCCCAGGTAGCATGTTTGTTATATTTTGGTAACAAGAGCAAAAAGGCTATAGAAGTGAAGTGTACTTCCACTTGATAGTGCAAATGGTTGGAGAGGAATTGGATTTCGACAATAGAGATGATGGACTTGTAGAAGGCATGTGTGACCTGATCCATGGCATCACTAGGGCTGGTCCGACTGAGGGTAGCTTCGAACAGAGGAGAGTATTACTGAGGAGCGTCATAAAGAGGAGTAGGAAGATCATCCCTAGAAAGGGCATCCCGAAGAAGAACATCGCCAAGGAGACCACGCCAGAGAAGAGGACGCCCAAGAGTCGCACGAAAAAAGGCACCACGCCGCAGAGTACACTCCTGAGATCAGTCAAAATGCCACATCGAACGGTAGTAGCAAAAATGCTAAGAGGGCTAGCACGATGGTGAACACTCCCAGGAGTGGTAGCAAAAAGGAGAAGATGGCCAGCATGGAGGCTACCACACCCAGTGGGAGCAGAAAAAATGCTAATTTGGAGCGGAACACGCCGCTGAGGTCAGGCGATAATGCCAGCACGAAGGATAACACACCCAATAGTAGCAACAAAAGGGCTAATTTAGAGCGGAACACGCCGTTGAGGTCAGGCAATAATACAAGCACGAAGGAGAACACGCCCAATAGTAGTAGTAAAAGGGCTAATTTGGAGCGGAACACGCCGCTGAGGTCAGGCAATAATGCCAACACGAAGGAGAACACGCCCAATAGTAGCAGCAAAAGGGCTAATTAGAACAAGAACATGCCGCAGGGTGCATGAAATAATGCCAGCACCCTGGAGCCAACACCCGTGAGGGGAAGCAGGAAGGAGATCACACCCAAGAGCGGAAGTAAAAAGCCTAGTTCGACGGGGAATGGAACACAGATGTCAAGCCCTACTGATACCATCAGGAAAGATTACATTAGGGAGGATGTACACAAGAAGAGTAAGAGGGTTCTGTATAGTCAAGATGAAATTGATTCTGACTATTGTTTGTCTACTGAAGTACCTGGGATGCGTGCAAACGTAAGACCACCCCATGTGGTTGCAGCAGAACCAACCGAGTGT
This sequence comes from Avena insularis, assembly GCA_023614405.1. Lineage (NCBI taxonomy): Eukaryota > Viridiplantae > Streptophyta > Magnoliopsida > Poales > Poaceae > Avena > Avena insularis. Next base: position 510,479,938 of record CM042690.1, read on the forward strand.
CTTGGAGAAAATAGAGTTGCCGGTGAGGTAGATTTGGGCAATGTTCCGGTTCATCCATGTGGAGATGATGGTGCAGCCCCGCCCATGGGAGTCAATATGATGTGTGCAGTACTAGGCATCAGAGACGATGGCCAGGATTCTGAATCAGATGAAGAAGAAGGCACTGTAGAGGATCAAAAATTTTGTGATGATGAAATAAACAAGGAACTTAACGATGAGGCTGGTATTCCAGTCGATGATTTGGGTGTTGAAGTAGAAGAAATGAAACATGACCATGAGTATCCTATAATTTCAGTCGGCACCGAGTTCAGGAGCATGCATGAGTTCAGGATATCGTTCCGGCATTTTTGTAACAAGGGGGAGTTCGACGTTTATCAACTGAAGAACACTGCCCAGAGGTATGAGGCCATTTGCTAGTTAACGTGGATGAATGGATGGGTCGAGGTACATTATCCATGGAGGATCACTGCAAGATCCTTACCTGCCTCGAAGGAAATTAGGGTACTGGGGCAATGAATGCAGCAAACCATTAAACTTTCTCTCCTTTCACTCTATAACTACAATTGTTGTGTGGTATTGTCAACACCTGGATTTTTAAACCTAGATGCCTATTATGCCATACATCGCAATCCCAGGATTACCATTTTTGCGAGACATAACAGATTGGATATCATAGTACATCATCCATTACAACCATAATAAGGTCTTACAAATAAAGGATCTCATGATCCAGTCTTAATACAAACAGTGGAATAATAAGCATAGTAGTGGGCTCCATCTTCAGGGTCACAGGCAATGCTGATGATGGGAGATGATCCTAGTTGTCGTAGACGTCCTGTTGTCCATCATCCTGGTAGTCCTCCTCATAGTCTGGCCACAGAATAGCCAGGGACAAATCCATGAGTACTCTTTAAGTACTCGCACTATCACTAACAAGTAAAGAAAACTAATTTAATGTTCTACATCACCTAAGTGAGGAACTTAGTTTTCATGTTCACAACCCTGTTGTGGTCAAGTAAAAGTCACAGTTCAATTCACAAGTGGGGGAGGGTCAGTGAGAGGTGGTGAGTGGAATGGTGTGGAGAAATGAGGCAGGGGTGGCCTCCTTTTATACTATAGAGAGGGACTGGCAGTGCGGGTATGGCTTCGGTGTGACGAGGCTGTGGCTGGCGTATCGGCGGCTAGTGGGTGGTGCGTGGTTCCCTGGCAGTTCTGACGGACTTAATGGCGATGCGTGGGGCGGTGTGGTTCGGTCGGGAGCATGCGGTGCTCCGCGCGGACGTAGAGATGTTTGCGGTGGCGTGCGGCAGCAAACGGGGTTGTCTGCTGAGTTGCTGTGATCACGGCGGGCATGAGAGTGCACGGCGAAGGCAAGGAGCGGTCTGGGCGAGCTGGTCGAGCGCGGCGAGCTGGCGTGCTCTGGTCATGGTGCATAGGCACGGTGCGCGGCGTATCTAGGGTGGTCTAGGGCTCGGCTGGAGTCGAGGCTAGGACAAGGGGTGGTGGTGGAGTGCGGCGTGCTTCCTAGACATCATGGTTGGCTACGGGGGTGTCTGCTGTGAGCTGGCCGTGGTCGGCTGGCGATGACCAAAATCGGGCGGCACTCCACTGTGCAAACGGCAAAGGGGGGACTTGGTCTGGGTGCTAGCTATGCTCAAGGGAGACAGGGAGTGAAGTGGAGACCAAATGGTCGACTAATTACTGTGGAAACAGTGAAGTTAGGCAGGTGGTTAAATTAGTGTAAGCAAGGTGTTTGTGGAAATGGCCGCATGAAACTTTCTTTGGAAATTTTGATTCAATTTTTTGGAGTGATCTTAAGTTAAGCTTGAGAGTCTATGTTTGCTTGGAGAGGTCAAGGGGAATTCATTTGATAGTTTTTTGAAAAAGTGGGATCTTAACATATGAACTAGATTCAATTTTCAACTGTCCATTAAATTGATTTGAAAGATCTTTTTGTAAGTTTGTAAAGTGGGCCTTGATACACTTTTACTTGTTCTAGCAAGGGTGAAAATAAATAGAAATGTTTCTGCTAGAATTCTACTTCTAGGAACACACAAAGTGGCCTACTGGTTAACTTTTGTCAAAAAGACCATTTGCTTTATTTATTCATATTTGATTTTTTCTTTTGATTTTGTTTGTAATTAGCCTAGATGATGTAGCATTCACCTTTAAACCATTTCACACTAATCAAGCATGGCAATTTCAATCAATTCTACACTAATGCAAAACACACATGCATTCATATTTATTTTCTTAATAAAAGTTTTTGTTAACCCTAAATTGGGTGATTTCAACTTGATAATCTTGATTAGAAGTTTTGGGGTGTTACAAACCTTCCCTCCTTAAACAAAATCTCGTCCCGAGATTTAAGAAAAAACTAGGAACTAAAGAGATCTGGAAACTCAATCCTAATGTAATCTTCTCGCTCCCAAGTAGCTTCTTCTTTGGTATGGTTGCTCCATTGGATCTTGAGAAACTTGATACTCCGGGTCCTGGTGGTTCTGAAGGCTTCTTCCAAAATACAGATGGGTACTTCATGATATGTCAGGTCCTTTTTGATATATATGGCTTGGTGATCGATGTTCTTGAAAACTTCGGTCTTCTCCGGAACTTCTAGGTATTTGCGAAGTAACGAGATATGGAACACATCATGGATGGCTGACATCTCCTCTGGCAGTTCCAGTTGATAAGATACTTCTCCTCGGTGATTTAAAATCTTGAAGAGTCCAATATATTTGGCGGCTAAATTTCCTCCGACATTGAAGGTCATGTCTCTATGTAACTCTTCTGCCTGGATTGGGCAGTCTTGAGGTGCTCATGGACTTTGTGAACCTTCTCTTCGGCTTCTCGTAGGATGTCGGGTCCAACAATCTGACTCTCTCCTACTTGCGACCAATTCAAAGGGGTACGACACTTTCTTCCATACAGAAATTCAAATGGGGTCATTTTCAAACTGGCTTGATAACTGTTGTTGTATGAGAATTTGGCGAAAGGCAGACAATCTTCCCATTATGATCCATACTCTAGAGGCATGAGCTCTCAACATATCTTCTAAGATTTGGTTGATGCTTTCAGTCTGTCCATCGGTTTGCGGGTGATAAGTTGTGCTGAAATTCAACTTGGTTCCTAATCCTTCATGGACTTTCTGGCAAAATCTAGAGGTAAACTGGGTTCCTCGATCCGACACTATGGTCTTGGGGTTCCATGCAAACTAATGATTCTAGCAATGTACAACTCTGCTAGCTTTGAACTCTGGTAGGTAGTCTTGACAGGTATAAAATGGGCTACCTTGGACAGTCTATCAACTATGACCCAAATATAGTCATTGCCCCTACTAGATGTAGGCAAACCGGTGATAAAGTCCATTTCGATGGAATCCCATTTCCATTCTGGAATCTGCAATGGTTGCAACAGTCCTGCGGGTCTCTGATGTTCCGCTTTGACTCTCTGATAGATATCACACTTGGCTATGTAGCTTCCAATTTCTCTCTTCATCTTGTTCCACCAAAATTGCTCCTTCAAATCCTGATACATCTTCGTTCCTCCGGGGTGGATAGAATAAATAATATCATGAGCTTCCTGCATGATAACTTGCTTCAGCTCCGAATCTGCTGGCACACAGACACGTCCTTTGTACCACAAAACTCCTTCTTCATCTTCGGTGAATCCGGGTACCTTCCCTGTACCAATACGGTGTTTGATTCCGTCGATACTTGCATTTCCTTTCTGCGCTTCCTTGATCTGACTGATCAACATGGGTTGATGTTCAATGCTAGCTAAAAATCCTTGTCTAACTAGCTCCGTTCTAAACTGCTCCAACTCTTCATGCAAACTTGGCTGGGCTTCTTTGATCATGGTGTTTAACCTACACGGCAATCTTCTAAGAGCATCCGCTACCACATTGGCTTTGCCAGGGTAATAGTGAATGTCAAGGTCATAATCCTTGATTAACTCTATCCATCTCCTTTGCCTCATAGTCATCCCCTTCTGAGTGAAAATATACTTTAGGCTCTTGTGATCTGAATAAATCTTACAGCGGTTACCCATAAGGTAATGACGCCATGTCTTCAAGGGTAAAACTACGGCTGCTAGTTCAAGATCATGGGTAGGGTAGTTTTGCTCATACTGCTTCAGTTGTCGGGACAAATATGCTATGACTTTGCCTTCTTGCATCAACACACATCCGAGACCAATCTTGGATGCATCACAATACACATCAAAAGGCTTCTTGATATCTGGCATAATCAAGATTGGGGCTGAAATCAATCTCTTCTTGAGTTCATGAAAACTTGCTTCACATTTGTCAGTCCATTCAAGCTTCTTGTCTTTCTTCAACAGTTGGGTCATTGGTCTTGCGATGCTCGAAAATCCTTCAACGAACTTGAGGTAGTATCCTGCTAATCCGAGAAATGCACGGACTTGGGTTTGAGTGGTTGGGGCTTTCCATTCTTCAACATCTTTGATCTTGGCGGGATCGACAACGACTCCTCCTGCCGACACTGTATGTCTGAGGAATCCTACTTCCTTCAACCGGAACTCACATTTGCTAAACTTGGCATATAATTGATGTTCTCTAAGGGTTTCAAGGATAGTTCTTAGGTGTAGCTCATGGTCTTCTTCTGACTTTGAATAGATTAGAATATCGTTGATAAAAAGAACGACAAACTTATCCAGAAAGTTCATAAAAATCTTATTCATGAGATTCATGAAATAAGTGGGGGCATTGGTTAATCCAAAAGACATGACCGTATACTCATACAATCCATATCTGGTGGTAAAGGCGGTCTTTGGAATATCTGTTGCACGAATTTTGAGTTGATGATAACCAGTTCTAAGATCAATCTTAGAAAACACTCTGGGACCAGTCAACTGATCAAACAGATCCTCTATCTTGGGCAGTGGGTACTTGTTCTTGATGGTGACATCATTCAGCTTCCGGTAATCCGTGCACAAATGGTTACCTCCATCTTAAACAAAACAGGCGATCTCCATGGCGACGCACTTGGTTGAATCATACTTTCTCCAGCATAGCATCAAGTTTCTTCTTCAGCTCCACTATTTCATATGGGTTCATACTATAAGGTCTCTAGGCTATGGGTCCAGTTCCAGGAATTAGTTCAATAATGAACTCGATATCCCGATTTGGGGGCATACCGGGCAATTCATCTGGGAATACGTCAGGGTATTCATAGACTACTCTGACTTGGTCTATGGTTGGTTGGGCTAGACTCTTGTTGCATTTGAATTGACGGGGGAAGGTCTCAGAAACATGCTCTACTGATACTCCAGAGCTACTGGTCATGGTTATGGCTTTCTTGCTATAGTAGATTAATCCTTTATGTTTCGACATCCAATCCATTCCTAGTACTACTTCCAAACCTTTGGTTCTAAGTACTATTAGGTTGGCATAAAAATTTATTCCATGGATTCTGATAAGTACAACCTTGCAAATTTTTCCAGCTTTGGTGGTTGAACCAGGTATTTGAACTATCATAACATGCTTCAATTTTGTTGGTTGAATCTTACTAGTGCATGCAAATTCTCCTATAACAAACGTGTGTGATGATCCAGAATCAAACAACACTCTTGCAAGTATTAAGTTAACTGAAAACATACCTAGCACGACATCGGGCGCTTCTTGGGCTTCTTCAGCATTCATGTGGAATAGACGGCCGTTGCGGTTGAGCGAATTCCCTAGGGCAAATCTTCTTCTAGGCTGAACATGGCGCTGCTGCTGAGATGGGGCATTCACATTGGCGGTGGCTGCAAGCTTCTTGTGACACTCATTGGATTAGTGACCCTTGACTCCACATTCAAAGCAAGTAATATGGGACTTGTCTTTGGCTGCAATAGTCACGGCATTGCTTCCAGTCCTTGGGGCAGTATTGTTGTTCTTGTTGTTGGACTTGGGAGGTGCACGGTTGAAGTTGTTAGAGTTGCCGGGTTTGTTGTTGTGGTTTCCTCCAGACTTCAAGTTTCCTCCGCTACGATTGGGGTAGCTTGGACGGGACATTGGGGGTCTATTGTTTCTTGGGGCATATCCTGCAGACGGGTTGGGGCGATACTTCTGGGTATTGTGGGACCCAGTATGGTGCATCATCCTACGCTTGCGGTTGTCATTCTCTTGGTTGATCTTCCCTTCCATCTGGATGGCAGAGTCTACTAGCTCTTCTAGATATTTAAAACAGATGTTGACTAACACAGTCTGCATCTCATCATGCAATCCATTCAGGAACCTTTCCTTCTTCTTGGCTTCAGTGTTGATCTCATCAGGGGCATATCTAGCTAGGGACAGAAATTTGTCACGGTACTCAACTACCCTCATCCTTCCTTGCTTCAGTTCCCTGAACTCATCTCTCGTCTTGGTGACTAAACCTTGTGGTACATGGGTGCGGCTGAACTTGATCTTGAATGCTTCCCAAGTCATCATATGACCGTCATTCATAGTACGGGTGCTATTCCACCAGGCTCTTGCATCTCCTGCCAGATAGTGGGTGGCAAACAGTACCTTCTCATTGGCCTCAACTCCTGTGACTTCCAGATTATTCTCCATGGTTTGCAGCCAGTCATCAGCATCTAAGGGATCCTCAGATTTGTTGAAGATAGGGGGATTGGTATTCTGAAAGTTCTTAAGCTTGGATCCATGGTGATCCTGATTTCCATGGCCTTGATTATTGTGGGCCATCTGAGCTATCTGTTGAAGAGTGGCTAGGTTGGCTTGGCATTTGGCTCTACTAGCTTCACCGTCAGAAACTAGCATCTGTAGAATCTGCAGCATCGGGTCCTGCGATGAGCTGCTTCCTCTGGGGTATCCAGGAGTCATCTGAAGATTGAGATAGATAATGCGATAAGAGGGAAATTTCTAAGGTTCATGGTTTTTGTTTTCAAAAGCTTTAAATTTTGAGTTTGACTCAGGTTTTTCAAACTCACAACTCCCTCTCATTCATTCATTCAAGCACACAATACAACACACACCACAACACAAATGGAAAACAGATGGTTTTAAGAACCATTTTGTGAAACTACGATACAGTGGGACCGATACAACTCATTCCGACGGTAGTTATCAAGTGCATCTAATCATCATCAATGAATTCGGAATCATCATCATCGATGTAGAATTCCATGGCATCATCCTCCAGGTAGTCGTTGTCATTACTGAGGTAAGAGTGAAGATCTCCCTGGATCTCTTCACCTTCCTCCTCCTCCTCTTTTGCTTCAAGCTGGACTTCCTGTTCACGGATGGTCTTCTCAAGAGTGTCCACCTTCTTGCGAAGATGATCGATGGTGTGATCCTTCTTCTCGCGCTGATGACGAAGTGATTGGCGATCTTTGACGAGCATGGTGAGAGTCTGGTCCTTCTTGGCGGCAATGGCAAGGTTGTGGTTGGCGTAGGCTCGAGCATTGTCTAATTCCTTCTGCCTATCATACAGCAGGAAGTCAAGATTTTCCACCTGGCGCTTCAATTCTGGGTGACTTGGCATCTCCAATGGCATTCCCATAGAATCACGCCTTGTGAAGTGAGCAAAGCGAGTTCCCTGGATCAAGTTGATGTTTTGCCCACAGAGACGGGCAAGAGCTTCATGCATAGCCCTATCTAATCCATCTAGCCAGTTGTTATCTCGCACGGTGAATTGGATCTTCTAAGAAAGGGGTGCTTCCATCTTGCCTCTGAGATGTGCAACTATCAGCCATTGTAGATCTCCTCCTAGGTGATCCTTGAGTTGAGCCCCGAAGAATTCCGGATGCGGGCGCTTAAGATACTCAAACAGTGCATCTAGATCCCTCTCAAAGATCAGCTGGCCTCCGTTGCCCAACTGGTAGAACTTGCAATACCAAACTTCCATCTATGAGAATTTAGGACGAGTAAGTTAGTGAGGTGATCAAGTGTGTCAAATTTTATGTAGGAATGTAATTATTTTGAGGAACATGATTTTTTTTGAACGAATCAAGGATAAGAGTGGGAATAGGTTTTCATAAATACTCACTTCTTTTGTTTTGAAACTAAGTTTTTGTTCGGACATCCATTCTAACTAGGGTCTCCTATGGTCAACCTGGCTCTGATACCAACTTGTCAACACCCGGATTTTTAATCCCAGATGCCTGTTATGCCATAAATCGCAATCCCAGGATTACCATTTTTTGCAAGACATAACAGATTGGATATCACAGTACATCATCCATTACAAACCATAATGAGGTCTTACAAATAAAGGATCTCATGATCCAGTCTTAATACAAACAAGTAGCGGAATAATAAGCGTAGTAGTGGGCTCCATCTTCAGGGTCACAGGCAATGCTGACGATGGGAGATGATCCTAGTTGTCATAGACGTCCTGCTGCCCATCATCCTGGTAGTACTCCTCACAGTCTAGCCACGGAATAGCCAGGGACAAAGCCATGAGTACTCTTTAAGTACTCGCAAACTATCACTAACAAGTAAGGTAGTTCTAGTAGGAATCCTAAGCTCTAGGTTTATTGACAAAAGCTAGATTTATCTAAACTGAGTTTAGAAGTAAAGAAAACTAAGTAAATGTTCTAAATCACTTTAAGTGGGAACCTAGTTTTCATAGTCGCAACCCTGTTGTGGTCAAGTCAAAATCATAGTTCACTTCACAAGTCATTTTGAAAACATCTGACGATGAAACAGTATGGCCACTCCAACTATCCATGACCACAGATGCGGCTATTCGAATAGGTTTACACTCTACAGAGGTCGTACACTTTCACCACAAAATTCGATACATCCGTCAGGGATAACCCTGAATCATCATACTTAGTATGCGGATAATCAATCATAACCTTTCGATTACACACTCTAGTATAGGCACCTCCCCCATGAGCTTGGCCTCCCAGCCATGGCCATCTGCCATCCTGGGGACTGCATAGGTGGACAATTCACACTCACGAGGTAGCCTCAACTCAAACCTCTTCCGCGAGGGAACCCATACTAATGCATATAAACTTCCGGCTAAGCCTTACCTAATTCAGGTATTGTGGTTGTATGGTAAAATTGGAATGGTATCGCATCCGAACCCAACCATCAGTTTTTATAAAGGGCTAAGGCTCATGCCTCAACATTTTGATCATCAAATCCATTTGTGTTTCTCAACACATGTCAAAACATTTCAATAGAATGACTCATCATTCCAAGGTTTTCACAATCATTTTCACCAAGTATTCCCATCTAAAGTGATCAAGTTTTATGCTTAGCACTAGCCACTAAGTTAAGAGTGTTCACTAATGAGGGGTGCTAACCTTCAATCTCATGCCATAGAATGACATCTAGTATAGTCCTAGTTTTATACTCTTTATGCTATCTATACTACTTTCCAATACTCACAAAGCACTAACTAAAGGTAAAGAACTTTGGTAAAGTAAAAGAGTAAAGCTAGCAATTAAAAATTGGGATGGGTATAAATCAAAGGTATATAACCAAAGCATTCCTAATGCATCTTGCTTGGGTTATCTTGCGATTAATGATGGCTTGCCTTGATTGGTGCAGTGATTGAAGTTTTCCTCCACTTCTTCAGGGTAGAACTCCTCCTCCTCGTAGCTTGGGTCGGTACTATTGTTTATAAATAAATACGGGATACACAATCACCAAACAATACTTAACTAGCTCTATTTAGCACACTAAGGCTCATACTTGATGATCTAGCATCATCACAATCATCACATGAAATAAAGAACTAGTTTTATTTAGTTTATTTGAGAAGGGTAATTTCTACTCATTGAAATTAATTAACATTTAATATTCTCCAATTAAAATATGGGATCATGTTGACACACGTTATCACCACATATTCTAATACATGGGAATGTGATTTAAAGGGTTGGTCAAATTTTATAAATTGTAAGATTATTATTTAATATATTTAAAGTGAGTAGAAATACCCTAATAGCATTCTTTTGGTACTAGTCCAATGTCACTGCATGCAAACCTAAATATATTTACATATTCAGATAGATATTGTAAAATTTGATTTTTGAGAGTTGGAATCAACTCAAAAGCTATTATGGTTGATTTTTGAAAAATGATTGAAGTTGGAAAAGTCTTTGTCTTGTTATTTTGGTATAGGTGATCTCTAACTCCAAATGATTTAAATCCAACGGGCTTGGATAGATAATTTAAATACCTTTGTAGCAAAATTTGAATCATGAAATTTGGTTCAGTGAAACTCTCTAAATTGATTTTTGAATATGTGGACATAATAGGGTTTTAATTAAAAAGGAAAATTCAATATTTGAATTTCCAGGCCAGGGCGGGAAGTTAAACGGGCCGGCCCAACTACACTACACGGTGCAGCGGGCTGCTGACAGAGGGGGTCCAGTCGTCAGCAAGACTAACTACGCGAAGCGGTATATATGAATCTGAGTCGTGCGATCTAATTCTAATCCAACGGCGGTGAGTCATCATCGATGACGAACTACTCCGGTGAGGAATCAACCCTAACACGGTGGTGGGGGTCTGGTGGGGCTCACCTAGGCTCCATCTAGGGTCGATGATAGGGGTGATCGATGTGGTAGACGATGGCGAGTCGAGGCACGGTAACGGCAGGGCTTGGGGTGGTCGAAATCGACGGTCCCTTCTCCTCCAGTAGAGGCGGGCTCCGGCCAAATTCCAGCGAGAGAGAGCTCGCCTTGCTCCGGGAAGAAGTGGGGGAGGGTCAGTGAGAGGTGGTGAGTGGAAAGAGGCAGGGGTGGCCTCCTTTTACACTACAGCGAGGGGACCGAACGGTGCAGGCACGAGCTCGTCGGTGACGAGGCTACATGCTGCTATCGGCGTGGCGGAGGCTAGTGGGCGGTGCGGGGTTACCTGGCAGTTCTCTCGGACTTAATGGCGAGGCATGGGGCGGTGTGGTTTGGTCAGGAGCGTGCGGTGCTCCACGTGGACGCAGAGGTGTTTGCGGCAGCGTGCGGTAGCTGTGGGTCGCGCGGCGGTGAACGGGGTTGTGTGCTGGGTTGCTATGATCACGGCGGGTGTGAGCCTGCACGGTAAAGGCAAGGCACGGTCTGGGCGAGCTGGTCCGGCGCGGCGAGCTGGCGTGCTCTGGACATGGTGCAGAGGCACGGTGCACGGCGTAGCGAGGGTGGTCCAGGGCTCGGCTGGGGTTGAGGATGGGACAAAGGGTGGCGGTGGAGTGCGGCGTGCTTCCTAGACATCATGGTTGGCTATGGTGGTGTCTACTGTGAGCTGGCCGTGGTTGGCCGGCGATGACCAAAATTGGGCGGCGCTCCACTGTTCAAACGGCAAATGGGGAACTTGGTATAGGTGCTAGCTATGCTCAGGGGAGACAAGGGAGTGAAGTGGAGACCAAATGGTCGACTAATTACTGTGGAAACAATGAAGTTAGGCAGGTGGTTAAATTAGTGTAAGCAAGGCGTTTGTGGAAATGGCCGCATGAAACTTTCTTTGGAAATTTTGATTCAAATTTTTTTGAGTGATCTTAAGTTAAGCTTGAGAGTCTATGTTTGCTTGGAGAGGTCAAGGGGAATTCATTTGATAGTTTTTTTGAAAAAGTGGGATCTTAACATATGAACTAGATTCAATTTTCAACTGTCCATTAAATTGATTTGAAAGATGTTTTTGTAAGTTTGTAAAGTGGGCCTTAATACACTTTTACTTGGTCTCACAAGGTGTGAAAATAAATAGAAATGTTTCTGTTAGAATTCTTCTTTTAGGAACTCACAAAGTGACCTAGTGGTTAACTTTTGTCAAAAAGACTATTTGCTTTATTTATTCATATTTGATTTCTTTTTCTTTTGATTTATTTTGTAATTGGCCTAGATGATGTAGCATCACATTTAAACCATTTCACATCATTTGTAACAATCAAGCATGGCAATTTCAATCAATTCTACATTAATGCAAAACACACATGCATTCATATTTATTTTCTTAATAAAAGTTTTTGTTACCCTAAATTGGGTGATTTGAACTTGATAATCTTGATTAGAAGTTTTGGGGTGTTACAGGTATCTTTCTGGCAACTAGTTGACTCCGCTTATCTTTTAAATGAATCTGTGTTGAAGGTGAGCAAAATGGGCCCTCCACACATGTGTCCGATAGGCAGCAAACTGAAATCCTCAATGCCTGATATGGAGTGGGTGGATATATAAGCTATGTCCATACTAAAGGATAACCCTAAGGAGACCACGAAGAATATGCAGACTAGCCTCGGTTCTAAATACAACGTTGTCCTACCATATTACATGGTTTGGAAAGGTAAGGAGAAAGCTCTAAGGGTCTTGCACGGGGATTGGACCAATAGCTTCAGGATGCTGTACAACTTCAAGGCGAAGGTACAAGCTAGGTGTCTGGGGAGTGTTGTGGAGATTGACACTCAATCCGTACATGCTAAAATATATTTCAAAATATTTTTCATGGCGCTTAAACCTTGCATCCAGGGATTCAAGGATGACTGTAAGCCGTATTTGAGTGTAGACAACACTGTCCTAACTGGCAAATGGAAAGGCTGCCTGCCATCTGCCACAACACTTGATGGTCACAACTAGATGTTCCCAGTGGCATTCAGGCTGTTTGAAACATAAACGGAGGAAAACTGGGTCTGGTTTATGAGGCAGCTCAGGAAATCAATAGGCTACATGGATCCATTGGCTATATCCACGGATGCATGCAAAGGGCTGACGAATGCAGTGAAGGAGCTGTTCCCGCGAGCTGAAGGTAGAGAATGACATGCCCATATGATGCTCAACTTCTACTCACACTACATAGGCAACGTATTTCGTTACATGTTTCCTGCTGCTAGAGCTTACAAACCTAGTAGCAGCGACTATTTCATGAGCAAGATTTTTGCGGAAGCCCCTGAACTTGTAGAGTACTTAGCCATCCATCATTCACAGCTATGGAAGAGGATTCAATTCAACCCTGACATCAAAGTTTATTACATAAACAACAACCTTGTAGAATGCCTGAATAACTGGGTGAAGGACATAAAAGTGCGTCATGTTCATATCTTGATGGACAACATACGTGGTGTGATCATGAAGCTGTTAAATATAAGGAGAGAGATTGGTAGGAGACTTAGAGGACATATGCTATCGCCAGTTGTACAGCAACTGCACAAGAGAAGTTGAGGACTTGCTCATCTTAAGGTTCTCACGTCAACCAGCAGCAGCTATGAGGTGGTCGATATGTCCAAGAGTGGCAAAAGGGATGTTGTGAACATCCAGCTGTGAGAATGCACTTGCTTAGAGTGGCATCATACTGGAAAACCTTGCGACCACGCCTTGGCCTTCTTGCTGAAGAAAATAACTCTACCACATTTGGATCAGTATTTGTTATACAGCTACTCTATGGAAAAGTTCAGAGCTGTGTACGTTGGATCTGTCAAGCCATGTACAGAACCATCTCAGTGGCCTCAAGTCCAACTGAATTTTGAGCTTTGCCAGCCAGTTACAAAAAGGGGCAGAGGAAGACCTCGGGTGAATAGGTTTAAGAGTTTTCTCGAGAAGAAGGGTTTGGCTTTATGTGCTACCAAGAAGGGCAAAACCAGATGCAAGACCTGCCATCTTATAGGCCATAAAGCAGCGGGTTGTCCCTTTAATGCTCCCAAACCTAGGTATGAGATGGTACATTCACAAAAAAATGTTTATAGTCTATAGATATAAGGTAGTAATCCATGTACTGTTTTTTTTATAGGAAGCGCAAGGTAAGAACCAAGACAGACGACTCAGTGATTTTGCTACAGGAAGAAAACCAAAACGAGTGGAGTGATGATGCTAGACAAGATTCTGGTGCTGATTGGCCTGACTTCCCTCGACCCGGAGATGCAGGGTACGCGAAGGTAAGAAAATTGGCACCTAGGAAGAGGAAGAAGGCAAGAGATGAAGAAGCCAGTGGACATGAAGGCAAGAGGAAGAAAGCTGGCACCCAAGCAGAGAAAGAAGGCTAGCAGTGTAAAATCCTAATGATGTCTTGAACTTGAACCTATATATGTAGTTTGGTTAAACTCTGGAGCTGTGTTCGTGGAACTTGTCGGGCAAAACAATCTGCCTCTCGTACTCGGAGTAAAATGTATCGCGACTTGAGGATCGGATACGTCCGAGGCCACTAGTTGAATCCAAAATTGTGACTGTGCCACTACTATCTGAACAATCGCACCACCGGGACCGCGATAGCTGAGCGTTTAAGGGGTCTACAAAATCGCTGGGTGTTAGTGGCACATACTTGAATTATTTATAGGCGCTTAATAAATCCCTGCTATTGGCATTACACTTATGATAAGGTTCTGAGCTGAAAAACAAGTTCTAAGCTGGCTGTTATACTCCACGAAGCAGCAACTTATTTCAGTTGTTGTACAATGACATGGCAACATAAACTGCAAAGGCAACAGATAATGCCCAGATAATGAGGAAATTGTTTCCACTATCTAGCCTAATCTTGAGCCCGTCTGCCTCACCACCTCCCTGCCCTTGCTTCCCCTACACCTGGCGAAGCTCCCGGATCTCTCGCTCCAACGCACAAATCTCTTCTTGCTTGTCCCACACAGCATCACGCAGATCCTGAACAAGCTCTTTGTGAAAACCTGTCAATGGCTTTTCGATCCACACAAACTTGTCACAGCTAGTTCCCCTCCCTTCCTACGAAGTAGATTGAAGGAAACAAAAAAAAAGAATTGCATTACGCTTTCCGGATCCTGGTTACCATTGTACCTACAGTAGGAACTTACCGCTCTAATGCTGTAGTTGCTGAATTTTCCTGCAGTATTTTCGTCGATCCACGAAATCCATCTCGGCATCTTCTCACCGCACAAACACAACATATCGGGGTAGTAATCGTAGGGCGCCCTCCGGTACCTGATGGGGGCACCCGCCTGACAGTGTTGAGCCGACCCTGATTCCACCCGAGACGAACTGCATGAGCTGCGGGCCATGAGTGAGGGGAGCGAGGGAAGAGGAAAGAGGGGCCTTTGGATGTCAGGGTAGTGGCATGGTGAAGCGTGATTTATCCCCACTTAATAACTCGGGAAGAATTCTACCGTCCACATTCAGCTGATAGGTGGGGGACCTAGCATGCGGACTTGTCAACCAAACCTCACGCCTTCATTGTTCAAAGGCCCTCTCGCGCATATTGGATGAATTTTTTTGGCACCTTGCCCATGTACATATCACTGGGAGGCCTTTCTCAGGAACTAGACATGCCTGGCCCACACTCTTACTCCCTCCTAGGAACTTGTCATGGCTCGTGCCGGTAGATCCATCCGCTCCATCGCTCCTGGTAGGGCTCACCATGGCGGATCCACCCCAAGATCCTACCGTCGCACTGGCCATTGTTTCTTGAGTGGAGCAATGACGCTATGTCTCTGAGCTCGGCCCCTCCTACCTGTAGAAGGACTGATGCGGCATCGAGCTCGAGCAGGAGCTTCCAGGTGTGACGGGGCTCGGTCCACGCCAACCCCATCACCTTCGTCATTGTCAATTCTGATATGGAGGACGATGGGGACGAAGCTGTGTAGAACGCCATTGTTGCCTCCTTGGCGAAGGGCAAGCCACGGGCGGGAGTGAATGTCGCTGGGAAGGGCACGGTGGTGTCACCAATCGAGGTGGGCTCCTATGACAGCTTTGTGATGTGGGTTTAGATGTTGTTTAGGATGGTTGCAATTTCGGTTGTGTTTTGTGCGAGTACAATTATTGTAATTGGATTGTCGAGCTATATTGATAAATATGTGCAATAGAAGCATGTAAGTGCTTCCACTTTAGAAATTGTGTCTGTGCCATTTGCATGTTGCATTATCAACGTAGATTACATGTAAACAATCCAATGAAAATCAGATTACAACCATTAGACGGTAGTGGCAGGATGGAAGAGAAGTGGGGACAGTGGCTTCGAGGGGAAGGAAGAGAAGTAAGGGGGTGTGACACTGGCAGGTGGGCCAACGGAACACGTGACACTGACATGCGGGAGCACGCGGTATGGCCAGTCTGTCTAGAGCAAGCGGACTTTGCAACGTGACAACAACAAGCTGATTGGAACAATAACTCGTCGAATTATTAAGGAGTACTAAAAACTACAATTGGGGTACATTCGCACAACACGTATGCTCTACGCACCTGAGAAGCATCGGTTAAGTCTAACAGTAATGATAGCATAAGTACTACATTTCCATGTCGGTCTTCTCGATACAAACGTTGAAATGCATCTGCCTGTTCGGTCCAGCACCGACAAGGTACTAAGATGGCACACATAGGATCGACCTTAGGTCCGCATACTCCACCTCCCGCGGTGTCGGGCAGCTCGGCGCCTCGGCTAGCACAAGAATGCTATCGGACGATGGCGGCTGGGCGTTCGCCCACATGTGCACCGTGTATAGGGGCCAGGCGCATGAGACCGACCTGACGCATACCGCACACACGAAGGTGGGCCCAGCTCTAGTTCCTCGAACACCGGCGGTGATGGTCAGGACGAAAACAGAGCCATCCCCCCCTAGAAAATTAGCCGGCGGCATGCCGAGTCAGTGAACGACACTTGCTATTGGAGAAGTTGGGCATGGCCATACGAGATCCTAATCACTTCGATCAAGTGCTCCTCTGCAAGGTGGATGATGAGCTTTGTCGGCGGGCCAGTGTAGTTGCAGCCCGGCTCCGTGCAGGAGCACGCGCCGTGCGGGCGCGCGAGCTCGTGGTAGGAGTAACAGCGAAAGCATCCAAGGTGGGAGCACACGAGCGGGAACGTCGCTGTGAAGTTGCGCATGAAGATATCCAGATTCTTGGGCTGCAACATCTGCCACATCTGAAGTTCGTCGAGAAATCGGATAAAAGATCTGCAATTAGATCAGCGAACAGCAGGAATATTTAAGATAAATTCAAAAGCTTGTAAAATGATTTCTTAGCATGAAGGTAGCGACCTGAGAATCAGCATTTGTCGTCCGGGCACGGCGCACGAAAGCTGGTGGCGTCGTCCGGGCACGGTTACGTGTGGTGGATGAGGGGGATGTGGAGTAGACGTGCTCACTCACGAGCTCTATGATATTACTAGTAGGCTATATGGTAGTGGAAATAATAGTAATATAAGTGAAAGTGTAAGCGCGGCCAATCATGTCGCGGAAGAGCCTACTCGCGGATCGCTCTTACGAAGAACCATCTTATTCCTCCACGCGCCCAAATCGAATGGTCTACAACAATCGGATCAAACAACTAGTTCTTCAGGGGGCAGGCCTTTTAGAAGACGTGGTCTTATGTGGTTTAGTGGAAAGAACACACATGCAACGACTCTAGTGGATCCATATGTGTTTTATGAAAAGAACACACATGCAATGACACTTGTGGATCCATATGTGGTTTGTGGAAAAGAACACACATGCAATGACTCTAGTGATGGTTTTGTGAAAACAACACACATGCAATGACTCTAGTGGATCCATATGTGGTTTGTGAAAAGAACACACATGCATTGACTATAGTGGATCCATGTGGTTTGTGGAAAGAACACACATGCAACGACTCCAGGAGACATTACATATGAAAAACGCGATGCAATCAAGTCGCAAGTTCTCCCTGTCTTCCTCGTCCACTGGATGGAGAACCAGCTCCCTGAAAAACCAGATATCATACTGACGGATCGAAGCGAAAAGATGGGGCCGGTGCAGGTGTCATACTGACATCGCCCCAGGAAGACAAGCTGAAATATATCCTACGAATGCAGTTCACTGCCTCCAACAACGAAGCTGAATACGAGGCCCTACTGCACGGGATGAGGATGGCAAAAGCCTGTGGCGCCAAGAGGCTCATAATATACGGCGACTCCAAGCTGGTTGTCAACCAGACAATGCACGAGTGTCATGCACTGAACGACAACATGATCGCCTACCGTGACCTCTACAACACACTCGAAGGGGACTTCGACAGTTGCGAGCTGCAGCACATAGGCCGCGAAAGCAATGAAGAGGCGGACACACTCGCCAACATAGGCTCTACCTGCGCCCCCATACCACCTGGGGTATTTCTCGAGCGCATCTGCGAACGCTCCATCAAGCCAAAGGTCGTAGAGAAGAAAGCAAGCGCAGCAACAGACTCGGGGGCTGCGCCGCCCAATGAGCCAACAGAACTCGACGACCTGGAGCTTGACACAGGACTCGAAGGACCAATGAGCGTCATGATGATCAAGCTATCTTGGACTCAACCGTACATCACGTACCTCCTCAGCAAAAGGCTACCGGACGACCCGACTGACGCACGGCACATTGCGCGGCAATCCAAAGCATTCGCTGTTATCAACGGTGAACTGTACAAATGCAGCATCACAGGAGTACTCCAATGATGCGTCTTCAATGCCGATGGAAGAGCTCTTCTACTCGACATCCATGAAGGGACTTGCGGGCACCACGCTGGCAGTCGATCCCTCGTCGCCAAAGCTCTACGAGCTGGATTCTACTGGCCTACGGCCATGCGTGACGCCAAGGACATCGTCCAAAAATGCAACGCTTGCTAGCGATTCATGGACAAGCCACACGCACCTGGCGTGGAACTCCGGCCAATTCTATTGGCCTGGCCCTTCACGCAATGGGGACTCGACATGGTCGGCAAGCTCCCAAAGTCCTCAAGAGGAGGCTACGTCTATCTCCTGGTCGCAGTCGACAAATTCACCAAGTGGATAGAGGCCATGCCAGTGACTAACCAGTCAGGATACAACACATTCATGTTCTTCGAGTCCATTGTCTATCGCTTCGGAGTACCACACAGCATCATCACAGACAATGGGAAGGACTTCACATCCAAGGAGTTCCAAGAATTCTGTGAGAATCTGGGAATCAATGTAAGCTATGCCTCCGTAGCACATCCACAGACCAACGGTCAGGTCGAAAAGGCCAACGGGCTCGTCTGTGGTGGCATCAAAAAGCGACTCCTCGGGCCACTCGAACAAGCCACAGGCTGTTGTCCAGACGAGCTGCAATCGGTACTCTGGAGCCTGCGCACAACTCCAAACAGTGCCACGGGGTACACCCCGTTCTTCATGGTGCACGACGCTGAAGCGATGCTACCCGCGGAGGTACGATACAAAGCACCGTGAGTGGTCGCTTACAACGAGCAGGAGTCAACTCTCGCACTCGAAGACTCCGTCGACCTCCTTGATGAGGCACGGGAAATCGCCACGGATAGATCAACGATCTACCAGCAGAACCTGCGCAATTACCACAGCAGAAGGCTATGCCCTAGGTCCTTCGTCGAAGGAGACCTGGTCCTACGACTGAAACAGCAAGGGCATCTCAAGCTCGAGTCCCCCTGGGAAGGACCATACGTGATTACAGAACTGATCCCAGGTGGGGCCTATCGCCTTAAAGATTTCGAGACAGGAGTCGCGTACTCCAACCCCTGGAACATCGCGCAGCTGTGACGCTTCTACCCTTAGTCGTCTTTAATTTTTTACATTACAAATAAGGCTACTCAGCCAAGGCTACTTAGCCACACATTGTACCCCGTACTATCCTGCGAATGAATAAAGCTAAGTGCCCCAAAACTCTGTGTTCCTTTTATTTTTTCAAAATATCCACTTGGGGCTGCGCCACCCTATACACATCTGTTCTACGAACTAACGTGATATCCTGAGTAGCTGACACACCAATCGAAACCCTTGAAAAACACCAACCCAGTTCAGCACGCACTTTGTGAGTTGGCAAGGGGCTGAGATAAACACAAGTCAGGCTAACAAAAAGGAATCGCATAGTGCAACGCACTCGCAAAACATACACGCTAACAAGATCTTTATATACATCAATGTTAATCAATTATACACAGCATATACATATGAACTTTACAACACTGGTGCAACTATGTGCAGGATACAAACTAAACTACTGTTGCAGCAAAGGAACATTGGTCTGCTGCTCGAAGAAGTCGACGATTTCCTCTGCTAGACGATCCACCGCCTGGTAGTTAGGAACCATGTTCCAAGTCGATCCTGCTGGCAGCGCTGGCGGTCCAGCCGCAATTGCTGCAACATCCACATCAGGCCTATGCAGTCGCACCAGCGACAGAGCAGCCTTGGCACCAGCCACTAACTATTGCCGTACACACTCGCGGAGTACATTCAAGTCTTGAAATTTGCCAAGAAGGGCCAGCAGGCTCGATTGAATGACGTCCAGCGGGAACATCGTCCGATAAATATTCTTCAAGCACGATTGTGACTTCTTCAGGAAATGAAGCACTCGGGAAGCACGATCCTGCAGGGTCGCAAGTGCAATTGCGTGATCATGATCCACCTAGAAGTATCCACTCGCCTGCAGCTGCTCTTGGGTCAGGTCATTCATGCGAATGGCAATCCTATCCTTCTCATCCTACGGATGGCGCACACTGACAACTATAGCAAGCAAAAGCAAAATAAGAAGACAACGAACTACTGCGAGTGACTACAAGGAAAAGATAAGGAAGAAGAGAGCTAACACTTGAACTGGTCGCCCAACTGCGTCACCTCCCCTAGCAGATATTGCTCTCGGGCGACGACCTTCTCTTCCCTCGACGTCCATACATCCGTGTTACCATGGAGCACAGGAAGTTCGTGCTCCAACTGCTTCACGTGGTCATGGAGTCGCGAGAGCAGACATAGCTCATCCACCCTTGAACGCAACTGCGCCAAAGTATCATCAGTGGGTGGCGTATTCCGAGGTTCACTCAAAGGACCACTCGATGCGCCCTATCACAAGTCAAGCAAGAGACAATAAGAAGACTAAGGCGATGCATAGACAAAAGACTCGAGTGCATTCAAGCATAATAAAGTATCAGTTGATACACTCGCCAAAAGGCATGTTCCAGACAAAAGAAATAAGCTATTTCACTATTACAGACATGACTATTGAGGAGAAATTGGCTTCTTCGACTTGGACTTAGGTTTTGGGGGCCTCATCGAGTTTGTGGCAGTATCAGACGCCACAGACTTTCCACCGGCCCCTGACATCGTAGCCTTCGCCGCTTTCTTGGCTCGCTGCAGCTCCTTAGAGTACTTTGCAACTGTATTGATCAGCTGCGGCCCGTACTTGCCACAAGCAGTCGTGAAAGGAACAAAGACTGCCTGTTGGCCATCCGCGCTGACAGGCATCGCCTTGGAGACCGCTGCAGGATCAACCTCGACTCCATGGGCTTGAACCATCACGAGTGACATTGAAGCGCCAGCCGCACGGAGTGAGTTCTTGAAGCTTGCAGGAATGCCTCCAGCAAGGGACTCCACCAGCTCATCCGTATTTTCAATTAACTCATCCTTGGGCGCCAGCTCCTCATGGAGGCGACTGAGCACACCCTTGGCCTTGGTGAGCGTCCCATGAATAGCAGCATTGCGATCCTCGACTGCCGAGATGGCACCTTCCAGGGCATCGTCACGACGGAGTGCCTGAGGGTCAAAGCTTAGACTGCTGGCATCTACACAAGAATCAAGTATTGGCACAAAAGTCAGCACATCAACAAATTTGAAAGAAGGGACACGACGAAAATCCAGACAAGGGAATACCTGAGAGAGCCTTGGCAATCGAGAAAAGCTGTTCTTCGAACAACTTCTCCCTAGCTGCGATGGAGGCGCGCAGATCCTCCTTGCGTTTCCGCGATTCGTCCTGTGCTGCGATTGCCTCATCGCCGCTCTTCACCTCCGTGGCGAGCATTTTCTCAAGGGAAGCAGTGTCACGAAGGAGTGCATTATGCTCAGTTGTGACACAAACAAAAATAAACCGTCCATCGAATATATCACAAGGATGCAGAAGAAAAACTAAAGAACACTCACTTTCAACCGCGCGATGGCGATTGTCCAGCATTGCATGCTGACGACCCATCACAAGAACCTGCTCCGCCAGATGAGCGGCTTCCTTCACAATGAGCTACGACAAAAGAAATAGTAAAGGGTCAGCAGATGGCATAGATGAAAAATTCGACTACAAAATCAGAAGAAGAGATACTACACATACATGATCCTCCAATGACTCCGAGGTTGATTGACGCGTAGTCTTCCAGATAACCATCCGATGCTCCACATCATGGGGAGATCTCGATGAATTATGCTCGGAGTGGGCCGCTAAAGGAGGAGAAGGAGTGCGCTCGACCACTTTCTTGGCCTTGGAGGTCGCGACTCTATATTCCTTCAAAAATTGGACGTCGCCAGAAGATGACGACGCCGGATGACTGTAGAAGAAAACCAATATCAAGAGAGTGCAATTCGAAAGAAGAACCAAAAAGGAAGACCTGTATACTTAACAATCAAATTTGTCAAAATCGAAGGTTTGATCCCCCGACTCTGACGACGACTCCTTCGGCAGTCGCATCTTCTTGCGAGAAGATGGTGCCATGGCGCTCATAGGAACGGCAGGAATCATCGACTCTGCACCAATAGCTGCACCTTCTGGAGTCGAAGGAGATGATGCATCCGAATCCTCGCTACACGAACGCTTGCGAGTGTCCGGACGACTCAACTCAGGGGCTTCCTCCTCCACATCATATGGGACGGTCGACTCCGACTCGTCCTCTTCCAAGGATTCACGAGGAATAACCCCCTCAGGAAGAGGGGGCATACGGGGTGACACACTCAAATCCTGCATACAACAAACAAGCTAGTACAAGTCAGGAAAAGAGAAGCATTCGACAAATAAAAGCTACTTCGTAGCACAACCGTACCTCAGGAGGAGGATTAGCAGCATCGAAGGGAGGCACGACTGGTTCACTGGGGAGCACATCATTGACGGTGTACTTGGTGAGAAGTCGCACCCTTTTATCTACCTCACTCGCGGAAATGCCATCGACAGATACGTGAGTGACATCGTCCGCGCCAGCCCACTAGAACATAGGGTGGACTCTGGCCTACAGGGGATGGACGCGACAGCGCAGCCATGTGCGAATGAGGGCGCAACCTCCCTCTTATTTTCCCATGCGACTCTCGAGGTTGTAGACACGCTCGTATAGCACATCTGTTTCCGCGGACTCACCGGGCATCACTACGTTCTTCCAGGAGCGCCTCCTCTTGCACGGCGTCGTGGGATGAAAGGGCGCGAGTCCAAAGTGGTCTCCGTCAGCCTTCTGGTCGCGGATGTAGAACCACTTGTCCCTCCACCCTTGGACAGACGACATGAGTTTGATGTCGAAGTACGTGGCGGAGGAGTCGACGTGGATACCGCAGCCGCCTACATCATAGACTACGGAGCCAGACGCCGACTGGCGCTTCAGCTTTAAGAGACGTTTGAAAAGACCAAAGTGCGGCTCGATTCTGAGCCAGCACTCGCAAAGAGTAATGTAGCAAGCTACATGAAGGATGGAGTTGGGGGACAGCTGATGCAGCTGGAGCCCATAGAATTAGAGAAGTCCCCTGAAGAAAGGATGCAGGGGCAGCGAGAGACCGCAGATGATGAACGCAAGGAACATCACTTGAAAACAGGTAGGAGGAGAAGGTATTACCTCACCATCGGGGACACGCGCATCAGCGTCTGCGGAAGATAGAACTCCATCCTGGCGTAGGACACGGAGCTCAGAAGACTTGATCACGGACGCGCGCCACGCGCCATTGGTGACGCTAGTGCCCGCACCCTTCTTCTTTCCAGCAACGGAGGTGCTGGTGCCCAAAGCGGCGGAGCCGCCCTTCTTCTTGGTAGCAACAGTGGTGGCGGCGGAGTCAGCCGCGGCACCTCCTTTCTCCTTCCCCATCTTACGGTGGCGGTGTGGCCGGAGGAAGTAACTGGGGAATACGCGGAGCTGGTCCAGCGCCGCGAGAAAAGATGAACACAAAGGAGTAGAGGAGTAGCGGCAATGGTGACGGAGGCAAAGGCAGAGAAAAGAGCATATGTGAAAAATTACCGTCGTAGCACTGCTACTTAACCCCCTGGAAGATGCAATCCAACGGCCAGGAAAAACCCTATCAGACGCGTGGCGTTAATCGTGATCGACACGTGGAGGACCCGAAGCGTGAACCGTTCCCTACTACCCCCATTACGCGCAGAAATCGAGGAGGCACAGTTAAAACAAAGATTACGCATGCCCGGTCAAGTCAGAGTCAAAAATGGGACCCACCGCTCGTCATGTCCCTTCAAACCCGCTCACGCGGGCAACTGAGGTCATCACATCATCAGCACTTATGTCATCCAAAATTGAGCAGTAGAAGACTTCGATTAATTTAGTCCTTGCTCGACTCTTCGACTCCACCAAGCACTCGGGGGCTACTCCCATAGGGAGCGCTGGTCGTGCACCCTATGATTTTTCTTTTTCTTTTCTGCAGGAATATGGACATTCAAAGCAGACCCAACCACTCGAATCCACGATTCGACTATGGACATGGGTTACTCCCATAGGGAGCGCCGGAAATAAATTCAACTGAAACAAGCAAACAAAAGACGACAGCAGTCACAAAAGTTCTTTAGTCCCTGCCTACGTCTTCGACTCAACCAGGCACTCGGGGGCTACTCCCATTGGGAGCGATGGTCACCTCATATTTTTCCCTACAAAGAGATTGCGTCTCCTGGGTCACCCGAATCATCTCCGTGATGACAAAATGCGGATGCCGCGCTTGCAGTGTGAAGATAAGACCTGAATAAGGCCTGACAACGCATTTACTGCGCACTACCAGAAATATATCTGTGCCAACAAGTACGATGAACATGCCTTGACGGACGCGTCGAGTGCTCACACCCATATAATGGAATTCGACTCCTATAAGACCTCCGCGACTTGAGTCGAATTACACCAGCACTTTTCCGGATTCGAGTCCGGGGACTCGAGTTCGAGTAGATTGCGTTGTTTTACCCTAAGGTAGTTAACTGATACCGATACATCGGTTAAATTAGGCACGCACATCAACAATCCCTATGACACAAACAAACCACTCGAAAATATACTCATTCATGCACTCGAAAGGCTTCATAAAGTCCCCAGTCGAATCTGCGATTCCACTGGACACTCGGGGGCTACTGACATGGGTATACCCTATAGGTACTCGACCTTGGTATATATGGCCTGAATACAGCGAAAGCCCACGGTGTCGCCAAGGCCCAAATAGAGAACTCGAGTAGCCTACAGACTCTTGATTGTTTGAGGAACAAGAAGAAGCTAAAGATAGAAAGTTCAAAGGGGAAAACCCTAAATTGTAACCGACTCGACCTGCTTCCCGAGACCTAGCCTATCTATATAAAGGCTAGGAAGGGGAGGCGAGGAGGACACACGCAACCCTAGTTTCCACAACCCTCACCAGATTGCATCTGCGCACCATTGTAATCTTCGATTTCTCTGATAATTCCACGAGCAAACAAGCAGGAGTAGGAACCTCTATGAGGCCCGAACTGGGTAAATCTTCGAGTCCCCTGTGTGCTTGTTTGCTAGCCGATTGATGCTTTCAGCGCTCCCTGCTTCTCCAAAACCCAAGTCCATAACAATGGGCATTGATGAGTCCTCATCACAATGACTCTACTGGATCCATATGTGGTTCATGAAAAGAACACACATGCAATGACTAGTGGATACATATGTGGTTTGTGAAAAGAACACACATGCAATGACTCTAGTTGATTCATGTGTTTCATGAAAAGAACACACATGCAATGACTTTGGTGGGTCCATATGTGGTTCATGAAAGGAACACACATGCAATGACTCTAGTGATGGTTTTGTGAAAAGAACACACATGCAATGACTCTAGTGCTAGTTTTGTGAAAAGAACACACATGCAATGACTCTAGTGGAACCATATGTGGTTTGTGAAAAGAACACACATGCAATGACTATAGTGGATCCATGTGGTTTGTGGAAAGAACATACATGCAATGACTCTAGTGCTAGTTTCATGAAAAGAACACACATGCAATGACTCTAGTTATGGTTAATGAAAAGGACAAACATGCAATGACTCTAGTGGATCCATATGTGGTTAATGAAAAGAACACACATGCAATGACATTGGTGGATCCATGTCGTTTGTGGAAAGAACAGACATCAAATGACTATAGTGGATCCATATGTGGTTCATGAAAAGAACACATATGCAATGACATTGGTGGATCCATGTGGTTTGTGGAAAGAACAAACATGCAATGACATTGGCGGATCCATGTGGTTTGTGGAAAAGGACATACATGCAATGAATCTAGTTGATCCATATGTGGTTCATGAAAAGAACACACATGCAATGACATTGGTGGATCCATATGTGGTTTGTGAAAAGAACACACATGCAATGACTCTGGTGGATACATATGTGGTTTGTGGAAAGAACAGATATGCAATGACTATAGCTGTTCCATATGTGGTTTTTGGAAAGAACATAGATGCAATGAGTCTAGTGGGTCCATATGTGGTTTGTGAAAACAACACACATGCAATGACATTGGTGGATCCATGTGTTTTATGAAAGGAATAGACATGCAATGACTCTGGTGGATCCATATGTGGTTTGTGAAAAGAACAGACATTCAATGACACGGGTGGATCCATATGTGGTTTGTGACAATAACACACATGCAATGACTCTAGTAGATCCATATGTGGTTTGTGAAAAGAACACACATTTCAATGACACTGGTGGATCCATATGTGGTTTATGAGAAGAACACACATCCAATGAAATCTAGTGGACCTATCTTGGCATAATTTGATGTATGCCATGATGTATTTCATTGCACAAGACACTCAGTTTCCATTTTTATACTACTTAGTTTTGCCCTTGGTTTTTTGATACTACTCAGTTTTTCCCTCGCTCTCTCTCTCTTTCGTAGAAGCCCAAACTATGCTCACTCTGTCTGCTACACCTTGATTGATTGTCACAGTTGTCACGCAGATCATGCGCACCAACCGTTGATCATGTGTGATCCAACAAGGATTGTTGCACACGTCGTGCCCTTCACAGTACAACGTGAGACAACACGGACTGAGCGAGACTTCTACAAGAAGGAACATGATGTCGTTCATGGAAAAAGTCGTCGAGTGGTCATGTCACGTTTAATCTAGTCTGCAAGGGCTACAAGTCTACTACACGGCAACTAGTCATCGACGGCCCATGGGCTATACCATTTTTACTACACAGCACGCCTGCACTCTCACTTCCGACAGGCCCCCACCACACGAACCTTCCACGCGGCAGCCGCAGCCAGAAGAGCTGCCTACTGGGGCCCTCGAGGAGGCCTAAACGTCCCCGCATTAAAAACACAGCCTATCGGGTCCTCCATTCGCACTCATCCACTCCTCTCTCTTCCCTATCTAGCAAAACCCCACAATCTTCAACGTACAGCCATGAACCTTCTCCATGAAACCAGTGTGTGGGCGTGAGTGTGCAGGCATCGAAGCGAGGGTGGTGCTTCATGCGGTAGATCTGGAGGAGCATCATGCATCACAAGGCGAGGAGGATGTGCAGTTCAACCCCTTGGGGGACCATGTGGTCGCCGATGCTGACGACTTCGGAGGCCCCGATGAGGGCATGGACTTCGATGAACACGCTCCACTCGTGTACCAGGAGGTACATCTATTTCTACATGTTTCATATTTTCTGCTCGAGCTTAATCTATCTTGGTTTCATAAAAAATCTAGTCCTAATGGTTAGATGCACCGTACGAACCGGTACATGGAGAGATCTAGTCTGTTCTGAATGAATCCACATTATTTATTTATTAATAACTTATCAAGAACACAAACCACATTAATTTAGGAGCAAGCTGGGAAGACAGCCATAATGAACTGCTGAACCTGTATACATATGTATTGCATTGAAAGTAACTTGGAATGGTGGGAGGAATATATATTTATTATTATTCTCATTTCGGTTTACATATCATACATTAGAGGTAGATTCAAGTGAGATGGACTCTGACAAGGACAACAGGGACAACAAGAGTCACTATGTCATGAAGAAGCTCAAGAGCAGGAGAATCCCTTACCGCACTCGACTTGGAGACCTTAGGTGCCCTTTCTGTAAGAAAGGAGTCAACCCGAGGATTGCCAGCTTGATTCTGCATGCGGTTTGCATCGGTAAAAGCCGGGCTAGTAAACACAAGTCGGCGACCAAGGCTAAGCACGCTGCTTATGGCAAATTCCTGAGGGAGTATGTCAATACTGGCCTGGTGTCCCCTTACTTAGGAATCAGCAACTTCTAGACGTCCAACCCGTCACTGTGCTGGCTCGGCCACTAATAATGTTTAATTCTCTTACCGTTTCTAGACCCTTAAACTATGTGGTGTGTTGAAACATCATGCTTTTGCACTGACACGTGTGTTGCAAAGTTGCTTGATCGTGCATGCTTACACCAGTGGCCTACCCATAAACTTATAGAAGCATGGGCAAACGAGCTTCGATTTGGCAAATTCTGGACAAAATCACCAAATTAAAGAAAGGAAATTGAAAGCTTTGCACAATCGGTAGGCCTGAGCGGCTGGGCAGCTGCCCCGGGGTGCAGGGATGCTAGGTCCCTGTCTATGCTTACACTTCTTAAACTTGTTGGGAATAATAGTCACAAATAGTTGTACACTTTCTTCTGTCATGTCACGTTACGTCGTGTCAGCACCACGCACCCGCTGTGGATCGGCAACGGGACGTTTGTCTCCGTGACCGGTCTCTACCACTCCAAAGCCATGTCGCACACCCGTCCCATCGCCTACCGGGCACGGCCGCCGAATTTAATCGCCAGGATTGGAAACCAACGGTGCTCGCCCGGTCAAACTTGCTTCCGCTTGGGTATGACCGGAATATTGGTAAACGGAATTTAATCATCGCCTTCTGTCTCCACAACACAGCATTGTGCAAATAACTCCTTCCGCCGTAGCCGCCGCAAGAACCATCAATGCTGCCATAGCCACCGCCTCCGTCGGGCCATACCACCACAACAGATCACTCCACCGCAACGCCCCGTCTCAGCCATCGCTACTGACCCTAGGTCGCCGCCACTGCATTAGCTGCTACCATTGATGTAGAGTACGGCGTGTTTGGCGATGGGAGCGATTTCACCGATGAGTACACCGTCACCACCCATGGCACAACCAAGCTGATGGTCGTCCACACAAATGCGTCAGCGGAGGTCGCCAAGGTCATCGCAATGTACGAGCGGTGGCTACAGGAGCCGATGGACAGGTAGAAGATCGTCGGCCTTGACCTCGAGTATACCGGAGATAGGAAGAGGGTCGCGCTTTTGCAGCTGTCCATGCGCAACCACTGCCTCCTATACCACGTATGCAGGGCCAAATCTGTATACCTGGAGCTTCACAAGTTCCTACGCAGGACGGAGATCTACTTTGCCAGCGTCGACATTAAGAACGACACTCCGAAGCTAGAGTGGGATCTCCTCGTTCATGTTGTCAATCACGTTGATCTCCATCAATTGTGGATGTACCCGGATGACGATACGGGGAAATCCGGCATGGCTACACTCGCTGCCGACATCATCGACCGCGAGTACACCTACATGAAAGTCGAGTTCCCAAACCACCTGCACGAGCGATGGGAGTGGAGGCACCTGAATTACAATGCAATCAAGTATGCAGCTAGGGACGCGTAAGTCTGCTACAAGATGCTCAACAGGATCTAGTGGGTGGGTGAGTGTGCTATTTACCACTACTAGTTTCGCATTCCGTTCCTAGTTTTATCTCGCCTGTATTTTATCTCGCATGTATTTTCTAAGCATTCTATGTGTAAGAACTGAGCTCGTATGATGCGTGTGCTATTAGGTAGTTAACCTGTATGAATTACATTTCCCCCTTTTGTATGCTCAACATTCATACTTACAAATTGTGTTTGTGCCCTTTGCATGCGGCAGAATCCAGGACTGACATGCATAAGGTGGGATACAGTCATAATTCATAACCAAACCTTGATTATAGCAAAGGATACAATCATAACCAAACCCAGATTATAGTTCGACAAAGGTAATACACAGCAATTCGTAATTGCTCACATAGTGTACTTCTTAAATAACATGTTTTCATAAACATAACAAGCCCCACACAAACACAACAATCATGCACTAAAAGTCTACATCCCAGCCTGTTGGAGAAGGCAACTGATCCCAGGATGCCTTCGGTCGCTTGCCCCGGCTTCTAGATTCATCTACACTCCAGCATCTGGGGCAAACAACTTGCCTTGGTGGTGGTTCAATGGTGCGATGCCTAGAACGAAAATTTACAATCCGGCGGTACAGCTCGTGGCTAACATACCTGTCAATTGCAGCGTACATCAGATTAGGTTCAGAAAGTGGCTTATCCTCCCAGTAATTGTTCCCTAAACGCCTCCACCAACATCTCGGCAATTTGCCCTTCATGTGAGCGTACCACGGGTCGATGAGTTCGGCGGCAAGATCGGCCATCCCGGTCCTGCTGCCCATCGTCCCTAGGATCCAGTAAATTTTCTCGATGTCCACTCTGCACTCCTTTGGGATTTTAATGTTGATAGTCGGGCTTTCAAGCAGTATATTGTCATTCGTGATGTCAACACTAGTAAATGTTATTTGCTGGTTCATGAGAAAGTCTTGAAATAGTGACTTAATCCTTTCGCCCAACCTGCATGAAAATGAATTCAGGCAAATAATATAGCAATAACTTTTGTGAACAGATGGTTCAGGAACAAAAAGACAGCAAAGTCTACTTATTCCCGTCAGCCCCCATCTCGCAAAAAGGCTGGTATACGAGGACGTGCCCCTTCATGGATAGTTGCACCATGGCGATCGTATGGTGATCGCGGCTGTACTCGAGGTCAAGACCTACGAACCTGTTTTATTCAAACCGCAGCCAAGTCATGTAATTATTCAGAGTGTTCCTCACCGTCCGAGGGTCAGTGGTGTAGAAGACATTGATCTTCTTCCCTCCATGTACTTCTATGTCGAAGTACGGAGTCCCTTGCCTTCCGTCGTTTCGGACATCCAACAAGTCCATGACTACAGGCAAGGGGGAAAGGATATGGAGGAAGAGGGTGACGCGGTAGCGGAGGAAATGGATGAGGCCATGGAGGAGAAAGACAATGAGGCCGTGGAGGAGGAAATGAGACGGAGAAGGGAAACTGCTTACTGCAAGATTGGAACTGCCCTTACTAATATCTAGAAAGGTGCACGACCGTTCGTAGTAGGGTGAAGGTGGAGAAAAATGGTGCTTTTACACGTCAATGCTAGCGCTGCCTAAAATTTCTTCTACGCCACTTGCATGCAGTGGAATCGAGGTCTGCCATGCACGATCCAAGTCAAACGTAGTCACATGCTGGAGTGTCTATGGTTTCTTGGGTTTGCCAAGGTGAATTGATTTGAGTGGTTTTTGAAAAGTGGTGATCTTAGCATATGAACTTGATTCAATTTTGAATTGTCCTTTAAATAGATTTGAATTTGTTTCTGTTTGTTTGTAAAGTGGGCTTGGGTTCACTTTTATTTGGTCTACTAAGGGGTGAAAAGAATTGAGAAAGTTTATATTAGAAATCTTGTACTAGAAACACCCAAAGTGGTCTAGTGGTTAATTATGGTCAAAATGACCATTTGATCATATGATTCATATTTGCATTTCATTTCTTTGGATTTTTTTGTAATTGGCCTAGATGATGTAGTATTCATCTTTAAACCATTCTTTATCATTTCGTAGCAATCAAACATGGCAATTGCACTCATTCATACATTAATGCATTTCACACATACACTCATATTAGATTTAATAATAAAAGTTTTTGTTAACCATAAACTTGAGTGATTTGAACTTGCTAATCTTGATTAATAATTTTGGGGTATTACACATCCCCTCCTGAATCCATCCGCCTCATTATCACAATGCCTCCACTAATCTAGCGGATTTCAGACTCCATTTGCCGCTATGGGTAGAGCTTGGGGTAGCAGCAGGCTATAGCAAAAGGCAGGCAACAACGACCCGGATGGCCAGGGCGACCGCCACCACGAGGATTGGGGATGGCCGAACCTCAGCACCGTGAACGTGCAGAGGATCGCCACGGGGTTGGACATCATCTTTGTCGGTCGCCTCGCTTGCTGCATCCCTGGCTACCGCTTCATGATGCGGGACATGGACGAACAACCGTTCGACACGCCAGGCCTTCTTTACCCCAATACCAGCAAATGGCCAAACGACCGCGATGTCCACGTAAGTTCCAGTATCTTGCTTATTGTTCCAGTCATATCGCTGATTCATATGTGTTGAACTCCCATCAGAATCCTATGTTCCTTTCGTCGAACGTGTTGTGTGCACACGTGGTTTGAACAAATTGAACCATTTAAGACTATTATGTACAGCGGAAGCTCTGCTCGTACCTGATATTCTGGTATTTTCATAGTGACAAAGTCTTAATTTAGGTGATAGACGAGTTGTCAATTTCGATTTGCAATGGAATGTCTGCTAGGTGATATTCTGTTTCCTAAAATAAAAATTAACAGATTAGACGATTTAAGGATATTATGCCCCTAGCTATTTATGATCATCGTCAGGAGTTTGTTCGGGGGGAGCTTTGCTCCTAATCCATATATTGGGTATTTTTGTAGTGACACAGTCACAATGTAGGTGATATTTGAGGAGACACTCGTATTTAGGCGATATTTTGGGTACTTTAATCTAAAGGTCCAGTTGTCAAATTGTATTTGCAATGGAATCCATGCTAGGTGATTGTACCAACTAACAACAAACTCTGTAGAATACTAATGCAAAAATGATGCTGCTAGATAAGTGGTCGGAATCAGTAGTGGTGAATATCAAGGAAGAAGAAGAGACGGAAATGGGAGATGACCAGAACTGGGTGGGTGGCAACAGCGAGTGGCTGGTCCTTTTATCCCAGGATGGGAGTACTTGGACTCTAAAAAATGGCTACAGATCATTGAGATTTACATTGCCATCTTTGGAGGGTGTCAGCATTATTGCATTCAACAATGGGTGGCCATTACCATTTCAATTCGCACATGTGTTCAACATGGCAGAACTTGAGCTCCCGAAGGTACATCTCCCACATAGACCGCAGGAGGTGTGGAAGACCTGGCCGGACGACCTCTTAGAAGTGTTCGACAAGGCAATCACATTCATTAGATGCCCATAAGACAAGGAATGGACAGTCTTGCATGACGACTTCCTGCGGCCGAAGAAGTATGTCGACGCGTCTTCACCTCCAGCTACCATTCCAACAAACCGCAACGCATTTATGCGGTCACTGAACCTAGCGATGATGTGCGTGTTTGGGAGACGTTCATCTGGGGTGAGTCATGGTATCATATAGCATGTAAAATCCCATTCAAAATTCTGCTTACTGACTATAAGTAACATGCAGGTACCCATGCAGCCCCGCGTGTCATTGTAGCTCTGGTGATCGAAGATGCAGCAGTAGATGCTGAACTTGGATCGCGGCGATGGTTCCTAGCACCTCTCGGAAGCGACACGAAATAGGATGTTGAACTCATGTGGATTCATACCATGGGAGCACTAAATAGCGTGGTGATACAATAGAACATGTGGGGACACAACATTCTTCATACCCATCATTGCGGTGTCACGTTTTCTCGAGGTTCGCATGCCCATCCAAAGACCCATTAGAGCAAGTTTGGAGTAGAGTCGACAATATGAAGGGACAATCTGTGTTTCTTGGGATCAACTACCATTTCTTTGTTGGAGCCCCTAGAGCTGTTGAACCTGTAATTGCTCAGGCAGCCCTGGCTCTTGATGCTGCTGCTGGTGGTGGTGGAGCTGACAAGGAACTAGCTACTGCTGTTCCTGGTGAAGCTGATAAAATACTTGGTGATGCTGCTGCTGGTGAAGCTGGCGAAATACTTGCTAATGCTGCTGCTGGTGAAGCTAACGAAATACTTGCTGAGCTGCTGCTAGCGAAGCTGACAAAATACTTGCTAAGGTTGCTGCCGGAGTCTAGGAAGAACATGCTAGTGTTGTTTCTGAGGTGCCAGCACTTCTAGTGTTGAGAGCAGACTGTGTGTTTGCTACACACTCATGCGCCTATCATGTTGACACTCCAGATCCGACCTAGAGCCAAATCCACGTCGGGGGGAGGGGCTACAATTGGCTCATCAGTGGGGTCGTACGATTTGATGGAGAATGACAGATGGCCAAAGACAGCATTCTGGTTCGTTCCAACGATACCACCAGCTCCAGGGACCTAGTGCTCATACTGGCAGATTCGATGAACCATTTGTCTTTATCTTTATCTTTAGTTACGCTTATTTGTGTAAAGACTAAGCTATGTTTATTTGTGTAAGACTAAGTTAGGCCTAACTTCTTAATATTCAGTGAAGCCTAGCTTTTCTTTCCACGCCCATAACAGCACAATTGCAGCATAAAACAGAAAAGGTAATGTGCATACTAGGCATTTTGCTCAGGATAACAACCACTTCAAGTAAAATATACATGGTGTACGCATTTGAACGTATCACTAGAATGTGCCACCTATTGATGATTGATGACATGGATCTAGATTTTCTACGCGTATTTGCATTGAATCACTCATTGAATTGTTCACATATTTTTGGCAATGGCTGATGAACTCCACTCTCTTGGTAACATGCTTCGTCAGCTAGCACTTGTTGATGCAATGCAAAGTACAGAACATGGTCTTCATCGTCATTCCATTTAGGTTCTCTATGTTTCTTCATCACGGAGCTACTAATTTCAAATGAAAATCTAGTAAGCAACATGTGTGTACATTGTTAGAGTATGATACGGACACGGAACATACATGTTTTTCTACAATCACAAAAGAAAACTTGATGCATTTTCACCTTGTTGGCATTGTGCCGAACTGGATGGATGTGGCTTTGGGGTTCAGAGAGCAAGGCGCCGTGGCTGGCGCAGGTGCGACCACGGCGATGGCGAGCTTGGATTCTGGAGGAGGAAAACAGGACCGTGCATGGTCGACACGGTGATAGATCTCACAGGGAACCAATTCTAGTCCCCGCGCCGTGCCATGGGTGCGGCCATGGTAAGGGCGATCTCCGACTTGGGATGGGGAGGAGAGTGGGGCCAAGAAGGTTCGTCCACATCCGAGCTCCGCACCATGGCGGCATCGCCGCAACCATAGATTACCGCTCCGAGGAAGAAGAAGACGCGTAATGGATGCAGGCGCCAATGCTGCAAGCCTACAGGGAGGAGAGCAGGACCGAGCAGGTTCGTCCATGTCCTAGCTCCGCACCATGGCCACGAAGCCACCATAGATTGCCGCTCTGGGGAAGAAGAAGACGCGGATGCGGTGCCAGCAACGCAAGCCTACATGGCAGTCATGGCGGGAGCGACATAACGGCGAGAACTGACAAGGGGGGCCAACTTGATTGCCGTTGGCCTGATATTTTGTATTGAAACATAAAGTTGAATTCATACCGAAAAAGACCCTCTGGGTATTTGGCATGCCAACTATGGTCATCGCGGTTGATTACAGGCAACTTGGGTACCGCGTTGCCTGGGCGCCTCAACTTTCAGGCCGCAAAATAATATTCTCATGACCATGAGGATGTTTTGGAGCCTCCCAAGGCGGTGGTTGAGGCCTTCAGCAGCGACTTCTCTCGCGAGATGCTGCTGGTGGCCGAGGGATGTGGCTACAGGGTGAAGTCGGTGAAGTTCTTCCTTGGCACCTGTAGGAGGCTATGCCTTAGGAGGGAAGGGGCCTCTTCATGTCGTCCCACCGTCTGGAGCTCAGAGATCTCATCTTCTTCTCCTTTGACGATCACAATGAGTTCTTAGTCAAAGCTTTTGACATCTGCCAAAGGCGATTGAGGCTCAGTCTCGAAGACACCGCCAATCGCTAAACACGCTCCGCCTAGTGCTTTCACCTTCTTGAATATTCTCTCCTATGTAATCAAATCATCCCCTTCTAGGGAGGCTAGGATAAGAAAAGGATGAGATTGCTTAATCAACTGCCGCTTTTGGATTTTTTTCTCTCTTTTTTTATAAACTCCTGGCAGCAGTCTCTGCGTAATACTCGTGGGGAGAGTTCCCTTGCCCGGTATCCACATATGGGAAGGATGCCATTCCAAGAGGGCCTGGGAGGAAGCGCCTTCCCGCGGGAACGTCGGAAAAAGGAGACATACCCGAGGGTTCGTGCTCTAAAAAGGGGACTTATCTTGCTATAGTGGTTGAGGTTGAGATCTTCTATTGAGACCCCCTCCCAATCCCTCGGTTTAGGGGGAGAGCTTCCTGGTTAGCATCCGGGAAGAGGAGGGAGGGCTCCGAGTTTGGTTTGCATGTTCCCTTCCCTGGGAGGCGCCGGGAAAAACACGCGACCATTCCGAACGCTACTGACCATGATGAAGTAGCTCGGATGAACGATAACCAAAATGAGCGTACGACAGATAAACTCATCTGTATTCATCCACGGGGATTGCTTTTGGATACACTGCTTGTGCTATGGGACCCAGCTAGCGCACAAGGCTTTTAGGTGCTCGGCGGCAGCCCCCGAGCATTTCTACTCTTCTAGTGATTCAATCACTGTCAGAGACCAGTCACGGGCAAGACCGATTGCGCTATCGCGAGGAGACAAAAGGTCACTTCTTCAAGATAAACATGACATTCCATCTTCGCCCCGACCAAGGCTGGCTCATGACGCCTTGTCCTGGAGAACCTAGGCGAGCATTCCCCTTCCTCTGTCTTGGGCAGGCCACACCTAGTTTTTAGAAGGATAAGTAATGCCCGCTCATGTTCCCATCCCTGGCGATCTACCATGTTACCTATGCCCCTCCCCCACCGTCCCGAGTAGGTGAAGAGGGAATGGGTAGCCTCTGCTTTTTTCAATGGTCCCTTTGGTGCTAGGCAACGATGGCCAGGCGCCTGTGGGCAATGGTTACTCTATTCAGGAGTAGCCCCCTGGTATCTTGGTCTTCGGGCGACCCCATCGAGGATACATGGGAACCTATTCTTCTAGGGGGCATGATGGCTGTGATAATACAACACTTTTTATCAATATAAATTGTGTCATTTTCCTATCATATCATGCTCCATCTAACTATTGATATGCCTGATATGCATGATTTCTAGTTTTTATTAAATTCAATGTGAGCTTTGGACATTTAGTAGTTTAGGTAGAATTTTATCCCTTTTCCTTGTCTTTGACATGTGTGTAGGTGTTGACAATGATTATGGATGAAACAAAGGAAAAAGGAACAAAGAGAGCATAGTATGGAGGAGCTGCAGGGACCCGACTTAGCCATTTGAGAGGTTGGAAAAGTGAAATTTTCCAACTTCTCAAAATAAAGATTCAAGACCACAAGGTTGTATCCCTCGACGATTCAAACTCAATGAGCCCAAGAACACCCAAAACAGAGTTCGTATGAAGAAATGGCGACCAAAATAGTAAAAGGATCTGAGAGTTTAACGAGCAACTATACGACCAGAGCAATAATTCCGGTCGTATAGTTGCGCCCGTATAATTGTAAAAAGGGTCAGAAACGATGGGATTTTGATGGGGATATGCCGAATGGGGTATGCCCAGCAGGACATTCCGATTGGGCCAAAGGGCTCGCGAGTGGGCCTGCAGGACGACGACTGGAATGCATCTAGAGAGAAGGCCCGGTGACTAGAGACTGGAGGCCCATGAGCGTACTCGAGGCCTAGTTGGATTAGGTTAAAGCCTCCGAATCCATATCATGTTCGGTTGTAAACTGTAAACCCTAGCGAGGTGCCTCATATATACACCTCCCTAGGGTATCCTGAGGACTTACGTTCCATCATACAACCCTTCAAGCGACTCGCTGCTTAGACGCCGAGCTCGCCACCCCTGTAACTCGCTCTCCGTTAATCCAATCTAGAAGGAGTAGGTCTTTACCCTCCGGGGGGGCGAACCTGGGTAAACCCATGTGCATCCGCCCCTATCTCGCACCGCAGATGGCCGCCAGCTCTCGCCTCCGATTCAATCAATCACTGCCTACTACAGCGACTGCCGTGACCATTTTCACGACAGTGGCGCCCACCATGGGGCCTAGTCGGACTGGCCTGAGTTCTGCGGTGAGACCCTATTCGCTGATCGATCGGCCACTCACCACCGGCCGCATGATCACCGTCAGCGGGATCTTACAGATCCTGCCCAATAGCTACATCCCAGTGTCGCGCCCGATCACCCACGGCACGGTGATGCCGGTCGGCTCCATCAACCTCTTCGTTGGCTTCACCGGCGCAGTCGACCCAGTGGCGACGATGATCGTTGGCGGATCGCCACCGCACCATGATCTGCTCTCGGAGGAGCAGGTCCGCTCCATCAGGAGCCTCATCACCGAGTACGACTCGGCCGCCGCGAGCGACGAGGCCCTAAAAAACGATGCCAACTCCACGACCCCTGCCTCGGTCGACGGATCTATCACCGCGGCATCACGAGAAGACTCCATCACGCGGGTCTCCAACCCTGAGGATTTTGAGGACTCCTCCATCCTCGGGATCTTCGATTCAGATTTCGGCTCGGAGTCGCCCGAGGACTTCCCCGCCAGATCCGATCGCTTCAACACGATCTACATGGCGGGTAGCACGACCGCCCCGCCAGATCCGTTCTCCACACTAATCCCACTGATCGCCATGGCCACGGAGGTGGAGAAGGCTCGCATGTGACCCGCGGAGGCGCAGCGCGAGAGATACCGCCTCGAGCGGGATACGACGCGGGAGATATTGCTCTATCACCAACGCCGCATCAGGACCCGCCTGAACTCCAAAGTGCAGGGCCGCATCCTCAACTTCAACGACAAAAGCGACCCTGCATGTGCGATCGAGCGCGAGTACTGCGAGAACGCACCACCAGGTGGAAGCAACCGACCACCACCCGGCGCACCGGCGACTGGAGCCCCTCCACCACCTATTGGTCGTGCGCCCCCGCCGGACCAGCCGTGGATCATCATCTCGCCACAGGCCCACGACACCAACAAACTCCCACTCTACTCCACCCCGATGGACAATGTTGTCGCGGCCGACGCCGCGGTCGCCAACCTCGACAGCGGGAGGCCATGGAATGTAAACCTCCTCCGAAATTTCTATACATAGAACTCAAACATGTAGTCAGCTGACATATATAATGAAACTCATTCGGTTCACAAAAGTCTGTCTACTCGCCATATCCTTGTGCCACTCGCACTCGTACAATTAGCAATACGCTACCCGCAGAAGTCAACCCTTGGTCGAGCCACTGGCACGGCTAAGTAGTGCGGCCTAAGGGCATCAAATATACTTGGGCCTAAGGACGTCCACGAACACGCCAACCCGGAGCCACCATCAGAGTCGCCTAGCTCGACTGGACCACCTGGCTAAGACGACCGGTATACGCTTCTCATAGCAACCTGTCCTTCCCATCCTCGTGCAAAGTGACTCAAACAGTTAAGTACCAGGCACGGGGACTCCTCAAAAGTAGAACCCTCGTGCGGCTCGAGAACACACCAAGTAAGAGAGCTGCCTTGGACTCGCCCAGCGACTGGTTCTCCGAGCCAGGGGAGGAGACACGTTACAAACAACACATTAGTAACTCGCAACAGGCACTCGCCCAAACTGGCTAGGTACTACGCTCGGGGACTCGCCTACAAACAATCCCACTTGCGCTCAGGGACTCGCCCCCTCAGAAGACGCAAGAGAGAAAACAATGCACAATCAAAAGAAAAGACATATGTATACAATCGAGTTATACCCCATTAAAGGGCGGACGCACTCGGGGACTCGCTCAAACAAGAAAAAACAACACGATCACACTAGCATTGCGAGTCGATTGACTCCTCTTACTCAAAATATTATTCATATTAGAAAAGTCGCCATTTGGCATATATTACAAACTGCCTAGAGATACTATCTATTTCGCAAGCCCTGATGAAGAAGCATCCCCACCACCCTTGACACGAATGAAAGGTTGCCACGGGTTCGTCGGGTAGGTCGTCAGCGACTTCGACAGTGCCGACCAGAATGGTTGCTCCGACTTCAGGTCGTGATGCTCCGGCTCGGGGTCGCCAGGTGCCAATACCATCTCCTGGTATGGCAAAAGGTCCCCCATCGCCAACACCAGATCAGCAAAGGCGGCGACCTTGGCGGTCAGCTTTAGCACCTCCGACATGTCCACTATACCAGTTGCCGAAGGGTAGCCACTGGTGACGTCGTCGAGGTCGAAATCGTTGGGGAAGTGGGCAAGACCCAGACTCAATGCCGTGGTGGCCCCACGCATGAAAGCTGAGCGTGCCATCCACTCCACGACGTCGGGCACCTCCTCCAGATAGCGCCACACTTCCGTAAGTCCCCCAGGAATAACCTCGGTGGAGGACATCCCCTGAAGGACTACTTGGACGCACAACGCCGAGGCAGTAGCCGTGTTCACCACAGCAGTCACGCACTGTGAGGCGTTGAAGGTCTGCACCACCGGGTCGCTTTGCCCTATCACAGCTGCAACATCAGACGTTAGTGACACTATGGATTTCCCCACTCGGGGACTCACCAAACATGTTAAGCAAAGAACAGAGACTCACCAAGAAGTTTGCGGCAGTGCTCGGTGACGTGATTCTCCAGGGCGGCGTGATCGTCCTGTAGCCCCAGGATGATCGAGTCCGCGTCCTTGCGCTCTTCTTCAGCTGGAGGGACTGCATCCTTCGCTCGATCCTCAGAAGAAATCGAGGCCGCTTTCGCCTCCTCCAACTCCTGGATTAGTGAGGCGATTCGCCCATTTGCCACGTCCAGCTCGGCAACTGGGACATACCCTTCACGGGCCTTGGCAATTGCAGCCGGAAGACCATCTGAAAAGAAAAGAAACATATCATCAACACGCCAGAACACCAACAGTTCACAGCCGAAAAACGAATCAAGTACTTACCAACGGTCTCCTGGAGTCACCGGTTTGCTTCCTGTGCCACGCGCAGATCCCGCTCCAGACGCTCCCTCGCGGCCAAGCGATCTCTCGACTCCCTTTGCAAGCCCTGCAAGAATAACAAAAGTTAGGACTTACCAAAACAGATATTTAGTTCCTAGCCACTGAAAATCAGCGACCAGGAACTCAGGGACTAGCGACTAGAAGAAATTCAGTTCCTCGCCACTGAAATTCAGCGACTAGGAACTCGGGGACAGGAGAGTAGAAGCAACTCAGTGTCTAGCCGCTGAAATTCAGCAACTAGACATTCGGGGACTGGACGTACCTGAATGGCAGCGCCAAGCATCTTGTGAAGCTCTCCGGCGTCCGTCAACGGGACCGTGAAGGAAGTGCACCCGCATCGTGACCCAACATCTTCATCAACAATCTCCGGGCTCTATGGAGACTGGTTGTCCGCCACGCCTGGAAACCCCTTCGCCATGAAGTGTGGGAACGTTGCTGACGCCCTAGCCGGGGCACTGGTCGCCGGAGCCGACGTTTCCGTCGCTGGAGCGCCCTTAGCTGGTTCCGACCGCGTAGCCGCCACCTCTTCGACGATTGCAGTGAGATTGCTCTCCTTGGCGCTATTTATCGCCACGGAGTCATCGGCACCGCCTTTCTGCCTCTTCGCGCCCTCCCCAGTCGCTGTGTATTCAGTAGACTTCCTCTTCTTGGGGAGGTCATCCTCTCCCGTGGTGGAGACCGGCGGAATCTTCGCCACCAAAGGGCGACCGATCTTCTTGACCCTAGACCTGCCAAACCTCCAAAATCAACACAAAGATAGCACGAAAATGGAACACGACTTGGAATGGAGAATTCGAAGCTTACTTGGCGACTGGGAGAATGCGCAGCCCGGTGCTGATGTGGGCGGGCTTGTCTAATTCCGGCCCTAGCTTGCGCGTGAGACCTCTCTCGAAGACATCTGAAGCCCACGACACCACAGGCTTCCTTGACGATGAAGCCGCGGTCGCCAAAAATTCTGGCTCTAAAGACATGGCCGCTCTTGAAGGTTGTAGCGACTTCGACGCCGCGGCCTTAGCCACGTCTCGGCCTGGTGCCCTCAAAGCCGTTGGTGCAATCATCACCAGAGGAACTTCTACCGCCACCTCGGTGTCCTTGTCCTCCAATCCCTTCATCGGAATCGCACCCTCCGGGATCTGGTGCGAAGTTTCGGGGTCGTCATCATCATCGGAATCGTCATCTGACTCAAACACCTCCGCCGACCTGGGCGGTGATGCTAGCTTTGTCATGACTTGGTTATGCTGGCTTCACGGTGTGGCTGCAGTCTGAGACGTGTGCTCTTGCACAATCTCGTTGCCCCCTTCGTGTTCATCAAGGCTGCGACTCGCCTCGAACTCGCGCTGCTTCTGCATGCGAGTCTTGCGAGCCGTAGGCACTGGGGGAGGAACCTCCTCCTCTTCCTCATCGCTTTCGGAGGAATCTCCTTCGTAGGACTCTTCGAGCTCTTGGGGGATCTCTTCATCAAGCGGAGGGAGCCAACCCTCCAACACGTGGAACAACTGAGAACAACCACAAAAAATATCAAACGATGCGACTGTGAATTACGTTGCAGAAATTGCGACTAGAAGGAAAGCTTACTGTGGGAGCTTCATTCTACACGGGAGTGTATGGGGCGAGCCTAGCCGATGTGGTTGTAAATTCCGCATCGGTGATCTTCTTCAGGGCGGCCTTGTAGTCTTCGATTTCCCACGACTCTTTGCTGGTCTGGGAGGGAACGTGTTTCCCGCTGTACTCATACATCCAATGTGGCCGAGCCGCTAGCGGAACCAGACGCCGCCCGAGCCAACAGTTGTAGAGGTTGATCGAGGATAACCCCTAATCCTTCAACCTCTGGATCTGGTCCATCATCTCTGCGACGGCCATCCTCTAGTCTTCTGGGAGTTTCTTCGGCGCCAGCAGGCGAGGCTCGCTCCTTTCTGCGACGAACTTAGGAAGTGCTACTTCACCGGAGGGAGTGGATTCTTTCACATAGAACCAGCTCTTCTTCCACTCGCTCGCGGCTTTCTGCGGTAGCAGAAGTTTGATAAAGGTGTCCTTCGGCTTCAATTGGAACGTGACGCTGCCGGCCGCCAACATCAAGACACTGGACGCCTCGCGCCTGATGTGGCCGTGGAAGAGCTCCAGCCACAGCGGGAAGTATGGCCTGCTGCCAAGATAGCATTCGCAGAAGGCGACGAAGATCGCCAGCTGCTCGATGCTGTGCGGACCAAGATTCGATGGCTTGATCAGAAACACCGGAAGAACAGTGAGGTGGGGAACCCCAAACCCCTCTCTAGGTGGCTGGGGAAGTAAATGAACTCGCCGGCCCGTGGCTTCGGCTCGATCTCGGAGGGAGCAGGGACCCGCCAATTCCCCTTGCGGAGGACTCCAGCATCCTCGAAGGATTTGAGATGGGCCGTGGTGCACTTAGATTTGCCCCATGAACCCTTTGGAGGCACCATTTGGAAGGATGTGGGATCGCTCGGTGTGAAAGGGATCGAATCGACGGAAGACAGGAGAAATGGATGCGCGAGAATGAAGAATTCAGGGAAGGATCTACATGGCTGATTTGTTACACCCCTTATAAGGAGGCGCTACCCGCCAAATTCTGGGTAGCCGTTACCTGTGGTAATTACGCCGAAGTTACCGCCAATGGATAGGTGACCAGGTTGACAGTCCAACTCCTCCATTCCACTCGCTGGCAACTAGCCCTGTCTGCTTGTTGAAGCAATCACTTGGCAGCTATGGCGTTCACCGGAGCAGCGACTAGGAGCCTGGGAAAAATTTCCTTGGTTTCCATGGAGTCCATCACCGATTCGACTGGGTGTCCAAATTGGACTCGCCTACTCCGACTGCCAAATGACCACCTGCGCCTGAATCAACGGTGGCCTCGGGGACTACTGATGGGGATATGCCGAATGGGGTATTCCCAGCAAGACGTTCCGATTGGGCCAAAGGGCTCGTGAGTGGGCCTACAGGACGGCGAGTGGAATGTGACTAGAGAGAAGGCCCGGCGACTGGAGACTAGAGCCCAGGAGCATACTCAAAGCCCAGTTGGATTAGGTCAAAGCCTCCGTATCCATATCATGTTCGGTTGTAAACTGTAAACGCTAGCGAGGTGCCTCATATACAAACCTCCCTAGGGTATCCTGAGGACTTACGTTCCATCATACACCCCTTCAAGCGACTCGCTGCTTAGACGCCGAGCTCGCCACCCCTGTAACTCGCTCTCTATTAATCCAATCTAGCAGGAGTAGGTCTTTACCCTTCGGGGGGGCAAACCTGGGTAAACCCATGTGCATCCGCCCCCATCTCGCACCGCAGATGTCCGCCAGCTCTCACCCCCGATTCAATCAATCGCTGCCTACTACAGCGACTGCCGTGGCCATTTCCATGACAGATTTCGCCCCAGAAAAGCCCCAGAACCTTGCCTAAGTCATATGGCGGTATTGGGGGAACCCTAGGGCACCCCTAAGTCCTATATAAAGGAGGGAGGACCCAAGGAAGCCACAAGACACCATATACAAGATCTAGATCCCATCTAC
Source organism: Avena insularis (assembly GCA_023614405.1). Lineage (NCBI taxonomy): Eukaryota > Viridiplantae > Streptophyta > Magnoliopsida > Poales > Poaceae > Avena > Avena insularis. The sequence goes on from CM042690.1 coordinate 510,524,184, forward strand.
CGCCTCCACGGCAACGCCCTGCCGTTGTGCCGCCTCCATAGCCTCTACAGGTCCACCAAGATCTAGATCTACATCAACACCATCAAGCCATCCAAGCAAGAAGAGGAGGAGAAGGAGGAAGCCGCCATCCACACGCCGATGCCACCATCACCGCGCCATCATCACCATCTCGATCGCAGCTACTCCTTCATCCTTCCCCATCATGATCTTCGTGATGGGTTGTAACATGGCTTGAACCCCCTTTTATTAATGTTATGATGATTTGAGTAATTTAAGTGTGGTGTGTTCTTGTTAATTAATATGTTTGTGCTTTCTCTTTACATTGTTCTATTCATGATATTATTCTAGTGATTAGAGATGTCCAATCCATTGTTGAGGAATTTACTAGGGATTCACGGAGTGTCAAAAAACTTATCATCAGTCTCTACTCATTCCATGGGCCTGACAAGTCCGTGGGTAGAACTAATAGGCTATTTGCTATAAGTGATTTGCGGAGGCAATAGCAGCTTAGGATGCACCGCCCATTAAGATTTAATTTCCTCAAGATCACTCATGATATAGATAGGTATAGTGTTGAGAATTGCTTGACCCCAAAGTGACATACAGGATATCTTGTGACTAGCACATTTTCTTAGGAGTACGGTTGTACATAGAACTTAATTGCTTTGCTCTGGTTTACCTTGATTGGTCTTGTTACCTTAATACACTATTCTCTTACGAATGACCCATGTCCGGAGAGGGTGTGGACAATTGAGTTGTCTAGTTGCCACTTACCAATGGTGGGAGACAATAATATATGAGGGACCGCCGCAATTATAGTTAACAGTTATTCCAAAGCACTTATCATGCACACCAGTATACACAACATTACTTGAGGAATCATAGCATTAATATTTCATCTCATTATATTCACATATTTTTAGTTTTACTTTCTTCTAGTTTTCTTCCAGTTCTCCTAGTAGTTATTACAAAACATCTTAAATTCATTTATCCTAGCAACTTATAGAATAGGCTATTTACAAACCACGAATTTGGGTGCGTACATGGTCGCATTGACAATGCGACTACGAGGGTCGTGTTCGCCGAGCTCCCATCGGGACAAACTCTTTAAATATTTGATGCTGAAAGTACTGCAATAACCCTGTTTTGGTGCAGGAACTCGGTCCATCAAATTGGCACCGTTGTCAGGGAGCAAAGTGTTCGGTTATCTACTCACACATAGTTTATTTCCGTTCATTGCTATTATCTTACTGCTTTCTTTTTATATTGAAAACAATAAAAAAATAAAAAACCAGAAATTTATAAAAACTATTGCTACTAATCATGTCTTCCGAGATAAATTTTCTTTAGGAGACAATACAAGCATTGGAGGAGATAAAGGATTCAAGTTCATCAAGCATGGTTGCTAGACATGAGCTGATAAAAAAATTGCTGGACCAATTGGAAAGGCATTCTTTATGGTTGCGTGCTAATGATGGATCTTATTACACAATTTATATAACAGATGACTACCTTAATTTTCAATGTAAGTATTCCAACAATCCTACTCTAGCAAATTATAATAGATATAAATCCTATGCTAGTTTGGAAGTACTAGAATACGTTCTTTTCAAAGGTGCATCTGAAATGGTATTTAGACTAGGAAGTATTGATGTTGAAAGTGAAGCAATTGATGGAGTTTTTAATTTAGTATACCTCATATTCCTCTTTTGCAAAAATAATTTAAGTGGAGAGGAAAAGGAGCACAAGGAAGAGGAGGAAGAACAGATTGATCACCCGCTCACACCTTCAACTCTGACTTTTGATTATATCATTGCTATTAAAACACTAGTCAATGAAAAGGAGGAACAAAAAGGTGAGGTTGACAAAGAGAGTCACATTACAACTTTTGTTTGTGATGCCTCTCACTCTAGTAGTGATTTTTATGATGCTAAAACTATTAATAATTGTTCTGCGGAGGCCTTGTGCCTAGACACTCAAATGGAGAGCAGTAATAATAATGAACTAGAGATAGAACCTTGTTATACTAACATGCAGGGTCCTGAACTCCCTGCTATGAAGGAAGAATACTATGAAGTGTTCCCCTACACAGGTAACCAAGTTAAAGATTTAATAATTTTATATGAATCTCAAATCCTCTCATTGCAGCTATACACGGAGGCGTGTTCACCAAGCTTGGTGCATCAACACTCGCTTGAAGGCGATAACTTGTTCATCTACATGATGCCAATGCACCGTAAGCGGGTACGACTCCGACCGAAGTCTACTTCAAGATGCTCCAAGATGGTATGTACAACCTCACCTCAAGTTGATATCCCTTGGGATCAAGGTGGATAATGTATGGAGCATCATAGTCTGGCTTTATGTCTTTAAAGAGAGCACTTCCCAGGAGGCAACCGAGAAGTCATTAGGAATCTTTCTTAGTTTTGTGTCTTGAGTCTAGTTGCATTCATGTTGCATTGGCACTTTTATTCTTCGCATGTCTTTCTATTGGAGTAATCTTGTGGTAGTTTTCAAAAGGTAGAATTTATTGTCACTATATTATGTGTTGCATAAGCTCGGTAAAAAGGAAGAGAAAATCAGTTTCAGGTGAATCCTTTAATTATATGTATTTGTTGGTCGAAAATTAAAATTGTTATTTACCGTCAAAACAAGGTATTTCACTAACTTATAGGATAAGAAAGAATTCACGAAGAAATAGAAATTTTCTGATGTACACAGAAGGTTTAACGACCAACTATATGGCGGGAATAAAAATTCTGGTCGTATAGATATTTTTGCCATCGACAATTTTTCTTTCATAAGTACTGATGGTTTAACGACCAACTATATGGCAGGAATAAAAATTCCGGTCATATAGATATCGATGCTTTCATACAATTTCTTTTCCAGGTACAGAGGGTTTGATGACCAACTATACGGCGGGACCTTTTTGATCCGGCCGTATAGTTGTATCCGTATAGATATAGACCCTTCGATGTTCAAGGTATTATAAGTTTAACAACCAAATATACGGTGGGAACACATTGTTCTGGCCGTATATTTGCGTCCGTATAGTTGCTCCCGTATAGTTGGGAAAACCCCTCAAACGCCAACTGGAAGGTAACCATTGCACAAAATTTCATTTTTTTTCTTTTTCCTTCTTCTTCTAAAAACCACAAAGCACCACCTAGGAGCTTCTCCCATGTTTTAGAAAAACCGAGCGTATGTAAATAATAAAGTTCTATCTAAGAAATTCCTTAAGTTGTAATTCTCTTTAGTAGTTCATGTTTTCTTTTCGTTTTCTTTCATTAGTTAGGTGAACAAACTTCGTTCGTACACCAAACCGTTGTCTTTTATTTTGTGTGTTATCTTTGCAGGGACTTGAACCTTGTGTGACGACATGTACGGTAGTGTCAACAGTGAAAATACTCGCATGAGCCACTTGGTTGCTTCAATTCAATGTTTCAACAATCAGTGTCTAGTAAAACCTTCCAACTCAAACCTCTTTTAAATAAGCACATAGGGGTTGCACACTCGTGTCATGTATCCTGTTTCACTTGCACCTCATCACAATCTAGGAGAGGCCACTTCTAGAACTAGTTTGTTGACTTAAGCGTGGTGCTTAAGTTGATGAACCGACTCCGTGGGATTTTTATTTTTATCACTTGTGAGCTAAACCCATGTCTTCAAAAACACAAAAGTATTTTGTCTTCTTTCTAGTCTTGTTCCTACCAGGTTCTTAAGGAAGGCATACACCAGATCGTGAAGCATTCATTGAAGCAAAGGTTCTTTGTCCATCAAAGTAGAGGTTAAAAGCACCTCAATGGTAAAGTGTGTCACCCTTGCTTTAACTTAAGCTTGGGGAGGTAACCACTTCTTATACTCTCTTTTGATAACTGCATTTCTATTTTGTTTTCATGATCTTCTTAAGTGGATACTTGGAAAATTCTTAGCTTGGGGAGGTTATTTTGCATGCGTAGAGTCTTGTGCAAATTCTTTATCTTAAAAAGTTTTCATGCTATTGTGTATCTCTCTGTTTTTGAATGCTTACTTAGGTGAGATTGTGTTCATATTTATATAAGGATATACTTTCTCATGTTAGGCCCCATAGGAGACAAGCCATAGCTTTGATGCACCTTGTTCAACTTTTTTCTAGCTTGTGAAAAATATTGTGATCCTCTAAATATACATTGCCTTGTTCTCTACATTTTGAAAAGAAAAAAATAAAGAAGTTCTTTGAAACTTGTTAGTTGTCACTATTCCGAATTGTCTTAAGTGAATGGTTATGGAGTAGCAAGACCCCATAGTGTTGGAAATGATGGTCTTAATAGATGTTTACTAAGTGAGTTGTCAAATAAGAAATGATGTTTCAAAGTTTCGAGATTACATTATGCCAAAATTTTGTCTTGGAAATCAAAGTGAGATATTGCTTTATGCGTGTCTTGCACCACTGTCGCACAACATGGGATGCTAACAACTCTGCTGGCCTTTGGACAATTCAAAAACATAAAACTCTTGGAGTTTGGCTATGAGTTACCCAACATATGTAGCAAAAATGCTATATTTGGGTATGCATTGGTATTCTCATGGCCTGCGTTAAAAGCAAAAGTCGAAATACTCCTCTAACCGTTATGAGAAATCATTATATCGAAAAGGGAAACCTTGGTAATGGTCACGAGTGTCCTTCCTAGCTTACACAGTCTCGATTGAACATATACAACTCTTTTGGCATGGTCTCATTACTAAGAAATATATTTTCTATGAGCTCAACAATCGAAGTTTGCACTTTAGAGACTTTAATAGATGGCATGAGTGGGAAGCATTGGAAAACTCTATTTCTGTTTATGACTAACAACTAACCGTGTTTAGCTTTGCCTTATACAAATAAAAATACAAAAATACAATAAAATGCATATAGAAGGATCACAAGTTTACTTGCAAGCAAGATTTAACTTTGACATGGGGCATAGAAGTTTTTGACTAATCTCTAGTGGTTTGGAATAATATAACTGATCTTATATTTCCTTGTATGATTATGTTCTCTCTTACTTTGAGCTTACAGGAAAAACAAGGATACGGTGCATTGGTTTCCAATGATAAGGAAGATCACATCCATTAAGTTATCGATCCCTTTTGCTTGAGGACGAGCAAGATCTAGCTTGGGGAAGTTGATGGCTGTGATAATACAACACTTTTTATCAATATAAATTGTGTCATTTGCCTATCATATCATGCTCCATCTAACTATTGTTATGCTTGATATGCATGATTAATTGTTTTTATTAAATTCAATATGAGATTTGGACATTTAGTAGTTTAGGTAGAATTTTATACCTCTTCCTTGTCTTTGACATGTGTGTAGGTGTTGATGATTATGTATGAAACAAAAGCAAGAGGAACAAAGAGAGCATAGTATGGAGGAGCTGCAGGGACCAGACTTAGCCATCTGAGAGGTTGGAAAAGTGAAATATTCCAACTTCTCAAAATAAATATCTAATACCACAAGGTTGTAGCCCTCGATGATATGAACTCAACGAGCCCAAGAATACCCAAAACAGAGTTCGTATGAAGAAATGACGACCAAAATACTAAAAGGATATGAGAGTTTAACGAGCAACTATATGACCGGAGCAATAATTCCGGCCATATAGTTCCGCCCGTATAATTCTCAAAAAGGGTCAGAAACAATGGTATTTTTCCCTAGAAAAGCTCTAGAACCTTCCATAAGTCATATGGCAGTATTGGGGTAACCCTAGGGCAGCCCCAAGGCCTATATAAAGGAGGGAGGAACCAAGGAAGCCACAAGACACCATATACAAGATCTAGATCCCATCTACCCCTCCACGGCGACGCCCTGCTTCCATGCCATCTCCATAGCCTCTACAGCTCCACCAAGATCTAGATCTATATCAACACCATCAAGCCATCCAAGCAAGAAGAGGAGGAGAAGGAGGACACCGCCATCACCACGCCAATGCCACCATCACCATGCCATAATCACCATCTCCATCGCCGCTACTCCTTTATCCTTCCCCATCATGATCTCCCTGATGGGTTGTAACATGGCTTGAACCCCCTTTTATTAATTTTATGATGATTTGAGTAATTGAAGTGTGGTGTGTTCTTGTTAATTAATATGTTTGTGCTTTCTCTTTACATTGTTCTATTCATGATATTATTCTAGTGATTAGAGATGTCCAATCCATTGTTGAGGAATTTACTAGGGATTCACGGAGTGTCAAAAAACTTATTATTAGTCTCTACTTATTCCATGGGCCTGACAAGTCCGTGGGTAGAACTAATAGACTATTTCTACAAGTAATTTGCGGAGGCAATAGCAGCTTAGGATGCACCACCCATTAAGATTAATTTCCTCAAGATCACTCATGATATAGATAGGTATAGTGTTGCGAATTGCTTGACCCCAATGTGACATACGGGATATCTTGTGACTAGCACATTTGCTTAGGATTACGGTTTCCATAGAACTTAATGCATTTTCTCTGGTTTACCTTGATTGGTTATGTTACCTTAATACACTATTCTCTTATGGATGACCCATGTCTGGAGAGGGTGTGGACAATTGAGTTGTCTAGTTGCCACTTACCAACGGTGGGAGACAATGGTATATGAGGGACCGCCACAATTATAGTTAATAGCTATTCCATAAGCACTTATCATGCACACCGGTATACACAACATTACTTGAGGAATCATAGCATTAATATTTCATCTCATTGCATTCTCCAATTTTTAGTTTTACTTTTGTTCTAGTTTTCTTCCAGTTTTAGTAGTAGTTATTGCAAAACATCTTAAATTCATTTATCCCAGCAACTTATAGAATAGGCTATTTCCAAACCACAATTTGGGTGCATACGTGGTCACATTGACAACGCGGCTGCGAGGGTCATGTTTGCCGAGCTCCCATCGGTACAAACTCTTTACATATTTGCTGTTGAAAGTACTGCAATAACCCTGTTTTGGTGCAGGAACTCAGTCCATCAGGGCGCCGCGCTTTGACCGGGCGCGTCCCTCTACTCTTGGCTTCTTGTGATATCACCAGCTTGGGCGGACTGCCCCTTCTAGTTCCAGTGATGGAGCGGCTTGTCGAGGCAGCTCATCTTTCTCGGTGACGAGCCTCCAGCGGGCTCTCTAGTTGGGCATCTCTTAGGGGTGATGCCGCGGCCACGAGGTAACTTCTTCTACTAATGATTGTTGTCTATGGAGGTCGAGCATTGAAGGGGGATGTCATTCAAGGGCTTCCTGGATCGAATGATGTGATGGGATGGGAGGAGGCACCTTCAGGCATCCCAAACTTCATGCCCTGGCCCCTCAGGGCCTAGAGGGAGAAAGTTGGGCTCGGGTTTTAACCCGGGGCCATGGGCGATGACTTTAATAGTCATCTCCCTCCCAAACCTTCATAGCTGAGGTGCCGACAAGTGGCAGTTCTTCCTTTCTGATTCTTTCTTGGGGGTGCGTAGCTCCACATATTCGGAGGCAAAGTGATTTTGTTGAGGATGAATCTTCCTCGCATGGGACCCTTTCCGCGATAGGGAGAGGCGCTTTCAGGCATCTAGGGGCCTTCCCGGGCTCCCGGGGGAATCCATAGGGTATCCCCTAGCTCAGCACAAGGTCGGGGCCATCAGTGATGCCTCATGGGGCATTTTCTCTGGTCTCCAGGCGGGTGCGTTTGATGGGTACGCAGGGGGTGGTGGGGACCTAGGTGCTGCTTGGGGGCACCTCCAGGGCTTGGTCACGAATAGGGAGGGGAAATAGCATATTTTTGATGACTAGTCCATGGAAATCTCGAAGTTGCTATGTCAAGGCAGTGGATGACGAGAAGAGGCATCTTAGACATCCGAGTAGGTTCTGCCAACTCAGGGTTGGGAGGCGCTTATCGGCTCGGGGTTTAATCTAGGGCACTTAACAATTGTTGGGGCCATCTTCCTCCATCCTGCAGCAAGAAAAAGGGTACGTGCCCCGACAATTGTTATGGGAGATCGGTGTAGGGGCTTCCAGTTTGCTGACTTGGATGTTGGTGCTCGTAGTTTTCTTGCTTCTTGACAGGGTTCCGTCACACCCGCTTCACCGAAACAGGGGAGATGGAACCATGGCTGCGGGAACCAGGAAGGGGGCGCCATCAGGCTTCCATTGCAGCTTTCTAGGCCTAAGTCTGGGGAGAGTGAATGACTCGGAGTAACCTTCGGGGCCCTGGGCGATGACATGTCATATCCCTTCACCAATCCTTCCCAGGCGGGGTTGAAATAGGCGCCAGCAGGTTCCCGAGGGCGGTAGCCCTACCCGACGCATTTCGGGTGGGATCCCCTGCCCTGCCATATCGTCGGGATCGCCAGTGATGTCTCTCGAGTCATCTCCTTTCCTAACCCGACTGGTCACACTCCCCGGCATGTCCCATCCCATGCGAATGGAGAGGACATCCATGTCAGAGCTCATCGAGGAGAGGTCGTTGTAGCATGCCCTCGGTTATGAGCGATGAGGCGGCTCTACCTCCTCGATCCTCGTGCAGGCCTCTGCGATAGCGAAGATCTCTAGGACGGAGTCTAATACGCGAGTGATCATGTGCCTTATCATCAGGGGGCTTTGCACCCCCCAAAATAAGGAAACCTCCACTCGTTCAACCAATTCCTAGGGGACGGCAACAAGTACTCGGGCAAATCTCTGGGCGAACACACTCAACGGTTCATCCACCAGCTATCGCACCCACAGGAGGTCGTGATACTCGATGCTTCGCTGCTCCTTTCTACGCCTGGCTACACCTAGTGGTGGAGATTGTTGGTTTGCAGCCCGAAAATTCCCAGGCGAGTGCATCCCGGTACCCGAGTTGGCTGAAATCTCGTGGAGGGGCCGTAGTAGAATCACCAAATGTCCAAAGGGGCCAAATGGGGGTGATTACAAATCTAACAGCCAAACGGCCGTTTCAACCAGACGAGAAACGGTTGAACTCAAATACCGCTGTTAGGTCAACTCTTCTTGGCCCGTCCTGTCAGTATTCCCTATTATCTTTAGCGGTCATGGACTAGTTTACTCGTGTGTGGACCAGATCTATTTCTTTGCTCTGCTCTTCTCCCCTGCTCCCCTCCCCATAACCTTTGCTCAGCTTCGGCTACTCGTCTCAAATCGGAGCTCGCACTTGCTCTAATTTGTGTCCCTGCCATGTCCGGTCAACCTCCCACGCCCCTAATCGAAGCTTGCTGACGTCGCCGTCACATCGTCCACCATATCGGAGCTTCGCGTCCCCGGACTAATATCTCGCCTCTATCTAGTCCTTCTTGCACAGCGGAGCGCGTCCCGTCGGTCGATCCTGGCCGGCGACCGGCCTCGGGCAGTTGCGTGCTGCCGTGCACCCCAGGCATGGTAGCCCTAGCACAGCAGTTCGATGACCATGCTCTCATGGCCACCATGTTGGGCATCCGTCCCACCATGTCGCCAACAGAGTTGATGTCGGCTTTCAGGTCTCATTTTGGGATCAGACGAAATGAGGTCAAGATTGAGGTATGCACGCCGCCATTCAATTTTTTTGTCCGGTTCGAGCACAGCCCAGACACCGAGCACGTTCTACATTCTTACCGTTCTTTCAAGTGCTGCAGGGAGAAAATGAGCTTCATGTGTTGGCATCGCGCCTGTGGGTGGGACGATCGCTTGGGGCAGCTTCGGTTCTTCTCCAAACTCGGCTTTGACGACCTCCCATTGGATGCTTGGGAGCTAGAGGCCCTCAAGCAGGTCGTCAGTAGCCTTGGCGGCGAGCTGGTGGAGATCGTGCCACTAAGCGACAGATGGGTCATCGAGGTAAAGGCGTGGCTGAAAGATCATGTTGTTGTTCCTAAGATGTACGAGGTGCAGATTCCAAGCAGGGTAGGGCGACAGCTTTGCTGGAAGCACTCGGTCATCATCCACCTGGAGGAGGTTCTGGAATTGGTACATGGCATTCAGGACCCCAAAGAGGCGGCCAAAAAGCATCCTCGTCGCCTGCAATGTTGGCCTAGAAGGATCGATGGCACAGGACCACCACCGTTTCGTGACAGCGCACAAAGTTTCAGTGGGGGAACTGGGCTTGGACAAGCTGGTGGTTCTGATTTCCCTCGAGTGAAGACAGAGCTCTAGTGAATTGTTGTAGTATGTGTGGCTAATGAATTTGTTGTATGGAGCGCGTAGCAGGAAGTTAGCATCGACTAAAAACATGTAATAGTTTGAATCGGTGTAGTATGTGTGGGTAATAAATTTGAAGTATGTGTGTCTAATGCCTCTGTGTTGAACATCGTGCTTTATAATTTCTATGAATAACCAAGTACAACCTCATGAAAATAGGGTGGACTGGCAATGAGCAATGTCAATTATATGGATGCCATGAAAATGTAGTTCATCTCCTCTTCAAGTACAAGGTACCTAGATTATTGTTACAAATGATGAGCAATCCGAAAGACAATAAATGATTCTTGTTTCAAACGAATATTACTTGATGATCCTTATAACACTATCTACTAGTTTTGTAACATGTTGAACTGCAGGACCATTTTGCAGACAGCACAAGACAAATGAAAAATGGTTTATAGCACAGACTGTAGATGCAAAATCTGTACACAAACTGTCATCTAAATTTTATCTGTCTAGGATCAAAAAATGGCAATTAACTGGATTTAACCATGAGTAGTAATTGAAGGAAATAGATACTTGATAGTATTTGTTTACAATAGTAGTACTTCCATACAAAAGGGTCTTATATCTGCACAAAAGTGGGCTAAACTTCCTACTGGTTTATAGAACAATGCGTTAGCATTTCATCTACAAAAGTGATTCTTCAGTCTGAACTTAACTATTCTACACTGAAGAAACTGCAGATCTCCACCAGAAAAGTTGGCTGGCCAATTGCCATGATAGGACGTAAGTTCTTTGATCATTTAACCCAAACTGATCTATTACCTTCTGATACCTTCGATCCGGATTACGGATGTAGTATAGCTTCCTTTTCCCTAGTAGACCTAGGTTATCGAATCCTCGGGAAGCGAATGCATAGTGAAGTTACTTTAACGAACCTTCGGGATTTTTAGAATTCCTTTTGTGTTTTGACCGAACCAGTAGCTTGCGTCTTTTTGTTGTAGTTGATGATGGAGAGATAGGGCCTAGGGCGTTCGGTTTCACCTGTAGTTGTGCAAAAACATCTGATGGAAATAAAAGTTAGAAATAAAGTATGTGTGTACTTGTCAGAGCAAGATAAATTATATGTGGGCAGTGCATCCATAATTGCTATTGCCTCCGCAACTGCTAATAGAAATAACCTACTAGTCTCATCCATATAAGAAAGAGAACTAATGATATGCATAGTGATGTCACCGTTAATCCCAAGAAAATCCCTCACATACAGTTGTACTACCCCTTCTGTCACTAGGGTTCCCAACCTGCAGATCAGTCATCACTCATACTCCCTATACCTGGCTCAACCCTCGGGGTCTTGGGTACCTGACAAGTCCATGGATTGAGGCAAGAGAGGATACAATAATCATCATGTCATACAAACTACTACACGATCCCATCTATGATAAATCACATGCACAATTGCTACATGGCTAGGCTGAAGCCCTTAGCCCAAGGAGAATTACTCACACATAGAGATGAGATCAACAATCACAAACATTGTAATGAAAATCATAAGATTGATAGCAATAGTCTTACAATGTCGCCAATCGCAGAACGAATCTACTATTACAAGTGGTGGAATATGGCTCTGGAGACGGAGAAGGGTTTGGAGACCTGGAGGCGGGTGGAGATATGCGGCAGAGACTTTTTGGCGAGGTCTGGATTGTTTTCTCGTCGCCCGAGGCTTCTTTATATATGGGTCCCTTCACGAAAGTTGTTCTGTTTGACCTAACGGTGGCGGCACCAACTATACGACCGGAGCTATATGGTCGGAATTTTTGCTCCGGCCATATAGTTGGTCGTTAAAGCGTCTGCCTCCATTGTTCGGTTCCTGCTTTCTTCTGGTTGTTGGAAATATCGTATCTTTGACTTTAATGTAGTGATTCCCTCCTTTAAACGACATTATCTACGCAGGAAAAATACAAAAAGAAAGGATTGCATACCCCTATGAATATTAGCATTAGTGGCAGGGTTTAGAGAGATATTTCATCGAGAATATGATTAATATCTAGTTTAAATGTGGACGTAGATGGCTATGTTTCAGAGCCATCAACCTCCCCAAGCTTAAACTTGATCGTCCTGAGCAAGAAAACCAAAATCAAAAAGGAACTCAACATTTAAACTAAAATAACGAGAGGGTGATCTTACTCATGATTAATAGTCTCATGTTTCCTCCACTTCATAAATCTGAAAAACTTCAGCATAGATAGAGTAATGGCAAGCATATCATACGGGTTTCATGCATCCTTATAGCACAACATAATTATTGTAAACATGGATGATTCAAATGAGTAAACTTTATTCCATGTCAAGTAATCAACTCATAGGCTTGCCTTTGAACAGTAAAGTATAATCATGTAAATTAAGAATGTGAGACTTGTCATGAAAAGCATATATACTAGAGTATCTCAATTCTCCCACATCAATGAATCAAGACTTTGCAAGCACTACTTTTCTATTCATTGTCCTTCAAGAATTTCAGTTTTTAAGTAATTGAGAGCATGCCAAAGATTTTTATTAGTTTATCAGGCTGTGATGGACACTCGTGGCATCACCAAGGTTTTTGTTCCTTTTGCATAATGATTACTCATAATTGCTAGAGGAGTGATTCCATCATGATTACAGCTACCCGAGAATGCCAAGAATCTTACCCACTATAGCATTACTGCTACAAGTGTTTAATCAACTCATAGCCGAAATCTAGGAGTTTCCTCCATGAAGATCGCTCAGAGGTCGGAGAAGTTGGCATCCCATGAAGTTTGACACGCGTAAAGCTATATCATTCTTATGATTAACAAGTCAAACTTTGGCATGCTCACAAAAACCGCTAAACATTAATTCAATCGAACAAATCCTTTTAAAGAGAGCTATCAAGTCAATTAACATTTTCAGTGGTGTTGAGTGTCTCTAGAAATAAACCTTCAAGAATAATCACTACAACACCCAAGTCTTCAATTGTGAAACTTTTTCTTATTAAAATTGTTTAGCAATTTTTAGGCAAGACTTGGTTAATTACGAGAGCTAGAACAAAATGATCCCAATTAAATACCCATGCAAACAAAAAATCTTACTATGATACAAAGACTCACTCCACCAATATAATATCTCAACATTTACTACTAACTAGCATGGGTTTCTCAAACTTCAAAAGTGGGGAGTCATAAGGCATACCTCTCATGTTTGGTTCAACTTCTCTCTTCCTTTTTTATTTGTTTCTTGGAAACTCGAAGTCGACCACTCTCTTGCAAATATATGAAGACCTCGAGGCGAAAAGAAAAGAAAGAGGGAAAATAAGGAAAAATGGAGAAATCTTTTTGTGATTTTTAAGAGAGGGAATTTAAAGAATAGAAAATTAGCGGTAAAGCTTGGCTAGAAAATTTCGAAAGCAAAATAGAAAGAACTAAAGATAAAGTGTTGGAGAAACCAACACAAGTGCTTATAAACTCAAATAAAAATGCAACCTCGAAATAAATAAAAGCAAATGAACACCAAATAAATATACATGAGGAAACTTCTCCAAGTGCAGGCCCTTCAAATCATTGTGGTGGCAGGAAAAAGTCGTTACTCCAGTTCACAAATTGAGTTGAGAGGTTATTTGTTGATTCTCGGAGGTTTAAAGAGAGGTTGTGCATCCTCTCCACAGTCCCTCCAAGTCCTTGGAAATCTTGGTATGTGGCGAACCGGGTTTGTGGTTGCTCCTCTTGATAAGGAACTTCTTGCTCCTCTTCTTGGTCCTCATCCTCTTCAAGAATCTCTTCCTCCGGTTGGTGTTGCTCAACCTGTGAGTCATATAGCAAACATCCTTCCTCGATAGAGAAAATACCATTAGGCATAGGAGCGGGGTAGATACGCCCAGCTCCAGCGATATGCAGGTAATAAACACCACCTCTCCTAGTGAGCATTCCATAGGCCCTCAAGGTGGAGAAACCAACACGTGTCTCACCTAGTACAGGTTGCAACTCACCTAGATTCATGTCTAGGGCAGTGGAAAGCACGATGATGACGCCTCCTCCTGTGATTGGCCCTTGGCTTTGGGAGGCTTGCTGCTCCAGGTAGTGCACAAGGATGGCGCCTAAGTTGAGTGACAGGTTGCAGTTGATGTAAGCAACCTTTGCAAGGACTAGGATGTCCTCCACGTTGAGTCTCGTGAACTCATTACGTGCATGCATGGTGTTAGCAATAACATAGAAAAAATAGAGAATTGCAGGATGTTGAATATTCTTCCCCTTGTTCACTCTACTAGTGAAGCTCATTCCATTATAGTATTGATCGGGGGGAGGACTTAAGCCAGTAAAGGATGTGTGTAAAGCATGAACATCATTGTTTGGCAAATTAAAGTAGGCGCACCATTCATTTAATGTTAAAATGTAGTTGTTTTTCATCAGACGGAAAGGAATAGTATCCTCTCCTTGCCATAGTTTAACAGTGCTTTGCAATGAACTAAGAAATTCAATGGTTAAGCGGCGATAAGTAGGTACATCATTGTACACAAAGTTTTGAGGCCAGATCTATTGCAAAGTAAATTAAAGTCATCACAATATGGAGTTGGTTCAATATAATGGGGCAAGCCCACTTGGTGGCCTTCACTTCGTGGTTCTTGATCCTGTTGAAGCGATCACGATGGGCCTCATCCCTGAATCGTATCCCCATGCATTCCTGAGCGGCAGCCCGAGAAGCACTAGGGGTGGCACGAGCACGAGTTTGGATCCTTGTGTTCATCATCTAAAACATTGAATAAAGGAAAAAATAAACTTCTTTGATCCAACAACAGTAAGTATAATATACTCCTCATCTAAGCATACTAAAGAATTCTCCTCAAAATAATAATCTAGGCAAGAAAATCATGGCAATTGGTTCATAGTAGGTCTCACCCTAGATTGACAATGACAATAGATCGAAGATGAATTTGCAAAAAGTAATTGGAGGATCGGAGGAGAAACATACCATAGATCACTTATGTGCAAGGAAATCGAACGAATTGAGTAGATATGGAAATCCCTTGAGGTTTTGAGAGAGTTTGGAGGTAGAAGAAACAAAAAGGATTGAAGTTTTGGAGTTGGGAGTACCTTCCCGTGCGATTTTGTGGTCAAACGCAACTATACGGGCAGAACATGTATTCCCGCCGTATAGTTGGTGTTTTGTAAAAATATTAGGGTTTCCTCCTGGCGGCGCAGCTATACGGACGCAACTATATGGGCAGAACAAAATGTTCTGGCCGTATAGTTGGTCGTTAAACTGTCTGTCCCTGCAAAAGAAAATTTGCAAAGGCATCGATATCTATACGACCGGAACTATACGGTCGGAATTTTTATTCCTGCCGTATAGTTGGTGGTTAAACTCTCAGTACATATGAAAAGAAATTGTACGGAGGCATTGATATCTATACGACTGGAACTATACAGCAGGAGTTTTTATTCCCGCCGTATAGTTGGTCGTTAAACTCTCAGTACATATTGCAGAAAAAAAATTGATGGCAAAGATATCTATACGACCGGAACTATATGGCCGGAATTTTTATTCCCGTCGTATAGTTGGTCGTTAAACTCTCTGTGTCCATCAAAAAAAATTTGTTTCTTCGTAAACTATTTTGTTTCCTGTAACTTAGCGATATACCTTGTTTTTGACAGGAAATTGACAGTAAATATTGTCGACCAACAATAGCATGAATAAAGAAGAATTTCAAGTACTACCAAACTTCTTCTCCTCAAATGGAGTTTTCTAGCACTCTTTATTAAACATGAACTTACACTAAAATTAAAAACTTAACTCAAACGTTTATTTCACATGGGTTTCCTCCCATGGAGCGCTCTTTTACGGTCAATAGCTTGACCTTAGTGATACTCACTTGGGCCATATAAGTGGAACACCGAGTCCAAAGTAGTTAGCCTTCAAAGTGATGGCCTCCTTCTTGTCATGTTTGGATTTCTTCTTCATGGGGAAATGAATAACAAAAGGATCCCGCGAAGGCAATTGCAACTTCATGTTCCCTTCATGCAGATTAATTAAAGACTTTCTAGTTCTCATGAAAGGACGGCCTATATTATAGGAGCAACAGTATCTTCAGGCATGTCAACAATAACAAAGTCAATTAGAGCAGGAAAGCCTTTGATGTAAACTTTAGTGTTCTCCTTAATCCCTACAGCTTGTTTATAGGTAGAATCTGCTAGATGCAATTTTAACTCAGTAATTTCAAAGGAGCCAAGATTTAACTTGTTAAAAAGACTCTTTGGAATTGTTGAGACGCTTGCACCTAGATCACAAAGTGCAGCTATCTCATTGGTTCTAATCTCTATCTTAATAGTAGGCTCAAATATGTCATCTAGTTTAACAGGTAACTTTTCAGCGATTTTCTTGTATTCTTCTTCAAGATCCTTAATTGCTACTTGATCAACAAAGTGTTGATACATGGCTTCATCGTTACCTTCACTTACCGGAATTTTGACATTGATCCTCTTTACGAGGTCTTCGATGTTGTAGCTTGGTGAAGGGGCATTACTATAATCAAGTTCTTCAGGCTCCTCCCTTCGGATCCTCATCATTTTGAGATCTTCAACAGGATTGGGCTCAGCTTTACCTGCAAATTTAGCTACGATGAGAGTTCGACTCTCGGTTATCTTACCTAGTTGTGCATCAATGATCCTTGTTCTTTCTTGAAGGGCCTACAAATCATTTCTCAAACTAATAGCTTGGTTAGATAATTTACCAACCATGGCATCATGGTTCTCCATAATTTTGACTAGAATATTATTTTGTTCATTTTGTGAGTATATAAAAGACTTAAGTGTTTCTTGAAGACTACCATTACTAGTTCCCATATTATTATTAGAGTTACTTGCAGGACTAGCATAATGTTTCTGAAAATTAGGATTGTAACTCTTCTTCCAAGCAGGGTTGTAATAATTACGAGCTATGAAGTATATTTCTTCTATGTTTGTTTCGGGGGTGGCTCTTAGCTGAGTTTCCTTACCTTTTACGGCTAGTATGAGCTCATCCAACTTAGCATTGAGATCTTCGTTCTCTTGTGGTGAGATAGAGTTCACCTTCTTCGTGTTTGATCTTTCCACATGCCATTGGACATGGTTGTCTTGCATATTGTCTAGCAGTTGCTTGGCTTCGGTAATATGTTTACCCATAAATGTTCCTCCAGCTGCAGTATGAAGCATAGACTTAGACACAGGATTAAGTGCATTGTAAAATAAATGGAGGATTAACCAATCTTCCATCCCATGACTAGGATAGTTTCTTAGACATTCTTTCATCCTCTCCCAAGCAAGCGCTAGTGGCTCATGCTCTTCCTATCTAAAGACAGTAATATTCGATCGAAGTTGCATAGTCTTTGCAGCTGAGAAAAAATTAGTCATAAACAAAGAAGTACATCCCACCCATGATGTAATAGTATTTTTATGCAAAGATAGCAACCATTCTTTAGCTCTCCCTCTTAGAGAGAAAGGAAATAGACGCAATTTGACCGCATCAGGGTCAACGTCTTTTATACGCATCATATCACATATTTCAGTGAAAGTGTTCAAGTGCATACCTGCGTCTTCAATAGTAGAGCCTCCAAATTGATTCTGTTGAACCAAACTTAAGTGATGGGGCTTAATTTCATAGTCATCACCAGCGATTTCTGGCTGAGTAATAGGAGTACACAAATAATCATTATTGGGAGTAGCAAACTCCCCAAGCTTCTTTTCAGCCATACTTCCTATGTTTTTGGGTTTTCTTAGATAAAGAATTATAACAGTAAAAGCAAGAATTTAAAGGCTACCTAATTTTTTTGGTTTATCAAATAAAGATTGAAATCAAACTAACAAAATTAAAAATAAGAATTAAAACTAGAAAGGTTCCTAATAACCTCACCAGGGTAGATATTTCTTCCCCGGCAACAGGGCCAAAAAAGGGTTGATACCTTCGATCCGGATTACGGATGTAGTATCGCTTATTTTTTCCTAGTAGACCTAGGTTATCGAATCATCGGGAAGCGAATGCGTAGTGAAGTTACTTTAACGGACCTTCGATAATTTTAGAATTCCTTTTGTGTTTTTACGAGACCAGTAGCTTGGTCTTTTTGTTGTTGTCGATGATGGAGAGAGAGGGCCTAGGGCGTTCGGTTTCACCTGTACCTGTGCAAAAACATCTGATGGAAATAAAATATAGAAATAAAGTATGCGTGTACTTGTTAGAGCAAGATAAATTATATGTGGGAAGTGCATCCATAATTTCTATTGCCCCGCAACCGCTTATTGCAATAACCTACTAGTCTCATCCATAGAAGAAAGAGAACTAATGATATGCATAGTGATGTCACCGTTAATCCCAAGCAAATCCCTCACATACAGCCATACTACCCCTTCTGTCACTAGGGTTCCCAACCTGCAGATTAGTCATCACTCATACTCCCTATACGTGGCTCAACCCTCGGGGCCTTGGGTACCTGACAAGTTCTTGGATTGAGGCAAGAGAGGATACAATAATAATCATGTCATACAAACTAATACATGATCCCATCTATGATAAATCACATGCACAATTGCTACATGGCTAGGCCGGAACCCTTAGCCCAAGGAGAATTACTCACACATAGAGATCAGATCAACAATCACAAACAGTGTAATAAAAATTATAAGATTGATAGCAATAGTCTTATAATGTCGCCAATCGGAGAAGAGATCTACTATTACAAGTGGTGGAATATGGCTATGGAGATGGAGAAGGGTTTGGAGATCTGGAGGCGGCTGGAGATCTGTGGCAGAGACTTTTTGGCGAGGTCTGGCTTGTTTTCTCGTTGGTCGAGGCTTCTTTATATAGGGGTCCCTTCACGAAAGTTATTCAGTTTGACCTAACGGTGGCGGCGCCAACTATACGACCGGAGCTATACGGTCGGAATTTTTGCTCCGGCCATATAGTTGGTCGTTAAAGCATCTTCCTCCATTGTTCGGCTCCTGGTATCTTCTAGTTGTTGGAAATCTCGTATCTTTGACTTTAATGTAGTGATTCCCTCCTTTAAACGACATTATCTCTGCAGGAAAATTACAAAAAGAAAGGATTGCATACCCCTCTAAATATTAGCATTAGTGGCAGGGTTTAGAGAGATATTTCATCAAGAATATGATTAATATCCAGTTTAAATATGGACATAGATGGCTATATTCTAGGGTCAAGAATATGATTAATATCCACTTTAAGGTAGTCCGTGCCGAAGCATGGACGCGAGAGTTCCTAGACCTTGGAGCTGCCCTATTCGAGGGTGTGTACCCCCGGTGGCATGCTCTCATGAACGATTTGATACGTACCTTGTTCCCCCTGCCTAGAGCATGTCGTAATGCCACCATGCGATTTCTCCAGAGCGCTCTCTTGGCCCTGCTCGCCGCGTCGTCGGCGCCACCACCGCAGCTGATTCGGCACATTTGGTGAAATCATCTGCCTGGAAGGGAAATGGGAGATCATCCTTGAAGTAGAGCTTCATGGCCTGCCTTAGAGGGGCTAAATACCCCAGTTTTGGCGGCTATCATGGCGGCGGCGGCTGCTTAGGCAGGGCCATGTTACCCTAGCTGGTGCGGCGTGGCGGAGCTACGCAAGGTGAACCGTGGTTTGTCGAAAAAGGGGAGTGATAGACTGATAGTAGGTTTGGACTCCGGGCACGCGTGAAAATAATCATCTCCCATTTCCTTAGAGGGTAATAATTCGACACTCGTTGCATTAACCACTCAATCTTTATTTCCTTTCTCAGCATAAGAGTGTGAACATATTAAAAAGATCGTTCATGGCTATCCACCTCATCGGGCAATGTACCAGGACGGGTAGGAGACCAGCTTCCATTTTAGAAATGTTGATGACTATGCCCTTATGTTTATACGATATTATTTCTGTGCCACTATGTACCGTCGAATTGTTGCAACACCATCATAAATAGGGGATGATGACGTGGCATGTTTTCTTTTTTAAAGGGCATCAGAAACAGGGGATGATGACGTGGCATGTTTTCTGACTAGCGAGCCCACCTCCTCCACCTTCGACGGCGTGCATCCTAGGTTCGAGGACTAGTGCCGCCTACCAACACATTATTGTGCAATTTTCCATGTTTTGTCGTAACCATCTCCGCTCCGCTCCTTTGCTCCTACCGCCGCCACTCCGTTCAGTCGTGCACTGCTCTCGTCCTTCCCTTGGGCCGTCATCTTACCGCCCTCCCCTCTCTGCCATCCCCTCACATCCCCTTCCCTCCCATCCCTGCCATGTCTCCTTGCCATCGTCCACCGCCCAGGCGCGTTTGGAAACGAAACAGAGAGTCGGCAGTTGGGTTAGGCGCCCAACGATGTTGGTGATCCAGATCCCGCTCGGATATGGATCCTGCGTGGGTTGAGAACACGGAGATGGGTCCTGCCCGGCTGGAGAGCATAGAATCTCCTTCAAGTCTGGAGAGCACATAGGAGAACGAAACAGGGGAAGAGGATGTGGGGTGCAGAGCTTTGGAGGTATGGAGCCCGGAGAGGTGCCGTACATCCCCATTGAAGGGTAAGAACTGTGATTCCTTTTCTGCATACCCCAATTAGCGTTTCTAGTCACGTGGTGATGGCAAGGATATGTGTTGGTAGCCACAGGACGTCTGTACATCTTGTCCTTGAGCATGATGCTTTGTCAAGCGAGCATGAAGACACTGAAATGTGTGGCGCTGCGTATGATATGAGAAAGCATATCCAGACGTGGCTGCTGACCCTGATAGGATGGAGAGTATGGAATATTTGATTGATTCGAACTTTGAGCCTGACTATGGGACTGATGAGCAAGAGGAATGTGAATATGTGGAAATGGGATGTAGATACGACGACGAAGACGAGGACAGGCCAATGATACACTTTGACAGGGACAATCCTACAATTGATGAGGGGACTGTCTTTGAGAATGTGGAGGACTGCAGATATGCAGTTGCAACCTATGCAATTAGAGTTGGGTTTGAATTTATCATTGAAAAGAGTGACCAAAAGAGATTTAGGGTGCATTGTAGGGAAAGTAATGTGTGTAAATGGAGATTACATGCATCTCCAATGCGAGGTGGACACCCATTTCAAGTTGCAATAGCTACATTTAGTTTCAGTCTTTCTCATATTTATT
Organism: Avena insularis; assembly: GCA_023614405.1. NCBI lineage: Eukaryota > Viridiplantae > Streptophyta > Magnoliopsida > Poales > Poaceae > Avena > Avena insularis. Next base: position 510,545,427 of record CM042690.1, read on the forward strand.
CTGCTAATAATTAGCTCTGTTTTATTTGGATTCTTATCGAATGCAGATCAAAGTAAACACGAAGAAACACAACTGCCCTAATACTTCTTTAAGTGATAAAATTAGACCGGCGACTACCAAGTGGATTGCTGCTACTGTACTTGACTGGGTGAGGCAGGATCATAACATTGGACCTGCAGAACTCAGAGCAAAGATTAGCAAAATGTTTAACATTCTGATTCCTTACCATAGAGTCTTTGATGGGAAGGAGATGGCTCTAGACTTCATTCAAGGCTCTAGACTTCACATGTTGTATGGTTTTGAAAGCTGAGGTAGAGAAAACATCACCTGTTAGTGTTGTTGACATCGATTACGAGGTTGTGAAAGGAAGAGAAAGGTCTCAAGGGGGTTAGGTATAAGCAGGCAGATAAGAAATGCTTTAGGAGATGTTTTGTCTGCCTAAAGGCATGCTGGAAGGGGTTCCTAGACGGCTGCAAGCCATACTTGACAATAGGTGCAACTTCTTTAACAGGGAAGTTTAGGGGACATGTTGCTTCTGCTTGTGCTTTGGAGGCGCATAATTGGCTTCTACCCGTAGCTTATGCTTTTCTTGAGGGTGAATCAAATGAAAGCTGGACATGGTTCATGCAGAGACTATGGGCAGTAATTGGTCACCCTGAAGGCTTGGTGCTACACACTGGTGCGTGCAAGGGTCTTGAGAATGCCGTTGATGTTGTGTTTCCTAGGGTTGAGCATAGGGAATGCATGCGGCACCTCGCTACTAACTTCATGAAGAAGTTCAAAGGAAATATATTTGAAGAGGACTTGTGGCAATCAGCATACACATACACCCCAAGCACGCATGCTACTTACTTCCAGAACATGTATGTAGTGCCAAAGGTGAAAAAATACCTTGAAGAACATCACACCAAGCTATGGGCTAGAAGCAAGTTTGGTGAGTTAAGCAAGGTGGATTTTGTTTGCAATAATTTGGCAGAGAGTTTCAATGCTAAGATTTCGAGCATGAAGACACTTGTAATTCTTATTTTTTTGAATGCAATAAGACAATGCATAATGGTGAAGATAGATTTAAGGCAAAGAATTTGTGCAAGAAACTTTTAGGCCATAAAATAGTTCCAAAGGTGGTTATGTTACTAAATGCAAGAATTAGGTCAATGAGAACGATATGGTCAGATGTTCTAGAACATTGGCTGAGGTTTATGCAGAATACAAGGGTGGAACTGAATGGAGGTACACTGTAGACATTGGAAACAAGACTTGTTCATGCAAAGGTGCAAGACGGGTCTGCCATGTCACCATGCACTGTACTTCATCTTAAAGCTTTCAGGTAGCAGAGCTGAAATAGAGAACTATGTTGACAACTATTTCTTAGTGGATAAGATTGTTGCAACTTATGTAGAAAATGTACCACCTATGGCTGATGAAAATGATTGGGAGATTGTCGATCCAGGGTTCAAACTTCAACTACCAAATCTTAGGAGGCCACCTGGGAGGCCTAGAAAGCTAAGGATCGAAGCCTCCACCGATAACGGTTCAAGGTGTAACATCCCAATTCCAGCAACCTTGATTAGTTGTCCAGAATGCAAAAATCAGGGGGAACAAAAACTTTTTCTTCTTCATTGATGCAGTGTTTGCTGGTTGTTTGTTTGTACTTGTGCATCTGAGTGTATAACATATGCTACTCCTTACCTCACCATCAGTTGACAAAAGTTATTTAACAAGTATCCTTACCTCACCATCAGTTGTACTTGTGCATCTGGGGCTTAGCTCGTAGTTTGTCTTCCTTAGCCAAGGCAGCTTGTACCGTGCTTACGGGGAGAAATCCCTTGTATTCCGGGCAGGCTCTAATAGATCTATGGATCTGGAGCCTGTAGCTTGCTTCGGCAAGAGTGAGCCTGCCTTGGCAGGAGTGCAGGTGCAACAATTGGGTCTCCTGCGAAGATGACTTAGGTGGTACTAAGGAAGTGGAGTCACCAAGTTAAGGTATACGCCAAGTTATGTTTGGGTATACTGCACGGAAGGCAGGACTATGGCTGGGAGCCACATACTCGTTGCCGGGGAGAACAAACCCAAAAGGAAAAGCAGCCTTTGCTAGGGTCGACAAGCGAAAGGTTAGGTTTGATTATCCGAACCCCCGTCTACCATGGGTAGAGGGCCGTTGTTTTATCCCGGCGGATGTATTGATTCTTGTGGGGAAAGTGCACAAACTCTACAGAGTATAATCTATTCGAATAGCCGTGTCCACGATCAAGGGCGGTTGGAAAGGTGTTGGCTAGGAGTACCCAAATGGTGGTTGTTTGGAAAAATGGATGAAGTATGGAGGTTCCGAGGGAACCTGAGTTTAAAGTTTTGTTTTGACCAGAGGTGGTCAAAGAGGTTTAAAAAGGGTTTTTACTCCAAAACTGTTTACACGAAGGTTTTTCAGCAAGGATATGGAGATATCCTGATTTATAAAATGGAAGCATGTTTCAAAACTCTTTTTCAACAAAGATATGGAGATGCCATACTATAAGAGATAGTCTAGGCTTTTCAAAAACAACCCTAGATAGAGCTATCTCGCCACAGCCAGATTTGCATTCCCTTATCTAACTTATCTTGGTGGTTGCGAGTACATTCAAAAGTACTCATGGCATTGTCCCTGGTTATTTACTTGGCTAGGCTTGTAGAGGTTTGACATCGGAAGATTAAGGTGATGTCCAGCGAGCTAGGCCATCTTCCCAGTCAGTCGCCTATAGGTTGAGGCATGATTGGGCCCTGCGTGTGTTGAAGCTCCACTACTGAAAGTTGTGTAGCCATAATGGCAACTATGTAAGTCTTGTATTCGTTATGTCTCGGATGCTGTAATGATACTTGTCAGTTAGGTTCCCTGGATCACTGATCATGGGAACATGGCTATTTACATAACAGGGATTTCTCGGATGCTTAAATCCGGGGGACCCCACACAAGACTGGGAGATAGGAAAAGGAAATGCAAACGTTGTGGAGGATTCAGCCATATCAAGAGGTTGTGCAAAAACCCAGTTACACATGATCTTGTCCCTGTTCACACCCGGATAGTAGAAAATGAGGCTTCTCAGCCAGAACTAGAGGAAGAGCAGCGCAAAGACAAAGAACTTGAGGAAAGGCAGCTGGTGGAGGAAAACGGTGATGAGCACTCGGAGGAAAATGTCGGTAAGTAGCAAATTTATGAAGAAGTGGAAGTGCCAGCGAGAGAATGGTGTGAAAACAAACAAAAGGGTAAGAGGAATGGGGAGGAAAAGGAAAATAATGGAGGTGTATTAGAATATGAAGAAGTTGTAGGGGTGATTGGGGATGTCCTTGAGGATCTTTCGGATAACTGCAGGAGAAATAATAAATCCCTGCCAATTTCATCTTTGTATGATTCTCCAGATGAAAGGTAAGCTTAATTTTTTTTGCCATTTTATCATTTTTTTCCCATCCTTATCAACTGTTGCTTAATGCAACATGGGCTAGCAGACTAATAAGAGGAGCATAAAGAAGTGGGCATAGTAATGTTGTATGTTGAATTATCATTGAAACTAAACTAGTTGTGTCGTCTTTATTTATATCTCGCATGTACAACGTGTCTGTGATGGGGTCATGTAGACTAGATTACAATTTTTTAAATATTATTACATTAATTTTTTACCTGCATATGGACGCAGCTACTTGTTCCCATCTTTCTTAGATTCCCATCTCCTCTAGCGCACTCCAGAATTATGGTTGTGCCATCAAGTGCTGGTATCAAAGTCAGCATATTTTCCCATCAGATGTGAATGCAATGACTTTGTTTGTTCAGAATTGGACAACTTTTGATTAGTTTGAAAGACAGAGAAACCTAAAACATGGCCAATATATGCCATCAGAAACTATTCCTCAAAAAATATTATTACTCCCTCCATCTAGAACTAAGTGACTTGAATTTGTGTAGATTCGTATGTATCTAGACATGTTTTGGGTATAGATACATTTAAATTACTAAAAAAAGCTAAGTCTGTTATATATGGACAGAAGTAGTACACTATTACAACACGCTCGACCCCTTCTCCTCTGGCGCACTCCAAATTATGGTTGTGCCATCAAGTGCTAGGAGCAAAGTCAGCGTATTGTCCCATCCGATATGCCAGGAACGCGCGAACTTTATTTTCAAGATCGGACGAGTTTCGACTAGTTTCAAAGACAAAGACACCTAAAACATGGCTAACATATATAAATTATGACGCTAATCGACTATTACTCAAGTGACCCTGATACAAAGAGGGCATTAAGATACCGTACATAGATTTAATTTAGGCTTAAGTTGCCCTAATCGACTATGATGCTCCCGCAGTCTCCATCATTGAAGATGTTTTCCACGTCTCCATCATCCTCCTCCGCGTCGAAATTGATGCTGACATTCCCTACAACCTTCCTCCTCATGGATTCTTCACGGCGCCGATGACGATAATGGAGGTCGACGCCCAGCACTACCTGTGCTCGCCCCTTCGGGTTGCAGATCCGGGTGGATCTCCCACCGGTGGGTTCCGCACAGCTCAATCAACTCTTTCCGCTCCTTCTTGAACAGCTTTCGCCAGTACGTGCTCGTGCACGAGTACCGTGCCATTGCCCTCTTCCGCTCCGGCAGCTAGCGGCGGCGCTCCTCGATCTGCCTCGCCAACGTGTTGTCATGCAAGAGCGGTGCAACAGGCACCCCGGCGTAGCTGGGCTCGAAGCCGGCCGGAAGCCTCGCGAATGGCGGCGTGATTATGTCATAGTGGGCGAACATCTGAGCCTCATGCAAGCTGAGTTTGGGCCTCTCCCTCTCCATGGCGATGAAGGAACACGATCTGAGGTTTGGCGTTCGGCCCCGAGGTTAAGGGGATAAGGGCAAGGACGTAGGCCCAGTCGTGGATGCCACTGCCAATCAGTCTGCAGAACAGACTTCTTGTGGATCGCCCTTACGAAGGACATCCTTATCGTCCATGCACCCCAATCCAACGGCGCCTAACAATTGGGGATCGGGTCTTCTAGACGCCCGGAGCAGTTGCTGGTTAGTTCTGCGTCCCGATTGTTTCTGGCCAACGGTTATCATTGAAAAGAACACACATGCAAATGACTCTGGTGGATCCATGTGGTTTATGGAAACAACACACATGCAATGAATCTAGTGGTGGTTTATGAAAAGAACACACATGCAAAGACATGCAGTGACACTGGTGGATCCATGTGGTTTATGAAAACGACACACATGCAATGACACTGGTGGGTCCATTGTGGCATCCCACAAAACCACTACTAGAAAATCACGTTGATTTTGTGCATTGCATCATCATGACCTCAGCATGCATCTGTTTGCCTAAAAGTATTTGCTAAAAGCCTAGTTTTGCTTTGTACAAATACCCCTCTTTATTTCAATGCAAAACCCTGATCGTATCGAATATTTTATTTACCTATAAATTATTGCAAAGTAGTCTTGTTTTAAAATAAACAAAACAAAACAAACAAACATTTTACAAATAATCAACCTAAAACCTAAACCCTGTTCTACCCAATCCTAGTCTACCCACCAACCCCAGCCACCTCACCGTCTCCCTCCACCTCACCTCACCAGCCACCTCACCAATCCACGCCCCCTATACTCTCTCTCACCTAGCCCCCATCTACCCCTCTCCCTTCCAACCGGGTCCCACCGCGCCTGGCCCACAGCCACTCCCTCTCTCTCCCCCTGGTCAACCATCTCCCCGGCCCCGCCTGGGTCCCACCACTCACACGCCCCGTCCCACTCCCACTCTCCCCGACCCCACCGGCCCCACCTGCCTCTCTCCCCTCCTCCACCTTCTCCAACCTCTCTCCCGATCACGCCTCCCCGCCTGTTATCTCCTCGCCACACGCAGAAGACCACCTCGCTCGCCGGAGCTCGCCCCCTCACCTCCTCACCTCGCCTCTCCGTCGCCACTACCCCTTGCCGGCTCGCCTCTAGCTCCTCTGCCGGAGCCTGCCGCTGGCCTCCTCTCTCCCTGCTCGCCTCCTCCCCTCCAGGCGCCGCCACTGGGGACCCGAGCCCTTGGCGCTTGGCTCCGCCCGCCAGGCCTCCCGCCCACCATGCCCCTCGCTTCTCGCTCGGCTGCCTCTGCCCCGACAACCGCCGACCTCGCCTCCGCCCAGCCCTCTCCTCCCTCGCCTCCGACGCGCTCGCCTCGGCCTCCGCCACCAGCGCCTCCCCGGCGAGCTCCGCCTCCCTCGCCGGGCTTCTCCGCCCGAGCCCGCCGGCGGCTCCTCCCCCTCGCCTCTCCGGGCCTGCACCTCCTCGCCCGCGTCTCCTCCCCCGCTTCCCGGCCACCGCCTCACTGCCCGAAGCCGCCTGCCCCTCTGCGAGCTACGCCGCTGCGCCTGGCCGCCAAGCGTCTCTTGCTGCCTCGGTGCCCGCCTTCCTCTGCATCCCGCCTTGCCGCCAGCTTTGTCGTCATCCTCCCGCCTCCGTGCTCGTCCTCCCACCGTGTCGCCGTGCCGACCTTCCTGTCCCGCCGACCTGGTGCCCCGCACCGAGTCCCGCAGTGCCGGCCGGCCGTGTTGGTGCCCCTGGTCACCGTGTCGCTGGCCAATAGAGAGGTGGTGCCCTGTTCCTGAGCTAATGTGTGCCTTCTAGATCAGCCGTGTGAGTTGCTAGTGCTGTCGATGCGCGCGAAGACGTGGTGACAATCATGTGAAGATTGGGTGCTGTAAAAGCTCCCTCTATGAAAAGACCTGCGTACCAAGATATTCTCCTTGGACCCAAAAGGACCGAAGCCGAACCCCGTGGACCGACATGCTCTTCTTCACGGATACGACAAGCACTTCGCCCCGGAACGCCAAGTACTCCCTCGAGGACGCCGAGTACTTCACCCCGGACACCGAGACCCTGAACGACAAGTTCTCCTTCCCGGAAGCATTGACGCTCGTGCGACAAGATCTACTTCCCCGATCCGAAGACCCTAAATCCCGGAGTCCGAGAACGATCCCGTCGAACCCTGAGACCCGACCCCGAACCCACGGAGCCCAAGATCGACAAACCCTAATGTGATTCCCTTCCCGAGCCCTATTTTACAAAATGAAATATAAACTTGTTGCATATTGATTTGTCATATTCGCATGCATATTGTCAGGAGGTTTGGGGGCCTTATGCCGATTCACCATATAATTAAATATGGGGCCCATATGCAGGCAAATCTAGTCTTATATTGGCCTCATTTAAATTGGTGTAGCGAACCGGTGCTATATTTGGCCATGTTCAAACAACATTTAAATTGCGGGGTAGTTAAATAACTTGAACCATTTAATTAATTGTCGGGACCTCGGTTCCGCTTAATATTGCCGAATTGCATTGCACCTTTGCCATGCCATACATCATACATGCATCATGCCCGATCTTTTGCCGTAGTATTAAATAGTCCATCCGGTGTTTCTTCTAGTGTTTTGGTTCTTCGCGGATAAGGCCGTTGAGTTGATGCGAGTGTCGACCCGATCTTCGGTTGAACCTTCAATGTTTTCTGCCAGCATCTCCCCTTTCTACCTATCTTACTTTTATAGTATTTATTCCTCCTTTTGATCTATTGCTATACGTGTTGCGATGCTATAGTTTTCGTGCCCGTGATATCCCTTGCAGCCTTAAATTGCCTTGGACACATCCTATTACCTGTTGTTTGGTAGATAGTTGGACTTGCGCGTCGTAGTCGCTTGCTCAAGTGTTGTTGCGTGTCATCAAGTACCTCAGTTGTTGGAGTATTGCCGCATGTTTAGTGTGGGAGATGATCATGGCTTTAATTATCGTTTACTTTAATTATTGTTTAATAACTAAAATTGAAGTAGGTAAATGCAGAGGCACCGGTGGGTGATAGATAATATTTGGTTTCCGACCGCTCACTGGTGTCCCGTAGGACCCCGAGTTCTTGACACCTGTTCCGAGATCGAGCGCGCTAACCACATGTGGGATGTGTGGGCACCCCATCGATTAGTACCTGATTTCAAAGTATTGTACTGGGGGCCACAAGTAGTTTGGGGCTTTATTACTATTTTGTACTTATGCCATGCTTTACTGCTTTATTTAAATTGTGCGAGGTACTGCACACTGTACTGTTTAGGAAAGCGGAGTGTTTTCGCGGTATCGACAAGCCCAGTTTTGGGTTCCCATCATTTACAGCCACTGGCGCAAACCCTGAGTCCGTCTCGGAGACCGGCCGACTTCGTTGCGGGTAGACTTAGTGGGGTGGCCCCCCGTGCTTGCTTTGGGTCTGGGAAACGTCATGACTTAGGCCCCGCTGACATACCGATGGGTGTATGTTAATTGATCTGGCAAAAAGGGTCGAAGTGCGTGTGGATACTTTGGTGCACCCCTGCAGGGTTAAATCTTTTCGAAAAGCCGTGTCCGCGGTTATGGACGACTTGGAGCACAGTTCTCGATCATAGACAACTATAACTAAAGTTTACTGTTATAATTTGACTTGTATCCGATGTGACTAGTAATCAGCTCAACTACAACGGAATGGCCAAATAAAAGTACCAACAACTGCTGGGTTTTGGGATATCTCATGCTAATCGTATCTGACTAGTAAGTGGTGCTACTACAATGGAATGGTTAAATAAAACTGCCCACTGCTTATTTTATCAGGATGACTCATGCTATCTATATCTGACTAGTAATTGCTGCAACTATAACGGAATGAATAAAACTGCCAACTGTGTGAGTTCCTCGGTTGACTTCCTCGGTTGGTATCGAGGGGAAATACTAGGATGGGTATGTTTGGTGTTAGAATCAGGTTGGATCCGAGTAGGTCTTTCTTATCCCTATCTGATAGCCGCCAGTTGTATCGAGTCTCTATAGGTTTTTTAGTGCATGCCGCGCTGCCGCTTCAGTCCACCATACCTATGTAGGCGAGGACCGCCGAATTCTAGTCTCGCTGTCTTGGCCTCGATCTTGGCTCTCTCTTTCCTTTGCCCTTTGTCGGCACCTTTTGTTTAAGCAGGTTTGAGCTCGACGTCGTTAGCGGGTTACCCTTCCGGCTTGTCTGGGCGCCATTGGTTATTCTTGAGGGCTCTTAGCTCAATTTGCATCTTGTCCGCACTTTCGGACGCTATCGCTCGTTTAAAGGTGATTTGGATCTTTGTATTGTACATCTGTATTCTTGACTCTTTGAGTCGTTGTTGTATATATCTGTTCTGTGGGTCCCATCGAGGACTGTTGCGTAATGTTATTACTTCGTTTTCCACCCGCACGAAAGTGCCTGGTGGGCACCTTTGAATCGTTTCTATGCGGGTTTTGGCGGGAATCGCTGAAAACTTGCATAGGGCCGATTCTGAGGGTGTTACATCCATGTGGTTTAGGAAAAGTACACCACATGCAAATGACACTGGTGGTGGTTTATGAAAAGAACACACATGCAAATGAGTCTGGTGGATCCATGTGGTTTATGGAAGGAACACACATGCAAATGACTCTGGTGGATCCAAGTGGTGGTTTATGAAAATAACAAACATGCAATGACTCTAGTTGCGGTTTAGGAAAAGGACACACATGCAATGACATGCAATGGATCCAGGTGGTTTATGAAAAGGACACACATGCAATGACTCTACTGGTGGTTTAGGAAAAGAACATACATGCAATGACACTGGTGGATCCAAGTGGTTTATGAAAAGAACAAACATGCAATGACTCTAGTGGTGGTTTAGGAAAACAACACACAAGCAATGACACTAGTGGTGGTTTAGGAAAAGAACACACATGCAAAGACATGCAATGACACTAGTGGATCCATGTGGTTTATGAAAAGGACAAACATGCAATGACAACTTGTGGATCCATGTGGTTTATGAAAAGAACACCACATGCTGGAGTGGCATCATTGCATGTGTTCTTTTTCAAAACCATAGTGATGCACACTGACACACACACACATGCGATGAACTCTAGTGGATCAATGTGGTTTATGAGAAGAACACCACATGCAATAACATCTGTGGATCCATGTGGTCTATGAGAAGAACACACATGCTGGAGTGACACTGGTGGATCGATGTGGTTTATGAAAAGAACACACATGCAATGACTCTACTGGTGGTTTATGAAAAGGACACACATGCAATGACTCTGGTGGATCCAGGTGGTTTATGAAAAGAACAAACATGGAATGACTCTAGTTGTGGTTTATCAAAAGGACACACATGCAATGACACTGGTGGATCCAAGTGGTGGTTTATGAAAAGAACAAACATGCAATGACTCTAGTTGTGGTTTATGAAAAGGACACACATGCAATGACATGCAATGGATCCAGGTGTTTATGAAAAGGACACACATGCAATGACTTTAGTGGTAGTTTAGGAAAAGAACAAACATGCAATGACACTGGTGGATCCAAGTGGTTTAGGAAAAGAACACACATGCAATGACACTAGTGGTGGTTTAGGAAAAGAACACACATGCAAAGACATGCAATGACACTGGTGGATCCATGTGGTTTAGGAAAAGGACACACATGCAATGACAACTAGTCGATCCATGTGGTTTAGGAAAAGAACACCGCATGCTGGAGTGGCATCATTGCATGTGTTCTTTTACAAAACCACAGTGATGCACACTAACACACACATGCAATGAACTCTAGTAGATAAATGTGGTTTATGAGAAGAACACCACATGCTAGAGTGACATCAGTGGATCCATGTGGTTTATGAGAAAAACACACATGCTAGAGTGACACTGGTGGATCCATGTGGTTTATGAAACGAACACACATGCAATGACTCTAGTGGTGGTTTATGAAAAGAACAAACATGCAATAACTCTAGTTGTGGTTTATGAAAAGGACACACATGCAATGACACTGGTGGATCGAAGTGGTGGTTTATGAAAAGAACAAACATGCAATGACTCTAGTTGTGGTTTATGAAAAGGACACACATTCAATGGATCTGGGTGGTTTATGAAAAGGACACACATGCAATGACTCTTGTGGTGGTTTAGGAAAAGAACAAACTTGCAATGACACTGCTGGATCCAAGTGGTTTATGAAAAGAACAAACATGCAATGACTCTAGTGGTGGTTTAGGAAAAGAACACACATGCAATGACACTAGTGGATCCATGTGGTTTAGGAAAATAACACACATGCAAATGACACTGGTGGTGGTTTATGAAAAGAACACACATGCAAATGACTCTGGTGGATCCATGTGGTTTATGGAAAGAACACACATGCAAATGAATCTCGTGGTGGTTTATGAAAAGAACAAACATGAAGTGACTCTAGTTGTGGTTTAGGAAAAGAACACACATGTAATAACATGCAATGACTCCGGTGGATCCAAGTAGTGGTTTATGAAAAGAATAAACATGCAATGACTCTAGTTGTGGTTTATGAAAAGGACACACATGCAATGACATGCAATGGATCTAGGTGGTTTATGAAAAGGACACACATGCAATGACTCTAGTGGTGGTTTAGGAAAAGAACAAACATGCAATGACACTGGTGGATCCAAGTGGTTTAGGAAAAGAACACACATGCAATGGCACTAGTGGTGGTTTAGGAAAAGAACACACATGCAAAGACATGCAATGACACTAGTGGATCCATGTGGTTTAGGAAAAGAACAAAGTTGCAATGACACTGTTGGATCCAAGTGGTTTATGAAAAGAACAAACATGCAATGACTCTAGCGGTGGTTTAGGAAAAGAGCACACATGCAATGACATGCAATGACACTGGTGGATCCATGTGGTTTAGGAAAATAACACACATGCAAATGACACTGGTGGTGGTTTATGAAAAGAACACACATGCAAATGACTCTGGTGGATCCATGTGGTTTATAGAAAGAACACACATGCAAATGACACTAGTGGTGGTTTATGAAAAGAACAAACATGCAGTGACTCTAGTTGTGGTTTAGGAAAAGAACACACATGCAATGACTCTGGTGGATCCAAGTTGTGGTTTATGAAAAGAACAAACATGGAATGACACTAGTGGTGGTTTATTAAAAGGACACACATTCAAATGACTCTGCTGGATCTAGGTGGTTTATGAAAAGGACACACATGCAATGACTCTAGTGGTGGTCTAGGAAAATAACAAAGATGCAATGACACTGGTGGATCCAAGTGGTTTATGAAAAGAACAAACATGCAATGACTCTAGTGGTGGTTTATGAAAAGAACACACATGTAATGACACTAGTGGTGGTTTAGGAAAAGAACACACATGCAATGACACTAGTGGATCCATGTGGTTTATAAAAATACACACATGCGATGAAAAACTGGTGGATCCATGTGTTTTATGAAAAGAACACCACATACTAGAGTGGCATCATTGCATGTGTTCTTTTTCAAAACCACAGTGATGCACACTGACACACACACATGCGATGAACTCTAGTGGATCAATGTGGTTTATGAGAAGAACACCACATGCAATGACATTAGTGGATCCATGTGGTTTATGAGAAGAACACACATGCTGGAGTGGGATTAGTGGATCCATGTGGTTTATGAAAAGAACAAACATGAAATGACTCTAGTTGTGGTTTATGAGAAGAACACACATGAAATGACTCTGATGGATCCAGGTGGTTTATGAAAAGAACAAACATGCAATGACTCTAGTTGTGGTTTATGAAAAGGACACACATGTAATGACACTAGTGGATCCAAGTGGTGTTTTATGAAAAGAACAAACATGCAATGACTCTAGTTGTGGTTTATGAAAAGGACACACATGCAATAACATGCAATGGATCCAGGTGGTTTATGAAAAGGACACACCTGTAACGACTCTAGTGGTGGTTTAGGAAAAGAACAAACATGCAATCACACTGGTGGATCCTAGTGGTTTATGAAAAGAACAAACATTCAATTTCTCTAGTGGTGGTTTAGGAAAAGAATACACATGAATGACATGCAATGACATTGGTGGATCCATGTGGTTGAGGAAAAGAACACACATGCAAATGAAACTGGTGGTGGTTTATGAAAAGAACACACATGCAAATGAATCTGGTGGATCCATGTGGTTTATGGAAAGAACACACATGCAAATGACACTATTGGTGGTTTATGAAAGTAACAAACATGCAATGACTCTAGTTGTGGTTTAGGAAAATAAAAAACATGCAATGACTCTGGTGGATCCAAGTGGTGGTTTATGAAAAGAACAAACATCCAATGACACTAGTGGTGGTTTATGAAAAGGACACACATGCAAATGACTCTGGTGGATCCAGGTGGTTTATGAAAAGGACACACATGCAATGACTCTAGTGGTGGTTTAGGAAAAGAACAAACATGTAATGACACTGGTGGATCCAAGTGGTTTATGAAAAGAACAAACATGCAATGACTCTAGTGGTGGTTTAGGAAAAGAACACACATGCAATGACACTGGTGGATCCATGTGGTTTAGGAAAGGGACACACATGCAATGACAACGGGTGGATCCATGTGGTTTATGAAAATAACAACACATGCTGGAGTGGCAGCATTGCATGTGTGCGTTTACAAAACCACAGTGATCCACACTAACACACACACACATGCAATGAACTCTAGTGGATCAATGTGGTTTATGAGAAGAACACCACATGCTGGAGAGACATCAGTGGCTCGATGTGGTTTATGAGAAGAACACACATGCTGGAGTGACACTGCTGGAGCCAGGTGGTTTATGAAAAGAACAAACATGCAATGACTCTTGTTGTGGTTTATGAAAAGGACACACATGCAATGGATCCAGGTGGTTTATGAAAAGGACACACATGCAATGACTCTAGTGGTGGTTTAGGAAAAGAACAAACATGCAATGACACTGGTGGATCCAAGTGGTTTATGAAAAGAACAAACATTCAATGACTCCAGTGGTGGTTTAGGAAAAGAATACACATGAATGACATGCAATGACACTGGTGGATCCATGTGGTTTAGGAAAAGAACACACATGGAAATGACACTGGTGGTGGTTTATGAAAATAACACACATGCAAATGAATCTAGTGGATCCATGTGGTTTATGGAAAGAACACACATGCAAATGACACTAGTGGTGGTTTATGAATAGAACAAACATGCAATGACTCTAGTTATGCTTTAGGGAAATAAAACACATGCAATGACATGCAATGACTGGTGGATCCAAGTGGTGGTTTATGAAAAGAACAAACATGCAATGATAATGTTGGTGGTTTATGAAAAGGACACACATGCAAATGACTCTAGTGGATCCAGGTGGTTTATGAAAAGGCCACACATACAATGACTCTAGTGGTGGTTTAGGAAAAGAACAAACATGCAATGACACTGTTGGATCCAAGTGGTTCATGAAAAGAATAAACATGCAATGACTCTAGTGGTGGTTTAGTAAAAAATACATGCAATGACAATAGTGGTGGTTTAGGAAAAGAGAACACATGCAAAGACATGCAATTAAACTTGTGGATCCATGTGGTTTATGAAAAGGACACACATGCAATGACAACTGGTTGATCCATGTGGTTTATGAAAAGAACACCACATGCTGGAGTGGCATCATTACATGTGTTCTTTTCCAAAACCACAGTGATGCACACTAAGAGACACACACACAGACATGCAGTGAACTCTAGTGGATCAATGTGGTTTATGCAAATAACACCACATGCAATAACATCAGTGGATCCATGTTGTTTATGATAAGAACACACATGTTGGAGTGGCATTAGTGGATCCATGTGGTTTATAAAAAGAACAAACAAGCAATGACTCTAGTCGTGGTTTATGAGAAGAACACACATGCTGGAGTGACATGGGTGGATCCATGTGGTTTATGAAAAGAACAAACATGCAATGACTCTAGTTGTGGATTATGAAAAGGACAGACATGCAATGACACTGGTGGCACACATGCAATGACTCTAGTGATGGTTTAGGAAAAGAACAAACATGCAATGACACTGTGGATCTAACTGGTTTAGGAAAAGAATACACATGTAATGACACTAGTGGTGGTTTAGGAAAAGAACACACATGCAATGACACTGGTGGATCCATGTGGTTTAGGAAAAGGACACACATGCAATGAAAACTGGTGGATCCATGTGGTTTATGAAAAGAACACCACATGCTGGAGTGGCATCATTGCATGTGTTCTTTTACAAAACCACAGTGATGCACACTAACATACACACATGCAATGAACTCCAGTGGATCATTGTGGTTTATGAGAAGAACACCACATGCTGGAGTGACATTACTGGCTCCATGTGGTTTATGAGAAGACCACACATGCTGGAGTGACACTGGTGGATCTAGGTGGTTTAGGAAACGAACACACATGCAATGAATCTAGTTGTGGTTTATGAAAAGGACACACATGCAATGACACTGGTGGATCCAAGTGGGGGTTTATGAGAAGAACAAACATGCAATGACTCTAGTTGTGGTTTATGAAAAGGACACACATGCAATGACATGCAATGGATCCAGTTGGTTTATGAAAAGGACACACATGCAATGACTCTAGTGGTGGTTTAGGAAAAGAATAAACATGCAATGGCACTAGTGGATCCAAGTGGTTTATGAAAAGAACAAACATTCAATGCCTCTAGTGGTGGTTTAGGAAAAGAATACACATGAATGAATGCCATGGCACTGGTGGATCCATGTGGGTTAGGAAACGAACACACATGCAAATGACACTGTTGGTGGTTTATGAAAAGAACACACAT
Source organism: Avena insularis (assembly GCA_023614405.1). Classification (NCBI taxonomy): domain Eukaryota; kingdom Viridiplantae; phylum Streptophyta; class Magnoliopsida; order Poales; family Poaceae; genus Avena; species Avena insularis. Next base: position 510,561,141 of record CM042690.1, read on the forward strand.
GCAAATGAATCTGGTGGATCCATGTGGTTTATGGAAAGAACACACATGCAAATGACACTACTGGTGGTTTATGAAAAGAACAAACATGCAATGACTCTAGTTGTGGTTTATGAAAAGGACACACATGTAATGACATGCAATGGATCTAGGTGGTTTATGAAAAGGACACACATCCAATGACTCTAGTGGTTTAGAAAAAGAACAAACATGCAATGACACTGGTGGATCCAAGTGGTTTATGAAAAGAACAAACATGCATGCAATGACTCTAGTGGTGGTTTAGGAAAAGAACACAGATGTAATGACACTGGTGGATCCATGTGGTTTAGGAAAAGAACAAACATGCAAATGACACTAGTGGTGGTTTATGAAAAGAACGAACGTGAAGTAACTCTAGTTGTGGTTTAGAAAAACAACACACATGCAATGACATGCAATGATACTAGTGGATCCAAGTGGTGGTTTATGAAAAGAACACACATGCAAATGACTCTGGTGGATCCATGTGGTTCATGGAAAGAACACACATGCAAATTACAATAGTTGTGGTTTATGAAAATAACAAACATGCAATGACTGTAGTTGTCTTTTAGGAAAATAACACACATGCAATGACATGCAATGACTCTGGTGGATCCAAGTGGTGGTTTATGAAAAGAACAAACATGCAATGACACTGGTGGTGGTTTATGAAAAGTACACACATGCAAATGAGTCTGGTTGATCAAGCTAGTTTATGAAAAGGACACACATGCAATGACTCTAGCGGTGGTTTAGAAAAAGAACGAACATGCAATGACACTGGTGGATCCAAGTGGTTTATGAAAAGAACAAACATGCAATGACTCTAGTGGTGGTTTAGGAAAAGAACACACATGCAATGACACTAGTGGTGGTTTAGGAAAAGAACACACATGCAAAGACATGCAATGACACTAGTGGATCCATGTGGTTTATGAAAAGGACACACATGCAATGACAACTGGTGGATCCATGTGGTTTATGAAAAGAACGCCACATGCTAGAGTGGCATCATTGCATGTGTTCTTTTCCAAAACCACAGTGATGCACATTGACACGCACACATGCAATGAACTCTAGTGGATCAATGTGGTTTATGAGAAGAACACCACATGCAATGACATCAGTGGATCCGTGTGGTTTATGAGAAAAACACACATGTTGGAGTGCCATTAGTAGATCCATGTGATTTATGAAAAGAAAAAACATGCAGTGGCTCTAGTTATGGTTTATGAGAAGAACACACATGCAATGACACTGGTGGATCCATGTGGTTTAGCAAAATAACACACATGCAAATGACACTAGTGGTGGTTTATCAAAAGAACACACATGCAAATGACTCTGGTGGAGCCATGTGGTTTATGGAAAGAACACACATGCAAATGACACTAGTGGTGGTTTACGAAAAGAACAAACATGCAATCACTCTAGTTGTGGTTTAGGAAAAGAACACACATGCAATGACATGCAATGACTCTTGTGGATCCAAGTGGTGGTTTATGAAAAGAACAAACATGCAATGAGACTAGTGGTGGTTTATGAAAAGGACACACATGCAAATGACTCTGGTGGATCCAGGTGGTTTATGAAAAGGACACACATGCAATGACTCTAGTGGTGGTTTAGGAAAAGAACAAACATGCAATGACACTGGTGGATCCAAGTGTTTTATGAAAAGAACAAACATGCAATGACTCTAGTGGTGGTTTAGGAAAAGAACACACATGCAATGACACTAGTGGTGGTTTAGGAAAGGAACACACATGCAATGACACTAGTGGATCCATGTGGTTTATAAAAATACACACATGTAAAGACAAACTCGTGGATCCAAGTGGTTTATGAAAAGAACACCACATGCTGGAGTGGCATCATGTCATGTGTTCTTTTTCAAAACCACAGTGATGCACACTTACACACACACACATGCGATGAACTCTAGTGGATCAATGTGGTTTATGAGAAGAACACCACATGCAATGACATCTGTGGATCCATGTGGTTTATGAGAAGAACACACATGCTGGAGTGACACTGGTGGATCCATGTTGTTTATGAAAAGAACACGCATGCAATAACTCTACTGGTGGTTTATGAAAAGGACACACATGCAATGACTCTGGTGGATCTAAGTGGTATATGAAAAGAATAAGCATGCAATGACTCTAGTTGTAGTTTATGAAAAGGACACACATGCAATGACACTAGTGGATCCAAGTGGTGGTTTATGAAAAGAACAAACATGCAATGACTCTAGTTGTGGTTTATGAAAAGGACACACATGCAATGACATGCAATGGATCCAGGTGGTTTATGAAAAGGACACACATGCAATGACTCTAGTGGTGCTTTAGGAAAAGAACAAACATGCAATGGCACTAGTGGATCCAAGTGGTTTATGAAAAGAACAAACATTCAATGCCTCTAGTGGTGGTTTAGGAAAAGAATACACATGAATGAATGCCATGGCACTGGTGGATCCATGTGGGTTAGGAAACGAACACACATGCAAATGACACTGTTGGTGGTTTATGAAAAGAACACACATGCAAATGAATCTGGTGGATCCATGTGGTTTATGGAAAGAACACACATGCAAATGACACTACTGGTGGTTTATGAAAAGAACAAACATGCAATGACTCTAGTTGTGGTTTATGAAAAGGACACACATGTAATGACATGCAATGGATCTAGGTGGTTTATGAAAAGGACACACATCCAATGACTCTAGTGGTTTAGAAAAAGAACAAACATGCAATGACACTGGTGGATCCAAGTGGTTTATGAAAAGAACAAACATGCATGCAATGACTCTAGTGGTGGTTTAGGAAAAGAACACAGATGTAATGACACTGGTGGATCCATGTGGTTTAGGAAAAGAACAAACATGCAAATGACACTAGTGGTGGTTTATGAAAAGAACGAACGTGAAGTAACTCTAGTTGTGGTTTAGAAAAACAACACACATGCAATGACATGCAATGATACTAGTGGATCCAAGTGGTGGTTTATGAAAAGAACACACATGCAAATGACTCTGGTGGATCCATGTGGTTCATGGAAAGAACACACATGCAAATTACAATAGTTGTGGTTTATGAAAATAACAAACATGCAATGACTGTAGTTGTCTTTTAGGAAAATAACACACATGCAATGACATGCAATGACTCTGGTGGATCCAAGTGGTGGTTTATGAAAAGAACAAACATGCAATGACACTGGTGGTGGTTTATGAAAAGTACACACATGCAAATGAGTCTGGTTGATCAAGCTAGTTTATGAAAAGGACACACATGCAATGACTCTAGCGGTGGTTTAGAAAAAGAACGAACATGCAATGACACTGGTGGATCCAAGTGGTTTATGAAAAGAACAAACATGCAATGACTCTAGTGGTGGTTTAGGAAAAGAACACACATGCAATGACACTAGTGGTGGTTTAGGAAAAGAACACACATGCAAAGACATGCAATGACACTAGTGGATCCATGTGGTTTATGAAAAGGACACACATGCAATGACAACTGGTGGATCCATGTGGTTTATGAAAAGGCATACATGCTAGAGTGGCATCATTGCATGTGTTCTTTCAAAACCACAGTGATGCACATTGACACGCACACATGCAATGAACTCTAGTGGATCAATGTGGTTTATGAGAAGAACACCACATGCAATGACATCAGTGGATCCGTGTGGTTTATGAGAAAAACACACATGTTGGAGTGCCATTAGTAGATCCATGTGATTTATGAAAAGAAAAAACATGCAGTGGCTCTAGTTATGGTTTATGAGAAGAACACACATGCAATGACACTGGTGGATCCATGTGGTTTAGCAAAATAACACACATGCAAATGACACTAGTGGTGGTTTATCAAAAGAACACACATGCAAATGACTCTGGTGGAGCCATGTGGTTTATGGAAAGAACACACATGCAAATGACACTAGTGGTGGTTCTCTGAAAAGAACAAACATGCAATCACTCTAGTTGTGGTTTAGGAAAAGAACACACATGCAATGACATGCAATGACTCTTGTGGATCAAGTGGTGGTTTATGAAAAGAACAAACATGCAATGAGACTAGTGGTGGTTTATGAAAAGGACACACATGCAAATGACTGTGGATCCAGGTGGTTTATGAAAAGGACACACATGCAATGACACTAGATGTGGATTAGGAAAAGTACAAACATGCACTCACACTGGTTGATCCAATTGTTTTATGAAAAGAACAAACATGCAAATACTCTAGTGGTGGTTTAGGAAAGAACACACATGCAATGACACTAGTGGTGGTTTAGGAAAGGAACACACATGCAATGACACTAGTGGATCCATGTGGTTTATAAAATACACACATGTAAAGACAAACTCGTGGATCCAAGTGGTTTATGAAAAAGAACACCACATGCTGGAGTGGCATCATGTCATGTGTTCTTTTCAAAACCATGATGATGCACACTTACACACACACACATGCGATGAACTCTAGTGGATCAATGTGGTTTATGAGAAGAACACCACATGCAATGACATCTGTGGATCCATGTGGTTTATGAGAAGAACACACATGCTGGAGTGACACTGGTGGATCCATGTTGTTTATGAAAAGAACACGCATGCAATAACTCTACTGGTGGTTTATGAAAAGGACACACATGCAATGACTCTGGTGGATCTAAGTGGTATATGAAAAGAATAAGCATGCAATGACTCTAGTTGTAGTTTATGAAAAGGACACACATGCAATGACACTAGTGGATCCAAGTGGTGGTTTATGAAAAGAACAAACATGCAATGACTCTAGTTGTGGTTTATGAAAAGGACACACATGCAATGACATGCAATGGATCCAGGTGGTTTATGAAAAGGACACACATGCAATGACTCTAGTGGTGGTTTAGGAAAAGAACAAACATGCAATGACACTAGTGGTGGTTTAGGAAAAGAACACACATGCAAAGACATGCAATGACATTGGTGGATCCATGTGGTTTAGGAAAAGGACACACATGTGATGACAACTGGTGGATCCATGTGGTTTATGAAAAGAAAACCACATGCTGGAGTGGCATCATTGCATGTGTTATTTTACAAGACCATAGTGATGCATACTAACACACACACACATGAAATGAACTCTAGTGGATCAATGTGGTTTATAAGAAGAACACCACATGCTGGAGTGACATTAGTGGATCCATGTGTTTTATGAGAAAAACACACATGCTGGAGTGACACTGGTGGATCCATGTGGTTTATGAAAAGAACAAACATGCAATGACTCTAGTGGTGGTTTATGAAAAGGATACATATGCAATGACTCTGGTGGGTCCAGGTGGTTTATGAAAAGAACAAACATTCAATGACTCTAGTTGTGGTTTATGAAAAGGACACACATGCAATGACACTGGTGGATCCAAGTGGTGGTTTATGAAAAGAACAAACATGCAATGACTCTAGTTATGGTTAATGAAAAGGACACACATGCAATGACTCTAGTTGTGGTTTACTAAAAGAAAACACATGCAATGACATGCAATGACTCTGGTGGATCCAAGTGGTGGTTTATGAAAAGAACAAACATGCAATGACACTGGTGGTGGTTCATGAAAAGTACACACATGCAAATGAGTCTGGTTGATCAAGCTGGTTTATGAAAAGGACACACATGCAATGAATCTAGCGGTGCTTTAGGAAAAGAACGAACATGCAATGACACTGGTGGATCCAAGTGGTTTATGGAAAGAACAAACATGCAATGACTCTAGTGGTGGTTTAGGAAAAGAACACACATGCAATGACACTAGTGGTGGTTTAGGAAAAGAACACACATGCAAAGACATGCAATGACACTAGTGGATCCATGTGGTTTATGAAAAGGACACACATGCAATGACAACTGGTGGATCCATGTGGTTTATGAAAAGAACGGCACATGCTAGAGTGGCATCATTGCATGTGTTCTTTTCCAAAACCACAGTGATGCACATGCAATGAACTCTAGTGGATCAATGTGGTTTATGAGAAGAACACCACATGCAATGACATCAGTGGATCCATGTGGTTTATGAGAAAAACACACATGTTGGAGTGCCATTAGTAGATCCATGTGATTTATGAAAAGAACAAACATGCAGTGACTCTAGTTGTGGTTTATGAGAAGAACACACATGCAATGACATGCAATGACACTGGTGGATCCATGTGGTTTAGCAAAATAACACACATGCAAATGACACTAGTGGTGGTTTGTGAAAAGAACACACATGCAAATGACTCTGGTGGATCCATGTGGTTTATGGAAAGAACACACATGCACATGACACTAGTGGTGGTTTATGAAAAGAACAAACATGCAATGACTCTAGTTGTGGTTTAGGAAAATAACACACATGCAATGACATGCAATGACTCTGGTGGATCCAAGTGGTGGTTTATGAAAAGAACAAACATGCAATGACACTAGTGGTGCTTTATGAAAAGGACACACATGCAAATGACTCTGGTGGATCCAGGTGTTTTATGGAAAGGACACACATGCAATGACTCTAGTGGTGGTTTAGGAAAAGAACAAACATGCGATGACACTGGTGGATCCAAGTGGTTTATGAAAAGAACAAACATGCAATGACTCTAGTGGTGGTTTAGGAAAAGAACACACATGCAATGACACTAGTGGTGGTTTAGGAAAGGAACACACATGCAATGACACTAGTGGATCCATGTGGTTTATAAAAACACACACATGTAATGACAAACTCGTGGATCCAAGTGGTTTATGAAAAGAACACCACATGCTGGAGTGGCATCATTGCATGTGTTCTTTTTCAAAACCACAGTGATGCACACTGACACACACACACATGCGATGAACTCTAGTGGATCAATGTGGTTTATGAGAAGAACACCACATGCAATGACATATGTGGATCCATGTGGTTTATGAGAAGAACACAAATGCTGGAGTGACACTGGTGGATCCATGTCGTTTATGAAAAGAACACGCATGCAATAACTCTACTGGTGGTTTATAAAAAGGACACACATGCAATGACTCTGGTGGATCTAGGTGGTATATGAAAAGAATAAGCATGCAATGACTCTAGTTGTAGTTTATGAAAAGGACACACATGCAATGACACTGGTGTATCCAAGTGGTGGTTTATGAAAAGAACAAACATGCAATGACTCTAGTTGTGGTTTATGAAAAGGACACATATGCAATGACATGCAATGGATCCAGGTGGTTTATGAAAAGGACACACATGCAATGACTCTAGTGGTGGTTTAGGAAAAGAACAAACATGCAATAACACTGGTGGATCCAAGTGGTTTAGGAAAAGAACACACATGCAATGGCACTAGTGGTGGTTTAGGAAAAGAACACACATGCAAAGACATGCAATGACACTAGTGGATCCATGTGGTTTAGGAAAAGGACACACATGCGATGACAACTGGTGGATCCATGTGGTTTATGAAAAGAAAACCACATGCTGGAGTGGCATCATTGCATGTGTTCTTTTACAAGACCATAGTGATGCACACTAACACACACACACATGCAATGAACTCTAGTGGATCAATGTGGTTTATGAGAAGAACACCACATGCTGGAGTGACATTAGTGGCTCCATGTGGTTTATGAGAAGAACACACATGCTGGAGTGACACTGGTGGATCCAGGTGGTTTATGAAAAGAACAAACATGCAATGACTCTAGTTGTGGTTTATGAAAAGGACACACATGCAATGATACTGGTGGATCCAAGGGTGGTTTATGAAAAGAACAAACAAGTAATGACTCTAGTTGTGGTTTATGAAAAGGACACACATGCAATGGATCCATGTGGTTTATGAAAAGGACACACATGCAATGACTCTAGTGGTGGTTTAGGAAAAGAACAAACATGCGATGACACTGGTGGATCCAAGTGGTTTATGAAAAGAACAAACATGCAATGACTCTAGTGGTGGTTTAGGAAAAGAACACACTTGCAATGACACTAGTGGTGGTTTAGGAAAGGAACACACATGCAATGAATCTAGTGGATCCATGTGGTTTATAAAAACACACACATGTAATGACAAACTCGTGGATCCAAGTGGTTTATGAAAAGAACACCACATGCTGGAGTGGCATCATTGCATGTGTTCTTTTTCAAAACCACAGTGATGCACACTGACACACACACACATGCGATGAACTCTAGTGGATCAATGTGGTTTATGAGAAGAACACCACATGCAATGACATATGTGGATCCATGTGGTTTATGAGAAGAACACAAATGCTGGAGTGACACTGGTGGATCCATGTCGTTTATGAAAAGAACACGCATGCAATAACTCTACTGGTGGTTTATAAAAAGGACACACATGCAATGACTCTGGTGGATCTAGGTGGTATATGAAAAGAATAAGCATGCAATGACTCTAGTTGTAGTTTATGAAAAGGACACACATGCAATGACACTGGTGTATCCAAGTGGTGGTTTATGAAAAGAACAAACATGCAATGACTCTAGTTGTGGTTTATGAAAAGGACACACATGCAATGACATGCAATCGATCCAGGTGGTTTATGAAAAGGACACACATGCAATGACTCTAGTGGTGGTTTAGGAAAAGAACAAACATGCAATGACACTGGTGGATCCAAGTGGTTTAGGAAAAGAACACACATGCAATGGCACTAGTGGTGGTTTAGGAAAAGAACACACATGCAAAGACATGCAATGACACTAGTGGATCCATGTGGTTTAGGAAAAGGACACACATGCGATGACAACTGGTGGATCCATGTGGTTTATGAAAAGAAAACCACATGCTGGAGTGGCATCATTGCATGTGTTCTTTTACAAGACCATAGTGATGCACACTAACACACACATGCAATGAACTCTAGTGGATCAATGTGGTTTATGAGAAGAACACCACATGCTGGAGTGACATTAGTGGCTCCATGTGGTTTATGAGAAGAACACACATGCTGGAGTGACACTGGTGGATCCAGGTGGTTTATGAAAAGAACAAACATGCAATGACTCTAGTTGTGGTTTATGAAAAGGACACACATGCAATGATACTGGTGGATCCAAGGGTGGTTTACGAAAAGAACAAACAAGTAATGACTCTAGTTGTGGTTTATGAAAAGGACACACATGCAATGGATCCATGTGGTTTATGAAAAGGACACACATGCAATGACTCTAGTGGTGGTTTAGGAAAAGAACAAACATGCAATGACACTGGTGGATCCAAGTGGTTTATGAAAAGAACAAACATTCAATGACTCTAGTGGTGGTTTAGGAAAAGAATACACATGAATGAATGCAATGACACTGGTGGATCCATGTGGTTTAGAAAAAGAACACACATGCAAATGACACTGTTGGTGGTTTATGAAAACAAAACACATGCAAATGAATCTGGTGGATCCATGTGATTTATGGAAAGAACACACATGCAAATGACACTTCTCGTGGTTTATGAAAAGAACAAACATGCAATGACTCTATTTGTGGTTTAGGAAAAGAAAACACATGCAATGACATGTAATGACTCTAGTAGATCCAAGTGGTGGTTTATGAAAAGAATAAAGATGCAATGACACTTGTGGTGGTTTATGAAAAGGACACACATGAAAATAACTCTGGTGGATCCAGGTGGTTGATGAAAAGGACACACATGCAATGACTCTAGTGGTGGTTTAGGAAAAGAACAAACATGCAATGGCACTGGTGGATCCAAGTGGTTGAGGAAAAGAACACACATGCAATGACACCAGTGGTGGTTTAGGAAAAGACCACACATGAAAGACATGCAATGACACTTGTGGATCCATGTGGTTTAGGAAAAGGACACACATGCAATGACAACTGGTGGATCCATGTGGTTTATGAAAAGAACACCACAAGCTAGAGTGGCATCATTGCATGTGTTTTTTTACCAAACCATAGTGATGCACACTAACACACACATGCAATGAACTCTAGTGGATCAATGTGGTTTATGAGAAGAACACCACACGCTGGAGTGACATCAGTGGATCCATGTGGTTAATGAGAAGAACACACATGCTGGAGTGACACTGGTTGATCCATGTGGTTTATGAAAAGAACACACATGCAATGACTCTAGTGGTGGTTTATGAAAAGGACACACATGCAATGACTCTAGTGGATCTAGGTGGTTTATGAAAAGAACAAACATGCAATGACTCTAGTTATGGTTTATGAAAAGGACACACATACAATGACACTAGTGGATCCAAGTGGTGGTTTATGACAAGAGAAAACATGCAATGACTCTAGTTGTGGTTTATGAAAAGGACACACATGCAATGACATGCAATGGATGCAGGTGGTTTATGAAAAGGACACACGTGCAATGACTCTTGTGGTGGTTTAGGAAAAGAACAAACTTGCAATGACACTGCTGGATCCAAGTGGTTTATGAAAAGAACAAACATGCAATGACTCTAGTGGTGGTTTAGGAAAAGAACACAGATGCAATGACATGCAATGACACTGGTGGATCCATGTGGTTTAGGAAAATAACACACATGCAAATGACACTAGTGGTGGTTTATGAAAAGAAGACACATGCATATGACTCTGGTGGATCCACGTGGTTTATGGAAAGAACACACATGAAAATGACACTACTGGTGGTTTATGAAAAGAACAAGCATGTAATGACTCTAGTTGAGGTTTAGGAAAAGAACACACATGCAATTACATGCAATGACTCTGGTGGATCCAAGTGGTGGTTTATGAAAAGAACAAACATGCAATGACAGTGGTGGTGGTTTTTTAAAAGGACACACATGCAAATAACTCTGGTGGATCCAGGTGGTTTATGAAAAGGCACACATGCAATGACTCTAGTGGTGGTTTAGGAAAAGAACAAAGATGCAATGGAACTGGTGGATCCAAGTGGTTTATGAAAAGAACAAATATGCAATAACTCTAGTGGTGGTTTAGGAAAAGAACACACATGTAATAACACTAGTAGTGGTTTAGGAAAAGAACACACATGCAATGGATCCAGGTGGTTTATGAAAAGGACACACATGCGATGACTCTAGTGGTGGTTTAGGAAAAGAACAAACATGCAATGACACTGGTTGATCCAATTGGTTTATGAAAAGAACAAACATGCAATGACTCTAGTGGTGGTTTAGGAAAAAACACACATGCAATGACATGCAATGCCAATGGTGGATCCATGTGTTTTAGGAAAAGAAGACACATGCAAATGACACTGGTGGTGGTTTATGAAAAAAACACATGAAAATGACTCTGGAGGATCCATGTGGTTTATGGAAAGAACACACATGCAAATGACACTAGTAGTGGTTTATGAAAATAACAAACATGCAATGACTCTAGTTGTGGTTTAGGAAAAGAAAACACATGCATTGACATGCAATGACTCTGGTGGATCCAAGTGGTGGTTTATGAAAAGAACAAACATGCAATGACACTGGTGGTGGTTTATGAAAAGTACACACATGCAAATGAGCCTAGTTGATGAAGCTGGTTTATGAAAAGGACACACATGCAATGACTCTAGCGCTGGTTTAGGAAAAGAACAAACATGCAATGACACTGGTGGATCCAAGTGGTTTATGAAAAGAACAAGCATGCAATGACTCTAGTGGTGGTTTAGGAAAAGAACACACATGCAACGACACTAGTGGTGGTTTAGGAAAAGAACACACATGAAAAGACATGCAATGACACTAGTGGATCCATGTGGTTTAGGAAAAGAACACACAAGAAAAGACATGCAATGACACTGGTGGATCCATGTGGTTTATGAAAAGAACGCCACATGTTGGAGTGGCATCATTGCATGTGTTCTTTTCCAAAACCACAGTGATGCACATTGACACGCACACATGCAACAAACTCTATTGGATCACTGTGGTTTATGAGAAGAACACCACATGCAATGACATAAGTGGATCCATGTGGTTTATGAGAAGAACACACATGCTGCAGTGCCATTAGTGGATCCATGTAGTTTATGAAAAGAACAAACATGTAGTGACTCTAGTTGTGGTTTATGAGAAGAACACACATTCAATGACTCTGGTGGATGCAGGTGGTTTATGAAAAGAACACACATGCAATGACACTAGTGGTGGTTTAGGAAAAGAACACACATGCAATGACTCTAGTTGTGGTTTATAAAAAGGACACACATGCAATGACACTGGTGGATCCAAGTGGTGGTTTATGAAAAGAACAAACATGCAATGACTCTAGTTGTGGTTTATGAAAAGGACACACATGCAATGACATGCAATGGATCTAGGTGGTTTATGAAAAGGACACACATGCAATGACTCTAGTGTTAGTTTAGGAAAAGAACAAACATGCAATGACACTGGTGGATCCAAGTGGTTTATGAAAAGAACAAACATGCATGCAATGACTCTAGTGGTGGTTCAGGAAAAGAACACACAGGCAATGACACTAGTGGATCCATGTGGTTTAGGAAAAGAACACACATGCAAATGACACTGGTGGTGGTTTGTGAAAAGAACACACATGCAAATGAATATGGTGGATCCATGTGGTTTATGGAAAGAATACACATGCAAATGACACTAGTAGTGGTTTATGAAAAGAACAAACATGCAATGACTCTAGTTGTGGTTTAGGAAAAGAACACACATGCAATGACATACAATGACTCTTGTGGATCAAGGTGGTGGTTTATGAAAAGAACAAACATGCAATGACATTGGTGGTGGTTTATGAAAAGGACACACATGCAAATGACTCTGGTGGATCCAGGTGGTTTATGAAAAGGACACACATATAATGAATATAGTGGTGGTTTAGGAAAAGAACAAACATGCAATGACATTGGTGGATCCAAGTGGTTTATGAAAAGAACAAATATGCAATGACTCTAGTGGTGGTTTAGGAAAAGAACACACATGCAATGACACTAGTGGTGCTTTAGGAAAAGAACACACATGCAAAGACATGCAATGACACTGGTGGATCCATGTGGTTTATGAAAAGGACACACATGCAATGACAACTGGTGGATCCATGTGGTTTATGAAAAGAACAACACATGCTAGAGTGGCATCATTGCATGTGTTCTATTCCAAAACCACAGTGATGCACGGTGACACACACACACAAATGCAATGAATTCTAGTGGATCAATGTGGTTTATGAGAAGAACATCACATGCAATGACTCGGGTGGATCCATGTGGTTTAGTAAACTAACAAACATGCGATGACACTAGTGGTGGTTTAGGAAACGAACACACATGCAATGAATCTAGTTGTGGTTTACAAAAAGGACACACATGCAATGACACTGGTGGATCCAAGTGGTGGTTTATGAAAAGAACAAACATGCAATGACTCTAGTTGTGGTTTATGAAAAGAACACACATGTAATGACATGCAATGTATCTAGGTGGTTTATGAAAAGGACACACATGCAATGACTCTAGTGGTGGTTTAGAAAAAGAACAAACATGCAATTACACTGGTGGATCCAAGTGGTTTATGAAAAGAACAAACATCCATGCAATGACTCTAGTGGTGGTTTAGGAAAAGAAAACACATGTAATGACACTGGTGGATCCATGTGGTTTAGGAAAAGAACAAACATGCAAATGACACTAGTGGTGGTTTATGAAAAGAACAAACATGAAATGACTCTAGTTGTGGTTTAGAAAAATAACACACATGCAATGACATGCAATGATACTAGTGGATCCAAGTGGTGGTTTATGAAATGAACACACATGCAAATGACTCTGGTGGATCCATTTGGTTCATGGAAAGAACACACATGCAAATGACACTAGTAGTGGTTTATGAAAATAACAAACATGCAATGACTCTAGTTGTGGTTTAGGAAAATAAAACACATGCATTGACATGCAATGACTCTGGTGGATCCAAGTGGTGGTTTATGAAAAGAACAAACATGCAATGACACTGGTGGTGGTTTATGAAAAGTACACACATGCAAATGAGCCTGGTTGATGAAGCTGGTTTATGAAAAGGACACACATGCAATGACTCTTGTGGTGGTTTAGGAAAAGAACAAAGTTGCAATGACACTGCTGGATCCAAGTGGTTTATGAAAAGAACAAACATGCAATGACTCTAGTGGTGGTTTAGGAAAAGAACAAACATGTAATGACACTGGTGGATCCATGTGGTTTAGGAAAATAACACACATGCAAATGACACTAGTGGTGGTTTATGAAAAGAAGACACATGCATATGACTCTGGTGGATCCACGTGGTTTATGGAAAGAACACACATGCAAATGACACTACTGGTGGTTTATGAAAAGAACAAACATGTAATGACTCTAGTTGTGGTTTAGGAAAATAACACACATGCAATGACTCTGGTGGATCCAAGTGGTGGTTTATGAAAAGAACAAACATGCAATGACAGTGGTGGTGGTTTATTAAAAGGACACACTTGCAAATAACTCAGGTGGATCCAGTGGTTTATGAAAAGGCACACATGCAATGACTCTAGTGGTGGTTTAGGAAAAGAACAAAGATGCAATGGAACTGGTGGATCCAAGTGGTTTATGAAAAGAACAAATATGCAATAACTCTAGTGGTGGTTTAGGAAAAGAACACACATGCAATAAAACTAATAGTAGTTTAGGAAAAGAACACACATGCAATGGATCCAGGTGGTTTATGAAAAGGACACACATGTAATGACTCTAGTGGTGGTTTAGGAAAAGAACAAACATGCAATGACACTGGTTGATCCAATTGGTTTATGAAAAGAACAAACATGCAATGACTCTAGTGGTGGTTTAGGAAAAAACACACATGCAATGACATGCAATGACAATGGTGGATCCATGTGCTTTAGGAAAAGAAGATACATGCAAATGACACTGGTGGTGGTTTATGAGAAACACATGAAAATGACTCTGGTGGATCCATGTGGTTTATGGAAAGAACACACATGCAAATGACACTAGTAGTGGTTTATGAAAATAACAAACATGCAATGACTCTAGTTGTGGTTTAGGAAAAGAAAACACATGCATTGACATGCAATGACTCTGGTGGATCCAAGTGGTGGTTTATGAAAAGAACAAACATGCAATGACACTGGTGGTGGTTTATGAAAAGTACACACATGCAAATGAGCCTGGTTGATGAAGCTGGTTTATGAAAAGGACACACATGCAATGACTCTTGTGGTGGTTTAGGAAAAGAACAAAGTTGCAATGACACTGCTGGATCCAAGTGGTTTATGAAAAGAACAAACATGCAATGACTCTAGTGGTGGTTTAGGAAAAGAACAAACATGTAATGACACTGGTGGATCCATGTGGTTTAGGAAAATAACACACATGCAAATGACACTAGTGGTGGTTTATGAAAAGAAGACACATGCATATGACTCTGGTGGATCCACGTGGTTTATGGAAAGAACACACATGCAAATGACACTACTGGTGGTTTATGAAAAGAACAAACATGTAATGACTCTAGTTGTGGTTTAGGAAAATAACACACATGCAATGACTCTGGTGGATCCAAGTGGTGGTTTATGAAAAGAACAAACATGCAATGACAGTGGTGGTGGTTTATTAAAAGGACACACTTGCAAATAACTCTGGTGGATCCAGGTGGTTTATGAAAAGGCACACATGCAATGACTCTAGTGGTGGTTTAGGAAAAGAACAAAGATGCAATGGAACTGGTGGATCCAAGTGGTTTATGAAAAGAACAAATATGCAATAACTCTAGTGGTGGTTTAGGAAAAGAACACACATGCAATAAAACTAATAGTAGTTTAGGAAAAGAACACACATGCAATGGATCCAGGTGGTTTATGAAAAGGACACACATGTAATGACTCTAGTGGTGGTTTAGGAAAAGAACAAACATGCAATGACACTGGTTGATCCAATTGGTTTATGAAAAGAACAAACATGCAATGACTCTAGTGGTGGTTTAGGAAAAAACACACATGCAATGACATGCAATGACAATGGTGGATCCATGTGCTTTAGGAAAAGAAGATACATGCAAATGACACTGGTGGTGGTTTATGAAAAAACACATGAAAATGACTCTGGTGGATCCATGTGGTTTATGGAAAGAACACACATGCAAATGACACTAGTAGTGGTTTATGAAAATAACAAACATGCAATGACTCTAGTTGTGGTTTAGGAAAAGAAAACACATGCATTGACATGCAATGACTCTGGTGGATCCAAGTGGTGGTTTATGAAAAGAACAAACATGCAATGACACTGGTGGTGGTTTATGAAAAGTACACACATGCAAATGAGCCTGGTTGATGAAGCTGGTTTATGAAAAGGACACACATGCAATGACTCTATCGGTGGTTTAGGAAAAGAACAAACATGCAATGACACTGGTGGATCCAAGTGGTTTATGAAAAGAACAAGCATGCAATGACTCTAGTGGTGGTTTAGGAAAAGAACACACATGCAACGACACTAGTGGTGGTTTAGGAAAATAACACACATGAAAAGACATGCAATGACACTAGTGGATCCATGTGGTTTAGGAAAAGAACACACAAGAAAAGACATGCAATGATACTGGTGGATCCATGTGGTTTATGAAAAGAACGCCACATGTTGGAGTGGCATCATTGCATGTGTTCTTTTCCAAAACCACAGTGATGCACATTGACACGCACACATGCAATGAACTCTATTGGATCACCGTGGTTTATGAGAAGAACACCACATGCAATGACATAAGTGGATCCATGTGGTTTATGAGAAGAACACACATGCTGCAGTGCCATTAGTGGATCCATGTGGTTTATGAAAAGAACAAACATGTAGTGACTCTAGTTGTGGTTTATGAGAAGAACACACATTCAATGACTCTGGTGGATGCAGGTGGTTTATGAAAAGAACACACATGCAATGACACTAGTGGTGGTTTAGGAAAAGAACACACATGCAATGACTCTAGTTGTGGTTTATAAAAAGGACACACATGCAATGACACTGGTGGATCCAAGTGGTGGTTTATGAAAAGAACAAACATGCAATGACTCTAGTTGTGGTTTATGAAAAGGACACACATGCAATGACATGCAATGGATCTAGGTGGTTTATGAAAAGGACACACATGCAATGACTCTAGTGTTAGTTTAGGAAAAGAACAAACATGCAATGACACTGGTGGATCCAAGTGGTTTATGAAAAGAACAAACATGCATGCAATGACTCTAGTGGTGTTTCAGGAAAAGAACACACAGGCAATGACACTAGTGGATCCATGTGGTTTAGGAAAAGAACACACATACAAATGACACTGGTGGTGGTTTGTGAAAAGAACACACATGCAAATGAATATGGTGGATCCATGTGGTTTATGGAAAGAATACACATGCAAATGACACTAGTAGTGGTTTATGAAAAGAACAAACATGCAATGACTCTAGTTGTGGTTTAGGAAAAGAACACACATGCAATGACATACAATGACTCTTGTGGATCAAGGTGGTGGTTTATGAAAAGAACAAACATGCAATGACATTGGTGGTGGTTTATGAAAAGGACATACATGCAAATGACTCTGGTGGATCCAGGTGGTTTATGAAAAGGACACACATATAATGAATATAGTGGTGGTTTAGGAAAAGAACAAACATGCAATGACATTGGTGGATCCAAGTGGTTTATGAAAAGAACAAATATGCAATGACTCTAGTGGTGGTTTAGGAAAAGAACACACATGCAATGACACTAGTGGTGCTTTAGGAAAAGAACACACATGCAAAGACATGCAATGACACTGGTGGATCCATGTGGTTTATGAAAACGACACACATGCAATGACAACTGGTGGATCCATGTGGTTTATGAAAAGAACAACACATGCTAGAGTGGCATCATTGCATGTGTTCTATTCCAAAACCACAGTGATGCATGGTGACACACACACAAATGCAATGAATTCTAGTGGATCAATGTGGTTTATGAGAAGAACATCACATGCAATGACTCTGGTGGATCCATGTGGTTTAGTAAACTAACAAACATGCGATGACACTAGTGGTGGTTTAGGAAACGAACACACATGCAATGAATCTAGTTGTGGTTTATGAAAAGGACACACATGCAATGACACTGGTGGATCCAAGTGGTGGTTTATGAAAAGAACAAACATGCAATGACTCTAGTTGTGGTTTATGAAAATAACACACATGTAATGACATGCAATGTATCTAGGTGGTTTATGAAAAGGACACACATGCAATGACTCTAGTGGTGGTTTAGAAAAAGAACAAACATGCAATGACACTGGTGGATCCAAGTGGTTTATGAAAAGAAAAAACATCCATGCAATGACTCTAGTGGTGGTTTAGGAAAAGAAAACACATGTAATGACACTGGTGGATCCATGTGGTTTAGGAAAAGAACAAACATGCAAATGACACTAGTGGTGGTTTATGAAAAGAACAAACATGCAGTGACTCTAGTTGTGGTTTAGAAAAATAACACACATGCAATGACATGCAATGATACTAGTGGATCCAAGTGGTGGTTTATGAAAAGAACACACATGCAAATGACTCTGGTGGATCCATTTGGTTCATGGAAAGAACACACATGCAAATTACAATAGTAGTGGTTTATGAAAATAACAAACATGCAATGACTCTAGTTGTGTTTTAGGAAAATAACGCACATGCAATGACATGCAATGACTCTAGTGGATCCAAGTGGTGGTTTATGAAAAGAACAAACATGCAATGACACTGGTGGTGGTTTATAAAAAGTACACACATGCAAATGAGTCTGGTTGATCAAGCTGGTTTATGAAAAGGACACACATGCAATGACTCTAGCGGTGGTTTAGGAAAAGAACAAACATGCAATGACACTGGTGGATCCAAGTGGTTTATGAAAAGAACAAACATGCAATGACTCTAGTGGTGGTTTAGGAAAAGAACACACATACAAATGACACTGGTGGTGGTTTGTGAAAAGAACACACATGCAAATGAATATGGTGGATCCATGTGGTTTATGGAAAGAATACACATGCAAATGACACTAGTAGTGGTTTATGAAAAGAACAAACCTGCAATGACTCTAGTTGTGGTTTAGGAAAAGAACACACATGCAATGACATACAATGACTCTTGTGGATCAAGGTGGTGGTTTATGAAAAGAACAAACATGCAATGACATTGGTGGTGGTTTATGAAAAGGACACACATGCAAATGACTCTGGTGGATCCAGGTGGTTTATGAAAAGGACACACATATAATGAATATAGTGGTGGTTTAGGAAAAGAACAAACATGCAATGACATTGGTGGATCCAAGTGGTTTATGAAAAGAACAAATATGCAATGACTCTAGTGGTGGTTTAGGAAAAGAACACACATGCAATGACACTAGTGGTGCTTTAGGAAAAGAACACACATGCAAAGACATGCAATGACACTGGTGGATCCATGTGGTTTATGAAAACGACACACACATGCAATGACAACTGGTGGATCCATGTGGTTTATGAAAAGAACAACACATGCTAGAGTGGCATCATTGCATGTGTTCTATTCCAAAACCACAGTGATGCATGGTGACACACACACAAATGCAAATAATTCTAGTGGATCAATGTGGTTTATGAGAAGAACATCACATGCAATGACTCTGGTGGATCCATGTGGTTTAGTAAACTAACAAACATGCGATGACACTAGTGGTGGTTTAGGAAACGAACACACATGCAATGAATCTAGTTGTGGTTTATGAAAAGGACACACATGCAATGACACTGGTGGATCCAAGTGGTGGTTTATGAAAAGAACAAACATGCAATGACTCTAGTTGTGGTTTATGAAAATAACACACATGTAATGACATGCAATGTATCTAGGTGGTTTATGAAAAGGACACACATGCAATGACTCTAGTGGTGGTTTAGAAAAAGAACAAACATGCAATGACACTGGTGGATCCAAGTGGTTTATGAAAAGAAAAAACATCCATGCAATGACTCTAGTGGTGGTTTAGGAAAAGAAAACACATGTAATGACACTGGTGGATCCATGTGGTTTAGGAAAAGAACAAACATGCAAATGACACTAGTGGTGGTTTATGAAAAGAACAAACATGCAGTGACTCTAGTTGTGGTTTAGAAAAATAACACACATGCAATGACATGCAATGATACTAGTGGATCCAAGTGGTGGTTTATGAAAAGAACACACATGCAAATGACTCTGGTGGATCCATTTGGTTCATGGAAAGAACACACATGCAAATTACAATAGTAGTGGTTTATGAAAATAACAAACATGCAATGACTCTAGTTGTGTTTTAGGAAAATAACGCACATGCAATGACATGCAATGACTCTAGTGGATCCAAGTGGTGGTTTATGAAAAGAACAAACATGCAATGACACTGGTGGTGGTTTATAAAAAGTACACACATGCAAATGAGTCTGGTTGATCAAGCTGGTTTATGAAAAGGACACACATGCAATGACTCTAGCGGTGGTTTAGGAAAAGAACAAACATGCAATGACACTGGTGGATCCAAGTGGTTTATGAAAAGAACAAACATGCAATGACTCTAGTGGTGGTTTATGAAAAGAACACACATGCAATGACACTAGTGGTGGTTTATGAAAAGGACACACATGCAAATGACTCTGGTGGATCCAGGTGGTTTATGAAAAGGACACACATATAATGAATATAGTGGTGGTTTAGGAAAAGAACAAACATGCAATGACATTGGTGGATCCAAGTGGTTTATGAAAAGAACAAATATGCAATGACTCTAGCGGTGGTTTAGGAAAAGAACACACATGCAATGACACTAGTGGTGCTTTAGGAAAAGAACACACATGCAAAGACATGCAATGACACTGGTGGATCCATGTGGTTTATGAAAAGGACACACATGCAATGACAACTGGTGGATCCATGTGGTTTATGAAAAGAACGCCACATGCTAGAGTGGCATCATTGCATGTGTTCTTTTCCAAAACCATAGTGATGCAAATTGACACGCACACATGCAATGAACTCTAGTGGATCAATGTGGTTTATGAGATAAACACCACATGCAATGACATCAGTGGATCCATGTGGTTTATGAGAAGAACACACATGTTGGAGTTCCATTAGTAGATCCATGTGATTTATGAAAAGAACAAACACGCAGTGATTCTAGTTGTGGTTTATGAGAAGAACAGACATGCAATGACTCTGGTGGATGCAGGTGGTTTATGAAAAGAACACACATGCAATGAAACTAGTGGTGGTTTAGGAAAAGAACACACATGCAATGACTCTAGTTGTGGTTTATGAAAAGGACACACATGCAATGACACTGGTGGATCCAAGTGGTGGTTTATGAAAAGAACAAACATGTAATGACTCTAGTTGTGGTTTAGAAAAATAACACACATGCAATGAAATGCTATGATACTAGTGGATCCAAGTGGTGGTTTATGAAAAGAACACACATGCAAATGAATCTGGTGGATCCATGTCATTTATGGAAATAACACACATGCAAATGACACTAGTAGTGGTTTATGAAGATAACAAACATGTAATGACTCTAGTTGTGGTTTAGGAAAAGAAAACACATGCAATGACATGTAATGACTCTGGTGGATCCAAGTGGTGGCTTATGAAAAGAACAAACATGCAATGACACTGGTGGTGGTTTATGAAAAGTACACACATAGAAATGAGTCTGGTTGATCAAGCTAGTTTATGAAAAGGACACACATGCAATGACTCTAGCGGTGGTTTAGGAAAAGAACAAACATGCAATGACACTGGTGGATCCAAGTGGTTTATGAAAAGAACAAATACGCAATGACTCTAGTCGTGGTTTAGGAAAAGAACACACATGCAATGACACTAGTGGTGGTTTAGGAAAAGAACACACATGCGATGACACTAGTGGTGCTTTAGGAAAAGAACACACATGCAAAGACATGCAATGACACTTGTGGATCCATGTGGTTTATGAAAAGGACACACATTTAATGACAACTAGTGGATCCATGTGGTTTATGAAAAGAACAACACATGCTAGAGTGGCATCATTGCATGTGTTCTATTCCAAAACCACAGTGATGCACGCTGACACACACACACACATGCAATGAATTCTAGTGGATCAATGTGGTTTATGAGAAGAACATCACATGCAATGACTCTGGTGGATCCATGTGGTTTAGTAAACTAACAAACATGCGATGGCACTAGTGGTGGTTTAGGAAACGAACACACATGCAATGAATCTAGTTGTGGTTTATGAAAAGGACACACATGCAATGACACTGGTGGATCCAAGTGGTGGTTTATGAAAAGAACAAACATGCAATGACTCTAGTTGTGGTTTATGAAAAGAACACACATCTAATGACATGCAATGTATCTAGGTGGTTTATGAAAAGGACACACATGCAATGACTCTAGTGGTGGTTTAAAAAAAGAACAAACATGCAATGACACTGGTGGATCCAAGTGGTTTATGAAAAGAACAAACATCCATGCAATGACTCTAGTGGTGGTTTAGGAAAAGAAAACACATGTAATGACACTGGTGGATCCATGTGGTTTAGGAAAAGAACAGACATGCAAATGACACTAGTGGTGGTTTATGAAAAGAACAAACATGCAATGACTCTAGTTGTGGTTTAGAAAAATAACACACATGCAATGACATGCCATGATACTAGTGGATCCAAGTGGTGGTTTATGAAAAGAACACACATGCAAATGACTCTGGTGGATCCATTTGGTTCATGGAAAGAACACACATGCAAATTACAATAGTAGTGGTTTATGAAAATAACAAACATGCAATGACTCTAGTTGTGTTTTAGGAAAATAACGCACATGCAATGACATGCAATGACTCTAGTGGATCCAAGTGGTGGTTTATGAAAAGAACAAACATGCAATGACACTGGTGGTGGTTTATAAAAAGTACACACATGCAAATGAGTCTGGTTGATCAAGCTGGTTTATGAAAAGGACACACATGCAATGCTTCTAGCGGTGGTTTAGGAAAAGAACAAACATGCAATGACACTGGTGGATCCAAGTGGTTTATGAAAAGAACAAACATGCAATGACTCTAGTGGTGGTTTAGGAAAAGAACACACATGCAATGACACTAGTGGTGGTTTATGAAAAGGACACACATGCAAATGACTCTGGTGGATCCAGGTGGTTTATGAAAAGGACACACATATAATGAATATAGTGGTGGTTTAGGAAAAGAAAAACATGCAATGACATTGGTGGATCCAAGTGGTTTATGAAAAGAACAAATATGCAATGACTCTAGCGGTGGTTTAGGAAAAGAACACACATGCAATGACACTAGTGGTGCTTTAGGAAAAGAACACACATGCAAAGACATGCAATGACACTGGTGGATCCATGTGGTTTATGAAAAGGACACACATGCAATGACAACTGGTGGATCCATGTGGTTTATGAAAAGAACGCCACATGCTAGAGTGGCATCATTGCATGTGTTCTTTTCCAAAACCATACTGATGCAAATTGACACGCACACATGCAATGAACTTTAGTTGATCAATGTGGTTTATGAGATAAACACCACATGCAATGACATCATTGGATCCATGTGGTTTATGAGAAGAACACACATGTTGCAGTGCCATTAGTAGATCCATGTGATTTATGAAAAGAACAAACACGCAGTGACTCTAGTTGTGGTTTATGAGAAGAACAGACATGCAATGACTCTGGTGGATGCAGGTGGTTTATGAAAAGAACACACATGCAATGAAACTAGTGGTGGTTTAGGAAAAGAACACACATGCAATGACTCTAGTTGTGGTTTATGAAAAGGACACACATGCAATGACACTGGTGGATCCAAGTGGTGGTTTATGAAAAGAACAAACATGTAATGACTTTAGTTGTTGTTTAGAAAAATAACACACATGCAATGAAATGCTATGATACTAGTGGATCCAAGTGGTGGTTTATGAAAAGAACACACATGCAAATGAATCTGGTGGATCCATGTCATTTATGGAAATAACACACATGCAAATGACACTAGTAGTGGTTTATGAAGATAACAAACATTTAATGACTCTAGTTGTGGTTTAGGAAAAGAAAACACATGCAATGACATGCAATGACTCTGGTGGATCCAAGTGGTGGCTTATGAAAAGAACAAACATGCAATGACACTGGTGGTGGTTTATGAAAAGTACACACATGCAAATGAGTCTGGTTGATCAAGATGGTTTATGAAAAGGACACACATGCAATGACTCTAGCGGTGGTTTAGGAAAAGAACAAACATGCAATGACACTGGTGGGTCCAAGTGGTTTATGAAAAGAACAAACATGCAATGACTCTAGTCGTGGTTTAGGAAAAGAACACACATGCAATGACACTAGTGGTGGTTTAGGAAAAGAACACACATGCAAAGACATGCAATGACACTAGTGGATCCATGTGGTTTATGAAAAGGACACACATGCAATGACAACTGGTGGATCCATGTGGTTTATGAAAAGAACACCACATGCTGGAGTGGCATCATTGCATGTGTTCTTTTCCAAAACCACAGTGATGCACATTAACACGCACACATGCAATGAACTCTAGTGGATCAATGTGGTTTATGAGAAGAACACCACATGCAATGACATCAGTGGATCCATGTGGTTTATGAGAAGAACACATATGCTGGAGTGCCATTAGTAGATCCATGTGGTTTATGAAAAGAACAAACATGAAGTGACTCTAGTTGTGGTTTATGAGAAGAACACACATGCAATGACTCTGGTGGATGCAGGTGGTTTATGAAAAGAACACACATGCAATGACACTAGTGGTGGTTTAGGAAAAGAACACACATGCGATGACTCTAGTTGTGGTTTATGAAAAGGACACAGATGCAATGACAGTGGTGGATCCAAGTGGTGGTTTATTAAAAGAACAAACATGCAATGACTCTAGTTGTGGTTTATGAAAAGGACACACATGCAATGACATGCAATGATACTAGTTGATCCAAGTGGTGGTTTATGAAAAGAACACACATGCAAATGACTCTGGTGGATCCATGTGGTTTATGGAAAGAACACACATGCAAATGACACTAGTGGTGGTTTATGAAAAGAACAAACATGCAATGAATCTAGTTGTGGTTTAGGAAAACAAAACAAATGCAACGACAGTAGTGGTATGGATCAGAAGGTGCTGGCTAGTGGTATGGATCAGGAATTCTCTGCAAATACTTAGCAAACGGATTTTTAGGGGTTTTCGATAAAGCAAGTAAACAAAGTACGAGTAAACAAAAGACAGTAAGAATGAATGCAGCAAGTGGCCCAATCCTTTATGCAGCAAAGGACAAGCCGGTTGTATTTCTATAGATGACCAAACGTTCTCGAGTACACATGGGAAGACTGTCAAGTGCTTTCGCTTCATATAGTCGATTAATCTTCTTTAGCTTGTTAAGTGTTGTGTGGGTGAACCTGTGCTAATGTACCGTCCCATCCAAGACTTAATACATACTTGTGATTAAACCCCCTTGCAAACATCCATAAGTACAAGAAAGTAATTAAGGTAAAACTTAACCACAACTTTAAACTCTAAGACCCTTACGTCCCTTGTGCAATGGTTTCCTAAGGGGGGTTCATGTTTTTGTCACTTCGGCAACCCCTACGATTAGTAGCAAAATACACAATGCATTCCCCTATGCCCATATAGGTGAAGTGTCATCTAGTCGACGTTCACATGACACCACTAGAAGAAGTACACCACAACTTAAATAACAATCTATTGAATCTTTCTCAACGCAACTCCACTACTAACAACAAGACTTCTCCCATGTCCTCAAGAACAAAACTAACTACTCACAAGACATCATATGGATCATGATCAGAGATGGAATAATGATGTATAACAATCTGAACATAAACAATAATTCAATGGTTCACTCAATAGCATCAACTACAAAGAGTAATCAACACCGGGAAAGTTTCCCCTATGAACTATAGCAAGATTCAACCAATTGTTACAGCAATATGGAGATGGTGATGAGGGTGCTGATGGTGATGATGGTGGTGGTGATGATGATGATGATGATCCCGATGAAGTCCAGCTTGATGGTGGTGTTGATGGCGACGATCTCCCCTCTCCGGGAAGGAATTCCCCCGGCAGAAATCTGTCTGCCGGAGAGATCTTTCTCTCTCGGTGTTTTCCGCCCCGTAGAGGTGGCGGAATCTTTCTGTGGTCGCTCCCCGAGTCTTAGGGTTTCGGGAGGAAGATATACGCCAGAGTGGAGAGGCTGGAGTGGGCCAGGGTGGCCACACCACTCCCTGGCGCGGCCTGGGCTTGCCTGCGCCATGGGGTGGTGTGGGCCCCATGTGGCCCACCTCCACTCCATCTTCTGGCATCTTGAGTCTTCTGGAAAAATAGAATTTTCCGTATATTTTCCCGGATTTTCTGATCTTCGTGAATTTTGCCTCCAAACAGCACATTTTCCATCAGAATCCTGACTACAGCGGTCCATGCTCCAAAAGTCATCAACCATGCAAAAACAGATGAAATAACATAAGTATCACCTCTCAATACGAAATATATCAATGAATAATAGTGAATTAAGACATAGAATAGTGATGCAAAATGGACGTATCAACTTCCCCCAAGCTTAGACTTCGCTTGTCCCCAAGCGAAACTGAGCTCAATAAACATGACCTCGGGTTTATGGAGTGAAGAGTCGATAAAAGAATACGGACAAGAAACATCACATTCATCAAATACATAGATCATAATAGAAGACAACTCACTATTATACAACTCAACTTGCAATGAGTAAAGGAAACACAATAAAGATACATAGAGTAAATCATCATTGGTAATGGCAAACTTAGCTCTTGGTCGAAGAATAGTTGATAATTTGCTGGAGTTCACAAATAGCTGGTTTTTCAATGAAAGCTTTTCAAAGTAGTAAACTTCAAGATAAGAAGAATGTGCAAAACAAGGAACATAAGAAACATGATTGAATAAATCATCATATGAATGAATGAAACACATCAACTCAAAATACTTGTCGAGATAGAAGGGAGTAGGTTTACTGACTCAACTACAAAGTAAAAGAAAGGGACCTTCAAAGAGGGAAGCAGGGATTACAAGTCTCATAAAGAGCTCCCAAAAATTATGATACTTACTAGCTTTCAGCTCTCATTGCCCCTATCATAGGCATCTTTAGGTGATTAAGGTTAAAGTGAGGTCCAATCTGAGTTATATGCTTGACAGACTATAAACTGAAGATCCCAAGTCCCTTGAGTACGAGGGTCACTCCTCATGCTACTCAACTTTAGTTACCGGTAAGTTCTTTTCATCGTAAGTATGTGCGTATCATTAAGAACCGCCAACGGGGTACCCATTGCCCGATGATACGGAAGAATCCCCATATCAAAATGACAAGGCAAGCAGACAATGAGTATCTCAGCAATCTTCTTATTTACCATGGGAAAATGGTGCCTTTTTTCTCTCTTTCCTCTTTTCATAGTATCTCTTTTCTTTTCTTTTTCTCAATAGCTATCTCTCTCTCTTTTTATAAGAAGAATGCTTCATAGATATCATTATGGTTACGCTGCAGGTTTCCACCATGTCAGCATGGATTAGACCAGCAACCCAGGCATTTCTCTAACAGACATACATAACTCCATGGACTTACAAGCTCCCCTTTTATTTCACACCGACGACATCCGCAAACAAAAGAGCAAGGTATCAACTGGGTAT
Source organism: Avena insularis (assembly GCA_023614405.1). Taxonomy (NCBI): domain Eukaryota; kingdom Viridiplantae; phylum Streptophyta; class Magnoliopsida; order Poales; family Poaceae; genus Avena; species Avena insularis. Next base: position 510,589,012 of record CM042690.1, read on the forward strand.
ATATTTACAAGTGTTGAAAGCGTTCCCCGTGATAGCATGGTTCTGCTAATCCCCAGCCTATAATTTGTAAGCATATAACTTTCATGGAGAGTTCACAATGGTTCAGGTTTATTAAGTGCGGAAAATAAAGTGTGCCATCAAGTTCGTGAGACCTTTAATCACTAACTTTCTCATAACAAGACTAATTTGGGAGGTAGATAAAACAGGAATTTACTTGGAATAGCAATAATCCTACTAGGTAGGTATGGTGGACACAAATGGCAAAGGTTTTGGTTTAAAGGAGGTGGATGCATGAGAAGAATTCCCTCTCAGTACAGGTTTTTGGCTAGCAAGGTTGGGTAGCAAGTACAAGAGTTGAAGGAAACAAACAAACATACCAATGATAAAGACAAACATGCAATCTTCCTTGGAAGCACAAAAGATCTTAACTACAGAATACTAGACTTATGAGGAAATTAAGAAAGAAAGATGATGAAATTATTTTTCTCTCGAGTTCTTCTATCTTTTTCTTTTCAACTCTCAAAAAGGGTGTTGCTACTGACTGAGCTAGGTTTGTGAAAACCAACTAAATTAACTCAAAGATCCCAAAAGTGCTACCAATACTAACAACAAGATCAATCATATAACCACGAATTGAAAACTAATATAAGCTATGCGAAAGAGTGAATGATAGAACTTCTCATTAGTACTCCATAATGGAAACTCACACCAAGGGATACAAATCTAACGAGAGAGGGGACACTTCCATAATGCAAACCATACTACATAATAACTCCTCTATTCATGATATGACTCTACTAATAAAGTAAAAAGATAGAAGATAGTGATGTGATACCGCGGCACTCCCCCAAGCTTGGAACAAACAAAGGGGATGCCAAACCTGATGACGAATTACTCCTTTGGTGGTGGTGGTATCCTCTCGATGAGCTCTCTGATCAGTTTCCCCAAGTCCTCAATCTCGAAGGTGAGAGTACGAATCAACTCCGAGTTGTGCTCAATACGGCTCGTGATCATTTCAGTTCGTGGATCCCAGCTCTCGTGATTCTTTTTCCGTTCTTCCCTCTTGGAGTCTTCTTTTCCTGCATGGTTATGGATGAAGGTATGGAAGGGATTCTTGGTGTGTGGAGGAAGTGACCTTGGAGCCAAACTGTGATGGGGAACTTTCCCCCAGTCTGCATCCGTGCAGTCCTTCTGATCTTGGTAGGTTTCACCACTCCAATGCTTGCAATGGTGGTGCCGGTGTGTGGACGTTGGCCTTGCTCCTCTTCACCTTCACCTTCACTCTTGATCTCCTTCTCCTTCCTGGGGTCTTGGAGGTCTTCCTCCATGGGCTCCTTCCCTTTATCCTTGGCGGACACCATTGTGCTTCTAAGCTCTCAAAGAGTATGTACTGACAAAAACAGATCGAAACAAAAACACGACGAAAACACAATATACGAACCTCGGAAGATCCGGGGGGTATATATTACGAAGTTTCATATCAAAAGGAAGGTACTGGGAGAAAACGAGTCGGAGGCGGAGTCCGGAGTGGCCTCACCACCTGGTGGTGCGGCCAGGGGTGGACCCGCACCATGGGGTGGTGTGGGCCGCCCTGGCTCTGTTTCCGTCCCTTTTTCGCTTCGTAGCTTTCCTTATTAACTGAAAACTGCAAAAATATAGTTGGATTGTATTTTCGCGGAGCTTTTCTTACCAGAACTGTTACCTAGTTGGAAACGGACTCTGCAGGTCTCTGAATTTGGTCCTCAATGAATTTCTCTGGAGTTATAACTTGAAAGTCATCAACATCTTCATCTTCATACACTTATTACTTGAGTCATAAAACCCTTCTTTTCCTTATTACACATTATCTCCACTTTCCTGGAAATTTCTTTCACACAAAACTTCTCACAATTCTTATTAGCAACATTAGTATAAGTGAAGTGATAAAACCTTTTGAGTCCAACTTCAACTGAAAACAATCAAAACAAAAGCTACTGTAGCAATTCCTTCCGAAAACCCAAAAAGAATTCAAAAAGGAAATCGAATAAAGAAGCAAGTGCAAGATTGGCTAAATCTGTCAAAACAGACCAGCAGGTAAAGATCAATTTTTTCGAAAATCTTATATTGCTCAAATCAAAAAGTTCAAAACTAAAGAAAGTTAAATAACAACCTGGGGCAGAAGCACAAAAAATTACAGCTCAATCCGACAGACAGAGGTCTCTCACGAATTTTTATGGTGAAGCACAAAAATCTGTTTCGGGACAGCAACTTTCCCAAATCTTACTTCTCTCTCATTAGAGGTTGATCTTGACACAAAAACCAAACAAAACGGATTAGGAGCGGTTATTACCGAAGTAATAACTTCCAAGACTCAAAGAAACAAAAACAAACTGAAAGCAAAAACAAATTGGGTTGTCTCCCATAAAGCTCTTTCTTTATAGCCATTAAGATGGGCATGATAATTTTGAAGAAGCTCTCATAGGGATATGATTTGAAGTGAAAGAGAGCATTAAGAAGCAAAAACACACACACATTTAAGTCTAACCCACTTCCTATGCAAGGGGATTTTGTAAAAAAACAAGTTATTGAAACCAAAGGCAACTTGCATAAGAAGGCAAAAGAAGTGCAACATAAAAACTTTCAGCATAAAACGGGAAACTTGATATTATTGAGATGCATAAGAACACTTTTCCCTTCCTCATAATAACTTTCAATATCATGCATAAACTTAACAACATAGCTATCACAAGGACTATCATAGCAATGATCACTTATTCTAACAGAAAACACAGGAATACTAGCTCTCATAACACTACTGTGTGAAACAATATTAGAGGTATCCTTACAAACGATAGTGTGTCCCTCTTTTTCATATTTAGCAACAAAGTCTTTCACACTTTCTACTATAGGTTCATGAACCATTTTTTTATCAGGTTCACCAGCCTTATTCATACTTTCATTAACCATACTAGCTATCATAGAATGCTCCTTTACCTTAACTGGGAAAGGCATTTTCTCAATATAAGGTTTAGGTAAAACATGACTAGCAATATAAACTTCAGTATTTCTTGCAGGAACACTCTTAGCAATATCTTTATAAGGTTCATGATACTTATTCCACTTCTTTTTATGCACTTCAATGTAGGAATCAAAAGCCTTAAAATAAGAAGCAATAGCTTGAGAGTCTAGACCATAAGCATTTTTAATATTTTGAAAGTCATCAGTTCCCATAAAAGATTCAATGCATTCATAATCATGATTTATACCTGACTTTCTACCTTTGTCATTCTCCCAAGCTTCAGCATTGTCTTGAATACGATCTAGAAGGTCCCATTTAACTTCTTCTTCCATACGAGTGAATGATCCAGCACAAGAAGCATCTAATAAATCCTTGTCATGTAGAGGGAGCCTTGCATAAAAGTTGTTGATAATGATATTGTTGGGGAGCTCATGAATGGGACATTTGAGCATTAGTAACTTCAGTCTCCCCCAAGCTTGAGCTGTATTATCTCCATCAAGAGGCCAAAAGTTGTATATTTGATTCCGATTTTTATGAATCTCACTAGGAGGATAAAACTTTGAGTAAAAGAGAGGCACTATTTCCTCCCATTCCAGAGCTTGACCATTCTTCAGCATCTTATACCATTCCTCAACTCTTACTTTCAGTGATAATGAGAATAACTTCTTCTTAACTTGATCTGTAGTAATAACTGTACACTTGAACAACCCGCATAATTCGTGTATAAAGAGTAAATGATCACCGGGACGGACAGTTCCATCCCCAACATAGTAGTTATCCATAACACGATCAATAATTCTTATAGGTATTTTGAAAACATCTTTCTCAGCAGGTGGTGGCTTATCTACTACCTTAGTAGTGGTAGTAGCATTACCAAATAAGAAACTCAGCGAATTATCCATAACGAAAATAAAGCAACTAGCAGAAGTAAACAATACTCACAGTAGAAGTTTCCTTTACCAGTTCCACTCGCCAATAGCGCTTCACTCCCGGGCAACGGCGCCAGAAAATAGTCTTGATGACCCACAAGTATAGGGGGTGTATCGCAATATTTTCGATAAGTAAGAGTGTCGAACCCAACGAGGAGCAGAAGGTGATGGCTAGTGGTATGCATCAGGAATTCTCTGCAAATACTTAGCAAACGGATTTTTAGGGGTTTTCGATAAAGCAAGTAAACAAAGTACGAGTAAACAAAAGATGCAAGAATGAATGCAAGTGGCCCAATCCTTTATGCAGCAAAGGACAAGCCGGTTGTATTTCTATAGATGACCAAACGTTCTCGAGGACACATGGGAAGACTGTCAAGTGCTTTCACTTCATATAGTCGATTAATCTTCTTTAGCTTGTTAAGTGTTGTGTGGGTGAACCTGTGCTAATGTACCGTCCCATCCAAGTCTTAATACATACTAGTTATTAAACCCCCTTGCAAACATCCGTAAGTACAAGAAAGTAATTAAGGTAAAACCTAACCACAACTTTAAACTCTAAGACCCTTACGTCCCTTGTGCAATGGTTTCCTAAGGGGGGTTCAGGTTTTTGTCACTCCGACAACCCCTACGATTAGTAGCCAAATACACAATGCATTCCCCTAGGCCCATATAGGTGAAGTGTCATCTAGTCGACGTTCACATGACACCACTAGAAGAAGTACACCACAACTTAAATAACAATCTATTGAATCTTTCTCAACACAACTCCACTACTAACAACAAGACTTCTCCCATGTCCTCAAGAACAAAACGAACTACTCACAAGACATCATATGGATCATGATCAGAGATGGAATAATGATGTATAACAATCTGAACATAAACAATAATTCAATGGTTCACTCAATAGCATCAACTACAAAGAGTAATCAACACCGGGAAAGATTCCCCTATGAACTATAGCAAGATTCAACCAATTGTTACAGCAATATGGAGATGGTGATGAGGCTGCTGATGGTGATGATGGTGGTGGTGATGATGATGATGATGATCCCGATGAAGTCCAGCTTGATGGTGGTGTTGATGGCGACGATCTCCCCTCTCCGGGAAGGAATTCCCCCGGCAGAAATCTGTCTGTCGGAGAGATCTTTCTCTCTCGGTGTTTTCCTCCCCGCAGAGCCGGCGGAATCTTTTTGTGGTTGCTCCCCGAGTCTTAGGGTTTCGGGAGGAAGATATACGCCAGAGGGGAGAGGCTGGAGTGGGCCAGGGTGGCCACACCACGCCCTGGCGTGGCCTGGGCTTGCCCGCACCATGGGGTGGTGTGGGCCCCCTGTGGCCCACCTCCACTCCATCTTCTGGCATCTTGAGTCTTCTGGAAAAATAGAATTTTCCTTATATTTTCCCGGATTTTCTAATCTTCGCGAATTTTGCCTCCAAACAGCACCTTTTCCATCAGAATCCTGACTGCAGCGGTTCATGCTCCAAAAGTCATCAACCATGCAAAACAGATAAAATAACATAAGTATCACCTCTCAATATGAAATATATCAATGAATAATAGTGAATTAAGACATAGAATAGTGATGCAAAATGGACGTATCAGGCATCATTGCATGTGTTCTTTTCCAAAACCACAGTGATGCACACTGACACACACACACATGCAATGAACTCTAGTGTATCAATGTCGTTTATGAGAAGAACATCGCATGCAATGACATCAGTGGATCCATGTGGTTTATGAGAAGAACACACATGCTGGAGTGGCATTGGTGGATCCATGTGGTTTATGAAAAGAAGAAACATGCAGTGACTCTAGTTGTGGTTTATGAGAAGAACACACATGCAATGACTCTGGTGGATGCAGGTGGTTTATAAAAAGATCACACATGCAATGACACTAGTGGTGGTTTCGGACAAGAACACACATGCAATGACTCTAGTTGTGGTTTATGAAAAGGGCACACATGCAATGACTTTGGTGGATCCAAGTGGTGGTTTATGAAAAGAACAAACATGCAATCACACTGGTGGTGGTTTATGAAAAGGACACACATGCAAATGACTCTGGTGGATCCAGGTGGTTTATGAAAAGGACACACATGCAATGACTCTAGTGGTGGTTTAGGAAAAGAACAAACATGCAATGACACTGGTGGATCCAAGTGGTTTATGAAAAGAACAAACATGCAATGACTCTAGTGGTGGTTTAGGAAAAGAACACACATGCAATGACACTAGTGGTGGTTTGGGAAAAGAGAACACATGCAAAGACATGCAATGACACTGGTGGATCCATGTGGTTTATGAAAAGGACACACATGCAATGACAACTGGTGGATCCATGTGGTTTATGAAAAGAACACCACATGCTGGAGTGGCATCATTACATGTGTTATTTTCCAAAACCACAGTGATGCACACTAACACACACACATGTAATGAACTCTAGTGGATCAATGTGGTTTATGATAAGAACACCACATGCAATGACATCAGTGGATCCATGTAGTTTATGATAAGAACACACATGCTGGAGTGGCATTAGTGGATCCATGTGGTTTATGAAAAGAACAAACAAGCAATGACTCTAGTCGTGGTTTATGAGAAGAACACACATGCTGGAGTGACACGGGTGGATCCATGTGGTTTATGAAAAGAACACACATGCAATGACTCTAGTGGTGGTTTATGAAAAGGACACACATGCAGTGACTCTGGTACATCCAGGTGGTTTATGAAAAGAATAAACATGCAATGACTCTAGTTGTGGTTTATGAAAAGGACACACATGCAATGACACTGGTGGATCCAAGGGTGGTTTATGAAAAGAACAAACATGCAATGACTCTAGTTGTGGTTTATGAAAAGGACACACATGCAATGACATGCAATGGATCCAGGTGGTTTATGAAAAGGACACACATGCAATGACTCTAGTGGTGGTTTAGGAGAAGAACAAACATGCAATGACACTGGTGGATCCAAGTGGTTTATGAAAAGAACAAACATTCAATGACTCTAGTGGTGGTTTAGGAAAATAATACACATGAATGACATGCAATGACACTGGTGGATTGATACATTGCAAATGTATCTATAATTTTTGATGTTCCATGCTTGGTTTTATCTACTTTCTTGTGTTTTGTCCACACTTTGGAGTACTTTTCATATGATTTCTTGGACTAACCTATTAACAAGAGCCATAGTGTCAGCTGTCTGTTTTCTGCTGTTTTTGGTTCCAGGAAAGTCAGAAAATGAATATTCTCATAATTGGACGGGACAAAAGCCAAAGTTCCTATTTTTCCGGAAGACATCTGATGCCAGAATACGAGACGGAGAAGAGCTGGGGGCCAGCCACACCACACAGCATTGACGGGCCTGGCCAGCGCCAGGTGGTCAGCCGACCCAGCACCCCTCCTCTCCTTCCGCCTATATATTGCCCTCGGGACCAAAACCCTAAGTAGATCAAAATTCCACGAAGAGTCTGCATGGTCGCCATCATCTCCATCCCTAGATCGAGGGATCTGAAGATCTTCCGCAACCACCCGAGAGGGAATTCACCACGAGGGCTTCTTCATCATCATGCAAGCCTCCAGTGTGATGCGTGAGTAGTCCATCTTTGGACTACGGGTCCATGTAGTAGCTAGATGGCTGGTTCTCCTCCTTTGTGCTTTCATGTCTAGATCTTGTGAGCTCTGTTCATGATCAAGATCGACTATTTGTAATTCTGCATGTTGTGTTTGTGGGGATCCGATGGATATTGAGATGCTATTTCAGATTGATTATTGATTCTATCATGTCTTTGTTATTTGTGATCTTGCATGCTTTCTGTTGTTAGTAGCTATCTTGGCCAAGTAGATGCTAGCAACTCCAAGAGTTAGTATTTATACTCGATAGTGGGTTCATGCCTCTGGTAATCTGGAGAAGTGACAGAAATCTCAAAGGTACTAGATGTGTCGTTGCTACTAGGCAGAAAACAACAATCCTTTGTTCATAGAATAATCGTATTGTTTACATTACACGCAATTCATAAAGCAATAATCTGTTGCTTGCAACTTAATACTGGAGGGGGTTCGAATGATAACCTGAAGGTGGATTATTAGTCATAGATGCAGTTGGATGGCGGTCTATGTATAATGTTGTAATGCCCAATCAAGTTCCAAAGGAGTCAAGATGATTAGTGTTTGCATGTATTCCTTTCTCGATGTTTGTCAATTGCCCTGCTGTAATTTGTTCACCCAGCATGTTATCTATCTTAAGGAGAGCCACCTCTAGTGAACTATGGATCCTGGTCCTTTCTTTTACATACAATCTATAAACTATTTACTGCTTTGTGTTTACTTTCTGCAAACTACTTCTTCCTTCCATTCGATACGTTTAATCCTTTGTTTTCAGAAAAACTGGTGAGATTGACAACCTCATCGCAACGTTGGGGCAAAGTTATGTGATTGTGTTGTGCAGGTCTCCACGTTGCTACTAGCACTGGTAGTGCGCCCTGCCAAGGCTCAGCTAGCAACACCTTTGGGGTGTTTCCTTGCTCCTACTGGTTCGATTAAACCTTGGTTTCATAACTGAGGGAAACTTGTTGTTGTGCTCATCATACCTTCCTCTTGGGGTTCCCTAACGAGCTCATCAATCACGAGCCATCAAGCACTTTTCTGGCGCCGTTGCCGGGGAGTCAAGGACATCTTCACAAGGGGAGTCCCTCATAACCAATCTCTTTACTTTGTTATTTTTGTTTTTCTTAGTTTCTTTTGTTTTGTTTGCTTGTTTCTTTATCAAAAACACAATAAAATTAGTTTTACTAGTTTGCTTTCTTATTTGAAAACACACAAAAATTAAGTCTCCTTTAGTTATTACCTCTTCCTTAGCACACCATGTTGATCCCTAAATTCGCCTTGAAAGACCTTTCAGTTGGTGGTGGTTCAATAATTGGGAAAGATAATATTGAAGAATTCTTTAATCATGTTAGTAAGCATGAAGATACTAAGGATAGATCCCTTGCAGAACTTGCTCCAAACTATGAGATTGTTGCAGCTTCTTTAATTCACATGTTAGAAGCTAGGTTTGTTAACCCCAGCCCCTTAATGCAAGTAATGTTTCTTAAGCTTAAAGAAATTGAGGACCCTGAAAAGAGGGATTTTACTCTAGAAACTTTGTTTAAGGAATTCTATGATGTTGCCAAAGAAGCTAGAAAAGTCTTTGAATGTTTCAATATGCTAGGCTCATGTGTAGATGTTATTTGTACACGAGAAAAGATGAACAAAACTGAACCTAATGGGGAGGAAACTAAGATACCAATACCCTTTAAACTGGTAGCAATACATGAAGCCAAAGAAAAGAATCTTGATTGGATTGTTCCTGAAAACCCTTTTGATGAAAATAGTGAACCTAAGAGCATGGAGAGAGGATCCTCTAGAACTTATTTGGATGAGATACCTTGCCTTTTTGAAGATATTTCTGGTATTAATCTTAATGCTTCTTCATTTGAGAACACTTGATTCTTTCTTGCTTCTTATGCCTAACTTAAAGGCGTTAAACAAAAGTACTTATTGGGAGATAACCCAAAAGTTTTAGATGAGTCTTGGAAGTTATTACTTCAGTAATAACCGCTCCTTATCCTTTTTATTTGCTTTTTGTGCCAAGAATAACCTCTAATGAGAAGATAAGTAATGATTGGGAAAGTTGCTGTCCCGAAACAGATTTATGTGCTTCACCATAAAACTTCGTGTAAAATCTTTGAACGTCCTTTTGAGGCGTGAATTTTTGTGCTTTTGCCCCAGGTTGTTATCTAACTTTCATTAGTTCAACACTTTTTGATTTGAGCAACAAAAGGTCTTCGAAAAAATTCGTCTTTACCTGCTGGTCTGTTTTGACAGATTTCTGCCATTTTCTGCATTTGCTTTTTGTTGGTTCCTTTTTGAGTTCTTCTAGGGAATTGAGATTTTAGAGGGAAGTAATTCAGTATCTAGTGTTCTAATGGAAGTTTATTGGTGTTAGAACTGAACCTTAAGACCTATTATCTTGAATGCACTAATATTGCTAATAAAGATTGTGTGAAGTTTTGTATGAAGGAAAAATTTCAGGTGTATGGAAGGAATGAGTAATAAGATGAAGGATGGACTAAAGCTCAAGCTTGGGGATTCCACGCATGTCACCCCAAGAAATATCCAAGAAGTACAAGCGTCAAAGCTTGGGGATGCCCAAGGCATCCCCCTCTTCATCAATAAAAATCCTAGGTTTCTTCCAAACGCTTCATTTTTTATTGTTTCATGCACAGTTGTGTTGTTCTTGGAGCGTCTTCTTTTTTGTTTTGGTTTTTTGTTTGCTTGGTTTGTTTAGTTTTATGAATAAATTGGTTGGATCCCCTCTTTCATACATTGGTTTTCAAATAGTTTGGTTTGGTTTGGAAAAGAGTAGGAAAGTTCATGCTTAAGTGGTAAACAGAGCTTGTTTTTGACTGTGGCCTATGCTTTGTCATGCCATGCTTGATATTGTTTTGGCTTTATGCTTAGTATTCTTTGCTGTAGCATGACATGTTATAAACAATTGAGATTGCTTAATGTGCCTCGGATGAATCATGCATTGTTTTAGCATATTAAAGCATAGTATAGTGGTATTCTCCTTTGATGCTTTATTCGGGTTGACTTGGCGCATGCTCACACCATGCTATGACTATCTCAAGTCATCATAGCCTTTATGATCCTTTAGTTTTCAACTTGTAGTATCACTCTATGCTTTGATCAATGATGTTTTGTCGCTCTGCATGATTATGGCCATTATTGCTCTCTTAGTTTGTCGCTCCCAGTCTTTTGCTAGCCTCCACAACCAAGTATGAGTTCCACTCATGCATCCAACTCCCTAAACCAAGTTATTCCAAAGATTCCACCATACCTACCTATTAGCATATGCTATTCCAAGTATATTCATGCTTTTGTTTATCTTCCAAATTAAACTTGTTATGAGAAAACTAGTAATTAAAGCTCTCACGAACTTGATGGCACACTTTACTTTTTTGCATCTAATAAACTTGAACCATTGAGTCCTTTTTTGTTGCATATATGCTTGCACTTTATAAGTTGAAGTTAGCAGAACCATGTATCATGGGGAACGCTTTCAACATTGCACTTGTACTTTGTACCCCGTTGATATCATGTTCTTTTGCTTATGGATCCCGGCGGTGTGAAATAAAAGTGGAACTTGTAAGATCATGGAGTTTGTATGTGTGTTAGAGAAACGCCTGGGCTGCTAGACTAAGCCATGCCTAATCATGGTGGAAACTTGCAGCATCACCATAACGAGCACTCTATGAAGCATCCTCAATAAAAACCTATGCAAATAGCAAATAAAAAGATCACTGAGATGCTCATTGTCTGCTTGCCTTGTCATTTTGATTATGGGATAGCTCCTGTATCATGTGCAAGGGGTACCCCGTTGGCGGTTCTTTATGATACATATGTACTTACAATGACAAGAGCTTACTTGTGACTAAAGTTGAGTAGCATGAGGTTCGGTCTTCATAAGTAAGGGGCATGAGATTTCGGTTTATAACTTGTCAAGCATATCCTCTTAGTTGTGTCACTTTAACCTTAATCACTTCAAGATGCTTATGATAGGGGCAATGAGAGCTGAAAGCTATAAGTACCATAATTTTTGGAAGCTCTTTATGAGACTTGAATCCCTGCTTCCTTTTATAAAGGCCTTTCTTCCACCATTATATTGAGTCTCCACCTTCTATCTTTATGCACCTACTTTGAGAGCATAGTGGCCATTTTAAGTTCTATGTGCATCGTCCCAAGACTAGTTGGTTGATGCATATCTTGATATTGCTTGTTTTAAACTATTTGTATCTAGTCACTCTTATGAACTTTGAAGGTGTCCTATGCATTTATATTTGCTACTCTATGAGGGACAAGCGGAATACTATTATGCTATGTTTTCTTTATGTGAAACAAACAAACGTCTTGCAAAGCATTGTTATTCATGAATCTTTTGTTTATGCCTTTTCATGTTGCATCATAGTTTCTTTGTCTTATTGCTAGAACTTTGTCTTTCATGTTATGATTGAAGTACTATGATCCCAGCTTTGAATGTTTTACAAATACTTTGATCAAGTCTTTGATGGTGCATGTCATCTCAAAAATTATTCTTTCTTTTTATCACTTACCTACTCGAGGACGAGCAGGAGTTAAGCTTGGGGATGTTGATACATTGCAAATGTATCTATAATTTTTGATGTTCCATGCTTGGTTTTATCTACTTTCTTGTGTTTTGTCCACACTTTGGAGTACTTTTCATATGATTTCTTGGACTAACCTATTAACAAGAGCCACAGTGTTAGTTGCCTGTTTTCTGCTGTTTTTGGTTCTAGGAAAGTCAGAAAATGAATATTCTTGGAATTGGACGGGACAAAAGCCAAAGTGCCTGTTTTTCCGGAAGACATCTGATGCCAGAATACGAGACGGAGAAGAGCTGGGGCCGGCCACACCACCTGGCCACGCGGCTAGGCCTGGCCCGCGCTAGGGGGTGGTCTGGCCGACCCCAGCACCCCCTCGGCCTCTCCTTCCGCCTATATATTTCCCACGGGACCAAAACCCTAAGTACCCAATCAAAAATCCACGAAAGAGTTTGTAGCCGCCGTCATCTCCATCCCTAGATCGGGAGATATCTGAAGCTCTTCCCGGCACCCTGCCGGAGAGGGGAATTCACCCTAGAGGCCTTCTTCATCATCATGCAAGCCTCCGGTGTGATGCGTGAGTAGTTCATCTCTGGACTACGGGTCCATGTAGTAGCTAGATGGCTGGTTCTCCTCCTTTGTGCTTTCATGTCTAGATCTGTTGAGCTCCGTTCATAATCAAGATCATCTATTTGTAATTTTGCATGTTGAGTTTGCGGGGATCCGATGGATATTGAGATGCTATTTCAGATTGATTATTGATTCTATCATGTCTTTGTTATTTGAGATCTTGCATGCTTTCCGTTGTTAGTAGCTATCTTGGCCAAGTAGATGCTAGCAACTCCAAGAGTTAGTATTTATGCTCGATAGTGGGTTCATGCCTCTCGTAACTGGGAAGTGACAAAAATCTCTAAGGTACTAGATGTGTTGTTGCTACTAGGGAGAAAACAACAATCCTTTGTTCATAGAACAATCGTATTGTTTACATTACACGCAATTCGTGAAGCAATAATCTATTGCTTGCAACTTAATACTAGAGGGGGTTCGGATCATAACCTGAAGGTGGATTATTAGTCATAGATGCAGTTAGATGGCGGTCTATGTATAATGTTGTAATGCCCAATCAAGTTCCAAAGGAGTTGAGATGATTAGTATATGCATGTATTGCTTTCTTGATGTTTGTCAATTGCCCCGCTGTAATTTGTTCACCCAGCATGTTATATATCTTAAGGATAGCCACCTCTAGTGAACTATGGATCCCGGTCCTTTCTTTTACATACAATCTACAAATTGTTTACTGCTTTTTGTTTACTTTCTACAAACTATTTCTTCCTTCCATTCGATACGTTTAATCCTTTGTTTTCATCAAAACCGGTGAGATTGACAACCTCATCGCAAGTTGGGGGCAAAGTTCTGTTGTTGTGTTGTGCAGGTCTCCATGTTGCTACTAGCAACGGTAGTGCGCCCTACCAAGGCTCAGCTAGCAACACCTTTGGGGTGTTTCCTTGCTCCTACTGGTTCGATTAAACCTTGGTTTCATAATTGAGGGAAACTTGCTGTTGTGCTCATCATAACTTCCTCTTGGGGTTCCCCAACGAGCTCATCAATCACGAGCCATCGTGGATCCATGTGCTTTAGGAAAAGAACACACATGCAAATGACACTGGTGGTGGTTGATGAAAAGAACACACATGCAAATGAATCTAGTGGATCCATGTGGTTTATGGAAAGACCACACATGCAAATGACACTAGTGGTGGTTTATGAAAAGAACAAACATGCAATGACTCTAGTTGTGGTTTAGGAAAATAAAACACATGCAATGACTCTGGTGGATCCAAGTGGTGGTTTATGAAAAGAACAAACATGCAATGACACTGGTGGTTTATGAAAAGGACACACGTGCAAATGAATCTGGTGGATCCAGGTGGTTTATGAAAAGGACACACATGCAATGACTCTAGTGGTGGTTTAGGTAAAGAACAAACATGCAATGACACTGGAGGATCCAAGTGGTTTATGAAAAGAACAAACATGCAATGACTCTAGTGGTGGTTTTTGAAAAGAACACACATGCAATGACACTAGTGGTGGTTTAGGAAAAGAGAACACATGCAAAGACATTCAATTACACTAGTGGATCCATGTGGTTTATGAAAAGGACACACATGCAATTACAACTGGTAGATCCATGTGGTTTATGAAAAGAACACCACATGCTGGAGTGGCATCATTACACGTGTTCTTTTCCAAAACCACAGTGATGCACACTGACACACACACATGCAATGAACTCTAGTGGATCAATATGGTTTATGAGAAGTGTTGGAATTATGCCCTAGAGGCAATAATAAAGATGTTATTATTATAATTCTTGTTCATGATAAAGTTTATATTCCATGCTAGAATTGTATTAAGCGGAAACTTTAATACTTGTGTGGTTTGTGAACAACACCGTGTCCCTAGTACGCCTCTATGGACTAGCTCATTGATCAATGATGGTTAAGGTTTCCTAACCATAGACATGAGTTGTCAATTGATAATGAGATCATATCATTGGAGAATGATATGGTGGATAGACCCAAACTAAGCGAAGCAATTAGATCGTGTCATCGTGTTCGTCTTTGCGAAGTTTTTCTTATGTCAAATATTGTATTCCTTAGACCATGAGATAATACAACTCCCTGGTATCGGAAGAAAGCTTTGAGGTCATCAAACATCATCCTATGAGAGGGTGATCATAAAGGTGTCTCTCAGATAATCGGAAAGTATCTGTTGGGTTGTATGTATCGAGATGGGATTTGTCCCTCCCAAGTCGGAGAGATATACTTCGGGCCCACTCGGTAATCGATATCAACACCGCTTGCAAGCATGTGGTTAAGGAGTTAATCACAAAGTGATATCGGATTACGGAACGAGTAAAGTACTTGCTGTGAACGAGATTGAACTAGGTATGACGATACCGACGATCGAATCTCGGGCAAGTAAAATATCGCGAGACGAAGGGAATATATATATGGGATTGATTGAATCCTGGCATCGTGGTTCATCCGATATGATCATCGATGAATGTGTGGGAGTCAATATGGGTGCGAGAGACCCGCTGTTGATTATTGATAGAAGATCATATGCGCATATTCTCGAACCCGCAGGTCACACTTAACGTGTCTCGACGCTAGGATAGATTGGATAATTGGTTTATGAATTTTTGTTCGGAGTCTCGGATGGGATCCGGGACATCACGAGAGGTTCCGGAATGGTCCGGAGAATAAGATTCATATAAGGCAGTGCAGTTTTTGGAGTTCGGAATTGTTCCGGATTAATCGGTATTGTATCGGATAGAACCTTCCGGAAGGGGACCAACGTGGCCCCACCTTCCGGGAGGGGGCATGGGCCTATGAGGGAGTGTCCTGGACGCATTGGGCCAGGGGCACAAGGCCCCATAGGGCCCAGCCGATCCTAGATAAGTTTAAACTCGTTTAAACTAGAGATAGAATTTCTAGATAAGGGATAAGTTTAAATCGTTTAAACTAGAGATAGGGTTTCTAGATAAGGGAAAGTTTAAATCGTTTAAACTAGAGATAGACTTGGAGGATGGGCAAGGGCTGTCCGCACCCCCCTCTATATATAGAGGGCTGGTGCGCCCCCTCCCCCCAACACACACATCTCCCTCCAAGCCCTAGTAGCCCTGCTGCCTTCCTCTCTCCCTCCCGACTGTTTGCAGGCGAAGCCCTGCTGCAGAAATTCTCCACCAAATACACCATGCCGTCGTGTTGTAGATCCAATCCATCTCTCCACCATACTTGCTGGTCCAAGGAAGGAGGAGACATCGAGGTGCTGCACGTGTGCATCTCATGGAGGCACCGCCACTTGTGGTGCTAGATCGGATCGGATCGCGAGGAGGAGAAGCGAGTACGACTACATCACCCACGTTCCGTTTAACGTTCGCTGTGCAAATCTTCAAGGGTATGAAGATCTAATCCAATCTCTCGTTGTTTGCATCTCCTAGATTAGATCTTGGCTTTCCTCTGTTCGCTCAGTAGAAAATTTTGATTTACTATGCTGCGAAACCCTTCAGTTGTATTAGAGATAGATATTTGCGTAGATGTGATTCACGATTAGATCGCAACATGGTTGTTGCGGGCGTTGATGTTTTCTGTTGCAAGCCTCTTGTTTGTGTTCTTCTTATGACGCGGGATAGTGAGATTGAAGCGGTCCAGGCCAACCTTACGCGACGTCGTTCGCGAGACCGGCTCCGCACTTGACGTGTGGCTTGTACCACACATACGGCTGGTGGATGTCAGTTTCTCTCACTATAGTTGTCATGGGATTAACACCGGAGTTTGGCAACCATAATATCACCGTTGTGGCTTTCCGTAGGTAAGAATCATTCTTAGCATCTACTCCCATAAACCACGTAAAACATGCAACAACAAAGTAGAGGCGTCTAACTTGTTTTTGCAGGGAGTGTTTTCTGTGATATGGTATGGCCCAAGATGTGATGTGTATAATGTATGCGATGATCATGTTTTGTAATGTTTCACGACTTGCATGTCGATGAGTACACAACCGGCAGGAGCCATATGGTTGTCTTTATAATTGTGTATGACCTGCGAGTCAACTTCTTATATGCCATGTAATAGCTTTACTTTATCGCTAAGTAGTTAGCAATAGTTGTAGTTGCTATTCGTGGTGGAGGCAATCATGGTGGAGTGATGGAGATCATGTCGGAACGCACAAGATGGAGATCATTTCTCGAAGATTGGCTATAACATGTCACATAAAGTTATATGCATGTGATTTTTATACTTTTATGTATTTTATTATGGTTAGATCACGACGGTATTATTATAAGTTTATTCCACAATTTAAGATCAAGATAAAAACTGTGTTCTCCCAAGTATGCACTGCTATGAAAGTTCGTCGTGTCCAAGCATCACGTGATGATCGGGTGCTATAGACTCTACGCTCACATACAACGGGTGCAAGCCAGTTTTGCACACGCGGAAATACTTGGGTCTAACTTGACGAGCCTAGCATGTACAGACATGGCCTCGGAACGCAAGAACCGAAAGGTTAAGCATGAGTCATATGAATGATATGATCGACACTTCGTTGTCCACCATTGAAACCACATCTCTTCTCGTGATGATCGGATTAGGTGTGGTGAATTTGGATCGTGTTCACTAAACAACTTGAGGGATGTTGAATTTAGTGGGAGTTCATCTAGTAATTTGATTAAAAAAAATTGAACTAGTTATCATGAACATAGTCTAATTTGTACTTGCAAATATTGTAGATCACATGGCTAAGTCCAACTTCAACTTCAACGTTTTTGCTGAGAAAGAAAAACTTAAGAACAATGGGTCTAACTTCACCAATTGGTTCTGCAATTTGAGAATCATTCTCTCTGGCGGTCAAAAGGACTATGTCCTTGAGAAAGCGTTAGGTGACGCCCCCGCTGCAACTGCGCCGGCTGATGAGAAAGCTGTCTATCAGTCGCGCAAAGATGATTATGGTGTGATTAAGAGCACCATGTTGTTTGCTATGGAACCGGAACTTCAAAATCGTTTTGAAAACTATCCCGGGCCCTTTGAGATTCTCGAAGAGTTGAAAACCATGTTTCAGACTCAGGCCCGTTCTGAGAGATATGAGATCTCCGAGAAGTTCTTTAACTGCAAGATGGAGGAAGGGAGTTCCGTTAGTGAGCATGCCATTAAGATGTCGGGCTACACTCAACGCCTTGAGCAACTGGACTGCAAGATTCCAGAGGAGCTCAAGATTGACAGGGTTCTGCAATCACTCCCTCCCAGCTATAAAAGTTTTGTAGTAACTCATAATCAGATTGGTTCCACTGATACGATCACCGAGCTCTTCGCAAAGCTGAAGGCTATGGAGGTGGACATCAAGAAGGATAATCATGTGTTGATGGTCAACAAGCCCTCCTTTAAGAAAGGTAAAGGTGCAAAGAAGCCCTTCAAGAAGGGCGGCAAGCGCAATGCCCCTGCTGAGAAGAAGCTCAGGTCTGGTCCCAAGCCGGAAACTGAGTGCTTCTATTGCAAGGACAAGGGTCACTGGAAGCGCAACTGTCCGAAGTACTTAGCGGACAAGAAGGCTGGCACCATCAAAGGTATATTTGATATACATGTTATTGATGTTTTCCTTACTAGCCCTCGTTGTAGTGCCTGGGTATTTGATACCGGTTCAGTTGCTAATATTTGTAACTCGAAACAGGAGCTGCGGAATAGATGGCGGCTTGCGAGGGATGAGGTGACGATGCGCTGGCAGCGGATCAAGAGTTGATGTGATGGCCGTCAGCACGCCTCCTTAGTTTTACCTTCGGGATTAGTTTTAAACCTTAATAAATGTTATTATGTGCCTGCGTTGAGCATGAACATTATTTCTGGATCGTGTTTATTGCAAGACGGTTATTCATTTAAATCGGAGAATAATGGTTGTTCTATTTATATGAGTAACATCTTTTATGGTCATGCACCTCTTGTGAGTGGTTTATTTCTTCTAAATCTCGAAAGGGATGAAACACACATCCATAACATTGAGGCTAAGAGATGCAAAGTAGATAGTGATAATACTACTTATTTGTGGCACCGTGCTCAGGTCATATTGGTGTAAAGCGCATGAAGAAACTCCATTCTGATGGACTTTTGGAGTCTCTTGATTTTGAATCATTTGACACATGCGAACCATGCCTCATGGGCAAGATGATCAAAACCCCGTTCTCCGGTATGATGGAGCGAGCAACGGACTTGTTGGAAATCATACATACCGATGTATGTGGACCGATGAGTGTTTCGACGCGCGGTGGATATCGCTATTTTCTCACTTTTACCGATGACTTAAGTAGATATGGGTATATCTATTTAATGAAACATAAATCTGAAACGTTTGAAAAGTTCAAAGAATTTCAGAATGAAGTGGAGAACCATCGTAACAGAAAGATTAAGTTTCTACGATCCGATCGTGGGGGCGAATATTTGAGTTATGATTTTCTCACGCATCTCAAAGCAAGTGGAATCGTTTCACAACTCAAGCCACCCGGAACACCACAGCGCAATGGTGTGTCTGAACGCCGGAATCGAACCCTATTAGATATGGTCCGATCGATGATGTCTCTTACTGATTTGCCGTTATCATTTTGGGGTTATGCATTAGAAACCGCTGCATTCACTTTAAATAGGGCTCCATCTAAATCCGTTGAGACGACACCGTATGAACTATGGTTTGGTGCTAAACCTAAGTTGTCGTTTCTTAAAGTTTGGGGATGCGAAGCTTACGTCAAGAAGTTGATGCCGGACAAGCTCGAACCCAAAGCAGAGAAATGCGTCTTCATAGGATACCCTAAGGAAACTATTGGGTATACCTTCTATCACGTAACGAAGGCAAAGTGTTTGTCATGAAGAACGGTTCCTTTCTTGAGAAGGAGTTTCTCTAAAAGAAGTGAGTGGGAGGAAAGTAGAGCTAGACGAGGTTATTGAACCTTCTCTTGAATTGGAGAGTAGCGCAGCACCTGAAATTGTTCAAGGTCACTTTGCACCAACAATAGAGGAAGCTAATGACAAGGATCATGAAGCTTTGGACGATGCTGCTACTGAACGTCGCAGGTCGACAAGGTCGCGTGCCCCTCCTGAGTGGTACGGCAACCCTGTCTTGACAGTCTTGTTAGTAGAAGACAGTGAACCTACGAACTATGAGGAAGCGATGATGAGCCCAGACTCTGAGAAATGGCTAGAAGCCATGAAATCCAAATTGGGATCCATGAGCGAAAACCAAGTATCGACAATGGTGGACCTCCTAGCGACCGAAAGGCCGTTGAGTGCAAATGGATCTTCAAGAAGAAAACGGACGCGGATGGTAATGTTACCGTCTATAAAGCACGGCTTGTCGCGAAAGGTTTTCGACAAGTTCAAGGTGTTGACTACGATGAGACTTTCTCTCCCGTAGCGATGTTTAAGTCTATTCGGATTTTATTAGCAATTGCTGCGTTTCATGATTATGAAATATGGCAAATGGATGTCAAGACTGCTTTCCTCAATGGCAACATTGATGAAGAGTTGTATATGATGCAACCCGAAGGTTTTGTCGATCCTAAGGATGCTGATAAAGTATGCAAACTTCAGCGTTCCATTTATGGATCAAGCAAGCATCTCGGAGTTGGAACCTTCGCTTTGATCAAGTGATCAAGAGCTTTGGATTTGTTCCAAATTGCTCTGAAGCTTGCATCTACAAGAAAGTGAGTGGGAGCTCGGTGACGCTTACGGTACTATATGTGGATGACATATTGATTATTGGAAATGACATCAACATGCTTAACGATGTGAAGAGTTATTTGAACAAGTGTTTTCAATGAAAGACCTAGGTGAAGCATCTTATATATTGGGCATCAAACTCTATAGAGATAGACAAAGACGACTGATAGATTTAATCAAGAGTACATACCTAGAAAAATTTCTGAAAAGGTTCATAATGGATAAGGCATTGAAAGGTTAAGTTACTATGTTGTCAGGTAAGATATTGAGAAAGGCTCAGTGTCCATTCTGTAAATGATAGGGAAGCTATGAGCAAAGTGCCTTATGCCTCGGCCATAGGTTCCATCATGTATGCCATGTGTACTAGACCGGATGTGTCCAATGCTCTTAGTTTGACGAGCAGATATCAAAGTGATCCAGGAGTGGAACACTAGACAGCCGTGAAGAACATCCTAAGGTACCTAAATAGGAATAAAGAAATGTTCTTAGTCTATGGGGGTGATGAACATTGTCAGAAAAGGTTACGTCGATGCTAGTTTCGACAATCGACAAGGATGATTGTAAATCTCGATGTGATACGTGTATATTTTGAATGGAGGAGCTGTGAGCTGGAGAAGCTACAAGCAAAGCGTGATCGGGATCTACAAGAGAAGCGGAATACATGGCTGCAGAAGCGTCAAGTGAAGGAGTTTGGATCAGAACTTCATCATCGAGCTTGGCGTGGTTCCAAGTGCATTGGACCCACTGGAGATATTGTGTGACAACAACGGCGCCATAGCACTCACTAAGGAACCAAGATATCATCCAAAGACCAAGCATATCAACTTAAAGTTTCATATAATCCGAGATTATATAGCGATGGAGATCTGAAGATTAGCAAAGTACATACAGATCTGAATGTCGCAGATCCATTGACTAAACCTCTTCCACGTAAAACATGATCAACACCTCTGCCATGGGTGTGAGATTGTTGCCGATGTAAACTAGATTATTGACTCTAGTGCAAGTGGGAGACTGTTGGAATTATGCCCTAGAGGCAATAATAAAGATGTTATTATTATAATTCTTTTCATGATAAAGTTTATATTCCATGCTAGAATTGTATTAAGCGGAAACTTTAATACTTGTGTGGTTTGTGAACAACACCGTGTCCCTAGTACGCCTCTATGGACTAGCTCATTGATCAATGATGGTTAAGATTTCCTAACCATAGACATGAGTTGTCAATTGATAATGAGATCATATCATTGGAGAATGATATGGTGGATAGACCCAAACTAAGCGAAGCAATTAGATCGTCATCGTGTTCGCTTTTGCAAAGTTTTTCTTATGTCAAATATTGTATTCCTTAGACCATGAGATAATACAACTCCACGGTATCGGAAGAAATCTTTGAGGTCATCAAGCGGCATCCTATGAGAGGGTGATCATAAAGGTGTCTCTCGTAATCGGAAAGTATCTTGGGTTGTATGTATCGAGATGGGATTTGTCCTCCCAAGTCGGAGATATACTTTGGGCCCACTCGGTAATCGATATCAACACCGCTTGCAAGCATGTGGTTAAGGAGTTAATCACAAAGTGATATCGGATTACGGAACGAGTAAAGTACTTGCTGTGAACGAGATTGAACTAGGTATGACGATACCGATGATCGAATCTCGGGCAAGTAAAATATCGCGAGACGAAGGGAATATATATATGGGATTGATTGAATCCTGGCATCGTGGTTCATCCGATATGATCATCGATGAATGTGTGGGAGTCAATATGGGTGCCCAGACCCCGCTGTTGATTATTGATAGAAGATCATGTCTGCATATTCTCGAACCCGCAGGGTCACACACTTAACGTGTCTCGACGCTAGGATAGATTGGATAATTGGTTTATGAATTTTTGTTCGGAGTCTCGGATGGGATCCGGGATATCACGAGAGGTTCCGGAATGTTCCGGAGAATAAGATTCATATAAGGCAGTGCAGTTTTTGGAGTTCGGAATTGTTTCGGATTAATCGATATTGTACCTGATAGAACCTTCCAGAAGGGGACCAACGTGGCCCCACCTTCCGGGAGGGGGCATGGGCCTATGAGGGAGTGTCCTGGCCGCATTGGGCCAGGGGCACAAGGCCCCATAGGGCCCAGATCCTAGATAAGTTTAAACTCGTTTAAACTAGAGATAGAATTTCTAGATAAGGGATAAGTTTAAATCGTTTAAACTAGAGATAGGGTTTCTGGATAAGGGAAAGTTTAAATCGTTTAAACTAGAGATAGACTTGGAGGATGGGCAGGGGCTGGCTGCACCCCCCTCTATATATAGAGGGCTGGTGCGCCCCCTCCCCCCAACACACACATCTCCCTCCAAGCACTAGTAGCCCTGCTGCCTTCCTCTCTCCCTCCCGACTGCTTGTGCGAAGCCTGCTTGAAATTCTCCACCAAATACACCACGCCGTCGTGTTGTAGATCCAATCCATATCTCCACCATACTTGCTGGTCCAAGGAAGGAGGAGACGTCGAGGTGCTGCACGTGTGCATCTCACGGAGGCACCGCCACTTGTGGTGCTAGATCGGATCGGATCGCGAGGAGGAGAAGCGAGTACGACTACATCACCCACGTTTTAACGTTCTCCGCTGTGCGAATCTTCAAGGGTATGAAGATCTAATCCAATCTCTCTCGTTGTTTGCATCTCCTAGATTAGATCTTGGCTTTCCCTCTGTTCGCTTCCGTAGAAAATTTTGATTTACTATGCTGCGAAACCCATCAAGAAGAACACCACATGCAATGACATCAGTGGATCAATTTGGTTTATGATAAGAACACACATGCTAGAGTGGCATTAGTGGATCCATGTGGCTTATGAAAAGAACAAACAAGCAATGACTCTAGTCGTGGTTTATGAGAAGAACACACATGCTGGAGTGACACGGGTGGATCCATATGGTTTATGAAAAGAACACACATGCAATGACTCTAGTGGTGGTTTATGAAAAGGACAGACATGTAGTGATTCTGGTAGATCCAGGTGGTTTATGAAAAGAACAAACATGTAATGACTCTAGTTGTGTTTTATGAAAAGGACACACATGCAATGACACTGGTGGATCCAATTGGTGGTTTATGAAAAGAACAAACACGCAATGACTCTAGTTGTGGTTTATGAAAAGGACACGCATGTAATTATATGCAATGGATCCAGGTGGTTTATGAAAAGGACACACATGCAATGACTCTAGTGGTTGTTTAGGAAAAGAACAAACATGCAATGCCACTAGTGGATCCAAGTGGTTTAGGAAAAGAACACACATGCAATGACACTAGTGGTGGTTTAGGAAAAAACACACATGCAAATACATGCAATGACACTGGTGGATCCATGTGGTTTAGGAAAAGGACACGCATGCAATGACAACTGGTGGATCCATGTGGTTTATGAAAAGAACACCACATGCTATAGTGGCATCATTGCATGTGTTCTTTTACAAAACCATAGTGATGCACACTAACACACACACGTGCAATGAACTCTAGTGGATGAATGTGGTTTATGAGAAGAACACCACATGCTGGAGTGACATCAGTGGATCCATGTGGTTTATGAGAAGAACACACATGCTGGAGAGACACTGGTGGATCCATGTGGTTTATGAAAAGAACACACATGCAATGACTAGTGGTGGTTTATGAAAAGGACACACATGCAATGACTGGTGGATCCAGGTGGTTTATGAAAAGAACAAACATGCAATGACTCTGTTATGGTTTATGAAAAGGACACACATGCAATGACATTGGTGGATCCAAGGGGTTGTTTATGAAAAGTGCAAACATGCAATGACTCTAGTTGTGGTTTATGAAAAGGACACACATGCAATGACATGCAATGGATCCAAGTGGTTTATGAAAAGGACACACATGCAATGACTCTTGTGGTGGTTTAGGAAAAGGATAAACTTGCAATGACACTGGTGGATCTAAGTGGTTTATGAAAAGAAGAAACATGCAATGACTCTAGTGGTGGTTTAGGAAAAGAACACACATGCTATGACACTGGTGGATCCATGTGCTTTAGGAAAAGAACACACATGCAAATGACACTGGTGGTGGTTTATGAAAAGAACACACATGCAAATGACTCTGGTGGATCCATGTGGTTTATGGAAAGAACACACATGCAAATGACACTAGTAGTGGTTTATGAAAATAACAAACATGCAATGACTCTAGTTGTGGTTTAGGAAAAGAAAACACATGCAATGACTCTGGTGGATCCAAGTGGTGGTTTATGAAAAGAACAAACTTGCAATGACATTGGTGGTGGTTTATGAAAAGGACACACATGCAAATGACTCTAGTTGATCAAGGTGGTTTATGAAAAGGACACACATGAAATGACTCTAGCGGTGGTTTAGGAAAAGAACAAACATGCAATGACACTGGTGGATCCAAGTGGTTTATGAAAAGAACAAACATGCAATTACTCTAGTGGTGGTTTAGGAAAAGAACACACATGCAATGACACTAGTGGTGGTTTGGGAAAAGAACACACATGCAAAGACATGCAATGACACTGGTGGATCCATGTGGTTTATGAAAAGGACACACATGCAATGACAACTGGTGGATCCATGTGGTTTATGAAAAGAATGCCACATCCTGGAGTGGCATCATTGCATGTGTTCTATTTCAAAACCATAGTGATGCACATTGACACACACACATGCAATGAACTCTCATGGATCAATGTGGTTTATGAGAAGAACACCACATGCAATCACATCAGTGGATCCATGTGGTTTATGAGAAGAACACACATGCTGGAGTGGCATTAGTGGATCCATGTGGTTTATGAAAAGAACAAACATGTAGTGACTCTAGTTGTGGTTTATGAGAAAAGACACATGCACTGACTCTGGTGGCTGCAGGTAGTTTATGAAAAGAACAGACATGCAATGACACTAGTGGTGGTTTAGGAAAAGAACACACATGCAATGACTCTAGTTGTGGTTTATGAAAGGACACACATGCAATGACACTGGTGGATCCAAGTGGTGGTTTATGAAAAGAACAAACATGCAATGACTGTAGTTGTGGTTTATGAAAAGGACACACATGCAATGACATGCAATGGATCTAGGTGGTTTATGAAAAGGACACACATGCAATGACTCTAGTGGTGGTTTAGGAAAAGAAGAAACATGCAATGACACTGGTGGATCCAAGTGGTTTATGAAAAGAACAAACATGCATGCAATGACTCTAGTGGTGGTTTAGGAAAAGAACACACATGCAATGACACTGGTGGATCCATGTGGTTTAGGAAAAGAACACACATGCAAATGATACTGGTGGTGGTTTATGAAAAGAACACACATGCAAATGAATCTGGTGGATCCATGTGGTTTATAAAAAGAACACACATACAAATTACACTAGTGGTGGTTTATGAAAAGAACAAACATGCAATGACTCTAGTTGTGGTTTAGGAAAAGAACACACATGCAATGACATGCAATGACTCCGGTGGTTCCAAGTGGTGGTTTATGAAAAGAACAAACATGCAATGACAGTGGTGGTGGTTTATGAAAAGGACACACATGCAAATGACTCTGGTGGATCCAGGTGGTTTATGAAAAGGACATATATATAATGACTCTAGTGGTGGTTTAGGAAAAGAACAAACATGCAATGACACTGGCGGATCCAAGTGGTTTGTGAAAAGAAAAAATATGCAATGACTCTAGTGGTGGTTTAGGAAAAGAACACACATGCAATGACACTTGTGGTGGTTTTGGAAAAGAACACACATGCAAAGACATGCAATGACACTAGTGGATCCATGTGGTTTATGAAAAGGACACACATGCAATGACAACTGGTGGATCCATGTGGTTTATGAAAAGAACACCACATGCTGGAGTGGCATCATTGCATGTGTTCTTTTCCAAAACCATAGTGATGCACACTGACACACATACACATGCAATAAACTCTAGTGGATCAATGTGGTTTATGAGAAGAATACCACATGCAATTACTCTGGTGGATCCATGTGGTTTAGTAAACTAACACACATGCGATGATAGTAGTGGTGGTTTAGGAAAACAACACATATGCAATGTCTCTAGTTGTGGTTTATGAGAAGTACACACATGCAATGACACTGGTGGGTCCAAGTGGTGGTTTCTGAAAAGAACAAACATGCAATGACTCAAGTTGTGGTTTATGAAAAGGACACACATGCAATGACATGCATTGGATCTAGGTGGTTTATGAAAAGGACACACATGCAATGACTCTAGTGGTGGTTTAGGAAAAGAACAAACATGCAATGACACTGGTGGATCCAAGTGGTTTATGAAAAGAACAAACATGCATGTAATGACTCTAGTGGTGGTTTAGGAAAAGAACACACATGCAATGACACTGGTGGATCCATGTGGTTTAGGAAAAGAAAAAACATGCAAATGACACTAGTGGTTGTTTATGAAAATAACAAAAATGCAATGACTCTAGTTGTGGTTTAGAAAAAGAACACACATGCAATGACATGCAATGATAGTAGTGGATCCAAGTGGTGGTATATGAAAAGAACAAACATGCAATGACACTACTTGTGGTTTATGAAAAGGACACACATGCAATGACATGCAATGGATCCAGGTGGTTTATGAAAAGGACACACATGCAATGACTCTAGTGGTGGTTTAGGAAAAGAACAAACATGCAAAGACACTGGTGGATCCAAGTGGTTTATGAAAACAAGAAACATGCAATGACTGGTTGTGGTTTATGAAAAGGACACACACGAAATGACATGCAATGGATCCAGGTGGTTTATGAAAAGGACACGCACGCAATGACTGTAGTGGTGTTTTAGGAAAAGAACAAACATGCAATGACACTGGTGGATCCAAGTGGTTTATGAAAAGAACAAACATGCATGCAATGACTCTAGTGGTGGTTTAGGAAAAGAACACACATGCAATGACACTGGTGGTGGTTTATGAAAAGAACACACATGCAAATGACTCTGGTGGATCCATGTGGTTTATGGAAAGAACACACATGCAAATGACACTAGTGGTGGTTTATGAAAAGAACAAACATGCAATGACTCTAGTTGTGGTTTAGGAAAAGAAAACACATGCAATGGCATGCAATGACTCTGGTGGATCCAAGTGGTGGTTTGTGAAAAGAACAAACATGCAATGACACTGGTGGTGGTTTATGAAAAGGACACACATGCAAATGACTCTGGTGGATTCATGTGGTTTATGAAAAGGACACACATGCAATGACTCTAGTGGTGGTTTAGGAAAAGAACAAACATGCAATGACACTGGTGGATCCAAGTGGTTTATGAAAAGAACAAACATGCAATGACTCTAGTGGTGGTTTAGGAAAAGAACACACATGCAAAGACATGCAATGACACTGGTGGATCCATGTGGTTTATGAAAAGAACACACATGCAATAACAACTGGTGGATCCATGTGGTTTATGAAAAGAACACTACATGTTGGAGTGGCATCATTGCATGTGTTCTTTTCCAAAACCACAGGGATGCACACTGACACACACACACACAATGACAAAATGGCCTAATGAAAAATTTGTGAACCGTCATAGAATATCATAATCATTGTCATAGATATTCGCCACAGGCACGCGACGCTAACAGACTCCCACTCTACTCCACCCCGATGGACAACGTTGTCGTGGCCGACATAGCAGTCGCCGACCTCAACGTCCAGGGAGAGGGCGCGCTGCAGATCCAGTACGCCAAGGCCTTACTCGCCAGGACCGTCGAGCACAAGCTGGAGGGAGTAAACCATGAAGCGGATGTATTCCCGCTCCTCGGCAAGCAGGGTGGCCTCAAGTGGTCACCCCACCATCGCGAACGCCATGACCTACCCACCACCGCCGCCCCTAGAGACCCAGCCATGGGCGTCAACCCCGCACTCTCCACCAACAAGCCGCGACCGGTTAACAACACAGTCGCTGCCAACGGGCAGCCCATCGACGCCCGCACGCACATCGTCAATAACCAGGCTTGGCGGGCGCGCCAACCCAACGACTTGAGGCACACCCTCAGCAACCACGGCGACCCCGAACCCAGGGGCTCGCTCAGCCGAGTCGGCCCCCAATGCTTTGGACCTATGATCCGAGGGGAAAAATATCCTGCCAACTTCAAGGCGCCCAAGGAGATCGAAAAGTATGTGTCGTGGTGGTGTCACGGCAGATGCCATGGATAGGCTAAAGGTGGGGACTAATATGCGCTAGGGGAATCCATGGAGGGATAGTAGAGTGAATCTCTACACAGAAGCTTTGTATTGATGTTCAATCTCCAAGATTACAAGTGCTCCTCGAGCTGTATTGACAAGAGGAGGAGGAAGAAACTCTCTTACTCTTGCCTATCAACTAGCCCAAGAACCCTAGATCCACTAGTGCTCAACCAACTAGAATTCTCCCAACTCTCTATCAGGAAAAAACCCCACCCCCTACCAGAACCCTAACCCCCCCTTATATAGTGGTGGTTCGGTCCTGGCCTACGGCATACGTGGAGACATATTCCTAAGAATATGCCCCCTCCCAAATTAGTAACCCGACAGGGATGCTTTTTCCCCCGCGTCACACTTGCTTTAGCGACGTAGCCTCTGCTCATGGCGCGTCACGGCCAAGCGTGAGCGTCGTCACCCTTATTGGCCACGATCCGGTGGTCATGCCCTTGCTTTATTCGCTCATCCAGTACACACCGGACCTTCTTTTTTGACCAGAGAGATTCCTTCCTTCTCCTAGAAGCCAAGCGAGGACCCGGATCACAGTTGATCCGGCCACACCTGTTCCTGCATATAAGCTAGACGAGTATTTCCGACTTACTCCTTAAGTCGGACGAGACAATGCTAGGCGACCCCCCTGGTCCGGGTTACTCCGTGATCCAGCCTGCCTTGAGGTGACTCGGCCAGCATCCGCTTAGACCTTGCCGACCCTCGGCTAACTCGGCCCTTATACCCTGGAGTGACCCTACCCGGGGTTATCCCCCCAACATTAGTCCCCGAAGCTGGTGCGGCCTTAGCGGCCTTGGTCGTTAAGGCCACATCAGGTTCATTCGTATTCGAGCCTCGGACGTCTAGTTCCGGGTTAACTTCTTGTCTCGGATTGTATGGATTTACGTTCCCTTCGCACGTTCCAAGTTTTCACTTGCCGGCCGGGTTACCATTGTAGCTCGGATCCTATGGTTTTACTTTCCCTCTGCACATTTCAAGTTTTCACTTGTCGGCCGGGTTACCATGGAGGCTCGGATCCGGGCCTTGCTTCCTTCTCTCATACGCCAACCCACGTAAGGGTTAATCATTGCGTTGCCTCATTTTAAGGGCCTGCACTGTAACTGTCGCAGTAACTGTCAGTGATTACTGTGCGTTGGTTACGTCACGCCTGTCTCCTCGTTTACCGCAACTGCACGTCGTGTCATGGGATCATATTTACTCTGTGGCCTCCGCTGTGGCTTCTCTCTGATTGGCTAATGCCGGTGATACACGGCCACAGCGCATGGCTCTCCAGCGCAGCACGATCCCACTTGTTGATTACTGGGGGCAGTTAAATAGGGGAGGGGCGCGCCCCTTAGCACTTTTCCATCTCTGCGCCCCTTCGCCCGTTCCTCTTCTTCTTCCTCATGGCCGCGCCACCGCCAGTGCCCATTGCAGCAGCGCCGCCGCCGCACCTTCTCCGTGCCTCCGCACCGCAGCCACCGCTGCACCACTGCTTAGCCACGGGTCCTCGTCAATCTAGACCGCAGAGCCCCGCCGCCGCCAGCTCCAGCGAGGACAGCGGATTCGAGATGACGGAGGAGGAGCTCATCATCGTCGAGCAGGAGATGGAGGAGGACGCCGGCGTAGCGGACCGTGGCGCGTGGGCCGGTTCGTGGGTCTGCCAGGACGACATCGACTGGCTCTACCGGACCCGGCGTATTCCCGCCGGCGTCGCCGCTCATCTCCCCTCCTCGGAATTGGCCCCCTCACCCAATCCGGTGAGTTCGTTGTTTTACTATCCCATTTCCAACGGGGATTTGGTCTTCTGGTGAGTGATTTCTTCCGGGACTGGGTCCGGACCTATCACCTGCAACCACATCATCTCCCGGTGAACGCCATCACCTCTCTGTCCGCTTTCGTCTCTTCGATCGAGGGCTACACCAGACTATGGCCCACAAAGGAGCTGTGGATCCGGTTATTTGGCCTAAATCGCAACATCGTCCCCAACATCCACGTCGAGTCGGAGGACAAGCAGCTCACTCAGTTCGGAGCTGCCTCGATCTCGCCCCGGAGGTTTTCAATTTTTCCCCGGGTCACCGGGCTTGACTCCTGCAAAGGATGGGCCCGGACCTTCTTCTACGTCCGGAACGAAGGCACCGAAGACTTGATCCAGTTGCTGCCCTACGCTCCGGGTCCCCCGGACACGAATTTCTGGGAGGAGGTCGCCAAAAAACCTACAGCTCTGGCCAACCAAGTCAACAAAAGGTTTGCGGAGCTGAGGAAGCTTGGATTGCGCAACGAGGATGCCATGATCACATTCGTGCGCAACCGAATCTCTCCCGTCCAGCGGCGCACTCACAAGTTGTGCCATATGAGCTTCAGCCGCGACCCCTACCGAACCTCCTCGTTCGAGTTGAGCAATACGGAGATCTTCCGCCGGGTCAAGGCTCTTTTCACCACCCATAAGGATTTTTCCGCCGAATGGACATGGGGAATCGAGTATTACTGCCGTGACAGGCTCCCTCCCGCGGTAAGCTTCATGGAGTAAACTTATTTCGGATCAATTACGTGTTGGTTCTTATCGTATTTTTGACTCTGCTCCTTGTGCTTTTTCTCAGCTGTTTCTCCATCAAACCCTCGAGGATGGTACAGATCCGACCCTTAAGTGGGCCCCGGACCAAGAAATCCCAGATGAGGAGGAGCTGGACCAGGAGATGTTCCTCCCCACAACCGACGCCACCAAACGACCCAACGGTAAATTCTCTTCTCTTAGAGATTGGCCCGACGATGAGGATGACTCGGATATCGACGTGACTGAACCCGTTGAGGCTGTCCCTCTTTCTTTTGCCTTCCCGGCATCAGCTAACCCCAGTGGGCACATCCACGAGGATTCTCCACTTGTCACGGGCGAGCCTGTTCCGGTGGTGTCGAACAAGAAGCGCGGATCCGCGTCAAGTTCTTCTTCCGAACCTTCTCAGCCTACCAAAAGGCAAAAGAAGGCCGAGGACAAGACTGCCTCCAAACGGGCAGGCAAAGCCCCGGCACGGAGGGCCCGGAAACCTAAGGAGGCCGAGACCTCGGATGCGTAAGTCATTTTTCACTGCGCAACACACTTCTCCCTGCATCGGGGTAATTTCACTCCTGACATTATTTTCTTTTGCAGGGCTCCTGTGGAGGTCCATCAGAGCGGATCGAGCATCTCCTCTCCCCTTCGGTCCGGTCCTTCCCCTCCTCGTGACGATGAGTCACGCCCGCTGAGCCCTATTCCGGAGGGCTCGGCGCTCCGGTTCCGCAGTACCTCCTTCAGGAACGCGACCTCGGATCGAGGGGTCGGATCGGCCGAGGCAGCGTCACTTCGCGCATTGCTGCAACCAGCAACCACCAAGTCTCGGCAACTCGCAGCAGCTCAAGAAGAAACCAACAGGAGCTCCAGCACCAGCTACCAAAGCTCCCGTGCCAAGTTCGTCTGCCTCGTCCGAGTCATCCCAAGCTCCGCGAGGAACCACTCCAGCGGCTTCCAAGGGCAAATCCACCATGGTCACATCCTCCCAGCAAGCCAAAGGCAAGTACAGCTCCGTCGAGGCTGGGCAGCGAACCTTGTTGTTAATGCTTCCAAAGAAGTCACCAGCAGCGACGGATCCTCCTGCCGAGCCAGCCGATTCGCAGCAGATGGTTCTTCACACTAGCCCAGCTCTTGCCCTGATTGAAAGGAAAGAAGCTCACGCAAAGGTCTTGGTGGCACCTCACATGCCCACTGGCGAACGGTACCCTCCGAGCCTCATCGAGTTTGTCATGAACTAGAATAAGGCGGAGTTCGTCTACAACGACGATCTCCTGGAAAAGTTCGGCCCAGCTAAATTTTCCGCTCAGATGAATACCGCCACCAAGGCCATTAACCTTGCTGGGCGTATGATGGAGGTTCGTCGTTTCTTCTTTACATGCTGTAGATAATAACCATTAGTCCTCGAGCCTCCGGTGGAGTAACTTGTTACTCGGCCGGATGCTCATTAGAAGATCAACGTAGCTGCATGTAAACTTCAAATATGCACACACCTAGAGCCGGGTTAAGTTCCACTTGGCCCGGACCTCGCACACTTCGAATATGCACACACCTAGAGCCGAGTTAAGTTCCGCTTGGCCCGGATCTCATATACTTCGAATATGCACACACCTAGAGCCGGGTTAAGTTCCGCTTGGCCTGGATTTCGTATACTTCGAATATGCACACACCTAGAGCCGGGTTAAGTTCCGCTTGGCCCGGATCTTGTACACTTCGAATATGCACACACCTAGAGCCGGGTTAAGTTCCGCTTGGCCTGGATCTAGTACACTTCAAATATGCAACGAACTAATTTTACACGCATGTACCTTTGTCAGGTAACCACCAATCGCCGGAGCGCCGAGTTTCAGCGCCTGCTTGATACCCACAAGATCTTGCGCGCAAAACATGTTGCACTTGGCGCGGAGCATGAAAAGAGGGGTAATTTCCTCTCTTAACACCTCTCTGTTTCATTTGTTTCTACCGGACTAACCTCCTTATTCGGTTTTTTGCAGCTGGGGTGGAGGCTGAAAACAAGATTATGCGGAAGAACTTGGAGGAAATCCGAGGTATGTCCTCTTTCGGCCAACGTTGTTGTGTTTTCCATTCCTTCTTCTCCTTGGCTCGGCAAACATTCACTCCCCGGCTTTGCCGGGTCAACACACTATTTCAGCATCGCTTGAGGATAGTGTGCCCGTGCCTGATATGATGCTGCATTTTCTCGAACAAGCAGGACAGCATCAAGCCGAGCTGAAGAAGAAGAACGATGAGCTCGCCCTCCTCCGGACCAAGGACGACGAAATAGCCAAACTCAAGGACGAGATGGAGAAGATAAAGGCCCAACACAAAACCGAGCTCCAAAAAGTTGGCCAGAACTTCACCGAAGAGCGTGAGCGCTTTACCCTCCAGATCTCCAAGGACCAGGACCTGCTCAAGGAATCTGAGGTCCAGCTTGGGTCGGCGCTTGCTGAGCTTGAACAAGTTCGCCGGAGACGCGACAGTTGTATCAAGGAGTTGACCCAGATCCATATGCCTTTTCCGACATAGTTTTCCGAGTTAGCTCATATGCCTTTGCTTCCGCATCTTCCCTTTCCTTATTTTCAGATAACTTTCCGGAGGGTACTCCCATCGCCAGTGCTGCCGTTGCCAAATTCCGCCGAGAGAGGGGTACTCCCATCGCTCCTGATGGTGAGAGCATCCCCTTAGACATGGAGGACCTATTGGTCAGCGTGTCATCTCGGGTGGAAACCATCAAGAACTATGGGAAAGATCTCCTCGATGTTGCGGTCCGGATCTTCAACACTTTCTGGACAAGCGAGAGCGCTCTGAAAAGGATCACACTCCTTGCTGAGAAGCTATTGGAAATCGAGACACAACTTGATCTCTGGAGAGAATCCGTCGGGCGTGCCGCAGCAGATACCCTCCTCCATCATATCCTTACATGGTACGAGAAGATCGACCTGAGCCTCCTCACACGCCGGCGCACCGGATCCAAATGGACCGATGATCCGGAGTGGGTAGCTCGGCGCCAGGCTTGCACCTACAGCCTTGTTGAATATTCTCCCATCCATGACTGGGTTGAGGGGCCGAGCTTTCTGGAATCCGGCGAGGAGGAGCAGATGGAGAACGTGGAGGATGGGTCGGGCGATGATGGAGAAGATGCTGCTTCAGATATTGAAGACAGTGATGATGACGCCGAACTTCCTCCTCCTGCCGCTCCTTAGTTGAAAAAACTTGAAAATTTATCAGATCCCCGGTATGCCGGGTGCAATTGTATGCTGAATACATGATATTTTGCTACTATGCTTGTATGCCGGATTAACTTGGGCGTAGTCCCCGAGTTTCATTTTCTTGTTCGTCCAATTCTCCGGCTCGATCCGTGTCTACCTTGATTCGGTTTTACAACTTACAAATCCGAGCCTCAAGAATCGTTTTAACAATACTGAGAAACTTTGAGGCTTGGCTCAAAATAATTCAACATAATAGCTTGAAAGTAAATACGGGGTTAGTCCGAAAAAACAAACGTTAGCTGGAATAGGATCGTTTCCTTAGTAGTTTTTCATGTGCTACGCAATTCCAAACTTGTTCCCTTGCTTGCCATGAAGCCAATTCTTGTTGGACAGCAGCAAGTCGAAGGGTTGGGTTTTTTGTGCTCACACATTACTAATCCGGGTTAAGTGAAACGAGTCATTCCAGCTAACGCATAAAAGTAACAACAATCATTTATTAAGGCAGTCCCCGAGTTACTGCTCGAGGCTCCGCTATTTCATTGATAAGCTCATTGCCGACATACATACCGACATATGAGATGACTCGGATACATACACTCTTTAGCTCAGTGTAGAAGGGACGAAGTAGCGCTACATTCCGCGGTCGCTTTGATTCCTCTCCGGACCTGTCCTCCTTGTTCTTTTCCTGTGGCTTTGCATCTATAAGATAGTAGGAATCATTGTGCAATGCTTTGCTCACAATAAATGGTCCTTCCCATGGGAGGGATAATTTATGCATACCAGTGGCACGCTGTACCAACCGGAGCACCAGATCGCCTTCCCGGAAGACTCGGGGGCACACTTTCCGGCTATGATAGCGTCGGAGATTTTGCTGATATATGGCGGATCTGGAAAGTGCCAGTTCTCTCGCTTCTTCCAGCAGATCAACATCATTTTGCCGGGCTTCTTGCACTTCGGCTTCTGTGTATTGGGTGACCCTAGGCGAATCATGCTCCATGTCGGCTGGTAATACAACTTCTGCCCCATATACCAGAAAGAACGGCGTGTAGCTTGTTGATCGACTCGGAGTTGTTCTTAAACTCCACAATACCGCTGGTAGTTCTTCTATGCAGCACCCCGCTGATCTTTGCAGCGGCTTAATGAGCCGGGGTTTTATCCCGGATAATACTAATCCGTTGGATCTTTCCACTTGTCCGTTCGATGCGGGGTGGGCTATCGAGGCTACGTCGAGTCGGATTTTCTTGTCTCGGCAAAAGCGCGCAAATGCTCCTTCCGTGAAATTTGTTCCATTATCAGTTATAATGCTGTGTGGATAACCGAATCTCAAGATGATGTCTTTGAGAAATGTCACGACCGTAGCTCCATCACATTTTCTTATAGGCTTCACTTCGATCCATTTTGTAAACTTGTCCACCATGACCAGAATGTGTCTCATGTTTCCTCTTGCTGGTTTGAACGGGCCAACCATATCCAAGCACCACACAGCAAATGGCCATGTAATTGGTATGGTTTTAAGTTCCGACATAGGCATATGTGTCTTGGTGGCATATCTTTGGCGACCATTGAATTTTCTCACCAGATCTTCTGCTTGCTCCAAGGCACTTGGCCAGTAAAATCCATGCCGGAATGCCTTTGCCACTAAGGCCCGGGATGAGGCATGATGCCCGCATTCTCCTTGGTGTATATCTCGGAGGATGTTAAGTCCTTCTTCCGGGTCAACACACCGTTGGAGGACATTGGTTACACTCCGTTTGTACAGCTCGGAATTGATGATTGTGTAAGCTTTGGCTCTCCTCTGACTTTGCCTGGCTAGCACTTCCTCAGTGGGTAACGTTCCATCTTTCAAGAACTGGTATATAGGCAGTGCCCAAGCTGGTCTTGCTGGTATCGCGAGGAACATCTCCTCATCAATTTCCATTCGATCCACCAGCATAACTTCAGCCGGATCACGCTGAACAGTCCCCGGGTCTAGCGAGGTAGTCCCCGGGTTTGCCGAGGCAGTCCTCGGGCTCGGCGTGCTACCTCCCATGTCAATGTCCATGGGCTCAACTCCGGATTCCGCGTTTTCCGGGACATAGATTGAATCGGTTCCTAGGGACGGCCTGATAGATGGTTTTCTAAGGTGCTCCAATGCAACACCCGGTGGAATTGCCTGTCGGGTCAATCCGAGCTTTGACAGCATGTCGGCAGCTTCGTTTTCCACGCGAGGTACATGGTGAAATTCGCATCCCTCAAAGTAACCCGAGATTTTCTGGACATGAAATCTGTATAGCGCCATGTTTGGATCCAGGCCCCACACTCGGACACTTGTCAGACATTAGATCCGAGTCGCCAAAGCATATTATCCGACGTATGCCAATCTCCTTCGCCACTTTGAGACCATGCACAAGAGCCTCGTACTCAGCGACATTGTTCGATGCCGCAAAATGGATCTGTAATACGTACTTGAGCTGATCCTTCTTTGGCGAGGTAAGCACAACCCCGGCACCTAACCCAATTTTGGTTTTCGATCCGTCAAAGTGCATCCTCCAGTAGTTCGGATCTGGTGGCGGCTGTTCGTATTGTACCTCAGCCCAATCCACGAAAAAGTCCGCCACAGCTTGGGACTTGATCGCTTCTCTCCTATCATACTGGGGTGCGTAAGGTGCTAGCTCAATTGCCCATTTCGCAATTCTGCCATTCGCATCTTTGTTACCCATTATCTCGGATATGGGGGCTTCGCATATCACTTTGATGGGATCCTCCTCAAAGTAGTGCTTTAACTTCTTTGCCGCCATATAAACTCCATACGCCACCTTTTGAAAATGCGGGTAGTTCTGTTTTGAGGCAGACAATACCTCGCTCAAGTAATACACTGGCCTCTGCACCGACTTACCCTCTTCATCTCTCTCCACTACAATCACTGCACTTACAACTCGGTTGGTTGCGGCTATGTAGAGCAACATTGGCTCCTTCGACAGTGGAGAAGCTAACACTGGTGCAGTGGCCAACAACTTTTTCAAGTGGGCAAAAGCTTCATCGGCCTGCGGCGTCCAAACGAATTTATCTGACTTTTTCATGAGTTGGTAGAGAGGCAGTGCCTTTTCCCCTAACCAACATACAAACTGACTCAACGACGCCAGGCATCCAGTGAACTTCTGGACGTCATTGAGACACTTCGGCAGCTCCATTCGTTTGATGGCTCGGATCTTAGTTGGATTAACCTCGATACCTCGGCTGGAGATGAGAAATCCGAGTAATTTCCCAGCCGGGATACCGAAGGTACATTTCTCCGGGTTAAGCTTCATCCGGAATCTCCTCAAGTTCGCGAATGTTTGCCTTATGTCGTCAAGGAGCGTTGCGCTTTCCTTGGTCTTAATAACCACATCATCCACGTAGACTTGTACATTTTGACCTATTTGATCATGCAAACATTTTTGCATACATCTTTGGTACGTTGCTCCTGCATTTCGTAAACCGAACGGCATAGTGCGATAGCAATAAGCCCCGTACGGGTAATAAAGGCAGTTTTTATTTGATCATCCGGGTTCAGAGGTATCTGGTGGAAACCAGAATAGGCGTTAATGAATGACAACAGTTCACATCCCACGGTAGAGTCGATGACCTGATTTATCCTCGGCAGTGGAAATGGATCTTTTGGACACGCCTTGTTCAGGTTCGTGTAATCGATACACATACGCCAAACCACTGCCACGTTCGGATCATCCTTCTTCTTTTCTACCAACACCGGATTAGAGAGCCAATCCGGATACAGCACTTCCATGATAAATCCTGCTGCCAGCAACCGAGTTATCTCGTCACCAATGACCTTTCTCCTATCCTCGGCGAAGCGTCGGAGAGGCTGCTTCACCGGCCTTGCTCCGGGTCTTACGTTCAAAGAGTGCTCGGCCAACTCCCTAACACCTTGCAAGTCCTGTGGACCAAGCAAAAATATCCCGATTCTCACGGAGGAAGTTGACGAGCTCGCTTTCCTATTTGTCAGTTAACCCGGCACCAATTGTTACGGTACGCTCCGGAAACAGGTTATCCACTGGAATCTTCTTGGTGTCCTTCGCGGCTTGAAATGAAACGCTTCCATGCGAGTTGCTTAACGCCGGCATATACTGCTGTGCGGACTGAGCTAATGCCGCCACCTCTTGGGTTTTTCTTTTCTCTTGGGCAATTACGAGTGACTCGGCTAGGTTAGACCCGGCTGAGGCGCACTCAATAGAACGTCGGAAATCCCCAGCGATAGTAATTGCTCCATTCGGCCTGGGCAACTTCATCTTCAGATAACTAACGTGGCAACTTGCCATGAATTTGCTCAGTGCTGGTCTCCCGAGTAATGCATGATACGCGCTCTCCAAGTTCACCACCTCAAACTCCAGATTCTCAGTTCGGCAGTTATCCCTCGTACCGAATAGCACATCGACTCGGACTTTGCCTATGGGCTCACAGGATATGCCTGGCACGATACCATGGAAAGTTGTTCTTGTAGCCTGGAGCATGTTCTCCGAGATGCCCAACTTGCGCATCGTATCCGCGTACATGATGTTAATGCTACTGCCATTGTCGATCAGTAACTTTGAGAACCTCACATTAATGTTTGGTCCAATGAACGTCGGATCAAACACTAGTGCATACGAGCCCGGACTTGGCATAAGCTTGGGATGATCTTTGACGCTCCAGGCAATTTCCTGGTCTGACCAAGACATGTACCTCGTCACTGCAGGCATAACCGCGTTAACCTCCATATGTCGGTGCTGCAAGCTCTTCCTATCTGTTTCCTCTGTTGTGAACACACAATAGCTCTCGTGATGTTCCCTGTACTCATTCCTTCCCTCGTTTCCGGAGTACCTCTGATCCGGTTGTTGCCGGTTTTCCACCTGATGCACTGCATCCCTTCTCTCACTGTTGTCATACCTCGGCGGAGGAGGAGGCAACATTAGTTGTTGCGTGTTTCCTCCAGAAAGCAATTGCTTCCGGGGTAACTCCTGCCGAGGTTGGTCATTCCGGGGTGTCGAGCATTCCCCGAACCACCTTGTTCTATCTTACGCATCCACTCACATTGCCTCGTTGTGTGACCCGCCGGGCTGTTCGGATTTGGCGTGTGAAATTTACACGGCTGGTCCATCATTGACTCATAGGTATACCTCGGACGATCTTTATTTTCTTGCCATTGCTTTTTCTGCTCCGGAGTCCACGTTTTCTTGCCATCGTTTCGAGGAGTCCATTGCCCTCCCGTTTTCTAGCGTTGGTTGCTCCCTGCTCCGGGCTGATCTTGATTCACGGCTGCAACTTGTTGCGAACTATACCGATGGTCCGGTCTATCGTCTCTCCTTTTTCCCCTGTAATCATTCCTCCGGATGACCTGCCCGTCCCTCGGATAGTACTCCTCATTTGACCTGCTCAACACGATCCTAGGTTGAGTCGGATCACCCAAAGCATAAGAATCATGATCCGGATCATCTCTGCCAATGTGATCGGCATTTTCCTTTGCAATTTCATCCACAACTCGCTGCCATATCGCACCCTTATGCGAACCATGCTATAGATCAGACTCTATGACTCCCTCACACGAGTTTCTCACGGTACACCACCGGTCAAGAATTCACGATCTGCTCGTTAGATCTGCTTGCACATTGCCAGGGTCTGCGGTCTATTCGGTCTCTGATATGTACTTGAGAAGTTGCTGATAAACATTTCTTCAAAATCTATCCAGCAATTGATGCTTCCGGGTGGCAAATTATTCAGCCATACCCTAGCCGGACCTTCCAACATTTGGGGTACATATCGTACAGCCCATCTCAAGTTGCCAGTTGCAATTTTCACAGCTGTTGCGTAGTTTATCAGCCAATCCTCCGGCTTTGTACTGCCGTCATACGTCTTCATGCCCCTGGGTAATTGGAAATTGGGTACTGGCGGTTCCTTCATGATCCGGGGTCCAAAGCACACTGGACCCGGAGGACCTTGACATTCGACCGTTCGACCTATACAGCGATCCAGCTTTAACTCAAGGCCATCCGCATCAAATCCCTGCTTCCCAATCTCGACCCTATCACATGATAGTCTGGTCTTGCGTATCCCGCATTCATCATCTCCGAGTCTCCGTCATTGTATCGATCTTGCTCTCGTTGTGCTCCTCTCTGTTGCATACCACGGCCGGCACTTTGCTCTTGCCTTGGTATATTCCGCTGCTGCGGTTGACCTGCTCCTGCCGAGTTTCGCTGTCCGGCATTGTCGTTGGCAGCATTCCCTTGACCGGCATTGCCTTGGTCTTGATTACCTCGGCCCGCTTCACCTCGGCTCACACTTTGTCGATCATCATTTTTCCGCATCTCTTTTTCTTTTCCCGCACGCGTTGGGTCGTATGGAACGATCTGCTTGTTCCGTCTGGCCGAGGTTACTACCTCTTCTCTCCTTGGGCCACCATGAGGCGATGATGCGGCTCCAGTGGATTTGTCCGGGTTACCCATCGCCGAATGGACGATCTTAGAAGCTCCAACTCTCTCCGGGTTACCTCTCAGCAGCTCCTCGTTCGGCCTATTCGCGATCCGAACCAGCTCGTTAACCCGGTCTTGCTGTCTTTGACGGGC
This sequence comes from Avena insularis, assembly GCA_023614405.1. NCBI lineage: Eukaryota > Viridiplantae > Streptophyta > Magnoliopsida > Poales > Poaceae > Avena > Avena insularis. Next base: position 510,629,973 of record CM042690.1, read on the forward strand.
TTCACACGCCGACCTCTAGCTCGACGCCGCGGCATCTCGCTGCTCGAGGTTCTTCGCCGGGTACTATATTTCGCAACCCCATGACAGATAGTTTTCCCACCCTTCCGGTCCATCATCACCTTCTCTGCTCATCTCACTTATGAGATTTTTCCCTTTACCTCATCGCATCAACCTTGTTTGCCTTCACGTACTCGCGCAGCGTCATGTTCAACGACTGCTGAGCCGCTGCTATTTTCTTTGCACCCTCCAGTATCTTTTGCCGGGTCTCCTCTAGCTCGGCCTGTGCCTGAGCCGGATCTTCCACTGCTGCCACTGGGTTCGCCAAGCTATCCATAGCTTCCCTCAGCATGTTCTCAGGCCTCTCTAGCGGAGGACCCCTAGCTTTCCTTGGTGCCTTATGCGTTACCTCCGGTCCGGCTGGATCCTGTTTCATGCTCGCGCTGGCGATCATCATCACCTCTGCGTGGTCCGGGGAGCGAGCGATACACGCCCCGCGAGCCACAGTGAGGGGTGGTTCTCCTGCATCGACGATGCGACGCGGATGAATGCAAGACACGACCACAGCAATGTAGACCTTGTGTGCACCGAGCTTGACGAAGATGCCGTTGCACGGAAGGGGGCGCGTGCCGAAGCAGCCAGCGTTGTCGCTGACGTAGTCCAGCGCTCCAAAGCGCTGAACGAGCCCGGAGACGATGCGTTCACTGGTGCCGATGAAGTTTCCCGTCCGGATCTTCACCCCTGCTAGCGCTGCTAGCCCCACGGTGGGCGCCAACTGTCGCGGTGGTGTCACGGCAGATGCCATGGATAGGCTAAAGGTGGGGACTAATATGCGCTAGGGGAATCCAGGGAGGGATAGTAGAGTGAATCTCTACACAGAAGCTTTGTATTGATGTTCAATCTCCAAGATTACAAGTGCTCCTCGAGCTGTATTGACAAGAGGAGGAGGAAGAAACTCTCTTACTCTTGCCTACCAACTAGCCCAAGAACCCTAGATCCACTAGTGCTCAACCAACTAGAATTCTCCCAACTCTCTATCAGGAAAAAACCCCTACTGTAACCCTAACCCCTTATATAGTGGTGGTTCTGTCCTGCCTAGGGCATACGTGAGGCATATTCCTAAGAATATGCCCTCCCAAATTAGTAACCCGACAGGATGCTTTTCCCCACACACTTGCTTTAGCGTCATGGGCGCTCAAGGCCACCGACCGACGTGAGCGTCGTCACCCTTGTCGGCCACGATCCGGTGGTCCTGCCCTTGCTTTATTTGCTCATCCAGCACGCACCGGACCTTCTTTTTTGACCAGAGAGATTCCTTCCTTCTCCTAGAAGCCAAGCGAGGACCCGGATCACAGTTGATCCGGCCACACCTGTTCCTGCATATAAGCTAGACGAGTATTTCCGACTTACTCCTTAAGTCGGACGAGACAATGTTAGGCGACCCCCCTGGTCCGGGTTACTCCGTGATCCGGCCTGCCTTGAGGTGACTCGGCCAGCATCCGCTTAGACCTTTCCGACCCTCGGCTAACTCGGCCCTTATACCCCGGAGTGACCCTACCCGGGGTTATCCCCCCAACAGTATGACCCAACATACGATCCAGTGGTCTGGCTGGACACATACCTCATGGCGATGGGAATCGCTGGCCACACCGACCTGCTAACCGCTCGCTACCTCCCCCTGATGATGAGGGTGCGACCCGACAATGGATCAATACTCTCCCCGCCGACAGCATCGACTCCTGGGAGGAAATGCGAGATGCCTTCGTCAGGCACTTCGAGGGTTCCTACACCCGCGCCACCACCATCGAGCACCTGGAGCGATGCATCCAGGGACAACGCGAGTCGACCCGCCACTAGATTCAAAGGTGGCAGGAACTGTGGATCAACGCCTCCGGCATCCACCCGGACACGGCGATACATTGTTTCAAGAATGCATGCCGGTACGAACCCCTAGTCGCTAAGATCAAGAGGGTCTACCGTACGCTCGACAACATCCCCGACCTCCTCAAGATCGCCAAGCGCTACGCGGAGGAAGACCCAAACCAGGACTCCGACGATGAGTCAGGAGGAAGACACCATACCAGTGGCCATGACAGTGGATGACAACACGACATGCGCTACAGCAACACTCGCATCACCGACAAGCGCCGCACGGATGAGTGAGTCGACTTCGTAGACAAAGCGGGCTACGGCCAACGCGACTCCAAGAACTACCGCCACGATAGAGGAAACTACCGCGACAGCGGAAATTACCGTGCCAACAACGCAGCAAGGCCGAAATTCGACCCCGCTGCCCTGCTCAACGCAGCAACGCCTGTTAGCCACAGGCTTCATTCGGCCAATAAAATACTCCAAGTGGCTGGCAAACCCAGTCCTGATTCTGAAAAAGAACAACACATGGAGAATGTGTATCGACTACACCAACCTCAACAGCGCCTGCCCGAAGGAAGAGTTCGTCCTACCGCGCATCGACCAGATCATCGACTCGACCGCGGGATCGGAGTCGCTATGCTTCCTCGATGCATACACTGGGTACAACGAGATCAAAATGGCGGTCGAGGATGAGAAGAAGAAGGCGTTCATCATGCCATTCGGCGCCTTCTGCTACACGGCCATGATGTTCGACCTCAAGAACGCCGGCGTCATGTACCAAAGGTGCATGCAGGAGTGCCTTGCGAGCCAAATTGGCCGCAACATCCACGTCTACATTGACGATGTGGTGGTAAAGTCCACCCACCAGGATGACCTGCTCGCCGACCTGGCCGAAACCTTCACAAATTTATGGAGGTACAACATCAAGATAAACCCAGGAAAATGCACCTTCGGCGTCCCAACCGGACAGCTCCTGGGATATCTGGTCTCCAAGCGAGGCATCAAGGCCAACCCCACCAAGATTGACACCACCGCGCGACTCAGGAAACCCGAGTGCCCGCGCGACGTCCAGAAGTTGGTCGGGCGAGTTGCGGCTCTCAGCCGCTTCATCCCTAGGCTCGGCGAGAAGGCAATGCCACTCTACCGCCTAATGCGCAAGAACCCCACGCTCCAATGGGACGTGGAGGCGGACGACGCACTCAAAGCACTCAAAGAAGTGCTACTCGCGGCACCACTCCTCGCCGCCCCAGTCGACAAAGAGCCAATGCTAGTCTATGTGGTGGCTTCCACCCGAGTCGTCGGCGATGTAATGGTCGTCGAACGGCCAAAGGAGGGCAAGGAGCACCCCATACAGCGCCCCGTCTACTACATCAGCAAAGTCATGACGGACTCAAGACAGCACTACCCGCAGTACCAAAAATCGGTATACGCGGTATTCCGAGCTCAACGGTGACTCCCACACTATCATGTCTTTGTTATTTGTGATATTGCATGCATTCCGTTGTTAGTAGCTATCTTGGCCAAGTAGATGCTAGCAACTCCAAGAGTTAGTATTTATGCTCGATAGTGGGTTCATGTCTCTGGTAATCTGGGGAAGTGACAGAAATCTCTAAGGTACTAGATGTTCTATTGCTACTAGGGAGAAAACAACAAACCTTTGTTCATAGAACAATCGTATTGTTTACATTACACGCAATTCGTAAAGCAATAATCTGTTGCTTGTAACTTAATACTGGAGGGGGTTCGGATGATAACCTGAAGGTGGATTATTAGTCATAGATGCAGTTGGATGGCGGTCTATGTATAATGTTGTAATTCCCAATCAAGTTCCAAAGGAGTCAAGATGATTAGTATATGCATGTATTGCTTTCTCGATGTTTGTCAATTGCCCCGGCGTAATTTGTTCACCCAGCATGTTATCTATCTTAAGGAGAGCCACCTCTAGTGAACTATGGATCCCGGTCCTTTTCTTTACATACAATCTATAAACTGTTTACTGCTTTGTGTTTACTTTCTGCAAACTATTACTTCCTTCCATTCGATACGTTTAATCCTTTGTTTTCAGCAAAACACGGTGAGATTGACAACCTCATTGTAAGTTGGGGACAGAGTTCTGTGGTTGTGTTGTGTAGGTCTCCACGTTGCTACTAGCACTGGTAGTGCGCCCTGCCAAGGCTCAACTAGCAACACCTTTGGGGTGTTTCCTTGCTCCTACTGGTTTGATTAAACCTTGGTTTCATAACTGAGGGAAACTTGCTGCTGTGCTCATCATACCTTCCTCTTGGGGTTCCCAACGAGCTCTACATCAACACTGAGCCATCAAGCATTTTTCTGGCGCTGTTGCTGGGGAGTCAAGGACATCTTCACAAGGGGAGTCCCTCATAACCAATCTCTTTGCTTTGTTATTTTTGTTTTGGTTAGTTTCTTTTTTCTTTGTTTGCTTGTTTCTTTATCAAAAACACAAAAAAAATAGTTTTACTAGTTTGCTTTCTCATTTGAAAACACAAAAACATAGTTCCTTTCTCAAGTTGCCACTGTGTCTAGCCTTGCTCCAATCACTATGTCACCCGAGGAAATGATTTTCACTTTTAAACAAGGAATTGAGGAAAGTTTTAAGGAAGCTTGGTCTAGAATCTCTGATCTACATGAAAAAACTGAGCCGAAAATGACTCAAAGCTTGTTCCTTAACAGTGTTTACCTTGGAATTGCTCTTTGCTATAGATATGCTTTAGATGCTATTGTGGGAGGATATTTCCTCCAATGTAATGAGGATGATGCTATTAATGCTATAAAGAAATTGATCCTTACTTACAACTTGTCTAGCCAAACTGATATTTCTTTCGCAAGAATATTTGCTAGATTGAACACTCTTGAGACTAGTACTACTAGTTTAGAAGATTGCTATAATACGCTTAGGGAGCATCATAATTATGTTCCAATAAATTCTGAACCATCAAAGTGGCTCCCTACAGTAAAGATTGAGATAAACACTGAAACTTTTCAAGCCCGCTGTGATATCATGTCTGAATTTTGTCTTATGCCCAAAGATATTTATGAATCTTTGGGGCTTACTGTAGGAGGAAAGAAATATCTCTTGCTAATAATGCTACCATATTACCTATTGGAATAGCTGAAGGAGTGTTTACAAAGATCCTTGGGAAAATGATTTCTACTGATTATCTTGTTATTGAATGTGCAGGAAAAAGACAAATTACACTTGGAAGGTTCCTATTAGAACTCCTTGGAGCGATAATAGATATGGGAAAGGGGACCATGCACCTTTCCTCTCCACCAAACAATCATATTTTCCCCAAGGTTAAGAATAAAAGTAAGAGAGGTAAGGGCAAGAAATTTGGTTTTAATGCCTCTTCATTTGAGAACACTTGATTCTCTTTCTTGCTTCTCATGCCTAACTTAAAGGCATTAAAGAAAATTACTTATTGGGAGATAACCCAAAAGTTTTAGATGAGTATTGAAAGTTATTACTTCATTAATAACCGCTACTTATCCTTTTTATTTGCTTTTTGTGCCAAGAGTAACCTCTAATGAGAGAGAAGTAATGATTGGGAAAGTTGTTGTCCCGAAACAGATTTCTGTGCTTCACCGTAAAAATTCGTGTCAAATTTCTGAACGTCTTTTTGAGGTGTGAATTTTTGTGCTTCTGCCCCAGGTTGTTATATAACTTTCATTGGTTCAACACTTTGTGATTTGAGCAACAGAAGGTCTTCGAAAAAATTCATCTTTACCTGCTGGTCTGTTTTGACAGATTTCTGCCATTTTCTGCATTTGCTTCTTGTTGGTTCCTTTTTGAGTTCTTTTGGGGATTTGAGCTTTTCGAGGGAAGTGCTTCAGTAGCTAGTGTTCTAATGGAAGTTTATTGGTGTTAGAACTGAACCTTAAGACTTACTTATCTTGAGTGCACTAATGTTGCTAATAAAGATTTGTGAAGTTTTGTATGAAGGAAAATTTTCAGGTGTATGGAAGGAATGAGTAATGAGATGAAGGATGGACTAAATCTCAAGCTTGGGGATGCCACGCATGTCACCCCAAGAAATATCCAAGAAGTACAAGCGTCAAAGCTTGGGGATGCCCAAGGCACCCCCTTCTTCATCAATAAAAATCCCAGGTTTCTCCCAAACGCTTCATTTTTATTGTTTCATGCACAGTTGTGTTGTTCTTGGAGCGTCTTATTTTTCGTTTTTGTTTTGGTTTTTCATTTTCTTGGTTTTCTTAGTTTGCTGAATAAAATGGTTGGACCCCCTCTTTCATACATTGGTTTGCAAATAGTTTGGTTTCGTTTGGAAAAGAGTAGGAAAGTTTATTCTTATGTGGTAAAAAGAGCTTGTTTTTGACTGTGGCCTATGCTTTGTCATGCCATGCTTGATATTGTTTTGGCTTTATGCTTAGTATTCTTTGCTGTAGCATGACTTGTTATAAAAAATTGAGATTGCTTAATGTGCCTTGGATGAATCAAGCGTTGTTTTAGCATATTAAAGGACAGTATAGTGGTACTCTCCTTTGATGCTTTATTTGGGTTGACTTGGTGCATGCTCACACCATGTTATGACTATCCAAAGTCACCATAGCCTTTATGATCCTTTAGTTTTCAACTTGAAGTATCACTTTATGCTTTGATCAATGGTGTTTTGTCGCTTTGCATGATTATGGCCATTATTGCTCTCTTAGTTTGTCGCTCCCAGTCTTTTGCTAGCCTCCACAACCAAGTATGAGTTCCACTCATGCATCCAACTCCCTAAAACAAAATTATTCCAAAGAGTCCACCATACCTACCTACTACCTTATGCTATTCCAAGTATATTCATGCTTTTGTTTACCTTCCAAATTATTATGAGAAAACTAGTGATTAAAGCTCTCACGAACTTGATGGCACACTTTACTTTTTTGCATCTAATAAACTTGAACCATTGGGTCCTTCTTTGTTGCGTATATGCTTGCGCTTTATAAGTTGAAATTAGCATAACCATGTATCATGGGGAACGCTTTCGACATTGCACTCGCATTGCACCTGCTTGATATCATGTTCTTTTGCTTACGGATCCCGGTGGTGTGAAATAAAAGTGGAACTTGTAAGATCATGGAGTTTGTATGTGTGTTAGAGAAACGCCTGGGACGCTAGCCTAAGCCATGCCTAATCATGGTGGAAACTTGCAGCATGACCATAATGAGCACTCTATGAAGCATCCTCAATAAAAACCTATGCAAATAGCAAATAAAAATATCGTTGAGATGTTCATTGTCTGCTTGCCTTGTCATTTTGATTATGGGATAGCTCCCGTATCATGTGCAAGGGGTACCCCGTTGGCGGTTCTTTATGATACATATGTACTTACAATGACAAGAGCTTACTTGTGACTAAAGTTGAGTAGCATGAGGATCGGTCTTCGTAAGTAAGGGGCATGAGATTTCGGTTTATAACTTGTCAAGCATATCCTCTTAGTTGTGTCACTTTAACCTTAATCACCTTAAAGATGCTTATGATAGGGGCAATGAGAGTTGAAAGCTATAAGTACCATAATTTTTGGAAGCTCTTTATGAGACTTGAATCCCTACTTCCTTCTTTGAAGGCCTTTCTTCCACCATTATATTGAGTCTCCACCTTCTACCTTTATGCACTTACTTTGAGAGCATAGTGCCCATTGTTAGTTCTTGTGCATTGTCCCAAGACTAGTTGATTGATGCATCACTTGATATTGCTCGTTTTAAACTATTTGTATCTAGTCACTCTTATGAACTTTGAAGGTGTCCTATGCATTTATGTTTTGCTACTCTATGAAGGACAAGCTGAATACTATTATGCTATGTTTTCTTTATGTGAAACAAACAAACGTCTTGCAAAGCATTGTTATTCATGAATCTTTTGTTTGTGCCTTTTCATTATGCATCATAGTTTCTTTGTCTTATTGCTAGAACTTTGTCTTTCATTTTATGATTGAAGTACTATGATCCCAGCTTTGAATGTTTTACAAATACTTTGATCAAGTCTTTGATGGTGCATGTCACCTCAAAAAAATTTATCACTTACCTACTCGAGGACGAGCAGGAGTTAAGCTTGGGGATGTTGATACATTGCAAATGTATCTATAATTTTTGATGTTCCATGCTTGGTTTTAGCCACTTTCTTGTGTTTTGTCCAAACTTTGGAGTACTTTTCATATGATTTCTTGGACTAACCTATTAACAAGATCCATAGTGCCAGCTGCCTGTTTTCTGCTATTTTTGGTTCCAGGAAAGTCAGAAAATGAATATTCTCGGAATTGGACGGGACAAAAGCCAAAGTGCCTATTTTTCCTAAGTCGCCGATGCGTATCACGAGACGGAGAGGAGCCAAGGGGCCACCACACCACCTGGCCGCACGGGCCAGGCCTGGCCGCGCCAGGGGTGGTGTGGCCAGCCCAGGCACCGCCTCGGTCTCTCCTTCCGCCTATAGGATGCCCTCGTGATGAAAACCCTAAGTACCCGATCAAAAATCCACGAAAGAGTCTATAGCCGCCATCATCTCCATCCCAAGATCGGGAGGGATCTGAAGCTCTTCCCGCACTTCCGGAGAGGGAATTCACCGAGGCCTTCTTCATCACCATGCAAGCCTCCGGTGTGATGCGTGAGTAGTTCATCCTTGGACTACGGATCCATGTAGTAGCTAGATGGCTGGTTCTCCTCCTTTGTGCTTTCATGTCTAGATCTTGTGAGCTCCGTTCATGATCAAGATCATCTATTTGTAATTCTGCATGTTGTGTTTGCAGGGATCCGGTGGATATTGAGATGCTATTTCAGATTGATTATTGATTCTATCATGTCTTTGTTATTTGTGATCTTGCATGCTTTCCGTTGTTAGTAGCTATCTTGGCCAAGTAGAAGCTAGCAACTCCAAGAGTTAGTATTTATGCTCGATAGTGGGTTCATGCCTCTGGTAATCTGGGGAAGTGACAGAAATCTCTAAGGTACTAGATGTGCTGTTGCTACTAGGGAGAAAATATCCTTTGTTTATAGAACAATCGTTGTTTACTTTACACGCAATTCGTAAAGCAATAATATGTTGCTTGCAACTTAATACTGGAGGGGGTTCGGATGACAACCTGAAGGTAGATTATTAGTCATAGATGCAGTTGGATGGCGGTCTATGTATAATGTTGTAATGCCCAATCAAGTTCCAAAGGAGTCAAGATGATTAGTATATGCATGTATTGCTTTCTCGATGTTTGTCAATTGCCCCTCCGTAATTTGTTCACCCAGCATGTTATCTATCTTAAGGAGAGCCACCTCTAGTGAACTATGGATCCCGCTCCTTTAGTTTACATACAATCTATAAACTGTTTACTGCTTTGTGTTTACTTTCTGCAAACTATTACTTCCTTCCATTCGATACGTTTAATCCTTTGTTTTCAGCAAAACACGGTGAGATTGACAACCTCATCGTAAGTTGGGGACAGAGTTCTGTGGTTGTGTTATGCAGGTCTCCACGTTGCTACTAGCAGCGGTAGTGCGCCCTGCCAAGGCTCAGCTCGCAACACCTTTGGGGTGTTTACTTGCTCCTACTGGTTCGATTAAACCTTGGTTTCATAACTAAGGGAAACTTGTTGCTGTGCTCATCATACCTTCCTGTTGGGGTTCCCAACGACCTCTACATCAACACTGAGCCATCGGTGGTTCAGGAAACGAAACACATGCAATGACATCCAATGGATCCAGGTGGTTTATGAAAAGGACACACATGCAATGACTCTAGTGCTGGTTTATGAAAAGAACAAACATGCAATGACATTGGTGGATCCAAGGTGTTTATGAAAAGAACAAACATGCAATGACTCTAGTGGTGGTTTAGGAAAATAACACACATGCAATGACATGCAATGACATTGGTGGATCCATGTGCTTTAGGAAAAGAACACACATGCAAATGACACTGGTGGTGGTTTATGAAAAGAACACACATGCAAATGACTCTGGTGGATCCATGTGGTTTATGGAAAGAACACACATGCAAATGACACTAGTAGTGGTTTATGAAAATAACAAACATGCAATGACTCTAGTTGTGGTTTAGGAAAAGAAAACACATGCAATGACACTGGTGGTGGTTTATGAAAAGGACATACATGCAAATGACTCTGGATGATCAAGGTGGTTTATGAAAAGGAGACACATGCAATGACTCTAGCGGTGGTTTAGGAAAAGAACAAACATGCAATGACAATGGTGGATCCAAGTGGTTTATGAAAAGAACAAACATGCAATGACTCTAGTGGTGGTTTAGGAAAAGAACACACATGCAATGACACTAGTGGTGGTTTAGGAAAAGAACACACATGCAAAGACATGCAATGACACTGGTGGATCTATGTGGTTTATGAAAAGGACACACATGCAATGACAACTGGTGGATCCATGTGGTTTATGAAAAGAATGCCACATGCTAGAGTGGCATCATTGCATGTGTTCTTTTCCAAAACCACAGTGATGCACATTGACACACACACATGCAATGAACTCTAGTGGATCAATGTGGTTTATGAGAAGAACACCACATGCAATGACATCAGTGGATCCATGTGGTTTATGAGAAAAACACACATGCTGGAGTGGCATTAGTGGATCCATGTGGTTTATGCAAAGAACAAACATGTAGTGACTCTAGTTATGGTTTATGAGAAAACACACATGCAATGACTCTGGTGGATGCAGGTGGTTTATGAAAAGAACACACATGTAATGACACTAGTGGTGGTTTAGGAAAAGAACACACATGCAATGACTCTAGTTGTGGTTTATGAAAGGACACACATGCAATGCCACTGGTGGATCCAAGTGGTGGTTTATGAAAAGAACAAACATGCAATGACTCAAGTTGTGGTTTATGAAAAGGACACACATGCAATGACATGCAATGGATCTAGGTGGTTTATGAAAAGGACACACATGCAATGACTCTAGTGGTGGTTTAAGAAAAGAATAAACATGCAATAACACTGGTGGATCCAAGTGGTTTATGAAAAGAACAAACATACATGCAATGACACTAGTGGTGGTTTAGGAAAAGAACACACATTCAATGACACTGGTGGATCCATGTGGTTTAGGAAAAGAACACACATGCAAATGACACTGGTGGTGGTTTATGAAAAGCACACACATGCAAATGAATCTGGTGGATCCATGTGGTTTATGGAAAGAACATACATACAAATGATACTAGTGGTGGTTTATGAAAAGCACAAACATGCAATGACTCTAGTTGTGGTTTAGGAAAAGAACACACGTGCAATGACATGCAATGACTCTGGTGCATCCTAGTGGTGGTTTATGAAAAGAACAAACATGCAATGACACTGCTGGTGGTTTATGAAAAAGACACACATGCAAATGACTCTGGTGGATCCAGGTGGTTCATGAAAAGGACACATATATAATGACTCTAGTGGTGGTTTAGGAAAAGAACAAACATGCAATGACACTGGTGGATCCAAGTGGTTTATGAAAAGAACAAATATGCAATGACTCTAGTTGTGGTTTAGGAAAAGAACACACATGCAATGACACTTGTGGTGGTTTAGGAAAAGAACACACATGCAAAGACATGCAATGACACTAGTGGATCCATGTGGTTTATGAAAAGGACACATATCCAATGACAACTGGTGGATCCATGTGGTTTATGAAAAGAACACCACATGCTGGAGTGGCATCATTGCATGTGTTCTTTTCCAAAACCATAGTGATGCACACTGACACACATACACATGCAATGAACTCTAGTGGATCAATGTGGTTTATGAGAAGAACACCACATGCAATGACTCTGGTGGATCCATGTGGTTTAGTAAACTAACACACATGCGATGATAGTAGTGGTGGTTTAGGAAAAGAACACACATGCAATGTCTCTAGTTGTGGTTTATGAAAAGTACATACATGCAATGACACTGGTGGATCCAAGTGGTGGTTTCTGAAAAGAACAAACATGCAATGACTCTAGTTGTGGTTTATGAAAAGGACACACATGCAATGTCATGCAATGGATATAGGTGGTTTATGAAAAGGACACACATGCAATGACTCTAGTGGTGGTTTAGGAAAAGAACAAACATGCAATGACACTAGTGGATCCAAGTGGTTTATGAAAAGAACAAATATGCAAGCAATGACTCTTGTGGTGGTTTAGAAAAAGAACACAGATGCAATGACACTGGTGGATCCATGTGGTTTAGGAAAAGAACAAACATGCAAATGACACTAGTGGTTGTTTATGAAAAGAATAAACATGCAATGACTCTAGTTGTGGTTTAGAAAAAGAACACACATGCAATGATAGTAGTGGATCCAAGTGGTGGTTTATGAAAAGAACAAACATGCAATGACACTGGTTGTGGTTTATGAAAAGGACACACATGCAATGACATGCAATGGATCCAGGTGGTTTATGAAAAGGACACACATGCAATGACTCTAGTGGTGGTTTAGGAAAAGAACAAACATGCAATGACACTGGTGGATCCAAGTGGTTCATGAAAAGAAGAAACATGCAATGACTAGTTGTGCTTTATGAAAAGGACACACATGCAATGACATGCAATGGATCCAGGTGGTTTATGAAAAGGACACACACGCAATGACTGTAGTGGTGTTTTAGGAAAAGAACAAACATGTAATAACACTGGTGGATCCAAGTGGTTTATGAAAAGAACAAACATGCATACAATGACTCTAGTGGTGGTTTAGGAAAAGAACACACTTGCAATGACACTGGTGGATCCATGTGGTTTAGGAAAAGAACACACATGCAAATCATACTGGTGGTGGTTTATGAAAAGAACACACATGCAAATGACTCTGGTGGATCCATGTGGTTTATGGAAAGAACACACATGCAAATGACACTGGTGGTGGTTTATGAAAAGAACAAACATGCAATGACTCTAGTTGTGGTTTAGGAAAAGAAAACACATGCAATGACTCTGGTGGATCCAAGTGGTGGTTTATGAAAAGAACAAACATGCAATGACACTGGTGGTGGTTTATGAAAAGGACACACATGCAAATGACTCTGGTGGATCCATGTGGTTTATGAAAAGGACACACATGAAATGACTCTAGTGGTGGTTTAGGAAAATAACAAATATGCAATGACACTGGTGGATCCAAGTGGTTTATGAAAAGAACAAACATGCAATGACTCTAGTTGTGGTTTAGGAAAAGAACACACATGCAATGACACTAGTGGTGGTTTAGGAAAAGAACACACATGCAATGACACTAGTGGTGGTTTAGGAAAAGAACACACATGCAATGACACTAGTGGTGGTTTAGGAAAAGAACACACATGCAAAGACATGCAATGACACTGGTGGATCCATGTGGTTTATGAAAAGAACACACATGCAATTACAACTGGTGGATCCATGTGGTTTATGAAAAGAACACCACATGCTGGAGTGGCATCATTGCATGTGTTCTTTTCCAAAACCACAGGGATGCACACTGACACACACACACAGTGACAAAATGGCCTAATGAAAAGTTGTGAACCGTCATAGAATATCATAATCATTGATGGTTTGCTTTTGGCCTCATGGATTATCCTTATTCCATGACGATTTAGTTTTCTGTCAAGGTTAAAACGTCACGTATTACCTTTCAGGATGGGATGCCCTAATAGGTGACAAATCAATAATGTGGTGCATCTAAACCGTCATTGAATATCATGCATAACCCACTTGTTAGGAAAGAAAATTAGCTATCAATTTTTTATTATAATGCGGGACCCACCTGAATTTTTTAATATCATGCGAATTCTTTTGTTAAGGTATAAAAGCGTTCATGTAAATAAGCAGGAAAATTACATGCATACCCCACTTGTCAAGAAAGAAAATTGGTTGTTCAATTTTTATTATAATGCGAGACCCACCTAAAATTTTAATATCATGCGAATTCTTTTGTTAAGGTGATGGGGATATGCCAAATGGGGTATGCCCAGCAGGACGTTCTGATTGGGCCAAAGGCCTCGCGAGTGGGCCTGTAGGACGGCGACTGGAATGCGACCAAGGAGAAGGTCCGGCGACTAGAGACTGGAGGCCCAGAAGCATACTCAAAGCCCAGTCGGATTAGGTCAAAGCCTCTGAATCCATATCTTGTTCGGTTGTAAATTGTAAACCCTAGCGAGGTGCCTCATATATAAACCTCCCTAGGGTATCCTGAGAACTTACGTTCCATCATACACCCCTTCAAGCGACTCGCTGCTTAGACGCCGAGCTCGCCGCCATTGTAACTTGTCCTATACTAATCCAATCTAGCAGGAGTAGGTCTTTACCCTCTGGGGGCCGAACCTGGATAAATCCATGTGCATCCGCCCCCATCTTGCACCACAGATGGCCGCCAGCTCTCGCCCTCGATTCAATCAATCGCTGCCTACTGCAGCGACTGCCGTGGCCATTTCCACGACAGTGGCGCCCACCGTGGGGACCAGCCGAACTGGCTTGAGTTCTACGGCGAGACCCTACTCGCCGATCGATAGGCTGATCGCCACCGGCCGCATCATCGCCATCGGTGGGTGGGATCTTACAAATCCTGCCCAGTAGCTACGTCCCGGCGTTGCGCCCGATCACCCACAACACGATAATGCTGGTCGGCTCCATCAACCTCTTCGTCGGCTTCACCGGCGCGGTCGACCCAGCGGCGACGGTGATCGTTGGTGGATCGCCGCCGCACCGCATCTGCTCTTGGAGGAGTAGGTTCACTCCATCAGGAGCCTCGTCACCGAGTACGACTCGGCCGCTAGCAACACGGCCGAGACCAACACCGTCACGGACGACGAGGCCCTAAACAACGATACCAACTCTACGACCCCTGCCTCGGTCGACGGATCTATCACCGTGGCATCATGGCCGCCCCACCAAATCTATTCTCCACACTAATCCTGCCAACCGCCACGGCCACGGAGGTGGAGGAAGCCCGCCAGCGACTGGAGGAGGCGACGCGCAGGGAGATAGCCGAGCGGGAGAAATTCCGTCTCGGCGGCGGCGGCAGAGCTGCCGCCGCTCTACCACCAGCGGCATCGAGGACCCTTTGAACTCCAATATCCAAGGCCGCATCCTAAACTTCAACGACGAGAGCGACCCTACACGTGCAGTGGAGCACGAATACTGCAAGAACGCACCACCAGGCGGCAGAAGTGGACCACCACCCGGTGCACCGGCGACTGGGGCCCCGCTACCACCCATCAGTTGCGCACCCCCACCGGACCAGCCGCTAATCATAATTTCACCACAGGCCCGTGACGCTAACGGACTCCCACTCTACTCCACCCCGATGGACAACGTCGTCGCGGCCGACGCGGCAGTCGCCAACCTCAACGTCCAGGGAGAGGGCACGCTGCAGATCCAGTACGCCAAGGCCTTACTCGCTAGGGCCGTCGAGCAGCAAGCCGCAGGAGTCGACCCGCAGGGGCGGATGTATTCCTGCTCCTCGGCAAGCAGGGTGGCCTCAAGTGGTCACCCCACCATCGCCAACACCATGACCTGCCCACCATCGCAGCCCCTGGCGACCCAGCCACGGGCCGCCAACCCCGCGCTCTCCACCAACGAGCCGCAACCGATGAACAACACGGTCGCCGCCAACGGGCAGCCCATCGATGCCTGCACACACATCGTCAACAACCAGGCTTGGCGGGCGCGCCAGCCCAACGACTTGAGGCACACCCTCAGAAACCGCGGCGACCCCGAACCCAGGGGCTCGCTCAGCCGAGTCGGCCCCCAATGCTTTGGACCAATGATCCGAGGGAAAAAATATCCTGCCAACTTCAAGGCGCCCAAGGAGATCGAAAAGTATGACCCGACGTACGATCCAGCGGTCTAGCTGGACACATACCTCATGGTGATGGGAATCGCCAGCCACACTGACCTGCTAGCCGCTCGCTACCTCCCCTTGATGATGGATGGTGCGACCCGACAATGGATCAATACTCTCCCCGCCGACAGCATCGACTCCTGGGAGGAAATGCGAGATGCCTTCGTCAGGCACTTCGAGAGTTCCTACACCCGCGCCACCACCATCGAGGACCTGGAGTGATGCATCCAGGGACAACACGAGTCGACCCGCCACTGGATTCAAAGGTGGCAGGAACTGTGGATCAATGCCTCCGACATACATTGTTTCAAGAACGCATGCCGGTACGAACCCCTAGTCGCTAAGATCAAGAGGGTCTACCGTACGCTCGACAACGTCCCCGACCTCCTCGATATCGCCAAGCGCTACGTGGAGGAAGACCCAAACCAGGACTCTGACGACGAGCCGGGAGGAAGACGCCACACCAATGGCCACGACAGCGGACGACAGCGCGACATGCGCTACGGCAACACTCGCTTCACCGGCAAGCGCCGCACGGATGGGCGAGTCAACTTCGTCGCCAAATCCGGCTACGGCCAACGCGACTCCAAGAACTACCACCGCGATGGAGGAAACTACCGCGACAGCAGAAATTGCCGTGCCAACAACGCAGCGAGGCCGAAATTCGACCCCACTTCCCTGCTCAACCAACCCTTCATCTACCACAGCAGGGAGGGGAAACCCGCCACCCACACCACTACGGACTGCCATTCTCTCAAAGAGATCGAAAAGGCAAGGCGAGCAAGGGAGGACCCCAACAACAACCCACCTCGGGACAACAGAAACGCCGGTGGCTTCGGCAACACCGTCGGCTCACTACAAACCTTCACCGGGCTCGACACCAAGCGCGAGAGGAAGGTGCTCACCCGCGTAGTCGTCGTCAATGAAGTGACACAGGTCGATATCCCGAGCAGAGCATCACCTAGAGTCGCCAGGACCACGCACCAAAAATCGAGTACCCAGGGCGAGTCGCCCTAGTGGTCAGGCCCAAAGTGGCCGACTATTGGCTGCCCAAGACACTGATGGATGGCGGGAGCTCCATCAACATCATGTATCTGGACACGTTCAAAAGGCTCCAGCTCCCGGAATTGGCAATCCAGCCGACCCTGACAACCTTCCACGGTATCTTCCCGGTCGGAAGGCGTACCCGATCAGAAAATTGACATTTCCGGTCACCTTCGGCACACCAGCAAACTACCGCACCGAGTGGATCGAGTTCGAGCTGGTGAACTTCCGTAGCCCCTACCACTGCGTCCTAGGGCGCCAAACGTTCGCCAAATTTATGGCGACCCCCCACTACGCATACAACATGATGAAGCTCCCAGGGCCGAGCGGCATCATCACCGTCCACGGCGACCCCGATATGGCCGTGGAATGCGAGGACAAAGGCGCTGAGCTCGCCGACACCGTCATCGCTGCGGAGATTGATCACGCGGAGGAGCTCGCAAAATAGGCGGGCAACATCAACAAGGATGACCCTACCATCCTGAAGAAGCCAACCGCCATGAACTCCACGTTCGAGGCGATCACGCATACCCGCCCTGTCGAGCTTGTCCCGGGCGACTCCAGCCAGACGGTCACCATTGGGGCGCACATGAGCCCCGCATAGGAAAGCGCGCTCATCGGGTTCCTCCGTGAGAACCGCGACATCTTTGCATGGAAACCTTCTAACATGCCAGGTGTCCCGAGGGAACTCGCTGAGCACAAACTAAACGCCGACCCCAAAGTGCGACCAGTAAAGCAGTCACTGCGGCCCTTCAATGAAGAGCACCGCCGAGCAATCGCTAAACAAGTGCAACGCCTGTTAGCCACAGGCTTCATTCGGCTAATAAAATACTCCAAGTGGCTGGCAAACCCAGTCCTGGTTTTGAAAAAGAAAAACACATGGAGAATTTGTATCGACTACACCAACCTCAACAGCGCCTGCCCGACGTAGGAGTTCGTCCTACCGCGCATCGACCAGATCATCGACTCGACCGCGGGATTGGAGTCGCTGTGCTTCCTCGACGCATACTCTGGGTACAACGAGATCAAAATGGCGGTCGAGGATGAGGAGAAGACGGCGTTCATCACGCCATTCGGCGCCTTCTGCTACATGGCCATGATGTTCGGCCTCAAGAACGCCGGCGCCACGTACCAAAGGTGCATGCAGGAGTGCCTTGCGAGCCAAATTGGCCAGAACATCCACGTCTACATTGACGACATGGTGGTAAAGTCCACCCGCCAGGATGACCTGCTCGCCGACCTGGCCGAAACCTTCGCAAATCTGTGGAGGTACAACATCAAGCTAAACCCAAGAAAATGCACCTTCGGTGTCCAACCGGACAGCTCCTGGGATATGTGGTCTCCAAGCGAGGCATCGAGGCCAACCCCACCAAGATCGACACCATCGCACGACTCAGGAAACCCGAGTTCCTGCGCGACATCCAGAAATTGGCCGGGTGAGTTACGGCTCTCAGTCGCTTCATCCCTTAGCTCGGCAAGAAGGCAATGCCACTCTACCGTCTAATGCGCAAGAACCCCAAGTTCCAATGGGACGCGGAGGCGGACGACGCACTCAAAGCACTCAAAGAAGTGCTACTCGCAGCACCACTCCTCGTCACCCCAGTCGACAAAGAGCCAATGCTAGTCTATGTGGCGTCTTCCACCCGAGTCGTCAGCGCCGTAATGGTCATCGAACGGCCAGAGGAGGGCAAGGAGCGCCCCATACAGCGCCCTGTCTACTACATCAGCGAAGTCCTGACGGACTCAAGACAGCGCTACTCGCAGTACCAAAAACTGGTATACACGGTATTCCGAGCTCAACGGTGACTCCCACACTACTTCCAGGAGCACCCTATCACGGTCGTCTCCTCCACACCATTGCAAGACATAATACGCAACCGCGAGGTGACCGGGCGAGTCGCCAAGTGGGCCGCCGAAATCGGCGTCCACAACATTAAATACGAGCCCCGCAAAGCGATCAAGTCGCAAGCCCTGGCTGACTTCCTTGCTGACTAGGAAGAAGCACAGCAGCCGGAGAAGCTACCATACCTCCATTACTGGTCGCTCCATTTCGACGGCTCCAAGAACGCCGACAGCGCAGGGGCCAGGGTCATACTGACCTCCCCCAAAGGAGACAAGCTCCGATACCTGCTCCACCTCAACTTCAAGTCTTGCACCAACAACATGGCAGAATACGAGGCCTTCCTCCATGGCATGCGGGCTGCCAAGGATATGAACATCAACCGCCTACGGTGCTATGGCGACTCCGACCTAGTCTCCAGCCAGGTCACCGGAACATGTGACACTGTCTCCCTAACAATGACCGCGTACCGCCAAGCGGTAGACCAGCTGGGAGGACACTTCGACGGCTATTCAGTCGAGTGGATCGACAGATGCAACAATGAGGAGGCATACGCCCTTTCCCGCATTGGGTTGGCTCGACAGACACCACCCGCAGGCGTCTTCCTTGACATCATCCACAAACCTTCGGTCTGCCCACCAAAGGAGATCGACATCGGGATACCACTACAACCCGAGCCGGCCCTAGTCGCCATGATCGTGGAGCCCAAAGACTAGACGGCACCATACGTCGCCTTCCTCGAGTACAAGATCCTCCCAAACAATGAGACGGAGGCACGAATAATCGTGCGCCACTGCAAATCCTTCGTCATCATCAACGGTGAGCTCCACAAGCGCAGCGTGACTGGGTGTTCTACCGCTGCGTACAGCCAGAAGAAGGCCGCAAGATCCTCCAGGACATCCACGCTGGTGACTGTGGCCATCACGCCGGCGCCAAGTCGCTGGTTGCCAAGGCCATGCGGCACGGTTTCTACTGGCTCACCACGCATGCCGATGCCATCGACATCATCCAACGATGCGTCGTGTGTCATAAATACGCCAACCAGACGCACCTCCCTGGTTCAGCACTCAAGACCATCCCCATCACATGGCCGTTTGCTGTATGGGGCATGGACATGGTAGGCCCATTCAAGAAGGCCCCATCCGGCTTCACCCATCTCCTGGTCGCGGTCGACAAGTTCACCAAATGGGTCGAGGTCAAGCCGATCAAAAAGTGCGACGGTAAGACGGCCACCAAGTTCTTACGCGAGCTCATCTATCGGTATGGCTACCTGCACAGCACCATAATGGACAACGGCACCAACTTCGCCAAGGGGGCCATGGCGGAATTCTGCGAAGAGCACGGCATACGACTCGACCTAGCCTCAGTCGCCCACCCAGAGTTGAACAGCCAAGCAGAACATGCCAACCAGAGCATCCTCCATGGGCTCAAGCCGCGACTCCAGGTGCCCCTCGAGCGCACCTCAGGATGCTGGGTTGAAGAGCTCCCCTCCGTAATATGGGGAATCCGCACCTCCGTCAACCGCTCCACGGGGTTCACACTCTTCTTCATGGTGTACGGTGTCGAAGCCGTAATGCCAACCGATCTGTAGCACGACTCACCTCGAGTCGCCAACTACGTCGAGGCGACAAACGAGATCGCCTGCCAAAACAGCATCGACCAGATCGACGAGGCACGCGACCTGGCTTGCTCCTGCACCGCCATCTACCAGCAGGGGCTCCACCGCTACCACAACCGTCGAGTCCAGACCCGTACCTTCCAAGAGGGCGATCTGGTCCTACGACTGGCCCAGGACAAGAAGGGCATTGATGACCCACAAGTATAGGGGGTGTATCGCAGTATTTTCGATAAGTAAGAGTGTCGAACCCAACATGGAGCAGAAGGTGCTGGCTAGTGGTACGGATCAGGAATTCTTTGCAAATACTTAGCAAACAGATTTTTAGGGGTTTTCGATAAAGCAAGTAAACAAAGTACGAGTAAAATAAAAGACAGTAGGAATAAATGCAGCAAGTGGCCAATCCTTTATGCAGCAAAGGACAAGCCGGTTGTATTTCTATAGATGACCAAACGTTCTCGAGGACACATGGGAAGACGGGCAAGTGCTTTCGCTTCATATAGTCGATTAATCTTCTTTAGCTTGCTAAGTGTTGTGTGGGTGAACCTGTGCTAATGTACCACCCCATCCAAGACTTAATACATACTTGTGATTAAATCCCCTTGCAAACATCCGTAAGTACAAGAAAGTAATTAAGGTAAAACCTAACCACAGCTTTAAACTCTAAGACCCTTACGTCCCTTGTGCAATGCTTTCCTAAGGGGGATTCAGGTTTCTGTCACTCCGGCAACCCCTACGATTAGTAGCCAAATACACAATGCATTCCCCTAGGCCCATATAGGTGAAGTGTCATGTAGTCGACATTCACATGACACCACTAGAAGAAGTACACCACAACTTAAATAACAATCTATTGAATCTTTCTCAACACAACTCCACTACTAACAACAAGACCTCCCATGTCCTCAAGAACAAAACGAACTACTCACAAGACATCATATGGATCATGATCAGAGATGGAATAATGATGTATAACAATCTGAACATAAACAATAATTCAATGGTTCACTCAATAGCATCAACTACAAAGAGTAATCAACACCGGGAAAGTTTCCCCTATGAACTATGCAAGATTCGACGCAATTGTTACAGCAATACCAAGATGGTGATGAGGGTGCTGATGGTGATGATGGTGGTGATGATGATGATGATGATCCCGATGAAGTCCAGCTTGATGGTGGTGTTGATGGCGACGATCTCCCCTCTCCAGGAAGGAATTCCCCCGGCAGAAATCTGTTTGCCGGAGAGATCTTTCTCTCTCGGTGTTTTCCGCCCCGCAGAGGCGGCGAAATCTTTCTGTGGTCGCTCCCCCGAGTCTTAGGGTTTCGTGGGGATGATATACACCAGAGTGGAGAGGCTGGAGTGGGCCAGGGTGGCCACACCACTCCTAGGCGCGGCCTAGGCCTGCCCGCGCCATGGGGTGGTGCGGGCCCCCTGTGGCCCACTTCCACTCCATCTTCTGGCATCCTGAGTCTTTTGGCAAAATAGGATTTTCCGTATATTTTCCCAAATTTTCTGATCTTCGCGAATTTTGCCTCCAAACAGCACCTTTTCCATCAGAATCCTGACTGCAGCGGTCCATGCTCCAAAAGTCATCAACCATGCAAAAATAGATGAAATAACATAAGTATCACCTCTCAATACGAAATATATCAATGAATAATAGTGAATTAAGACATAGAATAGTGATGCAAAATGGACATATCAACTCCCCCCAAGCTTAGACTTTGCTTGTCCCCAAGCGAAACTGAGCTCAATAAACATGGCCTCAGGTTTATGGAGTGAAAAGTCGATAAAAGAATACGGACAAGAAGCATCACATTCATCAAAAGCATAGATCATAATAGAAGACAACTCACTATTATATAACTCAACTTGCAATGAGTAAAGGAAACACAAATAAAGATACATAAATTGAATCATAATTGGTAATGGCAAACTTAGCTCTTGGTCGAAGAATAGTTGATAATTTGCTGGAGTTCACAAATAGCTGGTTTTTCAATGAAAGCTTTCAAAGTAGTAAACATCAAGATAAGAGCAACGTGCAAAGCATGGAACATAAGAAACATGATTGCATAAATCGTCATATGAATGAATGAAACACATCAACTCAAAATACTTGCTGAGATAGAAGGGAGTAGGTTTACTGACTCAACTACAAAGTACAAGAAAGGCCATTCGTAGAGGGAAGCAGGATTGCAAGTCGCATAAAGAGCTCCCAAAAATTATGATACTTACTAGCTTTCAGCTCTCATTGCCCCTATCATAGGCATCTTTAGGTGATTAAGGTTAAAGTGATCAAACATGAGGATATGCATTAACAAGTTGTAAGTTGAGAATCTCATGTCCCTTGAATACGAGGGTTGCTCCTCATGCTACTCAAGTTTAGTCACCAGTAAGTTCTTGTCATCGTAAGCATATGTGTATCATTGAGAACCGCTAACGGGGTACCCCTTGCCTGATGATATGGAAGAATCCCCATATCAAAATGACAAGGAAAGCAGACAACAAGTATCTCAGCAATCTTCTTATTTACCATGGGACTATGGTGCTTTTTTCTCTCTTTCCTCTTTTCATAACCTCTTTTTTTCTTTTCTCTTTTTCTCAATATCTATCTCTTTTTTATAAGAAGAATGCTTCATAGATACTTGTTATGGTTACGCTGCAGGTTTCCACCATGTCAGCATGGATTAGACCAATGACCAGCGTGCTTTCTCTAACACACATGCATAACTCCATGGACTTACAAGCTCCCCTTTCATTTCACACCGACGACATCCATAGACAAAAGAACATGATATCAACTTGGTACAAAGTACCAGTGCAATGTTGAAAGTTTTCCCCATGACAGCATGGTTCTGCTAATTCACAACTTACAAAGCACAAGCATATACGCAACATAGGTGAGCACAATGGTTCAAGTTTATTAAATGCAAGAAAGTAAAGTGTGCCATCAAGTTCGTAAGAGCTTTAATCACTATTTTTCACATCACAAGTTTAATTTGGGAGGTAGATAAAACAAGAATTTACTTGGAATAGCAACAATGCTACTAGGTAGGTATGGTGGACACAAATGGCAAATGTTTTGGTTTAAAGGAGGTGGATGCACGAGAAGAATTCCCTCTCAGTACAGGTTTTTGGCTAGCAGGGCTGGGTAGCAAGTACAAGAGTTGAAGGAAACAAACAAACATACAAGTGATAAAGACAAACATGCAATCTTCCTTGGAAGCACAAAAGATCTTAACTAGAGAATACTAGACTTATGAGCAAATCAAGAAAGAAAGACGATGAAATTATTTTTCTTTAGAGTACTTCTATCTTTTTCATTCAACTCTCAAAAATAGTGTTGCTACTGACCGAGCCAGGTTTTCCAAAACCAACTAAATTAACTCAATGATCCCAGAGTGATACCAATACTAACAACAAGATCAATCATATAACCATGAATTGAAAACTAATATAAGCTATGCAAAAGAGTGAATGATAGAACTTCTCATTAATATTCCATAGCGGCAACTCACACCAAGGGATACATATCTAATGAGAGAGGGGACACTTCCATAATGAAAACCATACTACATAATAACTCCTCTATTCATGATATGACTCTACTAATAAGGTAAAAAGATAGAAGATAGTGATATGATACCGCGGCACTCCCCTAAGCTTGGAACAAACCAAGGGAATGCCAAACATGATGACGAATTACTCCTTCGGTGGTGGTGGTATTAGGCTCTTAGTTGCCGTGAGGAAATCTTCCAGCATCTTGCGAAGCCTATTATTCTCCCATTGAAGCATGCCCACCTTCCTCTTCAAGTCCCGGTACTTATCGCAGAACTCCTTAGTGACTCGTAGGGCTTCCATTGATGCAGGGCAAGAGACTAAAGGTACCAGCCTCTGCTTGGGGTCTTGAAGATCCTCCTCCATGGGCTCCTTCCCTTTATCCTTGGCAGACACCATTGTGCTTCTAAGCCTTCAAAGAGTATGTCCTGACAGAAACAGATCGAAACAAAAACACGACGAAAACACGATATACGGATATCGGGGGATCCGGGGGGTTATATATTATGAAGTTTCATATCAAAAGGAAGGTACTGGGAGAAAACGAGTCAGAGGCGGAGTCCTGGGTGGACTCACCACCTGGTGGCGCGGCCAGGGGTGGGCTCGCACCACAGGGTGGTGTGAGCCACCCTAGCTCCGTTTCCATCCCTTTGTCGCTTCGTAGCTTTCCTTATTGACTGAAAACTGCAAAAATATAGTTGGATTGTATTTTCGTGGAACTTTTCTTACCAGAATTGTTACCTAGTTGGAAACGGACTCTGCAGGTCTCTGAATTTGGTATTTAGTGGATCCTTCCGGAGTCATCACTTGAATCATCAATATCTTCATCTTCATACACTTATTACTTGAGTCATAAAACCCTTCTCTTCCTTATTACACCATTATCTCCACTTCCTGGAAATTTCTTTCACACAAAACTTCACACAGTTCTCATTAGCAACATTGGTATATATGAAGTGATAAAACCTTTTGAGTCCAACTTCAACTGAAAACCAACAAAACAAAAGCTACTGTATCAACTCCTTCCGAAAACCAAAAAGAATTCAAAAAGGAAATCGAATAAAGAAGCAAATGCAAGATTGGCAAAATCTGTCAAAACAGACCAGCAGGTAAAGATCAATTTTTTCGAAAATCTTCTGTTGCTCAAATCAAAAAGTGCAAAACTAACGAAAGTTAAATAACAACCTGGGTCAGAAGGACAAAAAATTACAGCTCAATCCGACATACAGAGATCTCTCACGAATGTTTACGGTGAAGCACAAAAATCTGTTTCGGGACAGCAACTCCCCCAAATATTACTTCTCTCTCATTAGAGGTTGATCTTGACACAAAAACCAAACAAAACAGATAAGGAGCGGTTATTACTGAAGTAATAACTTCCAAGACTCAAAGAAACACAAACAAACTGAAAGCAAAAACAAATTGGGTTGTCTCCCATAAAGCTTTTTCTTTATAGCCATTAAGATGGGCATGATAATTTTGAAGAAGCTCTCATAGGGATATAAATTGAAGCGAAAGAGAGAATTAAGAAGCAAAAACCCACACATTTAAGTCTAACCCACTTCCTATGCAAGGGGATTTTGTAAACAAACAAGTTATTGAAACCAAAGGCAACTTGCATAAGAAGGCAAAAGAAATGCAACATAAAAACTTTCAGCATAAAACGAGGAAACTTGATATTATTAAGATGCATAAGAACGCTTTTCCCTCTCTCATAGTAGCTTTCAGTATCATGCATAAACTTAACGATATAGCTATCACAAGGACTACCATAGCAATGATCACTTATTCTAACAGAAAACACGGGAATACTAGCTCTCATAACACTACTTTGTGAAACAATATTAGAGGTATCCTTACAAAGGATAGTGTGTCCCTCTTTTTCATATTTAGTGACAAAGTCTTTCACACTTGCTATTATAGGTTCATCAACCATTTGTTTATCGGGTTCAACAGCTTTATTCATACTTTCATCTACCATACTAGCTATCATCGAATGTTCCTTTACCTTAACTGGAAAAGGCATTTTCTCAATATAAGGTTCAGGTAAAACATGATTAGCAGTATAAACTTCAGTATTTCTCGCAGGAACACTCTTACCAATATCTTTATAAGGTTCATGATACTTATTCCACTTCTTTTTAGGCACTTCAATATAAGAAGCAAAAGCCTTAAAATAAGAAGCAATAGCTTGAGAGTCTAGACCATAAGCATTTTTAATATTTTGAAAGTCATCAGTTCCCATAAAAGATTCAATGCATTCATAATCATAATTTATACCTGACTTTCTACCTTTGTCATTCTCCCAAGCTTCAGCATTTTCTTGAATACGATCCAGAAGGTCCCATTTAGCTTCTTCTTCCATACGAGTGAATGATCCAGCACAAGAAGCATCCAATAAATCTTTGTCATGTAGAGGGAGCCTTTCATAAAAGTTGTTGATAATAATATTGTTGGGGAGCTCATGAATGGGACATTTGAGCATTAGTAACTTCAATCTCCCCCAAGCTTGAGCTGTACTCTCTCCATCAAGAGGCCAAAAGTTGTATATTTGATTCCAATCTTTATGAATCTCACTAGGAGGATAAAACTTTGAATAAAAGAGAGGCACGATTTCCTCCCATTCTAGAGCTTGACCATTCTTCAGCAGCTTATACCATTCCTCAGCTCTTCCTTTCAGCGATATTGAGAATAACTTCTTCTTAACTTGATCTGTAGTAATACCTGCACACTTCAACTACCCGCATAATTCGTGTATAAAGAGTAAATGATCACCGGGATGGACAGTTCCATCCCCAACATAATAGTTATCCATAACACGATCAATAATTCTTGTAGGTATTTTGAAAACATCTTTCTCAGCAGGTGGTGGCTTATCTACTACCTTAGCAGTGGTAGTAGCATTACCAAATAAGAAACTCAGCGAATTATCCATAACAAAAATAAAGCAACTAGCAGAAGTAAACAATACTCACAGTAGAAGTTTCCTTTACCAGTTCCACTCTCCAATAGCGCTTCACTCCCGGCATCGCCTAGAAAATAGTCTTGATGACCCACAAGTATAGGGGGTGTATCGCAGTATTTTCGATAAGTAAGAGTGTCAAACCCAACGAGGAGCAGAAGGTGCTGGCTAGTGGTATGGATCAGGAATTCTCTGCAAATACTTAGCAAATGAATTTTTAGGGGTTTTCTATAAAGCAAGTAAACAAAGTACGAGTAAAATAAAAGACAGTAGGAATAAATGCAGCAAGTGGCTCAATCCTTTATGCAGCAAAGGACAAGCCGGTTGTATTCCTATAGATGACCAAACGTTCTCGAGGACACATGGGAAGACTATCAAGTGCTTTCGCTTCATATAGTCGATTAATCTTCTTTAGCTTGCTAAGTGTTGTGTGGGTGAACCTGTGCTAATGTACCGCGCCATCCAAGACTAATACATACTTGTGATTATACCCCTTGCAAACATCCGTAAGTACAAGAAAGTAATTAAGGTAGAAACCTAACTACAGCTTTAAACTCTAAGATCCTTATGTCCCTTGTGCAATGGTTTCCTAACAGGGGTTCAGGTTTCTGTCACTCCGGCAACCCCTACGATTAGTAGCCAAATACACAATGCATTCCCCTAGGCCCATATAGGTGAAGTGTCATGTAAAAGCGCTCACATGACACCACTAGAAGAAGTACACCACAACTTAAATAACAATCTATTGAATCTTTCTCAACACAACTCCACTACTAACAACAAGACTTCTCCCATGTCCTCAAGAACAAAACGAACTACTCACAAGACATCATATGGATCATGATCAGAGATGGAATAATGATGTATAACAATCTGAACATAAACAATAATTCAATGGTTCACTCAATAGCATCAACTACAAAGAGTAATCAACACCAGGAAAGTTTCCCCTATGAACTATGCAAGATTCGACGCAATTGTTACAGCAATACCGAGATGGTGATGAGGGTGCTGATGGTGATGATGGTGGTGACGATGATGATGATGATCCCGATGAAGTCCAGCTTGATGGTGGTGTTGATGGCGACGATCTCCCCTCTCTAGGAAGGAATTCCCAGTGAGAAATCTGTCACGGAGAGAGATCTTTCTCTCTCGGTGTTTTCCGCCCTGCAGAGGCGGCAGAATCTTTCTGTGGTCGCTCCCCGAGTCTTAGGGTTTCGTGGGGATGATATACGCCAGAGGGGAGAGGCTGGAGTGGGTCAGCGTTGCCACACCACTCCCAGGCGCGGCCTAGGCCTGCCCGCGCCATGGGGTGGTGTGGGCCCCCTATGGCCCACCTCCACTCCATCTTCTGGCATCCCGAGTCTTCTGGAAAAATAGGATTTTCCGTATATTTTCCTGGATTTTCTGATCTTCGTGAATTTTGCCTCCAAACGCCACCTTTTCCATCAGAATCCTAACTGCAGCGGTGCATGCTCCAAAAGTCATCAACCGTGCAAAAATAGATGAAATAACATAAGTATAACCTCTCAATACGAAATATATCAATGAATAATAGTGAATTAAGACATAGAATAGTGATGCAAAATGGACGTATCAGGCATGCACAAGCTTTTCCCCCATGGGAGGGGCCATTCGCCATAGGGCGAGTCCTTGGCAACGACGCCTACTACCTCATCGACATACGAGGCGATGGCCTGCTCGAGGTCGGGAGACCATGGAATGTAAACCTCCTCAGAAAGTTCTATACATAGAACTCAAACTTGTACCCAGATGATATATAATGAAATTCATTCGGATCACACAAATTGTGTCTACTCGCCATACCCTTGTGCCACTCGCACTCGTACAATCAACAATACGCTACCCACGGAAGTCAACCCTTGGTCGAGCGACCGGCACGGCTAAGTAGTGCGGCCCAAGGGCACCGAAAACATTCGGGCCTTGTGTCGTCCACGAATACGCCAACCCGGAGCCACCATCGGAGTCGCCTAGCTCGACTAGCCCACCGGGCCAAGACGACCGGTACACGCTTCTTGCAACGACCTGTCCTTCCCATCCTCGTGCAAAGCGACTCGAATGGTTAAGTACCACGCACGGGGACTCCGCAAAATGGAAACCCTCACGCGGCTCGGGAACACACCAAGTAAGAGAGCTGCCTTGGACTCGCCTAGCGACTGGCTCTCCGAGCCAGGGGAGGAGACGCGTTACAAACAACGCATCAACAACTCGCCAGAGACACGCGCCCAAAACGGCTAAGTACCACGCTCGGGGACTCGCCTACAAACAATCCCACTCGCGCTCGGGGACTCGCCCCCATCAAAAACACAAAAAATAAAAAATAAAAACCAAATCAAATGCACACGTATACAAATAAGTTATACCCATTAAAGGGCGGACATGCTCGGGGACTCGCTTACACAAAAGTTAAACACAAAACAAAATCAAGCATGCATTGCGAGTCAATTGACTCCTCTTACTTCATACAAAATATTGTTCATTGTACAAGCAGTTGCCACTCGGCATATCTTACAAATCGCCCAAAACGTCTGTCTATTCCGCAGGACCCAAGGATGAAGCGTCCACACCACCCTTGACACGAACAAATGGCTGCCACAGGTTCGTCGGGTAGGTCGACAGCGACTTCGATAGTGCCGACCGGAAGGGCTGCTCCGACTTCAGATCACGATGCTCCGACTCGGGGTCGCCTGGCGCCACCACCGTTTCTTGGTATGGCAGAAGGCCCCCCATTGCCAACACCCGATCAATGAAGGGGTGGCCTTGGAAGTCAGCTTCAGTACTTCCGACATCTCCACCGTACCAGTCGCTGAAGGGCAGCCGCTGGTGATGTCGTCGAGGTAGAAGTTGTCGGGGAAGTGAGCAAGGCCCAGGCTCAACGCCGTGGTGGCCCCGCGCCTAAAGGCCGAACGCGCCATCCACTCCACGACGCTGGGTACCTCCTCCAGATAGCGCCACACTTCAGTCAGTCCCCAGGAATAACCTCGGTGGGGGACATTCCTTGAAGAATGGCCTGGACGCACAACGTCGAGGCAGTGGCCGTGTTCACCACGGCAGTCACGCACAATGAGGCGTTGAAGGTCTGCACCACCGGGTCGCTTGGCCCTCTCACCGCTGCAATTTTAGACATCAGTGACACTATGGATTCCCCCACTCGGGGACTCACCGTACAAGTTAAGCAAAAGAAACAGCGACTCACCAAGGAGATTCCGGCAATTCTCGGTGACGTGCTTCTCTAGGGCAGCATGATCACTTTGCAGGCCCAAGAGACAGAGTCAGCGGCCTTCCGCTCCTCTTCAGCCGCGGCGACCGCAGCCTTCGCCCTGTCCTCAGAAGAAATTGAGGCCGCTTTCGCCTCCTCCAATTCCTTGATCAGCGAGTCGATATGCCCATTCGCCAAGTCCAGCTCGGCAATTGGGACATACCCTTCTCGGGCCTTGGCAATTGCAGTCGGAAGACCGTATGAACAGGGAAAAAGCGACTATCAACACTACGGAACACCAACAGCTCGCAACCGAAAATGTATCAAGTACTCACCAACAGTTTCCTGGAGTCGCCGGTTTGCCTCCTGTGCCACGCGCAGATCCCATTCCAGACGCTCCTTCGCGGCCTGTCGATCAGTCGACTCCCTCTGCAAGCCCTGCAAGAATAACAAAAAGTTAGGACTTACAAAAACAGATATTCAGTTCCTCGCCGCTGAAATTCAGCGACCAGGAACTCGAGGACTGGCGACTAGAAGAAATCCAGTTCCTAGCCGCTGAAATTCAGCGACCAGGAACTCGGGGACCGAAGACTAGCAGAAACTATGTGCCTAGCCGCTGAAACTCAGCAACTAGACACTCGGGGACTGGACGTACCTGAATGGCGGCGCCAAGCATCTTGTGAAGTTCTCTGGTGTCTGTCGAAAGGACCATGAAGGAAGTACGCCCGCGACGAGACCCAACGTCTTCGTCAATGATCTCTGGGCTCTGTGGAGACTGGTTGTCCGCCACGCCCGGAAACCCCCTCGCCATGAAGCACAGAAACGTCGCTGACGCCTTAGCCGGGGCACTGGTCGTCGGAGCCAACGGTGCTGTCGCTGCAGCGCCCATGGCTGGCTCCGATCGGGTAACTGCCACCTCTTCGACGCCCGCAGAAAGATCACCCTCCTTGGCTCTATCCATCGCCACAGCATCCTCGGCACCGCCCCTCCGCTTCTTCGCGCCCTCCGCAGGCGCGGCATCTTCAGCAGGCTTCCTCTTCTTGGGGGGGTCGCCCTCTCCTGTGGGGGCGACTGGCGGAATCTTTGCCACCGAAGGGCGACCAATCTTCTTGACGCTAGACCTGCCAAGCCTCCAAAGTTAGCAAAGAGATAACACAAAAATGGAACACGATTTGGAAGGAAAAAATCGAAGCTTACTTGGCAACCGGGAGTACGCGCAACCCGATGCTGATGTGGGCGGGCTTGTCTAATTCCGGCCCCAGCTTACGCGTGAGACCTCTCTCGAAGACATCTGAAGCCCACGACACCGCGGTCTTCCTTGACGATGAAGCCACAGTTGCTGGACTCTCCAGCTCCAAAGACACGGTAGCTCCTGAAGGTTGCGGCAACTTTGAAGCCGCGGCCTCGGCCACCTCCTGCTCTGGCACCGTCAAAGCCGGTGGTGCGATCGACACGAGAGGAACCTCCACCGCTGCCTCGGTGCCTTCAACCTCCAATCCCACCATCGGAACCATGCCCTCTAGGATCTTGTGCGAGGTCTCAGCCGAGTCGTCCTCGGACTCGTCGTCCGACCCTAACACCACCGCCGACCAGGATGGTGACGCCGCTTTCTTTGCTAGCGAGTTTGGCTTGCGCGAGGGTTTCGCCAGCGTGGCTGTTCACCGAGAAGTGTGCTCTTGCAAGATTTCGTCACCTTCTTCGTGTTCTTCGAGACTATGGCTCGCCTCGAGCTCGCGTTGCTTCTGCATGCGAGTCTTGCAAACCGCAAGCGCTGGGGAAGGAGCCTCCACCTCCTCCTCTTCCTCTTCAGAAGATTCTCCAGAGGCCCCCTCTTAAAACTCGTGGGGAACCTCCTTGTCGAGTGGGGGGAGCCAGCCCTCCAAAACCCGAAATAGCTGAGAATGGGTACGAACAACTTTCAGATGATACAGTTGCAAATCGCACCACAAGAACTGCGACTAAAGATAAAATTCAGAGAGAAGAACTTACTGTGGGGGCTTCATTCTTCACAGGCACGTACGGAGCGAGCCCGGCTGATGTGGTTGTGAATTCCGCGTCAGTGATCTTCTTCAGGGCGGCTTTGTAATCTTCGGCGTCCCATGATTCCTTACTGGTGTACTCATACATCTAGTGCGATCGAGCCGCTAATGGGACCAATCGCCGCCCGAGCCAGCAATTGTACAAGTTGACTGAGGATAAACCTTGGTCCTTCAGCTTCTGGATCTAGTCCATCATCTCCGCGATAGCCATCCTCTTGTCGTCGGGGAGCCTGTCCATCGCCAGCCGGCGGGGTTCGCTTCGCTCCACGACGAACTCCGGTAGTGCTACCTCGCCGGGGGGAGTGGACTCCTTCACGTAGAACCAGCTCCTCTTCCACTCGCTCGCGGCCTTCTTCGGCAGCATGAGCTTGACGAAGTTGGCCTTCGTCTTCAGCTGGAAGGTGACACCTCCGGCCGCCAAGATCGGTCCGCCAGACCCTTCCCGTCCGATACGGCCGTGGAAAAGCTCCAACCACAACGGGAAGTATGGCCTGCAGCCAAGATAGCACTAGCAGAAGGCGACAAAGATCGCCAGCTGCTCGATGCTGTGCGGGCCGAGAGCTGACGTCTTAATCACGTAGTTCGCGCAGAATCGTCAGAAGAACAGCGAAGTGGGAAATCCCAAGCCCCTTTCCAGATGGCTTGGAAAGCAGATGAATTCACCGGCGCGTGGCTTCGGCTCGACCTCGGAAGACATGGGGATCCTCCAATTCCCCTTGCGAAGGACCTCGGTGTCCTCGAAGGACCTGAGTTGCGCAGCGGTGCACTTCGACTTCCCCCACGAGCCCTTCGGAGGATCCATCGAGAAGGGAAGCAGAGTCGCTTGGTCTGGAGAGGTGTGAATTGAGGAAGATAGGAGAAATGGATGCGCAAGAGTGAAGAATGTAGGAAAGGATCTGCAGAATTGATTTGTTACTCCCCTTATAAGGAAGTGCTACCCGCCAAACACGAGGTATCCGTTACCCGCGGTAATTACGCCGAAGTTACCGTTGGGATATCCAATGGATAGTTTGACCAAATTGACGGTCCAACTCCTCCATTCGACTCATTTGCAAATGGCCCATATCCACTCGCCGAAGTAGCGACTGGACAGTGATGACGTTCGTCGAAGCAACGACTAAGGACCTGGGGAAATTTCCTTGGTCTCGGTGGAGTCCATCGCCGATTCGACTGGGCGTCCAAATTGGACTCGCCTACTCCGACTGCCAAATGACCACCTGTGTCTGAATCAACGATGGCCTCGGGGACTACTGATAGGGATATGCCAAATGGGATATGCCCAGCAGGACGTTTCGATTGGGCCAAAGACCTCGCAAGTGGGTCTGCAGGACGGCGACTGGAATGCGACCAAGGAGAAGGCCCGGCGACTAGAGACTGGAGGCCTAGAAGCGTACTCAAAGCCCAGTCGGATTAGGTCAAAGCCTCCGAATCCATATCTTGTTCGTTTGTAAATTGTAAACCCTAGCGAGGTGCCTCATATATAAACCTCCCTAGGGTATCCTGAGAACTTACGTTCCATCATACACCCCTTGACGCGACTCGCTACTTAGATGCCGAGCTCGCCGCCATTGTAACTCGCCCTCTACTAATCCAATCTAGCAGGAGTAGGTCTTTATCCTCCGGGGGGCCGAACCTGGATAAATCCATGTGCATCCGTTCCCATCTCGCACCGTAGATGGCTGCCAGCTCTCGCCCCCGATTCAATCAATCGCTGCCTACTGCAGCGACTGCCGTGGCCATTTCCACGACATAAGGTATCAAAAGCGTTCCTCGAAATAAGGAAGAAAATTACTAGTTTTGGGGTTTGAAGTTTGAACCCATCACCTCTCCCACTGAACCAACTTGCCGAGACCAACAGACCAATCATTCACCTCTATCAGCAATTTCCACCGGGTGTTTTTTAGATTATACCTTCCACAGCTGGGCCTGGGCCTCGCTAGGAAAAGCACTTCGTCTCTTTTTTTTCTCAAGTATGATTTTGTCCACCGACTGGGCCAATGGCACATAGGGCATTAGAAGGCCAATTAAGGTCTGAAATATGGGTTTCGTATATGTTTTGACTCCACATAAATGGATAGACTTCAAACTTTTTTATAAAAAAGGCTGAAAATAGAATTTCACCGGCAAATTTGCATATTACCCCAGATTTAGATGATACAAAAATGAATTTTGTTCATCTCATAGAGATGCATAACTTTCATGTTGGCAATTTTTTTAAATTTCTGTAAGTAGATTCAAACTTTGGTCAAACTAGAGTTGATCAAAGTATGTGAAGTGGCTAGAGGGCAATGGACATGCAACCACATGGTAATTTGTGGTAACAACGTGGGGTAGAATCTTACCAACATGGGTTGGGCATGTTCCTCAAGGGGTTTTGGTACATGCTTCACAAAAAACCCATGTTTTGACTTAGAAGATTAAAAATCAGATAACTAATAAAAAATACCTAATGTAAACATTCTTTTCCTTAACATGATGCACCCATGTACCAAATTTGAGGCCATTTGAATAACCTGTGTGTATTTCCTGGTCAAGACCTAGGTCATCTGGGTCAAAGGCCATGAACCTTATGCATGACACCTCATTTGTGAGAAGGATTCTCTTTAATCATTCCCATATTACAAAGTTTTATTTTTCATGGCAACTAGATCATATAAAAAGACCTAGTGAGAAGATTGTACTTTTTTTGAATTTCTTTTGGCAGATTCAAACTTTGGTCAAACTAGAGTTGACCAAAGGATGGGAAGTAACTAGAGGGCAATGGACATGCAACCACTTGGTGATTCGTGGTTAAAATGTGGTGTATCATTCATCATACCAACATGGGTCGGGTATGTTTTAAAAAGGGGTTTTGGTACACGCTTCACAAAAAACCCATGTTTTGACTTAGAAGACTTAAAATCAGATAAATATTCAAATTTATTTGAAAGACCAAATGTAACATTCTTTACCTTGACATGATGCACCCATGTGCTAAATTTGAGGCCATTTGAACAACATGTATGTATTTCATGGTCAAGACCTAGGTCATTTGGGTCGAATGCCATGAACCTTGTACATGATAGCTCATTTGTGAGAAGGATTTTCTTTAATAATTACTATATCCCAAAGTTTTCATTTTTTTCATGCCACTAGGTCATATAAAAAGTTTACATTCTTAAATATTTTTTGAATTTCTTTTGGCAGATTCAAACTTCGGTTAAACTAGAGTTGACCAAAGGATGGGAAGTGACTAGAGGGAAATGGACATGCAACCACTTGGTTATTTGTGGTTAAAATGTGGTGTATCATAATACCAACATGTGTCAGGTATGTTTTAAAAAGGGGTTTTGGTACACGCTTCACAAAAAACCCATGTTTTGACTTAGAAGACTTAAAATTAAATAAATATTCAAATTTATTTGAAATACCCAATGTAACATTCTTTACCTGGACATGATGTGCCCATGTGCCACAACATGTGTGTATTTCATGGTCAAGACCTAGGTCATTTGGGTCAAATGCCATGAACCTTGTACATGATAACTCATTTATGAGAAGGATTTTCTTTAATAATTATCATATTCCAAAGTTTCCATTTTTTTCATAGCAACTAGGTCATATAAAAAGTTTACATTCTTAAATATTTTTGAATTTCTTTTGGCAGATTCAAACTTTGGTCAAACTAGAGTGACCAAAGGACGAGAAGTGGCTAGAGGGCAATTTACATTCAACCACTTGGTGATTTGTGGTTAAAATGTGTTGTATAATAATACCAACATGGGCCAGGCATGTTTGACAAAGGGGTTTTGGTACATGCTTCACAAAAAACACCATGTTTTGACTTAGAAAACTTAAATTTAGATGAATATTCAAATGTATCTGAAATACCCATTGTAAACATTCTTTACCTTGACATGATGCACCCATGTGCCAAGGTGGTACGCGCGTGGTGTCTTATGATCAAGGTGCAAATAAGTATCCCTCAAAAAATCCGTTCATGCAATCTTCTATGTTTGTACTCCATCGGTACTTCACAAGACAACCATAGAAGAGCTTGAGCAGAAAATGGCATAGCAGATACGTGCAGGTTCAGCAAACCATAGAAGATCTTGAGTAAAATAGGGGGTAAAAGTTGCGAGATTATTCAAATATGAACTTTTTTCCTTTAGATGCATTGTCTTAGATACGTACAGTTCAGATCTGAAATTTATTTAACGCCTAAATAATAGCCAATGATTTCAAATCAATTTCTAAATTTAACCTTAACAATATAATGCAGTATGTTCAATATAGGAGTAGGAAAAGTCTATGTAAGATAAAAAAAAATTATCCTATAACTGTTTAAAGTCCATATGTTCACGATCACGGACAAAAATTTCACGATACCGCTTTTATTCCTTTCAGATTTTAGCCACCAGCCAATTGTTTGCGAACCAATCAACTTTTATATTCTGTTCGCGCTGGCTGTGGGCCAGAAGCCCGGTCAAACATTGTTATAACCATTTCTCTCCCCCTCGTGCCCCTCTCTCCATTCATTCTCTGGGTGTGTTCGGTTCGTGGAGCAAGTGGAATAGAATGGAATGGTTTTATTCGAGATAAATGTGGAACGGTTTCATCTATGTGTTTGGTTTGGAAAAAAAGGAAGAACGGAATGGTTCTATTTTTTGTTCGGTTGGAGGACCCGGACAGCAAAACGGAACAAGGTTAAAATTAATCTTTTGTCTCAATATGCTAATTAAAATTAATCTTTTGTCCCAATACGCTAATTAACAGTGGCAAACCGCCGCTAATCGTAATTAACAATAGGAAATACACATGACATGAAGATATGTCATGGATCTGATGAACAATCTATCCTATACCAGCAAAAAAATAAAATGGCTAGCGCATGATCTAATCTCAATACGTAATTGCCCGCCGTGGTAATCGCGTAGCAGCCCGCGTGGGCGCAGGCACTCGCGGATGTGCGCCTCCTCGTCGCGGGGCGCCTGGCGCTGTGGACTGCATCGGCCGCGCGCTCGCCCCCGAGCCGGCCGTCGCGAGCTCGCCCCTCGAGTCCACCGCCTCACGCTCGCCCTCGAGCCGGCCGCCGCGGGGCTCGGCGTGGTCCTCGTCAGCCGCATCCAAGACAGGTCGCCGCGGAGGTCAGGGACAGGCGCCCCACGGCCGCGGACGCGCCGTCGCTTGCCCTTGCCCCCGCCGCTCGCGTTGTCTCTTGCCCTACCGCCGGCGTCCGCTTGCCCGACCGCCGCCACAGCCCGCTTGCCTGAACGTCGCCGCCACTTGCTTGCCTGAAGTTTTTTCTTGGTGCGAGCGATTAGCGGTGAGATATTTTTCCGGGGGATTAGCGACGGGAGGACGAGGCGATTCCACCGAATCGGTGGAACCAGCGTATTCCGCATCTTGACCAAATATTCGGTTTTGAGGAACGACATCATCGTTCCGTTCCTTCTCTCAACCGAACGCAAGGATAGGTGTTGGGTGCGGAACCAGTCCCATTACATTCTACTTGGTGACGGCAACTGAACACACCCTAGATCTCCTTTTTTTCTTGCCGATCCGATCTCCTCGAAACAACTTCCTCCCCTCGATCCTGGCTCGTTCCCGACCGACGCCGACCTTCTCCTGCGCCGCCGTTCACCAGCGCGCTACCAAGACGTGACTTTAGCCGTGGCTCGGGTCGCCGGCGTGGTTGAAGGTAGTCATCAGCATCGCCTGTCCAGATCCCGGTGGCTTCCTCAACGGTATGTGCCTCCTACTGGACTCTGCGTCTCTGCATCCCCTCGACCTCTCCTCCCACGGGAGCGGCCATCCGATCAACCGCTCCACCAAAAAGACCCATCGCCGCCTTGTCAACAATTACCCCTGTCTCCTTCCTCTTTCCTTGGAATTGCCAACCTAGCTAAGGACGGTTGCTGACTGAGAGGCCGCGACCTCGTATATTCCCATGTGCATATTGGTGTACAGGACCAAGCAGAGGAGCTGATACCTGGGTACCGCAACACAACCGCTCAATGGATGAGGCTAATATCCGGTTGTGTCGATCTACTCGCTGCCCAGGCTCATCCTAATTCCTTCTCCTCTCTACACCCAATTTTTGCAAGCAAGTGATGTGATCACTAGAATGTTATATCATGGGAACGAGAAAAGAGTGCATGTCGGTAACGAGATCAAACTAGGTATTTGGATGTCGATGATCGAAACTCGGACATGTAATATATTGATACATTGCAAATGTATCTATAATTTTTGATGTTTCATGCTTGGTTTTATCTACTTTCTTGTGTTTTGTTCCAACTTTGGAGTACTTTTCATATGATTTCTTGGACTAACCTATTAACAAGAGCCATAGTGTCAGTTGCCTGTTTTCTGCTGTTTTTGGATCCAGGAAAGTCAGAAAATCAATATTCTCGGAATCGGACGGGACAAAAGCCAAAGTTGATATTTTACCGGAAGACTCACGGAGCCAGAAGACGAGACGGAGAGGGGCCACAGAGTGGCCACACCATGTGGTGGCGTGGGCTAGCCCTGGCCGTGCCACCAGGTGGTGTGGGCCCACTGGCCGCCCACCGACCTTGCCTCTTCGCCTATAAGAAGCCTCCCGATACGAAAACCCTAAATAGTCAAGCCTCCAGCAACGAAAAGGATGTTGATACCACTATTGATGTTGATAGATTCTTTTAAAAGAAAAGGAATTGTTGAAAGAGAATCTATAAAATATTTGGTAGAAAAGAAAATGTTAGAGATGTCCAACTCAGGTATATAGAAGATATACATGTTATGGCTGTATTCCTTGCTTGTTAAACAACGTGGTTCTGAGGTATTGGATACCGGTATTGGATACCGAATTGGTTGGTGTGAAATGTCATACAGAACAACACAATTCATGAACTGCAACAGCCTAAGCAACTGGCAAGAGAATAAGTGATGATGTTCATCAAAAAAAATAAAGTGTTATTGTGTTTTCGTTGTCGTCAAACCTAGCCTTCAAGATTTGTTTTAATAATTGTTATTTTGTTCCGGTATTACGAGAACAATGGTTGTTCAAATAATTACCGTATTCCATAAAGGATGGATAAACTTTTACAAGTCTAGTTGGAGAAATCACATCATAAACATTATTGCTAAAATGTCGTAAGACAAATGATTGGAAGGTCACTTATGAAGTGACATCGCTGTTTGAATTTTATTGGAAAGTAAACATGAAGAAACTCCATGTTGATGGATTTTTGGAGTCTTTTGATTTTGATCAATTGACGCTTGTGAAACTTTCCTCGAGATAATTGAAACTCCGTTCATAGGCCAAAGAGGAACGGATGACTAGATTATTGGAAATTGTGCATGCTGATGTGCATAGTCCATTATGTGTAGCCATATGCAATGGATCTTTTTGCTTCATATGCTTTCTCCAGAAATTTGAGTGAATATATCTATATATTCACTTAATAAGTAAGAAGTATGAAACATTTGAAATTTGTTCAAAGACTTTCAAGATGAAGTGAAAAATCATTGAATCAAGAAAATAAAAGAGTTTATGATTTGATCATAAAGGAAGATATTTGAGTTACAGGTTTAGCAAAACACCTAAGATTTCAGGAATTGTTCCATGAATTTGCACTTCCCAAACCATAGGAGTATGGTATGTTCGAGAGATCAAATCAAACCTTGTTTGACATGGTAAGATCAAAGGTGTCATTTATAAAACTGCCATTATGTTTTAAGGATTAAAGCTTTAGAGACTACCTCTTTTACACTGAAAAGAGCACCATCGTGATCCGTTGAAATGACACCATATGAGTTATGGTTTGGGATAAAACCCGAATTGTCTTTTCTTAAATTTTGGTATGCTATGCATAAGTAAAATGTTTACAACCAAAGTCGGATAAGCACGTCTTTGTAGGTTATCCCAAAGAATTTGTTGGAAATTCCTCCATAACACCGAGGACAAAAGAGTTTGTCGCTTAGAACGTCAAGTTTCTTGAGAAGGAATTTTTCGTGAAAAGTTAAGTGGGAGGACAATAGAACTTTGATAAGGTTGTTGAACCTTAGCTATATGTGCTAAGTAGCGCAACATCGGAAAGTTTCCCGGTGGCGGCCACAATGCTCATGGCTCCCGTGATTACAAAGGGTGTGATCTTGGAGATTAGAGTTCCTATTGAACCATGTGGGTCGATAAGAATCAAATAGTAAGATTTGAAACCGAAGTCGTTATTGTTTTGACAATGATGAACCGACTGCATGCAAAGAAGCGATGATGGGCCCTGACTCCATAAAATGACTAGAAGTCATAGAATCCGTGATAGTATCCATACACGAGAAATCAAGTTTCTGAACTTGGAAGACCCTCTGAAAGGCGTGAAGCCTATCGCTCGTGTTTGGATCTATAAAGAAATAGACATGGATGTTTAACATCTATGAAATAATCGACATGTCGGAAAAAGTTTACGTCAATGTTCAAGGAGTTGACTATGACAAGATTTGATCTTTCATAGCGATATTTAGTCTTGACGGATTAATGTAGCAACCACTACATATAATTTGGTATATGGTAGTCGAATAAACAAAACAAGGTTCTTATAATAGAATGGTTACCTAGGATGTGTACATGACACGGTTCGAAGGGTTTTGTTAATTCAAAGGGTGCTAAAAGGGCATGCAAACTTCAATAGTTGAAGTGAGCATAGCGGAGTTGGAATCTTCACCATGATGAAAATGTTAAAGGAGTTCAATTTCATCGGACATGATGAAGATGCTTGCATTCGCAAGAAATTAAGTGGGAGCGCTGAGAAAAATTTCCAATATATTATGCAGAGTACATATTGTTGATTGGAAATGATGTATCTTTTATTAACACAAGTTAAGAATTTCATTAAAATAGGATTTCGATGAAATACTTGGGCAAAACTAGAATATTTGGCATCAATGTCTATATGGATAGATTGAGGCACTAATATGGTTATGCCAGAGGTACATATATGAGATATTGAAAGGGTTCAATATGGAAACAACAAGAAAGGTTCTTGCTGCATGGAAAGGATTGTATCAAGATTCAAGTGTTTCAACACTTGGTGAGTAAAATCACATGAATATTTTGATCGATTATACCATGATATGTATATATCCAGATATGTCCTATGCTCTAAATGTTATGAGCACATACCAGAATGATTCATAAGATGATCATTGGACGATAGTAAAAATATTCTTATGAGCTTTGGAAGAACTAAGAATATATCATGTATAAGTGACAAAGAGTTAAAGGTAGTTCATTGTAAAGTGTTACATTGATACTAGTTTTGTCACAAGATACAAATTAAATTTAACTCAATTTAGAATATGGGTGGCACAATGTAATGGAAAAGATGTTCCATGATGGATTTAGATGAGTTCCAAAGTTGAGACATTGTGACGGATACTTCAACACAAGGCTAAGTATATGACTACTATAGTAGCAGCAAAGGAGGGCATTTGTGTTAAGTAGTTTGTTATCAAACTAGGTGTGGTTCAAAGTGGGCTAATACTATGAAGATATATTGTATGACAATAATATCAACATATTTTAAACCGAACGAACTAAAGGTCTCACCAAAGTACCAAATTTATACAATGCCATCTCATTTGAGAATGAGTGATGCGTAGAGACGCAAAGACATGCAAATACACATGGACCTAAAACTGTCAGATCCGGAGATTATGTTAACCACTAGCAATCACGTATATGCAACACCAGAAAGCCATAAGTGTTCAATACGCAAAGGTTTTCAAACTAGATTATTGACTCTAGTGTAAGTGGGAGACTGAAGGGAATATGCCCGAGAGGCAATAATAAAGTGGTTATTATCTTATTCCTTGTTGATGATAAATGTTTATTTTGCATGCTATAATTGTATTGATTGGAAACGTCAATACATGTGTGTTTAATAAACAAATAAAAGGTTCCTAGTTATGCCTCTCTTATAGACTAGCTCGTTGATTAACAAGATGATCAAGGTTTCCTGATCATGGACATTGGATGTTGTTAATAACAAGGTCGCAACATTTATGAAATGATGTGATGAACATTCATCCGAAGTATAGCATTATGATCAAAGTCATTATGTTTATATTGCTATAACATCATACGAAGTAATCTTAGTCCTTAGACCATGAGATCATGTTAATTGCTAACATCGGAAGAGTGACTTGATAACACCAAACGTCACACCATAAATGGGTGACTATAAAGGTAGGTACAGATACTCCGATAGTGTTATGTTGAGGCTCATGGATCAAGAGTGGGATTTGTCTATCCTGATGACGGATAGATATACTATGGGCCCTCTCGGTGATATCACATTAAGATAGCTTGCAAGCAAGTGATGTGATCACTAGAATATTATATCACGGGAACAAGAAAAGAGTGCATGTCGGTAACGAGATTAAACTAGGTATTTGGATGCTGATGATCGAATATCGGACATGTAATATATCACGAGACAAAGGGATTTAGTTACAACGTTAAAGGTTCACACGATCACAAGAGTCATCGTTGAATATGTGGGAGTCAGTACAGATCTCAAGGTCCTGCTGCTGATTATTGATCAGAGATGGGTATCGATCATGTCTGCATTATTTGCGAACCGTAGGGTGACACACTTAAGGTATACCGACACCATTTAGGAGCAAATATGTTTTAGATAAAGATTAAGAAAGCGCTGGAATCATTTCGATGAAAACCGGAATTGTTTCGGGTGAAATTGCTGAAACTAGTTCTGCATGTGATATTGAAATGTTGCAGGGAGTTTTATGTGAATGTTTCTTAATTAAAGTAATTAACAAAATTCTGAATAAAATAAATAAAAGTGTTTTATTTAATGAGAGCTTGCATTAAATTTGGTGGAAATTTAATGCATGTGAGTGGACATGAGTGGAGGTGTGTGTTTATGTGAGTGGGAGCTCCACCCACATGAATGAGGGAGAGGTAGGGGCACCCACCATGGCTGGCGCCATGCCCCCTTGGGCTGCCCCCTCCCCTATATAAGGAGCACCTCCTCCTCCACTCCTCTTGCAACACCTCCTCGTGAAGGATCTCTCTCCCCCTCTAGTTATTCCCCATGGTCTCGGATTAGCTAGATAAATGTTCCCGGTGGCTTTATCTGGAAAGGAGTTGCTGCTTCAGCTTCTTTGCTGGAGCGAGGGACAGAGGTTGTCGGGGTACCGGGCATGTGTGCGATCACGGATGTGCCGCTGCTTTGCGGTGCTGGACTTGGTGATGCTGGACTTGCTGGAGCTGGATCTGATGGACGTGCTGGAGCCGAACCTGCTGGACTTCATCATGATCTTGTGATCGGCAAGTGTACGACTACATCATCCACGAGTTCCATCTCGTTAACAAAGCTTTGTTGTCTTCAAGGGTAAGTTCTCTATAGATGTATATCCACCCGTTGCTTATATCTAGTAGATAGAACTTGGCATATAGTTCCTATCGTAGGAAATTTTTTGTTTTCTATGCTGCGATCCCAACACTAGCATCATCACAATCATCACATTGAATTAAAGACTTAATCTTATTTATCTTATTTTAGAAAAGTAATTTCTACTCATTGAAAAATAATTAAGATTTAATATTCTCCAATTAAATTATGGGATCATGTTGACACATGTGATCACCACATATTCTAATACATGGGAATGTAATTTAAAGTGTTGGTCATATTTTATAAAGTTTAAGATTATCATTTAATAGAATTAAAGTGACTAGAAATGCCCATATAGCATTATTTTGGTACTAGTCCAATGTCACTGCATGCAAACCTAAATATTTTTACATATTCAGATAGATCTTATCAAATGTGATTTTTGAGAGTTGGAATCAACTCAAAAGCATTTATGGTTGATTTTTAAAAAATGTTTGAATGTGGAAAAGTCTCTGTCTTGTTATTTTTACTATAGGTGATCTCTAACTCCAAATGATTTGAATCCAACGGGAATGTGCTTTCTAAGAAAATTGGAATCATGCAATTTGGTTGAGTGAATATCTTTGAATTGATTTTTGAATCTACTGACAGAATGTGCTTTTAACTAAATTGGAAAATACTTAT
This sequence comes from Avena insularis, assembly GCA_023614405.1. Classification (NCBI taxonomy): domain Eukaryota; kingdom Viridiplantae; phylum Streptophyta; class Magnoliopsida; order Poales; family Poaceae; genus Avena; species Avena insularis. The sequence continues at coordinate 510,674,042 of CM042690.1, forward strand.
TTGAATTCCTAGGCCTGCGCGGGAAACTAAACGGGCCAGCCCAATCTGCACAGCGCAGCGCAGAGGGCTACTGACATGCGGGGTCCACTAGTCAGTGACTTAAACTAACCAAAACGGTATCGTGCATTGTAGGCCCTACGATTAGAAGACGATCTAATGGCTGTGATTCATCGTCTTCGACGAACAGCTCCGGTGAGGAATTAAACCTAATGCGGTGGTCTGGATCGTGTGAGGCTCACCTGGGCTTCATCTAGGCTCGGCGATGGGGGCAAATGGTGTTTTCAACGACGGCGGTTCGAACGGTGGTGGCGGTAGCTCCTGGGGCGGCTCCAATCGACGGCGCCCTTCTCCTTCTGCAGCGGCAGGCTCCGGCCAAATTCTGGCGAAGCGGCACTCGCCTTGCTCCGGGGAGAAGTGTAGGAGGCTCAGCGAGGAGTGGGGAGTGTGTTGGTGTGGAGAATGGAGGCGGAGGAGGCATCTATTTATACAACGGTGAAGGGACATTGCGGCATGGGCTTGGGCTCGTCGGTGACAGCGATACAGGCGGCTAGCGGCGCGACTGAGGGTAGGGGGCGGTGCGGTGTTCCCTAGCGATCGTTGCTGGCTAAAAGGCACGGTACAGGGCGGCGTGGAACGGTCGGGCGCGTGTGATGCTCTGCGCGGGAGCGGCGGTGTTCGAGATGGCGCACGGGAGCTACGGGTCGCGCGACGGCAAACGAGGGTGTTTGGGAGGTGGCTATGATCATGGCGAGTGTGCGCGTGCATGGAGAGAGCGAGGCACGTTCTGTGCGAGCCGGTCGGGTGCGGCGCTCTGGCGCACTCTCAGCACGGCGCAGAGACATTGGGTGCAGCGTCGCTGGGGTGGTCCAAGGCTTGGCTGTGGTCGTGGGCTGGACAAGGGGTGGCGATGGATGGTCGCCTATTGGCTACGCGTCATGGTCTCTATCGCTCTGTCCACGATCAGCCGACGAGTGTGGCTTCAGGCGGCGGCGCACTAGTGCACAACGGCTAAGGGGGAGAGTGGTCTGGTGCTGCTAGACACTTGGGGAGACAGGGGAGTGAAGAGCGAACCAATTGGTCGAGTGATCACTGCTCAAACAGTGAAGTTAGGCCAGAGTTAATTAGTGTCTGCCAGGTGTTTGTCTTAATGGCCGCAAAGAATTTAGTTTGAAATTTTTGAATGAATTTTGGTGAGTGTTGTGATCTTATGCTTGAGAGCCTATGGTTGCTTGGAGAAGTCAAGGTGAATTGATTTAGTTGGTTTTTGCAAAATGGTGATCTTACCATATGAACTAGATTCAAATTTGAACTATCCTTTAAATAGATTTGAAAATAGTTTTGGTGAGTTTGTAAAGTGGGCCTTGGTTCACTTTTACTTGGTCTAGCAAGGGGTGAAAAGAAGTAGAAATGTTTCTGTTAGAAATTCTCTTCTAGGAACACTCAAACAGGCCTAGTGGTTAACTTTGGTCAAAATGACCATTTGATCTTTTTATTCATATTTGATTTATTTTTCTTTTGATTTTGTTTGTAACTGGCCTAGATGATGTAGTATTCATCTTTAAACCCTTTCTCATCATTTGTAGCAATCAAACATGGCAAATCCACTCAATCCTACACTAATGCAAATCACAAATGCATTCATATAGATTTTTGGAATAAAAGTTTTTGTTAACCCTAAATTTGGGTGATTTGAACTTGATAATCTTGATTAACATTTTTGGGGTGTTACAAACCTTCCCTCCTTAAACAAAATCTCGTCCCGAGATTTAAGAAAAACTAGGAACTAAAGAGATTTGGAAACTCAGTCCTAATGTAATCCTCTCGCTCCCAAGTAGCTTGTTCTTTGGTATGGTTGCTCCATTGGATCTTGAGAAACTTGATACTCCGGGTCCTGGTGGTTCTGAAGGCTTCTTCCAAAATAGGAATGGGTACTTCACGATACGTCAAATCCTTGTTGATATCTATGGCTTGGTGATCAATGTTCTTGAACACTTCGGTCTTCTCCGAAACTTCTAAGCATTTGCGAAGTAACGAGATATGGAACACATCATGGATGGCTGACATCTCCTCTGGCAGTTCCAGTTGATATGATACTTCTCCTTGGTGATTCAAAATCTTGAAGGGTCCAATATATCTGGGGGCTAACTTCCCTTTCAGTTGAAAATGTTGCATTCCCTTCAAAGGCAACACTTTGAGATACACAAAATCTCTGACATTGAGAGTCAGGTCTCGATGTCTTTTGTCAGCATAACTCTTCTGTCTGGATTGGGCGGTCTTGAGGTGCTCACGGACATTGTGAACCTTCTCTTCGGCTTCTCGTAGGATGTCGGGTCTGAAAATCTGACTCTCTCCTACTTGCGACCAATCCAAGGGGGTACGACACTTTCTTCCATACAGAAATTCAAATAGGGCGATTTGCAAACTGGCTTGATAACTGTTGTTGTATGAGAATTCCGTGAAAGGCAGACAATCTTCCCATTTTGATCCATACTCTAGCACACAAGCTCTCAACATATCTTCTAAGATTTGGTTGACTCTCTCAGTTTGTCCATCGGTTTGCGGGTGATAAGCTGTGCTGAAGTTCAGCTTGGTTCCTAATCCTTCTTGGACTTTCTGCCAAAATCTTGAGGTAAACTAGGTTCCTCGATCCGACACTATGATCTTAGGGGTTCCATGCAAACTGACGATTCCAGCAGTGTACAACTCTGCTAGCTTCGAACTCTGGTAGGTAGTCTTGACAGGTATGAAATGGGCTACCTTGGACAGTCTATCAACTATGGCCCAAATAGAGTCATTTCCCCTACTAGAAGTAGGCAAACCGGTGATAAAATCCATTCCAACGGAATCCCACTTCCATTCCGGAATCTGCAACGGTTGCAAAAGTCCTGCGGGTCTCTGATGTTCTTCTTTGACTCTCTGACAGATATCACACTTGGCTATGTAGCTTCCAATTTCTCTCATCATCTTGTGCCACCAAAATTTCTCCTTCAAATCCTGATACATCTTCATTCCTCCGGGGTGGAAAGAATAAAGAGTATCATCAGCTTCCTGCATGATAACTTGCTTCAACCCCGAATCTGCTAGCACAAAAATACGTCCTTTGTACCACAAAACTCCTTCTTCATCCTCGGTGAATCTAGGTACCTTCCCTATACCAATACGATGCTTGATTCCATCGATACTTGCATTTCCTTTTTGCGCCTCCTTGATCCGACTGATCAAAGTGGGTTGGATTTCAATGCTAGCTAAAAATCCTTTGCTAACTAGCTCTGTTCTAAACTGCTCCAACTCTTCATGCAAACTTGGTTAGGCTTCTTTAATCACGGTGTTTAATCTACACGACAATCTGCTAAGAGCATCTGCTACCACATTGGCTTTGCCGGGGTGATAGTGAATGCCAAGGTCATAATACTTGATTAACTCTATCCATCTCCTTTGCCTCATATTCATCTCCTTCTGGGTCAAAATATACTCCAGACTCTTGTGATCCGAATAAATCTCACAGCGGTTACCCATAAGGTAATGACGCCATGTCTTCGAGGCTAAAACTACGGCTGCTAGTTCAAGATCATGGGTAGGGTAGTTTTGCTCATGCTGCTTCAGTTGTCGAGACAGATATGCTATGAGTTTGCCTTCTTGCATCAACACACATCCGAGACCAATCTTGGATGCATCACAATACACATCAAAAGGCTTCTTGATATCCGACATAATCAGAATTGGGGCTGAAATCAATATTTTCTTGAGCTCTTGAAAACTTGCTTCACATTTGTCAGTCCATTCATACTTCTTATATTTCTTCAACAATTGGGTCATCGGTCTTGCGATGCTCGAAAATCCTTCAACAAACTTGCGGTAATATCCCTCTAATCCGAGAAATGCACGGACTTGGGTTTGAGTGGTTGGGGCTTTCCAGTCTTCAACATCTTTGATCTTGGCGGGATCGATAGCGACTCCTCCTGCTGACACAATATGTCCTAGGAATCCTACTTCCTTCAACCAGAACTCACATTTGCTAAACTTGGCATACAACTGATGTTCTCTAAGGGTTTCAAGGATGGTTCTCAGATGTAGCTCATGGTCTTCTTCTGACTTTGAATAGATTAGAATGTCATCGATAAAAACAACAACAAACTTATCCAGGAAGTTCATAAAAATCTTATTCATGAGATTCATGAAATAAGTGGGGGCATTGGTTAATCCAAAAGACATGACCGTACACTCATACAATCCATATCTGGTGGTAAAGGTGGTCCTTGGAATATCCATTGCACGAATCTTGAGTTGGTGATAACCAGCTCTAAGATCAATCTTAGAAAACACTCTGGAACCAGTCAACTGGTCAAACAAATCCTCTATCTTTGGAAGTGGGTACCTGTTCTTGATGGTTACATCATTCAACATCCGGTAATATGTGCACAAACGGTTACCTCCATCTTTCTTATCCACAAACAAAATAGGCGATCTCCATGGCAATGCGCTTGGTTGAATCAGACATTTCTCCAACATAGCATCAAGTTGTTGCTTCAGCTCCACTAATTCAGATGGGTTCATACTATAAGGTCTCTAAGCTATGGGTCCAGTTCCAGGAATTAGTTCAATGATGAACTCGATATCCCGATCTGGGGGCATACCGGGCAATTCATCTGGGAATACATCGGGGTATTCACAGACTACTCTGACTTGGTCTAGGGTTGGTTGGGCTAGACTCTTGTTGCATTTGAATTGACGGGGCAAGGTCTCTGATACATGCTCTACTGATACTCCAAAGCTACTGGTCATGGTTATGGCTTTCTTGGCACAGTAGATCAATCCTTTATGTTTCGACATCCAATCCATCCCTAGTACTACTTCCAAACCTTTGTTTCCAGGTAATATTAGATTGGCATAAAAATCTGTTCCATGGATTCTGATAGGTACAACCATGCAAATTTTTCTAGCTTTGGTGGTTGAACCAGGTATTTGAACTATTATAACATGCTTCAATTTTGTTGGTTGAATCTTACTAGTGCATGCATATTCTTCTATAACAAATGAGTGCGATGCTCCAGAATCAAACAACACTCTTGCAAGTACTGAGTTAACAGAAAACATACCCAACATGACATCTGGCGCTTCCTGAGCTTCTTCAGCATTCATGTGGAACAGACGGCCGTTGCGGTTGAGCGAGTTCCCTGGGGCAAATCTCCTTCCAGGTTGAACACGACATCGCTGCTGAGCGGGTGCATTCACATTGGTGGCTGCTGCAAGCTTCTTGGGCACTCATTAAAGTAGTGACCCTTGACTCCACATTCAAAGCAAGTAATCTGGGACTTGTCTTTAACTGCAACATGCACAACATTGCTTCCAGTCCTTGGGGAAGTATTGTGGTTGTTATTGTTGTTGGACTTGGGCGGTGCACGGTTGAAGTTATTGGAGTTACCGGGGTTGTTGTTGTGGTTTCCTCTAGTCTTCAGGTTTCCTCCGCTACGATTGGGGTAGCTTGGACGGGTCATAGGGGGTCTGTTGTTTCTTGGGGCATATCCTGCAGACAGGTTGGGGCGATACTTCTGTGTATTGTGGGATCCAGTCTAGTGCATCATGCGATGCTTGTGGTTGTCATTGGCTTGGCTGATCTCCCTTCCATCTGAATGGCAGATTCTACTAGCTCTTCTAGATCTCCAAAACAGATGTTGACTAACACAGTCTGCATCTCATCATGCAATCCATTCAGGAATCTTTCATTCTTCTTTGCCTCGGTGTTGATCTCATCAGGGGAATATCTAGCTAGGGATAGAAATTTGTCACGATACTCCACTACTGTCATCCTTCCTTGCTTCAGTTCCCTGAACTCATCTCTCATCCTGGTGACCAAACCTTGTGGCACATGGGTGCGGCTAAACTTGATCTTGAATGCTTCCCAAGTCATCATCTGACCGTCGTTCATGGTATGGGTGCTATTCCACCATGCTCTTGCATCTCCTGCCAGATAATGGGTGGCAAACAGTACTTTCTCATTGGCTTCAACTCCTCCGACCTCCAGATTGTTCTCCATGGTTTGCAACCAGTCATTAGCATCCAAGGGATCCTCAGACTTATTAAAGATAGGTGGGTTGGTATTCTGAAAGTTCTTGAGTTTGGATCCATGGTGATCCTGGTTTACGTGACCTTGGTTGTTGTGGGCCATCTGAGCTATCTGTTGAAGAGTGGCTAGGTTGGCTTGATGTTCGACTCTACTAGCTTCAGGGTCAGAAACTAGCATTTGCAAAATCTGCAGCATCGGGTCCTGAGATGAGTTGCTTCCTCCAGGATTTCCACGAGTCATCTGAAGATTGAGATAGATAATGAGATAACAGGGAAATTTCTAAGGTTCATGGTTTTGTTTCAAAAGCTTAAACTTTGAGTTTGACTCAGGTTTGGTAAACTAACAACTTCTTCTCATTCATTCATTCATTCAAAGCACACCATACAAACACACACCACAAGACAAATAGAAAACAAATGGTTTTAAGAACCATTCTGTGAAACTACGATATAGTGGGACTGGTACAACTCATTCCTACGGTAGTGATCAAGTGCATCTAATCATCATCATTGAAGTAAGAATCATCATCATCAGTGTGGAACTCCATGGCATCATCCTCCAGGTAATCGTTGTCATCACTGAGGTAAGAGTAAAGATCTCACTGAATATCTTCACCTTCCTCCTCCTCCTTTGCTTCAAGCTGGACTTCCTGTTCACGGATGGTCTTCTCGAGAGCGGCCACCTTCTTGTGAAGACGATCGATGGTGCGATCCTTCTTGTCGCGTTGACGACGAAGTGATTGGTGCTCCTTGGCGAGAATGGTGAGGGTATGGTCCTTCTTGACGGCAATGGCAAGGTTGTGGTTGGCGTAGGCTCGGGCGTTGTCCTACTCCTTCTGCGTATCATACAACATGAAGTCAAGATTGTCCACTTGGTGCTTCAGCTCCGGGTGTCCTGGCATCTCCAAGGGCATTCCCATAGAATCACGCCTTGTGAAGTGAGCAAAGCGAGTTCCCTGGATCAAGTTGATGTTTTGCCCACACAGACGGGAAAGAGCTTCATGCATAGCACTGGCTAATCCATCTAGCCAGTTATTCTCACGCAAGGTGAATTGGATTTTCTCAGAAGTGGGTGCTTCCATCTTGCCTCCGAGATCTGCAACTATCAGCCATTGTAGATCTCCTCCTATGTGATCGTTGAGTTGTGCCCCGAAGAATTCCGGGTGCGGGCACTCAAGATACTCTGACAGTGCATCTAGATCCCTCTCAAAGATCAGTTGGCCTCCGTTGCCCAACTAGTAGAACTTGCAATACTGGACTTCCATCTATAAGAATTTAGGATGAGTAAGTTAGTGAGGTGATTAAGTGTGTCAAATTTTTATGTAGGAAAGCAAGAAGTTTTTGCGGAACATGATTTTTTTGAAAGAATCAGGGATAAGAGTGGGAATAGGTTTTCATAAATACTCACTTCTTTTGTTTTGAAACTAAGTTTTGTTCGGATGTCCATTCTAACTAGGGTCTCCTATGGTCAGGATGGCTCTGATACCAACTTGTCAACACCTAGATTTTTAATCCCAGATGCCTGTTATGCCATACCTCGCAATCCCAGGATTACCATTTTTGCGAGACATAATAGATTGGATATCACAATACATCATCCATTACAAACCATAATAAGGTCTTACACAAATAAGGGATCTCATGATCCAGTCTTAATACAAATCAAGCAGCGGAAAGAAACATAGTAGGGGCTCCATCTTCAGAGTCACAGGCAATGCTGATGATGGGAGATGATCCTAGTTGTCATAGACTTCCTGCTGTCCATCATCATGATAGTCCTCCTCATAGTCTGGCCACAGGAATAGCCAGGGACAAATCAATGAGTACTCTTTAAGTACTCGCAAACAATTACTAACAAGTAAGGTAGTTCTAGTAGGACCCTTAAGCTCTACGTTTATTTGCAAAAAGCCAGGTTTATCTAAAACTGAGTTTAGAAGTAAAGAAAACTAAGTTAATGTTGTAAATCACTTAAGTGGGAACCTAGCTTTCATATCCACAACCCTATTGTGGTCAAGTCAAAGTCATAGTTCAGTTCACAAGTCATTTTGAAAAGATCTGACGACGGAACAGTATGGCCACTCCAACTGTCCATGACCGCGGACATGGCTATTCGAATAGTTTGACACTTTGCAGAGGTGGTACACTTTCACCACAAAATTCGATAGATCCATCAGGGATAACCCTGAATCATCATACTTAGTATGCGGATAATTAATCATAACCTTCCAATTACACACTCTAGTATAAGCACCTCCCCTATGAGCTTGGCCTCCTAGCCATGGCCATCCGCCATCCTGGGCACTGCATAGGTGGAAATTCACACTCACGAGGTAGCCTCCGCTCAACCTCTTCCACGAGGGAACCCATACTAAGGCATATAAACTTCCGGCTAAGCCCTACCTAATTAGGGTATTGTGGTTGTACGGTAAATTGGAATGGTATCGCATCCGAACCCAACCATCAGTTTTTATAAAGGGCCAAGGCTCATGCCTCAATATTTTCATCATCAAATCCTTTTGTGTTTCTCAACACATGTCAAAACATTTCAATAGAATGAACCATCATTCCAAGGTTTCCATAATCATTTTCACCAAGTGTTCCCATCTAAAGTGATCAACTTTTATGTTTAGCACTAGCCACTAAAGTTAAGAGTGTTCACTAATGAGGGGTGCTAATCTCCAATCTCATGCCATGGAATGACATCTAAGTATAACTAGTTAGGCCTAGTTTTATACTCTTTATGCTATCTATCCTATTTTTCCAATACTCACAAAGCACTAACTAAAAGTAAAGAACTTTGGTAAAGTAAAAAGAATAAAGCTTGCAAGTAAAATTTGGGATTGGTATAAATCAAAGGTATATAACCAATCATTCCTATTGTATCTTGCTTAGGTTATCTTGCAATTTGTGATGGATTGCCTTGAGTAGAGCAGTGGTTGAAGTTTTCTTCTTCTTCGTAGTACTCCTCCTCCTTGTATCCCAGGTCGGTACTATCGTCTATAAATGAATACGGGATACACAATCACCAAACAATACTTAACTAATTGTATTTAGCACACGAAGGCACACACTTTATGATCTAGTATCATCACAATCATCACATGAATTAAAGACTTAATCTTATTTATCTTATTTTAGAAAAGTAATTTCTACTCATTGAAAAATAATTAAGATTTAATATTCTCCAATTAAAATATGGGATCATGTTGAAACATGTCATCACCACATATTCTAATACATGGGAATGTGATTTAAAGTGTTGTTCATATTTTATAAGGTTTAAGATTATCATTTAATAGAATTAAAGTGACTAGAAATGCCTATATAGCATTATTTTGGTACTAGTCCAATGTCACTGCATGCAAACCTAAATATTTTTACATATTCAGATATATCTTGTCAAATGTGATTTTTGAGAGTTGGAATCAACACAAGAGCATTTATGGTTGATTTTTGAAAAATGTTTGAATATGGAAAAGTCTTTGTCTTGTTATTTTTACTATAGGTGATCTCTAACTCCAAATGATTTGAATCCAACGGGCTTGGATAGATAATTTAAATGTCTTTCTAACAAAATTGGAATCATGCAATTTGGTTTAGTGAATCTCTTTGAATTGATTTTTGAATCTACTGACAAAATATGGTTTTAACTAAATTGGAAAATACTTATTTGAATTCCTAGGCCCGCGTGGGAAACTAAACGGCCGGCCCAATCTGCACAGCGCAACGCAGAGGGCTACTGACATGCGGGGTCCACTAGTCAGCGACTTAAACTAACCGAAACGGTATCATGCATTCTAGGCCCTACGATTAGAAGACGATCTAACGATTGTGATTCGTCGTCTCCGACGAACAACTCTGGCGAGGAATTAAACCTAACGCGGTGGTAGGGGTCGTGTGAGGCTCACCTGGGCTCCAGCTAGGGTCGGCGATGGGGGCGAATGGCGTTGTCGATGATGGCGGTTCGAACGGTGGTTGCGGCAGCTCCAATCGATAGAGCCCTTCTCCTTCTGTAGTGGCGGGCTCCGGCCAAATTCCGGAGAAGCGGCGCTCGCGTTGCTCCGGGGAGAAGTGTGGGAGGCTCAGTGAGGAGTGGGGAGTGTGTTGATGTGGACAATGGAGGCAGAGGGGGCCTCTATTTATACACCAGCGAAGGGACATTGCGGCATGGGCTCGGGCTCATCGGTGATGGCGATACAGGTGGCTAGCAGCGCGGCTGAGGGTAGGGGCGGTGTGTTGTTCCCTGGCGATCAATGCTGGCTTGAAGGCGCGACACAGGGTGGCGTGGAACGGTTGGGCGCGTGCGATGCTCTGCGCGGGAGCGGCGGTGTTCGAGACAGTGCACGGGAGCTACGGGTCGCGCGGCGACAAACGGGGGTGTCTGGGAGGTGTCTGTGATCATGGCGAGTATGTGCGTGCGTAGAGAGAGCGAGGCGCGATCTGTGCGAGCCGGTCAGGTGTGGCGGTCTAGCGCACTCTCGGCACAGCGCAGAGACACTGGGCGCGGCGTCGCTGGGGTGGTCCAGGGCTTGGCTGTGGTCGTGGGCTGGACAGGGGGTGGCGGTGGATGGTCGCCTGTCGGCTGAGCGTCGTGGGCAAGGGCGGCGTGGTCTCTGTCGCTCTGTCCATGGTCGGTCGGCGAGTGTGGCTTCGGGCGGCAGCGCACTGGTGCACAACGACTAAGGGGGAGAGTGGTCTGGTGCTGCTAGACACTGGGGGAGACAGGGGAGTGAAGAGGGAACCAATTAGTCGAGTGATCACTGCTCAAACAGTGAAGTTAGGCCAGAGTTAATTAGTGTCTGCCAGGTGTTTATCTTAATGGCCGCAAAGAATTTAGTTTGAAATTTTTGAATGAATTTTGGTGAGTGTTGTGATCTTATGCTTGAGAGCCTATGGTTGCTTGGAGAAGTCAAGGTGAATTGATTTAGTTGGTTTTTGCAAAATGGTGATCTTACCATATGAACTAGATTCAAATTTGAACTATCCTTTAAATAGATTTGAAAATAGTTTTGGTGAGTTTGTAAAGTGGGCCTTGGTTCACTTTTACTTGGTCTAGCAAGGGGTGAAAAGAAGTAGAAATGTTTCTGTAAGAAATTCTCTTCTAGGAACACCCAAACTGGCCTAGTGGTTAACTTTGGTCAAAATGACCATTTGATCTTTTTATTCATATTTGATTTCTTTTTCTTTGATTTTGTTTGTAATTGGCCTAGATGATGTAGTATTCATATTTAAACCTTTTATCATCATTTGTAGCAATCAAACATGGCAAATTCACTCAATCCTACACTAATGCAAATCACACATGCATTCATATAGATTTTTGGAATAAAAGTTTTTGTAACCCTAAATTTGGGTGATTTGAACTTGATAATCCTGATTAACATTTTTGGGGTGTTACACCCGCCATTCGCCACCTCCACCACCATCTCTACGTTACGAGGAACCAGAGCCATGCCGCCGCACAAGCATGCCACCCCCAAGGCGGTCCCAGCCCAGCATCGTTATACGCGATCAGGGTGAACAGCCTCGGCATGCCGGAGAGCGCAGCGGCCATGACAGACACAAGAGCAGGTCCCACAAGGAATCACCACGTCCGACAAGCAACCACGACAAGCGTGAGGAGTCGCAGGAGGGGCACAACAAGAAAGCTAACCCACTGCCTCCACCGCCGCCATCGCCACCTAGCAGCCATCATGGCGGAGGTCATGGCGGATCTCACAAATCGCACCACAACTCTCCTCCCCATGACGGAAAAGGGAAGCAGCCAGAGCCATATGATGCATGATCGTGGCTGGACAAGATACAAGAAGCTCGGGAGCTCCCATACCTTGGGCCATGTTGTTTTGGACCAGTCATACGGGCCACAACCTACCCCAAGGGCCTCCGAATAGACAAGACCATCAAGCCCTACAATGGTACCGCCAGGCCAACAACTGGGCTGCAGGACTACAGCGCAGCGATTCACATCGCAGGGGGAAACCACAATGTCTCCGTCAAGTACCTCCCACTCATGTTGACAGGCACCGCCCGACAATGGATCGACGACTTACCAGAGAAATCAATATGCAATTGGTTGGACATGCATGAAGCGTTCATCAAACACTTCGAGGGTACATACAAACATCCCTGCACTATTGGAGACCTAAAATGGTGTGTGCAGGAAAAGGATGAAACCTCCCGTGCCTACCTCTCTTGCTGGCTGGATATGAAAAATTCCTGCACAGGGGTGCACAAATAGACCGCTATGGCCGCCTTCATTGATGGTCTGGAAAAGGGAACTTTGCTCTGGCATACGTTGAAGCGCAGACAAGATAGCAATGACCTCAACGCAATGATTGCCATGGCTAGCGAGTTCGCCGCTGCTGATGACGACGCGCATGGATCGTTGTCGGCGATAGCAATTCCTACCTAGGCCAAGAAGAACAACAATAACAAGCAGAAGAATCCACCCGAAGAGAAGCAAGTAGCTGACATGGTCGCTGCAACGTTCACTGACAGAGGCAATGGCGGACAACGTGGATGTGGTCGGGGGGCTAGCAGTGGCCAGTAGAGGAGTGACACTACACCCTCAGCGCCCCGCGTCCCCCAAACGTATGAAGAGTACCACGATATGCCGTGTTTCGTCCATCTCGACGCCAATGGCAAATCCAACCACACCAATCGCCAGTGCAAGTTCATCAATGGTCTCAAGGAGGACCCTGAGTCCGGCTACAAGCAAAGTCGGAAGAATAGATCCCGCGGAAAGGGCAAAGGGAAGAAGAAGGAGGAAGAACCCGAGGAATCAAGTGATATGGACGAGGACATGGACCCAACATATTCCGACAAGGGAGAGGATAAAGGGAAAAATCCCTTAAAAAAGAAGGCTCCATGTTACCACACCTTCCTTGGTACCCCAACCATCTAGACCCAGAAAACCTCTCTGAGGATATTAATGGCTACCCTTCCTCCGGTTCCCCAGTACGTCAGGTGGTCGGAAGTTTCAATTACTTGGGATAGGAAGGATCATCTAGAACTCATCCCAACAGAGAACCAGTATGCCATTGTCATAAACCCTTTGATTGCCGGCACGGAGTTCACCAAGTGCCTCATGGACAGTGGAAGAAGCATCAACATCATGTACCTGGATACACTGCACAAGATGAACTTGACGGAGACCCAGCTAAGGAAGAGCAACACCGTGTTCCATGGGGTTGTCCCTGGCCGACAAGCAAATTCCCTGGGCTGCATCATGCTTCCGGTCGCTTTTGGTGATGTTAACAATTACCGCCAAGAACGCATGACCTTTGAAGTGCTGCCTTTCAAGAGCGTGTACCACGTCATCTTCGGACGCGACATCTTCCACTCCTTCCTCGCAAGGCCATGCTTTGTCTACAACAAACTCAAGATTCCCGGACCAAATGGCGTCATCACCGTTGACGGAAGCTTTACCAAGGCAAGGGAGTGCAAGCTCAGAAAAGTCTCCTTCGCCAAAGCAGTCCTCTGCGGTGAGGAGTTCAAGGAGATTCAGAACCAGGTTGATGCCTCGAAGATGCCGGCTTTGAAGAAGCAGATCACTGCTGCCGAACCCGCCTTCAAGGCCGCCATCAAGACCAAGCAGGTGGAGCTTGTCGAAGGTGATTCCGCCAAGACCACCGCCATTGGCATGGACCTGGATCCCAAATAGGAAAGCGCACTCGTCGAGTTCCTCCGTTAGAATAGGGACATCTTTGCCTGGCAACCTGCTGACATGAAAGGTGTACCTAGGGAACTTGCCGAGCATAGCTTGAATATTGATCCTAATGCCAAACCGGTGAAACAACCTCTACGACGCTTTGGTGATGAAAGACGAAGGGCCATAGGCAAAGAAATAGCTATGTTACTTAAGGCTGGCTTTATCCGAGAAGTTATTCACACCCGATGGGTGGCAAATCTGTACTTGTCCCCAAAAACGGAACCAATGAATTAAGAATGTGCGTTGATTACACCGGCTTGAAGAAAGCGTGTCCGAAGGATCCGTTTGCTTTACCTCGCATTGACCAAGTCATTGACTCAACGGATGGCTCGGAACTTCTGTGTTTTCTCGATGCCTATTCAGGATACCACCAGATCCGGATGCGAAAGTCGGACCAATTGGCCACTTCGTTCACCACACCCTACGACATGTATTGCTACGTCACGATGCCCTTTGGGTTGAACAACGCTGGTGCTACGTACCAGCGGACGATGCAACGTTGCCTGCATGACGAAATAGGTCGCAACATACACGCTTACATGGACGACATCACGGTAATGTCAAAGAAATCAAATGACCTTATCGCTGACTTGCAGGAAACCTTTGACAATCTCCAGAAATACAACATGATGCTGAACCCAAAGAAGTGCGTCTTCGGGGTGCCATCAGGCAACCTGTTGGGCTTCATCGTTTCGCATTGCGGAATCGAGATGAACCCAGGGAAAATCAAGGCCATCATCAACATTAAACGCCCGACATGCCTGAAGGACATACAAAGGATCACAGGCTATGTTGCAGCCGTAAGCCGGTTCATCAGCCGACTTGGTGAGAAGGCTATGCCACTCTATAAGTTGCTTAAGAAGGCGGACAAATTCACATGGACGGACGAAGCTGACGCAACACTTCAGGAGTTGAAGAGAATAATCTCCTCCCCACCTATACTTGCAGCACTGGTGCCAAGGGATCCTATGTTAGTTTACATGGCGGTGGCCAACCAAATAATCAGCATCGTCATCGTGGTTGAGCGCAATGAACCAACACACGAATACGGAGTTTAGCGACCCGTTTACTATGTAAGCGCGGTCTTGACGGAATCCAAGCAGCGTTACCCTCACTAACAGAAGATAGCTTATGGAGTTTTCCTTGCTTCTCACAAGTTAAGGCATTATTTCCAGGAGCACCCCATCAAAGTAGTGAGCAAAGCTCCACTGTCTGACATCGTCAACAACATCGACGCTACAGGGAGAGTGGAAAAGTGGGGCATTGAACTTGCCACCTTCGACATCACCTACAAGCGACGCGGCGCTATCAAATCACAAGCATTGGCGGATTTTCTTGCAGATTGGACAGAACTGCCAGAAGACACTCATGTGCCAGAGCTAGAGTATTGGGTCATGCACTTTGACGGATCCAAGTTACTCAATGGCTCGGGGGCTGGTGTATTATTGCAATCACCAACAGGAGAGAAGTTGCAATACGTCATGCAGATCCACTTCAACGCTACAAATAACATGGCAGAGTACGAGGCCCTCATTCACGGACTTCGCGTAGCCAAGGATATTGCCATCAAGCGCATAGTTTGTTGTGGAGATTCCGACTTGGTTGCCCAGCAAGTAGCTGGCACCTGGAATGGGCGGAACCCTATGATGGCGAAATATCAAGACGAAGTAGACGAAATAGCCAAGTGCTTCGACGGCTACGAAGTCAAGTACGTCAAAAGGGAGGATAATGAGGCGGCAGATCTGTTGTCAAAGCTTGGATTAGCTCGTCGACCAATTCCGCTAGGCATTTTCCTGGAGTATTTACGGACTCCATCCGTGAAGGGAGCGGACCCCGACAACCCGGATAGAGTGGACTCATTTGTTAATACAGTAATAGTGACCTCTCCAGCTTGGATGAAGCCGTTCATGGATTATCTACAAGATAGAACTTTTCCCACCAACAAAGTCGAAAGCCGGCAAATAGTACGCAGAGCAAAAGGCTATGTCATCATTGACGGCCAACTGTACAAGAGAAGTACCACATGATTTTTCCTACGATGCGTCTCCCAGCAGCAAGCTATTGAAATCCTTAGAGAAATACATCTCGGAGATTGCGGGCATCACGCTACTCCCATATTGTTGGTGGCTAAAGCCTTCCAACAAGGATTCTACTAGATAACTGCCAAGGCATACGCCGACAAGTTTGTACAACCATGCCTTGGGTGTCAGTTTTATGCAAGACAACCAAGTGTTCCAGCTGAAGAATTGAGAACAATACTAATAACTTGGCCGTTTGTAATCTAGGGGCTGGACATGGTGGGACCTTTGCAGACAACACCCTGTGGATTCACACACTTGCTAGTAGCAGTGGACAAATTCACAAAATGGATTGAACCTAAACCCATTAGAAAGATCGATGGGGCAACAACCCTAAAGTTTGTCTGGGATCTAGTGGTGAGATTTGGTCTCCCACATAGCATCATCACTGACAATGGCAGAAATTTATCTCTCGGAGAAGTTGAGGAGTACTGTCATGAGAAAGGCATCCGCCTTGACCTAGCATCTGTGGCACATCCACAGTCAAATGGGCAAGTTGAAAGGGCCAATGGACTAATTCTGCACGGAATCAAGCCACGCTTAGAGGCACCGCTACATAGAGCAGTTGGAACCTAGGCGGAGGAACTACCATCTGTCTTGTGGAGTTTAAGAACAACACCCAACCGATCCACCGGCTTGACTCCTTTCTTCATGGTTTATGGAGTAGAAGTAGTTCTCCCATCCGACATCCTCCACAATGCACCAAGAGTTTCCGCCTACAAGGAGGATGACGCTGAAGAATCCATACGATTATCTGTGGACCTACTTGAAGAAGAGCACGTGCTAGCATGCCAAAGATCTGCCGTCTACCAGCAGAAGTTGGACGGCTACCATAGTCACCGTGTAAAGCATCACTCATTTAAAGAAGGGGATCTGGTGCTTAGAATCAAGCAGGAGCAATCACACAAATTATCGCCGCCTTGGGAAGGACCGTTCGTCATAAGCAAAGCATTGCTCAATGGTTCCTATTACCTCGTCGATATTCGCGAGTTGAAAGATAGGCCAAAAAATCACAAGCGCAAGCAACATGACTCCGATGATGATTACCCGAAGACAGATCGACCATGGAACATAGCACATCTACGTCCCTTTTACACTTAGCACATTTATATTATGTAATAAGTTTCTTATATGATCAATGAAACAAAGCATTTGGTTCACTCATATTCTCTAAGTCTTTTACCTCCTTTAGTTGTTCGTTTTTGGATCATATAAACCCTTTATGCACAAGGTTGCATTTGTCCTTGTGAAAATTCCGCCTACGGGCATTAGCTTAAGTTTTCTAGGCTACACATTTTCTGAAGTTTTTATGTGGATTCCGGAGTAGTGACTTTTTGGCACTCAAAGCCGGCTATTTTGTTCTTAGGTTCTGGATGGTGCTATTAAGCATCATCGCCTGAGACCATAGTTCTGTGATGCGAGTCTTCCGTCTCACGAAAGGTCAAGCATACGAACCAGAATAATGAATAAGCCAGCACTTGCTTAAAAATATATACACATGCTGGAAACAGATAAGTTGTAGGAAGCTTGAATACAAGTTTTCCGCCTTAGACAAACATAAGTTTTTTCCGCATACATTTTGCAGAGACACATTTAATACAAAAATTGTTTTTCATGGCTCTGCTGCAGGGGACTTCGTGGTGGCATCATTAGGAGAGCCAGGCCGAGAGAGCTTGTCAAACTCTGAAGGAGAGGGGCTAGACTCGGATGAAGTCACGTCGTCATCCTGAATCTCGGCAGGCACAAAGACATCCGCCTTGACCATCTTGGCAACTCTGGTGTCGAAGCTGGCGAGAGAATTCCAAATAGCATCGCTATCGATCTCTCGACCTTCCTCGTCTATCTTGGGAAAGCCGGAGGTCACCAGGTAGATGTCGGCATTGTCATAGTGCGCCTTGACTAAGGACAAGGTCATCCTGGCACCAGCCTGGACGTAAGAGGCTTTCCAGTCCTTGACTTTTTTGGGGGCTCGGCGCAGGATTTCCGCGAACTTAGTTGCTGAGTCTGCCACCTTTATGTTAATACCCATAAGTTGAGCTATCTCCTTGGCTTGGGTGATGACGGTGCTGAAGAAGTTGCCGGCAAGAATCATGCGTTCCTTGGAACTTGGAGCACCCTCACCCAAGTTGGCTAAGCCAATGGGAGCTGTGGTTTGCACAAAACACAAGGACCATGAGTACAAACAAGTAAAATGGTTGTCCAACTTACAGGAAAGACCAAGACGGAGAAAGGTTACCAAAGGTGCTCGTTTCCGCTTGCATGCATGTCTCCGCCAAGACATCGTGCTCATTCTGGACTGACTTGAACATCTCAAGACTCCTAGCATTTTGCTCTTTGGCAGCTTGGTTTTGGTCTTTGAGCGGTGCAATCTCATCCTTCAGGCGCTGCATCTCGACGTCCGCAGACTCTTGCATAGCCTTCATCGTTGCCTCATGGCCCTTGATGGCCTCGGCCAAGTCCTTCTTCAGAATCTTGTTTTCATCATTGAGCTCCTAGATATGCTTAGATTGCTCGATGATGCTCTTGGCCTTAGAAATGGCTTCTGTAAGATGGAAATAAAAAAGTGCTATCAAAAGACGGAAGAAATGACTCAATGGGAAAGCAAGGAGCTGTCGTAGGAAACAGACTCTAGCTATTTTTGATCTGTTCCTTCAGGAATTTGGTTTTACCCTGTTCAAGGTCCATCTCCTTCCGAAGAGTAGCAAACCTCTCATTGGCGGCTATCCTATGTTTATTCTCATTCTGCACATGATATAAGCATGCTTAGTTTCTCTAGAGCATCTAGTCGGAACTATTCAGTTTCAACTAAACGCTCGGGGGCTACAATACACGATTTTAAAGTAAGCTAGTTTCTCTAGAGCATCTAGTCGAAACTTTGCAGTTTCAACTAAACACTCGGGGGCTACACAGACAAGTTCTACACTTAGTTCTCTAGAGCACTCAGGCCAATAACTATTGATTTATCCGCCTAAGAGCTCGGGGGCTACAGTGGGATATACTACACAAAGTAAAGCAAGTGAAGTTCAAAAAACTTACGATGGCAATGATCCTGAGATTTTTGGCCAGATGAGCGTAGGAATCATGAAAGGTCCGATCATTCTTATAGATTGCGTCGGCCTGCTTGATGAGATCATCTAGGCTCAATGTTGGAGGAGTCGTAGCTAATGGAGAGGTTCAAGCCAGAGGCATGGATGAAGCCCTAGCTGCCTCCTGCACCTTCAGGGCAGATGATCACGTGGAGGCTCCCGCCTTAATCATTGCTTCCACGTCCACCTCTTCCACTTCCTTCCCTTTCTCGGTGGCATCCTTAGTCGGAGCTTCAACCACTTTAGAAGAGGTGCTCTCCTACGTTGCCTGGCCGCTGGGAGCAACGTCTGCCTTGACAGAGCCTGGGACATTGATACATTGCAAACATATCTATAATTTTTGATGTTCCATGTTTGTTTTATATCTACTTTCTTATGTTTTGTCCAAACTTTGGAGTACTTTTACACATTTTCTAGAACTAACCTATTAACAAGATGCCACAGTGCCAGTTGCCTGTTTTCTTCTGATTTTGGTTCCAAAAAAGCCAGAAAATGAATATTCTCGAAATTGGACCGGACAAAAGCTAAAATCGATATTTTACTAGAAGACTCACGGAGCCAGAAGACGAGACGGAGAGGGGCCAGGGGCTGGCCAAACCATGTGGTGGCGTGGGTCCCCCTAGCCACTCCACTAGGTGGTGTGGGCCCCTGGTCCACCCTCTGACATCGCCCCTTCGCCTATAAGAAGCCCCCCGATGAGAAAACCCTAAAGAATCCAGCCTCTAGCCACGAAAAGTTCCGCAGCGCAGCCACCACCAAAGGGGAGATTCGGGGGACAGGAAGTCTCTATTCTAGCACCCTGCCAGGACGGGGAAGTGCCCCCGGAGCCATCTCCATTGATCGCCACCACCATCTCCATCGTCGTTGCTGATTCCCATGATGATGAGGGAGTAGTTCTTCCTCGAGGCTAAGGGTTCTACCGGTAGCTATGTGTTCATCTCTCTCTCTCTCTATGCATGATCATATTGTGATCATGAGCTTTTTAATCAAGTAGATATACCTTGCTACTCAAGTGCTTTAATAGATCTCTGCTCTCCCCACGTGTGTGAAGTTGACAGTGTGCACACCGTGTGGCACTTAGCCTAGAGATTACAAATACTTGTTATGAGTTATATTTGGAGTTGGATGTCTCTATGAAATTGTGGTATTTGTTGGAACCATCTAGCGCTCAAGGTGATAGTGAGGGGTTAACTAGATGGGGAAAGTGAACTTTGAGGAGTGTTGTTATAGCCCTACCATGGATTAGAGCATCCAACCGAAGAGTAGTATCATGAAGAGAAGATATTTATATGAGAGTGTTCACTAGTGAAAGTATGATCCCTAGGCCTTGTTTCTAAGCATTGAAACACCGTTTGCAACTAGATCTGTTAGATGTTTGCTTGCTTCCATATTTTTGCTTTTAGTATTTTCCTCCTGTCAAGCTCTTTTCTGGCACCGTTGTCTTATATCCATACCACTTGTATTTCACTATCTCTTCACCGAACTAGTGCACCTATACACCTAACAAGTGTATTGGGTGTGTTGGGGACACAAGAGACTTCTTGTATCTTGATTGCAGGGTTGCTTGAGAGGGATACCTTTGACCACTTCCTCCCTGAGTTCGATAAACCTTGGGTGATCCATTTAAGGGAAACTTACTGCTGTTCTACAAACCTCTGCACTTGGAGGCCCAACAAGTGTCTACAAGAATAGAAGTGCGTATACATCAAGCTATTTTCTGGCGCCATTGCCGGGGAGGTAAGGTAAAAGGTACTCACATCCTCCGGTGTGAGTGCTCGAAGTTATTTCCTTTAGATTCTGCAATTTTGTCTTTTTGTTTGTTGTTTTCACTAGTTAGGCTTAATAGAAAACAACAACAAAATTAGGGAGCTTTATAGTATTTATCTTGAGTTAGGACATGAAGTGTTTGAAGAGAAAATTAAAAAACCTATAGAACTTTATTTGAATGCTAATAGCAATGTTGTTAGTATGAATTCTTTGGAAACCATTATTGCTAATGCTATGGAAAATCCTAAGCTTGGGGAAGCTGGTTTTGATGAGCATGATATTTTTAGTCCCCCAAGCACGGAGGAGAAAATTTACTTTGATGATACTAAGCCTCCAATATATGATGATTACAATGATGAATATGATATTTTCAGTCCACCTACTATTGAGGAGAAAATTAATTATGATTACAATATGCCTCCTATATTTGTTGATTATGGTGATCAGAATAATAATGATAGCTATTTTGTTGAATTTGCTCCCACTACAATTAATAAGAATGACTATGTTTATGTGGAGAGTATTAATTCTTTTATGCATGTGGCTCATGATAAGAATGTTTCATGTGATTGTTATATTGTTAATTTTAATCATGATACTACTGAAAGTTATTATGAGAGAGGGAAACATGGTTTTATGCATCTCAATAATATTAGGTTTCCCCTCTTTATGTTAAAAGTCTTGAAGTTGTACTTGTTTTGCTTTACTATGCTTGTTGCTTTGTGCTTTCATGACTTGTTTATTTACAAGATTCCTATGCATAGGAAGTGGGTTATACTTAAATGTGCTTTGAATTTGCTTCTTGATGCTCTCTTTTACTTCAATTCATATTTCGTATGTGACCATCTTCTCAAACTATCATGCCTAACTTAAACGCGTTAAAGAAAAGTACTTCTTGGGAGATAACCCAATAGTTTTCTTGAGTCTTGGAAGTTATTACTGCAGTAATAACCTCTCCTTATCATTTTTGTGTGGTTTTTGTGCCAAGAGTAACCTCTAATGAGAGAGAAGTAATGCTTGGGAAAGTTGCTGTGCCGAAACAGATTTTTGTGCTTCGCTGTAAAAATTCGTGAAATATCTCCATACGTCGAATTGAGCTGTAGTTGTTTGTGCTTCTGACCCAGGTTGTTATCCAACTTTCTTTAGTTCAACACTTTTCGATTTGAGCTACAGAAGGTCTTCGAAAAAATTGGTTTTTACCTGCTGGTCTGTTTTGACAGATTTCTGCCATTATTTGCATTTGCCTCTTAATCTCTTTCTATTTGAGTTCTCTTTGATAATTTGAACTTTTTAAAGGAAGTGATACAGTAGCTTTTGTTTTAATGGAAGTTTTATTTGTGTTGGAACTGAACCAAAAGACTTATTATCTTGGGTACACTAATGTTGCTAATGAAGATTGTGTGAAGTTTTGTATGAAGGAAATTTTAAAGTGTAGGAAAGAGTAATGTGATAAGATGAAGAAAGGACAAAAGCTCAAGCTTGGGGATGCCACCCATGTAACCCCAAGAAATATCCAAGAAGTACAAGCATCAAAGCTTGGTATGCCCAAGGCATCCCCTTCTTCATCAATAAAAATCTCAGGTTTCTTCCAAACACTTCATTTTTATTATTTCATGCACAGTTGTGTTGTTCTTGGAGTCTCTTAGTTTTGTTCTTAGTTTTGTGTTTTCTTAGTTTGCTTAATAATTTCTTTGGACCCACTCATTCATACATTATTTTTCAAATAATATTGGTTTGGATTGGAAAAGAGTAGGAAAAGTTCATGCTTAAGTGGTATAAAAGGAGCTTGTTTTTGACTTTGACTTAGACTTTATCATGTCATGCTTGATATTGTTTTGGCTTTATGATTAGTGATTATTTCTGTAGCATGACATGTTATAAACAATTGAGATTGCTTAATGTGCCTTGAAAGAATCATGCGTTGTTTTAGCATATTAAAGCATAATATTGTGGTATTTTCCTTTAATGCTTTATTTGGGTTGACTTGGCGCATGCTCACACCATGTTAAGACTATACCAAGTCACCATAGCCTCTATGATCCTTTAGTTTTCGACTTGCAATATCACTTTATGCTTTAATTAATAATGTTTTGTCACTTTGCATGATTATGGCCATTATTGCTCTCTTAGTTGGTCGCTCCTAGTCTTTTGCTAGCCTCCATACCAAGTATGAGTTCCACTCATGCATCCAACTCCAAATAAAACCAAGTTATTCCAAAGAGTCTACCATACCTACCTATTAGCATTTGTTATTCCAAGTATATTCATGTTTTTATCTACCTTCCGAATTAAACTAGTTATGTGAAAATTAGTGATTAAAAGCTCTCACAAACTTGATGGCACACTTTACTTTTCTTGCACCTAATAAACTTGAACCATTATGTCATCTAAGTTGTATATGCTTGCACTTATATGTTGGGAATTAGCAGAACCATGCTATCATGGGGAACGCTTTCAACATTGCACTTGTACATTGTACTCAGTTGATATCATGCTCTTTTGTTTAGGGATGTCGTCGGTGTGAAATAAAAGGGGAGCTTGTAAGTCCATGGAATTATGTATGTGTGTTAGAGAAACGCCTGGGCCGCTGGTCTAATCCATGCCTAATCATGGTGGAAACCTATAGTGTAACCATAATGAGAAATCTATGAAGCATTATTCTTATAAAAAAAGAGATAGAGATTGAGAAAAAGAAAAAAAAGATGAGAAAAGAGGAAAGAGAGAAAAAAGCACCATTTTCCCATGGTAAATAAGAAGATTGCTGAGATGCTTATTGTCTGCTTGCCTTGTCATTTTGATATGGGGATTCTTCCGTATCATCGGGCAAGGGGTACCCCGTTGGCAGTTCTCTATGATACACATGTACTTACTATGACAAGAACTTACCGGTAACTGAAGTTGAGTAGCATGAGGAGCGGTCCTCGTATTCAAGGGACATGAGATTGCCAACTTATATTTGTCAAGCATATACTCCATAGTTTGTTCACTTTAACCTTAATCACTTCAAGATGCTTATGATAGGGGCAATGAGAGCTGAAAGCTAATAAGTACCATAATTTTTGGAAGCTCTTTATGAGACTTGAATCCCTGCTTCCTTCTATGAAGGCCTTTCTTTTACTTTTATGTTCAGTCTCCATCTTCTACCTTTATGCACCTATTAAGAGAGCATAGTGGTCATTCTTAGTTTAATGTGCATTGTCCCAATACTTATTGATTGATTCATAACTTTGATATTGCTTGCTCTTGAACTATTTGTATCTAGTCACCCTTATGAACTTTGAAGGTGTCCTATGCATTTATGTTTGCTACTCTATGAGGGACAAGCTGAATACCATTCTCATTATGCTTTCTATATGTGAAACAAACAAATGTATTGCAAAGCATTGTTATTCATGAATCTTTTGTTTGTGCCTTTTCATGCTACGACATAGTTGCTATGTCTTATTGTTAGAACTATATCTTTCATGCCATGTTAAAGTACTATGATCCCAGCTTTCAATGTTTTACAAATACTTTGATCAAGTTTATGATGGTGCATGTCACCTCAAAAATTATTCTTTTTATCACTTACGTACTCGAGGACGAGCAGGAGTTAAGCTTGGGGGTGTTGATACGTTGCAAACGTATCTATAATTTTTGATGTTCCATGCTTGTTTTATATCTACTTTCTTATGTTTTGCCCACACTTTGGAGTACTTTTATACATTTTCTGGAACTAACCTATTAACAAGATGCCATAGTGCCAGTTGCCTATTTTCTTCTGTTTTTGGTTCCAGAAAAGCCAGAAAATGAATATTCTCGGAATTGGACCGGACAAAAGCCAAAGTCGATATTTTACCGGAAGACTCACGGAGCCAGAAGACGAGATGGAGAGGGGCCAGGGGTTGGCCACACCATGTGGTGGCGCGGGCCCCCCTGGCCGTGCCACCAGGTGGTGTGGGTCCCTGGTACACCCTCTGACATCGCCCCTTCGCCTATAAGAAGCCTCCCGATGAGAAAATTCTAAAGAAACCAGCCTCTAGCCATGAAAAGTTCCACAGCGCCGCCGCCACCAAAGGGGAGATTTGGGGGAGAGAAAGTCTCTTTTCCGGCACCCTGCTAGGACAGGGAAGTGCCCCCGGAGCCATCAACATCGATCTCCACCACCGTCTCCATCACCGTTACTGATTCCCATGATGATGAGGGAGTAGTTCTTCCTCGAGGCTAAGGGTTCTACCGGTAGCTATGTGTTCATCTCTGTCTCTATGCATGATCATATTGTGATCATGAGCTTTGTAATCAAGTAGATCTACCTTGCTACTCAAGTGCTTTAATAGATCTCTATTCTCCCCACATGTGTGAAGTTGACAGTGTGCACATCATGTGGCACTTAGGCTAGAGATTACAAATACTTGTTATGAGTTATATTTGGAGTTGGATGTCTCTATGAAATTGTGGTATTTGTTGGAACCATCTAGCGCTCAAGGTGATAGTGAGGGGTAATCTAGATGGGGAAAGCGAACTTTGAGGAGTGTTTTTATAGCCCTACCATGGATTAGAACGTCCAACCGGAGAGTAGTTCAGAGTAGTATCATGAAGAGAAGATATTTATATGAGAGTGTTCACTAGTGAAAGTATGATCCCTAGGCCTTGTTTCTAAGCATTGAAATACCGTTTGCAACTAGATCTGTTACATGTTTGCTTGCTTCCATCTTTTTGCCTTTAGTCTTTTCCTCCCGTCAAGCTCTTTTCTGGCACCGTTGTCTTATATCCATACCACTTGTATTTCACTATATCTTCGTCAAACTAGTGCACCTATACACCTGACAAGTGTATTGGATGTGTTGGGGACACAAGAGACTTCTTGTATCTTGATTGCAGGGTTGCTTGAGAGGGATACCTTTGACCACTTCCTCCCTGAGTTCTATAAACGTTGGGTGATCCACTTAAGGGAAACTTGCTGCTTTTCTACATACCTCTGCACTTGGAGGCCCAACAACTTTCTACAAGAATAGAAGTGCGTAGACATCCGACATCGAGGTTTGGATTGATATCTATCTCCATGGCGGAGGTCTCAGGGATGACGGGGGAGGACGGCCCAGCAGGACTTGCAGAAGATATGGCGGCAGGAGTAGGGGGAGTGGTG
Source organism: Avena insularis (assembly GCA_023614405.1). Taxonomy (NCBI): domain Eukaryota; kingdom Viridiplantae; phylum Streptophyta; class Magnoliopsida; order Poales; family Poaceae; genus Avena; species Avena insularis. The sequence goes on from CM042690.1 coordinate 510,699,872, forward strand.
GTGGGAGAGGGCTTGGCGGACGGACCCTTGGAAAACATGTCACGAACGTTTTTTGACCCTCCAACATCTTTGGAGGATCGCTTCAAACTAACACCGGCTTTCCTCCTGAAACATATAAGGTATAAGTACAAGAGTTGAAAAAAGGTGCGAACTGAAAAATACAAGCCGAAGAGTGAAAATACTTACTCCACGGCAGGATCCTTGGTGAGGGGAATGCCGGTGGACTTCTTCTTCTTCTCCTCCTCTAAGGTGGCAGTGGAACATTTGGAGACTCCACTCTCTGATTTCTTCTTCCTGGCCTCGGCAACAACGTTAGAGGTGGAGCTCTTCCGCTTTCGCGTTGCCGGAGTTGGTTGATCCTTGGAGGCATCATTGTCGGACACCACCTGGATATCCTCCAGCTTAGGATCATAGACCTGGGAGGCCATTTGATTTGCCGCCAAGGTCGCCAGTTGGGATACATGGCAATGTTAGATGCACAACTTCAAGTCGGAAAAACCTTAGAGTATATAACGAGCAACAAAGGAAACAGAAGCTACCTCTGGGCATGTGCTGCAATCGAACATGTCGAAAGTGATCTTGAAGCCACGCTTCTTGTCCTTCACTTTGACGATGTCCTTTAGCTAGAGCTTGATGGAGTCAGTAGAGAAGTTATCTCGTGAAATTCGCATGGGATCCCTCCTGTCTTGGCTATACTTGCACATCAGCTCGGCGCGGTGCTGCAGAGGCTAGATCCGCCTAACGTACCAACACATGGCAAGGTCCAAGCCCGTTAGACCTCCATCTACAAGCCATTTGATCCGCCTTACGGCATGATTGGCTTCATCGTCGGAGGGAATAGAGGCTGGGGTCTGCCATGCGGGCACTTCGGTGGCAGCTCCATCGATGAAGTCGGGGTAGGTCTCAAGATGGTCTGGCAGAGGGACATCTGGCTCGTAGAAATACGTGCGCTGCTAGTTCTTGCAAGACTCGTGCCCTACGATGTCGGGGAAGCACCGACTAGGCCGGATCTTAAAGCTAATGGTTCCGCAGGTCCGCAATTCATCCTTGGACTCTACGGACTCTCTCTTAACAGTAAAAAAATATACAAATAGTCTAATCTAGGTTTGATTCCTAGATATCCTTCGCATAAAGCTACAAAGTTGCTAAGGACTAGTATGCTATTGGGAGAGAGGTTGTGGGGAAGTACCCAAAAGTGCCGGAGGATGTCCAAGAAGAAGTCGGAGACTGGTAGGCTTACGCCACGTACAAGCTGCGATTTGAGGTACACCTTCTCTCTGGCTTGGGGAGAAGGGTCCACCTCGCCAGTCGGCACCGCCCGCCAGATAAACTTCTCCGTCGTGGAGAGGTACCCCTCGTCGATCAGCTCTTGGAGATCTTCGGTGGAGAGATAACCTCTCCACACCCCCTTATGGGAGTCACTTTCCTCTTGAGCGGCTTCGGGTGCCACTCGTTCTTGGTCATTGCCAGAGGATTCCGTCACGGCGGAGACAGGGACGACCACCCCCTCTGGCGGAACAATCACTCCCTAGGATGGCTTTGTCGTAGCCTCGGGAATCGCAACCGTGGAATGAGCAGAGCCGCTGGAGGCCATTACGACGAGGAGTGTGTGGAGGAAGAAAGGGTTCTGGTTAGGGTTTTCACAGGAGAGCTCGAACGGTCGTGCGGCTGGAGGAAGATGAAGACTGGGAAGCAAATGCGGGTAAAAATAAATAAATTGACCGTGGTGGAAATATATAAGCCTCGCGTCAAGATTCATGCAAACGGATCTGATGGATGGAACGTTGCCGATGTGGAAGTGAACATGCGCGGTAATTCCGCCACGTCCTCTGTCTTTTGCCGCTCCATCGTTTGGATTTCGCGCGCGTGAAAATAGCTAATGATTAATTCTTTGCTTCTGTGAGTTTCGAGGTAGCGTAGGCTGTACCCTATGTCATCCTCCTGACAGTTGCAGTGAAGGGCCACGTCCAAAGATTCCATCAAAGACGGAGGGCGTCTGACTCTGGAAATGAAGACTCAAGGAATCTCCGGCTACATTGCGAAGCCGGAGAGGATTGCAGGGTTCTTTAGGAGACCTTTGAGATATTGCTTGACAGATTGCCGGCATCACTTAGACAGGATATTCAGAGATCAACGAGCAAGGCGACGCAAGATTTCAAAGTCCTCCGGGGGCTACTGTTGGGGATATGCTATATGGGTATCCTCATAGCATGTCACCAATCCGCCTAACCCAGGTGGCCCATAGTTGGTAGCAAGGCCTATGGCCTGCTGGGCAGCCCAGTTAGACAGATCTAGAAAGGAGGCCCATACCGGATAAAGGAAGACTACGCAGGAGTCAGCGACATACTCGGAGCCTTGGAGTACAAGACAAGGAAGATTAGTTCGTCTGGTGTAGGACTCTATACCTTTTCTGGCAAGGACCTTGCCATATAAACCCTGGTCTTGGTGCCTTTATAAACCGGCCTGCGGGAGCCTTTAGGGGACAACTTCTCTGATTGCAGCGTACAACATGCAACATCTCGCACATCGAACCTATCTCTGTAACTCGTCGCATTGCCATTATAGTGATTTATACCAGGAGTAGAGTTCCGCCACCATTATGGGACTTGAACCTGGGTAAGCTATGTTACCTCGTACCCGCCAACTCTCTGTCTTACCCCACGTCTCTAAACACGCACTATGAGGACCCCTCCATGGCGTACTCGTCAGTAATACCACGACATATGGATATTAAGTGACAAAAGGGGTCTGTCAATAAATATCATTTCCGTTGTAGTGCTAGTGGATCAATGTGGTTTATGAGAAGAACACCACATGCAATGACATCAGTGGATCCATGTGGTTTATAAAAAAACATGCTGGAGTGACACTGGTGGATCCATGTGGCTTATGAAAAGAACACACATGCAATGACTCTAGTGGTGGTTTATGAAAAGGATACACATGCAATGACTCTGGTGGATCCAGGTGGTTTATGAAAAGAACAAACATGCAATGACTCAAGTTGTGGTTTATGAAAAGGACACACATGCAATGACACTGGTGGATCCAAGTGGTTTATGAAAAGAACAAACATGCAATGACTCTAGTGGTGGTTTAGGAAAATAACACACATGCAATGACACTAGTGGTGGTTTAGGAAAAGAACACACATGCAAAGACATGCAATGCCACTAGTGGATCCATGTGGTTTATGAAAAGGACACACATGCAATTTCAACTGGTGGATCCATGTGGTTTATGAAAAGAACACCACATGCTAGAGTGGCATCATTGGATGTGTTCTTTTCCAAAATCACAATGATGCACACTGACACACACACACACATGCAATGAACTCTAGTGGATCAATGTGGTTTATGAGAAGAACAACACATGCAATGACATCAGTGGATCCATGTGTTTTATGAGAAGAACACACATGCAATGACATCTAATGGATCCATGTCGTTTATGAGAAGAACACCACATGCTAGAGTGGCATCAGTGGATCCATGTGTTTTCTGTGAAGAACACACATGCAATGACATCTAGTGGATCAATGTGGTTTATGAAAAGAATACCACATGCAGGAGTGGCATTAGTGGATCCATGTGGTTTATGAAAAGAACACCACATGCTAGAGTGGCCTCATTGCATGTGTTCTTTTTCAAAACCACAGTGATGCACACTGACACACAGACATGCAATGACACTGCTGGATCCATGTGGTTTAGGAAAGAAACACAAATGCAAATGACACTGGTGGTGGTTTATGAAAAGAACACACATGCAAATGACACTGGTGGTGGTTTATGAAAAGAACAAAGATGCAATGACTCTAGTTGTGGTTTAGGAAAAGGACACACATGCACTGACATGCAATTACTCTGGTGGATCCAAGTGGTGGTTTATCAAAAGAACAAACATGCAATGACTCTAGTTGTGGTTTATGAAAAGGACACACATGCAATGGATCCAGGTGGTTTATGAAAAGGACACACATGCAATGACTCTGGTGGATCCATGTGGTTTAGTAAAAGAACAAACATGCAATGACTATAGTTATGGTTTATGAAAAGGACACACATGAAGATGACATTGGTGGTAGTTTATGAAAATAACACACATGAAGATGACATTGGTGGTAGTTTATGAAAATAACACACAAGGAATGAGTCTAGTTGTGGTTTATGAAAAGGATAAACATGCAATGGCTCTATTCATGGTTTATGAAAAGGACACACATGCAAGGACTCTGGTGGATCCAGGTGGTTTATGAAAAGAACAAACATGAAATCACTCTAGTTGTGGTTTATGAAAAGGACACACATGCAATGACTCTAGTGGATCCATGTGGTTTATGAAAAGAACAAACATGCAATGACTCTAGTTGTGGTTTATGAAAAGGACACACATGCAGATGACTATGGTGGATCCATGTGGTTTATGAAAAGAACAAACATGCAATGACTCTAGTTGTGGTTTATGAAAAGGACACACATGCAGATGACACTGGTGGTGGTTTATGAAAAGAACACACATGCAATGAGTCTAGTTGTGGTTTATGAAAAGGACAAACATGCATTGACTCTAGTCGTGGTTTATGAAAAGAACAAAACATGCAAATGACACTGGTGGATCCATGTGGTTTAGTACGAAACATGCATTTTCCATTTCTTAAAGGAACACACATGCCTACTCTTTCTATTTTCTATTTGAATCCCTTATTCTGTATTTCCCTTGGTTTTTTGACACTACTCAGTTTCTCCCTCTCTCTCGGTCACAAATCTCACAAAAGCCCTAACGTGTGCTCACTCTTGCTGCTACGCCCTGATTGGCTAACACAGATGTCACGCGGATCGTGCCCACCAATCGTTGATCCTCTATGATCCAACGGGCAGGATAACCCCTCCCTCCTCCACTTTTTTTGCAGGGTCTATCCATGCCACCTATCTATTCGTGCAACCAATACTTTACCTCAATAAACAAGTTTAAAATCTCAAAAAGTAAATAAAATAAATGATCATATTTTGAATAAGCTCTCGTCTTCGTCTTCTGGTTCATCGTTGTCTTCATCAAAGTCATGGTCCTTGCCATCACCACCGTCGGTGTCCTCTTCTGATGACTCGACACCGCCCCTTCTTCGTATAAGCACGCTATCTCCTTGTCAGAGTCCTCCTCCTCCTCCTCTTTGTAGTCCCATAGGTCCACGTCACTCTTCTCCGCTTCTGCCTCCAACTGATCTATGAACACCTCCTCGTTGGTCAAGTCAGACTCATCCAAATAGTTGTCTCCTCTCTTCTTCCTGGTCTTCTTCTTGTTCCTCTTCTTGTCCATAATCGCCGGTGCAACACGCGCCCCTGTCCTAGCTGCTGCTTTGCACACGTCCATCGCTGCAGGTACCCCACGCTCCTCCTGCGCAGCCGGTACGAGCTTCGACGTCGCGGTGTCCTCGAGTGCCGATGTGGATGGATCCTGGCGCGATCGGACACGACCTGCTGCCTCATTAGGCGACTCGTGAGCGTGAATGATGCAGCGAAGAGCAGGGGACGCAGGACGGTCAGTGGATGGCTTGGACCTGCCATTGCCACGGCGAGGGGGCATCGTGCTCGAGGAAGTTGTCCTAAATAAGCGATGGCGGGTACACAGAGTTGGGTGCCGATCTGATCAAGGGGCGAGCAGCGGTTTCGTGCGTCGTGTACACGCGTGCATTTTTTGGTTATTAAAAAAATGTAATATCTCGCGTACTGAACATAATTTGATCACAACAAAAGTGGCACTGTGTATTCTAGACTCGTAAATATCACGTGCGTGCCTATCGACGTGGAGTTCAACGGAGTTCGACGTGCCGACGTGATCGTGCAGCAGTTGCGCACGTGATTGCCCCATCAACATGTGACACACGCACGAGGGATGTGCACGCCGATGCCCGTGATTACCACCCGACCCACTCATTTTTTAAGGGTAAGCTCACACTCCTCTTATTATATACTGGATTTTAGGTGGCACCGAAGACCATTGAACTATCCATCGCAATAAAGACAAGTCTCATCGATTCCCTATCTCTGCCTCCCTGGCTTCTTTGAGAAAGTACACCATACACAGTGGTCTTGTATAATAGCAGTAGTACTACTGGACCACCGCCTATACTCTTTGACTCTTCTCCCACACTAGAGCTCGCCGTGAGGCAGTTCTTGCTCTACCAGCCCCTCAAGCCCCCCTCTCACTGAGGCCCAATATCTCCCGACAATGGCGTCAAATGTTCTAGCAGGCGAGGGCTCCTCCCAGTACGGTCTTCTTGTTCTAGTTCTTCTCCATCTCCTTCTCCATCATGATCTTATTCTGCTTCTTCTTGTTTTTCTTCTTTTTCTTCCTCTTCCTCTTCTACGTATTATAGGCCGACCGTGGAGTCAGAATCCACCACGACGGAGGCGTTGCAGGACCCGTTCGGTCCTGTTCCACGTCTCAGCGAGGTAGCAAATCTCCACACTGTTATTTCTCTAAGTTGTAATGTGGATTTCTTAGATCGTGTCTGCCCCGCATTGGTTTTTTTCTTTTGCGAGTTGTATCAGTTTTCATGATTATGACTGGATCTCTTGGTATTTCCTTAATATCAATGTTCATAGATTCAATATGGATTTTTTGTGATTAGGATTAGTTTATCGTGATTATTACTAGATCTCTAGGTCCATTTTTTAACACTGTTGTCCATAGATTCAACGGGGATTTTTTGATTTGTATTAGTATTCACCTAGAACCTAGAGTGTAATTATAGAATTTTTATTTCAATTAACATGAACGATGCAGTGATCGAAGGCTGAGTACCGTGACAAGGTGGCCGCAATTAGTGCCAAGCTTGACAACCAACAATAGCTTGCACGCTCCCTCACCCAAGCTAATGAGAGCCTACGCAAGCAATTATCTGTGTAGAAGGAGATCTCGCTAGATTTTGCACGTGACATCGTGAGGCTGCAGAAAGTGCTCGACCGTAACTTGAACAGGAAAGAACAGGCCATTAAGATAATCAACGAGCTCACGGAGGAGAAGAAGAATCTCTAGAAAAGGTGCATCCTTCTGCATGACAAAGTCACCGAGGCACTCAGAGGATGCATCGATGAAACCAAGGCTGCCATCCGAACCTACCATGACAGGAACCGTTGCCTGGATGCAGTGAAAGAGATGAAGGAGGACATGAACAGAGGGATCACCATACTCGAGGGTGTTCGGAAAGAGAACGAGGACCTAAGGGCTTATTTGGAGGCGTATCGGAGCAATGCCCAAGTCTGATTCTCGTTAGAAGGGGCATGAATATCAGTCCGTGTTCCACTCTTTTTGTAATATTTAGGGTTCAGGGAGCAATGCCCAAGTCTGATTCCCATTATAGGGTGCAATAATAATCCTAGGGCAACTCCTTATCTATCTGGACATGTGTAGGTGTTCACGTTCATGAATGGACGACATGAGGGGATCTCTGATAACCCACAAGTATAGGGGATCATGTGTAGCCTTTTCGATAAGTAAGAGTGTCGAACCCAACGAGGAGCTAAAGGTAGGATAAATATTCTCTGAAGTTCTATCAACCACTGATACAACTCTATGCACACTAAACGTTTGCATTATCTAGGAAATAAAACTAGAGCAACAATACGAGTAATAGAGATAGCTTTGCATGATAATAAATAACAAGAAAGTAAAGCTAGTTGCTGCAGAAATAAAATACACTAAACTAACAGAACCATGAGTGTGCAATAGTGGTGGTAATTTTGGTGGCTTTGTCCAAGTTTAAATAGCGAATAGATCGGGTTCATTGTCTTCGATGCAGTTTTCTATGTGGGAGAGGCTAAATATACATGCGCTTCACTACTTGGAATTACATGTACTATATGATTGGATTGTTAGCAAACATCCGTAAGTACTAATCAATTCATTAAGGTTTCCCCAACCATAGCCTTAAGTTTAATGATCCTCTTACTCCCATAATGCACGTTAACGTTCGCGTCCTCGTGTTTCATCACTCCGGCAGAACTTCCCCCCTTCCTATTACACATACTACAAACCCTATGATGTTTAATCCATGCGTGCACAAATATAATGGACACCAAAGGACTGTGCCATATCAACATACAACTCTAATGAACCAAAGACATTCAACCATTCAATCTAAAAACAAAGAAACTACGCAAACATGACATAGATCATAGGATTATAAATTATAGCATCAAACACCATGTTTACATAGGACGGTACAGAGGTGTGTGGGAGGATGAACCACTGCATACTAGGAGGATTAGGTGATGGAGATGACGGTGAAGATGGTGAAGAGGGCGGAGGCAGCGCTGGCAGCGGCGCGGGGGACTCCTTCCCCGCTGACGGTATCATGGGGGAGCACCGCCCCTTAGCCCCTTCCTTCATGGCTTTTTGTGAGCCCTCCCCCATGGAGATGGGATCCATGGGGGAGGCAAAAACGTGGCTTTGGTGGCTGCAAATTCGTGGGTGGAGATGCCGTGGGCGAATTAGGTTTCCTCCCTTTATATAGCTTCTCGGATTCCCGTCACCCCATCTTGGGCTTCAGTAAATCGGGCCTAAAAGGCCCGTCCGGACTCAGAATCAGCTAAAATTTATGTCCAGAATGTTTGTTGCAAAATTTTCCAACAATTTTGTAGTTGAAGAGTTTTCCGTTTGACGCCGGCTTCGACCCGAAACGTGACCATCTTCAAAAAGAGTTCTGAGACAGATTTCTGGAAAAATCCCAATTTGACTCCAACAAGGTTTCCACTTGTATTCTTGGTAATTCCTACACATGAAAGTGTAAAACAAGAACATTGTGCACTTTTGCAACTATTAGTAGGTTACTCCAAATAAATCATAAACTTTATACAAAAAGGAGTGTCAAAAGCATATTATTAGCATAAAACCATCAAAAATTATAGATACGTTATGGACGTATCAACATCCCCAAGCTTAATTCCTACTCGTCCTCGAGTAGGTAAACGATCAAAACAATATAATTTTTGAGGTGACATGCAGACAACACAATCTTGATCATCATTATTGTAAAAGCATTGATAGCTGGGATTAAGGTACTCTAAACATGAATCTTGAAAGATAGAGGTCTAACAATAAGACACAGCAACTATGTTGTAACATGAAAAGACACAAACAAAAGATTCATGAATAACAATGCTTTGAAAGACGTTTGTTTGTTTCACATAAAGAAAGCATAATGAGAATGGTATTCAGCTTATCCCTCATAGAGTAGCAAAACATAAATGCATAGGACACCTTCAAAGTTCATAAGGGTGACTAGATACAAATAGTTTAGGAGGAAGCAATATCAAAGTTATGCATCAATCAACAAGTCTTGGGATAATGCACATAGAACTAAGAATGACAACTATGCTCTCTTAATTGGTGCATAAAGATAGAACGTGGAGACTCAATATAAAAGTGGAAGAAAGGCCTTCATAGAAAGAAGCAGGGATTCAAGTCTCATAGAGAGCTTCCAAAAATTATGGTACTTATTAGCTTTCAGCTCTCATTTCCCCTATCATAAGCATCTTGAAGTGATTAAGGTTAAAGTGAACAAACTATGGAATATATGCTTGACAAAGTATAAGTTGGAAATCTCATGTCCCTTGAATACGAGGGCCGCTCCTCATGCTACTCAAGTTTAGTTACCGGTAAGTTCTTGTCATAGTAAGTACATGTGTATCATAGAGAACCGCCAACGGGGTACCCCTTGCCCGATGATACGGAAGAATCCCCATATCAAAATGACAAGGCAAGCAGACAATGAGCACCTCAGCAATCTTCTTATTTACCATGGGAAAATGATGCTTTTTTCTTTCTTTCCTCTTTTCTCATCTCTTTTTTTCTTTTTTCTCAATCTCTATCTCTTTTTTATAACAAGAATGCTTCATAGATTGCTCATTATGGTTACGCTGCAGGTTTCCACCATGATTAGGCATGGATTAGACCAAGGCCCAGCGTTTCTAACACACATACATAACTCCATGGACTTACAAGCTCCCCTTTCATTTCACACCGACGACATTCATAGACAAAAGAGCATGATATCAAGTAGGTACAATGTACAAGTGCAATGTTGAAAGTGTTCCCCATGACAACATGGTTCTGCTAATCCCCAACATATAAGTGCAAGCATATACAACATAGATGACACAATGGTTCAAGTTTATTAGGGGCAAGAAAAGTAAAGTGTGCCATCAAGTTCGCGAGAGCTTTAATCACTAGTTTTCTCATAACAAGTTTAATTCGGAAGGTAGATAAATGCATGAATATACTTGGAATAGCAAATGCTAATAGGTAGGTATGGTGGACTTTTTGGGATAACTTGGTTTTATTTGGAGTTGGATGCATGAGTGGAACTCATACTTGGTTATGGAGGCTAGCAAAAGACTGGGAGCGACCAACTAAAAGAGCAATATTGGCCATAATCATGCAAAGCGACAAAACATCATTAATTAAAGCATAAAGTGATATTACAAGTCGAAAACTAAAGGATCATAAAGACTATGGTGACTTGGGATAGTCATAACATGGTGTGAGCATGCGCCAAGTCAACCCAAATAAAGCATCAAAGGAGAATACCATAATACTATGCTTTAATATGCTAAAACAACGCATGATTTTTTCAAGGCACATTAAGCAATCTCAATTGTTTATAATATGTCATGCTACAGAAAAAATCACTAAGCATAAAGCCAAAACAATATCAAGCATGACATGAAAAAGCATAGGCCACCGTCAAAAACGAGCTCCTTTTATCACTTAAGCATGAACTTTTCCTACTCTTTTCCAATCCAAACCATACTTATTTACTAATGTATGAAAGAGGGGGTCCAACCGATTTATTCAAGAAAACTAACCAAACCAAGCAAACGAAAACCAAAAACAAAAACAAAGACGCTCCAAGAACAACACAAATGTGCATGAAACAATAAAAATGAAGTGTTTGGAAGAACCTGACATTTTTACTGATGAAGAAGGGGATGCCTTGGGCATCCCCAAGCTTTGAAGCTTGTACTTCTTGAATATTTCTTGGGGTGATACGGTGTGGCATCCCAAAGCTTGAGCTTTAGTCCATTCTTCATCTCATTACATCATTCTTTCCTTAACACCTGAAATTTTTCCTTCATACAAAACTTCACATAATCTTCATTAGCAACATTAGTGTACTCAAGATAATAAGTCTTTGGGTTCAGTTTCAACTCCAATAAAACATCCATTAAAACACAAGATACTGTAGCACTTCCCTTAAAAAGCTTAATTCCCCAAAGAGAATCCAAAAAGGAATCAACAAGAAGCAAATGCAAATAATGGCAGAAATCTGTCAAAACAGACCAGCAGACAGAAACCAATTTTTTTGAAGACCTTATGTTGCTTAAATCAAAAAGTGTAGAACTAACGAAAGTTGGATAACAACCTGGGGCAGAATCACAAAACATTACAGCTCAAACCGACGTACAGAGATTTTACACGAATTTTTACAGCGAAGCACAAAAATCTGTTTCGGGACAGCATCTTTCCCAAGCATTACTTCTCTCTCATTAGAGGTTACTCTTGGCACAAAAAGCAAATAAAAAGGATAAGGAGAGGTTATTACTGAAGCAATAACTTCCAAGACTCAACTAAAACTTTTGGGTTATCTCCCAATAAGTACTTTTCTTTAATGCCTTTAAGTTAGGCATAGGATCAAGATTCAAGTATTTTCGAATGAATAAGCATTAAGATCAATACCAGAAATATCTTTTTTTTTCAAGTCTTCATGCATTCCTACAAGTTTTTAACTGAACATCTTCCATGGAAAGATTTGTTTTGGTTTCATAGGCATGAACACAAGTGTTCAAGGTCGACCCCACTTAACCATTACTCATCTTTCCAATCACTTTCCTTTTTAAAAACGTTTTTAGGTAACAAGTACAACTAATTTTTTTTGTAATTCGCATTCCCTATCCATACTAAGATAGAGAACAACTTCAAACTAAAAGTAAAACCTATTTAGAGATAAAGCAAACACGTGCACACAAGAATATTCACCCACACGCTATTGCTCCCGGCAACGGCGCCAGAAAAGGTCTTGATAACCCATAAGTATAGGGGATTGTGTGTAGCGTTTTCGATAAGTAAGAGTGTCGATCCCAACGAGGAGATAAAGGTAGGATAAATATTCTCTCAAGTTCTATCAACCACTGATACAATTCTACGCATACTAAACATTTGCATTATCTAGGAAATAAAACTAGAGCAACAATACGAGTAATAGAGATAGCTTTGCATGATAATACATAACAAGAAAGTAAAGCTAGTTGCTGCAGCAATAAAATACACTAAACTAACAGAACCATGAGTGTGGAATAGTGGTGGTAATTGTGGTGGCTTTGTCCAAGTTTAAATAGCGAATAGATTGGGTTCATTGTCTTCGATGCAGTTTTCTATGTGGGAGACGCTAAATATACATGCGGTTCACTACTTAGAATTACATGTACTATATGATTGGATTGTTAGCAAACATCCGTAAGTACTAGTCAATGCATTAAGGTTTTCCCAACCATAGCCTTAAGTTTAATGCTCCTCTTACTCCCATACGTGCAACGTTCCGATTCGCGTCCTCAGGTTTTTGTCACTCCGGCAGAACTTCCCCCCTTCCTGTTACACATACTACAAACCCTATGATGTTTAATCCATGCGTGCACAAATATAATGGACACCAAAGGACTGTGCCATATCAACATACAACTCTAATGAACCAAAGACATTCAACCATTCAATCTAAAAACAAAGAAACTACGCAAACATGACATAGATCATAGGATTATAAATTATAGCATCAAACACCATGTTTACATAGGACGGTACAGAGGTGTGTGGGAGGATGAACCACTGCATACTAGGAGGATTAGGTGATGGAGATGACGGTGAAGATGGTGAAGAGGGCGGCGGCAGCGCTGGCAGCGGCGCAGGGGACCCTTCCCCGCCGACGGTATCATGGGGGAGCACCGCCCCTTAGCCTCCTTCCTTCATGGATTTTTGGGAGAAACGTGGCTTTGGTGGCTGCAAATTCGTGGATGGAGATACCCTGGGCGAATTAGGTTTCCTCCCTTTATATAGCTTCTCGGATTCCCGTCACCCCATCTTGGGTGCGGTAAATCGGGCCTAAAAGGCCCGTCCGGACTCGGAATCAGCTAAATTTTATGTCCAGAACGTTTGTCGCGACATTGCCAACAACTTTGTAGTTTAAGAGTTTTCCGTTTGACACTGTATTTGACCCGAAAGGAGACCATCTTGAAAAAGAGTTCTGAGACAGATTTCTGGAAAAATCCCAATTTGACTCCAACAAGGTTTCCACTTGTATTCTTGGTAATTCCTACACATGAAAGTGTAAAACAAGAACATTGTGCACTTTTGCAACTATTAGTAGGTTAGTCCAAATAAATCATAAACTTTATACAAAAAGGAGTGTCAAAAGCATATTATTAGCATAAAACCATCAAAAATTATAGATATGTTATGGAAGTATCAATCTCCACCATGAGCTCTTTCCATTCTGTATCTGGACATGGGTTCTGCATTATGAGTTTGCCACTATTATTTGGTGACATGGGAAAAAACCCACAACACATTAAACTGCAGATAAACCTTATTTGTCTTTGAAATTGAAATTATGACAGTGCCACTAGTCGATTCATAAACTGTTGATTAGTCCTAGATTGCTTCTTCCTTGAATTTATGATAATGCCACTAGTCGATTCAGTTGATTCAGTGAACTGAACAAACCATATTATATATTTTTGTTGCAGGGAAAGAGGCAAAAGCTCAACCAGGACCTGGCGACCTGCTAAATGACAAGATAGCCATCCAAAGGGAGAAGCAGAATTCCCAGAAGTTGGCCTTTGACCACCTGCGTGCTGAAGTCGTGGTCCTTTTTGACAAGTGCCAGAAACTGAAGGAGGTAAACACCGGCTGGGAGAAGCTTCACAGGGAAGGTCGCACCTCGGCTAGTAAGCAGATGGAGATCATGAAAGGGATCTTGAAGGAAAATTGTATAGTTACGGACCAACTTCTAATCCGTGCGATTTGAGCTGAACTCGCGGTGCATCGACAAAGCATCAAGGAGCTGGACGATGATACATCCAAAACATATCTACTTTCCCGAACACTTTTGCTATTGTTTCTCCTCTAAACTTGTGTGATTTGGATGCAACTAACACGGACTAACACTGTTTTCAGCAGAATTGCCTTGGTGTCTAGTTTTTGTGCAGAAAATCAACTATCAGGAAAAATCCCGGAAAATATGCCAAAAATCCTATTTCACCAGAAGACTCCCGGAGCCAGAATACGAGACGGAGGGGGGCCCATGCCACACCACCTGGCCGTGCGGGCTAGGCCTGGCCATGCCAGGGGGTGGTCTGGCCGCCCCAGACACCCCCTCGGTCTCCCTCTTCGCCTATAAGTTGCCTTCTGACCTAAAAACTTAGGGTGGTTCGACGTTTTTCCAGAAGGAGTTCCGCTCCGCCGCCACCACCAGATTCCACGAAACAGCACCAGAAACTCCGTTCTGGCACCCTGCCGGGACAGGGAATTGGAGGAGATCATCGCCATTATCATCACCATCGCTTCTCCATCGACCATCCATGTTTCCCCCATCTATGAGTGAGTAATCCCCCACTTTAGGCTGTGGGGATGGTAGGGATTGGATGAGATCATTCATGTAATGGCATCGGATTGTTAGGGCATGGTGCCTATTATCTTCTATTAGTGCTTTATGACTTTGTTACGACTTGTTATGCTTAATGCTTGTCACTAGGGCCCGAGTGCCATGATTTAAGATCTGAACATGTTATTGATTCATTATGATAGTATTGTTTATGGTCTTATCTGCAAGTTGTATAACACGTTGTTGTCCGGAACCAATGGCCCCGAAGTGACAGAAATCGGGATAACCGGAGGGAATGGCTTTGATGTGAGGATCACATGTGTTCACGGAGTGTTAATGCTTTCCTCCGGTGCTCTATTAAAAGGAGCACCTTAATTGCCAGTAGTTCCCTCGAGGCCTCGCTGCAAAAAGGCTGGCAGGATAAAAGATGTTGTGCAAGTTCTCATTGCAAGCACGTATGACTATATATGGGACACATGCCTAGGATTATCTAGTACTTGGATGCTTTATCTTATTTATCTGTAATTGCCCTATGTTCTGATTGCCATGTGAATTGTCTTGTCCATGCAACACCCGTCCATCCATCCCCATGCCTACCGCACTCGAATCCTACTGTTTACTGCTATTGTTACTGCTGTCTTTACTTTACTACTGCTATTACTCTACTATTGCTACTACAAAACTATTGCTACTGATAAACTGCTGTGAGCAAGATTGTTTCCAGGTGCAGCTGAATTGACAACTCAGTTGTTAAGGCTTATAAATATTCTTTGGCTCCCCTTGTGTCATTTCAATAAATTGGGTTTCACTTCCCTCGAAAATACTGCGATACACCCCCTATACTTGTGGGTCATCAAGACTATTTTCTGGCGCTGTTGCTAGGGAGCATAGCTTTATTTATTAAGTTCACTTAGATTCTCTATTGTTCGCTATTATTCATCCATCATGGGTAAGTCTCGTGATGGCAAGGTTACTATTTTACCATCCACTACAAGAAGAGGTACGGTTCTGAACACCTCTGTTGCTCTTGATTCACCATCTGTTATGAGTAAGCTTGTTACACCACCACATACACATGCTACACACACTGCTACTACTGCTGAATCTGAAACTTTTGATACTTATGATGCCGCTTCTACTGTGCTTGATAAGAGTGGTTCATTAGGTCCTTTCCTAGATGCTACGATTGCTAGAACTATAGCTGGAAATACTGAAACTCCTAATGAAGACACTACTACACATATTAGTTCACCTGAGTCTAGTGAGAGCTATGATATTGAAGACGGTTATGTTGATATGACCAATGAATTTATTAAAGAATGTAAAAACACCCATGATAGGAGCACTGCTAAGTCTCCTTGAGAGGCGTACTATTAGGCCCAAATTGTCTCCTATTGCTAAGTTTGCTACTTCTCCCATAAACATTAAAGATAAATATTATGATTTCTCTCTTGATCTATCTTACATAGCTATTGTTGAGAAAGAACCTTTTTGTGGGACTAAGAATGAAAGTGTGGTAACACATATGATTGAGCTTTCTACCATGAGTGGCTTGTTTTTTGATGATATTAAGATGTGTACTTACTTTGTTGCTAAGATTTTCCCTTTTTCACTGAAAGGGGAAGCTAAAACTTGGTTTAGTAATTTACCTCCTGGATCTATTGATAGCCCTGATTGCTTGATTAGTACTTTCCTGCAAAAATATTTTCCTCCTAGTGCTAGACATGCTATTTTGCAGAAACTTTTTGATTTTAAACAGGGAGAAAAAGAGATATTGCCTGGATCTTGGGCAAGGTTTTGTGCTTTGATTCATGCATAGGATGGAAGTCCATTACCTAAGAATGAGCTGCTGGTATATTTTATAATGGACTAACCGACGAATCTAGGACATACCTAGATAGTTGTGCTGATTGTGTTTTCAGGAATAGGACTCCCAAGGAAGCTGAGGAATTAATGGCTAAAATAAGCAACTATGAAGATTGGACTCCTCCTGAACCAGCTATACCTGAAGTAATTATACCTGAACCAGCTATACCGGCGCCTATACCATTAACTAAGAAGAGGGGATTTATTGAATTGAATGATGAAGTGATAAAGGAAGCTAAGAAATGTCTTAAGGAGAAGGGAATTAAAGCTGCAGATGTAAAGAATTTACCTCCTATAGAAGAATTATGTAAGCCTATCCCCTACTCATCCACTATTGAGGTACACTCTCTCCAACACTTTGATGAAGGTGATATCCCTTACTCTAAACCTCTTGATCAATGCTTAGAGGAATTCGATATTTTTATTGTTAAGCAAGATAATTTTAATAAAAGGGTGCTAAATCATCTAATGGAAAACACTAGAGCTATTGTTGAGTTAAAGGATACTGTGGAAAGAACCTCTAATGATGTTAAAATGATTGTTAAACACTTTCAAATGGTTTAAACTCAAATAGATCAACTCATTAAAGTGCAAAAAGACTTGCTAATTAATGCTGCCAAAGAAAAACATGCTTATGAAATTAGAACTAGAAGTGGTGCTGCTACCCAGGATCCTCTATATCCTGAGGGGCATCCCAAAAGAATTGAGCAGGATTCTCAACAAACTGAAAATAGTGGCTCTACTCGTAAGAAAAGGAAAAAGAAACATAAAACTATTGTAGAACCCTCTGAACCTGCTATAGATCCTAATAGTATATCTATCTCTGATGCTAAAATTGAAAGTGGTAATGAAGAAAATGATGTTCCTAATGAAGAAAAAGTTGAAGAAGAACCTGAAAAGCATACTAAGAATACTAAATACACTAAAGAAGATTTTGTTGCTAAGAAACATGGTAGTGAAAGAGAGCCTTGGGTCCAAAAACCTATGCCTTTCCCTGATAAGAAACCCAAGTCAAAGGAAGATGAATACTATAATAAGTTTTGTGAGTGGATGAAACCTTTATTCTTGCAAATTCTTTGACTGATGCTATTAAATTGCCTCCTTACTCAAAGTATATGAAGGATATTGTCTCGAATAAAAGGAAGATCCCTAATGAAGAAATTTCTACTTTGCTTGCTAATTATTCCTTTAATGGTAAGGTTCCTAAGAAACTTGGAAACCTAGGGATTCCAAATATCCCTTGCTCTATTAAGAATAGTTATGTTAGAACTGCTTTGTGTGATTTGGGAGCTGGAGTTAGCGTTATGCCCTTCTGTCTTCACCTGGAAAAATTAATACCAACTGATATATCTTTGCAAATGGCTGATAAATCTACCACTATTCCTGTTGGTATATGTGAAGATGTACCTGTTCAAGTGGCTCATAATTGCTTGATATTAACTGATTTTGTTGTGCTTGAAATGCCTAAAGATGACAATATGTCTATTATTCTTGGGAGACCTTTTCTTAATACTACAGGAGCCGCTATTAATTGTAATCAAGGAAAGGTGACCTTCAATGTTAATGACAAGGAACACACTGTCTATTTCCCCAAGAAGATTGATAGGACTTATGGTTTGAATTCAATTGAACATGTTGAGGGCATTCAAGTTGGAGAAATATAGTGTCCCATACCAAGAGAAAAATTTGAAACTATTATGATTAGGACCATTCCTATCAAGGTTGAGGTAACATAATCATTAGTGGAATACAAAGTTTTGTTTCATATAAAATTGTTTTGGTAACAAGACTTGATCAACCTTGTTAACAAAAGGATTTCATTGAGCAAAACAATGTTTTCACCATGATTATCTTCGCTTACTTTTATTCTATCCATTTTAGTTTTTTGCTTTCGTTTAGTTTTCTTTTCTATTGTTAGTTGCTTGCATTTTAGAGTGTCTTAGAACTTCTGTAGTTCTAGCCTTGTTTTTTCATTGCATCATTTCAAAAAAATCTTTTTCTGTCAGAAAATCATTCATCTATGCCTGAAAAATGCCCAAAAATAAAGTGTCTCGAAAAATTCTAGAAAATTCATATTTTATTTTTGCGTGAAAAAAGGGGCAGAGGAGTGCCTGGAAGGTACCAGGGGGGTCCACCGGGCAGGCACACCACCTGGTGGCGCCGCATGCCCTAGGTGGCGCAATGCCATGGTGTGGGCCACCCCTAGCCCTCCACTCACTCTCTCACTTGCCACTTTCTTATCTCTCCCGAGTTGACACCAGTTCATTGCTCAAAATCGCGTTCTTGCTGTGCTTGCCCTTGATTTTTCGATCTCCTTGCTCAGCCCATCTTTGCTGCTGAAATTTGGACATTTGTTCTCCGGTATGTGACTCTTCCACTTGTCCAAGTAGATTTGTGTTTAGTGGATTATATCTTGAGTATTTTGCTACTGTAGGTGACAGGTTATGAGAGCTTGTAAGCTTGTTTGATGCTTAGAGATATAGTTTTGATGCATGTTTAGGCCTCTTACAAGTCCCTATGAGTAGTGACCTTCATTATATATTCACTTTGTAATCACTTGTTTAATAGATGTTTAAATTTCAGAATATCAAACATGAACAACCATACCTTTGGAGAAATATTTGAGAGGGATGCACCTAGGAGGTCAAGGCCCTCAAGATCAGCCTCTCAGTTCAGGCCATCATACAACGAAGAACTCATTGCACCTTGCATTGGTAATGAAGGAGATGATGGGGATGCTCACCCATCTATTTTTCCTTGTTTTACTTTCTTACAAGCTGTAGGGATCCTTGATGATTTCTTGCTACTGATTTAGAGGGTTGGTTTGACCTCATATATGCAAGATGAGCGTGAGCAATATGCTATGCTCACCAAAACTTTTGTCGAGAGCTTCGTGTTTACTAACACGCCCTATCAGTCAACTGTCTCTTTCAAAATTTACAATCTGCCCTTCACCATGCCATTGGAAAGATTTTGCAGTGTTGTAGGTGTAAGCATGTCAGGGACCGTGAAAAAGATTCAAGGGCGACCCGCTGATTTGCTGGAGCTTTACCGAGGGGTGACCAATGATGATGACCGCGTGGCTCAGCGCGGAGAGATAAGAAACATCCAACTCCCTGCCCTTAGATACTTTGCATATTATCTTGCTACTAGCGTTCTTGGTAGGGAGAATACGAGTAATATCTCCAACTATCATTTAGCCTTCCTTGCTGCTGCGCTTAACAATGACACTCGGTACAACCTTGGCTCGCTTATTGCTCGCCGCCTAGCTGCTAGGGGGCCTATCTATGGGGGCATCATTGCCTCATGTATGGTCAATGCATTAGGGCTTTCAATGGACCCCAATGATACTATATTGGCACCACAAAGGCTTGACCTTGTTGCTATGAAAACTCATCATTTTGTCACTATTGATTCTGATTTGGACGGTCTAGTATATAGGATGCTATTACTGACGGGGATGAGATGGAGATCCCTTTGCCGCAGTCTACTTTGTTTAGTGTTCACAGGAGACCGTGGTCGCGCTCCAAGGAGGAGGTGGACGAGCAGCTCCGCTTGCTGGGTTTCCACGGGCAGCACCAGGAGGATGTGCTCTCCTACGATTACTCCGCGCACTACGGAGGGACGTACTCGAGCTTGCACCAGGACGAGGATACCTCCTTGTCGTACCACGGTGACACTTCATCCTGGCCAGCTTGGGATTGATACCCACTTAGGCCAAAAGCCTAAGCTTGGGGGGAGGTACGCCGACATCGCACTCATCTCCATATCATTTTGCGTCGGTACTTTGTATATTCATGTTTCGTTCTCTTTTTAGTTTTCGTTCTTTCTTTGCATTTGCTTTCTAAAACACAAAAAGACCAAAAATATTTCTGTTGTTTCTCTTGGTTTGCTTCTTCTTCTTTTTTTCTTGGTTTGCTTTTCCCTTTTTGCTTTGTTTGAACTATTCAACAAACCCAAAAAGATTTTGCTTTGCTTGTTCTTCCTTTTTGGTTCTTCTTTTAAAAATCGAAAACACCAAAAATGTTTGTTGTTCTTCTTTGGTTTTGTGAGTTTGTTGCAGGGTTCAGCAGCCTCAGTGGGATTTGGTTTCATATTATTATTCAAGCCACACAAGTGAAGGGAAATAATGAGGATTAATGACAACTTGAGGTGTGGTAAGAGGCTGGTAACGAACTCTATTTGTTTTCATTTTTGTACATACACTCATCATTGTGGGCATGCTTAGTCTGTTCATGTAGGGTGTATGTTATTTATGGATGCTTAGTAGTTCTTGCTTTCATATGATTAGTTCCAGCTTGCTAATAGTTTGTAGCATGTCTTATGAATGTTTGCTTGCATTACTCTGTTCATAACTTGGTATGACACCGTGGTATCCTCATCTAAATGTTTCATTTGAATTGACTTGGCACATTCTCATGAATGCATATGACTGAAATAATCAGTTAAGCCTCGATGAATTATTTTGCCTTGAGGGTCTTGAATCACTTTCATGCCATGATTAGTCCTTTTTTGTTGCAAGCATGATTATGACAGCTATTGCTTTCTCGTTTGTCGCTCCCTTACTATTGCTAGCCTTCACTTACACTGAGTATGTTTTACTCATGTTTCCAACTCCCTAAAACCAAATATTGCCAAAGTGTCCACCATACCTACCTATTAGCATCATTTGCTATTTCCGTGCATATTCAATATGCCTTGTTTTCTTCTGAATAAAATGTTTGCTTATTATGAGAAAGTTAGTTAGTAAAGCTCTCATGAACTTGATGGCACACTTTATTTTCTCCACTTAATAAACCTGAACCATTGTGACTGTCCATGAAAGTTATATGCTTGCAAATTATAGGTGGATTAGCGAACCGTCTTTGTCATGGGGAACGCTTTCAACACCTGTCAATATATACCCAGTTGATACCATGCTCTTTTGTTTGCAGATGTCGTCAGTGTGAAATAAAAGGGGAGCCTGTAAGTCCATGGAGTTATGTATGTGTGTTAGAGAAACGCCTGGGCCGCCGGTCTAATCCATGCCGTCATGGTGGAAACCTGCAGCGTAACCATAATGATATCTATGAAGCATTCTTCTTATAAAAAAAGAGAGAGATAGCCATTGAGAAAAAGAAAAGAAAAAAAAGAGATTTGAGAAAAGAGGAAAGAGAGAAAAAAGCACCATTTTCCCATGGTAAATAAGAACATTGCTGAGATACTCATTATCTGCTTGCCTTGTCATTTTGATATGGGGATTCTTCTGTATCATCGGGCAAGGGGTACCCCATTGGCGGTTCTCTATGATACGCACGTATTTAAGATGACAAGAATTTACAGGTAACTAAAGTTGAGTAGCATGAGGAGCGGCCCTCGTACTCAAGGGACATGGGATTTCTAGTTTATAGTCTGTCAAGCATATAACTCAGATTGGACCTCACTTTCACCTTAACCATATTAAAGATGCTTATGATAGGGGCAATGAGAGATCAAAGCTAATGAGTACCAAACTTTCAGCATTTGGAAGCCTTTCAAACTATTCAAAACCTTTTCATTTTCTTGTTGAGTCTCCACTTATTCTATGAGCACTTCCTTGAGAGCATAGTTGTCATTCTTTGCGCCTGTCCCATTACTTGATTATTTGTGTTATGACTTTGATGCTTGTATCTTTGACATCTTTACTTCTAGTCTTCACCTGAACTCCAGAGGTGCCTTGGAATTCACAATAAAAAGGCAAGCGAGATACCACTCTATCATACCTTGTTATGAGCATTGTAATGTTGCTTATATTTATACTTCATGCTACTTATTATTTTTAAGTTGGAATCTCTTCATAGCTTGCAATGCCTATTAAGTAAACTTAGTTGCATACTCTTTATTATGAATTGTCTAAGTAGTTGATCACATGCTGAGAA
Source organism: Avena insularis (assembly GCA_023614405.1). Classification (NCBI taxonomy): domain Eukaryota; kingdom Viridiplantae; phylum Streptophyta; class Magnoliopsida; order Poales; family Poaceae; genus Avena; species Avena insularis. The sequence continues at coordinate 510,722,294 of CM042690.1, forward strand.
TATATACATCATATGAAGCAAATGTGTTCGTGAAAGTTTCTTTTATCGCACTCAGTTTTCAACTGAATTGCTTGAGGACAAGCAATAAGCTAAGCTTGGGGGAGTTGATACGTCCAAAACGTATCTACTTTCCCGAACACTTTTGCTATTGTTTCTCCTCTAAACTTGTGTGATTTGGATGCAACTAACGCGGACTGACGCTGTTTTCAGCAGAATTGCCTTGGTGTCTAGTTTTTGTGTAGAAAATAAACTATCAGGAAAAATCCTGGAAAATATGCCAAAAATCCTATTTCACAAGAAGACTCCCGGAGCCATAATACGAGACGGAGGGGGGCTGGGCCCAGGCCACACCACCTGGCTGGCTTGAGCTGGTCAGCGCCAGGTGGTCCGCCCAGCACACCCTCGGTCTCCCTCTTCGCCTATAAGTTTCCTTCTGACCTAAAAACTTAGGGGGGTTCGACGTTTTTCCAGAAGGAGTTCCGCTCCGCCGCCACCACCAGATTCCACGAAACAGCACCAGAAACTCTGTTCTGGCACCCTACCGGGGCAGGGAATTGGAGGAGATCATCGCCATCATCATCACCATCGCTTCTCCATCGACCATCCATGTTTCCCCCATCTATGAGTGAGTAATCCCCCGCTGTAGGCTATGGGGATGGTAGGTATTGGATGAGATCATTCATGTAATAGCATCGGATTGTTAGGGCATGGTGCCTAGTATCTTCTATTAGTGCTTTATGACTTTGTTGCGACTTGTTATGCTTAATGCTTGTCACTAGGGCCCGAGTGCCATGATTTAAGATCTGAACATGTTATTGATTCATTATGATAGTATTGTTTATGGTCTGATCTGCAAGTTGTATGCACATGTTGTTGTCCGGAACCAATGGCCTTGAAGTGACAGAAATCGGGATAACCGGAGGTAATGGCTTTGATGTGAGGATCACATGTGTTCACGGAGTGTTAATGCTTTGCTCCGGTGCTCTATTAAAAGGAGCACCTTAATTGCCAGTAGTTCCCTTGAGGCCCCGCTGCAAACAGGCTGGTAGGACAAAAGATGTTGTGCAAGTTCTCATTTTGAGAACGTATGGTATATATGGGACACATACCTAGGATTATCTAGTACTTGGATGCTTTATCTTATTTATGTGCAATTGCCCTATGTTCTGATTGCCATGTGAATTGTATTGTCCATGCAACGCCTGTCCATCCATCCCTATGCCTACCGCACTCGAATCCTACTGTTTACTGCTATTGTTACTGCTGTCTTTACTTTACTACTGCTATTACTCTACTATTGCTACTACAAAACTGTTGTTACTGATAAAATGCTGTGAGCAAGATTGTTTCCAGGTGCAGCTGAGTTGACAACTCAGTTGTTAAGGCTTATAAATATTCTTTGGCTCCCCTTGTGTCGAATCAATAAATTGGGTTTCACTTCCCTCGAAAATACTACGATACACCCCCTATACTTGTGGGTCATCAGCCGATCTTAGGGAGGAAAACAAGCAGCTCCAGATCAGGCTCGCTTGAACCCAACATATGTCTATTTAGTACTGAACTGCCTGGTTTATCCTCTGCAGTGGTGTTTTTGTAAAGGTGAACTTAACTCTATGCATGATATGTGTGTTTGTCTGAAATTAATTTGCTCGAGGATTGAGTTTGGCTTGGTTAAGAAAGCACAACTGCAAGTCTTACAGTTAACTAGTTTCAGGCATTGGCACAACATAAATTATTCATCTAGAATTTCCTTTATCCTCTGTAGTGTATCCTTGTTCACCCTCGCGTGCCTTCTTCAGTTCCTTCAACAGATCCGCAATGCAGTACTCTAGCTTCTTCTTGTCTTCCTTGAGCTGATCCCTCTCCTTTTCTGCATTATGAATCAGCAACCCGTGACTATCCTAAAGCTTCTTTGAAGTTCCTACAACCAAGCTCCCATTGATTCTGTCACTTAGTTCTGACTACAAATTCTCGATTTCTTGATCCAGCTCCTTATTTCATACCGACAGCTTGTAATTTTTTTAGCTGCATCACAAGCATCAGTAAATCTCCCCGACCTTTCCAACTCATACATCTCCCATAACTAGGCCAAACATTTCTTAAGTGCATCTGGCCACTCAAGATCCACCCACTCTACTGCTTTACACACTGGTCCAACCTAAAAAAACACACACTATCATGTTATGAACATACACAATACATTTTTCTTCATGTCACTGTTGCACATAATGTAAACAAACCTGATTTGTATAGCCCAAAAACCTTCTCCCAGTGTTACTGCCTTCGAATGCAACATATCTCCTCAATTTTAGCCCATGGTCACATGATACTTCTCCATCGAGATCTAGGCCCTCCCATTCGGAGTCGTAGATCATCCGTGGTACCTATAGGTAAACGCAAAGCTGGCATTGAACACTATTGCATGCACATATGGAGCTCAGATCGAGGATCTACCAATATCTAACCCTAGCCCGAGAAAACAGAGGAACTCAAATCATGGAAGGAATACTCGATGTCAGAGAGAAGGCTATCACTGCTTGACTGGTCGTCCTCGTCGCTCTAGGACAGCATGGCGAATGCGTCGTCGCCAGTGAAAACATCGGCGTCGGTGAGGAGAGAGAGAGAGAGAGATCGAAAGAGTGGCGAAAGTGAAGCGCGTCACCGCTGCAACAATGACTAAATTGGCATGTTACAATAGTTTAATGGATACCATGCCCTTTCCCTGGATTACTGTCTCCTGCCTAATAGGGTTTCTCTTCATACATTCTTATTTCAAATATTAAACCAGTACTCCCTCCATCCCAATTTCATTGCCTAAGGAAAACATACCAGTATATTACATCATCTGAAGAAAGAAAATCATGTCAACTACAAGGTACTTATGCATCACTTGTTCAGTCATAGTTTCACAAAACATTACATTACAATCTCTTAATAAACATAATCACAGAAACAAGTATATTACATCAACTCAAGAAACAAAATCATGTCAACTACAAGGTACTTACGCATCGCTTGTCTAGTCATGGTTTCACAAAACATTACATTACAATGTCTCAACAAACATAATCACATAAACAAGTATATTACATCAACTCAAGAAAAAAAATCATGTCAACTACAAGGTATTTACGCATCACTTGTCCAATCATGGTTTCACAAAACATTACATTACAATCTCTCAACAAACAAAATAACAGAAACAAGTACAGTACATCATCTCAAGAAACATAATCATGTCAATTACAATATATTTATGCATCACTTGTCTAGTCATGGTTTCACAAAACATTACATTACAATCTCCCAACAAACATAATAACAGAAACAAGTACAGTTCGTCATCTCAAGAAACATAATCATGTCAACTACAATGTACTTATGTCTTATTACAACAACGATGATTTCAGTGAGTGACATGTCCGAAAATATCAACAGCGTGCACAACATTATATCGCAATCTCTCAACAAACATAATCATAGAAACACGGTATAAATGCAACAGCAGTCAATGTTACAAATACAGGCAGGGGAGCCCCGCGGTCCGTATAACAAGCCTAGGGTAGAAGCTCTCATCAGATCTCATCAATGTCGACCAACTCATTCTGTAAAGCCACTACAGGGGCCTCTACATCCACAATAACCTGTTCAACAACATCGGAAATGGTACCAAGGAAGAACACCTTCCTGGTTTGCTTCTTTCGTCGCATAATCTGCATAAGATCTTCAGTATCCAAAACCTCTATGAATTGCTGCTTCTTATCATGCCACCACTGGATTTGTGCCATCTGCTTAGGGCTAATACTGATTTCCTTACTGATCATCTCTCTCATTTCATCAAGAGTTATGTTTTTGGAATTGATAGTGATCTCCACAGTACATGACGAAACTAGCTTATTAACTCCCTCATCAAGTTTTGCCATGTATGAATCCACCTCTAAGTGTATACTGAACTTATCTAGATCAACATCTATTGGTCCATAGTCCCTAGGAGCCAAAGCTCTGGCTGCAAGATCTCCAGCATCTGCATACATATCATCAATCATCGCTTCAACTTTCACCTTACAATCAGCTACACAACACTCCCAAACCATCTGAAGCTCATGGGAGTGCTCAATTTGCATATAGGTATCATTCATGTTGCGCCACACCAATTTTGTCATCTATCTAGAACCCCAGGGAATCCTAGCAGCAAGCATATCTACCAGCTGTGAAACACACACAACCTCTTTGCAATTCACAAGCAGATGCACATCTTGCCCAAACACAACCCTCTCGCAACCAAAATCTAGTTTTGCAGTGTACTGGCAAACATGAGTTGTGAACTCATATAGGTCCCTTGTATCAAAGTTGTGCCTAATTTGATTAAACAGGGGAACTTTTCAGTTCATTCAATTCTATTATGCCGTAACTAATCTACTTGTAAGATAAGGCATAGATAAGAAAAATTCACCTCTCACTCTTCTCCCGGGTTTTTTCTTCAAGATCTGGGTGCCGCATCCGCCCACCGAAGCTGAACAATGTGTCGCCGGCCTTGATTTTCTCTTCAACCCGTTGCTCGTAGGTACCTTGGGAGCAGAATCCTTGCTGACCTCCTCGCTAACCGGGGCTGAAGACCTCGCCACTTCTTCACGTTGAGCCCCAGACTCTGGCCTCGATGAACCCGAATCAGTCGGTGACGTAGCTACAACCTTCTCCTTGCAAGATATGCTGGGCCGCCGCCACCGGATTTAGTATCGGGGGAGGAAGAAAAAAGGACCTCCACCGCCGGTAGATTAAGGGTCGGGGAAGGGAAGAAAAAGGACCGCCGCCGCCACAGCCAGATTCAGTGTCGAGAGTTAGCAAAGTACAGTAATGGATTTTCCCCTACGACACGTGCAGGGTGGGTAAGAAGAGAGACCGGTGAAGAAGGGGCACAACAAGAACTAGTGTAACAGAATATCCTGACTTAACGGGCGCGATTTGACAATATTGGGTCTGGCCATCATTCACTCAAAACACCCCTCTCAGCAATTGGCGCCTCAACTTTTCGAATCGCGGTGATTAAAATCAACTCGGGTACCGCGATGCACTGGTGTCTCAACTTTCGGGCCGCAAAATGATATTATCCGGGGGCCTAGAGGGGGCAGCGAGGTTTCTTCTAAACGACTTTCCCCCGAGGATTGGTCCCTGGATGGGTGCCGGCCACCAGCGGGTGAAGAGCTTGATGATGCAATGAGCCGAGGAGACAAAAAATCGCCCATGCTGCGAGCCGCATGAGGTCGGGCATGGGAGTCGCGTCAGTGAGCTTGCCTTGGGAGCACCCCCTACCTGGCATAGCAGATGTCGTGTCTTGGTTTTCAACACTAAGGGTATGAGTTCCCCTTTGTTGTTCGGCTAGGTGCGTAATATCCGACGAGCTCGGTCGGAGAGCTAGACAAACACAATCATAGAGAGAGAGACACACAGGGTTTTTTACCTAGGTTCAGGTCCATAGTGAGCGGATCCCTACACCCTATAACTAGCTACTATCTAATTATCACAAGGTTACAGTGGGTTTCTTCTCTGGGAAAGTTCTCTAGTCTCTCCCCTCTAAGTTCGACTTATGCCACATTTTATAAAGTCTAGGGGATACCATAGGGGTCGGGTCACACATGTCGGTGCGAGCTTGGCCACGCGGCGGGCCGCGGTCTACAACGTGGCTTGGCAATCCTGTCTTGGCACCACGAGTCGCCCAATGTAGGGACATGATGGCCCAAAATATATCGAGCTCGTTGGGGAACCCCAGGAGGAAGGTATGATGAGCGCAGCAGCAAGTTTTCCCTCAGTACGAAACCAAGTTATCAATCCAGTAGGAGCAAGGAAACACCCCAAGGTGTTGCTAGCTGAACGTTGGCAGGGCGCACTACCAGTGCCAGCAGCAACATGGAGACCTGCACAACACAACCACAGAACTTTGCCCCCAACTTGCGATGAGGTTGTCAATCTCACGGGTTTTGCTGAAAACAAAGGATTAAACGTATCGAATGGAAGGAAGTAATAATTTGCAGAAAGTAAACACAAAGCAGTAAACAATTTGTAGATTAAATGTAAAAGAAAGGACCGAGGTCCATAGTTCACTAGAGGTGGCTCTCCTTAAGATAGAAAACATGCTAGGTGAACAAATTACAGCGGGGCAATTGGAAAACATCGAGAAAGCATACAAGCATATACTAATCATCTTGACTCCTTTGAGACTTGATTGGGCATTACAACATTATACATAGACCGCCATCCAACTGCATCTATGACTAATAATCCACCTTCAGGTTATCATCCGAACCCCCTCAGATTAAGTTGCAAGCAAGATTATTGCTTTATTTAATTATGTAAAGTAAACAATACGATTGTTCTATGAATAAAGGATTGTTGTTTTCTCCCTAATAGCAACAACACATCTAGTACCTTAGAGATTTTTGTCACTTCCCCAGATTACCAGAGGCATGAACCCACTATCGAGCATAAATTCTAACTCTTGGAGTTGCTAGCATCTACTTGGACAAGATAGCTACTAACAACAGAAAGCATGCAAGATCACAAATATCAAAGACATGATAGAATCAATAATCAATCTGAAATAGCATCTCAATATCCATCGGATCCTCGCAAACACAACATGTAGAATTACAAATAGATGATCTTGATCATGAACGGAGCTCACAAGATCTAAACATGAAAGAAGAAAGGAGGAGAACTAGCCATCTAGCTACTACATGGACCCGTAGTCCAGATATGAACTACTCACGCATCACACCGGAGGCTTGCATGATGATGAAGAAGGCCTCCAGGGTGAATTCCCCTCTCTGGCAGGGTGCCGGGAAGAGCTTCAGATCCCTCCCAATCTAGGGATGAAGATGACGGCGGCTACAGACTCTTTCATCAAATTTTGATTGGGTACTTAGGGTTTCCATATCAGAGGCAATATATAGGCGGAAGGAGAGGTTGAGAGGGTGCCTGGGCTGGCCACACCACCCCCTAGCGCGGGCCAGGCCTGGCTGCATGGCCAGGTGGTGTGGCCACCCTCTGGCCCTTCTCCGTCTCGTATTCTAGCTCCAAGTGTCCCCCGGTAAAATAATAACTTTGGCATTTGTCCCATCCAATTCCGAGAATATTCATTTTCTGACTTCCTGGAACCAAAAACAGCAAAAAACAGGCAGCTAGCACTGTGGATCTTGTTAATAGGTTAGTCCAAGAAATCATATGAAAAGTACTCCAAAGTATGGACAAAACATAAGAAAGTAGATAAAACCAAGCATGGAACATCAAAAATTATAGATACATTTGCAATGTATCAGGACGCGTCATGTTGGCATGATTCCTGGTAACCCTAGTGATCTACTAGGGGTCGACCCACCGTCAGGGTCATGGCCAGGATCTCGAGAAGAGTTCTTCCTAAGCCCCTGCGTGAGCACTGATCCAGGGCCGCGCTCCGCCCGTGGGTCTCGAAATTAGGGCTGGACTATCGAGCAGCTCGACTCGTTAAGACTCGGCTCGTTAAGGCTCATGCTCATTAAGGCTCAAATCATTAAACTCATTAAGGATAATGAGCAAAAAGTAAAGCTCGACTCAGTTCATTCGATGTTAACGAGCGCTCACGAGCTGCTTGTTATGAAAATGTATCTGCCTTAGACACAGGCATACCGATAATTAAAAATGACAGTCGGCAGGGTTCGGTCAATGCCACGGTCAGCAGATCCAGATCGAGAAGATGGAGATGGGGTATGTAGTGGGAGATGACGAGTTGACGAGACATATGAGAAATATCCTGAATCGATCAGGAGAGTCTAGGGTAAGGTCTTTGGTCGGTCACTCTTGCTCCTGGATTGATCAGTCTTACTCAATGGGCTAGATGTTTGCCTTAGATGGGCTGCCAGATTAGACATGTAGCAACATAAGTGGGCCTTACGTTAGTTGTTACCGAGCTTAACGAGTAGCTCATGAACATTGTTAACTCGATCGTTTAGCTCGTTAAGGATATTGAGCAAAAACTGCAGCTTGGCTCAAATTGATAAGGAAACAAGTCGATTTCGAACAAGCCGAGCAAACGAGTGCTCATTAAACTCATCGAGTTTCAAGTTTTATGTCCAGCCCTACTCGGAATACCCCTATTCCCGTGGACACGACAAATAGGGCTGGACTATCGTGCAGCTCGACTCGTTAAGGCTCGGCTTGTTAACGCTCATGCTCATTAAGGCTCAAATGATTAAACTCATTAAGTATAATGAGCAAAAAGTAAAGCTCCGCTCGGTTCATTGGATGTTATGTCTTCTGATAATCCATGTAGTAGCAATGATTTTCTCTTCTCCAAGTTCCTCCTACAGATACCTTTCTGGTGCGATGTTATGTGGTTGGAGGTGTATGTGAATGTCGGATCTCAGATCCATCTTCGCCTAGTGAGAGTATTTGATGAGGCAGACGTCCTGGCAGGCAGTACGTGCGGACAGTACGGGCAAGCTCCACCTGTACTGCAGCTAGTTAAGCTTGTAGTAGCCTCCCATCACATCATCTCTTCTCCAAGATGCGTGGAAAACCATTTAAGTGACATTTATCAATTATAAATATGATATTATTACATAACATGCAGTCCCAATTGATATGTTCTCAAATGATTTGATAATTCGGGGTCCTTTTAAAACAAGGGTAAAAGGTGCGTCCAAGCGCCGTAAAATACCAAAATCATAACTCTACTTATGTAAAGCATAAGGTAATAATGCTTCAAAAATGGACTCATCACAGACGTCGACATACAAGCATGTGATCAACTCAGCGTTTCTACCCACATCGGCTTGATGACCCACAAGTATAGGGGGTGTATCGTAGTATTTTCGAGGGAAGTGAAACCCAATTTATTGATTCGACACAAGGGGAGCCAAAGAATATTTATAAGCCTTAACAACTGAGTTTTCAATTCAGCCGCACCTGGAAACAATCTTGCTCACAACAGTTTATCAGTAGCAACAGTTTTGTAGTAGGAATGGTAAAGTAACAACAGTAGTAAAGTAAAGACAGCAGTAACAATAGCAGTAAACAGTGGGATTCGAGTGCGGTAGCCATAGGGATGGATGGACGGGCGTTGCATGGACAACACAATTCACATAGCAATCAGAACATAGGGCAATTGTAGATAAATAAGATAAAGCATCCAAGTACTAGATAATCCTAGGCATGTGTTCCATATATAGTCATACGTGCTCGCAATGAGAACTTGCACAACATCTTTTGTCCTGCCAGCCCTTTTGCAGCGGGGCCTCAAGGGAACTACTAGCAATTAAGGTGCTCCTTTTAATAGAGCACCGGAGCAAACCATTAACACTCCATGAACACATGTGATCCTCACATCAAAGCCATTACCTCCGGTTATTCTGATTTATGTCACTTCGGGGCCATTGGTTCCGGACAACAACGTGTGTATACAACTTGCAGATAAGACCATATACAATACTATCATAATGAATCAATAACATGTTCAGATCTAAAATCATGGCACTCGGGCCCTAGTGACAAGCATTAAGCACAACAAGTCACAACAAAGTCATAAAGCACTAATAAAAGATACTAGGCACCATGCCCTAACAATCTGATGCCATTACATGAACGATCTCATCCAATCCCTACCATCCCCATAGCCTACAACAGGGGATTACTCACTCATAGATGGGGGAAACATGGATGGTCGATGGAGAAGCGATGGTGATGATGATGGCGATGATCTCCTCCAATTCCCCATCCGTGAGGTGCCGAACGGAGTTTCGGTGCTGTTTCATGGAATCTGGTGGTGGCGGAGCGGAACTCCTTCGGAAAACGTCAACCCCCGGAGTTTTTAGGTCAGAAGGCTTCTTATAGGCGAAGAGGGAGACCGAGGGGGTGCCTGGGGGGCCCACACCATGCCCTGGCGCGGCCAGGCCTAGCCCGCGCCTGGGGGTGTGGCTGGCCCTTGGCCTTCCTCCGTCTCGTATCCTGGCTCCGTGAGTCTTCTGGAAAAATAGGCACTTTGGCTTTTGTACCGTCCAATTCCGAGAATATTCATTTTCTGACTTTCCTGGAACCAAAAACAGCAGAAAATAGGCAGCTGGCACTGTGGCTCTTGTTAATAGGTTAGTCCAAGAAATCATATGAAAAGTACTCCAAAGTGTGGACAAAACACAAGAAAGTGGATAAAACCAAGCATGGAACATCAAAAATTATAGATACATTTGCAATGTATCACGGCTCCAACCAGAGGTTCGACCAATTGCACCCGCGCTGACTCTGTCGTGTCGATGCTATCGGGCAAAAATCTGACGATTCGCTGATGTGTCGACTTTGTCCAGCAAGCGACTCTATCGACCTCGACCACGTGATTCGCTGTCGTGTCGACTCCGTCCGACCACGTTGACTCTACACCCAGGGGCTATGCCGACTTAGCTGTGCGGCCCTCTGTGATCTTCGGCTGCGGCGACCCACTCTGGTCTTCGACTACAACGACTCGTTATCGCCATCAATAGCGGCGACCAGTTACCACTATCGGCACCAGCGACCCATAACAGTCTTCGACGGTGACTACCCACTGTAATCTTCGACTGCAAAGATCCGCTGCGGTTTTCGACTACGGTGACATGTTATAGTCTTTGGATGCGGTAACTCACTACCGCCATTAGCTTCGGCAACCTGTTGCCGCTTTGACTCCATCTACCACATGACTCTGGTCCTCCAAATAGACTTCATCCACCGTGTAACCGCTGCCGCGTCGACTCTATTCGTAGTGCAAATCCACGTCCACTGTGTCGGCTTCATCCACCACATGACTCTATGAACCTCAACTATGACCTGCATGTCGACCCAACCACTATGTCGACATCTTCCGTCAGTGACCCACCGCTATGTCTACTACACGTCCGTCATATCAACTCCACTGGCTACACGTCCAATGTTGTGTCAACTCCGTCGTGCAAGCTATTGTAGTCTTTAGCTGTGGCAAATTGATGTAGTCTTCGGCTACGGTGGTCTGCTACCACGTTGATTACATGTCCGCTATGTAATTTCTCGACCGCCATGTGAGATACTCGTCTGACGTTGATTCCACAACTATCGTGTCGACTACCAATAAAGCTAAGTTTCCCTCTACTTAGAGCTGATTCTTTTTTAACTTGCACTCGACACACTCAAGGTGTAACGCCCCTGAATCGGGTCTATGCAGATCTTTGCATTTCCCACCAAACCAGCATAGAAGCGATTCAAAGATGCCCACCAGATACTTTCGTGACAGTGGGATTTGATTACAAGTAGTTACATCACAGTAGTTTACAACAGAGTCCACAAGAACTTATATATATAACAACAACTCAACGAGTCAAGAATACAAATGATACAAATCATAAAGAAAACCAAATAGTATCCGAGTATGGATAGGAACCAAATGGGACTAAGAGTCTAAAGAATAACCAAGTGGTGTCCATAAACCCTGCTCAGGCCAAGCCGGAAGGATAACCTTGCTAACATCATCGATCACATACCTTTCAAGCCAAAAGGGTGCCGAAAAAGGGCAAAGGAAAACAGAAAGAGAGCAGTCAGTACTAAGGCCAGTACACGGTGAGTCTAGAATTCAGCGGCTCTCGCCTACAAAAGTATGGTGGGCTTTGCGGTATCGAAGCTTGCACTATCTAACTTATAGAGACACGCTACAACTTCGGCTATTAGGGCGAGATAAGAGTGCGATATACGACAAGTATAATAAAACACCAAACATAACCCATCCGAAGATTTTTCCCTCGAAGACCAGTCGAGGAAGTCCTCTTGCGGAACACACATGGTGGCAGTTTTAGTTAAGTAGGTGTTTAGTTAATAAGGCTAATCACTAGTCATATTATTAGAGGCAAAGCTTTAGTGGCGTTGTCTATGATCATGACACTATACTCCTGAGGCGTCCATAACCATGGACACAAGGCTTCTCAAATGATTTACTCTACAGGGGTGCACTACTATACCCAAATGCATGTTCAACCCTTTAGGCAACATATTATGTGTGCCGTCCGAATATCACAACAAGAACTGTCCCATAACTACGCGCGTATCTAGAGGTATCACCTACTATGTCGAACCAACCAAGAGGTATGACGATTCTCAAGGAAGGCACAATGTTTGCGTCTACTGATGGATCGGGCCCTACGAGGTAACTTGTACACATCGTGGGTGTTGTCACCTTGTACCGTGGTTTATGTATGCAAGCCGTGGCAGTCCGCCAAAATATCAAGTCCGAAGACATATTCAACTCACCCATGTCCGAAGATATATTATGCGTATGCACCAAAAGGAAAACTAATTTTTTGTGACCCTCTAGATAAATGAATAGCATTAGTAGTTGAGGGGGGATCCCAGAGGCCCTCGCGTTTGGTTAGCACTATCAACTCAGAACTGGTATCATAGAGCAAACGGGTCCTAGGTCGGCTCAAGCAGTTCCGAAAGGTGGTCCCTACCGGGGCCTTATCATTAGGTGAAGCCATATCCATAACCATAACCAACATCACCAGTTTAATTATATTATCACCGACGATATCCAAGTATCATGTTCCACCTGTATGAGAGCGATAGTAAGCATGCCTACGACTCGCAAGGATAGACTAGCTACTCAAACAAGGCAATAGGATAACCAAGGCAATATAGTAGAGTAGGTAAATAAGGGAATGGTACTAAACCATCGACAATAAGGATAGCAATAGATCAAAGGAAGGAAATAAAGACTATAAATACAAAATAGGTAGAAGGGGGAGAGTGCTCGCCTGTAAGACAAAGTTGGTGATCGAAGGCTTGTCACAACTCACATCCACTCATCGTCCTATCTAGGAAGAGGCAAACACTAGAAAGAAAAATCGATGCACTATTTAATACTATGGCGAAAGATCCGGCATGATCATGATATGATGCTTGGCATGGAAATATGCGATCTATCTTAGCAGTATTAAGCAGAATCGGGATCCCGACAGTTAAATATTTTGGTTCAAGTTATTTAACTACCACATAATTTAAATGTTGACTTAACAAGGCAAAACAGTGAGCTACAAAAATTTAAATGGAGTCGAGATAAAACAAGATTATCTCACATATAGCCTCGATATTTAATAATTAGGTGATTCAACAAAGTCCCCCAAACAAATAAATATATATGCGAGCATGAATGATATAATATGCAACAAGTTTTATATGAACATTTATAAAATAGGGGCTCAGATAGGGGTCACACATTGGCATTTGGACCCCGGGGTTTGACGGGTTTGATCTTGGCATTCCGGGATTGGGTTCTTCGAATCCATGCAGGAGAGCTTGATGATCTATGAGGGAGTCCTTGGAATTAGGCGTCAGGGCCTTCGGGTAACACATGAGAAAATGTTAGAGCAGACGGAAGGCGGCGAAGCACGGGGGACCGAAGGGACAGCCGAGCAGGTCGAGCAGGGGGCCTCCGCAAGGGAGACGGCACGGTAGGGTCGAGAGGAGGGCGCGACGCGCGTGGCGACACCGGGGAGAGACGCTGGCAGCGGGGACACTTACGAAAGGAGGAGGATGGAGACGAGTAGATGGTTTGAGGGACGATCAGGGTTGATGGCGATGGTTTCATGCGGGGCGTGCGTGAGGCGGCGCATTGGGTGCGTCGTGTGAGACGTGTGGAGTGTGTGCGTTGTGAGCATGACTGTGTGCATGGGTGTGTTGGAGGCTGGGATGGTATCACATGCATGTGGCTTGGTGATGGCTCTGTGTATGGCGCCAGAAAAATGCTGGAGCGTGGTTGATGTAGAGCTCATTGGGAACCCCAAGAGGAAGGTATGATGAGCACAGCAGCAAGTTTCCCTTAGTAATGAAACCAAGGTTTAATCGAACCAGTAGGAGCAAGGAAACACCCCAAAGGTGTTACTAGCTGAGCCTTGGAAAGGCGCACTACCGGTGCTAGTAGCAACGTGGAGACCTGCACAACACAACCACATAACTTTGTCCCCAACTTGTGATGAGGTTGTCAATCTCACCGTGTTTTGCTGAAAACAAAGGATTAAACGTATCAAATGGAAAGAAGTAATAGTTTGCAGAAAGTAAACACAAAGTAGTAACAGATTGTAGATTGAATGTAAAGAAAAAGGACTGGGATCCATAGTTCACTAGAGGTGGCTCTCCTTAAGATAGATAACATGTTGGGTGAACAAATTACAGCGGGGCAATTGACAAACATCGAGAAAGCAATACATGCATATACTAATCATCTTGACTCCTTTGGGACTTGATTGGGCATTACAACACTATACATAGACCGCCATCCAACTGCATCTATGACTAATAATCCACCTTCAGGTTATCATCCGAACCCCCTCCAGTATTAAGTTGCAAGCAACAGATTATTGCTTTATGAACTGCGTGTAAAGTAAACAATATGATTGTTCTATGAACAAAGGATTGTTGTTTTCTCCCTAGCACCAACAGCACATCTAGTACCTTAGATATTTCTATCACTTCCCCAGATTACCAGAGGCATGAACCCACTATCAAGCATAAATACTAACTCTTGGAGTTGCTAGCATCTACCTGGCCAAGATAGCTACTAACAACGGAAAGCATGCAAGATCACAAATAACAAAGACATTATAGAATCAATAATCAATCTGAAATAGCATCTCAATATCCATCGGATCCCCGCAAACACAACATGCAGAATTACAAATAGATGATCTTGATCATGAACGGAGCTCACAAGATCTAAACATGAAAGCACAAAGGAGGAGAACCAACCATCTAGCTACTACATGGATCCGTAGTCCAAGGATGAACTACTCACGCATCACACTGGAGGCTTGCATGGTGATGAAGAAGGCCTCGTGGTGAATTCTCTCCGGTGGTGCCAGGAAGAGCTTCCGATCCCTCCCGATCTAGGGATGAAGATGACGGCGGCTACAGACTCTTTCATGGATTTTTGATCGGGCCCTTAGGGTTTTCGTCCTGACGGCATCTTATAGTCGGAAGGGGAGGTCGAGGGGGTGCCAGGGGCCACCACACCACCCCCTGGTGCGGGCCAAGCCTGGCCACATGGCCAGGTGGTGTGGCCAGCCTCTAGCCCCTCTCCGTCTCGTATTCTGGCATTTGACGACTTTTGGAAAAATAGGCACTTTGGCTTTTGTCCTGTCCAATTCCGAGAATATTCATTTTCTGACTTTCCTGGAACCAAAAACAGCAGAAAACAGGCAGCTGGCACTGTGGCTCTTGTTAATAGGTTAGTCCAAGAAATCATATGAAAAGTACTCCAAAGTGTGGACAAAACACAAGAAAGTGTATAAAACTAAGCATGGAACATCAAAAATTATAGATACATTTGTAATGTATCAACATCCCCAAGCTTAACTCCTGCTCATCCTCGAGTAGGTAAGTGATAAAAAGAAAGAATAATTTTTGAGGTGACATGCACCATCAAAAACTTGATCAAAGTATTTGTAAAACACTCAAAGCTGGGATCATAGTACTTCAATCATAACATGAAAGACAAAGTTCTAGCAATAAGAAAAGAAACTATGATGCAACATGAAAAAGCACAAACAAAAGATTCATGAATAACAATGCTTTGCAAGACGTTTGTTTGTTTCACATAAAGAAAACATAGCATAATAGTATTCATCTTGTCCCTTAATAGAGTAGCAAATATAAATGCATAGGACACCTTCAAAGTTCATAAGAGTGACTAGATACAAATAGTTTAAAACAAGCAATATCAAGTTATGCATCAATCAACTAGTCTTGGGACAATGCACATAAAACTAAGAATGGCCACTATGCTCTCAAAGTAGGTGCATAAAGGTAGAAGATGGAGACTCAATATAATGGTGGAAGAAAGGCCTTTACAAAAGGAAGTAGGGATTCAAGTCTCATAAAGAGCTTCCAAAAATTATGATACTTATAGCTTTCAGCTCTCATTTCCCCTATCATAAGCATCTTTAAGGTGATTAAGGTTAAACTGAAACAACTAAGAGGATATGCTTGACAAGTTATAAACCGAAATCTCATGCCCCTTACTTACGAAGACCGAACCTCATGCTACTCAACTTCAGTCACGAGTAAGCTCTTGTCATTGTAAGTACATGTGTATCATTAAGAACCGCCAACGGGGTACCCCTTGCACATGATACGGGAGCTTTCCCATAATCAAAATGACAAGGCAAGTAGACAATGAGCATCTCAACGATCTTTTTATTTGCTATTTGCATAGGTTTTTATTGAGGATGCTTCATAGAGTGCTCATTATGGTGATGCTGCAAGTTTCCACCATGATAAGGCATGGTTTAGGCTAGCGGCCCAGGAGTTTCTCTAACACACATACAAACTCCATGATCTTACAAGTTCCAATTTTATTTCACACCGCCGGGACCCGTAAGCAAAAGAACATGATATCAACGGGGTACAAAGTACAAGTGCAATGTTGAAAGCGTTCCCCATGAAACATGGTTCTGTTAATTTCAACTTATAAAGCGCAAGCATATACACAACAAAGAAGGACCCAATGGTTCAAGTTTATTAGATGCAAATAAGTAAAGTGTGCCATCAAGTTCGTGAGAGCTTTAATCACTAGTTTTCTCATAACAAGTTTAATTTGGAAGGTAAACAAAATCATGAATATACTTGGAATAGCATAAGCTAGTAGGTAGGTATGTGTAACAACCTCGAACCCTATGCTCTAAGTTCAAGCCTGGATGAACCAAAAGTGGTTAAGGAATTTACAGCGGAGGCCCAGGGCCACCCACGTGTAGGCCCGTCGACCCCCCTAACCACTTCCAAGAACATCGGGACAAGAGCGAGCGACGTAGGCAACAGGCGAAGAGATCAAATACATACACAAGTGAGTATGTATGCAAGCTACCTTACAACAGTCCTCAGAGCCATACCATCTAAAAGAAATAGAAATATTGCAACGCCATACGGCAAGATCCAAATATCCTAGATAGAGATAATAGTGTAGGATAGCTCCTCATACATCAATCAACAGAGTATCAAGCGGAAGAGGGAAACAAGATCCGAGTACGGATAAGAAGCAAATCGGCATAAGATGCCACATAACTAAGCACATCCCGCCCACAGATCTCACGGATCCCCATCCCCGGAATCTCTACACCGAATGATCGTTGCCAACATCATCTGTCTCCTCCACCCAGTATCCATCTTGCGAATACACCCGTTCATCTGAATCAAACAATTTATCGTGTGACACCCTAGGGGTACTCAGTAAGTCTTTATGCCTCTAAAGGGGACATATACCTGGGGTGACGCAATTGCAGCAAAATATAATAACTAACAAGTCTATAGATACTCGCTAACCATCCGCCTAACCAATGATAGGCGGATGTCCGTTAATTAGAAAACAACAGTTATAACAGGATAAAGTAACAGATCCATCCTCCTTCTCGCTTACCAACGAGAAAGCGGACGAACAACCCATCCGTTGGCAGTTTTATTAACCATTCCATGAGTATTGCACTAATTACTAGTCAGATATTTAGTCAAATTAAAAGCGGTACTTTAGTTATGCTTGTCTATGATCGAGAAACTGTGCTCCAAGTCGTCCATAACCGCAGACACGGCTTTCAGAAAGATTTACCCTGCCGAGGTACACAAATAGCAACACACACTCGATCAACCTCGGAAAAACCAACTCAAATCCCAACAAGGCATTCACGACAAAGCAATCACAGGATTCATAAAATATTTCAGGGGGCCACCCCATTAAGCTACCCGCAACGAAGTTAGCCGACTCCGAGACGGACCCAAAGGTTTGCGTCAATGGCTGTAAACGACTGGGAACCCGAAAATGTGATTGGGCTTGTCGATACCGTGAAAACATTCCGCACCCAAAACAGTACAGGTGCTCCACGCACAATCTTAATAAAACAGTAACATGGCATAAGTACAGGATACTAAATAAAACCCCAAACTAGTTTGTGGCCCCAAGAAATAGAAATGAATCAAGCTCTGGCTCAGGGGGGTCCATAAGGCCTCCTGCATGTGGATAGTGCGAATAGTCAAGGAACAAGAATCAAGTACTCGGGGTCCTACAGGACACAAGTGGACATAAAAACCAAATGACAGATATTGCCCACCGGTGCCTCTTTCATTAGTTATCCCATACTACTCACGTTAAGTTGTTTAGGTACCTCGTTATCCATCAAACTCTCACATACCCTACACATGCTGTTCTACGACTCGCATGGCTCAAACAACTCCTGTAGTAATGGCTCATGGGATGGAGGAACAAGCTCAGTGGGGTTTAAAGTAAAGGCTATGCACTACTTGGGATTCAATTTAGTGCATTCGCGACTCAATGATGCAAGAATAAGATAAAGGCAATAGGTGCTATATGTATGCAAGCATGTGGTAGTGCTTGCCTGGCAGCTCAGTTGAAGCGAGAGATGGATCTAGGTAGTACTCCTGGGATTCCTGATATTTCCCCTGCTCAGCGTCTATCCGAGAAGAACCAAACAAACAAGGCCAACATAAATAAAGTGCACAAGCATATGAGTAAAATGCGACAAGCAAACAAGCATGCCATGATGAATGATGCGCAATTTACATGGCATAGCATAGCATGGCATGGGTGAGGTGTGGGGTACAAGAATAAAGCATTTTATTAAGTTTTTAGTCATGTTTTGCTCCCATATAACTTGTTGTCCACTTAATATTTATATGATGCATGCTTCAATTCATATCATGAAATGCATAATCAGAACGGGCTCGTCGCGCTGATCGATTTAGACATATTATTTGTCAAATTTGGAGTTATAGAATTAAAGTTATTAATTAATTGAGAAAAGGCATTTGTATTGCAATTAAACAATTTCGAAAATTTAAAATAGCCAAACATTATTTTGGATGGCAGATTTGAATTCCTCACATTTTTCTGATTTAAAAACATATATTATTTGTATTATTTGGAAATGTCAATGAAAATTTATTTAATTTCTAGATTTAAAATCATATAAAACATTTCTGAAAATATTTTGATTAAACAGAAAAACAACAGATACTTTTTATACTCAGAGAGATTTAGCCACAGCCCGATTTAGTGGGCAGGTGTTGACTCAAAGCAGGTGGGTCGACGCGACTCTCTGTGAGGCTTTTCTCACCATGAGTTCACCCAGAGAGGCAGACGGGTGGGCCGGCGTGTCACGGGCCACTGCAGGTGCGCCATTGGGTCGAACACATGGCGGATCCGGGGGAGCGCGGGTTGAGGAACCAAAAGCCTGGGTATCTTTTTATAAAAGAGCAACCGCGGCTGACCGGTGGGATTGGAAAGGACTGCGGGTGTGCTGGTGGAAAGTGACGACACGGGGAAAGTGGCCCTGTTCCTCTTCTCCGTTCTCTGACGAAGTGACGACACGGGGAAAAACAGGCACGGCGGGGGATCGATCTTGCGACGCAGCAGCCTTGTATGCGGCGGCTACGCTACTAGCTGAGTTAGTTGCCGAGTTACGCTGCGGCGAGGATAACATTCTGCGGCCTTCTGGCGGGTGAGCAGCGAGCAAACGTGCACAGAGGTTG
Organism: Avena insularis; assembly: GCA_023614405.1. Classification (NCBI taxonomy): domain Eukaryota; kingdom Viridiplantae; phylum Streptophyta; class Magnoliopsida; order Poales; family Poaceae; genus Avena; species Avena insularis. Next base: position 510,741,842 of record CM042690.1, read on the forward strand.
CTCGACGAAAAGATTGGCGCGTACAGGAAGCGAAGCGCGAGGAGAGGATGCCAGGGAGGCGCAGTAGCTCACCGCGGGTGTGCTGGTGGTGACGGAACAGGCCAGAATGCAGGGGATCAGCGACGTTGCTGGCGACCAGCGGCTAGGGTTTCCTCGTCGGACACGTCGGTGTGCAGCGGATCTGGCCGTCTCCTCCTCACTGCCGTGTACTGGGACGGTCCAGGGGCTCCACTGGTTCCTCCTCGGCACCCCAACTCCACGCCCGCCTCCTCCTAGCTACGGTGGAGAGCTGATGCCGACGGTGGGGTAGATGGAGGTGGAAGAGGGATCAGGCAGAGGGGAAGGAAGAGCTGGGCCGAGCCCTGGGATCTGGGGCGATGCCAGGCACGAGAGAAGGGGTAGATACGGCCAAGGGAAGGGTGCACATGGGGTGGACGGTGGCGGGGTGGACAAGGTGGTCGGGTTCCTTTTTCCCACCCTCTCTCACGTGGTAGACCGGCTCGGGAGGGACCTGGGTGTCTGCAATGGGCAGGAGGGGTGTGTGAGCTCGGTGGGGCTTTGCTTGGCAGCGGGAGAGAGGAATAGAGAGGGGAGGAGCTCGGCTAGGGTTAGACCGACAGGGTGGTTCGGCACAGTTGTCTCGGGCTGGGTTTGGTCTAGCCCCGGCCAGTTAGGGTAGAACCAGGTGGTGCTGGCCTAGGGAGTCTCGGCCTGGTGGAGTGGCGATTAGGGTAGCAGGGATGGAATGGGGAGAGGGTGTATGTAGGGTTTAGATGATCTAAGTTTAGGGCTTGAGCTAGGGTTTAGCTAGATAGGGTAGAATAGATAGAATATGAATTTGAATGCTTCAAATGGGTATGCCTCAAACAAAAACAAAACCATCTATCCAAGATTGAGAGGTGGGGAAGGGGTCTTACATGATGGATGAGGGTGAGGAGTGAGGTTTGGGGTAGGGTGATGATGTGCACAAGGTGATGGTTAGAAGAGAGCAAGAGGGTAGCTAGAAGAGGCATATGATGGCCAAAAAGAGAGTGAGATAGAGAGGGTTGTGTAAGAGCAAAGGAATAGAGCTAAAGAGAAAAGGAATACTCCACTCAAAAATCCAAGAAAATAAAACCCAAAGAAAAGAAGATGGTAGTGATCTTGCATGGCCCATGCATGAATAGTAAATGCCATGTTTATTATTGTGAAAACAATTGTAAATGACCATGGGCATTTATTAACACATGCATTTCCAAACATGGAATTAAGGCCAAGCCAAAAGAGTGGTGTTGGGGTCCCATGTGGAGTAGATGAAATATGCTCATATTTGAATATAATTTGGACATGCTAGTGTGTATGTCCCACTAGATGCATAAATAGCCTCAATATATTCCAACTTGATCAAACACTCAAACACATACCATATGGAAGCTTGACAAGGAATTCTACTCACATATCATGCAAAGGTGGCCCTCCACATATCCATATTGTGAAAACAACATGATGCATATATGGGAGCATGTGGAAGTAGAAGTGGATCCATCTCAATTATATGTGAGCTAGACAAAGCCAGAAGAAATGCAAAGACCCACATATATTTTGGATGGTGGAATTATAGGGTGGTGACAAAGAAAGGTGGTGGAGTTAATAAAAGATATGCCCCCAACTCAACTTGGGCATCAAGCATTCATCAAGAACCAAATACAATGTATCAAGAGGCAAATACAATTAATAGTGCATATGAGATAAGAACCAAATGAAAAAGGGTTTTATATGATGCTCAAATGCAATGTGGCATGATGACATGAGCATGATATAATTATGATGCAACAATTATATGTAGGAAGGTAGCATATATATAGACTAGGCTAGTAGCATTGCAATTGTTAGACAATTGGGATGCTACAACTCTCCCCCACTAAACAAGAATCTCGCCCCGAGATTCCTAGGAAAAAGAAACCAACACAAGGAGAGGCTGGTGTTCGTAACAAAGGTGACCCTCACGTTCCCAAGTTGACGAACAACGGAATGGTGTGACCACTACAACTTGCAAACTTGCTAGACTTGTTGCGAGTCTTGCGTTTTGCTTGAGACACAAAGGGTTAGAAGAATTGAAGGATTGTCGTGAGACAAGAAGGATAGGATGAACTTAGCTCCGGTTTTTCGAGAAACATGATAATTGAATAGAAACCCTTGTTGAAGGAATTAGAAGGAACGATGTATGATGTAGAAGAAAAGACACATCGTTAGAATTAGAGATCAACAGATGCAAGTGAAGATGAATCTTTGTCTCGCCGGAAGAAAAGAGCTACTTTGGAGGGGATATCAACCACTATGAAAAATAGCATCGTATCTTCTCTCGGATTCGAGAAATGAAGTTCGGAAACAATATTGCCTTCAAACAATAGAGTTCCTTGATATCAATGGAAAGATTGAGTTAGACATTGTCGGATTGGATTCTTGTTGCGCCGGTAAGAACCAAAGGATCACGCAATTGAGATGCGCGGATATAACTTCAAGAGAAAGAGGGGAATGCTAACTTATGGTAGAATCCTTAGAAGGAGTGGAATGTGGAATAGATTTACGATTAATGGCATCAACCATAATTGGCTTTACCACAGAATAAGGATTGACAAAAGGAAGTCAGATATATCTTCCATCCTTCTTGATTGACGATGTGGTGCTCCGGTGTAATGAAGAGTAACCGAGAAGATAAATGCATTTGCTTCCACCAGATGATTTAAGATTTTTCTCCATCTAGAATAGACATACCACCAACAAGATATTATTGATTACTTTCTTCGAGAGAGCACTCCGGAGAACAAGGACGGAAGTAAAAGTATCGAGGAATAAAGGCCACTTATACTTCCATGGAATGAGTTAAATCACATTAATCTACCAATTCAATGTACAAGGGCGAATGATAAGAGTAGTGGTATGGTAGCTACTCCATCCCGCACTCAAAGCATTACTCCGTACCTGAATAAGAAAATCATGCAACCCAACTCCCAAAGACAGACTTAAGATCCTAACAATAGAACTCGTGGAACTCAGTAAGAAACAAAAGATATGATGAAAATGATTCACCGGATCCAAGATAGATAAGGTTGATGATGTTGTTGTCATGTCGAAAGTACCAAGCCACCAGAAAGATATGAAGGAAGATTACAGAAAATAACTGCAATATTCAACAGATAAAGAAAATATATCGACAACTTGAGTAGAAGGATTACAAAAGATCTGAGAAGTCTCCGCGGCCCTTGGTGGATTGAGGATAGAAGATGGAACGAGAGGGTTTCAAAATATTACTTGACGAGGCAGAGGTGAAAGAACTCCATGTTCTTCTTGAAATGATTGCAAGAGATTTAGCAGTCTTGAGGAAACTTCGGCGAAACACTGATGATAACTTGCCAACAAGGAAAAACTCCGGATTGGTTGCAGATGGAGGATGGAATTAACAATGGGCTTGCTACTTCTAGAATTGAAGAGATGTATTTAGCAGAAGGACGTGGTCGAGATATGTGACTTCAAGAAGCCAGGATTTACACTTTGAGAACTTTGCACACAGGCAGTGTTCACGAAGCTTGAGAGAAAGAGTCACGGATGACCTTCCATTCTTCCATTGATATAGAATAGGCAAGCATATCATCAAGATATACCACCATGGATTAACAAGATATTCCAAGAATATCACGTTCAAGAGGCAGGAGAAACAGACAAATCCTCGAAATACTTTCTGAGTTCGACGCTCTTTGAAAGATCAACATTAAAAGCAAGGATTCATGTTGAAGAAGATGCACTGGCAGAATAGATTATCTTGTCCTTCGGAAGAGAATAAGAAATGCCACTTGGTTCACATTGTCGATTGGATTGCTGGTTACAAAGATAAAGAGATCTTGGATAAAGGAACGATGATAGCACATACCTTAAGAAAAGCTATCAGAGACGAAAAGATGCAATTCCTTCATATCAAAGAGAATTTTGCAGATATGGAGTTCCAAAAAGATGTGAAGCATGATAACAAATGATAGACCACCGTAGTGCCTTGAGAAAACTCCGGATTGCCAAATATACTTGAATATGCATAGATATGATCACGGTGTAACTCAAATCATAGGAGATAACCTCCACCATTTGGAGGATTGTGTCGATAGCATTTTCCATATTCCACTCATGATAAGTGTCATATAGCTATGCCGAGAACCAAATTACAATCACACGCATCGGATCGACACACGTTATGTATTTAGCCCAGAAGAATTGATGATGAAGTAAAACTCCAGGATTAAGCGTCGGTGACAAAAGAATGAGTTAGCATGAACATGCCGATAAAAGGAAGATAGATAACATTTCACACACGATTGAAGAGTAGTGTGGAAACACGAATGTATCAAAGAAAAAAATTCCGCATTTTTCGGCATTAAAATACCAATAGATGCGCAATACCACTTATCAGATAGAGATTAGCAAATCCACATTCTGTGAAAGCATGCTGGAAGGAAGAACACCCTTAACAAGATGGCACCGGTTAACAAAGAGTCGGATAGATCGCGTCGGTTTACACAAAGCCTGTCGGTATGGAATGTACCAACAGCTGATAACCAAAAGGCAGATTGCGATAACAAGGTTGGATGCAACAGATAGACAAGGAATTACACACTCACACACACTTTCTATGGTACTATGGAACCCATAACACGTGAATCCTAGTTTGAATTTTTAGAAGAGGATTGAAAACGTTACACTTCCTTACCAGAAAAGGGTGGGTGGGTGGGTAAGAAGAAAAATGGAAGCAGTCCTACTCTCATGTTTTGTTTTTCCCTAGTATAAATAACTACCAAAATATTTGCTAGACTGACAACGACCATTTGGCTGAGACCCTGAAGGGCGGGATGGCTCTGATACCAATTGTAACAACCTCGGACCCTATGCTCTAAGTTCAAGCCTGGATGAACCAAAAGTGGTTAAGGAATTTACAGCGGAGGCCCAGGGCCACCCACGTGTAGGCCTGTCGACCCCCCTAACCACTTCCAAGAACATCGGGACAAGAGCGAGCGGCGTAGGCAACAGGCGAAGAGATCAAATACATACACAAGTGAGTATGTATGCAAGCTACCTTACAACAGTCCTCAGAGCCATACCATCTAAAAGAAATAGAAATATTGCAACGACATACGGCAAGATCCAAATATCCTAGATAGAGATAATAGTGTAGGATAGCTCCTCATACATCAATCAACAGAGTATCAAGCGGAAGAGGGAAACAAGATCTGAGTACGGATAAGAAGCAAATCGGCATAAGATGCCACATAACTAAGCACATCCCGCCCACAGATCTCACGGATCCCCATCCCCGGAATCTCTACACCGAGTGATCGTTGCCAACATCATCTGTCTCCTCCACCCAGTATCCATCTTGCGAATACACCCGTTCATCTGAATCAAACAATTTATCGTGTGAGACCCTAGGGGTACTCAGCAAGTCTTTATGCCTCTAAAGGGGACATATACCTGGGGTGACGCAATTGCAGCAAAAGATAATAACTAACAAGTCTATAGATACTCACTAACCATCCGCCTAACCAATGATAGGCGGATGTCCGTTAATTAGAAAACAACAGTTATAACAGGATAAAGTAACAGATCCATCCTCCTTCTCGCTTACCAACGAGAAAGCGGACGAACAACCCATCCGTTGGCAGTTTTATTAACCATTCCATGAGTATTGCACTAATTACTAGTCAGATATTTAGTCAAATTAAAAGCGGTACTTTAGTTATGCTTGTCTATGATTGAGAAACTGTGCTCCAAGTCGTCCATAACCGCAGACACGGCTTTCAGAAAGATTTACCCTGCCGGGGTGCACAAATAGCAACACACACTCGATCAACTCGGAAAAACCAACTCAAATCCCAACAAGGCATTCACGACAAAGCGATCACAGGATTCATAAAATATTTCAGGGGGCCACCCCATTAAGCTACCCGCAACGAAGTTGGCCGACTCCGAGAAGGACCCAAAGTTTGCGTCAATGGCTGTAAACGATAGGGAACCCGAAAATGTGACTGGGCTTATCGATACCGCGAAAACATTCCGCATCCAAAACAGTACAGGTGCTCCACATACCCTATACATGCTGTTCTACGACTCGCATGGCTCAAACAACTCTTGTAGTAATGGCTCATGGGATGGAGGAACAAGCTCGGTGGGTTTAAAGTAAAGGCTATATAGTACTTGGGATTCAATTTAATGCATTCGCAACTCAATGATGCAAGAATAAGATAGAGGCAACCGGTACTATATGTATGCAAGCATGTCGTAGTGCTTGCCTGGTAGCTCAGTTGAAGCGAGAGATGGATCTGGGTAGTACTCTTGGGATTCCAGATATTTCCCCTGCTCAGTGTCTATCCGAGAAGAACCAAACAAACAAGGCCAATATAAATAAAGTGCACAAGCATATGAGTAAAATGCGACAAGCAAACAAGCATGCCATGATGAATGATGCGCAATTTACATGGCATAGCATGGCATGGGTGAGGTGTGGGGTACAAGAATAAAGCATTTTATTAAGTTTTTAGTCATGTTTTGCTCCCATATAACTTGATGTCCACTTAATATTTATATGATGCATGCTTCAATTCATATCATGAAATGCATAACCAGAATGGGCTCGTCGCGCTGATCGATTTAGACATATTATTTGTCAAATTTGGAGTTATAGAATTAAAGTTATTAATTAATTGAGAAAAGGCATTTGTATTGCAATTAAACAATTTCGAAAATTTAAAATAGCCAAACATTATTTTGGATGGCAGATTTGAATTCCTCACATTTTTCTGTTTCAAAAACATATATTATTTGTATTATTTGGAAATGTCAATGAAAATTTATTTAATTTCTAGATTTAAAATCATATAAAACATTTCTGAAAATATTTTGATTAAACAGAAAAAGAACAGATACTTTTTATACTCAGAGAGATTTAGCCATAGCCGCTGACGAGTGGGCCAGGTGCTGACTCAGCAATAGGTGGGTCGACGCGGCTCTACGCGGGGCTTTTCTCACCGCGGGTTCACCCAGCCGCAGAGACGGACGGGTGGGCCAGCGTGTCACGGGGCCACCACGCGGGTGCGCCAGCCGGGGTCGAACACATGGCGGATCCGGGGGAGCGCGGGTTGAGGAACCAAAAGCCTGGTATCTTTTTATAAAAGAGCAACCGCGGCTGACAGGTGGGCCTGGAAAGGGCTGCGGGTTGAGAACTCAAAAAGAACAAGGGGCCAACTGCAAAAAGGAAAAGTGGCCCTGTTCCTCTTCTCCGTCCTCTGATGAACTAATGACGCGAGGATAACGTTAAGCGACGCTACGGCGGGTAGACGAATGCGAGCAAACGTGCACAGAGGTTGCTCGGCGAAAAGATTGGCGCGTACAGGAAGCGAAGCGCGAGGAGAGGATGTCAGGGTGGCGCAGTAGCTCACCGCGGGTGTGTTGGTGGTGACGGAACGGGCCAGAACGCATGGGATCGGCGGCGTTTCTGGCGACCAATGGCTAGGGTTTCCTCGTCAGACACGTCGGTGTGCAGTGGATTTGGCCGTCTCCTCCTCACCGTCGTGTACTGGGACGGTCCAGGGGCTCCATTGGTTCCTCCTCGGCACCCCAACTCCACGCCCGCCTCCTCCTAGCTACGGTGGAGAGCTGATGCCGACGGTGGGGTAGATGGAGGTGGAAGAGGGATCAGGCAGAGGGGAAGGAAGAGTTGGGCCGAGCCCTGGGATCTGGGGCGATGCCAGGCACGAGAGAAGGGGTAGATACGGCCAAGGGAAGGGTGCACATGGGGTGGACGGTGGCGGGGTGGACAAGGTGGTCGGGTTCCTTTTTCCCACCCTCTCTCACGTGGTAGACCGGCTCGGGAGGGACCTGGGTGTCTGCAGCTGGGCCAGAGGGGGTGACGCAGGCTCGGTGGGGCTTTGCTTGGCAGCGGGAGAGAGGAATAGAGAGGGGAGGAGCTCGGCTAGGGTTAGACCGACAGGGTGGTTCGGCACAGTTGTCTCGGGCTGGGTTTGGTCTAGCCCCGGCCAGTTAGGGTAGAACCAGGTGGTGCTGGCCTAGGGAGTCTCGGCCTGGTGGAGTGGCGATTAGGGTAGCAGGGATGGAATGGGGAGAGGGTGTATGTAGGGTTTAGATGATCTAAGTTTAGGGCTTGAGCTAGGGTTTAGCTAGATAGGGTAGAATAGATAGAATATGAATTTGAATGCTTCAAATGGGTATGCCTCAAACAAAAACAAAACCATCTATCCAAGATTGAGAGGCGGGGAAGGGGTCTTGCATGATGGATGAGGGTGAGGAGTGAGGTTTGGGGTAGGGTGATGATGTGCACAAGGTGATGGTTAGAAGAGAGCAAGAGGGTCGCTAGAAGAGGCATATGATGGCCAAAAAGAGAGTGAGATAGAGAGGGTTGTGTAAGAGCAAAGGAATAGAGCTAAAGAGAAAAGGAATACTCCACTCAAAAATCCAAGAAAATAAAACCCAAAGAAAAGAAGATGGTAGTGATCTTGCATGGCCCATGCATGAATAGTAAATGCCATGTTTATTATTGTGAAAACAATTGTAAATGACCATGGGCATTTATTAACACATGCATTTCCAAACATGGAATTAAGGCCAAGCCAAAAGAGTGGTGTTGGGGACTTGAGATAGTCATAGCATGGTGTGAGCATGCGCCAAGTCAACCCAAATAAAGCATCAAAGGAGAATACCACTATACTATGCTTTAATATGCTAAAACAACGCATGCTTCATCCAAGGCAAATTAAGCAATCTCAATTGTTTATAACAAGTCATGATACAACAAAGAATGCTAACCATAAAGCCAAAACAATATCAAGCATGGCATGACAAAGCATAGGCCACAGTCAAAAACAAGCTCTTTTTACCACATAAGTATGAACTTTCCTACTCTTTTCCAAACCAAACCAAATTATTTGCAAACCAATGTATGAAAGAGGGGGTCCAACCAATTTATTCAGAAAACTAAGCAAACCAAGCAAACTAAAAACCAAAACGAAAACGAAAAAGAAGACGCTCCAAGAACAACACAACTGTGCATGAAACAGTAAAAATGAAGCGTTTGGAAGAAACCTGGGATTTTTATTGATGAAGAAGGGGATGTCTTGGGCATCCCCAAGCTTTGACGCTTGTATTTCTTGGATATTTCTTGGGGTGAGACGTGTGGCATCCCCAAGCTTGAGCTTTAGTCCATCCTTCATCTCATTACTCATTCCTTCCATACACCTGAAATTTTTCCTTCATACAAAACTTCACACAATCTTTATTAGCAACATTAGTGCACTCAAGATAAATAAGTCTTAAGGTTCAGTTATAACACCAAATAAACTTCCATTAGAACACTAGCTACTGTAGCACTTCCCTCAAAAAGCTCAATTCCCCAAAAGAACTCAAAAAGGAACCAACAAGAAGCAAATGCAGAAAATGGCAGAAATCTGTCAAAACAGACCAGCAGGTAAAGACGAATTTTTTGAAGACCTTCTGTTGCTCAAATCAAAAAGTGTTGAACTAACGAAATTTAGATAACAACCTGGGGTAGAAGCAAAAAAATTCACGCCTCAAAAAGACTTTTAGAGATTTTACATGAAGTTTTACGGTGAAGCACAAAAATCTGTTTCGGGACAGCAACTTTCCCAATCATTACTTCTCTCTCATTAGAGGTTACTCTTGGCACAAAAAGCAAATAAAAAGGATAAGGAGCGGTTATTACTGAAGTAATAACTTCCAATACTCATCTAAAACTTTTGGGTTATCTCCCAATAAGTACTTTTCTTTAACACCTTTAAGTTAGGCATAAGAAGCAAAGAAAGAATCAAGTATTCTCAAATGAAGAAGCATTAAGATCAATACCAGAAATATTTTCAACAAGGCAAGGTATATAATCCAAATAAGTTCTAGAGGATCCTCTCTCAATGCTCTTAGGTTAACTATTCTCATCAAAAGGGTTTGCAGAAACAATCCAATCAAGATTCTTTTCTATGGCATCATGTATTGCTACTAGTTTAAAGGGTATTGGTATCTTAGGTTCCTCCCCATTAGGTTCGGTTTTGTTCATATTTTCTTGTGTACCAACAACATCTACACATGAGCCTAGCATATTGAAATGTTCAAAAACTTTCCTAGCTTCCTTGGCAACATCATAGAACTCCTTAAACAAAGTTTCTAGAATAAAATCCCTCTTTTCAGGGTCTTCAATTTCTTTAAGCTTAAGAAACATTACTTGTATTAAGGGGTTGAGGTTAACAAGCCTAGCTTCTAACATGTGAATTAAAGAAGCTACAGCAATCTCATAGTTTGGAGCAAGTTCTGCAAGGGATCTATCCTCGGTATCCTCATGTTTACTAACATGATTAAAGAATTCTTCAATATTATCTTTCCCAATTATAGAACCACTACCAATTGAAAGGTCTTTCAAGGTGAATTTAGGGATCAACATGGTGAGCTAAGGATGAGGTGACAACTAAAGGAGACTTAATTTTTTTGTGTTTTTGATAAAGAAAGCAAACTAGTAAAACTAATTTTTTTGTGTTTTTAATAAAGAAACAAGCAAACAAAGCAAAAGAAACTAAGCAAAACAAAAATAACAAAGTAAAGGGATTGGTTATGAGGGACTCCCCTTGTGAAGATGCCTTGACTCCCCGACAACGGCGCCACAAAAATGCTTGATGGCTCTATGTATGGCGCCAGAAAAATGCTAGAGCGTGGTTGATGTAGAGCTCGTTGGGAACCCCAAGAGGAAGGTATGATGAGCACAGCAGCAAGTTTCCCTCAGTAATGAAACCAAGGTTTAATTGAACCCGTAGGATCAAGGAAACACCCCAAAGGTGTTACCAGCTGAGCCCTGGCAGGGCGCACTACCGGTGCTAGTAGCAACGTGGAGACCTGCACAGCACAACCACACAACATGGAGACCTGCACAGCACAACGTGGAACACATACCTACACACAACTGAATTAGAGATGAATTCCATATTATTTGATTACATTTTATGATCAATACCATTCATGCAACACCCCTCTATCACCTCATGCCTATGCTTTTAGCCATTGAAAGTCACAAATCATTACTTTCAGTGAAAACTAGAAATCCACTTCTATTGTTTGTTGTTTTGTTTTACTCCTTTTAATTCACTAATGTAATCACCACTTTCTTGTGAGTATATTGATACACAGGTGTGGCTGAGAGTGACGTCTCAATTGCTAAAGTCTTATTGATATTCTTGTGTCCCCCTTGAGTCGAACTATAAATTTGGGTAATACTTCCCATCAAAGATTTCAGCGATCCCCTATACTTATGGGTATCAAGACATTTTCTGGCGCCATTTGTAGGGTTTCCGTAGCAGATAACAAAAAATTAAACTACGTGGAACACCCTGAATGCCCAAGGATCTATCTGGAAGTAATACAATAATGGAGGAAGACAGCGGTAACATACCCTTGAAGACCAAGAGAACGTTACACTCATGCAGGAGCATGGATGATGTAGTCGTACCAGTCCGACCTCAAGGTCGTGAAGCTCCTCGCACGTCACCCCTTGTCCAGGTCCTTGTACGATGGACCGAAAGCTTCAATATCCCCACCGAGTTATCACATGCATATGGTGCAATGCGATGACTCCCGAAGTCCATGATCCCTGTTGGGGTTGCGGAAGTAGACCTCCTGGCGAAATCACTGCAGCACAACGGCGTGCTGCGTATGTGTCGACTTTTCGCGAACAGTCCTTTCCCTGGGACTGTGCCACGACAAAAGCAAATAGAGAGACAAAAGGAGTATTCCAACCCAAGGGAATAACTCAATTGTTGTGTGTTTAATCCCACCCATCGGTACCTCCTTATATAGGCTAAGGGAGGTGTGCCCTCCCTCTTAGGTGCCCCATGTGGGACTAAAGGTAAAGGAAAAAGGGCAGGATTTTCGTCCATAGCCGGATGGGCCAAAACCCCACAACCCAACATCTAACACAAGAAGCAGCAGCAGTCAGCAAAGCAGCGTTGACCGGGTGGGCCCTGGCCATGGCCTACCCCATCCCCACCAGCTCCCTACGGCGGCTGCGACCCGGCAGGGCTGGCCTGGCGCGCGCCGGCCCACTGGCCACTGGCACCCAGCGCCCCACCTCGGGTGGGCCTGATGCCGGCTTGCCCGGGAGGGGTGGCGATCAGTTGCGGCCTAGTAGTAGCCCGCGGCAGCCTGGGCGGCACGTCCTGCCTACTACACGCACACGAAGCTTAATAAACGTTGCCCATGCGGGTTGTTCCAAACAACCCAGTTCCTGCTGTTTTCTCTGCCTTTTCGCTGCAGTTTTCTTCTAGGTCAATTCCCTCCGTGGTATTGGCCTAATAAGAAAGTCGCTTTATAAATCTTAATTTAAATATTATTTAGAATATATTAATTCACAATTAACATATAATAAATATATATTATAAATTGCCATTTATCCAAAACTCCTTTCGGTCCCTTTCTTTCTTTCTTTCTTTCTTCGAACAACTTCGGATCTCCCGAGAACACTTCCGGTTTCTCTCTCTTTCTATATCTTTCGGGATTGCTTCTTACATGTAGATATCCAAGCGTCGTATCACCCTTAAGCGTGTTTACCTATAGTTCGGGAATGCTATAGATATGATACATATCAATGATCAACAGAGGGATCGGGATACCCATGTGACCCCTATGCACTTCACAAATCTCCATCGTGTCGAACCTGAAATGATATATCCAATCACTTGTTCTCGGTACAAGACTTGTCCGAGATTTGATCAATGGTATCACGATACCTTGTTCAGTCTCGTTTCCAATAAGTATTGTTTTACTCGTTCCCGTGAAATACCATCCCCATGACCTAGTCATGTGTTGCGCAACATGGATGTAATTCACCGAGTGGGCCCAGTTGTATATTCCGTCACATAGGAGAAAAATTCCTGATCTTGAAGCATATTTCCTATACATGCTCCTTCGGATACCCAACGTGTACCTTTATGGCCACCCTGTCATGAGATGGCAGTTGATACAGTCAAAGCATCCTCAAGTAACAGTGATTGATATGATCTCACAGTCTAAGGATTAGGACAATCTGTTTCTAACAATTGCAACGTGAACTAAGTGATATGATCGTGTTGCAACAATCATTGGTGGTAAGTGTCCATCAAATCATTCCAGATGATATGACTTTATTGTCACTGACTTTTGTTTAGCCCATGATCAGGAAACCTTGATCATCGTCTGCCTAATGAACTAGTTAAATAGAGGCTACTGGGGACCTGGGTTTGTTTGTATACCACACATGTATCAATGTTTTTGCTTGATATGGTAATAGCATGATATAAAAACTATTATGAACTAATGAGATATGACAATAATACCCTTTTACTATTTGCCTCTAGGGCATATCTCCTTTTGTCTCCTACTTGCACTAGAGTACAAATAATCTCATTGCATTGCTACTAATCATAAACCATATCTCACATGCATTTATTGATCATTATTGCTCATGGAGGACTTACTGTCCTAAATCTGTTTCACCGGATTCATAAGGTCCTATTTTGCAAATCATTAATTTAAACTGTTTGACATTCATACCATTATCATATAATGTGTTTTAGCATTTTTGTGATAAAGTGAGACTTTTTTATAGCTTATACAATGATGATCTATCAGTCAATAGAACTTTCAAGATGTCATATATAACTATAAAACACACTTAGTCGAAAGACAAACTTTCTCTAGACCAAAATTATACTTGCTAACATTGAAGTATCCTAATACTTCTATGTCTTTGTAAATTTTAATCAAAGTGGAACACTTTCACTATGATGTATAGCCACTCTTACACAACATTCAAACTTAAATTTGGTTCAATGATTCATAAATCACTCTAGAATCTTTGTTCTTTACTACTAAGAACATGGGTCACATTATGTCATGTATAAACAACATGGGTTTTACATTGGAAAAACTATGACCAAGGCATAGTCGATGTAGTGCATAATTTTGCCCTATTTTAACCATTGTCGTAAACATTGAGTCATTACTCAATACTTCTGCTAATCATTTAAGTAAGGACCAATTCTTTCTTGAATCCATTCTGAACTCTTTTCAGAATCTCAACTAGGTCCTTCTGAACACTTTTAGAATTCTCCAAGTATTTTGACATTTTAATGTTCATTAAACATCCTGGTCTAATCACATAGATCCACTATATTTAATATATGCTAAATTTCATATATCTAATGATCTAATCGTTTCTAATACCAAACACATTGTTCACTAATATGTCAATTACATATTCTAGAACATTGTCATGCTCCCACTCAAATATTTCATCAATATTTGATATTCTAGGATGTCACTCATCTCCCACTCAAATATGTCGTCCATGTATTCTATTTGGAAAACTTCTTAGCTCCCACTCAACTTGCAGACTTTTCTCGATAACTCTGGCAAATCCAAAATTCTTTGATCTTACATCAAATCGAGAATTTTTCTGCTACAAGAGTTTAGCAATTCCAGATTGATCAAAACATGCCTACTGTACCAGTTACAACCTTTCTCATCATACTCTTGAAGACTTTCCGGTTTTGAATAGTCCTTTACCAATTTACAAAATGGACTTATTTTCTGCTTAAATCCAATAGACATTAAGCATTTGTCAACACAACTTTGTGACAAAATAAGCGTGTATGTCTTCCTTTTAAGTTTCATTTCCACCCTTTCAACTTTGAAGTTTATTGGGAAGGATTAAGTAAATTCCATTACTTAATGAGATCAAGTAACTTTTGCTTCATAATCTCAAATGTTACTTAATTTGGTATTTCATGACTCTAAGTCATTTCTTGTACTTAGGTCCATCAAATTTTCTTTGTACTTCGTAGGTATGTCCTATTACAATAATAGGACAATTGAATCAAGAATGCAATCCTGCAACTGGTAGAACAAGTTCTTGAATCCTACCTTTATAAAGTATTAGCTGAAACACTTATGATCACATCATTATAGTTTCTCTCTATTTGTAAAGTTTGTTTCCAGAACATATTCCGTTTTACATTCTTGAGCATTCGGAGGTAAGGTCAAAACCTTTGCTTACACTTTTGCCTTTCCACTAACACTTCTATGAGAACTTTTTCTCCAAAGAAGTACCTTGCTGAGATAATACAAACTTTGACTTCTTTGGGTATTATTTTGGAATTGTATTCATAGTAATACTAAGAACGTACCACAAAGACTTACTATTCACAACGATCTTGAACTATCGAGGTCTCTAGCCTGCCATATCTCATATGGTGTTGTTTCTACGAATCATTAGATGTTCCTAATACTTTTGAGTGTTTACTAATTCAATATTTAACTCTAATTCCTAACGTTAAACCATTCGAAGATCATTTGGACCATATATCATATATACTATGATTATGATGTTTTAGACATATCAATACTATTTGATTAGTCCAATCACCATAATTTGTGAAACCATTTTCACAAGTCCCTTATATGTGCCAATTTGCTATTAACTTGAATTCAAAATCACTTGGATCAAATCACAAAGACTTCGGAATTCTTGCTAATCTTAAATCCACTTTGTTCTAAAATCATTTGAACAATTCAAATAGATTCAAACTTGTGTTTCATTAAGTAAATACACATATTCACTTAAGCTCACAAAAATAATGATTTCCACTATCTGTTGAAAATGCAATACATCATATGTATAAAATTCAACACTTCTTCGCATATCACTATTTTACTAGAATGTGGAGTTTTAGTCATTCTGCCCAACGAGGCATGGTTTTTCAAAGTCTCTAGATCAAACATCTAAGACCCCGATCTTCATTAATATGAAAAAATGCAATCACCACAATGACTTAAACAATAGTGTTATTCATTATCTAGACTTGAATATCGTTTGGCAACTTTCATAAATGTCCTTTTATCATAAGGATAAAGAATAGAATAACATGTTCATAATCCCAATGTAAATTATAAAAGAGATCATTCATAAAAACAGAACAATTGAATTGTTTCTTATTAATATGAATAACCGTCGCGCAACAAGCAAGACACACTAATATGTTTCACAAACTTTATTACAAAGCTTTTATTCAAATGTACTAATCCTAATGATAAACTTCGAGGGAAGGAGTGTCGTCGACCATCAACTAGCTTGCTTGCTGTCATCACGCCATCAGCGCCTCGTTCCATCCTGCAACTCTCACGCAGAGGATCCCATTTTCACTAAAACAAGATTAAGTATCCAATACTTGAAACCTGCATAAGCGTTTCATGGAAACGTTCATTCCTTGTATATCACATATACACTTTTTGTTGATGACGATCCTAGTTTTTTGGGTTCGACCTTCGCAAAGGTATCATGGCGGTCACGAAGAGTTGTATCTTCTCTAACGTCGGATTCATCAGAGAAATCTTCTAGGGGTTCACATGGGACATAGAGGAGATGGTTTTCTATGCCGATCCTATTTGGAGTTGGTATGAGTCGATGAAATTCGACCCATCTAACTTAAGTTTCTCCCTGTTCATTAATGGACTATATCTGTCATGAACTAAGGGGATGGCCATAATCCACAAGATATTTGCAAAAAGTACTTATACTAAGTTCATAATATGGAGTTCAAATCAACTCCCACTTAAACTATCATCCCTAAAGATAGTTTTAGTGATTACACGACCCCTTTACACAACATCATCCCCGATCATCATGGCCTTTGATGCGGCTGCCAGGGTGGACTATACCCGTCGATCACATACTCCATGTGAATCGTGCTTGATCTTTTGATTGCTGTGTTCCGAGGCCATATCTATATATGCTAGGCTCGCCAACTCAACCTTTGTGTACTCGTAGTGCAACATGGCTTGCACCCACCGTATGCGAATGCAGATATGTGTGACACCCGATCATCACGTCCTGCCTCATAACGGAGAACTTTTTTAGTGGTGCACACTAAGGGAGAACACTTTTGTTGGTATTTAATAAGGAATCATCTATTTAAAATGCTACCATTGTTTATCTAATACCAGCACTCAAACAAGATGCAAACAAAGATTAAATCATATTTAATCATATGTGATGTGACATGGTTGTCTTCCCACTCCATGATCTCCCTCAGGTACTCTGGCTTGGTGCCAAGTCCATAGCGCCATTAGTCTTGTCGTTCATCATCACGATGATTACTACTACACGACTTAGCAATAGGAAAAGTAAAATACCTTACCTTTTCATGATATGCAACCATATCACATCACAAATCCTTCCCTATAACATAAAGTTAGACGCCTCTACTCTGTCTATTGCATATTTTACATGGTTGTTAAGGCTTTCACGATAGAACCGTTTCTACCTACGAACTTCCAATGACAACATGGATACAATAGTTGTCGCTACTACACCCCTTTCGGGGCCTTCTGTTGTAGATGCCATATCAACTACTGTGAGAGAGACATACACCTGCTAGCCACTTATATGGTACAAGCCGTATGTTGAGCCTAGAACCAGTCTCGCGTAGGATTACACGTAAGGTTGGTCCAGGTCGCTTCATCTCATAGTACCGCGATATAAACAAATACATGTGGGAAGGTAACAACTAGGGTATCGATGCCCACACTTTGCATGTGTCTATCCATACTAGCATACTAACCATAGATCTAGGCTCTGATACCACTGTAGGGTTTCTGTAGCAGATAACAAATTTTTTAACTACGCGATACACCCTAAATGACCAAGGATCCATCTAGAAGTAATACAGTAACGGAGGAAAATAGCAGTAACGTACCCTTGAAGACCGAGAGAGCGTTACGCTCATGTAGGAGCGTGGATGATGTAGTCGTACCCATTCGACCTCAAGGTTGTGAAGCTCCTCGCACGTCACCCCTTGTCTAGGTCCTTGTACAATGGCCCGAAAGCCTCAATAGCCACACCGAGTTATCACATGCATACGGTGCAATGCGACGACTCCAAATGGGACGAAGAGTCCTAAATAATAACCAAGCGGTGTCCACAAACCCTGCCTAGGCCAAGCCGGAAGGGTAACCTTGGTAACATCATCAATCACATACTTGTCAAAGCCAAAGGGGTGACGCCAAAGGGCAAAGGAAAAAGAGAGCGGTCAGTACTGAGGTCAGTACACGGCGAGTCTAGATTCGGCGGTCCTCGCCTACATAGATATGGTGGGCTCAATGGTAGCAAATATTGCACTATCTAACCTATAGAGACACGCTACAACTTCGGTTATTAGAGTGAGATAAGAGAGCGCTAACCGATAACAATAATATAACACCAGGCACAACCCGACTGAAGATTTTCCCCTCGAAGGCCAGTCGAGGAAGTCCTCTTGCAGACACACACGGTGGCAATTTTAATTAAGTAGGTGTTTAGTTGATAAGGCTAATTACTATTCATATTATTAGAGGAAAAACATTAGTGTTGTCTATGATCATGACACCGTACTCCTAAGGTGTCCATAACCGTGGACACATGGCTTCTCGAAAAAGATTTACCCTATAGGGATGCATTACTGTACCCAAACGCATGTTCAACCCTTCAGACAACATATTACGCGTGTCGTCCGAATCTCACAACAAGAACTGTCCCATAGCTACGCGCATATCTAGAGGTATCACCTACTGCGTGGAACCAACCAAGAGGTACGCTGATTCTCAAGGATGGCACAACGTTTACGTCTACTGATGGATCGGGCCCTACAGGGTAACTTGTACACACCGTGGGTGTGGCCACCTCATACCGTGATTTATTTATGCAAGCCATGGCAGTCTACCAAAATATCAGTCTGAAGACATATTCAACTCATCTATGTCTGAGGACATATTATGCGTATGCAACAAATGGAAAACCAATTGTATGCCCTATGGATATACGAATAGTGTTGGTAGTTGAGGCGGGTCCCAGGGGCCCCACGTTTGGTTGGCGTGATCAACTTAGAACTAGTACCGTAGAACGAATGGTTCCTGGGTTGGCTCAAGCAGTTCCCAAAGGTGGTCCCTGTTGGGGCCTTATCATTAGGTGAAACCATAACCAACATCACCAATTTATTTATCTTAGCATCAACCATATCCAGATATCACGGTTCCCGTGCAGTGCACCGCCCGGATGGGCCGAATCCTCCCCATGTAGCCCATTTTTTCTTCAGTTCCAGCCCGGGGCCACTCTCCTTTTATTATTTTTCTTGCAGATCTATAAAGTAGTCATTTGGTTTAAATCAGTTTAAAAATGTAAATCAACGTAAAATGCCTAGATCCAAATTTACCCAAGTTTCTACATGTTATCCCTAACATGCAGTATCATTTTCAAGCCCAAATAATTTATAGTTATTTCTTGAAAATTAATTTACCACAGCCTCTCCTTTTTAATATATAAATTCTCCAGGGAGTTCTGCAACTCCAATTTGAATGAAACCTTTTTTTACGGCAAGGTATCTCTGATGCCTTACATTCCACCTTGTCTTGACCCTACTTTGCTTCTTAGTTTGGCCCTGGTAAAAATAACAAAAACAAGCAATTTATGACTTTAGGAATTTCTCTAGGTCAATAAAAATAGGCACTGACCTATTTCCAACACCCATAATTCAAAAAACATAACATCTATCAAAACCCAGGAGCCCATTATTTATTGAGCTCTCCTTAAATTTTTGGGAATTAAATAGTTCTATGTATAGTTAATTCACCAATAAATTGACTACAATAGTTCTGTAAATCCAAAAAGGGTGATTCCAATTTCTACAGAAATGTATTCTAGATAGCTACCATGTGTCTTTGGAATCATACCAAAAGCACATGTAGAATAAATATGGTGAAAAAGAAAAAAACCTCAAGAACTGCCTTTGGGAATTTGCCGAGGGCACTCTGCTAAATATTTTAATGTGATTCCAACTCTCAGTGAATCAGTACATCAAACCCAACTTAACCATCCAAGTAAATAATGTTTGGACTCGCAGAACTTTTCTGATGAATCATTTCCTAAAACTAGAGATTATTCCACTAGAAAATTCATTTATAAATAAGGAAAATTGATAAAATCATGAAACTACTTTTGTTTGCCTTCTATTTTCAATCCCTATCTGATGGTATCCTTTTTGTACATTGGTATCATACATACCAAAGCCTTCATTCCAAACCCCTTTATTAAGTGGTACTGGCAATTAAATCCTAAAGGAAATTCCACAAGTGTTTTCCATTACTTCCAAATGCAACAAACTCAATCTATCAAAACTTACTAAAGTGAGTAAGGTGTTTTATGTTGGTTTGATGTATGTTATTGTTGATTCTATGCCTTGTACTGATTGTGCCCTTTGTTTGCTTGCATGTGATCCATAACGACGATAGATGCGATTATATCGGAGACCAAAAGAATATGGTTATTATTATTGGTTATTATGGTATTCTAAGAAGAAGTCTAGGGACATATATTGCTAGTTTGCTGATCTCAGGCAAGCCACCTTCTTGCTCATAAGCCTTGTCCTACTGTTTTACTTATGCATGTTTTACCTACTTTTATGAAACTCCATTATATTATACTATGATGATCTCTATCTAGTAGTGGCTTGGATCCTCCAAACGATGACACCAATTTGACCCTAGTATGGTAGACGGTGTATAACAACATACCCCTTTGGAGACCCTGTTTTAGCCAAAGCAAAACTAGAGGATGGGAAGACCCCCGGAAAAGTTTTACAAAATGTTTATGGCAAAACATTGGTGAGGTTTGACCTACCAAGAGAAGTTTGAGAAAATAAAAAGGGGTTTGATTTAAAAATGCTGAAATATGGAGGAAAAAGGTTTACAAAAATGCACCGGTTCTTTGCAGTTTTGCTAGAAAAATTAATCCATGCAACCACATTACTCTGGAATGGGACAAGGCTAGACTTGAAGTTTGCTACTCTGGTGTGGGAATTCTCACAACTGCTTATAAGGCACCATCTCCCTCGAATTATGGGCTTCCTTTACAAAAAATGGTATATTGTTAGATAGTCACCTAGAGGAATGCAGGATCACCCATGCGAGTGACCAGGCGATACTATGAGCCTCTCATTGAAAGTGCCCACTCTGGAGGAGTCAGAATGCACTCCGGTTGGTCCGTGGCCCCGATGTCCCGGTGTTGAGAGGAACAACTCATAGGATAGGGCCTATGCTAGAGTGGCATCTGGAGAGTCTTGATCGGTTACTCGACCCACGATCGGTGTAGATCAGGGTAGGGTACCCGGAGGGTGTGGGTAAAGTGTACAACCTCTACAGAGTGTAAATCTATTCGAATAGTCGTGTCCACGGTCATGGACGGTTGGGAAGGTTGCTGTAGATCGGTGCTGGTTTTGATTTCAAAAAAGACTTCAGAAAAGCAAAGGCTTTGGAAATGATTTGACCATGGGATGGTCGGAAAGGAAGGAAAGGAGTTTGGTCATGAGATGACCGGAAGGAAGAAACAAATGGGTGACCCAATCCTAGTGTTTTCCAAAACTTTTCAAAAAGGTTTCCAAAAAGGTTTTACAAAAGTTTTCAACAAAGATATGTAGATGCTATATCTACAAGAGAAAGTATTTGAGAAAAGAACCTCTTATGGAGCCCTCCTACTATCATAGCCGTATTGCATATCCTCTTGTTATTATTATTTTCTTAAGGTGTTTTGCGAGTACATTCAAAGTACTCACTGGCATTGTACCTGGCTATTAACTTGGTCAAATATCAAGAAGAATGTGACATTGACGACTATGCGATCTAGGACGTTCTCCCAGTCAGTTGCATGTAGGTTAAGGCATGGCTCGGGATCTATGCTTGATGAAGTTCCGCTGGTGATTATTGATGTAGTCATAATGGACGGTAAGGTATGACATGTATCCTTAAGTAATGGATGTTTACTTTGATACTTGTCGGTTATGTGCCACAACTAACTGATCATGGGATCGTGGTGTATGCATAACAGGGATTTTCGGAGGATTAATCCGGGGGCACCACAATATATTTCTCAAAGAAAAACTTTAGGGAGCTAACAAAGAAAAGTGTGTGATTGACATTGAACCAAGGGTTCTTATAGTTGGAAGCATGGAGATACCGATTTCTCCTCCAAAGCCTAAGTATAAAAAAATAATGGTTGGTACAATACCAATCTATTGTGAGGTATCTTCATATTTTCTCTCATAATAATAAAAAATCATTGTTTCTATCCTTATCATAGTGCTAATGAGGCTTGATCAACCTTATTACCAATATGATAATGATAAGATGATGATTTACATTAAAATATTGCTATAGTAGTATTGAAGTTTATTTGAATTCCTTCACTCTCTTTAAGTTTCATTAATTATTTAATGTCTGTTTTTGACAAGTTTTTGTGTTTTGAAAAATCCTACACAGAAAATAGTTTCCAAAAAATCCAAGAAAAATCATCATTTTTCTTTATAGAGGATCCACCATGCAAAAGGGCATCGCTAGAAAGCAAATAGGGGACAGAAGAGCACAGGTGGTGCGATCACCCATGCAGCAAGTGGCGCCTACCCTTGTGGGCCCCATAGGTGGAGTAAGGTGGGACTCAAGATCCTATATTCGTCTTCTCCACTCAGAAACCGACCATGTACAACTCGATTTTTTTATCTTGCCCCTTTGCTACTTCATTTTTTATCTCCAAGTTTGGGCACCCATTTTCAAATCCCTTTGGAGGGATTACTACTTGGTATGTGACACCTCCCCTCATCCAGTTTATGTTTGAGTTGATGCTTTGTATTATGATAAAATTCTGCTCAAGGTGTCACCTCTCATGCATGAAAAATCCATGGATTTGAAGTTTTTTATCTGAAATGATGTGTAGTCTTGCTTGGTAGACCCTCCATGAGTATTCCTAAGTGGTTATAACTTGCAACATATAATTATTTAG
Source organism: Avena insularis (assembly GCA_023614405.1). Classification (NCBI taxonomy): domain Eukaryota; kingdom Viridiplantae; phylum Streptophyta; class Magnoliopsida; order Poales; family Poaceae; genus Avena; species Avena insularis. The sequence continues at coordinate 510,764,763 of CM042690.1, forward strand.
TTATTTTGTAAGTGCTACAAGGTTTATTCCACCATGAACAAGAGCAAGGGGAAGGGCATCCTTAGTGCTCTAAATCCAAGGCCTAGAAGAGGCTCTTGCAAGGTCTCCTGCTTACTCAATATGTTGAGCTCGTTGGGGAACCCCAAGAGGAAGGTATGATGAGTATAGCAACAAGTTTTCCCTCAGTTATGAAACCAAGGTTATCGAACCAGTAGGAGCAAGGAAACACCTCCAAGGTGTTGTTTCCAACTTGGAATCATGCATAACACAATCACAGAACTTTGCCCCCAACTTACAGTGAGGTTGTCAATCTCACCGGTTTTGCTGAAAACAAAGGATTAAACGTATTGTGTGGAAGATAGTAATTGCTTGCAGAAAGTAAACAGAAAAAAGTAAATAGTAGATTGATGGTAAAAGAAAGGATCGGGGTCCATAGTTCACTAGAGGTCATTCTCCTTAAGATAGATGACATGTTGGGTGAACAAATTACAGCGGGGCAATTGACAGACACAGAGAAAGCATACATGCATATACTAATCATCTTGACTCCTATGAGATTTGATTGGGCATTACAACATTATACATAGACCGTAATCCAACTACATCTATGACTAATAATCCACCTTCAGGTTATCATCCAAACCCCCTCCAGTATTAAGTTACAAGCAACAGATAATTCCATTAAGCAAAGTGTGTAAAGTAAACAATACGATTGTTCTATGAACAAAGGATTGCTGTTTTCTCCCTAGTAGCAACAACACATCTAGTACCTTAGAGATTTCTGTCACTTTCCTAGATTCCTAGAGGCATGAACCCACTATCGAGCATAAATACTCCCTCTTGGAGTTACTAGCATCTACTCGGCCAAGATAGCTACTAACAATAGAGAGCATGCAAGATCACAAATAACAAAGACATGATAGAATCAATAATCAATCTTAAATAGCATCTCAATATCCATCGGATCCCCGCAAACACAACATGTATGATTACAAATAGATGATCTTGATCATGAAAGGAGCTCACAAGATCTAAACATGATAGCACAAAGGAGGAGAACCAACCATCTAGCTACTACATGGACCCATAGTCCAAGGATGAACTACTCACGCGTCACACTGGAGGCTTGCAAGGTGATGAAGAAGGCCTCCAGGGTGAATTCTCCCCTCCGACAGGGTGCCGGAAAGAGCTTCAGATCCCTCCCGATCTAGGGATGGAGATGATGGCGGCTACAGACTCTTTCATGGATTTTTGATCGGGTCCTTAGGGTTTCTATACCGGAGGCAATATATAGGCGAAAGGGGAGGCCGAGGGGTGCCCTAGGCGGCCGCACCACCCCCTGGCGCGGGTCAGGCCTGGCCGCGCGGCCAGCTGGTGTGGCCCCCTCGAGGCCCTTATCCGTCTCGTCTTCTGGATCCGTGTTCCCCTCGGTGAAATATTGACTTTGGCTTTTGTCCCGTCCAATTCCGAGAATATTCATTTTCTGACTTTCCTGGAACCAAAAACAGCAGAAAATAGGCAACTGGCACTATGGCATCTTGTTAATAGGTTAGTCCCAGAAAGTGTATAAAAATACTCCAAAGTGTGGACAAAACATAAGAAAGTAGATATAAAACAAGAATGGAACATCACAAATTATAGATACGTTAGCAACGTATCAATATCCCCAAGCTTAACTCCTGCTCGTCCTCGAGTAGGTAAGTGATAAAAAAGAAAGAATATTTTTTTAGGTGACATGCACCATCATAATCTTGATCAAGGCATATTGATAGCTAGGATCATAGTACTTTAACATAGAATGAGAGATATAGTTATAACAATAAGACATAGCAACTATGATGTAGCATGAAAAGGTACAAACAAAAGATTCCTAAATAACAATGCTTTGTAAGATGTTTGTTTGTTTCACATAAAGAAAACATAATGAGAATGGTATTCAGCTTGTCCCTCATAGAGTAGCAAAACATAAATGCATAGGACACCTTCAAAGTACATAACGGTGACTAGATACAAATAGTTTAAGAACAAGCAATATCAAAGTTATGAATCAATCAATAAGTCTTGGGACAATACACATTAAACTAAGAATGGCCACTATGCTCTCTCAATAGGTGCTTAAAGATAGAAGATGGAGACTCAACATAAAAGTAAAAGAAAGGCCTTCAGAGAAGGAAGCAGGGATTCAAGTCTCATAAAGAGCTTCCAAAAATTATGGTACTTATTAGCTTTCAGCTGTCATTGCCCCTATCATAGGCATCTTCAAGTGATTAAGGTTAAAGTGACACAACTAAGAGGATATGCTTGACAAGTTATAAGTTGAATCTCATGCCCCTTGCTTACGAGTACCGAACCTCATGCTACTCAACTTCAGTCACAAGTAAGGTCTTGTCATTGTAAGTACATATGTATCATAGAGAACCGCCAACGGGGTACCCCTTGCCCCATTACACAGGAGCTATCCCACATCAAAATGACAAGGCAACAGACAATGAGCATCTCAGCGATCTTTTTATTTTCTATTTACATAGGTTTTTATTGAGTATGCTTCATAGAGTTCTCATTATGGTTATGCTACAAGTTTCCACCATGATTAGGCATGGCTTAGGCTAGCGGCCCAGGCGTTTCTCTAACACACATACAAACTCCATGATCTTACAAGTTCCCCTTTTATTTCACACCGTCGGGATCCATAAGCAAAAGAATCATGATATCAATGGAATAAGTGCAATGTTGAAAGCGTTCCCCATGATACATGGTTCTGCTAACTTCAACTTATAAAGCGCAAGCATATACGCAACAAAGATGGACACAATCGTTCAAGATTACTAAGTGCAAGAAAGTAAAGTGTGCCATCAATTTCGTTAGAGCTTTAATCACAAATTTTCACATAACAAGTTTAATTCGGAAGGTAGATAAAATCATGAATATACTTGGAGTAGCAAATGCTAATAGGTAGGTATGGTGGACTCTTTGGAATAAATTGGTTTTATTTGGAGTTGGATGCACGAGTGGGACTCATACTTGGTATGGAGGCTAGCAAAAGACTGGGAGCGACAAACTAAGAGAGCAATAATGGCCATAATCAGGCAAAGTGACAAAAAATCATTAATTAAAGCATTAAGTGATATTACAAGTCAAAAACTAAAGGATCATCGAGGCTATGGTGACTTGTGTTGGGCCACGTAGAGATAAAGAAAACTCTTTCCCTACGCGGTGATCCCAAGATCCAGCTCAGGTAGAAGGCCACGAGGATTACCACTAGACGCTAGCTATGAATTGATGAAGCACGCCGCTTGATGCAAAGCGATCCTCGTGATCCGTTCCGATTCCACGATCCACGATCCGTACTTTCTTCACGGTCGTCGAAGTGCTGAACGTACAGCACCTCCGCCGGTATCCACACGTACGAGGAGGAGCGCCGGCGATGGACTGCTAGGTCCGGTAGGGCGGCGATAGGACGGACTGGGGCTAGGGTTTCCAACACATGGAGTGACCTAACCTTGTGCTCTAAGCACCTGTGCCCCAGCTTATATAGGGAGTGAAAGTGGGCTCCACTCTCTTGTGGCCCATTCACTAAAAGGCCTATATTAGCCACTGCAAGTCTCACTTGCTGACTAAGTCCATGTCTCTATTTGGGTCCAACCCAAATAGGTTTCCTGTTTGGGTCTAACCCAAACTTGCTCCCGCTCTTAAGTGTGTGACCCGACAGGCTCATGGTAACCCGGACACGATTCCGAGACTCACTCGTGATCGATCAGTTGGTAGCGGCTCCTACAGAACATGCCAACTCCCAAGTACCAATAAGTCATGACGACATACCTTCCAATGCGACTTTCGTATGAGTCCCTTTTGCCTCACGATATACCTTGTCGGACTATAGGCGAATGATCGTCATCCTTTAAATAGTCCGACTTTCTTTCTCGATCCGAGATAAGTGATTCATCCGACTAACTCTTAGTCGGCTGCCTCGGTTAACACTTATCCGAGACGCGCATGGCCATGCTTTCCGAATCATATCTTCCGAGAGGGCCCAGAGAATATCTCTCCAGATGGAGGGGCAAAATCCCGTCTTGGTTATTCACATCACGCAGCTTGATTCTCAGTCGACCCGAACTCCGCCTTTATAATCGCCAAAGGACGGAACAACGTTTGACAGAACCTAAGTCGGTGATCCTCAACTCGGATTGTGCAATAACCTCAGGTCTAAGGATTACATTGATTAAGACATGCAAATGACGACTTGTTCGTTGCATCTCAATATGGGTCAGTCTGACTCGCTAAACTCTTTAGCCGAATCCGTGTAAGTCGGAATAGCATCCCCATGCCCATGACAAGTGGAACCTAGTCATCTGCCGACTTTCACATTGGTCTAAGTTGTGTGTCCAGCACAACCTCAATGACCAAGGACAATTAGTATGAACAACATGAATATATAGTTCCACAATCAAATCACATATTTGATGATACATATCAGCAGTTCATACATGGACCATAACCTTATGAATACATTGGGAATGACATCGTACATGATTGCCTCTAGGGCATATTCCCAACAGTCTCCCACTTGCACTAGAGTCAATCATCCGACATCACATGTCTAGGCATCTAATGCCCATAGCTCTCAGGTGTGCCTCATGCTTTGGCTATGGAAGTGGCTTTGTCAACGGATCCGCAATGTTTGCATCCGTGTGTACCTTGCATAACTTGATATCACCTTGATCCACGAACTGGCGAATAAGGTGGTACCGCATGAGTATATGTTTGTTCTTCTGGTGTTGTCTAGGTTCCTTGGCTTGTGAAATAGCACCATTGTTGTCACAATACACGTCTAACGGATTGGACGAGTCCTGAAACACACCAAGATCCATGAGGAAATTCCTCATCCAAACGGCTTCTTTTGCCGCCTCCAAGGCAGCAATATACTCAGCCTCTGTCGTAGATGCAGACACCGTCTCTTGCTTGGAACTCTTCCAGCTCATAGCCCCTCTGTTTATTACAAACACATATCCGGATTGCGAACGAGAATCATCCGAGTCAGTGAGATAACTCGCATCCGTGTAACCCTTTACACTGAGTTCATCCTCACCTCCATAAACCAGGAACATATCCTTAGTCCTTCTCAAGTACTTTAGGATATTTTAGTCGCCCAGTGGATTTCTCCAGGGTCAGCCTGGTACCTGCTCACAACACTTAGAGCATAGGAAACATCCGGCCTAGTACAAATCATAGCGTACATGATGGATCCGACTGCAGAAGCATATGGAATCGCACTCATCCGACTTTGCTCATCAGTTGTCGAAGCACACTGAGTCTTGCTAAGTTTTACGCCATGGGACATCGGTAAGAACCCCTCCTTAGACGATTCCATGTTGAACTTCTTCAACACTTTGTCCAAATATGTACTCTGACTCAATCCAATGAGCCGCCTTGATCTATCTCTATAGATCTGAATTCCTAGTATGTAAGTCGCCTCACCCAAGTCTTTCATCGAAAAACTCTTTTCCAATGATTCCTTGGTCTCCTGCAACATCTGGACATCATTTCCAATCAGTAATATGTCATCCACATATAAGATCAGAAAGTTCACTTTGCTCCCACTAAACTTCTTGTATAAACAAGAATCATGATCACTTTTGATGAAGTCAAACGATTTGACTACCTCATCAAAGCGAATGTTCCAACTTCGAGATGCTTGCTTCAACCCATAAATGGATTTCCGAAGCTTGCATACCTTGTCAGCATTAGCCGGATCGACAAAACCCTCGGGTTGTATCATATACACGTCCTCGGTTAAATTTCCATTAAGGAAAACCGTTTTGACATCCATCTGCCATATCTCATAATCGAAATAGGTTGCTATAGCTAACATGATCCGAACTGATTTAAGCATCGCTACATGAGAGAAAGTCTCATCGTAGTCAACTCCTTGAACTTGTCAGAACCCTTTCGCGCCAAGCCGTGCTTTATAGATAGAAACATTTCCATCCATATCAGTTTTCTTCTTAAAGACCCATTTGCACTCGACGGGTCTTGCACGTCGCGCATCAACCAAGTTCCAAACTTGATTTTCATCCATGGACTTTAACTCGGATCTCATGGCTCCAAGCCATGACTCGGAATTCGAACCCACCATCGCTTCCGGATAAGTTGCCGGCTCATCACTGTCCAACAGCATCACATCACGAACACTTCGCAATCTGGCCGATCTTCGTAGTGTCGGTGCAATTTCTGGCTCAGGTACCACGTCCGGCTCGACCTCTAAGGCTTTTGCAGACTCGCTGCTAGCCGGTATTTATCAAATTTCTTCGAGATGCACCGTACTCCCACTGACTCCCCGACTGAGAAACTCTTTCTCAAGGAAGACACCGTTTCGAGCGACAAACACTTTGCCCTCTTCTCGGTTGTAGAAGTAGTAACCCAAGGTTTCCCTCGGATACCCCACGAAAATACACTTATCCGACTTAGCTGTAAGCTTGTCTGACTGAAGTCGCTTGACAAAAGCTTCACAACCCCAAATCTTGAGAAAAGACAAACTTGGCTTCTTTCCAATCCACATCTCATGCGGTGTCTTTTCTACCGACTTTGATGGTACTCTGTTTAGTGTGAACGCTACAGTTTCTAGACAATATCCCCAAAATTATAAAGGCAGATCTGTCTGACTCATCATTGATCGTACCATGTCTAACAAGGTCCGATTCCTCCTTTCCGATACACCGTTTCTCTGCGGCGTTCCTGGAGGAGTGAGCTGGGGAACTATTCCACAACTCTTCAGATGGTCATCAAACTCATGGCTCATGTACTCGCCTCCTCAGTGACCGAAGAAACTTTATTTTCTTGCCAAGTTGATTTAGTACCTCATTTTGGAATTCCTTGAACTTTTCAAAGGCTTCCGACTTATGTTTCATCAAGTAGATATATCCATATCTACTTAAATCATCAGTGAAGGTAATGAAGTACTCATAACCAGCTCTGGCTGTCGTGCTCATTGGGCCACATACATCACTATGTACTAGTGCCAATAAGTCGGACGCCCTTTCACAACTCTTTGCAAAAGGTGTCTTGGTCATCTTGCCGAGAAGGCAGGATTCGCATGTCTCGAACGACTCCAAGTCGAACGAAGTTAGGAGTCCATCATCATGGAGCTTCTTCATGCATTTCCAACTTATATGACCAAGCCAACAATGCCAAAAGTAAGTCATATTTAGATCATTTGGTTTTAACCTTTTCACATTTATGTTAAAGACAGATTCACCCTCAAGATTCAAAATAAATAATCCGTCCTGGACGGGTGCAAAGCCGTGAAACATATCATTCAAATATAAAGAACAACCATTGTTCTTAATATTTGACTCATAGCCCTGTCTCATCAAACATGAGGCAGAAATAATGTTTCGACTAAGCACTGGAACATAATAACAATTATTCAGCTCCATTAAGAATCCGGAAGGTAAATGAAGTTGCATCGTGCCGACTTCCAACGCAGCAACTCTTGCTTTGTTTCTGACTCTAATGTTAACCTCACCTCTTGCCACGCTCCTAGTTCTTACCAGTCCCTGCAACGAGTTGCAGATGTGAATGACTGATCCGGTATCATATACCCAAGAACTACCAGGTGCATCAGCAAGATAAATGTCTATAACATTGCAAACAAGCGTACCTGAGCCGGAAGTCACACCTCCTCTCTTGGCTTTATCAGCCAAGTACTTGCTGCAATTCCTCTTCCAGTGGCCATCCGACTTGCAATAGAAGCAAGTGGATCTGGCTGTAGGAGATGGCTTAGTCCCTGAGGAAGCACTTTGGACTGGGTCCTCCGCCTTACCTCCTGACTTTGCCTTCTTCTTCTTAGTCCAAGAACTCTTCTTGAACTTAGCCTTGTTTTGTACCATCAACACTTGACTGGCACCTTTCTTGAGATTCGCCTCAGCCTGCTTGAGCATCCCATGTAATTCAGTGAGCTTCTTATCCATACCATGCATGTGGTAGTTCGATATGAACTGGCCATACGCACTAGGAAGAGAGTTTAGAATTATGTCTATAGCGAACTCTTCGCTAATGGGGTAGCCAAGTCTTTCCAGAGACTGCACGTAACCAACCATCTTGATCACATGCGGACTGAGTGGATCGCCATCCTTAAGCTTGCAGCTCAACAAAGCCTGAGAGACTTGATACCTCTCGCCTTTGCGAGCTCGAACATACTTTTGAGGCTTTCGATCATATCGTAGGCCTCAACATTCTCGAACTGCTGCTGCAAGTCCGGTTCCATGTGAGCAAGCATAAGACGGCTAATCTCCGTGGATTCATCACAAATCCGACGGTAGGCATTGGTGGCTGCGACGGTCGCATTCTCATCCGGCTCAGCTGGAAGTGGGTTGTCTAGGACACGATCCCTCTTTTCTTGTTTGAGAACAATTCTCAGATTACGATACCAGTTGGTGAAGTTAGTTCCATTCAGCTTATCTTTCTCTAAGATGGTTCTCAAAGCAAAACCGGAAATCTGAGGAAGACTGCTAGGTGCCATTGATCTACAACAGAAAATATGCAAAACACTTAAGACATGTATCCATAAATGAGCAAGCATATTAAATCTTTTATTATTTATGCTCCCACTAGAACCAACACCCCTCCGATGGTTACTTAGTGATTCAGGACCCTAAATACGCAAGTCGACTAGTGAGCTTTAGCATCACTGCTAGCTGTCAAGTGATCTAGGTAGACAACTCCTTGTCAATCGTATCTCATACGACTCCTGTTGGATGGGTGGCATCACATGTCTCAGCTCCCATCCGACTTTTCCCCAAGTCCCACAACCGTTGTGATAGACCTGTCTAGATTACCATGTGCTTCCACTGTAAGAGTCCGACTCGAACCCACCTAGCCAGAAAGAATTGATAGCACCTCAATTTTATGAGCCCACTATCAAAAATGTCCGACTTGTGATGGTGCAAAGACCTTTGGGAAACCGACTAGACCTTCTTTGAGGGATTACTTTCTACCAACTATCTAATAGAGGTAAAACAGAGACATAACAATAACACAAAATAAGGCAATTATAATGTGAAATGGTATGGCTCTCTTCATGGCGATCTCTATCTCCATAAAGCCTGTAATCCGACTCGTGTCAACTCTTGTCACGTGCCATCTTACACCATGTAGCCGACTTGTACACCGACTTGCATGCCATCCGGATTCTCCAAACAGCTACACTAGCTAGTAATGCAAATTACACAGAGAATCCGACACACTGGCCGTTATACAATAAGATGACATCACCTAGGCTCCAGCCGGCAGACAAAAACCGTGATACGCAGATCACGTATGGATTACACACATCACATGCACATAAGCCATACCATTCACAACATCATCCTGCAAAAACAAGTTATGCATAGATACGATATCTACCGGCGTTGTGAAACTCGCAACAACATCTAAGGCGCTACGACAGGGCGAAGCCGGCGGTCCTGCTTCCGGACATGGATTTCGTCATCGGATAAAACAATTTTACCCAAATCCGATCCGGACTCCGATTCGACCAAACTCTTTGATCTTCGATCACCGCATTCGGGTTTACGTGTCACAGTCTACCCCGATGGCGGAAGCCGACCGGTAGGGGTATGTTGTTCCACGACCTTAGCAGTTAGATCATGGAAACCAGATCATCCATTCCCCGAGTACAGTTGATCCAATCAACTTTGTACAAAACCGATCTATCTCATAGATCGACCACCAAAACTGCAATTAGATCCAATCTAACGCCAGCCGCATATCACATATGCACGATCTCGAGACTAAAACCAGAAGCTAACGCTCTGATACCACTGTTGGGCCACGTAGAGATAAACAAAACTTTTTCCCTACGCGGTGATCCCAAGATCCAGCTCAGGTAGAAGGCCACGAGGATTACCACTAGACGCGCAGTTGCGGAATTGATGAAGCACGTCGCTTGATGAAGTGTAGTCCTCGTGATCCGTTCCGATTCCATGATCCACGATCCGTACTTTCTTCACGATCGTCGAAGTGCTGAACGTACAGCACCTCCGCCGGTATCCACACGTACGAGGAGGAGCGCCGGTGATGGACTGCTAGGTCCGGTACGGCGGCGATAGGACGGACTGGGGCTAGGGTTTCCAACACATGGAGTGACCTAACCTTGTGCTCTAAGCACATGTGCCCCAGCTTATATAGGGAGTGAAAGTGGGCTCCACTCTCTTGTGGCCCATTCACTAAAAGGCCTATATTAGCCACTGCAAGTCTCACTTGCTGACTAAGTCCATGTCTCTATTTGGGTCCAACCCAAATAGGTTTCCTGTTTGGGTCTAGCCCAAACTTGCTCCCGCTCTTAAGTGTGTGACCCGACAGGCTCATGGTAACCCGGACACGATTCTGACTCTCACTCGTGATCGATCAGTTGGTAGCGGCTCCTAGCAGAACGTGCCAACTCCCAAGTACCAATAAGTCATGACGACATACCTTCCAATGCGACTTTCGTCTGAGTCCCTTTTGCCTCACGATATACCTTGTCGGACTATAGGCGAATGATCGTCATCCTTTAAATAGTCTGACTTTCTTTCTCGATCCGAGATAAGTGATTCATCCGACTAACTCTTAGTCGGCTGCCTCGGTTAACACTTATCCGAGACGCGCATGGCCATGCTTTCCGAATCATATCTTCCGAGAGGGCCCAGAGAATATCTCTCCGGATGGAGGGGCAAAATCCTGTCTTGGTTATTCACATCACGCAGCTTGATTCTCAGTCGACCCGAACTCCGCCTTTATAACTGCCTAGTGACGGAACATCGTTTGACAGAACCTAAGTCGGTGATCCTCAACTCGGATTGTGCAATAACCTCAGGTCTAAGGATTACATTGATTGAGACATGCAAATGACGACTTGTTCGTTGCATCTCAATATGGGTCAGTCCGACTCGCTAAACTCTCTAGCCGAATCCGTGTAAGTCGGAATAGCATCCCCATGCCCATGACAAGTGGAACCTAGTCATCTGCCGACTTTCACATTGGTCTAAGTTGTGTGTCCAGCACAACCTCAATGACCAAGGACAATTAGTATGAACAACATGAATATATAGTTCCATAATCAAATCACATATTCGATGACACATATCAGCAGTTCATACATGGACCATAGCCTTATGAATACATTGGGAATGACATCATACATGATTGCCTCTAGGGCATATTCCCAACAACTTGGGATAGTCATAACATGGTGTGAGCATGCGCCAAGTCAACCCAAATAATGCATCAACGGAGAATACCACAATACTATGCTTTAATATGCTAAAACAACGCATGATTCTTTCAAGGCACATTAAGCAATCTCAGTTGTTTCTAACATGTCATGCTACAACAAAAATTACTGAGCATAAAGCCAAAACAATATCAAGCATGACATGACAAAGCATAGGCCACAGTCAAAAACAAGCTCCTTTTTACCACTTAAGCATGAACTTGTCCTACTCTTTTCCAATCCAAACCAATCCTAATTGAAAACTAATGTATGAATGAGGGGGTCCAACCAATTTATTCAAGCAAACTAAGACAATGAAAACTAAAAACAAAACAAAGACGCTCCAAGAACAACAAAACTGTGCATGAAACAATAAAAATGAAGTGTTTGGAAGAAACCTGAGAGTTTTATTGATGAAGAAGGGGGTGCCTTGGGCATCCCCAAGCTTTGGCGCTTGTAGTTCTTGGATAATTCTTGGGGTGACACGGGTGGCATCCCCAAGCTTGAGGTTTAGTCCATTGTTCATCTCATTACATCATTCTTTCCCTACACCTGAAATTTTTCCTTCATATAAAATTTCACACACTCTTCATTAGCAACATTAGTGTACTCAAGATAATAAGTCTTTTTGTTTAGTTCTAACATAAGTAAAACTTCCATCAAAACACAAGCTACTGTAGCACTTCCTTTAAAATGTTCAAATGATCAGAGAACTCAAATAGAAAGACATTAAGAGGTAAATGCAAATAATGGCAGAAATCTGTCAAAACAGACTAGCAGGTAAAAACCAATGTTTTCAAAAACCTTGTGTTGCTCAAATCGAAAAGTGTTGATCTAAAGAAAGTTGGATAACAACCTGGGGCAGAAGCACAAAACATTACAGCTTAAACCAACGTACAGAGATTTTTCATGAATTTTTACAGCGAAGCACAAAAATCTGTTTCGGGACAGCAACTTTCCTAAGCATTACTTCTCCCTCATTGGAGGTTACTCTTGGCACAAAAACCACACAAAAATGATAAGGAGAGGTTATTACTGAAGCAATAACTTCCAAGACTCAACTAAAACTGTTGGGTTATCTCCCAATAAGTACTTTTCTTTAACGCCTTTAAGTTAGGCATAAGAAGCAAGAAAAGAATCAAGTATTCTCAAATGAAGAAGCATTAAGAGCAATACCAGAAATGTCTTCAACAAGGCAAGGTATCTCATCCAAATAAGTTCTATAGGATCCTTTCTCAATGCTCTTGGGTTCACTATTTTCATCAAACGGGTTTTTAGGAACAATCCAATCAAAATTCTTTTTTAAGGCTTCATGAATTCCTACTAGTTTAAAAGGTATTGGTATCTTAATTTCCTCCCCATTAGGTTCGGTTTTGTCCATCTTTTCTCGTGTACCAATAACATCTACACATGAGCCTAGCATATTAAAACGATCAAAGACTTTTCTAGCTTCCTTAGCAACATCATAGAATTCTTTGAGCAAGGTTTCTAGAATAAAATCTCTCTTTTCAGGGTCCTCAATTTTTTAAGTTTAAGAAACATTACTTGCATTATGGGGTTAAGGTTAACAAACCTAGCTTCCAACATGTGAACTAAAGAAGCTACAGCAATTTCATAATTTGGAGCAAGTTATGTAAGGGATCTATCCTCAATATCCTCATGCTTGCTAGCATAATTAAAAAATTCTTCAATATTATCTTTCCCAATTATAGAGCCACTACCTATTGAAAGGTCTTTCAGGGTGAACTTAGGGATCAACATGGTAGGCTAAGAACGAGGAAACAATTTTTTTTATGTTTTTGATAAAGGAAGCAAACTAGTGCGACTATTTTTGTGTGTTTTTGATAAGGAAACAAGCAAACAAAGCAGAAAATAAACTAAGCAAAACAAATAAAACAAAGTAAAGAGATTGGTTATGAGGGAATCCCCTTGTGAAGATGTCCTTGACTCCTAGGAAATGACGCCAGAAAAAGTCTTGCTTACTCAATATGTTAAGCTCGTTGGGGAACCCCAAGAGGAAGGTATGATGAGTACACCAACAAGTTTTCCCTTAGTTATGAAACCAAGGTTATCGAACCAGTAGGAGCAAGGAAACACCTCCAAGGTGTTGTTTCCAACTTGGAATCCTACACAACACAACCACAGAACTTTGCCCCCAACTTACAGTGAGGTTGTCAATCTCACCGATTTTGCTGAAAACAAAGGATTAATTGTATTATGTGGAAGATAGTAATTGCTTGCAGAAAGTAAATAGAAAATAGTAAATATTAGATTGTAGATTGATGGTAAAAGAAAGGACCGGGGTCCATAGTTCACTAGAGGTGATTCTCCTTAAGATAGATGACATGTTGGGTGAACAAATTACAGCGGGGCAATTGAAAGACACCGAGAAAGCATACATGCATACACTAATCATCTTGACTCCTATGAGATTTGATTGGGCATTACAACATTATACATAGACCATAATCCAACTGCATCTATGACTAATAATCCACCTTCAGGTTATCATCCGAACCCCCTCTAGTATTAAGTTGCAAGCAACAGATAATTGCATTAAGCAAAGTGTGTAAAGTAAACAATACGATTGTTCTATGAACAAAGGATTGTTGTTTTCTCCCTAGTAGCAACAACACATCTAGTACCTTAGAGATTTTTGTCACTTCCCCAGATTCCTAGAGGCATGAACCCACTTTCGAGCATAAATAGTCCCTCTTGGATTTGCTAGTATCTACTTGGCCAAGATATCTACTAACAACGGAGAGCATGCAAGATCACAAATAACAAAGACATGATAGAATCAATAATCAATCTGAAATAGCATCTCAATATCCATCGGATCCCCGCAAACACAACATGTATGATTACAAATAGATGATCTTGATCATGAACGGAGCTCACAAGATCTAAACATGATAGCACAAAGGAGGAGAACCAACCATCTAGCTACTACATGGACCCATAGTCCAAGGATGAACTACTCACGCGTCACACTGGAGGCTTGCAAGGTGATGAAGAAGGCCTCCAGGGTGAATTCTCCCCTCCGACAGGGTGCCAGAAAGAGCTTCAGATCCCTCTCGATCTAGGGATGGAGATGATGGCGGCTACAGACTCTTTCATGGATTTTTGATCGGGTCCTTAGGGTTTCTATACCGGAGGCAATATATAGGCGAAAGGGGAGGCCGAGGGGTGCCCTAGGCGGCCACACCACCTCGGCGCGCTGGTCAGCCGCGCTGGGTGGTGGTGGCCCGGCCCTCTCTCTCTGCTCAGATTTCGCCCGTGTCCCCTCGGTGAAATATTGACTTTGGCTTTTGTCTTGTCCAATTCCGAGAATATTCATTTTCCGACTTTCCTTGAACCAAAAATAGCAGAAAACAGGCAGCTGGCACTGTGGCATGTTGTTAATAGGTTAGTCCAAGAAAGTGTATAAAAAGTACTCCAAAGTGTGGGCAAAACATAAGAAAGTAGATATAAACCAAGCATGGAACATCAAAAATTATAGATACGTTTGCAACGTATCAATGCTCTAGACACTACAAGGTAGGAATCCAAGCACCTACATTAGCATCCAACACTTTATGTTTCCTCAAGAACCAAATTTGAGGGTGCTGCATCGAGTGTTCTTCTCATTTGCTATATGCATAGAAGCTTTCACTCACTATCGACCAGTCATTTGTGTGGATGGTACATTTCTCGCTGGCAAGTACAGGGGTCAGATATTGAATGTCATAGGTCAAGACGGGAACAATCAAGTTGTTCCACTTTCATTTGCTTTCGTGGAGACCGAGAACACCGAGAGTTGGGTATGGTTTTTCAGGCAGCTAAAGATGAAAATTATGAAGGATACACTGAATGTGTGTGTCCTTCATGGTAGGCATCCGGGTATACTCAGCGCGATAAAGAAGCTGACGCAGCCTGCTCCCGATGAAGTAACTCCATGGCAGATGCAGAGCCGTTGGTGCATGTAGCATTTAGGGGCCAACTTTTTCTCACAGTTCAGGAACAAGGCCCTTATGAACCTATTCAAGAATCTTTGCAAGCATAACCAGGAGTGTAAGCATATCAAGTGTCGTGCCTATTTGGACGACTTCACTAAAAACATGTTAGGTAGAGGAAAGCAGCTGTCGTGGCTCATGCAGCCGCGATAGCTGCATAGATAGCAACATGAGCAGCACCGCTAGAGGAAGAACCCATTGCTCTTTGTTATTTTCTAGGATTTGACCAATGGCTGACAGCATGAAGAGATCATTTTCATCTTCACTCTCTCCTATCCAAAATGAAGGGTTCTCAGCCTTCCTGTGCTTGTCAGCTTCACTCTTAAATTTAAGCTTGTTCCACCTTGCATTGATCCTATGAAGCTCTTGTTGTACCTCCTCTGGGGTCGTTGAATGCCACCCTCTCCTACGTAGTGCCTCACCCAGCTCAGTGAGGAGATAATCACTAGCAATGAGTTCCTCCAATTTGGTTCGATTATTGTCTATCCTACAAGTCCTGGCAAAATAAAAAAGGTATTCGGACATCTTTCGGAAAGGAAAATCCGCTGACATAGTGGTGCACTCAACGAGAATGGTGTGCTTACAGAGCTTTATGAGGAGGGGGTTTTGGCAGGAACAACTAGGTGGGAAGAACTGAGCGGGAAATATTTTGGTGGGAAACAATTTGGCAGGAAACATTTTGGTAGGAAACAATCTGACGAGAAACATTATGGCGGGAAAACTTAAGATACATTATCTCCGAAATTAACTAACGACTACAAGGTAATGCGGAAATTAAGTTAATAAACAACAAATGCAATTGAAATGAAGATACATCTACAACTGAAATTAAGATACATCAGGACAATACAACTGAAATGAAGATACCTCAGTACCGAGACATATATCTACCTTCCATGAGTCCAGTGCGGGTACTTCCCGATCTTGTCCCCATGTTCCTCTGTCGCCTGTGCCTCAGCATCCCTTTCTCTTAATCTTTTACTCTCCTTGCACACATGTTCCTCCGCATACCTGCACTCTTCCTCTTCCGTCCTCCTCTTCTCATTTATCTCCCGGTTCCAAGTTTTCTCCTCTCTTTTTTTTCAGTTCTCTCTCCCGCTCCTTCTTCTCCTCTTCGGCCATCCTTTCGGCATGTTCCTCTTCGTGAAAGGAATCCCACGCAGCTCGGTTCCTATCATGACACTCTTGCACGACCCAAGTTGGCTGCTCCGTGTCAATCCAATGGTATCACTTGCAAAGAGGAGGAGGAGACTGCAATCACATCAATGGAATAAATAAAAGAACACATAATAACGTGAATCATTCATATTAACCATGCTCTGGGAACATACCGGAGTCCTCTCATATGACGAACTTGCTTGTCGGGGTGGGCTTGCGTTGTAGTTGGGACACATGAAAAACTTCATGCCCATGCAAGTGGAAAAATCGATGGACTCCTTGACATTGGCGAGATGGTCATATTGATGTCTACGCACTTCTATTCTTGTAGATAGTTGTTGGGCCTCCAAGTGCAGAGGTTTGTAGAACAGCAGCAAGTTTTCCCTTAAGTGGATTACCCATGGTTTATCAAACTCAGGGAGGAAGTGGTCAAAGGTATTCCCTCTCAAGCAACCCTGCAATCAAGATACAAGAAGTCTCTTGTGTCCCCAACACACCCAATACACTTGTCAGGTGTATAGGTGCACTAGTTCAGCGAAGAGATAGTGAAATACAAGTGGTATAGATAATTATAAGTGGTAACGGTGATAGAAAATAGCTTGATGGCGTGGAAGAGACTAAAGGCAAACTGAAATAAAGATGGAAGCAAGCAAACATGTAACAGATCTAGTTGCAAATGGTGTTTCAATGCTTAGAAACAAGGCCTAGGGATCATACTTTCACTAGTGAACACTCTCATATAAATATATTCTTCTTTATGATACTACGCTGAACTACTATTAGGTTGGACACACAAATCCATGGTAGGACTATAACAAAGACACCTCAAAGTAAGCCTTTCCCATCTAGATAACCCCACACTGTCACCTTGAGCACTAGATGGTTCAAACAAACACCACAATTTCATAAAGACATCCAACTCCAAATATAACTCATAACAAGTATTTGTAATCTCTAGCCTAAGTACCACCATGGTGTGCACACTATCAACTTCACACACATGTGGAGAGCAGAGATCTATTAAAGCACTTGAGTAGCAAGGTAGATCTAATTGATTACAAAGCTCATGATCACAATATGATCATGCATAGAGAGAGAGATGAACACATAGCTACCGTAGAACCCTTAGCCTTGAGGAAGAACTACTCCCTCCGCATCATGGGAATCAGCAACGACGATAGAGATGGTGGTGGAGATCGATGGAGATGGCTCCGAGGGCACTTCCCCGTCCCAACAGGGTGCCGGAACAGAGACTTTCTGTCCTCGTATCTCCCCTTCGGTGGTGGCGGCGCTGCGGAACTTTTCGTGGCTGGAGGCTTGATGATTTAGGGTTTTTGCATCGGGAGGCATCTTATAGGTGAAGAGGCAAGGTCGGTGGGCGGCCAAGGGGCCCACACTACCTGGTGGCGCGACCAGGGCTAGCCCGCGCCTAGGGGTGGTTTGGCCACCCTATGGCCCCCCTTCGTGTCTCCTTCTGGTTATGTGAATCTTCCGGGAAAATAATGACTTTGGCTTTTGTCCGGTCCAATTCCGAGAATATTCATTTTCTGACTTTTTGGAACCAAAAACAGCAGAAAACAAGCAACTGGCATTGTGGCTCTTGTTAATAGGTTAGTCCAAGAAATCATATGAAAAGTACTCCAAAGTGTGGACAAAACATAAGAAAGTAGATAAAACCAAGCATGGAACATCAAAATTTATGGATATGTTAGAAACGTATCAACATCCCCAAGCTTAACTCCTGCTCGTCCTCGAGTAGGTAAGTGATAAAAAGAAAGAATAATTTTTGAGGTGACATGCACCATCATAAACTTGATCAAAGTATTTGTAAAACATTGATAGCTGGGATCATAGTACTTCAATCATAACATGAAAGACAAAGTTCTAACGATAAGGCAAAGCAACTGTGTTGCAACATGAAAATGCATAAACAAAAGATTCATGAATAACAATGCTTTGCAAGACGTTTGTTTGTTTCACATAAAGAAAACATAGCATAGTGGCATTCAGCTTGTCCCTCATAGAGTAACAAACATAAATGCATAGGACACCTTCAAAGTTCATAAGAGTGACTAGATACAAATAGTTTAAAACAAGCAATATCAAAGTTATGCATCAATCAACAAGTCTTGGGACAATGCACATAGAACTAAGAATGGCCACTATGCTCTCAAAGTAGGTGCATAAAGGTAGAAGGTGGAGACTCAACAAAAAAGTAAAAGAAAGGCCTTTGTAGAAGGAAGCAGGGATTCAAGTTTCATAAAGAGCTTCCAAAAATTATGGTACTTTTAGCTTTCAGCTCTCATTGCCCCTATCATAAGCATCTCGAAGTGATTAAGGTTAAAGTGAACAAACTATTGTGTATATGCTTGACGAAGTATAAGTTGGAAATCTCATGTCCCTTGAATACGAGGGCCGCTCCTCATGCTACTCAAGTTTAGTCACTGGTAAGTTCTTGTCATCATAAGTACATGTGTATCATAGAGAACCGCCAACGAGGTACCCCTTTCCCGATGATACGGAAGAATCCCCATATCAAAATGACAAGGCAAGCAGACAACGAGCATCTCATTAATCTTCTTATTTACCATGGGAATATGGTGCTTTTTTCTCTCTTTCCTCTTTTCTCATATTTTTTTATTTTTCTCTTTTTTATCAATATCTGACTCTTTTTTATAAGAAGAATGCTTCATAGACAGCTCATTATGATTACGCTGCAGGTTTCCACCATGACAAAGATGGATTAGACCAATGACCTGTGTGTTTCTCTAACACATATACATAACTCCATGGACTTACAAGCTCCCCTTTCATTTCACACCGACAACATTCATAGACAAAAGAGCATGATATCAACTAGGTACAAAGTACAAGTGCAATGTTGAAAGCGTTCCCCATGACAGTATGGTTCTGCTAATCCCCAACAAATAAGTGCAAGCATATACAACATAGACGACACAATGGTTCAAGTTTAATAAGGGCAAGAAAAGTAAAGTGTGCCATCAAGTTCGTTAGAGCTTTAATCACTAGTTTTCTCATAACAAGTTTAATTCGGAAGGTAGATAAAAACATGAATATACTTGGAATAGCATATGCTAGTAGGTAGGTATGGTGGACTCTTTGGAATAACTTGGTTTTAGGAGTTGGATGCATGAGTGGAACTCATACTTGGTTACGGAGGCTAGCAAAAGACTGGGAGCGACCAACTAAGAGAGCAATAATGGCCATAATCATGCAGAGCGACAAAACATCATTAATCAAAGCATAAAGTGATACTATAAGTTGAAAACTAAAAGGATCATAAAGGCTATGGTGACTTGGGATAGTCATAACATGGTGTGAACATGTGCCAAATCAACCCAAATAAAGCATCAAAGGAGAATACCACAATACTATGCTTTAATATGCTAAAACAACGCATGATTCCTCAAAGGCACATTAAGCAATCTCAATTGTTTATAACAAGCCATGCTACATCAAAGAATACTAAGCATAAAGCCACAACAATATCAAGCATGACATGACAAAGCATAGGCCATAGTCAAAAACAAGCTCCTTTCACCACTTAAGCATGAACTTTTCCTACTCTTTTCCAATCCAAACCAAACTATTTGAAAACCAATGTATGAAAGAGGGGGTCCAAACAATTTATTCAAGCAAACTAAGAAAACCAAGCAAACGAAAACCAAAAAAATGAAGACGCTCCAAGAACAACACAACTGTGCATGAAACAATAAAAATGAAGTGTTTGGAAGAAATCTGAGATTTTTATTGATGAAGAAGGGAATGCCTTGGGAATCCCCAAGCTTTGACGCTTGTACTTCTTGGATAATTCTTGGGGTGACACGGGGTGGCATCCCCAAGCTTGATCTTTAGTCCATTCTTCATCTCATTACATCATTCTCTCCATACACCTGAACTTTTTTCCTTCATACAAAACTTCACAGAATCTTTATTAGCAACATTAGTGCACTCAAGATAATAAGTCTTTAGGTTCAGTTTCAACACCAATAGAACTTCCATTAGAACACAAGCTACTGAAGCACTTCCCTCAAAAAGCTCAATTTCCCAAAGAGAACCCAAAAAGGAACCAACAAGAAGCAAATGCAAATAATGGCAGAAATCTGTCAAAATAGACCAGCAGGTAAAAACCAATTTTTTCGAAGACCTTCTGTTATTCAAATCGAAAAGTGTTGAACTAATGAAAGTTAGATAACAACCTGGGGCAGAAGCACAAAAAGTCACGCCTCGAAACAACGTACAGAGATTTTACACGATTTTTTACGGTGAAGCACAAAAATCGGTTTCGGGACATCAACTTTCCCAAGTATTACTTCTCTCTCATTAGAGGTTACTCTTGGCACAAAAAGCAAATAAAAAGGATAAGGAGCGGTTATTACTGAAGTAATTACTTCCAAGACTCATCTAAAACTTTTGGGTTATCTCCCAATAAGTACTTTTCTTTAACGCCTTTAAGTTAGACATGATAGTTTGAAAAGATTCTCACATAAGAAATATGAATTGAAGTAAAAGAGAGCATTAAGAAGCAAATTCAAAGAACATTTAAGTCTAACCCACTTCCTATGCAAAATAATCTTGTAAAGAAACAAGTCATGAAAGCACAAAGCAACAAGCATAGGAAAGCAGAATAAGTGCAACTTCAAAATTTTCAACATAAAGAGGGGAAACTTAATATTGTTGAGACACATAAAACCATGTTTTCCTCTCTCATAATAACTTTCAGTAGCATCATGAATAAAATTAACAATATAACAATCACATAAAACATTCTTATCATGAGCCACATGCATAAAAGAATTAATACTCTCCACATAAACATAGTCATTCTTATTAATTATAGTGGGAGCAAATTCAATAAAATAGCTATCATTATTATTCTCATCACCATAATCATCAAATATAGGAGGCATATTGTAATCATAATTAATTTTCTCCTCAATAGTAGGTGGACTGAAAATATCATATTCATCATTGTAATCATCATAAATTGGAGGTTTGGTATCATCAAAGCAAATTTTCTCCTCTAAAGATGGGGGACTAAAAAGATCAATTTCATCAAAACTAGCTTCCCCAAGCTTAGACTTTTCCATAGCATTAGCAATAATGGGTCCAAAGAATTCATACTAACAACATTGCTATTAGCATGCAAATAAAGTTCCATAGGTTTTTTAATTTTCTCTTCAAACACTCCATGTCCTAACTCAAGATAAATACTATAAAGCTCTCTAATTTTGTTGTTGTTTTTCATTAAGCCTAACTAGTGAAAACAAGAAAAAAAAGACAAAATTGCAGAATCTAAAGGAAATAACTTCGAGCACTCACACCAAAGGATGTGAGTACCTTTTACCTTACCTCCTCGGCAACGGCGCCAGAAAATATCTTGCTGGCGCATGGTTGACGTGGGAGCTTCTTCTTCTTCGTTCCCCCGCAACGGCGCCAGAAAATAGCTTGATGTCTACGCACTTCTATTCTTGTAGATAGTTGTTGGACCTCCAAGTGCAGAGGTTTATAGAACAGCAGCAAGTTTTCCCTTAAGTGGATTACCCAAGGTTTATCGAACACAGGGAGGAAGTGGTTAAAGGTATTCCCTCTCAAGCAACCCTGCAATCAAGATACAAGAAGTCTCTTGTGTTACCAACACACCCAATACACTTGTCAGGTGTATAGGTGCACTAGTTCGGCGAAGATATAGTGAAATACAGGTGGTATAGATAATTATAAGTGGTAACGGTGATAGAAAATAGCTTGATGGCGTGGAAAATACTAAAGGCAAACTGAAATAAAGATGGAAGCAAGCAAACATGTAACAGATCTAGTTACAAACGGTGTTTCAATGCTTAGAAACAAGGCCTAGGGATCATACTTTCACTAGTGAACACTCTCATATAAATATATTCTTCTTTATGATACTACGCTGAACTACTCTCCGGTTGGACACTCCAATCCATGGTAGGGCTATAACAACACACCTCAAAGTAAGTCTTTCCTATCTAGATAACCCCACACTGTCACCTTGAGCATTAGATGGTCCAAACAAACACGACAATTTCATAAAGACATCCAACTCCAAATATAACTTATAATAAGTATTTGTAATCTCTAGCCTAAGTGCCACCATGGTGTGCACACTGTCAACTTCACACACATGTGGAGAGCAGAGATCTATTAAAGCACTTGAGTAGCAAGGTAGATCTACTTGATTACAAAGCTCATGATCACAATATGATCATGCATAGAGAGAGAGATGAACACATAGATACCGGTAAAACCCTTATCCTTGAGGAAGAACTACTCCCTCCTCATCATGGGAATCAGCAACGGCGATGGAGATGGTGGTGCAGATCGATGGAGATGGCTCCGGGGGCACTTCCCCATCCCGGCATGGTGCTGGAACAGAGACTTTCTGTCCTCCGAATCTCCCCTTCGGTGGCGGCGGCGCTGCGAAACTTTTTGTGGATGGAGGCTTGACGATTTAGGGTTTTTGCAACCGGAGGCATCTTATAGGCGAAGAGGCAAGGTCGATGGGCGGCCAGGGAGCCCACACCACCTGGTGGCGCGTCCAGGGCTAGCCCGCGCCTAGGGGTGGTTTTGCCACCCTGTGGCCCCCCTTCGTCTCTCCTTCTGGCTCCGTGAATCTTTCGGGAGAATAATAATTTTGGCTTTTGTCCGGTCCAATTCCGAGAATATTCATTTTATGACTTTCTGGAACCAAAAATAGCAGAAAATAGGCAACTAGCATTATCGCTCTTGTTAATAGGTTAGTCCAAGAAATCATATGAAAAGTACTCCAAAGTATGGACAAAACATAAGAAAGTAGATAAAATCAAACATGGAACATCAAAAATTATGGATACGTTAGCAACATATCACGTATCAACAACGCTCGTGTGTCGCCCCTTGTGGCAACCTGTCATCTTTCATCTTCCTAGGCCTATAGTCTGGTTCCGAACAGGGCATACTCATGATGGAGAGGAGAAGGAAATGCGAGAGAAAGAGGAGGAACGGATGAACTAGTGAAAGAGAAAACATCTCGGTACCCGGATTTATAGAAGCACTGGGAACAATAGGCAGAAGAAAAAGGCAGAAAAAACAGCGAAAAGCGGTGGCGGGAGAAATTTGGCGGGAATCAACTGGGGGGACAAAATGGTGAAAATCGAAGACGAGTCTAAACATATACAGTTTATTTAGTTAACGTAACACACGTCTGTTAACACGTCCCATGATCCATGCAACCTTCAGGGGTTTCTAGGCTAATCGAGAGTTAAGACCCCGATTAGGCTAGTCGGGATAACAACACTCGACGACCTGTCTGCCACGACTAGCATGCCTTCGATAGACTACTCGGGAGTTTATCCCCCGACGGGCCCTGGTCAGGAGTTCATCCCCGAGATTGCGCTAGATTCGTGATTCCTCAAATTTATGTATTATTTCTGAAATTTAATAAATAATTCGTATTATTTTAAAAAATTAGCTCAGATTTGTCTAGTCTACACTAAGTCTAGATAGATGTAAAGTTCAGAAAAATCTTTGATATCTAATTCGAAATAGAGAGGGTAGTATAAGCTAATCTAATAGACTAAACTAGCATACTAAAACATTTTATATTTTAAAACCAGACTTCTTTTTTGAACTCCAACCATAGTAGATTCGAAGACGAGTCACTTAAATTATCCTTTTATTTAAGTTCTATCTTCTATCTTTTCCTATTTTATCTCATAAACTTCCATGCTCGTAGTTTGGTCAAGAAAGTTAGACATAATCCAACAAACAAGACAAGGATTAGTTATGAATCTTGATTTTTCAAAGAATTTATTCTATTAAAATCCTTTAACTTTAAAGGTAATTAATTAAGGAGGAACGGTCAGAGGGGAACGGATCGACGTCACTAGCTAGCACGTACTACTAGCAGGATACTATCAGTGCGTCAAGTCACACCATTTTCTTCCCGCAAATAAAAGTCACATCATTTTCTTCTGAAATAATGGGCGGAACACGAAAAAACCATATGTTTTTCATTTTGAGGCCTAGAAAATGATCGTAAAGATTCGTGATTTCTCAAATTTGTGTATTATTTCTGAAATTTAATAAATAATTCGTATTATTTTAAAAAATTAGCTTGGTTTTGTCTAGTCTACACTAAAATAAGTCTAGATAGATGTAAAGTTCAGAAAAATCTTTGATATCTAATTCGAAATAGAGAGGGTAGTATAAGCTGATCTAATAGACTAAACTAGCATACTAAAACATCTTTTATTTTAAAACCAGACTTCTTTTTTGAACTCCAACCATAGTAGATTCGAAGACGAGTCACTTTAATTATCCTTTCATTTAAGTTCTATCCTCTGTCTTTCCTTATTTCATCTCATAAACTTCCACGCTCGCAGTTTGGTCAAGAAAGTTAGACCTAATCCAATAAATAAGACAAGGATTAATTATAAATCTTGATTTTTCAAAGAATTTATTCTATTGAAATCCTTTAACTTTAAAGGTAATTAATTAACGAGGAACAGTCGGAGGAGAACGGATCGACGTCACTAGCTAGCACGTACTACTAGCAGGCTACTACCAGTGCGTCAAGCCGCACCATTTTCTTCCCCGCAAATAAAAGTCACATCATTTTCTTCTGAAATTATGGGCGAAACACGAAAAAACCATATGTTTTTCATTTTGAGGCCTAGAAAATCTCTATATCTAAAAAGAATAAGAAGAATAAGAGGGTTCCGTTTTCTACCACTACGGCACTACGTCCGCACCCTTCGTCCGACGCCCACAATTCCCTGCAAAACGAAGGCCTAGAAAAAACGCTCGCCCGATCCCGTCGCTGGCCTCTCGCCTCTCCCAATCGCTCGCCTCTCCCAGTCGCCCGAGTCCCTCCTCCCACCCCTGTCCCAACTCACCACCAACAAATTCCCAGATCCGGCGTTCGTTGTGGTCGAGCAGAGTAACTATCGGCATGGAGACACGTCGGATCTCTGGAGCTCGGCGAGGACGTCCACAAGGGCTGAAGTTGTAGAGGCCTCCTGACCCAGCCGCATCATCATCCCCACCCTCGGGTCAAGCATCCGTATCCTCAAGGCCTGGATCGACCCCGGCAAGCCCCTCGCTGGAACCAAGCCCCTTCCCCCTCAGAGTCCTCCTCTGCCGCTAATCTCTATCTCTACTCTCTATCTCTACTATCTAAAAAGAATAAGAGGGTTCCGTTTTCTGCCACTACGGCACTACGTCCGCACCCTTCGTCCGACGCCCACAATTCCCTGCAAAACGAAGGCCCAGAAAAAAATGCTCGCCCGATCCCGTCGCTGGCCTCTCGCCTCTCCCCATCGCTCGCCTCTCCCAGTCGCCCGAGTCCCTCCTCCCACCCCTTTCCCAACTCACCACCAACAAATTCCCAGATCCGGCGTTCGTTGTGGTCGAGCAGAGTAACTATCGGCACGGAGACACGTCGGATCTCTGGAGCTCGGCGAGGACGTCCACAAGGGCTGAAGCTGTAGAGGCCTCCTGACCAGCCGCATCACCCCCTCGGGTCAAGCACCCGTATCCTCAAGGCCTGGATCGACGCCGGCAAGCCCCTTCCCCCTCAGAGTCCTCCTCTGCCGCTAACTTACGGAGAAGCACACAAGCTGTGGCGGCAAAAGGAGGCGACTGGAAGTACTCGGAATATGGCGTGTGTACGTGGTTCGACGAGTTGCCGATGTCGAAGAATCTAAAAACGTGCTGGGGAAGACGGGGTAGAAAGAGATGAGCGAGATCTAGCGTACCCTCATCTTCGTCACTCCGGTAAAGTCGTGCTTTTAATTTTGCTGCCTAAATTCACCTTACAACAAAGTCGATGGAATGTTCTTCATGGTTAACAAAGTAATTGTGATGTTTCTTCATGGAGCAAGACACTTTCTCTTGCTAGATATTTGACCATTACTAAAATTTCCCTTTTTGAAAGATTATTAGCACGACATCTGGAACTGCACTTGGAACTAGAGGAGGAAGATTAGATATCTTGTTCTGTACTGTATTGGCTTTCTAATTAATGTGTCTTTATTGTAATCTAAGCATCCTTTGTTCCATATGATACTCAAGAGTGCATCGAGATGATTTCTCAATTTTTGATTAATTATCCTTTTGTGGGAATATTTGTAACGTCTAGACATCCTTATGTATTTTTCAGAATTATTGTGGTTTTTGCTGGCACATTTCAGAAATTTGTGTGAGGTTCTTTAATTTTTTAATGTTTCATTTTTAAATCACCTGATATTGGGAGTTTTTTTAAAGCGAATAGCATTAGTTTCTCTGCCTTGTGTATTTCATCCATCAGTTTAAATACTCGAGTTATTAGTACATGAAGAGTCATTAAAACACAGGTTACAAATAGAAGACGTGAGGACTAGAAGCTGAGCACGAGTGGTCCAGGAAAATGATACTCCGCCATGGTTACCAAATGGTAACGTGATCTCCCCCCTGGTGGGAGGGGATCCCACATGTGCCTCAAAATTCCCCGATGGGGGTATGTTGCCCAGGGTATTACTGCCCTG
The DNA here is from genome assembly GCA_023614405.1 of Avena insularis. NCBI lineage: Eukaryota > Viridiplantae > Streptophyta > Magnoliopsida > Poales > Poaceae > Avena > Avena insularis. The sequence continues at coordinate 510,791,711 of CM042690.1, forward strand.
TCTACCAAACTAGCCCTAAGGAACGCAGAGGAACACCAGTGGTACCACGGTATTATCACACTTACATTTTTAGCTCTTCTAATTCTACCATGTAAAGTGTATTTGTTGCATCTTGACTCTGTAGCTCCTTTTACGATCATGCCAAGCGCCTCTGCAAAGAAATATGGACGGTAGCTCATCTTACCACTAATTTTTTTGGCAGGTTATAGAGAAGCTGTAAAGGTAGTCCAGCACTTAAACGATACTCTAAATTTCGATTGCTTACTGGTCCAGGTTACCTGACAGAATTTGATATTGGTTAGTTGCAAGTTTCAAATTATGAGCTGAACATAATCTAAAATCATGTATTTTTTGGTACGACGCATATACTGGTGCTTGATGCGGCGGATCAAATTCTCCATCGGTATGATGCATATACGTTATTATTCTCAGGTTCCCGTTGTTGATTTTTCGTATGTCATATGTTTTTGGTAGCACCAACTTGCAAGGAAGCTAATGTGAACTAGGTGTTTTTGCTTGCTCCGAAAAAAATAAGTTTGCGGATAAAATTTCACTGAACTTGTATCCTGGCATCATCAAGAGTAGAACTCCAATATAATGCTTTGGATTGTCAGGTTGTGCACATAATTTACGACCAGCCATTGTAACATTGCAATAAGCTGTCTAGGTTGGAGATTCATTTTTCTTACTGGTGGAATTCATGATATATGTGAATAGAAACTTCTTGACATCGTAGATAACCTATACTATCCAACAAAAGAAATTATCAAGAAATTCATTACCGAGGCAAGAACCACATATTCATCGTATTACATGCATGTGTTGACTTCCAATTGTTGTCTCTGATAGAGCTCTTAATTGTAGCACTGCAGATGGACTTCTCAAGGGCCAGCTTGATGGTTTTTATGCAACACAACCAGCTGGAATTTTTAACAGAGAGCCCTAATGACTCGAGGCAGGATTGCGCACGAATATGAGGTTAGACTTTATAGATCCTTTCGTTTTATTCAGGATAGCTACACTGCTAACTAATTTAGAGTTGGAGGCTAGACTGGGGAAGGAGCAGCTTAACCTTGTGATGTTGCAGCCATTGAGATTTCTGCCAAACATGCTATGATCAATTTTAACTCAAGCAGATTTTATGACTCTTGATGTGCCACATACAACAATTATGTCCTATGAGACCATGGTTTTTTTAATGTTCAAATTGATTGTATAAAATGTGCACTAACATCCAAAGTATGCTAACGGATTTCGAAAAATACGTGCATTGGACGTCATGCCCCCGGCCCTCTCGTCTCAGGGAAGCAGACGCTCTGTGCCGCCTGCATCCATCTTCCTCGGCTTAGGGGAGCACCCGCTGTACGTGCACCTAGGCTGGGCTGGAGTCGTCGCTACCACGACTATCATCTCAACGCTGCCACGCGCCGCTGTCCACTTCAATGATCTACCTGAGAAGGTGTCACCCACGTATCAGTACTTTCTCCAACATCTGCTCCTGTCTCCTGAACATGTTGTTGCGTACTGCATGTTTGACAGAATCCTCAGGGTAAACGTAAGGCCTTTGGGATTAGAGTTTGCCAACTAATGGCTTTTGTGTAAGCAATCAGTGGCTCAGTGTCTGCAATAGAGTTACTATTTTGATAGTGTAAAATGGACAAACCGAATTAATTCTAATACTACTAGCATGTGCAGACTATCTATATGTTGACAGATTGGGAGATGACTATTATGAGAGCCAGCAAAAAGAACCTACGAAGCATGATCAAAGTGGAAGCAATTAATGCCCCCTCTTTTGTAGAACATAAAACCCAATGCTAGGATCACTAACTCATCTGATGCTCTTACTCTTGTTGGTTTCCAGGTACAGTAGGCAAGGAATGAGGTTTGTGATGCTTCTGAAGTGGTATAATCAAGAAATGTTCAACACCGATTATCCATGGCAGCACCAACCATGCAGGTGAAAAAAGGGTTAGCCCAATAGTTTGATGCAAAACATGGCCCCATTTGACTTTTTATATGTATGAGTAGAGGAGAAACTGCAGTTATGTATATGGTCTCTGTTATTTTGTGAGGAATGAATATGGTCATCCTAATGTTGTGATAGTTTTTCATTTCTAATTTCCAGAATTCGGAGAGGTATCGGATAAAGATAATGGGTCATGGTATCCCAAAATACCTTTTTGCATATGTAGTGTTGATATCCTATTGTGTTTGTAAATTTCTAGGAAGAAAATGGACAAGTTAGTGTCCATCAGAGATGTTGCGAAAGGGGGTTGAACAGAGAAAATAAAGCCATTTATGTTGTCATGATAAGACAGTTGATCATCTATTTTCCTCGTCTGGTTGCAAAATACTCATTATTTTTCTCTTGCCAGTGCAAAATACGTATAGAGTGGCCTATTTCCCAGCATTCCCATTGCATTGATATAAATAAACTACTATTGAATTGTCATTGGTCTATATTGTCGGATGAACCAGAACAAGTGAATCAGGAGCTTTTCCCCAGACTTTTCACCTTTACCATCTCTCTTGAAGGACTGCTACTACTTTCGTATCCCCTGATAGTTTTTTCCTTTTATTTTCATTTTTATTTTTTGTAGCAATGTATTTCGATTTTATTAATTAAATTGGCAAGTAAATTATTTTTTATAAACAAGTTAAAGTTAATCATATGTTTCCAAAAATATAAGAGTAGATGATGAATAATTTTATTATTTTGAGCTACTTTTATTATCACCAAACGCAATAATTTAGGTAGTGTCCAATAGACTGATACCACCTTTGCGACATGTCATTTTGATTATACATAGGCAATAACTTGTGAGGCACGAAGTATGTGGATGTTTCGTCTTCTCTAGCAGGATTAGGACATATCAGAAATGATGGAAATCACGGGCATAACGGAATGAGAAGATGTTTGTGTCCTGAAAAATGAATCACACCTTTTCTTGTACTCCATCCGTCTTAAAATAAATGTTGGAAGTTTGTTTAAAATTAGATGTATTTATACACTATTTAGTATCTAGATATATCAAATTTTGACAAATTTTCGACATCTATTTTTTGATGAAGGGAGTAATACACTTCAGATTCGAGCTATCTTTTATACGTGTAAACATTGGTACGAGAAAAAATGAAGAGACTTCTTATATCAACTTTCTTTAAGGGCGGGTAGGTATTGAAAAATTGAGAGAAATGCTGCGAATGCAACCATTAAAAAGGAACTAAATAGGGCAAACACTGCTCTCAAGATATGTATTGTGCCAATTTGGAGTGTCTCCGCGAAATTTTTTTGTTCTCGTTACAACGCACGGACATATTTACTAGTGATCGTAATAGACACGCATACGTACGCAAAAGAAGTTGACCTCTCCTAAATATGCTTTTTTTTCCTAGCGACCCTCCAGGGATCGAATTCCATTACTCGTAGATAACAGAATACTCATCCAGGTGCTGCAAAAGAGAAAGAAAAACAAAACGAGCGACGTGTCTCTAAGACAGAAAAATAGAACACCGTCTACTTCTAGCCGACTAGGGAGTTCAAATGACATCCACATCCAAAAATCCAAAATCTAGGAATCTGAACACAGAGCACCAAGGGCCACCCGATGACAGATAGGATCGAACCAACATATAGCACCAGAGACAACAGAAAACGAGCACAACCCACAGCGCGCGAAAGATCTTTGCTTGTCATCTTATCATGCTTCATCGGCTTCAACATCGTCTTCGCGTTCAGATCCATCATAAATTTGCATTGAGTAAACTGTTTTCACATGTGCAAGACACCAAAAGTCATGCAGGAAGACGTTCGGAAGAATTCTTGGAAAATACATGCAGATTGCAGCAGGAACTGGAGACCAAGAGATAAGAAATCAAACGGAGCATCATGAGAAATTTTAAGAATTGGCTAGAGAAAGTAATATAGACAGTAAAAAACTATTTTGGGGATCTTCGGAAAAGTGTAGAAATAGAAACCTATAACATTGGGATGTCATGTCTACTTGAATACTATGGAAAGATCAAATATACTTGACTGAAGTGAAGAAATTTTTCACGAGGTCTAACCTAATGTTCTTTTCCTATGAACTTTACACAACAAGCTTCCTAGCTATGGGGCTATTTCCTATGAGATATGATCATATGAATCAAATAGCTTATGTAGAAAAATTTACAGAGGATCTCAATTCTAAACAAATCTTTTGAAAATCCCATGAATTAAAGGTGCCCTTAATGTTCCAAAGGCTATTAAGAAGCAAGAAAAATAAATGCTTTCTTCCGTTGTATCTTAACTAATGAAGTGATTTTGAACTCATGTATGCTGTTCTACTATTACTAGTATTCCCTCCGACCCATATTAGTTGATTTGGATTTTTCTAGATTTGGATGCATCTAGCACTAAAACATGTCTAAATACATCCGAATCTAGACAAATCCAAGTCAACTAATATGGGTCGGAGGGAGTACTACAAAATATAAACGATAATATTTTTCTTGACCTAGCTACCCTGAAGCATGGACCCCCGACCCCGTGCAGCAACCACCACGCCATCTCCCCGCCCCCTCGCTCGAGCTCATCTCCCTCCACTGCCGCCAACTCACTTCACTAGGCAAAACCTCTGCGGCGCGGAGGCGGCAGTTTTAGTCCTCGTGCCCCCACGTCCTACCAAATGGCAGCGGCGTCCCAGGATCAACAGGAGATGACGGCCGGCCCTTAGATCCCTTGCGGTGATGGCAGGGCAGCGAGGCAGCAGCGGCCGGGGTCCGATGTCGGCAGATATGAGGCAGCGGGGCTGGTGGAATCAGTGGTGCTTGTTATTGGCTTTGTCCTGAGATCAGCCCATATCCAATTACGGCCATCTTCGTCGTCGACCGATGAAGCCGCGCGGAGGCCTTCTGGACACCTGGGGCAGAGGTCCTGGGATTGCTAGTGGTGGTCATCTTATCCATCGGAAGTGGTCGTCATGAGGCTAGTTTAGCGGATCCCGGGATCTGTCATCTAGTCCCGGCAACGAGACGGGGAGACCTAGGTGCCGGTGAAAACCGAGATGTTGGCGGGCGATGGCGGTATTGCCACGTCATTACCTTGATGAAGGCATCATCGTGCACCTAGTTTTGACCTAAATCGTGCTACTCCGGGGGAAACCCTAAGATCTTCGATCGGGCGATGCTGATGCCATGGTGTTATGTTCTCTCTTGGGAGCATCGCTTGTGGAGAGGTGCTAGATCGAAGAGGCAGGAGAGGTGGAGTGGCTAGCGCGCAGGAAGGTGGTGCTACTTGGCATTGCGCTGGTGTCGATGTCTGGTGTGGCGCATCGATCTACATGCTGAAGACTGTATGGTGAAAGATAGTGAAGGCGGCGACATCCGGAGCGTGTGCATGGGCGCTGTTCCATGGATTGGTTGTGCGGACCTAGGGGTCCTTTTGCATGAGTTCGAGCCTCCGTGCCTAGACACTCCAGCTTCTCTTGGCGAGTCACTACAGTGAGAGTTACCGTGGGGCGGGGTAGAAAGAGGTAGCTAGGTGTTTGCTAGATCTCATTGGGGAGCTGGCGATATGGTTATCGTTTTTCTCGATGTTCTTTGTAATGGTTTTTGCCAAACATTATAGTTTTAATAATGAATAAAGTCTGCGTGCATTGCTTGATGTAGAGGCCGGGGCTTCGCTCCCCATTTTGGAAAAAAAAACTACCCATAAGCATATAAGATGGTGCGTGAGGAGCTCAAGCAGCTTGTGAAGGAACACGAGTATCACTTCCAATCATTATTTTTGCATGGCTCGTATCTAGTGAAAATGCATGGATTCACTTCCTAAAATTGCAGTAAGAGAGAGAACATCGGAAGAGCACTTAGCTTATCTAAGAAGAATCTTGAGATGGAATTAGCACAGTTGAGAGGAAAGTTAGATATCTGAGGCACATACAAGCATCGAAGGACCTTGGAGATATTTCTGAAGAGTTGATGGTCCTTATTATCATTCTACTATTGATTGTGACACCTAATATATCAAGTTTTTATTTTTCGTGAACAAATTGCTCGCTAGACGTCAAGAACTCGTTCCACTATTGGTGTCAAAAAATGGGTGTTGGACCCTGATGTATTACGCCTCGTGGAAGTAGAAACGGAATCACCAACTCTATACCATGTGGTAACCTTATTATTAAGATTCAACCATTGGTTGATGGGGTTTATACTTAAACCATTAGTCCCTATAATCAAACCTTAGTTATTGTTGAATATGTATCAAATTTGTATACGAGTTGTGTTATAATTAGACTTGTAATTAATGGATTTAGGTGCTCGAGTCAAACATCTGTAACCTAAGCTAATATATATACAAAGGAACTAGGAGTAGACAAAATAAACCAGACGAAAGTTGCAGGGTTGCCACAAGATTAAGTTCGAGCACGGTTCGTCGCCCGTGGCAGGGTCTGCTGACCTCTATGGCCGTGTAGATCGTTTGTGGGCCACAACGTGTTTGTTTCGATGGTACTATGTTATAATACATGGAAAGGAGCGCCCATTAAGCATTTTCCCGCGGATGTATGTGTTGGTTTTTGAATCGTGTAGGATCAATAATGAATCTGAAATAGCATCTCAATATCCATCGGATCCTCGCAAACACAACATGTAGGATTACAAATAGATGATCTTAATCATGAATGAAGCTCACAAGATCTAAACATGATAGCACAAAGGAGAAGAACCAACCATCTAGCTACTACATGGACCCGTAGTCCAGGGATGAACTACTCACGCATCACACCGGAGGCAGGCATGGTGATGAAGAAAGCCTCCAGGGTGAATTCTCCCCTCCGGCAGGGTGCCGGGAAGATCTTCAGATCCCTCCCGATCTAGGGATGGAGATGACGGTGGCTACAGACTCTTTCGTCGAATTTTGATCGGGTACTTAGGTTTTCTGTATCGGAGGCTTCTTATAGGCGAAAGGGGAGACCGAGGGGGTGCCCAAGGCGGCTGAACCCCCCCTCCCAGGCGTGGGCCAGGCCTGGCCGCGCGGCCAGGAGTGTGGCCCCCTCGAGGCCCTTCTCTGTCTCGTCTTCTGGCTCTGTGTTCCTCTCGATGAAATATTGACTTTGGTTTTTGTCCCATCCAATTTCGAGAATATTAATTTTCTGACTTTCCTGAAACCAAAAACAGCAGAAAAGGCAACTGGCACTGTGACATCTTGTTAATAGGTTAGTCCCAGAAAATATATAAAAGTACTCCAAAGTGTGGACAAAACATAAGAAAGTAGATATAAAACAAGCATGGAACATCAAAAATTATAGATACGTTAGCAACGTATCATCTCCATCAACCTCAATGATGACCAATAGTGGGAAGCCGATATGCTTGAAAAGGTGGAAGGATTGGACGTGCGCACCACAAGGTGGAAAGATCATGAGGTGCTGAAAAGCTTGAGCATAGAGGAGGAATTCAACCATTTTGCAACTCAAACAAAGTTACACGGGTTTGCAAGCCATCCTCGAAAGACTTATGCTGAAATAAGTTGTGAATTCATTGCCACTTCCAAGTTTGTTCACCAGAAGGAGAAGGTAAGCAAGAAAGGGAAGGGATCTCCAAAGCACTTTTGATGTTAGGTTTGTGATGAAAGAGAATAGATATGTTATGTCCCTATGAATTTTGTAAAGTATTGCGTGTTCCAAATACTAGTAGCTGGGATGAAATTCCTAGTGATATTGATGCTGAACTTAGGGCCTTTTGGAGAACCATAAATGTAGATGTGCCTGAGGACATTCATAGAGGAAAGCTTTCACATATTCAGCACCATGGATTAGATATTTTGCATTGTTTCTTGTTAGAGGATTACTTGCTAGGAATAACAACACGGCTTGCGCTGGTCCGGTGTTATATTTCTTGAAATGTGCTAAAGAAGGTAAAACTCCTGATTATAATTTAGGTGTGATTCTTGCTAGAACTTTGTCATATGTTGTAGCATATAATAGTAGCACACCCCTTTATGCTAGAACAATAGATACTTTCATTTATGAGCATATTAAGGATGAAAGGAACTTTACAAGCATTGGCACTGAAATTAATAAAACCAACCTCTTAGATTTTTACATGCTACATAACATGGGAATATTGAGATGCTGGAATGATGGTATCTATATGTATTAGTTCATGGTTAGGCGTGACAGATTTGAGTATGCGGTCCTTCCTCGTCTTAACTATTTTTATAGGCTCTCGGACAAGTGGATAGATCTAGAACAGGGGAAGCCTTCATGGGATGATACACCTACACCGCCTAAGTACCATTCATGGAATGACACACCTTCACCACCCGAGTACCCCTCATGGGAGGGTTCCTCTTCTTAGTAGGGCAATGAGGCCGCGTGATAGGATAACACGCCATGGGAGCAGATGTCCTACTACGATGACGGATCAAGCGGATAGGGTTCACACCCGTATTATCCCGACTACTAGATTCAACCCAAGCTTGGGGGAGTATGATTTACTCCCTTTATTCCCATTGTTTATACCATGTATGTTTGTTTGAGTTATAATTTCATTGTCTAGAAATTGAAAAAGACAAAAAATACTTTGTTGTCTCAAGAATGATGTTTTCTTTAAGTAAAAAACAAAAACCAAAAAGATTTAGTTTTTTCTATTGCTTGTTTTCCTAGTAGTTATTTACCTTGTCCATCCAAAATTGAAAACCACAAAAAGATTTTTCGTTTTTATAAGCATGCTAAAAGGAGTTGCAGAAATCTGCATGATGCTGTTCACCATTGTATTTTTCATATTTTTTATGTAACTCTGATTAAGTTGAAATTTCTACAGAAACTGAACTTTTCATCCCCTACTTGCACAAAAATTGGAAAAAAAATCCTGGGATATTTAAGTAAGGAAAAATTGGGATGTATCACTGCAATAATTTGTTGACAGATTTTGATTTTAATCACTAGAAGTGGTTTGTTGAATTTAGAAATGATCCCAAATGAACTTTATGATGATATATGGACTGCATCCACTATGGAAAACCATTATAACGCTATGTGATGAGATTTTATTGATGAAAAGCTCGCAATACTTTTGATTAAAACTGTTGAAAATGGAATCCTACATAAACCAAGTTATATTTTGTTGACTTGATTCTATATGTGAGTGTACTGTGCAGTTTAAGTTGGAAGAGGAATAACAACAATGATGATAAAATAGGTATGACATATTTGCTATATTTATGTATGCAATTTAATAATAGCAAGTGCTTATGGCATGGTTTTATTAGTATTTAGGGAAGTGGTAATGGATGTCTATATTGTTTGTGTCCTTCTCGCTATACAATGCTACAAATAAGATGCTATTGGGGAACAATATTTAGACTTGATTGAAAGATAGTAGCTTTAAGCAAAGGTCAATGCATCCCATTGTGCTTGTTATTGTATATTTTGCACACATTCAATGATGAATATTTATATGACAGTCTAGTCTTTCAAATGGTGAGACTCATCGTAGAGTCAATATAAGTCGGTTGATAGTATCTTTAGTTGACAACTCAGCCTTATTGCTAGCCCGAAAACCAATTCCACCAACATGGTAATCATTATGTTGGTGGGAAAATATCCTTGGGCCAAAATCCTGAAAAGAATGAATAAACCCAATGAGCTGGCTATTATGTCGACATTGAAGAACTGCCAAACTAAGAAGTACCAAGCAAAGTGAAGATGAAAAAGTGATACAAGTGTAAGTTTAGTTAGGGGGCAAAACCCCTGCCGCTCATCTAAGGTGTAAAGCTTATAAGAAATCACCTATCATACTTCCTTCTCACCTCAAAGTTGTCAACTAAAGATACCAGCTATTTACTCATGTACGGATCCTCCATGAGCGTTTAAAGGTTTAAAGACTAGAAGGGTACAAACATTACCGAGTATTTAGTTTCCAATGCAAGTATGGTGAATTATTATTCAACAACTGAAAGGATCAAAGGCCTCAAAAACCTTACCCATGATTCAATCAAAAGCGATGTGAGAACTTTGTTTGTTATCACTATCAATTAATCATGCCTAAATAGTGTTGCCATATATTATCTTCTTTGCAACATGTATAAACATTGGAACACTAATAGAATGAACTTTTGTTAACACTTTGCTATTCATTAATATAAACATGTTCTTAATACTTGTTGTTGTCAAACTATCATGCATGCATAGAGCAAAGTTCTTGTTGAAGTCTTTTATCGCTTCTACACTGTGTTTGAGTTGTTTGAGGGTAAACAATGAGTTAAGCTTGGGGGAGCTAATACATCTCAAATGTATCTACGTTTCCAAGTACTTTGATCAATGATTTTCTCTAGAATATCACCATACTTGAATAAAACTTCTGAATTTGACGCTATTGCTAGAAAAAGTCTTCTCTCTGTATGTTTTCGCAGTAATTAAAATCGAGGAAAAATACCACGCAAGTTTTTCACTGAAACAAGGACCCTGGGGCTTTGGAATCTCACGGGAACATCTAGGAGGCCCAAAAGAGCACATGTGGCGCATGCCCCTAGGCCTCACCAGCCAGGCCATTTTGTCCCTGGAGCATCGCCTCGCCGCCTTGTTTCACGTACCCCCCTAAAAACCTAGGTATCTAGAATGAAAGATCACAGATGTCGCCTAGAGGGGGTGAATAGGCGATTAAAACTTCTATGAGATGGGCTTAACAAAGGAGGAATAAAACTAGCATTTTTTTTGTTAAGCACAAATCCTAGATATACTAAGGTTCACCTATGTGCACCAACAACTTATGCTAAGTAAGACAAGCAACAATATGATAGCAATATAGATTACTTCAAGCACGATGGCTATCACAATGAAAAGTGCATAAGTAAAGAGCTCGGGTATAGAGATAACCAAGGCACGCCGGGACGGCGATATTTTACCAAGTTCCTCCCAACAAGGGAGTACGTCTCGTTGGAGGGGTGGGTGGTACTAAGACCACCAACGCCACAAAGGCTTCACCCTATTCTCCCGAGCACCCACCACACGGGCAAGCACCCGTTCCACTATGGGACACTTGAGGGTGGTCACCGAACCCGTACAAGATTGGGGCTATCTCCACAACTTAATTGGAGGCTCCCAATAATCGCCACCAAGGCCTCAATCTTGGGGGATCTTCACAACTTAATTGAAGACCCCAAGAATATTCCACAAATGCCACACAACCGTTTAGGGTTCCAAGAACCCAAGAGGGACAAGCTTCAATGAATATCACCGAAGAAATCCTCCGGAGATCACACAAACCGATGCACCTAATGCAAATGGCAAGAACAGCACAAAGATGCCCCAAATCTTCACTCTCAAGTTCCAACAAGGCTACTAAAGCAATTGGAGGAACAAGATAGGAAGAACACAAAAGGGGAACACAAAAAGTCCCAAAGATCTAGATCCCAAAGATTCACTCACAAAGAGGTGATTTGGTTTGATCAAAATGTAGATCTAGATCCCCTCTTTCTTCACCTCAAATATTGGCAAGAATCATTGGAGGGGTGTAAAGAAATCAAGATAGATATGAGTCAAAGCAATAGAGCAAAAGCTTGAAAAAAGAAGGAGAAGAACTGATTGGAAAAAGGAGAGAGAAAGCTTTTTATAGGGCTACTCAAAATCTGGCCGTTGGGGGCAAACAAACCGGCCTGTGCTTGTAGTACTGCTAAGGGCATGTACAATAGTGCTGAGTCAGCTGTCTGTAACGGGAGGTTACAGATGGTTTTGATGATGTGGAGAGAGAGAGAGAGTAAGGCTGTCTATAAAGTTCTAGACAGTTTGTAGTAATCTTACAGACAGCTTACAGATGGTATTCCGTTATTGTATGAGTGGTGTCTGTAATTTATTCTCACACGTAGCTGGCTAAAAATAGATATCTTACAGACATACTATTGTATAAGTTATCTATAATATTGTCTATACAGACACCACCTATCTAAACCAATGTGCATGCCCTAAGGCTGGTCATAGTGGGAATATCATAGTAGTAGTATCATGCATATGATACTAGTGTATGATACTATCTCTATAGTGCATGGTATCATATAGTAGTATCATAATACTACTATATTTAATAATTTGTAGAATTTCAATATAAAATTATGTACAAGATTTATATGCATTAGAATTTCTAGTTTTACGTGCTATGATACGGTATCTACCTATGATACTCTAACCATCTCTTTCTTCATTAATTGTTGTGCCACATCAGATTTTTGCCAACATGGCATGCATGATACTACTTATGATACTCCCACTAGGACTAGCCTAAGGCCTAGCACTACCAGACCCAGCGAGCGAGCGAGCATGCAAGCGAACCCAGTGGGCGACCTGGCGAGCGGCAAGGGGATCGGGAGCTGGAGCCAAGCAACGCACGAGGCGAAGGTCAGAAGGCTGAAAGGACACGCTTGGCACCGGGTGGTGGGCCGCGATAGCAAAGGCGTGTCGCGAGGCCCAGCCAGCAGCGGTAGGAAGAGCTGGGGGTGTGCTGGGATGGCCTAGCGAGCGAGCGGTAGGAAGGCGAGCGAGTCAGGCGGGTGGGGCGAGTCACACGGGAGCAAGCGCGCGAGCAGGAGCGAGCGCAGCGGGTGGGAAGGGGATCAGGGCGTGCGCGACGGAGAGGGGGCATCGTGCGGGAGTGAGGTACGAGGTGGTGGCTGGCTGGAAGTGGAGCTAGCTGGGTTGGGGAGCTGGGCTGAGTGGGCAGGTAGTACCGACCACCAAGCGGATTACTGCTGGGCGGCGGATTAACTGGGCCACACAAGGCCACACAAAAGGGAGGCGCGCGGCTCAGGTCTAGACGGTAGTGGAGAGCGGTACTACCGCCTGGCCCACCAACAGAAAAAAGCTTTTTTTCTTTTTAAATCAAGAGGCAAATATTCAAACGGTGATAACTTAAGATGGGTAACTCCAATTGACCTGAATCCAATTGCGTTGGAAAGAGGACGACAAGAACAACAAAATAGAAAGTGAAAATATTGGTTATCACCAAGTGAGTATGTATCAAGTATTATAATGTGAGATACCTCACTTGGTGAGAAACCGGAAAACCGCCAAGATCAAAATCGCAACAAGATATAAAAGAGCCGATTTTGATGAACTAAAGCTTGTATTGAGCACAAGATCTAGAGCCAAACATGGATAAGATCCAACCAACAACCAAGAAAGATGATTCTAAGAATGGAAAGGTTTGAGCTCTCTCCGAACAATATGATCGAGCAACCCATTCGAGAGCCCCTCTTGATAGTACGGCTATCTATCCTAAACCCAGTCTCTCAACTACCAACACGAGACCGGCAAAAGGGAAAACCTATCAAGAATACCTTTACCTTGAGCATCCTTTGGCATTGTCTTCATTGATCCAGAATCACCGAGGATAGCAAGCATCAAACATGAGATCTTCTAGGGATGACGCATTTTTAGCTTGCATAACACATCTTCTTCTTCATTTCATCGACCTCGAAGCCAACACATGCTCTACGCGATGCCAATGGACAATTCCTAGAAGTGCAACTTAATACACACGTTAGTCCATAAAGATTGTCATTAATTACCAAAACCACACATGGGGGCCCACATGCTCTTTCACAGAAGCATTGAGCCATTCGCGAAATAGAGCACCGCCACATCTATGATCTTTGTTTAGGAGGCTAGATTGATCCTGCTCTCCACGCCATAGAGGGGGATTCCGACGCCTTCTTCATCACCATCAACACCAACATCATCCACAACAACCATGTGCTCACTCTCCATCACCATTAGTGTAGCATCCCAATTGTCTAACAATTGCAATGCTACTAGCCTAGTCTATATAATGCTACCTTTATATATATAATTAGTTGCATCATCATTATATCATGCTCATGTCATCATGCCACCTTGCATTTGAGCATCATATAAAACCCTTTTGATTTGGTTCTTCTCTCATATGCATTATTAATTGTATTTGCCTCTTGATATTGTATTTGGTTCTTGATATATTGTTTAAATGCCCAAGTTGAGTTGGGGGCATATCTCTTATTAACTCCACCACCTTTCTTGTCATCATCCCATCATTCCACCATTCTACCATATATGAGCATTGCAATTTATTTGGGTTTTTCCCTCTAGCTCATGTGGGTTGGGATGGATCCAATTCTTTTCCACATGCTCTCATCTTGGCATAATGTTGTTTTCACAATATGGATATGTGGAGAGCCACATGGCCACCTTTGCATGCCTTGGGAGTGGAACCATTTTTCCTAGCTTCCACATGGATTATTATGGATTTATGCTCATGTGGGAGTATTTTTGGGACTATTAAACATCTAGTGGAATATACACACTAGTAATTCCCAATTATAATCCAATGTGATCATCTCCATCTACTCCACTTGGAATTCCTTCTAAATTCTTTTGCTTAGGCCTTACTCCAATTTTGGAATGCATAATAATAATGCCATGTTAATAATCTTGTTTTCACAAAAATAAGCATGGTATTAAATATTTTGCATGGGCCATGCAAGTACCACCTTTTGCTTGTCTTTTGGATTTTATTTGATGTTGGAGTGGATCATCTCTATCTCTATCCCTTCTTTTGGCTTGATCTATGTTGATCTTGCTTAAACCCCATCACCATATCCATCCTTGCCATCCCCACCTTCTCTTTTTCTCTCTCTTTTGGCTATCTTGTTTGAGCTTGTTTTGAGCATGCTTGATCTTGTCAAAGAGGACCTCTCCATCTTCCCTAATCTACCATACCCCCATCTAACTCTAACCCTAAACCTTACCCCATCATCACCATACCCATACCCCATCCTAGCTAAACCCTAAACCTACCTCTCCATCTCATCTAAGCTACCACCCCCCTCTCTAAACCTAAACCCTAAGCTACCCCCTCTCTCTCGGACTCTCTCTCCTCTCTCCATCTAGCTTGGCCCCACTTGGCCACCCTCTCACCAACCCTAGCTGGCCACCTAGCTACCCATCTAAGACAAACCCTACCCGAGCCATACCCCCTCCCCTTCCTACCCTAGCTCCAACCCTAGACCCGAGCCTACCCTCTTTCCCTCTAGCTCTCTCTCTACCACATGCCCCCACCAGCCCGAGCCTGGCCTGCCCTACCCCACCTGCCAGCTCCCTACCCGTTCACCACCTCGTCCTGCCCCTGCCTGCCCGACCGAGCACGTGCGAGGAGGAGGAGAGAAAGGTGGCCGAGCCACTTTTTCTCTGCCCCACTCCCCCACGGCACCACCTCCCTCTTCCGTCCCTATCTACCACCACACGGCACCACTCTGCCTCTCTGGATCTGGCCGAGGCGCCCTGCCGCTCCCCTCTCTTCTCCATCGCCGCCAGCCACTCCAACTCCGGCCACCGTCGGCATCACCCCACCACCACCGAAGCAGGAGGAGGGCGCGGTGACTGGGCGCTGGGGAAGACCAAGGCGAGCACCTGCACCACCCCTGTACACGGAGCCGAGCAAGAGGAGCCCCAGAACCCCTGCACGCCGACGCGCTCCGCCGGAACCCTAGATCCTCTGGACGTCTGCCTCCCCGCCGATCGCCTGCGCCCCAGGCCGATCCGACCACGTCAAGCAACTCCCGGTGAGCTAACCAACCCCCCAGACATCCTCGTAGTCGCCTTGTTTGGTCGCGCCGGACCATCCGCAAACGGTCTCTGTGGCACCGGGCGTCACAGACGCCTCTCCTCGCCATAGCGCCGCAAAGCCCATCTAGTCCTCGCCCACCTCGACAGGCTACCCTCAAGACCCCCAGAGCCACCGCTCACGCCGAGCCCTAGGTCACGGATCGAGCCTGCTGCCGCCACGCACCGATCCGTCTCATGGAAGATCCACAAGGCACGCGTGGTCGCTTTTACCCATAACCCCTACCTTTTGACTCCACGGAACCCGCGCTCCTATCGGCCCCACATGTCTGCCTCTGTACCGTTTTACCAATAGCACCCTGGCTTTTCGTTCCATCAACCCGCAGTCCCCCCACCGTGCCGCGTGGCAGCCCCGCGCTCACCCTCTGTCACGTGGACCCGCGAAGCCTCTGGCCCCACCTGTCATTCCCTAGGTCTAGCGTAGACCGCGGTGTAAAATGTTTCAAGGCTACAGGAGTCCCAACAGCAGAGAGGCCCACTGGCTCATCCCGAGTAACAAAAGTATTTATCTGTTTCCGTTTTAATTCAAATCTTTTCAAACTTAATTCAAATTCAAATTTAATTCTGTTTTTAAATAACTTTTGAATTACAAATCCAATTAATACAAATAATATATGTTTTCAAATCAGAAAAATGTGAGGAATTCAAATATGGACTTCAAAATATATTTTGAACATTTAAAATTCCAAGTTTATTTAAATTACAAGAAATTGCCCTTTTGTCTTAAATAATTAATAACTTTTGTTTTACAAATCCAAATTTAACAAATGATATGTCTAAAATGATTAGCTCGACGAGACCTTTCTGTTTATGCATTCCATGTTTTGATGTGAAGCATGCATCATATAAATATAAAGGGGACAGCAACTAATTCGAGTATAAAATGGGCCCAAAACTCAATAAAATGATTTAATCTTGTATCTCACACCTCACCCATGCCATGCTACCTTATTGCTATGCAAATTGTGCATCATTCATCATGGCATGATTGTTTGCTTGTCGCATTTTATTCATATGCTTGTGCACTTTATTTATGTTGGCCCTTGTTTGTTTGGTTCTTCTTCGAATAGACGAAAGGTGGATTTATCAAGACACCCAGGAGTACCACCCAGATCCTTCTCTCTCTTCAACTGAGTTGCCAGGCAAGCACTACCACATGCTTGCATACATATAGTACCTAATGCCTCTAGCTTATTCTTGCATCATTGAGTCGCGATTGCATTAATCTGAATCCCAAGTATTGCATAGCCTTTACTTTTAAACCCCACTGAATCTTGTTCCTCCATCCCATGAGCCATTACTACAGGAGTTGATTGAGCCATGCGAGTCGAGAACAACAGCATGTGTAGGGTATGTGAGTGTCGATGGATAACGAGGTACCTATACAACTTAACCTGAGTAGTAATGGGATAACTAATGAAAGTGGCATCGGTGAGCCATATCTGTTATTTGGTTTTTCAGGCTCACTTGTGTCCCGTAGGACCCCGAGTACTTGATTCCTGTTCCTTGAATATTCGCTTATCCACATCCGGGAGGCTTATGAACCCCCCGAGCGAGCTTGATTCATTCTTATTTCTTGGGGCCACAACTAGTTTGAGGTTTTATTACTATCCTGTACTTATGCCACGCTATCGCTTTATCTACGACAGCGAGGAGCACTGACTGCTTAGGTTCGTGACACGATTTCGCAGTATCGACAAGCCCAGTCCACACTTTCGGGTTCCCATCGTTCATAGCCGTCCACACAAACCTTGAGTCCGTCTCGAGCCGGGCCAAATTCGCTGGTAGCTTAATGGGGTGGCCTCAAAATATTTCTGAATCTGTGATCGCTTTGTCGTGATCGCCTCGTTGGGTTTTGATTTGGTTTTTCCGAGGCATATCGAGTGTGTGTTGCTATTTGTGCACCCTGCAGGTAAAACTTTCAAAAGCCGTGTCCACGGTTATGGACGACTTGGAGCACAGCTCGATCATAGACAAGCATAACTAAAGCACCGCTTCTAACTTGACTAGACTAGGTACCGACTAGTAAATAGTACAACACTCATGGAATGGATAATAAAACTGCCAACGGATGGGAGGGTTGTTCGTCCGCTTCCTCGCCGTAAGCGAGGAGGAGGATGGATCTAAGATTACCGCTATAACGTTATAACTGTTGTTCTCAATTCACGGACATCCGCTTCATCTCTGGTTAGGCGGATGGTTAGCGAGTACCTATAGAATTGCTAGGGTTTATCTTTTGCTGCAATTGGCCACCCCGTTTGTGTCCCTTTAGAGGCATAAAGACTTGCCGAAAATTCTAGGGTCTCACACGATAAATTATTGGTTCGATGAACAGTACACTCGCAAGATGGATACTGGGTGGAGGAGACGGACGATGTGGGCAACGATCATTCGGTGTAGAGATTCCGAACGGGATCCGTGAGATCTGTGGGGATGTGCTTATTTATGGGGCATCTTATGCCGATTTGCTTCTTATCCGCATCGGATTTTGTCTTCCGCTCGCTTGATACTGTTGATTGATGTATGAGGAGATATCCTAAACTATTATATCTATCTAGGATATTTGGATCTTGCCGATGTATGCTATATTTCCTTTCTTTTTAGATGGAATGGCTCGATGTCTTGTATGGTGGCTTGCATACATACTCATTTGTGTATGTAGTTGATCCTTCGCCGATTACGCGCCTGTTCTTGTCCCGATGTTTGGAAATGGTTGGGACGGCCGAAAGGTCTACCTGTGAGTGGCATTTGGGCCCCACCGTACTATTTCAACCATTTCTGAACATCCAGGCTTGTACTAGGAGCGTAATTCACCGAGGTAGTTACAATTAGTGAGTAGTTATCTGTAGGCATGTGAGGTGGATGGGTATTGGGTGAGATTGATCATGTAATCATCCACATGTATCGAGATTTTAGGTATTTATCTTGAGGATATTCTTATATGAGCGTTGATGAACCTTTGCCATGTTTAATGCTTGTTACTAGGGCCCAAGTGATAGGATTTCAGTACTGGACTTTGATTTCCTCATCATATACATATGAGTTTGGTATCTATCTGCGAAGTGTATTGCCTATTATTATGTTGAACCTGCGAACCTGAGGTGGATGGGGATTGGATGAGATTGATCGTGTAATCATCTATATATATCGACATTTTAGGTATTTATCTCGAGGATATTCTTGTATGAGTGTTGATGCACCTTTGCCATGTTTAATGCTTGTTACTAGGGCCCGAGTGACATGATTTCAGTACTAAATTTTGATTTCCTCATCATATACATATGAGTTTGGTATCTATCTACAAAGTGTATTTCCTATTATTATGTTGAACCTAAGAACCCTAAAGTGACAGTTAGGGAAACCAATGGGAATATATGATAGTTTAAGGATATTGTGTGTTCATGAAATGTTAATGATTTGTTCCGGGATATTCAAAAGGATGGACCTTAATTACCTGTAGTTCCAAGTTGTCCCCGGTGAAATGGGTAGGTAGGACAATAGATGTTATGCAAATTCTCTTGGTTAGTACGGATAACTATACTTGGAACACATACCTACACCAACTGAATTAGAGATGAATTCCATGTTATTTGGATTACATTTTATGATCTATATCATTCATGCAACACCCCTCTATCACCTCATTCCTATGCTTTTATCCACTGAAAGTCACAAATCAGTACTTTCGGTGAAAACTGGAAATTTGCTTTTATTGTTTGTTGCTATTGTTTGTTGTTTTGTTTTGCTTATTTGATTCAAATTCTATAATCACCAATTTCGTTGTGAGTATATTGATACACATGTGTGCTTGAGAGTGACATCTCAATTGCTAAAGTCTTATTGATATTCTTGTGTTCCCCTTGAGTCGAACTATAAATTTGGGTAATACTTCCCATCAAAGATTACAGTGATCCCCTATACTTGTGGGCATCACCCTTCCTTATAATATACCTAATAGTTATCCTGAATCACATGATGGGTACGTCACGGGCTCCCACCCGCAAATCTCCTATCTTTATCTCATCCCGATTAGATATAGGTGGATAGACGAAAGAAAGAAGGCACTTCTGACTCGCTCGCCCCATAACAAGATCTGTGGTTCGCGTGGTACTATACGCCGCGAGAATAGCTAACTTCTGTTATTGTTAATCCTAACTTTCCCGGTACAATGGAATCTGGACCACATGATGTTACAACCATGTATGCATTCATGATTCCATCGCGCACCATTTATTTATTTCATTCTAAAAATGGTATTGCATTTTGAATGCAAGTAATAATAATGTTTTGAAAACATTTTTACAAAGTAAGCCGAGCACATGTAATATTTCTCTCGCAACAGGATTGCAATATTGATCTCAAAAAGGTGAGGCAAGAACGAACTTGCCTGGAAACTGGGAGATAATGTAGTTCGAAGGTTTTACTTGACCCTAGACCTCGGAATCCAGAATTCACAACATCGTCCGAAAAATAAAATGTTTCGTTGGCAAATATGTGATGCTCTAATGCAATTATATGTAATGCACTCCTCGTGTATTGTGTTTTGAATTTTACTGGCTCAATTTCATTTTAAGTGATTTTCTCCCTTTTTAGGGTTTTATTGCATTTTCTTTGGTATTTTATTTTTTTAGCAAACCAAATTGTATTATTGATTACTTCTCTTTATAATTTTCATATTTTTATGAAAATTGGGGTTTACATTATTATTATTTTAATTAGAATTGTATGCATTTTAAAGTCTAGGAATTTAATTATTTTCACTAAAAATTCAAGTGTTCACAAAAATGCCACAAAAAATACTTTTTGGATTCCTTGTATTTTCTACACACAAAACTATTTTTATTTTAGTTTTCTGAGTTTTTATGTGTAATATATAATTTATTTAGATTTATAGGTATTTGTGAAATGACTAAAATGCCCTTAAGTGCTTGGGCCCACTAGACAAACCAAGTGGTCAAAACCACTCTCTGGACCTAGTCCATCCTAACCCGACCCATTCCATCGTGTCACTCTCTCTCGCACGCGCACGCGCAGGTGACTGCGGTCCGTAGCCGCTTTGCTCGTCTGCTCTTGCCTTCTGTGCCATTGTGCTACTAATAGAATTACTTCCCCGCATCCTCTATAACATCCTACCGACATTTCTCTCTTATGCTCCCTAGCGCTCGCTTGTAACCCTAACCCGGTCTAGGGTATCTATGGTGCATTGCCTACTTCAACTCCGGCACAACTTTGGAGCTTCCTACCATCGAGATGGTCTCCTACGCATCTACGACATCTCAAATGGTTTCCCTGGCTGGCAAAGGGTTGATATGCCCACCTGGGTACTCCCCTGTGTCGCTAGCCGCCGCAACAACTACTTCTTCCTCTACTTAGTTAGCGCGAGCTCGGCTCACCCTTCCTGAAGGTAATTCTCTTCACCTCCACTTCTTCCTCCCTGATTATATGCTATTGCTAGATTCTAGCATTTGTGCTTCTATAATGTTAGTATACTGGCTATCTAGGGTTTACTGGTAGGTTCTAGAGTTTTCTAGGACTTTCTAGATGTTAATTAGGTTCCTAGGGTTTGACAAGGTCAGTTAGGCTTAGGATTTGATTTTAGTTTTACTAAATTTCAATTACTGTCAACTTTGTTAGTTTACATGTCCTAGGTAGGTTACTGAATGTTCAGTTCATACTTGTTATTCTTGTCAGTTAAGAATTTTTAATGTTCAGGAAAGTGTAATGTTGTTAGTGTTTTTAGTTAGTGGATTTAGGCATTTCTACTTTAAATGTTCAGTACTAATCCTTCCATTTCTAGGACTAATGCTTCTACTCCTAATGTTGTCTGCTACTATTAGTTTTATACTATCATACTATTAATTAAGTATCACACTCAAGATGTTTAGTGGTGTTTTGTTAGTTTTCTAGAATTACTTGAGATTTTGACTCAAGTTTATATGTAAATATGTTGGTTAAGATTTATTTCCTCTTATTTATGCAGGTGTAGGATAATTGATCCTTATCTCCCTTCTCATCCTTAGGCATGTCTCAAGATGTTGTCTAGGGATGAGGGGTGAGATATAGATTTAGTATTTTGTTTAAGATTAATTACTGTTTACTATTGTTCTTCTTTCTCTAGCTAGTTGATATGGTTGTGCCAGTATAGGACATGATTGTACATGTAGTGTTCTTCACTTAGTGAAGGTGCACAATGTGCAGTCCTACTATATACTGGGTACAATTTATTCTAATACACTCTCTCACTGGATTTCTAAATACTTTATGCTTTCCTATATTATAATTTAAGGCTAACAACCTTTGTAGCTTCCAAAATGAGCTTGTTAAATATCTTCAGCTGCTGTTTTTTGGGAATATACTTTTCGGGTATACCCACTGTGACTTGCTGACCAGGGTGGCCCACTTAGGGTTAGAGCTTTGCTACACGGGCGGCCTAGTCAGGGAGAGAAGACGGAGATCCATCTAGATATGGGAAGGCCCAGAAGACTTACCGACTTAGGCTTGTTTAGTTACTTGTAGTCGAAGATGTACTCTGTAACCGACTCTATATTGTAGCCGGATAGGTCTCTCATGTAACTCTAGTCCGGATATCTATATAACTATAAGTCGTCCTAGGGACCAGCCTTTAGGGCACCCACAATCTACAACCTCAACTGGCACATGTGAACCTCTCTTGTAATTATACTTTCAGCTCTGCCCTATTACTAGATTGCTAGCAAGAGTAGGATCCGTCCAAAGCCGGCGAATTCGAACCTGGGTAAAGCTTGTGTGCTCACCATCCCGGAATACCGTCGCCTCACACCCCCTTTCACCACACGCCTCGAGGACCCCCTCTCGGCGTACATGTCTTAAATCTAATGACAGTGGCACCAACCGTGGGGCAGGTGAGTTTTAGATCTTCATTCCGGGTGGAATCTGTGCAAATTAGAATTGACAAGACAATCATTGTCGGCTAGGTCCTCTACGCCAGTGATGTCCCTCTTGTCCTTCTCAATGAGACTTGGATTCCGGCTAGGGAACCTATGACCACCTACACCATCATGTCAGTTGGCGAGATCGATGTTTACCTCGGTTTCGCTGAACCCTCCCAACCCACCCCACGGGTGATGATAGAGGCGGAAGAAATTTCTGGATCCACTTTGTCCGTGGAAGCGACCGAGTACTCAACCTGCACCTGGAGCGGAGATAGTGGAGAAGATCGGATCTGAAGAGGCTCTCCCCAAAGAGGTTGAATCTCAGGAATATCAAAGCAGAAACAACTCTAGATCCGACTCTGCTGATGCTGGAGCAGGAAAATCACTTCTGACACTCACGTTGAGGCGTATGATTATGGGCAGAAACACTAGCATGGAAGAGATCCTTGAGACCATCAAGTGTTTCGAGGAAGCCAACAAAGAAAGTCGCAACTACCTCAGGACACACACATCGCACTTCATCAGATACGTTGGGTCCGGATCTGGCTCTACCGATGCTGGAGACGACAATGACTCAGTTCTAGAGGCAATCGGAACAAACTTCGACTTACCGGCATCTTCGGATGACTCCATAACGTCGGCAGATTTCCGAAAGTTCTTCGCGGAATACAAAGAGGAATTCAACTCCAAGGCTGCGGAAGAAGGAGAAGCTATGGACCAAAGCCCTCATAATAACATGGATGAAGGATCCAGAGAAAACTCTCCCGAACTGTAGGGCGATATGGATCCTGGAGATAATCCCGACGTCCGGATGTCCGAGAGTACTGATAGAAGCTTGACTCCAGGAATCGGACCCAAAGCCATCTTTGCTGCCGGCACAGCCAAGAAGGCAAAGAAAAAGAAGAATCCGACTAAGGACCTTCCAACTACCGAGGTAATAGCCGAATAATATGAAGAATAATCAAATGGAGCTTTGATCCCTGATGAGCCAAAAGGCACTCCGTTGGATGGGCACGTGGTTACTCCTAGTGCCTGTAAACTCCTCGGAGTGGCGATTACCACACCTATGCCGACAGCTACAAAACTTACACCTACAGAGTTGGAGGACAGGGCCCAAGCCCTAGAAGCGCATCGTCAAGTACTCGTTGAGGAAACTACAAATATCCTCGAGGAGAAGCAGCGCATTGCAGCCACGGGGCAGCCTAGCACCCGACAGCATCAGAAGACCCGGAATGGTCCGGAGTTGGCTAACAAAAATCCGGATGTTCACAAAACCTTTTTCAAAGGAGATACAGCCGTAGGGAAACCTC
Organism: Avena insularis; assembly: GCA_023614405.1. Taxonomy (NCBI): domain Eukaryota; kingdom Viridiplantae; phylum Streptophyta; class Magnoliopsida; order Poales; family Poaceae; genus Avena; species Avena insularis. The sequence continues at coordinate 510,815,567 of CM042690.1, forward strand.
GGATCAACAACAAGGGTAACCGGGTGTACGGCACGCTGGTAGAAAATGCTATTGCGGCTCGAGATCTCTTGGCAAACAATCCAAGTCTAGACCAAATTTGACTAAGTGTGAAGCTACTCACCAAGGGCCTAGAACAACAAAAGTTCACCACATCCGGTAGCAGAAAGCTGGTCTCCAGATTCGACCAATGACGCACGGACATGGGGCGACAGCAAGATGTAAGACCCCAATGGGAGCCAGAACGACGCTATCGTCCCGACCCTCAGGAGGACAACTATTCAAGAACCGGATCATCAGGACACTGGCATAGACCCGCATGAAGCTGGAGCAACATTGCTCTAGCCGTAGAGCGAGACACCGTTGCAGCACTGGTTCAATCTCCCCAGCGACAGTCGAATAATCGCAGGGAAGATGAGCAAGCTCAATGTTGGAAATGTCACCTTTGTTGAAGCCGTACTGCATGCTGAGGAGTACCATGAGATCAAGAAAAACATCGACCCGTCCGAGATGCCCGTGACAAAGAAGGAGGTGACAAAGCCAACTCCGGAGTTCAAGGCATCGGAAGAGACGAAGACGACACCGTTGAAGGATGATCACCCCTCCAAGGTGACCCAGATAAGCATAGGCTTAGGCCACACATAGGAAAGGGCAGTCATCGAGTTCCTCAAAGCCAATAAAGATATCTTCGCATGGCAGCCACCTGACATGACTGGAGTACCTAGGGAACTTGCCGAGCACAACATAAATATATACCTAAATGCTAAACCCGTCAAACAGTCCTTACGATGTTTCGGTGATGAAAAGCGCAAAGCAATAACTAAGGAACTAGCACGGCTCAAGTTAGTCGGATTCATAGAAGAGGTCATCCATACTGATTGGTCGGCCAATCCTGTAATAGTCCCTAAAAAGGACACCACTGATTTAAGGATATGTGTTGATTATACTGCCTTGAACAAGGCTTGTCCCAAAGGTCTGTTCGCTCAGCCCAGAATCGATCAAGTTATCGACTCAACAGCAGGCTCGGAACTCCTATGTTTTCTCGACGAATATTCCGGATATCATCCAATCCGGATGAAGGAGTCAGACAAAATAAAGACTTTGTTCATCACCCCTTTCGGAACCTTCTGCTACGTAACGATGCCCTTTGGACTCAAAAACGCAAGAGCTATGTACCAGCGCACTAGGCAGCGTTGCCTCCATGATCAAATCGGATGCAATGTACATGCATATGTGGACGACATAGTTGTGATGTCCAAAAAGAAGGAAACACTGATTTCTGACTTGGATGAAATATTCAGCAATCTACGAAAATACAATATAATGCTTAACCCGAAGAACTGTTTCTTTTGAATACCAGCCAGAAAATTGTTAGGTTTCATTGTGTCTCAAAGAGGCATAAAGGTGAACCGTGACAAAATAAAGGCTATACTCAACATTGTTAGGCCAACTTGCCTGAAGGACGTACAGCGGCTAACTGGCTGCATTGCCGCGGTTAGTCGTTTCGTAAGCCGACTCGGTGAAAGAGCCGCACCTTTATACAAGCTCTTGAAAAAGACCAGGAAGTTTGTCTGGACTGATGAAGCTGAAGCTGCACTCCAAGATCTAAAAGTCGTACTCTCGTCCACCCCTATTCTTGCATCACCAGAACCACAGGAACCGATGTTGCTCTACTTTGCTGCAACAAACAAAGTCGTCAGTGTTGTCATGGTGGTGGAACGGCCGGAAGAAAAACAGGAACACATGGTGCAGCGTCCGAATTATTATCTCAGCGAGGTCTTGACTGAATCAAAGCAAAGGTATCCTCATTACCAAAAGTGAGCCTACGGTGTGTTCTTCGCATCCAGAAAGCTACGACATTATTTTCAAGACCACAAGATTACCGTGGTGAGCATAGCTCCCATGAGAGACATAATCAACAACTGTGATGCCACAAGACGTGTCGCTAAGTGGGGCATAGAACTAGCAGCTTTTGATATTGAGTATAAACCTCACACAACAATCAAATCCTAGATCCTTGCTGACTTTGTCGCTGATTGGATAGAGACAGTAGAAAACATAGGTCTCCCAGAGACGGAAGTGTGGACCTTACACTTTGATGGGTCTAAAGCGCTCAGGGGCTGGCATGGTGCTCAAGTCACTCCAAGGAGATAAATTGTTCTATGTACTGCAGATTCACTTCATAGTGACAAACAACATTGCTGAGTATGAAGCCCTACTACATGGAATTCAAATTGCAAAAGACATCGGCATTCCCCGACTCATGTGTTACTAAGACTCGGGTTTAGTTACCCAGCAAGTATCCAATAGCTGCAATGCAAACAAGCACATGGCAGCATGTGAGTTGTAGTGGATGAACTATCTAAATTGTTTGAAGGGTTTGAAGTCCAACACATTCCCCGAACAGAAAACAAGGAAGCAGAGGCTCTATCAAGAATAGGCTCTGCGTAGAAACAGGTCCCTGACAGTGCTTTTTGGAGAACTTAAGAGTTCCCTCTATCATAGGAGTTAATGAGGAGTATCTGACCAAATCCGACTCACCGCTTATAGCAGTTCTGGCTGTAGTTCCCAGCTGGACACAACCCTACCTTGATTTCTTGGTAGAGAGAAAATTACCTGAAGACGAAGTAGTGAGCCAATAGATCATCCGACGAGCAAAATCCTACACAGTGGTGGGAGGTGAGCTCTATAAGCAGAGTGCTTCTAGGGTCTTTCAATGATGTGTTTGTCTAGAAGAATGCATGGAAATCCTAAGGGAAATCCACGAAAGGCGAATGCAAACATCACGCTGCAGCCAAATCTTTAGTGGCAAAACCCTTCAGACATGGATTTTTCTGGCTTACAGCAAAGGCAGATGTCGAACGGCTGGTCAAGACGTGCAAAGGTTGCCAAAAATATGCCAAACAAGCCCATGTCTTGACGGATCAGCTGCGAACAATGCCGATTACATGGACTTTTGTGGTCTAGGGGCTTGACATGGTAGGAGCATTTAAACAGGCTTAAAGTGAACACACTCACCTTCCTGTGATGGTGGATAAATTCACGAAATGTATTGAGGCGAAACCCATCACAAGTTGTGATGGAGCAATAGCCAGAAAGTTCATCGAGGACGTGATCATCCGATTCGGATATCAGCACAGTATTATTACAGACAACGGGAGTAACTTTTCCATGGGAGAGCTAGTCGAATTCTGCAATGAGCAAGGGATCCGACTTGATATTGCATTAGTCGCACATCCACAGGCTTATGGACAAGTCGAAAGGAAAAATGGTTTAATTCTTCAAGGCCTACGACTAAACCTGGAAATGGACCACAGTCCAAATCCAAAGCGCTAACATCCATTTAGTGTCTGTTCTACTATGGTCCACTCCATATCTAGTCCATGTTTTGCTTTTTAATATCCAAATCCATCCAGATCCATATTGTTGTAATCTTGGACATCCAAAGTCGAATGGACTTTGCTAATCGCTCCTGACTGCATGTGCGCGCACCAGCCCAGCAACTTGCACGACCAAACTTCCACGTGTGGCATTCGTAATCGTTGCTCCAAGCACGCACATTTGCCGGCTGGACAACATGCGATGTGTGATGTTCACTGCAGCACACACAAGATGTTTGCTATGGCAGATCACGACCAGGCTTCGACTCGCGGCAGACACGCATTCGGCGTGTGGCGTGGATGTCTAGTGGATCTTGGACTATCCAATTTTAAAGTCCAAAGTTCATTTAATATATTCAGATATAATGTCCACTGATGTCCATGTCTAGGGAGGTCCAGTCCAACTTGATCCACAATTTTTAAGTCCAAAGCCCATTGGACTACCTTGATCCAGTTCCAGATTTACCTATGATCAAGACTCGAAGCACCACTACATCGTGTTGTGGGGGCTTGGGCAGACGAGTTACCGTCTGTGATATGGAGTTTACGAACTATTCCTAATAGGTCAACCAGATATACACCTTTTTTCTTGGTCCACGGTGCATAAGTTGTTCTTCTGAGTGATCTTATTCATACTTCTCCCCGAGTCGCTGTGTATGTCGAAGAGGATGCCAAAGTTTCTCCACAAGATGACCTCGATATGCTCGAGGAAGTTTATGTCTTTGCTGAGAAGAGATCAACAGCCTATCAGCAAAAGTCATGCAAGTATCATAGTCAAAGAGTCAGAAACCGGTCTTTCAGGAAGCGCAATCTGGTCCTCCGACTAGTGCAAAAAAAAGAGCACAAACTTCCCCTATATGGGAAGGGCCATTTATGGTTAGTCGAGTATTGCACAATGTTTTTTACTACCTAACTGACATGAGGCCAAAAAAATAAAGACCTGCTACTAAGAACAGAAAGAGAGCTAGAGGTAGTACAAATCCGGATGAAATAGACTATCCATGGAATATTTCTTAGCTACATCTCTTTTATTCTTAAATTTATTTCTTTGTAATCATATCCATGTACATGTTCAAAGTGAAATAAAGTATTGGTCTCCTCAATGTTTTTTTTAAGATGTTTTTTATGTACCATCTTATTTTCGAATGATCATGTCATAGTCGAAAATCCCAGAACACTTGAAAGTACTTTATGCTCATGTTTCTTCTAGTTAGATTTCTGATTCAAAAAATGCTACCTTCGGGTATAAGTCTAAATTTTCTAGTTTATACTGGTTATTTGTTTGATTGCTGGATGCGGGTATTTTCTGAGTAGTGAATTGTTGGTACTAGAAGCCGAGTTTGATTCCGGGTTTAAACTAGTTTATATATTGAGCTCCGTTCCTCGGCAAAGTTTTCGTGCTAAAGGTTTGCCGGCTCATGAAAGGGACGAGGCGGAAAGCCAGATAAATGATAACTGTAGACAAAATAAGTGCTTAAGTATTTTTCGAGCACAACAAATAAAAAAGGCAAAAGTGCTAAAAAAGAGTAAAGCATAAGTTCTTACAATCTTAGCACCAAAAAAAATTCTACTTATTACAATCAGATTGTTTTTCAGAATACACTTTGTTTTTCAGGTATATTCTACAATGCAGGTGGAGACGAAGCAGTTGCCGACTCGCATGAAACATCAACCGTATCACCCCAGTATATTTCAGACACAAGTATGTTAGACTTAGTCTGCTCGTCGTCTTCAGAAGCTTTAGCAATTTCTTCCCTGGGGGAGGTGGCACTTCAACGGGCGTGAAGAACGTCTCATCATAGATGGTCAACTGGGCCACACGAGAGGCGTATCCGACACAAGCATCCTAGATCTTTTTGATGTTCTTTGGCTTGCCATATTCATCAACAGTCGAATAACCCTTGGTAACTTGCCATATTTCCATGCTTCCATGGTGGCTCATTACCATTGTCAGGGCATTCCGTGCCTCTGTGCGGGCATACGACATATTCCAATCCTTGACGAGTTTGGGCATATCCTTCGCCTTGTCACATATCTCAAAGGATGACATTGAGGTCAAGCTAGAGAGCTAGACGGATTCACCAATTTCTTCCAAGTAATGGCGGAAATTGGGAATCAGGTCCCCTTCCATTGACAAGCCGGCAGGTAGAAGACTCGGATGAAGAGGCATCAACAAGGTTGAGAGGACCTATTAATAAGAAAACAAGGTCAACAATATATTCGAGTCTAAAAATTCGGAAAACAATAATTTAGGGACAACAAACTCACCAAAGATAGCATCATCTACTTTGGTCTTCTCCTCATGAAGACTTTAGAGTTCATTCCGAAGAGCTTCAGAGGTATCCTTCTCCCTGTCCATGGAATTTTGCAAGTCCAAGATTGTTTTGTATTGTTTGGCTATGGTGCGGTCACGCGACTAAGTAGCATGATTGCGGGATTCAAGAACACTGGCGATGCTGGTCTCGTGATCTACTTTGAGTTTTTCCAGCTCAGCACCCAAGTCAACATTCTCCACCTCCAAGACTTTATAATCTTCGGCTTGCTCAATCATTTTGCAGGACTGTTTCACAAGTTCTGAAGCAGCAAGAAATTAAGTCGAATAAATATTTGGATACAACTCGAAAAATAGACTATCAAAGTGAAGCCTGAAATGTTTACCTTCAGCTTCATCCTTTGCAACTTTAAGTTGCGCATTTTCAAGTCGGAGAGATATGATCTCTCTCCGCTTATTGCAAATATTCTTCAACAAATCTTGGTTATAAGCATTAACTTTGTGTAAGTCAGAATGGTACCTAGAGTCAGAAGTCTACTAAGACTCATGCTAAAATTTTAACTAAGTTATATATCAGCATTAGCCTTGGGGGGCTATATTAGTTCATTCTTTGGCATCCTATAAAAGCATAAAACCGGATTCCAATCCAACTTCATTCTTGGGGGCTAGAGGATATGATATGTAATATAATAAAAAGAGTCATATAATGACTTACATAATGTTCATGAGTCAATTTGTTGAGGCTCGTGTTCACCTCAGAAGAAACCTTCTCGGCGAGAGTCAGAGGAATCACTAGTTGTGGCGGGGCCACACTAGCCTTCAACTTCTCATCACGAAGATGAACTTGGTCAAGAAGCTCGACGAGTTTTTTGTCCTTGGCTTATTGCGCCTCTTCTTCTCTATGATATTTTGTGCTCGAGTAAGGCCAAGTTTGGCAATACCCGGATTCTGTAGAAGGTTCTCTGTGAAGGTCTCAGCTGAGGGATCAAGTCCATGACGAGGGTTCACCCTTATCAAGTCCCGAGTCACTCATGGTGGCGTCGGTCTGCGAACCAAGGTTTGCTGGCTCTAAAGAATGTGCCGAAACATCTTCAACATGCGGAGAGGAAGTACCCTCCGGTGCTGATGATGGCCTTAGGGTAGGAGTCGGAGGCGGGGCAGCAGGTGAAACTAGAGTCAACTTCTGCTGGCGCAAAGTCTTCCCTAGTTTTCCTTTTCCCTTGATGACATGGGTATGACTACTCGGATACTCATTATTCGCTACCCTACATTGGGTAAAAGGCCCGTGGACCATAAAGATTCCAGATAAAAGCCCAAGGAAGCAACCGACAGAGACTCTTACTATATTAGGAAAAAACCTCAAACCGACATTATGTTGGTATTGTAATCACCCGTGTATGAAACCTATCCGCATATAGCTTTGAGACCCGACCTATTATATATAGGACGGGAGAAGCCCAAGCGAGGGTACACCAAAATCTAGAGGACAACTTGTAATAGAGTGTTTTCCCAATATTCAGGCGACCTTGTCTTCATAGTTTTCCTGACATCCGACGAAATCCCCAGCGTTCTCTTTTCCGCGAAACCCCAAGTCCATCACCATGTGCATTGCCGAGGTTGCCCCTCATTAATTGGCGCCATCTATGGGAAACCTGGATGCTGGAACCACGGATTCGGCGGAAAGCTCTCCACTAAGGGTCAACTCGACGAAAGCAAATCCACACCCGCCCACCCTTGTATTGGTACCTGTCGATTTCAACGGCGGATCCGATCTAATCATCGGAAGCCTCCACTTCCAAACAGACGACATGCAAGAATCACACATTTCGGCCCTGATCGCATCAGAACCGTCGGTGGGAAAGGCCACAACCATAGCAGTGCCATCATCGCCCATTGGATCCTCCACAGACATCACAACTCAGGTCAAAACAGGAAAAGAAGGTCAGCAATCAATCTCACCACAGAGAGCAAACCCAACAAACTCAGAGCCCGAAGAAAGCAGCAAAAACGTCGACTTTGAAGAAAGGATGGCGAAAATTTATCTAGAACTACGATCTCAGAACACTACCAACACAGCCGCAGAAGCAAAAGACGATGATGTTAGACCACACATAACACGCCACCAAGTGTACATGATCAACGGAGATACCTCAACACCACGTGACGAAAACGATAACCCTATAATAAACCCTGATGACAATTTATCAGATGACCATGCAGGAAACCATGGCAATGAAGGAGAACACAACAATGGAGGAGAACACGGAAATGTAGGAGAAACAACGGATAATCGCATAGTTCAAGGAGGAGGCGGGGAACCACGCACAGAAGAGAGACCAGGTGACGAGGGTTTAACTCATCAATGCCCATTGTTATGGACTTGGGTTTTGGAGAAGGAGGGAGCGCTAGAAGCATCAATCGGCTAGCAAACAAGCACACAGAGACGCAAGGTTTACCCAGGTTCAGGCCTTGTAGAGGTCCCTACTCCTACTTGTCTACTCGTGGAATTAACGAAGGAATCGATGATTACAATGGTGCGCAGATGCAATCTGGCGAGGGTTGTGGAAACTAGGGTTGCGTGTGTCCTCCTCGCCGCCCCTCCTAGCCTTTATATAGATAGGCTAGGTCTCGGGTAGTAGGTCGAGTCGGTTACAGGTTAGGGTTTTCCCTTTAAAATTTCTATCTTTAGCCTCTTCTTGTTCCGCAAGCAATCGAGAGTCCGTAGATTACTCGAGTTCTCCATTTGGGCCTTGGCAACGTCATGGGCTTCCGCTGTATTTAGGCCATATATACCAAGCTCGAGTACCTATAGGATATACCCATGTCAGTAGCCCCCGAGTGTCCAGTGGAATGGCAGATTCGACTAGAGACTTTATGAAGCCTTTCGAGTGCATGACTGAGTATTTTTTCGATTGCTTTGTTTGTGTCATAGGGATTGTTGATGTGCGTGCCTGATTTAACCGATGTATCGGTATCAGTTAACTACCTTAGGGTAAAACAACACAATCTACTCGAACTCGAGTCCCCGGACTCGAATTCAGAAAAGTGCTGGTGTAATTCGACTCAAGCCGCGGAGGTCTTATAGGTGTCAAATTCCAGTATATGGGTGTGAGCACTCGATTCGTCCATCGAGGCATGTTCATCGTACCTGTAGGTATGGATATATTTCTGGTAGTGCGCAGAGAATGCGTTGCCAGGCCTTATTCAGGTCTTATCTTCACGCTGCAAGCGTGGCATCCGAATTTTATCATCGCGGAGATGATTCGGGTGACCCAGGAGATGCAGTCTCTTTGTAGGGAAAAATCATGAGGCGGTGTCGCCATAAACTTCGAGTGTGGATGTTATCGACACACAATACAATGTAGAAATAATCATAGGGTGCACGACCAGTGCTCCTTATGGGAGTAGCCCCCGAGTGCATGGTTGAGTCGAAGACTCAGGCAGGGACTAAAGAATTTTTGTGACTGTTGTCATCTTTTGTTTGCTTGTTTTAGTCGAATTTACTTCTGGCGCTCCCTATGGGAGTAACCCATGTCCATAGTCGAATTGCGGATTCGAGTGATTGGGTATTCTTTGAATGTCCATATTCCTGCAGAAGAGAAAAGAAAAATCATAGGGTGTGCGACCAACGCTCCCTATGGGAGTAGCCCCCGAGTGCTTGGTGGAGTTGAAGACTCGAGCAAGGACTAAAGTAGTCGAAGTCTTCTGTTGCTCATTTTTTGATGACATCAGTGCTGACGATGTGATGATCTCAGTTGCCCGCGTAAGCGGGTTTGACGGGACGTGACGAGCGGTGGGTCCCATTTTCTGACCCTGACTTGACCGGGCGTGTGTAATCTTTGTTTTAACTGCACCTCCTCGATTTCCATGCGTAATGGGGGTAGTGGGGGACGGTTCATGCTTTAGGTCTTCCACGTGTCGATAATGATGGGTGCCACGCGTCTGATAGGGTTTTTGATAGCCATTGGATTACATCTTCCAGGGGGTTAAGTAGTAGTGCTGCGGCGGTAATTTTTCCCATCTGCTCTTTTCTCTGCCTTTGCCTTCTTCGCCATTGCTGCTACTCCTCTACTTCCTAGAGCTCATCTTCTTCACGACACTGGACCAGCTCCGCGTATTCCCTAGTTACTTCCTCTGGTCGCATCGCCACTGCAAGATGGGGAAGAAGAAAGGAGGTGCCGCGGCTAAATCCGCCGCTGCCACTGTCGCTGCCAAGAAGAAGGGCGGTTCCGCCGCTGCGGGCACCAGCGCCACTGTCGCCGGGAAGAAAAAGGGCGCGGTTACTCGCGTCACCAATGGCACGTGGTGCGCGTCCATCATCAAGTCATCCGAGCTCCGTCTCCTGCGCCAAGACAGAGTTCTTTCTTCCGCGGCCAGTGACTCGCGAGTCCCAGGTGGTGAGGTAACGCCTTGTCCTCCGGCTGGTTTTCGGGTGATGTTCCTAGCGTTCATGATACGCGGTCTTTCTCTGCCCCTGCATCCTTTCTTCAGGGGCCTCCTTTGCTTCTATGGGCTCCAGCTGCACTAGCTATCCCCCAACTCCGTCCTCCATGTTGGTTCTATATTACACTTTGCGAGTGCTGGCCCGGAATCGAGCCACACTTTGGTCTCTTCAAGCGTCTCTTCAATCTAAAGCGCCAGTCGGCGTCTGGCTCCGTAGTCTACAATGTAGGAGGCTGCGGTATCCACGTCGACTCCTCCGTCACGTATTTTGACATCAAACTCATGGCGTTCGTCCAAGGGTGGAGGGACAAGTGGTTCTACATCCGTGACCAGAAGGCCGATGGAGACCACTTCGGACTCGCGTCTTTCGATCCTGCGACACCGTGCAGGAGGAGGCGCTCCTAGAAGAACATGGTGATGCCCGACGAGTCTGCGGAAATAGATGTGTTGTACGAGTGTGTCTACGACCTCGAGAGTCGCATGGGTAAAGAAGAGGGAGGTTGCGCCCTTATTCACACGTGGTTGCACCGTCGCGTCCAGCCCCTGCAGGCCAGAGTCCACCCTATGGTCCAGTAGGATGGTGCGGACGATGTCACTCATGTATCTGCCGATGGCATTTCCGCGAGTGAAGTAGATAAAAGGGTGCAACTGGTCACCAAGTACACCACCAAGGATGTGCTCCCTAGTGAACCAGTCGTACCTCCATTCGATGCTGCTAATCCTCCTCCTGAGGTACGATTGTGCTACAAAGTAGCTTTGTTTGTCGAATGCTTCTTTTTTTCTTGACTTGTGTTGATTTGTTTCTTGTCTGCAGGATTGGAAGGTGTCTCCCTGTATGCCCTGTCTTCCTGAGGGGGTTATTCCTCGTGAAGCTTTAGAAGAGGACAAGTCGGAGTCGACCGTCCCATCTGAGGGGGAGGAGGAAGCCCCCGAGTCCAGCAGTCCAGACACTCGCAAGCGTTCACGCAGCAAAGATTCGGATGCGTGATCTTCTTCGACTCCGGAAGGCCTAGCTATTGGTGCGGAGTCGCCGATACCTGCCGCTCCTATGAGTGCTGTGGCGCCATCTTCCCGCAAGAAGATGCGACTGCCGAAGGAGTCGTCGTCGGAGTCGGAGGGCCAAACCTTTTATTTTGACAAGTTTGATTGGTAGGTATACAGTTCTTCTCTTGGTTCTTTTTTGGAGTAGCATTTTCCTGAGTTTGGTTTTGTGCTGCAGTTAACCGGCATCATCGTCTTCTGGCGATGTCCAGTTTTTGAAAGAATCTGGAGTCACGGACTCCAAGGCCAAGAAAGTGGCTGAGCGGACTCCTTCCCCTCCATTGGCGGCCCACTTCGGGCACAATTCATCAAGTTCTCCACACGATGTGGAGCACCAGATGGTTGTCCGGATGACTGCGCGTCAATCGACTTCGGAGTCACTGGAGGATCACGTATGTGTAATGTTGCTTCTTCTGATTTTTGCAGTCGAATTTATCATTCATGCCATCTACTGATCCTTTATTGTTTTTCCCGTCACAGCTTATTGTGAAGGAAGATACTCGCCTAGCGGAGCAGGTGCTTGCAATGGGTCGCCAGCATGCAATGCTAGACAATCACCATCGCGTGGTTGAAAGTGAGTGTTTTTGCTTCTTCTTCTTATTCTTCCTTGTGATATACTCAACTGACGGTATGTTTCATAGCTGAGAATAATGCACTCCTTTGCGATGCCGCTTCCCTCGAAAAGGCGCTCACCGCAGCGGTGAAGGGTCATGATGAGACAGTCGCAGCGTTCGATGAATCGCGGAAATGCGAAGAGGATTTGCACGCCTCGATCGTGGCTAGGGAGAAGTTGTTCGAAGAACAACTCTTCTTGATTGCCAAGGCTCTTTGAGGTATTCCTTCGTCTGGATTTTCGTTGTGTCCTTCCTTTCAAATTTGTTATTGTGCTGACTTTTTGTGCCAACACTTTGCTCTTGTGCAGATGCCGACGGTTTGAGCTTCGATGCCCAGGCCCTCCGTCGTGATGATGCCTTGGCAGGTGCCATCGCGGCAGTCGAAGATCGCAGTGCTTCCATCCAGGGGATGCTGATCAAGGCCAAGGGCATACTCAGTCACCTCCGTGAGGAGATGGCACCCAAAGATGAGTTAATCGAAAATGTAGATGATCTGGTGGAGTCCCTTGTTGGAGGCATTCCTGCAGGCTTCAAGAACTCGCTCCGTGTGGCTGGCGCTTCTATGTCACTCGCAATGGTTCAAGCCCATGGAGTCGAAATTGATCCTACTGCGGTCTCCAAGGCAATGCCTGTCAGCACGGATGGCCAACATGTAGTTTTTGCTCCTTTTGCAACTGCATGTGGCAAGTACGGGCCGCAGCTAATCAACACAGTCGCGAAGTACTCTGAGGAGCTGTAGCGAGCCAAGAAGGCGGCGAAGATTGCGGCGTCAGGGGCCGGCGGGAAGTCAGTGGTGTCTGATACTGCCATAGACTCGATGAGGCCCCCAAAACCAAAGTCTAAGTCGAAGAAGCCGGTTGCTCCTCAGTAGTCATATTTATAATAGTTAATAGTCTTGACTCTTTTTGTCTTGAACATGCCGTTGGCGGGTGCATCTGTTGACATTTTGTTATGCTTGAATGCACTTTGAGTGTTTGCCCATGTATTGCCTGGTCTTCTTATTATCTCTTGCTTGACTTGTGATAGGACACATCAAGTGGTCCTTCGAGTGAACCTCAGAATATGCCGTCCGCTGATGATACCTTAGCGTAGTCGCGCTCAAGGGTGGATGAGCTGTCTCTGCTCTCGTGACTCCGTGACCGTGTGAAGCAGTTGGAGCGCGAACTGCCTATGCTCCGTGGTAACATGGATGTATGGAAATTGAGGGCGGAGATGGCCGCTGCCCGAGAGCAATATCTGCTAGGGGAGGTGACGCAATTGGGCGACCAACTCAAGTGTTAGCTTTCTGCTTCCTTAACTTTTCTTGTAGCCACTCGTGGTAGTTCGTTGTCTTCATACTTTTGCCTTTGCTTGGAATAGTTGTTAGTGCACGCCATACGCAAGATGAGAAGGATAAGATTGTCGTTCGCATGAATGACCTGACGCAAGAGCAGCTTTAGGCGAGTGGGTACTTCTGGGTGGATCATGACCACGCAAGACCCTGCAGGATCGTGCTTCGCGAGTGCTTCATTTCCTGAAGAAATCGCAATCGTGCTTGAGGAATATTTATCAGACGATGTTCCCGCTGGACGTCGTTCCATCGAGCCTGCTGGCCCTTCTTGCAAAATTTCAAGACTTGAGTGCAGTCCGCGAGTGTGTACGGCAACAGTTAGTGGCTGGTGCCAAGGCTTCCCTGTCACTGGTGCGACTGCACATGCCTGATGTGGATGTTGTAGCAATTGCTGCTGGACCGCCAGCAGGTTTGACTTGGAACATGGTTCCTCACTACTAGGCGGTGGATCGCCTAGCGGAGGAAATTGTCGACTTCTTCGAGGAGCAGACAAATGTTCTGTTGTTGCAATAGTAGTTTAGTTTGCATCCTGCACATAGTTGCACCAGTGTTGTAAAGTTCATATATATGTTGTGTATAATTAATTAACATTGATGTATATAAAGAGTGTGTTAGCTCGTATGTTTTGCGAGTGCGTTGCACTATGCGATTCCTTTTCGTTAGCCTGACTTGTGTTTATCTCAGCACCTTGCCAACCTATTAGGTGCGTTGCAACTGGGTTGGTGTTTGTCAAGGGTTCGATTAGTGCGTCAGCTACTCATGATATCGCGTTGCTTCGTAGAACAGATGTGTATAGGGTGGTGCAGCCCCCGAGTGGATAAATTGCAAAAAATAAATAAAAGAACACAGAGTTTGGGGCACTTAGATTTATTTATTCGTAGGATAGTACGAGGTACAATGTGTGGCTAAGTAGCCTTGGCTAAATAGCCTTATTTGCAATGTAAGAAATAAAAAACGACTAAGGGTCGAAGCACCGCAGCTGCGCGACGTTCCAGGGGTTGGAGTATGCGACTCCTGTCTCAAAATCTTTAAGGCGATAGGCGCCACCTGGGATTACTTCTATAATCACGTATGGTCCCTCCCAAGGGGACTCGAGCGTGAGATGCCCTTGTTGTTTCAGTCGCAGGACCAGGTCTCCTTCGACGAAGGACCTGGGGCGTAGCCTTCTGCTGTGGTAGTTGCGCAGGTTCTGCTGGTAGATCGTTGATCTTTCTGCGGCGATTTCCCGTGCCTCATCAAGGAGGTCGACAGAGTCTTCGAGTGCAATTGTTGACTCCTTCTCGTTGTAAGCAACCACTCGTGGTTCCTTGTACCGTACCTCCGCGGGTAGCACCGCTTCGGCACCATGCACCATGAAGAAGGGGGTGTATCCCGTGGCACTGTTTGGGGTTGTGCGTAGGCTCCAGAGTACAGATTGTAGCTCGTCTGGCCAGCATCCTGTAGCTTGTTTGAGTGGCCTGAGGAGTCGTTTCTTTATTCCGCCACAGATGAGCCTGTTGGCTTTTTCGACTTGACCGTTGGTCTACGAATGAGCTATAGAAGCATAGCTTACATTGATTCCCAGGTCCTCACGGAAGCCATGGAACTCCTTAGAGGTGAAATTTGTTCCATTGTCCGTGATGATGTTGTGTGACACTCCGAAGCGATAGACAATGGACTGGAAGAACTGGTTAGTCACCGGCATGGCCTCTATCCATTTGGTGAATTTGTCGACTGCGTCCAAGAGGTAGACGTAGCCTCCTCGCTAGGACTTTGGGAGCTTGCCGACCATGTCGAGTCCCCATTGTGCGAAGGGCCAGGCCAATGGAATTGTCCGGAGCTCCGTGCCAGGTGCGTGTGGTTTGTCCACGAATCGCTGGCAAGCGTTGCATTTTTGGACGATAGCCTTGGCGTCACGCATGGCCATAGGCCAGTAGAATCCAGCTCGTAGAGCTTTGGCGACGAGGGCGTGACTGCCGGCGTGGTGTCCGCAAGTCCCCTCATGGATGTCGAGGAGAACATCTCTTCCATCAGTGTTTGAGACGCATCGTTGGAGTACTCCTGTGATGCTACGCTTGTACAGTTTGTTGTTGACAACAGCGAATGCCTTGGATCACCACGCAATGTGTCGTGCGTTAGTCGGATCGTCTGGTAGCCTCTTGCTGAGAAGGTATGTGATGTACGGTTGAGTCCAAAATGGCTCAATCATCATGACACTCATCGGTCCTTCGAGTCCTGTGTCAAGCTCCAGGTCATCGAGTGCTATTGGCTCATTGGTCGGTGCAGCCCCCGAGTCCGTTGTTGCGCTTGTTTTCTTCTCTGCGGCCTTTGGCTTGATGGAGCTTTCGCAGATGCGCTCGAGAAATACCCTAGGTGGTATGGGGGCGCAGGTAGAACCAATGTTGGCGAGTGCATTTGCCTCTTCATTGCTTTCGTGGCCTATGTGCCTGTGGCGCCCCGCTAAAACCACTACTAGAAAATCGCTATGTTTTTGTGTAGTGCATCATCATGACCGCATGCTCATGTCGTCATGCCACATTGCATTTGAGCATCGTCATGTCATCCTGCATTTTTTTTTGCCTAAAAACTATTTTTGAAAACCTAATTTGTTTTTCTAAATAAGCCTCGTCTTTATTCAAATATAAAACCCGGATCTCCGGATTATTTTGTTTCGTCTAAAAGCGGATTCTAAAAGCCTTGTTGTTAATGAATAAAATATTTATATTATTTTAGGGGGCAGCCGAACCGGGCCGAACCGACCCAGCCGGCCACCCCCAGTAAGCCAAACCAACTAATCCTAACCCTGTCCTACCCCTCCCTCTCAACCTGCCCCAATTCCCGCACAGCTCGCGCCAGCCACCCACCCCGAGAGAGAGACTCTCACTTTCCCCCCTGCCACCTGATCCGCCTGGACCCCACCCCGGTCCCACCTTCCCTTTCTCCCCAGCCAGCCCTGTCCCGCCACCTCACTCTGTCCACTCACATCTCGCCACCTCACCCCACTCACCAATCCGAGCCACACACAACACACGTACGCAACACACACACACACAATGCACCCACCGCCCACACTCCATCGCTCCTTCCACCAACCCCCGCTCCCATCCCCACCTGCCGGCCGACCCCCATCTGCCACACCTGCCTCCCTCCTTTCTTTCCCGAGCCCACCTGCGGGAGAGCCCGTTTTTCCCCAGCCGAGCACGCCACCTGCGCCTCCCGCTCCTCCTGCCGACCGCCTCTGCTTCCCTGGACCCACCCCTGTCGCTCGCCTCCATCCACACGCCCGGTTTGTCTCGCCCAACCCCCACCTACCACCAACCACTCGCTTGTCGCTCCCTCCTTCCTCCCGATCAAACCGCCTCCGGCCGCCGAGCACGATCTCGCCCCTTGTCTCTACCCTAGTGCCGCTTGCGCTCCCCTCCGGCGGTCGCCCGTGCTCAGCTGCCCACCTCCCGGCGACTCCGCCCTGCCCTCTGCATCGCGTCCGCGGCCACCCTCCGGCCACCTCAAGCTCCGCGCCGCCTCCACCAGTGGCCCCTCCCCTCATGCCGCCCTGCTCCGGCCACAATCGCGCGCCTCCCTTGGCTGCCCTTCGCACCGGCGAAGCCGCACCGCCGGGCCTCCCCCAAGTCGCCCTTCCCTCGATCCCTGTGTCCGCAGAGCCACCAAGCCGTCTCTGCCTTCATCACCACCCCTACCACAAGCCTTGGCCCCGCAAGCCCGGCTGCCACCGCGTCCTCCACCTCGGGAGGCCACTTTTCCCCACTGTTCTCACGCCACCGCGGGAGCTCCTCATCGTCCTTCCGCTCGGGCCGCGTCTTCTTGGTTGTCTGCAGCACCAAGTCTGCGTTTGCCTCGCCCTCGACGCGTCTGTGTTGTCTTCTTTTTGTGTGGTCTCAATTAGTGTAGGTGCACATGTTTAATCACTGGTGCCATGGGGCTTCCGAGGTCCAAGTCTGCCTCCAGGCTCCCTTTGTGTTGAGGTGTTCTACCCGGATGTATGTTGTTGCCATCGACAAGATCTTTCGAGTAGTCATGTTGGTCAAGACTATGTACACGGGGGTCCATCGATAAGACCGGCTCGATGCCGACGGTTTTCGACGGATGTACATGGTGCCACACAAGACCTCTGACACGAGAAGACCCCAAGTCCTTCAAGGTGGAACTGGCAAGATCGTTGACACGAATTCGATAAACCCCCGGTGCCAAACCCGATGATCCGAGTTCTTCGTCACGGGACGAACGAGAAGACCTCCTTCACGGACAAGATCTCCTTCCCGGAACATCAAGATCTTCCGGCACCGAGACCCAAGACCGACACCATCACCCGAGGACTACGACAAGATCATCCCAACCCGCCAAGTTCGCCTACCCGGACACCGTGCGACAAGATCTACTTCCCGGATCCGAGGACCACCGGTACCCAATCCATTCAAGTTCGCCATCGACGACAAGGTCGACCGCTTGGAACCCAAGTTCTCCGTCACGACACGACAAGTTCTCCATCTTGTATCCGAACCTCGCCGATCGCGGTCAACCTCGAGACCTGCACTGACCCCGAATCCAAGATCTTCCGAACCCAGATGTGTGACCCTAAGCCTCTATTTTTATAATATGACATATACCCATCGCATCATTAAATCATCATGCTTGCATACATGTCATCTGGTGGGTTGGGTTAAATAGTCGATTCACCTAAATTAAATATGGAGACCATATGCGGGCTATTCTAGTCTTATATGAACTCCATTTAAATTGTGTAGCGAACCGATGCCATGTTTTGCCTTGTTAAGACAACATTTAAATTGCGGGGTAGATAAATAACTCGAACCTATTAATTAATTGTCGGGACCCTGGTTCCGCTTTAATCCGCTTAATCACACCGTGATTCGTGATCATATCATAATCATGTCGGATCTTTCGCCGTAGTATTAAATAGTGCATCCGGTGTTTCTTCTAGTGTTTGCTTCTTCGCGGACTAGGCTGATGAGTGGATGCGAGTATCGACAAGTTCTCCGGATGAATCTCCAGCAGTGTTTCCCAGGTGAGCATCTCTCCCCCCTTCTACATATTTTTCTTTTATAGTCTTTATTTCCTCCTGTTGTTCTATTGCTATCCCTGTCGCGATGCTTTAGTTTCCGTGCACCAGTTATATCCCGTGTAGCCTCTATATTGCCATGGACACCTCCTAATACCTGTTGTTTGGTAGATAGCTGGCCTTGCGAGTCGTAGTTGCTTGGTCAGGTGTGATCTCATGTTGTCGAGTACCACAGTTGTTGGTATGCTGGCAGATGTTTATGGTGGAGATGATCATGTCTTTAATTACAACTATTAAATTGCTATGATAACTAATGAAAGAGACACCGGTGGGCAATATATGTTATTTGTTTTTTCATGCCCACTTGTGTCCCGTAGGCCCCGATTACTTGATACATGTTCCTTGACTATTCGCACTATCCACATCCGGGAGAGTCTATGAATCCCCCTTAGCCGGAGCTTGATTCATTTCTTATTTCCTGGGGCCACAAACTAGTTTGGGTTTTTATTACTATCCTATACTTATGCCATGTTTTACCGCTTTATTTATGATTGTGCGTGGAGCACTTGTACTGTTTAGGATCGTGACACGTTTTCGCTGTATCGACAAGCCCATTCACACTTTCGGGTTCCCAAATAAGCATGTACCGTCCACACAAACCTTGGGTCCGTCTCGAGCCGCCAACTTGCTATGGTAGCTTAATGGGGTGCCCCCCTGAAATAATTTATGAATCCTGTGATTGCTTTGTCGTGAAAGCCTCGTTGGGTTTTGAGTTGGTTTTTTCGAGGTTGATCGTGTGTGTGTTGCTATTTGTGCACCCCTGCAGGGTAAATCTTTCTGAAAGCCGTGTCTGCGGTTATGGACGACTTGGAGCACAGTATCTCGATCATAGACAAGCATAACTAAAGTAGTGCTATAAATTTGACTTAATATGTGACTAGTAATCAGCTTCACTATAATGGAATGTGTAAATAAAAGTGCCAACAACTGGTGGAACTAGGGTGTATCGTGTCATGTTATACCTGCCTAGTAAGTATCACAACTCCAATGGAATGAAATAAAAGTGCCAACAACTGCTGGGTTTGGGATGTCACATGCTAATGGTATCTGACTAGTAAGTACTGCAACTACCATTGAATGGTTAACTAAAACTTCCCACTACTTATGCTATCAGGATGACTCATGCTATCTATATCTGACTAGTAAGTGCTTCAATTATAATGGAATGAATAAAACTGCCAACTGTGTGAGTTCCTCGGTTTGACTTCCTCGTTTGGTCTCGAGGGGGAAATACCAGGATGGGTATGATTGGTGTTAGTATAAGGTTGGTTCCGAATAAGTCTTTCTTATCCCTCTCTAATACCCGATAGTTGAATCGAGTCTCTATAGGTTGTTTAGTGCATTCTTCGCTGCCGCTTCAGTCCACCATACCTATGTAGGCGAGAGCCGCCGAATTCTAGCCTCGCCATGTACTGGCCTCAGTACTGACGCTCCTCTTTTTCCCTTCGCCCTTTGTCGGCACCCCTTTTGTTTAGCAGGTACAAGTTCGATGTCGTTAGCAGGGTTACCCTTTCGGCTTGGCCTGGGCAGGGTTATGGACGCCATTGGTTATTCTTCAGGGCTCTTAGCCCAATTTGCATCTTGTCTGTACTCGGATGTTGTATCGTTTTCGAGGTGATTTGGATATTTACATTGTATATCTATATTATTGACTCATGGAGTCGTGTTGTATATATATATGTTCTGTGGGTTCCATCGTGAACTATTGTGTAATGGTATTACTTCGTTCTCCACCCGCACGCAAGTGCCTGGTGGGCGTCCTTGAATCGTTTCTATGCAGGTTTGGCGAGAAGCGCTAAAACTTGCATAGGGCCGATTCGAGGGTGTTACAGAGTGGTATCAGAGCTCAGTAGTTGCGATACCCCATAAGTCCAGCCTGTAGGATAACCTAGCTAATGGCCGAAGTAGAGTGTCAAAACTAGTTTGGAAAATCGGTTGGATAGATCTGATTAGATCTGATTTTACTCCTTATCCTTATGCTATTCTCCTCTTACCTTTGCGTGTTTTAAATCTACTCTCTCATCTTTTCTTCGAGTATAGGGATTCTCGTGGTTGGGTTTCCGTCGTACCTTCAGGGTTTCGCTTCCTTCTTTGGTAACGGTGTTCTACATCCGGTCTTCGTTCTATCTGAGTAATCCTTCATCTGTTGGACTTCTCACTGTTCCTTCTTGTGCCTTCCGGTGTTTTCCGACGCGGCGACGTCATCTACGCCAGATCTGATGCAGAGTCTGCATCACTTCTTTGTTTCCGAACCTCGCTTGTCGAGATCTTCAGTCTGATTCCGAGAGTTGGTTGCATAATTCTCCGATTTGTGTGCAGAGTAATGGTTTGGGTGCGCGATGGACTGATCACCATCCGACTACTCTTATCATTCACTTTTGTATATTGAATCGATGGATCTAGCAATTTTACTCCGTCCCCAGAAGTTAGAGGTGGCTTTATTTTCTGATACCTCTACCTTCGCCCTTTGTTCCCGGAGTGTTCTCTCGACGATCACGGACAACGACCTCTTGTTAGTGGTGTCGTGAGGATCTACACGAAGCGAGAAGATTCAGATCACCGACCTTCTTCCCGGTACCATGAGGCGGATCTCGAGGGCGAGATCCCTTGTTAGTGGTGTCGAATTGTGGCGCCCCGCTAAAACCACTACTAGAAAATCGCTGTGTTTTTGTGCATTGCATCATCATGACCGCATGCTCATGTCGTCATGCCACATTGCATTTGAGCATCGTCATGTCACCCTGCATTTTTGTTTGCCTAAAAACTATTTTTGAAAACCTAATTTGTTTTTCTAAATAAACCTTATCTTTATTCAAATATAAAACCCGGATCTCCGTATTATTTTGTTTCGTCTAAAAACAGATTCTAAAAGCCTTGTTGTTAATGAATAAAATATTTATATTATTTTAGGGGGCAGCCGAACCGGGCCGAACCGACCCAGCCGGCCACCCCCAGTAAACAAAACCAGCTAATCCTAACCATGTCCTACCCCTCCCTCTCAACCTGCCCCAATTCCCGCGCAGCTCGCGCCAGCCACCCACCCCGAGAGAGAGACTCTCACTTTCCCCCTGCCACCTGATCCGCCTGGACCCCACCCCGGTCCCACCTTCCATTTCTCCCCAGCCAGCCCTGCCCCGCCACCTCACTCCGTCCACTCACATCTCGCCACCTCACCCCACTCACCAATCCCAGCCACACACAACACACGTACGCAACACACACACAATGCACCCACCGCCCACACTCCATCGCTCCTTCCACCAACCCCCGCTCCCATCCCCACGTGCCGGCTGACCCCCATCTGCCACACCCGCCTCCCTCCTTTCTTACTCGAGCCCACCCGCGGAAGAGCCCGTTTTTCCCTAGCCGAGCACGCCACCTACGCCTCCCGCTCCTCCTGCCGACCGCCTCTGCTTCCCTGGACCCACCCCTGTCGCTCGCCTCCATCCGCACGCCCGGTTCGTCTCGCCCAACCCCCACCTACCACCAACCACTCGCCCGTCGCTCCCTCCTTCCTCCCGATTAAAGCGCCTCTGGCCGCCGGACTCGATCTCGCCCCTTGTCTCTACCCTAGTGCCGCTCGTGCTCCCCTCCGGTGGTCGCCCGTGCTCAGCCGCCCACCTCCCGGCGACTCGCCTACCTCCAGATCGGCCCCGGCCTCCCTCGGCCACCTCAAGCTCGTGCCTCCGCCTCCGCTCCCCTCACCGCCCTGCTCCGGCCGCAATCGCGCGCCTCCCTTGGTTGCCCTTCACACCGGCAAAGCCGCACCGCCGGGCCTCCCCAAGTCGCCCTCCCCTCGATCCCTGTGTCCGCAGAGCCACCAAGCCGTGTCTGCCTTCATCACCACCCCTGCCACAAGCCTTGGCCCCGCCATCCCGGCTGCCACCGCGTCCTCCACCTCGGGAGGCCACTTTTCCCCACTGTTCTCGCGCCACCACGGGAGGTCCTCATCGTCCTTCCGCTCCGGCCGCGTCTTCTTGGTTGTCTGCAGCACCAAGTCTGCGTCTGGCTCGCCCTCGACGCGTCTGTGTTGTCTTCTGTTTGTGTGGTCTCAATTAGTGTAGGTGCACATGTTTAATCACTGGTGCCATGGGGCTTCCGAGGTCCAAGTCTGCCTCCAGGCTCCCTTTGTGTTGAGGTGTTCTGCCTGGATGTATGTTGTTGCCATCGACAAGATCTTTCGAGTAGTCATGTTGGTCAAGACTATGTACACGAAGGTCCACCGATAAGACCGGATCGATGCCGACGGTTTTCGACGGATGTACATGGTGCCACACAAGACCTCCGACATGAGAAGACCCCAAGTCCTTCGAGGTGGAACCGACAAGATCGTCGACACGAATTCGATAAACCCCTGGTGCCGAACCCGATGATCCGAGTTCTTCGTCATGGGCCGAACGAGAAGACCTCCTTCACGGACAAGATCTCCTCCCGGAACGTCAAGATCTTCCGGTGCGGAGACCTAAGACCGACACCGTCACCCGAGGACTTCGACAAGATCGTCCCAACCCGCCAAGCCTACCCGGACACCGTGCGACAAGATCTACTTCCCGGATCCGAGGACCACCGGTACCCGATCCATTCAAGTTCGCCATCGACGACAAGGTCGACCGCTTGGAACCCAAGTTCTCCGTCACGACACGACAAGTTCTCCATATTGTATCCGAACCTCGCCGATCGCGTCGAACCCTGAGACCCAGACCCGGACCCCCGGAACCCAAGATCTTCTGAACCCAGATGTGTGACCCTAAGCCTCTATTTTTATAATATGACATATACCTATCGCATCATTAAATCATCATGCTTGCATACATGTCATCTGGTGGGTTGGGTTAAATAGTCCATTCACCTAAATTAAATATGGAGACCATATGTGGGCTATTCTAGTCTTATATGAACTCCATTTAAATTGTGTAGCGAACCGATGCCATGTTTTGCCTTGTTAAGACAACATTTCAATTGCGGGGTAGATAAATAACTCTAACCTATTAATTAATTGTCGGGACCCTGGTTCCGCTTAATACTGCCTAATCGCGACGCATCTGCATCATATCATAATCATGCCGGATCTTTCGCGGTAGTATTAAATAGTGCATCCGTTGTTTCTTCTAGTGTTTGCTTCTTCGTGGACTAGGCCGATGAGTGGATGCGAGTATCGACAAGTTCTCCGGATGAATCTCCGGCAGTGTTTCCCAGGCGAGTATCTCTCCCCCTTCTACCTATTTTGCTTTTATAGTCTTTATTTCCTCCTGTTGTTCTATTGCTATCCGTGTCGCGATGCTTTAGTTTCCGTGCACCAGTTATATCCCGTGCAGCCTCTATATTGCCATGGAAACCTCCTAATACCTGTTGTTTGGTAGATAGCTGGCCTTGCGAGTTGTAGTTGCTTGCTCAGGTGCGATCTCGTGTTGTCGAGTACCACAGTTGTTGGTATGCTGGCAGATATTTATGGTGGAGATGATCATGTCTTTAATTACATCTATTAAACTGATTTGATAACTAATGAAAGAGGCACCGGTGGGCAATATATGTTATTTGGTTTTTCATGCCCACTTGTGTCCCGTAGTCCCCCAGTACTTGATACATGTTCCTTGACTATTCGCACTATCCACATCCGGGAGAGTCTATGAATCCCCCTTAGCTAGAGCTTGATTCATTTCTTATTTCCTGGGGCCACAAACTAGTTTGGGGTTTTATTACTGTCCTGTAGTTATGCCATGTTTTACCGCTTTATTTACGATTGTGCGTGGAGCACCTGTACTGTTTAGGATCGTGACATGTTTTCGCTGTATCGACAAGCCCAGTCACACTTTCGGGTTCCCAGTCGTTTACAGCCGTCCACACAAACCTTGGGTCCATCTCGGAGCCAGCCAACTTCGTTGCGGGTAGCTTAATGGGGTGGCCCCCTGAAATAATTTATGAATCCTGTGATTGCTTTGTCGTGAAAGCCTCGTTGGGTTTTGAGTTGGTTTTTTCGAGGTTGATCGTGTGTGTGTTGCTATTTGTGCACCCCTGCAGGGTAAATCTTTCTGAAAGCCGTGTCCGTGGTTATGGACAACTTGGAGCACAGTATCTCGATCATAGACAAGCATAACTAAAGTAGTGCTATAAATTTGACTTAATATGTGACTAGTAATCAGCTTCACTATAATGGAATGAGTAAATAAAAGTGCCAACAACTAGTGGAACTGGGGTGTATCGTGTCATGTTATACCTGCCTAGTAAGTATCGCAACTCCAATGGAATGAAATAAAAGTGCCAACAACTGCTGGGTTTGGGATGTCACATGCTAATGGTATCTGACTAATAAGTACTGCAACTACCACTGAATGGTTAACTAAAACTTCCCACTATTTATGCTATCAGGATGACTCATGCTATCTATATCTGACTAGTAAGTGCTTCAACTATAATGGAATGAATAAAACTGCCAACTGTGTGAGTTCCTCGGTTTGACTTCCTCGTTTGGTCTCGAGGGGGAAATACCAGGATGGGTATGATTGGTGTTAGTATAAGGTTGATTCCGAATAGGTCTTTCTTATCCCTCTATAATAGCCTATAGTTGAATCGAGTCTCTATAGGTTGTTTAGTGCATGCTTCGCTGCCGCTTCAGTCCACCATACCTATGTAGGCGAGAGCCGCCGAATTCTAGCCTCGCCGTATCGCCTCAGATCGACGCCTCTTTTTCCTTCGCCTTTGTCAAGACCCTTTTGTTTAGCAGGTACGAGTTCGACGTCGTTAGCAAGGTTACCCTTCCAGCTTGGCCTGGGCAGGGTTATGGACGCCATTGGTTATTCTTCAGGGCTCTTAGCCCAATTTGCATCTTGTCGGTACTCGGATGTTGTATCGTTTTCGAGGTGATTTGGATCTTTACATTGTATATCTGTATTCTTGACTCATGGAGTCATGTTGTATATATATCTGTTCTGTGGGTTCCACCGTGAACTATTGTGTAATGGTATTACTTCGTTCTCCACCCGCACGCAAGTGCCTGGTGGGCGTCCTTGAATCGTTTATATGCGGGTTTGGCGGGAAGCGCTAAAACTTGCATAGGGACGATTCGAGGGTGTTATAATGTCGTAGCTCGCAACCGTCGAAGTCCCCTTCGAGTGTGTCGTAGAGGTCGCGGTAGGCGATCATATTGTCGTTCAGTGCATCGCACTCGTGCATTGTCTGGTTGACGGCCAGCTTGGAGTCGCTGTATATTATGAGCCTCTTGGCGCCTCAAGCTTTTGTCATCCTTATTCCGTGTAGCAGGGCCTCGTATTCAGCTTTGTTGTTGGAGGCGGTGAACTGCATTCGCAAAATATATTTCAGCTTGTCTCCCTGGGGCGATGTCAGTATGACGCCTGCACCGGCTCCATCCTTTCGCTTGGATCCGTCGAAGTGCATTGTCCAGAGATAGGACATATCTGGTTTTCGGGGAGCTGATTTTCCATCCAGTGCACGAGGAAGTCAGGGAGAACTTGCGACTTGATCGCGTCGCGTTTTTCATATGTAATGTCTCGTGGAGACAGCTCTATTCCCCAAAGCGTGACTCGTCCGGTGGCGTCGGGGTTGTTGAGGATGTGTCCAAGCAGGGCGTCATTGACCACCACGATTGGGTGCTCTTGGAAGTAGTGGAGCAGTCGCCTGGCTGTCATGAAGATGCCATATGCCAGCTTCTGGTAGTGCGGGTACTGCTTCTTTGTTGGTGTGAGTACCTCGCTGAGGTAGTAGACTGGGCGCTGTACCCCGTGGACCTTGTTTTCTTCGGCTCGTTCTACCACGAGCACTGTGCTGACCACCTGGTTGGTGGCGGAAATGTACAACAATAGTGGTTCCCTTTCTCGTGGGGTCACCAGTACTGGTGAGGTGGACAGCAGACGCTTGAGGTCTTCGAATGCTTCCTGTGCCTCGTTGGTCCATTCAAACTTGTCAGTTTTGCGGAGAAGTTGGTAGAAGGGCAGTGCCTTTTCGCCCATTCGACTGATGAATCGACTGAGCGCCGCAATTCGCCCAGCCAGCTGTTGGACGCCTCTTATGTTCTTCGGCTTCTCCATGGCCAGTATGGCTTTTATTTTCTTCGGGTTCGCCTCGATCCCTCTCGCTGAGATGAGTTACCCGAGTAATTTCCCAGATGGTACGCCGAAGGCGCTCTTGTCAGGATTGAGCTTGATCCAGTAGCGGTCGAGGTTGGCGAAGGTTTCGCGTAAATCGTCGATTAGTGAAGCTTCCTCTTTGGTCTTGATTACGATGTCGTCGACATAGACTTGGATGTTGCGACCAAGTTGGTTCTTGAGGCAAGCCTGCATGCACCGCTGATATGTTGCTCCTGCATTTTTTTAGCCCGAAGGGCATTGTGTTATAACAGAACACACCAAAAGGCGTTGTAAACGCCGTTTTCTCTTGATCCTCCTCCTTCATTCGAATCTGATTGTAGCATGAGTAGGCTTCAAGGAAGCAGAGGCGCTCACATCCCGCGGTGGAGTCGATGACCTGGTCGATTCGTGGCAGCGGGAAGTGATCCTTTGGGCAGTGCTTATTCAGAGAGGTAAAATCCACGCAGATCTGTAGGATATCCATGTCCTTTTTTGGTACTAGCACCGTGTTGGCGAGCCAAGTGCTTTCCTTGATCTCGTGTATGAATTTGGCGTCGAGGAGTCTGTTGATCTCCATTCCGACCGCTTTTGCTCTTGGCTCAGACAGTCACCGAATTGTTTATTTGACTGGCCTTGCGTCTGGGTTGACATTGAGTGCGTGCTCGGTGAATTCCCTGGGGACTCCTGGCATGTCCGCTGGACACTAGGCGAATATTTCCCAGTGCTCACGGAGGAATTCGACGAGCGCGAGTTCCTATGCGGGACTCAAGTTCTTGGCGGGGTCCGATGGGTGGACCTGAACTTTCTTTGTGTGCACTGATGAGTCGAAGGACAGGTCGGGTGAACTTGGCTGGCTCAGGGGAGGTAGACTGTTGTCTGTCGACTCCTTCAATATTGCGAGTTCTTCCTGCATCCGAAGGACTGGGAAATTTTGTTGAACTCCCTATCACAACGGTCGGACCTCTCGAAGCTTCCATTGATTGTGACGATGCCGTTGGGGCCTGGCATTTTCATCTGCAGATAGGCGTAGTGTCGCACTGCCATGAACCTAGCGAACGCGACACGTCCCAGGATGCAGTGATATTGTGAGGGCCAGTCGATGACTTCGAAGTCGATGCGTTCACGTCAAAAGTTTTTCCGCGTGCCGAAGATGATGTCAAGGTTGATTTTGCCAAGGGGGTACATGCCTTTGCCTAGGACGATGCCATGGAATGTTGTGTCCGAAGCTTCTAGGCAGGTCAGACGGATCCTCATTGCTCGCAAGGTGCTTGCGAACATAAGGTTGATGCCACTTCCGCCGTCCATGAAGACGCGACTCATGTCTAAGCCTCCAATTTGTGCCTCGAGTACGAGGGGACAATGGCCTGGACGAGGTACTTGGCGCGGATGGTCGCGTTTGTCAAAGGTGATGCAGGAGTCGCTTCCACTGAGGAGTCGCTTCCACTGTGGTGGATGGTGGTGAGTTTGTCACCAAATTGACATGGCGAGTGATGGCCTTTTGCACCCGATTGGAGGGGCGGCCTTTTTTGGATCATCATGGTACCCATGGCCCGTGGGTACGGCTCACCTCCGTGATGCTGGTCAGGCCCAGCTGCAGCTGGCGGTGGTCCAGGTGGTGGTGGAGGAGATCCATGTGCCATAGCTCCTGGGGCAGCTCCATAGCCCCTGTTGACCGCGTCGCGATTCATCCAAGCCAGGCCCTCATGAAGTTTGAGGAACTTGCGGAAATCTTGAAGAGGTGGCTGGATTTCTTTTTGCCATCATGCTTGTCGATGTAGAAGTGCACGGTGCATGGCCCCGATAGCTTGTCCTCAATGGATGTTGCGGGTGCCTCGTCACGAGTGCGGCGTTGCCATACTTGCGTGGTTTTCTCGGAGTCGCGATATCCGCTGCTACGATAGCCACTGTTGTGGTCATCGTCGCACTTGTCGGCGTAGCCGGCTGTGACCATGTTGACATCATCGCGGTCATTGTAGATGCGCATTCGACGTTTGCTTCGGCGATCACGTCTGCGTTCGAGTTCTGCTTCGTCGTCGGAGTGAACATGATTTTTCACCGAATCTTCTCCATCTGCCCACCGATTCGTGATTTCCATCAAGTGGTCGATGGTTTTGGGCTTCGAGCGGCCTAGCTTCTCCCTGAGCTCTATGCGACGAACGCCGCCGTTGAATGCGTCAATCACCCGGTCCTACGAGATATTTTCCGCGAAGTTCTTGATGATGGACCAGCTCTGGATGTACAAGCGTAACGATTCACCCGATCTTTGCTGGCAGCATCTTAGCTCTTCGATTGATGCGGGCCTTTTGTAGGTTCCCTTGAAGTTGCGTACAAAGCTGTAGACCAGCTCGTCCAAGCTGCGAATGGATCCGCGCGGGAGGTTATTGAGCCAAGCTCGGGCGGCGCCCTGCAGCTGTAGCTGTAGGCATTGCATGGCTGTGCTTCGACTCCCACCATGGAGCCTAATGGAGGAGATGTGGTCTTCTAACTAGATTTTCTGGTCCTGCAGACCGTCAAACTTTGGGTTCTCCGATGGGAGCTTGAACCCCTTGGGCATTCGCTTTTGTCTGATGGCCCTGCTGAAGCTTCTGGCACCACAAAGCTCTACGTCTTCGTCTTCCGAGTCAGTCGATCGGGCATGTCGCGCCCTTGATTTGTCGATCTTGCGCTGTGTGATGTCGTCACGTGCGTCGTAGTCATGATCGTGTCGCCGTGAGCGGCGACGTCGGGACAGATCATGACTGTCGTCGCTGGATGAAGGTGAGGAATAGCGTTTTGCCAAAGCCTTGTTTTTCTTCGGTTTCGACATCGGCTCTTTGTTGAGAGCGGCCTCGATTAACCCCAAGCCTGCGATCGTAGATCGGTGCATGGCAGCTCGGGGATCTCTAGCTGGTGGTTGGTTGTTGAGTAGTTACATGGTGGCCGATGTCACCGCTGCTTGCGGCATCTTCGGGACCACGTTGCCCCGTGTGTCGACTGTCATGGAGCCGAAGTCGAGGACTTTTGCAGCTTCTATGCGTTCCTGCTCGGTAAGGTGAGCCATTCGAGATTGCCTCTTGTTGGCCACGTACTCGTTGCCTTTGGAGGAGGATCCTCTGTGGGAGGAGAGTCCGGCCCTTCAAAGGCTCGACTCGTATGCCTCCTTTTTACGCGCTTCGAGTTGCACGATTGTTTGTAGCTGGCGTCTGTACTCTTCTTTCAGCAGCCAATGGTAGCCCATCAGCAGTTCATCCGGCGTGCCTGGGGGCAGAGGATTGCCTCGCAGGGCGTCTCGGCAGCGAGCCCACTCGAGATCGTTGAGTTTGATCACGACACATTCACCAGTGTGCTCGTTCACCATGGTGGGGGGTTCGACTTCCCCTCCGTTGTTGACGGGGGCGCCGTTGGTGGGGCCGCTGTTGGGTGGTCTGCCATTGGGTATGCCACCGTTTGGTGGGTCGGTTCCATTGCCACCGTTGCCCGTGTTGTCGCGATTGGCGAAGGAGTCGCCAGCATTGATGACGGCGCACATGAAGTGGCTGGGGAAGCTGTTCCTCCCACAACTTTCAGATCCGGAGCCGTAGGCTCCATCTTCAGTTGCTAGATCACCCAGATCGGATTCGCGACTGCTGTCACTGACCGTATTCTCGACTGTTGTCGAGGCATTAAGCTCACTGAGGGTGCCGATCGGTGGAGGGAACCACGATGCTGGAGCAATCGATGGTGTTGTCGGCTGGTCAGGCATGCGAAGCGTTCCCATTTGACCAACTTGGAAGTGAAAGCTCCCGATCGCCAGGCTAATTCCATCGCCCACGCACTCGAAAGCCAGGCGAGTGGCCGGCGTGTGGACGGTGAAGTCGAACACGCCAAAGAGCTGACGAATCTCCTCTATTGTGGAGTTGTAGATCGCAGTTGATGGGGCCGAAGAAGCCGCAACATCAGCACTCCCAATTCCCATAGACGGCGCCAATTGACGAGGGTTTAACTCATCAATGCCCATTGTTATGGACTTGGGTTTTGGAGAAGGAGGGAGCGCTGGAAGCATCAATCGGCTAGCAAACAAGCACACAGGGACGCAAGGTTTACCCAGGCTCAGGCCTCGTAGAGGTCCCTACTCCTGCTTGTCTGCTCGTGGAATTAACAAAGGAATTGAAGATTACAATGGTGCGTAGATGCAATCTGGCGAGGGTTGTGGAAACTAGGGTTGCATGTGTCCTCCTCGCCGCCCCCTCCTAGGCTTTATATAGATAGGCTATGTCTCCGGTAGCAGGTCGAGTTGGTTACAGGTTAGGGTTTTCCCTTTAAACTTTCTATCTTTAGCCTCTTCTTGTTCCGCAAGCAATCGAGAGTCCGTATATTACTCGAGTTCTCCATTTGGGCCTTGGCAACATCATGGGCTTCCGCTGTATTTAGGCCGTATATACCAATCTCGGGTACC
Source organism: Avena insularis (assembly GCA_023614405.1). NCBI lineage: Eukaryota > Viridiplantae > Streptophyta > Magnoliopsida > Poales > Poaceae > Avena > Avena insularis. Next base: position 510,846,216 of record CM042690.1, read on the forward strand.
TGTAGGGTATTCCCATGTCACCAGGACTCCGGCTACCAGTGTCGGCATGGCAAAAAGCAAGAGAGGCAATTTTGAGAGCAGTCACAATGATGGCAGATGCTTCACATGAGGATCTACTAGCGTATCAATATTTGCACCACCACAAGAAGAGAGACCTACTCCGGATGCAAAGACAGCTCGATGAAATAAAAAGGCTAGCTGATGAATCGAGCTTACGAAGGCCCAACTAAGCTCTACCTGAGGGTCAAGGAGTGTGACAGGAGCAGCACCACCAAGAAGGGCGACATCTCGATTACAGAATATCCCTGAAGCAGAAAGAAGCGGAATCATGCGAGACCTCGACTTATCATTCATGTCGATCGATCAAGCGGGAAACATCAAGGCAAAAACAGCTCAGGCATCCATTGTGGCTGCGCAAACATATCTAATCACCACTCAACCTGCACCTGACGATCCGCGCGTAACCCTCCACCGCTCTGCTCTGATGAACCTCGGCATGGTAGGAGCCTCACTCGTGGAAGCAGAACAAGGACTCACACAAAGGTCCCCACACCATCACAACAGTCCTCGGCAACAGGACACACCCGGCGATCTCGATCACCACACCAGGCACACCTCGTAGGATCCGAGCGGCGAAGAAGCACAAGAAACTACAATACCCAGCATAGGAGCAGTGGATCGAGAGATGAAAGACGCACCCAGCAATATCAAGACGGAGATGATGAAGATGACCATGGGCTATGCGGGGAAAGTTGTTTTACACAGAGGATTCGCAAAGCCTCAGACCCAAAGACTTCAAACTTCCACACGACTGACATAAATACGATGGACTCTAGGAACCCGAAGCTTGGTTAGCAGATTATCTAGCCACCGTCAAATTACAGGGCGGCTCCACAACTACTGCAATGCAAAGTCTACAACTGCACCTCACCGGTGCCACAAGATCGTGGTTGAAGCAGCTACCTGAAGATTCAATTGGTAGCTGGAACAATCTGGAAGATAAATTCATCTAACACTTCCGTTCTACATTCAAAAGACCAACATCCTTGGAGCAGCTACGAGCGTGCAAACAAAAATTTGGGGAGTCAATTAGAGCGTTCATACAACGATGGAATATCATCAAAAAATCCGCCGAATCCATATCCGACGAAAGGGCCATCGACGCCTTCAACAACGGTCTCCGTCGCCGAGAATTCATAGAAGAGCTAGGTCGGGTTAAACCAAAGACAGTATCACAGTTAATGGAAATGGCAAACCGCTGGGCTGACAGAGAGGACGCGCTACATAATAAGCGCGCGCGGTCACCCGAAGAAGATAGGGATAAATGCGGCAATGACAGAAGACGAAGGAACAACGATGGAAACTCGGGACCAAGTTACGTCGCAGCAGGTTTTTCAGGTGAAGGTAACAACAGAAGCAACGACAATAATGGCAGATACCGTCAGAACAGGGACGACATCGGAGGAAGCCAGTCCGCACAGCAGTATCAGCCAAGAGCACGAGACCCATCTATGTCCGCAATACAAATGCTGGAAGGACCCGGTAATATGCATTTTTACGTCGACTCAGCAGGCAGGCAACAATCCAATCAATTGATGAAAGACTGCCGAACATTACTGAAGATGCAAGAGTTATGCAACGCAAAAGCAGCTGAAGCAGCAAACCGAGGGTACACATCCACGCCTAGTGCACTAGCTATCGGTGCACCACCACCAGTAGCACCACCACAAAATTCAAACGATCAAAATAATGAGTACCCCAGATCAAAAGGAACAATGTTTATGATTCAGAAAGGGCGTCCACCCAACAGAATTCAGAAGCTCATCACAAGACAACTCAATATGGCAGAAACATCAGCTACACCTGAATATCTCCATTGGTTAGAGCAAGAAATCAAATTCAATAGAGCAGATCACCCACTCCGGGTCCCACGACCAGGTCATTCAGCCCTGATCGTCGAAGCACAAATTGGTGGATTCAATATGAGCAAGGTCTTCATGGATGCAAAGAGTAGCATAAATCTGATCTTCGCAAAAACGTTGCGAACAATAGGCTATCCCCTGGATAATCTCGCTCCAACATAAACCTCTTTCCACGGAATAGTACTAGGTAAAGCCGAGATTCCTTTAGGCAAAGTTTTTCTTGACATTGTTTTTGGTTCCAAATTAAATTTCAGGTGAGAAAAACTCGAATTCGAAGTCATGGATTGGCCACCACAATATCATGCAATCCTGGGACGACCAGCAATTGCACGGTTTATGGCAGTGCCGCATTGTGCATATCTAGTAATGAAAATGCCAGCACCAAAGGGAATTATCATGGTACAAGGAAGCTTCACACGCACCGACAGTTGTGATCGGGAGTTCAACAAGATTCCTTAATCTTTCGGGATGGCAACAAAGTTTGAGCAACTCAAAAGTTCAGCAAACACACAACCTCTGGAAGTAACACGTGTTAATCTCGATCAGGCTTTTGACACGGCAAAAGACACAAAAGAAGTACAGATCCACCCCGTCGACCCGACGAAAACAACATTTGTGGCTTCTAACCTTGATCCCGCATAGGAAAGCACGCTCATCGAGTTCCTCCATGAGCACTGGAAGATTTTCGCATGGCTACCTTCTGACATGCTGGGAATCCCCAGGGAACTCGCTGAGCATGCACTAAATTTAGATCCAAAGGCGAAGCCAGTAAAACAACTGCTTCGATGCTTCGTAGAACCAAAACGCAAGGCCATTGGAAAGGATCTCCATCGCCTAACCGATGCTAATTTTATCAAAGAATTAACAAAATCAGAGTGGCTTGCAAACCCAGTATGTGTTCCGAAGAAAAACACTACGGAACTTCGGATGTGCATCGATTTTACTATGTTGAACAAACATTGTCCAAAAGATCGCTTCCCATTGCCGCGAATTGACCAAATCATCGATGCAACCGCGGGATGTGAACGTCTTTATTTCTTGGATGCTTATTCAGGATACCACCAGATCAGGATGAAGGAGGAAGATTAGGAGAAAACGGCGTTTATCACGCCTTACAGCGTATTCTGCTACACAACAATGCGGTTTGGCCTCAAGAACGCTGGAGCAACATATCAGCGGATGATGCAGAAGTGCCTGGGAAGACAAATAGGTACAAATGTGCAAGTGTATATTGATGATCTCATAGTTACCACAAGTCACGGATCTGTGCTGATCAAGGACCTAGAAGAAACATTCAGAAATCTTGATAGGCTTAGCATCAAACTAAACCCGAAGAAATGTTCCTTTGGAGTTCTGGCAGGACAGCTCCTCGGATATTTGGTATCAACCAGAGGGATCAAGTCTAACCCTAAAAAATACAAGCTATCCTCACAATGAAGAAGCCAACAAATCTACGTGGTGTACATCAATTGGCGGGACGAGTGACGGCACTGAGTCATTTTATTGCAAGATTAGGAGAAAAAGCGCTGCCATTCTATGCCCTCATGAGGAAATCAGGAAAATTTGAGTGGACAGAAGAAGCTTAGCATGCCTTTGAAGATCTTAAAAAAACACATTTGACATCCCCTGTCGTCGTGTCGCCAAAAGAGAAAGAACCTTTACTCCTTTATATTGCTGCCACACATCAGGTGGTCAACACAGTCCTGGTCGTGGAACGACCCGAAGAAGGGAAGACACATGGTGTGCAGAGACCAGTATACTTCCTGAGCAAGGTTTTATCGCCATCTAAACAAAGGTACCCACATTACTAGAAGCTAGCATACGGGGTATTTATGACAGCACGAAAACTACTCCACTATTTTTCGGAGCACCCAATCATAGTGTTGAACGAAGTGCCTTTGTCAACCATCCTCAACAATCCAAAAGTAACTAGGCGTGTTTCTCTATGGGGCATCTAATTATCCACTAGGGATATCACTTATGAGAAGCGCAAAGCAATTAAGTCACAAGTCCTGCTAGATTTCATCACAGAGTGGACAGAGCTGCAATGTGCGGGTCCACCTAACCTTTCTAGTGCCTAGACAATGTATTTTGATGGATCAAAAAGAACAAAGTGAGCAGGAGCAGGAGTCGTACTAATATCACCTCAAGGCGACAAAATGTGCTACATTCTTCGGATGAGCTTTACAAACGCATCCAATAACGAAGCAGAATATGAGGCCCTGTTGCATGTTATGTGGATGGCCAAAGCTTGCAGTGCAACTCGCCTAAAAATCTTCGGAGATTCCAATCTTGTAGCGCAGCAAGCAATGAACAAGTGTGATGCTGTTAGCGAAAACATGATCGCTTATCGCGACCTATACAACATCATGGAGGCTCAATTTGATAGATGTGAAGTATCACATATAGGAAAAGCAAGCAATGAGCAAGCCGGCAATTTAGCAAACATCGGGTCATTATGTTTGCCAATACCACCAGGAGTTTTTTGGGAAGAAATAATGGAGCGATCAATCAAAGGAAAAAGAGTCTCTGAGGTTGTAGCACCAAAAACAGGGAAAAAGAAACATCAACAAATAGAGCCGGGGGCTCCTTCAGAAACCAAAATTATAGAAGAAGCCATCAAAGAAGAAGAACGAGAAATCAGAGAGGTCATGTTAATATAACCAACCTGGATGCAACTGTATACATCATACATGACTAAAGGGGAACTGCCATAGGATGTGATAGAGGCCCGACGAATCACCTGACGATCAAAGGCCTTCAGGATAATCAAAGGAGAACTATACAAAAGAAGCATTTCGGGTGTGTCACAACGTTGCGTAACACCCGAAGAAGGAAAAATTATACTTAAAGATATACATGAAGGAGTATGTGGCCACCACGCTAGCAGCCGAGCAATTGCCGCAAAAGCGTTCAGGGCGGGATTCTATTGGCTCACTGCAGTACAAGATGCCAAAGACATCGTCAGAACATGTGAAGCATGCCAATGATTCGCAACAAAACCCGGAGCACCCACAACTGAGCTGAATCCCATACCCTTAGCTTGGCCTTTCACTCAGTGGGGACTTGACATGGTGGGAAAACTTCACAAATCATCGCCAGGAGGACACGTCTTTCTGTTATTAGCAGTCGACAAATTTACTAAATGGATTGAAAAAATGCCTGTCAACACCCAAGATGGAACCTTGGTGGTGAATTTTATTATATCCATAGTTTTTCGGTTTGGTGTACCAAACAGCAGCATCACGGACAATGGGACCAACTTCACCTCCGATGAATTCAAGGAGTACTGCCAAGAGATGGGCATCAAAATAAGCTATGCTTCGGTAGCTCACCCGCAAACAAATGGACAGGTCAAAAAGGCCAATGGACTAGTTACCGCTAGACTCAAAAAGAGACTACTGGCACCACTTGACAGAGCAAAAGGGGCATGGGTGGATGAATTGCCATCTATGCTATGGATTTTACGTACAACTCCAAATAATTCAACGCAAGAGACGCCTTTCTTTTTGGTCCACGGTGCGGAAGCCGTGCTTCTAGTTGAAGTGTCACACGAATCACCAAGAGTAGCTGCATATAATGAGGAGGAATCACGAGAAGCACTTGAAGATGATGTAGATGCGCTTGATAAAGCTCGAGACGAAGCCCTCCAAAGAGCATCTATGTACCAGCAAAACCTGCGCAATTACCATAGTAGAAGATTGAGGCCTATGTCCTTCTTGGTAGGGGACCTAGTTCTTCGTCTCAAGCAAGATGGCCACAAAAAGCTAGAATCACCATGGGAAGGACCATACATGGTCATAGAAGTTATTCCAGGAGGAGCATATCGACTACAAGACAAGAAGACATGAGTAAATTACTCAAATCCGTGGAACGTAGAACATCTACGACGCTTTTACTCATAAGATTATTTGCAATATGATATGAGTCAAAGTTCGGCTTATCAACCAAGATGTCAAGGAGAAAAGGCTTAAAATAGCCACCCGCTAAAAGAATATTGTATCGTTGATTTTCACCTTATATATAAAGAGATAAGTTATTTGTATCTTAATCTTTTTATCAATACTTTCCATTGAGCTAACAGCGACTATGAGCCTATGTCCAGATATAGGCATTCGAACATAGCCTCGGGGGTTACTCCCATCGAGAGCGCTAGCACGCACCCGATAGAAAATCCATTGTGTATGAAGTACATTGACAAATTGCAAAAATAAAACCTTCTTTGAGTTTTACACTAGTGTATCCTCAAAAAGGTGTTACTCCCATCAGGAGACAGTGTAAAATAATAAAATTATCTGATATAATCAGAAAAATTAGTGGCCTAGTAGGCCAACCGCAAATCAAGCCAAACATCTCGGATCACGGTCAGACGCGGGAAAAAATCCGAATGCTGTGTTTAGAAACATGAAGGTAAGACCCCAGGATTCATCCTATGTGGCCTGGTAATTGCACAAGAATGCGCTCTACCAGAAACAATCCGTATCAACGATATGATGCAAAATCCCGACGGACGCGTTGGGTACCCGATAAAAAATAGAAAACTGGAATTCAGTATTCGGTAAGACCTCAGCGGCTCGAACTGAATTACGCCAGCAACAAATTCCGGATTGAAGCCTGGGGACTTGAGTTTGATGTAGGTTAACCTTTGTTTTTGCAGGAGCAATTAACTGATTCCCGATCCGTCGGAAGCATCAGACTCATTGTACCAAAATCCCTACAAAGAATAAAAACAAATAGAATAAGAGAAAGAAGAAAGAAAATTTTGAGACTCGACCTGAAAACTATGGATTCAGGTAGAGTCTCGGGGGCTACTAACAGAGAATATCATTTTGTGGCCCGAAAGTTGGGGCGCCTAGGCAACACAGTACCCGAGTTGATTTTAATAACCGTGATTCGAAAAGTTGGGGTGCCAATTGCTGAGAGGGGCGTTTCGATTGAATGATGGCCAAACCCAATATTTTCAAATCATGCCTGTTAAATCAGGATATTCTGTTACACTAGTTCCTGTTGTGCCCCTTCTTTGCCGGTCACTCTTCTTAGCCACCCTGCACGTGTCGTAGGGGCAAATCCATTACTGTACTTTCCTAACTCTCGACATTGAATCTTGCTGCGGTGGCGGTCCCTTTTCTTCCCTTCCTCGACCCTGAATCTGCCGGTGGTGGAGGACCTTTTTTCTCCCTCCCCCGACACTAAATCCGACGGCGGCGGCCCAGCATGTCATGCAAGGTGAAGGTTGTAGCTACATCACCGACTGATTCAGGTCCATCGGGGTCGAAGTCTAGGGCTCAACGCGAAGCAGTGGCGAGGTCTTCAGCCTTGGTTAGTGAGGAGGTCAGCAAGGATTCTGCTCCCAAGGTACCTATGAGCAGCGGGTTGAAGAGAAAAGCAAGGCCGGCAGCGGATTGTTCGGTTCCGGTGGGCGGATGCGGCACCCAGATCTCGAAGAAAAAACCTGGGAGAAGAGTGAGAGGTGAATTTTTCTTATATGTGCCTTATGATACAAGTAGATTAGTTACAGCATAATAGAATCAAATGAACTGAAAAGTTCCCCTTTTTAATCAAATTAGGCACAGCTTTGATACAAGGGACCTATATGAGTTCATGGTTCATGTTCGCCAGTACACTACAGAACTTGATTTTGGTTGCGAGAGGGTTGTGTTCAGGCAAGATGTGCATCTGCTTGTGAATTGCAAAGAGGTTGTGTCTGTTTCGCAGCTGGTAGATATGCTTGCCACTAGGATTCCCTGGGGTTCAAGACAGAGGACAAAATTGGTGTGACACAACATGAATGATACCTATCAGCAAACTGTGCACTGCCATGAGCTTCAGATGGTTTGGGAATGTTGTGCAGCTGATCGTAAGGTGAAAGTTGAAGCGATGATTGATGATATGTATGCAGATGCTGGAGATCTTGCTGCCAGAGCTTCTGCTCCTAGAGAATACAGACCAATAGATGTTGATCTAGATAAGTTCAGTATACGCATAGAGGTGCATTCATACATGGAAAAACTTGATGAGGGAGTTAATAAGCCAGTTTCGTCATGTACTGTGGAGATCACTGTCAATTCCAAAAACATAACTCTTGATGAAATGAGAGAGATGATCGGTAAGGAAATCAGTATTGGCCCTAAGCAGATGGCACAAATCCGGTGGTGGCATCATAAGAAGCAGCAATTCATAGATGTTTTGGATACTAAAGATCTTATGCAGATTATGCGATGAAAGAAGCGAACCAGGAAGGTGTTCTTCCTTGGTACCATTTCTGATGTTGTTGAACAAGTTATAGTGGATGTAGAGGCCCCTGTAGTGGCTGAACAGAATGAGGTGGTCGACGTTGATGAGATCTGATGAGAGCTACTACCCTAGACTTGTCATATGGACCGTGGGGTTCCCCTGCCTATATTTGTAATATTGACTGATATTGCATTTAGAGCGTGTTTCTGTGATTATGTTTGTTGAGCAATTGCAATATAATGTTGTGCGAGCTGTTGACATTTTCGGACATGTCACTCACTAAAACCATCGTTGTTGTAATAAGACATAAGTACATTGTAGTTGACATGATTATGTTTCTTAAGATGACGTACCGTACTTGTTTCTGTTATTATGTTTGTTGGGACGTTGTAATGTAATGTTTTGTGAAACCATGACTAGACAAGTGATGCATAAATACATTGTAGTTAACATGATTATGTTTCTTGAGATGATATACTGTACTTGTTTTTGTTATTTTGTTTGTTGAGAGATTGTAATGTAATGTTTTGTGAAACCATGACTGAACAAGTGATGCGTAAGAGACCTTGTAGTCGACATGATTTTGTTTCTTGAGTTGATGTAATATACTTGTTTCTCTGATTATGTTTGTTGAGAGATTGTATTGTGATGTTTTGTGAAACCATGATGTGATTATGTTTGTTGAGAGATTGTAATGTAATGTTTTGTGGAACCATGACTGAACAAGTGATGCATAAGTACCTTGTAGTTGACATGATTTTGTTTCTTTAGATGATGTAATATACTAGTATGTTTTCGTTAGGCAATGAAATTGGGATAGAGGGAGTACAGGTTTAATATTTGAAATAAGAATGTATGAAGATAATCCATATTAGGCAGGAGACAGTAATCTAGGGAAAGGGCATGGTATCCATTAAACTATTGTAACATGCCAATTTAGTCATTGTTGCAATGGTAGAAGGGTTGCTCTCTCTCTCTCCTTCTCTCTATCTCTCTCTCTCTCTCTCTCTCTCTCTCTCTCTCTCCTCACCGATGCTGACAGTGTCGCTGACGACGACGCATTCGCCATGCTGTCTTTGAACGACGAGGACGACCAGTCGAGCAGCGACAACCTTCTCTCTCACATCGAGTATTCCTTCCATGATGTGAGTTCCTCTGTTTTATCGGGCTAGGTTAGGCAATGGTAAATCTCTCGATCTGAGCTCCATATGTGCATGCAATCATGTTCAATTCTAGCTTTGCGTTTACCTATAGGTACCACGGACGATCTATGACTCTGAATGGGAGGGCCTAGATCTCGATGGAGAAGTGACCATGGGCTAAAACTGAGGAGATATGTTGCATTCGAAGGCAGTAACACTGGGAGAAGGTTTTTTGGCTGTATAATTCAGGTTTGTTTACATTATGTGCAACGGTGACATGAAGTAAAATGTATCATGTATGTTCATAACACTATAGTGTGTGTGTTTTTAGGTTGGCCCGGTGTGTAAAGTAGTAGAGTGGGTGGATCTTGAGTGTCCAGATGCACTTAAGAAATGTTTGGCACAGTTATGGGAGATGTATGAGTTGGAAAGGTCGGGGAGATTTACTGATGTAAGTGATGCAGCTGAAAAAAAATTACAAGCTGTCGGTACGAAATAAGGAGCTGGAACAAGAAATCAAGAATTTGCAGTTAGAGCTAACTGACAGAATCAATGGGAGCTTGGTTGTTGGAACTGCAAAGAAGCTTCAGGATAGTCACAGGTTGCTAATTCATAATGCAGAAAAGGAGTGGGATCAGCTCAGGGAAGACAAGAAGAAGCTAGAGTACTGCATTACGGATATGTTGAAGGAACTGAAGAAGGCGCACGAGGGTGAACAAGGACAGACTATAGAGGATAAAGGAAATTCGAGATGAATAATTTATGTTGTGCCAATGCCTGAAACTAGTTAACTGTAAGACTTGCAGTTGCTCTTTCTTAACTAAGCCAAACTCAATCCTCGAGCAAATTAATTTCACACGAAGACACATATCGTGCATAGAGTTACATTCACACTTACAAAATCACCACTGCAGAGGATAAACCAGGCAGTTCAGTACTAAATAGACATATATTGTGTTCAAGCGAGCCTAGCCCGGAGCTGCATGTTTTCCTCCCTAAGATCGGCCAGCTCCTTCAGTACTTTGTCGTGCGCCAACCATAGGTTCCAGCGCTCCATCATGGATTGGAGAAGTTGGTCCGTAGCCATACGATTTTCCTTCAAGATCCCTTTCATGATCTCCGTCTGTTTCCTAGCCGAGGTGTGACCTTCACTGTGAAGCTTCGCCCAACCGGCATTTAACTTCTTCAGTTTCTGGCACTTGTCAGAAAGGACCACGAGTTCAACGTGTAGGTGGTCAAAGGCCAGTTTCTAGGAATTCTGCTTCTCCCTTTGGATTGCTATCTTGTCATTTAGCCAGGTCACCAGGTCCTAGTCAAGCTTTCGCCTCTTTCCCTGCAACAAAATACATAGTATGGTTTGTTCAGTTCACTAGGACAAGCTGGTTAGTTTCCATAATTAACTGAATCGACTAGTGGCACTGTCATAATTTCAAGGAAGAAGCAATCTAGGACTAATCAACATTTTATGAATCAACTAGTGGCACTATCATATTTTCAATTTCAAAGACAAATAAGGTTTATCTGCAGTTTAGTGTGTTGTGGGTTTTTCCCAATATCACCAAATAGTAGTGGGCTAGTGGCAAACTCATAATGCAGAAATCCATGTCCAAATACATAATGGAAAGAGAACATGGTGTCCATTCATGAACATGAACACCAACACATGTCCAGATAGGTAAGGATTTGCCCTAGGATTCTTATTGCACCCTATAATGGGAAGCAGACTTGGGCATTTCTCCCTGAACCTTAAACATTACAAAAGGAGTGGAGCACGAACTGATATTCGTGTCCCCTCTAACGGGAATCAGACTTGGGCATTGCTCCGATATGCCTCTAGACAAGCCCTTAGCTCCTCGTTCTCTTTCCGAACACCCTCAAGTACGGGGATCCCTCTGCTCATGTCCTCCTTCATCTCTTTCACTGCATCCAGGCAACGGTTCCTATCATGGTAGGCTCGGATGGTAGCCTTGGTTTCCTCGACGCGTCCTCTGAGTGCCTCGGTGACTTCGTCCTGCAGGAGAGTGCACCTTTCCACAAGATTCTTCTTCTCCTCCATGAGATCGTTGATTATCTTGATGGCCTGTTCTTGCATGTTCAAGTTACGGTCGAGCACTTTTTGTAGCCTCATGATGTCACGTGCAAAATCTAGTGAGATCTCCTTCTGCGTAGATAATTGCTTGCATAGGCTCTCATTAGCTTTGGTGAGGGAGCATGCAAGCTCATGTTGGTTGTGAATCTTGGCACTTATCGCAGCCACCTTGTCACGGTACTCGGCCTTCGATCGCTACATCGTTCATGTTAATTGAAATAGGAATTCTATAAATTACACTCCAAGTTCTAGGTGAATACTAATACAGATCAAAAAATCCCCGGTGGATCTATTGACCGCAATGTTAAAAATGGACCTAGAGATCTATTCATGACCACGATAAACTAATCCTAATCACAAAAAATCCATAGTGAATCTATGAATAGTGGTATTAAGGAAAGACCAAGAGATCCAGTCATATTCATGAAAACTAATACAACTCACAAAAGAAGAAGAAAAACTAATGTGGGGCGGACACGATCTAAGAAATCCACATCACAACTCGGAGAAATAACAGTGTGGACATTTGCTACCTCGCTGAGATGTGAAACGGGGCCGAACGGGTCCTGCAACGCCTCCGTCGTGGTGGATTCTGGCTCCACGGTGGGCCTATAATACGTAGAAGAGGAAGAGAAAGAAGAAGAAAAACAAGAAGCTAAATAAGATCATGATGGAGAGGGAGATGGAGAAGAAGTAGAACAAGAAGGCCGTACTGGGAGGAGCCCTCGCCTGCTTGAACATTCGGCGCCATTGTCGGGGGAGATTGGGCCTCGATGAGAGGGGGGCTTGAGCGGCTGGTAGAGCAAGAAGTGCCTCATGGCCATTTCTCTCCCTTTTCTCCGCGAGGATCATCGACCGGCCTCTCCCCCTCCTCAGGGGAGTCATGGCTTGTAGGGTGAGGGTGCCGATGGCAGGAGGAAGAAGATAGTGATTAGTGTGGGAGAAGAGTCAAAGAGTATAGGCCGTGGTCCAGCAGTACTACTACTATTATACAAGACCACCGTGTACGGTCTGCCTTCTCAAAGAAGCCAGGGAGGAAGGGGTAGGGAATCGATGGGACTTGTCTTTATTGCGATGGACAGTTCAATGGTCTTCGGCGTCGCCCAAAATCCACTATATAATAAGAGGAGTGTGAGCCGGGTGGTCATCACGGGCCTCGGCGTGCACGTCCTGCGTGCGTGTGTCACGTGTTGATGGGGCAATGATGCACGCAACTGCTGCACGATCATGTCGGCACGTCGAACTCCACGTCGACAGGCACGCACGGGATATTTATGAGTCTAGAATATATTGTGCCACTTTTGTTGTGATCAAATTATGTTCAGTACACGAGATATTACTTCTTTTTTGATCGACAAATGCATGCATGGACACGACGCATGAAATCGCTGCTCATCCTTGATCAGATCGGCACCCTACTCTATGTACCCGCCATCAACCATTCGGAGCAACTACCTCAAGCACGACGCCCCCTCGCCGTGGCAATGGCAGGTCCAAGCCGTCCACTAACCGTCCTGCGTCCCTGGCTCTTTGCTCCATTGTTTGCACTCGTGATTTGCCTACTGAGGCAGCACGTCGTGTCCGACCGCACCAGGATCCGTCAACATCGGCACTCGAGGACACCGCAATGTCGAAGCTCGTACCGGCCGTGCAGGAGGAGCATGGGGTACCTGCAGCGACGGACGAGCGCAAAGCAGTAGCCAGGATGGGGGCGCGTGTTGCACCGGTGAGTATGGACAAGAAGAGGAACGAGAAGAAGACCAGGAAGAAGAGAGGAGATAGCTATTTGGACGAGTCCGACTCGGCCAACGAGGAGGCGTTCATCGATTAGTTGGAGGTAGAAGCAGAGGAGAGTGACGTGGACCCGTGGGACTACAAAGAGGAGGAGGAGGACTCCGACAAGGAGATAGGACGCTTATTCAAGGAAGGGGGCGGTGTCGAGTCCTCAGAGGAGGACACTGACAGCGGCGATGGCAGGGACCATGGTGTTGACGAAGACGAGGACGAACCAGAAGACGAAGATGATAGCTTCTTTGAAATATGATCATTTATTTTATTTAGATAGATGGATTTTCACTTGTTTATGGAGGTAAAGTATCGGTGGCACGGATAGAGAGGTGGCACGGACAGACCATGCACAAAAAAGTGGAGAAGGGAGGGGTTATCCTGCCCGTTGGATCACATAGGATCAACGGTTAGTGGAGACGATCCGCGTGACATCTGTGTCAGCCAATCAGGGCGTAGCACCCAGAGTGAGCACATGTTTGGGCTTTTGTGAGATTTGTGACCGAGAGAGAGGGCAAATATCTTTTCACAAACCACATATGGAACCACCATTATCATTGAAATGTGTATTCTTTCATTACCCACATCTAGAGTCATTTCATGTCTATTCTTTTCACAAACCACATATGGATCCACCAGAGTTCATTGCATGTGTGTTCTCTTCACAAACCACATATGGATCCACCAGAGTTCATTGCATGTGTGTTCTTTTCACAGTCCACCTATGGATCCACCAGTGTCATTGCATGTGTGTTCTTCTCATTAACCACATCTAGAGTCACTAGATGTGTGTTCTTTTCACAAACCACATATGGATCCACCAGTGTCATTAAATTGTGTGCTCTTTTCAGAGACCACATCTGGAGTCATTTCATGACTATTCTTTTCACAGACCACATATGGATCCACCAGTGTCATTGCATGTGTATTCTTTTCAGAGACCACATATGGATCCACCAGTGTCATTGCATGTGTGTTATTCTCATTAACAACAACTAGAGTCATTGCATGTGTGTTATTTTCATTAACCACATCTAGAGTCATTGCATATGGTTCCACCAGAGTTTATTGCATGTGTGTTCTTTTCACAATCCACCTATGGATCCACCAGTGTCATTACATGTGTGTTCTTCTCATTAACCACATCTAGAGTCATTGCATGTGTGTTCATTTCACAAACCACATATGGAACCACCATTGTCATTGAAATGTGTATTCTTTCATTAACCACATCTTGAGTCATTTCATGGCTATTCTTTTCACAAACCACGTATGGATTCACCAGTGTCATTGCATGTGTGTTCTCTTTAGAGACCACACATGGATCCATATGGTTCCACCAGAGTTCATTGCATGTGTGTTCTTTTCACAATCCACCTATGGATCCACCAGTGTCATTGCATGTGTGTTCTTCTCATTAACCACAGCTAGAGTCATTGCATGTGTGTTCTTTTCACAAACCACATATGGAACCACCATTGTCATTGAAATGTGCATTCTTTCATAAACCACATCTGGAGTCATTTCATGTCTATTCTTTTCACATACCACATATGGATCCACCAGTGTCATTGCATGTGTGTTCTCTTCACAAACCACATATGGATCCACCAGTGTCATTGCATGTGTGTTCTTTTTATTAACAACAACTAGAGTCATTACATGTGTGTTATTTTCATTAACAACATATGGATCCACCAGTGTCATTGCATGTGTGTTCTTCTCAGAGACCACATCTGGAGTCACTGGATGTGTGTTCTTTTCACAAACCACATATGGATCCACCAGTGTCATTGAAATGTGTGTTCTTATCAAAGACCACATCTTGAGTCATTTCATGACTATTCTTTTCACAGACCACATATGGATCCACCAGTGTCATTGCATGACTGTTCTTTTCACAATCCACATATGGATCCACTAGTTTCATTGTAATGTGTGTTCTTTTCATTAACCACAGCTAGAGTCACTGGATGTGTGTTATTTTCATTAACACATATGGATCCACCAGTGTCATTGCATGTGTGTTCTTCTCATTAACCACAGCTAGAGTTACTAGATGTGTGTTCTTTTCACAAACCACATATGGATCCACCATTGTCATTGAAATGTGTGTTCTTTTTAGAGACCACACATGGATCCACTAGTGGCATTGCATATGGATCCACTAGAGTTCATTGCATGTGTGTTCTTTTCACAATCCACCTATGGATCCACCAGTGTCATTGCATGTGTGTTCTTCTCATTAACCATAGCTAGAGTCATTGCATGTGTGTTATTTTCACAAACCACATTTGGAACCACCATTGTCATTGAAATGTGTATTCTTTCATTAACGACATCTGGAGTCATTTCATGTCTATTCTTTTCATAGACCACATATGGATCCACCAGTGCCATTGCATGTGTATTCTCTTCACAAACCACATACGGATCCACCAGTGTCATTGCATGTGTGTTCTTTTTACTAATAACAACTAGAGTCATTGCATGGGTGTTATTTTCACAATCCACATATGGATCCACCGGTGTCATTGCATGTGTATTCTTCTCATTAACCACAGCTAGAGTCATTGCATGTGTGTTCTTTTCACAAACCACATTTGTAACCACCATTGTCATTAAAATGTGTATTATTTCATTAACCACATCAGGAGTCATTTCATGTCTATTCTTTTCACAGACCACATATGGATCCACCAGTGTCATTGCATGTGTGTTCTCTTCACAGACCACATATGGATCCACAAGTGTCGTTGCATGTGTGTTATTTTCATTAACCACAGATGGATCCACCAGTGTCATTGCATGTGTGTTCTTTTTACTAACAACAAGAGTAATTTCATGTGTGTTATTTTCATTAACCACATATGTATCCACCAGTGTCATTGCATGTGTGTTCTTCTCATTAACCACAGCTAGAGTCATTACATGTGCGTTCTTTTCAAAATCCACATATGGATCCACCAGTGTCATTGAAACATGTGTTGTTTTCAGAGACCACATCTCGAATCATATCATGTCTATTATTTTCACAGACCACATATGGATCCACCAGTGTGATTGCATGTGTGTTCTCTTCATAGACCACATATGGATCCACCAGTGTCTGCATGTGTTTTCTTTTCATAAACCACAGCTAGAGTCACTGGATGTGTGTTATTTTCAGAGACCACATATGGATCCACCATTGTCATTGAAATGTGTGTTCTTTTCAGAGACCACACATGGATCCACCAGTGTCATTGCATATGGTTCCACCAGAGTTCATTCCATGTGTGTTGTTTTCACAATCCACATATGGATCCACCAGTGTCATTGCATGTGTGTTCTTCTCATTAACCACATCTAGAGTCATTGCATGTGTGTTCTTTTCACAAACCACATATGGAACTACCATTGTCATTGAAATGTGTATTCTTTCATTAACCACATCTGGAGTCATTTCATGATTATTCTTTTCACAGACCACATATGGATCCACCAGTGTCATTGCATGTGTGTTCTTCTCATTAACCATAGCTAGAGTCATTGCATGTGTGTTCTTTTCACAAACCACATATGGAACCACCAATGTCATTGAAATGTGTATTCTTTCATTAACCACATCTGGAGTCATTTCATGTCTATTCTTTTCACATACCACATATGGATCCACCAGTGTCATTGCATGTGTGTTCTTTTCACATACCACATATGGATCCACCAGTGTCATTGCATGCGTGTTCTTTTTATTAACAACAACTAGAGTCATTGCATGTGTGTTATTTTCATTAACCACAAATGGATCCACCAGTGTCATTGCATGTGTGTTCTTCTTAGAGACCACATCTGGAGTCACTGGATGTGTGTTCTTTTCACAAACCACATATGGATCCACCAGTGTCATTGAAATGTGTGTTCTTTTTAGAGACCACATCTTGAGGCATTTCATGACTATTCTTTTCACAGACCACATATGGATCCACCAGTGTCATTGCATGTGTGTTCTTTTCACAATCCACATATGGATCCACAAGTGTCATTGCAATGTGTGTTCTTCTCATTAACCACAGCTAGAGTCACTGGATGTGTGTTATTTTGATTAACCACATATGGATCCACCAGTGTCATTGCATGTGTGTTCTTCTCATGAACCACAGCTAGAGTCACTGGATGTGTGTTCTTTTCGCAAACCACATATGGATCCACCATTGTCATTGAAATGTGTGTTCTTTTCAGAGACCACACATGGATCCACTAGTGTCATTGCATATGGATCCACCAGAGTTCATTGCATGTGTGTTTTTTTCACAATCCACCTATGGATCCACCAGTGTCATTGCATGTGTGTTCTTCTCATTAACCACAACTAGAGTCATTGCATGTGTGTTATTTTCACAAACCACATTTGGAACCACCATTGTAATTGAAATGTGTATTCTTTCATTAACCACATCTGGAGGTATTTCATGTCTATTCTTTTCACAGACCACATATGGATCCACCGGTGCCATTGCATGTGTGTTCTCTTCACAGACCACATATGGATCCACCAGTGTCATTGCATGTGTGTTATTTTTACTAACAACAACTAGAGTAATTGCATGTGTGTTATTTTCTTAATCCACATATGGATCCACCAGTGTCATTGCATATGTGTTCTTCTAATTAACCACAACTAGAATCATTGCATGTGTGTTCTTTTCACAAACCACATTTGGAACCACCATTGTCATTGAAATGTGTATTCTTTCATTAACCACATCTTGAGTCATTTCATGTCTATTCTTTTCACAGACCACATATGGATACACCAGTGTCATTGCATGTGTGTTCTCTTCACATACCACATATGGATCCACCAGTGTCATTGCATGTGTGTTCTTTTTACTAACCACAGCTAGAGTCACTAGATGTGTGTTATTTTCAGAGACCACATATGGATCCACTAGTGTCATTAAAATGTGTGTTCTTTTTAGAGACCACACATGGATCCACTAGTGTCATTGCATATGTATCCACCAGAGTTCATTGCATGTGTTTTTTTTTCACAATCCACCTATGGATCCACCAGTGTCATTGCATGTGCGTTCTTCTCATTAACCACAGCTAGAGTCATTGCATGTGTGTTATTTTCACAAACCACATATGGAACCACCATTTTCATTGGAATGTGTATTCTTTCATTAACCATATCTGGAGTCATTTCATGTCTATTCTATTCACAGACCACATACGGATCCACCAGTGTCATTGCATGTGTGTTCTCTTCACAGACCACATATGGATCCACCAGTGTCATTGCATGTGTGTTCTTTTTATTAACAACAACTAGAGTCATTGAATGTGTGTTATTTTCATTAACCACATATGGATCCACCAGTGTCATTGCATGTGTGTTCTTCTCAGAGACCACATCCGAGTCACTTCATGACTATTCTTTCATAGACCACATATGGATCCACCGATGTCATTGAAATGTGCGTTCTTTTCAGAGACAACATCTGGAGTCATTTCATGACTATTCTTTTCAAGGGCCACATATGGATCCACCAGTGTCATTGCATGTGTTGTATTCACAATCCACATATGGATCCACCAGTGTCATTGCAATGTGTGTTATTTTCATTAACCACAGCTAGAATCACTCGATGTGTGTTATTTTCATTAACCACATATGGATCCACCAGTGTCATTGCATGTGTGTTCTCATTAACCACATCTAGAGTCACTAGATGTGTGTTCTTTTCACAAACCACATATGGATCCACCATTGTCATTGAAATGTGTGTTCTTTTCAGAGACCACACATGGATCCACCAGTGTCATTGCATATGGTTCCACTAGAGTTCATTGCATGTGTGTTCTTTTCACAATCGACATATGGATCCACCAGTGTCATTGCATGTTTGTTCTTCTCATTAACCACATCTAGAGTCATTGCATGTGTGTTCTTTTCACAAACCACATATGGAACCACCAATGTCATTGAAATGTGTATTCTCCCATTAACCACATCTAGATTCATTTCATGACTATTCTTTTCACAGACCACATATGGATCCACTAGTGTCATTGCATGTGTGTTCTCTTCAGAGACCACACATGGATCCATATGGTTGCACCAGAGTTCATTGCATGTGTGTTCTTTTCACAATCCACATATGGATCCACCAGTGTCATTGCATGTGTATACTTCTCATTAACCACAACTAGAGTCATTGCATATGTGTTCTTTTCACAAACCACATATGGAACCACCATTGTCATTGAAATGTGTATTCTTTCATTAACCATATCTGGAGTCATTTCATGTCTATTCTTTTCACATACCACATATGGATCCACCAGTGTCATTGCATGTGTGTTCTTTTCACATACCACATATGGATCCACCAGTGTCATTGCATGTGTGTTCTTTTTACTAACCACAGCTAGAGTCACTAGATGTGTGTTATTTTCAGAGACCACATATGGATCCACTAGTGTCATTAAAATGTGTGTTCTTTTTAGAGACCACACATGGATCCACTAGTGTCATTGCATATGTATCCACCAGAGTTCATTGCATGTGTTTTTTTTTCACAATCCACCTATGGATCCACCAGTGTCATTGCATGTGCGTTCTTCTCATTAACCACAGCTAGAGTCATTGCATGTGTGTTATTTTCACAAACCACATATGGAACCACCATTTTCATTGGAATGTGTATTCTTTCATTAACCATATCTGGAGTCATTTCATGTCTATTCTATTCACAGACCACATACGGATCCACCAGTGTCATTGCATGTGTGTTCTCTTCACAGACCACATATGGATCCACCAGTGTCATTGCATGTGTGTTCTTTTTATTAACAACAACTAGAGTCATTGAATGTGTGTTATTTTCATTAACCACATATGGATCCACCAGTGTCATTGCATGTGTGTTCTTCTCAGAGACCACATCTGGAGTCACTTCATGACTATTCTTTTCATAGACCACATATGGATCCACCGATGTCATTGAAATGTGCGTTCTTTTCAGAGACAACATCTGGAGTCATTTCATGACTATTCTTTTCAAGGGCCACATATGGATCCACCAGTGTCATTGCATGTGTTGTATTCACAATCCACATATGGATCCACCAGTGTCATTGCAATGTGTGTTATTTTCATTAACCACAGCTAGAATCACTCGATGTGTGTTATTTTCATTAACCACATATGGATCCACCAGTGTCATTGCATGTGTGTTCTCATTAACCACATCTAGAGTCACTAGATGTGTGTTCTTTTCACAAACCACATATGGATCCACCATTGTCATTGAAATGTGTGTTCTTTTCAGAGACCACACATGGATCCACCAGTGTCATTGCATATGGTTCCACTAGAGTTCATTGCATGTGTGTTCTTTTCACAATCGACATATGGATCCACCAGTGTCATTGCATGTGTGTTCTTCTCATTAACCACATCTAGAGTCATTGCATGTGTGTTCTTTTCACAAACCACATATGGAACCACCAATGTCATTGAAATGTGTATTCTCCCATTAACCACATCTAGATTCATTTCATGACTATTCTTTTCACAGACCACATATGGATCCACTAGTGTCATTGCATGTGTGTTCTCTTCAGAGACCACACATGGATCCATATGGTTGCACCAGAGTTCATTGCATGTGTGTTCTTTTCACAATCCACATATGGATCCACCAGTGTCATTGCATGTGTATACTTCTCATTAACCACAACTAGAGTCATTGCATGTGTGTTCTTTTCACAAACCACATATGGAACCACCATTGTCATTGAAATGTGTATTCTTTCATTAACCATATCTGGAGTCATTTCATGTCTATTATTTTCACAGACCACATATGGATCCACCAGTGTCATTGCATGTGTGTTCTCTCCAGAGACCACACATGGATCCACCAGTGTCATTGCATATGGTTCCACCAGAGTTCATTGCATGTGTGTTCTTTTCACATTCCACCTATGGATCCACCAGTGTCATTGCATGTGTGTTCTTCTCATTAACCACAGCTAGAGTCATTGCATGTGTGTTATTTTCACAAACCACATATGGAACCACCATTGTCATTGAAATGTGTATTCTTTCATTAACCACATCTAGAGTCATTTCATGTCTATTCTTTTCATAGACCACATATGGATCCACTAGTGTCATTGCATCTGTGTTCTCTTCACAAACCACATATGGATCCACCAGTGTCATTGCATGTGTGTTATTTTCATTAACCACATATGGATCCACTAGTGTCATTGCATGTGTATTCTTCTCATTAACCATAGCTAGAGTCATTACATGTGTGTTCTATTCAGAGACCACATATGGATCCACCAGTGTCATTGAAATGTGTGTTCTTTTCAGAGACCACATCTGGAGTCATTTCATGACTTCTTTTCACGGACCACATATGGATCCACCAGTGTCATTGCACGTATGTTCTTTTCACATAACACAGATGGATCCACCAGTGTCATTGCATCTGTGTTTTTTTATTAACAACAACTAGAGTCATTGCATGTGTGTTATTTTCATTAACCATGTATGGACCCACCAGTGTCATTGCATGTGTGTTCTTCTCAGAGACCACATCTAGAGTCACTGGATGTGTGTTCTTTTCACAAACCATATATGGATCCACCAATGTCATTGAAATGTGTATTCTTTTCAGAGACCACATCTGGAGTCATTTCATGACTATTCTTTTCTGTCAACACCCGGATTTTTAATCCCAGATGCCCGTTATGCCATACCTCGCAATCCCAGGATTACCATTTTTGCGAGACATAACGGATTGGATATCACAGTACATCATCCATTACAAACCATACATAAGGTCTTACACAAATAAGGATCTCATGATCCAGTCTTAAAACAATAAGCAGCGGAAATAAAAGATAAGCGTAGCGGTGGGATCCATCTTCAGGGGCACAGTAATGACGACGGCAAGTATAGTCCTAGTTATCATAGCCGTCCTGCTGGCCATCATCTTGGTAGTCTCCTTCATAGTTTAGCCATGAGAATAGCCAGGGACAAAAGCCATGAGTACTCTTTCAGTACTCGCAAACTACCACTAACAAGTAGTGCAGTGCTAAGTTAAAGTGCTAAATCTAGGTTTAACTATAAAGTTAAGTTGGAAAGCTAAGCTGAGTTCTGAAACAAAGAAAAATAAAATAAAGTTCTAGAATCACTTCAGTTTGGAAGCTATTATCATAAACACAACCCTGTTGTGGTCAAGTCAAGATTCATCATTCATTTCATAAGTTGTTTTGGAAAACATCTGACAACAAAACAGTATGGCCATTCCAACTGTCCATAACCGCGGACGCAGCTACTCGAATAGTTTGACACTCTGCAGAGGTGGTACACTTTCACCACAAGATTCGATACATCTGTTAGAGATAACCCTGAATCATCATACTTAGTATGCATATAATCAAACATAACCTTTCCTTTACACACCCTAGTATAAGCACCTCTCCTATGAGCATGGCCTCCCAACCATGACCATCTATCATCTTGGGCACTGCATAGGTGGACAACATTGAGAGGTAGCCTCCGCTCAAACCTCTCCCGCGAGGGAACTAACACTAATGCATATAAACTTTTGGCTAAGCCTTACCTAATTCAGGTATTGTGGTTGTACGGTAAATTTGGAATGGTATCGCATCCAAATCCAACCATCAGTTTTTATAAAAGGGCTAAGGCTCATGCCTCAACATTTTCATCATCATAAGCCATTTGTGTTTCTCAACACATGTCAAAACATCTCGATAGAATGACTCATCATTCCAAGGTTTTCATAATTCATTTTCACCAAGTGTTCCCATCTAAGTGACTCAAGTATTTATCTACTCTAAACCACTAAGTTAAGAGTGTTCACTAAGGTGGAAAGATGGGATCAATCTCATGCCATAGAATGACATCTAAAGGTTTCTACATAGGTCAAGTTTTATACTCTTTATGCTACCTTCAAAACAAGTAAAGAACTTTGGGTAAAGTAAAGGAAGTAAGGCTTGAAAATAAGACTTGGGTAACTAGTAGTCAAAGTGGTATAGTCAAGGCATGCCTAAAGCATTTTTGTTAAACCATCTAGTTCAATCCTAGATTGCTAATAGTAGCTTGCTAAGTATAATATTTGCAAGTGTTAGCTTGCCAATAATAGCTTGCCTTGGTTGGTGCAGTGGTTGAAGTTTTCTTCTTCTTCTTGGTAGAACTCCTCCTCCTCGTAAGCTTGGTCGGTACTATCGTCTATAAATACATACGGAGTACACAATCACCAAACAATACTTAACTAATCTAAATATCACTCTAAGGCATGTAGTTGATGATCTATTATCATCACAACCATCACAAGTTTTATTAAATAGTTTCATTCCTTTTGTTTTAGAAAAGTAATTTCTACTCATTGAAAAATTAACTAAGATTTTATATTCACCACTTCAAATATGGGATCATGGGGACACATGTCATCACCACATATTCTAAGATGTGGGAATGTGCTTTAAGGGTTGGATCATAATTACTTTGGTTTAAGTTCATTATTTAATGATTTAAAGTGACTAGAAATGCCTGTATAGCATTATTTTGGTACTAGTACAAAGTTACTGCATGTAAACCCTAATATTATTACATAGTCAGATAGGTATGATGAAATGTGATTTTTGAGAGTTGAAATCAACTCAAAAGTTAACTTGGTTGATTTTATAAAAATGTTGCAAGGTGTAAATGCTTATGTCTTGTTATTTTTACAAGGATATATCTCTAACTCTAATTGAATTAAATCCAACGGGCCTGGGTAGATCTTTTCAGTAGCTTTCTAACAAAATTGGAATCACTCCATTTGGATTTGTAAATCTCTCTGAATTGAATTTTAAACTAAGGGACAGAACTAGGTTTAACTAAAATAGAAAAATCCTAATTTGAATTTACTAGGTCGCACGGGAGCGCTAACGGGCCGACCCAGTGTCACTCCACGGCGCGGGGCTCAGCTGACAGGAGGGGTCCACCGGTCAGTGGCTTATAACGCGCGAAGCGGTACGGGGTGATATGGGTCGTTGGATTAGAACAGGGATCAAGGGATGGGGATCGTCGTCGATGACGAACTGGTCGCCGGCGAACTCTAACCCTAGCGGCTCAGTGGGGGTGCATAGGGGGCGTACCAGGGCTCCAGCGACAACGGCGATGGGGGCAAACGGACTGGTGGTCGACGGCGAGCTCAGGGACGGTCGAGGCAGCTCCGGGGGTGGTCGCAATCAGCAGCGCACTTCTCCTCCAGAGGCGGCCTACTCCGGTGCAATTCCGGCGAACGGCTTCTCGCCTTGCTCCGGCTAGAGGTGTGGGATGGTCAATGAGGTGAGGGGAGGTGAGTGGTGTGCCGAAATGGGCTGGGGGTGCCCTCCTTTTATAGGCTCGATGACGGGACAGCACGGCATGGCCAGGCGACAGTGGCGACATGGCTATGGGCTGCTAGCGGCATGGCTGCGGGCGGCGATCGACGCGCAGTCTCCTGGCGGTGCTCTAGGGCTTTAATGCGGGCTTAGGGGCGGTGGTATGCGGTCGGCCGGAGCTGGCGCTCTGAGCGGCAGAGACGGCGGTGTCCACGGCGAGCGGTGGCTGTGTGGCGTTGGGTGGCGAACGGGCTTGTCCGGTGTGCTCCCTGGGTCGTGGCGAACCGGTGGGCGCAGGCTGCGGTCGAGCGGCGGCTTGTGCACGTGTGTCGGGCGCGGCGCTCTGACGCGTGCTCGGCATGGCGCAGACAGGCAGCGCGCGATGGTTCCTTGGTGGTCCACGGCTTGGCCTGGCTCGGGGAGGGGACAGAGGGTGGTGGTGAGGTCCTGGCTAGCTGCTAGACATGGCGAGAGAGAGGGAGGTGGTCTGCTGAGGTGAGGGCATGGTCGGCCGGCGAGTTGGTGCTCAGCATGGCTTGGCCTTGCCACTAGGGGGTAGGAGATGGGGTAGTTAGGTCTTGGTTAGATCATTTGGAGACAGTGGGAGCAAATGGGGGTCAAATGGGGGCAAAACCCTGTAGTAAACAGTGAGCTATAATTAGAGTTTAAACCCTGCCTGCCAAGTGTTTGATGAAATGGCCGCAAGAACTTTCTTTTTGAATTTTGCAAAGATTTTTGGTGGGTGTGCTAGTACTAAGCTTGAGACTCTGTGGGTGCTTGGGTTTTGAAAATTGAGCTTGTTTGAGTGGTTTTTGAAATAGTGGGATCTTCCCATATGATATAGGTTCCATTTGAAATGTCAATTAAAATTAGTATTTGAATGTTTTTGGCATATCACAAAGTGGGCCTTGGTACCTCATTATGTGTACTAGCAAGGGGTGCAAATATTGATCATTGTTTCTGTTAGGTTTTTAGTACTAGGAATAGCCAAAGTAGGCATGCTAGTTAATTTGGCCAAAATGACCATTCACTTCATTTATTAATTTGGAGTTATTTTTCTTTGGGAAATGTTTGGGAATGATTTAGATGATGTTTAATTCACCTAAGAATCATTTTACAATCAATTGATCACCGAACCATGGCAATTCAAACAACTCCTATTTTAAATGCACACATATATGAATGCTTTCATATTTTTGTTTGGAAAAGTTTTTGTTAACCCTAATTTTGATGATTTGGATCTTAATAACCTTGGATTAAAGTTTTGGGATGTTACAAACCTTCCCCCCTTAAACAAAATCTCATCCCAAGATTTACAAAGAAAATTAGGAACTAAAGAGATTTGGGAACTCTATCCTAATGTAATCTTCACACTCCCAAGTGGCTTCCTCCTCGGTATGGTTGCTCCACTGAATCTTGAGAAACTTGATGCTCCTGGTCCTGGTGGTTCTGTAGGCTTCCTCTAAGATACGGATAGGCACTTCACGATATGTCAGGTCATTGTTGATTTCAACAGCTCGGTGATCGATGTTCTTGAAAACTTCAGTCTTCTCCGGCACTTCCAAGCATTTGCGAAGTAACGAGATATGGAACACATTGTGGATGGCTGACATCTCTTTAGGTAGTTCCAGTTGATACGATACTTCTCCTCGACAGTTCAGAATCTTGAAGGGCCCGATATATCTGGGGGCTAACTTTCCTTTCAGACTAAAGCGTTGGGTTCCTTTCAATGGTGAAACCTTGAGATATACAAAATCTCCGACATTGAAAGTCAGGTCTCTCCTTCTCTTATCAGCATAACTCCGTTGTCTGGATTGGGCGGTCTTGAGGTGCTCACGGACTTTGTGAACCTTCTCTTCGGCTTCTCGGAGAATGTCGGGTCCAAAGATCTGACTCTCTCCTACTTGTGACCAATTCAAAGGGGTACGACACTTCCTTCCGTATAGGAATTCAAATGGTGCCATTTGCAAACTAGCTTGATAATTGTTGTTATATGAGAATTCTGCGAAAGCCAAGCAGTCTTCCCATTTTGATCCGTATTCCAACACACAAGCTCTGAGCATATCTTCTAGGATCTGGTTAACTCTCTCAGTCTATCCATCAGTTTGCGGGTGATACGTTGTGCTAAATTTCAATTTGGTGCCTAATCCTTCCTCGACTTTCTGCCAAAATCTCGAGGTAAACCGGGTTCCTCGATCTAATACTATGGTCTTGGGGGTTCCATGCAGACAAACAATCCTAGCAATGTACAGCTCTGCTAGCTTCGCACTCTGGTAGGTAGTCTTGACAGGTATGAAGTGAGCTACCTTGGACAGTCTATCAACTATGACCCAGATTGATTCATTTCCCCTACTAGAAGTAGGCAAACTGGTGATAAAGTCCATTCCTACGGAATCCCATTTCCATTCCGGAATCTGCAATGGTTGCAACAGTCTTGCAGGTATCTGATGCTCTGCTTTCACTCTTTGACAGATGTCACACTTGGCGATGTAGCTTCCGATTTCTCTCTTCATCTTGTGCCACCAAAATTGCTCTTTCAAATCTTGATACATCTTCGTTCCTCTGGGGTGGATAGAATAAAGAGTATCATGAGCTTCCTTCATGATAACTTGCTTCAACTCTGAATCTGCTGGCACACAGATACGTCCTTTGTACCACAACACTCCTTCTTCGTCTTCAGTGAATCCAGGTATCTTTCCTGTACCAATACGTCGTTTGATTCCGTCGATACTTTCATTCCCCTTCTGGGCTTCCTTGATTTGGCTAATCAAAGTGGGTTGAAGTTCAATGCTAGCTAAGAATCCTCTGCTAACTAACTCAGTCCTGAACTGCTCCAACTCCTCATACAAACTTGGTTGCTTCTCCTTGATCATGGTGTTTAGCCTACACGGCAATCTGCTAAGAGCATCCGCTACCACATTGGCCTTGCCGGGGTGATAGTGAATGTCAAGGTCATAATCCTTGATTAACTCTATCCATCTCCTTTGCCTCATATTCAGCTCCTTCTGAGTGAAAATATACTTCAAGCTCTTGTGATCTGAGTAAATCTCACAGCGATTACCCATCAAATAATGACACCATGTCTTCAATGCCAAAACTATGGCTGCTAATTCAATATCATGGGTCGGATAGTTCTGCTCATGTTGCTTCAGTTGTCGAGACAGATAAGCGATGACTTTGCTTTCTTGCATCAGTACACATCCTAGACCAATCTTGGATGCATCACAATATACATCAAACGGCTTCTTGATGTCTGGCATGATCAATATTGGGGCTGATATCAATCTCTTCTTCAGCTCCTGGAAACTAGCTTCACATTTGTCTATACATTCAAACTTCTTGTCCTTCTTCAACAATTGGGTCATGGGTCTGGCCATGCTCGAGAATCCTTCTACGAACTTGCGGTAGTATCCCGCTAATCCGAGAAATGCACGGACTTGGGTTTGAGTGGTTGGGGCTTCCCATTCTTCGACATCTTTGATCTTGGCGGGATCAACAGAGACTCCTCCGGTAGACACAATATGTCCTAGGAATCCTACTTCTTTTAGCCAAAACTCACACTTGCTGAACTTGGCATATAACTGATGCTCTTTCAGGGTTTCTAGGATGATTCTCAGATGTTGCTCATGATCTTCTTCTGACTTGGAGTAGATAAGGATGTCGTCGATAAACACAACTACAAACTTATCTAGGAAATTCATAAAGATCTTATTCATGAGATTCATGAAATAAGCAGGGGCATTGGTTAATCCAAAAGACATAACCGTATACTCGTATAAACCATAGCGAGTAGTAAAGGCGGTCTTCGGAATATCCGTTGCACGAATCTTAAGTTGGTGATAACCGGTCCTAAGATCAATCTTTGAGAATACCTGGGCTCCAGTCAATTGATCAAATAGATCCTCTATCTTTGGCAAAGGGTACTTGTTTTTGATGGTGACATCATTCAACTTTCTGTAATCTGTGCACAAACGATTGCCTCCATATTTCTTGTCGCCGAATAACACTGGTGATCCCCATGGCGATGCGCTTGGTTGAATCAAGCCTTTTTCTAACATGGCATCCAACTGCTTCTTCAGTTCCACTAACTCTGAGGGGTTCATGCTATAGGGTCTCTAGGCTATGGGTCCGGTTCTAGGGATTAGTTCGATAATGAACTCAATATCCCTATCCGAGGGCATACCTGGCAATTCATCTGGGAATACGTCGGGGTATTCACAGACTACTCTGACTTGGTCTATGGTGGGTAGGGCTAGACTCTTATTGCACTTGAATTGGCGGGGTAAGGTTTCAGAGATATGCTCTACAGTTACTCCAGAGCTACTGGTCATGGTGATGGCTTTCTTAGCACAGTCTATCAGTCCTTTATGCCTTGACATCCAGTCCATACCTAGTACTACTTCCAATCCTTTGGTTCCAAGTACAATAAGGTTGGCATAAAAATCTATCCCATGTATTCTGATAGGTACAACTTTGCAAATTTTTCTAGCTTTTGTAGTTGATCCAGGGATTTGAACTATCATGACATGCTTCAAGTTGGTTGGGTGAATCTTACTAGTGCACGCAAATTCTTCGGTGAAAAATGAATGGGATGCTCCCGAATCAAACAATACCCTTGCTAAAATTGAGTTGACAGAAAACATACCTAGCACTACATCTGGCGCTTCTTGGGATTCTTCAGCGTTCATGTGGAAGAGACGACCGTTGTGGTTGTGACGGTTCCCAGGGGCAAACCATCTCCCTGGGTGAACATTGCGCTGTTGTTGAACTGGGGCATTCAAAGTGGCATTGGCGGCAGTCTTCTTGGGACACTCATTGGAGTAGTGACCCTTCACTCCACACTCGAAACAAGTGATCTAGGACTTGTCCTTAGCTACAACAGGCACAACATTGCTGCCAGTTCTGGGTGCAGTGTTGTTGTTGTTGTTCTTGGAAGGTGCACGGTGGAAATTGTTGGCGTTGCCGAAGTTGTTGTTGTTTCCTCCGGACTTCACATTGCCTCCGCTACGGTTGGGGTAGCTTGGGCGAGACATTGGGGGTCGGTTGTTCCTTGGTGCATATTCTGGTGAGGGGTTGGGATGGTACTTTTGGTGACTGCTGGATCCAGATTGCTACATCATACGACGCTTGCGGTTGTCGTTTGCCTGGTTAATCTTCCCTTCCATCTGAATGGCAGAGTCGACTAGCTCTTCGAGATCCTCGAAACGGATGTTGACGAGGACAGTCTGCATCTCATCATGCAGTCCGTTCAAGAATCTCTCCTTCTTCTTTGCCTCCGTGTTGATATCGTCAGGTGCATATCTGGCAAGTGACAGGAATCTATCACGGTACTCCACCATAGTCATTCTTCCTTGCTTCAACTCTCGGAACTCATCCCTCATTCGGGTGACAAGACCTTGCGGCACGTGGGTGCGGCTGAACTTGACTTTGAATGCTTCCCATGTCATAACTTGACCATGGTTCATTAGGCGGATACTGTTCCACCACGCTCTTGCATCTCTCGCCAGATAGTGGGTGGCGAAGAGAACTTTCTTATTGTCATCAACTCTGGCTACCTACAAGTTATTCTCCATCGTCTGCAACCAGTCATCAGCATCTAGTGGGTTTTCTGGCATGCTAAAGATTGGGGGATTAGTATTCTGGAAGTTTTTCAGCTTGGATCCTTGATGATCCTAATTTCCATGCCCTTGGTTGTTGAGAGCCATCTGGGCGATCTTCTGTAGTGTTGCTAAGTTGGCTTGGCGCTCTGCCCTGCTTGCTTCACGGTCTGCGATGAGATTCTGCAAGATCTGCAGCATTGGGTCTTGTGATGAGCTGCTCCCTCCTTGGTTTCCACGAGTCATCTGAAGATTGAGGTAGATAC
The DNA here is from genome assembly GCA_023614405.1 of Avena insularis. NCBI lineage: Eukaryota > Viridiplantae > Streptophyta > Magnoliopsida > Poales > Poaceae > Avena > Avena insularis. Next base: position 510,876,651 of record CM042690.1, read on the forward strand.
AGGGGTAAGAGGGAAATTCTAAGGTTCATGGTTTTGGTTTCAAATCTAAAACTTTGAGTTAGACTCAGGTTTTTCAACTAACTCCATTTCATTCATGCAAGCAAGCACACGATACAACACACACCACGACAATCAAAAGAGAACAGATGGTTTGAAGAACCATTATGTAAGCTACGATACAGTGGAACCGATACATCTCATGCTACGATAGTGCTCTAGTGCATCTACTCATCATCGATGAAGTCGGAGTCCTCATCGTTAGTGTAGAAGTCCACAGCATCCTCCTCCAAAAAGTCAGCATCATTGCTGAGGTAAGAATCCATGTCTCCCTGGATGTCTTCACCCTCATCTTCTTCTTCCTTGGCTGCAAGCTGAGCTTCCTACTCCTTGACGATCTTCTCGAGGTCGGCCACCTTCTTACGAAGACGGGCGATGGTGCGATCCTTCTTGGCACGCTGGCGGTGAAGAGACTGGCGATCCTGGACGAGAAGTGCGAAAGTCTGGGCCTTCTGGTCGGCAATGGCATGGTTCTGGTTGGCTAACTCTCTAGCATTGTCTAGTTCCTGTTGTCTGTCGTGCAGCAAGAAGTCAAGATTCTCCACTTGACGCCTCAACTATGGGTGACTTGGCATCTCCATCGGCATTCCCATGAAGTCACGTCTTGCATAGTGAGCAAAACGGGTTCCCTGGAGTTGGTTGACACTGAGGGCACATAGACGTGTGATGACCCACAAGTATAGGGGGTGTATCGCAGTATTTTCAATAAGTAAGAGTGTCGAACCCAACGAGGAGCAGAAGGTGCTGGCTAGTGGTATGGATCAAGAATTCTCTACAAATACTTAGCAAACGGATTTTTAGGGGTTTTTGATAAAGCAAGTAAACAAAGTATGAGTAAATAAAAGACAGTAGGAATAAATGCAGCAAGTGGCCCAATCCTTTATGCAGCAAAGGACAAGTCGGTTGTATTACTTAAGATGACCAAACGTTCTCGAGGACACATGGGAAGACTGTCAAGTGCTTTCGCTTCATATAGTTGATTAATCTTCTTTAGCTTGCTAAGTGTTGTGTGGGTGAACCTATGCTAATGTATCGCCCCATCCAAGACTAATAAATACTTGTGATTATACCCCTTGCAAACATCCGTAAGTACAAGAAAGTAATTAAGGTAGAAACCTAACCACAACTTTAAACTCTAAGACCCTTACGTCCCTTGTGCAATGGTTTCCTAATGGGGGTTCAGGTTTCTGTCACTCCGGCAACCCCTATAATTAGTAGCCAAATACACAATGCATTTCCCTAGGCCCATATAGGTGAAGTGTCATGTAGTAGACGTTCACATGACACCACTAGAAGAAGTACACCACAACTTAAATATCAAACTATTGAATCTTTCTCAACACAACTCCACTACTAACAACATGGCTTCTCCCATGTCCTTAAGAACAAAACGAACTACTCACAAGACATCATATGGATCATGATGAGAGATGGACTAATGATGTATAACAATCTGAACATAAACAATAATTCAATGGTTCACTCAATAGCATCAACTACAAAGAGTAATCAACACCGGGAAAGTTTCCCCTATGAACTATAGCAAGATTCAACGCAATTATTACAGCAATATGGAGATGGTGATGAGGGTTCTGATGATGATGATGGTGGTTATGATGATGATGATGATCCCGATGAAGTCCAGCTTGATGGTGGTGTTGATGGTGACGATCTCCCCTCTCCGGGAAGGAATTCCCTCGGCAAAAATCTATCTACCGGAGAGATCTTTCTCTCTCGGTGTTTTCCGCCCCGCAGAGGCGTCGGAATATTTCTGTGGTCGCCCCCCGGGTCTTAGGGTTTCGGGAGGATGATATACGCCAGAGGAGAGAGGCTGGAGTGGGCCAGGGTGGCCACACCACCTCCTGGCGCGGCCTAGGGTTGCCCACGCCAGTGGGTGGTGTGGGCCCCCTGTGGCCCATCTCCACTCCGTCTTCTGGCATCCTTAGTCTTCTGGAAAAATAGGATTTTCCATATATTTTCCCTGATTTTCTGATCTTCGCGAATTTTGCCTCTAAACATCACCTTTTCCATTAGAATCCTGACTGCAGCGGTACATGCTCCAAAAGTCATCAACCATGCAAAAACAGATGAAATAACATAAGTATCACCTCTCAATACGGAATATATCAATGAATAATAGTGAATTAAGACATAGAATAGTGATGCAAAATGGACGTATCAACTCCCCCCAAGCTTAGACTTCGCTTGTCCCCAAGCGAAACTGAGCTCAATAAACATGGCATCAGGTTTATGGAGTGAAGAGTCGATAAAAGAATACGGACAAGAAGCATCACATTCATCAAATACATAGATCATAATAGAAGACAACTCACTATTATATAACCCAACTTGCAATGAGTAAAGGAAACACAATAAAGATACATAAAGTGAATCATAATTGGTAATGGCAAACTTAGCTCTTGGTCGAAGAATAGTTGATAATTTGCTAGAGTTCACAAATAGCTGGTTTTCAATGATAGCTTTCAATGTAGTAAACATCAAGATAAGAGCAATCTGCAAAACAAGGAACATAAGAAACATGATTGAATAAATCATCATATGAATGAATGAAACACAACAACTCAAAATACTTGCTGAGGTAGAGAGGAATAGGTTTACTGACTCAACTACAAATTAAAAGAAAGGCCCTTCACAGAGGGAAGCAGGGATTGCAAGTCTCATAAAGAGCTCCCAAAAATTATGATACTTACTAGCTTTCAGCTCTCATTGCCCCTATCATAGGCATCTTTTGGTGATTAAGGTTAAAGTGACACAACTAAGAGGATATGCATGACAAGTTACAAATTTAAGTCTCATGCCCCTTACTTATGAGTACTGATCCTCATGCTACTCAACTTCAGTCACGAGCAAGCTCTTATCATTGTAAATACATGTGTATCATTAAGAACCGCCAACGGGGTACCCCTTGCACATGACACAGGAGCTATCCCATAATCAAAATGACAAGGCAAGCAGACAGTGAGCATCTCAGTGATCTTTTTATTTGCTATTTGCATAGGTTTTTATTGAGGATGCTTCATAGAATGCTCACTACAGTTATGCTGCAAGTTTCCACCATGATTAGGCATGGCTTAGGCTAGTGGCCCAGGTGTTTATCTAACACACATATAAACTCCATGATCTTACAAGTTCCACTTTTATTTCACACCGCCGGGATCCATAAGCAAAAGAACATGATATCAACTAGGTACAAAGTACCAAATGAAGTGTTGAAAGCGGTCCCCATGATACATGGTTCTGCTAACTTCAACTCATAAAGCGCAAGCATATACGCAAAAAAGAAGGACCCAATGGTTCAAGTTTATTAAATGCAAGAAAATAAAGTGCGCCATCAAGTTCGTGAGAGCTTTAATCACTAATTTTCACATACCAAGTTTAATTTGGGACGTAGATAAAACAAGAATTTACTTGGAATAGCAATAATGCTACTAGGTAGGTATGGTGGACACAAATGGCAAAGGTTTTGGTTTTAAGGAGGTGGATGCACGAGAAGAATACCCTCTCAGTACAGGTTTTTGGCTAGCAAGGCTGGGTAGCAAGTATAAGAGTTGAAGGAAACAAACAAACATACAAGTGATAAAGACAAACATGCAATCTTCCTTGGAAGCACAAAAGATCTTAACTAGAGAATACTAGACTTATGAGCAAATCAAGAAAGAAAGATGACGAAATTATTTTTTCTTTAGAGTACTTTTATCTTTTCATTCAACTCTCAAAAATAGTGTTGCTACTGACCGAGCCAAGTTTGCCAAAACCAACTAAATTAACTCAATGATCCCAAAGTGCCACCAATACTAACAACAAGATCAATCATATAACCACGAATTGAAAACTAATATAAGCTATGCAAAAGAGTAAATGATAGAACTTCTCATTAATATTCCATAACCGCAACTCACACCAAGGGATACATATCTAACGAGAGAGGGGACACTACCATAATGCAAACCATCCTACATAATAACTCCTCTATTCATGATATGACTCTACTAATAAGGTAAAAAATATAGAAGATAGTGATGTGATACTGCGACACTCCCCCAAGCTTGGAATAAACCAAGGGGATGCCAAACCTGATGACGAATTACTCCTTAGGTGGTGGTGGTATCCTCTCGATGAGCCCTCTGATCAGTTTCCCCAAGTCCTCAATCTCGAAAGTGAGATTACGAATCAGTTGTGAGTTTTGCTCAATGCGGCTCATGATCATGTCGTGTTGAGAATTATTCTTTCCCCACTCTTCCTCCTTAAAGTCTTCTTTTCCTGCATGGCTAGAACGAGGCAAATCCCAATTGGAGGGTAATTTCCCCTTGGGCATATTCTGGTATTGATGCTCATGGATAAGGGTATGGAAAGGATTCTTGGTGCGTGGAGGAAGTGACCAGGGATCTGAACGGTGATGAGGAGGCTTCCCTCCAATGGCTGGGTTTGCCACCACTCCAATGCTTGCAATGGTAGTGCCGGTATGCGGATGTTGGCCTTGCTCCTCTTCACCTTCACTCTTGATCTCCTTCTCCTTCCCAGGGTCTTGGAGGTCTTCCTCCATGGGCTCCTTCCCTTTATCCTTGGCAGACACCATTGTGCTTCTAAGCCTTCAAAGAGTATGTCCTGGTAGAAACAGATTGAAACAAAAACACGACGAAAACACGATATACGAACCTCGGGGGATCCGGGGGGGTTATATATTACGAAGTTTCATATCAAAAGGAAGGTACTGGGAGAAAACGAGTCGGAGGCGGAGTCTGGGGTGGACTCACCACCTGGTGGCGCGGCCAGGGGTGGGCCCGCGCCACAGGGTGGTGTGAGCCACCTGCCCGCTTTCCGTCCCTTTTTCGCTTCGTAGCTTTCCTTATTGACTGAAAACTGCAAAAATATAGTTGGATAGTATTTTCGCGGAACTTTTCTTACCAGAACTATTACCTATTTGAAAACAAACTCTGCAGGTCTCTGAATTTGGTATCTAGTAGATTATTTTGGAGTAACCACTTGAATAACATCAATATCTTCATCTTCATACACTTATTATTTGAGTCATAAAACCCTTCTCTTCCTTATTACACCATTATCTCCACTTCCTGGAAATTTCTTTTACACAAAACTTCACACAGTTCTCATTAGCAACATTAGTATAAGTGAAGTGATAAAACCTTTTGAGTCTAACTTCAACTGAAAACCATGAAAACATAAGCTGCTGTAGCAACTCCTTCCGAAAACCCAAAAAGAATTCAAAAAGGAAATCGAATAAAGAAGCAAATGCAAGAGTGGCTAAATCTGTCAAAACAGAACAGCAGGTAAAGATCAATTTTTTCGAAAATCTTCTGTTGCTCAAATCAAAAAGTTCAAAACTAACGAAAGTTAAATAACAACCTGGGGCAGAAGCACAAAAAATTACAGCTCAATCAGACATACAGAGGTCTCTCACGAATTTTTACGATGAAGCACAAAAATTTGTTTCGGGACAACAACTTCCCCAAATCTTACTTCTCTCTCATTAGAGGTTGATCTTGACACAAAACCAAACAAAACGGATAAGGAGAGGTTATTACCGAAGTAATAACTTAAAAGACTCAAAGAAACAAAAACAAACTGAAAGCAAAAACAAGTTGGGTTGTCTCCCAAAAAGCTCTTTCTTTATAGCCATTAAGATGGGCACGATAATTTTGAAGATGCTCACATAGGAATATGAATTGAGGTGAAAGAGAGCATTAAGAAGCAAAAATACACACATTTAAGTCTAACCCACTTCCTATGCAAGGGAATTTTGTAAACAAACAAGTTGTTGAAACCAAAGGCAACTTGCATAAGAAGGCAAAAGAAGTGCAACATAGAAACTTTCAGCATAAAACGAGGAAACTTGATATTATTGAGATACATATGAACACTTTTCCCTCTTTCATAGTAACTTTCAGTATCATGCATAAACTTAACAATATAACTATCACAAGGACCATCATAGCACTGATCGCTTATTCTAACAAAAAACACAGGAATACTAGCTCCCATAACACTACTTTGGGAAACAATATTAGAGGTATCCTTACAAAGGATAGTGTATCCCTCTTCTTCATATTTAGTAACAAAGTCTTTCACGTTTGCTATTATAGGTTCATCAACCAATTGTTTATCAGGTTCAACAGCTTTTCTTGTACTTTCATTAACCATACTAGCTATCATAGAGTGCTCCCTTATCTTAACTGGGAAAGGCATTTTCTCAATTTAAGGTTTAGGTAAAACATGATTAGTAGTATAAACTTCAGTATTTCTTGTAGGAACACCCTTAGCAATATCTTTATAAGGTTCATGATACTTATTCCACTTCTTTTTAGGCACTTCAATATAGGAAGCAAAAGCCTTAAATAAAGAAGCAATAGCTTGAGAGTCTAGACCATAAGCATTACTAATATTTTGAAAGTCATCAGTTCCCATAAAAGATTCAATGCATTCATAATAATAATTTATACCTGACTTTCTACCTTTGTCATTCTCCCAAGCTTCAGCATTGTCTTGAATATGGTCCAGAAGATCCCATTTAGCTTCTTCTTCCATACGAGTGAATGATCCAGCACAAGAAGCATCTAGTAAATCCTTATCATGTAGAGAAAGCCTTGCATAAAAGTTATTGATAATAATATTGTTGGGGAACTCATGAATGGGACATTTGAGCATTAGTAACTTAAATCTCCCCCAAGCTTGAGCTGTACTCTCTCCATCAAGAGGCCAAAAGTTGTATATTTGATTCCGATCTTTATGAATCTCACTAGGAGGATAAAACTTTGAATAAAAGAGAGGTACTATTTCCTCCCATTCCAGAGCTTGACCATTCTTCAACAGCTTATACCATTCCTCAGCTCTTCCTTTCAGTGATAATGAGAATAACTTCTTCTTAACTTGATCTATAGTAATACCTGCACACTTGAACAACCCGCATAATTCGTGTATAAAGAGCAAATGATCACCGGGATGGACAGTTCCATCCCCAACATAGTAGTTATCCATAACACGATCAATAATTCTTGTAGGTATTTTAAAAACATCATTCTCAGCAGGAGGTGGTGGTTTATCTACTACCTTAGCAGTGGTAGTAGCATTACCAAATAAGAAACTCAGAGAATTATCCATAACAAAAATAAAGGAACTAGCAGAAGTAAACAATACTCATAGTAGAAGTTTCCTTTACCAGTTCCACTCTCCAATAGCGCTTCACTCCCCGACAACGGCGCCAGAAAATAGTCTTAATGACCCACAAGTATAGGGGGTGTATCGCAGTATTTTTGATAAGTAAGAGTGTCGAACCCAACGAGGAGCAGAAGGTGCTGGCTAGTGGTATGGATCAGGAATTCTCTGTAAATACTTAGCAAACGGATTTTTAGGGGGTTTTGATAAAGCAAGTAAACAAAGTACGAGTAAATAAAAGACAGTAGGAATAAATGCAGCAAGTGGCTCAATCCTTTATGCAGCAAAGGACAAGCCGGTTGTATTACTTAAGATGACCAAACGTTCTCGAGGACACATGGGAAGACTGTCAAGTGCTTTCGCTTCATATAGTTGATTAATCTTCTTTAGCTTGCTAAGTGTTGTGTCGGTGAACCTGTGCTAATGTACCGCCCCATCCAAGACTAATACATACTTGTGATTATACCCCTTGCAAACATCCGTAAGTACAAGAAAGTAATTAAGGTAGAAACCACCACAGCTTTAAACTCTAAGACCCTTACGTCCCTTGTGCAATGGTTTCCTAATGGGGGTTCAGGTTTCTGTCACTCCGGCAACCCCTACAATTAGTAGCCATATACACAATGCATTCCCCTAGGCCCATATAGCTGAAGTGTCATGTAGTCGACGTTCACATGACACTACTAGAAGAAGTACACCACAACTTAAATATCAAACTATTGAATCTTTCTCAACACAACTCCACTACTAACAACATGACTTCTCCCATGTCCTCAAGAACATACCAAACTACTCACAAGACATCATATGGATCATGATCAGAGATGGAATAATGATGTATAACAATCTGAACATAAACAATAATTCAATGGTTCACTCAATAGAATCAACTACAAAGAGTAATCAACACCGAGAAAGTTTCCCCTATGAACTATAGCAAGATTCAACGCCATTGTTACAGCAATATGGAGATTGTGATGAGGGTGCTGCTGCTGATGATGGTGGTGATGATGATGATCCTGATGAAGTCCAGCTTGATGGTGGTGTTGAAGGTGACGATCTCCCCTCTCCGGGAAGGAATTCCCAGAATTGCTCTGGGAGAGATCTTTCTCTCTCGGTGTTTTCCGCCCCGCAGAGGCGGCGACATCTTTCTTTGGTCGCCCCCCGAGTCTTAGGGTTTCGGGAGGATGATATACGCCAGAGGAGAGAGGCTGGAGTGGGCCAGGGTGTCCACACCACCTCCTGGCGCGGCCTAGGGCTGCACGCGCCAGGGGGTGGGGTGGGCCCCCTGTGGCCCATCTCCACTCCGTCTTCTGGCATCCTTAGTCTTCTGGAAAAATAGGATTTTCCGTATATTTCCTCGGATTTTTTGACCTGCGCGAATTTTGCCTCTAAACAGCACCTTTTCCATCAGAATCCTGACTGCAGCGGTCCATGCTCCAAAAGTCATCAACCATGCAAAAACAGATGAAATAACATAAGTATCACCTCTCAATATGGAATATATCAATGAATAATAGTGAATTAAGACATAGAATAGTGATGCAAAATGGACATATCAACGTGCGAGAGCTTCATGCATTACCCTGGCTAATCCATCTAGCCAGTTGTTCTCTCTCACGGAGAACTAGATTCTCCCGGATGTTGGTGCTTCGATGCTTCCTCTAAGATCAGCGGTGACTAGCCACTGTAAGTCTCCTCCTGGGGGTCCTGGAAGTTGAGCTCCAAGAAACTCCAGATGCGGGCGTCCCAGTAAATCTGACAGTGAATCCAGATCCCTCTCGAAGATCAGTTGACCTCCGTTTCCCAACTGGTAGAACTTGCTGAACTGAGACTCCATCTACAAGAATTAAGGATGGGGGAATTAGTGAAGTGATCAAGTGTGTCAAATTTTAAGTAGTAATGTAAGAATTTTGAGGACATGAATTTTTGAGAAAGAAAGAATTCACAAGGATAAGAGAGGAGATAGTTTTTCATAAATAATCACTTTGGTTTTGAAACTAAGTTTTTTGTTTGGACGTCCATTCTAACTAGGGTCTCCTATGGTCAACCTGGCTCTGATACCAACTTGTCAACACCCGGATATTTAATCCCAGATGCCCGTTATGCCATACCTTGCAATCCCAGGATTACCATTTTTGCGAGACATAACGGATTGGATATCACAGTACATCATCCATTACAAACCATACATAAGGTCTTACACAAATAAGGATCTCATGATCTAGTCTTAATACAACAAGCAGCGGAAATAAAAGATAAGCGTAGCGGTGGGGTCCATCTTCAGGGGCACATGCAATGCTGACGAAGGCAGATAGTCCTAGTTATCATAGCCGTCCTACTGGCCATTATCTTGGTAGTCTCCTTCATAGTCTGGCCATGAGAATAGCCAGGGACAAAATCCATGAGTACTCTTTAAGTACTCGCAAACTACCACTAACAAGTAATACAGTGCTAAGTTAAAGTGCTAAATCTAGGTTTAACTATAAAGTTAAGTTGGAAACCTAAGCTGAGTTCTGAAACAAAGAAAGATAAAATAAAGTTCTAGAATCACTTAACTTGGGAAGCTATTGTCATAAACACAACCCTGTTGTGGTCAAGTCAAGATTCATCATTCATTTCATAAGTTGTTTTGGAAAACATCTAACAACGAAACAGTATGGCCATTCCAACTGCCATAACAGCGGACGCGGCTACTCAAATAGTTTGACACTCTGCAGAGGTGGTACACTTTCACCACAAGATTCGATACATCTATCAGAGATAACCCTGAATCATCATACTTAGTATGCAGACAATCAAACATAACCTTTCCTTTACACACCCTAGCATAAGCACCTCTCCTATGAGCATGGCCTCCCAATCATGACCATCTGTCATATTGGGCACTTCATAGGTGGACAACATTGAGAGGTAGCCTCAGCTCAAACCTCTCCCGCGAGGGAACTAATACTAATGCATATAAACTTCTGGCTAAGCCTTACCCAATTCAGGTATTGTGGTTGTACGGTAAATTTGGAATGGTATCGCATCCGAATCCAACCATCGGTTTTTATAAAAGGGCTAAGGCTCATGCCTCAATATTTTCATCATCATAAGCCATTTGTGTTTCTCAACACATGTCAAAACATCTCAATAGAATGACTCATCATTCCATGGTTTTCATAATTCATTTTCACCAAGTGTTCTCATCTAAGTTACTCAAGTTTTTATCTACCCTAAACCACTAAGTTAAGAGAGTTCACTAAGGTGGAAAGATGGGATCAATCTCATGCCATAGAATGACATCTAAAGGTTTCTACATGGGTCAAGTTTTATACTCTTTATGCTACCTTCAAAACAAGTAAAGAACTTTGGGTAAAGTAAAGGAAGCAAGGCTTGAAAATAAGACTTGGGGTAACTAGTAGTCAAAGTGGTATAGTCAAGGCATGCCTAAAGCATTTCTGTTAAACCATCTAGTTCAATCCTAGCTTGCTGATACATTGCAAATGTATCTATAATTTTTGATGTTCCATGCTTGGTTTTATCCACTTTCTTGTGTTTTGTTCCAACTTTGGAGTACTTTTCATATGATTTCTTGGACTAACCTATTAACAAGAGCCAGAGTGCCAGCTGCCTATTTTCTGCTGTTTTTGGTTCCAGGAAAGTCAGAAAATGAATATTCTCGAAATTGGACGGGACAAAAGCCAAAGTGCCTATTTTTCCGGAAGGGATCAAGTGCCAGAATACGAGACGGAGAGGGGCCAGGGGCCGGCCACACCACCTGGTCGCGCGGCCAGGCCTGGCCCACGCCAGGGGGTGGTGTGGTGGCTCCCGGCACCCCCTCGGCCTCTCCTTCCGCCTATAAGTTGTCCTCGGGACGAAAACCCTAAGTACCCGATCAAAAATCCACGAAAGAGTTCAGAGTCTGGCCATCTCCATCCCTAGATTGGGAGGATCTGAAGCTCTTCCGGCACCTGGAGAGAATTCACCATCAAGGCCTTCTTCATCACCATGCAAGCCTCCGGTGTGATGCGTGAGTAGTTCATCCTTGGACTACGGATCCATGTAGTAGCTAGATGGCTGGTTTCTCCTCCTTTGTGCTTTCATGTTTAGATCTTGTGAGCTCCGTTCATGATCAAGATCATCTATTTGTAATCCATACATGTTGTGTTTGCGGGGATCCGATGGATATTGAGATGCTATTTCAGATTGATTATTGATTCTATCATGTCTTTGTTACTTGAGATCTTGCATGCTTTCCGTTGTTAGTAGCTATCTTGGCCAAGTAGATGCTAGCAACTCCAAGAGTTAGTATTTATGCTCGATAGTGGGTTCATGCCTCTGGTAATCTGGGAAGTGAGAAATCTCTAAGGTACTAGATGTGTCGCTACTAGGGAGAAAACAACAATCCTTTGTTCATAGAACAATCGTATTGTTTACTTTACACGCAGTTAAAAGCAATAATCTGTTGCTTGCAACTTAATCTTGGAGGGGTTCGGATGATAACCTGAAGGTGGATTATTAGTCATAGATGCAGTTGGATGGCGGTCTATGTATTATGTTGTAATGCCCAATCAAGTCTCAAAGGAGTCAAGATGATTAGTATATGCATGTATTGCTTTCTCGGTGTTTGTCAATTGCCCCGCTGTAATTTGTTCACCCAGCATGTTATCTATCTAAGGAGAGCCACCTCTAGTGAACTATGGATCCCGGTCCTTGTCTTTTACATACAATCTATAAATTGTTTCTGCTTTGTGTTTATTTTCTGCAAACTATTACTTCTTTCCAATTGATATGTTTAATCCTTTGTTTTCCGCAAAACACGATGAGATTGACAACCTCATCGCAAGTTGGGGACAAAGTTCTATGGTTGTGTTGTGCAGGTCTCCATGTTGCTACTAGCACCGGTAGTGCGCCCTGCCAAAGCTCAGCTAGTAACACCTTTGAGGTGTTTCCTTGCTCCTACTGGTTCGATTAAACCTTGGTTTCATAACTTAGGGAAACTTGTTGCTGTGCTCATCATACCTTCCTCTTGGGGTTCCCAACGAGCTCTACATCAACCACGAGCCATCAACACATTTTCTGGGCGCCGTGCATTGAGCCATCAAGCAATTTTCTGGCGCCGTTGCCGAGGAGTCAAGGACATCTTCACAAGGGGAGTCCCTTATAACCAATCTCTTTACTTTGTTGTTTTTGTTTTGCTTAGCTTTCTTTTTGCTTTGTTTGGTTGTTTTGTTCTTCAAAAAACACAAAAAAATTAGTTTTACTAGTTTGCTTTCTTATTGAAAAACAAAAAAAATTAGTTCATCTCTTAAGTTGCCTTTATGACTAGCTCTGCTCTAATCACTATTTCATTATGGATAGCTCACTCAGTTTCCAATTTGGGAACAGTATTATGACTGCTAAGGTAATAGGTGAACCACCGCCTGCTAGAACCTCCATGGAAGAAGAAATTGCTGAACCTGAAAACTCTTTAGATGAAAAAGAGGAGGAGAGTGATGGACAAAAGGAGGAAGAATGGATCTACCCATGCCTACTTTCTAATGAGAGTAACTCTTTATCCCTTACATTATTTGATTGTCCCCCATGCTTATCAAAGGAGGGTGAATGTTATGTTCCCGAGGATTCTTTTGAAAATGTTTATAATAAAGCTCTAGTGCTTGTAGATCATGAAAAGCATGCCTTATGTGATAGTTATATTGCTGAGTTTATTCATGAGGCTACTGAAAATTATTATGAGAGAGGAAAATATGGTTGTAGAAGTTTTTATGGTAATGAAGCACCTCTCTATGTGCTGAAACTTTTGAAGTTACTTGTGTTTTATCTTCCTATGCCTGTCACTTTGCTCTTTGTGCATTTATTTGCATACAAGATTCCTATGCATAGGAAGTGTGTTAGACTTAAATGTGTTTTGAATTTGCTTCTTGATCCTCTCTTTTACTTCAATTCATATTTCCTATGAGAGCATCTTCTCAAATTTTCATGCCTAACTTAAAGGCGTTAAAGAAAAGTACTTATTGGGAGATAACCCAAAACTTTTAGATGAGTCTTGGAAGTTACTACTTCAGTAATAACCTCTCCTTATCCTTTTTATTTGCTTTTTGTGCCAAGAGTAACCTCTAATGAGAGTGAAGTAATGATTGGGAAAGTTGCTGTCCCGAAACAGATTTTTGTGCTTCACTATAAAAATTCCTGTGAGAGCTCTGTATGTCGGATTGAGCTGTAATTTTTTGTGATTCTGACCCAGGTCGTTATATAACTTTCGTTAGTTCAACACGTTTTGATTTGAGCAACAGAAGGTCTTCGAAAAAATTCGTCTTTACCTGCTGGTCTGTTTTGACAGATTTCTGCCATTTTCTGCATTTGCTTCTTGTTGGTTCCTTCTTGAGTTCTTTTGGGGAATTGAGCTTTTTGAGGGAAGTTCTACAGTATATAGTGTTCTAATGAAAGTTTATTTGGTGTTAGAACTGAACCTTAAGACTTATTTATCTTAAGTGCACTAATGTTGCTAATAAAGATTGTGTGAAGTTTTGTATGAAGGAAAATTTTCACGTGTATGGAAGGAATGAGTAATGAGATGAAGGATGGACTAAAGATCAAGCTTGGGGATGACACGCGTGTCACCCCAAGAAATATCCAAGAAGTACAAGCGTCAAAGCTTGGGGATTCCCAAGGCATCCCCTTCTTCATCAATAAAAATCCCAGGTTTCTTCCAAACGCTTCATTTTTATTGTTTCATGCATAGTTGTGTTTTTCTTGGAGCGTCTTCTTTTTCCTTTTCGTTTTGGTTTTTAGTTTGCTTGGTTTTCTTAGTTTTCTGAATAAGTTGGTTGGACCCCCTCTTTCATACATTGGTTTGCAAGTAGTTTGGTTTGGTTTGGAAAAGAGTAGGAAAGTTCATACTTATGTGGTAAAAAGAGCTTGTTTTTGACTGTGGCCTGTGCTTTGTCATGCCATGCTTGATATTGTTTTGGCTTTATGCTTAGTATTCTTTGCTGTAGCATGACTTGTTATAAACAATTGAGATTTCTTAATGTGCCTTGGATGAATCATGCGTTGTTTTAGCATATTAAAGCATAGTATAGTGGTATTCTCCTTTGATGCTTTATTTGGGTTGACTTGGCACATGCTCACACCATGTTATGACTATCAAAAGTCACCATAAGCCCTTATGATCCTTTAGTTTTCAACTTGTAGTATCACTTTATGCTTTGATCAATGATGTTTTGTCGCTCTGCATGATTATGGTCATTATTGCTCTCTTAGTTTGTCGCTCCCAGTCTTTTGCTAGCCTCCACAACAAAGTATGAGTTCCACTCATGCATCCAACTCCCTAAACCAAGTTTTTCCAAAGATTCCACCATACCTACCTACTAGCTTATGCTATTTCAAGTATATTCATGCTTTTTTCTACCTTTCACTTGTTATGAGAAAACTAGTGATTAAAGCTCTCACGAACTTGATGGCACACTTTACTTTATTGCCTCTAATAAACTTGAACCATTGGGTCCTTCTTTGTTGCGTATATTCTTGCGCTTTATAAATTGACATTAGCAGAACCATGTTTCATGGGGAACTCTTTCAACATTGCACTTGTACTTTGTACCCCGTTGACATTATGTTCTTTTGCTGACGGATCCCGGCGGTGTGAAATAAAAGTGGAACTTGTAAGATCATGGAGTTTGTATGTGTGTTAGAGAAACGCCTGGGCCGCTAGCCTAAGCCATGCCTAATCATGGTGGAAACTTGCAGCATCACCATAATGATCACTCTATGAAGCATCCTCAATAAAAACCTATGCAGATAGCAAATAAAATGTAGCACCCCGGTAAAACCACTACTAGAAAATCGCTTGGAGTTTGCGCTTTGTGCATCATCATGACATCATCATGCATGTTTGATCATAAAAGTATATTTGCAAAAACCCTATTTTGTTTTCTAATTAGCCTCGTTTTATTTCAAATTATAAAACCAGGTCTTCCTGGATATTTTATTTGCCTAAAAACAAATTACAAAAGTCTGTTTTAAAAATAAAATAAAAGTTAAGGTTTTTTTAGGGGCAGCCCAGCCGGCCAGGCCCGAGGCCCAGCTAGCCAGGCCACCCCAAACCCTAGCTAGACACACCCCAGACCCGACCACACCCCTCCTGCCGCACTTCCACGCGCGATCCCCAGCCCCTGGCCCCGCGCGGCGCACGGTAGGCTCGCGCACACGACACGCTCGCCCGTCCCCTGACCCCACCACGACCAACCACGTCGCCACCTGCCTCGCATCCCCACCAACCCCCACGTCTCCTCCCAGGTTCCCTTCCCCCGTTCGCGTCCTCTCCTTCCCGAGCCTTCCTCGCCTTGCCCCCCTGCATGTGTACGCCGCCGCCTGCAGATCCCCGCCCGCAGGTGCTCGCCCCGTCGCCCCTGTCTGCTAGCCGCCTTCCCCATTCTCCGTCGAGCGCGCGCCACCGCCTGGACCCCGTGCGGCCTGCATCGCCGGCCCTCCCTCTCCTCGCCGGCCCGGGTCGCCTGTTCGACCTCCGGCAGCGACGCCCCTACTCTGGCGCCTGCGCTGCCTCGCGTCGCCGCCCGCGCGGCCCCTACCTCTTCAGACCTCCGCCGTGCTGCCTCGGACACTGAAGCCTAGCGTCCCGTCTCTCTGCGCTGTCGCACGTGGCCGTCCTTCCCGCTCGCCGTCACGACCCTCTGCTCGACCCCGGCCGCACCTCCTCTACCTCGCCGACCTTCAGCCGCCATGGTCGGTCTCGCCTTCCCAAGGCTGTCCTCAACCCTATCCATCCTCGTCGGCTGCGTGTGTCGTGTTGGCCCCCGTCTTGAGCACCAGCCCGTGCCGCTCCGGACGCCCCGACCGTGCCAGCGACGCCCCTCTGTGTGCTCTCGTTGCCCTGTTGCCACCACCTACATTTGAGCAGAGAGGGTGAAGAGGAAGGCATCCGTTCATTTTGGGGTGCTACCGAATATGTGGTACCGTTGTTAAACGACCCGGTGTTGAGTTGATAGGAAGGTGTTGATGAGATGATGATGGTTTCTGTGCGGATGATAAGGATTTCCATGTAGACAAGTACCAAAGCCACCGGTGACCCACCTCGACTATTTCCGCTCCGGCGATCGAAGATGTACATGGTGCCACTCCAAGGCCACTGACACCGAACCAAGTTCTCCATGGAAACCCGAGATCTTCTTCCCGGACCCAGAGACGCCGAGACCCTGAAGACCCCGATCTTGGACCCGAAGGCCCGAGCTCTCCTTCTCGGATCCGAAGATCTAGTTCTCCCAAAGTTTGAAGACCCAAACCTGGACTCCGTCGAACCCTCGGAACCAAGTTCGCCGACCCCTCCCTCTAATGTGTGACCCCTATCCGAGACCCCTATATTTTATAATATATGACTTTGTCACTTGTTGCATATAAATTGATCATATTGCATACATCTTCATTTGTTTAGGGGGGTATATTATCGATTCACCTAATAATTAAATATGGAGACTATATGCGGGATATTCTAGTCTTATATTAGTCCCCATTTAAATTGGTGTAGCGAACCGATGCCATGTTTTGTCTTGCTAATCCAACATTTAATTTGCGGGGTAGATAAATAACTTGAACCATATAATTATTTGTCGGGACCAGGTTCCACTTAATATTGCCTAATAGCACCACATCTGTGCCATGCCATGCATCATATCATAAGCATGCCGGATCTTCTGCCGTAGTATTAAATAGTGCATCTGGTGTTTCTTCTAGTGTTTGCTTCTTCACGGATTAGGCCGATGAGTTGATGCGAGTATCGACAAGTTCTACGGATATGAACCTCCGGCAGTGTTTCCCAGGCGAGCATTCTCTCCCTTTCTACCTATTTTGCGTTTATAGTCTTTATTTCCTCCTGTTGATCTATTCCTATCTGTGTCGCGATGCTTTAGTTTCCGTGCACCATTTATACTCCTTGCAGCCTCTATATTGCCATGGACACATCCTATTGCCTGTTGTTTGATAGGTAGTCGGCCTTGTGAGTCGTAGTTGCTTGCTTCTGTGTTGCTTCGCATCGTTGTCGTTCCACCGTTAACGGCAAGTTGGCACATGATAAATGGTGGAGATGCTTAATGGTGGAGATGATCATGACTTTAAATACAACTATTAAATTGCTGGTATAACTAATGCAGAGGCATCGGTGGGCAATAGATGTTATTTGGTTTTTCCACGCTCACTTGTGCCCCGTAGGACCCTGAGTACTTGATACCTGTTCCTTGACTATCGCACTATCCGCATATGGGACCATGAATCCCCTTAGCCAGAGCTTGATTCATTTCTTATTTCTTGGGGCCACAAAGTAGTTTGGTGCTTTATTACTATCCTGTACTTATGCCATGTTTTACTGCTTTATTTAAGATTGTGCGTGGAGCACCTGTACTGTTTTGGATCGTGTCACGTTTTCCCGGTATCGACAAGCCTAGTCACACTTTCGGGTTCCCAGTCGTTTACAGCCGTCGTCACAAACCCTGGGTCCGTTCCGGAGCCGGCCAAGTTCGTTGCGGGTAGCTTAGTGGGGTGGCCCCCTGAAATATTTTATGAATCCTGTGATTGCTTTGTCGTGAAAGCCTCGTTGGCTTTTGATTTGGTTTTTTCGAGGTTGATCGTATGTGTGTTGCTATTTGTGCACCCTTGCAGGGTAAATCTTTCTGAAAGCCGTGTCCGCGGTTATGGATGACTTGGAGCACAGTATCTCGATCGTAGACAAGCATAACTAAAGTAGTGCTATAAATTTGACTTAATATGTGACTAGTAATCAGCTTCACTACAATGGAATGGATAATAAAAGTGCCAACAACTGGTGGAACTGGTGGGTATCGTGTCATGTTATACTTTCCTAGTAAGTATCGCAACTCCAATGGAATGAATAAAAGTGCCAACAACTGTTGGGTTTGGGATGTCACATGCTAATTGTATCTGACTAGTAAGTACTGCAACTGCCACTGAATGGTTAACTAAAACTGCCCACTACTTATGCTATCAGGATGACTCATGTTGTCTATATCTGACTAGTAAGTGCTTCAACTATAATGGAATGAATAAAACTGCCAACTATGTGAGTTCCTCGGTTTGACTTCCTCATTTGGTCTCGAGGGGGAAATACCAGGATGGGTATGATTGGTGTTAGTATAAGGTTGGTTCCGAATAGGTCTTTCTTATCTCTCTCTAATAGCCGACAGTTAATCGAGTCTCTATAGGTTGTTTAGTGCATGATGCGTTGCTGCTTCAGTCCACCATACCTATGTAGGCGAGAGCCGCCAAATTCTAGCCTCGCTGCAATCGCCTCAAGATCGACGCTCCTCTTTTTCCTTTGCCCTTTGTCGGCACCCCTTTTGTTTAGCAGGTTTGAGATCGACGTCGTTAGCAGGGTTACCCTTCCGGCTTGGCCTGGGCAGGGTTATGAACGCCATTGTTTATTCTTCAGGGCTCTTAGCCCCATTTGCATCTTGTCCGTACTTGGATGTTGTATTGGTTTCAAGGTGATTTGGATCTTGTACTGCATATCTGTATTCTTGACTCATGGAGTCGTATTGTATATATCTGTTATGTGGGTTCCATCGTGGACTATTGTGTAATGGTATTACTTTGTTTTCCACCCGCACGAAAGTGCCTGGTGGGCGTCCTTGAATCATTTCTATGCGGGTTTGGCGGGAAGCGCTAAAACTTGCATATGGCCGATTTGAGGGTGTTACAGAGTGGTATCAGAGCGCGGCAGTTACGATACCCCACTGGTCCAGCCTGTAGGATAACCTAGCTAACGGTCGAAGTAGAGTGTCAAATCTATTTTAGAAAATCGGTTGGATAGATCTGATTAGGTCTGCTTTTACTCCTTATCCCTCTGCTATTCTCCTCTTACCTCTACGTGTTTTAAATCTTCTCTCTTACCTTTCTTCAAGTCCAGGGTTTCTCGTGGTTGGGTTTCTGTCGTACCTTCAGGGTTTCGCTTCCTCTTTGGGTAACGGTGCTTCTACATCCGGTCTTCATGCTATCTGAGGAATCCTTCATCTGTTGGACTTCTCTTTGTTCCTTCTTGTGCATTCCGGTGTTTTCCAACACGACAATGCCTTCTACATCAGATCCGATGCAGAGTTTGCATCACTCTCTTGTTTCTGAACCTCGTTTGTCGAGATCTTCAGTCTGATTCAAAGAGTTGGTTGTGTAGTTCTCCTATTCATGTGCAGAGTAATGCTTTGGGTGCGCGATGGACTGATCACCATCCGACTACTCTTACCATTTGCTCTTGTACATTGAATCGGTGGATTAAGCAATTTTACTCCGTCCCTGGAAGCTAGAGGTGGCCTTATCTGTCGAGACCTCTACCCTCGCCTTTTGTTTTCTCCAGTGTTCTCTCGACGAACGCGAGCAACGATCTCTTGTTGGTGGTGTTGATTTCAAGATGGAACAAGAATCCTTGTTAGTGGTGTCGTGGGGATCTACATGAAGCGAGAAGATTCAGATCATCATCCTTCTTCCCCATATCATGAGGCGGATCTCGAGGGCGAGATCCATTGTTAGTGGTGTCGAATTGTAGCACCCCGGTAAAACCACTACTAGAAAATCGCTTGGAGTTTGCGCTTTGTGCATCATCATGACATCATCAAGCACGTTTGATCATAAAAGTATCTTTGCAAAAACCCTATTTTGTTTTCTAATTAGCCTTGTTTTATTTCAAATTATAAAACCAGGTTTTCCTGGATATTTTATTTGCCTAAAAACAAATTACAAAAGTCTGTTTTAAAAATAAAATAAAAGTTAAGGTTTTTTTTAGGGGCAACCCAGCCGGCCAGGCCCGAGGCCCAGCTAGCCAGGCCACCCCAAACCCTAGCTAGACACACCCCAGACCCGACCACACCCCTCCCGCCGCCTCCCACGCGCGATCCCTAGCCCTGCTTCACAGCAGACGGTAGGCTCACAGACATGACACGCTCGCCCGTCCCCTAACCCCACCACGACCAACCACGACGCCACCTGCCTCGCATCCCCACCAACCCCGTCTCCTCCTGTGTTCCCTTCCCTGCTCGCCCTCTCCTTCCCAAGCCTTCTCGCCTTGCCCAGCGTGTATCGCCTCCTGCAGATCCCGCGCAGCGCCGCCTGCCCTCGTCTGCTAGCCGCCTTCCCCATTCTCCGTCGAGCGCGTGCCACCGCCTGACTCTGCGCTGTGCATCGCTGCCCCCTCTCTCTCGCGGCCTGGCATTGTTCGACCTCCGCCAGCGACGCCCCTACTCCGGCGCCTGTGCTGCCTCGCGTCATCGCCCGCGCGGCCCCTACCTCTTCAGACCTCTGCCGCGCTGCCTCGGCCACTGAAGCCGGTGTCCTGTCTCTCTCTGCGCTGTCGCGCGTGGCCGCCCTTCCCGCTCGCCGTCACGACTCTCTGCTTGACCCCGGCCGCACCTCCTCTACCTCACCGACCCTCAGCCGCCATGGTCGGTCTTGCCTTCCCAAGGCCGTCCTCAACCCTAGCCATCCTCGTCGGTTGCGTGTGTCGCGTCGGCCCCCGTCTCGAGCACCAGCCCGTGCCGCTCCGGACGCCCCAACCGTGCCAGCGACGCCCCTCTGCATGCTCTCGTTGCCCTGCTGCCACCACCTGCATTTGAGCATAGAAGGTAAAGAGGAAGGCATCCGTTCATTTTGGGGTGCTACCGAATATGTGGTAACATTGTTAAACGACCCGGTGTTGAGTGATAGGAAGGTGTTGATGAGATGATGATGGTTTTTGTGCAGATGATAAGGATTTCCAAGTAGACAAGTACCAAAGCCACCGATGACCCACCTCGACTATTTCCGCTCCGGCGATCGAAGATGTACATGGTGCCACTCCAAGGCCACTGACGCCGAACCAAGTTCTCCACGGAAACCCGAGATCTTCTTCCCGGACCCGGAGACGCCGAGACCCTGAAGACCCTGATCTTGGACCCGAAGGCCCGAGCTCTCCTTCCCGGATTCGAAGATCTAGTTCTCCCAAAGTTCGAAGACCCAAACCCGGACTCTGTCGAACCCTCGGAACCAAGTTCGCCAACCCCTCCCCCCAATGTGTGACCCCTATATTTTATAATATATGACTTTGTCACTTCTTGCATATAAATTGATCATATTGCATACATCTTCATTTTTTTGGGGGGTATATTATCGATTCACCTAATAATTAAATATGGAGACTATATGCGGGCTATTCTAGTCTTATATTAGTCCACATTTAAATTGGTGTAGCAAACTGATGCCATGTTTTGTCTTGCTAATCCAACATTTAATTTGCGGGGTAGATAAATAACTTGAACCATATAATTATTTGTCGGGACCCCGGTTCCACTTAATATTGCCTAATTGCACCGCATTTGTGCCATGCCATGCATCATATCATAAGCATGCCAGATCTTCTGTCGTAGTATTAAATATTGCATCCGGTGTTTCTTCTAGTGTTTGCTTCTTCACGGATTAGGCCGATGAGTTGATGCGAGTATCGACAAGTTTTATGGATATGAACCTCCGGCAGTGTTTCCCAGGCGAGCATTCTCTCCCTTTCTACCTATTTTGCGTTTATAGTCTTTATTTCCTCCTGTTGATCTATTGCTATCTGTGTCGCGATGCTTTAGTTTCCGTGCACCATTTATACTCCTTGCAACCTCTATATTACCATGGACACATCCTATTGCCTGTTGTTTGATAGATAGTCGGCCTTGCGAGTCGTAGTTGCTTGCTTCTGTGCTGCTTCGCATCGTTGTCGTTCCACCGTTGACGGCAAGTTGGCACATGATAAATGGTGGAGATGCTTAATGGTGGAGATGATCATGACTTTAAATACAACTATTAAATTGCTGGTATAACTAATGCAGAGGCATCGGTGGGCAATAGATGTTATTTGGTTTTTCCATGCTCACTTGTGTCCCGTAGGACCCCGAGTACTTGATACCTGTTCCTTGACTATCGCACTATCCGCATATGGGACCATGAATCCCCTTAGCCAGAGCTTGATTCATTTCTTATTTCTTGGGACCACAAATTAGTTTGGGGCTTTATTACTATCCTGTACTTATGCCATGTTTTACTGCTTTATTTAAGATTGTGCGTGGAGCACCTGTACTATTTTGGATCGTGCCACGTTTCCGCGGTATCGACAAGCCCAGTCACACTTTCGGGTTCCCAGTCGTTTACAGCCGTCGTCACAAACCCCGGGTCCGTTCCGGAGCCGGCCAACTTCGTTGCGGGTAGCTTAGTGGGGTGGCCCCCTGAAATATTTTATGAATCATGTGATTGCTTTGTCGTGAAAGCCTTGTTGGGTTTTGATTTGGTTTTTCCATGGTTGATCGTGTGTGTGTTGCTATTTGTGCACCCCTGCAGGGTAAATCTTTCTGAAAGCCGTGTCCGTGGTTATGGACGACTTGGAGCACAGTATCTCGATCATAGACAAGCATAACTAAAGTAGTGCTATAAATTTGACTTAATATGTGACTAGTAATCAGCTTCACTACAATGGAATGGATAATAAAAGTGCCAACAACTGGTGGAACTGGTGGGTATCGTGTCATGTTATACCTGCCTAGTAAGTATCGCAACTCCAATGGAATGAAATAAAAGTGCCAACAACTGCTGGGTTTGGGATGTCACATGCTAATGGTATCTGACTAGTAAGTACTGCAACTACCACTGAATGGTTAACTAAAACTGCCCACTACTTATGCTATCAGGATGTCTCATGCTATCTATATCTGACTAGTAAGTGCTTCAACTATAATGGAATGAATAAAACTGCCAATTGTGTGAGTTCCTCGGTTTGACTTCCTCGTTTGGTCTCGAGGGGGAAATACCAGGATGGGTATGATTGGTGTTAGTATAAGGTTGGTTCCGAATAGGTCTTTCTTATCTCTCTCTAATAGCTGACAGTTAATCGAGTCTCTATAGGTTGTTTAGTGCATGCTATGTTGCCGCTTCAGTCCACCATACCTATGTAGGCGAGAGCCACCGAATTCTAGCCTCGCCGTGTACTGACGCTCCTATTTTTCCTTTGCCCTTTTTCGGCACCCCTTTTGTTTAGCAGGTTTGAGATCGACGTCGTTAGCAGGGTTACCCTTCTGGCTTGGCCTGGGCAGGGTTATGGACGCCATTGGTTATTCTTCAGGGCTCTTAGCCCCATTTGCATCTTGTCCGTACTCGGATGTTGTATTGGTTTCAAGGTGGTTTGGATCTTGTACTGCATATCTGTATTCTTGACTCATGGAGTCGTGTTGTATATATCTGTTCTGTGGGTTCCATCATGGACTATTGTGTAATGGTATTACTTTGTTTTCCACCCATTTAAAGTGCTGGTATGCCCTTGAATCGTTTCTATGCGGGTTTGGCGGGAAGCGCTAAAACTTGCATAGGGCCGATTTGAGGGTGTTACATAAAAAGATCGCTTAGATGCTCATTGTCTGCTTGCCTTGTCATTTTGATTATGGGAAATCTCCCGTATCATGTGCAAGGGGTACCCCGTTGGCGGTTCTTAATGATACACATATACTTACAATGACAAGAGCTTACTCATGACTGAAGTTGAGTAGCATGAGGATCGGTCTTCGTAAGTAAGGGGCATGAGATTTCGGTTTATAACTTGTCAAGCATATCCTCTTAGTTGTGTCACTTTAACCTTAATCACCTTCAAGATGCTTATGATAGGGGCAATGAGAGCTGAAAGCTATAAGTACCATATTTTTGGAAGCTCTTTATGAGACTTGAATCCCTACTTCCTTTTACAAAAGGCCTTGCTTCCACCATTATATTGAGTCTCCACCTTCTATCTTTATGCACCTACTTTGAGAGCATAGTGGCCATTCTTAGTTCTATGTGCATTGTCCCAAGACTAGTTGATTGATGCATAACTTGTTATTGCTTGTTTTAAACTATTGTATCTAGTCACTCTTATGAACTTTGAAGGTGTCCTATGCATTTATATTTGCTACTCTATGAAGGACAAGCTGAATACTTTTATGCTATGTTTTATTTATGTGAAACAAACAAACGTCTTGCAAAGCATTGTTATTCATGAATCTTTTGTTTGTGCCTCTTCATGTTGCATCATAGTTTCTTTGCATATTGCTAGAACTTTGTCTTTCATGCTATAATTGAAGTACTTTGATCCCAGCTTTGAATGTTTTGCAAATACCTTGATCAAGTCTTTGATGATGCATGTCACCTCAAAATTTATTTCTTTTTTATCACTTACCTACTCGAGGACGAGCAGGAGTTAAGCTTGGGGATGTTGATACATTGCAAATGTATCTATAATTTTTAGTGTTCGATGCTTGGTTTTATCCGCTTTCTTGTGTTTTGTTCCAACTTTGGAGTACTTTTCATATGATTTCTTGGACTAACCTATTAACAAGAGCCACAGTGCCAGCTGCCTATTTTCTGCTGTTTTTGTTTCCAGGAAAGTCAGAAAATGAATATTCTCGGAATTGGACGTGACAAAAGCCAAAGTGCCTATTTTTCCGGAAGGGATCAAGTGCCAGAATACGAGACGGAGAGGGCCGGGGGCGGCCACCACCACCCGCCACGGCCAGGCGCCCACGCCAGGGGGTGGGGTGGTGGCTCTCGACACCCCTCGGCCTCTCCTTCCGCCTCTAAGTTGCCCTCGACGAAAACCCTAAGTACCGATCAAAATCCACGAAAGAGTCTCAGAGTCAGCGTCATCTCCATCCCTAGATCGGGAGGGATCGAAGATCTTCCGGCACCCGGGAGAGGGGAATTCACCCTGGAGGCCTTCTTCATCACCATGCAAGCCTCCGGTGTGATGCGTGAGTAGTTCATCCTTGGACTACGGATCCATGTAGTAGCTAGATGGCTGGTTTCTCCTCCTTTGTGCTTTCATGTTTAGATCTTGTGAGCTCCGTTCATGATCAAGATCATCTATTTCTAATCCATACATGTTGTGTTTGCGGGGATCTGATGGATTTTGAGATGCTATTTTAGATTGATTATTGTTTCTATCATGTCTTTGTTATTTGATATCTTGCATGCTTTCCGTTGTTAGTAGCTATCTTGGCCAAGTAGATGCTAGCAACTCCAAGAGTTAGTATTTATGCTCGATAGTGGGTTCATGCCTCTGGTAATCTGGGGAAGTGACAGAAATCTCTAAGGTACTAGATGTGCTGTTGCTACTAGGGAGAAAACAACAATCCTTTGTTCATAGAACAATCGTATTGTTTACTTTACACGCAGTTCATAAAGCAATAATATGTTGCTTGCAACTTAATACTGGAGGGGGTTCGGATGATAATCTGAAGGTGGATTATTAGTCATAGATGCAGTTGGATGGCGGTCTATGTATTATGTTGTAATGCCCAATCAAGTCTCAAAGGAGTCAAGATGATTAGTATATGCATGTATTGCTTTCTCGGTGTTTGTCAATTGCCCCGCTGTAATTTGTTCACCCAGCATGTTATCTATCTAAGGAGAGCCACCTCTAGTGAACTATGGATCCCGGTCCTTGTCTTTTACATACAATCTATAAATTGTTTCTGCTTTGTGTTTATTTTCTGCAAACTATTACTTCTTTCCATTTGATACGTTTAATCCTTTGTTTTCCGCAAAACACGATGAGATTGACAACCTCATCGCAAGTTGGGGACAAAGTTCTATGGTTGTGTTGTGCAGGTCTCCATGTTGCTACTAGCACCGGTAGTGCGCCCTGCCAAAGCTCAGCTAGTAACACCTTTGAGGTGTTTCCTTGCTCCTACTGGTTCGATTAAACCTTGGTTTCATAACTTAGGGAAACTTGTTGCTGTGCTCATCATACCTTCCTCTTGGGGTTCCCAACGAGCTCTACATCAACCACGAGCCATCAACACATTTTCTGGGCGCCGTGCATTGAGCCATCACTTGCTAATAGTAGCTTGCTAAGTATAATACTTGCAAGTGTTAGCTTGCCAATAATAGCTTGCCTTGGTTGGTGCAGTGGTTGAAGTTTTCTTCTTCTTCTTGGTAGAAATCCTCCTCCTCATAAGCTTGGTCGGTACTATCGTCTATAAATACATACGGAGTACACAATCACCAAACAATACTTAACTAATCTAATTAGCACTCTAAGGCATATAGTTGATGGTCTATTATCATCACAACCATCACAAGTTTTATTAAATAGTTTCATTCCTTTTATTTTAGAAAAGTAATTTCTACTCATTGAAAAATTAACTAAGATTTTATATTCACCACTTCAAATATGGGATCATGGGGACACATGTCATCACCACATATTCTAACATGTGGGAATGTGATTTAAGGGTTGGATCATAATTACTTTGGTTTAAGTTCATTATTTAATGATTTAAAGTGACTAGAAATGCCTATATAGCATTATTTTGGTACTAGTCCAAAGTCACTGCATGTAAACCCTAATATTATTACATAATCAGATAGGTATGATGAAATGTGATTTTTGAGAGTTGAAATCAACTCAAAAACTAACTTGGTTGATTTTATAAAAATGTTGCAAGGTGCAAATGCTTATGTCTTGTTATTTTTACTAGGAGAGATCTCTAACTCTAATTGAATTAAATCCAACGGTCATGGGTAGATCTTTTCAGTAGCTTTCTAACAAAATTGGAATCACTCAATTTGGATTTGTAAATCTCTCTGAATTGAATTTTAAACTAAGGGACAGAACTAGGTTTAACTAAAATAGAAAAATCCTAATTTGAATTTACTGGGTCGCGCAGGAACGCTAACGGGCCGGCCCAGTGTCACTCCGCGGCACGGGGCTCAGCTGATAGGAGGGGTCCACCGGTCAGTGGCTTATAACGCGCGAAGCAGTACGGGGTGATATGGGTCGTTGGATTAGAACAGGGTTCAACGGCTGGGGATCGTCGTCGACGATGAACTGGTCGCCGACGAACTCTAACCCTAGCGGCTCAGTGGGGGTGCATAGGGGGCGTACCAGGGCTTCAGCAATGACGTCGATGGGGGCAAACGGACTGGTGGTCGACGGCGAGCTCAGGAATGGTCGAGGTAGTTCCGGGGGTGGTCGCAATCAGCGGCGCCCTTCTCCTCCAAAGGCAGCCTGCTCCGGTGCAATTCCGGCGAACGGCTGCTCGCCTTGCTGCGGCTAGAGGTGTGGGATGGTCAGTGAGGTGAGGGGAGGTGAGTGGTGTGCCGAAATGGGCTAGGGGTGCCCTCCTTTTATAGGCTCGACAACGGGACAACATGGCATGGCCAGGCGACGGTGGCGACATGGCTACGGGCTGCTAGCGGCATGGCTGTGGGCGGCGATCGACACGCGGTCTCCTGGCGGTGCTCTAGGGCTTTAATGCGGGCTTAGGGGCGGTGGTATGCGGTCGGGCGGAGCTGGCGCTCTGAGCAGCAGAGACGGCGGTGTCCACGGCGAGCGGTGGCTGTGAGGCGTTAGGCGGCGAACGGGCATGTCCGGCGTGCTCCATGGGTCGTGGCGAAGCGGTGGGCGCGGGTTGCGGTCGAGCGGCGGCTTGTGCACGCGTGTCGGGCGTGGCGCTCTGGCGCATGCTCGGCATGGCGCAGACAGGCAGTGCGCGGCGGTTCCTTGGTGGTCCACGGCTTGGCCTGGCTCGGGGAGGGGACAGAGGGTGGCGGTGAGGTCCTGGCTAGCTGCTAGACATGGCGAGAGAGAGGGAGGTGGTCTGCTAGGGTGAGGGCATGGTCGGTCGGCGAGTTGGTGCTCGGCATGGCTTGGCCTTGCCACTAGGGGGTAGGATATGGGGTAGTTAGGTCTTGGTTAGATCATTTGGAGACAGTGGGAGCAAATGGGGGTCAAATGGGGCAAAACCCTGTAGTAAACAGTGAGCTATAATTAGAGTTTAAACCCTGCCTGCCAAGTGTTTGATGAAATGGCCGCAAGAACTTTCTTTTTGAATTTTGCAAAGACTTTTGGTGGGTGTGCTAGTACTAAGCTTGAGACTCTGTGGGTGCTTAGGTTTTGAAAATTGAGCTTGTTTGAGTGGTTTTTGAAATAGTGGGATCTTCCCATATGATATAGATTCCATTTTCAAATGTCAATTAAAATTAGTATTTGAATGTTTTTGGCAGATCACAAAGTGGGCCTTGGTACCTCATTATGTGTACTAGCAAGGGGTGCAAAGATCCATCATTGTTTCTGTTAGGTTTTGAGTACTAGGAATAGCCAAAGTAGGCATGCTAGTTAATTTGGCCAAAATGACCATTCACTTCATTTATTCATTTGGAGTTGTTTTTCTTTGGGAAATGTTTGGGAATGATTTAGATGATGTTTATTTCACCTAAGAATCATTTTACAATCAATTGATCACAGAAACATGGCAATTCAAACAACTCCTATTTTAAATGCACACATATATGAATGCTTTCATATTTTTGTTTGGAAATTTTTTTGTTAACCCTAATTTTGAGGATTTGGATCTTTATAACCTTGGATTAAAGTTTTGGGATGTTACATTTTCACAGGCCACATATGGATACACCAGTGTCATTGCATGTGTTGTTTTCACAATCCACATATGGATCCACCAGTGTCATTGCAATGTGTGTTATTTTCATTAACCACAGCTAGAGTCACTCGATGTGTGTTATTTTCATTAACCACATATGGATCCACCAGTGTCATTGCATGTGTGTTCTCATTAACCACATCTAGAGCCACTCGATGTGTGTTCTTTGCACAAACCACATATGGATCCACCATTGTCATTGAAATGTGTGTTCTTTTCAGAGACCACACATGGATCCACCAGTGTCATTGCATATGGTTCCACCAGAGTTCATTGCATGTGTGTTCTTTTCACAATCCACATATGGATCCACCAGTTTCATTGCATGTGTGTTCTTCTCATTAACCACATCTAGACTCATTGCATGTGTGTTCTTTTCACAAACCACATATGGAACCACCATTGTCATTGAAATGTGTATTCTTTCAATAACCACATTTGGAGTCACTTCATGACTATTCTTTTCACAGACCACATATGGATCCACCAGTGTCATTGCATGTGTGTTCTCTTCAGAGACCACACATGGATCCATATGGTTGCACCAGAGTTCATTGCATGTGTGTTGTTTTCACAATCCACCTATGGATCCACCAGTGTCATTGCATGTGTATTCTTCTCATTAACCACAACTAGAGTCATTGCATGTGTGTTATTTTCACAAACCACATATGGAACCACCATTGTCATTGAAATGTGTATTCTTTCATTAACCACAGCTAGATTCATTTCATGTCTATTCTTTTCACAGACCACATATGGATCCACCAGTGTCATTGCATGTGTGTTCTCTTCAGAGACCACACATGGATCCACCAGTGTCATTGTTTATGGTTCCACTAGAGTTCATTACATGTGTGTTCTTTTCACATTCCACCTATGGATCCACCAGTGTCATTGCATGTGTGTTCTTCTCATTAACCACAGCTAGAGTCATTGCATGTGTGTTCTTTTCACAAACCACATATGGAACCACCATTGTCATTGATATGTGTATTCTTTCATTAACCACATCTGGAGTCATTTCATGTCTATTCTTTTCATATACCACATATGGATCCACCAGTGTCATTGCATGTGTGTTCTCTTCACAGACCACATATGGATCCACCAGTGTCATTGCATGTGTGTTATTTTAATTAACAACAAGTAGAGTCATTGCATGTGTGTTATTTTGATTAACCACATATGGATCCACCAGTGTCATTGCATGTGTGTTCTTCTCAGAGACCACATCCTGAGTCACTGGATGTGTGTTCTTTTCACAAACCACATATGGATCCACCAGTGTCATTGAAATGTGTGTTCTTTTCAGAGACCACATCTGGAGTCATTGCATGACTATTCTTTTCACAGGCCACATATGGATCCAGAAGTGTCATTGCATGTGTTGTTTTCACAATCCACATATGGATCCACCAGTGTCATTGCAATTTGTGTTATTTTCATTAACCACAGCTAGAGTCACTCGATCTGTGTTATTTTCATTAACCACATATGGATCCACCAGTGTCATTGCATGTGTGTTTTCATTAACCACATCTAGAGTCACTGGATGTGTGTTCTTTTCACAAACCACATATGGATCCACCATTGTCATTGAAATGTGTGTTCGTTTCAGAGACCACACATGGATCCACTAGTGTCATTTCATATGGTTCCACCAGAGTTCATTGCATGTGTGTTCTTTTCACAATCCACATATGGATCCACCAGTGTCATTGCATGTGTGTTCTTCTCATTAACCACATCTAGAGTCATTGCATGTGTGTTCTTTTCACAAACCACATATGGAACCACCATTGTCATTGAAATGTGTATTCTTTCATTAACCACATCTGGAGTCATTTCATGACTATTCTTTTCACAGACCACATATGGATCCACTAGTGTCATTGCATGTGTGTTCTCTTCAGACACCACACATGGATCCATATGGTTGCACCAGAGTTCATTGCATGTGTGTTCTTTTCACAATCCACCTATGGATCCACCAGTGTCATTGCATGTGTGTTCTTCTCATTAACCACATCTAGAGTCATTGAATGTGTGTTCTTTTCACAAACCACGTATGGAACGACCATTGTCATTGAAATGTGTATGCTTTCATTAACCACATCTGGAGTCATTTCATGACTATTCTTTTCACAGACCACATATGGATCCACTAGTGTCATTGCATGTGTGTTCTCCTCAGAGACCACACATGGATCCACCAGTGGCATTGCATATGGTTCCACGAGAGTTCATTGCATGTGTGTTCTTTTCACAATCCACCTATGGATCCACCAGTGTCATTGCATATGTGTTCTTCTCATTAACCACAGCTAGAGTCATTGCATGTGTGTTCTTTTCACAAACCACATATGGAACCACCATTGTCATTGAAATGTGTATTCCTTCATTAACCACATCTAGAGTCATTTCATGTCTGTTCTTTTCACAGACCACGTATGGATCCACCAGTGTCATTGCATGTGTGTTCTCTTCACAGACCACATATGGATCCACCAGTGGCATTGCATGTGTGTTCTTTTTACTAACAACAACTAGAGAAATTGCATGTGTGTTATTTTCACAATCCACATATGGATCCACCAGTGTCATTGCATGTGTGTTCTTCTCATTAACCACAGCTAGAGTCATTGCATGTGTGTTCTTTTCATAAAACCACATATGGATCAACCATTGTCATTGAAATGTGTATTATTTTCAACGACAGCCGTTGGCCACAAAAAATCGGGACGCAGAGCTAACCAGCAACCGCTCAGGGCTTCTAGAAGACCTGATCCCCGGTTGTTAGGCGCCGTTGGATCGGGGTGCATGGACGATAAGGATATCCTTCGTGAGGGCGATCCTCGAGAAGTCTATTCTGTGAACTGATTGGCAGTGGCAACGACGCTGGGCCTACGTCCTTGCCCTTATCCCCTTAACCTCAGGGCCGAAGCTCAGATCGTGTTCCTTCATCGCCATGGAGAGGGAGAGGCCCAAACTCAGCTTGCACGAGGCTTAGATGTTCTCCTACTACGACATACTCACGCTGCTATTTGCAAGGATTCCGGCCGGCTTCGAGCTCAGCTACGCCGGGATTCCTGTCACGCCGCTCTTGCGCGACAACGCGTTGGCGAGGCAGATCGAGGAGCGCCTTCGTCAGCTGCCGGAGCGGAAGAGGGCAATGGCACGATACTCGCACATGAGCGCGTACTAGCGAAAGTTGTTCAAGAAGGAGCGGGTTGTGTTGATTGAGCTGTGCGCAACCCACCAGCGGGAGATCCACCCAGATCTGCACAACCCCGAAGGGAGGCAGCGCTTCTGGGCAATGCCTGGGCGTACGGCCTCTACCGTTATCGATGCGGCACGCTGTGAAGAATCCATGAGGAGGAGGAACGCTGCCGGGAACGTCGGCATCGATTCCGACACAGAGGAGGCCGGTGGCGACGCGGACAACATCGTCGATGATGGAGACTGTGGGAGCGTCATAGTCGATTAGGGCCACTTAAGAATAAATTAAATCTATGTACGGTATCTTAATGCCCTCTTTGGATCTGGGTCACTTGAGTCATAGTCGATTATCGGCATAATCTATATATGTTGGCCATGTTTTAGTTGTCTTTGTCTTTGAAACTAGTCAAAACTCGTCCGATCCTAAAAATAAAGTTTGCGCGTTCTTGGCATATCGGATGGAATATACGCTGACTCTGCTCCTAGATCTTGATGGCACAGCCATAATTTTGAGTGTGCCAGAGGAGAAGGGATCGAGCGTGTTGTAATAGTGTACTACTCCTGTCCAGATATAACTGACTTAGTTTTTTTAGATATTTAATAAATGTATCTATACCCAAAACATGTCTAGATACATGTTTTAGGTTTATCTGTCGTTCAAACTAATCAAAAGTTATCAAATTCTAAACAAACAAAGTCATTGCGTTCACATCTGATGGGACAATACGCTGACTCTGCTACTTGATGGCACATCCATAATTCTGGAGTGCGCCAGAGGAGATGGGAATCCAAGGGAGATGGGAACTAGTAGCTGCGTCCATACATAGGTAAAAAATTAATGTAATAATATTTAAAAAAATTGTAATCTGGTCCACATGACCCCATCACAGACACGTTGCACGCGCCAGATATAAATAAAGACGACACGATTAGTTTAGTTTCAATGATATAATTCAACATACGACGTTACTGTGCCTGCATCTTTCTGCTCCTCTTATTAGTCTGCTAGCCCATGCTGCATTAAGCAACAGTTGATAAGGATTAAAAAAATGATAAAATGACAAATAAAACAATTTTTAAGCTTACCTTTCATCTGGAGAATCGTACAAAGATGAAATTGGCAGGGATTTATTATTTCTCCTGCAGCTAGCCAAAAGATCCTCAAGAACATCCTCAATCACCCATGCAACTTCTTCATATTCTAATACACCTCCATTTTTTGCCCTTTCCTCCCTGTTCCGCTTACCCTTTTGTTTCTTTTCACACCCTTTTCTCGCCGGCACCTCCACTTATTCATAAATTGGCTGCTTACGTATGTTTTCCTTCGAGTGCTCATCACCGTTTTCCTCCATCTGCTGCACTTCCTCAAGTTCTTCGTCTTCGCGTTGCTCTTCCTCCAGTTCTGGATGAGAAGCCTCATTTTCTGCCACCGGGGTGTGAACAGAGACAATATCATGTGTAACTAGGTTTTTGCACAACCTCTTGATATGGCCGAATCCGCCACAACGTCTGCATTTCCTTTTCCTAGCTCCCACCTTGAACCTTTATCGGTGGAGGCTTTGATCCTTAGCTTTCTAGGCCTCCCAGGTGCCTCCTAAGAACTGGTGGTTGAAGTTTGAACCATGGATCGACAATCTCCCAATCATTTTCATCGGCTATAGGTGGTACGTTTTCTGCATAAGTTGCAGCAAACTTGTCCACGGAGAAATAGTTGTCGACATAGTTCTCTATTTCAGCTCTACTACCTCTAAGAAGTAATTGCATGGTGACATGGCAGACCAGTAATCTGCCACTACCTGCATGAACAAGTCTTGTTTCCAATTTCTATAGTGTACCTCCGTTCACTTCCACGCTTGTATTCTGCATAAACCTTAGCCAATGTTCTGGAACTTCTGACCATCCTCATCTTTATTGTTCTCATTGCCCTGTTCTTGCATTCAGTAACATAACCACCTTTGGAACTATTTTATGGGCTAAAAAAATTCTTGCACAAATTCTTTGCCTTATATCTATCTTCACCATTATGCAATGTCTTATGGCATCCAACAAAATAACAATTCCAAGTGTCTTCATGCCCGAAATTTATCATTGAAACTCTCTGCCAAATTATTGCAAACAAAATCCACCTTTCTTAACTCACCAAACTTGCTTCTGGCCCATAGATTGGTGTGATGTTCTTCAAGGTATTTTTTCACCTTTAGCACTACATGCATGTTCTGCAAGTAAGTAGCATGCGTTCTTGGGGCGTATGTGTATGCTGATCGCCACAAGACCTCTTCAAAGATCTTTCCTTTGAACTTCTTAGTGAAGTTAGTAGCGAGGTGCCGCATGCATTCCATATGCTCAACCCTAGGAAACACAGCATCAACAGCATTCTCAAGACCCTCGCATGCACCGGTGTGTATCACCAAGCCTTCAGGGTGACCAATTATCGTCAGAGTCTCGCATGAACCATGTCCAGCTTTCATTTGATTCACCCTCAAGAATAGCATAAGCTACGGGTAGAAGCCAATTATGCGTGTCCAAAGCACAAGCAGAAGCAACATGTCCCCTGAACTTCCCTGTTAAAGAAGTTGCGCCTATTTCCAAGTATGGCCTGCAGCCGTCTAGGAACCCCTTCCAGCATGCCTTTAGGCAGACAAAACATCTCCTGAAGCATATCTTATCTGCCTACTTATACCTGACCCCTCTCGAGACCTTTTCTCTTCCTTTCACAACCTCATAATCGATGTCAACAACACTACCAAGTGATTTTTTCTCTACCCGAGCTTTGAAACTATACAACATGTGAAAATTGTCGTTCCACTTGCCTTGAATGAAGTCTAGAGCCATCTCCTTCCCATCAAAGACTCTATGGTAAGGAATCAGAATGTTAAACTTTTTGCTAATCTTTGCTCTGAGTTCAGCAGGTCCATTGTTATGATCCTGCCTCACCCAGTCAAGTACAGTAGCAGCAAACCACTTGGTAGTTGTCGGTCTAATTTTATCACTTAAAGAAGTATTAGGGCAGTTGTGTTTCTTCGTGTTTACTTTGATCTGCATTCGATAAGAATCCAAATAATTCAGAGCTAGTTATCAGAAGAATAAATATGAGAAAAGACTAAAACTAAATGTAACTATCGCAACCTGAAATGGGTGTCCACCCCACATTGGAGATGCATGTAATCTCCATTTACACACATTACTTTCCCTACAATGCACCCTAAATCTCTTTTAGTCGCTCTTTTCAATGATAAATTCAAACCCAACTCTGATTGCATAGGTTGCAACTACATATCTGTAGTCCTCCACATTCTCAAAGAGAGTCCCCTCATCAATTGTAGGATTGTCCTGTCAAAGTGTATCACTGGCCTGTCCTTGTCTTTGTCGTCGTATCTACATCCCATTTCCACATCTTCACATTCCTCTTCCTCATCAGTCCCATAGTCAGGCTCAAAGTTTGAATCAACCAAATATTCCCTACTCTCCATCCTATCAGGGCCAGCAGCCATGTCTGCATATGCTTTCTCATCATCATCCGCACCGCCACACATTTCAGTGTCTTCATGCTTGCTTGACAAAGCATCATGCTCAAGGACAAGCTATACAGACGTCCTGCAGTTACCAACACATATCCTTGCCATCACCACGGGACTAGAAATGCTAATTGGGGTATGTAGAAAAGGAATCACAGTTCTTACCCTTTAATGTGGACGCACGACACCTTCTCCGGGCTCCATACCTCCAAAGCTCTACACCCCGCTTCCTCTTCCTCTGTTTTGTTCTCCTCTATGCTCCCTAGACTTGAAGGAGATTCTATGCTCTCCAGCCGCGTAGGACCCATCTCAGTGTTCTCAAGCTGTTGGGTCCGCAGCATAGAAAACAAAAAAATTCCTACAGTGTGAACTACACGCCAAGATCTATCTACTAGGTACAAAGCAACGGGTGGACATACATCCAACGAGAACTTACCTTCGAAGACAATGAGTTTTGTTAACGAGTAGGAACTCGTGGTTGATGTAGTCGTACACTTTCCGATCTCAAGATCGTGAGGAAGTCCGAGCGCCGCAACTCAGCAGCGCATCCGTACTCGCACACACGTTCAAGCCACCGGACAACCTCCACCTCCTCGCTCCCGGTGATCCGGTGAGCAACAACTCCTTCTAGACGAAATGCCACTGGAACATGTATCTCGCTAATCCGAGACCATGGGGGAATAATTCTAGAGGGGAGAGAGATCCTTCTGAGGTGTGTGGATGAAGGAGGGAATGGGTGGCCTTTTATAGGAGGAGGGGGGTGCCCCCTCTCTCCATGGCCGGCGCATGGGGGATGACCCCTCACCTCCCCCATTCATGTGGTGGTAACCCCTCCACATTAAAATGCCTCTTCACATTCCCTTTTAAAGTCTCCACTTTAAATGCATTAAATTTCTCCAAATTTAATGCTCTCTCGTTTAATAAAACTCTTTTATTAAATTTATTCAGAATTTTGTTAATTACTTTAATTAACAAACATTCACATATAGACCCTTGCAATATTTCAATATCACATGCAGAACCACTTTCTGCAATTTCACCCGAAACAATTTCCGGTTTCTATTGAAACAATTCCTGCGCTTTGCAATTCTTTCGTCTGAAACATATGTGCTCCAAAATGGTGTCTGGTAACTCTTAAGTGTGCCACCCTACGGTTCGCGAATAATGCAGACATGATCGAGACCCTTCTCCAATCAATAATCAGCAGCGGGACCTGGAGATCCGTACTGACTCCTAAACATTCAACGATGACTTCTGTGATCGTGAGAACCTTTAACGCTTGTAACTAAATCCCTTTGTCTCTCGATATATTACATGTCCGAGATTCAATCATCAGTATCTCCATACCTAGTTTGATCTCGTTACCGACATGCACTCTTTTCTCGTTCCCGTGATATAACATTCTAGTGATCACATCACTTGCTTGCAAGCTATCTTAATGTGATATCACCGAGAGAGCCCAGAGTATATCTATCCGTCATCGGGATTGACAAATTCCACTCTTGATCCATGGGCCTCAACATAACACCTTCGTAGTACTGAACCCATCTTTATAGTCACCTTGTTACGGTGTGACATTTGATGTTATCAAGATACTCTTCCGGTGTTAGCAATTAACATGATCTCATGGTCTAAGGATAAAGATTACTTCGTATGATGTTATAGCAATATAAAAATAATGACTTGATCGTAATGCTATACTTCGGATGAATGTTCATCACATCATTCCACCAATGGTGTGACCTTGTTATTAACAACATCCAATGTCCATGATCAGGAAACCTTGATCATCTTGTTAATCAACAAGCTAGTCTATAAGAGAGGCATAACTAGGAACCCTTTTTGTTTATTAAACACACATGTATTGATGTTTCCTGATCAATACAATTCTAGCATGTAAAATAAACATCTATCATATATAAGGAATATATAATAACAACTTTATTATTGCCTCTCAGGGCATATTTCCTTCAGTCTCCCACTTGCACTAGAGACAATAATCTAGTTCACATAGTGATAATTCTAACACCCATGGAGTTCTGGTGTTGATCATGTTTTGCCCTAGGCAGAACTTTAGTCAACGGATCTGCTACATTTAGGTCCGTGTGTACTTTACAAATCTTTATATCTCCATCCTTGACATGCTCGCGGATGGAGTGAAACCGGTGCTTAATATGCTTGGAATTCTTGTGAGACCTCGGTTCCTTTGTGTTGGCTATGGCTCCATTGTTGTCACACTAGATCACCATTGGGTCCAACGCACTGGGAACCACACCTAGTTCCGTAATGAACTCTTTCATCCAAACCGCCTCCTCCGCCGCTTCTGAAGGAGCAACATATTCCGCCTCCGTCGTTGATCCAGCCACCACAGGTTGTTTGGAACTCCTCCAACTAACCTCTGCTCCGTTCAAGAGAAATACGTATCCGGATTGAGACTTAGAGTCATCCGGATCGGTGTCAAAGCTAGCATCAACATAACACTTAGCGACTACCTCTTCTTCACCTCCGTATATAAGAAACATATCCTCAGTTCTTCTCAAGTACTTGAGGATGTTCTTTACCGCTATCTAGTGTTCCGAACCTGGATTAGATTGGTACCTACTAGTCAAACTAATAGCATGTGCCACATCCAGTCTTGTACATAGCATGGCATACATAATAGAGCCTATGGCCGAGGCATAGGGGATCTTATCCATCATCTCTCTTTCTTCCGCCGTAGCCGGACTTTGAGTCTTACTCAATGTCTTGCCTTGCAACATAGTTAAGAACCCCTTCTTACTTTCGTCCATATTAAACTTCTTTAATATCTTATCAAGGTATGTACTCTGCGATAGCCCAATTAGGCGCCTTGATCTATCTCTATAGATTTTAATGCCTAATATATATGACGCTTCACCAAGGTCTTTGATCAAAAATTTGCTGTTTAGATAACTTTTAACACTGTTTAAAATATCTATATCATTTCCAATCAATAATATGTCATCCACATATAATATCAGAAATGCCACATTGCTCCCACTCACTTTATTGTAAATACAAGCCTCTCCATAAGTTTGGACAAATCCAAACTCTTAGATCACCTCATCAAAGCGGAGATTCCAACTCCGGGATGCTTGCTTCAGTCCATAGAAGGATCGCTGAACTTTGCATACCTTATTAGCATCCTTAGGATCGATAAAACCCTTAGGTTGTATCATATACAACTCTTCTTCAATATTACCATTGAGGAACGCAGTTTTGACATCCATCTGCCATATTTCATAATCGAAATATGCAGCAATTGCTAACATAATCCTAACCGACTTAAGCATCACTAAGGGAGAGAATGTCTCATCGTAGTCAACTCCTTGAATTTGTCGAAACCCCTTTGCGACAAGTCGAGACTTATAGATGGTCACATTACCATTAGCATCAGTTTTTCTTTTGAAAATCCATTTATTCTCAACGGCCTTTCGATTGTGAGGTAAGTCCACCAAGTTCCAAACTTGGTTCTCGTACATGGATTCCATCTCGGATTTCATGGCTTCCAGCCATTTGTTGGAATCCGGGATCATCATCGCTTCTTCATACGTCGCAGGGTCATCCATTTCATCAACCATGAAATTCACAACAGGATTGCTGTACAGTTCAGGAGCTGCACGTGTCCTTGTAGACTTGCGAGGTTCGGTAGTGTCCTCTTTCGGAGTTTCATGATCATTATCATTAGCTCTCTCTTCATCAGGTGAAGTCAACTCCGAAACAACTTCCGGTGCTGCGCCACTCGCCATTCCATGAAGAGAAGGTTCAATAACCTCTTCGAGTTCTACCTTCCGACTACTTACACCTTTCACGAGAAACTCCTTCTCAAGAAAGGATCCATTCTTGGCAACAAAAACCTTGCCCTCGGATCTGTGATAGAAGGTATACCCAATTGTTTCCTTAGGGTATCCTATGAAGACACATTTTTCCGCTTTGGGTTCAAGTTTATCTGGTTGAAGTTTCTTCACATAAACATCGCATCCCCAAACTTTAAGAAATGACAGCTTAGGTTTGTTTCCAAACCATAATTCATACGGTGTCGTTTCAACGGATTTAGATGGTGCCCGATTTAAAGTGAATGCAGCTGTTTCTAGTGCATAACCCCAAAATGACAGTGGCAAGTCAGTCAGAGACATCATAGATCGAACCATATCCAATAAGGTATGATTACGACGTTCTGACACACCATTACGTTGTGGTGTTCCGGCAGGCGTGAGTTGTGAAACTATTCCACACTCTTTCATGTGTGTGCTAAACTCGTAACTTAGATACTCTCCTCCACGGTCAGACCATAGAAATTTGATCTTTCTATTATGATGATTTTCCACTTCATTCTGAAATTCCTTGAACTTTTCAAAGGTTTTAGACTTGTGTTTCATCAAATAGATATACCCGTATCTACTTAAATCATCCGTGAAAGAAACAAAATAACGATATCCACCTCGCGCCGACACACTCATTGGTTCACACACATCAGTATGTATGATTTCCAATAGATCTGTCGCCCGTTCCATTGAACCGGAAAACGGCGTTCTAGTCATCTTGCCCATCAGGCATGGCTCACATGTATCAAGTGATTCCAAAAGTCCATCAGAATGGAGTTTCTTCATGTGTTTAACACCAATATGACCTAGACGGCAGTGCCACATATATGTAGACATATCATCA
Source organism: Avena insularis (assembly GCA_023614405.1). Classification (NCBI taxonomy): domain Eukaryota; kingdom Viridiplantae; phylum Streptophyta; class Magnoliopsida; order Poales; family Poaceae; genus Avena; species Avena insularis. The sequence continues at coordinate 510,916,804 of CM042690.1, forward strand.
TCAAGTTTAATCTTTTTAGCATCAACATTATGAATGTGTGTAATATTACTATCAAGATCTATCAGAAATAAACCATTCAACATAGGTGCATGACCATAAAAGATATCATTCTTATAAATCAAACAACCATTGTTTTCAGATTTAAAGGAATGACCACTTTGCATCAAACACGATCCAGATACAATGTTCATGCTCAGTGTAGGCACTAAATAACATTTATTTAGGTTTATAACTAATCCTGATGGCAAATGGAGAGGTAGCATCCTGACGGCGATCACATGAACTTTTGATCCATTGTCGACCCGCATCCTGACCTCATCCCTTGCTAGTTGTCGCTTGTTCCGTAGCCCCTGAACCGAGTTACATATATTAGCAACCGATCCCGTATCAAATACCCAGGTGGTACTGCGAGTACTAGTCAAGTACACATCAATAACATGTATATCACATATACCTTTGTTTGCCTTGCCGGACTTCTTGTCCGCCAAATACTTAGGGCAGTTGCCCTTCCAATGGCCAGTCCCCTTGCAATAGTAACACTCGGTGTCAGACTTAGGGCCAGCTCGGGGTTTCTTTTCAGGTGTGGCAACAGAATTGCCACCCTTCTTTCCCTTGTTCTTGCCTTTCTTGTCTTTCTTGAAACCATTGGTCCTATTGATCATCAACACTTGATGTTCTTTCCTAATCTCCACTTCTGCAGTCTTAAGAATTGACAGAAGCTCGGGAAGAGACTTATTCATGCCCTGCATATTATAGTTCATCATGAAGCTCTTGTAGCTAGGTGGCAGAGATTGGAGAACATGATGTACGCCTAAGTCAATGGGAATCGTTATTCCCAAGGACACAAGCTTATCGGCGTACCCAGACATTTTGAGTACGTGCTCACTAACGGAGTTGTTTTCCTCCATCATGCAGCTAAAGAACTTTTCTGTAGCATTATAACTCTCTACGGCAGCATGGGTATCAAAAATCATTTTCAATTCTCCCATGGTATCAAAGGCATTGCCATTTTCGAAATGCTTTCGAAGTTCTGGCTCTAGCCCATACAGTATGCCGCAATGAACTAAGTTGTGGTTGTCCTGACGAGTCACATAGACATTCTTTTCCTTGTCAGGGGCATCAGGAGCTGGTGGGGGGCCTAGCCGCACATCTAGCACATATTGCTTTTGTGCAGCAGTGAGGAGAATCCTCAAATTCATAGCCGAGTTGGTGAAGTTGCTACCATTCGCAGCAAGTTTCTCTTTCTCCATGAACACATTGAAATTAAAAGCAGGTGGTGCCATCTACAACAGAATTTGTAAAGTTTATTTAGACTAAGTTTATGATAGATTGAGTTCAACTAATCCAAATTACTAATGAACTCCCACTCAAAAACGACATCCCTCGTGTCCTTTTGGTGATTACATGAACCAAATCCACTACACCAAGTCCGATCATCACGTGAGTTGATGTAGCTTCAAAGGCGAGCATCTATATGGGCATCATATCAACTATATGACTCATGCTTAACCTTTCGGTCCGTGTTCCGAGGCCATGTCTGTACATGCTAGGCTCGCCAAGTAAGAACCTTAGTATTCGCATGTGTAAAACTGTCTTACACCCGTTCCTATGAAAGCGTAGATTCGAGTACACCCGATCATCACGTGATGTCTCGAAACACGATCCACAGAACGGTGCATACTTAAGGAAGAACACATTTTTATCTTGATATCTAAATGAGGGATCATCTTATAATGCTACCAAAAGCGCCAAACTAGCAGTATAAGATGCAAACATCTAATGTGTAAAGTGAGATGATATGGTCCATGCATTTGATCTCTATCACTTGCATCGTGGTATGATCTCTATCATTCCTTTGTGTGTAAGGCCAAGGTCTATGGAACTTACACATTGAGTGTGTTGTAAGAGTATCATATCTACTTACAACAATACCATATCAATACACTAGCCCAGCAACGATCTAAACTAGACGCCTCTAATTTATCAATTGCAAGTTTTACGTGGCTTAGGGCTTTCGGAGATAGAACCATTCTCACCTACGAACATGAACCACAACGAGGATAACTAAGTTATTAGCAACTCATTGTAAATCAGATATTGACTATAGTAGGAGAGACAGACACCCGCCAGCCACTTATGCAAAACAAGTTGCATGACAGTCGTGGAACCGGTCTCATGTACGATGACATGTAAGGTTGGTCCGGGCCGCTTCATCCCACTATGCCATCAATATACAAAATACATAGAAGATGCAATAACATGATCATCATCGCCCACATATAAACATATGTGTACTACCCGTGCAAAACACTTACGCATAGATAAGGCTCTGATACCACTGTTGGGTCCGCAGCATAGAAAACAAAAAATTTCCTACGGTGTGAACTACACGCTAAGATCTATCTATTAGGTACAAAGCAACGGATGGACATACATCCAACGAGAACTTACCCTCGAAGACAACGAGTTTTGTTAACGAGTAGGAACTCGTGGTTGATGTAGTCGTACACTTGCCGATCTCAAGATTGTGAGGAAGTCCGAGCGCCGCAACTCAGCAGCGCATCCATACTCGCACACACGTTCAAGCCACCGGACAACCTCCACCTCCTCGCTCCAGCGATCCAGCAGAAGCAGCAACTCCTTCCAGATGAAATGCCACCGGGAACATGTATCTCGCTAATCCGAGACTATGGGGGAATAATTCTAGAGGGGGAGAGAGATCCTTCAAAAGGAGGTGTGTGGATGAAGGAGGGAATGGGTGGACTTTTATAGGAGGAGGGGGGTGCCCCCTCTCTCCATGGCCGGCGCATGGGGGGGTGAACCCTCATCTCCCCCATTCATGTGGTGGTAACCCCTCCACATTAAAATGCCTCTTCACATTCCCTTTTAAAGTCTCCACTTTAAATGCAAAATTTAATGCTCTCTCATTTAATAAACTCTTTTATTAAATTTATTCAGAATTTTGTTAATTACTTTAATTAACAAACATTCACATATAGCCCCTTGCAATATTTCAATATCACATGCAGAACCACTTTCTGCAATTTCACCCGAAACAATTTCCAGTTTCTATTGAAACAATTCCTGCGCTTTGCAATTCTTTCGTCTGAAACATATGTGCTCCAAAATGGTGTCCGGTAACTCTTAAGTGTGCCACCCTACGGTTCATGAATAATACGTACATGATCGAGACCCTTCTCCGATCAATAATCAGCAATGAGACCGAGATCCGATCGACTCCTACACATTCAACGATGACTTCGTGATCGTGAGAACCTTTAACGCTTGTAACTAAATCCTTTGTCTCTCGATATATTACATGTCGAGATTCGATCATCGATTCCATACCTAGTTTGATCTCGCTATCGACATGCACCTTTTCTCGCTCCGTGATATAACAGTCTAGTGATCACATCACTTGCTTGCAAGCTATCTTAATGTGATATCACCGAGAGGGCCCAGAGTATATCTATCCGTCATCGGGATTGATAAATTCCACTCTTGATCCATGAGCCTCAACATAACACCTTCGTAGTCTTGAACCCATCTTTATAGTCACCCTACATAGGTGTGACGTTTGATGTTATCAAGATACTCTTCCGGTGTTAGCAATTAACATGATCTCATGGTCTAAGGATAAAGATTACTTCATATGATGTTATAGCAATATAAACATAATGACTTGATCGTAATGCTATACTTTGGATGAATGTTCATCACATCATTCCACCAATGGTGTGACCTTGTTATTAACAACATCCAATGTCCATGATCAGGAAACCTTGATCATCTTGTTAATCAACAAGCTAGTCTATAAGAGAGGCATAACTAGGAACTCTTTTTGTTTATTAAACACACATGTATTGATGTTTCCTGATAAATACAATTCTAGCATGTAAAATAAACATCTATCATATATAAGGAATATATAATAACAACTTTATTATTGCCTCTCAGGGCATATTTCCTTCACAAGCCTCGCAGGATCCATCTCTGAGCGGGATCCGGATCACCAGCGTCGTTGGGCGCCTAACCCAGCGGCCGACTCTCGGTTTTCGTTTCCAGACGCATCTGGGCGGTGGACGGCGGCAAGGAGATAGGGAAGGGAGGGGAGGGGAGAGGACGTGAGGGGATGGCAGGGAGGGGAGGGCGAGAGGACGACAGCCCAAGGGGATGACGAGAGCAGTGCACGACTGAACGGAGTGGCGGCGGCAGGAGCAGAGGAGCGAAGCGGAGCGGAGCTGGTTGCGACAAAACATGGAAAATTGCACAATAATGTGTTGGTGGGCGGCACCAGCCCTCGAACCTGGGACACGCACCGTCGAAGGTGGAGGAGGCGGGCCCGCCAGTCAGAAAACATGCCACCTGTTAGTGCACTATGCACGGTAGGTCTTCATGGAATTTTTTAGCCGGTCCCACATGTCAGTCTGTTTGATCCAAACTTGCATGTAGTGCATGGCTAGTTCACGCGCTAGTTCCGGAAAAAAAAGCCCGTTGATCCAAACTTGAAGTGGCAGTTCTGCTTCTTCTCCCTCGTCTCCTCGTCTCCTCGTAGTGGCAGTTCCGCTTCGTCTCCCTCCTCTGTTCTCCTCTTCTTCTTCTCCTCGTAGTGGTAGTTCTTCTTTCTTCCTCGATCAAAACATTCCCGCATGTAATCCAAGGCTAGTAGCCGGATGAAGAGGAACTAGTCCGATCTCCCGGCCAACCCACTTCGCAAGATCGCCGACTACTTGCTGGAGAAAGAGGAGTACGTCGACACCTATGCTGCTTGTCGGGAAGTCTGCACCGATTGGCGCCGCACTTTAAAGGTGCCCGGGTTCCATCTCAACAACTGGATCATGATAGATCACACACTTACAGACGTTGGCGACTTCACCTGCCTCAACCTCGCCACTAGTCGTTGCTTCAGGACGAATCTAATGGATGTCCATCGCAGGTTCACATTCACATCCAATATATATATAACATTCATTTATTTGTATTTTCCATTGTAAACATCTTAGTGCTAACTGATGCCCTCTTCTTCCAAAATATTCTACTTTGTCGGTGTTTCTCGTGGCGTCATCGTGCTTGCTCAGAGGGTGGAGCCGTACCAGATTCGGCTTCTGAACCCAATCACTCATAAGTCTAACACTGAGTTTCAAGCACACATACCATCTGATCTTCGCCAATCTGTCGTTGTGACGAAGTCCCCGACGATGGTGTTCGTTTGCACTGATTATCCAGATCATATTGCATGGGCCGATGAGAGCACCCCAATAGGGAAAATCAATGAATCATTTGGAGAAGGATTGTATTCGCCACCTCCTGATACGCTTCTAGTCTGCATGACGGCATTCCGAGGGGAAGTATATGCATTACTTGAGAATGGAGACATCATGTCGACCAACATCCAGTTAGAGCAGCGCACGAGCACTGTCACGATGGCCAAAATAATTTCAGCCCCGGTCTTTGAACAGGTACTTGGAGGCTACATATTTTACCTAGTTGAGTCAGATGGTGATCTACTTCTTGTGTTGAATGGGGATTTCGCCAAAGGGCAACCGGTGTTGTACCGGGTGGACACGGAGAACTGCTCTCTCAAGGTCGTCGGTGACATTGGAAGTCGTGCCCTCTTTGTTGATTACCATCGGTCTATCCCCATTGACACCAGGTTACACCCCATAGTCAAACATGGTTGCATATACTACAGGAGTTATATCAGACTGTACGATATGAGGTTCAAGCCTAGGAAGAGGAACCAACAATGACGTATGGCTTAAGTCTAGAACATACACCGAGGCCTTACCCTCTGGACGAGATACTGGCAGCACATTGTAGAAGGAGAGAGTTCTCTGAACATGTGTTGCAGCATGCGGGAGCCGACGACGATGAAAAATATAGGGGAGAATGAATCCTATCTTCATCCTTGGTTATTTGCTAACATTTTCAGGTCTATTTTTTGAAGTACAAATTTGTACTATATTTATATTATTTCGATCAGCAGTATGCGTATTACCTTTTAGACAAAATTGTAATGTATTTAATTTTAGTACTTTCAGAATTCAAAGTATTTATTTTTAGTAGCTTCTTTCATAAATCTCTGTGTTCGACAGCCGGAGCCGGCGGCGGGCATCAGCTCAGCGCCAGAATTCAGGTTCCACATGGAAAATTGCACAATAATGTGTTGGTGGGCGGCACCAGCCCTCGAACCTGGGATGCGTGCCCTCCAAGGTGGAGGAGGCGGGCCCGCTAGTCAGAAAACATGCCACGTCGGCATCCCCTGTTTCTGATGCCCTTTAAAAAAAGAAAACACGCCACATCGTCATCCCCTGTTTCTGATGGTGTTGATCGATAGTACATAGTGGCATAGAAATAATATCGTATAAACATAAGGACACAGTCGTCAACATTTCTAAAATCAAACTCAGTCTCCTACCTGTCCTGGTACATTGCCCGATGAGGTGGATAGCCACGACCGATCTTTTTAATATGTTCGGACTCTTATGCTGAGAAGGGAAATAAAGATTGAGTGGTTAATGCAACGAGTGTCGAATTATTACCCTCTAAGGAAATGGGAGATGGTTATTTTCACACGTGCCCGTAGTCCAAACCTACTGTCAGTCTTTCACTCCCCTTCTCCGACAAACAATAGTTCACCTTGCACAGCTCCTCCGCGCCGCACCACCTAGGGTAACATGGCCCCGCCTAAGCAGCCGCCGCCGCCGCAACAACCGCCAAAACTGGGGTATTTAGCCCATCTAAGGCAGACCATGAAGCTCTACTTCAAGGTCGGTCTCCCATTGCCCTGCCAGGCGGATGATTTCGCTGAATGTGTCGAATCGTCCGCGGCGGCGGTACCGGCGGCGCTAGCAGTGCCGGCGCCGGATGCAGGAAGCAGGGCCAAGAGAGTGATATGGAGAAATCGCGCGGCGGAATTACGGCATGCTCTAGGCAGTGGGAACAAGGTATGTATCAAATCGTTCACGAGAGCATGCTGTCGAGGGTACACACCCTTGAACAGGGCAGCGCCAAGTCTAGGAACACTCGCGTCCACGCTTCGGCGTGGGCTACCTTACCGCAGTGGGGGAGGCTGGGAACACACCGTCTACGACAAAGATGCTCCATCCAACGCACCGTCGGAGGCCGTACCGTGGCGGCGACCAAGCGTCTAAACTCAGCATGCTGGATTGGTCGACAGCCAGAGCCGGTGGCGGGCATCAGCTCAGCGCCGGAATTCAGGTTCCAGTTCACACGAACCTACGATCCCAAGAAGAAGATGCTGAATTTCAGTTTCAAAGAAATCGTTGCGGCAGCGCAGATGGTCCAACTGAACCGGGACTGGCGCACGCAAATCGGTCATGCATGAATGATGCAGATTTCTTGTAGTTTGGCAGGAAGGCAATAGATCAGTTTGGGTTAAATGATCAAAGAACTTATTTCCTGTCAAGGCAATTGGTCAGCCAACTTTTCTGGTGGAGATCTATAGTTTTCTTTAGTGTAGAATAGTTAAGTTCAGACTGAAGAATGGCTTTTTGTAGATGAAATGTTGACGAATTGTTCTATAAACTAGTAGGAAGTTTAGCCCACTGTTGTGCAGGTATAAAACCCTTTTGTATAGAAGTACTACTGTTGTAAGCAAATACTATCAAGTATCTATTTTCTTCAATTACTAGTCGTGGTTAAATCCAGTTAACTAGCATTTTTTATCCCAGACTACAGATTTTGTCTCTGTTGTCTGTGCTGAAAACCATTTTTCCTTTGTCTTGTGTTGTCTGCAAAATGGTCCTGCAGTTCAACGTGTTACAAATATAGCTACCTTGTACTTGAAGAGGAGATGGACTATATTTTCTAGGCATCCACAGAATTGACATTGCTCATTGCCAGACCACCTTATTTTCATGAGGTTGTCCTTGGTTATTCACATAAATTATAAAGCACGGTGTTTAACTACATCAATTCAAACTATTACACACACTACATCAAATTCATTACCCACACATACTACATCGATTCAAACTATTATACACACATACTACTTCAAATTCATTACCCACGCGTACTACATCAATTCAAACTATTACACATTTTTAGTCGATGCTAACTTCCTGCTACACTCTCCATACTACAAATTCATTAGCCACACATACCACGGCAATTCAACAGAGCTTTGTCTTCACTCGAGAGAAATCAGAACCACCAGCTTGTCCAAGCCCAGTTCCCCCACCGAAACTGTGTGCGTCGTCGTGAAACGGTGGTGGTCATGTGCCATCGATCCTTCCAGGTCAACACTGCAGGCAAAGAGGACGCTTTCTGGCAGCCTCCTCGGGGCCATGAATGCCATGTACCGATTCTAGAACCTCCTCCAGGTGGATGATGACCGGGTGCTTCCAGCAAAGTTGCCGCCCTGCCCTGCTTGGAATCTGCACCTCGTACATCTTAGGAACAACGTCAGGATCTTTCAGCCACGCCTTTACCTCGATGACCCATCTATCTCTCGGTGGCACGATTTCCACCAGCTCACCGCCAAGGCTACTGATGACCTGCTTGAGGGCCTCCGGCTCCCAAGCATCCAATGGGAGGCCGTCAAAGCCGAGTTTGGAGAAGAAACGAAGTTGCCCCAAGCGATCGTCCCACCCACGGGCGTGATGCCAACGCATGAAGCTCATTTTCTCCCCGCAGCACTCGAAAGAATGGGAAGAATGCAGAACACGCTCGGTGTCTGATCTGTGGTCGAACCGGACGAAAAAATCGAATGGCAGCGCGCATACCTCAATCTTGACCTTATTTCGTCTAATCCCAAAACGAGACCTGAAAGCCGACAGCAACTCTGTTAGCGACACGGTGGGACGGACGCCCAACACGGTGGCCATGAGAGCATGGTCGTGGAACTGCTGTGCCAGGGCTACCATGCCTGGGGTGCGCGGCAGCATGCAACTGCCCGAGGCCGGTCGCCAGCCAAGATTGCCCGACGGGACGCGCTCCACCGTGCGAGAAGGACTAGCCAGAGGCAAGATATTAGTTCGGGGATGCGAAGCTCCGATATGGCGGACGATGCGACGATGATGGCTACGAGCTTTGATTAGAGGTGTGGGAGGTTGACCGGACATGGCGGGGATGAAAATTAGAGAAAGTGCAAGCTCCGATCTGAGACGAGCAGCCGGAGCTGAGCAAATGTTATGGGGAGGGGAGCAGGGGAGAAGACCAGAGGAGAGCAAAGAAATAGATCTAGTCCACTCAGGGATCTCGTCCACGTAGGGGTAAGCTAGTCCATGACCGCAAAAGATAACAGGGAATACTGATAGGAAGGGCCAAGAAGAGTTGACCTAACGGCGGTATTTGAGTTCAACCGTTTTTTGTCTGGTTCAAACGACCGTTTGGCCATTAGATTTGTCTTCACCCTCATTTGGCCCCTCTGGACAATTGGCGATTCTACTACGGCCCCTCCGCGCGATTGATGACAACTCGGGTACCGGGATGCACTCGCCCGGGAAGTTTGGTACCGCAAACAAACAATCCCCTACTAACATGGGTATGACTACTCGGATACTCATTATTCGCTACCCTACATTGGGTAAAAGGCCTGCGGCCCATAAAGATTCCAGATAAAAGCCCAAGGAAGCAACCGACAGAGACTCTTACTGTATTAGGAAAAAACCATGAACCGACATTATGTTGGTATTGTAATCACCCGTGTATGAAACCTATCCACATACAGCTTTGAGACCCGGCCTATTATATATAGGACGGGAGAAGCCCAAGCGAGGGTACACCAAAATCTAGAGGACAACTTGTAATAGAGTGTTTTCCCAATATTCAAGCGACTTTGTCTTCATAGTTTTCCTAACATCCGACGAAATCCCCAGCGTTATCTTTTCCACAAAACCCCAAGTCCATCACCATGGGCATTGCCGATGTTGCCCCTCGTCACTTGCCCTTAGCAATTGTTTTAGCCCTGGATGGGAACACAGTAAGATCGTTGCAATTCAGAAAGAATACGAGTTAATATACCTTGTAAGGAAGTTCACCTCTTTACAACGGGCACCTTCTAGGTGCCCACGAAGACAGTCGAAGTTTTGTGCTTCTGGGTAAGCGCCTCCGGCAGTAGTTCAAGATCTTCATCCTCCCGAGGAACCGGATCCTTAGGTGGATATCCCTCGAGAGGAGCAAGCTCCGACTCGGGGAGGTCAGCAAGATCAAAGACAAAATATCTCAGTACTGCAAATAAATAACAAAGTATAGATGAGAAAATCATTGAGTATGAAAGAATCAGGTGGAAAACTTACTAGTGTCAAAGGCTTGTAAGCAGTATACATATCCAGAGAGATGTTTGGAATCTTCTTCTCAACCCGCTCCTTGATCAACCATTTGATCCGGGTCTCATACTCCTTATCTGGGATTGGGAGCAGGTTGATCCTCAAGCTATATTTCTTACTCTTGGTGACTGTGTGCATGAGCCGGTCACCATGGTACTAGAGGGGTTGAATCTAACACGCCAGCCAGCAGTGGACTAAGTGAGATCCCTTCAGACCCTTATGCTTCATCAAGTATTCAATCCGCCTCTTGGCACGGATTAAATCTTCAGTAAGAGTCAGAGAATCTACATCCCAAGACTCTTGGGCCGTGGCGCACCATCAACAAAAGCCGAGAAAACTTCTTGCTTGCCAGGAGCCGGCTTGTCCTTACGGTAAAAGAACATGGACGACCACTTCTTCACTGACTCACTGGCTATAACCTTGGGGTAGACTTGGTCTCTCCTAAGGGTCAGGCTTAGTGTTCCGGTAATGTAGGGATTACCGGTGGTGATGGAATTTCTCCGGGTACCAACGTAGTACCAGAACAAAACAAGACTCGGTTTTATTCCGAGATAACCCTCACACAAGGAAGCATAGGCGCTGAGCTCTAGAATCATGTTTGGGAGGGAAGTTGTGGAGTTTAACTCCATAGTGATCTACAACCTCAGACAAGAGCTCCGAGGGGTGAAATCTCAAACCTCTATCCAGCTGAGTGCCGAAGTGAACTGTCTCGCCGATGCGAGGGGTGGGGACGACATTGTCGAAGCCGCTCCGCTAGTCACCGGTGTAGAGGAGACCTTCCTTTTAAACGCCACATAATTTCTCGTCGTCGAGGATACATGAGATCCAGACTCCACGAAAATTCTCCTTCTCCACCGCTGTAGTCGATGCCGTCATCATCGTCGTACTAGATGAGGATGCGTCAGCCATTTGGGTGGAGGCAGTGACCTTGGATGGGCAGCATTGTGGGGTTTGGGGGAAGGAGAAGGGAGCAAGGGCACAGTGTCATTTGGAGGAAGAAGATGGCAGAGGCGCTGGTGAGAGAAAGAATGGGGAGATCTAGACCCCTTATAAGCCTCACCTACGTCAATATTCATGTGAACAAACAGTAAAATGTGCCACGCGTCATGGAAAGAACCGGAAAACTTCCTCGAGAAGATTACGCCTCCTCGATCTCCGTGCGCGCATTAAGCCACGCCTCGGTTCCATGATAGGCGGACCCACCAATGGTCACACTGACAGGAATTTCTATCAGTGACGAGACTTGACCTTGACTGATGTCAGGTTACGTCAAAGACAAGTTCTGGCTTAGTTTGAATTTCAATATGTAAAATTGTATGACATACTCATAGGTTCGACTCAATTTGAGACCCGGATCTTACTTTTCTTTTGGAGTTTCAGGAACCCTTCAAGACAGTATAGCCGAAGAAAGATCAAGCTAGATGATGAAACCTGACTTTGGATCTTGGAGGCTTTCGGGGGCTACTGTTGGGGATATACTTTCCGAGTATACCCACTGTGACTTGCTGACCAGGGTGGCCCACTTAGGGTTAGATCTTTGCTTCACGGGTGGCCCAGTCAGGGAGAGAAGACGGAGGTCCATCCGGCTACGGGAAGGCCTAGAAGACTTACCAACTTAGGCATGTTTAGTTACTTGTAGTCCAAGATGTACTCTGTAACCGACTCTGTATCATAGCCGGATAGGTCTCTCCTGTAACCCTAGGCAGGATATCTATATAAGCCGTCCTAGGGACCAACCTTTAGGGCACCCACAATCTACAACCTCAACTCGCACAAGCGAACCTCTTTTGTAATCAGATTCGCTCTCTGTGACATTGGATTGCTAGCAGGAGTAGGATCCATCCAAAGCCGGCGGATTCGAACATGGGTAAATCTTGTGTGCTCACCGTCCCGGAATACTGTTGCCTCACACCCCCTTTCACCACATGCCTCGAGGACCCCCTCTCTGCGTACATGTCTTCAATCCGACAACAGTTTTTGTTGCTCTTCTCCTCATGTTCTTGTGTTCTTATTGTCCTCCTCCCTTCTCTCTCCCTCTTAGATCTGTTTTGGTCCAAATTTGAGTGGTGAATTATGAGCTATGGGGTCTCAAGTGGTCCTCTATTTATAGTGTTCCAAAGTGGTTGTTATGCTGACACCTATGCATGCATTTAGGTGATTCACCAGCTTGTGTATGTGTGAAACCACCTACGTAGGTTAACTTATGCATGTATGCAAAAATTGGCATATGACCCTTTTGTTTGCAAGTGCGGGGGTGTTATTTCATATACCTAATCAGCCATGTCGGTTTTACCATTATCCTTCTCTGGTTTTTGGAAGATGACAAGTGTTTAATCTTTTTATATATGTGAGTTTGATATGTTTTCATCCATGAGTCCTTGCAATTCCATTTGGATGATTGTTCACAAAATGCATTGCTGTGAAGTTTGATTGGTTTATAATTTTTATTACTCATGTTTCAAATTCCTACTGTTCTAGGGTTCTTGATAGAATTTAATGCCTTGATAATTTCTTTGGTGTTTGTTCTTAGATTATGGTTAAAGAGTTCTATTGGTTTATAATTTCACTTGCTGATATTTTATATTTCTAGGTTTTTCAGTGTTCTTGATAGAACCCTAGGCCTGGAGCGTTCCTTTGGTTAAATGTCTGGTATTATGATCTTTGTTATTTCTATTGGTTTAGTTTATCTACGGGTTAAGTTTGAGTAACTTGGGTAGATGTCTGCCTAGATAGTTTTGGCTCTACTGATAAGTGTAAAATTTCATATGAACTGTCAGTGATCCTTGTTATAGGATACTAGCTACTATCTTTGGTTTCACTTTGTTCATAATGAAGGTTTAACCTCACCAATTCTGGTCTTGGTTGATTTGGTTGCTACTTAGGCACAGAGTTTAGGATTTATTCCTAGACTCTAATTCATAGGATTCTTATATTGAAAAGGTTTTGCCTGGGAAAAACCAACATTTTAATTCAGACAAAATGTTTGTCTTTGTTGTGTGTTAAAGATTTGAAGATTCACAAGGATAAAAATATAGATGGTTTAGGTGTAGTGTAGGTTTTAGATTTTCTTTTACAATTGATGTAATCTTGGATCATGTACTCATGTTGTGATATGAATAAAGATCATATTTCCTTGAATGACTTGTGTTTCTAATTTGAGTTCAGTAATTATGAGTTTGATGGAATTTTTCGGTTCCAATACTTGTGATTATGTGTGTATATGTGTGATTTTAAATTTGAATTCAAGTTTGACTTAGGTCAAACCTCCATTCTAAATTCATTCAAATTGTTTTAGTTTAGATTTGAATATGGTTTCAATTCCAAGTGACCATTTGGTTGCAACCAACCTCACTAGAACTAAATTCAAACAAATTATTAAGATTTTCAAATTGAACCTATATTTCTACATGCATGCTACACAATAATATCAATTCACACTTCTACCCTTCCTATAATATAATATAAGTCCCTCGGTCATTACAGCGGGTGCGGGTCAAAACCCTTACTCCTGCACCAAACCCTAGCTCTGTCGCTCCGCCGCCGTGCCCAGTACAAAGTCCGGCAAGTAATTCAGCGTGCTCCCGCAATAGATCGAGCCATGTCATGCTGTCATAGCTTCTTCAGGGTTAGGGAAGGCCGTAGCGGAGGCGGAAACCGCCTCCCACGCTGATGCAATGACCTCTCCGAGGAGAGCGCCAAGAAGTGGGCGACGCGCCGCTAGACCAACCAAGGGCTTTCGTCCCCGTCGTCCCTCCGTCGCTACGCACCGGCGACGGAGAGGTACCGGTCACCGTGGCCGGAGAACGTGCCGACCATACGTAGGTACGCGCACGCTAGGATAGGGTTCTTGTGCATCCCCGTTCCTTTATCCCCTACTCCTCCTCTAACGATGATTGGAGCTCTTTGTTGCACTCGCCTGCTTCCGTTGTTGTCCCCACCGACTACGCGCAGGACTCTGACGAGGAGCGCCTCGCGCTGGAGATGCTTACACGCGAGCCGGAGCTCGCACACGAGGCGAAGAGGCACATGGTCATCTCGCTTGTCGACGCACGCGTGGCCAGGGAGAGGGCAGAGGCGTGCATGTTCACCATCGTCAACCTAGAGGCGGCGGACCTCATCGACCTCTCAGTGATCTCAGCGCCGCCCGTATTGCTGCCGCGCCCTGCAGCTCTCGTCGAGCTTGATTTTGGGCTAGGTGGTGGCAGTTTACTCGTTAGGCTCCGTAGTATATGTAATTAGGGGTGCAGCTTTCAAATCGCTGCAGAAATGGCTATGTATGATCAAGTTTATATATGACCGAACAAGTTCTTCGTTGATATTTTCTGCGAGTATAAAAATTTAAAAGTTAAGTTCCTGTTTTGGTACCTTCTGTGCCGATGCTTTCCGAACTGCGAATGGCGAGTTCGGTGGCATGTACTGTACTACAGATTTTCAGTTCGCTTGTTTACGGTGCGTCTTAGAGATGCAGTTAGCTCCACCAGTTTCACGATGTTTACTGTATCCCGCTCCCCGGGCTCCTAAAGATGAGAGTTTGTAACCTTTAGGTACCCTCTATTTTAGTATAATTTAAACAAATGAAGTACTTTTATAAAAAAAGGTAATGATTTGTGAAAATATAGTTTATTTTTTTACTAAAAATGGTAGAGGATCCTAAAGGTTACCCACTTCCATCCTTAGAGCATCTCTAGCAGCTTGTGCAAATTTGGATGTCTATATGTTTCTATACACATTTGTGGAAATTTAGACACTCTCGGCAGCTTGTCTAAATGCAAGACTTCTATATTCTCTCTCCTATATGCAAGACTCTAGAGTTAGCCTTTGGCCTTTAGACATTGTGGCTAGAGTGTCCAAATATAGACAATGTGGCTGCTATTTAGACAATGTGGATATTTAGACGTTGCTTTAGACAAGTTGCTGGAGAATGTTGTTGTATCTTGTTTCCGCACCCGTTTCCACAAGCTGCTAGGGATGCTCTTGCCCGCTTCGATGCGAGTCTGATATATCCACATTGGATCCAGCTGACCTGATAGAAGGGGGGTCTACATTTGCTTCGGCTTTCTCATCAGCATCCTGGAGTAGAGTTATTTTCTTTGATTTATCATGTCATTATCTGTCAGTCATTCCTTGCCAACGTGTATCAGTAACATGTTATCAAACACAACGTGTATATGATAATCGACACACAACATCTACACGGTCACCGACGCAATCAAGAGGACAATTCAACCATGTCATCAAACGTTTTGCTAGAACGCATGAAAAGCCGCGCTGCGCGTACGTCTCGGTTCACGGCGAAATGATCCCGCGGAGACGTGACATCATGGAAACGACGTAACACATCCACAGACGTTGTGACGACTGAATAGACCAACTGACGCGCGTATGAAGAGAATACATTAACAGGTAGAGACTAACACAGGCGTTGGAATAGCGTTTTAGGACACATGGTTTACTCTGTCTTTCTCAGCAGCGTCCTAGTTCCAATCGCGTTCCGGGATATTATTCAGCGTTCTACCTACTCATCATGTCCCGGGAAGCGTAGAGAGAAGTCTAGTATAGACAATGTCGCTGCTATTTAGACAATGTGGATATAGACAATGTGGATATTTAGACGTTGATTTACACAAGCTGCTGGAGAATGTTGTTGTGTCTTATTTCCAGGCCAATTTCGACGAGCTGCTATAGATGCTCTTACGGGCACCGATGCGAGTCTGCTATATCCACATTGGATCCACTGACCTGATAGAAGGGGGCCTACATTTGCTTCCAACCCAAGCGAAACGCGGCTGCGATCAATCTCCCAAAGATCTCTCATCATTCCGGGTAAAGCGTCAAACAATTTGTTGGGAAATGGTACTCAATCACCCACTCACGCATGGCCCGTTTAACTTCTGTCCTTTGGCAGGAGCCCTGTCCCCTCGAGTACGGAAAAGTTGCTCTCCAGCTGGTATGGCGAGACCGTGTACGCAGTGGATTCAGATGTGCCAGAAGAAACAGAACTCTGTTGTATACTTTTTACCGGTTGTTTCGGCGAGCTCCCTCTGTCGTACGTGGACTTTGTTTAGGAGCTCGCGAGTGCCCAGTTTGGGAGAGCTCTCTCGCCTAGTCATCGCTGCAAGTTGTTTTATATCGTAGAATTTGCTATATGTTTCGTAACTAGTTTCGTATTTTTTTTAATGGGGAGCGAAGCACCTACCTCTGCATCAAGTGATGCACACAACCTTTATTTATTATTAGAGCAACAAAGTGTGGCAAAAGCTATTACAAAGATCATACATATCGAAACTGGCAAACTAAAACACCGAGCAAAACGATAACCATATCGACAGCTCCTCGACGAGATCTAGCAAACACCTAGCTGCCTCATTCACTCCAGAAGACCAGATCCGCCCAGCTTATCCACGAAACGGTGCCCACGCACACGCTCCGGATATCGCCGCCTCCACTATCTTCCGCAAACCATCATCAGCATGTATATCAATATGCAGACTCTCTCCACACCAGCCCCCGGCACCACCATGGTGCCAAGTAGCACCACCTTCCTGTGCACTATCTCCAAGGCACTCTGCGGTTTCCACAAGTACCTCGCGGCACCATGCCGCCAAGTACCACCAGCAAACACAGCTTGAAGCCTCTAGAGGATCTGTCGTGCGTAGCACCTACCGAACAGGCATGACTCAACGTAGCACCTGTCGGTCAAGCATGACTTGACATCGCCTCTGAAGCTCCGTGCAAGACAAAGCCGCTCAACCTCCCCTACCTCTTCCATCCAGCACCGCTCCACAAGCGATGCTCCCAAGAGAGTACGCGACACCGCGGCGCCGCCATCGCCCGATCCGAAGATCTTAGGGTTTCCTCCGGAGTAGCACGATTTAGGTCGACACTAGGTGCATGACAATACCCTCATCAAGGTAATGACGTGGTAATGCCTCCATCTCCCGCCAATGGCTCGGTTTTCACCGGTACCTAGATCTCCCCGCCTCGCTGCCAGGACTAGATAACGGATCCCGGGATCCGCCGAACTAGCCTCAGGCCGACCACCTCCGACGGAGAAGATGACCACCACCAAGCCCAAGGCCTTCACCCCATGCATCCTCATGATGTGGAGCAGTACCCAGAAGGCCTCCGTGCGGCTTCACTGGTCGACGACGAAGCTGGCCGTAATTGGATCTGGGCCGATCCCCAGCCAAGAACTCCACCAGCCCAACCGCCTCAGATCCGCCGGCATCAGACCCTGACCGCTGCTTCCCCGCCATCACCGCCGGGGATCTAAGGGCAGGCCGCCACTGCCCATCAATCCCAGGCCACCACCGCAATCTGGTAGGACGTGGGGGCACGAGGACGAAGACCGCCGCCGCCGCGCCGTAGGAGCTTTGCCCAGCGACGTGAGCCGATGGCAACGGAGGGAGATGAGCTCGAGGGAGGGGGTGGGGACACGGTGGCGTGGTTGCCGCCCGGCGCGGTCAAGCGCCAGCCGCACGGGGTCGGGGGAGGAGGGGGTCTAGCCTAAGCACCTTATCTCCAGTTTCGTAAGTAAGCTCCAAGTATTGAAGTTGTTATTAGCACAAAACCAAGTGCTACCTTGCGATAAGAAAATACTAAGAGCATCTCTAACAGATACTGCAAACCCACGTATGCAAATCAAGTTTACGGTACCAAAACTGTTAGAGCGGAACAGATACACTTAAATAGAATTGCATGTTTAAAAAACATCACATTTGGCCCCAGATTCATACATACGGGAGAGGTTTTGATCATCAGACCAACATATGTGCAACAAAAAATGATATCACGCCATGCATACAGACTAGTCCTAACATCTGCTAGTGGTACCTACTCCGGAGCATCTACGGTGACGCTGTCGCGCGCCTACTCGTCATCGGAGGTGGTGGTGTCGTCAGAGTAGTCGACGAAGAAGAAGCTGATGTGCGCCTGGTGCTCGCGTGCAGCAGACACGGCACAGCACTGCTCGGCGAAGTTCTCGACGCGACGGCGCTTCGCACGGTCCCATACTTCAGAGATGAGGGTCCCTAGCGAGTTGAACTTCGCCTGGCGGATGGCAGCGTCCTCGCTCTCCTCGTCGACGGCGGGAGCGGGCGCGGGTGCGGGTGCGGGAGCGGACGCACGGATGACCAGGCTAGCGCTCGCCGGCGCGTGGGAGTTGCCCGCCTCGGCATCGTTGGCGCCGCCTAACGCCATGCCCGCCCACGCAGGTGAGGTGACGCGGGTGCGGGACAGAGCGTCGCGCGCGCGTGCCTACTCCGATCGGCGATGCACGGCCTCCTCCTCCGACTCCGGCGGCGCGAGAGCTCAGACCCCGGAGCTCCCGCCGCGGCGAGAGAAATGCCCACGTGGCCGGCCAAATTATGGCACGATTGGTCGGCCATGGGTAGGTGGGGGTCGGTGCGGCGATGGGCGGCGGCGATTTGAAATCCGGTGACGACGGGCGCGGCCGGAATCGGAAGCGGCGGCAGGATTTCTATGCGTGCTGGAGGAAATGGATGCAGTTTCCCGCATCCAGGCCTCTCCACACCGAATATATGTGGGGTAGATGGGCCTCGATGCGGGAAATCGCATTTTTTTTGCAGTTGCTGCCCATTTATGGTATTTGAAAGGCCATTTTTTGGCCTGATACTGCATATTTGGGCCTATATGCGGTATCCCTCCATACCGCAAAAAGCAAAATGCATCCCTCCTTACCACAAAACGCGTATGCGGTAAACTGCAACTCTACTTTGTGGTGCGAAAAAGGACTGGGCGGATCAGATGCCGCATAGTTATACCACAAAACAGAATATTCCATTTTACAGTTTAGTTATGCGTCATCTGTTTTGGACTACAAAAAAGTGTATACCGCAAAACAGATTCTACCCCCAATAGCCTCAAACCAATTCAAAATTTTCAAAGTTTACAATAGCACAAAGTTTAATAGCACAAACGAACTAAAAATTAACATACTAGACTTTCTCACGACCATGATGATCACCTCCACCGTTCACAGCAGCAATTGCAGCAGCTCTGCGAGCTTTCCTTGCCTCAATGATCTCCAACCTTCTATCGTCCCACCACTCTTTTGTCATCAGATCCATGTTGTCAGGATCCATAGTCATCACTTGTGTTTCACTTCTTCCCTAGCCTTTTCTTCTTTGAGACGAATCCTCCGCTCCTCAAACTTAGACTTGCACTTCTCATCTTCACAAGTTGCAAGCCACATTTTCATCTTGTACTCTTCTCTCTTCTCAGCCAACTTGATCTTGGCTTCCAATTGTTGCTGTTCTACTAGAACCTTGTGCTTCATCATGTCGTCGATCTTGTCCCTCAACTTTTCGTGCTCAGCCTTTCTCTTCAACTCTTCTTTCACCTTCTTTGTACCATCTGGCCTTTTTATTTTGGCTTTCGATTCATCGTATTCCTCTTTATCTTCTTCATCCAAGTTTATTGTCAATCCGGTTCTCGGAGGTCGTGCCTCTTCATAACGCGACCTCCACTCCTCATTGTCCTTGAGAAATTCCCAGCAGTGATGGAGAGTGAATGGTTTGTTCCTCGATGTGGCCATGTCCTTTGATCGCCCAAAATATATCGAGCTTGTTGGGGAACCCCAAGAGGAAGGTATGATGAGCACAGCAGCAAGTTTTCCCTCAGTACGAAACCAAGGTTATCAATCCAGTAGGAGCAAGGAAACACCCCAAAGGTGTAGCTAGCTGAACGTTGGCAGGGCGCACTACCGGTGCCAGTAGCAACATGGAGACCTACACAACACAACCACAGAACTCTGTCCCCAACTTGCGATGAGGTTGTTAATCTCACCGGTTTTGCTGAAAACAAAGGATTAAACTTATCGAATGGAAGGAAGTAATAGTTTGCAGAAAGTAAATACAAAGAACTAAACAGTTTGTAGATTGTATGTAAAAGAAAGGACCGGGGTCCATAGTTCACTAGAGGTGGCTCTCCTTAAGATAGATAACATGCTGGGTGAACAAATTACAGCGGGGCAATTGACAAACATCGAGAAAGCACACAAGCATATACTAATCATCTGGACTCCTTTGAGACTTGATTGGGCATTACAACATTATACATAGACCGCCATCCAACTGCATCTATGACTAATAATCCACCTTCAGGTTATCATCCGAACCCCCTCCAGTATTAAGTTGCACGCAATAGATTATTGCTTTACGAATTGCGTGTAAAGTAAACAATACGATTATTCTATGAACAAAGGATTGTTGTTTTCTCCCTAGTAGAAACATCACATCTAGTACCTTAGAGATTTTTGTCACTTCCCCAGATTACCA
Source organism: Avena insularis (assembly GCA_023614405.1). Lineage (NCBI taxonomy): Eukaryota > Viridiplantae > Streptophyta > Magnoliopsida > Poales > Poaceae > Avena > Avena insularis. Next base: position 510,937,397 of record CM042690.1, read on the forward strand.
GAGGCATGAACCCACTATCGAGCATAAATACTAACTCTTAGAGTTGCTAGCATCTACTTGGCCAAGATAGCTACTAACAACGGAAAGCATGCAAGATCACAAATAACAAAGACATGATAGAATCAATAATCAATCTGAAATAACATCTCAATATCCATTGGGTCCCCGCAAACACAACATGCAGAATTACAAATAGATGATCTTGATCATGAACGGAGCTCACAAGATCTAGACATGAAAGCACAAAGGAGGAGAACCAACCATCTAGCTACTACATTGACCCGTAGTCCAGAGATGAACTACTCACGCATCACACCGGAGGCTTGCATGATGATGAAGAAGGCCTCCAGGGTGAATTCCCCTCTCCGGCAGGGTGCCGGGAAGAGCTTCAGATCCCTCCCGATCTAGGGATGGAGATGACGGTGGCTACAGAATCTTTCGTGGATTTTTGATCGGGTACTTAGGGTTTCCGTATCAAAGGTAATATATAGGCGGAAGGAGAGGCCGAGGGGGTGCTGGGGTCGGCCAAACCACCCCCCTGGCGCGGGTCAGGCCTGGTCGCGCGGCCAGGTGGTGTGGCCAGGCCCCATCCCCTCTCCGTCTCGTATTCTGGCTCCAGATGTCTTCCAGAAAAATAGCAACTTTGGCTTTTGTCCCATCCAATTTCGAGAATATTCATTTTCTAACTTCCTGGAACCAAAAACAGCATAAAACAGGCAGCTGGCACTATGGCTCTTGTTAATAGGTTAGTCCAAGAAATCATATGAAAAGTACTCCAAAGTGTGGACAAAACACAAGAAAGTAGATAAAACCAAGCATAGAACATCAAAAATTATAGATACATTTGTAGTGTATCAACATCCCCAAGCTTAACTCCTGCTCGTCCTCGAGTAGGTAAGTGATAAAAAGAAAAAATAATTTTTGAGGTGACATGCACCATCATAAACTTGATCAAAGTATTTGTAAAACATTCAAAGCTGGGATCATAGTACTTCAATCATAACATGAAAGACAAAGTCCTAGCAATAAGACAAAGAAACTATGATGGAACATGAAAAGGCACAAACAAAATATTCATGAATAACAATGCTTTGCAAGACGTTTGTTTGTTTCACATAAAGAAAACATAGCATAATGGCATTCAACTTATCCCTCATAGAGTAGCAAATATAAATGCATAGGACACCTTCAAAGTTCATAAGAGTGACTAGATACAAATAGTTTAAAACAAGCAATATCAAGTTATGCATCAATCAACTAGTCTTGGGCCAATGCACATAGAACTAAGAATGGCCACTATGCTCTCAAAGTAGGTGCATAAAGGTAGAAGGTGGAGACTCAATATAATGGTGGAAGAAAGGACATAGAAGGAAGCAGAGATTCAAGTTTCATAAATAGCTTCCAAAAATTATGGTACTTATATCTTTCAGCTCTCATTGTCCCTATCATAAGCATCTTGAAGTGATTAAGGTTAAAGTGAACAAACTATGGTGTACATGCTTGACGAAGTATAAGTTAGAAATCTCATGTCACTTGAATACGAGGGCCGCTCCTCATGCTACTCAAGTTTAGTCACCGGTAAGTTCTTGTCATCGTAAGTACATGTGTATCATAGAGAACTGCCAACGGGGTACCCCTTGCCCGATGATACGGAAGAATCCCCATATCAAAATGACAAGGCAAGCAGACAACGAGCATCTCAGCAATCTTCTTATTTACCATGGGAATATGGTGCTTTTTTCTCTCTTTCCTCTTTTCATAATCTCTTTTTTTCTCTTTTTTCTCAATATAGGACTCTTTTTTTTATAAGAAGAATGCTTCGTAGACAACTCATTATGGTTACGCTGCAGGTTTCCACCATGTTAGCATGGATTAGACCAGCGGCCCAGGCGTTTCTCTAACACATATACATAACTTCATGGACTTACAAGCTCCCCTTTCATTTCACACCAACGACATCCATAGACAAAAGAGCATGATATCAACTAGGTACAAAGTACCCGTGCAATGTTGAAAGCGTTCCCCATGACAGCATGGTTCTGCTAATCCCCAACAAATAAGTGCAAGCATATACAACATAGATGACACAATGGTTCAAGTTTATTAAGGGAGAGAAAAGTAAAGTGTGCCATCAAGTTCGTGAGAGCTTTAATCACTAGTTTTCTCATAACAAACTTAATTTGGAAGGTAAACAAAAACATGAATATACTTGGAATAGCAAATGCTAATAGGTAGGTATGGTGGACTCTTTGGAATAACTTGGTTTAGAGAGTTGGATGCATGAGTGGAACTCATACTTGGTTGCGGAGGCTAGCAAAAGACTGGGAGCGACAAACTAAGAGAGCAATAATGGCCATAATCATGCAGAGCGACAAAACATCATTGATCAAAGCATAAAGTGATACTACAAGTTGAAAACTAAAGGATCATAAAGTCTATGGTGACTTTGGATAGTCATAACATGGTGTGAGCATGTGCCAAGTCAACCCAAATAAAGCATCAAAGGAGAATACCACAATACTACGCTTTAATATGCTAAAACAACGCATGATTCGTCCAAGGCACATTAAGCAATCTCAATTGTTTATAACAAGTCATGCTACAGCAAAGAATACTAAGCATAAAGCCAAAATAATATCAAGCATGGCATGACAAAGCATAGGCCACAGTCAAAAACAAACTCTCTTTACCACTTAAGCATGAAGTTTCCTACTCTTTTCCAAACCAAACCAAACTATTTGAAAACCAATGTATGAAAGAGGGGGTCCAGCCAATTTATTCAGCAAACTAAGCAAACAAAGCAAACGAAAAACCAAAACGAAAACGAAAAAGAAGATGCTCCAAGAACAACACAACTGTGCATGAAACAATAAAAATGAAGCATTTGGAAGAAACCTGAGATTTTTATTGATGAAGAAGGGGATGCCTTGGGCATCCCCAAGCTTTGATGCTTGTACTTCTTGGATATTTCTTCGGGTGACACGCATGGCATCCCCAAGCTTGAGCTTTAGTCCATCCTTCATCTCATTACTCATTCCTTCCATACACCTAAAATTTTTCCTTCATACAAAACTTCACACAATCTTTATTAGCAACATTAGTGCACTCAGATAATAAGTCTTTAGGTTCAGTTCTAACACCAATAAAACTTCCATTAAAACACTAGCTACTGTAGCACTTCCCTCAAAAAGTTCAATTCCCTAAAAGAACTCAAAAAGGAACCAACAAGAAGCAAATGCAGAAAATGGCAGAAATCTGTCAAAACAGACCAGCAGGTAAAGACGAATTTTTTCTAAGACCTTCTGTTGCTCAAATCAAGAAGTGTTGAACTAACTAAATTTAGATAACAACCTGGGGCAGAAGCAAAAAAATTCAAGCCTCAAAAGGACGTTCAGAGAATTTACACGAATTTTTACGGTGAAGCACAGAAATCTGTTTCAGGACAGCAACTTTCCCAATCATTACTTCTCTCTCATTAGAGGTTACTCTTGGCACAAAAAGCAAATAAAAAGGATAAGAAGCGGTTATTACTGAAGTAATAACTTCCAAGACTCATCTAAAACTTTTGCGTTATCTCCCAATAAGTACTTTTCTTTAACGCCTTTAAGTTAGGCATAAGAAGCAAGAAAAAGAATCAAGTGTTCTCAAATGAAGAAGCATTAAAACCAAATTTTGTTTTCATAGGAGAGGCAAAAGAAATCTTCTCTCTCTTCTTAAGGAAGTGTTCTATACCTTTCTTGAGTTGGAGTTGATATTTAATGCTGCCTTCTTTCATATCAATAATGGCACCAACAGTTCTAAGAAAAGGTCTTCCCAAAGTAATCAGACAAGAAGCATTGCATTCAACATCCAAAACATAGAAATCAACAGGGACATAGGAATTGTTAACCATAATAAGAACATCATTAAGACTCCCCATGAGTTTCTCTTTAGCATTATTATCAAGTGGGACATTCAAATAACAATCCTCAAGTGGAGGAAAATCAAGCATATCATAAATCCTTCTAGGCATAGTAGAAACACTACTATCAAGATCACATAAAGCTTTGAAATAAAAATCATTCACTTTCATATTAATGATGGGTTCCCAACCATCTTCTTGGTTTATAGGAATAGAAGCTTTATGTTTCATCTTTTCTTCTTTAATCTTTATGAGAGCATCAGTAATGTGTTTTGTAAAGGCCATGTTCATGGCACTAGCATTAGGACTTTTAGCAAGCTTTTGTAGGAACTTAATAACTTCAGAGATATTGCAACCATCAAGATCAAAATCAAAATTATCATCTAGAGTGGTAGAACTATTACTAGCCTTAACACTAGTGGTGGTGATAGTAGAAACACTAATGTTTCTAGCAATTTCATCTTCTCTTTCCCACTTAGCATGTAATTCAGCTAATAGTCTAACATCAATTCTAACTTGTATGGCATTAGTAGCTGCAAAGGGATTATCATTAGTTTCAGGTTTAGCAGAGCTTCAGCCAAAGATGCTATATTTCTTTTAGCATTAGAGAGTTTTTCCTCAATAGTTTTATTGAAAGCAGTTTGTTTACTAATAAAGTCTTTAAGCATAACTTCAAGTTCAGAGGGAGCACTCCTATTATTGTTGTAAGAATTTCCATAAGCATTACCATTGTTGGGAGGATATGGCTTATAATTGTTGTTACCAAAATTATTCCTATAAGCATTGTTGCTAAAATTATTATTTCTTATCAAGTTCACATCAACTTGCTCTTCTTGAGCAACCAAAGAGGCTAAGGGAACATTATTTAGATCAATATGGGCTTTCCCATTAACAAGCATAGACAAAATAATATCAATCTTATCACTCAAGGAGGAGGTTTCCTCAACAGAATTTACCTTCTTACCTTGTGGAGCTCTCTCAGTATGCCATTCAGAGTAATTAACCATCATATTATCTTGTTGCAGCACCCAAAGTAAAGGTCATAAAGGTACCTCCAGCAGTAGAATCCAATAGGTTCCTTGAAGAATAGTTCAATCCTACATAAAAAGTTTGGATGATCATCCAAGCAGTCAGTCCATGAGTGGGACAATTCTTTACCAAAGATTTCATTCTTTCCCAAGCTTGAGCAACATGTTCATTATCAAATTGTTTAAACTTCATTATTTCACTTCTCATAGATATAATCTTAGCAGGAGGATAGTATTTTCCAATGAAAGCATCTTTGCATTTAGTCTAAGAATCAATACTATTCCTAGTTAAGGAATTCAACCATTCTTTAGCTTTTCCACTCAAAGAGAAAGGAAACAATTTCAGTTTAATAATATCTCCATCTGTATCCCTATGCTTTTGCATCTCACAAAGTTCAATAAAGTTATTTAGATGGGCAACAGCATCTTCATTACCAATACTAGAAAATTGTTCTCTCATAACAAGAATGAGTAAAGCAGGTTTTATCTCAAAGAAAGTAGCTTCAGGAACAGGTATAGCAATAGGTGTGCTCATGAAATCATTGTTGTTGGTGCTAGTGAAGTCACACAACTTAGTGTTTTCAAGAGTAGTCATTTTTTTGTATTTTTAATAAAGAAAGCAAACTAGTAAAACTATTTTTTTGTGTTTTTGATAACAAAACAAGCAAACAAAAGAAAAAGAAACTAAGCAAAACAAAAATAACAAAGTAAAGAGATTGGTTATGAGGGACTCCCCTTGTGAAAATGTCCTTGACTCCCCGGCAACAGCGCCAGAAAAATAGCTTGATGGCCCAGAATATATCGAGCTCGTTGGGGAACCCCAAGAGGAAGGTATGATGAGCACAGCGGCAAGTTTTCCCTCAGTATGAAACCAAGGTTATCAATCTAGTAGGAGCAAGGAAACACCCCAAAGGTGTAGCTAGCTGAACGTTGGCAGAGCGCACTACTGGTGCCAGCAGCAACGTGGAGACCTGCACAACACAACCACAGAACTCTGTCCCCAACTTGCGATGAGGTTGTCAATCTCACCAGTTTTGCTGAAAACAAAGGATTAAATGTATCAAATGGAAGGAAGTAATAGTTTGCAGAAACTAAACACAAAGCAGTAAACAGTTTGTAGATTGTATGTAAAAGAAAGGACCGGGGTCCATAGCTCACTAGAGGTGGCTCCCCTTAAGATAGATAACATGCTGGGTGAACAAATTACAGCGGGGCAATTGAAAAACATCGAGAAAGCATACAAGCATATACTAATCATCTTGACTCCTTTGAGACTTGATTGGGCATTACAACATTATACATAGACCGCCATCCAACTGCATCTATGACTAATAATCCACCTTCAGGTTATCATCCAAACCCCCTCCAGTATTAAGTTGCAAGCAACAGATTATTGCTTTACGAATTGCGTGTAAAGTAAACAATACGATTGTTCTATGAACAAAGGATTGTTGTTTTCTCCCTAGTAGCAACAGCACATCTAGTACCTTAGAGATTTCTGTCACTGATGACCCACAAGTATAGGGGGTGTATCGCAGTATTTTCGAGGGAAGTGAAACCCAATTTATTGATTCGACACAAGGGGAGCCAAAGAATATTTATAAGCCTTAACAACTGAGTTGTCAATTCAGCTGCACCTAGAAACAATCTTGCTTATAGCAGTTTATCAGTAGCAATAGTTTTGTAGTAGGAATAGCAAAGTAACAGCAGTAGTAAAGTAAAGACAGCAGTAACAATAGCAGTAAATAGTGGGATTAGAGTGCGGTAGGCATAGGGATGGATGGACGGGCGTTGCATGGACAAGACAATTCACATAGCAATCAGAACATAGGGCAATTGCAGATAAATAAGATAAAGCATCCAAGTACTAGATAATCCTAGGCATGTGTTCCATATATAGTCACACGTGCTCGCAATGAGAACTTGCACAACATCTTTTATCCTGCCAGCCCGTTTGCAGCCGGGCCTCAAGGGAACTACTGGAAATTAAGGTGCTCCTTTTAATAGAGCATCGGAGCAAAGCATTAACACTTCGTGAACACATGTGATCCTCACATCAAAGCCATTCCCTCCGGTTATCCCGATTTACGTCGCCAGGCCATTGGTTCCGGACAACAACATGTGTATACAACTTGCAGATAAGACCAAGAACAATACTATCATAATGAATCAATAACATGTTCAGATCTAAAATCATGGCACTCGGGCCCTAGTGACAAGCATTAAGCATAACAAGTCGCAACAAAGTCATAAAGCACTAATAAAAGATACTAGGCACCATGCCCTAACAATCTGATGCCATTACATGAACGATCTCATCCAATCCCTACCATCCCCATAGCCTACAGCGGGGTATTACTCACTCATAGATGGGGGAAACATGGATGGTCGATGGAGAAGCGATGGTGATGATGATGGCGATGATCTCCTCCAATTCCCCGTCCCGGCAGGGTGCCAGAACGGAGTTTCTGGTGCTGTTTCATGGAATCTGGTGGTGGCGGCGGAGCAGAACTCCTTCTGCAAAAACGTCGAACCCCTCGGAGTTTTTAGGTCAGAAGGCTTCTTATAGGCGAAGAGGGAGACCGAGGGGGTGCCTAGGGGGCCCACACCATGCCTCGGCGCGGCTGGGGACCCACTGGGTGTGGCCAGCCCCGGCCCTCCTCCGTCTCTGATTTCGCCCAAGTGAGTCTTAGAAAAATAGGCACTTTGGCTTTTGTCCCGTCCAATTCCGAGAATATTCATTTTCTGACTTTCCGGGAACCAAAAACAGCAGAAAACAGGCAGCTGGCACTATGGCTCTTGTTAATAGGTTAGTCCAAGAAAACATATGAAAAGTACTCCAAAGTGTGGACAAAACTCAAGAAAGTGGATAAAACCAAGCATGGAACATCAAAAATTATAGATACATTTGCAATGTATCAACATCCCCAAGCTTAACTCCTGCTCGTCCTCGAGTAGGTAAGTGATAAAAAGAAAGAATAATTTTTGAGGTGACATGCACCATCAAAGACTTGATCAAAGTATTTGTAAAACATTCAAAGCTGGGATCATAGTACTTCAATCATAACATGAAAGGCAAAGTTCTAGCAATAGGACAAAGAAACTATGATACAACATGAAAAGGCACAAACAAAAGATTCATGAATAACAATGCTTTGCAAGACATTTGTTTGTTTCACATAAAGAAAACATAGCATAATAGTATTCAGCTTGTCCCTCATAGAGTAGCAAATATAAATGCATATGACACCTTCAAAGTTCATAAGAGTGACTAGATACAAATAGTTTAAAATAAGCAATATCAAGATATGCATCAATCAACTAGTCTTGGGACAATGCACATAGAACTAAGAATGGCCACTATGCTCTCAAACTGGTGCATAAAGATAGAAGGTGGAGACTCAATATAATGGTGGAAGAAGGGCCTTTATAAAAGGAAGTAGGGATTCAAGTCTCATAAAGAGCTTCCAAAAATTATGGTACTTAATAGCTTTCAGCTCTCATTTCCCCTGCCATAAGCATCTTGAAGTGATTAAGGTTAAAGTGAACAAACTATGGTGTACATGCTTGACGAAGTATAAGTTAGGAATCTCATGTCCCTTGTATACGAGGGCCGCTCCTCATGCTACTCAAGTTTAGTCACCGGTAAGTTCTTGTCATCGTAAGTACATGTGTATCATAGAGAACCGCCAGCAGGTACCCTTTCCGATGATACGGAAGAATCCCCATATCAAAATGACAAGGCAAGCAGACAACGAGCATCTCAGCAATCTTCTTATTTACCATGGGAATATGGTGCTTTTTTCTCTCTTTCCTCTTTTCATAATCTCTTTTTTTTTCTCTTTTTTTCTCAATATGGGACTCTTTTTTTATAAGAAGAATGCTTCATAGACAGCTCATTATGGTTACGCTGTAGGTTTCCACCATGTCAGCATGGATTAGACCAGCGGCCCAGGCGTTTCTCTAACACATATACATAACTCCATGGACTTACAAGGTCCCCTTTCATTTCACACCGACGACATCCATATACAAAAGAGCATGATATCAACTAGGTACAAGTACCCGTGCAATGTTGAAAGCGTTCCCCATGACAGCATGGTTTTGCTAATCCCCAACAAATAAATGCAAGCATATACAACATACATGATACAATGGTTCAAGTTTATTAAAGGCAAGAAAAGTAAAGTGTGCCATCAAGTTCGTGAGAACTTTAATCACTAGTTTTCTCGTAACAAGTTTAATTTGGAAGGTAAACAAAAACATGAATATACTTGGAATAGCATATGCTAGTAGGTAGGTATGGTGGACTCTTTGGAATAACTTGGTTTAGGGAGTTGGATGCATGAGTGGAACTCATACTTGGTTGTGGAGGCTAGCAAAAGACTGGGAGCGACAAACTAAGAGAGCAATAATGGCCATAATCATGCAGAGCGGCAAAACATCATTGATCAAAGCATAAAGAGATAATACAAGTTGAAAACTAAAGGATCATAAAGGCTTATGGTGACTTGAGATAGTCATAACATGGTGTGAGCATGCGCCAAGTCAACCCAAATAAAGCATCAAAGGAGAATACCACAACACTATGCTTTAATATGCTAAAACAACGCATGATTCATCCAAGGCACATTAAGCAATCTCAATTGTTTATAACAAGCCATGCTACAGCAAAGAATACTAGGCATAAAGCCAAAACAATATCAAGCATGGCATGACAAAGCATAAGCCACAGTGAAAAACAAGCTCTCTTTACCACTTAAGCATGAACTTTCCTACTCTTTTTCAAACCAACCTATTTGAACACCAAAGTATGAAAGAGGGGGTCCAACCAATTTATTCAGAAAACTAAACAAACAAAAGTAAACGAAAAACCAAAACGAACAAGAAGGCGCTCCAAGAACAACACAACTGTGCATGAAACAATAAAAATGAAGCGTATGGAAGAAACCTGGGATTTTTATTGATGAAGAAGGGGATGCCCAAGGCATCCCAAGATTTGACGCTTGTACTTCTTGGAGATTTCTTGGGGTGACACGCGTGGCATCCCCAAGCTTGAGCTTTAGTCCAGCCTTCATCTCATTACTCATTCCTTCCATACACCTGAAATTTTTCCTTCATACAAAACTTCACACAATCTTTATTAGCAACATTAGTGCACTCAAGATAAATAAGTCTTAAGGTTCAGTTATAACACCTATAAAACTTCCATTAAAACACTAGCTACTGAAGTACTTCCCTCAAAAATCTCAATTCCCCAAAAGAACTCAAAAAGGAACCAACAAGAAGCAAATGCAGAAAATGGCAGAAATCTGTCAAAACAGACCAGCAGGTAAAGACGAATTTTTTCGAAGACCTTATGTTGCTCAAATCGAAAAGTGTTGAACTAACGAAAGTTAGATAACAACCTGGGTCAGAAGCAAAAAAATTCACGCCTCAAAAAGACGTTCAGAGATTTTACACGAATTTTTACGGTGAAGTACAGAAATCTATTTCGGGACAGCAACTTTCTCAATCATTATTTCTCTCTCATTAGAGGTTACTCTTGGCACAAAAAGCAAATAAAAAGGATAAAGAGAGGTTATTACTGAGGTAATAACTTCCAAGACTCATCTAAAACTTTTGGGTTATCTCCCAATAAGTACTTTTCTTTGACGCCTTTAAGTTAGGCATATGCAAAAACTAAAATGGATAGAATAGAAGTAAGCGGAGATAATCATGGTGAAAACATTGTTTTGTTCAATGAAATCCTTTCGTTAACAAGGTTGATCAGGTCTTGTTACCAAAACAATTTCATATGATACAAAACTTTGTATTCCACTAATGATTATGTTACCTCAACCTTGATAGCAATGGTCCCAATCATAATAGTTTCAAATTTTTCTCTTGGTATGGGACAATATATTTCTCCAACTTGAATGCCCTCAACATGTTCAATTAAATTCAAACCATAAGTCCTTTCAATCTTCTTGGGGAAATAGACAGTATGTTCCTTGTCATTAACATTGAAGGTCACCTTCCCTTGATTATAATTAATAACAGCTCCTGCAGTATTTAAGAAAAGGTCTTCCAAGAATAATAGACATATTGTCATCTTCAGGCATGATAGTTTAAGAGGATGCTCACATAAGAAATATGAGTTGAAGTAAAAGAGAGCAACAAGAAGCAGATTCAAAACACATTTAAGTCTAACTCACTTCCTATGCATAAGAATCTTGTATGCAAATAAATTCACAAAGAACAAAGTGACATGCATAGGAAGATAAAACAAGAGTAACTTCAAAACTTTCAGCACATAGAGAGGTGTTTCAATGCCATGAAAACTTCTACAACCATATTTTCCTCTCTCATAATAATTTTCAGTAGCCTCATGAATAAACTCAACAATATAACTATCACATAAAGCATGCTTTTCATGATCTACAAGCACTACAGCTTTATTATAAACATTTTCAAAAGAATCCTCGAGAACATAACATTCATCCTCCTTTAGTAAGCATAGAGGACAATCAAATAATGTAAGGGATAAAGAGTTACTCTCATTAGAAGGTAGGCATGTGTAGCTAATCCATTCTTCCTCCTTTTGTTCATCACTCTCCTCCTCTTTTTCATCTAATGAGATTTCAGGTTCATCAATTTCTTCTTCCATAGGATCCTGCAAGGCATTAGTCTCTTCCATTTGTGGAAAGCATCTATTAATATATTCAAGAATATAGCCATTTTCTTCCTTGTAATTATCAAAGCAAAATTGAAGTATAACATAAACCTCATCTTTATAAGGTGGATCATCAATATTTTCAAGCAAACTAGCGAGTTCAAATGCACCCTTCCAAGCAATAAATTCCTCAATTTGTTCCACATCATAAAAGTCATAATTCCATTTAACATAAGAAGATATGGTAACATTATCATTATACTCACATTGAAAAGGGAGGTGTTTGTACCTCCTACAGCAGCAAGATTTATCAAAGTAATAAGTAACTTTATAAGTAGAGCACACGTTTCTAGCAATGGTATACAATTTATCAATTTGTTCCCATAAGTGTTTCCCTTTTTGTGACAAGCGGTGTTCCTTATAATAATCTTCTTGATCTTCAGTGAACCCACCTTGCCAATAAGATTCAGTTTCAAAGAAACCAACCATTGACAACAAGCATGATAAAGCAAGACAATAACAGACCAACGAAAATAACAACTAGAGTAGGAACCAATTTTTTTGTATTTTTGATAAAGAAACAAGCAAACAAGGCGGAAATAAACTTAGCTTGAACAATAATGATTCCAAGTGGACTTGATAAATAAAGCTATGCTCCCCGACAACGGCGCCAGAAAATAGTCTTGATGACCCACAAGTATAGGGGGTGTATCGCAGTATTTTCGAGGGAAGTGAAACCCAATTTATTGATTCGACACAAGGGGAGCCAAAGAATATATATAAGCCTTAACAACTGAGTTGTCAATTCAGCTGCACCTAGAAACAATCTTGCTCACAGCAGTTTATCAGTAGCAACAGTTTTGTAGTAGGAATAGCAAAGTAACAGCAGTAGTAAATTAAAGATAGCAGTAACAATAGCAGTAAGCAGTGGGATTCGAGTGCGGTAGGCATAGGGATGGATGGACGGGCGTTGCATGGACAAGACAATTCACATAGCAATCAGAACATAGGGCAATTGCAGATAAATAAGATAAAGCATCCAAGTACTAGATAATCCTAGGCATGTGTTCCATATATAGTCATACATGCTCGCAATGAGAACTTGCACAACATCTTTTGTCCTGCCAGCCCGTTTGCAGCGGGGCCTCAAGGGAACTACTGGCAATTAAGGTGCTCCTTTTAATAGAGCACCGGAGCAAAGTATTAACACTCCGTGAACACATGTGATCCTCACATCAAAGCCATTCCCTCCGGTTATCCCGATTTCTGTCACTTCGGGGCCATTGGTTCCGGACAACAACGTGTGTATACAACTTGCAGATAAGACCAAAAACAATACTAGCATAATGAATCAATAACATGTTCAGATCTGAAATCATGGCACTCGGGCCCTAGTGACAAGCATTAAGCATAACAAGTCGCAACAAGATCATAAAGCACTAATAAAAGATACTAGGCACCATGCCCTAACAATCTGATGCCATTACATGAACGATCTCATCCAATCCCTACCATCCCCATAGCCTACAGCGGGGGATTACTCACTCATAGATGGGGGAAACATGGATGGTCGATGGAGAAGTGATGGTGATGATGATGGCGATGATCTCCTCCAATTTCCCGTCCCGGCAGGGTGCCAGAACGGAGTTTCTGGTGTTGTTTCGTGGAACCTGGTGGTGGCGGCGGAGCGGAACTCCTTCTGGAAAAACGTCGAACCCTCCGGAGTTTTTAGGTCAGAAGGCTTCTTATAGGCGAAGAGGGAGACCGAGGGGGTGCCTGGGGGGCCCACACCATGCCCTAGCGCGGCCTGGGGGACCCGCGCCTGGGGGGTGTGGCCAGCCCCTGGCCCTCCTCCGTCTCGTATTCTGGCTCCATGAGACTTCCGGAAAAATAGGCACTTTGGCTTTTGTCCCGTCCAATTCCGAAAATATTCATTTTCTGACTTTAACAGGCAGCTGGCACTGTGGCTCTTGTTAATAGGTTAGTCCAAGAAATCATATGAAAAGTACTCCAAAGTGTGGACAAAACACAAGAAAGTGGATAAAACCAAGCATGGAACATCAAAAATTATAGATACATTTGCAATGTATCAGTCACTTCCCCAGATTACCAGAGGCATGAACCTACTATCGAGCATAAATACTAACTCTTGGAGTTGCTAGCATCTACTTGGCCAAGATAGCTACTAACAACAGAAAGCATGCAAGATCACAAATAACAAAGACATGATAGAATCAATAATCAATCTAAAATAGCATCTCAATATCCATCAGATCCTCGCAAACACAACATGCAGAATTACAAATAGATGATCTTGATCATGAACGGAGCTCACAAGATCTAGATATGAAAGCACAAAGGAGGAGAACCATCCATCTAGCTACTACATGGACCCATAGTCCAGAGATGAACTACTCACACATCACACCAGAGGCTTGCATGATGATGAAGAAGGCCTCCAGGGTAAATTCCCCTCTCCGGCAGGGTGCCGGGAAGAGTTTCAGATCCCTCCTGATCTAGGGATGGAGATGACGGCGGCTACAGACTCTTTTGTGCATTTTTGATCGGGTACTTAGGGTTTCCGTATCAGAAGCAATATATAGGCGGAAGGAGAGGCCGAGGGGGTGCTGGGGTCGGCCAGACCACCCCCTGGCGCGGGCCAGGCCTGGCCGTGCGGCCAGGTGGTGTGGCCAGGCCCCAGCCCCTCTCCGTCTCGTATTCTGGCTCCAGATGTCTTCCGAGGAAATAGAAACTTTGGCTTTTGTCCCGTCCAATTCCGAGAATATTCATTTTCTGACTTCCAAAACAGCATAAAACAGGCAGCTGGCACTATGGCTCTTGTTAATAGGTTAGTCCAAGAAATCATATGAAAAGTACTCCAAAGTGTGGACAAAACACAAGAAAGTAGATAAATCCAAGCATGGAACATCAAAAATTATAGATACATTTGCAATGTATCATCCTTGTACCTGAATTGTGCAATCTTGTCATATTCATCAATGTTGATGCCTCTTGGGGGATGAGTCTTTCCTTGCTCATAGGCGGCACTCCAACGACTACAAGATTGTTTGATTGTATCCACCGTCCTTGGAGAGATCTCAATGTGCGAGTGCTTCCTTTCGGCACAAGGTTGAAAAAATTATCCTCAATCCACTGCCAATACTTCTTCCGAGATTGGTCACTCCCGGTGACATCATCAATGGACATACCCTCCCAAGCCCAGATCAATGCCTCGTCTTTTTCCATGTTGTAGTTGGAAGATCTCTTTGATTTCACCTTCTCTTGGGCAACATCGAACGCATCCTCGTCCATCTCTTCTAGTTGATCTCTCTCTCTCTCCTTCTTCCTCGCCACCGTCACCAGGAGCAGCAGTACCAGTCTCGTCAGGTAGGGGCGAATCACCGTTGACATTCACCCCGGCGTCGGCCATCATGTCAACGAATGAACACGGAACCGAGAGAAGATCCTCGCTACGAACACAAA
The DNA here is from genome assembly GCA_023614405.1 of Avena insularis. Lineage (NCBI taxonomy): Eukaryota > Viridiplantae > Streptophyta > Magnoliopsida > Poales > Poaceae > Avena > Avena insularis. Next base: position 510,952,464 of record CM042690.1, read on the forward strand.
AAATATAGCGATTTTGAGGAAATTAATTTCTACACGGCATCTGCGACATATCTAGGGTAAATTTGATGGCAATCATATCTACACGGAAACATACCTTCTAGGAACAAGGGAGAATTGGGTGGCCGGTCGCGGGGAAGGCGTCGTCACCGGCGTGCATGCGGAGAGGGGCTTCCGCCTCACGGGTTTCTTCGGCTTCGGGTGGAGGGCGCCTTGGATCTGCTGTTTTGTTTCAACTTCGGAGCACCGGAGGGACGTATGGGGCCTAGTCGCTTCCTCGCCAGTTTCGTCACCGCCGCAAGCGAAAGGCTGTCGTCGATGACATCCGCGGAGGGAGGGGTTGCTGGCTAGGCTTCCATGGTGGAATCGGCCAGCAGAGGCTGGGGAGGGTTCATAACGACGGCGGTGGGCGGCGGTGCGGTGGGGAAAGGCTAGAGGCGCGACGACAAGGAGATCGAAAAATGATGGCGAAGGCGGAAATGTCCCTGGCGCCAAGCGAAAGGCAGGATGCGGTTCACCGCATCCGCAGCCCTCGATATGGGAAATATACGGCACAGAGGCGATCTTTTGCAGTCAACCGCAAAAATATTTCGTATGCGATACGGTTTAAGGTATCTGGAATGACCGTTTTTTTAGTTCCGTACTGCAAACGGACGGTTATTTTGCGGGACGGGACCGGATACGGTATTTACTGGAGATGCTCTAAGAACCTCTCCCGCCCGCGTCGCCCGAAGTTGTCTCCAAAGAGCTATTGAGCGCGGCTGGTATAGCGCGTCCCAACAATTTGTCCGGTGTCCCTACACGGACCCCAACCCTGCTTTTTGATAGCGCCGGACACAACCGGTGGCGCCACGTTAGACCTAACCAAATGTTATACAGTACTAGCACAAAGCCCGTGCCTTGCTACGTATTATCAAAATAAACTTATGGTAGAAGAGTTCGTCCGTCATTGCTGCGGAAAACAAAAGTTAACTTTTTGATGAAGCATGTTGCTATGATCCCATTTTTGTGCCATACTCGATTGGCCCACATAATCATAGTCTCAGTTTGCTCTTTATCTTAATTTAAATTTTTTATTATCTCTTTGTTTAGTATACTCTTTTATACATTTTATTAACTTACTATTTTTGACTATGTTCTTAATTTAATAGTTCATATATTTTATTTAAATATAATATTCTACTTATTTCTTGTCTATTTTTCTCTTACGCTCATCTCTTCTATTCCTCTCGGTTATCAAAATCCTCAACAATGCCTGATTCAGCATTGTAATCACAACAAAAAATAAAAGTTAAACATCTTTTTTCAAAATGGTAAACGGAGTCCCAGCCTCTGCATCGAGCGATGCACACAGCCTTTATTTATTATTAGAACCACAAAGTTTGGCAAGGCCATTATAAAGATCATACAAACCGGAACCGCCAAAACAAAACACTGAGCAAAAAGGATAACCGTATCGCTAGCTTCCCAACGATATCTATCAAACACCGATCTACCTGTTTCGACCCTGCCCAATGGTCACCCACACTATTGCCACTTGCCAAGAGAAGCTGGAGCGCCTTGGCGCGGCGGCTCGAACTCAAGCAAAAGGAGCCCTAGAATCGCACAGCATATCCACGGAGCGGCGCCCACGCGCATGTTCCGGATGTCACTGCCTTCACTATCTTCCACCAACCATCTTCAGCGTGTAGATCGATGTGCCGACTCTTGCCACAGCAGCCACCGACACCACCGTGGTGCCAAGCAGCACCACCCCCGCGTGCTAGCCGCTCCACCTCTCCTGCCACTTCCATCCAACGCTGCTCCACAGGCGATGCTCCCAGGAGAGAATGCGATACCGACACCACAACACCGCCATCGCCCGACCCGAAGATCTTAGGGTTTCCCCCGGAGTAGCACGGTTAAGGTCGACACAAGGTGCACGATGATGCCTTCATCAAGGTAACGACGTGAAAACACCGCCATCACCTTCCAATGGCTCGGTTTTCACCGGCACCTAGGTCTCCCCGCCTCGCTGTTGGGACTAGAAGACGGATCGCGAGATCTGCCAATCTAGCCGCAAGCCGGCCACCTTCGACTGAGAAGATGTCCACCTCCACCAAACCCAGGGCCTCCACCCCGGGCGCCCTCATGATGCAAAGTAGCCCGCAGAATACCTCCGGACGATACTGGCCGACGTCGAGGAGGCGAAGACGTCACCGATCTAGGAAACCTAGATCTCGACACCATCCGTCGTCCCGCCGCCAAGGGACCGCTGCCGTTAGAGCACTGGTCGCCGCCCACCCGCCATCATTGCTAGAGATGCGCTGGAGCGCCGCCACCGAAGCCTGGATCTCGAGCCGGAGGGAAACCGCTACCGCCGCACCCGCGGGCCTTTGCCCGGCGACGCCTATGGCGACGGCGGCGCCAGGGAGAGGAGAGGCGCGGGGAGGGCCTGGAGCAGGCAAGGAGGGGCACCCCGGGGGCAGCGCCGCCTCGGGGGTGGGTCGGAGTTGGAGGTTCCCTCCCATCCAAATTAATTGGCTTAGAATTTTTTAGATTCGATTGTATATAGACATGATTTAGTATTAGACACATATGTATCTTGACAAAATTTGAGTCAACAATTTGGGTCGGAGAGAATACTTAGATTGTTCTAACAGTCTTTGAAGGATAAATGCATAAACCGTGATATTAATAAAAAATCTAATCGGAAGCATGCCTGTGTACACATGCACACCCTAATATACAGGACTTCACGATAGCAACAATACGAGAGCTATTCATCACCTCATGTTTCACTAAGACCATCTCCACTCGTAACCTCCATACGGGTTCCGGCGCGGCCCGTTTTCTGTCCGTATGGGGGGCACCGGCGCGATGTTGTCAAATGGGGGCGGCACCGGCTCCCAGCCGTGCCCTCCATAACAAAATTTAAATTTTTTAAATTTAGGAGAAATTTAGAGAAATAGTTCAAACTTTAACCAACAGTTTAAACTTAACAAAAATTTACAAAAAAAAAACGCCATCTAATGGCGGCCACGGCCGATCCCGAGCCGGCGGTACATCGTCGCGGCGTAGTCGAACATGCCGTCCTCGTCGTTGCTAGGCGGCTCGTCCTTCGCCGGCGGCATGCAGCTGCACCCCTCGTCGCTGGTCCTGCGTGCCGGCCGCGTGGAAGGACCAGCCGCTCCCTCGTCGTCGTCGATGTCGATGACATGGCGCCTGGCACGCTCGGTCTGCTCCCGCCGCCAGTCCTGTCGGACCAACTGGCGGCGACCTCGTCAGTGGCTGGCAGGACGTCGTTGAAGGATGCCCGCTCCAGCATCCTCTGACCCGAAAATTCTTTCGGGTCCTCGCCGTCCACCAGCTGGAGCGCTGCCGCCTTGTACTCCGGCGGTGGCGTCCACTCCTTCTTGGGCTCAGGCTTGGGCCTGCCCAAGCGGAGGCGGCGAGGAAGGCGTGCGGCGCCTGTGTGGTGGGCTCGCCTGCTCGTCCTTCACCGGCGGGAGCGCGAGGTAGCACGGCGACGACGAGGGGTACGGCGAGTACCGCACCGGGGACGTCGACGAGCGCGAGGAGGAGGAGGAGGAGGACATCGACGGTGCACGGCGGGGCGCCCAGTGGTTGTTGGCGGCCTGCTGGCGATCGCTCGGGATGCGCGGCGACATCACCAACGGCGGGTTGTTGCCATTGGCGATGTGCTCCAGGACTCAGGAGAGGGTCCGTCCCGGAGCGTTCCACCACCGCTTCCGGCCTTCGCTGTTGTAGTTGGCCGGCGGCGGGCCAACGCCGTCGTAGACCTCGATGTGTTCCTCGCGCTGCCGCGCGAAGAACGCCGCCCATGCCTGGAGGTTGTCGGGATCCCACTGGGGTCGTTGTGCTCCTTGTCGGTGAGCACCCCCCAGTAGTGCTCGTAGACGGCGGCCCTGCGGGCCCGGTGAGATGGGTGGCACAGCAGGCGCCGGCTCGCTCACCGCCGCCCGTCGGGAGCCATAAAGCTGGCGGGACGGGGTAGCCGGCGCTCCACAGCGCCTGCGCCTCGTCAACGTGGAGCCAGATGCAGCCAAACCCATTGGCCGTCGTGCCGTCGTAGCCGTCGTAGCGCGCCATCATAGAGAGAGAGGGAGAAGAGGACGGCGTTTGGGGGAGGAGATGGTGGAGCTCGCCGTCGAGGTAATGCGCGTGCGGCGGCAATGGAAACCGCCGCAGGTTTTTATACTGGGAAGGAGGGGAGGCGAGAGGTGGGCATTAACGCCGCCCTGCCCCTTTGATGGGACGCGTCGGCTGCACCGCCCGCTGCCGTTGGCTGGGAAGGCTGCGGCGAGCAGCGCCATTACTCGGCGCTGATGGCGAGGAAGAACGGCTCTACGCGGCTGCCACGCGTGCCAGCTTTGACCGAGGCGGTTTACGCGCAGGCCCCGCCTAATCTTCCCGCCACCCGCCTCGCCAGCGTCCATCCGGGCGCCTTCGCCGCCTCAGACATTGGGGTTGGCCTGGGACCGCCAGGTAAATAACTGAGCCGCGCCGGCGCCAAAAAAATGGGGCGCGTGGCTGGGCTCGAAATTTCGCGCCGGTGCCCCCCAAAACGCTACGGGAGGCCTTTGAGGGAGCACTAGTAGAAAACAGACCTTTGATCCAGGGGTATTAGCCCTGATTTTGCTACAAACCGGGACTAATGCCCCGGTCCAACGGCTAGATCTGGCCTCAGGTGGGTGGCAGGCACTAGCCCCGGTTCGAACGGGACCTTTAGCCCCGGGTCATGTAACAAACCGGGACTAAAGGGTTTCAGGCAGGCGGGTCGAGCGTCAGATCCTTTAGTCCTGGTTTGTTATACGACCCGGGGAATTACTGACGCAACCATCCCAATCTCAGTTAAATGCGTCAGATGACTATACACGATGTCTTCAGAAGACACTGAAACAGAAGAGATCAAGCGGTAGAGGAAGCATCACAAAAGAGGTTCCCCAGCAGGGGGAACAAGCAAAATAACCGAGTGGTAGCAGAAGCATCAGAACGGACGTCCCCCAGCTGGGGAAACAAGTAAAACAATCGAGTGGTAGCCGAAGAACCAAAAGAGACGTTCCCCAGCTGGGGAAACAAGCAAATCAATCGCTCCCCCTGCTCCAGGTGCAGATACTCGAACCTCAACTATATGAGGTAGAACCTATAGATCCGGAAACGGCTAAGATATTGGCCGAGCAATGTAATATGTCTATTTATGAAATTCTTCACGACGATATGCCCAAGGCTGAGGTAGCACCCAAATTTGTTCACGGGGAGCCTCTGATCAGTTCTGAGAGGCTTCGGGATATGCCAACAAAAATGCGACGATTTCATGAATGGTACATGAAAGCATCAAAAGAACAGCAATATTGGCTCATACTGAAAGTTCGAAAATCGCATTACTTCGCTGAAGACGAGGTCCCTGTTGAATTTACAGAGTTATTTCAGTTATTCAATCTAAAGGAACTCGACAAAACTATCCTCAGTTCCTATTGTCTGTAAGTGATTACTTTATTTATGTAATTAAGTCTCTATCTCAGCTTGTTTAATTCATTGCCGGTAAGTATACTCACTATATTCTTTTGTACGCTATATATAATAATGCAGAATGAAGATTCTCGATTGTAAAAGAAAGGTTATCAATGGATTTGGGTTCATTGACCCACATCGAGTTCATGGAGCTATACTAAAGGATAAGCCAGTGGAGACCGAGCACAACTTGTTTCGGTTTCTCACGAACCAGCATTTCTGTAATGAAATACTATTTCCTTACCACGATGGCAAGTGAGTTCTTGTACACATTAAATTTTGCTTACTCGATGTTCAGTGTAAATAATGAGTTACTGGCGTATGTAAACCTTGCGTAGGTACCACTGGATTCTTCTAAGCATTTCAGTTGACTTGGAAAGAGTTCACATCATGGACTCACTAAACAAAGACATTGAAGACTACCGCAATATTATCGATGCGCTCTAGAGGTAATTTCAACCATTATCGCACTATATCGGTTTCTTTCATTCATTTTCTGGGATATCAAGTGGTTATTAACTCATACATTCATTTTGTTTGTCGGATAGGGTTTGGACACGGTTCAAAAACCATGTCCGCGGCCAATGGCATGAGGAGCTATTTTTTAAATCGCTCTCGGTAAGTATTACGAGCTAAGTCCGCGCATCTATTTAATTTGTTTTTATGTGCATTTATCATGCTAGAGTTATTATTTGATTGAATTCTATTCTTGTAAAGTGCGCGAGGCAGCCACAGGGGACTAATCTATGTGAATTCTACGTGTGCGAGTTCATTCGCATCACTATTGAGAAGCCCTCGGAAAATGTTCGAGTAAGTAAACAATATATCCACCCTTTATTTTTATTACAAAAAGTTGTGTTGAGTCTAATTCATACGATCTCCTTCTTTATATAGTTGGACGCGATGCGGGACAAGTTCCTACCAGAGAACCGCCTACTAGCAATCCAAGAGGAATTTGCTGGATTTTTTGTCGACGAGGTCATAGACCCATGCGGAGAATTCTCTCTAGATAGACCCTAAAGCATCCATGTAATGATCTCCATGTAATCAAATAGACAGGCTCTAGACTCGGTTGGGACTCCATGTATGCTTGTAAGAGAAATTATATTATATATTGCATCAATGTGTACAAGTACTGTGTCAGTAGCGTTCTGTATGTATACGAAAACTTGTTTCTAATGAAAACACAGAATGAAAAATAATTAAACACAAAACACAAAATGAAAAGAAAAACACAAAACCCTAAAACCCCATCTCCTGCCGCGGCAGCCAAATGCCGGGATAAATGTCCTGCCGCCCAGCGCGGCTCGCGGGCCACGTGGTTGGACCTCTAGTCCCGGTTCGTAACAGAATCGGGGCTAAAGTTTGGACCATTAGTCCCGCTTTTATAGTCTCGGGTCAAATTCCGAGACTAAAGGTCCTTAGAAACCGGGACTAAAGAGTTGGTTTCTACTGGTGGAGGAGGCCGGAGGAATCGGAGCACAGCCAGCGGTCTGGCCGGACGGCTCAGTTTGCTCTTCTCCAATTCTTGTCTGCTCGAGTTCAGACATGAGGAATTAGGGAAGAATACGGACGGGAATCAGTACACTCGAGAGACATACGGTGATACTGTGTTTCTATGTTTGTTTTTAAGAACAGCCGGAGCTGGCTGGTGCGGGAGAGAGAGCCGCTCGATTACTTTTAGGCGTCAGGTCGCACGGATGGTTGCAGGGCGAGGCAACAGGCAAGCTACGTCCTGTGACCGTAATTTTCATGGGTCGTTTCATGGATCAGCCGTAATTTTTGCCGTTTGTTTGAATGGTGTGGCTCCTTGCCTTGTTTCAATTGGTAAGAGCCTTGTTTCAATTGGTAAACGGACGAAGGCGTAAAAAGAAACGGACGAAGACGAAATATGACGGACTAAGAGAAGAACCTTAGCCTCTTTATTATTAGGTATAGATAATGCAGTATAGTACGTTGCGCCCGCAAGAACTCCGCCTGTATACCAGTTCTTCCATCGAGCTTCCTATGTCTTCGTACATGGCCTTCACGAGCACTCGAGTGGCCATTTTGAGAGCGTGTTTGGTGGTCGAATGAACGGATAGATTGATACTACGTTTGTTTTATATTATAGCACGTTTTAGCAAACTAGTTTAGTTAGTTTGCAAATATGTACTATATATGGAATGGAGGTAGTACTTTGTGTTTTTTTTTTTCCGCAAAAAAAAACACAAAGTACTCAAGCTGTATTGATTTTGTCTTGTCACAAAACTGGGTGTTAGCTTTCGATAATAAAATACTTATGCCCCGTTTGGTTCGTATGATTTAAAAAATGCAGGAATAAGAAAAACATAGAATTAGCGTGAAACTTCATATGAAATCCTAGTGTATTGTAAGCGTAGGAATTTGTATCAGTAATTGTTTGTTTGCATTACAGTAAAAATACATGAATTTTGGTGAAGAAATATGTGCATGCCATAGTTGTGCGTTGAGACAAAGGAAAATTTTCGTGAGGTTGGACTAAGGAAAAATTTCCTATGAAATTGCATGCAAAGTAGCACATAGGAAAAATTCCTATGGTTTCTTATGAACCAAGCAATACGTTATAGGGTAATATCAATTCTTTATGAAGCCTATTAAAAAGGTGTACCTGCGGAAAAAAAGAACTCTAAAAAATGTTTAGTAATAAGTAGAAAAAGGATGCCCATGCAAACTAAGTAACTAACTATGGTGCACAATAAAATTTTAGCAAAAAACATCTCCAATAGTACTTTAGTAATGGGATACACATATTCATATAACAACCATCATCGACCACACCTCCTTTGTTAGTGAGAAATGTGATTTATTCTCTTAGAAAACTGGTATGTGCTAGGCGTGTGGCGTACAAGTCCCATCAGACCAACCACCTCCCAAGTTGTCCGATTTTACTTTTACTTACCAGTAGGTACCATCATTGCAATATATTTTCGTGGTCGACAAGAAAACTTGCAAACACGTTACAACATACGAAACACGTTCATGCATCTAGAATCAAGGTATACAAGAAATCCATAACACTTGCAACATCCCATTGAAAAATAGGTCGTAAAATATGCAATAACCATCAACAACGTTTAGAAAGGACGTATGAAACAAATAACACAAAACACATTTGCAACATGACTAATCACTCCTTATAAAATACTTAGAATCTTGCAACATAACATCCATGTACACAATAGACGACATACGGTCATGCAACATGCTGAAACAACCCACCCAACGTAAGAGAAAATCAGAAATCAATTAACATCTCACCACCAACATATGAGAGCACCAGCCTCGTTGATTTTCGCTCGCTAGGGACAAAGCAAGCTTGCTAGGGCCCCCTCGGAGCTAAGATCCGACAATCCTGGACCAACCTACCGTAGTTCCAACATCTTATGAAGCTTGGTGGCATGGACTCGATCACAAAATGTGAGGCAACCATGGTGCTCTTTCCTAAAAGCCGTTAGGGAATACTGCATTGTAGTAAGTGGAGGCACTCGGGACGACAAGGAGTTCGCAGAAGAGTGATGCTTAGGAGGAGCGGCAGATTTCTTAAAGAAGACGGTGGCCGATGCTTTTTTTCGAGAGGCGATGTTCGAACGTGATCCTTTTCCAATAAAAATAGCATTGTTGTTTGCATTAGAATGTAGCGAACTCACACATGAGTTATATGATACCAAAGTGATACAACTGATTTTGTATTAAAAGAATTTCTAATGTCATCGCTTGTGAACCATGCAAGTCAGCGAGTCACAACACTACTACTACTACTACTGCTGCTGCTGCTATTATGTTGGTACACAAATAAATAAATATGTGTGTGTCTTACATAGCTTAATACAGCGAGGTCTGCCGTACCAAGTGATATGCATTGAGGAGCTAGCCAATCTCAACAATAATGTGGCACAAATTATGACCCTACACTTTATTTGATCCATAGCTTGCTCCCCAATCCTTCCCAAAAAGCTTGAATGGAAAAGAAACCTTCCCAAGATAAGCACTGCACTCGAGCTATACTGTCGTATCTTGGCACAGAGCCATACATGCAAAGAAATCAATAGGATTAGTGCAAAGCAAATGCACTGAATTGTTCCGCAAGCCTCACCCGACATTTTTATATAGTAGATGGTAATAAAGGGAGAGAATCAACTCAAAAGAAGAAAAAAAAACGGAGAGGGAGATGGTGTGCGTCCTCTGCCAATCCGCGTATAAATAGCGGTCTGGGGGCACGGCTCTCCTCACACCGATCCATTCCAGTTCACCTCGTTTTACTATTTTGCGTTCACCCGGTTTCTACCTCGCGGTGCGTTGCCTTGCGTTTCTCGAGTTCTTCTTCCGAAGAAGACTAAGGTAAAGGAATCGTTCTCCTGCTAATGGAGTTCTTACTGTTTTTTGCTTGATTCTTCAACAATGCGCAGTCAGTTTCGGTGTTGTTACAGCTTTCTCGCTGCAGCTAAAACTCTGCTGGTGATGAATGAAATGTAATGTTGAAAAAAAAAAACTCTGCCCAGTTTCTTGGGTTCACGAGCGATAAAAAAAACTCTGCTTATTTCTTAGGATTAACAGCAGGATAATCATGTCTGGAGGGCGAAATCCTTAGGGTGAGGTGCTGTCAATTGTTATAAAGCTGGTTTCCTGATGTTTCTTGCACTAGGGGATCGTTGGTAGCATCAGCACTCATGGTGTGGATTCTCTCACGGCCGGCATCCACTTGCAGAGATCTGGTGGATGCTTCCGGATCTGCGGTCCTAGCAAGGTCCAATCATTCTCTGGGTTTAAGGTTTCAGTTCCAAGTCATCAAGTGGATATCATTTTAGTTTTAGATCTAGCTTAAAATACGTACAGTATTATATTGATATTGATGATCTCTCTTGCTGAAGAGTTCTGTTGTCTTATCCGTTTCTTCTCATGTGCTTTCTCTCTGTCTCCGACCTCCGGGGACACACTCTTTCTTCCTTGCGCTAATAGCCATGGTTAGCCTCAGATTTCCCCCCTCTTAGTTAAGCCTAATCACCACGACTAGTGTTAATTACTACCTTGTCATGGCCTGCAAGAAACAAACCCACGCTGATCTCATGCCAAGAAGGTTCTCGCATGCGTCACTCTTTCTCCTTGCCAGCGAGCTTCGGTTCCAACGGACGGCTACTGGAGCTCATTCAAGCCAGGGGTGTCGGCGCGCGAGCAAGATGCTAAGAACTTGTTGCCTGGAGTCCACTCGGATTTCTTGTTGCTTTCTCCCCTCAGATCTGTATAAATGCGCGCCCTTGCCCTTCACCATTCCTCGGTCCTATCAAGCCTTCTTCTTCTGCCTCGATTCTAGAAGTATGCCTCTCTAGTTGGCGCCGTCGATTTTTTTTAGTTTTTATCTTGAATTCTGTTCATCTGTTCTTTGCGTGTTTCTTAAATCTCGCCCAGAGAATGCCGAACGTGTGCCCGGGAAGACCGGGTGTTGTTGCTTGGTTTTATGGATTGATTTTAATGGGGTTTAGGATCTGAACTGAAGCTTCCACTGATCTTGTTGTGCAGGGTTGAGCAATGGGGGAAGCCGCCGGCGACCGTGTGCTGAGCCGCCTCCACAGCGTGAGGGAGCGCATCGGCGACTCCCTCTCCGGGCACCCCAATGAGCTCGTCGCCGTCTTCACCAGGTTCGAGCCCACTTCTGCATTAACTTGTCTATTCAGATTTTTCCCCCCGTTTTGCGAAAAAATAAAACATTCAGTTTGCTCTTGGTATATTTTGTTTATGCTAGTACCATGCGATTAAATCTGTTGGTGACGATGTCAGGTGTTCCTTGTGCTACTAGAAATTTCTAGATACTTAACTAGATCTGCTCTGGTACTGAATAGGTGATGACCACACCATCTGATTTTTGGAGTTATGTGAATTGATATCTGATCTCACTGCACGCGCATTGTGCAACTGGATAGAATGGTTGTATTATGTACTCTCCAGGTGCTAAGACTTCATGGATGTGGTGTACTAATTGGTGTGACCATGCCTAGATTTGGCAGGATCTATGTAGCATAAGATTAGACTCACTCTCGTATAATTTCATCAAGTCCATGCCTAGATCTGACAGGATCTATGTAGCATAAGATCTAACTGAATCTCATAAGTTTGGTTGCAACTTCAAAACCTGTTTATTTATTTATTTATTTTCTAAATGGAATTTCCATTTGTTCTCTTGTTCAGTGACTTCTGAATAATACATGATGACGTGCTAAACAATCTCTCGAAACAATATCTATGTAGCATAAGATCAGACTGAATAATTTCATCAAGTCCATGCCTAGATCTGACAGGATCTATGTAGCATAAGATCTAACTGAATCTCATAAATTCAGTTGCAACTTCAAAACTTGTTTATTTTTTAATTTTCTGAATGGAAGTGTTCAGTGACTTCTGAATGATACATCATGCCGTGTTAAACAGTTTCTCGAAACAATATCGGTATATGAGTGAATCTTGTATGATGTAATAATGTTTTTTGCAGGCTGGTCCACCTTGGAAAAGGAATGCTGCAGCCTCACCAGATCATTGCTGAGTACAACACTGCAATCCCAGAAGCAGAGCGCGAGAAGCTCAAGGACGGCGCCTTTGAGGATGTACTGAGGGCAGCACAGGTTTGTATACTTCTCATTGGGCTTCAGCATCCATTTTTTACTTTATATCTTTTTCTGTAATCAATGGAATTGCTGCATATCATACAGGAGGCGATCGTCATCTCCCCGTGGGTTGCCCTTGCCATCCGCCCGAGGCCTGGTGTCTGGGAGTATGTGAGGATCAACGTGAGCGAGCTCGCTGTCGAGGAGTTGAGTGTCCCTGAGTACTTGCAGTTCAAGGAACAGCTTGTGGAAGGAAGGTAAAAAAAAAGTCTGTACATTAGAATTGGGAATGTTTACTGATTATATGGTTCTTTTGGTATTTAATTAATGTTGTGTAATACTTTTACATTTCAGCAGTAACAACGACTTCGTGCTTGAGCTGGACTTTGAGCCATTTAATGCCTCATTCCCTCATCCTTCCCTGTCGAAGTCCATTGGCAACGGTGTGCAGTTCCTCAATAGGCACCTGTCATCAAAGCTCTTCCATGACAAGGAAAGCATGTACCCCTTGCTCAACTTCCTCCGCGCACACAACTACAAGGGCATGGTAAGCTAATCTTTCATTTGTAGTATCTTAGATCTTATTGATACTTTTGATTTGGTGGAAGAATGAAAATGTATGTAAACATGTTTCTTCCAGCCTATGATGATGAACGACAGAATCCGCAGTCTCAGTGCTCTCCAGGGAGCTTTGAGGAAGGCTGAGGAGCATCTGTCTGGTCTTCCAGCGGACAGCCCGTACTCGGACTTCCACCACAGGTGCTTACTGATTAGTTATATGACATTGTTAACGCTCGAGTATGTTCTTGACTAGGAACAACCACTAATATTATTGATTCTTCTTTTACTGGACAAATACAGGTTCCAAGAACTTGGTTTGGAGAAGGGTTGGGGTGATTGCGCCAAGCGTGCTCAGGAGACCCTTCACCTGCTCCTCGACCTTCTTGAGGCCCCTGACCCATCCACGCTTGAGAAGTTCCTTGGTACAATCCCAATGCTGTTCAATGTTGTCATCCTCTCTCCGCATGGTTATTTTGCACAAGCCAATGTCTTGGGGTACCCTGACACCGGAGGGCAGGTAAAACCTGCACAATTTAGGCATGGATATATGGTCACATGACTATAATTGTCCTCACTAATCTTGGTGATATGGTTCCCCAAAGGTTGTCTACATTTTGGATCAAGTCCGTGCTATGGAGAATGAGATGCTTCTTAGGATCAAGCAGCAAGGCCTCGACATCACGCCACGGATCCTTATTGTATGTCTAATATCTAATGATAATGTAAAACTTATTAGCTATTGCAGTATGAGTGAACTTTTTCTGAAACTCAACCTTATTTTGGCTCTGCACAGGTTACCAGGCTTCTCCCAGATGCAACCGGCACGACCTGCAGTCAGCGTCTTGAGAAGGTCCTCGGTACTGAGCACACCCACATTCTTCGTGTGCCATTCAGAACTGAAAGTGGAATTGTTCGCAAATGGATCTCACGTTTTGAAGTCTGGCCTTACCTGGAGACTTTCACTGATGTAGATACCTAACCTCAACATCATGCTGTCTTCATTATTCATTTGTTAAGACCAATATCTTATTGACTCTTTCCCATTTCTGCAGGATGTGGCACATGAAATTTCTGGAGAGCTCCAGGCCAACCCTGACCTGATCATTGGAAACTACAGTGATGGAAACCTTGTCGCATGCTTGCTTGCACACAAGATGGGCGTCACTCATGTACGAACTCACTCTTCTGTTGGGAACATATTTACAGCATATTGATCATCACTAATGATACCTTGGTCGTCGGTATGCAGTGTACCATTGCGCATGCGCTTGAGAAAACCAAGTACCCCAACTCTGACCTCTACTGGAAGAAGTTTGAGGACCACTACCACTTCTCATGCCAGTTCACTACTGACTTGATCGCGATGAACCATGCTGACTTCATCATCACGAGTACCTTCCAAGAGATTGCTGGAAAGTAATATCTCTGTACAACTCAGCTTTTGCTGATCATTTTCATTTCAGTGGAGTGTAAAAATTGCAGTTATCCTTCCATTGCCTGATGGCTATTCTGGCTTTTCAGCAAGGACACGGTTGGTCAGTATGAGTCTCACATGGCATTCACAATGCCTGGAATGTACCGTGTTGTCCACGGTATCGACGTTTTTGACCCCAAGTTTAACATAGTCTCGCCTGGTGCGGACATGTCCATCTACTTCCCGTACTCAGAGTCACAAAGAAGGCTCACCTCCCTCCACCCAGAGATTGAGGAGCTGCTGTACAGTGACGTCGACAACAATGAGCACAAGTAAGAAGCAGATAATTGTTTCTTGCTGCTTGAGCTGCATTGGTGGGATCCATGTAATCTGACTAGAGTTCCTTGTGCAGGTTTGTGCTGAAGGACAGGAGCAAGCCAATCATCTTCTCGATGGCTCGTCTGGACCGTGTCAAGAACTTGACTGGTCTTGTTGAGCTGTATGGCCGGAACCCTCGCTTGCAGGAGCTTGTTAACCTTGTTGTTGTTTGTGGTGACCATGGCAACCCATCAAAGGACAAGGAGGAGCAGGCCGAGTTCAAGAAGATGTTTGACCTTATTGAGCAATACAACCTGAATGGCCATATCCGCTGGATCTCTGCTCAGATGAACCGTGTCCGTAATGCTGAGCTCTATCGCTACATCTGCGACACCAAGGGTGCTTTTGTGCAGGTATCTAGATGTGTTGCATAAAAAGCATTCTCGTCTCGTAAAAAAAACCTCTCTTCTCACATGCCTCCTCTTTTCTGTGTAGCCTGCTTTCTACGAGGCCTTTGGGCTTACAGTCATCGAGGCCATGACCTGTGGTCTTCCAACATTTGCAACCGCATATGGTGGTCCAGCTGAGATCATCGTGAACGGTGTGTCCGGCTACCACATCGATCCTTACCAGGGTGACAAGGCCTCGGCTCTGCTCGTCGAGTTCTTTGAGAGGTGCCAGGGAGACCCCAGCCACTGGACCAAGATCTCACTGGGCGGGCTTCAGCGTATTGAGGAGAAGTACGCACAACACAAAAACCACTGGTTTCTACGTATTTCTGATTTTTTTTTTAGCGTTTTGCTGCAGCTAAGTGAACGCTGTCATTCTACTTACCCATCTTATTATTCAGATACACCTGGAAGCTTTACTCTGAGAGGCTGATGACTCTGACCGGTGTCTATGGCTTCTGGAAGTACGTCTCCAACCTGGAGAGGCGCGAGACCCGCCGCTACCTGGAGATGTTGTACGCGCTCAAGTACCGCACCATGGCCAGCACTGTTCCATTGGCTGTGGAGGGGGAGCCCTCGAGCAAGTGATCTGATCTGGCCAGTGGCCACCTCTCTCTCGGCCAAAAGAAGAAGCGTGGCCTGGATTTCTGAGAGATTGAGATTTGAGAATGCATTGGTTTTCTTCCTAGCTAGGCGCTGCTCTTTTTAAGTGGTAAGTTTGATTTGAGAAGAGGTGCCAGACTGTTGGTGCTTGTCGTCGTGTTCTTTGGATGTTACCCTTGAATGAATAATATAAATAGCGGCCTTGGCGCCGTTTCGGAAATACTACTAGTAGCATCCTTCCTCGTTGGCAAGAAAATCTTTGTCACTGTTTTTTTTTTCCCGAAAAGAGGCAAAGTCGCCTGTCTTTACATCAAATTTCTGTCATTGAGCTCTTTTACCGTGCACTTGTTCGGTTTCATTGCTCTAGGGAAAGAATATGAAAATCCCGAATAAGCATGACGGAAGCCGGACAATGAGATTGGCTGTAAATTCCTGAAGATGTACTTTCCAACACAATTCAAAATACTACTTCATCTGTTTCAAAATATATAAAAAATACCCACATCGAATGTTTCTTATTTTTAGCGTAGCATCAAACACTGCCTTGTTCGGTAGACTCTATGGCGCATGAAGCTAGTGTTCAATATCCAAGCCCTAAATCCATCTACATTTGCAATGATTCGACTTATATTAGAAACAAAAGAAGGAGAGATTTATGTAAGACAACCCGCACAGGGGACGAAACGCTCCTCCCCTAGGTCGTCCCCCGCGGGCGACCAGGGGACCTCACCTCCGCCACGCCCAACCACTCCCTCCCCTTCCCCTTCCTGCCGCCGTCGGGCGAAGCACGGGCGGTGCCGGCGCCGGCGGATCTCCTGGTCTCCGCCCTCGAGAAGGCTGCGCGGGGCGGCTCTTCTTCTACGGCGGGCGTCCTCAACGACGGGCCTCTTCTCCTCGCGCAGTGGGCCGGCGACCGTGGCCGAGGCGGCCCCTCGCAGTGGAGGCGGCGGGGCTCAGCGGCACGACCTCCTCCTCGAGTGTTGGCAGCAGCGTTGGCTTCCTTTCGAGACCCCTTCCGGCGGTTGTCTTCGGCACCGGCGGCGGTGCTGGTGGGCGGACGGCGCTCCGGCAGGTGGTCGGGTGGTGACGGGGCGGTCGGGCGCTGCCATTTTGGTGGCGCGGGTGGCGGTGCTCCTGGCTCTGGCCGTCGGCTCTTTGTGCCCAGATATGGGCCCTTTTGGGTCCGGTCTGGGTCAGGCTCTGACGCGCCACCTCTGGTTGGACTGAGGAGTAGGTCGTGATGAGGGTGGTGGTGTCGGCGCCGCGTCTTCTACAGTGCAGCGGCGGAGCTTCACGGGTTCGATCTGGACCCGGTTGGGCCTTGGACACCGAACTTGAGGGTAGATGACCTACGTGTTGCAGCGTGGTGGCGGGGACTTCACGGACCCATCTTGGGTCTGGCCAGGCCTGCTCGGCCTGGTGTGTCCCTGCTGCCGCGTCCGATCGGCACCCGCCACTAGCCATGCTGTAGCCTCCCTACGGCTCCAATGTTTGCCCTGGTGTGTGCTTGCCACGGCGTCCGGTCGGTTACCGCCGCAGGCGGTGAAGGTCGTTCCCTTCCGCGTGGATGCGATACTACCATCCTCGTTTACGAC
Source organism: Avena insularis (assembly GCA_023614405.1). Lineage (NCBI taxonomy): Eukaryota > Viridiplantae > Streptophyta > Magnoliopsida > Poales > Poaceae > Avena > Avena insularis. Next base: position 510,969,529 of record CM042690.1, read on the forward strand.
TCTTTCTTTCGGTCCGGTCAGCCTCGTAGCGTTGCTTTGTCGAGACGACAATGGTGACTTCAAGACCGTGGAGGCGCATATTGGTGAGCGACAAGCTTGGTGGAGAGCTTCGATTTGTCCGGGGTGGTGGTTCTGGGGTCGGGAGAAATCCCTATCAGCGTTGCCGACATCGACGCGGTGACGCCTGCGGGTGCCACCCTTCCTTCTTGAAGGGTGTCGGGTGCTCCTCTTCCACACCCCCTCCGTGTGTCGGGAGAAATCCTAGGACCACTCCGGATAGCAGCAGCATCGTCATCGCATTCTTTCTTGAAGGTGTTGCTTGATACACGGCGATTTGGAGGCTTAGAAGCGTGGTGGGACTTAGCAGGAGGGCGCAGCGGTCTCGGATCAACATTGCTTTTGTCGATCCGGTGCTATCAGCATTACTTTCTCTTGTTTTTCTTTTGGGCTGGATTGTGCTGTTTTTGCCTCAACAATGATCTCGTGGTTGTTCCGGTTTGTACTTTGGACGTTGTGCTGTCTGGCCCAACAGCGGTCTCACCTGTGTGCTTTATTTATAAAACGGGATGAAAGCCTGTTTCGAGGAGAAACAAGAGAAGAACTCCATTTTGACGTGACGTTACCATACCCCGTCGGACATCGCTCTTCTTCCATGGGATGACAAAAATGTCAAGCTAGTTATTATCCTCTACCCCTACAGTTTTCAGCTAAAAAATAATAATGACGCCATTGGTACGGTGTTGCGCAGAATTTGACCGACTCCACCAGGCATTGCATCCACGAGCATGCATCTGCACGTTAATGTTTATGAGGAATCTGGACTGTCCGGGTGTGGTGAGGATCTAACTAACGCGAAGCTGATTGGATGGTCTATATCAATTCTATCAGGACAGTGTTTACCTAACCAATTCATGGTGAAAACTCGAATCAAGGGCTCTTGCCGGTTCACCATGCGTTATGTTGCAGACTATGTGGTAGAATAATCGGTCAATGAATCTATGTCTGTTCTGCTAAGATTTCTCAAATATATGCATCGTCCTTTTCTGGACGAGGAGGGGGTATGGAAACACTTTTTCTAGATAATGCAAATTTAAAATCCTTATATTATATCCAGCATAGTTACTCCATCCGTCTCAAAATAGATATTGTATTTTATTTTAATTTTTTTTGATGTATCTAATACTAAACTAGCTGAATGCCCGTGTGTTGCCACGACCTAATATCTTGAACCTTGACAATGTGAGCAGTAGGTTGTCGATGCGGTACTACACTGTTTACCTCGCAATCAGACATACTACTGCCAGCTTGAGATGGTTTGAAATTAAGCCCATAGCCATTAAAAGTTAATACTCACTCCGTCCCGAAAAAGATGTCGGACGTCATTTTTGCAAAAACGCCCTCCAGCCACTTCTCTATCTGCTTTTTCACGATACACTATAATATAATTATAAATATAAATACTAAGAGCATGTCCGACCTATCCTTTATTTTGTCTCTCATATTTTTTCATTTCCTTTATTTTGCCTCTCATATTTTTTCATTTAAGTGTGAGGCTCAGAGTGATCACACAAATATTACAGAATATATTCGAACAGCTTTCTTTTCCAACCAATACATACGTTGATTCTATCATTATTGCGAAATTGTTTTCCTATAATAAAAAACTACATATACTTTACTCAGTACTGATTCAAAAAAAATACTTTACGACAGTACTACCTCTGTTCAGGATTATTAGACCTAAGAGCCAAGTTGCTAATACCAAGACACTGCATAACACTCTTTTATTATTCTTTGCATGCACCAATATCTTACATGCACGAGAGAAGTGAGAGGAAAAGGAGAATATGTATTGAACGAGAAAGACTAATAAATGAGATAACTCTTATAATCTGAAACAATATAAAAAGACTCTTCAAACCTATAATCTCAAACAAAGGTAGTACTTCCTAATCAGTACATCTTCACTACCTCTAAGCTACAACAAGAGCAAGTACAAGTCAACAACACAGTAGTGGCAGCCAGCAAAAAATGCAGCGTGCAATCGATACCCCTAGGAGAAAATATCTAGTGATAACTGCTCCAACTCTCCCCCGATCCCGTCCATCTCTATATCTCTCAACTCTCCTCCAGATCCTTATCTCTCTCCCTGCTCCGCCCATCGTCTCCTGCTTGATGCGCCCCTCCATCCTGACCCATGGCCCCTCGAGCTCTCTCCTGTTCCGCCCCTAGTCCTCACATGCGGTGCTCCCCCTCCATTGAGACCACCATGGCCGAGCTCCCAGCTCCCCTTCTCATTCAATATCCAGTGTTATCTGGTGGAAGGGAACTACTGAAATGAGCAAGATATGCATTTCTTGTCTATGGCATTTTCAGTTCACCTTAACACTTGTAGGTTATGGTTGCTTTTCAGACGTGCTTGATGTATGTATGAGTTTTGACTGATTCAGGTTCCGTAAGTCGATCCACGGAACATAAGCATTGTACTCTGACATCGCTGTGAGCAATAAATAAAAAATGTGTATGCTCACAAGTTAATTCATGCTTTCTTAATCTTTATCAGCAAGACATATGTCTAACTTTCATTTTGGAATTGTACTTTTAGTAATTGGACCAAGAAAATAATAGGTTGCAACTGAATCCTACATGCATGCTTAACAAATATAGCCTGGACATATGAAGAGTAACATGACACAATGATTTATAAGAGATATGCATATGGGCATGGGATTGCAATGGATTCAGCACACGGGGTGTTTCACCTAGCCGCGAGGTCTAGGTTGCGCTGAGCCCGCAGCACCCGCCTCTCCTCGAGTGGTATGCTTTTCCTACGTGCTCTTCGGCGAGCGTTCTTCTTTTGCCTCTCCTCGATCGGCTTATTTTTACTGGCTGCCCTTCTACATGCGTTTATCTCTTGCCTCTCCTCGGGTGTCCGGTTTTGCCTAGCTGCCCTTTGGCTTGCATTTCTCTCTTCATCAGTTTTATTTGCCCTAGCTTCTCTACGGCGTGAATTCATTTCCTCTCTTTGTTCTGGTGTTAGGCTATCTCGTCGTGCTTTATCACGGTCCCGCCTTTGTTGAATTTTGTCCTGTATAACTCTTGCATTGGAATGCATATGTTCAGCAGCACTTGGTGTTCCTTGAAGTGTTCTAGGGCTTTCTGCAAGGTCAGTGTGTAAATTGTTAAATCCAACCCCCAGATCTGAAGCGACATACTCAGGGGTTAGGAATAACAAATGAAAATCTACAAATAACCATATTCTAGTGGGGATAAAAAAATGTGTGAAAGGGTGATACCATTTGAAGTTTCCACATGCTCTCCTGGTTCCGATGTTGTGAGGGTACTGTCTTTGGGAAGCACTGTAGCTAATATTTGGTAGATGGTTCAAAAAAAACATTCTGTTAGATTATTGTAGGTTTAGTAACAAACTGTTAATTAAGATATTATGTCTGCAAACTTTAGAAAGTACACACCTATTTTCCCGTTATTTGACGGGTATTTTCTATCTTGTGGCATCTTATATGCAAATGTTGCAAGAGAAATGGTTAACACCTTTGAACCTTTCTAACCCTGGTTCATAAAAAAATCGAATTGGCGCAACCATTTCAGGCAATAAAGATTTCACAGAGCTGAACTAAAAAAAAGTAAATTATAATAACTTTAGTACTCCCTCCGACCCATATTAGTTGACTTGGATTTTTCTAGATTCGGATGTATCTAATACTAAAATATGTCTAGATACATCCGTATCTAGACAAATCTGACTCAACTAATATGGGTCGGAGGGAGTAGCAAAGCATGGATAAAGATTAGCATCGCTTGAACCTTCAGCAGCATGGTTCATGAGAAACGAAAGTATTTGTTGACTATCATTTACCTATCATTTGTAACTAAATGGGAGGCCCCACTACCTATTTTTTCCTGACATCTCTTTAAGCCGCATCATAAAAGTGAGTGTCACCATAATTGATAGCTCTAGTGTTAATCCCAGGTTGTGCATGATAGTTGTATTTTTCTCATCTTTTATTTCCTCTAGACTTACTTCAAGACTCATGCTTCCTAAAGTGAAATCCAATACATATTCTTCATAGCTTATAGTCTATTTTGATCCTCCACAACTATTAGTTCGCCAATTTCATTGTAGGTTTACATGTCTTGAGTGATTTACTTGATATTCACCATCCTTCTGCTTTTGATAGTATATATGCAAATCAAAATCTTTGGGTTTTTAATAACTCTATTTCATTTGTGAATATTCAATTTTTATTGTAAGCTCGCAAGATCTGCATCAGAATGGTGTTCACAAGTATCAATTCCGTCTCTCAAAGTATTAATCAGTTTTGAAACACATATAAGCTATTTGGTACGTGAGGACAAGTGTATGAATTCATGTACGGGATCTGTTGTGCTTCCATCTATATATGCATGGTTCTACTATGAGTTTACTTTAAAGGTTCTTATTTAACAAAATAATTCGCAGTCTTTGGCGACGGAAGCAATGTTCTGTCTAGTTACGAGAAACAGAGGAGCAGAAGTAGTATTGTGTTCTCAAGGAATATTCATGTTTTAGAAGTTCTCATGAGATCTACATGTGAATTGAGTTGTTGTCGAGAATCTCACATGAGATGTGGATGAATCAAGTGTTGTACAGAATCAGAGTTGCTGTAATGTATACTTATAAGCTTACTTCGGATCCTTTTGCAGCAGGAATTTTCCTCGATATTGATCCACGCTGTTGCCTCCTGGCCCGGCAGCGCCGAGCTGCTGCTTCCTTCTCGGGAGGCACGGAGGCATTGAGATGCTGCCCTAGCAGCGAGGCGGCGTTGGCCTAGGGCGTTCTCGTCCGGGCTCGAGGAATTGCAAGTCACGGAGATTTAGGCGATGTCGGTGGCAGCTGCGTTCTGAGCGTTTCCTTCGTCGGGATAGTTGCGGTATCGATCTCGGGCGTCGGCTCGTAGCGATTAGTTTGTTTTGATTTTGATGAGCAAAGGGAAAAGGAAGGTTCTGATTTATTTTTTTGCGAAAAAGATCCGGATCTATTTCATGAGTTCATAAGAAGTACAAAGTATTATAAACATAATAAAAATTATATCGAGGTCTTTGGACCACCTAACGAATACTACTGCCACCAGAGCGAGCCGCCGACGCGCTGTCGCCGCTCCATTACCGGAGCCGGCATGCCATTGTTGATGACAGTCAGAAAGTCTTCGTGCACGTGCCCCGAAGGACCAGCGCCCCAGAGATGAAGTTGTCACCATTGAACCCTTGAATTGATCCGAAACTTGTAACACCAAACCTAAAACACACGTAGACTGGACGAGATCCAGAACACACGTAGACTGGACGAGATCCACCACTCCATGGAAGCGGCGACCAGACAAATCCCCACCCTCCTCAACGCCAGCAGCAAGATCGTCGCCGACGAGGTGGAAGAGGAGGCAGGTATACCTTATTCTTGTCCCGCACAACGCCACCATAGCCACCATAACAACGATGCCGGATGACCAAACTCTAACTTTAGAGACCCTTCTACACCGCCGAGCGCAGGTCCGAGGTCCCAACCTCCTCCCGCCGGCGGAACGGCAAGCAGAGGAGACGGGGACCCGTCGATGCTCGGTCGCAGACGGCGAGGACGAAGTAGATCGTGGCGGCTGCTAGGGTTTTTACCCTAGCCGCCGCCTCTTTTTCAAGGAAGGTTCTGATTTGGTATGTGCTAAGGAAACGTTGACCTAGACGATTACGGACGACACTCTTGGCAGACGGAAGAGGTACAACATACGAATGTACCATCACAACCGCAGCTTCTAAATTAACAGTACTAGTTGAATACCCGTGCGTGCTATAGAGTAAAAAAAAACTAAACAATCAATTAATCTACATATTGTACAAACCCAGTGTTTTGGATTAAGCTCATATAGTTTCAACAAGAGAGGAAAATATGCATCCCCAAGGCCTCGGAGGCGCAAAAAAGGAAGTCCTAGCCCCCTTCCATCTCCCTTCAATCCAATGACCCCTAGACCTAGGCAAAGCTCTTCTCCACAAAACAGTTGTAACCTAAATTAGCACTCTTATTATTTTGATTTAAAATGTCATATCCCATCACCACATGGATCCTTTGTATTGCATCTGTTATGGCCGTTCCACCAAAGGTCGAGATGGCGCTCCTTGTAGGTCCTAAAGGTCGGTGAGCACCTCCTAGGGAGGGAGCGGTCTGAAACGGCAGTTGATGTTGTGTAGCACTGTGTTACACCACCGTGCACACACCTAGCCCTACCGCGTCACGCGCACAACCCACACCCACACGCACGCGGGCACAACACACACACCCGACCTGCACAAACCAGGCATGCCTCCCCATCGCCACCAACTACCCATGCAACCCCCTCGATCCTGAACGGAGAGTCGCCGTCAAGGCCTCCTTCCCCCTCCGCATCGCTTTCCCCTAGCACACCGCGCCCCACTCTCCTTCCCCGGCCTTGTCGACCACCGCTCTCTCGAGCACATGCATGCCCCGTGAGCTCCTAGCACCGCCGCCCCCCACCTTGCTCGTCGTGTCGACACCCGTGATACATTGCAAATGTATCTATAATTTTTGATGTTCCATGCTTAGTTTTATCTACTTTCTTGTGTTTTGTTCCAACTTCGGAGTACTTTTCATAGACTTTCTTGGACTAACCTATTAACAAGATGCCACAGTGCCAGTTGCCTGTTTTCTGCTGTTTTTGGTTTCAGGAAGTCAGAAAATGAATATTCTCGGAATTGGACGGGACAAAATCCGAAGTTCCTATTTTCTCGGAAGATTCACGGAGCCAGAAGGAGAGCCGGAGGGGGGCCATAGGGTGGTCACACCACCCCTAGGCGCGGGTCCACCTAGGTCATGCCAGGGCATGGTGTGGGCCCCCTGGCCGCCCACCGACCTTGCCCTCTGGCCTATAAGAAGCCTCCCGATGCGTAAACCCTAAATCATCAATCAGAAATCCACGAAAAGTTCCGCTACCGCCACCAATCAAGGGGAGATTCAGGGACGAAAGTTTCTGTTCTAAGACCGCCGGACGGAAGTGCCCCCGGAGCCATCTCCATCGATCTCCACTACCATCTCCATCACCATTGCTGATTCCCATGATGAGGAGGGAGTAGTTCTCTCTCGAGGCTAAGGGTTCTACCGGTAGCTATGTGTTCATCTCTCTCTCTATGCATGATCATATTGTGATCATGAGCTTGTTAGAATTATTCCCTAGAGGTAATAATAAAGATGTTATTATTATAATTCTTGTTCATGATAAAGTTTATATTCCATGCTAGAATTGTATTAAGCGGAAACTTTAATACTTGTGTGGTTTGTGAACAACACCGTGTCCCTAGTACGCCTCTATGGACTAGCTCATTGATCAATGATGGTTAAGGTTTCCTAACCATAGACATGAGTTGTCAATTGATAATGAGATCATATCATTGGGAGAATGATATGGTGGATGACCAAACTAAGCAAAGCTATTAGATCGTTTCATCGTGTTCGTCTTTTGAAGCTTTTCTCATGTCAAATATTGTATTCCTTAGACCATGAGATAATACAACTCCTGGTATCGGAAGAAAGCTTTGAGGTCATCAAACGTCATCCTATGAGAGGGTGATCATAAAGGTGTCTCTGTGTGATCGGAAAGTATCTGTTGGGTTGTATGTATCGAGATGGGATTTGTCCCTCCCAAGTCGGAGAGATATGCTTCGGGCCCACTCGGTAATCGATATCAACACCGCTTGCAAGCATGTGGTTAAGGATTTAATCACAAAGTGATATCGGATTACGGAACGAGTAAAGTACTTGCTGTGAATGAGATTGAACTAGGTATGACGATACCGACGATCGAATCTCGGGCAAGTAAAATATCGCGAGACAAAGGGAATATATATATATGGGATTGATTGAATCCTGGCATCGTGGTTCATCCGATATGATCATCGATGAATGTGTGGGAGTCAATATGGGTGCCTGCACCCGCTGATTATTGATAGAAGATCATGTCTGCATATTCTCGAACCCGCAGGGTCACACACTTAACGTGTCTCGACGCTAGGATAGATTGGATAATTGGTTTATGAATTTTTGTTCGGAGTCTCGGATGGTATCCGGGATATCACGAGAGGTTCCGGAATGGTCCGGAGAATAAGATTCATATAAGGCAGTGCAGTTTTTGGAGTTCGGAATTGTTCCGCATTAATCGGTATTGTACCGGAAGCTTCTAGAACCTTCCGGAAGGGGGCCAACGTGGTCCCACCTTCCGGAAGGGGGCATGGGCCTATGAGGGAGTGTCCTGACGACAATAGGGCACAAGGCCCCATAGGGCCCAGCCGATTCTAGATAAGTTTAAACTCGTTTAAACTAGAGATAGAATTTCTAGATAAGGGAGAGTTTAAATCGTTTAAACTAGAGATAGGCTTGGAGGATGGGCAAGGGCTAGCCGCACCCCCCCCCCTCTATATATAGAGGGCTGGTGCGCCCCCTTCCCTACACACACACCTTCCTCCAAACCCTAGTTGCCCTGCTGCCCTCCTCTCTCCCTCCCGACTGTTTGTAGGCGAAGCCCTGCGGCAGAAATTCTCTACCATATACACCACGCCGTCGTGTTGTAGATCCAATCCATCTCTCCACCCTACTTGCTGGTCCGAGGAAGGAGGAGACGTAGAGGTGCTGCACGTGTGCATCTCACGGAGGCACTGCCACTTGTGGTGCTAGATCGGATCGGATCGCGAGGAGGAGAAGCGAGTACGACTACATCACCCACGTTCCGATTTAACGCTCATGCGTAATCTTCAAGGGTATGAAGATCTAATCCAATATCTCGTTGTTTGCATCTCCTAAATTAGATCTTGGCTTTCCTCTGCTCGCTCAGAAAATTTTGATTTACTATGCCGCTAAACCCATCGCTGGTATCGAGCTAGATCTATGCGTAGATGTGATTCACGAGTAGAACGCAACATGGTTGTTGCGGCGTTGATGTTTTCTGCTGCAAGCCTCTTGTTTGTGTTCTTCTTATGACGCGATAGTGAGATTGAAGCGGTCCAGGCCAACCTTACGCGACGCCGTCATGAGACCGGCCCGCACTTGACGTGTGGCTTGTACCATACATGCGGCCGGTGGATGTCAGTTTCTCACTATAGTTGTCATGGGATTAACACCGGAGTTTGGCAACCATAATATCACCATTGTGGCTTTCCGTAGGTAAGAATCGTTCTTAGCATCTACTCCCATAAGCCACGTAAAACATGCAACAACAAAGTAGAGGCGTCTAACTTGTTTTTGCAGGGAGTGTTGTCTGTGATATGGTATGGCCCAAGATGTGATGTGTATAGTGTATGCGATGATCATGTTTTGTAATGTTTCACGACTTGAATGTCGATGAGTACACAAACGGCAGGATCCAGATGGTTGTCTTTATAATTGTGTATGACCATGTAGTCAACTTCTTATACGCCATGTAATAGCTTTACTTTATCGCTAAGTAGTTAGCAATAGTTGTAGTTGCTATTCGTGGTGGAGTCAATCATGGTGGAGTGATGGAGATCATGCCAGAACGCACAAGATGGAGATCATTGCTCGAAGATTTGCTATACCATGTCACATAAAGTTATATGCATGTGATGTTTATCCTTTTATGTATCTTATTATGCTTAGATCGCGACGGTAGCATTATAATATGATTCCTCACTTAAAGATCAAGATAAAACTGTTCTCCCCAAAGTATGCACTGCTATGCGAAAGTTCGTCGTGTCCAAGCATCACGTGATGATCGGGTGCTATAGACTCTACCACATACAACGGGTGCAAGCCAGTTTTTGCACACGCGAAATACTTGGGTCTAACTTGACGAGCCTAGCATGTATGCACATGGCCTCTAACGCAAGACCCGAAAGGTTAAGCATGAGTCATATGAATGATATGATCGACACTTCGTTGTCCACCATTGAAACCACATCTCTTCTCGTGATGATCGGATTAGGTGTGGTGAATTTGGATCGTGTTCACTAAACAACTTGAGGGATGTTGAATTTAGTGGGAGTTCGTCTAGTAATTTGATTAAGTTGAACTATTTATCATGAACATAGTCTAAATTGTACTTGCAAATACAGTAGATCACATGGCCAAGTCCAACTTCAACTTCAACGCTTTTGCTGAGAAAGAAAAGCTTAGAAACAATGGGTCTAACTTCACCAACTGGTTCCGCAAATCTAAGAATCATTCTGTCGGCGGACAAAAGGACTATGTCCTTGAGAAAGCGTTAGGTAACCCCTCGCCGCAATCGCTACCGGGCTGATGAGAAAGCTGTCTATCACCGCAAGAAAGATGATTATGGTGTGATTAAGAGCACCATGTTGTTTGCTATGGAACCGAACTTCAAAATCGTTTTGAAAACTATCCCGGCCCTTTGAGATTCTCGAGGAGCTTAAAACCATGTTTCGGACTCAGCCCGCTCGAGAGATATGAGATCTCCGAGAAGTTCTTTAATCGCAAGATGGAGGAAGGAGTTTCGTAGTGAGCACGCCATTAAGATGTCGGATACACTCAACGCCTTGAGCAACCGGATCAAGATTCCAGAGGAGCTCAAGATTGACAGTGGTTCTCGCAATCACTCCTCCCAGCCTACAAAAGTTTTGTAGTGACTCACAATCAGATTGGTTCCATCGATACGATCACCGAGCTCTTCGCAGTCAAGGCTGGAGGTGGACATCAAGAAGGATAATCATGTGTTGATGGTCAACAAGCCCTCCTTTAAGAAAGGTAAGGAGCAAAGAAGCCCTTCAAGAAGGCGGCGGCGCACCGCCTCGCTGAGAAGAAGCTCAGTCCGGTCCCAAGCCGAAATCGAAAGTGCTTCTATTGCAAGGACAAGGGTCACTGAAGCGCAATCGTCTCAAGTACTTAGCGGACAAGAAGGCTGGCACCATCAAAGGTATATTTGATATACATGTTATTGATGTTTTCCTTACTAGCCCTCGTTGTAGTGCCCGGGTATTTGATACCGTTCAGTTGCTAATATTTGTAACTCAAACAGAGCTACGTAAATAGACGGCTTATGCGAGGATGAGGTGACGATCTTGGCGCTGGCAACGGATCAAGAGTTGATGTGATGGACGTGCACGCTCTCCTTAGTTTTACCTTCGGGATTAGTTTTAAACCTTAATAAATGTTATTATGTGCCCGTTGAGCATGAACATTATTTCGGATCGTGTTTATTGCAAGACGGTTATTCATTTAAATCGAGAATAATGGTTGTTCTATTTATATGAGTAACATCTTTTATGGTCATGCACCTCTTGTGAGTGGTTTATTTCTTCTAAATCTCAAAGGGATGAAACACACATCCATAACATTGAGGCTAAGAGATTCAAAGTAGATAGTGATAATACTACTTATCCGTGGTAATCGCTGCTCAGGTCATATTGGTGTAAAGCGCATGAAGAAACTCCATTCGATGGACTTTTGGAGTCTCTTGATTTTGAATCATTTGACACATTAACCATGCCTCATGGGCAAGATGATCAAAACCCTGCTTCTCCCAGATGATGGAGCGAGCAACGGACTTGTTGGAAATCATACATACCGATGTATGCGACCGATGAGTGTTTCGACGCTACGGTGGATATCGCTATTTTCTCACTTTTACCGATGACTTAAGTAGATATGGGTATATCTATTTAATGAAACATAAATCTGAAACGCTTGAAAAGTTCAAAGAATTTCAGAATGAAGTGGAGAACCATCGTAATGTAAAGATTAAGTTTCTACGATCCGATCGTGGGCGTAATATTTGAGTTATGATTTTCACGCATCTCAAGGCAAGTGGAATCGCTTTCACAACTCACGCCACCCGAACACCACAACGCAATGGTGTGTCGAACGCCGGAATCGAACCCTATTAGATATGGTCCGATCGATGATGTCTCTTACTGATTTTCCGTTATCGCTTTTGGGGTTATGCATTAGAAACCGCTGCATTCACTTTAAATAGGGCTCCATCTAAACTGCTGAGACGACACCGTATGAACTGTGGTTTGGTGCTAAACCTAAGTTGTCATTTCTTAAAGTTTGGGGATGCGGCTTACGCCAAGAAGTTGATGCCGACAAGCTCGAACCCAAAGCGGAGAAATGCGTCTTCATAGGATACCCTAAGGAAACTATTGGGTATACCTTCTATCACGTAATCAAGGCAAAGTGTTTGTCAGAAGAACGGTTCCTTTCTTGAGAAGGAGTTTCTCGAAAGAAGTGAGTGGGAGGAAAGTAGAGCTAAACGAGGTTGTTGAACCTTCTCTTGAATTGGAGAGTAGCGCAAGACCTGAAATTGTTCCAGTCACGCCGCCAACAATAGAGGAAGCTAATGACAAGGATCATGAAGCTTTGGACGATGCGCCATCGAACGTCGCAGTCAACAAGGTCGCGTGCTCCTCCGAGTGGTACGGCAACCCTGTCTTGCGGTCTTGTTAGTAGAAGATAGTGAACCTACGAACTATGAGGAAGCGATGATGAGCCCAGACTCTGAGAAATGGCTAGAAGCCATGAAATCCGAATTGGGATCCATGAGCGAAAACCAAGTATGGACTTTGGTGGACCCTCCTAGCGACCGAAAGGCTGTTGAGTGCAAATGTATCTTCAAGAAGAAAACGGACGCAGATGGTAATGTTACCGTCTATAAAGCACGGCTTGTTGCGAAAGGTTTTCGACACGTTCAAGGTGTTGACTACGATGAGACTTTCTCTCCCGTAGTGATGTTTAAGTCCATTCGGATTTTATTAGCAATTGCTGCGTTTCATGATTATGAAATATGGCATATGGATGTAAAGACCGCGTTCCTCAATGGCAACATTGATGAAGAGTTGTATATTATGCAACCCAAGGTTTTGTCGATCCTAAGGATGCCGATAAAGTATGCAAACTTCAGCGCTCCATTTATGGATCAAGCAAGCATCTCGAGTTGGAACCTTCGTTTTGATCAAGTGATCAAGAGCTTTGGATTTGTTCCAAATTGCTACTAAGCTTGCATCTACAAGAAAGTGAGTGGGAGCTCGTGACGCTTACGGTACTATATGTGGATGACATATTGATTATTGGAAATGACATCAACATGCTTAACGATGTGAAGAGTTATTTGAACAAGTGTTTTCAATGAAAGACCTAGGTGAAGCGCTTATATATTGGGCATCAAGATCTATAGAGATAGACAAAGACGCTCGATAGCTTTAAGCCGAGTACATACCTAGACAAAGTTCAAAAGGTTCGAATGGATAAGGCATTGAAAGGTTCAAAGGCCTATGTTGTCGTGTAAGATATTGAGCAAGGCTCGGTGTCCAGCTACGGTAAATGATAGGAAGCTATGAGCAAAGTGTCTTATGCCTCGCCATAGGTTCCATCATGTATGCCATGTGGTACTAGACCGGATGTGTCCAATGCTCTTAGTTTGACGAGCAGATATCAAAGTGATCCAGAGTGGAACATCGGACAACCGTGAAGAACATCCTAAGGTACCTAAATATGACTAAAGAAATGTTCTTAGTCTATGGGGTGATGAACAGCTCGTCAGAAAAGGTTACGTCGATGCTAGTTTCGACAAACAAGGATGATTGTAAATCTCATGTGATACGGTATATTTTGAATGGAGGAGCTGTGAGTCGGAGAAGCGCAAGCAAAGCGTGGTCGCGGATCTACTGAGAAGCGGAATACATGGTCTGCCGCAGCGTGCCAAGTGAAGGAGTTTGGATCAGAACTTCATCATCGAGCTTGGCGTGGTTCCAAGTGCATTGGACCCATCGAGATATTGTGTGACAACACCGGCGCCATAGCACTTCGCTAAGGAACCAAGATATCATCCAAAGACCAAGCATATCAATCAAGTTTCATATAATCCGAGATTATATAGCGATGGAGATCCAAGATCAGCAAAGTACATACAGATCTAAATGTCGCAGATCCATTGACTAAACCTCTTCCACGTGTAAAACATGATCAGCACCTCAGTGCCATGGGTGTGAGATTGTTGCCGAATGTAAACTAGATTATTGACTCTAGTGCAAGTGGGAGACTGGAATTATGCCCTAGAGGCAATAATAAAGATGTTATTATTATAATTCTTGTTCATGATAAAGTTTATATTCCATGCTAGAATTGTATTAAGCGGAAACTTTAATACTTGTGTGGTTTGTGAACAACACCGTGTCCCTAGTACGCTTCTATGGACTAGCTCATTGATCAATGATGGTTTAGGTTTCCTAACCATAGACATGAGTTGTCAATTGATAATGAGATCATATCATTGGGAGAATGATATGGTGGATGTAGACCAAACTAAGCAAAGCTATTAGATCGTTTCATCGTGTTCGTCTTTGCGAAGCTTTTCTCATGTCAAATATTGTATTCCTTAGACCATGAGATAATACAACTCCCTGGTATCGGAAGAAAGCTTTGAGGTCATCAAACGTCATCCTATGAGAGGGTGATCATAAAGGTGTCTCTCAGGTGATCGGAAAGTATCTGTTGGGTTGTATGTATCGAGATGGGATTTGTCCCTCCCAAGTCGGAGAGATATGCTTCGGGCCCACTCGGTAATCGATATCAACACCGCTTGCAAGCATGTGGTTAAGGAGTTAATCACAAAGTGATATCGGATTATGGAACGAGTAAAGTACTTGCTGTGAACGAGATTGAACTAGGTATGACTATACCGACGATCGAATCTCGGGCAAGTAAAATATCGCGAGACGAAGGGAATATATATATGGGATTGATTGAATCCTGGCATCGTGGTTCATCCGATATGATCATCGATGAATATGTGGGAGTCAATATGGGTGCCCAGACCCCGCTGTTGATTATTGATAGAAGATCATGTCTGCATATTCTCGAACCCGCAGGGTCACACACTTAACGTGTCTCGACGCTAGGATAGATTGGATAATTGGTTTATGAATTTTTGTTCGAAGTCTCGGATGGGATCCGGGATATCACGAGAGGTTCCGGAATGGTCCGGAGAATAAGATTCATATAAGGCAGTGCAGTTTTTGGAGTTCGGAATTGTTCCGGATTAATCGGTATTGTACCGGAAGCTTCTAGAACCTTCTAGAACCTTCCGGAAGGGGGCCAACATGGTCCCGCCTTCCGGAAGGGGGCATGGGCCTATGAGGGAGTGTCCTGGCCGCATTGGGCCAGGGGCACAAGTCCCCATAGGGCCCAGCCGATTCTAGATAAGTTTAAACTCGTTTAAACTAGAGATAGAATTTCTAGATAAGGGAGAGTTTAAATCGTTTAAACTAGAGATAGGCTTGGAGGATGGGCAGGGCTGGCCGCACCTCCTCTATATAGAGAGGGCTGGTGCGCCCTTCCCACACACACACACCTTCCTCCAAACCCTAGTTGCCCTCACGCCTCCCTCTCTCCCTCCCGATCGCTTGTAGGCGGCCTCATGCGTAAATTCTCTACCATATACACCACGCCGTCGTGTTGTAGATCCAATCCATCTCTCCACCCTACTTGCTGGTCCGAGGAAGGAGGAGACGTCGAGGTGCTGCACGTGTGCATCTCACGGAGGCACCGCCACTTGTGGTGCTAGATCGGATCGGATCGCGAGGAGGAGCGAGTAGCACGACTACATCACCCACGCTCCGACGAACGTTCCTGCATGAATCTTCAAGGGTATGAAGATCTAATCCAATCTCTCTCGTTGTTTGCATCTCCTAGATTAGATCTTGGTTTTCCCTCTGTTCGCTTCCGTAGAAATTTTTGATTTACTATGCTGCGAAACCCATCAGAGCTTGTAATCTATAGATCTACCTTGCTACTCAAGTGCTTTAATAGATCTCTGCTCTCCCCATGTGTGTGAAAGTGACAGCGTGCACACCAAGGTGGCACTTAGGCTAGAGATTACAAATACTTGTTATGAGTTATATTTGGAGTTGGATGTCTTTATGAAATTATGGTGTTTGTTGGAACCATCTAGTACTCAAGGTGACAGTGTGGGATTTTCTAGATGGGAAAGATGAACTTTGAGGTGTGCTGTTATAGCCCTACCATCGATTAGAGTGTTCAACCGGAGAGTAGTATCATAAAGAAAAGATATTTATATGAGAGTGTTCACTAGTGAAAGTACGATCCCTAGGCCTTGTTTCTAAGCATTGATACACCGTTTGCAACTAGATCCGTTACATGTTTGCTTGCTTCCATCTTTATTTCAGTTTGCCTTTAGTCTTTTTCACGCCACCAAGCTATTCTCTATCACCGTTACCACTTATAATTATCCATACCACTTGTATTTCACTATCTCTTCGCCGAACTAGTGCACCTATACACCTGACAAGTGTATTGGGTGTGTTGGGAACACAATAGACTTCTTGTATCTTGATTGCAGGGTTGCTTGAGAGGGAATACCTTTGACCACTTTCTCCCTGAGTTTGATAAACCTTGGGTGATCCACTTAAGGAAAAACTTGCTGCTGTTCTACAAACCTCTGCACTTGGAGGCCCAACAACTGTCTACAAGAATAGAAGTGCGTAGACATCAGCCCGCTTCGTTGCTCAGCATGCCACCTCGCCAGTCGACCTTGCCGGCGAGGTTAAGAGGCGTCACAACCAAAAAGATATTGACTTTAAAGATAATATTATTCATTGTAAAAATGAAAATCACACATTGCAAATATGGTTCAAGCATGGCATCAGCGGGTTATGGTTTAACCCGTTGTAAACTCCCTGATATATATGGAACACGCCCATCCTAGTAACATCGTGCAATTCTCCAAAACAATCTACTTCGGTAGCTTTTCCTTACAATTAGTAAATACGAGGATTTTCCATAGTGTACTCAATTACTATCTCAAGCCAAAGCAGGTCCTTCAAGGATTTTTGAGAAGTTCAATGGATGTTAAAACAAATACGGTACAATTGACTTAGCCATCCATTGTAGATTACTTTTGTTAGTAGAGCCGAACAACATGAGTGTGTATAAGCCTGACTAATTACCATGTGTAAAAAAAGATCTTTCATAGGATACACTAACCTGACAATGTACATTGCAAAATTCGAGTCTGTACAGAATATCCATATACCTCTACTCTTTCCAATGTGCCACTTTTTCTCCTATCCAACGTTGCAATAACAATCAATGTTGGAAAGATATATCTAAGAAAACCTTAAGAGGTGATATTATACATCTTGTTTTCGATCTGGCGCTATAATGAAGTGTTGAATACTATGTTCAAAGAGCCTTGTATGCCGGTCTACACAAAATAATATCGATGTATTTTGCATCGCTATCATTACTCAAAGCTAATGATCTGCATACTGTTTACTGCTCTCTCTAGACACCTGCATACTGTTTACTGCTCTCTCTCTCTAGACACCTTGATCAATATTAGATCGCTATTCTTCATTGCTTACAGCTTCTACTGGAACAGATCTTCATGAACAGAGAATTTTGTGCAGACCCTTGCACAAGGTGATGGACCTGACCCAAAAAAGCTCAAGGATTAGATGAACATCATCTAGAAGTACACACTCACCAACCATCTTTGTCATCACTGATTAAAAACCGATGAAGGATAGTACTACTCGTACAACAATTTTCAACAGAGCCAGCCAGAGAAAGATCAAAACTAAAAAGTAACCCTGACTTGCATGCTGGACTGGGGAATCCGTGAGCTCCTTCACAGGGTAAACATAAATTAAGTTGCTCGAGTATCTAAAGCCTACGTTGGGTCAGTTTATCAGGAGGTCGCACTAAAGTATGGAATAGAGAGTAGTGCACATGGAGAATTGCTGGGTGCACGGAGGTTGGCAGGAGGAGCCGATGGAAGCGTGTAGGCCCATGGCCGCTTTCTACTCCACCGTTTTCGGCCCTCCTCACGAATCCATGACACAGGATCTAACAAATTGACGACAGGAAGGAGGTCAAAAAGCTGGTACGGAGCAGGAGCTTTGGACGACAAGGCTGAGAATTTGAGATTGGATCGGGAAAGGGAGGAGGATAGGGTTGTGGGAAGTGCGGAGATTGCTGGGAGTTGGTCAGCGATGCAGGCGCGGCCGCAAGGAACAAACCGGAGGGCGGCCGGGCCGGCGAGCAAGATAGGGGAAGTCTCTAGTGTAGGAGCGGCGCCCGTCAATTTGGCCAGCACCGCTGTCGATCTGGCCACCAAATACGTAGGAGAGCCCAAGGGAAGCTAGGACGGTGTCTACGGCTGTGCCGCCGTCGGAACCGGCTGCAGCACGCGGAGAGTCTTTGTTTTCCCTCGACGGCAGCAGAACAAGGAAGGGGAGAAGCACGTCTTAAACTCGTCGGCGTCGGCTGACCAAGGAAAGGATATCCCGTATGGTGCGGCGGGAGGCAGGAGGAGGAGGAGATTCAGAGGGGAACGAATTCGTAGTCAAGGGAGAGACACGCCTACGGTGGCCTAACGGGTTAATTCCACTTCACGGTGGCAAACCATGCAATATGCTTGAACAGTCAGGGGCAAAACCGTAATTTAACGGCAGACGGAATATTTGGGGTGACCAACAACGTGAATCTTTTAATAAGATTAAGTCACGCCGTTACTTGCTAATGTCGAGTTTACTTTCATGTGATTTACTATATATCAGTAGGTCAACATTTGAGATCTAGTTATAAAACACTTATCATATTAATTTTGACTCATATAAAGCTCTAGAGAGATGATTTTGTAATAGTGGATAGGCTTCAATTCATCAGCATTGTGTTTAATAATGTTACAACAGGAGGATTATTCCACCATGGCACCTCATTGTTGCTCTACAAAAAAAATTGTTTCATAATTGAACAAGCATGTATGTGTGTTATAACGGGTCAAAGCATAACAATATTAATGGCTCATTATTTGTTGCTTTGGGATGTAGTCACACCTTTATTTGTTGGATGCATTATTTTGGGTGAAAAACTGTTGCGGATCTCTCTTTTTCCTCCATGCTAATCTACACTGTCCAGCCTCCCTCGGATCCCCCTCCCCCAACGGTCAATCTTCCACCAACCTTATCCTCTATCGTGTTAGTGGTCAGATCCGACTGACACAACTTTGTTAGGATCCTAAAAACAATGTACACCAGGAAAATATAACACATTAATTTGGAGATTCTTCTCGACTATATTCTCATTATATCCAACAATATTTTGAAACTTACCATAATTTTTTAGAAATTTTGGAGATATCTTAATGGTAACCTGATGTTCTTCGGTGTGGAAGTGCAATATTTGAATTTTCTCAGTACTTGACTAATCCATTCTAAATAAAAACAAGTATAAAAGTATGTCTACTTATTTGCTAAAAGAAAACCCTTAAAATGTCAAAAAATTCTGACAAACAATTTCTCACGTATCAAAGTGGTTTCACGAAATACCAATATGTTTGTTGATATGTCTAAAAAGACAAAAAATCAATGCTAAAAAAGGCTTTTCACGAGACTTTTGTCTTTTTCATGGGATACAAAAATGTTTGTTTTTTGGCTAAACTTGACGGGGGCACATCAAGTGAATTTCTCCACACACACAGAAAATGTGGCTAAGAGCAAGGAAATGAGTGAATACAGACATGTGCACCTATATATGTGATATATATGACTCTCGTGCATCTTCCTTAAATAGACTACAGGTAAATAACCGGTTGTATCTCCAAAACATGAACATGGGCAAAGATCAGTGGCTGCTGAGATATTAATCTCAAGCGTATAATCTAAGCCGAGTTGCACATGCAAAGCAGCCCAATTCTAGCCTAATTATAGCATCGCTTTCCATTGCCACGCCGTAAAATGGAGATATAGTATGCTCAAGAACTCGTGGTGATTGCCGCTAGAACTACCGTATAGTCCACCTAATAAATCCACTCCCTAGCACAAAATTCCGCCAATTCTATTGAGGGCAGAGACCACTTCTGCACAGTCGCTTTCAAGAATTATCTGAAAGAGAGACAATCGTTTTACTTTGCCGAGACCAATTCTACACGGCTGTGACTCTACTTCTTCTTCTTCTAGCCAGCACCTAGGCGAGGTGCTCGCCAGTCGCCATGGAGAAGAGTCGATTTATTAATAAAGGAGGTGTCCACATTTAGCTTTACCCAAATTCCCCCGGAGGCTTCCATGAATGAGGAGTCGAAGACTGAATTAGTCAAGCTCACGTTTTTGTCTTGTTCACAACCCTGTGTAACCAAAAATTCAGTGTCGTGTGCAACCGGAAATTCAGAAAAAATAGAGAGGAGGGACGCGGTGGATCTAGATCTAGGAGCAACCTATGTTCTACCTGCACTCCTCGACGAACTTATCCCACCATGACCACCAAATTCTTCCACTTGCACTCTTACACGATCACCTCTGACCGGAGCATCTTCTCGCCAGTAGCCTCGCACACCACCCTAATCACCGGAGCACCTCATGAGTGGCATATCCACCGCGTGGCTGGCGGCATCCTGAGCAGAGTACACGCATGTAGCCCTTGTCCTGAACTACGGAACTTCGCGCAGTAGTATGGCGGGTTGAGGAAGACGGCGAGGTCGACGGGACAGGTACGGCAGCTGGCAACACCGCACCCTCCCATCATCTACGTCCCCGTCCCTTCCTATCCTATGTCTCCTTGAGAGGCAGAGGTCGTAGCGGGCAGCTCCTGGAATGAGCGCCGCCTGCGTGTCCAGCCTTGAGCTTCTCCCCTCGAGGCCACCGGCTGGCCGGCAGCGTCTAACCCTCCCATCCTCTGTTTTCCCTCGACCTCCCTCGAGGCGGAGCTCATCCAGGAAACGACCGAACCGAATAGGGAGTTCTTCTAGCACGATGCCGCGGTACCTTCGTTTGAGAGAGGAGATGGGGAGGCAGAGCCGGGAGCTTTTCTGCCTGGCGAGACAGAGCTCTGAAAGGATGACGCGGTCATGGCCGCCCTGCAGGTGCGCAGACGGAAAGAGGAAAGCGTCTAAGGGCGATGGAGAGGATCGTGCACCGAACTAATCGTCTACTTTTTTTTAACTTTGCGGTGGCAGCCTGGGTTATTTTGTCCAAACGATAGGGGGAAAACCGTCAATAAAGGGCAGACTGAAAATTTGGTTGGGTGACGAACGTACCGCAACGTAAATTAGTAGATAGATAGATAGATAGATAGATTGATAGGGAAGTTTGTTAAGAAAAAACTAAGAGTGGCATTTGTTTTGTAATTAAGTGAAGTGTGACACCAGCCATTTAGCACGGCTTTGCTTTTAATACTCCCTCCGTCCCAGAAAGGATGTCGGACATCATTTTTGCAAAAACACCCTCTGGTTTTCTTCGACCAAACCTGCAGTCCTACCTCCTGTCTCCCCCATCCCCTGCCTTCCCTCGACTCCGGTCGCCCTCACCACCTCCGACGGCAGTCCCGCCTCCCATCGCCCCCATCAGTTCTCGGCCAACTCCGGTCGTGCCCTACCCCGCCGACCTGTGCCGGCACCCCCTCCTTCCCCTACATCGCTTCCATGGCGTGGAACCGTTGATTCACAGTGCTCACCACAAACCCTAGCCCAATCAAGGTTCGATTTTGGGATCCATGGCGGCATCAGCAACCTCGGGCTCTGAAGCTGGTGCCCTGGGGCCTCCATGGCGGCGTTGGAATCCTCAGGCTCCGGAAAGCTTCATTCTTTCACAGCTCGACGACCGTCTGCACCACTAGCAGCACACGTGGCAGGCCATGCCATGGCTCTCACGGACGCCGACGTCCTCGAGCCCCGCAGTCCGCTAGAAAGCACGTCCAGGTGACACGGGTGGCTGTATCTCCGCTCGGCCCTCTTCCTCCTCCTTGTTCCCCATCTCGGACGGCCTCCTCCGACGGTAGAAGCTGTGGTGGACAGAGCTGTGCGTCCTTGTGGAAGGAGAGGAGGGCGGGGATGACTCGGGCATGCTCCACGAAGAGCTCGTCCAGCCTCAACTCGACGGAGACGTCCTCCATGACAGCTCCATGCAAAAGGTCGTTTCTTTCCCCCTGCACAATTGTTTGGAGTACTTTGCCATACCGGTCAAATCTGGGCATCACCGTTCAACACCAATGTTTTGATTGGAGAAGTTAGTCATGTCTTCATGTATTCATTCATAGCGCTGGTGAGAGTTGGGTGTTGAACTGGGTAATTGGGATTGGCTGGTTTGTGATAGCTGAGAACTACAAAGAGGGAAAAATTAGTTGGTGTAATTTGTTCTTGTTGTTTGCATTGTGCAAATTTGAGAAAATTCTTCGTTTCTACTTCTATGCCTCATGTTAGTTTCGTGTGTAAGGAAGAATTGTTCAACGATTCTACCCCATGTTGTAACTACACAAAATCATTTGTCGGTGTACTTGATGCTCGCTACTGCAAGTAGGCACGGAACCTTGGCTATGACAGTTAAAGTGGGTAATCAGTTCCTCCAAAAATAGCTCCAACTTTTCGAAATGAGCAAGGCATACAACCATTCAGTAATCCCTTTTCCAGGACTGTACTAAGTATCATTTTTTGTGTCTGTATGTCCTAAACAAATTTAAGAAATCAATTTTGTTCTCAACAAGTCCTAATCCTAAAATCTGACTCTATGCTATGGTTGTTTCATGCTTTAATATATAAATGCAAGTGAAAATGACTTTCTGAAGTGACTGACTGTCTTTACCTGTCAGTTTAAGCCATTCCATATACCGAATATTTGATTACCCAGTATTGCAGGTCATAGAGCTAGTCATCCGTGTGGGATTTGTGAACCTCTGGTAGATATAGTGGAAAAAAACTGCCCCAAATTGACAAAAATTTAGGAAGCAGATGGATCATGACAGCCAGTCTCTATTTAGGGAAGCTTTATTTTGTTCCTCTGTGAAACTGTCATCATCATAGGGTACTGAACTTCAGGTGTCATTTATAGTAGCAGTTTACATTAGTACAGGTTATAGAAATTTGTCATGCATGCATGTGCAAATAGAGTATATCAGTGTTTCTTGTTGTGCTTATACATGAAAAGTATACAAACTAGTCACGGAAGGCACTCTTCCTGTGATTTTATCTCCTATCATGGGAGGCACTCTATTGACCATGCTAGTATAGAAGATATCCAGATCATTGGAACCTAAATAAGAAAGAACTACTCAATGAAAGATTGTTGGAGTCATGGTGTGATTGTGGGAGTAATTTGTTTTGAGTACTTCCGATATTCCCATGTAGGATGTGGTACAATAGTATCCTTTGGTATGGAGATTATAGAAGGGAGAAACTATGAACTGAAAGCAGGCATGGCGAGGCCTAGATTTTTTATTTTCTTACAGTTTCCTTTGTAATGATTGGCTAAAATAAAATTCTTGATAATAATATTCCTGCCATTGATGTCTCAATTAGGCAATTCTATTTTGATTTGTCATGTGTCCTGCCATCCTGCATATACTTCCTTTTCAATTGATGAGATTTAGTTACATGGTATTAATTACTTCTTTTTATAAAATTTAGGCACCGTTTGCTCCTTGTGCTAGATATGGCTAGCTACATGTGTTCTCTCCCATGAGCACGTCCATTTATGCTAAAATTAGGAGTAATTGAAGAGTTGGGATCCCACTCTGGTTGATCCTTGTACATTGTTCCATGTTACATGCAACAATAATAATAGTGTTAATTGCAGTGTTATCTTCATGATGTATCTTTTGCAGTGTACTATCTTCCCAACTTACTGATTGTAGGATCTATTAGTTTGTCTCACTGCCATTTTTGGTTGAATTCAGGGCCTTTAACTAGTCTCACCTTACTCAATCAAGTTGAATTTTTAGATTCTCACTATCATTTTTAGTTTCAAACATGTTCAGGATGATGTAATACCTATTGCATGATCATGATTGGCTTCCTGACCAGCATGTTGACCGTGATTTTAAGGTACTTCATCCTCCTCTTGTGAAGGACTGGAGCTCTCTCAAGCCTTCACCATTTTTGACCGTCCGATCGCTCGTCCTAGCTGTTCCTAGCCATCTGATTCCCCTTAGTACAACACTGGCCCGGATATCCCTAGGGGAAGCTACTTTGCAGATCAAATTGGCCCACTGTGGTTAATTGGCGCCAAAGCCCCTTAAAGCCCATCTACTCCGATACCGATCGAGAAAAAAAGTTTGCCACGAGCGACTGCGAGCAACGTATGATTGATTCCAATCCAAAACTGAAAAAAAAGAGGAAATCTGCAGAGGAGGCGAACAAGCGACGCAGGAAACGCGCCGAATCTCCAGGCGATGTGGCCATGCTGGAGGCAGCGAAGCGTTTCCAATTGAGGTACCGAAGTGTCTCCAGTCGATTGGATTTCATCCGCTAGCGTGCAATTAAATGGTGGAGCTAAACTGTCCTCCATAGAAGCCATTAACAACGATCAAGCTACGCACGTGCCGGTGTCCGATCGTGTTGGTCAGTTACAATGCCTCTGCATACTCAGCATTTACTTCACGCACCTACATTAGAGATATTATAACCGAACCAAATAGGAGCTCTCTCAAGCCTTCACCATTTTTGACCGTCCGATCGCTGGTCCTAGCTGTTCCTAGCCATCCGATTCCCACACTCTAGCAGAGTGACAGCAACCAGCCATCCTTGTCCCTTTAGGGGTCACCGATCTATCTTCCTTTTCATTCTTCTTGTTTCCCTCCCGCCCCTCTGATTTCTTCTAAGAATTTTGTATTGTTTCCTTTCTCATCTAATAACTATAGACTGCCTATTGGTATAGTACTTTTTTACTACGAATTGATGAAGGTACTACGGTTGAAAGGATTAGAGATTGGTTCTGTGAGGCTATATATCTCACGAGTTCCACAGGCTAATGGTTAGGCAAGTCCTCATGTACTTGTGTGCCTCTTATCTTGAAATTTCATACGACTGTCCACGTTTTAAATTGAATTCATACCATTGTTCATCTTTTTTGCTATTTGGAGCTGGTTATTAGACAGTACATCACCTATCACCTATGCGTGGACATCTCCGGCCTCATGGCACTCCATCAAAGCTAACATACTAGATTACATGCAAATTCAATCTGGATTGGTGAAACTCCAATCCAGTGCACCTGTCTCGCCCCAATCAAGTTAAAACATCAGCCATTTATCTTACATTTATGAGAAATGTGAGTTCTGGGTTTACCAAATCTGGTGGTAATTGGTCTTATTCGCTTCATCTACTATGCTTATAGTTGGGACTGAATGGTGATGTGATATGTTGAGCATGATATTTAGTCAAAATGGCGTTCGGTGATATACTTATGGTTTTTCTGTGTGGCTCATTTTTATAGAGAAACAGTTAAATCTGATCAATGCATTTCAGACTTTTCAGTCATTTGCTTCAGTCAGAGGAGTACTGTCATCACTGCAGACCAATACCATTTATCTTTTTGTAAGGAAGAAGTATTTCCCTTGCAAATTCCTCTTGGGTGCAAAAATAGTTAGTTTTCAGTAGAGTAGGAACTTCAATGTTCTGGTTTGATGGCATTGTAGGGTGCAACAATTAACAATTGTTGCTTCCGCTAAATTATAAAAATGTTGTATTCAGATTTGTATCCTCTACAAGCCCACAGGGAACAGGGAATGAGCTAATTTCAAGCCGCGGGTGTATCCTAGCGATTGACACATTTTGCCGAGTCCTTAAAGAATAGATAGAACAAAGACATTGTCTGATCCATCACATCCGGAATCCGGAGCCCTACGCTAGGCCTGATACCCATCATCCTAGTGTATGATCAATCAGGTGAATACATCGCCGTATATTAGCCTAGCATCTCATGCAAATTACTACCAAATCTTACAAGATTCAATTTTTTCTTCCATATTAGAGCAGTAGTGCAAAAAATTATGGCCAAGATACTTCATAACAATTAACTATCACCTTAGTTTTCACATTTCTCCTCAACTCTAATGGATTTATACTGTTCCTACTATTCTATATTCATAAAGGAGGGGCGCGGCAACGCGCGCCTACAAGATCTAGTAGGACATAACAACGAGACCGTGTCCAGGGTTGGCAACCTAGTAGGACAAGATTATAGGCTCGATCTCTCACAAGTAATTAGGGTTGAAAATATAAGGGAAGCATTTTTTTGTTTTGGAGAAATCGGAAACCGTAGGGAAGCATAAATCAATTGAGACAAATAATCTCTCCGATCCATATTAATGTTCTCAACTTTATCTAAATTCGGATTTATCGTAGGTCTATATTAATATTCTCAACTTTGTCAATATACAAATATATCTATTTTAAGTACTTGACTAGATATATCCGAATCTAGATAAAGTTAAAAACATTAATATAGACGGGGGAGTAAAAAAAAGACACTTTAAGACACAAACAACGGTATAACATCTTCATTTGTACACAAGAAAGCACACATAAATAAGGAGACAACTCGAGAATAATTATATAGTCCTCAAATTATTTAAAAGCTTAAGCCTGTGCCGCGGGGAGCTCTCTCAGCGGCCTTGAGATGCGTCGTGCGGTGCTTCGTCTCTGGCCGTGGGCCTTTTTTGGGTTCTCGCTGGACGTGGGCTTTCAACGTGTCATTGCCTCTCGCTACTGTCCGCGCGGGTCCCCTGTCCGCGCTGGTATCTCCCCGCCTCGGCGAACAAAGCAAAATCCTATCTTCCTTCTCCGTTCCTCTCCCTCCTCCGCGCCGCCTCCTCCCCGGCATTGTTTCTCCCCTCCACCACCACGCTGTCTCACGATGATTCCGTCAAAGCAGTGGAGATCCTGTCAGGGACCAACAGTTATCTAAAGAAGTGACACTGAAACTGAAGTCTCGGGTACATTCATCTCAGCCGTCCATTCTACTTCAACGGCTTCGATGACTCAAGACATCGCTACTCCTTATCCCAGTCCACCGCACAGCTGTCCCCTCGCTGTTCTTATCGTTTTTCTTACTTTCCAACCACTCCAGCATTGTAAGGCTATAAAGCCAGAACTCGTAGTTGTTAGATGTTATCTTCCTAGATGGTTCTAGATGGTTGTATAAACCCTAGCCTCCACTCTACATGTGGCTTGGACCCTTCTATTTTCGTTGCAATATAAACCGAAAATCCTACCAAAAACATTGTGCTCTGAATCTGTGAGCTTTATCTGAAGAATAGGTCCAGAAATTACTGCCTGGTCCTATCAATTGGTATCAGGAGCCAACGGTTCTTGGCGGCGATTGGATCTAAAGGACTGGAAGTTGGGATCTCCCGTCAAATCCTTCTCAGTTCTTCTGATTCCGGCGGTGGTGGGCATCGATTGGAGGCGGCTTGGCGGCGGCGGCATAATTCGGGTGCAGACTGAGAAATCGAGCGGGTTGCTGTAGGGAATTCCTACGGTGGTAAAATCCCTGTCTCGACCTCGGTTGGTGTACCATACCGGCGGCGGGCGGCGAAGGCGACGGTGTTGGTGGCGGTAGAACTTGAAGGATCAAGGTTGGTTATTGGTCTTGGCCGGTGTAAAATTCCCCCTTTTTCTGACAAGCTTCTTCGGATCTAAGGTTGGAGTAGCTCACTGCTATTTCGTAAAATCCCTTTCCCACCCTCCCATCATGACGATTCCTGAAGGATCAACAGACACGGAAACTCTCCTGTTGTGGACACTCGAGCTTGACATCAAAACTCTACAGCGCAACCGTGAAGAAGATCGCAAGGAATCCATCGATTTCAGTCAGCAAGTTTAAGGTAACTTCGTTGCAATTCAGGCAAACCTTGTCAGCATGCAGACACACATGGATAGGCTAATATCTACGCTCCTACAAACTCGTGGCATAGAAGGAACTGATCAAACCCAATTAGAGAAAAATTTGACAATTCCTCCTGCACCAAACGTTCAATTTGGCACAATTCCAGTAGCTCCAGCAACACCAGAGCATACCAATCTGCCTCCTGCTGTATCTCCCGGGCAAGGTAGTGTGAACCACCTATCACACCAAGCTGTTACACAAGGTCAAGGCACACACCCACCAGCCATTAACAACCTAGTTATGCAAGGGCCTGTCGGTAAATCAGTGATGCATGATCAATTTGGCAGAGAACAAAATCTCGATGGGACACTAAAATACCCACCTCGATACCAGAACACGGGTCAACAACTTAACCCACGAGTTGCTCCATACTGGCCTCAGCAAGAACCTATGCAGCAACAACAGCCAAATTCCCAAACTCAAGTTCCTACCACTGATACGACCAGAAACGCTAGAGCACAACTCCAGTTCACTGAGCAAAGGAGGCAGACTAATGCAGTCAAGCCTGCTAAATTGAATATTCCTGAATTCGAAGGAACAGATATTGATACTTCGATCAATGTGACTGAACAATACTTTGAAGCTTCAAGGCTACCACTAGATCAGAGGACAGAATTTGCCATAACATATCTCAAAGGCAGAGCTGCTCAATGGTGGAGAGGTACTGGTTATAATGCAAGCACCTTACCCTGGCATAGATTTTGCAGATATCTGGGTGATCGATTTGCAGATAACTCCATCTGTGACAATGTGAGGATATTCCATACTGTCAGGCAAACATCCACTCTGGCTCTGTACATTGACAAGTTTGAAGCAGCCATGGATCTTGTTCGAAGAGATAATCCAAGTCTCCCAGATGACTACTATGTGAATAGTTTCATTTCTGGGCTGAATGATTATATCCAACATCATTTACAATGCCACAAACCAACAAATATGCATGAAGCCATGTGGTTTGCAAGAAGGATTGATCAGGCAAACCCTCAAAGAAAGCCAAATTTTACACCACCTTTTCAATCTGCAAGAAGACAAGCTCCTTCTGAACAAACCAAACCTTCTATTGCTGCAGCAGTCCCCTCAACTGTAATTCAACAAGCAAGGTTGAAAGGTCTGTGTTACAAATGCAAAGAGAACTGGTTCCCAGGCCACAAGAAAGTGTGCAAAATGTCAAATGTTGCTCAAATACAAGCACTACAGCAACAAACCCAAGTAACACCTGACATTCTATATGTCACTGAATATGTGGATGATGAGGAAGAAGAAAACGAACAACAAGAACCTTCTCAAGAAGAAATACTGCAGATTTCTTTACATGCTCTGAAAGGCACTAGGAGCAAGAAAAATAACTTCACAGTCATGGTACAGATGGGCACAATACTAGCAACAACATTGCTTGATAGTGGCAGTTCCTCAACATTTATGACACCAGAATGTGCAGCAAAACTGAAAGCACCTATCACTACTTGCAAAAAGATGAAAGTAGTAGTAGCTGATGGAGGAGAACTCTACACAGAATTCATGTATAACAATTGCCAGTACACAATTTAGGGTGAAAAGTTTCAGTCTGATTTCAGAATACTTAAACTCAAGGGTTATGACATCATATTGGGTTGGGACTGGCTACATGAACACAGTCCAGTCACTCTGGATCTACCAAGGCTATCCATATCTGTCACAAAGCATAATGGCACTATAGTACAATTCCAAGATGAATCCCTCCCTAGCTCACCTAACATCAAGCATTGCTCAAAAACCAAGTCATTGTTGAAGAATGCAATTTGTGGAGCTCTCCTGTACATTTCACCAAGAGACACAAATATACAACCAACAGTCATATGTTCATCTACAGTGCAAGCATTATTGGACAAATATGCCATACTATTTGAGGAACCAACCAAATTACCACCAAGCAGAGACTGTGATCACAGCATCCTGCTAGAAGAGCCACATAAAGTAATTAACCAGAGAGCTTATCGTTTACCTCATCACCAAAAATATGCTATGGAAAAGATTGTGGCAGAATTGCTCAAAAATGACATCATCCGGCTAAGTTCAAGCCCATACTCATCACCAGCCATACTTGTCAAGAAAAAGGATGGTACTTGGAGATTGTGTATAGATTACAGAAAATTGAACTCTATAACAATCAAGAATAAGTATCCAATTCCTGTGATTGAGGATCTGCTAGATGAATTAAATGGTGCTACCATTTTCTCCAAAATAGACTTGAGGAGTGGGTATCACCAAATCAGAATGAAAAGTGAGGATATTTCCAAAACTGCATTCAACACACATGCCGGACACTATGAATACAAAGCGATGCCATTTGGGCTCACTAATGCCCCTGCAACCTTCCAAGCACTGATGAACAGTATTCTTGCGCCATTCTTGAGAAAGTTTGCATTAGTTTTCTTTGACGACATTCTGGTCTACAGTAAGAATGAAAAAGAACATATAGCTCATTTGGAACAAGTGTTCAATTGTCTGAAAGAAAACCAATTATTTGCCAAGTTAAACAAATGCACATTTGGGCAAAAGCAGGTGGAGTATTTGGGACACATCATCAGTGGTCAGGGAGTAGCTACAGACCCAATTAAAATAGAGGCAATTGTGAACTGGCCAGCACCAAAGAATGTCAAACAGTTGAGAGGATTCCTTGGTTTGGCGGGGTATTATAGGAGATTTATCCAAAATTATGGGATAATCTGCAGACCACTGTTCAATGCACTAAAGAAAGATGCTTTCCTTTGGATTGATGAGCAGCAAAAAGCATTTGGGGAAATCAAAACAAAGATGACCACAACACCTGTGCTTACAATGCCTAACTTCTCCCTTCCTTTTACATTAGAGGCAGATGCATCTGGATATGGGGTTAGAGCTGTCTTGATGCAGCAAGGCAAACCAATATCATTCCTTAGCAAAACCATTGGTCCAAAAGCAGCGGCTATGTCAACTTATGACAAGGAAGCACTAGCTATTCTCGAGGCTCTTAAAAAGTGGAAACATTATTTTGCTGCTTCCTCCCTTGTGGTCAAAACAGACCAGCAAAGTTTAAAGTACATCCAGGAACAAAAGGTTACAGAGGGAATCCAGCACAAGCTCCTAGTGAAACTATTGGGATACAATTACACTATTGAGTACAAAAAGGGCCGAGAAAACAGAGTGGCAGACGCTCTTTCAAGAGTCAACTACCACATCAAAGCTATCTTCTCTAGTTCTGTGAAACCAACCTGGATCACTCAAATTGTGCAAAGTTATTCCACAGATACTACTTGCAAGGATATTCTTTCCCAACTAGCCATTGACCCCAATGCAAAACCAAACTATAAATTAGCAAATGGAATCATCAGATACAAGGAGAAAATATTGGTGGGCAACCCAAACAGCCTAAAACAGACAATCTTGTCTGCATTTCATAATTCTGAGCTGGGAGGACACTCGGGGGAAAGAGCTACATATCAAAGAGTAAAACTCTTGTTCCATTGGCAAGGTATGAAAAATGACACAATGTTGTTTGTTAAGAAGTGCCCAGTGTGCCAGTTGAACAAGTCTGAACATGTTCCATCCCCGGGATTACTACAGCCCTTGCCTGTACCTAACTTTGCATTCACTCACATTAGCATGGACTTCGTGGAAGGCCTACCAAAATCTAAAAACAAAGATATGATCCTAGTAGTTGTCGACAGGTTTACAAAATTTGCTCACTTCATCTCCATGACTCACCCAATTACTGTCCAGCATGTAGCCAAAGCATTCACTGATCATGTGTTCAAATTGCATGGATTGCCAACTGTCATTGTAATCGATGTGATGAATATTCACAAGTCATCTCTGGCAAAATCTGTTTAAATCATTGGGAGTCAAGCTGCAGTTTAGCACTTCTTACCATCCCGAGACAGACGGCCAGACAGAGCGAGTGAACCAGTGCTTGGAGAATTATCTGAGGTGCATGGCTTTCAACCAGCCCAAAAAATGGCACAGTTGGTTGACAATGGCAGAGTGGTGGTACAATTCCAGTTTCCACACATCTCTCAACATGACACCATTTCAGGATTTATACGGATTCCCTCCTTCCATGATTGCCGAATTGAACTTGCCTCTTAATACTGAAACAACTGATGCAGTCCAAGCAAAACAAAGACAAATCACTGCTACAATCATCAAGGAGAACTTGGTAAAAGCCCAGGCAAGGATGAAACATTATGCTGACAAGCACAGAAAGGAAAGGGAGTTTGCTGTTGGGGACATGGTCTACTTAAAGATTCAGCCATACCGACACACCTCCCTGAGTATACACAGATATCTAAAACTCCATTCGAAATATTATGGCCCCTTCAGAGTTATCGCCAAGGTTGGACCTACTGCCTACACATTGCTTCTTCCTGAAGGATGCAAACTTCATCCCACATTCCATGTGAGCCAACTTAAGCAACATTTGGGGAATTCTGTGGTCCCATCACCTAACTTGCCACTAACAAATGAACATGGTCATATTCAAGTGGCACCTGAGGCTGTTCTAGAAAGGAAATTGATTCCAGAGTTCAGGGAGATATCAGTGTTCCTGTGGTACGTTGGTTGGTCAAATGGATCAATTTACCCGTAGATGCTGCAAGCTGGGAGGATACCACATTTGTCCAGATTTTACTCCTTAAGGACAAGTCGATTCTCACCATGGGGGAGTTGTCAGGAACCAACAGTTATCTAAAGAAGTGACACTGAAACTGAAGTCTCGGGTACATTCATCTCAGCCGTCCATTCTACTTCAACGGCTTCGATGACTCAAGACATCGCTACTCCTTATCCCAGTCCACCGCACAGCTGTCCCCTCGCTGTTCTTATCGTTTTTCTTACTTTCCAACCACTCCAGCATTGTAAGGCTATAAAGCCAGAACTCGTAGTTGTTAGATGTTATCTTCCTAGATGGTTGTATAAACCCTAGCCTCCACTCTACATGTGGCTTGGCCCCTTCTATTTTCGTTGCAATATAAACCAAAAATCCTACCAAAAACATTGTGCTCTGTGAGCTTTATCTGAAGAATAGGTCCAGAAATTACTGCCCGGTCCTATCAGATCCCTTCCTCACACCATCGCCATCTGCTGCCCCGCACTGAAGAAGAGATTAGATCGCTGTCGGCCTCGCGAGCCCACCCAGCCACGTCCTCGGCCATTTTTTCCTCTCCCTCCTCGCGTCCCTTCCTAGACGACAACACACGCTCCCCGTCGCGTCTTCCATGTCGACCAGTCGGCCGTAGATGGTCGAAATCGAGGGCATGGTGCAGGGTCGCTGGCCGCCTTGCGCTCAATCGCCGGGCGGCGAGGACCGGGGAGAGCCTCCACGGCCTGTCGCACGTCCTCCGAGGAGTCTGGTGAAATCCAATGACACCATCTCGAATTTTCCTCTTCCCCTTTTTCTCCTTCCACCTCTAGATTTCTCCGTTTGTTTTGGATCCAGGTCGGATTGATGTTCTCAGCTATCTCGCACTGCAACTCCTCATGGTTGAGCTCCACCCTGGCTGGTGGTCGTGGCATGGCCTGCCTCCTACATTTCATTACGACCTTGTCGGTCGGTCACCGCACAGCTACTCGATGGCCAGCAGCGTTGTCGCTTGCTCCCGATATGGGAGTCCGCGGCCGGCCTCTAGAGGTTGTGGTCTGCGAGAAGAGCGGCACACAGACGGAGGGGTCCGGGAGGAAGCAGCACATATGCGCGGTTCTCCGCGAGCGGCTGCTCTGCTACGCCATGTCGTTGGGATCCCCTGCAACCAACGGTTTGTGGTGACAAAATGCTGCAGCCGCACTCTCCTTGGTTGCCGGCCCTCGGCAATGACAACTGAGGCCATGTTGTCGTCGATTGGCTCGCTTTGCCTCGGGTTTCCTTCGGATTTCTCTCCCTTCCTCACAGAATCGTGGAGGTATGCCATCCTTTTCTTCTCTGTTTGTTTGCTTCTTATTTTCCCCTTCTATCAATCTAACATTCTTTGTGTGCAGTTTTTCTGCAAATTTGGGGGTTGTGCCCGTCTTGTTGGCTGCTTTCCATCGACTGGTGCCTGGTTTGCATCGTGTTGCTGCTGGTATGATGAATCTTGCCACTGCCACTGGTTTCTTTCAATTGGTACCCCAGTGAGCACACTATTGCAAATCACCATTACTATTCCTTCCCGGTGTGCCTGGCTTGCACGCGTGTATTTCTGTAAAAAAAACGATACTTGCCAAGGTTAGATACTATGGTCCGTAATTTCTAGCACGTGATTTATGAAGTATGAAAATCTATTCAGGATGTCACTTTATAATCCAACCTATTGTTTACTCATTTTAATTATTTTATTCTATAACTTTCTCAACAGTATTATGTTTCATCATGCATTTTACAATACCCTCATTTCAGTCTTAGGAATTGGTACTTAACTGGTAAGATGTTGGCTAAAATTTGCCTGCTTGGGTGTTGAAAAATAGGGCAAGCAATAGAGTAAACATGAGCATGTTCTGCAACGGAGAGTACTTTACCGTCAATACAGTCTTTATATTTGTATGTTCCCCTACATGCCACTTTGTAAATATATATGAAAAATACAGAACAATTTGCATTAATAATTCTCTTCATTTATTCTGTGATTTATTTGTCCATGATGATGGCAAATGCCGTGTAGGGACGTATAATGGCTTCATGGGTAACCCTCCAACTGCCACGAGTAAATGTGTATTGCATATTCAGAGATCTTCGCACCGTTTAACTTTGCATCGCATGGTGCTCAAATACCTTACATGTTATAGTTGCAGAAATGTGGTGTCAAGATTCCCAATTCTGAATGACCGTTCATATGATTCTATACTTAAATGTCTAGGTATTATTATTTTTCTTATGGAATGTTCGTGAAAGAAAAGAAATTCTTCAGTGAATTTGTACTTCTTTGTTGGATCTTCCCTGGTTCGTAAACAACAATATAAGTTTACTTTCCCACTGGAGATGAACTAGCAGTCTGTTTATAAAACTTTAAATGTCCAACGACATCTAGAATTGCTTCAAATTCCTCCATGTTCAATAACCGTAGTTGATGAACTGTTGTGATAAATAGGAATGTACATGAGGATTACTCATTTCAAAGCGGATCATTAACTTTGTGTTACCTCATGATAAGGAGTGGTCTTATATAATAGTACGAGGGATTTTGCAATATTACGTTGAACAATCCAACTGAAGGTGTGCCAAACCCACCACCAGATGACAGAAACCTAGAAGAAACATCTAGCAAGGATGTCATAGAAATAGTCGGTTCAGGTTTAGGAGAGGTAGAACTTCCACAACAAGCACTTAGCTTGACAATTTTTTGTTAACAAATTAATCTAAGAACATGCAATCTTTTTGTATAAGGACAAGGACTCCACAACTGAAGGCAAGAAAAGAAAAAAACAAGCTACCGAGGAGTTATTCCCATCCAAGTAAAAAGTTCTACCTTACCAGGTAGGCATCTAAAACATGTATCAGTAGAAAAAACAGATATTATCATAGTAAAATGCTGATTTTAGTTTCTTTTTTCTTGCAGCAAGCATCTGAATTTCGTCTCTGTCAACAAGTCAGGCCAGCTCTGCCGAAAGATCTAAAAATCATCCGTGTTGCTGAAACGAAGACCTTGCAACCAACTAACTGTTGTATGTGCTCCATTTATTAAGAATATTATATATAGTACCATTGTATCATCTACCACTAGCATTGGCAAGCATGGAAACTATCGGAATGTTGTACTCACATATATGTGTATAATTATTTGAACTGTTGTTTTTTGTTTGTTAGTGGCCAGCCCCGTGGTATCTCTACATGATGATACCGGCTATTATCTTTAGTTTACTTCCATACCTGCCACATGACGCTACTGATGGTTAGATGCTCATGTATATCTGTACAACCAGATGGTACAATCCCTTTCCACCATCCAAGCAAAGTATATTTGACGTTAGCCAACCGCTATATCAGCAAATTAACCGATGAAATTAGCTATACTCTCCCCTGAACATCATTAATAGGTAAATCCATACAAAAAGTAAGGCCTGGAATTGCATTTATATGTGACAAAGATAACACTTTATTCCTGGGTATCTAAATTATAGACCCATGTTTCTCAGACATACGATACGAGCTACACTACACACATACACAAAGACCTACGCACTATCCCATGATACTAATATTTGCCCGAACTCATTGATCCCCTTAGACACCACTTTTGAAAAGACGTTGATCGTGCAAGTGAAACAAGCTCACATGCATCACCAGCTCCCTGAAGCATACGCCGCCACCTCTTTATCATTGGCTGTCTTAAAAAAGGACTCCCGGTTCTCGCCCTCCCAGTCCAAAGAACAAACCTATCATTATCCTGTCTTCCCAGGGTAGCAACACCGGCAACTGATAGTTCAAAGACAGAAGGAAGCATCCGTCTATCCACCAATTAAGTACTAACAATGTATATCAGTACCGCTAGCTAATCTACCAGCTTTTTATAAAGGGTGCTAATGTGCCTGTTATGTAGCACTATGTAGTTAAGTAGTAATGTAAAGTAACACTTGCTAAACCACCGGCTATGCCATGTAATCCAATCAACTATGCAATCCTTCATGTACAAGAAACAATACGAGTGGTTAATCCATGTGCGCCTTCCCAGTAGCATCACTTCATAGACACTGTCATGCACACATTACAATTGGCATTATCGTTGTCGTCGCACCTAATCTCCTAGTGTAGATGTACATTTCACTATCTAGAAGCTATGTGTGGTCAAAGGCCACGTGCACTTGGTGATTTTGTATATTATGAAGTTTTATGTTCTATAGAGATTCTTTTACACAAAGTACATTTGTACATACTTACCTTTAACAAAATATGGAGATTCATTCCAAGACACATTACACATCCCAAAGATAGTGTATTATATTCTTAGGTTCAGGTGTTTCATATGGTGATTCTTTTCAACAAGATATGATGTATATTTGTGCCGTTTACACATGGGATTGGATATATCCATCGAGATGCTTCTGAGATTTTATTATCACTTTGTCATGGTCATAAAAGATACTCCCTCTGTTTCATATTACTATGCACGTTATGAATAGTGAAAGTCAAGCTTCATAATGTTCGATCAAGTATGACAAGTTATTAACATTTATAATACTAAATGTATATAATATGATAGTATCTTTCACCGTGTTTCTATTGATTTGATATTGTAAGTGTTAATATATATTTTTATATAATGTGTCAAACTTTATAATTTTTTAGCTTGACTGAAACTAATGTGCGGAGTAATATGAAACAGAGGGGTATAAACTTGAACCAGTTTAGTGCACAATCACCAACGCGCATAATGTACGAAGCACACTAGATGCGGTTCTACCACACTGATCACACTGTGCTAGGACGAGAAACAGGCGGCGCGGCGAAGCGCGCATCTCCTTCTAGTTTACATAACCGCATAAGGCAAAATCCTCCTAGCCGCAACATCAATGAATAACTGAATCGCTAGGGCTTAGTCGACTTAATTAGTACACTTACACATGTTGAGGGAATTACTATGCAAATCTTTTTGTACCCAAACATCCGAATACAAATTCCAACTAAAATGGAAAATGACTATTGAAACTACATTGTACATTTAGAATACATCGAAGAAAATACGATCCCAGCAAATACTTGGCATGTTCCCCTGCCTAAGCCTACGGCAAGGAAAGCAAAAAACTTAGAGCAACTCCAACGGACGCGCTAAATCAGGTGAAATGGATCGTATGGGCACCTAGAGGGGGTGGGGTGAATAGGTGCTACACCAATTTTTAATTCTTTTTCAATTTTAGGCTTAGCACAAAGGTAAATTCTCTAGATAAACTAATGAGTGGAATTTCCTTAAATGCAAACCTATCTACTAGCGAGTAAAGAGCGAGTGGAAGAGGAACGAGTGAACCGAAGTGAAGCACGCGGAGACACAGGATTTGTTTGACCGCAGTTCCTTCCTTGTTAAGGGAAGTACGTCTGCGTTGGAGGGGTGGGCGGTACTAAGACCACCACGCCACAAAAGGCCTCACTGTTTCTCCGATGGATCTCGCCACAACAGCCTGATCCACCTTCCACTATAGGTACCCTTTATAGGCACCGGCGCCTTTACACAACTAAGCGGAAACAACTCCACAACAACTTGGAGGCTCCCGAAATGACAACAAGCTGCCACAAGAACAAAGTTGTCAAACACAATAACAAGATCTAGGTATTGACAAGAATACTAGATCAGGGATTTCTCCAAGTGAATGAGAGGAGTTGAAGCGCTTGATTCTTGATGTTGATGATGAACTTCTCCTCCTTCAATTCCACCAAAGATTAAGACCTTCGGGTGGTTGAAGTGGGAGATCGAGAATGAGAGCTCTTGCACAAGGTCTGGTCAATTTCGAATGAATCAAGAGTTCTGAATGTTGGGGAAGAAGGGGTACTTATACCCCCTTCCAAAAACCAGCCGTTGCACACTTTGGGGGCCGGATTATCCGGCCCAAGTGAGGGCCGGATTATCTGGCCTGGGGAAAACACCGCCCTAGACTCGGAATATCCGGCAGAAAATCCGCCCCCTCATAGAGCATCGCGCCGAGCTTGCCCTTGATTAACTTCTGGGGGCCGGATTTTCCGGTCCTCTGCGAAGGCCGGATTATTCGGCCTAGGGAAGAAAAACCGTCCCAGTTCGGATTTTCCGGGAGAAAATCCGATTGGATACCGAGCGACGCGCCTTGGCTCTTTTTGCTCGAAAACCGGGGGCCGGATTATCCGGCCCTTGCGAAACCCGGATTATCCGGCCTGGGGAGGAAAAACCGTCCCAATTCAGATTTTCCGGGAGAAAATCCAACTGGACACAGAGCGACGCGCCTTGGCTTCCTTGAGAGATGAGGTAGGCCGAATTATCCGGCCCTTGGAGGGACGGATTATCCGCCCCCCCTCAAAACCTCCTGCACACTTAGCACACATGAAAAGTCTCCATAGTATTGTTATCTAACACGCAAAACATAGGAAAACATGAAATGTTCTTTCATTAGGTCCGCGCTGGAAAAACCGTCGATTTAGCACATGGAGTCAAAAAACGGTGCTCCAACAGAAGCTGTAAAATACCGCGCGCTTAAAAAGTTTTAGCGCACGCACCAAAAAAAGATATCCGGAGCTGAATATTTGAGTTTGAGGCGTCGGCTACTGCACGCTGCAAAACCGAGTCCAGCGCGCGAAGCCCAACCGCCGAAACTTTCACCCTCCCGCACGGAGCCGCCCCTTCCATCCGCCCGTCGTCGACCGCCGCCCCCTCGCCGCCCGAAATCGCCCCGCCTGTCGCCCAGAATCGTTCGCCTATCCTCGGTTCATCTAGCAGGAGACAGGGCTGCTGTTTGGAGCTAGCTTTCCAAACCGCTAGCCTGCAGCGCATGTCCGGCGCGGTCGTGCAGATCATCCAAGGAAGGAATTGGCCTGCTGCGGCGGCCGCTTGTGCGGAAGGACCAGTTGTTTTTATCTGAAAATTTGTGTTTTATTTTCAACCTATTTGTTTGGTCTTGTTTGATATGTTTTTGATGTACACATGTGAAAAAAGGTGTTTGCTGCATTTTAGCGCGACTGGTGGGGGTACATTTTTCTCTATTTTAGCGTGCCAGATTTAGCGTCTCCACTGGAGGAGAAACATGCGCTAAACATGAATTGCACGCGCTGCAAAGCAATTATAGCGCGCTGAGTTTTAGCGCGGATGTTGGAGTTGCTCTTAGATTTGGTTTATTGGGTACCGAACAGGAACTGCGATCTCCACGCTCCAGCAGCTCGGTACTAGTAATCTAAAAGTATAATAGGGGCACCCTCCAGCCCGCTTCTCAGCGATTAGCCACTTTGGTCGTCTGATCGCCCTCACAGGACAAATCTGGTGCGTAGATTCTCGTTTGGACTTATTTACCCTCATCAGTTGGTCTGCTGTGGGCACACCTGGTTGCACACCGATCGCTTGCCTGCACACTTCTACTGTACTAATTGTTTCTAGACCCCCTTGTCAACCGGTATTTTATTCTTTTCGTGGTGATTTAGTTAGGACTAACGGCGAGGTAGGGGAACTGAATCCCGGCGCTGCGGTATGCGAACGGAGGGCAACCCTACCTGTGCCCAACCCCATCCCGTGCTACTCTTCCGCAATCGCTCGGAGCCGCCGCCACCCGCTCCCGTCTCATCTCCTCCTCCTCCCCGCCCCCGAGCATGGCCACAACGACCACCCAGCTGCGCGAGGAGGCCAAGCCGGCACCTCCCCAATCCCCTCCACCCTCGTGTTTGTCCTTCCCAATCCGTGTGCGCGCTCTCCCATCCCCAATCCCCTCGACCTTCCTCCGCTCCATCTAGGTCTCTCCTCTCCTCACCGATTTTACTACCCAGCCCGTCGATTTTGGTCGCCCAAGAAGACATGGGAGTCCCCAGCCGTGGGCTTGGTTGAGGTGTGTTTGTGTTTGAACCTGCAGATTTGATTCGTTTTCTTCTTCTTTCTCAAGATCCCTTTGACCCCCTTCTTTTTCACCTTGGAAGATTCATCCTTTTTTTGGATTTTGCTGCAGTTTCTATGTCCCCTTCCCAGATTTCGTCGCTTCTTGTTTTTTTAATTTTTTCTCCTGATTAAGTTTTGATTCGGAAGCATTGCTTTATTTTCTGTCTCCATATGGATCTTGGACGGTTCCTCTTTTTGGACTGTTGGTTTCTAGCTTCTCTCGGACTTCATCTTTTTGTCTCGTCCTTTGTCCAGTTTGCCTATTCTTGTCCCTTTTGTCTTGGTAATGGACTGTCATTTACATTACCATTTCATTAGATCAATTATTTATCCGGGTTTCTTCTTTTGTGGCTTGTCTGTTACATGTTTTGTTTTTTTCCAAATTTCTTCTTTTACTCTACTCTTGGTTTTGGATTGCTTTCTTTCTATTCAGTCTTGTCCTGGTTGGTTCTTGTTCGGTTGTGAGTTCTTTTGTCATGTTGGATTTGCTCCCCTTTTTTCTTTTTCACCTTCGCCGCTCCTTATTTCCCTTAAACTCACTTGCTTTCTGTTATCATTATTCTGCACTATGTTTGCAGGTCGTGTTACTGCTTGGTACAAATAATTTCTTGGTTGATGATTTTGAGTGGTAATGAATATGTAATCTTACTTTTATCCTTGCTTGCATGCTTGTAGGAATCCATGAGATACGCTGAATATAATATTGCTCCACCGTAGCTGGTTGTTAAAGCAAAGCATGATACATGGAACGACGAGGATGTGTCTTGATTTCTTCGTTCTTTAATCGTTAGTAGTATTAGTAAGAATCCTTAATTTAGTTTGACATTATTTTTCCGTACTCCCTTTGATCCAAATTAGTTGACTTAGATTTATCTAGATTCAAATTTATCTAGACTGTTTTTTGGTTGTGAGGTTTATAATTTACGTTGCCCCAATTGCTTATGGTTAGCGGCCAGTCGGTCGCCTTGTCCACAGCGCTTCACCCTAAAGTGCCAATGCTCCTGCTCCTACTTGTCACCGTTGTGTTAGATACATGTAGCGCTGGATTTCATGCCATCCCTAATTAAGCGTTGGTCAGATTGAGATATTCAACCCCAAATTGATTTATGCGCTGAGTTAAGCACGATTGCGTATGAATTGTCAGCTTAGTTTTGCAATACATATTATTTGTTGTTTCTATTGCAGGATCACGCCATAGCTTCGAACTCATGTTCTTTTTTGGCTTCTCATGCAGGTGGATGCTATTTTTTGGGAACTGAAATCATATCCATGAAAATGGCCGAAAATCAAGATCGATATTATCCATCAATGTGTGGTTGCTATGAAGAAAGGTGTGTATATGCATAGCTAATATATTGGTTTGATTTCTAACAAATTTAGCTCTCTGCATATATCCATTATGCTAGGCTATCAATCATCTTTTTAAAATAGCTATTTCCTACTTGACTTGTTTAGATTTGGGTAATTGTCTTGAAGTAAGCAACAATGTCGTGATATACT
This sequence comes from Avena insularis, assembly GCA_023614405.1. Classification (NCBI taxonomy): domain Eukaryota; kingdom Viridiplantae; phylum Streptophyta; class Magnoliopsida; order Poales; family Poaceae; genus Avena; species Avena insularis. The sequence continues at coordinate 511,011,249 of CM042690.1, forward strand.
GTTAAATATTGGTACCTTGCTGCTCAGACAGGTCCCATACTTCTTAGAAGATTGTGTGCTATATTGTCCAATAAATTCAGAGATTGTGTCTTCAGTGATCTGTAGCACAATAACAATAATACTCTCGACAATTACAATCTAAATATGGTGATAGCAGGAAACCTGCCAATACCGATTAGGTGAGTACCTCGCATTATTTGGGCACAGTTCAGTACGTATGGAATTTATTAAAATTCCTTCTAGCAGTTTGTATACTATAAAATAATTTCACATGGATGAATACTATTTACTTATTCCAGTGTACCTCTTAAGGTTATTCATTCATTCTACGCATGTGCGACCCTGCAACGTGACCTTTAGCAAGATAGTTGTACAATTTTCCCCTTTGTTTTGGTTTCTTCTTTTGTTCTTAGCTTTCAGTAGCTTTTCTTCGGTTCATTTTGGTTTTGGTTTTAGACCTTTCCTGCCATCTTGGTGGTTCCTTGACCATTGTAATAAAATGACATGCATTTAGGTGCGTGTTTGAGAAGAAGAACTTGCTACTTAATACATATGACTAAATTTGTATTGGTTGTGTTGTACAAGTGGTGATTGTGTGTGTCTGCCTCTTTAGATTAGACACTGCTCTAAAAGTTAGTGTAAGCCGCTTACTGATAGTTAGTAGTAAGATTAGGAGTGGATTTTGTAGTTAATTTGGTTCGGGAAATTTATTGGGATGTATTCTAGATAGCAAATTAGGTATGTGGTGCTTATTGATACATGGTAGTTAGGTTAAAGCTAGATTTTGTAGTTCATTTGGTGCAGGAAATTAGTTGGGTTGTATTTTAGATAAGGCGTGGTGACATATCGATTTTCAATGCGTCGCTCGGTACAGTAGGTTTAGCTTTGTAGAGCCTTGACCTTCTACTGTGTTTTAATGTTGCGATTTTGCTTGCCATTGTTCGTCTGTTCTTTCTGCTTTGTTGTGTAGTACTGTTGAGGAGACAATTAGTTCGAACTAAGCGGTCACATTAACAAAACGTTCTTTTAAATTTAATGCCTAGGGTAGGTTCCTTTGTTCTTTAGGGTATTTTTTCCTATGGATGATCAGCCTTTTTCTATTCTGCTTTGTGGGTCTTTTTCTTGGGTGACTAGACATATATTTAGGATATAATGTACACGTCTTTTTGTTTCAGATTGTGTGCTGCTGCAGGCTGTTCTTGCGGCAATTTCTCAGCTAGGCAGTTTCATGTCTACGCTTTACATTACTCTCTGTTTATTCTTTCTGTGTCTCCAGTTGTCTCCAGGAGCCCTTCATCAGGAGGATCGCCAGCGCCACTAGACGCCGCACCGGTAACGCCAACATCGTCCGCCATCGATTTCTTCACTCTACCATATCCTTAAGTAAATCACCTAGTGCAAATCACCTAGTGCTCTGATGCTTGCTCGTGAAAATAATTCGATAAATACATTGCAATTTGAGTAGTACAGGAACAAGAAAAAATACTAATCGGGTTCAGATAGGCTGAATAATTACAGGTTGAGTTGCACATTGTAAATCTTTTGGCTCACGAAGATCTGTAACTACAGGTTAGTCACCAAAACATTGATTGTTTGTGTTCTAGATCATACATGCATATGGCTAAATCAAGTGGGTATTAGTGAACTTGTTGGAATAAGTGGGTTCTTAACATGATGGAACATGAATTAGAGTGGAGACAAGGTTGTAGTTTACTTTACCCTTCAATACTAGCTGCAATTTTCTTAATGTAAAAATAAATTGCAGGTTGTAAGAGGGATAATATGGGACTTGAAAAATTATGCTGCGAGTAGTGGTGGAAGTTGGATGAAAAACTTAATCAGAAGGTTGTGGTTGAAACTTACATGGACAATGTTTGGTATAGGAGGATAAGCACATGCTATTGTTGGGCATACATAGATTATGATGGGTCAAAATAAACATGTTGATTAGGAAGTGAACTCTAAAAAGGTATTCTCTATCTTGCTAAGTTTGGCAATTTTTTATTTGGTGCATTGAAGCATTTAGAATTTAAAAGTGGTTACATATGCTATCACTATAGGAATTTATTGTCATAAGTTCAACTGAAGCAATAGTGGTATAGCAGGGAAACAAAATGTTGATGTAGCAGGAGAGCTCAGTGTCATGTCCACCGGTCGAAGAGCGAGGTGTAGCTGCTCAGCAAAATGGTGAGGCTATTGCTGCAGTTTGTTGCCCTGCTCTGCTTCTTATCCATTTTATTTTTGTGTTCATCTACAATGTATATTACACTTTTATATGTTTGTTTTTCTACTCGGTAAATTGGTGAACCATCATAAGTTACATTCAAAGAGGAAGGGACAGGGGCAAGTACTGTTAGGTACAACTAAGAAAAATGGGCTTTACACAGATCTTTTTAAGTTTTAGGGCGTTGTATGATCAAGTGGTAAGTTATCTAATTTTTCCATTTGCACATGACTAAGGTGTGTTAATTGTCCTATTTACTAGGATTTTACAGGTTGAGGACAACGATAATATGTTTAGAATCTTTGCTCCAATGTTCTCTAGAATTGCCGGTTTGTGGCTTATACTAGATGATGCAAAGGTGTGTATGCAAGCTTTTTTTTCACACATAACTTCATCTACAAATTGTCTTTTGTGTTTCACAATGTGTGGCACAATATTTGGTTCGCTGTTTTAAAATCTATGTCCTAAATAACTTGGATGAAATATAGCCTGAATGAGCGGATATGTAATTAGATCCATATACTAATGTGAGAAATAATTAATACTATATAGGTTAAATTATTTTCATGTAATTTTCAGTTCATGTTGCTGTCAATTTTGCACACATCCAAAATTCTACATGTGTATACTAATTGCGTTATGATAACATTGAACATGCAGGTTCTGGACTGTATGATCGCAGCTCTCGACAAGGACCTCATATATATGATTTTGCTAGCTTACCATCTTGGATGTTGACGCCACGAGGTTTGTTACTCTCTCCCCTCTCTCTCTCCCGAGGTCTCCATAAATTGATTTTGCAGTTTATTACGTCTCTTATAAGGACCAAACATATATTTCTTTTGATCTATATCATATTGTGTATTAAGTTTTAACATGTGCTTATGGTTACCAACTTTACAGCAACCAGGGTTTAGTTTGTTACTCTGTTTTTTGTCAGAGGATTTTGTGGATCTTTTACTGATGTATAGAAATATAGTATGATGCACAAGATGTAGTTGCTAGCGAAAATATTAATTTGATCTTAATATTGCAGTGTAGGAATTATATGGTTTAAATTGTCATCATATGTTCATACCATTTCTCCATTTCCCATTACACCTTTGTGAATAAATATCATTTCATATATAGTGCTAAATACGACGTATTAGAATCCATATGGCTTGGTAATTTATTTGTAATTCTATTTCTCTACTTCGAGGCTTCTAAATGATCCCGTGCAGGCAATAAATCTTATTCTTCTCTACTTAGGACATTGTGTCGCGGCATCCCCATCCACCTTGGTGAGTTCTCGACTAATTAGTTTTTCTGGTTCATTTTATTTCTCTATGTGGGGGTTACAAGAGGTCATGCTAGGCATGCACGTATATTAGATGATAAAAAATGCATGTGTGCTTTTCTCCATGTTTCTCATTTACTAGAAAATATACGGATTTTCAACTAACTTTAATCTATAAAAGTATATAGTACATGTATTATTTTCTCTCATTGTTTTAGATATATTGTGGAGATCATATCTTTGTAACATCCCAAAAATTTAATCCAAACTTATCAAGATCCAAATCATCAAAATTAGGGTTAACAAAAACTTTTCCAAATTAAAAATAAAAGCATTCATGTGTATGAGCATTTAAATTAGGAATTGATTTGAATTGCCATGGTTCTGTGATCCATTGCTTGTAAAATGTTTCTTAAGTGAAATAAACATCATCTAAGTCATTCCCAAACTTTTCCCAAAGAAAAATAACTCAAAATGAATATTTGAAGTGAATGGTCATTTTGGTCATTTTAATCAACTACACTACTTTGAGTGTTCCTAACACTCATTTCTCAACAGATATAATTCTAGATCTTTACACCCCTTGCTAGTACACATAATGAGGTACCAAGGCCTAACTTGTGATCTGCAAAAATCTTTCAAATGCTAATTTTAAATGACAGTTTAAAATTGAATTCACTACATATGCATAGATCACCTCTATTTGAAAAACCACTCAAATGAGCTCCATTTTCAAAACCCTTGCAACCAGAGACTACCTAGCATTAGTTTAGATCACTCAAAAAATTTGAACCCAAAATTCAAAAGTTTTTCTCTTTCGGCCATTTTGTCAAACACCTTGTGGGCAAGATCAAAGTGGCCTAACTATTACTGCTTTGGGGTTGATCTTGTCTAACCAATTGAAGTGCTTTGATCACCCTTGTCTCCCCCAAGTCTAACCAGACCAGCACCAACCCATCCCTACCTCCTAGCTGCACTACAAGGCCATGCCGAGAGCACCTTGCTGGCCAACTTGGCCCTCGCAGCAGCAGACCGCTTTCCCCTCTCTCGCCATGTCTACACGCTAGCCCGTGGTCCACCGTCACCGTCCAACTAGCCCCATCCCAGAGACAAAGACCAGAACCGCCGGAACCGCCGTGCGCGGAAGCTAGTCGACCATGCCGAACACGCCCAGTGCGCCGTGCCCGACCCACGTGCACAGACCGCCCCTCGACCGTAGCCCGCGCCCACCGCTTCGCCATGACCCAGGGAACACCCCAGACACCCCCGTTGGCCGCCCAACGCGCCACAGCCACCGCTCGCCGTCGAACCCGCAACCTCTGCCGCCCAGAGCGCGTGACGCTCCCGACCAGCACAGAGCTCGCCTTGCCGCGCCTTTAAGCCTTAGAGCACCGCTAGGAGACAGGCCACGGTCCCCTACCTCGAGCCACGCCGCTAGCCCCCTGTGCCGCTCTCGCTGGAGTCGCCTGCCCACAACGCTCGGTCTCACCGTCGAGCCTATATAAGCCGGCCTCCCTAGGACGAAACCCTCACACTCCCACACTTATCACATCTCACTGATCCTTTCCCCTCTCTCGCCGGAGCCAATCGATCAGCAGCTCGCCGGAATTGCACCGGAGGAGCCCGCTGCAGAGGAGGAGAAGCCCCGTCGATTGCGACCACCCCCGGAGCTGCCTCGACCGTCCCTGAGCTCGCCGTCGACCACCAGTTCTTTCGCCCGTCTCACCGTCGTCTCTGGAGCCCTGGTACGTTCCCGGTAGACCCCCACCGAGCCGCTAGGGCTCACTCTCGCCGGCGATAGTTCCGTCGTCGACGACGACCCTCAACCGTAGATCTCACTTCTAATTCTACGATCCACAACACGCGTACCGTTTCGCGTGTTAAGATCCACTGACAAGCGGGACCCCCTGTCAGCTGAGCCCCGCGCCGCGGAGCGCCACTGGGCTGGCCCATGTTCGTTCCCGCGCTAGCCCAGCCGTTCAAAATTGGATTTTTTTCTTTTTAATTTAAATCTTAGTTGTGTCCCCTAGTTTGAAAATCAATTCAGAGATATTTATAAATCCAAATTGCATGAATCCAATTTTACTAGAAAGGTATTGAAAATCTCTATCCAAGACCGTTGGATTTAAATCAATTGGAGTTATAATGAATCTATAGAAAAAATAACAATGCAAAGACTTTTCTAACTTCAAACAGTTTTCAAAAATAAACTATAAATGCTTTTGAGTTGATTCCAACTCTCAAAAATCACATTTGACAATATCTATCTGAATATATAAAAATATTAAGGTTTACATGCAGTGACTTTGGACTAGTACCAAAATAATGCTATATAGGCATTTCTAGTCACTTTAAATCATTAAATATTGAACTTAAACCAAAGTAATTATAATACAACTCTTAAATCTCATTCCCACATGTTAGAATATGTGGTGATGACATGTGTCAACATGATCCCATATTTTAAGTGGTGAATATTAAATCTTAGTTACTTTTTCAATGAGTAGAAATTACTTTTCTAAATTAAAAAAAGAATGAAACTAGTGAATTAAACTTGTGATGCTTGTGATGATAATAGATCATCAAATGTGTGTATTAGAATGCTAATTAGAATAGTTAAGTATTGTTTGGTGATTGTGTACTCCGTATGTATTTATAGAAGATAGTACCAACCAAGCTTACGAGGAGGAGTGCTACCAAGAAGAAGAAGAAAACTTCAACCATTGCACTAACCAAGGCAAGCTAGCCCTATCCAAGTTAAGACTTGCAAGCCACCATTAACAGTGCAAGCTATTGTTAGCAAGCTAGAATTATGCTAGATGAATGAGCAAAGATGCCTTAGGCATGCTTTGGTCACACCACCTTGACTATTACTACCCCAAGTATTACCTTACAAGCTTTACTTCCTTTAGTTTACACAAAGTCTCTTACTTGTTTTGAAGGTAGCATAAAAAGTATAAAACTTGACCTATTTAGGTAAGCTTTAGATGTCATTCTATGGCATGAGATTGAACCCATCATTTTTCCACCTTAGTGAACACTCTTAACTTAGTAGTTAGAGTAGATCAAAACTTGAGTCACTTTAGATGGGAACAATTGGTGAAACTGAATTGTGAAAACCTTGGAATGATGAGTCATTCTATTGAGATGTTTTGACATGTGTTGAGAAACACAAATGGTTTATGATGATGAAAATATTGAGGCATGAGCCTTAGCCCTTTTATAAAACTGATGGTTGGATTCAGATGCGATACCATTCCAAATTTACCGTACAACCACACTACCTGAATTGGGTAAGGCTTAGCTGGAAATTTATATGCATTAGTATTAGTTCCCTAGCGGGAGAGGTTTGAGCTGAGGCTACCTCTCATGTTGTCCACCTATGCAGTGCCCAAGATGACTGATGGTCATGGTTGGGAGGCCATGCTCATAGGAGAGGTGCTTATACTAGGGTGTGTAAAGAAAATGTTATGTTTGATTATCTGCATACTAAGTATGATGATTCAGGGTTATCCCTGACAGATGTATCGAATCTTGTGGTGAAAGTGTACCACCTCTGCAGAGTGTCAAACTATTCGAATAATGCGTCATGTTATGGACAGTTGGAATGGCCATCTTTGTTGTCAGATGTTTTCCAAATAACTTGAAATGAATGATGAATCTTGACTTGACCACAACAGGGTTGTGTTTATGACAATAGCTTCCCAACTTAAGTGATTCTAGAATTTTACTTTATCTTTCTTTGCTTCAGAACTCAGATTAGGTTTCAAACTTAACTTCATAGTTAAACTTAGATTTAGCACTTTAACTTAGCACTATACTACTTGTTAGTGGTAGTTTGCGAGTACTTAAAGAGTACTCATGGCTTTTGTCCCTGGCTATTCTAATGGACAGACTATGAAGGAGACTATCAAGATGATGGCCAGCAGGACGACTATGATAACTAGGACTATCTGCCTTCGTCAATATTGCCTGTGCCCCTAAAGATGGACCCCACCGCTATGCTTTATATTTATTTCCGCTGCTTGTTGTATTAAGACTGGATCATGAGATCCTTATTTGTGTAAGACCTTATGTATGGTTTGTAATGGATGATGTACTGTGATATCCAATCTGTTATGTCTCACAAAAAATAGTAATCCTGGGATTGCGAGGTATGACGTAACGGGCATCTGGGATTAAAAATCCGGATGTTAACAAGTTGGTATCAGAGCCATCCTGACCATAGGAGACCCTAGTTAGAATGGACGTCCGAACACAAACTTAGTTTCAAAACCAAAGTGAGTATTTACGAAAAACTATCTCCTCTCTTATCCTTGGGAATTCTTTCTTTCTCAAAAATTCATGTTCCTCAAAATTCTTACATTATTACCTAAAATTTGACACACTGGATCACTTCACTAATTTCCTCATCCTTAATTCTTGTAGATGGAGACTCAGTTCAGCAAGTTTTACCAGTTGGGAAACGGAGGTCAGCTGATCTTCGAGAGGGATCTGGATTCACTGTCGGAGTTACTGGGACGCCCACATCCGGAGTTTCTTGGAGCTCAACTTCCAGGACCCCCAGGAGGAGACCTACAGTGTCTAGTCACCGCGGGTCTTAGAGGAAGCATCGAAGCGCCAACTTCTGGGAGAATTCAGTTCTCCGTGAGAGAGAACAACTGGTTAGATGGATTAGCCAGGGCAATGCACGAAGCTCTCGCACGTCTATGTGCCCTCAGCATCAACAAGATTTAAGGAACCCATTTTGCCCACTATGCAAGACGTGACTTCATGGGAATGCCGATAGAAATGCCAAGCCACCCAGAGTTGAGGCGTCAAGTGGAGAATCTTGACTTCTTGCTGCATGACAGACAGCAGGAACTAGACAATGCCAGAGAGTTAGCCAACCAGAACCGTGCCATTGCCGACCAGAAGCCCAGACTTTCGCACTGCTCGTCCAGGATCGCCAGTCTCTTCGCCGCCAGCGTGCCAAGAAGGATCGCACCATTGCCCGTCTTCGCAAGAAGGTGGCCGACCTCGAGAAGACCGTCAAGGAGCAGGAAGCTCAGCTTGCAGCCAAGGAAGAAGAAGATGAGGGTGAAGACATCCAGGGAGACATGGATTCTTACCTCAGCAACGATGATGACTTTCTGGAGGAAGGTGCCGTGAACTTCTACACTGACGATGAGGACTCCGACTTCATCGACGATGAGTAGATGCACTAGAGCACTGTCGTAGCATGAGATGTATCGGTCCCACTGTATCGTAACTTGCAGAATGGTTCTTCAAACCATCTGTTTTCCTTTGTTTGTTGTGGTGTGTGTTGTATCGTGTGCTTGCTTGCATGAATGAAAATGGAGTTAGTTGAAAAACCCGAGTCTAACTCAAAGTTTTAGCTTTGAAAAACCAAAACCATGAACCTTAGAATTTTCCTCTTACCCCTATATCTATCTCAATCTTCAGATGTCTCGTGGAAACCAAGGAGGGAGCAGCTCGTCGCAGGACCCAATACTGCAGATATTGCAGAATCTCATCGCCGACCGTGCAGCAAGCAGGGAAGAACGTCAAGCCAACTTAGCAACACTACAGCAGATCACCCAGATGGCTCTCAACAACCAAGGGCATGGAAATCAGGATCACCATGGATCCAAACTCAAAAAATTTCAGAATACCAATCCCCCAATCTTCAACCAATCTGAAAACCCATTAGATGCTGACGACTGGTTGCAGATGATGGAAAACAACCTCGAAGTTGTAGGAGTTGATGAAAATGAGAAAGTTCTCTTCGCCACCCACTATCTGGCGGGAGATGCAAGAGCTTGGTGGAATAGCATCCGCAATATGAACCATGGTCAAGTGATGACATGGGAAGCATTCAAAGTCAAGTTCAGCCGCACCCACGTGCCGCAAGGTCTCGTCAACAGGATGAGAGATGAATTCCGCGAATTGAAGCAAGGAAGAATGACTGTGGTAGAATACCGTGACAGATTCCTGTCACTTGCCAGATATGCACCGGATGAAATCAATACGGAGGCCAAAAAGAAGGAGAGATTCTTGGACGGACTGCATGATGAGATGCAGACTGTCCTCGTCAACATCTGTTTTCAGGATCTCGAAGAGCTAGTCGACTCTGCCATTCAGATGGAAGGGAAGATTAATCAGGCAAACGACAACCGCAAACGTTGTATGATGCAGCAATCAGGATCCAGTAGTCACCAGAAGTACCGTCCCAACCCCTCACCAGGATATGCACCAAGGAACAACCGACCCCCAATGTCTCGCCCAAGCTACCCCAACCGTAGCGGAGGCAATGTGAAGTCCGGAGGAAACCATCCCAACTCCGGCAATGCCAACAATTTCACCCGTGCCCCTCCCAAGAGCAATAACAACAACAACAACACTACACCCAGAACTGGCAGCAATGCTATGCCTGTCGCAGCCAAGGACAAGTTGCAGATCACTTGTTTCGAGTGTGGAGTGAAGGGTCACTACTCCAATGAGTGTCCCAAGAAGACTGCCGCCAATGCCAATGTGAATGCCCCAGCTCAACAACAGCGTCGTGTTCAACCAGGAAGAAGATTTGCCCCAGGGAACCCTCACAACCGCAATGGTCGTCTCTTTCACATGAACGCAGAAGAAGCCCAGGAAGCACCAGATGTAGTGTTGGGTATGTTTTCTGTCAACTCAGTTTTTGCAAGAGTATTGTTTGATTCGGGAGCATCGCATTCATTTGTCACCGAAGAATTTGCATGCACTAGTAAGATTCACCCAACCAACCTGAAGCATGTCATGATAGTTCAAATCCCCGGTTCAACTACAAAAGCTAGAAAAATTTGCAAAGTTGTGCCTATCAAAATACATGGGATAGATTTTTATGCCAACCTAATTGTACTTAGAACCAAAGGATTGGAAGTAGTACTAGGTATGAACTAGATGTCAAGGCATAAAGGACTGATAGACTGTGCTAAGAAAGCCATCACCATGACCAGTAGTTCTAGAGTAATCGTAGAGCATATCTCTGAAACCTTACCCCGTCAATTCAAGTGCAACAAGAGTGTAGCCCTGCCCACCATAGACCAAGTCAGAGTAGTCTGTGAATACCCCGATGTATTCCCAGATGAATTGCTAGGTATGCCCCCGGATAGGGATATTGAGTTCATTATCGAACTAATCCTCGGAACCGGACCCATAGCCCAGAGACCCTATAGCATGAACCCCTCAGAGTTAGTGGGCGAAGAAGCGGTTGGATGCCATGTTAGAGAAAGGCTTGATTCAACCAAGCGCATCGCCATGGAGATCACCGTGTTATTCGTCGACAAGAAAGATGGAGGCAAATCGTTGTGCAGATTACAGAAAGTTGAATGACGTCACCATCAAGAACAAGTACCTTGCCAAATATAGAGGATCTATTTGATCAATTGGTGGAGCCGGTATTCTCAAAGATTGATCTTAGGACTGGTTATCACCAACTTAAGATTAGGTAACGGATATTCCGAAGACCGCCTTTACTACTCGCTATGGTTTATACGAGTATACGGTTATGTCTTTTGGATTAACCAATGCCCCTGCTTATTTCATGAATCTCATGAATACGATCTTTATGAATTTCCTAGATAAGTTTGTAGTTGTGTTTATAGACGACATCCTTATCTACTCCAAGTCAGAAGAAGAGCATGAGCAACATCTGAGAATCATCCTAGAAACCCTGAGAGAGCATTAGTTATATGCCAAGTTCAGCAAGTGTGAGCTCTGGCTGAAAGAAGTAGGATTCCTAGGACATATTGTGTCTACCGAAGGAGTCTCTGTTTATCCCGCCAAGATCAAAGATGTCGAAGAATGGGAAGCCCCAACCACTCAAACCCAAGTCCGTGCATTTCTCGGATTAGCGAGATACTACCGCAAGTTTGTAGAAGGATTCTTGAGCATCGTCCGACCCATGACCCAATTATTGAAGAAGGACAAGAAGTTTGAATGGACATACAAGTGTGAAGCCAGTTTTCAAGAGCTGAAGAAGAGATTGATATTAGACCCAATACTGGTCATGCCGGACATCAAGAAACCATTTGATGTGTATTGTGACGCATCTAAGATTGGTCTAGGATGTGTATTGATGCAAGAAGGCAAAGTCATCGCGTATCTGTCTCGACAACTAAAGCAGCATGAGCAAAACTATCCGACCCATGATCTTGAGCTAGCAGCTGTGGTTCTAGCATTGAAGACATGGCGTCATTATCTGATGGGTAATCGCTGTGAGATTTACTCAAATCATAAGATCTTGAAATATATCTTCACTCAGAAAGAACTGAATATGAGGCAAAGGAGATGGATAGAGTTAATCAAGGATTATGACCTTGACATTCACTATCACCCCGGCAAAGCCAATGTGGTAGCGGATGCTCTTAGCCGATTGCCGTGTAGGCTAAATACCATGATCAAGGAGAAGCAACCAAGTTTGTATGAGGAATTGGAGTAGTTCAGGACTGAATTAGTTAGCCAAGGATTCTTAGCTAGCATTGAACTTCAACCCACTTTGATTAGCCAAATCAAGGAAGCCCAGAAGGGGAATGAAAGTATCGACGGAATCAGGAAAGGTACCTGGATTCACTAAAGACGAAGAAGGAGTACTGTGGTACAAAGGACGTATCTGTGTGCCAGCAGATTCGGAGCTAAAGGAAATTATCATGAAGGAAGCTCATGATACTCTTTATTCTATCCACCCCGGAGGAACAAAGATGTATCAAGATTTGAAAGAGCAATTTTGGTGGCACAAGATGAAGAGAGAAATCGAAAGCTACATCGCCAAATGTGACATCTGTCAAACAGTCAAAGCAGAGCATCAGAGACCTGCAGGACTATTGCAACCATTGCAGATTCCGGAATAGAAATGGGATTCTATCGGAATGGACTTGATCACCGGTTTGCCTACTTCTAATAGGGGAAATGACTCAATCTGGGTCATAGTTGATAGACTGTCCAAGGTAGCTCACTTTATACCCGTCAAGACTACCTACCAGAGTGTGAAGCTAGCAGAGCTATACATTGCTAGGATTGTCAGTCTGCATGGAACCCCCAAGACCATCGTATCCGATCGAGGAACCCAGTTTACCTCGAGATTTTGGCAAAAAGTTCAGGAAGGATTAGGAACCAAGTTGAACTTTAGTACCGCTTATCACCCGCAAACTAATGGACAGACTGAGAGAGTCAACCAGATCTTAGAGGATATGCTTAGAGCTTGTGTGTTGGAATATGGATCAAAATGGGAAGACTGCCTGCCTTTCGCAGAATTCTCATATAACAACAGTTATCAAGCTAGTTTGTAGATGGCACCCTTTGAATTCCTATACAGAAGAAAGTGTCGTACCCCTTTGAATTGTTCGCAAGTAGGAGATAGTCAGATCTTTGGACCCGACATTCTCCGGGAAGCAGAAGAGAAAGTTCACAAAGTCCGTGAGCACCTCAAGACCGCTCAATCCAGACAAAAGAGTTATGCTGACAAGAGAAGGAGAGACCTGACTTTCAATGTCGGAGATTTTGTTTATCTCAAGGTTTCACCATTGAAGGGAACTCAACGCTTTAGTCTGAAGGGAAAGTTAGCCCCCAAATATATCGAACCTTTCAAGATCCTGAACCGTCGAGGGGAAGTATCGTATCAACTGGAACTGCCTGAAGAGATGTCAGCCATCCACAATGTGTTCCATATCTCGTTACTTCGCAAATGCTTGGAAGTGCCCAAGAAGACTGAAGTTTTCAGGAACATCGATCATAGAGCAGTAGAAATCAACAAAGACCCGACCTATCGGGAAGTGCCCATCCGTATCTTAGAAGAAGCCTACAGAACCACCAGGACCAGGAGTATCAAGTTTCTCAAGATTCAGTGGAGCAACCATACCGAGGAGGAAGCCACTTGGGAGCGCGAAGATTACATTAGGACAGAGTTCCCAGATCTCTTTAGTTCCTAGTTTTCTTTGTAAATCTCGGGACGAGATTTTGTTTAAGGGGGGAAGGTTTGTAACATCCCAAAACTTTAATCCAAGCTTATCAAGATCCAAATCATCAAAATTAGGGTTAACAAAACTTTTCCAAATTAAAAATAAAAGCATTCATGTGTATGAGCATTTAAATTAGGAATTGATTTGAATTGCCATGGTTCTGTGATCCATTGCTTGTAAAATGTTTCTTAAGTGAAATAAACATCATCTAAGTCATTCCCAAACTTTTCCCAAAGAAAAATAACTCAAAATGAATATTTGAAGTGAATGGTCATTTTGGTCATTTTAATCAACTACACTACTTTGAGTGTTCCTAGCACTCATTTCTCAACAGATATAATTCTCGATCTTTACACCCCTTGCTAGTACACATAATGACGTACCAAGGCCCAACTTGTGATCTGCAAAAATCTTTCAAATGCTAATTTTAAATGACAGTTTAAAATTGAATTCACTACATATGCATAGATCACCCCTATTTGAAAAACCACTCAAATGAGCTCTATTTTCAAAACCCTTGCAACCAGAGACTACCTAGCATTAGTTTAGATCACTCAAAAATTTTGAACTCAAACTTCAAAACTTTTTCTCTTTCGGCCATTTTGACAAACACCTTGTGGGCAAGATCAAAGTGGCCTAACTATTACTGTTTTGGGGTTGATCTTGTCTAGCCAATTGAGGTGCTTTGATCACCCTTGTCTCCCCCAAGTCTAACCAGACCAGCACCAACCCATCCCCTACCTCCTAGCTGCACTGCAAGGCCATGCCGAGAGCTCCTTGCCGGCCAACTTGGCCCTCGCAGCAGCAGACCGCTTCCCCCTCTCTCGCCATGTCTACACGCTAGCCCGTGGTCCACCGCCATCGTCCAACCAGCCCCAGCCCAGAGACAGAGACCAAAACCGCCGGAACCGCCGTGCGCGGAAGCTGGTCGACCATGCCGAACATGCCTAGTGCGCCGCGTCCGGCCCGTGTGCACAGACCGCCCCTCGACCGCAGACCGTGCCCACCGCTTCTCCATGACCCAGGGAACACCCCAGACACCCACACGCCGCCCACACGCCACCGCCGCCAACGCCACCAACCCGCAACCTCTGCCGCCAGAGCGCTTGACGCTCCCGACCAGCACAGAGCTCGCCTTGCCGTGCCTTTAAGCCTTAGAGAACCGCTAGGAGACAGGCCACCGTCTCCTACCTCGAGCCACGCCGCTAGCCCCCTGTGCCGCTCTCGCCGGAGTCGCTTGCCCACACCGCTCGGTCTCACCGTCGAGCCTATATAAGCCGGCCTCCCCAACACGAAATCCTCACACTCCCACACTTCTCACATCTCACTGATCCTTTCCCCTCTCTCGCCGGAGCCAATCGAGCAGCAGCTCGCCGGAAATGCACCGGAGGAGCCCGCTGCAGAAGAGGAGAAGCCCCGTCGATTGCGACCACCCCCGGAGCTGCCTCGGCCGTCCCTGAGCTCGTCGTCGACCACCAGTTCTTTCGCCCGCCTCGCCGTCGTCTCTGGAGCCCTGGTACGTCCCCGGTAGACCCCCACCGAGCCTCTAGGGCTAATTCTCGCCGGCGACAGGTCCGTCGTCGACGATGACCCTCAACCATAGATCTCACTTCTAATCCTAGATCCACAGCACGCGTACCGTTTCGCATGTTGAGAGACACTCACAAGCGGGACCCCCTGTCAGCTGAGCCCCGCGCCATGGAGCGCCATTGGGCCAGCCCATGTTCGTTCCCGCGCTAGCCCAGCCTTTCAAAATTGGATTTTTTCTTTTTAATTTAAATCTTAGTTCTGTCCCCTAGTTTGAAAATCAATTCAGAGAGATTTATAAATCCAAATTGCATGAAACCAATTTTTCTAGAAAGGTATTGAAAATCTCTATCCAAGCCCGTTGGATTTAAATCAATTGGAGTTATAATGAATCTATAGCAAAAATAACAAGGCAGAGACTTTTCTAAATTCAAACATTTTTCAAAAATAAACTATAAATGCTTTTGAGTTGATTCCAACTCTCAAAAATCACATTTGACAATATCTATCTGAGTATATAAAAATATTAAGGTTTACATACAGTCACTTTGGACTAGTACCAAAATAATGCTATATAGGCATTTCTAGTCATTTTAAATCATTAAATATTGAACTTAAACCAAAGTAATTATAATCCAACTCTTAAATCTCATTCCCACATGTTAGAATATGTGGTGATGACATGTGTCAACATGATCCTATATTTTAAGTGGTGAATATTAAATCTTAGTTAATTTTTCAATGAGTAGAAATTACTTTTCTAAATTAAAAAAAGAATGAAACTAGTGAATTAAACTTGTGATGCTTGTGATGATAATAGATCATCAAATGTGTGTATTAGAATGCTAATTAGAATAGTTAAGTATTGTTTGGTGACTGCGTACTCCGTATGTATTTATAGAATATAGTACCAACCAAGCTTACGAGGAGGAGGAGTGCTACCAAGAAGAAGAAGAAGAAGAAAACTTCAACCATTACACCAACCAAGGCAAGCTAGCCCTATCCAAGTTAAGCCTTGCAAGTTGTACTTGCAAGCCACCATTAACAGTGCAAGCTATTGTTAGCAAGCTAGAATTATGCTAGATGAATGAGCAAAGATGCCTTAGGCATGCTTTGGCACCACCTTGACTATTACTACCCCAAGTATTACCTTACAAGCTTTACTTCCTTTAGTTTACACAAAGTCCCTTACTTGTTTTGAAGGTAGCATAAAAAGTATAAAACTTGACCTATTTAGCTAAGCTTTAGATGTCATTCTATGGCATGAGATTGAACCCATCATTTTTCCACCTTAGTGAACACTCTTAACTTAGTAGTTAGAGTAGATCAAAACTTGAGTCACTTTAGGTGGGAACAATTGGTGAAACTGAATTGTGAAAACCTTGGAATGATGAGTCATTCTATTGAGATATTTTGACATGTATTGAGAAACACAAATGGTTTATGATGATGAAAATATTGAGGCATGAGCCTTAGAATTTTTATAAAACTGATGGTTGGATTCGGATGCGATACCATTTCAAATTTACCGTACAACCACACTACCTGAATTGGGTAAGGCTTAGCTGAAAATTTATATGCATTAGTATTAGTTCCCTCGCAGGAGAGATTTGAGCCGAGGCTACCTCTCATGTTGTCCACCTATGCAGTGTCCAAGATGACTGATGGTCATGGTTGGGAGGCCATGCTCATAGGATAGGTGCTTATACTAGGGTGTGTAAAGGAAAGGTTATGTTTGATTATCTGCATACTAAGTATGATGATTCAGGGTTATCCCTGACAGATGTATCGAATCTTATGGTGAAAGTGTATCATCTCTGCAGAGTGTCAAACTATTCGAATAGCCGCGTCCGTGGTTCTGGACAGTTGGAATGGCCATACTGTTTCGTTGTCAGATGTTTTCCAAATAACTTGAAATGAATGATGAATCTTGACTTGACCACAACAGGGTTGTGTTTATGATAATAGCTTTCCAACTTAAGTGATTCTAGAATTTTACTTTATCTTTCTTTGCTTCAGAACTCAGCTTAGGTTTCAAACTTAACTTTATAGTTAAACTTAGATTTAGCACTTTAATTTAGCACTATACTACTTGTTAGTGGTAGTTTATGAGTACTTAAAGAGTACTCATGGCTTTTGTCCCTAGCTATTCTCATGGCCAGACTATGAAGGAGACTATCAAGATGATGGCCAGCAGGACGGCTATGATAACTAGGACTATCTGTCTTCGTCAGCATTGCCTGTGCCCCTGAAAATGGACCCCACCGCTACGCTTTATATTTATTTCCGCTGCTTGTTGTATTAAGACTGGATCATGAGATCCTTATTTATGTAAGACCTTATGTATGGTTTGTAATAGATGATGTACTGTGATATCCAATCCGTTATGTCTCGCAAAAATGGTAATCCTGAGATTACAAGGTATGACATAACAGATATCTGGAATTAAAAATCCGGGTGTTAACAATCTTGCTCTATGACTTAGTTTTGATTTGATGTGTATATATTGTAAAAGCACCGGTGATCAGGTCGCACATGGCAGGAAGGCCTAGGATTATTTTTAACTGCACTATATATATGATCTTAGAATGACAAAATTTTCCTGCATAACCCTTTAAATTGAATAAACAACTTAGTTTATAGAGTTCATATTTTTGATCATGCTACATCTAATATGTTCTTACAGTTTTTCAGCTTTATCTTAATTTATAGATTGGTTCTAATTAATCTATTATTAGTCAATGGGTTCTAATTAATCGACAGGGGCGCACTGCAATTTAAAGGTGGGCCGCCAGCTAATTTGTGGACGGGGGATGGAGGAGACATGGCCAAAGGAAGACGGGCTGCTGGGCATCGCGGTGAGCAGTCGGACTGAGTGAGACGACGACGACTGGTGCCGCAGAGATGGGCAGCTACCTGCAAGCTGGCTGGAAGGGAATTTGTGAATTTGTGCCGCAGAGATAGCCAGGGAGCTCGATCTGGGGAGGAGCAACGGTGAATGAAGAGAGAGAGGGGATTTGTGAGTTGTTGTTTTAGACAGAAGGGGTGAGGGAGGAGACATCCACTCAGTCCAGAGTGTGGACCGACCGCTATCAGCTTCTTAGGAATGGAACGTGCTCTTTGTAATCTTCTGTTTTGATAAGCAACAGTTTTGTGTTCTTCGGCTAATCCAATTCCTATACACGTGCACGTTCCTGTATTTTTAAAATATTCAAACCTGCTATTCTTCACGGGAAATATTCTATTGAACTTAATTTATTTTATGTAGATCTGCATGATATAATCATAAATATTTTTTATAACGCGGTTTATTACTTTGTCAAGCATCTAATTATGTGTTGTACAATTTATTTATTTTGCTGGCCTCAAGGGGCTTGCATAGCGCAAACTAACCAGTGGTTGGATGGCTAGGAGGGTGGTTGTATCCCAGCCTATCAGAGTTCAAACTCCACGTTTGACACTGTGTGTTGCATAAAAAGGCGAATATTCTTTCAGTGGAAGACGATGTTCCCGTCGACAGCGAGACGTCCGTGGTGACTTCGTCAATCTCAAGACCCGATCCGCCGGCTCAGGCTCTCGGAGATGGTCATAGGGGTAGAGTGTGCGTGTGTGCGTTCATAGGGGTGGATGCATATACGTGTTGTGAGCGTCTAAGATTGTACCATGTTTCTCGGGAAAAAAAAAGGCTTGCATAGCTTTTGCCCCCCCTATTCATTCTCTCCCACGGACCTGGTGTTGGTTCAAGCCCAATCGTATTATCTTTTTCGCTCACCTTTATAGTAATTGTAGAATTGGCTGGTGCCGATCGCTGGGGCACATGTCCCGCTACTAGGGGAAAAATATACAAAATAAAGAAAAGATCTTCTAAATAAACAATGGTGTCGATCGCTGGGGCCCATGTCCCGCTACCTACCTCTACCTCGCCAGTGTTACAAGACTCCCTTTCCCAGGCAAAATATCAGCGAAATTTGTACCACAGCTGACCGTAAAATTGATTAGGGAACTGTTGATGCTAACCTGCTGGTGGCCAAAGCGGTAAATAAATTAACCTACTAACGCTCCAACTCCGTCTAACCACCGATCATTGCCAACATCATTGTTCTACCCTCTCTCGGCCAAAACATCACCCAAGCTTGGATCCATAATCCCGACCGGGTTTCTCACAACTTCCAACTCGGTGTTTAGCATCGCGCCACGTTTTCCCTTCTACCTCTTTTATTCAACAAACAAAACAGTGTTGCTGAGGCGCTAACACTCCGTCTACCATCGCCGGTCCCACTGGACTCCCTTCCTCGGCTAAAATGTAACCGAAATTCGTACCACAGCTAACCTAAAATTGATTAGGGAATTACAAATGTCGATCCATTGGCGGTCAAACCAATGACTAAATCAACCGACTAACGTTCCAATTCCGTCGCACCGCCGGTTGTTGCCAACATCGTTGTTCTACCCACTCCCGGGCAAGATAACACCCGGGCTTGGATCCTCAAACCTGACTAGGTTCCTCAACATTTTAGCATCGCAACATGCAGGGTAAATTACTATGGAGATCACGGGGTCGTGCGCCGAGGCGCACCTCCAAAATCTAGTAACTATATAAAAGGGCGATTGATTCGCCTCCTCTCAGCGATCGGGAGCGAGTAGTTACTGTAGATTTCCGCTCTTTTGGATGTCGTCGTGCCTCTCCACACTTCTCAGACTTATCTCCACGCCTTCTTTTACCTTGCTGCCTCTTTTTCTTCTTAAATACGGGTTTATCGGCTGCCACCCGGTTTTCCTACAATATTTTACCGGAAAAAGTCTATTTTAAACCCCGAACTCGTAGAGGTCTGTCGGATTAAACCCTGATGTTGAAATCCCGGTCGTTGGCACCGTGAACTTACTAATCCCGGTCTAAATCGAACCTTGGACCTAGTTGCGTGATGCAGGATTTTTTTACAAAAACAACCCTTCTTAATTATGTAGTCCAGGATGAGAGGGACAGCTCACTTGCGCGCCCCCTAGCAGCATCCGGCGCGTCGGGTAGATGACGGTGAAGGCGGAGGAGGGATTCCTAGAGCGTGGGATCACGCGGGTCAAGGGATGTACTTCCCTCCAAGCAAAACAGCAGCTGCGCGAGTGTCTATGGTCACCGGATGTGACGGTGGTGACCACCTGAGCGGCGGCTTACGACGCCGGTCGTCAGAACAGCGACATGATGCACAGGAAGGGGTAGGAAATTGTCCACCCGCACCAGGAGATCACCAGGAGTTCGTAGGTGGGCTTGTATTGGCCGGAGGAGGTCGGAGGCGACATCTATTCGACGATGAACAACGGTCAGATGCCAGGAACATGAGTTCGATTCGATCGTTTCAGAGCTCCCTTTGATTCGTCCTTCGGCAAGGAGAAGCCCGACGACGAGGCGGACATCTTGGATACAATCGCCTCACTCGGGGAGGCCTGGAGTAGCGGCGCTAGGCGGCGGCCATGGCGGCGACATTAGGGGCGCATCGCGGCTGAGCGGGGAGAGCGGGGGAGGACGTGGCGATCGTCAGCTCCAGCGTGCGTGCGGAAGGCAGCGGCCTCCCTTGCTCTGTCTCCCCTCATATCTCGAAGCATCCCTCGCTGGCGAGGCCCTGCCCTGACCAGCACCGGGGAAGAAAGGTAGGAAACGTTGGAGGAAAAGGGGAAAATAGAAAATGACGATGAATATACCTTTTGGTCCCACTGTCAGTGAGAGGAATCTAAAATCCAGGCCAGAGTAGTTGTTTCCCGGTATACCAAACACCTCCAGGGTTTGATTTAGATCGGGATTAGTAAGGGTATGAACGACCATCCGGGTTTGATCCGGCGAGTTTAGGATCTGAAATGGACTTTTTCCTATTTTACCGTTCTTCGTGCAATCACGGTTCCGCTGATCTCGGTAGTAGCCCGTTTCCCGGTCGTCCCGTTGTGGCACGTATTGTTACCCAATCGTATCGTGTCCTCCTCCCAAGTCTATCCATGCGCCGCTTTCTCGCTAGAAGGCTCTGGACCTCTGCATCGGTATCTTCCACCTGCCCTCCGTGCGCCTCCCTCGCAACTTCACCTAGCCAGCCAACGCCGTTCCTCCGGCCAGCCGCCGCCGGATCTTCCGCTGCCCCCAACTCGCTCGATCAGATGCCGTTGCACCGAGGTGCCACCGGCGGCGACGGTGCGCGCGATAAGGGGCAAGAGTGTGAGGGGTGGAGGCGCTAGAGGGGACAGGATCGACTGGCTGAGCTCGGTCACAATGGTTCGTTCCGGCGATAGAAGAATGGGGGCGGCGCGTTGAGTGGGCCGAAGCTGCTGCAGCCTGCAGATTCTGAACGTGTCGGTGGTGGCAGTGGTGACAAGTCACGGGACGTTCGCCACTTCTGGCTTGGACGCAGCGCTGCGCGCCTGATCGTCACTTCTCTCCTCTGCGTCGCGTGCCTGCTGGCTGCTGCCCGACGTGAATCCCACCACCTGTTTTCTCTCGCTAGATATTCTTCTCTCAACTTGATGCACAAGAGCCCTGCAAACATAGCGATTTTTTTTAAATAATACACTTTTTAAATTAATTTGATCGCACGAATTTAAGATTTTACAGATGTAGGCATTTGTGGGCGAGAGTCTCGCCGAATGCAATGACTCGGCGACAACCAGACCGAGAGGGCCACTCGGCGTGGGCCAAGCCGAATAAAAATTCATTCGGCGACAGCCTGGCCGAGCGCAGGCGGTGACGGGCCCGCTCTGACCGAGAGCTCCAATCGGCGAGAGCCTGGCCGAATGAGCCATTCGGCGACAGCGTGGCCGAGTGCATCCAAAAGAGGACCACGCCGCCGCGCGAGCCCGTCTCGCTCGCAGACTCCTTCTTCCTCGCGTTGCTCCCTGCGCCTCTCTCTCTCTCTTCACCGCGACAAACAGCCCTCTGTTTTCACCATGTTTCTCAGATTCAGCCTAGTTTAGCCACTAAAAATTCTGTCTAAAACCACTATAAAGATAGGGGAACCCCGATTTACTGATGGGTTAGCTCAGAACTCGATTTGGTGGTGGATTTTTGGAGGAATGGTGGTGGTGCTGGGGTGGAGCAATGGCAATGGTGATACCGCGGTGGAGCTTGGAGCTAGGGCGTCTGTGAGCTGCACCGTACTGCTTCTTTGGTGAACTGAGCCTGCTGTACCGAGTGGCTTCTCACGCTTCAAGGGTAAACTCTAATCACTCGTTAATCACAGTTATTGTATATGGTTATGCGGCTACTCGGGCTGTGGTTAGCAAGTTATTAGAATAGTTAGAAGAGTTTTAGTATATTATTTAGAATATTTGTGGATAGTTGTACATAGTTTTATTTAGAATAGGTGGATTTGTAGAAAAAATTGGTAGGTGGATTTGTAGGAATATTAGCTAGACTATTATCAAGAATATTTGCGAATAGCTGTACATAGTTTTATTTAGAATAGGTGGATTTGTAGAACGATTTGGCAGGTGGATTTGTAGGAATATTAGCCAGAATATTAGTATATTATTTAGAGTATTTACGCACTGTCGATAATTAATTATTTAGATTGATTTTTTTATGTCAGCAGAGATGTCGAATGTAGTGAAGTTCGTGTTTTACTATGGTCCTGGTAATATCCAATACTATGAATATGGAGCAGGTTTGCGTGAGTTTTGGATTTGACTGCCCCTCAAACCTGGAGTGTTAGTCAGTTGAAGGAATGGTTGACAGACTGTTTAGGATATAATCTCGAAACATACACCGTCAGTGTCCAAGCATTGTGGACAAAGTCTACCAAGAAAATTTTCTAGATTTTGAAGGCTATAGATCATAACCGAGATTGGTTTAAATGGTTAAAAGGTTGCTAGGACAGACAGATACACCCTGTTGCACTAGTGCTTTCTGTCTTGAAGGAGATCAATCCGCAAGCATCTGAAGGTGGACACGGTCCTGGCCATAGTGTTGAATCTAGTGGCGGAACATACTCTATGTCCAATGCTGGAGGTGGTGGTTATGAATCAGAGCGGAAGCGAGATAGGAGGAGGTGGTGGTGGTTCTGAACAGAGCGGGCGATCGGGATGTAGGTGGGGGATACAAAAGTGGAGAGGTAGATGGGGACGAGAAAAGTGGGCACATGCAGGATACGATGGAGGATGAGGATTACATGAATGGTGAAAGTGGTGATTCTGATGATTCAGATAGTTCTGATGAAGAAGGCAATGGAGAGGACGTACCGATTCCTGCATCCTAGAATCAAGACATCTTCGGTGTCATGACCGTTAACGACTGTCATGATTCTGCCTGGAAATATCACAAAAATAAAATTGCGCAGGGCGCCAGATATCCAGACAAGAAACATTTGCAAGATGCAGTCATTGCTTGGGTGTTGTCTACACAGAGGGTTCTCAGTTGAAATGATACAGATGTCGCCTAGGGGGGGTGAATAGGCGGTTTAAAAACTTTTCCTAGATGGGCTTAACAAAGGCGGAATTAAACTAGTGTTTACTTTGTCAAGCACAAAACCTAGAACAACTAGGGTTCACCTATGTGCACCAACAACTTATGCTAAGCAAGACAACCAACTATATGATAGCTAGATATAGACTTCAAGCACGAAGGCTATCACAAAGTAAAGTGCATAAGTAAGAGCTCGGGTATAGAGATAACCGAGGCACGTAGAGACGACGATGTATTACCGAGTTCCTCCCAACAATGGAGTACGTCTCGTTTGGAGAGGGGGTGGTATCAAACCACCAACGCCACAAAAGGCCTCCCTTGTTCTCCGATAAATCTCACCCCAACGGGTTTGTTTCACCTCTTCCACTATACGGCAACCTTCGAGGTGGAAGCCGACACCTTTACAACGAGTTCAGGGCACACATCCACAACTTAATTAGAGGCTCCCGAATACAAGCAAGCTGTCAAACAATCAAAGACAAGCTTGTAAGAATCAAATCAACCAAAACAAGGCTTAGGGTTTCCAATGAAACCCTAGAGCAAGGGGCCCTCAAGTGAATGAGGGGGAAATGAAGATCTCTCTTGGTGAAGCTGTAGATCAAGGCCTCCTCCTGCGATTCCCCAAAGATCAGGAACTTTGGGTGGTTGGAGAGGGAGATCTTGGAGTTTTGGTGGCTCTCAAATGGTGTTCTTCTTTTTCTGGAACGAGCAGCTTGAGGTTGAAGAGGAGGTCCCCTATTTATAGGCCCACTGATTTCTGACCGTTTTCTGACCGTTGGAGAAGAGTCAGACCGGAGACTCCGGCCTGCACACCGGAGACTCCGGTCTATACCGGAGATTCCGGCTCATCTCCGGACCAGCCTCCGGACCACCAAACAGAATGACCCAGCCCTTCTGTGGGCCAAGTGGACCGGAGACTCCGGTCCAACCACACCGGAGACTCCGGTCAGGGGCTTGGACCAGAGACTCCGGTCAGTCTCCGGACCTTGCTCCGGACCACCAATCTGGCTGACCCAGGTCTTCAACTTTGATCCACTCCGGAGACTTGTGGGGAAACTCTGGACCACACCGGAGACTCCGGTGTCTGCACACCGGAGACTCCGGTCTGAAAAACCTGCCAGAGACTAAAACTGATGGAAACAACAAAACTGTAACGATCATAACATTTGCATCCGGACTCCGATTGACCCGAAACCAATTTTGTTGGAAAGGGGGTGACAAGAGCTACCCAACAAAAATTCGAAATATTGGATACCACCAAGAGAGAAAATTTCATGTATTATGTTGTGAGATACCTCTCTTGGTGAGAAACCGGAAAAACCTCCAAGATCAAAAACGCAATAAGGTATAAGGGGAAATCCGTTTTTGATGAACTAAAGCTTGTTATGAATATTACCACAAGCTCTAGGACCTCACATGGATAAGATCCAAATAATAACCAAGAAAGATGATGCCAAGAATGCAAAGGTTTGAGCTCTCTCTCCGAAGGATATGATCAAGTTACTCACTCGAGAGCCCCTCTTGATAGAACGGTTATCTATCCTACAAACCGGTCTCTCCAACTAGCACCACGAGACCGCTAAGAAGGAAACCCTATCAAGACCATACCTTTGCCTTGCGCATATTCCACTTGAGCTTGATGATGACGATCTTCTCCACCTCAAGATGGAACACCTTTCTTGATTGGTTGCGCTAGCTTGGGGAAGACTTGCAAGTTGCTCCCCATACTCCACTATGGTAGAGCTTCTCTTTTGGGCATATCATCTTCCCATATCCATGACCACCATAGGATGACAAGCTTCAAGAAAATGATCTCTTCGAGATGACTCAATCTTGAACTTGCACATCATTTCTTCTTTCTTCATTATGTTGGTGTCTTGAAGGTACATAAGAGATATCACTCCAACTTTATTCTTCAAGACACACTTTCTATAGGCCCAACTCTTACTTGACCAATCTCCGAATCACTCATTGAAACCTTAGTCAACACTAGATCTTCTCTACTTTCTTCTTCTCTCAACCTTGAAGCCAACAAATGGTTCAAGCATTGCCTATGGACAAATCCTACAAGTAAAACTCAATGCAAACATAAGTCCATAAAGATTGTCATTAATTACCAAAACCACACATGGGGGCACACATGCACTTTCATCAGTACAACCGTGTCAAATAAGAGATACTTGACAATGGAATGCGTGGATATTAATTGTCCAGCTAGGGTGCATGGATATCTTCTTAAATATGACACACGTTGGTTGGTGAGTGACATGGTGATGCACACATGTCAGCTTTTATCTATCCCTACAGATCATCGTAACTTCTCGTCCACGCTTCTGGTTCGGTTGTTTTATACGGAGATAGTGGAGAGCAAAGCGGTGGAAGTGAAGGCTATAATAAATAAAGTAAGGGTCAGGTTTAATTACAACATTTCGTACGGCAAGGCTTGGAGGGCAAAGTAGAGGGCTCTTGAGGATAGGTTTGGTTCTTTCAGAGATGCGTATGACTCTGTGGTGAGACAACTCCTTACACTGCAGGCAAGGAATCCAGACACCTATGTCGACATCCAACACTATGTGATACCCGAGGATCCATCCGTAAAGGTGCTTCATCGAGTGTTCTTCTCTTTCTCTGTGTGCATCCAAGCTTTCACTTATTGCCGACCAGTTATATGTGTGGACGACACGTTTCTCACTGGCAAGTATAAGGGACATATCCTTACCGCCATTGGTCAAGACGACAACAATAAAATTGTCCCACTCGCCTTTGCTTTTGTTGAGGGAGAAAACACTGAAAGCTGAACATGGTTCTTCAGGCAGCTCAAGATAGCAGTTGTGAAAGATAAGCCCAATGTGTGCATCATTCATGATAGGCATGCAGGTATACTAAATGCGGTTAAACGTTTGACATAGCCTGGGCCTGAAGAACAAACACCTTGGCTCAACATGCAGAGCCGTTGGTGCATGCGCCATTTGGGAGCTAATTTTTTCTCACAGTTCAGGAACAAGAATCTAATAAATCTTTTCAAAAAACTGTGCAAGCAGAACCAAGAATGGAAGTATGATTTCATACGTACACATCTCGATGACTTCACTCAGAAACATGTCAGGGCTAGGAAGCGGCAAAGCTGCTATATTGCACATCAACGGCGATTCTTTGCCAGTACCTCTTGGAGAAGCGCAATTTGGAAGAAGAGCCTGTAGGGCTTTGTGACTTGCCTGGATTTGATCCTCCTGGTACTAGGATAAGGCTTGGGAGACAGATTAAAAAATTTCAATAGTGAATAGAGCACGAGCCTTTGGAGAGGTGGTCTTTGCTACACGACACCCATGGAGCTAGGTATGGTGTCATGACTACAATCCTAGCTGAGTCATATAACTTTGTCCTCATAGGTGGCAGGGCTCTCCACTTACAGCCATTGTCGAGGGTATTTTGTATGGCACGATCAAATATTTCAGAAACAGACGACAGAACGCTCAATTGCATATATTAAACAATCCGAACACACACTTTTGTCAAAAAATTATGGAGTACATGGATAAAAAGATGGCAAAAGCTCGGACACACACTGTCGTGGCTGTTGGTAATGCAGATAAAAGGTTTGAGGTGCGGTTACCTACCGATAAGTTTGGGTGTGGTAATGAGCTAAGGACGCACGAGGTGAAGATTGGAAATGAGCAATGGCCAACCTGTGAGTGCACATGCAACAAACTAAAAATTGCTTCATCTCCCTTGCTCGCATGTGCTTGGTGCGTGTGGGGAGTTGGGGTTGGACGCAATCTCGTTCGTGTCTCCATACTATCTAAAAGAATCTGTGATTAATACCTGGA
Organism: Avena insularis; assembly: GCA_023614405.1. NCBI lineage: Eukaryota > Viridiplantae > Streptophyta > Magnoliopsida > Poales > Poaceae > Avena > Avena insularis. Next base: position 511,038,511 of record CM042690.1, read on the forward strand.
CATGTGAGATGTCAGGATTTCGAGTAGTTGGTAATTTCAACATGGTAAACCCTGGTGAAAGATAGTACATCCCCCACCCTGCTCTAATGCGAACATGCAGAGGAAGACGCTAGTGTAGGCGCATCCGGAATGACATGTATGAATCAGAAGCTGGAGGCCCAACGCGATAGTGTTTTCTATGCAATGATTTTGGCCATAGGGCAAGGTGTTGTCCCAAGTTCGGAACAGGCGTAGTACCTACGCGAGGCCGTGGTACCCGGGCTCAAAGAGGTAGAGGTCGCGGGCGAACTTAGGTTCTGATGAACTATGTTCCATGTGTAATATGTGATGAACTATGTTTTAGTTTGTAATATGTGATGAACTATGTTTTAGTTTATAATATGTGATGAACTATGTTTTAATTTGTAATATGTGATGAACTATGTTTTAATTTGTAATATGTGAGGAACTATGGTTTAATTTGTAATATATGATGGACTGTGTTTTAATTTGTAATATGTGAGGAACTATGGTTTAATTTGTAATACGTGATGAACTATGTTTTAATTTATAATACATGACGAACTATGTTTTAATTTGTAATATGTGATGAACTCTGTTTTAATTTTATAATATGTGTAGAAATAGCGAGAAGATACAGTTTGCTCAGTGAAGATATTGAGAAGAAACATCGTGCTAGAATCTTGGAGGATGAACCTAACTCCCTCGAGCCCTTGGTCACTCGCACTCCCAACGTAAACTGGAGGATACACCCGGCTTGGGTTCCTAGGTATGATTTTATTATAATCATGCATTACAACAATTATGCTTGGATGCACTAAGTCTTTTGTCAACTCTATTTCGATATGCAGGTTGAAGTGGGCCGGGCTTTTACCTTTGTGCTCGTCTGGTTGAGGAGACTGGAGACTCTACACGTCTATTATATGATCAGTCATTGCTTAGCTGCTTGGTTGACCGATGGAGGTCTGAGACACACACTTTTCACTTCAGTTGGGGAGAAATGGCTCCTACTCTCCAGGATGTGTCTTACCTGTTGGGACTTCCTTTGGCAGGCCAGCCCATTGGGCCGCTGGATGCACCAGCCAGTTGGCAAGCCAATATGGCCCAACGTTTCGAGGGTATTAGTGCCGTTCCATTTGACCACGATGATCACGGGCCCAAGTTCGACTAGTTACTAGGATTTCAGGTGTGTTCGATAACTTGTTAGTCTAAATGTCTTTACGCATCGCACCATTCTATATTTTTTGGTACTAAGCTATCTTTGTATTAATGCAGATCCAACGGTTAAGCTATCTAGAGCTCCAGTTGACTGAGCCACAGATCACTCGGTGCTTGAACGCATACTTACTTTGGCTTCTCGGGAAGGTGATGTTCACCGAGAACCATGTCACCACTATCACCGCTCGCTACATCCCTATTGCATTGGAGATCACTAATGCAACAAGCGCCGACATGATTACACAAAGGAGTTGGGGTTCTGCGGTCTTCTCAGCTACGTACAGAGGTATGTGCAGCGGTTGCCAGCGTAAAGCTCCTAGGTCAGGCTTGCTTGGATGCCCTTTACTGTTGTAGCTTTGGTCCTGGGAGCGGTTTCCTATTGAACGACCGGACGTAGTTGTTGAGACGACGTACCCATCGCATGCATTGGGTGAACCTTTGACATGACTGTTTGACGCAGACATGTCTATCCTAAAGTTCCTCTAATGGGGCTGGATTGTTGTCTATCCTAAAGTTCCTAGCCAAATGAAAAGGGTCAACAGACATGTCTGTCACGAAACTGCGATCGTAGGGAAAACCGGGAAACATACTTGCTACAAGGATTTGCTTAAACAAATGCGTGAGGAGGCGGTTTTATAGGGTAAACGAACAAAAATGGCGGGAAACATTTTGGCGAGAAACATTATGGCGGGAGATATTTTGGCGGAAGATATTTTGGCGGGAAATATTTTGGCGGGGAACATTTTGGCGGGAGATATTTTGGCGAGGAACATTTTGGCGGGAGATATTTTAGCTACACTGTCTCCAAAATTAAATGACATGTTGAATTTAAGATACATCACAATACTATAACTGAAATGAAGTTACATCAAGACACTATAACTAAAATTAAGATACATCAAGACACTACAACTGAAATTAAGATACATCGGAACACTACAACTGAAATGAAGTTACATTACGACAGTACAACCAAAATTAAGATACATCGGTACTGATACATACGTCTACCTGCCCTGAGTCCAGCGCGAGTACTTCCCGGTCTTGTCCCCACGTTCCTCTGCAGCCCGCGCCTCGGCAACCCTTTCCTTTAATCTCTTTCTTTTCGCCTCACGGGCCTCCTTGCGCACCTGTTCCTGCCGCTCCTCTTCCTCTCTTCGCTTCCTGTTCAGCTAGCGGTTTCGAGCTTGCTCTGCTCGGAATTCTTTCATTTCTCTCTCTCGTTCCTTCTTCGCCTCTTCGGCCATCCTTTCAGCACGTTCCTCTTCATGAAAGGCAGCCCACGCAACTCGGTTCCTGTCATGACACTCTTTCCTGGCCCAGGCTGGCTGCTCCGTGTCAATCCAATGGTACCACTTGCAAAGTGGAGGAGGAGACTGCAAGCAAATCAATGAAATAAATAAAAAAATACATGATAACATGAATGGTTGATATTAACCATGCTCTGGGAACATATGATGAACTTGCTTGTCGGGGCGGGCTTGCGTCGTAGTTGGGACACATGAAAAACTTCATGCCCATGCAGGTGGAGAAATCGATCGACTCCTTAACCTTGGCGAGATGGCCGCACCAACAACGCTCGTGTGTCAGCCCTTGTGGCAACCTAGCATCTTTCATCTTCCTAGGCCTATACTCTGGATCCAAACAAGGCATATTCATGATGTAGAGGAAAAGAAATGCGAGAGAAAGAGAAGGAACAGCTGAACTGGGTGAAGAGAGAACATCTCAGTGCCTGAATTTATAGAGACAATGGGAAGAATTGGCGGAAAAAAACGGCGGGAAAACGTGGCGGGAATCGGCTGGCGGGAAATCGTGGCGGGAATAGGTTAGCGGGAAATAGTGGCGAGAAAACGTGGCGGGAATCGGCTGGCGGGAAATCATGGCGGGAATAGGTTAGCGGGAAATAGTGGCGGGAATCGGCTGGCGGGAACCGGAAAACTAATCTAGACGTTTAGCGCTGGTTGCAGTGATTAAGCATGTGTTGATTATGCATTGATCATGCAGAATTTGGCCAGGGCCTGGCCGATTAGTCCAATCGGTGAGGGCCACGCCGATTGGGCCATTCGGCCTGCCTCTGACCGAGAGGTGCACTCGGCTAGGCCCTGGTCGATTGGTCGAGCCCCATTCGGCTAGGCCCTGACCGACTGGGCTAATCGGTCACGCCCTCACCGATTACAGCTGGATGACACTACCATGTCAGCCGAGAGCTCACTTGGCCAGGCCCTGACCGATTCGTTGCATTCGGCGACGTCGTCGCCGACAAATACCTACATCTGTAAAATCTTAAATTCGCGCGACAGTTGTGAAATTAATTAAAAAAAGTGTATTATTTAAAAAAAATCGCGCAAACATAAGTCAGATGGTTGTCTGTGCTCCTCCCTCTGTTTCTTACTACTGTACTATTATATTATTCATCCACATCTTCTCTTTAATTTGATGCATCAGTTGATAAATCCAGCTATTCCAAATCTGATGTAGCATTTCCTTTTTATGTTGTTGGCTTCTGCAGGTTAAGAAATTCCTTGGCAAGAGTCGGGACTCCTTTTCATTGATCAGCAGCTACCTTCTGAACATTCATCCATCTAGCTCTGCTGTACAAATGTTGGATTACTTATCTTGCCTTATATCTCTACATCAGTGTAGCGTCTGTTCTTATTTAAACCATAGATCCTCAATGCTAAGCTTCAGTGTACTCACCTGTGTTTGCCTCGGATAGACTATCTTGCTTTGTTATACATTGAAATTCACTTTGTTCCTTTATAAATCATATACCATCTGAGCTAAGTTTCAGTTTACTGCACCACTACTTACTAATAGATTTTGTAACTGTTGACATAAGATGTTCAGTCAAACCTGGTTGATTCTCTACTGTCCAACACTTCGAACCTGATTGATCCTGAACTGTCCAGATCTTGGATTCCTTATCTTGCTTTATTATCTATCTACGTGCAGCCTATTTTTCTTTAAACCATGACCCATCACTGCTAAATTTCTGCGTAATCATTTGCAATTTATTTAAATTACCCACCTTGCCTTATTACCAAGCAGTATCCGCTCTGCTTTTTTTCCAAACCATAGCTCAGTAGTGTTAAGCTTAAAGTTTCCTGTACTACTTTTCTCTCACAGAATATGTAATCACTTGCATGAAGTGTACACTTAAACCTGATTGATATTCTGGGGCAACATGATCGAGGGTTGCATGCCAGACAATCGAATAGATAAATTCAGTGATAAGCTAAATAAGAATTTGGTAGATTTCCGTCTCTATGCACATAGTGCAGAGCCATTTGACGTCCTGGCATCGTGCATAGGAAGCAATGCCATCTTATCAGGTCTCAAACGAAGGTACTTTATACATTGTATACTACATTATTGGTTGTCCATACATACTTGCTTTTCTTATTTACTTCCAATTTCAGATATATCAAAACCTTGCTGCTAACCGCTAATGCTTAAGAACCCACGTGTGCCAAGCTGTGAGGGTGACTGTGTTCAGAGAAGATTACACGGTCCGGTCGCCAGAATTTGTCGCATGAAAAACCACATGCAATGTTCACTTCTTCTTCCCACTATGAGGAGGACGACATGAAGCCCATAATATTTGATCTCAGCCATCAGCAAACACTCCAAGGCTTCTCTTCCATGTTCTTTGTTTTTCCGGTCGTGTTTTGAAAATTCGTAAAAACTGACATATTGGGGCCTCTAATTGGATATTGGGGCACTTGAAAGAACTCAAATTTGCATAGACATTTACACACTGTCATTCATAAGCTTAGAATGCAAATGTTGATCTCAGTGGTTGTCTTTGTTGTTTTCCTGTAGGTGATTCTTGTGTGGGTGACTCTGCTCGGCTATGTTGGACTGTACAGGGTGGCTCTATTTATCCTCTGTTTCAAGGGTACCATACTCTTCTCCAGAGTGTTATGTTAGTCAGGTACTTTGTTTTGACATGCCCTTTATTTTGTGGTTTTGGTTGTGCGTGAAGAAGTTAACATTTGTAAGGAAATGAGTTGTAGATTCCAGCGACATGTACCTTTTCTTACTATTTTTAAAAATATTGCAAATGGGACCATTAATGCACTCGAGGTTATGTACACTATATTCACGATAACTACATGTCACTCTTAGTCCAATTGTATTATTTATACCTTTAGATTTTCGCTATCTAGTGTGCCTTCCTATGCTTAAAATATCCACTTTTATGCAGGCCAGGAGAGAAAATATGCAGATTGCGGTGGTCAATGACGTGTCACCCTATAGCTGTCAATGAAAAGTTATTGTGTGCATTACCTGTATCTGAATTGGACCAGACGCGACAAAATATATATGAGCTAGACTTTATTGTTGTACACCGTGAGGTATGCTTAATTTTTTTCTTCTCCGTAAATTGTTTTACCTCTAGGATACAATGTATGTACTATTCATGCTGCTCTTCTACCAAAAGAGATCTATCCAGCACACTGATCTAACGCAAATTTCGGTTCTGCAGTGCCCATTAAACATATATTTCACTAGATACTGTAGGCTCCTCTGATTGCTCTTTATGTAACAAAGATACATTAACATTTCTTTTTGAATTCCAGGGCAACACAAAGGAAGGGTGTGTACTAGCCAACCGCATTGTCCAATTCACGGAACAAATAAAGAAAATCTCGATCTACAAGTTTCAGTCTTTTTCCTTATTGATGAAGGAAAGAAATACAATAAAAAGATGGATACTCAGGGATGCACGAGTCGTGTTGGTACACAACCTGTAATCTGTTGCGAATCTATCCATTAACAACTTTATAATCTTTATACTGTCCATTGTTTTGCACCCATGGAAAATCAGATCAACAGCCTGCTTAATTATACACTCAGGTAGAAACAAATTTGTCTCTAGCTTAATTATACATTCAGGTTAAGACAAATTTGTCTCCAGCTTAATTATACACTCAGGTTTTTTTTGTCTCCACGCCGCGCCACATTCCCTAGTCTATATCATAACGTGCAAGTTATCTACTCCCTCCGTCTCAGAAAGGAAATCTCAATTTTTTTCTAAATTCGAACGTATCTAACACAAATTAGTGTATAGATAAATTTAAATTTAGACTAATAAGCGACATCTTTTTCTGGGCGAAGGGAGTACATCATACTTTTCATCTATTTTATGCACATCATCAATTTTTAATCATCAAATATACTACAATTTTGTATTAATTAAAATAGGGTCATATTCTTATAGACAACTCTATGTTTCATATGTTCTATTACCCATATTCATTTTATATTGAAAAAAGGGCTCGTGTCTCTGGTCGTCCCCCGCACAGGCGACCGGGATGCTGGAACCCTATCCCCTTCTCCCCTCCCCCGCTGCCGTCGGGCAAAGCCCGCACGGTGCCGATGGTGGTGGGATCCCCCTTACCCGCTACGGGGTGGTGGCAACGCAGGGCGGGCCCGACCAGTGGCAGTGCACCCAGGCGCCCCCTAGAGCTCGGTCCGATGGCGACGATAGGTGTGGCAGCGATAGTCTCTGCATGGCGCTGTGCGGTGGTGGAGGGAGGCTGCCAGTGGCGCGGCACAGATTGGGGCTAGGTGTAAACCCCCGGACTAAATGTTCTAACTCACAAACCGATATAATACAAATGTGGATGACATCGTACTACTGTGGGACCATGAGGTCACTAAAACAACAACCCTCCTCTAAAAGTGGTAGAGCTCGGTACCTGCCAACAATCTCATCCACAATTCAAAGTTATAGCTTTAAGTGGGAGAACATGCCCAGTAGAGTTACGAGTCAATCAGTACGCCAACGATATACAAAAGAAAATCAGAGCACGTCTCATCCACAATTCAAAGTTATAGCTTCAAGTGGGAGAACATGCCCAATAGAGTCACTGAGTCAAACGGTACGCCAAGGATATACAAAAGAAAATCAGAGTACGTCATGTACAAATAAAGAAAATATAAGCCACGCCCGAAGACAAGATCCAAATATATATATAGATAGATAGCACTCAGAGGACAGAGGTCCCAACATTACATCATACATCAAGCAGAAAATGTGATATAGCATCCGACTATAGATAAGACCCAAATCGACATAAAATGCCCAGAAATAACCAAGTGGATCTCTATGCCCGCACGTCTCAGGACTTTCGGTAGAGTTGCACACGTCTACTCATAGCAGACGTCACAACGGAACAAACATGTATTTCTCGAATCAACATGTACATGTATAACGAGAATGAACCCAAAGCAAACATAACATAAAGGAAAACGAGAGCGTCAGTACTGAGTCCAGTACATGAGACTAGAATTCAACGATTCTTGCCTACAAATGGATATGGTGTGTTTAACGGTGGCAAAGCTTGCAACTAACCTAACTTATAGAGACACGCTACAACATCAGCTATTAGAGCGAGATAAGATAACTCTAATCAATAATAATAAGATAACTCAAAACATAACCCATCTGAGCCTTTTCCCCTAGTCGAGAAACAAGTCCCACGGAACACACGCTGTAATTTTATTATCAAGTTATTTAGTTGATAAGGCTAATTGCTAGTCAGGTTAGTACGTGCAATTTATTACTGGAAGTTTTCTATGATCATGACACCATTCTATTGAGGCTTCTATAACCATGGACACGGTTTTTGGAAAATATTTTTCCTACAGGGTGCACAATTGTACCAAACGCATGTTTAACCCATCAAGCACTAAAATCGCAAATAGGAGTACTTTCGAATCTCATAATAAGAACTATCTCATAACTACACGAATATCCAGGGGAGTCACCTACTGTGTTTATCCACTCAAGAGATACAATTCTCCAAGTGGCACAACCTTTGCGTCTACGGTCGACAAGGATCAGATCTCCACATAGGAAGATGACCTCTCGGCCATACCGCGTTTTATGAAAATATCATATCATATCGTCACCATGTCGGAGGACATATTATGCATCTACACAAAATGGAAAACCAATTTTGTGGCACCCGGGATATAAGAATAGCGCCAGTAATTGAGGAGGTTTACCCAAAATTCCCCATGTTTGCTTATCACGATAGTCTCAGAATAGATGTTTAGAATGACTATTTCCTAGATCGACTCAAGAAGTCCCCAAAGGTGGTTCCTGCCGGGCCTTATCGTTAGGTGAAACCATAACCAACACCAACAATTTAATTATCATAGTGAAGGAGATATGCCATAAAGGCAAATAATAAATAGGTTTATTATCATAGCTAAAAAAAATTCATACCAGTTTTATACTGTGCTATAACTGTGTCAAAAGGAAACACTGATACAAATGTGGTATGTAAACAAACCTGGTTCCTAGTAGTCTCTGTTAAACTAGTTAGTTGGGTAGTCGATGATTAAGATTTCCTGATCATGGTGCATTTATGATAGTTGACAACGAAGTCATGTCATTAGAAAATGATATGATGGACATTACTCACTTAAGTATGCAATGTGATCTAGTCACATGGTTCATCGTTAGCGAAGTGACCTTTTCTTTAGACCATGATATCATATTAATCACTGTCTCTGGAGGAATGCTTTGATCTCACTAACCGTCATGTTTGTAACTAGGTGACCATAATTGTGTGTATTCGATATTCCAAAGAAACGGCTGAGGCCTATGTATCGAGATCGAGATTTTTCCACTTGCGTGATAGGAAGATACACTGGACCCACTCGGTGAAATTGCATCATATAAGCCACAACTTATGAGTAGGTCATAAGGATACAATATCACGATAATGAGTTAAGTAGACTTGTCCGGAACGAGATTAGTATAGTGATACTAATGATCAAATCTCAGACAAGTCATGTATCAAAGAGACAAAGGGAATATGACACATATTTTATGGTTTGAACATGACATAGTCTCGTGGAATGCATGGGAGTCAATATGGACATCCTGATCCCGCTATTGATCATTTACCGGAGAGAAATCTCGATCATGTCTGTGCCATTCTCGAACCATAGGGTAACACACTTAAGGGTCTAACGACGTTCTAAGAGATCTATGGAAGCGAACGGATCACCAATGAGAAAGAAGGATAAAAAATGTTCTAAGAAAGAATTATTGGAATAGTTCCGAAGAGGGTCCTAAGATGTTCGGAGAAGGAAACGGCCAAAAGATGTTTTGGATAAATAGCGATTTATAAATATGAATTTGTATATATAAATTGGAAATTAATATAGTCAATAAATATTTTAAATTATTATTTATGGGGAAACTTTCTGCATTAGTTCAAATCCCGGAGGGAAATAGCCCAAGAGTAAGCCACCCCGAGAGACAGCCGCAGCAGCCATAGCAACGGGCCCACGTGGGGCCCACATGTGCAGATGAGCGGACACGGGCGATCGGCGCGGGCGTGTAGCAACTAGATGCCGCCAGTGGGCCGCCTTCAGCCAGCCCATGCAGAGCGAAGGCACACGCTGGCGGGCCGCGCTAGGCTTACCCGGCCGACACCTCCTCACCGCCTGGTCATCGCCTCACTGACTGTTGGGCCGGGTTGGCTTGCACGCGCGGGAGGCATCCCAGTCGGGCGCCCGTGCCACCACCTCGGCTCGGCCAGCCCGTGGGCTGGCGTGCGCGCCACGGGGCCCACCCGGCCACATTTGTCGCCGACGGGTGCCCTCCTCCTTTGCTTTTTTCCTTTAGTCCAACATGGGGACTTAAGGAAGGGAGTACCCCCTTCGCCCCTATATAATAAGGCATATAGTGGGAGGAAAAATACACACAAAAATAAAAGGGAAATTTCCTAAGGCTATTTCCTTAGGGAATTTCTCCCCTCTTTCTCAGTTGACTCTCACAAGTGCGGTTTCACGAAAGGTCAACACCACCATCACGCTGTCGTGCTGCTGGATCTCGGTTCCAGAGGATCTGCTTCCGCATTCCGGCTGGATTAAGGAGAATAGGAGTCATCGCTAGACACAGTACGTGTGCGAGTCCTCGGATAGCACTACCATTAGTGGTGCTAGGGTTGTCGTGCAAAGGACCAGGAGGTGATGTGCGAGGAGCTACGATCGTCTATTTCATCCATGTTCCCTGTGGGATTTTAACCGCGTTTCGATCTACAAGAGTATGTATTTGAAACCTCATCCTGTTACTACATTAACTAGTAGATAGATCTTGGGCTTTCAGTGTGTTTTAGTTGGGAAAATTTTGTGTTTTCTGCTACGAACCCCATTAGTGGTATCCGAGTTGATCTATGTGTAGTTATGCTAGTATGGCCATATGCTGAGTGTGGTCATTGATCACTTAGTTGTTACCCTCCTACGTGTTCTTATTCATATCTCGACACTATGAGATGAATCGGCCCGAACCAACTTTACACGTAACCTTATGCGAGACTGATTACACGCTTGACATATGGTTTGTACTATATAAGTGACCAGTTGGTGTCTATATCTCTCGCAGTAGTTGATATGGCATTAACAACGAAGGGGCCCGAAAGGGGTGTAGTAGAGATAACTACTTGATCAATGTTGTGGTTGGTGTGTAGGTATGAAGCATTCTATCTCGTAAATCCCTAGCAGCCACGTAAAACTTGCAAGTAATAAAGTAGAAACGTCCAACTTTATGTTGTAGAAAGAGGTATGTGATGTGATATGGTCAATTTCTTGAATACACTTCATGGATGGTTCCATGAGCTTGGCGTCATGCTAAACGATGCATGATGGAGATCAAGGCGCAAGATACCATGTCACATCACACATTATAAATTTCATGTGATGTTATTTTGTGTGTATTTTGTTTGTGGTTAGTTGTATTAGATACGTGACGGTAACATTAATAAGATAATCCCTAGTATAATACCAATATTAGTGTTCTCCCTAAAGTGTACACCACCAAGAAAGTTTGCTATTATGAAGCAGGTCGTGACGACCGGGTGGTAGACATCTCAGTGTTCGCATACGGTGGGTGCAAGCCATGTATGCACTACAAATATAATTAGGTTGAATAAGCGAGTCTAGCATATACAGACATGGCCTCGAAATATGGAGATCAAAAGATCAAGCATGAGTCACATGTATGATGTGATCGACGAATATAGTCCACCCTGGCAGTTGTGTTAAAGACCATGATGATTGGGGATGACACAATTTAAAGGGATCATGTAATCCCTAAAACTATCTTAGGGATTAGTGGGAGTTCTTACTATGATATGATTGTATGTTAAAATTCATGTTGTGAACTTAGTTTTATGTCTTGCAAATTTGTTTGTATATCATGTCATTCTAGTTAGCACATAAGATGCGTGGAATAATGTCGCCAGAGGACAAAGTTAAGTTAGATGGGTCAAACTTCATAGACTGGTATCTATGCCTAAGGGAGGTTCTCATAACTTATGACCCACTCTTCACCATTTCAGAATCACTAGGAGAGCTTCTAGATGATGATGCAACTGAGGATGATGAAGCCAAGTTTTGCGATTGTCGTGACTTATTCATCTACGTCTCAAAGACCATACGATGGACACTGGTGCCTGAGCTACCAGAGCATTTTCCATAGATCAATCCATATGATATGATCTATAGACTAAGGGCTATGTTTATAAAACAAGTTACACTTTTGAGATTTGATCTGCTGGATAAGTTTCTTTTTCAGAAGATGGAAGAAAACACGTGTTTTGTTAGCCACTTGGGGATCATGCATATGCACATCTTGCATATGAGGTCGACTACTGGATGGAAGAACAATTTGAGATAGATGGGGTGTTGCGTTCGCTTCCCCAGCTACAAAGAGGTCATCCATGGCTATGTGATGATATGTGACTCGCTCAACTTTCATCACTTTCTGGAGTAGTTGAGAATTGTGAAGGTAGAGCCTATTGCTGGTGAGATCATTGGTAGACCAGGTATATATGATATAGAGTTATAAATGTGTTTCTCACAAAACACTTATGGCAGTTTCACCAAGTATACTGATACTTGTTTTTGTTTTATGAAAATATGACTGTCTACTTGAGCGTTACGTGGAGGAGATAAGGAGACATGGGGCACCGGAGGCATACATGATGCAGAAAGACGACACTACTTCTATTTTACATTTATTTACTATACTAATTGATACGTCCATAACGTATCTATAATTTTTGAAGGTTTTATGCTAATAATATGCTTTTGACACTCTTTTTATATAAAGTTTATGATTTATTTGGACTAACCTACTAATAGTTGCAAAAGTGTACAATATTCTTGTTTTACACTTTGATTTGTAGGAATTACCAAGAATACAAGTGGAAACCTTGTTGGAGTCAAATTGGGATTTTTCCAGAAATCTGTCTCAGAACTCTTTTTGAAGATGGTACATTTTGGGTCGAAGACGGTGTCAAACGGAAAACTTTTCAACTATAAAGTTGTTGGAAATTTCACATCAAACGTTCTGGATATAAAATTTAGCTGATTCCGAGTCCGGACAGGCCCTCTAGGCCCGATTTACTGCAGCCCAAGATGGGGTGACGGGAATCCGAGAAGCTATATAAAGGGAGGAAACCTAAAATTCGCCCAAGGCACCTCCACCTACGAATTTGCAGCTACCAAAGCCACGTTTTTGCCTCCCCCATGGATCCAATCTCCATGAGAGAGGGCTCCCAAGAAGCCATGAAAGAAGGGGGCTAAGGGGCGGTGCTCCCCCATGATACCGGCGGCGGGGAAGGAGTGCCCCGCGCCGCCGCCGCCACCATCTTCACCATATTCACCGTCATCTCCATCACCTAATCCTTCTAGTATGCAGTGGTTCATCCTCCCACACACCTCTGTACCGTCCTATGTAAACATGGTATTTGATGCTATAAGTTATAATCCTATGATCTATGTCATGTTTGTGTAGTTTCTTTGTTCTTAGATTGAATGGTTGAACGTCTTTGGTTCATTAGAGTTGTATGTAGATATGGTACAGTTCTTTGGTGTCCATTATATTTGTGTGCGCATGGATTAAATATCATAGGGCTTGTAGTATGTGTAAAAGGAAGGGGGAGTTCTGCCGGAGTGACAGAAACCTGAGGACGCGAACCGGAACGTTGCACGTATGGGAGTAAAAGGACCACTAAAGTTAAGGCTATGGTTAGGAAAACCTTAATGCATTGTTAGTACTTACGGATATTTGCTAACAATCCAATCATATAGTACATGTAATTCTAAGTAGTGAAGCGCATGTATATTTAGCCTCTCCTATATAGAAAACTGCATCGAAGATAATGAACCCGATCTATTCGCTATTTAAACTTGGACAAAGCCACCACAATTATCACCACTATTCCACACTCATGGTTCTGTTACTTTATTATATTTTATTGCTGTAGCAACTAGCTTTACTTTCTTGTTATTTATTATCATGCAAAGCTATCTCTAGTACTCGTATTGTTGCTCTAGTTTTATTTCCTAGATAATGCAAACGTTTAGTGTGCATAGAGTTGTATCAATGGTTGATTGAACTTGAATATTTATCCTACCTTTAGCTCCTCGTTGGGTTCGATACTCTTACTTATCGAAAAGGCTACACACGACCCCCTATACTTGTGGGTTATCAAGACCTTTTCTGGCGTCGTTGCCGAGGAGCAATAGCATGCGGGTAAATATTCTTGTGTGAACTTGTTTGCTTTATCTCTAAGTAGTTTTTACTTTCAGTTTTAACTCGCGCCGTAGGTCCTCATTACGTGGAGCAGGTGCCTCGCTTCGAAGAACGGCAAACCTGTTGTCATTTGGAAGGGACCGTCCGTCCACCGTCGAAGTGTGGAGGCATGGTGCCCACATGCCACCGCAAGAATCTCCTCGATTGATGGCGATCGTTGGGCCTAGAAGAATGGGCTCCTTGCATGAATGCCGCTTCCAGAACTCCTTCATGATGGCGCGCCTCACCATCTGCTTGACCTTCAGTGGTTCGTTTGCCCATTCATCAGGGACCAAATCGTAGGGTGGGGTGATGATATTCGTGTAGGTGAACACCTTGTCGGCAAGGCCCCCAGCCCCAAGGGACCAATCCTCCTCGGTCACCGCGCATTAGGCGACACACAAGCTTATCTATTGTTGGAGACGTTGTACCTTGCGGTATTTCCTCCTGTAGTTCCGAAGCGGGTGCGGGCTATCTGACAAGCGTGCGCTTGCCATCACCCTCCGCAAGTGATAGAAGGTGGCCTCCAATCCCTCGATGAGCTCTACCTCGGTGCGCTTAGTCGTTGGTTTGGGTCGCACCGACAACAATGTTGAGGTAGGCGCGCGATACAGAGGCGTTGAGCCGCCTCCACGTCTCCTTTGATCTCAGCCCTTGTTGACTCCTTCAACAGGGCGCGAGCCTCAAGCATCAGCTCACGGCGCTCCTTTTTGGCTTTGGCAGCCGCTCGTTTTTGCGCTTTCTTATTATTCAAGACCTGGAATTGCACAGGGTCTTGAGCTTCGTGCATGTACACTTTGACACCCATCTCGAAGAAAACCATGGGTGGCCGCGACCCAAACTGGATCGTCATAGGCTCGGTGTAGTCGTATGGTCCTCCTGCATGAACATGATCATTGATCAGTGGGACTCAATACATGTGCCTTGTCATGCAGTATGTTGTGCGGATGGATGAGCGAGCGAAGACGATTCCGACGACCACGGCGAAGCAAAGATGGGAGGAGAACCGCGTCCCACCGAGTATGTGCGGGAGCGGTAGTTCTCTCATACGCACCGGAGTACGGTAAAAGAAAGAAAGGGTGCGAACGTGCCAGTGTATCATACAAATACACAAAGGAAGCAAAACAAGTGGGAAAAGTATTTCATTTAATCATATAGACAAAAAATACAATTCCCATATAGTTGCGCTCTGTGGCCTACTAGCTCGGCCAGCCTGACAATGGCGATTGCAGTCTCCTGGTTCTCGGGGCCTCGGAAGGCTCCCGGTTAATTACTCACGCATGTTAGACCGCGAGACACCTCCAATTAAGTCGCGTTGTCGTCTTCGTCGTCTTCGCTTCACGTCCCGCATGTATGGTGGTGGTGTGTGGGCAGCAGCAGAGCCCGTGTCCTCGTCAGTACACGCGCCGTTGAAAGCGTGGCCTTAGCCCTGGCCTTGCCCGCCCTCGCCATCGCGCCTTGTCGGTATTGAACGGTGATGAAGAGTGTTGTTGATGTAGATGGGGATGCAGTCCGCTTAGCTAGGACTTATCGACGACTTTGCGGATTCGTCGGGGTGTGCAAGGGCTACGCCTCGCGGGAATAATTTTATCAGGAGAGCGGCGTCGGTGTAAAGACCAACGCGTGCTCATGCCGGCATGGCCGGTGTGGTCGGTCCGATCGTCTCGGCGCAGCGCCGAGTTTACGGCAGCCGGCGTGGTCGATGGCACCATCTCACGGACCATGGAGAAGTGGTTTCGGAGTCGCCTCGCTGCGGCATGAATCACTAGTGCACACCCCCCCTCTAACACCGGTTTGGAGGGCCCTCTAACAGCGGTTGTAGAACCGCTGTTGAGGGTTCGGTGTTAGAGGGGCCCCCCTTTAACACCGGTTCTTATACGAACCGGTGTTAAAGGGTGGCGCACATGGCTGCCGCCAGGCTCACGCATGTGCGAGTTCTGCCCTGCCCGCCCTTAAGGCGTATTTCTGCGGCGCCGGGGGACGGGAGGGGGAGGGGAATCGATCGGGAGCGGTATACACATACATCATCATCGGTACATACGAGTACATGAATAATTAAGCAACTATTATTATACACAACATCGTCATTGTGTGGTATTCTCCGTAAACATTGAAGCATCAAGTACAAGACAAACACGTTCAAGCATATATACAACGTTCATTTTGGTGGATATCTAAAGAGTTATCCGCCAGGCGTGACGACCTCATCAAGTATGAACCCCGTCAATTCCTCTTGAATGGCTCGTATGCGGTCAAATGGTAGGAGTTGGTCCCGCATCCGTTCGATCTAAATATATATGAAGAATGGGGTCAATATATATATAAGAATAAAACCCAACACAATTGATGGTAATAAAATAATGTTGTGTACTTTGTTTACTTACTCTAAGTTGTTCTAGTGCGGCTTGGCCCGTCGCACATATCGTGTTGCGAATGAACTCGCAAACATAGTACCCACATAAGTTATTGCCGTGTCCACGATCGCGCTTTACGAGAATAGAGTTCAATCAAAATAATAATCAATAAAGCATGATATAATGGAATTGGAAGCAGAATCAAAGAGATACGCAGACCTAGCTAGCTAGTATTACTTACATTTTGGTCTACAAATTTTAGTTCTTCTAACCATTCACCCACGGCCCTGCCCGTGAACCTTTTCCAAACCCTGTCCGGCAAAGAAAATAGATAAAGGAGTAATTAATTACTTGTTGTCATGAAAGTTGCCGATCTAGTGCGATAATATGATTAAAATTACCCCTGGAGCATCTCTCTAAAGTCTGCCCATAGCTCTTTTCTTTTAAATACGAGTCCATGACAAGGACTTTTCTGAGTCAGTTGAATGACTAGCAGAATAAAGTGGAACCTATGCACGCATAACTCATCATCGTTACACTTAACATCGAATAAGCCAAATGAATGTGTACAAGAGAGGGTAACAGACTCACAAGAAGTTGTAAGGCAATAGTATTTCCCTTTTGGTTTGTTGTCTCAAGAAAGACCTTAGCAATAAATCTTACATTTGCGGGTTTGGTTCTTACCACTTCTTCATGAACTCTATTTGGGTCGAACCCAATGTCAAAAGGTCCTCCTTTCATGCATTCCATAACCTTTTTCCATAATTAATAGTATATACATATATGGTGAGCATATATATATACATGCAATTAATGAAGTGAATGAGATGAGATAGAAAATACAGAAATAGTACTTACACACAATAAAGGCTGATGGCAGCTTTGTCGAGTTCCTTCTGATTGAATAGAAAATGCAAGTCTTGAATGTTGAAGTCAATCTCGTCGTCTCCGCACAAGAAAATCTCATCTCTTATATGCGCCGTGATCCATTCTTCCTTTCTCGTCTTGCAGAAATCAAGGTACCACTTATGCAATCTTCGCATCTTTGTTGGTAGATTCTTGAGATCCTCTTTCTTGACGAGATTCTTCCCATACTTCCATGACTGTATGGGGTTGGCATCACATTTGGGCAAGTTGTCTCCCATGATGTTCAAGTATGCAATGTAAGTCATCCCCATCTCATTGGCCTTTCTTTGTAGCTCTGCCTCGTAATCATTTACGGGAGGAGCGTCCCGTGTGTCGAACACTTGGAGCGGGGCGCATGATTGGTTTTCCTGCTCTCCGAGCATGGGAACTGTTTTCTGGGGTGCCGAACGACTGCTACTTTCAGTCTCCCTACGGCGCCTTGCATCCGCCTTCAAAATCTGGCGCTCGTAGTCCGACACAAGTGGGGTTTCAGGTTTCAAAAGATTTTTGTAAAACTTCTCCACCACCGCCGGATCTATTTTCTCCTTTGGCTCGGCCCGTCTAGGTGCAAAGAATTTCTTGACCTCTTCTTCCGAGATCCTATTGGTCTCCTCGTCGCTGCGATTCCACGGTAAAACCGGCAATGGCTTGGCGGAAGGCCGCGGGACGTAGTTTTTTGAACTCTTTGTGGCAGTGCTAGTGATTCTCTTAATGGCAGTGCTCTTCTGCTTACGCTGAGGAGATGGATGAAGCGCCGGAGATGGCTGGCGGGCAGGAGATGGCTGGCGCGCCGGAGATGGCTGAAGCGCCGGAGATGGCTGCCGCGCAGGAGATGGCTGAAGCGCCGGAGATGGCTGCCGCGCAGGAGATGGCTAAAGCGGCTCAGACGATGGGGTGTCAGTGGCCTCCAATTTGGAAGCACGATGTGTTCCTTCTTCCAAAGAATGGTTGTTTTCACTGCAAATTTGAGTTGAGTTTCCCCTTCACCTGTAGCATGGTCAAGCTGTGCTTCCTCATATTCCTTCACAACCTCATCCACCCCGACAATAGCATAGCCATCTGGAGTCGGTCGGTAGTGGTAAGTTCCACCAGCTACAGGAGGTAAGGCATAGCCGACAGCCACCTTAATGGATAAGCCCATTAATCTCACATGCAGCTCAGCGTGTTCGCTCTCCGTGATCTCATCCACGGGGTATCGAGGACCCGCCATTTCAAGTGTGGGCTGCATGTTCTCCGTGGAAGCCACTGCTTTTCATGTGAGTCTCGGCCGTCGGCAGCTTCCAATGCAGGCTCTTCGTGCCGCTGAGATGGGCCGGTAGCTTGATGGCTCTGTTGTGCATTCACTTGCGCCTTTAGCGCCACAAGTGCATGTTCTATCTATGTCATCCGCTCTGTACGCTCTTTTTCTTTTCTGCCGCGCCATCTGTAAGAGTCGCTCCACTCGGCAAACCCATCCTTCCACGTCATACCCCCTGTGCCTCGTGCATGTCCAGGGTGTTCTTTTTACCGATGGCGCGTGTGAGCTGGTCATTCTCTGTCGGGATGGAAGGTCCTGGCGGCTGTTTCCTCGTATGCCGTGATGAGTTCAGTGACGGGTTTGGCAAGGAGGGTTGGGAAGATACACAATCCTGTTTCTGGGTCCAACCTTGCCCCGATTCCGTAGAACCAAGTCTTTGCACGTAGGTCCCACCCATGTGTCTGGGGTGTGATCCCTCTGTCGCGCAGGGCCTTCTTAGCTTCCTCCCACTTAGGCCTCTGAGATATGTAGCCACCTGACCCTGTCCTCTGGTGATATTCCTTCTTTTAGGCATTTAGCGTATTGGTTTCTGACCTCTTTGTAGCTATAGCACCTTCCTTGTATGCCACAAATTCGGCGGTGAGGTCTTATCTTCGCATAATATGTGTCTTGAAATCTGAGTCTCGCGAGCTTTGACAAATTTGTTCAATTTTGTCTTCGATTCTTGAAAGCGTCGACCATCTTCTTTAGAGTCCACTCTTTGACCTTTTCCTTTATAACGGTTTGTTTTCATCCTCCTCTGGCGGAAGGGTGAAATTTACTAACAGCGAATTCCAAAGCGTTTCTTTGGATCTTTCATCGACAAAGGTACCGCCCTTCTTTGGCTTATTCCAATATTCAATTATGATTGGGATTTGGTCCCTAACAAGAACTCCAGACGACGTACAAATTTGCTGCGGCCTTCTTGGGCTCCATCGGCCTGCCATCAACACGATCGCTTGATCGTGAACTTTGCACGATCTTTCAACGATGGCTCGCTACCGCTTGCTCTTTTTCGTAGAAGAAGATGGTTGCTGGCTGGTCGATCTAGAGGGCTAAAATAAGAAAGAAGCGTTAATTAATACATGTAGAAGAAGATTGTTGGTGGAAGTCAGCAGAGGCTTAATCAATGCATATACCTCGCCGGACTTTGTAATCACTAAATTGCGTTCACCGAAGTCTTCATCTTCTCCATGACTACTTGAGTTGTCATCATGTCCCTCCAAGTTCAGATATTGTGAGGTGTCCTCATCGATAATGTTCTCCATTATTTCTTCTTCTTCAAGGTTTCTACTAAGTGGATCCATAGTTTCTAAAACAATAATATTATCTAGAGTAAGAGAGTAAACATTCAAGTGGACTTGGATTCATACACAAATATACATATTATTCATACAAAAATACACAAATAAATACACAAATGAAATTAAAACCCTAAGGATGCTTGATCATTTTAAACGAGTTCCGAGGGGTCCAAACCCTAATTCGGAGAAATCCCGGATGCATATGAGAGGGGCTAGCTATAGTGGCTGACAGGAGGATGCTCTAGAAAGTGGCGGTTGGCGGCGCTGGAGAGCGACCTAGGGCGCGCGAGGTAGCGGGTTCGCCTCAGCGTGATGCGGCCTACCTAAAACGGGCGGCGCCACTACCTAGGGGTCACCGGAGCGACGTTAACGATGACGGCCAACGGCGGCGTTATACCCTCCCCCCTTTAACACCGGTTCGTGGCTGGGGGGAAGAAGGAAGGGGAAGGCCCGCGAGCACTACCACCCTAACCCTAAGTATGGGGGCCCGCGAGCACTACCACCCTAATCCTAAGTCCGGGGCCCGCGAGCACCACCATCCTAACCCTAAGTCCGGGGGCCCGCGAGCACCACCACCCTAACCCTAAGTGCTGGGCACGAGCACTACCACCCTAACCCTAAGTCCAGGCCCGCGAGCACTACCACCCTAACCCTAAGCGCGGGGCCCGCGAGCACTACCACCCTAACCCTATGTCCGGGGTCCCGCGAGCACTACCACCCTAACCCTAAGTCCGGGGCCCGCGAGAATCGGGCAGGCGCTCCCGCGGGATGGCGACGGCGAGGGCGGCATGAGGGCTGACGGCGAGGCTGGATGATGACTGACGACGCTTTCTCTGTGGCGCTTCGATCTGGCTGGGGAAGAAGGAAGGGAAGGCGCGTTATACCCCTTTAACACCGGTTCGTGTGGGAACCGTGTTAAAGAAATCGTTGCTTAAGCACTTCTTTAACACGGTTCCACGAACCGGTGTTAAAGGGGAGGGTGTGCAGCGAAAAATAAATCGTTTCTTTAACACCGGTGCGTGGCTGGAACCGGTGTTAAAGGGAAACATTATTTCATGCATTAAAGGGTGGGGCATTTATAATTCAAAAAATAGGATATGAATTTAGAAAATTCATATCTTATTCATTTCAACTCAGAAAAATATGAATAATATATCATAATTTTCAGAAAAATAATATCTATCCATTCATGTAAAAACATTTTATATTTACTTTAGATGAAAATTTTCAAAATGATTAAAACACTTACATATAAATTTTGATTATTCAATTCAAACAAAAATAAATTGTCAAATCCTAAAACTTTGAACATAAGAAATATTAAGCATCTAAAAAGGAATCTAACCCTATTTTATTAGAGCAAATCATATTTTATTCTGTATTAACATTTTTGAATTGATTGGATATTTAAATGCCGCATCTTTTGTATACACTTGAATCTGACAAAGCCTCGCTCAACTTGCATTGGATTTTTGATAAATAGCATATTGTGAACCTAAAAATGATTTTTGTAAAAAATCATGAGTATCGTATCATGTACCTATAGTTCATATCTTACCCACTTCCTACTGATTCGGCATGAATTTGTCTTTTTCACCAGAGGTGGACGGAAAGGTTTCAGATCCCCCTATTGGTACATTGTCCATATAAGGTGGTCTAGTATTTTTGTAAAATGTGGTGGTAGTTTTTTGAATTAGCCATTTGGTGGTTGCTTCACAAAACCGTCCGTTTTTTATGCTCGGAAAATGGAAAATGCCTTTTTGGTGTGATAAAAAGGAAAACTTCCTCTTGCAACATTGTTTGCCATGCCATGATGCACATGTATGCACAATATGGCCATATTATCACAAACTATGCCTTGATTCTAGCCATAACATTGGTCATTTGATCCGAAAGCCAAGAAACCTCGAATAAGATAGGTCATTTTGTGAAGGAGATAGAACTGGAATTAAAATACAGAATGCAACTAATAGTAAGTTACATAAAGCACGACTGAAAATTAAGATATATAAAAGAACTAAAAATTAAGATACATGGCCAGATTAAGTAACAATCGGCCGAACTTGTTTCGGAATGTTGGAGTGATTCAGTCATGCTTCTGCCTACACCTGTAATACTCGCCACTGTAGTCGTCGTACTTGGGGTCGCCAGTAATTGAACCTTGAAGGCTGAGTACTGCGTGGGCTGGACTTGAGGTAGCGCAGACGGGGTTAGAGTCGTGGCGATGTCATAGGCCATGACGCCTCTGGAGAGTCCGACCGCCACACCATAGCCGACCGGCCTCGTTGAAGTTCGGAGGAGGTGGGCGTCCTCCTCGTGCTGGCGGCGCCCTCTCACGCCGATCCACGAAGAAGGCTTCCCAAGTAGGGAAATAGTCGGGATGCCATCTGGATTCCTCCGCTGCCCGGCGTGAGCTCAAGTAGTAGTGGTTCGTGATGGCCATCCGACGCGCCACACATAGAGGGACGGAGGAACTGCATGCCTCGGCGCTCGGCATCCAGCCGGCAGGGGACACAAGAGCCCGTGGGCAGGGGTTCGGCGCAAAGCGCCTCCGCCTCCCTGGGGGTTAGTGCTACGGTGGAAGCCATGGGAAAGAGTGATGAGGTTGCAGATATGAGTCTAGAGATGTGCAATGACAATGGAGGCCAACCCTACATATATATATAGTGAAGAACTGGCGGGAAGAACTGGAGGGAAGAACTGGCGGGAAAAAATGGCGGGAAGAAAAATGGCGGGAAGAAAAATGGCAGGAAGAAAAATAGAGGGAAGAAATAGAAGGAAGAAAAATGGCTCATTTAATACATATACTGTTAACAGAAGAAATATGACATTGATTTCCATGTTGAGATACATATGTGTGCCAAAAATGGCTCAATTAATACATATAGTCAATCTTATGATTGCGTCGGCCGTAACCATGGAGTATCAACACCGTTTAACAGGATGGTTGGGTCAGTCTTCACTCTGAAGGGCGGAATTTCATCAAACTTATTATAATCTTCTGACATGTCTGTCTTGTCCTCCACTCCCACGATGTTTCTTTTCCCTGAAAGAACTATGTGACGCTTTGGCTCATCGTGTGATGTATCTGTTTGCTTATTTTTTCTTTTTTCGGTTTGGTAGACATGTCCTTCACATAGAAAACCTGAGCCACATCATTGGCTAAGACGAATGGTTCGTCTAAGTTCTTGTCTACCTTCATAAGATTGTTGAGATCCACCGTTGTCATTCCGTACTTCTTGTCTACCTCAACCCCCCCTCCTGTTAGCTTGACCCATTTGCATCGAAACAAGGGGACCTTAAAATTAGGTCCATAGTCAAGTTCCCATATCTCCTCTATGAACCCATAATACATGGTCTTTTGCCCATTGTCTTCTGCTGCATCGAAGCGGACACCACTATTTTGGTTGGTTATCTTTTTATCTTGGCCTATCATGTAAAATGTATTCCCATTTATCTCGTACCCTTAGAAAGTACATACAGTCGAAGATGGTGTCCTGGCCAACAAGTACAGCTGATCCCCAACAGTGGTGTTATTCGTGAGAAGTCTTTGCAGCCAGCCGCCAAAACTCGCCATGTGTTCACTTATAATCCATTCATCAGACTGTCCCGGGTGTTTGAGGCGTATTAAATTCTTGTGTTCATTGATATACGGGGCAACCAAGATAGATCTTTGTAAAACCGTGTAGTGTGCTTGATTGAGAGAATGCCCGTCCCTACATATCATTGCTTTACATCCTAGGGTGCCTTTTCCACGCAGTCTCCCCTCATGTCGTGATTCTGAAACACCAATCGCCTTAAGGTCAGGAATAAAATCAACACAAAACTCAATGACCTCCTCTGTTACATAGCCCTTGGAGATGCTTCCTTCTGGCCTAACACGGTTATGAACATATTTCTTTAAGACTCCCATGTACCTCTCAAAGGGGAACATATTGTGTAGAAATACAGGACCGAGAATGGCAATCTCTTCTACTAGGTGAACCAGGAGATGCATCATAATATTGAAGAAGGATGGTGGGAACAC
Source organism: Avena insularis (assembly GCA_023614405.1). Taxonomy (NCBI): domain Eukaryota; kingdom Viridiplantae; phylum Streptophyta; class Magnoliopsida; order Poales; family Poaceae; genus Avena; species Avena insularis. The sequence goes on from CM042690.1 coordinate 511,062,203, forward strand.
CAACTCAAAGTTGACAAGACATTGGGCCACATCATGCTCAGAACCCTAGTAGGCTTTTTGGATCGATTACCTTGAGATATTGCATTGAGGAATGCACATAGCTTCACAATGGGTACTCGAACATTTTAGGTAGAAGCCCCTCAATGCAATCGGAAGCAATTGTGTCATAATCACGTGGGTCATGAGACTTCAGGTTTTGGAATTTTTTCTCGCCATATTTATTATTCCTTTATATTCGACGAGAAGCCGACGTGACCTTGATATCGCTCGGGCATTTAAAAAGATTTCCTTCTCTGCTTTAGTAAGAGCGTAGCTGGCAGGAGTTAAGTGGCATCGTTTACCCCTCTCGTTCTCAGGATGCATAGGCTCTTCAGGGTCTTTCAGACGTTGCTGGTCCTGCCGTGCTTTCGGTGTATCTTTTGTCTTCCCATGCACTCCTAGGAAGCCTAGAAGGTTCACGCAAACATTCTTCGTCACGTGCATCACGTCGATTGAAGAGCGGACCTCTAAGACTTTCCAATAGGGTAGGTCCCAAAATATAGATTACTTCTTCCACATGGGCGCGTGTCCGGCATCGTCATTCGGAACAGATAGACTGCCAGGACCTTTTCCAAAGATTACTTCTAGGTCCTTGACCATACCAAATACCTCCTCACCGCACGGAGGACAGGCTTCCTCCGGGTTACGCCAGACGTTTGAAATGCTTGCCTTTCTTTTCTTTGGATGCAGTGTTGGAAGAAATCGACGATACCCTAGGTACACAACCTTCTTACATTTATCCAAATATACACTTTTAGTCTCATCTAAACAGTGTGTGCATGCATTGTATCCCTTGTTTGTCTGTCCTGAAATGTTACTAAGAGCAGGCCAATCATTGATGGTTACGAAAAGCAATGCTCGTAGGTCAAATGGCTCCCCTTTGTGCTCATCCCACATTACACCTGGTTTGGCCCACAGCTGTAAAAAGTTCTTCAACTAATGGCCTTAGGTACACATCAATGTCGTTGCCGGGTTGCCTCGGGCCTTGGATGAAACGGCATCATAATGAACTTCCTCTTCATACACAACCAATGAGGAAGGTTATAGATACATAGAGTCACAGGCCTTTGTGGTGCAGCTCTGCTCACCAAAAGGATTCATGCCATCTGTACTTAGACCAAACCTTAAGTTCCTTGCGTCACGTGCGAAGTCCGGGTACTCTTGCTCGACTTTTCTCCACTGTGACCCATCAGCGGGGTGTCTCAACATCGCGTCTTTCTTACGGTCTTCCATGTGCCATCACAACAACTTGGCATGCTCTTTATTTCTGAAGAGACGTTTTAACCGTGGTATTATAGGAGCATACCACATAACCTTGGCAGGAACCTTCTTCCTAGGGGCCTCGCCCTCAACATCGCCAGGATCGTCTCGTCTGATCTTATACCATGCAAAGGTTGCATACCGGGCATGCATCCAAATTCTCGTACTTCTCACCGCGGTAGAGGATGCAGTCATTAATGCAAGCATGTATCTTCTGCACGTCTAATCCTAGAGGACAGATAACCTTCTTTGCTTGGTATGTACTGTCGGGCAACTCATTATTTCTTGGAAGAAGATTCTTCATTTTTACCAACAACTTTGAAAATGCGCTGTCAGTCACACCGTTCTCTGCCTTCCATTACAGCAAATCTAGTGTGGTACCTAGCTTTTTGTGGCCATCTTCGCAAGTTGGGTACAACAATGTTTTGTGATCCTTTAACATCTGCTCCAGCTTCTCCTTCTCCTTTTCAATTTCACATTCTTCCTTTGCATCAGTAATGGCCCGACCAAGATCGTCATCAGCGGGCCCATCTGCTGCCTCTTGATCTTCATTATCTACCTCCGTTGCAGTATCATCATATTCAGGATACATATTATGATAGTTGTCATCATCCCCTTCTTCTTCGTTGTCTTCCATCACAACCCCTTTTTCTCCGTGCTTGGTCCAACAATTATAGTTGGGCATGAAACCGGATCGAAGCAGGTGGGCGTGAATGGTTCTGGTATTTGAGTAGTCTTTCTTGTTCTGACAGTGAACACACGGACAGCACATAAAACCATTGTGACCATGGTTTGCATTAGCCACAACGATGAAATTTTGGAGGCCCGTAATATACTCGGAAGTGCGGCGGTCACCGTACATCCATTGCCGGTTCATCTGCATTAATATATAGTATATATCAAAAAATAATAGGAAGATGACCATTTATATATATATAGTACATCAATGACACATGAAAGGATAGTTGCCGACCTCGACCGAGAAGGAAAGAGTAACGAGAAAACTTATTTTGAGCTCTCGGGCATTTCACCGAATATCTCTTGTGCATACGAAAAAACACAAACTAGCACACTTCACACCCTCTTGCTAGGCTCCAAAATGAGATAATGAAAAAATAAAAGAGTGGGGTGTGGGCTGCGGTGTCTTATATAGCCTCCCCTTTAATACCGGTTCAAGCCACGAACCGGTGTTTAGGGGGGGGGCTACTCGGGCCACTGGTACAGGTTCGAACCGGTGTTAAAGGGGGCTCCTTTGGCCACGCTGGTACAGACACCCCTTTAACACCGGTTCGTAGAAGCCCATTTCTAGGCTTAATCAAAAGCCTCGTTTCCACTGGTGAATAGCCAAGCGGCAGTGGACACCGTGTGCAAGCCAGGCCTTGTAACTGGCCGCGGAACCTGTACACCAAGCGTGGAGTTGCGCCAATCCATCCGAGAAGACTCTGCTTGCGTCTGTCGGAGAACCTGTACGTTGTATTTGCTACTGCTTCCCTTCGTCTTCGTCTTGGACGTGAACGCCTAGCTATGGACAGCTCCAGTACCTGTACGCCAGTTTGCTTCTGAACCTGTACATCGGCTTCCGGGTAACGCATAGGAGCCGTGCTTGTGCGGCGAGTGCCCGAGCTGCTCCAGGACGCCGGGAAGAGTTGTATATATACGCCGCGATCTGTACGCCTATACGCCAGCACCGAACTGCACCCATCCGCCGGGAAGAGCTGTATCTGTACGCCACGCTGAAGCCAGCAATTGGGCTTGGTGAAGGTGGACGGAACGAGTGGCGGGCTACTCGTCGACGGTGGCTCCGCGGCATCGTCTTCCTCCAACAAATGGGAAGCGGGCTGGTCCATGACATCGACCCCGGCTACCGGCGAGCTTCATCGGCGTGTCGGGCGCATCGGCCGGCGAGCTTGGCGTTGGCGAGGTACGGCGGGCGTTGGTGCTGTTCTGCCCGTGGGACTTGGGCTGGATGATGGCGTCGTGTACCTCTTCACCGGCCACGGCGACGACGAGCTACTGTCGCACCGACCGACGGGCTTCGCGGTGGTGCACTCTGTGACGGCGACTGTGATCTGCCATGCTACCTGCGAGAAGAAAAAGATCATACAAAAGCCTCACCACTGGGGAAGATGGTTTTCGCCTCCATGGACCATGGTCGTCGTCCTTCTCCACGTGCTCGTGAGGTCTTCTTCAGCTGGGTGCGTTGTGTCTTCTTGAGTCTTGAGTCTGCCGATCAGCTGCGATCTCCGCGTCCGGCCGATGTGATGTGAGGCCTCGGGCAGCAAGTTGCTTCTGAGTTTCTGCTCTCGTCCAGCCGTGCGTCCTTGCCGCCTGCCCCTCGCTCCCCCTGGCAATTGAGATGTGTCTCTCCTTATATAGGACTAGCAAAAGTGTCCGTGCGTTGCTACGACTAATTTAACACTTGATATTCGGCTCATAAATTAGTCTCTCATTGTTGCCGAGAACTTATCAAAGATGTCACAAAAAATGACCAAATTCGATTGGTTATCATATAACAAATGATTTTTGCATGCACTACGAGAGTTTAATAAATATCCAAAAGTTTAAAACAATTCAAAGAATTGAAACCGATTTAAGGGATTCAAGCTGTTTAAAAACGATTCAAATGAGTTCTGGAGCAAAAAAAACAGATGTAGACAATAGCCGTCGCCAGCGTGTGATCTGCTAGGTTCAGAATCTGATATGGTACTCGTGCATGAATAAAGATCGAACTTTCTGACCAAAGACACAGAAGCCCCGCTACTTGTCTAGCTTAGGATTGCATGACAGCCATAAATTAAGATACTGTAATGTTTTAGATTGAGCTGAAAGACACATAACCAGCAACAATGCGTCATGGATTCCACGGAGCCTATATATATACAGCCATGAAATCACCTCGCAACTCAACTCATCATCACTCCATGTCGTCGTCATCGCAGACTCCCAGCTTGCCGTAGTGATGCAGGATGAGCCAGAGCAGGGCGGCGTTGAAGAACCACGTTCTCATTCACGAACCGTCACCTGGCGTACATCTTATCTTGGCTGCAATGGGAGACTGGTAGTGGCGTAGCGCATCCAGGCGGGACATAGTGCTACCGTCATTACCGACGACGTCGCTGGTGGTGCTACGACGGCCAGGCACAGCCTCGACCACGTCAACAGGAGCGATCGCTAGTATAGCTGCTGGGGCGATTTACAGGCGGTGGACTGAGTATGGACACCAGGGGCGAGGAGGTAGGATAGGGTGGGTACCCTTGGCCTTGGTGAAGGCAGAGGCGATGGATGTTGCGACTGCGGCCTGGTCTGCGCCGGCCGCGCAGGGGACTACATCGGCAACAGCGCCCGTCCGCGAAGCACGCTGCGTCCTGGTCGCGCCTTGGTCGGTGCTGGGCCGACGCCTTGTGGTCAGGGACCGGCAGTTGGAATCGCGGTGGAGTGGTTCTTTTAATTGAACCGGTAAATTCACTTACGGGTGGCACATGTGGATAATTATCCTTAACTGATAGAGACAAAATCATCTAAAAAAACAAAACCTATAAGAAACACTTCATACTTTATTATTAGGTATAGAAGTAGCATGGTGTCCAGATAAGTATGCGGCCGTGCTTTCCGTTAACCGCACGCCATATCTGTCCAGAGAATCGTTCAAAATATTATCTCTTCAGCTTCTAGAACATCGGTTGGGCCCACGTAGAGGTTAATACGTGATGAACTCCCGGCAGGTTTAAACGGTACAAGACTATTCCCTGTCACGTCTGGCATGGGTCTGCCCCCGTCCGATCGATCGATCACGCCTAGGATTCAGCAAATGAACTATCCTCATGTACGTACGTGTAAAAATCCATCAGTTCATCAGCTAGGCAATTGGTACTTTTCCTATTTGGTGGGCCCTTCTCCGATTGACGCCGGGCTCCGTTCAAAATATTATCTCTAGGAAGTATAGAACACTTTCGTGACACAGCTAGCAAAATATTTGGCCAGTCCCATGTTGAGATTGACACCTGATTTAGTTACAGATTAAACGTCATGGGACTCTTGTCACGTCCGCTTGTTGGTCTTCTCCTGGCCGGCCGATCGATCGTCGAATCCATGGATGCACGCCTACGAGCAGTCCATCAATCAGAAACACGTGCATGTATGTGAAGAATAATTCATATATCATGCATGCCTGCTCATCCTGTATTGGCCAGCGTGTATATGCTATAACAGTATAACTAAATCTTGTCCATGTATTGCCTCCTCAGGACTAGCTGATTTTTTAGCTGATCCTTAATTCTCACAGCCATTCCAAAGTGATCCTGCAAAACATAAACGCACAAAAAATCCTCGAACAGATACTGAATCCAAAGACTTATTATTATCTTGAGTACACTAATCTTGCTAATAAAGATTGTGTGAAGATTTGTATGAAGGAAAAATTTCAAGTGTAAGAAAAGAATGTAATGAGATGAAGAATGGACTAAAGCTCAAGCTTGGGGATGCCACCCGTGTCACTGATGACCCAAATATATCGAGCTCGTTGGGGAACCCCAAGAGGAAGGTATGATGAACACAACAACAAGTTTTCCCTCAGTAAGAAACCAAGGTTATCAATCCAGTAGAAGCAAGGAAACACCCTAAAGGTATAGCTAGCTGAACGTTGGCAGGGCGTACTACCGGTGCCAGCAGCAATGTGGAGACCTGCACAACACAACCACAGAACTTTGCCCCCAACCTTGCGATGAGGTTGTCAATCTCACCAGTTTTACTGAAAACAAAGGATTAAAAGTATCGAATGGAAGGAAGTAATAGTTTGTAGAAAGTAAACACAAAGCAGTAAACAGTTTGTAGATTGTATGTAAAAGAAAGGACCGGGGTCCATAGTTCACTAGAGGTGGCTCTCCTTAAGATAGATAACATGCTGGGTGAACAAATTACAGCGGAGCAATTGACAAACATCGAGAAAGCATACAAGCATATACTAATCATCTTGACTCCTTTGAGACTTGATTGGGCATTACAACATTATACATAGACCGCCATCCAACTGCATCTATGACTAATAATCCACCTTCAGGTTATCATCCGAACCCCCTCCAGTATTAAGTTGCAAGCAACAGATTATTTGTAACATCCCAAAACTTTAATCCAAGCTTATCAAGATCCAAATCATCAAAATTAGGGTTAACAAAAACTTTTTCAATCAAAAATATGAAAGCTTTCATATGTGTGTGCATTTAAAAATAGGAGTTGTTTGAATTGCCATGTTTAAGTGATCCATTGCTTGTAAAATGATTCTTAGGTGAAATAAACATCATCTAGACCATTCCCAAACAAATCCCAATGAAAAAAAAATCAAAATGAATAAAAGAAAGAAATGGTCATTTGTGCCATTTTAATCAACATGCCTACTTTGGCTATTCCTAGTACTCAAAACCTAATAGAAACATTTGTGGATCTTTACACCCTTGCTAGTACACATAATGAGGTACCAAGGTCCACTTTGTGATATGCTAAAAACAATCAAATACTAATTTTAAATGACAGTTTAAAATTGAATCTATTTCATATGGGAAGATCCCACTATTTCAAAAACCACTCAAACATGTTCAATTTTCAAAACCCTTGCAACCAGAGACTACCTAGTACTAGTGGGGATCACTCAAAATTTTTGAGCCCAAAATTCAAAAGTAAAGTTCATGCAGCCATTTCATCAGACACTTGGCAGGCAGAATTCAAACAAAACAAATTTCACTATTTTAGTGTTCTGGCCAAACTTGTCCCCCACATTGCCACCAAAATCTCTCCACTACTCCCCCTACCCCTCTCTAGCCCAGCCACACACTGTGCCACAACCAAATGGTCATGGCCATTAAGGCCGAGCCCCCATTTGGGCACCTCACCGGCGACAGCACGCCACAGCCGCCGCTAGCACCATCCACCGTGTCCTGGAGGTAGCCCGTGGTCCACCTCCACCGTCCAACCAGCCCCAGCCTAAGGACAGCGGCCAGAACGGCCAGGAACCGCCGCGCCCGGAGCCTGTCGACCATGCCGACGCCGCCAGAAGCGCCTGTCCCAGCGAGCGGACCTCGCCTAGCTCCAGCCACCCGTTTACACGATCCCCACCGGCCTAGCAAGCTAACGGACATGCCCAATCCCCCGACCGTGCCCCGTAGTCGCCGGCCACCGTAAAACTCGCCGTCGGTAGAGACTTAGTGCATGCCGTGCTCTTCACTTTCCCCGACCGCAAACCACTGCACAAGCACCACCGTGACACTCGCCAGGGCACCGCCCACCGTCCTAGCGCACCGCACGCCTAGCTCATTGTGCATCATCGCCACCGCGAGCACCGCATCTCTCTCTGCGCCGCCAGCCGCCTATAAAAGGAGCCCTCCCTAGCACCAAAGACTCACACCATTCCACTCCCCTCTCCTCACTGGTCCTTCCCCACCTCTTGGCGGAGCCGCTCGAGCCTTGGTTCGCCGGAATTTCGCCGGAGGAGCCTGCTGTAGAGGAGGAGAAGGCGCCGTCGATTTCGTCCACCCTAGGAGCTGCCGCGACCACCCCTGAGCCCGCCGTCGACAGCACGTTCGATCGCCCCCATCACCGCCGTAGCTGGAGCCCTGGTATGCCCCCTGAGCACCCCCCACCGAGCCGTTAGGGTTTGTCCTTGCCGACAAACTGTTCGCCGGAGACGACACCTCTCAGCCGTAGATTCCCCTTCTAATCTAACGGCCCACATCGTCTGCATCACGACCGGTGGACCCCTCCGTCGGCCGTTCTCGTGTTGGACGCCACTGGGGCCTGTTAGCATTTCCATGACCAGTTAGTTTGAATTAGGATTTTTCTTTTTAGTTTAAACTTAGTTCCGTCCCTTAGTTCAAAATTCAATTCAGAGAGATTTACCAATCCAAATGAAGTGATTCCAATTTTTTTGGAAAGCTACTGAAAAGATCTATCCAAGCCTGTTCGATTTAATTCATTTAGAGTTAGAAATCTCTCTTAGTAAAAATAACAAGACAAAAGCTTTTGCACCTTGCAACATTTTTATAAAATCAACCAAGTTAGCTTTTGAGTTGATTCCAACTCTCAAAAATCACATTTTACCATACCTATCTGAATATGTAACAATATTAGGATTTACATGCAGTGACTTTGGACTAGTACCAAAATAATGCTATATAGGCATTTCTAGTCACTTTAAATCATCAAATAATGAACTTAAACCAAAATATTTATGATCCAACCCTTAAATTACATTCCCACATGTTAGAATATGTGGTGATGACATGTGTCCACATGATCCCATATTTTAAGTGGTGAATATTAAATCTTAGTTAATTTTTCAATGAGTAGAAATTACTTTTCTAAAATAAAAAGGAGGAAACTATTGAATAAAACGTGTGATGCTTGTGATGATAATAGATCATCAATTGTGTGCCTTAGAGTACTAATTAGACTAGTTAAGTATTTTTTGGTGATTGTGTACTCCGTATGTATTTATAGACGATAGTACCGACCAAGCTTACGAGGAGGAGGAGTGCTACCAAGAAAAAGAAGAAGAAAACTTTAACCACTGCACCAACCAAGGCAAGCTATTGTTAGCAAGCTAGAATTAAGCTAGATGAATGAGCAAAGATGCCTTAGGCATGCTTTGGTCACACCACTTTGACTATTACTACCCCAAGTATTACCTTACAAGCTTTACTTCCTTTACTTTACACAAAGCCCCTTACTTGTTTTGAAGATAACATAAAGAGTATAAACTTGACCTATTTAGATAAGCCTTAGATGTCATTCTATGACATGAGATTGAACCCATCATCTTTCCACCTTAGTGAACACTCTTAACTTAGTAGTTTAGAGTAGATCAAAACTTGAGTCAATTTAGATGGGAACAATTGGTGAAAATGAATTATGAAAACCTTGGAATGATGAGTCATTCTATTGAGATGTTTTGACATGTGTTGAGAAACACAAATGGTTTATGATGATGAAAATGTTGAGGCATGAGCCTTAGCCCTTTTATAAAATTGATGGTTGGATTCAGATGCAATACCATTCCAAATTTACGGTACAACCACACTACCTGAATTGGGTAAGGCTTAGCCGGAAGTTTATATGCATTAGTATTAGTTCCCTCGCGGGAGAGGTTTGAGATGAGGCTACCTCTCAATGTTGTCCACCTATGCAGTGCCCAAGATGACTGATGGTCATGGTTGGGAGGCCATGCTCATAGGAGAGGTGCTTATACTAGGGTGTGTAAAGAAAATGTTATGTTTGATTATCTGCATACTAAGTATGATGATTCAGGGTTATCCCTGACAGATGTATCGAATCTTGTGGTGAAAGTGTACCACCTCTGCAGAGTGTCAAACTATTCGAATAGCCATGACATGATTATGGACAGTTGGAATGGCCATACTGTTTCGTTGTCAGATGTTTTCCAAATAACTTGAAATGAATGATGAATCTTGACTTGACCACAACAGGGTTGTGTTTATGACAATAGCTTCCCAACTTAAGTGATTCTAGAATTTTACTTTATCTTTCTTTGCTTCAGAACTCAGATTAGGTTTCAAACTTAACTTCATAGTTAAACTTAGATTTAGCACTTTAACTTAGCACTATACTACTTATTAGTGGTAGTTTGCGAGTACTTAAAGAGTACTCATGGCTTTTGTCCCTGGCTATTCTAATGGACAGACTATGAAGGAGACTATCAAGATGATGGGCAGCAGGACGACTATGATAACTAGGACTATCTGCCTTCGTCAACATTGCCTGTGCCCCTAAAGATGGACCCCACCGCTACGCTTATCTTTTATTTCCGCTGCTTGTTGTATTAAGACTGGATCATGAGATCCATATTTGTGTAAGACCTTATGTATGGTTTGTAATGGATGATGTGCTGTGATATCCAATCCGTTATGTCTCGCAAAAATGGCAATCCTGGGATTGCGAGGTATGGCATAACGGGCATCTGGGATTAAAAATCCGTGTGTTGACATTATTGCTTTACGAATTGCGTGTAAATTAAACAATACGATTGTTATATGAACAAAGGATTGTTGTTTTCTCCCTAGTAGCAATAACACATCTAGTACCTTAGAGATTTCTGTCACTTCCCCAGATTACCAGAGGCATGAACCCACTATCGAGCATAAATACTAACTCTTGGAGTTGCTAGCATCTACTTGGCCAAGATAGCTACTAACAACAAAAAGCATGCAAGATCACAAATAACAAAGACATGATACAATCAATAATCAATCTAAAATAACATCTCAATATCCATAGGATCCCCACAAACACAACATGTATGGATTACAAATAGATGATCTTGATCATGAACGGAGCTCACAAGATCTAAACATGAAAGCACAAAGGAGGAGAACCAGCCATCTAGCTACTACATGGACCCATAGTCTAGAGATGAACTACTCACGCATCACACCGGAGGCTTGCATGATGATGAATAAGGCCTGTGGTGGTGCCCTCTCCGTGGTGCCGGAAGAGCTTCAGATCCCTCCTAATCTAGGGATGGAGATGACGGCGGCTACAGACTCTTTCGTGGATTTTTGATCGGGTACTTAGGATTTTGGTATTGGAGGCAATATATAGGCGGAAGGAGAGGCCGAGGGGGTGCTGGGGTCAGCCAGACCACCCCCTAGCGCGGGCCAGGCTTGGCCGCGCGGCCAGGTGGTGTGGTCGGGCCCCAGCCCTTCTCCGTCTCGTATTTTGGCTCCAGATGTCTTCCGGTAAAATAGCAACTTTGGATTTTGTCCCGTCCAATTCCGAGAGTATTCATTTTCTCACTTCCTAGAACCAAAAACAGCAGAAAACAAGCAGCTGGCACTGTGGCTCTTGTTAATAGGTTAGTCCAAGAAATCATATGAAAAGTACTCTAAAGTGTGGACAAAACACAAGAAAGTAGATAAAACCAAGCATGGAACATCAAAAATTATGGATACGTTTGCAACGTATCAACATCCCCATGCTTAACTCCTGCTCGTCCTCGAGTAGGTGAGTGATAAAAAGATAGAATAATTTTTGAGGTGACATGCACCATCATAACCTTGATCAAAGTATTTGTAAAACAATGATAGCTGGGATCATAGTACTTCAATCATAACATGAAAGACAAAGTTCTAACAATAAGACAAAGCAACTATGTTGCAACATGAAAAGGCACAAACAAAAGATTCATGAATAACAATGCTTTGCAAGAAGTTTGTTTGTTTCACATAAAGAAAACATAGCATAATAGTATTCAGCTTGTCCATCATAGAGTAGCAAATATAAATGCATAGGACACCTTCAAAGTTCATATGAGTGACTAGATACAAATAGTTTAAACCAAGCAATATCAAGTTATGCATCAATCAACTAGTCTTGGGACAATGCACATAGAACTAAGAATGGCCACTGTGCTCTCAAAGTAGGTGTATAAAGGTAGAAGATGGAGACTTAATATAATGGTGGAAGAAAGGCCTTTATAAAAGGAAGTAGGAATTCAAGTCTCATAAAGAGCTTCCAAAAATTATCATAATCATCTTGAAGTGATTAAGGTTAAAGTGAACAGATTATGGTGTACATGCTTGACGAAGTATAAGTTAGAAATCTCATGTCCCTTGAATACGAGGGGCGCTCCTCATGCTACTCAACTTTAGTCACCGGTAAGTTCTTGTCATCATAAGTACATGTGTATCATAGAGAACCGCCAATACGGAATAATCCCCATATCAAAATGACAAGGCAAGCAGACAACGAGCATGTCAGCAATCTTCTTATTTACCATGGGAATATGGTGCTTTTCTCTCTCTTTCCTCTTTTCATAATCTCTTTTTTTTCTCTTTTTTCTCAATATAGGACTCTTTTTTTATAAGAAGAATGCTTCATAGACAGCTCATTATGGTTACGCTGCAGGTTTCCACCATGTCAGCATGGATTAGACTAGCGGCCCAGGCGTTTTTCTAACACATATACATAACTCCATGGACTTACAAACTCTCCTTTCATTTCACACTGACGACATCCATAGACAAAAGAGCATGATATCAACTAGGTACAAAGTACCCGTGCAATGTTGAAAGCGCTCCCCATGACAGCATGGTTCTGCTAATCCCCAACAATAAGTGCAAGTATATACAACATAGACGACACAATGGTTCAAGTTTATTAAGGGCAAGAAAAGTAAAGTGTGCCATCAAGTTCGTGAGAGCTTTAATCACTAGTTTTCTCATAACAAGTTTAATTTGGAAGGTAAACAAAAGCATGAATATACTTGGAATGGCATAAGCTAGTAGGTAGGTATGGTGGACTCTTTAGAATAACTTGGTTTAGGGAGTTGGATGCATGAGTGGAACTCATACTTGGTTACGAAGGCTAGCAAAAGACTGGGATCGACAAACTAAGAGAGCAATAATGGCCATAATCATGCAGAGCGACAAAACATAATTGATCAAAGCATAAAGTGATACTACAAGTTGAAAACTAAAGGATCATAAAGGCTAATGGTGACTTTGGATAGTCATAACATGGTGTGAGCATGCGCCAAGTCAACCCAAATAAAGCATCAAAGGAGAATACCACAATACTATGCTTTAATATGCTAAAACAACGCATGATTCATCCAAGGCACATTAAGCAATATCAATTGTTTATAACAAGTCATGCTACAGCAAATAATACTAAGCATAAAGCCAAAACAATATCAAGTATGGCATAACAAAGCATAGGACATAGTCAAAACAAGCTCTCTTTACCACTTAAGCATGGACTTTCCTACTCTTTTCCAAACCAAACCAAACTATTTGAAAACCATTGTATGAAAGAGGGGTCCGACCAATTTATTCAGAAAACTAAGCAAACAAAAGCAAACAAAAATCCAAAATGAAAACGAAAAAGGAGACGCTCAAGAACAACACAACTGTGCATGAAACAATAAAAATGAAGCGTTTGGAAGAAACCTGAGATTTTTATTGATGAAGAGGGGGATGCCTTGGGCATCCCCAAGCTTTGACGCTTGTATTTCTTGGATATTTCTTGGGGTGACACGCGTGGCATCCCCAAGCTTGAGCTTTAGTCCATCCTTCATCTCATTACTCATTCCTTCCATACACCTGAAATTTTTCCTTCATACAAAACTTCACACAATCTTTATTAGCAACATTAGTGCACTCAAGATAATATGTCTTTAAGGTTCAGTTATAACATCAATAAACTTCCATTAAACACTAGCTACTGAAGCATTTCCCTCAAAAATCTCAGTTCCCCAAAAGAACTCAAAAAGGAACCAACAAGAAGCAAATGCAGAAAATGGCAGAAATATGTCAAAACAGACCAGCAGGTAAAGACGAATTTTTTCAGAGACCTTCTGTTGCTCAAATCAAAAAGTGTTGAACTAACGAAAGTTAGATAACAACCTGGGACAGAAGCACAAACATTCACGCCTCAAAAGAATGTACAGAGATTTTACATGAATTTTTACGGTGAAGCACAAAAATCTGTTTCGGGACAGCAACTTTCCCAATCATTACTTCTCTCTCATTAGAGGTTACTCTTGGCACAAAAAGTAAATAAAAAGGATAAGGAGCAGTTATTATTGAAGTAATAACTTCCAAGACTCATCTAAAACTTTTGGGTTATCTCCCAATAAGTACTTTTTTAACGCCTTTAAGTTAGGCATAAGAAGCAAGAAAAAGAATCAAGTGTTCTCAAATGAAGAAGCATTAAGATCAATATCAGAAATATCTTCAACAAGGCAAGGTATATCATCCAAATAAGTTCTAGAGGATCCTCTCTCCATGCTCTTGGGTTCACTACTTTCATCAAAAGGGTTTTTAGGAACACTCCAATCAAAATTCTTTTCTATGGCTTCATGTATTGCTACCAGTTTAAAGGGTATTGGTACCTTAGCTTCCTCCCCATTAGGTTTAGTTTTGTTCATCTTTTCTCGTGTACCAACAACATCTACACATGAGCCTAGCATATCGAAACGTTGAAAGACTTTTCTAGATTCCTTGGCAACATCATAGAATTCCTTAAGCAAAGTTTCAAGAATAAAATCCCTCTTTTCAGGGTCCTCAATTTCCTTAAGTTTAAGAAACATTACTTGCATTAAGGGGTTAAGGTTAACAAACCTAGCTTCCAACATTTGAACTAAAGAAGCTGCAGCGATTTCATAGTTTGGAGCAAGTTCTGCAAGGGATCTATCCTCAATATCCTCATGTTTACTAACATGATTAAAGAATTCTTCAATATTATCTTTTCCAATTATTGAACCACTACCTATTGAAAGGTATTTCAAGGTGAATTTAGGGATCAACATGGTGAGCTAAGGAAGAGGTAACAACTAAAGGAGACTTAATATTTTTGTGTTTTCAAATAAGAAAGCAAACTAGTAAAACTATTTTTTTTGTGTGTTTTTGATTAAAGAAACAAGCAAACAAAGCAAAAGAAAACTAAGCAAAACAAAAATAACAAAGTAAAGAGATTGGTGATGAGGGACTCCCCTTGTGAAGATGTCCTTGACTCCCCGGCAACGACGTCAGAAAAAGTTGTTGATGGCCCAAATATATCGAGCTCGTTGGGGAACCCCAAGAGGAAGGTATGATGAGCACAACAACAAGTTTTCCCTCAGTAAGAAACCAAGGTTATCAATCCAGTAGGAGTAAGGAAACACCCCAAAGGTGTAGCTAGCTTAACGTTGGCAGGGTGCACTACCGGTGCCAGCATCAACGTGGAGACCTGCACAACACAACCACGGAACTTTGCCCCCAACTTGCGATGAGGTTGTCAATCTCACCGGTTTTGCTGAAAACAAAGGATTAAACGTATCGAAGGGAAGGAAGTAATAGTTTGCAGAAAGTAAACACAAAGCAGTAAACAGTTTGTAGATTGTATGTAAAAGGAAGGACTGGGGTCCATAGTTCACTAGAGGTGGCTCTCCTTAAGATAGATAACATGCTGGGTGAACAAATTACAGCGGGGCAATTGACAAACATCGAGAAAGCATACAAGCATATACTAATCATCTTGACTCCTTTGAGACTTGATTGGGAATTACAACATTATACATAGACCGTCATCCAACTGTATCTATGACTAATAATCCACCTTCAGGTTATCATCCGAACCCCCTCCAGTATTAAGTCGTAAGCAACATATTATTACTTTATGAATTGCGTGTAAAGTAAACAATACGGTTGTTCTATGAACAAAGGATTGTTGTTTTTTCCCTAGTAGCAATAGCACATCTAGTACCTTAGAGATTTCTGTCACTTCCCCAGATTACCAGAGGCATGAACCCACTATCGAGAATAAATACTAACTCTTGGAGTTGCTAGCATCTACTTGGCCAAGATAGCTACTAGCAACAGATAGCATGCAAGATCACAAATAACAAAGACATGATAGAGTCAATAATCAATCTGAAATAGCATCTCAATATCCATCGGATCCCCGCAAACACAATATGTATGGATTACAAATAGATGATCTTAATCATGAACCGAGCTCACAAGATCTAAACATGAAAGAACAAAGGAGGAGAACCAACCATCTAGCTACTACATGGACCCGTATTCCAGAGATGAACTACCCACGCATCACACCGGAGGCTTGCATGATGATGAAGAAGGCCTCCAGGGTGAATTCCCCTCTCCGGCAGGGTGATGGGAAGAGCTTCAGATCCCTCCCGATCTAGGGATGGAGATGATGGCGACTGAACTCTTCGTGGATTTTTGATCGGGTACTTAGGGTTTTGGTATCGGAGGCAATATATAGGCGGAAGGAGAGGCCGAGGGGGTGCTGGGGTCGGCCAGACCACCCCCTGGCGCGGGCCAGGCCTAGCAGCGTGGCCAGGTGGTGTGGCCGGGCCCCAACCCTTCTCCGTCTCGTATTCTGGCTCCAGATGTCTTCCGGTAAAATAGCAACTTTGGCTTTTGTCCCGTCTAATTCCGAGAATATTCATTTTCTGACTTCCTGGAACCAAAAACAGCAGAAAATAGGCAGCTAGCACTGTGGCTCTTGTTAATAGGTTAGTCCAAGAAATCATATGAAAGTACTCCAAAGTGTTGACAAAACACAAGAAAGTAGATAAAACCAAGCATGGAACATCAAAAATTATAGATACATTTGCAATGCATCGGTCACCCCAAGAAATATCCAAGAAGTACAAGCGTCAAAGCTTGGGGATGCCCAAGGCATCCCCTTCTTCATCAATAAAAATCTCAGGTTCTTCCAAACACTTCATTTTTATTGTTTCATGCACATTTGTGTTGTTCTTGGAGCGGCTTTGCTTTTGTTTTTAGTTTTCTTTAGTTTGGTTTGCTTAAATAAATTGGTTGGACCCCTGCATTCATACGTGGTTTCAAATAAGTTGATTGGTGATTGGAAAAGAGTAGGAAGCTTCATGCTTATAAGTGGTACAAAAGGAGCTTGTTTAGACTATGGTCTAGACTTTATCATGTCATGTTTGATATTGCTTTGACCTTATGCTTAGTGATTATTGTTGTAGCATGACTTGTTCCAAACAATTGAGATTGCTTAATGTGCCTTAAAAGAATCATGCGTTGTTTTAGCATACAAAAGCATAATATTGTGGTATTCTCCTTTGATGCTTTATTTGGGTTGACTTGGCACATGCTTATACCATGTTAAGGCTATACCAAGTCACCATAGCCTCTATGATCATTTAGTTTTTAACTTGTAATATCACTTTATGCTTTAATTAATGATGTTTTGTCGCTTTGCATGATTATGGCCATTATTGCTCTCTTAGTTGGTCGCTCCCAGTCTTTTGCTAGCCTCCATAACCAAGTATGAGTTCCACTCATGCATCCAACTCCAAATAAAACAAAGTTATCCAAAGAGTCCACCATACCTACCCATTAGCATTTGCTATTCAAAGTATATTCATGTTTTTATCTACCTTTCGAATTAAACTTATTATTAAAAAACTAGTGATTAAAGCTCTCATGAACTTGATGGCACACTTTACTTTTCTTGCCCCTAATAAACTTGAACCATTGTGTCGTCTATGTTGTATATGCTTGCACTTATATGTTGGGGATTAGCAGAACCATGCTATCATGGGGAACACTTTCAACATTGCACTTATACATTGTACCCAGTTGATATCATGCTCTTTTGTTTATGGATGTCATCGTTGTGAAATGAAAGGGGAGCTTGTAAGTCCATGGAGTTATGTATGTGTGTTAGAGAAACGCCTGGGCCACTGGTCTAATCCATGCCTAATCATGGTGGAAACCTGCAGCGTAACCATAATGAGCAATCTATGAACCATTCTTCTTATAAAAAAGAGAGATTGAGAAAAATAAAATAAAATAAAAAAAGAGATGAGAAAAGAGGAAAGAGAGAAAAAAGCACCATTCTCCCATGGTAAATAAGAAGATTGCTGAGATGCTGTTTGTCTGCTTGCCTTGTCATTTTGATATGGGGATTCTTCTGTATCATCGGGCAAGGGGTACCCCATTGGCGGTTCTCTATGATACACATGTACCTACTATGACAAGAACTTACCGGTAACTAAACTTGAGTAGCATGAGGAGCGACCCTCGTATTCAAGGGACATGAGATTGCCAACTTATACTTTGTCAAGCATATACTCCATAGTTTGTTCACTTTAACCTTAATCACTTCAATATGCTTATGATAGGGGCAATGAGAGCTGAAAGCTAGTAAGTACCATAATTTTTGGAAGCTCTTTATGAGACTTGAATCCCTGCTTCCTTCTATGAAGGCCTTTCTTTTACCTTTATGTTGAGTCTCCATCTTCTATCTTTTATGCACCTATTGAGAGAGAATAGTGGCCATCTTAGTTTAATGTGCATTTTTCCAAGACTTGTTGATTGATGCATAACTTTGATATTAATTGTTCTTAAACTATTTGTATCTAGTCACCCTTATGAACTTTGAAGGTGTCCTATCCATTTATGTTTTGCTACACTATGAGGGACAAGCTGAATACCATTCTTATTATGCTTTCTTTATGTGAAACAAACAAACGTCTTTCAATGTATTGTTATTTATGATCTTTTGTTTGTACCTTTTCATGTTACAACATAGTTGCTATATTGTTAGAACTCTATCTTTCATGTTCATGTTTAGAGTACCTTTGATCTCAACTGTCAACGCTTTTACAATAATGATGATCAAGATTGTGTTGTCTGCATGTCACCTACAAAATTATATTGTTTTTTCGTTTACCTACCCGAGGACGAGCAGGAACTAAGCTTGGGGATGTTGATACGTCCATAACGTATCTATAATTTTTGATGGTTTTATGCTAATAATATGCTTTTGACACTCCTTTTTGTATAAAGTTTATGATTTATTTGGACTAACCTACTAATAGTTGCAAAAGTGTACAATATTCTTGTTTTACACTTTGATTTGTAGGAATTACCAAGAATACAAGTGGAAACCTTGTTGGAGTCAAATTGGGATTTTTCCAGAAATCTGTCTCAGAACTCTTTTTGAAGATGGTCACGTTTCGGGTCGAAGACGGTGTCAAACGGAAAACTCTTCAACTACAAAGTTGTTGGAAATTTCACGTCAAACATTCTGGACATAAAATTTAGCTGATTCCGAGTCTAGACGGGCCCTCTAGGCCCGATTTACTGCAGCCCAAGATGGGGTGACGGGAATCCGAGAAGCTATATAAAGGGAGGAAACCTAATTCGCCCAAGGCACCTCCACCCACGAATTTGCAGCCACCAAAGCCACATTTTCCCCTCCCCCATGGATCCAATCTCCATGGGGGAGGGCTCCCAAGAATCCATGAAGGAAGGGGCTAAGGCGCGGTGCTCCCCCATGATACCGGCGGCGGGGAAGGAGTCCCCCGCGCCACTGCCGGTGTCGCCGCCGCCCTCTTCACCATCTTTACCATCTTCACTGCCATCTCCATCACCTAATCCTCCTAGTATGCAGTGGTTCATCCTCCCACAGACCTTGTACCGTCCTATGTAAACATGGTATTTGATGCTATAAGTTATAATCCTATGATCTATGTCATGTTTATGTAGTTTCTTTGTTCTTAGATTGAATGGTTAAACGTCTTTGGTTCATTAGAATTGTATGCTGATATGGTACAGTCCTTTGGTGTCCATTTTATTTGTGCGTGCATGGATTAAACATCATAGGGTTTGTAGTATGTGTAAAAGCAAAAGGGGGAGTTCTGCCGGAGTGACAGAAACCTGAGGACGCAAACCGAAACGTTGCACGTATGGGAGTAAGAGGACCATTAAACTTAAGGCTATGGTTGGAGAAACCTTAATGCATTGTTAGTACTTACGGATGTTTGCTAAAAATCCAATCATATAGTACATATAATTCCAAGTAGTAAAGCGCATGTATATTTAGTTTCTCCTACATAGAAAACTACATCAAAGACAATGAACCTGATCTATTCTCTATTTAAACTTGGACAAATCCACCACAATTACCACCACTATTCCACACTCATGGTTCTGTTAGTTAGTGTATTTTATTGCTGCAGCAACTAGCTTTATTTTCTTGTTATTTATTATCATGCAAAGCTATCTCTAGTACTCGTATTGTTGCTCTAATTTTATTTCCTAGATAATGCAAACGTTTAGTGTGCGTAGAGTTGTATCAGTGGTTGATAGAACTTGAAAGAATATTTATCCTACCTTTAGCTCCTCGTTGTTTTCGACAATCTTACTTATCGAAAAGGCTACACACGACCCCCTATACTTGTGGGTTATCACTAATTAGAATTAGAACTATTTGTAGTAGATTTAATTAAGGATCTTTTTGTGTGTCTTGCATTTCACGAGACGGTTATTCATATATATGTAATAAATCAGTTGTTCTATTAATATGAATAATTTCTATTATTGTCATATTTTTGGTTATAAATGAGTTGTTCTGATGGAGGTCTTATTGATAATATGTATACATTTATAATAGATGAAAAATGTCAAAAGAATATCCAACTTAAATGATAATGCATTAGTGTGTACACCACTAATTGTTTAAAGTCATAAAATAATATAAGCATGCAATGTATTCATACTGATGGATAATTGGAAACCGTTAAGATACTTGATCTATCGGCATATGCTAAAAAACACCTAGACTGGAAAATATGACTAAAAAGAATATGTTCTAATAAAATAGAATATACATTGTTGAAATACCATGCATACGATGTATAATAATTCAGCAATACAGTAGAAATCATTATCATATAAGTATAGTTGTGGACCTAAAATAAATAAGAGTATTTATTAAAAAGAATACATGACTCTGAAACTATTTGAAATATTCAAATGATCATCATAACATAATGGATATAGAATTAACAAAAGTAACAATCACTCTTCATTTGATCAAGACGATTTGTAACTAAGTTAATAGTTTGTCCCTTGCAAAAGATGGTTATCGGATAGGAGCATAGAGTTATAAGATCAAAACAACTAACACTTTTAGAAAATAGGGTGTCATCATGTTTCGTGAAAACAACACCATAAAGGTTATGACACGGTCAAGTTTTTAGAGATTTTTATAAAATCGTTACGAATACAGAGTCTTTGTAGAATATTCATAGGCAACTATGAATGTATTTTTTCATAACCAAAGGACAAACTGGTTGTTGTCAAGGGGCATACTTGTTAAGAAAAGTTTCTTGACAAAATACTAATACAAGAAAAGTGAAAGTTCGAAATCAAGATATTTGATCTTAGTCCAATTATTGAGTAGCGCAATGGAATATGTTCCGTGAAACGAAACTCTGTAGAAGGACATGTAACTACTGATTGTGATCATAAAGTTTTAATTAAGGAGTTAACTTAAGAAAGTAGGATTTAATGGTGCATTTACAAATAGTGGAAATACATTATGAATTATCATATTAGATATGATATACGTACGAACTACAAAGAAGTGATGGTAGAACTAAGTGATAGAAATGACTATGAGTCATCAAAGCTATAGAAAGTTAAATTTAAGATCAAAGGAGTAATGTGTTACTCAAATCTTATCAAAATAAGGAGTTACTTGATCATTCCTAAATAACTATGGAGTTATATGGAAAGAATGCAACTTTAGACGAAAGCTTGATTTGTACGGAAGGTTGTCTTGAAAAATTCAATAGTCAACTACAACAAATGTAGCGACGCTTAAAAGTCTGATGAATTTACGTTTAGCAATTAGATGCTGAAATCTTGCAATGGAGAATTCTCAGTTTGATAAATGATCAAAAGATTTTGGAATTACCAAAATGTTGAGAAGTTGAATACTTGTGAAGTATTTAAATGGGGGTTGAATAGTTTTCTAAATCAAATATGTAAATGACATATTTGAGTGGGAGCTCTGAGAATAGTACAACAATCTCATATGTGAATGACATTTTCAGTGGAAGCATGACAACATTCATATATGTTTGACATATATTGAATGAAGGAGTTGATATTAGTAATATTATGAAATATAGTATAGATGAAGTTGATCGAAGTATTAGACTTCAAAATCTACGGAGATAGATTATTCAATATTGAGAGTTAATATGTTTCTGCTTAAGGATTCTGCAATTAATTTCAGAATATACTAGTTTGGATTCTAAAGTAATTCAAATGAAACAAGAAAGAAGTGGTCTTACTTGTAGAACTAGATGAAAATTAAGTAAAAACACCTATGGTTGAAAGGAAGAAATTTAGAGTGTACTCAATTCATATGATTATGTCATAGGTTCTTCCGCACAACCATGTTGTATACTTGATAAAAATGTGACCCACCTCTTAGAATGAAGAACATGTTCTGTAGTGATTCAAATCACTGAACCAGGATTAGGTGAATTTTTGGAAGCATAGTGATACGTGATAATCTATATTTTTAATGATATAGGAAACTATTTCAATAATAAAAGGAAGTATTGTGAGTTTGGTTAATGATGTTCGACTTCAAGTAGTTGTGTTCCTAGTATATATGACAACTGTGAAAGTTCTCGTGATTAATCAACCGCCATATGCTACTAAGAAATAAAATCTCACTTAGTCTCCAAACCAAAATCTATAAAACACCTTATGAGATAATGTTGTGAGTGTCAAGATAAAGCGACACTGGTAATTTACAAAAGAACGTATGAATCTGGTAAAATAGATTGAAAGACAAGACGTATTTTCACGAGAAAGCATGATCTAAAAATGCTTGTGTTTATGATCGGTAAACAAATGCAACTAGATTATTTGTACTCTAATTTAAGTGGGAGACTGAAGGAGATATGTCCTAGAGAAAAATAATAAATAGGTTTATCATCATATAAACTGGTTTATAACAGTTTCATACTGTGTTATAACTATATCAAGAGGAAACACTGATACAAGTGTGGTATGTAAACAAACTTGGTCCCTAGTATCCTCTATTAAACTAGTTCATTGGGTAGCCGATAATCATGGTTTCCTGATCATGGTGCATTTATGCCAGTTGACAACAAAGTCATATCATTAGAGAATGATATGATGGACATTACCCACTTAAGTATTGCAACGTGATCTAGTCACATGGTTCATCTTGCAATCATTTGAAACAAAGTGACATTTTCCTTAGACCGTGAGATCATATTAATCATTGTCTCTAGAGGAATGTTTTGATCTCACTAACCGTCATGTCCGTAACTGGGTGGCCATAAAAGTGTGTATTGGTCATTTCAAAGGAACAGTTGAGGCCTATGTATCGAGATCGGGATTTGTCCACCTGCGTGATGGGAAGATACATTGGACCCACTCGGTGAAATTAAATCCAATAAGCTAGAGTGTATGACTAGGTCATGAGGATACAATATCACAATAACGAGTTAAGTAGACTTGTCCATAACAAGATTAGTATAGTGATACTAAAGATCAAATATCACACAAGTCATGTATCGAAGAGACAAAGGAAATAGGACACAGAGTTTATGGTTCAAACACTACATTGTCTTGTGGAATGCATGAGGGTCAATATGGTCATCCTGGTCCCGCTAGTGATCATTGATTTGAGAGAAATATCGATCATGTCTGTGCCATTTCCAAACAGTAGGGTAACAAACTTAACTAGGGCTGGAATTCGAGCCGAGCCGAGCCAACTCGGCTCGACTGGCTAAAACTCGTTCAACTAACGAGCTAGCTCAACTCGGACTCGGTAAACTCACGAGCAGCTCGCGAGTATCTCGCTATAAGTTGCTAATAGGAGCACATATCAAAAAATAGTAATTATCCTACTATTTCAGAACTATAACAACGTTACTACTTCCATAATAACACGAAGACAAGATCAATGAAAAATATAGTACCTCTACACCATTGTAGGTTCAAGAAACATTCATAGTATGACACTCATCTATGAAAATTTTCAAACTCGGTATTTTAACGAGTTTAACAAGCTAAACAAGTAGCTTGCGAGTTGCTCATTTAGCTTGGGTGAACAAATGAGCTCAAATCTAAAACTCGGCTTGACTTGTTAGATACCGAGTTTAAGCCAAGTCGAGCCGAGTCACGAGTTACTCAATTAGCTCGTGAGTTTTGAGTTATAAGTCCAGCCCTAAACTTAAGGGTCTAACGATGTTCTAAGATCTCTATGGAAACAAAGGGATCACCGATGAGAAATAAGGATCAGAAATGTTTCGAGAAAGAATTATCAGAATAGTTCCGATGATGTTTGGAAGAAGGAAAAGACCGAAAGATGTTTCCAATAAATAGCATTTTATAAATATGCATTTGTATATGTTAATTAGGAATTAGTATATTCAATAAATTTGTTAAATTATTATTTTTGGGGCAACTTCCTGCATTGGGACAAATCTCCGGAGGGAAATAGCCCAAGAGGAAGCCACCCCGAGAGACAACCATAGTAGACGTACCACGTGGGTCCGACGCATGCAAATGAGAGGACATAGGTGGTCGCCTCATGCATGCACCGTGTGGCGGTCCGTGCTAGGCCCACCCGGCCGATGCCTCCTCACCGCTTGGTCGCCGCCTCACTGACCGTTAGGCTGGCTCGGCTGGCACGTGTGGGAGGCAACCCACGCGGGTGCCCCTGCCACCTCCTCGCCCTGGCCAGGCCGTGGGCCCACCCGACCACATCTGCCGCCGACAGGTGCCCTCCTCCTTTGCTGTTTCCTTTAGTCCCACATGGGGACTTAAGGGAAGGGAGTGCCCATTTCCTCTATATAATAAGGCCTATAGTGGGAGGAAAAATACACATGGAAATATAAGGGGAATTTTCTTAGGATATTTCCTTATGGAATTGCTCCCCTCTTTCTTAGTTGACTCTCACAAGTGCTGTTCCGCAAAAGGATTGCACGCGAGGGATTCAACACCACCAGCATGTCATCGCACTGCTAGATCCCGGTTCTAGAGGATCTACTTCCGCATCCTGGCTGGACCAAGGAGAACGGGAGTGTAGCTAGACATCGTACGTGTGTGAGTCCTCAGATAGAGCTACCATTAGTGGTGCCACGGCTATCATGCAAAGGAACAGGGGGTGATGTGTGAGGAGCTTCACCCCCTTAAGGTCGGCTACGATCGTCTACTTCATCCACATTCCCCGCGGGACTTAACCGCGTTTTGATCTACAAGAGTATGTATTTGAAACCTCATCCCGTTTCTGCATTAACTAGTAGATATATCTTGGGATTTTAGTGTTTTCTAGTTAGGAAAAATTTATGTTTTCCACTACGAACCCCTTAACATAGCTCCAACAATATTCAGATATCACGTTTTACCTGTATGAGAGCGATACTAAGCATGCCTATGAATCACAAGGACAAGATAGCTAGTCAAACAAGGCAGTAGGATAACCAAGGAAATGTAGTAGTGCAAGAAATAATACTGGAACAGAACTAAAGCATCCACAATAAGGATAGTAGTAGACAAAAGAAGGAATTAAAGACTATAAATGAAAAATAGGTAGAATAGGGAGAATGCTCTCCTAAAGACTCGAAATAAAGTGGTACAAACTCGTAGAGGTACTCGAGAGACGGATCAAACTCCAACTGATAGCTCCGGACTCGCCTTATATCGAGAAGAACCAAACACACATACATAAAGGAAATAATGCAATCAACACACATCCAATACAATGGAATCAAGTATGTAGGATGGCAAGATAATTTGATGCAATATGTCTACTGCGGATGAACAAAACATGGCAATAGAAGTGAAATGGCCACATGTTACTTAGGGGTTCGCTTGCATAACCAATTATGGTTTCAAGATGTGTGATACAAAATAACAAACAGATGGTAGATTTGGAATCCTCGCATTTTCCTGAGCAATTTGGATATATAATTTGTCAAACTTGGAATTATATATTAAAAGTTATTAACAATTGCATTTTAAATAGAAAAAGGGAGAAATTGTTATAATTGTAATAGTTAGGGGTGCTTCTGCAAAATTCTAAAAGTGGGTTTGAATTCCTTTGTAAAAAACGTTTACTTTTCATTTTTAGAAGTTTTTTTAAATTCCAAACGGTTTAATAATTACGAATTGAATTATTAAAAGAAAAAGGATAAAGAATTGGGCCATCGGGAGGATTACTGGGCCACGACGCGGTTTACCTTCTGCGTGCGCGGCGAGTCAGAGTTGGGCTGGCCCATATAACATGGAGCGAGTTGAGCACGGTGAAGCAGGTCCCGGCTGTCAGTGGGTGGCGTAAAAAAGGAAAAAGAGCCAAAGGGGTACGACGTGGTCCCACTAGGTTAAGATGGGTTTGATGTTAGATGGGCTGATGTTTTTCTTTTGAGGAATCTCGGCTGGCTTCTGCTAACTGATGATGCGATGCTACAGAGATAACTGAAAACGGACGACAACACGGAGCGACGACGCTGAATTCTGGTGATGATTCCGATGGCTATGGTGGCTCAAACGGGGCGTGTGCAGACTCGTTGGAAATCTGGGAGTGCCGGCAACAACTAGCTGTCTACGGCGTCGGCTGGTGAAGACTGTGCATGTTGCAGCCTTGCAGTGCATTCGACAAACGGCGACGAGGCTACACGGCGACGATGCACGAGTTCTTAAAGGGGAAGGAAAATCTCACTGGAGTGCACCCGCAAAGACATGGAAGAAGAGGCTGAGGTGATCGGTGCTGAGGCTAGCATCTAGAGAGTGTGATGGAGCTTCTGGTCTTCGACCGGGGCGGTGATTATGGTGGTTCTTTGGTGAGGTATCTGGTTCAGGTTGATGTAGAAGACAAAGACGACGACCCCTGACTTACTGGACCTCCCTGGGGCTACTCAAAATGGTGGCTAGGGTGTAGACCGGATCTAGAGTTTCCGTGGAGGGTATGTCCATGGTGGAGAGGAAGTGGGCGATGGAGACGTTGGGAGGAACAAAGGGGGTGTCCTATCTCAGATCCCACAAAGGGGTTTGGTGAGGTGTAGAAAGAGGAAGAGGGATCACATGGGCTCGGGGTAGACTAGGGTTTACTTTGCCAAAAGGTGGGTTATTCGGGTTAGGTTCCTTCTCTCTCTTCTCCCTCTCTCTATGACATGGGTATGATTACTCGGATGCTTATGATTTGCTACCCTATATTGGGTAAAAGGCTTACGGCCCATGAAGATTCTGGACGATAGCCCAAGGAAGCAACCGACAAAGGCTTTGATTGTATTAGGAAAGAAACTATGAACCGACATTGTATTGGTACTGTAATCACACGTGTATGAAACCTATCCGTATACAGCTTTGAGACCTGACCTATTATATATAGGACGGGAGAAGCCCAAGCGAGGGTGCCAAAAACTAAGAAGATAACTTGTAATAACGTGATTACTCAATATTTAGGCGACTTTGATTCCATTGTTTCCCTGATATCCGACGAAATCCCTAGCGTTCTGTTTTCCATGAAACCCCAAGTCCATCACCATGGGCATTGCCGAGATCACACCTCGTCAATTGACACCGTCTGTGGGAAACCTGAACGCTGGAACCACGGATTCGACAGAACGCTCTCCACCAAGCATCAACTCGACGAAAGCAGATCCACGCCCACCCACCCCTGTATTGGTACCCACCAATTTTAACGGTGGATCCGATCTAATCATCGGAAGCCTCCACTTCCAAGCAAACAAACCACAAGAATCACACCTTTCGGCCCTGATCGCATCAGAACCGTTGGTAGGAAAAGCCATGACCATGGAGGTACCAGCATCTTCCTCCACGGACATCACATCATAGATCGGAGCAGGCAAAAAAGATCATCAGCCTACCCCACCACACGAAGCAAGCCTAGCCAATTCAGAACCGGAAGAAAGCAGCGAAAACATCGACTTTGAAGAAAGGATGGATAAAATCTATCCAGCACTACGATCACGGAATAATATCACCCCACACTTTGAAGCAGGAGATGACACCATTATGCCACGCATAACACGCCACCAAGTGTGCATGATTAACGGAGATACCTCAACACCACGCGACGAAAACGGTAATCCTATCCTCAATCCCGATGATATTTTATCAGATGACCATGCAGGAAACCACGACAATAAAGGAGACCACGGAAACGGAGGAGGAACAACAGATAATCGCATAGTCCAAGGAAGAGGCGGAGAACCACACTCAGGGGAAAGACAAGGACTTCGTTTACCAGCGTCGGCATGGCAAAAAGAAGGGGTGCAATCTCGGGAGTAGTCCCGATGACAGCAGATGCTTCACATGAGGACCTATTAGCATACCAATATTTGCTCCACCACAAGAAGAGAGACCTACTTTGGATGCAAAGGCAACTTGATGAAAGAAAGAGATTAGCCGACGAATCCAGCTTACGACGGGCACAACTAAGCTCTACTCGAGGATCAAGGTGTGTAATAGGAGCAGCACCACCAAGAAGGGCAACATATCGACTACAGAATATCCCCGAAGTAGAAAGCAGTGGAATCATCCGAGATCTCGACCTATCATTTATGTCAATTGATCAAGTAGTAAACATTAAGGCAAAAACAGCTCAGGCAGCCATTGTAGCCGCACAAACATATCTGATCACCACTCAACCCGCACCCGACGATCCGCGTGCGACCCTTCATCGCTCCGCCTGATGAACCTTGGGATGGTAAGAGCCTCTCTCGTGGAAGCATAACAAGGTATCACGCGTTAACCCGAAAGATCCCCACACCATCACAACAGTCCGTGGCAAGTAGGACCCACCCGATGATCCCGATCACCACACCAGGCGCATCTTGTAGGATCCGAGCCACGAAGCAATACAAGAAATGACAACACCCAACATAGGAGCAGCGAATCTAGAGACGAAAGCCGCAACCGACGATATCAGGACGGATAAGACGAAGACGATCACGAGCTATGCGGGGCCAGATGTTTCACGCAGAGGATTCGCATGGCCTCAGTACCCAAGGACTTGAAACTTCCACATGACCGCCAAAAATACGATGGACTCCAGGAACCCAAAGCTTGGTTAGCAGACTATTTGGCTACCGTCAAATTACAGGGTGGCTTCACAACTACCGCAATGCAAAGTCTACAACTACATCTCACCGGTGCCGCAAGATCATGGCTCAAGCAGTTACCCGAAGTTTCAATTGGCAACTAGAACGATCTGGAAGATAAATTCATCTGGCATTTCCATTCCATGTTTAAACGACCAGCGCCCTTGGAGTAGTTGAGAGCGTGTAAACAAAAATCTGGAGAATCAATAAGAGCATTCATATAGCAGTGGAATATTATCAAAAACTCACCCGAATCCATATCCGACGAAAGGGCCATTGACGCCTTCAACGATGGCCTCGAATTCATGGAAGAACTGGGACGGGTTAAACCCAAGACAATATCACAGTTAATGGAGATAGCAAATCATTGGGCTGATGGAGAAGACGCGCTGCATAATAAGCGCGCACGATCACCCGAGGAAGACAGGGATAAATGTGGCAGTGATAGGAGAAGAAGGAACAACAATGGAAATACGGGACCAAGTTACGTTGCAGCAGTTTTTTCGGGTGAAGGTAACAACAAAAGCCACGACCACAACGGCGGATACCGCCAGATCAGGGAAGACATTGGAGGAAGCCAGTCCGCACAACGGTATCAGCCAAGAGCATGAGACCAACCTATGTACGCAATGCAAATGCTGGAAGGACCCTGTAATATGCATTTTTACGTCGACTCAGCAGGCAGATGACAATCCAACCACCTCATGTAAGACTGCCGAACATTCCTAAAGATGCAGGAGTTGTGCAACGCAAAGGCAACCAAAGCGGCAAATCGAGGATACACATCCACGCCTGGCACACTAGCCATCGGTGCACCACCACCACCACCAGCGACACCACCACAAAACACAAGCGATCAAAACAACGAGTACCCTAGATCAAAAGGAGCAATGCATATGATTTAGAAAGGGCGTCCATCCAATAGAATTCAGAAGCTCATCACAAGACAAATCAATATGGTGGAAACAACAACATCAACCACACTCGAATATCTCCACTGGCCAGAGCAAGAAATCACATTCAGCAGAGTTGATCACCCACTTCGGGTCCCACGATCGGGACACCCAGCCTTGATTATCGAAGCACAAATTGGCGGGTTCGATATGAGCAAAGTCTTCATGGATGTTGGAAGTAGCATAAATCTGATCTACACAAAAACACTGAGAACAATAGGCTACCCCGTGGACAATCTAGCGCCAACAGAAACGTCTTTCCATGGAATAGTACCAGGTAAAGCCGAAATCCCTCTAGGCAAAGTATTTCTTGACATTGTCTTTGGTTCCAAGAAAAATTTCAGGCGAGAAGAAACTATGAACCAACATTGTATTGGTATTGTAATCACGCGTGTATGAAACCTATCCGCATACATCTTTGAGACCTGGCCTATTATATATTGGACGGGAGATGCCCAAGCGAGGGTGCCAAAAACTTAGAAGACAACTTGTAATAGCGTGATTACTCAATATTCAGGCGACTTTGATTCCATTGTTTCCTTGATATCCGATGAAATCCCCAGCGTTCTCTTTTCCACGAAACCCCAAGTACATCACCATGGGCATTGGCAAGATCACACCTCGTCACACTCTCTCTCTCTCTCGGGTTTGTTGTAACTAGGGTTATCTAGGTAGGGGGATGTGAGCTGGTTCAGCAAGAAAAAGAGAGGGGAAGGAAAAGCGAGGGATGTGTTACAACCGTGGCCTAGGGTGCCATGGACACCAAAAGATAGAGGGGAAGGTGTACCTCGGGTAGGCTTGTAGATTAGAGAAGAGGGGGTGTTATTAGAGGTGAGGTGAGGGAGGTCACATGTATGTGGGCACACATGGATGGATGGGCAGAAGTACAAGCCAAAAGGAGAGAGGAATACATGCATGGTGCATGCATGTGTACACACATACACTGGTAGAAAAGGGTCTTTGGTCTAGCACCAAAATGCCATTGGTCCCGGTTCGGTTCCGCAATCGGGACCAATGCCAGGCACCGGTCCCGATTCATGCCGCCCGGGCATTGGTCCCGGTTCATCTCTAAGCATTAGTCCCGGTTCGTGGCATGAACTGGGACCAATGCCCCCGCGATGCACATGTGGCACTCTGAGGAGCATTGGTCCCAGTTCATGCCACGAACCAGGACCAAAAACCCCTCGACGGTCCCAATCCAGGACAACGATCTAAATTAAATCGAGGCAAAAATTGAATTGATCTAGTATTTTTGAAAAATTCTTCGACAAATTAATCGAGACAGAGATCTAAATCGAGGCATTTCAATAATTCGATCACAAATTCTTCCTAAACAAAGGTGCGATGTACCGGGGCAGCGCCCTCTTCCATGTGGGCATCGGGCGGCGATGCGCCATGATTTCACTCTCCATCTCGACTCCGTTGGGGACGTGGAGCGGAGCCACCGGCACACCCGCATAGCTGATGCGCCATCCGTGGGGCACCGTCACGCCCGGCAACGCGAGGATGTCGAAGTGTGCGAACATCACCGCCTCGTAGAAGTTCAGTGCGGGCATCTCCATGGTGGCACGGTGGAGTTTGGAGAGAGAGGGGAGGCGAGACGACGACGCGGTGGAGAGATTGCAGAGGGCGAGACAATGGCGTGGTGGAGTGATTGTAGAGAGGCTGAGGCGATGGCGAAGCGATGCGCTGTGTCCTCCTATTTGTACACGAGGATGGCGAAGCGACGGTGCTGGGCAGTGGTCCTGGTTCATGCCATCAACCGGGACCAATGACCTGGGTGGGGGGGCGTTGCTGGGCCGCCACGTGTCGCGGGAAGGGGCTTTGGTCCTGGTTCGTGGCATGAACCGTGACCAAAGACCCTCCCCTGGCTATAAATAAGCCCCGCCCATCCACTTATTTTTTCTGGAATTTTGTGTGGGAGGTGGATGGTAGGTTTTTTTCTTCACACTGCACACAAGGTGTTCGACAAAATGTCTGAGCCACGCTTAAGTTTGCACAACACGGTATCCTTGGCCGAGGTTATCAACCTTATCTTCTTTATCTACAATTGATACAAAAATATTGCATGTGTCCATGTAGGGTGGTCATTTCACTATTCACGATGTCATTGTCATGGTTAATTATTATGACGCAGATCAATGCGTTGATGCGATGGATGTACAGCGACCGACGTGATTCCGATTTTATTGTAGGCCTACATAAATTTATCGATTTGGCTAAGGCAAACAAAGTGGATAATTTTATGCCTTGTCCCTGCGTCATTGTCGAGCGTGGCGAGCACTACGCCGAGAATCCTTCAAAGCCATCTGCTTCGGAGAGGTTTCATGCCCGGATATTATTGTTGGGACATGCACGGAGAAAGAGGGGTTAGGCTAGAAGAAAATGAAGAAGAGGAGTATGATGACAACTATCCTATGTCCCCTGAAGAATACGGTGATACTGCAATGGAAGACAATGAAGAAGAGGGATGCGGCAATGAAGAAGAACAACGGGCATCGGATGGGCCTGCTGATGGTCTTGGTCGGGTCATTTCTGATGCAAAGCAACAATGCGATACAGAAAGGGAGAAGCTTAAGTTGGAGGCCATGCAAAAGTATCACAAAAAGTTGTTGTACCCAAATTGCAAAGATGGCAACACAAAGCTCGGTACCACACTTGAACTGCTGAAATGGAAGGCAGAGACTGGCTTATCTGACAATGGATTTGAGAAGTTACTGAAAATAATGAAGCCGAAGCTTCCAAAGGATAACGAGCTGCCCGAGACAACGTACGAAGCAAAGAAGACTATCTGCCCTCTAGGATTAGATGTGGAGAAGATACATGCATGCATTAATGACTGCATCCTGTACCGTGGTGAGAAGTACGAGAATATGAATAAATGCCCGGTATGCACTGCATGTCGATACAAGATCAGACAAGATGACCCTGGTGATGTTGAGGGCGATGACGAGCCCCCTAGGAAGAGGGTTCCTGCTAAGGTTATGTGGTATGCTCCTATAATACCACGGTTGAAACGTCTGTTCAGAAACAAAGAGCACGCCAGGTTGTTGCAATGACACAAAGAAGAGCGTAAGAAAGACGGAAAACTGAGACACCTTGCCGATGGGTCGCAGTGGAGAAACATCGAGAGAAAGTACTCGAACTTTGTAGGTGACGCGAGGAACTTATGGTTGTGTCTAAGTACAGATGGCATGAATCCTTTTGGGGCACAGAGCTGTAGACACAACACCTAGCCAGTGACTCTATGTATCTACAACCTTCCTCCTTGGTTGTGCATGAAGCGGAAGTTCATTATGATGCCAGTGCTCATCCAAGGACCCAAGCAACCCGGCAACGACATTGATGTGTACCTAAGGCCATTAGTCGATGAACTTTTGCAGTTGTGGGCAGAACCAGGTGTAAAGGTGTGGGATGAGTACAAACAGGAGCCATTTGACCTACGAGCGTTGTTGTTCGTAACCATCAATGATTAGCCTGCTCTTAGTAACATTTCAGGACAGTCAAAAAGGGATACAATGCATGCACACACTGTTTAGATAAGACTAAAGGTACATATTTGGATAAATGTAAGAAGGTTGTGTACCTGGGGTGTCGTAAATTTCTTCCAACCAATCATCAAGTAAGAAAGAAAGGCAAGCATTTCAACGGTGAGGCAGATTACCGGAAGAAGCCTAAGCTCCCTAAAGGTGCTGATGTATTTTGTATGGTGAAGGACCTAGAAGTAATCTTTGGAAAGGGTACTGGCGGTCAATCTATTCCAAAATACCCTATTACCGGACACACGGCCATGTGGAAAAAGAAATCTATATTTTGGGAGCTTGAGTATTGGAAAGACCTAGAGGTCCGTTCTTCAATCGACATGATGCACATGACGAAGAATCTTTGTGTGAACCTGCTAGGCTTCCTGGGCGTGTATGGGAAGACAAAAGATACACCAGAAGCACGGGAGGACCGGCAACGTATCAAAGACCCATACAACAAGCATACTGATAAAGGCCGTGAATACTTAAGCAGCTACGCTCTTACCAAAGCAGAGAAGGAAATGTTTTTTGAAGTCCTTTACAGTATCAAGGTCCTGGCTAGCTTCTCGTCAAATATAAAGGGAATAATAAATATGGCAAAGAAAAATTCTAGAACCTGAAGTCTCATGATTGCCACGTGATTATGACGCAGTTGCTTCCGATTGTATTGAGGGGGATTCTACCGGAAAATGTTCGAGTGGCCATTGTGAAGCTATGTGCATTCCTCAATGCAATATCTCAGAAGGTAATCGATCGAGAAAGGATGGAAAGGCTACAGAAGGATGTGGTCCAATGTCTTGTCAGTTTTGAGTTGGTGTTCCCCCCGTCCTTCTTCAATATTATGACGCATCTCTTAGTTCACCTAGTCGAAGAGATTTCCATTCTCGGTCCTGTATTTCTGCACAATATGTTCCCCTTCGAGAGGTTCATGGGAGTCTTAAAGAAATATGTTCGTAACCATGCTAGGCCAGAAGGAAGCATCTCTAAGGGCTATGGAACAGAGTAGGTCATTGGGTTCTATGTAGACTTTCTTCCTGACCTTAAGCCAATTGGTGTTCCTGAATCACGGTATGAGGGGAGACTGAGTGGAAAAGGCACGCTAGGAAAGAAAGCAATGATATTTAGGGACGGGCATTCTTTGAATCAAGAACACTACACAGTTCTACAAAGTTCTACCTTCGTGGCTCCGTATATCAAGGAACACATGAATGTTGTACGCTCCAAGTTCCTGGGGAAGGATGACTACTGGATTAAAGAAACTCACATGGAGACTTTCGGCGCTTGGTTGCAATTACATCTCATGAATGACACCACTATTGGAGATCAGCTCTACTTGTTGGCCGCGACACCATCTGCGACTGTATTGACCAAGGGTACGAGATAAATGGGAATACATTTTACACGATTGCCCAAGATAAAAAGAGCACCAACCAAAACAGTGGTGTCCGCTTTGATGCAACATGCGAGAATGGGAAAAAGGACACATACTATGCTTACATAGATGAGATATGGGAACTTGACTATGGACCTACTTTTAAGGTCCCTTTGTTTCGGTGCAGTTGGGTCAACATGAATGGAGAAGGGGTAAAGGTAGACCAGATATACGGAATGACAACAGTGGATCTCAAGAATATTGGTTCTAGAGACGAACCATTCGTCCTAGCCAATGATGTGGCTCAGGTTTTTTCTATGAAGGACATGTCCTCTAGACCGAAAAAAGAATAAAATAAGGAAACAAATACATCAGATGATGAGCCCATGCGTCACATAGTTCTTTCAGGGAAAAGAAACATCGCGAGAGTCGAGGACAAGACAGACATGTTAGCAGATTATGATAAGTTTGATGAAATTCCGCCCTTCACCGTGAAAACTGACCCAAGCATCCCGTTAAGCAAAGAAGATGTTCCATGGTTACGGCCTAAGAAGCGATCATAGGCAAGGGATCGACATACGCGACGAAGGATTCATACCCTAAACCCTAAACCCTATGTAAATCTATGTAATGTATGGAAACTTTATGTGATGTATGAAAACTTTATATGAGAATTGGCTTCACAGAACACCCTGATTTGGTGGTACCAATGCCAAACTTTAATTTGGTGGTTGCTTCACAGAACACCTCGATTTCGGCACCTCAAAAATGAAAATTGGCTTTTTCATGCGTTGAAAAGGAAAACTTCCTCCTAAGGACGGGATCCTAAGACATCTTCGAGAAGCTCCGCCGTAGTGGTGTCCCTGGTCTCGCACACCATCTTGCAGTTCTTCACAAGAATGCATACCTATTTATAGATTAAGCAGCACAACATAGTGTCGGGCACTAATGACATAATGTCGACACACTCACCCCTGCCATAGTGCTGCCACCCCCCAAAATAGTGTCGTCATTTACTGGCTTAGTGCTGCCCACTGAGTACATAGTGTCGACATGTTGTCACCACATCCACATTTAGTCCCGGTTGGTGCCTCCAACCGGGACTAAAGGTTCATCATATCTTTAGTCCCGATTGTTGGCTTTAATTTTGTTTTTTAGATTAGTACTAATTAATTGCCTAACGGCGGGGATGAAGCTTCTTAGCCCGGGGCAGAGCCTCGCTGAACTTGAAGTGCATCTCTGATGAAATAGCATGTTGTGAACCTATAAATGATTTTTTTAAAAATTCACAAGCATTATATCATGTACATATCACCGCCGAGCAACAAAATATCCTTCTTCTTCTTCTATCTGCCATCAAGAAATCCATTGCAACAAAAATAAGAACCAAAACTATGAAGGCATACATATATATAGTGGCGCCCTAGCCTTTTAATCACCGGCCGTTTAAGCAAACCAAAAACATGAACACGCCGGGGAGCTACCAAATTAAATTAGGGAGTGCCTCTATGGCGAGTGATACATTGCAAATGTATCTATAATTTTTGATGTTCCATGCTTGGTTTTATCCACTTTCTTGTGTTTTGTCCACACTTTGGAGTACTTTTCATATGATTTCTTGGACTAACCTATTAACAAGAGCCACAGTGTCAGCTGCCTGTTTTCTGCTGCTTTTGGTTCCAGGAAAGTTAGAAAATGAATATTCTCGGAATTGGACGGGACAAAAGCCAAAGTGCCTATTTTTCCGTAAGTCATCAAGTGCCAGAATACGAGACGGAGAAGGGCCAGAGGCCGGCCACACCACCTGGCCACGTGGCAAGGCTGGGCCTGCACCAGGGGGTGGTGTGGTGGCCCCTGGCACCCCCTCGGCCTCCCCTTCCGACTATAAGATGCCCTCGGGATGAAAACCCTTAGTACCCGATCAAAAATCCACGAAAGAGTCTGTAGCCACCATCATCTCCATCCCTAGATCGGGAGGGTTCTGAAGCTCTTCCCGGCACCCTGCCGGAGAGGGGAATTCACCCTGGAGGCCTTCTTCATCACCATGCAAGCCTCCGGTGTGATGCGTGAGTAGTTCATCCTTGGACTACGGATCCATGTAGCAGCTAGATGGCTGGTTCTCCTCCTTTGTGCTTTCATGTCTGGATCTTGTGAGCTCCGTTCATGATCAAGATCATCTATTTGTAATTCTGCATGTTGTGTTTGCGGGGATCCGATGGATATTGAGATGCTATTTCAGATTGATTATTGATTCTATCATGTCTTTGTTATTTGTGATCTTGCATGCTTTCCATTGTTAGTAGCAATCTTGGCCAAGTAGATGCTAGCAACTCCAAGAGTTAGTATTTATGCTCGATAGTGGGTTCATGCCTCTGTGTAACTGGGAAGTGACAGAAATCTCTAAGGTACTAGATGTGCTGTTGCTACTAGGGAGAAAACAACAATCCTTTGTTCATAGAACAATCGTATTGTTTACTTTACACGAAGTTCATAAAGCAATAATCTGTTGCTTGCAACTTAATATTGGAGGGGGTTCGGATGATAACCTGAAGGTGGATTGTTAGTCATAGATGCAGTTGGATGGCGGTCTATGTATAATGTTGTAATGCCCAATCAAGTTCCAAAGGAGTCAAGATGATTAGTATATGCATGTATTGCTTTCTCGATGTTTGTCAATTGCCCCGCTGTAATTTGTTCACCCAGCATGTTATCTATCTAAGGAGAGCCACCTCTAGTGAACTATGGATCCCGGTCCTTGTATTTTACATTCAATCTACAATCTTTTACTGCTTTGTGTTTACTTTCTACAAACTTTTACTTCTTTCCATTCGATACGTTTAATCCTTTGTTTTCCGCAAAACACGGTGAGATTGACAACCTCATCGCAAGTTGGCGACAAAGTTCTGTGGTTGTGTTGTGCAGGTCTCCACGTTGCTACTAGCACCGATAGTGCGCCCTGCCAAAGCTCAGATAGTAACACCTTTGGGGTGTTTCCTTGCTCCTACTAGTTCGATTAAACCTTGGTTTCATAACTGAGGGAAACTTGCTGCTGTGCTTATCATACCTTCCTCTTGGGTTTCCGAACGAGCTCTACATCAACACCGCACCAGCACTTTTCTGGGCGCCATACACAGAACCATCAGCGAGCTCCTCGAAGATGTCTGAGGACGGGATCCTAAGACATCTCCGAGAAGCTCTGCCGTAGTGGTGTCCCTGCTCTCGCACACCATCTTTCAATTTATATCTTCTCTAGCGAGATCAGTATGCTGGTGGAGCTAACTAATTTCACATATTAGAGAGTTCCTCTACGGCGAGCTCCTCGAAGATGTCTGAGGACGAGGTCCTCAGACATCTTCGAGAAGCTTCGCCGTAGTGGTGTCCCTGGTCTCGCACACCATCTTGTAGTTCTTCACAAGAATGCATACCTATTTTTAGATTAAGAAGCACAACATAGTGTCAGGCACTAATGACATAATTTCGACACACTCACCCCTGCCATAGTGCTGCCACCCACCCAAAATAGTGTCGTCATTTACTGGCTTAGTGCTGCCCACTGAGGACATAGTGTCAACATGTTGCCACATCCATATTTAGTCCCGATTGGTGCCTCCAACCGGGACTAAAGGTTCATCATATCTTTAGTCCCGGTTGTTGGCTTTAATTTTGTTTTTTAGATTAGTACTAATTAATTGACTAACGGTGGGGATGAAGCTTCTTAGCCCGGGGCAGAGCCTCGCTGAACTTGAAGTGGATCTCTGATGAAATAACATGTTGTGAACCTATAAATGATTTTTAAAAAAATTCACAAGCATTATATCATGTACATATCACCGTCGAGCAACACAATATCCTTCTTCTTCTTCTATCTACCATCACAAAATCCATTGCAACAAAAATAAGAACCAAAACTATGCCTTGATTCTAGCCATAACATTGGTGGTTTGACCTAAATGCCATGAAACCTCGAACATGATAGGTCATTTTGTGAAGGATTTTTTATGATGTTTGCAATTTTTCAAGTTTAATATTTTTCCTTGCAACTATGACACATAATATGACACCACGTGAAGGTTTCACATTGTTTGGATCATTTTTGAATTTCTTATGCCCATTTCAAACTATATTCAAAACGGCGGGCATGAAGCTTCTTAGCCCGGGGCAGAGCCTCATTGAACTTGAAGTGGTCTCTGATGAAATAGCATGTTGTGAACCTATAAATGATTTTAAAAAAAATTCACAAGCATTATATGATGTACTTGTAGTTCAAATCTGGGCAACCTCCTACCGATTCGGTAGGAATTTGTCTTTTTCATGAGGGATGGACGGAAAGGTTCCAGATACACCGGTTGGGAAATTGTCCATCTAAGGTGGTCTAGTATTTTTGAAAAATGGGTTGGTACCAATACCAAACTTTAATTTGGTGGTTGCTTCATAGAACACCCCGATTTCGGCACCTCAAAAATAGAAATTGGCTTTTTCGTGCGTCGAAAAGGAAAACTTCCTCCTGCAACATTGTAAGCCATCCCAAGATGCACATGTGTGCACAATATGGGAAAATTATCACAAACTATGTCCTGATTCTAGCCATAATATTGGTGGTTTGACCTAAATGCCATGAAACCTCGAACATGATAGGTCATTTTGTGAAGGATTTTTTACGATGTTTGCAATTTTGAAGTTTAATATTTTACCTTGCAACTATGACACATAATATGACACCATGCGAAGGTTTCACATTGTTTGGATCATTTTTGAATTTCTTATGGCCGTTTCAAACTATATTCAAAATGGCGGGCATGAAGTTTCTTAGCCCGGAGTAGAGCCTCGCTGAACTTGATGTGGATCCCTGATGAAATAGCATGTTGTGAACCTATAAATGATTTTTAAAAAAATTCACAAGCATTATATCATGTACTTGTAGTTCAAATCTGGGCAACCTCCTACCGATTCGACATGAATTTGTCTTTTTCATGAGGGATGGACGGAAAGGTTCCAGATACAACGGTTGGGAAATTGTCCAAATAAGGTGGTCTAGTATTTTTGAAAAATGGGTTGGTACCAATGCCAAACTTTAATTTGGTGGTTTCTTCATAGAACACCCCGATTTCAGCACCTCAAAAATGGAAATTGGCTTTTTCGTGCTTCGAAAAGGAAAACTTCCTCCTGCAACATCGTAAGCCATCCCAAGATGCACATGTGTGCACAATATGGGCACATTATCACAAACTATGCCCTGATTCTAGCCATTACATTGGTGGTTTGACCTAAATGCCATGAAACCTCGAACATGATAGGTCATTTTGTGAAGGATTTTTTATGATGTTTGCAATTTTTCAAGTTTAATATTTTTCCTTGCAACTATAACACCACGCGAAGGTTTCACATTGTTTGGATCATTTTTGAATTTCTTATGCCCGTTTCAAACTATATTCAAAACGGCGGGCAAGAAGCTTCTTAGCCCGGGGCAGAGCCTCGCTGAACCTGAAGTGGATCTCTTATGAAATAGCATGTTGTGAACCTATAAATGATTTTTAAAAAAATCACAAGCATTATATCATGTACTTGTAGTTCAAATCTAGGCAACCCCCTACCGATTCGGCAAGAATTTGTCTTTTTCATGAGGGATGGATGGAAAGGTTCCAGATACACCGGTTGGGGAATTGTCCATCTAAGGTGGTCTAGTATTTTTGAAAAATGGGTTGGTACCAATGCCAAACTTTAATTTGGTGGTTGCTTCACAGAACACCCCAATTTCGGCACCTCAAAAATGGAAATTCGCTTTTTCATGCGTCGAAAAGGAAAACTTCCTCCTGCAACATCGTAAGCCATCCCAAGATGCACATGTGTGCACAATATGGGCACATATCACAAACTATGCCCTGATTCTAGCCATAACATTGGTGGTTTGACCTAAATGCCATGAAACCTCGAACATGATAGGTCATTTTATGAAGGATTTTTTATGATGTTTTTAATTTTTCAAGTTTAATATTTTTGCTTGCAACTATGACACATAATATAACACCACGCGAAGTTTTCACATTGTTTGGATCATTTTTAAATTTCTTATGCCCGTTTCAAACTATATTCAAAACGGCGGGCATGAAGCTTCTTAGCCCGGGGAAGAGCCTCGCTGAACTTGAAGTGGATCTCTGATGAAATAGCATGTTGTGAACCTATAAATGATTTTTAAAAAAAATTCACAAGCATTATATCATGTACTTGTAGTTCAAATATGGGCAACCTCCTACCGAGTCGGCAGGAATTTGTCTTTTTCATGAGGGATGGACGGAAAGGTTCCAGATACACCGGTTGGGAAATTGTCCATCTAAGGTGGTCTAGTATTTTTGAAAAATGGGTTGGTACCAATGCCAAACTTTAATTTGGTGGTTGCTTCACAGAACACCCCGATTTCGGCACCTCAAAAATAGAAATTGGCTTTTTCGTCAAATGAAAGGAAAACTTCCTCCTGCAACATCATAAGCCATCCCAAGATGCACATGTGTGTACAATATGGGCACATTATCACAAACTATGCCCTGATTCTAGCCATAACATTGGTGGTTTGACCTAAATGCCATGAAACCTCGAACATGATAGGTCATTTTGTGAAGGATTTTTTATGATGTTTGCGATTTTTTAAGTTCAATATTTTTCCTTGCAACTATGACACATAATATGACATCATGTGAAGGTTTCATATTGTTTGGATCGTTTTTGAATTTGTTATGCCCGATTAAAACCATATTCAAAATGGCGGGGATGAAGATTCCTAACCCGGCTTCTTAGTTAATGAAATATGCAAAAAAATTAGTTAATGAATTCTTAATTGAAACTGGTATAAATGTTAATAATTTGAATAGTTAGAATAATTCTTTTATAAATTAGAAAAAGGTTTTGAACACCCCGTTTTCCCGCCGTTTGTTTCTTAGTTAATTGTAAATGGTAAAATTGTTAATAGTTTGTATAGTTAGAATAATTATTTTTGAATATAGAAAATGATTTTGGATTAGTTATTTAAATAGATGCACTTTCCTGTTGAAAGTTTTTTCAAATTCCAAATTATGCAATAAATATTTGTTAATGCAATTTTAATTGAAAATAGTAAAATTGTATAGTTAAAATATTTTTTTTGAAAACAGAAAATGGTTTTTGATTAGTTATTTAAATTGAAGCACTTTTCCTGTTAAAAGTTTTTTGAAATCCCAAATAAATAATCATCTTATTAATCAAAGAATAAAACAAATTTGAAAATGGCGGGAAGACCAAAAGTTTGGCCAAAATCAGAAAAACGGGTTAACGATCCCGGTTAGACCTACGAACCGGGACCAATGACCCTGGGTGCTCGCTCACACGTGGCGGCCCCAGGAACGCTCCACCCCAGGCCATTGGTCTCCGTCCCTTCAACTGGGACCAATGCATCAAAAGTCCCGGTTGATGGGATGAACCGGGACCAATGGCGCTAGGTACGCGCGCGCACGTGGCGACCACAGGAACGCTCCACCCCAGACCATTGGTCCCGGTCCATCCCATCAACTAGGACCAACGCATCAAAGGT
This sequence comes from Avena insularis, assembly GCA_023614405.1. Taxonomy (NCBI): domain Eukaryota; kingdom Viridiplantae; phylum Streptophyta; class Magnoliopsida; order Poales; family Poaceae; genus Avena; species Avena insularis. Next base: position 511,104,357 of record CM042690.1, read on the forward strand.
CCCGGTTGATGCAATGAACCGGGACTAATGGCATCTACAATATACAGCACCGACCCTTCTTCCTTCCCAACTCCCCCAAATCACAGAGAACATCGACGCGCGGCTAAGGAAAATTTGTGGTGGAGCAAATTCACGTCGTCAGGCTGTCCAAATCCAGAGCCGGTTCACGCCGTCGACGCTCGCTGCCGCCATGCTACCACCGTCGACAGCCGGAATCGAGACGTTCTCCTCTGTCCGGAATCGAGCCCGAAGTCGTCACCTTCCCGAGCTCCGGCCGCCGTCGATTCGCCTCCATCCGGCCTCCCCTTGCTTCCCCGACCCCGACATCGCTCTCGTGGTGAGCCAGCGGTCCTCATGGACCCTCTATCTCGCTTCCTCTCGCTCTCAGTCGTCTCTGCGTCAATCACCTTCCGTTGCCGCCACAGAAGGTTGTCACCGGCGTGGCTCCGGTGACCTATTTCGAGCGGCGCGGCCATATATAGGTTGCACACGCACGCCCGAATCTAGCGCCCTTGCTCTCGCTGCCCCGCGCGCAAAGGATTGGGAGATCCTTGATCATCAGAGGAGACCCTCCATTGATGACGTCAGGGTGACGTCATCATGAGGTCATAAAGGTTTTTCTTTTTAAAATCTTTTCTGTAATTATTTTATTAACTGAAAATGCTGACAGGTGGGTCCAGCATGTCAGGTTTTTATTCTTTTTTGAAATTTTTCTAAAATTAATAAAAGTCTGACATGTGGGGCCAGATGGAAAATAATTTTAGTAACTCCAAAAATATTTATTTATTTAAAAATGATTTAAAAAAGGATTAAATTTGGAAAAAATCATAACTAATTCATTTTAAATCAGAAAAATGTGTATAATATATCAAAATGTTCAGAAAAATGAGCTCTTCCATTTAAAAATGTAAGCATTCATATTTATACAACTTTGAACCTTACTTTACATAGAGGAACATCGACACCCCCTAAGTACCATGGGTTCGATGGTTTGTCCACCTAGGGCATTCCAAACCGATTTAGAAAATAAGTGCATAGTGTTTTGTATTATTTGCATTATAGTAACTTGCAAATCTTAATTTGCAGATACTATGGATCCAACACACCAAGATACTATGATTCCAGAACATCAGGAAAACATCCTCCACGGAATGATCTGCGAAAATGAAGATATCAATATCGATGTCACCAGGAAGTTTCTGAACGATTCCGGTGAGGGAGATGAGTCTCTCAACCGAGGAGACGACTCCGGTGAGGTAGAAGCCGAAGCCTAGGATAGGGGAGAAGCCGATGAAGGAGAATTCGACGGCTCCGACGGAAGCTTAAATCTCGCAAACACCGGCGAGGTGTATATATGTATTTTTGTAATTAAAATGCTGCTGACTATATATACATGCATATATTAACACTCTTTCTTCTTTTAGCCCTCCGGATCAAGAACTTCTTCCGTAAGAACGAGACGAGGCCCAACAAAAAAGTTGGATGACATTGTGAGGTATAGGATCGAAGTGGTCGATGTAGACGACGAACCGCAAGCTCCCGGCGATGTCGCAAAAAAAATTGTCAAGCAATGCGGAGTTCTTGTGAGGGACTACATCCCGATCACCATTCAAGAATGGAATCGGCCAAGCGGCGGTGGAGTCTCGTATGTCGGCGACAACGCCAAAGATAAGCTTTTTGACAAGCTCATGATTAATTTCCTCCTGCCGATGCCAGATGTGAATCCAGATGAGGAGGAGAGAGCAAGAATGGAGCTTGTGCAAAGAGTCAAGGAGTTTGCTCTCATCAAGATGGTCGATGCATTTAAGAACTGGAAGAAGAAACTGTATAATAACTTTGTCAAGGTAGAGAAGACTCCGGATTTCAATCAAGGCGGCTATGATAAGTTAGGACACCAGTGGGAAGATTTTGTGAAGTACAAGACATCGGAGAAAGCTAAGGAAAGGTCTAGAATAAGTACGGAGAATGCTGATAAGAAAGTGTACCATCATAATATGGGGCCTGCTGGCTATGCCGGTTGCATGCCTAAGTGGGATGCACTTGAGGTCAATTACATTGTTGCCGGGATCAGACCAGAGCCCACAACATGGACACCACGGGCGAGAAACTGGTTTTACGGCCATGGGGGCACGTTGGACGAAGAAGGGAGGGCAATATATAATAAAAAACACAAAGATCATCCCCTCCTGCCCATCAATGATATTAGAAATGAAGTAGATGATGTTGCAGCGGGACGGTTCATTCCCGATAGAGAGAACGATGAGCTCACACGCGCCCTTAAAAATGATGAACACAAAGGACAAGCACGAGGCACACCAGGATCCAAGTCGTGGAATGTTGCCTTTCCCGCGGAAATGAAGAGATATCCCGATAAAAGCCATCAGAGGAGAAAGAAAATGGAGGTAGCTGAGAAAGCGGCTGCTGCAGACCGGCTGCATAATGTAGAAGAAGCATTAAAGCGGCACCAGGATCAACTCGACAGACTTAGCCAGCAAGATACTAGCGGCCAATCTCAGCGGCACATGGTAGAAGCTGCATTCGATGGTACCGTCACCCTATCAAATAAGAAAAGCAGCGTCGCTTCCACGCAGCTCTAGGATGTTGATGATGATGCACCAACGACGGCTCCTCCTAAATGCTACCAAGTGGATGATATCACAGAGAGCACAGCTTGTGAGCTAAAGGTGCAAGTTATGAACTTAAGGGTGACGGCGGCGGTTGGCATGGCCGTACCAATTGCGCCTAACCCAACTTGGCATTGCAAACCGGTTCTAAAAGGGTATTCTATCGTCATGGTGGATGATGTGAAGCAAGATTTTGAGGAGCTGAAGCCGAACCACCCTGCAGGGAAAGATATGAACTAGAAGCCAAAGGAGGGACTATTGTATGGCCAAAGGAGCACATTGTGCTTCCAAATTATGTGCCGCAAAGGCCACCCACTCCTCAGAGCAGCAATCCACCTTCGCCGCCACCTTATCATTCTCCAGCGCAATCGTCGCCTTCACCGCCTCACCACTCAGCGCAGCCGTCTCCATCGCCGCCTCAGCCATCTCCGCCGCTGCGTCAGCCGTTTCCGTCCCCTGAGCCTCAGAGACAAAAGTGGAAGTATACTAAGAGTGACAGCACCATCAGCAACACCAAGAGCACGTTCCGATCACCGAAACATAAGCTATCGCCCCTCCCAAAAGTACCACATAAGAATATGAAGAAGCTACCTTGCGAGAAGACAGATGAGGAAATTGCTACGGCCGCAGCTGCCCATTATGAAAAGTGGAAGATTGACATGGCTAACTAGAAAAATTCAATAGAGCCATTGTTCTCGGTCACCGCAGAAGATAAAGCCAAAGCAGTCGCACTTAAGATTCAGCTTCACCAACCCATAGCGCTCACATCAGACTATAATCGTTCTATTACCAAGTTGGCTGAGGCAAAAGAGCAGAGAGTCGAGAAAGAAGTTGCCCAGCTCGGACAGCAGAAAAATCAATCGATCGTACCGCTCAAAGTGTATGATACCAATGAGTGGAGAGCCTAGAAGCGGCATGATCCGAACATTGATCCGGAGTTTGTTCAACTATACAGAGAAAAGGCCAAGTTATATGGACCGTCTATTACTGAGTACATGAGCCGTATGGATGAGTTCGAGGGGTACCAAGAAATAGCATACGTATACTGGTATGGGGCTCCTCTCATCAAACCCGAGTTAGTCAAAGATCTACCAACAAAAATGCGAAGATTGCATAAGTGGTACATGCAAGCCTGTGCTGAATCCAAAAACTGGATCTATGCTGGATATAAACACCACCATTACGGTCATGGAGATGGATTCCTACTGATTGAATTTTCAGACTTATTTCAGTTTTACCAACGATACACCCTCGACAAAACTATCGTTAGTGCCTATTGTTTGTAAGTATTATTAATTTCTGTAATTAAGTCTTTCTAGCTCAGCTCATTCGTTGCTTGTATAATCTTACTCGTTACTATACTAATTATATATGCAGAATGAAGATTTTCGAATGCAACAAAGGACAAATCTATGACCTTGGGTTTGTTAATTGCAATTTCATTCATGAAGTTACTCTAAAAATAAAACCCAAAGAGACAGAGGATAACTTGGTACAAGCTTTGACGTATTTCAGCAACATAAGGGAAATACTATTTTCTTGCAATGCTGAGTAAGTGTTACTGTCTTGTACATATTCTATTTTCGCTTACTCGATGTTAAGCGTATAATTGACTCGTGTTATATTTTGTTAGTGTGTCCAGCTTCTACTATATTCTGTTAATTATTGCTATTGACACCGGAGTAGTAAAAGTCATGGACGTGAAACGCACACCTTTAGAAAAGTGGGAGAACATGCAGGAATGCCTCGAGAAGGCTTGGAAACGGTTCACCGCCAACACTAGGGGTGTTTGGAAGCCAGAGCTTACATTTCAACCATTGACTGTAAGTACTACTTGCTAGATCCACGCATCTCTTTGATTCTAGTTTCAATACCACCATTATCATGCTTGATTATTATTTTGATTGAACTCCGTTCTCGTAAAGTGCTTGAGGCAGGAAGCCAAGAATAACTTATGTGGATACTATGTCTGTGAGTTCATTCGCCAGACGACCAAAGAGAAGGGCATAAATCGGAACATCAAAAAAATTGAAGTACGATAAACAATAATCACAGCTTTATTTTATTACAACCAATTGTGTTTAGTTTCATTCATATATATTGATCCCCTTCTTTAAATTAGATAGAATGGATGCGGGGCGGTCTTCTATCACAAGAACGTGTGCAAGCAATTCAAGAGGAAATTACTGGATTCTTATTAGAACAAGTCATAGATTCGAAAGGAGAATACTAGGTTCATTTGGAAGGGTGAAGTGTAAAAAAGAAGATGTAAATTAGATCAAATTCGTGTGAGTACCGTTTGTAATTAATATATGTCAACCAAGCACGACGGATGAGACGGTGTATAATATATTCGTGATCATGATGTGTAATATATATATATATATATATCGTGGTTTTATTATTGCTGTATATATGTAGTACCATTAAATTCAATACAAAACACCAAATAAATAAATGAAAAAAACCCCGCCGTTGTATAAAAATAGCTTGAAATGCAGAGACCAACGATCCCGGTTCGTGCCACGAACCGGGACCAATGATCCACCCCCCTCGTCGGACGCGCGCCCACATGGAGACCCATTGGTCCCGGTTTGTGCCACGAACCGGGACCAATGATCCACCCTTCCCTCGTCGCGCGCGCTCCCACGTGGAGACCCATTGGTCCCGGTTCGTGCTCGAACCGGGACCAGCATTAGTCCCGAGGACCAATGGCCCTTATGAACCGGGACTAGAGGCCCTTTTTCCACCAGTGATACACACTTGATGCTCTTGGCATAAAAGAAAAGAAAAGGTAAAAGACAAGTTATTGGAGGTGTAGATGATCAAGCAAGGATGCTAGGGCAGCAAGGGTTGAAGGATAACACATAACTAAAAGAAGAGAAGACAAATACAAAAGAATCCATTATTCAAATAAGAGGAAGGATAAGAACATAAAAAAGGTGGTGTATGCATGGGCCATGCATAGCATTTAATGCATGCCCAAGAATGATGAAGTTGTTGTAGTGAGAAGGAAACCATATTTATATATGGGCTAAGATAAAGTCTATACGTAATAATAAAGTATGAAGTGCTTCTTACGGATTCCGCTTTTGAAATCTATTCTAGCCTCGCACCAAATCACTAACTACATAAACTTGCCATCATACCGGTTAGTCTATCGTTGCTTCACCCGTTTTCTTCCTAGCTAATTTATCATCCATCCAAAACAGGGCTGCAAACTAATCATGGGCTGGTCTAGAGATCGTGTTAGACTTCGATACTAGCTAGAAGCCTACATATACGGCAGCAACAAGCCAAGCAATCCCCCGAGAGTCAGCGCGTGCCTCTATGACAGAATCTCCAAATTCTCCATCAAGTCCCATCAACAATCGCATAGTAAATGCATCCACTGAACCCTGCCTCCGCCAGTCCACCGCCATCGAAGAACACGTCCATCGTGGAGCTCATGTTGTGGGTATTCTGCCTGCTCACAAAGCTTTTCTTAGACCGCAAGAGATTGGTTGCTCTGCATCAAAATCAAAAAGATCCAATATATGGGAGCTTTCGGCTGCCCTGCGTCAAAATCAAATGGATCCAAGCTTTTCAAAATCGAGTGTTCAAAACGATCCAAATTACAATCCGAATAGACTACTCTAGAGATCAATCAAGAACCATGGATTTCTTCGTGTCGTCCTAAGGGTAATCGACAATGTAGTTTGGGCAGGCAGTATATGGCGCCATCAGCTTATGCTACATGCGCATGGCTCAATGACCTGCGAGGCTTCGATAATAGTACCGAGCAACCTGTCGTCGGATTGATGACAAGTAGACCATGAGGGGGTCCTCGAGGCGTGCAGAAGAGAGGGGTGTGCGACGTACGGTGTTCTGGGACGGTGAGCACACAAGTTTACCCAGGTTCGAATCCGCCGGCTTTGGACGGATCCTACTCCTGCTAGCAATCCAGTAATACGGCAGAGCCAGAATATGGGTCAGTTCGGGCTGATTCTATTGGAAAGATTGGATTTTGCAAATAGGGGTTTCACCTGTGTGAGTTGAGAGTCTAAAGTGTTGGGTGCCCTAAAGGCTCTCCCTAAGACGGCTTATATAGATATCCGGCCTAGGGTTTACAAGAGAGATCTATCCGGCTACGACTAAGAGTCGGTTACAGAGTACATCTTAAACTACAAGTAACACTATGGGCCTAAATCGATAAGTCTTCTGGGCCTTCCCGTAGCTGGATTGGACTCCGTCTTTCTTCCTGACTGGGCCGGCCGTGAAGCAAAGCTCTAACCCGAAGTGGGCCACCCTAGTCAGTGAGGAACTGTGAGAATATCTGGAAAGTATATCCCCAACAGCAGCCCCCGGAGGTCTCCAAGATCCAAAGTCGGATTTATCATCGTCTAGCTTAATCTTCGGCTTGCAGAATCTTGAAGGGTTCCTGAAACTTCACAACAAAAAATACGATCCGGCTTTAAAAAAATATGTCGGACCTATCAACAGGTTACTCGGATTTTCCAGCTTGATTTCAAACTAAGCCGGAACTTGATCTCAAACGCCACCTGACACTAGTCATGGTCAAGTCACGTCATCTGACAGGCATTCCATCAGCACGACCGTTGGTGGGTCCGCGGTTCGCGGAACCGTGGCGCCGTTTCAATACGTGCGCGGAGATCGAGGCGACGTAATCATCACGTGGGACCTTCCCAGCTCCTTCCACGACGCGTGGCGGTTACACTGTAGCATTTGCACGAATCTTGGCGCAGTTAGGTGGATATAAGGGGTTAGGATTTTCTCCTTCTCCTTTCACCTGTCCTTTGCCTTTTCCTTTCCTCCCAATCTCTCTGCGCGCACAGAGCTCCCCCATTCCTCCCCAAAAAATCCCAGCGCCGCCCATCCTAGGTCATCTGCCCGCCGGAGAAATGGCCTCTTCTTCCTCTTCCGGACAAGCGGCAGCGGCGGCGACGGCGGCGACGGAAGTGGTGGCGGAGAAGGAGAGCTTCCGTGGGCTCTGGATCCCCTGCGTCCTCGATGACGAGAAGCTCCAGAATGTGGAGAATGAAGGGCTCCTCCGCGCCGGCGACTGGCGGAGTGGCTTTGAGGAAACCGTCCCCAACCCGCACGCCGGCAAGCGGGTCCACTTCGGCACCCATATCGATAGAGGTTTGTCGTTTCCTCCCTCGGAGTTCTTCTCCAAGATGATTGATCATTACGGAGTTCAACTCCATCATGTTCCTCCCAACTCTCTCTTAGAGATGAGCGCTTACGCTTCTTTGTGTGAGGGCTTTCTCGGCATTAGGCCGAGTTTGACTCTATTATGGTACTATTTTCATGTCTAGAGAAACTCTATCACTGCCGGTGTTCCTTACATCACCGGTACTATTAGTTTTTCGCTTAGACGCGAGCGCGCATATCCCAAAATTCTAGCCAGTGACTCGGTTAAACAATGGCTAGCCACGTTCTTTTACCATAGGGATATTCCGTCTCCCGACAAAGCTACTGGTTTGCCGGCTTTTGTCGACAGAGCTGCCACGGCCCAACCGTCCTGGGACGAGGCTCCTCCGGCTCTCACTGATGATCTGATCCTCGCTAAGAGGCGGATCGAATACTTGATCAAACACAAGGGTCTGAAGGGATCTGACTTGGTCCAATGCTGGGTCTCAGGCCAGATCCAGCCCCTTCAGTACCACGGAACCCGACTGATGCACTCCATCACGTCGTCCAAGAAAGACTCCCTCCGCATCAGCTCCAAAGCCTACACGACTCAAGGCTACATAAGCCAGATCAAGTGGCTGATCAGGGAGCGGATCGAGAGGAGGATCCCGGAGGTTTCTCTGGATATGCATACGGCGGATAACCCCGTAGTGCCGGTAAGCTTCTATCAGTACACCTTTTTATGTGTTTCAATCTTCGAATTCTATTGCAATACTGATATGTTTTCTTCTTTTCATCTTACTGACCTCCCCGAGTCAGAACTTGCTCCGCTCGAAGGATATCCTCCAGAGTTCTCTTAGGAGACAGAGGTGGTTCCATTGCCGGACCTTCGCTCAAGAAGCGAAAGCTCCGACAGTGGCTGTTGGCACAAAGGAGGTGCCCATCGTGAAGAGGTAACTTTCAATCACAACTTCCGCCTTTGCACTTTACTCGAATTTCCTTCCGAGATGTAATGTTTCCGACTTTACTACATTCTCAGAGCAAAACCGCTCATCAAGGGTAAGGGTAAGGGAACTTCTTCGAAGCCCTTGTGTCAGACAAAGCTTACCATAGCTTCTCCTGCCATGGCTCCTCCGACTCCTGCCCCTCAACCTTCCGCAACGCCGGTGATCTCTCCGGACACCGCAGAAGATCCGGCTCCTTCAATAGAGCCCGCGAACCTTGAGTCGCAAACTGACTTCACCATGGGTGAGTCAGCTTTAGATAAGGGTGAACCCTCTTTGGGTAATGATCCCTCGGCAGAAACCTTCGCCGAAAACCTTACCAGCAATCCAGGACTTGCCAAGTTTGGCCTGTCCCGGAAATCTGCTGAAGAAATCCAGCGGCTCGCCAGGCAATGCCTGGAGAAAAGAAACTTATCTGCCGAAGAAGAAGCACAAGATGCAGAGGACGTCAAGTTCTCCGACCTTGTTGCCCAGGTGCACCTTCGCGACGAGAGAATAAGGACTGGTGAGCGTCCAACAGCACCAGTGATTCCTCTGACTCTTGCCGAGAAGGTGGCCGTTGAAGTGAACGCGAGTTTGGATAAACTCACTCGCGAACAATATGTAAGTCGGAATTCCAACTCCTTTTTTTCCTTTATTTCATATCATATCCTCTAGCCCCCAAGCATGAAGTAGGATATACAATCCAGGTTTATGCTTCATTAGGATGCCAAAGAATGAACTAGTGTAGCCCCCAAGGCTCGTGCTGATATTAGAAAAAATATTAGACCGAGTCTTTAGTAGCTTTCTGACTTTGGGTATTCTGACTTACAGAAAGTATGTTCCTATAACCAGGATTTATTGAAGAATGTTTGTGATAAGCGAAGAGAGATCAAGGATCTCCGACTTAAAAATGCTGAACTTAAAGTCTCCAAGGAAGAGGCTGAAGGTAAACATTTCGAGACTCAAGCCTTGTCTTTCATGTTTTCATAGTCGAAATTTTCTGAACCGTTGTTCTTTTTTGTCTTACAGCGCTGGTAACACAATCCGGCGCCATGATTGAAGAGGAAGAGAACCTCAAGACCTTGGTGGTGGAGAACAAGGAGCTTCGCCAAGAGTTGGATAAGCTCAAGGCGGATCATGAAAAGAGTATTGCTCAAATCCTTGAGTCCTCCTTCATGGCTACTGATGAGCGTGATCGCAAGATCGCTGCTCAAGATAAAACAATCTCGGACCTCAAAAATGAGCTTGACAGAGAGAAGGATCTTTCCGAGGCGCTCCGGGCTGAATTCCAGAGTCTTCGGGAAGAGAAGACCAAAATCGACGACGTCATTTTCTGTACGTTCCATCTGTCTAACTTTTCCACTTTCTTCGACTTCTATCAACGTTGGATTTTTCTTGACTTATTTTGTGTATAGGTCCTCTGAACTTGACGGACTCTTCCTCCACCGAGCCCCGCACCCACTGGCTTACCCAAGTCGGTGACCTGCTTCATGACTTTCGCCAATCCCTTGAGGACATCGGCGAAGCTCTCAAGATTCCGAACATGCACAGCATGTCGGATTTTCAGGTGCGGGACAAGGCAAAGGAGATGCCGCAGCTTGTTCAGGATTGGAATATGTCCTATGCGCGGACTGCGGCGCAGAACGCTCTCACCATGGTCATGAGACACCATGGAAACATGGAAATATGGCAAGTGACCAGAGGGTACTGCAAAGTAGACGAAGACGGCCAGGAGCAGGACCTTCAAGCCATCATGCACTCCTGCGCCGGATATGGGTGTCATGTGGCTGACTTGACCAGCTACGAGACCCCTTTCTTCACCCGCGTGGCTACTCCGCCTCCTCCTCCAGAAGAATCAGCAAAAGTTTCCGACGATGAACGCACCATCTCGGATGCGGACATCTCGGAACGATACCGAGGCGGCGTATCCCGCGAGCCGGCGGCTCCTTCCTCTCCTGCATCATAGATTAGCAGAAATACTTGTGTTATTCTGAAAAACATGATGGGTTTGTATATATGCAGTACTACTATTTTGCTAGTGCTAAGCATTTGATCTATTCAGCACTTTTGGCTTTAAATTTTTTGTGTGCCTAAAATGTTTACATAAGCACTTGTATTTTTTCGTCTATACTTATCGTTTATCTGGCTTTCCGCCTCGTCCCTTTCGTGAGCCGCCTAAACCTTCTGCCGGAAACTTTGCCGAGCAACGGAGCTCAATCGCTAAACCAGTTTAAACTCGGAAACAAAGCCGGCTTCCAGTACCAACAATTCACTACTCGGAAAATACCCGCATCCAGCAATCAGACAAATAACCAAAGTAAAGACTAGAAACTTTAGAGTTATACCCGAGGGTAGCAGTTTTAGAATCAGAAATCTAAACCAGAACAAACATGAGCATAAAGTACTTTCAAGCATTCTGGGATTTTCGACTATGACATGATCATTCGGAAATAAGATGGTAAAAACTTCTCAGAAAAAATTGAGGCAACCAAAACTTTTATTTCTCACAGAACATGTACATATATATGTTTAAAAAGAAGGATAAACTAAGAATAAAAGGGACATAGCTGAGCAATATTCCACGATCTGTCTAACTCATCCCGATTTGTACTGCCTCCAGCTCTCTTTCTCTTCTTAGTAGCAGGTCTTTCTTTGACTGGCCTCATGTCAGTTAAGTAGTAGGATCCATTGTGCAATACTCGACTAACTAAAAAGGGCCCTTCCTATACTGGGAAAGTTTGTACTTTCTTTGTTGCACAAGCCGGAGAACCAAATCATCTTTATTGAAAGATCTGTTTCTGACTCTCTGGCTATGATACTTGTGTAACTTCTGCTGATAGGCTGTAGATCTCATTTCAGCAACGACACGAACTTCTTCGACTAAGTCAAGATCATTTTGTCGAGAAATCTCGGCATCCTCTTCAATATACACGGCCACTCTAGGAGAGGTGTGAATCAAATCACTAGGAAGAACTGCTTCTGCACCATAGACCAAGAAGAAAGGTGTGTATCCGGTTGAACTGTTTGGAGTTGTTCGTAAACTCCATATTACAGAGGGTAATTCCTCTGCCCAAGCCCCCGCAGCACGCCGTAGTGGTGCTTCGAGTCTCGGTTTTAGGCCTTGTAGGATTAAACCATTTGCTCTTTCGACTTGTCCGTTAGCCTGTGGATGTGCGACTGACACAATGTCAAGCCGGATACTTTGCTCATTGCAGAATTCGGCCAATTCTCCCAAATAGAAGTTACTCCCGTTGTCTATGATAATGCTATGTGGATAACCATACCGGATTATAACATCCTCGACAAATCTTTTTGCTGTTGCTCCATCACAACTAGTGACAGGTTTAGCCTCAATTCATTTGGTAAATTTATCCACCATCACTAAGAGGTGAGTAAATCCACTTGGAGCTCGTTTAAAAGGTCCTACCATATCAAGCCCCCAGACCGCAAAGGGCCATGTTATAGGTATTGTTCACAACTGATCAGCCGGAACATGAGCTTGTTTGGCATACTTTTGGCAGCCTTTGCACGTCTTGACCTAATCGTTCGGCATCTGCCTGAGCTGTAAGCCAGAAAAATCCGTGTCTAAAAGCTTTTGCCACTAAAGATTTGGCTACAGCGTGGTGACCACACTCGCCTTCGTGGATTTCCCTTAAGATTTCCACTCCTTCTTCCGGAGATACACAGCGCTAAAAACCCCGAGAAATACTCCACTTATAGAGCTCACCTTTAACAATAGTATAGGCTTTTGCTCGTCGGATGATCTGCCGGCTCAGCACCTCGTCTTCGGGTAATTTGCCATCTACCAAATAATCGAGGTACGGTTGAGTCTAGCTGGGAACCACAGCCAGAACTACTATCAAAATGTAGTCGGATTTGGTCAGATATTCCTCATCTACTCCCTTTATTGAGGGAACTTTGAGGTGCTCTAAAAAAGCACCACCCGGGACCTCTTTCTGATGGGTTCGTAGCATGGAAAACAAAAATTTTCTACCGCAAGAACGAACAAAACCCAGATCTAATCTAGACAAAAGCCAAGATCTAATTTATTAGACATGAGCAACGAGATAGATCGGTACTAACCCTCGTAGAACCGAAAGTGTTACGAGATTAGATCTCGGGGATGATGTAGTCGATCACTTGCCGATCTCAAGATCGTGTGGACGATCCTTCCGGCGCCGCATTCCGGCAGCGCTTCCATGACGGTCACTGCGTCGGTCGAGCGGACCTTCCTCTCCCGTTCAATGAGCAGCGGAGGTAGTAGATCTTCTCCACGGAATTCCAGCAGCACGACGACGTGGTGGTGGTGGAGATGAGAATTCTGCAAGGCTTCGCCTATACCTGTGCAGAAGAAAGGTGGAGGAGAGAGGCGGCTGAGATTGATTGTTATGAGAGAGAGATACAAGAGGGGGCGCCCCCTCCCTTCTATTTAAAGGAGGGAGGCGCGCCTGGGGAGGGGGGTCCTAGTAGGAATCCCCTCCTCCTTGGGCCGGCGGGTTGGGGGGAGGAGTCCTCCTCCCCCACGAATCCGTGTATTGCCCCACTTGGACTCCCTTGATCCCTTTCTTGGTTTTCAAGTAAACTCCAAGAAATCCTCTAGAACCTTCCAGAACATTCCGAAACCTTGTAGAATCTCCATACAAACACTTCGGAACATTTCCTAACTTAGAAAATGATCCCCAATATATGAATCTTATTCTTCGGACCATTACGGATCTCCTCGTGATGTCCCGGATCCATTCCGAGACTCCGAACAACATTCGGTCTCCAACGCAAATTCCATATCTACTTAAAACAACTTCGAACCTTAAGTGTGTCACCCTACGGTTCGTGAATATGCAGACATGATGAAGACACCTCTCCGATCAATAACCATTAGCGGGATCTGGAGATCCATAACGGCTCCCACATACTCAACGATTACTTCGTGATCGATAGAACCATTTAACATACGAAACCAATTCCCTTTGTCACACGATATTCTACTTATCCGAGGTTTGATCGTCAGTATCTTCATACCTAGTTCTTCCTCGTTACTGATAAGTACCCTTTACTCGTTCCATGTTATGTCATCCCTTGTGACCCAGTCACATGCTTGCAAGCTATCTAGATGACATTCCACCGAGAGGGCCCAGAGTATATCTATCCGTCATATGGATGGACAAATCCCAATCTTGGTCTATGCGCTTCAACACATACTTTCAAAATACCCAATGACACCTTTATAACCGCCCAGTTACGAAGCGGCGTTTGATGTCATCAAAGTACCCATCCGATGATGGTGATTGACATAACCTCATGGTCGAAGGATTAGGTTACTATGTATTTCAAAGCTTACAGCAATACGAACTTAATGACTTGATCTTATGCTACGCTTACTATGGGTGTGTGTCCATCACATCATTCTCCTAATGATATAACCTTGTTATTAATCACATCCAATGTCCATGATCAGGAAACCATGATCATCAATCAATCAACAAGCTAGTTCAACAAGAGGCTTACTAGGGACTCTTTTACGTTTACAAAACACACAAGTAAAAGTGTTTCCTAATAATACAATTATAGCATGGGATGTAAACTTTCATCATAAACACAAAGATATAATAATAACCACTTCTATTATTGCCTCTTGGGCATATCTCCAACAGTCTCCCACTTGCACTAGAGTCAATAATCTAGATTACATGGTAATATACCGAACACCCATGGCGTTCTGGTGTTGGTCATGCTTTGCTCTAGGGAGAGGTTTAGTCAGCGGATCTGCTACATTCAGATCAGTGTGTACTTTGCAAATCTTTATGTCACCATCTTGGACATACTCGCGAATAGCATGAAAACGTAGCTTGATGTGCTTCAGCTTGCTATGTGACCTTGGCTCCTGTGCATTAGCTATGGCACCTGTGTTGTCACAGTAGATGGCCATCGGGTGCAACATCGGGAACCACGCCAAGTTCAGTAATGAACTCCTTCATCCATATGGCTTCTTGAGCAGCCTCGAAGAAGCTATGTATTCCGATTCAGTTGAAGATTTTGCCTGGCAGCTACGCTTGGCACTCCTCCAGCTCACTGCAGCACCATTCAAAATAAATACGTATCTAGACTGTGACTTCGAGTCATCTGGATCGGTGTTCCAACTAGCATCAGTGTAACCATTTACAACAAGCTGTTCATCACCTTCATAAAAAAGAACCATATCCTTAGTCCTATTCAGGTATTTTAGGATATTCTTGACCGCTGTCCAGTGTTCCATTCCAGGATCACTTTGATATCTGCTAGTCAAACTAACAGCATGTGCTATATCCGGTCTTGTACACAGCATGGCATACATGATAGAACCTATGGCCGAGGCATAGGGAATTTTATTCATCTTTTCTCTATCTTACGTCAATGGCGGACTTTGAGTTTTACTCAAGGTCTTACCTGACAATATGGGCACGAACCCTTTCTTGCTCTCTTCCATTCTAAACTTCTTTAGAACTTTGTCTAAGTATGTACTTTGTGAAAGCGCTATTAGGTGTCTTGATCTATCTCTATAAATCTTGATGCCTAGAATATATGCCGCTTCGCCAAGATCCTTCATCGAAAAACTATTATTCAAATAGGTTTTGACGCTATTAAGAAGTTCTATATCATTCCCAATCAACAATATGTCATCTACATATAGTATTAGGAATGCTATAGAGCTCCCACTCACTTTCTTGTAAATACAAGCTTCTCCATAAGTTTGTATAAATCCAAAGTTTTTGATTACTTTATCAAAGCGTTGATTCCAACTCCGGGATGCTTGCTTCAGTCCATAAATGGAGCGCTGAAGTTTGCATACCTTATCAGCATCACCAGGATTGACAAAACCCTTGGGTTGTACCATGTACAACTCTTCCTCAATGTCACCATTAAGGAACGCCGTTTTGACATCCATCTGCCAAATTTCATAATCGAAATATGCAGCGATTGCTAACATAATCCTCACATACTTTAGCCGCTCTTTGGTGAGAAAGTCTCATCGTAGTCAACTCCTTGAATTTGTCGGAACCCTTTCGCGACAAGTCGAGCTTTATAGACGGTAACATTACCATCAGCATCTGTTTTTCTTTTGAAAATCCATTTGTTCTCGACAGCCTTACAGCCATCCGGTAAGTCCACCAAAGTCCATACTTGGTTTTCATACATGGATCCCATTTCGGATTTCACGGCTTCTAGCCATTTGTCGGAATCTGGGCTCACCATAGCTTCTTCATACGTCGCAGGGTCATCAGTGTTGTCCACTAACATGACGTTCAAGGCAGAGTCATACCACGCAGGAGTGGTACGGACCCTCGTTGACCTGCGAGGTTTAGTAGTAACTTCGTTCAAAGTTTCATGATCATCATCATTAGTTTCCTCTCCAGTTAGTGCGGTGCACGAAACATCTTCGGTCTGCGCTACTCTCAACTCGAAAGAAGGTTCAATAACCTCGTCGAGTTCTACTTTCCTTCCAGTCACTTCTTTCGAGAGAAATTCCTTCTCCAGAAAGGATCCATTCTTAGCAACGAAAACTTTGCCTTCGGATCTATGATAGAAGGTATACCCAATTGTTTCTTTAGGGTATCCTATGAAGTCGCATTTCTCCGCTTTGGGTTCAAGCTTATCAGGCTGTAACTTCTTTACATATGCTTCGCAACCCCAAACTTTAAGGAACAACAACTTAGGTTTCTTTCCAAACCACAATTCGTACGGTGTCGTTTCAACGGATTTAGATGGTGCCCTATTTAAAGTGAATGCAGCTGTCTCTAATGCATAGCCCCAAAATGATAACGGTAAATCTGTAAGAGACATCATAGACCGAACCATATCTAAGAGAGTTCGATTACGACATTCGGACACACCATTACGCTGTGGTGTTCCTGGCGGTGTCAACTGTGAAAGTATTCCACATTTCTTTAAATGCATGCCAAACTCATAACTCAGATATTCACCTCCGCGGTCAGAACGCAGAAACTTAATCTTCTTGTTACGATGATTTTCCACTTCACTTTGAAATTCCTTAAACTTCTCAAAGTTTGGATTTATGTTTCATAAAGTAGACATACCCATATCTACTCAAGTCACCCGTGAAAGTGAGAACATAACGATATCCACCACGATGCTACACTCATTGGACCGCACACATCGGTATGTATTATTTCCAATAAGTCAGTAGCTCGCTCCATTATACGGAGAATGGAGTCTTAGTCATTTTCCCATTAGACATGCTTCGCATCTTTCAAGTGATTCAAAATCAAGTGATTCAAGAAGTCCATCGAATGGAGTTTCTTCATACGCTTCACTCCAATGTGACCAAGGCAGCGATTGCCACATGTATGTAGAATTATCATTCAATTTTATTCGTTTAGCATCTATGTTGTGAACATGTGTATCACTACTATCGAGATTCAATAAGAATAAACCATTCATCTCAGGTGCATAACCATAAAAGATATTACTCATATAAATCGAACAACCTTTATTCTCAGACTTAAAAGAGTAACCGTCTCGCAATAAACAAGATCCAAATATAATGTTCATGCTTAACGCAGGCACCAAATAACAATTATTTAAATTTAAAACTAATCCCGATGGTAGATGCCGAGGGAGCGTGCCGACGACGATCACATCAACCTTGGAGCCATTTCCAACACGCATCGTCACCTCGTCTCTCGCCAGTCTTCGTTTATTCCGCAGCTCCTGTTTCGAGTTACAAATATGAGCAACCGAATCAGTCTCAAATACCCAGACACTACTACGATTACTAGTAAGATACACATCTATAACATGTATATCGAATATACCTTTCTTCTTGATGTTGCCATTCTTCAGATCCGCCAGGTATTTGGGGCAGTTACGCTTCCAGTGACCAGCACCCTTGCAGTAGAAGCACTCAGTTTCAGGTTTTGGACTAGCCTTGGGCTTCTTAGCAGGTGCGGCAGCTTTCTTGCCGTCCTTCTTGAAGTTGCCCTTGTTCTTAGGCTTGCCCCGTTTCTTGAAATTGGTGGTCTTATTGACCATCAACACTTGGTGCTCCTTCATGATCTCCACTTCAGCAGTTTTCAGCATGGACGATAGTTCAGGCAACGTTTTGTTCATGCAGTGCATATTGTAGTTCATCACAAAGTTCTTGTAACTTGGTGGCAGTGATTGGAGGACACGGTGAATCCCCAATTCATTAGGAATCGGTATCCCCAACTCTCGGAGTTTGTTTGCGTGCCCAGACATGGTGAGCACGTGCTCGCTAACGGAGCTACCCTCTTCCATCTTGCAGGTAAAGAACTTCTCGGAAGCTTCATAGCTTTCCATGGCCGCGCGAGTCTCAAAAATGAGTTTGAGCTCCTTAATGATCTCAAACGGGTCATGGTGCTCAAAACGCTTTTGAAGCTCCGATTCTAAACCGTACAGGATGGCACACTAAACTGTGGAGTAGTGATGTTTCCGAGTGGCATAAACATTCTTTACGTCATCGGTGGTATCTTCTGCAGGTGGGTCACCTAGCGGTGCTTCGAGCACATAGGTCAACTGACCAGCCCTGAGGACGATCTTCAGTCCACGGAACCAGTCCGTGTAATTGCTTCCATTGTTCTTAAGCTTTTCTTCCTCTAGGAATGCATTGAAATTGATGGAAACGTTCGCCATAATCTACAACAAATTTGCAAGTAGTTTAGACTATGTTTATGATAAATAGTGTTCAATTTTAATTCTTAAATTAACTAGGTGAACTCCCGCTCAAAACAACATCCCTCGAGTTGTTTTAGTGATTACACGAACCAAATCCACTACACCAAGTCCGATCATCACGTGATATGATGTAGCTTCATCGGCGAACAATCTTCATGTTCATCATATCAATCATATGACTCATGCTCTACCTTTCGGTATTCCATGTTCCGAGACCATGTCTGTACATGCTAGGCTCGTCAAGATTAACCTTAGTTTCCGCATGTGCAAATCTGGCTTGCACCCGTTGTATGCACACGTAGAGTCTATCACACCTGATCATCACGAGATGCTTTGAAACGACGAGTCTTAGCAACAGTGCCAACTAAGGACGAACACTTTATTACTTGATATTTAGTGAGAGGGGTCATCTTATAATGCTACCGTCGTGATCTAAGCAATACAAGATGCATAAAGGATTAACATCACAGACAATTCATAATTAGTGTGATATGATATGGCCCTTTCTTCTTATGCCTTCGATCTCCATCTCCAAAGCACGGACATGATCTCCATCATCACCAGCATTGCGTTAAGGTCCGTGGCGCCGCTTCATGGTTGTTCATCTTCACTAGCAACTATTACAACTACTTGGAATGAAGCTATTACAAGATGAATCGACACGCAGGTCTTAACAGAATTAAAGACAACCATTAGGCTCCTGCCGGTTGCCATATTACAACAAGGACCATTGCATACATCAAATACAATCACAATCACATGTAGGCCATATCACATCACAAAACCCCTGCAAAAACAAGTTAGACGCCTCTAATTTTCTTTGCAAGTTTTACGTGGCTTGGGGCTTTCGACTAAGAACGCATCTTACCTACGAAACTGAACCACAACGTTGATACAAGTGCTATCAAGTGCAAAGTGTAGATTTGATCTATACTATGATGGGAGAGACAGACACCCGCAAAGCCACTTGTGCAAAGCAAGTTGCACGTCAAGCGTGGAGCAAGTCTCATGTATGATGACATGTAATGTTAGCCCGAGCCGCTTCATCCCACCATACCGCAAGATGCAAAGTACACACACAACAAAAGACGACATGAGCACCAACGCCCACAACCTCATTGTGTTCTACTCATGCAACAGATCTACGCATAGACAAGGCTCTGATACCACTGATGGGTTCGTAGCATGGAAAACAAAAAATTTCTATTGCAAGAACGAACAAAACCCAAATCTAATCTAGACAACAGCCAAGATCTAATCTATTAGACATGAGCAACGAGATAGATCGGTACTAATCCTCGTAGAACCGAAAGCGTTACGAGATTAGATCTCGGGGATGATGTAGTCGATCACTTACCTATCTCAAGATCGTGTGGACGATCCTTCCGGCGCCGCGTTCCGGCAGCGCTTCCGCAGACGGTCACACGTGCGGAGTCGAAGCAGACCTTCCTCTCCCCGTTCCAGCGAGCAGCGGAGGTAGTAGATCTTCTCCACGGAATTCCAGCAGCACGACGACGTGGTGGTGGTGGTGGAGATGAGAATTCTGCAGGGCTTCGCCTATGCCTGTGCAGAAGAAAGGTGGAGGAGAGAGGCGGATGAGATTGATTGTTATGAGAGAGAGAGACAAGAGGGGGCACCTCCCTTCTATTTAAAGGAGGGAGGCGCACCAGGGGAGGAGGGGTCCTAGTAGGACTCCCCTCCTCCTTGGGCCGGCGGGTTGGGGGGAGGAGTCCTCCTCCCCCACGAATCCGTGTATTGCTCCACTTGGACTCCCTTGATCTCTTTCTTGGTTTTCAAGTAAACTCCAAGAAATCCTCTAGAACCTTCCAGAACATTCCGAAACCTTCTAGAATCTCCATACAAACACTTCGGAACATTTCCTAACTTAGAAAATGATCCCCAATATATGAATCTTATTCTCCGGACCATTCCGGATCTCCTCGTGATGTCTCGGATCCATTCCGAGACTCCGAACAACATTTGGTCTCCAACGCAAATTCCATATCTACTTAAAACAACTTCGAACCTTAAGTGTGTCACCCTACGGTTCGTGAATATGCAGACATGATGAAGACACCTCTCCGATCAATAACCATCAGTGGGATCTAGAGATCCATAATGGCTCCCATATACTCAACGATTACTTCGTGATCGATAGAACCATTTAACATACGAAACCAATTCCCTTTGTCACGCGATATTCTACTTATCCGAGGTTTGATCGTCAGTATCTTCATACCTAGTTCTTCCTCGTTACTGATAAGTACTCTTTACTCATTCCATGTTATGTCATCAATTGTGACCAAGTCACATGCTTGCAAGCTATCTAGATGACATTCCACCGAGAGGGCCCAGTATATCTATCATCATATGGATGGACAAATCCCAATCTTGGTCTATGCGCTTCAACACATACTTTGAATACCCAATGACACCTTTATAACCGCCGATTCTGAGCGGCATTTGATGTCATCAAAGTACCCATCCGGTGATGGTGATTGACATAACCTCATGGTCGAAGGATTAGGTTACTATGTATTTCAAAGCTTACAGCAATACGAACTTAATGACTTGATCTTATGCTACGCTTACTATGGGTGTGTGTCCATCACATCATTCTCCTAATGATATAACCTTGTTATTAATCACATCCAATGTCCATGATCAGGAAACCATGATCGTCAATCAATCAACAAGCTAGTTCAACAAGAGGCTTACTAGGGACTCTTTTACGTTTACAAAACACACAAGTATCAGTGTTTCCTAATAATACAATTATAGCATGGGATGTAAACTTTCATCATAAACACAAAGATATAATGATAACCACTTTTATTATTGCCTCTTGGGCATATCTCCAACACTTTCCGTGCAGAACCTATCCGAGATAGTGCGTCTGCTTCCTCATTTTCTGCTCGAGGGATATGTTGAACTTCAAACCCTTCGAACAATTTAGATAGATCATCCACGACAGCTTTATATGCTGCCATGTGCTTATTTGCATTACAAATATCCAACACTTGTTGAGCAACAAGATCCGAATCTCCGTAACACATCAAACGTTGGATGCTAATATCCTTAGCAATCCGGATTCCATGCAGCAGTGCTTCATATTTGGCAATTTTGGTTGTCGCTATGAAGTGGATCTGCAACACGTATAAAAGTTTATCTCCTTGGGGTGATTTGAGCACCATGCTAGCCCCCGAACCCCCGCGAGCCTTAGACCCATCGAAGAAGAGGATCCAATATTCCGACTCAGGGAGGATCATGTTCTCCTTCGTCTCTGTCCAATCAGCAACAAAGTCAGCAAGGATTTGGGATTTGATTGCTGTCCGAGGTTTATACTCAATGTCAAAAGATGAAAGCTCTATGCCCCATTTGGCGACGCGTCCTGTTGCGTCACTGTTGTGATTATATCTCTCATGGGAGCTGTGCTCACCATGGTAATTGGATGCTCCTGAAAGTAGTGTCGTAACTTATGAGATGCTAGAAAAACACCGTAAGCTAACTTTTGATAATGCGGATACCGCTATTTCGACTATGTTAGGACTTCACTGACAAAGTAAGTCGGACGCTGCACCAGGTGCTCCTGATTTTCCTCCGGTCTCTCCACCACCATGACGATACTAACGACCTTATTTGTCGTAGCAAGATAAAGCAACATCCGTTCTTGAGGTTCCGGCGCTGCGAGGATAGGAGTAGATGAGAGTACTTTCTTCAGGTCTTGTAGTGCAGCTTCAGCTTCATCAGTCCAAACAAAATCTTTGGTCTTTTTCAGGAGTTTGTATAATGGTGCCGATCTTTCACCAGGCGGCTTATAAACCGACTGACTGCAGCAATGGAACCAGTTAGTCTTTGTACGTCCTTCAGGCGAGTTGGCCTGGAAATATTGAGTATAGCCTTGATTTTGTCCCGGTTCACCTCTATGCCTCTCTGAGACACGATGAAACCTAACAATTTTCTGGCTGGTATTCCAAAGAAGCACTTCTTCGGGTTAACCATGATGTTGTATTTTCGTAGGTTGGCAAATGTTTCCTCCAAGTCAGAAATCAACGTTTCCTTCTTTTTGGACATTACTGCAATATCATCCACGTATGCATGTACATTGCGTTCGAGTTGGTCATGGAGGCAACGCTGCATCGTGCGCTGGTACGTAGCTCCTGCATTCTTCAGCCCAAAGGGCATCGTAACAAAACAGAAGGTTCTGAAGGGGGTTATGAATGAAGTTTTGACTTTGTCAGATTCCTTCATCCGGATTTGGTGATAACCAGAATATGTGTCGAGAAAACAGAGGAGTTCCGAGCCTACCGTAGAATCGATAACTTGATCAATTCTAGGCAGAGCGAACGGATCTTTTGGACAAGCCTTGTTCAAGGCAGTATAATCAACACACATCCTTAAATCAGCGGTGTCCTTTTTAGGGACCATTACAGGATTGGCCGACCACTCAGTGTGGATGACCTCTTCTATGAATCTGGCTAACTCGGGCCATGCTAGTTCCTTAGTTATTGCTTTTCGCTTTTCATCACCGAAACATCGTAAGGACTGTTTGACGGGTTTAGCGTTCAGGTTTACATTTAGAGAGTGCTCGGCAAGTTCCCTAGGTACTCCGGTCATGTCAGATGGCTGCCATGCGAAGATATCTTGATTTGCTTGGAGGAACTTGACGAGCGTGCTTTCCTATGCACTACCTAGGCCTACGCCTATCTGGGTCACCTTGGAGGGGTCATCATCCTTCAATGACGTCTTCTTCGTCTCTTCTGATGCCTTGAACTCCGGATTTGGCTTTGTCACCTCCTTCTTTGTTGCGGGCATCTCGGACGGATCTATGTTCTTCTTGATTTCCTGGTACTCCTAGGCATGCAGCACGGCTTCGGCAAAGGCGGCATTTCCATCCTCACATTCTCGTGCTTTCTTCGGGTCTCCCTTGATGGAGATCACACCGTTGGGACCTGGAATTTTCATCATATTGTAAATGTAACATGGACGAGCCATAAAAGCCCAGTAAGCCGGACGTCCGAATATAGCGTGGTACACGCTCTTGAACGGGACCACTTCGAAGGAAAGTGCCTCCGTCCGATAGTTCTGTGGAGTTCCAAAGGTAACATACAAAGTGATCTCTACCAGGGAATTGGCTTGTATTCCTGGGACAACTCCGTGAAAGATCACAGAGCTATGGTTCAGCTGTGTTTCCGAGATCTTCATCCGGCGTAGCGTTTCGACATAGAGAATATTGATACTGCTACCATCGTCCATGAGAGTCTTGGAGAAACCATAACCGTCAATCAGTGGATTGACGATTAAAGCGTATTTTCCTCGCCTGTGTAACTTAGGCGGATGATCATCGCAGTCAAATGTGATTGCCACTTCTGACCAGTCCAGATACTGGGGGACAGCCGGAACTGTTGCATTGAGCTCGTGTAGAACTGCTTTCTTGACCTTTGCTGGTTGAGATCTGAGGAAAGTCACATAAGTGTCCTTTTTGGTGGGGAAAGTTTTCTTCCCTTCCGGCTTGGGATTTGAAGCATCAGCTTCCTCCATGTCGGAATCTTCCTTGGTCTCTTTTTCTTTTTCGGGATTCTTCTTTCCCTTCTATCGCTTAGCTTTGTAGCCTGCGGTGTCATCTCTTTTGATGTCGTCATTGAAACGACATTCGGCGTTGGTGTGGGATGAGCCCCCATTGGCGTCTAGGTGATGCACACATGGGTTATTGGCAATGTCGGCCCAAGGGTAGGTTTTGCCTGGTTGCTGGTCTCCTCTACCCTAGACTCTGAAGTTCCATGCCCACGCCCGCGGCCTCCGCCACGTCCTCCTCATCCTCCAGACCCGAAAGTAGCAGTGACCACTGCCGTTTCCGCGTTGGGTTTTTCCTCCGTGGTATTTTTGCGCTTCTGAGCTTGTTGCTTTGGTTGTTTTGCCGACTGAGGCATAGCTAGGGCATTGAGCAATCCCTCTGCATCGTCGTCAGCGTCTGCATACTTTCTCGCTGTTTCTATCATCTCTCCCAAATCAGTGACCTTGTCACACTTCAAGCGATGGCGCAGTAGACCAATTGGGAGACCTGCAATGAAAGCTTCAATCGCAGTTTGATCATTTACTCCTTCACAGGAGTTCTTGGTGTCGATCCATCGTCCGAGGTAGTCCCGGAAAGTTTCTCCGACTTTCTGGGTGCAACGCTGTAGGTCTCCGACCGTACAGGGCCTCCGATATGTGCCTTCGAAATTCCGAAAGAACGCACTTTGCATGTCATACCAGTTATGGATGTTGTTCTCCGGAAGTTCATTGAGCCATGATAATGCTGTCTTCCGCAACATAAGTGGGAGATATCGGGTTGCGACCAGGCTGTTTCCGCCTTTCGCGATGCAGCAAGCTCGGAAGAAATCCTGTAGCCAGGTATCTGGCCTAGCAATGTCGTAATAGGCTTGGATGTGTCTTGAGATAGAAAATCCTTCCGAGAATTTTGTAGCTCTGATGCGTGGTCCAAAGCACTTTGGGCCCACGTAGATATCATCGTTTTCGTAGCGCCGAGCCTCTATGTTGGAGTTGATCCTGTGCCTTGCTTCGTTCGGGGATAAAGATCGTCCCGAATGTCGGCTGTGGCTGTGGTGCCTTGGAGCCGGACTTCGGCTTCTGCCACCACCTCCTCCGCCATGTTGTCCTCCTTGCCCTCCTTGGGAGCTGTTGTGATGACTGTTTGGTGGAGAGGGTGGGGCAGCTGGATAGTTTCCGGCTGATCGCTGGCCTCCGTCCGGAACATCATTATTCCGGTTCCGGGGAGGGTCTTGACTACGACAAGCCCCCTGCCGGCCTGTCTCGTCATGGTTTCCGTCGTTTCTTCGTCCATCATTCCCATCATGGTGAGGCTCAGTCGGACGGCTTGCATGTCTAGGAAGTGTCATTTTTTGACGATCCTCCTCCCGACGTTTCTCTTTATCTTCTCCCCTTCGATCGTTGGACTCTTGTCAGGGAGGATTCCTCAGATTCAGTGCACCAATGGCCTCTTTATCAGTCGCTGGGGCGACGTTGCTCTTGTCACGCGTAGTCCTGCGATGCTGTCCTGACGATCCGGTTCTCGAATCCTCTCGTAGTTCGGGGCGATAATGCTGCTCCGGAACCCGACGGGGTCTTACGTCAGCCCATGCCGGATCTGTGCGACATTGGTCGGAACTCGAGACCAGTTTTTGACTTCTGGGCATGACGACCTTTTGCTGCTCCAGTCCCTTGTTGAGTAGTTCGATACCCAAACGGATCTCCCCTGGTCCTGGATTAGCCGATAGAATTTCTCGTGCCGCCATGGTATTCTGTACTGGGGTTGGATATACCCAATCTCCTTTGCTATCTTTCCGTGGCTTCCCCATCTCATCTCTAAAAAGGACGGCATGGATATGTGGGAATTGGTCGTCATTGGTGTGACGCTTCCGTGTCTTCTGATGCAACCGCGACATATAATCCTTAGTTGCCATGCGTTTCTTCTCCTCCTCGATGTTTTTGGCTTCATCCAGGAGTTGTTGACGACGCGCTTCTAGGGCTTGGGCCCTTTCGTCTAGCTCTTCAGCAGTAAGTTTTGCAGCTGTAGGCATAGGTGTGGTTAATGCAGCATCGATGAGTTTACGCGCACCTTCAGTGATCACGTGTCCATCCATCGATTCTTCTTTTTTCGGCTCTTCTGGGATAAGTGCTCCATCCGAGTCTTCTTCGTATTCTTCGGCAATCGCCTCCTCTGTCAGAGGGTCTTTTGCCGGGGTCTTGTTTTTCTTGTTCTTCTTCTTTGCCTTCTTGGCAGCGCCGGTAGCAAAGACAGCTTTGGGTCCGTTTCCCGGAGTCAAGCTCTGATCGGTACTTTCGGACATCTGGACCTCGGGATTATCTCCGACGTCCATGTCATCTTGCGCTTTGGGAGAGTGTTCCCCGGATCCATCATCCATGGCTTCTCCTTCTTCTGCAGCCTTAGAATTATACTCCTCTTCATATTCCGCGGAGAACTTTCGGAAATCTGCTGACGTCATCGATTCATCCGAGGATGCAGGTATGTCGGCGTTTGTTCCAATTGCCTCCAGCACAGAGTCGGTGTTTTCTCTAGCATCGGTAGAGCCGGATCCGGATCCCACATACTCGACAAAGTGCGATGCGTGCTTCCTGAGGTACCTGCGGCTTTCGCGATCAGCCATGTCGAAACTTTTGATGGTCTCGAGAATTGCATCTGCGCTTGCATCTTGCATTATCATACGTCATAGTGTGTACCTTAGGAAAGGCCTGTCTGTCCCAGCATCATCAGAGCCGAAATCAGTGTCGTTGATATGCTCCTCCTGGATTTCGACTTCCGCGGGTGGGTCGATCTGGGATACGGTATCTCCGAGGAGATCCACTCTATATTCGGCTTGAACCGCTAGGTCTTCCTTAGGCTCAGATTTCTCCACTATCTCCGAAGTTGGTGCGGGCTGGGTGGGATTAGGGTTTTCTGAGATCCAGAACTCTGCCGCCTCCGCGGGCAAAGGGGACCCAGAAGATTTTTCTGCCTCTATCATCACCGCTGGGGTGGGTGGGGCAGGTTCAGCGAAACCGATGTAAACATCGATCTCGCCAAAGCACATGATTGTGTAGGCAGTCACAGCCTCCCTAGCCGGAATCCAAGTCTCGTCGAGAACAATGAGAGGGACATCGCTGGCGTAGAGGATGCGACCAACAACGATAGTCTCGCTGATTCCGATTCTTGCAGATTCCGCTCGGAGCACAGATCCGAAGCTCACTTGCCCCACGGTGGGCGCCAACTGTCGTCGGATTGATGACAAGTATGCCATGAGGGGGTCCTCGAGGCATGCGGAAGAGAGGGGTGTGAGACGTACGGTGTTCCGGGATGGTGAGCACACAAGTTTACCCAGGTTCGAATCCGCCGGCTTTGGACGGATTCTACTCCTGCTAGCAATCCAGTAATATGGCAGAGCCGGAATATGGGTTACAAGGGTTTCGCCTGTGTGAGTTGAGAGTCTAAAGTGTTGGGTGCCTTAAAGGCTCTCCCTAGGACGGCTTATATAGATATCCGGCCTAGGGTTTACAAGAGAGATCTATCCGGCTACGACTAAGAGTCGGTTACAGAGTACATCTTGAACTACAAGTAACACTACGGGCCTAAGTCGGTAAGTCTTCTAGGCCTTCCCGTAGCCGGATTGGACTCCGTCTTTCTCCCTAACTGGGCCACCCATGAAGAAAAGCTCTAACCCGATGTGGGCCACCCTGGTCAGTGAGGAACTGTGAGGATACCCGGAAAGTATATCCCCAACACAACCCGTTGTAACGGACTACCTCACCTGCATCTTATCAGTCGGGGAAGTTGTTGGTTGCCGGCGGCGATCCGTTTTGTCAGCTCTTCCATTCTCCATGCCTCCTCTCTCCCATGGTCAGTATGATACCTCATAGCTGGAAGACAGGTCACGCTACAGAGATAGATTTGGTCACTCCCATTACCAAAGGAGGTTAGCGACAAGGAGAGGAACAAATTAAATCATCTCTTATTTCCACAACAATGCTCGGTAATGGAATCACCTTTCTCTCTTTCGGGCATAATTAATGTGGTGACCTAGCACTTCACTTCATGTTGTATAGCGAGAGTCGTTAGCATAACACTCACAGAACACCGTTCCATGAACATTACACCTACCAGAGTAGTACAACAGAAACATCACAGGTCCAAGGTATAACTATATATCCATATCACATATCTTCATCGAAGATCCTCGAAAATGACACAATGAGCTCGCTAAGTAAGTTCCTGTTCAAATTAAGATCCATAAGAAACAACCTGTAGTCTCTTCTAGTACTAGATCTACCTCTAGTCCTATATCGATAACTAAAGGTTGTCTTTTTGACCTATTAGCAACTGCTATTTGTATGGTTCCTATCTTTATAAGTTGGATCCCAACTATGTTTAAATTGATCTTCACTATCACTACTTTGCAGTACCGACTCCTTTAAATCCGTTGAACTAACATTGAATTTTCGTAGATGTCTTCCTAGGTCTTCTAGTACGACGTTTGCAGTATCGTCATTGACTTCAAACCTAAGAAAGGGATAAGGATGATAGATTGAGTACGAGTGTACTCAGCAAGTTTTAACTATGTGCTTGTTTGATGAACTATCTAAAGCTGTGGATCAGACATCCTAGGCTTGTGCAGTTTTTTTAAATCGGGTTTTTAGAAAAAGTAAGTTTTAGTTTATAAAATTCTATGTTTGTCAGTCTTCACGGGTTGTACAAAACTTCATGGAGTTCCTTTCCACACGGAGTTCGTAGTGCTTTCACAGAATAGGGAGTAACATGTCACAATTTTATACACTCTCGAGAGGTGCACTACTTTACCCCAAACATCTTTAGCCTTATTGAACTATCCGAGCAATGTCTCTTGTTCACACTTCCATAGGTATGAGGCCCAGTCTAAATATTAGCCAATCACTAGCCTTCTCCACTACCCCACATGCCCACCCTTTGTAACAAGTTTTGGTCAAGAGACCTACACTCGATTACCCTCCTTTCTAATATGCTAAGTAGTTACCCTAGAACACAAGATAGGGACATAATGAGCCCCCACCCGCTGATCTCCCTGTTGGTTCTCATCCCGACTTAGGATACGAGGACACACAAAAGTAAAAGGGTTTAGCTGACTGATACGTTGCTAACGTATCCATAATTTTTGATGTTCCATGCTTGGTTTTATCTACTTTCTTATCTTTTGTCCACACTTTTAAGTACTTTTCATATGATTTATTGGACTAACCTATTAACAAGATGCCACAGTGCCAGCTGCCTATTTTCTGCTGTTTTTGGTTCCAGGAAAGTTAGAAAATGAATATTCTCGGAATTGGACGGGACAAAAGCCAAAGTTGATATTTTACCGAAAGACTCACAGAGACAGAAGACGGGACGGAGAGGGGCCACAGGGCGGCCACACCATGTGGTGGCGCGGGCTAGCCCTCGCCGCGCCACCAGGTGGTGTGGGCCCCCTGGCCGGCCACCGACCTTGCCTCTTTCGCCTATATATCTCCCCCGATGCAAAAACCCTAGGTCGTCAATCAGAATGCCATGAAAAGTTCCGCAGCGCCGCTGCCACCGAAGGGGAGATTCAGGGGAAGAAGTCTGTTAGGCACCTAGGACGGGGGAAGTGCCCCCGGAGCCATCTCCATCGATCTCCACCACCATCTCTATCGCCGTTGCTGATTCCCATGATGATGAGGGAGTAGTTCTCTCTCTAGGCTAAGGGTTCAACCGGTAGCTATGTGTTCATCTCTCTCTCTATGCATGATCTTATTGAGATCATGAGCTTGTAATCTATAGATCTACCTTGCTACTCAAGTGCTTTAATAGATCTCTGCTCTCCCCATGTGTGTGAAGTTGACAGTGTGCACACCATGGTGGCACTTAGGCTAGAGATTGCAAATACTTGTTATGAGTTATATTTGGAGTTGGATGTCTTTATGAAATTGTGGTGTTTGTTTGAACCATCTAGTGCTCAAGGTGACAGTGTGGGGTTATCTAGATGTGGAAAGTGAACTTTGAGGTGTGATGTTATAGCCCTACCATGGATTAGATTGTCCAACCGGAGAGTAGTTCAGAGTACTATCATGAAGATAATATATTTATATGAGAGTGTTCACTAGTGAAAGTATGATCCCTAGGCCTTGTTTCTAAGCATTGAAACATCGTTTGCAACTAGATCTGTTACATGTTTGCTTGCTTCTATCTTTATTTCAGTTTTACTTTTGTCTTTTCCACACCATCAAGCTATTTTCTATCACCATTACCACTTGTATTTCACTATCTCTTCACCGAACTAGTGCACCTATACACCTGACAAGTGTATTGGGTGTGTTGGAGACACAAGAGACTTATTGTATCTTGATTGCAGGGTTGCTTGAGAGGGATACCTTTGACCACTTCCTCCTTGAGTTCGATAAACCTTGGGTGATCCACTTTAGGTAAACTTGCTGTTGTTCTACAAACCTCTGCACTTGGAGGCCCAACAACTGTCTACAAGAATAGAGGTGCGTAGACATCAAGCTATTTTCTAGCGCCGTTGCCGGGGAGGTAAGGTAAAAGGTATTCACACCGGAGGATTAAAGAAGAAGAACCTCCCACGACAAACGCCTATTTTCTGCCCCAGGTTGTTATGTAACTTTCGTTAGTTCAACACTTTTTGATTTGAGCAAAATAAGGTGTTCGAAAAAATTCGTCTTTACCTGCTGGTCTGTTTTAACAGATTTCTGCCATTATTTGCATTTGCTTCTTGTTGGTTCCTTTTTGTGTTCTTTTGGGGAATTGAGCTTTTTGTGGGAAGTACTACAGTAGCTTATGTTTTATTGGAAGTTTTATTGGTGTTAGAACTGAACCTAAAGACTTATTATCTTGAGTGCTCTAATGTTCCTAATAAAGATTGTGTGAAGTTTTGTATGAGGAAAAAATTCAGATGTATGGAAGGAATGAGTAATGAGATGAAGGATGGACTAAAGCTCAAACTTGGGGATGCCACGCGTGTCACCCCAAGAAATATCCAAGAAGTACAAGCTTCAAAGCTTGGGGATGCCCAAGGCATCCCCTTCTTTATCAATAAAAATCCCAGGTTTCTTCCAAACACTTCATTTTTATTGTTTCATGCACAGTTGTGTTGTTCTTGGAGCGTCTTCTTTTTTGTTTTTGTTTTGGTTTTTCGTTTGTTTGGTTTGCTTAGTTTGCTGAATAAATTGGTTGGACCCCCTCTTTCATACATTGGTTTTCAAATAGTTTGGTTTGGATTGGAAAAGAGTAGGAAAGTTCATACTTAAGTGGTAAAGAGAGCATGTTTTTGACTGTGGCCTATGCTTCGTCATGCCATGATTGATATTGTTTTGGCTTTATGCTTAGTATTGTTTGTTGTAGCATGACATGTTGTAAAAAATTGAGATTGCTTAATATGCCTTGGAAGGATCATGTGTTGTTTTAGCATATTAAAGCATAGTATTATGGTATTCTCCTTTGATGCTTTATTTAGGTTGACTTGGCACATGCTCACACCATGTTATGACTATCCCAAGTCACCATAGCCTTGATGATCCTTTAGTTTTCAACTTGTAGTATCACTTTATGCTTTGATCAATGATGTTTTATCGCTCTGCATGATTATGGCCATTATTGCTCTCTTAGTTTGTCGCTCCCAGTCTTTTGCTAGCCTCTGTAACCAAGTATGAGTACCACTTATGCATCCAACTCCTTAAACCAAGTTATTCCAAAGATTCCACCATACCTACCTATTAGCATTTTCTATTCCAAGCATATTCATGTTTTTGTCTACCTTCCAAATTAGACTTGTTATGTGAAAATTAGTGATTAAAGCTCTCACGAACTTGATGGCACACTTTACTTTTCTTGCATTTAATAAACTTGAACCATTGGGTCCTTCTTTCTTGCGTATATGCTTGCGCTTTATAAGTTGAAATTAGCAGAACCATGTATCATGGGGAACACTTTCAACATTTCACTTGTAGTTTGTACCCCGTTGATATCATGTTCTTTTGCTTATGGATCCCGGCAATGTGAAATAAAAGTGGAACTTGTAAGATCATGGAGTTTGTATGTGTTTTAGAGAAACGCCTGGGCCGCTAGCCTAATCCATGCCTAATCATGGCGGAAACTTGCAGCATCACCATAATGAGCACTCTATGAAGCATCCTCAATAAAAACCTATGCAAATAGCAAATAAAAAGATCGCTGAGATGCTCATTGTCTGCTTGCCTTCTCATTTTGATTATGGGATAGCTCCTGTGTCATGTGCAAGGGGTACCCCATTCACGGTTCTTTATGATACATATGTACTTACAATGACAAGAGCTTACTCATGACTAAAGTTGAGTAGCATGAGGTTCGGTCTTTGTAAGTAAGGGGCATGAGATTTCGGCTTATAACTTGTCAAGCATATCCTCTTAGTTGTGTCACTTTAACCTTAATCACCTTAAATATGCTTATGATAGGGGCAATGAGAGCTTAAAGCTAACAAGTAGCATAATTTTTGGAAGCTCTTTATGAGACTTGAATCCCTACTTCCTTCTATGAAGGCCTTTCTTTTACTTTTATGTTGAGTCTCCATCTTCTATCTTTATGCACCTACTTTGAGAGCATAGTGGCCATTCTTAGTTCTATGTGCATTGTCCCAAGACTTGTTGATTGATGCATAGCTTTGATATTGCTTGTTTTAAAGTATTTGTATCTAGTCACTCTTATAAACTTTGAAGGTGTCATATGCATTTATGTTTGCTACTCTATGAGGGACTAGCTGAATGCCACTATGCTATGTTTTCTTTAAGTGAAACAAACAGACATCTTGCAAAGCATTGTTATTCATGAATCTTTTGTTTGTGCCTTTTCATGTTGTAACATAGTTGCTATGTCTTATTGTTAGAACTTTATCTTTCATGCTATGTTGAAGTACTATGATCCCAGCTATCAATGTTTTACAAATACTTTGATCAAGTTTATGAGGGTGCATGTCACCTCAAAAATTATTCTTTCTTTTTATCACTTACCTACTTGAGGACGAGCAGGAGTTAAGCTTGGGGATGTTGATACGTTGCTAACGTATCCATAATTTTTGATGTTCCATGCTTGGTTTTATCTACTTTCTTATGTTTTGTCCACACTTCTAAGTACTTTTCATAGGATTTCTTGGACTAACCTATTAACAAGATGCCACAGTGCTAGCTACCTGTTTTCTGCTGTTTTTGGTTCCAGGAAAGTTAGAAAATGAATATTCTCGGAATTGGACGGGACAAAAGCCAAAGTTGATATTTTACCGGAAGACTCATGGAGCCAGAAGACGAGACGGAGAGGGGCCACAGGGTGGCCACACCATGTGGGGGCGCGGTCTAGCCCTGGCCGCGCCACCAGGTGGTGTGGGCCCCCTGGCCGGCCATCGACCTTGCCTCCTTTGCCTAAGAGCCTCCCGATACCAAAACCCTAGATCGTCAATCAGAAATCCACGAAAAGTTCCGCAGCGCCGCCGCCACCGAAGGGGAGATTCGGGGGACAGAAAGTCTCTGTTCCGGCACCCTGCCGGGACGGGGAAGTGCCCCCAGAGCCATCTCCATCGATCTCCACCACCATCTCCATCGCCGTTGCTAATTCCCATGATGATGAGGGAGTAGTTCTCTCTCGAGGCTAAGGGTTCAACCGGTAGCTATGTGTTCATCTCTCTCTCTATGCATGATCTTATTGAGATCACAAGCTTGTAATCTATAGATCTACCTTGCTACTCAAGTGCTTTAATAGATCTTTGCTCTCCCCATGTGTGTGAAGTTGACAGTGTGCACACCATGGTGGCACTTAGGCTAGAGATTACAAATACTTGTTATGAGTTATATTTGGAGTTGGATGTCTTTATGAAATTGTGGTGTTTGTTTGAACCATCTAGTGCTCAAGGTGACAGTGTGGGGTTATCTAGATGTGGAAAGCGAACTTTGAGGTGTGCTGTTATAGCCCTACCATGGATTAGAGTGTCCAACCGGAGAGTAGTTCAGAGTACTATCATGAAGATAATATATTTATATGAGAGTGTTCACTAGTGAAAGTATGATCCCTAGGCCTTGTTTCTAAGCATTGAAACACTGTTTGCAACTAGATCTATTACATGTTTGCTTGCTTCTATCTTTATTTCAGTTTTACTTTTGTCTTTTTCAGGCCATCAAGCTATTTTCTATCACCATTACCACTTGTATTTCACTATCTCTTCGCCGAACTAGTGCACCTATACACCTGACAAGTGTATTGGGTGTGTTGGGGACAAAAGAGACTTCTTGTATCTTGATTCCAGGGTTGCTTGAGAGGGATACCTTTGACCACTTCCTCCCTGAGTTCGATAAACCTTGGGTGATCTAGTTAAGGGAAACTTGCTGCTGTTCTACAAACCTCTGCACTTGGAGGCCCAACAACTGTCTACAAGAATAGAAGTGCGTAGACATCACTGACTTGCCCATCCCATTTCGGGATTTGTGGTTAGCATGGTTTATATGGCGCTTTTGGATCACTAACTACATTTTTTATTAAGTCCTAACTTTCCCGGTACAATGGAATCACCACCACATGGCTTCCCAACCATATATTCCAATCCATGATTCCATTTCCCACCATTTCACAGTTCATTTATAAAACGATACTTTGTTTTTAATGTAGGTGATAGAGTTTTGAAAAGGTTTTTGTAAAATAATTCGAAGGACATGTAATACTACAGTTGCAAATGGTATGCAAGCCTGGTATCAAAAGGGTTGTGCAAGGGTGAACTTGCCTTCTGATTGCAGGTTTTGCAATTATCATATTCTACCGTCAGAAGCTTCAAATGGATGGATAACATCATCGGTCCGGTAAGGACTAATGTTTAAAGATATCAATATGCTGGGGA
Organism: Avena insularis; assembly: GCA_023614405.1. Classification (NCBI taxonomy): domain Eukaryota; kingdom Viridiplantae; phylum Streptophyta; class Magnoliopsida; order Poales; family Poaceae; genus Avena; species Avena insularis. Next base: position 511,139,199 of record CM042690.1, read on the forward strand.
TGCATAATATATAAAATGCAAGGGTTTTAATCCCTCGGTACTAGTTCCCCGTTGATTTTGTTTATAGGTTGTGTTAGTGTTTAGTTTATGATTTCTTAGCGACTCGATTTAGGTTTAAGTTTACTTCACCTAGTAAATAGAGTTTAAGCATTCAATAATCTTAATGAAAGTTCTATAACACATTCATTTGGGATAAGTCATGGCATGATTACTTGTAAGTAGTAATTCATTATTATTTTGGCATTCCTTTAAGTGGTTTAGGGTTTTTTACAATGGTATTTCATTTTAACTTTCTTTATTTAGCAAAAAGAATAACTTTTCAAGAAAATTCTCTTATGAGATCTTTTCAATCATTATCTTTTAATTTTTGACAATTATTGGTTCAAGGTAGAACATCTAGGTGGATTTTATTTTATTTTTACTATTTATCTTGTTACCATGAATATTAAGGTAAAGGTTATTTCATTTTTTTAATGAGGGCATGACATTTACAATTCCAAGATGATAACGACCTACTGCGGTGGCGCACGTCGGTGCCTGATCGAAACTAAGCTACGGTTCATTCCAAGATGATCTAGTTGTACTAGCAGATGTGCAAGAACACGAGGAACCTAACTACACGGTCAATTCTGCCTAAGCTTACCTGATATGAGCTCCAACTCACAGATTCTGATGAACTACTGTCAGACTAAATCCTAAAATTCTCTCTACTCATACCTCGCCTAGTTGGTTCCTAGGGCTGAGATGAATATGACATTTCTACGGTGCTCCTTGACTGCTTCCCAATGCCGGAGAATATGCCTCCATGGTGGTGTTCCAAGCTTGCTTCGACAAGCTCCCAGGCAGCACGAGCGAGAGAGGTCTCCAGAGAGAAAGTGTAGGGTGTGAGGAGGTCTGGGTGGTCTAGGGGTATTTATAGGCTCTGGGACATCGATGACGATGGTGAGGATCTCTCCTCTGAGTCAGTTCCCAACGATGGGTGGCTCGGATGAGCTATAATTCCTGACGCTAGAGCCTTCCTCTAAAAGGCTCAGGGATAGGAGGACGTGATGGCTTCTTATAGGCACGAGGTATAGCTCCACTGTGTTGGGACACACACATAGGAGATAACTCGACAACGACGTGCCGACGGCAGGGACGATGACACTGGTCACCTGATCATTTTGCGAACAACCCCCTGACGACGTTGGGTTTAATTGCGAGCACGGCGATACGTTTGAGCGGGCTGGCTCTTAGGCTAGGTAAGTGGGTTTCGGCCCAGGTAACGTCCATGTATGGTTTTTCTTCTCCTATTCTTTTTATTTTTCTAGTTTCTATTTCTAGTTTGAATTTCCAATTTGAATTCTATTTTGAGTTAGGTTCTGGTTTGAAGTGCATTTGAATATTTCAAATACTTGGTTTGTTTATGATTAGGACAGAGATAAATTTTGGTATATTCCAAAATATTTATGAAAATGATCTTAAGTTTAATATTTTCTCAGATAAACATATGTGATATTCATATTATGACTTCACGATTTTCATGTTTAAAAATGTATTTGAATAATTCAGACATTTGAATTATTATCTTTAGGGTAGAGAGGTATTTTGACAACTCTCAAAATGATCTTATGAAATGGCTTGAAGTTTATTTCTTCTCCACATAGTAATATGTGGTATTCAAATTTAACCTAACCATTTTAAAGGAAATTTTCCTTAGTAAATATTTTGAATAGCCAAAATTATTCATTCATATTTGATTGATACAAATATTCTCCAAATACTTTGTATTATATTTTGAAAATAGAATGGTAAGGATTACTTTCCTATTTAGGAAAGAATTTCCATATGAGAAGATATAGTTGGAACCTTCAAATGAATTCTTGTCCAAAATGATTATTTTGGACTCTCAATAATTCCATGGTCCCATTATTTTCTCTCTAGCTTTGGTTGGAGCAATTATAAAGGATTTCTATAACCATTTCTTGAGATGATGTTGTAGAATAACCACCAAGGATTTCCATTTGAGAGAAATCTTAACTGGATTACTTTGTGTTTCAAAGGTACTTCATAAGATGTTGTGTAACTTACATTTGAGTTAAGATTCTTATAAATAATTTGATAGGTGATTTTAGTAGATTCACTACTAACACATGGGAGTGAGTGGTTGTAGGTGTTTTTATATGTGTTGTTGATGTTCTTTATAATCACAAAAGCATCTAGTTATATAGGATGGTATCTAGATCAGATATATGGTCTAGAAAATTAATTGTGTTCCTAGGGAATGTGTAGATGACATAAAGATACATTCCTGGACAAAATTATGTTGTTGTCTAGATTTGCTTGATAAATTGAAGGAGATATGCCCTAGAGCCAAATAATAAATGGAGTTTATTATCATATCTCAATTAGTTCATAATAGTTTCATATTGTGTTATAACTGTATCAAGTGGAAACATTGATACAAGTGAGGTGTAAAACAAACCAAGTCCCTAGTAGCCTCTATTCATACTAGTTCGTTGGTAAGCCGATGGTCAAGGTTTCCTGATCATGGAGCTTCTATTTTTTGGCAACGTAGAGATAAACAAAACTTTTCCCTACACGTTACATCCAAGATTTAGCTCAGGTGATAGGCCCCGAGATTTACCACTAGATACGCGGTTGCGGAATTGATGAAGCACATCACTTGATGTAGTGTAGTCCTCACGATCCAATCCGATTCAATCGTCGAAGTGCTGAACGTACAACACCTCTACCAGTATCCACACATATGAGGAGGAGCATCAGTGGTGACTGCTAGGTCTGGTACGGCAACTAGACTGAACTGGGCTAGAGCTAGGGTTTCTAATGCATGGCATGACCTAACCGTTCCCCTTAGGCATCTGCTCCCCAGTATATATATGGAGTGAAAGTGGGATCCACTCATTTGTGTCCCATTCACTAAAAGGCCTATTTTAGTCACTGTGAGTCCAACTTATTGACTCAATCCGTGTCTGATTCGGGTCCAACCCAAATAAATTTCCGATTCAGGTCTAACCAAAACTTGCTCCCGCTCTTAAGTGTGCGACCTGATAGGCTCATGGTGACTCGGACACGACTTGAGTCTCACTCGTAATCGATCAGTCGGTAGTGGCTCCTAGCAGAACGTACCAACTCCCAAGTACCAAAGAGTCATGATGACATACCTTCCAATGTGACTTTCGCATGAGTCCCTTTTTCCTCACGATACATCTTGTCAAGCTATAGGCAATAATCTTCATCCTTCAAATATCTCAACTCTCTTCTCAATCTGAGATAAGTGATTCATCCGACTAACTCTTAGTCGACCACCTCGGTTAACATTTAACTGAGTCGTGCATGGTCATGCTTTTCGAATCATATCTTCCAAGAGGACCTAGAGAATATCTCTCCAGTCGGAGGGGCAAAATCCCATCTTGGTCATCCACATCACGTAGCTTGATTCTCAACCGACCCGAACTCTACCTTTATAACTACCCTTTGACGGAACAACGTTTGATAGAACCTAAGTCGGTGATCCACAACTCGGACTGTGCAATAATCTCGGGTCTAAGGATTACATTGATTAAGACATACAAATGACGACTTTTTTGTTGTATATCAATATGGGTCAGTCCGACTCGCTAAACTCTTTAGCTGAGTCCGTGTAAGTCGGAATAGCATCACCATGCCCATGACAAGTGGAACCGAGTCATCAACCGACTTTCACATTAGTCTAAGTTGTGTGTCCAACACAACCTAACGACTAAGGACATCTAGTATGAACAACATATATAGTTCCACAATCGAATCACATATTTAATTATACATATCAGTAGTTCATACAATGACAATAACTTTATGAATACATTGGGAATAACATCACACATGATTGCCTCTAGGGCATATTCCCAACATCTATGCCAGTTGACAACGAGGTCATATCATTAGTGAATGATGTGATGGACATTACCCAAAGATTGCGACATGATCAAGTCACAGATTTCATTGTTGCAATAGTTAGAAACATAGTCTCCTTCTCCTTAGATCGTGAGATCATATTAATCACTGTCTCCCGAGGTTGCCTTGACAACATCAAAGGTCACTCGGTGAAATGGTGATTATAAAGATATACGTTAGGTATTCCAAAGGAACAATTGATGACCTATGAATCAAGACCGGGATTTGTTCACCCCATGACGGGTAATATACATAAGGCCAACTTGGTGAAATTACATCCATAATGTTGCAACATGTGACTAGGTCACGAGGATGTAATATCACGGGAACAAGTAAAACAGAACTTGTTGGTAATGATATTGAACAAGGTATGTGATACAATGATCAGATCTCAAACAAGTCGTATCAGAGAAACAAAGGGAATTGGACTTGACGTTTTACGATTCAAACAACATTGTCATCGGGAAATGCACAGGGGTCATTATGGGTATCCCGGTCCCTCTATTGATCATTGATGGGATCATGTCTGTGCCATTCCCGAGCCGTGGGGAAATACAATTAAGGGTATGATGAGCTAGAGCTCGTCTATAAATTGGAATCATAGTAGAGAAAGAGAAAGCCGGAATCATTCAGAAGAGAGATCCGAAGTTGTTTGGAGAAAGAAGAAAAGAAAAGGCCGAAAGGTGTTTTGGATAAATAATGATTTAACATATGCATTTATTATATATTAATTATTATTTAATATGTACTAAGTAAATATTTAAATTAAAATTTATAGGGCAAATTTCTCCATAGGCCAAAACCCCGGAGGGAATTGGCCCAGGAGAAAGCCATCCTAAAAAGGGAAAGGAAACAACAAAAAGCAACAATACAGCTGGGCTGCATTGGCCTGCCCCACATGGGTGGTCAAGAGCTAGACATCGTATAAGCAGCTAGTAGCCGGCCGCCATGGGCGGGCTCCAGGGTGATGGGCCTCAGCCGACCCACTCAGCCGTGTACTAATGCCACCACCTCGCCCTGCCGTGTGATGGACTATGTGCACACCAGGGCGGCCCACCCGGGTCGCCGCTGCTATCATGCCAGGCTACGTGCTGTTGGGCCCGGGCATATGCATTGGCCCACCCGGCCAGCTGCTTCTGCTACGGGTTGCTGCCCTGCGCTCTGTGCTGGGACATGGTGGGCACACCGGCCCATCCGGCTGGCCACATGCTACTTCTGGGCTACGGCTGGTAGCCCAACCGGCTACCCCTTCTCCCTCTTGTTTTTCCTTTAACCCACATGGGACACCCAAAGGGGAGGGCACACCTCCCTCCTCCTATATAAAGGGGTGCCCATGGGTGGGATGAAACACACAATATGAGATGTTTTCTAAGGCATTTTACTTAGAGAATTCCTTCCTCTCTCTCTATGGTGTCTCCTTGTGTTGGCACGGTCCCAAGACCGGACTGTACATGCAAGAGACCTCGCACTTGAAGCACGCTGTTGCGCTATAGGGATTCCAAGACAGAGATCTACTTTGTAACACCCTCGAATAGACCCTATGCAAGTTTTAGCCCTTTCCACCAAACCCGCATAGAAACGATTCAAGGACGCCCACCAGGAACTTTCGTGCGGCTGGAAAACGTAGAAATACCATTACACAACAGTCCTCGATGGGACCCACAGAACAGATATATATATATACAACAGCGACTCAACGAGTCAAGAATACTGATATACAATACAAAGATCCAAATCACCTTGAAAACATTACAGCGTCCGAGTACGGACAAGATGCAAATGGGGCTAAGAGTCCTGAAGAATAACCAATGGCGTCCATAACCCTTCCCAGGCCAAGCCGGAAGGGTAACCCTGCTAACGACGTCGATCTCAAACCTGCTAAAACAAAAGGGGGTGCCGACAAAGGGCAAAGGAAAAAGAGGCGTCGATCGAGGCCAAGACACGGCGAGGCTAGAATTCGGCGGCTCTCGCCTACATAGGTATGGTGGACTGAAGCGGCAGCGTGGCATGCACTAAACAACCTATAGAGACTCGATACATCTGTTAGCTATTAGAGAGGGGTAAGAAAGACCTATTCAAATCCAACCTGATACTAACACCAATCATACCCATCCTGGTATTCCCCCTCGAGACCAAACGAGGAAGTCAAACCGAGGAACGCACATGATTGGCAGTTTTATTCATTCCATTATAGTTGCAGCATTTACTAGTCAGATATATAGCATGAGTCATCCTGATAGCATAAGTAGTGGGCAGTTTTAGTTAACATTCCGTTGTAATTGGAACATTTACTAGTCAGATATGATTGTCCTGAGGAATCCCAAAACCCAGCAGTTGTTGGCACTTTTATCATATTCCATTGGAGTTGCAATACTTACTAGGCAGATATAACAAGACACAAGGAACCCCAGCTCCACCAGTTGTTGGCATTTTTAATATACATTCCGTTGTATTTGAATCTGATTACTAGTCACATATTAAGTCAAATTTATAGCACTACTTTAGTTATGCTTGTCTATGATCAAGATACTGTGCTCCAAGTCGTCCATAACCACAGACACGGCTTTCAGAAAGATTTACCCTGCAGGGGTGCATAAATAGCAACACACACACACGATCAACCTCAGAAAAACCAAATCAAAACCCAACGAGGCTTTCACGACAAAGCAATCACAGGATTCATAAAATATTTCAGGGGGCCACCCTACTAAGCTACTAGCAACGAAGTTGGCTGGCTCCAGAACAAACCCAGGGTTTGCGAGAATGGCTGTAAACGACTAGGAATCCGAAAATGGGACTGGTCTTGTCGATACCGCGAAACCGTGCCGCGATCCAAAACAGTACAGGTGCTCCACACACAATCATAAATAAAGCAGTAAAGCATGGCATAAGTACAGGATAGTAATAAAGCCCCAAACTAGTTTGTGGCCCCAAGAAATAAGAAATGAATCAAGCTCGAGCTAAGGGGGATTCATAGAGTCTCCCGTATGTGGATAGTGCGAATAGTCAAGGAACAGGTATCAGATACTCGGGGCCTACGGGACACAAGTGGACATGAAAAACCAAATAGCATATATTGCCCACCGGTGCCTCTTTCATTAGTTATCCCAGCAATTTAATAGTTGTATTTAAAGTCATGATCATCTCCACCATTAAGCATCCCCACCATTTATCATGTGTCAACTTGTCGTCAGCGGCGAAACGACAACGACGCGAAGCAACACATAAGCAAGCAACTACGACTCGCAAGGCTGAGTATCTATCAAACAATAGGCAATAGGATGTGTCCATGGCAATATAGAGACTGCAAGGAGTATAAATGGTGCACGGAAACTAAAGCATCACAACACAGATATCAATAGATCAACAGGAGGAAATAAAGACTATAAATGCAAAATAGGTAGAAGGGGGAGAGATGCTCGCCTGGGAAACACTGCCGAAGGATCATAATCTGAAGGACTTGTCGATACTCGCATCAACTCATCGGCCTAATCCGCGAAGAAGCAAACACTAGAAGAAACACCGGATGCAATATTTAATACTACGACAGAAGAACCGACATGCTTATGATATGAGGCATGGCATGGCACAGATGCGGTACAATTAGACAGTATTAAGCGGAACCGGGGTCCCGACAATTAATTATATGGTTCAAGTTATTTAGAACCCCCGTAATTAAATGTTGTCTTAACAAGGCAAAACATGGTATCGGTTCGCTACACAAATTTAAATGGAGTCCAGAATAAGACAAAGATATCCCGCATATAGACTCCATATTTAATTATGCGGTGAATCGGCATAATGCCCCCAAACCACAAACATGTATGCAAGCATGATCAATTTATATGCAACAAATTTTATATATAGCATTTATAAAATAAGGCTTGGTAAAAGTTCACACATCTGGGTCGGAGGATCATGGATTCCGGGGGTTCGGGGTTCGACGGGGATCGGTCTTGGCGGGAACATTCTCGGACAACGGAGTAGATCTTGGCATTCCGGGAAGAAGGACTTGGCGTTCCGTGTCGGTGACCTTGGCGTCCGGGGTGGTGATCTTGGCGTTCTGAGGGATCGGTCTTCAGGGTTCAGGAAGGAGTTCGTGGCGTTCCAGGGTGGAGACCTTGGCGTGTCGAGGTATAGTCTTCAGGGTTCGGCGCCAGAAGGTCTTGGTTCGGCGCCGAAAGGTCTTGGTTTGGCATGGTTTCCTCGGGGAGACGTGGTTTAACGTGTGGCATCTGAAGAAAAACAAACACACAGGCAGCCCCTACAAGACATCTAGAGCGCATCGGAAACACAAGATGAACCCAAGGTGGGGTTGGTGGCCAACAGGACTTGGAGCAGGCCGAGGATGGGCACCTGCAAAGGACGGAGCGAGGAGGGTCGTGCTTGTCACAGGGACGGCGCGGAGGCGCTGCTCACGGGCAGAGGCGTCACATGCGGGGACAGCAAGCTTGATGCGCGTCCTCGGAAGGAACTGAGGAGGACGCTGCGGTGGGCGCTTGCCGAGGCCGGCGGCACTTGCGGAGTAGGTCTCGGGGAGGAAGGCGAAGACGCGACCGGAGCAGGAGAGGTCGGAGGCGCCTTGGGCGGCGACTCGGCGCGCGTGGTCCGGCGACATGGAATCCCCTGGCGGTGTTGAGATCGTGAGGGAGGCGCGTTGAGCGACGAGAGATGGATGGCTACCACGGGACGACAGAGAGGTGACGGCCGGGGGCGAGGAACTCGGGGGAGTCACGAGAGGAGGCGGTGGGCCGCGGGGTTGGGGAAGGGTGAGCTTGGCCAGGGCCAGCGACGCAGGGGCGTGGGAGTCGACGCGGCGCTGCAGGCGGTGGCGGTCAGAGGCGGCGTTGCTGGCGGTGCAGACAGGGCCGCGGGGTTGGAGAGAGGAAGGGAAGGGGCCGGTGGCGCTGTGCGGGATCTCCAGCGGTGGACTAGATCGATGGGATTCAAGAGAGGCAGGGCAAGGAGTGGTGGAGGTTCGGGAAGAACGCGTGCGGGGGTAGGTGGGCGACGCGGGTCGCATGCGGAAGGTGGGGCCGGCGGAGAAACGGACAAGGGGGCGGGGTTGTGTGTCTACGCGGGGAGCGGGGCGATAGGCGGTGTGGGGTCGGGTTCCTGGGCGCTGTCGGGGTGGTGCAGGGGTGGGATTGGTGGCAGGTGGAGACCAGGTGGAGGTGGACCTGGGGAGGGGTGCGGCTGCATGCGGCGAGGCTGAGCGGGTGGAAGGCGTGCGTGGCGTTGGGTTTGTGGTGAGACTGGGGAGTGGGGCCAGGTGGGATGAGGTGGCACACAGGGAGTGGCCGGGGTGAGGTGGCGATGGGGTGGGAGTGGTGAACAGGTGAGGGTGGCGGCTGGGGGCTGGGTAGATAGGGTTGGCTTAGGGACATTTTAGATAGGGTTTGGGGGTGGCCGGCCGGGCCGGTACGGGCTGGTTCGACTGCCCCCTAAAAATAATATAATTATTTTATTTGTCATAACAAGGCTTTTAGAATCCATTTTTAGACGAAACATAATAATCCAGAGATCTGGGTTTTAATTTGAAATAAAGGCGGGGTATTTAGAAACCCAAAACTAGGCTTTTCGAAAATAGTTTTCAAACAAACCATGCATGATGATGAGGATGCTCAAATGCAATGTGGCATGATGACATGAGCATGCGGTCATGATGATGCAATGCACAAAACACAGCGATTTTCTAGTAGTGGTTTTAGAGGGATGCCACATACTTCCACACTCCCGGCAGGGATCAAGGGAGTCGGTGGTTGTCATCATACACCAAATGTGTATGAAACCTCGAGGGTGCCTCCAAAGAGTGGCATCTTGGATGTCGTGAGCTGGGATGCTGCACAATGGAGCAAGGAGGTGACCTGCGAGGAGCTTCGTGACCTTCAGGTCGCCTACGAGCCCGACTACATCAACCATGTTCCCCTCAGAACATTAACCGCTTTCAGACTAAAAGTATATGTATCTGAAACCTTGGCCGTTACTACATTACTTCTAGATAGATCTTGGGCAGGTAGGATGTTCCAACATAGGAATTTTTTGTTTTCTGCGGAAACCCTTCAAAATTGTGCATAATCACTCTCCTAATATATCACTAATCATTCTCTCTATCCACTAATCTACTACTGTTTTATCCTAGAGACTAGACTAAACTCTTTGTACATTCCTAAGTTTGCTTGCTAAAGATCTGTAAATGCCCCTTCTCCTTGTTCTTCATGTTCTTGAAGTTCTTGCTTTCTTGCTCCCTCTAGATCTCTCTCTAAAGTGAGTGAGTGTGTTTTTGGTCCAATCCAGGATGGTGAGTTGTGAGGCTTGGGGTCTTGGGTGCATGGCTATTTATAGTGTCCTAGGATGCATAGGATGGTGACACCTCACTAGTTTGAATGGGTTACTAATGGAGTTGGATTCCTGCACCAAAACAGGGTTGTTGCCGTACTTGCAGCATCAAATATTTAAGAGTTTGTCCCGATGGGAGCTTGGCGAACACGACCCTCACAGCCGCGTTGTCAATGCGACCACGTGGTTTGGAAATAGCCTATTCTATAAGTTGCTAGGATAAATGAATTTAAGATGTTTTGTAATAACTACTACTAGAACTGGAAGAAAACTAGAACAAAAGTAAAACTGAAAAGAGGTGAATGCAATGAGATGAAATATTAATTCTATGATTCCTCAAGTAATGTTGTGTATACCGGTGTGCATGATAAGTGCTTATGGAATAGATATTAAATATATTTGTGGCGGTCCCTCATATATCGTTGTCTCCCACCGTTGGTAAGTGGCAACTACACAACTCAATTGTCCACACCCTCTCCGGACATGGGTCATCCGTAAGAGAATAGTGTATTAAGGTAACAAGACCAATCAAGGTAAGCCAGAGCAAAGGCATTAAGTTCTATGGACAACCGTACTCCTAAGCAAGTGTGCTAGTCACAAGATATCCCATATGTAACTTTGGGGTCAAGCAATTCGCAACACTATACCTATCTATATCATGAGTGATCTTGAGGACATTAAATCTAATGGGTGGTGCATCCTAAGATGCTATTACCTCCGCAAATCACTTATACCAAATAGCCTATTAGTTCTACCCACGGACTTCTGAGGCCCATGGAACAAGTAGAGGCTAATGATAAGTTTTGTGACACTCCGTGAATCCCTAGTAAACTCCTCAACAGTGGATTGGATGTCTCCAATCACTAGAATAATATCATGAATAAAACAATATAAAGATAAAGCACAAACATATTAACTAACAACAACACACCACACTTCAATTACTCAAATCATCATAACATTAATAAAAGGAGGTTCAAGCCATGTTACAACCCATCACGGAGGTCATGATGGGGAAGGATAAAGGAGTAGCAGCGATGGAGATGGTGATGATGGCGCGGTGATGGTGGCATCAGCGTGGTGATGGCAGTGTCCTCCTTCTCCTCCTCTTCTTTCTTGGATGGCTTGATGGTGTTAATGGAGATAGGATCTTGGTGGATCTGTAGAGGCTATGGAGGCGGTACTGCGGCAGGGCGCCGCCGTGGAGGCGGTAGATGGGATCTAGATCTTGTATATGGTGCCTTGTGTATATATGGTGGCTTCCTTGGGTCCTCCCTCCTTTATATTAGCCTTGGGGTGCCCTAGGGTTCCCCCAATACCGTCATATGACTTAGGGAAGGTTCTGGAGCTTTTCTAGGGTGAAATCCCGTTGTTTTCGACCATTTTTACAACTATACGGGCGCAACTATATGGCTGGAAATATTGCTCCGGTCGTATAGTTGCTCCTTAAATTGTCTGTCCCCTTTAGTATTTTGGTCGCCATTTCTTCATATGAACTCCATTTTGGGTGTTCTTGGGCTCGTTGAGTTCGTATCGTCGAGGGCTACAACCCTGTGGTCTTGGATCTTTATTTTGAGAAGTTGGAAAAGTTTACTTTTCCAACCTCTCAAATGGCTAAGTCTGATCCCTGCAGCTCCTCCATACTATGCTCTCTTTGTTCCTTTTGCCTTTGTTTTGTCCATAATCATCATCAACACCTACAAACATGTCAAAGGCAAGGAAGAGGGATAAAATTCTACCTAAACTACTAAATGTGCAAGGCTCATATTGAATTTAACAAAAACCAACAATCATGCATATTAAGCATAGCAATAGTTAGATGGAGCATGATATGATAGGCAAATGACACAATTTATATTGCTAAAAAGTGTTGTATATCACATCCATCAACTTCCCCAAGCTAGATCTTGCTCGTCCTCGAGCAAAAGGGATCGATAACTTAATGGATGTGATCTTGCTTATCATTGGAAATCAATGCATCGTATCTTTGTTTTTCCTGCAAGCTCAAAGAAAGAGAGTACATAATCATACAAGGCAATATAAGCTCATTTATATTATTCCAAACCACTAGAGATTAGTCAAAAACTTGTATCTCCCATGTCAAAGTTAAATCTAGCTTGCAAGTAAACTTGTGATCCTTCTATACGCGCTTTATTGTATTTTTATTTGTATAAGGCAAAGCTAAACACAGTTAGTTGTCAATCATAAATAGAAATAGATTTTTCCAATGCTTCCCACTCATGCCATCTATTAAAGTCTCTCAAGTGCAAACTTCGACTGTTGAGTTCATTGAAAATATATTTCTTAGTAACGAGACCATGCCAAAAGAGTTGTATATGTTCAATCGAGACTGTGCAGGCTAGGAAAGACACTCGTGACCATTACCAAGGTTTCCCTTTTCGGTATAATGATTTCTCATAACGGTCAGAGAAGTATTCCAACTTTTTCTTTGAAAGCAGGCCCATGAGAATACCAATGCATACCCAAATATAGAATTTTTGCTACATATGTTGGGCAACTCATAGCCAAACTCCAAGTGTTTCCTCATTTTGGATTGTTCAAATGCCAGCAGAGTTGTTAGCATCCCATGTTGTGCAACAGTGGCGCAAGACACGCATAAAGCAATATCTCACTTTGATTTCCAAGTCAAAATTTTGGCATATGTAATATCGAAACTTTGAAACATCTTTTCTTATTTGACAACTCACTCAGTAAGCATCTATTAAGACCATCATTTCCAACACTATGGGGTCATGCTACTCCATAACTATTCACTTAGGACAATTCTGAACAGTGACAACTAGCAAGTTTCGAAGAATTTCTTTATTATATTTTTTTCAGAATGTAGAGAACATGGCAATGTATATTTAGAGGATCACAATATTTTTTACAAGCTAGATAAAAGTTGAACAAGGTGCATCAAAGCTATGGCTTGTCTCCTATGGGGCATAACATGAGAAAGTATATCCCTTATATAAATATGAACAAAATCTCACCTAAGCAAGCATTCAAAAACAGAGAGATACACAATAGCATGAAATTTTTTGAAGATAAAGAACTTTGCACAAGACTCTACGCATGCAAAATAACCTCCCCAAGCTAAGAATTTTCCAAGTATCCACTTGAGAAGATCATGAAAACAAAAGAGAAATGCAGTTATCAAAAGAGAGTATAAGAAGTGGTTACCTCCCCAAGCTTAAGTTAAAGCAAGGGTGACACACTTTACCGTTGAGGTGCTTTTAACCTCTACTTTGAAGGACAAAGAACCTTTGCTTCAATGAATGCTTCACGATCCGGTGTATGCCTTCCTTAAGAACCTGGTAGGAACAATACTAGAAAGAAGACAATTTTTTTGAAGACATGGGTTTAGCTCACAAGTGATAAAAATACAAGTCCCACTGAGTCGGTTCATCAACCTGAGCACCACGCTTAAGTCAACAAACTAGTTTTAGAAGTGGCCTCACCTAGATTGTGATGAGGTACAAGTGAAACAGGATACGAGACACGAGTGTGCAACCCCTATGTGCTTATTTAAAAAAGGTTTGAGTTGGAAGGTTTTACCAGACACTCATTGTTGAAATGTTGAATTGAAGCAACCAAGTGGCTCATGCGAGTGTTTGCACGGTTGGCACTACCGTGCACGTCATCAAACAAGGTTCAAGTCCCTGCGAAAATAACACACAAAATAAAAGACAATGGTTTGGTGTACGGACAAAGTTCGTTCACCCAACTAATGAAAGAAAACAAAAAAAAACATGAACTACTCAAGAGAATTACAACTTAAGAAATTTCTAAGATAGAAATTTATTTTTTACATAATCTCGGCTTGTCTAAAACATGGGAGAAGCTCCCAGGTGGTGCTTCAAGGTTTTTAGAAGAAGAAGGAAGAAGAAAGAATGAAATTTTGAGCAATGGTTACCTTCCAGTTGGCATTTGAGGGGTTTTTCCAACTATACGGGCACAACTATACGGCCCGAACAAAATGTTCCCGCCATATAGTTGGTCGTTAAACTGTCTGTCCCTGGGAAAGAAAATATACAAAGGCATAGATATCTATACGACCGGAACTATACGGCCGGAATTTTTATTCCTGCCGTATAGGTGGTCATTAATCTCTCAGTACATATGAAAGAAAAAAATTCGATGGCAAAGATATCTATACGACTGGAACTATACAGCCGGAAGTTTTATTCTCGCCGTATAGTTAGTCGTTAAACCTTCTCTATACATCAGAAAAATTCTAATTCTTCGTGAATTCTTTCTTATCCTGTAACTTAGTGAAATACCTTGTTTTGAAGGTAAAATAACAACTTTAATTTTTGACCAACAAATACATATAATTGAAGGATTCACCTAAAACTGATTTTCTCTTCCTTTTTGCAACACATAATATAGTGACAATAAATTCTACCATTTGAAAACTTCAACAAGATTACTCTAATAGCAAGACATGCAAAGAATAAACGTGCCAATGCAACATGAATGCAACTAGACTCAAGACACAAAACTAAGAAAGACGCCTAATGACTTCCGGGTTACCTCCCGGGAAGCGCTCTCTTTAAAGCCATAAAGCCAGGCTAGGATGCTCCATACATTACCCACCTGGATTCCAAGGGATATCGACTCGAGGTGAGGTTGTACATACCAGCTTGGAGCATCTTGAAGTAGAGTTCGGTCGGGGTCGTACCCACTTACGGTGCATCAGCATCATGTAGATGAACAAGTTCTCGCTTTCAAGCGAGTGTTGATGCACCAAACTTGGTGAACATGCCTCTATGTATAGCTGAAATGAGAGAATTTGAGAGTCATATAAAATTCTTAAATCCTTACCTTGGTTACCTGTGTAGGGGAACACTTCATAGTATTCTTCTTTCATAGCAGGGAGTTCAAGACCCTGCATGTTAGTATAGCAAGGTTCTATCTCTAGTTCATTATTATTAATGCTCTTCATATGAGTGTCTAGGCACAAGACCTCCGCAGAATAATTATCAACAGTTTTAGCATCATAAAAATCACTACTAGAGTGAGAGGCCTCACATACAAAAGTTGCAGTGTGACTCTCTTTGTCAACCTCACCTTTGTGCTCCTCCTTTTCATCGACTAGTGTTTTAATAGAAATGATAGAATCAAAAGTAGGAGTTGAAGGTGTGAGTGGGTGATCAATCCGTTCTTCCTCCTTGTCCTTCTTTTCCTCTTCGCTCTTTAGTGAGTCCTGCAAAAGGTTGATGTCTACACACGCTTATATTCTTGTAGACAGTGTTGGGCCTCCAAGTGCAGAGGTTTGTAGAACAACAACAAATTTCCCTTAAGTGGATCACCCAAGGTTTATCGAACTCAGGGAGGAAGTAGTCAAAGTTATCCCTCTCAAGCAACCCTGCAATCAAGATACAAGAAGTCTCTTGTGTCCCCAAAACACCCAATACACTTGTCAGGTGTATAGGTGCACTAGTGCGACAAAGAGATAGTGAAATACAAGTAATATGGATGATTATAAGTGGTAATTGCAATCGGAAATAAGAGTGGCAACAAGCAAACATGTAACAGGACTAATTGTAAATAGTGTTTTAATGCTTAGAAACAAGGCCTAGGGATCATACTTTCACTAGTGGACACTCTCATATAAATATCTTCTCTTCATTATTCTATCCTGAACTACTCTCCGGTTGGACGATGTAGGGCTATAACAGCACACCTTAAAGTTCGCATTCCCCATCTAGATAACCACTCACTATCACCTTGAGCGCTAGATGGTTCCAACAAACACCACAATCTCATAGAGACATCCAACTCAAATTATACTCATGATAAGTATTTATGTAACCTTAGCCAAAGTGCCACACCGTGTGCACACTGTCAACTTCACACATGTGGGGATAAGCAGAGATTCATTAAAGCACTTGAGTAGCAGAATAGATCTATAGATTACAAAGCTCATGATCTCAATAAGATCATGCATAGAGAGAGACATGAACACATATCTACTTGTAGAGCCCTTAGCCTTGAGAGAGAACTACTCCCTCCTTATCATGGGAGCCAGCAACAGCGATGGAGATGGCGGTGGAGTCGATGGAGATGGATTCGGGGGCACTTCCCCGTCCCGGTAGGGTGTCGGAATAGAGACTTCTGTCCCCTGAATCTCCTCTTCGGTGGCGGCGGTGCTGCGGAACTTTTCGTGGAATTCTGATATGGTACTTAGGGTTTTCGTCCCAGGAGGCTTTTATAGGCAAAGGGGCAAGGTCGGTGGAGCACCAGGGGCCCCACACCCCTAGTAGCGCACCCTAGGGCTGGCCGTGCCGCCACTAGGTGTGTCTGCCCTGGTGCGCCACTTTGTCCCCCTCCGGACTCCGTGTTGCTTCGGGTAAAGTACTGACTTTAGCTTTTGTCCCGTCTAATTCCGAGAATATTTCCTTACTAGCTATTCTAAAACCAAAAACAGCAGAAAACAGGCAACTAGCACTGTGGCATCTTGTTAATAGGTTAGTCCCAGAAAATGTATAAAAATACCTCAAAGTGTGAACAAAACATAAGAAAGTACATACTAATCAAGCATGGAACATCGAAAATTATAGATGCGTTTATGACGTATCAAAGGTTATCTTTCTCCATGGAGGTTTTAGTCTGCTTCGAATAATATAATACCAATGGATTATTACTTAAATTATTGTCCCAAAATAGGAATATGAGGTATACTAAATTTAAAACTCCATCAAGTGCTTCACTTTCAACATCGATACTTCCTAGTCCAAATACCATTTCAGATGCACCTTTGAAAAGAACGTATTCTAGTACTTCCAAACTAGCATAGGATTTATCTCTATTATAATTTGCTAGAGTAGGATTGGTGGAATACTTACATTGAAAATTAAGGTGGTCATCTGTTATACAAATTGTGCAATAAGATCCATCCTTAGCACGCAACCATAATCCATTCCTTTCCAATTGGTCCACCAATTTCTTTATCATCTCATGTCTAGCAATCAGGCTTGATGAACTTAAATCCTTTATCTCCTCCAATGCTTGTATTATCTCTTGAACAAAATTTATCTCAGAAGACATGATTAGTAGCAATAGTTTTTATAAATTTTTGGTTTTGTAATTTTTTTATTGTTTTCAATATAAAAAAAACAGTAGGATAATAGAAACAAACGAAAATAAACTATGTGCGAGTAGATAACCAAATGCTTTGCTCCCCGGTAACGGCGCCAATTTGATGGAGCTGGATTCCTGCACCAAAACAGTTTTATTGCAGTACTTGCAGCAGCAAATATTTAAGAGTTTGTCCTGATGGGAGCTCGGCGAACACGGCCCTCGCACCCAAACCGTGGTTTGGAAATAGCCTATTCTATAAGTTTTTAGGATAAATGAATTTAAGATGTTTTGTAATAACTACTACTAGAACTGGAAGAAAACTAGAACAAAAGTAAAACTGAAAAGAGGTGAATGCAATGAGATGAAATATTAATGCTATGATTCCTCAAGTAATGTTGTATATACCGGTGTGCATGATAAGTGCTTATGGAATAGCTGTTAACTATAATTGTGGCGGTCCCTCATATATCATTGTCTCCCACCGTTGGTAAGTGGCAACTAGACAACTCAATTGTCCACACCCTCTGCGAACATGGGTCATCCGTAAGAGAATAGTGTATTAAGGTAACAAGACCAATCAAGGTAAGCCAGAGCAAAGGCATTAAGTTCTATGGATAACCGTACTCCTAAGCAAGTGTGCTAGTCACAAGATATCCCATATGTAACTTTGGGGTCAAGCAATTCGCAACACTATACCTATCTATATCATGAGTGATCTTGAGGAAATTAAATCTTAATGGTCGGTGCATCCTAAGATGCTATTGCCTCCGCAAATCACTTATAGCAAATAGCCTATTAGTTCTACCCACGGACTTGGCAGGCCCATGGAACGAGTAGAGACTAATGATAAGTTTTGTGACACTCCGTGAATCCCTAGTAAACTCCTCAACAATGGACTGGACATATCCAATCACTAGAGTAATATCATGAATAGAACAATATAAAGATAAAGCACAAACATATTAATTAACAAGAACACACCACACTTCAATTACTCAAATCATCATAACATTAATAAAAGGGGGTTCAAGCCATGTTACAACCCATCATGGAGGTCATGATGGGGAAGGATGAAGGACTAGCAGCGATGGAGATGGTGATGACGGTGCGGTGATGGTGGCGTCAGCGTGGTGATGGCGGTGTCCTCCTTCTCCTCCTCTTCTTGCTTGGATGGCTTGATGGTGTTGATGGAGATCGGATCTTGGTGGAGCTATAGAGGCCATGGAGGCGGCATGGCGGTAGGGCACCGCCGTGGAGGCGGTAGATGGGATCTAGATCTTCTATATGGTGTCTTGTATATATATGGTGGCTTCCTTGGGGCCTCCCTCCTTTATATAGGCATTGGGGGTGTCCTAGGGTTCCTCTAATATCATCATATGACTTAGGGAAGGTTCTGGAGCTTTTCTGGGGCGAAATCCCATTGTTTCCAACCCTTTTTACAACTATACGGGCGCAATTATACGGCCAGAAATATTGCTCCGGTCGTATAGTTGCTCGTTAAATTGTCTGTCCCTTTTAGTATTTTGATCGCCATTTCTTCATATGAACTCTATTTTGGGTGTTCTTAGGCTCGTTGAGTTCGTATCGTCGAGGGCTACAGCCCCGTGGTCTTGGATCTTTATTTTGAGAAGTTGTAAAAGTTCACTTTTCCAACCTCTCAAATGGCTTAGTCTGCTCCCTGCAGCTCCTCCATACTATCCTCTCTTTGTTCCTTTTGCCTTTGTTTTGTCCATAATCAGCATCAACACCTACACACATGTCAAAGACAAGGAAGAGGGATAAAATTCTACCTAAACTAATAAATGTGCAAGGCTCATATTGAATTTAACAAAAACAAGTAATCATGCATATTAAGCATAGCAATAGTTAGATGGAGCATGATATGATAGGAAAATGACACAATTCATATTGCTAAAATGTGTTGTATATCATAGCCATCAGTTACTCGTGCTTTAATAACTGTGCAACTGTCCTTGTAGTTTGGCTTTATGTGTAGATTCATCCTCCCTTCATGGTAGGATGACAACTCATGTGGTGACTCATCACTTGCATGGATGACTAGGCTATGAGGTGTCAAGATCTCATGAGATACCTTGGTGGCCAAGGTTCCTAAGGTTTCTTGTGCTAGAAGGAACTTGAAACCCAAGTTTCCTATGTGGCATTAAGAAAGATTTATTTTGGATCATGACAAGTGGCATTTGTCACTAGATGGACCTTAGTCTGAATTGGATATATGGGCTAGTTTTCATCTCAAATGAAAAATTAAATTGAAAATTCAATTGATAATTGTGTACCTCCATCCTAATTAACTAAAAACTTAATTAGCAATTGATACGTCATAAACGTATCTATAATTTTTGATGTTCCATGCTTGATTAGTATCTACTTTCTTATGTTTTGTTCACACTTTGAGGTATTTTTATACATTTTCTAGGACTAACCTATTAACGAGATACCATAGTGCCAGTTGCTTGTTTTCTGCTATTTTTGGTTTAAGAAATTCTAGTAAGGAAATATTCTCGGAATTGGACGGGACAAAAGCCAAAGTCAGTATTTTACCCGAAGCAACACGGAGTCCGAAGGGGAGACAATGTGGCGCACCAGGGAGGCCACACCAGGTGGCAGCGTGGCCAGCCCTAGGGCGTGCCACCAGGGGGTGTGGGCCCCCTGGTGCTCCGCCGACCTTGCTCCTTCGCCTATAAAAGCCTCCCGGGACGAAAACCCTAAGTACCCGATCAAAATTCCACCAAAGAGTCTGTAGCCGCCGTCATCTCCATCCCTAGATCGGGAGGGATCTGAAGCTCTTCCCGGCACCCTACCGGAGGCGAGAGATCACTCTAGAAGCCTTCTTCATCACCATGCATGCCTCCGGTGTGATGCGTGAGTAGTTCATCCTTGGACTATGGGTCCATGTAGTAGCTAGGTGGTTGGTTCTCCTCCTTTGTGCTATCATGTTTAGATCTTGTGAGCTTCGTTCATGATCAAGATCATCTATTTGTAATCTTACATGTTGTGTTTGTTGGGATCCGATGGATATTGAGATGCTATTTCAGATTGATTATTGATTCTATCATGTCTATATTATTTGTGATCTTGCATGCTCTCCGTTGTTTATAACTATCTTGGCCAAGTAGATGCTTGCAATTCCAAGAGGGAGTATTTATGCTCGATAATGGGTTCATGCCTCTAGTAATCTAGGGAAGTGATAGAAATCTCTAAGGTTGTAGATGTGTTGTTGCTACTAGGGATAAAACAACAATCCTTTGTCCATGGGGCGATCGTATTGTTTACTTTACACGCAATGCTTAATGCAATTATCTGTTGCTTGCAACTTAATACTGGAAGGGGTTCGGATGATAACCTGAAGGTCGATCATTAGTCATAGATGCAGTTGGATTACGGTCTATGTATAATGTTGTAATGCCCAATCAAATCTCATAGGAGTCAAGATGTCTAGTATATGCATTGTATGCTTTCTCGAATCTGTCAATTGCCCCGCTGTAATTTGTTCACCCAGCATGTTATCTATCTTAAGGAGAATCACCACTAGTGAACTATGGACCCCGGTCCATGCTTTTACCATTGCTATACCTTCTACTATTACAATTTATTGTTTACTTTCTGCAAGCAATTACTATCTTCCACACAATACGTTTAATCCTTTGTTTTCAGCAAAACCGGTGAGATTGACAACCTCACTATAAGTTGGGAGCAAAGTTCTGTGGTTGTGTTGTGCAGGATTCTAAGTTACTAGCAACACCTTGCAGTTGTTTCCTTGCTCCTACTGGTTCGATAACCTTGGTTTCATAACTGAGGGAAAACTTGCTGCTGTGCTCATCATACCTTCCTCTTGGAGTTCCCAACAAGCTCTACATTTTGAACCATCAAGCACTTTTTCTGGCGCCATTGCCGGGGAGTCAAGGACATCTTCACAAGGGGAGTCTCTCATAACCAATCTCTTTACTTTGGTTTTTTGTTTTGCTTAGTTTATTTCTGCTTAGTTTGCTTGTTTCTTTTTACCAAAAACACAAAAAAATTAGTTGTACTGGTTTGCTTCCTTTATCAAAATCACAAAAAAAAATTAGTTCTTCCTATAGTTGTCACTTCGTTCTTAGTTCACCATGTTGATCCCTAAGTTCACTCTGAAATACCTTTCAATAGGTAGTGGCTCTATAATTGGGAAATATAATATTGAAGAATTCTTTAATCATGTTAGCAAGTATGAGGATATTGAGGATAGATCCTTAACGGAACTTGCTCCAAATTATGAAATTGCTGCAGCTTCTTTAGTTCACATGTTGGAGGCTAGGTTTGTTAACCTTAACCCCATAATGCAAGTAATGTTTCTTAAACTTAAAGATATCGAGGATACTAAAAAGAGAGACTTTATTCTAGAAACTTTGCTTAAGGAATTCTACGATGTTGTTAAGGAAGCTAGAAAGGTCTTCGTTCGTTTTAATATGCTAGGATCATGTGTAGATGTTATTGGTACACGATAAAAGATGGAAAAAACCAAACCCAAAGATGGATAGGAAATTAAAATACCAATACCTTTTAAACTTCTAGGAATGCATGAAGCCTTAGATTTTTTTATTGGATCATTCCTAAAAAACCTGTTTGATGAAACCAGTGAACCCAAGAGTATTGAGAGAGGATCCTCTAGAACTTATTTGGATGAGATACCTTGACTTGTTGAAGATATTTCTAGTATTGATCTTAATGCTTCTTCATTTGAAAATACTTGAATCTTGCTTCCTATGCCTAGCTCAAAGGCGTTAAAGAAAAGCACTAATTGGGAGATAACCCAAATTTCTATTTAGTAAGTTTTTCTTTTGTTGAGTCTTGGAAGTTATTACTTATTTAGTAACCTCTTCTTATCCATTTTGTGTGGTTTTTGTGCCAAGAATAACCTCTAATGGGAGAGAAGTAAGACTTGGGAAAGTTGTTGTCCCGAAACATATTTTTGTGCTCCATTGTAAAAATTATTGAACAATATCTGTACGTAGGATTGAGCTGTAATTGTTAGTGCTTCTACCCCATGTTATTATCTAACTTTAGTTAGTTCAGAACTTTTTGATTTGAGCAATGGAAGGTCTTCGAAAAAATTGGTTTTTACCTGCTGGTCTATTTTGATAGATTTCTGCCATTATTTGCATTTGCCTCTTAATCTCTTTCTCTTTGAGTTCTCTTTGATCACTTGAGCTTTTAGAAGGAATTGCTACAGTATCTGGTGTTTTAATGGAAGTTTTACTTGTGATTAAACTAAACCATAGGACCAATTATCTTGAATACACTAATGTTGCTAATGAGGATTGTGTGAAGTTCTGTATGAAGGAAAAATTTTAAGTGTAGGGGAAGAATAATGTTATAAGATGAAGTATGGACAAAATCTCAAGCTTGGGGATTCCACCCATGTCACCCCAAGAAATATTCAAGAAGTATAAGTGTCAAAGCTTGGGGATGCTCAAGGCATCCCCTTCTTCATCAATAAAAATCTCAGGTTTTCTTCCAAACACTTCATTTTTATTGTTTCATGCACAATTGTGTTTTTCTTAGAGCGTCTTCGTTTTTGCTTTTAGTTTAGTTTTGTTTAGTTTGATTAAAAATATTTGATGGACCCCCGCATTCATATATGATATTTCAAATAAGTTGATTGGTGTTGGAAAAGAGTAGGAAAGTTCATGCTTATAAGTGGTACTGTTGGGGGGATACCCCCGGGTAGGGTCACGCCGGGGTATAAAGGCCGAGTTAGCCGAGGTACGGCAAGGTCAAAGCGAGTGCTGGCCGAATCACCTCAAGGCAGGCCGAATCACGGAGTAACCCGGACCAGGGGATGTCCACCTAACTGAGTCTCAGCCGACTTATGTAGTATGTCGGTAAGACGTATCTAACTCGTATGCAGGTACAGGTGTGGCCGGATCAACTAAGTGCAATCCGGATTATATCAAGCTTGTAAGAGAAGGAAGGTATCTCGCTGGTCAAAGGGTGACCATTGTACGCAGAGCGTGAGCAAAGCAGACAGAGGCCAAGACCACCGAGGCATGGCTGACAAGGGTGACGATGCCTGTGTCGGATGACGCGGGCGCCGCAGAGGCTCACGTAGCCTCTGCATGGATGACGCTGGGCAAAAGTGACCCGGTCGGCTTACTATTTTGGGAGGAGGCATATTCCTTGGAATATGCCTCCATGTATGCCCTAATTGGAGACCTAGCCATCCCTATATAAGGAGGGCTAGGGCCTCTGTAGAAGGGGTTGGTCTTTGACTGGTTGATCTCTAGAGGGTTGCGTTTTAGTAGTGTGTTCTTGAGAGCTAGCTAGTGGTGAGAGTAAGAGAGTCCCTTCTTCCTCCTCTCCCCAATACAGCTCGAGGAGCACTTGTAATCTAAGGAAGTGAATCAAATACAAAGCTACCGACTATCCCTCCCTGGATTCCCCTAGTGCATTTAGTCCCCACCTTTAGCCTATTCATGGCATCTACCGTGACACCACCACGACAGGTACAAAAGGAGTTTTGTTTTGACTATGGCCTAGACTTTATCATGTCATGTTTGGTATGGCTTTTGACTTTATGCTTAATAATTATTGCTGTAGCATGACTTGTTCCAAACAATTGAGATTGCATAATGTGCCTTGAAAGAATCATGCGTTGTTTTAGCATACAAAAGCATAATATTGTGGTATTCTCCTTCAATGCTTTATGTGGGTTGACTTGGCACATGCTTACACCATGTTAAGACTATGTATCAGTCACCTTAGCCTCTATGATCATTTAGTTTTTTGACTTGTAATATCACTTTATGCTTTCAATTAATAATGTTTTGTCACTTTGCATGATTATGGCCATTAGTGCTCTCTTGGTTGTTGCTAAGTCTCCACATGTACTAAGTATGAGTTCCACTCATGCATACAACTCCCAAGAAACCAAGTTATTCCTAATAGTTCACTATAAATTCATATGCATGGTGTGTTACACCATGCCAAGTATATTCATGCTTTTATCTACCCTTCCAATTTATTATGTGAAAATTAGTGATTAAGGCTCTCACGAACTTGATGGCACGCTTTACTTTCTTGCACTTAATAAACTTGAACCATTGCGTCAATCTATGTTGCGTATATGCTTGCACTTTATAAGTTGAGAATTAGCATAACCATGCTATTATGGGGAACGTTTTCAACATTGCACTTATTATTCAGTTGATATCATGTTCTTTTGTTTATAGATCCCCGCGGTGTGAAATAAATGGGGAGCTTGTAAGCTCATGGAGTTTGTATATGTGTTAGAGAAACGCCTGGGCGGCTAGCCTAAGCCATGCCTAATCACGGTGGAAACTTGCAGCATAACCATAGTGAGCATTCTGTGAAGCATCCTCAATAAAAACCTATGCAAAGAGCAAATAAAAAGATCGCTGAGATGCTCTTTGTCTGTTGCCTTGTCATTTTGATATGGGATAGCTCCTGTATCATGGGGCAAGGGGTACCCCGTTGGCGGTTCTCCATGATACACATGTACTTACAATGACAAGAACTTACTTATGACTAAAATTGAGTAGCATGAGGTCTGGGACTTGTGGGCAAGGGGCATGAGATTTTTGACTTATAACTTGCAAGCATATCCTCATATTTGTTCTCTTTAACCTTAATCACCTAAAAGATGCTTATGATAGGGGTAATGAAAGCTGAAAGATAATAAGTACCATAATTTTTGGAAGCTCTTTATGAAACTTGAAATCTCTGCTTATGAAGGGTCTTACTTTTTTATGTTGAGTCTCCATCTTCTATCTTTATCCACCAATTGAGAGAGCATAGTGACCATTCTTAGTTTAATGTGCATTGTTCCAAAACTTGTTGATTGATTCATAACTGTGATATTGCTTATCCTTAAATTATTTGTATCTAGTCACCCTTATGACCTCTGAAGGTGTCCTATGCGTTTATGTTTTGCTATACCATGAAGGACAAGCTGAATACTATTCTTATTATGTTTTCTATATGTGAAACAAAAAAATGTCTTTTAATGCATTGTTATTCATGAATCTTTTGTTTGTACTTTTTTTCATGTTACAACATAGTTGCTATGTCTTATTGTTAGAACTCTGTCTTTTATGTTCATGATCAGAGTACTTTGATCCCAGCTATCAATGCTTTACAAATATGGTGGTGCATGTCACCTCAAAAATTATACTTTTTTGTCACTTACCTACTCAAGAACGAGCATGAGTTAAGCTTGGGGATGTTGATACATCATAAACGTATCTATAATTTTTGATGTTCCATGCTTGATTAGTATCTACTTTCTTATGTTTTGTTCACACTTTGAGGTATTTTTATACATTTTCTGGGACTAACCTATTAACGAGATGCCACAGTTCCAGTTGCCTATTTTCTGCTGTTTTTGGTTTCAGAAAAGCCAGTAAGGAAATATTCTCATAATTGGACGGCACAAAAGCCAAAGTCAGTATTTTACCCGAAGCAACACGGAGTCCGGAGGGGGGACGAAGTGGCGCACCAGGGCGGCCACACCTGGTGACGGCGTGGCCAGCTCTAGGGCGCGCCACCAGGGGGTGTGGGCCCCCTGGTGCTCCACCGACCTTGCCCCTTCACCTATAAAAGCCGCCCGGGACAAAAACCCTAAGTACCCAATCAAAATTCCACGAAAGAGTCTATAGCCGCCGTCGGTGATACGTGGCAAACGTATCTATAATTTTTGATGTTCCATGCTTGTTTTATATCTACTTTCTTATGTTTTGTCCACACTTTGGAGTCTTTTTATACACTTTCTTGGACTAACCTATTAATAAGATGGCATAGTGCCAGTTGCCTGTTTTCTACTGTTTTTGGTTCTAGGAAAGTCAGAAATTGAATATTCTCGAAATTGGACGGGACAAAAGCCAAAGTTATTATTTTACTAGAAGACACATGGAGTCCGAAGGAGAGACGAAGGGAGGCCACAGGGCGGCCACCCCCCCCCCTTGACGTGGGCAGCCCTAGGCCACGCCAGGGCATGGTGTGGGCCCCCTGGCCGGCCACTGACCTTGCCCCTTCGCCTATAAGAAGCCCCTGGGACGAAAACCCTAAATCGAACAGCCTCTAGCCACAAAAAGTTCCGCAGCGCTGCTGCCACCGAAGGGGAGATTCGGGGGACAGAAGTCTCTGTTCTGGCACCCTGCTGGGACGGGGAAGTGCCCCCAAAGCCATCTCCATCAATCTCCACCACCATCTCCATCGTCGTTGCTGATTCCCATGATGATGAGGGAGTAGTTCTTCCTCGAGGCTAAGGGTTCTACTGGTAGCTATGTGTTCATCTCTCTCTATGCATGATCATATTGTGATCATGAGCTTTGTAATCAAGTAGATCTACTTTGCTACTCAAGTGCTTTAATAGATCTCTGCTCTCCCCATGTGTGTGAAAGTGAGAGCGTGCACACCATGGTGGCACTTAGGCTAGAGATTACAAATACTTGTTATGCGTTATATTTGGAGTTGGATGTCTCTATGAAATTGTGGTGTTTGTTGGAACCATCTAGTGCTCAAGGTGACAGTGTGGGGTTATCTAGATTGGGAAAGCGAACTTTGAGGAGTGCTGTTATAGCCCTACCATGGATTAGAGTGTCCAACCGGAGAGTAGATCAGAGTAGTATCATGAAGAGAATATATTTATATGAGAGTGTTCACTAGAGAAAGTATGATCCCTAGGCCTTGTTTCTAAACATTGAAACACCGTTTGGAACTAGATCTGCTACATGTTTGCTTGCTTCCATCTTTATTTCAGTTTGCCTTTAGTCTCTTCCACGCCATCAAGCTATTTTCTGGCACCGTTGTCTTATATCCATACCACTTGTATTTCACTATCTCTTCGCTGAACTAGTGCACCTATACACCTGACAAGCGTATTGGGTGTGTTGGGGACACAAGAGACTTCTTGCATCTTGATTGCAGGGTTGCTTGAGTGGGATACCTTTGACCACTTCCTCCCTGAGTTCGATAAACCTTGGGTGATCCACTTAAGGGAAAACTTGCTGTTGTTCTACAAACCTCTGCACTTGGAGGCCCAACAACTGTCTACAAGAATAGAAGTGCGTAGACATCAAGCTATTTTCTGGCGCCGTTGCCGGGGAGGTAAGGTAAAAGGTACTCACATCCTCTGGCTACTAAGCTATCTTCTAGTGCGGTTGCTGGTGTGTGAGTGCTCAAAGTTATTTCCTTTAGATTCTGCAATTTTGTCTTTTTATTTCTTGTTTTCACTAGTTAGGCTTAATGGAAAACAACAACAAAATTAGAGAGCTTTATAGTATTTATCTTGAGTTAGGACATGAAGTGTTTGAAGAGAAAATTAAAAACCCCATGGAACTTTATTTGCATGCTAATAGCAATGTTATTAGTATGAATTCTTTGAACACCATTATTGCTAATGCTATGGAAAAGTCTAAGCTTGGGGAAGCTGGTTTTGATGAGCATGATATTTTTAGTCCCCCAAGCACGGAGGAGAATATTTACTTTGATGATACTATGTCGCCGATATATGATGATTACAATGATGAATATGATATTTCCAGTCCACATACTATTGAGGGGAAAATTAATTATGATTACAATATGCATCCTATATTTGATGATTATGGTGATGAGAATAATAATGATAGCCATTTTGTTGAATTTGCGCCCACTACAATTAATAAGAATGACTATGTTTATGTGGAGAGTATTAATTCTTTTATGCATGTGGCTCATGATAAGAATGTTTTATGTGATAGTTATATTGTTAATTTTATTCATGATGCTACTGAAAGTTATTATGAGATAGGGAAACATGGTTTTATGTATCTCAACAATATTAAGTTTCCCCTCTTTATGTTGAAAATTTTGAAGTTGCACTTGTTTTGTTTTCCTATGCTTGTTGCTTTGTGCTTTCATGACTTGTTTCTTTACAAGATTATTTTTCATAGGAAGTGGGTTAGACTTAAATGTGCTTTGAATTTTCTTCCTGATGCTCTCTTTTACTTCAATTCATATTTCTTATGTGAGCATCTTCTCAAACTATCATGCCTAACTTAAAGGCGTTAAAGAAAAGTACTTATTGGGAGATAAACCAAAAGTTTTAGTTGAGTATTGTAAGTTATTGATTCAGTAATAACCTCTCCTTATCATTTTTGTGTGGTTTTTGTGCCAAGAGTAACCTCTAATGTGAGAGAAGTAATGCTTGGGAAAGTTGCTGTCCCGAAACAAATTATTGTGCTTCGCTGTAAAAATTCGTTAAAAATCTCTGTATGTCGGATTGAGCTGTAATTTTCTGAATAAATCCCCCAGGTTATTAACTAACTTTAATTAGTTCAACACTTTTCGATTTGACCAACATAAGGTCTTTGAAAAAATTGGTTTCTCTCTGCTGGTCTCTTTTGACAGATTTCTGCCATTGTTTGCATTTGCTTCTTATTGATTCCTTTTTGGGTTCTCTTTGGGGAAGTGAGCTTTTTGAAGGAAGTGCTACAGTAGCTTGTGTTTTAATGGAAGTTTTATTGGTGTTGAAACTGAACCCAAAGACTTATTATCCTGAGTGCACTAATGTTGCTAATAAAGATTGTGTGAAGTTTTGTATGAAGGAAAAATTTCAGGTGTATGGAGAGAACGATGTAATGAGATGAAGAATGGACTAAAGCTCAAGCTTGGGGATGCCACGCGTGTCACCCAAGAAATATCCAGGAAGTACAAGCGTCAAAGCTTGGGGATGCCCAAGGCATCCCCTTCTTCATCAATAAAAATCTCAGGTTTCTTCCAAACACTTCATTTTTATTGTTTCAAGCACAGTTGTGTTGTTCTTGGAGCGTCTTCATTTTCGTTTTTAGTTTTGTTTGCTTGGTTTTCTTGAATAAATTAGTTGTACCCCCTCATTCATGCATTAGTTTTGAAATAAGAGTGGGTTGGATTGGAAAAGAGTAGGAAAGTTCATGCTTAAGTGGTAAAAAGGAGCTTGTTTTTGACTATGGCCTATGCTATGTCATGTCATGCTTGATATTGTTTTGACTTTATGCTTAGTGATTATTGCTGTAGCATGACATGTTATAAACAATTGAGATTTCTTAATGTGCCTTGAAAGACTCATGCGTTGTTTTAGCATATTAAAGCATAGTATTGTGGTATTCTCCTTTGATGCTTTATTTGGGTTGACTTGGCGCATGCTCACACCATGTTAAGACTATCCCAAGTCACCATAGCCTCTATGATCATTTAGTTTTTGACTTGTAATATCACTTTATGCTTTAATTAATGATGTTTTGTCACTTTGCATGATTATGGCCATTATGGCTCTCTTAGTTGGTCGCTCCCAGTCTTTTGCTAGCCTCCATACCAAGTATGAGTTCCACTCATGCATTCAACTCCAAATAAAACCAAGTTATTCCAAAGAGTCCACCATACCTACCTATTAGCATTTGCTATTCCAAGTATATTCATGTTTTTATCTACCTTCCGAAATAAACTTGTTATGAGAAAACTAGTGATTAAAGCTCTCACGAACTTGATGGCACACTTTACTTTTCTTGCCCTTAATAAACTTGAACCATTGTGTCGTCTATGTTGTATATGCTTGCACTTATACGTTGGGGATTAGCAGTACCATGCTGTCATGGGGAACGCTTTCAACATTGCACTTGTACATTGTACCCAGTTGATATCATGCTCTTTGTTTTATGGATGTCGTCGGTGTGAAATGAAAGGGGAACTTGTAAGTCCATGGAGTTATGTATGCGTGTTAGAGAAACGCCTAGGCCGTTGGTCTAATCCATGCCTAATCATGGTGGAAACCTGCAGCGTAACCATAATGAGCAATCTATGAAGCATTCTTCTTATAAAAAAGAGACAGAGATTGAGAAAAAGAGAAAAGGAGAAAAAAGAGATGAGAAAAGAGGAAAGAGAGAAAAAAGCACCATTTTCCCATGGTAAATAAGAAGATTGCTGAGATGCTTATTGTCTGCTTGCCTTGTCATTTTGATATGGGGATTCTTTCGTATCATCGGGCAAGGGGTACCCCGTTGGTGGTTCTCTATGATACACATGTACTTACTATGACAAGAACTTACCGGTAACTAAACTTGAGTAGCATGAGGAGTGGCCCTTGTATTCAAGGGACATGAGATTGCCAACTTATACTTTGTCAAGCATATACTCCATAGTTTGTTCACTTTAAACCTTAATCACTTCAATATGCTTATGATAGGGGCAATGAGAGCTGAAAGCTAATAAGTACCATAATTTTTGGAAGCTCTTTATGAGACTTGAATCCCTGCTTCCTTCTATGAAGGCCGTTCTTTTACTTTTATGTTGAGTCTCCATCTTCTATCTTTATGCACCTATTGAGAGAGCTTAGTGGCCATTCTTAGTTTAATGTGCATTGTCCCAAGACCTGTTGATTTATGCATAACTTTGATATTGCTTGTTCTTAAACTATTTGTATCTAGTCACCCTTATGAACTTTGAAGGTGTCCTATGAATTTATGTTTTGCTACTCTATGAGGACAAGCTGAATACCATTCTCACTATGTTTTCTTTATGTGAAACAAACAAACGTCTTGGAAAGCATTGTTATTCATGAATCTTTTGTTTGTGCCTTTTCATGTTACAACATAGTTGCTATGTCTTATTGTTAGAACTTTATCTTTCATGCTATGTTGAAGTACTATGATCCCAGCTATCAATGTTTTACAAATACTTTGATCAAGTTTATGATGGTGCATGTCACCTCAAAATTTATTCTTTCTTTTTATCACTTACCTACTCGAGGACGGGCAGAAGTTAAGCTTGGGGATGTTGATACGTGGCAAACGTATCTATAATTTTTGATGTTCCATGCTTATTTTATATCTACTTTCTTATGTTTTGTCCACACTTCTAAGTACTTTTCATAGGATTTCTTGGACTAACCTATTAACAAGATGCCACAGTGCCAGTTGCATGTTTTCTGCTGTTTTTGGTTCCAGGAAAGTCAGAAAATGAATATTCTCGGAATTGGACAGGACAAAAGCCAAAGTTAATATTTTACCGGAAGACACATGTAGTCCGAAGGAGAGACGAAGGGGGGCCACAGGGCGGCCACACCCCCCTTGGCGCGGGCAGCTCTAGGCCATGCCAAGGCATGGTGTGGGCCCCCTGAACAGCCACCGACCTCGCCCCTTCGCCTATAAGAAGCCCTTGGGACGAAAACCATAAATCGAACAGCCTCTAGCCACGAAAAGTTCTGCAGCGCCGCCGCCACCGAAGGGGAGATTCGGGGGACAGAAGTCTCTATTCCGGCACCCTTCCAGGATGGGGAAGTGCCCCCAGATCCATCTCCATCGATCTCCACCACCATCCCCATCGTCGTTGCTGATTCCCATGATGATGAGGGAGTAGTTCTTCCTCAAGGCTAAGGGTTCTACCGGTAGCTATGTGTTCATCTCTCTCTATATGCATGATCATATTGTGATCATGAGCTTTGTAATCAAGTAGATCTACTTTGCTACTCAAGTGCTTTAATAGATCTCTGCTCTCCCCATGTGTGTGAAAGTGATAGCGTGCACACCATGGTGGCACTTAGGCTAGAGATTACAAATACTTGTTATGAGTTATATTTGGAGTTGGATGTCTCTATGAAATTGTGGTGTTTGTTGGAACCATCTAGTGCTTAAGGTGACAGTGTGGGGTTATCTAGATGGGGAAAGCGAACTTTGAGGAGTGCTGTTATAGCCCTACCATGGATTAGAGTGTCCAACCAGAGAGTAGTTCAGAGTAGTATCATGAAGAGAATATATTTATATGAGAGTGTTCACTAGCGAAAGTGTGATACCTAGGCCTTGTTTCTAAACATTGAAACACCATTTGCAACTAGATCTATTACATGTTTTCTTGCTTCCATCTTTATTTTAGTTTGCCTTTAGTCTCTTCCATGCCATCAAGCTATTTTCTAGCACCGTTGTCTTATATCCATACCACTTGTATTTCACTATCTCTTCGCCAAACTAGTGCACCTATACACCTGACAAGTGTATTGGGTGTGTTGGGGACACAAGAGACTTCTTGTATCTTGATTGCAGGGTTGCTTGAGAGGGATACCTTTGACCACTTCCTCCCTGAGTTCGATAAACCTTGGGTGATCCACTTAAGGGAAAACTTGCTGCTGTTCTACAAACCTCTGCACTTGGAGGCCCAACAACTGTCTACAAGAATAGAAGTGCGTAGACATCAGTCATCTCCATCCCTAGATTGGGAGGGATCTGAAGCTCTTCCCGGCACCCTGCCAGAGGGGAGAGATCACCCTGGAGGCCTTCTTCATCACCATGCCTGCCTCCGGTGTGATGCGTGAGTAGTTCATCCTTGGACTATGGGTCCATGTAGTAGCTAGATGGTTCGTTCTCCTCCTTTGTGCTATCATGTCTAGATCTTATGAGCTCCGTTCATGATCAAGATGATCTATTTCTAATCTTACATGTTGTGTTTGCGGGGATCCGGTGGATATTGGGATGCTATTTCAGATTGATTATTAATTCTATCGTGTCTATGTTATTTGTGATCTTGCATGCTCTCC
The DNA here is from genome assembly GCA_023614405.1 of Avena insularis. Taxonomy (NCBI): domain Eukaryota; kingdom Viridiplantae; phylum Streptophyta; class Magnoliopsida; order Poales; family Poaceae; genus Avena; species Avena insularis. Next base: position 511,172,119 of record CM042690.1, read on the forward strand.
GTTGTTTGTAACTATCTTGGCCAAGTAGATGCTTGCAACTCCAAGAGGGAGTATTTATGCTCGATAGTGGGTTCATGCCTCTACTAATCTGGGCAAGTGACAGAAATCTCTAAGGTTGTATATGTGCTATTTCTACTAGGGAGAAAATAACAATCCTTTGTCCATGGGGCGATCGTATTGTTTACTTTACACACAATGCTTAATGCAATTATCTGTTGCTTGCAACTTAAAACTGGAAGGGGTTCGGATGATAACCTGAAGGTGGATTATTAGTCATAGATGCAGTTGGATTACGGTCTATGTATAATGTTGTAATTCCCAATCAAATCTCATAGGAGTCAAGATGTCTAGTATATGCATTGTATGCTTTCTCGAATTTGTAAATTTCCCCACTGTAATTTGTTCACCCAGCATGTTATCTATCTTAAGGAGAATCACCTCTAGTGAACTATGGACCCCAGTCCATGCTTTTACCATTGCTATACCTTCTATTGTTACTATTTAAAGTTTAATTTCTGCAAGCAATTACTATCTTCCACTCAATACGTTTAATCCTTTGTTTTCAGCAAATCCGGTGAGATTGACAACCTCACTGTAAGTTGTGAGCAAAATTATGTGGTTGTGTTGTGCAGGATTCCAATTTGCTAGCAACACCTTGCAGTTGTTTCCTTGCTCCTACTGGTTTGATAACCTTGGTTTCATAACTGAGGGAAACTTGCTATTGTGCTCATCATACCTTCCTCTTGGGGTTCCCAACGAGCTCTACATTTTGAGCCATCAACAATGTAGATGATTTGATCTCATCAAGGCATGATTCTTTGAGTTGCAAAACACTCATAGTTGATTTGATTCAAATAGTTGGATCTATTTGATGGAATGCAAATGACTTTACTTTTATCAGACATATATTTTCCATAATTCTACATAGGGTGCTAAGAGATCCTTTTGAGTAGCTTTAGATTTAGATAAGGAGGAATGTCTTTGATCAAGAAGAACAGATTTGGAAGATCAAGATTTGGTAGATTAATTGATGTTTAAGATAAGATAAAATAAGATAAGAATAGATTTGATCCTATTTAGGTGGAATGTCATGTGTTAAGAGTTGTACAACACATGTGTTAAATGAGGTTTAGGGAAGAAAAGTTAAGCATTAAGTTTTACTTTTTCTTTAAGTATGTTGGGTGTGTTGATTTACGTTTATTCACGAATCTTAGTTCTACCCTTCCTAACATAGAAGTTTACCAAAGATTTTTTCAAAGTTGGAACACTTAGCATGATGAACTAGTCCTAAATCATTAGCTCTGGTGGAACTTTGTAATACCTCGGACACTACGCTCTAAGTAACAAGCCAGGAATGAATCCAAAGTGCATAGGGTGTCCTACCAAAGAGGCCCAAGGGCCACCCACGTGTAGGTCCCGTCTGAGCGGAAAAGGGCACCATACCAACCAACCAACCTATCCACTTTGCAAGAACATCATGACAAGAATGAGCGGCGTAGTCGACAGGTAAAGCGATCAAACATACCCAAGTGTGTATGTCCTCAACATACAATAGTACATCAGAGTCAGACCATCTAAAAGAAATAGAAATATTGCAATGCCATACGACAAGGTCCAAATATCCTAGATAGATATAATAGTTTAGGATACATCCTCATACATCAATCAACATAGTATCAAGCGGAAGCAGAAGACAAGATCCGAGTATGGATAAGAAACAATTTGTCATAAGATGCCCCGAAAATAAGCACATCCCGCCCATAGATCTCACAGATATCCATCCCCGGAATCTCTACACCTGACAGTCGTTGCCACCATCATCAGTCTCTTCGTGTATACCTGTCCATCTGAACCAAATATTTATCGTGTGAGACCCTAGGGGTACTCAGCAAGTCTTTATGCATCTAAAAGGAACAACCTAGGGGTGACGCAATTGCAGCAAAAGGTAATATCTACAAACTTATATAGAGACACACTATACATCCGCCCAACCAGAAATGGACAGACGCTCGTTAATTAATAACAACAGTTATATTAGTAACATAAATAAACATCGCTCGCCCTCTTTCTCGCTTACCGATGAGGAGGAAGAACATCCCATCCGGTTGCAATTTTATTAACCATTCCATGACTGTTGCACTATTTACTAGTCATGTCTTAGTCAAATTAATGGCGGTACTTTAGTTATACTTGTCTATGATCGAGAAACTGTGCTCCAAGTCGTCCATAACTACGGACATGGCTTTTAGAAAGATTTACCCTGTAGGGGTGCACAAATAGCAACACACACGGTTAACCTCGGGAAGAACCAAATAAAACACAACGAGGCCTCACGACAATGCATTCATAGGATTCATAAATTATTTCAGGGGGCCACCCCACAAAGCTACCTGCAACGAAGTTGGCCGACTCAGAGACGGACCCATGGTTTGTGTTGATGGTTGTAAACGACTGGGAACCCGAAAGTGTGACTGGGCTTGTCGATGCCGCGGAAATGTGTCACAAGTCCTAAACAGTACAGGTGGTCCACACACAATCGTAATAAAGTAGTAAAGCATGGGATAAGTACTGGATAGTAATAAAGCCCCAAACTAGTTTGTGGCCCTCAGAAATACAGTGTGAATCAAGCACAGGCGAAGGGGGATCCATAGAGTCTCTCGTATGTGGATAGTGCGAATAGTAAAGGAACATGAATCAAGTACTCGGGGTCCTACAGGACACAAGTGAGCTTAAAGAACCAAATAGCAGATAATTCTCATCGGTGCCTCTTTCATTAGTTATCCCATTACTACTCAGATTAAGTTGTTTAGGTACCTCATTATACAAAGACTCGAACAAACCCTACACATGCATTCTACGACTCGCATGGCTCAAACAACTCTTGCAGTAATGGCTCATGGGATTGAGGTACAAGCTTCGATGGGGTTTAAAAATAAAGGCTATGCAATACTTGGGATTCAATTTAATGCAATCGTGAGTCAATGATGCAAGAGTAAGATAGAAGCATAGGTACTATATGTATGCAAGCATGTGGAATTGCTTGCTTGGCAGTTCAGTTGTGGAATAAGAAGGACCCGGGTAATACTCCTGAGGCTCCTGGTATTCTCCTTTCTCAGTGTCAATCCAGATAAAACTAAACACACAAGGGCCTAAATAAATTCATTGCACAATTATATAAAACATATGCAACAAACAAACAAGGTATGCCATGATGGAATGATGCACCATTGCATGGATAACATAGCATGACATGGGCGAGGTGTGGAAACAATAATAAAGCACTTTATTAATTTATTTAGGCATGTTTTACTTGCATAACCCTTGATGTTTTCTTAATACCTATATGATGCATGTATGACGTGTGACATGGCAAAGATGCGATGCCACTAGGCAATATTAAGTGGAACCGGGATCCCGACAATAATTATATAGTTGAAGTTGTTTAGATACCCCACGATTTAAATGTTGTCTTAACAAGGCAAAACTTGGCATTGGTTCTCCACACAAATGTAAATGGGGCCAACATAAGACTAGAAAAGCGCGCATATGGCCTGCATATTTAATTATGAGGTGAATCGACTATGCTACCCGGACCCGTGACATATGTATGCACGATGTACAATTGATATACAACAATTAATATGGATTTCAATTTATAAAATAGGGCTTGGAAAGGTTAACACATCGGGGCGACGGTCTTGGGGCTCAGAAGGTTCAGGCAATCGGTCTCGACAGGATCGGTCTTCGGGTTCTGGGGTCGGGGTCTTCGAGGTCTCGGCCATCAGATCAGTGAATAAGATCTTGGTCTTCCTTGTCGGAGTGTACGGAATCCGTGTCGAAGATCTTGTCAATGGTCCATCGAGTGCCACCATGTTCATTCTTCCGAGGTACCAGGCCGACGAGAAGATCTTGTGGTGTTGGTTCACCTCACGATTGCGCAACCTCCATGCGAATCTTGTCGGGGTCGGTCTTGGAAGACGAGGATCGTTTGCGAAACATGGAGGGCTCAGGTGGTCAATACAACATAAACACACATAAATTGCACGTCACCGAAGGTCCTCAGTTATCTTATTTGCTTAGGCCTCTTCACGCGTTCTGTAGCAACAACGCAAGCATCAGCACACCGAAGGTCGAGAGCATGCTGTGGAAATGGTGTCTCGAACGCGGGCTCGAGCGGTCAAGGACGGGGCTTCTGAGGTGGTGTGTCCTTACTGGCGACGGCGAGGTTGACCAGGAGTGGCACGGATAGTGGTGGTCACATCAGCCAGTCTTGTGAGCCATGGCGATGCCTGAGAGGAGCTCTAGGGAAGGAGGACTGACAGGGGAGGATGGGGCCACCGCGGAGCGGAGGTGAGGAAGGTGGCGGCCGAGCCTAAGGCACAGAGATGCGGTGGAGAGGCCCGCGGCATCACAGAGATGGCGGTGGGGTGTTCTCGGGCGGACATTAAACACAAGGAGGAGTAACTCGATGGGACGCGAGCGGCGGCGGCCTAAGACGAACGCAAGAAAGGTGCTGCGAGGCGATGTAGAGCCGGGGCGTCGGGTCGGAGGTGCGGTGGTGATGACCCACAAGTATGGGGGGTGTATCACAGTATTTTCGATAAGTAAGAGTGTCGAACCCAACGAGGAGCAGAAGGTGTTGACGAGTGGCTTAGAGAAGGAATTCGCTGTAAATACTTAGCAAACAGATTTTTATGGGTTTTGATAATGCAGATAAATTAAATGCGAGTAAATAAAAGATAATAATAATAAATGCAGCAAGTGTCCCAATCCTTTCTTTGGCAAAGTACAAGTCGGGTTATATTACTTAAGATGACCAAACGTTCTCGAGGACACATGGGGTATCGTCAAGTGCTTTCGCTTCATATAGTTGATTAATCTTCTTTAGTTTGATAGGTGTTGTGTGGGTGAACCTGTGCTAATGTACCGACCTTCCTAGGACTAATACATACTTGTGATTATACCCCTTGCAAGCATCCGCAAGTACAAGAAAGTAATTAAGATAGAAACCTAACCACAGCTTTAAACTCTAAGATCCTAACATCCCTTGTGCAAAGGTTTCCTAACGGGAGTTCAGGTTTCTGTCACTCCGGCAACCCCTACGATTAGTAGCCAAATACACAATGCATTCCCCTAGGCCCATAAAGGTGAAGTGTCATGTAGTCGATGTTAACATGGCACCACTAGAAGAATAACAACAGAACTTAAATAACAAACTATTGAATCTTTCTCAACACAACTCCACTACTAACAACATGACTTCTCCCATGTCCTCAAGAACTAAACGAACTACTCACAAGACATCATATGGATCAAGATCAGAGATGATATAATGATAAGCAACAATCTGAACATAACAATAATTCAATGGTTCCACTCAATAGCATCAACTACTACAAGTAATCAACATCGGGAAAGTTTCCCCTAAGAACTATGCAAGATTCAACCCAATTGTTACAGCGGTATGGAGTGGTGATGATGGTGCTGGTGGAGATGATGATGGTGATGATGATGATGATCCCGATGAAGTCCAGCTTGATGGTGGTGTTGATGGCGACGATCTCCCCTCTCCGGGAAGGAATTCCCCCGGCAGAATTCTGTCTGCCGGAGAGATCTTTCTCTCTCTGTAGTTTTCCGCCCGACAGAGGCAGCGGAATATTTCTATGGTTGCTCCCCTGGTATTAGGGTTTCATGGGGATAATATACGCCAAAGGGGAGAGCCAGGAGTGGCCACACCATCTGCTGGTGCGTCCTAGGGTAGCCCGCGCCAGGGGGTGGTGTGGCCCCCCTGTGGCCCATCTCCACTCCCCTTCTAGCATCCTTTGTCTTCTAGAAAAATAGGATTTTCCATGTATTTTCCCGGATTTTTTGATCTTCGTGAATTTCGCCTCCAAACAGCCCCTTTTCCATCAGAATCCTGGCTGCAGCGGTCCATGCTCCAAAAGTCATCAACCATGCAAAAATAGATGTAATAACATAAGTATCATCTCTTAATATGAAATATATCAATGAATAATAGTAAATTATGATATAGAATAGTGATGCAAAATGGACGTATCAACTCCCCCCAAGCTTAGACTTCGCTTGTCCCCAAGCGAAAACTGAGCTCAATAAACATGACCTTAGGTTTATGGAGCGAAGAGTCGATAAAAGAATACGGACAAGAAGCATCATATTCATCAATACATAAATCATAATAGAAGACAACTCACTATTATATAACTTAACTTGCAATAAGTAGAGGAAACACAATAAAGATACACAAGGTAAATCATAATTGGTAATGGCAAACTTTGCTCTTGGTCAAAGAATAGTTAACAATTTTGAAGGAGTTCAATCATAAAGGGGTTTTCAATGATAGCTTTCAAAGTAGTATTCACTAACATAAGAGCAATGTGCAAAACAAGGAACATAAGAAACATGATTGAATAAATCATCATGTGAATGAATGAAACACAACAACTCAAAATACTTGCTGAGATGGAAAGGAATGGGTTTACTGACTCAACTAAAAAGTAAAAGATAGGCCCTTCGTAGAGGGAAGCATGGATTTCAAGTTTCATAAAGAGCTTCCAAAAATTATGGTACTTATTAACTTTCAGCTCTCATTGCCCCTATCATAAGCATCTTGAAGTGATTAAGGTTAAAGTGAACAAACTATGGAGTATATGCTTGACAAAGTATAAGTTGGCAATCTCATGTCCCTTGAACACGAGGGTCGCTCCTCATGCTACTCAAGTTTAGTTACCGGTAAGTTCTTATCATAGTAAGTACATGTGTATCATAGAGAACTGCCAATAGGGTACCCCTTGCCCGATGATATGGAAGAATCCCCATATCAAAATGACAAGGCAAGCAGACAATGAGAATCTCAGCAATCTTCTTATTTACCATGGGAAAATGGTGCTTTTTTCTCTCTTTCCTCTTTTCTCATCTCTTTTTCTCTTTTTTTCTCAATCTCAATCTCTCTTTTATAAGAAGAATGCTTCATAGATTGCTCATTATGGTTACGCTGCAGGTTTCCACTATGATTAGGCATGGATTAGACCAGCGGCCTAGGTGTTTCTCTAACATACATACATAAATCCATGGACTTACAAGCTCCCCTTTCATTTCACACCGACGACATCCATAAACAAAAGAGCATGATATCAACTGGGTACAATGTACAACTGCAATGTTGAAAGTGTTCCCCATGATAGCATGGTTCTGCTAATTCCCAACATATAAGTGCAAGCATATACAACTTAGATGACACAATAGTTCAAGTTTATTAGGTGCAAGAAAGTAAAATGTGCCATCAAGTTCGTGAGAGCTTTAATCACTAATTTTCGCATAACAAGTTTAATTCGGAAGGTAGGTAAAAACATGAATTTACTTGGAATAGCAATAGTGCTAATAGGTAGGTATGGTGGGCACAAATGACATAGGTATTGGTTTAAGGATTGGATGGACGAGAAGCATTCCCTCTCAATACAGGTTTTAGGCTAGTAAGGCTGGGTAGCAAGCATAAGAGTTGAAAGAAACAAACAAACATACAAGTGATAAAAAGAAACATGCAATCTTCCTTGGAAGCATAAAAGATCTTAACTAGAGAATACTAAGCTTATGAGAAAATCAAGAAAGATGATGATGAAATTATATTTCTTTAAGAGTACTTTTATCTTTTTCATTCAATTCTCATAATAGTGTTGCTACTGACCGAGCCAGGTTTGCCAAAACCAACTAAATTAACTCAACGATCCCAAAGTGATACCAATACTAACAACAAGATCAATCATATAACAAAAATTGAAAACTAATATAAGATATGCAAAAGAGTAAATGATAGAACTTCTCATTAATATTCCATAACGGTAACTCACACCAAGGGATACATAGATATCTAACAAGAAGGGGGACACTTACATAATGCAAACCATCCTACATGATAACTTCTCTATTCATGATATGACTCTACTAAAAAGGTAAAAAGATAAAATATAGTGATATGATACCGCGACACTCCCCCAAGCTTGGAGCAAACCAAGGGGATGCCAAAACCTGATGACGGATTACTCCTTTGATGGTGGTGGTGTTCTCTCGATGAGCTTGTCAATCAATTTCCTCAAGTCCTCAATCTCGAAGGTGAGAGTACGAATCAACTCCGAGCTTTGCTCAGAGCGGTTCATGATCATGTTGGGTTGTGATTCCCAGCTCGTACGATTCTTTCCCCACTCTTCCTCCTTGAAGTCTTCTTTTCCTGCATGGTTAGAACGAGGCATATCCCAATTGGAGGGTAGTTTCTCCTTGGGCATATTCTGGAATTGATGCTCATGGATAAGGGTATGGAAGGGATTCTTGGTGCGTGGAGAAGGTGAACACAAAGCCAAGCAATGACGCGGAGTCTTCCCTCCAGTGGATATCCGTGCAGTCCTTTTGAACCAGACAGGGTTTTCCATCACTCCAATGCTTGCAATGGTGGTGCTGGTGTGCGGATGTTGGTCTTCCTTTGCCTCCTCTTCAACTTCACTATTGCTCTCCTCCTCCTACTCAGAGTCTTGGAGATCTTCCTCCATAGGCTCCTTGCCCTTATTGTTGGCGGAGACCATTGTGCTTCTAAACTTTAAGAATAGTTCCTGACAGAAACAGATCGAAACAAAAACACGACGAGAACACTATATATGAATCTCGGGGGATCCGGGGGATTATATATTACAAGTTTTTACAACATAAGGAAGGTACTAGGAGAAAACGGGTCGGAGATGGACTCCGGGGCAGCCACACCTGGTGGCGCGGCCAGGGGGCCGCGCTAGGGGGTGGTTGTGAGATCCAGGCACATGGCTTAATAGGATTGATAGGATACCCATGTCAACAAGTTGCAACTTCTTTTCTGGAAGCTCATTCGAAAAGAACTCTAAGGTTAAGCATGCTTGGCCTAGAGCAATTCTAGGATGGGTGACCGACCGGGAAGTGGGTAACCGGGTGCGCACGAGTGAGGACAAAGTGCACAGAAAAGACTAGTGTTGGTCTGTGGGGCCAGTCTAGATATCCTATTAAGCTACCAGGAGTGACACCCCCCGGGCCCAGGAGTGGACGGGGTGTTACAAGTGGTATCAGAGCCGACCTCGCGGTTAAACGGGTGTGTGCGGGTTAGTGGCGGGACATGTGGAGCATGGCGCGTGTGGCCCGGAGTGGACACGGCATGGCACATGTGCCGGCACTGGACGCACAGACGCGTGCCAAGAGGGAACGTTCCTGGGGTGTGCTTGATCGATGAGGGCATCGATCTTCTAAAGGGTGGGTGTATGTGAGATCCAGGCACATGGCTTAATAGGATTGATAGGATACCCATATCAACAAGTTGCAACTTCTTTTCCGGAAGCTCATTCGAAAAGAACTCTAAGGTTAAGCATGCTTGGCCTAGAGCAATTCTAGGATGGGTGACCGACCGGGAAGTGGGTAACCGGGTGCGCACGAGTGAGGACAAAGTGCACAGAAAAGACTAGTGTTGGTCTATGGGGCCAGTCTAGATATCCTATTAAGCTGCCAGGAGTGACACCCCCCGGGCCCAGGAGTGGACGGGGTGTTACAGTGGTGTGAGCCACCCTGGCTCCATTTTCGTCCCTCTTTCGCTTCGTTGCTTTCCTTGTTGGATAAAAACTGCAAAAATATAACTGGACAGTTTTTTTGCGGACTTTTTCTTACCAGAACTGTTACCTATTCAAAAACGGACTCTGCAGGTCTCAGAACTTGGCATTTAATAGATTCTTCCGGAGTCACCGCTTGAATAACATCAATATCTTCATCTTTATACACATATTGTTTGAGTCATTTAACCTAGAAATTTCTTTCACACAATTCTCATTAGCAAAATTAGTGGAAGCGAGGTAATAAACCTTTTAAGTTCAATTCCAACTAAAATCCATCAAAACAGAAGTTACTGTAGCAACTCCTTCCGAAAACCCAAAAATAATTCAAAAAGGAAATCGATTTAAGAGGCAAATGCAAGGGTGGCAAAAATCTTTCAAAACAGACCAGCTGGTAAAGATCAATTTTTTCGAAAATCTTCTGTTTCTCAAATCAAAAAGTGCAAAACTAACATAAGCTAAATAACAACCTGGGACATAAGCACAAACAATTACAGCTCAATCCGACATACAGGGATTTTTCACGAATTTTTACATCGAAGCACAAAAATCTGTTTCGGAACAGCAACTTCCCCAAATCTTACTTCTCTCTCATTAGAGGTTGATCTTGACACCAAAACCAAACAAAAAGGATAAGGAGAGCTTATTGCTGAAACAATAACTTCCAAGACTCAAATTAACAAAAATTGAAAGCAAAAGAAATATATTGGGTTGTCTCCCAAAAAGCTCTTTCTTTATAGCCATTAAGATGTGCATGATAATTTCAATCATGCTCACATAAGAATATGAATTGAAGTGAAAGAGAGCATCAAGAAGCAAAAATACAGATGTTTAAGTCTAACCCACGTCCTATGCAAGCGAATTTTGTAAGAGAATAAATTGTTGAAACCAGAGGCTGCTAGCATAGGAAGGCAAAACAAGTGCAACATAAAGACTTTCAGCATAAAGCGAGGAAACTTAATATTATTGAGATGCATTATAACAGTCTCCCCTCTCTCATAATAACTTTCAGTATCATGCATAAATTTAACGATATAACTATCACGAGAACCATTGTAGAAATGATCACTTATCCTAACAGAAAACACAGGGACACTAGCTCGCAAAACACTACTTTGTGAAACAATATTAGAAGTATCCTTACAGAGGATAATGTGTCCATCTTCTACATATTTAGTGACAAAGACTTTCACATTTGCTATTATAGGTTCATCATCCATTTGTTTATCAGGTTCAACAGCTTTATTTGTACTTTCATTAACCATACTAGCTATCATAGAATGTTCCTTTACTTTAACCGGGAAAGGTATTTTCTCAATGTAAGGTTCAGGTAAAACATGATTAGCAGTATAAACTTCGGTATTTCTTGCAGGAACACAATTAGCAATATCTTTATAAGGTTCATGATACTTATTCCACTTCTTTTTAGGAACTTGAATATAGGGAGCAAAAGCCTTAAAATAAGTTGCAATAGCTTGAGAATCTAGACCATAAGCATTTTTAATATTTTGGAAGTCATTAGTTCCCATAAAAGATTCAATGCATTCATAATCATAATTTATACCTGACTTTCTTCCTTTGTCATTCTCCCATGCTTAAGCATTATCTTGAATACGGTCTAGAAGATCCCATTTAGCTCCTTCTTTCATACATGTAAATGATCCGGCACAAGAAGCATCCAATAGATCCTTATCATGAAGAGAAAGCCTTGCATAAAAGTTATTGATAATAATATTGTTGGGGATCTCATGAATAGGACATTTGAGCATTAGTAACTTCAATCTCCCCCAAGCTTGACCTATACTCTCTCCATCATGAGGCCAAAAGTTGTATATTTGATTCCAATCTTTATGAATCTCACTAGGAGGATAAAATTTTGAATAAAAGAGAGGTACTACTTCCTCCCATTCAAGAGCTTGACCATTCTTCAGCAGCTTGTACCTTTCTTCAGCTCTTCCTTTTAGTGATAATGAGAATAACTTCTTCTTGACTTGATCTGTTGTAATACCTGCACACTTGAACAACCCGCATAATTCGTGTATAAAGAGCAAATGATCACCGGGATGGACAATTTCATCTCCAAAATAGTAGTTATCCATAACACGATCAATAATTCTTGTAGGTATGTTAAAAGTATCATTCTTAGCAGGTGGTGGTTCATCTACTACCTTAGCAGTGGTAGTAGCGTTACGAAATAAGAAACTAAGTGAATTATCCATATTGAAATAAAGTAACTAACAAAAATAAACAATACTCACAGTAAATGTTTCCTTTACCAGTTCCACTCTCCAATAGCGCTTCACTCCCCGGCAACAGCACCAGAAAATAGTCTTGATGACCCACAAGTATAGGGGTGTATCGCCGTATTTTCGATAAGTAAGAGTGTCGAACCCAACGACGATCAAAAGGTGTTGACGAGTGGCTTAGAGCAGGAATTCTCTGTAAATACTTAGCAAACGGATTTTTATGGGTTTTTGATAATGCAGATAAATTAAGTGCGAGTAAATAAAAGATAATAATAATAAATGCAGCAAGTGGCCCAATCCTTTCTTTAGCAAAGGACAAGCCGGGTTGTATTAGTTAAGATGACCAAATGTTCTCGAGGACACATGGGGACATCGTCAAGTGCTTTCGCTTCATATAGTTGATTAATCTTCTTTAGTTTGATAGGTGTTGTGTGGGTGAACCTGTGCTAATGTACCGACCTTCCTAGGACTAATACATACTTGTGATTATACCCCTTGCAAGCATCCGCAAGTACAAGAAAGTAATTAAGATAGAAACCTAACCACAACTTTAAACTCTAAGATCCTGGCATCCCATGTGCAAAGGTTTCCTAATGGGGGTTCAAGTTTCTATCACTCCGGCAACCCCTACGATTAGTACATTCCCCTAGGCCCATAAAGGTGAAGTGTCATTTAGTCGATGTTCACATGACAGCACTAGAAGAATAACACCACAACTTAAATAACAAACTATTGAATCTTTATCAACACAACTCCACTACTAACAACATGACTTCTCCCATGTCCTCAAGAACTAAACGAACTACTCACAAGACATAATATGGATCAAGATCAAAGATGATATAATGATAAGCAACAATCTGAACATAACAATAATTCAATGGTTACACTCAATAGCATCAACTACTACGAGTAATCTTTCTGTGGTTGCTCCCCTAGTATTAGGGTTTCGTGGGGATAATATATGCCAAAAGGAGGGAGAGGGGGGTGGAGGTGGACACCACACTGTGGCGCCTAGGGTAGCCGTGCTGTGGGTGGTGGGCCCCCTATGGCCCATCTCCACTCCCCCTTCTGGCATCCTTCGTCTTCTGGAAAAATAGGATTTTCCATGTATTTTTCTGGATTTTCTGATCTTCATGAATTTCGCCTCCAAACAGTCCCTTTTCCATCAGAATCCTGACTGCAGCGGTCCATGCTCCAAAAGTCATCAACCATGCAAAAATAGATGAAATAACATAAGTATCATCTCTTAATATGAAATATATCAATGAATAATAGTAAATTATGATATAGAATAGTGATGCAAAATGGACATATCAGGTGGCTCGGCGGGGAGTCACGCAGGAGAAGCAGGCACTCGCACGGGTCCACGCAGGAGAAGCAGGCGAAGACGACGTGGCCCCGTGAGGTCAAGGACGGAAAGGACGCAGTGCTGCAGAGGTTTGTGAGGGCGACGGTGACCATGACGGAGGAGGTAGCAGCAGGCGACTGCCGGTGCTACAGAGGAAGGAAGGACCAGTGGCCCTCGGGGACTGGGCCGAGGAAGGGGCCTAGCGCGATGCTCGACGCAGGAGCGACTCGTGGGGAGACGCTCATGATGGGCAGGACGACGTCCGGGGTGACAGCGTCGCTCACGAGGAAGAAGAGGGGCAGGGGAACAGGAGCTTGTGACATGAGAAGATGGGCCGGGGTCGCGATGGGGAGGGGTTCCGCGTGCGGGGTGGGTGGCCCCAGGTGAAAGCGACAAGGGGAAGCGGGGTGGGGCCGGGTGAGCGGTAGCTGGCGGTGTGCACTGCGTTCATGGGAGGGTGGGTCACGTGTGTGGTGGTGGGATCGCGACACTGGGGCATGTCGATCGATCTGGAAAGGGCCGTGGCGGTTGCTGGGATCATGAGAGAGAGAGGCGTGCGGGGTGGGACTAGGTGGTGGGCGGCTGGGTAGAATTAGGGTTAGGTCTAGGTCTAGGTGTGGGATAGGGTTTAGATAGGTGGGCCGGGTTTATTTTAGTTGGGACTACCGGGGTGGTAGGTGGCCTGGTCTTCGGGCCAGGCTGCCTCCCCCGGTACCATTTTTTATTTTAAAACTTGTTTGTTTTATTTTAATTAATGATTTTATAAATAATTTAGAAAAACAAAATAGTCCGGAGGATCGGGGTTTATAGTTTGAAATAAAGAAGGGGTGTTTAGAAAACAAAGGTGGGCTTTTACAAAATAGTTTTTGGCAAAAGATGCATGATGACATGACGAGGCTCAAATGCAATGTGGCATGATGACATGAGAATTCGATCATGACGGTGCAATAAATTACATGTAGAAAGTAGCAATATATAGACTAGGAAAGTAGCATTGCAATTGTTAGACAATTGGGATGCTACAACTCTCCCCCACTAAACAAGAATATTGCCCCGAGATTCTTAGGAAAAAGAAAAAGGCAGAAGGAGAGGCAGGTATTCGGAATCAAGGTGATCCTCGTGTTCCCAAGTTAATGAACAACGAAATGGTGCAACCACTACACCTTGCAAAACTTGCTAGACTTGTTGCGAGTCTTGCATTTTGCTTCTTAGAAATAAAGGACTTGAAGAACCTGGAGGATTGTTGCGAGATGAGAAAGATAGGAGTAACATAGCTCCGGTGCCTTCGAGAACATGACAAAAGAATAGAACCACTTCTTGAAATAATTTGAGGAGACAATTTATCGCGGAGAAAGTTTCCCTTGGAGACCAGAAGAGACGGAATGCGGCATTTGAGGCGATAGAGAAACCTCAAGAGAGTTGTTAGAGGATAACTCGGCAAAAGGAAGGCAACTTCCCACTTCAGGACGAAGAAAAGACACATCGATAGGAATAAGGATCGAAAGTTGCAAGTGAAGATGATTCTTGCTCTTGCCGGAAGAAAAGAGCGACTTTGGAGCAGTGCGAACCACTATCAAAATAGCATTGTTTCTTCTCTTAAATTTAAGAAATTAAATGTGGAGAAACGATATTGCCTTCAAGCAATAGAGTTCCTTGATACCAACAAAAAGATTAGCATTGAGGACTTCCCAGATTAGATTATTCTTGCACCGGTAAGAACCAAAGGATCACGCAATTGAGGTGCATGGATTAATGTTCACGATAAGGAGGTGATGCTAGTAGGTGGTGGAATCCTGAGCAAGAAGTTGAATGTTGAATATCTGACGCTTATTGTAAAGATGCTTATTGCTTTCCTTAACCATACGGTTAATGCAATAGATTTGCGATTGATGGCATCAACCATAATTGGTTTTACCAAGAGAGAAGAACTGACAAAATGGAAGTCGGAGATATCTTCATCTTGTTTGACGGTTTCGATCACCGATAGAATGAAGAGGACCGATAAGATTTTGCATTTGTTCCCACCAGATCGTTGAAGGTTTTGCTCCATCTTGAAATAGGCGAGACCACCAACAAGAGATTGTTGCTGACCTTCATCGAAAGGAAAACTTCGGAAAACAAGGATGGAAGTAAAAGTCTTGAGGGATGAATGCCACTTCTAGCTTCCGTGGAACGAGTACAATCGCATTAATCCACCAATTCAATGTACAAGAGCGAATGATAAGAGTAGTGGTATGGTAGCTACTCCATCCCGCACCCAAAGCATTACTCCGAACATGAATAGGAATTTTAGACCGAAGATCTTGACAAGTAGAAATCATGACGCTTCATATGAAAACAAGGAGGTGATGCAAACACTTCATCGGATCCAAAGTAGATAACGATGATGATGTTGTCATCATGTCGAAAGTCCCGAGCCGTCAAAAAAGATATGAAGGAAGCTCACAGCAAGCAAATGAAGGCTTCAACGGATTGATTAAGGATAGCACCAAACGTGAATAGAAGAATTATGAAAAGATCTGGAAAGTCTTCGTGGCATCCGGTGGATCGAGCATAGAAGATAAAGCGAGAAGGTTTCAGAAGTTTCTTTACGAGTCAAAGACCAAAAGAACTTCTTATCCTTCTTGAGAATATCTGAGTGAGATTTGGCCGTCTTGAGGAAGTCTTCAACAAAGCAGCGATGAATTACTTGTGAAACAAGGATAATCTCCAGAGTTGATTGGAATCTGTAAGATGGAATTAATAATTGACTTGATGATTTCCAAATTGTAGCGATGTCTTAGTAGAAGCACACGGCCGAGATAGATGACTTCAAGAAGCCAGGATTTACACTTTGAGAAATTTGCACAGATGTGGTGCTCTCGAAGCTTGAGAGATGATAAGAAGATGTTCTTCATGTTCTTCCATTGATATAGAATAGGCAAGCATATCGTCAAGATATACCACCATGAATTATAGAGATATTCCAAGAGTACCAAGTTCAAGAGGTAGGAGAACTGAACGAATGCTCAAAACACTTTCTGAGATCAACGCTCTTCGAAAGATCAACATTAAGAGCAAGGGTTCATGTTGAAAAGATGCACTAGCAGGATAGATTATCTGGCCCTTCAGAAGAGAAAAAAGATAACGACTTTTTCACCTTGTTGACCAAACCACCGGTTGAAAAGAGGAAGATTTGGGTAAGAACCGATGGTAACTCATATAGTAAGCAAAGCTATCAGAGATGAAAAGATGATATTCTCTCGTATCAAAAAGAACCTTGTAGATATGTATTTAAAAAATATGTGCCTTAAGGAACCTCTGGATTGCCAAAGATACTTGAATATGATATAGATATGATCACGGTATAACCCAACTTCACAAGAAATAACCATAATCATTTGGAGGATTGGATTAATAGCATTGGACATATTCCACTCATGATAAATGTCATATAGCTATACCGAGAGCCAAATTACAATCACAAGCATCAAATCGACACATGTTATGTATTTAGCCCAAAATAATTGAAGATGAAGTAAAACTCCAGATTGAAGCGGCAGTAGCAAAATGTCAAGTTAGCATGGACATGCCGACAAAAGAAGGTGAATAGTGTATCACACACGACTGAAAGGAGTGTGGAAATACATATATATCAAAGAAAAAATATTCCGCATTTTTCGGCATTAAAATACCAACTAGATGCGCAAAACCACTTAACGAATAGAGATTAGCAACTCCACATTCTATGAAAGCATGACAAAAGGAAGAACACCCTTAAAAAGATCGTGTCGGTTAATAAGGAGTCGGATAGATCACGTCGGTTTACACAAAATCCCGTCGGTATGCAATGTACCAACAGTTGATAACCAAAGGCAAATTGCGACAACAAGGTTGGATGCAACAGATAGACAAAGAATTATACACACATGCTATGGTACTACGGAAACCCCAAAAATGTGAATCCTAGTTTGAATTTTTAGAAGAGGATAGACAAACGTTATACCTCCTTACCAGAAAAGGGTGGGTGGGTGGGTAAGAATAAAAATGGAAGTAGTTCTACTCTCACATTTAGTTTTTTCCTAGTATATATAGCTACCAAAATATTTTCTAGACTGACAATGACCATCTTGGTTGAGACCCTGAAGGGTGGAATGGCTTTGATACCAATTATAATACCTCGGACACTACGCTCTAAGCAAAAAGCCAGAAATGAACCCAACGTGTATAAGGTGTCCTACTAAAGAGGCCCAAGGGCCACCCACGTGTAGGTCCCGTCTGAGCGCAACAGGGCATGGTACTGGCCAACCACCCTATCCACTTTGCAAGAACATCATGACAAGAACGAGCGGCATAGTTGACAGGTAAAGCGATCAGGCATACCCAAGTGTGTATGTCCTCGACATACAACAATACACCAGAGTCAGACCATCTAAAAGGAATAGAAATATTGCAATTCCATACAGCAAGATCCAAATATCCTAGATAGATATAATAGTTTAGGATACATCTTCATATATCAATCAACATAGTATCAAGCGGAAGCGAAAGACAAGATCCGAGTACGAATAAGAAGCAAATTGGTATAAGATGCCCTGAAAATAAGCACATCCCGCCCACAGATCTCACAGATCTCCATCCCCAGGATCTCTACACCTGACAGTCATTGCCACCATCATCTATCTCTTCAACCCAGTAGCCTTCCTGAGAGTATATCTGTCCATCTGAACCAAATATTTATCGTGTGAGACCCTAGGGGTACTCAGCAAGTCTTAATGCATCTAAAGGGAACAACCTGGGGTGACGCAATTGCAGCGAAAGGTAATATCTACAAAATTCTACAGAGACACACTACACATCCACCCAACCAGAGATGTACGGACACTCGTTAATTAATAACAACAGTTATATTAATAACATAAATAAACATCACTCTCCATCCTTCTCGCTTACCAACGAGAAGGCGGAAGAACATCCCATCCGTTTGGCAATTTTATTAACCATTCCATGAATATTGCACTATTTACTAGTCATGTCTTAGTCAAATTAAAGGCGATAATTTAGTTATACTTGTCTATGATCGAGAAACTGTGCTCCAAGTCATCCATAACCACAGAAACAACTTTCAAAAAGATTTACCCTGCAGGGGTGCACAAATAGCAAAACACACATGATCTACCTCAGGAAGAATCAAATAAAACGCAACGAGGCCTCACGATAATGCATTCACAAGATTCATAAATTATTTCTAGGGGGCACACCACAAAGCTACCCGCAACGAAATTGGCCGGCTCCGAGATGGACCCATGGTTTGTGTCGACGGTTGTAAATGACTGGAAACCTGAAAGTGTGACTAGGATTGTCGATACCGCGGAAACATGTCACAAGTCCTAAATAGTACAGGTGCTCCATGCACAATCATAATAAAACAGTAAAGCATGGAATTAATACAGGATAGTAATAAAGCCCCAAACTAGTTTGTGGCCCCAAGAAATAAAGTGCGAATCAAGCGCAAGCGAAGGGGGGTCCATAGAGTCTCTCGTATGTGGATAGTGCTAATAGTCAAGGAACACGAATCAAGTACTCAGGGTCCTACAGGACACAAGTGAGCTTAAAGAACCAAATAGCATACAATACACACTGGTGCCTCTTTCATTAGTTATCCTATTACTACTCAAATTCAGTTCTTTAGGTAACTCGTTATCCAAAGACTCGCACAAACCCTACACATTCAATTCTATGACTCACATGGCTCAAACAACTCCTGCACTAATGGCTCATGGGATTGAGCTACAAGCTTCGGTGGGGTTTAAATGTAAAGGCTATGCAATACTTGAGATTCAATTTAATGCAATCGCGACTCAATGATGCAAGAGTAAAATAGAAGCATAGGTACTATATGTATGCAAGCATGTGGAATTGCTTGCCTCACAATTCAGTTGCAGAATAAGAAGGATCCAGGTAATACTCCTGAGGCTCCTGGTATTCTCCTTGCTCAGTATCTATCCGGATAAAAACCAAACACAAAAGGGCCAAAATAAATATATTGCACAATTATATAAAACATATGCAACAAGCAAACAAGGTATGCCATGATGGAATGATGTATAACATAGCATGGCATGGGTGAGGTGTGGAAACAATAATAAAGAACTTTATTGATTTATTTAGGCATGTTTTACTTGCATAACCCTTGATGTTTTCTTAATACTTATATGATGCATGTATGATACGTGACATGGCAAAGATGCGATGCGACTAGGCAATATTAAGAGGAACCGAGATCGTGACAATTAATTGTATAGTTCAAGTTATTTAGATACCCCGCAATTTAAATGTTGTCTAGAAGGCAAAACTTGACATCGGTTCACTACACAAATATAAATATGGTCAATATAAGACTAGAAAAGCATGCATATGGCCTCCATATTTAATTATGAGTTGAATCGACTATGTTACCCGGACCCGCGACATATGTATGCATGATGTACAATTGATATGCAACAATTCATATGGATGTCAATTTATAAAATAGCTCTCAGAAAGGTTCACACATTGGGGCGAAGGTCTTGGGGCTCAGAAGGTTCAGGGGATCGGTCTCGACAGGATCGGTCTTCGGGTTCTGGGGTCGGGGTCTCGGCCATCGGATCTGTGAAGAAAATCTTGGTGTTCCTTGTCACATTGTGCAAAATCCGTGTCAAAGATCTTGTCGATGGTCCATCGAGTGCCACCATGTTCATTCTTCCGAGGTACCAGGCCGACAAGAAGATCTTGTGGTGTCGGTTCACCTCACGAGTGCGCAACCTCCATGTGGATATTGTCGGGGTCGGTCTTGGACGATGAAGATTGGTTGAGGAACATGGAGGGCTCGGTGGTCAAGACAAAATAAACACACATACATTGCACACCGTTGAAAGTCCTCGCTTAACTTATTTGCTTAGAGCATCTCCAGCAGAGGCGCCAAAATAGCGCAGTGCTAAAATAACTGCTTTTTTACCGCCCGCGCATTGCGAACCTCCTCCAGCAGATGCGCTAAAATACCGCGCGCTGCAAATTTTTAGCGTGGCGCTGCATTTTGCGCTATTCGGAGCGCAATATATCCGGCTCCGGCTATAGCGCGCGCTATCGCTGGCGACGCGTGGGAAGAACCAACCGCTCGGAAAAACCCCCCCGCGCGCGCGACCTCTCCCCTTCGCCTTCCCCTCCGCGTGGCCGCCGGCGCAACTCCGGCGATGGACGGCTCCTCCGACATCCCTCCCACCCCTCTCTACTCCGTCTCGCCCGTTGTCGGCGTTGGGGGCGGCGCAATCCCGCTAGTGACCGCGCCAAACCCTAGCGGTGGCGCCGCCGCGGGGTCGGCCGCCACTCGCGCCCTCTTCGTGCCACCGCGGACAAGCAACGGCGCAGCGCTGCCGCCCATCGCGCCTCCACCGAGGGGAAAGAGCACCACGATGTGCGGCGCGGCAGCGGCGGCTCCGGTGGCTCCGGCTCCCAAACCGAAGGCACCGCGGAACAGCGCCGCGGCTCGCGGCGCGCAGGCTGCAGCGGCCCCGCAAGCGCCTCCCACCTCCGCTCCGCCTCCACCGGCTCCTCGACGGGCACCAACCGCGGCCGCCGTCGCCGCGCGCAACGTGCTCGATCAAATGGAAACTAGGTACAAATTTTCATTTTTGTTGTCTTTTTGACATACATGCGAATGTGTTATAGTAGGATTGTGACATTTGCGTTAATTGTAGTGTCGATGACGATAGTTTCTTGGAGACTATGGAGGTTGCCGGTTCATGTGCGGCTGGAGCATACCACAACATTGTATCAAAGAAGCACTTGGAGCAAGAAGCATACCACAACAACATACATAAGACCAAATCATGTGCGGCTGCATGTAAAAAATCTGGCACATCAATTGATCTTGTCTCCGGATCAATTTCACATATCAAGCAAGGGCGTCAAGACCGATGCACAACATTCATCAGATTAGAGGAATTCCAAAGTTGGCGCATAATCCAGTTTGCGGAAATACAGAAATCAACATCCTTGTGCGGTCGTCGACGACCCAACGTCCGCATCGACTCTCTCCTTCGACGACCCGATGTCAGCATCGAATCCTGTCCGCCGACGACCCGCCTCTCCTTCGAATTTGTGCAACGCATCGACTCTATGTCTGGGTGCTGCGTCGACTCCCGTCTGCAGGTGAAACCGTTGCTCCGTCGACTCCGTGCGTTGCGTCGACTCTATGCCGAGGGCTGTGCCAACCCGCTACTGCATCAACTCCCGTCCGCAGGCAACCCGCCGTTGTGTCGACCCCATGCATCGCGTCGACTCTATGCCCGGGGGATGCGCCAACCCGCTGCTGCGTTAACTCGTGATGAGTACATTTTTGAAGCATATTTACCCTTTGTTTTTGCATTAGAGTTACGATTTTGGTATTTTACGACGCTCGCGCGCACCTTTTTCCCTTGTTCCAACATGATCCTGAATTGTTAAGTCTTTTGTGAATATATCAATTAGGACTGACATGTTATGTAATAATATGATATTTCTAAGTGATAAATGTCATTTAAATAATTTCCACACACCTAGGAGAAGAGAGGATACAAGGAGAAGCTACTGCAAGCTTCATGACCTACAGTACGGGCGGAGTTTGCCCATACCGTCTCTCCGTACGGCCTGCTAGAACGTCCGCCTCGTCAAATACTCTCGCCAAGCGAAGATGGATCTGAGATTCAACATTCACAAACACCTCCATCCACGAAACACCACGCCGGGAAGGGATCTAGAGGAGGAACTTGGAGACAGAAAACCATTGCTGCTTCGCGGATCATCGAAAGACAACGCATCATCCCCCTCATCATCAACCGCTGCATCTCCATCATCATCATTATCCCCTCTCTCATCCAATTGGATCTTGTTGTAATTCCAAAATACAATTGTGGTTTTGCACTTGATTTTACCTTTGCACTTTCAATCCATCCATATGAATATGATGATGTTGTTGATTTATTCCATGTGTGAGTATTCCCTTTGTTCTTGGGGAGATGGAGAAACCCTAGAATTATTATGAAATGAAATAAATATAATCTATAAATTTGGTTCTTGATCTATTGATTTATAATATTGTGTTAGATCTCTTTCTCTTTAGATGATATGTGAAGTTGACTACATAGCATTTTCCTTCGGGGCTAAAGAGAGGGAGCTATCCTTGGAACGTGTATGTGAGTATGTCCAGTGCTATTTTGTGACTATAAGCATTGGTTTATAACCTACACGGTCTTAGGGGGATCAAGAGAGATTCACTAAGCTTATTATAATATCCGTGGGGAAACCCTTCATTGTTGTGGTCTATAGAAGTGATTTGCTCGTAGGCATCAAAGTGGTTATTTAGAGATGACCTCAATACTTGACTCATAGAAGCGGCTGCTAGTGAGACTTGTAGTGAACATCTTATTATGGAGCTCTCTCTACACATGTCATGACGAAAGATATAAGTTATCCTAATCATAAGTAATTTTCATATGCTAGTGGTGTATCCTACATCCCCGAGAACATCTTAGCCTTATTGAGTTCCAACACCAATCCCAATGCACTAGTCACTTGTTTACTTTATTGCATTCTTTACTTTCTTGCACTCAAACACAACACCCCTTTTTAAAACCCTTTACTTGAGATCAAAGGCAACTTAGAAGTATACTTTGGTAGAAAGTGACTAGGGGCATAAAGACCAAAATCAAATAGCTCTCTGTGGGTTCAATACTCTGATTTCAAAACTAGCTACAATCAATCTGTGCACTTGAAGTCGTGAAGGGTATTTAAGGTTTAGGGAGCTTCTCGATCGGTGCCCTCAATCTATGCACTTATAGTCATGAAGGGTATTACAATCAATATGTGCACTTCCCACCATGGATAGTCGTACACACCTTTTATGCAGGGCTAAACATAGATAATAGAAATGAATTAGATTCTTTTTCTAATGGATCATTTACTAAATTTAGTGTTGAAAGAGCCTGAAACCTTCTAGGTACAGTTCGTAAGTTTGGAGAAGCCTATCATGGTATTGTACTTTATGAAGAAGAAAATCCTATAGAATATGACTGTTTAAGAAAAATTCTAGCATCTAGTAAAGTAGAAAAATTGTTTGGAAAACTCAACCTTGATCCTCGTATGATTGCTCAAATTGTTAAAACATATGCTGAGTATTTTCAGACACCGAAGGAGCGGGAATGTTACAAGCAACCTTGTGACAAAAAACTCCCGAAGACTATTCTGAAGAACAACCTTACACGACTAGAGAAGAGGCTACTAGTTGAAGATGAACTTATCAAGCTATCCAGAAATTCGAGAACTATCAAGACGAATATTGTTATAGTGAAAGAACTTCTAGAGCCCGAAGATATTGAAAATGAGGTAATTATGGTAAGTAGGGGGTCCTCTGAGATAATTGAGAGCAATCCTAACGGTAAGTATAGAGACAATTAGAAAGTCCCTTTCCGTTTAGGTGCATCTACTTATGTGGGACTTTCTGATCCAAGTTCTTCCATAACAACTAGTCCCTACTCTATCTATGAGGGACTATGATATTATCTTCATGACCTAGAACTTGAACATACCAACGTAACTATAATGCTCTCCAATAGAACCTTGCAGGGATCTCATGGGATTCTTCACAATGCTTGCATTTCTGTAGGAGCGTTTGTCTACCCCATTGACTTTCATATTATTGATATGCAATTTGATTTTTTCTATCCTATCATTTTGGGGATTCCATTTTACAATTCTATAAACATTGATATTAATGACAATAAAGAAGTTACGTACTTACATTTTGGAGAAGATAATTTAAAGGTTGATTCAATCAATTCAAGAAGCTGCCATATGAAAAGAAAACTGAGATAAAGGAAGGAAATACTATTGAAGATTTGGCAATAATCTATTTTGGTACTCCGCAAACTGAATTAGCGAGAAGCTTAACCATTAATGACTTAGTCCCAAATGATAAAGCAAAAGAAGATCTTGGTAATATCCTTGATACTACGCTTGAAGTAGAAAATCTTCTAAAAGATGAATTTGAAGAGATAGAAAGGAAGGGAGATGAGGATCCTCCTCCATTATTATTAAAACCCCTTCCACCGGGGCTCAGGTATGAATTCATATACAAGGAAGGTAAGTGTCCTGAATCATTAATGATCAACTTTCTAATGAAAAAAGTCAGAAATTACTAGAAGTACTCGTCAAGCAATATGAAGCTTTTGGATATACTCTTAGTGATATAAAAGGAATAGATCCTTCCATAGTTACTCACAAGATACCTATGGTTGCGGATGCTAAACCTTTTGTAGATACTCAAAAGAGACTAAATCCTAGAATGAAAGAAGTAGTGAGAAAAGAAGTAATACGTATGCCCAATTTCTGATAGTAAGTGGGTTAGTCCAACTCATTGCATACCTAAAGAAGGATGTATAACCATAATTAATGATAATGAGGATGAGGTAATTCCCACAAGAATTATATCAGGGTATAAAATGTGTATAGACTATAGAAATTAAAACAGGGGGATGGCAAATAATCATAAACCTATACCTTTTATGGAGCGAATTTTAGAAAGAATAACTAGAAATTCACACTTTTGTTTTATTGACGGTTATTCAGGGTATTCTCAAATTGCTATTCAACCTGAAGACCAAGAGAAGACAACCTATACTTTCCCTTATGACACTTATGCTTATAGATTGATGTTGTTTGGTTTGTGTAATGCAGCTGCAACTTTTCAAGAATGTGTTTTGAAAAAATTCGACAATTTTGTTAAAAACACTATGGAGGTCCTTATGGATGACTTTGTTATTTACAGTAATATTTTTGATCAATATCTCTATAACTTTAAAAGAGTATTAGAGTGTTGCAAGCAAGCCAAATTGGTCCTCAATTGGGAGCGGTGCCGGTTCTTGGTAAGAGAAGGTATAGTTTTCGGACACAAAGGTTTAGAAAAAGGTATTGAGGTTGATGATTCTAGCATTGCTTCCTTAGAAAGATTACCTATACCTCAAGAGATAAAAGCCGTAAATAATTTTCTTGGGCATGCAGGTTTTTACCGATGCTTTATTAAGGATTTTTTTTCAAACTTGCTGCTATAGCACCCCGATAAAATCACTACTAGAAAATCACGTGTTATTTTTATTTTGTGCATCATCATGACCACATGCTCATGTCATCATGCCACATTGCATTTAAGCATCATCATGTCAACATTCATCTTTGTGCCAAAAACTATTTTCTAAAAGCCTATCCTTGTTTTCTATTTGCCTCCCTCTTTATTTTAAATGTAAAAAACCCGGTCCTTCTGGATATTTTATTTTGTCTACAAACTATTTATAAGAGACTTTTGTTCTAAAAATAAAAATGAAACATTTTTATAAAACTAGGGGAGGCAGCCAACCGACCAGGCCCAGTGGCCCAGCCGGCCAGCCACCTATCACCCCAGCGAGAACCACCCGAGAACCTAATCTACACCCCATCCATCCCACTCCCCGTCGCCGCCACTCACCATATCTACCCCGCGCAACAGCACACTCACGTACACCCCGCACCCCTGCCTCGACATGCTCACGTGCATCGCCCGCTACCCCCACTCCACGCTTGGCCCCACCACACGCCCCACTCGGTACCGCACACTCCTGTCGATTCCGCCCCATCTCCCACCTACCCTGACCCGAGCACAGCCACCGCCGCACCGCCAGGATCCACCCTTGCCTCCCCATGACCGCCTCTCCGTCCCCCTCCCCGACCTCGCAAACCCCATCCCCGTGTGCCCTACGCGCCACCGCTCTCTTCTCTATGGGCCGCCGTGGCCGTGACTGCCGCCGCCAGCGGGCCCCTCTTGGTCGCGCCTTCCTCGCTAGTCGCCGTCCTACGCACGGACCCCGTCGCCTGCCCGAGGTCGATGCATCGTCATCGCGCTCACCCGCGCCTTCTGCTTCCTTTCTGTCGGCCACAGGACCCCTCCTCCCTGCTTTGTGCTGTCGTCAAGCCCCGTGCCAGCACGCGTGCCTAGCGCCACCGCCTCGGTCGCTCACGCCCCCATCGCTGACCGCTGCTTCTAGCTGCACGGCCCCATCCTCCTCACCTCTGCAAGCCATGTCGCGCCTCGTGTGGTCGATGTTCTCCTACCCGCAACCGTGACCACGCAGCATGAGTGGGATGCCATGTTCCACCCTATACCCGTTGTTGACCAAGCTGATGTTGGCTCTCAAGATCTTCGGTGACCCTGATACGTCTGTCTCGGGATCCCATACGTGCATGACCAACACATGGACTCCAAGACCAACCTCGTCAAGATCTACATCAAAGCCGAAACCTCGAGAACTCCATCGCGGAACCCGGAGATCTCCTACCCGGAACCGTTGGACCATGCAAGACCACCAGCGCTGGAACCTGAGGGAACCACGCAGAGAACCCGCGGTACCCAGAGGTCGATATCGGACCGGAGCATCAAGACCTCCTTCATGGAAAGTCAAGACCCCGAAGACCGATCCCGGAGTCCGAGACCAAACTGAACCCCAAGACCATCGGTGCCGAACCCTAATGTGATTCCCTTTCCGAGACCCCTATTTTTATAATAATGACATATACTTGTTGCGTACTAAATTGTTCATGATTTCACACACATTTTGTCATTTCGGGGTATTTTATTGACTCACCGAATAATTAAATATGGAGACTATATGCGGATTATTCTAGTCTTATATTGACTTCACTTAAATTTGTGTAACAAACCAATGACATGTTTTGCCTTGTTAGGCCAACATTTAAATTGCGGGGTAGCTAAACAACATTAACCTATTATTTAATTGTCGGGACCCCGGTTCCGCTTAATGTTGCCTAATTGCACCGCATCCTTGCCATGACATGCATCATACATGCATTATGCCCGATCTTCTGCCGTAGTATTAAATAGTGCATTTGGTGTTTTCTTTTAATGCTTTTCTTCTTCACGGAATATGCTATTGAGTTGATGCGAGTACCGACAAGTCCTTCACATAATGAATCTTCGGCTATGTTTTCCAGGCGAGCATTCTCCTCTTTCTACCTATTTTGCTTTTATAGTATTTATTTCCTCATGTTGATCTATTGCTATCCGTGTTACGATGCTTTAGTTTCCGTGCACCATTTATATTCCTTGCAGCCTCTATATTGCCTTGGACACATCCTATTGTCTATTGTTTGATAGATAGTCGGTCTTGCGAGTCGTAGTTGCTTGCTCAGGTGCTGCTTCGCGTCGTTGTCGTTCCATAGTTGATGGAAGGTTGGCACATGCTTAATGGTGGAGATGCTTAATAGTGGAGATGATCATGGATTTTATTATAACTTGTTAATTAAAATGTTGGAAATAGATATAATGCAGAGGCACCATTGGGTAATAGTCAATATTTTGTTTTTAACCCCCCACTTGTTTCCACCTAGGACCCGAGTTCTTGACACCTATTTTGAGATCGAGCGCGCTACACACATGTGGGTGTGTGGGCACCCCATCAGCTTACTACCTGATTTCAAAGTACTGTGCTGAGGGCCACAAAGTAGTTTGGGGATTTATTACTATCATGTACTTATGCCATGATTTACTGCTTTATTTACGATTGCGCGTGGAGCGCCTGTACTGTTTAGGAACCCTGTGCAATGTTTCCGCTGTATCGACAAGCCCAATCACACTTTCGGGTTCCCAGTTATTTACAGCCGTCGCCACATACGCTGGATCCGTATCAGAGACGGTCGACTTCGTTGCTTTGGGTCTAGGAAACGTCGTGTCCGAGGCCCGTCGCATACCGTTGGATGTATGTTCAGGATCTTGCTCATATTCGGATCTGACAACAAGGGTTGAAGTGCGTGTGGATACTTTGGTACACCCCTGCAAGGTTAAATCATTTTGAAAAGCCGTGTCCGCGGTTATGGACGACTTGGAGCACAGTTTCTCGATCATAGATAACTATAACTAAATAATTGCTATTATAATGTGAATTTTATCTGATATGACTAGTAAGTTGGACAACCACCATGGAATGGATGAATAAAACTACCAACTGTGTGAGTTTCCTTGGCATGACTTCCTCCTTTGGTCTCGAGGGGGAAATAGCAGGATGGGTATGCTTGGTGTTAGTATCAGGTTGGTTCCGAATAGGTCTTTATTATCCCTCTCTAATAGCCGACAGTTGTATCGAGTCTCTATAGGTTGTTTAGTGCATGCTTCGCTGTCGCTTCAGTCCACCATACCTATGTAGGCGAGAGGCACCAAATTCTAGACTCGCCGTGTACTGGCTTCAGTACTGACCGCTCCCTTTTTCCTTTGGCCTTTGTCGACACCCTTTTTGTTTTAGTAGGTTTGAGATCGATGTCGTTAGCAGGGTTACCCTTGTAGCTTGGCCTGGGCACGGTTATGGATGCCATTGTTTATTCTTCAGGGCTCTTAGCCCCATTTGAATCTTATCCGTACTCAGATGTTGTATCGTTTTCCAAGGTGATTTGGATCTTTGTATTGTATATCTGTATTCTTGACTCATGGAGTCATTGTTGTATATATATCTTCTGTGGGTTCCATCGTGGACTATTGTGTAATGATATTACTTTGTTTTCCACCTACACGAAAGTGCTTGGTGAGCACCTTTTGAATCGTTTCTATGTGGGTTTGGCGGAAATCGCTGAAATCTGCATAGGGCCGATTCGAGGGTGTTACAACTACTCCTATGACATATTTGCTGAATAAAGATACCCCTTTTGCTTTTGACAATATTTGTGTCATATCTTTCGAACAACTTAAAAAAGCTCTAGTCTCTACACCTATTATTCAACCACCAAAGTATGATGAAGCGTTTGAAATTATGTGCGATGCTAGTGACTATGCAATTGGAGCCATTCTTGACAAAGAGAAGTCCTAAACTTAAATGTTATTTAATATGCTATTCGTCTTTTAGTGAAGATCAAAATAATTATGCCACAATTGAGAAGGAATTCTTAGCTATTGTTTTTGCCTATGATAAATTCAGACAGTATATTATAAACACCAAAGTAATAGTACACAATGATCACCAAGCTTTAAGACATCTCTTAGCAAAGAAAGATGCGAATCCATGTTTGATTAAGTGGGTCCTGTTATTACAAGAGTATGACTTACAAATAGTAGATATAAGAGGTAAAGATAATCTGGTACCTGACCACTTTTTGCTTATGGAGGGCATAATCGATGATCCTACCGCTATTAATGAATCCATGCCTGGGGAGTACCTTGCCAACTTAGAATTGCATGACCCATGGTTTGCACATTATGCTAATTTTCTTGTAGGTAAGTTTCTACCAAAGAAAATGAAGAGAAAATTCCTTATATGACACTGGTTTAAAACCGGCTTCCCAATTTGACCCTGAAAACTTTTTCTTCGAAATTTGACATCTAAACTTGATTTTGTTCCTAACATGACACCACCGTTTGTTCTGTTAGTTAGTTCCGTCAGTCATTTTTTATTGGACCAAAATACCCCTCTATACGTGTAATGGATTGAAACAGAGCTGATCGATCCCAACCTCTCACTCCCATCTCTTTCCCAAGCCCAATAGTGAAGCCCTAGCTGCAGTGGCACAATGTCTCATATCGGAGGTGCCTGCGGTGATCTGAGCTGAGGGGGCATGGAAGGAATTGAGGCTTCTGGTGGTGGCCTAGGCACGACAGCGACGAGCGACAACAATGCAGGCAGGGCGACGACAGGTGATAGCGGCGCAGGCGTGGTGGTGGCGGGAGACAGCGACACGAGAATGAATTATAATCAAAGGAATGAAAACTGGGAAGAAAAGAGTTTTCAGTGTCAAATAGGGAAGCCGATTTTAAGCCAGTGTCAAATAAGTAATTCTCTCGAGAATGAACTATAATCAAAGGAAGAAAATTTGCAACAATTTGAAACATTACTTTGGGGATGATCCTTATTTATATAGGCATGTGATTGATGGGATGATAAGGAAGTGTGTACCTGATCATGAAATGAATGCTATGTTGAAAGCTTGCAATGATAGTCCTTATGGAGGGCATCATGCTAGCGACGGAACGACTGCTAAAGTTTGGCAATCAGGATTCTACTAGCCTAGTTTATTTAAATATGCTCATAAATATGTTAAGAATTGTGATGCTTGTCAACGTATGAGTAACATAGGGAAAAGACAATAAATACCCATGAATTATAACCTTATAATAGAACCGTTTGATGTGTGGGGAATGGATTTCATGGGACCATTTATAGAATCGAATGGTTATACTCATATTCTTGTTGCTGTTGACTATGTTACTAAATGGGTTGAAGCTATTCCAACAAGTCATGCAGATGCAACCACCTCAGTGAAGATGATCAAGGATGTCATATTCCCTAGATTTGGAGTTCCTAGATTTTTAATCACTAACGGTGGTTCTTAGGAAAGAAACTTGCAGGAAAATTCTTGGCAAATATGGAGTAACTCACCGCGTTGCTTCACCTTATCATCCTCAAACAAGTGGTCAAGTGGAACTCTCTAATAGAGAATTAAAGACCATACTCGAGAACACAGTGGACAAATCAAGAAAAGATTGGTCATACAAGTTAAATGACACTCTATGGGCATACCGTACTGTGTTTAAAAATCCAATGGGTATGACACGTTATACGATGGTATACGGTAAGGCATGCCATTTACCTTTAGAATTGGAACACAAAGCTTTTTGGGTAATCAAGAACCTAAATTATGATCTTAAAGCAGCAGGAGAAAAGTGTTTATTAGATATTCATGCTTTAGATGAGTTTAGAAGTGAAGCCTATGAGAATGCTAGGCAGTTTAAGGAAAAAGTGAAAAGATGGCATGATATAAAAATATAGAATCAGACCTTTAAAAGTGGAGACAAAGTGTTACTCTATAATTCTCATCTTAAGTTGTTTCCAGGGAAGCTCAGATCAAAGTGGGAAGGCCCATATATAGTTGAAGAAGCTTATTCATCAGGGGTAGTGAAGCTAGAGGGAAAACACCCTCTCTTGCATGGGTGGTAAATGGACAATGCCTAAAGCATTATCTAGTAAAAGAAGATATAAGTGCAGTCACCATAGAAGTGATCACCTCAGAAGAAGTGATTAAACAAAAATATACAAGAAATGGCAACTTCAAGAAGAATGGACTCGAGATGGAATGAACAACACTACGGTCAAGCTACTGACCATAAAAGAGCACTTCATGGGAGGCAACCCATGCGAAGTAAAGGTTTGAGTAAGTTTTTAAATTTTTAATTAAAGTTTTATTTGAGCATTGTGTTAAATAAGGAACATATGATTCTCTAGCGAAGAAGAAGGAAGATTGATAATGCCAAAATTGGTCGAAAATTTAAGCTAACATTTTTCTGTAAAAACTTGATATTTCGTTAAGTTTCAGATTAATAAAGAATCCTTGGAGAAGCAGAATTTTTTTGGTGGACACAGAAGGTTTAACGACCAACTATATGACGGGAATAAAAATTCCGGCCATATAGCTGCGAACGTATAGTTATTTCGACATCACCCCTTCCATCCATGAAAGGTACTGGTAGTTTATAGACCAACTATACGGTCGGAATTAAAAATTCTGCCTGTATAGCTTCCGTCGTATAGATATCGATGCCTTTGACAAAACTATTTTCTAAGTACTGAGAGTTTAATGTCCAACTATATGGACGGAATTAAAAATTCCGCCCGTATAGTTGCGGCCGTACAGTTATCGACCCATCTCCAAAAATTGTATTCAGAGTCTAGAGAGTTTAACGACCAACTATACGGCAGGAATAAAAATCCCCGCCCGTATAGTTTCGGCCGTATAGGTTGTTCCACCATAGATGTAATCTATAGTCGATTCATAACTATACAGCGGGATCTATACGGGCCGCGCTCGTATAGTTGCTGGTTACGAAAGGCGGCTAGGGTTTTTGACCTCCCCTTTTAAAGCTGATCGCACCTAACCTTTTTCATTAAGTTTTCAAATAGCTATAGCCTACAACTTCGAAAAAGCCTTGCCATCCCTATACAATCCCCTCTAACAACAGCCGTGCAGTGAAGCCATGCATCCCTTCCATGTCAACAAGATCTAGAAGAATAAAGAAGAGAAGCCCGTGAAGTGGATCGACTAAGTAGAACCTAAAGGATCATCGTCATCATCTAGCCTGGAGATCAAGCCTCTCCCAAATTGGGAGGACATGTTCCCGCAAAGGATGGAGATGATGAGGCAAGCTGAGCGGGGAAGGAACAAGGATGAGTATCTCCCTAATCCTTATAATTACAACATAGGATCCTATTATAAACCTCCTCTTGGTCCATCACCTCTTAAACCTAAGAAGGTGCGGCAATATGAGATTCATGATAAGATCTATGAGTTGGAAAAAGCTTTGAAAGCATGCGTTGAAACAATTGGAGAAGGGATTGACTCTTACTGGATGACGAGCAAATACCTTGAGAAAAAGGTTGATGACATCGATTGTAGAGTTGGTTTCTTGATTAAAATTGTCTTTGAGTTGACAGATGAGAAGAAATTCTTGAAGAAGAAAATGCTGAAGCTTCAATATGACATGGCCGAGCTCAGCATCCGCTTTGCAAGCATAGTTAAAGATGGCAACATAAAAGAAGAGGGCAACACTCTTTCTACCAGGAGGAGGAATAGGTACCAATAAGGAGTTATTCGATCCCGCCTGGCTTGATTCCAAGCTTGGCGAGATCTTTAAAGACCTTATAATCTATCTTATAAGTTTTGAATATGCGTGCGTTAATGATTTCCTTGCAGATGAAAGGACACATGCAATGGTTAAAACCCTAGGTATTGATTCTTACTCAGTAAAGAAAATTATTGAGAATTATGCAGGGCATTTGCAGGTACCTACAGAATGGGAACCCCGTAAACCCCTTGAAGAAAAGAAGCATGCAAGAGCGCTGATGGAAGAGTTATCCTTGACACCTATTCAAGGGATCGTCAAGAAAAGGCAAAAAGAGGAAGAACAAATAAAGAAGAGACTGAAGAAACCAGAAAGGAACCCCGAAGATACCAATATAAATAATGTTATATTATAGGATCTTATAGAAGCACTAATAGTGGACAATGAAGTGGTTATGCTAGACCTTGAAACCTTAGAATTCATCGAAGGTAAGGTATGAGGTAACAAAACTTCCAAACCAATGACTCCTATATATTGTGGAGAAACTTTCTTATAAGAAATTTGTAAGACGATTTCCACTATAAATATTATGCCTTCGTCACTTTATGAGGAACTTCACTACAATTTAAATAATCCAGATGTAGAACCGGTAGCCACCACTATTAAATTGTCTAATAGGACCAATATAAAGCCAGAAGGTGTAATCAGGAATATCTATGTCTTTATTGGATCACTCATGTACCCCCTTGATTTTCATATTATTGATATGCCTCGAGATTCTTTTTGTCCTATTCTTTTAGACAGGCCTTTTGTTTCCATCACCAAAGCTCAAGTCGATATTAAGAAGGAGACTATTTCACTGATGTTTGGAGAATAGGAAATGACATTCCACTTTGCCAAACTAAAGAAGAGGCCATATGAAGTGGAAGATATCAAGGAAGAGAAAATGATTGCCGAGTTGGCAGCAATTCACTTCAGTACTCCACAAGATGAATTAGAGAGGAGCCTGATTAACTGGGAAGAAGCACCAGACAATCAGGAGAGGGAAGATATGGATGATTACCTTGATTCAGTTTCGGAAGCACAAGATCCACATGACTATGAATAGCTGGTAAGAAAAGGAGATGAAGAGCCTCCACCAATTGAATTGAAACAACTTCTAGAAGATATGAGGTATGCATTTTTAGATAATGAAAATAAATGTCCTGTTATTATTAGGAAAAATTTATCAGAGAATGAAACTAATAAACTCATTTCGGTCTTGGTTAAGCATCGTGAAGCCTTTGGATATACACTAAGTGATATTAAAGAAATAGACCCATCTATCGTAACACATAAGATTACCATGCTTGATGATGCTGAACCTGTAGTGGATACATAAAGAAGGCTTAATCCGAAAATGAAGGAAGTAGTAAGAAAAGAGGTTATATTCTTATTAGATGCTGGCATAATATATCCTATTTCTGATAGTAAGTGGGTTTGCCCAGCTCATTGCATACCAAGACAAGGTGGTCTTGATGCTGCTATGAATGAGGATAGTGATCTAGTTCCTGTAAGGCCTGTTGTAGGATATCGTATGTGCATTGATTTTAGGAAGCTAAACCGCCAGACACAGAAAAATCATAAACCTATACCATTCATGGATAAAATTTTAGAAATACTAAGTAATAATTCTTATTTCTGTTTTCTTGATGGTTATTCTAGATTTTTTCTCAAATTGCCATACAACCAGAAGATCAAGAGAAAACAACTTTCACTTGACCTTATGGAACATATGCTTATAGATTAATTCTGTTTGGTTTATATAACATAGCAGCAACTTTTCAAGAATGTGTTCTAAAGATCTTTGATGATTTTGTTGAGAAAACTATGGAAGTTATAACAAATGATTTTGTTGTTTGTGGAACAACCTTTGATAATTGCCTCTACAATCTAACCAAAGTCTTGCAGAGATGCAGTCAATCAAATTTGGTTTTGAATTGGGAACAATGCCGTTTCATGGAAAGAGAAGGTAAAGTTTTCGGACATAAGGTTTCGGAGAAGGGAATAGAAAAAGATAAGACTAATATAAATGCTATAGAAAATCTTCCAATACCTCAGGACATTAAAAACGTAAAAATGGTTCTAGGACATGCAGGTTTTTATAAGAGTTTTATAAAAGATTTTGCTAAAATAGTTGTGCCTCTCATCAACCTTCTTGATAAATAAACTCCATTCTACTTAGATCATGATTGCATTTCAGCTTTTGAGAACCTTAAGAATAAATTAGTTTCAGCACCTATCATGCAATCTCCAAATTGGGATGAACCTTTCGAAATCATGTGTGATGCCAGTGACTATGCTTTAGGGGCTATGTTAGGACAGCGAGATAGAAAGAACTTGAATGTTATTTATTACGCTAGTAGACCTCTTAATAAGATTCAGAAACATTACGCTACTACAGAAAAAGAGTTCCTAGCTATAATTTTTGCTTGCAACAAATTTATATCCTACATCATTAATTCTAAGGTAATAATTCATACGGATCACCAAGCTTTGCATCACCTCCTTGTGAAAAAGGATGCTAAGCCCAGGTTGATTAGGTGGGTTTTGTTACTACAAGAATATGATTTGCAAATAGTAGATAGGAGGGGTAAAGATAATCCGGTAGCAGATCATCTCTCGAGGATGGAGGGAATAATTACTAACCCTGTACCTATAAATGAATCATTTCTGGGAGAATATTTAGCAAACGTTGAAATTGCTAATCCGTGGTATGCAGATTATGCTAATTATCTCGCAACAAAATTTATACCTCCTGGTATGACAAGAAATCAAAGGATGAAATTCTTTAATAATCTTAAATATTACTTTTGGGATGATCCGTATATCTATCGTCGTGGACCTGACAGGATGATTCAGAAGTGTGTTCCTAACCATGAAATGAATGCAATATTGAAAGCTTGTCATGACAGTCCGTATGGAGGGAATCATGCAGGTAAGCAAACTGCTGCAAAGGTACTTCAATCTGGATTCTATTGGCCCACCTTGCTCAAGGACGCACACAAGTATGTGGAATACTGCGATGCTTGCCAAAGAAGATGTAATATAGGTAGGACAAGAAATGGCAATGAATTATAGTCTCATAATTGAACCTTTTGATGTATGGGGAATGGATTACATGGTACCATTTATAGAATCGAATGGTTATACTCATATTCTTGTTGCTGTTGACTATGTTACTAAATGGGTTGAAGCTATTCCAACAAGTCATGCAGATGCAACCACCTCAGTGAAGATGATCAAGGATGTCATATTCCCTAGATTTGGAGTTCCTAGATTTTTAATCACTAACGGTGGTTCTCATTTTAGGAAAGGAACTTGCAGGAAAATTCTTGGCAAATATGGAGTAACTCACCGCGTTGCTTCACCTTATCATCCTCAAACAAGTGGTCAAGTGGAACTCTCTAATAGAGAATTAAAGACCATACTCGAGAACACAGTGGACAAATCAAGAAAAGATTGGTCATACAAGTTAAATGACACTCTATGGGCATACCGTACTGTGTTTAAAAATCCAATGGGTATGACACGTTATACGATGGTATACGGTAAGGCATGCCATTTACCTTTAGAATTGGAACACAAAGCTTTTTGGGTAATCAAGAACCTAAATTATGATCTTAAAGCAGCAGGAGAAAAGTGTTTATTAGATATTCATGCTTTAGATGAGTTTAGAAGTGAAGCCTATGAGAATGCTAGGCAGTTTAAGGAAAAAGTGAAAAGATGGCATGATATAAAAATATAGAATAAGACCTTTAAAAGTGGAGACAAAGTGTTACTCTATAATTCTCATCTTAAGTTGTTTCCAGGGAAGCTCAGATCAAAGTGGGAAGGCCCATATATAGTTGAAGAAGCTTATTCATCAGGGGCAGTGAAGCTAGAGGGAAAACACCCTCTCTTGCATGGGTGGTAAATGGACAATGCCTAAAGCATTATCTAGTAAAAGAAGATATAAGTGCAGTCACCATAGAAGTGATCACCTCAGAAGAAGTGATTAAACAAAAATATACAAGAAATGGCAACTTCAAGAAGAATGGACTCGAGATGGAATGAACAACACTACGGTCAAGCTACTGACCATAAAAGAGCACTTCATGGGAGGCAACCCATGCGAAGTAAAGGTTTGAGTAAGTTTTTAAATTTTTAATTAAAGTTTTATTTGAGCATTGTGTTAAATAAGGAACATATGATTCTCTAGCGAAGAAGAAGGAAGATTGATAATGCCAAAATTGGTCGAAAATTTAAGCTAACATTTTTCTGTAAAAACTTGATATTTCGTTAAGTTTCAGATTAATAAAGAATCCTTGGAGAAGCAGAAATTTTTTGGTGGACACAGAAGGTTTAACGACCAACTATGCGACGGGAATAAAAATTCCGGCCATATAGCTGCAGACGTATAGTTATTTCGACATCACCCCTTCTATCCATGAAAGGTACTGGTAGTTTATAGACCAACTATATGGTCGGAATTAAAAATTCCGCCTGTATAGCTACCGTCGTATAGATATCGATGCCTTTGACAAAACTATTTTCTAAGTACTAGGAGTTTGATGACCAACTATATGGACGGAATTAGAAATTCCGCCCGTATAGTTGCGGCCGTACAGTTATCGACCCATCTCCAAAAATTGTATTCAGAGTCTAGAGAGTTTAACGACCAACTATACGACAGGAATAAAAATCCCCGCCCGTATAGTTTCGGCCGTATAGGTTGTTCCACCATAGATGTAATCTATAGTCGATTCATAACTATACGGCGGGATCTATACGGGTCGCGCTCGTATAGTTGCTGGTTACGAAAGGCGGCTAGGGTTTTTGACCTCCCCTTTTAAAGCTGATCGCACCTAACCTTTTGCATTAAGTTTTCATAGAGCTATAGCCTCCAACTTCGAAAAGCCTTGCCATCCCTATACAATCCCCTCTAACAACATCCGTGCAGTGAAGCCATGCATCCCTTCCATGTCAACAAGATCTAGAAGAATAAAGAAGAGAAGCCCGTGAAGAGGATCGGATAAGTAGAACCTAAAGGATCATCGTCATCGTCCAACCTGGAGATCAAGCCTCTCCCAAATTGCGAGGACATGTTCCCGCAAAGGAAGGAGATGATGAGGAAAGCTGAGCGGGGAAGGAACAAGGATGAGTATCTCCCTAATCCTTATCATTACAACATAGGATCCTATTATAAACCTCCTCTTGATCCATCACCTCTTAAACCTAAGAAGGTGCGGCAAGATGAGATTCATGATAAGATCTATGAGTTGGAAAAAGCTTCGAAAGCATGCGTTGAAACAATTGGAGAAGGGATTGACTCTTACTGGATGACGAGCAAATACCTTGAGAAAAAGGTCGATGACATCGATTGTAGAGTTGGTTTCTTGATTAAAACTGTCTTTGAGTTGACAGATGAGAAGAAATTCCTGAAGAATAAAATGCTGAAGCTTCAATACGACATGGCCGAGCTCAGCATCCGCTTTGCAAGCATAGCTAAAGATGGCAACATAAAAGAAGAGGGCAACACTCTTTCTACCAGGAGGAGGAATAGGTACCAACAAGGAGTTATTCGATCCCGCCTGGCTTGATTCCAAGCTTGGCGAGATCTTTAAAGACCTTATAATCTATCTTATAAGTTTTATATCACTATTTTTGTTTTGCATTAGTTCAAACTAGGAATAATGTTTGCATCATTAGAATTCCCTTTAGGAATAGTCGATCCCTTTTATGAAATTCTGAGTTTATTATTATATATGGAGCAATATTGAGTTTGTGCTTGTCTTATTGGATATATGAATAGCTTGAGTATAATTTTACTTGCACTTGATGATAGCAATAGGAGTCTTCCACACCATTTGTATTAATGGAACATATAAAGTTAATTTGGTCAATATGTTGTAAGTCTACGGTTTGATTTACAAAGAAAAACTAACTATGTAGTTAAGTTGATAAAGAAACCTTGAACAAAGGAAAATGAAAGTGCTATCAAAATAGAGTGAGAACAAGTCGAGGTAGAATCTTCAAGTCATAAGTATGCTTCATATATAATTGGAATTTCATAATTGAGATCGTTAAACTTTGAATACCTACATGGAGTGGAATGTATGGCTAGCTCCTTTCCACAACACTTAAACAAAAGTGTGAGCATGTACACAAAAGAGAAGAAAAGAAAGAAGAAAAAGAGCAAGTGTGCAAAGAGCAAATAGGAATATACCAATATATTGTTGTATGACGAAGAGACACTTTTGATATTTTGAATCCCAAGTGAATACGTTGATCCTAAAACACTTGGGACTACCTCGCTAACTCATTCGGTTGAACCGCATACTTTTACATTATGTTCAGATTCATCTTTTGTGAACTGTTGATCACTAAGGTGTGGAAGCCTTCTAATACTATTCAAATGGTTCGAGTAAGTTACTATTCATGAACTTATTCTTATGTATCGTATATGATAAACACATGCTGCAACTGCCTCATTTAATTTATTAACTCGGCTTCATGAATATGAGGATCACATCCATTAAGCTAAACTTACTCGGGACGAGCAAGAGTCTAAGCTTGGGGAAGTTGATGAGTGCATATTTGCATCATGTTTTACACTATTACTTTACATTGTAGATGTAGGATCTTGGTATTTTACGTTGCTCGCGTGCATATTTTATGTCTGTTTTCACCAGGATCGGGACATATGATGGATCCAATGGACACAATTCTTGGAGCAGTTGTACTAAGGAGAAAAGGAGTTAAAAACAACGTAAATCTCTTATTTGGGAAATATTAATAATACCAGAAGAAAACCCGAAGTGATCAAAGGAGACAGACGGTTTAATGACCAACTATATGATCGAAATAAATTTTCTGGCCATATAGTTCCGGTCGTATAGTTGGCGCCGCCACCGCCTCTTCAAATAGTTTCACCCCGTGCAACTAGATCGGAGAGACAACATACAGAACACCCAGAAATCACCGAAACCTCACTTTCGAAAGGCATCTGGAGTGGGAACTCATCCATCGGGGATCCATCTTTGCCCTGCATAGATCTGGGTGGCTAAGGCATCGATCTTCATCATCCACCGCTGCATCACCACCATCTCCATCCATCCCATCTACATCTTGTCTAGATCTTGTTGTAATCCCCGTACTTGTTGTGGATTTATACAAGTACTATTCATCTATGATTGTTTCCATTACCATTGCCATGATGTTGATTGCCTCCATGTCTGAGTAGATATCTAGTTCTTGGGGAGATGGAGAAACCCTAGCATATGATTGAGATGATATAGAGATTATTATGTTATGCATCATTATGTGTATGTGTTAATTGTCTTCATCTTGATGTTGGGAGTTGTGCACCTCCTAAATTTTGCCTCCTATTGGGACTCGATGAAGGGGATTACTTGTTGGTAGACGGAGGGATGATAGCACTTACTGTGACTATAAATCTATTGTCATTCTTTACGTGATAACTTGGGGAGTCAAGGAGAACTCATAAAGCCATGTCAATGCCACAGGAGAAATCCCTTAATAGCGGGATAATATGATTGATGTCGTTTATTCGTCAGCTGTGGTTATGAAGGATGATGTGAACAGCGGTTGCTGCCTATTTGTCCATATATGGAGCTCCTCCCAGATACATACATATTATGAGAATATTTGTTATAATAATCTTGATTGCTTAGTCTAAATTGCTAGCGGTGTATCCACCACTCCCCGAGAATGCTGTTTCCCTATTGCAGTTCCAAAGTTCTATTACACACTTGATTCTTACTTTCTGCATTAAGTTTTACTTTACTTTATATTACATTGTTCAACCAAAAACCCCAAAACAACTCTACTTTTCTTGCATCTTAAAGTTATTTCTTAAGCACTTTGTTTAGTTGTAGTTAAAAGCATTTTAGTCTTTCGCCTACTGATCCTTGTGGGATCGATATCTTTATTTTGAAACTAGCTACAAACGATCTGTGCACTTGCAGTCATGAATGGGCTCAACGAGGAGTGCACCGTATATCACCTTGT
The DNA here is from genome assembly GCA_023614405.1 of Avena insularis. Classification (NCBI taxonomy): domain Eukaryota; kingdom Viridiplantae; phylum Streptophyta; class Magnoliopsida; order Poales; family Poaceae; genus Avena; species Avena insularis. The sequence continues at coordinate 511,213,033 of CM042690.1, forward strand.
CGGCGGGAGTAACCAATGGGTTGCTAGCTGTAGATGTTGATGGTGGAGGTGGCGGTGGCGGCGGATTTGTTTGCTTGGCTGTACTAGGGCATGTGGGGAGTTCCTGCGCCAGATGCGGGCGAATAGCCGGAGGAGTCATGGCCTTGGTCGGAGCCGGAAGCTCGGCAGTTTTCTTTGCCTCTGCCTCTCTGGTTACCGCAGGTGTGGGTGGAGCTCTCTCACGTTCTGGTTCCTGTCCGTCTTCTTCCATCATGCTCCCGATTGCGACTAGCACCTGATGGGATGTGTTGGTTTTCTCGGCATGCTCCTCCTTGTCGATCTCCTACTCGATCTCCCTCATAATAGCATCATATTCCTCTGAGTTAGACTCCGAGCTGCCGCCATCCATGTTGATGTCGGTGTATAGAGTGTCCAGGACGGAGTCATAGTTAGCTTCGGTGTTGTTGACGGTGGATGTGGAGGGTGATGGAGGCGGACCGTTGTTATTGCTTCCTCCGGCTTTGGGCCCAGGCATAGCTTGGGTGTTCTCCTTGGCGTCCGCGTATTCATTTACGATTGTGACCATCTCAACAAGGGTGAGAGGGCCTGTGGCCTTCCGTCTTCAGAGTGAATGCTGGAGGAGTGTTCCGGGCGTGAGCCCTTCCACAAAGTGGTAGACAAGTTCGTCAGCGCGGTCACCTTCCAAGGTTTCTCTTACCCTCATCCACCTGGCAAGGTATTCACGGGGGGATTCCCCTCTCTCTAAATGCATCTGGCTAGATCGAATATGGTGACAATGCTAACAAAGTGCGACCTTCGCATCTCTAACGCTCAGGGAAGCCAAGCGGATTTGCGGAACACAACATGTAGGAATTACAAATAAATGATCTTGATCATGAACGGAGCTGACAAGATCTAAACATGATAGCACAAAGGAGGAGAACCAACCATCTAGCTACTACATGGACCCATAGTCCAAGGATGAACTACTCATGCATCACACCTGAGGCGTGCATGGTGATGAAGAAGGCCTCTAGGGTGAATTCCCCTCTCTGGCAGGGTGCCGGGAAGAGCTTCAGATCCCTCCCGATCTAGGGATGGAGATGACGACGGCTACAAACTCTTTCGTGGAATTTTGATCGGGTACTTAGGGTTTGTGTATCGGAGGCATCTTATAGGCGAAAGGGGAGGCCGAGGGTGCGGAGGCCCAAACCACCCTAAGCTGGCTAGGCTGGGTCAGTGACCATGTGGTGTGGCGGCCCTGGCCCCTCTCCGTCTCGTGATTCAACTCGGGTGTCCCTCGGTGAAAAACTGACTTTGGCTTTTGTCCCGTCCAATTCCGAGAATATTCATTTTCTGACTTTCCTAGAAACAAAAACAGCAGAAAATAGGCAGCTGACACTGTGGCTCTTGTTAATAGGTTAGTCCAATAAAGTGTATAGAAATTACTCCAAAGTTGGAACAAAACATAAGAAAGTAGATAAAACCAAGCATGGAACATCAAAAATTATGGATACGTTAGCAACATATCAACATCCCCAAGCTTAACTCCTGCTCGTCCTCGAGTAGGTAAGTGATAAAAAGAAAGAATTGATACATTGCAAATGTATCTATAATTTTTGATGTTCCATGCTTAGTTTTATCCACTTTCTTGTGTTTTGTTCCAACTTTGGAGTACTTTTCATATGATTTCTTGGACTAACCTATTAACAAGAGCCACAGTGCCAGCTGCCTGTTTTCTGCTGTTTTTGGTTCCAGGAAAGTCAGAAAATGAATATTCTTGGAATTGGACGGGACAAAAGCCAAAGTGCCTATTTTTCCGGAAGGGATCAAGTGCCAGAATACGAGACGGAGAAGGGCCAGGGAGCCACCACACCACCTGGCCACGCGGCCAGGCCTAACCCGCGCCAGGGGGTGGTGTGGCCGCTGTCGGCACCCCCTCAGCCTCTCCTTCCGCCTATAAGTTACCCTCGGGACGAAAACCCTAAGTACCCGATCAAAAATCCACGAAAGAGTCTGTAGCCGCTGTCAACTTCATCCCTAGACCGGGAGGGATCTGAAGCTCTTCCTGGCATCCTGCCATAGAGGGGAATTCACCCTGGAGGCCTTCTTCATCACCATGCAAGCCTCCGGTGTGATGCGTGAGTAGTTCATCCTTGGACTACGGATCCATGTAGTAGCTAGATGGCTGGTTTCTCCTCCTTTATGCTTTCATGTTTAGATCTTGTGAGCTCCGTTCATGATCAAGATCATCTATTTGTAATCCATACATGTTGTGTTTCTGGGGATCCGATGGATATTGAGATGCTATTTCAGATTAATTATTGATTCTATCATGTCTTTGTTATTTGAGATCTTGCATGCTTTCTGTTGTTAGTAGCTATCTTGGCCAAGTAGATGCTAGCAACTCCAAGAGTTAGTATTTATGCTCGATAGTGGGTTCATGCCTCTGGTAATCTGGGGAAGTGACAGAAATCTCTAAGGTACTAGATGTGCTATTGCTACTAGGGAGAAAACAACAATCCTTTATTCATAGAACAATCATATTGTGTACTTTACACGCAGTTCGTAAAGCAATAATCTGTTGCTTGCAACTTAATACTGGAGGGGGTTCTGATGATAACCTGAAGGTGGATTATTAGTCATAGATGCAGTTGGATGGCGGTCTATGTATTATGTTGTATTGCCCAATCAAGTCTCAAAGGAGTCAAGATGATTAGTATATGCATGTATTGCTTTCTCGGTGTTTGTCAATTGCCCCGCTGTAATTTGTTCACCCAGCATGTCATCTATCTAAGGAGAGCCACCTCTAGTGAACTATGGATCTCGGTCCTTTGTCTTTACATACAATCTATAAACTGTTTCTGCTTTGTGTTTACTTTCTACAAACTTTTACTTCTTTCCATTCGATACGTTTAATCCTTTGTTTTCCGCAAAACACGGTGAGATTGACAACCTCATCGCAAGTTGGGGACAAAGTTCTGTGGTTGTGTTGTGCAGGTCGCCACGTTGCTACTAGCACCGGTAGTGCGCCCTACCAAAGCTCAGCTAGTAACACCTTTGGGGTGTTTCCTTGCTCCTACTGGTTCGATTAAACCTTGGTTTCATAACTAAGGGAAAACTTTCTGCTGTACTCATCATACCTTCCTCTTGGGGTTCCCAACGAGCTGTACGTCGATCGTCGAGCGCATCAAGATCGTCGAGCTCTTGGTGAATCTCGATCATGTCTGCGTTATTCACGAACCGTAGGGTGACACACTTAAGGGATACCGACACCATTTGGAGCAAATATGTTTCTGATAAAGATTTAAGAAAGCATTGGAATTATTTCAATAGACACCGAAACTGTTTCGGGTGAAATTGCTAAAATTGGTTCTGCATGTGATATTGAAATGTTGTAGGGGTTTTATGTGAATGTTTGTTAATTAAAGTAATTAACAAAATTCTGAATAAAATAAAAAATAGTTTTATTTAATGAGAGCTTTCATTAAATTTGGTGGAAATTTAATGCATGTGAGTGGAAGTGTGAGTGGAGGCATATTTATGTGAGTGGAGCATCCACCACATGAATGATGGAAGAGGTGGGGGAACCACCATGGCTGCCATGCCATGGACCTTTGGCTGCTCCCCTCTTCCCTATAAAAGGCCCCCCTCTCCTCCTCACATCACACACCTCCTCGTGAAGGATCTCTCTCCCCCTCTAGTTATTCCCCATGGTCTCGGATTAGCGAGATACATGTTCCCAGTGGCTTTATCTAGAAAGGAGTTGCTGCTTCCGCTGCTTTGCTGGAGCGAGGGGTGGAGGTTGTCAGGGTACCGGACGTGTGTGCGATCACGGATGCACCGCTGCTTTGCGATGCTGGACTTGGTGGTGCTGGACTTGCTGGAGCTGGATCTGATGGACGTGCTGGAGCTGGACCTGCTGGACTTGCTGGACTTCATCATGATCTTGAGATCGGCAAGTGTACGACTACATCATCCACAAGTTCCATCTCGTTAACAAAGCTTTTTCTTCGAGGGTATGTTCTCTATTGATGTATATCCACCCGTTGCTGGTATCTAGTAAATAGATCTTGGCGTATAGTTCCCATCGTAGGAATTTTTTGTTTTCTATGCTGCGAACCCAACAATATTGCCGGTGGGAGTCTCAACATTGGGCCTGTTTTTTTTAACGGGCAAGGGATGAGTTTGCCCTTTTTCTACGAACAGACTCCATCATTGGAGCAAGCAAGACTGACGATTAAGTCTGCATTTGTGTGCATACCTCGTTCTTACATCAATGCATGTGTGACCAACATATATGCAATGCAAGAAGCCTAGGCCTCATCTAGATTGAGAAGGCCATGTTTCAAAAGAAAAGCAAAACAATCTACTGCCATTGATCAAAACAAGTACCAGTACAAGAGTATTAGTTGTACAAAATACTTTAATAATAGCAACATCAGCACATTTGAGAGATTCAGTAGCTTTTGAAAGATTCAGCAGTAAAAGCCATATTCTGCACTCGACCTGAACAAAATTCCCAGTACATAAGAATTATTACAAAATATATTAGTAGTTGCAGAACTCCATACAAAATACTCGGTAGAAGTATAAAACTACTCTTAGTAGAACCTTAATCTATCTAGGAACGATTACATGTCCCATCATATACTCCAAACATGCATGATAGAAAGAGAGAGGTCAGAATCACCGCAAGATCTGTATGCCAACGATTCAGCGTGTCCAACTCGTGGCTGGGTAGCGCTTACTTTCCCGCCTGACACGGTTCTCTCATTTTACCGTTGTCTATGGATCCTCGTAATAGGCTCTCGCCTGTTCACCCTTAGCAAGATAGATGTAAAATTCATGGACCTTTCCATCCATTTCCACCACTCCGATTGCGAAAGGAATCTACCACTAAAATAAATAAAGTAATTAATATTAGAATAGAGGGACTAGAAAATTACATATACATTCATATTAGGATCATCAGGAGAATATTAAGACGTGATATCTCATAATGGGTTGATGTCATCGTCGATCCAACATTGGAACTCCACGAGGAACTCCGACCAACAATTGAGGAGCTTGACAATAAGTCCTCGCTACCGACAGGTAATGGTTGAGCGCCTCCAACGCGGCTTTGGCCGGTGGCTGCCCAATCTTTGGCTCATAATAACACTCGAGCGGATAAAACCCACGAAAATCGACCAATGATGATATCCTCACCTCGTAGTCCTCCAATTCCCATGCCGCGGACCTTACACGGCTGATGGACAGGATAATCTCCATGCTATGCCCGTCAATCTGGCCAATGAACAGCATGCCCGTCTTCCCGATGCCGATGACATTTGTTCTGCGTGAGCACCCTGCAGGCACCGGCTTAGACGTGTCCTATTGTTTGACGCTGTAGATAACTGTGGGCACCTTGATCGAGTGGGTGGATTTGAGGTGTAGATACAACGTTAATTTGTTTCCGACCTAGTTATCGTGGGAATGGCCATGGCAGTCGCTGCCATGGGCAGCGATTGATAGAATCAGGGGCGAGAGCTGGCGGCCATCTGCGCTGCGAGATGGGAGCGGATGCACATGCGTTTACCCAGGTTTGGCCCCTGGAGGGTAAAGACCTACTCCTGCTAGATAAGATTGATGGAGAGCGAGTTAAAGGGGTGACGAGCTTGGTGTCTAAGCAGTGAGTCGCTTGAAGGGGTGTATAATGGGACGTAAGTACTTAAGCTACCCTAAGGAGGTTTATATAGGGGTACCTCGCTAGGGTTTACAGTATACAACCGAACAAATTATGGATTCGGAGCGTTTGACCTAATCCATCTGGGCTTCGGCTACCCTTCTGGGCCTCCAGTCTCCAATCGCCAGGCCTTCTCTTCAATAATGTTCTAGTCACCATCCTGCAGGCCCACTCGCGAGGCCTTCGACCCGATCGGAACGTCCTGCTGGGCATTCCCCATTTGGCATATCCCCATCAGTAGTCCCCGAGGCCATCGTTGATTCAGTGCAGGTGTCCACTTGGCAGTCAGAGTAGGCGATTCCAATTTGGATGCCCAGTCGAATCGGTGATGGACTCTGTTGAGAATGGAGGAAAGTTTCCACCCGGCTTCCAGTCATGGCTCGGTGAAGTTATTCTCCCTCGACACGCCGCCCTTGTCGATTGGATAGAGCATTCCTGCAGGGGAGTCGAGTGGAAGAAGCTAGACCGTCAATTTGGTCAAACTAGTCATTGGGTAATCCAACAGTAACTTCGGCACAATTACCGCGGGTAACGGCTACCCCGAGACTGGCGGGTAGCACTTGTTTATCAGTAGAGTGACAGAAAAATTCCGCAGATCCTCCCCCACATTCCTCACTTTTGCGCACCCATTCTCTCTGACTCTTCATGATCTAGATTCCCCGAGCCGGACAATCTTGTCTCTCCTTCGATGGCGCCCCCGAAGGATCTATGGGGGAAGTCCAAGTGCACCACGGTGCAACTCAAATCATTTGAGGATGCGGGGGTCCTCTACAAGGGGAATTGGCGAATTTCCGTGCCCTCCGAGACCGAGCCAAAGCCACGCGTCGGTGAGTTCATCTACTTCCCGGGTCACTTGGAGAGGGGCTTGGGATTCCCCACCTTAGTCTTCTTCCGGCGGTTCTGCGGGTACTACGCAATCAAGCCTTCAGATCTCGGCTCACACAGCATCGAGCAACTAGTGATCTTTGCCGCCTTCTGAGAATGCTACCTTGGATGCAGGCCATACTTCCCACTATGGCCGGAGTTGTTCCAAGGTCGCATTGGTCGCGAAGGGTCCAATGACCCTGTCTTGGCGGTGGTCGGTGTCACGTTCTAGCTAAAGCCGAAGGCAAGCTTCTTCAAACTCCTGCTGCCGAAGAAGGCCGCGAGCGAGTGGAAGAAGAGTTGGTTCTATGTGAGGGAAACCACTCCCTCTGGCGAAGTGGCGCTCCCTGAGTACGTCGCGGAGATAAGCGAGCCCCGCCGACTGATAGCGGCCAAGCTCCCTGAGGACCAGAGAATGGCTATCGTGGATATGATGGACCAGATCCAAGTGCTGAAGGACGAGGGGTTGACAACAATCAACATGTACAACTGCTGGCTCGGCCGGCGCCTGGTCCCATTGGTGACCCGGCCCCATTGGATGTATGAATACTCTGGGACGAATGATCCTTCCCGGACCAGCGAAGAGGTGTGGGACGCCGCGGATTACAAGGCCGCCCTGAAGAAGATCACCAACGCGGAATTTACCACCACGTCAGCCGGGCTCACACCATATGTGCCCGAGAAGAATGAGGCTCCCACGGTAAGCCACTCACATTAGATTTATCGCAGGGCAATTTGCAACCGCATTTTGTAATGTTTGTTCGTGGACGTTCTCAGTTGTTTCAAGTCCTCGAGGGTTGGCTTACCCCACTCGACAAGGAGATTCCCAAAGAGCTCGAGGAGGGGACCGAAGGGGACTCCTCCGAGAGCAGAGAAGAAGAGAGGGAGGTTCCTCCCCGGCGCCCGAGGCTCGCAAGACTCGCATGCAGAAGCATCGCAAGAATGAAGCGAGTCGTAGTCTTGACGAACGCGATGAATACGATGAAATTTTGCAGCAGCATAGTTCATGGCGAACATCCACGCCGGCAAAGCCCACGCGCAAACTAAAATCGCCCGTGAAGAAGCCAGCTCTGAAGCCGGTGTCGCCACCCAGGTCGGTGGTGGCGTTTTGATCGGACGACGAGTCCAACGATGACATGACCAAGACCTCGCCCGAGATCCTAGAGGACACAACTCTGATGATGGGACCAGAAGTCGTGGACATGGCGGTGGAGGTGGAGGTTCCGCACACGGCGATTGTGCCAATGGTCTCGGCTGCGTTGGAGCCAGGTGCTGCTGAAGCTGCGGCATCAAGGTCGCCACAACCAGCGGGGACGGTCGCGTCGTCCGAGCCAGAGATTCCTGTGACCACGGCTTCATCATCGAAGAAGCCCGCAGTGTCATGGGCCGCGAGTGTCTTTGAGAAAGGGCTTTCGTGCAAGCTGGGCCTGAAGCTGGATAAGCTCGCCCACATTAGCACTAGACTACGCATTCTTCCGGTCGCCATGTGAGTCCAGTGTTCTTCTTTCCATTCTTGGATGTTTTCTTGCATGATTTCTTTTGTTGACCTTGGTGATTTCGCAGGTCTAGTGCCAAGAAGATAGGTCACCCTACGGTGGCTAAAATTCCGCCAGTCATCACCGTAGAGGAAGCCGATCCTCCCAGGAAGAGGAAGCCTACTGCGGAGGTCCTGCCTACTGAGGGCGCGAAGAAGCAGAAAGGAGACACCATCGATGCTGCGGTGGAGGACAATACCCCGGGGGGAATGACCCTGCTACCCATGCCGAGGAAGTGGCGGTCGTCCAATCGGAGCTAACTAAGGGGGTTCCGTCGACAGAGCCATTGTCCCCAACAACTAGCACCCCGACGAGGGCGGCGGCGTCGTTTCCACGCTTCATGGCAAAAGGGTTCCCATTCGTGGTAGAGAACCAATCTCCATAGATGCCGGAGATCATTGATGAGGATGTTGGGCCAAGTCGCGGACGCACGCCCTTTGTAGTTCCTTCTATAGACACCAGGGAGCTTCATGGCATGCTTGGTGCCACCATTCAGGTATGTCCAGTTCTCGAGTGCCTGATCTCTAAATTTCAGCAGTTGGGCACTGAATTTCTACTAGTCGTTAGTCCCCGAGTGTCTAGTCACAGAATTTCAGAGGCTAGGCACTTTAAAATTATAGTCGTTGAATGTTTGTTCTGTTAATAGGGCCTGTAGAGGGAATCATCAGATCGGCAAGCCGCGAAGGAGCGCCTGGAGCGTAGCCCGTGTGTGGCGCAGGAGGCCAACCAACGACTCCAGGAAACTGCTGGTGAGTTGTTGTTCTGTTTGGCGAGCTTGAGCTGTTGTTGCGCGCATGAGACTGACTTGTGTTTCTCCTGCTTTGTAGATGGTCTTCCAGCAGCTATTGCCAAGGCCCGTGAAGGGTACGTCCCGGCTGTGGAGCTAGATGTGGCGAAGGGGCGGATCGACTCGTTAGTGAAGGAACTGGAGGGGGCCAAGGCGTCGATGATCTCTTCTGAAGAGAGGGCCAAGGCCGCAGTTGCCACAGCGGAGGAGGAGAGGAAGGCTGCTGACTCGATCATCCTTGGGCTGCAGGGCGACCTTGCTGCCCTTGAGAAGCATGTGACGGAGAACTGCTGGAAACTCCTTGGTGAGTGATTGCTCTTCCCTTTGATATGCGGTGAGTCCACGAGTGGGTGAGTCCTTAGTGACGTTGGGTGTATGACATTGCAGCTTTGATAGGACAAGGCGTCCGGTGGTGCAAACCTTCGATGCCTCACAATACGTGACCGCAGTGGTGAACGCGGCCACCGCCTCGGCGATGTGCATCCAGGCCGTGCTTCAAGGGATGTCCCCCACCGAGGTTATACCTGGGGGGTTGACTGAAGTACGACGCTATCTGGAGGAGGCATCCGTCGTTGTGGAGTGGATGGCGCATTCGGCCGTTAGGCGCGGGGCCACCATGGAGTTGAGCCTGGGGCTCGCACATTTCCCTGACGACTTCAACCTCGATGATGTCACCAGTGGCTACCCTTCGGCGACTGGCTCGGTGGAGATGTCAGAGGTGTTGATGTTGACCGCCAAGGCTGCTCCATTCGCGGATTGGGTGCTGGAAATGGGGGACTTGTTGCTGTACCAGGAGACGGTGGTGGCACCGAGCGACCCCGAGCTGGAGCATCGCGACCTAAAGTCGGAGCAGCCCTCCCGGTCGGCATTGTCAAAGTCGCTAACGACGTATCTGACCAATCCGTGGGTGCCATTCATCTGGGTCAAGGGCGATGGCGGCACTTCTTCATCAGAGCCTGCAAAATAGTTCGATGCCCTAGGGTTTTTTTGTAAATTATGCCGAGTGGCCACTTTTGTAATGTGAACAATATATATGTATGGAAGCAAGAGGAGTCAATCGACTCGCAACATATGATCAAGTGTGTTATATGTCGCTTTTTATTTGAGCAAGTCCCCGAGCACGTCCGCCTTTAATGGGGTATAACTTGGTTATGTGCATGTGTGTTTGCTTTGAGTTTTTGTTTTGGTTGGGGCTGATTTGTCATGGAGTGTAGGGCCAGTCGCCTTGTGACTCCGAGGGGGCTCTGTACTTAGCTGTTTTCCCGAGCGCAAGCAGGGTCGATTTAGGCGAGTCCCCGAGCATGGTACTTAGCCGTTCTAGGTGCCTGCCCATCGTAGGATCTGATACATTATTTGTAACGCGTCTCTGCCCCTGGCTCGGAGAGCCAGTCACGTGGCGAGTCCAAGGCAGCTCTCTTACTTGGTGTGTTCCCGAACCGCGTGAGTTTTTCGTGTTGGGAAGTCCCCGTGCGTGGTACTTAACCGTTCAAGTCGCTTTGCGCGAGGATGGGGAGGACAGGTCACTGTGAGAAGCATTTATCGGTCGTCTTGGCCAGTCGAGCGAGGTAGCTCTGATGGTGGCTCCGAGGTGGCGTGTTCGTGGATGACACAAGGCCCGAATATCTCCGGTGCCCTTGGGTCGCACTACATAGCCGTGCAGGTCGCTCGACCAAGGGTTGACTTCCGTAGGTAGCATATTGGTGAATGTACGAGTGTGAGTGGCACAAGAAGATGGCGAGTGGACACAATTTGTGTGACCCGAATGTATTTCATTATATAGCAGCTGAGTACAAGTTTGAGTTCTATGTATAGAACTTTCTGAGGAGGTTTACATTCCATGGCCTCCCAAACTCGATCTGGCCATTGCCTTATATGTCGATGAGGTAGTAGGCGTCGTTGCCAAGGACTCGCCCTATGGCGAATGGCCCCTCCCATGGGGGAGACCTTGTGCATGCCCTTCTTGTCCTAGACCAGTCGTAGGACCAGGTCGCCTTCCTGGAAGGTGCGGGTCTGACTCGGTGGCTGTGGTAGCGGCGGAGTCCCTGGTGGTAGATGGCGGTGCGGGAGCAAGCTAGGTCGCGTGCCTCGTCGAGCTGGTCGATTCCGTCATGGCGGGCGATCTCGTTTGCCGCCTCGACGTAGTTGGCGACTCGAGATGAATCATGCTCTAGGTCGGTTATCATTACAGCCTCAGCGCCGTATACCATAAAGAAGGGAGTAAACCCCGTGGAGTAGTTGACGGAGGTGCGAATACCCCAAATTACGGAAGGGAGCTCTTCGACCCAGCATCCTAGGGTTCGCTCGAGAGGCACCTAAAGTCGCGGCTTGAGCCCATGGAGGACACTTTGATTGGCGCGTTTTGCTTGGCCGTTCGACTCCGGGTGGGCGGCTGAAGCGAGGTCGAGCCGTGTGCTGTTCTCCTCGCAGAATTCTGCCATGGCATCTTTGGCGAAGTTGGTGCCATTGTCCGTTATGATGCTGTGCGGGTAGCCATACCGGTAGATGAGCTCGCGGAGAAACTTGGTGGCAGTCTTGCCATCGCACTTCTTCATCGGTTTGGCTTCGACCCACTTCGTGCACTTGTCGACCGCCACCAGGAGGTGGGTGAAACCTGATGGGGCCTTCTTGAATTGGCCGACCATGTCCATTCCCCATACGAAGAATGGCTAGGTGAGGGGGATGGTCTTGAGCGCCGAACTAGGGAGATGCATCTGGTTTGCGCACTTCTGGCACCCAACGCACCGTTGCACGATATCGGTTGCGTCGGCGTGTGTGGTGCACCAGTGAAGCCGTGTCGCATGGCTTTGGCGACCATCGATCTGGCACTGGTGTGATGGCCGCAGTCGCCGGCATGATGGCTGCAGTCACCGACGTGGATGTCTTGGAGGATCTTGTGTCCTTCTTCTGGTTGTATGCAGCGCTGGAACACGCCGGTCACGCTGCGTTTGTCGAGCTCGCCGTTGATGATGACGAAGGATTTGCAACAACGCACTATCATTCGCGCTTCCGTCTCGTTGCTTGGAAGGACCTTGTGCTCGAGGAAGGCGACATATGGTGTGGTCCAGTCGCTGGGCTCCATGACGATGGCGACTAGGGTAGGCTCGGGCTGTAGTGGTATCCCGATGTCAATCTCCTTTGGCAGGGAGACAGAAGGCTTGTGAATGCTGTCGAGGAAGACTCCTACGGGCGGCGTCTGCCGAGCCGACCCGATACGGGAGAGGGCATCTGCCTCCTTGTTTTTGCGCCTGTCGATCCACTCAACTGAGTAGCCGGTGAAGTTCCCTCCTAGCTGGTCTACCGCTTGGCGGTATGCTATCATTGTCGGGGAGACAGCGTCGCAGGTCCCGGTGACTTGGCCGACGACTAGGTCGGAGTCACCATAGCATTGTAGCCGATTGACGTTCATTTCCTTGGCGGCCCGCATGCCATGAAGGAGGGCCTCGTATTCGGCCATGTTGTTGGTGTCGGGCTTGAAATCAAGGTGGAGCACGTAGCAGAGCTTGTCTCCCTTGGAGGAGGTTAGTATGACCCTGGCCCCTGCGCCATCGGCGTTCTTGGAGGTGTCAAAGTGGAGCGACCAGTAATGGAGGTAGGGGACCTTCTCCGGCTGCTGTGCCTCTTCCAGATCGGCGAGGAAATCGGCCAGGGCCTGCGATTTGATCGCTTTGCGTGGCTCGTACTTGATGTTGTGGACACCGATCTCGACGACCCACTTAGTGACTCGCCCAGTTGCCTCGCGGTTGCGGATGATGTCCTGTAGCGGCACGGAGAAGACGACCGTGATTGGGTTCTCCTTGAAGTAGTGGGGGAGTCGCCTCTGGGCTCGGAATACCGCGTATACCAATTTATGGTATTGTAGGTAGCACTGCCTTGAGTCCGTCAGGACCTTGCTAATGTAGTAGACGGGGCGCTGTATGGGGCGCTCCTTGCCCCCTTTTCTGGTCGTTCAACGACCATCACGGTGCTGACGACTCGAGTAGAGGCCGCCATGTAGACGAGCATTGGCTCTTTGTCGATTGGGGCAGTGAGTAGTGGAGCCGTGAGTAGCACTTCTTTGAGTGCCTTGAGAGCGTTGTCCGCCTCTGCATCCCATTGGAACGTGGGATTCTTGCGCATCAAGCGGTAGAGGGGCATTGCCTTCTAACCGAGCTGGGGGATGAAGCGACTGAGAGCCATGACTCGCCCGGCTAACTTCTGGATGTCACGTAGGCACTCGGGTTTCTTGAGCCACGCGATGGTGTCGATCTTGGTGGGGTTTGCCTCGATGCCCCACTTGGATAGCACGTATCCTAGGAGCTGTCCGGTGGGGACGCCGAAGGTGCATTTTCCTGGGTTGAGCTTGATGTTATACCTCTGTAGATTTGCGAAGGTCTCGGCCAGTCAGCGAGTAGGTCATCCTGGCGGGTGGATTTAACCACCACGTCGTCGATGTAAACGTGGATGTTGCGGCCAATTTGGTCTGCAAGGCATTCCTGCATGCACCTTTGGTAGGTGGCGCCAGCGTTCTTAAGGCCGAACGCCATGGCCATGTAGCAGGAGGCACCAAATGGCATGATGGACACCGTCTTCTCCTCATCCTCGACCGCCATTTTGATCTAGTTGTAGCCAGAATACGCGTCGAGGAAACACAATGACTCCAATCCCACGGTCGAATCGATGATCTAGTTGATGCGCAGTAGAACGAACTCCTCCTTCGGGCAGGTGCTGTTGAGGTTGTTTTAGTTGATACACATTCTCCAGGTGTTGTTCTTTTCAGGACCAGGACTGGGTTTGCCAACCACTTGGAGTACTTGATGGGCCGAATGAAGCCTGCAGCTAGCAGGCGCTGTACTTCTTCGGCGATTGCTCGGCGATGCTCTTCATTGAAGTTTACTAGTCATACTTTGGGGTCAGCGTTGAGTTTGTGCTCAGCAAGTTCCCTCGGGACACCAGGCATGTCGGATGGTTTCCATGCAAAGATGTCTCGATTCTCACGTAAGAACCCGATGAGCGTGCTTTCCTATGTGGGGCTCATGTGTGCCCTGATGGTGACCTTCTGGCTAGAGTCTCCTGGGACGAGCTCAATAGTGCGGGTGTGTGTGGTCGCCTCGAAGGTGGAACTCACGGCGGTTGGCTTCTTCAGGATGGTGGGGTCGTCCTTGTTGATGTTACTCGTGTATTCGCGAGCTTGTCTGCGCGGTTTGTTTCCACGGTGATGACGACGTCGGCGAGCTCGACGCCTTTGTCTTCACACTCCACGACCATGTCGGGGTCGCCGTGGACGTTCATGATGCCGCTTGGCCCTGGGAGCTTCATCATGTTATAGGCGTAATGCGGGGTTGCCATGAACTTGGCGACCGCCTGGCACCCTAGGACGCAGTGGTAGGGGCTGCTGAAGTTCACCAGCTCGAAGATGATCCGCTTGGTGTGAAAGTTCACTGGTGTGCCGAAGGTGACTGGAAGCATCACCTTGCCGATCGGATACGCCTTCCGATCGGGGACGATGCCGTGGAAAGTGGTGAGTGTCGACTCTATCGCTGACTCCGGGAGGTGCAACCTCTTGAATGTGTCCAAGTACATTATGTTGATGGAGCTTCCGCCGTCCATCAGCGTCTTGGGCAGCCAGTAGTCGGCCACTTTGGGTCTGACCACTAGGGCGACTAGCCTGGGTACTCGATCCTGGGCGCGTGATATTGGCGACTCCAGGTGATGCTTTGCTCGGACTAGTTGAGGAAGCGGGGGATGTCAACATGGGTCACCACATTAACAACGACTACACGGGCGAGCACCTTCTTCTCGCATTTGGTGCCGAGCCCGGTGAAGGTGTGTAGCTAGCCGACGGCATTTTCGAACCCGCTGGTGTTGCTGTTGTCCCTTGGTGGGTTGTTGTTGGGGTCCTCCCTTGCTCGCCTTGCCTTTTCGATCTCCTTTAGAGAATGACAGTCCGGTGGTGTGGGTGGCGGGTTTCCGCTCCCTGCTGTGGTAGGCGCAGGGCTGGTTGAGCAGGGCAGCAGGGTCGAATTTCGGCCTCGTTGTGTTGTTGGTGCGGTAGTTTCCGCTATCACGGTAGTTTCCTCCATCGTGACGGAAGTTCTTCGGGTCGCGTTGGCCATAACTGGCATTAGCGACGAAGTCGACTCGCCCGTCACTATAGCGCTTGCTGGTGACATGGGTGTTGCTATAGTGCATGTCGCGCTGTCGCCCGTTGTCGTGGCCGCTAGTGCGGCGTCTTCCTCCCGACTCGTCGCCAGAGTCCTGGTTGGGGTCCTCCTCCGCGTACCGCTTGGCAATCTCGAGGAGGTCGGGGATGTTGTAGAGCATTCGGTAGACCCTCTTGATCTTAGCGACCAGGGGTTCGTACCGGCATGCGTTCTTGAAGAAGTGAATCGCCGTGTCCGGGTGGATGCCAGAGGCGTTGATCCATAGTTCCTGCCACCTCTGGATCCAGTGGTGGGTCGACTCCCGCTGCCCCCGGATTCATCGCTCTAGGTCCTCAATGGTGGTGGAGCGGGTGTAGGAGCACTCGAAGTGCCTGACAAAGGCATCCCGCATCTCCTCCCATGAGTCGATGCTGTCGGTGGGGAGGGTGTTAAGCCATTGCTGGGTCACACCCTCCATCATCAGGGGGAGGTAGCGAGACGCTAGCAGGTCAGTATGGCCGGTGATTCCCATCGCCATGAGGTACGTGTCCAGCCACACCGCTGGGTCGTACATGGGGTCGTAATTTTCGATCTCCTTGGGCGCCTTGAAGTTGGCGGGGTACTTATCGCCTCGGATCATGGGCCCGAAGCACTGGGGGCCAACTCGGCTGAGCGAGCCCTTGGGTTTGGAGTCGCCGCGATTGGTGAGGGTGTGCCTCAAGTCGTTGGGCTAGCACGCCCGCTAGTCTTGGTTGTTGACGATGTGTGTTCGGGCATCGATGGGTTGCCCATTGGCAACGACCGTGTTGTGCACCGACCGCGGCTCGTTGGTGGAGAGCGCGGGGTTGGAGGCCCGTGGCTGATGCACTAGAGGCTAGGGTGGTGGGAAGGTGACAGCGTTGGCAATGGTTGGAGGGCCGCTTGAGGCTGCCCTGGTTGCCGATGAGCGGGAATACATCTGCCCCCGCGGGACGACTCCCACGGCTTGCTGCTCGACGGCCGAGGTGAGTAGGGACTTAGCGTACGGGATCTGCAGCGCACCCTCTCCTTGGATGTGGAGGTGCGCGACTCCAGCGTCAGCCGCGATAACGTTGTCCATTGGAGTGGAGTATAGTGGGAAACTATTGGCGTCGCGGGCCTGTGGCGAGATGATGATCCGCGGCTGGTCCGGTGGGGGCGCACGACCAATGGGTGGCGATGGGGCCCCAGTCGCCAGTGCACCGGGTGGTCGTCGGTTGCTACCACCTGGTGGCGCATTATCGCAGTATTCGCGCTCGGCCACGCGTGCAGGGTCGCTCTCGTCGTTGAAGTTCAGGACACGGCCCTGGACATTGGAGTTCAGGCGGGTCCTGATGCGGCGTTGATGGTAGAGTGACAGCTCCTGCGCTGTTGCTCGCTCGAGGCGGAATTTCTCGCGCTCGGTGAGCTCCCTGCGATATGCCTCCTCCAGTCACAGGTGGGCTTCCTCCAACTCCATAGCTGTGGCAGTTGCCGAGATCAGCATGGAGAATGTATCTGGCGGGGTGGCCGTGCTGCCCGCCATGTAGATCACGTTGAAGCGATTGGATCTGGCGCGGAAGTCCTCAGGGGACTCCGAGCCGGAGTCGGAGTCGAAGATCCCGAGGATGGAAGGATCCTCGAAGTCCTCAGGGTTGGAGACCCGTGTGATGGAGTCCTCTCGTGACGCTGCAGTGATGGATCCATCGACCGAGGCAGGGGTCGTGGAGTCGGCGTCGTCGTGGAGAGCCGCGTCGTCGGTGGCGGTGTCATCCCTAACCGCGTTGCTAGCGGCCGAGTCGTACTCGATGGCGAGGCGGCTGATGGAGCGGACCTGCTCCTCCGAGAGCAGATCGCAGTGTGGTGGCGATCCGCCAACGATCATCGTCCCCGCCGGGTGGACTTCACCGATGATCGTTGGCGGTGTAGCTCCTTGGAGCATGCAGCCAGCCGGACGGTGCTTTTATCATCGAGACGCTCAGCGATTTGGTTGGTGACGTTGTCGTCGACCTTGTTAAAGCCACTGCACCGCCGACTCTCCCTCGAACCTCTCCAAATTTTGTACAGACGATCCTCCATCGCGTTGAGGAGGATTGGGGGCGAGGGCAGATCTATATAGAACTGTTTGGTTTTTTTGGAGGAGAAGGGTGGTGGTCTTTAAGGAGAGATGCACCGGGCGAGATGGCGAGGAAAATGTGTGATCAGCCCAGTGGAGAGGATCCCAAATATAGTCAGGCGGTGTCGGTGAGTGTGGATAAACTAAACGGATATGGGAAAGATGTGATGGCTCTTTGAAAGAGGTTTTTTCTTTTCTTGTAATAAATTAACCATGTCAACTCCTGGCGTAGTATAGTCTCATCACGTCGGTTTGACTAGACACATTATTTATTTATAGGTCCTACTGTAGTACTGTTTACATAAGTAGGAGTAGTAGGTAGGAGTATTACTCTACCTCTGTCCCGAGGAATAATAAGGCGTCCTTCTTTTGGGTGTTTTTTCTTTGACCAAGATTTACTCTAAATATATAGTATAAAGAATGTTGGTAGAAAATTAGCATTATTGGAAAGTTTTACTCTACCTCCAACAGTACGAGTACTAATTTTACACAAATTAATCAAGTGTATTAGTTACTCTATTTATTCGGTCAAATTTTACACAATGTAATCAAGTATGTATCTTCTCGGCACCCCCACGCACACCTGCTAGTTGATCTCTCCCACGTCCGGAGTGTGGCGCTCAGCACATGTGCCATGGTTAGGTTATGGCGAGATCATGAAAGTCCTGCCTCTAGTTCATTTTGAAGTTTCTATAGGAGTACATCAAAATGAACTATAAGCGGAACTTCTACGGGATGCTTCTTTCAACTCTAACATTGGTGCGACGGCTCTGTGTCTGTCTATCGTGTGTTCAGCAGCTACATTGTGTTGGTGTGCATATGAAGGAACACTTTGGGCGTTGGGTTGGAGCGGCAGCAAAAAAGTAGTCACGGATCAAACTTTTCGGGTTTCGATTTTTTCACTTGCTTCGTCCCAAACATCGCATGGAAGGATATTACAAGGATAAACACTCACAACACTAGAGAAGGGATATTGTACTTGGTATGTATATATAAATATATACACGTAGGCAGCCCGAGAGAAGGCAGCCCGAGAGGGCTGCAACGAAGGTTATTACAAGCTATTGTAGAAGAGATTATGGGGTTAGAGAAGGCATCCCGAGAGGGTTGCAACGAAGAGGTGTTGAAAGCGGTTCGATGTCAGAGAAAGTTATGAAAAAAAGATAGAAACAGAGCCGCCATAGTACCATGGCACACGTGCGCAGCGCCACACTGTGGACCAGGGAGAAATCAGCTAGAGGATGGATGTGATGCAGCAAAGGAGAGAGTAGTATATAATTTATTTTCCTTGCATAGAGGAGGAGTAGCACACTGTAAGGCTGTAGGAGTGAGCACCACGCTGATTTTCTTTGTTAAGCAAGTACAAGTGGACCTCATAAAAAGATGAAAATTGCATCCAAGTCCATGCATTTAGCACAAGGACCCTGAAACTTAGCAATGAAGTGTGTTTTGAGGTTTGCGCATACTAGCATTCATCGTGCTAAAGTAGAATCTTTCTAGATGCTAAGAATGGAAAAGAAGATCCAATGGATAGCAATGTTTGGATTTGTCTGTCTTGATCAAACATTCATTGTTCCGTACACCATGCAGTGGTATATATGGTATTGTGAGAGATAAGAGACAATATAAAGATAAGATAAGAAGTACTGCGAATGGCCAATCTAACTTTAGGTCTCCTAGGAGCGAGTTGCTCGAGAGTTAACACGGTCGGTGGAAGTACATGTTACATCAAGGTCCTCGTAAAAAATAAAGAATTACATCCAAGTCCATGCATTTAGCGCAAGGACCCTAAAACTAAGCAATGAAGTGTGTGTTTTGAGGTTTGCGCATACTAGCATTCATCCTGCTAAAGACTTTCAGTAGAATCTTTCTAGATGCAAAGAATAGAAAATAAGATCCAATGGCTGTTAGCAATGTTTGGATTTGTCAGTCTTGCTCAAACGGTCAATGGTTTGTACACTCTACAGTGATGGTCTGATATTGTAAGAGATAAGAGAAGATAAAGATAAGATAAGAAGTACTATGAATGGCCAATCTAATGGTAGGTCTCGTAGGAGCGAGGTGCTTGAGAGTTAACACGTTCGGTGGAAGTACAAGTTAAATCAAGGATCTCATGAAAATGATAATTATTGCATCCAAGTCCATGCATTTATTAGCACAAAGACCCTGAAAATGAGAGCAATGAAGTGTGTGTTTTGAGGTTTGTTCATATACTAGCATTCATCGTGCTAAAACTATCAGTAGAATCTTTCTAGATGCTAAGAATGGAAAAGATTATCCAGCGGTTTGCAATGTTTGGATTTGCTACTCTTGATCCAATGGTCAATGTTCAAAGTTAATTCGTACACTATGAAGTGGTTTATTGTATTGTAAGGGATAAGACGCGATAAAGAGAAGATAAGAAGTACTATGAGTGGCCTATCAAATGGTAGGTCTCGTAGGAGAGAGGTGCTTGAGAGTTAACACGGTCGGTGGAAGTACAAGTTACATTAAGGACCTCATAAAAATGAAATTTGCGTCCACATCCACGCATTTATTGGAACAAGGACCCTGAAAACTGAGCAATGGAGTTTGTGTTTTGAGGTTTGCGCATACTAGCGTTCATCATGCTAAAGTACTCCATCCGACCCAAATTAGTTGACTTAGTTTTATCTAGATTCACACGTATCTAAAACGAAAAGAAGTCTAGGTAGATTCGAATCTAGACAAATCTAAGTCAACTAATTTGGGTCGGAGGGAGTTGAATCTTTCTATATGCTAAGAATGGAAAAGAAGATCTAGCGTTTGGCAATGTTTAGATTTGCTAGACTTGATCCAACGGTCAATGTTCAAAGTTAATCCATACACTATGCAGGTTGTAAGAGATAAGACACGATAAATAGAAGATAAGAAGTACTGCGAATGGCCTACCAAATGGTAGGTCTCGTAGGACAGAGGTGCTTGAGAGTTAACACAGTCAGTGAAAGTACAAGTTACATCAAGGACCTCATAAAAATGAAAATTGCATCCAAGTTAAAGCATTTATTAGCACAAGGACCCTGAAAACTGAGCAATGGAGTTTGTGTTTTTAGGTTTACGCATATTAGCATTCATCGTGCTAAAGTAGAATCTTTCTAGATTCTAAGAATGGAAAAGAAGATCAAGAGGTTGGCAATGTTTGGATTTGCTAGTCTTGATCCAATGGTCAATGTTCAAAGTTAATCCGTACACTATGAAGTGGTTTATTGTATTTTAAGAGATAAGACACGATAAAGAGAAAATAACAAGTACTTCGAATGGCTATCAAATGGTAGGTCTTATAGGAGAGAGGTGCTTGAGAGTTAACATGGTCGGTGGAAGTACAAGTTACATCAAGGACCTCATAAAAATGAAAATTGCACCCAAGTCCATGCATTTATTAGCACAGGGAACCTGAAAATTGAGCAATGGAGTTTGTGTTTTTAGGTTTCCACATAGTAGCATTCATCATGCTAAACTAGAATCTTTCTAGATGCTAAGAATGGAAAAGAAGATCAAGAGGTTGGCAATTTTTTGATTTGCTAGTCTTGATCCAATGGTCAATGTTCAAAGTTAATCCGTACACTATGCAGTGGTTTATTGTATTGTAAGAGATAAGACACGATAAAGAGAAGATAAGAAGTACTGCGAATGGCCTATCAAATGGTAGGTCTTGTAGGAGAGAGGTGCTTGAGAGTTAACACGGTCGGTGGAAGTACAAGTTACATCAAGGACCTCATAAAAATGAAAATTTCATCCAAGTCCATGCATTTATTAGCACAGGGACCCTGAAAACTGAGCAATGGAGTTTGTATTTTTAGGTTTGCACATACTAGCATTCATCATGCTAAAGTAGAATCTTTCTAGATGCTAAGAATGGAAAAGAAGATCAAGCGGTTGGCAATGTTTGGATTTACTAGACTTGATCCAATGGTCAATGTTCAAAGTTAATCCGTACACTATGCAGTGATTTATTGTATTGTAAGAGATAAGACACGATAAAGAGAAGATAAAAGTACTGCGAATGGCCTACCAAATGGTAGGTCTCGTAGGACAAAGGTGCTTGAGAGTTAACACGGTCAGTGGAAGTACAAGTTACATCAAGGAACTCATAAAAATGAAAATTGCATCCAAGTTCAAGCATTTATTAGCACAAGGACCCTGAAAACTGAGCAATGGAGTTTGTATTTTTAGATTTATGAATAGTAGTGTTCATCGTGCTAAAGTAGAATCTTTCTAGATGCTAAGAATGGAAAAGAAGATCAAGAGGTTGGCAATGTTTGGATTTGCTAGTCTTGATCCAACGATCAATGTTCAAAGTTAATTCGTACACTATGATGTGGTTTATTGTATTGTAAGAGATAAGACACGATAAAGAGAAGATAAGAAGTACTGCGAATGGCTATCAAATGGTAGGTCTCGTAGGAGATAGGTGCTTGAGAGTTAACATGGTCGGTGGAAGTACAAGTTACATCAAGGACCTCATAAAAATGAAAATTGCACCCAAGTCCATGCATTTATTAGCACAGGGACCCTAAAAACAGAGCAATGGAGTTTGTGTTTTTAGGTTTGCACATAGTAGCGTTCATCGTGCTAGAGTATAATCTTTCTAGATGCTAAGAATGGAAAAGAAGATCAAGAGGTTGGCAATGTTTTGATTTGCTAGTCTTGATCCAACGGTCAATGTTCAAAGTTAATCCGTACACTATGCAGTGGTTTATTGTATTGTAAGAGATAAGACACGATAAAGAGAAGATAAGAAGTACTACGAATGTCCTATCAAATGGTAGGTCTCGTAGGAGAGAGGTTCTTGAGAGTTAACACGGTCGGTGGAAGTACAAGTTACATCAAGGACCTCATAAAAATGAAAATGGCATCCAAGTCCATGCATTTATTAGCACAGGTACCCTGAGGATGGAGCATTTGAGTTTGTGTTTTTAGGTTTGCACATACTAGCGTTCATCGTGCTAAAGTAGAATCTTTCTAGATGCTAAGAATGCAAGAGAAGATCAAGGGGTTGGCACTGTTTGAATTTGCTAGTCTTGATCCAACGGTCAATGTTCAAAGTTAATCCGTACACTATGCAATGGTTTATTGTATTGTATTGTATTGTATTGGATTGCAAGAGATAAGACATGATAAAGAAAAGATAAGAAGTACAGTACTACGAATGGCCGATCTTTTAAATAACCTTCCCTCCTGATGTTTGGGAAGCAAGTGAAAATTTCGAAAACCGGAAAACTTTGATTTTTTGTGCCGCCAAGGACCAAAGTGGTTTCCTTCCTATGTACTCATCGTCCCTACTCCACCCCAATGCGCGGCTGCCGAACACGCCAGAGACATAGGGCCACCGTACCAAGGCACATGTGCGCAACGCCAAGCTGTGGACGAGGGGAGAGAGATTAGCCGGACCGGTGCGTGGGGGGAAAAGGGAGGCAAGATGGAGCATAGGGAAGGAGAGAGAAAACACACGATTTGTTTTGCGTGCATAGGTCCTGATATTTACTACTAGTAGAGTGTACACTGTAAGGCCGCAAGAGTACGTCATGTCAAAACCCATCATACCTTTCCTCTGACATTGAACCGCCTTCAACTTCTCTTCGCTGCTACCCTCTTCCCCTGCCAACGTTTTATTCTCTCAGCATGTACAACACGTCGACAGAGGTGACCATATGTCTAAGCAAAAAAATATACGTACCACTCCTGCATTGTGTAAGAAAGCACACCTTAATAAGGCCTAGATAGTAAACGTATGATATATCATCACTATATAAAATTATAATTGGTAAAGCACAAAAAATTATAAATTTGATCAACATCTATAAAGTATGGGTGTATATTTGGTCCTTGTACTTTGTAATCATGTTTAGAAGTTAAAGATTATTAGCTACCTAACAGTTGAATTATTTTGTAACATGGTCTAGAGAAACGAGGGAGAAGATTCTAGTATGATGGAGAAGTGTGTTTTAAGAGGTTTATGCATAGTGCATTCATTATGCCGAAGACTATCAATAGAATCTTCTAGATGCTAGAATGGAAAAGAAGATCCAACGGCTAGAAATGTTGGGATTCACGAGTCTTGATCCAACGGTCAACATTCAAAGTTATCCGTACACTATATAGTGGTAAGATAAGATAAGATCATGTAGAAGTCAACGATTATTAGCTACGAGGGAGAAGATTCTAGTATGATGGAGAAGTGTGTTTTGAGGTTTGTGCATAGAATTCATTATGCTGAAGACTATCAATAGAATCTTGTAGATGCTAGAATGGAAAAGAAGATCCGATGGCTAGAAATGTTGGTATTCACGAGTCTTGATCCAACGGTCAATATTCAAAGTTATTTGTACACTATATAGTCATAAGATAAGATAAGATAAGATAAGATATCTCTATCTCTACTACTATAGTGGAGCAGTTTTGAATTGGATCCATAGCACCAGTCCTGGCCGTTGGGCTATTGGATCCAATGGTTCAGAGAAGGTGGATTCGTATTGAATAGTACTGTCGGGAGGATGACCCCCGGGTAGGCCAAGACGGGACCAACCGGCTGGCTCCAAGGAGCACATGCCGTCTAGACCCAGATCAAGGAACCACAGCCGGGTGGAATCCCCACCCGGTCCGCATTCAAGTTTCCCCGGCTGGCCCGTCTGGAGTAGCAGAAGAAGGCTGGGAGGCCACTCCTAGCCGCCGCCTCATTCATTGGACATGAATGCAGTGGGGTGACACTCCTTGCTGAGCACACCTTTGGCCGAGACAGGCTGGCTGGCTGGCAGCGTTCTTCAACTGCCCCAAAGCGGAGGTGACGAGCAAAACAAGGGGTGAGGAAAGCTCCGCTTACATAAAGAACTGGTTGTGGATAAAGAGCCGGATGTGAGTAAAAGCGACAACTGTAGCATGGTCCTCCCCTGTACTGGAGGCTTGACTAGACCCGGGCCTACCGTTTGGCCCTGTCTAGCCAGCCTTGTAAGGCCCAAATCCAAATAGTAAACCCTAGAACCCACCTTGTAAACCACCTCCTCGACCTGTATATAAGGGGGGGTAGTGCTAGGGTTCTAGGTGGATAGAAGAGGAAGGACTTAGACAATTTCAAGCAAGAAGTAGCTAAGGGAACAGCTCAAGGAGCATCTGTATTGGGCATTCGCCCCCTTTGATAGTATATCCTTGCAGGAGTAGGAGTTTTACCTCGCCAAGAGGGCTCCGAACCTGAGTACATCGTTGTGTTTGCAGTATCTATGCCCAACCCGTTGCGAGTAGCCACCGGTAGCATCCTGATTGTCCCCTTCAAGTCATCCCCGATGGTACTGCCGTGTTACACACCACGACAGTTGGCGCCCACCGTGGGGCACAGTGCTTCGGCTGGGATCATCTTTCGCACGGGACTTCCACTCGTCGCTAGTGAGCGAGTTGCCTCTAGACTCGTCCTCACCCTCGGCTCCTTCGACTGCGTCCTCGACAACACGTCCTGCTTCGCTGGTGGGATTTTCCCAAGCACGGGCTCCATCATGCACTTCGGCGAGCACCGCGTCTACATCGCCACCATCCCTGAGGCCTTCCCTCGTGAGGTCATCACCATCTTTGGTGCGCCCCTGGTTTCTTCACCTCACGCATCACTAGTGGTAGCGTCGAGGTCATGATGGCAGGCTCGGTGGAGAACCATCGCCCACCTCTGGAGCGCAACATGGACGGCCGCGCCACTAACTCACGCCTCCCGAACCAAGACCTGATCAACGCGTCCATCGAGCACCTCCGCAACCCCATCACCCCCATCGAGGCGGATCCAGCTACAGCTGTGGCAGCCCTAGAGACTACCCGTCAGAACCTTCTGGAGGAAGCTGGCAAGGTGGCGGACACCCAATGACGGATGAACGCCACCATGCGGGAGTACAACATTGTGCACGGCTTCACGTGCTTGCCTGGCACCAGCCGCTTGGCCCAGCCACCAGGACGGAACCTCTGTTCGGAGATGGATCGTGCCGCTGATCCGCATACGCCTGCGGTGCAACCGGTCTACAGCACCCCAACCAAGAACATGAGGGCGCCGGAGGCTGCAGTTGCGGAGCTAAGCCACCTAGAGGGCGAGGAACTGCTCTGTCAACAGGCACGTGTCCAGCTCCTTGTGGTCACCGCGAACAAGCAGCAGACCGAGGAAGAGCTCATCATGGCCAGCAATAGCAGAACCCAACTGGCTCGCCGGATGGTGGATCTGACTGCAGGTGGCAGCAAGGCATCTTCCCCAAATAGAGCAAGGCATCTTCCCCAAATGGAGCAAGGCAGAGCAACCGCCCATGTGGTGGATCTGTAGGCCGTGGGCACAATGCCTGCGACGTGGCAGTTGTTACCATCAAAAACCACAAGCTGGCCGACAAAGCTAGAAAAGGCCAAGCGCTGCCCAAATCCCACCTATCTGGCCAGCTAGGACCGCTTGAGCCGGACGAACAACAAGACGCGTGCGCACGAATCGACCTGCTGATCCAATCACGTGCGCTGGAGGAAGAAATTCCAGCCGGTCCAAGAAGCTTCGGACCGCGCATCCGGAATGAACCGTTCCCAAAGGGATTTTCGCTCCCAAGGGATATGCCAAAGTACAACGGCTCGGTCAAGCCGGAGGACTGGCTGGTGGACTACACCACCGCCGTAGGCATCGCCAACAGCAACCGCCGGGTAGCAGTACGCTACAACCCTCTCATGCTCCTTGACTCAGCCAGGATGTGGCTCAACAGCCTCCCCGACAACAACATCAACGCTTGGATCAATTTCTAGCAGGCGTTCGTCCGCAACTTCACCGACACCTACAAGCGCCCGGGCCGACCCGGCGAGCTTGCTCTTTGCATGGAGGGCCCAGGTGAATCCTATCGCTCCTACATCACCCGATGGATGAGCATGCACAACTCCTGCGAGGGGGTACACGAACACCAGGCGGTTGATTTCTTCATCAACAGCTGCAGAGACGGCACTATGCTCAAGCATAAGCTCCGCCGGGCGGAGCCCACAACCATGGCCATCGCAGACAAGTACGCCACGACCGATGCGGCAATGAAGATCCATTCGGGTGGAAGATCAAGGGCAAATAATCGTCGATGTCACTGTAGATTGGCGCCAGCCAGAAGGGAATGGCCACAATTCCAGGCGGCACAACAACCGCCACGGCAAGAGAAAGGATGACCAGCCGGATAACCAATACGGCTCCATGCAGGCGGCGGTAGTACAGGAGGATCCGGCTCCAGGCGGAAGCAGGAGACCGAAGCCAGATGACCGTCCTCCGAGGCCCAAGTACACCATCGAGTCAATGCTTGATGGGCCATGCAAGTTCCATAGCGGAGGCAACAAGCTGGATACGCATACCACACGCTAGTGCACCTAGGCGAAGAAGATGGCAGAGATTGTTGGCGCACCGGCTGGACAGGCGCCACCTCCTCCAGCCGGCGGCCCGCCAGGCGATCGCAATAACCAGTGTCGAAGGGAAGATGATGATAACAATTACCCTCGTCAGGTGGGAAACTACCACATCTTCACCACGGAGCCGGAGACCAAGCACAACAAGAGGCGTCGCGAGGCGGAAGTGAACGCAATTGTTCCTCCTGTTCCCTAGTACCTCAACTGGTCGGAGCAAGAAGTTGCATGGAGCCGGAAGGACCAGCCAGCTGAGCTACCTCACCCAGGCACCTAAGCGATGGTTTTGGATCCTATCATTGTCTCCCAAAAGCATTCCTGTAGGTTCTCCCGTGTCCTCATAGAGGGAGGGAGCAGCATCAACCTCCTATACCGCAGCTCACTCGACCGTCTCGGTATCAGCGAGTCATGGCTGGATTCATCAAGCACCTCCTTCCACGGAGCCATCCCAGGCCCGTCGCACTCCCCCATCGGAAAGATCCGGCTAGACGTCATCTTCGGCACGGAGGACAACTTCCGCCGCGAGCCCATCTGGTTCGAGGTGGTCAAACTCTACAGCACGTACCACGCAATCCTGGGGCGCCCAACGCTCACCAAGTTCATGGCGGTGCCACATTACGCGTACCTCAAGATGAAGGTACCAGGGACCAAGGGCACCATAGATAGGTCCAAGATAGCGGAAGCCATGATCATCGCGGAAGAAAAACGCATAATCATGCAGAACGTGGCGGCCTTGCAGAAGGACATGCTGGCTGGCAAGCCCAAGCCAGCCGGAGAGGCGCAGTTCAAGCCATCCAAGGGCACGAGAAAGATCTTGCTGAACGAGGCTGAGCCGGACAAGTTCGTTCTGGTCAGATACGGCCTCGATAGCAAATAGGAAAGCGCGCTCGTCGACTTCCTCCATGAGAATTGGGATATCTTCGCATGGTCCCCCAAGGACATGCCAAGTGTTCCGAGGTAGCTCGCCGAGCACTCTTTACATGTCAGGCCAGATGCAAAGCCGGTCAAGCAGTCACTACGTTGCTTCGCGAAAGAAAAAGGAAGAACAATTGGGGAGGAGATCACCCGGCTGGTCGCAGCCGGATTCATCATGGAGGTTTTCCACCCGGAATGGCTGGCAAATCCCGTACTCGTGGTGAAGAAGAACAAGACTTGGTGCATGGGTGTTGATTACACCAGTCTGAACAAAGCATGCCCCAAAGATCCATTCGCCCTGCCAAGGATAGACCAAGTGATCGATTCCACGGCCGGCTGCGAGCTGTTGTCGTTTCTGGACGTGTATTCTAGCTACCACCAGATCTGGCTGAACCCCGCTGGTCAAATAAAGACAACATTCATCACTCCTTACGGAGCCTAATGCTACACCACAATGCCGTTCGGACTGAAGAACGCTGGAGCAACATACCAGGTTTGCATGCAGAAGTGCTTGCTGACTCAGATTGGCAGAAACGTACACACCTACATCGATGATGTGGTGGTCAAGAACAAGGAGCACCAGACACTCCTTGAGGATCTGAAGGAAACATTCACCAACATCCACCGGTTCCAGATGAAGCTGAACCCGGAGAAGTGCGTGTTTGGCATCCCAGCTGGCCAAATCCTCGGTTTTCTCGTATCCGAGCGAGGAATCGAGGCGAACCCGGAGAATATCGGTGAAATCGAGCGCATGCAGCCGCCCAAGAACTTGAGAGACATCAAGAAGTTCACCGGATGCCTGGCGTCCCTCTGCCGGTTCATCAGCCGGTTGGGCGAGAAAGCACTCCCACTGTACCAACTCATGAAGAAGACGGACAAATTCGTCTGGACATCACAGGCAGATGAAGCCTTCCGCGACCTCAAGCGCATGCTCACCTCACCACCTATTCTGGCAGCGCCAGCAGCAAAGGAACCCATGTTGATGTACATTGTAGCAACAAACAGGGTTGTCAGTGTGGTGCTGGTAGTGGAGAGGCCAGAAGAAGGAAAGGCGCAGCCGGTGCAACGACCGGTGTATTAACTGAGTGAAGTACTCTCGCTCTCGAAGCAGAATTACCCTCATTACCAGAAGTTGATGTACGGCGTGTACATGGCCGCCAAGAAATTGAAGCACTACTGCCAAGAACATTCCATCCGGGTGGTGGCGCTAGCGCCACTCTTGGAGATCATCAGCAATAGAGATGCCACAGGCCGGGTGGCGAAATGGGCCATAGAGCTCGCCGCCCACAACATACAGTACAAGCCAAGAACAGCGATCAAGTCTCGGGCCTTGGCGGATTTCCTCGTCGACTGGGGTGAAACGCAGTACCTGCCACCTTGCCCTGATTCCACGCATTGGAAGCTGCATTTCGACGGCTCCAAGATGTATGGAGGGGTCGGAGCCGGAGTGGTCATCACCTCTCCAAAAGGAGACCGGCTAGAATACGTGCTGCAGATCCACTTCCGCGTGTCCAACAACGTCGATGAGTACAAGGCGCTCGTCCATGGCCTCAGGTTGGCAAAGGAAATAGGCATCCGACGCATCCTATGCTTCGGCGACTCTAATCTGGTGGTGCAGCAGGTGTCGGGCGATTGGGACGCCAGAGATGCAAACATGGCTCTATATCGTTTCTTCGTATAGCAGCTATGTGCCTATTTTGAAGGATGCGAGTTTCACCATGTTACCAGGGCAAACAACGAGGCCGCGGACACGCTCGCCCGCATCGGGTCAACAAGACAAGCAATTCCGCCTGGAGTCTCCCTTGAACACCTGCGCAAGCCATCAATTATGTTGTCTCCCGAATCCGACTCCATAATGTTGGACGCAGACCCGGGGACTGCCGGCTCCAGGACCTGCGCCACGGCTGCACCGCACCCTGGGACTGCTGGATCCATGACCTCCACGGCGGCTTCACCACACCCGGGGATTGCTTCGCCACACCCGGGGACTACCGGCTCCAAGACCTTCGTGACGGCTTCACCGCAGCCGGGGTCTGCTTCGCCGCACCTAGGGACTGCCAGCTCCAAGATCCCCGTGACGGCTTCACCGCACCCGAAAAGTGCCGCCTCCAGCCTAGAGGCTGTCGGCTCCGCTGCTCCACTCGGTCGGTCTCCGGACGAGCCCAACCCGGTCATCCGGGCAGAAGTGAATCTGCTGATGCAGGCGGTGTGCGCCATCCGGGAAACCCCAACATGGGCCAAGCCGTTCATGGATTTCCTGCCAGAGGAGAGCTGCCCGAGGAAGAAGTAGAGGCAAGGCAGGTGAAGCACCGAGCCAGCGCATACACCATCATCAACAACGAGCTCTACAAGCGCAGCGTTGGCGACATTTATCAGCGATGTGTGAGCCAAGAGGACGGAATTCGGCTGCTGGTCGACATCCACCAGGGAGAATGCGGACACCACGTGTCGTCACGGGCCATAGTGGCAAAGGCATTCTGCCATGGGTTCTACTGGCCCACGGCACTAGAAGATTCTGAGCAGATCGTCAAAGCATGCAACGGTTGTCAGCAGTTCAGCCAGCAGAAGCACACTCCGTCTGCAGCACTCAAGACAATTCCCATCACCTGGTCGTTTGCCATCTAGGGGCTGGACATGGTTGGCCCTTTCAAAACGGCCAGATCCGGCATGACCCACTTGCTGGTGGCGGTAGACAAGTTCACCAAGTGGATAGGGGCAAAGCCAATAAAGAAGCTAGATGGACCAACAGTGGTCAAGTTCTTCACAAACATAATCACACGCTTTGGCTACCCCAACAACATCATAACCGACAACAACACAAATTTCGCCAAGGGAGCTTTCGCACGATTCTGCGGAGATAAGGGAATCCGCCTGGACCTTCCATCTCTGGCACACCCCTAGTCCAACGGGTAGTGTGAACGAGCAAATGGCCTAGTCCTAGCCGGAATCAAGCCCCGGCTGATCGAACCACTGATGCGATCCCCCGGCTGCTAGATTGAGGAGCTGTCGGCTGTACTCTAGAGCCTTCGCACCATGCCAAACTGGTCCCCCAGCTACACTCCTTTCTTCCTCGTCTATAGGGCATTGGCAGTTTTGTCCACTGACATCGAGTTCGACGCATCCCACAAACTTCTCTACACAGAACAGCAAGCCAAAGAAGCACGGGAAGAGAGCGTCGCTCTCCTT
Source organism: Avena insularis (assembly GCA_023614405.1). Classification (NCBI taxonomy): domain Eukaryota; kingdom Viridiplantae; phylum Streptophyta; class Magnoliopsida; order Poales; family Poaceae; genus Avena; species Avena insularis. Next base: position 511,243,649 of record CM042690.1, read on the forward strand.
GAAAAATAACGCGAGTTGTCCTTGTCTAGATCCGCCATCTAGCAGCAAAACTTGCGCTGCTACCACGCCAGCCGGATCCGCAGTGTCTCATTCCGCGAGGGCGACCTAGTGCTAAGGCTAGTTCAAGACACCAAGGGGATGCACAAGCTGTCTCTGCCTTGGGAGGGCCCATTCATCATCAGCCGGGCACTCAAGAACAACTCATACTACCTCGTCGACACTCGCAAGCCGGAAAAGAACAAGATGGATCGCTCGGGCGAAGAAACTAAATGCCCATGGAACGCGAGCCTGCTTCGCCCATTTTACACTTGAACAAGAAGTGTATGTATCTTACCTTTATGTAATGAACAAGCATGGGATCCTCGACACGGTCTCGGGGACTCCGCAATAAATAAGCAAGTCATGCTGCACAAATTGGTTTTCTGGCTGCATTACTCTAACCCCGGAGCTGGCGATCCATCTCGGGGACTCCCTGGTTGGCCCAGACGGCTGCGCGACCCACGCGGGAAAGTACTATACACGGTTCCTAAGGCTTCCTCTTCGGTTCCGGCTGCAGACCGCAGGCCGGCTGATAGATCCAGCAAGAGCAGAATGCTCAAAGGCCCCTACACAAAAAAGCCACGAGGAAAACAAAAATGTCTGGACAACCCGGTTGCGCTCACTCCCCCAAAGACAATGACCCAAACCCGAAGTATCGTGCAGTACGCCTACTAAGCTACCCCTTCGACTTCGGCTAAAAGCCAGCAAGGGAACAATATCAAAACCGCCCAATGCTCACTGAGAAAAGGGCAAAGACATTGGATTTGCGTGAAACAGCGAAAATTTCAAAACTAGTCAATCTAAGATTACAGTTGAACTTGCATATGCTTACAGCAAACAACTTGTTTGTTTCTATGCTTGCATGAGCCAAAGTTCAACGACGAACACCCAAGCCAGAGGCAAGTAGCTTCCAGGCGGAAGCGGAGAAGGTCAAGGAGCTTCCACCCGTGTATTCTCCAGCCGGCCCAAACCTCGGGGACTACACCCTGTGGGTGCGCTCGCGTGCCCCCACACAGAAACCTGCAAACAAACAACACAAAGGAGCTTCGACCCAGCTGTATTCTCCAGCCGGCCCGAACCTCGGGGACTACACCCTGTGGGTGCGCTCGCGCGCCCCCACATAGAAACAAGCATGTAGAAAATGCAGAGCAGAAAGTGCAAACAAAAGAGCACGAGCAAATATACAGAGGGAGGCGATGCTCCCACAAGAGTTCAATAACCAGAACACAAACAATTGTTCACACGGCACAAAGAAAAGACAAGTTTTTCAATCACAAATACTCCCAGCATATCGGGGATCAAGTTCATTGGGGGGCAGAAGCGCCAGAGGCATCCGCTGAAGCTTGGCTGCTGGAGGCGACGTCTATCGAGGCGGTCTGTGGTGCAGCCAGAGCATCAGTGCGCGGCGCATCCGGGCTGTGATAGTACCGCTCCGTGCCAGTTGGGTCGCTGAAGTCCCTGTCCAGCGCAACGAAGCTCCCGATCGTCACGCCACAGGAGCGGATGTCAAGAACCTCGGCGCGAAGCTGGTCATAGCTGGTCCCTTGGCGAAATCCGTGGGAAAGGCTCGATAGATCCACATCCGGGTACCAGGATTTCAATAGCGCCAGCACTATCTCCGCACCGCCATGAGCCGCCCACTCCCGTGCCACGTTCATGAGGTCCGGAGCACCGAAAGGATGCTCAGCCAAGGCATCCATGGTGACAGGCGGGATAGCTTCGGGCGAGACATAGTCAGAGACCTCGAGAGCGGTGGCACGAAGCCGGTTCGCCTCCTCGCTGACGACCGTCACCAGCTCCCCCGGGTGGAGATCCCGATCCGGATCCGTCTCGGGAATCTGGCCCAGCACCTAATCTGTCGCCTCAGGATACTGAGCTACAGCAGGGAAAAGAAACAATAATCAATACTGACTACAAAGGGCAAAATGGCAAAATTGGCTTAAGTTGAGGGCACTTACTGACAACGATCTCGGCGACCTGGCAAAGCTCCGATAGCACCGCCGCCTCCTTGGCCTTGGAAACCTTGAGGGCATCCGCCTAGGTGGCGTAAAGCCCCTCCAGGTTCTTCAGTGCCTCGGCCCGAGTCTCCGCCGTTTTCTTGGCCCTGCCAGCCTTGATCTCGATCTGCTCCTGTTGCGCAGTCAGTTGGGCGATCTGATCCTGGTGGGTCTTGTTGGACTCCTCCAGTCGGGCAACCTCCTCCTTCAGTCGGGCTACCTCGCGGTCCAAGTCCGCCAGCAGAACTGTAGGAGGGTAACCAATATTCAACAAGAAGCACGAGAAATCGCGCAATCAAGAAGATACGGCAGAACAAGCAATCTTACGGCCTAGGTCCCACGAGGTCTTGGCGGCGTTGACAAGAGCCCTCTGCACAGAAAGAGAAGTGAGAAAAAGTCGCGGCGCAAGACGGCGAACAAGCATCAAGATTGGCAACAGAACACATACCTCGACGGAGACCCCCAGCGCCTTGGCTTGGCTGAGCCCCTGCTCCAGCGCCTCCACCAGCTGGAGAGCCTGGCTAACAGCCAATGGCACCGCCTCTAACAACTGCGCCAGGCGTGGAGCCCAAGCCCCGGCGATCAGCCGCTACCTTGAGTTCATCATCATTGACCCGAGCCGGCGTCAGCCATGGCAAGTGCCCCAGGCAGCGAACACTGCTGAGTTTCATCATCGCGACCGAGCCATGGAGGGCCCAACCTCCGGCTGGACGGGGGCCCCCGGCTGCAGCACCTCCACCTCATAGGCGCTAGAGTCAGTGCCCACTGTCGAGCTGGGGGGAGGCACGGCCATGCCAGCGCGCCCAAGCTGAAGACCCTCAACAAGCCGGGAGACGGCCCCGGCCCGGTGAAGCATCGCAGGCGCAGCCGGCGGCACCACCTCCGTCGCATCCGCCCTGGCCCCAGCTGGCTGAGCAGATGCCGCCTTGGGGGCTGGAGCCGGCATGGCCTCGGATGCCAAAGCGACGCCTCCCTCCGCAAAGCGAGGCGGAGAATGGGATCAATGGCGGCAGTCGGGCAAGGCCATCGCCTCGCTGCGGAAACACAAGGAATGAGCAACGCAAATACGAGCAAGTCAATACAAGCACCGGGAGGACAGAAGCACCTACCCGGCAATGCTCGGCATGGTGGCCGCGTGTCTTCTTGTCACCGCCTCAGGCCGAAGCAGCGCTGGTGGGGCAGCCCTCTTCCCCTACCACTGGGCGCGGCGAGCTCGGCTAGGTCCACATCCTCGCCATGAGCGGCTGTTCCAGTGTAAGCAAAACGTCAAGTTCGCGGATAAAAGCGCAGCAAGAGCAAAGCAGACAAGGACAAAGGACAAACTCTCACCGGGTGGGTACTCGCAGCCCTCGTCGGCCCGCATAGGTTACCGCTACGCCTCCACCGGCGAAGCCTTCGCCGGCTTGAAGTCCATGGCGAAGTTGGGGAGCTCGTTGTCCCCCATACCGTCCTCTGCTAGCTGTGTCGTGAGAAGCTACTGAACAAGGGAAGATAAGAGGCACGAAACGGGAGTCCCTCAGGAAAATCCACCCGGAGAAGAGCAAGAAAGACAAACCTTCGGCGGAAGACGACTGCGGTGGTACGGCCGGCAGGAGAACACCCATTCCTCCTCCAGCCCCTCCTTCGAGATGGTGGCGAGCCATTCGCGGAGGGAGGCATGCGGCACATCCAGCCGGGATACCCAGTGGGATCCAGATGGCTAGAGAGGTGGCACATCTTGTGTGATCGGTGCTGCAGTGGGAGCACGCGGTTCACCATCCAGGACAGTAGAATGTCCTGGGCGGCGAGCCGCTCCTTCTCCACGAGGACCGCCAGCCGGGAGCCCATCTGGTCGATGTCGCCCTGGGCGCCCAAGTGCTGGACGCTCCAGGCCTTCCGGCTGGAAGGGACATTGGCGAAGGCGGGGACCTTGATGAAGTCCACCTCGGTATTATTGCGCATGTAAAAGTATGAGCACTGCCAGAGCTTCACGGTGTCAGGGAGCTCCAGGCGTGGTATGGGCGCCGATGGCCGTGGGTAGATGGCGCAGCAGCCTGTCTCCGTCAGTGGCCCGCCCTTCCCCACCACCTAAACCTTGAAGTAGAAGAACTTCAAGAAGTTCGCGGCATCGGGGAAGACGCCAAGGAACGCCTCGCAGCAGGCCACGTGATGCGACAAAATCGACACGGCGTTGGCTCCGAGGTGGTGGAGCTGCAGGTCGAAAGTGATGAGCAGTTCCAAGACGAAGCGGCTTAGCGGCAGCCCAAGGCCGCGAGCAAAGTGGGCAAGGAAGACGCAGGGCGACGAAGTGAGGAGCCACTACTCCTTGGCGTACGTATTTATCGGGGAAGAAGGGCCACGCCGGTTCTCCTCCCTCTGCACCACATCGCAAGCAATGGCCCCACTCCCCCATGCCGGTTCCCCTCCCTCTACGCCTTGTGGCAAGCAACCGACCCACTCCCCCATGACGGTTCGGGACGGATCCCGTGCGCCAGCGCTTCATGCACAGAAGATCCTGCAGAAGTTACTGCGAGAGGCAAACCGCGCCCACGGTCTCCAAGGAGACGCAATGATGACGGTGTGTGCGTGGTTACCAAAAAACTGCATGGCAGGCCAGAAATCAAGCACGGCGTGCACCAAAAGCGGCGAGGCGGTGTGGCGCCGACGATAGCAAATTGGTGATCCCTCTCCCTGTCGAGTGTGACAGCCGGTTAAGAAGATCACCGCTCACACCCTGTGGGTGGGGCCATTGGCTCCGTATCCGGTAAACCCTAGCAGGGAAAAAAACACAGAATCCCAAGCCAGTACAGGACAAAGACTACAAGATAAAGACTACAAGACAAATGAAAACGACAAAGCATCTGCACCATCAATCATTTCAAATGAGCACGCAAGAACTTCTCCATGGGGCCATGTCCTGACGCGCTCGGGGACTAGTGTCGGGGGGATGACCCCCGGGTAGGCCAAGACGGGACCAACCGGCCGGCTCCAAGGAGCACATGCCGTCTGGACCCAGATCAAGGAACCACAGCCGGGTGGAATCCCCACTCGGTCGGCATTCAAGTTTCCCCGGCTAGCCCGTCTAGCCGGGTAGCCAGAAGAACCGGCTAGGAGGCTGCCCCTAGCCGGCCGTCTCGGATCCGCTGGCCATGGTCCGGTGGGGGTGATGCTCCTTGCTGAGCGAACCTTTGACCGGACAGGCTGGCTGGCCTGGCCGGCGCTACTGGACAACTGAGCCAAAGCTGGAGGCTGATGAGCAAAGCAAGGGCTGACGAGGAAAGCTTCGGCTTACGCATAAAGAACCGGCTGATGGATAAAGAGACGGATGACGAGTAAAGCAGGGGCGCTAGAGACTGTAGCGTGGTCCTCCCCTATACTAGAGGCTTGACTGGACCCGGGCCTACCGTTTGGCTCTGTCCAGCCGGCCCACTTTGTAAGGCCCAAATCCAAACAGTTAACGCTAGAACCCACCTTGTAAACTACCTCCTCGACCTGTATATAAGGGGGGGTAGTGCTAGGGTTCTAGGTGGATAGAAGAGGAAGGACTTAGACAATTTCAAGCAAGAAATAGCTAAGGGAACAACTGAAGGAGCATCTGTATTGGGCATTCACCCCCTTTGATAGTAGATCCTTACAGGACTAGGAGTTTTACCTCGCCAAGAGGGCTCCAAACCTGGGTACATCGCTGTGTTTGCAGTATCTATGCCCAACCCGTTGTGAGTAGCCACCGATAGCATCCTGATTGTCCCCTTCAAGCCATCCCCGATGGTACTGCCGTGTTCCACACCACGACAAGTACCTAGAGCAAACTCCACCATGCATGTTCTAGAACCATCATGTCACCACCCCCAAAATTTCATAGCACAGTAGACTGTATTCTCTCTACTTACTACTATAGTGGAGCAGTTTTGAATTGGATCCATAACACTAATCATGACCATTGGGCTATTAGATCCAATGGTTCAGAGCAACTCGATTCGTGTTGAATAGTACTCCCTCCGCCAAAATATAAGGCGCCTAAGGATTAGTCAAAAGTCAACATTTTTTAAGATTGACCATGATTATACACAAAAATATAAAAATTTAGAGTACTAAATTAATATCAATAGATTCACCATAAAGTATATTTTCTTAATATGTCCATTCAATATTGTAGATGTAGATATTTTTTTCTAAATATTTGGTCAAAGTTAGTAAGGTTTGACTTTTGACCAATCCTTAGGCACCTTATGTTTTGGGACGAAGCGAGGGAGTACAGACCTAGATGCTAGCATGGACAAGAAGATCCAACGGTTAGCAATGTTTGGATTTGCCAATGTTGATCCAATGGTCAATGTTCAATTAAGTTAATCCCTACACTATTTAGTGGTGGTATGCATGGTATTGTAAGAGATAAGAGACAAGATAAAGGTAAGATAAGAACTACGGCGAAAGGCCGATCTAATGGTAGGTCTCATAGGAGTGAGGTGATTGAGAGTTAACACGGTCGGTGGAAGTACAAGTTACATCAAGAACCTCGTAAAAAATGAAATTGCATCCAAGTCCATGCATTTTAGCACAAGGACCCTGACACTGAGCAATGAAGTACTGTGCATTTTTAGGTTTGCACATAATAGCGTTCATCATGCTAAAGACTATCAATAAGAATGGAAAAAAGATCCAACGGTTAGCAATGTTTTGATTTAACAGTCTTGATCCAACGGTTAATATGTTCAAAGTTAATCCCTAAACTATGTAGTGGTATGGTATTGTAAGAGATATGAGACAAGATAAAAGATAAGATAAAAAATACTGCGAATGGCCGATCTTATGTTAGGTCTCGTAAGAGCGAGGTGCTTGAGAGTTAACACGGTGGGTAGAATTTCAATTTACATCAAGGACCTCATAAAAAATTAAAATTGCATCCAAGTCCATGCATTTATCACAAGGACCCTGAAACCGAGTAATGAAGTACTGTGTGTTTTGAGGTTTGCGCATACTAGTGTTCATCATGCTAAAGACTATCAATAGAATCTTTATAGATGCTAAGAATGGAAAATAAGATCCAACGGTTAGCAATATTTGGATTTGCCAGTCTTGAGATCCAACGGTTAATGTTGAAAATAAGTTAATCCCTACACTATATAGTGGTGGTATATATGGTATTGTAAGAGATAAGAGACAAGATAAAGATAAGAAGTACTGTGAATGGCCGATATAATGGTAGGTCTCGTAAGAGAGAGGTGCTCGAGTGGTTGGTGGAAGTACAAGTTACATCAAGGACCTCATAAAAAATGAAAATTCCATCCAAATCAGTGCATTTGGCACAAGGACCCTGAAACCGAGTAATAATGAAGTACTGTGTATTTTGAGGTTTGCGCATACTAGTGTTCATCGTGCTAAAGACTATCGGTAGAATCTTTCTAGATGCTAAGAATGGAAAAGAATATCCAACGGTTAGCAATGTTTGGATTTGCCAGTCTTGATCCAACGGTCAATGTTTAAAGTTAATCGGTTAGCAAAGTTTGAACTAATTTCATGAAGCATTGAGTTTGACCTAATTTCATTAAATAGTTATGATGCAAAATCTTAGCAAGAATATGAACCTATCAACAAAACTCTCGATGGTTTCTAATATATATTAATTGACCCTCCCCTGATGGGTACCTCCAAGAGCTTTTTCGTAAAACTTTCAAAGCAACCTAATATTTACCTGTAGTAGTCCAAATTTTACCTAATTTCGATAAATTGACATAAAATCATTCAAGTGGGTGAAGTTAGCTAGGAAATTTGAGAACTAATAAAACATGGGAAATCGTAAGTGCATCGTGTTAGTCCACTATATATGTGTGAAAACTTTGCTTGTGGCATTCAGATCCATACTCTTTGGACTTTCTTTAGGGGAAAGAATAATCTAGTCATCACTCGAAAAATTAAGTATGTTCTTTCCTAAGATAGTTGGAAACTCACACTGGTGACATTGTCTACTACAGGAAGATGCACCTATATCTACCTCCGAAAAGACTTTTAAATCAAGAGGAATCTATTGCACTTACTTGTAGCTAAAGTTTGGCCTAGTTTTGTTAAACTAGCAAGATGCAAAATCTTAGCAACAAGTTGAATTTCTCGTCAAACATCTCGTTGGATGGTTTCTCATATATTAATTGTGACCCCCTGATGGGTACCTTCAAAAGCTTTTTCATAAAACTTTCACAGTAACCTACAATATGCTTGTAGTAGTTCAAATTTGACCTAATTTTGATAAATTGACATAAGGTCATTCAAGTGGGTGAAGTTAGGTAGCGAGTTTGAGAATTCATAAAACATAGGAAATCATAAGTAAAATTTGTTGGTCCACTATATATATGTGTGTGAAAACTTGGCTTCAAGCATTTAGATCGATATTCTTCGAACTTCCTTTACGAGAGAGAATAATCTTGACATCACTTAGAAAACTGAGAATGGTCTTTTCTGTTAATTGGAAACTCACACCGACGACATTGTTTACTACAAGAAGATGCACCCATCTACCTCTGAAAAGACATTTAATTCAATAGCAATCTATCGCGCTTACATGTAGCTCAATTCTTACTAAATTTTGTTAAATTTTCAAGATGCAAAATCTTAGAAAGAAGTTGGACCTATCATCAAAGCTCATAGTGGTTTCTGATATATTAATTCACCCCTCCCCCGAAGGGTACCTCCAAAAGCTTTTTCATGAAACTTTCAAAGCAACCTACAATTTACTTGTAGTTCAAATTCAACCTAGTATAATTTCGATAAATCGGGATAAAGTAATTCAAGTTGGCCGAGTCAGATAGGAAGTTTGAAAGCACATGAAACATGGGTATTGTCAATACAACATGTTGGTCCACTATATATATGTCTGAAAACCTGGATTGTAGCATTCAGATCCATATTCTTCAGAATTTCTTGACGAAAAATAACAACCTCGCTTGTCATCTCTTGGAAAATTGAGAATTGAATGTTCTTTCCTGATAGTTCGAAACTCACACCGACGACATTATTTACTGTATATTGAGTTTTTCAATGAGTATACTATTTAATAATGTATAAAGTTGGTCAAACTTTGTAACGGTTGACTTTGACTAAACCTAATATGCTGAGTAATACTCCCTCCGTTTAGAAATATAAGACGTTTTAGCTTTGTGAATTGAATGTATCTAGACGTATTTTAGTGTATGGGTTCATAGAGGTCTAGAGTGACATATACACTAAAAGGCGTCTAGATACATTCATTTCACAAAGCTAAAACGTCTTATATTTCTGAATAGAGGGAGTATTAAATAAATGGAGTATAGGATAAGATTAGGAAAACAACATTTTTTTAGAACCCTCACAAGCTTTTTCTTAGCATCACATATCTGAATATTACATTGACACTGATGATTAACCAAACTGCAAACAGAGCAAACCCAAACACATACGGAGGAGTAGTAGTACAACTTAACGACTTCTAGGGGGACTCCGTGGTCTTCTCAGGCGACTTGGCAGCATCCTCTATGGGCAACTTGGCTGCGTCCTCCGCGGTACCATCGCCAAGTAGGGACTCGTGGATGCTGGGTAGCACGCCGCTGTGCGTGATGGTAACACCGGCCAGCAGCTTGCTGAGCTCCTCGTCACGCATGATGCTGAGCATCACATGCCTTGGGATGATGCGGATCTTCTTGCTGTCCTTTGTGGCTTGCCCGGCGAGCTGCAGCACCTCGGCGGTGAGGTACTCGAGAACGGCTGCGACATAGAAGGGAGCCCCGAAGCCTATGCACTAGGAGTACCGACCCTCCTTGAGGTAGCGCCCGATCCAGCCGATGGGGAAATGCAGCCTGGCCTTGACAGACCTCGACACCTGCTTCTTCCTGCGGCTGCCTGGTGCGAGACTATGACTTGGAGTGGCCGGAGCAGGATTCGGAAGTCGGTGACATGTCTTCTTTTTCTCCACGGCCTTTGTCACCGCCACCTCGGTCTTCTTCTTCCCACGGGGAGCTCCGATCTTCGGATCCATAGCTGCAAAGTCTAAGAGGAAAAAAGGTTAATTGTGGAGGGTCGGTGAAGGTTCCCAGGCCCCTTGTATTGAAACTTTAACAGTGCCGTCTCTACTATTTTACAAGTATGATTTTTTAATAGGAGTACTATTAAAAGGCTGTGTGCATGTTTCCTTATTTTCTTTCACTTTTTAAAACATGGTCAGGTGTGTTAGCATGAAAATTCGTACAAAGAAGTTGTATCTTTCAAAACAAAAGTCGGTTTTTAGTATGACTGTGTGGGTACAATAATTAGTACTATATGAATTTCTGACAAATTTACAAGCAATCTATCACACACTTGTAGATCAAAATTTACCTACTTTGGTTTTATTGACAAAATGTCATTTAATTATGCGAATTTAGCTAGAAGGCCTGAAAATTCATGAAACTTGTTAACCATGAAACATACTCTATTTTATGTGAAATTTAGTGTGTTGTGGCATTCGGAGCCATACTCTTTGCCTTTTCTTTAAAATATAATTATATGTGGCACTTCTAAAATAATTTAACAAAATTCTATACATAAAAGTTGAAAAGTCCAATTAACAACATTAGTATGCCATGCCAAGATGCACTCCGTCTACCCGAATTGGACACGACCTTTGTCATTACTTAACTTGAAACCCAAGTACTCCCTCCGTCTCTAAATAGATGTCGCAATTTTTTTAAATTTAGATGTATCTAGACTAGATAGTGGTTAGATACATCCAAATTTAAACAATTTTGAGACATCTATTTTGAGATGGAGGGAGTATGTTAACACATCGCTGGTCATATTGTGAAGAAGTGTTTTTAAACCTTGTCAAAATTCATGTTTATCATTTACGGAAGAGGACACCATACATAAGTGCTTAACATTTTTTATTGTTTTCTTAACTTTTCTTTAATTTATCCGAATAAACGGGACGAGTGATACAGATATGACCTTGACATTGGTAACTTGACTTAAAATGTGAACAATATTCATACATGGTTATGACCATATTGTTTAGCAAGTTTTTCGAAAGTTGTCCAAATCCATGTTTGTAGTTTTCGTCCAAACAAGCACAAATATATGAGGACATCATTTAAGTTTCAACTATGTATCATTACCACCTCCCTCCCGCAAAAAAAACCATGTATCATGACACACATTGAAATAAGTATTTTCATATAGTACTAACATGCGGTGGAAATTATCTATATTTTACTAGAATACAGTGAGTGCACTCTAAGCCAAATTATCCGGACATACTTAATTACTAAAAACAAATCCTATCACTTGGAAATTGAAAAGCATTTTCCTAAAAGTTCGGAACTCTCATTGACAACATTATTTACCAAAGCCAAGATGCTTCGTAGAATGAGATATAGTACAATGCCCGCCTCTTCACTGGACGCCATTTAATTTTGCACTCGGGCACGCTTCTTCGATGGGGGCAGGAAGAGACCTCCTTGTCGTCGTCCTCGTCCTCCTCCCCATCATCATCCTCAGCCTCCTCCCTGTTGTCGTCTTCGGCCTCCTCCTCAAGGTCGACCTCAGACTCCTCCTCTTCCTCAGTCTCATCTTCCGTCTTATCGGAGTCGCTCGGCATTGGTGGTGGTGTCCCTTCGAAAAAGCGCTGCCAATGGCTATCTTCTTGATCAAAGGAGTTAGATAGCGGCGACAGCCATGGTCCGTCGCTTGAGTCTGGGCTTCCAGGTGGAGTTTCAGGGCCTTCCCTATTTGTCAGGTCAATCGAAGTGTTCTAGAGAGAGTTGTCATACGACATTTTGGAAGGAAATAGAGAGAGATCGATTTTAAGCAATGGTGGGTTGGGTGTTTTGGGTGAAAGTAGGGGTGCGTACTATTGTAATTTATAATGTCTATTTATAGTCGTTCTTATGTTAATACCTTAAAAACTATCCCAAAATATAATAAATAGATTATACCAGACTAGTCCCGTCAACAAAAAAATAATTATACTAGACTTGTCGGTTCTTGATTTTTCTCGGCCCAGAGAAATCAGGAGGCACCCCGCTTTATAAAAAATGAAGAGAATCATGCAGATCGTGCTGAATTACTCGGTGTCTCTTACTTCCTCTATTAAAAGTTAAGTGTCTATAGTAGTATAGACTTATCTAGCTACAGTACTACTAGTATACGTATACTCTTCACAAATTTGCGTCACCGAACTTGATTGTGGTGGTATGGTGTGGGCCTCATCTTTTTCTGCACCACTGCATCTCAGACTAGAAGTATAATCATTGCGTAAAAGCTTAGACGGGAAGGAAGGAGAAATGGAGAGGATAGTGGATGAATGGTTAGAGGGTGGAGAAGGAGAGAGAAAATCTACTACGTAGTAGTATGTGTACTAGTACCGCGTGTCACGACCCATCATAATATGCACAAAGTTAGATAGGAACAATGATCAACTAAAATATGTGTGAAACCATTGGCTTGTTGTAGCATCCCATCTGTCTAACATCTGTAATGCTACATGTTCTAATAATAAAATGCTACCTTCCTACATATTTACCTTGCATCATCATTATATCATGCTCATGTCATCATGCCACTTGGCATTTGAGCATCATATAAAACACTTCTATTTGGTTTTTAACCCATATGCATTTGTTGTCTATTAATTGTATTCGCTTCTTGATATATTGTATTTGGATCTTGATGAATTGCTAAATGCCCAAGTGGATATGGGGGCATCTCTTTTCTCAGATTCCACCATCCACTTTTACCACCAACACTTATTTTTCCTTCTTCACCTCCACCTTACTAATCAAACATGAGTATTTGTATCTTCTTTTGGAATTTAACTCTAGCTCATGACAATTGGTTTGGTTCTTTTCTTTTGTCTACATGCTCCCATACTTTGACATGTGTTGTTCTCACAACATTCCTATGGAAATTTGGCGGGTCACCTTTAAATGTTATGTGGTAGTAGAAGCAATAATTATGTTTCAATTCATGGCTCTGTTTAATCGTGAGGTTATTTGACTTGATGGGGTCATGTATTACCTAGTGGAACATACACACTATATAGACCTTACAATTCAAATGCTCTCATGATTAAATGAAACCCTATTTTGGGAGGCTTGGTTTTCTTATGAAGCATAAATCCAATGAGTGATGTTGGAATTTCTCTGTTTTGAGGCTAGTCTGTTTTCACAAACTAGGCCAAGTTTTATTCATGCAAGTCCATAAAACTCTCTTCCTTCTCTCTTTGAATTCTTTTGAATCTTGGTGTCTAGAAATCATATGCCCTAAACTTGTGATCCTTTTCCGATTCAAGTGCTGGCCGTTGATTCAAACCTGGGAAGGATCTGTCCATTTCTAAAAACAACAACTGCAGCAATTTTCTTTTCCTTCTGAGCATCAGCTTGCAGCAGCAGATCGCCAGCAGCTGGGCCTCGCAGCCCAAATAGAGCAGCAGCCCAACGGCAGGACCCCATGCCACAGCTGCTTCCTCCAGCCCGCGTACCCCTTCGATCAGCAAGCACGCTTCCACTTGACTTCGTTCTTCTCTGCACGGTGCCAATCTGGAGCTCTACTTGTCGCTTTCCACCTGATGAGCTGCTGAGCGCGCTTCCCTAGGGCTATATCGAGGTCCTAGGTGACGTGCCCTCAAGCCCTAACCCCTGTATCCTTGCAGCGCCGCCGCCCTCGTCTCCCCTTCTTTTCTCCACCTACCGAGAGAGACCAATAGGGAGGAGTGGAGGAGAAGCAGCGCCATGGCCGTCGCCGGGCCACCTGAGCTCGGGAATTGAACTGCGCTGTCGCCCGCGTCCTCTACGCAGGAGAACCGGAGCCGAAGCCTTCTGGAACACCGGGAATTGGAAGTTCTGTTGCGCTCCTCCTCGTCGCCATCTCTGTCTGCGCGCCGCACCTCGAGCTCTGCAACTTCGTCCCGACTTCCCCGCCTTGTCCTCGTCATAAGAGACCCCCAGTGAGCTCCCCATCCCATTCCACCTCTCCTCCATCGTCCTTAGGTTCTACCGCCGCTGCCCTGTGTCTACCAGAGCCGCTCGCCGCGCGCGCAGCAGCAGTTCGCCGTCAGCAGCCGTCCGACAGTAGTGTACAAAAACCACGTACCAGCCCCTGATCATCTCGTCGGTGGCGTCCCTGTGTCGCTCTACTTCGGATACAGCGAGAACAAAAGTTGTAGACGGTCGTCCCCTCTTTCCAACGAGATATAGCACGCCCAAAACCATCGTCTAAATCCATCAAAAATCATCTCGAAAGTTAGGCAAATCTCTCTGTCGTTTACTTGACAAAATTCAGTCCACAGCTGCAGATATACACGTTGTTCCTTTCCACTTTTCAAGTTTGTCACGGCGAGATAGACGAATATAAAAGCTCTGCATCGTAGCACCTAGAACTCTCTCTCTAACGCTGGAAATCTCGCCCAAATCCTTCTTCTGTATCTCTCGGAAGCTTCCGCGAAAGATGAAGAAAAACACTGGAAAACTTCATCAGTTTTTGACATCTTTATACCTCTGTTCCCGGTGATCCAGAGAGCGCCACCAGCGGCCTATGGCTAAAATTTTTGTGTTTAATTGCAGACAGATATACCATCTAGCCTTGGCTTCAAACGTCACCCAAAACCGAGCTGTGTAACACCCGCTATCATCCCCGCAAGTTCGCTTCGGCTTGGAGTTCGATGGTATCGAACTTCAGATATATCTGAAGCTGTTCTTCAGTACTCCCGCTTCGTCTGCGGTCCTTAAGAAAATCGCGGCCCATCTAGTAACAACAAACCGCTAGCAGCTCAGTTGGTAGAGCCCCATATATTCTCCTTTGTGAGGTCCTAGGTTCGAATCACAACAGATGCAATTTTGGACCATCCTTTTGTATGTTTCTTCCCTGTACCACTAACATCCTTACCCCACCTATGTACCAAATGAAGTAAAGGTTTTAAAATGAATAAATCATAACTCTTAATTGCTTAATCCAAATCATATTTGTTATATATGTTCTTGAATCAGAAAAATATGAGGATTTCAAATATGCCATCCAAAATAATGTTTGACTAATTTAAATTTTCGAGATGATTAAATTTGCAATAAATGCCTTTACTTAATAAATTAATAACTTTAATTCTGTAATTACAAATTTGACAAATAATATGTCTAAATCGATCAGCGCGACGAGCATGTTCTGTTTATGCATTCTATGACATGAATTGAAGCATGTATCATGTAAATATTAATTATACAGCAATGTTTATGGGAGCAAAACATGACTAAAAACCTAATAAAATGCTTTACTCTTGTACCCCACACCTCACCCATGCCATGCTTTGCTATGCCATGTAAATTGTGCATCATTCATCATGGCATGCTTGGTTGCTTGTCGCATTTTATTCATATGCTTACGCACTTTATTTATTTTGGCCTTATTTGTTTGGTTCTTTTCGAATAGACGACGAGCAGGGGAATTATCAGGAATCCCAAGAGTACTACCCAGATCCATCTCTCGCTTCAACTGAGCTACCAGGCAAGCCCTACCACATGCTTGCATACATATAGTACCTATTGCCTCTATCTTATTCTTGCATCATGGAGTTGCGATTGCACTAAATTGAATCCCAAGTACTGCATAGCCTTTACTTTTAAACCCCGCCGAGCTTGTTCCTCCATCCCATGAGCCACTACTACAGGAGTTGTTTGAGCCATGAGGGTCGTAGAACATCATGTGTAGGGTATGTGAGTGTCTGATGGATAACGAGGTACCTAAAAAACTTAACCTGTGTAGTAATGGGATAACTAATGAAAGAGGCACCGGTGGGCAATATCTGTTATTTGGTTTTTATGTCCACTTGTGTCCCGTAGGACCCCGAGTACTTGATACTTGTTCGTTAGCTATCGCACTATCCGCATGTGGGACCATGAATCCCCTTAGCCAGAGCTTGATTCATTTCTTATTTCTTGGGGCCACAAACTAGTTTGGGGTTTTATTACTATCCTATGCCTATGCTATGCTTTACTGTTTTATTTACGATTGTGCGTGGAGCACCTGTACTGTTTTGGATCGTGACACGTTTTCGCTGTATCGACAAGCCCAGTCACACTTTCGAGTTCCCAGTCGTTTACCGCCGTCCACACAAACCCTGGGTCCGTCTCGGAGCCGGCCAACTTCGACGCCGGTAGCTTAGTGGGGTGGCCCCCTGAAATATTTTATGAATCCTATGATTGCTTTGTCGTGAAAGCCTCGTTGGGTTTTGATTTGGTTTTTCCGAGGTTGATCGTGCGTGTGTTGCTATTTGTGCACCCCTGTAGGGTAAATCTTTCTGAAAGCCGTGTCCGCGGTTATGGACGACTTGGAGCACAGTTTCTCGATCATAGACAAGCATAACTAAAGTACCGTCTTTAATTTGACTAAATATCTGACTAGTAATTAGTGCAATATTCATGGAATGACTAATAAAACTGCCAATGGATGGGTTGTTCGTTCGCTTTCTCGTTGGTAAGCGAGAAGGAGGATTAATTTACTAGTGTTAAAGGTTCTCACGATCATAGAAGTCATCGTTGAATGTGCAGGAGTCATAATGGATCTCCAGGTCCCGCTTCTGATTATTGATCTGAGAGGAGTCTCAATCATGTCTGCATTATTCGCAAACCATACGGTGACACACTTTAGGTTTCCCAAACACCATTTGGAGCATATATGTTTCAGACAAAAGAACTGCAACACGCTGGAATCATTTCGATGGAAACAGGAATTGTTTCAGGTGAAATTGCGAAAATTGGTTCTGCATGTGATATTGAAATGTTGCAGGGGGTTTTATGTGAATGTTTGTTAATTAAAGTAACTAAAAAAATTCTGAATAAAATAAATAAAAGAGTTTTATTAAATGAGAGTTGCATTAAATTTGGTGGAAATTTAATGCATGTGAGTGGAACTTTGAGTGGACGCAAAATTGATGTGAGTGGAGCTTCCACCACATGAATGAGGAAGAGGTGGGGGCACCCCCATGGGCGCCGGCCATGGGAGGGGAGGAGCCCCCTCTCCTATAAAAGGCCCCCCTCTCCTCCCTCACAAAGTACACCTCCTCATGAAGGATCTCTCTCCCCCTCTAGATATATTCCCCCATGGTCTCGGATTAGCGAGATACATGTTCTCGGTGGCATTTCATCTGGAAGGAGTTGCTGCTTCTGCTGATTCGCTAGAACGAGGAGGTGTAGGTTGTACGGTGGCCCCAACGTGTGTGCGAGGATGGATGCGCTGCTGATTTGCGGCGCTAGGACTTCCACACGATCTTGAGATCGGCAAGCGTACAACTACATCATCCACGAGTTCCAACTCGTTAACAAAACTTTGTTTCTTCGAGGGTAAGTTCTCTATGGATGTTTATCCACCCATTGCTTGTTTCTAATAGATAGATCTTGGCGTATAGTTCCCATCGTAGGAATTTTTTTGTTTTCTATGTTTTGAACCCAACAGTGGTATCAGAGCATGATCTATGCGTAGGTGCTTTGCACGGGTAGTACACATATGTTTATATGTGGGCGATGATGATCATGTTATTGCTTCTTTCATGTATTTTGGATATTGGTTGCATTGTTGGGGGGATACCCCCGGGTAGGGTCACGCTGGGGTATAAAGGCCGAGTTAGCCGAGGTACGGCACGGTCAAAGCAAGCACAGGCCAGGTCACCTCAAGGCAGGCCGACTTACGGAGTAACCCGGCCCGTGGGGCATCTGCCTTGCATTAACCTGGCCGGCATAAAATATATGTCGGCCATGTTTGTCTATCTATTATGGATGTACCCTCGTAGCCGGGTTAGCCAAGCACTAGCCTAACTACCACTTGGCTTCCAAGAGAAGGAAGGAATCTCCCGCTGGTCAAAATGTGGCCTTTGCTAGCTGTAGCATGAGCGAAGCAAAGTAGAGGGAAGGACTAGTGGGGCAGGGGCGACCAAGATGATGCGAGCAGTGTCGGCTGATGTAGCCCATGTCTGGTGACGCTTAAAGGCATGGATTACATAGAGGTTTACGTCCATAGTCCGGACAAATTGTTAAAGAGAATAAAGAGCATCTAGCTTTAACCAAGGGGCATATTCGGGGAATATGCTGCCACGTGTGCCCTAACTTTGTAACCCGGGCTCCCCTATAAAAGGAGAACCAAGGCTTCTATAGAAGGAGATCGATCATTTTCTCTGTCTAAGATAGAACTCTGGAGCTAAGTTGTGGGGAGTAAGAGACCTTGTCTCCTTCTCACGAATAGCTCTGGGAGCACTTGTAACCACCATTGATAGAGGAAATACAACAACACTTGTGCGTGGAATCACCACGCTATCCCTCCCTAGAATCCCCTAGCGCTCATTGGCCCCATCTTTAGCCTATCCATGGCATCTGCCGTGCCACCACCACGACAGTTGGCGCCCACCATGGGGCTAGCGGTGCTTGTAGGGGTGAAAATCCAGATGGGAAGCATCTCCAGCACCGGCGAGCGCATCGTTTCCGGCCTGGTTCAACATTTTGGACCGCTGGACTACGTCAGCAACAATGCAGGGAGCTTCGGCAGGCGTCCTCCTCCGTGCAAGGGCCTGTTCATCAAGCTTGGCACGCACAAGATCTATGTCGGCGTGGACGAGTCCTGCGTTCATCCGTGACACGTCGTCGAGGGAGGCGAACCGCCTCTTAGCGCAACTCGCGGTGTGCGTATCACTCGCCCTGCTAGCAGCATTGAGGTCATGATGGCTGCACCGGACGCAGGAGCGAGTAAGGGCCTGGCGCTAGACCCGGAAGTCACGCAAAAACATGTAAGGTCTACGTTCCCACCTCTAGAAAGGCCAGAGAATGTACTCCAGCAAGCAATAGATAGCCTAGCAACACCAATAGCTCCTGTGGTAGATCCGGCTCAGGAGCAAGTTGAGTTGGAGGAAACTAGGCAGAAAATGTTAGCTGGCGCCAAGAAGGTAGAAGAGTTACAGCAGTCCTTGAACATCACCTTGAGGGAATATGCGAAGGCAAACCGCATTGATGGGGTGAAAATCCGAGGTAGAAACCTGAATACTGTGATTGACAAGGAGTACGAGCCTAGGCCGGGTAAGATAGCCACAATCATAACAGGAGGGCTGGAGAGGTACAATACTCTGGCGAAAAACCTCAGGGCGGCAAATGCAGCTGCATCCGAGTTAGAAGGTCTAACCGGAGAAGCCCGGGAAAGGCAACAGGAATGGGTGAACCACTTGCTGAGGGTAGCTTGCTAGCAAAACGAGGAAATGAACAAGGCAAACCCGACACCACCAGGAGCGTCGCACGTGGTTCATTCGGCTAGAAATAACCCGGCCAAGTCCGCCGGAGCCGCATCATCTCCGGGTCATGACCCGAGGAGAGAAGAGGTGGTAAATTCTGGGAGAAGAGACAAACAAATGGTCCCCTATGACCCAGTAAGAGCTCGGAAAGGCAAAGAAGTGCAAGTTGATGAGGATCACCACAGTACCAGCCGAGGTAACCGCGACCAAGGAAATGCCGGTCAAAGGAACGTTGCCAACGGAAATGCCGGATAGTGTTATCCGGCGGGGGCAGGGCAAAATGCACCTCGGCAACAACAACAGCCATATGCACCTCGGCAGGAGAGAAGTGCTGGCCAAGCGATGCAACAACAGAATGCTCATCCAGATCAAGGAAGATACAGTGATGGTTATTCGGCGATGGTCAATGATGGATACCCAAGACCGGAGCACCATGTGATTGGCTCAAGGCTGGGAAGCAGAAACCTGCAGCCAGATGATGCGAGAATGAAGCTTGACCGGGTTTATATGTCGGAGATGATCGAAGTATAGGGACCTCCAGGACCGACGTGTTTTGGGCCCCAGATCATGAAAGAGCCATCTGTGCCGAATTTCCAATTGGCGAGAGGAACAAAGACCTATGATGGAAGCACCAAACCTGAGGATTGGCTCACTGATTAAGCAACAACAGTCAAGACCGCAACAGGAAATTTGAGATGGGTAGTGAGGTATGTGCCCTAGATGTTGGAAGGACCCGTGAGAGTTTGGCTAAACAACTTGCCGCTAGGAAGTGTCAACTGTTGGTTGGATTTCTAGGAGTTGTTCGTCAGCAACTTCTCAAGCACCTACAGGAGGCCCAATAGGCCACATACTTTGGCTTTATTCCGGCAGAGGCCGAATGAGCCTGACCGAGATTTCCTGACTCGGTGGTGTAATGTGCGTAACTCATGTGATGGGGTAATTGAATCACAAGAAATTGTGTGGTTCGCCCAGGGCTATAGATATGGAAGTATGTTGTGGCAAAGGTTACAGCAAGATATGCCAACCACTTTGGCTGAGACGATCTGGATCGCGGATTCATATGCTTTGGGGGACCCAACTCAACCCCGGCTAATGTCAAGCGAGGCGAATGAGGATTATTACAACCGAGATGGCTCCGGGTCATCAAGAAGAAATGATTTTCGAGGAAAAAGAAGGGACGAGCGTCCGGATTATAGATATAAATCACAGTAGGATGCAACGGTAGACCGAGATCAGCCCAATGCCGGAGCCAGCCAGCGCTAGAAAACTGGAGGCCAACAATGGCAGCAAAAGGGTGAAGGCAGAAGCCCTGGACCCCGGAGTAGAAGAAGCAGTGGTAGGAGCGAAAATATCGTATGAGGTATACGTTCGAGTCTATGTTGGATCAACCTTGCAAATTTCATACGCCAAGTCCGAATAGACCGGTGAATCATACGACCCGGCAGTGTGAGTGGATGAGAAAGCTAGAACAGCGTAGTTCGGGGAATGCTCAGGCACCTCGGAACGAAGCACCTAGGTAGCCATTACTAACAGGGGGGAATGGACAACAACTGATGTTGCCTCCACCTCCATCGAGATATGAAAATCAAGAAAGGAGGGATGTTGTGCATCAAGTGCATAATAACCAGTAGCAAGATCCAGGTTACCACACAAATGAGGGACGAAACGAGTACAAGGAACATCACCAAAGTTACTGTATATTTACCACGGAAGAAACTGACTAGAAAAGCTTGCAGCACCGGCATATGGAGGTAAATGCGGTAATGTCGGCGGTGGTGAGGTATATGCCTTGGTCGGATCAGGAAATTACGTGGAGTATCAAAGATCACCCAAAGCTCATGCCCAATCCAGGGACCTACGCGCTGGTCCTGGATCCGATGTTCATCGGGCCAAATCTCAATGTGAAGTTTTCCAAGGTACTGATAGATAATGGGAGTAGAATTAACATCATGTACAAGGATAGCATGCACAAGTTGGGGATATCAGAGAATATGATCCAAGCTACAAGGACCACCTTTCATGGTATTGTGCCTGGTATCTCTTGCAAACCAATTGGTAAGGTCTAGGTTGACGTGCTGTTTGATACAAGGGACAATTGCCGGACTAAAAATTTGGAGTTCGAGGTAGTAAACTTGGAAAGCGCCTATCACGCGTTACTCGGCAGGACCGTGCTGAACAAGTTCATGGCAAGTACTCACATTAGTTACTTAAAGATGAAACTGCCCGGACCAAGGGGAGTGATAACCATAGCCGGGGACTTCAGGCGCTCTATTGAATGTGCGTTCGCCGGGTCTAATCTGGCCGAGTCACTCATGATTGCTCAAGAGAAGAGGAAAATAATGTAAGTGGCTGCACTGGCTCAGTCTGTGCATCAGCATATGCCGACCCTGACTAACCCACATGGAAGTGTGTCATTTCAAGCAACCAAAGACACTAAGAAAGTGCCAATTTATGATCAGTTCCTAGAGCGCATCGTAACCATTGGTGCCGGGTTAGGTGACAAATAGGAAAGTGAGATCGTCAACTTCCTCTATGAGAATCGGGATATCTTTGTTTGGTCCACACAGGATCTGCAAGGTGTGCCAAGGGAGTTGGCCAAGAACTCTTTGAATGTGAGACCCGGGGCTAAGACGGTGAAGCAACCTCTCCGCCGCTTCGCCGAGGATAGGAGAATAGTCATCGGAGATGAGATAGCTAGGCTCTTGGCAGCCGGATTTATCATGGAAGTACTTTACCCAGATTGGCTCTCTAATTCGGTGCTGGTGGAGAAAAAGAAGGATGATGCGAATGTGCCAGTGGTATGGCGTATGTGCATTGATTAGACGAACCTGAATAAGGCGTGTCCAAAGAATCCATTTCCATTACCAAGGATAGATCAGGTCATAGATTCAACTGCGGTCTGTGAGTTATTGTCGTTCATAGATGCATATTCTGGTTTCCACCAGATACCCCTGAATCCATATGATCAAATAAAGACTGCATTTATCACCCCGTACGGGGCTTATTGCTATCTCACTATGCCATTTGGATTACGTAATGCAGGAGCAACGTACCAGCGATGCATGCAAAAATGCTTACACGACCAAATAGGTCGGAATGTACAAGTCTATGTGGATGATGTGGTGATTAAAACTAAGGAAAGCAATATGCTCCATAATGATATCCGACAAACATTCACGAACTTAAGACGGTTCTGAATGAATCTCAACCCGGAAAAATGCACTTTTGGTGTGCCTGTAGGGAAACTACTCGGTTTTCTGGTGTCCAGCCGAGGTATTGAAGCTAACCCGACGAAAATCCGGGCAATAGAAAGAATGGAACTACCAAAATGCCTTAACGATGTGCAGAAGTTCAATGGTTGCCTAGCATCGTTAAGCCGGTTCATATGCCGGTTGGGAGAGAAGGCCTTGCCCCTCTACCAGTTAATGAAAAGGCAGACAAATTTACGTGGACACCGCAAGCAGACATCGCGTTTCGAGAATTAAAAAGGATGCTGTCCTCTACACCAATCTTAGCCGCACCATTACCTAAGGAGCCAATGTTGCTCTATGTGGCCACGACCAACCGAGTCGTAAGTGCAGTAATTGTGGTGGAGCGTGAAGAGGAAGGAAAATTGGTGCAGAGGCCTGTGTATTATTTGAGCGAAGTGTTATCGGCTTCAAAACAGAACTACCCTCACTATCAAAAGATGGCGTATGGCATGTAAATGTCGGCCAAGAAACTCAAACACTACTTTGAGGAACACCCCATCAAAGTGATATGTGAGGCACCCATATCGGAGATTATGAGTAACAAAGATGCTAGTGGCCAAATAGCAAAATGGGCAATTGAGCTGGCCCCATATGCACCACAGTTCGATAGAAGATATGCGATCAAATCGTAGGCTGTGGCGGATTTTTTTGTGGATTGGGCCGAGATACAATATGAACCGCTTTTGCCAGACTCCAACTATTGGCGAATGCATTTTGACGGGTCAAAACTGAAAGAAGGACTAGGCGCCGGAGTAGTACTTACTTCGCCCAAGAAAGATCAGTTGAAGTATGTCCTTCAAATCCATTTCAGTGCATCAAGCAATGTTGCTGAATATGAAGCACTTGTGCATGGGCTCAAAGTGACCAAAGAAGTAGGGATACATCGGATACAGTGCTTTGGAGACTCGGATTTGGTGGTACACCAAGTTTCTGGCAATTGGGATGCCTTGGATGCCAACATGGCCCTTTACAGATTCCATGTTCAAAAGATAAATGGATTTTTCGAGGGATGTGAACTCCATCATGTACCTCGGATTGAAAATGAAGCAGCCGATACGCTGTCTAGTTGGGCTCATCCCGGCAACAAATCCCGCCAAATGTTGCTTTGGAGCACTTGAGAAAACCATCTATTACCCCATCACCGGACTCCGAGTTAATCTATATCCAGGCTCTCTCCGGGTCAGAAGCTACACCTATGGAAATAGACTAGGGGAGCACTTCGGTAAACCCGGGGACTGCTTCGGCAAACCTAGGGACTGCCTCAGCAAACCCGGGGACTATTCAGCCAAACTCGGCAAGAGTTATGTCTGTAGAGGCGATGGAAATTGATGAGGAAATTTTTCCTATCCGAGCCATACCCGCTTGGGCCAAGCCAATATTTGACTTCCTAAAAGAGGGAATCTTGCCGGATGATGAGGTAATCTCAAGGAAAATCTAGAGAAGAGCAAAGGCATATACCATTATCAATGTCGAACTATACAAAAGAAGTGTAACCGCTGTGTTGCAACCATGCGTTGATCCGGAAGAAGGGCTCAATATACTCCGGGATATCCACCAAGGAGAATGTGGCCACCATGCATCTTCAAGAGCATTAGTGGCAAAAGCTTTCCGGCATGGATTTTATTGGACAAGTGCTTTGGAACAAGCAGAGGATCTGGTGAGGAAATGTAATGGGTGTCAGGGGTACGCCACCAAAACCCATATACCAATGTCAGAACTGAAGACCATTCCCATTACTTGGCCATTTGATGTATGGGCCTAGACATGGTAGGACCATTTAAGCCGGCTAAGGGAGGAATGACCCATATCTTGGTTATGGTGGACAAATTTACTAAATGGATCGAAGTAAAGCCAATCAGGAAATGTGATGGGGCAACAACAGTAAAGTTCCTCAAGGATATAATCTTGAGATATGGCTACCCACATAGTATCATAACTGATAATGGCATAAATTTTGCTGAAGGAGCATTTGCGAGGTTCTGCCGAGAGAAGAAAATCGGGCTAGATGTAGCCTCCGTGGCCCACCCCGCATCGAACGGGCAAGTGGAAAGATCCAACAGACTAGTGTTGTCCGGAATAAAACCCCGGCTCATAGAGCCACTCCAAAGATCAGCGGGGTGCTGGATAGAAGAACTACCAGTGGTACTGTGGAGTTTAAGAACAACTCCGAATCGATCAACATACTATACGCCATTTTTTCTGGTATATGGGGCAGAAGTTGTACTACCAGACGACATTGAGCATGATTCACCAAGGGTCACCCAATACACAGAAGTCGAAGTGTGCGAAGCCCAGAAAAATGATGTTGATCTGCTAGAAGAAGCGAGAGAACTGGCCTTGTCCAGATCCGCCATATATCAGCAAAATCTCCGATGCTACCATAGCCGGAAAGTAAACCCCCGAGTCTTGCGGGAAGGTGATTTGGTACTACGGTTGGTGCATCGCACTGCTGGCATACATAAGTTATCCCCTCCATGGGAAGGACCTTTCATTGTAAGCAAAGCTTTGCACAATGATTCCTACTATCTTATTGATGCACATCCACAGGAAAAGAACAAGGCAGACAGGTCCGGAGAGGAATCTAAGCAACCATGCAATGTAGCACTACTTCGTCCTTTTTACACCTGACAAAGAGGTGAATGTATCCAAGCTACTCATATGTCGGTATGTATGTCGGCAATGGGTTTATTAATGAAACTTTGGCACCCCAAGTAGAAACTCGGGGACTGCCATAATAATTGTTCCTTTTGCTTTCATATTTTTATATGTTGGCTGGGTTAAGTTGCTTACATCTTAACTAGATTAGTAATGTGTGAGCACCAAAAACCCAACTCTTCGACTTTGCTGCTGTCCAACAGGAATTGGCTTCATGGCAAGCAAGAGAAGAAGTTTGGAATTGCAAAGCACATGAAAAAAAACTAAGGGAAAGAACTTAAGCGAGCTGACATTTGTTATTCGAACTAACCCTTTGTTTACTTTATTCGTCTACCGCCGGATTATTTTGAGCTAATCTCAAAGCTTCAAGTATTGTTAAGTCAATTTTTTGAACCTCGGACTCGTAAGTCGAAAAACCGAATCAAGGTAGACGCGAGCCGAGTCAAAAATTGAGGGAACAAGAAAAGGAAACTCAGGGACTTTGCCCACAATAATCCGACATTAAAAACTTAGTGGCAAACAACACAAATTGTAGCAAAACTGAACCAAAGTACTTAAGTACATCTTCACCTGACATTCTGGGGATCTAACAAATATTGTTGAGTGTTTTTATGCTCAAGGAGCAGGAGCAGAAGCCGAATCATCGGCTGACTGAGGAGGTACTTCGGTGTCTGTAGGAGGGGCGTTGGCCTCGGCTTCATCTTCAGGATTGGCCTCTTCATCTTTCGAATCTTCGGCATCATCACCAAGTTCAGAGGCCTCATCCTCGCCTTCCTCGTTCTCCCTGCCCTCAGCAGCATCAATGTCATCAAAGACATCCAGATAGCTTAGACCGTCATTCCAGGCGTGGCAGAAGGAATACTGAATGAGCTTGTTGGCACAGGCCTGGCGTTGAGCGATACACTTCGGGTTATTGGACCACCTTGATCCGGTGCGCATACGCTCAAGCAGCTCCAAGTCTATATCTTCATACCACGAGAGAACGAACTTCAGCGCGGTATCAGCTCCAGCCCGTGTAGCGAACTCACGCCATAAGTTCATCTGAGTTTCGCACTCCATCAATTTGGCTATTAAAGCAGTGCTTCCTTTGGGAGTGGGCTAAGTGGGCCAGAGAGAGTTAAACATGCGCATCACTGCCAGCATGATATTTGTGCCATAGTTCTTCACTAATTCCATGCGAGCAACAAGGCTCACCAATAGATCTTCTGTCTCGTAAGGAATGGACCTGGCGGCAGGACCTGTGGGAATACCACGTTGCTCGCGAGACCGGGTTACAGCGGCAATAGCGAGAGTATCACTTTCTGGGAATTTGCCTGAGAACAGATCCACGGAAAACAGTGAGCAAAAGCACTAAATCCAGAGAGATGAAAGTTGAAAGAGGAACAGAACTCATGGGAGATCTGGAAGAGGAGACGTTGGAGCTCAGCATGGACATTGACACTGATGGCCTAGAGTTTTTCATATTCTAAGGTCACCGACATAAGTTTTACATCGGCTTCCTGCAGCAGGTTCTTGTCCTTGGAAATCTGAGTAGTCAGGCACTCCTTTTCTTCAGAAAACTCCTGATCCGCCTTATCCAACTCGGATTTATGGAGATTCTTGAGCCTTTGGATTTCGGTGTTCAGCCGAGTAATCTCTGAATCTTGGAGGCGCAGCTGAGCTATCTCGTCGTCCTTCTTCTTCAACTCATCTTGATGCTTTCCTGCTTGTTCGAGAAAATGTGTCATCATATCAGGAATGGATACGCTGTCTTCAAGGGCAGATGTTATAATGGGTTAATCTGGTGGAGCCGAAGTATAAACATCTACCGAGTCAAGGAAAGAGCGCTCAACGGTCAAGAGAACAGGACAAATTACCTTGGATTTCAGCCAGATTCTTACGCATGATAATATTCTCAGCCTCAACCTCGGTTGCATAAGTTGGATTACAAATTAATAATCACTAAGGATAACAAGAAACATGAAGGAAAAGGTCTTGAGCAAAGAAAGTTACCCTTCCTATGGTGATCCTACAACAGCTTGCCATATTGGGCGCGAACGTCTTTGTATGAGTCTAGCAAGCGCTGGAACTCAATAGTTCAGCGGTTGGTAGTGATCTGAGAAACAAGACAATGTTAGTTCACAGGCAAAATAACTCGAAGTATTCAAGATCCGGGCCAAGTGGAACTTAACCCGGTTTTAGGTGTGTGGATATTCGAAGTATTCAAGATTCGGGCCAAGTGGAACTTAACCCGGCTGTAGGTGTGTCGATATTCGAAGTATTTAAGATCCGGGCCAAGTGGAACTTAACCTGGCTCCAGGTGTGTGGATATACGAAGTATTCAAGATCCGGGCCAAGTGGAACTTAACCCATCTCTAGGAGTGTGGATATTCGAAGTATTCAAGATCCGGGCCAAGTGGAACCTAACCCGGCTCTAGGTGTGTGGATATTCGAAGTATTCAATATCTAGGCCAAGTGGAACTTAAACCGGCTCTAGGTGTGTGGATATTCGAAGTATTCAAGATCCGGGCCAAGTGGAACTTAACCCGGCTCTAGGAGTGTGGATATTCGAAGTACGTGAAATTCGGGCCAAGTGGAACTTAACCCGACTCTAAGTCTATAGCTATTTGAAAATGCTAAGGGCTTACACAAAATTCTCTCAGAGCATCCAACCGAGTAATAAATCACTCCCTCGGAGGCTCGGGGACTAGTGGGTATATCTATAAGTATTCATGTACTTAGAGCAGCATAGTAGAAGAAAAGGATTACCTCCATCATGCGGCCAGCCAAAGAGATAGCGTTGGTCGTGGAGTTCATCTGAGTGCTAAATTCAGCTGGCCCAAACTTCTCCGGCAGATCATCCCTTGGATCAATAAACTTGAAGGAAATATGCCCTGAGAGGCAATAATAAAGTTGTTATTATGTATTCCTTGTATATGATAGATGTTTATTTTGCATGCTATAATTGTACTGATAGGAAACGTCAATACATGTGTGTTTAATAAACAAAAAGGGTTCCCAGTTATGCTTCTCTTATAGACTATCTTGTTGATTAACAAGATTATCAATGTTTCCTGATCATGGACATTGGATGTTGTTAATAACAAGGTCACAATATTTGTGAAATGATGTGATGAACATTCATCCGAAGTATAGCATTACGATCAAGTCATTATGTTATATTTCTATAACATCATATGAAGTAATCTTTATCCTTAGACCATGAGATCATGTTAATTGCTAACACCGGAAGAGTATCTTGATAACATCAAACGTCACACTGTAACAGGGTGACTATAAAGGTGGGTTCAGTGCTACGAAGGTGTTATGTTGAGGCTCATGGATCAAGAGTGGAATTTGTCAATCCCGATGAAGGATAGATATACTCTGGGCCCTCTCGGTGATATCACATTAAGATAGCTTGCAAGCAAGTGATGTGATCACTAGAATGTTATATCACGGGAACGAGAAAAGAGTGCATGTCGGCAACCATATCAAACTAGGTATTTGGATACCGATGATCGAATCTCGTACATGTATTATATCATGAGACAAAGGGATTAAGTTACTAGCGTTAAAGGTTCTCACGATCACAAAAGTCATCGTTGAATGTGCAGGAGTCAGTATGGATCTCTAGGTCCCGCTTCTGATTATTGATCTGAGAGGAGTCTCAATCATGTCTGCATTATTCGCGAACTGTAGGGTGACACACTTAAGGGTTGCCGAACACCATTTAGGAGCACAAATGTTTCAGACAAAAGATTTGCAAAGCACAGTAAATGTTTCTTTAGAAACAGGAATTGTTTCGATAGAAACCGGTATTGTTTCGGGTGAAATTGCAGAAAGTGGTTCTGCATGTGATATTGAAATGTTGCAAGGGGTTTTATGTGAATGTTTGTTAATTAAAGTAATTAACCAAATTCTGAATAAAATAAATAAAAGAGTTTTATTAATTGAGAGTTGCATTAAATTTGGTGGAAATTTAATGCATGTGAGTGGAACTTTGGGTGGAGCTTGAATTGATGTGAGTGGAGCTTCCACCACATGAATGAGGAAGAGGAGGGGCTCCCTCCTTGGCCGCCGGCCATGGTAGGGGAGGAGTCCCCCCTCTCCTATAAAAGGCCCCCTCTCCTCCCTCACAAAGTGTAGCACCCCACTAAAACAACTACTAGAAAATAGCTATGTTTTTGTGTTCCGCATCATCATGACCGCATGCTCAGGTCATCATGCCACATTGCATTTGAGCATATTCATGTTTGCATGCATATATTTGACTAAAAATATTTTCTAAAAGCCTACCTTTATTTTCTAAATACCCTTCCTCTTTATTTAAAATTATAAACCCTGATCCTTCCGGATATTTTATTTTGTCTAAAAACTATTTACAAAAGACTTTTGAAATAAAATAGTAAACTAATAAGAATAAAAGTTTTTATCCGGGGAGGCAGTCCAGCCGGTCAGGCCAGAGGCCAACCGACCAGACCACCTACGACCCAACCCTAACCAAACCATAGCCTAAACCTAGTCAAACCCTCCCCGCCGCCGCACACACTGGCATGCACCCGCGCGAGCTACCCCAATTCCGCACACCACGCTCGCGGTACACACGAGACACAGCGACCACATGCACCGCGCCCCTGCCTGCATCACACAACCCAGCCGGGCCACACCACTCCCGCACCCACGTGTCCGTGCACGCGAGCCGAACGCCACCCATTCTCGTGAGGTGGCCCCACCACGCGCGTCGTACGCGACCACCCACCCCGACGTGGTCTTCCTCGTGATCCCTCTCTCGCTCCCCTTCATCCCCATCGTGACCCCGACCCCCTCCCGATGCGCCGCCGCCCTCTCGCCGCTGAGCCAGCGGAACCACCGCTGCCTCCTCCTCCCGAGTCAAGCTCCTCGAACCACTGGACGTGCTCCCGGCCTCTGTCGACCTCAGGCCTACGCGAGCCCTCCCATCTGCCACCTCCTCACCTAGTTCGCCACCGCGCCGGACCGTGGCCCTCCCTGCCGTCAGCGCTGCTCCTCGCCTCGATCGGTGCCCCTCCGGCTAGCGCCCGACCTGCATCGAGCTCCGGCGCCACCTTCTCCTGCAGACGGCAGGCGCGACCGTCGCCCCTGCTCGTCGTTCAAGCCAAGCCCCGCCGTGCCACTCGCCTCGCCGCAAGCTCCTCTCCGTCCTAGGCCGCCTGCAGCCTCTGTGACGTGCGCGCGCCTGCGGCCACCTCCTGAGCGCGTCCTCGCCTTGTCCACTGTGCCCTATTCGCCTCACTCGCCCTGCAGAGCGCCGTGGCTACCCCAGCGCGTCTGAGCCTCCTCCATCTGCAGATGAATGACCCACGACTTCCTGTACGTCTCAAACGAGCCCTGCAGCTCTCATGTTATGATGCGACTCCTACTGGTAACATGTGTTGAAGGATGCTGTGTTGAAGTGCTGGTGGTGACATAGTGATGTGGACATCGAGCTGTTGTTATGTGGATGGGGTACTGCAGGTGTGTATACTGCATGACCGACGATTGCACGAGGACCCAAAGAGCTAACGACGAGAACCTTACCAACTCCAAGAGCCCCCATCCACAGATTCGATGACCAAAGAGCATCCTCACGGAACCGATCGGATCGCCTTCATGGACCTTGAGAATCCCTGATCATGGACAACAAGACAATGACCCGGAACTCCAAGTACTCCTTCATGGACTCAAGATCTTCTTCCCGGACCCGGAGACCGATCCCCGTCGAACCCCGAGACCCTGGATCCGAACCCCCAATGTGTGATTCCCTTTCCGAGGCCCCTATTTTTATAATATATGACATCTATCTTGTGCATATGAATTGTCATGCTTGTATACATGTTTATTTGTTCGTGGTACTTTGTCGATTCACCTCATAATTAAATATGGAGACCATATGCGGGCTATTCTAGTCTTATATTGGCTCCATTTAAATTTGTGTAGCGAACCGATGCCATGTTTTGCCTTGCTAAGCCAACATTTAAATTGCGGGGTAGCTAAACAACATGAACCTCCTAATTAATTGTTGGGACCCCGGTTCTGCTTAATATTGCCTAGTTGCATCACATCTTTGCCATGTCATGCCTCATGCCCGATCTTCTGCCATAGTATTAAATAGTGCATCTGGTGTTTCTTTTAGTGTTTGGTTCTTCACGGATTAGGCCGTTGAGTGGATGCGAGTATCGACAAGTTCTTTGGATAATATATCTTCGACAATGTTTCCCAGGCGAGCATCTCCCCCTTTCTACCTATTTTGCTTTTATAGTCTTTATTTCCTCCTGTTGATCTATTGCTATCTGTGTCGCGTTGCTTTAGTTTCTGTGCACCATTTATACTCCTTGCAGCCCCTAAATTGCCATGGACACATCCTATTGCCTGTTGTTTGATAGATAGTCGGCCTTGTGAGTCGTAGTTGCTTTCTTATGTGTTGCTTCGCGTCGTTGAAGTTCCACCGTTGACGGCAAGTTGGCACATGATAAATGGTGGAGATGCTTAATGGTGGAGATGATCATGACTTTAAATACAACTTGATTAATTGTTGGGACTAGATATAAGTAATTCAGAGGCATCGGTGGGCAATAGCAAATATTTGGTTTTTAACCGCTCACTTGTGTCCCGTAGGCCCCGAGTACTTGATACTTGTTCCTTGACTATCGCACTATCCGCATGTGGGACCATGAATCCCCTTAGCCAGAGCTTGATTCATTTCTTATTTCTTGGGGCCACAAACTAGTTTGGGGCTTTATTACTATTCTGTACTAATACCATGCCTTACTGCTTTATTTATGATTGCGCGTGGAGCGCCTGTACTGTTTAGGAACCCCGTGCCACGTTTCCGCTGTATCGACAAGCCCAGTCACACTTTCGGGTTTCCAATCGTTTACAACCGTCGCCACACACCCTGGGTCCATCGCGGAGCCGGCCTACCTCGTAGCAGGTAGATTATTAGGGGTGCCCCCTGAAATATTTTATGAATCCTGTGATTGCTTTGTCGTGAAAGCCTCATTGGGTTTTGATTTGGTTTTTCCGAGGTTGATCGTGCGTGTGTTGCTATTTGTGCACCCCTGCAGGGTAAATCTTTCTAAAAGCCGTGTCCACGGTTATGGACGACTTGGAGCACAGTATCTCGATCATAGACAAGCATAACTAAAGTAGTGCTATAAATTTGACTTAATATGTGACTAGTAATCAGCTTCACTACAATGGAATAGATAATGAAAGTGCCAACAACTGGTGGAACTGGGGTGTATCGTATCATGTTATACCTGCCTAGTAAGTATCACGACTCCAATGGAATGAAATAAAAGTGCCAACAACTGCTGGGTTTGGGATGTCACATGCTAATTGTATCTGACTAGTAAGTACTGCAACTACATTTGAATGGTTAACTAAAACTTCCCACTACTTATGCTATCAAGATGACTCATGCTATCTATATCTGACTAGTAATTGCTACAACTATAATGGAATAAATAAAATTGCCAATTGCGTGAGTTCCTCGGTTTGAGTTCCTCATGTGGTCTCGAGGGGGAAATACCAGGATGGGTATGTTTTGGTGCTACCATCAGGTCGGATCCGAATAGGTCTTTCTTATCCCTCTCTAATAGCCAATAGTTGAATCGAGTCTCTATAGATTGTTTAGTGCATGCTAAGCTGCCGCTTCAGCCCACCATACCTATGTAGGCGAGGGCCGCCGAATTTTGGCCTCGCCGTGTACTGGCCTCAGTACTGACGCTCCTGTTTTTCCTTTGCCCTTTGTCGGCACCCCTTTTGTTTTAGCAGGTTTGAGATCGACGTCGTTAGTAGGGTTACCCTTCCGGCTTGGCCTGGGCAGGGTTATGGACGCCATTGGTTATTCTTTAGGGCTCTTAGCCCCATTTGCATCTTATCCGTACTCGGATGTTGTATCATTTTCAAGGTGATTTGGATCTTTGTATTATATATATATGTATTCTTGACTCATGGAATAGTTGTTGTATATATATGTTATGTGGGTTCCATCATGGACTATTGTGTAATGATATTACTTCGTTTTCCACCCGCACGCAAGTGCTTGGTGGGCATCTTTGAATCGTTTCTATGCGGGTTTAGTGGGAATCGCTAAAACTTGCATAGAGCCAATTCGAGGGTGTTACAGAGTGGTATCAGAGCTCAGCAGTTGCGATACCCCACTGGTCCAGCCTGTATAATAACCTAGCTAACGGACATTGTAGAGTGTCAAAATTATTTTGCAAAATCGGTTGGATAGATCTAAGTAGGTATGTTTTTACTCCTTACCCTATGCTATTATCCTCTTACCTTTGCATGTTTTGAATCTACTCTCTTACCTTTTTCAAGTCCAGGAAATTCTCGTGGTTGGGTTTTCTATCGTACCTTCAAGGTTTCGCTTCCTTCCTCTTATAACGGTGTTCTGCACCCGGTCTTCATGCTATCTGAGGAATCCTTCCTCTGTTGTACCTTTGTTTGTTCTAAAATCCACTAATTTTTTCTTTGTACCTTCCGGAGTTTTCCAACAAGACAACAACATCCGCGTCAGATCCGATGAAGAGCCTACATCACTCCTTTGTTTTCAGGACATCGCTTTTGAAGATCTTCAGTCTAAAATTCTGAGAGTTGGTGGCATAATTCTCCTATTCATGTGCAGAGTAATGCTTTGAGTGCGTGATGGACTGATCCCCATCTGACTACTCTTATCATTCGCTTTTGTACATTAAATCGGTGAATCAATGCAATCTTTACTCCTTTCATAGAAGTTAAAGGTGGCCTTATCTTTTGAGACCTTTACCTTCGTCCCTGTTTCTCCAGAGTGTTCTTTCGACGAATGTGAGCAACGACCCCTTGTTGGTGGTGTCCCCGAATTCAAGATGCAGCAGAATCCTTGTTAGTGGTGTCGCGAAGATCTACATGAAGTGAGAAGATTCAGACCATCGGCCCTCTTCCCCGTACCATGAGGCGGATCTCGAGGGAGAGATCCATTGTTAGTGGTGTTGAATTGTAGCACCCCGCTAAAACCACTAGTAGAAAATCTCTATGTTTTTGTGTTGCGCATCATCATGACCGCATGCTCATGTCATCATGCCACATTGCATTTGAGCATCTTCATGTTTGCATGCATATATTTGACTAAAACTATTTTCTAAAAGCCTACCTTTATTTTCTAAATATCCTTCCTATTTATTTCAAATTATAAACCCCGATCCTTCCGGATATTTTATTTTGTCTAAAAACTATTTACGAAAGACTTTTAAAATAAAATAGTAATCTAATAAGAATAAAAGTTTTTATCCGGGAGGCAGTCCAGCCAGGCAAGCCAGAGGCCAACCGACCAGACCACCTACGACCCAACCCTAACCAAACCCTAGCCTAAACCTGGCATGCACCCGCGCGAGCTGCCCCAATTCCGCACGCCACGCTCGCGGTACACCCGAGACACACGCGACCACATGCACCCCGCCCCTACCTGCATCGCACAACCCAGCCCGGCCCCACCACTCCCACACCGACGCGTCCGCGCACGCGAGCCGAACGCCACCCATTCCTGTGAGCTGGCCCCACCAAGCGGGTCGTACGCGACCACCCACCCCGACGCGGTCTTCCTCGCGATCCCCTCTCTTGCTCCCCTTCATCCCCATCGTGACCCCCACCTCCTCCCAATACGCCGCCATTCCTCTTCCCCGCTCACGCGTAGAACCACCGCCTGCCTTGCCTCTCGACTCGCATCAAGCTCCTCCAACCACCAGACGTGCTCCCGGCCTCTGTCGACCTCAGGCCTATGCGAGCACGCCCATCTACCACCTCCTCCCCCAGTTTGCCACCACTCCGGACCATGGCCCTCCCCGCCGTCAGCGCCGCTCCTCGCCTCGATCGGTGCCCCTCCGGCTAGCGACCGGCCTGCATCGAGATCAGGTGCCACCTTCTCCTGCAGGCGGCAGGCGCGACCGTTGCCCTTGCTCATCGTTCAAGCCAGGCCCCGCTGTGCCGCTCTCCTCGCCGCAAGCTCCTCTCCGTCCCGGGCCGCCTGCGGCCTCTGCGACATGTGCGTGCCTGCAGCCACCTCCTGAGCGCGTCCTCGCCTCGTCCACGCCGCCCTATCCGCCTCCCTCGCCCTACAGAGCGCCATGGCCGCCCCAGCGTGTTCGAGCCTCCTCCATCTGAAGATGAACGACCCACGACTTCCTGTACATCCCAAACGAGCCCTGCAGCTCTGATGTTATGATGCGACTCCTAGTGGTAAGATGTGTTGAAGGATGCTGTGTTGAAGTGCTAGTGGTGACATAGTGATGTGGACATCGAGCTGTTGTTATGTGGATGGGGTACTGCAGGTGTGTATACTGCGTGACCGACGATTGCACGAGGACCCAAAGAGCTAACGACGAGAACCTTACCAACGCCAAGATCCCCCATCCACAGATTCGATGACCAAAGAGCATCCTCACGGAACCGACCGGATCACCTTCATGGACCCAGAGAATCCCCGATCAGGGAAAACAAGACAATGACCCGGAACTCATGGTACTCCTTCATGGACTCAAGATCTCCTTCCCGGACCCGAAGACCGATCCCCGTCGAACCCCGAGACCCCGGATCCGAACCCCCAATGTGTGATTCCCTTTCCGAGGCCCCTATTTTTATAATATATGACATCTATCTTGTGCATATGAATTGTCATGCTTGTATACATGTTTATTTGTTCGGGGTACTTTGTCGATTCACCTCATAATTAAATATGGAGACCATATGCGGGCTATTCTAGTCTTATATTGGCTCCATTTAAATTTGTGTAGCGAACCGATGCAATGTTTCGCCTTGCTAAGCCAACATTTAAATTGCGGGGTAGCTAAACAACATGAACCTCCTAATTAATTGTCGGGACCCCGGTTCCGCTTAATATTTCCTAGTTGCATCACATCTTTGCCATGTCATGCATCATGCCCGATCTTCTGCCATAGTATTAAATAGTGCATCCGGTGTTTCTTTTAGTGTTTGCTTCTTCACGGATTTGGCCGTTGAGTGGATGTGAGTATCGACAAGTTCTTCGGATAATATATCTTCGACAATGTTTCCCAGGCGAGCATCTCCCCCTTTCTGCCTATTTTGCTTTTATAGTCTTTATTTCCTCCTGTTGATCTATTGCTATCTGTGTCGCGTTGCTTTAGTTTCCGTGCACCATTTATACTCCTTGCAGCCTCTAAATTGCCTGTTGTTTGATAGATAGTTGGCCTTGCGAGTCGTAGTTGCTTGCTGATGTGTTGCTTCGCGTCATTGCCGTTCCACCGTTGACGGCAAGTTGGCACATGATAAATGGTGGAGATGCTTAATGGTGGAGATGATCATGAATTTAAATACAACTTGATTAATTGCTGGGAATAGATATAACTAATGCAGAGGCATCGGTGGGAAATAGCAAATATTTGGTTTTTAACCGCTCACTTGTGTCCCGTAGGCCTCGAGTACTTGATACCTGTTCCTTGACTATTGCAC
Source organism: Avena insularis (assembly GCA_023614405.1). Taxonomy (NCBI): domain Eukaryota; kingdom Viridiplantae; phylum Streptophyta; class Magnoliopsida; order Poales; family Poaceae; genus Avena; species Avena insularis. The sequence goes on from CM042690.1 coordinate 511,280,302, forward strand.
TATCCGCATGTGGGACCATGAATCCCCTTATCCAGAGCTTGACTCATTTCTTATTTCTTGGGGCCACAAACTAGATTGGGGCTTTATTAATATTCTGTACTTATGCCATGCCTTACTGCATTATTTATGATTGCGCGTGGAGCGCCTGTACTATTTAGGAACCCCGTGCGATGTTCCTGCTATATCAACAAGCCCAGTCACACTTTTGGGTTCCTGGTCGTTTACAGCCGTCGCCACACACCCCGGGTCCATCACGGAGCCGTCTGACTTCGTAGCGGGTAGCTTATTGGGGGTGGCCCCCTGAAATATTTTATGAATCCTATGATTGCTTTGTCATGAAAGCCACATTGGGTTTAGATTTGGTTTTTCCGAGGTTGATCGTGCGTGTGTTTCTATTTGTGCACCCCTGCAGGGTAAATCTTTCTGAAAGCCGTGTCCGCGGTTATGGACGACTTGGAGCACAGTATCTCGATCATAGACAAGCATAACTAAAGTAGTGCTATAAATTTGACTTAATATGTGACTAGTAATCAGCTTCACTACAATGGAATGGATAATAAAAGTGCCAACAACTGGTGGAACTGGGGTGTATCGTGTCATGTTATACCTGCCTAGTAAGTATCGCGACTCCAATGGAATGAAATAAAAGTGCCAACAACTGCTGGGTTTGGGATGTCACATGCTAATTGTATCTGACTAGTAAGTATTGCAACTACAACTAAATGGTTAACTAAAACTGCCCACTACTTATGCTATCAGGATGACTCATGCTATCTATATCTGACTAGTAAGTGCTACAAATATAATGGAATAAATAAAATTGCCAACTTTGTGAGTTCCTCGGTTTGACTTTCTCGTGTGGTCTCGAGGGGGAAATACCAGGATGGGTATGTTTTGGTGTTACCATCAGGTCGGATCCAAATAGGTCTTTCTTATCCCTCTCTAATAGCCGACAGTTGAATCGAGTCTCTATAGATTGTTTAGTGCATGCTAAGATACCGCTTCAGCCCACCATACCTATGTAGGCGAGAGCCGCCGAATTCTAGCCTCCCGTGTACTGGCCTCAGTACTGATGCTCCTGTTTTTTATTTGCCCTTTGTCGGCACACCTTTTGTTTTACAGTGTTACCCTTCCAGCTTGGCCTGGGCAGGGTTATGGATGCCATTGGTTATTCTTCAGGGCTCTTAGCCCCATTTGCATCTTATCCGTACTCGGATGTTGTATCGTTTTCAAGGTGATTTGGATATTTGTCTTATATATATGTATTCTTGACTCATGGAATCGTTGTTGTATATATATGTTCTGTGGGTTCTATCGTGGACTTTTGTGTAATGATATTACTTTGTTTTCCACCCGCACGCAAGTGCTTGGTGGGCATATTTGAATCGTTTCTATGCGGGTTTAGCAGGAATCGCTAAAACTTGCATAGAGCCGATTCGAGGGTGTTACACAAAGCACACCTCCTCGTGAAGGATCTCTCTCCCCCTCTAGATATTCCCCCATGGTCTCGGATTAGCGAGATACATGTTCCCGGTGACCTTGCGTTTGGAAGGAGTTGCTGCTTCCGCTGATTCGCTGGATCGAGGAGGTGGAGGTTGTCCGGTGGCTTGAACGTGTGTGCGAGGATGGATGCGCTGCTGATTTGCGGCGCTCGGACTTCCACACGATCTTGAGATCGGTAAGCGTATAACTACATCAACCACGAGTTCCTACTCGTTAACAAAACTCGTTGTCTTTGAGGGTAAGTTCTCCATGGATGTATGTCCACCCGTTGCTCTGTACCTAGTAGATAGATCTTGGCGTATAGTTCTCATCGTAGGAATTTTTTTGTTTTCTATGCTGTGGAGGCAACAGTGGTATTAGAGCCTGATCTATGCGTAGGTGCTTTGCACAGGTAGTACACATATGTTTATATGTGGGCGATGATGATCATGTTATTGCATCTTCTATGTATTTTGTATATTGGTGGCATAGTGGGATGAAGCGGCCCGGACCAACCTTAGATGTCATCATACATGAGACTGGTTCCACGACTGACATGCAACTAGTTTTGCATAAGTGGCTGGCGGGTGTCTGTCTCTCCTACTATAGTCAATATCTGATTTGCAACGAGTTGCTAATAACTTGGTTATCCTCGTGTGGTTCATGTTCGTAGGAAAGACCGGTTCTATCTCCGAAAGCCCTAAGCCACGTAAAACTTGCAATGGATAAATTAGAGGCATCTAGTTTAGATCGTTGCTAGGCTAGTGTCTTGATATGGTATTGTTGTAAGTATATGTTTGATAGATACTCTTACAACACACTCAATCTGTAAGTTCCATAGACCTTGGCCTTACACACAAAGGAATGATAGAGATCATACCACGATGCAAATGATAGAGATCAAATGCATGAACCATATCATCTCACTTTACACATTAGATGTTAGCATCTTATACTGCTAGTTTGGTGCTTTTGGTAGCATTGTAAGATGATCCCTCATTTAGATATCAAGATAAAAATGTGTTCTTCCTTAAGTATGCATCTTTCTTTGGATCGTGTTTCGAGACATCACGTGATGATCGGGTGTACTCGACTCTATGCTTTCATACAACAGGTGTAAGACAGTTTTACACACGCGAGTACTAAGGTTCTTACTTGGCGAGCCTAGCATGTACAGACATGGCCTCGGAACATGGACTGAAAGGTTAAGCATGAGTCATATAGTTGATATGATGCCCATATAGATGCTCGCCTTTGAAGCTACACCGACTCACGTGATGATCGGACTTGGTGTAGTGGATTTAGTTCATGTAATCACCAAAAATACACGAGGGATTTCGTTTTTGAGTGGGAGTTCATTAGTAATTTGGATTAGTTGAACTCAATCTATCATAAACTTAGTCTAAATAAACTTTACAAATTCTGTTGTAGACGGCACCACCTACTTTTAATTTCAATGTGTTCATGGAGAAAGAGAAACTTGCTGTGAATGGTAGCAACTTCACCAACTGGGTTATGAATTTGAGGATTCTCATCACTGCTGCACAAAAGCAATATGTGCTAGAGGCGCCTCTAGGCCCCCTACCAGCTCCTTATGCCCCTGACGAGTAAAAGAATGTCTATATAACTCGTCAGGAGGACCACAAGTTAGTTCATTGTGCCATACTATATGGGCTAGAGCCAAAACTTCGAAAGCGTTTCGAAAATGGCAATGACTTTGATACCATGGGAGAGTTGAAAATGATTTTCGATACCCATGCTGCCGTTGAGAGTTATAATGCTTCTGAAAAGTTCTTTAGCTGCATGATGGAGGAGAACAGCTCCGTTAGTGAGCACGTACTCAAAATGTCTGGGTACACCGATAAGCTTGTGTCCTTGGGAATAATGATTCCCATTGACTTAGGCATACATCGTGTTCTCCAATCTCTGCCACCTAGCTACAAGAGCTTCGTGATGAACTATAACATGCAGGGCATGAAGAAGTCTCTTCCTGAGCTTCTGGCAATGCTTAAGACTGTATAAGTGGAGATTAGGAAAGAACATCAAGTGTTGATGATCAATAAGACCACCGGTTTCAAGAAGGACAAGAAAGGCAAGCAGAAGGGAAAGAAGGGCGGCAAATCTGTTGCCGCACCTGAAAAGAAACCTCGAGCTGGCCCTAAGTCTAACATCGAGTGCTACTATTGCAAGGGGACTGGCCATTGGAAGCGCAACTGCCCCAACTATTTGGCGGACAAGAAGGCCGGCAAGGCAAACAAAGGTATATGTGATATACATGTTATTGATGTGTATTTGACTAGTACTCGCAGTAGCACCTGGGTATTTGATATAGGATTGGTTGCTAATATATGTAACTCGATTCAGGGGTTGCGGAACAAGCGACGGCTAGCAAGGGATGAGGTCACGATGCGGGTCGGCAATGGATCAAGAGTTGATGTGATCGCTGTCAGAACGTGGCCTCTCCATATGCCATCAGGATTAGTTATAAATCTGAATAATTGTTATTTGATGCCTGCACTAAGCATGAACACTGTATCGGGATCATGTTTGATGCAAAATGGTTATTCGTTTAAGTCTGAAGACAATGGTTGTTCGATTTATATGGATAATATCTTTTATTGTCATGCACCTGTGTTGAATGGTTTATTTCTGTTGGATCTCGATAGTAGTATTACACATATTCATAATGTTGATGCTAAAAGGATTAACCTTGATGATATATCTGCATATATGTGGCACTGCCGTCTAGGTCATATTAGCGTTAAACGCATGAAGAAACTCCATTTTGATGGACTTTTGGAATCACTTGATTTTCAATCATTTGATACATGTGAGCCGTGCCTTATGGGCAAGATGACTAGAACGCGTTTTCCGGTACAATGGAATGGGCGACAGATTTATTGGAAATCATACATAATGTTGTATGTGGACCAATGAGTGTGTCGGCGCGAGGTGGATATCGTTATTTTGTTACTTTCACGGATGATTTGAGTAGGTACAGGTATATCTATTTGATGAAACACAAGTCTGAAACTTTTGAAAAGTTCAAGGAATTTCAGAATGAAGTGGAAAATCATCGTAACAGAAAGATCAAATTTCTATGGTCCTACCGTGGAGGAGAGTATCTTAGTTACGAGTTTAGCACACATATGAAAGACTGTGGAATAGTTTCACAACTCACGCATGCCGGAACACCACAACGTAATGGTGTGTCGGAACATCGTAATCGTACTTTATTGGATATGGTTCGATCTATGATGTCTCTGACTGACTTGCCACTGTCATTTTGGGGTTATGCACTAGAAACCGATGCATTCACTTTAAATCGGGCACCATCTAAATCCGTTGAAATGACACCGTATGAATTATGGTTTGGAAACAAACCTAAGCTGTCATTTCTTAAATTTTGGGGATGCGATGTTTATGTGAAGAAACTTTAGCCAGATAAACTCGAAACAAAAGCGGAAAAATGTGTCTTCATAGGATACCCTAAGGAAACTATTGGGTATACCTTCTATCACAGATCCGAGAGCAAGGTTTTTGTTGCCAAGAATGGATCCTTTCTTGAGAAGGAGTTTCTCGCGAAAGGTGTGAGTAGTCGGAAGGTATAACTCGAAGAGGTTATTGAACCTTCTCTTCATGAATTGGCAAGTAGCACAGCACCAGAAGTTGTTTCGGAGTTGACTTCACCTAATGAAGAGAGAGCTAATGATAATGATCATGAAACTCCGAAAGAGGACACTACCAAGCCTCGTAGGTCAAGCAAGACATGTGCAGCTCCTGAACTGTATGGTAATCCTGTTATGAATTTCATGATTGATGAAATAGATGACCCTGCGACGTAGGAAGAAGTGATGATGAGCCCGGATTCCAACAAATGGCTAGAAGACATGAAATCCGAGATGGAATCCATGTACAAAAACCAGGTTTGGACCTTGGTGGACTTACCTCACGATCGAAAGGCCGTTGAGAATAAATGGATTTTCAAAAGAAAAACTGATGCTGATGGTAATGTGACCATCTACAAAGCTTGACTCGTCGCAAAGGGGTTTCGACAAATTCAAGGATTTGACTACGATGAGACATTCTCTCCCGTAGCGATGCTAAAGTCGGTTAGGATTATGTTAGCAATTGCTGTATATTTCGATTATGAAATATGGCAGATGGATGTCAAAACTACGTTCCTCAATGGTAATATTGAAGAAGAGTTGTATATGATACAACCTAAGGGTTTTGTCGATCCTATGGATGCTGATAAGGTATGCAAGCTTCAGTGATCCATCTATGGACTGAAGCAAGCATCTCGGAGTTGGAATCTCCGCTTTGATGAGGTGATCAAAGAGTTTGGATTTATCCAAACTTATGGAGAGGCTTGTATTTACAATAAAGTGAGTGGGAGCGGTGTGGCATTTCTAATATTATATGTGGATGACATATTATTGATTGGAAATGATATAGATCTTTTAAACAGTGTTAAAAGTTATCTAAACAGCAAATTTTCGATGAAAGACCTTGGTGAAGCTTCATATATATTAGGCATTAAAATCTATAGAGATAGATCAAGGCGCCTAATTGGGCTATCGCAGAGTACATACCTTGATAAGATATTAAAGAAGTTTAATATGGACAGAAGTAAGAAGGGGTTCTTACCTATGTTGCAAGGCAAGACATTGAGTAAGACTCAAAGTCCGGCTACAACGGAAGAAAGAGAGATAATGGATAAGATCCCCTATGCCTCAGCCATAGGCTCTATAATGTATGTCATGCTATTTACAAGATCGGATGTGGAACATGCTATTAGTTTGACTAGTAGGTACCAATCTGATCCAGGTTCGGAACACTAGATAGCGGTCAAGAATATCCTTAAGTACTTAAGAAGAACTAAGGATATGTTTCTTGTATACGGAGGTGAAGAAGAGCTAGTCGCTAAGTGTTATGTCTATGCTAGCTTTGACACCGATCCGGATGACTCTAAGTCTCAATCCGGATACGTATTTCTCTTGAACGGAGCAGCAGTTTGTTGGAGGAGTTCCAAACAACCTGTGGTGGCTGGATCAACAACGGAGGCGGAATATGTTGCTGCTTCAGAAGCGGCGCAAGAAGCGATTTGGATGAAGGAGTTCATAACGGAACTAGGTGTGGTTCCTAGTGCGTTGGACCCAATGGTTATCTATTGTGACAACAATGGAGCCAACGCCAACGCCAAGGAACCAAGGTCTCACAAGAATTCCAAGCATATTAAGCGCCGATTTCACTCCATCCGCGAGCATGTCAAGGATGGAGATATAAAGATTTGTAAAGTGCACGCGGACCTGAATGTAGCAGATCCGTTGACTAAAGTTCTCCTTAGGGCAAAACATGATCAACACCAGAACTCCATGGGTGTTAGATTTATCACTATGTAAACTAGATTATTGTCTCTAGTGCAAGTGGGAGACTGAAGGAAATATGCCCTGAGAGGCCATAATAAAGTTGTTTTTATGTATTCCTTGTATATGATACATGTTTATTTTGCATGTTATAATTGTATTGATAGGAAACGTTAATACATGTGTGTTTAATAAACAAAAAGGGTTCCTAGTTATGCCTCTCTTATAGACTAGCTTGTTGATTAACAAGATGATCAAGGTTTCCTGATCATGGACATTAGATGTTGTTAATAATAAGGTCACGACATTTGTGAAATGATGTAATGAACATTCATCCGAAGTATAGCATTATGATCAAGTCATTATGTCTATATTGCTATAACATCATACGAAGTAATCTTTATCCTTAGACCATGAGATCATGTTAATTGCTAACACCGGAAGAGTGTATTGATATCATCAAACGTCACACCGTAACAGGGTGACTATAAAGGTGTGTTCAGTACTACGAAGGTGTTATGTTGATGCTCATGGATCAAGAGTAGAATTTGTCAATCCCGATGACAGATAGATATACTCTGGGCCCTGTTGGTGATATCACATTAAGATAGCTTGCAAGCAAGTGATATGATCACTAGAATGTTATATCACGGGAACGAGAAAAGAGTGCATGCCGGCAACGAGATCAAACTAGGTATTTGGATACTGATGATCGAATCTTGGACATGTATTATATCATGAGACAAAGGGATTAAGTTACTAACGTTACAGGTTCTCACGATCACAGAAGTCATCGTTGAATGTGCAGGAGTCAGTATGGATCTCCAGGTCCCGCTTCTGATTATTGATCTGAGAGGAGTCTCAATCATGTCTGCATTATTCGCGAACCTTAGGGTGACACAGTTAAGGGTTTCCAAACACCATTTAAGAGCACAAATGTTTCAAAAAAAAGGTTTGCAAAGCACAGGAAATGTTTCGTTAGAAATAGGAATTGTTTCGAAAGAAACCGGAATTGTTTTGGCTGAAATTGCAGAAAGTGGTTCTGCATGTGATATTGAAATGTTGCAAGGGTTTTATGTGAATTTTTGTTAATTAAAGTAATTAACAAAATTCTGAATAAAATAAATAAAATAGTTTTATTAATTGAGAGTTGCATTAAATTTGGTGGAAATTTAATGAATGTGAGTAGAACTTTGGGTGGAGCTTGAATTGATGTGAGTGGACCTTCCACCACATGAATGAGGAAGAGGAGGGGGATCCCTCCTTGGCCGCCGTCCATGGTAGGGGAGGAGTCCCCCCTCTCCTCCCTCACAAAGCACACCTCCTCATGAAGGATCTCTCTCCCCCTCTAGATATTCCCCCATGGTCTCGGATTAGCGAGATACATGTTCCCGGTGGCCTTGCGTCTGGAAGGAGTTGCTGCTTCCGCTGATTCGCTGGAGCGAGGAGGTGGAGGTTGTCCGGTGGATTGAATGTGTGTGTGAGGATGGATGCGCTGCTGATTTGTGGCGCTCGGACTTCCACGTGATCTTGAGATCGGCAAGCGTACGACTACATCAACCACGAGTTCCTACTCGTTAACAAAACTCGTTGCCTTCGAGGGTAAGTTCTCCATGGATGTATGTCCACCCGTTGCTCTGTACCTAGTAGATAGATCTTGGCGTATTGTTCTCACCATAGGATTTTTTTTGTTTTCTATACTGCGGACCCAACAAAACTCAGCATTGTTCTAGTTGTTTACATATTCAATAAGCAATGGGCTGTAGCTTTCGCCGCTAGGATTATGGTGCGTCACCAAGCCTTTAGCATGGGCCTCTCGCCTCGCGGATAGAGCAACAACGGGACTAGTATGCAGGACCAGTTGCTTGCTGCCCTCTGATGCGGTAGCGGGAGACCCGGAAGCGGAGCCCTTGGCTAGCCTGGAAGCTTTTTTTAGCTTGCCGGATGACATAGGACGCTGGAGAGGAGCCGAGGCTGCAGATCTGGACTGCGCCTGGTAAGCTGGCTAAAAGATGTCCGCAATGGACACCGTAGATCTGGGGGCAATGGATTGAGCTTTTCTCTTTGGAGGCTTAGTGGCGGTTGTTGTTGCTGTTGCTGGCTTTGGTGTGGAGGCTTGTGCTGGTGCTGATGCTGCTGGTGTCACTGGTACTATTGAAGGTGCTGGTGGTGGTGCCGCTGGTGCGGCAGGTACTGGTATTGCTGATTCAAAAGAAACTAGGGCTGAAGAAGAAATTGGTTGGGGTGGTGCCGATGAAACTAGCACCTTAGAGCTGGACTCTGGCAGCATTGCAGAGGAGCTGGGAAAATCAGGCATAGCCACATCCTGGGCTGCTCCGCTACCCCGCCCCCACGTCGATGTTGCCCTCCTCATGATGAGGTGGGCTCTGATCAGGCACAGCCGCAGAGTCCTCATGGATAGGACTCAGCGGACAAACGTCGTCGTTACGGGAGGGAGAAGATCCGCTCCAGATCAGAGAAGAGATGTTGGGGCCGCTCTGGGAAGTAACCCGAGGAGCTCTGGAGAAATGAGAAAACAACAAGTCAGAAAAGGATATAGAGAGACAGATAAAAGGCCAAGGCAAAGACAGAATTAGAAAGACCCAAAAGCAAATGGAAAACGACTTACTCGTCCGAGGTTGGGGGTGCCCGAGGTTTGGGCACCCTCCGGACCGTGCTCTTGGCTGCTGGCTTGGCTGAGGCTTTCACCCCGGACTTCTTTTGCCTCTTTTTGGGCGGTGGCTCCTCCGAAGCTGTTGCCGAGGTAGCCGCATGCTTTTGGGAAGGGTCAGGAGCCGGATCACCCGTGGCAAGAGGGGGGACCTTGAGGACCTGACCGTCCGGGTTAGCTAAAGATTCGGACATAAGGGGGAATGTGTAAGAGATGGGCACCAGATCAAGTACCTCAAGAACCTCAACATCCGAGTCATCATTATCAGGCCAATCCCTTAGAGAAGAGGCCTTACCAGAGGTGCGTTTGGTGATGTCTGATGTGGGCAAGAAGCTCTCCAGGTCAGGTTCCTCCTCGTCCCGCTCAGCACGGTCTGCCACCCACTTGCTCCCTAGCACCTGGCCATCCTCAAGTGCTTGTTGGAGAAATCGCTGAGAACAAAAGTATCAGTGATCGAGTTAGAGACAGCCCGACATACTTAGAAAATTCGGAAAAACCACAAGAGAGCAATTTACCTTTGGAGGTGGGTTGTCCTGGGTATAGGGCGCATGCCCCCACTCCCAAGCTTCAGAGAACTCCTTCTCCTTGTTGAAGATGGCCTTGACCCGGCAGAACACCACTGGATTGTCAAGCTCGAAAGAGGAAGTCTGATGGGGGTCAAGGGGACCGCTAAGGTAGCAGATCTTGTGGGTGCGCTTCTACAGGGGGGAGACCCGGATGTGGACAAATGTGATCATGATGTCCTCGCCCCGCAACCTCTCCTTGACCATCTCCTTGATCCGGCAGTCGACCAAGTTCGCCCGAGCCGTGGGCCGCTTCGAGATGTTGTCCCACAGAGAGGTGTCCAGGACTCTGAGCTTGAAGGGGAGGAGTGGATCAGGTCCTCGTCCGTGGCATTCTGGACGTAGAAGAAGGTACGGCCTAGCCTTTGCAAGACTCGAGCCCGGTGACCCGGGGGAACGTGGAGTTTTGGCGGGGAGATATGGAGGCTGCCCTGCACTGGGTCAGATGCTTATCCGGGACAACGTTCTTCCGTAGACCAAAAAACTTGATCCACATATCCTTGGATGGCCAGAGGCCGACGTACCCCTCTATGCCAGAGGTGAAAGAAGAAAGAGAGGTAATGGCATTGGCCAGGAGATGGTGCAGTTGCAATTCATAAGTGGAAATAAATTCATGGAAGAAATCAGAAACAGGAAGGCCGAAGCCACGCTGGAAGTGGGAGAGAAAAACTACATCCTGCCCTGGATTTGGAGAGGGAGTAATCTCGTCGGCGGCGAGGCGACAGGCAACACCTGCAGGAATGCAGCGCGTCGCATATAGCCAATCTATATCATCTTGGTAGACGAAGGCGCCATCCCAGCCGCCATGCTCAGGGGCCTCCTCCCCCTCTTCTTCCTAGACAACGACGACGGCCTCCTCTTCAGTCATTGTGAGGTCTAGATCCTCGAGAATGAAATCAGAAAAGAGGTAGCGGGCCGTGGGTAATATGGAAGCACAGGGCCCCGTGGCGAGGAACTTGAGCAGCGGCGCGGATGTGAGGAGAGGCAGGGCACGGTCGCGGTGGCGCAGTGCAGGTGCAGAAGCGGAGGCCGGTGGAAGCGTCACAACAGACAAGAAGAGAGGCAGAGGGGCACGAAGTGTGGGGAACTTCCCAAAGATGGCCCCTGTCCCCTATTTAACCGCGCGGTGAGAGCATGTAGTGGGATCGATTGCAGCGTCCCCACTACACAGTGTGGCTGTGCACGCAGCGGATCAACCAATTAGGTGTGAGCCACAGCAAGGGGCACGGGGAACAAACAATCCTGTGACGTGACACGATGATGTAGTTAACAAGGTGCTGCTGCGATAGGACGTGCGGAGCAGTTATTCCTGACATTACTACAGTAATCAGCACAGTAAACAGGCGCGTCCCTTAAAATGAGGCAAAGTGATGATTACCCTCCACGTAGGACGTGGGGAAGCGTATGAGGGAAGGAAAGATAACCCAGATACGTGAGCAAAGACCCGGCCAACAAGGAATAACTCGGAATGAGCCAAGGGATCATCAATGTAAAGAGTCCATATTACGAGATAACTCAGCTGAAGAGGAGCGGATTCGGATGGTAAACCTGCTGCAACCTTAACAGCTGAAGGTGCTAAGACCGCACTAGCTTCGGGGACTAATGTTGGGGGGATACCCCCTGGTAGGGTCACACTGGGTTATAAAGGCCGAGTTAGCCGAGGTATGGCACGGTCAAAGCAAGCGCAGGCCAGGTCACCTCAAGGCAATCCGACTTACGGAGTAACCCGGCCCGTGGGGCATCTTCCTAGCATTAAACCGACCGGCATAAAATATATGTCGGCCATGTTTGTCTATATATTATGCATGTACCCTCGTAGTCAGGTTAGCCAAGCGCTGGCCGGACTAGCACTTGGCTTCCAAGAGAAGGAACGAATCTCCCGCTGGTCAAAAGGTGGCCTTTGCTAGCTGTAGAGTGAGCGAAGCAAAGCAGAGGGAAGGACCAGCGGAGCAGGGGCGACCAAGATGACGCGAGCAGTGTCGACAGACGTAGCCCGTGTCTGGTGACGCTTAAAGGCATGGATAACGCAGAGGGTTACGTCCATAGTCCGGACGAACCATTAAACAGAATAAAGAAGCATCTAGCTTTAACCAAGGGGCATATTCGGGGAATATGCTGCCACGTGTGCCCTAACTTTGTAACCCGGGCTCCCCTATAAAAGAAGCACCAAGGCCTCCATAGAAGGAGATCGATCATTTTCTCTGTCTAAGATAGAACTCTAGAGCTAAGTTGTGGGGAGTAAGAGACCTTGTCTCCTTCTCACGAACAGCTCTAGGAGCACTTGTAACCACCATTGATAGAGGAAATACAACAACACTTGTGCGTGGAATCACCACGCTATCCCTCCCTGGATTCCCCTAGCGCTCATTGGCCCCATCTTTAGCCTATCCATGGCATCTGTCATGCCACCATGACAACAGGCATAGTGGGATAAAGCGGCCCAGACCAACTTTACATGTCCTCGCACATGAGACCAGTTCCACGACTGACATGCAACTAGTTTTGCATAAGTGGCTAGCGGGTGTCTGTCTCTCCTACTATAGTCAATATCTGATTTACAACGAGTTGCTAATAACTTAGTTATCATCTATGTGGTTCCATGTTCGTAGGTAAGACCGGTTCTATCTCCGAAAGCCCTAAGCCACGTAAAACTTTCAATGGATAAATTAGAGGCATCTAGTTTAGATTGTTGCTAGGCTAGTGTCATGATATGGTAATGTTGTAAGTTGATGTATGGTAGATACCTTTACAACACACCTAACGTGTAAGTTCCATAGGCCTTGTCCTTACACACAAAGGAATGATAGATATCATACCACGATGCACATGATGGGTGATCAAATGCATGGACCATATCATTCCACTTTACACATATGATGTTTGCATCTTATATGGCTAGTTTGGCATTTTTAGTAGCACTATAGGATGATCCCTCATTTAGATATCAAGATAAAAATGTGTTCTCCCTTAAGTATGCACTGTTTATGTTTTGCTGCTTCAAGACATCACGTGATGATTGGGTGTACATGAATCCACGATCATATTTCGGGTGTAAGACAGTTTTACAAACACGAGTATTAAGGTTCTTACTTGGTGAGCCTAGCATGTATAGACATGGCCTCGGAAAACAGACCGAAAGGTTAAGCATGAGTCATATAGTCGATATGATGCCCATATTGATGCTCGTCTTTGAAACTACACTGACTCATGTGAAGATCGGACTTGGTGTAGTGGATTTGGTTCATGTAATCACCAAAAAGACACGAGGGATGTTGTTTTTTAGTGGGAGTTCATTTGTAATTTGGATTAGTTGAACTCGGTCTATCATAAGCTAAATCTAAACTTTACAAATTCTGTTGTAGATGGCACCACCTTCTTTTAATTTCAATGTGTTCATGGAGAAAGAGAAACTTGCAACTAATGGTAGCAACTTTACCAACTGGTTCTTGAACTTGAGGTCTTTCCTCACTACTACACAGAAACAATATGTGCTAGAAGGTCGGATAGGTGACACTCCTACATGTACTGCGTCTCTAGATGAACGCGGTGTGTATGACACAAAGCATGATGACTACACTCAGATGATTTGAGTAGATACGGGTATATCTATTTGATGAAACAGAAATCTAAAACCTTTGAAAAGTTCAAGGAATTTCAGAATGAAGTGGAAAATCATCGTAATAGAAAGATCAAATTTCTATGGTTTGACCGTGGAGGTGAGTATATAAGTTACGAGTTTGGCACACATATGAAAGAGTGTGGAATTGTTTCACAACTTACGCCTACCGGAACACCACAACGTAATGGTGTGTCGGAACGTCATAATCATACTTTATTAGATATGGTTCGATCTATGATGTCTCTGACTGACTTACCATTGTCATTTTGGGGTTATGCATTGGAAACTGCTTCATTCACTTTAAATAGGTCACCATCTATATCCGTTGAAAAGACACCATATGAATTATGGTTTAGAAACAAACCTAAGCTGTCATTTCTTAAAGTTTGGGGTTGCGATGTTTATGTGAAGAAACTTCAACCGGATAAACTCGAACCAAAAGCAGAAAAATCGTCTTCATAGGATACCCTAAGGAAACTATGGGGTATTCCTTCTATCTCAGATCCGAGGGCAAGGTTTTCGTTGCCAAGAATGGATCCTTTCTAGAGAAAGAGTTTCCCACGAAAGGCATGTGTAGTCGGAAGGTTGAACTCGAAGAGGTTATTGAACCTTCTCTTCATACAACAGCGAGTAACGCATCACTGGAAATTGTTCCGGAGTTGACTTCACCGAATGAAGAGGGAACTAATGATAATGATCATGAAACTTCGAAAGAGGACACTACCGAACCTCGCAGGTCAAGCAGGGCACGTGCATCTCCTGAACTGTATAGAAATCCTATTATGAATTTCATGGTTGATGAAATAGATGACCCGGCGACGTATGAAGAAGAGATGATGAGCCCGGATTCCAACAAATGGCTAGAAGCCATGAAATCTGAGATGGAATCCATGTACGAAAACCAGGTTTGGACCTTGGTGGACTTACCTCACGACCGAAAGGCCGTTGAGAATAAATGGATTTTCAAAAGAAAAACTGATGCTGATGGTAATGTAACCATCTATAAAGCTCGACTTGTCGCAAAGGTGTTTCGACAAATTCAAGGGGTTGACTACGATGAGACATTCTCTCCTGTAGCGATGCTAAAGTCGATTAGGATTATGTTAGCAATTGTTGCTTATTTCGATTATGAGATATGGCAGATGGATGTGAAAACTGCATTCGCAATGGTAACATTGAAGAAGAGTTGTATATGATACAACCAAAGGGTTTTGTCAATCCTAAGGATGCTGACAAGGTGTACAAGCTTCAGCGATCCATCTATGGACTGAAGCAAGCATCCCGGAGTTTGAATCTCTGCTTTGATGAGGTGATCAAAGAGTTTGGATTTATCAAAACTTATGGAGAGGCTTGTATTTACAAGAAAGTGAGTGGGAGCAATGTGGCATTTCTAATATTATATGTGGACGACATATTATTGATTGGAAATGATATAGCTCTTTTAAACAGTGTTAAAAGTTATCTAAACAGCAATTTTTTTATGAAGGACCTAGCTGAAGCGTCATACATATTAGGCATAAAGATCTATAGAGATAGATCAAGGCGCCTGATAGGGCTATCACAAAGTACATACCTTGATAAGATTTTAAAGAAGTTTAAAATGGACAGAAGTAAGAAGGGGTTCTTACCAATGTTGCAACGCAAGACATTGAGTAAGACTCAAAGTCTGGCTACGATGGAAGAAAGAGATATAATGGATAAAATCCCCTATGCTTCGGCTATAGGCTCTATAATGTACGCCATGATATGTACAAGACCGGATGTGGCACATGCTATTAGTTTAACTAGTAGGTACCAATATGATCCAGGTATAGAATACTGGATAGCGGTCAAGAATATCCTTAAGTACTTAAGAAGAACTAAGGATATGTTTCTTGTATACGGAGGTGAAGAAGAGCTGGTCGCTAAGTGTTATGTCGACGCTAGCTTTAACACCGATCCGAATGACTCTAAGTCTCAATCCAGATACGTATTTCTCTTGAACGGAGCTGCAGTTAGTTGGAGGAGTTCAGAACAACCTGTGGTGGCTGGATCAACGACGGAGGCGGAATATGTTGGTGCTTCAGAAGCGGCTCAAGAAGCGGTTTGGATGAAGGAGTTCATAACCGAACTAGGTGTGGTTCCTAGTGCGTTGGACCCAATGGTTATCTATTGTGACAACAATGGAGCCAACGCCAACGCCAAGGAACCAAGGTCTCACAAGAATTCCAAGCATATTAAGCGCCGATTTCACTCCATCCGAGAGCTTGTTAAGGATGGAGATATAAATATTTGTAAAGTACACACGGATCTCAATGTTGGAGATCCGTTGACTAAAGTTCTCCCTAGGGAAAACATGATCAACACCAGAACTCCATGGGTGTTAGATTTATCACTATGTAACTAGATTATTGTCTCTAGTGCAAGTGGGAGACTGAAGGGAATATGCCCTGAGAGGCAATAATAAAGTTGTTATTATGTATATTCCAAGTATATGATACTTGTTTATTTTGCATGCTATAATTTTATTTATACGGAAACGTTAATACATGTGTGTTTAATAAACAAATGGAAAGTTGCTAGTTATGCCTCTCTTTAAACTAGCTCGTTGATTAACAAGATGATCAAAGTTTCCTGATCAAGGATATTGGATGTCGTTAATAATGAGGTCACAACATTGGTGAAATGATGTGATGAACATCCATCCGAAGTATAGCATTACGATCAAAGTCATTGAGTTTATAGTGCTATAACATCATACGAAGTAATCCCAGTCCTTAGACCATGAGATCATGTTAATCACTAACACCGAAAGAGTATCTTGATAACATCAAACGTCACACCGTGAAAGGGTGACTATAAAGGTGGGTTCAGTACTACGAAGGTGTTATGTAGAGGCTCATGGATCAAGAGTGGTATTTGTCCATCCCAATGACGGAAAGATATACTCTGGGCCCTCTCGGTGATATCACATTGAGAATAGCTTGCAAGCAAGTGATGTGATCACTAGAATGTTATATCACGGGAACGAGAAAAGAGTGGATGTCGGTAACGAGATCAAACTAGGTATTTGGATACCGATGATCGAATCTTGTACATGTAATATATCATGAGATAAATGGATTAAGTTACTAGCATTAAAGGTTCTCACGATCACAAAAGTCATCGCTGAATGTGCAGGAGTCAGAATGGATCTCCAGGTCCCGCTTCTGATTATTGATCTGAGAGGAGTCTCGATCATGTCTGCATTATTTGCGAACCATAGGGTGACACACTTAAGGGTTTCCAAACACCATTTGAAGCATATATATTTCAGACGAAAGAATTGCAAAGCGCTAGAATCATTTTGAGGAAAACCGGAATTGTTTCGGGTGAAATTGCTGAAACTGGTTCTACATGTCATATTGAAATGTTGCAAGGTGTTTTATGTGAATGTTTGTTAATTAACGTAATTAAAAAAATCTGAATAAAATAAATAAAAGAGTTTTATTAAATGAGAATTTTGTGGAAATTTAATGCATGTGAGTGGAACTTTGAGTGGAGGCAAAATTGATGTGAGTGGAGCTTACACCACATGAATGAGGAAGAGGTGGGGCACCCCCCATGGGCACGGGCCATGGGAGGGGAGGATCCCCCCTCTCCTATAAAAGGCCCCCTCTCCTCCCTCACAAAGTACACCTCCTCGTGAAGGATCTCTCTCCCCCTCTAGATATATTCCCCATGGTCTCGGATTAGCGAGATACATGTTCCCAGTGGCATTTTGTAACTACCTCGGTGAATTACGCTCCTAGTTACAAGCCTGGATGAGCAGAAATGGTTGAAATAGTACGGTGGGGCCCAAATGCCACTCACAGATAGACCTTTCGGCCATCCCAACCATTTCCAAACATCGGGACAAGAACAGTGGCAGGCGAAGGGATCAACTACATACACAATGAGTATGTATGCAAGCCACCATACAATAGTACATCGAGCCATTCCATCTAAAAAGAAAGGAAATATATAACGCATACGACAAGATCCAAATATCCTAGATAGATATAATAGTTTAGGATATCTCCTCATACATCAATCAACAGAGTATCAAGCGGAAGCGGAAGACAAAATCCGAGTACGGATAAGAAGAAAATCGGCATAAGATGCCCCATAAATAAGCACATCCCGCCCACAGATCTCACGGATCCCCGTTCCCGGAATCTCTACACCGAATGATCGTTGCCCATATCGTCCGTCTCTTCCAACCAGTATCCATCTTGTGAGGGTACATGTTCATCTGAACCAAATAATTTATCGTGTGAGACCCTAGGGGTACTCAGCAAGTCTTTATGCCTCTAAAGGGGACACAACCTGGGGTGACGCAATTGCAGCAAAAGATAAACCCTAACAATTCTATAGATACTCTCTAACCATCCGCCCAACCAGAGATAGACGGACGTCCGTGAATTAATAACAACAGTGATAACAGTTAAAACGGTAATATCCACAGATCCATCCTCCTCCTCGCTTACCGACGAGGAAGCGGACGAACAACCCCTCATCCGTTGGCAGTTTTATTATCCATTCCATGAGTATTGCACTATTTACTAGTCAGGTACCTAGTCTAGTCAAATTAAAAGCGGTACTTTAGTTATTCTTGTCTATGATCGAGAAACTGTGCTCCAAGTCGTCCATAACATGGACACGGCTTTGAGAAAGTTTTACCATAGGGTGCACAAATAGCAACACACACTCGATATGCCTCGGAAAAACCAAATCAAAACCCAACGAGGCGGTCACGACAAAGCAATCACGAGATTCAGAAATATTTCAGGGGCCACCCCATTGAGCTACCCGCAACGGTTAATGACTCGAGACGGCCTCAAGGTTTGCGTCAGTGGCTGTGAACGACTAGGAACCCGAAAATGTGGCTGGGCTTGTCGACACCGCGAAAACACTCCGCTTACCTAAACAGTAAAGTGTGCTCCTCGCACAATCTTAAATAAAGCAGTAAAGCATGGCATAAGTACAGGATAGTAAAATAAAACCTCAAACTAGTTTGTGGCCCCAAGAAATAAGAATGAATCAAGCTCGCTGGGGGTTCATAAGCCTCCCGGATGTGGATAGCGCGAATATTCTTGGAACAGGAATCAAGTACTCGGGGTCTTACGGGACACAAGTGAGCCTGAAAAACCAAATAGCAAATATGGCTCACCGATGCCACTTTCATTAGTTATCCCATTACTACTCAGGTTAAGTTGTTTAGGTACCTCGTTATCCATCAGACACTCACATACCCTACACATGCTATTCTACGACTCGCATGGCTCAAACAACTCCTGTAGTAATGGCTCCTGGGATGGAGGAACAAGCTTCGATGGGGTTTAAAAGTAAAGGCTATGCAATACTTGGGATTCAATTTCATGCAATCGAGACTCAATGATGCAAGAATAAGAAAGAGGCAATAGGTACTATATGTATGCAAGCATGTGGTAGTGCTTGCCTGGCAGCTCAGTTGAAGCGAGAGAAGGATCTGGGTAGTGCTCTTGGTTCTCTTGATATATCCCCTGCTCAGCGTCTATTCGAAGAAGAACCAAACAAACAAGGCCAACATAAATAAAGTGCCAAGCATATGAATAAATGCATCAACCAAACAATCATGCCATGATGAATGATGCACGATTTGCATGGCAATAAAGTAGCATGGCATGGGTGAGGTGTGGAAAACAATAATAAAGCATTTTATTGAGTTTTGGCCCCATTTTATTCCCATATTAGTTGCTGTAACATTATATTTATATGATGCATGCTTCAAATCAAACCATGGCATGCATAAACAGAAAGGTCTCGTCGAGCTAATCATTTTAGACATATTATTTATTAAATTTGGAGTTATAAAACAAAAGTTATTAATTTATTAAGTCAAAAGGGCAAATTATTGTAATTTTAATTAACTTGGAAAATAAAGTGTGAAAAATATATTTTGGAGGCCATATTTGAATTCCTCATATTTTTCTGATTTGAAAACATATATTATTTGTACTATTTGAGTTTATAAAATAAAAGTTATTTAAAAACAGAATTTAAATTGAATTTGAATTAATTTGAAAAATATTCGAATTTAAACAGATATGCAGACATACTTTTCTTACTCAGATTAGGCTAGCCACAGACACAGACAGGTGGGTCCAACGCTGACTCAGCAAAACAGCGCACAGAAAAGGTTTTGTCACCGCTGGCTGAGCTAGCCCTAGAGGATGACAGGTGGGGGCGTCGACCTCGCAGGCCCACGCGACAGCGGGCGACCCAGGGGGTGCCACGCGGCGCAGCGAGGGAGCGCGGGTTGAGG
Organism: Avena insularis; assembly: GCA_023614405.1. Lineage (NCBI taxonomy): Eukaryota > Viridiplantae > Streptophyta > Magnoliopsida > Poales > Poaceae > Avena > Avena insularis. The sequence continues at coordinate 511,300,310 of CM042690.1, forward strand.
ACAGAGAAGCGGGGGGCTCTTTTGCAAGTTTGCTCGGCGACTGACTGGTGGCCCAAAACGTACCGCGGGTTTAGGAATAAAACTAGGGGGGTTTACTGTAAAACGGCACCGCGAAGCACTGTGGATCTTCCTCCGCGGACAGATCGGTGCGCGGCGCGGCACGGGGGCTCGATCCCGTGACCTAGGGCTCGGGCGCGGAGGCGGTGGCCACTGGGCTATGCGGGGTTTGCTGCTAGGAGGGTGGACGGGGCCTAGGTAGGGTGTTTACGACTTGGGAGCGAGCAGAAACAAACGCGACGCCGGCGCACAGAGGCTGTTCGACGCTTTGACCGGCGAGCACAGGTGACGGCAGTGAGGCGGACCATGTCTAGGAGGGAGGTGCGCTCACCGAGAGGTGGTTGGCGTGGTCTGATCGGCTCGAGGCGTAGGGAAGCGGCGACGACGCAGACGGACCGAGGATTAGGGTTTCGGCTTGGGCGGCGCGGGTACTGGCAGCTTCGGTTCTCCTCCTCCTCAACGGCGCGTACAGGGGCGGTGCAGGTGCTCGTCTTGGTCTCCTCGATCACCTCCCCGTCGTGCTCGTCGTCTGGAACGGTGGGGCGCGATGGAGGCCGACGGTGGTCGGCGTGGGGTAGCGGCGGCGATGGAGAAGAAGGAAGGAGGGGAGGGCAGGCGCCTGGGGTGGATCTGGGGATGGTCTGGCGAGGCAGAGAGGTGGTGGGGGATGGGATAAAGCAGCGAGGCAGGTAGATGTCGTGGGGAGGTGGTAGATGATAAAGGTGGCTCGGCCACCTTTTTGTCCTCCTCCTCACGTGCTCGGCTGGGAGGCCAGGGTAGGGGCCAGGTGGGAGGCTTCCAGGTGGGGCCAGAGGCGAGGCCAAGGGCAGGGGCAGGCTCGGGTAGAGGGAGAGAGAGAGGGGGGGAGGAGCTCGGGTTGGAGCTAGGAGGTGGCTCGGGCTAGGGTTGGCATTAGGGTTGGGGGTAGCTAGGTGGGCCAGGGAGAGAGGTGGCATGGTGGGGCCAGCTAGGTGAGAGAGAGGCCGAGAGAGAGGGGTAGGCTTAGGGTTTAGGTTTAGATGGGGGTGTGATTAGATTAGAGAGGGTCTAGGTTTAGGAGTGAGGGGGAAGGTTAGATGCTAGGGTGTTCTTTGGTCAAGATCAAGCCAAGCACAAACCAAACCTCAACAAGATCAAGACTAGAGAAGAGAGGGAAAGGTGATGTGGTTTAAGCATGATCAAACTCAGACCAAGCCCAAAAGGAGGAGGGAGATAGATTAGAGAGGAACCACTCAAGATAAAATCAAATAAAATCAAAGGACTAGATTAAGGTGGTTCTTGCATGGGCCATGCAAAATGTCAATTGCCATGATTAAATCTGTGAAAACAATAATATTAATCATGGCATCATCCTTATGCATTCCCAAAGTTGGAATAATACCAAACAAAAGAATTGTAGAATAAGTTCCAAGTGGAGTAGATGGGGATGATCACATTTGAGTATAATTGGGACTTGCTAGTGTGTATATTCCACTAGATGTTTAATAGTCCCAAAAATATTCCCACATGAGCATAAATCCATAATAATCCATATGGAAGCTAGGAAAAAGGGTTCCACTCACAAGGCATGCAAAGGTGGCCATGTGGCTCTCATATTTCAACATTGTGAAAACAACATGATGCTAAGATGAGAGCATGTGGAATAGAAATGGATCCATCCCAACCCACATGAGCTAGAGGTAAAACCAATAAGTGCCAAGCTCATATTTAGTTTGATGGTGGAATTATAAGGTGGTGAAAGAAAAGGTGGTGGAGTTAACAAAAGATATGCCCCCAACTCAACTTGGGCATTAAACAATATATCAAGGCCCAAATACAATATCAAGAGGCAAATACAATTAACAATGCATATGAGAGAAGAACCAAAACAAAAAGGGTTTTATACGATGCTCAAATGCAAGGAGGCATGATGACATGAGCATGATATAATGATGATGCAACAATTATATATTGGAAGGTAGCATATATCTAGACTAGGCTAGTAGCATTGCAATTGTTAGACAATTGGGATGCTACAACTCTCCCCCACTAAACAAGAATCTCGCCCCGAGATTCCTAGGAAAAAGAAAAGAACACAAGGAGAGGCGGGTGTTCGAACGAAGGTGCCCCTTGCGTTCCCAAGATGATGAAGAACGGAATGGTGCGACCACTACACCTTGCAAAACTTGCTAGACTTGTTGCGAGTCTTGCGTTTTGCTAGAGAAACACGGTTAGAAGAGTTGAAGGATTGCCGTGAGACAAGAAGGATAGGATGGACATAGCTCCGGTGTTCTCAGGAAACATGATAAAAGAATAGAACCACTTGTGAAAGAAAAGGAAAAGATGATGTATCATGGATAAAGAAAGACACACCGTTAAGATTAAAGATTTACTGATACTAGAGAGGATGAAAACTTTGTCTCGCCGGAAGAAAAAGAGCTAGATTGGAGAGGTTTGAACCACTAAGACAATAGCATCGTACCTTCCCTCAGATTTGAGAAATGAAGTTCGGAAACAATATTGCCTTCAAACAATAGAGTCCCTTGATATCAAAAGAAATATTTAGATAGACATCGTCAGATTAGATTCTTGTTGTGCCGGTAAGAACCAAGGATCACGCAATTGAGGTGCGCGGATATAACTTCCAGAGACGGATGTGATGCCAGATCATGGTGGAATCCCGAGAAGCAAAGAATATAGAGGATCTGGAGTTTACTGTAGAGATACTTATTGCTTTCTTTAGCCTTGAGGCTAACGCAATAGATTCACGGCTGATGGCACCAACCATAATTGGCTTTACCACAGAAAAAGAATTGATGAAACCAAGAGAGATATAGTTTCCTTTCATCTTGTTTGGGGATGTCGAGCACCGGTAGAAAGACGAGGATAGAAAAGAGTTTGCGTTTGTTTCCACCAGATAATTGAAGATTTTGCTCTGTGTAGGAAAGACGAGATCACCAACCAGAGATTATTGATTACTTTCTTCGAGAGAGCACTCCGGAAAAACAAAGACGGAAGTTAAAGTATCGAGGGATAAAGGCCACTTCTATCTTCCGTGGAATGAGTGAAATCACATTAATTCACCAATTCAATGTACAAGAGCGAATGATAAGAGTAGTGGTATGGTAGCTACTCCATCCCGCACTCAAAGCATTACTCCACACATGAATAAGAAAACCATGCAACCCAACTACTGAAACAGACTGAAGGTATTGATAAGAAGAGCTCATGGAACTCCGTAAGAAAACAAAGATTGATGCAACGATTCACCGGATCCAAGGTAGATAAGGGTGATGATGTTGTCGTCATATCATAAGTAGCCAGCCACCGGAAAGATATGAAGGAAGACCACGGAGACAACTGCAAGATTCCACAGATATAGAAAAAGATAACACCAACTTGAACAGAAGGAATACGAAAGATCTGAAAAGTCTTCATGGCCTCCGGTGGATTGAGCATAGATGATAGAACGAGAGGGTTTCAAAAGATCACTTGACGAGATAGAGGTGAAAGAACTCCATGTTCTTCTTGAAATGATTGAGAGAGATTTAGCAGCCTTGAGGAAAATCTTTAGCGGAACGACGATGATAACTTGCCAACAAGGAACAACTCCGGATTGGTTGAAGATGGAGGATGGAATTAACAATGAACTTGCTGATTCCAGAATTGAAGCGATCTATTTAGCAGAAGGATGTGGTCGAGATAGGTGACTTCAAAAAGTCAGAATTCTTACTTTGAGACTTTGCACACAGGCAGTGCTCACGAAGCTTGAGAGAAAGAGACACAGATGATCTTCCATGTCCTTCCACTTATATCGAATAGGCAAGCATATTATCAACATATACCCCCATGGATTAACAGGATATTCCCAGAATATCAAGTTCAAGAGGCGGGAGAAACGAACAAATGCTCGAAACACTTTCTGAACTCAATGCTCTTTTGAAAGATCAACATTAAGAGCACGGGTTCATGTTGAAGAAGATGCACTGGAAGAATAGATTATCCGGTCCTTCGGAAGAAAAAGAGATGTCACCTGGTTCACATTGTCGATCGGTTCACCGGTTACAAAGATAAGGAGATCTTGGATAAAGAAAAGATGATATAGCTTTGCTTATGGTATGAGCTATCAGAGACGAAAAAGATGTGCAGATATGGAGTTCCAAGAGAGGTGCAGCATGATGAACAGATGATAGACCGCCGTAGTGCCTTGAGAAACTCCGGATTGCCAAAGATGCTTGAATATGCATAGATATGATCACGGTGTACTCGAAATCACAGGAGATAACCTTATCCTCCAGATGGTGACGGTTGATAGCATTTTCCATATTCCAATCGACACTTATCATGCGTGGAATATAGCTATGCCGAGAGCCAAATTACATTCACCAGCATCGGATCGACACACGTTATGTAATTAGCCCAAGAGAATTGTTGATGAAACGAAACTCCAGGATTAAGCGCCGGTGTCAAAAGAATGAGTTAGCATGGACATGCTGATAAAAGGGAGATAGATAATGTTTCACACACGACTGAAAAGGAGTGTGGAAACACAGATGTATCAAAGAAAAATTTTACGCATTTTCGGCATTAAGATACCAATAGATGCGCAAAATCACTTATCAGGTAGAGATTAGCAACAGATGATTACACAGAATGTGGAGTTGCTAGAAGGAAGGACGCCCTTAAGAAGATGGCACCGGTTAACAAGGAGTCAGATAGATCGCGCCGGTTTTCAAAAGCCTGTCAGTATGGAATGTACCAACAGTTGATAACCAAAGGCAGATGGTGGTAACAAATTGGATGCAACAGATAGACAAGGAATTACACACACACACACACACACACTGTCTATGGTACTACGGAAACCCAGAACACGTGAAATCCTAGTTTGAATTTTAAGAAGAGGATTGAAAACGTTGCACTTCCTTACCAGAAAAGGGTGGTTGAGTGGGTAAGAAGAAAAGTGGAAGCAGTCCTACTCTCACGTTTTGTTTTTCCCTAGTATACATAACTACCAAAAATATTTGCTAGACAGACAACGACCATTTGGCTGAGACCCTGAAGGGCGGGATGGCTCTGATACCAATTGTAACTACCTTGGTGAATTACGCTCCTAGTTACAAGCCTGGATGAGCAGAAATGGTTGAAATAGTACGGTGGGGCCCAAATGCCACTCACAGATAGACCTTTCGGCCGTCCCAACCATTTCCAAACATCGGGACAAGAGCAGGCGTAATCGGCAGCGAAGGATCAACTACATACACAAATGAGTATGTATGCAAGCCACCATACAATAGTACATCAGAGCCATTCCATCTAAAAAGAAAGGAAATATAGCAACGCCATACGACAAGATCCAAATATCCTAGATAGATATAATAGTTTAGGATATCTCCTCATACATCAATCAACAGAGTATCAAGCGGAAGCGGAAGACAAAATCCGAGTACGGATAAGAAGCAAATCGGCATAAGATGCCCCATAAATAAGCACATCCCGCCTAGATCTCACAGATCCCGTTCCGGAATCTCTACCGAATGATCATTGCCCATATATCGTCTCTTCCAACCAAAGATCCATCTTGTGGTACTGTTCATCGAACCAAATAATTTATCGTGTGAGACCCTAGGGGTACTCAGCAAGTCTTTATGCCTCTAAAGGGACACAACTGGGGTGACGAATTGCAGCAAAAGATAAACCCTAACAATTCTATAGATACTCTAACCATCCGCCCAACCAGAGATAGGCGGACGTCCGTGAATTAATAACAACGGTGATAGCGATTAAAGCGGTAATATCCAGATCATCCATCCTCCTCCTCGCTTACCGACGAGGAAGCGGACGAACAACCCCTCATCCGTTGGCAGTTTTATTATCCATTCCGTGAGTATTACACTATTTACTAGTCAGGTACCTAGTCTAGTCAAATTAAAAGCGGTACTTTAGTTATTCTTGTCTATGATCGAGAAACTGTGCTCCAAGTCGTCCATAACCGCGGACACGACTTTCAGAAAGTTTTACCCTGCAGGGGTGCACAAATAGCAACACACACTCGATATGCCTCGGAAAAACCAAATCAAAACCCAACGAGGCAGTCACGACAAAGCAATCACAGGATTCAGAAATATTTCAGGGGGCCACCCATTGAGCTACCATAACGGTTAGGCTGACCGAGACGGCCTCAAGGTTTGCGTCGGTGGCTGTGAACGAGGGAACCCGAAAATGTGGCTGGGCTTGTCGACACTGAAAACACTCCGCTTACCTAAACAGATGCGTGTGCTCCTCGCACAATCTTAAATAAAGCAGTAAAGCATGGCATAAGTACAGGATAGTAAAATAAAACCTCAAACTAGTTTGTGGCCCCAAGAAATAAGAATGAATCAAGCTCTGGCTCAGGGGGGTTCATAAGCCTCCTGGATGTGGATAGCGCGAATATTCTTGGAACAGGAATCAAGTACTCGGGGTCTTACGGGACACAAGTGAGCCTGAAAAACCAAATAGCAAATATGGCTCACCGATGCCACTTTCATTAGTTATCCCATTACTACTCAGGTTAAGTTGTTTAGGTACCTCGTTATCCATCAGACACTCACATACCCTACACATGCTGTTCTATGACTCGCATGGCTCAAACAACTCCTGTAGTAATGGCTCCTGGGATGGAGGAACAAGCTTCGGTGGGGTTTAAAAGTAAAGGCTATGCAATACTTGGGATTCAATTTCATGCAATCGCGACTCAATGATGCAAGAATAAGAAAGAGGCAATAGGTACTATATGTATGCAAGCATGTGGTAGTGCTTGCCTGGCAGCTCAGTTGAAGCGAGAGAATGATCTGGGTAGTGCTCTTGGTTCTCTTGATATATCCCCTGCTCAGCGTCTATTCGAAGAAGAACCAAACAAACAAGGCCAACATAAATAAAGTGCGCAAGCATATGAATAAATGCATCAAGCAAACATTCATGCCATGATGAATGATGCACGATTTGCATGGCAATAAAGTAGCATGGCATGGGTGAGGTGTGGAAAACAATAATAAAGCATTTTATTGAGTTTTGGCCCCATTTTATTCCCATATTAGTTCCTGTAACATTATATTTATATGATGCATGCTTCAAATCAAACCATGGCATGCATAAACAGAAAGGTCTCGTCGAGCTAATCATTTTAGACATATTATTTATTAAATTTGGAGTTATAAAACAAAAGTTATTAATTTATTAAGTCAAAAGGGCAAATTATTGTAATTTTAATTAACTTGGAAAATAAAGTGTGAAAAATATATTTTGGAGGCCATATTTGAATTCCTCATATTTTTCTGATTTGAAAACATATATTATTTGTACTATTTGAGTTTATAAAATAAAAGTTATTTAAAAACAGAATTTAAATTGAATTTGAATTAATTTGAAAAATATTCGAATTTAAACAGATATGCAGACATACTTTTCTTACTCAGATTAGGCTAGCCACAGACACAGACAGGTGGGTCCAACACTGACTCAGCAAAACAGCGCACAGAAAAGGTTTTGTCACCTGGTGGCTAGCCCTAGAGGATGACAGTGGGGCGTCGACCTCATGAGCCTGTGACAATGGCGACCGAGGTGCCATGGCGCAGGAGCGCGGGTTGAGGACAGAGAAGCGGGGGGCTCTTTTGCAAGTTTGCTCGGCGACTGACTGGTGGCCCAAAACGTACCGCGGGTTTAGGAATAAAAACTAGGGGGGTTTACTGTAAAACGGCACCGCGAAGCACTGTGGATCTTCCTCCGCGGACAGATCGGTGCGCGGCGCGGCACGGGGGCTCGATCCCGTGACCTAGGGCTCAGGCGCGGAGGCGGTGGCCACTGGGCTATGCGGGGGTTGCTGCTAGGAGGGTGGGCCAGGGCCTAGGTAGGGTTTCTGACTTGGGAGCGGCGAAACAAACGCAGCCGGCACAGAGGTGAGGCTCGACGCTGACGGCGAGCACAGGAGTGACAGCGAGGCGGACCATGTCTAGGAGGGAGGTGCGCTCACCGAGAGGTGGTTGGCGTGGTCTGATCGGCTCGAGACGTAGGGAAGCGGCAACGACGCAGACGGACCGAGGATTAGGGTTTCGGCTTGGCGGTGGTCTTGGCAAGATTCTCCTCCTCCTCAACGCGTCTGAGGCGGTGCAGGTGCTCGTCTTGGTCTCCTCGATCACCTCCCCGTCGTGCTGCCTGGAACGGTGAGGCGATGGGGAGGCCGTGGGTGGTGGTGGGTGGGTGGCGATGGAGAAGAAGGAAGGAGGGGAGGGCAGGCGCCTGGGGTGGATCTGGGGATGGTCTGGCGAGGCAGAGAGGTGGTGGGGGATGGGATAAAGCAGCGAGGCAGGTAGATGCCGTGGGGAGGTGGTAGACGATAAAGGTGGCTCGGCCACCTTTTTGTCCTCCTCCTCACGTGCTCGGCTGGGAGGCCAGGGTAGGGGCCAGGTGGGAGGCTTCCAGGTGGGGCCAGAGGCGAGGCCAAGGGCAGGGGCAGGCTCGGGTAGAGGGAGAGAGAGAGGGGGGAGGAGCTCGGGTTGAAGCTAGGAGGTGGCTCGGGCTAGGGTTGGCATTAGGGTTGGGGGTAGCTAGGTGGGCCAGGGAGAGAGGTGGCATGGTGGGGCCAGCTAGGTGAGAGAGAGGCCGAGAGAGAGGGGTAGGCTTAGGGTTTAGGTTTAGATGGGGGTGTGATTAGATTAGAGAGGGTCTAGGTTTAGGAGTGAGGGGGAAGGTTAGATGCTAGGGTGTTCTTTGGTCAAGATCAAGCCAAGCACAAACCAAACCTCAACAAGATCAAGACTAGAGAAGAGAGGGAAAGGTGATGTGGTTTAAGCATGATCAAACTCAGACCAAGCCCAAAAGGAGGGAGGGGGAGATAGATTAGAGAGGAACCACTCAAGATAAAAATCAAATAAAATCCAAAGGACTAGATTAAGGTGGTTCTTGCATGGGCCATGCAAAAATGTCAATTGCCATGATTAAATCCTGTGAAAACAATAATATTAATCATGGCATCATCCTTATGCATTCCCAAAGTTGGAATAATACCAAACAAAAGAATTGTAGAATAAGTTCCAAGTGGAGTAGATGGGGATGATCACATTTGAGTATAATTGGGACTTGCTAGTGTGTATATTCCACTAGATGTTTAATAGTCCCAAAAATATTCCCACATGAGCATAAATCCATAATAATCCATATGGAAGCTAGGAAAAAGGGTTCCACTCACAAGGCATGCAAAGGTGGCCATGTGGATCTCATATTTCAACATTGTGAAAACAACATGATGCTAAGATGAGAGCATGTGGAATAGAAATGGATCCATCCCAACCCACATGAGCTAGAGGTAAAACCAATAAGTGCCAAGCTCATATTTAGTTGGATGGTGGAATTATAAGGTGGTGAAAGAAAAGGTGGTGGAGTTAACAAAAGATATGCCCCCAACTCAACTTGGGCATTAAACAATATATCAAGGCCCAAATACAATATCAAGAGGCAAATACAATTAACAATGCATATGAGAGAAGAACCAAAACAAAAAGGTTTTTATACGATGCTCAAATGCAAGGAGGCATGATGACATGAGCATGATATAATGATGATGCAACAATTATATATTGGAAGGTAGCATATATCTAGACTAGGCTAGTAGAATTGCAATTGTTAGACAATTGGGATGCTACACATTTCATATGGAAGGAGTTGCTGCTTCCGCTGATTCGTTGGAGCGAGGATGTGGAGTTTGTTCGGTGGCCTGAACGTGTGTGTGAGGATGGATGCGCTGCTGATTTGCGGCGCTAGGACTTCCACACGATTTTGAGATTGCAAGCGTACGACTACATCATCCACAAGTTCCAACTCATTAACAAAACTTTGTTGTCTTCGAGGGTAAGTTCTCTATGGATGTATATCTGCCCGTTGCTTGTATGGGTATGATCTTGGCGTATAGTTCCCATCGTAGGATTTTTTTGTTTTCTATGCTATGAACCTAATAGAACTTCATCCTTGAAATTTCCTATCCCTGGCAAGGACCATAAACAACCACATTATGCCACTCCTCGGAATTTATGTGTGGAGACAAAATCTATCACAATACTAAAATGCTGAATTTCAACCAAAGTTCCTTTAAAAATAGAAGAATTCCAAATAACTATGATACCACTCGAGGAACCCACTGACGAAGAATAAACAAAGATGTCAAATCTTTTTGGACAATTTTTTGTATTAGTTGATGATCAAAATATTCAATTTTTGTCTCCTGTAAGAAAATGGCAGCACATTGACTTTGCTCGATCTTAGCTCGAACATCACGTTGTCTGTCCTCACCATTCAGACCACGCACATTAAAATCAAGAACCTTCCAAATTCTAGTATGGTTTTTCTCCATTAGCTAATAGTAATAAGTCTGACAAAAGCCCAGATAACAACAGTAACAAAGTTCCAAGCTCTCAACAGCCTATGGCCTCTACCATGCGAGGTAAGCTTTCTCTCACTATATAGCTCTATCAATACAAGACATATATAACTAAAAATGTACACTCTTTAATATAGGTTTGGCAATGAAGTTAACATGACCAATATTCTTTCACTTGGTGTTTCAGGTCCCAATATTCTATCACTAGAGAAGTACTCCCTTGGATATAGGTTTGGAAACGAAGTGGATATGACTAGCTCAAGAAGGAAGAATCTGAAGCGAATTGTTAGAAGTTATAGGACAAAACTTCCTTACTATATATGTTTGCACCCTCAAGAAAACCACAGACTACAAAATAAATATGGTAATTTTCTTCCCTGTGTAGTACTGTAGTTCTCTTGAACTCCAACCATGCCTAGAACTATAACAATATAAATTGTTCCTGTTTTCTCTGTGTAGTGCTTCTCATCCAGTTTCACTAGAAAGTATAGTATACCTTACATATATGGAGAAAATGTTCAAGCAAAGTCGTGTGATAATGAAACTACTATCAGTTTTAGATCAAATTGTGGAGAATACGTTCACCAACACAATCTCTAGGAAGATGATGTATATGCCTTACAGTTTGCAGTCAAAGCGGGTTCTCTGATCGTGACGGTGCATCTTTTGTAGTGGTTTGAACTTCTTGGAATTAGTTGCATCTTTTGTCAGTTGTGAACTTCTTGGGATGAGATGTAATGTATGTATATAATGAATGCTCATGTTAATTTAGCTGAAGTTGCATTATGTGTGTTATGAGTTCTTTGTTAGGTTGTTTGTTGGATTGAGATGGAAGATAGATATTATATATTTAATGGGCGCCGAATTGCAAAATTGCCATATATCATGCATCCACAAAGACATTACGAGGCATGGTTGTTATGCCATAGTATCACAGCTACCAGGACACCTAGGCAGTTCCTCCCTACATGGGTCACGACGTAAATGATTTGATGCCATGAAAGTGCTAGCTCGGTGGCTCACGTAGTGCCACACCAAAAAATCCAACACTGTTGCACAATCCTCGACACAGTTATCCCTGTCAGCTTTTTTTGCCGCGCCAGCACGAGCGCGGCTACTAAGGATGTTCCTCTGCGTCTATAAGTGCCAGGGCCCAAGATCCGTGTTGTAGTGGAACCAGCTCAAGTGGCGCCACTTCCCAACTGGGAGGACATGTTCCCACGCAAGCTAGAGATGATGAGGTGTGTGGAACAACAGAGGAACAAAGAGGAATATCCATCAAATTATTACAGGTATAACCTTCATGGATCATCTCTCAAATCTTCTCATGTTTCCCCATCCCTGAAAAGTGGGAAACAAGATGAGATTAGGGAGAAGATCGCAAGTGTCAAAAAGTCTCCAAAGCTTTGGTTGAAACCATTGGTGAGGGGTTGGAATCCTATTGGATGATGGGCAAAGACCTTGAGAAAAAGTTCGATGACATCGATGATAGAGTGCAATTCTTAAGTAATATTGTTGTTAAGATGGCTGATGACACCAAGCTACTTTGCAAAATAGTAAAATAGCAACATGCTAGCATCACCGAACTATCCACTCGCTTTGCGTGTATTGATCATGCCTGCAACCTCAATAAGGAGGAAGATGAGGAGGAGGATGACTTTTTCACCCCAAAAAGGAATAGGTACTCACAAGGAGTTATGTGATCCCTCCCATCTTGGTTCCAAGATTGGGGTATCTATTGGAACCTTGTAATCTACCTTTGCATTTTTAGCATGTTTACCTTCTTGCACGCATGTTAGGTTTTCAATTCCACATTTTACATTAGTTACATGATCAACTTCCTTAGACAAAGTGAAGAATTATATCCAATGATTTCGAGAATTTATGATACTCAAAGTGATTTCGGTTTATGATTATTGTATTAGATTTATGACTTAGGTTGAGTTTTGTGATACCTGTACCATTGTTATGATTTTAGGGACTTCCATGGCAATAAAGATAAGTTATGAGAAGAAACTTTGATAGCATGTTATAGTAATTGGTTGAAAATCAATGGAGCCATAAAGGTATATTAACATGATACAATTTTGTTGATGAAACAAAAGAAAAATTATGCCATCAAAGAATCAAAAGAAAGAAAAGTACTAGTTAGCAAAAAGTGCTCAAACAATGATAATAGACTATTCCCTACTCAATAAAGTGCTCATATTGATAAATTTGATGATTTTATATTCTACTAAAATCTCTAAACTTCACATAAGTTATTGATACAAAAGTTGTGGAAGCCTGTAAGTCATGAGTCGGGTGAGAGTGTGATATGACTCACAATGTAGTTCTATATCTGATATTGTAATTATGCTTCAATTGCCTCATCTATTGTAACGAATCGTGCCTCATGAATATGATGACCTTGTCCATAAGTCACTACCTTGCTCGGGGACGAGCAAGAGTCTAGCTTGGGGAAGTTGATGACTCCATTTTTGAAGCATATTTACCATTTGTTTTTGCATAAGTAGCGTTAGGATTTTGGTATTTGACAATGCTCGTGCACACCTTTTTCCCTTGTTTCAAAAGGATATCAAATTGTTAAGTCTTTTGTGAATATATCAGTTTGGACTGTCATATGTTATGTAATAGTATCATATTTATAAGTGATAAATGTCATTTAAATGATTTTCCATGCACCTGGGAGAAGAGAGGATGTGGCGAGAAGATACTGCAAGCTTAACGACCTATAGTACGGGCGTAGCTTGCCCATACCATCCGCCTGTATGGCCTGCCAGGACGTCTGCCTCATCAAATACTCTTGATAGGTGAAGACGAATCTGAGATCCGACATTCACACACACCTCCAGCCATGAAACACCACACCAGGAAGGGATCTGTAGGAGGAACTTGGAGAAGGGCAAATCCTTGCTGCTTCATGAATCATCGGAAGACAACGCATCATCCCCCTTATCATCAACCTATGCATCTCCATAATCACCATTATCCCCTCTCTCATCAATTTAGATCTTGTTGTAATCCCAAAATACAATTGTGGTTTTGCACTTGATTTTAGCTTTGCACTTTCAATCCATCGATATGCTTATGATGATGTTGTTGATTTCTTCCATGTGTGAGTAGTTCCCTTTGTTCTTGAGGAGATGAAGAATCCTAGAATTATTATGAAATGAAATAAAGATGATCTATAACATTGATTCTTGATCTATTGATTTATGATATTGTGTTAGAGTTTCTTTTTATATGGTATGTGAAGTCGACCACATAGAATTTGCCTTCGGGAGTAAAGAGAGGTCGCTACCATTGGGATGTGTATGGGAGCATGTCCAATGCTATTTTATGACTATAAGCATTGGCTTATAACCTACACGGTCAAAGGGGGATCAAGATAGATTCACTAAGATCATTACGTTATCAATGGAGAACCCTTAATTGTGGTGGTCTGTAGTAGTGATTTGCTCACAAGCATCGAAGTGGTTATTTAGAGATGACCTCAATACTTGACTCATAGAAGCGGATGCTCACTAGAATTGTAGTGAACATCTTATTATGGAGCTCTCTCCACACATATCATGACGAAAGATATAGGTTATCCTAAACATAAGTAATTCTCATATGCTAGTGGTGTATCCTACATCCCCGAGAACATCTTAGCCTTATTGAGTTCCAACACCAATCTCAATGCACAAGTAACTTCTTTACTTTATTGCATTCTATACTTACTTGAACTCAAACAGAACACCCCTTTTTTGAACCCATTACTGGAGATCAAAGGCAACTTACAAGTATCCTTTGGTAGAAAGTGACAAGGGGCATAAAGAAAAAACCAAATAGCTCTTTGTGGGTTCGATACTCTTATTTCAAAACTAGCTACAATCGATCTTTGCACTAGCAGTTATCAACTCGCTACCGTCATTGTCGCCTCGATCTTCCACGTGACCCCGGTCTGCCGCATCAACCCTGTCCACTGCATGACTTTGTCAACCTCTACTATGAACCGTGGATTTCATCAAATCCCGTGACCCGCTGTCGCATCATCTCCAACCTCGATAGCCTGCTGCCTCCATTGGCTCTGTTGATCCACTTCAGTCTTTGACTGTGGTGACCTGCTGCAATCTGCGGCTGTGGCGACCCGATGCCGTGTCAACTACCAATATAGCTAAGTGTTCCTATACTCAGAGTTGATAAACTATTTAGTCTAATCGCACTAGACACACTCGGGGTCTGCACACTCTTCGAGTAACCTAACGTGATATCGACTGCGCACACTCAAGCAACTCATACACGACTTCCAAGTAGTTGACTCTGCCTAAGCATCAAATCCTTGAAAACTCCGACACAGTTGTAGCCTAATTGACAGTTTGGGAAGGTATTGGGACTAAGGGTGTAAAGCTAACGAAAAGTTCTTGCATATAGTGCAAAAGTGTCAAGTCCGATGGCTCCAGAAAATGTTATAACAAGATGAAAGGCAAATATTCCCTACAATATATAGGTACTTCAAAATTCTTTATGTTTTTGCATCTTACAAGGACGTTAACTACATCGAGCTACTCTATCTGGTCCTCCAACTGAGTCGACTAACACCAGTCGCGTTAACTTACGCCAATACCCGAGTTGAGTACCTCCTCAATTGAAGAGATTCTCTGAGCTATGCTTAGCTACAAGTAGTCAAGCATAGCCTCGGGGGTTACTCCTATCAGGAGGGTTAGTCGCACACTCGATGTACTTCTGGGTCAGCGGTATCCCCTTGTGATATTGTCGACTATGAGCACATGGTACAAGACCTGAGTATCTGCCCGAGTCTACAACTCGACCAGACACTCGGGAGTTACTCCCATCGGGAGCACTAGATGCACACCCGATAAAAACAGTTCTCCAACGAACAACAAGACATGAGTCGAGTACCTCCTCGAATGTGTATAATATTCGAGCCTATGCTCGGCTACAAGTAATCTAACATTGCCTCGGGAGCTACTCCCATCAGGAGCACTGGACTCTCACCCGAAATAAATAACAAGTCCTCCAACAGAGTCGACAACAGAATATCTACACTCGCAAGAATAATAACTTCAAGCCTATGCTCGGATGCAAGCACCCAAACATAGACTCGTGGGCTACTCCCATTGGGAATGATGGTCATGCACCCATTGTAAATGCCAGCATTACTTCAAAAACACGACAACTTCATCCACTTCATTAGCCAAACAAGACAGTCGAGAAAATCCGCGAGTTCTTAAACCATGTTTGTCGTGATAACATTTCTAGAGGTCATGTTTACAACACGAATTTCCCCCACCATATTAAATAGAAGAACTTGGAGAGTCAACCCATTATACGACTCGAGTGGAGCCTTGGGGGCTACTGACATGGGCATGACCCACTATTGGCATATCCGGTGTAGCCAATGGAAGGCCCATATGAAGATATACTAAGATCCATGAAGCCTATGACGGTTTGATAGATATGAAGCCTACAAGGACACCAACTCCAAGAATACAAGACAAGGAAAGTCCAAGACTAGAATACATACAAACACCAACTTTTAACCAACTCATATGTTACTTGAGACCTAGCCTCCCCATATGTAAAGGCTAGGAGGGCCCAACAAGGAGGGCGATCACCATAGTAGACACCGAATAGATACAATAGATCTACACTGTATTGTGAGTTTAGCCATAGCAACCCGCTATAAGCTAGATCACATCTAGAAACCCCGTGACTTTATACTCTACATCAATAAAGATCAGACAAGAAGGAGTAGGGTTTCCTCTACGAGGGCCTAAACCTAGGTAAATCTCATCTCCCTTGTTTGTCTGATAAGCCGATGAAGTCACCAGAGCACCTATTTCCCTAAAACCCAAGTCCATAATAATGTGCATTGCTGAGGTTACCCCTCATCACTCGGATATCGAGAGATCTTCGCACTCCCAAGTTTGTCCTTTATCAGAGTGATGAGACCATTGAACTTTGAAGTACTTGGTACCTTTGTTTCTTGTCTTCCGTTTAGCCTCATCTAGAATGCTAATAGGATGCTCATGGTAAGAGAGGTCTTCCTTGAGCTCAGTTGAAGAGTGATCCATGGCTCTTATGGGATCTTTAAAGCATTGCCTTAGTTGAGACACATGAAAGGTGGGGTGAATTGTTTTGAGATTCTCAGGCATAAGCAAGAGGACCTGGTATTGAAATATTCTTGAATGGTCCAATGTATCTAGGAGAAAGCTTCCCTTTGATACTGAAGCGATGTCTGCCTCTCATCGGGGTCATACAGAGATAGACTATATCACCACTTTGAATACCACTTCTCGTTGTTTTGCATCATAGTAGATTTTCTGGTGATCTTGAGCAGTTTTCAAGTTTTCTCGCACAATGCGACACTTTTCTTCTGCCTCTTTGATGATGTCCAGACCCAATTCCGGTGTTCGATATTTCCACAATTGTCTTTCACTAGTTTTACACCAACAGAGGGGAGTATGGAACTTGTGGACATATAGAACTTCAAACAGAGACATGGCCAAGCTTGATTGATGACTATTGTTGTAAGAGAATTCAGGAAATGGAAGACATTCTTCCCATTTCATGCCAAAAGAAACAACACATGCTTTGAGCATATCCTCTAGAATTTGATTAACCCTTTCCACTTGGCCTTGAGAGTGAGGGTGATATGGAGTGTTGAACTTGATGTTAGTTCTCATACACTTCTAGAAACTTTCCCAGGATCTGTAAGTGAATAGGCTTCCATGATCTGAGATTATTTCTTTTGTAATGCCTTGGAGGGTTACAATCCTCGCAACATAGAGTTTTGCTAGTTGACTAATTGAGATTGTTTATTTCGCCAGAAGGAAGTGGATGACTTTGGAGAATTTATATATCACCACAAAGATAGCATTTTCCCTTTTGAGATCTAGGGAACCCAGTTATGAAGTCCATCTCAATTTTATCTCATTTCCACTAGGGAATCTTGAGAGGTTGGAGTACTCTTTGATGTTTTGCTTTGAATGTTCGACAAGTATCACAATCCATGACATATTTTGCAATATCATGCTTCATGCGTGTTCACTAATAATATGGACTGAGATCGTGGTACATTTTTGTGCGGCTAGGGTGAATGGCAAGGAGTGTTTTCATGAGCTTCTTTAAAAATCAAATATTTCATACTTTGGAATTTAGGAACAACAAGGCGCCCTTCGAACCTTAGAATTCCTTGCTCATAAACATAATAAGACTTGTATTTCGGAACACCCAGATCTAGATGCCTCTTGATTTTTAGAACCATAGAATCGAACAATTGAGTTTCCCTAATTTTCCCTATAAGATTAGGATCTAAGGATAGCTTTGAAAGATGACTCTGAGGAACCATCTCAAGGTTGTACAATTGAATTTCTTTGAAGATATTCTTATTGCTTTCCTTGACCATTAGGTTATTGCAATAAATGTAACACCCCACTTTCAGTAACGTGGATTAGTTGTCCTGAATCCAAAAATCAGGGGGAACAAAAAAATCATGCTTAGTGGTGAACCAGTTTTTTGCTTGTTTTTTCTTATGTTTTTTATTTTTTAGTAGTTAAGATACTTCTCTACCTTCCCATCAGTTGCAAAAGCTATTTAACAAAAGGCAATGTCTTGGCTTACTTTACATATTCTCAATTGTTCTGGAATTTCAAAACGAAGAGCCAAGATGCCTTTGCAAATACAAAAGTTTTCTTATCCTATATTGAAAAAATTATGGAGATCTATATAACACCATCTCCCTATGTTTTCAAGACAAAACCTTCCAAATATCTTTACCTCTAGACTTTCCAAGATGCTTGAAAAGCTATTTGCTTCCCACTCTTGGTAGAAATGCTAATGTACTCTCATCCTCTCCAAAACACAAAAACTTTCAAAGTTTCTCTTCTTTAGACCTTAAGTAATGCTTGTGTGTGCTTATAGTATTCTTGATAAGTTTGTGTAACACCCTCGAATCGGCCCTATGGAGATTTTAGCGCTTCCCGCCAAACCCGCATAGAAACGATTCAAGGACGCCCACCAGGCACTTGTGTGCGGGTGGAAAACAAAGTAATACCATTACACAATAGTTCACGATGGAACCCACAACACATATCTATACAACAACGACTCATTGAGTCAAGAATACAGATATACAGTACAAAGATCCAATTCACCTTGAAAACAATACAACATCCGATTATGGATAAGAAGCAAATTGGGCTAAAAGCCCTGAAGAATAACCAATGGCGTCCATAACCCTTCCCAGGCCAAGCCGGAAGGGTAACCCTGCTAACAACGTTGATCTCATACCTGCTAAAACAAAAGGGGTGCCGACAAAGGTCAAAGGAAAAAGGGAGCGGTCGATGCGAGGCCGATTACAGCATGAGTCTAGAATTCAAGGCTCTCGCCTACATAGGTAGGGTGGACTGAAGCGGCAGCGCAGCATGCATTAAACAATCTATAGAGACTCGATTCAACTGTCAGCTATTAGAGAGGGATAAGAAAGACCTATTCGGACCCAACCTGATAGTAACACCAATTCCCATCCTGGCATTCCCCCTCGAGACCAAACGAGGAAGTCATGCCGAGGAAACTCACACAGTTGGCAGTTTTATTCATTCCATTATAGTTGCAGCACTTACTAGTCAGATATAGATAGCATGAGTCATCCTGATCTCATAGCAGTGGGCAGTTTTAGTTAACCATTATGTTGTAGTTGCAATACTTACTAGTCAGATACAATTAGCCAGATATATCCCAAATCCAGCAGTTGTGGTACTTTTATTTACTCATTCCATTGTAGTCAAACTGATTACTAGACATGTCAAAGTCAAATTTATAACACTACTTTAGTTATAGTTGTCTATGATCGAGATACTGTGCTCCAAGTCATCCATAACCGCGGACACGACTTTCAGAAAGATTTACCCTGCGGGGCTGCATAAATAGCAACACACGCACAATCAACCTCAAAAACCAAATAAAAACCCAACGAGGCTTCCACGACAAAGCAATCACAGGATTCATAAAATATTTCAGGGGGCCACCCCACTAAGGTACCCGCAACGAAGTTGGCCGGCTCCGAGATGGACCCAGGGTTTGTGTCGACGGTGGTAAACGACTGGGAACCCGAAAGTGTGACTGGGCTTGTCGATACAGTGAAAACGTGTCACGATCCAAAACAGTACAGGTGCTCCACGCACAATCGTAAATAAAGTATTAAAGCATGACATAGGTACAGGATAGTAATAGAGCCCCAAACTAGTTTGTGGCCCCAAGAAATAAGAAATGAATTAAGCTCTGGCTAAGGGGATTCATGGTCCCACATGCGGATAGTGCGATAGTTAGGGAATAGGTATCAAGTACTCGGGGCCTACGGGACACAAGTGAGCGGTTAAAAACCAAATATTATCTATTTCCCACCGGTGCCTCTACATTAGTTATATCTATTCCCAGCATTTTAGCAGTTGTATTTAAAGTAATGATCATCTCCACCATTAAGCATCTCCACCATTAGCATGTTCCAACTTGCCGTCAACGGTGGAACGACAACGACACGAAGCAGCACATAAGCAAGTAACTACGACTCGCAAGACTGACTATCTATAAAACCAAAGGCAATAGGATGTGTCCATGGCAATATAGGCTGCAAGGGACATAAAGTGGTACGGAATCTAGAGCATCACAACACAGATAGCAATAGATCAACATGAGGAAGTAAAGACTATAAATGCAAAATAGGTAGAAAGGGGGAGAATGCTCGCCTGGGAAACATAGCCGAAGATTCATCTGGAGATCGGGTCGACACTCGCATCCACTCAATGGCCTAATCCATCAAGAAGCAAAGAACTAGAAGAAACACCGGATACACTATTTAATACTACAGCAGAAGATCGGGCATGATGCATGTATGATGCATGACATGGCAAAGATGCGATGCAATTAGGCAATATTAAGCGGAACCGGGGTCCTGACAATTAATTAATGGTTCAAGTTATTTAGATACCCCGCAATTTAAATGTTGTATTAACAAGGCAAAACATGGCATCCGTTTGCTACACAAATTTAAATGGAGCCAACACAAGACTATAAAAGCCCGCATATGGACTCCATATTTAATTTAGGTGAATTGTCGAAATAGCCCCAAACAAATAAACATATATGCATGCATGACAATTTATATGCACAAGATAGATGTTAATTTATAAAAGAGGGATAGGTAGGGGT
Source organism: Avena insularis (assembly GCA_023614405.1). Lineage (NCBI taxonomy): Eukaryota > Viridiplantae > Streptophyta > Magnoliopsida > Poales > Poaceae > Avena > Avena insularis. The sequence continues at coordinate 511,320,975 of CM042690.1, forward strand.
CACACATCTCAAGGTCGAAGATCTTGTGGGTTCGGAGGGGTTCAGGTTCGGTCTCGCACTCCAGGATCGGTCTTCGGGGTTCGACGGGGTCGGTATCAGCAGGATTGGTCTTCGGATCCGCGTAGATCTTGTTGGTTCCATGTCGAAGATGTTCGGTGTCCGCTGTCATTGATGGCCTGGGTCGGCATCGGTGATCTCCAGGGTCGATCTTGTTTGTTCGCGGGACTTCGTGTCCAAAGGCATCGGGAGATTTTTGACAACATCGCCATTTGGGAACTCCTCGCACTACAGCCTCAAAGGGGAACAAGCGGTGTGTCTAGGCAGCAGCATCAACACTTGGTACATGAAACAGGACACAAGCCAAGCGATTACACAGTATCGCTATAAGCCATGTCCCATGCGGACATATCCTCGAACACCTACCGTTCATACTGCAACCGAAGGAAAAGCGACTTGGTGGGGAGGACCTGCAGAGGAAACAGAGGCGTGGGCGACACGAGCAAAGGGCGGCGGCGAGCCGCGCATCGAGGAAACTCCGACAACTCGAGAAGGCGAGAAAGGTTGGGAGGCGCTGCACATGGCCAAAGGAGCTTGGCGACGTTGTCGCGTGGGGTCTATGCAGAGGGGCCCTGGGTGACAGACGAGGACGAGGAGCAAGGTGGCCGGGCTTGCTAGCGGGCGGCACAAGGGAAGAGGAAGGCGTGGCTTGCAGGGGAGTGTGGGGCAGTGGGCGGCGGAGGAGCGGCCAGAACTCTGCGATGGGCGAGCTTGCCACGGGAAGGGGCCGGCGGCATGGTTCTACAGGCGACAGGAGCCCGCAGGGCGGTGGCGTGCTAGAGGAGGTCGAACAAGTGGCCCTGGCCTGTGAGGAGAGGGAGAGCCGGCGATGTGGCTCATGGGGGTCCAGGCGGCGGCGTGCGTCGATGGAGAAACGGGAAAGGCGGCTAGAAGACGAGGGCGACGAGGCGAGCGCCTGCGGGTGGGGATCTGCAGGCGGCAGCGCACACACGTGAGGGGAGAGGCGAGGAAGGCTCGGTTGGTGAACGGGGATGTGGGGCTCCGTTGGGGTCACGTGAGAGGTGCGTTGGGTGGGACCCAGGTTGTGGTGGTTGGTGGGAATCGTGTTGTGAGCGGCAGCGATGTTGCTTGCGTGCATTGCAAGCGTGACATGGGCAGGCGCACGCGACGCGGGGTAGGTACGGGGCAATATGCGCGTTGCTCGCGCGTGTTGCACGGTAGTGGGTGGCCAGGTGTATCGTGCGCGGGGCTGATAGGAGCGGGCGCTGGCGTGCGTGACGCAAGGCCGAGCGAGGCTGGGTGGGGCGTGGCGGCTGGTCGACTAGGGTTTAGATGGTCCGGGTCGTAGGTGGTTCGGCCGGTTGGGCCTCTGGCCAGACCGGCTGTACTGCCTCCCCGGACAAAATATTTTATTTATTTTAGTTTCTAACAAACCTTGTTCAAATAGTTTTAGACAAACAAAATATTCGGAAGGACTAGTTTTACATTTGAAATAAAGAGGGAGGCAAATAGAAATTAAGGATACGCTTTTAGAAAATAGTTTGTGGCAAATAATTTGAATGCACACATGAAGATGCTCAAATGCAATGTGGGATGATGACATGAGCATGCAGTCATGATGATGCACAAAATTAAAACAACAAGTGATTTTCTAGTAGTGGTTTTTCCGGGATGCTACAGTTTGTATGAATTCCTTGATCTGCTATCTTCAAACATGATTGTCTTGACTTGCTTGATTAGGAGTTAGTATGAGCTGATCTAGGAGACCATCCTCTACTAACAAAACAAACCCAACAATGCAACCTCTACAAATCTTGAGAAGTTATCATCAAAACTTTAGTAGGAGGACTATCTTTCTCCATGTTATCAGGTTCACTTCTTTGGAACTCTAATCAAGATCCTTATTCTTGTTCCGTAGGCAAGGTGCCTATTATATACTCTTGTTTGTGATGTGTTCTTCCATCACATATCTTTCTCTTGATTAAGTAACCCATATACCAAGATCCCCATGACAATCTTAACCTCTAGTCAATAACTTGACTCTCAATTTACTTATCAAGTTCAGTTCTCAACCAATTCTTTTTAGTAGTATACAAATCAACGAAGGCCTACTTAAGGCATGTTACCCTTCTACTCCATCTACTCATCAACCACATTCACTGAATGGTGTGTTTGAAAGCCTAGAACCCATCAATTCCATTTGATCTTGTACACTAGTCAAAAACCATAAATAGTCAAAATTTGACTAAGTCTGAATCATTATCAGGATCCCGTCTTTGAGTGTTTATCTATATTAATACATGGACCTTTTTTTGAAATGCACTTGATCCATATTGTACACCATTATGTGTACTTGCAAACTACACTCTTGCCCTCGACTACATCCTTCTTGGACCCACCTATCCTTGATGGTTTTGTAGTCAAGAAAGTAATCTGTTCTATCAACTATTTCAACATGCCAACTTTGGCAGAAGCTCCAAACTCCATCTCACCCTTTCTTGGCCAACTCTTTGCATGGTCGTGATCTACTCAAACTAATTTATTAGCGCATACTCTCCTTGATCCAATTGGATCCCTGAGCTTCTTAAACCAACATGGTTTTGGAGGCAAGATGATAATCTGTCTTGCCAACCTTAAAAACAACTAAGTTTGGCATTAAATCTAGGAACACCCAATCATGATCAAGACCAACTCCTTGTACCATGCTGATCTACATCACTTGGTATATCTACCCATCTATCCCATAATCAAAATGGGTCTATCAGTCATCTACTATGGCATGCTCAAGTGGGTATGGCAATGTTAACCATGAAGATCACCTTTGACACTTGAGATTTCTAAATTGATCATTTCCATTCAAAATATGCTCATTCCCAACACCCTAAATCTTCCCTTATCCACTTGTCATTAGTAATCCTAGAAGATTATAATTTCAAGAGTGAGATGACCTTAGGATGGCATAATTGAAATATCTCAAAGCTTGGAAAATGTAATTAAATATATGATATAATAAAATAGTGGTAATGTCATCTTATATAACACCTCCAACTCTAACATATCAACACATATGTGAACTCATCTACATAGCCACTTGACATTTGGTGATTTCATAAGCATCAAATAAAAAGAGGATTTCATATTTCCTCAATCATGATCACCTCCATCAAATTAAGTTCAGATGATCAAGCCCCAAATCACTTCCTTGACTACTCCAGCACCCTACCTTTCTCTGGTCATCCTAGTACTATAGCAGGGCTACCCATTTCTCTTGCAGCACTTGGAAGAAGTGGAGAGAGGAGCTACCAAACCATTATGGCAATCTTGCAATATCTTCCTCTTTTATTGCCACAATAGCTGCCACACCTCTCCCTCCACTTCTTCGCATCGACGAGGACCCTACCTCACCTCCCTTCACTGTCCCTCTTGCCCTATCCAATAGCACCATCCTTTTCCATGCCCCAAATACACTAAGTCCTCCATGGACTAAAACATTCGAGATAAATGCCCACAGGGCACCACTACCTCTCTACCCACTCTTAGTATACTCCTACCTATCTCTCTTTACCTCCCTAGAGCCCCTGGATCTAGCCCGCCATGGAAGCAGAGAACCTCTCCTCTTGGGTATGCAAAGATAAGGCAAGCCTACTCTCGAGCCCAACCACCCCTCTCCTTCTCCTTGCACTTTTATGCTCCCCTATCTAAGATCTACCTCCCTATGCCCTCTGTTTTTTGCAGGGACACTGGAGATCACCACCATCATCTCTTGTTTGGATGAACCTCCACCGGTGAAACCCACAATTCCGAGCACATGAAGCCACGCCAGTACCTTCCCATGACCAAGGTGAAGCTCCACACCTCCCTCCGCCTCTCTCTGACGACATGCATGCACCCCAAAGCCTATCCCGGTGAGTGCTCGAGTAAGATCTGCCATAGTGATGCATGCGACCATGGACCTCCACAAAATCCGGCGTTGCCACCCACCGATATGTTCGCCTGGAGTTCCATGTCACCCTATCGGCTTCATTCTATCAGGAAAGAACCCAGGTGAGCTCCAAATCCCTCCCACACTAGCGCTAGGGTTTCCCCTCTATTCTGCGTGGCGTGAGGTAGGAGACAACATGTGTCGGTGGGATGACCCCCGGGTAGGGTAAGACGGGCCTAACTAGACGGCTCTAGAAGTACTTGGCCGGATGGCCACAAGACAAAGGACTGTAGCTGAGTGGACCGCTCCAACCGGTCCGCCCTCAAGCTTCCCTGGCTAGCCTGTCTCCACCAGGTTGCCTCAGATTTGGCGGTGAGGATACAGAGGGGTGATGCTCCTTGTTGAGCGTGCTTATGGCCCCTTGTATCACCAGACAAGCTGGTGCACCGCCCTGCCGGTGCTAGAAGACAACCAGACCAAAGCTGGAAGCTACGGAGAGTGCTGTCGGCTGACCGCTAAAGCGCTAGCTGATGGTTAAAGCACTGGATGATGTCCAAAGCACTGGCGCTGGGACACGATAGAGCTGTCCCCGTGTACTGAAGGGCTGACTAGGTCCTGGTCCACTGGCTGGACCCTGCTAGCCAGCCGGCTTTGTAAACCCAAATCCCAAACAGTAAACCCTAGAACCCACATTGTAACCTACATCTCCCAACCAGTATATAAGGGAGGGTAGAGCTTGGGTTCAAGGTAGATTCTCAGAGACCACAAGTTCATTGTCTTCCTCTAGCTCTCGATAGTTGCTAAGGAAATAGCTCCAGGAGCACTTGTACTGGGCGTTCGCCCCTGATGTAGTAGATCCTTGTAGGAGTAGGGGTGTTACCTCGCCGAGAGAGCCTCGAACTTGGGTACATCGCTGTGTTTGGATTATATATGCCCAACCCATTGAGATAGCCACTGATAGCATCCTGATTGTCCCCTCTTGAGTCATCCCCGATGGCACTGCCATGTTCCACACCACCATAGTTGGCGTCCACCATGGGGCACAATGCTTCGACTGGGGTCATCTTTTGCAAGGAACTTCCGCTCGTCGCTGATGAGCATGTCGCCTCCAGCCTCATCCTCACTCTCGGCTCCTTCGATTGTGTCATCGACAATGCATCGTGCTTCGCCGGGGAGACTTTCCCCAGTGACGGCTCTGTCCTGCACTTCGGCGATCACCACATCTACTTTGTCACCGTCACCGAGGATTTCCCTCATGGGGTCATCACCGTATCCGACATGCCGCTTGGCTTCACCGGCCTACGCACCTCTACGGTCAACAATAGCGTCGAGGTCATGATGGCTGACTCAGGCGAGAACCGCCTCCCGCCCCTCGAGCGTCACGCAGGAGGTAATGGCTCCACTTCGCGTGAGCAGGACCAATACCTGCTAACTGCCTCCATCCAGCACCTGTACAACCCCCGTCATCCTAGAGGCAGATCTGGCAATGGATGCGGCCGCCCTCACCAACTAGAACCTTCTGGAGGAAGCCAACAAGGTTGCCGCCGCCCAGCACCGGCTGAACGCGACCATGCGCGAGTACAACACCGCCCATAGTTTTACCCACCTGCCTGATGCTAACCGGCCGATTCCGCATCGAGGCCAAGACCTTGGTTCGGAGCTAGACCGTGTTGCTGACCGTTGTACTCCTGCGGTTTAGCCGGTATATAGCACTCCCGCCAAGAACATGAGGGAAGTAGAGGCGGCCGGCGTAGAGTGATACATTGCTAACGTATCCATATTTTTTGATGTTCCATGCTTGGTTTTATCTACTTTCTTATGTTTTGTCCACACTTGGGAGTACTTTCTATACACTTTCTTGGACTAACCTATTAACAAGAGCCACAGTGCCAGCTGCCTGTTTTCTGCTGTTTTTGGTTCCAGGATAGTCAGAAAATGAATATTCTCGGAATTGGACGGGACAAAAGCCAAAGTCACTTTTTCACCGAGGGACACCCGGAGCCAGAATACGAGACGGAGAGGGGCCAAGGGGCCGCCACACCACCTAGCCACGTGGCCCAGCCTGGCCCGCACCAGGGGGTGGTCTGGTCGCCTCCGGCACCCCCTCGGCCTCCCCTTTCGCCTATATATTTCCTCCGATACAGAAACCCTAAGTACCCGATCAAAATTCCACGAAAGAGTTTGTAGCCACCATCATCTCCATCCCTAGATCGGGAGGGATCTGAAGCTCTTCCCGACAGCCTGCCGGAGGGGAGAATTCACCCTTGAGGCCTTCTTCATCACCATGCAAGCCTCCGATGTGATGCGTGAGTTGTTCATCTCTGGACTACGGGTCCATGTAGTAGCTAGATCGTTGGTTCTCCTCCTTTGTGCTATCATGTTTAGAGCGTGTGAGCTCCGTTCATGATCAAGATCATCTATTTGTAATCCTACATGTTGTGGGGATCCGATGGATACTGAGATGCTATTTTAGATTGATTATTGATTCTATCATGTCTTTGTTATTTGTGATCTTGCATGCTTTCCATTGTTAGTAGCTATCTTGGCCAAGTAGATGCTAGCAACTCCAAGAGTTAGTATTTATGCTCGATAGTGGGTTCATGCCTCTAGTAATCTGGGGAAGTGATAGAAATCTCTAAGGTACTAGATGTGTTGTTGCTACTAGGGAGAAAACAACAATTCTTTTTTCATATAACAATCGCATTGTTTACTTTACACGCAATGCATAATGCAATTATCCGTTGCTTGTAACTTAATACTGGAGGAGGTTCGGATGATAACCTGAAGGTGGATTATTAGTCATAGATGCAGTTGGATTACGGTCTATGTATAATGTTGTATTGCCCAATCCAATCTCAAAGGAGTCAAGATGAGTAGTATATGCATGTATGCTTTCTCGATGTTTGTCAATTGCCCCGCTGTAATTTGTTCACCCAACATGTCATCTATCTTGAGGAGAGCCACCACTAGTGAACTATGGACCCTGGTCCTTTCTTTTATCATCAATCTACAACCATCGCTTTACTTTACTTTCGCAAACTATTACTTTCTTCCACTCGTCGCTTAATCCTTTGTTTTCAGCAAAACCGGTGAGATTGACAACCTCATCGCAAGTTGGGGGCAAAGTTACTGTGGTTGTGTTGTGCGGTCTCTACATTGTCTTTGCTGCACCGGTCATAAGCCAAAGTTCAGCTAGCAACACCTATGGGGTGTTTCCTTGCTCCTACTGGATTGATAACCATGGTTTCATAACTGAGGGAAAACTTGCTACTGTGCGCATCATACCTTCCTCTTGGGGTTCCCCAACGGGCTCGATATAATTTGGGCTAAGCAACTGATTTTCTGGCGCCGTTGCCGGGGAGTCAAGGACATCTTCACAAGGGGAGTCCCTCATAACCAATCTCTTTACTTTGTTATTTTTGTTTTGCTTAGTTTACTTTTTGCTTTGTTTGCTTGTTTCTTTATCAAAAACACAAAAATAGTTTTACAAGTTTGCTTTCTTTATTAAAAACACAAAAAATTAAGTCTTTCTATAGTTGTTACCTCTTCCTTAGCTCACCACGTTGATCCCTAAATTCACCCTGAAAGACCTTTCAATAGGTAGTGGCTCTATAATTGGAAAAGATAATATTGAAGAATTCTTTAATCATGTTAGTAAACATGAGGATATTGAGGATAGATCCCTTGTAGAGCTTGCTCCAAATTATGAAATTGCTGCAGCTTCTTTAGTTCACATGTTGGAAGCTAGGTTTGTTAACCTTAACCCCTTAATGCAAATAATGTTTCTTAAACTTAAAGAAATTGATGACCCTAAAAAGAGAGACTTTATTCTGGAAACTTTGCTTAAGGAATTTTATGATGTTGCCAAGGAAGCTAGAGAAGTGTTTGAACGTTTTAATATGCTAGGATCATGTGTAGATATTGTTGGTACATGAGAAAATATGAACAAAACCGAACCTAATGGGGAGGAAATCAAGATACCAATACCTTTTAAACTTGTAGCAATGCATGAAGCCATAGAAAAGAACCTTGATTAGACTGTTCCTGAAAACCCGTTTGATGAAAATAGTGAACCCAAGAGTATTGATTAGGGATCCTCTAGAACTTATTTGGATGAGATACCTTTCCTTGTTGAAGATATTTCTGGTGTCAATCTTAATGCTTCTTCACTTGAGAACACTTGATTCTTTTTCTTGCTTCTTATGCCTAACTTAAAGGCGTTAAAGAAAAGTACTTATTGGGAGATAACCCAAAAGTTTTAGATGAGTCTTGGAAGTTATTACTTCAGTAATAACCGCTCCTTACCCTTTTTTATTTTGCTTTTTGTGCCAAGAGTAACCTCTAATGAGAGAAGAGTAATGATTGGGAAAGTTGTTGTCCCGAAGCAGATTTCTGTGCTTCACCGTAAAAATTCGTGTAAAATCTCTGTACATCTTTTTGAGGCGTGAAATTTTGTGCTTCTGACCTAGGTTGTTATCTAACTTCTGTTAGTTCAACACTTTTCGATTTGAGCAACAGAAGGTCTTCAAAACAAATTGTCTTTACATGCTGGTCTGTTTTGACACATTTCTGCCTTTATTTGCATTTGCTTCTTGTTGGTTCCTTTTTTGAGTTCTTTTGGGGAATTGATATTTTTGAGGGAAGTGCTACAGTAGCTTGTGTTTTAATGGAAGTTTTATTGGTGTTGGAACTGAACCTAATGACCTATTATCTTGAGTGCACTAATGTTGCTAATAAAGATTGTGTGAAGTTTTATATGAAGGAAAAAATTTCAGGTGTATGGAAGGAATGAGTAATGAGATGAAGGATTGACTTAAGATCAAGCTTGGGGATGCCACGCATGTCACCCCAAGAAATATCTAAGAAGTACAAGCGTCAATGCTTGGGTATGCCCAAGGCATCCCCTTCTTCATCAATAAAAATCCCAGGTTTCTTCCAAACACTTCATTTTTATTGTTTCATGCATAGTTATGTTGTTCTTGGAGTGTCTTCTTTTTGTTTTTCATTTTGGTTTTCGTTTGCTTGGTTTGATTAGTTTGCTTAATAAATTGGTTGGACCCCCTCTTTCATGCATTGGTTTTCAAATACTTTTGTTTGGATTGGAAAAGAGTAGGAAAGTTCATGCTTAAGTGGTAAAGAGAGCTTGTTTTTGACTGTAGCCTATGCTTTGGCATGCCATGCTCGATATTGTTTTGGCTTTATGCTTAGTATTCTTTGCTGTAGCATGACATTTTATAACCAATTGAGATTGCTTAATGTTCCTTGGAAGAATCATGCGTTGTTTTAGCATATTAAAGCATAGTATTGTGGTATTCTCCTTTGATGCTTTATTTGGGTTGACTTGGCGCATGCTCACACCATGTTATAACTATCCCAAGTCACCATAGCCTTATGGTCCTTTAGTTTTCAACTTTTAGTATCACTTTATGCTTTGATTAATGATGTTTTGTCACTCTGCATGATTATGGCCATTATTGCTCTCTTAGTTGGTCGCTCCCAGTCTTTTGCTAGCCTCCATAACCAAGTATGAATTCCACTCATACATCCAACTCCTAAAACCAAGTTATTCCAAAGAGTCCACCATACCTACCTATTAGCATATGCTATTCCAAGTATATTCATGTTTTTGTCTACCTTTCGAATTAAACTTGTTATGAGAAAACTAGTGATTAAAGCTCTCACGAACTTGATGGCACACTTTACTTTTCTTGCATTTAATAAACTTGAACCATTGCGTCCATATTTGTTGCGTATATGCTTGCACTTTATAAGTTGAATTTAGCAGAACCATGTATCATGGGGAACACTTTCAACAATGCACTTGTACTTTGTACCCCATTGATATCATGTTATTTTGCTTATGGATCCCCGCGGTGTGAAATAAAAGGGGAACTTGTAAGATCATGGAGTTTGTATTTGTGTTAGAGAAATGCCTGGGCTTCTAGCCTAAGCCATGCCTAATCATGGTGGAAACTTTTAGCATAACCATAATGAGCACTCTATGAAGCATCCTCAATAAAAACCTATGAAAATAGCAAATAAAAAGATCGCTGAGATGCTCATTATCTGCTTGACTTGTCATTTTGGTTATGGTATAGCTCCTATATCATGTGCAAGGGGTACCCCGTTGGTGGTTCTCTATGATGCATATGTACTTACAATGACAAGAGCTTACTTGTGACTAAAGTTGAGTAGCATGAGGTTCGGCCTTCGTAAGTAAGGGGCATGAGATTTTAGCTTATAACTTGTCAAGCGTATCCTCTTAGTTGTGTCAGTTTAACCTTAATCACCTTCAAGATGCTTATGATAGGGGCAATGAGAGCTGAAAGATAATAAGTACCATAATTTTTGGAAGCTCTTTATGAAACTTGAATCCCTACTTCCTTCTATGAAGGCCTTTCTTTTACTTTTATGTTGAGTCTCCACCTTCTATCTTTATGCACCTACTTTGAGAGCACAGTGGCCATTCTTAGTTCTATGTGCATTGTCCCAAGACTTGTTAATTGATGCATAGCTTTGATATTGCTTGTTTTAAACTATTTGTATCAAGTCACTCTTATGAACTTTGAAGGTGTCCTATGCATTTATGTTTGCTACTCTATGAGGGACAAGCTGAATGCCACTATGCTATGTTTTCTTTATGTGAAACAAACAAACGTCTTGCAAAGCATTGTTATTCATGAATCTTTTGTTTTGTGCCTTTTCATGTTGCAACATAGTTGCTATGTCTTATTGTTAGAACTTTGTCTTTCATGCTATGTTGAAGTACTATGATCCCAGCTATCAATGTTTTACAAATACTTTGATCAAGTTTATGATGGTGCATGTCACCTAAAAAATTATTCTTTTTTATCACTTACCTACTCGAGGACGAGCAGGAGTGAAGCTTGGGGATGTTGATACGTTGCTAACGTATCCATAATTTTTGATGTTCCATGCTTGGTTTTATCTACTTTCTTATGTTTTGTCCACACTTTGGAGTACTTTCTATATAGTTTCTTGGACTAACCTATTAACAAGAGCCACAGTGGCAGCTGCCTATTTTCTGCTGTTTTTGGTTCTAGGAAAGTCAGAAAATGAATATTCTCGGAATTGGACGGGACAAAAGCCAAAGTTAGTTTTTCGCCGAGGGATACCCGGAGCCAGAATACGAGACGGAGAGGGGCCAGGGGCCGCCACACCACATGGTCACGCGATCCAGCCTGGCCCGTGCCAGGGGGTGGTCTGGCCGCCTCCGGCACCCCCTCGGCCTCCCCTTTCGCCTATATATTGCCTCCAATACAGAAACCCTAAGTACCCGATCAAAATTCCACGAGAGTCTGTAGCCGCTGTCATCTCCATTCCTAGATCGGGAGGGATCTGAAGCTCTTCTCGGCACCCTGTCGGAGGGGAGAATTCACCCTGGAGGCCTTCTTCATCACCATGCAAGCCTCCGGTGTGATGCGTGAGTAGTTCATCTCTGGACTATGGGTCCATGTAGTAGCTAGATGACTGATTCTCCTCCTTTGTGCTATCATGCTTAGATCTTGTGAGCTCTGTTCATGATCAAGATCATCTATTTGTAATCCTACATGTTGTGTTTGCGGGGATCTGATGGATATTGAGATGCTATTTCAGATTGATTATTGATTCTATCATGTCTTTGTTATTTGTGATCTTGCATGCTTTCCGTTGTTAGTAGCTATGTTGGCAAAGTAGATGCTAGCAACTCCAAGAGTTAGTATTTATGCTCGATAATGGGTTCATGCCTCTAGTAATCTGGGGAAGTGACAGAAATATCTAAGGTACTAGATGTGTTGTTGCTACTAGGGAGAAAACAACAATCCTTTGTTCATAGAACAATCATATTGTTTACTTTACACGCAATGCGTAATGCAATTATCCGTTGCTTGCAACTTAATACTGGAGGGGGTTTATATGATAACCTGAAGGTGGATTATTAGTCATAGATGCAGTTGGATTACGGTCTATGTATAATATTGTAATGTGTAATCGAATCTCAAAGGAGTCAAGATGAGTAGTATATGCATGTATGCTTTCTTGATGTTTGTCAATTGCCCCGCTGTAATTTGTTCACCCAACATGTCATCTATCTTAAGGAGAGCCACCACTAGTGAACTATGGACCCCGGTCCTTTCTTTTATCATCAATCTGCAACAGTTTACTGCTTTCTGTTTACTTTACGCAAACTATTACTTTCTTTCACTCGATACGTTTAATCCTTTATTTTTAGCAAAACCGGTGAGATTGACAACCTCATCGCAAGTTGGGGGCAAAGTTCTATGGTTGTGTTGTGCAGGTCTCTACGTTGCTGCTGGCACTGGTAGTGCGCCCTGCCAAAGTTCAGCTAGCAACACCTTTGGGGTGTTTCCTTGCTCCTACTGGATTGATAACCTTGGTTTCATAACTGAGGGAAAACTTGCTGCTGTGCTCATCATACCTTCCTCTTGGGGTTCCCCAATGGGCTCGATATATTTTGGGCTAAGCACAGAGCTGAGCCACCTCGAGGGCGAAGAGCTACGTCACCAGTAGGCACGCGTCTAGCTCCTCATGGCCACGACCAACAAACAGCAGGCTGAGGCGGGACCCAGCCTGGCAGGGAACAACAAGAGCCAAACCCACATGCTTGATGGCGAATCCTACGGCCTAGGGAGGCAACAGGTAGGTACATCAGGCCTCCTCACCAAATGGGGCTAGACAGAATAGCCTCCCACATGGCGGATCGGCTGGCCATGGGCATCACCCACATGCTGTTGTAGCAGCTACCGACAGAAACCGTGCTCCGGCTGACGGAGCCGGACAAGGGTTACGTCACCATATGACTGATGGAGCCGAAAGAAGCCTCGCACCGCCCAAGTCCCGCTTGACGGGGTGGCTCGGCCCACGTGAGCTAGAGGTGCACGACACGCGTGAGCGCATCGACCTCCTGATACAATCGCGTGAATTAAAGGACGAAAGTTCGGCCGACCCAAGTTGTTTCGGGCCTCGCATTCGGAACGAGCCATTTCCAAAGGGATTTTCGCTCCCAAGGTACACACCAAAGTACAACGACACAGTCAAGCTAGAAGACTGGCTGGTGGATTAGGTCACCGCGGTGGGCATAACAAACGGCAACCGGCGGGTGGCGGTGCATTACATCCACCTCATTCTCCTCGACTCGGCCAGAACCTAGCTGAATAGTCTCCCCGACAACAGCGTCAACGCATGGGTCGACTTTGAAGAAGCATTCATCTGCAACTTCACCATCACCTATAGGCGGCCGGGACGGCCCCACGAGCTTGCCCTTTGCATTCAGGGCAAGGACGAATCTGACCGTGCCTACCTCACCCGGTGGAGAATCATGCACAACTCGTACGAGGGGGTGCGCGATGTCGGGGGGATTATCCCCAGGTACCCCAAGAAGCATACAAAGACAGATAAAAAAGGCAAAACAGCAACAAAAATAAAGAAAACGGCATCCCTAGACATCTTGGGCCGCCTAGGAGCTCCTAGCCGGCGTGCTGCACCAGTTCCGGCTGGGCCTCTTCTCCAAGCCGGCCCGCCACCTCCTCCTTCCGGCTAGGCCGCCCCAGCCGGTCCGCCTTGCCCTTGCCCCTCTTGGGCTTCCCGCCTGGGCCGGCTCGCCCCGTCCGGCTGGGCCGACCGCCCCGGCTAGGCCTCACGTGCCCCGACTAGGCCTCGCCTGCTCCCGCCTGGATCGTCCTACACCGCACCCCGCCCGGCTGGGCCTCTTCAGCACCCTCCGTCTGGGCAGCTAGCATGCCCCGGCTCCCGAACGCCACTGCCTCTTCATGGTTGGGCTTCTCCCAGCCGGATCACTGTCCGCACTGCCAGTCGACTGGGATCGATCGATCCCAGCCGGATGGCCCTCTTCAGATTGACCCAGGGCATTGGATACTTTCAGGCACGTATGAGAAGGACAAACGTACAGCCAGAAGAGATGACATTGACAAGACTCAAGCCATGCTGGCTATGTGTGCAATAGTAGACACTATACCAGATGATGTATGCAATAGTCTAGTACTATGCATGACCCGTTGTACTATTTGATGACACATGTATAGTACTAGTTAGGCAAGCGGGTCCCACCATGTCCCTTGGGCCACCTTTATAAGGCACCAAGGGAGGGCCTCACTAATGCATTCTCACCAGACATACATGCACGAGCACTTGGTTGCTTGATCGATGGATAGCTCCATGGGAGCTAGCTCACTCTCACACGCCATACACTGCTAGCTAGCTGATTCTCAGATACAGCTTCAGGAGCATACTTGTAGTCTGGTTATATCCACATATACCGTCAAACATGCAGGAGTAGCAGTTTTACCTCACCAGGAGGGATCTGAACCTAGGTACTTCTTGTGTCTCGCTACACTCGCTTGTATCCAATCCTGCCTACGGATACCGTCGCAGTCGCCCTGCTCGTTCCCACAGCTCTATCTAGCCTTCTCATGCAATGCTGTTTCCAACATAGCGACATTTGGCGCCCACCGTGGAGCGAGTATGGCTGTGGCTAGAGCCCGTTCCGCACAGGACCTCTTCGTCGCCATCATCACCGATGCCATTTCGAATTGCCCGGGGCTCACTGCCTCCGTCGGCCATGGTCGCCAACTTCTATATTCGTCCGACAAGCTTCTTGGGGGGCTCGGTGGCGGCCTTGCCATCGTCACCTTCGCTTCGCCGAGCTTCTCGAGGGCTCGTTGTCGCCACCACATGCCATTGCCATGCCAGGGCTCGTTGTCGCCACCACATGCCATTGCCATGCCAGGGCTCGTTGTCGCCACCGCATCACTCGTGCCATCCGCGGCGGCACCAAGCCGGCGCGTCCGTCTTCAACCTCTTCGTCGAGCTTCGCAAAGCTCACATCTGTCCGCGCGTCACGCTCGCCCGTGTTGGCCCCGGCGCCGTCCGCTGCAACCTCCTCGACCGCGCTTCGGCCGTCTCTCCATCATGTCCCTGCAGCACCTTTGTCGCAGGCCCGCTTGACGGCAGCACTCTGTCGTCGCGTCTCCGCTGTCCGGCGCGTACGTGCACGCCCGCGCGCACGTCGCCCGTGCCTGCCGCGCGTTCGCCCGGCCACGGCCGTGCGCCTCCCCTGCAACGTGTCCGCGCTGGCCCGCGAGCATCTGCGCCCCGCGCTGGCACCCTCGTCGTGCCCACGGCGGCCACGACCGCCGCCCGCAGCGTTGACGGGCTCCGCGACCATCGCCCACACTGCTCTGGCCGCCTCCTCCCGCGTCTCGGCTGCCGTCCCGCGCGCGCCCCTGAGCGCGCCCACCCGCGCACCGCCCTCTTCCCGCGCCCGCGTCGCTCTGGCTTCAGCCACCATGGCTGCGTGCACGCCCGCACTACCGCCACTGTCTCCGCCTCGCTCAGATGCCTCTCCCCCGCGCGTGCCTCCTCGCGCAGCATAGCGCCGTCGCCCGCCGCATTTAGCCGCACCTTCTCGCGTAACCGCATCCACCCCAGCAAGCTGCGCAAAGCGTCGCCGCCTGCGAGCTTCTTCCCGCAGCCGCTCCGCCTCGCACCTGCCGCTGCTCGCCTGCGGTCCGGCACGCGCGCCCGCAATCTCGCCAGACCGGCTCGCGCGCATGCCCGCGTCCGTGCATCGTCGGGTGCGCATGCTGGCTGCGCCAGTTTCCGGCTCCGCGTACGCATTTCTTAGGAAGAGAAAGAAAAAGTAAGAAAAGAAGTGGCCGGCTGGAGGTGTTCGTGGGGTGGCCGGCTGAAAAAAGAAAAGGAGGGCCAATTGTGGCTAGTCGTTTGGGATAATCCGGTTGGTAGAGGGAGAAAATATAAAGAGAAAGGAAACATAAGAAAAGAAGTGGCCGGCTGGGCTTGCCGGTTAGATAAGAGAGAGAATAAAAATAAGAGAGGAGAGTGAAGAAGTAAAAAAGTAAGAAAAAAGAAAGGAGAGGGGCCGATCGGTGGTAGTCGGTTGGTGAAAAAATGAGAGGAAAAAAGAAACAGAGAAAAAATATGAAGAAAAAAGGCCGGCTGTGGCTAGCCGATTGAGAAAAATATGGCAAGAAAAATCCGGCTAAGAAAGTGGCCGACTAGAAAGAAAAGAGGGGCCGGCTCGTCATCCGACTGATAAAAAGAAAAAATGCAGATCTGGCTACCCGTTTGCCTGCTCGATTCATCCGGTTCGGGCCTGTTCTGGCTAAGTCAGACCGACTCCGCGTGATTTTGCTCCGTTTGGTTGCCGGTTGGGCCGGTTGGACCCTGGTCCGGCTGGGCCAAACCGGCTTGGCGTCCTAGCACATTTGGTTGTCTGGCCGGCTAGGGACCGAATCCGGCTAAGCCGCGTTTGGTTGCGTGTCCGGCTAGAGCCAGGCCATCTGGCTAGAACGCCAGTTGGACCATTTTAGCGCCCGCAATGCATGTGGAATCGCGCCTTCGACCCTACTACACCGACTGCAACAATGTGAGTGTTTTTTTTGACCTCGAGCAATCCTCGGGGAACTCGCCATATGTTGTCATGTTTCCTGCTTTCAGTTTTCTGGCACCGGTAACCCCTACCCGGGGGATCGCCGGTTGGCTCGACCTGCTAATTCTGTAAACCGACTAAGTGGTGTGCGACAGTGTCAGAGGCCCACGCTTTGTCTCAGCTACAGATCGCAACCCGGTTATCTGGCTAGCAAGAGCAATAGCCCGAGGCATCCCACATGAAAACGGCAAAGGATGCGACAGATTGGTATTTTCCAGCTGCTTAGCCTCCAGTACCATGCATGATGTATTATCAGCTCCCCCTTTGATTCCCCCTTTGATTCCAGCTGCAGACCGCAACCCGGCTACCTGGCAAGGACACAGCGTAAACAGTAGAGTGCACGAGAAAGTGACTGAGTGTTTAGAAAAGCATGAGCTAGTTTCTAAAAAATGAAACTGTTAGCCGGTTGATAGCATGTGTACTATATGTTGATGTACTGAGAACAAATTCATTTCTGTTTGTTTGTTTTTGCATGACTACACCGAGTCGTAGTTCAAGTGCAGATGAAGATTCGAAGCACCTATCTTCGTCAGCTACTCCGAATCTCGGGGGCTATACCCAGTGGGTGCGCTCGTGCGCCCCCACTGGTGTTGTGTTGCTTCCCGGGCTGGAGTTGTCCAGCCGGACGCCATTCAAGCACTTCATCTACAACGACAACGTCAAGTTTTTGTGGAGCTCGTGTGAATTTCCCCCTCCGGGTGAAATCAGCGTGCGCTCGGGGGCTAGTGTCGGGGGGATTATCCTCGGGTACCCCAAGAAGTGTACAAAGACAGATAAAAAAGGCAAAACGACAACAGAAATAAAGAAAATGGCATCCCTGGATATCTTGGGCCGACTAGGAGCTCCCAGCGGGCCTGCTGCACCACTTCCGGCTGGGCCTCCTCTACAAGAGGGCCCGCCACCTCCTCCTTCTGGCTGGGCCACCCCAGCCGGTCCGCCTCGCCCCTGCCTCGCCTAGGCTGCTTCTAGCCTGGCCCCCGCCTGGCTCCCGCTTGGGCCGGCTCGCCCTGCCTGGCCGCCCTTGCTAGGCCTCACGCGTGCCCATGGGTCGCGCTGCTCCCTTGGCTCGGCCTGCACCACACTCATTGGCCTCTTCACACCCTCCATTGGGTCCAAGACACCAGCTCCTGAACGCCATTGCCTCTTCCTGACTGGGCTTCTCCCAGTCAGATCGATGTTCGCACTGCCAGTCCGCTAGGATCAATCGATCCTAGCTGGATGGCCCTCTTCAGATCGCCCCAGGGCATTGGATGCTTCTAGGCATGTACGATAAGGACAGATGTATAGCCAGAAGAGAAGACATCGACAAGACTCAAGCCATGCTACCTATGTGTGCAATAGTAGACACTATACCATATGATGTATGCAATAGTCTAGTACTATGCATGAACCCTTGTACTATTAGATGACACATGCATAGTACTAGTTAGGCAAGCGGGTCCCACCATGTCCCTTGGGCCACCTTTATAAGGCACCAAGGGAGGGCCTGATACGTCCAAAACGTATCTACTTTCTCGAACACTTTTGCTATTGTTTCTCCTCTAATTTGTGTGATTTGGATACAACTAATGCGGACTAACGCTGTTTTCAACAGAATTGCCTTGGTGTCTTGTTTTTGTGTAGGAATGCAACTTTTAGGAAAAATCCCAGAAAATATCGCAAAACTCCTATTTTACCAGAAGACTCATGGAGCCAGAGGAGGAGACAAAGAAGAGCCACGAGGGGCCCACACCCCCTGGCCGCGCAGGCTAGGCCGCGCCAGGAGGGGGTGTGGCCGCCTCGGACTCCGCCTCCACCTCTCCTTTCGCCTATAAAAGCCCTCTGACCTAAAACAGATGAGGGGTTCGATGTTTTTCCAGATAGAGTTCTGTTGTGCCGCCACCACCAGAAACCGCGATTCAGAACCAGAAACTCCATTCTGGCACCTTGCTGGGACGGGGAATTGGAGGAGATTATCGCCATCATCATCACCATCGCTTCTCCATCAACCATCCATGATTCCCCCATCCATGAGTGAGTAACCCCCCGCTGTAGGCTATGGGGATTGTAGGGATTGGATGAGATCGTTCATGTAATTGCATCAGATTGTTAGGGCATGGTGCCTAGTATCTATTGTTAATGCCTTTTGACTTTGTTGCAACTTGTTATGCTTAATGCTTGTCACTAGGGCCCGAGTGCCATGATTTCAGATCTGAACATGTTATTGATTCATGATGATAGTATTGTTTATGATCTTACCTGCAAGTTGTATACACATATTATTGTTCGGAACCGAAGGCCCCGAAGTGACAATAATTGGGATAACCGGAGGGAATGGCTTTGATATGAGGATCACGTGTGTTCACGGAGTGTTAACGCTTTGCTCCGGTGCTCTATTAAAAGGAGCACCTTAATTTCCAGTAGTTCCCTTGAGGCCCCGCTGCAAACGGGCTGGCAGGACAAAAGATGTTATGCAATTTCTCATTATGAGCACCTATGACTATATATGGAACACATGCCTATGATTATTTTGTACTTGGATGCTTTACCTTATTTATCTGTAAATGCCCTATATCTTGATTGCTATATGAATTTTCTTGTCCATGCAACGCCCGTCCATCCATCCCTATGCCTACCGCGCTTTAATCCTACTGTTTACTACAATTGTTACTACTATCTTTACTTTTACTACTGCTTTTTACTTTGCTATTGCTACCATAAAAATGTTGCTACGCATAAACTACTGTGAGCAAGACTGTTTCCAAGTGCAGCTGAAGTGACAACTCAGTTGTTAAGGCTTATAAATATTATTTGGCTCCCCTTGTGTCAAATCAATAAATTGGGTTTTACTTCCCTCGAAGACTGTTGCGATCCCCTATACTTGTGGGTCATCAATACTATTTTCTGGCGCTGTTGGCAGGGAGCATAGCTCTATTTGTCAAGTTCACATGGAATCACTATTGTTCGCTGCCATCCATTCATCATGGGTAAATCTCGTGATGGAAAGGTTCCTATATTACCATCCACTGCAAGGAGAGGTACGGTTCTGAACACCTATGTTGCTCTTGATTCACCATCTGTGATGAGTAAGCTTCTTACACCACCACCACATACACATGCTACACATATTGCTACTTCTACTGAATCTAAAACTTCTGATACTTATGATACTGCTTCTACTGTGCTTGATAAGAGTGGTTCATTAGGTCCTTTCCTAAATGCTACGATTGCTAGAACTATAGATGGAAATACTGAAACTCCTCATGAAGACACTACTACACCTGTCAGTTCACCTGAGTCTATAGAGAGCTATGATATCGAAGACGGATATATAGAAATGACTGATGAATTTATTAAAGAATGTCAAAATACTCATGGTAAAAGTGTTATTAAGAGACTCCTTGAGAGGCGTACTATAAAACCCACATTATTTCCTAAAGATAAGTTTGCTACATCTCCCATAAACATTAAAGATAATTATTATGATTTCTCCCTTGATTTATCTTATATAACGATTGTTGAGAAAGAACTTTTTTGTGGGACTAAGAATGAAAGTGTTGTAGAACATATGACTAAGCTTTCTACCATGAGTGGCCTAATTTCTGATGATAGATGCGCACCTACTTTGTTGCTAAAATTTTCCCTTTTTGATTAAAAGGAGAAGTTAAGGCTTGGTTTAATAATTTACCTCTTGGATCCATTGATAGCCCTGATTGCTTGATTAGTACTTTCTTTCAGAAATATTTCCCTCCTAGTGCTAGACATGCCATTTTGCATGAACTTTTTGATTTTAAACAGGGAGAAAAGGAGATATTGCTTGAATCATGGGCAAGGTTTTGTGCTTTTATTCATGCAAAGCCTGTATGTCCATTTCCTAAAAATGAGCTTCTTGATATATATTATAATGGACTAACTGAAGAATCTAGGACATACCTGGATAGTTGTGCTGATTGTGTTTTCAGGAAGAGAACTCCCAAAGAAGCTGAGGAATTAATGGCTAAAATAAGCACGAATTATGACGACTAGACTTCACCTGAGCTAACTACACCTGAGTCAACTACACCTGAGTTAACTGTGCCTGAGCAAACACCTGCACCAAAGAAGAGGGGAGTTATTGAACTAAATGATGAAGTGATGAAGGAAGCTAAGAAATGTCTTAAGGAGAAGGGTATTAAAGCTGAAGAAGTGAAGAATCTACCTCCTATAGAAGAATTATGTAAGCCAATCTCCCACTCATCCACTATTGAGGTACACTCTCTCCAACATTTTGATGAAGGTGACATTCCTTATTCTAAACCTCCTGATCAATGCTTAGAAGAATTTGATATTTTTATTGTTAAGCAAGATAATTTTAATAAAAGAGTGCAGAATCATTTGATTGAAAACTCTAGAGCTATTATTGAGTTAAGGGATATTGTGGAAAGAACCTCTAATGATGTTAAAATTCTTGTTAATCATTTCCAAATGGTTCAAACTCAAATTGATCAGCTTATTAAGTTACAAAAATATTTGCTAGTTCATGCTTCTAAAGAAAAACAAGCTTAAGAAATTAGAACTAGAAGTGGTGCTGCCACTCAGGATCCTCTATATCCTTAGGGTCATCCTAAAAGAATTGAACAGGATTCTCAACAAACTAAAAATAAAGGTACTTCTTTTAAGAGAAAGAAAAATAAACATAAAACAGTTGTAGAATCTTCTGAACCTGCTAAAGATCCAAATAGTATATCTGTCTCTGATGCTGAAACTAAGAGTGGTAATGAGAAACATGATGCTCCTGATAAAGAAGAAATTGAAGAAGAACCTAAAAGGAACACTAAAAATGCTAAGTACACTAAGGAAGATTTTGTTGCTAATAAACATGGTAGTGAAAGAGAACCCTGGGTTCAAAAACCAATGCCTTTTCCTGATAAGAAACACAAGTCAAAGGAAGACGAACACTATAATAAGTTTTATTAGTGGATGAAACCTTTATTTTTGCAAATTCCTTTAACTGGTGCTATTAAATTGCCTCCTTATTCAAAGTATATGAAGGATATTATCTCTAATAAAAGGAAGATCCCTAATGAGGAAATTTCTACTTTGCTTGCTAATTATTCCTTTAATGGTAAGGTTACAAAGAAACTTGGAGACCCATGGATTCCAACTATTCCATGCTCTATTAAAAATAATTATGTTAGAACTGCCTTGTTGATTTGGGAGCAGGAGTTAGTGTTATGCCTTTTTCTCTCTACAAGAGACTTCAATTGGAGAAATTAATACCAACTGATATATCTTTGCAAATGGCTGATAAATCTACTAGTATTCCTGTTTGTATATGTGACGATGTACCTGTTCAAGTGGCTCAAAATTGCTTGATATTAACTGACTTTGTTGTGCTTGAAATGCCTGAAGATGATAATATGTCTATTATTCTTGAGAGACCTTTTCTTAATACTGCAGGAGCTGTTATTAATTGCAATCAAGGAAAGTTAACTTTTAATTTTAATGACAAGGAGCATACTTTCTATTTCCCCAAGAAGATTGATAGCAATTATGGCTTAAATTCAATTGAAAATATTGAGGGTATCCAAGTTGGAGAAATATATTGTCCCATACCACGAGAAAAATATGAAACTATTATGATTGGGACCGTTGCTATCAAGGTTGAGGTAACATAATAATTTAGTGGAATACAAAGTTTTGTTTCATCTAAATTTTTTTGCTAACAAGACCTGATCAACCTTGTTAAACAAGGGATTTTAATGAACAAAACAATGTTTTCATCATGATTATCCTTGCTTACTTTTATTTTACCCATTTTAATTTTTGCTTTCACTTATTTTACTTTTCTATTGCTAGTTTCTTGCATATTAGAGTGTTTTAGAACTTCTGAAGTTTTAGTTTTGTTTTGTTATTGCATCATTCCAAAATTATCTTTCTGCCTGAAAATCATTCATCAATACCTGAAAATTGCTAAAAATAAAGTGTCTCGAAAAAATCCAGAAAATTCATATTAAATTTTTACGTGAAAGAAGAGGCAGAGAAGTACCTGGAGTGACCCAGGGGTCCCACTAGATAGGCACACCACCTGGTGGCACGGCCACACCAGGGGCATGCCTGGCCATGGTGTGGGCCACCCATGGCCTCCACTTATTCTCCCTCCTGCCACTCCTTTCTCTGTCCCGAGAAAACACCAGTTCATTGCTCAAACTGGCGTTCCTGTTGTTCTAGCTCACGATTTTCGATCTCCTTGCTCATCCCATCTTTGTTGCTGAGATTTGGAGCATTTTATGTTTGGTATGTGACTCCTCCGCTTGTCCAAGTAGATTTGTGGTTAGTGGATTATATCTTGAGTATTTTGCTACTGTAGGTGACAAGTTATGTGAGCTTGCATGCTTGTTCAATGCTTAGAGAAATTGTTTTGATGCATGTTTAGGCCTCTTATAAGTCCCTATACGTAGTTCCTTCCATTATGTAATCACTTTGCAATCACTTGTATGATGGATGTTTAAATTTCAGAATAGCGGAGATAAACAACCACACTTTTGGAGAAGTACTTGAGAGGGATACACCCAAGAGGCACTACAAGAAATGTGTTGACTAGTGACCTTTTCTTAACGACCATGGTTTTTTTGGTCATAGTTATGTGACCATTTGGTTCGAAATGGTCGTAGGCCATTTGGGAGGATCCAAAGCCATATATTTTATGACCAATTTAGCAATAAAGGTCATAATATTCTTACATGAATTGGTCATAGCCTAAACAGTAGTAGTCCACGACCTTTTTTTAGCAGATTAGGACCAATTTAAATGGTCATAACATTTATGACCATACTATAACGTCCTTAACTAGGATGTATTGACATAACTGGGTCGCCACATCAGCACTTGCATCTACATGGCAGTATCTAGGTGTCATTTGAACGATCTGACAAGTGGGACCCAATGATTTTGACTGTTCTAACAGGTGGGACAGGTGCATTTAGCATGTTGGGCCATATTTTCTCTACAGACCATTTAGCATGCTTTGCTGGACTGGACCAGCCCGCTCGACCATTTAGCATATTGGGCCCGAATAGACCTGCTACACCGGATGGTGGCCCAGTTAGGCCCATACTATGGGTAGAACCCATGCCTAGTTAATTGGCCAAAAATAGCGCACAGAGGACTCAAACCCACGACCGGGCACTGTTTCAGATAGCCCCCTACCACTGAACCAGGCTAGTATTATTGATACTGTGGCCTTCGTTATGTATATGAATAGACTTTATTTGTATCTGACTGTACACAGCGACCTGCGGGGAACCTAGCAGAAAAATTGGGTCTTCCTCTTTGCTGCCGGTGTAGGCGACCAGCGAGGGCGGGGGCGGTGGTGCTGTCGGACTCCCCGTTGGCGGTGCTGCTACTCAACGGAGCCCCTTCCGCTTTCTTCTTGCTACCAGGACAGGAGGAAACGACTCCCTTCTGCGACTCCCCGTCGCCACGAGGTCCCTTATGCGACTCCCTGTCAGTGGCGGTGTTGCCGAAGCCGTGACCGAGCAAGGGGCAGAGAAAGCGGCCGAGCAAGGGGTCGCGGGTGAGCACCTCCAGGTCTGTGCCCCTCTCCTCTCCCCTCTCCCCTCTACCCCCTATGTCTAGGTCTGTTCTTCAGTTTGTGTCCATGGAATTGTTTGGTGAAATGCTTGGAATAGTTTGTGTCCCTGTTGCTATGGAATAGTTTGTGTCCCTGTTGTAATTGTTTGGTGAAATTCCCCCTATAGCTATGAAATTTTCAGTCAAATGCTCCCTGTAGCAATTCAGTCAAATGCTCCCTGTAGCAATTTTACTATGATGTTACTCTAATCTTAGCTATGGAATTTTCTGATTTGGTTTCATTTGATGTTACTCCAAGCTTAGCAATTCTACATGCTAACAATTCTTTGGTCTTTTGCATGCAAATGGATAGACGCTGGATTACCAAAGGAGTTAGAAGGCTTTCTTATGAGCATATAAGGGGAGTGAACGAGTTCATGCAGTTTGTTTGTAGAAGTGTTGCCGAGGGTGCTCAAGTTCTTTGCCCGTGCCCTAGCTGTAATAACCGTGATCACCAGACTCTACATGATGTAGAGGCTCATCTGTTGATGCATGGGATGGCATCCACGTATGATAGATGGGTCCATCATGGAGAGGCTTTACATGTAGAACCTAGAGATGAACCTGAACATCATGAACCTGATGCACAACAAGGTGGTGATTTTGTACAAGATGATGATCAACAAGAGGATGTTGTTTTGGAGGAGGAGGATGGGGATGAAGATGATAGGATCCCTGATCTGTTTAAGGATCTATACCAATCTGAACCACAAGGTGAGGGAATGAATACAATCTATGCCGACCTTATAGAGGAGGCGAAGCGTCCAGCTAGTGATGGTGGTACAATGTCCAGATTTGCTTTGACTGTGAAGTTACTCCACGTCAAGTCCTTCTACCGGATAAGCAACATTGCCATCAACGGAATACTCCGTATCTTGACCATCCAGTACCCTAAAAGCTCAATTCCCAAAAATTATGAAGAAGCATTTAGTGTAATCCACAGACTGGGGCTTGGTTATGATTCAATCCATGTCTGCCCAAACAACTGTGTATTGTTTCGGAAGACATATGCCAACCTTGACAAGTGCCCGAAATGTGATGCCTCTAGGTGGAAAGATGCAGATGGGAGGAGGCAGATTCCGGAGAAGGTGTTGATGTACTTTCCTATTATTCCAAGGTCGTAGAGGATGTTTTTTTCAAAGAAGCAATCCGAGGAGGTACAATGGCATAAGCTAAAGCGACAACCTGTGGATAATGAGCTTAGCCATCCAGCTGATGGAGAGGCATGGAAAGACTTTGATGATAAACATAAAGAGTTTGCTGCTGATGCGAGGAACATAAGACTTGGCCTTGCCACGAATGGCTTTAACCCTTTTGGAATGAGCAAGAAATATAGCATGTGGCCTATATTTGTTGTGCCATACAACCTTCTACCTTGGGCATGTATGGACCAATCCAACTTCATGATGGCTTTGTTGATCCCGGGTCCATCTTCTCCAGGAAAGGATTTTTGATGTCTTTATGGAGCCCCTCGTTGAAGATCTGATGAAGCTATGGGAGGGTGTGCGTACCTATGATGCCCCGAGTCCTAATAAGTTTGATTTGCAGGCTGCGGTAATATGGTGCATCCTTGATTTCCCTGTGCTACACACTCTGTCAGGCAGGCTCATGGCTGGTTATCAAGCATGTGTTCGGTGTGACAAGAACCCGTGCTCAGAAAAGAATAAGGAACAAGTTGTGCTGGATAGGGAACCGACGTTTTCTTCCTTGCAACCATCATTGGTGAAGAAGTAGAGATTTCAATGGGAAGACGGAAAACCGTGACGCATCGGCGGAGTTCAGTAAAGAAGAGCTCGAGAAGCAACTTGACAAGGTGAAAGATGTGAGACCGGGAAAGGGTCAAAGAAAAAGGAAGCGGGAGGACGATCAATGTTTGGACTGGAGGTGTATCCTGTGGGACCTCCCGTATTGGGCAGATCTCAAGTTCAGGCATAATCTCGATGTAATGAACATCGAGAAAAACATATGTGATAATCTTCTTGGGACATTTATGAACATTGATGGGAAATCAAAGGATACACTTAACTCGAGGCTTGATTTGGAAGATATGGGCATAAGAGAAGATTTGCATCTACGGCCTGTTGAAGGTGGTGAGTCGTTTGAGATGCCACAAGCATGGTATACAATGACTAAAGAAGAAAAGCTTGCATTCTGTGAATTTATCAGAGCGGTGAGGTTTCCAGATGGGTATGCCGCTAATCTTGCAAAATGTGTATCTCCTGATGGATGCAAACTCCAATGTCTGAAAACTCATGATTTTCACATCCTCCTCCGAAGGATTTTAACTGCTGGACTACGTGGAATAATGGATAAAGAAATATATGAAGCGGTTGCTAAGTTGGGGAATTTCTTCAAAGAGCTGTGCTGCAAAACACTTAAGCTATCTGTTCTTGAAAGACTCAAAAAGAAATTCCGGTTATCCTCTGCAAACTTGAAAAGATCTTTCCTCCAGCCTTCTTCACTGTCATGGTCCATTTGGCGGTCCATTTACCCAAAGAGGCAAGACTTAGAGGTCCCGTACAATACGGTTGGATGTACCCCGTTGAAAGAAGGATGCTTACATTTAAGAGATGTGCGAAACATGGCGAGGCCTGAGGAGTCAATAGCCGAGGTATATGTTGTTGATGAGTGCCTAACGTTTTGCTCGCGGTACTTTGATGATGTGGAAACAAGATTTAATCAGCCGGGTGGAAATAGAGAGCGGAACGATTCGCAAAGTGCTGATATCTCAGTTTTCAACCATGGTGTCAACTTCCTTGGAGGGTCACAATATTTGAAGGCTAGTGGTGATGACTATGACAATATGCACTGGTATGTGCTCAGAAGTTGCCCTAAGGTTCTACCGTATATCAAGTATGTCATCTCTCTTGTGCACTCGATATCTTTTTCCTGGTACATTTTACCCTGATGTACATTTAATTAACTATATATTTTTGTTGGCATTGCAGTTTGTGCAAGGAAGAGCTGATTGGTCAAGATAGCCGCATCAATGTTGACAAATGGCTTGCGAAGAGATTTGCTAGATGGTACTGCTATCTATTTATAAGATGGTACTGCTATCTATAAGATGGTACTACTATCTAATTATATATATGCTCCAATTCTGTGTGTATTTGGTACTACTATCTAACCACAAGTTCATCACAGGAAAGTGGCAAGGGATTTTGCAAGTTAGACTAAGCAAAACAAAGTTCAACAACCAAGGGAAAGCGGTGAGATAGAAAGGTGGGTTGCTGTAGTGAAGATGGGCAGTTTGCTACTGCCTCCAATGTATGGATTTCATGCTGTTCATCAAGGCAGATATTAAGTGATGCTTGCTTGTTCCTACCACATGTTTGATGTTCATTACTAGGCATATTCCTTTTGTTCATTACTACCTCCTAAATAATCTAGTGAAGATATCAAGGCATGCTTGCTCATTACTACCTTTTACTAGGCAACCATTCATGTTTACTTGTGTAGTTATATCCTAAGTACATCCATGCTTTATAATGGACTAGCCATTCCTTTTTACTTGTGTCCTGGCAAGTTTGTTCCCATGCATCACCACTATGTGCATGCATCATTGCCTCTTTGTGTGTGCTTAGTGTACCACTGCATTTTTTATTGCTCATACATGAACAGCCATTGGCATGGATGCTTGATCAACATAGTTCTTCATTCTATTTTCCAAGCAACATTCTTCTTTATCCCTGTTTTATCTAATTAATATTTATTCTTTTTTGCAAGCACATAGGGCAAGTGGACATCAGCTCGAGATCAGCAATGGCAGGTAAGATGCAGCCGGCTGGTATGCAAATTGTCCTCATGTTTATGCTGCTTGTTTGTCTTTTGTGTGTATGTGCTTAGTATAGAAATGTGTTTGGCTTATTCTTGTAATCTGCTTATTGAACTGTGCCTTTCCTACTATTCTGACAACATTCCACAGGAATTTAAACATCTGGTCTGATCTCTTGTTTTTGTGGATGCCCGAGGCGTGCAGATATGTTAGCCAATTAAAATACTCATCTATGCGTCTTGTAGTCGAATAAAATATGCTAATTATTCATCTGCCATTGGCTCTGCCGTGTGCAGCAGATTTAAAAAAACCTGGACATGTATTGTTTCCTATGTTTTAATATTGCTCGTCCAAATGCCTATGCATGCACTTTTCCTCTAGTTCTAAATCCTGTAGTTTTGCATCAACAATGATTTCCTGTTCCTACACGGTTTTCTATTCCTATGTTCTTCATACCCATGCTCCGAACGGAGCCTTAATTTACTCTATAATCTGCCTAGCTCCTCATGTGTAATCTGCCTAGCTCATGGTTATCCTGTTAGTTAATCTACTTGCATTAAGTGAAGTATAACCTTAGCTGTTTGAGTTGTCTTGCTACCCCATGCATTTCAACCATTCATCTAATGGTTGTGTTTTTTTATTCATGTAATGAAGCGCCCCTCACCGAAATCGAGAAGATTAGGGCTAGGACAATGATGAGGAACAACCGCGTGTTCCAGTCTCTTGGGATTTCTGCAGTAGTGTCGATGATTAGGAAGTCGAATGCTGGTAAAGAACATAGGGAAGTTACCGCTGAATCCCCTTCCGCATCTGGCATAACACAAGGGGATAGCTCGGACTACAATCCTAGAGATGAAGAAGAAGTTGATGACAGTGTAGTAGTGGAGAATACTGTTAAGGTGCATGCTTTTAACAATATTGTTTGCTGTCTTTTTCCTTCATTCTGTTCTTGCATAGTTTTCTTGTGATCTAATGCCATTGTCCTTGTTGTTTTTACGAACACCTAAAGGTTTCTAGGAGGAGAAAGAAGTGTGCTGTTAAGAAGAAGAGCAGGAATTTGAGTAGCCCAGAAGCATCTACGCAAATGGCTCCAGGAAGGGTGATGGCGATAGCTCTAGAAGCATCAAAGATATTGCTGGAACTTGATGAAGTTCCTGTTAGAGTCACTAGGAAGAAAGCGAAGGCGGTTGCTGTAGCCAACCATGAAGAAAACCCGCTTCACAACGATCAACAAAGCTCACCGCACAGGGATGACGATGGGTCTGTGTTCCTCGATGAAGAAAGCACTGTCCACACAGACCTCAGCCGTGTCTGCATGGACCTCAGCCCCGTTCGCATGGACCTTAGCCATGTTGTACCTTTGGTGGACAGAACTGGTGTCTCTCCTGAAGAAACTGAGCAAGGGAGTGAGCAAGCTACATGTGATGAAGGCAAGTTCATCTTGTACTATTTTTCTTACTCTTACATTTGCTTCTATTGGATTAAATGCCACATGAATGCCATGTCATTACCAAAGTAGTGGTTTTTGCTGATATATCTACATCTGCGTACCCATCTTGTTTGGTACTAATCAAAGTTTGTGTCCTATTCAGGCAATGCAATTGTGGCTATCAAGCGTACAAGAAAAGGTGTAGGACTAGAGAGGATTACTAAGTCGCTGGGTACTAAGGTGACAATGAAAATTGCTGAAGGGATGAAGGGTCCTGAGAAGCCTTTGTTGGCTGCAAAGTTTGCTTCAGAGCATGGATTCACTGCAAGAACTCATGCACCAGTTCTTCCCCACTTCAAAGAATACAAAAAAGACGCCAACCTGATTAGGGACTTTGTTGGCAAAGTTGCTGTAAGTTAACTTGCTGTTTGTTGAATTTTTCTTTCTTTCTTTCTGATACAACTTTCATATGATCGCTAATCATGTCTCTTTCCTTGCTTGCTTTCTTTGTAGTCAAATTTTGATATGGACAATAACTCGCGGACCATTCAAGAAGCATGCACCGCTAAGCTGCAGAGAATAACAAAGAATAGGCGGCACCAGATCAAGAAGCTTTTTTTTGACAATGTAAATGCTAATGAAGTTAGCATCAAGTCTCCTGTGAAAGGCATGCCGGATGATGAATGGCAATCGCTGGTGAAGTTGTGGTCCACAGGATGACACAAGGTATGTCTCTACATTGGCATATCTTAGTCTCATTACATGTACCGTCTTTGATGTATCCTCTGCTGTTTGCATGTATCTGCTGCTCTTTGCATGGTATCTACTGCTGTTTGCATGTACATTCTCTCCACTTTTGTTTACATGTATGCGAACATCTGTTCTTCATTGATGTATATGTGTAGTATATTTTTAACATGTAGTTGCTGGTCTATATTGGTAGTGCTAGCCCATGATAACAGTCTATGTTTTTTTGTAGAAACCCTATGAATCAAACAAAGAGAACAGAATGAAGGTGAAGTTTCAGCAGAAGAACGGTTCGAGGTCCTATGTGGCTCATATCTATGCCACTGTAAGAACAAAGCATGGTTTCTTTTTATTAGGCCCAAATAACTTTTGTCTCGAAAGCTTGTAGTTTGATTCTCGATTGAATGACATTTCAGAAGGAGGAGCACAATGGTGAGGAACTAAACGCGGTTGACTTGTTCAAGGCCACACACAATAGCTCAAAGAATGGCTTTTTAGAGTTAGCTAAGAACGATATTGTGAGTCATTAGAACTGATGTGTTCTCTTCTCATAGAATACCTTTGCTGTTTGATTCATCTTATTTGCATCTTATATCCATTCATGGTAGGCTGAGATGGAGAAGAGGATGGATGCCGAAGTACCGGATGGTGAAGAACCAATATGCGATGTCCAAATTGTTGTTGAAGTTCTCAGAAAGGAATGCCCGTCAAGCACATTCTTGATCAATGATGGGCGGCAGTCAAAGTCCTCTGGTACTAAGTCTGCTGCTGTAGCTGCCCATGTTCGTGACCTCAAGGAGCAGCTGGCAAGGTCCGAACTGAAAGGTGAAGCTATGAGAGAAGAAGTTGCTGCATTGAGGAAGCAGTCTGAAGAAGTTGAAGCCTTACAAGCTGCACGAGACGAGAAGTATGAACTTCTTCTGAAGAAGCATCAAGAATAGGATGAGAAGTTCTCCCACTTGATGGCACTGCTTGGAGCTAAGGCTACTGGGAGCTCATCTTTGGTATGATGACTAGTTCTGTGAGCTAGTTCTGTTTTTTGCTTAGACTAGTTATGAACTGTGATCAACTTCTGTGTTGGCTATCATTTTCGATGGCATGTGTGGCTATACGTTGTTCATTTTTTGGCTGTCATTTTCGATGCCATATGTGGCTGCACTTTGGTCATTTTTTGGCTGTCATTTTGGATGCCGTGTGTGGCTGTCATTTTAGATGCTGTTAGCTAACTATGCTGTTGTGAGTCAAGTGAGAATGATATTTATTATGTGCTGAAAAGATATGTGTTGTGCTGAAATAATATCTGCTTTTATTATTATTGTTGTTATGTGAAGGAAAATAATTATATAAATATATATACTTCTACTGTAGAATAGAACAGCCCAAATACTAGACAAATAAGTGGGCTTTAAAAAGGCCATGGCCCAAGAAATAATGGACATGTTTTGAAAACCAATTCATATAAATTCGAAAATTATCAATCAATTGGACAATAAAAGGGCCAAGATTCAAAATACCACCAGGCTGTAAAAATGGCCAAGGCCCAAACGTGTACAAAGGCTGTGGCCCAAAAGGAAATGCACTGTAAAATGGCCACTGCTTAGAGAATTAAAATAGTTAGGTAGAAAAAAAGACAATTACACAGGCTAAATTATTGGGCTCGGCCCATTTAGAAGGTTGAGTTGGACTGGGCTGAATCTGATCCACAACCAATTGATTTGGTCACATAAATCTACCACGTAGGATTGGCTGACGTGGACTTGGCAGATAGCCTATGACCAAATTGTTTGGTCATAGACACCATGACCATCTATTTTGGTCATAGTTGCCCATGACCAATTCAAAAAAAAGGGGCGTTAGCTGTCTATAGTGACCCTCGCGATGTGACCTACTGCTTTTGGTCATAGAAAGGTCATAGATGAATTACTATGACCTTTCTATGACCAATATTTGGGGTCACTAGTTAGCACGTTCCTTGTAGTGAGGGCAAGGCCTTCGAGATCAGCTTATCAATTTAGGCCATCATATAATGAAGATCTTATTGCACCACGCTTTGGCAATGAAGGAGATGAGGGAGATGCTCACCCATCTACCTTCCCTTGTTTTGCCTTTTTGCAAGATGCAGGGATCCTCGATGATTTCTTACTCCTTGTTCAGAGGGTTGGTATAACCACTTACATGGAAGATGAGAGTGAGAAATATGCCGTGCTTACCAAAACTTTCATTGAAAGTTTCGTTTTCACTAACACCCCTTATCGGTCAATTGTTTTGTTCAAAATTTATAATATGCCTATTACCATGCCATTGGAAAGATTTTGCAGCATTATAGGCATAAGCATGGCTGGGACGGTGAAGAAAATCCAAGGTCGACCCGCTGTTTTGCTGGAGCTGTACCAAAGTGTGCCAAATGACGATGACCGCACAGCTCAGCGCGGGAAGATATGGAACATTCAACTCTCAGCTCTTAGATATTTTTCTTATTATTTAGCCACTAGCATTCTTGGTAGGGAGAACACTAGTAATATTTCAAATTATCATTTAGCCTTTCTTGCTGCTGCACTTAATAATGATACCAAGTATAATCTTGGTACTCTCATTGCTCGTCGCTTAGCTGCTAGAGGACCCATTTATGGGGGTATTATTGACACACGCATGGTTGCTACCTTAGAACTTTCTATTGATCCTAATGACACTGTGTTGACACCGCAAAGGCTCGATCTTGCTGCTATGAAAACACATCATTTTGTTACTGCTGACTCTAGTACCGAGAATTTAGTTTACAGGATGTTGTTTACTAATGGAGATGAGAGGGAAATTCCTTTGCCACAATCCACTTTGTTCAGTATTTGCAGGATGTCATGGTGGCGGTCCAAGGAGGAGGTGGACGAGCAGCTCCGCCTGCTTGGTTTCCACGGGCAGCATTAGGGGGATGTCCCCTCTTACGACTACTCCACGCACTACGCTGGGGCGTCCTCGAGTTCGTATCAGGACGAAGGCACTTCTTCGCCGTATTACGGAGGTGCTCCATGTTGGCCAACTTGGGATTGATACCCACTTAGGCCAAAAGCTTAAGCTTGGGGGGAGGTATACCGACATCATACTCATCTACATATCATGTTTAGTCGGTACTTTGTATATCCACGTTTCGTTTTCTTTTTAGTCTTTGTTCTTGCTTTATTTCTGCTTTCCAAACCACAAAAACACCAAAAATGTTTTCATTATTTCTCTTTGCTTGCTTCTTTATCTTTTTGCCTTAGTTTGCTTCTTTCTTTTTGCGTTGTTTTGATTATTCAAAAAACCCAAAAAGATTTCACCTTGCCTGTTTTCCCCTTCGGTTCTTGCCTTTAAAAATCGAAAACCCAAAAATATTTGTTGTTCTTCTCTGGTTTTTTAAAGTTCGTTGAAGGGTTCAGTGGTCCTCAGTGACTCGTTGGATTTATCTAATTATTCAAGTCACACAAGTGAAAGGCAATAATGATTTATGACAACTTGAGGTGTGGTAAGAGGCTGGTATGAACTCTATTTGTTTTCATTTTTGTACATATACTCATCATTGTGAGCATGCTTGGTCCACTTATGTAAGGTGTATGTTATTTAATGGATACTTAATGGTCCTTGCCTGCTTATGATCAGTTCCAATCCATTATTAGTTCGTAACATGTCATATAACTATTTGCTTGCGTTGTTCTATTCATAACTTGGTATGACATTATGGTGTCCTCCTCTGAATGTTCTATTTGAATCGACTTGGCACATGCTCACGGATGCATATGACAAAACAAAAGGTCAGTTAAGCCTTGATGATTTATTCTGCCTCGGAGTTCTTGTGTCACTTTATGCCATTATTAATTTTGTTTTGTTGCAAGCATGATTATGACAGTTACTGCTCTCTCAATTGTCGCTCCCTTTCTATTGATAGCCTTCACTCGTGCTGAGTACTTTACTCGTGCATCCAACTCCCTAAAACCAAAGCTGTCAAAAAGTGTCCACCATATGTACCTATTAGCATTATTGCTATTCCTTGCATATCTAATATGCTCTGTTTTCTTCCAATAAAAATGTTTGCTTGTTATGTGAAAATTAGTGATTAAAGATCTCACGAACTTGAAGGCACACTTTACTTTCTTGCACTTAATAAACTTGAACCATTGTGCCCATCTATGTTGCGTATATGCTTGCGCTTTGTAAGTTGTGAATTAGCAGAACCATGCTATCATGGGGAACGCTTTCAACATTGCACTTTATTCTAGTTGATATCATGTTCTTTTGCTTATGGATCCCGGTGGTGTGAAATGAAAGGGGAGCTTGTAAGGCTCATGGAGTTCGTATATGTGTTAGAGAAACGCCTGGGCGGCTGGTCTAAGCCATTCCTAATCATGGTGGAAACCTGCAGCGTAACCATAGTGAGCAATCTATGAAGCATCCCTTATATAAAAAAAACCCTATGCAAATAGGAAAGTAAAA
Organism: Avena insularis; assembly: GCA_023614405.1. Taxonomy (NCBI): domain Eukaryota; kingdom Viridiplantae; phylum Streptophyta; class Magnoliopsida; order Poales; family Poaceae; genus Avena; species Avena insularis. Next base: position 511,355,410 of record CM042690.1, read on the forward strand.
AAAAGAGAAAGAAATGAAAAAAAGAAGATACCTATGCAAATAGGAAATAAAAGGATGTTGAGATGCTCATTGTCTGCTTGCCTTGTCATTTTGATATAGGGATTCTTCCGTATCATCGGGCAAGGGGTACCCCGTTGGTGGTTCTCTATGATACACATCTACTTACAATGACAAGAACTTACTTGTGACTAAACTTGAGTAGCATGAGGAACGGTACTCGTAAATAAGGGGTATGAGATTTTCAGCTTATAACTTGTCAAGCATATCCTCATATTTGATCACTTTAACTTTAATAACCTAAAGATTCTTATGATAGGGGCAATGAGAGCTCAAAGCTAATGAGTACCATACTTTCAGCATTTGGAAGCCTTTCACACTCTTAAATATTTTCTTTCACTTTTATGGTGAGTCACCATTTATTCTCTGAGCACCTTCCCAAGAGCATAGCAGTCATTCTTAGTGTAATGTGCTTGTTCCAAAACATGGTTAATTATGACATAACTTTGACACTTGTATCTTTGATAAGTTTATTTCTAGTCTTCACTTAAACTTCAGAGGTGCCTTGGCATTTATGTTTTGCTCCAAAGAAAGGCAAGCGAGATACCACTTTATCATATTTTCTTATGAGCATTACAATCCTAGATATGCTTATATACCATGTTGCCTACTATTAATGAGTTGGAATCTCTTCATAGCTTGCATGACCATTGGGTAGACTTACTTGCATACTCCTTATTATGAATTTCCTAAGTATTTGATCATATTCTAAGAATATATACATCTTATGAAGCAAATGTGTTCGTGAAAGTTTCTTTTATCGCACTTAGTTTTCAACTGAATTGCTTGAGGACAAGAAATAAGCTAAGATTGGGGGGAGTTGATACGTCCAAAATGAATCTACTTTCCCGAACACTTCTGCTATTCTTTCTCCTCTAATTTATGTGATTTGGATACAACTAATGCGGACTAACGCTGTTTTTAGCAGAATTGCCTTGGTGTCTCGTTTTTGTTCAGGAATTCAACTTTCAGGAAAAATTCTAGAAAATATCGCAAAACTCCTATTTTACCAGAAGACTCACGGAGCCAGAGGAGGAGACGAAGAAGAGCCACGAGGGGCCCACACCCCCTGGCCACGCGGGCCAGGCCAGGCCACGCTAGGAGGGGATGTGGCTGCCTCGGACTCCGCCTCGACCTCTCCTTTCGCCTATAAAATCCCTGTGACGTAAAACATATGGGAGGTTCGATGTTTTTCCAGATAGAGTTCCGCTGCGCCGCCACCAGTAGAAACCGTGATTCGGAACCAGAAACTCCGTTCTGGCACCCTGCCGAGACGGGGAATTGGAGAAGATCATCACGATCGCTTCTCCAACAACCATCCATGATTCCCCCATCCATGAGTGAGTAATACCCCGCTGTAGGCTATGGGGATGGTAGGGATTGGATGAGATCGTTCATGTAATTGCATCAGATTGTTAGGGCATGGTGCCTAGTATACATTGTTAGTGATTTTTGACTTTGTTGCAACTTGTTATGCTTAATGCTTGTCACTAGGGCCCGAGTGCCATGATTTCAGATCTGATTCATGATGATAGTATTGTTTATGATCTTACCTGCAAGTCATATACACATATTATTGTTTGGAACCAAAGGCCCCAAAGTGACATTAATCGGGATAACCGGAGGGAATGGATTTCATATGAGGATCACGTGTGTTCATGGAGTGTTAATGCTTTGCTCCGGTGCTCTATTAATAGGAGCACCTTAATTGCCAGTAGTTCCCTTGAGGCCCCGTTGCAAACGGGTTGGCAGGACAAAAGATGTTGTGAAAGTTCTCATTATGAGCACGTATGACTATATATGGAACACATGCCTATGCTTATTTAGTACTTGGATGCTTTACCTTATTTATCTGCAAATGCCCTATATCTTGATAGCTATATGAATTATCTTGTCCATGCAATGCCCTCCATCCATCCCTATGCCTACCGCGCTTTAATCCTACTATTTACTGCAATTGTTACTACTTTCTTTACTTTTACTACTGCTTTTTAGTTTTCTATTGCTACTATAAAACTGTTGCTACTGATAAACTACTACGAGCAAGACTGTTTCCAGGTGCAGCTGAATTGACAACTCAATTGTTAAGGCTTATAAATATTCTTTGGCTCCCCTTGTGTCGAATCAATAAATTGGGTTTTACTTTCCTCGAAGACTGTTGCGGTCCCCTATACTTGTGGGTCATCAAGGCCTCACTAATTCATTCTCACTAGGCGTACATGCACGAGCACTTGGTTGCTTGATCAATGGCTAGCTCCCTGTGACCTAGCTCACTCTCACATGCCATACACTACTAGCTAGCTGATTCTCAGATACAACTCCATTAGCAGGAGTAGGAGTTTTGCCTCACCACGAGGGCTCCGAACCTGGGTACTTCCTGTCTCTCGCTACACTCGCTTGTACCCAATCCCGCCTATGGACACCGTCGCAGTTGCCCTGCTTGCTCCCACACCTCCATCTAGCCTTCTCAGGCAATGCAGTTTCCAACACAACGACACACAAACACTAGGCAATCGACTTCTTCACCAATGCCCGCGAGAAGGCACCATGCTCAAGCATAAGCTCAGCAAGCGGACCCCCAAACCATGGCTCAAGCCATGGCCATCACAGACAAGTATGCCACACCAACTCGGCAATGAAGAAAGCCATTGTGGTGGACGACCAAGGGAAAATCATTGTGGACGATTCCACTGACCGACGCTAGTCGAGTTAGCATATCACCACCCTAGGTGGTGCGGTCACAACAATCTCCACTGCAAGAGGAAGGACGACCAAATGGATAACAACTACGATACCAAGTAGGTGCTAGCGGTCCAAGAGGATCCGGCTGCAGGAGGCAGACGGAGGCAAAAGCCTGATGACTGGCCGCTGCGGCCCAAGTATACCATCGAATCAATGCTTGATGGGCCATGCAAGTTCCACAGTAGCAACAACAAGCCGGATACACACATGACTCGCCAGTGTAGCTGGACCAAGAGGATGGCTGAGGCCGCTGGACTCCCACCACCGCCACTACCTCCGCCAGCTGGTGGCCTGCAGGAAAACCGTGAGTGCTAAAACCACCAGGACAAAGACGATGGTGACTACACTCGCCAAGTGGAAAACTACCACATTTTCGTCAGTGAGTTGGAGACCAAGCATAGAAATAGGCACCACGAGGAATAGGTGCATGCAATCATTCCCCCCATTCCTCAGTAGCTAAAGTAGTCCGAGCAAGAGATCAATTGTAGCAGGAAGGATCAGCCGGCTATACTACCTAACCCTGGCACCTACGCGATGGTCCTAGATCCCATCATCATCTCCAAGAAGCACTCCTGCAGGTTTTCAATCGCCCTCATCAACGGAGGCAGCAACATCAACCTCCTGTACCACAAATGTATGGACCAGCTTGGCATTACCGAGTCTCTGCTCCAGGCATCCAGCACCTCCTTCCACGGAGTCATCCCGGGTCCGTCGCAGTCGCCCATTGGCAAGATCCGACTGGACGTCATCTTCGGCACAGAGGGCAACTTCCACGCGAGCCCATCTATTTCGAGGTGGTAAACCTCTCTAGCGCATAGCACACCATCCTCGGATGCCCGAAGCTCACCAAGTTCATGGTGGTACCACACTATGCGTACCTCAAGTTAAAACCCCTCGGACCCAATGGAGTAATCACCATCACCGGCTGCCACAAGCGGTCAGTGGAATGCACCACCAATGGCTCCAAGCTAGTAGAGGCCATGATCATCACAGAAGAGAAGCGTGTCATCATGCAGAATGTGGTGGCCCTACAAGTGGACATGCCGGCTGGCATGCCTAACCCAGCCGGAGAGGCCCAGTTGAAGACATCCAAGGGCACCAAGAAGATTTATTTTGCTCAACGAGGCCGAGCCAGACAAGTTCGACCTGGTCGGAGATGGCCTTGATAAAAAATAGGAAAGCGCGCTTGTCGACTTCCTCTGTGAGAATCGAGATATCTTCGCATGGTCCCCAAAGACATGCCAGGTGTCCCAAGGGAACTCGCCAAGCAATCTCTCCATGTCCGGCCGGATGCAAAGCTGATCAAGAAGTCTCTACGCCACTTTGCAAAAGAAAAGAGGAGAACAATTGGTGAAGAAATCACCAATCCAGATTCATCATGGAGGTTTACCATCCGGACTGGTTAGCGAACCCGGTGCTGGTGCTAAATAAGAACAAGACTTGGCACATGTGCGTCGACTACACCAGCCTCAACAAGGCCTACCCGAAAGATCCATTCGCCCTCCCAAGGATAGATCAAGTGATCGAATCCATAGCTGGTTGCGACCTGTTGTCATTTAAGGATGCCTATTCGGGCTACCACCAGATCAAGTTGAACCCAGCTAATCAAATAAATAAAGCATTCATCACCCCGTATGGGGCTTACTGTTATACCACCATGCCATTGGACTGAAAAATGCAAGGGCAATGTACCAGCGCTGCATGCAGAAATGCCTGCAATCGCAGATTGGCAGAAACATACACGCCTACGTTCATGATGTGGTGGTCAAGACGAAAGAACGAAGAACACTCCACAAGGGCCTGAAGGAGATGTTTGCCAACCTCTGTCGGTTCCAAATGAAGCTGAACCCGGAGAAATGCGTGTTCGGTGTTCCAGCCGGCCATCTCCTCGATTTCCTTGTCTCATAACGTGGGATCGAGGCCAACCCAGAAAAGATAGGCGCGATCGAGCACATGCAGCCACCACAAAATCTGCGCGACGTGCAAAAGTTCACGGGGTGCCTGGCCTTCCTCAGTCGGTTCCTTAGCCGGTTGGGCGATAAAGCACTCCCTCTGCACCAGCTCATGAAGAAAATGGACAAGTTTGTCTCGACAGCGCAGACGGACGAGGCCTTCCGCGACCTCAAACACATGCTCTCCTCTCCACCAATACTGGCAGCCCCCGCCGCAAAAGGATCTGATGCTAATGTACATTGAAGCTACCAACTAGGTCGTCAGTGTTGTGCTCGTGGTTGAGAGGCCGGAAGAAGGAGGCACAACTGGTCTAGTGTCCGGTGTATTACCTAAGTGAGGTACTCTCACTCTCAAAGTAGAACTACCCCCACTACTAGAAGCTGGTGTACAGTGTGTACGTGGCCGTCAAGAAACTGAAGCACTACTTGCAAGAGTATTCCTTCTTGGTGGTGACATTTGCACCAATTTCGGAGATGATCAGCAACAAGGCAGCAACAGGCCACATGGCAGAATGGGAAATAGAGCTTGCCGCCCACAACATCTGATATGAGCCAAGAACAGCGATCAAGTCTCAAGTACTGGCCGACTTCCTTGTTCATTGGGCAGAAACCTAGTACCTGCCACCGCTTCCTGACTCCACGCATTGGAAGCTACACTTCAATGGCTCCAAGATGTATGGGGGGCTCAGAGCCAGAGTCATCATCACCTCTCTGAAAGGAGACCGGCTGGAGTACGTGCTACAGATCCACTTCTACGCATCCAACAACGTTATCAAGTACGAAGCGCTCGTCCATGGCCTGAAGATGGCAAAAGATATTGGCATCTAACGGATCCTCTGCTTTGGCGACTCGGACCTGGTAGTGCAACAAGTGTCGAGCGATTGGGACGCCAAGGACGCAAACATGGCCCTATACCTCTTCTTCGTCTAGCAGTTATGCGCCTGCTTCGAGGGGTACGAGTTCCACCATGTTCCTCGGGCCAACAACGAGGCCACGGATGCACTCGCTCGAGTCGGCTCAACAAGGCAAGCAATTCCGCCTGGAGTCTCTCTCGAACACCTATGCAAGCCATCCATCATGTCGTCTCTAGAATCCGACTCCATCATACTACATGTGGACCCGGGGACTACTAGCTCCAAATGAACAGAGGATGTCGAAAAGGCCCCGAGAATTGTCGCGTCAATCCCAAGGACTACCACATCAATCCCAGGGACTGCCGGGTCAAAGGCCCCGACACCCTCGACCGACTCTAGCAGCCCGGGGACAACCAGCTCCGCCCTTCCCCCCAGCAGGCCGCCCAATGAGCCTGACCCGACTATGCGTGAGGAAATCAAGCTGATCATGCAGACCATGTACACCATCCAGAAGACCCCCACATGGGCCAAGCCCTTCATGGACTTCCTGGCCAAAGGAGAACTGCTCGATGAAGACGTCGAGGAAAGACAAGTAAAGCGCAGAGCAAGTGCATACACCATCATCAACAATGAGCTATACAAGCGCAGTGTCGGATGAATTTACCAGTGCTATGTAAGCCAAGATGAAGGGATACGTCTGCTAGTGGAAATCTACCAGGGCGAGTGCGGCCGCCACGCATCATCAAGGGCCATAGTGCAAAGGCATTGCACCACGACTTCTATTGGCCAAATGTGTTAGAAGACACTAAGCAAATGGTGAAAGCATGCAATGGTTTCCAATGTTTCAGCCAGCAAAATCACACTCTGGCTGCAGCTCTCAGGACAATCCCCATCACCTGGTCGTGTGCCGTTTGGGGGCTATACATGGTCGTCCCCTTCAAAACAGTGTGATTCGGCATGACACACCTACTAGTGGCGGTGGACAAATTCATCAAGTGGATTTGAGGCCAAGCCCATCAAGAAGTTGGATGGGGCCATAGTGATCAAGTTCTTCCCTGGCATCATCACGTGCTTCGGATACCCCAATAGCATCATCACCAAAAAGGCACGAACTACTCTAAAGGGGCCTTCGCACGCTTCTCAAGAGATAAGGGCATCTGCCTAGACCTCGCCTCTGTCGCGCACCCCACTCGAATGGGCAATGTGAGCGAGAAAATAGTTTGGTCCTAGTAGGAATCAAGCCCCGATTGATCAAACCACTGATGAGATCCCCAAGATGCTGGATAGAGGAGCTGATGGTTGTGCTATGGAGCCTGCATACCACGCCAAATCGTTCAACCGGCTACACACCCTTCTTCCTCGTCTATGAAGTAGAGGCGGTCCTGCTGACCAACATCGAGTTTGATGCACCTCGCAAGATGTTATACACATAGAAACATACCAAGGAAGCACGTGAGGACAACGTTGACCTCCACGAATAGGTGCGCGAGATGGCCTTGTCCAGGCCTGCCATCTACTAGCAGAACCTGCACCGCTACCATGCTAGGAGGATCCACCATGTCTCGTTTCAAGAGGGTGGCCTGGTGCTGCGATTGGTATACCAAAGGGATGCACAAGCCATCTCCCCCTTGGTAAGGGCCATTCATCATCAACCGGGTGCTACAGAACAACTCGTACTACCTCATCAATGCCCAACATCTAGCGAAGAACAAGATGGACCATTCCAACGAAGAAACTAAGCGCCCCTAGAATGCGAACCTACTTCACCCATTTTATACTTGAATAAGAAGTGCATGTATCTTAATTTTATGTATCATGAATGAACAAGCTGAGGAGCCTCGACATAGTCTCAGGGACTCCGTAAACATTTGGCATTTCTTGCTGCATTATTTTTACCATGGCTCTAGCAATCTCTCCCTAGGACTCGCCGGCTTACCCAGATGCCCGCGCATTCCAAACGGTAGAGAACTGTATGCGGATGTAAGGGCACACTCTTCAGCCCTAGCTGTAGAGAGCAACCCAGCTGCCAGTTCGGCAACAGCAAAAACCCGAGGACCCCTACACGAAATATCATAAGGAAGAAAAAACGTCTGGATATTCTGGTTGCGCTCTCTCGCCCAACACCGATAATAGAAATCTAAAGTATCATGTTGTATGCTTACTAGATACCCCTTCAGTTCTGGCTATAGGCCGCAACCTGGCTCACATCCGGCAAGGGCACAACTTAACAGCCAATGCTCACTGAGAAAAGGACAAAGTTGTTGTCCTAGTGCAAAACGGGAAATTTTCCTATCATACAGAACAAATTGCAAACTATGTACTCCTCATACAAATCTAATGCAGAAACTACCATTTGTGTTTTGTTTTTTGCATGAGGCAAAAGCCCACCAAGGGATAGAGCTAGATGTTGTTCACTGATGTCTGCAAGAGCACAAATCGTTTGTAGCTAGTTTCGAAGTTCAGATATCGATCCCACTGGGAGCCCAAAGGTAAGTGTTTATTGGTGAAATCTCTGTAACACCCGAAGTTGTCACATGTCTTCGAGTGAATTGACTGCAATTGTTGAAATAAGAATGGGGTTTTGATTAAATGAGATAGATTTAAATAAAACTAAAATGTAAACTTTAGCAATATAAAGCATAAAGGTAAAGAACGACTTTGCTTGTTTGTTGTTTCCTGCAGATGGCAAAAGAAGGCGCAGGGAAATTCAGTTCATGGTGATAGCGACTGTGCCAGGTGGACGAGTGGTAAATGTAACAATTATAATCTTATAGATATATGTGTAGGCGAGCATCCCATAATTAGCCGGAACTCCTCTTGGTGGATTTCATCCCAACTTCAATAATCCTACTAGCCTGCTACCAAAACCATGGTCAGACACTAGATGATTAAGACCCTTTAGGTTGCTTAGCTATTAAGCTCCTTGGATCGGACTAATGCAATAAGCACAGTGGTTACTCGTTATCCTCGAGTCAACTAGCTTTCCATTGATATCCCCATGTCACCCGAGGGTCGCCGGTCCACTAGCGTACAAGATCTTATCTATGTAGAACAAAGTATCATGTTGTCTGGACCCTTAATTGGACAACAAGCATTAGGCATCCACAAATAGTCAAGCACACATAATATAGCAATTAGAATCAATAACAAACTAGCGGAAAATATATGAAGGCACATCACATCTCACCAATCCCCTACATCTCCCATGCCCAAGGGAATTACTCACACATGAGAGAAGAACAGATCATCAATATAATTAAATAAAGGAAATCGTATTTGTATTACCGTGGAGATCCACAATAAGAATAGAAAAATATCCAACACAATTCAAGATGGGAAGTAACAATCTCAAACGCTAGTATTGCAAGGTGGAGATCCCTCTCTCTCAAGTACAAGTAGTGGCTATGGGGTGTATTGGCTAGGAGGTCGAAGATCGTGGAGCAAGATGAAGAACGTCTTCTCCTTCTTCTCTGGATCTCTTCTTTCTCCCTTCTAGATGGTGTGGCGGCTGCTGTGTTGTGTTTTCGTCCCCCTTCCCTTCATGGAAGTTGTCCCTTTTGACAAGACAAAGGCGGCGGCAACTATATGGCAGGAACTATACGGCCGGAAAAATATTCCCGCCGTATATTTGCTCGTTAAAGCTTCTATGAGCTCCCCTCGTGAGCTTCCAAGGTGGGACTCGCTTGTTTTCTCCAGAATATTGTGTTTCTCTAGTTAAATCCCTCTATTGATGTTTAGAACCTGAAACACACATTAAAATCCAAGTTTTCTTTGCTACCGACGTATTAGCGTTAGGTAAAACCAGAAAACAATCAAATCCGGGAGAAAACCATCAATAAAAGCCATAAAAAATGTGTTGAATCGCACAACTATCATTCACAACCCCAGGACAGAAGGCGAAAAAGAGCTTCGACTCGGCTGGATTCTCCAGCCGGCCTGAACCTTGGGGACTACACCTAGTGGGTGTGCTCCAGTGCCCCCATGCAAAGACCCGCAAATAGCCAAAGCTAATCCAGCTATCAGAAAGCTCAAATTCAAAAGCACAAGGAAATATCATATCATAAGGAAGTCGAAGCTTCCATCAGAGTTCAAAATACCACGAGTTGTTCACGCATACCACCAAGGATGAAGGACAAGTTTTAGATAATGTAGTTACTCTAGGCATCCCAGGGATAAGACCTAAGGCTCAGTGGGGGCTCGGAGGCGTCGACTGCAGTCCGGCTGGAGGAGGCAATGTTGTTAGTTGTCGGGTCAGAGGCCAGCGGAGGCGGAGCGGTAACATGCGGAAGAGTCGGTGCCTCGGTCAAGACAAACGGCTCTGTCCCTGCCAGGTCACTGAAGTCCTGGTCGAACTGTAAGTGATGACCCACAAGTATAGGGGGTGTATCACAGTATTTTAGTGGGAAGTGAAACCCAATTTATTGATTCGACACAAGGGGAGACAAAGAATATTTATAAGCCTTAACAACTGAGTTGTCAATTCAGCTGCACCTGGAAATAATCTTACTCACAGCAGTTTATCAGTAGCAATAGTAAAGTAATAGTAGTAGTAAAAGTAAAGACAATAGTAACAATTGCAGTAAACAGTAGGATTAGAGCGTGGTAGGCGTAGGGATGGATGGACGGGCGTTGCATGGACAAGACAATTCATATAGCAATCAAAACATAGGGCATTTGCAGATAAATAAGATAAAGCATCCAAGTACTAGATAATCATAGGCATGTGTTCCATATATAGTCATACGTGCTCGCAATGAGAACTTGCACAACATCTTTTGTCCTGCCAGCCCGTTTGCAGCGGGACCTCAAGGGAACTACTGGCAATTAAGGTGCTCCTTTCAATAGAGCACCAGAGAAAAGCATTAACACTCTGTGAACACATGTGATCCTCACATCAAAGTCATTCCCTCCGGTTATCCCGATTGATGTCACTTCGGGCCTTTGGTTCCGGATAACAACATGTGTATACAACTTGCAGGTAAGACCATAAAAAATACTATTATAATGAATCAATAACATTTTCAGATCTGAAATCGTGGCATCGGGCGCTAGTGACAAGCATTAAGCATAACAAGTCGCAACAAAGTCAAAAAGCACTAATAGTAGATACTAGGCACCATGCCCTAACAATCTGACGCCATTACATGAATGATCTCATCCAATCCCTACCATCTCCATAGCCTACAACGGGGGATTACTCACTCATAAATGGGGGAAACATGGATGGTCGATGGAGAAGCGATGATGATGATGGCGATGATCTCCTCCAATTCCCTGTCCCGGCAGGGTGCTAGAACAGAGTTTCTGGTTCCGAATCGCGAAATCTGGTGGTGGCGGCGCAGCAGAACTCTTTCTAGAAAAACGTCGAACCCCCCTTGGTTTTTAGGTCAAGGGGCAACTTATAGGCGAAGAGGGAGGCCGAGGCGGCCACACCACCCCCAGGCGCGGCCTGGCCTGGCCCGCGTGGCCAGGTGGTGTGGGCTCCTCGTGGCCCTACTCCGTTTCGTCTTCTGGCTCCGTGAGTCTTCTGGTGAAATAGGATTTTTGGCATATTTTACGGGATTTTTCCTGATAGTTGATTTTCTGCACAAAAACTAGACACCAAGGTAATTCTGCTGAAAACAGCGTTAGTCCGTGTTAGTTGTATCCAAATCACACAAGTTTAGAGTAAAAACAATAGCAAAAGTGTTCGGGAAAGTAGATATGTTTTGGACGTATCAGTAAGCAACTCACAATCTTGAGACCACAGGAGCAGATATCAGGAATTTCATCACGAAGGCGGTCATAGCTGGTCTCCTACCAAAATCCCCGAGCAAGGATCCAAAGATCAACACCCGGTTATCAGGACTTGAGCAGAGAAAGGGCCATCTCCATGCCTCCGTGCACAGCCCACTCCCGCCCCGTATCGATGAGGTTAAGGGCGGTCCCGAGCCCGGCAGGCATCGTTTCAATGTTGGCAAGCAGAGCGACGAGGGGCCAGAGATAGGTAAACATCTCTAGGCCAACTTGGCACAGCCGATCGGCCTCCTCGCTAACCACGATGATGAGCTCCTCAGGGCGCATGTCGCATCTGGCATCCTCCTTAGCCACGTGTGCAAATGCCTAGTCGGTCGCCTCAGGATAATGAGCTGCAATGGGACGGAAACTATTACAAACCTACTGTGCCAAACAGAAAAGTTCAGCAGAGGGGAAAAAGACTTACTGATGACCATCTCGGTGATGCGATCTAGCTCCGTGTACGTAGCCTTCTCCTGAGATGGACACCCTTCAGCAACTCCTCCTGCTTGGCATAAATACCCTCGAGGTTCTTGAGAGCGTTAGCGCGAATATCGGCAGATTTCTTGGCCTAGACGGCTGCAACCTCCATTTTCTTTTGCTACATCACCAGGTTGTCGATCTAACCCAGGCGCGTGTTGTTGGAGTTCTGCAGCCGGAGCACCTCCGCTTTCAGCCGGTCCACCTCTTTTTCCTTGTCCACTATCATGGCTGCAGGATGATACCTGATAGTCAACAAAAACCACGAAAAATTGCGCAATCGTGAGGACATGGCAGAGCAAGCAATCTTACGCCCCAGTTCTTGTGTGTTCTTCGTCATCTCAGAAAAAGCTTTCGGTGAAAATAAGGAAGTGAAAAATAGAACGAGTGAACTGTCTGAGGGAAAAGGAAAATAGCATGAAGAGATGCCTACCTCCAAAGAAACGCCCAACATCTTGGCCTCGCCGAGCCCCTTCTCCATCACCTCCACCAGGCGATGCGCTTGGACGAGGGATATGGGTACCAAGACGAAGGGCTGATCAAGGATGGAATCGAGCGTCAGCATAGCCGAGACTATCTTGTAGCCGGTTACCAGCACTTCCTCCTTGTCGTCAGCGACGGCCGACAAAGCCCGTTCCACAATCACTTGGCCCCACCACCCGCACCGCCGGAGCCGGACACCGCCGACCGCCCGTGGTCGGCCGTGCAGAAGCACCTGGTGCCTTCTCCCCAGCTCCTCAACCCGGCCAGCTACTGGACCCATCACAGAATCACTCCAACATGGGTTCACACCGGCCATTGGCCAAGGCGGAGGAGTGGTGGCGCCGCGCGTGGCCTCAAACAGCTAAGCAATCTCCGAAGTGGCCGGGGGACAATGTAGAGGCGCAGGTGCAGCCGACAGGGACACATTCGTCGTAGTCGGGGCATCCCTAGCTAGCATAGTCGGAGCAGGCATAGCCGACTCGTCTGACTTCACAAATGGAGCTGGTGCGGGCGTGGCGACGGCTGCACCAGCACCGTCTAACGACATCGCCTCGCTATAGGAGCAAATAAAACTTAGCAAGAAGGGCAAGTCAACAAAACAAAAGGCTGAGGAGATCATTAAAAGCACATAACTGGTGACGGTCGGCATTATCACCATCGTCCTTTGCCGACGAGGATTCTTCGGGCTGGCGTCGGCTGGAGCAGTGCTGGACGCTCCCCGCTTCCCCATGGCCTTCACCGTGGCCCCGGGAGAAGGAGGACTGTCATCGCCGTACATGGCTACATGAATACGAGCAAACTTCAATGTCTGGATGAAAACAACAAATCGTCGAACAGGCGCAAAGAGGAAACCCTTACCGTGCAGGTCCATCAATCCCTCATCACCCCCGGGTAGGGAAATGCTCCGGCTCTGTCGGAGGGTACTTCAGCGGCAGACAATTAGCCGAAAAGTGGGGGACCTCATGATCACCCATTCTGTCCTCTGCTAGCTATGCCATAAAAATCTACTCAAAGGGGAAGATAAGAAGCGTGAAGAAATCCTTCAGGAAAAATCCACTTGGCAAGAAAATAAGAGTAACCTAAGGCAGCAGGCGGCCCCGATGGTACGGCCTGCAGGAGTAGCGCCAGCCATTCTCTAGGTCCTCCTTCAAGATCATGGCAAGACAGTCTCGGAGGACCTCGTATGGAACTTCCAGTCGGGATGACCGAGTGGGATCATCAGGGCCGGACAAGTGGCACATCTTGTGCAACCGCCACTACAGCGGGAGCACCCGGCGGGCCATCCAGGACAAGGTGATGTCCTGGGTGGTGAGCCTCTCTGTCTCCTACAGTGCCTGCACCTGGGTGGCCATTTGTTCAATGTCCGCCTGGGCGCCCAACCCCTTCATGGTCCAGGACTTCTAGGTGGAAGGGACGTTGGCAAAGACCAGAAGCCGGATCCAATCAACTTTGGTGGCATTGCTCACATAGAAATATGAGCGCTGCTAGAGCTTCATCGTGTCGGGGAGGTCGAACTGCGTCATCTGGGACGTTGGTCGTGGATAGATGGTGCAGCACCCCGTCTCCACCAGTGGGCCGTTCTTGTGCATCGTCTAGGCCTTGAAGTTGAAGAACTTGAGGAAGTTTGCCAAGTCTGGGCAAACCCCCAGGTATGACTTGTAGCAGGCCGCGTGATGCGACAGCTGCGCCATGGTGTTTGCCCCTAGATGATGAAGCTGGAGTTCGAATATGGAGAACATCTCAAGGATGAAGTCGCTCATCGGTAGGCTGAAGCCGCGGGCGAAGTGAGAAAGAAAGACGACGGCCTTACCAGGCTTGGGGTGAGGGTTGCGCTCCCCTACGGCACGAGTCGATGCTTCACCAACCGTTCTGACGGGATGAACTTCCCTGCCGGTACTTATAGATGAGCTCCCCCGTAACGAAGGAGCCACACCATCCTCTGCGCTGCTCTGGGAGCATGTCTGCAGGGGTGGAGACCATGGTAGAGAAGCGGGGTCCCGTCGTTGCACGGATTTGTGGCAATGACAGCGACCTAAATCTGGCGGCGGGAGAGAAGGACGGTGAAGTGTGCAAGGGTGAGAAGCGCAAGAATAGGAAGAAGGAAAAGTGGGAGAAAACCCCGTCCCCGCGGCCCTATTTATCACCATGGGATGATCGCGTCACCTCTGCTGCCTTCCACCATGTGGCAGACAACTACCCCCGGGACAGTTCGGTTGCGGATCCAATATGCCGGCGTGATCCCACGCAGAAGATCCTGCAGGTGTTACTGTGGGAGGCAAGGTGTGCACTATATCTAGAACCATGCGCCACAAAACAATTCAGTGGCGCACGCCAGGAAATGCACCACAGAAACCTGCATTATTCTTTGGCGCATTTCGGAAACCATGCACCACATAATTGAGGTGGGACCAGCCACCGGGGTTGGGCGACCAACTTTATGTGGCTCATATGGACATATGCACCACATAAATTATTATTTATGTGGCGTATATAAGCATATGCGCCACAAAAAGTGGAGGCGGGCCCCACCATAGAATCTGGTTGACCCACTTTCTATGGGGCATATGGTGGGATCTGCCATATAAATGTTTGTTTTCTATGGCGCATATCTCGATATGCGCCACTAAAAGTGGGTCAACTAGATTCTATGGTGGCCACTTTGTGTGGTGCATATGCTTATATGCGCCACATAAATTATTTTCTATGGCGCATATCTCGATATGCGCCATAGAAAGTTGATGTGGGTCCCAGCGTGGTAAGTGTAGCCCCTTATTCTGTAGCGCATATAGCAATATGCGCCACAGAAATGTGAACTTTTGCGGCGCATATCTGCTATATGCGCCACATAATGGTGCGTTCATATCCATGTACAAAAAGGTGTCAGCTCACCCCTCTCTATCCACCATCACCCATTTCACATCTCTTCTTCCCCTTCTCCACACCCGGCTCATCTTCCTCCTCCCTCCCACCCTATTTTCCCATAGTTTTCTCAATTTTTTTTGTAATTAAACCTACTTTAGTTCATAGATTGGTAAGGGGAAGCCTCTCTCCAACTTGTACATCTAAAACACACTTACTTTTCTCTCCCACTCTCTATTTGTTTACTAATTTCCTCTCCACCAACTTGTAGATATATTTGTCCACACGATCTCATCGCGGTCTTGTCTCGCTATTATTGAATCTACTAGGGGAGTACTTGGTCATGAATATGAATGTTTTGTAGGTGAAGCTTGTCGTGCGGGCGGTGTGTGCGATGCATGGCAAGACGATGTTTATACATGAATATTTGCATGGGAAGAAGTGTTTTGTTGTTTGCTTGTTGTTGCCTTGGTGTGGTGCATTGATGTTTCCCAAAATGTTGATTCATTTCCATTTTGGCAAATTTTTGCACTACCAATATGTGTTACTTTTAGGAAAGGTCATGTCGACTTTTTCCGCCGACCATGCATGTGTGTGTGCATATGGTGTGGTTCTAACCTAGCTACTCTCTATTGTGACCCCTCGGGGAACCATAGTCATCACGATGAGCGAAGGTCAAGTTTCTAGGTGTCCATGTCGAACATGCAAATTACAACACTGGATCGACCCTGATTCTGGACAATTAGAGCGTCACCTACTCAAGCGCGGTTTCATGCGCAACCTTAATGAGGATCCGGCAGGACATGGTGGTCACGAAGACGTGAGCGGGAGAGAAGATGAATAGTCTCCCAGGCATGGTCATCATGATGAAGGAGATGTCGGCGGACATGATCATCATGAAGAAGGAGATGCTGGAGGACATGATCATCATGAATAAGGAGATGCCGGTGGGCATGATCATCATGAAGAAGGAGAAGAGGCTAACACCCAGACACTGCTAACTTTGGCCTTGCAGGACCCTCATGTTCAAGAACTACTCCTTAAGGAGACCAGCAAAGCCAAAGCTGTAGCTAGAGAGAAAACCAAGTTTGCGCAAATGGAGATAGATGGGATGACTCCATTGTATCCTTGGTGTCGCCCCGAGGATACATGATTGAGTGTAATGGTCAAGGCTCTAGATATGAAGCCGAAACACAAATGGACCGATGTGATCTTCAACACGAACATGGAATACTGGCACGACTGACTTCCTAAGGGGAACACATTGCCAACAAGAATCGAGGAGGCCAAGAAAATCGTGTGCCCTCTGTACCTATCACACATTAAATACCACGCATGCATCAATGATTGCGCACTTTCTCAGAACGAGTACGCGGAGAGAACTACATGTCCGGTGTGCAGCCAAGGACGGTACAAGAGAGGGAACAAGAAATTTCCTTGAAAAGTGGTATGGTACTTTCCTATCACCCCCCGTATGCATCGATATTTCATAGATCCTAAGGAAGAAAAGCTCATGCAATGGCACACTGAAAGGGAGAAACCCAAAGATGATCCAGAGAAGGGCAAGATCCCGACACACCCTTCAGATCCTAGCCAGTGGAATGCATTGGACATCGATTTTGAAGAGTTCGGGGGAGATCCAAGGAACGTCAGGATGGGTATGAGCACCGATGGACTCAATCCTTTTGGCAACCAGAGTAGCACGCATAGCACCTGGCCCGTGTTTGTATGGCCGTACAACCTCCCCCTGTGGTTATGCACAAATCAAAGGTACACACACATGAGCATTCTTATTCAGGGGACAAAACCACCAGGTATCGATATGCATCTATATCTCGGGCTACTGAGAGAGGAGTTAGCCATGTTGTGGGATACACCAGCCCGTACATGGGACACCTACACTAGAGAATATTTCCCTCTAAGAGCCGCGTTGCTCACGACGGTGCAGGACTATCCTGGTTACGCATATGTATCAGCCTAGATGAAACACGGACACAATGCATGTGTCAAGTGCATGGATGATACCCCGCATCTCCAGCTACCAAGGGATCCCGGGTGTTTGAAAACTGTGTCCCAAGGTACTTTAAAGTGGCGTGTTCAATGGTAAAGAAGAGCTCGAAAGAGCCCCACATCCGAGGAGCAGCAAAGAAATCGAGGAGATTTTGAATAATTGGGTAGGGTGCCCTGCGCCGGGAAAGAAGCGACCAAGGACAAAGCTGTTGCTGGGTGTATGGAAAGCAAGGTCTGTTTTTTGGGACCTATCGTACTAGAAGGTCCTCCACACACCGCATAGCCTCGATGTAGTGCACACCACTAAGAACGTTCCCGAGAGTATTCTTGGCACTCTGCTCAACATGCTGGAGAGGACCAAGGATGGGCCAAAAGCAAGAAAGGACCTTAAATTGCTTGGCAACAAGAAAGATCTTCAGTAACCTAATAGTGATGATCATGATCATACGAAAGGGACTCAAGGTTGCCACAAAATGGTTAATAAGAATGAGGTAGTGCTCCGCGCTGCCTGCTTCCCTTCGAGTCAGGAGGAGCTCGAGCAGTTTTCCAGGTGCCCCCTAGGTGTGAAAGTTCCTCAAGGCTACTTGGGGACAATAAGCAGATATCTGGATGCAGCAAAGAAGAGGTTCAGCGGTATGAAGTCTCACGATTGTCACATGATGATGACGTAGATACTTCTCGTTGTGATCCGAGGGATAATGGACGAGCATATCCGTGAGACATTGTTTGGCCTCTCCAAGTTTTTCGACATCATCTCTAGGAAGTCGATTGGCATGAAGTAGCTCGACAGGCTATAGGAAGAGATCGTGGTGATACTATGCGAGCTCGAGATTTACTTCCCGCCCGCATTCTTCGACATCATGGTGCATCTTCTTGTACATATCGTGGATGACATCATCCAGCTCGGGCCGACATTCTTACACAACATAATGTCGTTTGAAAGGCTGGATGGTGTCATCAGAGGATTTGTTCACAACAGGTCCTATCTAGATGGAATCATAGCCAAGGGCTTTCTGATCTAAGAGTGCATGTCCTTCTGGCAGAATTATCTAACCACCAAGAACGAGGATATTGGAATACCCACCAAGAAGCACCTCGGCAGGCTCACTGGATATGGTCACCGTGAGGGTTACTGCTCACTGCATGTCGGCATTGAGGGTCGACGCGCCGACTTTGATAGGGCACACCGAGTCACGCTATAGCACATTGAGTTGGTTGGCCATTGGGTGGAAGAGCACAAAAGCTTAATCAAGCAGGAGTACATCGACCTGCGCCAGCCGAGGAAGAAGGGAGACTTAACTAGAGAGCACAACTCAAGCTTCACGGGTTGGTTCAAGAAAGGCTACTGGACAATCCCCCACAGATGCTGTAACACCCTCAAATCTGCCCTATGCAGATTTTAGCGCTTCCCACCAAACCCGCATAGAAACGATTCAAGGACGCCCACTAGGCACTTTCGTGCGGGTGGAAAATGAAGTAATACCATTACACATTAGTCCATGATGGAACCCACATAACATATATATACAACAATGACTCCATGAGTCAAGAATACAGATATACTATACAAAGTTCCAAATCACCTTGAAAACAATAGAGCGTCCGACTATGGACAAGATGCAAATGGGGCTAAGAGCCCTAAAGAATAACCAATGGCGTCCATAACCCTGCCCAGGACAAGCCGGAAGGTTAACCCTGCTAACAACAGCGATCTCAAACCTGCTAAAACAAAAGGGGTGCCGACTAAGGGCAAAGGAAAAAGAGGAGCGTTAGTACTGAGGCCAGTACACGGCGAGGCTAGAATTCAGCGGCTCTCGCCTACATAGGTATGGTGGACTGAAGCGGCAGCGCAACATGCACTAAACAACCTATAGAGAAACGATAAACTGTCGACTGTTAGAGAGAGATAAGAAGGACCTATTCGGAACCAACCTTATACTAACACCAATCACACCCATCCTGGCATTTCCCCCTCGAAACCAAACGAGGAAGTCAAACCAAGGAACTCACACAGTTGGCAGTTTTATTCATTCCATTATAGTTGAAGCACTTACTAGTCAGATATAGATAGTATGGGTCATCCTAATAGCATAACTAGTAGGCATTTTTAGTTCACCATTCAGTTGTAGTTGCAGTACTTACTAGTCAGATACAATTAGCATGTGACATCCCAAACCCAGCAGTTGTTGGCACTTTTATTTCATTCCATTGGAGTTGCGATACTTACTAGTCAGATATAATATGACATGATACACCCCAGTTCCAGCAGTTGATGGCACTTTTATTATCCATTCCATTGTAGTGAAGCTGATTACTAGTCACATATTAAGTCAAATTTATAGCACTACTTTAGTTATGTTTGTCTATGATCGAGATATTGTGCTCCAACTCGTCCATAACCGCGGACATGGCTTTCTAAAAGATTTACCCTGCAGGGGTGCACAAATAGCAACACACACACGATCAACCTCGGAAAAACCAAATCAAAACCCAACGAGGCTTTCACGACAAAGCAAACATAGGATTCATAAAATATTTGAGGGGGCCACCCCACTAAGCTACCCGCAACAAAGATGGCTGGCTCCAGAACAAACCTAGGGTTTGCGAGAACGGCTGTAAACGACTGGGAACCCGAAAGTGTGACTGGGCTTGTTGATACCCCGAAATCGTGCCGCGATCCAAAACAGTACAGGTGCTCCACGCACAATCGTAAATAAAGCAGTAAAGCATGGCATAAGTACAGGATAGTAATAAAGCCCCAAACTAGTTTGTGGCCCCAAGAAATAAGAAATGAATCAAGCTTTGGCTAAGGGGGATTCATAGAGTCTCCCTTATGTGGATAGTGCGAATAGTCAAGGAACAGGTATCAAGTACTCGGGGCCTACGGGACACAAGTGGACATGAAAAACCAAATATCATATATATTGCCCACCGGTGCCTCTTTCATTAGTTATCCAACAATTTAATAGTTGTATTTAAAGTCATGATCCTCTCCACTGTAAAGCATCTCCACCATTTGTCATGTGCCAACTTGCCGTCAATGGTGGAATGACAACAATGCGAAGCAACACATAAGCAAGCAAATACGACTCGCAAGGCCGGCTATCTATCAAACAACAGGCAATAGGATGTGTCCATGGCAATATAGGGGCTTCAAGGAGTATAAATGGTGCACGGAAACTAAAGCATCGCAACACGGATAGCAATAGATCAACAGGAGGAAATAAAGACTATAAAAGAAAAATAGGTAGAAAGGGGGAGATGCTCGCCTGGGAAACACTGTCGAAGGTTCATATCCGAAGAACTTGTCGATACTCGCATCCACTCAACGGCCTAATCCGTGAAGAACAAAACACTAAAAGAAACACCGGATGCAATATTTAATACTACGGCAGAAGAATCGGCATGTATATGATATGATGCATGACATGGCAAGGATGCGATGCAACTAGGCAATATTAAGCAGAACCAAGGTCCCGACAATTAATTAATAGGTTCATGTTATTTAGCTACCCTACAATTTAAATGTTGTATTAACAAGGCAAAGCATGTCATCGGTTCGCTAGGCAAATTTAAATAGGGACAATATAAGACTAGAGTATCCCGCATATGCGCTCCATATTTAATTATTAGGTGAGTCGACAAAATACCCTCAACCCAATGAATATGTATGCGAGCATGAACAATTAAATATGCAACAAGTATATATATCATATTATAAAAAATAGGGTTCTTGGAAAGAGGATCACATTAGGGTTCGACGATCTTGGTTCGAGGTCTTCGGACTCCAGGAACCGGGGCTTCGGATCCAGGAAGGGGAGCTCAGGGCCTTCAGGTCCGAGATCAATGTCTTCAGGGTCTCGGCCACCGGATCCATGAAGAAGATCTCGATGTTCCTTGACGGAGACCTTGAGGTGTTGCAGCTTCCGAGAATGAGATCTTGGCGACGGGATCGAAGAACTTGTTACAGTCGGTCTTGTACTTGGATTGGCGTCGAGTTGTCTTGGGGTTCCGTGGTTCTCGACGTGGTTCTCTCAGGTTCTGACATGTTGTCGGAGAGGATCTTGATGTACCCCCATGATGCGCTACCTTGAACTGGAAGATACTGCCTACCGAGAGGACTGCGAGAGTCAACAGGAGCAACAACTGGTCAACACCTCATTTTCGAGCAACAAAACACCACTGAACCAAAACCACCCTGGTGATTTAAATCCCATTGGGTAGAGCACGGGCTCGCTGGCGTTCTTGGCGGCTCGGTGGGGAACGGGCGGCGAGGAGCACGACGGACATGGCGTCGGGCAGAGGTCAAAGGCGGCGAGTAGAGCAGGATGGGGACGGCGGCCGGACGCGGTTCTGTGGGGTGGAGGCCGGAGCTTGGTGGCACACAGAGATGTAGGAGGGGGCGCCAGAAGAAGCGGCCGGCTCTAGGAAGGCAGCGACCGGTGGCTCGCAGAGAGGAAGCAGGGCAGGAAAGTAGCATCAGGGAGACGCCCGTAGGGTCGAGGACGGCGGCCATACACGGCCGATGCGATGAGGGGGCAAGCTCGAGGATTCGCGGGGCGTTGCAGGGCAGCCACAATGTCTCAGTAGAGGCGATGTAGGGCCGGAGGCGGGAGGAGGCCAGTCGGCGGGCTCTATGGGGCGGGCCTGGCGGCGTTGGGACTTGGGGACAGCGTTGGCGTGGGGGAGCTCGGCAATGACCATGGAGGCGCGAGGTAGAGCTGAGCGATGTTGGCACATGAGCTTCGTGTCATTGACGGCAGGAAGGCGCCGACGGAGAGGAGGTGGCGAGGTCGACCGGAGCTGGGAGAGAAAGCGGCGGCGGCGGCCGAGTCAAGCACAACAGGGTTGAGGCGAGCAGGACAGGGGATGAGGAGGGGAGCGTCCGGGTGGGCCCTAGGCTCACGCAAGTGGGGATCCGAGGCGGGCGAGTGCGTGCGGGGCAAGAGTTTGGGGTTGGGTGCGTTACATGTGGACTGTGTACGCCGACTCGGCCGGTGGCGCGCGGTGAAACTTCACTGGTGGGTGTGTGTGGCGGCAAATGGGGAGATGGAGTGGGGATCTGGGGTAGGTGGGGATTAGGGATTTCTAGGGTTAGGGTTTTATGGATTAGGTTTAGTTGGAGGTGGCTGGCTGGGCTTTTGGGCCTGGCTGGCTGATAATATAACTTTTTATTTATTACTTAAAGGCTTTTGTAAATAGTTTTTAGACAAATAGAAGGTCCGATAAAGACCGGGGTTTTTATTTGAATAAGGACAAGGGATATTTACAAAACAAAACCAGGCTTTTAGAAAATAGTTTTTGGAAAACCATGCATGATGATGACGATGCTCAAATGCAATGTGGCATGATGACATGAGCATGCAGTCATGATGATGCATAAAATAAAAACAACACGCGATTTTCTAGTAGTGGTTTTACCCGGGTGCTACAATTCGACACCACTAACAAGGGATCTCGCCCTCGAGATCCGCCTCATGGTACGGGGAAGAAGGCCAACGATCTGAATCTTCTCGCTTCGTGTAGATCATTGCGACACCACTAACAAAGACTCTTGCTTCATCTTGAATCGGCAACACTACCAACAAGGGGTCGTTGCTCATGTTCATTGAGAGAACACTCCGGAGAAACACGGACAAAGGCAGAGGTCTCAAAAAGGAAGGCCACCTCTAACTTCTGTGGAAGGAGAGAATAAGTGCACTCTGATCCACTTCAATGTACGAGAGCAAATAGAATGAGTAGTCGGCATGGGGGCCAATCCATCACGCACCCAAACTATTACTCTACACATGTAGTAGAAAAACGTGACACCCATTCTTGGAATTCAGACTGAAGATCTCGGCAAGCGAGGTTCGGAAACAAAGGAGTGATGCAGGCTCTTCATCGGATCTGCTGTAGCTAATGATGATGTCGTCGCGTTTGAAAAAACCGGAAGATACAAAGAAAGATTTCAGTGGATTTTGATCCACCTAAAGGTACAACAGATGAAGGGTTCCTCAGATAGCATAAAGACCGATATAGTAACACTGTTGCAACAAGAAGGATTAGAAACCCTGAAGGTACGTCAGAAACACAACCACGAGAAATCCTGGACTCGAGGAAAAGATAAGAGTAGATTTAAAACACGCAGAGATAAGAGGAGAATAGCATAGGGGTAAGGAGTAAAAGCAGACCTAATCAGATCTATCCAACAGATTTTGCAAAATATTTTTGACACTCTACATCGGTCGTTAGCTAGGTTATCCTACAGTCTGGACCAGTGGGGTATCGCAACTGCTGAGCTCTGATACCACTTTGTAACACCCTCAAATCGGCCCTATGCAGATTTTAGCGCTTCCCGCCAAACCCGCATAGAAACGATTCAAGGACGCCCACCAGGCACTTTCGTGCGGGTGGAAAACGAAGTAATACCATTAGACATTAGTCCATGATGGAACACACAGAACATATATATACAACAACGACGCCATGAGTCAAGAATACAGATATACTATACAAAGATCCAAATCACCTTGAAAACGATAGAGCGTCCGACTATGGATAGGATGCAAATGGGGCTAAGAGCCCTAAAGAATAACCAATGGCGTCCATAACCCTGCCCAGGCCAAGCCGGAGGGTTAACCCTGCTAACGACGGTGATCTCAAACCTTCTAAAAGAAAAGGGGTGCCGACAAAGGGCAAATGAAAAAGAGGACCGTCAGTACTGATGCCAGTACACGGCGAGGCTAGAATTCGGCGGCTCTCGCCTACATAGGTATGGTGGACTGAAGCGGCAGTGCAGCATGCACTAAACAACCTATAGAGACTCGATAAACTGTCGGCTGTTAGAGACAAAGATAAGAAGGACCTATTCGGAACCAACCTTATACTAACACCAATCACACCCATCCTGGCATTTCCCCCTCGAAACCAAACGAGGAAGTCAATCCGAGGAACTCACACAGTTGGCAGTTTTATTCATTCCATTATAGTTGAAGCACTTACTAGTCAGATATAGATAGCATGGGTCATCCTGATAGCATAACTAGTAGGCAGTTTTAGTTCACCATTCAGTTGTAGTTGCAGTACTTACTAGTCAGATACAATTAGCATGTGACATCTCAAACCCAGCAGTTGTTGGCACTTTTATTTCATTCCATTGGAGTTGAGATACTTACTATTCAGATATAATATGACATGATACACTCCAGTTCCACCAGTTGTTGGCACTTTTATTATCCATTCCATTGTAGTGAAGCTGATTACTAGTCACATATTAAGTCAAATTTATAGCACTACTTTAGTTATGCTTGTCTACGATCGAGATACTGTGCTCCAAGTCGTCCATAACTACGGACATGGCTTTCAGAAAGATTTACCCTGCAGGGGTGCACAAATAGCAACAGACAAACGATCAACCTCGGAAAAACCAAATCAAAACCCAACGAGGCTTTCACGACAAAGCAATCACACGATTCATAAAATATTTCAGGGGGCCACCCCACTAAGCTACCCGCAACGAAGTTGGCAGGCTCCGGAACAGACCCAGGGTTTGCGAGAACGGCTGTAAACGACTAGGAACCCGAAAGTGTGACTGGGCTTGTCGATACCGCGAAATCATACCGCGATCCAAAATAGTACAAGTGCTCCACGCACAATCGTAAATAGAGTAGTAAAGCATGACATAAGTACAGGATAGTAATAAAGCCCCAAACTAGTTTGTGGCCCCAAGAAATAAGAAATGAATCAAGCTCTAGCTAAGGGGGATTCATAGAGTCTCCCATATGTGGATAGTGCGAATAGTCAAGGAACAGGTATAAAGTACTCGGGGCCTACGGGACACAAGTGGACATGAAAAACCAAATAGCATATATTACCCACCGGTGCCTCTTTCATTAGTTATCCAGCAATTTAATAGTTGTATTTAAAGTCATGATCCTCTCCACCGTAAAGCATCTCCACCATTTTTCATGTGCCAACTTGCCGTCAACGGTGGAACGACAACGACGCGAAGCAACACATAAGCAAGCAAATACGACTCGCAAGGCCGGCTATCTATCAAACAACAGGCAATAGGATGTGTCCATGGCAATATAGGGGCTGCAAGGAGTATAAATGGTGCACGGAAACTAAAGCATCCCAACACGGATAGCAATAGATCAACAGGAGGAAATAAAGTCTATAAAAGAAAAATAGGTAGAAAGGGGGAGATGCTCGCCTGGGAAACACTGCCGAAGGTTCATATCCGAAGAACTTGTCGATACTCCCATCCACTCAACGGCCTAATCCGCGAAGAACAAAACACTAAAAGAAACACCGGATGCAATATTTAATACTACGGCAGAAGAATCGGCATGTATATGATATGATGCATGACATGGCAAGGATGCGATGCAACTAGGCAATATTAAGCGGAACCGGAGTCCCGGCAATTAATTAATAGGTTCATGTTATTTAGCTACCCCGCAATTTAAATGTTGTATTAACAAGGCAAAGCATGTCATCGGTTTGCTAGGCAAATTTAAATAGGGACAATATAAGACTAGAGTAGCCCGCATATGCACTCCATATTTAATTATTAGGCGAGTCGACAAAATAGCCTCAACCCAATGAATATGTATGCGAGCATGAACAATTAAATATGCAACAAGTATATATATCATATTATAAAAAATAGGGTTCTTGGAAAGGGGATCACATTAGGGTTCGACGATCTGAGTCCGAGGTCTTCGGACTCCAGGAACCGGGGCTTCGGATCCGGGAAGAGGAGCTCAGGGCCTTCGGGTCCGAGATCGAGGTCTTCAGGGTCTCGGCCACCGGATCCATGAAGAAGATCTCAATGTTCCTTGACGGAGACCTTGAGGTGTTGCAGCTTCTGAGAAGGAGATCTTGGCGACGGGATCGAAGAACTTGTTACAGTCGGTCTTGTACTTGGATTGGCGTCGAGTTGTCTTGGGGTTCTGTGGTTCTCGGCGTGGTTCTCTCAGGTTCTGACATGTTGTCTGAGAGGATCTTGATGTACCCCGATGATATGCTACCTTGAACTGGAAGATACTGCCTACCGAGAGGACTACGGGAGTCAACAGGAGCAACAACTGGTCAACACCTCATTTTCGAGCAACAAAACACCACTGAACCAAAACCACCCTGGTGATTTAAATCCCATCAGGCAGAGCACGGGCTCGCTGGCGTGCTTGGAGGCTCGGTGGGGAACGGGCGACGAGGAGCACGGCGGACATGGCATCGGGCAGAGGTCAAAGGCGGCGAGCAAAGCAGGATGGGGAAGGCGGCCGGCCGCGGTTCTGTGGGGTCGAGGCCGGAGCTTGGCGGCACGCAGAGATTCATGAGGGGGCGCCGGAGGCAGTGGTCGGCTCCAGGAAGGCGGCGACCAGTGGCTCGCAGAGAGGAAGCAGGTCAGGAAAGTAGCATCAGGGAGACGCCCGTAGGGTCGAGGACGTCGGCGTACACGGCCGATGCGATGAGGGGGCGAGCTCGAGGACTCACGGGGCATTGCAGGGCAGCCACAATGTCTCTGCAGAGGCGATGTAGGGCCGGAGGCGGGAGGAGGTCAAGAGGAAGGCGGAGCTTTGTGGGGCCGGGCACGGCGCTGGCAGCGTTGGGACTTGGGGACGGTGTTGGCGTGGGGCCAGGCTCCAGCGGAGGGCAGACGAGTTGTAGAGCGCAGCGAGATGCTGGGCGACGGCGGAGCTTCGCGTCCTTGACGGCGGGAAGGAGCCTACGGAGAGGAGGTGGCGGGGTCGACCGGAGCTGGGAGAGAAAGCGGCGGCGGCTGGGTCGAGCACAGCAGGGTCGAGGCGAGCGGGACAGGGGATGAGGAGGGGAGCGTTGGGGTGGGTCCTAGGCTCACGCAAGTGGGGACCTGAGGCGGGCGGGTGCGTGCGGGGCAGGAGTTTGGGGTTGGGTGTGGTCGGTGAGGTGCACCGCGCGTGCGTTACATGTGGAGTGTGTGTGCGCTGCGGCTAGGTCGGTCAGGCGGGTGGCGCACGCGAGTGCCGCTGAGTGGGTTATGTGTGGCGGCGGCAGATGGGGAGATGGAGTGGGGATCTGGGGTAGGTGGGGATTAGGGATTTCTAGGGTTAGGGTTTTATGGATTAGGTTTAGGTTGAGGTGGCTGGCTAGGCTTTTGGGCCTGGCTGGCTGCCGCCCAAAAATAATATAACTTTTTATTTATTATTTAAAGGCTTTTATAAATAGTTTTTAGACAAATAAAAGGTCCGATAAAGACCGGGGTTTTTATTTGAATAAGGACAAGGGATATTTAGAAAACAAAACCAGGCTTTTAGAAAATAGTTTTTGGCAAACCATGCATGATGATGACGATGCTCAAATGCAATATGGCATGATGACATGAGCATACAGTCATGATGATGCATAAAATAAAAACAACACATGATTTTCTAGTACTGGTTTTACCGGGGTGCTACACACGCCTTCTACGGAAGATCAAAAACTCATATTCTCCTTTTCACAGTGCCCAGCGCACAACCTAAGGACCTACCAGTCATACGACATAAGTAGTTACAGATTCTACACCGAGGAAAAGGATAGGAATAGCGAATATAAAAAATCTGGAGTAACTATGCTATCCTTCGCCGATGACAAGACTACTCTCATGGAAAGATTGTATGGAAGGATCGAGGAGATGTGGGAGCTCTACTACAATGGAGAGATGGTACCGATGTTCCATGTTAGATTGGCCAAGAACGTGGAAAAATAAGGCTGGTATTTCACCACCATGGTTATACCAGATGCCAAATCAGCGAAGAATGCCTACGCAAAAAATGAGCCTTGGGTACTCGCTAGCCAACTTGATCAATGTTCTTTTACTACCGACCCGTCAAAGCCCAACCGTGTTGTAGTGAGGAGAGGCAGGAGGAGGATCATCGAAATGGAAGGAGACACCAACGAGCAATACTTCGACAAGAACAGCGATTCGAAGATCGAAGAGGAATTCAACAAGTACTTTAACATGCCTACTACTACTATAGCAAGGAAGACCACTTTGACATGCCGGCTTTTTGAGAATAATATAATTATGTACATGATGTTAATTCATGTGTGTATACGGATATTGATGTATATGATTGGGGTTTTTTGAGAATAATATAATTATGTGTATACTCGCAAATATGTATATATAGGTCCTTGCTTGATTTAACATAATTAAAATTACGTTTTAAAAAGAAATAAAAATTGGTAGACAACCAGGATTTGGACCTGGTTGCCCCTAGGAGATAGCCAGCTGGCAAACTAGTTAATACCCCTAGGGTATCAAATGTTTTGTGACACAAATAGCCGCAACTGTTATTTGACTAAGTGCCAAATTTCTGTGGCACATATCAGAGAGATGCACCATAGAAATCTTGCAATTATGTGGTGCATCCTCTTGATAAGCGCCACAGAAATTGGGCACTTAGCCAAATACCCAGTTTGGCCCTTCCCCTTTCCCCATCCCCTTTCTTTCCCCAACCACGTGCCCGACGAACCCTAGCTCTCATTGTCACCGGAGCCCGTGGAGGAGAGAGCCGCCAGAGCCCGTGGAGGAGGAGGCACCGGGACCCCGTCTGTAGTGGGAGGAGAAGGGCAGTGCACACGATGGTCGTCGCTCGCCGCCGCCACCAGAAGCCACCTCGCCGTCCAGTGTCCACCACCAGCAGCCACCTCGTCGTCTGCCATCCATCGTCACTGGGTAATTGCTGCATCCTCCCCCCTTCCCCTGTCCGATTCTTCCCCTACCCTTAGCCGATTCGATCCTAGCCTTCCCATGGCCGATTCAGAGTAGTGCTAGTGCCTGGTTTCAGAGTACATGGATCCAGAGTAGTACTAGTTCCTGGTTTATATTGTAATTTATTTTTTAGTACATGGATTCAGAGTACATACATGGATTCAGAGTTGTACTACTGAGATTAATTTCTTGCAGGTTGGGTGTTCAAAGTACTGTTAAATTCAGAGTACTGTTAAATTGCTTGCAGGCTGGGTATTCAGAGTTTTACCTAGATTCAGAGATTGTTCTCTGCTCAAACATTTCTCTGTTAAATTCAGAGTACTATTAAACTGCTTGCTATACTGCTACTACTTGCTTGTTGTGCTTGCTACTGATGCTTGCTTGCTGTGCTTGCTTTTACTGCCTTCTTGCTACTTGTTGTATTCACCAAATGGTCTCTGTAAATACATCTAAAGTTAAAATGTGTTAGGAATTTTCTAGGTTCTCTAAAACATCACATTGTCCAGTACTATTTAACTAGCTAACCTATTTTAGAGTGTATTGGTAATACTCTTTTGGAGGCAGAGCCAGCACATAGAATAAGAATAAAAATAGGACAGCTTGTGCTACTAGTACTGATGTGCCTAGCTTTGACAGAGTAGTGCCTAGCTTGATTCAGAGAGTAGTGCTTGATTCAGAGAGTAGTGCCTGGCTTGATTTAGAGAAGGGTAGTGCACAGTTACAGAGTAGTGCTTGGCTTGATTCATGTTATAAAAATAAAAAATGTTCTTCAAAAAATGTTCTGGCTTGATTCAGAGTAGTGTCTGGCTTGATTCAGAGAAGGGCAGTGCAGAATTATAGAGTAGCTCAATTACAAAGTAGTGCTTCAAAAAATGTTCTGGCTTATTTTTATGCTTCAGTTATACACGGACCATGTATTTTATGCTTCAGTTATACTGATGCTACTTTCTATCATATTCCTGGAGTGTAATTGCTTCCTGGAGTATGTCTACAGGCACACACACATTGGTTCTTGGATTTTTTGTAGTTAAAATTAATTCCTAGATGTTCTTGTAGATAAAATTAATTAGGTTGCCATCATCCACATATATATCAATCAGGCAAGGTGTATGTGAAGTGTACAAGTCTATACAGTCAAGGATTAGTTGTTGGGTTAGCTGGTTACTATTCCAATTTAAATTGCTCATATTTTAAGTATATACTGCTGTAACTTTTAAAGTTTTTAAGTTATTATACATGTATCTGTTGGTGCTTACTACTGCTTGCAAAGCTTGCTGGTGCTGTTGGTGCTTGCTGTGCTTCTACTGCTAGTTGTGATGGTGCTTGCTGATGCAACTGGTGCTTGCTATGATACTACTGCTTGTTGTGCTGGTGCTGCTGGTGTTGCTTGCTGGTGCTGATGTGGTGTTGCTACTACTTGCTACTGGTGGTACTTTTGTGTGTGTGTGTAAAATGTTTATAGGGATTTCAATTGATTTTCCTGTTTCTCCCGAAGTGTCAATTCACTTCCGTTACAGTTGAGAAATGGGCACTCCTAGGTCAAAAAAGTAGCATAGGTCATGCCAAATTTTTTGGTCGAGATTTGTGCTAACTTTTTACCTCTTTTATAAAGTGCAAACATGTTGGGAAATGACGAGGCTGACCCTTCTAAGCACATGAGCATCAAAGAACAAGCTAGAGAGGCCAACGAATCATTCTGTCGGGTGTCCCAACAGTAGGAGGAGGAGGAGATGATGATAACACCACCACCAGAGGAGGAGGCGACCGCCGCCAGATCTACTCAGGGCAATGAGGGAGATGCTGATTACGAGGGGGATGACGACTAAGATGAAATAGTGAAGGTGGCGAGGAGGATGACACCACCGGTGGAGGCGCCCACACCGATGGCGGCAAGTGCACGGATGACGGTAGCGGTAACCTGGCTGCTATGCAGAATAAGAAGAAGGAAAGGAAGGATCGAAATCCACAAGTGCTCGCCAATGTCTATGATGAGTTCACTGAAGTCACATAAAATGACCAACCTATGCCACCTGTGGTGTTTGCCAAAGGGTACGGCATGCAACTCGGGTGCATCATCTAGGAAAGCATGTCGATTAACACGAAGTACATCAGATGTGCTGCCAATGCGGCTTTGGTCGATAACCTCCTTAAGAAGCTTCACAAGCGATAAACATTCCCAAAGCGGTTCAAAAACCTGGAGAGAAAGAACCCGGTGAACAAACTAGCCCTCACGAAGATGAGAAACGCCTTGAGTAGCTGGGAACCTCGGGTAAAGAAGAGCATTAATAAAGGTGAAAGCTGGGAGGTTATTAGTAAGAAAAACCTGATTCTCGATGAAGAAGATTTTAAGATATTCAAGGCGGATATATGTAACACCCCAAACCTTATAATCAAGATTATCAAATTCTAATCACCCAATTTAGGGTTAACAAAAACTTTTATTAAGAAAATGAATATGAATGCATGTGTGTTTGAATTAGTGTGGATTTGAGTGCTTATGCCATGCTTGATTGTTGCCAATCATGTGAAATGGTTTAAAGGTGAATACTACATCATCTAGACCAATTACAAACAAAATCAAAAGAAAAAGAAATCAAATATGAATAAATAAAGAAATGGTCATTTTGACAAAAGTAAACCACTAGGTCACTTTGTGTGTTCCTAGAAGAAAATTTCTAACAGAACCCATTCTATTTCTTTTCACACCTTGTTAGACCAAGTAAAAGTGTATCAAAGCCCACTTTACAAACTTACAAAAACATCTTTCAAATCAATTAAATGGACAATGGAAAATTAAATCTAGTTCATATGTTAAGATCCCACTTTTTCAAAAACCTATCAAATCAATTCACCTTGACTTCTCCAAGCAAACATAGACTCTCAAGCTTAGCTTAGGATCACTCAAAAAATTTCATTCATAAATTCCAAACTTTATTTCATGCAGCCATTTCATCAAACACCCTAATGACCCTAATTAACCCTTTGCCTAACTTCACTGTTGTGCACAGTGATCCTCGACCATTTGGTCTCCATTTCACTCCCCTGTCTCCCCTGAGTCTAACCAAGCCCCAGACCATCCCCCCTTTAGCCGTGGAGCACAGTGGAGCGTCGCCCGATTGTGGTCATAGCCGGCCGACCATGGCCAGCTCACAGCAGAAACCACTATAGCCAGCCATGATGTCCAGGAAGCACGCCTCGGTCCATCGCCACCCCCTGTCTAGGCCACGACCCCAGTCGAGCCCTGGACCACCCTAGCTACGCCGCGCACCGTGCCTCTGCACCATGTCCAGAGCACGCCAGCTCGCCGCGCCCGACCAGCTCACCCTGACCGCGCCTTGCCCTCACCACGCACGCGCATGCCTGCCATGATCCCAGCACCCCAGCAGACAACCCCGTTCGCTGCCGCACGCCGCCGCAAAAACCTCTGCGTCCACATGGATCACCGCACGCTCCCGATCGAACCACACCGCCCCACGCCTTGCCATTACGCCCATAAGGACCGCTAGGGAACACATCACCGCCCACTAGCCACCGCCATGCCGCACTCCCCTAAAACGCGCCACCCCTGCCTCTTTTCTCCACACCATTCCACTCACCACCTCTCACTGACCCTTCTCGAAGCAAGGCGATCTCTCTCTCACCAGAATTTGGCCGGAGCCTGCCGCTGCTAGAGGAGAAGGGCGCCGTTGATTCCGACCACCCCAAGCCCTGTCGTGACCGCGCCTCGCCTCGCCGTCGTCTACCACGTCGATTGCCCCCGTCGCCGACCCTAGCTGGAGCCCAGGTGAGCCCCGCGATACCCCGACTGCCGCACTAGGTTTAGTTCCTCGCCGGAGCAGTTCGTCGTCGACGACAACTCCCAGCCGTTAGATTAGATTAAGATCGCACGACCCAGATGCTTAGATACCGCTTCACGTAGTTTAAGTCGTTGACTGGTGGACCCCATCCGTCAGCAGCCTGCTGTGCTGTGTAGTGTAGCTGGGCCGGCCCGTTTAGCTTTCCCGCTCAGGCCTGGAAATTCAAATAAGGATTTTCCTTTTTAGTTTAAACTAGTTTATGTTAACAGATTCAAAAATCAATTCAGAGAGTTTCACTTAGCCAAATTGCATGATTCAAATTTTGCTAGAAAGGTAATTAAATTATCTATCCAAGCCCGTTGGATTTAAATCATTTGGATTTAGAGATAATCTTTAGTAAAAATAACAAGACAGAGACGTTTTCAACTTCAAACATTTTTCAAAAATCAACCATAATAGGTTTTGAGTTGATTCCAACTCTCAAAAATCACATTTGAAAATATCTATCTGAATATGTAAAAATATCTAGGTTTGCTTGCAGTACGAAAAGAATGCTATTAGGGCATTTCTAGTCACTTTAAATCTATTAAATAATAATCTTAAACTTTATAAAATGTGACCAACCTTTTAAATCACATTACCATGTATTAGAATATGTGGTGATGACATATGTCAACATGATCCCATATTTTAATTGGAGAATATTAAATCTTAATTAATTTCAATGAGTAGAAATTACTTTTCTCAAATAAGATAAATAAAACTAGTTCCTTAAATTCATATGATGATTGTGATGATACTAGATCACCAAGTGTGAACCTTATTGTGCTAAATAGAATTAGTTAAGTATTGTTTGGTGATTGTGTACCCCGTATTTAATTATAAATGATAGTACCGACCCAAGCTACAAGGAGGAGGAGTTCTACCTTGAAGAAGAGGAGGAAAACTTCAATCACTCCACCAATCAAGGCAAGCTAGAATTATACAAGTTAACCTAAGCAAGATGCATTTGGCATGCTTGGTTATACATTTTGATTTATACCATCCCAAGTTTTACGTGCAAGTTTGACTCTTTTACTTTACCAAAGTTTTTTACTTTTAGTTAGTGCTTTGTGAGTACTTGGAAAGATAGTATAGATAGCATAAAGAGTATAAAACTAGGCCTATACTAGATGTCATTCTATGGCATGAGATTGAGATTAGCATCCCTCATTAGTGAACACTCTTAACTTAGTGGCTAGTGATAAGCATAAAACTTGATCACTTTAGATGGGACTACTTGGTGAAAATGATTATGAAAACCTTGGAATGATGCTTCATTCTATTGAAATGTTTTGACATGTGTTGAGACACGCAAATGGATTTTGATGATGAAAATGTTGAGGCATGAGCCTTAGCCCTTTTCTAAAAACTGATGGTTGGGTTCGGATGCGATACCATTCCAATTTTAGCGTACAACCACAATACCTGAATTGGGTAAGGCTTAGCCGGAAGTTTATATGCATTAGTATGGGTTCCCTCGCGGAAGAGGTTTGAGCTGAGGCTACCACTTGATGATTTCCACCTATGCAGTGCCCAAGATGGCAGATGGCCATGGCTGGGAGGCCAAGCTCATAGGGGAGGTGCCTATACTAGAGTGTGTAATTGAAAGGTTATGATTGATTATCCGCATACTAAGTATGATGATTCAGGGTTATCCCTAACGGATGTATCGAATTTTGTGGTGAAAGTGTATCACCTCTGCAGAGTGTCAAACTATTTGAATAGCCGCATCCACGGTCATGGACAGTTGGAGTGGCCATAATGTTCCGTCGTTAGATGTTTTCAAAATGACTTGTCAAGTGAACTATTATTTTGACTGGACCACAACAGGGTTGTGACTATGAAAACTAGGTTCCCACTTAAGTGATTTAGAACATTTACTTAGTTTTCTTTACTTCTAAACTCATATTAGATAAATCTGGCTTTTTCCAAATAAACTTAGATCTTAGGACTTCCTATTAGAACTACCTTACTTGTTAGTGATAGTTTGCTAGTACTTAAAGAGTACTCATGGCTTTGTCCCTGGCTATTCCCATGGCCAAACTATGAGGAGGACTATTAGGAGGATGGACAGCAGGACGGCTACGACAACTAGGATCATCTCCCATCATCAGCATTGCCTGTGACACTGAAGATGGAGCCCACTACTACACTTATTATTCTGATTCTTGTTTGTATTAAGACTGGATCATGAGATCCTTTATTTGTAAGGCCTTATTATGGTTTGTAATGAATGATGTACTGTGATATCCAATCTGTTATGTCTCGCAAAAATGGTAATCCTAGGATTGCGATGTATGGCATAACAGGAATCTAGGATTAAAAATCTCGGTGTTGACAATATAGCTACCGATGACACTATAAAATGGACTAACTGGGGTAGGAGTATGCGGGAACAAAAATAGGTAACCACCGGCTTGGAAGCGGCAGTTATTGAAGGACACAACCCATTTGGGACAAGGAGGACGCTGATCTTGAATGCCTGGGTAAATACAACTGATGAGTGCATATTTGCATCATGTTTTATACTATTATTTTGCACTGTAGTTGTAGGATCTTGATATTTTACGGCGTTCACACGCACATTTTATGTCTATTTTCACTAGGATCAGGACATATGATGGATACAATGGACACAATTCTTGGAGCAGTTGTATTGGGGAGAAAAGGAGTCAAAAACAACGTAAATCGCTTATTTGGGAAATATCAATAACACTAGAAGAAAACCCAAAGCGATCGAGGCATCCAGAGGGTTTAACGACCAACTATACGGTGGGAATAATTTTCCGGCCGTACAGTTCCAGCCGTATAGTTGGCGTCGCCACCGCCTCCTCAAATAGTTTACCCCGTGCAACTGGATCGGGAGACGACATAAAAAACACCCAAAAATCGCCGAAACCTCACCTCCGGAAGGAATCTGGAGAGGGAATTTGCCCAAGGGATCCATCTTTGCACTACATAGATTTGGGAGGCCAAGGCACCGATCCTCATCTTCATCAACCGCTGCACCACCATCATTACCATCCATCCCATCTTCACCCCATCTAGATCTTGTTGTATTTTACGTACTTGTTGTGGATTTATACAAGAACTATTCATTTACAATTGATTCCATTACCATTGCCATGATGTTGATTGCCTCCATGTCTGAGTAGATCATTAGTTCTTGGGGACATGGAGAAACCCTAGCATATGATTGAGATAAGATAGATATTATTATGTTATACATCATTATGTGTAAGTGTTAATTGTCTTCATCTTGATGTTGGGAGTTGTGCACCTCCTTAATATTTGCCTCTTATGAGGACACGATGAAGGGGATTACTTGTTGGTAGACGGAGGGATGATAGCACTTACTATGACTATAAAGTTCTTGTCATTCTTTACGTACTAAATTGGGGAAATAAGGAACACTTATAAATCCATGTCCATGCCACGGTAGAAATCCCTTAATAGCGAGATAATACGATTGATGTTGTTTATCTGTCAGCTGTGGTTATGAAGGATGATGTGAGAAATTGTTGCTTCCTATTTGTCCATATATGGAGCTCCTCCCACTTACATACATATCATGAGAATATTGGTTATAATAATCTTGATTGCTTAGTCTAAATTGCTAGCGGTGTAACCACCACTCCCCGCGAACGCCTTTTTTCCCTATTGTTGTTCCAAGCTCTTTTACACACGTGATTCTTACTTTCTACATTAAGTTTTACTTTACTTTAATTGCTTCATCCAATCAAAAACCCAAAAACAATTCTACTTTTCTTGCATCTCAAAGTTATTCCCTAAGTACTTAGTTTAGTTTGAGTTAAAAGCATTTTAGTCTTTCTCCTACTACTCCATGTGGGATCGATATCTTTATTTCGAAACTAGCTACAAATAATTTGTGCACTTGCAGTCATCAAACTATTTTATGGCGCTGTTGCCGGGGAGCTTAGCGCTATAAGTCACTTTACTTTTAGTTATTTACTTTCAGTGTACTAATTTTTAATTTAATTTGCAAGATCACAACAATGGACAACACTTAGCATTTAATCCAGCTTGGGGCAGTAAGGAAAATGGGTTCGCCCATGGAAGCTTTTATAACTATCAATAAAAGCATAAATATGGATTGAATTGAGATCCACCCTTTATTATTTGAATTACTACACTCTAAGAAATTTCCAGGAACCAATGAAGAGAGTCCATATGGACACTCATAATTCTTTGAAGACATTCTCGGTCCCTTTATATTCGACAATTGTAAGATATGGTTAAAACCCAGTTGTTTATACAAACTCTCTCTAATAATGTTTGTGACCAGTATAGATCTTTTTGTGCAGAAGCACCAAGGACTTGGACAGAATTGAAAACCAATTTCCTATCAAAATATTACTCAAAAATCAAAGCTCATAGGATGAGAGGTACTATTATCAGTTTAAAAAATAGTCTTGATGAGGGTTTGTATGAAGGGTATCTAAGGTACAAGAGCTATCTAGATAATTACCCCCATCATCGTCTGCCTGATTCGTTAATCACTCACACTTTTTATGGAGGGCTTAATAATGAAAATAGAATGAATCTAGACACCACTTCTAATGGTAGTTTTCTAACTTATACCTATGATGAAGCCTGGAAATTAATAATGAAAATGAGGGAGGCAAGAAAAAATCTTAAAATGAGGAGAACATTACACATAGTTTTTCTGAATATGCTTGTGTTAACGATTTCCTTGCAGATGAAAGGACTTGTGCAATGATTAAAACCATTGGTATTGATTCTTACTCAGTAAACAAAATTATTGAGAATAATGCAGGGCATTTACAGGTACCTACAGAATGGTAACCCCATAAACCCCTCGAAGAAAAGAAGCATGCAAGAGAAAGTGCGCTAATGGAAGAGTTCTGCTCTGCACCTATTCAAGAGAACATCAAGAAAAAGCAAAAAGAGGAAGAACGAATAAAGAGAAGATTAAAGAACCCAGAAAAGAACCCAGAGCTACCAATATAAATAATGTTATACTGAAGGATCTTATGGAAGCATGAACAGTGGATAATGAAATGGTTATGCTAGACCTTAAAATCTCAGAATTCATCGAAAGTAAGGTAGGATGTAACGAAACTTCTAAACCTATGAATCCTATATATTGTGGAGAAACATTCTTATACGGAATTTGTGAGCCGATTTCCACTATAAACATTATGCCTTCATCACTTTATGAGGAACTTGGCTACAATTTAAATAATCCAGATATGGAACCCGTAGACACTACTATTAAATTGTCTAATAGAACTAATATAAAATTGGAAGGAGTTATCGGAAATATCTATGTGTTTATTGGAACACTGATGTACCCCCTTGATTTTCATATTGTTGATATGCCTCGAGATTCTTTTTGTCCTATTCTTTTGGGAAGGCCTTTTGTTTCCATAACCAAAGCTCGAATTGATAATAAGAAGGAGCCTATTTCACTGATGTTTGGAGAAGAGGAAATGACATTCCACCTTGCCAAACTAAAGAAAAGGCCATATGAAGTGGAAGATATCAAGGAAGAGAAAACGATTGCCGAGCTGGACGCAATTCATTTCAATACTCGATAAGATGAATTAGAAAGGAGCCTAATTAATTGGGAGGAAGCATCGGAGATGAGGAGAGAGAATACATGGATGATTACTTTGATTCAGTTCTGAAAGCACAAAATCCACATGACTACGAAGAACTAGTAAGAAAATGAGATGAAGAACCTCCGCAAATTGAATTAAAACAACTTCTAGACGATATGAGGTATGACTTTTTAGATAATAAGAATAAATGTCCTGTTATTATTAGTAAAAATCTATCAGAAAATGAAACA
The DNA here is from genome assembly GCA_023614405.1 of Avena insularis. Classification (NCBI taxonomy): domain Eukaryota; kingdom Viridiplantae; phylum Streptophyta; class Magnoliopsida; order Poales; family Poaceae; genus Avena; species Avena insularis. Next base: position 511,394,022 of record CM042690.1, read on the forward strand.
AATAAACTCATTTCGGTCTTGGTTAAGCATCGTGAAGCCTTTGGATATACTCTAAGTGATATTAAAGGAATAGATCCATCTATTGTAACACATAAGATTACCATGCTTGATGATGCTGAACCGGTAGTTGATACACAAAGAAGGCTTAATCCGAAAATGAAGGAAGTAGTAAGAAAAGAGGTTATACACTTATTAGATGCTGGCATAATATATCCTATTTCCGATAATAAGTGGGTTAGCCCAGCTCATTGCATACCAAGACAAGGGGGTCTTGATGCTGCTATGAATAAGGATGGTGAGCTAGTTCATGTAAAATCTATTGTTGGATATCGCATGTGCATAGATTTTAGGAAACTAAACCGTGAGGCACGGAAAAATCATAAACCTATACCATTTATGGATAAAATTTTAGAAAGGCTTAGTAATAATTATTATTTCTATTTTCTTGATGGTTATTCTGGATATTCTCAAATTGCTATACAACCAAAAGATCAAGAGAAAACAACTTCCACTTGCCCTTATGGCACATATGCTTATAGATTAATTATGTTCGGCTTATGTAATACATCTGCGACTTTTCAAGAATGTGTTTTAAAAATCTTTGATGATTTTGTTCGGAAGACTATGGAAGATCTAACAAATGATTTTGTTGTTTGTGGAACAACATTTGATAATTGCCTCTACAATTTAACCAAAGTTTTGCAGAGATCTAGGCAACCAAATTTGGTTTTGAATTGGGAACAATGCCATTTTATGGAGAGAGAAGGTAATGTTTTTGGGCATAAGGTTTCAAAGAAGGGTATAGAAATAGATAAAACTAATATAAATACTATAGAAAATCTTCCAATACCTCAGGACATAAAAAATTTAAAAATGTTTCTAATACATGTAGGTTTTTATAAGCATTTTATAAAAGATTTTGCTAAAATAGCTATGCTTCTCACCAACCTTCTTGATAAAGAAACTCTGTTCTACTTAGATCATGACTGCATTGCAACTTTTGAGAACCTTAAGAACAAATTAGTTTCAACATCCATCATGCAATCTCCAAAATGGCATGAACCTTTAGAAATCATGTGTGATGTAAGAGACTATGCTTTAGGGGCTGTGTTAGGATAGCAAGACAGAAAGAAATTAAATGCTATTTATTATGCTAGTAGACCTCTTAATAAGATTTAGAAAAATTATGCTACTACGGAAAAAGAGTTCCTAGCTATAATTTTTGCTTGTGACAAATTTAGATCTTACATCATTAACTCTAAGGTAATAGTTCATACAAATCACCAAGCTTTGCGCCACCTCCTTGTGAAAAAGGATGCGAAGCCCAGGTTTATTAGGTGGGTTCTATTACTTCAAGAATATGATTTGCGAATAGTAGATAGGAGGGGTAAGGATAATTTGGTAGGAGATCATCTCTCTAGGATGGACGTAATAATTACAAACCCCGTACTTATAAATGAGTCATTTCCAGGAGAATATTTAGCAAACGTTGAAATTGCTGATCCTTGGTTTGTGGATTATGCTAACTATCTCGCAGTAAAATTTGTACCTCCTGGTATGACAAGAAATCAAGGAATGAAATTCTTTAATGATCTTAAATATTATTTTTGGGATGATCCGTATCTATATCATCATGGACCGGACGGAATGATTCGGAAGTGTGTTCCTAACCATGAAATGAATGCAATTTTGCAAGCTTGTCATGACATCCCGTATGGAGGACATCATGTAGGCAAGCGAACTGCAGCAAAGGTACTTTAATCCGGATTCTATTGTCCCACATTGCTCAAGGATGCACACAGGAATGTAGAACACTATGATCCTTGCCAAATAAGGGGTAATATAGGTAGGAGACAAGAGATGGCATTGAATTAGTCTTATAATCAAACCCTTTAATGTATGGGGAATGGATTACATGGGAACTTTTATAACATCAAATGGTAACACTCATATTATTGTTCCTATCGATTATGTTACTAAATGGGTTGAAGCTATTCCAACAAGCCATGCAGATGCAACTGCCTCAGTGAAGATCATCAAGGATGTTATATTCCCCAGGTTTGGAGTTCCTAGATTTTTAATCACTCACGGTGGTTCTCATTTTGTGGAAGGAACTTTTAGGAAAATCCTAAGCAAATATGGAGTAACTCACCGCGTTGCTTCACCATATCATCCTAAGCAAGTGGAACTCTACAATAGAGAATTAAAGACCATACTCGAGAAGATGGTGGACAAATCAAGAAAAGATTTTTCATACAAGTTAAATGACATTGTATGGGCATACTGTACTACGTTTAAAAATCCAATGGGTACGACACCTTATAAGATGGTATACGGTAAGGTATGCTAGTTACCTTTAGAATTGGAACACAAAGCTTTCTGGGCGATCAAGAACCTAAACTATGATATTAAAGCAGCGGGAGAAAAACATTTATTAGATATTCATGCTTTAGATGAATTTAGAAGTGAGGCTTATGAGAAAGCCGGATTGTTTAAAGAAAAAGTGAAAAGATGGCATGATAGAAAAATAGAAAATAAGACCTTTATAAGTGGAGATAAGGTGTTGCTCTATAATTCTCGTCTTAAGTTGTTCCCAGGGAAGCTCAGATCAAAGTGGGAAGGCCCCTATATAGTTGAATAAGCTTATTCATCGGGAGAAGTGAAGCTCTAGGGAAAACACACTCTCTTTCATGGGTGGTAAATGGACAACGCTTGAAGCATTATCGAGCAAAAGAAGATATAAGTGCAGTCACAATACAAGTGATCACCCGAGAAGAGATGATTAAGCAAAGATATACAAGGAATGGCAACTACAAGAAGAATGGAATCGAGACGAAATGTGTAACACTATGGTCAAGGTATTAACCATAAAAGAGCGCTTCATGGGAGGAAACCCATGCAAAATAAAGGTTTGACTAAGTTTTTAAATTTTTAATAAGTTTTAATTGAGCTTGTGTTAAATGAGGAACACTTAAAGCTCAGGGGAAGGAAAAGGAAGATCGATAATGCTAATATTGGTCGAAAATTTAAGCTGTCATTTTTCTGTCAAAACTTGATATTTCCTTAAGTTTCAGATTAATAAAGAATTCTCCGAGAAGCAGGTAATTTTTGGTGGATCCAGAAGGTTTAACGACCAACTATACGGTGGGAATAAAAATTCTGGCTGCATAGTTGCGGTCGTATAGTTTTTTTGACATCACCCCTTCTGTCGATGAAAGGTACTGATAGTTTAACGACCAACTATACGGCAGGAATAAAAATTCCACCCGTATAGTTGTCGTCGTATAGATATCGATGCCTTCGTTAGAATTCTTTTCTAGGTCCTGGTAGTTTAACGACCAACTATACAGTGGAATAAAAATTCTGCCCGTATAGTTGCTGTCGTATAGTTATCGACCCGTCTCCAAATTTTTTATTCTGAGAACTGAAGGTTTAACGACCACCTATACGGCAGGAATGAAAATTCCTGCCTGTATAGTTCCAGCCGTATAGTTGGTTCCACCATAGAAGGAAATCTACATTCGGTTCATAACTATAAGGTGGGACATATGCGGGCCGTGCTCGTATAGTTTCTTGTTACAAACGGCGGCCAGGGTTTTCGACCTCCCCTTTTAAAGCTGATCGCATCTAATCTTTTTCATTAAGTTTTCGCAGAGCTACAACCTCCAGCCTTGAAAAGTCCTCGCCATCTCTATACAAGCCCCTTCTAACAACATCCGTGTAGCGAAGACATGCATCCCTTCCATGTCAACAAGATTTGGAAGAAGAAAGAAGAGAAGCCCATGAAGAGGATCGAAGAAGTAGAATCTAAAGGATCATCATCGTCTAGCCTGGAGATCAAGCCTCTCCCAAACTAGGAGGACATGTTCTCGCAAAGGATGGAGATGATGAGGCAAGCAGAATGGGGAAAGAGCAAGGATGAGTATCTCCCTAATCCCTATCATCACAACATAGGATCCTATTATAAACCTCCTCTCTGTCCGTCGCCTCTTAAGCCTCAGAAGGTGCGGCAAGATGAGATTCATGATAAGATCTATGAGTTGGAAAAAGCTTCGAAGGCATGTGATAAAACAATTGGAGAAGGGATTGACTCCTACTGGATGATGAGCAAAGACCTTGAGAGAAAGGTCAATGACATCGATGGTAGAGTAGGTTTCTTGATTAAAACTGTTTTTGAGTTGATAGATGAGAAGAAATTCCTGAAGAAGAAAATTTTGAAGCTTCAATACGACATGGCCAAGATCATCATCCGCTTCGCAAGCATAGCTAAAGATTACAACACTGGGGAAGAAGGCAATACTCTTCCTACCCAGGAGGAGGAATAGGTACCAACAAGGAGTTATTTGATCCCTCCTGGCTTGATTCCAATCTTGGGAGATATTTAAGACCTTGTAATCTATCTTATAAGTTTTATATTACTATTTTAGTTTTGCATTAGTTTGATCTTAGAAATAAAGTTTGCATCATTTGAATTTCCTTAAGGAATAGTCGATCCCATTTGTGAAATTCCGAGTTTATTATCATATATGGAGGATTATTGAGTTTATGCTTTTCTTATTGGATATATGAATGGCTTGAGTATAATTTTACTTGCACTTGATGATAGCAATAGGAGTCTTCCACACCATTGGTATTAATGGAACATACAGAGATAATTTGGTCAATATGTTGTAAGTACATGGCTTGATTTACGAGAATATCATTTTGCGGCTCGAAAGTTGGGGCGCCCAAGCAACATGGTACCCAGGTTGCCTGTAATCAGCCGTGATGACTACACTTGGTGTGCCAAATACTCAGAGGGTCTTTTTCGGCACGAATTCAACTTTACGTTTCAATACAAAATATCAGGCTAACGACCGTCAAGTTGGGCCTCCTGCAATTCTCGCCGTTATGTCGCTCCTGTCGCTTAGGAGGGGTGGCTGTCACGTAGGCTTGTAGTGCTTGCACAGTGGATAGGACAACACGACCGACCCAGTGTATTGACGTGATAAAACAGGGAACCTATATCGTCGTTATAATTATTTTTTTGTTCACTCAGAAGCTAGAAGGGCCACCGCCATGCGTCTCTCCTGTGGACTTCCGTCCCCATCGTTAACCGGTACCTTAAAAGCACATTGACAGTTCCACCGTTCCCCTGCCTCGCAGAAACCACTCTTCTTCTTCCTGTCATCTGTCTTCTTCCCGTCTTCTCCTTTCCGCCATGGAAGGTCATCGCACTCTTCACTACCCATGGCAATAAGAAGATAGACATCGTCTACACCAACAAGGAGAAGATAGTGGTGCGAGTCATGAGGATGTACGAGGGTTGGCTTGATAATGACGAGGACAAGTTTGTAGGATTGGACCTCGAGTACACCCCGGAGGACCCATATGAAGGGAGTGAAGTCGCCATCGTTCAACTAGCCATGAGGAAACACATCCTCGTCTACCACCTCTCCCGGTTTGTAGATCTGCTCTCTGTAGCTAACCGCTTTTAGGGTTTTCTCCTCTTGTTCTTTATCCATTTGCTCATCTTGCAACTACTGGATTTTATTTAGGACCAAATAAATTATGACAAGACAATGTTGAGAGTCTTGATCTTGCATTTACTAAACTTTCCAAAATTATATTCAGATGATGATCTTGCATTGACAAAATATTTGTAGTTACAAATTTTGGTGATGACAAACTACATACTTTGAGGACTGACATGAATTCTTCGACGCTGCACCAGTTTCTTGTATAAAAGGGAATTGTTTTCTACACTATCGACAATACAACTGATTTTTTGAAATTTCATCGAGAGGGAATTACAATTCCTATGAACAACTGGATCGATATTCAGAGTCTTCTCAAGATCCCAGGGGGCTCGAGGAAGGATAGAATAGCATCACTCGCAACTAGAATCGTAGATGAGTCATACGACAGAATGAAGAAAGATTTCCCTACGGATAGGCACAATTTATGGGACGAGTGGCTGTTGTCTGATATAAACCTGAAGTATGCAGCCATAGATGATTATGTGACCTACCAGCTATACAAGAAGATCCATTTTTTCTATGTTACCTCGTGTTTTGCCCTATTTGCAAGAGGGAAGACAAGCTTAGGGGAGCCCTTTGTAGAAAATGCAGAATAGCTGAGTTTGAAGCTGCATATGCAAAGGAAATGGCTGCATCTGAAGCAGCTGACAGAGAGGCTGCAGAAGCAGCTGAAAGAAAGCTTGCAACTGAAGCAGAAGCAGCTGACGGAGAGGCTGTAGTTGAAGCAGCAAACAGAGAGGCAGCATCTTCTAGCGGCAACAGAGAGGTCTGTGATGCACTGCTAATTGTGTCGCAGGACACTGAAGATAGGGAAGGCAAGTCAGATCCCATGTGGGACGAAGCAGTTCGTGAGCTGTGGAGTGCCAATAATGTAAGATCCACCTGGAATGATCGTAGTTGGTCGCCTAGGAACGATGGCAAGCACCTCAAGTGGGTTGATGATAAGTGAATTAAATTTTACTCCTTTGTGTTATGTTTCTATTTTATGGAACTCATTTATCTTATCAAGATGTCTAGCGCCTCAAGTGAGAGTAGTAAAATAAATTTAACCCTCTTCGTGTTATGTTTCTGTATGTGTCTTGTAGCTTGTCAAGATGGTAGCTCATTAACTGGTAGTTTGAAAGAATACTTTTTTCCTCTCTCGCTAAACAAATATGTTTCATTTTGCCCAAATTGGTAGCAAATCTAGAGAAGATTCTCTCTTCGATAATTCATTCCCTTTTGGACCTCTTTTTGCCTCCGATCTGGTAGCAAATCTAGAGCAGCGAATCACACCAGGCAGAATACATTCATTTAGAAAACAAAACAAATGTAGATATAGCCGTGCACGGCTAAATAGGATATAGCGATAGAAAGTAGGTTGCTTAACGAGGTTCGATGCATTCAACCAAAAATAGGATGCAAGCAAAATATAGAAAATCAAAAGAAGCTGCTTAGCATCAGCAGACACATTCAACCCCTCCTTGCATGCGCCTGTGCCTCCGCCTCCTCCCTCCGACGCTTCCTCCACTTATTGCTGCCCAGTCCCTTGATCTTGGTGGCCTTGGGCTTGATTGGAGGCATGTGACCCTCTTTGATGGCCACCCGCTAGAGGTTTCGGAGGTGAAAGCTGAGAGCCTGGTGTTCAGCGATGTAGGCGTTGACGTTCATGGTCTGGCCTCCTTTGGGGATGCCGAAGCCCAGGTCCTCTGCATGCTTCACTAAGGAGTTGAAGTCGGTTCCGGCGAGACTCACCCAGCAGAAGGCGATCCCCTTGCAAAAGGGCAGCTGTAGTCGCCGCGAGTGAAGAAGGCGTCGTACTAGCCGGCCTGCAGCCTCCTCAACACCTGACGAGTCTTGGTGTGCCTGGACTCGTCATTGCTGCAGACGTCACTGCCGTAAACCTATTGGAAGAAAAGGAAAATGGGGGAGTAGATGATGTAAGAAGATCAAGCAATCAAAATGCAAACAAGCAAATCCTAATAAACCAAGATCTAGCATCCAACGATGGGAACGGTAGAAGAACCAGCGAAGGGGATCAAACCCTAGTTACCTCCAACCATGGGCCGTCGATGCCGATGTCGTAGGGGTTCAGCGGAGCGATGTACTCATCTAGATCGTAGGTTCCCATGAAGTGCTGGATCTGCTTATGACCGGCGGGAGCCTCCTCACCGGCGGGGGGCTCCTCTTCGGCGGCTACATCGGTAGCAGGGACGGGGGCCTATACGGGAACGGCGGCTGCCATCGATGCCTCGACTGGGGCCTAGACGGGGACGACGGCTGCTTTCAACACGTCGAGGGGGACCGGCGAGGAGATGGGGGCCTCGTCGGCGGCTACATCGGTAGCGGGGATTGGGGGCCTGGACGGGAACGGCTGCTGCCATCGCTGGCTCGACTAGGGCCGGGATGGGGATGGCGACTGCTTTCAATGTGTCGAGGGGGACCGGTGAGGAGACGGGGCCTCCTCACCGGCGGCCTCGGAGGCGACGATGGCCATCGTATCCTCCTCCACCATCACCGGCGCGGACGGGGTATTCTCGGGAGTTTGTAGATGCTGGTGGGACAGTGGAGAGGGTTGCGTGGGGAGAGTGAGCGAGAGTGAGAGCGGGTGTGCGAAGAGGGGCTCTATAGTTAAGGTGGATGGAAGCAAGGCATGTTTCGTTGCACCACCGTGCAACGCATCACAAGATCAAGACTGTGCACAGTGCCGACGGTACATCACGTTTTTTTCCCGGGCCATGCATGGCAGTTGTGTATTGAGCCCCATGCAAAGGGCGCATACACAATTTCTATGTACGAAGTTTGACAAGGCCCTAAAATTGGCGATAATTAAAAGTGGAAATGTAGAGGGGAAGGTAGGTGGCTGTACGGCAAGATTTGTGGGGTTATGCTAGATCGGGTAGAGGGATGTGTTGATGACTGCGAGTGACTCGATGAAGGCGGAGATGTTAGGTCTCGTCGAGCTCAGCTCTTCGGCGTCCGGCTAGCGCGTGCAAGTTTCTTATGGTGGGGCCCAGTTGGAAGTGAGATTGAGAGCCGCTGCGTAAAAAATGGGATATGTCTTATTAAAATCAAGTGGCAATAAATTGTAGCTATCCATCGACGACTGTGCACTCGATGACGCATGTGTTGTGGCGTAGTTGTAGCAGTAGTAGGCTTTTCAGACTTGATTAAACATGACATGACCAGTTGACGCCTTTTTCCATGGACGGCTTCTAGTTTCTTTGTTGTAGAAGTCTCACTGAGGGAGACGTCCGTGCTGTCTCATGATGTACTGTGAAGGGCACGACGTGTGCAACGATCATTGTTGGATCGCACAGAATCAACGGTTGGTGCGCATGATCTGCGTGACAACTATAACAACTAGTCAGGGAGTAGCAGACAGAGTGGGCACATGTTTGGGTTTCTACGAAAGATAGAGAGAGGGGAGCAATACTGAGTAGTATCAAAAAACCAAGGGCAAAACTGAGTAGTATAAAACTGGAAAGTGAGTGCCTTGTACAATGAAATACATCATGGCATACATCAAATTATGCCAAGATAGATCCACTAGAGTTCATTGGATGTGTGTTCCTCTCATAAACCACATGGACCCACTAGAGTTCATTGCATGTGTGTTATTGTCATAAACCACATGGATCCACCGGTGTCGCTGCATGTGTGTTCTTTTCATAAACCACATGTTGATCCACCAATGTCATTGCATGTGTGTTCTTTTCATGAACCACATATGGATCCAACAGTGTCATTGAATGTGTGTTCTTTTCATGAACCATAGCTAGAGTCATTGCATGTGTGTTCGTTTTCACAAACCACATATGGATCCACTAGTGTCATTGGATGTGTGTTCTTTTCATGAACCACACCCAGTGTCATTGCATGTGTGTTCTTCTCATAAACCACACATGGATCCACCAGTGTCATTGCATGTGTGTTGTTCTCATGAACCATAGCTAGAGTCATTGTATGTGTGTTCTTTTTCACAAACCACATAAGTATCCACTAGTGTCATTGGATGTGTGTTCTTTTCATGAACCACACCCAATGTGATTGCATGTCTTTTCTTTTCACAAACCACATATTTATCCACCAGTGTCATTGGATGTGTGTTATTTTCATGAACCACTCACAAAGTCATTGCATGTGTGTTCTTTCAATAAACCACACATGGATCCATCGGTGTCATTCCATGTGTGTTCTTTTCATGAACTACAGCTAGAGTCATTGCATGTGTGTTCTTTTTCACAAACCACATAAGGATCCACAAGTGTCATTGGATGTGTGTTCTTTTCATGAACCACACCCAGTGTTATTGCGTGTGTGTTCTTCTCACAAACCACACATGGATCCACTAGTGTCATTGCATGTGTGTTCTATACATGAACCACGGCTAGAGTCATTGCATGTGTGTTCTTTTTCACAAACCACATAAGGATCCACTAGTGTCATTGGATGTGTGTTCTTTTCATGAACCACACCTAGTGTGATTGCATGTCTTTTCTTTTCACAAACAACATATGGATCCACCAGTGTCATTGGATGTGTGTTCTTTTCATGAACCACACACAGAGTCATTGTATGTATGCTCTTCTCACAAACCACATAAGGATACACCAGTGTCATTGCATGTCTGTTCTTTTCATGAACCACAGCCAGAGTCATTGCATGTCTGTTCTTCTCACAAACCACATAAGGATCCACCAGTGTCATTGGATGTGTGTTTTTTCATGAACCACACCCAGTGTCATTGCATGTACGTTTTTCTAACAAACCACACATGGATCCACCAGTGTCATTGCATGTGTGTTCTTTTCATGAACCACAACTAGAGTCATTGCATGTGTGTTCTTTTTCGCAAACCACATAAGGATCCACCAGTGTCATTGGATGTGTGTTCTTTTCATGAACCACACATAGAGTCATTGCATGTCTGTTCTTCTCACAAACCACATAAGGATATACCAGTGTCATTGCATGTCTGTTCTTTTCATGAACCACAACTAGACTCATTGCATGTCTGTTCTTCTCACAAACCACATAAGGATCCACCAGTGTCATTGGATGTGTGTTCTTTTCCTGAACCACACCCAGTGTCATTGCATGTGTGTTCTTCTCACAAACCACACATGGATCCACCAGTGTCATTGCATTTGTGTTCTTCTCACAAACCACATATGGATCCACTTGAGTTCATTGCATGTCTATTCTCCTCACAAACCACATATGGATCCACCAGTGTCATTGGATGTGTGTTCTTTTCATGAACCACACCCAGTGTCATTGCATGTCTATTCCTTTCATAAACCACACATGGATCCACCAGTGTCATTGCATGTGTGTTCTTTCCATTAACCACACCCACTGTCATTGCATGTGTGTTCTTCTCACAAACCACACATGGATCCACCAGTGTGATTGTATGTGTTTTTTTTCATGAACCACACCCAGAGTCATTGGATGTGTGTTCCTCTAACAAACCACATGAGGATCCACCAGTGTCATTGGATGTGTGATCTTCTCACAAACCACACATGGATCCACCAGTATCATTCCATGTATGTTCTTTTCACAAACCAAACATGGATCCACCCAGTGTGATTGCATGTCTGTTCTTCTCACAAACCACATATGGATCCACCAGTGTCATTGCATGTCTGTTCTTTTCATGAACCACACCTAGTGTCATTGCATGTCTGTTCCTTTCAGAAACCACATAAGGATCCACCAGTGTCATTGGATGTGTGTTCTTTTAATGAACCACACCCAGTGTCATTACATGTATGTTGTTCTGACAAAGCACCCATGGATCCACCAGTGTCATTGCATGTGTGTTCTTCTCACAAACCACATATGGATCCACCAGAGTTCATTACATGTATGTTCTCCTCACAAACCACATATGGATCCACCAGTGTCATTGGATGTGTGTTCTTTTCATGAACCACACCCAATGTCATTGCATGTATGTGACATGGTTATACCCTACGGGTACGTGACTTCAGCATACCTGGTCCAGCCCAAGGAAGGCCCACAACAGATATACGCTGGCCCATGAAGATTTTCGGGTGGCCAAGGCCCATGACGCCTTCGGATCCTTGGAGAGCAAGACTAGCGGAGATAGGAAATTCAAAGGGGTAAAACCCTAGAACTTGTAACCGAATAGGACTACGCCCGAGACCTGCCTAAGTCTATATAAAGGCCAGGAGGGCACGTCCTAGGGCAACTCGACTCATACTTTCGCACACGCACCCACGCCAGATCGAATCTGCGCACCTTGTAACCTTCGGTTCCGCCGTAATCAAAGAGCGCATAGCAGAGTAGGGTTTTCCTCCGGGCCTGAACTGGGTAAATCTCGTGTCCCCGGTTGCTTGTCCATTAACCGTGCCACGATCTCCAGCATCCCCATCTTCTCCAAAACCCAAGTCCATAACAATGGGCATTGACGAGATTAAACCTCGTCAATTGGCGCCGTCTGTGGGAATTGGGGCTGCTGATTGTGCGGTCGTGACGGTTCCGACCCGATCGATCTACAACTCCACGGCGACGGAGAATCACCTCCTCTTCGGCGCTTTCGACTTCACCGCCCATTCGCCGGATACTATGAAGGATTTCGAGCCCGTAGGCGACAGACTCGAAATTCTGTTCGGGAGCTTCTGCTTCTAGGTGGGACAAACTGGCACCCTCCGCCTCCCTGAGCGGGTGCCCGTGCTGTCAATCAGGCCCGCTTCATGGGCTCCGCACCGTGTATACGACGTCACCATCAACAGATGAGTTCTACAGCGGCAGCTGCAACTCCGATCCAGGCGATCCACCTTCGGATGAAGGGACCTACGGTTCGGATCCGAAGCTACGACAAGAAGCTAACTAATCTGCAGCGCTATCCGTGGCGCCGATCATCCAAACCGACGAGGAAACGCCTAACCCGCCGCCCAACCCCAACCCGCAGGACAGAAATGGCGAAAATGGTGGAAACGGCGAAAACGAGGAAAACAGGGGCCACCTCATCCAACTTAGCAAAGAAGGATGGGTCGAAGCACGCCGCGCCGTTGCAGGCGAAATAGTCCTACCTCTCGACTCCTCACGTGACCTACTGATGGCATACCACTACCTCCTCATCGAGGAGCACAAGAAGCAAGTCAAGATGCAGGAGACGCTCGACAAACGCAAGAAAGCAGCCTCAAGTCTGACGAGCTGCGCTCTCCGCCATGGGGCCCGACTCTAGCACAAACGGAAGCCAGGGAAACAAGCACCGCTCTAGGGTGGAAAACATGGACCCGAAGGAGCGGCGTGACGTGACCCGAACTCTCCACACATCGTTCATGGATATGGATGCTGACAGCAACATCATCTCGAAGACGCCACAAGCTGCAATCATGGCAGCCACTGCGTATCTCGCGGCTCACCCACCTCCGGAGGGGGACCCGAAAAGAGCCATGCATAGGTCCGCACTCACCGGACTAGGACTAATCGGAGCTGCGCTCCACGAAGACGCCCACGGAGCCAAGAAGAAAGCTCCGCCAGCGCGATCGAGCCCCACTCCCTCATCCAAGATGAAGAGGAACACGATCTTCCTCGAAGGAAGAAGAGCTCGACCGCCATAAACGCGACTACGACGCTGAGACAAGCTTACACAGCGAAGATCGACAGCACGCCAAACGCGCACATGCTGCTCGAATCTGAGATGGATGAAGACGGCGAGAACTCGCGGGCTCGATGCTTCAGCAGATCCGTCCGGCGAACATAGATGCCACGCAACTTCAAGCTTCCTTCGGATACTCCGAAGTTCAACAACACGCAAGATCCAAAGTCCTGGCTCAGTGACCATCTGTCATCCGTCAAGCTTCACGGAGGCAACAAAGAAACCGCCATGCAATGCCTTCACCAGTGCCGACAGCGGGCGCTGGTCCGCTTAGCAGCCTATCATCGATCCATCCGGTTGGAGGAGCTCGCTTATAGCTTCATCCGAAATTTCAAAGGCAAGCAAGAGGCCCGCCTCAATCGAAGAGTTGCGAGCCTGCACTCAGAGAACGGGTGAATCTATTCGCTCGTACATACTACGCTGGTCTACAACCAAGAACTCCGCAGCACACATCTCCGAAGAAAGGGCCATCGATGCCTTCCGGGACGGTGTCAAGCGCCCAGACTTCAAGGAGGAACTTGGCCGTGTAAAGCCCAAGACACTCGACCACCTCATGGAAATCGCCAACAGTTGGGCAGACGGCGAAGATTGCATCCAGCGGGCGTAATCAGATGAAGAGGACGACTATGGCCGAAGACGCGAACGCCGCAGCAAGAGGAGATCGCGCGTCTACGAGGACCGCGACGGACCCGACATGGTCGTAGCCGGCTACGCCGACCGCCGTAACAACAACAGCCGCAACAGCGGAGGATACCACAGCGGAAACTTCCGCGACAACGGACGACCAACGCAGTCGTGGCAACGCCGCGACCGCGACAACGAACCCTCTGCATTCGACAAACTTTCGGGTCCATGCACCATCCACTTCTACATCGACAAACAAGATGGCAAAAAGAAAGCTAGCCACATGCTCAAGGACTGCTGCGAGTTCAAGAAACTCAGCGAAGGCATGATGCAGATGAGGCAACAAGCTCCAATTCCTGCGTTCGGAAACGCACCTGCGCCAGGTGAAATAGCACACGGAGCTCCTCCACCGCCGCCTATTGGAGGCCCAAATCAACCAGTCGCACCAGCGCAAAACAACGCTGGAGTCGCATACCCCCCACCAAAGGGAGCGCTAAATATGATCCAGAAGGGACGCCCCACCAATAGGGTGCAGAAGAAAATCACCCGACAAATCAACTTGGCCGTGGCAACTCCGCCTGCAATCCCTGAGTACCTCAGCGGATCGGAGTCCTGCATCACATTCACTCGCGCGGATCATCCTTGCCAGATCCCTCGCCTAGGTCATGCTGCCCTGGTGCTGGAGGCGCAGATCGGAGGCTTCGAGATGAGTCGCGTCTTCATGGACGGCGGCAGCGGCATCAACCTAATGTTCGCAAGCACTCTAGCAGCTATGCGAATCTCGCCATGCAGCCTGGAACAATCAGACACAACGTTCCACGGCATTGTCCCAGGGAAGGGCATCTTCCCCCTGGGCAAAATAGGGCTCGACATCATCTTCGGGAAGCCGGACAACTTTCGGTAGGAGCGCCTAGAATTCGAAGTGGTGGACTGGCCGTCGCAATACCATGCCATCCTGCGACGTGTAGCATTCACAAGGTTCCTTGCCGTCTGTAGCATCCCAATTGTCTAACAATTGTAATGCTACTTGGATTAGTAATATAATGGCTACTTCAAACATATAATTGTTGCATCGTCATTATATCATGCTCATGTCATCATGCCACCTTGCATTTGAGCATCATATAAAACCCCTTTTCATTTGGTTCTTCTCTCATATGCATTGTTAATTGTATTTGACTCTTGATATTGTATTTGGGTCTTGATATATTGTTTAAATGCCCAAGTTGAGTTGGGGGCATGTCTTTTACTAACTCCACCACCTTTTCTTTCACCACCTTATAACTCCACCATCCAATTTAATATGAGCTTGGCACTTATTGGTTTTACCTCTAGCTCATGTGGGTTGGGATGGATCCAATTCTTTTCCACATGCTCTCATCTTAGCATCATGTTGTTTTCACATTATTGATATATGAGAGCCACATGGCCACCCTTGCATGCCTTGTGAGTGGAACCCTTTTTCCTAGCTTCCACATGGATTATTATGGATTATGCCATGTTGGGATATTTTTGGGACTATTGAACATCTAGTGGCACATACACACTAGCAAGTCCCATTTCTATTCAAACATGGTCATCTCCATCTACTCCACATGGGGCATCCTTTTAATCCTTTTTGCTTGGCTATATTCCAATTTTTGGGAATGCAAAATAATAATGCCATGTAATAATATTGTTTCCACAAGAATCAACATGGCAATAAATATTTTGCATGGGCCATGCAAGTGCCACCTTTTCTAGTATTTGGTTTTTATTTGAATCTTGAGTGGATCATCATTTCTCTCTCTCTATCTCTATCCTTTCTTTTGGCTTGATCTATTTTGATCTTGCTTAAACCCTAGCTTCACATCCCTCTCTTTTCCTTGACTTGATCTTGTTGGAGCTTGTCTAGAGCATGCTTGATCTTGTCATAAAGGACCACTCCATCTATCTCTCTCTCTAAACCCTAAACCATACCACTCTTCTATACCCCCTCTCCAAACCATACCCCCTCTCTAAGCAAAACCCTAAACCTACCTCCCTCTCTCTCGGCCTCTCTCTCTCACCTAGATGGCCCCACCATGCCACCTAGTTACCCACCCAAACAAGCCCTAGCCCGAGCCATACCTCCTCTCCCCTCCTACCCTAGCTCTAACCCGAGGCTACTCCTCCCTCTCTCTTTTCTCTATGCCATAAGGGCCCTCCAGCCGAGCCCTTGCCGCCTGGCCTCACCCCGGCCCACCACCACCGCCTCCCTACTGCCCTACCTGACCCTAGCACGTGAGGGGAGGAGGAGAGAAAGGTGGAACCGAGCCACCTTTTTCATCTACCACGTCCCCACGGCACCTTCCCCTCTCTCTGCTACCTACTACCACCCCCGCCACCTCTCTGCCTCGCCCTGCTACCCCCAGATCTACCCCAAGGCCGCTCCCCTTTTTCCCTGCTTCTCCTACCACCGGCTACACCGTCGCCGGCAAACCCTCGGCCCCCTCTCGGCTACACCGTACCCGGCGACGAGCACGACGTGGAGGCGATCGAGGAGTACAAGGAGGGTCCCATGCATCGTCCTGTACACGCAGTCACGGAGGAGAAGCGCCAGAGCCACCAGGTCATCGTCGACACCGAGCCAAACCCTAACCCATTGGGCCTCGCCTTGCCGACGATCCACAGACGCCTGCTCGATCCGACCACGCCAACATCACCTCGCTGGTTCGAGCTCACAGCACGCCTGCATTGGCGTGCATCGACCTCATCAAGAGGGTTCAGAGGAAGATCCACAGCACGGCATGCGACGATACTCCCCGCTTTTGACTTCGAACTCCGCCCTATCGGGTCCCACCTGCATCTCCACGGAAGCTTTGCAGATAGGCCCCTAGTTAACAACCTCAACCCACGCCTCCTCGCGCGCCACGTGGTCAGCCCTCCACCTTTCTCTCAAGGTGCGAGCCAATGGTCCCATCTAGCATGACACGGCTGGCAATCGCCATGTGTAAAATCCTTTTCAAGGTGGACGCCAACAGCATGGCCCCACTGGTCATTGGTGGCTAGGTTCTGTGCGTGTAACAAAAGTAATTATGTAATCTGTTTTAATTCAAATCTTTTCCAAATTAATTTAAATTCAAAATTCAAATCTGTTTTTAAATATCTTTTAAAATATAAATCCAAATAATACAAATAATATATGTCTTGAAAACAGAAAAATGTGAGGAATTCAAATATGCCATTCAAAATATATTTTGGACACTTTATTTTTCCCAAGTTGATTAAATTACAACAAAATGCCCTTTTGCCCTAATTAATTAATAACTTTTGTTTTATAAGTCCAAATTTGACAAATAATATGTCTAAGATGATTAGCTCGACGAGACCTTTCTGTTCATGCATTCCATGGTTTGTTTTGAAGCATGCATCATGCAATTATAAAGTATACAGCAACTAATATGAGGATAAAATGGGGCCAAAACTAAATAAAATGGTTTATTCTTGTATTCCACGCCTCACCCAGGCCATGCTACTTTAATGCCATGCAAATTGTGCATCATTCATCATGGCATGATTGTTTGCTTGACGCATTTTATTCATATGCTTGTGCACTTTATTTATGTTGTCCCTTGTCTGTTTGGTTCTTCTCGAATAGACGCTGAGCAGGGGATATACCAAGAGAACAAGGAGCACTACCCAGATCCTTCTCTCGCTTCAACTGAGCTGCCAGGCAAGCACTACCACATGCTTGCATACATATAGTACCTATTGCCTCTATCTTATTCTTGCATCATTGAGTCGCGATTGCATTAAATTGAATCCCAAGTATTGTATAGCCTTTACTTTTAAACCCCACCGAAGCTTGTTCCTCCATCCCATGAGCCCTTACTACAGGAGTTGCTTGAGCCATGCGAGTCGTAGAACAGCATGTGTAGGGTATGTGAGTGTCTGATGGTTAACGAGGTACCTAAACAACTTAACCTGAGTAGTAATGGGACAACTAATGAAAGTGGCATCGGTGAGTCATATTCGCTATTTGGGTTTTTCAGGCTCACTTGTGTCCCGTAGGACCCCGAGTACTTGATTCCTGTTCCTTGAATATTCGCGCTATCCACATCCGGGAGGCTTATGAACCCCCCTGAGCCAGAGCTTGATTCATTCTTATTTCTTGGGGCCACAAACTAGTTTGGGGTTTTATTTACTATCCTGTACTTATGCCATGCTTTACTGCTTTAGTTAAATTGTGCGAGGTACTGCACACTGTACTGTTTAGGAAAGCGGAGTGTTTTCATGGTGTCGACAAGCCCAGTCACATTTTCGAGTTCCCAATGCTCACACCATCGGCAAACCTTGAGGCCGTCTCGGAGTCAGCTAACTTCGTTGCGGGTAGCTCAATGGGGTGGCCCCCTGAAATATTTCTGAATCCTGTGATCGCTTTGTCGTGAATGCCTCGTTGGGTTTTGATTTGGTTTTTCCGAGGTTGATCGAGTGTGTGTTGCTATTTGTGCACCCCTGCAGGGTAAAACTTTCTGAAAGCCGTGTCCGCGGTTATGGACGACTTGGAGCACAGTTTCTCGATCATAGACAAGCATAACTAAAGAACCGCTTTTAATTTGACTAAGTATCTGACTAGTAAATAGTGCAACACTCATGGAATGGATAATAAAACTGCCAACGGATGGGGGGGTTGTTCGTCCGCTTCCTCGTCGGTAAGCGAGGAGGAGGATGGATCTGTGGATATTACCTTAATAACTGTTGTTATTAATTCACGGACATCCGTCTATCTCTGGTTAGGCGGATGGTTAGCGAGTATCTATAGAATTGTTAGGGTTTATCTTTTGCTGCAACTGCGTCACCCCAGGTTGTGTCCCCTTTAGAGGCATAAAGACTTGCTGAGTACCCCTAGGGTCTCACACGATAAGTTATTGGTTCAGATGAACAGGTACACTCACAAGATGGATACTGGGTGGAAGAGACGGACGATATGGGCAACGATCTTTCGGTGTAGAGATTCCGGGAACGGGGATCCGTGAGATCTGTGGGCGGGATCTTCTTATTTATGGGGCATCTTATGCCGATTTGCCTCTTATCCGTACTCGGATTTTGACTCCCGCTTCCGCCTAATACTCTGATGTTTGATGTATGAGGAGATATCCTAAACTATTATATCTATCTAGGATATTTGGATCTTGCCGTATGGCGTTGCTATATTTCCTTTCTTTTTAGATGGAATGGCTCTGATGTACTGTTGTATGGTGGCTTGCATACATACTCATTTGTGTATGTAGTTGATCCCTTCGCCTGACGATTACGCCACCCGTTCTTGTCTCGATGTTTGGAAATGGTTGGGACGGCCGAAAGGTCTACCTGTGAGTGGCATTTGGGCCCCACCGTACTATTTCAACCATTTCCGTTCATCCAGGCTTGTAACTAGGAGCGTAATTCACCGAGGTAGTTACAATTGGTATCAGAGCCATCCCACCCTTCAGGGTCTCAGCCAAATGGTCGTTGTCTGTCTAGCAAATATTTTTGGTAGTTATGTATACTAAGGAAAAACAAAACGCGAGAGTAGGACTGCTTCCACTTTTCTTCTTACCCACCCTCCCACCCTTTTTCTGGTAAGGAAGTGTAACATTTTCAATCCTCTTCTTAAAATTCAAACTAGGATTCACGTGTTCTGGGTTTCCGTAGTACCATAGGTTGTGTGTGTGTGTGTAATCCCTTGTCTATCTGTTGCATCCAAGTTGTTATCTCTATCGGCCTTTTGGTTATCAACTGTTAGAACATTCCATACCGACAGGCTTTTGCAAACCGACGCGATCTATCTGATTCGTTGTATACCGACGCGATCTGTCTTACTCTTTGTTATTCGACGTTATCTTGTTTCGGGAGTTCGTTTCCGTAGTTGCTAATCTTTAGGATCATCTTTAGAAGAAGGTGTTGGGATATGTGTTCTGCTTACTCATGTGCGGAGTAATGATTTGAGTGCAGGATGGAGTCGCGACCATACCACTACTCTTATCATTCGCTCTTGTATATTGAATTGGTAGAGTCACTAATCTTGATTCGTTAAGTGATTTTGCGCATCTATTGGTATTTTAATGCCGAAATTTGTGGAAAATTTTTCTTTGATATATTTGTGTACCACACTCCTTTTCAGTCGTGTGCGATATGCTTAATATCTTCCAGGTGCTTTGAACTTCGTTGATATTTTAATATCATCTTAGTAAATTGTAACCTTTAACCTTGATTAATTCCATCTTGGTACTATTTTGGATTATTATTATTCTCCATTATAGTACTAACTTGTGTTTTATATCAATAACAGGATGGCACCACCACGCCATTCTGAGGAGGACATACAACCTGAACTGGGGGCAGCGTTGTCAAGCATCGCCAATGCATTGGCAGCAATGCAGCAGAACCAGCAGCGTTTCGAAGAAAGTGTCAGGAGGAATGAGTTTGTTCCGCTACCTCCACCTCCCAAGCGAGGAGACATCAAAAGCTTCCTGAAGTTCAACCCACGCCAGTTTGATGTTTCTGATCAACCACTCGATGCTGATGATTGGTTGCGTGAGATGTCAAGGTTGCTGATGACTGCTGATGTTCCTGAGCAAGAATGGGTATAGTGTGCTACTCACCTTCTGAAGGGAGATGCAGCTCTCTGGTGGGAGAATTACATGAAGGCAAACTGCACTGGTTTTCAGCCTACTTGGGGACAGTTCACTGGAGCTTTCAAAGAGCAGTATCTGTCAGAAATTGTCATGGAGAGGATGAAGGAAGTGTTTCTCAACCTCAAGCAGGGCAATGACAATGTCAACACCTACATCAGGAACTTCATGAACTTTTCTTGTTATGGTGGCGATGAGATCTCTGATGACAAGAAGAAGCAAAAGAGGTTCAGGCAAGGGCTCAATGCATCGATTAAGTATGCAATCACACATGCAAGGCCGGCGTCTTTTCTGGAACTTCAGCATACAGCTCTACAGAAAGAGGCAAGTAGGCAAGTGTTTGAGGAGTCAAAGAAACATAGCCGTGATGCAGCAAGCTCTTCAGCTATGTCAGCTCCTTCTAAGCGTCGTGTCTGGGTTCCTAACACCCCACCGTCGCTCCCGGCTCCACCAAGACCTTCAAGCTACGCGACAAGGCCACCAAACTTCCTCACTGCTGCTCCCAGGGGCTACAACCACCACTACCCTGGAGCGCCTGGCGGAGTCCCTGGCTACGTTGCTCCACGTCCACCTGGTGCTTGTTACACGTGTGGAAACTCTGGGCATCAAAGCTGGAACTATCCGATGAAGAACAAGGCTCTTCCTCCACCACCTCCAAGATCTGCGGCAAGCTCTCCTATGGTTCGTGCACCACCACCTCGGGCTCTCAACATCAACACCAAGCCCGGGTCTACTGTTGCTCATGCCAACTGTGTCAACGCCGCTCAAGCTGAGCATGCACCTGGAGTTGTGATGGGTATGCTTCCCGTTAACTCAGTCCCTGCACGAGTTTTGTTTGATTCTGGTGCATCGCATTCTTTTGTGTCAACCAAGTTTGCTGATGAGAATGGGTTAGCTATGGATCCTCTCCTTAAGCGGTTAATGGTCCTTTCTCCTGGAGCAAAGATGGCAGCTTCTAAAATCAGCCATGGCAATCAAATTGAGATTGGTGGCTCTTCGTTCTCGGCTTCCTTAATCATTCTGGGAAATTCTGACATTGATGTCATCTTGGGCATGGATTGGTTGACAGCAAATGCAGCTGTGATTGATTGTGCTGAACGCTCGGTGTCTCTGAAGATTCCTGAAGGCCATATAGTCTATTCTACAAGTCTGACTCCTGCTATCCAGCTTTTCTCTTTGGCGGCTCTGAATGTTGATGCTATGGAAGCTATTCAGAGTGTTCCGGTGGTCTGTGAGTTCCCAGATGTCTTTCCTGAAGAGTTTCCAGGTATGCCTCCGGATCGTGAGGTTGAGTTTGTTATTGAGCTTGAACCTGGTACCGCTCCTATCTCCAAGCGGCCTTATAAAATGGGTCCTGCTGAGTTGGCTGAACTCAAACGACAGCTTGATGAACAAGAGAAGTTGGGTTTCATTCAGCATAGTACTTCTTCTTGGGGTAGCCCTACACTCTTTGTGAAGAAACGAGACCAGACTGATAGACTTTGTGTTGACTATCGGGCTCACAATGCTAAAACCATCAAGAATAAATATCCCCTTCCACGGATTAATGACCTCTTTGATCAGCTAGCTGGAGCTGTGGTATTCTCTAAGATTGACTTGAGAAGTGGTTATCACCAAATCAAGATTCGCAAGGAAGATGTTCCTAAGACAGCTTTCACCACCCGCTATGGCCTGTATGAGTACACGGTCATGTCTTTCGGTCTCACCAACGCACCTACCACCTTCTCGAGGATCATGAACTCGGTTTTCATGGAGTATCTTGACAAGTTCGTTGTGGTCTATCTGGATGACATCCTAGTCTATTCTAAGTCACGAGAAGAACATGAAGAACACCTTCGGTGTGTCCTAAGCAAGCTTCACGAGAACCGCTTGTATGCAAAGTTCTCCAAGTGTGAGTTTTGGCTGCCGCAAGTCACCTATCTTGGTCACGTCATCTCTGCCAAGGGCATTGCAGTCAATCCGGAAACTGTGAAGACAATTGTTGAATGGCTTCCTCCTGTCAATGTCAAAGAAGTGCGGAGTTTCCTTGGTTTGGCTAGTTATTGCCGTCGCTTCGTTCAGAACTTTTCGAAGATAGCGAAGCCTCTTACCGATCTCCTCAAGAAAGGCAAGAAATACCTTTGGACTCCTGCATGTCAAACAAGCTTTGACACACTCAAAGAGAAGCTCACTTCCACGCCAGTCTTGGTTCCTCCGGATACATCCAAGCCGTTCCAGATTTTCTGTGACGCCTCTTTGCAAGGATTGGGTGTGGTCCTTATGCAAGAAAAACAAGTTCTTGCTTATGCCTCCCGACAGTTGAAGACGCATGAGATCAACTATCCTACACATGACCTCGAGCTCGCAGCAGTTGTCTTTGCTTTGAAAGTATGGAGGCACTACTTGCTTGGCAACCGTTGTGAGATCTTTTCTGATCACAAGAGTCTGAAGTATATCTTTACTCATCCTGATCTCAACCTTCGGCAGAGGAGATGGATTGAAGCAATCAATGATTTTTATTTGACCATCAACTACACGCCAGGCAAAGCTAATGTCATGGCCGATGCTCTCAGCCGTAAAGCTTATGTCAACAACCTCATGATGGAAGAACAACAACCTCTCTTGTGCGAGGAATTCCGTCAGCTCAACCTTGAAATTGTGGAACAAGGGTATCTTCTGAACCTTCTAGCAACTCCTCTCTTGGAAGAAAGGGTTCGCTCCTTTCAACTCGGTGATCCGTACACAAGAAAGATCATCTCCAGGATTCAGCTTCCGAAGTATGAGTCCTTCCACGTCGATGACCAAGGCACGCTTTTCTTTGAACACCGGATGTTTGTCCGAACTACCCGGGTTTGAGAGAGCAAGTTCTCAAGGAGGCGCATGATTCTGTTCTTTCTATCCACCCTGGCAGCACAAAGATGTACATGGACTTGAAAACACAATATTGGTGGCCTGGTTTGAAACGATATTGTGCCAAGTATGTCTCGGAGTGTGATGTCTGCCGTAGAGTTAAAGCTGTCCATCAGAAACCTTCCGGTCTTCTATAGCCATTGAAACCCCCGGAATGGAAATGGGAGAAAGTAGAGATGGACTTCATCACGGGTTTCCCGAGGTCGCAGAAGGGCAAGAATGCAATCTTTGTTGTCATTGACAGGCTTTCTAAAGTGGCTCACTTCTTCCCCGTCAAGGAAACCATTTCTGCAATTCAGTTGGCGGAGCTCTATATCAACAAAATTGTCTCTCTGTATGGGGTTCCGCTTGAGATCAGTTCAGACCGTGGAAGCATCTTCACTTCCATGTTCTGGGAAAGTTTCCAAAATGCTTTGGGAACAAAGTTGAACTTCAGCACAGCTTACCACCCTCAGTCGCAGGGACAAGTTGAAAGGATCAATCAGATTCTGGAGGATATGCTTCGTGCTTGCGTCATCTCGTTTGGCATGAAGTGGGAAGAATGTCTTCCTTATGCTGAATTCTCTTACAACAACAGCTTCCATAAAAGTCTAAAGATGGCACCATTTGAGGCTCTCTATGGTCGCAAATGCAGAACTCCGATTGGTTGGTCGGGTGCAGGTGAAAGGATCTTGTTTGGCCCTGACATTGTAACTCAAGCGGAGGAGAAGGTTCACATCATTCTTGAAAATCTGAGGATTGCTCAAAGTCGCCAGAAGAACAATTATGACAGGAAGCACACGGACATGGAGTATGTCCCTGGTGATCTCGTTTACCTTCGTGTCACTACCATGAGAGGCACGCACCGTTTTGGTATCAAAGGAAAGCTGGCTCCTAGATACATCGGTCCATTCAAAATTCGTGGAAGAAGAGGAGAAGTTGCTTATGCTCTTAAGCTTCCGGAAAAACTCAAAGTCCATGATGTTTTCCACATCTCTCAACTCAAGAAGTGCTTCAAGGATCCCGGCAGGACCGTGGATCATGAGCTTATCAATCTCCAAGAAGACCTGTCTTATCAGGAACACCCCACAAAAATCCTTGAAGTCGCAGAAAGGAGGACTCGCAACAAGTCCATCAAGTTCTGCAAGGTGCAGTGGTCGCACCATTCCGTTGATGAAGACACTTGGGAACGTGAAGATGAGCTCCGTGCCAAGTATCCTACCCTCTTTGTGTCTTCTTCTTCTTCCTAGAATCTCGGGGCGAGATTCCTGTTTAGTGGGGGAGAGTTGTAGCATCCCAATTGTCTAACAATTGTAATGCTACTTGGATTAGTAATATAATGGCTACTTCAAACATATAATTGTTGCATCGTCATTATATCATGCTCATGTCATCATGCCACCTTGCATTTGAGCATCATATAAAACCCCTTTTCATTTGGTTCTTCTCTCATATGCATTGTTAATTGTATTTGACTCTTGATATTGTATTTGGGTCTTGATATATTGTTTAAATGCCCAAGTTGAGTTGGGGGCATGTCTTTTACTAACTCCACCACCTTTTCTTTCACCACCTTATAACTCCACCATCCAACTAAATATGAGCTTGGCACTTATTGGTTTTACCTCTAGCTCATGTGGGTTGGGATGGATCCAATTCTTTTCCACATGCTCTTATCTTAGCATCATGTTGTTTTCACATTATTGATATATGAGAGCCACATGGCCACCCTTGCATGCCTTGTGAGTGGAACCCTTTTTCCTAGCTTCCACATGGATTATTATGGATTATGCCATGTTGGGATATTTTTGGGACTATTGAACATCTAGTGGCACATACACACTAGCAAGTCCCATTTCTATTCAAACATGGTCATCTCCATCTACTCCACATGGGGCATCCTTTTAATCCTTTTGCTTGGCTATATTCCACTTTGGGAATGCAAAATAATAATGCCATGTAATAATATTGTTTCCACAAGAATCAACATGGCAATAAATATTTTGCATGGGCCATGCAAGTGCCACCTTTTCTAGTATTTGGTTTTATTTGAATCTTGAGTGGATCATCATTTCTCTCTCTCTATCTCTATCCTTTCTTTTGGCTTGATCTATTTTGATCTTGCTTAAACCCTAGCTTCACATCCCTCTCTTTTCCTTGACTTGATCTTGTTGGAGCTTGTCTAGAGCATGCTTGATCTTGTCATAAAGGACCACTCCATCTATCTCTCTCTCTAAACCCTAAACCATACCACTCCTCTCTACCCCCTCTCCCAGCGATGCCCCCTCTCTAAGCAAACCCTAAACCTACCTCCTCTCTCTCTCTCTCTCTCACCTAGTTGGCCCCACAATGCCACCTAGCTACCCACCCAAACAAGCCCTAGCCCGAGCCATACCTCCTCTCCCCTCCTACCCTAGCTCTAACCCGAGGCTACTCCTCCCTCTCTCTTTTCTCTATGCCATAGGCCCTCCGCCCGAGCCCGCCCCTTGGCCTCACCCCGGCCCCACCTGGCCTCCTCCCTGCCCTACCTGCCCCTGCCGACCCTAGCACGTGAGGGGAGGAGGAGAGAAAGGTGGAACCGAGCCACCTTTTTCATCTACCACCTCCCCACGGCACCTTCCCCTCTCTCTGCTACCTACTACCACCCCCGCCACCTCTCTGCCTCGCCCTGCTACCCCCAGATCTACCCCAAGGCCGCTCCCCTTTTTCCCTGCTTCTCCTACCACCGGCTACACTGTCAAGCAAACCCTCGGCCCCTCTCGGCTACACCATACCAGGCGACGAGCACGACGTGGAGGCGATCGAGGAGTACAAGGAGGGTCCCCTGCATCGTCCTGTACACGCGGTCGCGGAGGAGAAGCGCCAGAGCCACCAGATCATCGTCGACACCGAGCCAAACCCTAACTCATTGGCCTCGCCGACGATCCACGACGCCTGCCGATCCGACCACGCCAACATCACCGGTGAGCTCTCGACCCCTAGACACGGTCCGCTCTCTGCTTTGCCCTAGCCTCACGGACGTTGCCGAGCATGCTCTGGCGAGCGCGAGCGCGCTTCGCTTCATGGCCGCAGAACCCTACCTAGCCGCCCAGCCTCCTCCTACCAACAACCCTAGCTAACTGCTGCGGGTTCGCTCATACAGGTCCGCTGGTTCGAGCTCAGCCACGCCTGTCGGGCGTGCATCGACCACATCGAGGGTTCAGAGGAAGATCCACAGGTGCGCATGCTTTTACGATACCCCCGCCTTTTGACTTCGAACCCGCCTCCTATTGGTCCCACCTGCATCTCTCGGAAGCTTTGCAGATAGGCCCCTAGTTAACAACCTCAACCCACGCCTCGCCGCGCCACGTGGTCAGCCCTCCACCTTTCTCGTCAAGGGGCTGCGAGCCGGGTCCCATCTGGCAAAGGACACGGGCGGGCAATCGCCATGTGTAAAATCCTTTTCTGCGTGGACGCCCAGTAAGATGGCCCCACTGGTCATTGGCTGTGGCTAGGTTCTATGCGTAACAAAAGTAATTCTCAGAACTGCTTTTTAATTCAAATCTTTTCCAAATTAATTTAAATTCAAAATTCAAATCTGTTTTTAAATATCTTTTAAAATATAAATCCAAATAATACAAATAATATATGTTTTGAAAACAGAAAAATGTGAGGAATTCAAATATGCCATTCAAAATATATTTTGGACACTTTATTTTTCCCAAGTTGATTAAATTACAACAAAATGCCCTTTTGCCCTAATTAATTAATAACTTTTGTTTTATAAGTCCAAATTTGACAAATAATATGTCTAAGATGATTAGCTCGACGAGACCTTTCTGTTTATGCATTCCATGGTTTGTTTTGAAGCATGCACCATGCAATTATAAAGTATACAGCACCTAATATGAGGATAAAATGGGGCCAAAACTAAATAAAATGGTTTAATCTTGTATTCCACGCCTCACCCAGGCCATGCTACTTTAATGCCATGCAAATTGTGCATCATTCATCATGGCATGATTGTTTGCTTGACGCATTTTATTCATATGCTTGTGCACTTTATTTATGTTGGCCCTTGTCTGTTTGGTTCTTCTCGAATAGACGCTGAGCAGGGGATATACCAAGAGAACCAGGAGCACTACCCAGATCCTTCTCTCGCTTCAACTGAGCTGCCAGGCAAGCACTACCACATGATTGCATACATATAGTACCTATTGCCTCTATCTTATTCTTGCATCATTGAGTCGCGATTGCATTAAATTGAATCCCAAGTATTGTATAGCCTTTACTTTTAAACCCCACTGCTTGTTCCTCCATCCCATGAGCCCTTACTACAGAGTTGCTTGAGCCATGCGAGTGAGAACAAAGATGTGTAGGGTATGTGAGTGTCTCGATGGTTAACGAGGTACCTAAACAACTTAACTCGAGTATTAATGGGACAAATAATGAAAGAGGCATCGGTGAGACATATTCGATATATGGGTTTTTCATGCTCACTTGTGTACCGTAGGAACCCGAGTACTTGAATCAAGTTCCTTGAATATTCGCGCTATCCACATCCGGGAGGCTTATGAACCCCCCTGAGCCAGAGCTTGATTCATTCTTATTTCTTGGGGCCACAAACTAGTTTGGGGTTTTATTTACTATCATGTACTTATGCCATGCTTTACTGCTTTAGTTAAATTGTGCGAGGTACTTTGCATCGCTATTTAGGAAAGCGGAGTGTTTTCATGGTGTCGACAAGCCCAGTCACATTTTCGGGTTCCCAGTCGTTCACAGCCACTGGCGCAAACCTTGAGGCCGTCTCGGAGTCAGCTAACTTCGTTGCGGGTAGCTCAATGGGGTGGCCCCCTGAAATATTTCTGAATCCTGTGATCGCTTTGTCGTGAATGCCTCGTTGGTTTTGATTTGGTTTTTCCGAGGTTGATCGAGTGTGTGTTGCTATTTGTGCACCCCTGCAGGGTAAAACTTTCTGAAAGCCGTGTCCGCGGTTATGGACGACTTGGAGCACAGTTTCTCGATCATAGACAAGCATAACTAAAGAACCGCTTTTAATTTGACTAAGTATCTGACTAGTAAATAGTGCAAAACTCATGGAATGGATAATAAAACTGCCAACGGATGGGGGGGGGGGTTGTTCGTCCGCTTCCTCGTCGGTAAGCGAGGAGGAGGATGGATCTGTGGATATTACCTTAATAATTGTTGTTATTAATTCACGGACATCCGTCTATCTCTGGTTAGGCGGATGGTTAGCGAGTATCTATAGAATTGTTAGGGTTTATCTTTTGCTGCAAATCGGCCACCCTGGTTGTGTCCCCTTTAGAGGCATAAAGACTTGCTGAGTACCCCTAGGGTCTCACACGATAAATTATTGGTTCAGATGAACAGGTACACTCACAAGATGGATACTGGGTGGAAGAGACGGACGATATGGGCAACGATCTTTCGGTGTAGAGATTCCGGGATCCGTGAGATCTGTATGGATCTGCTTATTTATGGGGCATCTTATGCCGATTTGCTCTTATCCGCATCGGATTTTGACTCCGCTCCACCGATACTGATGTTTGATGTATGAGGAGATATCCTAAACTATTATATCTATCTAGGATATTTGGATCTTGCCGTATGGCGTTGCTATATTTCCTTTCTTTTTAGATGGAATGGCTCTGATGTACTGTTGTATGGTGGCTTGCATACATACTCATTTGTGTATGTAGTTGGTCCCTTCGCCTGCCGACATTACGCGCCGTTCTTGTCCCGATGTTTGGAAATGGTTGGGACGGCCGAAAGGTCTACCTGTGAGTGGCATTTGGGCCCCACCGTACTATTTCAACCATTTCCGTTCATCCAGGCTTGTAACTAGGAGCGTAATTCACCGAGGTAGTTACACCGTCCCACACTACGCATACCTACTACTCAAGATGCCAGGACCGAGGGGCGTCATCACAGTCCACGAGAGCTTCACCCGATTGGACCAATGCGACAGGGATTTCAACAAAATCTCCCAGTCTTTCGGCATGCAAGACGAGCTTGTAAGGCTCCGCGAGGTGACGGACAATGAGCTACCCCCAGTCACAAAACATAACGCACCTGACATGTCTTTCGACTCCACCATCAACACCAAGAAAGTGCAGGTCCATCCAACGGATGCCTCCAAGACGGCGTTGATCGCCAACGACCTCAACATCAAGATAGGAAGGCGCCCGTCGAATTCCTCCGTGAGCTGGAAATCTTACCGGTGTCCTGCGGACATGCCAGGAGTTCCTGTGGAATTCGCCGAGCACGCACTCAATGTCTTCCTGCACACCAAGCCGCCAAGCAGTCCATCCAAGACCGGTTGAGCCACGAGCGAAGCTATCGGCAAGGAGATCAACAGATTACTCGCAGCAGACTTCATCCGGGAAATCAAGGAAAGTGGCTGGCAGACACGGTGATGGTCCCAAGAAGGACACGGACATCCTGCGGATGTGCGTGGACTTCACGTCACTAAATAAACAACGCCCTAAGGACCACTTCCTCTTCCTCGGATCGACCAGATCATCGACCGCAGGTTGTGAGAAACTCTCCTCGACGCCTACTCTGGCTATAACCAGATTCGGCTCAAGGTCGAAGATCAAGAGAAAACGGCGTTCATCACACCGTTCGGAGTATACTACTACAACACAATGCCCTTCGGGCTAAAGAACGCGGGTGCCACGTACCAGCGATGCATGCAGGCCTGCTTCAAGGACCAGATCGGTCGCAACGTCCAAGTCTATGTCGACGACATAGTCATAAAAACGAAGGAGGCAAGGACACTTATCGACGATCTCCGCGAGACGTTCGACAACCTTGATCGCTATAGGATTAAGCTCAATCCAGAAAAGTGGGCCTTCGGCATCCCCTCGGGTCAGCTGCTCGGGTACTTCATCTCTCAACGAGGGATCGAAGCGAACCCGAAGAAAATCAAAGCCATCAATACAATGGAGAAGCCGAAAAACCTCAAGGGCGTTCAGCAGCTCGCAGGGCGAATAGCGGCACTAAGCAGGTTCATCAGCCGCATGGGCGAGAAGGCCCTACCATTTTACCAGCTGCGCTAAAGGCGCACAAGTTCGAGTGGACACCAGAAGCCAACGACGCATTCGAAAGCCTCAAGCGGCTCCTCTCCACCTCGCCAGTTTTGGTCACGCCAAAAGAGCGCGAGCCCCTGTTGCTGTACATAGCAGCCACACACCAGGTGGTCAGCACAGTACTTGTGGTCGAACGACCCGAAGAAGGCAAGACCCATGGGGTACAACGCCCAATTTACTACCTCAGCGAGGTTCTCACTCCAACAAAACAGCGGTACCCGCACTACCAGAAGCTGGCCTACGGCATGTTCATGACGGCTCGACGACTGAGCCACTACTTCCAGGAGCATCAGGTGATGGTCGTCAACGAGGCACCCCTAAACAGCATCCTGAATAACCCAGAGGCCACAGGGCGCGTGGCCCTATGGGGCATTGAACTATCACCCCTGGACATCATCTACGAGAAGCGACACGCAATCAAATCTCAAGTCCTTCCGGACTTCCTAGTGCACTAGATGGAGCTGCAGCTGCCTGACACCCCAGACATGTCGCAGTCCTGGACAATGCATTTTGACGGCTCCAAACGCGAAGCCGGAGCAGGGGCAGGAGTCATACTGACCTCCCCGCAAGGTGACAAGATGAAGTACGTCCTTCGGATGAAATTCAGAGCCTCCAACAACGAGACCGAATACGAAGCCCTCATCCATGGCATGAAGATGGCAAAAATATGTGGCGCCACGCGCCTGGTCATCTACGGTGACTCCAACCTTGTCGTACAACAGACGATGAATGAGTGCGACGCACACGCCGAAAACATGATCGCGTACCGCGTGCTATACAACGCACTCGAAGGAGAATTCGACGGCTGCGAACTTCGGCACGTTGGAAGACAGAGCAACGAGGAGGCCGATAGACTCGCCAACATCGGCTCCACTTGTGCAAAGGTACCACCAGGTGTGTTCCTCGAACAGATCTGCGTGCCATCCATCAAGCGGAAATTCCCCAAGGGATCACCCAAAAAGCAGAACACTCGGGGCTACGCTACCAAGGTCATGAAGGACCGAAAAGTTGGATACGGTTGCCATGGTCAACCCGATGCAGGTCATGGCGGTCGATTTAAACTTGACACGCCCATACCTCCGCCTCGATAAACGGAGAATTACCAGACAGCCCGACAGATGCCCGGCGCATATCTCATCGGTCAAAAGCCTTCACCATCATCAACGGCGAGCTGTACAAACGCAGCATTACAGGCGTACTACAACGGTGCATCACCATCAATGACGGCAAGGCCATACTCCAAGATATCCACGAGGGCATCTGCGCCACCATGCGTGCAGCCGCCCTCGCCGCCAAAGCTCGCGAGCAGGATTCTATCGCCAACGGGCATGAGCGACGCGAAGACATCTTCCGAAGATGCAACGGGTGCCAACGGTTCGCCGACAAACCGACGCACTGGTCCGAACCGACCCATACCCATAGCTCGGCCTTTTGCCCAATGGGGCCTTGACATGATCGCAAACCGCCAAAATCCTCGAAGGGAGGACACGCCTTCCTCCGGTCGCAATCGACAAATTCACCAAGTGGATCGAAGCCATGCCGCCACCAACCGTAAGGGCAAAACTGCGTCAAATTCTTCAATCCATTGTTCATGTGTTTGGCGACCGCACAAAGATCATCACCGACAATGGATCGAACTTCATCTCCGAAGAATTCCGTGACTTCGCGAAGGCCTCGGGATCAACATCACGTATGCCTCATTGGCACACCCGCAAACTAACGGGCAAGTGGAAAGGCCAACGGTCTAATCGGCGCCGCATCAAGAAGCGCCTCATGAGCTCACTCGAGCACAAAGCGAAATCGACGAAAAGAGCTACCGTCGTCTCCGTGGAGCTTACGGACTACGCCAAACAGCTCCACCGGCTACACACCGTTCTTCATGGTGCACGGAGCTGAGGCCGTGCTACCAGCCGAAGTACGCCACCAGGCTCCATGAGTCGTCGCTTACAGCGAAGCCGAATCCACGGTTGCACTCGAAGATGCCGTCGACACACTCGACGAAGCACGGGATATAGCAGCAGCTAGATCAACGGTGTACCAGCAAAGTCTCCGCAACTACCACATACCGGCCGGTTGCCCAAGGTCCTTCGTCAAGGAGACCTCGCTCTTGCGACTTAAGCAAAAGCGACCGAATAAACTCGAGTCACCATGGGAAGGACCCTATGCCATCACCGAGGTCATCCCAGGTGGCGCCTATCGCCTCAAGCACGTGGAGTCTGGAGTCGCATACTCCAACCCATGGAACATCTCGCACCTGCGACGATTCTACCCATAGCAATGTACCCCCTTTTTACTTTCGACAAGGCTTACAGCCAAGGCTACTCAGCCGAACCATGTACCTCCTCCATTACGATACAAATAAAGCTAAGTGTCTCGCCCCCAACCTTCGGTTGACTATTTCTCTGCAACTTTATTACATGCTACAAACGCACTCGGGGGCTCCCCCCACCTCACGATTTCATCGACTGAGGACAAAACGTGTACACCTGAGTAGCTGACCACGTCAGGCAAATGAAAAGGACACGTACTAAATCAAAGCACTGCATGCTCGCCAACAGGCAAACCTTTACAACAAAGGGCACATACACGCCCAGCCGCAATATACAAATTTTACATCTATCTGTTTATTTTCAGGTCCTACCTATTCTGAAGAATAACCTGAGCACGCTGCTCAAACAAATCTACAATCTGTTCGGCATACTGCCTTACAGCCGCGTAATGCGGACGCATATTCCACTCGCCACCATCTGGTCGAGGAGGTGGACCAGTCGCCACACCAGCCAAATCTACATCAGGGCGGTGCACCCTCACAAGAGACAAGGCAGCCTTCACCCCTGCGACGAGCTGCTACCGCACCAGCTCCTTGACATTGCTGACACTCCGAAACTTCGTCAGAAGACCTGCAAGGGTCGTTGGCACGGCATCCAACGGAAACATGACATGGAGCACCGAGGAAAGCGATGTCTGCACCTGGCGGAGCACCCGCGAAACCTGGTAGACACGATCCTGCACCGTCGCCAGAACTATGGCACGATCACGATCCATCCAGAAGAAGCCGCCGGCCTCCATGTCCTGTTGAGTCAAGCAATTGACTCGAACAGCAATACGCTCCTTTTCTTCCCTCGGAGCAAGATTGGCACCTACGACAACCGCACAAAACAAGAGTAAGGCCAGCAGGCCCACCCGAAGAACTAAGCTACAGCCCGAAAGAAGGATCAACTTACATTGCAGCTGCTCGGACAGATGACCAAGCTCCGCCATCAAATACTCCTCTCTGGCTGCACCACGGTCTGCTTTTGATTTCCAAACGTCAGCGCGACCGCGTAACCCAAGCAAATATCTCTCCAAGCTGCGCACGCGATCTCGAAGAAACGCGAGCTGCGAGGAATCATCCAATGATGCTCGCAAGGGCCTTTCGGATGAAGTGTCAGCTGGGTCAGCACCCGAGGGAACCTATAGTAGCAGAAAAAATAAGGCACACAAACATTCAGCCAAGGATAGAGCACAACTTGGAGGAATTCATTAAAGTATATAAGGCCACTACGTGGCACAAGGATGATACTACAAAAGATATTTAAAACAAAATAGACTACAAACTACCCTACGTCTACTATGCCTAAGGCGGAGGACACTGAGTCGCCTCAGAACCAGACTGCCTAGCTTTGGCCTCGCCCTGCTGCCGCAATGCATACTTAGACATCAAGTCAATGAGCTTGGGCCCATATCATCTGCAACGAGCGGAGTAGGCGGCGAAGGCTACCTCGTATCCATCCGCATCTGTAGGCATCCGAGAAGTAATCTGGGGCAGATCCAGCTCCGCCCCAGCCGCCATGGCCATCGCCAGCCCGACGGACGCGCCGATGCCCTTCTGCTGGCTGCAGACGCAGTAGCGCTTCGGCTGACAGAGCCTCTGCCACGTCTTCAAGGGATGCGCCCTTCGGGAAGAGCTCCTGGTAGAAGCGACCAAGGACCTCTTTCGCCTTGGCAAGGGAGTTGACGACGGTGCTACAGCGGTCCTCGACCGCTACAGTGGCATCATCTAGAGCACTCCCGTTCTCCAGAGCACCGCGGTCAAACTCGATGCCTGCGGCATCTGAGACAACAAAGAAGAAAACATGAAGAAAGGCAACATAGAAGAAGATCCGAAGAAAAAGGAGCAAGTACAAAAGCTAAACGCTCACCTGAAATAGCCTTGGCAGCAGCCATGAGCTTCTCCGCCACCCCTTTTTCACGAGCAGCCGCAACGGTGGCCAGCTGCTCCTCACGATCTGCGGCCTCCTGCTGCAGACGCTCTTTCGCTTCCGCTGCCTTCGTCAGCTCCAGCTCAAGGCGCTCTCTCGCTCCAGCGGCAGCTTCGGCCCTCTGCTCCGATTGGCCAAGGCTCTTCTTCAGAGCATCAACCTCACGGAGAGAGTCGTTATGCTCCTCTGCATTTACAATAAGCAAGTATCAAAGAACAGGACCAGGATAAGCAAGAGAAGTACTACAAGGCAGATGAATACCTTGAAGCTGCCGCAGTTTCGCCTCCAGCGTCAGGCGTTCCTCCACCAGCCGCTTGGCCTCTTGGACAAAAGGCTGCAGCAACAGGCAATAGTAGTAAGAGCAGGACTTGGGGGCTACACCCAACACAAAGAAGTATAAACAACATCAGCATACGAAGACACTCGGGGGCTCCCCCCGTAACATCAAGCAGAAAAACTTACGTGCTCGGCGAACTGCAGAGCCGCCACGAAATTCTGAGGTGCAACCACCAGCCTCTCCTGCACAGGAGGAACTGGCGCAGTGTCACCCGAAGTCGCCACCGTCTGAGGAGGAGGCGACGCAATATTCGACTCCCCCATCATCTCCCCCGCACCACCACTGGAGCCGTCGGAGGATTGCCTGCATACGAAGTCAATCAGCACAGGTGCAAACATCATAAAAAGAAAAGGACAACAGTGGCAACAAGAAAACTTACGAGCCCAACGCGCTCAGGTCGAAGATAGGAGAAGCCCTTCGGGCCCTCTTCTCCTCCTTCTCCTCCTTCTTCTCTTTCTTCTTCCATGGCTGGGTGCTTGAGCAACAGCTTCGCATAAGGAATGGCATGAAGGGAGAGGAAGAACCCCATGAACATCATCATGATGCTCAAGGCCCGGAGGATTTCTGGAGTCGGAGGAGTTGAAGCATCCAAGACTCGCTCGAGCTCGTGATCGCTATGCCGAATGGTCCTCACTCGATTCGGCATCCTCCGCTGGGATCGCGCTACGGTAGCTCGGACACGGAATCCACCACTTCATTATCCGGGCATTCGGATACCTTTCGGCAATGGTGGTGCCATGCCCGCACTTTGAAGCTCTACAAGATGAGAAGAAACTTTGTTAGCAAACAAAGGACACAAATAAACACCCAACAAAAGGGAGCACTACGTGCATAAATCTACACCTTTGGCACGCTAACGTCGAAGAAAAGGAGGAGTCAGCGATTCGGAGTCCTCGTCGGCCTTGAACTTGAACAGCGCCAAGAGCCTTGTCAAGTTCCACCTTGAGATTTTCTCACTGAAACCTCGCCGGATCACGGCGCCTGAGTAAAGAAACATCGATGCCCTCGCTTGAGAGGCTGCACCGGCGCTCAAGAACGTCCGGATGATGTCGACACCGTTCACCTCCTTCTCGTGAATCAATTGATATCTCACCCGACGCAAGCAGGGCCTCTATCTCCGCCACTTCACCGTCTAAGATTTGGTTTTTCTAGGATCTTTTCTTCTCAATCAATTGGGAGGGTCAAAGGAACGAGACCAAAATCTTGCCCAGCAAGACGGAGTCACGGATGTAAAACCATTTCTCCGCCTTGATCTTGGACAGATTCGGACATGGAAAAGGAAAAGAATTGCACATTGGGACCGAGGGAGATGATGAAACCCCAATGGGATACACACCATCCGAACAGATCGCCTCTTCACGGAATAAAGCTTCCGGAAGAGGCCAAAGTGCGGCTCAATGCCAATCCAACACTCGCAAAGCGTGATAAAACACGCAATGTGAAGAAGGGAGTTGGGAGACAGATGATGGAGTTGAACCCCATAGAAAAAGAGTAGTCCACGAAGGAAGTCATGGACCGGAAAAGAAAACCCGCGAATCACGAAGGCAACAAACATAACCCGATACCCAGATGGGGGACGGGGGATTACCTCATTGCCGGGGAGTCTCACGGCCGTTGTATCTTGCGGGATCAGGCTCGCCAGCGATTTGCGAGATCGCTCTCCGCGCTTCGATCGCCACCACCATCGATGACGCGAGCAGTGGCGGTGCCCTTCTTGCCTCCGGCGGCGCTGGTCCCAACTGCAGATGAGGACTTCTTTGGTTTCCCCATGGCGCTACGGCGGTGGTGGCGTTGCCAACGAAGAAAGACAAAGGAAATGTGGAGGAAACTCTCAGCGCGTAGCAAGAATAGCTCAAGAACGAGGGGGCAATGAATAGATGAACTGCTGCGGTGAAAAACAAACCACGATTTCACCAGGGATTATAACAGCAAAAACGACGCACGCTGGCCGTCCATCGAGAAGACCTAACGCCAACGGTAGATCTGGCCGTACACGTGTCAGCACCAAAACGAACCGTCGTTACCACGCCGTCCACTACGTGCGGAAATCGAGGAGACGCCGTAATCATCTCCACGCCGCGCGTGACCGGTCAATTCAAAGTCAGCAAGTGGGACCCACGCTTCGTCCAGTCAAGTCATCTCTGGCGTAGCAGACGCTTGAGGTCATCGATCGTAAGCACTGACGTCATCAAAAGCTATACTAGCACCACTTCGGCTCCACAGCTAAAAGTACTCACTCGAATCTACGATTCGACTAAATACTTGGGGGCTACTCTTATCAGGAGCGCTGGTCGCGCACCCGACAGACAAATGAGGACAAAATTATTTCTCTGAGTCCTACGTCAAGTTTACGGCTCCACTACGGACTCGGGGGCTACTCCCATAGGGAGGATGGATTTCAGCATCCGAAAATTTTCGAGTCCTGCGGACCTAATGATTGAAGCAATGCTTGAACTAAAAGTCTCCGTTCGAGTCTACGACTCGAACAGACACTTGGGGGCTACTCCCATAGGGAGCGCTGGTCGCGCACCCTATGAAATCTTCGACTGCGATCTTTCGGATCAGCACGCAAAACTTTTCGGCAACTCTGCCCCAATTAATGCTAAGTGAGTAACATCCTCCTTGGCCACCCGAAACACCTCCGCGGTGATAAACATTCGGATGCTGCGTCTGCGACGCAAAGATAAGACCTACAGATATCATCTGATGGCCCGCAACGCACTGATCGCGCCTCGCTAGTATGAACTGCATCAGCAGGTACGATGAAAAATCCCGACGGACGCGTTGGGTACACCAATTAAAATCATTGGAATTCCACCCCTGTAAGTCCTCCGCGGCCTGAGTCGAATTACGCCAGCATATGTTCCGGGTTCGAGTCGAGGGACTCGAATCTGACGAAGATCGTGTTGTTTTGTCCTAAGACGCTTAATCGCCCTGATCCGTCGGGAGAGTCGCACATGCATCAACAATCCCTACACACTCAAATCACTCTCTAGACAAACAGAGTTGCACGAAGGTCGAAGAGTCCTCACCGAATCTACGCTTCGACCGATCACCGGGGCTCTCGACATGGTTATACCCTACGGGTACGTGACTTCAGCATACCTGGTCCAGCCCAAGGAAGGCCCACAACAGATATACGCTGGCCCATGAAGATTTTCGGGTGGCCAAGGCCCATGACGCCTTCGGATCCTTGGAGAGCAAGACTAGCGGAGATAGGAAATTCAAAGGGGTAAAACCCTAGAACTTGTAACCGACTAGGACTACGCCCGAGACTTGCCTAAGTCTATATAAAGGCCAGGAGGGCACGTCCTAGGGCAACTCGACTCATACTTTCGCACACGCACCCACGCTAGATCGAATCTGCGCACCTTGTAACCTTCGGTTCCGCCGTAATCAAAGAGCGCATAAGGTGAGTAGGGCTTTCCTCCGGGGCTCGAACTGGTAAATCTCGTGTCCCCTGGTTGCTTGTCTGTTAACCGTGCCACGATCTCTAGCATCCCCATCTTCTCCAAAACCCAAGTCCATAACAATGGGCATTGACGAGATTAAACCTCGTCAGTATGTGCCTTTCATAAACCACACATGGATCCACCAGTGTCATTACATGTGTGTTCTTTCCATTAACTACACCCAGTGTCATTGCGTGTCTGTTCTTCTCACAAACCACATAAGGATACACCAGTTTCATTGCATGTCTGTTCTTCTCATGAACCACATCTAGAGTCATTGCATGTCTGTTCTTCTCACAAACCACATAAGGATCCACCAGTGTCATTGGATGTGTGTTATTTTCATGAACCATACCCAGTGTCATTGCATGTCTGTTCTTGTCACAAACCACACATGGATCCACTAGTGTCATTGCATGTCTGTTCTTTTCATGAACCACACATGGATCCACCCAGTGTGATTGCATGTCTGTTCTTTTCACAAACCACATATGGATCCACTAGTGTCATTGCATGTCTGTTCTTTTCATGAACCAAACCCAGTGTCATTGCATGTCTGTTCCTTTCATAAACCACACATGGATCCACCAGTGTCATTGCATGCGTGTTCTTTTCATGAACCACATCTAGAGTCATTGCATGTATGTTCTTCTCACAAACGACATAAGGTTACACTAGTGTCATTGCATGTATATTATTTTCATGAACCACAGCTAGAATCATTGCATGTCTGTTCTTCTCACAAACCAGATAAGTATCCACCAGTGTCATTGGATGTGTGTTCTTTTCATGAACCACACCTAGTGTCATTGCATGTTTGTTCCTTTCATAAACCACACATGGATCCACCAGTGTCATTGCATGTCTGTTCTTCTCAGAAACCACATAAGGATACACCAGTGTCATTGCATGTCTGTTCTTCTCATGAACCACATCTAGAGTCATTGCATGTCCGTCCTTCTCACAAACCACATAAGGATCCACCAATGTCATTGGATGTGTGTTCTTTTCATCAACCACACCCAGTGTCATTGCATGTCTATTCTTCTCACAGACCACACATAGATCCACCAGTGTCATTGCATGTCTGTTCTTTTCATGAACCACACATGGATCCAACCAGAGTCATTGCATGTGTGTTCTTCTCACAAACCACATAACGATGCACCAGCGTCATTTCATGTGTGTTCTTTTCATGAACCACACCCAGTGTGATTGTATGTCTATTCTTCTCACAAACCACATAAGGATACACCAGTGTCATTGCATGTCTGTTCTTTTCATGAACAACAGCTAGAGTCATTGCATCTCTTTTCTTCTCACAAACCACATAAGGATCCACAAGTGTCATTGGATGTGTATTCTTTTCCTGAACCACACCCAGTGTCATTGCATGTGTGTTCTTCTCACAAACCACACATGGATCCACCAGTGTCATTGCATGTATGTTCTTGTCACAAACCACACATGGATCCAACAAGTGTGACTGCATGTGTGTTCTTTTCATAAACCACATATGGATCCACCAATGTCATTGCATGCGTGTTCTTTTCATGAACCACACCCAGTGTCATTGCATATCTATTCCTTTCATAAACCACACATGGATCCACCAGTGTCATTGCATGTGTGTTCTTTTCATTAACCACATCCAGTGTCATTGCATGTGTGTTCTTCTCACAAACCACACATGGATCCACCAGTGTGATTGCATGTGTTTTTTTCATGAACCACAACCAGAGTCATTAGATGTGTGTTCCTCTCACAAACCACATAAGGATCCACCAGGGTCATTGGATGTGTGTTCTTTTCATGAACCACACAGAGTCATTGCATGTGTGTTCTTTGAATAAACCACACATGGATCCATTGGTGTCATTCCATGTGTGTTCTTTTCATGAACCACAGCCAGAGTGATTGTATGTCTGTTCTTCTCACAAACCACATAAGGATCCACCAGTGTGATTGGATGTGTTATCTTTTCATGGACCACACCCAATGTCATTGCATGTGTGTTCTTTTCATTAAACCACACATGGATCAACCAGTGTCATTTGAGGTTTGTTCTTTTCATGAACCACACAT
The DNA here is from genome assembly GCA_023614405.1 of Avena insularis. NCBI lineage: Eukaryota > Viridiplantae > Streptophyta > Magnoliopsida > Poales > Poaceae > Avena > Avena insularis. Next base: position 511,434,492 of record CM042690.1, read on the forward strand.
GGATCCACCAGTGTCATTGCATGTCTGTTCTTCTCACAAACCACATAAGGATAAACCAGTGTCATTGCATGTCTGTTCTTCTCATGAACCACATCTAGAGTTATTACATGTTTGTTCTTCTCACAAACCACATAAGGATCCACCAGTGTCATTGGATGTGTATTCTTTTCATGAACCACACCAGTGTCTTTGCATGTGTGTTCTTCTCACAAACCACACATGGATCCACTAGTGTCATTGCATGTCTGTTCTTTTCATGAACCACACATGGATCCACCTAGTGTGATTGCATGTCTGTTCTTTTCACAAACCACATATGGATCCACCAGTGTCATTGCATGTCTGTTCTTTTCATGAACCACACCTAATGTCATTGCATGTATGTTCCTTTCATAAACCACACGTGGATACACCAGTGTCATTGGATGTGTGTTCTTTTCATGAACCACAGCTAGAGTCATTGCATGTCTGTTCTTCTCACAAACCACATCAGGACACACTAGTGTCATTGCATGTGTGTTCTTTTCATGAACCACACACAGAGTCATTGCAAGTCTGTTCTTCTCACAAACCACATAAGGATACACCAGTGTCATTGCATTATGTTCTTCTCATGAACCACGCCCAGTGTCATTGCATGTCTGTTCTTCTCGCAAACCACATAAGGATACACCAGTGTCATTGCATGTCTGTTCTTTTCATGAACAACAGCTAGAGTCATTGCATCTCTTTTCTTCTCACAAACCACATAAGGATCCACAAGTGTCATTGGATGTGTATTCTTTTCCTGAACCACACCCAGTGTCATTGCATGTGTGTTCTTCTCACAAACCACACATGGATCCACCAGTGTCATTGCATGTATGTTCTTGTCACAAACCACACATGGATCCAACAAGTGTGACTGCATGTGTGTTCTTTTCATAAACCACATATGGATCCACCAATGTCATTGCATGCGTGTTCTTTTCATGAACCACACCCAGTGTCATTGCATATCTATTCCTTTCATAAACCACACATGGATCCACCAGTGTCATTGCATGTGTGTTCTTTTCATTAACAACATCCAGTGTCATTGCATGTGTGTTCTTCTCACAAACCACACATGGATCCACCAGTGTGATTGCATGTGTTTTTTTCATGAACCACAACCAGAGTCATTAGATGTGTGTTCCTCTCACAAACCACATAAGGATCCACCAGGGTCATTGGATGTGTGTTCTTTTCATGAACCACACAGAGTCATTGCATGTGTGTTCTTTGAATAAACCACACATGGATCCATTGGTGTCATTCCATGTGTGTTCTTTTCATGAACCACAGCCAGAGTGATTGTATGTCTGTTCTTCTCACAAACCACATAAGGATCCACCAGTGTGATTGGATGTGTTATCTTTTCATGGACCACACCCAATGTCATTGCATGTGTGTTCTTTTCATTAAACCACACATGGATCAACCAGTGTCATTTGAGGTTTGTTCTTTTCATGAACCACACATGGATCCACCAGTGTCATTGCATGTCTGTTCTTCTCACAAACCACATAAGGATAAACCAGTGTCATTGCATGTCTGTTCTTCTCATGAACCACATCTAGAGTTATTACATGTTTGTTCTTCTCACAAACCACATAAGGATCCACCAGTGTCATTGGATGTGTATTCTTTTCATGAACCACACCCAGTGTCATTGCAAGTCTGTTCTTCTCACAAACCACACATGGATCCACTAGTGTCATTGCATGTATGTTCTTTTCATGAACCACACATGGATCCACCTAGTGTGATTGCATGTCTGTTCTTTTCACAAACCACATATGGATCCACCAGTGTCATTGCATGTCTGTTCTTTTCATGAACCACACCCAATGTCATTGCATGTATGTTCCTTTCATAAACCACACGTGGATACACCAGTGTCATTGGATGTGTGTTCTTTTCATGAACCACAGCTAGAGTCATTGCATGTCTGTTCTTCTCACAAACCACATCAGGACACACTAGTGTCATTGCATGTGTGTTCTTTTCATGAACCACACACAGAGTCATTGCAAGTCTGTTCTTCTCACAAACCACATAAGGATACACCAGTGTCATTGCATTATGTTCTTCTCATGAACCACGCCCAGTGTCATTGCATGTCTGTTCTTCTCGCAAACCACATAAGGATCCACCAGTGTCATTGGATGTGTGTTCTTTTCATGAACCACACCCAGTGTCATTGCATGTGTGTTCTTCTCACAAACCACACATGGATCCACTAGTGTCATTGCATGTTTGTTCCTTTCATGAAGCACACATGGATCCACCCAGAGTCATTGCATGTGTGTTCTTCTCACAAACCACATAAGGATACCCAATGTCATTGCATGTGTTTTCTTCTCATGAACCACATCTAGAGTCATTCCATGTCTGTTCTTCTCACAAACCACATAAGGATCCACTAGTGTTATTGGATGTGTGTTCTTTTCATGAACCACACCCAGTGTCATTGCATGTGTGTACTTCTCACAAACCACACATGGATCCACCAGTGTCATTGCATGTCTCTTCTTCTCACAAACCACACATGGATCCACCCAGTGTGATTGCATGTTTGTTCTTTTCATAAACCACATATGGATCCACCAGTGTCATTGGATGTGTGTTCTTTTCATGAACCACACATAGTGTCATTGCATGTCTGTTCCTTTCATAAACCACACATGGATCCACCAGTTTCATTGCATGTGTGTTCTTTTCATGAACAACAGCAGGAGTCATTGCATGTCTATTCTTCTCACAATCCACATAAGGATACACCAGTGTTAGTGCATGCATGTTCTTTTCATGAACCACAGCCAGAGTCATTGCATGTCTGTTCTTCTCACAAACCACACATGGATCCACCAGTGTCATTGCATGCGTGTTCTTTTCATGAACCACAGCCAGAGTCATTGCATGTGTGTTCTTCTCACAAACCACATAAGGATACACCAGAGTCATTGCATGTCTGTTCTTTTCATGAACCACACCTAGTGTCATTGCATGTCTATTCATCTCACAAACGACATAAGGATCCACCTGTGTCATTGGATGTCTGTTTTTTTCATGAACCACACCCAGTGTCCTTGCATGCCGGTTGTTCTCACAAACCACACATGGATCCACCAGTCTCATTGCATGTCTGTTCTTTTCATGAACCACACATGGATCCACCCAGAGTCATTGCATGTGTGTTCTTCTCACAAACCACACATGGATCCACTAGTGTCATTGCATGTGTGTTCTTTTCATGAACCACACCCAGTGTGATTGCATGTATGTTCCTTTCACAAACCACATATGGATCCACCAGTGTCATTGCATGTGTGTTTTTTCATAAACCATAGCTAGAGTCATTACATGTCTGTTCTTCTCACAAACCACCTAAGGATACACAAGTGTGATTGCATGTCTGTTCTTTTCATGAACCACAGCTAGAGTCATTGCATGTCTGTTATTCTCACAAACCACATAAGGATTAACCAGTGTCATTGGATGTGTGTTCTTTTCATGAACCACATCTAGGGTCATTGCATGTGTGTTCTTCCGATAAACCACACATGGATCCACCAGTGTCATTGCATGTCTATTCTTGTCACAAACCATACATGGATCCACCAAGTGTGATTGCATGTCTATTCTTCTCACAAACTACATAAGGATACACCAGTGTCATTGCATGCGTGTTCTTTTCATCAACCACAGCCAGAGTCATTGCATGTCTGTTCTTCTCATATACCACATAAGGATCCACCAGTGTCATTGGATGTGTGTTCTTTTCATGAACCACACCTAGTGTCATTGCATGTGTGTTCTTTTCATTAAACTACACATGGATCCACTAGTGTCATTTGATGTCTGTTCTTTTCATGAACCACACATGGATCCACCAGTGTCATTGCATGTGTATTCTTCTCACAAACCACACATGGATCCAGCCAGTGTGATTGCATGTTTGTTCTTTTCATAAACCACATATGGATCCACCAGTGTAATTGGATGTGTATTCTTTTCATGAACCACAACCAGTGTCATTGCATGTCCGTTCCTTTCATAAACCACACATGGATCCACCAGTGTCATTGCATGCGTGTTATTTTCATGAACCACAGCAAGAGTCATTGCACGTCTATTCTTCTCACAATCCACATAAGGATACACCAGTGTCATTGCATGCATGTTCTATTCATGAACCACAGCCAGAGTCATCGTATGTCTGTTCTTCTCACAAACCACACATGGATCCACCAGTGTCATTGCATGCGTGTTCTTTTCATGAACCATAGCCAGAGTCATTGTATGTCTATTCTTCTCACAAACCACATAAGGATCCACCAGTGTCATTGGATGTGTGTTCTTTTCATGAACCACACCCATTGTCATTGCATGTGTGTTTTCTCACAAACCACACATGGATCCACCAGTGTCATTACATGTGTGTTCTTTTCACAAACCACATAAGGATACACCAGAGTCATTGCATGTGTGTTCTTTTCATGAACCATAGCAAGAGTCATTGCATGTCTATTCTTCTCACAAACCACGTAAGGATACACCAGTGTTATTGCATGTCTGTTCTTTTCATGAACCAGAGCTAGAGTCATTGCATGTCTGTTCTTCTCACAAACCACATAAGGATCCACCAGTGTCATTGGATGTGTGTTCTTTTCGTGAACCACACCTAGTGTCATTGCATGTATGCTCCTTTCATGAACCACACATGGATCCACTAGTGTCATTGCATGTCTGTTCTTTTCATGAACCACACATGGATCCACCCAGAGTCATTGCATGTGTGTTCTTCTCACAAACCACCTAAGGATACACCAGAGTCATTGCATGTCTGTTCTTCTCATGAACCACATCTAGAGTCATTGCATGTCTGTTCTCACAAACCACATAAGGATCAACAAGTGTCATTGGATGTCTGTTCTTTTCATGAACCACACCTAGTGTCATTACATGTCTGTTGTTCTCACAAACCACACATGGATCCACCGGTGTCATTACATGTCTGTTCTTTTCATGAACCAAACATGGATCCACCCAGAGTCATTGCATATGTGTTCTTCTCACAAACCACACATGGATCCACTAGTGTCATTGCATGTGTGTTCTTTTCATGAACAACACCAAGTGTGATTGCATGTCTATTCCTTTCACAAACCACATATAGATCCACCAATGTCACTGCATGTGTGTTCTTTTCATAAACTATAGCTAGAGTCATTGCATGTCTGTTCTTCTCACTAACCACATAAGGATACACCAGTGTCATTGCATGTCTGTTCTTTTCATGAACCACAGCTAGAGTCATTGCATGTCTATTCTTCTCACAAAGCACATAAGGATCCACCAGTGTCATTGGATGTGTGTTCTTTTCACGAACCACATCTAGTGTCATTGCATGTGTGTTCTTCTGACAAACCACACATGGATCCACCAGTGTCATTGCATGTCTATTCTTGTCACAAACCACACATGGATCCACCAAGTGTGATTGCATGTCTGTTCTTCTCACAAACTACATAAGGATACACCAGCGTCATTGCATGCGTGTTCTTTGCATGAACCATAGCCAGAGTCATTGCATGTCTGTTCTTCTCACATACCACATAAGGATCCACCAGTGTCATTGGATGTGTGTTCTTTTCATGAACCACACCCAGTGTCATTGCATGTGTGTTCTTTTCATTAAACCACACAAGGATCCACCAGTGTCATTGGATGCCTGTTCTTTTCATGAACTACAGATGGATCCACCAGTGTCATTGCATGTCTGTTTTTCCCACAAACCACATAAGGATACACCAGTGTCATTGCATGTCTGTTCTTCTCATGAACCACATCTAGATTCATTGCATGTCTGTTCTTCTCACAAACCACATAAGGATCTACCAGTGTCATTGGATGTGTGTTCTTTTCATGAACCACACCTAGTGTCATTGCATGTTTGTTCTTCTCATAATCCACACATGTATCCACCAGTGTCATTGCATGTCTGTTCTTTTCATGAACCACAGCCAGAGTCATTGCATGTCTGTTCTTCTCACAAACCACACATAAGGATTCACCAGTGTCATTGCATGTCTGTTCTTTTCATGAACCACACATGGATCCACCCAGTGTGATTGTATGTCTGTTCTTCTCACAAACCACACATGGATCCAATAGTGTCATTGCATGTCTGTTCTTTTCATGAACCACACCCAGTGTCATTGCATGTCTGTTCTCCTTACAAACCACATATGGATCCACCAGTGTCATTGGATGTGTGTTCTTTTCATGAACCACATCCAGTGTCATTGCATGTCTGTTCCTTTCATAAACTACACATGGATCCACCGGTGTCATTGCATGTGTGTTCTTTTCATTAAACACACCCAGTATCATTGCATGTGTATTCTTCTCATAAACCACACATGGATCCACCAGTGTGATTGCATGTGTGTTCTTTTTACGAACCACAGCCAGAGTCATTGGATGTGTGTTCCTCTCACAAACCACATAAGGATCCACCAGTGTCATTGGATGTGTGTTCTTTTCATGAACCACACCCAGTGTCATTGCATGTCTGTTGTTCTCACAAACCACACATGGATCCACCAGTGTCATTGGATGTCTGTTTTTTTTCATGAACCACACATGGATCCACCCAGAGTCATTGCATGTGTGTTCTTCTCACAAACCACACATGGATCCACTAGTGTCATTGCATCTATGTTCTTTTCATGAACCACACCCAGTGTGATTTCATGTTTGTTCCTTACACAAACCACCTATGGATCCACCAGTGTCATTGCATGTGTGTTCTTTTCATGAACCACAACTAGAGTCATTGCATATCTGTTCTTCTCACAAACCACATAAGGATACATAGTGCCATTGCATGTCTGTTCTTATCACAAACCACATAAGGATCCAGTAGTGTTATTGGATGTGTGTTCTTTTCATCAACCACATCCATTGTCATTGCATGTGTGTTCTTCTCAAAAACCACACATGGATCCACTAGTGTCATTGCATGTCTATTCTTGTCACAAACCACACATGGATCCACCAGTGTCATCGCATGCGTGTTCTTTTCATGAACCACAGCCAGAGTCATTGCATGTCTGTTCTTCTCACATACCACATAAGGATCCACGAGTGTCATTGGATGTGTGTTCTTTTCATGAACCACACCAGTGTCATTGCATGTGTGTTGTTTTCATTAAACCACACATGGATCCACCAGTGTCATTGGATGTCTGTTCTTTTCATGAACCACACATGGATTCACCAGTGTCATTGCATGTCCGTTCTTCTCACAAACCACATAAGGATACACCAGTGTCATTGCATGTTTGTTCTTCTCATGAACCATATCTATAGTCATTGCATGTCTGTTCTTCTCACAAACCACATAAGGATCCACTAGTGTCATTGGATGTGTGTTCTTTTCATGAACCACACCCAGTGTCATTGCATGTCTGTTCTTCTCACAAACCACACATGGATCTACTAGTGTCATTGCATGTATGTTCTTTTGATGAATCACACATGGATCTACCTAGTGTGATTGCATGTCTATTCTTTTCACAAACCACATATGAATCCACTAGTGTCATTGCATGTCTGTTCTTTTCAAGAACCACACCTAGTGTCATTGCATGTTTGTTCCTTTCATAAACCACCGATGGATGCACGAGTGTCATTGGATGTGTGTTCTTTTCATGAACCACACCCAGTGTCATTGCACGTCTGTTCCTTTCATAATCTACACATGGATGCACCAGTGTCATTGGATGTGTGTTCTTTTCATGAACCACACCCAGTCTCATTGCATGTCTGTTCTTCTCACAAACCACACATAAGGATGCACCGGTGTCATTGCAAGTCTGTTCTTTTCATGAACCACACATGGATCCACCCAGTGTGATTGCATGTCTATTCTACTCACAAACCACACATGGATCCACCAGTGTCATTGCATATCTGTTCTTTTCATGAACTACACCCAGTGTCATTGCATGTCTATTCTCCTCACAAACCACATATGGATCCACCAGTGTCATTGGATGTGTGTTCTTTTCATGAACCACACCCAGTGTCATTGCATGTTTGTTCCTTTCATAAAATACACATGGATCCACCAGTGTCACTTCATGTGTGTTCTTTTCATTAACCACACCCAGTGTCATTGCATGTGTGTTCTTCTCACAAACCACACATGGATCCACCAATGTGATTGCATGTGTGTTCTTTTTCATGAACCATAGCCACAGTCATTGAATGTGTGTTCCTCTCACAAACCACATAAGGATCCACCAGTGTCATTGGATGTGTGTTCTTTTCATGAACCACACCCAGTGTCATTGCATGTGTGTTCGTTTCATTAAACCACACATGGATCCACCAGTATCATTGGATGTCTGTTCTTGTCATGAACCACACCTGGATCCACCAGTATTATTGCATGTCTGTTTTTCTCACAAACCACATAAGGATACACCAGTGTCATAGCATGTCTGTTCTTCTCATGAACCACATCTAGAGTCATTGCATATCTGTTCTTCTCACAAACCACATAAGGATCCACCAGTGTCATTGGATGTGTGCTCTTTTCATGAACCACACCAAGTGTCATTGCATGTCTATTCTTCTCACAAACCACACATGGATCCACAAGTGTCATTACATGTATGTTCTTTTCATGAACCACACATGGATCCACCTAGTGTGATTGCATGTCTGTTCTTTTCACAAACCACATATGGATCCACCAGTGTCATTGCATGTCTGTTCTTTTAATGAACCACACCTAGTGTCATTGCATGTATGTTCCTTTCGTAAACCACACATGGATCCACCAGTGTCATTGGATGTGTGTTCTTTTCATGAACCACACCCAGTCTCATTGCATGCCTGTTCTTCTCACAAACCACACATAAGGATCCACCAGTGTCATTGCATGTTTGTTCTTTTCATGAACCACACATGGATCCACCCAGTGTGATTGCATGTCTGTTCTTCTCACAAACCACACATGGATCCACTAGTGTCATTGCATGCCTGTTCTTTTCATGAACCACGCCTAGTGTCATTGCATGTCTGTTCTCCTCACAAACCACATATGGATCCACCAGTGTCATTGGATGTGTGTTCTTTTCATGAACCACACCCAGTGTCATTGCATGTATATTCCTTTCATAAACTACACATGGATCCACCAGTGTCATTGCATGTGTGTTCTTTTCATTAACCACACCCAGTGTCATTGCATGTGTGTTGTTCTCACAAACCACACATGGATCCACTAGTGTGATTACATGTGTGTTCTTTTTCATGAACCACAGCCAGAGTCATTGAATGTGTGTTCCTCTCACAAACCACATAAGGATCTACCAGTGTCATTGGATGTGTGTTCTTTTCATGAACGACACCCAGTGTCATTGTATATTTGTTCTTCTCACAAACCACACATGGATCCACCAATATCATTGCATGTTTGTTCTTTTCATGAACCACACATGGATCCACCCAGTGTCATTGCATCTCTGTTCTTTTCACAAACCACATATCGATCCACCAATGTCATTGAATGTCAGTTCTTTTTATGAACCACACCCAGTGTCATTGCATGTCTGTTCCTTTCATAAACCACACATGGATCCACCAGTGTCATTGCATGTGTGTTCTTTTCATGAACCACAGCTAGAGTCATTGCATGTTTGTTCTTCTCACAAACCACATAAGGATACACCAGTGTCATTGCATGTCTGTTCTTTTCATGAACCACAGCTAGAGTCATTGCATATCTGTTCTTCTCACAAACCACATAAGGATCCACCAGTGTCATTGGATGTGTGTTCTTTTCATGAAACACACCCAATGTCGTTGCATGTCTGTTCCTTTCATAAACCACACATGGATCCACCAGTGTCATTGCATGTTTGTTCCTATCATAAACCACACATGGATCCACCAGTGTCATTGCATGTCTGGTCTTCTCACAAACCACATAAGGATACACTAGTGTCATTGCATGTGTGTTATTTTCATGAACCACGCCCAATGTCATTGCATGTGTGTTCTTCTCACAAACCACACATGGATCCACCAGTGTCATTGCATGTATGTTCTTGTCACAAACCACACATGGATCCACCAAGTGTGATTGCATGTCTGTTCTTCTCACAAACCACAAATGGATCCATCAATTTCATTACATGCATGTTCTTTTCATGAACCACACCTAGTTTCATTGCATGTCTGTTCTTCTCACAAACCACATAAGGATCCACCAGTGTCATTGCATGTGTGTTCTTTTCATGAACCACACCCAGTGTCATTGCATGTGTGTTCTTTTCATTAAACCACACATGGATCCATCAGTTTAATTGGATGTCTGTTATTTTCATGAACCACACATGGATCCACCAGTGTCATTGCATGTCTGTTCTTCTCATAAACCACATAAGGATACACTAGTGTCATTGCATGTCTATTCTTCTCATGGACCACATCTAGAGTCATTGCGTGTATGTTCTTCTCACAAACCACATAAGGATCCACCACTGTCATTGGATATGTGTTCTTTTCATGAACCACACCCAGTGTCATTGCATGTCTGTTCTTCACACAAACCACACATGGATCCACCAGTGTCATTGCATGTCTGTTCTTTTCATGAACCACACATGGATCCACCTAGTGTAATTGGATGTCTGTTCTTTTCACAAACCACATATGGATCCACCAGTGTCATTTCATGTCTGTTCTTTTCATGAACCACACCTAGTGTCATTGCATGTCTATTCCTTTCATAAACCAGACATGGATCCACCAGTGTCATTGGATGTGTGTTCTTCTCATGAACCACACCCAGTGTCATTGCATGTCTGTTCCTTACATAAAACACACATGGATCCACCAGTGTCATTGCATATCTGTTCTTTTCCTGAACCACATCCAGGGTCATGCATGTCCGTTCTTCTCACAAACCACACATAAGGATCCACTAGTGTCATTGCATGTCTGTTCTTTTCATGAACCACACATGGATCCACCCAGTGTGATTGCATGTCTGTTCTTCTCCTAAACCACACATGGATCCACCAGTGTCATTGCATGTCTGTTCTTTTCATGAACCACACCCAGTGTCATTGCATGTCTGTTCTTCTCACAAACCACATATGGATCCGCCAGTGTCATTGGATGTGTGTTGTTTTCATGAACCACACCCAGTGGCATTGCATGTCTGTTCCTTTCATAAACCACACATGGATCCACCACTGTCATTGCATGTGTGTTCTTTTCATTAACCACACCTAGAGTCATTGCATGTCTGTTCTTCTCACAAACCACACATGGATCCACCAGTGTCATTGCAGGTATGTTCTTTTCATGAACCACACATGGATCCACCTAGTGTGATTGCATGTATGTTCTTTTCACAAACCACATTGGATCCACCAGTGTCATTGCATGTCTGTTCTTTTCATGAACCACACCTAGTGTCATTGCATGTTTGTTCCTTTCATAAACCACACATGGATCCACCAGTGTCATTGGATGTGTGTTCTTTTCATGAACCACACCCAGTCTCATTGCATGTTTGTTCTTCTCACACGCCACAAATAAGGATCCACCAGTGTCATTGCATGTCTGTTCTTTTCATGAACCACAGATAGATCCACCAGTGTGATTGCATGTCTTTTCTTCTCACAAACCACACATGGATCCACTAGTGTCATTGCATGTCTATTCTTTTCATGAACCACGCCCAGTGTCATTGCATGTCTGTTCTCCTCACAAACCACATATGGATCCACCAGTGTCATTCGATGTGTGTTCTTTTCATTAACCACACCCAGTGTCATTGCATGTATGTTCCTTTCATAAACTACACATGGATCCACCAGTGTCATTGCATGTGTGCTCTTTTCATTAACCAGACCCAGTGTCATTGCATGTGTGTTCTTCTCACAAACCACAAATGGATCCACCAGTGTGATTGCATGTGTGTTCTTTTTCATGAACCACAGCCAGAGTCATTGAATGTGTGTTCCTCTCGCAAAGCACATAAGGATCTACCAATGTCATTGGATGCGTGTTCTTTTCATGAACCACACCCAGTGTCATTGCATGTGTGTTCTTCTCACAAACCAGACATGGATCCACCAATATCATTGCATGTCTGTTCTTTTCATGAACCACACATGGATCCACCCAGTGTGATTGCATGTCTGTTCTTTTCACAAACCACATATCGATCCACCAATGTCATTGCATGTCAGTTCTTTTCATGAACCACACCCAGTGTTATTGCATGTCTGTTCCTTTCATAAACCACACATGGATCTACCAGTGTCATTGCATGTATGTTCTTTTCATGAACCACAGCTAGAGTCATTGCATGTTTGCTCTTCTCACAAACCACATAAGGATACACCAGTGTCATTGCATGTCTGTTCTTTTCATGAACCACAGCTAGAGTCATTGCATGTCTGTTCTTCTCACAAACCACATAAGGATCCACCAGTGTCATTGGATGTGTGTTATTTTCATGAAACACACCCAGTCTCATTGCATGTCTGTTGCTTTCATAGACCACACATGAATCCCTAGTGTCATTGCATGTCTGTTCCTTTCATAAACCACACATGGATCCACCAGTGTCATTGCATGTCTGGTCTTGTCACAAACCACATAAGGATACACTAGTGTCATTGCATGTGTGTTCTTTTCATGAACCACACCCAGTGTGATTGCATGTCTGTTCCTTTCACAAACCACATATGGATCCACCAGTGTCATTGCATGTGTGTTCTTTTCATGAACCACAGCTAGAGTCATTGCATGTCTGCTCTTTTCATGAACCACAGATAGAGTCATTGCATGTCTATTCTTCTCACAAACCACATAAGGATCCACCAGTATCATTGGATGTGTGTTATTTTCATGAACCACACCCAGTGTCATTGCATGTGTGTTCTTCTCACAAACCACACATGGATCCACCAGTGTCATTGCATGTATGTTCTTGTCACAAACCACACATGGATCCACCAAGTGTGATTGCATGTCTGTTCTTCTCACAAACCACATAAGGATCCACCAGTGTCATTGCATGTGTGTTCTTTTCATTAAACCACACATGGATCCAGCAGTTTCATTGGATGTCTATTCTTCTCATGAACCACATCTAGAGTCATTGCATGTATGTTCTTCTCACAAACCACATAAGGATCCACCAGTGTCATTGGATATGTGTTATTTTCATGAACCACACCCAGTGTCATTGGATGTATGTTCTTCTCACAAACCACACATGGATCCACCAGTGTCATTGCATGTCTGTTCTTTTCATGAACCACACATGGATCCACCCACTGTAATTGCATGTCTGTTCTATTCACAAACCACAAATGGATCCACCAGTGTCATTGCATGTCTATTCTTTTCATGAACCACACCTAGTGTCATTGCATGTCTGTTCCTTTCATAAACCACACATGGATCCACCAGTGTCATTGGATGTGTGTTCTTCTCATGAACCACACCCAGTATCATTGCATGTCTGTTCCTTTCATAAACCACACATGGATCCGCCAGTGTCATTGCATATCTGTTCTTTTCATGACCCACAACCAGTGTCATTGCATGTCCGTTCTTCTCACAAACCACACATAAGGATCCACCAGTGTCATTGCATGTCTGTTCTTTTCATGAACCACACATGGATCCACCCAGTGTGATTGCATGTCTGTGCTTCTCATAAACCACACATGGATCCACCAGTGTCATTGCATGTCTGTTCTTTTCATGAACCAGACCCAGTGTCAATGCATGTCTGTTCTCCTCACAAACCACATATGGATCCGCAAGTGTCATTGGATGTGTGTTCTTTTCATGAACCACACCCAGTGCCATTGCATGTCTGTTCCTTTCATAAACCACACATGGATCCACCACTGTCATTGCATGTGTGTTCTTTTCATTAACCACACCCAGATTCATTGCATGTGTATTCTTCTCACAAACCACACATGGATCCACCAGTGTGATTGCATGTGTGTTATTTTTCAGGAACCACAGCCAGAGTCATTGGATGTGTGTTCCTCTCATAAACCACATAAGGATTAACCATTGTCATTGGATGTGTGTTCTTTTCATGAACCACACCCAGTGTCATTGCATGTGTGTTCTTCTCACAAACCACACATGGATCCACCAGTAACATTGCATGTCTATTATTTTCATGAACCACACATGGATCCACCCAGTGTGATTGCAAGTTTGTTCTTTTCACAAACCACATATGGATCCACCAGTATCATTGCATGTCTGTTCTTTTCATGAACCACACCTAGTGTCATTGCATGTATGTTTCTTTCATAAACCACACATGGGTCCACCAGTGTCATTGCATGTGTCTTCTTTTCATGAACCACAGGTAGAGTCATTGCATGTTTGTTCTTCTCACAAACCACATAAGGATACACCAGTATCATTGCATGTCTGTTCTTTTCATGAACCACAACTAGAGTCATTGTATGTATGTTCTTCTCACAAACCACATAAGGATCCGCTAGTGTCATTAGATGTGTGTTCTTTTCATGAACCACACCCAGTGTCATTGCATGTCTGTTCCTTTCATAAACCACACATGGATCCACCAGTGTCATTGCATGTCTCTTCCTTTCATAAACCACACATGGATCCACCAGTGTCATTGCATGTATGTTCTTCTCACAAACCACATAGGGATACACCAGTGTCATTGCAAGTCTTTTCTTCTCATGAACCACATCTAGAGTCATTGCATGTATGTTCTTCTCACAAACCACATAAGGATCCACCAGTGTCATTGGACATGTGTTATTTTCATGAACCATACCTAGTGTCATTGCATGTCAGTTCTTCTCATAAACCACACATGGATCCACCTGTGTCATTGCATGTCTGTTCCTTTCATAAACCACAGCTAGAGTCATTGCATGTCTGTTCTTCTCACAAACCACATAAGGATCCACCAGTGTCAGTGGGTGTGTGTTCTTTTCATGAACCACACCCAGTGTAATTGCATGTGTGTTCTTGTCACAAACCACACATGGATCCACCAGTGTCATTGCATGTCTGTTCTTGTCACAAACCACACATGGATCCACCAAGTGTGATTGCATGTGTGTTCTTTTCATAAACCACATATGAATCCACCAATATCATTGCATGCGTGTTCTTTTCATGATCCACACCCAGTGTCATTGCATGTCTGTTCTTCTCACAAGCCACATAAGGATCCACCAGTGTCATTGATGTGTGTTCTTGTCATGAACCACACCCACTGTCATTTCATGTGTGTTCTTTTCATTAAACCACACATGGATCCACCAGTGTCATTGGATGTATGTTCTTTTCATGAACCACACATGGATCCACCAGTGTCATTGCATGTCTGTTCTCATCACAAACCACATAAGGATACACCAGTGTCATTGCATGTCTGTTCTTCTCATGAACCACATCTAGAGTCATTGCATGTCTGTTCTTCTCAAAAAGCACATAAGGATCCACCAGTGTCATTGGATGTGTGTTCTTTTCATGAACCACACCCAATGTCATTGCATGTCTGTTCTTCTCACAAACCACACATGGATCTACCAGTGTCATTGCATGTCTGTTCTTTTCATGAACCACACATGGATCCACCCAGTGTGATTGCATCTCTATTTTTTTCACAAACCACATATGGATCCACCAGTGTCATTGCATGTATGTTATTTTTATGAACCACACCCAGCGTCATTGCATGTCTGTTCCTTTCATAAACCACACATGGATCCACCAGTGTCATTGCATGTGTGTTCTTTTCATGAACCACAACCAGAGTCATTGCATGTCTGTTCTTCTCACAAACCACATAAGGATACACCAGTGTCATTGCATGTCTGTTCTTTTCATGAACCACAAATGGATTCACCAGTGTCATTGCATGCATGTTGTTTTCATGAACCACAGCTAGAGCCATTGCATGTGTGTTCTTCTCACAAACCACATAAGGATACACCAGTGTCATTGCATGTGTGTTCTTCTCACAAACCACACATGGATCCACCAGTGTCATTGCATGTCTGCTCTTTTCATTAACCACGGTTAGAGTCATTGCATCTGTGTTCTTTTCAAAAACCACATATCACCAGTGTCATTGCATGTGTGACCTTAGGAGAGCCCTAACCTTAGCCCCCCAATGGTGGCCGTCAGACCGAGTCTTCTAGAAGGCACACCCTAATACAGTTGTTCTGCTTGACCATTGTTACATACCGTTCAATCGGGGCGCTTGGACGATTGGGATGGTCTTCGTGAGAGCGATCCGCGAGTAGGCTATTCTGTGGCATGATTGGCCACGCCTGCTCTAGACAAACTGGCAACACCGGGCGCTCCCTTTTGCGAGTGTCACGACTCACGAGTTCAGTGGGACATATTCGAGTGTCACGTCCCCATTACTTATCTTCCCCCCTTCCCCGTACTTATCTTCCTTCGCCTCGAAGCCACTTTCCCTACTTCACTCCCATGCTGCCGTAGCATCAAGCCGACGGCGCCTCCAGCCCAATCCCTCTTCGACAAATTCTCCCCTCTCGCCATGGGTTCAAGGGGAGACGGCGAGGAAACACGTCGTGACGACAGGGACGGTGATTTCGATGTGAGTCATCTCATCTCTATATCTATCATTAGTGGCCAGTTATCTATTTTGATCTAGATCTACTATGTTTACTCATGCACGTATGATGTGTTAGGCCAACCAGACTTTGTATGACTCCGACTATGACGGTTTAGCGGATGAAGACAGTCCTCTTCTATGTAAACATGGATATGCGCCTGCTAAATTTGTAGCATTCGAAGGACGAAACACAGGCAGGAGGTTTCTATGGTGTCAAGGACATCGTGCAATGATGCAAGGTGGAATTTGCGGTGTTGTCAAATGGGTTGATCCAGAGTGGCCCAAATCGATGCAAAAAACGCTAGACAAACTATGGGATATGACTGTTGAGTTGAAAAATCCGTAGTCAGCTCACTTCTTGACAGTGTTGAGATGAAGCTATGGGACCGAGTTGACACGACCAAGCTTAACCGAGATCCTAGGAGGGTGCAAGACAAGGTTAGCAAAGTCGAGAAGGAGAGGGACGTGGCGTTGGCCCTGAAGGCTAAAGCAAAGCAAGAACTAACTCAAGCAAGGAATGATCTTCACCAGGACAAAGTCCTGCAGTTCACAACTACGAGTATTGACAAGTGCATGAGGAAAAATACAGAGAAACAATTGAAGCTGTGCAAGGAAGATGCTAAAAGGAACGAGCAGACAAATTGATCCTTGCTCTCGCAGGAAGATGCGCATCGGGCTAAGATTAGGAAGATCAAGGAGATGTGTGATAACTAGTTCTATTTAGCCTGAGCTCTGGGCCTTTTTAAGTTGTAATAGTAGTACTTGTTGACCTAGCGGTCTGAACTACTGGTCCCGGACTCCTGGGAGGAAAAAAATTGGTCTCCCGTTAATCCGTCTTAACCCTGCATTACTTCCGTTTGTCTGATCATGGTGGTATTCTGACGTTGGTGGCCGCATGAAAATGGCACAACCACAATTTATAAAGTGGAAGCACGTACACCCGGTTAATGGAGATCCGAGAGCTTCACCAGACGTAGGGGATGTAGGAGCAGGGAGGCGGTGAGATAGACGGGCTCAAGCATCTGGGCATTATCGATTGCCATTGTAGTTTATGTTGCCATGTCGTTGTGAAGCATCTGAAATAAGTTGCTGCTTCGTGGAGTGTGGCAGCTTAAATAATTTATTTTTGTGCCACTTACATTCCATCGAATTTGGAGACCTCCTGCCCCTCAGCAATCGTGGAACCGGTGCTGCGTGTTTTCGGATAGTAGTGGCACAATCACAATTTCGGATTCAACTACTAACTCGGGCGTTTCCAAACCCTAAGTCGCGGTACATTTTACTCAGAGAACGTGGGTAGATTGTTTCACCCAGCAAAGTGCCACACATAGAGCTCCAGAATTTAACCGAATTACATATATAGGTTCAAGTTCAACACATTACTATGCATCTTCATTACCAGCAGCCTTCTTCTGCAGCCTGGGTGCCAAGCCTTCACTTCCACTGGCTTCTTCATTTCCTGCCTTCTTCCTCTTCCTCGGTGCCATTTTTCATAGCTTCACGTACTCTGCATCGCCGGGACAATCAACACCAGAATCGTGTCCAGCATCATCTTTCCACTCGATTTTACCTTCTTCAGCAAAAAATGATCGACTGGCAAATATGTTTCTAACCTGCGCGCTTCTCACAAAGAAACATGACTGTTGCATAACTTCCCAATATCTACAGAGTAAATGAAACAAAAATTACAATTCAGCACAAACATGCGAACCCCAAGAGACTTTTGCTTACCAGGAGCTAATTGGGTTCGAGCGACCACCCTGTCCAAGAATAGAAGGGCAACTCCTAGTTGTAGTAGCTTCCACATCTAGTACATCACAATTCAGCTCAAACATGCAATCTGAAGCACACCTTTTCATCAACCCAATTAGCTAACTGTCACACGTTAGAGGAACCATGATGCCACGTTCATCCATGAAGCTGAACTTTGTAGTCTGCTTCGGCCATAATTCATCATGATTACGCAAAGCAGCAACCATACCAGATATAGTGAAAATCTACACATGTGCTTCTTCCATCGTGATACAATGGTGTCCATACCACTTGCCCTTCACCCTTGTTGATTTAGAGTCGT
The DNA here is from genome assembly GCA_023614405.1 of Avena insularis. Taxonomy (NCBI): domain Eukaryota; kingdom Viridiplantae; phylum Streptophyta; class Magnoliopsida; order Poales; family Poaceae; genus Avena; species Avena insularis. Next base: position 511,453,298 of record CM042690.1, read on the forward strand.
ACCTGAAGAGGACTACCGTAAGTAGGTAAGGGTGGTCCGTGGAGATCCCACTTGACAGAAAACTATGGACAAAATATGTTTGTGAGCCTTGGGCTAACAAACAATGGTAGGTTCAGTAGCCAGCTAGCAGTTATAATGTGTGCATAGCAAAGAGAAGTGTAGCTCACCCGCATGTAGCCAGAACTTCTTCTTCCTTGGTAGTAGGATCTGCCATCCCCCGAGCTGCTCGGCTCGTCGGCAGCGGAGGCGGGCTAGAGCCTCGCAACGGCGGCTATGGCATGCGCCATTGGAGCTCGGGACCAGCGACTAGGCGCAGCAACTTGGCACCGGAAGTCAAATGTCCGAAGGGATCGTCCTGCTTGGAGGGTGGATTCCGACGCCGCCGGTGCTAGGGGATGGGAGGGAATGGATTTTTGCAATTGGTCAACGCATCCAATCCACTTAGTTCCTCGATTTGCCTAAGAGGTTGCCGTGTTGGCGCTTGCATCACGGATAGATGTCCGACATGTGGGTCCCGACCTTCTACTTCACGGGGTAGTTTAACAGAATGTTTGTATTTGGCAGGGGTGAGATGAGTTTGCGCCTGAGTAATTGGCAGCCCAACTTTACGAAACACGGCAATTACAGGCAATTTGGATACCGCCATTCACTTGCCCATAAACTTTCGGGACGCAAACAAACAATCCCTTGATTTACAAGGAAAGAAAAATTATCTAATCAGTTAATTTGAAAAAGAAACCTTGAACAAAGGAAAATTAGAAGTGTTATCAAAATAGAGTGAGAACAAGTCGAGGTAGAATCTTCAAGTCATAAAGATGCTTCATATACAATTGGAATTTGGTAATTGAGATCATTAAACTTTGGATTCCTACATGAAGTGGAACGTATGGCTAGCTCCTTTGCACAACACTTAAACAAAAGTGTGATCATATATAAAAAAGAGAGAAGAAAAAGAGCGAATGTGCAAAGAGAAAATAGGCATACACCACTATATTGTAGTATGACATAGAAGCATTTTGAGATTTTGAATCCCAAGTGAATATGTTAATCGTTTAAATCCCAAGTGAATATGTTAATCCTAAAACACTTTGGAATACCTCGCTAACTCATTCGGTCGAACCGAATACTTTTACATCATGTTGAGATTCATCTTTTGTGAATTATTAATCACTAAGGTGTGGAAGCCTGTTAATATTATTCAGATGGTGGAGGGGGAACTTGCCCAAGGGATCCATCTTTGCCCTCCGTAGATCTGGGAGGCCAAGGCATCGATCTTGATCTTCATCAACCGCTGCACCACCATCATCACCATCCATCCCATCTTCACACCCATCTAGATCTTGTTGTAATTTCCATATTCATTGTGGATTTATACAAGAACTATTCATTTACAATAGATTCCATTACCATTGCCATGATATTGATTTCCTCCATGTCTGAGTAGATCATTAGTTCTTGGGGAGATGGAGAAACCCTAGCATATGATTGAGATAAGATAGAGATTATTATGTTATGCATCATTATGTGTATGTTTTAATTGTCTTCATCTTGATGTTGGGAGTTGTGCACGTCCTTAATATTTGCCTCTTATGGGGACACAATGAAGGGGATTACTTGTTGGTAGACGGAGGGATGATATCACTTACTGTGACTATAAAGCTGTTGTCATTCTTTACGTACTAACTTTGGGAAATAAGGAGAACTCATAAAATCATGTCCATGCCACGGGAGAAATCCCTTAATAGCGAGATAATACGATTGATGTCGTTTATCTATCAGCTGTGGTTATGAAGGATGATGTGAGCAGTGGTTGCTGCCTATTTGTCCATATATGGAGCTCCTCCCACATACATACATATCATGAGAATATTGGTTATAATAATCTTGATTGCTTAGTCTAAATTGCTAGCGGTGTATCCACCACTCCCTGAGAATGCCTTTTCCCCTAGGGTTGTTCCAAGCTCTTTTACACACACGATTCTTACTTTCTGCATTAAGATTTACTTTACTTTAATTGCTTCATCCAATCGAAAACCCAAAAACAATTCTACTTTTCTTGCATCTCAAAGTTATTCCCTAAGTACTTCGTTTAGTTTTAGTTAAAAGCATTTTCGTTCGCCTACTGCTCCCTGTGGGATCGATATCTTTATTATGAAACTATCTACAAACGATCTGTTAGGGGAGATAGCTCTAAAACCAGAACTCTAGATTATGATATTCAAGAACTACCCCCCGCGCCGACATTGCCCTCCTCTTGGAGAAGTGGGCTCTGGTCAGGCGCAGCCGTGGAGCCCTCTTGAATAGGGTTGAGCGGGCGATAATCATCGTTGTGGGGGGAGGGGAGAGGGGCTGCTCTGGAGTGGGGAGGCAATGTCGGGGACGCTCTAAGGGATGTCCCTAGGAGCTCTGAAAGAAAAAGCACCAAGTCAAAAAGAAGAACCAGTAAGAAACAAAGGCAAACGAAGCAGAAAATCCGAAGGAGCAGAATCAAAGAACTTACTCATCCGTGGTAGGAGGAGCCCAAGGCTGGGGCACCCTCTGAACCGTGACCTGGGCGGCAGGCTTGGCCGAGGGTTTAACCTCGGACTTCTTTTGCCTCTTCTTGGGCGGCGCCCAGGCTTCGGACCGGAGCTGGAGCCGGGCCACCAGTTGCAAGGGGAGGAACCTCGTGGACCTGATCGTCTGGGTTAGCTGAAGATTCGGACATAGCCAGGTATGCGTAAGGGATGAGAACCGAATCAAGTACCTCAAGGAGCTCAATGTCTGAATCATCATTGTCTGGCCAATCCCTTAGAGAAGAGGCCTTACCAGTGCTGCGTCTGACGACGTCCGGGGTAGGCAGGAAGGCCTCCGGATTAGGCTCCACCTCGTCCTCCTCAGTGCGGTCCTCCAACCATTTGCTTGCCAGCACCTCGCCATCCTCCAGTGGTTGATGGAGAAATTTCTGAGAGAATAATTGCTAAGTTACAAAGGAAAACCGACATATGAAGAAGATCCGGAAAACAAGGAAGGGCTAGTTTACCTTTGGACGAGGGTTGGCGCGGGTGAAGGGCTCGAGTCCCCACTCCCAATCCTCGGAGAACTCCTTCTCCACGTTGAATATGGACTTAACTCGGCGGTAAACCACCGAGTTATCTAGATCGAGAGAAGAGGTCCGGTGAGGGTCAAGGGGGCCGCTAAGATAGCAGATCTTGTGGGATCGCTTCTGGAGGGGGGAGACCCGGCTGCGGAGGAAAGTGATCATGATATCCTCCCCCTGGAGTTTCTCCTTGAGAAGCTCCTTGATCTGGCGCGCCACTTGGTTCGCTAGGGCCGTGGGCTGCTTCGAGATGCTCTCCCAACGCGAGGTGTCAGGAGGGCCAAGCTTGAAGGGGAGCAACCGGATCAGGTCCTCCTTGGTGGTGTTCCAGACATAAAAGAAAGTCCGGGCCTAGCCCTTGCAAGATTCGAGTCCTGTAACCCGGGGAAACACAGATTGTTTCCGGGGTGAGATGGAGGCAGCGCCGCATTGGGTCAGGTGCTTGTCCTCCAGGGCAAGGTCCTTATACGGAACCACGTTCCTCCGTAGGCCAAAGAACTTGATCCAAAGTTCTTTGGTTGGCCAGAGGAAAATGTACACCTCGATGCTAGAGGCAAAGGAAGATAGAGAGGTGATAGCGTTTGCGGGGAGGTGATGCGGCTGCAACTTGTATGTAGAGATAAAATCAAAGAAAAAATGGGATGTGGGAAGGCCAAAGCCACGCTGGAAATGCGATAAAAAAACCACATATTCCCCATATTTGGGGGCAAGAGTAATTTCACCGGCGGCGAGACGGTAGGCGATGCCGGCGGGAATGCGACGGGAGGCGTGGAGCCAAGCCTCGAGTCCTCTGACGGTGGAGCCTCCCCCAATCGCTTCATGCCCTCGCCCCTTCTTCTTGCTGCACCACCACCGATGCCTCCGCCTCTTTCATGGTAAGATCGAAGCTTTTGACGGGGTAGTCAGAATAAAGGTAGCCGGAAGAAGGGAAACGGGAAGCGCAAGGCCCCGTGGTAGAAATTGGCACTAGGAGCGGTGACGCTGGCACGAAATGCTACCGGAGCACGGTCGCGCTGACGCTCATGGAGAACAAAACTGGCCGCAACGGTGGAGTCGCTGTGAAAGAGAGAGAGCAGTGGAGCACGACGCAAATGGGGGAACTTCCCCTGGGAGTGCATCGCACCCCCTACTTAACCGTGCCGCACGCGCGTGATGGCTCAATGCACGGCGCCCAGAAAAGTGTTGATGGCTCGTGGTTGATGTAGAGCTCGTTGGGAACCCCAAGAGGAAGGTATGATGAGCACAACAGCAAGTTTCCCTCAGTTATGAAACCAAGGTTTAATCGAACCAACAGGAGAAAGGAAACACCCCAAAGGTGTTACTAGTTGAGCTTTGGCAGGGCGCACTACTGGTGCTAGTAGAAACGTGGAGACCTGCACAACACAACCACAAAACTTTCTCCCCAACTTGCGATGAGGTTGTCAATCTCACCGTGTTTTGTGGAAAACAAAAGATTAAACGTATCGAATGGAAATAAGTAAAAGTTTGTAGAAAGTAAACACAAAGTAGTAAAAGATTGTAGATTGTATGTAAAGAAAAAGGACCGGGATCCATAGTTCACTAGAGGTGGCTCTCCTCAGATAGATAACATGCTGGATGAACAAATTACAGCAGGGCAATTGACAAACACCGAGAAAGCAATGCATGCATATACTAATCATCTTGACTCCTTTGAGACTTGATTGGGCATTACAACATAATACATAGACCGCCATCCAACTGCATCTATGACTAATAATCCACCTTCAGGTTATCATCCGAACCCCCTCCAGTATTAAGTTGCAAGCAACAGATTATTGCTTTACGAACTACGTGTAAAGTAAACAATACGATTGTTCTATGAATAAAGGATCGTTGTTTTCTCCCTAGTAGCAATGGCACATCTAGTACCTTAGAGATTTCTGTCACTTCCCCAGATTACTAGAGGCATGAACCGACTATCGAGCATAAATACTAACTCTTGGAGTTGCTAGCATCTACTTGGCCAAGATAGCTACTAACAACGGAAAGCATGCAAGATCACAAATAACAAAGACATGATAGAATCAATAATCAATCTTAAATAGCATCTCAATATCCATCGGATCCCCGCAAACACAACATGTATGAATGACAAATAGATGATCTTGATCATGAACGGAGCCCACAAGATCTAAACATGAAAGCACAAAGGAGGAGAAACCAGCCATCTAGCTACTACATGGATCCGTAGTCCAAGGATGAACTACTCACGCATCACACCGGAGGCTTGCATGGTGATGAAGAAGGCCTCCAGGGTGAACTCCCCTCTCCGGCAGGGTGTTGGGAAGAGCTTCAGATCCCTCCCGATCTAGGGATGGAGATGACGGCCATGCACTCTTTCGTGGATTTTGATCGGGTGCTTAGGGTTTTCGTCCCGAGGGCAACTTATAGGCGGAAGGAGAGGCTGAGCGGGTGCTGAGAGCCACCACACCACCCCAAGTGCGGTCGGGCCTGGCCGCGCGGACAGGTGGTGTGGTGGCTCCCTGGCCCTTCTCCGTCTCGTATTCTGGCACTTGATCCCTTTCGGAAAAATAGGCACTTTGGCTTTTGTCCCATCCAATTGCGAGAATATTTATTTTCTGACTTTCCTGGAACCAAAAACAGCAGAAAACAGGCAGCTGACACTGTGGCTCTTGTTAATAGGTTAGTCCAAGAAATCATATGAAAAGTACTCCAGTGTTGGAACAAAACACAAGAAAGTGGATAAAACCAAGCATGGAACATCAAAAATTATAGATACATTTGCAATGTATCAACATCCCCAAGCTTAACTCCTGCTCATCCTCGAGTAGGTAAGTGATAAAAAGAAATAATTTTTGAGGTGACATGCACCATCAAAGACTTGATCAAAGTATTTGCAAAACATTCAAAGCTGGGATCATAGTACTTCAATCATAACATGAAAGACAAAGTTCTAGCAATAAGAAAAGAAACTATGATGCAACATGAAAAGGCACAAACAAAAGAATCATGAATAACATGCTTTGCTGGACGTTTGTTTGTTTCACATAAAGAAAACATGGCATAATAGTATTCAGCTTATCCCTCAATAGAGTAGCAAATATAAATGCATAGGACACCTTCAAAGTTTATAAGAGTGACTAGATACAATAGTTTAAAACAAGCAATATCAAGTTATGCATCAATCAACTAGTCTTGGGACAATGCACATAGAACGAAGAATGGCCACTATGCTCTCAAAGAAGGTGCATAAAGATAGAAGGTGGAGACTCAATATAATGGTGGAAGAAAAGCCTTTTGTAAAAGGAAGTAGAGTTTCAAGTCTCATAAAGAGCTTCCAAAAATTATCGTACTTATAGCTTTCATCTCTCATTGCCCCTATCATAAGCATCTTGAAGTGATTAAGGTTAAAGTAAACAAACTATGGTGTACATGCTTGACGAAGTATAAGTCAAAAATCTCATGTCCCATGTATACGAGGGCCGCTCCTCAAGTTTAGTCACCGATAAGTTCTTGTCATTGTAAGTACATGTGTATCATTCAGAACCGCCAACGGGGTACGCCTTGCCCGATGATATGGAAGAATCCCCATATCAAAATGACAAGGCAAGCAAACAACAAGCATCTCAACATTCTTCTTATTTACCATGGGAATATGGTGCTTTTTTCTCTCTTTTCATAGTATCTTTTTTTTCTTTTCTCTTTTTTTTCAATATAGGACTCTTTTTTTATAAGAAGAATGCTTCATAGACAGCTCATTATGGTTACGCTGCAGGTTTCCACCATGTCAGCATGGATTAGACCAGCGGCCCAGGCGTTTCTCTAACACATATACAACACTCCATGGACTTACAAGCTCCCCTTTCATTTCACACCGACGACATCCATATACAAAAGAGCATGATATCAACTAGGTACAAGTACCAAGTGCAATGTTGAAAGCGTTCCCCATGAAAGCATGGTTCTGCTAATTCCCAACAAATAAGTGCAAGCATATACAACATAGACGACACAATGGTTCAAGTTTATTAAGGGCAAGTAAAATAAAGTGTGCCATCAAGTTCGTGAGAGCTTTAATCACTAGTTTTCTCATAACAAGTGGAAGGTAAACAAAAGCATGAATATACTTGGAATAGCATAAGCTAGTATGTAGGTATGGTGGACTCTTTGGAATAACTTGGTTTAGGGAGTTGGATGCATGAGTGGAACTCATACTTGGTTGTGGAGGCTAGCAAAAGACTGGGAGCGACAAACTAAGAGAGCAACAATGGCCATAACCATGCAGAGCGACAAAACATCATTGAACAAAGTATAAAGTGATACTACAAGTTGAAAACTAAAGGATCATAAAGTCTATGGTGACTTTTGATAGTCATAACATGGTGTGAGCATGTGCCAAGTTAACCCAAATAAAGCATCAAAGGAGAATACCACTATACTATGCTTTAATATGCTAAAACAACGCATGATTCATCCAAGGCACATTAAGCAATCTCAATTGTTTATAACAAGTCATGCTACATCAAAGAATACTAAGCATAAAGCCAAAACAATATCAAGCATGGCATGACAAAGCATAGGCCACAGTCAAAAACGGGCTCTTTTTACCACATAAGTATGAACTTTCCTACTCTTTTCCAAACCAAACCAAACTATTTGCAAACCAAAGTGTGAAAGAGGGGGTCCAACCAACTTATTCAGAAAACTAAGCAAACTAAAAACCAAAACAAAAATGAAAAAGAAGACGCTCCAAGAAAAATACAAATGTGCATGAAACAATAAAAAATGAAGCGTTTGGAAGAAACCTGGAACTTTTATTGATGAAGAAGGGGATGCCTTGGGAATCCCCAAGCTTTGACGCTTGTACTTCTTGGATATTTCTTGGGGTGACACGCGTGGCATCCCTAAGCTTGAGATTTAGTCCATCCTTCATCTCATTACTCATTCCTTCCATACACCTGAAAATTTTCCTTCATAGAAAACTTCACACAATCTCATTAGCAACATTAGTGCACTTAAGATAAATAAGTCTCAAGGTTCAGTTCTAACACCAAATAAACTTCCATTAGAACACTAGATACTGTAGCACTTCCCTCAAAAAGCTCAATTCCCCAAAGGAACTCAAGAAGGAACTAACAAGAAGCAAATGCAGAAAATGGCAGAAATCTGTCAAAACAGACCAGCAGGTAAAGACAAATTTTTTTGAAGACCTTCTATTGCTCAAATCAAAACGTGTTGAACTAACAAAAGTTAGATAACAACCTGGGGCAGAAGCACAAAACATTACATCTCAATCCGACATACAGAGCTCTCTCAGGAAGTTTTACGGTGAAGCACAAAAATCTGTTTCGGGACAGCAACTTTCCCAATCATTAATTGTATCTCATTAGAGGTTACTCTTGGCACAAAAAGCAAATAAAAAGGATAAGGAGAGGTTATTACAGAGTTAATAACTTCCAAGACTCATCTAAAACTCTTGGGTTATCTCCCAACAAGTACTTTTCTTTAACGCCTTTAAGTTAGGCATAAGAAGCACAGAAAGAATCAAGTGTTCTCAAATGAAGAAGCATTAAGACCAAATTTTGTTTTCATAGGAGAAGCAAAAGAAATATTTATCTCTTTTTAGGGAAGTGTTCTATACCTTTCTTGAGTGGGAGTTGATATTTAATGGTGCCTTCTTTCATATCAATGATGGCACCAACAGTTCTAAGAAAAGGTCTTCCCAAAGTAATAGGACAAGAAGCATTGTATTCAACATCCAAAACATAGAAATCAACGGGGACATAGGAATCGTTAACCATAATAAGAACATCATTAAGACTCCCCATGAGTTTATTTTTAACATTATCATCAAGTGGGACATTCAAATAACAATCTTCAAGAGGAGGCAAATCAAGCATATCATAAATCCTTCTAGGCATAATAGAAACACTACTATCAAGATCACACAAAGCTTTGAAATCAAAGTCATTAACTTTCATATTAATGATGGGTTCCCAACCATCTTCTTGTTTTATAGGAATAGAATCTTTATGTTTCATCTTTTCTTCCTTAATCTTTATGAGAGCATCAGTAATGTGTTTTGTAAAAGCCATGTTCATAGCACTAGCATTAGGACTTTTAGCAAGCTTTTGTAGGAACTTAATAACTTCAGAGATGTTGCAACCATCAAGATCAAGATCAACTTTATCATCTAAAGTAGTAGAACTATTACTAGCCTCAACACTAGTGGTGGTAATAGTAGAAACACTAATGTTTCTAGCAATTTCATCTTCTCTTTCCCACTTAGCATGTAATTCAGCTAATAGTCTAACATTTTCATCAATTCTTACTTGTATGGCATTAGTAGCTGCAAAGGGATTCTCATTAGTTTCAGGTTTAGCAGCCATTTTATTAATCATTGAAGATTGAGCTTCAGACAAAGATGATATATTTCTTTCAGCATTAGAGAGATTCAATTGTAAACTAGGAATTTCCCTATTTAGACTCTCAAGTTGATGGCTAATGTTCTTCAAAATGATAGATTGTTCCGCCATAGTTTTAGTAAATAGTTTATTTTGCTCATATTGCATTTGCATGAAGTCTTTAATGGCTTTTTCAACTTCTAAAATTCTTCCTTCACTAGGTAATTCAGGTTTACCATTATAGCCATAACTATTACTAGGAGGGTAGGCCCTATAATTGTTGTTACCAAAATTGTTCCTATAAGCATTATTACCATAAGCATTATTACCAAAGTTGTCATTTCTTATGAAGTCCACATCAACTTGCTCTTCTTGATCAACCAAAGAGGCTAAAGGAACATTATTTGGATCAATATGGGCTTTCCCATTAACTAGCATAGACATAATCATATCAATCTTATCACTCAAGGAGGAGGTTTCCTCAACAGAATTTACCTTCTTACCTTGTGGAGCTCTCTTAGTATGCCATTCAGAATAATTAACCATCATATTGTCCAGAAGTTTTGTTGCAGCACCCAAAGTGATGGTCATAAAGGTATCTCCAGCAGCTGAATCCAATAGGTTCCTTGAAGAATAGTTTAATCCTGTATAAAAAGTTTGGATGATCATCCAAGCAGTCAGTCCATGAGTGGGACAATTCTTTACCAAATATTTCATTCTTTCCCAAGCTTGAGCAACATGCTCATTATCAAGTTGTTTAAACTTCATTATTTCACTTCTCATGGATATAATCTTAGCAGGAGGATAGTATTTTCCAATAAAAGCATCTTTGCACTTAGTCCAAGAATCAATACTATTCCTAGTTAAGGAATTCAACCATTCTTTAGCTTTTCCTCTCAAAGAGAAAGGAAACAATTTCAGCTTAATAATATCACCATCTATATCCCTATGCTTTTGCATCTCACAAAGTTCAACAAAGTTATTTAGATGGGAAGCAGCATCTTCATTACCAATACCAGAAAATTGTTCTCTCATAACAAGGTTGAGCAAAGCAGGTTTTATCTCAAAGAAAGTATTTTCAGCCACAGGTGGAGCAATGGGAGTGCTCATAAAATCATTGTTGTTGGTGCTAGTGAAGTCACACAACTTAGTGTTTTCAAGAGTAGTCATTTTTTTGGGTTTTCAAATAAGAAAGCAAACAAGTAGAACTAATATTTTTGTGTTTTCGAAGAACAAAACAAGCAAACAAGGCAAAAAGAAACTAAGCAAAACAAAAACAACAAAGTAAAGAGATTGGTTATGAGGGACTCCCCATGTGAAGATGTCCTTGACTCCCCGGCAACGGCGCTAGAAAAATGCTTGATGGCTCAATGCACGGCGCCCAGAAAAGTGTTGATGGCTCGTGGTTGATGTAGAGCTCGTTGGGAACCCCAAGAGGAAGGTATGATGAGCACAGCAGCAAGTTTCCCTCAGTTATGAAACCAAGGTTTAATCGAACCAGTAGGAGCAAGGAAACACCCCAAAGGTGTTACTAGCTGAGCTTTGGCAGGGCGCACTACCGGTGCTAGTATCAACATGGAGACCTGCACAACACAACCACAGAACTTTGTCCCCAACTTGCGATGAGGTTGTCAATCTCACCATGATTTGCGGAAAACAAAGGATTAAACGTATTGAATGGAAATAAGTAAAAGTTTGCAGAAAGTAAACACAAAGTAGTAAAAGATTGTAGATTGTATGTAAAGAAAAAGGACCGGGATCCATAGTTCACTAGAGGTGGCTCTCCTTAGATAGATAACATGCTGGGTGAACAAATTATAGCGGGGCAATTGACAAACACCGAGAAAGCAATACATGCATATACTAATCATCTTGACTCCTTTGAGACTTGATTGGGCATTACAACATAATACATAGACCGCCATCCAACTGCATCTATGACTAATAATCCACCTTCAGGTTATCATCCGAACCCCCTCCGGTATTAAGTTGCAAGCAACAGATTATTGCTTTATGAAATGCGTGTAAAGTAAACAATACGATTGTTCTATGAACAAAGGATCGTTGTTTTCTCCCTAGTAGCAACAACACATCTAGTACCTTAGAGATTTCTGTCACTTGCCCAGATTACCAGAGGCATGAACCTACTATCGAGCATAAATACTAACTCTTGGAGTTGCTAGCATCTACTTGGCCAAGATAGCTACTAACAACAGAAAGCATGCAAGATCACAAATAACAAAGACATGATAGAATCAATAATCAATCTGAAATAGCATCTCAATATCCATCGGATCCCCGCAAACACAACATGTACAAATAGATGATCTTGATCATGAACGGAGCTCACAAGATCTAAACATGAAAGCACAAAGGAGGAGAAACCAGCCATCTAGCTACTACATGGATCCGTAGTCCACGGATAAACTACTCATGCATCACACCAGAGGCTTGCATGGTGATGAAGAAGGCCTCCAGGGTGAATTCCCCTCTCCGGCAGGGTGCCGGGAAGAGCTTCAGATCCCTCCCAATCAGGGGATGGAGATGACGGTGGCTACAGACTCTTTCGTGGATTTTTGATCGGGTACTTAGGGTTTTCGTCCCGAGGGCAACTTATAGGCGGAAGGAGAGGCCGAGGGGGTGTCGGGAGCAGCCACACCACCACCTGGCGCGGGCCAAGCCTAGTCGCGCGGCCAGGTGGTATGGTAGCCACACCACCACCTTTCCTTCTCTCTGGCACTTGATCCCTTCCGGTAAAATAGGCACTTTGGCTTTTGTCTCGTCCAATTCCGAGAATCATTTTCTGACTTTTCTGGAACCAAAAACAGCAGAAAACAGGCAGCTGGCACTGTGTCTCTTGTTAATAGGTTAGTCCAAGAAATCATATGAAAAGTACTCCAAAGTTGGAACAAAACACAAGAAAGTGGATAAAACCAAGCATGGAACATCAAAAATTATAGATACATTTGCAATGTATCAGCGCGTCGTGGGAGCCTTTGCGGGTGACGTGTCGCATGCAATGAGCATGTACGCGGCCCAAGCAGCCAATCAGAACAAGGCCATAGGAGGGTCCATGGGAGCAAGCGATCCCATGACATGACATGGTGTTGCAGTTAATGAGGCGCTGAAGTGATGGGACGTTTACAGCAGTTATGCCTGACGCAGCGACAGTAAGCGGCGCGGTAAATGCGCATGGCCCTTAAAATGAGGCAAATGATGATTAGCCTCCACGTAGGATGTGGGGAAGCATACGAGGGAAGGAAAGGTAACCCAGATAAGCAAGCAAAAGACCTAGCCAACGAGGAGTAACTCGGAAAGTGCAAAAGGGTTGCAAGATGAGAAACTCCGGGTTACGAGGTAACTCGGCCTAAGGAGCGGAAAATCCGGATAAGGGAACCTGTTGTGGCCTTAACAACTAAAAGTTGCTAAGATCGCACCAGCTTCGGCGACTAATGTTGGGGGAATACCCCAGGATAGGATAACACCAGGGTATAAGGGCCGAGTTAGCCGGGTTACGGCACGGTCAAAACAAAGTGCTGACCGGATCACCTCAAGTTGGGCCGAATCACGGTGTGACCGAACCCATGGGGCATTTCCTTGACAATGGTCCGGCCGGCATAAGATTTATGCCGGCCATGTCTATCTGTTTTGTAGGTAAATGGGTAAGCCAGATTAGCTATATGCTAGCCGGATTATCTTAACTTTGAAGAGAAGGAATCCCCGCTGGTCAAAAGGTGGCTTTATTAGCTGAAGCATGTGCAAAGTAAAGTAAAGAAGAGGACAAGTGGGTTAGTGGCGACCAGGGTGACGCAGGCAAAGCCGGATGACGTAGCCCGTGCCTGGTGACGCCAAAAGACAAGGATGACACTGCGGGTTACGTCCAAAGCTCGGATGAGCCGTTAAAGAGGAATAAAGAAGCATCTGCTTTAGGAAAGGAGTATATTCGTGGAATATGCTGCCACCTGTGCCCTAGAATTGTAACCCGGGCTCCCCTATATAAGGAGCACCGGGGCCTCCATAGAGGGGGACGACCAATAGATGAATGATTCTCTGTCTAAGGTAGAACTCTAGGGCTAGTGAACAGGGAGTAAGAGACATCGTCTCCTTCTTGTGGTGAGCCTTAGGAGCACTTGTAAACACCATCGATAGAGAATATACAAGAACTTCCGTGCGTGGAATCACCACGGTCTCCCTCCCTAGATTCCCCTAGCACACATTGGCCCCATCTTTAGCCTATCCATGGCATTTGCCGTGCCACCACCACAACAAGAAGAGATCTTATTATTATTGGTATTGGTATTCTTTGTTATCTAAATAAGAAGTCCAGGGACATATTGCCATATTGCTGATCATCAGGCAAGCCACCTTCTTGCTCATAAGCCTCGTCCTACTGTTTTACTTATGCATGTTTTACTTACTATTTTATGAAACCTGCATTGTTTCACTATATGATGTCGTATATCTGGTAGTGGTTTGGCTCCTCCAAACCATTACTCAATGGTACTACAAGTACAACCCTCTCGATGATACCTACTTGTCCCTAGTATGGTAGATGGTGTAACACACCATACCCCTTTGGAGACCCCGATTTAGCCGAAGCAAAGCTATAGGATGGGAAGACCCCGAAAAAGTTTTACCAAATGTTTTATGATAAAACCTTGGTGAGGTGGGACCTCCCAAGAGTTGTTGAGAAAGAAAAAGGTTTTGTTTTACAAAATGCTGAAGGAAAGATGGAGGAAAAAGGTTTACAAAAACACACCCGGTTCTTTGAAGTTTAGCTATAACAACTTAACCTGTGCAACCACATTACTCTGGAATGGGATACGGCTAGATTTGATGTTTGTATATTCTGGTATAAGCTGCCTCGCAACTACTACAGGAGATCACGATTCCCGGAGGCTGGGCCTTCTCCCTTAAAGGTCCATGTGGGACATCAACCTAGAGAAGGAACAAACTGTCTACGGGCTGTGTAACGTGTAAATGCGCTCCGGTTGGTCCTCGGTACCCGACATCCCAGTTTTGAGGGGAGTAACACTCATAGGGTAGGCACTTATATTGGAGTGGGAATCCGGAGCTTGATCGGTTACTTGACCCACGATCGGTGTAGATCAGGGTAGTGTACCCAGATGATGTGGGGAAAGTGTACAACCTCTGCAGAGTGTAAATTTATTCGAATAGCCGTGTCCACGGTCATGGACGGGTTGGACAAACTTCTGTAGAGCGGTGCTGATTTTGTTTTCAAAAAGGATTTCGGAAAAGAAATGGCTTTGGAAATGTTTTGACCATGGGATGGTTGTAAAGGAGAAAGGTTTTGACCATGGGATGGTCGGAAGGAGGAGAAAGGAGTTTGGTCATGGGACGACCTAAAGACGGGAGCAAATGGGTACCCCAATCCTAGTGTTTACAAAACTTTTCAAAAAGGTTACCAAAATGGTTTACAAAAGTTTTCAACAAAGATATGTAGATGATATATCTACAAGAGAAACTATTTGAGAAAAGAACCTCTCTTGAAGCCCTCCTACTAATACAGCCATATTGCATATCCTCTTGTTATTTTTTTTCTTGAGGTGGTTTGCGAGTACATTCAAAGTAGTCACTAGCATTGTCCCTGGCTATTAACTTGGTCAGATATCAAGAGGATGAAGTTGATGGCTAAGAGAGCTAGGACGTTCTCCCAGTCAGTTGCCTATAGGTTAAGGCATGGCTCGGGCTCTACGCTTAATGAAGTTCCGCTGATGTTGATCGATGTAGCCATAATGGCAACTAAGGTATGGCATGTATTCGTTATGTATTGGATGTTTACTTTGATACTTGTCTGTTATGTGCCACGACTAACTGATCATGGGATCGTGGTTGTATGTATAATAGGGATTCTCGGAGGATTACTCCGGGGGCCCCATAGACTTGGTATCAGAGCCATCCTGACTGTAGGAGAACCTTAGTTAGCATGGTCGCTAGACAGGAACCTTATTTTGAAAACCCCGGCTTTTGAAAAATAGTATCTCAATGAGTTTCAAAAAGTTCTACTTCTTCTCTTACTCTAAGTAAATGCTTTCGAAAATGGTTTCCTCTAACTCTCGTCCAAACTTCAAACCTACGGATTTTAAATAACTAGGATCTAGAACCCGGTGAAGACAATGAGAACAAGATGAAGACAAGCAACTACCAGCAAACACAAGGAGACTACAATATCGCTCTACCAGCGGAATCCTCATAATCAGAAGACATCAGGTGTTGCACTATCAAGAAGTGTCCAAGATACGACGAAGGATTTATCGGCAAGATAGTGAATCCGACCTGAAGAAAGATGATATCTAGGGTCAATAGTCCTAAGAATAGGATTCCCTGCATCGCGAGTAGTTAACTCCTTGGTCCCTAGCGTTGACTGTGTTTGCTTGCCTAAGTGCATCCTGTGTCGCTTGATGTGTGTTGTTTTGCCAAGGACATTGCGATCCCCTTGCTCTGTTTGCCTTGTTTGTATGTTCTGGTTTGCTTTGACCTCCTTAAAAATGTGACTCGAGGAGCGATAACCCACCTAGTAACTCAGGAAACCCCTGTGTTGGCTGTCGGTAATGAGACCTAGGCTAACCTCGAGAGTATATGAGAGGAAAAGCATCGAAAGAACCAGGAGTTCAACATCATCCAGACAGAACAAGTCGAAGACTTCACCTCAACAGGATGGCATACCCCGTCCAACTCACCTCTCGAGACTCGTCGATCACATAACACTCTATTATCATCGGTCTATTACAGCAAGAAATCCCGTTGAAGCCGAAAGTCAATCCCCAAAGGATCCTCAATATCCTCAAGGAACCACCCGATAAGTCAACCAAGACAAGAAGTGAAGACCTAACCACACTAACCTTTAGTGTATTTGAGCTTCTGACCGCCTCAGGAGACTAACTAATCTAGTCGACCCTACCCAAACTAACGGAATGATCCTCCCTAGAAGGTCAAAACTACCCCTGAAGCCAGATAACGAGGATGCATGAAGACAACGAGTCCACTCTGCCCTCCAGCAGAAGCAACGCAAGAGATTCAAGTGAAGACCTCTTCTCCGATGCTGAGTGCATCAACCCTGACTAAAGACTAGCCAGGAGAGCCATAAACCGCTAGCTTGCCCTGAGCTAACTCCATAAGGCTTCGTAAGGAAAACCACCCCCGCCAAGGTTTGTGAAATAAGGCGTCACTCGAAGACCTCAACTCAAGAATTCAGGGAAGATACATCCCTCCGCTAACCTCAGGGCAGCACTCTAAGACCGAAGATCCTCACCACTCCTAAAGCACCTTAGTGAATCTCTAAGGTGGAAAGACTGCGTCTTCCACTCAATCTTCAGAAGACTATCTACCCGAGGATACTCAGAAAGACCGCCAGATTTGACGCCCTCTCACCAAACAACAACCCGTGAGATATCAAAAGAGAAACTAACTGAAGATCCTACGAAGTCCCTCTACTATTTCAGCTGTAGACCTACCAGAAGGACCACAGCATCTCCAACCCCTCGGTTCCAATCGCTAGAAGGACGTAAGTCTCCGATGGCCTCAATAGGCTAAGTATGAATAATAGTAGTATATAATCCCAGTAAGTCATAATTCTAGGAAGGCTTCCGAAGGTCTCTACTCCAGAAGAAAGATGGACGACAATCCCCAAAAACCCCATTCAAGGACTTCAAGAAGGAAGGACTATGTCAACTCTCCAATCTACCCCAGTTTAATCCTAAGGGGGAAAGACTGTGTCTTTCCCACAAAAATAGAGTAACTCTTCGCCAAAGCAAACTCAGGAGTCCCGACCCTAAAATCGTTAAATAGGATATGCTACTCCCCTAAAGAAGAGTCGTGGACCCTCAGAGAAAGGTACACCCAACTGTAGATTCTATCCTCCGGCGAGTACTTCGTGAAGTTTAGAATCGAGGTAGTCTGCCTAGCCTAATCCCTCGAGACATCGACCCCCGAAGGAATATAAGATCATCTCTCGAAATCAAGACTGGACTCTACTCAACTCTCCGTGCATCCCGGAAGACTGAACCTCAACTTCATCAATGTAGTAACCACTTCCAGAGACGGAGTCCGTAAGATAGTACACGTAAGACTCCTAGTATCAACCCGACTCAAAATTCCCTAACCCTACTCACCTGAATCTTGGGATGAGATTCTTCTAAGGGGGAAAGGTCTGTAACATCCCAATTTCAGCAACCCTGATTAGTTGCCCAGAATGCAAAAATTAGGGGGAACAAAATCTTTTTCTTGTTTAATGATGAAGTGTTTGCCTATTGTTTGAATATGTTAATGCCTATGAAGGTGTGTTGGATGATATACTCCTTACCTCAACACTAGTTGGCAAAAGCTACTTCCCAAAACTGTCTTGGCCTAATTTCCATATTCTCAAATGTTCTGGCATTTCAAAACCTGAGCCAAGAAGCCTTTGCAAACCAACTATTTTAGTATCTTATATTGATCAAACTATGGAGAACTACCTACTATAATCTCCTTATGTCTTCAAGACAGACCTTCAACTACTCTTACCTCTAAGATTTCCAAAACCTTGTATAAAACCTTTGAATTCTACTCTTGGTAGGGATACCAAGGACTCTTACCCTATTCAAACTCCAACCTTTCAAAATTGCCCATCCTTACCTCAAGCTAAGCTTGATGGTAACCCTAGTAGTAGTTGATTTGTTTGTAAGATGAATTGCCTTGATCTGCTGCTTGATTTGTCTGCTTAGGAGATAGTATGAGATACTCTAGGAGCTCATCACTAGTACTAAGATGTTTCCAAATCACCACACCCTAAGCAAGAATACAAAACATGATCTGATCTCTAGATACTAGGTGATCATATAAAACCCTTAACTAGATCAATTCTGAAGATATCCCCTCTAGAAGCTTCCAAGTCAATGAAGATCAATATTAAGCATGGATCCCTTCTACTCAATCTACTCTTGAACCTCATCCACTTGATGATCTTTGGTACCTTGCAACCCATCAAAATCATCACTACCCACATTCTAGTCAAAAACCATAAATCTGCCAAATTTGGCCAAGTCTAGAATCTGCTTCAACATCACCTTTTTGAATGTCTCCCTTTCTCAAACCTTGTGAATTTTTGAAAATGCATTTGAACAATCTTGTTAACCATCCTAAGGACTACCAAGGCCCACTGTTTCCCTTGGTTATATCATCCTCCAACCAACTTGTTCTTGATGGTTTTGCAGGCAAGAAAATAACTATTCCTGCAAATCTAGTCAACATGCCTACTTTGACAGAAGCTCACACCATCATCCAACCTTCTATGTACCAACTCATTGCATGGTTGTGTTCTAATCATATAGTTCTATAAATATCTACTTCACTTGTTCCAAGTGGATCTTTGTGCTTATTAAACCCACAAGGTTTTGAAGGCTAGTTGATAATCTGCTTTGGCAGGCTTATTTTATTCAAAGTTCGAAAGCCTGTCTTGGTGAACTCAAGCAAGATCAAGCTCAAACCTCTATACCATGTTTATGTACATCACTTGGTATATCCATCCATCTATCCCATTACCCAACGGGTGATCTGAGCTCCAAGATCCAACAAGGTTTTGGTGGCATGAAAACAATCTTACCCAAGATCCTTAAATCTCTAGTTTTCACCAAAATCAACTTGGATTCTCCAATACCAAGGTTGCAAATGCTTGTTACACCTTGTCTACATCATCTACCTTGATCATCAAGATTTATAAAATATTATCCATGATTATTATGGCTCCAAATCTAATTAATCTCTTTAATAGACAAAATCTCCAAAAATCCTTTCCCAAGGGAAAGTTTGGTTTTTGCCCAAGCATTTCCCCAAATTTTGGCTCAACTGAGGTCCACATATCATAACCCATCTTCCCACTTCAAAAATAAATATTTTTGGAGATCTACATTATTTCTTTTTGTCCATTTTCTTAAATGGTAGAAACAAGTAATAATAGCTCAAAAATACTTTTCCATCCCAATAAAATCCAGGAAAGTTCTCCAAAGCGTGTTTTAGTATCTAGCACCATCTCACACCAAAAACCAAACTTGTCCAATTCATAAATACCAAATAAATTCCTAAAAACCATTTCTGCCCTATTTGAATAGGTGATATAAAGTGGACCAAACTTCATCAAATAATTCCCAAATAATTCATGGATATGTACCTGGACCATATCCACCTACCAGCATCCTCACTTCTGCTTTCCAAGATCAAAAATCATGAGGTTCTTCATGGTCATCAAGATGGCCAAAAATGGGGATATTCAAAACCATGATCCAAAGTTAAATCAACCTCTCCCCTAACCGCTTTTAGGGTTTTCTCCTCTTGTTCTTTATCCATTTGCTCATCTTGCAACTACTAGATTTTATTTAGGACCAAATAAATTATGACAAGACAATGTTGAGAGTCTTGATCTTGCATTTACTAAACTTTTCAAAATTATATTCAGATGATGATCTTGCATTGACAAAATATTTGTAGTTACAAATTTTGGTGATGACAAACTGCATACTTTCAGGACTGACAGGAATTGTCCGGCGCTGCACTAGTTCCTTGTAGAAAAGGGAATTGCTTTCTGCACTATCGACAATACAACTGATTTTTCGAAATTTCATCGAGAGGGAATTACAATTTCTGCGAACAACTGGATCGATATTCAGAGTCTTCTCAAGATCCTAGGGGGCTCGAGGAAGGATGGAATGGCATCACTCGCAACTAGAATCATTGATGAGTTGTACGACAGAATGAAGGAAGATTTCCCTATGGATAGGCACGATTTCTGGGACGAGTGGCCGTTGTCTGATATAAACCTGAAGTATGCAGCCATAGATGCTTATGTGACCTACCAGTTGTACAAGAAGATCCATTTTTTCAATGTTACCTCGTGTTTTGCCCTATTTGCAAGAGGGAAGACAAGCTTAGGGGAGACCTTTGTCGAAAATGCAGAATAGCTGAGTTTGAAGCTGCATATGCAAAGGAAATGGCTGCATCTGAAGCAGCTGACAGAGAGGCTGCAAAAGCAGCTGAAAGAGAGCTTGCAACTGAAGTAGAAGC
Organism: Avena insularis; assembly: GCA_023614405.1. Classification (NCBI taxonomy): domain Eukaryota; kingdom Viridiplantae; phylum Streptophyta; class Magnoliopsida; order Poales; family Poaceae; genus Avena; species Avena insularis. The sequence continues at coordinate 511,473,818 of CM042690.1, forward strand.
AGCTGACAAAGAGGGTGTAGCTGAAGCAGCAAACGGAGAGGCATCATCTTCCTGCAGCAACAGAGAGGTCTGTGATGCACCGCTAATTGTGCCGCAGGACACTGAAGATAGGGAAGGCAAGTCATATCCCACGTGGGACGAAGCATTTCGTGAGCTGTGGAGTGCCAATAATTTAAGATCCACCTGGAATGATCGCAGTTGGTCGCCTAGGAATGATGGCAAGAGCCTCAAGTGGGCTGATGATAAGTGAATTAAATTTTACTCCTTTGTGTTATGTTTCTATTTTGTGGAACTCATTTATCTTATCAAGATGTCTAGCGCCTCAAGTAAGACTAGTAAAATAAATTTAACCCTCTTTGTGTTATGTTTCTGTATCTGTCTTGTAGCTTGTCAAGATGGTAGCTCATTAACTAGAAGTTTGAAAGAGTACTTTTTTCCTCTCTCGCTAAACATATATGTTTCATTTTGCCCAAATTGGTAGAAAATCTAGAGAAGATTCTATCTTCGATAATTCATTCCCTTTTGGACCTCTTTTTGCCTCCGATCTGGTAGCAAATCTAGAGCAGCAAATCACACCAGGCAGAATACATTCATTCAGAAAACAAAACAAATGTAGATATAGCTGTGCGCGGCTAAGTAGGATATAGCGATAGAAAGTAGGTTGATTAACGAGGTTCGATGCATTCAACCAGAAATAGGATGCAAGCAAAATATAGAAAATCAAAAGAAGCTGCTTAGCAGCAGCAACAACATCAGCAGACACATTCAACCCCTCCTTGCATGCGCCTGCGCCTCTGCCATCTCCCTCCAGCTCTTCCTCCACTTCTTGCTGCCCAGTCCCTTGATCTTGGGGGCCTTGGGCTTGATTGGAGGCATGTGACCCTCTTTGATGGCCACCTGCTGGAGGTTTCGGAGGTGAATGCTGAGAACCTGGTGTTCAGCTATGTAGGCGTTGACGTTCACGGTCTGGCCGCCTTTGGGGTTGCCGAAGCCCGGGTCCTCTGCATGCTTCAGTAAGGAGTTGAAGTCGGTGCCGGTGAGACTCACCCAGCAGAACGTGATCCCCTTGCAAAAGGGGCAGTTGTAGTCGCCGCCAGTGAAGAAGGCGTCGTACTAGCCGGCCTGCAGCCTCCTCAACACCTGACGAGTCTTGGTGTGCCTGGACGCATCATCGCTGCAGACGTCGCTGCCGTAAACCTATAGGAAGAAAAGGAAAATGGGGGAGTAGATGATGTAAGAAGATCAAGCAATCGAAATGCAAACAAGCGGATCCTAATAAACCAAGATCTAGCATCCAACGATGGGAATGGTAGAAGAACTAGGGAAGGGGAGCAAACCCTAGTTACCTCCGACCATGGGTCGTCGATGCCGGTGTCTTAGGGATTCAGCGGAGCGATGTACTCATCTCGATCGTAGGTGCCCATGAAGTGCTGGATCTTCTCATGACCGGCGGAAGCCTCCTCGCTGGCAAGGGATCCTCTTCGGTGGCTATGTCGGTAGCGGGGACGGGGGCCTGGACGGGAACATCGGCTACCATCGATGCCTCGACTGGGCCTAGGCAGGGACGACGGCTGCTTTCAACGCGTCGAGGGGGACCGGCGAGGAGATGGGAGCCTCGTCGGCGTCTATGTAGGTAGCGAGGACGGGGGACTGGACAGGAACAGCGGCCTCGGAGGCGACGATGGCCATCGTATCCTCCTCCGCCATCACCGGCGCGGACGGGGTATTCTCGGGAGTTTGCAGATGCTGGTGGGACAGTGGAGAGGGTTGCGTGGGGAGAGTGAGCGAGAGTGAGAGCGGGTGTGCAGAGAGGGGCTCTATAGTTCAGGTGGATGGAAGCAAGGCATGTTTCATTGCACCACCGTGCAGCGCACCGTGCAGTCTACTGCACCGTGCACCGCGACACGCGCACGGTACATCACGTTTTATTCCCGGGCCATGCATGGCAGTTCTGTATTGAGCCCCATGCAAAGGGCGCATACACAATTTCTATGTACGAAGTTTGACAAGGCCCTAAAATTGGCGATAATTAAAAGTGGAAATGTAGAGGGGAAGGTAGGTGGCTGTACGGCAAGATTTGTGGGGTTGTGCTAGATCGGGTAGAGGGATGTGTTGATGACTACGAGTGACTCGATGAAGGCGGAGATGTTAGGTCTCGTCGAGCTCAGCTCTTCGGTCTCCGGCTAGCGCGTGCAAGTTTCTTATGGTGGGGTCAAGTTGGAAGTGAGATTGTGAGCCGCTGCGTAAAAATGGGATATGTCTTATTAAAATCAAGTGGCAATAAATTGCAGCTGTCCATCGACGACTGTGCACTCGATGACGCAAGTGTTGTGGCATAGTTGTAGCAGTAGTAGGCTTTTCAGACTTGATTAAACATGACATAACAAGTCGACGACTTTTTCCATGGACGGCTTCATGTTCCTTCTTGTAGAAGTCTCGCTAAGGGCGACGCCCGTGCTGTCTCATGCTGCACCGTGAAGGGCACGACGTGTGCAACGATCATCGTTGGATCGCACAGAATCAACGGCTGGTGCGCACGATCTACGTGACAACTATAACAACCAATTAGGAAGTAGCAGATAGAGTGGGCACATGTTTGGGATTCTACGAAAGATAGAGCGAGGGGGGCAAAACTGAGTAGTATCAAAAAAACAAGGGCAAAACTGAGTAGTATAAAAATGGAAAGTGAGTGTCTTGAACAATGAAATACATCTTGGCATCCATCAAATTATGCCAAGATAGATCCACTAGAGTTCATTGGATGTGTGCTCTTCTCATAAACCACATGGACCCACTAGAGTTCATTGCATGTGTGTTATTGTCATAAACCACATGGATCCACCGGTGTCATTGCATGTGTGTTCTTTTCATGAACCACAGCTAGATTCATTGCATGTGTGTTCTTTTTCACAAACCACATAAGGATCCATTAGTGTCATTGGATGTGTGTTCTTTTCATGAACCACACCCAATGTCATTGCATGTGTGTTCTTCTCACAAACCACACATGGATCCACCAGTGTCATTGCATGTGTGTTCTTTTCATGAACCACAGCTAGATTCAGTGCATGTGCGTTCTTTTTCACAAACCACATAAGGATCCACCAGTGTCATTGGATGTGTGTTCTTTTCATCAACCACATCCAGTGTGATTGCATGTCTTTTATTTTCACAAACCACATATTGATCCACCAGTTTCATTGGATGTGTGTTCTTTTCATGAACCACACACAGAGTCATTGCATGTGTGTTCTTTCAATAAACCACACATGGATCCATCGGTGTCATTCCATGTGTGTTCTTTTCAGGAACCACAGCTAGAGTCATTGCATGTCTGTTCTTTTTCACAAAACATAAGGATCCACCAGTGTCATTGGAAGTGTGTTCTTTTCATGAACCACACCCAGTGTCATTGCATGTGTGTTCTTCTCACAAACCACACATGGATCCACCAGTGTCATTGCATGTGTGTTATTTTCATGAACCACAGCTAAAGTCATTGCATGTGTGTTCTTTTTCGCAAACCACATAAGGATCCACCGGTGTCATTGGATGTGTGTTGTTTTCATGAACCACACCCAGTGTGATTGCATGTCTTTTATTTTCACAAACCACATATGGATCCACCCATGTCATTGGATGTGTGTTCTTTTCATGAACCACACACAGAGTCATTGCATGTCTGTTCTTCTCACAAACCACATAAGGATACACCAGTGTCATTGCATGTCTGTTCTTTTCATGAAGCACAGCCAGAGTCATTGCATGGCTGTTCTTCTCACAAACCACATAAGGATCCACCAGTGTCATTGGATGTGTGTTCTTTTCATGAACCACACCCAGTGTCATTGCATGTGTGTTCTTCTCACAAACCACATATGGTTGCATGTCTATTCTCCTCACAAACCACATATGGATCCACCAGTGTCATTGGATGTGTGTTGTTTTCATGAACCACACCCAGTGTCATTGCATATCTATTCCTTTCATAAACCACACATGGATCCACCAGTGTCATTGCATGTGTGTTCTTTTCATTAACCACACCCAGTGTCATTGCATGTGTGTTCTTCTCACAAACCACACATGGATCCACCAGTGTGATTGCATGTGTTTTTTTCATGAACCACATCCAGAGTCATTGGATGTGTGTTCCTCTCACAAACCACATAAGGATCCACCAGTGTCATTGGATGTGTGTTCTTTTTTTGAACCACACAGAGTCATTGCATGTGTGTTCTTTCAATAAACCACACATGGATCCATCGGTGTCATTCCATGTGTGTTCCTTTCAGAAACCACAGCTAGAGTCATTGCATGTGTGTTCTTTTTCACAAACCACATAAGGATCCACCAGTGTCATTGGATGTGTGTTCTTTTCATGAACCACACCCAGTGTCATTGCATGTGTGTTCTTCTCACAAACCACACATGGATCCACCAGTGTCATTGCATGTGTGTTCTTTTCATGAACCACGGATAGAGTCATTGCATGTGTGTTCTTTTTCACAAACCACATAAGGATCCACCAGTGTCATTGGATGTGTGTTCTTTTCATGAACCACACCCAGTGTCATTGCATGTCTGTTCTTCTCACAAACCACATAAGGATACACCAGTGTCATTGCATGTCTGTTCTTTTCATGAACCATATCCAGAGTCATTGTTTGTCTGTTCTTCTCACAAACAACATAAGGATCCACCAGTGTCATTGGATGTGTGTTCTTTTCATGAACCACACCCATTGTCATTGCATGTGTGTTTTTCTCACAAACCACACATGGATCCACCAGTGTCATTGCATGTGTGTTCTTTTCATGAACCACAGCTAAAGTCATTGCATGTGTGTTCTTTTTCGCAAACCACATAAGGATCCACCAGTGTCATTGGATGTGTGTTGTTTTCATTAACCACACCCAGTGTGATTGCATGTCTTTTTTTTCACAAACCACATATGGATCCACCAGTGTCATTGTATGTGTGTTCTTTTCATGAACCACACACAGAGTCATTGCATGTCTATTCTTCTCACAAACCACATAAGGATACACTAGTGTCATTGCATGTCTGTTCTTTTCATGAACCACAGCCAGAGTCATTGCATGTATGTTCTTCTCACAAACCACATAAGGATCCACCAGTGTCATTGGATGTGTTTTCTTTTCATGAAACACACCTAGTGTCATTGCTTGTGTGTTCTTCTCACAAACCACACATGGATCCACCAGTGTCATTGCATGTGTGTTCTTCTCACAAACCACATCTACCACAGTTCCACATGTGTATTCTTCTCTCTTCCACCACCTGGATGCACCCAAAAGGTCAGCATGTGTGTTTCTTTCATTAACCACACCCAGTGTCATTGCATGTGTGTTCTTCTCAAAATCCACACATGGATCCACCAGTGTGATTGCATGTGTTTTTTTCATGAACCACACCCAGAGTCATTGGATGTGTGTTCCTCTCACAAACCACATAAGAATCCATCAGTGTCATTGGATGTGTGTTCATTTCATGAACCACACGCAGTGTCATTGCATGTGTGTTCTTCTGACAAACCACACATGGATCCACCAGTATCATTGCATGTATGTTCTTTTCACAAACCACACATGGATCCAACCAGTGTGATTGCATGTCTTTTCTTCTCACAAACCACATATGGATCCACCAATGTCATTGCATGTCTGTTCTTTTCATGAACCACACCCAGTGTCATTGCATGTCTGTTCATTTCATAAACCACATAAGGATCCACCAGTGTCATTGGATGTGTGTTCTTTTAATGAACCACACCCAGTGTCATTGCATGTGTGTTCTTCTCACAAAACACACATGGATCCACCAGTGTCATTGCATGTGTGTTCTTCTCACAAACCACATATGGATCCACCAGAGTTCATTACATGTATGTTCTCGTCACAAACCACATATGGATCCACCAGTGTCATTGGATGTGTATTCTTTTTATGAACCACACCTAGTGTCATTGCATGTATGTTCCTTTCATAAACCACACATGGATCCACCAGTGTCATTACATGTGTATTCTTTTCATTAACCACACCAAGTTTCATTGCATGTCTGTTCTTCTCACAAACCACATAAGGATACACCAGTTTCATTGCATGTCTGTTCTTCTCATGAACCACATCTAGAGTCATTGCATGTCTGTTCTTCTCACAAACCACATAAGGATCCACCAGTGTCATTGGATGTGTGTTCTTTTCATGAACCACACACAGAGTCATTGCATGTCTGTTCTTCTCACAAACCACATAAGGATACACCAGTGTCATTGCATGTCTGTTCTTTTCATGAACCATATCCAGAGTCATTGTTTGTCTGTTCTTCTCACAAACAACATAAGGATCCACCAGTGTCATTGGATGTGTGTTCTTTTCATGAACCACACCCATTGTCATTGCATGTGTGTTTTTCTCACAAACCACACATGGATCCACCAGTGTCATTGCATGTGTGTTATTTTCATGAACCACAGCTGAAGTCATTGCATGTGTGTTCTTTTTCGCAAACCACATAAGGATCCACCGGTGTCATTGGATGTGTGTTGTTTTCATGAACCACACCCAGTGTGATTGCATGTATTTTATTTTCACAAACCACATATGGATCCACCCATGTCATTGGATGTGTGTTCTTTTCATGAACCACACACAGAGTCATTGCATGTCTGTTCTTCTCACAAACCACATAAGGATACACTAGTGTCATTGCATGTCTGTTCTTTTCATGAAGCACAGCCAGAGTCATTGCATGTCTGTTCTTCTCACAAACCACATAAGGATCCACCAGTGTCATTGGATGTGTGTTCTTTTCATGAACCACACCCAGTGTCATTGCATGTGTGTTCTTCTCACAAACCACATATGGTTGCATGTCTATTCTCCTCACAAACCACATATGGATCCACCAGTGTCATTGGATGTGTGTTCTTTTCATGAACCACCCAGTGTCATTGCATATCTATTCCTTTCATAAACCACACATGGATCCACCAGTGTCATTGCATGTGTGTTCTTTTCATTAACCACACCCAGTGTCATTGCATGTGTGTTCTTCTCACAAACCACACATGGATCCACCAGTGTGATTGCATGTGTTTTTTTTCATGAACCACATCCAGAGTCATTGGATGTGTTCCTCTCAAACCACATAAGGATCCACCAGAGTCATTGGATGTGTGTTCTTTTCTTGAACCACACAGAGTCATTGCATGTGTGTTCTTTCAATAAACCACACATGGATCCATCGGTGTCATTCCATGTGTGTTCCTTTCAGAAACCACAGCTAGAGTCATTGCATGTGTGTTCTTTTTCACAAACCACATAAGGATCCACCAGTGTCATTGGATGTGTGTTCTTTTCATGAACCACACCCAGTGTCATTGCATGTGTGTTCTTCTCACAAACCACACATGGATCCACCAGTGTCATTGCATGTGTGTTCTTTTCATGAACCACGGATAGAGTCATTGCATGTGTGTTCTTTTTCACAAACCACATAAGGATCCACCAGTGTCATTGGATGTGTGTTCTTTTCATGAACCACACCCAGTGTCATTGCATGTCTTTTTTTTTCACAAACCACATATGGATCCACCAGTGTCATTGGATGTGTGTTCTTTTCATGAACCACACACAGAGTCATTGCATGTCTGTTCTTCTCACAAACCACATAAGGATACACTAGTGTCATTGCATGTCTGTTCTTTTCATGAACCATATCCAGAGTCATTGTTTGTCTGTTCTTCTCACAAACAACATAAGGATCCACCAGTGTCATTGGACGTGTGTTCTTTTCATGAACCACACCCATTGTCATTGCATGTGTGTTTTTCTCACAAACCACACATGGATCCACCAGTGTCATTGCATGTGTGTTATTTTCATGAACCACAGCTAAAGTCATTGCATGTGTGTTCTTTTTCGCAAACCACATAAGGATCCACCGGTGTCATTGGATGTGTGTTGTTTTCATGAACCACACCCAGTGTGATTGCATGTCTTTTATTTTCACAAACCACATATGGATCCACCCATGTCATTGGATGTGTGTTCTTTTCATGAACCACACACAGAGTCATTGCATGTCTGTTCTTCTCACAAACCACATAAGGATACACTAGTGTCATTGCATGTCTGTTCTTTTCATGAAGCACAGCCAGAGTCATTGCATGTCTGTTCTTCTCACAAACCACATAAGGATCCACCAGTGTCATTGGATGTGTGTTCTTTTCATGAACCACACCCAGTGTCATTGCATGTGTGTTCTTCTCACAAACCACATATGGTTGCATGTCTATTCTCCTCACAAACCACATATGGATCCACCAGTGTCATTGGATGTGTGTTCTTTTCATGAACCACACCCAGTGTCATTGCATATCTATTCCTTTCATAAACCACACATGGATCCACCAGTGTCATTGCATGTGTGTTCTTTTCATTAACCACACCCAGTGTCATTGCATGTGTGTTCTTCTCACAAACCACACATGGATCCACCAGTGTGATTGCATGTGTTTTTTTTCATGAACCACATCCAGAGTCATTGGATGTGTGTTCCTCTCACAAACCACATAAGGATCCACCAGTGTCATTGGATGTGTGTTCTTTTCTTGAACCACACAGAGTCATTGCATGTGTGTTCTTTCAATAAACCACACATGGATCCATCGGTGTCATTCCATGTGTGTTCCTTTCAGAAACCACAGCTAGAGTCATTGCATGTGTGTTCTTTTTCACAAACCACATAAGGATCCACCAGTGTCATTGGATGTGTGTTCTTTTCATGAACCACACCCAGTGTCATTGCATGTGTGTTCTTCTCACAAACCACACATGGATCCACCACTGTCATTGCATGTGTGTTCTTTTCATGAACCACGGATAGAGTCATTGCATGTGTGTTCTTTTTCACAAACCACATAAGGATCCACCAGTGTCATTGGATGTGTGTTCTTTTCATGAACCACACCCAGTGTCATTGCATGTCTTTTTTTTTTCACAAACCACATATGGATCCACCAGTGTCATTGGATGTGTGTTCTTTTCATGAACCACACACAGAGTCATTGCATGTCTGTTCTTCTCACAAACCACATAAGGATACACCAGTGTCATTGCATGTCTGTTCTTTTCATGAACCATATCCAGGGTCATTGTTTGTCTGTTCTTCTCACAAACAACATAAGGATCCACCAGTGTCATTGGATGTGTGTTCTTTTCATGAACCACACCCATTGTCATTGCATGTGTGTTTTTCTCACAAACCACACATGGATCCACCAGTGTCATTGCATGTGTGTTCTTTTCATGAACCACAGCTAAAGTCATTGCATGTGTGTTCTTTTTCGCAAACCACATAAGGATCCACCAGTGTCATTGGATGTGTGTTGTTTTCATTAACCACACCCAGTGTGATTGCATGTCTTTTTTTTCACAAACCACATATGGATCCACCAGTGTCATTGTATGTGTGTTCTTTTCATGAACCACACACAGAGTCATTGCATGTCTATTCTTCTCACAAACCACATAAGGATACACTAGTGTCATTGCATGTCTGTTCTTTTCATGAACCACAGCCAGAGTCATTGCATGTATGTTCTTCTCACAAACCACATAAGGATCCACCAGTGTCATTGGATGTGTTTTCTTTTCATGAAACACACCTAGTGTCATTGCTTGTGTGTTCTTCTCACAAACCACACATGGATCCACCAGTGTCATTGCATGTGTGTTCTTCTCACAAACCACATATGGATCCACCAGAGTTCATTGCATGTCTATTCTCCTCACAAACCACATATGGATCCACCAGTGTCATTGGATGTGTGTTCTTTTCATGAACCACACCTAGTGTCATTGCATGTCTATTCGTTTCTTAAACCACACATGGATCCACCAATGTCATTGCATGTGTGTTCTTTTCATTAACCACACCCAGTGTCATTGCATGTGTGTTCTTCTCAAAATCCACACATGGATCCACCAGTGTGATTGCATGTGTTTTTTTCATGAACCACACCCAGAGTCATTGGATGTGTGTTCCTATCACAAACCACATAAGAATCCATCAGTGTCATTGGATGTGTGTTCATTTCATGAACCACACGCAGTGTCATTGCATGTGTGTTCTTCTGACAAACCACACATGGATCCACCAGTATCATTGCATGTATGTTCTTTTCACAAACCACACATGGATCCAACCAGTGTGATTGCATGTCTTTTCTTCTCACAAACCACATATGGATCCACCAATGTCATTGCATGTCTGTTCTTTTCATGAACCACACCCAGTGTCATTGCATGTCTGTTCATTTCATAAACCACATAAGGATCCACCAGTGTCATTGGATGTGTGTTCTTTTAATGAACCACACCCAGTGTCATTGCATGTGTGTTCTTCTCACAAAGCACACATGGATCCACCAGTGTCATTGCATGTGTGTTCTTCTCACAAACCACATATGGATCCACCAGAGTTCATTACATGTATGTTCTCGTCACAAACCACATATGGATCCACCAGTGTCATTGGATGTGTATTCTTTTTATGAACCACACCTAGTGTCATTGCATGTATGTTCCTTTCATAAACCACACATGGATCCACCAGTGTCATTACATGTGTATTCTTTTCATTAACCACACCCAGTTTCATTGCATGTCTGTTCTTCTCACAAACCACATTAGGATACACCAGTTTCATTGCATGTCTGTTCTTCTCATGAACCACATCTAGATTCATTGCATGTCTGTTCTTCTCACAAACCACATAAGGATCCACCAGTGTCATTGGATGTGTGTTCTTTTCATGAACCATACCCAGTGTCATTGCATGTCTGTTCTTCTCACAAACCACACATGGATCCACTAGTTTCATTGCATGTCTGTTCTTTTCATGAACCATCCACCCAATGTGATTGCATGTCTGTTCTTTTCACAAACCACATATGGATCCACCAGTGTCATTGCATGTCTGTTCTTTTCATGAACCACACCCAGTGCCATTGCATGTCTGTTCCTTTCATCAACCACACATGGATCCACCAGTGGCATTGCATGCGTGTTCTTTTCATGAACCACAACCAGAGTCATTGCATGTATGTTCTTCTCACAAATCACATAAGGATACACTAGTGTCATTGCATGTCTGTTCTTTTCATGAAGCACACAACTAGAGTCATTGCATGTCTGTTCTTCTCACAAACCACATAAGTATCCACTAGTCTCATTGGATGTGTGTTCTTCTCATGAACCACACACCAGTGTCATTGCATGTATGTTCCTTCGATAAACCACACATGGATCCACTAGTGTCATTGCATGTTCGTTCCTTTCATAAACCACACATGGATCCACCAGTGTCATTCCATGTCTGTTCTTCTCAGAAACCACATAAGGATACACCAGTGCCATTGCATGTCTGTTCTTCTCATGAACCACATCTGGAGTCATTGCATGTCTGTTCTTCTCACAAACCACATAAGGATCCACTAGTGTCATTGGATGTGTGTTCTTTTCATCAACCACACCTAGTGTCATTGCATGTATGTTCTTCTTACAAACCACACTTGGATCCACCAGTGTCATTGCATGTCTGTTCTTTTCATGAGCCACACATGGATCCAACCAGAGTCATTGCATGTGTGTTCTTCTCACAAACCACATAAGGATACACCAGTGTCATTGCATGTCTGTTCTTTTCATGAACCACAGCCAGAGTGATTGTATGTCTGTTCTTCTCACAAACCACATAAGGATCCACTAGTGTCATTGGATGTGTGTTCTTTTCATGAACCACACCCAGTGTCATTGCATGTGTGTTTTTCTCACAAACCACACATGGATCCACCAGTGTCATTGCATGTGTGTTATTTTCATGAACCACAGCTAAAGTCATTGCATGTGTGTTCTTTTTCGCAAACCACATAAGGATCCACCGGTGTCATTGGACGTGTGTTGTTTTCATGAACCACACCCAGTGTGATTGCATGTCTTTTATTTTCACAAACCACATATGGATCCACCCGTGTCATTGGATGTGTGTTCTTTTCATGGACCACACACAGAGTCATTGCATGTCTGTTCTTCTCACAAACCACATAAGGATACACCAGTGTCATTGCATGTCTGTTCTTTTCATGAACCACAGCCAGAGTCATTGCATGTCTATTCTTCTCACAAACCACATAAGGATCCACCAGTGTCATTGGATGTGTGTACTTTTCATGAACCACACCCAGTGTCATTGCATGTGTGTTCTTCTCACAAACCACATATGGTTGCATGTCTATTCTCCTCACAAACCACATATGGATCCACCAGTGTCATTGGATGTGTGTTCTTTTCATGAACCACACCCAGTGGCATTGCATATCTATTCCTTTCATAAACCACACATGGATCCACCAGTGTCATTGCATGTGTGTTCTTTTCATTAACCACATCCAGTGTCATTGCATGTGTGTTCTTCTCACAAACCACACATGGATCCACCAGTGTGATTGCATGTGTTTTTTTCATGAACCACAACCAGAGTCATTAGATGTGTGTTCCTCTCACAAACCACATAAGGATCCACCAGGGTCATTGGATGTGTGTTCTTTTCATGAACCACACAGAGTCATTGCATGTGTGTTCTTTGAATAAACCACACATGGATCCATTGGTGTCATTCCATGTGTGTTCTTTTCAGAAACCACAGCTAGAGTCATTGCATGTGTGTTCTTTTTCACAAACCACATAAGGATCCACCAGTGTCATTGGATGTGTGTTCTTTTCATGAACCACACCCAGTGTCATTGCATGTGTGTTCTTCTCACAAACCACACATGGATCCACCAGTGTCATTGCATGTGTGTTCTTTTCATGAACCACGGCTAGAGTCATTGCATGTGTGTTCTTTTTCACAAACCACATAAGGATCCACAAGTGTCATTGGATGTGTGTTCTTTTCATGAACCACACCCAGTGTGATTGCATGTCTTTTTTTTTCCACAAACCACATATGGATCCACCCGTGTCATTGGATGTGTGTTCTTTTCATGGACCACACACAGAGTCATTGCATGTCTGTTCTTCTCACAAACCACATAAGGATACACTAGTGTCATTGCATGTCTGTTCTTTTCATGAACCACAGCCAGAGTCATTGCATGTCTGTTCTTCTCACAAACTACATAAGGATCCACCAGTGTCATTGGATGTGTGTACTTTTCATGAACCACACCCAGTGTCATTGGATGTGTGTTCTTCTCACAAACCACATATGGTTGCATGTCTATTCTCCTCACAAACCACATATGGATCCACCAGTGTCATTGGATGTGTGTTCTTTTCATGAACCACACCCAGTGTCATTGCATATCTATTCCTTTCATAAACCACACATGGATCCACCAGTGTCATTGCATGTGTGTTCTTTTCATTAACCACATCCAGTGTCATTGCATGTGTGTTCTTCTCACAAACCACACATGGATCCACCAGTGTGATTGCATGTGTTTTTTTCATGAACCACAACAAGAGTCATTAGATGTGTGTTCCTCTCACAAACCACATAAGGATCCACCAGGGTCATTGGATGTGTGTTCTTTTCATGAACCACACAGAGTCATTGCATGTGTGTTCTTTGAATAAACCACACATGGATCCATTGGTGTCATTCCATGTGTGTTCTTTTCAGAAACCACAGCTAGAGTCATTGCATGTGTGTTCTTTTTCACAAACCACATAAGGATCCACCAGTGTCATTGGATGTGTGTTCTTTTCATGAACCACACCCAGTGTCATTGCATGTGTGTTCTTCTCACAAACCACACATGGATCCACCAGTGTCATTGCATGTGTGTTCTTTTCATGAACCACGGATAGAGTCATTGCATGTGTGTTCTTTTTCACAAACCACATAAGGATCCACCAGTGTCATTGGATGTGTGTTATTTTCATGAACCACACCCAGTGTGATTGCATGTCTTTTTTTTCACAAACCACATATGGATCCACCAGTGTCATTGGATGTGTGTTCTTTTCATGAACCACACACAGAGTCATTGCATGTCTGTCCTTCTCACAAACCACATAAGGATACACCAGTGTCATTGCATGTCTGTTCTTTTCATGAACCATAGCCAGAGTCATTGTATGTCTATTCTTCTCACAAACCACATAAGGATCCACCAGTGTCATTGGATGTGTGTTCTTTTCATGAACCACACCCATTGTCATTGCATGTGTGTTTTCTCACAAACCACACATGGATCCACCAGTGTCATTGCATGTGTGTTCTTTTCATGAACCACAGCTAAAGTCATTGCATGTGTGTTCTTTTTCGCAAACCACATAAGGATCCACCAGTGTCATTGGATGTGTGTTGTTTTCATTAACCACACCTAGTGTGATTGCATGTCTTTTCTTTTCACAAACCACATATGGATCCACCAGTGTCATTGTATGTGTGTTCTTTTCATGAACCACACACAGAGTCATTGCATGTCTATTCTTCTCACAAACCACATAAGGATACACTAGTGTCATTGCATGTCTGTTCTTTTCATGAACCACAGCCAGAGTCATTGCATGTATGTTCTTCTCACAAACCATATAAGGATCCACCAGTGTCATTGGATGTGTGTTCTTTTCATGAAACACACCCAGTGTCATTGCATGTGTGTTCTTCTCACAAACCACACATGGATCCACCAGTGTCATTGCATGTGTGTTCTTCTCACAAACCACATATGGATCCACCAGAGTTCATTGCATGTCTATTCTCCTCACAAACCACATATGGATCCACCAGTGTCATTGTATGTGTGTTCTTTTCATGAACCACACCTAGTGTCATTGCATGTCTATTCCTTTCTTAAACCACACATGGATCCACCAATGTCATTGCATGTGTGTTCTTTTCATTAACCACACCAAGTGTCATTGCATGTGTGTTCTTCTCAAAATCCACACATGGATCCACCAGTGTGATTGCATGTGTTTTTTTCATGAACCACACCCAGAGTCATTGGATGTGTGTTCCTCTCACAAACCACATAAGAATCCATCAGTGTCATTGGATGTGTGTTCATTTCATGAACCACACGCAATGTCATTGCATGTGTGTTCTTCTGACAAACCACACATGGATCCACCAGTATCATTGCATGTATGTTCTTTTCACAAACCACACATGGATCCAACCAGTGTGATTGCATGTCTTTTCTTCTCACAAACCACATATGGATCCACCAATGTCATTGCATGTCTGTTCTTTTCATGAACCACACCCAGTGTCATTGCATGTCTGTTCATTTCATAAACCACATAAGGATCCACCAGTGTTATTGGATATGTGTTCTTTTAATGAACCACAACCAGTGTCATTGCATGTGTGTTCTTCTCACAAAGCACACATGGATCCACCAGTGTCATTGCATGTGTGTTCTTCTCACATACCACATATGGATCCACCAGAGTTCATTACATGTATGTTCTCCTCACAAACCACATATGGATCCACCAGTGTCATTGGATGTGTGTTCTCTTTATGAACCACACCTAGTGTCATTGCATGTATGTTCCTTTCATAAACCACACATGGATCCACCAGTGTCATTACATGTGCATTCTTTTCATTAACCACACCCAGTTTCATTGCATGTTTGTTCTTCTCATGAACCACATCTAGAGTCATTGCATGTCTGTTCTTCTCACAAACCACATAAGGATCCACCAGTGTCATTGGATGTGTGTTCTTTTCATGAACCATACCCAGTGTCATTGCTTGTCTGTTCTTCTCACAAACCACACATGGATCCACTAGTTTCATTGGATGTCTGTTCTTTTCATGAACCATCCACCCAGTGTGATTGCATGTCTGTTCTTTTCACAAACCACATATGGATCCACCAGTGTCATTGCATGTCTGTTCTTTTCATGAACCACACCCAGTGCCATTGCATGTCTGTTCCTTTCATCAACCACACATGGATCCACCAGTGGCATTGCATGTGTGTTCTTTTCATGAACCACAACCAGAGTCATTGCATGTATGTTCTTCTCACAAATCACATAAGGATACACTAGTGTCATTGCATGTCTGTTATTTTCATGGACCACAACTAGAGTCATTGCATGTCTGTTCTTCTCACAAACCACATAAGTATCCACTAGTCTCATTGGATGTGTGTTCTTCTCATGAACCACACCCAGTGTCATTGCATGTATGTTCCTTTGATAAACCACACATGGATCCACTAGTGTCATTGCGTGTTTGTTCCTTTCATAAACCACACATGGATCCACCAGTGTCATTCCATGTCTGTTCTTCTCAGAAACCACATAAGGATACACTAGTGTCATTGCATGTCTGTTCTTCTCATGAACCACATCTGGAGTCATTGCATGTCTGTTCTTCTCACAAACCACATAACGATCCACCAGTGTCATTGGATGTGTGTTCTTTTCATCAACCACACCTAGTGTCATTGCATGTCTGTTCTTCTTACAAACCACACTTGGATCCACTAGTGTCATTGCATGTCTGTTCTTTTCATGAGCCACACATGGATCCAACCAGAGTCATTGCATGTCTGTTCTTCTCACAAACCACATAAGGATACACCAGTGTCATTGCATGTGTGTTCTTTTCATGAACCACACCTAGTGTGATTGCATGTCTATTCTTCTCAGAAACCACATAAGGATACAACAGTATCATTGCATGTCTGTTGTTCTCATGAACCACATCTAGAGTCATTGCATGTCTGTTCTTCTCACAAACCACATAAGGATCCACCAGTGTCATTGGATCAGTGTTCTTTTCATGAAACACGCAGTGTCATTGGATGTGTGTTCTTCTCACAAACCACACATGGATCCACCAGTGTCATTGCATGTATGTTCTTGTCGCAAACCACACATGGATCCACCAAGTGTGACTGCATGTGTGTTCTTTTCATAAACCACATATGGATCCACCAATGTCATTGCATGCGTGTTCTTTCCATGAACCACACCCAGTGTCATTTCATGTCTGTTCTTCTCACAAACCACATAAGGATACACCAGTGTCATTGCATGTCTGTTCTTCTCATGAACCACATCTAGAGTCATTGCATGTTTGTTCTTCTCACAAACCACATAAGGATCCACTAGTGTCATTGGATGTGTATTGTTTTCATGAACCACACCCAGTGTCATTGCATCTTTGTTCTTCTCACAAACCAAACATGGATCCACTAGTGTCATTGCATGTCTGTTCTTTTCATGAACCACACATGGATCCACCCAGTGTGATTGCATGTCTGTTCTTTTCATGAACCACACCTAGTGTCATTGCATATCTATTCCTTTCATAAACCACACATGGATCCACCAGTGTCATTGCATGTGTGTTCTTTTCATTAACCACAACGAGTGTCATTGCATGTGTGTTCTTCTCACAAACCACACATGGATCCACCAGTGTGATTGCATGTGTTTTTTTTCATGAACCACATCCAGAGTCATTGGATGTGTGTTCCTCTCACAAACCACATAAGGATCCACGAGTGTCATTGGATGTGTGTTCTTTTCATGAACCACACAGAGTCATTGCATGTGTGTTCTTTGAATAAACCACACATGGATGCATCGGTGTCATTCCATGTGTGTTCTTTTTAGAAACCACAGCTAGAGTCATTGCATGTGTGTTCTTTTTCACAAACCACATAAGGATCCACCAGTGTCATTTGATGTGTGTTCTTTTCATGAACCACACCCAGTGTCATTGCATGTATGTTCTTCTCACAAACCACACATGGATCCACCAGTGTCATTGCATGTGTGTTCTTTTCATGAACCACGGATAGAGTCATTGCATGTGTGTTCTTTTTCACAAACCACATAAGGATCCACCAGTGTCATTGGATGTGTGTTATTTTCATGAACCACACCCAGTGTGATTGCATGTCTTTTTTTTTCACAAACCACATATGGATCCACCAGTGTCATTGGATGTGTGTTCTTTTCATGAACCACACACAGAGTCATTGCATGTCTGTCCTTCTCACAAACCACATAAGGATACACCAGTATCATTGCATGTCTGTTCTTTTCATGAACCATAGCCAGAGTCATTGTATGTCTATTCTTCTCACAAACCACATAAGGATCCACCAGTGTCATTGGATGTGTGTTCTTTTCATGAACCACACCCATTGTCATTGCATGTGTGTTTTCTCACAAACCACACATGGATCCACCAATGTCATTGCATGTGTGTTCTTTTCATGAACCACAGCTAAAGTCATTGCATGTGTGTTCTTTTTCTCAAACCACATAAGGATCCACCAGTGTCATTGGATGTGTGTTGTTTTCATTAACCACACCTAGTGTGATTGCATGTCTTTTCTTTTCACAAACCACATATGGATCCACCAGTGTCATTGTATGTGTGTTCTTTTCATGAACCACACACAGAGTCATTGCATGTCTATTCTTCTCACAAACCACATAAGGATACACTAGTGTCATTGCATGTCTGTTCTTTTCATGAACCATAGCCAGAGTCATTGCATGTATGTTCTTCTCACAAACCATATAAGGATCCACCAGTGTCATTGGATGTGTGTTCTTTTCATGAAACACACCCAGTGTCATTGCATGTGTGTTCTTCTCACAAACCACACATGGATCCACCAGTGTCATTGCATGTGTGTTCTTCTCACAAACCACATATGGATCCACCAGAGTTCATTGCATGTCTATTCTCCTCACAAACCACATATGGATCCACCAGTGTCATTGGATGTGTGTTCTTTTCATGAACCACACCTAGTGTCATTGCATGTCTATTCCTTTCTTAAACCACACATGGATCCACCAATGTCATTGCATGTGTGTTCTTTTCATTAACCACACCCAGTGTCATTGCATGTGTGTTCTCAAAATCCTCACATGGATCCACTAGTGTGATTGCATGTGTTTTTTTCATGAACCACACCCAGAGTCATTGGATGTGTGTTCCTCTCACAAACCACATAAGAATCCATCAGTGTCATTGGATGTGTGTTCATTTCATGAACCACACGCAGTGTCATTGCATGTGTGTTCTTCTGACAAACCACACATGGATCCACCAGTATCATTGCATGTATGTTCTTTTCACATACCACACATGGATCCAACCAGTGTGATTGCATGTCTTTTCTTCTCACAAACCACATATGGATCCACCAATGTCATTGCATGTCTGTTCTTTTCATGAACCACACCTAGTGTCATTGCATGTATGTTCTTTTCACAAACCACACATGGATCCAACCAGTGTGATTGCATGTCTTTTCTTCTCACAAACCACATATTGATCCACCAATGTCATTGCATGTCTGTTCTTTTCATGAACCACACCTAGTGTCATTGCATGTGTGTTCTTCTCACAAGCCACATATGGATCCACCAGAGTTCATTGCATGTCTATTCTCCTCACAAACCACATATGGATCCACAAGTGTCATTGGATGTGTGTTCTTTTCATGAACCACACCTAGTGTCATTGCATGTCTATTCCTTTCTTAAACCACACATGGATCCACCAATGTCATTGCATGTGTGTTCTTTTCATTGACCACACCAAGTGTCATTGCATGTGTGTTCTTCTCAAAATCCACACATGGATCCACCAGTGTGATTGCATGTGTTTTTTTCATGAACCACACCCAGAGTAATTGGATGTGTGTTCCTCTCACAAACCACATAAGAATCCATCAGTGTCATTGGATGTGTGTTCATTTCATGAACCACACGCAGTGTCATTGCATGTGTGTTCTTCTGACAAACCACACATGGATCCACCAGTATCATTGCATGTATGTTCTTTTCACAAACCACACATGGATCCAACCAGTGTGATTGCATGTCTTTTCTTCTCACAAACCACATATGGATCCACCAATGTCATTGCATGTCTGTTCTTTTCATGAACCACACCCAGTGTCATTGCATGTCTGTTCATTTCATAAACCACATAAGGATCCACCAGTGTTATTGGATGTGTGTTCTTTTAATGAACCACAACCAGTGTCATTGCATGTGTGTTCTTCTCACAAAGCACACATGGATCCACCAGTGTCATTGCATGTGTGTTCTTCTCACATACCACATATGGATCCACCAGAGTTCATTACATGTATGTTCTCCTCACAAACCACATATGGATCCACCAGTGTCATTGGATGTGTGTTCTCTTTATGAACCACACCTAGTGTCATTGCATGTATGTTCCTTTCATAAACCACACATGGATCCACCAGTGTCATTACATGTGCATTCTTTTCATTAACCACACCCAGTTTCATTGCATGTTTGTTCTTCTCATGAACCACATCTAGAGTCATTGCATGTCTGTTCTTCACACAAACCACATAAGGATCCACCAGTGTCATTGGATGTGTGTTCTTTTCATGAACCATACCCAGTGTCATTGCTTGTCTGTTCTTCTCACAAACCACACATGGATCCACTAGTTTCATTGGATGTCTGTTCTTTTCATGAACCATCCACCCAGTGTGATTGCATGTCTGTTCTTTTCACAACCCACATATGGATCCACCAGTGTCATTGCATGTCTGTTCTTTTCATGAACCACACCCAGTGCCATTGCATGTCTGTTCCTTTCGTCAACCACACATGGATCCACCAGTGGCATTGCATGTGTGTTCTTTTCATGAACCACAACCAGAGTCATTGCATGTATGTTCTTCTCACAAATCACATAAGGATACACTAGTGTCATTGCATGTCTGTTATTTTCATGGACCACAACTAGAGTCATTGCATGTCTGTTCTTCTCACAAACCACATAAGTATCCACTAGTCTCATTGGATGTGTGTTCTTCTCATGAACCACACCCAGTGTCATTGCATGTATGTTCCTTTGATAAACCACACATGGATCCACTAGTGTCATTGCGTGTTTGTTCCTTTCATAAACCACACATGGATCCACCAGTGTCATTCCATGTCTGTTCTTCTCAGAAACCACATAAGGATACACTAGTGTCATTGCATGTCTGTTCTTCTCATGAACCACATCTGGAGTCATTGCATGTCTGTTCTTCTCACAAACCACATAACGATCCACCAGTGTCATTGCATGTGTGTTCTTTTCATCAACCACACCTAGTGTCATTGCATGTCTGTTCTTCTTACAAACCACACTTGGATCCACTAGTGTCATTGCATGTCTGTTCTTTTCATGAGCCACACATGGATCCAACCAGAGTCATTGCATGTCTGTTCTTCTCACAAACCACATAAGGATACACATGTGTCATTGCATGTGTGTTCTTTTCATGAACCACACCTAGTGTGATTGCATGTCTATTATTCTCAGAAACCACATAAGGATACAACAGTATCATTGCATGTCTGTTGTTCTCATGAACCACATCTAGAGTCATTGCATGTCTGTTCTTCTCACAAACCACATAAGGATCCACCAGTGTCATTGGATCTGTGTTCTTTTCATGAAACACGCAGTGTCATTGTATGTGTGTTCTTCTCACAAACCACACATGGATCCACTAGTGTCATTGCATGTATGTTCTTGTCGCAAACCACACATGGATCCACCAAGTGTGACTGCATGTGTGTTCTTTTCATAAACCACATATGGATCCACCAATGTCATTGCATGCATGTTCTTTCCATGAACCACACCCAGTGTCATTTCATGTCTGTTCTTCTCACAAACCACATAAGGATACACCAGTGTCATTGCATGTCTGTTCTTCTCATGAACCACATCTAGAGTCATTGCATGTTTGTTCTTCTCACAAACCACATAAGGATCCACTAGTGTCATTGGATGTGTATTGTTTTCATGAACCACACCCAGTGTCATTGCATCTCTGTTCTTCTCACAAACCAAACATGGATCCACTAGTGTCATTGCATGTCTGTTCTTTTCATGAACCACACATGGATCCACCCAGTGTGATTGCATGTCTGTTCTTTTCACAAACCACATATGGTTCCACCAGTGTCATTGCATGTCTGTTCTTTTCATGAACCACACCTAATGTCATTGCATGTATGTTCCTTTCATAAACCACACATGGATACACAAGTGTCATTGGATGTGTGTTCTTTTCATGAACCACAGCTAGAGTCATTGCATGTCTATTCTTCTCACAAACCACATCAAGATACACCAGTGTCATTGCATGTGTGTTCTTTTCATGAACCACACGTAGAGTCATTGCATGTTTGTTCTTGTCACAAAACACATAAGGATACACAAGTGTCATTGCATTCTGTTCTTCTCATGAACCACGCCCAGTGTCATTGCATGTTTGTTCTTCTCGCAAACCACATAAGGATCTACCAGTGTCATTGGATGTGTGTTCTTTTCATGAACCACACCCAGTGTCATTGCATGTGGTTCTTCTTACAAACCACACATGGATCCACTAGTGTCATTGCATGTCTGTTCTTTTCATGAACCACACATGGATCCACCCATTGTGATTGCATGTCTGTTCTTTTCACAAACCACATATGGATTCACCAGTGTCATTGCATGTCTTTTCTTTTCATGAACCACACCTAATGTCATTGCATGTATGTTCCTTTCATAAACCACACATGGATACACTAGTGTCATTGAAGGTGTGTTCTTTTCATGAACCACAGCTAGAGTCATTACATGTATATTCTTCTCACAAACCACATCACGATACACCAGTTTCATTGCATGTGTGTTCTTTTCATGAACCACACACTAAGTCATTGCATGTCTGTTCTTCTCACAAACCACATAAGGATACACTAGTGTCATTGGATTCTGTTCTTCTCACGAAACACATCTAGAGTCATTGCATGTTTGTTCTTCTCACAAACCACATAAGGATCCACCAGTGTCATTGGATGTTTATTCTTTTCATGAACCACACCCAATGTCATTGCATGTGTGTTCTTCTCACAAACTACACATGGATCCACCAGTGTCATTGCATGTCTGTTCTTCTCACAAACCACACATGGATCCACCCAGTGTGATTGCATGTTTGTTCTTTTCATAAACCACATATGGATCCACCAGTGTCATTGCATGTGTGTTCTTTGTCATGAACCACAACCAGTGTCATTGCATCTCTGTTCCTTTCATAAACCACACATGGATCCACCAGTGTCATTGCATGTGTGTTTTTTCATGAACCACAGCCTGAGTCATTGCATGTCTATTCTTCTCACAATCCACATAAGGATACACCAGTGTCATTGCATGCGTGTTCTTTTCATGAACCATAGCCAGAGTCATTGCATGTCTGTTCTTCTCACAAACCACACATGGATCCACCAGTGTCATTGCATGCGTGTTCTCTTCATGAACCATAGCTAGAGTCATTACATGTGTGTTCTTCTCACAAACCACATAAGGATACACCAGTGTCATTGCATGTATGTTATTTTCATGAACCACAACTAGAGTCATTGCATGTCTGTTCTTCTCACAAACCACATGAGGATCCACCAGTTTCATTGGATGTGTGTTCTTTTCATGAACCACACCTAGTGTCATTGCATGTCTGTTCCTTTCATGAACCACACATGGATCCACCAGTGTCATTGCATCTCTGTTCTTCTCACAAACCACATAAGGATACACCAGTGTCATTGCATGTCTGTTCTTCTCATGAACCACATATAGAGTCATTGCATGTCTGTTCTTCTCACAAACCACATAAGGATCCACCAGTGTCATTGGATGTGTGTTCTTCTTATTAAGCACACCTAGTGTCATTGCATGTATGTAGTTCTCACAAACCACACATGGATCCACTAGTGTCATTGCATGTCTGTCCTTTTCATGAACCACACATAGATCCACCCAGAGTCATTGCATGTGTGTTCTTCTCACAAACCACACATGGATCACCTAGTGTCATTGCATGTGTGTTATTTTCATGAACCATACCCAGTGTGATTGCATGTCTGTTCCTTTCACAAACCACATATGGATCCACCAGTGTCATTGCATGTCTGTTCTTTTCATGAACCACAGCTAGAGTCATTGCATGTCTGTTCTTCTCACAAACCACATAAGGACCCACCAGTGTCATTGCATGTGTGTTCTTTTCATGAACCACAACTAGAGTCATTGCATGTGTGTTCTTTTTTGCAAACCACATAAGGATCCACCAGTGTCATTGGATGTGTGTTCTTTTCATGAACCACACACAGAGTCATTGCATGTCTGTTCTTCTCACAAACCACATAAAGATACACCAGTGTCATTGCATGTGTGTTCTTTTCATGAACCACACCTAGTGTGATTGCATGTCTATTCTTCTCACAAACCACATAAGGATACACTAGTGTCATTGCATGTCTGTTCTTCTCATGAACTACATCTAGAGTCATTGGATGTCTGTTCTTCTCACAAACACATAAGGATCCACCAGTGTCATTGGATGTGTGTTCTTTTCATGAACCACACCCAGTGTCATTGCATGTGTGTTCTTCTCGCAAACCACACATGGATCCACCAAGTGTGACTGCATGTGTCATCTTTTCATAAACCACATATGGATCCACCAATGTCATTGCATGCGTGTTCTTTCCATGAACCACACCCAGTGTCATTTCATGTCTGTTCTTCTCACAAACCACATAAGGATACACCAGTGTCATTGCATGTCTGTTCTTCTCATGAACCACATCTAGAGTCATTGCATGTTTGTTCTTCTCACAAACCACATAAGGATCCACTAGTGTCATTGGATGTGTATTGTTTTCATGAACCACACCTAGTGTCATTGCATGTCTGTTCTTCTCACAAACCAAACATGGATCCACTAGTGTCATTGCATGTCTGTTCTTTTCATGAACCACACATGGATCCACCCAGTGTGATTGCATGTCTGTTCTTTTCACAAACCACATATGGATCCACCAGTGTCATTGCATGTCTGTTCTTTTCATGAACCACACCTAATGTCATTGCATGTATGTTCCTTTCATAAACCACACATGGATACACAAGTGTCATTGGATGTGTGTTCTTTTCATGAACCACAGCTAGAGTCATTGCATGTCTGTTCTTCTCACAAACCACATCAAGATACACTAGTGTCATTTCATGTGTGTTCTTTTCATGAACCACACGCAGAGTCATTGCATGTTTGTTCTTCTCACAAAACACATAAGGATACACCAGTGTCATTGCATTCTGTTCTTCTCATGAACCACGCCCAGTGTCATTGCATGTCTGTTCTTCTCGCAAACCACATAAGGATCTACCAGTGTCATTCGATGTGTGTTCTTTTCATGAACCACACCCAATGTCATTGCATGTGGTTCTTCTTACAAACCACACAAGGATCCACTAGTGTCATTGCATGTTTGTTTATTTCATGAACCACACATGGATCCACCCATTGTGATTGCATGTCTGTTCTTTTCACAATCCACATATGGATCCACCAGTGTCATTGCATGTCTGTTCTTTTCATGAACCACACCTAATGTCATTGCATGTATGTTCCTTTCATAAACCACACATGGATACACTAGTGTCATTGGAGGTCTGTTCTTTTCATGAACCACATCTAGAGTCATTGCATGTCTGTTCTTCTCACAAACCACATCAGGATACACCAGTTTCATTGCATGTGTGTTCTTTTCATGAACCACACACTAAGTCATTGCATGTCTGTTCTTCTCGCAAACCACATAAGGATACACCAGTGTCATTGCATTCTGTTCTTCTCACGAAACACATCTAGAGTCATTGCATGTCTGTTCTTCTCACAAACCACATAAGGATCCACCAGTGTCATTGGATGTTTGTTCTTTTCATGAACCACACCTAGTGTCATTGCATGTGTGTTCTTCTCACAAACTACACATGGATCCACCAGTGTCATTGCATGTCTGTTCTTCTCACAAACCACACATGGATCACCTAGTGTGATTGCATCTGTGTTATTTTCATAAACCACATATGGATCCACCAGTGTCATTGGATGTGTGTTCTTTTCATGAACCACACCCAGTGTCATTGCATGTCTGTTCCTTTCATAAACAACACATGGATCCACCAGTGTCATTGCATGTGTGTTTTCTTCATGAACCACAGCCTGAGTCATTGCATGTCTATTCTTCTCACAATCCACATAAGGATACACTAGTGTCATTGCATGTCTGCTCTTGTCATGAAACACAGCTAGAGTCATTGCATGTCTGTTCTTCTCACAAACCACACATGGATCCACCAGTGGCATTGCATGCGTGTTCTTTTCATGAACCACAGCTAGAGTCATTGCATGTGTGTTCTTATCACAAACCACACAAGGATACACCAGTGCCATTGCATGTCTGTTATTTTCATGAACCACAGCTAGAGTCATTGCATGTCTGTTCTTCTCACAAACCACATAAGGATCCACCAGTGTCATTGCATGTCTGTTCTTTTCATGAACCACACCTAGTGGCATTGCATGTCTGTTCCTTTCATGAACCACACATGGATCCACCAGTGTCATTGCATGTCTGTTCTTCTCACAAACCACATAAGGATACACCAGTGTCATTGCATGTTTGTTCTTCTGATGAACCACATCTAGAGTCATTGCATGTCTGTTCTTCTCACAGACCACATAAGGATCCACCAGTGTCGTTGCATGTCTGTCCTTTTCATGAACCACACATGGATCCACCCAGAGTCATTGCATGTGTGTTCTTCTCACAAACCACACATGGATCCACTAGTGTCATGGCATATGTGTTCTTTTCATGAACCACATCCAGTGTGATTACATGTCTGTTCCTTTCACAAACAACATATGGATCCACCAGTGTCATTGCATGTGTGTTCTTTTCATGAACCATAGCTAGAGTCATTGCATGTCTGTTCTTCTCACAAACCACATAAGGATACAGCAATGTCATTGCATGTTTGTTCTTCTCATGAACCACATCTAGAGTCATTGCATGTCTGTTCTTCTCACAAACCACATAAGGATCCACCAGTGTCATTGCATGTGTGTTCTTTCAATGAACCACATCCAGTGTCATTGCATGTGTGTTCTTCTCACAAACCACATATAGATCCACCAGTGTCATTGCATGTCTATTCTTGTCACAAACCACACATGGATCCACCAAGTGTGATTACATGTATGTTCTTCTCACAAACTACATAAGGATACACCAGTGTCATTGCATGCGTGTTATTTTCATGAACCACAGCCAGAGTCATTGCATGTCTATTCTTCTCACATACCACATAAGGATCCACTAGTGTCTTTGGATGTGTGTTCTTTTCATGAACCACACCCAGTGTCATTGCATGTGTGTTCTTATCACAAACCACATAAGGATCCACCGGTGTCATTGGATGTGTGTTCTTTTCATGAACCACACCCAGTGTCATTGGATGTGTGTTCTTCTCACAAACCACACATGTATCCACCAGTGTCATTGCATGTATGTTCTCTTCATGAACCACACATGGATCCACCTAGTGTGATTGCATGTCTGTTCTTTTCACAAATCACATATCGATCCACCAATGTCATTGCATGTCTGTTCTTTTCATGAACCACAGCCCGTGTCATTGCATGTCTATTCCTTTCATAAACCACACATGGATCCACCAGTGTCATTGCATGTGTGTTCTTTTTCATGAACCATAGCCAGAGTCATTGAATGTGTGTTCCTCTCACAAACCACATAAGGATCCACCAGTGTCATTGGATGTATGTTCTTTTCATGAACCACACCCAGTGTCATTGCATGTCTGTTTTTCTCACAAACCACACATGGATCCACTAGTGTCATTGCATGTTTGTTCTTTTCATGAACCACACATGGATCCACCCAGAGTCATTGCATGTGTGTTCTTCTCACAAACCACACATGGATCCACTAGTGTCATTGCATGTGTGTTCTTTTCATGAACCACACCCAGTGTGATTATATGTATGTTCCTTTCACAAACCACATATGGATCCACCAGTGTCAATGCATGTGTGTTCTTTTCATGAACCATAGCTAGAGTCATTGCATGTCTATTCTTCTCACAAACGACATAAGGATACACCAGTGTCATTGCGTGTCTGTTTTTTTCATGAACCACAGCTAGGGTCATTGCATGTCTGCTCTTCTCAAAAACCACATAAGGATCCACTAGTGTCATTGGATGTGTGTTCTTTTCATGAACCACATCCAGTGTCATTGGATGTGTGTTCTTCTCACAAACCACAAATGGATCCACCAGTGTCGTTGCATGTCTATTCTTGTCACAAACCACACATGGATACACCAAGTGTGATTGCATGTCTATTCTTCTCACAAACTACATAAGGATACACCAGTGTCATTGCATGCGTGTTCTTTTCATGAATCACAGCCAGAGTCATTGCATGTATGTTCTTCTCACATACCACATAAGGATCCACCAGTGTCATTGCATGTGTGTCCTTTTCATGAACCACACCCAGTGTCATTGCATGTGTGTTCTTTTCATTAAACCACACATGGATCCATCAGTTTCATTGGATGTCTGTTCTTTTCATGAACCACACCTAGTGTCCTTGCATGTCTGTTTCTTTCATAAACCACAGATGGATCCACCAGTGTCATTGGATGTGTGTTCTTTTCATGAACCACACCAGTGTCATTGCATGTCTGTTCCTTTCATAAACCACACATGGATCCACCAGTGTCATTGGATGTGTGTTCTTTTCATGAACCACACCCAGTCTCATTGCATGTCTGTTCTTCTCACAAACCAAACACAAGGATCCACGAGTTTGATTGCATGTCTGTTCTTTTCATGAACCACACATGGATCCACCCAGTGTGATTGCATGTATGTTCTTCTCACAAACCACACATGGATCCACCAGTGTTATTGCATGTCTGTTCTTTTCATGAACCACACCCAGCGTCAGTGCATGTCTATTCTCCTCACAAACCACATATGGATCCACCAGTGTCATTGGATGTGTGTTCTTTTCATGAACCACACCCCCAGTGTCGTTGCATGTCTATTCCTTTCATAAACTACACATGGATCCACCAGTGTCATTGCATGTGTGTTCTTTTCATTAGCCACACCCAGTGTCATTGCATGTGTGTTCTTCTCACAAACCACACATGGATCCACCATGGTGATTGCATGTGTGTTCTTTTTCATGAACCACAGCCAGTCATTGAATGTGTGTTCATTTTCATGAACCACAGTCAGTGTCATTGCATGTATGTTCTTTTCATGAACCACACAAGGATCCACCTAGTGTGATTGCATCTCTATTCTTTTCACAAACCACATATGGATCAACCAGTGTCATTGCATGTCTGTTCTTTTCATGAACCACACCTAGTGTCATTGCATGTCTGTTCCTTTCATAAACCATAGATGGATCCACCAGTGTCATTGGATATGTGTTCTTTTTATGAACCACACCCAGTGTCATTGCATGTCTATTCCTTTCATAAACCAAACATGGAT
This sequence comes from Avena insularis, assembly GCA_023614405.1. Taxonomy (NCBI): domain Eukaryota; kingdom Viridiplantae; phylum Streptophyta; class Magnoliopsida; order Poales; family Poaceae; genus Avena; species Avena insularis. The sequence continues at coordinate 511,503,347 of CM042690.1, forward strand.
CCACCATTGTCATTGGATGTGTGTTCTTTTCATGAACCACACCCAGTCTCATTGCATGTCTGTTTTTCTCACAAAGCACACATAAGGAATCACCAGTGTCATTGCATGTCTATTCTTTTCATGAACCACACATGGATCCACCCAGTGTGATTGCATGTCTGTTCTTCTCACAAACCACACATGGATCCACCAGTGTCATTGCATGTCTGTTCTTTTCAAAAACCACACATGGATCCACCCAGTGTGATTGCATGTCTGTTCTTTTCACAAATCACATATCGATCCACCAATGTCATTGCATGTCTGTTTTTTTGATGAACCACAGCCCGTGTCATTGCATGTCTATTCCTTTCATAAACCACACATGGATCCACCAGTGTCATTGCATGTGTGTTCTTTTCATTAGCCACACCCAGTGTCATTGCATGTGTGTTCTTCTCACAAACCACACATGGATCCACCATGGTGATTGCATGCGTGTTCTTTTTCATGAACCACAGCCAGAGTCATTGAATGTGTGTACTTTTTCATGAACCATAGCCAGTGTCATTGCATGTATGTTCTTTTCATGAACCACACATGGATCCACCTAGTGTGATTGCATCTCTGTTCTTTTCACAAACCACATATGGATCCACCAGTGTCATTGCATGTCTGTTCTTTTCATGAACCACACCTAGTGTCATTGCATGTCTGTTCCTTTCATAAACCATATATGGATCCACCAGTGTCATTGGATGTGTGTTCTTTTCATGAACCACACCCAGTGTCATTGCATGTCTATTCCTTTCATGAACCACAGATGGATCCACCGGTGTCATTAGATGTGTGTTCTTTTCATGAACCACACATGGATCCACCCAATGTGATTGCATGTCTGTTCTTCTCACAAACCACACATGGATCCACCAGTGTCATTGCATGTCTGTTCTTTTCATGAACCACACATGGATCCACCCAGTGTGATTGCATGTCTGTTCTTTTCACAAACCACATATCGATACACCAATGTCATTACATGTCTGTTCTTTTCATGAACCACACCCAGTGTCATTGCATGTCTGTTCCTTTCATAAACCACACATGGATCCACCAGTGTCATTGCATGTGTGTTCTTTTCATGAACCACAGCTAGAGTCATTGCATGTTTGTTCTTCTCACAAACCACATAAGGATACACCAGTGTCATTGCATGTGTGTTCTTTTCATGAACCACAGCTAGAGTCATTGCATGTCTGTTCTTCTCACAAACCACATAAGGATCCACCAGTGTCATTGGATATGTGTTCTTTTCATGAAACACGCCTAGTGTCATTGCATGTCTGTTCCTTTCATAAACCACACATGGATCCACCAGTGTCATTGCATGTCTGTTCTTCTCAGAAACCACATAAGGATACACTAGTGTCATTGCATGTGTGTTGTTTTCATGAACCACACCTAGTGTGATTGCATGTTTGTTCCTTTCACAAACCACATATGGATCCACCAGTGTCATTGCATGTGTGTTCTTTTCATGAACCACAGCTGGAGTCATTGCATGTCTGTTCTTCTCACAAACCACATAAGGATACACGAGTGTCATTGCATGTCTGCTCTTGTCATGAACCACAGCTAGAGTCATTGCATGTCTGTTCTTCTCACAAACCACATAAGGATCCACAAGTGTCATTGGATGTGTGTTCTTTTCATGAACCACACCCAGTGTCATTGCATGTGTGTTCTTCTCACAAACCACACATTGATCCACAAGTGTCATTACATGTCTGTTCTTATCACAAACCACACATGGATCCACCAAGTGTGATTGCATGTCTGTTCTTCTCACAAATGACATATGGATCCACCAATGTCATTGCATGCATGTTCTTTTCATGAACCACACCCAGTGTCATTGCATGTCTGTTCTTCTCACAAACCACATAAGGATCCACCATTGTCATTGCATGTGTGTTCTTTTCATGAACCACACCCAGTGTCATTGCATGTGTGTTCTTTTCATTAAACCACACATGGATCCATCAGTTTCATTAGATGTCTGTTCTTTTCATGAACCACACATGGATCCACCAGTGTCATTGCATGTCTGTTCTTCTCACAAAACACATAAGGATACACTAGTTTCATGGCATGTCTATTCTTCTCATGAACCACATCTAGAGTCATTGCATGTATGTTCTTCTCACAAACCACAGAAGGATCCACAAGTGTCATTGGATATGTGTTCTTTTCATGAACCACACCCAGTGTCATTGCATGTCTGTTCTTCTGACAAACCACACATGGATCCACCAGTGCCATTGAATGTATGTTCTTTTCATGAACCACACATGGATCCACCTAGTGTAATTGCATGTCTATTCTTTTCACAAACCACGTATGGACCCACCAGTGTCATTGCATGTCTGTTCTTTTCATGAACCACACCTAGTGTCATTGCATGTTTGTTCCTTTCATAAACCACACATGGATCCACCAGTGTCATTGCATGTGTGTTCTTTTCATTAGCCACACCCAGTGTCATTGCATGTGTGTTCTTCTCACAAACCACACATGGATCCACCATGGTGATTGCATGTGTGTTCTTTTTCATGAACCACAGCCAGAGTCATTGAATGTGTGTACTTTTTCATGAACCACAACCAGTGTCATTGCATGTATGTTCTTTTCATGAACCACACATGGATCCACCTAGTGTGATTGCATCTCTGTTCTTTTCACAAACCACATATGGATCCACCAGTGTCATTGCATGTCTGTTCTTTTCATGAACCACACCTAGTGTCATTGCCTGTCTGTTCCTTTCATAAACCATAGATGGATCCACCAGTGTCATTGGATGTGTGTTCTTTTCATGAACCACACCCAGTGTCATTGCATGTCTATTCCTTTCATAAACCACACATGGATCCACCGGTGTCATTGGATGTGTGTTCTTTTCATGAACCACACCCAGTCTCATTGCATGTATGTTCTTCTCACAAACCACACATAATGATCCACTAGTGTCGTTGCATGTCTGTTCTTTTCATGAACCACGCATGGATCCACCCAGTGTGATTGCATGTCTGTTCTTCTCAGAAACCACACATGGATCCACCAGTGTCATTGCATGTCTGTTCTTTTCATGAACCACACATGGATCCACCCAGTCCGATTGCATGTCTATTCTTTTCACAAACCACATATCGATACACCAATGTCATTACATGTTTGTTCTTTTCATGAACCACACCCATTGTCATTGCATGCCTGTTCCTTTCATAAACCACACATGGATCCACTAGTGTCATTGCATGTGTGTTCTTTTCATGAACCACAGCTAGAGTCATTGCATGTTTGTTCTTCTCACAAACCACATAAGGATACACCAGTGTCATTGCATGTCTGTTCTTTTCATGAACCACAGCTAGAGTCATTGCATGTCTGTTCTTCTCACAAACCACATAAGGATCCACCGGTGTCATTGGATATGTGTTCTTTTCATGAAACACACCCAGTGTCATTGCATGTCTATTCTTTTCATAAACCACACATGGATCCACCAGTGTCATTGCATGTCTGTTCTTATCAGAAACCACATAAGGATACACTAGTGTCATTGCATGTGTGTTCTTTTCATGAACCACACCTAGTGTGATTGCATGTCTGTTCCTTTCACAAACCACATATGGATCCACCAGTGTCATTGCATGTGCGTTCTTTTCATGAACCACAGCTGGAGTCATTGCATGTCTATTCTTCTCACAAACCACATAAGGATACACCAGTGTCATTGCATCTCTTCTCTTGTCATGAACCACAGCTAGAGTCATTGCATGTCTGTTCTTCTCACAAACCACATAAGGATCCACCAGTGTCATTGGATGTGTGTTCTTTTCATGAACCACACCCAGTGTCATTGCATGTGTGTTCTTCTCACAAACCACACATGTATCCACAAGTGTCATTACATGTCTGTTCTTGTCATAAACCACACATGGATCCACCAATGTCATTGCATGTCTGTTCTTCTCACAAACGACATATGGATCCACCAATGTCATTACATGCATGTTCTTTTCATGAACCACACCCAGTGTCATTGCATGTCTGTTCTTCTCACAAACCACATAAGGATCCACCAATGTCATTGCATGTGTGTTCTTTTCATGAACCACACCCAGTGTCATTGCATGTGTGTTCTTTTCATTAAACCACACATGGATCCATCAGTTTCATTAGATGTCTGTTCTTTTCATGAACCACACATGGATCCACCAGTGTCATTGCATGTCTGTTCTTCTCACAAACCACATAAGGATACACCAGTGTCATTGCATGTCTGTTCTTTTCATGAACCACAGCTAGAGTCATTGCATGTATTTTCTTCTCACAAACCACATAAGGATCCACCAGTGTCATTGGATGTGTGTTCTTTTCATGAACCACACCCAGTGTCATTGCATGCCTGTTCCTTTCATAAACCACACATGGATCCACTAGTGTCATTGCATGTATGTTCCTTTCATAAACCACACATGGATCCACCAGTGTCATTGCATGTATGTTCTTCTCACAAACCACATAAGGATAAACCAGTGTCATTGCAAGTCTTTTCTTCTCATGAACCACATCTAGAGTCATTGCATGTGTGTTCTTCTCACAAACCACATAAGGATCCACCAGTGTCATTGGACGTTTGTTCTTTTCCTGAATCATACCTAGTGTCATTGCATGTTTGTTCTTCTCATAAACCACACATGGATCCACCAGTGTCATTGCATGTCTTTTCCTTTCATAAACCACAGCTACAGTCATTGCATGTCTGTTCTTCTCACAAACCACATAAGGATCCACCAGTGTCATTGGATGTGTCTTCTTTTCATGAACCACACCCAGTGTCATTGCATGTTTGTTCTTCTCACAAACCACACATGGATCCACCATTGTCATTGCATGTCTGTTCTTTTCATGAACCACACATTGATCCACCCAGTGTGATTGCATGTCTATTCTTTTCACAAACCACATATCGATCCACCAATGTCATTGCATGTCTGTTCTTTTCATGAACCACACCCAGTGTCATTGCATGTCTGTTCCTTTCATAAACCACACATGGATCCACCAGTGTCATTGCATGTGTGTTCTTTTCATGAACCACAACTAGAGTCATTGCATGTTTGTTCTTCTCACAAACCACATAAGGATACACCAGTGTCATTGCATGTCTGTTCTTTTCATAAACCACAGCTAGTCATTGCATGTCTGTTCTTCTCACAAACCACATAAGGATCCACCAGTGTCATTGGATATGTGTTCTTTTCATGAAACACACCCAGTGTCATTGCATGTCTGTTCCTTTCATAAACCACACATGGATCCACCAGTGTCATTGCATGTCTGTTCTTCTCAGAAACCACATAAGGATACACTAGTGTCATTGCATGTGTGTTCTTTTCATGAACCACACCTAGTGTGATTGCATGTCTGTTCCGTTCACAAACCACATATGGATCCACTAGTGTCATTGCATGCGTGTTCTTTTCATGAACCACAGCTGGAGTCATTGCATGTATGTTCTTCTCACAAACCACATAAGGATACACCAGTGTCATTGCATGTCTGCTCTTGTCATCAACCACAGCTAGAGTCATTGCATGTCTGTTCTTCTCAAAAACCACATAAGGATCCACCAGTGTCATTTGATGTATGTTCTTTTCATGAACCACACCCAGTGTCATTACATGTGTGTTCTTCTCACAAACCACACATGGATCCACCAGTGTCATTGCATGTCTGTTCTTGTCACAAACCACACATGGATCCACCAAGTGCGATTGCATGTCTGTTCTTCTCACAAACGACATATGGATCCACCAATGTCATTGCATGCATGTTCTTTTCATGAAACACACCCAGTGTCATTGCATGTCTGTTCTTGTCACAAACCACATAAGGATCCACCAGTGTCACAGCATGTGTGTTCTTTGCATGAACCACACCCAGTGTCATTGCATGTGTGTTCTTTTCATTAAACCACACATGGATCCATCAGTTTCATTAGATGTCTGTTCTTTTCATGAACCACAGATGGATCCACCAATGTCATTGCATGTCTGTTCTTCTCACAAACCACAAAAGGATACACCAGTGTCATTGCATGTCTGTTCTTTTCATGAACCACAGCTAGAGTCATTGCATGTATGTTCTTCTCACAAACCACATAAGGATCCACCAGTGTCATTGGATGTGTGTTCTTTTCATGAACCACACCCAGTGTCATTGCATGCCTGTTCCTTTCATAAACTACACATGGATCCACCAGTGTCATTGCATGTGTATTCCTTTCATAAACCACACATGGATCCACCAATGTCATTGCATGTATGTTCTTCTCAAAAACCACATAAGGATACACCAGTGTCATTGCAAGTCTTTTCTTCTCATGAACCACATCTAGAGTCATTGCATGTGTGTTCTTCTCACAAACCACATAAGGATCCACCAGTGTCATTGGACATGTGTTCTTTTCCTGAATCATACCTAGTGTCATTGCATGTCTGTTCTTCTCATAAACCACACATGGATTCACCAGTGTCATTGCATGTCTGTTCCTTTCATAAACCACAGCTACAGTCATTGCATGTCTGTTCTTCTCACAAACCACATAAGGATCCACCAGTGTCATTGGATGTGTCTTCTTTTCATGAACCACACCCAGTGTCATTGCATGTTTGTTCTTCTCACAAACCACACATGGATCCACCATTGTCATTGCATGTCTGTTCTTTTCACGAACCACACATTGATCCACCTAGTGTGATTGCATGTCTGTTCTTTTCACAAACCACAGATCGATCCACCAATCTCATTGCATGTCTGTTCTTTTCATGAACCACACCCAGTGTCATTGCATGTTTTTTCCTTTCATAAACCACACATGGATCCACCAGTGTCATTGCATGTGTGTTCTTTTCATGAGCCACAACTAGAGTCATTGCATGTTTGTTCTTCTCACAAACCACATAAGGATACACCAGTGTCATTGCATGTCTGTTCTTTTCATGAACCACAGCTAGTCATTGCATGTTTGTTCTTCTCACAAACCACATAAGGATCCACCGGTGTCATTGGATATGTGTTCTTTTCATGAAACACACTCAGTGTCATTGCATGTATGTTCCTTTCATAAACCACACATGGATCCACCAGTGTCATTGCATGTCTGTTCTTCTCAGAAACCACATAAGGATACACTAGTGTCATTGCATGTGTGTTCTTTTCATGAACCACACCTAGTGTGATTGCATGTCTGTTCCTTTCACAAACCACATATGGATCCACTAGTGTCATTGCATGTGTGTTCTTTTCATGAACCACAGCTGGAGTCATTGCATGTATGTTCTTCTCCCAAACCACATAAGGATACACCAGTGCCATTGCATGTCTGCTCTTGTCATGAACCACAGCTAGAGTCATTGCATGTCTGTTCTTCTCAAAAACCACATAAGTATCCACCAGTGTCATTGGATGTGTGTTCTTTTCATGAACCACACCCAGTGTCATTGCATGTGTGTTCTTCTCACAAACCACACATGGATCGACCAGTGTCATTGCATGCATGTTCTTGTCACAAACCACACATGGATCTACCAAGTGTGATTGCATGTCTGTTCTTCTCACAAACGACATATGGATCCACCAATGTCATTGCATGCATGTTCTTTTCATGAACCACACCTAGTGTCATTGCATATCTGTTCTTCTCACAAACCACATAAGGATCCACCAGTGTCATTGCATGTGTGTTCTTTTCATGAACCACACCCAGTGTCATTGCATGTGTGTTCTTTTCATTAAACCACACATGGATCCATAAGTTTCATTAGATGTCTGTTCTTTTCATGAACCACACATGGATCCACCAGTGTCATTGCATGTCTGTTCTTCTCATAAACCACATAAGGATACACTAGTGTCATTGCATGTCTACTCTTCTCATGAACCACATCTAGAGTCATTGCATGTATGTTCTTCTCACAAACCACAGAAGGATCCACAAGTGTCATTGGATATGTGTTCTTTTCATGAACCACACTCAGTGGCATTGCGTGTTTGTTCTTCTCACAAACCACACATGGATCCACCAGTGTCATTGCATGTCTGTTCTTTTCATGAACCACACATGGATCCACCCAGTGTAATTGCATGTCTGTGCTTTTCACAAACCACATATGGACCCACCAGTGTCAATGCATGTCTGTTCTTTTCATGAACCACACATTGTGTCATTGCATGTCTGTTCCTTTCATAAACCACACATGGATCCACAAGTGTCATTGGATGTGTGTTCTTTTCATGAACCACACCCAGTGTCATTGCATGTCTGTTCTTCTCACAAACCACACATGGATCCACCAGTCTCATTGCATGTCTGTTCTTTTCATGAACCACACATGGATCCACCTAGTGTGATTGCATGTCTGTTCTTTTCACAAACCTCATATGGATCCACCAGTGTCATTGCATGTATGTTATGTTCATGAACCACACCCAGTGTCATTGCATGTATGTTCCTTTCATAAACCACACATGGATCCACCAGTGTGATTGCATGTGTGTTCTTTTCATGAACCACAGCCAGAGTCATTGCATGTCTGTTCTTCTCACAAACCACATAAGGATAGACCAGTGTCATTGCATATCTGTTCTTTTCATGGAATACAAATGGATTCACCAGTGTCATTGCATGCGTGTTGTTTTCATGAACCATAGCTAGAGCCATTGGATGTGTGTTATTCTAACAAACCACATAAGGATACACCAGTGGCATTGCATGTGTGTTCTTCTCACAAACCACACATTGATCCACCTGTGTCATTGCATGTCTACTCTTTTCATTAACCATGGTTAGAGTCATTGCATGTGTGTTCTTTTCAAAAACCACATATCACCAGTGTCATTGCATGTGTTTTTTTTCATAAACCACATATGGATCCTAACCTTAGGAGAGCCCTAACCTTAGCACCCCAATGGTGGCCGTCAGACCGAGTCTTCTAGAAGGCACACCCTCATACATTTGTTTTGCTTGACGATTGTTACATACCGTTCGATCGGGGCGCTTGGACGATTGGGATGGTCTTCATGAGAGCGATCCGCGAGTAGGCTATTCTGCGGCATGATTGGCCACGCTTGCTCTGGACAAACTGGCAACACCGGGCGCTCCCTTTTGCGAGCGTCACGACTCACGACTTTAGTGGGCCATATTCCAGTGTCATGTCCCCATTACTTATCTTCCTCCCCGTACTTATCTTCCTTCCCCTCGAAGCCACTTTCCCCACTTCACTCCCATGTTGCCGTAGCTGCAAGCCGACGGCGCCTCCAGCCCAATCCCCTCTCTGACAGCGACCCCCTCCCCTCTCGCCATGGGTTCAAGGGGAGACGGCGAGGAAACACGTCGTGACGATAGGGACGGTGATTTTGATGTGAGTCATCTCATCTCTATATCTATCATCAGTGGCTAGTTATCTATTTTGAGCTATATCTACTATGTTTAGTCATGCGCGTATGTTGTGTTAGGCCAACCAGACTCTGTATGACTCTGGCTATGACGGTTTGGCGGATGAAGATAGTCCTCTACTATGTAAACATGGATATGCGCCCGCTAAATTTGTAGCGTTCGAAGGACGAAACATAGGCAGGAGGTTTCTACGGTGTCAAGGACATCGTGAAATGATGCAAGGCGGAAGTTGCGGTGTTGTCAAATGGGTTGATCTAGAGTGGCCCAAATCGATGTAAAAAACGCTGGACAAACTATGGGATATGACTGTTGAGTTGAAAGAATCCGTAGTCAGCTCACTTCTTGACAGTGTTGAGATGAAGCTATGGGACCCAGTTGACACGACCAAGCTTAACCGAGATCTCAGGAGGATGCAAGACAATGTTAGCAAAGTCGAGAAGGAGAGGGACGTGGTGTTGGCCCTGAAGGCTAAAGCCGAGCAAGAACTAACTCAAGCAAGGAATGATCTTCACCAGGCCAAAGTCCTGCAGTTCACAACTACGAGTATTGACAAGTGCATGAGGAAAAATACATAGAAACAATTGAAGCTGTGCAAGGAAGATGCTAAAAGGAAGGAGCAGACGAATCGATCCTTGCTCTCGCAGGAAGATGCGCATCGGGCTAAGATTAGGAAGATCAAGGAGATGTGTGATAACTAGTTCTATTTATCCTGAGCTCCGTGCCTTTTTAAGTTGTAATAGTAGTACTTGTTGACCTAGCGGTCTGAACTAGTGGTCCCGGAGTCCTGGGAGGAAAAAAATTGGTCTCCCGTTAATCTGTCTTAACCCTGCATTACTTCCTTACATCGATCATGGTGATATTCGAACATTGGTGGTTTGTGTAAACGTAATCTACGTGGATTGTGCCGCATGCAAATGGCACAACCACAATTTATAAAGTGGAAGCACGTACACCCGGTTAATGGAGATCCGGGAGCTTCACCAGACGCAGGGGATGCAGGAGCAGGGAGGCGGTGAGATAGACAGGCTCAAGCATCTGGGCATTATCGGTTGCCCTTGTTGTTTATGTTGCCACGTCGTTATGCAGCATCTGAAATAAGTTCCTGCTTCGTGGAGTGTGGCAGCTTAAATAATTTATTTCTGTGCCACTTACATTCCATCGAATTTGGAGACCTCCTGCCCCTCAGCAATCGTGGAACCGGTGCTGCGTGTTTTCGAATAGTAGTGGCACAATCACAATTTCGGATTAAACTACTAACTCAGGCGTTTCCAAACCCTAAGTCGTGGTACATTTTACTCAGAGAACGTGGGTAGATTGTTTCGCCCAGCAAAGTGCCACACATAGAGCTCCAGAATTTAACCGAATTACATATATAGGTTCAAGTTCAACACATTACTATGCATCTTCATTGCCAGCAGCCTTCTTCCGTGGCCTGGGTGCCAAGCCTTCACGTCCACTGGCTTCTTCATTTCCTGCCTTCTTCCTCTTCCTTGGTACCAATTTTCTTAGCTTCATGTACTCTGCATCGCCGGAACAATCAGCACCAGAATCGTGTCCATCATCATCTTTCCACTCGGTTTTACCTTCTTCAGGTAGCAAAATGACTGACCCGGCAGTCATGTTTCTAACCTTGTGGCGCTTCCTGTCAAAGAAACAGGACTGTTGCATAACTTCCCAATATCTACAGAGTAAATGAAACAAAAATTACAATTCAGCACAAACATGCGAACCCCAAGAGACTTTTGCTTACCAGGAGCTAATTGGGTTCGAGCGACCACCCTGTCCAAGAATAGAAGTGCGAGTCCCAGTTGCAGCAGCTTCCACATCCAGTACATCACAATTCAGCTCAAACAAGCAAGATGAAGCATACGTTTTCATCAACCCAATTAGCGGACTGTCACACGTTAGAGGAACCATGATGCCACGTTCATCCATGAATCTGAACTTTGCAGTGTGCTTCGGCCATAATTCATCATTATTACGCAGAGTAGAAACCATACCAGATATAGTGCAGATCTACGCAGGTGCTTCTTCCATCGTGATACAATGGTGTCCATACCACTTGCCCTTCACCCTTGCTGATTTAGACTCATACCTGAAGAGGACTATCATAACTAGGTAAGGGTGGTCCGCGGAGCTCCCACTTGACAGAAAACTATGGACAAAATATGTCTGTCAGCGTTGGGCTAACAAACAACGGTAGGTTCAGTAGCCATCTAGCAGTTATAATTAGTGTGAATAGCAAAGAGAAGGGTAGCTCACCCGCATGTAGCCAGAACTTCTTCTTCCTGGGTAGTAGGATCTGCCATCCCCCGAGCTGCTCGGCTCGTCGGCGGCGGAGGCAGGCTAGAGCCTCGCAACGGTGGCTATGCCATGCGCCATTGGAGCTCGGGACCAGCGACTGGGCACAACAACTTAGCACCGGAAGTCAAATGTCTGAAGGGATCGTCCTGCTTAGAGGGTGGATTTCGATGCCGCCGGTGCTAGGGGATAGGAGAGAATGGATTTGTGCAATTGGTCAACGCATCCAATCCACTTAGTTCCTCGATTTGCCTAAGAGGTTACCGCGTTGGTGCTTGCATCACGGATAGATGTCCGACATGTGGGTCTCGACCGTCTACTTCACGGGGTAGTTTAACGGAATGTTTGTATTTGGCAGGGGTGAGATGAGTTTGCGCCTGAGTAATTGGCAGCCCAACTTTATGAAACGTGGCAATTACAGGCAACTTGGGTACCGCCATGCACTCGCCCATAAACTTTCGGGCCGCAAACAAACAATCCCTTGATTTACAAGGAAAGAAAAATTATCTAATCAGTTAATTTGAAAAAGAAACCTTAAACAAAGGAAAATTAGATGTGTTATCAAAATAGAGTGAGAACAAGTCGAGGTAGAATCTTCAAGTCATAAAGATGCTTCATATACAATTGGAATTTGGTAATTGAGATCATTAAACTTTGGATTCCTACATGAAGTGGAACGTATGGCTAGCTCCCTTGCACATCACTTAAACAAAAGTGTGAGAATATATAAAAAAGAGAGAAGAAAAAGAGCGAATGTGCAAAGAGAAAATAGGCATACACCACTATATTGTAGTATGACATAGAAGCGTTTTGAGATTTTGAATCCCAAGTGAATATGTTAATCGTTTGAATCCCAAGTGAATATGTTAATACTAAAACACTTTGGAATACCTCGCTAACTCATTCGGTCGAACCGAATACTTTTACATCATGTTGAGATTCATCTTTTGTGAATTATTAATCACTAAGGTGTGGAAGCCTGTTAATATTATTCAGATGGTTTAAGTAAGGTACTATTCATAAACACATGATGCAATTGCCTCATTTATTTTATCGACTCAGCTTCATGAATATGAGGATCATATTCAGTAAGCCAGTCTTGCTCGGGATGAGCAGGAGTCTAAGCTTGGGGAAGTTTATGAGTGCATATTGGCATCATGTTTTATATTAATATTTTGCACTGTAGTTGTAGGATCTTGGTATTTTAGGCATTCACACGGACATTTTATGTCTATTTTCACCAGGATCAGGACAGATGATGGATACGATGGACACGATTCTTGGAGCAGTTGTATTAGGGAGAAAAGGAGTCAAAATCAACGTAAATTGCTTATTTGGAAAAATATCAATAACACCAGAAGAAAACCTGAAGTGATCGAGGCATCTAGAGGGTTTAACGACCAACTATAGGGCGGGAATAATTTTCCGGCCGTAAAGTTTCGGCCGTATTGTTGGCGCCGCCACCACCTCCTCAAATAGTTTCACCCCATGCAACTAGATCGGGAGATGACATACAGAACACCTGGAAATCACCGAAACCTCACCTCTGGAAGGAATCTGGAGGGGGAACTTGCCCAAGGGATCCATCTTTGCCCTACGCAGACCTGGAAGGCCAAGGCATCGATCTTGATCTTCATAAACCGCTGCACCACCATCATCACCATCCATCCCATCTTCACACCCATCTAGATCTTGTTCTAATTTCCATATTCATTGTGGATTTATACAAGAACTATTCATTTACAATAGATTCCATTACCATTGCCAAGATATTGATTTCCTCCATGTCTGAGTAGATCATTAGTTCTTGGGGAGATGGAGAAACCCTAGCATATGATTGAGATAAGATAGAGATTGTTATGTTATACATCATTATATGTATGTTTTAATTGTCTTCATCTTGATGTTGGGAGTTGTGCACCTCCTTAATATTTGCCTCTTATGGGGACACAATGAAGGGGATTACTTGTTGGTAGACAGAGGGATGATATCACTTACTGTGACTATAAAGCTGTTGTCATTCTTTACGTACTAACTTGGGGAAACAAGGAGAACTCATAAAACCATGTCCATGCCACGGAAGAAATCCCTTAATAGTGAGATAATACGATTGATGTCGTTTATCTATCAGCTGTGGTTATGAAGGATGATGTGAGCAGTGGTTATTGCCTATTTGTCCATATATGGAGCTCCTCCCACATACATACATATCATGAGAATATTGGTTATAATAATCTTGATTACTTAGTCTAAATTGCTAGCGGTGTATCCACCACTCCCTGAGAATGCCTTTTCCCCTATGGTTGTTCCAAGTTCTTTTACACACACGATTCTTACTTTCTGCATTAAGATTTACTTTACTTTAATTGCTTCATCCAATCAAAAACCCAAAAACACTTATACTTTTCTTGCATCTCAAAGTTATTCCCCAAGTACTTCGTTTAGTTTTAGTTAAAAACATTTTCGTTCGCCTACTTCTCCCTGTGGGATCGATATATTTATTATGAAACTATCTACAAATGATCTGTGCACTTGCAGTCATCGACAACCCGTGGCTTAAAATCATGGACTTGCAGCTAAGGAACTTTGTCTGGACCCGCTACTACCTGGACCTGATTACAGGGGATTTCGTCACCGACAATCCAAAGGTGAAGGACTTCGAGAAGGAGCTGGTGAGGAATTTACTGCCGATCTCAAGTCTATTACGTTCTAATTAAAATAATGAAGTCAAGAATCTAAATGGGTTCACCTTTCCTTGTATCTACAGGAGAAGGAACTGAACGCTCCTGCCGAAGAGTCATCCCAGGATTCGATGGAGCCGTGGGACACGGTTTTCAACAGGGCGATGAACACTTACAAGAAGAGGGACAAGGGGTTGTTGCCGTCCTTAGCTGGCCATGTGTTCGACTTCGGTATGAGCCTGAAGTTTATGTAGTACTACAAAGAGGATACCAAGAAAATAAGGGAGAGGAAGAACCAGTCGGCGACTAAGGGTAAAGTTGATGTTGAAGAGCTGAAGATGAAGGCGCAGACACTAGAGCAAAAAGCTGTGGACGAGAGAATAGTGGACAAGTTAGTGGAAGAGAAGCTCCACGCGATGATTCCCCCTAGGTTTTTCTAGGGGCAAACTTCTTGGAATGCGGGAGGTCGACAGGGGCCGATACAGTTGACCCGCTTAAGCATCAAAATTAACGTGTCCCTGGACCTGGTGACCCTGCTAGCTGGCAATGCCATGACACATCCGCTTGTTTTGGTTGCACTGACGCCCCCTCCCGCCAAAGATACCAAGGTGCAGCCGATGGAGGTGGTGCTTCATAAGGCACCCGAGCAGGAGAATGCAGATGATAGGCCAGCCGCTGGCACCGGCCATGTCTCTACATTAGTTGAGATCAACGCCAACACCAAGGTAACTAATTAGTTAGTGCATGGCATCTCCTTTATGCCTTTGATGACTACCATCTCATGATGCCCAACATGTTTTGACTCAGGACACTGCTTGCATACTCCTGCTTAAAGTTGACGGTGACGAGTTCAAGGATGTTGCCAAGGGCACTCTCATACAACCGGCGAGCCACATGATGCACAACCATCCAATCGATGATGCTGTGATGAGGGTCAGGTTGGCTCGGGTGTTGCCAGGGTGCAACGACATGGACCCCCGTTTCAACCTCAGGGAGCCGACGAACACAAGACCCTTGCAGAATGCCACAACTGGCCCTTGACATGGCCGAAGACCAAGATTCGTCTTACGGGGGAGGGTGCACCGATGCCACCTCGATCATTCGGCCACTACCTTGGAAGCCAGTTGTCATTGGCACCACCAGTCATCACCAACAACTCGTGGGAGAGTGTGTACCGCCCTAAGGCGAAGATGTTGCACCGCAACCGCCATCGCCCCCGCCACCACCACATGATGGCAACCCCTAAGATGCTGATGAATTGGTCGACATCGATGGATTCATCAACACCGGTGCCGACAAAGGATTGTTGCCTTGTGTGGATAAGGAACCCTTCACCGCTCGCGACAATCAAGCTGGTCGTGCCAGTACATTCACGCAGCGCCTGGTCTTCCATGGTATTTCTCAAGAGACGCCTCCAGCCTCCGATCCATAGGAGAAACCGGGATTGGTTTTCAACCCTAACACACTCCAAAAGGCAGCCGATGAGCAGATGGGAGTAGAGGACCCTATTTTGAAGAAGCCCAGGAAGAGAAGTAAGAATAAGAATAAGGCTGCGAGCAAGCCTCCTCCGAAGAGGATCTTGGCTCAGGACGCCGTCATCATACTAGCCAGCCAACATGGCTTGCCCCGAGTGCTTGTAGCTGGTGATCCGATATTGACTCTGGAGCTGCTCCACGTCGCGCGTAGACCTGTGATAACTTTGCATGAGGGTATCAAGACACTAGAGGGCCTCCTTAAAGACAAAGATCTAAATTACCCGGTTTTCACAGCCACGGTGCCATCGGACGTGGGCTTCGTCCATGAAGCCCCCAGGATCTATTCTTCATAGCATATGTGGATGTCTTCAAGCTGTTTCTCTCGAAATGGCTGGACTATTACTTGATCCGCCTATATGCGCTCACTCTGGCGATGAAGATAAATAGAGAGAGTATCCCGCAAGTCATGATCATGGATCCCTACTACATGCGGGACAGACAGTTGGTCGAAGGACTAGAGGCATGGACCAAGGCGACGGTGTACCTTGAGAAGTTCATGTTGGACAACAAGATAAAGGACACAGTTATTTTGCCTTTTTTTCCCCGAGTAAGTACACACTCGCTCGCTACCGTCACTTATGCCTTTCTTATAAATTTCTTCCTTTGCTCTTTTTCCAACATCCCGTTCCAATTGTGTTGCATAGAGGAAAATACTACACACTCATCATTGTTTCCCCGAGGTATTCGCTAGCCACGTATTTCGACTCGAGGAGTTTGACAAAGAAGAAAGACTACACAAGCATAAGGGATGTTCTCGATGAGGCTATCGAGGGCTAAGCCAAAAAGGGATGCCCCTTCACAAATAAGGTGGAATGTTACAAGGATGGAAGACACGTGTTCAAGCATGTGCTCGAGTTCCCCTGTGTCAAGAAGCCGGCAACTGGTAGCGCCAAGGAGGCCTTCTCCGTCCTCCATCACCTTAAAGGGTTTGGATGGGCCAAAAAAGTTGGCGCAAATCGATGATGATGATCTTAGAGAAGACTTCCATCGCATCCAGATGAAGTTGTCAGAAATCATCATTGAAGATGTCAACACAAGGGGGGCCTACAACAAGCCAGAGGGTTGACTAAGAGGAAGACCAAAGAATGCCTCCATAAGCAGGGTGACACCAGGACGTGGATGACGAAAGAGGGCTATCTACCGTTCTCGAAGCCAAGCGAGAAGAAGTCTTCATGATTGATGTGTGCCTAGTATGATCAAGTATGTGTATATTCTCGATGGACGCGTGTAGTGTGTGTCATAAACTTTACTATCTTCATGAGTTTGTGTATTGATGGACGTGCATAGTGTCCTAAACTTAACTTGCCTAGCTCAAAATGGTCGTTGTTGTTGGAATTATTACTTCTATGATGATTGTGATGCTATCTTTTAGGTTTTATTAATCCTTTGCTTCAATTTTTGTGAACATATGTGCATGGGAACCGTTTAATTCTCTATGTTGCATGATTTACTAATATGCCTTGTCTATACAGATGGCGAAGTGGTATGTGTTGTATAAGGGTTGGGTTCTTGGAGTCTACGAGGAGTAGGAGGACTGTCAAAAACAAGTGAATAAGTTCAGCGGCAATAGCTACAAAGGATATGTGACTAGAAAGGAGGCGGTAGCCAAGTGGAGGAACCACATGTGGCAGAAGATTCGGATGAAGATATTGGTCGGGCTCCTGCTCTTGATCACCGTCATCATAGCTGTATTCTCTTTGATCCTAGTGTCGTAGGCGGTGACCACTTCATTTGTAATGTGAGATGATATGAACTTTGTTGTATTCGGCACTTATGTAAAAATTTGGCCCTTGACACTATATATGTATCTCGATCGGGCTTTAAGTGTGATGACATTCTACTTGTGTTTGTAGTATATGTTGGTTTTCATATACTATGTGCAATGTACTATTCTACTAATCTGTATTATATAAATACTTGATTCTGTACCAGGACTGTATTTTACTTTGAATACCTATAATATAATTTGTGGCTCATATGTTAAGATTCCTGTGGCGCACGACATTTCTATGGCGCACGGCGTGATATGCGCCACTGAAATGAATTCTGTGGCGCATATGGTGAAATGCGCCATAGAAAACTAAGAATTCTGTGGCGCATATGAATATGCGCCACAGAAATATAATTTAGTGGCAACGTAGCAATGGTGCATCCTATATGCATCATAGAATGCCAAATCCCATGCGCCACTGATGAGCCTTTTACTAGTAGTGGTGCACGCACCTCCCAAGAAACTATAGAGGCCAGACGTGCGTGCGGTTACCAAAAACTGCCGCCGTAGAGTGAGCGGTCAAAGTGACGTGACGTGCGTCAAAATAGCCAGGCGTGGCTGGCGTAAGCACTGACCTCAACAACCAGACGATTCTTCTCCCTCGTTCTGGCTGTGTTAGTCGGTTGCTACAATCGTTGCTTACACCAAGTGGGTGGCCACCGACTCCGTAGCTAGTAAATTTTAGCCGAGAAGCAACAAGCACCTCGTACAGAATTTATAGCCGGGTTTTTCATCACCAACCGCTTCAGTTCAATCAATGAGCATGCAAGAACATCTCCACAAGGCGAAGTCCCAACGCGCTCGGGGACTAGTGTCGAGGGGATGACCCCCGGGTAGGGTAAGCCGAGCCTAACTAGCTAGCTCCAGAAGTACCTGGCCAGATGGCTGCAAGACAAAGGACTATAGCCAGATGGACCGCTCCAACCGGTTCGCCCTCAAGCTTCCCTAGCTGGCTCGTCTAGCCGGATAACTAGAAGAACTGGCTGGGTGGCCGTCTCCACCCGTTCGCCTCAGATTCGGTGGCGAGGATATGGAGGGGGTGATGCTCCTTGCTGAGCGCACCTCTGGCCCCTCGCATCACCAGACAGGCTGGCGCGTCGCCCTGCCGGTGCTAGAAGACAACCGTACCAAAGCTAGAAGCTGTGGAGGGCGATGTTGGCTGACCGCTGAAGTGCCGGCTAACGGTTAAAGCACTGGATGACGCCCAAAGCACTGGCGCTAGGAAAGTGTAGCGTTGTCCCCCTATATTGAAGGGCTGACTGGGTCTTGGTCCACTAGCTGGACCCTGCCAGCCAGCCCACTTTGTAAACCCAAAGCCCATACAATAAACCCTAGAACCCACATTGTAACCTACCTCTCCCAGCTAGTATATAAGGGAGGGTAGAGCTAGGGTTCAAGGTATATTCTCAGAGACCACAAGTTCATCGTCTTCCTCTAGCTCTAGATAGTTGCTAAGGAAACGGCTCTAGGAGCACATGTACTGGGCGTTAGCCCTGATATAGTAGATCCTTGCAGGAGTAGGGGTGTTACCTCGCCGAGAGGGCCCCGAACCTGGGTATATCGTTGTGTTTGAAGTATTTGTGCCAAACTGGTTGCGATAGCAACCGATAGCATCCTGATTGTCCCCTCTTGAGCCATCTCCAATGGCACTGCCGTGTTCCACACCACGACAATGGGGAACCGTTGATCTCCACTAGATCCAGCAGACCATGTTGCTCATTACACGTTTTGACCGACAAAGTTGCTGATGAGTAGGCCCCACCCTCTGGGGTTTGAACATTCCTCTCACGCGTGCTAGTGGAGCGGATTGGGTCATCCCAGCTTGGCACGGCAGGGTCCATAGCAAAGCGGCCCATCTATAGTGTTTCAATTCGAAAGTTTTATTCCTTTTCCAGATCTAGTTAAATCACTACATGAATTAAATCCAAAGAAAAATAAAAATACATGGAAACCATTACATCCAAATTTGTCCATGTCCCCAAGTGTTTTCTCCAACATGCAGTACCAATACCTAGTAAGTAAAATATTTGTGTTTCCCCTAGAAATTAAAATACTAAAATGTGTCATAATCACCCAAAAATCCAGTTATGTAATTTTGTAACTCTAAATGGAGTTAAATCAAATTCTATTAGTTGGTATTCACATCACCTATCATGTGGCCTTGGATTCATATCAAGTGGATCTATATACCTACCATAGTAAAAATGTTAAAAACACCTAAAATCTTTGTTCTATAATTTATCATGATAGCTCCACCATAGCTTTCGAGTTGGTTCCAAATCCCAATGATGTGGTACTACAATATCTACCAAACCCTAGGAGCTCAGGATTTATTGAGCCCCTGATAAATTTTATTGAATTAAACACTTCTACATGTGGTTGTTTCACTAATTAAATCATAACGATAGTTATACAACTCTAGAAATGGTGAAACACAATCCTACTAGAAGGTGTTTGTGATGCCTTACTTGTGCCCTTGGTTTCGTATCAAAAGGATCTGTAAAATAAATCTGGTAAAAAAGACAATTTTGTTGTAGTAGTAACTTTGGGGGTTTCACAAGGGATTATGGTAATTATTTTGAAGTGAAACCAACTCCCAGTGAAACAGTACTCAAGTGGATTCCTTAAACTAAGAGGAAATATTTAATTGACTTAACAATATTTTCTGGTGAATTAAATACCAAAACTAAGGATATTTTCAATAGAAAATTCATAACTAACTAAATAAAAATGATAAAATAATGAAACCACTTCTGGTGGCTTTGTTATTTTATACCTATCTATTGATATCCTTTATGTACATTGGTATCATACATAACATGGCCTTGGTATAAAACCCCTCAGTTAAGGACTATTTGGTAATTAAATCATAAAAAAGTTCTAGAAATGCTAATTATATAATTCCAATTGTGTTGAACTCAGATTATCAAAACCTACTAAAGTGTATTGATACCTTGTCCAATTGCTTGCTATAGCATACTGGTGTTTGTTTGCCTTGTGTTGATTGTGGTATATTTCTTCTTTACATGTGTGCTCCATGACAATGATAGTTGCAGTTGTGTTGACATCAAGAAGAAGAGGCATTTTATTATCTTTGGTTATCTAAGAAGAAGTCTAGGGACATATTACTGACCATAGGCAAGAAACCCCTTCCTGAATTCTGATACTTGTCCTACTCCTTTATATGTACCTATTTTATATCTCCTTTAAAATTTGCATTACTACCTACATGATTTGCCTTACTACTACTATGATCATAACTTGTCCCCTCCAAGTTATGACCTGGTGTCTAGGAGGACACAAATCTTTATTGATAGTAACTTAGACCGAGAGTATGATGGTTAGCATCCTACCTCATTTAGAACCTTGGGTTTTGGAAACAAAACCCTTGGGAAGGACATCATTCCCAAGTGGATGTTTTAAAAAGCGGAAAAGTGATTTGATAAAAAGGGCTTGGTGGAAATGACAAATAGAAGGGATGTTCTACACCTTCACCGGAACAACTTATCGGTGTAACCACAAGACCCCATGAGATGAGGCTTAACTCGTAGTTTGTTCTCTTAACGCTGTAAGGGAGAAATACTTCGAAACTAGGTCTTCCCATAGAAGGGCTACGACCTAGGGTTGATGTATGTCTCTAACAAGGGCCAGGAGCAACAATTGGGTCTCCTACGGATGGTACTGTTTTGTAATTACATAAGGAAAGATATATAAAATGATATGCTAGTCCGAGACTATGCTATGATGGTTGTACGGGATAGAGTTATGGAGTGATATGCCATGGTGTACCCATTTCAGGGAGAACAAACCCAAAAGGGTAAGGTGCTTTTGCTAGGGTCAACAAATGAAAGGTTATGTTTGATTATCCGAACCTCCATGTATAGTGTGCAGCGGGCTGTGGTTGAATCCCGAGGGATGTATTGATTCTTGTGGGGAAAGTGCACAAACTCTACAAAGTATAATCTATTTGAATAGCCATGTCCATGGTCAAGGATGGTTGGAAATGTGAATGCTAGGAGTACCCAATAGGTGGTATTCAAAAAGGAAAAAGGATGTGATTTGGTCATGGATGACCGGAGCTAAAGGTTTTGTT
This sequence comes from Avena insularis, assembly GCA_023614405.1. NCBI lineage: Eukaryota > Viridiplantae > Streptophyta > Magnoliopsida > Poales > Poaceae > Avena > Avena insularis. The sequence continues at coordinate 511,525,233 of CM042690.1, forward strand.
TGACCAGGGATGGTCGAGTGTGTTCTAACTAGGGTTTTCTAGTAAAAGGGTCTTATTTTCAAAAACGCTTCTCAAAAAGGTTTTATTTTAACAAAGATATAGGGATACCAGGTTTTGAAAGAAAGCAGGTTTTTTATAAAGTTTTTTTCAACAAAAGTTATAGATGCCATATCTACAAGAGAAACTAGGCTTTCAAAGGAACCTTAGATAGAGCCTTATCTCATCACAACCATACTGCATTATCTTGTTTACCTTATCTTGGTGGTTTGCGAGGACATTCCAAAGTACTCACTGGAATTGTCGTTGGATATTTACTTGGACAGACTTTTAGAAGCATGAAGGATGAAAGATGTGTCGACGTCTATGAGAGCTAGGCCATTTCCCCCTAGTCAGCTTCCTGTAGGGTTTAAGGCATGACTTGGGCTCTGTGATTAATGAAGTTCCGCTGCTAATTATTGTTGTAGCCCGACGAGGCCCCTGTAAGGTATAGACGTGATGGCATTATTGTAAGTCTTGTTTTTTCTGTTTTGTATGTTGCAATGATACTTCTCGGTTATGTGCTATAATAGACTGATCTTATCTTACTAGGAAATGGGGATTGGGTTTGTATTGGATTCAATCTCCAACTTTATTGTGATTTTCCACGGTAATATTGAGATGAACTCTATTTGTGTTAGTATGATATCATTGTGCTATTCTCCTCTCATTTGCGAGTAAATCCCCATAGGCGTGGAAGATGTAGGGAATTGGTGAGATGTGGTGTGCCTATTTTACTTTCATCTATTTGTGATTATCGTGTGAGAATGATTGTCTATGTATGGCTAAAGCTTGTTATCAAATTTAAGGGCCCAAATAACATGATCCTGAGAACTCATAGACATGAACTTGTTTGCTAGTGAATAGGCGACCCCCTAGTCATACGGCCGATATCAAAGATGAGCTAGTATAACTCGAGGATAGCAAGGTGGTTGCCACGCAAAGATAAAACAAAAATTTCCTACGTGGTGATCCCAAGATCTAGCTGAGGTAGAAGGCCATGGGGATTACCACTAGATGCATGGTTTCGGAACTGATGAAGCGCGTCACTTGATGCAGTGCATTCCTCACGATCCGATCCAATCCACGATCATCGAAGTGTTGATCGTACAACACCTCTGCTAGTATCCACACATACGAGGAGGAGCGCCGACGGTGGACTGCTAGGTCTGGTACGGTGGCTGGACTAAAAAGGAGCTAGGGCTTCCAATGCATGGAATTACCTAACAGTGTCCCTTGGGCATCTGCGCCCTAGTATATATATGGAGTGAAAGGGGGCTCCACTCACTTTTGGCCCATTCACTAAAGCCTATATAAGTCACTGTGTGTCCAACTCACTGATCAAGTCTATGTCCGATTCGGGTCCAACCCGAACAGATTTCCAGTTCGAGTCCAACCCAAACTTGCTCCTGCTCTTAAGTCTATGACTAGACAAGCTCATGGTGACTCGGACACGATTTGAGTCTTACTCGTAATCGATCAGTCGGTAGCGGCTCCTAGCAGAACGTGCCAACTCCCAGGTACCAAAGAGTCCTGACGGCATACCTTTTAATGAGACTTGTGTCTGAGTCCCTTTTGTCTCACGATATACCTTGTCAAGCTATGGGCGAATAATCATCACTACAAGAAATGTTTCCTTCCACAACGACTTGGCCCAACGGTCATCGTAGAAGGCGCGTCTTCTACGACAAATTTCTCGGCTCGACCGTGGCCGATGGAAAATTTTATTTTCGGTTTCATGACCCTCTACTACGACAGAACCGCTAAAAACATGGAGGAAGCTCGACTAGCACGTGGCAGAAGCAATATTTTCGTTTCCTCGCACGATATTGACTCGCCGAACTCTTTTGAGGCGTGTGGGTCCCAGATGTTAGTGTCTTTAGCGCACCATACTTTTCGGTCGTGCCTCCCTGATTTGAACTCGATAACACTACTCGAGGTGTCTACCGTTTAGTCGGGCTGATGGGTCCCACATGTCAGACTCTCATTAGAAGAATCGTGTGTATGATGGTATTTTTTTTTTCGCTCGCGCTACCCTTTTCCATAGTTGATATATTTACTCGATGCATCTACCGTTTAATTAGGCTGCTGGGACCCACATGGCATGCTCTCATTAGAAGAAACGTGTGTATGATGGAATTTTTTCCTTCGCCCACGCTACCCTGTTCCAAAGTTGATAGCACTGCTCGATGCATCTACCATTTAATCAACCTCCTGGGCTTCACATGTCATCCACTCATTAGAAGAAACGTGTGTATGATGGATTTTTTGCCCTCGGTCGCACCTTCTTGTTCCGAACTTGATAGTGTTGCTCGCTGCATCAGCCGTTTATTCCGGCTGGTGGGTCCCCTATGTCATCCTCACATTAGAAGAATCATGGGTATGATGGAATTTTTTGATTCTCTAGCGCTACCCTATGCCGAACTAGATAGCGTTGATCAATGAATCTGCCGTTTGCTCATGCTGCTGGGTCCCTTATTGCAGCCTCTCATTACAAGAAATGTGTGCATGCTGTTTTTCTCGCTCGTGCCTCCCTGTTTCGAACTAGCAAAGTTGCTCGACGCAGCATCTGTATAAGGTTGCGCTACTAGGTCCCACATATCAGCCTCTTTGTAAATGAAACATGCGTATGATGGACTTTTTTTGGCCGTGTCCGCTGTTTTGACGTTGGCAACTTGCTGGGTCCCAGATGTCAACCTCCTCTGTGTAGGAAACGTGTCTATGCTAGGTCCCAGATGTCAACCTCTTGTCCGCTGTTTTGACCTTGGCAAATTGCTGGGTCCCAGATGTCAACCTCCTCTGTGTAGGAAACGTGTCTATGCTGGGTCCCAGATGACAACCTCTATTTAAAATAAATGTGTGTATGTTGGACTGTTTTTCGGGTCCAAGATGTTAGCCTCGGAGTACAAAAAGTGCTCATAAAGGTATAATTAAAAGGATTCTGGGCTAACTCGGGGTGGATGCCCTATTCTTCATGGCTTATATTCCATGGGCTCACTCCTAAATTGAATGGGCTATGGTTGGTGGCCACAACACAACAAAAAGGCCGAATTAGAAGGATTTGGGCTATGCTTGGTGTTGATATGCTAATTTCATATGGGTTATGCTTGGGCCTTCTGGGTCCGACATGTCAGTTTCTCTACAAGTGCAACGTGTGTATGATGGAATTTTTTTCGGTCGTGTCTGTTGTTTTCACCGTAGTAGCCATGTATGGTCTTACTACTGGGGCCCTTATGTGAGCCTCTTTGGTATGTTCTGGCTCATGGGTCCCTGATGCAAACTTGTATGTTCTATCTGTTGGGTCCGTAGTGCCAGCCTCTCTGCACGAGTATTTAAACTTTTTTTTCAAACCCACCCTCAAAAATAAACTCGAGGGACGTTGTAGGCTGGTGTGTCCGTGATATCAGCCTCTCCGTAATGCGATATTGCTATAAGAAGAAAATGTAAACCTAGGACACACATAGGCGATTCGAACAAAAGACCTTCAAATCAAATAAACGTAAACTGGGTGTGTTACCGCTACAACAAATATATTTATAGAAAAAATATCATAGGATGAATTAAAAAGAATTTGGCTATTGTACATAGGCTGCTCTACGTGGGTTATACTCCATAGGCTATGTTCCATGGGATTCTTTTTCAAATTTCACTAGGCTGTGCTCAGTAGTCCCCTAACCCCTAAATGGCCGAATTAATATGTTCTCGGCTATGCTCCATGGGCTCCTTTCTCAAATTTCACTGGGATGTGGTCAACAGTCCCCTGGCCCTGAAAATACTGAATTAAAATGTTCTGGGCTAAAGAGGGGCTGAGTGAGCTACTAGGTTTCTTCTCTTGGTTAATAAAAATTGCATTGCGATGTGCTCGGCCGGATTCAAAACAAAGAGCTCAGAGAGGGAGGGGAAAAACGATAATTCTTTTTGGCAGATAGTCATGTCACAATTCAGCAGTACAGAATATGATAGAAATATTATCAACAGATTCGAAGTTCATATTCAGCAGCACTTGACCAATTTAGCAGCATTACAAAAGTGACCAATTCAGCAATAAAGACACTGAAATACAATAGCAGTAGCGAGAGAACCAGTTCTTGTTTCAGCTCTAAAAACCTTGTCACACGATCAGTTTGCCCTTTTCACCAGACACACTCGACCATTGAAGCAAGAAAAAATAACGATCAAGTCTGCTTTGAGTACCTTCTTCTCACATCAATGTCTGTGTGACCCCCGTATGCAACCCAAAATGCCCAAGTCTCATCTAGATTGTGACAAGGCCATGTTCCAAAAGAAAAGCAAGACTACCTAGTGACCTTGGTTTAAACAAGTACCAGTACAACAGTATTTCCACAAAATGCTTTAGTAACAGCAACGACGGAACATTTGAGAGATTCAGTAGCTTTCCTGCTTGAAATTCAATAGTAGTACGGAGATAATAAGTCCTTGTTTCCATCTCAAAAAACCTTGGCGCACGATCAGTTTGTCGTGTTCTCTGAATAGTCTCGATCATTGGAACAAGCAAAACTAACGATCAAGTTTGCTTCTGTGCGAATACCACCTCATTTCCTCAATGCCTGTGTGACCCCCCATATGCAACCCAAAATTTCCAAGACTCATCTAGATAATTATGACAATACTAGGTTTCAAAAGAAAAGCAAGACAATCTGTTGCACTTGATCTAAACAAGTAACATTACATCACTACTAGTTCAACAAAATACTTTGGTAATAGCAACGACAGAGCAAAGGCAAAGCAAGACCATCTCGTGCCCTTGACCTAAACAAGTACTACCAGTATATAGTTCAAAATACTCCAAAGTACAAGAACTAGTACTATACTAGTACTACTATGCATCCAAAATCACCCCTCCAATACATAGAGATCCCTAAGCGGGTTAAATAAATTTTGTGTCAATTGGGTATTCTCCCTGCGATTGATGCATATTGAGCAATGCATGCCCTATGTAATATGAGATGGTTCATGGAACAACAAAAAGGAATGCTTTTTCCTCCGAATGATGCCCGGCACCACCCAGCTCCTAGGCATGGAGGAACTGCATATTGCACCAATCCAAAACTCCAGCTCTACTGTTAGGTAATAGGCAGTGATCAACACATTGTACAAGGGCAACAAGCATGGGTCCAGCCTAATGCACACGAAGGATATGCTGATGTCGTCCGACTCGCGCACGTCAAATAGCACAGCAAACACCATACCATCGCCCCTGATACAATCTTCTCTACTCTTAATGAGCGTGGTGCCAACAGTGACTGAGAGATGTACCTAGAGTTTCTAAAGGAAGTAAGATTCAGCGAACTAAATTGCAGCATGCTAAATATTATAAGAAAAATGATAATGTAAATATGAGTAACCTAACTACGATAAAACATACGTAGTACTCCCTCCGTTTCAAAATATAAGATGTTTTAGCTTTTGTGAAACGAGTGTATCTAGACCCTTTTAGTATATGGGTTCACTACGAACTACACACTAAAAAGATTCTAGATGCACTCGTTTCACAAAAGCTAAAACATCTTTATATATTTTGAAACGGAGGGAGTAGCTACGGTACATGTGCAAGGCCATTGTTTCAAAGGAGAAGCTACTTGATCTAAGTAAGTAGTGCTAGCTCCCAATACATAGAGACGTGTTTAAAAGGAGATGCTCGACCATTGGAGCATGCTAAACTGAAGATCAATGCATGTGTAACCCCCTTATGGAACCCAAAATGCCCAAGTCTGATCTAGATTGCGACAAGGCCATGTTTCAAATGAAAATCAAGACTATCTACTGCCCTTGATTTAAACAAGTATCAGTACAGCAGTATTAGTTCCAGAAAATTTATTAGTAATAGCAACAATAGAACATTTGAGAGATTCAGTAGCTTTCTTGCTTGAAATTCAATAGCAGTACAGAGAGAATCAGTTCTTGTTCCAGCTCAAAAAACAGACTCAATCATTGGAGCAAGCAAAACTAACGATCAAGTATGCTTCTGTGTGAATACCTCCTCCTAACATCAATGCCTATGTGTACCCCCATATGGAACCCAAAATGCGGAAGACTCATCTAGATAATTGTGACAATGGTAACTTTGAAAATAAAAGCAAGACAAAATTTTGCACTTGATCTAAACAAGTAACAGTACATCACTATTAGTTCAACAAAATACTTTAGTAATAGCAACGACATAATATAAGGGCAAAGCAAGACCATCTCCTGTCCCTGACCTAAACAAGTACTACTAGTATATAGTTGTACAAAATACTCCGAAGTACAAGAACTAGTACTATACTACTACTACTCTGCATCCAAAATCCAACCTCCAATACACGTATGTCCGTCGTATATAGTGAAAGTGGGATAAAAAATCTGAGGTAGTAGAATGGTCAATTGGGAATTCTCCCTCGCAATGGATGCATATTGAGTAATGCAGGCCCCGGGTAGTAATCTAAGACATTTGATGGTACACCACCATGGAATGATTTTTCTTCTGCATGATACCAGGCACCGCCCTGCTCCCAGGAGTGAATGAATTGTGCATTGCACCCTCCCAAAACCCAGCCTCTCTTGACGGGTGATAGACGGTGAAATGCACATTGTACAAGGGTGACGAGCACCCATCCGGCCTGACGCACAAGATGGATACAATGATGTCGCCCCACCCCACCATGTCAGATAGCATAGCGAACACCATACCATCGTCCCCAGATCCGATGTTCTCTAGTCTCGATCACAGCGGTGCCGACAGCGACTGAGAGATGTACCTGGGATTTCTAAAGGAAGTAATAATGGATAGACTAAATTGCAGCAAGCTAAATATCATAAGATCTACTACTATAATGGAGCAGTTTTGAATTGGATACATAGAACCAATCCCGACCGTTGGACTGTTAGATCCAATGGTTCAGAGCAGCTGGATTCGTGTTAAACAGCTAGTAAGAAAAAATACAGAGCCATGTTTCAAAGGAAATGTTAGATCATCTCCAGAGTTTGATCTAAACAAACTTGAATGGAAGATCATCATCAGAATCAAGATGGTCATAGTTACCATCTCCCACATTGTGGATGAAAAATGAGTAATCCAGTGTGAACCTATCATGTTTCTTAATCAGGAAATTCTGGAAATCTTTAGTAATCCTGACGGTGGCCGGTGACGTGCAGCTCTTCGGCTCGAAAAACATGCTATATTCGACGAACTTGTCCATGTCCTCTCCCATCATTGAAGGTTTATAAAAGTACAGCTCCACCACGTATCGCAGAAACAAGCTCGCCGCCGACTTGGCGCACTGGACGGATACGACAAGGCCATAGTCGAGCATATCAAATCGCATGGCGAACAATGTACCATCGTCCCTAGATACCACGGTCTCTACTCTCCACAAGCCAGGTGCCAGCTAAGGCTGAGAGATGTACATGTGTTCCTCGCCATAGTGGAAACTCTGCACTTCCATCAAGTGGGCTTTTTCGAGGTGAGCGAGGAGCGATATGGGAGGAGCAGCGAACTCGCAGCCAGGCTCAGTGCAGTTGCACGGGCCATGCGGGCACACCATCTTGTGGTTGATGAAGTCGTGGGAGGAGACCAATGTCCCGCAACCATCGTTGGGACATCTACTACCTTTTCTACCAGCGACTTGGCGGTGCAGCTCCTTGGAGCATGCGGCCAGCCAGACGGAGCTGGTAGTGTTCATACACATAGCGGTTTCTCGGAAGGCGTCATCGCTGAACTTGCTCCATCCACCGTACCGAATGTTGTGCATCGAATCCGCCATTGCGTCCTGATGGACTGGAGGCGAGGGCAGCTTCAAATATGATTGTTGGGGTTTCTTGGAGGAGAGTGATGGAGGCCTGCAAGAACCGATGCAGCGGGCGAGAAATGGCTAGGAAAATTTAGGAAGCGCATGCTCGATAGGATGAAAAATGCGGCTAGCAAGCATTGGCGAATGGGGATCGATGGAGATGGGGAAGATGGGAGGATCTTTGAACGAGGGGTGTTAATTTTGCGTGTTCCCTCATCGGTCTTCTACAGTGCGAACTAGATCGAGGATGCCTGCTGGAGTTATAGCTAGAGTGCTAGAGTAGCAAGCTATCAAGTCCTGGCTCAGTATTGTATCGTCTCATCACGTAGACTGTGTTATAGGAAAGGACATGAACTAACATTTCTCCCTCACTAGATAGCATGCACCGTAGAATCGCATTTATCGCACGCGGAGGATTTGAACCCACATGCCGAAATAGAAGGATGTCAATCCTCAAGCTAGCTTGCCCAACTCTGATAAATAGGAGTACTATAAAAGTATAATAGGTGAAACTCAAAAAATAACTATAATTTTGAGCCACGTCCATAGAATATCTGATGTATATTTTTTTCTTGTACTTTGTATCATGTAGTAGTAATCAACCTATTATCTACCTAATAGTACTCACCATGCTCTAGAGAAATGACGAAGAACATTCTAGAATTATTGAGAAGTGTGTTTTGAGGTTTGTGCATATCGTTTAGTGTGCTAAAGACTATGAATAGTATCTTCTAGATGCTAGAATGGATAGAATTAAGATCCAGCAGTTAGTAGTGTTGGGATTTGCCAATCTTGATCCAACGGTAAAAGTTCAAAGTTATTCATACACTATATAGTGCTAAGATTATATAATAGGTAAAGCTCATAAAATTTTAAATTTGATCAACATCAATAAAGTGTAGGTGTATATTTGATTCTTGTACTTTGTATCATGTAGAAGTCAGTGTTTATTAGCTATACCAAATACATGTAAATTTTGGTAACCTAGTCTAGAGAAACCGTGGGGCCCCCGGATTAATCCTCCGAGAATCCCTGTTATGCATACACCACGATCCCATGATCAGTTAGTCATGGCACATAACCTACAAGTATCAAAGTAAACATACATTACTTAAATGGATGCAGGTCATACCTTATTTGCCATTATGGAACTTCCTCATGCGTAGAGCCCGAGCCATGCCTTAACCTATAGGGAACTGACTGGGAGAACGTCCTAGCTCGCATAGACGTCAACTTCATCATCTTCTTGATATCTGACCAAGTTAATAGACAAGCACAATCATAGTGAGTACTTTGAATGTACTCACAAACCACCTTAAGAGAATAACAATAAAAGGATATGCAATATGGTTGTGGTAGTAGGAGGGCTCCATGAGAGGTTCTTTTCTAAAATAGTTTCTCTTGTAGATATAGCATCTACATATCTTTGTTGAAAACTTTTGTATGACATTTTGGAATCTTTTGTAAGGTTTTTTTGGAAACACTAGGATTGTATCACCCATTTGTTCCTTTCTTACGGTCATCCCATGACCAAACTCGTTTCCTTCCTTTCCCACCATCCCATGGTCAAAACATGTATCCTTTCTGACCATCCCATGGTCAAAACATTTCCAAAGCCATTGCTTTTATGAAATCCTTTTTGAAAACAAAACCAGCACCTCTCTATAGCAACCTTCCTAACCGTCCATGACCACAGACACGGCTATTCGAATAGATTTACACTCTGCAGAGGTTGTACACTTTACCCACACCATCCGAGTAACCTACCCTGATCTACACCGATCGTGGGTCAAGTAACCGATCAAGACTCTTCGGATGCCCACTCTAATATAAGTGCCTACCCTATGAGGAGAATATCATTTTGCGTCCCAAAAGTTGGGGCGCCCAGGCAACATGGTACCCAAGTTGATTTTAATCACCGCGATTCGAAAAGTTGGGGCGCCAATTCATGAGAGCGGTCTTTCGAGTGAATAATGGCCAAACCCAATATTTTCAAATCACGCCCGTTAAGTCAGGATATTCCGTTACACTAGTTCCTGATGTGCCCCTTCTTTGCCGGTCACTCTTCTTAGCCACCCTGAACGTGTCGTAGGGGCAAATCCATTACTGTACTTTCCTAACTCTCGACACTGAATCTTGCTACGGCGGCGGCGGTCCCTTTTCTTCCCTTCCCTGACCCTAAATCTGTCGGCGGTGGAGGACCTTTTTTCTCCCTCCCCCGACACTGAATCCGACAGCGGTGGCCCAGCATGTCTTGCAAGGCGAAGGTTGTAGCTACGTCGCCGACTGATTTGGGTCCGTCGGGGCCCAAGTCTGGGGCTCAACGCGTAGCAGCAGCGAGGTCTTCAGCCCTGGTTAGAGAGGAGGCCAGCAAGGATTCTGCTCCCAAGGTACCTATGAGCAGTGGGTTGAAGAGAAAAGCAAGGCCGGAGGGAGATTGTTTGGCTCCGGTGGGAGGATGCGGCACCTAGATCTCGAAGAAAAAAACCCGGGAGAAGAGCGAGAGGTGATTTTTTCTTATCTGTGCCTTATCTTGCAAGTAGATTAGTTACGGCATAATAGAATCGAATGAACTGAAAAGTTCCCATTTTTAATCAAATTAGGCACAGCTTTGATACAAGGGACCTATATGAGTTCACAGTTCATGTTCGGCAGTACACTGCAAAACTTGATTTTGGTTGCGAGAGGGTTGTGTTTGGGCAAGATGTGCATCTGCTTGTGAATTGCAAAGAGGATGTGTCTATTTCGCAGCTAGTAGATATGCTTGCCGCTAGAATTCCCTGGGGTTCTAGATAGAGGAAAAAATTGGTGTGGCGCAACATGAATGATACCTATCAGCAAATTGAGCACTCCCATGAGCTTCAGATGGTTTGGGAGTGTTGTGCAGCTGATCGTAATGTGAAAGTTGAAGCGACGATTGATGATATGTATGCAGATGCGGGAGATCTTGTTGCCAGAGCTTCTGCTCCTAGAGAATACGGACCAATAGATGTTGATCTAGATAAGTTCCATATACGCATAGAGGTGGATTCATACATGGCAAAACTTGATGAGGGAGTTAATAAGCCAGTTTCGTCATCTACTGCGGATATCACTGTCGATTCCAAAAACATAACTCTTGATTAAATGAGAGAGATGATCGGTGAGGAAATCAGTATTTGCCCTAAGAAGATGGCAAAAATCCGGTGGTGGCATCATAAGAAGTAGCAATTCATAGATGTTTTGGATACTGAAGATCTTATGCAGATTATGTGACGAAAGAAGAGAACCAGGAAGGTGTTCTTCCTTGGTACCATTTCTAATGTTGTTGAACAGGTTATAGTAGATGTAGATGCCCCTGTAGTTACTAAACGGAATGAGGTGGTCGACGTTGATGAGATCTGATGAGAGCTGCTACCCTAGGCTTGTCATATGGACCACGGGGTTCCCCTGCATGTATTTGTAATATTGACTGCTGTTGTATTTAGAGCGTGTTTCTGTGATTATGTTTGTTGAGAGATTGCGATATAATGTTGTGCGAGATGTTGAGATTTTTGGACATGTCACTCACTGAAACCATTGTTGTTGTAATAAGACATAAGTACATTGTAGTTGACATGATTATGTTTCTTAAGATGATGTACCGTACTTGTTTCTGTTATTATGTTTGTTGGGACATTGTAATGTAATGTTTTGTGAAACCATGACTGGACAAGTGATGCATAAATACATTGTAGTTAACATGATTATGTTTCTTGAAATGATGTATTGTACTTGTTTCTGTTATTTTGTTTATTGAGAGATTGTAATGTAATGTTTTGCGAAACCATGATAGGACAAGTGATGCGTAAGTACCTTGTAGTCGACATGATTTTGTTTCTTGAGTTGATGTAATATACCTATTTCTGTGATTATGTTTGTTGAGAGATTGTAATGTGATGTTTTGTGAAACCATGATGTGATTATGTTTGTTGAGAGATTGTAATGTAATGGTTTATGAAACCATGACTATAGAACTGATGCATAAATACCTTGTAGTTGACATGATTTTGTTTCTTTAGATGATGTAATATACTGGTATGTTTTCGTTAGGCAATGAAATTGGGATGGAGGGAGTGCAGATTTAATATTTGAAATGAGAATGTATGAAGAGAATCCATATTAGGCAGGAGACTGTAATCCAGGGAAAGGGCATGGTATCCATTAAACTATTGTAACATGCCAATTTAGTCATTGTTGCAGCGGTAGAAGGGCTGCCCTCTCTCTCTCTCTCTCTCTCTCTCTCTCTCTCTCTCTCTCTCTCTCGCCTACGCCGACACCGATGTCGACGCTGTCACCTGCGATGATGCATTCGCCATGCTGTCCTTGAACGGCGAGGACGACCAATCGAGCAGCGATAGCCTTCTCTCCGACATCGAGTATTCCTTCCATGATGTGAGTTCCTCTGTTTTCTCGGCCTAGGGTTAGGCAATGGTAAATCTCTCGATCTAAGCTCCATATGTGCATGCAATCGTGTTTGATTTCTGCTTTGCGTTTACCTATAGGTACCACGGAGAATCTTCGACTCTGAATGGGAGGGCATAGATCTCGATGGAGAAGTGCCATGTGACCATGGGCTAAAACTGAGGCGATATGTTGCATTCGAAGGTAGAAACACTGGGAGAAGGTTTTTGGGCTGTACAAATCAGGTTTATTTACATTATGTGCAACTGTGACATGAAGTAAAATGTATCGTGCATGTTCATAACACTATAGTGTGTGTGTTTTTAGGTTGGCCCGGTGTGTAAAGCAGTAGAGTGGGTGGATCTTGAGTGGCCAGATGCACTTAAGAAATGTTTGGCACAGTTATGGGAGATGTATGAGTTGGAAATGTCGGGGATTTTTACTGATGTAACTGATCTAGTTGAAAAAAATTACAAGCTGTCAGTACAAAATAAGGAGCTGGAACAAGAAATCGAGAATTTGCAGTCAGAGCTAACTGACGGAATCGATGGGAGCTTGGTTGTTGGAACTACAAAGAAGTTTCAGGATAGTCACAGGTTGCTAATTCATAATGCAGAAAAGGAGAGGGATCATCTCAGGGAAGACAAGAAGAAGCTAGAGTACTGCATTGCGGATCTGTTGAAGGAACTGAAGAAGGCATGCGAGGGTGAACAAGGACAGACTATAGGATAAAGGAAATTCGAGATGAATAATTTATGTTGTGCCAATGCCTAAAACTAGTTAACTCTAAGACTTGCAGTTGCACTTTCTTAACTAAGCCAAACTCAATCCTCGAGCAAACTGATTTCAGATGAACACACATATCGTGCATAGAGTTAAGTTCATGCTTACAAAATCACCACTGCAGAGGATAAACCAAGCAGTTCAGTACTGTCAACACCCGGATTTTTAATCCCAGATGCCCGTTATGCCCTACCTCCCAATCCCAGGATTACCATTTTTGTGAGTAATAACGGATTGGATATCACAGTACATCATCCATTACAAACCATACATAAGGTTTTACACAAATAAGGATCTCATGATCCAGTCTTTAATACAACAAGCAGCGGAAATAAAAGATAAGCGTAGCGGTGGGGTCCATCTTCAGGGGCACAGGCAATGCTGATGAAGGCAGATAGTCCTAGTTATAATAGCCGTCCTGCTGACCATCATCTTGATAATCTCCTTCATAGTCTGACCATGATAATAGCCAGGGACAAAAGCCATGCGTACTCTTCAAGTACTCACAAACTACTATTAACAGGTACTATAATTCTAAGTTAAAGTGCTGAATCTAATTTAACTATCAAGTTAAGTTTGAAACCTAAGCTAAGTTCAGAAGCAAAGAAAGATAAAGTAAAGTTCTATAATCACTTAAGTTGGGAAGTTATTATCATCAACACAACCCTGTTGTGGTCAAGTCAAAGTTCATCATTCATTTCAAGTTATTTAGAAAACATTTGACAACGAAACAGTATGGCCATTCCAACTGTCCATAACCGCGGACGCGGCTATTCGAATAGTTTGACACTCTGCAGAGGTGGTACACTTTCACCACAAGATTCGATACATCATCGTGGATAACCTGAATCATCATACTTAGTATGCAGATAATCAAACATAACCTTCCCTTTACACACCCTAGTACAAGCACCTCTCCTATGAGCATGGCCTCCCAACCATGACCATCAGTCATCTTGGGCACTGCATAGGTGGACAACATTGAGAGGTAGCCTCAGCTCAAACCTCTCCCGTGAGGTAACTAATACTAATGCATATAAATTTCCAGCTAAGCCTTACCCAATTCAGGTAGTGTGGTTGTACGGTAAATTTGAAATGGTATCGCATCCGAATCCAACCATCAGTTTTATAAAAGGGTTAAGGCTCATGCCTCATCATTTTCATCATCATAAACCAGTTGTGTCTCTCAACACATGTCAAAACATCTCAATAGAATGACTCATCATTCCAAGGTTTTCACAATTCATTTTCACCAAGTGCTCCCATCTAAAGTGACTCAAGTTTTTGATCTACTCTAAAATACTAATTTAAGAGTGTTCACTAAAGGGGAAAGATGGGATCAATCTCATGCCATAGAATGACATCTAAAGGTTTCTAAGTAGGTCAAGTGCTATACTTTTTATGCTACCTTCAAAATAAGTAAGGAACTTTGCATACTAAGGGGAGTAAAACTTGTAGGTAAGACTTGGGGTCCTAATAGTTAAAAGGGGTGTGATCAAAGCATGCCTAAAGCATACTTTCTCATTCATCTAGCTTAATTCTAGCCTGCTAACAATAGCTTGCCTTGGTTGGTGCAGTGGTTGAAGTTTTCTTCTTCTTCTTCTTGGTAGAACTCCTCCTCCTCGAAAGCTTGGTAGGTACTAGCGTCTATAAATACATAGGGAGTAGACAATCATCAAACAATACTTAACTAGGTTAAGTAGCATTCTGAAACACACATTTGATGATCTATTATCATCACAAACATCACAAGTTTAATTCAATAGTTTCAACCTTTTTATTTTAGAAAAGTAATTTCTACTCATTGAAAAATTAACTAACATTTAATATTCATCACTTAAAACATGGGATCATGTTGACACATGTCATCACCACATATTCTAACATGTGGGAATGAGATTTAAGGGTTGGATCAATATTACTTTGGTTTAAGTTCATTATTTAATGATTTAAAGTGACTAGAAATGCCTATATAGCATTATTTTGGTACTAGTTCAAAGTCACTGCATGTAAACCCTAATATTATTACATATTTAAATAGATATGATGAAATGTGATTTTTGAGAGTTGGAATCAACTCAAAAGCTAACTTGGTTGATTTTATAAAAATGTTGCAAGTTGTAAAAGCTTCTGTTTTGTTATTTTTATTAGGAGAGATCTATAACTGTAACTGAATTTAATCCAACGGGCTTGGATAGATCATTTTAATACCTTTCAGACAAAATTGGTTTCATGCAATTTGGATTTCTAAAACTCTCTGAATTGATTTTAAAACTAGTGGATAGAAACTAGATTTAACTAAAAAGAAAAATCCAGATTTGAATCGATGGGCTAGCGCGGGAAAGGACTTGGGCCGGCCCAGTGGCGCTCCGCGGCGCGGGGCTCAGATAACAGGGGGTCCCACGTGTCAGCGGCACTTAAAACGCGAAACGGTACACGCGCTGTGGGCCGTAGGATTAGAAGCGAGATCAACGGCTGAGGGTCGTCGTCGACGACGAACAGGTCGCCGGCGAGCTCGAACCCTAGCGGCTCGGTGGGGGTCTACTGGGGGCGTACCAGGGCTCCAGCGGGGTCGGCGAGGCGGGCAAACAACGTGGAAGACGACGGCGAGGCGAGGAGCTTGGGGTGGTCGCAATCAATGGCGCCCTTCTCCTCCCGCTGGGTGCTCGGCTCCAATTCCCTGTTGCTGCTCCACTTGCTCCGGCTAGAGGTGGGTGAGGTTCAGAGAGGTGAGGGGAGTGGAATGGTGTGGAGAGAATAGGATGGGGCGGGCTCCTTTTATAGGCCCGACGGTGAGACCGAGCGGGATGGGCAGGCGACTCCGGCGACAAGGCTACGACGGGGTAGAGGCATGGCTGGGGTGGCGATCGATGGGCGGTTCCCTGGCGGTGCTCTAGGAATTGAATGCGGCCGTAGGAGCGGTGGCACGCGGTCTGGGCGAGGTGGCTCTCTACGCGGACGAAGCGGCGGTGTCCATGGCGAGCGGTGTCTGTGAGGCTTTGGGCTGCAAACGGGGATGTCTGGGGTGTTCTCCAGGTCGAGGTGGAGCGGCGGGCACGGGCTGGTGCCAAGGGATGGTCTGTGCGAGCGGGGACAGGGCGTGCTCTAGGGGCAGCGTCGGCATGCTCGACCGGCTCCAGGCGCGGCGGTTCCTGGCCGCTCTGCTCTCTGTCTCTGGCCTGGGGATCGTTAGGCGGTGGAGGTGGACCACTAGCAAGCTGCTAGACATGAGGAGAGGGGCTAGAGAGGGCTGCTGCTGCGAGTGCATTGTCGGCCGGCGAGGTGGTGCTCGGCATGGCATGGTAGTGCAGCTAGGGGGTAGGGAAGAGGCTGGTTAGGCTCTGGTTAGATCAAGAGGGGACTAGGGGATTAAATGGGGATCAATTGGGGGCAAAACCCTATAGTAAACAGTGAGCTAGGATTAGAGTAGAGATTATGCATGCCAAGTGTTTGATGAAATGGCCGCATGAAAGAAAGTTTTGAATTTTGGTTTCAAATTTTTTGAGTGATCTCCACTAGTGATAGGTAGTCTCTGGTTGCATGGGTTTTGAAAATGGAGCTCAAATAGATGGGTTTTGAAATAGGGGTGATCTATGCATATGCATTAGATTCAATTTTAAACTATCATTTAAAATAGTTAACAGAATGTTTTTAGCAGGTCAAAAGGTGGGCCTTGGTACCTCATTATGTGTACTAGCAAGGGGTGCAAAGATCAAGAATTGTTTCTGTTAAAAATTGAGTACTAGGAATAGCCAAAGTAGGCATGAGAGTTAAATTTGCCAAAATGACCATTCCTTCTTTTTAATTCTTTTTGATTTGATTTTCTTTAGGAAAAGTTTGGGAATGATGTAGATGATGTTTAAATCACCTAAGAAACATTTTACAAGCATTTGATCAATCATTCATGGCAATTCAAACATCTCCTATTTTAAATGCATACATATATGAATGCTTTCATTTTAAATTTGGAAAAGTTTTTGTTAACCCTAATTTTGGATGATTTGATCTTGATAACCTTGTATTAAAGTTTTGCGATGTTACAAACCTTCCTCCTTAAACAAAAATCTCGTCCCGAGATTTACAAAGAAAACTAGGAACTAAAGAGATCTGGGAACTCTGTTCTAATGTAATCTTCGTGCTCCCAAGTAGCTTCCTCCTCGGTATGGTTGCTCCACTGAATCTTGAGAAACTTGATACTCCTGGTCCTAGTGGTTCTGTAGGCTTCTTCTAAGATACGTATGGGTACTTCCCGATAGGTCAGGTCATTGTTGATTTCCATAGCTCTGTGATCGATATTCTTGAAAACTTCAGTCTTCTCAGGCACTTCCAAGCATTTGCGAAGCAACGAGATATGGAACACATTGTGGATGGCTGACATCTCTTCAGGCAGTTCCAGTTGGTACGATACTTCTCCTCGGCGGTTCAGAATCTTGAAAGGTCCGATATATCTAGGAGCTAACTTTCCCTTCAGACTAAAGCGTTGAGTTCCCTTCAATGGTGAAACCTTGAGATATACGAAATCTCCGACATTGAAAGTCAGGTCTCTCCTTCTTTTGTCAGCATAACTCTTCTGTATGGATTGGGCGGTCTTGAGGTGCTCACGGACTTTGTGAACTTTCTCTTCTGCTTCTCGGAGAATGTCGGGTCCAAAGATCTGCCTCTCCTACTTGCGACCAATTCAAAGGGGTACGACACTTTCTTCCGTATAGGAATTCAAATAGTGCCATCTGCAAACTAGCTTGATAGCTGTTGTTATATGAGAATTCTGCGAAAGGCAGGCAGTCTTCCCATTTTGATCTGTATTCCAACACACAAGCTCTAAGCATATCCTCTAGGATCTGGTTGACTCTCTCAGTTTGTCCATCTGTTTGCGGGTGATAAGAGGTACTGAAGTTCAACTTGGTTCCTAAACCTTCCTGAACTTTCTGCCAAAATCTTGAAGTAGACTGGGTTCCTCGATCTGAGACGATGGTCTTGGGGGTTCTATGCAGACTAACAATCCTAGCAATGTACATCTCTGCTAGTTTTGCACTCTGGTAGGTTGTCTTGACAGGTATAAAGTGGCCTACCTTGGACAGTCGATCAACTATGACCCAGATTGAGTCATTTCCCTTACTAGAAGTAGGTAAACCTGTGATAAAGTCCATTCCGACGGAATCCCATTTCCATTCCGGAATCTGTAATGGTTGCAACAATCCTGCAGGTCTTTGATGCTCTGCTTTGACTCTTTGACAGATGTCACATTTGGCGATGTAGCTTCCGATCTCTCTTTTCATCTTGTGCCACCAAAATTGCTCTTTCAAATCCTGATACATCTTTGTTCCTCCGGGGTGGATAGAATAAAGAGTATCATGAGCTTCCTTCATGATAATTTCCTTCACTCGAATCTGCCGGCACACGATACGTCCTTTGTACCACAAGATTCTTCTTCGTCTTCGTGAATCCGGTACCTTTCCGCACCAATCTGACGTTTGATTCCATCGATACTTTCATTTCCCTTCTGGGCTTCCTTGATTTGTCTAATCAAAGTGGGTTGAAGTTCAATGCTAGCTAGGAATCCTTTGCTAACTAACTCAGTCTTGAACTGCTCCAACTCCTCATACAAACTTGGTTGCTTCTCTTTGATCATGGTGTTAAGCCTACACGGCAATCTGCTAAGAGCATCCGCTACCACATTGGCTTTGCCGGGCTGATAGTGAATGTCAAGGTCATAATCCTTGATTAACTCTATCCATATTCTTTGCCTCATATTCAGCTCCTTCTGAGTGAAGATATACTTCAAGCTCTTATGATCTGAGTAAATCTCACAGCGATTACCCATCAAATAATGACGCCATGTCTTCAACTCTAGAACCACGACTGCTAGCTCAAGATCATGGGTCAGATAGTTCTGCTCATGTTGCTTCAATTGTCGAGACAGATACTTGATGACTTTGCCTTCTTGCATCAATACACATCCTAGGCCAATCTTGGATGCATCATAATACACATCAAACGGCTTCTTTATGTCTGGCATGATCAAAATTGGGGTGGATATCAATCTCTTCTTCAGCTCCTGGAAACTGGCTTCACACTTGTCTGTCCATTCAAACTTCTTGTCCTTCTTCAACAATTCGGTCATTGGTCGGGATATGCTCGAGAATCCTTCTACGAACTTGCGGTAATATCCCGCTAATCCGAGAAATGAACGAACTTGGGTTTGATTGGTTGGGGCTTCCCATTCTTCGACATCTTTGATCTTGGTGGGATCAACAGAGACTCCTCCGGCAGAAACAATATGTCCTAGGAATCCTACTTCTTTCAGCCAAAACTCACACTTGCTGAACTTGGCATATAACTGATGCTCTCTCAGGGTTTCTATGATGATTCTCAGATGTTGCTCATGCTCTTCTTCTGACTTGGAGTAGATAAGGATATCGTTGATAAACACAACTACAAACTTATCTAGGAAATTCATAAAGATCTTATTCATGAGATTCATGAAATAAGAGGGGCATTGGTTAATCCAAAAGACATAACCATATACTCGTATAAACCATAGCGAGTAGTAAAGGCGGTCTCCGGAATATCCGTTGCACGAATCTTAAGTTGGTGATAACCAGTCCTAAGATCAACCTTTGAGAATACCTGAGCTCCAGTCAACTGATCAAATAGATCCTCTATCTTTGGCAAAGGGTACTTGTTCTTGATGGTGATGTCATTCAACTTTCCGTAATCTGTACACAGACGATTGCCTCCATCTTTCTTGTCGATGAATAACACTGGTGATCTCCATGGCGATGCGCTTGGCTAAATCAAGCCTGTTGCTAACATGGCATCCAACTGCTTCTTCAGTTCCACTAACTCTGCGGGGTTCATGGTATATGGTCTTTGGGCTATATGTCCGGTTCCGGGGATTAGTTCGATAATGAACTCAATATCCCTATCCGGGGGCATACCTAGCAATTCATCTGGGAATACGTCAGGGTATTCATAGACTACTCTGACTTGGTCTATGGTGGGCAGGGCTACACTCTTGTTGCACTTGAATTGACGGGGTAAGGTTTCAGAGATATGCTCTACTGTTACTCCAGAACTACTGGTCATGGTGATGGCTTTCTTAGCACAGTCTATCAGTCCTTTATGCCTTGACATCCAGTCCATACCTAGTACTACTTCCAATCCTTTGGTTCCAAGTACAATTAGGTTGGCATAAAAATCTATCCCATGTATTCTGATAGGTACAGCTTTACAAATTTTTCTAGCTTTTGTTGTTGAACCGGGGATTTGAACTATCATGACATGCTTCAGGTTGGTTGGACGAATCTTACTAGTGCATACAAATTCTTCGGTGACAAATGAATGCGATGCTCCAGAATCAAACAATACTCTTGCTAAAACTGAGTTGACAGAAAACATACCCAACACTACATCTGGCGCTTCCTGGGCTTCTTCTGCATTCATGTGGAAGAGACGACCGTTGCGGTTGTGCGGGTTCCCTGGGGCAAATCTTCTTCTTGGTTGAACACGACGCTACTGCTGAGCTGGGGCATTCACAGGGGCATTAGCGGCAGTCTTCTTGGGACACTCATTGGAGTAGTGACCTTTCACTCCACACTCGAAACAAGTGAGCTAGGACTTGTCCTTGACTGCGACAGGCACATCATTGCTGCCAATTTTGGGTGCAGTGTTGTTGTTGTTGTTTTTGCTCTTGGGAGGGGCACGGTTGAAATTGTTGGCATTACCGGAGTTGTGATTGTTTCCTCTGGACTTCACATTACTTCCGCTACGGCTGGGGTAGCTTGGGCGAGAATTTGGGGGTCGGTTGTTCCTTGGTGCATATCCTGGTGAGGGGTTGGGACGGTACTTCTGGTGACTATCGGATCCGCATCGCTGCATCATACGGCGCTTGTGGTTGTCGTTTGCCTGGTTAATCTTCCCTTCCATCTGAATGGCAGAGTCGACTAGCTCTTCGAGATCATCGAAACGGATGTTGACGAGGACGGTCTGCATCTCATCATGCAGTCCGTTTAAGAATCTCTCCTTCTTCTTGGCCTCCGTGTTGATCTCATCCGGTGCATATCTGGCAAGTGACAAGAATCTGTCACGGTACTCTACCACAGTCATTCTTCCTTGCTTCAATTCGCAGAATTCATCTCTCATCCTGTTGACAAGACCTTGTGGCACGTAGGTGCGGCTGAACTTGACCTTGAATGCTTCCTAGGTCATCACCTGGCCATGGTTCATAATGCGGATGCTATTGTTGGGTTCGCAGCATAGCAAACAAAAAAATTCCTACGATGGGAACTATCGCCCAAATCTATATATTAGATACAAACAACGGGTGGATATACATCCATAGAGAACTTACCCTCGAAGACAACAAAGCTTTGTTAACGAGTTGGAACTCGTGGATGATGTAGTTGTACACTTGCCGATCTCAAGATCGTGAAGTCCAGCAGGTCCGGCTCCAGCACGTCCATCAGATCCAGCTCCAGCAAGTCCAGCACCACCAAGTCCAGCACCACAAAGCAGCGGTGCATCCGTGATCGCACACACGTTCGGTACCCCGACAACCTCCGTCCCTCGCTCCAGCAAAGCAGCGGAAGCAGCAACTCCTTTCCAGATAAAGCCACCGGGAACATGTATCTCGCTAATCCGAGACCATGGGGAATAACTAGAGGGGGAGAGAGATCCGTCACGAGGAGGTGTTGTTTGTGAGGAGGAGAGGGGGGCCTTTTATAGGGGAGAGGGGGGCACCCAAGGGACATGGCATGGCAGCCATGGTGGTGCCCCCACCTCTTCCACATTCATGTGGGTGGAGCTCCCACTCCCATAAAAAGACTCCACTCAAAATTCCACTCACACATGCATTAAATTTCCACCAAATTTAATGCAAGCTCTCATTAAATAAAACTATTTTATTTATTTTATTCAGAATTTTTTCAATTACATTAATTAACAAACATTCACATAAAACCCCTGCAACATTTCAATATCACATGCAGAACCAGTTTCTGCAATTTCACCCGAAACAATTCCGGTTTCCATCGAAATGATTCCAGCGCTTTCTTAAATCTTTATCTGAAACATATTTGCTCAAAATGGTGTCGGTATCCCTTAAGTGTGTCACCCTACGGTTCGTGAATAATGCAGACATGATCGAGACCCCTCTCCGATCAATAATCAGCAGCGGCACCTAGAGATCCGTACTGACTCCCACATATTCAACGATGAATCTTGTGATCGTGTGAACCTTTAACATCGTAACTAAATACCTTTGTCTCGCGATATATTACATGTTCGAGATTCGATCATCGGTATCCAAATACCTAGTTTGATCTCGTTACCGACATGCACTCTTTTCTCGTTCCCGTGATATAACATTCTAGTGATCACATCACTTGCTTGCAAGCTATTTCAATGTGATATCACCGAGAGGGCCCATAGTATATCTATCCGTCATCGGGATGGACAAATCCCACTCTTGATCCATGATCCTCAACATAACACCTTCGTAGCACTGAACCCACCTTTATAGTCACCCTGTTACGGTGTGACGTTTGGTGTTATCAAGATACTCTTCCAGTGTTAGCAATTAACATGATCTCATGGTCTAAGGACTAAGATTACTTCGTATGATGTTATAGCAATATAAACATAATGACTCTGATCGTAATGCTATACTTTGGATGAATGTTCATCACATCATTCCACCAATGTTGTGACCTCGTTATTAACAACATCCAATGTCCATGATCAGGAAACCTTGATCATCTTGTTAATCAACGAGCTAGTCTATAAGAGAGGCATGACTAAGAACCTTTTATTTGTTTATTAAACACACATGTATTGACATTTCCTATCAATACAATTATAGCATGCAAAATAAACATTTATCATCAACAAGGAATAAGATAATAACCACTTTATTATTGCCTCTCGGGCATATTCCCTTCAGTCTCCCACTTGCACTAGAGTCAATAATCTAGTTTGAAAAACTTTGTGTATTGAACACCTATGGCTTTCTGGTGTTGCATATACGCGATTGCTAGTGGTTAACATAATCTCTAGATCTGACAGTTTCAGGTCCATGTGTATTTGCATGTCTTTGCGTCTCTACGCATCACTCATTCTCAAATGAGATGGCATTGTATAAATTTGGTCCTTTGGTGAGACCTTCGGTTCGTTTGGGTTTAAAATATGTTGATATTATTGTCATACAATATATCTTCATAGTACTAGCCCACTTTGAACCACACCTAGATTGATAACAAACTACTTAACACAAATGCCCTCCTTTGCTGCTACTATAGCAGTCATATACTTAGCCTTTTGTTGTAGTATCCGTCACAATGTCTCAACTTTGGAACTCATCCAAATCCATCATGGAACATCCTTTCCATTACATTGTTCCACCCATAGTCTAAATTGAGATAAATTTAATTTGTATCTTGTGACAAAACTAGTATCAATGTAACACTTTATAATGAACTACCTTTAACTATTTGTCACTTATACATGATATATTCTTAGTTCTTCCAAAGCTCATAAGAATACCTTTACTATCGTCCAATGATGATCTTATGAATCATTCTGGTATGTGATCATAACATTTAGAGCATAGGACATATCTGGATATATACATATCACGGTATAATCGATCAAAATATTCATGTGATTTTACTCACCAAGTGTTGAAACACTTGAATCTTGATACAATCCTTTCCATGCAGCAAGAACCTTTCTTGTTGTTTCCATATTGAACCAATTCAATATCTCATATATGTACGTCTGGCATAACCATACTAGCGCCTCAATCTATCCATATAGACATTGATGCCAAATACTACGGTTTTGCCCAAGTCTTTCATCGAAATCCTATTTTAATGAAATTCTTAACCTGTGTCAATTCAAGATACATCATTTCCAATCAACAATATGTCCTCTACATAATGTATTAGAAATATGTCTCAGCGCTCCCACTTAATTTCTTGCAAATGCAAGCATCTTCATCATCTCTGATGAATTTAAACTCTTTTAATAGTTTCATCATGGTGAAGATTCCAACTCCGCTATGCTTACTTCAACTATTGAAGTTTGCATGCCCTTTTAGCACCCTTTGAATTAACAAAACCCTTCGGACCGTGTCATGTAAACGTCCTAGGTAACCATTCTATTAGAAGAACCTTGTTTTGTTTATTCAACTACCATATACCAAATTATATGTAGTGGTTGCTACATTAATCCGCCAAGACTAAATATCGCTATGAAAGATCAAATCTTGTCATAGTCAACTCCTTGAACATTGCCATAAACTTCTTTCCGACATGTCGACTATTTCATAGATGTTAAACATCCATGTCTATTTCTTTATAGATCCAAACATAACCGATAGGCTTCATGCCTTTCCGGAGGATCTTCCAAGTTCAGAAACTTGATTTCTCGTGTATGGATACTATCACGGATTCTATGACTTCTAGTCATTTTATGGAGTCAGGGACCATCATCGCTTCTTTGCATGCAGTCGGTTCATCATTGTCAAAACAATAACGACTTCTGTTTCAAATCTTACTATTTGATTCTTACCGACCCACATGGTTCAATAGGAACTCTAATCTCCACGATTACACCCTTTGTAATCACGGGAGCCATGAGCATTGTGGCCGTCACCAGGACACTTTCCGGCGTTGCGCTACTTACCACATATAGCTAAGGTTTAACAACCTTATCAAAGTTCTATTGTCCTCCCACTTAACTTTTCACGAAAAATTCCTTCTCAAGAAACTTGACGTTCCAAGCAACAAACTCTTTTGGGATAACCTACAAATTCTTTTGTCCTCGGTGTTATGGAGGAATTCCCAACAAATTATTTGGGATAACCTACAAAGACGTGCTTATCCAACTTTGGTTGTAAACATTTTACTTATGCATAGCATACCAAAATTTAAGAAAAGACAATTCGGGTTTTATCCCAAACCATAACTCATATGGTGTCATTTCAACGGATCACGATGGTGCTCTCAGTGTAAAAGCGGTAGTCTCTAAAGCTTTAATCCTTAAAACATAATGGCAGTTTTATAAATGACACCTTTGATCTTACCATGTCAAACAAGGTTTGATTTGATTTCTCGAACATACCATAATCCTGTGGTTTATCGGGAAATGCAAATTTATGGAACAATTCCTGAAATCTTAGGTGTTTTGCTAAACCTGTAACTCAAATATCTTCCTTTATGATCAAATCATAAACTCTTTTATTTTCTTGTTACAATGATTTTTCACTTCATCTTGAAAGTCTTTGAACAATTTTCAAATGTTTCATACTTCTTCCTTATTAAGTAAATATACAGATATATTCACTCAAATTTCTGGAGAAAGCATATGAAGCCAAGTGATCCATCTCATATGGCTACACATAATGGACTATATACATCAACATGCATAATATCCAATAAATTAGTCATCCGTTCCTCTTTGGCCTATGGACGGAGTTTCAATTATCTCGAGGAAAGTTTCACAAGCGTCAATTGATCAGAATCAAAAGACTCCAAAAATCCATCAACCTGGAGTTTCTTCATGTTTACTTTCCAATATAATTCAAACAACGATGTCACTTAATAAGTGATCTTCCAATCATTTGTCTTACAACATTTTAGCAATAATGTTTATGGATGTGATTTCTCCAACTAGATTTGTAAAAGTTCATCCATCCTTTATGGAATATGGTAATTATTTGAACAACCATCGTTCTCATAACACCGGAACAAAATAACAATTATTAAGACAAATCTTGAAGGATAGGTTTGACGACAACGAAAAACACAATAACACTTTATTTGTTTTTGATGAACATCATCACTTATTCTCTTGCTAGTTACTTAGGCCGTTGTAGTTCATGAATTGTGTTGTTCTGTATGACACTTCACACCAACCAATTCGGTATCCAATACCGGTATCCAATACCTTACAACCACATTGTTTAACAAGCAAGGAACACAGCCATAACATGTATATCTTCTATATACCTAAGTTGGACATCCCCAACCTTTTCTTTTCTGCCAAATATTTTATACATTCTCTTTCAACAATTCCTTTTCTTTTAAAAGAATCTATCAACATCAGTAGTGGTGTCATTTACATGACACATAGTACAAAGCGTATATAGTCAAATACTAATACCTTTGGACTTGCACTTTGAAGTGGATCACCATCATCAAATGTTTGGTATTCTTTCAAAAATTCGTTCTTTAGTAATCTATTAGTGTAATGAACATTTTACTTACATCTTCTATTCATCCTTATCATGACAACTTTCATGATCAAGCTATTATAGCCTATAAGGAAGAACCGTGAGTATAATGTTAGTTCCCAACACCTTTTTGGGAGATCCGGATGCCTAGCATCTCCATCCTTCACAAATTCTCATACAATATGAGAATATGTATTTTGCTAAATTATACTCTATCATAATGCAACCAAAAACATTATTTCAGATATCACAATATCTTTCACACATGATGGTTGCTAAAACAATTCTTTCAGCTCCTAGATAACCTTGATATTAAAACAACTTTTGAATATCAATAATCATGGAGGCAAACATGATACTTTAGATACTAACGTTGGAATTCTTACTCTTGATTTAATACTACTTATTAAACTTCATGGAGTAAATAGAGTTTGCTGAAAGTTTTCCATAGGACTTATAAGCTTTAAATTGACATTCAAAACAATACGATACCAGTTCGTAAAGTAAATATCCAGAATTCTATAGTTCTATTATCTCAATTAAAACTAAGCATAAGGTAGTGAATAGATGCCAATGACTACAACAAATTATGCAAATTCACTTCGATTTAGTTTATGACAAATTGAGCTCGACTAATCCAAATTAGAAATGAACTCCCACTCAAAAACGATATCCCTCGTGCCTTTTTGGTGATTACATGAACCAAATCCACTACACCAAGTCCGATCATCACGTGAGTCGGTGTAGCTTCAAAGGCGAGCATCAATATGGTCATCACATCAACTATATGACTCATGCTTAACCTTTCGGTCCGTGTTCCGAGGCCATGTATGTACATGCTAGGATCGCCAAGTGAGAACCTTAGTATTCGCGTGTGTAAAACTGTCTTACACCCGTTGCATGAAAGCGTAGAGTTGAGAACACCCGATCATCACGCGATGTCTCGAAACACGATCCATAGAACGGTGTATACTTAAGGAAGAACACATTTTATCTTGATATTTAAATGAGGGATCATCTTACAATATAAGATGCAAACATCTAATGTGTAAAGTGAGATGATATGGTCCATGCATTTGATCACCATCATATGCATCGTGGTATGATCTCTATCATTCCTTTGTGTGTAAGGCCAAGGTCTATGGAACTTACACGTTAAGTGAGTTGTAAGAGTATCTATCATACATCTACTTACAACAATACCATATCAAGACACTAGCCCAGCAACGATCTAAACTAGACGCCTCTAATTTATCAATTGCAAGTTTTACGTGGCTTACGCCTCTAATCGGAGATAGAACCTGTCTAACCTATGAACATGAACCACAACGAGGATAACCAAGTTATTAGCAACACTCGCCAGCCACTTATGAAAACAAGTTGCATGTCAGTCATGGAACCGGTCTCATGTACGATGACATGTAAGGTTGGTTCGGGCCGCTTCATCCCACTATGCCACCAATATCCAAAGTACATAGAAGATGCAATAACATGATGATCATCGCCCACATATAAACATATGTGTACTACCCGTGCAAAGCACCTACGCATAGATCAGGCTCTGATACCACTGTTGGGTCCGCAGCATAGAAAACAAAAAATTTCCTATGGTGTGAACTACACGCCAAGATCTATCTACTAGGTACAAAGCAAACGGGTGGACATACATCCATAGAGAACTTACCATCAAAGACAACAAGCTTTGTTAATGAGTAGGAACTCGTGGTTTATGTAGTCTTACACTTGCCGATCTCATGATCGTGAGGAAGTCCGAGCGCCGCAACTCAGCAGCGCATCTGCACTCGCACACACGTTCAAGCCACCGGACAACCTCCACCTCCTCGCTCCAGCGATCCAGCGGAAGCAGCAACTCCTTCTAGAAGAAATGCCACGGGGAACATGTATCTCGCTAATCCGAGACCATGGGGGAATAATTCTAGAGGGGGAGAGAGATCCTTCACAAGGAGGTGTGAGGATGAAGGAGGGAATGGGTGGCCTTTTATAGGAGGAGGGGGTGCCCCTCTCTCCATGGCGGCGCATGGGGGTGACCTCACCTCCCCCATTCATGTGGTGGTAACTCCTCCACATTAAAATGCCTCTTCACATTCCCTTTTAAAGTCTCCACTTTAAATGCATTAAGTTTCTCCAAATTTAATGCTCTCTCATTTAATAAAACTCTTTTATTAAATTTATTCAGAATTTTGTTAATTACTTTAATTAACAAACATTCACATATAGCCCCTTGCAATATTTCAATATCACATGCAGAACCACGCTCGCAATTTCACCGAAACAATTTTGGTTTCTATTGAAACAATTCCTGTGCTTTGCAATTCTTTCGTCTGAAACATATGTGCTCCAAAATGGTGTCCGTAACTCTTAAGTGTGCCACCCTACGGTTGTGAATAATGCGAGACATGATCGAGACCCTTCTCCGATCAATAATCAGCATGGACACGGAGATCCGTCTTGACTCCTACACATTCAACGATGACTCCTGTGATCGTGAGAACCTTTAATGCTTGTAACTAAATCCCTTTGTCTCTCGATATATTACATGTCCGAGACTCGATCATCGGTATCTCTATACCTAGTTTGATCTCGTTACCAACATGCACTCTTTTCTCGTTCCCGTGATATAACATTCTAGTGATCACATCACTTGCTTGCAAGCTATCCTAATGTGATATCACCGAGAGGGCCCAGAGTATATCTATCCGTCATCTGGATTGACAAATTCCACTCTTGATCCATGAGCCTCAACATAACACCTTCGTAGTACTGAACCCATCTTTATAGTCACCCTGTTATGGTGTGACGTTTGATGTTATCAAGATACTCTTCTGGTGTTAGCAATTAACATGATCTCATGGTCTAAGGATAAAGATTACTTCGTATGATGTTATAGCAATATAAACACAATGACTTGATCGTAATGCTATACTTCGGATGAATGTTCATCACATCATTCCACCAATGGTGTGACCTTGTTTTAACAACATCCAATGTCCATGATCAGGAAATCTTGATCATCCTGTTAATCAACAAGCTAGTCTATAAGAGAGGCATGACTAGGAACCCTTTTTGTTTATTAAACACACATGTATTGATGTTTCCTATCAATACAATTATAGCATGTAAAATAAACATCTATCATATACAAGGAATACATAATAACAACTTTATT
Source organism: Avena insularis (assembly GCA_023614405.1). Classification (NCBI taxonomy): domain Eukaryota; kingdom Viridiplantae; phylum Streptophyta; class Magnoliopsida; order Poales; family Poaceae; genus Avena; species Avena insularis. The sequence continues at coordinate 511,554,682 of CM042690.1, forward strand.
ATTGCCTCTCAGGGCATATTTCCTTCACCCTTATCTCCTCGTTCTCTTTCCGAACACCCTCGAGTATGGTGATCCCTCTACTCATGTCCTCCTTCATCTCCTTCACTGCATCCAGGCAACGGTTCCTGTCATGGTAGGATCGGATGGTAGCCTTGGTGTCCTCGACGTGTCCTCTGAGTGCCTCGCTAACTTCGTCCTGCAGGAGAATGCACCTTTCCACGAGATTCTTCTTCTCCTCCATGAGCTCGTTGATTATATTGATGGCCTGTTCTTGCCTATTCAAGTTACGGTCGAGCACTTTATGCAGCCTCACAATGTCACGTGCAAAATCTAGCGAGATCTCCTTCTGCACAGATAATTGCTTGCGTAGGCTCTCATTAGCTTGGGTGAGGGAGCATGCAAGCTCATGTTGGTTGATAATCTTGGAACTGATCGCGGCCACCTTGTCATGGTACTCAGCCTTCGATCGCTACATCATTCATGTTAATTGAAATAGGAATTCTATAATTACACTCCAGGTTCCAGGTGAATACTAATACATATCAAAAAATCCCCGTTGAATCTATTGACCGTAGTGTTAAAAATGGACCTAGAGATCTATTCATGACCATGATAAACTAATCGTAATCACAAAAAATCCATAGTGAATCTATGAAGAGCGGTATTAAGGAAATACCAAGAGATCCAGTCATATTCATGAAAACTAATACAACTCGCAAAAGAAGAAGAAAAACCAATGCAGGGTGGACAGGATCTAAGAAATCCACATCACAACTCGGAGAAATAACAGCATGGAGATTTGCTACCTCGCTGAGACATGGAACAGGGCCGAACGGGTCCTGCAATGCCTCCGTTGTGGTCGATTCGGGCTCCACGGCCGGCCTGTAATACGTAGAAGAGGAAGAGCAAAAAGAAGAAGAAAAACAAGAAGAAGCTGAATAAGATCATGATGGAGAGGGAGATGGAGAAGAAGTAGAACAAGAAGACCGTACCAGGAGGAGCCCTCGCCTGCTAGAACATTCAGCGCCATTGTCGGGGGAGATTGGGCCTCGATCAGGGGGTGGGCTTGAGCGACTGGTAGAGCAAGAAGTGCCTCGTGGCAATTTCTCTCCCTTTTCTCCAAGAGGATCGTCGACCGGCCTCTCCCCCTCCTTAGTGGAGCCATGGCTTGCAGGGTGAGGGTGGCGGCGACAGGAGGAAGGAGATAGTGATTAGTGTGGGAGAAGAGTCAAAGAGTACAAGCCGTGGTCCAATAGTACTAGTACTATTATACAAGACCACCATGTATGGTCTACCTTCTCAAAGAAGCTAGGGAGGCAGGGGTAGGGAATCAATGGGACTTGTCTTTATTGCGATGGACACTTCAATGGTCTTTGGCGCCGCCCAAAATCCAGTATATAATAAGGGGAGTGCGAGCTGGGTGGTCATCACGGGAATCGGCACGCACATCCCGCGTGCATGTGTCACGTGTTGATGGGGCAATGACACGCGCAACTGCTGCACGATCAGGTCGGCACGTCGAACTCTGTCGAACTCCACGTACCAGGCACGCACGGGATATTTACGAGTCTAGAATATGTTGTGCCACTTTTGTTGTGATCAAATTATGTTCAGTATGCGAGATATTACTTTTTTTTGATAATCGACAAATGCATGCGTGGACACGATGCACGAAACCGCTACTCATCCTTGATCAGATCAGCACCCCACTCTATGTACTCGCCATCGACCATTCGGAGCAACTACCTTGAGCACGATGCCCCCTCGTCGTGGCAATGACAGCTCCAAGCCGTCCATTGACTGTCCTGCGTCCCCGGCTCTTCGCTGCATCGTTCGCGCTCGCGACTCGCCTGCTGAGGCATCATGTTGTGTCCTACCACGCCAAGATCCATCGACATCAGCACTCGAGGACACCGCAATGTCGAAGCTTGTACCGGCCGCGCAAGAGGAGCGTGGGGTACCTGCAGCGTCGGACGAGCACAAAGCAGTAGCCAGGATGGGGGGGCGTGTTGCACCGGTGAGTACGGACAAGAAGAGGAACGAGAAGAAGACAAGGAAGAAGAGAGGAGATAGCTATTTGGACGAGTCCGACTTGGCATACGAGGAGGCGTTCATCGATCAGTTGGAGGTAGAAGCGGAGGAGAGTGACGTGGACCCGTCGGACTACGAAGAGGAGCAGGAGGAGGACTCCGACAAGGAGATAGCGCGCTTATTCGAGGAAGGGGGCGGTGTCGAGTCGTCAGAGGAGGACACCGACGGCGGCGATGGAAGGAACCATGGCGTTTACAAAGACGAGGACAAAACAGAAGACGAAGACGATGGCTTCTTCGAAATATGATCATTTATTTTATTTATTTTAGTTAGCTAGATCGATTTTCACTTGTTTATGGAGGTAAAGTATCGGTGGCACGGATAGAGAGGTGGCACGGATTAACCATGCATAAAAAAGTGGAGAAGGGAGGGGTTATCCTGCCCGTTGGATCACATAGGATCAACGTTTGGTGGAGACGATCCGCGTGACATCTATGTCAGCCAATTAGGGTGTAGCACCCAGAGTGAGCACACGTTTGGGATCTCCAAACGTTTGGGCTTTTGTGAGATTTGTGACCGAGAGAGAGGGCTACAGTTATTGCTGAAGGGGTCCCGCGTATGAAAACAATAAAATTTTACCCTACGCCCCTAAACCCCTGAAGATGCCAGGACCTATCTATTAGTAATATAGTAACGGGAGGGGCTTTCGCGAACTTACCCTTGAAGACCAAAAAGCGTTGTCAACGCTCAGGAGAGCATGGTTGATGTAGACGAGCTGAAGCCGACCTCAAGGTTGTGATGAAGTCCTTCCGCTCCCTTGGCTCCAACGACTTGAGTGCCTCAAGTGCGACACCTCGTGGGGAGTTACACACGTTCGGTGCCTGACGATGACTCCCGCTTCCCTGATCCATCAGCAGTTGTGGAAGTAGAGCTCCCGGATCCGAATCCCGCAGGGCGACAGTGCTCCACGGTGAAGATGTCTATCGTTCACGCAGTCCAGACTTGGGACCACGGTCACGAGAGAGAGGGGGAGAGAGAAAATATCAATTAGAGGTCCTCCTAAAAGTGAGAAGACATTTATTGATTATTGGTGTATTTTATTTGGCCAAATACCCCCAGTATATATAGGGGGAGGGGAGGTACTACCTCCCTCAAAGTCCTGGGGTGGGACTAAAGGAGAGGAGGGGGGAGGGGTGGCACCACCGGCCACCCCATGGGCCCCGCACGGGGGGGCTGGCCTACTAGGGCGCCGGCCACCCCCTTGGCCCCTTCTCCCTCTCTCCTTTCCCTAATGGGCCCTATCCCTCCGGGAATTGGCCCATTAAGCCTTTGACCATTTAAATTGATTTTTCTCTGTATTAAATAATTATGAATAAATGATTAAATCAATATTTAACATTCATTCACATATTATTCAACCTCCATGTCTATGGAAAACTTCCACCTCCAGTCCGGACATCCTCCGGACTTACCGAAACCCTTCCGGTTTTCTCTCTACTATTCTTCAATGATTCTACCGATCCTATAAACACTCTCTAAGCATCATCAAGCCCTTAAGCATGATACCCCATGGTTCGGTAACACTCCAGACATGGTCGGGACACTCCCGCACCAATGATTGACAGAGGGACCTGGATGGCCATGTGACGCCTGTGCGTTCCACGAAGATCTTTCGTCGTTTGAACGGAGACAGTCGTGTCGTATTCCCTTTGTCTCTTGACAGTCGGAATGAGATGACTCCATTTCCAACTGGCATAAATGCCACATGATCAGGAAACATGATCATATGTTGACCAATGAACTAGTGACTAGAGTTTCACTAGGAACCCCTGGTTGTTTGTATATCGCACGTGTATTGATGTTTCCACTCAATACAGTTATAGCATGATATTAACTTTAATAATAAACTGTATGAAATATGATAATAGTCCTTACTACTATTTGTCTATAGGGCATATTTCCAACAATTGCATGTGTGTTCTCTTCAGAGACAGCACATGGATCCACCAGTGTAATTGCATGTGTGCTCTTTTTACTAACAACAACTGGAGTCATTTCATGACTATTCTTTTCACATACCACATATGGATCTACCAGTGTCATTGAAATGTCTGTTCTCTTTAGAGACCACACATGGATCCACCAGTGTCATTGCATGTGTATTCTTTTTACTAACAACAACTGGAGTCATTGCATGTGTGTTCTTTTCACATACCACATATGGATCCACTAGTGTCATTGAAATGTGTGTTCTCTTCAGAGACCACACATGGATCCACTAGTGTCATTGCATGTGTGCTCTTTTTACTAACAACTAGTGGAGTCATTTTATGACTATTCTTTTCACATACCACATATGGATCCACCAGTGTCATTGAAATGTGTGTTCTTCTCATTAACCACAGCTAGATTCATTGCATCCATGTTCTCTTCAGAGACCACACATGGACCCACCAGTATAATTGCATGTGTGCTCTTTCTACTAACAACAACTAGAGTCATTTCATGACTATTCTTTTCACATACCACATATGGATCCACCAGTGTCATTGAAATGTTTATTCTCTTCAGAGACCACACATGGATCCACCAGTGTCATTGCATGTGTGTTCTTTTTACTAACAACTACTGGAGTCATTGCATGTGTGTTCTTTTCACATACCACATATGCATCCACCAGTGTCATTGAAATGTGTGTTCTCTTCAGAGACAACACATGGATCCACCAGTGTCATTGCATGTGTGCTCTTTTTACTAACAACAAGTGGAGTCATTTCATGACTATTCTTTTCACATACCACATATGGATCCACCAGTGTCATTGAAATGTGTGTTCTTCTCATTAACCACAGCTAGATTTATTGCATCCATGTTCTCTTCAGAGACCACACATGGAACCACCAGTGTAATTGCATGTGTGCTCTTTCTACTAACAACAACTAGAGTCATTTCATGACTATTCTTTTCACATACCACATATGGATCCACCAGTGTCATTGAAATGTGTGTTCTCTTTAGAGACCACACATGGATCCACCAGTGTCATTGCATGTGTGTTCTTTTTACTAACAACAACTGGAGTCATTGCATGTGTTCTTTTCACATACCACATATGGATCCACCAGTGTCATTGCATGTGTGTTCTCTTCAGAGACCACACATAGATCCACTAGTGTCATTGCATGTGTGTTCTTTTTAGTAACAACAACTGGAGTCATTGCATGACTATTCTTTTCACATAGCACATATGGATCCACCAGTGTCATTGAAATGTGTGTTCTTCTCGTTAACCACAGCTAGAGTCATTGCATGTGTGTTCTCTTCAGAGACCACACATGGATCCACCAGTGTCATTGCATGTCTGTTCTTTTTACTAACAACAACTGGAGTCATTGCATGTGTGTTCTTTTCACATACCACATATGGATCCACCAGTGATATTGAAATGTGTGTTCTCTTCAGAGACCAGACATGGATCCACTAGTGTCATTGCATGTGTTCTCTTTTTACTAACAATAACTGGAGTCATTGCATGTGTGTTCTTTTCACATACCACATATGGATCCACCAGTGTCATTGAAATGTCAGTTCTCTTCAGAGACCACGCATGGATCAACCTGTGTTATTGCATGTGTGCTCTTTTTACTATAAACAACCAGAGTCATTGCATGTGTGTTCTCTTCAGAGACCACACATGGATCCACCAGTGTCATTGCATGTGTGTTCTCTTCAGAGACCACAGATGGATCCACTAGTGTCATTGCATGTGTGTTCTTTTTACTAACAACAACTTGGGTCATTTCATGACTATTGTTTTCACATACCACATATGGATCCACCAGTGTCATTGAAATGTATGTTCTCTTCAGAGACCACACATGGATCCACCAGTGTCATTGCATGTGTGTTCTTATTAGTAACAATAACCAGAATCATTGCATGTGTGTTCTTTTCACAATCCACCTATGGATCCACCAGTGTTATTGCATCTGTGTTCTCTTTAGAGACCACACATGGATCCACCAGTGTCACTACATGTGTGTTCTTTTTACTAACAACAACTAGAGTCATTGCATATGTGTTCTCTTCAGAGACCACACATGGATCCACCAGTGTCATTGCATGTGTGTTCTTTTTACTAACAACAAATGGAGTCATTTCATGACTGTTATTTTCACATACCACATATGGATACAGCTAGAGTCATTGAAGGTGTGTTCTCTTCAGAGACCACACATGGATCCACCAGTGTCATTGGATGTGTGTTCTTTTTACTAACAACAACTAGAGTCATTGCATGTGTGTTCTTTTGACATACAACATATGGATCCACCAGTGTCATTAAAATGTGTGTTCTTTTTACACTCAACAACTGGAGTCATTTCATGACTATTATTTTAACATACCACATATGGATCCACCAGTGTCATTGCATGTGTGTTCTCTTCACAGACCACACATGGATCCACTAGTGTCATTGCATGTGTGTTCTTTTTACTAACAGCAACTGGAGTCAGTGCATATCTGTTCTTTTCACATACCACATATGGATACACCAGTGTCATTGCATGTGTGTTCTCTTCAGAGACCACAGATGGATCCACCAGTGTCATTGCATGTGTTTTCTTTTTACTAACAACAACTAGAGTCATTTCATGACTATTCTTTTCACATACCACATATGGAAGCACCAGTGTCATTGAAATGTGTGTTCTTCTCATTAACTACAGCTAGTGTTATTGCATGTGTGTTCTCTTCAGAGACCACACAGGGATCCACCAGAATCATTGCATGTGTGTTCTTTTTACTAACAACAACTTGAGTCATTTCATGACTATTATTTTGACATACCACCTATGGATCCACCAGTCTCATTGAAATGTGTGTTCTTCTCATTAACCACAGCTAGATTCATTGCATGTGTGTTATCTTCAGAGACCACACATGGATCCACCAGTGTAATTGCATGTGAACTCTTTTTACTGACAACAACTGGAGTCATTTCATGACTATTCTTTTAACATACCACATATGGATCCACCAGTGTCATTGAAATGTGTGTTCTCTTCAGAGACCACACATGGATCCACTAGTGTCATTGCGTGTGTGTTCTTTTTACTCACAACAACTGGAGTCATTGCATGTATGTTCTCTTCACATACCACATATGGATCCACTAGTGTCATTACATGTTTGTTCTCTTCAGAGACCACATGTGGATCCACCAGTGTCATTGCATGTGTGTTATTTTTACTAACAACAACTGGACTCATTGCATGACTATTCTTTTCACATACCACATATGGATCCACCAGTGTCATTGAAATGTGTGTTATTCTCGTTAACCACAGCTAGAGTCATTGCATGTATGTTCTATTTAGAGATCACACATGGATCCACAAGTGTCATTGCATGTGTGTTCTTTTTACTAACAACAACTGGAGTCATTGCATGTGTGTTCTTTTCACATACCACATATGGATCCACCAGTGTCATTGAAATGTGTGTTCTCTTCAGAGACCACACATGGATCCACTAGTGTCATTTCATGTGTGTTATTTTTACTAACAACAACTTGAGTCATTGCATGTGTGTTCTTTTCACATACCACATATGGATCCACCAGTGTCATTGAAATGTGTGTTCTCTTCAGAGACAATAGATGGATCGACCAGTGTCATTGCATGTGTGTTCTTTTTACTAACAACAACTGGAGTCATTGCATGTGTGTTCTTTTCATATACCACATATGGATCCACCAGCGCCATTGAAATGTGTGTTCTTCTCATTGACCACAGCTATAGTCATTGCATGTGTGTTCTCTTCATAGACCACACATGGATCCACAAGTGTCATTGCATGTGTGCTCTTTTTACTAACAACAACTGGAGTCATTTCATGACTATTGTTTTCACATACCACATATGGATCCACCAGAGTGATTACATGTTTGTTCTTTTCACAAACCACACATGGATCCACCAGTGTCATTGCATGTGTGTTCTTTTTACTAACAACAACCAGAGTCATTGCATGTGTGTTCTTTTGACAATCCACCTATGGATCCACCAGTGTCATTGCTTGTGTGTTCTCTTCAGAGACTACACATGGATCCACTAGTGTCATTGCATGTGTGTTCTTTTTACTAACAACAACCAGAGTCATTGCATGTGTGTTCTCTTTAGAGGCCACACATGGATCCACCAGTGTCATTGCATGTGTCTTCTTTTTACTAACAACAACTGGAGTCATTGCATGTGTGTTATTTTCACATATGGATCCACCTGTGTCATTGCATGTGTGTTATTTTTACTAACAACAACTGGAGTCATTTCATGACTATTATTTTCACATACCACATGTGGATACATCTAGAGTCATTGAATGTGTGTTCTCTTCAGACACCACACATGGATCCACCAGTGTCATTGCATGTGTGTTCTTTTTACTAACAACAACTGGAGTCATTGCATGTGTATTCTACCACATATGGATCCACCAGTGTCATTGAAATGTCTGTTCTCTTCAGAGACCACACATGGATCCACTAGTGTCATTGCATGTGTGTTCTTTTTACTAACAACAACCGGAGTCATTGCATGTGTGTTCTTTTGACAATCCACCTATGGATCCACCAGTGTCATTGCTTGTGTGTTCTCTTCAGAGACTACACGTGGATCCACTAGTGTCATTGCATGTGTGTTCTTTTTACTAACAACAACCAGAGTCATTGCATGTGTGTTCTCTTCAGAGACCACACATGGATCCACCAGTGTCATTGCATGTGTCTTCTTTTTACTAACAATAACTGGAGTCATTGCATGTGTGTTATTTTCACATATGGATCCACCTGTGTCATTGCATGTGTGTTCTTTTTACTAACAACAACCAGAGTCATTTCATGACTATTATTTTCACATACCACATATGGATACAGCTAGAGTCATTGAATGTGTATTCTTTTCACATACCACATATGGATTCACCAGTGTCATTGAAATGTGTGTTCTTTTTACTAACAACAACTGGAGTCATTTCATGACTATTATTTTAACATACCACATATGGATCCACCAGTGTCATTACATGTGTGTTCTCTTCAGAGACCACACATGGATCCACCAGTGTCATTGCATGTGTATTCTTTTTACTAACAACAACTGGAGTCATTTCATGACTATTCTTTTCACATACCACATATGGATCCACCAGTGTCATTGAAATGTGTGTTCTTCTCATTAACAACAGCTAGATTCATTGCATGTGTGTTCACTTTCGAGACCACACATGGATCCACAAGTGTAATTGCATGTGAGCTCTTTTTACTAACAACAACTGGAGTCATTTCATGACTATTCTTTTAACATACCACATATGGATCCACTAGTATCATTGAAATGTGTGTTCTCTTCAGAGACCACACATGGATCCACTAGTGTCATTGCATGTGTGTTCTTTTTACTAACAACAACTAGAGTCATTGCATGTGTGTTCTTTTCACATACCACATATGGATCCACCACTGTCATTACATGTGTGTTCTCTTCAAATACCACACATGGATCCACCAGTGTCATTGTAAGTGTGTGCTTTTTACTAACAACTGGAGTCATTGCATGACTATTCTTTTCACATAACACACATGGATCCACAAGTGTCATTGAAATGTGTGTTCTTCTCGTTAACCACAGCTAGAGTCATTGCATGTGTGTTCTCTTTAGAGATCACACATGGATCCACAAGTGTCATTGCATGTGTGTTCTTTTTACTAACAACAACGGGAGTCATTCCATGTGTGTTCTTTTCACATACCACATATGGATCCACCAGTGTCATTGAAATGTGTGTTCTCTTCAGAGACCACACATGGATCCACCAGTGTCATTTCATGTGTGTTCTTTTTACTAACAACAACTTGAGTCATTGCGTATGTGTTCTTTTTACATACCACATATGGATCCATCGGTGTCATTGAAATGTGTGTTCTCTTCAGAGACCACACATGGATCCACCAGTGTCATTGCATGTGTGTTCTTTTTACTAACAACAACTGGAGTCATTGCATGTGTGTTCTTGTCACATACCACATATGGATACACTAGTGTCATTGCATGTGTGTTCTTTTTACTAACAACAACTAGAGTCATTTCATGACTATAATTTTAACATACCACACATGGATCCACTAGTGTCATTGCATGTGTGTTCTCTTTAGAGACCACACATGGATCCACCAGTGTCATTGCATGTGTGTTCTTTTTACTAACAACAACTAGAGTCATTGCATGTGTGTTCTTTTCACATACCACATATGGATCCACCAGCGTCATTGAAATGTTTGTTCTTCTCATTGACCACAGCTATAGTCATTGCATCTGTGTTCTCTTCAGAGACCACACATGGATCCACAAGTGTCATTGCATGTGTGCTCTTTTACTAACAATAACTGAGTCATTTCATGACTATTGTTTTCACATACCACATATGGATCCACCAAAGTGTCATTGAAATGTCTGTTTCTCTTGAGACCACATGGATCCACCAGTGTCATTGCATGTGTGTTCTTTTTACTAACAACAACCGGAGTCATTGCATGTGTGTTCTTTTGACAATCCACCTATGGATCCACCAGCGTCATTGCTTGTGTGTTCTCTTCAGAGACTACACGTGGATCCACTAGTGTCATTGCATGTGTGTTCTTTTTACTAACAACAACCAGAGTCATTGCATGTGTGTTCTCTTCAAAGACCACACATGGATCCACCAGTGTCATTGCATGTGTCTTCTTTTTACTAACAACAACTGGAGTCATTGCATGTGTGTTATTTTCACATATGGATCCACCTGTGTCATTGCATGTGTGTTCTTTTTAATAACAACAACTACAGTCATTTCATGACTATTATTTTCACATACCACATATGGATACAGCTAGAGTCATTGTATGTGTATTCTTTTCACATACCACATATGGATCCACCAGTGTCATTGAAATGTGTGTTCTTTTTACTAACAACAACTAGAGTCATTTCATGACTATTATTTTAACATACCACATATGGATCCACCAGTGTCATTGCATGTGTGTTCTCTTCAGAGACCACACATGGATCCACCAGTGTCATTGCATGTGTATTCTTTTTACTAACAACAACCGGAGTCATTTCATGACTATTCTTTTCACATACCACATATGGATCCACCAGTGTCATTGAAATGTGTGTTCTTCTCATTAACAACAGCTAGATTCATTGCATGTGTGTTCTCTTTCGAGACCACACATGGATCCACAAGTGTAATTGCATGTGAGCTCTTTTTACTAACAACAACTGGAGTCATTTCATGACTATTCTTTTAACATACCACATATGGATCCACCAGTATCATTGAAATGTGTGTTCTCTTCAGAGACCACACGTGGATCCACTATTGTCATTGCATGTGTGTTCTTTTTACTAACAACAACTGGAGTCATTGCATGTGTGTTCTTTTCACATACCACATATGGATCCACCACTGTCATTACATGTGTGTTCTCTTCAGATACCACACGTGGATCCACCAGTGTCATTGTAAGTGTGTTCTTTTTACTAACAACTGGAGTCATTGCATGACTATTCTTTTCACATAACACATATGGATCCACCAGTGTCATTGTAATGTGTGTTCTTCTCGTTAAGCACAGCTAGAGTCATTGCACGTGTGTTCTCTTTAGAGATCACACATGGATCCACAAGTGTCATTGCATGTGTGTTCTTTTTACTAACAACAACAGGAGTCATTCCATGTGTGTTCTTTTCACATACCATATATGGATCCACCAGTGTCATTGTAATGTGTGTTCTCTTCACAGACCACACATGGATCCACCAGTGCCATTTCATGTGTGTTCTTTTTACTAACAACAACTTAAGTCATTGCGTGTGTGTTCTTTTTACATACCACATATGGATCCATCGGTGTCATTGAAATGTGTGTTCCCTTCAGAGACCACACATGGATCCACCAGTGTCATTGCATGTGTGTTCTTTTTACTAACAACAACTGGAGTCATTGCATGTGTGTTCTTGACACATACCACATATGGATACACCAGTGTCATTGCATGTGTGTTCTTTTCACATACCACATATGGATCCACCACTGTCATTACATGTGTGTTCTCTTCAGATACCACACGTGGATCCACCAGTGTCATTGTAAGTGTGTTCTTTTTACTAACAACTGGAGTCATTGCATGACTATTCTTTTCACATAACACACATGGATCCACAAGTGTCATTGAAATGTGTGTTCTTCTCGTTAACCACAGCTAGAGTCATTGCATGTGTGTTCTCTTTAGAGATCACACATGGATCCACAAGTGTCATTTCATGTGTGTTCTTTTTACTAACAACAACGGGAGTCATTCCATGTGTGTTCTTTTCACATACCACATATGGATCCACCAGTGTCATTGAAATGTGTGTTCTCTTCAGAGACCACACATGGATCCACCAGTGTCATTTCATGTGTGTTCTTTTTACTAACAACAACTTGAGTCATTGCGTGTGTGTTCTTTTTACATACCACATATGGATCCATCGGTGTCATTGAAATGTGTGTTCTCTTCAGAGACCACACATGGATCCTGATGTCATTGCATGTGTGTTCTTTTTACTAACAACAACTGGAGTCATTGCATGTGTGTTCTTGTCACATACCACATATGGATACACCAGTGTCATTGCATGTGTGTTCTTTTTACTAACAACAACTGGAGTCATTTCATGACTATTATTTTAACATACCACGTATGGATCCACTAGTGTCATTGCATGTGTGTTCTCTTTAGAGACCACACATGGATCCACCAGTGTCATTGCATGTGTGTTCTTTTTACTAACAACAACTAGAGTCATTGCATGTGTGTTCTTTTCACATACCACATATGGATCCACCAGCGTCATTGAAATGTTTGTTCTTCTCATTGACCACAGCTATAGTCATTGCATCTGTGTTCTCTTCAGAGACCACACATGGATCCACAAGTGTCATTGCATGTGTGCTCTTTTTACTAACAACAACTGGAGTCATTTCATGACTATTGTTTTCACATACCACATATGGATCCACCAGTGTCATTGAAATGTCTGTTCTCTTCAGAGACCACACATGGATCCACCAGTGTCATTGCATGTGTGTTCTTTTTACTAACAACAACCGGAGTCATTGCATGTGTGTTCTTTTGACAATCCACCTATGGATCCACCAGTGTCATTGCTTGTGTGTTCTCTTCAGAGACTACACGTGGATCCACTAGTGTCATTGCATGTGTGTTCTTTTTACTAACAACAACCAGAGTCATTGCATGTGTGTTCTCTTCAAAGACCACACATGGATCCACCAGTGTCATTGCATGTGTCTTCTTTTTACTAACAACAACTGGAGTCATTGCATGTGTGTTATTTTCACATATGGATCCACCTGTGTCATTGCATGTGTGTTCTTTTTAATAACAACAACTACAGTCATTTCATGACTATTATTTTCACATACCACATATGGATACAGCTAGAGTCATTGTATGTGTATTCTTTTCACATACCACATATGGATCCACCAGTGTCATTGAAATGTGTGTTCTTTTTACTAACAACAACTAGAGTCATTTCATGACTATTATTTTAACATACCACATATGGATCCACCAGTGTCATTGCATGTGTGTTCTCTTCAGAGACCACACATGGATCCACCAGTGTCATTGCATGTGTATTCTTTTTACTAACAACAACCGGAGTCATTTCATGACTATTCTTTTCACATACCACATATGGATCCACCAGTGTCATTGAAATGTGTGTTCTTCTCATTAACAACAGCTAGATTCATTGCATGTGTGTTCTCTTCGAGACCACACATGGATCCACAAGTGTAATTGCATGTGAGCTCTTTTTACTAACAACAACTGGAGTCATTTCATGACTATTCTTTTAACATACCACATATGGATCCACCAGTATCATTGAAATGTGTGTTCTCTTCAGAGACCACACGTGGATCCACTATTGTCATTGCATGTGTGTTCTTTTTACTAACAACAACTGGAGTCATTGCATGTGTGTTCTTTTCACATACCACATATGGATCCACCACTGTCATTACATGTGTGTTCTCTTCAGATACCACACGTGGATCCACCAGTGTCATTGTAAGTGTGTTCTTTTTACTAACAACTGGAGTCATTGCATGACTATTCTTTTCACATAACACATATGGATCCACCAGTGTCATTGTAATGTGTGTTCTTCTCGTTAACCACAGCTAGAGTCATTGCACGTGTGTTCTCTTTAGAGATCACACATGGATCCACAAGTGTCATTGCATGTGTGTTCTTTTTACTAACAACAACAGGAGTCATTCCATGTGTGTTCTTTTCACATACCATATATGGATCCACCAGTGTCATTGTAATGTGTGTTCTCTTCACAGACCACACATGGATCCACCAGTGCCATTTCATGTGTGTTCTTTTTACTAACAACAACTTAAGTCATTGCGTGTGTTCTTTTACATACCACATATGGATCCATCGGTGTCATTGAAATGTGTGTTCCCTTCAGAGACCACACATGGATCCACCAGTGTCATTGCATGTGTGTTCTTTTTACTAACAACAACTGGAGTCATTGCATGTGTGTTCTTGACACATACCACATATGGATACACCAGTGTCATTGCATGTGTGTTCTTTTCACATACCACATATGGATCCACCACTGTCATTACATGTGTGTTCTCTTCAGATACCACACGTGGATCCACCAGTGTCATTGTAAGTGTGTTCTTTTTACTAACAACTGGAGTCATTGCATGACTATTCTTTTCACATAACACACATGGATCCACAAGTGTCATTGAAATGTGTGTTCTTCTCGTTAACCACAGCTAGAGTCATTGCATGTGTGTTCTCTTTAGAGATCACACATGGATCCACAAGTGTCATTTCATGTGTGTTCTTTTTACTAACAACAACGGGAGTCATTCCATGTGTGTTCTTTTCACATACCACATATGGATCCACCAGTGTCATTGAAATGTGTGTTCTCTTCAGAGACCACACATGGATCCACCAGTGTCATTTCATGTGTGTTCTTTTTACTAACAACAACTTGAGTCATTGCGTGTGTGTTCTTTTTACATACCACATATGGATCCATCGGTGTCATTGAAATGTGTGTTCTCTTCAGAGACCACACATGGATCCACCAGTGTCATTGCATGTGTGTTCTTTTTACTAACAACAACTGGAGTCATTGCATGTGTGTTCTTGTCACATACCACATATGGATACACCAGTGTCATTGCATGTGTGTTCTTTTTACTAACAACAACTGGAGTCATTTCATGACTATTATTTTAACATACCACATATGGATCCACTAGTGTCATTGCATGTGTGTTCTCTTTAGAGACCACACATGGATCCACCAGTGTCATTGCATGTGTGTTCTTTTTACTAACAACAACTAGAGTCGTTGCATGTGTGTTCTTTTCACATACCACATATGGATCCACCAGCGTCATTGAAATGTTTGTTCTTCTCATTGACCACAGCTATAGTCATTGCATCTGTGTTCTCTTCAGAGACCACACATGGATCCACAAGTGTCATTGCATGTGTGCTCTTTTTACTAACAACAACTGGAGTCATTTCATGACTATTGTTTTCACATACCACATATGGATCCACCAGTGTCATTGAAATGTCTGTTCTCTTCAGAGACCACACATGGATCCACCAGTGTCATTGCATGTGTGTTCTTTTTACTAACAACAACCGGAGTCATTGCATGTGTGTTCTTTTGATAATCCACCTATGGATCCACCAGTGTCATTGCTTGTGTGTTATTTTTACTAACAACAACCAGAGTCATTGCATGTGTGTTCTCTTCAGAGACCACACATGGATCCACCAGTGTCATTGCATGTGTGTTCTTTTTACTAACAACAACTAGAGTCATTGTATGTGTGTTATTTTCACATACCACATATGGATCCACCAGTGTCATTGAAATGTGTGTTCTTTTTAGAGACCACACATGGATCCACCGGTGTCATTGCATGTGTGTTCTTTTCACAATCCACCTATGAATCCACTAGTGGGATTGCATGTGTGTTCTTCTCATTAACCACAGCTAGAGTCATTGCATGTGTGTTCTCTTCAGAGACCATACATGGATCCACCAGTGTAATTGCATGTGTGATCTTTTTACTAATAACAAGTGGAGTCATTTCATGATTATTCTTTTCACATACGACATATGGATCCACCAGTGCCATTGAAATGTCTGTCATCTCTAGAGACCACACATGGATCCACCAGTGTCATTGCATATGTGTTCTTTTTAATAACAACAACTGGAGTCATTGCATGTGTGTTCTTTTCACATACCACATATGGATCCACGAGTCTCATTGAAATGTGTGTTCTCTTCAGAGACCACACATGGATCCACTAGTGTCATTGCATGTGTGTTATTTTTACTAACAACAACTGGAGTAATTTCATGACTATTCTTTTCACATACCACATACGGATCCACCAGTGTCATTGAAATGTGTGTTCTCCTCATTAACCACAACTAGATTCATTGCATGTGCGTTCTATTCAAAGACCACACATGGATCCACCAGTGTAATTGCAATGTGTGCTCTTTTTACTAACAATAACTGGAGTCATTTCATGACAATTCTTTTCACATACCACATATGGATCCACCAGTGTCATTGAAATGTGTGTTCCCTTGAGAGACCACACATGGATCCACCAGTGTCATTGCATGTGTGTTCTTTTTACTAATAACAAGTAGAGTCATTGCATGTGTGTTCTTTTCACATACCATACATGGATCCACCAGTGTCATTGCATGTGTGTTGTCTTCATAGACCACACATGGATCCACCAGTGTCATTGCATGTGTGTTCTCTTTAGAGACCACACATGGATCCACTAGTGTCATTGCATGTGTGTTATTTTTACTAACAACAATTAGAGTCATTTCATGACTATTCTTTTCACATACCACACATGGATCCACCAGCGTCATTCAAATGTGTGTTCTTCTCATTGACCACAGCTAGAGTCATTGTATGTGTGTTCTCTTCAGAGACCACACATGGATCCACAAGTGTCATTGCATATGTGCTCTTTTTACTAACAACAACTGGAGTCATTTCATGACTATTGTTTTCACATACCACATATGGATCCACCAGTGTCATTAAAATGTCTGTTCTCTTCAGAGACCACACATGGATCCACCAGTGTCATTGCATGTGTGTTCTTTTTACTAACAACAACCAGAGTCATTGCATTTGTGTTATTTTTACTAACAACAACTGGAGTCATTGCATGTGTGTTATTTTCACATACCACATATGGATCCACCTGTGTCATTGAAATGTGTGTTGTCTTCAGAGACCACACATGGATCCACTAGTGTCATTGCATGTGTGTTCTTTTTACTAACAACAACTGGAGTCATTGCATGTGTATTCTTTTCACAATCCACCTATGGATCCAACAGTGGCATTGCATGTGTGTTCTTCTCATTAACCACAGCTAGAGTCATTGCATGTGTCTTCTCTTAAGAGTCCACACATGGATCCACCAGTGTAATTGCATGTGTGCTCTTTTTACTAATAACAAGTGGAGTCATTTCATGACTATTCTTTTCACATACGACATATGGATCCACCAGTGTCATTGAAATGTCTGTTCTCTTCAGAGACCACACATGGATCCACCACTGTCATCGCATGTGTGTTCTTTTTACTAACAACAACTGGAGTCATTGCATGTGTGTTCTTTTCACATACCACATATGGATCCACCAGTGTCATTGAAATGTGTATTCTCTTCAGAGACCACACATGGATCCACCAGTGTCATTGCATGTGTGTTGTTTTTACTAACAAGAACTAGAGTCATTTCATGACTATTCTTTTAACATACCACATATGGATCCACCAGTGTCACTGTAATGTGTGTTCTTCTCATTAACCACAGCTAGATTCATTGCATGTGTGTTCTCTTCAAAGAACACACATGGATCCACCAGTGTAATTTCAATGTGTGCTGTTTTTACTAACAACAGCTGGAGTCATTTCATGACTATTCTTTTCACATACCACATATGGATCCACCAGTGTCATTGAAATGTGTGTTCACTTGAGAGACCACACATGGATCCACCAGTGTCATTGCATGTGTGTTCTTTTTACTAATAACAACTGGAGTCATTGCATGTGTGTTCTTTTCACATACCACACATGGATCCACCAGTGTCATTGCATGTGTGTTGTCTTCATAGACCACACATGGATCCACCAGTGTCATTGCATGTGTGTTGTCTTCATAGACCACACATGGATCCACTAGTGTCATTGCATGTGTGTTATTTTTACTAACAACAACTGGAGTCATTTCATGACTATTCTTTTCACATACCACATATGGATCCACCAGCGTCATTGAAATGTGTGTTCTTCTCATTGACCACAGCTAGAGTCATTGTATGTGTGTTCTCTTTAGAGACCACACATGGATCCACAAGTGTCATTGCATATGTGGTCTTTTTACAAACAACAACTGGAGTCATTTCATGACTATTGTTTTCACATACCACATATGGATCCACTAGTGTCATTAAAATGTCTGTTCTCTTCAGAGACCACACATGGATCCAATAGGGTCATTGCATGTGTGTTCTTTTTACTAACAACAACCAGAGTCATTGCATGTGTGTTCTTTTCACAATCCACCTATGGATCCACCAGTGTCATTGCATGTGTGTTCTCTTCAGAGACCACACATGGATCCACCAGTGTCATTGCATGTGTGTTCTTTTTACTAATAACAACCAGAGTCATTGCATGTGTGTTCTTTTTACTAACAACAACTGGAGTCATTGCATGTGTGTTATTTTCACATACCACATATGGATCCACCGGTGTCATTGAAATGTGTGTTCTCTTCAGAGACCACACATGGATCCACTGGTGTCATTGCATGTGTGTTCTTTTTACTAACAACAACTAGAGTCATTGCATCTGTGTTCTTTTCACAATCCACCTATGGATCCTACAGTGGCATTGCATGTGTGTTCTTCTCATTAACCACAGCTAGAGTCATTGCATGTGTGTTCTCTTCAGAGTCCACACGTGGATCCACCAGTGTAATTGCATGTGTGCTCTTTTTACTAATAACAAGTGGAGTCATTTCATGACTATTCTTTTCACATACGACATATGGATCCACAAGTGTCATTGAAATGTCTGTTCTCTTCAGAGACCACACATGGATCCACCGGTGTCATTGCATGTGTGTTCTTTTTACTAACAACAACTGGAGTCATTGCATGTGTGTTCTTTTCACATACCACATATGGATCCACTAGTGTCATTGAAATGTGTATTCTCTTCAGAGACCACACATGGATCCACTAGTGTCATTGCATCTGTGTTGTTTTTACTAACAACAACTAGAGTCATTTCATGACTATTCTTTTCACATACCACATATGGATCCACCAGTGTCACTAAAATGTGTGTTCTTCTCATTAACCACAGCTAGATTCATTGCATGTGTGTTCTCTTCAAAGACCACACATGGATCCAGCAGTGTAATTGCAATGTGTGCTCTTTTTACTAACAACAACTGGAGTCATTTCATGACTATTCTTTTCACATACCACATATGGATCCACCAGTGTCATTGAAATGTGTGTTCACTTGAGAGACCACACATGGATCCACCAGTGTCATTGCATGTGTGTTCTTTTTACTAATAACAACTGGAGTCATTGCATGTGTGTTCTTTTCACATACCACACATGGATCCACCAGTGTCATTGCATGTGTGTTGTCTTCATAGACCACACATGGATCCACAAGTGTCATTGCATGTGTGTTCTCTTCAGAGACCACACATGGATCCACCAGTGTCATTGCATGTTTGTTCTTTTTACTAACAACAACCAGAGTCATTGCATGTGTGTTCTTTTTACTAACAACAACTGGAGTCATTGCATGTGTGTTATTTTCACATACCACATATGGATCCACCTGTGTCATTGAAATGTGTGTTCTCTTCAGAGACCACACATGGATCCACTAGTGTCATGTCATGTGTGTTCTTTTTACTAACAACAACTGGAGTCATTGCATGTGTGTTCTTTTCACAATCCACCTATGGATCCTACAGTGGCATTGCATGTGTGTTCTTCTCATTAACCACAGCTAGAGTCATTGCATGTGTGTTCTCTTCAGAGTCCACACATGGATCCACCAGTGTAATTGCATGTGTGCTCTTTTTACTAATAACAAGTGGAGTCATTTCATGACTATTCTTTTCACATACGACATATGGATCCACAAGTGTCATTGAAATGTCTGTTCTCTTCAGAGACCACACATGGATCCACCGGTGTCATTGCATGTGTGTTCTTTTTACTAACAACTAGAGTCATTGCATGTGTGTTCTTTTCACATACCACATATGGATCCACTAGTGTCATTGAAATGTGTATTCTCTTCAGAGACCACACATGGATCCACCAGTGTCATTGCATCTGTGTTGTTTTTACTAACAACAACTAGAGTCATTTCATGACTACTCTTTTCACATACCACATATGTATCCACCAGTGTCACTGAAATGTGTGTTCTTCTCATTAACCACAGCTAGATTCATTGCATGTGTGTTCTCTTCAAAAACCACACATGGATCCACCAGTGTAATTGCAATGTGTGCTCTTTTTACTAACAACAACTGGAGTCATTTCATGACTATTCTTTTCACATACAACATATGGATCCACCAGTGTCATTGAAATGTGTGTTCACTTGAGAGACCACACATGGATCCACCAGTGTCATTGCATGTGTGTTCTTTTTACTAATAACAACTGGAGTCATTGCATGTGTGTTCTTTTCACATACCACACATGGATCCACCAGTGTCATTGCATGTGTGTTGTCTTCATATACCACACATGGATCCACCAGTGTCATTGCATGTGTGTTCTCTTCAGAGACTACACATGGATCCACTAGTGTCATTGCATGTGTGTTATTTTTACTAACAACAACTGGAGTCATTTCATGACTATTCTTCTCACCTACCACATATGGATCCACCAGCGTCATTGAATTGTGTGTTCTTCTCATTGACCACAGCTAGAGTCATTGTATGTGTGTTCTCTTCAGAGACCACACATGGATCCACAAGTGTCATTGCATATGTGCTGTTTTTACTAACAACAACTGGAGTCATTTCATGACTATTGTTTTCACATACCACATATGGATCCACAAGTGTCATTGAAATGTCTGTTCTCTTCAGAGACCACACATGGATCCAATAGTGTCATTCCATGTGTGTTCTTTTTACTAACAACAACCAGAGTCATTGCATGTGTGTTCTTTTCACAATCCACCTATGGATCCACCAGTGTCATTGCATGTGTGTTCTCTTCAGAGACCACACATGGATCCACCAGTGTCATTGCATGTGTGTTCTTTTTTCTAACAACAACCAGAGTCATTGCATGTGTGTTCTTTTTACTTACAACAGCTGGAGTCATTGCATGTGTGTTATTTTCACATACCACATATGGATCCACCTGTGTCATTGAAATGTGTGTTCTCTTCAGAGACCACACATGGATCCACTGGTGTCATTGCATGTGTGTTCTTTTTACTAACAACAACTGGAGTCATTGCATGTGTGTTCTTTTCACAATCCACCTATGGATCCTACAGTGGCATTGCATGTGTGTTCTTCTCATTAACCACAGCTAGAGTCATTGCGTGTGTGTTCTCTTCAGAGTCCACACGTGGATCCACCAGTGTAATTGCATGTGTGCTCTTTTTACTAATAACAAGTGGAGTCATTTCATGACTATTCTTTTCACATACGACATATGGATCCACAAGTGTCATTGAAATGTCTGTTCTCTTCAGAGACCACACATGGATCCACCGGTGTCATTGCATGTGTGTTCTTTTTACTAACAACAACTGGAGTCATTGCATGTGTGTTCTTTTCACATACTACATATGGATCCACTAGTGTCATTGAAATGTGTATTTTCTTCAGAGACCACACATGGATCCACCAGTGTCATTGCATCTGTGTTGTTTTACTAACAACAACTAGAGTCATTTCATGACTATTCTTTTCGCATACCACATATGGATCCACCAGTGTCACTGAAATGTGTGTTCTTCTCATTAACCACAGCTAGATTCATTGCATGTGTGTTCTCTTCAAATACCACACATGGATCCACTAGTGTAATTGCAATGTGTGCTCTTTTTACTAACAACAACTGGAGTCATTTCATGACTATTCTTTTCACATACCACATATGGATCCACCAGTGTCATTGAAATGTGTGTTCACTTGAGAGACCATAGATGGATCCACCAGTGTCATTGCATGTGTGTTCTTTTTACTAATAACAACTGGAGTCATTGCATGTGTGTTCTTTTCACATACCACACATGGATCCACCAGTGTCATTGCATGTGTGTTGTCTTCATAGACCACACATGGATCCACCAGTGTCATTGCATGTGTGTTCTCTTCAGAGACCACACATGGATCCACCAGTGTCATTGCATGTGTGTTCTTTTTACTAACAACAACCAGAGTCATTGCATGTGTGTTCTTTTTACTAACAACAAATGGAGTCATTGCATGTGTGTTATTTTCACATACCACATATGGATCCACCTGTGTCATTGAAATGTGTGTTCTCTTCAGAGACCACACATGGATCCACTGGTGTCATTGCATGTGTGTTCTTTTTACTAACAACAACTGGAGTCATTGCATGTGTGTTCTTTTCACAATACACCTATGGATCCTACAGTGGCATTGCATGTGTGTTCTTCTCATTAACCACAGCTAGAGTCATTGCATGTGTGTTCTCTTCAGAGTCCACACGTGGATCCACCGGTGTAATTGCATGTGTGCTCTTTTTACTAATAACAAGTGGAGTCATTTCATGACTATTCTTTTCACATACGACATATGGATCCACAAGTGTCATTGAAATGTCTGTTCTCTTCAGAGACCACACATGGATCCACCGGTGTCATTGCATGTGTGTTCTTTTTACTAACAACAACTAGAGTCATTGCATGTGTGTTCTTTTCACATACCACATATGGATCCACTAGTGTCATTGAAATGTGTATTCTCTTTAGAGACCACACATGGATCCACCAGTGTCATGGCATCTGTGTTGTTTTTACTAACAACAACTAGAGTCATTTCATGACTATTCTTTTCACATACCACATATGGATCCACCAGTGTCACTGAAATGTGTGTTCTTCTCATTAACCACAACTAGATTCATTGCATGTGTGTTCTCTTCAGAGACCACACATCGATCCACTAGTGTCATTGCATGTGTGTTCTTTTTACTAACAACAACCAGAGTCATTGCATGTGTGTTCTTTTCACAATCCACCTATGGATCCACCAGTGTCATTGCATGTGTGTTCTCTTCAGAGACCACACATGGATCCACCAGTGTCATTGCATGTGTGTTCTTTTTTCTAACAACAACCAGAGTCATTGCATGTGTGTTCTTTTTACTTACAACAGCTGGAGTCATTGCATGTGTGTTATTTTCACATACCACATATGGATCCACCTGTGTCATTGAAATGTGTGTTCTCTTCAGAGACCACACATGGATCCACTGGTGTCATTGCATGTGTGTTGTCTTCATAGACCACACATGGATCCACCAGTGTCATTGCATGTGTGTTCTCTTCAGAGACCACACATGGATCCACCAGTGTCATTGCATGTGTGTTCTTTTTACTAACAACAACCAGAGTCATTGCATGTGTGTTCTTTTTACTAACAACAAATGGAGTCATTGCATGTGTGTTATTTTCACATACCACATATGGATCCACCTGTGTCATTGAAATGTGTGTTCTCTTCAGAGACCACACATGGATTCACTGGTGTCATTGCATGTGTGTTCTTTTTACTAACAACAACTGGAGTCATTGCATGTGTGTTCTTTTCACAATACACCTATGGATCCTACAGTGGCATTGCATGTGTGTTCTTCTCATTAACCACAGCTAGAGTCATTGCATGTGTGTTCTCTTCAGAGTCCACACGTGGATCCACCGGTGTAATTGCATGTGTGCTCTTTTTACTAATAACAAGTGGAGTCATTTCATGACTATTCTTTTCACATACGACATATGGATCCACAAGTGTCATTGAAATGTCTGTTCTCTTCAGAGACCACACATGGATCCACCGGTGTCATTGCATGTGTGTTCTTTTTACTAACAACAACTAGAGTCATTGCATGTGTGTTCTTTTCACATACCACATATGGATCCACTAGTGTCATTGAAATGTGTATTCTCTTTAGAGACCACACATGGATCCACCAGTGTCATGGCATCTGTGTTGTTTTTACTAACAACAACTAGAGTCATTTCATGACTATTCTTTTCACATACCACATATGGATCCACCAGTGTCACTGAAATGTGTGTTCTTCTCATTAACCACAACTAGATTCATTGCATGTGTGTTCTCTTCAGAGACCACACATCGATCCACTAGTGTCATTGCATGTGTGTTCTTTTTACTAACAACAACCAGAGTCATTGCATGTGTGTTCTTTTCACAATCCACCTATGGATCCACCAGTGTCATTGCATGTGTGTTCTCTTCAGAGACCACACATGGATCCACCAGTGTCATTGCATGTGTGTTCTTTTTTCTAACAACAACCAGAGTCATTGCATGTGTGTTCTTTTTACTTACAACAGCTGGAGTCATTGCATGTGTGTTATTTTCACATACCACATATGGATCCACCTGTGTCATTGAAATGTGTGTTCTCTTCAGAGACCACACATGGATCCACTGGTGTCATTGCATGTGTGTTCTTTTTACTAACAACAACTGGAGTCATTGCATGTGTGTTCTTTTCACAATCCACCTATGGATCTTACAGTGGCATTGCATGTGTGTTCTTCTCATTAACCACAGCTAGAGTCATTGCGTGTGTGTTCTCTTCAGAGTCCACACGTGGATCCACCAGTGTAATTGCATGTGTGCTCTTTTTACTAATAACAAGTGGAGTCATTTCATGACTATTCTTTTCACATACGACATATGGATCCACAAGTGTCATTGAAATGTCTGTTCTCTTCAGAGACCACACATGGATCCACCGGTGTCATTGCATGTGTGTTCTTTTTACTAACAACAACTGGAGTCATTGCATGTGTGTTCTTTTCACATACTACATATGGATCCACTAGTGTCATTGAAATGTGTATTTTCTTCAGAGACCACACATGGATCCACCAGTGTCATTGCATTTGTGTTGTTTTACTAACAACAACTAGAGTCATTTCATGACTATTCTTTTCGCATACCACATATGGATCCACCAGTGTCACTGAAATGTGTGTTCTTCTCATTAACCACAGCTAGATTCATTGCATGTGTGTTCTCTTCAAATACCACACATGGATCCACCAGTGTAATTGCAATGTGTGCTCTTTTTACTAACAACAACTGGAGTCATTTCATGACTATTCTTTTCACATACCACATATGGATCCACCAGTGTCATTGAAATGTGTGTTCACTTGAGAGACCACAGATGGATCCACCAGTGTCATTGCATGTGTGTTCTTTTTACTAATAACAACTGGAGTCATTGCATGTGTGTTCTTTTCACATACCACACATGGATCCACCAGTGTCATTGCATGTGTGTTGTCTTCATAGACCACACATGGATCCACCAGTGTCATTGCATGTGTGTTCTCTTCAGAGACCACACATGGATCCACCAGTGTCATTGCATGTGTGTTCTTTTTACTAACAACAACCAGAGTCATTGCATGTGTGTTCTTTTTACTAACAACAAATGGAGTCATTGCATGTGTGTTATTTTCACATACCACATATGGATCCACCTGTGTCATTGAAATGTGTGTTCTCTTCAGAGACCACACATGGATCCACTGGTGTCATTGCATGTGTGTTCTTTTTACTAACAACAACTGGAGTCATTGCATGTGTGTTCTTTTCACAATACACCTATGGATCCTACAGTGGCATTGCATGTGTGTTCTTCTCATTAACCACAGCTAGAGTCATTGCATGTGTGTTCTCTTCAGAGTCCACACGTGGATCCACCGGTGTAATTGCATGTGTGCTCTTTTTACTAATAACAAGTGGAGTCATTTCATGACTATTCTTTTCACATACGACATATGGATCCACAAGTGTCATTGAAATGTCTGTTCTCTTCAGAGACCACACATGGATCCACCGGTGTCATTGCATGTGTGTTCTTTTTACTAACAACAACTAGAGTCATTGCATGTGTGTTCTTTTCACATACCACATATGGATCCACTAGTGTCATTGAGATGTGTATTCTCTTTAGAGACCACACATGGATCCACCAGTGTCATGGCATCTGTGTTGTTTTTACTAACAACAACTAGAGTCATTTCATGACTATTCTTTTCACATACCACATATGGATCCACCAGTGTCACTGAAATGTGTGTTCTTCTCATTAACCACAACTAGATTCATTGCATGTGTGTTCTCTTCAGAGACCACACATCGATCCACTAGTGTCATTGCATGTGTGTTCTTTTTACTAACAACAACTGGAGTCATTGCATGTGTGTTCTTTTCACATACCACATATGGATCCACCAGTGTCATTGAAATGTGTGTTCTCTTCAGAGACCACACATGGATCCACTGGTGTCATTGCATGTGTGTTCTTTTTACTAACAACAACTGGAGTCATTGCATGTGTGTTCTTTTCACAATCCACCTATGGATCCAACAGTGGCATTGCATGTGTGTTCTTCTCATTAACCACAGCTAGAGTCATTGCATGTGTGTTCTATTCAGAGTCCACACGTGGATCCACCAGTGTAATTTCATGTGTGCTCTTTTTACTAATAACAAGTGGAGTCATTTCATGACTATTCTTTTCACATACGACATATGGATCCACAAGTTTCATTGAAATGTCTGTTCTCTTCAGAGACCACACATGGATCCACCGGTGTCATTGCATGTGTGTTCTTTTTACTAACAACAACTGGAGTCATTGCATGTGTGTTCTTTTCACATACCACATATGGATCCACCAGTGTCATTGAAATGTGTATTCTCTTCAGAGACCACACATGGATCCACAAGTGTCATTGCATGTGTGTTATTTTTACTAACAACAACTAGAGTCATTTCATGACTATTCTTTTCACATACCACATATGGATCCACCAGCGTCATTGAAATGTGTGTTCTTCTCATTGACCACAGCCTGAGTCATTGTATGTGTGTTCTCTTTAGAGACCACACATGGATCCACAAGTGTCATTGCATATGTGCTCTTTTTACTAACAACAACTGGAGTCATTTCATGACTATTGTTTTCACATTCCACATATGGATCCACGAGTGTCATTGAAATGTCTGTTCTCTTCAGAGACCACACATGGATCCACCAGTGTCATTGCATGTGTGTTCTTCTTACTAATAGCAACCAGAGTCATTATATGTCTGTTACTTTCACATACCACTCATGGATCCACCAGTGTCATTGAAATGTGTGTTCTCTTCAGAGACCACACAAGGATCCACCGATGTCATTGCATGTGTGTTCTTTTTACTAACAACAACTTCAGTCATTGAATGTGTGTTCCTTTCACAATCCACCTAGGGGTCCACTAGTGGGATTGCATGTGTGTTCTTCTCATTAACCACAGCTAGAGTCATTGCATGTGTGTTCTCTTCAGAGACCACACATGGATCCAAAGATGTCATTGCATGTGTGTTCTTTTTACTAACAACAACTGGAGTCATTGCATGTGTGTTATTTTCACATACCACATATGGATCCACCTGTGTCATTGAAATGTGTGTTCTCTTCAGAGACCACACATGGATCCACTGGTGTCATTGCATGTGTGATCTTTTACTAATAACAACTGAGTCATTTCATGACTATTCTTTTCACATCGACATATGGATCCACGGTGTCATTGAAATGTCTGTCTCTTCAGAGACCACACATGGATCCACCAGTGTCATTGCATGTGTGTTCTTTTTTACTAACAATAACTGGAGTCATTGCATGTGTGTTCTTTTCACAATCCACCTATGGATCCAACAGTGGCATTGCATGTGTGTTCTTCTCATTAACCATATCTAGAGTCATTGCATGTGTGTTCTCTTCGGAGTCCACACATGGATCCACCAGTGTAATTGCATGTGTGCTCTTTTTACTAATAACAAGTGGAGTCATTTCATGACTATTCTTTTCACATACGACATATGGATCCACAAGTGTCATTGAAATGTCTGTTCTCTTCAGAGACCACACATGGATCCACATGTGTCATTGCATGTGTGTTCTTTTTACTAACAACAACTGGAGTCATTGCGTGTGTGTTCTTTTCACATACCACATATGGATCCACCAGTGTCATTGAAATGTGTATTCTCTTCAGAGACCACACATGGATCCACCAGTGTTATTGCATGTGTGTTATTTTTACTAACAAGAACTAGAGTCATTTCATGACTATTCTTTTCACATACCACATATGGATCCACCAGTGTCATTTAAATGTGTGTTCTTCTCATTAACCACAGCTAGATTCATTGCATGTGTGTTCTCTTCAAAACCACACATGGATCCACTAGTGTAATTGCAAGGTGTGCTCTTTTTACTAACAACAACTAGAGTCATTTCATGACTATTCTTTTCACATACCACATATGGATCCACCAGTGTCATTGAAATGTGTGTTCCCTTGAGAGACCACACATGGATCCACAGTGTCATTGCATGTGTGTTCTTTTTACTAATAACAATTGGAGTCATTGCATGTGTGTTCTTTTCACATACAACACATGGATCCACCAGTGTCATTGCATGTGTGTTGTCTTCATCGACCACACATGGATCCACCAGTGTCATTGCATGTGTGTTCTCTTTAGAGACCACACATGGATCCACTAGTGTCATTGCATGTGTGTTATTTATACTAACAACAACTGGAGTCATTTCATGACTATTCTTTTCACATACCACATATGGATCCACCAGCGTCATTGAAATGTGTGGTCTTCTCATTGACCACAGCTAGAGTCATTGTCTGTGTGTGCTCTTCACAGACCACACATGGATCCACAAGTGTCATTGCATATGTGCTCTTTTTACTAACAACAACTAGAGTCATTTCATGACTATTGTTTTCACATTCCACATATGGATCCACCAGTGTCATTGAAATGTCTGTTCTCTTCAGAGACCACACATGGATCCACCAGTGTCATTGCATGTGTCTTCTTCTTACTAACAACAACCAGAGTCATTGCATGTGTGTTCTTTTCACAATCCACCTATGGATCCACCAGTGTCATTGCATGTGTGTTCTCTTGAGACCACATGGATCCACGATGTCATTGCATGTGTGTTCTTTTACTAACAACAACGAGTCATTGTATGTACATTATTTTCACATACCACACATGGATCCACCAGTATCATTGAAATGTGTGTTCTCTGCAGAGACAACACATGGATCCACCGATGTCATTGCATGTGTGTTCTTTTTACTAACAACAACTTGAGTCATTGCATGTGTGTTCCTTTCACAATCCACCTATGGATCCACAAGTGGGATTGCATGTGTGTTCTTCTCATTAAACATAGCTAGAGTCATCGCATGTGTGTTCTCTTCAGAGACCACACATGGATCCACCAGTATAATTGCATGTGTGATCTTTTTACTAATAACAACTGGAGTCATTTCATGACTATTCTTTTCACATACGACATATGGATCCACCAGTGTCATTGAAATGTCTATTCTCTTCAGAGACCACACATGGATCCACTGGTGTCATTGCATGTGTGTTCTTTTTTACTAACAACAACTGGAGTCATTGCATGTGTGTTCTTTTCACAATCCACCTATGGATCCAACAGTGGCATTGCATGTGTGTTCTTCTCATTAACCACAGCTAGAGTCATTGCATGTGTGTTCTCTTTAGAGACCACACATGGATCCACCAGTGTAATTGCATGTGTGCTCTTTTTACTAATAACAAGTGGAGTCATTTCATGACTATTCTTTTCACATACCACATATGGATCCACCAGTGTCATTGAAATGAATGTTCTCTTCAGAGACCACACATGGATCCACCAGTGTCATTGCATGTGTGTTCTTTTTACTAACAACAACTTGAGTCATTTCATGTGTGTTCTTTTCACATACCACATATGGATCCACCAGTGTCATTGAAATGTGTATTCTCTTCAGAGACCACACATGGATCCACTAGTGTCATTGCATGTGTGTTATTTTTACTAACAACAACTAGAGTCATTTCATGACTATTCTTTTCACATACCACATATGGATCCACCAGTGTCATTTAAATGTGTGTTCTTCTCATTAACCATAGCTAGATTCATTGCACGTGTGTTCTCTTCAAAGACCACACATGGATCTACCAGTGTAATTGCAATGTGTGCTCTTTTTAGTAACAACAACTGGAGTCATTTCATGACTATTCTTTTCACATACCACATATGGATCCACCGGTGTCATTGAAATGTGTGTTCCCTTGGGAGACCACACATGGATCCACCAGTGTCATTGCATGTGTGTTCTTTTTACTAACAACAACTGGAGTCATTGCATGTGTGTTCTTTCCACATACCACATATGGATCCACTAGTGTGATTGCATGCGTGTTCTCTTCAGAGACCACACATGGATCCCCCAGTGTCATTGCATGTGTGTTTTTTTACTAACAACAACTAGAGTCATTGCATGACTATTCTTTTCACATACCACATATGGATCCACCAGTGTCATTGAAATGTGTGTTCTTCGCATTAACCACAACTAGGTTCATTGCATGTGTGTTTTCTTCAGAGACCACACATGGATCCACCAGTGTCATTGCATGTGTGTTCTTTTCACATACCACATATGGATCCACCAGTGACATTGAAATGTGTGTTCTCTTCAGAGACCACACATGGATCCACCAGTGTCATTGCATGTGTGTTCTTTTTACTAACAACAACTGGAGTCATTGCATGTGTATTCTTTTCACATACCATATATGGATCCACCAGTGTCATTGAAATGTGTGTTCTCTTTAGAGACCACACATGGATCCACTAGTGTCATTGCATGTGTGTTCTTTTTACTAACAACAACTGGAGTCATTGCATGTGTGTTCTTTTGACATACCACATATGGATCCACTAGTGTAATTGCATGCGTGCTCTTTTTACTAACAACAACTGGAGTCATTTCATGACTATTCTTTTCACATACCACATATGGATCCACCAGTGTCATTGAAATGTTTGTTCTCTTCAGAGACCATACATGGATCCACCAGTGTCATTGCATGTGTGTTCTTTTTACTAACAACAACTGGAGTCATTGCATGTCTGTTCTTTTCACATACCACACATGGATCCACCAGTGTCATTGAAATGTGTGTTCTCTTCAGAGACCACACATGGATCCACCAGTGTCATTGCATGTGTGCTATTTTTACTAACAACAACTGGAGTCATTTCATGACTATTCTTTTCACATACCACATATGGATCCACCAGTGCAATTGAAATGTGTGTTCTTCGCATTAACCACAGCTAGATTCATTGCATGTGTGTTCTCTTCAGAGACCACACATGGATCCACCAGTGTAATTGCATGTGTGCACTTTTTACTAAGAACAACTTGAGTCATTTCATGACTATTCTTTTCACAAACCACATATGGATCCACTAGTGTCATTAAAATGTGTGTTCTCTTCAGATACCACATATGTATCCACCAGTGTCATTGCATGTGTGTTCTTTTTACTAACAACAACTAGAGTCATTTCATGTGTGTTCTTTTCTCATACCACATATGGATCCACCAGTGACATTGCATGTGTGTTCTCTTCAGGTACCGCACATTGATCCACTAGTGTCATTGCATGTTTTTCTTTTTACTAACAACAACTAGAGTCATTGGATGTATATTCTTTTGACATACCACATATGGATCCACCAGTGTCATTGAAATGTGCATTCTCTTCAGAGACCACACATGGATCCACTAGTGTCATTGCATGTGTGTTCTTTTTACTAACAACAACTAGAGTCATTGCATGTGTGCTCTTTTCACATACCACATATGGATCCACTAGTGTAATTGCATGTGTTCTCTTTTTACTAACAACAACTGGAGTCATTTCATGACTATTCTTTTCACATACCACATATGGATCCACCAGTCTCATTGAAATGTTTGTTCTCTTCAGAGACCACACATGGATCCACCAGTGTCATTGCATGTGTGTTCATTTTACTAACAACAACTGGAGTCATTGCATGTGTGTTCTTTTCACATACCACATATGGATCCACCAGCGTCATTGAAATGTTTGTTCTCTTCAGAGACCACACATGGATCCACCAGTGTCATTGCATGTGTGCTATTTTTAAAAACAACAACTGGAGTCATTTCATGACTATTCTTTTCACATACCACATATGGATCCACCAGTGTCATTGAAATGTGTGTTCTTCGCATTAACCACAGCTAGATTCATTGCATGTGTGTTCTCTTCATAGACCACACATGGATCCACCAGTGTAATTGTATGTGTGCTCTTTTTACTAACAACAACTGGAGTCGTTTCATGACTATTCTTTTCACAAACCACATATGGATCCACCAGTGTCATTGAAATGTGTGTTCTTCGCATTAACCGTAGCTAGGTTCATTGCATGTGTGTTCTCTTCAGAGACCACACATGGATACACCAGTGTAATTGCATGTGTGCTCTATTTACTAACAACAACTGGAGTCATTTCATGACTATTCTTTTCACAAACCACATATGGATCCACCAGTGTCATTGAAATGTGTGTTCTCTTCAGAGACCACATATGTATCCACCAGTGTCATTGCATGTGTGTTCTTTTTACTAACAACAACTCGAGTCATTTCATGTGTGTTCTTTTCTCATACCACATATGGATCCACCAGTGTCATTGCATGTGTGTTCTCTTCAGATACCGCACATGGATCCACCAATGTCATTGCATGTGTGTTCTTTTTACTAACAACAACTGGAGTCATTGCATTACTATTCTTTTCACATACCACATATGGATCCACAAGTGTCATTGAAATGTGTGTTCTTCTCGTTAACCACAGCTAGAGTCATTGCATGTGTGTTGTCTTCAGAGACCACACATGGATCCACCAGTTTCATTTCATGTGTGTTCTTTTTACTAACAACAATTGGAGTCATTGCATGTGTGTTCTTTTCACATACCACATATGGATCCACCAGTGTCATTGAAATGTGCGTTCTATTCAGAGACATCCACCAGTGTCATTGCATGTGTGTTCTTTTTACTAAAAACAATTAGAGTCATTGCATGTGTGTTCTTTTCACATACCACATATGGATCCTCCAGTGTCACTGAAATGTGTGTTCTCTTCAGAGACCACACATGGATCCACCAGTGTCATTGCATGTGTGCTATTTTTAAAAACAACAACTGGAGTCATTTCATGACTATTCTTTTCACATACCACATATGGATCCACCAGTGTCATTGAAATGTGTGTTCTTCGCATTAACCACAGCTAGATTCATTGCATGTGTGTTCTCTTCATAGACCACACATGGATCCACCAGTGTAATTGTATGTGTGCTCTTTTTACTAACAACAACTGGAGTCGTTTCATGACTATTCTTTTCACAAACCACATATGGATCCACCAGTGTCATTGAAATGTGTGTTCTTCGCATTAACCGTAGCTAGGTTCATTGCATGTGTGTTCTCTTCAGAGACCACACATGGATACACCAGTGTAATTGCATGTGTGCTCTATTTACTAACAACAACTGGAGTCATTTCATGACTATTCTTTTCACAAACCACATATGGATCCACCAGTGTCATTGAAATGTGTGTTCTCTTCAGAGACCACATATGTATCCACCAGTGTCATTGCATGTGTGTTCTTTTTACTAACAACAACTCGAGTCATTTCATGTGTGTTCTTTTCTCATACCACATATGGATCCACCAGTGTCATTGCATGTGTGTTCTCTTCAGATACCGCACATGGATCCACCAATGTCATTGCATGTGTGTTCTTTTTACTAACAACAACTGGAGTCATTGCATGTGTGTTCTTTTCACAATCCACCTATGGATCCAACAGTGGCATTGCATGTGTGTTCTTCTCATTAACCACAGCTAGAGTCATTGCATGTGTGTTCTATTCAGAGTCCACACGTGGATCCACCAGTGTAATTTCATGTGTGCTCTTTTTACTAACAACAACTGGAGTCATTTCATGACTATTCTTTTCACAAACCACATATGGATCCACCAGTGTCATTGAAATGTGTGTTCTCTTCAGAGACCACATATGTATCCACCAGTGTCATTGCATGTGTGTTCTTTTTACTAACAACAACTCGAGTCATTTCATGTGTGTTCTTTTCTCATACCACATATGGATCCACCAGTGTCATTGCATGTGTGTTCTCTTCAGATACCGCACATGGATCCACCAATGTCATTGCATGTGTGTTCTTTTTACTAACAACAACTGGAGTCATTGCATGTGTGTTCTTTTCACAATCCACCTATGGATCCAACAGTGGCATTGCATGTGTGTTCTTCTCATTAACCACAGCTAGAGTCATTGCATGTGTGTTCTATTCAGAGTCCACACGTGGATCCACCAGTGTAATTTCATGTGTGCTCTTTTTACTAATAACAAGTGGAGTCATTTCATGACTATTCTTTTCACATACGACATATGGATCCACAAGTTTCATTGAAATGTCTGTTCTCTTCAGAGACCACACATGGATCCACCGGTGTCATTGCATGTGTGTTCTTTTTACTAACAACAACTGGAGTCATTGCATGTGTGTTCTTTTCACATACCACATATGGATCCACCAGTGTCATTGAAATGTGTATTCTCTTCAGAGACCACACATGGATCCACAAGTGTCATTGCATGTGTGTTATTTTTACTAACAACAACTAGAGTCATTTCATGACTATTCTTTTCACATACCACATATGGATCCACCAGCGTCATTGAAATGTGTGTTCTTCTCATTGACCACAGCCTGAGTCATTGTATGTGTGTTCTCTTTAGAGACCACACATGGATCCACAAGTGTCATTGCATATGTGCTCTTTTTACTAACAACAACTGGAGTCATTTCATGACTATTGTTTTCACATTCCACATATGGATCCACGAGTGTCATTGAAATGTCTGTTCTCTTCAGAGACCACACATGGATCCACCAGTGTCATTGCATGTGTGTTCTTCTTACTAACAGCAACCAGAGTCATTATATGTCTGTTACTTTCACATACCACTCATGGATCCACCAGTGTCATTGAAATGTGTGTTCTCTT
The DNA here is from genome assembly GCA_023614405.1 of Avena insularis. NCBI lineage: Eukaryota > Viridiplantae > Streptophyta > Magnoliopsida > Poales > Poaceae > Avena > Avena insularis. The sequence goes on from CM042690.1 coordinate 511,590,306, forward strand.
CAGAGACCACACAAGGATCCACCGATGTCATTGCATGTGTGTTCTTTTTACTAACAACAACTTCAGTCATTGAATGTGTGTTCCTTTCACAATCCACCTAGGGGTCCACTAGTGGGATTGCATGTGTGTTCTTCTCATTAACCACAGCTAGAGTCATTGCATGTGTGTTCTCTTCAGAGACCACACATGGATCCAGCAGTGTCATTGCATGTGTGTTCTTTTTACTAACAACAACTGGAGTCATTGCATGTGTGTTATTTTCACATACCACATATGGATCCACCTGTGTCATTGAAATGTGTGTTCTCTTCAGAGACCACACATGGATCCACTGGTGTCATTGCATGTGTGATCTTTTTACTAATAACAACTGGAGTCATTTCATGACTATTCTTTTCACATACGACATATGGATCCACCAGTGTCATTGAAATGTCTGTTCTCTTCAGAGACCACACATGGATCCACCAGTGTCATTGCATGTGTGTTCTTTTTTACTAACAATAACTGGAGTCATTGCATGTGTGTTCTTTTCACAATCCACCTATGGATCCAACAGTGGCATTGCATGTGTGTTCTTCTCATTAACCATATCTAGAGTCATTGCATGTGTGTTCTCTTCGGAGTCCACACATGGATCCACCAGTGTAATTGCATGTGTGCTCTTTTTACTAATAACAAGTGGAGTCATTTCATGACTATTCTTTTCACATACGACATATGGATCCACAAGTGTCATTGAAATGTCTGTTCTCTTCAGAGACCACACATGGATCCACCGGTGTCATTGTATGTGTGTTCTTTTTACTAACAACAACTGGAGTCATTGCGTGTGTGTTCTTTTCACATACCACATATGGATCCACCAGTGTCATTGAAATGTGTATTCTCTTCAGAGACCACACATGGATCCACCAGTGTTATTGCATGTGTGTTATTTTTACTAACAAGAACTAGAGTCATTTCATGACTATTCTTTTCACATACCACATATGGATCCACCAGTGTCATTTAAATGTGTGTTCTTCTCATTAACCACAGCTAGATTCATTGCATGTGTGTTCTCTTCAAAACCACACATGGATCCACTAGTGTAATTGCAAGGTGTGCTCTTTTTACTAACAACAACTAGAGTCATTTCATGACTATTCTTTTCACATACCACATATGGATCCACCAGTGTCATTGAAATGTGTGTTCCCTTGAGAGACCACACATGGATCCACAGTGTCATTGCATGTGTGTTCTTTTTACTAATAACAATTGGAGTCATTGCATGTGTGTTCTTTTCACATACAACACATGGATCCACCAGTGTCATTGCATGTGTGTTGTCTTCATCGACCACACATGGATCCACCAGTGTCATTGCATGTGTGTTCTCTTTAGAGACCACACATGGATCCACTAGTGTCATTGCATGTGTGTTATTTATACTAACAACAACTGGAGTCATTTCATGACTATTCTTTTCACATACCACATATGGATCCACCAGCGTCATTGAAATGTGTGGTCTTCTCATTGACCACAGCTAGAGTCATTGTCTGTGTGTGCTCTTCACAGACCACACATGGATCCACAAGTGTCATTGCATATGTGCTCTTTTTACTAACAACAACTAGAGTCATTTCATGACTATTGTTTTCACATTCCACATATGGATCCACCAGTGTCATTGAAATGTCTGTTCTCTTCAGAGACCACACATGGATCCACCAGTGTCATTGCATGTGTCTTCTTCTTACTAACAACAACCAGAGTCATTGCATGTGTGTTCTTTTCACAATCCACCTATGGATCCACCAGTGTCATTGCATGTGTGTTCTCTTCAGAGACCACACATGGATCCACCAGTGTCATTGCATGTGTGTTCTTTTTACTAACAACAACCAGAGTCATTGTATGTCTGTTATTTTCACATACCACACATGGATCCACCAGTATCATTGAAATGTGTGTTCTCTGCAGAGACAACACATGGATCCACCGATGTCATTGCATGTGTGTTCTTTTTACTAACAACAACTTGAGTCATTGCATGTGTGTTCCTTTCACAATCCACCTATGGATCCACAAGTGGGATTGCATGTGTGTTCTTCTCATTAAACATAGCTAGAGTCATCGCATGTGTGTTCTCTTCAGAGACCACACATGGATCCACCAGTATAATTGCATGTGTGATCTTTTTACTAATAACAACTGGAGTCATTTCATGACTATTCTTTTCACATACGACATATGGATCCACCAGTGTCATTGAAATGTCTATTCTCTTCAGAGACCACACATGGATCCACTGGTGTCATTGCATGTGTGTTCTTTTTTACTAACAACAACTGGAGTCATTGCATGTGTGTTCTTTTCACAATCCACCTATGGATCCAACAGTGGCATTGCATGTGTGTTCTTCTCATTAACCACAGCTAGAGTCATTGCATGTGTGTTCTCTTTAGAGACCACACATGGATCCACCAGTGTAATTGCATGTGTGCTCTTTTTACTAATAACAAGTGGAGTCATTTCATGACTATTCTTTTCACATACGACATATGGATCCACCAGTGTCATTGAAATGTCTGTTCTCTTCAGAGACCACACATGGATCCACCAGTGTCATTGCATGTGTGTTCTTTTTACTAACAACAACTGGAGTCATTGCATGTGTGTTCTTTTCACATACCACATATGGATCCACCAGTGTCATTGAAATGTGTATTCTCTTCAGAGACCACACATGGATCCACTAGTGTCATTGCATGTGTGTTATTTTTACTAACAACAACTAGAGTCATTTCATGACTATTCTTTTCACATACCACATATGGATCCACCAGTGTCATTTAAATGTGTGTTCTTCTCATTAACCATAGCTAGATTCATTGCACGTGTGTTCTCTTCAAAGACCACACATGGATCTACCAGTGTAATTGCAATGTGTGCTCTTTTTAGTAACAACAACTGGAGTCATTTCATGACTATTCTTTTCACATACCACATATGGATCCACCGGTGTCATTGAAATGTGTGTTCCCTTGGGAGACCACACATGGATCCACCAGTGTCATTGCATGTGTGTTCTTTTTACTAACAACAACTGGAGTCATTGCATGTGTGTTCTTTCCACATACCACATATGGATCCACTAGTGTGATTGCATGCGTGTTCTCTTCAGAGACCACACATGGATCCCCCAGTGTCATTGCATGTGTGTTTTTTTACTAACAACAACTAGAGTCATTGCATGACTATTCTTTTCACATACCACATATGGATCCACCAGTGTCATTGAAATGTGTGTTCTTCGCATTAACCACAACTAGGTTCATTGCATGTGTGTTTTCTTCAGAGACCACACATGGATCCACCAGTGTCATTGCATGTGTGTTCTTTTCACATACCACATATGGATCCACCAGTGACATTGAAATGTGTGTTCTCTTCAGAGACCACACATGGATCCTGATGTCATTGCATGTGTGTTCTTTTTACTAACAACAACTGGAGTCATTGCATGTGTATTCTTTTCACATACCATATATGGATCCACCAGTGTCATTGAAATGTGTGTTCTCTTTAGAGACCACACATGGATCCACTAGTGTCATTGCATGTGTGTTCTTTTTACTAACAACAACTGGAGTCATTGCATGTGTGTTCTTTTGACATACCACATATGGATCCACTAGTGTAATTGCATGCGTGCTCTTTTTACTAACAACAACTGGAGTCATTTCATGACTATTCTTTTCACATACCACATATGGATCCACCAGTGTCATTGAAATGTTTGTTCTCTTGAGACCATACATGGATCCACAGTGTCATTGCATGTGTGTTCTTTTACTAACAACAACTGGAGTCATTGCATATACATTCTTTTCACATACCACACATGGATCCACCAGTGTCATTGAAATGTGTGTTCTCTTCAGAGACCACACATGGATCCACCAGTGTCATTGCATGTGTGCTATTTTTACTAACAACAACTGGAGTCATTTCATGACTATTCTTTTCACATACCACATATGGATCCACCAGTGCAATTGAAATGTGTGTTCTTCGCATTAACCACAGCTAGATTCATTGCATGTGTGTTCTCTTCAGAGACCACACATGGATCCACCAGTGTAATTGCATGTGTGCACTTTTTACTAAGAACAACTTGAGTCATTTCATGACTATTCTTTTCACAAACCACATATGGATCCACTAGTGTCATTAAAATGTGTGTTCTCTTCAGATACCACATATGTATCCACCAGTGTCATTGCATGTGTGTTCTTTTTACTAACAACAACTAGAGTCATTTCATGTGTGTTCTTTTCTCATACCACATATGGATCCACCAGTGACATTGCATGTGTGTTCTCTTCAGGTACCGCACATTGATCCACTAGTGTCATTGCATGTTTTTCTTTTTACTAACAACAACTAGAGTCATTGGATGTATATTCTTTTGACATACCACATATGGATCCACCAGTGTCATTGAAATGTGCGTTCTCTTCAGAGACCACACATGGATCCACTAGTGTCATTGCATGTGTGTTCTTTTTACTAACAACAACTAGAGTCATTGCATGTGTGCTCTTTTCACATACCACATATGGATCCACTAGTGTAATTGCATGTGTTCTCTTTTTACTAACAACAACTGGAGTCATTTCATGACTATTCTTTTCACATACCACATATGGATCCACCAGTCTCATTGAAATGTTTGTTCTCTTCAGAGACCACACATGGATCCACCAGTGTCATTGCATGTGTGTTCATTTTACTAACAACAACTGGAGTCATTGCATGTGTGTTCTTTTCACATACCACATATGGATCCACCAGCGTCATTGAAATGTTTGTTCTCTTCAGAGACCACACATGGATCCACCAGTGTCATTGCATGTGTGCTATTTTTAAAAACAACAACTGGAGTCATTTCATGACTATTCTTTTCACATACCACATATGGATCCACCAGTGTCATTGAAATGTGTGTTCTGAGCATTTACCAGCTAGATTCATTGCATGTGTGTTCTCTTCATAGACCACATGGATCCACCAGTGTAATTGTATGTGTGCTCTTTTTACTAACAACAACCTGAGTCGTTTCATGACTATTCTTTTCACAAACCACATATGGATCCACCAGTGTCATTGAAATGTGTGTTCTTCGCATTAACCGTAGCTAGGTTCATTGCATGTGTGTTCTCTTCAGAGACCACACATGGATACACCAGTGTAATTGCATGTGTGCTCTATTTACTAACAACAACTGGAGTCATTTCATGACTATTCTTTTCACAAACCACATATGGATCCACCAGTGTCATTGAAATGTGTGTTCTCTTCAGAGACCACATATGTATCCACCAGTGTCATTGCATGTGTGTTCTTTTTACTAACAACAACTCGAGTCATTTCATGTGTGTTCTTTTCTCATACCACATATGGATCCACCAGTGTCATTGCATGTGTGTTCTCTTGAATACCACATGGATCCACCAATGTCATTGCATGTGTGTTCTTTTTACTAACAACAACTGGAGTCATTGCATTACTATTCTTTTCACATACCACATATGGATCCACAAGTGTCATTGAAATGTGTGTTCTTCTCGTTAACCACAGCTAGAGTCATTGCATGTGTGTTCTTGAGACCACACATGGATCCACCGTTTCATTTCATGTGTGTTCTTTTTACTAACAACAATTGGAGTCATTGCATGTGTGTTCTTTTCACATACCACATATGGATCCACCAGTGTCATTGAAATGTGCGTTCTATTCAGAGACATCCACCAGTGTCATTGCATGTGTGTTCTTTTTACTAAAAACAATTAGAGTCATTGCATGTGTGTTCTTTTCACATACCACATATGGATCCTCCAGTGTCACTGAAATGTGTGTTCTCTTCAGAGACCACACATGGATCCACCAGTGTCATTGCATGTGTGCTATTTTTAAAAACAACAACTGGAGTCATTTCATGACTATTCTTTTCACATACCACATATGGATCCACCAGTGTCATTGAAATGTGTGTTCTTCGCATTAACCACAGCTAGATTCATTGCATGTGTGTTCTCTTCATAGACCACACATGGATCCACCAGTGTAATTGTATGTGTGCTCTTTTTACTAACAACAACTGGAGTCGTTTCATGACTATTCTTTTCACAAACCACATATGGATCCACCAGTGTCATTGAAATGTGTGTTCTTCGCATTAACCGTAGCTAGGTTCATTGCATGTGTGTTCTCTTCAGAGACCACACATGGATACACCAGTGTAATTGCATGTGTGCTCTATTTACTAACAACAACTGGAGTCATTTCATGACTATTCTTTTCACAAACCACATATGGATCCACCAGTGTCATTGAAATGTGTGTTCTCTTCAGAGACCACATATGTATCCACCAGTGTCATTGCATGTGTGTTCTTTTTACTAACAACAACTCGAGTCATTTCATGTGTGTTCTTTTCTCATACCACATATGGATCCACCAGTGTCATTGCATGTGTGTTCTCTTGAATCGCACATGGATCCACCAATGTCATTGCATGTGTGTTCTTTTTACTAACAACAACTGGAGTCATTGCATTACTATTCTTTTCACATACCACATATGGATCCACAAGTGTCATTGAAATGTGTGTTCTTCTCGTTAACCACAGCTAGAGTCATTGCATGTGTGTTGTCTTCAGAGACCACACATGGATCCACTGATTCATTTCATGTGTGTTCTTTTTACTAACAACAATTGAGTCATTGCATGTGTGTTCTTTTCACATACCACATATGGATCCACAGTGTCATTGAAATGTCGTTCTATTGAGACATCCACCAGTGTCATTGCATGTGTGTTCTTTTTACTAAAAACAATTAGAGTCATTGCATGTGTGTTCTTTTCACATACCACATATGGATCCTCCAGTGTCACTGAAATGTGTGTTCTCTTCAGAGACCACACATGGATCCACCAGTGTCATTGCATGTGTGCTATTTTTAAAAACAACAACTGGAGTCATTTCATGACTATTCTTTTCACATACCACATATGGATCCACCAGTGTCATTGAAATGTGTGTTCTTCGCATTAACCACAGCTAGATTCATTGCATGTGTGTTCTCTTCATAGACCACACATGGATCCACCAGTGTAATTGTATGTGTGCTCTTTTTACTAACAACAACTGGAGTCGTTTCATGACTATTCTTTTCACAAACCACATATGGATCCACCAGTGTCATTGAAATGTGTGTTCTTCGCATTAACCGTAGCTAGGTTCATTGCATGTGTGTTCTCTTCAGAGACCACACATGGATACACCAGTGTAATTGCATGTGTGCTCTATTTACTAACAACAACTGGAGTCATTTCATGACTATTCTTTTCACAAACCACATATGGATCCACCAGTGTCATTGAAATGTGTGTTCTCTTCAGAGACCACATATGTATCCACCAGTGTCATTGCATGTGTGTTCTTTTTACTAACAACAACTCGAGTCATTTCATGTGTGTTCTTTTCTCATACCACATATGGATCCACCAGTGTCATTGCATGTGTGTTCTCTTCAGATACCGCACATGGATCCACCAATGTCATTGCATGTGTGTTCTTTTTACTAACAACAACTGGAGTCATTGCATTACTATTCTTTTCACATACCACATATGGATCCACAAGTGTCATTGAAATGTGTGTTCTTCTCGTTAACCACAGCTAGAGTCATTGCATGTGTGTTGTCTTCAGAGACCACACATGGATCCACCAGTTTCATTTCATGTGTGTTCTTTTTACTAACAACAATTGGAGTCATTGCATGTGTGTTCTTTTCACATACCACATATGGATCCACCAGTGTCATTGAAATGTGCGTTCTATTCAGAGACATCCACCAGTGTCATTGCATGTGTGTTCTTTTTACTAAAAACAACTAGAGTCATTGCATGTGTGTTCTTTTCACATACCACATATGGATCCTCCAGTGTCACTGAAATGTGTGTTCTCATCAGAGACCACACGTGGATCCACCAGTGTCATTGCATGTGTGTTCTTTTTACTAACAACAACTGGAGTCATTGAATGTGTGTTCTTTTCACATACCACATATGGATCCACTAGTATCATTGCAGGTGTGTTTCTCTTCAGAGACCACACATGGATCCACCAGTGTCATTGCATGTGTGTTCTTTTTACTAACAACAACTGGAGTCATTTCATGACTATTATTTTCACATACCACGTATGGATCCACCAGTGTCATTGCATGTGTGTTCTCTTCAGAGACCACACATCGATCCACTAGTGTCATTGCATGTGTGTTCTTTTTACTAACAACAACTAGAGTGATTGCATGTGTGTTCTTTTCACATACCACATATGGATCCACCAATGTCATTGAAATGTCTGTTCTCTTCAGACACCACGCATGGATCCACCGGTGTCATTGCATGTGTGTTCTTTTTACTAACAACAACTGGAGTCATTGCATGTGTGTTCTTTTCATTAACCACATCTAGAGTCATTGCATGTGTGTTCTCTTCAGAGACCACACATGGATCCACCAGTGTAATTGCATGTGTCCTCTTTTTACTAACAAAAACTGGAGTTATTTCATGACTATTCTTTTCACACACCACATATGGATCCACCAGCGTCATTGAAATGTTGGTTCTCTTCAGAGACCACCCATGGATCCACCAGTGTCATTGCATGTGTGTTCTTTCTACTAACAACAACCAGAGTCATTGCATGTGTGTTCTTTTCACAATCCACCTATGGATCCACCAGTGTCATTGCATGTGTGTTCTTCTCATTAACCACAGCTAGAGTCATTGCATGTGTGTTCTCTTCAGAGACCACACATGGATACACTATTGTCATTGCATGTGTGTTCTTTTTACTAACAACAATTAGAGTCATTGCATGTATGTTCTTTTCACATACCACATATGGATCCACCCGTGTCATTGAAATGTGTGTTCTCTTCAGAGACCACACATGGATCCACTGGTGTCATTGCATGTGTGTTCTTTTTACTAACAACAACTGGAGTCATTGCATGTGTGTTCTTTTCACATACCACATATGGATCCATTAGTGTCATTGAAATGTGTGTTCTTCTCATTAACCATAGCTAGATTCATTGCATGTGTGTTCTCTTCAGAGACCACACATGGATCCACCAGTGTAATTGCATGTGTGCTCTTTTTACTAACAACAACTAGAGTCATTTCATGACTATTCTTTTCACATACCACATATGGATCCACCAGTGTCATTGAAATGTGTGTTCTCTTCAGAGACCACACATGGATCCACCAGTGTCATTGCATGTGTGTTCTTTTTAGTAACAACAACTAGAGTCATTGCATGTGTGTTCTATTCACATACCACATATGGATCCACTAGTGTCATTGCATGTGTGTTTTCTTCAGAGACCACACATGTATCCACCAGTGTCATTGCATGTGTGTTCTTTTTACTAACAACAACTGGAGTCATTGCCTGATTATTCTTTTCACATACCACATATGGATCCACCAGTGTCATTGAAATGTGTGTTCTTCTCATTAACCGCAGATAGAGTCATTGCATGTGTGTTCACTTCAGAGACCACACATGGATCCACCAGTATCATTGCATGTGTGTTATTTTTACTAACAACAACGTGAGTCATTGAATGTGTGTTCTTTTCACATACCACATATGGATCCACCAGTGTCATTGAAATGTATGTTCTCTTCATAGACCACACATGGATCCACTAGTGTCATTGCATGTGTGTTCTTTTTACTAACAACAACTGGAGTCATTGCATGTGTGTTCGTTTCACATACCACATATGGATCCACCAGTCTCATTGCATGCGTGTTCTCTTCAGAGACCACACATGGATCCACCAGTATCATTGCATGTGTGTTCTTTTTACTAACAACAACTTGAGTCATTTCATGACTATTCTTTTCACATACCACATATGGATCCACCAGTGTCATTGCATGTGTGTTCTCTTCAGAGACCACACATGGATCCACCAGTGTTATTGCATGTGTGCTCTTTTTACTAAAAACAACTAGAGTCATTGCATGTGTGTTCTTTTCACAATCCACCTATGGATCCACCAGTGTCATTGCATGTGTGTTCTTCTCATTAACCACAGCTAGAGTCATTTCATGTGGGTTCTCTTCAGAGACCACATATGGATCCATCAGTGTCATTGAAATATGTATTATTTTCAACTACAGCCGTTGGCCACAAACAATCGGGACGCAGAGCTAACCAGCAACCGCGCTGGGCTTCTAGAAGACCCTATCCCTAATTGTTAGGCGTCGCTGGATCGGGGTGCGTGGATGATAAGGATGTCCTTCACGAGGGCGATCCGCGAGAAGTCTGTTCTGCGAACTGATTGGCAGTGGCAATGACGCTGGGCCTAAGTCCTTGCCCTTATCCCCTTAACCTCGGGGCCGAAGCTCAGATCGTGTTCCTTCATCGCCATGGAGAGGGAGAGGTCCAAACTCAGCTCGCACGAGGTTTAGATATTTGCCCACTACGACATACTCGCGCCGCTATTCGCGAGGCTTCTGGCCGGCTTCGAGCTCAGCTACACCGGGGTTCCTATCGTGCCGCTCTTGCACGACAACGCGTTGGCGAGGCAGATCGAGGAGCGCCGCCGCCAGCTGTCGAAGCGGAAGAGGGCAATGGCATGGTACTCGCGCACAAGCGCGTACTGGCGAAAGTTGTTCAAGAAGGAGCGGGCTGTGTTGATTGAGCTGTGTCGAGGGAGATCCACCCGGATCTGCGGAACCCCGAAGGAAGGCAGCACTTCTAGGCAGTGCCTAGGCATACGACCTCCACCGTTATCGATGCAGCACACCGTGAAGAATCCATGAGGAGGAGGAACGCTACCGGAAACGGCATCGATTCCTACGCGGAGGAGGCTAGCGGCGACACGGACAACGTCGTCAATTATGGAGACTGCAGGAGCATTATAGTCGATTAGGGCCACTTAAGCATAAATTAAATCTATGTACGGTATCTTAATGTGCTCTTTGGATCTGGGTCACTTGAGTCATGGTCGATTATCGTCATAATCTATATATGTTGGCCATGTTTTAGTTGTCTTTGTCTTTGAAACTAGTCGATCAAAACTCGTATGATCCTATAAATTAAGTTCGTGCATTCCTGGCATATCTGATGGGACAATACGCTGACTCTGCTCCCAGCACTTGATGGCACAACCATAATTTGAAGTGCGCCAGAGGAGAAGGGATCGAGCGTGTTGTAATAGTGTACTACTCCTGTCCAGATATAACTGACTTATTTTTTTAGATATTTAATAAATGTGTCTATACCCAAAACATGTCTAGATATATGTTTTAGGTTTCTCTGTCTTTCAAACTAATCAAAAGTCGTCAAATTCTGAACAAATAAAGTCATTGCGTTCACATCTGATGGGACAGTACGCTGACTCTGCTACTTGATGGCATAACCATAATTCTGGAGTGTGCCAAAGGAGATGGGAATGCAAGGGAGATGGGAACTAGTAGTCGGGTCCAAACATAGGTAAAAAATTAATGTACTAATATTTAAAAAAATTGTAATCTGGTCCACATGACCCCATCACAGACACGTTGCACGAGCTAGATATAAATAAAGACGACACGACTAGTTTAGTTTCAATGATATAATTCAACATACGATGTTACTGTGCCCGCATCTTTCTGCTCCTCTTATTAGTCTGCTAGTCCACGCTGCATTAAGCATCAGTTGATGAGGATAAAAAATGATAAAATGGTAAATAAAACAATTTTTAAGCTTACCTTTCATCTGGAGAATCGTACAAAGATGAAATTGGCAGGTATTTATTATTTCTCCTGCAGTTAACCGAAAGATCCTCAAGAACATCCTCAGTCACCCCTGCAACTTTTTCATATTCTAATACACCTCCAGTATTTTCCCTTTCCTCCCCGTTCCGCTTACCCTTTTGTTTCTTTTCACACCCTTTTATCACCAGCACCTCCACTTCTTCATAAATTGGCTGCTTACGTACGTTTTCCTCCGAGTGCTCATCACCGTCTTTGTGCTCCTCTTCCTCCAGTTCTGGCTGAGAAGCCTCATTTTCTGCCACCAGGGTGTGAACAGGGACAATATCATGTGTAACTGGGTTTTTGCACAACCTCTTTATATGGCTAAATCCGCCACAACGTTTGCATTTCCTTTTCCTAGCTCCCAGCCTTGAACTTTTATCGGTGGAGGCTTCAATCCTTAGCTTTCTAGGCCTCCCAGGTGGCCTCCTAATAACTGGTGGTTGAAGTTTGAACCCTGGATCGACAATCTCCCAATCATTTTCATCGGCCATAGGTGGTACGTTTTCTGCATAAGTTGGAGCAAACTTGTCCACGGAGAAATTGTTGTCAACATAGTTCTCTATTTCATCTCCGCTACCTCTAATCTTTAAGATGAAGTAAATTGCATGGTGACATGGCAAACCAGTAATCTGCCACTGCCTGCATGAACAAGTCTTGTTTCCAATGTCTACAGTGTACCTCCGTTCACTTCCACGCTTGTATTCTACATAAACCTCAGCCAATGTTCTGGAACTTCTGACTATCCTCATCTTTATCATTCTCATTGCCCTGGTTCTTGCATTCAGTAAAATAACCACCTTTGGAACTATTTTATGGCCTAAAAATTTTCTTGCACAAATTCTTTGCCTTAAATCTATCTTCAGCATTATGTACTATCTTATTGCATCCAACAAAATAACAACTCCAAGTGTATTCATGCCCGAAATCTTATCATTGAAACTCTCTGCCAAATTATTGCAAACAAAATCCACCTTGCTTAACTCACCAAACTTGCTTATGGCCCATAGCTTGGTGTGATGTTCTTCAAGGTATTTTTTCACCTTTGGCACTACATACATGTTCTACAAGTAAGTAGCATGCGTGCTTGGGGTGTATGTATATGCTGATCGCCACAAGTCCTCTTCAAAGATCTTTCCTTTGAACATCTTCATGAAGTTAGTAGCAAGGTGCCGCATGCATTACCTATGCTCAACCCCAGGAAACATAGCATCAACAGCATTCTCAAGACCCTCGCATGCACCGGTGTAACACCCTCAAATCGGCCCTATGCAAGTTTCAGCGCTTCCCGCCAAACCCGCATAGAAACTATTCAAGGACGCCCACCAGGCACTTTCGTGCGGGTGGAAAACGAAGTAATATCATTACACAACAGTCCTCGATGGGACCCACAGAACAGATATATATACAACAGCGACTCAATGAGTCAAGATTACAGATATAATATACAAAGATCCAAATCACCTTGAAAAATGATAGAGCGTCCGACTACGGACAAGATGCAAATGGGGCTAAGAGCCCTGAGGAATAACCAATGGCGTCCATAACCTGCCTGAGCCAAGCCGGAAGGTAACCCTGCTAACGACGTCGAAACCTGCTAAAACAAAAGGGGTGCCGACAAAGGGCAAAGGAAAAAGAGGAGCGTCAGTACTGAGGCCAGTACACGGCGAGACTAGAATTCGGCGGTCCTCGCCTACATAGGTATGGTGGACTGAAGCGGCAACGCAACATGCACTAAACAACCTATAGAGACTCGATACAACTGGCGGCTATCAGAGAGGGGCAAGAAGGACCTATCCGGAACCAACCTGATACTACCACCAAACAAACCCATCCTGTTATTTCCCCCTCGAGACCAAACGAGGAAGTCAACCGAGGAACTCACACCGTTGGTAGTTTTATTTATTCCGTTATAGTTGCGGCAATTACTAATCAAATATAGATAGTCATCCTGATAAAATAAGCAATGGGAAGTTTTATTTAACCATTCCATTGTAGTTGCGACACTTACTAGTCAAATACAATTAGCATGAGATATCCCAAAACCCAGCAGTTGTTGGTACTTTTATTTAGCCATTCCGTTGTAGTGGAGCTGATTACTAGCCATATCGGATACAAGGTTTATAACGTAAACTTTAGTTATAGTTGTCTATGATCGAGAATCAAGTTCAAGTCCATAACCGGACACGGAAAAAGATTTAACCCTGCAGGGGTGCACCAAAGTATCCACACGCAATTAGCATGAGATATCCACACGCACTTCGACCCTTTTTGCCAGATCAATTAACATACACCCATCGGTATGTCGGCGGGGCCTAAGTCATGACGTTTCCCAGACCCAAAGCAAGTACATGGGGGCCACCCCACTAAGTCTACCCGCAACGAAGTCGGCCGGTCTCCGAGACGGACTCAGGGTTTGGGTGGACGGCTGTAAACGACTGGGAACCCGAAAAGATGACTGGGCTTGTCGATACAGCGAAAACGTGTCCCGATCCTAAAAGACACGGCAAAGACATCGCACAATTTAAATAAAGCAATAAAGCATGGCATAAGTACAGATAGTAAATAAAACCTCAAACTAGTTGTGGCCCCATGCAATACTTGGAATCAGGTACTAAATCGATGGGTGCCCACACATCCCACCTGTGGTTAGCGCTCCGATCTAACAGTGTCAAGAACTCGGGTCCCACGGACACCAAAGGAGCGGTCGGAAACCAAATATTTTCTTTCACCCACCAGTGCCTCTGCATTTACCTACTTCAATTTTAGTTATTAAACAATAATTAAAGTCTTGATCAACTTCAACCTTAAACACACGGCAATACTCCAACAACTGTGGTACTTGACGACACGCAACAGCACTTGAGCAAGCGACTACGACACGCAAATCCAACTATCTACCAAACAACAGGTAATAGGATGTGTCCAAGGCAATATAAGGCTGCAAGGGATACCACGGGTACGAAAACTAGAGCATCGCAACACGGATAGCAATAGATCAACAGGAGGGGAATAAATACTATAAAAGTAAGATAGGTAGAAAGGGGGAGGTGCTCGCCTGAAAACATTGCCGAAGGTTCATCCGAAGATCGGGGCGAAGCTCACATCAACTCAACGGCCTTATCCGCGAAGAAGCAAAACACTAGAAGAAACACCGGATGCACTATTTAATACTACGGCAAAAGATCGGGCATGATGCATGTATGATGCATGACATGGCAAAGCTGCGATGCAATTAGGTCATATTAAGCGGAACCGAGGTCCCGGCAAATATTTAAGTGGTTCAAGTTGTTTAACTACCCCGCAATTTAATTGTTATCTTAACATGGCAAAAGATAACACCGGTTCGCTACACAAATTTAAATGGGACCAATATTGGACTAGATAAGCCCGCATATGACCCCATATTTAATTTAGGTGAATCGGCATAAGGCCCCCAACCCACATGACAATATGCATGCGAGATGAACAATTTAATAAGCAACAATTTATATCATTTATAAAAAATAGGGTCTCGAGGAAAAGGGGTCACACATGGGGTATCGGCGATCTTGGGGTTCGATGGGGTTTGGGGTCGGTCTCAGGGTTCGACGGGGAACGGCTCGACGAGATCGGTCTCGGACAACGGAAGTCGATCTTGTCGCATCCGAGAAGAAGACTTGGTTGGCGTCGGGGTCACATCGGATCCGCCCTGGTCGGTGCCGATCTTGTCGTCACGAAGGTCTTGTCGGGTCGTCGTATCGGGTCGGTCTTGGCGTTCGGGAAGAAGAACTTGTCGTCCTCGTGGCGATCATGTCGTCGTTGGCGAACTTGGATTCCGATAAGAGGGTCTTGTCCACCGATAGGGTTTGAAGATCTTGCTGCAGTGTTGTTGAACTTCAGTTCACTTCACAGCAACAAAATAGCATCACCACACCGCCAACATGCAACACCATCTTGCAACGATGAAGCCGAACACCCGAACAGACATACAGTGGATAGAATTCATCTGCCTTAGTACCAACACACCAACATGAGCAGCACATGCACATCACTTGGCGGGATACTAGTGCTAGGCAGGGACCGACGAGTTGGGCACCCACGACAGAGGGAAAACGGCCAGAGGCAGCGCCCACGTCACAGGCAGGCGCCGACCGAGGTAGGGACGACCTGCAGGGGCGGCGGCGACGGGCGGGCGAAGGGGAAGCGTGGTCGAGGCTCAGGGAGGTTGGGAAAGCGACGACACGGGGCGGCGGAGGAGGACGCACGCTGCACGCCGAGAGGAGGCTGCGCCGGGCGAAGCTTGCGTGACAGCGTCCGGGCGGAGGCGACGGCAAGACGTGGCCGCGGGCAGGTGGAGGCCGCGGGCGGCGGTCGCGGCTCAGGGAGGCGGAGCGCGAGCGGACCCGACGAGGCCCCGGCGAGGTGGAGGCGAGGAGGTGGCGACCGATGACGGCTCCGGCCCTGGCGGCGGGGGTCGAGCACGGCTCGGGCGCGGACGCGCGATGGAGGGCGGCGGCGGGGCTAGCTTGAACGGCGGAGGGGGGTGCAGGCGGGGCCGGGCGAGGCAGAGGCGCGGGGCGAGGCGGCCATGGAGGCGAGCAGAGAGGAGAGGATCGTGCGGGAGGAGCGGGGAACGTGAGGTGGGGCCGGGGTGGGGATCGGTGGGGGTGGGCGGTTCGATGCGGGGGAGGTGGTTTCAGGGCAGGGTCAGGTTGACCGGGGTGGGTGCGGGTCCGGTAGGTGGGGCCAGGAGGGTGTGGTGGGTGCGGCTGGGTGTGTGCGTGTGTGTGTGTGTGTTGGGTCAAGTGGGTGGGCCAGCGGGGAGTGGGGTGAGAGAGGTGGCAGATGGTGCTTGGGTGGAGTGAGGTGGAGGGGTGAGGTGGAGGGAGGGGATTGGAGGGGGTGAGGTGGCTGAAGGGTGGGTAGAATAGGTTGGGGTAAGATTAGGGAAAGATATTTTTGACTAGGGTTTTCTTTTATTTTTAAAATAAATTTTGTAAATAGTTTTAGATAAATAAAAGATCCGGCTGGACCGACGGTTTGGTTTGAACAAAGGGGGAGGATATTAATATAGGAAAACAAAGTAGGTCTTTTAGCAAAAATAGTTTTAATCAATTAGATGCATGCTGATGTCATGATGATGCACAAAACAAAATACCAAGCGATTTTCTAGTAGTGGTTTTGCGGGATGCCACAATTCGACACCACTAACAATGGATCTCGCCCTCGAGATCCGCCTCATGGTACCGGAAGAAAGGTCGGCGATCTGCGTCTTCTCGCTTCGGGTAGCACCTCGCGACACCACTAACAAGAGGTCGTTGTCCGAGATCGTCGAGAGAACACTCCGGGAACAAAAGGTCGAAGGTAGAGGTATCAACAAATAAAGCCACCTCTAGCTTCGATAGAAAGAGAGAACCGATGCATTCCCATCCACTTCAATGTACACAAGCGAATAGAGTGAGTAGTCGGCATGGGGGCCAATCCATCACGCACCCAAACTATTACTCTACACAATCAGTAGAAAAGCGTGCAACCATTCTCGGAATCAGACTGAAGATCTTGACAATCGAGGTTCAGAAACAAAGGAGGGATGCAGACTCTGCATCGGATCTGGCGTAGATGATGTCGTCGTGTCGGAAAACACCGGAAGGCACGAGAAGGAACAAAGAGGAGTCCACCAGACAAAGGATTCCTCGGATAGCATGAAGACCAGATGTAGACACACCGTTACCAAAAGAGGAAGCGAAACCCTGAAGGTACGACGGAACCCAACCACGAGAAATCCTGGACTCGAAGAGAGAGAAGAGAGCGGATTCAAAACACGCAAAGGTGAGAGGAGAGCAGCAGAGGGGTAAGGAGCAAAATCAGACCTAATCAGAACTATCCAACCGATTTTGCAAAAAATAGTTTTGACACACTACTTCGGCCGTTATCTAGGTTATCCTACAGGCTGGACTTGTGGGGTATCGTAACTGCTGAGCTCTGATACCACTCTGTAACACCCTCAAATCGGCCCTATGCAAGTTTCAGCGCTTCCCGCCAAACCCGCATAGAAACGATTCAAGGACGCCCACCAGGCACTTTCGTGCGGGTGGAAAACGAAGTAATATCATTACACAACAGTCCTCGATGGGACCCACAGAACAGATATATATACAACAGCGACTCAATGAGTCAAGATTACAGATATAATATACAAAGATCGAAATCACCTTGAAAAATGATAGAGCGTCCGACTACGGACAAGATGCAAATGGGCATAAGAGCCCTGAGGAATAACCAATGGCGTCCATAACCCTGCCCAGGCCAAGCCGGAAGGGTAACCCTGCTAACGACGTCGAAACCTGCTAAAACAAAAGGGGTGCCGACAAAGGGCAAAGGAAAAAGAGGAGCGTCGATCGAGGCCAGTACACGGCGAGACTAGAATTCGGCGCTCCTCGCCTACATAGGTATGGTGGACTGAAGCGGCAACGCAGCATGCACTAAACAACCTATAGAGACTCGATACAACTGGCGGCTATCAGAGAGGGGCAAGAAGGACCTATCCGGAACCAACCTGATACTACCACCAAACAAACCCATCCTGGTATTTCCCCCTCGAGACCAAACGAGGAAGTCAACCGAGGAACTCACACCGTTGGTAGTTTTATTTATTCCGTTATAGTTGCGGCAATTACCAATCAAATATAGATAGTCATCCTGATCAAATAAGCAGTGGGCAGTTTTATTTAACCATTCCATTGTAGTTGCGACACTTACTAGTCAAATACAATTAGCATGAGATATCCCAAAACCCAGCAGTTGTTGGTACTTTTATTTAGCCATTCCGTTGTAGTGGGGCTGATTACTAGCCATATCGGATACAAGTCAGTTTATAACAGTAAACTTTAGTTATAGTTGTCTATGATCGAGAATTGTGCTCCAAGTCGTCCATAACCGCGGACACGGCTTTTCGAAAAGATTTAACCCTGCAGGGGTGCACCAAAGTATCCACACGCAATTAGCATGAGATATCCACACGCACTTCGACCCTTTTTGCCAGATCAATTAACATACACCCATCGGTATGTCGGCGGGGCCTAAGTCATGACGTTTCCACTCCAAAGCAAGTACATGGGGCCACCCACTAAGTCTACCCGCAACGAAGTCGGCCGGTCTCGAGACGGACTTAGGGTTTGGGTGGACGCTGTAAACGATCGGGAACCGAAAAGATGACTGGCTTGTCGATACAAAAACGTGTCCCGATCCTAAACAAGACGTGCAAGACATCGCACAATTTAAATAAAGCAAGAAGCATGGCATAAGTACAGGATAGTAAATAAAACCTCAAACTAGTTGTGGCCCCCAGTACAATACTTGGAATCAGGTACTAAATCGATGGGGTGCCCACACATCCCACCTGTGGTTAGCGCGCTCGATCTCGGAACAGGTGTCAAGAACTCGGGGTCCTACGGGACACCAGTGAGTGGTCGGAAACCAAATATTGTCTATCACCCACCATTGCCTCTGCATTTACCTACTTCAATTTTAGTTATTAAACAATAATTAAAGTCTTGATCAACTTCAACCTTAAACACACGGCAATACTCCAACAACTGTGGTACTTGACGACACGCAACAACACTTGAGCAAGCGACTACGACACGCAAATCCAACTATCTACCAAACAACAGGTAATAGGATGTGTCCAAGGCAATATAAGGCTGCAAGGGATACCACGGGTACGAAAACTAGAGCATCGCAACACGGATAGCAATAGATCAACTGGAGGGGAATAAATACTATAAAAGTAAGATAGGTAGAAAGGGGGAGGTGCTCGCCTGAAAACATTGCCGAAGGTTCATCCGAAGATCGGGGCGAAGCTCACATCAACTCAACGGCCTTATCCGCGAAGAAGCAAAACACTAGAAGAAACACCGGATGCACTATTAAATACTACGGCAAAAGATCGGGCATGATGCATGTATGATGCATGACATGGCAAAGCTGCAATGCAATTAGGTCATATTAAGCGGAACCGAGGTCCCGGCAAATATTTAAGTGGTTCAAGTTGTTTAACTACCCCGCAATTTAATTGTTATCTTATCATGGCAAAAGATAACACCGGTTCGCTACACAAATTTAAATGGGACCAATATTGGACTAGATAAGCCCGCATATGACCCCATATTTAATTTAGGTGAATCGGCATAAGGCCCCCAACCCACATGACAATATGCATGCGAGATGAACAATTTAATAAGCAACAATTTATATCATTTATAAAAAATAGGGTCTCGAGGAAAAGGGGTCACACATGGGGTATCGGCGATCTTGGGGTTCGATGGGGTTTGGGGTCGGTCTCAGGGTTCGACGGGGAACGGCTCGACGAGATCGGTCTCGGACAACGGAAGTCGATCTTGTCGCATCCGAGAAGAAGACTTGGTTGGCGTCGGGGTCACATCGGATCCGCCCTGGTCGGTGCCGATCTTGTCGTCACGAAGGTCTTGTCGGGTCGTCGTATCGGGTCGGTCTTGGCGTTCGGGAAGAAGAACTTGTCGTCCTCGTGGCGATCATGTCGTCATTGGCGAACTTGGATTCCGATAAGAGGGTCTTGTCCACCGATAGGGTTTGAAGATCTTGCTGCAGTGTTGTTGAACTTCAGTTCACTTCACAGCAACAAAATAGCATCACCACACCGCCAACATGCAACACCATCTTGCAACGATGAAGCCGAACACCCGAATAGACATACAGTGGATAGAATTCATCTTCCTTAGTACCAACACACCAACATGAGCAGAACATGCACATCACTTGGCGGGATACTAGTGCTAGGCAGGGACCGACGAGTTGCGCACCCACGCAGAGGGAAAAGCCTGCAAAGCGCCGCGCCAGGTAGGGCGACTGCAGGGGGCGGCGGGCGACGGTTAAGGGGGAAGCGTGGTCGAGGCTCTGCAGGGGAGGTTGGGGCCAGCGACGGCGCGGCCGCGGAGGAGGACGATCCGCGCACGCCGAGAGGAGGGCTGCGCCGGGCCGCGAAGCGCAGTGACAAGATCCGAGGGGCGCGCGGGGCCGCTGCGGGCGGAGGCGACGGCAAGACGGGCTGCTGGCAGGTGGAGGCCGGGCGGCGCGGCGGCTCAGGAGGCGGAGCGCGAGCGCACCGAGGGCCCCGGGCAGGTGGAGGCGAGGAGGTGGCGATGGCGACGGCCCGGCCCTGGCAGCGGGGGTCGTGCGCGGCTCGGGCGCGGAGGCGCGATGGAGGGCGGCGGCGGGGCTAGCGTGACCGGCGGAGGGGGGTGCAGGCGGGCCGAGGCGAGAAGGCGGGCCAGGCGTGCCATGGAGGCGAGAGGAGGAGGATCAAAGGGAGGAGCGGGGAACGTGAGGTGGGGCCGGGGTGGGGATCGGTGGGGGTGGGCGGTTCGATGCGGGGGAGGTGGTTTCAGGGCAGGGTCAGGTTGACCGGGGTGGGTGCGGGTCCGGTAGGTGGGGCCAGGAGGGTGTGGTGGGTGCGGCTGGGTGTGTGCGTGTGTGTGTGTGTTGGGTCAAGTGGGTGGGCCAGCGGGGAGTAGGGTGAGAGAGGTGGCAGATGGTGGTTGGGTGGAGTGAGGTGGAGGGAGGGGATTGGAGGGGGTGAGGTGGCTGAAGGGTGGGTAGAATAGGTTGGGGTAAGATTAGGGAAAGATATTTTTGACTAGGGTTTTCTTTTATTTTTAAAATAAATTTTGTAAATAGTTTTAGATAAATAAAAGATCCGGCTGGACCGACGGTTTGGTTTGAACAAAGGGGGAGGATATTAATATAGGAAAACAAAGTAGGTCTTTTAGCAAAAATAGTTTTAATCAATTAGATGCATGCTGATGTCATGATGATGCACAAAACAAAATACCAAGCGATTTTCTAGTAGTGGTTTTGCGGGATGCCACAACCGATGTGTATCACCAAGCCTTCAGGGTGACCAATTACTTCCCGTAGTCTCTGCATGAACCATGTCCAACTTTCATTTGATTCACCCTCGAGAACAGCACAAGCTACGGGTAGAAGCCAATTATGCGTGTCCAAAGCACAAATAGAAGCAACATGTCCCCTGAACTTCCCTGTTAAAGAAGTTGCGCCTATTGACAGGTATGGCCTGCAGCCTTCTAGGAACCCCTTCCATCATGCCTTCAGGCAGACAAAACATCTCCTCAAGCATATCTTATCTGCCTTCTTATACCTGACCCCCCTCGAGACCTTTTATCTTCCTTTCACAACCTCGTAATCGATGTCAACAACACTACCAGGTGATG
Organism: Avena insularis; assembly: GCA_023614405.1. NCBI lineage: Eukaryota > Viridiplantae > Streptophyta > Magnoliopsida > Poales > Poaceae > Avena > Avena insularis. Next base: position 511,612,442 of record CM042690.1, read on the forward strand.
TTTTCTCTACCTGAGCTTTGAAACTATACAACATACAAAAAATGTCATTCCACTTGCCTTGAATGAATTCTAGAGCCATCTCCTTCCCATCAAAGACTCTGTGGTAAGGAATATAAACATTAAACTTTTTGCTAATCTTTGCTCTGAGTTCAGCAGGTCCAATGTTATGATCCTGCCTCACCTAGTCAAGTACAGTAGCAGCAATCCACTTGGTAGTTGCCGGTCTAATTTTATCCCTTAAAGAAGTATTAGGGCAGTTGTGTTTCTTCGTGTTTACTTTGATTTGCATTCGATAAGAATCCAAATAATTCAGAGCTAGTTATCAACAGAATAAATATGAGAAAGACTGAAACTAAATGTAGCTATTTCAACCTGAAATGGGTGTCCACCCCGCATTGGAGATGCATGTAATCTCCATTTACACACATTACTTTCCCTACAGTACACCCTAAATCTCTTTTGGTCGCTCTTTTCAATGATAAATTCAAACCCAACTCTGATTGCATAGGTTGCATATCTACAGTCCTCCACATTATCAAAGACAGTCCCCTCATCAATTTTAGGATTGTCCCTGTCAAAGTGTAGCACTGGCCTGTCCTCGTCTTCGTCGTTGTATCTACATCCCATTTCCACATCTTCACATTCCTCTTCCTCATTAGTCCCATAGTCAGGCTCAAAGTTCGAATCAACCAAATATTCCCTACTCTCCATCCTATCAAGCTCAGCAGCCACGTCTGGATATGCTTTCTCATCATCATCCGCACCGCCACACATTTCAGTGCCTTCATGCTCGCTTGACAAAGCATCATGCTCAAGGACAAGCTGTACAGACGTCCTACGGTTTCCAACACATATCCTTTCCATCACCACGGGACTAGAAACGCTAATTGGGGTATGCAGAAAAGGAATCACAGTTCTTATCCTTCAATGTGGACGCACGACACCTTATCCGGGCTCCATACCTCCAAAGCTCTGCACCCCGCTTCCTCTTCCCCAGTTTTGTTGTCCTCTGTGCTCTCCAGACTTGAAGGAGATTTCGTGCTCTCCAGCCATGTAGGACCCATCTCCGTGTTCTCAAGCCTCGCAGGATCCATCTCCGTGCGGGATCCGGATCACCAGCATTGTTGGGCCCCTAACCCAACGACCGACTCTCGATTTTCGTTTCCAGACGCGCCTGGGTGGTGGACGGCGGCAAGGAGACAGCGCAGGAAGGGGAGGGCGGGGGGACGACGGCCCAAGGGGATGACGAGAGCGGTGCACGACTGAGCGGAGTGGCGGCGGCAGAAGCAGAGGAGCGGAGCGGAGATGGTTGCGACAAAGCATGGAAAATTGCACAATAATGTGTTGGTGGGCGGCACCAGCCCTCGAACCTGGGACGCATGCCATCGAAGGTGGAGGAGGTGGGCCTGCAAGTCAGAAAACATGCCACCTGTCAGCGCAGTATGCATGGTAGCACTTCACGGAAATTTTTAGCAGGTCCCACATGTTAGTCTGTTTGATCAAAACTTGCATGCAGTGCATGGCTGGTTCACGCGCTAGTTCCGAAAAAAGCCCGTTGATCCAAACTTGAAGTGGCAGTTCTGCTTCTTCTCCCTCGTCTCCTCGCAGTGGCAGTTCCACTTCGTCTCCCTCGTCGGTTCTCCTCTTCTTCTTCTCCTTGGAGTGGTAGTTCTTCTTTATTCCTCGATCAAAACATTCCCGCACGTAAGCCATGGCCAGTAGTCGGATGAAGAGGAACTGGTCTGATCTCCCGGCCAACCCACTTCGCAAGATCGCCGACTACTTGCTGGAGAAAGAGGAGTACATCGACACATATGCTGCTTATCGGGAAGTCTGCACCGATTGGCGCCGCACTTTAAAGGTGCCAGAATTCCATCTCAACAACTGGATCATGATAGATCACACACTTCCAGACGTTGGCGACTTCACCTTCCTCAACCTCGCCACTGGTCGTTGCTTCAGGACAAATCTAATGGACATCCATCGCAGGTTCACATTCACATCCGATATTTATTGGTATTTTCCATTGTAAACATCTTAGTGCTAACTAATGCCCTCTTCTTCCAAAAGATTCTACTTCGTCGGTGTTTCTTGTGGCGTCATCGTGCTTGCTCAGAGGGTGGAGCTGTACCAAATTCGGCTTATGAACCCAATCACTCATAAGTCTAACACTGAGTTTCAAGCACACATACCATCTGATCTTCTGCAATCTATCATCGTGACGAAGTCCCCGACGATGGTGTTCGTTTGCACTGATTATCCAGATCATATTGCATGGGCCGATGAGAGCACCCCAACGGGGCAAATCAATGAATCATTTGGAGAAGGATTGTATTCGCCACCTCCTGCTATGCTTCTGGACTGCATGACGGCATTCCGAGGGGAAGTATATGCATTACTTGAGAATGGAGACATCTTGTCAACGAACATCTAGTTAGAGCAGCGCACGAGCACTGTCACGATGGCCAAAATAATTTCAGCCCCAGTCTTTGAACAGGTACGCGGAACTTACAAATTTTACCTTGTGGAGTCAGATGGTGATCTGCTTCTTGTGTTGAACGGGGATTTTGCCAAATAACAACCGGTGTTGTACCGGGTGGACACGGAGAACCGCTCTCTCGAGGCCGTCGGTGACATTGGAAGTCGTGTCCTCTTTGTTGATTACAATCGGTCTATCTCCATTGACAGCAGGTTACACCCCACATTCAAACCCGGTTGCATATACTACAGGAATTATATCAGACTGTACGATCATGAGGTTCAAGTCTGGGAAGAGGAACCAACAATGACGTATGGCTTAAGTCTAGAACATACACCGAGGCCTTACCCTCTGAACGAGATACTGGCAGCACATTGCAGACAAAGAGAGTTCTCTGAATATGTGTTGCAGCACGCGAGAGCCAACGACGATGAAATATATAGGGGAGAATGAATCCTATATTCATCCTAAGTTATCTGCTAGCATTTTCAGGTCTATTTTTCGAACTAGAAATTTGTACTGTATTTATATTATTTAGATCACAGTATGCCTGTTACCTTTGAGACAAAATTGTAATGTATTTAATTTTAGTACTTTTAGAATTCAAAGTATTTATTTTTAGTAGCTTCTTTCAGAATTCTCTGTGTTCAACATGGGCATCAGCTCAGCGCCAGAATTCAGGTTCCACATGGAAAATTGCACAATAATGTGTTGGTGGGTGGCACCAGCCCTCGAACCTAGGAGTGCGCGCCATCGAAGGTGGAGGAGGCGGGCCCACCAGTTAGAAAACATGCCACGTCGGCATCCCTTGTTTCTGATGCCCTTTAAAAAAGAAAACACGTCATGTCGTCATCCCCTGTTTCTGATGGTGTTGCTACAATCAACGGTATATGGTGGCATATAAATAATATCGTATATACATAAGGGCACAATCGTCAAGATTTCTAAATTGAAACCCGGTCTCCTACCTATCCTAGTACATTGCCCGATGAGGTGGATAGCCACGACCGATCTTTTTAATACGTTCGCACTTTTATGCTGAGAAGAGAAATAAAGATTGAGCGGTTAATGCAAGGAGTGTCGAATTATTACCCTCTAAGGAAATGGGAGATGGTTATTTTCACGCGTGCCCGTAGTCCAATCCTACTGTCAGTCTTTCACTCCTCTTCTCCGACAAACCATAGTTCATCTTGCTCAGCTCCTCTGCGCCGCACCAACTAGGGTAACATGGCCCCGCCTAAGCAGCCCCCGCTGCCGCATCGACAACCATTGAAACTGGGGTATTTAGCCCCTCTAAGGAAGGCCATGAAGCTCTACTTCAAGGTTGGTCTCCCATTGCCCTACCAGGCGGATGATTTCCCTGAATGTGCCGAATCGGCCGCGGCAGCGACGACGGCATCGTCGGCACCAGATGCGGCAAGCAGGGCCAAGAGAGTGATGTGGAGAAATCGTGCGGCGGCATTAAGGCATGCTCTAGGTAGTGGGAACAAGGTACGTATCAAATCGTTCACGAGAGCATGCCGCCGAGGGTACACACCCTCGAACAGGGCAGCGCCAAGGTCTAGGAACTCTCACGTCCACGCTTCGGCGCGGACTACCTTACCGCAGTGGGGTAGGCTGGGAGCATGCCATCTGCGGCAAAGACGCTCCATCCTAAGCACCGTCGGAGGCCGTACCGTGGCATCAACCAAGCGTTTACACTCAGCATGCTGGATTGTTCGATAGCCGGAGCCGACGGCGGGCATCAGCTCAGCCCCGGAATTCAGGTTCGAGTTCACACGGACCTACGATCCCAAAAAGGAGATGCCAAATTTTAGTTTCGAAGAAATCGTTGCGGCGGCGCGGATAGTCCAACTGAACTAGGAATGACGCACGCAGATCGCTCGTGCATGAACAATGCAGATTTCTTGTAGTTTGGCGGGAAGGCAATAGATCAGTTTGGGTTAAATGATCAAAGAACGTATGCCCTCTCAAGGAAATTGGCCAGCCAACTTTTCTGGTGGAGATCTATAGTTTCTTTAGTGTATAATAGATAAGTTCAGACTGAAGAATGGCTTTTGTAGATGAAATGCTAACGAATTTTTCTATAAACTAGTAGAAAGTTTAGCCCACTTTTGTGCAGGTATAAGACCCTTTTGTATGGAAGTACTACTATTGTAAGAAAATACTATCAAGTATCTATTTCCTTCAATTACTAGTCGTGATTAAATCCGATTAATCGGCATTTTTTATCCTGCACTACAAATTTTAAGTCATTGTCTGTGTTGTAAACCATTTTTCCTTTGTCTTGTGTTTCCTGCAAAATGGTTCTGCAGTTAAACGTGTTACAAATGTAGCTACCTTGTACTTAAAGAGGAGATGGACTATATTTTCCTAGCATCCACAGAATTTACATTTCTCATTGCTAGACCACCCTCTTTTCATGAGGTTGTCCTTGGTTATTCACAGAAATTATAAAGCACAGTGTTCAACTACATCGATTCAAAATATTACACACACACTACATCAAATTCATTACCCACACATACTACATCGATTCAAACTATTACACACACATACTACTTCAAACTATTACACACACGTACTACATCGATTCAAACTATTACACATTTTTAGTTGATGTTAACTTCCTGCTACGCTCTCCATACTACAAATTCATTAGCCACACATACCAAGGCAATTCACTAGAGCTCTGTCTTCACTCGAGGGAAATCAGAACCACCAGCTCATCCAAGCCCGGTTCCCCCACCGAAACTGTGTGCACTGTCGCGAAACGCTGGTGGTCCTGTGCCATCGATCCTTCCAGGCCAACACTGCATGCGATGAGGATGCTTTCTGGCAGCCTCTTCGGGGCCCTGAATGCCATGTACCGATTCCAGAACCTCCTCCAGGTGGATGATGACCGGGTGCTTCCAGCAAAGCTGTCCCCCTGCCCTGCTTGGAATCTGCACCTCGTACATCTTAGGAACGGCGTCAGGATCTTTCAGCCACGCCTTTACCTCGATGACCCATCTGTCGCTCGGTGGCACGATTTCCACCAGCTCCACGCCAAGGCTACTGACGACCTTCTTGAGGGCCTCTGGCTCCCAAGCATCCAATGGGAGGCCGTCAAAGCCGAGTTTGGAGAAGAAATGAAGTTGCCCCAAGCGATCGTCCCACCCACAGGCGCGACGCCAACGCATGAAGCTCCTTTTCTCCCCGCAGCACTCGAAAGAATGGGAAGAATGCAGAACACGCTCGGTGTCTGAGCTATGCTCGAACCGGATGAAAAAATCGAATGGCGGTACGCATACCTCAATCTTGACCTCATTTCGTCTGATCCCAAAATGAGACCTGAAAGCCGACAACAACTCTGCCGGTAACACGGCGGGATGGATGCCCAGCACGGTGGCCATGAGAGTGTGGTCGTCAAACTGTTGTGCCAGGGCTACCATGCCTGGGGTGCGCGGTAGCACACAACTTCCCAATGCCGATCGCCGGCCTGGATCGCCCGATGGGATGCGCTCCGCCATGCAAGAAGGACTAGCCAGAGGCAAGATATTAGTCTGGGGACGCGAAGCTCCGATACGGCGGATGATGCGATGACGACGGCTACGAGTTTCGATTAGAGGCGTGGGAGGTTGACCAGACATGGCGGGGACGCAAATTAGAGCAAGTGTGAGCTCCGATCTGAGACGAGCAGCCGGAGCTGAGCAAATGTTATGGGGAGGGGAGCAGGGGAGAAGACCAGAGCAGAGCAAAGAAATAGATCTGGTCCACTCAGGGATCTGGTCCATGCAGGGGTAAGCTAGTCCATGACCGCAAAAGATAACGGGGAATACTGACAGGGTGGGCCAAGAAGAGTTGACCTAACGATGGTATTTGAGTTCAACCGTTTTTCATCTGGTTCAAACGACCGTTTGGCCGTTATATTTGTATTCACCCCCATTTGGCCCTTCTGGACTATTGGCGATACTACTAGGTCCCCTCCGCACGATTGATGACAACTCGGGTACCGCGGTGCACTCACCTGGGAAGTTTGGTACCACAAACGAACATTCCCCCCTATGAGTGTTGTTCCCCTTAATATCAGGACACCCTATATAGTTCGCAAGCCAACCAGAGCGCTTTTTCCACTGCACAAAGTGTGCGCTTTCAATGAGGGGCTCATAGTAATGCGTGGAGGCCCGTAGACCCTTAGTTCCTTCTCCAGGTCGATGTCTCACATGTACCTTTACAGGAGAAGGCCCACCCTCTAGGGATTTTTTTAATCCCTTGTAGTCATTGTGAGGCAGTTTATACCAGAATAAACAAACATCAAATGCAGCCATGTCCCATTCCAGAGTAGTGTGGTTGCATGGGTTAATTGTTCTAGCAAAACTGCAAAGAACCGGGTGCGTTTTTGTAAACCTTTCCTCCATCTTTCTTCAACATTTTTGTAAAACAAACCTTTTCCTTTCTCGAACTTCTCTTGGTAGGTCAAACCTTACCAAGGTTTTGCCATAAAACATTTTGTAAAATGTTTTCGAGGGCTCCCCATCCAATAGTTTTGCTTCGGCTAAAACAAGGTCTCCAAAGGGTATGGTGTTATACACCAGCTATCATACTAGGGACCAGTAGGTGTCATCAGGGGGTTGTACTTATTAGTACAAGGGTGTAATGGTTTGGAGGAGCCAAGCCACTACCAGATACAGATGATCATAGTATAAAACAATGCAGTTTCATAAAAAGTAGGTAAAACATGCATAGGTAAAACAGTAGGACAAGGCTTATGAGCAAGCAGGTGGCTTGCATGTGATCAGCAATATGGCATATATGTCCCTGGACTTCTTCTTTAGATAACCAAGAATACCAATACCAATACTAATAAGATCTCTTCTTCTCGGTGTCAATACAAGAGCAACTATTGCCATCATCGAGTATACATGCAAACAAGGAAGGCCACAATCAAAACAAGGCATACAAGTGGACATACATACAACAAGCAAGTGAACAATACAATTTTACGGTTCAGTAGGTTTTGAGAAGATTGGGTTTGGAAGATTGAAATTGTCTTAGAAGCATTTGAAGGAAATCCTATAGGACTTATAGTCTAGAAAATTATTTAGGGGAGGGCTTTTAGACCAAGCCCATATTCTGTATGATACTATTGTATAAAAATGATACCAATAGATAGGTGTTGATAAAATGAAACCAACAAAAGTGGTTTCACTATTTTATCAAAATCCATTTATTTACTAAGCATTTCCTAGTGAATAAAACTCTATTTTTAGGAAATAATTCACCAGAAATGTTCTGTAGGTCCAAACATTATTTCCTTGGATCGTTGAGTAGGTACTAATGGACTTATTCACTGAGTGTAGGAATCACCTTAAAATATTTACAATAATGGCCTAAGAAACTTCCCAAAGGCAGTTTTGGAAGGGTTTTGTCTTTTTAACCAGAATTAATATACAAGATCTTTTGATATGATTCCGAGGATACTGGGTAGGTATTTATAATACCATTCTGTAGAAATTGGAATCAACCTTTTTGGATTTACAGAATCTACTGAGGTAATTTTATTAGTGAATTAACTATGCACAGAACAGATTAATTCATAATAAATCCACAGTGGCTTAGAACATTATGGTCTCCTGGGGTTTGATATATATTGGTATGAATGTGTACAGGGAGTTGGAGTTAGGCCAATACCTAGTTTGGTTTGACCTAGAGAAATTGCTAAAGGTATATTAGGTCTTATTTTGTTATTTTTGCTGCAGTCAATCCAGAGGTGTTTTTGTCATGGGACTAAGTTGCCATGCAGGGTATCTCAATTACCCCAGAGCACAAAGTGGTTTTAAACCATTTGGATTCTTAGAACTCCCTAAAACAATTATGGAGTGTTTTTGATAATTCTTGATATTTTAAAAGCGAGAAAATAATGAAACTTATTTAGGGAAGATGATTAGTTCGGGATGTTTTGGAAAACCCTAAGAAACATTTAGAAATTTAGATCTAGGAACTTTAGGTTAGTTTCCAATTTTATTTTGAATTAAACCAACAAGTATATTCAACAGATCTGGAAGAATACAACTAAATTAAAAAAATAAAGGGAGCATCTAGGGAGAGTTGCTTCTCTCGCACACACTTACCACAGCCCACCTTGCTCAAGCAACGGGCAACGGGCAACGTCAAACCAAAGGGGGGGCCGGTCATTGGTGGTGGGGTTGGAAGGAAGGGTATGGGGGCATCTAGTCGTCCGATTTAAGAGGATCTAATGGCCCTGCTTCGTCTTCTTCCTCTAGCTGACGGGGACAGAGGGAAACCCTAAGGGCGGAGCTGGGAGGCACGGGGAGGCTTACCAGGGGCGGGAGAGGGGACTGCGAGGGTGTAGGGCAATGGGGGACTCCAAGGCGAGTCTGGGGAGGGGCGGCATCGACCGTTTTGGTGAAGATCTACCGAATCCCAAGTCGAGCTGGCGACGGCGGCTCTAAGCTCATTCATGGTGGTTCTAGGGAGGGTCCTAGGTAGAAAATAAGACATGGTTAGATGAAGGGAGAGGAGGGGAACTCGATGCAATGGCATGCAGGAGCAGAGGGGTGGAGAATAGGGCACCATGCTCGATTCTTAGGGAATGCCGAGAGGAGGCTTCGGGAGCGCACCAGCATTGTTTTCCTGGTCGTTCCTGATCACGAGAGAGGGTGGGGTTAGGTGCTAGACATCGAGGAGATCTTGGAAACATATCATGCAGATGGAGCAGAGCTAGAAGAGGAAGCACCATGGGCATAGTTTGAGGAACGGCCGAGAGGCTTTCTTGCTCTCTCCTGGCTAGGACAGAGCAGGGAATGATGGATGGATCTAGGGGATGGTAGGTGAGAGTGTGGGGAGCGAATGAGCCAAGGGGATGGGGTTATGGTGTCCTGGGGCAATTTAACTCGAGTTGGAGTGGTGCATGGTGGACAAAGTTCATGGGAGCAAGGGAGGAGGGTAGGGGGCCTCTGGTTGGTCGAGTGGGCAGTGGAGAGGTCGTGGGTGGTGGCAAGAGGCATCCCAATGCATTGGTTGCAGAGAAATGTGCTGCAAAGGAGGGATTTGCTAAGATATGAAATAAGTGGCTTCCCTCTCTCTTTATTAGTCTCTCCTTCCAAGAGGTAAAGGAAAGGGTAGGGGGTGTCCTGGTGCTGGGGTAATCAATCAAGGGCTGTGGGGGGGGGGGGGGGGGGGGTTGGGGAGGTTTTGCTTGGATGATTTGCTTAGTTGGCAAATTTGATCATATAGTTGATTATGAAGGAATGTTATGAATTTGACTTGTGTAAGATGATTCAAGGTTACTGGTAGGTAGATGAGGTCAAGATATACCACCAATAATTATTTGGGATTTATTGGACGATTTTTCATCCTTTTTATATCAATTATTCAAATATTGCTGAAATGATTTTGAGAAGTTGATTTGATATTTTTGAATTAGATATCATGGGGTTTTGATGTGAGATGGTCCTAAATATGAATCCATACCTTGAGGAATCTTCCCATAATTTATTGATGAATAAAAGTATTTAAAACAATTATTATTCCATTTTGGCCATTTAAGAAAATGGAAAAAATATAGCTAGAGCTCCTTAAAGGAAAGCAAAATCCAATTCTATATTAGAACAAACTAGAAAGCAAAGATGAGGAAGCTGCACCTTTACTCGCTCGAATTAGAGGAAAAAGGGGAAGTCTAAAGATCCACCGGGTGCTACATCATAAGCACATTGTGAGGACCTATTCTGGGACATACAATGCATTACAAACGTATGATCATTACCCTTCAACCAGGTTATACTATTCCACTTCTAGAGCATTGGCGCACGTGTAAACGAGTTGCTCTACCGAACTGAGCTATAGCCCTTATCAGAGATATCTTAACATATAGATAATTTCTTATCCATTAGTATTCCACATAAGAAATCCATTATAGAAAAAAATACAATTAGATTAGCTCTTCATAGACAAACTTGGGGTTTGCGAGCCAGAAATAATAAAGCTTCTCAAAAATATTTATTTTGGATCTGGGTACATATGGTATGATATTTAGGCCTCAAGTGTGCTTAAAGTTGGGCAAGTGTTTTGGAGAAAAACAAACTTGCCTTTATAGAGAGGGTTTTGGAGTTTTTGTTAATTTAAGAGATTAAATAGGTTTTGGTCCATAATAGTTATGGATAATATTTGATGAATCTTTATAATCAAGGTAGATGATGTCCGCAAGGTGTATCTAGCATTTGCAACCTTGGGTGTTGAGGATCCAACTTGATTTTTGTAGGAAACCAGGGATAAAGGATCTATGGTGATGTTATTTTTATACCAACAAAACCTTGTGGGATCTTGGAGCTCAGAGCTCCCCTTGGGGCATGGGATATATGGATGTATATAACAAGTGATGTAGATCACCATGGTATAGAGTTTTGAGCTTGATCATGCTTGAGCTCTCTAAGGATTGATTCCAAACTTGGAATAAAATAAGCCTGCCAAACCAGATTATCAAATGGCCCTCAAAACCTTGTGGGTTTTGGAAGCACAAGTCTCCATTTGAAACAAGTGAAGTAGGACTTTATGAGTAGATCACAGTAATTCAAATATTTGATTTAAAGAAGGTAGTATGGGGATGTGAGCTTCTGACAAAGTAGGCTAGTTGATAAGATTTGCTTGCAAAACCATCAAGAAAAAGTGGGTTAGAGGAGGGCTAGCCAAGGGAAAGAGTGAGACTTGTTAGTCCTTAGGATGGTCTACAAGATGGTTTAAGTGCATTTCGAAAAATGCACAAATATTGAGAAAGAGAGGTATTCAAAGAAGTGATATTGAAACAGTTTCTAGACTTAGTCATTTTTTTGGCAGTTTTGAGGATTTTGACTAGAGTATAAGAGGGGATGTTTTTGATTGGTTTCAAGGTACAAAAGACTCATCAAAATGGATGATGTTGAAGTGTAGCTTGAGTATAAAGGATCCCTTCTTGAGATTGGTCTTCCTTGACTTGGAAGCTTCTAGAATGAATAACTTTAGAAGTGATTCGGTTAATGGTTTTAGATGATCACCTAGTTGCTATAGATCAGATCCAGCTTGGTTAACTTGCATAGGGTTGACACTCTTGGATTAGCTAGATGCTAGATGATGAGCTCCTAGACTATCTCATACTACTCCTAACGAGGGTTTAACTCGTCAATGCCCATTGTTATGGACTTGGGTTTTGGAGCAGGAGGGAGCGCTGGAGGCATCAGTCGGCTAGCAAACAAGCACACAGGGACGCAAGTTTTACCTAGGTTCAGGCCTCATAGAGGTCCCTACTCCTGCTTGTCTGCTCTTGGAATTAACGAAGGAATCGAAGATTACAGGGGTGCGTAGATGTAATCTGGCGAGAGTTGTGGAAACTAGGGTTGAGTGTGTACTCCTCGCCGCCCCCTCCTAACCTTTATATAGATAGGCTAGGTCTCGGGTAGCAGGTCGAGTCAGTTACAGATTAGGGTTTTCCCTTTGAACATTCTATCTTAAGCTTGTTATCTCGCAAGCAATCGAGAGTCCGTGGGCCACTCGAATTCTCCACTGGGCCTTGGCAACGCCGTGGGCTTCTGCCATATCTGGACCGTATATACCAAACTCGAGTACCTATAGGGTATACCCATGTCAGTAGCCCCCGAGTGTCCAGTGGAATCGCAGATTCGACTGGAGACTTATATGAAGCCTTTCGAGTGCACGACTGAGTATATTTTCGAGTGTTCAGTTTGTGTCATAGGGATTGTGGATATACGTGCCTAATGTATCCGATGTATCGGTATCAGTTAACTGCCTTAGGGAAAAACAACGCAATCTACTCAAACTCGAGTCTCCGGACTCGAATTCAGAAAAGTGCTGGTGTAATTCGACTCAGGCCGCGGAGGTCTTACAGGAGTCGAATTCCAGTGTATAAGTGTGAGCACTTGAAATGTCCGTCAAGCCATGTTTATCGCACCTGTAGGTACGGATACATTTCTGGTAGTGCACAGCAGATGCGTTGCCAGGCCTTATTCAGGTCTTATCTTCACACTGTAAGCGCGGCATCCGAATTTTTGTCATCGCGGAGATGATTCGGGTGGCCTAGGAGACGTAGTCTCTTTGTAGGGAAAATATGAGGCAGAGTCGCCATAGCATTCGAGTGTGGATGTTATCAACACGCAGTATGATGTACCAGCAAAATAATCATAGGGTGTGCGACCAGCGCTCCCTATGGGAGTAGCCCCCGAGTGCCTACTCGAGTCATAGACTCGAGTGGGGACTAAGAAACATTTGCTACTGCTATCGTCTTTTGTTGCTTGTTTCAGTGGAATATGCTTTCAGCGCTCCCTATGGGAGTAAACCGCAGTTCTTAGTTGAATCGATGATTTGAGTGAAGGGTTTATCGTGTATACCTGCATAAAAAGTCTTTCGGGTGCGCGGCTAGCGCTCCTGTTAGGAGTAGCCCCCGAGTGATCAATTTGCAGGAAAATAAGGAAAACACAAAGTTTTGGGGCACTTAGCTTTATTTATTCGTAGAATAGTACGAGGTACAATGTTTGGCTAAGTAGCCTAGCTGAATAGACTTATTTGTAAATGTAAAAAACGACTAGGGGTAGAAGCGGCGCAGTTGCACGATGTTCTAGGGATTGGAGTATGTGAATCCTGTCTCGAGATCTTTAAGGCGATAGGCGCCACCTGGGATTACTTCTGTAATCACATAAGGTCCCTCCCATGGGGACTCGATCTTGAGGTGCCCTTGTTGCTTCAGTCGTAGGAACAAGTCTCCTTTGACGAAGGATCTGGGGCGTAGCCTTCTACTATGGTAGTTGTAGAGGCTTTGCTGGTAGATCGTTGATCTCTCTGTTGCGATTTCCCGTGCCTCGTCAAGAAGGTCGATGGAGTCTTCGAGTGCGAGAGTTAACTCCTGCTCGCTGTAAGCGACCACCCATGGGGCTTTGTAGCGTACTTCTGCGGGTAGCACCGCTTCAGCACCGTGCACCATGAAGAACAGGGTGTATCCCGTGGCACTATTTGGAGTTGTGCGTAAGCTCCAGAGTACAAATTGTAGCTCGTCTGGCCAGCATCCGGTGGCTTGTCCGAGTGGCCAGAGGACTCGCTTCTTGATTTCACCGTAGACAAGGCTGTTGGCCTTTTTGACTTGACCGTTGGTCTGCCGGTGAGCCACCGAGGCGTAGCTTATGTTGATTCCCAGGTTTTCGCAGAATTCCTGGAAGTCCTTAGAGGTGAAGTTCGTCCCATTGTCTGTGATGATGCTGTGTGGCACTCCAAAGCGGTAGACAATGGACTCGAAGAACTTGACAGCGCTGGCTCCTGATTGATTTGTCACCGGCATGGCCTCGATCCACTTGCTGAACTGGTCAACTATGACCAAGAGGTAAACGTAACCTCCTGGTGAGGATTTTGTGAGCTTGCCGACCATGTCGAGTCCCCATTGCACGAAGGGCCAAGCCAATGGTATTGGCTGGAGTTCCGCGCCAGGTGCGTGAGGTTTGTCCGCGAATCGCTGGCAAGCATTGCAGTGCTAGACGATGTCCTTGGCATCGTGCATGTCTGTGGGCCAGTAGAATCCAGCTCGCAGAGCTTTGGCAACAAGGGCGCGACTGCCAGCATGGTGTCCGCAGGTGCCTTCGTGGATGTCAAGGAGGATGGCCCTTCCGTCCCTGTTGGAGACACACCGTTGGAGCACTCCTATGATGATGTGCTTGTATAGTTCGTCGTTGATGAGGGTGAACGCCTTGGGTCGGCGCACGATCTGCCGTGCATCAGTCGGGTCCTCTGGCAGCCTCTTGCTGAGTAGGTATGTAATGTACGGTTGTGTCCAAGATGGCTCGATCATCATGACGCTGATTGGTCCATCGAGTCCTGTATCAAGCTCCAGGTCGTCGAGTGTCATTGGCACGTTGGGTGGTGTAGCCCCTGAGTCCGTTGACGCGCTTGCTTTCTTCTCTGGAGCCTTTGTCTTGATGGAGCGTTCACAGATGCGCTCGAGAAATACCCTAGGTGGTATGGGGGCGTAGGTGGAGCCAATGTTGGCGAGTGTGTCCGCCTCTTCGTTGCTTTCACAGCCTACGTGTCGTAGCTCACAACCATTGAAGTCTCCTTCGAGTGTGTCGTAGAGGTCGCGATAGGCGATCATGTTGTCGCTCAGTGCATCGCACTCGTGCATCATTTGGTTGACCACCAGTTTGGAGTCGCCGTAGATGATGAGCCTCTTGGCACCGCAGGCTTTCTCCATCCGCATCCCATGGATTAGAGCCTCGTACTCACACTACCAGGAAAATGGCTATAGGTAATCCGCACATCCATGGCGCACGTGCTAGTGGTGCCCCACGGCTAAAATAGGCGTGGCGGACTGGCCACATGTGCCCTACGGCTATCTACCTTAATCGTGGCGCACATGCGGATGGTGCGCCACGGCTGTGTGTGGGCCAGAGCACTATCGGCCGTAGACCACATAGCCGTAGAGCACCCGTTTGAAGTGCGCTACGGGTGTGGCCGGTAGTCATGGCGCACATGGCACCATGCGCTACAGGCAAGATCGGGCCACCCTGCTATGGCCCATGTAACTAGGAAAACCCGTATGTGGCACACAGCTGGTATGTGCGCCACGGATGTTCTTTATTCCTGTGGCACACCTCTCCATGTGCGCCACGGATGTGCGTTCTGCTACTACTTTTTGGCAGATACCTTTGCACATTTGACTAGATCTCACCATCTCCCACTTCACTTTCCCCTCCTTCTTCCTCCTTGGATCTCGCCCCCCTCCTCCTTCCACCTCAATTTGTCCACTCTTTCACCATTTGTAGCATGTAAAACTTACCTTGGATGCTACATACATAATAGAGGAAAGCTCTCCTTCCGGCCACCATCCTCTCGGTCTCTTACCTCTCCTTCGAGATCTTCTCGGTCTCTCATCTCGGTAAGTTGTCTATGTAAGAGGATGTGTTTATGTGTATGGATGATATGGTCACATATCTATGGAGAGGATCGATGCTCTCATGTGTTTGGAGAGCATGCATTGCATGCTCTCTCATATATTGGCATTGTTTTGCCAAAATGTTGATTCATTTCCATTTTGGCAAGACTTTGGCATTTCGCAAAGGTCCTAATTTTAGGATAGGTCATGCCGAAATTTTCCATCGACCATTGCATGCATGCATTGGTTCTGTGGTTGTAATAAACTTCTAATTCTACCTTGTACACCGCGCAGGCAACCATGGTCCACATAATGAGTGAAGGCATTGTGGCTAGATTTTTGAAATGCGCAACGGCCGACATGATACGAAATAACATGACGGAGATAAGATGTCCGTGCAGAAGATGCAAACTCAATTGGTTGATCGACCTGCATTCGGAAAATTGCAGCGCACCGCCCGCCATGGTTTCATGGATGGCTACACTCGGTGGATAAGTGATGACAAAGACGATGAGGCCGTAAATGGGGTGGCGGAAAATGAGGAAGGCGGGCAACATGATCATGATCACGACGAGGATGGGCAAGATGAAGAAGAGTCTCCTGGAGATGGTGAAGGTGCGGAAGCAGACCAGGATGATGATGATCTAGATGCTGGAGCAGACGATGGAACAACGTCATGCTGGGTGTGGGACCCCTATGTTCAAGAACTGCTTCTCAAGCAGACGAGTAACGCCAGGGTTGCCGCTAGAGAGAAAGCCAAGCTTGCGCAACTTGAGAAAGACGCGGTTACTCCATTGTATGAAGGATGCAATCCCGATGATACCCGGTTGAATGTAACGCTCAAGGCTATGGAGATGAAGACAAAACATAAATGGACCGACGTAAGCTTCGACGATATGATGGCATTCTGGCACGATCGTCTCCCGGAGGGGAACACGTGTCCAACTAGTATCGAGGACGCCAAGAACACGTGTCCTCTTGATCTACCGCACATTAGATACCACGTCTGCATCAACGATTGCATCATTTATCGGGGCGAGGACGCGGAGAAAACCACATGCCTGGTGTGCCAACATCAATCTATATCTCGGGCTGTTGAAACAGGAGCTAGCCATGTTATAGGAATCCGGAGCCAATACGTATGACGCTGTCGCACAAGATTATTTCACTATGAGAGCCGCGTTGGTCACTATGGTGCAAGACTATCCAGGTTGCGGATATTTCTCGAGGCAAGTTATCCAAGGATTCTACGCATGCGTTAGGTGCATGGATAACACGACCTATCTCCAACTAGAGAAAGATCCAGGGTCTTCGAAAACCGTGTTCATGGGGCACCGAAGGTGGCTTGGAAAGAATGATGCATGGAGAAAAAATGGAGATCTGTTCAATGGAAAATCTGAGATCCGAGGAATCCTAGAGCGGAGGAGCAGCGAAGAAGTGGATGAATTGCTGAAAAACTAGAAAGAGTGTCCTAAACCGGGAAAGAAGTGAAAGAGGCAGCAAGACAAGCCGTTGATGAAGGTATGGAAAACAAGGTCTGTTTTTTGGGAGTTGCCATACTGGAAGTTTCTCCTCATGCCTCATAGCCTTGACATCATGCATATCACGAAGAACATGTGCGAGAGTCTGGTCGCCACCCTAATCAACATGCCAGATAGGACGAAAGATGGTCCTAAAGCAAGGAACGACTTGATATTCATGGGCATCCGGAAGGATCTTCACGGAGGACGCCCTACTCCTGATGATCAGGAAGATGACGATGATCATCAGTCGGAGGCGACACAAGGTCGTCGAAAGGGTAAAAAGGTCAAGAAGAACGAATATTACTGCCCCCCTTCGTGCTTCAGACTAAGCCAGGATGAGATGAAACAGTTTTTCAAGTGCCTTCTAGGAGTCAAATTTCCTTACGGCTACATGGGCAAGATAAGCAGGTACCTAGATGAGGCTAAGCAGAGGTTTAGTGGGATGAAGTCTCACGACTGTGCCATGATAATGACGCAGATACTTCCGGTTGCACTACGAGGTATAATGGACGATCATGTCCGAGAAACATTGTTTGGGCTCTGCAAGTTTTTCGACGTCATCTCTCGAAAGTCAATTGGCGTGAAACAGCTCGGGAGGCTATAAGAGGAGATCGTGGTGATACTATGCGAGCTCGAGATCTACTTCCCGCCCGCATTCCTCGACATTATGGTGCATCTGCTGGTCCATATCGTGGAGGATATCATCCAACTCAGGACGATGTTCCTCCGCAGCATGATGTCGCTCGAAAGGATGAACGGACACATCAAAGGATACGTTCGCAACAGGTCCCGTCCATATGGAAGCATAGCCAAGGGCTTTCCGTCCGAAGAGTGCATCTCTTTCTGCACGAATTATCTAGGCATCGAGAACCCTGTCAGTCTTCCCGTCAATAGGCACCTTGGCAAGCTCGACGGATCGGGTCACTGAGAGGGTCGTCGCGTACTGCATGCAGACTACGATTGTCGACGCGCAGACTTTGATAGAGCAAACCTGGTCGTGCTACAACATTTAGAACTAGTCGGTCCTTGGGTACAAAAGCACAAAAGGTCAATCGAGAAGAAGTACAGTGACCGGGGAATACAGAGGACGCAGGAAGAAATAATCAAAGAGCACAACTCAGATTTCACGCGTTGGTTTAGGCAGACGCTCCTAGATAATCCCCCGCAATCGCATTCTGCGGAGGAAAACATCATATTCAACTTGTCGCAGGGACCCATGCACAACCTGGTGACCTATCAGGCGTAGAATATCAACGGCTACACATTCTACACGGAGGAAAAGGACAACAAGTGTGACTATCAGAACTCAGGCGTAACATCGGAATTCTACACCGATGACAACATAAAGGAAAGATTTTATGGAAGGATCGAGGAGATCTGGGAGCTCGACTACTGTGGATAAAAGGTGCCGATGTTCCGTTTCAGATGGGCCAAGAGCGTCGAAAGAGAAGACCGGTATTTCACAACCATGTTAATACCCGAAGCAGTCAAATCCACGGCCGCCGGTGCGCACGTCGCCGCGAAAAATGAACCGTGGGTACTGGCTAGAAAAGTGGACCAATGTTTTTTTATTACCGACCCGACAAAGCCTAGTCGTGTTGTCATGAGGAGAGGAAAAAGAAACATCATCGGAATGGATGGAGTCACCAACGAGCAAGACTTCGACCAGTATGGCGATCCAAAGATTGAAGATGACGACGACTACGATGAAGAAACATACATCACAAGAAGAAAAAGGACAAGCTTACCCAAAAAAGGTAGCCCGTTCGAGCGAAGAAACATAAAAGTGTCGGGGCTAAATTATTCAACCGCGACAAAGAAGGGAAAAAAGATTGTAAAACGCTAGCTCAAAAAGATTGTAAAACGCATGCTCAAAAAAGATTGTATTGATGCATATGGATGGCATATTATTAATGGACACATTATTATTTAATTTCTTTCTACTTTGAATCACTTTTGTACCACTTTTTATGATATATATGTACCGCTTTTGTCATATAAAACATATAACATATATTTTATATAGTTTACATAATTTTTGGGATATTTTTTAACATTTTAAAGTAGTTTTAAAATAAAAACAAAAAATGGGGGCACCAGGGTTCGAACCTGGGTGCTCCAGGTTTAGTGAGCGTACATAGCTAGGGCAGAACCAGTGGGATATGGAAGTGCTAGTGTCAACAAACAGGGCGGCAACCCTCTTGTTTGACTTGACCCGACACTTAGCCGTAGCGCATCCTTACCTAGTGCGCTACGGGTAACCGTAGCGCACTAGGTAAGGGTGCACTACGGCTAAGTGTTATGACAAGTCAACTGCTGCGCACGGTCCTCTCCCATCTATCTCAAACAGATCGAGCAGCTGGCACGCGACGCCGGCCGATCTGCCTGCCGCCGCTGCCGCCTGGCCCATGGAGGAGGAGAGGAGGCCGCCGCGTCCGAGGAGGAGGATAGGAGGCCGCCACGCGTCCGTGGAGGAGCTCCGTCCGTGATCTTCGTCATCGTCCACACGCTCTTCATCGTCTTCGTCTTTGAGGTGAGCGTCCCCTCTCCCCCTCTCTCCCTCTCTCCCCTCTCTGACCTAGAACATCATTGCCTACCAGCCTCCCTGAGCCACCCTCCCACAAGCACCGCTCCCCTCACTAAACCACCAGAGAACCTCCACCAGTAATCTTTGCACCAAATTTTGTGAGGGGGTCCTCCTGTGCTGGATTCATGAACAAACATCATTCTTAATCGAGTTGCTACTTTGTCTAGGATTTAAGCATAAGATTATTTTCTCGTAGTCTAAGAAGGGGATGATTGAAGATGAATGTTGACATGTACCCTAGATTTTTAGACCAATTTGTAGAAGAGGTGATCATGTGGAAGGTTCTTGTGTTCTTTCAAAGTAACAGCCAACTTTCCAAATTTGCAAGACAAGGCATGTAATTTCTTGGTGCCAAACCAGCATGTATAGCCTTGTAGTGTACTTACTAGCTACTGTTCAAAGTAGTAGTAGTTACTGATGCATCTAAGAGTCATACTTAATTAGTTTCTGCAAGCAAGGCATGGCATGGATTAGTAGTGTGACACTGAGGCTCGGTAGTAGGTGCAACTTCAGTGATCCATGAATGCACGAGGGTCGGGACTAAAGACATGGCTCGTGCCTTATGGCACACATTTAATCGGTAGCACCATCTGGATGATACTACATGACATGTGTACTTGTCCTCTGATTTGCATGCACATGCTAATGTACTACACTTTAAAATATTCCAAGCAAGTCATGGCAGCTACGGAAATATGATTTAGGATGTAGGGAGTACATATATATTCCAAGCAAGTCATGTTAGTAATCCAACGTTCTTTGGAAGACAAGTTCATTTGCTTGAGTAGTCGGGTCAACGAGTACAAGTCCGTGCATGTTTCATATCTAGATCTTTTCTCTTGGGGGTTCAATTTTGTTTTTGTGCAATCCATTCCTGATACAGAATGAACCAAATAAATTGATATTTCAGGCAGTATTACTGTATTATATAATTGTTACAATTACCTTCTGCATCTGTCAGGCTGCCAAATCAGAGATATTGGTTGATCGAGGGAAAAAATAGATAAATTATGCTAAAGAGTGTTTTTAAATAGTACAGGTGCTTCAACAACTTTTCCTAAATTGTTGTCGTGTTGTTAGACACGGGCACATACATGCTCCTATACAATGGGTGAGTGATTAGAAAAATAAAAGGGCCAGGGTTTCACCTTTTTAGTGATCATGCACTCATGATTGTTTTAGTGATCATGTTACTGTTTAATTTGATTCTAATAAAAACATTTGTTTGAGGGTCGCAAAATACTTGGACAAGTTTTTATTGCATGTTATATTGCTGCTATGTGCACCACCTGATATAACTTCCATTTGTAGGACATTTCTATGTTCTGGGGGTGTCTTAACCTTTTTTTCAATTATCCAGTACTGTATTGGCATATTTTTTCTGAGAATTCCTTGTTTACTATTAGCCACACAGTCATCTGGATACTCGCAAACATCAGTCTTATAACTAGACAGATGATTCATTTTGCCATTTTAGGAAAAACAAACTGTTGTATGGGAATGCTGGTAACAAATTAGTGTACTGATCCTGTGTACTCGTACTCCCTCCGTTTGACCATCTATTTGATTAAAAATTATGACTTACATGCCACAAAAATTTAACTAATGGAAACTTCTTTTAAATGTGAATCCAGTGATATACTTTTTGTTGCGTATTACTATATATTGTCTCTTATCTTAAGTTGTTATAACCTATAACTATAACATGAGAGACACTCAGCTCATTGTGTTAAATACCAGTTAGATTGGTTGATGTGCTTTGTTGTATTCGTAGCTATATTACCCTGCCTAGTTGTATTCGTATGCAGGTGCTTGTATAAAATGAGTCCTGATTTTCGCTGAAATGTTGATTAACTTCCGTTTCGGCAGAAATCGGGCACTCCTAGTTTAACAAAAATGAGCAAAGGTCATGCCGGATTTTTCCGCGGACTTTACTAACCATTATTTGCCTTTTATTAGTGCAAACATGTGTGACAACGACGAGGCTGGCTCTTCTCAGTGTATCAACGCTGAAGGAGAGGTGAGACCTCCAAACAGACCCTTGCCATTCTGGGAGGAGGTCGAGCGGCTAGAAAGCATAACAGAGGGCGATGAAGAATACAACCCTTCTGAGAGCGACGACGATGAGATGGAAGACGCGGAGGAAGAAGAAGCGGCCGAAGGAACGACGGATGATGAAACCACTGATGGCGGCGAGGGCACAACAAGTGGTAGTAATCCGCCTAAGAAGAAGAAGGAAAGGCGCCCGAACACGGTCGACACCGTCAGAGAGGAAATTACCGAAGTGATCCCAATAGGGGTTCCTTTGGCGCCCGACCATGTCGTCGAGGCTATCATCGGGACTGCCATCTCGATCAACACCGAGAATCTCCGACATAAATATAATGGCCATTTGCACACACTCCTCTTCGAGAAGCTGCACGCAAGATACAAGTTCCCCCTTCAGTATCAGAACACAGATTATCATGGGAATGAAGTAAATAAATCTGCCATCACGAGGATGAGCACCGCCTTGGCCAGCTGGAGAACCCGGATAAAGAAGAAGATATTTAAAGAAGGGAAAAGTCTCGAGGAGATCTAGAAGATTGACCCGTAGATCACCGAAGATCAATTCCAGGAGTTCAAGGCCAAGTGCAAATCCGAAGCAGCCAAGGCCTCGAGTAGGCGGGGAAAGGAATTGCAGGCGATGAATATAGGTCACCACCATCTCGGATCTGGTGGTTACAGAGCTGTGGAGCCCAAATGGGATAAGGAGGGCGACGAGTATAGAGCTAAGGGGATACCTAACCCCTTTTCGAAATTCGAAAACAAGCAGCTTGGAAACTTTATCAGGGCTTGTTACCATGTGGACCCCAAAACCAAAGAACTCACCGCGGAAACTAAGGTGAAGGACTTTGAGGTTCTTATGGTAAGTAATTTAATTACCACGGATCAAATCGATTACATTCTAATCGATCAAGTCGAATTTCTAAATGGTTCACGTTACTTCTTCTGCAGGAGCAGGAAATTGCTAGTCAGGGATCCCATGGTTCCTCATCCCACGGGTCGACGGCGGCCACCCGGTGGGATAACCCTTTTAACAAGGCAATGAACTGGGCCAAGAAAATCACGCCGGTTACAAAAAATCCATCGTCGATTGGCCGTCTGGCCGGCTTCGGGGCTAAGAATTGGGTGGCTAATTTTGGTCCACCCCCAAGGACGCGTGTGGAGGGAAGGAGCGACGAGGAAAACCGCGAGGTTTAGGAACTTAAGGAACAAGTGGCGCGGATCCCGCAGATCGGCCAAGACAACCTGGCAATCACCCTCACCTCCATCCTGCCTACCTTCGTGGAGTCAATAGCGAACCGGAGTGCGGGTTGTCGACAAGGGCCGTGCCCGATTCCAAGAATGGTCAGTAGCCACTCAAACAATGTGGCGCTGGCGAACCGGGTGAATTATGTGTTCGTGACTCCGCCTGCTAGCACGAAGGCGCCGGAAGCATTGGTGACTCTGCCCGCTAGCACGAAGGCGCCAGAAGCATTGGTGACTCCCCCAGCCATCACCGCGGGCACCGGAGCTTAATGCAACCGATAGAGAGAATACACCGGCGGCCTGCACCGCGCCATCAAGCATCCCCTCTGTCTCTTGCACGCCCGTCGTATGCGGTGCCTCGTCATTAGCCAAGCTCGACGCCATCACAGTAAACCAAATACTTTACCTCCTTGCCATTTATTACTCTTATGGCATCTTTTTAATGCCATACATGTTTTTCACAGACGGATGTTCCATGCACTCTCTTAAGCTTCGTGAACAATGAGTTGAGGGATGTTTCCAAGGGTACCATCATTCAACCCTTGCACCGCACGTTCCACTCAAAGACGATGCCAGATAGCGTGCATAGGGTTAAAATTATCTAGGTGCTAAGGGCCTGCGACGACCTGGAACCTCCCTTTCAACCCCCAGGAGCGGATGAAGAAGAGTCGGCTGTCCTCAGAAGTTGCTTCGGCTTATTCCTGCTATGGCCAAAGAGCATGATTCATTTGTGGATAGCCAGGGCCATCACCCCACAGACAACAACACCGCCTGTCGTGCCAGCGCCAAGCCATGGCAAGACCCCCACACCGCTACCGCCGTCACCTCCACGCGATTGTTCGGCTGGTCATATTGACATGACCATGGCGCAGGATCCGAATGAGGATGACGAAGATTACTTCGATGATTTCATCAACACTAATCTTTTCCCCGGCGACCTAAATGAAGACCCAGCTGGTGGCCCTGCAGAGAAAGCCACTTGCAACAAACATCTCTTTGGTTCTTAGGAGACGCCTCCAGCTTGCACCTTCACCAAGCTAGCGGATACATCCAACCGGCCCTTTGTTCTAAGCCCTGACACACTACATAGGGCGATCGATGCTTAGATTGCGGTGCCTACCCACTTCCCAAAAGGCAAGAAGACCAGGAAAAGAAAATCTCGCAGCTCGAGCCAGCCGGTGGCGTCAACTGCGAATCCGATCAGGTTTCAGGGCGGGCCACCAAGACCCAAGGGTATTATGTGGAGGATGCATGTGGCGGGTGAGCCCATGCTAACTAAGAAATTGCTCAGGCTCGCCACTTCAGAAATGAGGAGTGTGCATTATCGGTGTGCTGACGATAGAGAGACGCCTTCTTGCGAAGAAAGATCCCTCGCACCTGGTATTCGTGGTTAAGGTGCCACGAGGCTTGGGCTTTGTCGATAATGTCCCCGTGGATCTATTCTTCCTGCGGTTTGACAACATCTTCAATATGTTCCACCTGTATCCGCTACACTATACCATGGTATGCCTGTGTTCTCTTAGCCTGGCCATTCAGATCATTCGTGGACTCGTACCTCCAAGGCATCTTGGTGGTGAACAAGACAAAGGAATACATTCTCGTGCCTTTCTTTCCCGAGTAAGTCATTATTCACTCGCCGCCATAACATGCTTTATTAGATTTTCATCATTTTTTCCAACACATTCCATTTGAATTGTTTTGCGCAGAGATCAACACTGCACACTCATCTGCTTGTCACCGAAACATTCACACGCCACGTATTTCGACTCAGGGAGTCAAGAAAAGAAGAAAAACTATGACAAGATCAAGGAAGTTCTGGATGATGCTCTCACCGTCTATGCCTCAGCAGAAGGCGCCACCTTCATGCGTAAGAAGCTCAAGTTTGGCAGGCACGTCTTCACCCATGTGACGGAATTCCCCTGCGTGAAGCAGCCGACAGACAGTCAGAAGGAAGCCTACTATGCACTCCATCACATAGGGTGTTCCTACTAGAGCAACAGAATTCTACGCTGCCAGATCATCTCAAACGGTGGGCCAAAGCCAAGGCCAGGATCAATGATTCAGATATTAGACAAGAGATGTATCGCATCCAGCAACAGTTTGGGGCAATCATCAGCCGTGATGTCATGACTTCAGGGGGGTCTTCTACGGAGGCAATCCCCCGAATAACCGTGACGTAGTAGATCGCCTAAAGATGCAGGGTGACTATAGGGCATTCATGACGAAACAAGGCGTCCTCCCGTTCCCTGAGTCGAGCCAGAAGTATTGATGTGTTGGTCTAGTTGTAGTTCTTTATCCCCACAAGTACTTGTGTGTGTCGACATGTACATGCTACTACTTGGTATTTTTTGCTTACTTTGTTACCTTATTTGATAAGTATATCTTTATATGCGACTTTTACTTGTTTTTTCACCCACCATTTAATTATTATTGCCAACTTTTAGATGATGTCGTACGTCGTGTACAAGGGACGGGTTCCCGGAGTCTACGATGATTGGGAAGACTGCCGGAGACAGGTGCACCGTTTCAATGACAATAACTACAAAGGGTACAACACTATGGCGGAGGCGGAAGCTAGATACGCGCACTATCTAGCGGGAGTTAGGACGAGGAACCGGATGAAGACCTACACCTATGTCGCGGTGATGGTTATCGTCCTTGGTTGTCTGTCCTGCATGTTCCTACTTTAGATGTGTAGGCGAGCTTCTGCGAGGTCTAACTTGGTTGAGACATGTATTCATGTTATCACTAGCTACTTTGTAACTTGATCGAAATAATGTAACTTATACTGTTATTTATGTATGTGACTTATATATATGTATTTGTTTCTATCTTATCTGTGTATTTATTTCTGTATTGTATATCTGTGTATTTATTTCTGTACTGTATATATGTGTATATCAGCTGTATTGTATATAATCTGTATTGAATATCATCTGTATTGAGTATTTCTTTTTTTAAAAAGCTTAGCCGTGGCGCACAAATACTTGGTTAGTGGCGCACTACGTGAGTGGTGCACGTTGTCAAATACTAGTAGTGCACTATGTCATGCGCCACGGGAAAAACAGTAGTGACGCACAAGGCAGTGCGCTACCACTAACTCGAGATACCAGAAGATTGGCAAAGCGCGCATGTGCACTTTTAGTCAGAAGCGCAGAAGTCGTGGCACACCCCTAGTGCCCCACGGAAGGAGAAAACAGGTGTGCCACAGACGTGCGTTTTCCTAGTAGTGTCAGCTTCGTTGTTGGAGGCAGTGAACTGCATTCGCGGAATGTATTTCAGCTTGTCTCCCTGGGGGGATGTCAGTATGACACCTGCGCCAGTTCTGTCCTTTCATTTGGATCCGTCGAAGTGCATTGTCCAGAGGTAGGACATATCTGGCTTGTCGGGGAGCTGGTTCTCCATCTAGTGCACGAGGAAATCAGGGAGGATTTGCGACTTGTTCGGATCGCACTTTTCGTGTGTGATGTCTCGTGGAGACAGTTCGATTCCCCAAAGCGCGACTCGCATGGTGGCATCAGGGTTATTAAGTATATGCCCGAGCGGGGCGTTGTTGACCACCATGATTGAGTGCTCCTGGAAGTAGTGGTGCAGTCGCCTGGCTATCATGAAGACGTCGTACGCCAGCTTCTGGTAGTGCGGGTACCACTGTTTTGTTGGCGTGAGCACCTCGCTGAGGTAGTAGACTAGGCGCTGGACCCTGTGGACCTTGTTTTCTTTGGCTCGTTCCACCATAAGCACAGTGCTGCACCTGGTTGGTGGCGGAGATGTAGAGCAACAGCAGCTCTTTTTCGCGTGGAGTCACTAGTACCGGCGAGGTGGATAGTAAATGCTTGAGGTCCTCGAATGCTTCTTGTGCCTCGTCTGTCCACTCGAATTTGTCAGTTTTGCAGAGAAGTTGGTAGCAAGGTAATGCCTTTTCGCCCATGTGACTGATGAATCGACTGAGCGCCGCGATTCGCCTCTTACATTCTTCGGCTTCTACATGGCTAGTATGGCCTTTATTTTCTTCGAGTTTGCTTCGATCCCTCTCGCAGAGATGAGATACCCGAGTAACTGCCCAGATGGCACGCCGAAGGCGCATTTGTCCGGATTGAGCTTGATCTGGTAGCGGTCGAGGTTGGCAAAGGTATCGCATAGATCGTTGATTAGCGAGGCTTCCTCCTTGGTTTTGATGACGATGTCGTCAACGTAGACTTGGATGTTGCAACCAAGTTGATTCTTGAGACAAGCCTGCATGCACCGCTGATAGGTGGCTCCTGCGTTTTTAGCCCGAAAGGCATCGTGTTGTAGAAGAACACACCAAAGGGCGTTGTAAACGCCATTTTCTCCTGATCCTCCTCCTTCATTCGAATCTGATTGTAGCCTAAGTAGGCGTCGAGGAATCAGAGACGCTCACATCCCGTGGTGGAGTTGATGATTTGGTCGATTTGCGGTAGCGGGAAGTGATCCTTTGGGCAGTGCTTATTTAAGGAGGTGAAGTCCACACACATCCGCAGGATATCCGTGTCTTTTTTGGGCACGAGCATTGTGTTAGCGAGCCAAGTACTTTCCTTGATCTCGTGTATGAATTTTGCATCGACGAGTCTGTTGATCTCCATTCCGAATGCTTTTTCTCTTGGTTCAGACAGTCGCCGAATTGTCTGCTTGACTGGCCTTGCGTCTGGATTCGGGTTGAGTGAGTGCTCGGTGAATTCCCTGGGAACTCCTGGCATGTCTGCTGGACACTAGGCGAAGATCTTCCAGTGCTCACGGAGGAATTCGACGAGCGCGAGTTCCTATGCGGAACTCAAGTTGTTGCCGATGAGGGCCGTCTTGGTCGGGTCCGTTGGGTGGACTTGGACTTTCTTCGTTTGCACCGACGAGTCGAAGGACAGGTCGGGTGAACTTGGCCTTCTCAGGGGAGGCAGACTGTTGTCTGTTGACTCCTTTAATCTTGCGAGTTCCTCCTGCATGTCGAAGGACTGGGAGATTCTGTTGAATTCCCTGTCACAGTTGTCGGACCTCTCGAAGTTTCCGTTGATCGTGATGACGCCATTTGGTCCCGGCATCTTCATCTGCAGGTAGGCATAGTGCGGCACTACCATGAACATTGCGAACGTGACACGTCCGAGGATGCAGTGGTATAATGAAGGCCAGTCGACGACTTCGAAGTTGATGCGCTCTCGCCGAAAGTTTTGTGGCGTGCCGAAGATGATGTCGAAGTTGATTTTGCCTAGGGGATATATGCCCTTCCTTGGGACGATGTCGTGGAATGTCGTGTCCACGACTTCCAGGCAAGTCAGGGGGATCCTCATCGCACGGAAGGTACTCGCGAACATGAGGTTAATGTCGCTGCCGCCATCCATGAAGACACGACCCATATCGAAGCCCTTAATCCGTGCCTCGAGTATGAGGGGACAGTGGCCTAGACGAGGAACTTGTCACGGGTGGTCACGCCTGTCGAAGGTGATGTAGGAGTCGATTCCATTGAGGTACTTAGTGGTGGAAGTTGGAGAGTTTATCGCCAAGTTGACTTGGAGAGTGATAGCCTTCTGCACTCGATTTGAGGGACGCCCTTTTTGGATCATCCCCATGTTGCCCACAGCTCGTGGGTATGGTTCGCCTCTATGATGGTGGACCGGTGCGGCCGCGGGTGGTGGTGGTCCGAACGGTGGTGGAGGAGCTCCATGTGCCACAACGCCTGGGGCGGCTCCATAGCGCCTGTTGACCATGTCGCGATTCATCCGGGTCAGGCCCTCGTGAAGTTTGAAGAACTCGCGGCAGTCCTTGAGAAGGTGGATGGATTTCTTCTTGCCATCGTGCTTGTCGATGTAGAAGTGCACGTTGCATGGCCCGGACAGTTTGTCCTCGATAGATGTTGCGGGTGCCTCTTCGTGAGTGCGGACTTGCCACACCTGCGTGTTTTTTCCGTTGTCGGGGTATCCACTATTGCGGTTGTCGTCGCGTTTATCAGCGTTGTCGGTTGTGGCCATGTTGACCTTGTCACGATCATCATAGACGCGCATCCGACGCTTGCCTCGGCGGTCAGTCTGCGCTCGAGGTTGTCATCGTCGGAGTAGGTATGGTTCTTCACCGAGTCTTCTTTGTCAGCCATGGATTCACGATTTCCATCAGGTGGTCGATCGTTTTGGGCTTCGAGTGGCCTAGCTCCTCCTTGAGCTCTATACGGCGAACACCGCTGTTGAATGCGTCGATTGTGCGGTCCTCCGAGATGTTTTCTATGGAGTTCTTGATGATGGACCACCTCTGGATGTACGAGCATAGCAATTCGCCTAATCTTTGCTGGCAGCTTCTCAACTTTTTGATTGATGTGGGTCTTTTCTAAGTGCCCTTGAAATTGCGCACAAAGCTGTAGACCAGCTCTTCCTAGCTGCGAATGGATACGCGCAGGAGGTATTTGAGCCATGCGCGAGCGGCGCCCTGCAGCTGTAGCTGCAGGAATTGCATGGCCGTTCTTCGACTCCCGCCATGTAGTCTGATGGAGGAGATGTGGTCCTCCAACCAGATTTTCGGGTCCTGTAGACCGTCAAATTTTGGGTTCTCCGACGGGAGTTTGAACCCTTTAGGCATTCTCTTCTGCCTGATGGCCCTGCTGAAGCATCTGGCACCGCAGAGCTCAGTCTCGTCTTCATCTAAGTTAGTCGAACGAGTGCGTCTTGCCCGCATCTTGTCGACTTTGCGCTGCGTGAGGTCATCGCAGGCATCATAGTCGCGATCATGCCGCCGTGAGCAGCGACACCGAGACAGATCGTGGCTATCGTTGCTGGACGAGGGTGAGGAGTAGTGTTTTGCCAGAGCCTTGCTTTTCTTTGGCTCTGGTGCAGGCTCTTTGTCGAGGGCGGCCTCGACTAGCCCCAAGCCCGCGATCGTAGATCGATGCATGGCAGCTCGTGGATCTCCAGCTGGCGCCTGGTTGTTGAGGAGGTACATGGTGGCTGCCGTTACCACGGCTTGTGGCGTCTTCGGGAGCATGTTGCCCCGCGTATCCACCGTCATGGAGCCGAAGTCGAGGACATTCGCGGCTTCTACGCGCTCCTCCTTGGTAAGGTGGGCCAGTCGAGATCTTCTCTTGTTGGCCAGGTACTCGTTGCCTTTGGAGGAGGATCCTCCGTGGGAGGAGAGCCCGGCTCGTCGAAGGCTTGACTCGTCCGCCGCCTTTTGCGCGCCTCGAGTTACGTGATTGCATGTAGCTGGCGTCTGTATTCCTCCTTCACTAGCCAATGGTAGCCCATCAGCATGTCCTGCGGGGAGTTGATGGGTAGAGGATTGCCTCGTAGAGCTTCTCGACAGCGGGCCCACTCGTTGTCGTTGAGCCTGATCACTACACGCTCCCAGTGTGTTCGTTCACTATGGTCGGCGGTTCTCCTCCCGCTCCATTATTGACGGGCACGCCGTTGCCACCATTGGTGGGGCCTCTGTTAGGTATGTCACCATTGGGTGGACCGCCGTTGGGTATGCCACCGTTGGGTGGCCTGGTGCTAGATCCGATGCCAGCGTTATCGCAATTGGCAGTGGTGTCGCCCGCGTTGATGACAGTGCACATGAAGTGATTGTGGAAGCTATTGCTCCCGCAACTTGCTGATGTCGATGTCCGTACTCCCAGCTATTGCTAGGCTCCATCTTCTATGGCTAGGTCACCCAGATCAGATCCACGACTGATGTCGATGTCCGTACTCCCAGCTATTGCTGAGGTGTTGAGCTTGCTGAGGGTGCTGATTGGTGGCGGGAACCACGATGCTGGAGGAATCACGGGTGCCGTCGGCTGGTCAAGCATGCGAAGCGTGCCCAGCTGACCAACCTAGAAGCGGAAGCTCCCAATCGCCAGACTGATTCCATCGCCCACGGACTCGAAAGCCGGGCGAGTGGCTGGCGTGTGGACGGTGAAGTCGAACGCGCCGAAGAGCTGGCGAATCCCCGCTATTGCAGAGTTGTAGATCGCGGTTGATGGGGCCGAGGAAGGTGCAACATCATCACACCCAATTCCCACAGACGGCACCAAATGACAAGGGTTTAACTCGTCAATGCCCATTGTAAAGGACTTGGTTTTTGGAGAAGGAGGGAGCGCTGGAGGCATTAGTCGGCTAGAAAACAAGCACATAGGGACGCAAGTTTTACCTAGGTTCGGGCCTCGTAGAGGTCCCTACTCCTGCTTGTCTGCTCTTGGAATTAACGAAGGAATCGAAGATTACATGGGTGCGCAGATGCAATCTGGCAAGAGTTGTGGAAACTAGGGTTATGTGTGTCCTCCTCGCCGCCCACTCCTAACCTTTATATAGATAGGCTAGGTCTCGGGTAGCAGGTCGAGTCGGTTATAGATTAGGGTTTTTCCTTTGAACTTTCTATCTTAAGCTTCTTCTTGTCTCGCAAGAAATCGAGAGTCCGTGGGCCACTCGAATTCTCCACTGGGTCTTAGCAACACCGTGGGCTTCTGCCTTATATGGACCGTATATACCAAACTCGAGTACCTGTAGGGTATACCCATGTCAACTTCTAAGCAAACAAGTCAAACCGTAGATCAAGGCAAATAAATAGACATGAGATCAAGGCAATTCATCTTAACAAGCAACTCAAGCTATTACTAGAGTTACCATCAAGCCTACCTTGAGGTAAGGATAGGTATTTTGAAATGTTGGAGATTGAATGAGGTGACAGTTCTTGGTATTTCTACCAAGAGTAGAATTCAAAAGCTTTATAAAAGGTTTTGGAAAAGCTAGTGGTAAGAGTAGTTGAAGGTTCTGTCTTGAAAACATAAGGATATTATACTTTATAGATCTCTGTAATTTTGCCAATTGAAGCTAATAAAATAGTTAGGTTTGCAAAGCCATCTTGGCTAAAGTTTTGAAATGCCAGAACATTTGAGAATATGTAAAATGAGCCAGGATAGTTTTGTTAAATATTGTCAACTGATGTTGAGGTAAGGAGTATCTCATCTACTACACATTTAGATGCATAAGCACAGTTAGACAACAAGCAAACACTTCAGCATTAAACAAGAAAAAGTTTTTGTTCCCCCTGATTTTTGCATTCTGGACAACTAATCAGGGTTGTTGAAATTAGGATGTTACAGAAACGACTAAAAAGATTCTAGAATGATGGAGAAGTGTGTTTTGAGATTTGTGCATATCATTCAGTGTGCTAAAGACTATCAATAGTACTTATCTTCTAGATGCTAGAATGGAAATGAAGATCAAACGGGCAATGTTCAAAGCTAATAAACATAGACTTCTACGTTGACACACTTTGTCAAGCCTAACTTTGACAATTGCAGCAGCCACAAAAGTGTGGCTTAGAAAATCAAAGCCACAAAGTGTGGCAAAACTTGGCAATAATTCACTCTATGACCTATGGACCATATGTTTAATAAAGTCTGGCAAGCCAAACTATGGCAAAAAACCAAACACATACCAATTTGCCAAACTTTGGGTTGGCAAATTCTAGCTAGGAACCAAATAGTTCCAAAGTACTAGAAGCAAATATACACCCATACTTATAGATGTCGATCAAATTTATAATTTTTTGAGCTTTACCTATTATATAATCTTACAACTATATATTGTACAGATAAGTTTGAACACTGATTGTTGAATCAAGACTGGCAAATCCCAACATTGCAAACCATTGGATCTTCTATCTGTTCTAGCATCTAGAAGATTTTATTGATAGTCTTTAGCACAATGAATGTTATGCGCACAAGCCTCAAATCACTTCTCCATCATTATTCTAGAATCTTCTCAGACATTTCCCTAAACCAGGTTACCAAAATTTTCAAGTATTAGATATAGCTAACAAACATTTACTTCTACTAGTACTAGTAAAACGCACGTACCGCACACGTATATACTGTATGAAATGGGATTTAACAAAAATTAAGTCAATAGTCTTGTTAGAGAAAAAATGCATACATTAAGTCTATTAATAATAACTATCTACACATGTTGAAAATACAACCTACTATCCTATGAAATTTTAGGGGTGGTGACATGATGGTTCTAGAACATGGTGGCATTTGCTCTAGGTACTATTCAACATGAATCCAGCTGCTCTGAACCATTGGATCTAACAACCCAACGGTCAGGATTGGTGCTATGGATCCTATTCAAAATTGCTGCATTATATTAGTAGAGATACATGATACAAAGTACAAGAACCAAATATATATACACCCATACTTTATAGAACCCCATCAAATTTTAAAAAAATTGAGCTTAACCTATTATATAATCTTATCTTACCACTATATATAGTGTACGGATAACTTTGAACTTTGACCATTGGATCAAGACTGGCAAATCCTAATACTTCTAAAATTAAGTTGGCTCTTCTATCCATTCTAGCATGCATCTAGAAGATTCTATTGATGCTCTTTAGCGTAATGAACGCTCTGCACAAACTTCAAAACATACTTCTCGGTAGCACTAGAATCATCTTCGTCATTTCTCTAGAGCATGTCGGGTATTAGGTAACTAATAGTAGGTTGATTTCTACATGATACAAAGTACAAGAACCAAATACACACCTGGTACTTTATGGACATAACTCGGAATTATAATTATTTTTTGAGCTTCACCAATTATAATTTTAGATAAAAAATAATATGGCATACTTCTACTATCCGATTCTCATGTGCAAGGCATGTGCAACTTACTAGTAAGATATATAACATGAAAAACTTTGAACATCGATCGTCGGATATAGATTGACAGATTCAAACATGGATGATTGTTGGATCTCTCACAAATTCAAGAAAGAATCTATCGTGCTTACTTGTAGTTCAAATTTGACCTATTTTAGTTAAATCGACATAAAGTTATTTAAGTGCATGGGTGTAGTTAGCTAATATATAGGTGACATGGGTATACCCTACAGGTACTCGAGCTTGGTATATACGTCCTGAATATAGTAAAGTCCCACGGTGTCGCCAAGGCCCAAATGAAGAACTCGAGTAACCTATGGACTCTCGATTGCTTGAAGAACAAGAAGAAGCTAAATATAGAAAGTTTAAAGGGGAAAACCCTAACCTGTAACTGACTCGACCTGCTACCCAAGACCTAGCCTATCTATATAAAGGCTAGGAGGGGGCGGCGAGGAGGACACACGCAACCCTAGTTTCCACAACTCTCGCAGATTGCATCTGCGCACCATTGTAATCCTCGATTCCTTTGATAATTCCACGAGCAGACAAGCAGGAGTAGGGACCTCTGCGAGGCCTGAACCTGGGTAAATCTTCGAGTCCCTGTATGCTTGTTTGCTAGCCGATAGATGTCTCCAGCGCTCCCTCCTTCTCCAAAACCCAAGTCCATAACAATGGGCATTGATGAGTTAAACCCTCGTCAATTGGCGCCGTCTGTGGGAATTGGGAGTGCTGATGTTGCGTCTTCTTCGGCCCCATCAACCGCGATCTACAACTCCGCAACAGCGGAGATTCTCCAGCTCTTCGGCGCGTTTGACTTCACCATTCACACGCCGGCCACTCGCCTGGCTTTCGAGTCCGTGGGCGACGGAATCAGCTTGGCGATCGGGAGCTTCCGCTTTCAAGTTGGTCAGATGGGCACGCTTTGCATGCCTGACCAGCCGACAGTACCATCGATTGCTCCAGCATCGTGGTTCCCGCCACCGATCGGCACCCTCAGCGAGTTCAACGCGTCGACAACAGTCGAGAATACGGTCAGCGACAGCAGTCACGAATCTGATCTGAGCGATCTAGCAACTAAAGATGGAGCCTATGGTTCCGGATCTGAAAGTTGCGGGAGAAGCAGCTTCCCCAACCACTTCATGTGCGCCGTCATCAACACGGGCGATACCTCTGCCAATCGCGACAACACAGGAAACTGTGGCAATGAAAACGACCCGCCTAACGGCAGCATACCTAATGGCAGCAACAGTCGCAACGGTGCCCCCATCAACAACAGAGGAGCGATCGAACCGCCAACCATGGTGAATGAAAATACGGGAGAGCACGTTGTCATCAAGCTCAATGACAACGAGTGGGCCCACTGCCGAGAAGCCCTACGAGGCAATCCCCTGCCTCTCGACTCCCCGCAGAGCATGCTAATGAGCTACCATTGGCTCCTAAAGGAGGAATACAGACGCCAAGTGCATACACTCGCGCAACTCAAAGCACGCAAAAAGGCGGCAGATGAATGGAGTCTTCGACGTACGGGGCTCTCCTCCCACGGAGGATCCTCTTCAAAGGGAAACAAGCACATCGCAAATAAAAGACGATCCTGGATGGCCC
The DNA here is from genome assembly GCA_023614405.1 of Avena insularis. Classification (NCBI taxonomy): domain Eukaryota; kingdom Viridiplantae; phylum Streptophyta; class Magnoliopsida; order Poales; family Poaceae; genus Avena; species Avena insularis. Next base: position 511,647,464 of record CM042690.1, read on the forward strand.
ATCTTACCGAGCAAGAACGCATAGAAGCTGCAAAGGTCCTTGACTTCAGCTCTATGACAGTCGACACACGGGGCAACATGGTCCCGAAGACGCCGCAAGCTACGGGAATAGCAGCCACCATGTACCTCCTCAACAATCAACCGTCGTCTGGAGATCCTCGGGCCTCCATGCACCAATCTACGATCGCAGGCTTGGGGTTAATCGAGGCCGCCCTTGACAAGGAGCCTACACTAAAGCCGAAGAAAGGCAAAGCGCTACTCCTCGCCCTCATCCAGCGACGACAGTCACGACCTGTCTCGGCGTCGCCGTTCACAGCGACACGACCATGACTATGATGCGCGTGATGACCTCACGCAGCACAAGATCGACAAATCAAGGGCGCGACATGCTCGGTCGACTGTCTTAGAAGACGAAGATGTGGAGCTCTGTGGCGCCAGATGCTTCAGCAGGGCCATCAGGCAAAAGTGAATGCCCAAGGGGTTTAAACTACCGTCGGACAACCCGAAGTTTGACGGCCTACAGGACCCAAAGATCTGGTTGGAGGACCACATCTTCTCTGTCATGCTTCACGGAGGAAGTAGAAGCACGGCCATGCAATGCCTACAGCTACAGCTGCAAGGTTCTGCCTGAGCATGGCTCAACAACCTCCCACGCGGATCCATTCGCAGTTCGGAAGAGCTGGTTTACAGCTTCGTGTGCAACTTCAAGGGCACATACAAACAGCCCGCATCAATCGAAGAGCTGAGATGCTGCCAGGAAAGATCGGGCGAATCGCTATGCTCCTACATCCAGAGGTGGTCCATCATCAAGAACTCCGCAGAGAACATCTCGGAGGATCGCGCGATTGACGCATTCAACATCGGCGTACGTCGCATAGAGCTCAGGGAGGAGCTGGGCCGCTCAAAGCCCAAAACCATCGACCACCTGATGGAAATCGCAAATCACTGGGCAGATGGAGAAGATTCGGTGAAAACCGTGTTCACTCTGACGACAAGGCAGAGATCGAGCGCAGACGCGACCGCCGAAGCAAACGCCGCATGCGCATCTACGATGACCGCGACGACGTAAACATGGTCGCAGTCGGCTATGCCGACAGACGCGACGATAACCACAATAGCGGCTACTGCAGCGGTGGATACCGCGACTCCGGAAAGACCACGCAAGTGTGGCAGCGCCGCAATCATGACGAGGCACCCGCAACATCCATTGAAGATAAACTGTCTGGGCCGTGCACTGTGCACTTCTACATCGACAAGCATGACAGAAAGAAGAAGTCCAGCCACCTCCTCAAGGACTACCGCGAGTTCCTCAAACTACATGAGGGACTGGTTCGGATGAATCGCAGCGTAGTCGAAAGGGGCTACGGAGCCGCTCCAAGCGCCGTGGCACATGGCGCTCCGCCAGCGCCACCTGGACTAACCCCAAATGCAGCTGCGCCGGACCAGCACCAGGGAGGCGAACCATACCCACGGGCCATGGGTACCATCATGATCCAAAAGGGACGCCCCTTGAATAGGGTGCAGATGGCCATCACTCTCCAAGTCAACTTAGCCACAAACTCGCCACCATCCACCACTGAGTACCTCAGCGGAAGCGAGTCCTGCATTACTTTCAACAAGCACGACCATCCGCCCCAAGTACCTCGTCCAGGCCATTGTCCCCTCATACTCAAGGCGCAAATCGGAGGCTTCGACATGAGCCGCGTCTTCATGGATGGTGGAAGCGGCATCAACCTTATATTCGTGAGTACCTTGCAAGCAATGAGGATCCCTCTGACTTGCTTAGAAGCCTCAGACACAATGTTCCACGGCATCGTCCCAGGCAAGGGCGTGTATCCCCTTGGTAAAATCAAGCTCGACGTCATCTTCGGCACACCAAACAACTTTCGGCGCGAGCGTATCACTTTGAAGTCGTCGACTGGCCCTCGACGTACCACTGCATCCTCGGACGTTTCGCGTTCGCTAGGTTCATGGCAGTGCCGCACTACGCCTACCTACAGATGAAAATGCCAGGACCTAACGGCGTCATCACAATCAACGGAAGCTTCGAAAGGTCCGATAGCTGCGATAGGGAATTCCACAGAATCTCACAGTCCTTCGGCATGCAGGACGAACTCACAAGATTGAAGGAATCGACAGACAACGGTCTTCCTCCCCTGAGCCGGCCAAGCTCACCCGACTTGTCCTTTGACTCATCAGTGCACACAAAGAAAGTCCAGGTCCACCCTTCGGATCCCGCCAAAACGGCTCTCATCGCCAACAACTTGAGTCCCACAGAGGAACTCACGCTCGTCGAATTCCTCCATGAGCACTGGGAAATTTTCGCCTGGTGTCCAGCGGAAATGCCAGGGGTTCCTAGGGAATTCGCCGAGAACGCACTCAATGTACACCCAGTCGCAAGGCCAATCAAGCAAACAATCTGGCGATTATCTCAGCCAAGAGCAAAGGCAGTCGGAATGGAGATCAATAGACTCCTCGACGCCAAATTCATACGCGAGATCAAGGAAAGCACTTGGCTCGCCAACACAGTGCTAGTACCAAAAAACGACACGGATATCCTGCGGATGTGCGTGGACACCTCTTTGAATAAGCATTGTCCAAAGGACCACTTCCCGTTGTCGCGAATCGACCAGATCATCGACTCCACCGCTGGATGCGAGCGCCTCTGCTTCCTCGATGCCTACTCAGGCTATAACCAAATTCGAATGGAGGAAGACCAAGAAAAAACAGCATTTACAACGCCTTTTGGTGTGTTCTGCTACAACACAATGCCCTTCAGGCTAAAGAACGCAGGAGCCACCTACCAGTGGTGCATGCAGGCTTGCCTCAAGAACCAACTCGGTCGCAACATTCAAGTCTATGTCGACGACATAGTAATCAAGACCAAAGAAGAAGCCTCACTAATCGACGATTTGCGTGAAACCTTCGCCAACCTCGACCGCTACCGGATCAAGCTCAATCCGAACAAGTGCGCTTTCGGCGTACCATCTGGGAAACTACTCGGGTATATTATCTCCATGAGAGGGATCAAAGCAAACCCGAAGAAAATAAAAGCTATACTGGCCATGGAGAAGCACAAAACATAAAGGCGCCCAAAGAATCTGGGAATCGCGCTCGATTGATTTATCATCGGATGGGCGAAAAAGGCACGCCTTCTACCAACTCCTCCGCAAAGCTGACAAGTTCAAGTGGACCAATGAGGCGTAGGAAGCATTCGAAGACCTCAAGCGCCTGTTATGCACCTCGCCATTACTGGTGACCCCACGAGAAAGGGAACCGTTGTTGCTATACATCTCCGCCACCAACCAGGTGGTCAGCACAGTGCTCGTAGTCGAGCGATCCAAGGAAAACAAGCTCCACGGGGTACATCGCCCAGTCTACTACCTTAGCGAGGTACTTACGCCAACAAAACAGTGGTACCCGCACTACTAGAAACTGGCATACATCGTCTTCATGATGGCATAGTGACTGCGCCACTACTTCCAAGAACACCCAATTGTGGTAGTCAACGACACCCCGCTTGGGCACATCCTCAACAATCCCGACGCCACAGGACGAGTCGCACTTTGGGGAATCGAACTGTCTCCATTAGACATCACATATGAAAAACGCGACGCAATCAAGTCGCAAGTTCTCCCTGACTTCCTCGTGCACTGGATGGAGAACCAGCTCCTCGAAAAACCAGATATGTCCTACCTCTAGACAATGCACTTCGACGGATCCAAGAGGAAGGACAGAGCTGGTGAAGGTGTCATACTGACATCGCCCCAGGGGGACAAGCTGAAATATATCTTGCGAATGCAGTTCACCACCTCCAACAACGAAGCTGAATACGAGGCCCTGCTACACGGGATGAGGATGGCAAAAGCCTGTGGCGTCAAAAGGATCATAATATATGGCGACTACAAGCTGGTCGTCAACCAGACAATGCACGAGTGTGACGCACTGAACGATAACATGATCGCCTACCGCGACCTCTACGACACACTCGAAGGAGATTTTGACGGCTGCGAGCTGTGGAACATAGGCCGTGAAAGCAATGAAGAGGCGGACACAGTCGCCAACATAGGCTCTACCTGCGCCCCCGTACCACCTAGGGTATTTCTTGAGCGCATCTGCGAATGCTCCATCAAGCCAAAGGCCGCAAAGAAGAAAACAAGCGCAGCAACAGACTCGGGGGCTATGCTGCCCAATGAGCCAATGGCACTTGACGACTTGGAGCTGGATACAGGACTCGAAGGACCAATGAGCGTCATGATGATCGAGCCATCCTGGACTCAACCATACATCACGTACCTTCTTAGCAAGAGGCTACCAGACGACCCAACTAACGCACGGCACATCGCGCGGTGATCCAAGGCATTCGCTGTTATCAACGGCGAACTATACAATCGCAGCATCACAGGAGTGCTCCAACGATGCGTCTCCATGGCCGATGGAAGAGCTATTCTCCTCGACATCCATGAGGGGACCTGCGGGCACCACGCCGGTAGTCACACCCTCGTTGCCAAAGCTCTACGAGCTGGATTCTACTGGCCTATGGCATGCGCGACGCCAAGGACATCCTCCAGAAATGCAACGTGTGCCAGCGATTCGCGGACAAGCCGCACGCACCTGGCGCAGAGCTCTGGCCAATTCCATTGGCCTATCCCTTCGTGCAATGGGGACTCGACATGGTCAGCAACTTCCCCAAGTCCTCACGAGGAGGCTACGTCTACCTCCTGGTCGTAGTCGATAAATTCACCAAGTGGATAGAGGCCATGCCAGTGACTAATCAATCAGGGCACGGTGCAGTCAAGTTCTTCGAGTCCATCATCTACCGCTTTGGAGTGCCACACAACATTATCACAGATAATGGGACGAACATCACATCCAAGGAGTTCCAAGAATTCTACGAGAATCTGGGAATCAACGTCAGCTATCCCTCGGTGGCACACCCACAGACCAACAGTTAGGTAGAAAAAGCTAATGGGCTCGTTTGCGCCGGCATCAAGAAGAGACTCCTCCGGCCACTCAAACAGGTTGCGGGTTGCTAGCCAGACGAACTACAGTCAGTACTCTAGAGGCTACGCACAACTTCAAATAGTCCTATAGGGTACACCCCGTTCTTCATGGTGCACGGGGCTGAAGCGGTGCTACCCACCGAAGTACGATACAAAGCACCACGCGTGGTTGCTTACAGCGAGCAGGAGTCAACTCTGGCACTCGAAGACTCCGTCGACCTCCTTGACGAGGCAAGGGAAATCGCCGCGGAAAGATCAACGATCTACCAGCAGAACCTGTGCAACTACCACAGCAGGAGACTACGCCCCAGGTTCTTCGTCGAAGGCGACCTGGTCCTGCGACTGAAGCAGCAAGGGCATCCCAAGCTCAAGTCCCCCTGGGAGAGACCATACGTGATTATAGAAGTAATCCCAGGTGGCGCCTACCAACTTCAAGATTTAGAGACAGGAGTCGCATACTCCAACCCCTGGAACATCGCGCAGCTGCGGCGCTTCTACCCCTAGTCGCTTTTTACTTTTACATTACAAATAAGGCTACTCAGCCAAGGCTACTTAGCCACACATTGTACTTCATACTATCCCGCGAATAAATAAAGCTAAGTGCCCCAAAACTTTGTGTTTTATTTTAATTTTTCGCAAATTATCCACTCAGGGGCTACGCCACCATACACACATCTGTTCTACAAACTAAAACGCGATATCCTGAGTAGCTGGCACACCAATCGAAACCCTTGACAAACATCAAACCAGTTGCAATGCACCTGACAGGTTGACAAGGGACTGAGATAAACACAAATCCAGGCTAATGAAAAGGAGTCGCATAGTGCAACGCACTCACAAAATATACACGCTAACAAGCTCTTTTACGCATCATCATCAATCAACTACACATGGCATATATACGAACTTTACAACATTGGTACAACTATGTGAAGGATACAAACTAAACTACTGTTGCAGCAAAAGAACATTGGTTTGCTCCTCGAAGAAATCAACAATCTCCTCTACTGGGCGATCCACTGCCTCGTAGTGCGGCACCATGTTCCCAGTAGAACCCGCTGGCGGTGCAGGTGGCCCAGCCGCAATTTCTGCAATGTCCACATCAGGCCTATGCAGTCGCACCAGTGACAGAGCAGCCTTGGCACCAGCCACTAACTGTTGCCGTACACACTCGTGGACCGCACTTAAGTCATGGAATTTAGCAAGAAGGGCCAGCAGGCTCGATGGAACGACGTCCAAAGGGAACATCGTCTGGTAACTATTCTTCAAGCATGACTGCGACTTCTTCAAGAAGTGAAGCACCCGCGACGCACGATCCTGCAGGGTTGCCAACGCGATTGCGTGATCATGATCTACCTAGAAGTACCCACTCGCCTGAAGCTGCTCTTGGATCAGGTGATTCATGCGAATGCCAATACGATCCTTCTCATCCTGCGGATGGCGGGCACTGACAACTATACCAAGCAAAAGCAAAATATGAGAACAACGAACTACTGCGAGTGACTACAAAGAAACGACAGGAAAAGATGAAGACTAACATTTGAATTGATCACCGAATTGCATCACCTCCCCTAGCAGATATTGTTCTTGGGCGGCGGCTTTCTCCGCTTTTGACTTCCATACGTTCGCATTTCCGTGGGGTACGGGCAATTCACGCTTCAACTGCTTCACGCGGTCACGGAGCCGCGAGAGCAGAGAGAGCTCCTCCACCCTTGAGCGCGGCGGTGCCAAAGTGTCATCAAGGGGCGGCGAATCCTGAGGCTCCCTCAAAGGATCACTCGATGTGCCCTACCACAAGTCAAGCAAGAGACAATAAGAGGACTAAGGCGAGGCATAGACAAAAGATTCGAGTGCATTCAAGATTAACAAAAGTATCAGCAGATACACTCGCCAACAGGCATGTTCTTGACAAAAGGCATAATCTATTTAATAATTACAAGATGCGACTATTGAGGAGCGACTGGCTTCTTCGACTTCGACTTCGATTTTGGGGGCCTCATCGAGTCTGTGACAGTATCAGATGCCACAGACTTCCCGCCGACCCCTGACGCCGCAGCCTTCACAGCTTTCTTGGTGCGCTGAAGCTCCTCAGAGTACTCAGAATCAGATTGATCAAACAGCATACTTGCCACAAGCAGTTGCGAAGGGAGCAAAGACTACCTGCTGGCCATCGGCGCTAACAGGCATCACCTTAGAAACCGCTACAGGATCAATTTTGACTCCATGGGCTTGAACCATGGCGAGTGACATCAAAGCACCTGCCGCACGGAGCGAGTTCTTGAAGCTTGCAGGGACGCCCCTAGCAAGAGACTCCACCAGCTCGTCCATATTCTCAATTAGCTCAGCCTTGGGCGCCAGCTCTTCCCGGAGGCGACTGAGCATGCCCTTGGCCTTGGAGAGCATCCCTTGAACGGCGGCGCTGTGGTCCTCGACTGCTGAAAGGGAACCCGCCAAGGCATCGTCACGACGTAGGGCCTGAGGGTCGAAGCTCAAATCGCTGGCATCTACACAGAACCCATGCATGGGCACGAAGGTCAGCACCAACGACAAATTCGCAATAAGAACAATAATGAAATCCAGACAAGGTACCTGAGAGAGCCTTGGCAATCGAGAACAGCTGTTCCTCAAACAACTTCTCTCTAGCCACGACGGAGGCGCGCAGATCCTATTCGCGTTTCCGCGACTCGTAACGTGCTGCGATTGCCTCATCGCGACTCTTCACCGCTGCGGCAAGCGTCTTTTCAAGGGAAGCGGCATCGTGGAGAAGTGCATTATGCTCAGCTACGATACAAACAAAGATAGGCTATCAGCCGGATATATCACAAGGAGGACGAAGAAGAAGCATGACACTTACTTTCAACCACGCGGTGGCGAGTGTCCAGCATTGCATGCTGGCGACCCATCGCAAGAACTTACTCCTCTAAGCAAGCGACTTCCTTCACAATAAGCTGTGACAGAAGAAAACAGCAAAGGATAAGAAAGATGATACATTCGACTACACAAATAGAGGAAACAAATACTACACTTACATGATCCTCCAAAGACTCCGAAGTCGATGGATTCGCAGTCGTCCGGATAACCATCTGGTGCTCCACATCATGCGGAGAGCTCGATGAATTATGGCCAGAGTGGGCTGCCAATGGAGGAGAAGGAGTGCGCTCAGCCATTTTCTTGACTTTGGAGGTTGCAACTCCAGATTCTTTCAAAAATTGTATGTCGCCAGAAGATGACGATGCTTGCTGACTGCAAAATAAAACCAATAATCAAGAGAATGCAACTCCAAAGAAAAACCAAAGGGAAGACTCGAATACATACCAATCAAACTTATCAAAATCAAAGGTTTGATCCCCCGACTCTGACGACGATTCCTTCGGCAGCCGCATCTTCTTGCGAGAAGATGGCGACATGGCACTCATAGGAACGCCAGGGATCGGCGACTCTGCACCAACGCCTGCACCTTCCGGAGTCAAAGGGGACGACGCATCCGAATCCTTGTTGCGCGAACACTTGCGAGTGTGCGGACCACTCGACTCGGGGGCTTCCTCCTCCACATCAGATGGGACGGTCGACTCCGACTTGTCCTCTTCCAAGGCTCCACGAGGGATAACCCCCTCAGGAAGAGGAGGCATACAGGGTGACACCGCCCAATCCTACGTACAGAAAACAATTTAGCAAAAAGTCAAGAAACAGCAAAGAAACAATCGACAAACAAAGCTACTACGTAGCACAATTGTACCTCAGGAGAAGGGTTAGCAGCATCGAACGGAGGAACGACCGGTTCACTAGGGAGCACATCCTTGACGGTGTACTTGGTGACCAGTTGCACCCTTTTATCTACCTCACTCACGGACATGCCATCGGTAGATACACGAGTGACATCGTCCGCGCCAGCCCACTTGAACGTAGGATGGACTCTGGCCTACAGGGGCTGGACGCGACGTCGCATCCATGTGCGAATGAGGGCACAGCCTCCAGGAATGTTTGTTTGCGGTACCAAACTTGGTGGGTGAGCGCACCGTGGTACCCGAGTTGCCATCAATTGCACGGAGGGGCCATAGTAGATTCACCAATTGTCCAGAAGGGCCAAATGGGGGTGAATACAAATCTAACGGCCAAACATTCGTTTGAACCAGACGAAAAACGGTTGAACTCAAATACCGCCGTTAGGTCAACTCTTCTTGGACCGCCATGTCAGTATTCCCCATTATCTTTTGCGGTCGTGGACTAGCTTACCCCTGCGTGGACCAGATCCATGAGTGGACGAGATCTATTTCTTTGCTCTGCTCTGGTCTTCTCCCCTACTCCCCTCCCCATAACATTTTCTCAACTCCGGCTGCTCGTCTCAGATCAAAGCTCGCACTTGCTCTAATTTGCATCTCCGCCATGTCCGGTCAACCTCCCACGCCTCTAATCGAAGCTCGCAGCCGTCGATGTTGCATCATCCGCTGTATCGGAGCTTCGCATCCCCAGACTAATATCTCGCCTCTGGCTAGTCCCTCTCGCACGGCGGAGCGCGTCCTGTTGGCCGATCCAGGCCGGCGACCGGCCTCGGGAAGTTGCGTGCTGCCACGCACCCCAGGCATGGTAGCCCTGGGATAGCAGTCCGTCCCGCCGTGTCGCCGGTAGAGTTGCTGTCGGCTTTCAAGTCTCATTTTGGGATCAGACGAAATGAGGTCAACATTGAGGTCTGTGCGCCGCCATTCGATTTTTTCATCCGGTTCGAGCACAGCTCAGACACCGAGCGCGTTCTGCATTCTTCCTGTTCTTTCGAGTGTTGCGGGGACAAAAATGAGGTTCATGCGTTGGCATCGCGCCTATGGGTGGGACGATCGCTTGGGGTAGCTTCGTTTCTTCTCCAAACTCGGCTTTGACGGCCTCCCATTGGATGCTTAGGAGCCGGAGGCCCTCAAGCAGGTCGTTAGTAGCCTTGGCGGCGAGCTGGTGGAAATCGTGCCACCGAGCGACAGATGGGTCATCGAGGTAAAGGCGTGGCTGAAAGATCCTGACGCCGTTCCTAAGATGTACGAGGTGCAGATTCCAAGCAAGGCAGGGCGACAACTTTGCTGGAAGCACCCGGTCATCATCCACCTGGAGGAGGTTCTGGACTCGGTACATGGCATTCAGGGCCCCGAAGAGGCTGCTAGAAATCGCCCTCGTCGCCTACAGTGTTGGCCTGGAAGGATCGATGGCACAGGACCGCCATCGTTTCGCGACGGGGCACACAGTTTCGGTGGGGGGACCGGGCTTGGACGAGCTGGTGGTTCTGATTTCCCTCGAGTGAAGACAGAGCTCTAGTGAATTGTCGTGGTATGCGTGGCTAATGAATTTGTAGTATGGAGAGTGTAGCAGGAAGTTAGCATCGATTAAAAATGTGTAATGAATTTGATGTAGTGTGTGTGTGTAATAGTTTGAATCGATGTAGTTGAACACCGTGCTTTATAATTTCTGTGAATAACCAAGGACAACCTCATGAAAAGAGGGTGGTCTGGCAATGAGCAATGTCAATTCTGTGGATGCCAGGAAAATGTATTCCATCTCCTCTTCAAGTACTCCCTCTGTTTCAAAATATAAGATGTTTTAGCTTTGTTAATGGAGCGTATCTAGACATCTTTTAGTGATGGTGCTTTCTAAACCTAGATGAACCTACATACTAAAAGGCGATTAGATACACTTCATTCACAAAGCTAAAACATCTTATATTTTGAAATGGAGGGAGTACAAGGTAGCTACATTTTGCAGGCAACATAAGACAAAGGAAAAAATGGTTTACAGCACAGACAGCAGATGCAAAATTTGTAGTCTGGGATAAAAAGATGCCAGTTAACTGGATTGAACCACGACTAGTAATTGAAGGAAATAGGTACTTCATAGTATTTGCTTACAATAGTAGTACTTCCATACAAAAGGGTCTTATACCTGCACAAAAGTGGGCTAAACTTCCTACTAGTTTATAGAACAATTCGTCAGCATTTCATCTACAAAAGCCATTCTTCAATCTGAACTTAACTATTCTTCACTGGAGAAACTATAGATCTCCACCAGAAAAGTTGGCTGGCCAATTGCCTTGAGAGGACATAAGTTCTTTGATCATTTAACCCAAACTGATCTATTGCCTTCCCGCCAAACTACAAGAAATCTTCATCATTCATGCATGAGCGATTTGCATGCGCCAGTCCCGGTTCAGTTGGACCATCCACGCCGCCGCAATGATTTCTTCAAAACTGAAATTTGACATCTCCTTCTCGGGATCGTAGGTCCATGTGAATTCGAATCTGAATTCCGGGGCTGAGCTGATGCCTGCCGCTGGCTCCGGCTGTCGAACAATCCAGCATGCTGAGTGTAGACGCTTGGTCGCCGCCACGGTACGGCCTTCGACGTTGCGTAGGATGGAGCGTCTTTGCCGCAGACGGCATGCTCCCAGCCTACCCCACTGAGGTAAGGTAGTCTGCGTCGAAGCGTGGACGCGAGAGTTCCTAGACCTTGGCGCTGCCCTGTTCGAGGGTGTGTACCCTCGGCAGCGGCATGCTCTCATGAACGATTTGATACGTACCTTGTTCCCACTGCCTAGAGCATGCCGTAATTCCGCCGCGCGATTTCTCCACATCGCTCTCTTGGCCCTGCTTGCCGCATCTGGCACCGACGACAGCGCAGTCGCCGCCACGGCCGATTCGACACATTCAGGGAAATCATCCGCCTGGCAGGGCAATGGGAGACCGGCCTTGAAGTAGAGCTTCATGGCCTGCCTTAGAGGGGCTAAATACCCCAGTTTCGGCGGCTGCCGTGGTCGTGGTGGCGGCGACTTAGGCGGGGCCATGTTACCCTAGTTGGTGCGGCGCGGAGGAGCTACGCAAGGTGAACTGTGGTTAGTCAGAGAAGGGGAGTGAAAGACTGACAGTAGCTTTGGACTACGGGCACGCGTGAAAATAACCATTTCCCATTTCCTTAGAGGGTAATAATTCGACACTCGTTGCATTAACAGCTCAATCGTTATTTCCCTTCTCAGCATAAGAGTGTGAACATATTAAAAAGATCGGTCGTGGCTATCCACCTCATCGGGCAATGTACCAGGACAGGTAGGAGACGGGACTGGGTTTCATTTTAGAAATGTTGACGACTGTGCCCTTATGTTTATACGATATTATTTATATGCCACCATGTAACGTCAAGTGTAGCAACACCATCAGAAATAGGGGATAACGATGTGGCATCTTTTATTTTTTCAAAGGGCATCAAAAACAGGAGATGCCGACGTGGCATGTTTTCTGACTGGCGGGCCCGCCCCCTCCACCTTCGATGGCGCGCATCCCAGTTTTGTGGGGTGGTGCCGCCCACCAACACATTATTGTGGAATTTTCCATGTGGGACCTGAATTCCGGCGCTGAGCTGATGCCCATGTCGAACACAGAGAATTCTGAAAGAAGCTAGCAAATAATACGCATACCGCTCATCGAAATAATATAAATACAGTACAAATTTCTACGTCGAAAAATAGACCTGAAAATGCTACCAAATAACCTAGGATGAATATAGGATTCATTCTCCCCTATATATTTAAATCGGGCTTCTTGGCGTGCTGCAACACATGTTCAGAGAACTCTCTCCGTCTGTAGTGTGCTGCCAATATCTCGTCCAGAGGGTAAGGCCTCGGTGTATGTTCCAAACTTAAGCCATACATTACCATTGTTGGTTCCTCTTCCCAGGCTTGAACCTCATGATCGTATAGTCTGATAAAATTCTTGTAGTATATGCAACCGGGTTTGACTGTGGGGTGTAACCTGGTGTCAATGGAGATAGACCGATTGTAACCAAAGAAGAGGGCACGACTTCCAATGTCACGGACGGCCTCGAGAGAGTGGTTCTCCGTGTCCACCCGTTACAACACCGGTTGCCCTTCGGCGAAATCCCCGTTCAACACAAGAAGCAGATCACCATCTGAATCCACAAGGTAAAATTTGTAAGTTCCGCATACCTGTTCAAAGACTAGGGCCGAAATTATTTTGGCCATCATGACAGTGCTCGTGCGCTGCTCTAACTGGATGTTGGTCGACAAGATGTCTCCATTCTCAAGTAATGCATATACTTCCCCTCAGAATGCCGTCATGCAGACCAGAAGCGTATCAGGAGGTGGCGAATGCAATCCTTCTCCAAATGATCCATTGATTTGCCCCGTTGAGGTGTTCTCGTCGGCCCATGCAATATGATCTGGATAATCAGTGCAAATGAACACCATCGTCAGGACTTCGTAACGATGACAGATTACAGAAGATCAAATGGTATGTGTGCTTAAAACTCAGTGTTAGACTTATGAGTGATTGGGTTCAGAAGCTGAATCTGGTACGGCTCAACCCTCTAAGCAAGCACGATGACGCCACAAGAAACACCGACGAAGTAGAATCTTTTGGAAGAACAGGGCATCAGTTAGCACTAAGATGTTTATAATGGAAAATGGCAATAAATATTGGATGTGAATGTGAACCTGCGATGGACGTCCATTAGATTTGTCCTAAAGAAACGACCAGTGGCGAGGTTGAGGAAGGTGAAGTCGCCAACGTCTGGAAGTGTGTGATCTATCATGATCCAGTTGTTGAGACGGAATTCGGGCACCTTTAAAGTGCGGCGCCAATCGGTGCAGACTTCCCGACAAGCAACATAGGTGTCGACGTACTCCTCTTTCTCCAGCAAATAGTCGGCGATCTTGCGAAGTGGGTGGGTCGGGAGATCGGCTCAGTTCCTCTTCATCCGGCTAGTGGCCATGGCTTACGTGCGGGAATGTTTTGATCGAGGAAGAAAGAAGAACTACCACTGTGAGGAGAAGAAGAAGAGGATAACAGACGAGAGAGACGAAGCGGAACTGCCACTGCGAGGAGACGATGAGACGGCGGAGAAGAAGCGAAACTGCCAATTCATGTTTGGATCAACGGGCTTTTTTTGGAACTAGCGCGTGAACCAGCCATGCACTGCATGCAAGTTTTGATCAAACAGACTGACATGTGGGACCTGCTAAAAATTCCGTGAAGTGCTCTCCGTGCATAGTGCGCTGACAGGTGGAATGTTTTCTGACAGGCGGGCCCGCCTCCTCCACCTACGATGGCGCGCGTCCCAGGTTCGAGGGCTAGTGCCGCCCACCAATAGATTATTGTGCAATTTTCCATGCTTTTTCGCAACCAGCTCCGCTCCGCTCCTCTCCTCTGCTCCTGCCGCCGCCACTCCGCTCAGTCGTGCACTGCTCTCGTTGTCCCCTTGGGCCGTCATCCTCCCGCCCTCCCCTCCCTGCCATTCCCTCACGTCCCCTCCCCTCCCCTCCCTGCCCTGTCTCTTTGTCGCCACCCGCCGCCCAGGCGTGTCTAGAAACGAAAACCGAGAGTCAGCCGTTAGGTTAAGGGCCCAACGACGCTGGTGATCCGGATCCCGCTCGGAGATGGATCCTGCAAGGCTTGAGAGCACGGATATGGGTCCTGCGTGGCTAGAGAGCACGGAATCTCCTTCAAGTCTAGAGAGCACATAGGACAACAAAACGGGGGGAGAGGAAGCGGGGTGCAGAGCTTTCGGGGTATGGAGCCCGGAGAAGGTGTCGTGCATCCACATTGAAAGGTAAGAACTGTGATTCCTTATCTACATACCCCAATTAGTGTTTCTAGTCCCGTGGTGATGGCAAGGATATGTGTTGGTAACCGCAGGACGTTTGTACAGCTTGTCCTTGAGGATGATGCTTTGTCAAGCGAGCATGAAGGCACTAAAACATGTGGCGGTGCGGATGATGATGAGAAAGCATATCCAGATGTGGCTGCTGACCCTGATAGGATGGAGAGTAGGGAATATTTGCTTGATTCAAACTTTGAGCCTAACTATCGGACTGATGAGGAAGAGGAATGTGAAGATGTGGAAATGGGATGTAGATACGATGCCGAAGACGTGGACAGGCCAATGATACACTTTGACAGGGACAATCCTACAATTGATGAGGGGACTGTCTTTAATAATGTGGAGGACTGCAGATATGCAGTTGCAACCTATGCAATCAGAGTTGGGTTTGAATTTATCATTGAAAAGAGCGACCAAAAGAGATTTAGGGTGCACTCTAGGGAAAGTAATGTGTGTAAATGGAGATTACATGCATCTCCAATGCGGGGTGGACACCCATTTCAGGTTGCAATAACTACATTTAGTTTCAGTCTTTCTCATATTTATTCTGCTGATAACTAGCTCTGAATTATTTGGATTCTTATCGAATGCAGATCAAAGTAAACACGAAGGAACACAACTGTCCTAATACTTCTTTAAGTGGTAAAATTAGACCGGTGACTACCAAGTGGATTGCTTCTACTGTACTTGACAGGGTGAGGCAGGATCATAACATTGGACCAGCTGAACTCAGAGCAAAGATTAGCAAAAAGTTTAACATTTTGATTCCTTATCATAGAGTCTTTAATGGGAAGGAGATGGCTCTAGACTTCATTCAAGGCAAGTGGAATGACAGTTTTCATATGTTGTATAGTTTCAAAGCTCGGGTAGAGAAAACATCACCTGGTAGTGTTATCGACATCGATTACGAGGTTGTGAAAGGGAGAGAAAAGGTCTCGAGGGGGGTCAGATATAAGCAGGCAGATAAGATATGCTTCAGGGATGTTTTGTCTGCCTGAAGGCATGCTGGAAGGGGTTCCTAGACGGCTACAGGCCATACTTGGCAATAGGCGCAGCTTCTTTAACAAGGAAGTTCAGGGGACATGTTGCTTCTGCTTGTGCTTTGGACGCGCATAATTGGCTTCTACCCGTAGCTTATGTTGTTCTTGAGGGTGAATCAAATGAAAGCTGGACATGGTTCATGTAGAGACTACAGGAAGTAATTGGTCACCCTGAAGGCTTGGTGATACACACCGGTGCATCCGAGGGTCTTGAGAATGCTGTTGATGCTGTGTTTCCTGGGGTTGAGCATAGGGAATGCATGCGGAACCTCGCTACTAAATTCACAAAGAAGTTCAATGGAAAGATCTTTGAAGAGGACTTGTGGCGATTAGCATACACATACATCCCTAGCACGCATGCTACTTACTTGCAGAACATGTATATAGTGCCAAAGGTGAAAAAATACCTTGAGGAACATCACACCAAGCTATGGGCTAGAATCAAGTTTGGTGAGTTAAGAAAGGTGGATTTTGTATGCAATAATTTGGCAGAGAGTTTCAATGATAAGATTTCGGGCATGAAGACACTTGGAATTGTTATTTTGTTGGATGCAATAAGACAGTGCATAATGGTGAAGATAGATTTAAGGCAAAGAATTTGTGCAAGAAAATTTTTAGGCCATAAAATAGTTCCAAAGGTGGTTATGTTACTGAATGCAAGAACCAGGGCAATGAGAAAGATAAAGATGAGGGTGGTCAGAAGTTCCAGAACATTGGCTGAGGTTTAATGCAGAATACAAGCATGGAAGTGAACGGAGGTAGACTGTAGACATTGGAAACAAGACTTGTTCATGCAGGCAGTGGCAGATTACTAGTCTTCCATGTCACCATGCAATTTACTTCATCTTAAAGCTTACAGGTAACAGAGCTGAAATAGAGAACTATGTCGACAACTATTTCTCCGTGGACAAGTTTGCTGCAACTTATGCAGAAAACATACCACCTATGGCCGATGAAAATGATAGGGAGATTGTCGATCCAGGGTTCAAACTTCAACCACCAGTTCTTTGGAGGCCACCTGGGAGGCCTAGAAAGCTAAGGATCGAAGCCTCCACCGATAAAGGTCCAAGGCTTGGTGCTAGGAAAAGGAAATGCGGACGTTGTGGCAAATTCGGCCATATCAAGAGGTTGTGGAAAAACCCAGTTACACATGCTATTGTCCCTGTTCACACCCCGGTGGCAGAAAATGAGGCTTCTCGCCGAAGCGGCGGAAGAAGCGCAAAGACGGTGATGAGCACTCGGAGGAAAACATACGTAAGCAGCCAATTTATGAAGAAGTGGAGGTGCCGGCGAGAAAAGGGTGTGAAAAGAAACAAAAGGGTAAGCGGAACAGGGAGGAAAAGGCAAATAATGGAGGTGTATTAGAATATGAAGAAGTTGCAGGGGTGATTGAGGATGTTCTTCAGGATCTTTCGGCTAACTGCAGAAGAAATAATAAATCCCTGCCAATTTCATCTTTGTACGATTCTCCAGATGAAAGGTAAGCTTAAAAATTGTTTTATTTGCCATTTTATCATTTTTTATCCTCATCAACTGATGCTTAATGCAGCGTGGGCTAGCAGACTAATAAGATGAGCAGAAAGATGCGGGCACAGTAACATCCTATGTTGAATTATATCATTCAAACTAAACTAGCCGTGTCATCTTTATTTATATCTGGCGCATGCAACGTGTCTGTGATGGGGTCATGTGGAGCAGATTACATTTTTTTAAGATATTATTACATTAATTTTTTACCTGCGTTTGGACGCGGCTACTAGTTCCCATCTCCCTTGCATTCCCATCTCCTCTGGCGCACTCCAGAATTATGGCTGTGCCATCAAGTAGCAGAGTCAGCGTATTGTCCCATCAGGTGTGAACGCAATGACTTTGTTTGTTCAGAATTTGACGACTTTTGATTTGTTTGAAAGATAGAGAAACCTAAAACATGTATCTAGACATGTTTTGGGTATAGACATATTTATTAAATATCTAAAAAAACTAAGTCAGTTATATCTGGACAGGAGTAGTACACTATTACAACACGCTCGATCCCTTCTCCTCAGGCGCACTCCAAATTATGGCTGTGCCATCAAGTGCTGGGAGCAGAGTCAGGGTATATTGTCCCATCAGATATGCCAGGGAACACGCGAACTTTATTTTCAGGATCGAACGAGTTTCGATCGACTAGTTTCAAAGACAAAGACAACTAAAACATGGCCAACATATATAGATTATGACGATAATCGACCATGACTCAGGTGACCCAGATCCAAAGAGCGCATTAAGATACCGTACATAGATTTAATTTATGCTTAAGTGGCCCTAATCGACTATGATGCTCCCGCAGTCTCCATCATTGACGATGTTGTCCGTGTCGCCGCCAGCCTCCTCCATGTCGGAATCGATGTCGATGTTCCCAACAACGTTCCTCCTCCTCATGGATTCTTCTGTTGTGGCCGCATATCGATGATGGAGGTCGTATGCGAGCACTACCAGAAAGCTGCCTCCCTTTGGGGTTGCGCAGATCCGGTAGATCTCCGCCCGATGGGTTCCATACTCAATCAACCTGACTCGCTCCTTCTTGAACAGCTTTCGCCATGTCTGGCCAGACGCGAGTACCGCGCCATTGCCCTCTTCCGCTCCGACAGCTGGCGGCGGTGCTCCTCGATCTGCCTCACCAACGCGTTGTCGTGCAAGAGCGGCGCGACAGGAACCCCGGCGTAGCTGAGCTCGAAGCCGGCCGGAAGCCTCGCTAACAGCGGCGCGAGTATGTCGTAGTGGGCGAACATCCGAGCCTCGTGCAAGCTGAGTTTGGTCCTCTCCCTCTCCATGGCGATGAAGGAACACGATCTAATTTTCGGCCCCGAGGTTAAGGGGATAATGGCAAGGACGTAGGCCCAGCGTAGTTGCCACGGCCAATCAGTTCGCAGAACAGACTTCTCGCGGATCGCCCTCGCGAAGGACACCACTATCGTCCATGCACCCTGATCCAACAACACCTAACAATCGGGGATCGGGTCTTCTAGAAGCCCAGAGCGGTTGCTGGTTAGTTCTGCGTCCCGATTGTTTGTGGCCAATGGCGGTAGTTGAAAATAATACACATTTCAATGACACTGGTGGATCCATGTGTGGTCTCTAAAGAGAACACACATCCAATGACTCTAGTTGTTGTTAGTAAAAAGAACACACATGCAATGACACTGGTGGATCCATATGTGGTATGTGAAAAGAACACGCATGCAATGACTCCAGTTGTTGTTAGTGAAAATAACACACATGCAATGACACTGGTGGATCCATGTGTGATCTCTAAAGAGAAAACACATTTCAATGACACTGGTGGATCCATAGGTGGTATGTGAAAAGAACACACATGCAAAATGACTCTGGTTGTTGTTACTAAAAAGAACACACATGCAATAACTCTGGTTGTTATTAGTGAAAAGAACACACATGCAATGACACTGGTGGATCCATAGGTGGTATGTGAAAAGAACACACATTTCAATGACTCTTGTTATTGTTACTAAAAAGAACAGACATACAATGACACTGGTGGATCCATGTGTGGATTGTGAAAAGAACAAACGTGCAATGACACTGGTGGATCCATAGGTGGTATGTGAAAAGAACACACATGCAAAATGACTCTGGTTGTTGTTACTAAAAAGAACACACATGCAATGACACTGGTGGATCCATGTGTGATCTCTGTAGAGAACACACATTTCAATGACACTAGTGGATCCATATGTGGTATGTGAAAAGAACACACATGCAATGACACTAATGGATCCATAGGTGGTATGTGAAAAGAACACACATGCAAAATGACTCTGGTTGTTGTTACTAAAAAGAACACACATGCCATGACACTGGTGGATCCGCAGGTGGATTATGAAATGAACACACATGCAATGACACTGGCGGACCCATAGGTGGTATGTGCGAAGAACACACATTTCAATGACTCTGGTTGTTGTTACTAAATAGAACACACATGCAATGACACTGGCGGATCCATGTGTGGATTGTGAAGAGAACACACATGCTATGACACTGGTGGATCCATAGGTGGTATGTGAGAAGAACAGCCATGAAATGACTCTGGTTGTTGTTAGTAAAAAGAACACACATGCAAAGACTCCAGTGTTTGTTGGTGAAAAGAGCACACATGCAATGACTCCAGTTGTTGTTAGTGAAAAGAACATACATGCAATGACACCGGTGGATCCATGTGTGGTCACTGTAGAGAACACACATTCCAATGACACTGGTGGATCCATATGTGGTATGTGAAAAGAACACACATGCAATGACTCTGGTTGTTGTTACTAAAAAGAACACACATGCAATGACATCGGTGGATCCATGTGTGGATTGTGAAAAGAGCACACATGCAATGACACTGGTGGATCCATATGTGGTATGTGAAAAGAACACACGTGCAATGACTCCAGTTGTTGTTACTAAAAAGAACACACATGCAATGACACTGGTGGATCCATGGGTGGATTGTGAAAAGAGCACACATGCAATGACACTGGTGGATCCATGTGTGGATTGTGAAGAGAACACACATGCAATGACACTGGTGGATCCATAGGTGGTATGTGAAAAGAACACACATTTCAATGACTCTGATTGTTGTTACTAAAAAGAACACACATGCAATGACACTGGTGGATCCATGTGTGGATTGTGAAGAGAACACACATGCAATGACATTGGTCGATCCATAGGTGGTATGTGAGAAGAACAGCCATGAAATAACTCTGGTTGTTGTTAGTAAAAATAACACACATGCAATGACTCTAGTTGTTGTTAGTGAAAAGAGCACACATGCAATGAGTCTAGTTGTTGTTAGTGAAAGAACATACATGCAATGACACCGGTGGATCCATGTGTGGTCTCTGTAGAGAACACACATTTCAATGACACTGGTGGATCCATAAGTGGTATGTGAAAAGAACACACATGCAATGACTCTGGTTGTTGTTACTAAAAAGAACATACATGCAATGACACTGGTGGATCCATAGGTGGATTATGAAATGAACACACATGCAATGACACTGGTGGATCCATAGGTGGTATGTGAGAAGAACACACATTTCAATGACTCTGGTTGTTGTTACTAAAAAGAACACACATGAAATGAGACTGGTGGATCCATGGGTGGATTGTGAAAAGAGCACACATGCAATGACACTGGCGGATCCATGTGTGGATTGTGAAGAGAACACACATGCAACGACACTGGTGGATCCATAGGTGGTATGTGAGAAGAAAATCCATGAAATGACTCTGGTTGTTGTTAGTAAAAAGAACACACATGCAATGACACAGGTGGACCCATAGGTGGTATGTGAAAAGAACACACATGCAAAATGACTCTGGTTTTTGTTACTAAAAAGAACATACATGCAATGACACTGGTGGATCCATGTGTGATCTCTGTAGAGAACACACATTTCAATGACACTAGTGGATCCATATGTGGTATGTGAAAAGAACACACATGCAATGACACTAATGGATCCATAGGTGGTATGTGAAAAGAACACACATGCAAAATGACTCTAGTTGTTGTTACTAAAAAGAACACACATGCCATGACACTGGTGGATCCGCAGGTGGATTATGAAATGAACACACATGCAATGACACTGGCGGACCCATAGGTGGTATGTGCGAAGAACACACATTTCAATGACTCTGGTTGTTGTTACTAAAAAGAACACACATGCAATGACACTGGCGGATCCATGTGTGGATTGTGAAGAGAACACACATGCAATGACACTGGTGGATCCATAGGTGGTATGTGAGAAGAACAACCATGAAATGACTCTGGTTGTTGTTAGTAAAAAGAACACACATGCAAAGACTCCAGTGTTTGTTCGTGAAAAGAGCACACATGCAATGACTCCAGTTGTTGTTAGTGAAAAGAACATACATGCAATGACACCGGTGGATCCATGTGTGGTCACTGTAGAGAACACACATTTCAATGACACTGGTGGATCCATATGTGGTATATGAAAAGAACACACATGCAATGACTCTGGTTGTTGTTACTAAAATGAACACACATGCAATGACACCGGTGGATCCATGTGTGGATTGTGAAAAGAGCACACATGCAATGACACTGGTGGATCCATATGTGGTGTGTGAAAAGAACACACATGCAATGACTCCAGTTGTTGTTACTAAAAAGAAAACACATGCAATGACACTGGTGGATCCATGGGTGGATTGTGAAAAGAGCACACATGCAATGACACTGGTGGATCCATGTGTGGATTGTGAAGAGAACACACATGCAATGACACTGGTGGATCCATAGGTGGTATGTGAAAAGAACACACATTTCAATGACTCTGGTTGTTGTTACTAAAAAGAACACACATGCAATGACACTGGTGGATCCATGTGTGGATTTTGAAGAGAACACACATGCAATGACATTAGTCGATCCATAGGTGGTTTGTGAGAAGAACAGCCATGAAATAACTCTGGTTGTTGTTAGTAAAAATAACACACATGCAATGACTCCAGTTGTTGTTAGTGAAAAGAGCACACATGCAATGAGTCCAGTTGTTGTTAGTGAAAAGAACATACATGCAATGACACCAGTGGATCCATGTGTGGTCTCTGTAGAGAACACACATTTCAATGACACTGGTGGATCCATATGTGGTATGTGAAAAGAACACACATGCAATGACTCTGGTTGATGTTACTAAAAAGAACATACATGCAATGACACTGGTGGATCCATAGGTGGATTATGAAATGAACACACATGCAATGACACTGGTGGATCCATAGGTGGTATGTGAGAAGAACACACATTTCAATGACTCTGGTTGTTGTTACTAAAAAGAACACACATGAAATGAGACTGGTGGATCCATGGGTGGATTGTGAAAAGAGCACACATGCAATGACACTGGAGGATCCATAGGTGGTATGTGATAGGAACATCCATGAAATGACTCTGGTTGTTGTTAGTAAAAGAACACACATGCAATGACACAGGTGGACCCATAGGTGGTATGTGAAAAGAACACACATTTCAATGACTCTGGTTGTTGTTACTAAAAAGAACACACATGCAATGACACTGGTGGATCCATGGGTGGATTGTGAAAAGAACACACATGCAATGACACTGGTGGATCCATAGGTGGTATGTGACAAGAACACACATGAAATGACTCTGGTTGTTGTTACTAAAAAGAACACACATGCAATGACACCGGTGGATCCATGTGTGGATTGTGAAAAGAGCACACATGCAATGACACTGGTGGATCCATATGTGGTATATGAAAAGAACACGCTTGCAATGACTCTGGTTGTTGTTAGTGAAAAGAACACACATGCAATGACACTGGTGGATCCATAGGTGGTATGTGAGAAAAACAACCATGAAATGACTCTGGTTATTGTTAGTAAAAAGAACGCACATGCAATGACTCCAGTTGTTGTTAGTGAAAAGAGGACACATGCAATGACTCCAGTTGTTGTTAGTGAAAAGGACATACATGCACTGACACTGGTGGATCCATGTGTGGTCTCTGTAGAGAACACACATTTCAATGACACTGGTGGATCCATATGTGGTATGCGAAAAGAACACACATGCAATGACTCTGGTTGTTGTTACTAAAAAGAACATACATGCAATGACAGTGGTGGATCCATAGGTGGATTATGAAATGAACACACATGCAATGACACTGGTGGACCCATAGGTGGTATGTGAGAAGAACACACATTCCAATGACTCTGGTTGTTCTTACTAAAAAGAACAAACATGCAATGACACGGTGGATCCATAGGTGGATTGTGAAAAGAGCACACATGCATTGACACTGGTGGATCCATGTGTGGATTGTGAAGTGAACACACATGCAATGACACTGGTGGATCCATAGGTGGTATGTGAGAAGAACATCCATGAAATGACTCTGGTTGTTGTTAGTAAAAAGAACACACATGCAATGACATAGGTGGATCCATAGGTGGTATGTGAAAAGAGCACACATTTCAATGACTCTAGTTGTTGTTACTAAAAAGAACACACATGCAATGACACTGCTGGATCCATGGGTGGATTGTGAAAAGAACACACATGCAATGACAGTGGTGGATCCACAGGTGGTATGTGAGAAGAACACACATGCAAAATGACTCTGGTTGTTGTTACTAAAAAGAACACACATGCAATGACACCGGTGGATCCATGTGTGGATTGTGAAAAGAGCACACATGCAATGACACCGGTGGATCCATATGTGGTATATGAAAAGAACACACATGCAATGACTCTGGTTGTTGTTAGTGAAAAGATCACACATGCAATGACACTGGTGGATCCATAGGTGGTATGTGACAAGAACACACATTTCAATGACTCTGGTTGTTGTTACTAAAAAGAACACACATGCAATGACACTGGTGGATCCATGGGTGGATTGTGAAGAGAACACACATGCAATGACACTACTGGATCCATAGGTGGTATGTGAGAAGAATAGCCATGAAATGACTCTGGTTGTTGTTAGTAAAAAAGAAAACACATGCAATGACTCCAGTTGTTGTTAGTGAAAAGAGCACACATGCAATGACTCCAGTTGTTGTTAGTGAAAAGGACATACATGCAATGACACTGGTGGATCCATTTGTGGTCTATGTAGAGAACACACATTTCAATGACACTGGTGGATCCATAGGTGGTATGTGAGAAAAACAGCCATTAAATGACTCTGGTTATTGATAGTACAAAGAACGCTTATGCAATGACTCCAGTTGTTGTTAGTGAAAAGAGCACACATGCAATGACTCCAGTTGTTGTTAGTGAAAAGGACATACATGCAATGACACTGGTGGATCCATGTGTGGTCTCTGTACAGAACACACAAGCACTGACACTGGTCCAACCATAAGTGGTATGTCAAAAGAACACACATGCAATCACTCTCGATGTTGTTAAAAAAAGAACACACATGCAATGACACCGGTGGATCCATGTGTGGATTGTGAAAAGAGCACACATGCAATGACACTGGTGGATCCATATGTGGTATGCGAAAAGAACACACGTGCAATGACTCTGGTTGTTGTTACTAAAAAGAACACACATGCAATGACACGGTGGATCCATAGGTGGATTGTGAAAAGAGCACACATGCATTGACACTGGTGGATCCATGTGTGGATTGTGAAGAGAACACACATGCAATGACACTAGTGGATCCATAGGTGGTATGTGAGAAGAACATCCATGAAATGACTCTGATTGTTGTTAGTAAAAAGAACACACATGCAATGACACAGGTGGATCCATAGGTGGTATGTGAAAAGAACACACATTTCACTGACTCTGGTTGTTGTTACTAAAAAGAACACACATGCAATGACACTGGTGGATCCATGGGTGGATTGTGAAAAGAACACACATGCAATGACACTGGTGGATCCACAGGTGGTATGTGAGAAGAACACACATGCAAAATGACTCTGGTTGTTGTTACTAAAAAGAACACACATGCAATGACACCGGTGGATCCATGTGTGGATTGTGAAAAGAGCACACATGCAATGACACTGGTGGATCCATATGTGGAATATGAAAAGAACACACATGCAATGACTCTGGTTGTTGTTAGTGAAAGAACACACATGCAATGACACTGGTGGATCCATAGGTGGTATGTGAGAAGAACACACATTTCAATGACTCTGGTTGTTGTTACTAAAAAGAACACACATGCAATGACACTGGTGGATCCATGTGTCGATTGTGAAGAGAACAGACATCCAATGACACTGGTGGATCCATAGGTGGTATGTGAGAAGAATAGCCATGAAATGACTCTGGTTGTTGTTAGTAAAAAAGAACACACATGCAATGACTCCAGTTGTTGTTAGTGAAAAGAGCACACATGCAATGACTCCAGTTGTTGTTAGTGAAAAGGACATACATGCAATGACACCGGTGGATCCATGTGTGGTCTATGTAGAGAACACACATTTCAATGACACTGGTGGATCCATATGTGGTATGTGAAAAGAAAACACATGCAATGACTCTGGTTGTTGTTACTAAAAAGAACATACATGCAATGACACTTGAGGATCCATAGGTGGATTATGAAATGAACACACATGCAATGACACTGGTGGATCCATAGGTGGTATGTGAGAAGAACACACATTTCTATGACTCTGGTTGTTGTTACTAAAAATAACACACATGCAATGACAGTGGTGGATCCATGTGTGGATTGTGAAGAGAACACACATGCAATGACATTGGTCGATCCATAGGTGGTATGTGAGAAGAACAGCCATGAAATGACTCTGGTTGTTGTTAGTAAAAATAACACACATGCAATGACTCCAGTTGTTGTTAGTGAAAAGAGCACACATGCAATGAGTCCAGATGTTGTTAGTGAAAAGAACATACATGCAATGACACCGGTGGATCCATGTGTGGTCTCTGTAGAGAACACACATTTCAATGACACTGGTGGATCCATATGTGGTATGTGAAATGAACACACATGCAATGACTCTAGTTGTTGTTACTAAAAAGAATATACATGCAATGACACTGGTGGATCCATAGGTGGATTATGAAATGAACACACATGCAATGACACTGGTGGATCCAAAGGTGGTACGTGAGAATAACACACATTTCAATGACTTTGGTTGTTGTTACTAAAAAGAACACACATGAAATGAGACTGGTGGATCCATGGGTGGATTGTGAAAAGAGCACACATGCAATGACACTGGCGGATCCATGTGTGGATTGTGAAGAGAACACACATGCAATGACGCTGGTGGATCCATAGGTGGTATGTGAGAAGAACATCCATGAAATGACTCTGGTTGTTGTTAGTAAAAAGAACACACATGCAATGACATTGGTGGATCCATATGTGGTATGTGAAAAGAACACACATTTCAATGACTCTGGTTGTTGTTACTAAAAAGAACACACATGCAATGACACTGGTGGATCCATGGGTGGATTGTGAAAAGAACACACATGCAATGACACTGGTGGATCCATAGTGGTATGTGAAAAGAACACACATGCAAAATGACTCTGGTTGTTGTTACTAAAAAGAACACACATGCAATGACACCGGTGGATCCATGTGTGGATTGTGAAAAGAGCACACATGCAATGACACTGGTGGATCCATATGTGGTATATGAAAAGAACACGCTTGCAATGACTCTCGTTGTTGTTAGTGAAAAGAACACACATGCAATGACACTGGTGGATCCATAGGTGGTATGTGAGAAGAACACACATTTCAATGACTCTGGTTGTTGTTACTAAAAAGAACACACATGCAATGACACTGGTGGATCCATGTGTGGATTGTGAAGAGAACACACATGCAATGACACTGGTGGATCCATAGGTGGTATGTGAGACAAACAGCCATGAAATGACTCTGGTTATTGTTAGTAAAAAGAACGCACATGCAATGACTCCAGTTGTTGTTAGTGAAAAGAGCACTCATGCAATGACTCCAGTTGTTGTTAGTGAAAAGGACATACATGCAATGACACTGGTGGATCCATGTGTGGTCTCTGTAGAGAACACACATTTCAATGACACTGGTGGATCCATATGTGGTATGCGAAAATAACACACGTGCAATGACTCTGGTTGTTGTTACTAAAAAGAACATACATGCAATGACACTGGAGGATCCATAGGTGGATTATGAAATGAACACACATGCAATGACACTGGTGTATCCATAGGTGGTATGTGAGAAGAACACACATTTCAATGACTCTGGTTGTTGTTACTAAAAATAACACACATGCAATGACACTGGAGGATCCATGGGTGGATTGTGAAAAGAGCACACATGCAATGACACTGGTGGATCCATGTGTGGATTGTGAAGAGAACACACATGCAATGACACTGGTGGATCCATAGGTGGTATGTGAGAAGAACATCCATGAAATGACTCTGGTTGTTGTTAGTAAAAAGAACACACATGCAATGACATAGGTGGATCCATAGGTCGTATGTGAAAACAACACACATTTCAATGACTCTGGTTGTTGTTACTAAAAAGAACACACATGCAATGACACCGGTGGATCCATGTGTGGATTGTGAAAAGAGCACACATGCAATGACACTAGTGGATCCATATGTTGTATATGAAAAGAACACGCTTGCAATGACTCTCGTTGTGGTTAGTGAAAAGAACACACATGCAATGACACTGGTGGATCTATAGGTGGTATGTGAGAAGAACACACATTTCAATGACTCTGGTTGTTGTTACTAAAAAGAACACACATCAATGACACTGGTGGACCCATGTGTGGATTGTGAAGAGAACACACATGCAATGACACTGGTGGATCCATAGGTGGTATGTGAGAAAAACAGCCATGAAATGACTCTGGTTATTGTTAGTAAAAAGAACGCACATGCAATGACTCCAGTTGTTGTTAGTGAAAAGAGCACTCATGCAATGACTCCAGTTGTTGTTAGTGAAAAGGACATACATGCAATGACACTGGTGGATCCATGTGTGGTCTCTGTAGAGAACACACATTTCAATGACACTGGTGGATCCATATGTGGTATGCAAAAAGAACACACGTGCAATGACTCTGGTTGTTGTTACTAAAAAGAACATACATGCAATGACACTGGTGTATCCATAGGTGGATTATGAAATGAACACACATGCAATGACACAGGTGGATCCATAGGTGGTATGTGAGAAGAACACACATTTCAATGACTCTGGTTGTTGTTACTAAAAAGAACACACATGCAATGACACGGTGGATCCAGAGGTGGATTGTGAAAACAGCACACATGCATTGACACTGGTGGATCCATGTGTGGATTGTGAAGAGAACACACATGCAATGACACTAGTGGATCCATAGGTGGTATGTGAGAAGAACATCCATGAAATGACTCTGGTTGTTGTTAGTAAAAAGAACACACATGCAATGACACAGGTGGATCCATAGGTGGTATGTGAAAAGAACACACATTTCAATGACTCTGGTTGTTGTTACTAAAAAGAACACACATGCAATGACACTGGTGGATCCATGGGTGGATTGTGAAAAGAACACACATGCAATGACACTGGTGGATCCACAGGTGGTATGTGAGAAGAACACACATGCAAAATGACTCTGGTTGTTGTTACTAAAAAGAACACACATGCAATGACACCGGTGGATCCATGTGTGGATTGTGAAAAGAGCACACATGCAATGACACTGGTGGATCCATATGTGGTAATTGAAAAGAACACAAATGCAATGACTCTTGTTGTTGTTAGTGAAAAGAACACACATGCAATGACACTGGTGGATCCATAGGTGGTATGTGAGAAGAACACACATTTCAATGACTCTGGTTGTTGTTACTAAAAAGAACACACATGCAATGACACTGGTGGATCCATGTGTGGATTGTGAAGAGAACACACATGCAATGACACTGGTGGATCCATAGGTGGTATGTGAGAAGAACAGCCATGAAATGACTCTGGTTATTGTTAGTAAAAAGAACGCACATGCAATGACTCCAGTTGTTGTTAGTGAAAAGAGCACACATGCAATGACTCCAGTTGTTGTTAGTGAAAAGGACATACATGCAATGACACTGGTGGATCCATGTGTGGTCTCTGTAGAGAACACACATTTCAATGACACTGGTGGATCCATATGTGGTATGTGAAAAAAAAAACACATGCAATGACTCTGGTTGTTGTTACTAAAAAGAA
This sequence comes from Avena insularis, assembly GCA_023614405.1. NCBI lineage: Eukaryota > Viridiplantae > Streptophyta > Magnoliopsida > Poales > Poaceae > Avena > Avena insularis. Next base: position 511,676,953 of record CM042690.1, read on the forward strand.
CATACATGCAATGACACTGGAGGATCCATAGGTGGATTATGAAATGAACACACATGCAATGACACTGGTGGATCCATAGGTGGTATGTGAGAAGAACACACATTTCAATGACTCTGGTTGTTGTTACTAAAAAGAACACACATGCAATGACACTGGTGGATCCATGGGTGGATTGTGAAAAGAGCACACATGCAATGACACTGGTGGATCCATGTGTGGATTGTGAAGAGAACACACATGCAATGACACTGGTGGATCCATAGGTGGTATGTGAGAAGAACATCCATGAAATGACTCTGGTTGTTGTTAGTAAAAAGAACACACATGCAATGACACAGGTGGATCCATAGGTCGTATGTGAAAAGAACACACATTTCAATGACTCTGGTTGTTGTTACTAAAAAGAACACACATGCAATGACACTGGTGGATCCATGTGTGGATTGTGAAGAGAACACACATGCAATGACATTGGTCGATCCATAGGTGGTATGTGAGAAGAACAACCATGAAATGACTCTAGTTGTTGTTAGTAAAAATAACACACATGCAATGACTCCAGTTGTTGTTAGTGAAAAGAGCACACATGCAATGAGTCCAGTTGTTGTTAGTGAAAAGAACATACATGCAATGACACCGGTGGATCCATGTGTGGTCTCTGTAGAGAACACACATTTCAATGACACTGGTGGATCCATGTGTGGTATGTGAAAAGAACACACATGCAATGACTCTGGTTGTTGTTACTAAAAAGAACATACATGCAATGACACTGGTGGATCCATAGGTGGATTATGAAATGAACACACATGCAATGACATTGGTGGATCCATAGGTGGTATATGAGAAGAACACACATTTCAATGACTCTGGTTGTTGTTACTAAAAAGAACACACATGAAATGAGACTGGTGGATCCATGGGTGGATTGTGAAAAGAGCACACATGCAATGACACTGGCGGATCGATTTGTGGATTGTGAAGAGAACACACATGCAATGACACTGGTGGATCCATAGGTGATATGTGAGAAGAACATCCATGAAATGACTCTGGTTCTTGTTAGTAAAAGAACACACATGCAATGACACAGGTGGATCCATAGGTGGTATGTGAAAAGAACACACATTTCAATGACTCTGGTTGTTGTTACTAAAAAGAACACACATGCAATGACACTGGAGGATCCATGGGTGGATTGTGAAAAGAACACACATGCAATGACACTGGTGGATCCACAGGTGGTATGTGAGAAGAACACACATGCAAAATGACTCTGGTTGTTGTTACTAAAAAGAACACACAGGCAATGACACCGGTGGATCCATGTGTGGATTGTGAAAAGATCACACATGCAATGACACTGGTGGATCCATGTGTGGATTGTGAAGAGAACACACATGCAATGACACTGGTGGATCCATAGGTGGTATGTGAAAAGAACACACATTTCAATGACTCTGGTTGTTGTTACTAAAAAGAACACACATGCAATGACACTGGTGGATCCATGTGTGGATTGTGAAGAGAACACACATGCAATGACATTGGTCGATCCATAGGTGGTATGTGAGAAGAACAACCATGAAATGACTCTAGTTGTTGTTAGTAAAAATAACACACATGCAATGACTCCAGTTGTTGTTAGTGAAAAGAGCACACATGCAATGAGTCCAGTTGTTGTTAGTGAAAAGAACATACATGCAATGACACCGGTGGATCCATGTGTGGTCTCTGTAGAGAACACACAATTCAATGACACTGGTGGATCCATGTGTGGTATGTGAAAAGAACACACATGCAATGACTCTGGTTGTTGTTACTAAAAAGAACATACATGCAATGACACTGGTGGATCCATAGGTGGATTATGAAATGAACACACATGCAATGACATTGGTGGATCCATAGGTGGTATATGAGAAGAACACACATTTCAATGACTCTGGTTGTTGTTACTAAAAAGAACACACATGAAATGAGACTGGTGGATCCATGGGTGGATTGTGAAAAGAGCACACATGCAATGACACTGGCGGATCCATGTGTGGATTGTGAAGAGAACACACATGCAATGACACTGGTGGATCCATAGGTTATATGTGAGAAGAACATCCATGAAATGACTCTGGTTCTTGTTAGTAAAAGAACACACATGCAATGACACAGGTGGATCCATAGGTGGTATGTGAAAAGAACACACATTTCAATGACTCTGGTTGTTGTTACTAAAAAGAACACACATGCAATGACACTGGAGGATCCATGGGTGGATTGTGAAAAGAACACACATGCAATGACACTGGTGGATCCACAGGTGGTATGTGAGAAGAACACACCTGCACAATGACTCTGGTTGTTGTTACTAAAAAGAACACACAGGCAATGACACCGGTGGATCCATGTGTGGATTGTGAAAAGAGCACACATGCAATGACACTGGTGGATCCATGTGTGGATTGTGAAGAGAACACACATGCAATGACACTGGTGGATCCATAGGTCGTATGTGAAAAGAACACACATTTCAATGACTCTGGTTGTTGTTACTAAAAAGAACACACATGCAATGACACTGGTGGATCCATGTGTGGATTGTGAAGAGAACACACATGCAATGACATTGGTCGATCCATAGGTGGTATGTGAGAAGAACAACCATGAAATGACTCTAGTTGTTGTTAGTAAAAATAACACACATGCAATGACTCCAGTTGTTGTTAGTGAAAAGAGCACACATGCAATGAGTCCAGTTGTTGTTAGTGAAAAGAACATACATGCAATGACACCGGTGGATCCATGTGTGGTCTCTGTAGAGAACACACATTTCAATGACACTGGTGGATCCATGTGTGGTATGTGAAAAGAACACACATGCAATGACTCTGGTTGTTACTAAAAAGAACATACATGCAATGACACTGGTGGATCCATAGGTGGATTATGAAATGAACACACATGCAATGACATTGGTGGATCCATAGGTGGTATATGAGAAGAACACACATTTCAATGACTCTGGTTGTTGTTACTAAAAAGAACACACATGAAATGAGACTGGTGGATCCATGGGTGGATTGTGAAAAGAGCACACATGCAATGACACTGGCGGATCCATTTGTGGATTGTGAAGAGAACACACATGCAATGACACTGGTGGATCCATAGGTGGTATGTGAGAAGAACATCCATGAAATGACTCTGGTTGTTGTTAGTAAAAGAACACACATGCAATGACACAGGTGGATCCATAGGTGGTATGTGAAAAGAACACACATTTCAATGACTCTGGTTGTTGTTACTAAAAAGAACACACATGCAATGACACTGGTGGATCCATGGGTGGATTGTGAAAAGAACACACATGCAATGACACTGGTGGATCCACAGGTGGTATGTGAGAAGAACACACATGCAAAATGACTCTGGTTGTTGTTACTAAAAAGAACACACATGCAATGACACCGGTGGATCCATGTGTGGATTGTGAAAAGAGCACACATGCAATGACACTGGTGGATCCATATGTGGTATATGAAAAGAACACACATGCAATGACTCTTGTTGTTAGTGAAAAGAACACACATGCAATGACACTGGTGGATCCATAGGTGGTATGTGAGAAGAACACACATTTCAATGACTCTGGTTGTTGTTACTAAAAATAACACACATGCAATGACACTGGTGGATCCATGTGTGGATTGTGAAGAGAACACACATGCAATGACACTGATGGATCCATAGGTGGTATGTGAGAAGAACAGCCATGAAATGACTCCGGTTGTTCTTAGTAAAAAGAACGCACATGCAATGACTCCAGTTGTTGTTAGTGAAAAGAGCAGACATGCAATGACTCCAGTTGTTGTTAGTGAAAAGGACATACATGCAATGACACTGGTGGATCCATGTGTGGTCTCTGTAGAGAACACACATTTCAATGACACTGGTGGATCCATATGTGGTATGCGAAAAGAACACACATGCAATGACTCTGGTTGTTGTTACTAAAAAGAACATACATGCAATGACACTGGTGGATCCATAGGTGGATTATGAAATGAACACACATGCAATGACACTGGTGGATCCATAGGTGGTATGTGAGAAGAACACACATTTCAATGACTCTGGTTGTTGAGACTAAAAAGAACACACATGCAATGACACTGGTGGATCCATGGGTGGATTGTGAAAAGAACACACATGCAATGACACTAGTGGATCCATGTGTGGATTGTGAAGAGAACACACATGCAATGACACTGGTGGATCCATAGGTGGTATGTGAAAAGAACACACATTTCAATGACTCTGGTTGTTGTTACTAAAAAGAACACACATGCAATGACACTGGTGGATCCATGGGTGGATTGTGAAAAGAACACACATGCAATGACACTGGTGGATCCAAAGGTGGTATGTGAGAAGAACACACATGCAAAATGACTCTGGTTGTTGTTACTAAAAAGAACACACATGCAATGACACCGGTGGATCCATGTGTGGATTGTGAAAAGAGCACACATGCAATGACACTGGTGGATCCATATATGGTATATGAAAAGAACACACATGCAATGACTCTGGTTGTTGTTAGTGAAAAGAACACACATGCAATGGCACTGGTGGATCCATAGGTGGTATGTGAGAAGAACACACATTTCAATGACTCTGGTTGTTGTTACTAAAAACAACACACATGCAATGACACTGGTGGATCCATGTGTGGATTGTGAAGAGAACACACATGCAATGACACTGGTGGATCCATAGGTGGTATGTGAGAAGAACAGCCATGAAATGACTCTGGTTGTTGTTAGTAAAAAGAACACACATGCAATGACTCCAGTTGTTGTTAGTGAAAAGAGCACACATGCAATGACTCCAGTTGTTGTTAGTGAAAAGGACATACATGCAATGACACCGGTGGATCCATGTGTGGTCTCTGTAGAGAACACACATTTCAATGACACTGGTGGATCCATATGTGGTATGCGAAAAGAACACACGTGCAATGACTCTGGTTGTTGTTACTAAAAAGAACATACATGCAATGACACTGGTGGATCCATAGGTAGATTATGAAATGAACACACATGCAATGACACTGGTGGATCCATAGGTGGTATGTGAGAAGAACACACATTCCAATGACTCTGGTTGTTCTTACTAAAAAGAACACACATGCAATGACACGGTGGATCCATAGGTGGACTGTGAAAAGAGCACACATGCAATGACCCTGGTGGATCCATGTGTGGATTGTGAAGAGAACACACATGCAATGACACTGTTGGATCCATAGGTGGTATGTGAGAAGAACATCCATGAAATGACTCTGGTTGTTGTTAGTAAAAAGAACACACATGCAATGACACAGGTGGATCCATAGGTGGTATGTGAAAAGAACACACATTTCAATGACTCTGGTTGTTGTTACTAAAAAGAACACACATGCAATGACACTGGTGGATCCATGGGTGGATTGTGAAAAGAACACACATGCAATGACAGTGGTGGATCCACAGGTGGTATGTGAGAAGAACACACATGCAAAATGACTCTGGTTGTTGTTACTAAAAAGAACACACATGCAATGAAACCGGTGGATCCATGTGTGGATTGTGAAAAGAGCACGCATGCAATGACACTGGTGGATCCATATGTGGTATATGAAAAGAACACAAATGCAATGACTCAGATTGTTGTTAGTGAAAGAACACACGCAATGACACTGGTGGATCCATAGGTGGTATGTGAGAAGAACACACATTTCAATGACTCTGGTTGTTGTTACTAAAAAGAACACACATGCAATGACACTGGTGGATCCATGTGCGGATTGTGAAGAGAACAGACATGCAATGACACTGGTGGATCCATAGGTGGTATGTGAGAAGAATAGCCATGAAATGACCCTGGTTGTTGTTAGTAAAAAAGAACACACATGCAATGACTCCAGTTGTTGTTAGTGAAAAGAGCACACATGCAATGACTCCAGTTGTTGTTAGTGAAAAGGACATACATGCAATGACACCGGTGGATCCATGTGTGGTCTATGTAGAGAACACACATTTCAATGACACTGGTGGATCCATATGTGGTATGTGAAAAGAAAACACATGCAATGACTCTGGTTGTCGTTACTAAAAAGAACATACATGCAATGACACTTGAGGATCCATAGGTGGATTATGAAATGAACACACATGCAATGACACTGGTGGATCCATAGGTGGTATGTGAGAAGAACACACATTTCAATGACTCTGGTTGTTGTTACTAAAAAGAACACACATGCAATGACACTGGTGGATCCATGTGTGGATTTTGAAGAGAACAGACATGCAATGACACTGGTGGATCCATAGGTGGTATATGAGAAGAATAGCCATGAAATGACCCTGGTTGTTGTTAGTAAAAAAGAACACACATGCAATAACTCCAGTTGTTATTAGTGAAAAGAGCACACATGCAATGACTCTAGTTGTTGTTAGTGAAAAGGACATACATGCAATGACACCGGTGGATCCATGTGTGGTCTATGTAGAGAACACACATTTCAATGACACTGGTGGATCCATATGTGGTATGTGAAAAGAAAACACATGCAATGACTCTGGTTGTTGTTACTAAAAAGAACATACATGCAATGACACTTGAGGATCCATAGGTGGATTATGAAATGAACACACATGCAATGACACTGGTGGATCCATAGGTGGTATGTGAGAAGAACACACATTTCAATGACTCTGGTTGTTGTTACTAAAAAGAACACACATGCAATGACACTGGTGGATCCATGGGTGGATTGTGAAAAGAGCACACATGCAATGACACTGGTGGATCCATGTGTGGATTGTGAAGAGAACACACATGCAATGACACTGGTGGATCCATAGGTGGTATGTGAGAAGAACACACATTTCAATGACTCTGGTTGTTGTTACTAAAAAGAACACACATGCAATGACACTGGTGGATCCATGTGTGGATTGTGAAGAGAACACACATGCAATGACATTGGTCGATCCATAGGTGGTATGTGAGAAGAACAGCCATGAAATGACTCTGGTTGTTGTTAGTAAAAATAACACACATGCAATGACTCCAGTTGTTGTTAGTGAAAAGAGCACACATGCAATGAGTCCAGTTGTTGTTAGTGAAAAGAACATACATGCAATGACACCGGTGGATCCATGTGTGGTCTGTGTAGAGAACACACATTTCAATGACACTGGTGGATCCATGTGTGGTATGTGAAATGAACACACATGCAATGACTCTGGTTGTTGTTACTAAAAAGAATATACATGCAATGACACTGGTGGATCCATAGGTGGATTATGAAATGAACACACATGCAATGACACTGGTGGATCCAAAGGTGGTATGTGAGAAGAACACACATTTCAATTACTCTGGTTGTTGTTACTAAAAAGAACACACATGAAATGAGACTGGTGGATCCATGGGTGGATTGTGAAAAGAGCACACATGCAATGACACTGGCGGATCCATTTGTGGATTGTGAAGAGAACACACATGCAATGACACTGGTGGATCCATAGGTGATATGTGAGAAGAACATCCATGAAATGACTCTGGTTCTTGTTAGTAAAAGAACACACATGCAATGACACAGGTGGATCCATAGGTGGTATGTGAAAAGAACACACATTTCAATGACTCTGGTTGTTGTTACTAAAAAGAACACACATGCAATGACACTGGTGGATCCATGGGTGGATTGTGAAAAGAACACACATGCAATGACGCTAGTGGATCCACAGGTGGTATGTGAGAAGAACACACATGCAAAATGACTCTGGTTGTTGTTACTAAAAAGAACACACAGGCAATGACACCGGTGGATCCATGTGTGGATTGTGAAAAGAGCACACATGCAATGACACTGGTGGATCCATGTGTGGATTGTGAAGAGAACACACATGCAATGACACTGGTGGATCCATAGGTGCTATGTGAGAAGAACATCCATGAAATGACTCTGGTTGTTGTTAGTAAAAAGAACACACATGCAATGACATAGGTGGATCCATAGGTGGTATGTGAAAAGAACACACATTTCAATGACTCTGGTTGTTGTTACTAAAAAGAACACACATGCAATGACACTGGTGGATCCATGGGTGGATTGTGAAAAAAACACACATGCAATGACACTGGTGGATCCACAGGTGGTATGTGAGAAGAACACACATGCAAAATGACTCTGGTTGTTGTTACTAAAAAGAACACACAGGCAATGACACCGGTGGATCCATGTGTGGATTGTGAAAAGAGCACACATGCAATGACACTGGTGGATCCATGTGTGGATTGTGAAGAGAACACACATGCAATGACACTGGTGGATCCATAGGTCGTATGTGAAAAGAACACACATTTCAATGACTCTGGTTGTTGTTACTAAAAAGAACACACATGCAATGACACTGGTGGATCCATGTGTGGATTGTGAAGAGAACACACATGCAATGACATTGGTCGATCCATAGGTGGTATGTGAGAAGAACAACCATGAAATGACTCTAGTTGTTGTTAGTAAAAATAACACACATGCAATGACTCCAGTTGTTGTTAGTGAAAAGAGCACACATCCAATGAGTCCAGTTGTTGTTAGTGAAAAGAACATACATGCAATGACACCGGTGGATCCATGTGTGGTCTCTGTAGAGAACACACAATTCAATGACACTGGTGGATCCATGTGTGGTATGTGAAAAGAACACACATGCAATGACTCTGGTTGTTGTTACTAAAAAGAACATACATGCAATGACACTGGTGGATCCATAGGTGGATTATGAAATGAACACACATGCAATGACATTGGTGGATCCATATGTGGTATATGAGAAGAACACACATTTCAATGACTATGGTTGTTGTTACTAAAAAGAACACACATGAAATGAGACTGGTGGATCCATGGGTGGATTGTGAAAAGAGCACACATGCAATGACACTGGCGGATCCATTTGTGGATTGTGAAGAGAACACACATGCAATGACACTGGTGGATCCATAGGTGATATGTGAGAAGAACATCCATGAAATGACTCTAGTTCTTGTTAGTAAAAGAACACACATGCAATGACACAGGTGGATCCATAGGTGGTATGTGAAAAGAACACACATTTCAATGACTATGGTTGTTGTTACTAAAAAGAACACACATGCAATGACACTGGTGGATCCATGGGTGGATTGTGAAAAGAACACACATGCAATGACACTGGTGGATCCACAGGTGGTATGTGAGAAGAACACACATGCAAAATGACTCTGGTTGTTGTTACTAAAAAGAACACACAGGCAATGACACCGGTGGATCCATGTGTGGATTATGAAAAGAGCACACATGCAATGACACTTGTGGATCCATATGTGGTATATGAAAAGAACACACATGCAATGACTCTTGTTGTTAGTGAAAAGAACACACATGCAATGACACTGGTGGATCCATAGGTGGTATGTGAGAAGACACACACATTTCAATGACTCTGGTTGTTGTTACTAAAAATAACACACATGCAATGACACTGGTGGATCCATGTGTGGATTGTGAAGAGAACACACATGCAATGACACTGATGGATCCATAGGTGGTATGTGAGAAGAACAGCCATGAAATGACTCTGGTTGTTGTTAGTAAAAAGAACGCACATGCAATGACTCCAGTTGTTGTTAGTGAAAAGAGCACACATGCAATGACTCCAGTTGTTGTTAGTGAAAAGGACATACATGCAATGACACTGGTGGATCCATGTGTGGTCTCTGTAGAGAACACACATTTCAATGACACTGGTGGATCCATATGTGGTATGCGAAAAGAACACACGTGAAATGACTCTGGTTGTTGTTACTAAAAAGAACATACATGCAATGACACTGGTGGATCCATAGGTGGATTATGAAATGAACACACATGCAATGACACTGGTGGATCCATAGGTGGTATGTGAGAAGAACACACATTTCAATGACTCTGGTTGTTGAGACTAAAAAGAACACACATGCAATGACACTGGTGGATCCATGGGTGGATTGTGAAAAGAACACACATGCAATGACACTAGTGGATCCATGTGTGGATTGTGAAGAGAACACACATGCAATGACACTGGTGGATCCATAGGTGGTATGTGAAAAGAACACACATTTCAGTGACTCTGGTTGTTGTTACTAAAAAGAACACACATGCAATGACACTGGTGGATCCATGGGTGGATTGTGAAAAGAACACACATGCAATGACACTAGTGGATCCAAAGGTGGTATGTGAGAATAACACACATGCAAAATGACTCTGGTTGTTGTTACTAAAAAGAACACACATGCAATGACACCGGTGGATCCATGTGTGGATTGTGAAAAGAGCACACATGCAATGACACTGGTGGATCCATATATGGTATATGAAAAGAACACACATGCAATGACTCTGGTTGTTGTTAGTGAAAAGAACACACATGCAATGGCACTGGTGGATCCATAGGTGGTATGTGAGAAGAACACACATTTCAATGACTCTGGTTGTTGTTACTAAAAAGAACACACATGCAATGACACTGGTGGATCCATGTGTGGATTGTGAAGAGAACACACATGCAATGACACTGGTGGATCCATAGGTGGTATGTGAGAAGAACAGCCATGAAATGACTCTAGTTGTTGTTAGTAAAAAGAACACACATGCAATGACTCCAGTTGTTGTTAGTGAAAAGAGCACACATGCAATGACTCCAGTTGTTGTTAGTGAAAAGGACATACATGCAATGACACTGGTGGATCCATGTGTGGTCTCTGTAGAGAACACACATTTCAATGACACTGGTGGATCCATATGTGGTATGCGAAAAGAACACACGTGCAATGACTCTGGTTGTTGTTACTAAAAAGAACATACATGCAATGACACTGGTGGATCCATAGGTAGATTATGAAATGAACACACATGCAATGACACTGGTGGATCCATAGGTGGTATGTGAGAAGAACACACATTTCAATGACTCTGGTTGTTCTTACTAAAAAGAACACACATGCAATGACACTGGTGGATCCATAGGTGGACTGTGAAAAGAGCACACATGCAATGACCCTGGTGGATCCATGTGTGGATTGTGAAGAGAACACACATGCAATGACACTGTTGGATCCATAGGTGGTATGTGAGAAGAACATCCATGAAATGACTCTGGTTGTTGTTAGTAAAAAGAACACACATGCAATGACACAGGTGGATCCATAGGTGGTATGTGAAAAGAACACACATTTCAGTGACTCTGGTTGTTGTTACTAAAAAGAACACACATGCAATGACACTGGTGGATCCATGGGTGGATTGTGAAAAGAACACACATGCAATGACAGTGGTGGATCCACAGGTGGTATGTGAGAAGAACACACATGCAAAATGACTCTGGTTGTTGTTACTAAAAAGAACACACATGCAATGAAACCGGTGGATCCATGTGTGGATTGTGAAAAGAGCACGCATGCAATGACACTGGTGGATCCATATGTGGTATATGAAAAGAACACACATGCAATGACTCTGATTGTTGTTAGTGAAAGAACACACGTGCAATGACACTGGTGGATCCATAGGTGGTATGTGAGAAGAACACACATTTCAATGACTCTGGTTGTTGTTACTAAAAAGAACACACATGCAATGACACTGTGGATCCATGTGTGGATTGTGAAGAGAACACACATGCAATGAAACTGGTGGATCCATAGGTGGTATGTGAGAAGAATAGCCATGAAATGACTCTGGTTGTTATTAGTAAAAAAGAACACACATGCAATGACTCCAGTTGTTGTTAGTGAAAAGAGCACACATGCAATGACTCCAGTTGTTGTTAGTGAAAAGGACATACATGCAATGACACCGGTGGATCCATGTGTGGTCTATGTAGAGAACACACATTTCAATGACACTGGTGGATCCATATGTGGTATGTGAAAAGAAAACACATGCAATGACTCTGGTTGTCGTTACTAAAAAGAACATACATGCAATGACACTTGAGGATCCATAGGTGGATTATGAAATGAACACACATGCAATGACACTGGTGGATCCATAGGTGGTATGTGAGAAGAACACACATTTCAATGACTCTGGTTGTTGTTACTAAAAAGAACACACATGCAATGACACTGGTGGATCCATGTGTGGATTTTGAAGAGAACAGACATGCAATGACACTGGTGGATCCATAGGTGGTATGTGAGAAGAATAGCCATGAAATGACCCTGGTTGTTGTTAGTAAAAAAGAACACACATGCAATAACTCCAGTTGTTATTAGTGAAAAGAGCACACATGCAATGACTCTAGTTGTTGTTAGTGAAAAGGACATACATGCAATGACACCGGTGGATCCATGTGTGGTCTATGTAGAGAACACACATTTCAATGACACTGGTGGATCCATATGTGGTATGCGAAAAGAACACACGTGCAATGACTCTGGTTGTTGTTACTAAAAAGAACATACATGCAATGACACTTGAGGATCCATAGGTGGATTATGAAATGAACACACATGCAATGACACTGGTGGATCCATAGGTGGTATGTGAGAAGAACACACATTTCAATGACTCTGGTTGTTGAGACTAAAAAGAACACACATGCAATGACACTGGTGGATCCATGGGTGGATTGTGAAAAGAGCACACATGCAATGACACTAGTGGATCCATGTGTGGATTGTGAAGAGAACACACATGCAATGACACTGGTGGATCCATAGGTGCTATGTGAGAAGAACACACATTTCAATGACTCTGGTTGTTGTTACTAAAAAGAACACACATGCAATGACACTGGTGGATCCATGTGTGGATTGTGAAGAGAACACACATGCAATGACATTGGTCGATCCATAGGTGGTATGTGAGAAGAACAGCCATGAAATGACTCTGGTTGTTGTTAGTAAAAATAACACACATGCAATGACTCCAGTTGTTGTTAGTGAAAAGAGCACACATGCAATGAGTCCAGTTGTTGTTAGTGAAAAGAACATACATGCAATGACACCGGTGGATCCATGTGTGGTCTCTGTAGAGAACACACATTTCAATGACACTGGTGGATCCATATGTGGTATGTGAAATGAACACACATGCAATGACTCTGGTTGTTGTTACTAAAAAGAATATACATGCAATGACACTGGTGGATCCATAGGTGGATTATGAAATGAACACACATGCAATGACACTGGTGGATCCAAAGGTGGTATGTGAGAAGAACACACATTTCAATGACTCTGGTTGTTGTTACTAAAAAGAACACACATGAAATGAGACTGGTGGATCCATGGGTGGATTGTGAAAAGAGCACACATGCAATGACACTGGCGGATCCATGTGTGGATTGTGAAGAGAACACACATGCAATGACACTGGTGGATCCATAGGTGATATGTGAGAAGAACATCCATGAAATGACTCTGGTTCTAGTTAGTAAAAGAACACACATGCAATGACACAGGTGGATCCATAGGTGGTATGTGAAAAGAACACACATTTCAATGACTCTGGTTGTTGTTACTAAAAAGAACACACATGCAATGACACTGGTGGATCCATGGGTGGATTGTGAAAAGAACACACATGCAATGACGCTAGTGGATCCATGTGGTATGTGAGAAGAACACACATGCAAAATGACTCTGGTTGTTGTTACTAAAAAGAACACACAGGCAATGACACCGGTGGATCCATGTGTGGATTGTGAAAAGAGCACACATGCAATGACACTGGTGGATCCATGTGTGGATTGTGAAGAGAACACACATGCAATGACACTGGTGGATCCATAGGTGCTATGTGAGAAGAACATCCATGAAATGACTCTGGTTGTTGTTAGTAAAAAGAACACACATGCAATGACATAGGTGGATCCATAGGTGGTATGTGAAAAGAACACACATTTCAATGACTCTGGTTGTTGTTACTAAAAAGAACACACATGCAATGACACTGGTGGATCCATGGGTGGATTGTGAAAAGAACACACATGCAATGACACTGGTGGATCCACAGGTGGTATGTGAGAAGAACACACATGCAAAATGACTCTGGTTGTTGCTACTAAAAAGAACACACATGCAATGACACCGGTTGATCCATGTGTGGATTGTGAAAAGAGCACACGTGCAATGACACTGGTGGATCCATATGTGGTATATGAAAAGAACACACATGCAATGACTCTGGTTGTTGTTAGTGAAAAGAACACACATGCAATGACACTGGTGGATCCATAGGTGGTATGTGAGAAGAACACACATTTCAATGACTCTGGTTGTTACTAAAAAGAACACACATGCAATGACACTGGTGGATCCATGTGTGGATTGTGAAGAGAACACACATGCAATGACACTGCTGGATCCATAGGTGGTATGTGGGAAGAATAGCCATGAAATGACTCTGGTTGTTGTTAGTAAAAAAGAAAACACATGCAATGACTCCAGTTGTTGTTAGTGAAAAGAGCACACATGCAATGACTCCAGTTGTTGTTAGTGAAAAGGACATACATGCAATGACACTGGTGGATCCATGTGTGGTGTATGTAGAGAACACACATTTCAATGACACTGGTGGATCCATAGGTGGTATGTGAGAAAAACAGCCATGAAATGACTCTGGTTATTGTTAGTAAAAAGAACGCACATGCAATGACTCTAGTTGTTGTTAGTGAAAAGAGCACACATGCAATGATTCCAGTTGTTGTTAGTGAAAAGGACATACATGCAATGGCACTGGTGGATCCATGTGTGGTCAATATAGAGAACACACATTTCAATGACACTGGTGGATCCATATGTGGTATGCGAAAAGAACACACATGCAATTACTCTGGCTGTTGTTACTAAAAAGAACATACATGCAATGACACTGGTGGATACATAGGTGGATTATGAAATGAACACACATGCAATGACAATAGTGGATCCATAGGTGGTATGTGAGAAGAACACACATTTCAATGACTCTGGTTGTTGTTACTAAAAAGAACACACATGCAATGACACGATGGATCCATATGTGGATTGTGAAAAGAGCACACATGCATTGACACTGGTGGATCCATGTGTGGATTGTGAAGAGAACACACATGCAATAACACTGGTGGATCCATAGGTGGTATGTGAAAAGAACACACATTTCAATGACTCTGGTTGTTGTTACTAAAAAGAACACACATGCAATGACACTGGTGGATCCATGGGTGGATTGTGAAAAGAACACACATGCAATGACACTGGTGGATCCACAGGTGGTATGTGAGAAGAACACACATGCAAAATGACTCTGGTTGTTGCTACTAAAAAGAACACACATGCAATGACACCGGTTGATCCATGTGTGGATTGTGAAAAGAGCACACGTGCAATGACACTGGTGGATCCATATGTGGTATATGAAAAGAACACACATGCAATGACTCTGGTTGTTGTTAGTGAAAAGAACACACATGCAATGACACTGGTGGATCCATAGGTGGTATGTGAGAAGAACACACATTTCAATGACTCTGGTTGTTACTAAAAAGAACACACATGCAATGACACTGGTGGATCCATGTGTGGATTGTGAAGAGAACACACATGCAATGACACTGCTGGATACATAGGTGGTATGTGAGAAGAATAGCCATGAAATGACTCTGGTTGTTGTTAGTAAAAAAGAAAACACATGCAATGACTCCAGTTGTTGTTAGTGAAAAGAGCACACATGCAATGACTCCAGTTGTTGTTAGTGAAAAGGACATACATGCAATGACACTGGTGGATCCATGTGTGGTCTATGTAGAGAACACACATTTCAATGACACTGGTGGATCCATAGGTGGTATGTGAGAAAAACAGCCATGAAATGACTCTGGTTATTGTTAGTAAAAAGAACGCACATGCAATGACTCCAGTTGTTGTTAGTGAAAAGAGCACACATGCAATGACTCCAGTTGTTGTTAGTGAAAAGGACATACATGCAATGACACTGGTGGATCCATGTGTGGTCTCTATAGAGAACACACATTTCAATGACACTGGTGGATCCATATGTGGTATGCGAAAAGAACACACATGCAATGACTCTGGCTGTTGTTAGTAAAAAGAACATACATGCAATGACACTGGTGGATACATAGGTGGATTATGAAATGAACACACATGCAATGACACTGGTGGATCCATAGGTGGTATGTGAGAAGAACACACATTTCAATGACTCTGGTTGTTGTTACTAAAAAGAACACACATGCAATGACACGGTGGATCCATATGTGGATTGTGAAAAGAGCACACATGCATTGACACTGGTGGATCCATGTGTGGATTGTGAAGACAAAACACATGCAATAACACTGGTGGATCCATAGGTGGTATGTGAGAAGAACATCCATGAAATGTCTCTCGTTGTTGTTAGCAAAAAGAACACACATGCAATGACACAGGTGGATCCATAGGTGGTATGTGAAAAGAACACACATTTCAGTGACTCTGGTTGTTGTTACTAAAAAGAACACACATGCAATGACACTGGTGGATCCATGGGTGGATTGTGAAAAGAACACACATGCAATGACACTGGAGGATCCACAGGTGGTATGTGAGAAGAACACACATGCAAAATGACTCTTGTTGTTGTTACTAAAAAGAACACACATGCAATGACACCGGTGGATCCATGTGTGGATTGTGAAAAGAGCACACATGCAATGACACTGGTGGATCCATATGTGGTATATGAAAAGAACACACATGCAATGACTCTGGTTGTTGTTAGTGAAAGAACACACATGCAATGACACTGGTGGATCCATAGGTGGTATGTGAGAAGAACACACATTTCAATGACTCTGGTTGTTGTTACTAAAAAGAACACACATGCAATGACACTGGTGGATCCATGTGTGGATTGTGAAGAGAACACACATGCAATGACATTGGTCGATCCATAGGTGGTATGTGAGAAGAACAGCCATGAAATGACTCTGGTTGTTGTTAGTAAAAATAACACACATGCAATGACTCCAGTTGTTGTTAGTGAAAAGAGCACACATGCAATGAGTCCAGTTGTTGTTAGTGAAAAGAACATACATGCAGTGACACCGGTGGATCCATGTGTGGTCTCTGTAGAGAACACACATTTCAATGACACTGGTGGAGCCATATGTGGTATGTGAAATGAACACACATGCAATGACTCTGGTTGTTGTTACTAAAAAGAATATACATGCAATGACACTGGTGGATCCATAGGTGGATTATGAAATGAACACACATGCAATGACACTGGTAGATCCAAAGGTGGTATGTGAGAAGAACACACATTTCAATGACTCTGGTTGTTGTTACTAAAAAGAACACACATGAAATGAGACTGGTGGATCCATGGGTGGATTGTGAAAAGAGCACACATGCATTGACACTGGTGGATCCATGTGTGGATTGTGAAGAGAACACACATGCAATGACACTGGTGGATCCATAGGTGGTATGTGAGAAGAACATCCATGAAATGACTCTGGTTGTTGTTAGTAAAAAGAACACACATGCAATGACACAGGTGGATCCATAGGTGGTATGTGAAAAGAACACACATTTCACTGACTCTGGTTGTTGTTACTAAAAAGAACACACATGCAATGACACTGGTGGATCCATGGGTGGATTGTGAAAAGACAACACATGCAATGACACATGTGGATCCATAGGTGGTATGTGAGAAGAACACACATGCAAAATGACTCTGGTTGTTGTTACTAAAAAGAACACACATGCAATGACACCGGTGGATCCATGTGTGGATTGTGAAAAGAGCACACATGCAATGACACTGGTGGATCCATATGTGGTATATGAAAAGAACACAAATGCAATGACTCTTGTTGTTGTTAGTGAAAAGAACACACATGGAATGACACTGGTGGATCCATAGGTGGTATGTGAAAAGAACACACATTTCAATGACTCTGGTTGTTGTTACTAAAAAGAACACACATGCAATGACACTGGTGGATCCATGTGTGGATTGTGAAGAGAACACACATGCAATGACACTGGTGGATCCATAGGTGGTATGTGAGAAGAACAGCCATGAAATGACTCCGGTTATTGTTAGTAAAAAAGAACACACATGCAATGACTCCAGTTGTTGTTAGTGAAAAGAGCACACATGCAATGACTCCAGTTGTTGTTAGTGAAAAGGACATACATGCAATGACACTGGTGGATCCATGTGTGGTCTCTGTAGAGAACACACATTTCAATGACACTGGTGGATCCATATGTGGTACGCGGAAAGAACAAACATGCAATGACTCTAGTTGTTGTTACTAAAAAGAACATACATGCAATGACACTGGTGGATCCATAGGTGGATTATGAAATGAACACACATGCAATGACACTGGTGGATCCATAGGTGGTATGTGAGAAGAACACACATTTCAATGACTCTGGTTGTTCTTACTA
This sequence comes from Avena insularis, assembly GCA_023614405.1. Taxonomy (NCBI): domain Eukaryota; kingdom Viridiplantae; phylum Streptophyta; class Magnoliopsida; order Poales; family Poaceae; genus Avena; species Avena insularis. The sequence continues at coordinate 511,695,496 of CM042690.1, forward strand.
AAAAGAACACACATGCAATGACACTGGTGGATCCATAGGTGGATTGTGAAAAGAGCACACATGCAATGACACTGGTGGATCCATGTGTGGATTGTGAAGAGAACACACATGCAATGACACTGGTGGATCCATAGGTGGTATGTGAGAAGAACATCCATGAAATGACTCTGGTTGTTAGTAAAAAGAACACACATGCAATGACATAGGTGGATCCATAGGTGGTATGTGAAAAGAACACACATTTCAATGACTCTAGTTGTGGTTACTAAAAAGAACACACATGCAATGACACTTGTGGATCCATGGGTGGATTGTGAAAAGAACACACATGCAATGACACTGGTGGATCCACAGGTGGTATGTGAGAAGAACACACATGCAAAATGACTCTGGTTGTTGTTACTAAAAAGAACACACATGCAATGAAACCGGTGGATCCATGTGTGGATTGTGAAAAGAGCACACATGCAATGACACTGGTGGATCCATATGTGGTATATGAAAAGAACACACATGCAATGACTCTGATTGTTATTAGTGAAAGAACACACGTGCAATGACACTGGTGGATCCATAGGTGGTATCTGAGAAGAACACACATTTCAATGACTCTGGTTGTTGTTACTAAAAAGAACACATGCAATGACACTGGTGGATCCATAGGTGGATTGTGAAGAGAACACACATGCAATGACACTGGTGGATCCATAGGTGGTATGTGAGAAGAATAGCCATGAAATGACCCTGGTTGTTGTTAGTAAAAAATAACACACATGCAATGACTCCAGTTGTTGTTAGTGAAAAGAGCACACATGCAATGACTCCAGTTGTTGTTAGTGAAAAGGACATACATGCAATGACACCGGTGGATCCATGTGTGGTCTATGTAGAGAACACACATTTCAATGACACTGGTGGATCCATATGTGGTATGTGAAAAGAAAACACATGCAATGACTCTGGTTGTCGTTACTAAAAAGAACATACATGCAATGACATTTGAGGATCCATAGGTGGATTATGAAATGAACACACATGCAATGACACTGGTGGATCCATAGGTGGTATGTGAGAAGAACACACATTTCAATGACTCTGGTTGTTGTTACTAAAAAGAACACACATGCAATGACACTGGTGGATCCATGTGTGGATTGTGAAGAGAACACACATGCAATGACCCTGGTGGATCCATAGGTGGTATGTGAGAAGAAACGCCATGAAATGACTCCGGTTATTGTTAGTAAAAAAGAACACACATGCAATGACTCCAGTTGTTGTTAGTGAAAAGAGCACACATGCAATGACTCCAGTTGTTGTTAGTGAAAAGGACATACATGCAATGACACTGGTGGATCCATGTGTGGTCTCTGTAGAGAACACACATTTCAATGACACTGGTGGATCCATATGTGGTACGCGAAAAGAACAAACATGCAATGACTCTGGTTGTTGTTACTAAAAAGAACATACATGCAATGACACTGGTGGATCCATAGGTGGATTATGAAATGAACACACATGCAATGACACTGGTGGATCCATAGGTGGTATGTGAGAAGAACACACATTTCAATGACTCTGGTTGTTCTTACTAAAAAGAACACACATGCAATGACACTGGTGGATCCATAGGTGGACTGTGAAAAGAGCACACCTGCAATGACACTGGTGGATCCATGTGTGGATTGTGAAGAGAACACACATGCAATGACACTGGTGGATCCATAGGTGGTATGTGAGAAGAACATCCATGAAATGACTCTGGTTGTTGTTAGTAAAAAGAACACACATGCAATGACACAGGTGGATCCATAGGTGGTATGTGAAAAGAACACACATTTCAATGACTCTGGTTGTTGTTACTAAAAAGAACACACATGCAATGACACTGGTGGATCCATGGGTGGATTGTGAAAAGAACACACATGCAATGACACTGGTGGATCCACAGGTGGTATGTGAGAAGAACACACATGCAAAATGACTCTGGTTGTTGTTACTAAAAAGAACACACATGCAATGAAACTGGTGGATCCATGTGTGGATTGTGAAAAGAGCACACATGCAATGACACTGGTGGATCCATATGTGGTATATGAAAAGAACACACATGCAGTGACTCTGATTGTTGTTAGTGAAAGAACACACGTGCAATGACACTGGTGGATCCATAGGTGGTATGTGAGAAGAACACACATTTCAATGACTCTGGTTGTTGTTACTAAAAAGAACACACATGCAATGACACTGGTGGATCCATGTGTGGATTGTGAAGAGAACACACATGCAATGACACTGGTGGATCCATAGGTGGTATGTGAGAAGAATAGCCATGAAATGACCCTGGTTGTTGTTAGTAAAAAATAACACACATGCAATGACTCCAGTTGTTGTTAGTGAAAAGAGCACACATGCAATGACTCCAGTTGTTGTTAGTGAAAAGGACATACATGCAATGACACCGGTGGATCCATGTGTGGTCTATGTAGAGAACACACATTTCAATGACACTGGTGGATCCATATGTGGTATGTGAAAAGAAAACACATGCAATGACTCTGGTTGTCGTTACTAAAAAGAACATACATGCAATGACATTTGAGGATCCATAGGTGGATTATGAAATGAACACACATGCAATGACACTGGTGGATCCATAGGTGGTATGTGAGAAGAACACACATTTCAATGACTCTGGTTGTTGTTACTAAAAAGAACACACATGCAATGACACTGGAGGATCCATAGGTGGACTGTGAAAAGAGCACACATGCAATGACACTGGTGGATCCATAGGTGGATTGGGAAGAGAACACACATGCAATGACACTGGTGGATCCATAGGTGGTATGTGAGAAGAACATCCATGAAATGACTCTGGTTGTTGTTAGTAAAAAGAACACACATGCAATGACACAGGTGGATCCATAGGTGGTATGTGAAAAGAACACACATTTCAGTGACTCTGGTTGTTGTTACTAAAAAGAAATCACATGCAATGACACTGGTGGATCCATGGGTGGATTGTGAAAAGAACACACATGCAATGACACTGGTGGATCCACAGGTGGTATGTGAGAAGAACACACATGCAAAATGACTCTGGTTGTTGTTACTAAAAAGAACACACATGCAATGACACCGGTGGATCCATGTGTGGATTGTGAAAAGAGCACACATGCAATGACACTGGTGGATCCATATGATTAAAGTGAAAAGAACACACATGCAATGACTCGATTGTTGTTAGTGAAAGAACACATGCAATGACACTGGTGGATCCATAGGTGGTATGTGAGAAGAACACACATTTCAATGACTCTGGTTGTTGTTACTAAAAAGAACACACATGCAATGACACTGGTGGATCCATGTGTGGATTGTGAAGAGAACAGACATGCAATGAAACTGGTGGATCCATAGGTGGTATGTGAGAAGAATAGCCATGAAATGACTCTGGTTGTTGTTAGTAAAAAAGAACACACATGCAATGACTCCAGTTGTTGTTAGTGAAAAGAGCACACATGCAATGACTCCAGTTGTTGTTAGTGAAAAGGACATACATGCAATGACACCGGTGGATCCATGTGTGGTCTATGTAGAGAACACACATTTCAATGACACTGGTGGATCCATATGTGGTATGCGAAAAGAAAACACATGAAATGACTCTGGTTGTTGTTACTAAAAAGAACATACATGCAATGACACTTGAGGATCCATAGGTGGATTATGAAATGAACACACATGCAATGACACTGGTGGATCCATAGGTGGTATGTGAGAAGAACACACATTTCAATGACTCTGGTTGTTGTTACTAAAAAGAACACACATGCAATGACACTGGTGGATCCATGTGTGGATTGTGAAGAGAACACACATGCAATGACACTGTTGGATCCATAGGTGGTATGTGAGAAAAACATCCATGAAATGACTTTGGTTATTGTTAGTAAAAAGAACGCACATGCAATGACTCCAGTTGTTGTTAGTGAAAAGAGCACACATGCAATGACTCCAGTTGTTGTTAGTGAAAAGGACATACATGCAATGACACTGGTGGATCCATGTGTGGTCTGTGTAGAGAACACACAGTTCAATGACACTGGTGGATCCATATGTGGTATGCGAAAAGAACACACATGCAATGACTCTGGTTGTTGTTACTAAAAAGAACATACATGCAATGACACTGGTGGATCCATAGGTGGATTATGAAATGAACACACATGCAATGACACTGGTGGATCCATAGGTGGTATGTGAGAAGAACACACATTTCAATGACTCTGGTTGTTTTTACTAAAAAGAACACACATGCAATGACACTGGTGGATCCATAGGTGGGCTGTGAAAAGAGCACACATGCAATGACACTGGGGATCCATGTGTGGATTGTAAAGAGAACACACATGCAATGACACTGGTGGATCCATAGGTGGTATGTGAGAAGAACATCCATGAAATGACTCTGGTTGTTGTTAGTAAAAGAACACACATGCAATGACACAGGTGGATCCATAGGTGGTATGTGAAAAGAACACACATTTCAATGACTCTGGTTGTTGTTACTAAAAAGAACACACATGCAATGACACTGGTGGATCCATGGGTGGATTGTGAAAAGAACACACATGCAATGACACTGGTGGATCCATAGGTGGTATGTGAGAAGAACACACATGGAAAATGACTCTAGTTGTTGTTACTAAAAAGAACACACATGCAATGACACCGGTGGATCCATGTGTGGATTGTGAAAAGAGCACACATGCAATGACACTGGTGGATCCATATGTGGTATATGAAAAGAACACACATGCAATGACTCTGATTGTTGTTAGTGAAAGAACACACGTGCAATGACACTGGTGGATCCATAGGTGGTATGTGAGAAGAACACACATTTCAATGACTCTGGTTGTTGTTACTAAAAAGAACACACATGCAATGACACTGGTGGATCCATGTGTGGATTGTGAAGAGAACAGACATGCAATGACACTGGTGGATCCATAGGTGGTATGTGAGAAGAATAGCCATGAAATGACCCTGGTTGTTGTTAGTAAAAAAGAACACACATGCAATGACTCCAGTTGTTGTTAGTGAAAAGAGCACACATGCAATGACTCCAGTTGTTGTTAGTGAAAAGGACATACATGCAATGACACCGGTGGATCCATGTGTGGTCTATGTAGAGAACACACATTTCAATGACACTGGTGGATCCATATGTGGTATGTGAAAAGAAAACACATGCAATGACTCTGGTTGTTGTTACTAAAAAGAACATACATGCAATGACATTTGAGGATCCATAGGTGGATTATGAAATGAACACACATGCAATGACACTGGTGGATCCATAGGTGGTATGTGAGAAGAACACACATTTCAATGACTCTGGTTGTTGTTACTAAAAAGAACACATATGCAATGACACTGGTGGATCCATGTGTGGATTGTGAAGAGAACACACATGCAATGACACTGATGGATCCATAGGTGGTATGTGAGAAGAACATCCATGAAATGACTCTGGTTGTTGTTAGTACAAAGAACGCACATGCAATGACTCGAGTTGTTGTTAGTGAAAAGAGCACACATGCAATGACTCCAGTTGTTGTTAGTGAAAAGGACATACATGCAATGACACTGGTGGATCCATGTGTGGTCTCTGTAGAGAACACACATTTCAATGACACTGGTGGATCCATATGTGGTATGCGAAAAGAACACACATGCAATGACTCTGGTTGTTGTTACTAAAAAGAACATACATGCAATGACACTGGTGGATCCATAGGTGGATTATGAAATGAACACACATGCAATGACACTGGTGGATCCATAGGTGGTATGTGAGAAGAACACACATTTCAATGACTCTGGTTGTTCTTACTAAAAAGAACACACATGCAATGACACTGGTGGATCCATATGTGGTATATGAAAAGAACACACATGCAATGACTCTGGTTGTTGTTAGTGAAAGAACACACATGCAATGACACTGGTGGATCCATAGGTGGTATTTGAGAAGAACACACATTTCAATGACTCTGGTTGTTGTTACTAAAAAGAACACACATGCAATGACACTGGTGGATCCATGTGTGGATTGTGAAGAGAACAGACATGCAATGACACTGGTGGATCCATAGGTGGTATGTGAGAAGAATAGCCATGAAATGACCCTGGTTGTTGTTAGTAAAAAAGAACACACATGCAATGACTCCAGTTGTTGTTAGTGAAAAGAGCACACATGCAATGACTCCAGTTGTTGTTAGTGAAAAGGACATACATGCAATGACACCGGTGGATCCATGTGTGGTCTATGTAGAGAACACACATTTCAATGACACTGGTGGATCCATATGTGGTATGTGAAAAGAAAACACATGCAATGACTCTGGTTGTTGTTACTAAAAAGAACATACATGCAATGACATTTGAGGATCCATAGGTGGATTATGAAATGAACACACATGCAATGACACTGGTGGATCCATAGGTGGTATGTGAGAAGAACACACATTTCAATGACTCTGGTTGTTGTTACTAAAAAGAACACACATGCAATGACACTGGTGGATCCATGTGTGGATTGTGAAGAGAACACACATGCAATGACACTGATGGATCCATAGGTGGTATGTGAGAAGAACATCCATGAAATGACTCTGGTTGTTGTTAGTAAAAGGAACGCACATGCAATGACTCCAGTTGTTGTTAGTGAAAAGAGCACACATGCAATGACTCCAGTTGTTGTTAGTGAAAAGGACATACATGCAATGACACTGGTGGATCCATGTGTGGTCTCTGAGAGAACACACATTTCAATGACACTGTGGATCCATATGTGGTATGAAAAGAACACACATGCAATGACTCGTTGTTGTTACTAAATTAACATACATGCAATGACACTGGTGGATCCATAGGTGGATTATGAAATGAACACACATGCAATGACACTGGTGGATCCATAGGTGGTATGAGAGAAGAACACACATTTCAATGACTCTGGTTGTTCTTACTAAAAAGAACACACATGCAATGACACTGGTGGATCCATATGTGGTATATGAAAAGAACACACATGCAATGACTCTGGTTGTTGTTAGTGAAAGAACACACATGCAATGACACTGGTGGATCCATAGGTGGTATTTGAGAAGAACACACATTTCAATGACTCTGGTTGTTGTTACTCAAAAGAACACACATGCAATGACCTTTGGTGGATCCATGTGTGGATTGTGAAGAGAACACACATGCAATGACACTGGTGGATCCATAGGTGGTATGTGAGAAGAATAGCCATGAAATGACCCTGGTTGTTAGTAAAAAGAACACACATGCAATTACTCAGTTGTTGTTAGTGAAAAGAGCACACATGCAATGACTCCAGTTGTTGTTAGTGAAAAGGACATACATGCAATGACACCGGTGGATCCATGTGTGGTCTATGTAGAGAACACACATTTCAATGACACTGGTGGATCCATATGTGGTATGTGAAAAGAAAACACATGCAATGACTCTGGTTGTTGTTACTAAAAAGAACATACATGCAATGACACTTGAGGATCCATAGGTGTATTATGAAATGAACACACATGCAATGACACTGGTGGATCCATAGGTGGTATGTGAGAAGAACACACATTTCAATGACTCTGGTTGTTGTTACTAAAAAGAACACACATGCAATGACACTGGTGGATCCATGTGTGGATTGTGAGGAGAACACATGCAATGACACTGATGGATCCATAGGTGGTATGTGAGAAGAACATCCATGAAATGACTCTGGTTGTTGTTAGTAAAAAGAACGCACATGCAATGACTCCAGTTGTTGTTAGTGAAAAGAGCACACATGCAATGACTCCAGTTGTTGTTAGTGAAAAGGACATACATGCAATGACACTGGTGGATCCATGTGTGGTCTCTGTAGAGAACACACATTTCAATGACACTGGTGGATCCATATGTGGTATGCGAAAAGAACACACATGCAATGACTCTGGTTGTTGTTACTAAAAAGAACATACATGCAATGACACTGGTGGATCCATAGGTGGATTATGAAATGAACACACATGCAATGACACTGGTGGATCCATAGGTGGTATGTGAGAAGAACACACATTTCAATGACTCTGGTTGTTCTTACTAAAAAGAACACACATGCAATGACACTGGTGGATCCATAGGTGGATTGTGAAAAGAGCACACATGCAATGACACTGGTGGATCCATGTGTGGATTGTGAAGAGAACACACATGCAATGACACTGGTGGATCCATAGGTGGTATGTGAGAAGAACATCCATGAAATGACTCTGTTTGTTGTTAGTAAAAGAACACACATGCAATGACATAGGTGGATCCATAGGTGGTATGTGAAAAGAACACACATTTCAATGACTCTGGTTGTTGTTACTAAAAAGAACACACATGCAATGACACTGGTGGATCCATGGGTGGATTGTGAAAAGAACACACATGCAATGACACTGGTTGATCCACAGGTGGTATGTGAGAAGAACACACATGCAAAATGACTCTGGTTGTTGTTGCTAAAAAGAACACACATGCAATGACACCGGTGGATCCATGTGTGGATTGTGAAAAGAGCACACATGCAATGACACTGGTGGATCCATATGTGGTATATGAAAAGAACACACATGCAATGACTCTAGTTGTGGTTAGTGAAAGAACACACATGCAATGACACTGGTGGATCCATAGGTGGTATGTGAGAAGAACACACATTTCAATGACTCTGGTTGTTGTTACTAAAAAGAACACACATGCAATGACACTGGTGGATCCATGTGTGGATTGTGAAGAGAACAGACATGCAATGACACTGGTGGATCCATAGGTGGTATGTGAGAAGAATAGCCATGAAATGACCCTGGTTGTTGTTAGTAAAAAGAACGCACATGCAATGACTCCAGTTGTTGTTAGTGAAAAGAGCACACATGCAATGACTCCAGTTGTTGTTAGTGAAAAGGACATACATGCAATGACACTGGTGGATCCATGTGTGGTCTCTGTAGAGAACACACATTTCAATGACACTGGTGGATCCATATGTGGTATGAGAAAAGAACACACATGCAATGACTCTGGTTGTTACTAAAAAGAACATACATGCAATGACACTTGAGGATCCATAGGTGGATTATGAAATGAACACACATGCAATGACACTGGTGGATCCATAGGTGGTATGTGAGAAGAACATCCATGAAATGACTCTGGTTGTTGTTAGTAAAAAGAACACACATGCAATGACACAGGTGGATCCATAGGTGGTATGTGAAAAGAACACACATTTCAGTGACTCTGGTTGTTGTTACTAAAAAGAACAAACATGCAATGACACTGGTGGATCCATGGGTGGATTGTGAAAAGAACACACATGCAATGACACTGGTGGATCCACAGTTGGTATGTGAGAAGAACACACATGCAAAATGACTCTGGTTGTTGTTACTAAAAAGAACACACATGCAATGACACCGGTGGATCCATGTGTGGATTGTGAAAAGAGCACACATGCAATGACACTGGTGGATCCATATGTGGTATATGAAAAGAACACACATGCAATGACTCTGGTTGTTGTTAGTGAAAGAACACACATGCAATGACACTGGTAGATCCATAGGTGGTATGTAAGAAGAACACACATTTCAATGACTCTGGTTGTTGTTACTAAAAAGAACACACATGCAATGACACTGGTGGATCCATGTGTGGATTGTGAAGAGAACACACATGCAATGACACTGGTGGATCCATAGGTGGTATGTGAGAAGAATAGCCATGAAATGACCCTGGTTTTTGTTAGTAAAAAAGAACACACATGCAATGACTCCAGTTGTTGTTAGTGAAAAGAGCACACATGTAATGACTCCAGTTGTTGTTAGTGAAAAGGACATACATGCAATGACACCGGTGGATCCATGTGTGGTCTATGTAGAGAACACACATTTCAATGACACTGGTGGATCCATATGTGGTATGTGAAAAGAAAACACATGCAATGACTCTGGTTGTTGTTACTAAAAAGAACAGACATGCAATGACACTTGAGGATACATAGGTGGATTATGAAATGAACACACATGCAATGACACTGGTGGATCCATAGGTGGTATGTGAGAAGAACACACATTTCAATGACTCTGGTTGTTGTTACTAAAAAGAACACACATGCAATGACACTGGTGGATCCATGTGTGGATTGTGAAGAGAACACACATGCAATGACACTGGTGGATCCATAGGTCGTATGTGAGAAAAACAGCCATGAAATGACTCTGGTTAATGTTAGTAAAAAGAACGCACATGCAATGACTCTAGTTGTTGTTAGTGAAAAGAGCACACATGCACTGACTCCAGGTGTTGTTAGTGAAAAGGACATACATACACTGACACTGGTGGATCCATGTGTGGTCTCTGTAGAGAACACACATTTCAATGACACTAGTGGATCCATATGTGGTATGCGAAAAGAACACACATGCAATGACTCTGGTTGTTGTTACTAAAAAGAACATACATGCAATGACACTGGTGGATCCATAGGTGGATTATGAAATGAACACACATGCAATGACACTGGTGGATCCATAGGTGGTATGTGAGAAGAACACACATTTCAATGACTCTGGTTGTTCTTACTAAAAAGAACACACATGCAATGACACTGGTGGATCCATAGGTGGACTGTGAAAAGAGCACACATGCAATGACACTGGTGGATCCATGTGTGGATTGTGAAGAGAACACACATGCAATGACACTGGTGGATCCATAGGTGGTATGTGAGAAGAACATCCATGAAATGACTCTGGTTGTTGTTAGTAAAAAGAACACACATGCAATGACACAGGTGGATCCATAGGTGGTATGTGAAAAGAACACACATTTCAGTGACTCTGGTTGTTGTTACTAAAAAGAACACACATGCAATGACACTGGTGGATCCATGGGTGGATTGTGAAAAGAACACACATGCAATGACACTGGTGGATCCACAGGTGGTATGTGAGAAGAACACACATGCAAAATGACTCTGGTTGTTGTTACTAAAAAGAACACACATGCAATGACACCGGTGGATCCATGTGTGGATTGTGAAAAGAGCACACATGCAATGACACTGGTGGATCCATATGTGGTATATGAAAAGAACACACATGCAATGACTCTGGTTGTTGTTAGTGAAAGAACACACATGCAATGACACTGGTGGATCCATAGGTGGTATGTGAGAAGAACACACATTTCAATGACTCTGGTTGTTGTTACTAAAAAGAACACACATGCAATGACACTGGTGGATCCATGTGTGGATTGTGAAGAGAACAGACATGCAATGACACTGGTGGATCCATAGGTGGTATGTGAGAAGAATAGCCATGAAATGACCCTGGTTGTTGTTAGTAAAAAAGAACACACATGCAATGACTCCAGTTGTTGTTAGTGAAAAGAGCACACATGCAATGACTCCAGTTGTTGTTAGTGAAAAGGACATACATGCAATGACACCGGTGGATCCATGTGTGGTCTATGTAGAGAACACACATTTCAATGACACTGGTGGATCCATATGTGGTATGTGAAAAGAAAACACATGCAATGACTCTGGTTGTTGTTACTAAAAAGAACATACATGCAATGACACTTGAGGATCCATAGGTGGATTATGAAATGAACACACATGCAATGACACTGGTGGATCCATAGGTGGTATGTGAGAAGAACATCCATGAAATGACTCTGGTTGTTGTTAGTAAAAAGAACACACATGCAATGACACTGGTGGATCCATGTGTGGATTGTGAAGAGAACAGACATGCAATGACACTGGTGGATCCATAGGTGGTATGTGAGAAGAATAGCCATGAAATGACCCTGGTTTTTGTTAGTAAAAAAGAACACACATGCAATGACTCCAGTTGTTGTTAGTGAAAAGAGCACACATGTAATGACTCCAGTTGTTGTTAGTGAAAAGGACATACGTGCAATGACACCGGTGGATCCATGTGTGGTCTATGTAGAGAACACACATTTCAATGACACTGGTGGATCCATATGTGGTATGTGAAAAGAAAACACATGCAATGACTCTGGTTGTTGTTACTAAAAAGAACAGACATGCAATGACACTTGAGGATACATAGGTGGATTATGAAATGAACACACATGCAATGACACTGGTGGATCCATAGGTGGTATGTGAGAAGAACACACATTTCAATGACTCTGGTTGTTGTTACTAAAAAGAACACACATGCAATGACACTGGTGGATCCATGTGTGGATTGTGAAGAGAACACACATGCAATGACACTGATGGATCCATAGGTGGTATGTGAGAAGAACATCCATGAAATGACTCTGGTTGTTGTTAGTAAAAAGAACGCACATGCCATGACTCTAGTTGTTGTTAGTGAAAAGAGCACACATGCAATGACTCCAGTTGTTGTTAGTGAAAAGAGCACACATGCAATGACTCTAGTTGTTGTTAGTGAAAAGGACATACATGCAATGACACTGGTGGATCCATGTGTGGTCTCTGTAGAGAACACACATTTCAATGAAACTGGTGGATCCATATGTGGTATGCGAAAAGAACACACATGCAATGACTCTGGTTGTTGTTACTAAAAAGAACATACATGCAATGACACTGGTGGATCCATAGGTGGATTATGAAATGAACACACATGCAATGACACTGGTGGATCCATAGGTGGTATGTGAGAAGAACACACATTTCAATGACTCTGGTTGTTCTTACTAAAAAGAACACACATGCAATGACACTGGTGGATCCATAGGTGGACTGTGAAAAGAGCACACATGCAATGACACTAGTGGATCCATGTGTGGATTGTGAAGAGAACACACATGCAATGACACTGGTGGATCCATAGGTGGTATGTGAGAAGAACATCCATGAAATGACTCTGGTTGTTGTTAGTAAAAAGAACACACATGCAATGACACAGGTGGATCCATAGGTGGTATGTGAAAAGAACACACATTTCAGTGACTCTGGTTGTTGTTACTAAAAAGAACACACATGCAATGACACTGGTGGATCCATGGGTGGATTGTGAAAAGAACACACATGCAATGACACTGGTGGATCCACAGGTGGTATGTGAGAAGAACACACATGCAAAATGACTCTGGTTGTTGTTACTAAAAAGAACACACATGCAATGACACCGGTGGATCCATGTGTGGATTGTGAAAAGAGCACACATGCAATGACACTGGTGGATCCATATGTGGTATATGAAAAGAACACACATGCAATGACTCTGGTTGTTGTTAGTGAAAGAACACACATGCAATGACACTGGTGGATCCATAGGTGGTATGTGAGAAGAACACACATTTCAATGACTCTGGTTGTTGTTACTAAAAAGAACACACATGCAATGACACTGGTGGATCCATGTGTGGATTGTGAAGAGAACAGACATGCAATGACACTGGTGGATCCATAGGTGGTATGTGAGAAGAATAGCCATGAAATGACCCTGGTTGTTGTTAGTAAAAAAGAACACACATGCAATTACTCCAGTTGTTGTTAGTGAAAAGAGCACACATGCAATGACTCCAGTTGTTGTTAGTGAAAAGGACATACATGCAATGACACCGGTGGATCCATGTGTGGTCTATGTAGAGAACACACATTTCAATGACACTGGTGGATCCATATGTGGTATGTGAAAAGAAAACACATGCAATGACTCTGGTTGTTGTTACTAAAAAGAACATACATGCAATGACACTTGAGGATCCATAGGTGGATTATGAAATGAACACACATGCAATGACACTGGTGGATCCATAGGTGGTATGTGAGAAGAACATCCATGAAATGACTCTGGTTGTTGTTAGTAAAAAGAACACACATGCAATGACACTGGTGGATCCATGTGTGGATTGTGAAGAGAACAGACATGCAATGACACTGGTGGATCCATAGGTGGTATGTGAGAAGAATAGCCATGAAATGACCCTGGTTTTTGTTAGTAAAAAAGAACACACATGCAATGACTCCAGTTGTTGTTAGTGAAAAGAGCACACATGTAATGACTCCAGTTGTTGTTAGTGAAAAGGACATACGTGCAATGACACCGGTGGATCCATGTGTGGTCTATGTAGAGAACACACATTTCAATGACACTGGTGGATCCATATGTGGTATGTGAAAAGAAAACACATGCAATGACTCTGGTTGTTGTTACTAAAAAGAACAGACATGCAATGACACTTGAGGATACATAGGTGGATTATGAAATGAACACACATGCAATGACACTGGTGGATCCATAGGTGGTATGTGAGAAGAACACACATTTCAATGACTCTGGTTGTTGTTACTAAAAAGAACACACATGCAATGACACTGGTGGATCCATGTGTGGATTGTGAAGAGAACACACATGCAATGACACTGATGGATCCATAGGTGGTATGTGAGAAGAACATCCATGAAATGACTCTGGTTGTTGTTAGTAAAAAGAACGCACATGCCATGACTCCAGTTGTTGTTAGTGAAAAGAGCACACATGCAATGACTCCAGTTGTTGTTAGTGAAAAGGACATACATGCAATGACACTGGTGGATCCATGTGTGGTCTCTGTAGAGAACACACATTTCAATGACACTGGTGGATCCATATGTGGTATGTGAAAAGAACACACATGCAATGACTCTGGTTGTTGTTACTAAAAAGAACATACATGCAATGACACTGGTGGATCCATAGGTGGATTATGAAATGAACACACATGCAATGACACTGGTGGATCCATAGGTGGTATGTGAGAAGAACACACATTTCAATGACTCTGGTTGTTCTTACTAAAAAGAACACACATGCAATGACACTGGTGGATCCATAGGTGGACTGTGAAAAGAGCACACATGCAATGACACTAGTGGATCCATGTGTGGATTGTGAAGAGAACACACATGCAATGACACTGGTGGATCCATAGGTGGTATGTGAGAAGAACATCCATGAAATGACTCTGGTTGTTGTTAGTAAAAAGAACACACATGCAATGACACAGGTGGATCCATAGGTGGTATGTGAAAAGAACACACATTTCAATGACTCTGGTTGTTGTTACTAGAAAGAACACACATGCAATGACACTGGTGGATCCATGGGTGGATTGTGAAAAGAACACACATGCAATGACACTGGTGGATCCACAGGTGGTATGTGAGAAGAACACACATGCAAAATGACTCTGGTTGTTGTTACTAAAAAGAACACACATGCAATGACACCGGTGGATCCATGTGTGGATTGTGAAAAGAGCACACATGCAATGACACTGGTGGATCCATATGTGGTATATGAAAAGAACACACATGCAATGACTCTGGTTGTTGTTAGTGAAAGAACACACATGCAATGACACTGGTGGATCCATAGGTGGTATGTGAGAAGAACACACATTTCAATGACTCTGGTTGTTGTTACTAAAAAGAACACACATGCAATGACACTGGTGGATCCATGTGTGGATTGTGAAGAGAACAGACATGCAATGACACTGGTGGATCCATAGGTGGTATGTGAGAAGAATAGCCATGCAATGACCCTGGTTGTTGTTAGTGAAAAGAGCACACATGCAATGACTCCAGTTGTTGTTAGTGAAAAGAGCACACATGCAATGACTCCAGTTGTTGTTGAAAAAGGACAGACATGCAATGACACCGGTGGATCCATGTGTGGTCTGTGTAGAGAACACACATTTCAATGACACTGGTGGATCCATATGTGGTATGTGAAAAGAAAACACATGCAATGACTCTGGTTGTTGTTACTAAAAAGAACATACATGCAATGACACTTGAGGATCCATAGGTGGATTATGAAATGAACACACATGCAATGACAGGTGGATCCATAGGTGGTATGTGAGAAGAACATCCATGAAATGACTCTGGTTGTTGTTAGTAAAAAGAACACACATGCAATGACACAGTGGATCCATAGGTGGTATGTGAAAAGAACACACATTTCAATGACTGGTTGTTGTTACTAAAAAGAACACACATGCAATGACACTGGTGGATCCATGGGTGGATTGTGAAAAGAACACACATGCAATGACACTGGTGGATCCACAGGTGGTATGTGAGAAGAACACACATGCAAAATGACTCTGGTTGTTGTTACTAAAAAGAACACACATGCAATGACACCGGTGGATCCATGTGTGGAGTGTGAAAAGAACACATGCAATGACACTGTGGATCCATATGTGGAATATGAAAAGAACACACATGCAATGACTCTGGTTGTTGTTAGTGAAAGAACACACATGCAATGACACTGGTGGATCCATAGGTGGTATGTGAGAAGAACACACATTTCAATGACTCTGGTTGTTGTTACTAAAAAGAACACACATGCAATGACACTGGTGGATCCATGTGTGGATTGTGAAGAGAACAGACATGCAATGACACTGGTGGATCCATAGGTGGTATGTGAGAAGAATAGCCATGAAATGACCCTGGTTGTTGTTAGTAAAAAAGAACACACATGCAATTACTCCAGTTGTTGTTAGTGAAAAGAGCACACATGCAATGACTCCAGTTGTTGTTAGTGAAAAGGACATACATGCAATGACACCGGTGGATCCATGTGTGGTCTATGTAGAGAACACACATTTCAATGACACTGGTGGATCCATATGTGGTATGTGAAAAGAAAACACATGCAATGACTCTGGTTGTTGTTACTAAAAAGAACATACATGCAATGACACTTGAGGATCCATAGGTGGATTATGAAATGAACACACATGCAATGACACTGGTGGATCCATAGGTGGTATGTGAGAAGAACATCCATGAAATGACTCTGGTTGTTGTTAGTAAAAAGAACGCACATGCAATGACACAGGTGGATCCATAGGTGGTATGTGAAAAGAACACACATTTCAGTGACTCTGGTTGTTGTTACTAAAAAGAACACACATGCAATGACACTGGTGGATCCATGGGTGGATTGTGAAAAGAACACACATGCAATGACACTGGTGGATCCACAGGTGGTATGTGAGAAGAACACACATGCAAAATGACTCTGGTTGTTGTTACTAAAAAGAACACACATGCAATGACACCGGTGGATCCATGTGTGGATTGTGAAAAGAGCACACATGCAATGACACTGGTGGATCCATATGTGGTATATGAAAAGAACACACATGCAATGACTCTGATTGTTGTTAGTCACAGAACACACGTGCAATGACACTGGTGTATCCATAGGTTGTATGTGATTATAAAACACATTTCAATGACTCTGGTTGTTGTTACTAAAAAGAACACACATGCAATGACACTGGTGGATCCATGTGTGGATTGTGAAGAGAACACATGCAATGACACTGGTGGATCCATAGGTGGTATGTGAAGAATAGCCATGAAATGACCCTGGTTTTTGTTAGTAAAAAAGAACACACATGCAATGACTCCAGTTGTTGTTAGTGAAAAGAGCACACATGCAATGACTCCAGTTGTTGTTAGTGAAAAGGACATACATGCAATGACACCGGTGGATCCATGTGTGGTCTATGTAGAGAACACACATTTCAATGACACTGGTGGATCCATATGTGGTATGTGAAAAGAAAACACATGCAATGACTCTGGTTGTTGTTACTAAAAAGAACATACATGCAATGACACTTGAGGATCCATAGGTGGATTATGAAATGAACACACATGCAATGACACTGGTGGATCCATAGGTGGTATGTGAGAAGAACATCCATGAAATGACTCTGGTTGTTGTTAGTAAAAAGAACACACATGCAATGACACAGGTGGATCCATAGGTGGTATGTGAAAAGAACACACATTTCAGTGACTCTGGTTGTTGTTACTAAAAAGAACACACATGCAATGACACTGGTGGATCCATGGGTGGATTGTGAAAAGAACACACATGCAATGACACTGGTGGATCCACAGGTGGTATGTGAGAAGAACACACATGCAAAATGACTCTGGTTGTTGTTACTAAAAAGAACACACATGCAATGACACCGGTGGATCCATGTGTGGATTGTGAAAAGAGCACACATGCAATGACACTGGTGGATCCATATGTGGTATATGAAAAGAACACACATGCAATGACTCTGATTGTTGTTAGTGAAAGAACACACGTGCAATGACACTGGTGGATCCATAGGTGGTATGTGAGAAGAACACACATTTCAATGACTCTGGTTGTTGTTACTAAAAAGAACACACATGCAATGACACTGGTGGATCCATGTGTGGATTGTGAAGAGAACAGACATGCAATGACACTGGTGGATCCATAGGTGGTATGTGAGAAGAATAGCCATGAAATGACCCTGGTTTTTGTTAGTAAAAAAGAACACACATGCAATGACTCCAGTTGTTGTTAGTGAAAAGAGCACACATGTAATGACTCCAGTTGTTGTTAGTGAAAAGGACATACATGCAATGACACCGGTGGATCCATGTGTGGTCTATGTAGAGAACACACATTTCAATGACACTGGTGGATCCATATGTGGTATGTGAAAAGAAAACACATGCAATGACTCTGGTTGTTGTTACTAAAAAGAACATACATGCAATGACACTTGAGGATCCATAGGTGGATTATGAAATGAACACACATGCAATGACACTGGTGGATCCATAGGTGGTATGTGAGAAGAACATCCATGAAATGACTCTGGTTGTTGTTAGTAAAAAGAACACACATGCAATGACACAGGTGGATCCATAGGTGGTATGTGAAAAGAACACACATTTCAATGACTCTGGTTGTTGTTACTAAAAAGAACACACATGCAATGACACTGGTGGATCCATGGGTGGATTGTGAAAAGAACACACATGCAATGACACTGGTGGATCCACAGGTGGTATGTGAGAAGAACACACATGCAAAATGACTCTGGTTGTTGTTACTAAAAAGAACACACATGCAATGACACCGGTGGATCCATGTGTGGATTGTGAAAAGAGCACACATGCAATGACACTGGTGGATCCATATGTGGTATATGAAAAGAACACACATGCAATGACTCTGGTTGTTGTTAGTGAAAGAACACACATGCAATGACACTGGTGGATCCATAGGTGGTATGTGAGAACACACATTTCAATGACTCTGGTTGTTGTTACTAAAAAGAACACACATGCAATGACACTGGTGGATCCATGTGTGGATTGTGAAGAGAACAGACATGCAATGACACTGGTGGATCCATAGGTGGTATGTGAGAAGAATACCCATGAAATGACCCTGGTTTTTGTTAGTAAAAAAGAACACACATGCAATGACTCCAGTTGTTGTTAGTGAAAAGAGCACACATGTAATGACTCCAGTTGTTGTTAGTGAAAAGGACATACATGCAATGACACCGGTGGATCCATGTGTGGTCTATGTAGAGAACACACATTTCAATGACACTTGTGGATCCATATGTGGTATGTGAAAAGAAAACACATGCAATGACTCTGGTTGTTGTTACTAAAAAGGACATACATGCAATGACACTTGAGGATCCATAGGTGGATTATGAAATGAACACACATGCAATGACACTGGTGGATCCATAGGTGGTATGTGAGAAGAACACACATTTCAATGACTCTGGTTGTTGTTACTAAAAAGAACACACATGCAATGACACTGGTGGATCCATGTGTGGATTGTGAAGAGAACACACATGCAATGACACTGATGGATCCATAGGTGGTATGTGAGAAGAACATCCATGAAATGACTCTGGTTGTTGTTAGTAAAAAGAACGCACATGCCATGACTCCAGTTGTTGTTAGTGAAAAGAGCACACATGCAATGACTCCAGTTGTTGTTAGTGAAAAGGACATACATGCAATGACACTGGTGGATCCATGTGTGGTCTCTGTAGAGAACACACATTTCAATGACACTAGTGATCCATATGTGGTATGCGAAAAGAACACACATGCAATGACTCTGGTTGTTGTTACTAAAAAGAACATACATGCAATGACACTGGTGGATCCATAGGTGGATTATGAAATGAACACACATGCAATGACACTGGTGGATCCATAGGTGGTATGTGAGAAGAACACACATTTCAATGACTCTGGTTGTTGTTACTAAAAAGAACACACATGCAATGACACTGGTGGATCCATAGGTGGATTGTGAAAGAGCACACATGCAATGACACTGGTGGATCCATGTGTGGATTGTGAAGAGAACACACATGCAATGACACTGGTGGATCCATAGGTAGTATGTGAGAAGAACATCCATGAAATGACTCTGGTTGTTGTTAGTAAAAAAGAACTCATGCAATGACACAGGTGGATCCATAGGTGGTATGTGAAAAGAACACACATTTCAATGACTCTGTTGTTGTTACTAAAAAGAACACACATGCAATGACACTGGTGGATCCATGGGTGGATTGTGAAAAGAACACACATGCAATGACACTAGTGGATCCATAGGTGGTATGTGAGAAGAACACACATGCAAAATGACTCTGGTTGTTGTTACTAAAAAGAACACACATGCAATGACACCGGTGGATCCATGTGTGGATTGTGAAAAGAGCACACATGCAATGACACTGGTGGATCCATATGTGGTATATGAAAAGAACACACATGCAATGACTCTGGTTGTTGTTAGTGAAAGAACACACATGCAATGACACTGGTGGATCCATAGGTGGTATGTGAGAAGAACACACATTTCAATGACTCTGGTTGTTGTTACTAAAAAGAACACACATGCAATGACACTGGTGGATCCATGTGTGGATTGTGAAGAGAACAGACATGCAATGACACTGGTGGATCCATAGGTGGTATGTGAGAAGAATAGCCATGAAATGACCCTGGTTGTTGTTAGTTAAAAAGAACACACATGCAATAACTCCAGTTGTTGTTAGTGAAAAGAGCACACATGCAATGACTCTAGTTGTTGTTAGTGAAAAGGACATACATGCAATGACACCGGTGGATCCATGTGTGGTCTATGTATAGAACACACATTTCAATGACACTGGTGGATCCATATGTGGTATGTGAAAAGAAAACACATGCAATGACTCTGGTTGTTGTTACTAAAAAGAACATACATGCAATGACACTTGAGGATCCATAGGTGGATTATGAAATGAACACACATGCAATGACACTGGTGGATCCATAGGTGGTATGTGAGAAGAACACACATTTCAATGACTCTGGTTGTTGTTACTAAAAAGAACACACATGCAATGACACTGGTGGATCCATGGGTGGATTGTGAAAAGAACACACATGCAATGACACTGGTGGATCCATGTGTGGATTGTGAAGAGAACACACATGAATGACACTGGTGGATCCATAGGTGGTATGTGATAAGAACACACATTTCAATGACTCTGGTTGTTGTTACTAAAAAGAACACACATGCAATGACACTGGTGGATCCATGTGTGGATTGTGAAGAGAACACACATGCAATGACACTGATGGATCCATAGGTGGTATGTGAGAAGAACATCCATGAAATGACTCTGGTTGTTGTTAGTAAAAAGAACGCACATGCAATGACTCCAGTTGTTGTTAGTGAAAAGAGCACACATGCAATGACTCCAGTTGTTGTTAGTGAAAAGGACATACATGCAATGACACTGGTGGATCCATGTGTGGTCTCTGTAGAGAACACACATTTCAATGACACTGGTGGATCCATATGTGGTATGCGAAAAGAACACACATGCAATGACTCTGGTTGTTGTTACTAAAAAGAACATACATGCAATGACACTGGTGGATCCATAGGTGGATTATGAAATGAACACACATGCAATGACACTGGTGGATCCATAGGTGGTATGTGATAAGAACACACATTTCAATGACTCTGGTTGTTGTTACTAAAAAGAACACACATGCAATGACACTGGTGGATCCATAGGTGGATTGTGAAAAGAGCACACATGCAATGACACTGGTGGATCCATGTGTGGATTGTGAAGAGAACACACATGCAATGACACTGGTGGATCCATAGGTGGTATGTGAGAAGAACATCCATGAAATGACTCTGGTTGTTGTTAGTAAAAAGAACACACATGCAATGACACAGGTGGATCCATAGGTGGTATGTGAAAAGAACAAACATTTCAGTGACTCTGGTTGTTGTTACTAAAAAGAACACACATGCAATGACACTGGTGGATCCATGGGTGGATTGTGAAAAGAACACACATGCAATGACACTGGTGGATCCACAGGTGGTATGTGAGAAGAACACACATGCAAAATGACTCTGGTTGTTGTTACTAAAAAGAACACACATGCAATGACACCGGTGGATCCATGTGTGGATTGTGAAAAGAGCACACATGCAATGACACTGGTGGATCCATATGTGGTATATGAAAAGAACACACATGCAATGACTCTGGTTGTTGTTAGTGAAAGAACACACATGCAATGACACTGGTGGATCCATAGGTGGTATGTGAGAAGAACACACATTTCAATGACTCTGGTTGTTGTTACTAAAAAGAACACACATGCAATGACACTGGTGGATCCATGTGTGGATTGTGAAGAGAACAGACATGCAATGACACTGGTGGATCCATAGGTGGTATGTGAGAAGAATAGCCATGAAATGACCCTGGTTGTTGTTAGTTAAAAAGAACACACATGCAATGACTCCAGTTGTTGTTAGTGAAAAGGACATACATGCAATGACACCGGTGGATCCATGTGTGGTCTATGTAGAGAACACACATTTCCATGACACTGGTGGATCCATATGTGGTATGTGAAAAGAAAACACATGCAATGACTCTGGTTGTTGTTACTAAAAAGAACATACATGCAATGACACTTGAGGATCCATAGGTGGATTATGAAATGAACACACATGCAATGACACTGGTGGATCCATAGGTGGTATGTGAGAAGAACACACATTTCAATGACTCTGGTTGTTGTTACTAAAAAGAACACACATGCAATGACACTGGTGGATCCATGGGTGGATTGTGAAAAGAACACACATGCAATGACACTGGTGGATCCATGTGTGGATTGTGAAGAGAACACACATGCAATGACACTGGTGGATCCATAGGTGGTATGTGAAGAGAACACACATTTCAATGACTCTGGTTGTTGTTACTAAAATAACACACATGCAATGACACTCGTGGATCCATGTGTGGATTGTGAAGAGAACACATGCAATGACATTGGTCGATCCATAGGTGGTATGTGAGAAGAACAGCCATGAAATGACTCTGGTTGTTGTTAGTAAAAAAGCACATGCAATGACTCAGTTGTTGTTAGTGAAAAGAGCACACATGCAATGACTCAGGTTGTTGATAGTGAAAAGGACATACATGCAATGACATGGTGGATCCATGTGTGGTCTGTCAGAGAACACACATTTCAATGACACTGGTGGATCCATATGTGGTATGTGAAAAGAACACACATGCAACGACTCTGGTTGTTGTTACTAAAAAGAACACACATGCAATGACACTGGTGGATCCATAGGTGGATTATGAAATGAACACACATGCAATGACACTGGTTGTTACTAAAAAGAACACACATGCAATGACACTAGTGGATCCATAGGTGGATTGTGAAGAGAACACACATGCAATGACACTGGTGGATCCATAGGTGGTATGTGAGAAGAACATCCATGAAATGACTCTGGTTGTTGTTAGTAAAAAGAACACACATGCAATGACACAGGTGGATCCATAGGTGGTATGTGAAAAGAACACACATTTCAATGACTCTGGTTGTTGTTACTAAAAAGAACACACATGCAATGACACTGGTGGATCCATGGGTGGATTGTGAAAAGAACACACATGCAATGACACTGGTGGATCCATAGGTGGTATGTGAGAAGAACACACATGCAAAATGACTCTGGTTGTTGTTACTAAAAAGAACACACATGCAATGACACCGGTGGATCCATGTGTGGATTGTGAAAAGAGCACACATGCAATGACACTGGTGGATCCATATGTGGTATATGAAAAGAACACACATGCAATGACTCTGATTGTTGTTAGTGAAAGAACACACGTGCAATGACACTGGTGGATCCATAGGTGGTATGTGAGAAGAACACACATTTCAATGACTCTGGTTGTTGTTACTAAAAAGAACACACATGCAATGACACTGGTGGATCCATGTGTGGATTGTGAAGAGAACAGACATGCAATGACACTGGTGGATCCATAGGTGGTATGTGAGAAGAATAGCCATGAAATGACCCTGGTTGTTGTTAGTAAAAAAGAACACACATGCAATGACTCCAGTTGTTGTTAGTGAAAAGAACACACATGCAATGACTCCAGTTGTTGTTAGTGAAAAGGACATACATGCAATGACACCGGTGGATCCATGTGTGGTCTATGTAGAGAACACACATTTCAATGACACTGGTGGATCCATATGTGGTATGTGAAAAGAAAACACATGCAATGACTCTGGTTGTCTTTACTAAAAAGAACATACATGCAATGACACTTGAGGATCCATAGGTGGATTATGAAATGAACACACATGCAATGACACTGGTGGATCCATAGGTGGTATGTGAGAAGAACACACATTTCAATGACTCTGGTTGTTGTTACTAAAAAGAACACACATGCAATGACACTGGTGGATCCATGTGTGGATTGTGAAGAGAACGGACATGCAATGACACTGGTGGATCCATAGGTGGTATGTGAGAAGAATAGCCATGAATGACACTGGTGGATCCATAGGTGGTATGTGAGAAGAACACACATTTCAATGACTCTGGTTGTTGTTACTAAAAATAACACACATGCAATGACACTGGTGGATCCATGTGTGGATTGTGAAGAGAACACACATGCAATGACATTGGTCGATCCATAGGTGGTATGTGAGAAGAACAGCCATGAAATGACTCTGGTTGTTGTTAGTAAAAAGAACGCACATGCAATGACTCCAGTTGTTGTTAGTGAAAAGAGCACACATGCAATGACTCCAGTTGTTGTTAGTGAAAAGGACATACATGCAATGACACTGGTGGATCCATGTGTGGTCTCTGTAGAGAACACACATTTCAATTACACTGGTGGATCCATATGTGGTATGTGAAAAGAACACGCATGCAATGACTCTGGTTGTTGTTACTAAAAAGAACATACATGCAATGACACTGGTGGATCCATAGGTGGATTATGAAATGAACACACATGCAATGACACTAGTGGATCCATAGGTGGTATGTGAGAAGAACACACATTTCAATGACTCTGGTTGTTCTTACTAAAAAGAACACACATGCAATGACACTAGTGGATCCATAGGTGGACTGTGAAAAGAGCACACATGCAATGACACTGGTGGATCCATGTGTGGATTGTGAAGAGAACACACATGCAATGACACTGGTGGATCCATAGGTGGTATGTGAGAAGAACATCCATGAAGTGACTCTGGTTGTTGTTAGTAAAAAGAACACACATGCAATGACACAGGTGGATCCATAGGTGGTATGTGAAAAGAACACACATTTCAATGACTCTGGTTGTTGTTACTAAAAAGAACACACATGCAATGACACTGGTGGATCCATGGGTGGATTGTGAAAAGAACACACATGCAATGACACTGGTGGATCCACAGGTGGTATCTGAGAAGAACACACATGTAAAATGACTCTGGTTGTTGTTACTAAAAAGAACACACATGCAATGACACCGGTGGATCCATGTGTGGATTGTGAAAAGATCACACATGCAATGACACTGGTGGATCCATATGTGGTATATGAAAAGAACACACATGCAATGACTCTGATTGTTGTTAGTGAAAGAACACACGTGCAATGCCACTGGTGGATCCATAGGTGGTATGTGAGAAGAACACACATTTCAATGACTCTGGTTGTTGTTACTAAAAAGAACACACATGCAATGACACTGGTGGATCCATGTGTGGATTGTGAAGAGAACACACATGCAATGACACTGGTGGATCCATAGGTGGTATGTGAGAAGAATAGCCATGAAATGACTCTGGTTGTTGTTACTAAAAATAACACACATGCAATGACTCCAGTGGTTGTTAGTGAAAAGAGCACACATGCAATGACTCCAGTTGTTGTTAGTGAAAAGGACATACATGCAATGACACCGGTGGATCCATGTGTGGTCTATGTAGAGAACACACATTTCAATGACACTGGTGGATCCATATGTGGTATGTGAAAAGAAAACACATGCAATGACTCTGGTTGTCTTTACTAAAAAGAACATACATGCAATGACACTTGAGGATCCATAGGTGGATTATGAAATGAACACACATGCAATGACACTGGTGGATCCATAGGTGGTATGTGAGAAGAACACACATTTCAATGACTCTGGTTGTTGTTACTAAAAAGAACACACATGCAATGACACTGGTGGATCCATGTGTGGATTGTGAAGAGAACGGACATGCAATGACACTGGTGGATCCATAGGTGGTATGTGAGAAGAATAGCCATGAAATGACCCTGGTTGTTGTTAGTAAAAAAGAATACACATGCAATGACTCCAGTTGTTGTTAGTGAAAAGAGCACACATGCAATGACTCCAGTTGTTGTTAGTGAAAAGGACATACATGCAATGAAACCGATGGATCCATGTGTGGTCTATGTAGAGAACACACATTTCAATGACACTGGTGGATCCATATGTGGTATGTGAAAAGAAAACACATGCAATGACTCTGGTTGTTGTTACTAAAAAGAACATACATGCAATGACACTTGAGGATCCATAGGTGGATTATGAAATGAACACACATGCAATGACATTGGTGGATCCATAGGTGGTATGTGAGAAGAACATCCATGAAATGACTCTGGTTGTTGTTAGTAAAAAGAACACACATGCAATGACACAGGTGGATCCATAGGTGGTATGTGAAAAGAACACACATTTCAGTGACTCTGGTTGTTGTTACTAAAAAGAACACACATGCAATGACACTGGTGGATCCATGGGTGGATTGTGAAAAGAACACACATGCAATGACACTGGTGGATCCATAGGTGGTATGAGAAAATAACACACATGTAAAATGACTGGTTGTTGTTACTCAAAAGAACACACATGCAATGACACGAGTGGATCCATGTGTGGATTGTGAAAAGAGCACACATGCAATGACACTGGTGGATCCATATGTGGTATATGAAAAGAACACACATGCAATGACTCTGATTGTTGTTAGTGAAAGAACACACGTGCAATGACACTGGTGGATCCATAGGTGGTATGTGAGAAGAACACACATTTCAATGACTCGTTGTTGTTACTAAAAAGAACACACATGCAATGACACTGGTGGATCCATGTGTGGATTGTGAAGAGAACACACATGCAATGACACTGGTGGATCCATAGGTGGTATGTGAAGAACAGCCATGAAATGACTCTGGTTGTTGTTAGTAAAAAAGAACACACATGCAATGACTCCAGTTGTTGTTAGTGAAAAGAACACACATGCAATGACTCCAGTTGTTGTTAGTGAAAAGGACATACATGCAATGACACCGATGGATCCATGTGTGGTCTATGTAGAGAACACACATTTCAATGACACTGGTGGATCCATATGTGGTATGTGAAAAGAAAACACATGCAATGACTCTGGTTGTCTTTACTAAAAAGAACATACATGCAATGACACTTGAGGATCCATAGGTGGATTATGAAATGAACACACATGCAATGACACTGGTGGATCCATAGGTGGTATGTGAGAAGAACACACATTTCAATGACTCTGGTTGTTGTTACTAAAAAGAACACACATGCAATGACACTGGTGGATCCATGTGTGGATTGTGAAGAGAACACACATGCAATGACACTGGTGGATCCATAGGTGGTATGTGAGAAGAATAGCCATGAAATGACCCTGGTTGTTGTTAGTAAAAAAGAATACACATGCAATGACTCCAGTTGTTGTTAGTGAAAAGAGCACACATGCAATGACTCCAGTTGTTGTTAGTGAAAAGGACATACATGCAATGAAACCGATGGATCCATGTGTGGTCTATGTAGAGAACACACATTTCAATGAAACTGGTGGATCCATATGTGGTATGTGAAAAGAAAACACATGCAATGACTCTGGTTGTTGTTACTAAAAAGAACATACATGCAATGACACTTGAGGATCCATAGGTGGATTATGAAATGAACACACATGCAATGACACTGGTGGATCCATAGGTGGTATGTGAGAAGAACACACATTTCAATGACTCTGGTTGTTGTTACTAAAAAGAACACACATGCAATGACACTGGTGGATCCATGGGTGGATTGTGAAAAGAACACACATGCAATGACACTGGTGGATCCATGTGTGGATTGTGAAGAGAACACACATGCAATGACACTGGTGGATCCATAGGTGGTATGTGAGAAGAACACACATTTCAATGACTCTGGTTGTTGTTACTAAAAAGAACACACATGCAATGACACTTGTGGATCCATGTGTGGATTGCGAAGAGAACACACATGCAATGACATTGGTCGATCCATAGGTGGTATGTGAGAAGAACAGCCATGAAATGACTCTGGTTGTTGTTAGTAAAAATAACACACATGCAATGACTCCAGTTGTTGTTAGTGAAAAGAGCACACATGCAATGAGTCCAGTTGTTGTTAGTGAAAAGAACATACATGCAATGACACCGGTGGATCCATGTGTGGTCTCTGTAGAGAACACACATTTCAATGACACTGGTGGATCCATATGTGGTATGTGAAAAGAACACACATGCAATGACTCTGGTTGTTGTTACTAAAAAGAACATACATGCAATGACACTGGTGGATCCATAGGTGGATTATGAAATGAACACACATGCAATGACATTGGTGGATCCATAGGTGGTATATGAGAAGAACACACATTTCAATGACTCTGGTTGTTGTTACTAAAAAGAACACACATGAAATGAGACTGGTGGATCCATGGGTGGATTGTGAAAAGAGCACACATGCAATGACACTGGCGGATCCATGTGTGGATTGTGAAGAGAACACACATGCAATGACACTGGTGGATCCATAGGTGGTATGTGAGAAGAACATCCATGAAATGACTCTGGTTGTTGTTAGTAAAAGAACACACATGCAATGACACAGGTGGATCCATAGGTGGTATGTGAAAAGAACACACATTTCAATGACTCTGGTTGTTGTTACTAAAAAGAACACACATGCAATGACACTGGTGGATCCATGGGTGGATTGTGAAAAGAACACACATGCAATGACACTGGTGGATCCATAGGTGGTATGTGAGAAGAACACACATGCAAAATGACTCTGGTTGTTGTTACTAAAAAGAACACACATGCAATGACACCGGTGGATCCATGTGTGGATTGTGAAAAGAGCACACATGCAATGACACTGGTGGATCCATATGTGGTATATGAAAAGAACACACATGCAATGACTCTTGTTGTTAGTGAAAAGAACACACATGCAATGACACTGGTGGATCCATAGGTGGTATGTGAGAAGAACACACATTTCAATGACTCTGGTTGTTGTTACTAAAAAGAACACACATGCAATGACACTGGTGGATCCATGTGTGGATTGTGAAGAGAACACACATGCAATGACACTGGTGGATCCATAGGTGGTATGTGAGAAGAACAGCCATGAAATGACTCTGGTTGTTATTAGTAAAAAGAACGCACATGCAATGACTCCAGTTGTTGTTAGTGAAAAGAGCACACATGCAATGACTCCAGTTGTTGTTAGTGAAAAGGACATACATGCAATGACACTGGTGGATCCATGTGTGGTCTCTGTAGAGAACACACATTTCAATGACACTGGTGGATCCATATGTGGTATGCGAAAAGAACACACATGCAATGACTCTGGTTGTTGTTACTAAAAAGAACATACATGCAATGACACTGGTGGATCCATAGGTGGATTATGAAATGAACACACATGCAATGACACTGGTGGATCCATAGGTGGTATGTGAGAAGAACACACATTTCAATGACTCTGGTTGTTTTTACTAAAAAGAACACACATGCAATGACACTGGTGGATCCATAGGTGGACTGTGAAAAGAGCACACATGCAATGACACTGGTGGATCCATGTGTGGATTGTGAAGAGAACACACATGCAATGACACTGGTGGATCCATAGGTGGTATGTGAGAAGAACATCCATGAAATGACTCTGGTTGTTGTTAGTAAAAAGAACACACATGCAATGACATAGGTGGATCCATAGGTGGTATGTGAAAAGAACACACATTTCAATGACTCTGGTTGTTGTTACTAAAAAGAACACACATGCAATGACACTGGTGGATCCATGGGTGGATTGTGAAAAGAACACACATGCAATGACATTGGTGGATCCACAGGTGGTATGTGATAAGAACACACATGCAAAATGACTCTGGTTGTTGTTACTAAAAAGAACACACATGCAATGACACCGGTGGATCCATGTGTGGATTGTGAAAAGAGCACACATGCAATGACACTGGTGGATCCATATGTGGTATATGAAAAGAACACACATGCAATGACTCTGGTTGTTGTTAGTGAAAAGAACACACATGCAATGACACTGGTGGATCCATAGGTGGTATGTGAGAAGAACACACATTTCAATGACTCTGGTTGTTGTTACTAAAAAGAACACACATGCAATGACACTGGTGGATCCATGTGTGGATTGTGAAGAGAACAGACATGCAATGACACTGGTGGATCCATAGGTGGTATGTGAGAAGAATAGCCATGCAATGACCCTGGTTGTTGTTAGTGAAAAGAGCACACATGCAATGACTCCAGTTGTTGTTAGTGAAAAGGACATACATGCAATGACACCGGTGGATCCATGTGTGGTCTATGTAGAGAACACACATTTCAATGACACTGGTGGATCCATATGTGGTATGTGAAAAGAAAACACATGCAATGACTCTGGTTGTTGTTACTAAAAAGAACATACATGCAATGACACTTGAGGATCCATAGGTGGATTATGAAATGAACACACATGCAATGACACTGGTGGATCCATAGGTGGTATGTGAGAAGAACACACATTTCAATGACTCTGGTTGTTGTTACTAAAAAGAACACACATGCAATGACACTGGTGGATCCATGGGTGGATTGTGAAAAGAGCACACATGCAATGACACTGGTGGATCCATGTGTGGATTGTGAAGAGAACACACATGCAATGACACTGGTGGATCCATAGGTGGTATGTGAGAAGAACACACATTTCAATGACTCTGGTTGTTGTTACTAAAAAGAACACACATGCAATGACACTGGTGGATCCATGTGTGGATTGTGAAGAGAACACACATGCAATGACATTGGTCGATCCATAGGTGGTATGTGAGAAGAACAGCCATGAAATGACTCTGGTTGTTAGTAAAAAGAACACACATGCAATGACTTCAGTTGTTGTTAGTGAAAAGAGCACACATGCACTGACTCTAGTTGTTGTTAGTGAAAAGAACAGACATGCAATGACACTGGTGGATCCATGTGGTCTCAGAGATAAAACACATTTCAATGACACTGGTGGATCCATATGTGGTATGTGAAAAGAACACACATGCAATGACTCTGGTTGTTGTTACTAAAAAGAACATACATGCAATGACACTGGTGGATCCATAGGTGGATTATGAAATGAACACACATGCAATGACACTTGGTGGATCCAAAGGTGGTATGTGAGAAGAACACACATTTCAATGACTCTGGTTGTTGTTACTAAAAGAACACACATGAAATGATGGATCCATGGGTGGATTGTGAAAAGAGCACACATGCAATGACACTGGTGGATCCATGTGTCGATTGTGAAGAGAACACACATGCAATGACACTTGGTGGATCCATAGGTGGTATGTGAGAAGAACATCCATGAAATGACTCTGGTTGTTAGTAAAAGAACACACATGACATTGGTGGATCCATATGTGGTATGTGAAAAGAACACACATTTCAATGACTCTGGTTGTTGTTACTAAAAAGAACACACATGCAATGACACTGGTGGATCCATGGGTGGATTGTGAAAAGAACACACATGCAATGACACTGGTGGATCCATAGGTGGTATGTGAGAAGAACACACATGAAAAGAACACACATGCAATGACTCTTGTTGTTGTTACTAAAAAGAACATACATGCAATGACACTGGTGGATCCATAGGTGGATTATGAAATGAACACACATGCAATGACACTGGTGGATCCATAGGTGGTATATGAGAAGAACACACATTTCAATGACTCTGGTTGTTGTTACTAAAAAGAACACACATGCAATGACACTGGTGGATCCATGTGTGGATTGTGAAGAGAACACACATGCAATGGCATTGGTGGATCCATAGGTGGTATGTGAGAAGAACAACCATGAAATGCCTCTGGTTGTTGTTAGTAAAAAGAACGCAATTGCAATGACTCCAGTTGTTGTTAGTGAAAAGAGCACACATGCAATGACTCCAGTTGTTGTTATTGAAAAGGACATACATGCAATGACACTGGTGGATCCATGTGTGGTCTCTGTAGAGAACACACATTTCAATGACACTGGTGGATCCATATGTGGTATGCGAAAAGAACACACATGCAATGACTCTGGTTGTTGTTACTAAAAAGAACATACATGCAATGACACTGTTGGATCCATAGGTGGATTATGAAATGAACACACATGCAATGACACTGGTGGATCCATAGGTGGTATGTGAGAAGAACAGACATTTCAATGACTCTGGTTGTTGTTACTAAAAAGAACACACATGCAATGACACTGGTGGATCCATAGGTGGATTGTGAAAAGAGCACACATGCAATGACACTGGTGGATCCATGTGTGGATTGTGAAGAGAACACACAAGCAATGACACTGGTGGATCCATAGGTCGTATGTGAGAAGAACATCCATGAAATGACTATGGTTGTTGTTAGTAAAAAGAACACACATGTAATGACACAGGTGGATCCATAGGTGGTATGTGAAAACAACACACATTTCAATGACTCTGGTTGTTGTTACTAAAAAGAACACACATGCAATGACACTGGTGGATCCATGGGTGGATTGTGAAAAGAACACACATGCAATGACACTGGTGGATCCACAATTGGTATGTGACAAGAACACACATGCAAAATGACTCTGGTTGTTGTTACTAAAAAGAACACACATGCAATGACACCGGTGGATCCATGTGTGGATTGTGGAAAGAGCACACATGCAATGACACCGATGGATCCATGTGTGGATTGTGAAAAGAGCACACATGCAATGACACTGGTGGATCCATATGTGGTATATGAAAAGAACACACATGCAATGGCTCTGGTTGTTGTTAGTGAAAAGAACACACATGCAATGACACTAGTGGATCCATAGGTGGTATGTGAGAAGAACACACATTTCAATGACTCTGGTTGTTGTTACTAAAAAGAACACACATGCAATGACACTGGTGGATCCATGTGTGGATTGTGACGAGAACACACATGCAATGACACTGGTCGATCCATAGGTGGTATGTGGGAAGAACAGCCATGAAATGACTCTGGTTGTTGTTAGTAAAAAGAACACACATGCAATGACACAGGTGGATCCATAGGTGGTATGTGAAAAGAACACACATTTCAATGACTCTGGTTGTTGTTACTAAAAAGAACACACATGCAATGACACTGGTGGATCCATGGGTGGATTGTGAAAAGAACACACATGCAATGACACTGGTGGATCCACAGGTGGTATGTGAGAAGAACACACATGCAAAATGACTCTGGTTGTTGTTACTAAAAAGAACAAACATGCAATGACACCGGTGGATCCATGTGTGGATTGTGAAAAGAACACACATGCAATGACACTGGTGGATCCACAGGTGGTATGTGAGAAGAACACACATGCAAAATGACTCTGGTTGTTGTTACTAAAAAGAACACACATGCAATGACACCGGTGGATCCATGTGTGGATTATGAAATGAGCACACATGCAATGACACTGGTCGATCCATAGGTGGTATGTGGGAAGAACAGCCATGAAATGACTCTGGTTGTTGTTAGTAAAAATAACACACATGCAATGACTCCAGTTGTTGTTAGTGAAAAGAACATACATGCAATGACACTGGTGGATCCATATGTGGTATGTGAAAAGAACACACATGCAATGACTCTGGTTGTTGTTACTAAAGAGAACATACATGCAATGACACTGGTGGATCCATAGGTGGATTAAGAAATGAACACACATGCAATGACACTGGTGGATCCATAGGTGGTATATGAGAAGAACACACATTTCAATGACTCTGGTTGTTGTTAGTAAAAATAACACACGTGAAATGAGACTGGTGGATCCATGGGTGGATTGTGAAAAGAGCACACATGCAATGACACTGGTGGATCCATGTGTGGATTGTGAAGAGAACACACATGCGATGACACTGGTGGATCCATAGGTGGTATGTGAGAAGAACATGCATGAAATGACTCTGGTTGTTGTTAGTAAAAAGAACACACATGCAATGACTCTGGTTGTTGTTACTAAAAAGAACATACATTCAATGACACTGGTGGATCCATAGGTGGATTATGAAATGAACACACATGCAATGACACTGGTGGATCCATAGGTGGTATATGAGAAGAACACACATTTCAATGAGTCTGGTTGTTGTTACTGAAAAGAACACACATGCAATGAGACTGGTGGATCCATGTGTGGATTGTTAAGAGCACACACATGCAATGGCACTGGTGGATCCATAGGTGGTATGTGAGAAGAACAACCATGAAATGACTCTGGTTGTTGTTAGTAAAAAGAACGCACATGCAATGACTCCAGTTGTTGTTAGTGAAAAGAGCACACATGCAATGACTCCAGTTGTTGTTATTGAAAAGGACGTACATGCAATGACACTGGTGGATCCATGTGTGGTCTCTGTAGAGAACACACATTTCAATGACACTGGTGGATCCATATGTGGTATGCGAAAAGAACACACATGCAATGACTCTGGTTGTTGTTACTAAAAAGAACATACATGCAATGACACTGGTGGATCCATAGGTGGATTATGAAATGAACACACATGCAATGACACTGGTGGATCCATAGGTGGTATGTGAGAAGAACACACATTTCAATAACTCTGGTTGTTGTTACTAAAAAGAACACACATGCAATGACACTGGTGGATCCATAGGTGGACTGTGAAAAGAGCACACATGCAATGACATTGGTGGATCCATGTGTGGATTGTGAAGAGAACACACAAGCAATGACACTGGTGGATCCATAGGTCATATGTGAGAAGAACATCCATGAAATGACTTTGGTTGTTGTTAGTAAAAAGAACACACATGTAATGACACAGGTGGATCCAGAGGTGGTATGTGAAAAGAACACACATTTCAATGACTCTGGTTGTTGTTACTAAAAAGAACACACATGCAATGACACTGGTGGATCCATGGGTGGATTGTGAAAAGAACACACATGCAATGACACTGGTGGATCCACAGGTGGTATGTGACAAGAACACACATGCAAAATGACTCTGGTTGTTGTTACTAAAAAGAACACACATGCAATGACACCGGTCGATCCATGTGTGGATTGTGAAAAGAGCACACATGCAATGACACCGGTGGATCCACAGGTGGTATGTGAGAAGAACACACATGCAAAATGACTCTGGTTGTTTTTACTAAAAAGAACACACATGCAATGACACCAATGGATCCATGTGTGGATTATGAAATGAGCACACATGCAATGACACTGGTCGATCCATAGGTGGTATGTGGGAACAATAGCCATGAAATGACTCTAGTTGTTGTTAGTAAAAATAACACACATGCAATGACTCCAGTTGTTGTTAGTGAAAAGAGCACACATGCAATGACTCCAGTTGTTGTTAGTGAAAAGAAGATACATGCAATGACACCGGTGGATCCACGTGTGGTCTCTGTAGAGAACACACATTTCAATGACACTGGTGGTTCCATATGTGGTATGTGAAAAGAACACACATGCAATGACTCTGGTTGTTGTTACTAAAAATAACATACATGCAATGACACTGGTGGATCCATAGGTGGATTATGAAATGAACACACATGCAATGACACTGGTGGATCCATAGGTGGTATATGAGAAGAACACACATTTCAATGAGTCTGGTTGTTGTTACTAAAAAGAACACACGTGAAATGAGACTGGTGGATCCATGGGTGGATTGTGAAAAGAGCACACATGCAATGACACTGGTGGATCCATGTGTGGATTGTGAAGAGAACACACATGCAATGACACTGGTGGACCCATAGGTGGTATGTGAGAAGAACATCCATGAAATGACTCTGGTTGTTGTTAGTAAAAAGAACACACATGCAATGACATAGGTGGATCCATAGGTGGTATGTGAAAAGAACACACATTTCAATGACTCTGGTTGTTGTTACTAAAAAGAACACACATGCAATGACACTGGTGGATCCATGGGTGGATTGTGAAAAGAACACACATGCAATGACACTGGTGGATCCACAGGTGGTATGTGAGAAGAACACACATGCAAAATGACTCTGGTTGTTGTTACTAAAAAGAACACACATGCAATGACACCGGTGGATCCATGTGTGGATTGTGAAAAGAGCACACATGCAATGACACTGGTGCATCCATATGTGGTATATGAAAAGAACACACATGCAATGACTCTGGTTGTTAGTGAAAAGAACACACATGCAATGACACTGGTGGATCCATAGGTGGTATGTGAGAAGAACACACATTTCAATGACTCTGGTTGTTGTTACTAAAAAGAACACACATGCAATGACACTGGTGGATCCATGTGTGGATTGTGAAGAGAACACACATGCAATGACACTGGTGGATCCATAGGTGGTATGTGAGAAGAACAGCCATGAAATGACTCTGGTTGTTGTTAGTAAAAAAGAACACACACGTAATGACTCCAATTGTTGTTAGTGAAAAGAGCACACATGCAATGACTCCAGTTGTTGTTAGTGAAAAGGACATACATGCAATGACACTGGTGGATCCATGTGTGGTCTCTGTAGAGAACACACATTTCAATGACACTGGTGGATCCATATGTGGTATGTGAAAAGAACACACATGCAATGACTCTGGTTGTTGTTACTAAAAAGAACATACATGCAATGACACTGGTGGATCCATAGGTGGATTATGAAATGAACACACATGCAATGACACTGGTGGATCCATAGGTGGTATGTGAGAAGAAAACACATTTCAATGACTGGTTGTTGTTACTAAAAAGAACACACATGCAATGACACTGGTGGATCCATGGGTGGATTGTGAAAAGAGCACACATGCAATGACACTGGTGGATCCATGTGTGGATTGTGAAGAGAACACACATGCAATGACACTGGTGGATCCATAGGTGGTATGTGAGAAGAACATCCATGAAATGACTCTGGTTGTTGTTAGTAAAAAGAACACACATGCAATGACACAGGTGGATCCATAGGTGGTATGTGAAAAGAACACACATTTCAATGACTCTGGTTGTTGTTACTAAAAAGAACACACATGCAATGACACTGGTGGATCCATGGGTGGATTGTGAAAAGAACACACATGCAATGACACTGGTGGATCCACAGGTGGTATGTGAGAAGAACACACGTGCAAAATGACTCTGGTTGTTGTTACTAAAAAGAACACACATGCAATGACACCGGTGGATCCATGTGTGGATTGTGAAAAGAGCACACATGCAATGACACTGGTGGATCCATATGTGGTATATGAAAAGAACACACATGCAATGACTCTGGTTGTTGTTAGTGACAAGAACACACATGCAATGACACTGGTGGATCCATAGGTGGTATGTGAGAAGAACACACATTTCAATGACTCTGGTTGTTGTTACTAAAAAGAACACACATGCAATGACACTGGTGGATCCATGTGTGGATTGTGAAGAGAACACACATGCAATGACACTGGTGGATCCATAGGTGGTATGTGAGAAGAACAACCATGAAATGACTCTGGTTGTTGTTAGTAAAAAGAACACACATGTAATGACTCCAGTTGTTGTTAGTGAAAAGAGCACACATGCAATTACTCCAGTTGTTGTTAGTGAAAAGGTCATACATGCAATGACACCGTTGGATCCATGTGTGGTCTCTGTAGAGAACACACATTTCAATGACACTGGTGGATCCATATGTGGTATGTGAAAAGAACACACATGCAATGACTCTGGTTGTTGTTACTAAAAAGAACATACATGCAATGACACTGGTGGATCCATAGGTCGATTATGAAATGAACAAACATGCAATGACACTGGTGGATCCATAGGTGGTATGTGAGAAGAACAGACATTTCAGTGACTCTGGTTGTTGTTACTAAAAAGAACACACATGCAATGACACTCGTGGATCCATAGGTGGATTGTGAAAAGAGCACACATGCAATGACACTGGTGGATCCATGTGTGGATTGTGAAGAGAACACACATGCAATGACACTGGTGGATCCATAGGTGGTATGTGAGAAGAACAACCATGAAATGACTCTGGTTGTTGTTAGTAAAAAGAACGCACATGCAATGACTCCAGTTGTTGTTAGTGAAAAGAGCACACATGCAATGACACTGGTGGATCCATAGGTGGATTATGAAATGAACACACATGCAATGACACTGGTGGATCCATAGGTGGTATATGAGAAGAACACACATTTCAATGACTCTGGTTGTTGTTACTAAAAAGAACACACATGCAATGACACTGGTGGAACCATGTGTGGATTGTGAAGAGAACACACATGCAATGGCACTGGTGGATCCATAGGTGGTATGTGAGAAGACCAACCATGAAATGACTCTGGTTGTTGTTAGTAAAAAGAACGCATATGCAATGACTCCAGTTGTTGTTAGTGAAAAGAGCACACATGCAATGACTCCAGTTGTTGTTATTGAAAAGGACATACATGCAATGACACTGGTGGATCCATAGGTGGATTATGAAATGAACACACATGCAATGACACTGGTGGATCCATAGGTGGTATGTGAGAAGAACACACATTTCAATGACTATGGTTGTTGTTACTAAAAAGAACACACATGCAATGACACTGGTGGATCCATAGGTCGTATGTGAGAAGAACATCCATGAAATGACTCTGGTTGTTGTTAGTAAAAAGAACACACATGCAATGACACAGGTGGATCCATAGGTGGTATGTGAAAAGAACACACATTTCAATGACTCTGGTTGTTGTTACTAAAAAGAACACACATGCAATGACACTGGTGGATCCATGGGTGGATTGTGAAAAGAACACACATGCAATGACACTGGTGGATCCACAGGTGGTATGTGACAAGAACACACATGCAAAATGACTCTGGTTGTTGTTACTAAAAAGAACACACATGCAATGACACCGGTGGAGCCATGTGTGGATTGTGAAAAGAGCACACATGCAATGACACCGGTGGATCCATGTGTGGATTGTGAAAAGAGCACACATGCAATGACACTGGTGGATCCATATGTGGTATATAAAAAGAACACACATGCAATGGCTCTGGTGGTTGTTAGTGAAAAGAACACACATGCAATGACACTAGTGGATCCATAGGTGGTATGTGAGAAGAACACACATTTCAATGACTCTGGTTGTTGTTACTAAAAAGAACACACATGCAATGACACTGGTGGATCCATGTGTGGATTGTGAAGAGAACACACATGCAATGACACTGGTCGATCCATAGGTGGTATGTGGGAAGAACAGCCATGAAATGACTCTAGTTGTTGTTAGTAAAAAGAACACACATGCAATGACACAGGTGGATCCAGAGGTGGTATGTGAAAAGAACACACATTTCAATGACTCTGGTTGTTGTTACTAAAAAGAACACACATGCAATGACACTGGTGGATCCATGGGTGGATTGTGAAAAGAACACACATGCAATGACACTTGTGGATCCACATGTGGTATGTGAGAAGAACACACATGGAAAATGACTCTGGTTGTTGTTACTAAAAAGAACACACATGCAATGACACCGGTGGATCCATGTGTCGATTGTGAAAAGAACACACATGCAATGACACTGGTGGATCCGAAGGTGGTATGTGAGAAGAACACACATGCAAAATGACTCTGGTTGTTACTAAAAAGAACACACATGCAATGACACAGTGGATCCATGTGTGGATTATGAAATGAGCACACATGCAATGACACTGGTCGATCCATAGGTGGTATGTGGGAAGAACAGCCATGAAATGACTCTGGTTGTTGTTAGTAAAAATAACACACATGCAATGACTCCAGTTGTTGTTAGTGAAAAGAGCACACATGCAATGACTCCAGTTGTTGTTAGTGAAAAGAAGATACATGCAATGACACCGGTGGATCCACGTGTGGTCTCTGTAGAGAACACACATTTCAATGACACTGGTGGTTCCATATGTGGTATGTGAAAAGAACACACATGCAATGACTCTGGTTGTTGTTACTAAAAAGAACATACATGCAATAACACTGGTGGATCCATAGGTGGATTATGAAATGAACACACATGCAATGACACTGGTGGATCCATAGGTGGTATATGAGAAGAACACACATTTCAATGACTCTGGTTATTGTTACTAAAAAGAACACACGTGAAATGAGACTGGTGGATCCATGGGTGGATTGTGAAAAGAGCACACATGCAATGACACTGGTGGATCCATGTGTGGATTGTGAAGAGAACACACATGCAATGACACTGGTGGATCCATAGGTGGTATGTGAGAAGAACATCCATGAAATGACTCTGGTTGTTTTTAGTAAAAAGAACACACATGCAATGACACAGGTGGATCCATAGGTGGTATGTGAAAAGAACACACATTTCAATGACTCTGGTTGTTGTTACTAAAAAGAACACACATGCAATGACACTGGTGGATCCATGGGTGGATTGTGAAAAGAACACACATGCAATGACACTGGTGGGTCCACAGGTGGCATGTGAGAAGAACACACATGCAAAATGACTCTGGTTGTTGTTACTAAAAAGAACACACATGCAATGACACCGGTGGATCCATGTGTGGATTGTGAAAAGAGCACACATGCAATGACACTGGTGCATCCATATGTGGTATATGAAAAGAACACACATGCAATGACTCTGGTTGTTGTTAGTGAAAAGAACACACATGCAATGACACTGGTGGATCCATAGTTGGTATGTGAGAAGAACACACATTTCAATGACTCTGGTTGTTGTTACTAAAAAGAACACACATGCAATGACACTGGTGGATCCATGTGTGGATTGTGAAGATAACACACATGCAATGACACTGGTCGATCCATAGGTGGTATGTGGGAAGAACAGCCATGAAATGACTCTGGTTGTTGTTAGTAAAAATAACACACATGCAATGACTCCAGTTGTTTTTAGTGAAAAGAGCACACATGCAATGACTCCAGTTGTTGTTAGTGAAAAGAAGATACATGCAATGACACCGGTGGATCCACGTGTGGTCTCTGTAGAGAACACACATTTCAATGACACTGGTGGTTCCATATGTGGTATGTGAAAAGAACACACATGCAATGACTCTGGTTGTTGTTACTAAAAAGAACATACATGCAATAACACTGGTGGATCCATAGGTGGATTATGAAATGAACACACATGCAATGACACTGGTGGATCCATAGGTGGTATATGAGAAGAACACACATTTCAATGACTCTGGTTGTTGTTACTAAAAAGAACACACGTGAAATGAGACTGGTGGATCCATGGGTGGATTGTGAAAAGAGCACACATGCAATGACACTGGTGGATCCATGTGTGGATTGTGAAGAGAACACACATGCAATGACACTGGTGGATCCATAGGTGGTATGTGAGAAGAACATCCATGAAATGACTCTGGTTGTTGTTAGTAAAAAGAACACACATGCAATGACACAGGTGGATCCATAGGTGGTATGTGAAAAGAACACACATTTCAATGACTCTGGTTGTTGTTACTAAAAAGAACACACATGCAATGACACTGGTGGATCCATGGGTGGATTGTGAAAAGAACACACATGCAATGACACTGGTGGGTCCACAGGTGGCATGTGAGAAGAACACACATGCAAAATGACTCTGGTTGTTGTTACTAAAAAGAACACACATGCAATGACACCGGTGGATCCATGTGTGGATTGTGAAAAGAGCACACATGCAATGACACTGGTGGATCCATATGTGGTATATGAAAAGAACACACATGCAATGACTCTGGTTGTTGTTAGTGAAAAGAACACACATGCAATGACACTGGTGGATCCATAGTTGGTATGTGAGAAGAACACACATTTCAATGACTCTGGTTGTTGTTACTAAAAAGAACACACATGCAATGACACTGGTGGATCCATGTGTGGATTGTGAAGAGAACACACATGCAATGACACTGGTGGATCCATAGGTGGTATGTGAGAAGAACAGTCATGAAATGACTCTGGTTGTTGTTAGTAAAAAAGAACACACACGTAATGACTCCAATTGTTGTTAGTGAAAAGAGCACACATGCAATGACTCCAGTTGTTGTTAGTGAAAAGGACATACATGCAATGACACTGGTGGATCCATGTGTGGTCTCTGTAGAGAACACACATTTCAATGACACTGGTGGATCCATATGTGGTATGTGAAAAGAAAAAACATGCAATGACTCTGGTTGTTGTTACTAAAAAGAACTTACATGCAATGACACTGGTGGATCCATAGGTGGATTATGAAATGAACACACATACAATGACACTGGTGGATCCATAGGTGGTATGTGAGAAGAACACACATTTCAATGACTGGTTGTTGTTACTAAAAAGAACACACATGCAATGACACTGGTGGATCCATGGGTGGATTGTGAAAAGAGCACACATGCAATGACACTGGTGGATCCATGTGTGGATTGTGAAGAGAACACACATGCAATGACACTGGTGGATCCATAGGTGGTATGTGAGAAGAACATCCATGAAATGACTCTGGTTGTTGTTAGTAAAAAGAACACGCATGCAATGACTCTGGTTGTTGTTACTAGAAAGAACACACATGCAATGACACTGGTGGATCCATGGGTGGATTGTGAAAAGAACACACATGCAATGACACTGGTGAATCCACAGGTGGTATGTGAGAAGAACACACGTGCAAAATGACTCTGGTTGTTGTTACTAAAAAGAACACACATGCAATGACACCGGTGGATCCATGTGTGGATTGTGAAAAGAACACACATGCAATGACTCTGGTTGTTGTTAGTGACAAGAACACACATGCAATGACACTGGTGGATCCATAGGTGGTATGTGAGAAGAACACACATTTCAATGACTCTGGTTGTTGTTACTAAAAAGAACACACATGCAATGACACTGGTGGATCCATGTGTGGATTGTGAAGAGAACACACATGCAATGACACTGGTGGATCCATAGGTGGTATGTGAGAAGAACAACCATGAAATGACTCTGGTTGTTGTTAGTAAAAAGAACACACATGTAATGACTCTAGTTGTTGTTAGTGAAAAGAGCACACATGCAATTACTCCAGTTGTTTTTAGTGAAAAGGACATACATGCAATGACACCGTTGGATCCATGTGTGGTCTCTGTAGAGAACACACATTTCAATGACACTGGTGGATCCATATGTGGTATGTGAAAAGAACACACATGCAATGACTCTGGTTGTTGTTACTAAAAAGAACATACATGCAATGACACTGGTGGATCCATAGGTCGATTATGAAATGAACACACATGCAATGACACTGGTGGATCCATAGTTGGTATGTGAGAAGAACAGACATTTCAGTGACTCTGGTTGTTGTTACTAAAAAGAACACACATGCAATGACACTGGTGGATCCATAGGTGGATTGTGAAAAGAGCACACATGCAATGACACTGGTGGATCCATGTGTGGATTGTGAAGATAACACACATGCAATGACACTGGTGGATCCATAGGTGGTATGTGAGAAGAACATCCATGAAATTACTCTGGTTGTTGTTAGTAAAAAGAACACACATGCAATGACACTGGTGGATCCATAGGTGGTATGTGAAAAGAACACACATTTCAATGACTCTGGTTGTTGTTGCTAAAAAGAACACACATGCAATGACACTGGTGGATCCATGGGTGGATTGTGAAAAGAACACACATGCAATGACACTGGTGGATCCACAGGTGGTATGTGAGAAGAACACACATGCAAAATGACTCTGGTTGTTGTTACTAAAAAGAACACACATGCAATGACACCGGTGGATCCATGTGTGGATTGTGAAAAGAGCACACATGCAATGACACTGGTGGATCCATATGTGGTATATGAAAAGAACACACATGCAATGACTCTGGTTGTTGTTAGTGACAAGAACACACATGCAATGACACTGGTGGATCCATAGGTGGTATGTGAGAAGAACACACATTTCAATGACTCTGGTTGTTGTTACTAAAAAGAACACACATGCAATGACACTGGTGGATCCATGTGTGGATTGTGAAGAGAACACACATGCAATGACACTGGTGGATCCATAGGTGGTATGTGAGAAGAACAACCATGAAATGACTCTGGTTGTTGTTAGTAAAAAGA
This sequence comes from Avena insularis, assembly GCA_023614405.1. Classification (NCBI taxonomy): domain Eukaryota; kingdom Viridiplantae; phylum Streptophyta; class Magnoliopsida; order Poales; family Poaceae; genus Avena; species Avena insularis. Next base: position 511,740,460 of record CM042690.1, read on the forward strand.
ACACACATGTAATGACTCTAGTTGTTGTTAGTGAAAAGAGAACACATGCAATTACTCCAGTTGTTGTTAGTGAAAAGGACATACATGCAATGACACCGTTGCATCCATGTGTGGTCTCTGTAGAGAACACACATTTCAATGACACTGGTGGATCCATATGTGGTATGTGAAAAGAACACACATGCAATGACTCTGGTTGTTGTTACTAAAAAGAACATACATGCAATGACACTGGTGGATCCATAGGTTGATTATGAAATGAACACACATGCAATGACACTGGTGGATCCATAGGTGGTATGTGAGAAGAACAGACATTTCAGTGACTCTGGTTGTTGTTACTAAAAAGAACACACATGCAATGACACTCGTGGATCCATAGGTGGATTGTGAAAAGAGCACACATGCAATGACACTGGTGGATCCATGTGTGGATTGTGAAGATAACACACATGCAATGACACTGGTGGATCCATAGGTGGTATGTGAGAAGAACATCCATGAAATTACTCTGGTTGTTGTTAGTAAAAAGAACACACATGCAATGACACTGGTGGATCCATAGGTGGTATGTGAAAAGAACACACATTTCAATGACTCTGGTTGTTGTTGCTAAAAAGAACACACATGCAATGACATTGGTGGATCCACAGGTGGTATGTGAGAAGAACTCACGTGCAAAATGACTCTGGTTGTTGTTACTAAAAAGAACACACATGCAATGACACCGGTGGATCCATGTGTGGATTGTGAAAAGAGAACACATGCAATGACACTGGTGGATCCATATGTGGTATATGAAAAGAACACACATGCAATGACTCTGGTTGTTGTTAGTGAAAAGAACACACATGCAATGACACTGGTGGATCCATAGGTGGTATGTGAGAAGAACACACATTTCACTGACTCTGGTTATTGTTACTAAAAAGAACACACATGCAATGACACTGGTGGATCCATGTGTGGATTGTGAAGAGAACACACATGCAACGACACTGGTGGATCCATAGGTGGTATGTGAGAAGAACAACCATGAAATGACTCTAGTTGTTAGTAAAAAGAACACACATGCAATGACTCTAGTTGTTGTTAGTGAAAAGAGCACACATGCAATTACTCCAGTTGTTGTTAGTGAAAAGGACATACATGCAATGACACCGTTGGATCCATGTGTGGTCTCTGTAGAGAACACACATTTCAATGACACTGGTGGATCCATATGTGGTATGTGAAAAGAACACACATGCAATGACTCTGGTTGTTGTTACTAAAAAGAACATACATGCAATGACACTGGTGGATCCATAGGTCGATTATGAAATGAACACACATGCAATGACACTGGTGGATCCATAGGTGGTATGTGAGAAGAACAGACATTTCAGTGACTCTGGTTGTTGTTACTAAAAAGAACACATATGCAATGACACTCGTGGATCCATAGGTGGATTGTGAAAAGAGCACACATGCAATGACACTGGTGGATCCATGTGTGGATTGTGAAGATAACACACATGCAATGACACTGGTGGATCCATAGGTGGTATGTGAGAAGAACATCCATGAAATTACTTTGGTTGTTGTTAGTAAAAAGAACACACATGCAATGACACTGGTGGATCCATAGGTGGTATGTGAAAAGAACACACATTTCAATGACTCTGGTTGTTGTTGCTAAAAAGAACACACATGCAATGACACTGGTGGATCCATGGGTGGATTGTGAAAAGAACACACATGCAATGACACTGGTGGATCCACAGGTGGTATGTGAGAAGAACACACATGCAAAATGACTCTGGTTGTTGTTACTAAAAAGAACACACATGCAATGACACCGGTGGATCCATGTGTGGATTGTGAAAAGAGAACACATGCAATGACACTGGTGGATCCATATGTGGTATATGAAAAGAACACACATGCAATGACTCTTCTTGTTGGTTAAAATAACACACATGCAATGACACTGGTGGATCCATAGGTGGTATGTGAGAAAAACACACATTTCACTGACTCTGGTTATTGTTACTAAAAAGAACACACATGCAATGACACTGGTGGATCCATGTGTGGATTGTGAAGAGAACACACATGCAATGACACTGGTGGATCCATAGGTGGTATGTGAAAAGAACAGCCATGAAATGACTCTAGTTGTTAGTAAAAAGAACACACATGCAATGACTCCTGTTGTTGTTAGTGAAAAGAGCACACATGCAATGACTCCAGTTGGTCTTAGTGAAAAGGACATACATGCAATGACACTGGTGGATCCATGTGTGGTCTATGTAGAGAACACACATTTCAATGACACTGGTGGATCCATATGTGGTATGTGAAAAGAACACACATGCAATGACTCTGGTTGTTGTTACTAAAAAGAACATACATTCAATGACACTGGTGGATCCATAGGTGGATTATGAAATGAACACACATGCAATGACACTGGTGGATCCATAGGTGGTATGTGAGAAGAACACACATTTCAATGACTCTGGTTGTTGTTACTAAAAAGAACACACATGCAATGACACTGGTGGATCCATGGGTGGATTGTGAAAAGAGCACACATGCAATGACACTGGTGGATCCAAGTGTGGATTGTGAAGAGAACACACATGCAATGACACTGGTGGATCCATAGGTGGTATGTGAGAAGAACATCCATGAAATGACTCTGGTTGTTTTTAGTAAAAAGAACACACATGCAATGACACAGGTGGATCCATAGGTGGTATGTGAAAAGAACACACATTTCAATGACTCTGGTTGTTATTACTAAAAGGAACACACATGAAATGACACTGGTGGATCCATGGGTGGATTGTGAAAAGAAGACACATGCAATGACACTGGTGGATCCAAAGGTGGTATGTGAGAAGAACCCACATGCAAAATTACTCTAGTTGTTGTTACTAAAAAGAACACACATGCAATGACACCGGTGGATCCATGTGTGGATTGTGAAAAGAGCACACATGCAATGACACTGGTGGATCCATATGTGGTATATGAAAATAACACACATGCAATGACTCTGGTTGTTGTTAGTGAAAAGAACACACATGCAATGACACTTTTGGATCCATAGGTGGTATGTGAGAAGAACACACATTTCAATGACTCTGGTTGTTGTTACTAAAAAGAACACACATGCAATGACACTAGTGGATCCATGTGTGGATTGTGAAGAGAACACACATGCAATGACACTAGTGGATCCATAGGTGGTATGTGAGAAGAACAGCCATGAAATAACTCTGGTTGTTGTTAGTAAAAAGAACACACATGCAATGACTCCAGTTGTTGTTAGTGAAAAGAGCACACATGCAATGACTCCAGTTGTTGTTAGTGAAAAGGACATGCAATGACACCGGTGGATCCTTGTGTGGTCTCTGTAGAGAGCACACATTTCAATGACACTAGTGGATCCATATGTGGTACGTGAAAAGAACACACATGCAATGACTCTGGTTGTTGTTACTAAAAAGAACATATATGCAATGACACTGGTGGATCCATAGGTCGATTATGAAATGAACACACATGCAATGACACTGGTGGATCCATAGGTGGCATGTGAGAAGAACACAAATTTCAATGACTCTGGTTGTTGTTACTAAAAAGAACACACATGCAATGACACTGGTGGATCCATGGGTGGATTGTGAAAAGAGCACACATGCAATGACACTGGTGGATCCATGTGTGGATTGTGAAGAGAACACACATGCAATGACACTGGTGGATCCATAGGTGGTATGTGAGAAGAACATCCATGAAATGACTTTGGTTGTTGTTAGTAAAAAGAACACACATGCAATGACACAGGTGGATCCATAGGTGGTATGTGAAAAGAACACACATTTCAATGACTCTGGTTGTTGTTACTAAAAAGAACACACATGCAATGACACTGGTGGATCCATGGGTGGATTGTGAAAAGAACACACATGCAATGACATTGGTGGATCCACAGGTGGTATGTGAGAAGAACACACATGCAAAATGACTGTGGTTGTTGTTACTAAAAAGAACACACATGCAATGACACCGGTGGATCCATGTGTGGATTGTGAAAAGAGCACACATGCAATGACACTGGTGCATCCATATGTGGTATATGAAAAGAACACACATGCAATGACTCTGGTTGTTGTTAGTGAAAACAACACACATGCAATGACACTGGTGGATCCATAGGTGGTATGTGAGAAGAACACACATTTCAATGACTCTGGTTGTTGTTACTAAAAAGAACACACATGCAATGACACTGGTGGATCCATGGGTGGATTGTGAAAAGAGCACACATGCAATGACACTGGTGGATCCATGTGTGGGTTGTGAAGAGAACACACATGCAATGACACTGGTGGATCCATAGGTGGTATGTGAGAAGAACATCCATGAAATGACTCTGGTTGTTCTTAGTAAAAAGAACACACATGCAATGACACAGGTGGATCCATAGGTGGTATGTGAAAATAACACACATTTCAATGACTCTGGTTGTTGTTACTAAAAAGAACACAAATGCAATGACACTGGTGGATCCATGGGTGGATTGTGAAAAGAACACACATGCAATGACACTGGTGGATCCAAAGGTGGTATGTGAGAAGAACACACATGCAAAATGACTCTGGTTGTTGTTACTAAAAAGAACACACATGCAATGACACCGGTGGATCCATGTGTGGATTGTGAAAAGAGCACACATGCAATGACATTGGTGGATCCATATGTGGTATATGAAAAGAACACACATGCAATGAATCTGGTTGTTGTTAGTGAAAAGAACACACATGCAATGACACTGGTGGATCCATAGGTGGTATGTGAGAAGAACACACATTTCAATGACTCTGGTTGTTGTTACTAAAAATAACACACATGCAATGACACTAGTGGATCCATGTGTGGATTGTGAAGAGAACACACATGCAATGACACTGGTGGATCCATAGGTGGTATGTGAGAAGAACAGCCATGAAATGACTCTGGTTGTTGTTAGTAAAAAGAACACACATGCAATGACTCCAGTTGTTGTTAGTGAAAAGAGCACACATGCAATGACTCCAGTTGTTGTTAGTGAAAAGGACATACATGCAATGACACCGGTGGATCCATGTGTGGTCTCTATAGAGAACACACATTTCAATGACACTGGTGGATCCATATGTGGTATGTGAAAAGAACACACATGCAATGACTCTAGTTGTTGTTACTAAAAAGAACATACATTCAATGACACTGGTGCATCCATAGGTGGATTATGAAATGAACACACATGCAATGAGACTGGTGGATCCATAGGTGGTATGTGAGAAGAACACACATTTCAATGACTCTGGTTGTTGTTACTAAAAAGAACACACATGCAATGACACTGGTGGATCCATGGGTGGATTGTGAAAAGAGCACACATGCAATGACACTGGTGGATCCATGTGTGGGTTGTGAAGAGAACACACATGCAATGACACTGGTGGATCCATAGGTGGTATGTGAGAAGAACTTCCATGAAATGACACTGGTTGTTGTTAGTAAAAAGAACACACATGCAATGACACTGGTGGATCCATAGGTGGTATGTGAAAAGAACTCACATTTCAATGACTCTGCTTGTTGTTACTAAAAAGAACACACATGCAATGACACTGGTGGATCCATGGGTGGATTGTGAAAAGAACACACATGCAATGACACTAGTGGATCCAAAGGTGGTATGTGAGAAGAACACACATGCAAAATGACTCTAGTTGTTGTTACTAAAAAGAACACACATGCAATGACACCGGTGGATCCATGTGTGGATTGTGAAAAGAGCACACATGCAATGACACTGGTGGATCCATATATGGTATATGAAAAGAACACACATGCAATGACTCTGATTGTTGTTAGTGAAAAGAACACACATGCAATGGCACTGGTGGATATATAGGTGGTATGTGAGAAGAACACACATTTCAATGACTCTGGTTGTTGTTACTAAAAAGAACACACATGCAATGACACTAGTGGATCCATGTGTGGATTGTGAAGAGAACACACATGTAATGACACTGGTGGATCCATAGGTGGTATGTGAGAAGAACAGCCATGAAATGACTCTGGTTGTTGTTAGTAAAAAGAACACACATGCAATGACTCCAGTTGTTGTTAGTGAAAAGAGCACACATGCAATGACTCCAGTTGTTGTTAGTGAAAAGGACATACATGCAATGACACCGGTGGATCCATGTGTGGTCTCTGTAGAGAACACACATTTCAATGACACTGGTGGATCCATATGTGGTATGTGAAAAGAACACACATGCAATGACTCTAGTTGTTGTTACTAAAAAGAACATACATGCAATGACACTGGTGCATCCATAGGTGGATTATGAAATGAACACACATGCAATGACACTGGTGGATCCATAGGTGGTATGTGAGAAGAACACACATTTCAATGACTCTGGTTGTTGTTACTAAAAAGAACACACATGCAATGACACTGATGGATCCATGGGTGGATTTTGAAAAGAGAACACATGCAATGACACTTGTGGATCCATGTGTGGGTTGTGAAGACAACACACATGCAATGACACTGGTGGATCCATAGGTGGTATGTGAGAAGAACTTCCATGAAATGACTCTGGTTGTTGTTAGTAAAAAGAACACACATGCAATGACACTGGTGGATCCATAGGTGGTATGTGAAAAGAACTCACATTTCAATGACTCTGGTTGTTGTTACTAAAAAGAACACACATGCAATGACACTGGTGGATCCATGGGTGGATTGTGAAAAGAACACACATGCAATGACACTAGTGGATCCAAAGGTGGTATGTGAGAAGAACACACATGCAAAATGACTCTGGTTGTTGTTACTAAAAAGAACACACATGCAATGACACCGGTGGATCCATGTGTGGATTGTGAAAAGAGCACACATGCAATGACACTGGTGGATCCATATATGGTATATGAAAAGAACACACATGCAATGACTCTGGTTGTTGTTAGTGAAAAGAACACACATGCAATGGCACTGGTGGATCCATAGGTGGTATGTGAGAAGAACACACATTTCAATGACTCTGGTTATTGTTACTAAAAAGAACACACATGCAATGACACTAGTGGATCCATGTGTGGATTGTGAAGAGAACACACATGCAATGACACTGGTGGATCCATAGGTGGTATGTGAGAAGAACAGCCATGAAATGTCTTTGGTTGTTGTTAGTAAAAAGAACACACATGCAATGACTCCAGTTGTTGTTAGTGAAAAGAGCACACATGCAATGACTCCAGTTGTTGTTAGTGAAAAGGACATACATGCAATGACACCGGTGGATCCATGTGTGGTCTCTATAGAGAACACACATTTCAATGATACTAGTGGATCCATATGTGGTACGTGAAAAGAACACACATGCAATGACTCTGGTTGTTGTTACTAAAAAGAACATACATGCAATGACACTGGTGGATCCATAGGTCGATTATGAAATGAATACACATGCAATGACACTGGTGGATCCATAGGTGGTATGTGAGAAGAACACACATTTCAATGACTCTGGTTGTTGTTACTAAAAAGAACACACATGCAATGACACTGGTGGATCCATGGGTGGATTGTGAAAAGAGCACACATGCAATGACACTGGTGGATCCATGTGTGGGTTGTGAAGAGAACACACATGCAATGACACTGGTGGATCCATAGGTGGTATGTGAGAAGAACATCCATGAAATGACTCTGGTTGATGTTATTAAAAAGAACACACATGCAATGACACTGGTGGATCCATAGGTGGTATGTGAAAACAACACACATTTCAATGACTCTGGTTGTTGTTACTAAAAAGAACACACATGTAATGACACTGGTGGATCCATGGGTGGATTGTGAAAAGAACACACATGCAATGACACTGGTGGATCCAAAGGTGGTATGTGAGAAGAACACACATGCAAAATGACTCTGGTTGTTGTTACTAAAAAGAACACACATGCAATGACACCGGTGGATCCATGTGTGGATTGTGAAAAGAGCACACATGCAATGACACTGGTGGATCCATATGTGGTATATGAAAAGAACACACATGCAATGACTCTGGTTGTTGGTAGTGAAAAGAAAACACATGCAATGACACTGGTGGATCCATACGTGGTATGTGAGAAGAACACACATTTCAATGACTCTGGTTGTTGTTACTAAAACGAACACACATGCAATGACACTAGTGGATCCATGTGTGGATTGTGAAGAGAACACACATGCAATGACACTGGTGGACCCGTAGGTGGTATGTGAGAAGAACAGCCATGAAATGACTCTGGTTGTTGTTAGTAAAAAGAACACACATGCAATGACTCCAGTTGTTGTTAGTGAAAAGAGCACACATGCAATGACTCCAGTTGTTGTTAGTGAAAAGGACATACATGCAATGACACCGGTGGATCCATGTGTGGTCTCTATAGAGAACACACATTTCAATGATACTAGTGGATCCATATGTGGTACATGAAAAGAACACACATGCAATGACTCTGGTTGTTGTTACTAAAAATAACATACATGCAATGACACTGGTGGATCCATAGGTCGATTATGAAACGAACACACATGCAATGACACTGGTGGATCCATAGGTGGTATGTGAGAAGAACACACATTTCAATGACTCTAGTTATTGTTACTAAAAAGAACACACATGCAATGACACTGGTGGATCCATGGGTGCATTGTGAAAAGAGCACACGTCCAATGACACTGGTGGATCCATGTGTGGATTGTGAAGAGAACACACATGCAATGACACTTGTGGATCCATAGGTGGTATGTGAGAAGAACATCCATGAAATGACTCTGGTTATTGTTAGTAAAAAGAACACACATGCAATGACACTGGTGGATCCATAGGTGGTATGTGAAAAGAACACACATTTCAATGACTCTGGTTGTTGTTACTAAAAAGAACACACATGCAATGACACTGGTGGATCCATGGGTGGATTGTGAAAAGAACACACATGCAATGACACTGGTGGATCCACAGGTGGTATGTGAGAAGAACACACATGCGAAATGACTCTGGTTGTTGTTACTAAAAAGAATACAGATGCAATGACACCGGTGGATCCATGTGTGGATTGTGAAAAGAGCACACATGCAATGACACTGGTGGATCCATATGTGGTATATGAAAAGAACACACATGCAATGACTCTGGTTGTTAGTGAAAAGAACACACATGCAATGACACTGGTGGATCCATAGGTGGTATGTGAGAAGAACACACATTTCAATGACTCTGGTTGTTGTTACTAAAAAGAACACACATGCAATGACACTAGTGGATCCATGTGTGGATTGTGAAGAGAACACACATGCAATGACACTGGTGGATCCATAGGTGGTATGTGAGAAGAACAACCATGAAATGACTCTGGTTGTTGTTAGTAAAAAGAACACACATGCAATGACTCCAGTTGTTGTTAGTGAAAAGAGCACACATGCAATGACTCTAGTTGTTGTTAGTGAAAAGGACATACATGCAATGACACCGGTGGATCCATGTGTGGTCTCTGTAGAGAACACACATTTCAATGACACTGGTGGATCCTTATGTGGTATGTGAAAAGAACACACATGCAATGACTCTGGTTGTTGTTACTAAAAAGAACATACATGCAATGACACTGTTTGATCCATAGGTGGATTACGAAATGAACACACATGCAATGACACTGGTGGATCCATAGGTGGTATGTGAGAATAACACACATTTCAACGACTCTGGTTGTTGTTACTAAAAAGAACACACATGCAATGACACTGGTGGATCCATGGGTGGATTGTAAAAAGAGCACACATGCAATGACACTGGTGGATCCATGTGTGGATTGTGAAGAGAACACACATGCAATGACACTTGTGGATCCATAGGTGGTATGTGAGAAGAACATCCATGATATGACTCTGGTTGTTGTTAGTAAAAAGAACACACATGCAATGACACTGGTCGATCCATAGGTGGTATGTGAAAAAAACACACATTTCAATGACTCTGGTTGTTGTTACTAAAAAGAACACACATGCAATGACACTGGTGGATCCATGGGTGGATTGTGAAAAGAACACACATGCAACGACACTGGTGGATCCACAGGTGGTATGTCAGAAGAACACAAATGCAAAATGACTCTGGTTGTTGTTACTAAAAGGAACACACATGCAATGACACCGGTGGATCCATGTGTGGATTGCGAAAAGAGCAGACATGCAATGACGCTGGTGGATCCATATGTGGTATATGAAAAGAACACACATGCAATGACTCTGGTTGTTGTTAATGAAAAGAACACACATGCAATGACACTGGTGGATCCTTAGGTGGTATGTGAAAAGAACACACATTTCAATGACTCTGGTTGTTGTTACTAAAAAGAACACACATGCAATGACTCTGGTTGTTGTCATTGAAAAGAACACACATGCAATAACACTGGTGGATCCATAGATGGTATGTGAGAAGAACACACATTTCAATGACTCTGGTTGTTGTTACTAAAAAGAACACACATGCAATGACACTAGTGGATCCATGTGTGGATTGTGAAGAGAACACACATGCAATGACACTAGTGGATCCGTAGGTGGTATGTGAGAAGAACAACCATGAAATGACTCTAGTTGTTATTAGTAAAAAGAACACACTGGAGGATCCATGTGTGGTCTCTGTAGAACATACATGCAATTATACCGGTTGATCCATGTGTGGTATCTGTAGAGAACACACATCTCAATGACACTGGTGGATCCATATGTGGTATGTGAAAAGAACACACATGCAATGACTCTGGTTGTTGTTACTAAAACGAACATACATGCAATGACACTGGTGGATCCATAGGTGGATTAAGAAATGAACACACTGCAATGACACTGGTGGATCCATAGGTGGTATGTGAGAAGAACACACATTTCAATGACTCTGGATGTTTTTACTAAAAAGAACACACATGCAATGACACTGGTGGATCCATGGGTGGATTGTGAAAAGAGCACACATGCAATGACACTGGTGGATCCATGTGTGGATTGTGAAGAGAACACACATGCAATGACACTGGTGGATCCATAGGTGGTATGTGAGAAGAACATCCATGAAATGACTCCGGTTGTTGTTAGTAAAAAGAACACACATGCAATGACACTGGTGGATCCATAGGTGGTATGTGAAAAGAACACACATTTTAATGACTCTGGTTGTTGTTACTAAAAAGAACACAGATGCAATGACACTGGTGGATCCATGGGTGGATTGTGAAAAGAACACAAATGCAATGACACTGGTGGATCCACAGGTGGTATGTGAGAAGAACACACATGCAAAATGACTCTCGTTGTTGTTACTAAAAAGAACACACATGCAATGACACCGGTGGATCCATGTGTGGATTGTAAAAAGAGCAAACAAGCAATGACACTGGTGGATCCATATGTGGTATATGAAAACAACACACGTGCAATGACTCTGGTTGTTTTTTGTGAAAAGAACACACATGCAATGAAACTGGTGGATCCATAGGTGGTATGTGAAAAGAACACACATTTCAATGACTCTGGTTGTTGTTACTAAAAAGAACACACATGCAATGACACTGGTGGATCCATGTGTGGTCTCTGTAGAGAACACACATTCCAATGACCCTGGTGGATCCATATTTGGTATGTGAAAAGAACACACATGCAAAATGACTCTGGTTGTTGTTACTAAAACGAAAATACATGCAATGACACTGGTGGATCCATAGGTGGATTATGAAATGAACACACATGCAATGACACTGGTGGATCCATAGGTGGTATGTGAGAAGAACACACATTTCAATGACTCTGGTTGTTGTTACTAAAAAGAACACACATGCAATGACACTTGTAGATCCATGGGTGGATTGTGAAAAGAACACACATGCAATGACATTGGTGGATCCACAGGTGGTATGTGAGAAGAACACACATGCAAAATGACTCTGGTTGTTGTTAGTGAAAAGAACACACATGCAATGACACTGGTGGATCCATAGGTGGTATGTGAAAAGAACACAAATTTCAATGACTCTGGTTGTTGTTACTAAAAAGAACACACATGCAATGACCTTTGGTGGATCCATGTGGTCTTTGTAGAGAACACACATTTCAATGACACTGGTGGATCCATATGTGGTATGTGAAAAGAACACACATGCAATGACTCTGGTTGTTATTAGTGAAAAGAACACACATGCAATGACACTGGTGGATCCATAGGTGGTATGTGAAAAGAACACACATGCAAAATGACTCGTTGTTGTTACTAAAAAGAACACATGCAATGTCTCTGGTTTTTGTCAGTGAAAAGAACACACATGCAATGACACTGGTAGATCCATAGGTGGTATGTGAGAAGAACACACATTTCAATGACTCTGGTTGTTGTTACTAAAAAGAACACACATACAATGACACTGGTGGATCCATGTTCGGATTGTGAAGAGAACACACATGCAATGACACTAGTGGATCCGTAGGTGGTATGTGAGAAGAACAGCCATGAAATGACTCTAGTTGTTGTTAGTAAAAAGAACACACTAGAGGATCCATGTGTGGTCTCTGTAGAACATACATGCAATGATACCGGTGGATCCATGTGTGGTATCTGTAGAGAACACACATCTCAATGACACTGGTGGATCCATATGTGGTATGTGAAAAGAACACACATGCAATGACTCTGGTTGTTGTTACTAAAACGAACATACATGCAATGACACTGGTGGATCCATTGGTGGATTAAGAAATGAACACATATGCAATGACACTGGTGGATGCATAGGTGGTATGTGAGAAGAACACACATTTCAATGACTCTGGTTGTTTTTACTGAAAAGAACACACATGCAATGACACTGGTGGATCCATGGGTGGATTGTGAAAAGAGCACATATGCAATGACACTGGTGGATCCATGTGTGGATTGTGAAGAGAACACACATGCAATGACACTGGTGGATCCATAGGTGGTATGTGAGAAGAACATCCATGAAATGACTCTTGTTGTTGTTAGTAAAAAGAACACACATGCAATGACACTGGTGGATCCATAGGTGGTATGTGAAAAGAACACACATTTTAATGACTCTGGTTGTTGTTACTAAAAAGAACACAGATGCAATGACACTGGTGGATCCATGGGTGGATTGTGAAAAGAACACACATGCAATGACACTGGTGGATCCACAGGTGGTATGTGAGAAGAACACACATGCAAAATGACTCTGGTTGTTGTTACTAAAAAGAGCACACATGCAATGACACTCGTGGATCCATATGTGGTATATGAAAAGAACACACATGCAATGACTCTGGTTGTTGTTAGTGAAAAGAACACACATGCAATGACACTGGTGGATCCATAGGTGGTATGTGAAAAGAACACAAATTTCAATGACTCTGGTTGTTGTTACTAAAAAGAACACACATGCAATGACACTGGTGGATCCATGTGTGGTCTTTGTAGAGAACACACATTTCAATGACACTGGTGGATCCATATGTGGTATGTGAAAAGAACACACATGCAATGACTCTGGTTGTTATTAGTGAAAAGAACACACATGCAATGACACTGGTGGATCCATAGGTGGTATGTGAAAAGAACACACATGCAAAATGACTCTGGTTGTTGTTACTAAAAAGAACACACATGCAATGTCTCTGGTTTTTGTCAGTGAAAAGAACACACATGCAATGACATGGTAGATCCATAGGTGGTATGTGAGAAGAACACACATTTCAATGACTCTGGTTGTTGTTACTAAAAAGAACACACATACAATGACACTGGTGGATCCATGTTCGGATTGTGAAGAGAACACACATGCAATGACACTAGTGGATCCGTAGGTGGTATGTGAGAAGAACAGCCATGAAATGACTCTAGTTGTTGTTAGTAAAAAGAACACACTAGAGGATCCATGTGTGGTCTCTGTAGAACATACATGCAATGATACCGGTGGATCCATGTGTGGTATCTGTGGAGAACACACATCTCAATGACACTGGTGGATCCATATGTGGTATGTGAAAAGAACACACATGCAATGACTCTGGTTGTTGTTACTAAAACGAACATACATGCAATGACACTGGTGGATCCATAGGTGGATTAAGAAATGAACACATATGCAATGACACTGGTGGATGCATAGGTGGTATGTGAGAAGAACACACATTTCAAATGACTCTGGTTGTTTTACTGAAAAGAACACACATGCAATGACACTTTGGTGGATCCATGGGTGGATTGTGAAAAGAGCACATATGCAATGACACTGGTGGATCCATGTGTGGATTGTGAAGAGAACACACATGCAATGACACTGGTGGATCCATAGGTGGTATGTGAGAAGAACATCCATGAAATGACTCTGGTTGTTGTTAGTAAAAAGAACACACATGCAATGACACTGGTGGATCCATAGGTGGTATGTGAAAAGAACACACATTTTAATGACTCTGGTTGTTGTTACTAAAAAGAACACAGATGCAATGACACTGGTGGATCCATGGGTGGATTGTGAAAAGAACACACATGCAATGACACTGGTGGATCCACAGGTGGTATGTGAGAAGAACACACATGCAAAATGACTCTCGTTGTTGTTACTAAAAAGAACACACATGCAATGACACCGGTGGATCCATGTGTGGATTGTAAAAAGAGCACACATGCAATGACACTGGTGGATCCATATGTGGTATATGAAAAGAACACACATGCAATGACTTCGGTTGTTGTTAGTGAAAAGAACACACATGCAATGAAACTGGTGGATCCATAGGTGGATTATGAAATGAACACACATGCAATGACACTGGTGGATCCATAGGTGGTATGTGAGAAGAACACACATTTCAATGACTCTGGTTGTTGTTACTAAAAAGAACACACATGCAATGACACTGGTAGATCCATGGGTGGATTGTGAAAAGAACACACATGCAATGACACTGGTGGATCCACATGTGGTATGTGAGAAGAACACACATGCAAAATGACTCTGGTTGTTGTTACTAAAAAGAACATACATGCAATGACACTGGTGGATCCATGGGTGGATTGTGAAAAGAACACACATGCAATGACACTAGTGGATCCAAAGGTGGTATGTGAGAAGAACACACATGCAAAATGACTCTGGTTGTTGTTACTAAAAAGAACACACATGCAATGACTCTGGTTGTTATTAGTGAAAAGAACACACATGCAATGACACTGGTGGATCCATAGGTGGTATGTGAAAAGAACACACATGCAAAATGACTCTGGTTGTTGTTACTAAAAAGAACACACATGCAATGTCTCTGGTTTTTGTCAGTGAAAAGAACACACATGCAATGACACTGGTAGATCCATAGGTGGTATGTGAGAAGAACACACATTTCAATGACTCTGGTTGTTGTTACTAAAAAGAACACACATACAATGACACTGGTGGATCCATGTTCGGATTGTGAAGAGAACACACATGCAATGACACTAGTGGATCCGTAGGTGGTATGTGAGAAGAACAGCCATGAAATGACTCTAGTTGTTGTTAGTAAAAAGAACACACTAGAGGATCCATGTGTGGTCTCTGTAGAACATACATGCAATGATACCGGTGGATCCATGTGTGGTATCTGTAGAGAACACACATCTCAATGACACTGGTGGATCCATATGTGGTATGTGAAAAGAACACACATGCAATGACTCTGGTTGTTGTTACTAAAACGAACATACATGCAATGACACTGGTGGATCCATAGGTGGATTAAGAAATGAACACATATGCAATGACACTGGTGGATGCATAGGTGGTATGTGAGAAGAACACACATTTCAATGACTCTGGTTGTTTTTACTGAAAAGAACACACATGCAATGACACTGGTGGATCCATGGGTGGATTGTGAAAAGAGCACATATGCAATGACACTGGTGGATCCATGTGTGGATTGTGAAGAGAACACACATGCAATGACACTGGTGGATCCATAGGTGGTATGTGAGAAGAACATCCATGAAATGACTCTGGTTGTTGTTAGTAAAAATAACACACATGCAATGACACTGGTGGATCCATAGGTGGTATGTGAAAAGAACACACATTTTAATGACTCTGGTTGTTGTTACTAAGAAGAACACAGATGCAATGACACTGGTGGATCCATGGGTGGATTGTGAAAAGAACACATATGCAATGACACTGGTGGATCCACAGGTGGTATGTGAGAAGAACACACATGCAAAATGACTCTCGTTGTTGTTACTAAAAAGAGCACACATGCAATGACACTGGTGGATCCATATGTGGTATATGAAAAGAACACACATGCAATGACTTCGGTTGTTGTTAGTGAAAAGAACACACATGCAATGAAACTGGTGGATCCATAGGTGGATTATGAAATGAACACACATGCAATGACACTGGTGGATCCATAGGTGGTATGTGAGAAGAACACACATTTCAATGACTCTGGTTGTTGTTACTAAAAAGAACACACATGCAATGACACTGGTAGATCCATGGGTGGATTGTGAAAAGAACACACATGCAATGACACTGGTGGATCCACATGTGGTATGTGAGAAGAACACACATGCAAAATGACTCTGGTTGTTGTTACTAAAAAGAACATACATGCAATGACACTGGTGGATCCATGGGTGGATTGTGAAAAGAACACACATGCAATGACACTAGTGGATCCAAAGGTGGTATGTGAGAAGAACACACATGCAAAATGACTCTGGTTGTTGTTACTAAAAAGAACACACATGCAATGACACCGGTGGATCCATGTGTGGATTGTGAAAAGAGCACACATGCAATGATACTGGTGGATCCATATATGGTATATGAAAAGAACACACATGCAATGACTCTGATTGTTGTTAGTGAAAAGAACACACATGCAATGGCACTGGTGGATCCATAGGTGGTATGTGAGAAGAACACACATTTCAATGACTCTGGTTGTTGTTACTAAAAAGAACACACATGCAATGACACTAGTGCATCCATGTGTGGATTGTGAAGAGAACACACATGTAATGACACTGGTGGATCCATAGGTGGTATGTGAGAAGAACAGCCATGAAATGACTCTGGTTGTTGTTAGTAAAAAGAACACACATGCAATGACTCCAGTTGTTGTTAGTGAAAAGAGCACACATGCAATGACTCCAGTTGTTGTTAGTGAAAAGGACATACATGCAATGACACCGGTGGATCCATGTGTGGTCTCTGTAGAGAACACACATTTCAATGACACTGGTGGATCCATATGTGGTATTTGAAAAGAACACACATGCAATGACTCTAATTGTTGTTACTAAAAAGAACATACATGCAATGACACTGGTGCATCCATAGGTGGATTATGAAATGAACACACATGCAATGACACTGGTGGATCCATAGGTGGTATGTGAGAATAACACACATTTCAATGACTCTGGTTGTTGTTACTAAAAAGAACACACATGCAATGACAATGGTGGATCCATGGGTGGATTGTGAAAAGAGAACACATGCAATGACACTGGTGGATCCATGTGTGGGTTGTGAAGACAACACACATGCAATGACACTGGTGGATCCATAGGTGGTATGTGAGAAGAACTTCCATGAAATGACTCTGGTTGTTGTTAGTAAAAAGAACACACATGCAATGACACTGGTGGATCCATAGGTGGTATGTGAAAAGAACTCACATTTCAATGACTCTGGTTGTTGTTACTAAAAAGAACACACATGCAATGACACTGGTGGATCCATGGGTGGATTGTGAAAAGAACACACATGCAATGACACTAGTGGATCCAAAGGTGGTATGTGAGAAGAACACACATGCAAAATGACTCTGGTTGTTGTTACTAAAAAGAACACACATGCAATGACACCGGTGGATCCATGTGTGGATTGTGAAAAGAGCACACATGCAATGACACTGGTGGATCCATATATGGTATATGAAAAGAACACACATGCAATGACTCTGGTTGTTGTTAGTGAAAAGAACACACATGCAATGGCACTGGTGGATCCATAGGTGGTATGTGAGAAGAACACACATTTCAATGACTCTGGTTGTTGTTACTAAAAAGAACACACATGCAATGACACTAGTGGATCCATGTGTGGATTGTGAAGAGAACACACATGCAATGACACTGGTGGATCCATAGGTGGTATGTGAGAAGAACAGCCATGAAATGACTCTGGTTGTTGTTAGTAAAAAGAACACACATGCAATGACTCCAGTTGTTGTTAGTGAAAAGAGCACACATGCAATGACTCCAGTTGTTGTTAGTGAAAAGGACATACATGCAATGACACCAGTGGATCCATGTGTGGTCTCTGTAGAGAACACACATTTCAATGACACTAGTGTATCCATATGTGGTACGTGAAAAGAACACACATGCAATGACTCTGGTTGTTGTTACTAAAAAGAACATACATGCAATGACACTGGTGGATCCATAGGTCGATTATGAAATGAACACACATGCAATGACACTGGTGGATCCATAGGTGGTATGTGAGAAGAACACACATTTCAATGACTCTGGTTGTTGTTACTAAAAAGAACACACATGAAATGACACTGGTGGATCCATGGGTGGATTGTGAAAAGAGCACACATGCAATGACACTGGTGGATCCATGTGTGGGTTGTGAAGAGAACACACATGCAATGACACTGGTGGATCCATAGGTGGTATGTGAGAAGAACATCCATGAAATGACTCTGGTTGTTGTTAGTAAAAAGAACACACATGCAATGACACTGGTGGATCCATAGGTGGTATGTGAAAAGAACACACATTTCAATGACTCTGGTTGTTGTTACTAAAAAG
The DNA here is from genome assembly GCA_023614405.1 of Avena insularis. Lineage (NCBI taxonomy): Eukaryota > Viridiplantae > Streptophyta > Magnoliopsida > Poales > Poaceae > Avena > Avena insularis. The sequence goes on from CM042690.1 coordinate 511,759,446, forward strand.
AACACACATGTAATGACACTGGTGGATCCATGGGTGGATTGTGAAAAGAACACACATGCAATGACACTGGTGGATCCAAAGGTGGTATGTGAGAAGAACACACATGCAAAATGACTCTGGTTGTTGTTACTAAAAAGAACACACATGCAATGACACCGGTGGATCCATGTGTGGATTGTGAAAAGATCACACATGCAATGACACTGGTGGATCCATATGTGGTATATGAAAAGAACACACATGCAATGACTCTGGTTGTTGGTAGTGAAAAGAAAACACATGCAATGACACTGGTGGATCCATAGGTGGTATGTGAGAAGAACACACATTTCAATGACTCTGGTTGTTGTTACTAAAAAGAACACACATGCAATGACACTAGTGGATCCATGTGTGGATTGTGAAGAGAACACACATGCAATGACACTGGTGGACCCGTAGGTGGTATGTGAGAAGAACGACCATGAAATGACTCTTGTTGTTAGTAAAAAGAACACACATGCAATGACTCCAGTTGTTGTTAGTGAAAAGAGCACACATGCAATGACTCCAGTTGTTGTTAGTGAAAAGGACATACATGCAATGACACCGGTGGATCCATGTGTGGTCTCTGTAGAGAACACACATTTCAATGATACTAGTGGATCCATATGTGGTACATGAAAAGAACACACATGCAATGACTCTGGTTGTTGTTACTAAAAATAACATACATGCAATGACACTGGTGGATCCATAGGTCGATTATGAAACAAACACACATGCAATGACACTGGTGGATCCATAGGTGGTATGTGAGAAGAACACACATTTCAATGACTCTGGTTATTGTTACTAAAAAGAACACACATGCAATGACACTGGTGGATCCATGGGTGCATTGTGAAAAGAGCACACGTGCAATGACACTGGTGGATCCATATGTGGATTGTGAAGAGAACACACATGCAATGACACTTGTGGATCCATAGGTGGTATGTGAGAAGAACATCCATGAAATGACTCTGGTTATTGTTAGTAAAAAGAACACACATGCAATGACACTGGTGGATCCATAGGTGGTATGTGAAAAGAACACACATTTCAATGACTCTGGTTGTTGTTACTAAAAAGAACACACATGCAATGACACTAGTGGATCCATGGGTGGATTGTGAAAAGAACACACATGCAATGACACTGGTGGATCCACAGGTGGTATGTGAGAAGAACACACATGCAAAATGACTCTGGTTGTTGTTACTAAAAAGAATACAGATGCAATGACACCGGTGGATCCATGTGTGGATTGTGAAAAGAGCACACATGCAATGACACTGGTGGATCCATATGTGGTATATGAAAAGAACACACATGCAACGACTCTGGTTGTTGTTAGTGAAAAGAACACACATGCACTGACACTGGTGGATCCATAGGTGGTATGTGAGAAGAACACACATTTCAATGACTCTGGTTGTTGTTACTAAAAAGAACACACATGCAATGACACTAGTGGATCCATGTGTGGATTGTGAAGAGAACACACATGCAATGACACTGGTGGATCCATAGGTGGTATGTGATAAGAACAACCATGAAATGACTCTGGTTGTTGTTAGTAAAAAGAACACACATGCAATGACTCTAGTTGTTGTTAGTGAAAAGAGCACACATGCAATGACTCTAGTTGTTGTTAGTGAAAAGGACATACATGCAATGACACCGGTGGATCCATGTGTGGTCTCTGTAGAGAACACACATTTCAATGACACTGGTGGATCCTTATGTGGTATGTGAAAAGAACACACATGCAATGACTCTGGTTGTTGTTACTAAAAAGAACATACATGCAATGACACTGTTTGATCCATAGGTGGATTACGAAATGAACACACATGCAATGACACTGGTGGATCCATAGGTGGTATGTGAGAAGAACACACATTTCAACGACTCTGGTTGTTGTTACTAAAAAGAACACACATGCAATGACACTGGTGGATCCATGGGTGGATTGTAAAAAGAGCACACATGCAATGACACTGGTGGATCCATGTGTGGATTGTGAAGAGAACACACATGCAATGACACTGGTGGATCCATAGGTGGTATGTGAGAAGACCATCCATGATATGACTCTGGTTGTTGTTAGTAAAAAGAACACACATGCAATGACACTGGTCGATCCATAGGTGGTATGTGAAAAAAACACACATTTCAATGACTCTGGTTGTTGTTACTAAAAACAACACACATGCAATGACACTGGTGGATCCATGGGTGGATTGTGAAAAGAACACACATGCAACGACACTGGTGGATCCACAGGTGGTATGTCAGAAGAACACAAATGCAAAATGACTCTGGTTGTTGTTACTAAAAGGAACACACATGCAATGACACCGGTGGATCCATGTGTGGATTGCAAAAAGAGCACACATGCAATGACGCTGGTGGATCCATATGTGGTATATGAAAAGAACACACATGCAATGACTCTGGTTGTTGTTAATGAAAAGAACACACATGCAATGACACTGGTGGATCCTTAGGTGGTATGTGAAAAGAACACACATTTCAATGACTCTGGTTGTTACTAAAAAGAACACACATGCAATGACACTGGTGGATCCATGTGTGGTCTCTGTAGAGAACACACATTTCAATGACACTGGTGGATCCTTATGTGGTATGTGAAAAGAAGACACATGCAATGACTCTGGTTGTTGTTAGTGAAAATAACACACATGCAATCACACTGGTGGATCCATAGGTGGTACGTGAAAAGAACACACATGCAAAATGACTCTGGTTGTTGTTACTAAAAAGAACACACATGCAATGTCTCTGGTTTTTGTCAGTGAAAAGAACACACATGCAATGACACTGGTAGATCCATAGGTGGTATGTGAGAAGAACACACATTTCAATGACTCTGGTTGTTGTTACTAAAAAGAACACACATACAATGACACTGGTGGATCCATGTTCGGATTGTGAAGAGAACACACATGCAATGACACTAGTGGATCCGTAGGTGGTATGTGAGAAGAACAGCCATGAAATGACTCTAGTTGTTGTTAGTAAAAAGAACACACTGGAGGATCCATGTGTGGTCTCTGTAGAACATACATGCAATGATACCGGTGGATCCATGTGTGGTATCTGTAGAGAACACACATCTCAATGACACTGGTGGATCCATATGTGGTATGTGAAAAGAACACACATGCAATGACTCTGGTTGTTGTTACTAAAACGAACATACATGCAATGACACTGGTGGATCCATAGGTGTATTAAGAAATGAACACATACGCAATGACACTGGTGGATGCATAGGTGGTATGTGAGAAGAACACACATTTCAATGACTCTGGTTGTTTTTACTGAAAAGAACACACATGCAATGACACTGGTGGATCCATGGGTGGATTGTGAAAAGACATATGCAATGACACTGTGGATCCATGTGTGGATTGTGAAGAGAACACACATGCAATGACACTGTGGATCCATAGGTGGTATGTGAGAAGAACATCCATGAAATGACTCGTTGTTGTTAGTAAAAAGAACACACATGCAATGACACTGGATCCATAGGTGGTATGTGAAAAGAACACACATTTTAATGACTCTGGTTGTTGTTACTAAAAAGAACACAGATGCAATGACACTGGTGGATCCATGGGTGGATTGTGAAAAGAACACACATGCAATGACACTGGTGGATCCACAGGTGGTATGTGAGAAGAACACACATGCAAAATGACTCTCGTTGTTGTTACTAAAAAGAACACACATGCAATGACACCGGTGGATCCATGTGTGGATTGTAAAAAGAGCACACATGCAATGACACTGGTGGATCCATATGTGGTATATGAAAATAACACACATGCAATGAATTTGGTTGTTGTTAGTGAAAAGAACACACATGCAATGAAACTGGTGGATCCATAGGTGGATTATGAAATGAACACACATGCAATGACACTGGTGGATCCATAGGTGGTATGTGAGAAGAACACACATTTCAATGACTCTGGTTGTTGTTACTAAAAAGAACACACATGCAATGACACTGGTAGATCCATGGGTGGATTGTGAAAAGAACACACATGCAATGACACTGGTGGATCCACAGGTGGTATGTGAGAAGAACACCCATGCAAAATGACTCTGGTTGTTGTTACTAAAAATAACACACATGCAATGACACCGGTGGATCCATGTGTGGATTGTGAAAAGAGCACACATCCAATGACACTCGTGGATCCATATGTGGTATATGAAAAGAACACACATGTTATGACTCTGGTTGTTGTTAGTGAAAAGAACACACATGCAATGACACTGGTGGATCCATAGGTGGTATGTGAAAAGAACACCAATTTCAATGACTCTTGTTGTTGTTACTAAAAAGAACACACATGCAATGACACTGGTGGATCCATGTGTGGTCTTTGTAGAGAACACACATTTCAATGACACTGGTGGATCCATATGTGGTATGTGAAAAGAACACACATGCAATGACTCTGGTTGTTATTAGTGAAAAGAACACACATGCAATGACACTGGTGGATCCATAGGTGGTATGTGAAAAGAACACACATGCAAAATGACTCTGGTTGTTGTTACTAAAAAGAACACACATGCAATGTCTCTGGTTTTTGTCAGTGAAAAGAACACACATGCAATGACACTGGTAGATCCATAGGTGGTATGTGAGAAGAACACACATTTCAATGACTCTGGTTGTTGTTACTAAAAAGAACACACATAGAATGACACTGGTGGATCCATGTTCGGATTGTGAAGAGAACACACATGCAATGACACTAGTGGATCCGTAGGTGGTATGTGAGAAGAACAGCCATGAAATGACTCTAGTTGTTGTTAGTAAAAAGAACACACTGGAGGATCCATGTGTGGTCTCTGTAGAACATACATGCAATGATACCGGTGGATCCATGTGTGGTATCTGTAGAGAACACACATCTCAATGACACTGGTGGATCCATATGTGGTATGTGAAAAGAACACACATGCAATGACTCTGGTTGTTGTTACTAAAACGAACATACATGCAATGACACTGGTGGATCCATAGGTGGATTAAGAAATGAACACATATGCAATGACACTGGTGGATGCATAGGTGGTATGTGAGAAGAACACACATTTCAATGACTCTGGTTGTTTTTACTGAAAAGAACACACATGCAATGACACTGGTGGATCCATGGGTGGATTGTGAAAAGAGCACATATGCAATGACACTGGTGGATCCATGTGTGGATTGTGAAGAGAACACACATGCAATGACACTAGTGGATCCATAGGTGGTATGTGAGAAGAACATCCATGAAATGACTCTGGTTGTTGTTAGTAAAAAGAACACACATGCAATGACACTGGTGGATCCATAGGTGGTATGTGAAAAGAACACACATTTTAATGACTCTGGTTGTTGTTACTAAAAAGAACACAGATGCAATGACACTGGTGGATCCATGGGTGGATTGTGAAAAGAACACACATGCAATGACACTGGTGGATCCATAGGTGGTATGTGAGAAGAACACACATGCAAAATGACTCTCGTTGTTGTTACTAAAAAGAACACACATGCAATGACACCGGTGGATCCATGTGTGGATTGTAAAAAGAGCACACATGCAATGACACTGGTGGATCCATATGTGGTATATGAAAATAACACACATGCAATGAATTTGGTTGTTGTTAGTGAAAAGAACACACATGCAATGAAACTGGTGGATCCATAGGTGGATTATGAAATGAACACACATGCAATGACACTGGTGGATCCATAGGTGGTATGTGAGAAGAACACACATTTCAATGACTCTGGTTGTTGTTACTAAAAAGGACACACATGCAATGACACTGGTAGATCCATGGGTGGATTGTGAAAAGAACACACATGCAATGACACTGGTGGATCCACAGGTGGTATGTGAGAAGAACACACATGCAAAATGACTCTGGTTGTTGTTACTAAAAAGAACACACATGCAATGACACCGGTGGATCCATGTGTGGATTGTGAAAAGAGCACACATCCAATGACACTCGTGGATCCATATGTGGTATATGAAAAGAACACACATGTTATAACTCTGGTTGTTGTTAGTGAAAAGAACACACATGCAATGACACTGGTGGATCCATAGGTGGTATGTGAAAAGAACACACATTTCAATGACTCTGGTTGTTGTTACTAAAAAGAACACACATGCAATGACACTGGTGGATCCATGTGTGGTCTCTGTAGAGAACACACATTTCAATGACACTGGTGGATCCATATGTGGTATGTGAAAAGAACACACATGCAATGACTATGGTTGTTGTTAGTGAAAAGAACACACATGCAATGACACTGGTGGATCCATAGGTGGTATGTGAAAAGAACACACATGCAAAATGACTCTGGTTGTTGTTACTAAAAAGAACACACATGCAATGACTCTGGTTGTTGTTAGTGAAAAGAACACACATGCAATGACACTGGTGGATCCATAGGTGGTATGTGAGAAGAACACACATTTCAATGACTCTGGTTGTTGTTACTAAAAATAACACACATGCAATGACACTGGTGGATCGATGTGTGGATTGTGAAGAGAGCACACATGCAATGACACTAGTGGATCCGTAGTTGGTATGTGAGAAGAACAGCCATGAAATAGCTCGAGTTGTTGTTAGTAAAAAGAACACACTGGAGGATCCATGTGTGGTCTCTATAGAACATACATGCAATGATACCGGTGGATCCATGTGTGGTATCTGTAGATAACACACATTTCAATGACACTGGTGGATCCATATGTGGTATGTGAAAAGAACACACATGCAATGACTCTGGTTGTTGTTACTAAAACGAACATACATGCAATCACACTGGTGGATCCATAGGTGGATTATGAAATGAACACACATGCAATGACACTGGTGGATCCATAGGTGGTATGTGAGAAGAAAACACATTTCAATGACTCTTGTTGTTTTTACTAAAAAGAACACACATGCAATGACACTGGTGGATCCATGGGTGGATTGTGAAAAGAGCACACATGCAATGACACTGGTGGATCCATGTGTGGATTATGAAGAGAATACACATGCAATGACACTGATGGATCCATAGGTGGTATGTGAGAAAACATCCATGAAATGACTCTGGTTGTTGTTAGTAAAAAGAACACACATGCAATGACACTGGTGGATCCATAGGTGGTATGTGAAAAGAACACACATTTCAATGACTCTGGTTCTTGTTACTAAAAAGAACACAGATGCAATGACACTGGTGGATCCATGGGTGGATTGTGAAAAGAACACACATGCAATGACACTGGTGGATCCACTGGTGGTATGTGAGAAGAACACACATGCAAAATGACTCTCGTTGTTGTTACTAAAAAGAACACACATGCAATGACACCGGTGGATCCATATGTGGACTGTGAAAAGAGCACACATGCAATGACACTGGTTGATCCATATGTGGTATATGAAAAGAAAACACATGCAATGACTCTGGTTGTTGTTAGTGAAAAGAACACACATGCAATGACACTGGTGGATCTATAGGTGGTATGTGAAAAGAACACACATTTCAATGACTCTGGTTGTTGTTACTAAAAAGAACACACATGCAATGACACTGGTGGATCCATGTGTGGTCTTTGTAGAGAACACACATTTCAATGACACTGGTGGATCCATATGTGGTATGTGAAAAGAACACACATGCAAAATGACTCTGGTTGTTGTTACTAAAACAAACATACATGCAATGACACTGGTGTATCCATAGGTGGATTATGAAATGAACACACATGCAATGTCACTGGTGGATCCATAGGTTGTATGTGAGAAGAACACACATTTCAATGACTCTAGTTGTTTTTACTAAAAAGAACACACATGCAATGACACTGGTGGATCCATGGGTGGATTGTGAAAAGAGCACACATGCAATGACACTGGTGGATCCATGTGTGGATTGTGAAGAGAACACACATGAAATGACACTGGTGGATCCATAGGTGGTATGTGAGAAGAACATCCATGAAATGACTCTGGTTGTTGTTGGTAAAAAGAACAAACATGCAATGACACTGGTGGATCCATAGGTGGTATGTGAAAAGAGCACACATTTCAATGACTCTGGTTGTTGTTAGTGAAAAGAACACACATGCAATGACACTGGTGGATCCATAGGTGGATTGTGAAAAGAGAACACATGCAATGACTCCAGTTGTTATTAGTGAATTGAACACACCTGCAATGATACTGGTGGATCCATAGGTGGATTGTGAAAAGAGCACACATGCAATGACACTGGTGGATCCATATGTGGTATGTGAAAAGAACACAGATGGAATGACTCTGGTTGTTGTTAGTAAAAAGAACACACATGCAATGACACTGGTGAATCCATAGGTGGATTGTGAAAAGAGCACAAATGCAATGACATTTGAATGGTACTGGTGGATCCATAGGCGGATTGTGAAAAAAGATTTTCCCTCTCTCTGTGTCACAAATCTAACAAAAGCCCAAACGTGTGGAGATCCCAAACATGTGCTCACTCTGGGTGTTATGCCCTGATTGGCTGACACAAATGTCACGCGGATCGTCTCCACCAACCGTTGATCCCATGTGATCCAACGGGCAGGATAACCCCTCCCTTCTCCACCTTTTTTATGCATGGTCAATCCGTGCCACCTCTCTATCTGTGCCACCGATACTAAACCCCCATAAACAAGTGAAAATCCATCTATCTAACTAAAATAAATAAAATAAATGATCATATTTCGAAGAAGCCATCGTCTTTGTCTTCCGGTTTGTCCTCGTCTTCATCAACGCCATGGTCCCCGCCATCACCGCCGTTGGTGCCCTCCTCTGATGACTCGACACCGCCCCCTTCCTCGAATAAGCGCGCTATCTCCTCGTCGGAGTCCTCCTCCTCCCCCTTTTCGTAGTCCCACGGGTCCACGTCACTCTCCTCCACTTCTGCCTCCAACTGATCGATGAGCAACTCCTTGTTGTCCGAGTCGGACTCGTCCAAATAGCTATCTCCTCTCTTCTTCCTGGTCTTCTTCTCGTTCCTCTTCTTGTCCGTACTCGCCGGTGCAACACGCGCCCCCGTCCTGGCTGCTACTTTGCGCTCGTCTGACGCTGCAGGTACCCCACGCTCCTCCTGTGCGGCCGGTACGAGCTTCGACGTCGCGGTGTCCTTGAGTGCCGATGTCGATGGATCCTGGCGCAGTCGAACAGGATGTGCTGCCTCAGCAGGCGACTCATGAGCACGGATGATGCAGCGAAGAGCCGGGGACGCAGGACGGTCAGTGGACGGCTTGGACCTGCCATTGCCACGGCGAGGGGGCATCGTGCTCGAGGTAGTTGCTCCGAATGGTCGATGGCGGGTACATAGAGTGGGGTGCCGATCTGATCAAGGAAGAGAAGCGGTTTTGTGCGTCGTGTCCACGCATGCATTTGTCGATTATCAAAAAAAAGAAGTAATATCTCGCGTACTGAACATAATTTGATCACAACAAAAGTGGCACAGCGTATTCTAGACTCGTAAATATCCCGTGCGTGCCTGTCATCTGGAGTTTGACAGAGTTAGACGTGCCGATATGATCGTGCAGCAGTTGCGCGCGTCATTGCCCCATCAACACGTGACACACGCATGCGGGATGTGCGCGCCGATTCCCGTGACGACACCCGACTCGCACTCCCCTTATTATATACTGGATTCTGGGCGGCGCCAAAGATCATTGAAAGTGCCCATCGCAATAAAGACAAGTCCCATCGATTCCCTACCCCTGCCTCCCTAGCTTCTTTGAGAAGGTAGACCGTACACGGTGGTCTTGTATAATAGTACTAGTACTACTGGACCACGGCCTGTACTCTTACTCTTCTACCACACTAATAATCACTATCTCCTTCCTCCTGTCGCCGCCACACTCACCCTGCAAGCCATGGCTCCACTAAGGAGGGGGAGAGGCCGGTCTACTATCCTCGTGGAGAAAAGGGAGAGAAATCGCCGCGAGGAACTTCTTGCTCTACCAGCTGCTCAAGCCCACCCTCTCATCGAGGCCCAATCTCCCCCGACAATGGCGCCGAATGTTTTAGCAGGCGAGGGCTCCTCCCGGTACGGTCTCCTTATTCTACTTCTTCTCAATCTCCCTCTCCATCATGATCTTAATCAGCTTCTTCTTATTTTTTTTCTTCTTCTGGCTCTTCCTCTTCTACGTATTACAGGTCGGCCGTCGAGCCCGAATCCACCACGACAGAGGAGTTGCAGGACCCGTTCGGCCCCGTTCCATGTCTCAGCGAGGTAGCAAATCTCCACGCTGTTATTTCTCCGAGTTATGATGTGGATTTCTTAGATGTTGTCCGTCCCGCATTGGTTTTTCTTCTTCTTTTGCGAGTTGTATTTGTTTTCATGAATATGACTGGATCTCTTGGTCTTTCCTTAATACCGCTGTTCATAGGTCACTATGGATTTTTTGTAATTAGGATTAGTTTATCGTGGTCATGAATAGATCTCCAGGTCCATTTTTTAACACTGCGGCCAATAGATTCAACGGGGATTTTTTTTGATCTGTATTATTATTCACCTGGGACCTGGAGTGTAATTGTAGAATTCCTATTTCAATTAACATGAACGATGCAGCGATCGAAGGCCGAGTACCGTGAGAAGGTGGCCGCGATCAGTTCCAAGATTACCAACCAACATGAGCTTGCACGCTCCCTCACCCAAGCTAATGGGAGCCTACGCAAGCAATTATCTGTGCAGAAGGAGATCTTGCTAGATTTTGCACGTGACATCGTTAGGCTGCAGAAAGTGCTCGACTATCACTTGATTAGGCAAGAACAGGCCATCAAGATAATCAACGAGATCACGGAGGAGAAGAAGAATCTCGTGGAAAGGTGCATTCTCCTGCAGGACAAAGTCAGCAAGGCACTCAGAGGACGCATCGAGGAAACCAAGGCTACCATCTAAGCCTACCATGACAGGAACCGTTGCCTGGATGCAGTCAAGGAGATGAAGGCGGACATGAGCAGAGGGATCACCGTACTCGAGGGTGTTCGGAAATAGAACGAGGAGCTAAGGGCATGTCTGGAGGCGTATCGGAGCAATGCCCAAGTCTGATTCCCGTTAGCAGGGACACGAATACCAGTTCGACCTCCTCTCCTTTTGTAATGTTTAGGGTTCAGGGAGCAATGCCCATGTCTGCTTCCCATTATAGGGTGCAATAAGAATCCTAGGGCAACTCCTTATCTATCTGGACATGTGTTGGTGTTCATGTTCATGAATGGACACCATGTTCTCTTTCCATATGTACCTAGACATGGGTTTCTACATTATGAGTTTGCCACTCTCCCACTACTATTTGGTGATATTGGGAAAAACCCACAGCACACTAAACTGCTGATAAATCTTATTTGTCTTCGAAATTGAAATTATGATAGTGCCACTAGTCGATTCATAAAATGTTGATTAGTCCTAGATTGCTTCTTCCTTGAAATTATGACAGTGCCACTAGTCGATTCAGTTAATTATGGAAACTAACCAGCATGTCCTGGTGAACTGAACAAACCATACTATGTATTTTTGTTGCAGGGAAAGAGGCGAAAGATCGACCAGGACCTGGCGACCTGGCTAAATGACAAGATAGCAATCCAAAGGGAGAAGCGGAATTCCCAAAAACTGGCCTTTGACCAACTACGCGCTAAATTCGCGGTCCTTTCTAACAAGTTCTAGAAACTGAAGGAGTTAAACACCGACAGGGTGAAGCTACAAAATGAAGGTCGCGCCTCGGCTAGGAAGCAGATGGAGATCATGAAAGGGATCTTGAAGGAAAATCGTATGGCTACGGACAAAATTCTCCAATTCGTGACGGAGTGCTGGAACCTACAGCTGAAGCACGACATAGTACTGAAGGAGCTGGCCAATCTTAGGGAGGAAAAGCAATGACTCCGGCCAGGCTCGCTTGAACACAACATATGTCTATTTAGTACTGAACTGCCTGATTTATCCTCTGCAGTGGTGATTTTGTAAGCGTGAACTTAACTCTATGCACGATATGTATGTTCGTCTGAAATTAGTTTGCTCGAGGATTGAGTTTGGCTTAGTTCGGAAAGCACAACTGCAAGTCTTACAATTAACTAGTTTTAGGCATTGGTACAACATAAATTATTCATCTCGAATTTCCTTTATCCTCTATAGTCTGTCCTTGTTCACCCTCGGCGCGCCTTCTTTAGTTCCTTCAATAGATCCGCAATGCAGTATTCTAGCTTCTTCTTGTCTTCCCTGAGCTAATCCCTCTCCTTTTCTGCATTATGAATTAGCAACCTGTGACTATCCTGAAGCTTCTTTGCAGTTCCATCAACCAAGCTCCCATCGATTCCGTCAGTTAGCTTTGACTGCAAATTCTCGATTTCTTGTTCCAGCTCCTTATTTCGTACCGACAGCTTGTAATTTTTTTTAGCTGCATCACTTACATCAGTAAATCTACCCGACCTTTCCAACTCATACATCTCCCATAACTGTGCCAAACATTTCTTAAGTGCATCTGGCTACTCAAGATCCACCCACTCTACTGCTTTACACACCGGGCCAACCTAAAAACACACACACTATAGTGTGATGAACATGCACGATACATTTTACTTCATGTCACAGTTGCACATAATGTAAACAAACCTGATTTGTACAGCCCAAAAACCTTCTCCTAGTGTTACTGCCTTCGAATGCAACATATCTCCTCAGTTTTAGCCCATGGTCACATGGCACTTCTCCATCGAGATCTAGGCCCTCCCATTCGGAGTCGTAGATCGTCCTTGGTACCTATAGGTAAACGCAAAGCTGAAATCAAACATGATTGCATGCACATATGGAGCTCAGATCGAGAGATTTACCATTGCCTAACCCTAGCCCGAGAAAACAGAGGAACTCACATCGTGGAAGGAATATTCGATGTCGGAGAGAAGGTTGTCGCTGCTCGACTAGCGTCCTCGCCGTTCAAGGACAGCATGGCAAATGCGACGGCGACGACGACGACGTTGGCAAGAGAGAGAGAGAGAGCAGCCCTTCTACCGCTGCAATGATGACTAAATTGGTATGTTACAATAGTTTAATGGATACCATGCCCTTTCCCTGGATTACTGTCTCCTGCCTGATATGGATTCTCTTCACACATTCTCATTTCAAATATTAAACCTGCACTCCCTCCATCCCAATTTCATTGCCTAATGAAAACATACCAGTATATTACATCATCCAAAGAAACAAAATCATGTCAACTACAAGGTACTTATGCATCACTTCTTCAGTCATGGTTTCACAAAACATTACATTATAATCTCCCAACAAACATAACCACAACATGGTTTCACAAAACATCACATTACAATCTCTCAACAAACGTAATCACAGAAACAAGTATATTACATCAACTCAAGAAACAAAATCATGTCGACTACAAGGTACTTACACATCACTTGTCCTGTCATGGTTTCGCAAAACATTACATTACAGTCTCTCAACAAACAAAATAACAGAAACAAGTACAGTACATCATCTCAAGAAACATAATCATGTCAACTACAATGTATTTATGCATCACTAGTCCAGTCATGGTTTCACAAAACATTACATTACAATGTCCCAACAAACATAATAACTGAAACAAGTACGGTACGTCATCTTAAGAAACATAATCATGTCAACTACAATGTACTTATGTCTTATTACAACAACGATGGTTTCAGTGAGTGACATGTCCGAAAATCTCAACAGCTCGCACAACATTATATCGCAATCTCTCAACAAACATAATCACAGAAGCACGCTCTAAATGCAACAACAGTCAATATTACAAATACAGGCAGGGGAACCCCGCGGTCCATATGACAAGCCCAGGGTAGCAGCTCTCATCAGATCTCATCAACGTCGACCACCTCATTCTGTTCAGCCACTACAGGGGCATCTACATCCACTATAACCTGTTCAACAACATCAGAAATGGTACCAAGGAAGAACACCTTCCTGGTTCGCTTCTTTCGCCGCATAACCTGCATAAGATCTTCAGTATCCAAAACATCTATGAATTGCTGCTTCTTATGATGCCACCACCAGATTTTTGCCATCTGCTTAGGGCCAATACTGATTTCCTTATGGATCATCTCTCTCATTTCATCAAGAGTTATGTTTTTGGAATCAACAGTGATCTCCACATTACATGACGAAACTGGCTTATTAACTCCCTCATCAAGTTTTGCCATGTATGAATCCACCTCTATGCGTATACTGAACTTATCTAGATCAACATCTATTGGTCTGTATTCTCTGGGAGCAGAAGCTCTAGTAGCAAGATCTCTAGCATCTGCATACATATCATCAATCATCGCTTCAACTTTCACCTTAAGATCAGCTGCACAACACTCCCAAACCATCTAAAGCTCATGGGAGTGCTCAATTTGCTGATAGGTATCATTCATGTTGCGCCACACTAATTTTGTCCTTTGTCTAGAACCCTAGGGAATTCTAGTAGCAAGCATATCTACCAGCTGCGAAACAGACACAACCTCTTTGCAATTCACAAGCAGATGCACATCTTTCCCGAACACAACCCTCTCGTAACCAAAATCAAGTTTTGAAGTGTACTGTCGAACATGAACTGTGAACTCATATAGGTCCCTTGTATCAAAGTTGTGCCTAATTTGATTAAAAAGGGGAACATTTCAGTTCATTCGATTCTATTATGCCGTAACTAATCTACTTGCAAGATAAGGCATATATAAGAAAAATGCACCTCTCGCTCTTCTCCCGGGTTTTCTTCTTCGATATCTGAGTGCTGCATCCGCCCACCGGAGCCGAACAATCCGCCGTCGGCATTGCTTTTCTCTTCAACCCGCTGCTCGTAGGTACCTTGGGAGCAGAATCCTTGCTGGCCTCCTCGCTAACCGGGGCTGAAGACCTCGCCACAACTACGCGTTGAGCCCCAGACTTGGGCCCCGATGGACCCTTTTCAGTCGGCGACATAGCTACAACCTTCGCCTTGCAAGACATGCTGGGCCGCCGCCGCCCGATTCAGTGTTGGGGGAGGGAGAAAAAGGTCCTCCACCGCTGGCAGATTTAGGGTTGGGGAAGGGAAGAAAAGGGACCGCCGCCATTGCCGCAGCAAGATTCAGTGTCGAGAGTTAGGAAAGTATAGTAATGGATTTGCCCTTACGACACGTGCAGGGTGGCTAAGAAGAGTGACCGGCAAAAGAAAGGGGCACAACAAGAACTAGTGTAACGGAATATCCTGACTTAACGGGCGCGATTTCAAAATATTGGGTTTGGCCATCATTCACTCGAAAGACCCCTCTCAGCAATTGGCGCCCCAACTTTTCGAATCGTGGTGATAAAAATCAACTTGGGTACCGTGTTGCCTGGCCACCCCAACTTTCGGGCCGCAAAATGATATTCTCGCAGCCTCCCTCCTTCTTGCCCATGTGACTCTCGAGGTCGCAAACACGCTCATATAACACATCTGTCTCCGCGGACTTGCCGGGCATAATCACGTTTTTCCAGGAGCGCCTCCTCCTGCACGGCGTCGTGGCGTCGAAGGGCGCGAGTCCGTAGTGGTCTCCGTCGTCCTTCTGGTCATGGACATAGAACCACTTGTCCATCCACCCTTGGACGGATATCATTAGCTTGATGTCGAAATATGTGAAGGAGGGGTTGACATGGATACTGCAGCCGCCTACATCATAGACTATGGAGCCAGACACCGATTAGCGCTTCAACTTGAAGAGGCCGAAGTGTGGCTCGATTCCGAGCCAACACTCACAAAAGGTAATGTAGCAAGCTACATGAAGGATGGAGTTTGGGGACAGCTGATGGAGATGGAGCCCGTAAAACCAGAGAAGGCCCCTGAAGAAAGGATGCAGGGGCAACGAAAGACCGCAGATGATGAATGCTAAGAACATCACCTGAAAGCTAGCAGGAGGAGAGGGGATTACCTTGCTGCCAGGGACACGCGCGTCCGTGACTGTGGATGATAAAACTCCGTCCTGGCGCAGAAGACGAAGCTCAGAAGACTTTATCACGGACGCGCGCCATGAACCATTGGTGACGCGAGTTCTCGTGCCTTTCTTCTTTCCAGAGGTGGCGGTGCTGGTGCCCGCAGCGGCGGAGCCTCCCTTCTTCTCCGAAGCAGCCGTGGCAGCAGCGGAATTGGCTGCAGCACCTCCCTTTTTCTTCCCCATTCCACGGCGGCGGTGTGACCGGAGGAAGTAGCTGGGAAATAAGTGGAGCTGGTCCAACACCGTGAAGGAAAGGAGCACAAAGAAGCAGAGGAGTAGCAGAAATGGCGACGGAGGCAAAGGCAGAGAAGAAGTAGATGTGAAATTTACAGTCGCCGCATCGCTACTTAACCCCCTGGAAGATGCAATCCAACGACTAAGAAAAACCCTATCAGACGCGTGGTGTTCATCATGCTCGACACGTGGAGGACCTGAAGCGTGAACCGTCCCCCACTACTCCCATTACACGCGGAAATCGAGGAGGCGCAGTTAAAACAAAGATTACGCACGCCCGGTCAAATCAGAGTCAGGAAATGGGACCCACCGCTCGTCACGTCCCGTCAAACTCGCTCACGCGGGCAACTGAGGTCATGGAATCGTTAGCACTGACGTCATCCACAATTATGCAGCAAAAGATTTCGACTACTTTAGTCCTTGCTCGAGTCTTCGACTCCACCAAGCACTCGGGGGCTACTCCCGTAGGGTGCGATTTTTTCTTCTTCTTTTTACAGGAATGTGGACAATCAAAGCAAACCAACCACTTGAAGCACGATTCGACTATGGACATGGGTTACTCCCATAGGGAGCACCAGAAGCAAATTCGACTGAAACAAGCAAACGAAAGATGACAGCAGTCGCAAAAAGTTCTTAAGTCCCTACCTGAGTCTTCGACTCAACCAGGCACTCGGGGGCTACTCCCATAGGGAGGGCTGGTCGCGCACCCTATGATTAATTGTACATTATACTGTGTGTTGATAACATCCACACTCGAAACTTATGGCGACACCGCATCATGACATTTCCCTACAAAGAGACTGTGTCTCCTGGGTCGCCCGAATCCTCTTCGCGATGATAAAGTTCGGATGCCGCGCTTGCAGCGTGAAGATAAGACCTGAATAAGGCATGGCAACGCATTTTCTGCGCACTACCAAAAATATATCCGTGGCATGATGCAGACGAACATGCCTTGACGGATGGCGAAAGTGCTCACACCCATATACTGGAATTCGACTCTTGTAAGACCTCCGCGGCTTGAGTCGAATTACACCAGCACTTTTCCGGATTCGAGTCCGGGGACTCGAGTTCGAGTAGATGGCGTTGTTTTACCCTAAGGTAGTTAACTGATACCGATACATCGGTTAAATCAGGCATGCACATCAACAATCCCTATTACACAAGCAAAGCAGTCGAAAAACATACTCAGTCATGCACTCGAAAGGATTCATAAAGTCTCAAGTCGAATCTACGATTCCACTAGACACTCGGGGGCTACTGACATGGGTATACCCTACAGGTACTCGAGCCTGGTATATACGTCCTGAATACAGTAAAGGCCCACGGTGTTGCCAAGGCCCAAATGAAGAACTCGAGTAACCTACGGACTCGATTGCTTGAAGAACAAGAACAAGCTAAAGATAGAAAGTTTAAAGGGGAAAACCCTAACCTATAACCGACTCAACCTGCTACCCGAGACCTAGCCTATCTATATAAAGGCTAGGAGGGGGCAGCGAGGAGGACACATGCAACCCTAGTTTCCACAACTCTCGCCAGATTGCATCTGCGCACCATTGTAATCCTCGATTCCTTTGATAATTCCACGAATAGACAAGCAGGAGTAGGGACCTCTATGAGGCCTAAACCTGGGTAAATCTTCGAGTCCCCTGTGTGCTTGTTTGTTAGCCGATAGATGTCTCCAGCGCTCCCTCCTTCTCCAAAACCCAAGTCCATAACAATGGGCATTGATGAGTTAAACCCTCGTCATTAGGGGAGCTTGAAATTTGCTAAGACTAGGAAATTGTAACAAAACATGGTCCACTTTTTCTGAAAACCAGGTGGTGGCACTTTATTTTTTGACTGGGGTTAGATGCTTCAATAATTAACACAGTTATTGGATCTGTACATGTTACACCAAGGACCTTAAAAAAGTGAAAATTACATCCAAGTCCATACATTTAACACAAAGGACCCTACAGTCAAGCAATGAAAATTAGTAGTCGAGTCCTACTCCTCCACCATGAATCTAAGCCATGCTCTTCGCAGAGTAGTATCAGTCAGTTGCACGTGCCTTGCACGTGAAACTGACATAATATATAGAAGTATGATATGTCATCAGTATATAACATTATAATACGTAAAGCTCGAAACATTTATGAATTTGAGCCACATCTCTAAAGTATGAGTGTCTATTTGGTTCTTGCACTTTATATAATGTAGAAATAAGTGTTTATTAGCTACCTAATAATTGAAAATTCTAGAACCATGGTCTAGAGAAACGACCGAGAAGATTTGACAAAGATGGATAAGTGTGTTTTGAGGTTTTTCTACATATATAGTATTCATTGTGCTAAAGATTATCAATAGAATCTTGTAGGTGCTAGAATGTAAAAGAAGATCCAACGGTTGGCAATGTTGGGATTTGCCAGTCTTGATCCAACGGTCAATATTCAATGTAACTCATACACTATGTAGTGGTAATCTTAATACTTGTACCTGCTTCTCATTTTTCAGGCAGGTACTACACATAAGAGGACGTAATAGAAAAGTATCTTATTTTTTCTTTGTTTTATTTGAAGGTTTGCAGAACAGGGTCGAATTCATTGGCATGCCAATTCTTAGCACGAAGTTAGTTGCATTTTTTAAAAATCTCTGTGATGCTTGATATATAGACATTGTAGGTCCCTTCATACGATGTTTGGAAAATTCAAGAGGAATCTACCGTGCTTACTTGTAGTTCAAATGTTGACCTAATTTCTTTAAATCAACATATAGTCATTTAAGTGGGCGTAGTTATCTAGGGAATCTTGAAATGTGCTAAGACTAGGGAATTGTAAGAAAACATGGTCCCCACTTTTTCTGAAAATCAGCGGGTGGTTTACTAGGGTATGTCCCGAGGGAGGGAGATTCACTTTGATTAATTAACACGGTAAGTCAATAGTCTTGTTAGAGGAAAATGCATACATTAAGTCTATTAATAATAACTATGTACACATATTGAGAATACAACCTATTATGCTACGAAATTTCGGGGGTGGTGACATGATGGTTCTAGAACATGGTGGAGTTTGCTCTAGGTACTATTCAACATGAATCCAACTGCTCTGAACCATTGGATCTAACCACCCAACGGTCAGGATTAGTGCTATGGATCCTATTCAAAACTGCTCCATTATACTGGTAGAGATGTAGAAATAAACGTTTATTAGCTGCCTAATTCTTGAAAAATCTCGTACCATGGTCTAGAGAAATTATAGAGAAGATTGTAGAATGATAGATAAGTGTGTTTTGAGGTTTCTTTAGATATATCATTCATTGATCTAAAGACTATCAACAGAATCTTGTAGATGCTAGAATGGAAAAGAAGATCCTACAGTTAGCAATGTAGGGATTTGCGAGTCTTGATCCGGCCAAGGCTCAATATTCAATGTTATGCATACACACTATATAGTGGTGATGGTAAGACTAGCACCTGCTTAAGAAAAGAAAACAGCGCACTGCTCAATTTCGGCAGATCTTGTTGAAGAATATGCATAATCTACCAGATGTGGGAACTGTACCATAAACTATACTAGTAAAAGGCACGTGCCACACACGTATATACTATATGAAATGTGATTTAACAAACATTAAGTCAATAGTCTTATTAGAGAAAAAAATGCATACATTAAGTCTATTAATAATAACTATCTACACATATTGGGAATACAACCTACCGTGCTATGAAATTTTGGTGGTGGTGACATGATGGTTCTAGAACATGGTGGAGTTTGCTCTAGGCACTACTCCTTCAACATGAATCCAGCTACTCTGAACCATTGGATCTAACAGCCCAACGGTCAGGATTGGTGCTATGGATACAATTCAAAACTGCTCCATTATAGAAGTAGAGATATGATGTCGATATGGTCATCCTTTAAATAACCTTCATTCCCGATGTTTGGGAAGCGAAGAGAAAAATTCCAAAGTTCGAATTCTATAGATTTTTCCCTCCAATGCCCTATGTGGTTCCTTCCTATGTACACCACCGCACACGCCGGAGACACAGCTGAACCGCCGTAGCAAGACACACGTGCGCAACACTGTGGACGAGGGAGTGCCGAGGAGAGATGGATGGTGAGGCAGCAAATGAGAGAGAAAAAACAATATTTTGGTTTTGCGTGCACATATGTCTTGAAATTTACTACTACTGGTAGAGTGTGTACACAGTAAAGGCAGTAGTATCTCATGTCAGGAACCCATAATAATTCTGCTCTGACATTAAACCACCTTCAACTGCAATCCCACCCTGCCTCCCTTTTATTCTCAGTAGTACCTCCATCCAGAGCTTAAGGCTATTTTTGATAAGTCAAGCTACGAAAAGTTTAACCAAACTTCTAGAAAAAACTATCAAGAAATACTGTATGATATTAGTAGATACCGTGTAAATGTATCTTAACACTACTAGTAAGTTGCATGTGCCCTGCACATGAGACTCAGATAACATCACTATATATAATTATAATAGGTAAAGCAAAAAATATATAAATTTGATCAACATCTATAAAGTATGGGTGAATATTTGGTTCTTGTACTTTGTATATCATGTAGAAGTCAATGATTATTAGCTATATAAAAGTTGAAAAATTTGGTAACATGATCTAGAGAAACAAGGGAGAAGATTCTAGAATGATGGAGAAGTGTGTTTTGAGGTTTGTGCATAGCATTCATTGTGATGTAGACTATCAATATAATCTTCTACTACTTGCTAGAATCGAAAAGAAGATCCAACGACTGGAAATGTTAGGATTCACGAGTCTTGATCCAACGGTCAATATTCAAAGTTATTCGTACACTATATCTGATCCAACAGTCAAAATTCAAAGTTATTCGTACACTATATACTAGTAAGATATAGTGTACGAATAACTTTGAATATTGATCGTTGGATCAAGACTCATGAATCCCAACATTTCTAGCCGTTCGATCTTCTTTTCCGTTCTAGTATCAAGAAGATTCTATTGATAGTCTTCATCACAATGAATGTTATGCACAAACCTCAAAACACACTTCTCAATTATTCTAGAATCTTCTCCCTCGTTTCTCTAGACCATGTTACCAAAATTTTCAAGTTTTAGATAACTAATAATCATTTTCTTATACATGATATACAAAGTACAAGCACCAAATATACACCCATACTTTATAAATGTTGATCAAATTTAAATTTTTTTCTGCTTTCCCTATTATAATTTCATATAGTGATGATATGTCAAACGTCTATTATCTGAGTCTCTCGTTCAGGGCACGTGCATCTTACTAGTGTTTCATGATGTATCAAAGGGTATGTATTTCATATTGTAAATATTAATATATTTTTCTACAAACTTGGTCAATTCTTTGCATAGTTTGACTTTTCAAAAAAATACTAGGCCTTAAGCCTTGGACGGAGCTACTACTGTTTAGTACTCCATCCCGGTACTTAAGGCTTGATATATAGACATCCTAGGTCCCTTCACAAGATGTTTGGAAAATTCAAGAGGAATCTACCATGGTTACGTGTGTTTCAAATTTGACCTAATTTCTTTAAATCGACATAAAGTTATTTAAGTGGGCGGGGTATGCTAGGAAATCTTGAAATGTGCTAAGACTAGGGAATTGTAAGAAAACATATGGTCCTCACTTTTTCTGAAAACCGGGCGGTGGTACCTTTTTTGACTAGGGTATGTTCTGAGGGAGCAAGATTCTTTAATTAATTAACACGGTAACTGTGGATGTGTACATGTTATACCAAGGACCTCAAAAAATGAAAATTACATCCAAGTACATACATTTAGCACAAAGGACCCTAAAATCTAACACTTGCAAATTTTGGTAACATGGTCTATAGAAACAAGGGGGAGATTCTAGAATGATGGAGAAGTGTGTTTTGAGGTTTGTGCATAGCATTTCATTGTGATGAAGACTATGAGTAGAATCTTCTAGATGCTAGAATGGAAAATAATATCCAACGGATGGAAGTGTTGGGATTCACGAGTTTTCATCCAACAATCAGTATTCAAAGTTCTTCGTACACCATATAGAGTTAAGATAGTGGTAATGGTAAGACTAGTACTTGCTTAACAAAAGAAAACAGTGCACTCCTCACTTTTGGTAGATCTTGTTGATGAAGATGCATGAATCTACCAGATGGGGGAACTATATCATAAACTATATATATATGATGTCGATTTGGTCATGACCTTGGCTATTCGGGTCAAAACCAGGAATGTTCATACACCGTAGGCTAATACACATTGTGAAGCAACCAGAACATTTTTTTTGTATTCAAAGGTGCAAAAACACATGTTTCTCATTTTTTTCTTACCACTATATATTGTACGAATAACTTTGAATATTGGCTGTTGGATCAAGACGTGAATCCCAACATTGTCAGACGTTGGATCTTCCTTTCCATTTTAGCATCGAGAAGATACTATTGTTAGTCTTTCTTTTCTTATCTTACCACTATTATATATAGTGTACGGATAACTTTGAATATTGACCAATGATTCATGCATGACCCGCGAATCCCAACATTGTTGCTAGTTATTGGATCCTCTAGTCCATTCCATCACCTAGAAGATACTATTGATAGTCTTTGTTATCTTATCTTACCACTATATAATGTACGAATGACTTTGAATATTGACCGTTGGATCAAGAATCGTGAATTCCAACATTGCCAGCCGTTGGATCTTCTTTTCCATTCTAGCATCTATCATTAGTCTTTCTTACCTTATCATACCACTATATAGTTTTCGAATAACTTTGAATATTCACCGTTGGATCGATCAAGATACACGAATCCCAACATTGATAGTCGTTGGATCCTCTTTTCCATTCTAGCATCTTGAAGATACTATTGATAATCTTTCTTATCTTATCTTACCTCTAATAATAAGTTGCATGTGCCCTGCATGTGAGACTAAGATAATAAACGTGTATGACATATCATCACTATATAAATTTATAATAGGTAAAGCATAGAAATTTACAAATTTTATCAACATCTATCTATACCTCTATACCACTATATATAGTACATCAGTTTTTAAATTTGGATTTACCACTCTATTCATACTGTTTCCCGCCAAAGGTGGAGTGATCTAGACTATTCATTCGTAAGTTGGCCCTGCTATCTACCGCTCATCATAGTACTGTACTAGGGTATGTCCTAAGGGAGCGAGATTCTTCAATTAACACGGTCAGAGGATGTGTACATATATGTTACACAAAGGACCTCAAAAAGAGAAAAATACATCCAAGTCCATACATTTAGCACAAAGGACCCTGAAATCAAGCAAGGAAATACAAGTAGTCGGGTCCTCCTCCTTCTCCACCGTTGAGTTGAGTGATGCTCTTCCTAGTAGGATGAGTAAGTTGTACGTTCCTTTGCACATAAGACTCATGTAATATATAGAAGTATGATATATCATCACTATGTGAAATTAGAATAGGTAAAGCTAGAAATAATTATAATTTTGAGCCACATCTATAAAATATGGGTGTATATTTGGTTCTTGTGTACTATGTATCATGTAGAAATAAACATTTATTAGCTACCTAATACTTGAAAATTCTCATACCATGGTCTAGAGAAACAACAAAGAAGATCTTCGTAACATATCGTACACTATATAGTGTACGAATAACTTTGAATATTGACCGTTGGATCAAGACTCTTGAATCCTAATATTGCCAGCCGTGAATATTGACCGTTGAATATTAACTTTGAAAATATAGTTCATAACAATTCAAATGCAGTGGACTTTACATTATACTGTAGATGTTACTAGTATTTTTCTCACATATATAGTCAAAGTTTACAAAGTTTGACTTTAAAAAATCCAGGATGCAAGGAAATTATGAAGAGGAAGTACTACTATAGCAGTAGAAGAACTACTAGATAAGTACAAAATAGAAGACCATTCAGAGGAAAAGCAAGACCGTCTCCACACATATACTAGATCGCAACCATGCCCTAGTAGTGGGCATGTGGGGTAGTAGTTGAACAATTTCAGAAAACACTTACAAACATTAGGAGCAAATTCAGTTTATAGCCAAAATACACCCATCCTACTACCAAAAGAGATCCTGCCTCCGACTACTACATTATAACTAGTAAACGAGTGGTACTCATCTACATCTAAATTAACTAGTAATACATCATTACCATCGCTTAGGATCACTAAGCCTAAGATTAAGATGAATTCATCATGCCGATCCAAACGCAGAAAGACAACACCTTGATCATCTGGTACTGTCCATCAGCCGTTGTAATGTACCGCGGCGGCACCATGAGGAACATTAGATCTTCGAGGCTGACACTGTCGAGCGACGCGCAACTCATCGGCTCAATGACCCCATTAAGGGTGTCCGTTGAGAAGTCCACCAGCGACTACGCGCTAGTTCCGCACAGCTTCACCCTATACCGGGGCCACGAGCACGCGGCCGCTGCTGACTCGTGTAATAACGAGCTCGTTGGGGAACCCCAAGAGGAAGGTATGATGAGCACAGCAGTAAGTTTCCCTCAGTTATGAAACCAAGGTTATCGAACCAGTAGGAGCAAGGAAACACCTCCAAGGTGTTTCTAGCTGGCCTTTGGCAGGGCGCACTAACGGTGCTAGCAACAACGTGGAAACCTGCACAACACAACCACAAAACTTTTCCCCCAACTTACAGTGAGGTTTTCAATCTCACCAATTTTGCTGAAAACAGTTGTAGATTGATGATAAAAGAAAGGATCAGGGTCAATAGTTCACTAGTGGTGGCTCTCCTTAAGATAGATGACATGTTGGATGAACAAATTACAGCGGGGCAATTGATAAACATCGAGAAAGCATACATGCATATACTAATCATCTTGACTCCTTTGAGATTTGATTGGGCATTAGAACATTATACATAGACCATAATCCAACTGCATCTATGACTAATAATCCACCTTCAGGTTATCATCCGAACCCCCTCCAGTATTAAGTTGCAAGCAACAGATTATTGCATTACGCATTGCGTGTAAAGTAAACAATACGATTGTTCTATGAACAAAGGATTGTTGTTTTCTCCCTAGTAGCAACAAACACATCTAGTATCTTAGAGATTTCTGTCACTTCCCCAAATTACTAGAGGCATGAACCCACTATCGAGCATAAATACTGACTCTTCGAGTTGCTAGCATCTACTTGGCCAAGATAGCTACTAACAACGGAAAGCATGCAAGATCACAAATAACAAAGACATGATAGAATCAATAATCAATCTGAAATAGCATCTCAATATCCATCGGATCCCCACAAACACAACATGTAGGATTACAAATAGATGATCTTGATCATGAACGGAGCTCACAAGATCTAAACATGATAGCACAAAGGAGGAGAACTAGCCATCTAGCTACTACATGGATCCGTAGTCCAGGGATGAACTCCTCACGCATCACACCGGAGGCTTGCATGGTGATGAAGAAGGCCTCTAGGGTGAATTCTCCCCTCCGGCAGGGTGCCCGGAAGAGCTTCATATCCCTCCTGATCTAGGGATGGAGATGACGGCAGCTACAGACTCTTTCGTGGAATTTTGATCGGGTACTTAAGGTTTATGTATCGGAGGCATCTTATAGGCGAAAGGGGAGGCTGAGGGGGTGCCCTAGGTGGCCAGACCACCCCCTGGCGCGGGCCAGGCCTGGCCACCGGCCCCTGGCCCCTCTCCATCTCGTATTCTGGCTCCGTGTCCCCCTCGGTGAAAAACTGACTTTGGATTTTGTCCCGTCCAATTTCGAGAATATTCATTTTCTAACTTTCCTGGAACCAAAAACATCAGAAAACAGGCAGCTGGCACTGTGGCATGTTGTTTATAGGTTAGTCCAACAAAGTGTATAAAAAGTACTCCAAAGTGTGGACAAAACATAAGAAAGTAGATAAAACCAAGCATGGAACATCAAAAATTATAGATACGTTAGCAACGTATCAACATCCCCAAGCTTAACTCATGCTCGTCCTCGAGTAGGTAAGTGGTAAAAAGAAATAATAATTTTTGAGGTGACATGCACCATCATAAACTTGATAAAAGTATTTGTAATACATTGATAGCTTGGATCATAGTACTTTAACATTGCATGAAAGACAAAGTTCTAACAATAAGACATAACAACTATGTTGCAACATGAAAAGGCATAAATAAAAGATTCATGAATAACAATGCTTTGCAAGACGTTTGTTTGTTTCACATAAAGAAATCATAGCATAGTGGCATTCAGCTTGTCCCTCATAGAGTAGCAAACATAAATGCATAGGACACCTTCAAAGTTCATAAGAGTGACTAGATACAAATAGTTTACGAACAAGCAATATCAAAGTTATGCATCAATCAATAAGTCTTGGGACAATGCACATAGAACGAAGAATGGCCACTATGCTCTCAAAATTGGTGCATAAAGATAGAAGGTGGAGACTCAACATAAAAGTAAAAGAAGGGCCTTCATAGAAGGAAGTAGGGATTCAAGTTTCATAAAGAGCTTCCAAAAATTATGGTACTTATTATCTTTCATCTCTCATTGCCCCTATCATAAGCATCTTGAAGTGATTAAGGTTAAAGTGAACAAACTATGGTGTATATGCTTGACAAAGTATAAGTTGGAAATCTCATGTCCCTTGAATATGAGGGCCGCTCCTCATGCTACTCAAGTTTAGTTACCGGTAAGTTCTTGTCACAGTAAGTACATGTGTATCATAGAGAACCGCCAACGGGGTACCCCTTGCCCGATGATACGGAAGAATCCCCATATCAAAAATGACAAGGCAAGCAGACAACGAGCATGTCAGCAATCTTCTTATTTACCATGGGAAAATGGTGCTTTTTTCTCTCTTTCCTCTTTTCTCATATCTATTTTTTTTTGTTTTTCTCTTTTTTCTCAATATCTGACCTTTTTTTAAGAAGAATGCTTCATAGACAGCTCATTATGGTTACGCTGCAGGTTTCCACCAGGACGGCATGGATTAGACTGGCGGCCCAGGCGTTTCTCTAACACACATACATAACTCCATGGACTTACAAGCTCCCCTTTCATTTCACTCCGACGACATCCATAGACAAAAGAGCATGATATCAACTAGGTACAAAGTACAAGTGCAATGTTGAAAGCATTCCCCATGACAGCATGGTTCTGCTAATCCCCAACATATAAGTGCAAGCATATACAACATAGACGACACAATGGTTCAAGTTTATTAAGGGCAAGAAAAATAAAGTGTGTAGTCCAGTTCGTGAGAGCTTTAATCACTAGTTTTCTCATAACAAGTTTAATTCAGAAGGTAGATAAAAATATGAATATACTTGGAATAGCAAATGCTAATACGTAGGTATGGTGGACTCTTTGGAATAACTTGGTTTTAGGAGTTGGATGCATGAGTGGAACTCATACTTGGTTATGGAGGCTAGCAAAAGACTGGGAGCGACCAACTAAGAGAGCAATAATGGCTATAATCATGCAGAGCGACAAAACATTATTAATCAAAGCATAAAGTGATACTACAGTTCGAAAACTAAAGGATCATAAAGGCTAAGGTTACTTGGGATAGTCATAACATAGTGTGATCATGCACCAAGTCAACCCAAATAAAGCATCAAAGGAGAATATCACAATACTATGCTTTAATATGCTAAAACAATGCATGATTCTTCCAAGGCACATTAAGCAATCTCAATTGTTTATAACATGTCATGCTACGGCAAAGATAACTAAGCATAAAGCCAAAACAATATCAAGCATGGCATGACAAAGCATAGGCCACAGTAAAAAACAAGCTCACTTTACCACTTAAGCATGAACTTTCCGACTCTTTTCCAATCCAAACCAAACTATTTGAAAGCCAATGCATGAAAGAGGGGTCCAATAAATTTATTCAAACAAACTAAGAAATCCAAGCAAACGAAAACAAAAAAAACAAAGACGCTCCAAGAACAACACAACTGTGCATGAAACAATAAAAATGAAGTGTTTGGAAGAAACCTGGATTTTTATTGATGAAGTAGGGGATGCCTTGGGCATCCCCAAGATTTGACGCTTGTACTTCTTGGATATTTCTTGGGGTGACACAGGGTGGCATCCCCAAGCTTGAGCTTTAGTCCATTCTTCATCTCATTACATCATTCTCTTCATATACCTGAAAATTTTCCTTCATACAAAACTTCACACGATCTTTATTAGCAACATTAGTGCACTCAAGATAATAAGTCTTTTGGTTCAGTTTCAAGACCAATAAAACATTCATTAAAACACAATATACTGTAGCACTTCCCTCAAAAATCTCAATTCCCCAAAATAACTCAAAAAGGAACCAACAAGAAGCAAATGCAAATAATGACAGAAATCTGTCAAAACAGACCAGCAGGTAAAAACCAATTTTTTCAAAGACCTTCTGTTACTCAAATCAAAAAGTGTTGAACTAAGAAAGTTAGATAATAACCTGGGGCATAAGCACAAAAATTCAAACCGCCAAACTACATACAGAGATTTTACACGAATTTTTATGGTCAAGCACAGAAATCTGTTTCAGGACAGCAATTTTCCCAATCATTACTTCTCTCTCATTAGAGGTTATTCTTTGCACAAAAAGCAAATAAAAAGGATAAGAAGCGGTCATTACTGAGGTAATAACTTCCAAGACTCATCTAAAACTTTTGGGTTATCTCCCAATAAGTACTTTTCTTTAACGCTTTTAAGTTAGGCATAAGAAGGAAGAAAAAGAATCAAGTGTTCTCAAATGAAGAAGCATTAAGAGAAAATTTTGTTTTCATAGGAGAGGCAAAAGAAATATTCTCTCTCTTCTTATGGAAGTGTTCTATACCTTTCTTAAGTGGAAGTTGATATTTAATGGTGCCTTCTTTTCATATCAATAATGACACCAACAGTTCTAAGAAAAGGTCTTCCCAAAGTAATAGGACAAGAAGCATTACATTCAACATCCAAAACATAGAAATCAATGGGTACATAGGCATTGTTAACCATGATAAGGACATCATTAATACTCCCCATGAGTTTATTTTTAGCATTATCATCAAGTGGGACATTCAGATAACAATCTTCCATTGGTGGAAAATCAAGCATATCATAAATCCTTCTAGGCATAATAGAAACACTACTATTAAGATCACGTAAAGCTTTGAAATCAAAATCATTCACTTTCATATTAATGATGGGTTCCCAACCATCTTCTTGTTTTATAGGAATAGAAACTTTATGTTTCATCTTTTCTTCTTTAATTTTTATGAGAGCATCAGTAATGTGTTTTTAAAGGCCATATTCATAGCACTAGCATTAGGACTTTTAGCAAGCTTTTGTAGGAACTTAATAACTTCAGAGATATTGCAACCATCAAGATCAAAATCATAATTATCATCTAAAGTAGTAGAGCTATTACTAGCCTCAACACTAGTGGTAGTGATAGTAGAAACACTAATGTTTCTAGCAATTTCATCTTCTCTTTCCCACTTAGCATGCAATTCAGCTAATAGTCTAACATTTTAATCAATTCTAACTTGTATGCCATTAGTAGCAGCAAAGGGATTATCAATAGTTTCAGGTTTAGCAGCCATTTTATTCGAAGAAGATTGAGCTTTAGCCAATGATGCTATATTTCTTTCAGCATTAGAGAGTTTTTCCTTAATAGTTTTATTGAAAGAAGTTTGTTTACTAATAAAGTCTTTAAGCATAACTTCAAGTTAAGAGGGAGCACTCCTATTATTGTTGTAGGAATTTCCATAAGCATTACCATTGTTGGGAGGATATGGCCTATAATTGTTGTTACCAAAATTATTCCTGTAGGCATTGTTGCTAAAATTGTTATTTCTTTTAAAGTTCACATCAACTTGCTCTTCTTGAGCAACCAAAGAGGCTAAGGGAACATGATTTGGATCAATATGAGCCTTCCCATTACAAGCATAGACATAATAACATCAATTTTATCACTCAAGGAGGAGGTTTCTTCAACATAATTTACCTTCTTACCTTGTGGAGCTCTCTCAGTATGCTATTCAGAATAGTTAATCATCATATTATTCAGAAGCTTTGTTGCAACAACCAAAGTAATGGTCATAAAGGTACCTCCAGCAGTAGAATCCAATAGATCTCTTGAAGAATAGTTCAATCCTTCATAAAAGGTTTGGATAATCATCCAAGCAGTTAGTCCATGAGTGGGACAATTCTTTACCAAAGATTTCATTCTTTCCCAAGCTTGAACAACATGTTCATTATCAGATTGTTTAAACTTCATTATTTCACTTCTCATAGATATAATCTTAGCAGGAGGATAGTATTTTCCAATGAAAGCATCTTTTCATTTAGTCCAAGAATCAATACTATTCATAGTTAGGGATTGCAACCATTCTTTAGCTTTTCCTCTCAAAGAGAAAGGAAATAATTTAAGCTTAATAATATCCCCATCTATATCCTATGCTTTTGCATCTCACAAAGTTCAACAAAGTTATTTAGATGAGCAGCAGCATCTTCATTACCAATACTAGAGAATTGTTCTCTCATAACAAGATTGAGTAAAGCAGGTTTTATTTCAAAGAAAGTAGCTTCAGGAACAGGTGGAGCAATGGGTGTGCACATGAAATCATTGTTGTTGGTGCTAGTGAAGTCACACAACTTAGTATTTTCAAGAGTAGTCATTTTTTGTGTTTTTAATATAGAAAGCAAACTAGTAAAACTATTTTTTGTGTGTTTTTGATAAAGAAACAAGCAAACAAAGCAAAAGTAAACTAAGCAAAACAAAAACAAAAAAGTAAAGAGATTGGTTATGAGGGACTCCCTTTGTGAAGATGTCCTTGACTCCCTGGCAACGGCGCCAGAAAAGTACTTGCTAACTCGTGTAATAACGAGCTTGTTGGGGAACCCCAAGAGTAAGGTATGATGAGCACAATAGCAAGTTTCCCTCAGTTATGAAACCAAGGTTCTCGAACCAGTAGGAGTAAGGAAACACCTCCAATGTGTTGCTAGCTGGCCTTTGGCAGGGCACACTATCGGTGCTAGCAGCAACGTGGAAACCTGCACAACACAACCACAGAACTTTGCCCCCAACTTACAGTGAGGTTGTCAATCTCAACGGTTTTGCTGAAAACAAAGGATTAAACGTATTGTGTGGAACAAAGTAATAGTTTGCAGAAAGTAAACAGAAAGCAGTAAACAGTTGTAGATTGATGATAAAAGAAAGGACCGGGGTCCATAGTTCCCTAGTGGTGGCTCTCCTTAAGATAGATGACATGTTGGGTGAACAAATTATAGCGGGGCAATTGACAAACATCAAGAAAGCATACATGCATATACTAATTATCTTGACTCCTTTGAGATTTGATTGGGCATTACAACATTATACATAGACCGTAATCCAACTCCATCTATGACTAATAATCCACCTTTAGGTTATCATCCGAACCCCTTCCAGTATTAAGTTGCAAGCAACAGATAATTGCATTACTCATTGCGTGTAAAGTAAACAATACGATTGTTCTATGAACAAAGGATTGCTGTTTTCTCCCTAGTAGCAACATCACATCTAGTACCTTAGAGATTTCTGTCACTTCCCAGATTACTAGAGGCATGAACCCACTATCGAGCTTAAATACTAACTCTTGGAGTTGCTAGCATCTACTTGGCCAAGATAGGTACTAACAACGGAAAGCATGCAAGATCACAAATAACAAAGACATGATAGAATCAATAATCAATCTGAAATAGCATCTCAATATCCATCGGATTCCCGCAAACACAACATTGAGGATTACAAATAGATGATCTTGATCATGAACGGAGCTCACAAGATGTAAACATGATAGCACAAAGGAGGAGAACCAGCCATCTAGCTACTACATGGACCCGTAGTCCAGGGATGAACTACTCATGCATCACACTGGAGGCTTACATGGTGATGAAGAAGGCCTCCAGGGTGAATTCTCCCCTCCGGCAGGGTGCTGGGAAGAGCTTCAGATCCCTCCCGATCTAGGGATAGAGATGACGGAGGCTACAGACTCTTTCGTGGAATTTTGATCGGGTACTTAGGGTTTTTGTATAGGAGGCATCTTATAGGCGAAAGGGGAGGCCGAGGGGGTGCCCTAGGCGGCCAGACCACCCCATGGCGCGGGCCAGGCCTGGCCACGCGGCCAAGTGGTGTGGGCGGCCCCTGGCCCCTCTCCATCTCGTATTCTGGCTTCGTGTCCCCCTCGGTGAAAAACTGACTTTGGCTTTTGTCCCGTCCAATTCTGAGAATATTCATTTTTTGACTTTCCTAGAACCAAAAATAGTAGAAAACAGACAGCTGGCACTGTGACATCTTGTTAATAGGTTGGTCCAAGAAAGTGTATAAAAAGTACTCCAAAGTATGGACAAAACATAAGAAAGTAGATAAAACCAAGCATGGAACATCAAAAATTATGGATACATTAGCAACATATCAGCCGCCTTGACACACACCGAGGAAACGGCGGCTGTAGCGTCATCACCGTAGACGTTGACCATGGATGGAGGAAAGGAAGGTAACGGCATCATTACTATACACTTCATGGGCTGGTCATATGATAGCTTATGCACTTGTACCTTTTGGACACCGTTGAGGTGCAAAAATAGCGCAATAGGCTAGGTGGTGAATATGCAGCCGACCTCCATGCAGCCACACAGGCTATACGGGCACGTGGTGTTGTGGTCGTCGAGCGCGTGGTAGGCGGCCATGGTGAGGCAGCCGTTGTGGGGGCATAAAACAGTTATCGGTTCTAGCTTGTCTTTGTCCATCGCCGGCTAGCTCTTGGTGGAATCCGCCGACGCGCCCAGCGTTGGAGTGGTTCCCTGGAAGCTTGGCTCGCCGATGTAGTGACTGCAGTCCAGAATTTTTATGCACCATTGAGTTTTTTTTGAATGAAGGCTGCAGAAAGTTGATAGGTGAGAGTAAATCAGGTACTTATTACCCTGTACAGTACTGTACCAGTCAAACAGATGCTACCCGCGTGAGCGGTAAGAAGGTCTACGCCTTTTTGGAAATGGAGAAGGTCTATAACTAGAGAGAGAAGAGAAACCTAGGGCATGGCGCAAAGTGTATAGTGCCGCAGGGGAGAGAACATGGACTGCATGCATGTCTTCAACACCATCTACATTTTATTCTATCTTCTTCTCTCTTCTGGCTCTTTTGTTTCTCGACATGGTAGACTCGTTTCTCTTCTCCATTTCTTTCTTGTGGTTAAAGCTTGTCAGATAGAGAGTAGTAGTAGTAAAGTTGAACTAGTACTCCAGTAATATGGAGTATATGTCTTTTTATACTCTAGTAGTACTATTAGTACTACAATAGTAATACATATGTCTTCTTTTTACTATACTCCAGTAGGTAGTCATCTGCGGGCGGCAGGTGGCGGACGATAGTGGCTATTTGCGGCATTTTACTACTCCTAGGGTGGCGGGCAGCGGTGGAAGTAGGGTTCTAGTAGTATGGAGTAGTACTCGAGTACTCCTGCTGACTGATTCATCAAGACATCAGTAGAGTACTGCAGTCCTGTACATCCTAGTTGGGCCCCGATGCCACGGTTCCTAGGGAGACACTAGAGACACAGGTGCTCAAATGCACATCCTAGGTGGGCCCCGATACCTAGTGATTGGATAAAGCCTTGCTGCCTAACCACATAGCTAAGGCAATTCATTTCACTACTCTCTACTATTTCTCGGTGATTTTCTTCTCTTTGCTCGTCTTTACTCGCTCTTCATTTCTTGGCATGGCATGCAGCCTCCTGATTATAAAAATCATCATAAAAGCCTTAAAATGTAAACTTATAGAGGGAGAGCATCATGAAAAGCCTCACAAATTTCAAATTCTAAAAACAACACAGAAAAGCCTAGTTTTTTTAAGATCATGGTGGAAAACTTGTAGGAGTAATTTTTTGTTGGCGTCTATGGCAAACTGATACATTGCAAATGTATCTATAATTTTTGATGTTCCATGCTTGGTTTTATCCACTTTATTTTGTTTTGTACCAACTTTGGAGTACTTTTCATATGATTTATTGGACTAACCTATTAATAAGAGCCACAGTGCCAGCTGCCTGTTTTCTGCTGTTTTTGGTTCCAGGAAAGTCAGAAAATGAATATTCTCGGAATTGGACGGGACAAAAGCCAAAGTGCCTATTTTTCTGGAAGTCATCAGATGCCAGAATACGAGACAGAGAGGGGCAAGAGGCTAGCCACACCACCTGGCCACGCGGACAGGCTTGGCCCATGCCAGGGGGTGGTGTGGTGGCCCCTGGCACCCCCTCGGCCTCCCCTTCCGCCTATATATTTCCCTCGGGACGAAAACCCTAAGGACCCGATCAAAAATCCACGAAAGAGTCTGTAGCCGCCATCATCTCCATCCCTAGATCAAGAGGGATCTGAAGCTCTTCCCGGCACCCTGCCGGAGAGGGGAATTCACCCTGGAGGCCTTCTTCATCACCATGCAAGCCTCCGGTGATGCGTGAGTAGTTCATCCTTGGACTACGGATCCATGTAGTAGCTAGATGGCTGGTTCTCCTCCTTTGTGCTTTCATGTCTAGATCTTGTGAGCTGCGTTCATGATCGAGATCATCTATTTGTAATTCTACATGTTGTGTTTGCGAGGATCCGATGGATATTGATATGCTATTTCATATTGATTATTTATTCTATCATGTATTTGTTATTTGTAATCTTGCATGCTTTCCGTTGTTAGTAGCTATCTTGGCCAAGTAGATGCTAGCAACTCCAAGAGTTAGTATTTATGCTCGATAGTGGGTTCATGCCTCTGGTAATCTGGGGAAGTGACAGAAATCTCTAAGGTACTAGATGTGCTATTGCTACTAGGGATAAAACAACAATCCTTTGTTCATAGAACAATCGTATTGTTTACTTTACACGCAGTTCATAAAGCAATAATCTGTTGCTTGCAACTTAATACTAGAGGGGGTTCGTATGATAACCTGAAGGTGGATTATTAGTCATAGATGCAGTTGGATGGCGGTCTATGCATCATGTTGTAATGCCCAATCAAGTTCCAAAGGAGTCAAGATGATTAGTATATGCATGTATTGCTTTCTCGATGTTTGTCAATTGCCCCGCTGTAATTTGTTCACCCATCATGATATCTATCTTAAGGAGAGCCACCTCTAGTGAACTATGGATCCCGGTCCTTGTCTTTTACATACAATCTACAATCTTTTACTGCTTTGTGTTTACTTTCTGTAAACTATTACTTCTTTTCATTCAATCCTTTGTTTTCTGCAAAACACGGTGAGATTGACAACCTCATCGCAAGTTGGGGACAGAGTTCTGTGGTTGTGTTGTGCAGGTCTCCACGTTGCTACTAGCACCGGTAGTGCGCCCTGCCAAGGCTCAGCTAGCAACACCTTTGGGGTGTTTCCTTGCTCCTACTGGTTCACCTTGGTTTCATACTGAGGGAAACTTGTTGCTGTGCTCATCATACCTTCCTCTTGGGTTCCCAACGAGCTCTACAATAATACCGCTCCAGCATTTTTCTGGTGCCATACACAGAGCCATCAAGCATTTTTCTAGCGCCATTGCCGGGGAGTCAAGGACATCTTCACAAGGGGAGTCCTTCATAACCAATCTCTTTACTTTGTTATTTTTGTTTTGCTTAGTTTCTTTATCAAAAACACACAAAAAATAGTTTTACTAGTTTGCTTTCTTATTTAAAAAACACAAAAAAATTAGTTCCTATCTTGAGTTGCCACTATGTCTAGCCTTGCTCCAGTCACTATGTCACCCAAGGAAATGATTTTCACTTTTAAACAAGGAATTGAGGAAAGTTTTAAAGAAGCTTGGTCTAGAATCTCTGATCTACGTGAAAAAACTGAGCCTAAAATGACTCAAAGCTTGTCCCTTAGAAGTTTATACCTTGGGATTGCTCTTTGCTATAGATATGCTTTAGATGCTGTTGTGGGAGGAGATTTCCTCCAATGTAATGAGGATGATGCTATTAATGTTATAAAGAAATTGATCCTCACTTACAACTTGCCTATCCAAACTGATATTTCTTTCGCAGAAATATTTGCTAGATTGAACACTCTTGAGACTAGCACTACTAGCTTAAAAGATTGCTATAATACGCTTAGGGAGCATAATAATTATGTTCCAATAAATTCTGAACCGTCAAAGTGGCTCCCTACAGTAAAGATTGAGATAAACACTGAAACTTTTCAAGCCTAATGTGATACCATGTCTGAATTGTCTTATGCCCAAAGATATTTATGAATCTTTGAATACTTGGGGGCTTACTGAAGGAGGAGAAGAAATAACTCTTGCTAATAATGCTACCATATTACCTATTGGAATAGCTGAAGGAGTGTTTACAAGTATCCTTGGGAAAATAATTTCTACTGATTATCTTGTTATTGAATGTGCAGGAAAAGGACAAATTACACTTGGAAGGTCCCTATTAGAACTCCTTGGAGCAATAATAGATGTGGGAAAGGGGACCATGCACCTTTCTTCTCCACCAAACAATAATATTTTCCCCAAGGTTAAGAATAAAAGTAAGAGAGGTAAGGGCAAGAAATTTGGTCTTAATGCTTCTTCATTTGAGAACACTTGATTCTTTTTTTGCTTCTTATGCCTAACTTAAAGGCGTTAAAGAAAAGTACTTATTGGGAGATAACCCAAAAGTTTTAGATGAGTCTTGGAAGTTATTACTTCAGTAATAACCTCTCCTTATCCTTTTTATTTGTTTTTTTGTGCCAAGAGTAACCTCTAATGAGAGTGAAGTAATGATTGGGAAAGTTGCTGTCCCAAAACAGATTTCTGTGCTTCACCGTAAACATTCGTGTAAAATCTCTGAACGTCTTTTTGAGGCATGAATTTTTGTGCTTATGCCCCAGGTTGTTATCTAACTTTCGTTAGTTCAACACTTTTTGATTTGAGCAACAGAAGGTCTTCGAAAAAACCCGTCTTTACCTGCTGGTCTGTTTTGACAAATTTCTGCCATTTTCTGCATTTGCTTCTTGTTGGTTCCTTTTTGAGTTTTTTTGGGGAATTGAGATTTTTGAGGGAAGTGATACAGTAGATAGTGCTCTAATTGGAAGTTTATTTGGTGTTAGAACTGAACCTTAAGACCTATTATCTTGAGTGCACTAATGTTGCTAATAAAGATTGTGTGAAGTTTTGTATGAAGGAAAAGTTTCAGGTGTATGGAAGGAATGAGTAATGAGATGAAGGATGGACTAAAGCTTAAGCTTGGGGATGCCACGCGTGTCACCCCAAGAAATATCCAAGAAGTACAAGCGTCAAATCTTGGGGATGCCCAAGGCATCCCCTTCTTCATCAATAAAAATTCAAGGTTTCTTCCAAACGCTTCATTTTTATTGTTTCATGCACAGTTATGTTGTTCTTGGAGCGTCTTCTTTTTCGTTTTTGTTTTGGTTTGTCATTTGCTTTTGGTTGTTTAGTTTTATGAATAAAATGGTTGGACCCCCTCTTTCATACTTTGGTTTGCAAATAGTTTGGTTTGGTTTGGAAAAGAGTAGGAAAGTTCATGCTTATGTGGTAAAAAGGGCTCGTTTTTGACTGTGGCCTATGCTCTGTCATGCCATTCTTGATATTATTTTGGCTTTATGCTTAGTATTCTTTGCTGTATCGTGACTTGTTATAAACAATTGAGATTGCTTAATGTGCCTTGGAAGAATCATGCGTTGTTTTAGCATATTAAAGCATAGTATAGTGGTATTCTCCTTTGATGCTTTATTTGGGTTGACTTGGCGCATGCTCACACCATGTTATGAGTATCTCAAGTCACCATAAGCCTTTATGATCCTTTAGTTTTCAACTTGTAGTATCACTTTATGCTTTGATCAATGATGTTTTGTCGCTCCGCATGATTATGGCCATTATTGCTCTCTTAGTTTGTCGATCCCAGTCTTTTGCTAGCCTCCACAAGCAAGTATGAGTTCCACTCATGCATCTAACTCCCTAAACCAAGTTATTCCAAAGAGTCAACAATACCTACCTACTAGCTTATGCTATTCCAAGTATATTCATGCTTTTGTTTACCTTCCGAATTAAACTTGTTATGAGAAAAGTAGTGATTAAAGCTCTCACGGACTTGATGGCACACTTTACTTTTCTTGCCCTTAATAAACTTGAACCATTGTGTCGTCTATGTTGTATATGCTTGCACTTATTTGTTGGGAATTAGCAAAACCATGCTTTCATGGGGAACACTTTCAACATTGCACTTGGTACTTGTACCTAGTTGATATGATGCTCTTTTGTATATGGATGTCGTCGGTGTGAAATGAAAGGGGAGCTTGTAAGTCCATGGAGTTGTGTATATGTGTTAGAGAAACGCCTGGGCCGCTGGTCTAATCCATGCTGACATGGTGGAAACCTCCAACGTAACCATAATGAGCTGTCTATGAAGCAGTCTTCTTATAAAAAAAGAGTCCTATATTGAGAAAAAAAAGAGAAAAGGAGAAAAAAAGAGATTATGAAAAGAGGAAAGAGAGAAAAAAGCACCATATTCCCATGGTAAATAAGAAGATTGTTGAGATGCTCATTGTCTGCTTGCCTTGTCATTTTGATATGGGGATTCTTCCGTATCATCGGGCAAGGGGTACCCCGTTGGCGGTTCTCTATAATACACATGTACTTACGATGACAAGAACTTACCGGTGACTAAACTTGAGTAGCATGAGGAGCAGCCCTCGTATATAAGGGACATGAGATTTCTAACTTATACTTTGTCAAGCATGTACACCATAGTTTGTTCACTTTAACCTTAATCACTTCAAGATGCTTATGATAGGGGCAATGAGAGCTGAAAGCTATAAGTACCATAATTTTTGGAAGCTCTTTATGAGACTTGAATCCCTGCTTCCTTCTATGAAGGCCTTTCTTTCACCATTATATTGAGTCTCCACCTTCTACCTTTATGCACCTACTTTGAGAGCATAGTGGCCATTCTTAGTTCTATGTGCATTGTCCCAAGACTAGTTGATTGATGCATACTTGATATTGCTTGATTTACACTATTGTATCTAGTCACTCTTATAAACTTTGAAGGTGTCCTATGCATTTATATTTGCTACTCTATGAGGGACAAGCTGAATACTGTTATGCTATGTTTTGTTTATGTGAAACAAACAAACGTCTTGCAAAGCATTGTTATTCATGAATCTTTTGTTTGTGCCTTTTCATGTTGCATCATAGTTTCTTTGTCTTATTTCTAGAACTTTGTCTTTCATGTTATGATTGAAGTACTATGATCCTAGCTTTGAATGTTTTACAAATACTTTGATCAAGTCTTTGATGGTGCATGTCACCTCAAAAAATATTCTTTCTTTTTATCACTTACCTACTCGAGGACGAGCAGGAGTTAAGCTTGGGGATGTTGATACATTGCAAATGTATCTATAATTTTTGATGTTCCATGCTTGGTTTTATCCACTTTCTTGTGTTTTGTTCCAACTTTGGAGTACTTTTCATATGATTTCTTGGACTAACCTATTAACAAGATCCACAGTGCCAGCTGCCTGTTTTCTGCTGATTTTGGATCCAGGAAAGTCAGAAAATGATTGGAATTGGACGGGACAAAAGACAAATTGCCTATTTTTCCAGAGGTCATCAGATGCCAGAATACAAGACGGAGAGGGGCCAGAGGCCGGCCACACCACCTAGCCACGCAGCCAGGCTTGGCCCACGCCAGGGGGTGGTGTGGTGGCCCTTGGCACAACCTCGTCCTCCCCTTCCGCCTATGTATTGCCCTCGGGATGAAAACCCTATGGACCCGATCAAAAATCTACGAAAGAGTCTATAGCCGCCGTCATCTCCATCCCTAGATCTTCCCGGCACCCTGCCGGAGAGGGGAATTCACCCTGGAGGCCTTCTTCATCACCATGCAAGCCTCCGGTGTGATGCGTGAGTAGTTCATCCTTGGACTACAGATCCATGTAGTAGCTAGATGGCTGGTTCTCCTCCTTTGTGCTTTCATGTCTAGATCTTGTGAGGTCCGTTCATGATCAAGATCATCTATTTGTAATTCTGCATGTTGTGTTTGCGGGGATCCTATGGATATTGAGATACTATTTCAGTTTGATTATTGATTCTATCATGTCTTTGTTATTTGTGATCTTGCATGCTTTCCGTTGTTAGTAGCTATCTTGGCCAAGTAGATGCTAGCAACTCCAAGAGTTAGTATTTATGCTCGATAGTGGGTTCATGCCTCTGGTAATCTGGGGAAGTGACAAAAATCTCTAAGGTACTAGATGTGCTGTTGCTACTAGGGAGAAAACAGCAATCCTTTGTTCATAGAACAATCGTACTCTTTACTTTACATGCAGTTCGTAAAGCAATAATCTGTTGCTTGCAACTTAATACTGGAGGGTCTTCGGATGATAACATGAAGGTGGATTATTAGTCATAGATGCTGTTGGATGGCAGTCTATGTATAATGTTGTAATGCCCAATCAAATCTCAGAGGAGTCAAGATAATTAGTATATGCATGTATGCTTTCTCGATGTTTGTCAATTGCCCCGCTGTAATTTGTTCACCCAACATGTCATCTATCTTAAGGAGAGCCACCACTAGTGAACTATGGACCCCGGTCCTTTCTTTTATCATCAATCTACAATCACATCGCTTTTTACCTACGCAAACTATTACTTCTTTCCATTCGATACGTTTAATCCTTTGTTTTCCGCAAAACACGGTGAGATTGATAACCTCATCGCAAGTTGGGGACAGAGTTCTGTGGTTGTGTTGTGCAGGTCTCCACGTTGCTACTAGCACCGGTAGTGCGCCCTGCCAAGGCTCAGCTAGCAACACCTTTGGGGTGTTTCCTTGCTCCTACTGGTTCGATTAAACCTTGGTTTCATACTGAGGGAAACTTGCTGCTGTGCTCATCATACCTTCCTCTTGGGGTTCCGAACAAGCTCTACATCAACACCGCTCCAGCATTTTTCTAGCGCCATACACAGAGCCATTAGAAACCGGTGCTCGGCCGCCAAACTTGAACAAAGTAAGGGATAGAGCAACTCTACGAAAAAACTAGGGAGAGAGTGCGGGGATATCAATCCCGGATCCAATGGTGGGTGGCCATGACGAGTGAGAGTTTGGAAAGATTCAACTCCTTGCTAAGAATATGCATGTCTAGAAATTTCATCGTGTTTCGAAAA
Organism: Avena insularis; assembly: GCA_023614405.1. NCBI lineage: Eukaryota > Viridiplantae > Streptophyta > Magnoliopsida > Poales > Poaceae > Avena > Avena insularis. Next base: position 511,800,952 of record CM042690.1, read on the forward strand.
CAATCAAAGAGGCTATGACTCACCGTGTTTTGCAATTTTGGCTGTGTTTTGAAATTAACTTCACACCGTACGAAAATTTGTTCAATGGACACACCAGGCAGTCAATGTATTGAGAAAGATTGAGAGTTTGGAAAGATTCAAATTCTTACTAATAATATGCATGCCTAGAAATTTGACCATGTTTTGAAAACAATCCAAGAGACTATGACTCACCGTGTTTTGAAATTTTGGCTGTGTTTCGAAATTAACTTCACACCTTACGAAAATCTATTTAGTGGACCAACAAGGAAGTTAATGTATCGAGAATGAGAGAGAGTTTGGAAAGATTCAACTTCTTGCTAAGAATATGCATGCCTAGAAATTTTACCGTGTTTTGAAAACAATGAAAGAGACTATGACTCACCGTGTTTTGAAATTTTGGCTGCATTTCGAAACTAACTTCACACCTTGCGATAGTCTGTTCAGTGGACCCACCAGGCTATCAATGTATCGAGAACGATTGAGAGTTTGGCAAGATTCAACTTCTTGCTAAGAATATGCATGCCTAGAAATTTGACCGTGTTTTGAAAACAATCAAAGAGACTATGACTCACCGTGTCTTGAAATTTTGGCTGTGTTTCGAAATTAACTTCACACCTTGCGATAATCTGTTCAGTGGACCCACCAGGCAGTCAATGTATCGAGAATGAGTGAGAGTTTGACAAGATTCAACTCCTTGCTAATAATATGCATGCCTAGAAATTTGACCGTGTTTTGAAAACAATCAAAGAGGCTATGACTCACCGTGTTTTGATATTTTGGTTCTGTTTCGAAATTAACTTCACACCTTGCAAAAATCTGTTCAGTAGACCCACTAGGCAGTCAATGTATCAAGAACGAGTGAGAGTTTGAAAGATTCAACTTCTTTCTAAGAATAAGCAAGCCTAGAAATTTGACCATGTTTTGAAAACAATCAAAGAGACTACGACTCACTGTGTTTTGAAATTTTGGCTGTGTTTCAAAATCTGTTCAGTGTTCCCACCAGGAAGTCTATGTATCGAGAATGAGTGAGAGTTTGCAAGATTCAACTTCTTGCTACGAATATGGAAGCCTAGAAATTAGACCGAGTTTTGAAAACAACCAAAGAGCCTATGACTCGCCGTGTTTTGAAATTTTGGCTGGGTTTCGAAATTAACTTCATTCCTTGCGAAAATTTGTTCAGTGGACCCACCGGGAAGTCAATGTATCAAGAACGAGTGAGAGTTGTTAGGCAAGATTCAACTTCTTGCTAAGAATATGCATGCCTAGAAATTTGACCGTGTTTTGAATACAATCAAAGAGGTTATGACTCACCGTGTTTTCAAATTTTGCTTGTGTCTCGAACTTAACTTCAATCCTTGTGCAAATATTTTTTGTGGACCCACCAGGGAGTCACTGTATCGAGAACGAGTGAGAGTTTGGAAAGATTCAACTTGTTTCTAAGAATATGCATGCCTAGAAATTTGACCGTGTTTTGAAAACAATCAAAGAGACTATGACTCATCGTGTTTTGAAACTTTGGCTGTGTTTAAAATTAACTTCACACCTTGCAATAATTTGTTCAGTGGACCCACCAGGTAGTCAATGTATCGATAACGAGTTAGAGTTCGGCAAGATTCAACTTCTTGCTAAGAATATGCATGCCTAGAAATTTGATCATGTCTTGAAAACAATCAAAGAGACTATGACTCACCGTGTTTTGAAATTTTGGCTATGTTTCGAAATTAACTTCACTCCTTGCGTTAATCCATTTAGTGGACCCACCAGGCAATCAATGCATCGAGAACCAGTGAGAGTTTGGTAATATTCAACTTCTTGCTAAGCATATGCATGCCTAGAAATTTGACCGTGTTTTGAAAACAATCAAAGAGGCTATGACTCATCGTGTTTTGAAATTTTCGCTATGTTTCGAAACTAACTTCACACCTTGCAAATATCTATTCAGTGGACCCACCAGGAACTCAATGTATCGAGAACGAGTGAGAGTTTGGACAGATTCAACTTCTTGTTAATAATATGCATGCCTAGAAATTTAACCATGTTTTGAAAACAATCAAAGAGACTATGACTCACCATGTTTTGAAATTTTGGCTATGTTTCAAAATTAACTTGACACCTTGCGATAATCTGTTCAGTGGACCCACCAGGCAGTCAATGTATCGAGAACGAGTGAGAGTTTGGCAAGGTTCAACTTCTTGCTAAGAATATCCATGCCTAGAAATTTGACTGTGTTTTGAAAACAATCAAAGAGGCTATGACTCGCCGTGTTTTGAAATTTTGACTATGTTTCGTAATTAACTTCACACCTTGTGAAAATCTATTCAATGGACCCACCAGGCAGACAATGTAGCGAGAATGAGTGAGGGTTTGGAACGATTCAACTTCTTGCTAAGAATATGCATGCTTAGAAATTTGACCGTGCTTTGAAAACAATCAAAGAGGCTATGACTCACCATGTATTGAAATTTTGGCCGTGTTTCGAAATTAACTTCACACCTTCCGATAATCCGTTCAGTGGATCCACCAGGCAGTAAATGTATCGAGAACGAGTGAGAGTTTGGCAAGATTCAACTTCTTCCTAAGAATATGCATCCCTACAAATTTGACTGTGTTTTGAAAATAATCAAAGAGGCTATGACTCACTGTGTTTTGAAATGTTGGTTGTGTTTCAAAATTAACTTCACACCTTGCAAAAATCTAATCAGTGGACCCACCAGGCATTCAATGTATCGAAAATGAGTGAGAGTTTGGAAAGATTCAACTTATTGCTAAGAATATGCATGCCTACAAATCTGATCGTGTTTTGAAAACAATCAAAGAGGCTATGACTCACTGTGTTTTCAAATTTTGGCTTTGTTTCAAAATTAACTTCACACCTTGCAACAATCTGTTCAGTGGACCCATCAAGCAGTCAGTGTATCGATAACGAGTGGGAGTTTGGAAAGATTCAACTTCTTGCTAAGAATATGCATGCCTAGAAATTTGGCCGTGTTTTGAAAACAATCAAAGATACTAGGACTCACTGTGTTTTGAAATTTTGGTTGTGTGTTGAAATTAACTTCACACCTTGTGATAATATGTTCAGTGGAACCACCACGCAGTCAATGTATCGAGAACGACTAAGAGTTGTTTGGTAAGATTCAACTGCTTGCTAAGAAGATGCATGCCTAGAAATTTGACCGTGTTTTGAAAACAATCAAAGAGGCTATGACTCACCGTGTTTTGAAATTTTGGTTTTGTTTCGAAACTAACTTCACACCTAGAGAAAATATGTTCAGTGGACCCACCAGGCAGTCAATGTATCGAGAACAAGTGAGAGTTTGGAAAGATTCAACTTCTTGCTAAGAATATACACGCCTAGAAATTTGACTATGTTTTGAAAACAACCAAAGAGGCTATGACTCACCATGTTTTGAAATTTTGGCTGTGTTTCAAAATTAACTTCACACCTTGCAAAAATCTATTCAGTGGACCCACTAGGCAGTCATTGCATATAGAATGAGTGAGAGTTTGGAAATATTCAACTGCTTGCTAAGAATATGCATGCCTAGAAATTTGACCATGTTTTGAAAACAATCAAAGAGACTGACTCGCCATGTTTTGAAATTTTGTCTATGTTTAGAAATTAACATCACACCTTGCGATAATCTTTTCTGTGGACTCACCAGGCAGTCAATTTATCGAGAATGAGTGAGAGTTTGGAAAGATTCAACTTCTTGCTAAGAATATGCATGCCTAGAAATTTGACCATTTTTGAAAACAATCAAAGAGGCTATGACTCACTTTGTTTTGTTATTTTGCTTGTGATTCGAAATTAACTTCACACCTTGCGATAATTTGTTCAGTGGACCCACCAGGAAGTCAATGTATCGAGAACGAGTGAGAGTTTGGAAAGATTCAACTTCTTGCTAAGAATATGCATGCCTAGAAATTTGACCGTGTTTTGAAAACAATCAAAGAGACTATGACTCGCTGTGTTTTGAAATTTTACCTATGTTTCGAAATTAACTTCACACCTTGCATAAATCTGTTCAATGGACCCATCACCATGCAGTCATTGTATCGAGAACAAGTGAGAGTTTGGAAATATTCAACTTCTTGCTAAGAATATGCATGCCTAGAAAGTTGACCGTGTTTTGAAAATAATCAAAGAGGCTATGACTCACCGTGTTTTGAAATTTTGGCTATGTTTCAAAATTAACTTCACACCTAGCAAAAATTTGTTCAGTGGACACACTAGGCAGTCAATGTATCGAGAACGAGTGAGAGTTGTTTGGTAAGATTCAAGTTTTTGCTAAGAATATGCATGCCTAGCAATTTGACTGTGTTTTTGAAACAATCAAAGAGGCTATGACTCACCGTGTTTTAAAATTTTGGCTGTGTTTTGAAATTAACCTCACACCTAGCGAAAATCTATTTAGTGGACCCACCAGGCATTTAATGTATCGAGCACGAGTGATAGTTTGGAAAGATTAACAATTCTTGCTGAGAATATGCATCCCTAGAAATATAACCGTGTTTTGAAAAAAATCAAAGAGACTATGACTAACCGTGTTTTGAAATTTTGGATGTGTTTCGAAATTAAGTTCACACCTTGCAATAATATATGCTTAATATACATTTTATTGTTGTTTTGTTCTGAAATTTTCTTAAATGCTAATTAAAAGGAATGTTTTTGTCGCTATCGAACCAAATGAACCAGTGGTCTGATCAGCGAACGAGTGAACCAGTCGCCTCACCGGTTCTCTCACCTGTCCGGATTTTATAACTATGGGTCTAGAGAAACGAGGGAGAAGATTCTACTACCTAGTACTAGTATGATGGAGAAGTGTGTTTTGAGGTTTTTGCATAACATTTATTATGCTGAATACTATCAATATAATCTTCTAGATGCTAGAATGGAAAATAAAACCCAGCGGCTAGAGATGTTTGGATTCGCGAGTCTTGATCTAATGGTCAACATTCAAAGTTATTCGTACACTATATAGTCGTAAGAACAACAAGATATACCAATATACATGTGTGTGCAAATTGTTGGCTCATTCAATACCATCAATTAGTAGTGAGAAAGTCTTTTCTATTAAGCAAAGGACATAGAATATGGTTGTGAATGCCACAAACCCATTTTTCATATAAAGAGGACTCATGCATAGAAACATGAATACTCCATCCAACTTCTATTGAGATAGGGATACAAGAAAATTAACCCCAAATCTTCAGAAGAGAAGAAGAAATGTATGGGAAACAAAGAGGAGAAAAAATAAATGGGAGGCATCACGAGAGTAGCGAAGAGGAGTAGGCAACGTCAGGGCCAAGCTATGATGGGATGCTGACATGAGGTACAAGGTATAGTGAGTAGTAGTACTAGTAAATTTCATGATCTTTACTATATATGCACGCAAAACAAAAAAAAATTCTCTCTCCTTCGCTGACTCCCATCACCATCTTTCCTCCCCTCTCCCCGCGTGCACCGACCCTGCTGATCTCTCCCTCGTCCACAGCTTGGAGACTGCACATGTGTGCCTTGTATGATGGCTCTGTGTCTATCATGTGTCTGGCGTGTTCGTCAGATGCGTTGCTATACATTGGAAGGAAGCATTTTGGATCTTGTCGACATTTTAAAGTAGGAGTACTAAGTACTACTACTCACTGATATGTGTATTTTTTGAGAAATTTGCCCAGATTCGAGAACTAATTCCGAGTCTGACCCCTGTGAGGAACTAATTCAGAATCTGACCCCTCGTGTCGGTGCAATTTTAAACGGAGCCGAAGTTATACAGGTCGGCGCTTGTGGCGCCCCGCAAAAACCACTACTAGAAAATCGTGTTGTTTTTGTGCATTGCATCATCATGACCCCATGCTCATGTCATCATGCCACATTGCATTTGAGCATCGTCATCATCATGCATTTGTTTGTCTGAAACTATTTTCGAAAAAACATATTTTGTTTTCTAAATACCCCGCCTTTATTTCAAATCCAAAACCCGGGTCCCCGGATTATTTTGTTTCGTCTACCAATGGATTTCAAAATCCCCGCTTTAAATAATAAAATATTTACTTTATTTTTCAGGGGGCAGCCGTACCGGGCCGATCCGACCCAGTCGGCCACCCCCAGTACAAAAATCAGAGCCTACCCAAACCTTTTCCTACCTACACCTAATCTACCCAACCTTCCTCCACATCACCCCACCCAATAGCCAACCGCCACCTCACCACTTCCTTCCCCCTATCCTATCCCAGCCTGCCTCACGGTCCTGTCCCACATCAAGGCCGCCCGCCTTCCACCAACCTCAGGCCTGGCCCCACCACCGACAGCCTCCCCACCTAGGCGTGTTACCCACCTTTGGCCCTTTCCTGCCCCCTGGTCGCCCCTGGCCCCACCCCACGCGGTGGACACGCTGCCCCAGCCCCGCACCCCCCACCTGGACCAAACGACCACCCCGGTCCCACCTTCCCATCTCCCGCACGCGAGCCCCGCACCGACGCCACCTACCCCTGCCTCCGCTCGATCCCAGAGCCTCGCCGCCGCTCTCGCCACCATCCCCTCCTGCTCGCCTCTCCGTCCTCCTCGCAGGCGTCCTCCGCATGCCTGTCTCGCCCGGCCGGCCTCCCCTCCCCCCAGGTCGTCGGCCGCCCCGCCAGCGTCCGCCGCGCGACCCGTCTGCCTCTGCCCGCGCCCCCGCCGCCGGCAGGACCCCCCCGAGCCCCGTCCTCCGTCCACCACCGTCGGAGCCTCCTCCCCGCGCCTCGGTCTCTCTCTCCTCGCATCGCTCGCTCGACCCGCCCCGATCGATCCGACCGCCGCCATCGGCCTCCTCCACCGCCCTGCAAGCCCGGCCCCGTCGCTTCTCGCCTCCCTCTCCGGCCGCCAGCGCCTCGTGCCCTCTCACCCCCGGCCATATAGCTCCATCCGCCACCACGAGCCCGCCATCGCGCTCCTCCTCTCCGAGTTCGGCCCGCATCGACCAGCGCCTCCTCAACCTCCCTGTCTCCCCGTGCCAGTGTCGCCCTCCTCCGCGTCTCCAACCCAAGCTCGTCGGCGTTCCTGCTCTAGCCGTCCTCTGGCTGCAAGCATGCAGCTCCACCCCTGCGAGCTCCTCGCCGTCTGCAGGCATCGTCCCCGGTCGACCCCGGCCTCCTCCCGTGTCTCGTCGCCGCGCCCCTGCATCTCGCTGCCCGAGCACGACCCCGGTCACCTCTACGTGTCTCCTCGAGCCGCTCGTCGCCTCTTCCTCGTACGCGAGCCCGACCCTTACGACCCGGCTGCCCCGTCCGCGCCGCATCTGTGGCTATCTCCTGTTCGCTTCGCCACAATCAGTGAAGGTGCAGACATTTAAACGTTGGTGCTACAAGCGTCCAGGTCCTAGTCTGACTCCATGCAACCGTGTGTTGAGGTGCTCTGTCCCGATGTTTATGTTGTTGCCATGTTGGCCAAGGCTATGTACACGGACGCCCAACGCCAAGACCAGCTCGATGCCGACGAATTCCAAACAAGGTACATGGCGCCACTCGACGACCTTGGCATCGATCCCCAAGTCCTCCATCGGCAAACCAAGCCGAAACCCTAGGTCGACACCGAAGAGGATATCGCCTTGGACACATCCTATTACCTGTTGATTGGTAGATAGTTGGACTTGCGTGTCGTAGTCGCTTGCTCAAGTGCTGTTGCGTGTCGTCAAGTACCACAGTTGTTGGAGTGTTGCCGCATGTTTAAGGTTGGAGATGATCATGGCTATAATTACCGTTTAATAACTAAAAATTGAAGTAGGTAAATGCAGAGGTGGGCAATATATGTTATTTGGTTGTTAATCGACCACTTGTGTCCCGTAGGACCCGAGTTCTTGACACTTGTTAGAGATCGAGCGCTAACCAGGTGGGGTGTGGGCACCCCATCGATTAGTACCTGATTTCAAAGTATTGTCTTTGGGGCCACAAAGTAGTTTGGGGCTTTATTACTATTCTGTACTTATGCCATGCTTTCTCGCTTAATTTAAAATTGTAGGTAATCGCACTGTCGCTTTAGGATTGCGGAGTGTTTTGCGTATCGACAAGCCCACCACACTTTCGGGTTCGAGTTTACAACCATTAACGCAAACCTTGAGTCCGTCTCGAGACCGGCCGACTTTGCGGGTAGCTTAGTGGGTGGCCCCATGTACTTGCTTTTGGTGCGGAAACGTCATGACTTAGGCCCCGCCGACATACCGATGGGTGTATGTTAACTGATCTGGCAAAAAGGGTCGAAGTGCGTGTGGATACTTTGGTGCACCCCTGCAGGGTTAAATCTTTTCGAAAAGCCGTGTCCGCGGGTATGGACGACTTGGATCACAGTTCTCGATCATAGACAACTATAACTAAAGTTTACTATTATAAATTGACTTGTATCCGATATGACTAGTAATCAGCTCCACTACAACGGAATGGCCAAATAAAAGTACCAACAATTGCTGTGTTTGGGATATCTCTTGCTAATTGTATCTGACTAGTAATTGTCGCAACTACAATGGAATGGTTAACTAAAAGTGCCCACTGCTTATTATATCAGGATGACTATCTATACCTGACTAGTAATTGCTGCAACGATAACTGAATAAATAAAACTGCCAACTGGGTGAGTTCCTCGGTTGACTTCCTCGTTTGGTCTCGAGGGGGAAATACCAGGATGGGTATGTTTGGTGGTAGAATCAGGTTGGTACCGAATAGGTCTTTCTTACCCCTCTCTGATAGCCGCCAGTTATATCGAGTCTCTATAGGTTGTTAGTGCATGATGCGCTGCCGCTTCAGTCCACCATACCGATGTAGGCGAGGACCACCGAATTCTAGCCTCGCCGTGTACTGGCCTCAGTACTGACCGTTGTCTCTTTTTCCTTTGCCCTTTGTCGGCACCCCTTTTGTTTAAGCAGGTTTTGAGATCGACGTCGTTAGCAGGGTTACCCTTCCGGCTTGGCCTGGGCAGGGTTATGGACGCCATTGGTTATTCTTCAGGGCTCTTAGCTCAATTTGCATCTTGTCCGTACTCGGACGCTATATCGTTTTAAAGGTGATTTGGATCTTTGTATTGTATATCTGTATTATTCACTCTTTTGAGTCGTTGTTGTATATATATGTTATGTGGGTTCCATCGAGGACTATTGTGTAATGATATTACTTCGTTTTCCACCCGCACGCAAGTGCCTGGTGGGCACCTTTGAATCGTTTCTATGGGGGTTTTGGCGGGAAGCGCTGAAACTTGCATAGGGCCGATTCTGAGGGTGTTACAGAGTGGTATCAGAGCCCAGCAGTTGCGATACCCCACAAGTCCAGCCTGTAGGATAACCTAGCTAACGGCCAAAGTAGAGTGTCAAAAACTATTTTGGAAAAATCGGTTGGATAGTTCTGATTAGGTCTGATTTTACTCCTTACCCCTCTGCTGCTCTCCTCTCACCTCTGCGTGTTTTGAATCCGCTCTCTTCTCCCTCTTCGAGTCCAGGATTTCTCGTGGCTGGGTTCCATCGTACCTTCAGGGTTTCGCTTCCTCCTTTGGTAACGGTGTTGCTACATCTGGTCTTCATGCTATCCGAGGAATCCTTCGTCTGGTGGATTTCTCTTTGTTCTTTCTCGTGCCTTCCGGTGCTTTCCGACGCGACGACATCATCTACGCCATCATGCGTAGTGCATCACTCCTTTGTTTCGAACCTCGATTGTCGAGATCTTGACCGATTCCGAGAATGGCTGCACGCTTTTCTACTGATTGTGCGGAGTAATAGTTTGGGTGCGTGATGGATTGGCCCCCATGCCGACTACCCTTTCTATTCGCTCTTGTACATTGAAGTGGGATAGGCCGCATCTTTTCTCTCCTTCTACCGAAGTTAGAGGTGGCTTTATTTGTGGATACCTCTACCTTCGCCCTTTGTTCCCGGAGTGTTCTCTTGACGATCACGGACAACGACCTATTGTTAGTGGTGTCGCGAGGATCTACACGATGCGAGAAGATTCAGATCGCCGCCCTTCTTCCCGGTACCATGAGGCGGATCTCGAGGGCGAGATCCATTGTTAGTGGTGTCGAATTGTGGCGCCCTGCAAAAACCACTACTAGAAAATCGCGTTGTTTTTGTGCATTGCATCATCATGACCCCATGCTCATGTCATCATGCCACATTGCATTTGAGCATCGTCATCATCATGCATTTGTTTGTCTGAAACTATTTTCGAAAAAACATATTTTGTTTTCTAAATACCCCGCCTTTATTTCAAATCCAAAACCCGGGTCCCCGGATTATTTTGTTTCGTCTACCAATGGGTTTCAAAAGCCCCGCTTTAAATAATAAAATATTTACTTTATTTTTCAGGGGGCAGCCGTACCGGGCCGATCCGACCCAGTCGGCCACCCCCAGTACAAAAATCAGAGCCTACCCAAACCTTTTCCTACCTACACCTAATCTACCCAACCTTCCTCCACATCACCCCACCCAATAGCCAACCGCCACCTCACCACTTCCTTCCCCTATCCTATCCCAGCCCGCCACTTGGTCCTGGTCTCCCACATCACAAGGCCAGCCTTTCCACCAACCGCATGTGGGCCTGGCCCCACCACCGACAGCCTCCCACCTAGTGTGTTCCCCACGGCTTTGGACCTTTCCGCCCTGGTCGCCCCTGGCCCCACCCCACGCGGTGGACACGCTGCCCCAGCCCCGCACCCCCCACCTGGACCAACCGACCACCCCGGTCCCACCTCCCCATCTCCCGCACGCGAGCCCCGCACAGACGACACCTACCCCTGCCTCCGCTCGATCCCAGAGCCTCGCCGCCGCTCTCGCCACCATCCCCTCCTGCTCGCCTCTCCGTCCTCCTCGCAGGCGTCCTCACTCCTCGCCAGCCGGCCTCCCCTCCCCAGGTGCGTCGCCGTCTGCCCGCGCGCCACTTGGCCGCAGAACCCCCGAGCCCCGTCCTCCGTCCACCACCGTCGGAGCCTCCTCCCCGCGCCTCGGTCTCTCTCTCCTTGCATCGCTCGCTCGACCCGCCCCGATCGTTCCGACCGCCGCCATCGGCCTCCTCCACCGCCCTGCAAGCCCGGCCCCGTCGCTTCTCGCCTCCCTCTCCGGCCGCCAGCGCCTCGTGCCCTCTCGCCCCCGGCCATATAGCTCCATCCGCCGCCACGAGCCCGCCATCGCGCTCCTCCTCTCCGAGTTCGGCCCGCATCGACCAGCGCCTCCTCAACCTCCCTGTCTCCCCGCGCCGGTGTCGCCCTCCTCCGCGTCTCCAACCCAAGCTCGCCGGCGTTCCTGCTCTAGCCGTCCTCTGGCCGCAAGCACGCAGCTCCACCCCTGCGAGCTCCTCGCCGTCCGCAGGCGTCGTCCCCGGTCGACCCCGGCCTCCTCCCGTGTCTCGTCGCCGCACCCCTGCATCTCGCTGCCCGAGCACGACCCCGGTCACCTCTACGTGTCTCCTCGAGCCGCTCGTCGCCTCTTCCTCGGCCCACGCGAGCCCGACCCCGCACGACCCCGGCTGCCCCGTCCGCGCCGCATCTGTGGCTATCTCCTGTTCGCTTCGCCACAATCAGTGAAGGTGCAGACATTTAAACGTTGGTGCTACAAGCGTCCAGGTCCTAGTCTGACTCCATGCAACCGTGTGTTGAGGTGCTCTGTCCCGATGTTTATGTTGTTGCCATGTTGGCCAAGGCTATGTACACGGACGCCCAACGCCAAGACCAGCTCGATGCCGACGAATTCCAAACAAGGTACATGGCGCCACTCGACGACCTTGGCATCGATCCCCAAGTCCTCCATCGGCAAACCAAGCCGAAACCCTAGGTCGACACCGAAGAGGATATGCGACAAGATCTTCTTCATGGACCGAAGATGCTGAGACCGCCAAGCTCTCCATCCCGGATTCCAAGGCCGAACCGAACCCCTCGGAATGCCAAGTTCTTCTTCCCGGAGTTCGAGACCGAACCCATACCACATCGAACCCCAAGATCGCCGAGTCCCCTATGTATGACCTATATCCGAGACCCCTATTTTTATAATATGACATTATCACTTGTGGCATATTAAATGGTTCATATTCGCATCGCATCATGTGGTTTGGGGGCATTATGCCGATTCACCTAATAACTAAGTATGGGATCCATATGCGGGCAAATCTAGTCTTATATTGGTCCCATTTAAATTTGTGTAGCAAACCGGTGCTATCCTTTTGCCATGTTAAGACAACATTTAAATTGTGGGGCTTCTAAACAACATGAACCTATTAATTAATTGCCGGGGCCTCGGTTCCGCTTAATATGGCCTAAATGCATCGCACCTTTGCCATGTCATACATCATACATGCATCATGCCCGATCTTCTGCCGTAGTATTAAATAGTCCATCCGGTGTTTCTTCTAGTGCTTTGCTTCTTCACGGATTAGGCCGATGAGTTGATGCGAGTGTCGACCCGATCTTCAGATGAACCTTCGGCAATGTTTTCAGGCGAGCACCTTCCCCTTTCTACCTATCTTACTTTTATAGTATTTATTCCCCCTATTGATCTATTGCTATCTGTGTTGCGATGCTCTAGCTTTCGTACCCGTGATATCCCTTGCAGCCTTATATTGCCTTGGACACATCCTATTACCTGTTGATTGGTAGATAGTTGGACTTGCGCGTCGTAGTCGCTTGCTCAAGTGCTGTTGCGTGTCGTCAAGTACCACAGTTGTTGGAGTGTTGCCGCATGTTTAAGGTTGGAGATGATCATGGCTATAATTACCGTTTAATAACTAAAAATTGAAGTAGGTAAATGCAGAGGCACAGGTGGGCAATATATGTTATTTGGTTGTTAACCGACCACTTGTGTCCCGTAGGACCCCGAGTTCTTGACACCTGTTCCGAGATCGAGCGCGCTAACCACAGGTGGGGTGTGTGGGCACCCCCATCGATTAGTACCTGATTTCAAAGTATTGTACTGGGGGCCACAAAGTAGTTTGGGGCTTTATTACTATTCTGTACTTATGCCATGCTTTACTGCTTAATTTAAAATTGTGCGAGGTACTGCACCTGTACTGTTTAGGATTGCGGAGTGTTTTTGCGGTATCGACAAGCCCAGTCACACTTTCGGGTTCCCAGTCGTTTACAACCATTAACGCAAACCTTGAGTCCGTCTCGGAGACCGGCCGACTTCGTTGCGGGTAGCTTAGTGGGGTGGCCCCCATGTACTTGCTTTGGGTCTGGGAAACGTCATGACTTAGGCCCCGCCGACATACCGATGGGTGTATGTTAACTGATCTGGCAAAAAGGGTCGAAGTGCGTGTGGATACTTTGGTGCACCCCTGCAGGGTTAAATCTTTTCGAAAAGCCGTGTCCGCGGGTATGGACGACTTGGATCACAGTTCTCGATCATAGACAACTATAACTAAAGTTTACTATTATAAATTGACTTGTATCCGATATGACTAGTAATCAGCTCCACTACAACGGAATGGCCAAATAAAAGTACCAACAATTGCTGTGTTTGGGATATCTCTTGCTAATTGTATCTGACTAGTAATTGTCGCAACTACAATGGAATGGTTAACTAAAAGTGCCCACTGCTTATTATATCAGGATGACTATCTATACCTGACTAGTAATTGCTGCAACGATAACTGAATAAATAAAACTGCCAACTGGGTGAGTTCCTCGGTTGACTTCCTCGTTTGGTCTCGAGGGGGAAATACCAGGATGGGTATGTTTGGTGGTAGAATCAGGTTGGTTCCGAATAGGTCTTTCTTACCCCTCTCTGATAGTCGCTAGTTATATCGAGTCTCTATAGGTTGTTAGTGCATGCTGCGTTGCCGCTTCAGTCCACCATACCGATGTAGGCAAGGACCGCCGAATTCTAGCCTCGCCGTGTACTGGCCTCAGTACTGACCGCTCTCTCTTTTTTCCTTTGCCCTTTGTCGGCACCCCTTTTGTTTAAGCAGGTTTTGAGATCGACGTCGTTAGCATGGTTACCCTTCCGGCTTGGCCTGGGCAGGGTTATGGACGCCATTGGTTATTCTTCAGGGCTCTTACCTCAATTTGCATCTTGTCCGTACTCGGACGCTATATCGTTTTAAAGGTGATTTGGATCTTTGTATTGTCTATCTGTATTCTTGACTCTTTTGAGTCGTTGTTGTATATATATGTTATGTGGGTTCCATCGAGGACTATTGTGTAATGATATTACTTCGTTTTCCACCCGCACGCAAGTGCCTGGTGGGCACCTTTGAATCGTTTCTATGCGGGTTTTGGCGGGAAGCGCTGAAACTTGCATAGGGCCGATTCTGAGGGTGTTACAGCGCTAATACGTGACAACAGGGGTGCAACCTATGGAGGTTAGTGTTGTTTCACATTAAGCCGATGTCAGTGCCATTTTAAATGGAGCCGATCTCCTTCATTTTGGTTTTCCGATGTGTTGGCACCGATCTGTACAACTTCGGCTCCATTTTAAATGGCGTCGACCCGAGGGTCAGATTCTGACTTAGTTCCTCGTAGGGGTTAGACCCGGAATTAGTTCTTGAATCTAGGCATATTTATCAAAAAATACCCAATCCGTAGTAGTAGTAGAAAATCAAATGTTCAAACTTGTCCAATTCTGAAATTAATTCCACACCTCGCGATAATATGTTCGGTGGAACCACCAGGCAGTCAATGTATCGAGAACCAGTGAAGTTTGGAAATATTCAACTTCTTGCTAAGAATATGCATGCCTAGAAATTTTACCCTGTTTTGAAAACAATCAAAGAGACTATGACTCATCGTTTTTTGAAATTTTCCTATGTTTCGAAATTAACTTCACACCTTGCGAAAATCTGTTCAATAGACCCATCACCATGTAGTCAATGTATCGAGAACGAGTGGTAGTTTGGAAAGATTCACACTTCTTGCTAAGAATATGCATGCCTAGAAATTTGACCCTGTTTTTAAAACAATCAAAGAGACTATGACTCATCATGTTTTGAAATTTTGGCTGTGTTTCAAAATTAACTTGACACCTTGCAAAAATCTGTTCAATGGACCCACCAGGCAGTCAATGTATTGAGAATGAGTGATAGTTTGAAAACATTCACACTTCTTGCTGAGAATATGCTTGCCTGGAAATTTGACTGTGTTTTGGAAACAATCAAAGAGACTATGACTCACCGTGTTTTGAAATTTTAGCTGTGTGTTTCGAAATTAACTCCTTTTGATAATTTGTTCAATGGACCCACCAGGAAGTCAATGTATCGAGAACGAGTGAGAGTTTAGAAAATTTCAACTTCTTGCTAAGAATATGCGTCCCTACGAATTTGACCGTGTTTTGAAAACAATCAAAAAGACTATGAGCTTAGAGAATACTAGCAAAGGCATGTGCTACACATGTATATATATTGTATGAAATGTGATTTATTAACAAACATTAAGTTGTTGTTAACGAATAGTCTTGTTAGAGAAACGAGGGAAGATTGTAGTATGATGGAGAACTGTGTTTTGAGGTTTGTGCATAGCATTCATTGTGCTGAAGACTATCAATAGAATCTTCTAGATTCTAGAATGGAAAAGAATATCCAATGGATGGAAGTGTTCGGATTCGCGAGTCTCGATCCAACGGTCAATATTCAAAGCTATTCGTATACTATATAGTGGTAAGATTACTAGTAAGTTGCACATGCCGTTCACGTGAGACTCAGATAATAGATGTCTGACATATCATGGGTACTTTTAAACATGGTGGTTCTAGAACATGGTGGAGTTTGCTCTAGGTACTATTCAACACGAATCCAGCTATGCTGAACCATTCGATCTAATAACCCAACGGTCAAGATTGGTGTTATGGATCCTATTCAAAACTGCTCCATTATAGTAGTAGAGAGAATACAGCCTACTGTTCTATGAAATTTTGGGGTGGTGACATGATGGTTCTAGAACATGCATGGTGGAGTTTGCTCTAGGTACTATTCAACATGAATCTAGTTTCTCTGAACCATTGGACCTAACAGCCTAACCGTCAGGATTGGTGCTATGGATCCAATTCAAAACTTCTTCATTATAGTAGTAGAGATATAACCACTATATAGTGTATGAATAACATTGAATGCTGACCGTTAGATCAAGACTCGCGAATCCTAATATTTCTAACCGTTGGATCTTCTTTTCCATTCTAGCATCTAGAAGATTCTATAGATAGTCTTCAGCATAATGAATGTTATGCACAAACCTCAAAACACACTTCTCCATCATACTAGAATCTTCTCCCTCATAGGTAATAATCGTTGACCTTTACATGATCTTATCTTACCACTATATAGTGTACGAATAACTTTGAATGTTGATCGCTGGATCAAGATTAGCGGATCCCAACATTTCTTGTTGTTGGATATTCTTTTCCATTCTAGCATCTAGAAGATTCTATTGATAGTCTTCGACATAATGAATGCTATGCATAGACCTCAAAACACACTTCTCCATCATACTAGAAACTTCTCCCTTGTTTCTCTTGACCATGTTATCAAAAATTTCATGTGTTAGGTAGCTAATAATCTGTGACTTCTACATGATGATACAAAGTACAAGGACCAAATATACACCCATACTTTATAGATGTTGATCAAATTTATAAATTTTTGTGCTTTACCAATTATAAATTTATATAGTGATGATATGTTATACGTCTATTATCTGAGTCTCACGTGCAAGGCACATGCAACTTACTAGTATACAAAGTACAAGAACGAAATATACACCCATACTTTATAGATGTTGATCAAAGTTATATTTTTTCTTCTTTACCTATTATAATTGAATATAGTGATGATATGTGAGACGTCTATTATCTCAGTCTCACGTGCAGGACATGTGCAACTTCCTAGAAGTGGTAAGAGGTAATATAAGATAAGATAAGATATGCACACAAAACAAATTGGGTTTCCTCTCTCATTCTTTGCCCCACACCGGTCGACTCATCTCTCCCTCGTCCACAACGGGGCGATGCGCATGTTGGGTCGACCTCCCTTGTGTCGGCGACTCTGTGTGTTTGCCTCTGGCCGTCTTGCTTGTTCACCACTTGCGTTGGCATGTATAGGAAGGAGTAGTAGCAATTCAAATGTTCATCTTTCCCCGTTTCTATATTTTCACTTCCTTCCTTTACCAAACGTCTCAACCGCTCAGTGGAAGGAGCTTTACCCGACTATAGTGCCTTGCTTCATAGCGCTCTTTTTGATTCAAAGGATTATTCCCACAAAAATCCTAGAGGATTTTGATCCACTAAAGCCTCACATATTTAAAATTATAAAGAGCATCCTAAATTTTGTAAACACTCTAAAAAATTCAAATTATAAAAGCATCACATAGTTGTAAACAGTCTAACAAAATACCCCACATATTTCAAATTATAAAAGCATCACATAGTTGTAAACAGTCTAACAAAATACCCCACATATTTCAAATTATAAAAAGCATCATAAATTTTGAAATATCCTCACAAGTTTCACGGACTCATAAACAGCCTCACAAATTTCGAATTATAAAAGCAACACAAAGAGCCTCACAAATTTCAAAATATAAAAGGGTCATATATTTATAAACATCCTCACAAATTTCAACCTATAAAAAGGATCAAAAAATCCTCACAAAATTCAAATTATAGAAGGAATCCTATATTTGTAAACATCTCATAAATCTTAGCTTATAAAAAGGATCACAAAAGACTCATAGATTTAAAATTATAAAAAGCATCATAAAAAGCCTCACAAATTTCAAATTATGAAGGGAACGATTCCCAAAAAGCCTCACAAATTTCAAATTATAAAAAATATCACCGGAAAAATCCTAGGGTTTTTCGAAAAACTTTTTATGGCTTTGCTATCAAACTAGTGATCTGGTATGAAATTTGAACAAAAAGGAAGATACCATGGAGATATAAAGCTCGTTGGATTGTAGAGGATCCTTGTGATGTAGGTCTCGACCAATCAGGGTCCGACCCGACGACACATAGAAGAACACCTTGTGCACCCAAAAAAGTGTTTTGTGAATCATCTTTTGGAAAATTTTGATGAAATGACATATTGTGGAGCTACCAATGTTAAAAAAACATGAGCAAAACTATGTGACACTTGTAGTGCAAATGGAGGACGTTTCCAATGAAAACCGACATGAACTCAGAAAATGGAAGAGAGATGAGAGAGGGAAAATCAATTTTCTATTTCTTGTGGGCAACCTACAAGCTCGAGGTGCACCTTAATGTTGATGTAATCGCAAGTGCCTCACGGGTGAGCATCGAAGGGACCGAGGCTAGCTAGGGCTATGATTCTGATGTTTGCGTGTCTGCTGGATTCTTCTGGCGTATAGACCGATGTTTCGTGCTTGCTTGATTCTGCAGGTGACGCAGCCTTTTTGACGTGCTGCGGTGATAGCCAGGGGATAGGGAGAGCATGTGGCACGTTGGGCGCAGTTGAGTTTTCAAATCAATGTGACATTAAATAATTTCAAATCAATGTCGTGCAAGGATATGATTTACATGCACTGTATAGAGGTTATTTTTTATCCATGGATATGATATACTACTACTCCGTATTTCACTTATAATGACTGATATTAGTAATTAAAGGAGCACTAGGAATACATGCGGTTTCCCAGGCTTGTTCCTTTTAGTATTAATTACATGAATTCACGTGAGTAATTAACATGGGTTTCTCTATATTGGAACCCTTCTTTCCTCGAATGCATGAAGAAATTAAGGGGAGGAAGTAATTTCACCTTTCTTGGTAATACAAGAGGTTTTATTGCATCATAGTGGGAGATGAAATGACAAACGGAGTACTTATGACAGTAGATCGCAACCACCGTTCCCATTTGCACTTGATAATAATATTCAATCTCCGAACATTATTACAGAAAGAAAGTAGAGGTGAAATTAAACAAAAGTAATCCTAAGACATCTTCTTCTTGGACCTGGATCCTTCCGCTGTCACCTACATGTTGGCGTCGTCCTTCCGCTTCCCGTGGCATCCCCTAGATCTCGTTGTCTTATTCTTATTCTTCAAGCCTCCCGCCTCCTTCTCCTTCTTCTTCTCATTGTCTATGAAGGCGGGATCGAGGGCACTCTTCTTGGAGACAAAGTCTCGTACCTTGAGAAATGGCCATAAATCTTCTGACCCCTCATCCTCCTTCTCCCTCTTATTCTTGTCGATGGAGGATGGATCGAGTGAACTCTTCTGGAAGACGACGTCTCCTTCATAGAGGAAAGACCAAGCATCCTCCTTCACCTCCTCCTCCTCCCCCTCCTCGTCCTCTTTGCTCTCTGCATGTGGCATCCCCTCCATCAGATGACGGTAAGCAGGGTCCTCGTCTGAAAAAATACCTTTCGGTGTGTCGGAATAGTACGGCCCATCAATGGACTCCCCGCTATCACCATGGTAGGTACTGATATCCTTGTTCGCCCATGCGTTGGACTCATCAATGGAGGTGCACTAATTAGAGCAGCTTCGTGGCATTTTTGTGTGTGTGGTGGCTTGGCCGGCCTAAAGGGACAGGGAGAGACAGAGAGAGTTCTTCACTATGTGCGTCGTGCCTAGATGGGAGAGGTGATCGTTGTTGATGGCCGCTTAAAAAGGCTTGCTCGGGACATCTAAGTGTTTCCACGTGTCATAGGAGCAGCCTCGTAGTACCCTTCCATCGTTTTTTTGACAAGAGTTCTCTTCCATCGTTTTTTACAAGAGTTCCCTTCCATCGTTGAAATAAGATTAGTTTAAACCCGTATTATCCATTGGAAAAAACACTGAAAGGTATTTAATAGTTCAGTTTATTCAGAAATCAAAATGTTTTCTAAATAATTTTAAAAATATTTTCATGCCAAACTGGGCCTTAATATCTGAACCGAGCCAATCCGGAGCATGGATGATCAATATTTAGATGCCAAATGGCAAAATGGGGCCTTTATTTCTAAACTGGGGTAGTATGTGCCAAGGATGATCACCGATGTGCCTGTCAGCCTTTGATTCCAGGGAGTACAACTTACCAATTTATTACTACTTGGAATATACATAAATCTAAATTTAGTCGAGCGAGAAAATCTCCCGCTATCCAATGTTTCAAACATCTTGGAATCCCCCTTCGACCCCTAGTGAAGTTGGTTCGTTGCGGCTTCAATCATAATTTCCCTGTTCAGTACCTCTATAGCCCCGCCTCTACCACCGACCCCCCCACCCCCACCCACCCACACACACAATCCTCACCCCCAACTGCGCAAGCCCTGCTAAAAACCCTAGATCTACCTTCACCACCTTAGATCTGATTCACCATCGTCACTATGCACTTCACCAG
Source organism: Avena insularis (assembly GCA_023614405.1). Lineage (NCBI taxonomy): Eukaryota > Viridiplantae > Streptophyta > Magnoliopsida > Poales > Poaceae > Avena > Avena insularis. The sequence goes on from CM042690.1 coordinate 511,821,242, forward strand.
ATCTGCTTCATCGACCCACTCTCCTAGCATGCTGAACACATTCCCACCGCTAGGAATCTTCTTCTTCGCTGCTGTCATCCAGTGCTCGGAGGAACCCCTATTCTGCTTCACCTTCGCCCACAAGCACCGCAACCGCAGCACCCTCGACAACCTCGACATCACCACCCAAGATTCGTAGGATGCCTAAACATTGTCTCAACCGAGGTAAGCATATCTCCTTGGAGTTTGGTAAGATAAATATGTAGCAGTTAACTGTATTTTGTATTGGTGCTACTTTTGTGGTAACTTACAAGTGCTATACTTGTTACCCATATCTTCCTAAATAAAAATTTTGTAGTCAGGTTTAACCGTACGGCATTCAACTGCGATTTTGTACGCCATGGCGAAATATGAGTCATCCAACGATTAACACATTTTTTTCATTATCTACTTTATTATGATGCGGTTATAATTTCTCTCTAGCTTGGCGTAGGCTATGGCACTAACTATTATTTCCTGCTTGATGATGTTCTCCTATCTATGCAGTTTACATTCGTTATACTGCTTCCACTAAGATGTCTGTTTTATTTGCTTCTTCTTACCCCACGATTCCTAACAGTTTGTTGTTGTTATGCAATGAACAGCTGCAGTTTACACTAGAAATCGTAGAATGAATGGCCCCTATAATCTCGTAAGTATCTATTGTTTTTGTATCACTTCATGCTTACATCTGTGAGACTGGAACCTTTTTGTGTTTACTATTCGCTGCACCATTATGCAGAGGACCAACAATGAAGTATGGAGCCCACCAGTCCAATTACTTGATGCAGCAGACATCATCGATGAACATACCTATAACCAGATCAGCAACCCTAAGACTCTACATAGAGCTACTATAAGCATGCCCCCTTTTTTAAGGTTTAAGTCCCCTCGTGTCATGCCATTTACTCTAGTTGAGTTGTTATTTTTGTCGGAGGCACTTGGGTGATTATGACAAGGCCACACATGCAACAGAATCCAATATAACAGAAACGGAAGGATCATAATAAATCGTTCAGATCAAATCTCACTCTAGTATCTGCCACGTGTATGGCTATTTTAATATGAGGCACATGATAGTACACTTTGTCTTTGGGCAGACAATCAAAAAATTTAAACAATCTGACTATTTGATTAGAGGCACACATCTATTTATCTAAAATGATTTGGCTAGTCTATTATAGGCACACGTCTATTTCTAATTTGACTGGGGCACTATAATAGTTTGTTGATGATTACAACAATACGATCGACCTAAGTTTCTAATCCAACAACACATTGAGTATACTAGTTAATATTAGCTACACTGTTTAAATGCTTATTTTTCTTTTTTGTAAATGCTTGTCTATTAGTTTAAGGAGCTTTAGGCAGGGCATGCACTTCTTTTTTACTACATTTGCTAGATTTCCATTGTCTGGTGCCTGCCTAGTTATGCTCTCAGTTGCTGCATTCATTACATTCATAATTTGCGCATTCTGCTTTGATCAGTCTGCATGAGGTCCTTGTGTTGAGTGCTTACATTGCTATAAAAGACCAAATAATATTTTGAAAATCTTTGAGAATGAACATGGTAGTTTTGTTCCTTTGTATGAAGTTGTAACTTCTTTTATCTTAGTTTTAACCTTCATCAAGTAGTGCAGTCATTTCACAAGGCAGAAGTGATAGTTACACACGATCTCATCCCTCTATGAAGTCTACTGTTCTAGTTATTCCGTAAGAAAGAGATGTATGATGCCCTGTTGTTACTAATTGCTTTCTTCCTTTTAGCAAAAGGACTGATTTGAAATTCTTTGGTTTTTGTTTTCCTTGGTAATGATGTTATATGACGTTTCTTTTTATTTTAGGCTGCTAATATAAATATGAAGGCAGAACATAAAACAACTACCTCAAGTGTAGATCTCTTTGGACAGAGCAGTAGTGATAGTGCGTATTGCTCACGTAGGTACACGATCTCGACTGCTCCATATATTCCAGCAGAAAGAATTTTTGGTGGTGCACTCCAAGATGCACTTGATGTAGTTGGACATGAAGCCAACAGAACAGATGCAGTAATCTCCATCGCAAGGAAGGAGTTATCTGAGTTGAAAAATAGGCAAGCTTTGATGGAGAATCTACTTAATAATATCCACAACAAGTCTCGTGGTAATCCCATTGTTACATGTGAGGCGGTGCGAGCTCCCTAAAAGAAACATTTTTGAAATTGAGATTATATTGTTTATCAACTGTGTTGTACTCCGATGATGCTTTACAAGCTACTGAATTTTTTCAGGACTGTAATAATTTACTATTTTTCTAGTTATAATTTTTTTCCACAGTTCCAGAATTCATTTAGCATTCTAGAGAACTTGTGTTCTTTGTGTATCCACTTTTATGTCCTGGCAATGGACCTAAGTTAGATAGGCTTAAATAGTAGCAGGCCCACAACAGTTGTATCAGTCCTTGATGGGCCGCCAATCAATGGTGACGGGCCTACACCGATGCCATTATACTGTAGAATTTGATCGCAAAAGGCCAGAAAAGTAAAAGACCAGAACAGTAAAAGACCAGAATAGTAAAAGGCCAGAATAGTAAATGTCTAGACCAATAAATAACTAGAACAGGGAAAGGCCAGAATAGTAAAAGGCTGGTACAGGAAAATGGTAGGATGCCAGAACAGTAGAAGACTGGAAACATTAACAAGGCTAGAATAGTAAAAAGGCCAGAACTTTCATAGGCCAGAAACATAGCAGCCCGTTTATGGGACTAAATAGTACAAGGCCGGAACAGTAAAAGTCCAGAATAGTAAAATGCAGTAATGGTAGAGGGCCGTAAGGGCCCGTGATGGGTGCGAAAAAAGTGACAGGCCCACAACAGGCCTTTACAGTAACAGATGGACTTGGCCCAGGCGGGGAATGGGCCGCATAGTGTTGCACCAAGGTGGACCTTCTGTAGGATAAAACAGTGTTGGGCCTGAAAGTTTAGGGGCCGTGGATGGCTGCACTAATGGGCCCATTTCAAACAGTGCAGGACGAAACAGTAACGGGCCTTCTTCTTATTGGGCTCTCCTCATGGGCCATCCCACTTAATATTTAGCAGGCCTTGGCTGGGCCTAGCTTCTGCCACGGTTTCTGTGACAGTTAACGGCGGTAACCAACCGTTAATGGCGGGTGCCACATGTCAGTTTGCATGATGTCAGCATTCAACATGGCTGGCGAACATATTTACGACAGAACAAGTTTTCGTGGCTGAAGGGTGTGATCCGCCACGGTCGGGAAAAAACCGTGGTTGATTTATTTGTGACGGGGCTTTTACCATGAAGGCCATCCGTCACGGAAGACTTTTTGGCCATGAAAAACGGGCCTTCAACCACGAAAATCGTCTGTTGTAAAAGCCAACTTTTCTTGTAGTGAACCATCCTTCAAATAGATCAACTCTCTTTCTCGATCCAAGATAAGTGATTCATCCAACTAACTTTTAGTTAGACACCTCGCACATGGCCATGCTTTCCAAATCATATCTTCTAAGAGGGCCTAGATAATATCTCTCCAATCGTAGGGGAAAATCCCATCTTGGTCATCCACATCACGTAGCTTGATTCTCGGCCGACCCAAACTCTACCTTTATAACTTCCCTTTGACAGAACAATGTTTGACAGAACCTAAGTCAGTGATCCACAACTCGGATTATGCAATAACCTCAGGTCTAAGGATTACATTGATTGATACATACAAATGATGACTTGTTCTTTATATCTCAATATGGGCAAGTCCACCTCGCTAAACTCTTTAGTCGAATCTGTGTAAGTTAGAATAGTACCACCATGCCCATGAGAAGTGGAACTGAGTCATCATCCGACTTTCACATTAGTCTAAGTTGTGTGTCCAACACAATGTCAATAACCAAGGACAATTAATGTGAACAACATAAATACATAGTTCCAAAACCAAATCACATATTCAATGATACATATCAGAAGTTCATACAAGGATAATATAACAACTTGATGAATAAATTGGGAATAATATCATACATGATTGCCTCTAGGGCATATTCCCAATAGTCTTCCACTTGCACTAGAGTCAGTCATCCGACATTACATGTCTAGGTATCTAATCCACATAGCTCCCAGGTCCGCCTCATGCTTCTTCCATGGTAGCGGCTATCTTAACGAATCCACAATGTTTACATCTATGTGTACCTTGCATACATTGATATCACGATGATCGACAAATTTCCGAATCAGGTGCTAACGCATAAGTATATGTTTGTTCTCCTGGTGTTGTCTAGGTTCCTTGGCTTGTGCAATAGAACCATTGTTTTCACAATACAAGTCTAACAAATTGGACGAGCCATGAACCACACCAATATCCATGAGGAAGTTCCTCATCAAAATGGCTTCCATTGCCGCCTCCAAGGCGGCAATATACTCAACTTTTGTTGTAGACGTAAGCATAGTCTCTTGCTTGGAACTCTTCCAGCTCACATCCCCTCTATTTATCAGAAACACTTATCCGGATTTCAAATGAGAATCATCTGAGTCATTAACATAACTCGCATCTGTGTAACCCTTTACACTGAGTTCATCCTCACCTCCATAAACTAGGAATGTATCCTTAGTCTTCTCAAGTAGTTAAGGATATTTTTAGCTGCTGCCTAGTGGATTTCTCCAGGGTCAGCCCGGTATCTACTCACAACACTTAGAGCATAGGAAACATCCAGACTTGTACAAACCATAGTGTATATGATGGATCCGACTGCTAAAACATATAGAATCACACTCATCCGACTTTGCTCATTAGCCCTCATAGAACACTGAGTCTTGCGAAGTTTTACACCATGGGACATCGGTAAGAACCCTTCTTAGAAGATTCCATGTTGAACTTCTTCAACACTTTGTCCAAATATGTACTTAATCCAATGAGCCGCCTTGATAAATATCTATAGATTCGGATTCCTAGAATGTAAGTTAACTCACCCAAGTCTTTCATCGAAAAACTCTTTTCGAATGATTCCATGGTTTCTTGCAACATCTAGATATCATTTCCAATCAGTAATATGTCATCCACATATGAGATCAGAAAGTTCACTTTGATCCCACTAAACTTCTTGTATAAACAAGAATCATAATCACTCTTGATTAAGCCAAACGATTTGACTACCTCATCAAAGCGAATATTCCAACTCCAAGATGCTTGGTTCAACCCATAAATGGATTTCTGAAGTTTACACACCTTGTAAGCTTTAGCCGGATTGACAAAACCCTCGAGCAGTATCATATACATGTCCTCGGTTAAATTTCCATTAAGGAAAGCCGTCTTGACATCCATCTGCCATATCTCATAGTCGAAATAGGCTTCTATAGCTAACATGATCTGAACTGACATAAGCATCGCTATAGGTGAGAAAGTCTCATCATACTCAACTCATTTAACATGTTGGAATACCTTCGTGACAAGGCATGCTTTATAGATAGAAACATTTCCATCCATATCAGTTTTCTTCTTAAAGACCCATTTGCACTCGACGGGTCTTCCACCGTTTGGCAGATCAACCAAATTTCAAACTTGAATTTCATCCATGGACTTTAACTCGAATCTCATGGCTCCAAGCCACGACTCAGAATCAGATCCCATCATTGCTTCCGAATAAGTTGCCGACTCATCACTATCCAACAGTAAAACACCACGAACACTTCGTAATCTGGCTGATCTCCGCAGTGCAGGTGTAGTTGTCGTCTCAGATACCACGACCAGCTCAACCTCCAAGGCTTTTTCCGACTCGCTACTGGCCGGTTCCTCTCAAATTTCTTTGAGCCGTACCATAGTCCCACTGACTCCCCGACTAAGAAACTCTTTCTCAAGGAAGACACCGTCTTGAGAAACAAAAACTTTGACCTCTTGTTGGTTGTAGAAGTAGTAACCCAAGGTTTCCCTTGGATACCCCACAAAAATACACTTATATGACTTGGCCGTGAGCTTGTCTGACTGAAGTCGCTTGACAAAAGCTTCAAAACCCCAAATATTAAGAAAATATAGACTCGGCTTCTTGCCAATCCACATCTCATGCGGTGTCTTTTCTACCGCCTTTGATGGTACTCTATTTAGTGTGAACACTGCAGTTTCTAGATAACCCGAAAATGATAATGGGAAATCCGTCCGACTCATCATTGATCGTACCATGTCTAACAAGGGCCGATACCTCCTTTCTGACACACCGTTTCTCTAAGGTATTCCCGGTGGAGTTAGTTGGGGAACTATTCCACAACTCTTCAGATGGTCATCAAACTCATGGCTCATGTACTCACCTCCTCGGTCCGATCGAAGAAATTTTATTTTATTTCCAAGTTGATTCTATACCTCATTCTAGAGTTCCTTGAACTTTTCAAAGGCTTTCGACTTAGGTTTCATCAAGTAGATATATCCATACCTACTCAAATCATTAGTGAAGCTACTGAAGTGCTCATAACCACCTCTGGTTGTCGTGCTCATCAGTCCTCATGCATCACTATGTATTAGTCCCAATAAGTCAGAAGCCCTTTCATCACTCTTTGCAAAACATCTCTTGGTCATTTTGCCGAGTAGGAAAGGTTCGCATGTCTCAAACGACTACAAGTCAAATGAAGTTAGGAGTCCATCATCATGGAGCTTCTTCATGCGTTTATGACTTATATGACCAAGCCAACAATGCCAAAAGAAAGTCATATTTAGATCATTTGGTTTCAACCTTTTCACATTTATGTTATAGACCAATTCACAATCAAGATTCAAAATAAATAATTCAACCTAGAAGGATGCAAAGATGTGAAACATATCATTCAAATACAAAGAACAACCATTACTCTTAATAGTCGACTCATAGCCTTGTCTCATCAAACATGAGGCAGAAATAATGTTTCGACTAAGCACTGGAACATAATGACAATTATTCAGCTCCATTAAGAATCCGGAATGTAAATGAAATTGCATCATGCCGACTTCCAACACAGCAAATCTTGCCTTGTTGCCGACTCGAATGTCAACCTTGCCTCTCTACATGCTCCTGGTTCTTACTAGTCCCCGCAATGAGTTACGGATGTGAATCACTGATGCAGTATCATATACCCAAGAACTATTAGGTGCATCATAAAGATAAATGTCTATAACATTGCAAACAAGCATACCTGAGTCGGAAGACCTACCTACACTCTTGGCTTTATCAGCCGGTCCTCTTCTAGTGGACATCCTCCTTGCAATAGAAGCAGATGGATCCAACTGAATGCGATGGCTTAGTCCCTGAGGAAGCGCCTGGGATCGGGTTCTGAGCCTTGCCTCTCAACTTTGCCTTCTTCTTCTTAGTCCAATAACGCTTCTTGAACTTAGCCTTATTCTTCACCATCAACACTTGACTAGCGCCTTTCTTGAGATCCGTCTCTATCTACTTGAGCATCCCATGTAATTCAGTGAGCTTCCTATCCATACCATGCATGTGGTAGTTCGATATGACCTGACCATCCACACTAGGAAGAGAGATCAGAATTATGTTCGTAGCAAACTCTTCGCTAATGGGATAACCCAGCCTTTCCAGAGACTGCACATAACCAACCATCTTGATCACATGTGGACTCATTGGATTGCCATCCTTAAGCTTACAACTCAGCAAAGCTTGAGAGACTTGATACCTCTCAGTATTTGCCTGAGTCTAGAACATGCTTTTTAGGCTTTCGATCATATCGTATACCTCAACATTCTCGAACTGTTTCTAAAAGTCTGGTTCCATGTGAGCAAGCATAAGACAACTAATTTCCGTGGACTCATCACAAGTTCTAAGGTAGGCATTGGTGGCAGCGACTCGCATGCATTCTCATTTGACTCATCTAGAAGTGGGTTGTCTAGGACATGGTTCCTCTTTTCTTGCTTGAGAACAATTCTCAGATTATGATACCCATTGGTGAAATTAGTTCCATTACGCTTATCTTTCTCTAGGATAATTCTCAATGCAGAACTGGAAATTTGAGGGAGATTGCTAGGTGCCATGGATCTACAACAGAAAATATGCAAAACACTTAAGACATGTATCCATAAAAGAGCAAGCATATTAAAACATTTTAATACTTATGCTCCCACTAGAACCAATACCCCTCTGATGGTTACTTAGTGATTTAGGATCCTAAATAAGCAAGCCGACTAGTGAGGTTTAGCATCACCACTAGTCGTCAAGTTATCTAGGTAGACAACTTCTTGTCAACCCCATCTCATACGACTCCGGTTGGTCAGGTGGCATCACATGCCCTGGCTCCCGTTCGACTTTCCCCCGAGCCCCACAATTGTTGTGATAGACCCGTCTAGATTACTGAGTGCTTCCACTATAAGATTTCGACTTGAACCCACCTTGTCAAAAAGAATTGATAGCACCTCAATTTTATGAGCCCACTACCAAAAATGTCTGACTTGTGATGGTGCAACACTAGCGGGGAAACCGACTAGACTTTCTTTGAGGGATTAAATTCTACCAACTATCTAATAGAACTAAAATAGAGACATAACAATAACACAAATAAAGAAATTATAGTGTGAAATGGTATGGCTCTCTTCCTAGTGATCTCCATCTCCAAAAAGCTTGTAATTTGACTTGTGTGAACTCTTGTCCTGTGCCGCCTTACTCCGTGTAGTCGACTTGTACATTGACTTGCATGCCATCCGGGTTCTCCAAATAGCCACACTATCTAGTAAAGTAAATTGTATAGAGAATCCGACACGCGGGTCGTAATACCATAAAATTACAGCACCTAGGCTCCAACCGGCTGACGAAAACTGTGATTCGTAGATTACATATGGGTTACACACATCACATGCACATAAGCCATACCATTCACAACATCATGCTGCAAAAACAAGTGATGGATAGATATGATATCTACCGATGTTGTGAAACTAGCAACAACATCTAAGGCGCTAGGATAGGGTGAAGCCGACGGGCCCAAATCCGGACGTTGATTTCTTCATTGAATAAAACAATTTTACCCAAATATGATCCATACTCGATTCGATCAAACTCCTTTGATCTTCGATCACTGCATCTGGATTTACGTGTCACGGTCTACCCCGATGGCGGAAGCTAATCGGTAGTGGTATGTCATTCCATAACCTCAGCGGTATAATCATGGAAACCAGATCATCCATTCCCCAAGTACAGTTGATCCAATCAACCTTGTACAAAACCAATATATCTCATAGATCGACCACCAAAATAGCAAATAGATCTAATCTAATGCCAACCGCATATCACATATGCGCGATCTCAAGCCTAAAACCAGAAGCTATCACTCTGATACCACCGTTGGGCCACGTAGAGATAAAAAAATCCTACGCGGTGATCCCAAGATCTAGCTGAGGTACAAGGCCATGAGGATTACCACTAGACACATAGTCGCGGAACTGATGAAGCGCGTCACTTGATTCAGTGTAGACCTCACGATTCGATCCAATCCAAAATCATCGAAGTACTGATCATACAACACCTCTGCCAGTATCCACCCATAGGAGGAGGAGCACATGCGGTGGACTGCTAGGTCTGGTACGGTGGCTGGACTGAAAAGGAGCTAGGGTTTCCAACGCATGGAATGACCTAACCGTGCCCCTCGGGCATCTGCGCCCCAGTATATATAGGGAGTGAAAGTGGGCTCCATTCACTTCTGGCCCATTCACTAAAGCCGTTATAAGTCACTGTGAGTCCAACTCACTAATACAGTTTGTGTCCGATTGAGGTCCAACCCAAACCATTTTCTGGTTCGGGTCCAACCCAAACAAATTTCTGGTTCGGGTCTAGCCCAAACTTGCTTCCTCTCTTAAGTGTGTGACCCGACACCTCATGGTGACTCGGACCCGACATACCATCAAGTTATTTTCTGGCACTTTTGCCGGGGAGCATAGCGCTAAGTGTTTATTTCTTGACGTTGCAAGTGTTGAAACCATAGATGATCTATGTTGAAGACAGAGGATATATGCATTTAGGAAGAACTTTTCTACCTCCTTCTATTGAATGTGTACCAAGAGAAAGACGCTATAGACGTAAGCACCATACTTCCTTTGATGGCAGATTTATCCTTTGTCTCCGGGGAGGAAAAGCCTAAAAAATTGAAGGAATATGGATCTCCTTCTATGCTTTTCAATAGAAACCCTATACTTTATCTGATATAAAAGGCATTGAATTTAATTTAGACCCTGAAATAATTTGTATGATGTAAGAAGATTCTTTTGTAGGAAGGGATGATGAAGATCCAAGTCACCATCTGACAAAGGTACATGATATATGTAATGCTCTCAAACCAGCATGACTACCCAAAGAATTCGTCCTTCTTAAACTTTTCCATTGGTCCATGAAAGATAAAACTTTTAAATGGCTATAATCTTTACCTGATAAAACTATAAATAGTTGGAAAGATTATATTAGAGAATTTATGCAAAGGTTCACTTCTTTCAATAAGATGATGCAGGCCAAGCAAGATATAACTAATTTCCTTCAGAATATTGGAGGAAGTTTTGCACAAGCTTGGACTAGATTTTTTGGACTACATGTGAGAGTTCCGAATCATGGATTCTGAGAAGAGTTAATTGTGCATTACTCTTATAATGGACTTACAGATGAGTTTAAAAAATGATTCCACTGGAGGATCTTTGAATGAGTTGACAGCAAAGGAAGTAATGAACCCATTCTCGGTATGATCTTCAAATGATGAACAATACAATTCCAATGCAGAGGTCGAACCAAAGAAAGGTATGCCTTTTGTAACACTCAAACTTATGCCTGAGGTTAAGAAGTCAGTGAAGGAAAAAGGTATACCGGTTAAAATAGTTAAGGAAAATAAAATTAATGTGCTCAGACCTTTATAACTATCACGTGTCAGAATGCAGAAATCAAGGATCTCTCACACCCCCATTTGGTTTGGGGGTGGGAACTAAGGTAATACAGCCTCAGCTCATACACGAATCACACACACCACACACGATGTTTTTACCCAGGTTCAGGCCACCCTTCGGCTAACAACTCTACATCCTGCTTTGGTGGATTATCTTGTGGATATCTTACAACGAGATCAACAATCTAGTGCGGGGAGCCGCTTTCAGCTAGCTTCTATGCTTCCTAGGCGTCCTCTTTGTTTCAATCGCACATTTTCTCCATGGGACTATCTTAGTTCTAGATCTTCTTTCCTTCTCCTCTCCAACTCTTTCTCAACTATTCTCTAACTCTCTTTCTCTCTCGACACCGCTGGGACGTACCAATTATTCCTCTCTCAACCTTATCTCTTCTCAAAACCTTGCTCTAAACCCTTCTCAAACCTCTTTCTCCAATAACTCTCCTTCTCTCTACCATGGCCAAGTCCCTCCTTTTATACCGTAAGGGGGTACATAGAGGCTAGTGTGCATGCTCTTTCCTATCGTTCCCGCTATCCACAGTTGTCGTGCCACGCGGGTGATGACCCAAAATATATCGAGCTCGTTGGGGAACCCCAATGTAACATCCCAATTTCAGCAACCCTGATTAGTTGTCTAGAATGCAAAAATCAGGGGGAACAAAAACTTTTTCCTGTTAAGTGTTGCTGTGTTTGCTTGTTGATTGTCTGTGCCTATGCTTCTGATTGTATAGCTTATGATAAACTCCTTACCTCAACATCAGTTGACAAAAATCTATTTAGCAAAACTATCCTGACTCATTTTACATAATCTCAAATGTTCTGGCATTTCAAAACCCGATCCAAGATGCTTATGTAACCAAAGCTATTTTAGTAGCTTCTATTGAAAAAACTATGGAGAGACATATAATATAATCTCCTTATGTTTTAGAGACAGAACCTTCAACTACTCTTACCTCTAGGATCTCCAAAACCTTTTTGTAAGCTTCTGAATTCTATTGTTGGTAGAGATACTAAGGACCTTACCTTTTTCAAACTACAACCTATTCAAAATACCCATCCTTACATCAAGCTAAGCTTGATGGTAACCCTAGTAGTAGTTGATTTGTTTGTAAGATGAGTTGCCTTGATCTGTTGTTTGACTTGCCTGCTTAGAAGTAGTATGAGCTAATCTAAGAGCTCATCCACTAGGATCAAGATACTTTAAAATACCCACACCCAAAGCAAGTATACAAAGCAAGATCAAATCACTAGATACTAGGTGATCATCTAAAACCCTTGCCCAGATCAATTCTGTAGTGATCCACTCTAGAAGTTTCCAAGTCAATGGAGACCAATATCAAGCCTGGATCCCTTCTACTCAATCTACTTCCCAACATCATCCACTTGATGATGCTTTGGTACTTTGCAACCCATCAAAATCATCACCACCCAGATTCTAGTCAAAAACCATAAATCTGCCAAATTTGGCTAAGTCTGGAAAACTATTTCCAACATCACCTTTTTGAATGCCTCCCTTTCTCAACCCTTGTGAATTTTTGTAAATGCATCTGAACCAACTTTTTAACCATACTAAGTACTACCAAGGACCACTCTTTCCCTTGGTTAGATAACCCTCCAACCCACTTGTTCTTGATGGTTTTGCAGGCAAGAAATTAACTTTTTCTGCAAATCTAGTCATCATGCCTACTTTAATAGAAGCTCACACCACCATCCAACCTTCTATGGACCAACTCTTTGCATGGTTGTGTTCTACTCATATAGGTATATCATCATCTACTTCAATTTCTCCAATTGGATCTTGGTACTTCTTAAACCCACATGGTTTTGAAGGCTAGTTGATAATCTGCTTTGGCAGGCTTAATTTATTCAATGTTTGGAAACAATCCTTGGAAATCTCAAACATGATCAAGCCCAAAATTCTGTACCATGGTGATATAAATAACTTACTCTATCGATCCATCTATCCCATGCCCCAAGGGGAGATCTGAACTCCTAGATACACCCATGTTTTGATGGTATGAAATTAACATCACCTTAGATCCTTAATCTAGGGTATTCCACCAAAATCAACTTGGATCCTCCAACCCCAAGGTTGCAAATGCTTGCTACACCTTGTTCACATCATATAACTTGATCACCAAGATTTATCAAATATTATCCATAATTATTATGGCTCCAAATCCAATAAATCTCTTTAATAGTCAAAATCTCCAAAACTCCTTTCCCAAAGGAAAGTTTGGTTTTTACCAAAACACTTCCCCAACTCTAAGCACTTTTGAGATCCATATATCATACCCTAAATTCCAACTTCAAAAATAAATATTTTTGCAGTTTTTTATTATTTCTTTTTGCCCATTTTCTTAAATGGCTGAATTGGAATAATAATTGTTTTAAATACTTTTACCTTCCAATAAATCTTGGGAAAATTCTCCTAAGTGTGTATTCACATTTGGGATCATCTCACATCAAAATCCAACAGAGTCCATTGTAAAAATATCAAATGAGCTCCAATACTTCACTTCTGGAGTTTTTGAATAAATGGATTTAAATGGACTTATGATCTTTTGAAAAATCCCAAATAATTCCTGGAGGTGTGTCTTGACCTCAACTACCCACCAGTACCATTTCCCCTTCTTGTCCAATGCAAGTTTTTAGACTTTCTTCATATCCATCTATTTGATCAAAATTGCCAAGGAGACAAATCCTCAAATCAAAAACCCACTAAACCTTACCAACCTGGTCAAGCAAGCTTCCCCAACACAAGCTGTTTTGGTGGCCAGGTACGACATGTTTCGTCGCCGGCGTCGAGCTCCGACGAGATCACTCTCGGGCGTCCTCGCGTGAGCCCTGCACCAACGTCGAACCCCATCGTGCCGCCCCTCCCTAGGCTCGCCGTCTAGCGCTGTGTCGTCTCCGCCCATCCCCGGCACCTCGCGCGCCCCCTAGTGAGCTCCCTGACCCTATCGGTGCCGCCCCTAGGGTTTCTGACCTACCGTGCCGTTGAGAGGAAGAGGACGAGCCAGGGTCATCCATAGCCCTTTAAACGGACGACCCCCGTCCCTCCATACCCATTCGCCCTCCCGCCCTCACTGGCAGACGGGCCCCGCCCGTCAGGCTCGAAACCATCTCCTCCCGTGCTGAGAGAAGCCGGGTGGGCCGACTTCGTTGCTGGGCGGCCAGCGGTCGCTAGATCCGGCCCACTACAGCATTTCCTCTTTTTCTTTTTAGCAGATCTATTAATTAGAGAAACTACCTGCTAGGATTAAATCCAAATAAAAATGGAAATCACAATATTTTGTCCAGATCCAAATTTCTAAGGGTTCCTTCATGTTTTATGCAACATGCAGAACTGGTCTTGTGCCTGGAATAATTTTTATCATTTATGATAAATTAATCCACTAAAAGTTGTCCTCTACACTAAATAAATTCCCTAGCAAATTTTATAAACCTTAATGGAATAAATCCAATTGTGTCTGGTAGGTGTTGCATGTACCTATCTCCTGGAGTTAGCCTCATGCCAAGGGGAGCATTTGTTCTCCTATAATAGAAATAACCATAACTGAGAATATCTGCCTTCGGTAAATTTTCTAGGTCAAACCAAATGAGGTATTGGCCTGATTCCACCTCCCAGTACAACCTAGTATCAGCATCTATCAAACCCCAGTAGCTCAGATTTTATGGAGCTCTGGATAAATTGTAGTGAATTAAATACTTCTGTCAGTGGTATTATGACTAGCTAAATCACTCCAGGAGTTTGACAACTCCAAAAAGAGTGAATCCAATTCCTACAGAAAGGTCTTCTAAATGCCTACCATGTTCCTTTGGAATCAAATCAAAATCTAATGTAGATTTAATCTGGTGAAAAAGACAACTTGCCTACAGAACTACCTTGGGAATTTCCTGAGGGCATTATGCTAATTATCTTGACATGAACCCAACTCTCAGTGAAAAATTACCTCATGCCTTACCTAACCACCCAAGGAAATAGTTTTTGGAGCTCTAGAACTTTTCTGGTGAATTATTCCCAAAAACTAGAAGTTATTTCACTAGAAAAATCATAACTAAATAAAGAAAAGTGATAAAATAGTGAAACCACTTTTGTTGGTTTCATTTTATCAAATCCTATCTGTTGGTATCATTTTTACTCAATGGTATAATACTGAATAGGTCATTGTTCCAAAAACCCCTCGTAGGTAGTTCCTCGACAATAAACCCTAAGGGGTGTTCCTTCCCTTCTCCAAGGCCATCTCAATCTCCTAAACCCAATCCTCTCAAAACCTACTGATTTGAGTAATGTGTGGTATGTTTGTTTGCTGTATTGTAATGATGCTTGTATGCCTTGTTTTGATTGTGGTCTTGCTTGTTTGCATGTATACTCGATGACGATGATAGTTGCGCTTGTATTGACGCCGAGAAGAAGATATCTTATTATTATTGGTATTGGTATTCTTGGTTATCTAAAGAAGAAGTCCAGGGACATATTGCCATATTGCAGATCATCAGGCAAGCCACCTTCTTGCTCATAAGCCTTGTCCTACTATTTCACTTACGCATGTTTTATCTACAGTTTACTAAAACTGCATTGTTTTACTATATGTTGATGTATATATGGTAGTGGTTTGGCTCCTCCGAACTATTACACTTTGGTACTAGTAAGTACAACCCCCTTGGGTGACACCTACTTGTCCATAGTAGAATAGATGGTGTATCTCTCCATAACCCTCTAGAGACCTATTTTAGCCAAAGCAAAGCTAGAGGATGGGAAGACCCCGGCAAAAGTTTACCAAATGTTTTCTGATAAAACCTTGGGAAGGTGGTGTAGGGGTTCCGCGCATGAAAATAATAAAATTTTACCCTACGCCCCTGAACCCCTGAAGCTGCCAGGACCTATCTATTAGTAATACAGTAACGGGAGGGGCTTTTCGCGAACTTACCCTTGAAGACCGAAAATCGTTGTCAACGCTAAGGAGAGCGTGGTTGATGTAGACGAGCCGAAGCTGACCTCAAGGTCGTGATGAAGTCCTTGCACTCCTTCTGGCTCCAACGACTTGAGTGCCTCAAGTGCGACACCTCGCGGGGAGTTACACACGTCCGGTGCCTGACGATGACTCCCACTTCCCCGATCCAGCAGCAGTTGCGGAAGTAGAGCTCCCGAATCCGAATCCCACAGCGCGACGGCGCTCCACGGTGAAGATGCCTCTCGCTCGCGCAGTCTAGACTTGGGACCACGGTGAAGATGTCACGAGAGAGAGAGAGAGGGGGAGAGAGAAAATATCAATTGGAGGTCCTCCCAGAAGTGGGGAGAGCTTTATTGATTATTGGTGTATTTATCTATCCAAATACCCCTACTATATATAGGGGGAGGATGGGGTACACCCTCCCTCAAAGTCCCGGGGTGGGACTAATCATGGGAGATGGGTGGGGTGGCGCACCGGCCAGCCCCCACCATGGGCCCCACATGGGGAAAGGCCCACTAGGGCCGCCGGCCACCCCCTAGGCCCTTCCTAGGGGTGGGATCCCCTCTTGGGCCTTTTCCCCTCCGAGAATTGGCCCATTAAGCCTTTGACCTTTTATTTGATTTTTCTCTTTATTAAATAATTATGAATAAATGATTAAATTAATATTTAACATTCATTCACACATTATTCAATCTCTGTGGCCATGGAACACCTTCCACCTCCACTCCGGACATCCTCCGGACTTACCGAAACCCTTCCGGTTTTCTCCCTACTATTCTTCGGTGATTCTACCGATCCTATAAACACTCTCTAAGCATCATCAAGCCCTTAAGCGTGATACCCCACGGTTCGGGAACACTCCAAACATGGTCGGGACACTCCCGCACCAATGATCGACAGAGGGACCTGGATGGCCATGTGACCCCTATGCGTTCCACCAAGATCTTTTGTCGTTTGAACCGGGACAGTCGTGTCTTATTCCCTTTGTCTCTCGATACTTGCATTAACCGAGATCTGATCAATGACATCACCATGTCGTGTTCAATCTCATTACCAAACAATGCTACTTGACTCGTTCCGACAAGTGATATCCCTGTGATCAAATCACACGTTGCGCAGCTTTTGGATATAACCTCTCCGAGTGGGCCCTTGAGTATCTTTTCCCGTCACATGGACGGACAAATCATGCTCTTGAATTATATTGCCTCTACGGTTTCCTCCGAATACCTGAACACACCTTTATGACCACCGTTTTACCAGATGGCGTTTGATGCTATCTAAGCACTCTCGGGGAGACAATGATTGATATAGCCTCACGGTCTAAGGAATAGTCTACGAAGGTCCATTTCTAATCATCGTAACTTGAACTTCGTGACATGATCGAGTCACAATGTTTAGGTTGGGTATTGGTTCATCATCTCATTCTCAGAATGAGATGACTCCATTTCCAATTGTCATAAATGCCACATGATCAGGAAACATGATCATTTGTTGACCAATGAACCAGTGACTAGAGTTTCACTGGGAACCCCTGGTTTGTTTGTATATCACACATGTATTGATGTTTCCACTCAATACAGTTATAGCATGATATAAAACTTAATCATAAACTATATTAAATATGATAATAGTCCTTACTACTATTTGTCTCTAGGGCATATTTCCAACAGTCTCCCACTTGCACTAGAGTACAAATACACTAGCTGTATTTGTTCTCAATCATTGGCACCATATATCCGGTACCCTGAACAAGCTTGCTCATGGAAGAGGTTGAGCCTTGGTTCTGTACTTTACAGTCCCAGATCCTTTGCAACTTACTAATATCACCTTGATTGACATTGATACTTTATCATCACATGATAGCATCTGTGTGTATGTATCGTTGCTATGGCAGCAGAACGAGGCCTAATTCAAGGAGCCTAAAGTAACGTTAGATCAATCTCGAGGGCTTTCTCATGGGCACTGTGCCCTAGGACACATCATTCTATGTTAAAAGCGAACTAGCCCCGCCATAACATTATACAACACTTTAGATGGTACCCTTATCTATTATTATAAATGTATTCATCGAAACACTAGTGCACTCTGTGCAACTTTCGATGTTTTGTTCACCTTGCTTCCTACTTGATATTAATTGGTATCTAGAGGAGTTTCCAACACATTCCCTTAGAACATAACTCTTTATGCTTTTAAGATATGTCATCCTTTATGGATTTGGAAAATATGTCTACAGTTCTCTATTAGACACTACGGACAAAACTCAGCTCAACATTCTGCGATTCGAACTTAATCACTTTTAAACATTCCTTATTAGATCACATATTATGCTAAGTTATCATCATGGTTTACTAAGATAGAACCTATGTCTTAACATAGTGGATGATGATCATCGTTTTCTTTCTTTCAACCATTGATGTTAAACTTAATACTATTCCTAATTTGAGTTATTAAGGACCATTTCCTTAATTAACTTCTATTCTGAAACCCTATCCAGAATCCCTTAAGGAATACTACATAATATCATAATACACCTATTATCAACTTCTAAATCTTATAAATCATTATTTATAAGTATTTGCGCTTTCATCCTTAACATATTTAAGAATTACTCCTATAAGCTCCCACTCAAAATATGTCAATCACATATTGTTTCAGGAAGACTTTCATAGCTCCCACTCAATTTTATGCAAATTGCATGTCCTCTCACTATTTTTGAATAACTTCAAAAACCTTTGACCAAATATCAAACTTGGAGATTTACTATGAGATACTAGTGCTGTTACTAGTTTTAAATCCAGTAGACATTTAGCACATTTGAATCAAATTCATTTGAATTTGTCCAATGCTTGACAAATTTTGCTTTTGTCATTCACCCCTTTTTCCTACTATGACTTTGCAGTCATTTAGGAAAATTCAAGTAACCCTTTTACTTGTGAGATTTAGCAACAAATTGCTTTCCAATCTCAAGGGAATTTTACTTCTAGGATTTCTCATAATTTAGTTTACCATTAATTCCTTAGTAGTTCATAGGTATGTATTCTAATAATCATGAAAAATGATTCACAAATGTCTCCATATAAGATATGGATCACATTTTGAATCCTACTTCATATAGTGAAAACACTAGTGGGGAAAACACAATGATCGAAATCATTGATTCTTTCCTTCTGTGAAGAGAATTGTTCAGGAACATTGTCTGTTGCGCTTCTCAACACTCTGATGCAGGGTTTTGAATCCTCATCATGTTTTACACTATCTTCCATTTGCTCCATAATCGAGAAACATCACTAAAAGTGAGCTTTCTCAAGAATGCACCAAAATCCAAGCAATACAAGCTTTGCTTTCCTTTTGATTTCAGCTATGGATTTCGTATTCAAAGTTTCCAATGAATACACTACAAGGACTTATTTGCTATTGTTTTGGTTATATCGAATAACCCCAAAACTTTCACGAATTCAAATGGTTCACTACATCCTAATTGAGTGCTAACTATTTCTAAGCTAATGGTCTCTACATCTACACCACAACGATCTATTTGGTGCCTTCTATTCAACCCCTTTGATATCTAATATCACATTGTGATGCTTTGTATTTTGACGTTTCAAAACACTTTGCATTTCACAATTACTTTTATGCCATTCTTATAAAGTTGAATTTCATTACTATTGATCAAATCATAGTAATTGGATTCTCTTTTATATTTATACCCTTTGTTGTTGAAACACTTTGATCAAATCAAATAGTTTCATATTCATGTTTCCTTTGGTAAACTACTTTACACATTTAAAAAATCATTTAATGATAATTACCAGTTTCTTTAAACACAATACATCGAATATGTATTTACTTTTAACAATTCTTTAAACACTTCGTATTCAAGTAATACACGGTGTTCAAGTTATTTTGCCGAACTTAGGCATGATTTATATGTGATAAGAAATCAAATGACTTTCACATATTATCACATAACTTTGGATTCAAACAATGTTTTCATTCATTAATGAAATATCATTAAGTTGAGTATTTTAAACAAGGCATTTTAATGTTTTACAAATGTTCATACATTATCAATTAGTTTCAAACAACAAGGATAATTCACACATAATCAAACAAGATATGAAAACAAATAGAAATCATTCATAAAAGTGGAACAACTGTTTGTTACAAACTCATATGAATAACCGTCTCACGAAGTGTGAGACACACTAAAGAAGTTCATAATCTCTTGATTACATTAATCATCCTAAACACAAACTAAATGATAAATGTTGAGGGAGAGTGTCGTCGGCCATCATCATCTTGCTCGCCATCAACACGCAACGTCACCTCCTCTCCAGCAAGCACCTCTCATGAAGAAGGACCCGTTTTCAGCAAAACAGAACAAGTATCAGATATACTTAACAATGAAAATGTGTTTGCAAGATTATACATTTATAAAACTATATATCAAATATATACCCTCGTCGTTGACGACCTGAGCGACATCTGGTTCAACCAACACATTCCTGAGATGTGTCATGAACCGGTGGAACTCCATTGTTTCCGCGTCGCCCCTCATTATGCAAGTCCTGACTTGTGCTTGGTAGCTTGGTGGCAGCGATCGCATCACAGCGACGTTTGCAAAAGAGCCTGTAATCCAGACGTCCAGGAAGTATGTTGGCCTCATGTGCACATCATGCATGTGCTGCAAGTGGTTGTCCAGTGATGAGTTCTCCTCCATCTTAATGGAGAGGAAGTCTCCCAGCAACTCATGCTCCCAGATGCGTGTCTGCTCCATGAAATGTGTCCTCAGCTGTAGCATCGCCGAACGAGGGTTGACATCACCCACGAAAGGCCACAGCTCGTCCACCATTCCGAAATGCATCACAACTGAAATATAGGAGGCCATCTCACGACGGAGATAACGGTCTTTCCGCTCCTCTGGGGTCTCAAGGTCCGTGGGCTGATCCAAATCCATCCCGTCGAGTATGTAGTCGGCCACGTCATTCTCGCTAAGGAGAACATGGAGACTGGCAACCCAAATGGAGAAGTTCGGTCCATCTAATCTGAGCTTCTCTCCTTCTAACCATTCAATTGTCAACATGAAAGGTCCCATCTACATTTATAATTGCAAAAGGAATTTAGACTAAGTTTATATTTAAATGAGTTAATAATAACTCCACTCAGAAACACCTATCGCCAAAAGGGTTCCTAGTGATAACACGACCCCTATCAGCCACATCTCCCCCGATCGTCACGGCCATCAATGTGGGTTCAAGGGTGGACGCTAAACGTCGGTCACATCATTCATGCGACTCGTGCTCAATCTTTCGACCATCCGTGTTCTGAGGCCACGCTTCTCTAGCGTGCTAGGCTTGCCAACTCAACCTTAGTGTATTCGCTATGCAACATGGCTTACACCCACTGTATGCGAACGTAGATATGTATGACACCCAGGCCTGTAACCCTGGACCGCCTCATACCGAAGAACTTTCTTGGTGGTGCACACTAAGGGGGAACACAATCGTTGGTAATTTCAACAGGGATCATCTTATTAGGCTACTATTGAGTATCTAATACTAGCACACAATAAGACATACAAACAATAAAATTGAATATAACTGCTATGTGATATGGTCCTTCACGTCGTGATCTCCATCCGTCGCCACCGGGTTCCGGCGCCAGGGTTCCGACGCCGTAGACACCAGGGTACCAGTGTCATTCCGGCATGGTAGTTCGTCATTACCGTGACTATCTACTAAGGTGCAACAAAAGGTAATTACTTTAGCTTTGCCACAACCATATCACAAAGCAACGCCCCCTGCAAAACAAAGTTAGACGCCTCTACTTTATCTTTGCATGTTTTACATGGCTGAATGGGCTTTCGCACAAGAACCGTTCTTACCTACGAACTTTCAGCACAACGCTGATCAAGTAGTTGTCTCTACTACACCCCTTTCGGGGCCCTCCGTTGCAAATGGCATACCAACTAATGCGAGAGAGACAGACACCCCCCTAAGCCACTATATACGGTACAAGCCGTATGTCAAGCGTGGACCAGTCTCGTGAATGAACGCGTAAAGTCGTTTGGGGGCCGCTTCATCAAGCATTACTGCGATATACACAAGTACACGTGGTAGGGTAACAACTAAAAGATCAACGCCCACACGCTACATCTCGTGTGTCAAACCCGTACTAGCATTACTACGCATAGATCTAGCTCTGATACCACTGTAGGGGTTCTGCGCATGAAAACAATAAAATTTTACCCTACGTCGCTGAACCCCTGAAGCTGCCAGGACCTATCTATTAGTAATACAGTAACGGGAGGGGCTTTTCGTGAACTTACCCTTGAAGACCGAAAAGCGTTGTGAACGCTCAGGAGAGCGTGGTTGATGTAGACGAGCCAAAGCCAACCTCAAGGTCGTGATGAAGTCCTTGCGCTCCTTCTGGCTCCAACGACTTGAATGCCTCAAGTGCGACACCTCGCGGGGAGTTACACACGTCTGGTGCCTGACAATGACTCCCGCTTCCCCGATCCAGCAGCAGTTGCGGAAGTAGAGCTCCCGGATCCGAATCCCGCTGCGCGACGGTGCTCCGCGGTGAAGATATCTCTCGCTCGCGCAGTCTAGACTTGGGACCACAGTCACGAGAGAGAGAGGGGAGAGAGAAAATATCAATTGGAGGTCCTCCCAAAAGTGGGGAGACCTTTATTGATTATTGGTGTATTTATCTGGCCAAATACCCCCACTATATATAGGGTGAGGAGGGGGTACACCATCCCTCAAAGTCCCGGGGTGGGACTAATCATGGGAGAGGGGTGGGGTGGTGTGCCGGCCAGCCCCCACCATGGGCCCCACGTGGGGAAAGGCCCACTAGGGCCGCTGGCCACCCCCTAGGCCCTTCCTAGGGGTGGGATCCCCTCTTGGGCCTTTTCCCCTCCGGGAATTGGCCCATTAAGCCTTTGACCTTTTAATTGATTTTTCTCTTTATTAAATAATTATGAATAAATGATTAAATAAATATTTAACATTCATTCACACATTATTCAGTCTCCGTGGCCATGGAACACCTTCCACATCCACTCCAGACATCCTCCGGACTTACCGAAACCCTTCCGGTTTTCTCCCTACTATTCTTCGGCGATTCTACCGATCCTATAAACACTCTCTAAGCATCATCAAGCCCTTAAGCGTGATACCCCACGGTTCGGGAACACTCCAGACATGGTCGGGACACTCCCGCACCAATGATCGATAGAGGGACCTGGATGGCCATGAGACCTCTGTGCATTCCACGAAGATCTTTCTTCGTTTGAACCGGGACAGTCATGTCTTATTCCCTTTGTCTCTCGATACTTGCATTGCCCGAGATCTGATCAATGACATCACCATGTCGTGTTCAATCTCGTTACCAAACAATGCTACTTGACTCATTCCGACAAGTGATATCCCCGTGATCAAATCACATGTTCCGCAGCTTTTGGATATAACCTCTCCGAGTGGGCCCTTGAGTATCTTCCCGTCACATGGACAGACAAATCCCGCTCTTGACTTATATTGCCTCTATGGTTTCCTCCGAATACCTGAACACACGTTTATGACCACCGTTTTACCAGATGGCGTTTGATGCTATCTAAGCACTCTCGGGAGACAGTGATTGATATAGCCTCATGGTCTAAGGAATAGTCTACGAGGGTCCATTTCTAATCATCATAACTTGAACTTCGTGACATGATCGAGTCACAATGTTTAGGTTAGGTATTGGTTCATCATGTCATTCTGAGAATGATATGACTCCATTTCCAACTGGCATAAATGCCACATGATCAGGAAACATGATCATTTGTTGACCAATGAACCAGTGACTAGAGTTTCACTGGGAACCCCTGGTTTGTTTGTATATCACACGTGTATTGATGTTTCCACTCAATACAGTTGTAGCATGATATAAAACTTAATCATAAACTATATGAATTATGATAATAGTCCTTACTACTATTTGTCTCTAGGGCATATTTCCAACAGGTGGGACCTCCCAAGAGATGTTGAGAAAGAAAAAGGTTTTGTTTTACACAAATGTTGGAGGAAAACCGGAGAAAAAGGTTTACAAAACGCACCCGGTTCTTTGCAGTTTTGCCAGAACAATTAACCCGTGTGACCACATTACTCTTGATCGGGACAGGGATGGATTTGATGTTTGTCTATTCTGGTATAAGCTGCCTCACAACTACTACAGGGGATCGTTATCCCTGGAGGGTGGGTCTTCTCTGGACAAACGGTCCATGTGGGTCATCGACCGGGAGAAGGAACGAAGGGTTTGCGGACCTCCACGCGTTACTATGAGCCCCTCATTGAAAGCGCACACTCGATAAGTGGGAAAAGGCGCTCTGGTTGGTCCTCGGTACCCGACGTCCCGGTTTTGAGGGGAATAGCACTCATAGGGTAGGCACTTGTATTGGAGTGGGCATCTAGAGAGTCTTGATCAGTTACTCGACCCACGATCGGTGAAGATAAGGGTAGTGTACCCGGATGGTGTGGGTAAAGTGTACAACCTCTCTAGAGTGTAAATCTATTCGAATAGTCGTGTCCGTGGTCATGGACGGTTGGGAAGGTTGCTATAGAGCAGTGCTGGTTTTGTTTTCAAAAAGGATTTCGGAAAAGAAATGGTTTTGGAAATGTTTTGACCATGGGATGGTCGTAAAGGAGATTGGTTTTGACCATGGGATGGTCGGAAGGAGGAGAAAGGAGTTTGGTCGTGGGACGACCTGAAGACAGGAACAAATGGGTGACCCAGTCCTAAGGTTCTCCCAAAACTTTTAAAAACAGTTTCCAAAATGTTTTACAAAAGTTTTCAACAAAGATATGTAGATTCTATATCTACAAGAGAAACTAATTGAGAAAAGAACCTCTCTTGGAGCCCTCCTACCACCACGGCCATAATGCATATCCTCTTGTTATTATTGTTATCTTAAGGTGGTTTGCGAGTACATTAAAAGTACTCACTGGCATTGTCCTTGGCTATTAACTTGGTCAGATATCAAGAAGAAGGTGAAGTGGACGACTATGTGAGCTAGGATGTTCTCACAGTCAGTTGCCTGTAGGTTAAGGCATGGCTCGGGCTCTACACTTGATGAAGTTCCGCTGATGATTATCGATGTAGCCATAACGGCATTTATGTAAGTCTTGTAATTCGGTATGTCTCGGATGTTGTAATGATACTTGTCGGTTATGTGCCACGACTAACTGATCATGGGATCGTGGTTGTATGCATAACAGGGATTCTCGTAGGATTAATCCGGGGGCCCCACAGACTTGGTATCAGAGCCATCCTGACTGTAGGAGAACCTTAGTTAGCATGGTCGCTAGACAGGAACCTTATTTTGATAACCCTGGCTTTCGAAAACTAGTTTCTTAATGAGTTTCAAAAAGTTCTACGTCTTCTGACATGGTTATACCCTACGGGTACGTAACTTCAGCATACCTAGTCCAGCCCAAGGAAGGCCCACGGCAGACATACGCTGGCCCATGAAGATTTTCGGGTGGCCAAGGCCCATGACGCCTTCGATCCTTGGAGAGCAAGACTAGCGGAGATAGGAAATTCAAAGGGGTAAAACCCTAGAACTTGTAACCGACTAGGACTACGCCAGGGACCTGCCTAAGTCTATATAATGGCCAGGAGGGCACGTCCTAGAGAGACCAGACTCATACTTTCGCACACGCATCCACGCCAGATCGAATCTGTGCACCCTGTAACCTTCGGTTCCGCCGTAATCAAAGAGCAGACAAGCAGGAGTAGGGTTTTCCCTCCGGGGGCCTGAACCTAGGTAAATCTCGTGTCCCCTGGTTGCTTGTCTGTTAACCGTGCCACGATCTCCAGCATCCCCATCTTCTCCAAAACCCAAATCCATAACAATGGGCATTGACGATATTAAACCTCGTCAATTGGCGCCGTCTGTGGGAACTGGGGCTGCTGATTGTGCGGTCATGACGGTTCCGACCCGATCGATCTACAACTCCGCGGCGACGGAGAATCACCTCCTCTTCGGCGCTTTCGACTTCACCGCCCACTCGCCGGATACCATGAAGGATTTCGAGCCCGTAGGCGACGGACTCGAAATTCTGTTCGGGATCTTCTGCTTGAGTGGGACAACCGCACCCTCCACCTCCTAAGCGGGTGCCCGTGGCCAATCAGGCCCGCCGTGGCTCCGACCTCGTGCTTCGACGCCACCATCAACAGATGAGTTCTACAGCAGCAAGCGCTGCAACTCCGATCTGGCGATCCACCTTCGATGAAGGGACCCACGGTTCCGGATCCGAAGCTGCGGCAAGAACCAACCAATCTGCAGGCGCTATATATGCGCGCAGTCATCCAAACCGACGAGGAACGCTTAACCCGCCGCCAACCCCAACCCGCAGGATGTAAACGGCGAAAACGGTGGAAACGGCAAAACGGGAAAACAGGGGCCACCTCATCCAACTTAGCAAAGAAGGATGGGTGAAGCACGCCGCGCCGTCCGCAGCGAAATAGTCCTACCTCTGGACTCCTCACGTGACTCTCGATGGCATACCACTACCTCCTCATCGAGGAGCACAAGAAGCAAGTCAAGATGCAGAGACGCCGACAAGCGCAGAAGAGCAGCCTCGAGTCCAGCGCGCGACGAGCTGCGCCTCCGCCATGGGACCCAGCTCTAGCACAAACGGAAACCAGGGAAACAAGCACCGCCTCGGTGGAAAACATGGACCAAGGAGCAGCGTGACGTGACCAACTCTCCACACATCGTTCATGGATATGGACGCCGACGGCAACATCATCCCGAAGACGCCACAAGCTGCGATCATGGCAGCCATCTGATTCGCGGCTCACCCACCTCCGGAGGGGGACCCAAAAGGGCCATGCATAGGTCCGCACTCACCGGACTAGGACTAATCGGAGCTGCGCCTGACGAAGACGCCCCACGGAGCCGAAGAAGAAAGCTCCGCCAGCACGACCGAGCCCCACTCCTCATCCAAGATGAAGAGGAACATGATCTTCCTCGAAGGAAGAAGAGCTCGACCGCCATAAACGCGACTACGACGCCAGAGACAAGCTTACACAGCGAAGATCGACAAAGCACGCGCCAAACGCACATGCTCGCTCAATACGAGATGGATGAAGACGAAGGAGAACTCTGCGGGCTCGATGCTTCAGCAGATCCGTCCGAACACAGATGCCATGCAACTTCAAGCTTCCTTCGGATACTACAAAGTTCAACGGCACGCAAGAGCCAAAGTCCTGGCTCAGTGACCATCTGTCATCCGTCAAGCTTCACGGAGGCAACAAAGAAACCGCCATGCAATGCCTTCATTGCGGTAATGACAGGCCAGCGCTGGTCCGCTTAGCAGCCTATCATCGATCCATCCGAAGCTGGGAGGAGCTCGCTTATAGCTTCATCCGAAATTTCAAAGGCACCAGCAAGAGGCCCGCCAATCAAGAGTTGCGAGCCTGCACTCGAGAACGGGTGAATCTATTTGCCGTACATACTACGCTGGTCTACAACCAAGAACTCCGCAGCACACATCTCCGAAGAAAGGGCCATCGACGCTTCGGACGGCGCTAAGCGCCAGACTTAAGGAGGAACTTGGGCGTAAAGCCCAAGACACTCGACCACCTCATGGAAATCGCCAATAGTTGTAGACGGGCGAAGATTGCATCCAGCGGGCGCAATCAGATGAAGAGGACGACCACGGCCGAAGACGCGAACGCCGCAGCAAGAGGAGATCGCGTCTACGAGGACCGCGACGGACCCGACATGGTCGCAGCCGGCTACGCCGACCAGTAACAACAACAGCCGCAAGAATAGCGAGGATACCGCAGCGGAAACTTCCACGACAACGACGACCAACGCAGTGGCAACGCCACGATCAGCGACAACGGACCCTCAGCATTCGACAAACTTTCGGGTCCATGCACCATCCACTTCTACATCGACAAACAAGATGGCAAAAGAAAGCTAGCCACATGCTCAAGGACTGCCGCGAGTTCCGAAACTCAGCGAAGGCATGATGCGATGAGGCAACAAGCTCCAATTCCTGCGTCGAAACGCACTGCGCCAGTGAAATAGCACACGGAGCTCCTCCACCGCCTATTGAGGCCCAAATCAAGCAATCGCAGACTAGCACAAAACAACGCCGGGTCGATACCCCCACCAAAGGGAGCGCTAAATATGATCCGAAGGACGCCCACCAACAGGTGAAGAAAATCACCCGACAAATCAACTTGGCCGTGGCAACTCCGCTGCAATCCTCGAGTACCTCGGCGGATCGAGTCCCATCACATTCACTCGCTGATCACCCTTGCGGATCCTCGCCCAGGTCATGCTGCCACAGTGCCGGAGGCGCAGATCGGAGGCTTCGAGATGAGTCGCGTCTTCATGGACGGCGGCAGCATCAACCTAATGTTCGCAAGCACTCTAGCAGCTATGCGGATCCCGCAATGCAGCTGGAACAATCGACACAACGTTCCACGGCATTGTCGAGGAAGGGCATCTTCCCTGGGCAAAATAGGGCTCGACGTCATCTTGGAAGCCGGACAACTTTCGGCAGAGCGCCTAGAATTGAAGTGGTGGATGGCCGTCGCAATACCATGCCATCTGGGGCGTGTAGCATTCGCAAGGTTCACGGCTGTCCCACACCACGCATACCTACTACTCAAGATGCCAGGACCAAGGCGTCATCACAGTCCACGGAGCTTCACCCGATCAGACCAATGCGACAGGATTTCAACAAAATCTCCAGTCTTCGCATGCAAGACGAGCTTGTAAAGCTCGCGAGGTGACGGACAATGGGCTACCCTACACAAAGCGTAACGCACGACATGTCTTCGACTCCACCATCAACACCACAAAAGTGCAGGTCCATCCAACGGATGCCTCCAAGACGGCGCTGATCGCCAACGACCTCGACCGATAGGATAGGAAGCGCTTGTCAATTCCTCCTTGGCGCTGGAAATCTTTCGGTGTCCTGCGGACATGCCAGGAGTTCCCAGGGAATTCGCCGAGCACGCACTCAATGTCTTCCCAGACACCAAGCCAGTCAAGCAGTCCATCCGAAGACTGTCGGAGCCACAAGCCGAAGCTATCGGCAAGGAGATCAACAGATTACTCGCAGCAGACTTCATCCGGGAAATCAAGGAAAGCGAGAGGCTGGCAAATACGATGATGTTCCCGAAGAAGGACACGGACATCCTGCGGATGTGCGTGGACTTCACGTCACTAAATAAACACTGCCCTAAGGACCACTTCCCCCTTCCTCGGATCGACCAGATCATCGATTCGACTGCAGGTTGTGACAAACTCTCCTTCCTCGACGCCTACTCAGGCTATAACCAACGGCGTTCATCACACCGTTCGGAGTATACTGCTACAACACAATGCCCTTCGGGCTAAAGAACGCGGGTGCCACGTACCAGCGATGCATGCAGGCCTGCCTCAAGGACCAGATCGGTCATAGCGTCCAAGTCTATGTCGACGCATAGTCATAAAACCAAGGAGGCAAGAACACTTATCGGCGATCTCCGCGAGGCGTTCGACAACCTTGATCACTACAGGATCAAGCTCAATCCAAAAAAGCCTTGGCGTCCCCTCGAGTCAGCTGCTCGGGTACTTCATCTCTCAACGAGGATCGGCGAACCCAAGAAAATCAAAGCTATCATGACAATGGAGAAGCGAAAAACTCAAGGCGTTCAGCAGCTCAGAGACGAGTAGCGGCACTAAGGAGTTCATCACCGCATGGGTAGAAGGCCCTACCATTTACCAACATATGCTAAGGCGCACAAGTTCAGTGGACACCGTCCAACGACGCATTCGAAAGCCTCAAGCGGCTCCTCTCCACCTCGCCAGTTTTGGTCACGCCAAAAGAGCGCGAGCCCCTGTTGCTATACATAGCAGCCACACACCAGGTGGTCAGCACAGTACTCGTGGTCGAACGTCCCGAAGAAGGCAAGACCCACGGGTACAACGCCCAATTTACTACCTCAGCGAGGTTCTCACTCCAACAAAACAGCGGTACCAGACTACGGAAGTTGGCCCACGGCATGTTCATGACGGCTCGACGAGTGAACCACTACTTCCGGGAGCATCGTGATGGTCGCCAGCGAGGCACCCCTAAACAGCATCCTGAATAACCCAGAGGCCACGGACGCGTGGCCTGTGGGGCATTGAACTATCACCCCGGACATCATCTACGAAGCGACACGCAATCAAATCTCAAGTCCTTCGGACTTCTGGTGCGCTGGATGGAGCTGCGCACCGACGACACCCCGGATATGTCGCGATCTGGACAATGCATTTTGATGGCTCCAAACGCGAAGCCGGAGCAGGGCAGGAGTCATACCGACCTCCCGCAAGGTGACAAGATGAAATCGTCCTTGGATGAAATTGAGCCTCCAACAACGAGGCGAATCTGAAGCCCTCATCCATGGCATGAAGATGGCAAAAATATGTGGCATAACACGCTGGTCATCTGGTGACTCAACCTTGTCGTCAGACAATGAATGAGTGTGCGCACACGCGAAAACATGATCGCTTCTGCGCGCTATACAACGCCTTTTCGAAGGAGAATTCGACGGCTGCGAACTTCGGCACGTTGGAAGAGAGAGCAACGAGGAGGCCGATAGACTCGCCAACATCGGCTCCACTTGTGCAAAGGTACCACCAGGTGTGTTCCTCGAACAGATCTGCATGCCATCCATCAAGCGGAAATTCCCCAAGGGGTCACCCGAAGAAGCAGAACACTCGGGGGCTACGCTACCCGAAGGTCATGAAGGACCCAAAAAGTTGGATACCGAAGTTGCCATGGTCAACCTGATGTAGGTCATGGCAGTCGACGAAACTTGGACACGTCCATACCTCTAGTTCCTGATAAACGGAGGTGCGGACGGCCCGAGATGCAGGCGTATCTCGTCGATCAAAAGCCTTCACCATTATCAACGGCGAGTTGTACAAACGCAGCATTACGGGCGTACTACAACGGTGCGTCACCATCAATGACGGCAAGGCCATACTCCAAGATATCCACGAGGGCATCTGTGGCCACCACGCAGGTAGCCGCTCCCTCGTCGCCAAAGCTCTGCGAGCAGGATTCTACTGGCCAACGGCCATGAGCGACGCGAAAGACATCGTCCGAAGATGCAATGGGTGCCAACGGTTCGCTGACAAACCACACGCACCTGGGTCCGAACTTCGACCCATACTCATAGCCTGGCCTTTTGCCCAATGGGGCCTTGACATGATCGGCAAACTGCCAAAATCCTTGAAGGGAGGACACGTCTTCCTCCTGGTCGCAGTCGACAAATTCACCAAGTGGATCGAAGCCATGCCAGTCACCAACCAGAAGGGCAAAACCGCCGTCAAATTCTTCGAATCCATTGTCTATAGGTTTGGCGTACCGCACAGCATCATCACCGACAATGGATCGAACTTCATCTCGGAAGAATTCCAGGACTTCTGCGAAGGCCTCGGGATCAATATCACGTATGCCTCAGTGGCACACCCGCAAACAAACGGGCAAGTATAAAAGGCCAACGGCCTAATCGGCGCCGGCATCAAGAAGCGCCTCATGAGCTCACTCGAGCACAAAGCCGGAAACTGGATGAAAGAGCTGCCGTCTGTCCTGTGGAGCTCACGGACTACGCAAAACAGCTCCACCGGCTACACACCGTTCTTCATGGTGCACGGAGCTGAGGCCGTGCTACCAGCCGAAGTACGCCACCAGGCTCCACGAGTCGTCGCTTACAGCGAAGCCGAATCCACGGCTGCACTCGAACATGCCGTCGACACACTCGACGAAGCACGGGATATAGCAGCAGCTAGATCAGCGGTGTACCAGCAAAGTCTCCGCAACTACCACAGCGGCTCTTTCCCAAGGTCCTTCGTCGAAGGAGACCTCGTCTTGCGACTTAAGCAAAAGCGACCGAATAAACTCGAGTCACCATGGGAAGGACCCTACGCCATCACCGATGTCATCCCAGGTGGCGCCTATCGCCTCAAGCACATGGAGTCTGGAGTCGCATACTCCAACCCGTGGAACGTCTCGCACCTGCGACGATTCTACCCATAGCAACCTACCCCCTTTTTACTTTCAATAAGGCTTCCAGCCAAGGCTACTCAGCCGAACCATGTACCTCCTCCATTACGATAAAAATACAGCTAAGTGTCTCACCCCCAACCTTCGGTTGACTATTTCTCTGCAACTTTATTACATGCTACAAACGCACTCGGGGGCTCCCCCCACCTCACGATTTCATCGACTGAGGACAAAACGTGTACACCTGAGTAGCTGACCATGTCAGCAAGCGAAAAGAACGTACTAAATCAAAGCACTATGTGCTCGCAAACAAGCAAACCTTTACAACAAAGGGCACATACACGCCCAGCCGCAATATACAAATTTTACATCTATCTGTTTATTTTCAGGTCGTACCTATTCTGAAGAATAACCTGAGCACGCTGCTCAAACAAATCTACAATCTGTTCGGCATACTGCCTTACAGCCGCGTAATGCGGACGCATATTCCACTCGCCACCATCTGGTTGAGGAGGTGGCCCAGTCGCCACAGCAGCCAAATCTACGTCAGGGCGGTGCACCCTCACAAGAGACAAGGCAGCCTTTACCCCCGCGACGAGCTGCTGCCGCACCAGCTCCTTGACATTGCTGGCACTTCGAAACTTCGTCAGAAGACCTGCAAGGGTCGTTGGCACGGCATCCAACGGAAACATGATGTGCAGCACCGAGGAAAGCGATGTCTGCACCTGGCGGAGCACCCGCGAAACCTGGTAGACACGATGCTGCACCGTCGCCAGAACTATGGCACGATCACGAGCCATCCAGAAGAAGTCGCCGGCCTCCATGTCCTGTTGAGTCAAGCAATTGACTCGAACAGGAATACGCTCCTTTTCTTCCCTCGGAGCAAGATTGGCACCTGCGACAACCGCACAAAACAAGAGTAAGGCCAGCAGGCTGACCCGAAGAACTAAGCTACAGCCCGAAAGAAGGATCAACTTACATTGCAGCTGCTCGGACAGCCGACCTAGCTCCGCCATCAAATACTCCTCTCTGGCTGCACCACGGTCTGCTTTGGATTTCCAAACGTCAGCGCGACCGCGTAACCCAAGCAAATCTCTCTCCAAGCTGCGCACGCGATCTCGAAGAAACGCGAGCTGCGAGGAATCATCCAATGATGCTCGCAGGGGCCTTTCGGATGAAGTGTCAACTGGGTCAGCAGCCGAAGGAACCTATAGCAGCAGAAAAAAGAAGGCACACAGACATTCAGCCAAGGATAGAGCACAACTCGGAGGAATTCATTAAAGTATATAAGGCCACTACGTGGCACAAGGATGATACTACAAAAGATACTTACAACAAAAATAGACTACAAGCTACCCTACGTCTACTATGCCTAAGGCGGAGGACCTGAGTCGCCTCGTAACTGCCTAGCTTTGGCCTACGCCTGCCGCAATGCATACTCGACAGCAAGTCAATGAGCTTGGGCCCATATAAATCTGCAGTGGCGGAGTAGGCGGCGAAGGCTACCTCGGATCCATCCGCAGTGTAGGCATCAGAAGTAATCTGGGTAGGTCCAGCTCCGCCTTTACCGCCATCCATCGCCAGCCCGACCGGACACGCCGATGCCCTTCTGTTTGCACTTATGCAGCTGACAGAGCCGGTATGAGCCTCCGCCAGGCACCCACGTCTTCAAGGGATCGCCCGCCGGGAAGAGCTCTGGTAGAAGCGACCAAGGACCTCTTCGCCTTGGAAAGGGAGTTGGCAGCGGTCTGCGCGGTCTTCGACCGCTCTGATGGCATCATCTAGAGCACTCCTGTGCTCCAGAGCACCGTGGTCAAACTCGATGCCTGCGGCATCTGAGAAAAAAAGAAGAAAACATGAAGAAAGGCAACATAGAAGAAGATCCGTAGAAAAAGGAGCAAGTACAAAAGCTAAACTCTCACCCGAAATAGCCTTGGCAGCAGCCATGAGCTTCTCCGCCACCCCTTTTTCACGAGCAGCCGCAACGGTGGCCAGCTGCTCCTCACGATCTGCGGCCTCCTGCTGCAGACGCTCTTCGCTTGGCTGCTTTCGTCGGCTCAGCTCAAGGCGCTCTCTCGCCCAGAAGCTTGACTTACTCCGATTGGCCAAGGCTCTTCTTCAGAGCATCGACCTCACGGAGAGAGTCGTTATGCTCCTCTGCATTTACAACAAGCAAGTGTCAAAGAACAAGACCAGGATAAGCAAGAGAAGTACTACAAGGCAGACGAATACCTTGAAGCTGCCGCAGTTTCGCCTCCAGCGTCAGGTGTTCCTCCACCAGCCGCTTGGCCTCTTGGACAAAAGGCTGCAGCAACAGGCAATAGTAGTAAGAGCAGGACTTGGGGGCTACGCCCAACACAAAGAAGCATCAACAACATCAGCATACGAAGACACTCGGGGGCTCCCCCCGTAACATCAAGCAGAAAAACTTACGTGCTCCGAAGGCGAACCCGCAGGCCCACATGCGAAATTCTGAGGTGCAACCACCAGCCTCTCCTGCACAGGAGGAACTGGCGCAGCGTCACCCGAAGTCGCCATCGTCTGAGGAGGAGGCAACGCAATGTTCGACTCCCCCATCATCTCCCCCGCACCATCACTGGAGCCGTCGGAGGATTGCCTACATACGAAGCCAATCAGCGCAGGTGCAAACATCATAAAAATAACAAGGGAACAAAGGACAGCAGTGGCAACAAGAAAACTTACGAGCCCAACGCGCTCAGGTCGAAGATAGGAGAAGCCCTTCGGGCCCTCTTCTCCTCCTTCTTTTCTTCCTTCTTCTCCTCCTTCTTCTCTTCCTTCTTCCGCTTTCTTTGGCGGGTGCGAGCAACAGCCACGCACAGAATGGCAGGAAGGGAGGGAAGAACCCCATGAACATCATCATGACGCTCAAGGCCCAGGATTTCGGGAGTCGGAGGAGTCGAGGCATCTGACGACTCGCTAGAACTCCGTGACGCTTGCGGATGGTCCTCACTCGATTTCGGCATCCTCCATTGGGGATCGTACCGTGGTAGCTCGGACACGGAATCCACCACTTCATTATCCGGGGCATTCGGATACCTCTCGGGCAACGGTGGTGCCATGCCTGGCACTTTGAAGTTCTGCAAAAGCAAAAGGAACTTTGTTAGCAAACAAAGGAAAAAGTACACAGCTGACAAAAACAAAAGGGAAGCACTACGTGCGCAAATCTACACCTTCGGTACAACCAACGTCGAAGAAAAGGGAGGAGTCAGCGACTTCCGGGATTTCTTCGTCGACCTTGAACTTCAACAAAGCGCGAAGAGCCTTGTCAAGTTCCACCTCGGAGATTTTCTCACTCGAAACCCTCGTCGGTCACGGCGCCCAGAGTAAAGAAACATCGGATCGCCCTCGCTTGGAGCGGCACCGACGCTCAAGAAACATCCGAATGATGTCGACACCGTTCACCTCCTTCTCAGGAATCAATTGGAGATCCTCCACCCGACGGTACAGGGCCTCTATCTCCGCCACCTCACCGTCTAAGATTTGGTTTTTCCAGGATCTTTTCTTCTCAATCAATTGGGAGGGGTCAAAAGGAACGAGACCAAAATCTTGCCCAAAAGACGGAGTCACGGATGTAAAACCATTTCCTCCGCCAAGATCGGACAGATTCGGACATGGAAAAGGAAAAGAATTGCACATTGGGACTGAGGGAGATGATGAAACCCCCAATGGGATACACACCATCCGAACCAGACTGCCTCTTCATGGAATAAAGCTTCCGAAAGAGGCCAAAGTGCGGCTCAATGCCAAGCCAACACTCGCAACGCGTGATAAAACACGCAATGTGGAGAAGGGAGTTGGGAGACAGATGATGGAGCTGAACCCCATAGAAAAAGAGCAGTCCACGAAGGAAGTCATGGACCGGAAAAGAAAACCCGCGAATCATGAAGGCAACAAACATAACCCGATACCCAGATGGGGGACGGGGGATTACCTCATTGCCGGGGAGTCTCACGGCCGTCGTGTCTTGCTGGATCAGGCTCCGCTCGCGCAGTTTGCGGAGATCGCTCTCCCGCGCTTCTGATCGCCGCCAGCCACCGTCAGTGACGCGAGCAGTGGTGGTGCCCTTCTTGCCTCCGGCGGCGCTGGTCCCAACTGCAGATGAGGACTTCTTTGGTTTCCCCATGGCGCTACGGTGGTGCTGGCGTTGCCAACAAAGAAAGACAAAGGAAATGTGGAGGAAACTCTCAGCGCGCAGCAAGAATAGCTCAAGAACCAGGAGGCAGTGAATAGATGAACTGCTGCGGTGAAAAACAAACCATGATTTCACCAGGGATTATAACAGCGAAGACGACGCACGCTGGCCATCCATTGAGAAGACCTAACGCCAATGGTAGATCTGGCCGTACACGTGTCAGCACAAAAATGAACCGTCGTTACCACGCCGTCCACTACGTGCGGAAATCGAGGAGACACCGTAATCATCTCCATGCCGCGCGTGACCGGTCAATTCAAAGTCAGCAAGTGGGACCCACGCTTCGTCCAGTCAAGTCATCTCTGGCGTAGCAGACGCTTGAGGTCATCGATCGTAAGCACTGACGTCATCAAAAGCTATACTAGCACCACTTCGGCTCCATAGCTAAAAGTACTCACTCGAATCTACGATTCGACTAAATACTTGGGGGCTAGTCCTATCAGGAGCGCTGGCCGCGCACTCGACAGACAAATGAGGACAAAAATTTTTCTCTGAGTCCTACATCGAGTTTACGACTCCACTACGGACTCGGGGGCTACTCCCATAGGGAGGATGGATTTAAGCATCCGAAAATTTTCGAGTCCTGCGTACCTAATGATTGAAACAATGCCTGAACTAAAAGTCTCCGTTCGAGTCTACGACTCGAACAGACACTTGGGGGCTACTCCCATAGGGAGCGCTGGTCACGCACCCTATGAAATCTTCGACTGCGATCTTTCGGATCAGCATGCAAAACTTTTCGGCAACTCTGCCCCAATTAATGCTATGTGAGTAACATCCTCCTTGGCCACCCGAAACACCTCCGCGGTGATAAACATTCGGATGCTGCGTCTGCGACACAAAGATAAGACCTACAGATATCATCGATGGCACGCAACGCCTTGATTGCGCTCTGCTAGTATGAACTGCATCACCAGTACGATGAAAAATCCCGACGGACGTGGGGTACACCAATTAAAATCACTGGAATTCCACTCCGTAAGTCCTCCATGCCTGAGTCGAATTACGCCAAAGATATGTTCCAGACCGGGTTGAGGGACCGAACTGAAGAAGATCGTGTTGTTTCGTCCTAAGACAGTTAATCGACCCTGATCCGTCGGGTGAGTCGTGCACACGCATCAACAATCCCTACACATATACTATTAACACATAGCTGCTCCCGAAGGATGGAAGAGTCCTCGGCCGAATCTGATTATTTGATCACTCGAGGCTATCGACATGGTTATACCCTACGAATGCGTAACTTCAGCATACCTAGTCCAGCCAAGGAAGGCCCACAGCGGACATACGCTGGCCCATGAAGATTTTTGGGTGGCCAAGGCCCATGACGCCTTCGATCCTTGGAGAGCAAGACTAGCGGAGATAGGAAATTCAAAGGGGTAAAACCCTAGAACTTGTAACCGACTAGGACTACGCCCGGGACCTACCTAAGTCAATATAAAGGCCAGGAGGGCACGTCCTAGAGAGACCAGACTCATACTTTCGCACACGCATCCACGCCAGATCGAATTGGCACCTGTAACCTTCCGGCCGTAATCAAAAGCGGAGACAAGCGGGAGTAGGGTTTTTCCCTGGGGCCTGAACACAGGTAAATCTCGTGTCCCACAGTTGCTTTGCATTAACCGTGCCACGATCTCCAGCATCCCCATCTTCTCCAAAACCCAAGTCCATAACAATGGGCATTGACGAGATTAAACCTCGTCATCTTCTCTTACTCTAAGTAAATGCTTTTGAAAATGGTTTCCTCTAACTCTCGTCCGAACTTCAAACCTACGGATTTTAAATAACTAGGATCTAGAACCCGGTGAAGACAATGAGAACAAGATGAAGGCAAGCAACTACCAGCAAACACAAGGGGACTACAATATCGCTCTACCCATGGAATCCTCATAATCAGAAGACATCAGGTGTTGCACTATCAAGGAGCGTCAAAGATACGATGAAGGATTTATCGGCAAGATAGTGATTCCGACCTGAAGAAAGACGGTATCTAGGGTCAATAGTCCTAAGAATAGGATTCCCCTACATCACGAGTAGTTAACTCCTTGGTCCCTAGCGTTGACCGTGTTTGCTTGCCTAAGTGCATCCTATGTTGCTTGATGTGTGTTGGTTGCCAAGGACATTGCGATCCCCTCGCTCTGTTTGCCTTGTTTGTATGCTCTGGTTTGTTTTGACCTCCTTAAAAATGTGACTCGAGGAGCGATAACCCACCTAGTAATCAGGAAACCCCCTGTGTTAGCTATCGGTAATGAGACCCCGACCAACCTCGAGAGTATATGAGAGGAAAAGCATCGCAAGAACCAGGAGTTCGACATCGTCAAGTCAGAATCAACTCGAAGATTTCACCTCAGCAGGACGGCATACCTCGTCAAACTCACCTCGCAAGACTCGTCAATAGCACCACACTCCCTTGTTCCTTAGTCTACTACAGCAAGAGTCCCGCTGAAAATGGAAGACTATGACCGAAGGCGCCCCCACTACTCACGATAAACCACAAGAATTGGTCACCCGGATAGGAAGTAAAGAACTAATACCACCAACCTTTGGTATATTAGAGTTTCCGATAGCCCCATTGAGACTAACCAATTCTTAGTCGACCCCTTTGTCCCCAAGCCGGCGGGCAATTCCTCACCAAAAGGGCTAAATACCCCAAATCCTGAAGATCCGGATGCGCGAAGATAACTCCTCCGAAGCTAGATGTCTCTACTTTGACTGAAGACTAGCAAGAAGCATCTTTAACTGCTAACTTGCCTCGAGCTAACTCTGCTAGGAAATCACACCGACAAGGTCTATTACAATGGAAGGACACTCGAGAACCTCAACTCAAGACCCGAGGAGATACCGCCTTCTTTAGCAGTATGCCAGCACTTCAAGACGGAAGATCCGCACCCCTCCCGAAGCCCCTTAGTGAAGATCTAAGGTGGAAAGACCGCGTCTTCCCACTCAATCTTTAGAACAAAAACCTACCCGAGGATTCTTCATAAAGACCGCCAGACTTGACGCCTTCTCACCAAACAACAACCTGTGAGACATCAGAAGCGAAACTAATTGAAGATCCTACGACTCCAAGAAGAAAGGAATGTGTTATCCCTGTGCTACCCTAGTTTAACTTTAAGGGGGAAAGACTGCGTTTTTCCCACAAAATAGAATAACCCTCTGCCAAGAGCAACTTCAGGAGTCCCGACCCTAAAATCGTTAAATAGGATACGCTACGACCCTAAGGAAGAGTTGTGAGTCCTTAGACAGAGGTACTCCCAGCTGTAGATTCTATCCTCCGACGAGTATTCTGTGAAGTTCAGAACCGAGGTAGCCTGCCTAGCTTAAGCCCTCGAGGTATCTAGCCCCAAAGGAATACAAGATCACCTCTCGCAATCAAGGCTAGACTCTGCTCAACTCTCCATGCATCCCGGAAGACTGAAGCTCAACTTCATCGGCAGAATAACCACTTCCAAGGACGGGTACAGTAAGATAGCACGCTTGAAATCAGTAGCACTAACCTTGACTCAAAATCCCCTAACCCTACTCTCCTGAATCCCGGGACGAGATTCTTTTAAGGGGGAAAGGTCTATAACATCCCAATTTCAGCAACCCTGATTAGTTGTCCAGAATGCAAAAATCAGGGGGAACAAAAACTTTTTCCTGTTAAGTGTTGATGTGTTTGCTTGTTGATTGTATAGCTTATGATATACTCCTTACCTCAACATCAGTTGACAAAAAGCTATTTAGCAAAACTATCCTGGCTCATTTTACATAATCTCAAATGTTCTGGCATTTCAAAACCTGAGCCAAGATGCTTATGTAACCAAAGCTATTTTAGTAGCTTCTATTGACAAAACTATGGAGAGACATATAATATAATCTCCTTATGTTTTAGAGACAGAACCTTCAACTACTCTTACCTCTAGGATCTCCAAAACCTTTTTGTAAGCTTCTGAATTTTACTCTTGGTAGAGATACCAAGGACCTTACCTTGTTCAAACTACAACCTATTCAAAATACCCATCCTTACCTCAAGCTAAGCTTGATGGTAACCCTAGTAGTAGTTGATTTGTTTGTAAGATGAGCTGCCTTGATCTGCTATTTGACTTGCTTGCTTAGAAGTAGTATGAGCTACTCTAAGGTCTCATACACTAGGATCAAGATACTTTAAAATCCCCACACCCCAATCAAGTATACAAAGCAAGATCAAATCACTAGATACTAGGTGATCATCTAAAACCCTTGCCTAGATCAATTCTGCAGTGATCCACTCTAGAAGTTTCCAAGTCAATGGAGACCAATATCAAGTCTGGATCCCTTCTACTCAATCTACGTCCCAACATCATCCACTTTAGGATGCTTTGGTACTTTGCAACCCATCAAAATCATCACCACCCACATTCTAGTTAAAAACCATAAATCTGCCAAATTTGGCCAAGTCTGGAAAACTATTTCCAACATCACCTTTTTGAATGCCTCCCTTTCTCAACCCTTGTGCATTTTTGGAAATGCATCTGAACCAACTTTTTAACCATCCTAAGTACTACCAAGGCCCAATCTTTCCCTTGGTTATATCATCCTCCAACCCACTGGTTCTTGATGGTTTTGCAGGCAAGAAATTAACTTTTTCTGCAAATCTAGTCATCATGCCTACTTTAATAGAAGCTCACACCACCATCCAACCTTCTATGGACCAAATCTTTGCATTTGTGTTCTACTCATATAGGTCTATCAACATATACTTCACTTGCTCCAATTGGATCTTGGTACTTCTTAAACCCACATGGTTTTGAAGGCTAGTTGATAATCTGCTTTGGTAGGCTTAATTTATTCAAAGTTTGGAAACAATCCTTGGAAATATCAAACATGATCAAGCCCAATCTTCTGTACCATGGTGATATAAATAACTTACTCTATCGATCCATCTATCCCATGCCCCAAGGGGAGATCTGAACTCCTAGATACACCCATGTTTTGATGGTATGAAATTAACATCACCTTAGATCCTTAATCTAGGGTATTCCACCAAAATCAACTTGGATCCTCCAACCCCAAGGTTGCAAATGCTTGCTACACCTTGTTCACATCATCTACCTTGATCACCAAGATTTATCAAATATTATCCATAATTATTATGGCTCCAAATCCAATAAATCTCTTTAATAGTCAAAATCTCCAAAACTCCTTTCCCAAAGGAAAGTTTGGTTTTTACCAAAACACTTCCCCAACTCTAAGCACTTTTGAGATCCATATATCATACCCTAAATTCCAACTTCAAAAATAAATATTTTTGCAGAGTTTTATTATTTCTTTTTGCCCATTTTCTTAAATGGCTGAATTGGAATAATAATTGTTTTAAATACTTTTACCTTCCAATAAATCTTGGAAAAATTCTCCTAAGTGTGTATTCACACTTGGGATCACCTCACATCAAAATACAACAAAGTCCAATGTAAAAATATCAAATGAGCTCCAATACTTCATGTAGCGACCTCGGATCAAGTAAGATCCTAAGTCCCTGTGAATAACATGCTAGTCCCTGGATCAATAGCTAGCACTCACAATCGATGAAATATCATGTAAAACACAAGTCTTTATTACATGAATCGAATAATCCAGAGTTTACATTATTACAACAGAAGCGATATAAATACAACTTGGAGTCCCATCAATGCCACAGGCAGGTTGAGTGAAGACCCGCGATCCTAGCGCACCTTTCAATGACCTCCGAAATTCTGCACATGAAACGTGCAGCCAACAAGTTGGGTCAATACTTTGA
Source organism: Avena insularis (assembly GCA_023614405.1). Lineage (NCBI taxonomy): Eukaryota > Viridiplantae > Streptophyta > Magnoliopsida > Poales > Poaceae > Avena > Avena insularis. The sequence continues at coordinate 511,863,102 of CM042690.1, forward strand.
ATGTATTGGCAAATTACACCAAGGAGAGAAAAGACTATCTCTACATGCAAGGCTGGTATAGGCTGTAGAGTTCATTTGCTCAAAGCTAATTTTCTTAAGTAGAGAAAAGAATAGATGATTGCCCTACTTTGTAAACATTTGCTTGAATAAAATAAGGTCGAGTGGCACACGAGGATATTACGCACCAAGTGTCCAAACAACCAAACACTTGGATATTACGCACCAAGCGTCACTTGGATATTACACACCAAGTTCCCAAATTCCCACCCATTAGCGATATTACGCACGCCATGGGGTTTCAAAACTTTGTTTTTAGAAAAGAGAGAGGAAGATCCTTCAGAGGATCCATCCTTCAGACGCTCATTGTTGTTCTGTTACCGTGAACACGGCTGATCGATCAGGTTGCAATACTCTCGAGAGTTTGTGCACTTTACCCACAATCCACGATCAAGTCCTTTTACAGACAAGACCATGGCGAGGCTTTCCCTTAGTATCCCCTCTACCTTCTGGATCCAACCGTGCCAAGAATCCTCCAAATGTTGGTACCCAGGTGAGGTTTCCCACTAAGTACTAGGCCAAGACAGAGCCCATAATGTATTGTGGTTGCACTGGAAGCTTCTGAATTCTGAAACATGGCAAACTTCTTTGATTCCTGGGCGGCCAGAAGAAAACTTAGTTTTATTTTGAAGTGGATTTGAGAAGAAAAGTTTGCTCTAGAGAGCCTTTATACTTAGAAAATTTCTTTGTCTTTCGAACCCCCCAACGGTACTTTGTATATATAGCATAGCAAGCAATACTTAGCAAAAACAGGGGTAACCTATTGGGATGGGAAAACCTAAGTATAGAGCTACTCATGGCATACTACAAAATCATCACACTTGCAAAATAATACTAAGGAAAAATTCTACTTGAACATCCTACACATGCATACTACAGAATTTTGAAGATCACATGCATAGAATCAAAACTGGGACAAAATTATGAACAAGTGGTGTAACTTGCCTTATGTTGATAATATGGGTGTTGATTGTATTTTTCCGCAGCAATCGCACTCTCCGAACAATCTAATACGAGGACAAGGTAGTTCCAATCAAAACAATTACAAACGTAGCAAACACAACAGGGATGATCGAAAACATGCATGACGATTTAACAAGACACAGTGGTTATAATTAGTTTTATGAACATTAATAATTCATATGATGCATGTATGAGTTCATTTAATGCAATAGGGTATTTGTTATTAATAATTACTTGCCATTATAAGGGTTTTAATAGTTCTGTTGAACTTCTATACTAATTGCCGTATTAAATTTGTATCTAAAGTGTATTGGATAGAGGGCATAAATACTAACCAGTAGCAATTGGATTCAACTTTAGCGGAGTTACAAATCTTTTCTTATGATTTAAATAGTGTTTAATGGAGTTTAAATCATTTAAACAATTTCTCTTCTCTAAAATTCAAACTAAATACAGATCTGTAATCTACATGTTAATGTGATTCCAGAGAGATATTATTCATATTTTTCTGAGTTATAAATTATTTACCATGAATTTAATATTCTAAAAGTCCATTAAAACTATTTAAATCACTACAGCAATTTTACACTGCAAAAATTGGATCTAACAGCATATTAATGTTTTATATGAATTTATGAATCCATAGACACCTTATTTGTATTTTTAGGATCTACAGATAATTTACTATGATTTATTATGTCGAAAAAGCTCATTAAACCATTTAATTTATTAAACTAAATATGTGCTGTAAAAGTTATATCTAATCTTGTATTATTGTTCTACACAATTTTATGAATCAAACCATATATTATTTATAATTTTTGGACATGTATTCGATTTTATATGAATTTTGCAAGATTGCCCAAAATTCTGTCTATTTAAATCAATTTCAATTATGCAGGGAATATTCCAGGGAATATGCTTTGCTACGTGGACAGTGACTGGGCGCTGACCTGGCGGTGACTGGGACGATGACACGGCGCGCTGACAAGGCAGAGTGACGAGGATGGCCACGTGGCGTAACCAGGTTGGTCGGTACCCCTTCGCTCCTTGTTTTAATCTGGATCGTCGGATGTTAATCCTACGGCTGCTGGTGAACTGGGCTTAGGTGGCGGTCAACGGCGACGGGAACAGTGGCTTCGGTGGCGGCGGTGCTCGGATGTCAGTGGTGGAGGCGGTTCTGGTGGCCTCCGGTGACGGCGGAGTAGGCGACGGGGTGCAGACCGTCTCGGCGAACCCTATGGCACGCTCATCTTTGCTGTTTGCTTCCTGGAATAGCCGCGACGTGCGGATGGAGTGTGGCAGTGGCCTGAGGAGCTCCATGACAGCTCGTGCTTGCTGCGCGAGGGGGAAAACAGGGTGAGGAGACGCGGCGAAACAAGGGGAAGACGATGGGGTAAGGAATAGGGCTCGGGGTGCTCGAAATCAACAGCGGGCTTGACCTCCCGAAGCTCCTGAAATGGCGATGGCGGAATTGGAGTAGATCGATCTGGCGGCTAGGGTTTTGAGGGAAAAAATCCAAAGGGGAAAAAGTGGCGGCGGGGGTCAGGTTTTTATGGGGAAGGGATTCGTGGAGAAGGGGCAAGAAATCAACCGGAATCGATCGGATTTGAAAAAGGGGCGGCATCATGCTCATCGCAGTCTCCTGTCGCGAGGTGGAAGAAGATGGGGTGGGGTCCCACCTGCCAGAGGGAGAGAGGAGGAGCAGGCTGCTGCTGCTGGGCCGGCCTACTGGGCTGCATGCGCGTTGGTGCTGTGTGGCAGGTAGGGCTGGGTCGCAGGCTTCTGTGCTGCGCTGCGCGCGGCTGATAGAGAGAGGAGGGGCGGCTCGGGCTGGGCCTGGCCAGTTAGGTTAGTTTGTTTCCTTTTTTTTTCTGTAGTCTTTTTCTTTTATTCCTTTTCTGTTTTTCCTTTATAACTTTTGTTTTAGGGCTCCAAATGAGCTGAAATTTGTTTCTAAATTTTCATAAAATTGAGGTGGTCAACATATGCCAAGGTTTAATGTTTTCCAAGGTTTTTAGAGGGTGTCATGCTACTAAAACAAGGGTGCTCACTTATGAGAATAATTAATAGGGTTTTTAAATGGGTTTATGTGCCAGGGTCTTTATTGCAATTTTTCAAATGCAGGATGCAATGATGGTCATGCATGCTTAATGATTTTGAATTGTTGAAATCTTGCACTCCAATTCTACAATCCATAATCAATCCATGCCCTTTTGCTTATATGGCTACCTAGGTCATAACAAAAGAATATAAGATTTTGAATTCAAGGTTGAGAGGATTTTCTATTCAAAAAGTTTCTTCTCTTTGAGAATTTTCAACAAAGTCAAACAATCAATGAAGCTATTGATTTTATTTATAACATTCCAAAATAGGAAAAATTTTGGGATGTTACACTTCACTTCTGTAGTTTTTTAATAAATAGATTTAAATGGACTTATAATCTTTTGAAAAATCCCAAATAATTCCTCGAGGTGTGTCTTGACCTCAACTACCCACCAATACCATTTCCCCTTCTTGTCCAATGCAAGTTTTTAGACTTTCTTCATAGCCATCTATTTGATCAAAATTGCCAAGCAGACAAATCCTCAAATCAAAAACCCACTAAACCTTACCAACCTAGTCAAGCAAGCTTCCCTAGCACAACTCACACCCTTCTAGTCGTGCACTATAGCAAAATACTGTAGAAACCCCTCTCCCTTGTCCCATGTGCTTGGAAGTGAGAAGAAGAGAGAGAGAGAGACAATCATGTGAGGCCATTTAGCTTGCAGCAGCCACCAACTGGCCCTCTATGTCTCCTGCACGACCATAGAGCCCTCTCCACCGCCCTACACGCCCAATGGATGGCCAGCTCCCCTCCCCTTGTCCTCCCATGGACTTGTGCCACCATGGCCATCTCCTCTTGGAATAAATACCCCCAGGCCACCCAGCTCTCCCCTCTGCCTCTCATTGCCCCAAATCCCACTCCCACTCTCCTCCCTCGAGCACCACTCCCTCTCCCTGCCATGTTCTACTCGAAAGAAGGAGAAAGAGGAGCTCTCGGCATCCTCAAGAAAACGAGCTAGGAGCTCTCTTCTCTGCCCATCCCTCTATGCATGTCACGTGCTACACTCCCCTCCTTCTGCTCTCTCTGATGCTGCTGTTTTGGTGGCCAGGTACGGCCCCTTTTGTCACCGGCGTCGAGCTCCGACGAGTTCACTCTCGGGCGTCCTCGCGCGAGCCCTGCACCGACATCAAACCCCCTCATGCCGCCCCTCCCTAGGCTCGCTGTCTAGCGCCGCCTCGTGTCCGCCCATCCCCGGCACCTTGCGTGCCCCCTGGTGAGCTCCCTGACCCCATCGGCACCGCCCCTAGGGTTTCTGCCCTGCCGCACCGTCGAGAGGAAGAGGACGAGCCAGGGTCGTCCATCTCCCTTTAAACGAACGGCCCCCGTCCCTCCATACCCGTTCGCCCTCCCTCCCTCACTGGCAGACGGGCCCTGCCCATCAGGTTCGAAACCGTCTCCTCCCGCGCTAACAGAAGCCGGGTGGGCGGGCTTCATTGCTGGGTGGCCCGCGGTCGCCAGATCCAGCCCACTGCAGCATTTCCTCTTTTTCTTTTTAGCAGATCTATTAATTCCAGAAACTACCTGCTAGGATTAAATACAAATAAAAATGGAAATCACAATATTTTGTCCAGATCCAAATTTCTAAGGGTTCCTTCATGTTTTATGCAACATGTAGAACTGGTCTTGTGCCCAGAATAATTTTTATCATTTATGGGCAATTAATCCACTAAAAGTTGTCCTCTACACTAAATAAATTCCCTAGCAAATTTTATAAACCTAAATGGAATAAATCCAATTGTATCTGGTAGGTGTTGCATGTACCTATCTCCTGGAGTTGGCCTCATGCCAAGGGGAGCATTTGTTCGCCTATAATAAAAATAACAAAAACTGAGAATATCTGCCTTGGGTAAATTATCTAGGTCAAACCAAATGAGGTATTGGCCTGATTCCACCTCACAGTACACCCTAGTATTAGAATCTATCAAACCCCAGCAGCTCAGATTTTATGGAGTTCTGGATGAATTGTAGTGAATTAAATACTTCTGTAAATGGTATTATCACTAGATAAATCACTCCAGGAGTTTGATAACTCCAAAAGGAGTTAATCCAATTCCTGCAAAAAGGGATTCTAAATTCCTACCATGTTCCTTTGGAATCAAATCAAAATCTGTTGTAGATTTAATCTGGTGAAAAAGACAAGTTGCCTATAGAACTGCCTTTGGGAATTTCCTGAAGGCATTCTGGTAATTATCTTGAGATGATCCCAATTCTCAGTGAACAAGTACCTCAAGCCTTACCTAACCACCCAAGGAAATAATTTTTGGAGCTACAGAACTTTTCTGGTGAATTATTCCCAAAAACTAGAAGTTATTTCACTAGAAAAATCATAACTAAATAAAGAAAAGTGATAAATAGTGAAACCACTTTTGTTGGTTTCATTTTATCAAATCCTATCTGTTGGTATCATTTTTACTCAATGGTATCATAATGAATAGGTCATTGGTCCAAAACCCCCTCGTAGGTAGTTCCTCAACAATAAACCCTAAGGGGTGTTCCGTCCCTTCTCCAAGGCCATCTCAATATCCTAAACCGAATCCTCTCAAAACCTATTGATTTGAGTAATGTGTGGTATGTTTGTTTTCTGTATTGTAATGATTCTTGTATGCCTTGTTTTGATTGTGGTCTTGCTTGTTTGCATGTATACTCGATGACGACGATAGTTGCGCTTGTATTAACGCCGAGAAGAAGAGATCTTATTATTATTGGTATTGGTATTCTTGGTTATCTAAAGAAGAAGTCCAGGGACATATTGCCATATTGCAGATTATCAGGCAAGCCACCTTCTTGCTCATAAGCCTTGGCCTACTATTTTACATACACATGTTTTATCTAAAGTTTAGTAAAACTTCATTGTTTTATTATATGTTGATGTATATATGGTAGTGGTTTGGCTCCTCCAAACTATTACACTTTGGTACTACTAAGTACAACCCCCTTGGTGACACCTAATTGTCCCTAGTAGAATAGATGGTGTATATCTCCATAACCCTCTAGAGACCCTATTTTAGCCAAAGCAAAGCTAGAGGATGGGAAGACCCTGGCAAAAGTTTACCAAATGTTTTCTGATAAAACCTTGGGGAGGTGGGACCTCCCAAGAGATATTGAGAAAGAAAAAGGTTTTGTTTTACAAAAATGCTGGAGGAAAATCGGAGGAAAAAGGTTTACGAAACGCACCCGGTTCTTTGCAGTTTTGCTAGAACAATTAACCCGTGCAACCACATTACTCTGGAATGGGACATGGCTGGATTTGATGTTTGTCTATTCTGGTATAAGATCCTCGCAACTACTAAAGGGGATCGCGATCCCTGGAGGGTGGGTCTTCTCTAGACAAACAGTCCATGTGGGACATCGACCGGGAGAAGTAACGAAGGGTTTGCGGACCTCCACATGTTACTATGAGCCCCTCATTGAAAGCGCACACTCGATAAGTGGAAAAAGGCACTCCGGTTGGTCCTCGGTACCCGATGTCCCGGTTTTGAGGGGAATAACACTCATAGGGTAGGCACTTGTATTGGAGTGGGCATTCAGAGAGTCTTGATCGGTTACTCGACCCATGATCGGTGAAGATCAGGGTAGTGTACCCGGATGGTGTGGGTAAAGTGTACAACCTCTGCAGAGTGTAAATCTATTCGAATAGCCGTGTCCGCGGTCATGGACGGTTGGGAAGGTTGTTGTAGAGCGGTGCTGGTTTTGTTTTCAAAAAGGATTTCGGAAAAGAAATGGTTTTGGAAATGTTTTGACCATGGAATGGTCGTAAAGGAGATTGGTTTTGACCATGGGATGGTCGGAAGGAGGAGAACAGAGTTTGGTCGTGGGACGACCTGAAGACAGGAACAAATGGGCGACCCGGTCCTAAGGTTTTCCCAAAACTTTTCAAAACAGTTTCCAAAATGTTTTACAAAAGTTTTCAACAAAGATATGTAGATGCTATATCTACACGAGAAACTAGTTGAGAAAAGAACCTCTCTTGGATCCCTCCTACGACCACGGTCATAATGCATATCCTCTTGTTATTATTGTTATCTTAAGGTGGTTTGCGAGTACATTCAAAGTACTCACCGGCATTGTCCTTGGCTATTAACTTGGTCAGATATCAATAAGAAGGTGAAGTTGACGACTATGTGAGCTAGGATGTTCTCCCAGTCAGTTGCCTGTAGGTTAAGGCATGGCTCGGGCTCTACGCTTGATGAAGTTCCGCTGATGATTATCGATGTAGCCATAACAACATTTATGTAAGTCTTGTAATTCGGTATGTCTCGGATGTTGTAATGATACTTGTCAGTTATGTGCCACGACTAACTGATCATGGGATCGTGGTTGTACGCATAATAGTGATTCTCGGAGGATTAAATGGGGGGGCCCACACCCAAGAGGAAGGTATGATGAGCACAGCAGTAAGTTTTCCCTTGGTTATGAAACCAAGGTTATCGAACCAGTAGGAGAAATGAAACACCTCCAAGGTGTTGTTTCCAACTTGGAATCCTACACAACACAACCATAGAACTTTGCCCCCAACTTACAGTGAGGTTGTCAATCTCACTGGTTTTGCTAAAAACAAAGGATTAAACGTACTGTGTGGAAGATACTAATAGCTTGCAGAAAGTAAACAGAAAACAGTAAATACTTGTAGATTGATAGTAAACATCTGGTTATCATCTGAACCCCCTCCAGTATTATGTTGCAAGCAACAGATAATTGCATTAAGCATTGCGTGTAAAGTAAACAATACGATTGTTCTATGAATAAAGGATTGTTGTTTTATCCCTAGTAGCAACATCACATCTAGTACCTTAGAGATTTCTGTCACTTCCCTAGATTCCTAGAGGCATGAACCCACTATCGAGCATAAATACTCCCTCTTGGAGTTGCTAGCATCTACTCGGCCAAGATATCTAATAACAACGGAGAGCATGCAAGATCACAAATAACAAAGACACGGTAGAATCAATAATCAATCTGAAATAGCATCTCAATATCCATCGGATCCCCGCAAACACAACATGTATGATTTCAAATAGATGATCTTGATCATGAACGGAGCTCACAAGATCTAGCATGGTAGCATAAAGGAGAAGAACCAACCATCTAGCTACTACATGGACCTGTAGTCCAGGGATGAACTACTCAGGCATCACACCGGAGGCAGTCATGGTGATGAAGAAGGCCTCCAGGGTGAATTCTCCCCTCCAGCAAGGTGCTGGGAAGAGCTTTAGATCCCTCCCGATCTAGGGATGGAGATGATGGCGGCTACAGAATCTTTCGTGGAATTTTAATCAGGTACTTAGGGTTTCTGTATCGGAGGCATCTTATAGGCGAAAGGGGAGGCCGAGGGAGTTCCCTAGGCGGCCACGCCACCACCCCGACGAGGTCAGCCTGGCCATGGCCAGGTGGTGTGGCGGCTCGGCCGCCTCTTCGTCTCCGGCTGCCCGTGTCCCCTCGGTGAAATATTGACTTTGGCTTTTGTCCGTCCAATTCGAGAATATTCATTTTCTAACTTTCACGAACCAAAACAGCAGAAATGTGCAATGGCAGCTGTGGCATCTTGTTAATAGGTTAGTCCAAGAAAGTGTATAAAAATACTCCAAAGTGTGGACAAAACATAAGAAAGTAGATATAAAACAAGCATGGAACATCAAAAATTATAGATACATTAGCAACGTATCAACATCCCCAAGCTTAACTCCTGCTCGTCCTCGAGTAGGTAAGTGATAAAAAGAAAGAATAATTTTTGAGGTGACATGCACCATCATAAACTTGATCAAAGTATTTGTAAAACATTGATAGCTGGGATCATAGTACTTCAACATAGCATTAAAGATATAGTTCTAACAATAAGACATAGCAACTATGTTGTAACATGAAAAGGCATAAACAAAAGATTCATGAATAACAATGCTTTGCAATATGTTTGTTTGTTTCACATAAAGAAAACATAATAAGAATGGTATTAAGCTTGTCCCTCTAGAGTAGCAAAACATAAATGCATAGGACACCTTCAAAGTTCAAAAGGGTGACTAGATACAAATAGTTTAAGAACAAGCAATATCAAAGTTATGCATCAATCAACAAGTCTTGGGACAATGCACATTTAAACTAAGAATGGCCACTATGCTCTCTCAGTAGGTGCATAAAGATAGAAGGTGGAGACTCAACATAAAAGTAAAAGAAAGGCCTTCATAGAAGGAAGCAGGGATTCAAGTCTCATAAAGAGCTTCCAAAAATTATGGTACTTATTAGCTTTCAGCTTTCATTGCCCCTGTCATATGCATCTTGAAGTGATTAAGGTTAAAGTGAACAAACCATGGAGTATATGCTTGACAAAATATAAGTTGGAAATCTCATGTCCCTTGAATACGAGGGCCGCTCCTCATGCTACTCAAGTTTAGTTACCGGTAAGTTCTTGTCATAGTAAGTACATGTGTATCATAGAGAACCGCCGATAGGGTACCCCTTGCCCGATGATACGGAAGAATTCCCATATCAAAATGACAAGGCAAGCAGACAACAAGCATCTCAGCAATCTTCTTATTTACCATGGGAAAATGGTGCCTTTTTCTCTCTTTTCTCATCTCTTTTTTATTTTTCTCTTTTTTCTCAATCTCTATCTCTTTTTTTATAAGAAGAATGATTCATAGATTTCTCATTATGGTTACGCTGCAGGTTTCCACCATGATTAGGCATGGATTAGACCAGCGGCCTAGGCGTTTCTCTAATACACATACATAACTCCATGGACTTACAAGCTCCCCTTTCATTTCACACCGATGACATCCATAGACAAAAGAGCATGATACCAACTAGGTACAATGTACAAGTGCAATGTTGAAGCGTTCCCCATGACAACATGGTTCTGCTAATTCCCAACATATAAGTGCAAGCATATACAACATACATGACACAATGCTTCAAGTTTATTCGGGGCAAGAAAAGTAAAGTGTGCCATCAAGTTCACGAGAGCTTCAATCACTAGTTTTCTCATAACAAGTTTAATTCGGAAGGTAGATAGAAACATGAATATACTTGGAATAGCAAATGCTAATAGGTAGGTATGGTGGACTCTTTGGTATAACTTGGTTTTATTTGGAGTTGTATGCATGAGTGGAACTCATACTTGGTTATGGAGGCTAGCAAAAGACTGGGAGCGACCAACTAAGAGAGCAATAATGTCCATAGTCATGCAAAGCAACAAAACATCATTAATTAAAGCATGAAGTGATATTACAAGTCGAAAACTAAAGGATCATTGAGGCTATGGTGACTTGGGATAGTCATAACATGGTGTGAGAATGCGCCAAGTCAACCCAAATAAAGCATCAAAGGAGAATACCACAATACTATGCTTTAATATGCTAAAACAATGCATGATTCTTTCAAGGCACATTAAGAAATCTCAATTGTTTATAACATCTCATGCTACAGCAAAAATCACAAAGCATAAAGCCAAGACAATATCAAGCATGACATGACAAAGCATAGGCCAAAGTCAAAAACAAACTCCTTTTTACCACTTAAGCATGAACTTTTCCTACTCTTTTCCCATCCAAACCAACCTATTTGAAAACTAATGTATGAAAGAGGGGGTCCAACCAATTTATTCAAGAAAACTAAGAAAACCAAGGAAACGAAAACCAAAAACAAAAGACGCTCCAAGAACAACACAATTGTGCATGAAACAATAAAAATGAAGTGTTTGGAAGAAACCTGAAATTTTTATTGATGAAGACGGGGATGCCTTGGGCATCCCCAAGCTTTGATGCTTGTACTTCTTGGATATTTCTTGGGGTGACATGGGTGGCATCCCCAAGCTTGAGCTTTAGTCCATTATTCATCTCATTACATCATTCTCTCCTTACACCTGAATTTTTTCCTTCATACAAAACTTCACACAATCTTTATTAGCAACATTAGTGTACTCAAGATAATAAGTCTTTGGGGTCAGTTTCAACACCAATAAAACTTCCATTAAAACACAAGCTACTGTATCACTACCCTCAAAAATCTCAATTCCCCAAAAACAACTCAAAAAGGAATCAACAAGAAGCAAATGCAAATAATGGCAGAAATCTATCAAAATAGACCAGTAGTTAAAAACCAATTTTTTCGAAGACCTTCTGTTGCTCAAATAGAAAAGGGTTGAAATAACGAAAGTTGGATAATAACCTGGGGCAGAAGCACAAAAAATCACAGCTTAAACTGACGTACAGAGATTTTACAAGAATTTTTACAGCAAAGCACAAACATTTGTTTCGGGACAGCAACTTTCCCAAGTATTACTTCTCTCTCATTAGAGGTTACTCTTAGCACAAAAAGCAAATAAAAAGGATAAGGAGAGGTTATTACTTAAGCAATAACTTCCAAGACTCAACTAAAACTTTTGGGTAATCTCCAAATAAGTACTTTTCTTTAACGCCTTTAAGTTAGGCATAAGAAGCAAGAAAAAGGATCAAGTATTCTCAAATGAAGAAGCATTAAGACCAAATTTTGTTTTAATAGGAGAGGAAAAAGGAATTTTATCTCTCTTCTTGGGGAAGTGTTCTATACCTTTCTTGATTGGGAGTTGATATTTAATGGTGCCTTCTTTCATATCAATAATGGCACCAACAGTTCTAAGAAAAGGTCTTCCCAAAGTAATAGGACAAGAAGAATTGCATTCAACATCTAAAACATAGAAATCAACGGGGACATAGGCATTGTTAACCATAATAAGAACATCATTAGTACTCCCCATGAGTTTCTTTTTAGCATTATCATCAAGTGGGACATTTAAATAACAATCTTCCAATGGTGGCAAATCAAGCATTTCATAAATCTTTCTAGGCATAATAGAAACACTACTATCAAGATCACATAAGGCTTTGAGATCAAAATCATTCACTTTCATATTAATGATGGGTTCCCAACCATCTTCTAATTTCATAGGAATAGAAGCTTTATGTTTCATCTTTTCTTCTTTAATTTTTATGAGAGCATCAGTAATGTGTTTTGCAAAGGCCATATTCATAGCACTAGCATTAGGACTATTAGCAAGATTTTGTAGGAAGTTAATTACTTCAGAGATATTCCAACCATCAAGATCAAAACCATAATTATCATCTAAAGTAGTAGAGCTATTGTTTCCCATATTCCGAAGAATTTCAGTATTTTTATTAGAAAAGGTTCCATTGGGTTTACTAGCTTCAAAATTAGTGGTAGTGATAGTAGAAATACTAATTTTTCTAGCAATTTCATCTTCTCTTTCCCATTTAGCATGCAATTCAGCTAATAGTCTAACATTTTCATCAATTCTAACTTCTATGGCATTAGTAGCAGCAAAAAGATTCTCAATAGTTTCAGGTTTAGCATCCATTTTATTAAAAGAAGACTGTGCTTCAGCCAATGATGCTATATTTCTTTCAGCATTAGAGAGTTTTTCCTCAATAGTTTTATTGAAAGCAATTTGTTTACTAATAAAATCTTTAAGCATAACTTCAAGTTCAGAGGGTGCACTCCTATTATTGTTGTAGGAATTTCCATAAGTATCCTATAGGCATTGTTGCTAAAATTATTATTTCTTATAAAGTTCACATCAACTTGCTCTTCTTGAGCAACCAAGGAGGCTAAGGGAACATGATTTGGATCAATATGAGCTTTCCCATTAACAAGCATAGACATAATAACATCAATTTTATCACTCAAGGAAGAGGTCTCTTCAACAGAATTTAACTTCTTACCTTGTGGAGCTCTCTCAGTGTGCCATTCAGAATAGTTAACCATCATATTATCCTGAAGCTTTATTGCAGGACCCAAAGTAATGGTCATAAAGGTACCTCCTGCAGCAGAATCCAGTAGATTTCTTGAAGAATAATTCAATCCTGCATAAAAGGTTTGGATAATCATCCAAGCAATCAGTCCATGAGTGGGACAATTATTTACCAAAGATTTCATTCTTTCCCAAGCTTGAGCAACATCTTCATTATCAGATTGTTTAAATTTCATTATTTCACTTCTCATAGATATAATCTTAGCAGGAGGATAGTATTTTCCAATGAAAGCATCTTTGTATTTAGTCCAAGAATCAATACTATTTCTAGTTAGGGATTGCAACCATTCTTTAGCTTTTCCTCTCAAAGAGAAAGGAAACAATTTAAGCTTAATAATATCTCCATCTATATCCGAATGCTTTTGCATCTCACAAAGTTCAACAAATTTATTTAGATGAGCAGCAGCATTTTCAGTACCAATTCCAGAAAATTGTTCTCTCATAACAAGATTGAGTAAAGCAGGTTTAATTTCAAAGAAAGTAGCTTCAGGAACAGGTGGAACAATAGGTGTGCACATGCAATCATTGTTGTTGGTGCTAGTGAAGTCACACAACTTAGTGTTTTCAAGAGTAGTCATTTTTTTGTGTTTTTAATAAAGAAAGCAAACTAGTATAACTAATTTTTGTGTGTTTTTGATAAAGAAACAAGCAAACAAAGCAGAAATAAACTAAGAAAAACAGATAAAACAAAGTAAAGAGATTGGTTATGAGGGACTCCCCTTGTGAAGATGTCCTTGACTCCCCGGCAACGGTGCCAGAAAAATATCTTGATGGCCCAAAATATATCGAGCTCATTGGGTACCCCCAAGAGGAAGGTATGATGAGCACATCAGCAAGTTTTCCCTCAGTTATGAAACCAAGGTAATCGAACCAGTAGGAGCAAGGAAACACCTCCAAGGTGTTGTTTCCAACTTGGAATCATGCACAACACAACCATAGAACTTTGCCACCAACTTACAGTTAGGTTGTCAATCTCACCGGTTTTGCTGAAAACAAAGGATTAAACCTATTGTGTGGAAGATAGTAATAGCTTGTAGAAAGGAAATAGAAAACAGTAAATAGTTGTAGATTGATAGTAAAAGAAAGGACCAGGGTCCATAGTTCACTAGTGGTGATTCTCCTTAAGATAGATGACATGTTGTCTGAATAAATTACAGCGGGGCAATTGACAAACATCGAGAAAGCATACATGCATATACTAATCATCTTGAATCCTATGAGATTTGATTGGGCATTACAACATTATACATAGACCGTAATCCAACTGCATCTATGACTAATAACCCACCTTCAGGTTATCATACGACCCCCCCCCCAAGTATTAAGTTGCAGCAACAGATAATTGCATTAAGCATTGAGTATAAAGTAAACAATACGATTGTTCTATGAACAAAGGATTGCTGTTTTCTCCCTAGTAGCAACAACACATCTAGTACCTTAGAGATTTTTGTCACTTCCCTAGATTCCTAGAGGCATGAACTCACTATCGAGCATAAATACTCCCTCTTGGAGTTGCCAGCATCTACTCGGCCAATATATCTACTAACAATGGAGAGCATGCAAGATCACAAATAACAAAGACATGATAGAATAAATAATTAATCTGAAATAGCATCTCAATATCCATCGGATCCCCGCAAACACAACATGTATGATTACAAATAGATGATCTTGATCATGGACGGAGATCACAAGATCTAGACATGGTAGCACAAAGGAGAAGATGCAACTATCTAGCTAGTACAAGGACCTGTAGTCCAGGGATGAACTACTCAGGCATCACACCGGAGGCAGTCATGGTGATGAAGAAGGCCTCCAGGGTGAATTTTCGCCTCCGGCAGGGTGCCGGGAAGAGCTTCAGATCCCTCCCTATCTAGGGATGGAGATGGCCAATGACTCTGCACTCTTCGTGGAATTTTGATGGTGTATTTAGTGTTTCTGTATCGGAGGCATCTTATAGGCAAAGGGGAGGCCGAGGGTGCCTAGGCGGCCACACCACCCCTAGCTGGGCCAGGCCGCACGGCCGTGGTGTGGCCAGGCCTCCGCCCTCTCCGTCTCGATTCAACCGTGTCCCCCTCGGTGAAATATTGACTTTGGCTTTTGTCCCGTCCAATTCCGAGAATATTCATTTTCTAACTTTCCTGGAACAAAAAATAGCAGAAAACAGGCAGCTGGCATTGTGGCATCTTGTTAATAGGTTAGTCCAAGAAAGTGTATAAAAATAGTCCAAAGTGTGCACAAAACATAAGAAAGTAGATATAAAACAAGCATGGAACATCAAAAATTATATATACGTTAGCAACGTATCAGCGGGACGGCATCAGATGGGTGCTGCTGCAGGCCACTCCTAGATATGGGCGGTGCCATTGGCCACATCTTGGTTGCGAGCAGTACGGCACAATAATTGATGGTGAGGGGACAGCACAGGGCACGTGTTGTTATGTTGAGACTGCAATGCATGCACCCCCTTTAATGTCATGTGCAGGCGTAGGGATAGGGGTGACAATTGTCTCCCATGCCACCCGCGTGCTCCCACCAGCTCGGTCCTTATTTACTCATGTTCCCAGGCCGCGCCTGGCCTAGGAGCAGTCTCTCCCATGACAACGTCATGGAGAAGCGAGTAAGCATACTCGCTAACATTACTTATCTCTCTCATGACCAAGCTCTTAGTCCTATACTCCTCATCACAGGGGTGACCTTGTAAGGCATCGATAACCGCCACTGCTTTGACGACAAACCTCCACCCACTGGGGGCGAGGTAGCTCATGTGTCACTGGATGCCCTGTGAAGTAGGCGTCACCACGGTCGCCGATCCCGTCGTGGATCAGCAAACACCAAGGGATATCTAGCGCCCCTTCCCACTAGTTCTCCAACCCATCACGGCCTCCAAGGCCGTGGCAGGACCGAGGACACATATGGTCTTAGGAGCGGGACTCTCTAGCTCCTGGGCACGGGGTTGGTCGAGGTTGTGGAGAGCGTAGTTTCCGCATCCACCCAAGGTGCCGGGATCTATCCATCCCCCCTCCCAATCGCATGAGGAATTCATGGTTGATCTTGTTTCCTTTGAGTTCCTCATGATTCTGTGGCCGACCATTGAGCGGCGTCTGAAGTTGTTGACCCTGCTAGTTGATGAGATGAACTATCGCCCCCTTATGAGATGGAGCTGCGTGAGTTGAGCGGCGAGCAACCCATCTAGGACATGGGGATGCTGATTGACGAGGACAGCCACATGTTCCATCATGGGTGGTAGGACTTTGCGGCATGGTATAACCTAGAGGCCGACCATGTTCTGAAGTTCCGCTACCGCATGAATGGTCAGCTTGTAGTGAAGGCTTCGATGACGGGATTGTTGGTTTGCGGCCCGAAAGTTCCTAGGCGAGTGCATGGCGGTACCCAAGTTCCCTGTAATTGCCATGTTTCATAAAGTTGGGTCGCCAACTACTGAGAGGGGACATTTTGAGGCAAACTCATCTCACCCCTGCCAAATTCAAACATTCTGTTAAACTGCCCCATGAAGTAGACGGTCGGGACCCACATGATGGTCATCTGTCCGTGACGCGAGCGCCAACACGGCAACCTCTTAGGAAAATCGAGGAACTAAGTGGATTGGATGCATTGACCAATTTCACAAATCCATTCCCTCCTTTCCCCTAGCACCGGTGGCGTCGAAATCCACCCTCCAGGCAGAACGATCCCTTCGGACATTTGACTTCTGGCGCCAAGTTGTTGCGCCCAGTCGCTGATCCTGAGCTCCAATGGCGCATGCCTTAGCCGCCGTTGCGAGGCTCTAGCCCACCTCCACCGCCGACGAGCCGAGCAGCTCGGAGGATGGCAGATCCTACTATCAAGGAAGAAGAAGTTCTGGCTACATGCAGGTGAGCTACCCTTCTCTTTGCTATTCGCACTAATTATAATTGCTAGCTGGCTACTGAAGCTAAAATTGTTTGTTAGCCCAATGCTAAAAAACATATTGTGTCCATAGTTTTCTGTCAAGTGGGATCTCCGCGGGCCACCCTTACCTGGTTACGGTAGTCCTCTTCAGGTACGACTCTAAATCAGTAAGGGTGAAGGGTAAGTGGTATGGACACCATTGTATCACGATGGAAGAAGCGCATGCACAGATCTGCACTATATCTGGTATGGTTGCTGCTCTACGTAATCATGATGAAATATGGCCAAAGCAGACTGCAAAGTTCAGCTTCATGGATGAACGTGGCATCATGGTTCCTCTAACGTGTGACAGTCAGCTAATTGGGTTGATGAAAAGTTATGCTTCGGCTAGCATGTTTGAGCTAAATTGTGATGTACTGGATGTGGAAGTTGCTGCAACTAGGAGTCGCCCTTCTATTCTTGGACAGGGTGGTCGCTCGAACCCAATTAGCTCCTGGTAAGCAAAAGTCTCTTGGGGTTAGCATGTTTGTGCTGAATTGTAATTTTTGTTTTATTTACTCTGTAGATATTGGGCAGTTATGCAACAGTCCTATTTCTTTGACAGGAAGTACCGAAAGGTTAGAAACATGACTGTCGGGTCAATCATTTTGCTGCCGGAAGAAGGGAAACGAGTGGAAAGATGATGTTGGACACGATTCTGGTCCTGATTTTCCCGGCGATGCAGAGTATGTGAAGCTAAGAAAATTGGCACCAAGGAAGAGGAATAAGGCGAGAAATGAAGAAGCCAGTGGACGTGAAGGCTTGGCACCCAGGCTGCGAAAGAAGGCTGCTGGCAATGAAGATGCATAGTAATGTGTTGAACTTGAACCTATATATGTAATTGATTAAATTACGGAGCTACGTGTGTGGAACTTTCTTTGGAAACAATCTACCCATGTTCTCTGAGTAAAATGTACCATGACTTAGGGTTTGGAAACACCCGAGTCAGTACTTGAATCTGAAATTGTGATTGTGCCACTACTATCTGAAAACACGCAGCACCGGTTCCACGGTTGCTGAGGGGCAGGATGTCTCCAAATTCAATGGAATGTAAGTGGCATAGAAATAAATTATTTAAGCTGCTACACTCCACGAAGCAGTAACTTAGTTTAGCTGCTTCACAACAACATGGCAACATAAACAGCAATGGTAACCGATAATGCCCAGATGAGGAGGAAAACGGTACCACTTTCTGGCCTAATCTTGAGCCTGTCTATCTCACCGCCTCCCTGCTCCTGCATCCCCTGCATCTGGCGAAGCTCCCGAATCTCCAGTAACCGGGTGTACGTGCTTCCACTTTATAAATTGTGGTTGTGCCATTTGCATGCGACATAATCCACGTAGATTACGTTTAAAAAACCACCAATGTCAGAATACCACCATGATCAGACAAAAGGAAGTAATCTAGGGTTAAGACAGATTAACGGCGAGCAATTTTTTTCCTCCCAGGACTCCGGGACCACTAGTTTAGACTGCTAGGTCAACAAGTACTCCCCCCGGTTCATATTATTGTTCTCAACTTTATCTACATTCGGATGTATCTAGTTAAGTATTTAGACTAGATGCATCTGAATCTAGACAAAGTTGAGAAAAATAATATGGACTGGAGGAAGTACTACTATTACAACTTAAAAAGGCACGGAGCTCAAGCTAAATAGAACTAGTTATCACACATCTCCTTGATATTCCTAATCTTAGCCCTATGCGCATCTTCCTGCGAGAACAAGGATCAAATCATCTGCTCCTTCCTTTTAGCATCTTCCTTGCACAGCTTCAATTGTTTCTCTGTATTTTTCCTCATGCACTTGTCAATACTCGTAGTTGTGAACTGTAGGACTTTGGCCTGGTGAAGATCATTCCTTGCTTGAGTCAGTTCTTGCTCTACTCTAGCCTTCATGGCCAACGCCACGTCCCTCTCCTTCTCGACTTTGCTAACCTTGTCTTGCACCCTCCTGAGATCTCGGTTAAGCTTGGTCATGTCAACTGGGTCCCATAGCTTCATCTCAACACTGTCAAGAAGTGAGCTGACTACGGATTCTTTCAACTCAACAGTCATTTCCCATAGTTTGTCCAGCGTTTTCTGCATTGATTTGGGCCACTCTGGATCTACCCATTTGACAATATCGCAACTTCCACCTCGCATCATTGCACGATGTCCTTGACACCGTAAAAATCTCATGCCTGTGTTTCGTCCTTTGAACTCTACAAATTTAGCGGGCACATATCCATGTTTATATAGCAGAGGACTGTCTTCATCCGCTAAACCGTGATAGTCAGAGTCATACAGCGTGTGGTTGGCCTAACGCATCATATGCGCATGAGTAAACAGAGTAGATCTAGCTCAAAATAGATAACTAGCCACAGATGATAGAGATAGAGATGAGACGACTCACATCGAAATCACCATCCCTGTCATCACGACGCGTTTCCTCACCGTCTCCCCTTGAACCCATGGCGAGAGAGGGAGTGGGTGGTGGCTACCGGAGAGATAACTAGAGGTGCCGTCGGCTTGCGGCTACAACGGGATGGGAGAGAAGTGGGGAAAGTGGCTTCGAGGGGAAGGAAGAGAAGTACGGGGAGGAAGAGAAGTAATGGGGGCGTGACACTAGCATATGGCCCACTCAACTCGTGAGTCGTGACACTCGCAAAAGGGGAGCACCCGGTGTTGCCAGATTGTCCAGAGCAAGCGGGCAACAAGTGTGGCCAATCATGCCGCAGAACAGCCTACTCGCGGATCACTCTCATGAAGACCATCCCAATCGTCCAAGCACCCCGATCGAACGGTATGTAAAAATCATCATGCAAAACAACTATGTTAGGGCGTGCCTTCTAGAAGACTCGGTCTAACGGCCACCATTGGGGGGCTAAGGTTAGGGCTCTCCTAAGGTTAGGATCCATATGTGGTTTATGATAAGAACACACATGCAATGACACTCGTTATATGTGGTTTGTGAAAACAACACACATGCAATGACTCTAACTGTGGATTGTGAAAAGAACAGGCAATACAATTACTCTCGTGGATCCATGTGTGGTTTGTGAAAGAACAGACATTCACTGACTCTAGTTTTGGTTCATGAAAAGAACACACATGAAATGACTCTAGATGTGGTTTGTGAAAATAAAACACATGCAATCACACTGGTCGATCCATATGTGGTTTGTGAAAATTGTAGGGGTTCCGCGTATGAAAACAATAAAATTTTACCCTACGCCCCTGAACCCCTGATGCTACCAGGACCTATCTATTAGTAACACAGTAACGGGAGGGGATTTTCGCGAACTTACCCTTGAAGACCAAAAAGAGTTGTCAACGCTCAGGAGAGCGTGGTTGATGTAGACGAGCCGAAGCCGACCTCAAGGTCGTGATGAAGTCCTCGAGCTCCCTTGGCTCCAACGACTTGAGTGCCTCAAGTGCGATACCTCGTGGGGGGTTACACACGTCTGGTGCCTAACGATGACTCCTGCTTCCCCGATCCAGCAATAGTTGCAGAAGTAGAGCTCCTGGATCCGAATCCCGCATCACGATGGCGCTCCGTGGTGAAGATGTTTCTCGTTCGCGCAGTCCAAACTTGGGACCACAGTCACGAGAGAGAGAGAGAGAGAGAGAGAGAGAGAGAGAGAGAGAGAGAGAGAAATATCAATTGGAGGTCTTCCCAAAAGTGAGAAGACATTTATTGAATATTGTGTATATTTATATGGCCAAATACCCCCACTATATATAGGGGAAAAGGAGGTACTACCTCCCTCAAAGTCTCGGGGTGGGACTAAAGGAGAGGAGAGGGGAAGGGGGTGGCACCGCCATCCACCCCATGGGCCCTGTCTTGGGGGTAGCCACTAGGGCTTTACCGCCTCTTGGCCCTTCTCCCTCTTGCCTTTTCCCTAATGGGCCCTCTTCCCTCCGAAATTGTCCCATTAAGCCTTTGACCATTTAAATTGATTTTCTATTTATTAAATAATTATGAATAAATGATTAAATCAATATTTAACATTCATTCACATATTATTCAATCTCCGTGGCTATGGAACACCTTCCACCTCCACTCCGGATATCCTCCGGACTTTACGAAACCCTTCCGGTTTTCTCTCTACTATTCTTCGGTGATTCTTCTGATCCTATAAACACTCTCTAAGCATCATCAAGCCCTTAAGCGTGATACCCCACGGTTCAGGAACACTCCAGAAATGGTCGGGACACTCCCGCACCAATGATCGACAGAGGGACCTAGATGGCCATGTGACCCCTGTGCGTTCCACGAAGATCTTTTGTTGTTTCAACCGGGACAGTCGTGTCTTATTCCCTTTGTCTCTCGGTACTTGCATTGCCCGAGATCTGATAAATGACATCACCATGTCATGTTCAATCTCGTTACCGAACAATGCTACTTGACTCGTTCCGACAAGTGATATCCCTGTGATCAAATCACACGCTACGCAGCTATTGGATATAACCTCTCCAAGTGGGCCCTTGAGTATCTTCCCGTCACATGGATGGACAAATCCCGCTCTTGACATATATTGCCTATATGGTTTCCTCCAAGTACCTGAACACAACTTTATAACCACTGTATTACCAAGTGGCGCTTGATGTTATCTAAGCACTCTCGGGAGACAGTGATTTATATAGCCTCACGGTCTAAGGAATAGTCTACGAGGATCCATTTCTAATCATCGTAATTTGAACTTCGTGACATTATCGGGTCATGATGTTTTGGTTGGGTATTGGTTCATCATCTCATTCTCAGAATGAGTTGACTCCATTTCCAACTAGCATGAATGCCACATGATCAGGAAACATGATCATCTGTTGACCAATGAACCAGTGACTAGAGTTTCACTGGGAACCCCTGGTTGTTTATATATCACACGTGTATTGATGTTTCCACTCAATACAGTTATATCATGATACAAAACTTAATCATAAACTATATGAAATATGATAATAGTCCTTATAACTATTTGTCTCTAGGGTATATTTCCAACAGTCTCCCACTTGCACTAGAGTACAAATACACTAGCTGCATTCGTTCTTAATCATTGGCACCATATATCCGGTAGCCTGAACATGCTTGCTCATGGAAGAGGTTGAGTCTTGGGCCTGTACTTTACAGTCCCAAATCCTTTGCAACTTACTAATGTCACCTTGATTGACATTAATAATTTATCATCACATGATAACATCTTTGTGTATGCATCGTCGCTATGGCAGCAGAACAAGGCCTGATTCCAGGAGCCTATAGTGACTTTAGATCAACCTCGAGGGCTTTCTCATGGGCACTGTGCCTTGGGACACATCATTCTACGTTAAAAGTGAACTAGCCCCACCATAACATTATACAACACTTTAGATGGTACCCTTATCTATTATTATAAATGTATTCATTGAAACACGAGTGCACTTTGTGCAACTTTCGATGTTTTTGTTCACCTCGCTTCCTACTTGACTTTACTCGGTATTTAAAGAAGTTTACAACATATTCCCTTATAACATAACCCTTTATGTTTTAAGATATGTCATCCTTTATAGATTTGGAAAACATGTCTGCAGTTCTCTATTAGATACTACAGACAAACTTAGCTCAACATTCTGTGATTCGAACTTAATCACTTTCAAACGTTCCTTCTTGCATCAAATATTATGTTAAGTTATCATCATGGTTTTCTAAGATAGAACCTATGTCTCAACATAGTGGATGATGATCATCCTTTTATTTATTTCAACCATTGATGTTAAACTTAATACTATTGCTAATTTGAGTTATTAAGGACCAATTCCTTAATTAACTTCTATTCCGAAACCCTTTTCAGAATCCCTTAAGGAATAATACATAATATCATAATACACTTATTATCAACTTCTACACCTCATAAATCATTATTTATTTGTACTTGCGCTTTTATTCTTAATGTGTTGAATACACACTTAAGAATCACTCCTATAAGCTCCCACTCAAAATATGTTCCTACCATATTTGGGTATGAGTTAGTACTCTTACTCCACTATGTTCCTACATATTTGAATTTGAGACTTATATTGTTCCCACTCAAAAATATGTCAATCACATATTGTTTTAGGAAGACTTTCATAGCTCCCACTCAATTTCATGCAAGTTGCATATCCATTCACTATTCTGAACAATTTCAAAATCCTTTGATCAAATATCAACCTTGGAGTTTTACTATGAGATAGTACTTTTACTAGTTTTAAATCCACTAGACATTTAGCATACTTGAATCAAATTCATTTGAATTCTTCCAATCCTTGACAAATTGTGATGTTGTCATTCACCCCCTTTTCCACTATGGCTTTGCAGTCATTTGGGAAAATTCAAGTAACCCCTTTTACTTGTGAGATTTAGCAACGAATTGCTTTCTAATCTCAAGGGAATTTTGCTTTGGGATTTCTCATAACTTTAGCTTACCATTATTTCCTTAGTAGTTCGTAGGTATGTCATATTCCGAGAATCATGACAAATGATTCACAAATGTATCCATAATAGATATGGATTACATTTTGAATCCTACTTCATGTAGTGAAAACACCAGTGGGGAAAACGCAATGATCATTATCATTGATTCTTTCCTTTGTGAAGAGAATCGTTCAGGAACATTGTCTGTTGCGCTTCTCAACACTTTGATGCAGGGTTTTCAATCCTCATCGTGTTTTTCACTATCTTCCATTTGCTTCATGATTGAAAAATATCATTAAAAGTGAGCTTTCTCAAGAATGCACCAAAGTCCAAGCAATACAAGTTTTGCTTCTCTTTTGGTTTCAGCTATGGATTTCGTATTCTAAGTTTCCAATGAATACTCTACAAGGACTTATTCGCTATTGTTTTCGTTATATCGAATAACCCCAAAACTTTTACGATGATCCATACTAGATATGGAGCCGCTTTCATGAATTCAAATGGTTCACTATATATTCTAATTGAGTGCTAACTATTTCTAACTAATGGTCTCTATATCTACACTACAACGATTTATTTGGTGCCATCTATTTACCCACTTTGATATCTAATATCACATTGCGATGCATTGTATTTTGACATTCCAAAACGCTTTGCATTCCACAATTTCTTTTATGCCAATCTTATAAAGTTGAATTTCATTACTATTGATCAAATCATAGTAAGTAGGTTCTCTTTTATCTTTATACCCTTTGTTGATGAAACACTTTGATCAAATCAAATAGTTTCATACTTATGTTTTCTTTGGTAAACTTATTTACGCATTTAAACAATCATATAATGATAATTACCATTTTCATTAAAACACAATACATCGAATATGTATTTACTTTAACAATTCATTAAACACTTTGTATTCAAGTAATACACGGTGTTTAAGTTATTTTGCCGAACTTAGGCATGATTTATATGTGATAAGAAATCGAATGACTTTCACATATTATCATTATAAATTTGAATTTAAACAATGGTTTCGTTCATTAATGAATATATCATTAAGTTGGGTATTTTAAGGCATTTCAATATTTTACAAATGTTCATGCATTATCAATTACTTTCAAACAACAAGGATAATTCACATATAATCAAACAAGATATGAACACAAATAGAAATCATTCATAAAAGTAGAACAATTGTTTGTTACAAACTCATATGAATAACCGTCTCACAAAGTGTGAGACACACTAAAGAAGTTTATAATATTTTGATTACAATAACTATCCAAAAACATAAACTAAATGATAAATGTTGAGGGAGAGTGTCGTCGGCCATCATCATCATGCTCGGCATCAACACGCAATGTCACCTCCTCTCCAGCAAGCACCTCTCATGCAGAAGGACCTGTTTTCAGCAAAACAGAACAAGTATCAAATATACTTAACACTGCAAATGTGTTTGCAAGATTATAACATTTATAAAATTGTATATCAAATATATACCTTTGTCATCGATGACTTCTCCGGTGATTGGTTCAACCTTTGCATTCCTGAAACGTAATATGAACTCTTGGAAATCCAATGTTTTCGTATCACCACTCATGATGCTACTCCGGACATGTCCTTCGTAGCTAGGATGCAACGATCGAAGTAGTACGCCTATCGCAAACGGATCATCCATCCAGTAATCCATGAAGTGAACCAGTCTCATGTGTGCATCAAGCGTGTGCTCCAAGTGACCCTTCTGACATGTATGCTCCTCCATCTGTATGGAAAGGAACTCTCCAAGCAGCTCGTGCTTCCACATGCGCACATGGCCTATGAACTCTGCTCCCAGCTGATCCACCATTGAATATGGATCAAGATCACCCATGAGCGGATGGAGTTCATCCACCATCACGTAACACATTATTATCTGAATGTAGGTGGACATCTCTTGACGATAGTAGCGGTCTGCCAGCTCTTGTGAGGTCTCATATTGGTCTGGCTCAGTCAAATCCATTGTGCGGTGTATGTAGTCTACCACATGATTCCTAGTAAGGAGATCATTCAGGCGCACAAGCCAACTAGGGAAGTTGGATCCATCAAGTCTAAGTTTCTCACACTTTACCCATTCCTCAATGACAAAGTAAGCTTCACGGTGAGTCATCTCTACATTCATAATTGCAAAGAGGAATTTAGACTAAGTTTATAATTAAATGAGATAATAATAACTCCACTCAGAAACACCTTTCCCCATAAGGGTTTCTAGTGATAACACGACCCCTATAAGACACATCTCCCCCGATCATCACGGCCATCAATGTGGGTTCAAGGGTGGAGGCTAAACGTCGGTCACATCATTCATGCGACTCGTGCTCGATCTTTCGACCATCCGTGTTTCGAGGCCACGCTTCTATGGCGTGCTAGGCTCGCCAACTCAACCTTAGTGTATTCGTTGTGCAACATGGCTTACACCCACTGTATGCGAATGTAGATATGTCTGACACCCATGCCTGTACCATGGGTCGCCTCATACCGAAGAACTTTCTTGGTGGTGCACACTAAGGGGGAACACAATCATTGGTAATTTTTAACAGGGATCATCTTATTAGGCTACTGTCGAGTATCTAATACTAGCACACAATAAGATATACAAACAATAACATTGAAAGTAAATGCGATGTGATATGTTCCTTAACGTCGTGATCTCCATCCGTCGTCACCGGATTCCGGCGCCAGGGTTCCGGCGCCGTAGACACTAGGGTATCGGTGTCTTTCCGACGTGGTAGTCCGTCACCTT
The DNA here is from genome assembly GCA_023614405.1 of Avena insularis. Classification (NCBI taxonomy): domain Eukaryota; kingdom Viridiplantae; phylum Streptophyta; class Magnoliopsida; order Poales; family Poaceae; genus Avena; species Avena insularis. Next base: position 511,889,147 of record CM042690.1, read on the forward strand.
TGTGACTATCTACTACTACATAACATAAGGTAATCACTTTACCTTTGCCACAACCATATCACAAAGCAACGCCCCCCTGCAAAACAAAGTTAGACGCCTCTACTTTATCTTTGCATGTTTTACATGGCTGAATGGGCTTTCGCACAAGAACCTTTCTTACCTACGAACTTTCAGCACAACGCTGATCAAGTAGTTGTCTCTACTACACCCCTTTGGGGCCCTCCATTGCAAATGTCATACCAACTAATGCGAGAGAGACAGACACCCCCCTAAGCCACTGTATACGGTACAAGCCGTATGTCAAGCGTGGACTAGTCTCGCGAATGAACGCGTAAAGTCGGTTGGGTGCCGCTTCATCAAGCATTACTGCGGTATGCACAAGTACACATGGGAGGGTAACAACTAAAAGATCAATGCCCACACACTACATCTCGTGTGTTCTACCCGTACTAGCATTACTACGCACAGCTCTAGCTCTGATACCACTGTAGGGGTTCCGTGTATGAAAACAAGAAAATTTTACCCTACGCCCCTGAACCCCTAATGCTGCCAGGACCTATCTATTGGTATTTTGGAAGTAGAGCTCCTGGATCCGAATCCTGCAGCACGACGATGCTCCATGGTGAAGATGTCTCTCGTTCTCGCAGTCCGAACTTGGGACCATGGTCACGAGCGAGAGAGAGAGAGCGAGAGAAAGAGAGAGAGAGACAGAGAGAGAGAAAATTTCAATTGGAGGTCTTCCCAAAAGTGAGAAGACCTTTATTGAATATTGTGTGTATTTATCTGACCAAATACCCCCACTATATACAGGGGAAAAGGAGGTACTACCTTCCTCAAAGTCCTGGGGTGGGACTAAAGGGGAGGAGAGGGGGAGGGGGTGGCACCGCCGGCCACCCCATGGGCCCCGCGTGGGGGGCTGGCCCATTAGGGCACCGACCTCCCCTCTTGGCCCTTCTCCCTCTTGCCTTTTCCCTAATGGGCCCTCTTCCCTCTAGAATTGGCCCGTTAAGCCTTTGACCATTTAAATTAATTTTCTATTTATTAAATAATTATGAATAAATAATTAAATCATTATTTAACATTCATTCACATATTATTCAATCTCCGTGGCTATGGAACACCTTCCACCTCCACTTCGGACATCCTCTAGACTTATCGAAACCCTTCCGGATTCTCTCTACTATTCTTCGGTGATTCTTCCGATCCTATAAACACTCTCTAAGCATCATCACTCCCTTAAGAATGATACCCCATGGCTCGGGAACACTCCAGCACATGGTCGGGACACTCCTGCACCAATGATCGACAGAGGGACCTGGATGGCCATGTGACCCCTGTGCGTTCCATGAAGATCTTTCGTCGTTTGAACCGGGACAGTCGTGTCTTATTCCCTTTGTCACTCGATACTTGCATTGTCGGAGATCTGATCAATGACATCACCATGTCGTGTGCAATCTCGTTACCGAACAATGCTACTTGACTTGTTCTGACAAGTGATATCCCTGTGATCAAACCACACGCTGCGCAGCTATTGGATATAACCTCTCCGAGTGGGCCCTTGAGTATCTTCTAGTCACATGGACGGATAAATCCCGCTCTTGACATATAATGCCTCTACGGTTTCCTACGAGTACCTGAACACACCTTTATAACCACTGTATTACCAAGTGGCGCTTGATGCTATCTAAGCACTCTCGGGAGACAGTGATTGATATAACCTCACGGTCTAAGGAATAGTCTATGAGGATCCATGTCTAATCATCGTAACTTGAACTTCGTGACATGATCGGGTCACGATGTTTAGGTTGGGTATTGGTTCATCATCTCATTCTCTGAATGAGTTGACTCCATTTCCAACTAGCATAAATGCCACATGATCAGGAAACATGATCATCTGTTGACCAATGAACCAGTGACTAGAGTTTCACTGGGAACCCCTGGTTGTTTATATATCACACATGTATTGATGTTTCCACTCAATACAGTTATAGCATGATATAAAACTTAATCATAAACTATATGAAATATCATAATAGTCCTTACAACTATTTGTCTCTAGGGCATATTTCCAACAAAAATAACAGACATCCAATGACTCTAGCTATGGTTAATAAAAAGAACACACATCCAATGACACTGGTGGATCCATGTGTGGTTTGTGAAAGAACAGACATGCACTGACTCTAGGTGTGGTTCATGAAAAGAACACACATCCAATGACACTGGTAGATACTTATGTGGTTTGTGAAAGAACACACATGCAATGACTCTAGCTATGGTTCATGAAAAGAACACACGGGCAATATGACACTGGTTGATCCATATGTGGTTTGTGAAAAGAACACACATGCAATGACTCTAGCTATGGTTCATGAAAAGAACACACAGGCAATATGACACTGGCTATGGTTAATGAAAAGAACACACACGCAATGACACTGGTGGATCCATGTGTTGTTTGTGGAAAGAACATACATGCAATGACTCTAGCTGTGGTTAATGAAAAGAACAGACATGCAATGACTCTGATGCATCCATATGTGGTTTGTGAAAAGAACACACATGCAATGACTCGGGTAGATCAAAATGTGGTTTGTGAGAAGAACACACATGCAATGACACTGGTGGATCAATATGTGGTTTGCGAAAACTCTAGCTATTGTTTGTGGAAAGAATAGACATGGAGTGAATCTAGCTGCGGTTAATGAAAAGAACAGACATGCAATGACTATGATGGATCCATATGTTGTTTGTGGAAAGAACATACATGCAATGACTCTAGCTATGGTTCATGAAAAGAACACACATGCAATGACACTGGTGGATCCATGTGCGGTTTGTGAAAAGAATAGGCATGTAATAACTCTAGATGTGGTTTGTGAAAAGAACACACATGCAATGACTCTAGTGTATCCTTATGTGGTTTGTGAAAAGAACACACATGCAATGACTCTGGTGTATCCTTATGTGGTTTGTGAAAAGAATAGACATGCAATGAACTCTGGTGGATCCATATGTGGTTTGTGAGAAGAACACACATCCAATGACACTGGTGGATCCATATGTGGTTTGTGAAAAGAACAAACATGCAATGACTCTAGTTGTGGTTTGTGAAAAGAAAAGGCATTACAATGACTCTGGTGGATCCATATGTGGTTTGTGGAAATGTAACACCCCAAAATACTAATCAATATTATCAAGTTCAAATCACCCAAGTTTAGGGTTAACAAAAACTTTTATTACTAATTTTAATATGAATGCATGTGTGATTTGCATTAGTGTATGATTGAGTGAAAATTGCCATGTTTGTTTGCTACAAATGATAAGAAATGGTTTAAAGGTGAATACTACATCATCTAGGCTAATTACAAACAAAATCCAAAGAAAAAGAAATCAAATAGGAATCAAATGATCAAATGGTCATTTTGACCAAAGTTAACCACTAGGCCACTTTGTGAGTTCCTAGTAAAGAATTTCTAACAGAAACATGTCCATTTATTTTCACCCCTTGCTAGAATAAGTAAATGTGAACCCAAGCCCACTTTACAAACTCACAGAAACTATTTTTAAATCTATTTAAAGGATAGTTCAAAATTGAATAAAGTTCATATGGTAAGATCACCATTTTGCAAAAACCACTCAAATCAATTCCACTTGAGTTTTCCAAGCAACCATAGACACTCAAGCATAAGATCAAAACAATCACCAAAGTTCATTCAAAAATTTCAAACTTAAATTCTTGCGGCCATTTAGTTGAACACCTGGCAGACATAGATCAATTACTGCCTAACTCGACTCTTTGGAGAAGTGATCACTCGACCACTTGCCCTCATTTCACTCCCCTGTCTTCCCTAGCACCTAGCAATGCAGTGGACAGCCTCCCCCCTTTGTCGTTGCGCCAGTGCAGCGCCGCCCGAGGCTTGCCACGCCGGCCGACCATGGACCGATCGCCAGAGACCACGTCGCCCTCGCCCATGATGTCAAGCAGGCAGGCCACCATCCACCGCCACCGCTGCGTTAGGGTTAGAACCTCGCCGGAGCTGTTCGTCATTGATGATGAACCTCAGCCGTTAGATCAGGTTCTAATCGTAGGGCCTAGATTGAATGATACCATTTCGGTTAGATAGAGGCGCTGACTAGTGGGACCGTTCTGTCAGCAGCCCACTGCGCCGCGCTATGCAGATTGGGCCGGCCCAGTTAGTTTCCCGCACAGAGTCCAGTGATTCAAATAGTTATTTTCCATTTTAGTTAAAATCATATTCTGTCAGTAGATTGAAAAATCAATTCAAAGAGATTCACTAAACCAGATTGGATGATTCCAATTTTGTTATAAAGATATTCAAATTATCTCTCCAAGCCCGTTGCACTACTAGGAAAAATATTATCAGTGGCGCACCAAAAACGATTTATGTGGCGCATCTAGTGGTCGCCACTAAATTGTCGCCACTCAAATTATATTTCTGTGGCGCATATGCATATGAGCCACAGAATTCTCAAAATTTTGTGGAGCATATGGCTATATGCGCCCCAGAATTCTATCCCAGATTCTGTGGCGCATATAGCTATATGTGCCACAAAATTCTATGGTACATTCTGTGGCGCATATAGCCATATGCCCCACAGAATCCTTTTTTCAAGAATTTCGAAATTTTCAGAATTTGGTACAAATACAAGTATATAATATGTATATTACAGGAAATACACAAAAATTAACAGAAATTCACAGAAAAGCTGCACACAGTAGTACAAATGTTCTAGTTCACATATAATACATCAACAAGCACGAATGTTCACAAGTGTTCATCAATCACACAACTTAGAACCAAATAAGTGTACAAGTATATTTCACAAGTGTTCATCTCACTCACATAACTTACAACCGCGCGATGTTTTCACCGCGTACCTTAGGACAGAATGTAGTACACCGCAACCGCGATGCCGGTGAGGAGGAGCAGCACCAAGATCTTTGTCCGGTTCTTCTTCCACACGTGTCTGCTCCACTTGGCCACCGCCTCCTCTCTAGTCGCGTATCCCTCGTAGCTGTTGCCGCTGAACTTGTCCACTTGTTGGTAGCAGTCCACCCACTCCTCGTAGACACCTAGAACCCGACCCTTGTACACAATGTACGTCGGCATCTCTATTGACAAGGCTTATTAGTACATCATGCAAATATATATGTTGGTTGTATTTTCATAGTTAAGTCCTGCGACTGCAAGAGGAAGAAACGGGAAAGGCCACTTGAAACGCCGGGGCCTGCAACGATGGCGTGGGAGAAGAGATAGGACAGCTCTGTGACGTAGGAGACCACGAGCACGGCAAAGATGTAAGTGCTGACTCTTTGGAGGATGAGGAGGTCCCGTGGCCGGCTGCTTCCACGCGGATCCTGATCAACACGTATGTACATGAATCATTAAGTAGCATATCACAGAAGCAGCAGCAGACACATACCTGAACAAAGAGCACAGCAAAAAGGCATCAGGTTAACCAAGTAGAAACAGTGAAATTTTTGTACAAGCAGAAACAACACTGGAGTAGCATGAATAATTAAGCACAAAACTAAAACAGTCAATTTCTGCTGAAACTGTTTGTACTGCTCCTACTATGCAACAAGTTTGTACTACTACTACTGTGAAACAGGTTTAAAATGCAAGTTCAAGTTCAATTTCAGTGAGCAAGTACACAGTAATCCATGAATGATTAAGCAAGTACAGACGAATAATCTTTTTTGCAATAAAAGCAGGCAACATTAAATTGAATAATCTTTGAAGGAATATAATCCGAGCAGTATTAAAGAACTGTATGTGCATAATGTAAGAAAACTACTGTATGTGCATAGACCAAGTAATGTATCACTAATGGAGTATTAACTCAAAATTAGCATGGTAGTCTACAGAGCAAGTACAATATCACTGAGGTTTGTTCCATAGTCAAGATTAAATACTTATATAAGGTAATGCAAGTTTCAGCCATTACTAGAATAGAGCAGATTCAATGAGAGAGCATACCAACAAACTCTAAAAAAATATGTTATTTAATTTAATATCAGAAGCCAATGGTGCTTAACTCTTCCCGATTTGCTTTTAGGATGTATTGTCGGGTAGCTATCCTGAATATAGTATATGACTACCAGACTCATCTATCAGGACGTACTTTGCTAGCAGGTAGATGTGCCCATTGAAGTCCGGACATGCTCTTCATTCACTAGTTATTTTCTTTTTCTTGGAACTCTTCCTTATGAACAAGTAATACAAGCCCAGACATGCTCTTATCTAATTATTTTGTTTTTTCTTTGGACTCTTACTTCAAAACAAGTAACACAAGAAGTGCTTATGTAATCAAAACAAACTTTTCCTCGCGCCTTGCACACTAGCGAGACACTAAGGGGCATAACAAAATCAAATGCACAACTGAACTTGTCCTACACTTGTACACTAACAGGCAGAACAAACCATCTCTACTGTGCAAATAAGCATCTACTAGGCATACTAGGCAGAGTCAGAAAAGAATGGATCGCATCTATTTCCTCCAATTGTACGCACAACATTCAGATTGAGAAGGACACATGCATGCATAATAACCTGAAGATATACAAGTTGGGACCTCACTATGCACACAACAAGTTTTGATTTAGTGCCAGCGGATTTACATCTACTGCATATATAGGTGCATATGGCTCAATCTACTCCCTGTAGATTCAACTCGTGAGGAAAACAAGATACGAGTTTCTTCCAGAACATATGCAGGAAGGGAAGAGGGAGCTCACCGGGAGCAGTAGGTTGCGGAAGTGGACGGCGGCAGAGAGATGGAGCGGTGTCTGGCAACAGCAGCTCGGGGTCGTGACCACCGATAGCAGCTCGAGGAGGTGGTCGCGGGACGACGCCCGTGGCAGATCAATATAGACTGCCGACAGCAGCAGCAGCAGCCCACGGAGTCGGCCACCCGCTCGTCCTACGCGCCTCCCTGTGGCAAAGCCCACACCGGGGCAATCTCCTCCAGCACACGCCCCTCCCACCGGCCGTGGACGTCGTTGAGCTTCACCGTCGCCATATTATCGGTCGGCTGGCGCAGATCCTGCCGCGCGTCCCTCATCTGTGGGGTGCTCCGCGGTCACCAGCAAGAGGGGAACCAGCGCGGCGTCCCTGCCGGCAGCGGGAGGCATGGCAGCGATCTGGCGTCGCTGGATCAAGGGGAATGGCAAGAGGAGGGTAGAAAGGGTATCGAGGCGCGTGCGCGTGTGTTGTGTGCTTTCGGGAGGGAGGTGAAGTTGGTTTTGGTCCTTTGGATCGGTATAGGGCCTGAACGGTCCAAATCTTGGTCAAAAATTTAACTGGAGATGACTTAGCTGATGTAATGATCAAAGACGACAAAAGAGTTGGATGACAATGTATACCTTGAGTTTTTGATGTACAAAATATGAATTTAACTGGGGATATCATGCGTGCATGATTAAGTGCTAGTTTTACGGTAACTAACTAATCCTCGCGCCTTCTGGTAGGCGCCTCTTTTTTTTCACAAATCGCGGCAAGGAATTGACCGAATTAATTATATGATACCATGCATGCGTGTGTCGGACTATCTAGTTTTAAGCGTCCCCTCCCGTAAACCATGCATGTTGACCAAAAATAAAATAGCTGGACATGAAAACGTAGCGGAGCGCCAAACCTTGAAATTTGAACGGAAATTGGAACCATCTTTGAGGCATGCACTTGAGCTTGATGCTGAAGACTCTGTTGTAGCGTTGTTGATACCAGATCGCCCATTGTTTCTCCGAACTAGCTTCACACTTGTTCACATAACGACATCACTCCGCAGGAATTTGATCTCTACAATAGACAACTGACACGTGTGAAAATACAACCAAAAACTATCGTAGAAAGTTGTCTCCCTAATATCATAATTGAATCATCTACAAACCAAATCTACACCAACCCCATATGCATAGTGTAGCAAGAGGGGGTGTGGGATGTGTGGAGGAGGAAAGTATGAGTGGTTTACTACCTTTACAAGTAGGAGTAGCTTCCCCTCACAAGTACATGAATCAAAGTAGGTCTAGCTATCAACAATGGAGGTGAGTATGAGCAAAATGGAGTGGGAGGGAGGAGGGGGGCGAGCTAGTTAGAGGTGGTGGGAAGAAGGGAAAGGGTGGCTGCCACCTTTCTTAGATCTGTTTCACACATTTTGTGGCGCATATGGAAAATTCTTCATAGAATGTCAAAATTCTGTAGCGCATATATTTACATGCGCCATAGAAAATGAGAATTTTGTGGCGCATATGTTATATACGCCACAGAATTTTGGCATTCTGTAGCGCATATATCCATATGCGCCACAGAATTCTAGCCTGCCCATGTGCTAGGGTCAGGCCCACATGGGTCCACAGGAATTATGTGGCGCATATGGCTATATGCCCCACATAATTCTCGCTTTCTATGGCGCATATATCTATATGCGCCACAGAATTGCAGGAATTCTGTGGAGCATTTGCTACATGCGCCACATAATTAATTTTAGTGGAACATTTTTCATATATGCGCCACAGAATTAAAATCTACCTATAATTGTTTTCCTAGTAGTGTTGGATTCAAACCATTTGGAGTTAGAGATTACCTATAGTAAAAATAACAAGATAGAGACTTTTTCAAATTCAAACATATTTCAAAAATAAACCATAAATGCTTTTGAGTTGATTCCAACTCTCAAAAATCACATTTGATAAGATCTATCTGAATATGTAAAAATATTTAGGTTTTCATGTAGTGGCATTGGACTAGTACTAAAATAATGCTATATAGGCATTTCTAGTCACTTTAATTCTATAAAATGATAATCTTAAACTTTATAAAATATGACCACCACTTTAAATCACATTCCCATGTATTAGAATATATGGTGATGACATGTGTCAACATGATCCCATATTTTAATTGGAGAATATTAAATCTTAAGTATTTATAATGAGTAGAAATTACTTTTCTAAAATAAGATAAACAAGATTAAGTCTTTATTTCATGTGATGTTTGTGATGACGCTATATCATCTAGTGTGAACCTTAGGTTGCTAAATAGAAATACTTAAGTTTTGTTTGGTGATTGTGTACCCCATATTCATTTATAGATGATAGTACCGACCCGGGGTACGAGGAGGAGGAGTACTACCAAGACAAAGAAGAGGAGAACTTCACTCACTGCACTACTCAAGGCAAGCTAAAACTTGCAAGTGCCATACTTCTGCAAGCCTAGCACAACAAGTTAACTATGCAAGTTAACACTTGAAAACTTGAGAACATATGCAAGATGCATTAGGCATGCTTGGTTATCCAACTTTGATTATACTAATTCCATGTTTTACTTGCAAGCTTTATTCTTTTACTTTACCAAACTCCTTTACTTTTAGTTAGTGCTTTGTGAGTATTAGAAAAATACTATAGATATCATAAAGAGTATAAAACTAGGCCTAACTATTTATACTTAGATGTCATTCCAAGGCAAGAATTAGAGTTGGATACTATACTTGATTAGCACCGCTCATTAGTGATTACCCTCAACTTTAGTGGCTAGTGCTAAGCATAAAAGTTGATCACTTTAGATGGGAATACTTGGTGAAAATGATTATGAAAACCTTGGAATGAGGATTCATTCTATTGAAATTTTTCTCCATGTGTTGAGAAACACAAAAGGATTTGATGATGAAAATGTTGAGGCATGAGCCTTAGCCCTTTATAAAAACTGATGGTTGGGTTCGGATGCGATACCATTCCAATTTTACCGTACAACCACAATACTCGAATTGGGTAGGGCTTAACTGGAAGTTTATATGCCTTAGTAAGGGTTCCCTCGCGGAAAGAGGTTGAGTTGAGGCTACCTCGTGAGTGTGAATGTCCACCTATGTAGTGCCCAGGATGGAAGATGGCCATGGCTGGGAGGCCAAGCTCATAGGGGAGGTGCCTATACTGGAGTGTGTAATTGAAAGGTTATGATTGATTATCCGCATACTAAGTGTGATGATTCAGGGTTATCCCTAACGGATGTATCAAATTTTGTGGTGAAAGTGTACCACCTCTGCAGAGTATCAAACTATTCGAATAGCCGCGTCCACGGTCATGGACAGTTGGAGTGGCCATACTATTCCGTCGTCAAATGTTTTCAAAATGACTTGTGAATTGAACTATGACTTTGACTTGACTAGAACAGGGTTGTGGATATGAAAACTAGGTTCTCACTTTAGTGATTTAGAACATTAACTTAGTTTTATTTACTTCTAAACTCAGTATGAGATAAACCTAGATTTTTGCAAATGAACCTAGAGCTTAAGATTCCTACTAGAACTACCTTACTTGTTAGTGATAGTTTGTGAGTACTTAAAGAGTACTCATGGCTTTGTCACTGGCTATTCCCGTGGCCAGACTATGAGGAGGACTACTACAATGATGGACAGCGGGAGGTCTACGACAACTAGGATCATCTTCCATCGTCAGCATTGCCTGTGACTCTGAAGATGGAGCCCCTACTATGTTTATTTTCCGCTGCTTGATTTGTATTAAGACTGGATCATGAGATCCTTTATTTGTAAGACCTTATTATGGTTTGTAATGGATGATGTACTATGGTACCAATTCTATTATGTCTCGCAAAAATGGTAATCCTGGGATTGTGAGGTATGGCATAACAGGCATCTGGGATTAAAAACCCGGGTGTTGACAAGTTGGTATCAGAGCCATCCTCACAATAGGAGACCCTAGTTAGAATGGACGTCCGAACAAAAAACTTAGTTTCAAAACAAAAGAAGTGAGTATTTATGAAAACCTATTCCCACTCTTATCCTTGATTCTTTCAAAAAAATCATGTTCCTAAAAAATTCTTGCATTCCTACATAAAATTTGACACACTTGATCACCTCACTAACTTACTCACCCTAAATTCTTATAGATGGAAGTCCAGTATTGCAAGTTCTACTAGTTGGGCAACGGAGGCCAGCTGATCTTTGAGAGGAATCTAGATTCATTATCAGAGTATCTTGAGTGCCCGCACCCAGAATTCTTCGGGGCACAACTCAACGATCACATAGGAGGAGATCTACAATGGCTGATAGTTGCAGATCTCAGAGGCAAGATGGAAGCACCCACTTCGGAGAAGATCCAATTCACCTTGCGGGAGAACAACTGGCTAGATGGAGTAGCCAGGGCTATGCATGAAGCTCTTGCCCGTCTGTGTGGGCAAAACATCAACCTAATACAGGGAACTTGCTTTGCTCACTTTGCAAGGCGTGATTCCATGGGAGTGCCCTTGGAGATGCCAGGACACCTGGAGCTGAAGCACCAGGTGGACAATCTTGACTTCATGTTCTATGATAGGCAGAAGGAGTTGGACAATGCTCGCACCTACGCCAACCACAACCATGCCATTGCAGTCAAGAAGGACCAGACCCTCGCCATTCTCGCCAAGGAGAGCCAATCACTTCCTCATCAGCATGACAAGAAGGATCGCACCATCGATTGTCTTCACAAGAAGGTGGCCGCTCTCGATAAGACCATCCCTGAACAGGAAGTCCAGCTTGATGCGAAGGAGGAGGAAGGTGAAGATATCTAGGGAGATCTTTACTCTTACCTCAGTGATGAGAATGACTACCTGGAGGATGATGCCATGGAGTTCCACACTGACGATGATGATTCCGACTTCATTTATGATGATTAGATGCACTTGAGCACTACCGTAGGAGTTAGTTGTACCGGTCCCACTGTATCATAGTTTCACATAATGGTTCTTAAAACCATCTGTTTTCAATTTGTGTGTGGTGTGTGTTTGTATGGTGTGCTTTGACCGAATGAATGAGAAGAAGTTGTTAGTTTGCAAAACCTGAGTCAAACTCAAAGTTTAAGCTTTTGAAACAAAACCATGAACCTTAGAAATTTCCCTGTTATCTCATTATCTATCTCAATCTTCATATGACTCAGTTCATCTCAGGACCGATGCTGGAGGAAGCAGTTCATCTCAGGACCGATGCTGCAGATTCTGCAAATGCTAGTTTCTGACTGTGAAGCTAGTAGAGCCGAACACCAAGCCAACCTAGACACTCTTCAACAGATAGCTCAGATGGCCCACAATAATCAAGGTCACGAAAACCAGGATCACCATGGATGCAAGCTCAAGAACTTTCAGAATACCAACCCACCTATCTTTAGTAAGTCTGAGGATCCCTTAGATGCTGATGACTGGTTGTAAACCATGGAGAACAACCTGGAGGTCGCAGGAGTTGAACCCAATGAAAAAGTACGGTTTGCCACCCATTATCTGGTAGGAGATGCAAGAGCCTGGTGGAATAACACCCATACCATGAACATAGGTCAGATGATGACTTGGGAAGCATTCAAGGTCAAGTTCAGCCGGACCCATGTGCCCCAAGGTTTGGTCACCACGATGAGGGATGAGTTCAGGGAACTGAAGCATGGAAGGATGATGGTAGTTGAGTACCCTGACAAATTTTTGTCCCTAGCTAGATATGCCCCTGATGAGATTAACACCGAAGCAAAGAAGAAGGAAAGGTTCCTGAATGGATTGCATGATGAGATGCAGACTGTGTTAGTCAACATCTATTTTGCAGATCTAGAAGAGATAGTAGACTCTACCATTCAGATGGAAGAGGAGATCAACCAAGCCAATAACAATCGCAAGCGCAGGATGATGCACCAGACTGGATCCCACCATACCCAGAAGTATCGCCCCAACCCGTCTGCAGGATATGCCCCAAGAAATAATAGACCCCCTATGTCCCATCCAAACTATCCCAATCGTAGCGGAGGAAACCACAACAACAACCCAGGCAACTCTAACAACTTCAACCGTAAACTGCCCAAGTCCAACAACAACAACAATACTGCCCCAAGGACTGGAAGTAATGATGTGCCTGTTGCAGGGAAAGACAAGTACCAGATTACATGCTTTGAATGTGGAGTCAAGGGTCACTACTCCAACGAGTGCCCCAAGAAGCTTGCAGCAGCCACCAATGTGAATGCACCCTCTCAGCAGCAGCACCGTGTTCATCCTGGAAGGAGATTTGCCCCAGAGAATTCGCTCAACCGCAGAAGGCCGTCTGTTCCACATGAATGCTGAAGAAGCTCAGGAAGCGCCAGATGTCGTGTTGGGTATGTTTTCTGTTAACTCAGTACTTGCAAGAGTGTTGTTTGATTCTGGAGCATCGCACTCGTTTGTTATAGAAGAATTTGCATGCACTAGTAAGATTCAACCAACAAAATTGAAGCATGTTATGATAATTTAAATACCTGGTTCAACCACCAAAGCTAGAAAATTTGCAAGGTTGTACCTATCAGAATCCATGGAATAGATTTTTATGCCAATCTAATAGTACTTGGAACCAAAGGTTTGGAAGTAGTACTAGGAATGGATTGGATGTCGAAACATAAAGGATTGATTGACTGTGCCAAGAAAGCCATAACCATGACCAGTAGCTCTGGAGTATCAGTAGAGCATGTATCTGAGACATTGCCCCATCAATTCAAGTGCAACAAGAGTCTAGCCCAACCAACCATAGACCAAGTCAGAATAGTCTGTGAATACCCTGACGTATTCCTAGATGAATTGCCCGGTATGCCCCCAGATCGGGATATCGAGTTCATCATTGAACTAATTCCTGGAACTGGACCCATAGCTCAGAGACCTTATGTTATGAATCAATCTGTATTAGTGGAACTGAAGAAACAACTTGATACTATGTTGGATAAAGTTCTGATTCAACCAAGTGCGTCACCATGGAGATCGCCTGTATTGTTTGTGGATAATAAAGATGGAGGTAACCGTTTGTGCATGGATTACCGGAAGCTGGATGATGTCACCGTCAAGAACAAGTACCCACTGCCAAAGATAGAGGATCTGTTTGACCAGTTGACTGGTGCCAGAGTGTTTTCTAAGATTGATCTTAGAACTGGTTATCATCAACTCAAGATTCGTGCAACGGATATTCCAAAGACCGCCTTTACTACCAGATATGGATTGTATGAGTATACGGTCTGTCTTTTGGATTAACCAATTCCCCCACTTATTTCATGAATCTCATGAATAAGATTTTTATGAACTTTTTGGATAAGTTTGTCATTGTTTTTATCAACGATATTCTGATCTATTCCAAGTCATAAGAAGACCATGAGCTACACCTGAGAGCCATCCTTGAAACCCTTAGAGATCATCAGTTGTATGCTAAGTTTACCAAGTGTGAGTTCTGGTTGAAGGAAGTAGGATTCCTAGGACATATCGTGTCGGCAGGAGGAGTCGTTGTCGATCCTGCCAAGATCAAAGATGTTGAAGAATGGAAAGCCCCAACCACTCAAACCCAAGTCCGTGCATTTCTCGAATTAGCGAGATACTACCGCAAGTTCGTTGAAGGATTTTCGAGCATCACAAGACCAATGACTCAATTGTTGAAGAAAGATAAGAAGTTTGAATGGACGGATAAATGTGAAGCAAGTTTTCAAGAGCTCAAAAAGAGATTGATTTCAGCCCCAATCTTGATTATGTCTGATATCAAGAAACATTTTGATGTGTATTGTGATGCATCCAAGATTGGTCTCGGATGTGTGTTGATGCAGGAAGGCAAAGTCATAGCATATATGTCTAGACAACTGAAGCGGCATGAGCAAAACTACCCTACCCATGACCTTTAACTAGCAGCCGTAGTTTTAGCCTTGAAGACATGGCGTCATTACCTTATGGGTAACCACTCTGAGATTTATTCGGATCACAAGAGTCTGAAGTATATTTTCACCCAAAAGGAGCTGAATATGAGGCAAAGGAGATGGATAGAGTTAATCAAGGATTATGACCTTGACATTCACTATCACCCTGGAAAAGCCAATGTGGCAGCGGATGCTCTTAGTAGACTGCCGTGCAGATTGAACACCATGATTAAAGAAGCCCAGCCAAGTTTGCATGATGAGTTGGAGCAGTTCAGAACGGAGCTAGTTAGCGAAGGATTTTTAGCTAGCATTGAACTTCAACCCACTTTGATTGGTCAGATCAAGGAGGCGCAGAAAGGAAATGCAAGTATCGACAGAATCAAGCGTCGTATTGGTACAAGGAAGGTACCCGGATTCACCGAAGATGAAGAAGGAGTTTTGTGGTACAAAGGATGTATCTGTGTGCCAGCAGATTCCAAGCTGAAGCAAGTTATCATGCAGGAAGCTCATGATACTCTTTATTCTATCCACCTATAGGAACGAAGATGTATCAAGATTTGAAGTAGCAATTTTGGTGGCACAAGATGAAGAGAGAAATCGGAAGCTACATAGCTAAGTGTGATATCTGTCAAAGAGTCAAAGCGGAACATCAAAGACCCACGGGACTTTTGTAACCATTGCAGATTCCAGAATGGAAATGGGATTCTGTCGGAATGGATTTTATCACTGGTTTGCCTACATCTAGTAGGGGAAATGACTCTATTTGGGTCATAGTTGATAGACTGTCCAAGGTAGCCCATTTTATACATGTCAAGACCACCTACCAGAGTTTGAAGCTAGCAGAGCTGTACATTGATAGAATCATCAGTTTACATGGAACCCCCAAGACCATAGTGTCGGATCGAGGAACCCAGTTTACCTCAAGATTTTGGCAGAAAGTCCAAGAGGGATTAGGAACCAAGCTGAACTTCAGCACAGCTTATCACCCGCAGACCGATGGACAAACTGAAAGAGTCAACCAAATCTTAGAATATATGTTGAGAGCTTGTGTTCTAGAATATGGATCAAAATGGGAAGATTGCCTACCTTTCGCAGAATTCTCATACAACAACAGTTATCAAGCTAGTTTCCAAATGGCCCCATTTGAATTTCTGTATGGAAGGAAGTGTCGTACCCCCTTGAATTGGTCGCATGTAGGAGAGAGTCAGATTTTCGGACCTGACATCCTACAAGAAGCCGAAGAGAAGGTTCATAAAGTCCGTGAGCACCTCAAGACCACCCAATCTAGACAGAAGAGTTATGCTGACAAGAGACGTCAAGACCTGACCTTCAATGTCAGATATTTTGTGTATCTCGAAGTATCGCCTTTGAAGGGAATGCAACGTTTTCAACTGAAAGGGAAGTTAGCCCCCAGATATATTGGACCCTTCAAGATTTTGAATCGCCGAGGAGAAGTATCATATCAACTGGAACTGCTAGAGGAGCTGTCAGCCATACATAATGTGTTCCATATCTCGTTACTTCGCAAATGCTTAGAAGTTCCGGAGAAGATCGAAGTGTTCAAGAACATCGATCACCGAGCCATAGATATCAACAAGGATCTAACCTATCGTGAAGTACCCATTCGTATTTTGGAAGAAGCCTTCAGAACCACCAGGACCTGGAGTATCAAGTTTCTCAAGATCCAGTGGAGCAACCATACTGAAGGAGAAGCTACTTGGGAGCGAGAGGATTACATTAGGACTGAGTTTCCAAATCTCTTTAGTTCCTAGTTTTTCCTAAATATCGGGATGAGATTATGTTTAAGGAGGGAAGGTTTGTAACACCCCAAAAATACTAATCAAGATTATCAAGTTCAAATCACCCAAGTTTAGGGCTAACAAAAACTTTTATTACTAATTTGAATATGAATGCATGTGTGATTTGCATTAGTGTATGATTGAGTGAAATTTCCATGTTTGTTTGCTACAAATGATAAGAAATGGTTTAAAGGTGAATACTACATCATCTAGGCCAATTACAAACAATATCCAAAGAAAAAAAATCAAATAGGAATCAAATGATCAAATGGTCATTTTGACCAAAGTTAACCACTAGGCCACTTTGTGAGTTCCTAGTAAAGAATTTCTAACAGAAACATGTCCATTTCTTTTCACCCCTTGCTAGACCAAGTAAAAGTGAACCTAAGCCCACTTTACAAACTCATAGAAACTATTTTCAAATCTATTTAAAGGACAATTCAAAATTGAATTAAGTTCATATGGTAAGATCACCATTTTGCAAAAACCACTCAAATCAATTCCACTTGACTTTTCCAAGCAACCATAGACACTCAAGCATAAGATCAAAACACTCACCAAAGTTCATTCAAAAATTTCAAACTTAAATCCTTGCGGCCATTTAGTCGAACACCTGGCAGACACGGATCAATTACTGCCTAACTCCACTGTTTGGAGCAGTGATGACTCGACCACTTGCCCTCATTTCAGTCCCTGTCTCCCCCAGCACCTAGCAATGCAGTGGACAGCCTCCCCCCTTTGCTGTTGCGCTAGTGCAGCACCGCCCGAGGCTTGCCACGCCGGCCGACCATGGACCGATCGCCAGAGACCACGCCGCCCTCGTCCATGATGTCCAGCAGGCAGGCCACCGTCCACCGCCACCCCTTGTCTAGCCCTTGACCGTAGCCAGGCCATGGACCACCCCAGCATCGCCGCGCCCACTTTCTCTGCGCCGTGCTGAGAGCGCGCTAGGGCGCCGCGGCCGACCAGCTCGCACGCGTCGTGCCTCGCCCTCTCCGCGTGTGCACACCCTCGCCATAACACCAGCTAGCTCCTAGACATCCTCGTTCGCCGCCGCGTGACCCGTAGCCCCCGTGCGCCATCTCAAACACCGCCAGTTCCGCGCAGAGCACCGCCCGCGCCCGACCATTCTCGTCAGCCCCATGCCGCGCCTTTAAGCCCGTGATTACCGCAAGGAAGCATCATGTTGCCCCCTACCCTTAGCCACGCCGATATCTCACTGTACCGCCATCGCTGAAGAAGCCAGCTCATCCCGCTCTGTCCCTCTCACCGGTGTATAAATAGAGGCCCCCTCCGCCTCAATTCACCACCCCATCTCACTCCCCACTCCTCACAACACCTCCCACACCTCTCCCCGGAGCAAGGCGAGTGCCACATCGCCGGAATTTGGCCAGAGTCCGCCGCTGTAGAGGAGAAGAGGAGTCATCGATTGGAGCCGCCCTAGGAGCCACCGCGACCATCGTTCGAACCGCCATCGTCTACAACGTCGTTCGCCCCCATCGCCGACCCTAGATGGAGCCCAGGTGAGCCTCACACGACCCCCACCGCCGCGTTAGGGTTAGAACCTCGCCGGAGCTATTAGTCGTCGACGATGAACCTCAGCCGTTAGATCAGGTTCTAATCATAGGGCCTAGATTGAACGATACCGTTTCGGTTAGATAGAGTCGCTGACTAGTGGGACCATTCTGTCAGCAGCCCACTGTGCTGCACTGTGTAGATTGGGCCAGCCCAGTTAGTTTCCCGTGTAGAGCCCAGTGATTCAAATAGTTATTTTCCATTTTAGTTAAAACCATATTCTGTCAGTAGATTCAAAAATCAATTCAAAGAGATTCACTGAATCAAATTGCATGATTCCAATTTTGTTAGAAAAATATTCAAATTATCTATCCAAGCCCGTTGGATTCAAACCATTTGGAGTTAGAGATCACCTATAGTAAAAATAACAAGGCAAAGACTTTTCAATTTCAAACATTTTTCAAAAATCAACCATAAATGCTTTTGAGTTGATTCCAACTCTCAAAAATCACATTTGATAAGATCTATCTGAATATGTAAAAATATTTAGGTTTGCATGCAGTGACATTGGACTAGTACCAAAATAATGCTATATAGGTATTTCTAGTCACTTTGATTCTAGAAAATGATAATCTTAAACTTTATAAAATATGACCACCACTTTAAATCACATTCCCATGTATTAGAATATGTGGTGATGACATGTGTCAACATGATCCCATATTTTAATTGGAGAATATTAAATCTTAAGTATTTTCAATGAGTAGAAATTACTTTTCTAAGATAAGATAAACAAGATTAAGTCTTTATTTCATGTGATGTTTGTGATGATGCTAGATCATCTAGTGTGAACCTTAGTTTGCTAAATAGAAATACTTAAGTATTGTTTGGTGATTGTGTACCCCGGATTCATTTATAGATGATAGTACCGACCAGGGGTACGAGGAGGAGGAGTACGACCAAGACGAAGAAGAGGAGAACTTCAATCACTGCACTACTTAAGGCAAGCTAAAACTTGCAAGTGTCATACTTATGCAAGCCTAGCACTACAAGTTAACTATGCAAGTTAACACTTTCAAACTTGATAACCTAAGCAAGATGAATTAGGCATGCTTGGTTATCCAACTTTGATTATACCAATCCCAAATTTTACTTGCAAGCTTTATTATTTTACTTTACCAAAGTTCTTTACTCTTAGTTAGTGCTATGTGAGTATTGGAAAAATATTATAGATACCATAAAGAGTATAAAACTAGGCCTAACTAGTTATACTTAGATGTCATTCCAAGTCATGAGATTAGAGTTGGGTAGCTATACTTGATTAGCACCCCTCATTAGTGATTACCCTCAACTTTAGTGGCTAGTGCTAAGCATAAAAGTTCAT
The DNA here is from genome assembly GCA_023614405.1 of Avena insularis. NCBI lineage: Eukaryota > Viridiplantae > Streptophyta > Magnoliopsida > Poales > Poaceae > Avena > Avena insularis. The sequence continues at coordinate 511,908,528 of CM042690.1, forward strand.
CACTTTAGATGGGAATACTTGGTGAAAATGATTATGAAAACCTTGGAATGAGGATTCATTCTATTTAAATGTTTTGCCATGTATTGAGAAACACAAAAGGATTTGATGATGAAAATGTTGAGGCATGAGCCTTAGCCCTTTATAAAAACTGATGGTTGGGTTCGGATGCGATACCATTCCAAGTTTACCGTACAACTACAATACCCGAATTGGGTTGGGATTAACTGTAAGTTTATATGCCTTAGTATGGGTTCCCTCGCGGAAAGAGGTTGAGCTGAGGCTACCTCGTGAGTGTGAATGTCCACCTATGTAGTGCCTAGGATGGCAGATGGCCATGGCTGGGAGGCCAAGCTCATAGGGGAGGTGCCTATACTAGATTGTGTAATTGAAAGGTTATGATTGATTATCCGCATACTAAGTATGATGATTCAGGGTTAGCCCTGAAGGATGTATCGAAATTTGTGGTGAAAGTGTACCACCTCTTTAGAGTGTCAAACTATTCGAATAGCCGCGTCCGCGGTCATCGACAGTTGGAGTGGCCATATTGTTCCATTGTCAGATGTTTTCAAAATGACTTGTGAATTGAACTATGACTTTGACTTGACCACAACAGGGTTGTGGATATGAAAACAAGGTTCCCACTTTAGTGATTTAGAACATTAACTTAGTTTTCTTTACTTCTAAACTCAGTATGAGATAAACCTAGATTTTTGCAAATAAACCTAGAGCTTAAGATTCCTACTAGAACTACCTAACTTGTTAGTGATAGTTTGCGTGTACTTAAAGTGTACTCATGGCTTTGTCACTGGCTATTCCTGTGGCCAGACTATGAGGAGGACTACTACGATGATGGACAGCGGGAGGTCTACGACAACTAGGATCATCTCCCATCGTCAGCATTGCCTGTGCCTCTGAAGATGGAGCCCCTACTACGTTTATTTTCCGCTACTTGATTTGTATTAAGACTGGATCATGAGATCCTTTATTTGTAAGGCCTTATTATGGTTTGTAATGGATGATGTACTGTGGTACCAATTCTGTTATGTCTCGTAAAAATGGTAATCCTGGGATTGCAAGGTATGGCATAACAGGGATTTGGGATTAAAAACCAGGGTGTTATAGGAAAGAACACACATGCAATGACTCTAGCTGTGGTTTTTGGAAAGAACACACATGCAATGACACTGGTGGATCCATATGTGGTTTGTGAAAAGAACACACATCCAATGACTCTATATGTGGTTAATGAAAAGAACACACATGCAATGACACTGGTGGATCCATATGTGGGTGTGAAAAGAACACACATGCAATGACTCTAGCTGTGGTTTGTGAAAAGAACACACATGCAATGACACTGTTGGATCCATATGTAGTTTGTGAAAAGAACAGCCATGCAATTACTCTAGTTGTTGTTTGTGAAAAGAACAAACATGCAATGATCTCTAGATATGGTTTGTGAAAAGAACACACATGCAATGACTCTGGTGTATCCATATGTGGTTTGTGAAAAGAACAGACATGCAATGACCCTAGATGTAGTTCATGAAAAGAACACACATGCAATGACACTAGTGGATCCATATGTGGTTTGTGGAAAGAATAGACATGCAATGACTCTAGCTGTGGTTAATGAAAAGAACAGACATGCAATGACACTGATGGATCCATATGTGGTTTGTGAAAATAACAGAAATGCAATAACTCTAGTTGTGGTTCATGAACAGAACACACATGCAATGACATTGGTGGATCCATATGTGGTTTGTGGAAAGAACAGACATGCAATGACTCTAGCTGTGGTTAATGAAAAGAACAAACATGCAATGACTATGATGGATCCATATGTGGTTTGAGAAAAGAACACACATGCAATGAATATGGTGGATCCTTATGTGGTTTGTGAAATGAACAGACATGCAATGAACTGTGGTGGATCCATATGTGGTTTGTGAGAAGAACACACATCCAGTGACACTGGTGGATCCATATGTGGTTTGCGAGAAGAACAACATGCATTGATAGTGGGTGTGGTTCATAAAAAGAACACACATCCAATGACACTGATGGATCCTTACATGATTTGTGAAAGAAACACATGCAATGACTCTAGATGTGGTTTGTAAAAAGAACACACATGCAATGACACTGGTGGTTCCATATGTGTTTTGTCAAAAGAACACACATGCAATGACTCTAGCTATTGTTTGTGGAAAGAACATACATGCAATGGCTCTAGCTATGGTTAATGAAAAGAACAGACATGCAATGACTCTGATGGATCCATGTGTGGTTTGTGAAAAGAATAGACATGCAATGACTCTAGATGTGGTTTGTGGAAGGAACACACATGCAATGGCTCTTGTGTATCCTTATGTGATTTGTGAAAAGACCAGACATGCAATGAACTCTGGTGGATCCATATGTGGTTTGTGAGAAGAACACACATCCAATGACACTGGTGGATCCATATGTGGTTTGTGAAAAGAACAAACATGCAATGACTCTAGCTGTGGTTTGTGAAAAGAATAGGCAATACAATGACTGGTGGATCCATATGTGGTTTGTGGAAAGAACACACATGCAATGACTCTAGCTGTGATTTGTGGAAAGCACACACATGCAATCACACTGGTGGATCCATATGTGGTTTGTGAAAATAACAGACTGGCAATGACTCTGGTGTATCCTTACGTGGTTTGTGAAAAGAACAGACATGCAATGACTCTTGTGTATCCTTATGTGGTTTGTGAAAAGAACAGACATGCAATGAACTCTGGTGTATCCTTATGTGGTTTGTGAAAAGAACAGACATGCAATGAACTCTGGTGTATCCTTTTGTGGTTTGTGAAAAGAACACACATGCAATGAACTCTGGTGTATCCTTATGTGGTTTGTGAAAAGAACAGACATGCAATGAACTCTAGTGTATCCTTATGTGGTTTCTGAAAAGAACAGACATGCAAGGAACTCTGGTGTATCCTTATGTGGTTTGTGAAAAGAACAGACATGCAATGAAATCTAGCTATGGTTTGTGAAAAGATCACACATGCAATGACTCTGGTGTATCCTTATGTGGTTTGTGAAAAGAACATACATGCAATGAACTCTAGTGTATCCTTATGTGGTTTGTGAAAAGAACAGACATGCAATGACACTGGTGGATCCATGTGTGGTGTGCGAAAAGAACATACATGCAATGACTCTAGCTATGGTTTGTGAAAAGAACACACATGCAATGACTCTGGTGTATCCTTATGTGGTTTGTGAAAAGAAAACAAAAGAAATGAACTCTGGTGTATCCTTATGTGATTTGTGAAAAGAACATACATGCAATGAACTCTGGTGTATCCTTATGTGGTTTGTGAAAAGAACAGACATGCAATGAACTCTAGCTATGGTTTGTGAAAAGAACACACATGCAATGACTCTGGTGCATCCTTATGTGGTTTGTGAAAAGAACAGACATGCAATGAACTCTGGTGTATCCTTATGTGGTTTGTGAAAAGAACAGACATGCAATGACACTGGTGGATCCATGTGTGGTTTGTGAAAAGAGCAGACATCCAATCACTCTAGCTATGGTTTGTGAAAAGAACACACATGCAATGACTTTGGTGTATCCTTATGTGGTTTGTGAAAAGAACATACATGCAATAAACTCTGGTGTATCCATATGTGGTTTGTGAGAAGAACACACATCCAATGACACTGGTGGATCCATATGTGGTTTGTGAAAACAACAAACATGCAATGACTCTAGCTGTGGTTTGTGAAAATAACAGCCAATACAATGACTCTGGTGGATCCATATGTGGTTTGTGGAAAGAACACACATGCAATGACTCTAGCTATGGTTTCAGGAAAGAACACACATGAAATTACACTGGTGAATCCATATGTGGTTTGAGAAAAGAACACACATCCAATGACTCTAGATGTGGTTAATGAAAAGAACACACATGCAATGACACTAGTGGATCCATGTGTGGTTTGTGAAAAGAACAGACATGCAATGACTCTAGCTGTGGTTTGTGAAAACAACACACATGTAATGACACTGGTGGATCCATATGTGGTTTGTCAAAAGAACAAACATGCAATGACTCTAGCTCTTGTTTGTGCAAAGAACATACATGCAATGAACTCTAGATGTGGTTTGTGCAAAGAACACACATGCAATGACTCTGGTGTATCCATATGTGGTTTGTGAAAATAACACACATGCAATGACACTGGTGGATCCATATGTGGTTTGTGGAAAGAACAGACATGCAATAACTCTAGCTGTGGTTTGTGAAAAGAACACACATGCAATGAATCTGGTGGATCCTTATGTGGTTTGTGAAAAGAACAGACATGCAATGAACACTGGTGGATCCATATGTTGTTTGTGAGAAGAACACACATCCAGTGACACTGGTGGATCCATATGTGGTTTCTGAGAAGAACAACATGCAATGACACTGGGTGTGGTTCATGAAAAGAACACACATCCAATGACACTGGTGGATCCATATGTGGTTTGTGAAAAGAACAGACATGCAATGACTCTAGCTATGGTTAATGAAAAGAACACACATGCAATGACACTCGTGGATCCATATGTGGTTTGTGAAAAAGAACACACATGCAATGACTCTAGTTGTGGTTCATGAAAAGAACACACATGCAATGACACTGGTGGATCCATATGTGGTTTGTGAAAAGAACGGACATGCAATGACTCTAGTTGTGGTTAATGAAAAGAACAAATACAATGACTATGATGGATCCATATGTGGTTTGTGAAAATAACACACATGCAATGACTCTAGCTGTGGTTTGTGAAAAGAACACACATGCAATGAATCTGGTGGATCCATATGTGGTTTGTGGAAAGAACAGACATGCAATGACTCTAGCTGTGGTTCATGAAAAGAACACACATGTAATGACTCTGGTGGATCCATATCTGGTTTGTGAAAAGAACACACATACAACGAGTCTAGCTGTTGTTTGTGGAAAGAACACACATGCAATGAATCTGGTGTATCCTTATGTGGTTTGTGAAAAGAACAGGACATGCACTGAACTCTAGCTGTGGTTCATGAAAAGAACACACATGCAATGACACTGGTGGATCCATATGTGGTTTGTGAAAAGAACAAACATGCAATGACTCTAGTTGTTGTTAGTGGAAAGAATAGACATGCAATGAATCTGGTGGATCCTTATGTGGTTTGTGAAAAGAACGGACATGCAATGAACTCTGGTGGATCCATATGTGGTTTGTGAGAACAACACACATCAAGTGATACTAGTGGATCCATATGTGGTTTGTGAGAAGAACACACATGCAATGACACCGGGTGTGGTTCATGAAAAGAACACACATCCAATGACACTGGTGGATCCATATGTGGTTTGTGAACAGAACAGACATGCAATGACTCTAGCTGTGGTTAATGAAAAGAACAGATGCAATGACTATGATGGATCCATATGTGGTTTGTGAAAAGAACACACATGCAATGACTCTGGTGGATCCATATGTGCTTTGTGGAAAGAACACACATGCAATGACTCTAGTTATCGTTCATGAAAATAACACACATGCAATGACACTGGCGGATCCATATGTGGTTTGTGGAAAGAACAGACATGCAATGTCTCTAGCTGTGGTTAATCAAAAGAACAGACATGCAATGACTATGATGGATCCATATGTGGTTTGTGAAAAGAACACACATGCAATGACTCTAGCTGTGGTTTGTGAAAAGAACACACATGCAATGAATCTGGTGGATCTTTATGCGGTTTGTGAAAAGAACAGACATGCAATGAACTCTGGTGGATCGATATGTGGTTTGTGAGAAGAACACACATCTACTGACACTGGTGGATCCATATGTGGTTTGTGAGAAGAACACACATGCAATGACACTGGGTGTGGTTAATGAAAAGAACACACATCTAATGACACTTGTGGATCCTTATGTGGTTTGTCAAAGAACGCACATGCAATGACTCTAGTTGTGGTTTGTGAGAAGAACACACATGCAATGACACTAGTGGATCAATATGTGGTTTGGGAAAAGAACAGACATGCAATGAGTCTAGCTGTGGTTCATGAAAAGAACAGACATGGAGTGACTGTAGCTATGGTTAATGAAAAGATCAGACATGGAATGACTATGATGGATCCATATGTTGTATGTGGAAAGAACATACATGCAATGACTCTAGCTGTGGTTCCTGAAAAGAACACACATGCAATGACACTTGTGGATCCATGTGTGGTTTGTGAAAAGAACAGACATGCAATGACTCTAGCTATGGTTTGTGAAAACAACACACATGCAATGAATCTAGTGTATCCTTATGTGGTTTGTGAAAAGAACAGACATGCAATGAACTCTGGTGGATCCATATGTGGTTTGTGAGAAGAACACACATCCAATGACACTGGTGGATCCATATGTGGTTTGTGAAAACAACAAACATGCAATGACTCTAGTTGTGGTTTGTGAAAATAACAGCCAATACAATGACTCTGGTGGATCCATATGTGGTTTGTGGAAAGAACACACATGCAATGACTCTAGCTATGGTTTCAGGAAAGAACACACATGAAATTACACTGGTGAATCCATATGTGGTTTGAGAAAAGAACACACATCCAATGACTCTAGATGTGGTTAATGAAAAGAACACACATGCAATGACACTAGTGGATCCATGTGTGGTTTGTGAAAAGAACAGACATGCAATGACTCTAGCTGTGGTTTGTGAAAACAACACACATGTAATGACACTGGTGGATCCATATGTGGTTTGTCAAAAGAACAAACATGCAATGACTCTAGCTCTTGTTTGTGCAAAGAACATACATGCAATGAACTCTAGATGTGGTTTGTGCAAAGAACACACATGCAATGACTCTGGTGTATCCATATGTGGTTTGTGAAAATAACACACATGCAATGACACTGGTGGATCCATATGTGGTTTGTGGAAAGAACAGACATGCAATAACTCTAGCTGTGGTTTGTGAAAAGAACACACATGCAATGAATCTGGTGGATCCTTATGTGGTTTGTGAAAAGAACAGACATGCAATGAACACTGGTGGATCCATATGTTGTTTGTGAGAAGAACACACATCCAGTGACACTGGTGGATCCATATGTGGTTTCTGAGAAGAACAACATGCAATGACACTGGGTGTGGTTCATGAAAAGAACACACATCCAATGACACTGGTGGATCCATATGTGGTTTGTGAAAAGAACAGACATGCAATGACTCTAGCTATGGTTAATGAAAAGAACACACATGCAATGACACTCGTGGATCCATATGTGGTTTGTGAAAAAGAACACACATGCAATGACTCTAGTTGTGGTTCATGAAAAGAACACACATGCAATGACACTGGTGGATCCATATGTGGTTTGTGAAAAGAACGGACATGCAATGACTCTAGTTGTGGTTAATGAAAAGAACAAATACAATGACTATGATGGATCCATATGTGGTTTGTGAAAATAACACACATGCAATGACTCTAGCTGTGGTTTGTGAAAAGAACACACATGCAATGAATCTGGTGGATCCATATGTGGTTTGTGGAAAGAACAGACATGCAATGACTCTAGCTGTGGTTCATGAAAAGAACACACATGTAATGACTCTGGTGGATCCATATCTGGTTTGTGAAAAGAACACACATACAACGAGTCTAGCTGTTGTTTGTGGAAAGAACACACATGCAATGAATCTGGTGTATCCTTATGTGGTTTGTGAAAAGAACAGACATGCACTGAACTCTAGCTGTGGTTCATGAAAAGAACACACATGCAATGACACTGGTGGATCCATATGTGGTTTGTGAAAAGAACAAACATGCAATGACTCTAGTTGTTGTTAGTGGAAAGAATAGACATGCAATGAATCTGGTGGATCCTTATGTGGTTTGTGAAAAGAACGGACATGCAATGAACTCTGGTGGATCCATATGTGGTTTGTGAGAACAACACACATCAAGTGATACTAGTGGATCCATATGTGGTTTGTGAGAAGAACACACATGCAATGACACCGGGTGTGGTTCATGAAAAGAACACACATCCAATGACACTGGTGGATCCATATGTGGTTTGTGAACAGAACAGACATGCAATGACTCTAGCTGTGGTTAATGAAAAGAACAGATGCAATGACTATGATGGATCCATATGTGGTTTGTGAAAAGAACACACATGCAATGACTCTAGCTGTGGTTTGTGAAAAGAACACACATGGAAAGAATCTGGTGGATCCATATGTGCTTTGTGGAAAGAACACACATGCAATGACTCTAGTTATCGTTCATGAAAATAACACACATGCAATGACACTGGCGGATCCATATGTGGTTTGTGGAAAGAACAGACATGCAATGTCTCTAGCTGTGGTTAATCAAAAGAACAGACATGCAATGACTATGATGGATCCATATGTGGTTTGTGAAAAGAACACACATGCAATGACTCTAGCTGTGGTTTGTGAAAAGAACACACATGCAATGAATCTGGTGGATCTTTATGCGGTTTGTGAAAAGAACAGACATGCAATGAACTCTGGTGGATCGATATGTGGTTTGTGAGAAGAACACACATCTACTGACACTGGTGGATCCATATGTGGTTTGTGAGAAGAACACACATGCAATGACACTGGGTGTGGTTAATGAAAAGAACACACATCTAATGACACTTGTGGATCCTTATGTGGTTTGTCAAAGAACGCACATGCAATGACTCTAGTTGTGGTTTGTGAGAAGAACACACATGCAATGACACTAGTGGATCAATATGTGGTTTGGGAAAAGAACAGACATGCAATGAGTCTAGCTGTGGTTCATGAAAAGAACAGACATGGAGTGACTGTAGCTATGGTTAATGAAAAGATCAGACATGGAATGACTATGATGGATCCATATGTTGTATGTGGAAAGAACATACATGCAATGACTCTAGCTGTGGTTCCTGAAAAGAACACACATGCAATGACACTTGTGGATCCATGTGTGGTTTGTGAAAAGAACAGACATGCAATGACTCTAGCTATGGTTTGTGAAAACAACACACATGCAATGAATCTAGTGTATCCTTATGTGGTTTGTGAAAAGAACAGACATGCAATGAACTCTGGTGGATCCATATGTGGTTTGTGAGAAGAACACACATCCAATGACACTGGTGGATCCATATGTGGTTTGTGAAAACAACAAACATGCAATGACTCTAGTTGTGGTTTGTAAAAAGAACAGGCAATACAATGACTCTGGTGGATCCATATGTGGTTTGTGGAAAGAACACACATGCAATTACTCTAGCTGTGGTTTGTGGAAAGAACACACATGCAATCACACTGGTGGATCCATATGTAGTTTGTGATAAGAACACACATCCAATGACTCTAGCTGTGGTTAATGAAAAGAACACACATCCAATGACACTGGTGGATCCATGTGTGGTTTGTGAAAAGATAAGACATGCAATGACTCTAGATATGGTTTCTGAAAAGAACACACATGCAATGACACTGGTAGATCCATATGTGGTTTGAGAAAAGAACAGTCATGCAATGAATCTAGCTGTTGTTTCTGGAAAGAATAGACATGCAATGAACTCTAGCTCTGGTTTGTGAAAAGAACACACATCCAATGACTCTAGTGTATCCATATGTGGTTTGTGAAAAGAACACACATGTAATGACACTGGTGGATCCATATATGGTTTGTGGAAAGAACAGACATGCAATGACTCTAGTTGTGGTTAATGAAAAGAACAGAGATGTAATGACACTGATGGATCCATATATGGTTTGTGAAAAAAACAGACATGCAATGACTCTAGTTATGGTTCATTAAAATAACACATATGCAATGACACTAGTGGATCCATATGTGGTTTGTGGAAAGAACAGACATGCAATGACTCTAGCTATGGTTAATGAAAAGAACAGACATGCAATGACTATGATGGATCCATATGTGGTTTGTGAAAAGAACACACATGCAATGACTCTAGCTGTGGTTTGTGAAAATAACACACAAGCAATGAATCTTGTGGATCCTTATGTGGTTTGTGAAAAGAACAGACATGCAATGAACTCTGGTAAATCCATATGTGGTTTGTGAGAAGAACACACATCTAGTGACACTAGTGGATTCATATGTGGTTTGTGAGAAGAACAACATGCAATCACACTAGGTGTGGTTCATGAAAAGAGCACACATCCAATGCCACTGGTGGATCCATATGTGGTTTCTGAAAAGAACAGACATGCAATGACTCTAGCCATGGTTAATGAAAAGACCACACATGCAATGACACTGGTGGATCCATATGTGGTTTGTGAAAAAGAACACACATGCAATGACTCTAGTTATGGTTCATGAAAAGAACACACATGCAATGACACTCGTGGATCCATATGTGGTTTGTGGAAAGAACAGACAAGCAATGTCTCTAGCTGTGGTTAATCAAAAGAACAGACATGCAATGACTATGATGGATCCATATGTGGTTTGTGAAAAGAACACACATGCAATGACTCTAGCTGTGGTTTGTGAAAAGAACAAACATGCAGTGAATCTGGTGGATCTTTATGCGGTTTGTGAAAAGAACAGACATGCAATCAACTCTGGTGGATCCATATGTGGTTTGTGAGAAGAACACACATCTAGTGACACTGGTGGATCCATATGTGGTTTGTGAGAAGAACACACATGCAATGACATTGGATGTGGTTCATGAAAAGAACACACATCTAATGACACTTGTGGATCCTTATGTGGTTTGTAAAAGAACGCACATGCAATGACTCTAGTTGTGGTTTGTGAGAAGAACACACATGCAATGACACTGGTGGATCAATATGTGGTTTGGGAAAATAACAGACATGCAATGAGTCTAGCTGTGGTTCATGAAACAACAGACATGGAGTGACTGTAGCTATGGTTAATGAAAAGATCAGACATGGAATGACTATGATGGATCCATATGTTGTATGTGGAAAGAACATACATGCAATGACTCTAGCTGTGGTTCCTGAAAAGAACACACATGCAATGACACTTGTGGATCCATGTGTGGTTTGTGAAAAGAACAGACATGCAATGACTCTAGCTATGGTTTGTGAAAACAACACACATGCAATGACTCTAGTGTATCCTTATGTGGTTTGTGAAAAGAACAGACACGCAATGAACTCTGGTGGATCCATATGTGGTTTGTGAGAAGAACACACATCCAATAACACTTGTGGATCCATATGTGGTTTGTGAAAACAACAAACATGCAATGACTCTAGTTGTGGTTTGTAAAAAGAACAGGCAATACAATGACTCTAGTGGATCCATATGTGGTTTGTGGAAAGAACACACATGCAATGAGTCTAGCTGTGGTTTGTGGAAAGAACACACATGCAATCACACTGGTGGATCCATATGTGGTTTGTCATAAGAACACACATCCAATGACTCTAGGTGTGGTTAATGAAAAGAACACACATGCAATGACACTGGTTGACATGGATATGCCCTACGGGTACCCGATGTTAGCATACTTGGTCCAGCCCGATGGAAGGCCCACTCGACGACCTGCCAGGGTCCAGGACGCCCAAGACGTTTCGGCTGCACGAAGCACATATGGACACGGACTCCAAAGCGCACAAGACAAGGATACCTCAAGACTAGAGTTTGAATACAACTTGTAACCTACTCGTATAGGCACCCGAGACCTAGCCTCCCCATATATAAAGGCTAGGAGGGTCCAACGAGGGGGGCACGACTACTCGACGACTACACACACGACCTACAGACACCATAACCCCCCTGATAGACTAGACCACAACAGATCTACAGATCTAGACCAGACTCATATCTTCGCATACGCATCCACGCCAGATCGAATCTGCGCACCCTGTAACCTTCGGTTCCGCCGTAATCAAAGAGCAGACAAGTAGGAGTAGGGTTTTCCCTCCGGGGGCCTGAACCTGGGTAAATCTCGTGTCCCCTGGTTGCTTGTCTGTTAACCGTGCCACGATCTCCAGCATGCCCATCTTCTCCAAAACCCAAGTCCATAACAATGGGCATTGACGAGATTAAACCTTGTCAATTGGCGCCGTCTGTGGGAATAACGACCCAGCGTGGTCTTCGGATGTGGCGACCCGATGTGATCTTCGATTGCGGCGACCCGACACGATCTTCGATTGCCGCAACTGGCTACATCGGCTTCAGCAACCACGACTCGGGGGCTCCCTCGACATCGGCGACCCAATGCGGTTTTCAGCTACGATGACCCGATACATCCTTCGGATGTGGCGACCCGTCGCCGCTATGATTGTGGTCCGTCGACCATTCGCGCCGCGTGACCCGCTACCACGTCAACTTCGCCACGACAACCAACAAAGCTAAGTTCTCTACTCAGAGTTGATTTTCTTTCTTACTTTAATCGCACTCGAAACACTCAGGGGCTACGCCCTCTTCGAGTAACCTAATGTGCCATCGGCTCCACGCACTCGAGTACCTCATACGCGACAGCCCGAGTAGCTGATTCTGCCTGATCGTCGAATCCTTGAACTCCGAGTGCCTCGGCAAGGTACTGAGACTAAGGGTAATCAGGCTAACGAAAAGGCCTAGCATACAGTGCAAAAGTGTCGGATCGGCACCGTAATCTCTTGTATAAGTCGACAGGCAAATATTATTTACAAGATACAAGTACTTCACAATTCTTTATGTTTTCTGCAGCTTACAAGGACATCGACCGCGTCGAGCTATTCTATTAGGTCCTCCAATAGGAGTCGACAAAAGAGCAGGCTACGCCATACAATCAAGACCCGAGTCGAGTCCCTTCTTGGATGGTTGCATCGCTTGATGCTACGAAGACACGACATTGGTCGCTCACCTGACAAAAGCAACGGTATTGACTTCATCCGCAATGTCGAGTCCTTCCGGCTAAACGCCGCACGACTCCACCACATCAACTCCGACTGCATCATCGATTCTTGGCTCCTTATGCATGAGATGCTGACTCGATGCACTTCCGGGTCAGTGGTTTCTCTTCACATGAGTCTCCACTCGAGTCTGCGACTCGACTAGACACTCGGGGGATACTCCTATCAGGAGCGCTGGTCGCACACCCGATGTACTTCCGGGTCAGCGGTGCGCCCGCGAGATTGTCGACTGCGTCTACAAGATACAATACTCGAGTCTCTGCCCGAGTCTATGACTCCGCCAGACACTCGGGGGCTACTCCAAACTGGAGCGCTGGTCGCGCACACACAAGATCTTCGAGTCCTATGCCGAGTCTACGACTCCACTACGGACTCGGGGGATACTCCCATAGGGAGGATTGATTCAAGCATCCGAAAAAATTGTGTCCTACGGACCTGAAGCAAACAATGGCTGAATTAAAGTCTCCGAGTCTTCACTCAACAGACACTGGGTTACTCCCATAGGAGCGCTGGTCGCGCACCCTATAGTCCGTTGTGTTGACTACGTCCACGATGTCGATTCCTTTACAACAGCCGAACAAATTCAGCTAACCCGATGAACTTCCGGTGAAGTGCTTCACTCGACACAACTTTCGACCGACATCCAAATACAAGGTTCAAGACAACTAAGTCTCCACCGAATCACGTTTGGATGGACACCGAGGCTACTGACATGGATATGCCCTACGGGTACCCGATGTTAGCATACTTGGTCCAGCCCGACGGAAGGCCCACTCGACGACCTGCCAGGGTCCAGGACGCCCAAGACGTTTCGGCTGCACGAAGCACATATGGACACGGACTCCAAAGCGCACAAGACAAGGATACCTCAAGACTAGAGTTTGAATACAACTTGTAACCTACTCGTATTGGCACCCGAGACCTAGCCTCCCCATATATAAAGGCTAGGAGGGTCCAACGAGGGGGGCACGACTACTCGACGACTACTCGACGACTACACACACGACCTACAGATGCCATAACCCCCCTGATAGTCTAGACCACAACAGATCTACAGATCTAGACCAGACTCATACTTTCACACACGCATCCACGCCAGATCGAATCTGTGCACCCTGTAACCTTTGGTTCCGCCGTAATCAAAGAGCAGACAAGCAGGAGTAGGGTTTTCCCTCCGGGGGCCTGAACCTGGGTAAATCTCGTGTCCCCTGGTTGCTTCTCTGTTAACCGTGCCACGATCTCCAGCATCCCCATCTTCTCCAAAACCCAAGTCCATAACAATGGGCATTGACGAGATTAAACCTCGTCACTGGTGGATCCATGTGTGGTTTGTGAAAAGATAAGACATGCAATGACTCTAGATATGGTTTCTGAAAAGAACACACATGCAATGACACTGGTAGATCCATATGTGGTTTGAGAAAAGAACAGTCATGCAATGAATCTAGCTGTTGTTTCTGGAAAGAATAGACATGCAATGAACTCTAGCTCTGGTTTGTGAAAAGAACACACATCCAATGACTCTAGTGTATCCATATGTGGTTTGTGAAAAGAACACACATGTAATGACACTGGTGGATCCATATATGGTTTGTGGAAAGAACAGACATGCAATGACTCTAGTTGTGGTTAATGAAAAGAACAGAGATGTAATGACACTGATGGATCCATATATGGTTTGTGAAAAAAACAGACATGCAATGACTCTAGTTATGGTTCATTAAAATAACACATATGCAATGACACTAGTGGATCCATATGTGGTTTGTGGAAAGAACAGACATGCAATGACTCTAGCTATGGTTAATGAAAAGAACAGACATGCAATGACTATGATGGATCCATATGTGGTTTGTGAAAAGAACACACATGCAATGACTCTAGCTGTGGTTTGTGAAAATAACACACAAGCAATGAATCTTGTGGATCCTTATGTGGTTTGTGAAAAGAACAGACATGCAATGAACTCTGGTAAATCCATATGTGGTTTGTGAGAAGAACACACATCTAGTGACACTAGTGGATTCATATGTGGTTTGTGAGAAGAACAACATGCAATGACACTAGGTGTGGTTCATGAAAAGAACACACATCCAATGCCACTTGTGGATCCATATGTGGTTTCTGAAAAGAACAGACATGCAATGACTCTAGCCATGGTTAATGAAAGACCACACATGTAATGACACTGGTGGATCCATATGTGGTTTGTGAAAAAGAACACACATGCAATGACTCTAGTTATGGTTCATGAAAAGAACACACATGCAATGACACTGGTGGATCCATATGTGGTTTGTGGAAAGAACAGACATGCAATGTCTCTAGCTGTGGTTAATCAAAAGAACAGACATGCAATGACTATGATGGATCCATATGTGGTTTGTGAAAAGAACACACATGCAATGACTCTAGCTGTGGTTTGTGAAAAGAACACACATGCAATGAATCTGGTGGATCTTTATGCGGTTTGTGAAAAGAACAGACATGCAATGATCTCTGGTGGATCGATATGTGGTTTGTGAGAAGAACACACATCTAGTGACACTGGTGGATCCATATGTGGTTTGTGAGAAGAACACACATGCAATGACACTGGGTGTGGTTCATGAAAAGAACACACATCTAATGACACTTGTGGATCCTTGTGTGGTTTGTAAAAGAACGCACATCCAATGACTCTAGTTGTGGTTTGTGAGAAGAACACACATGCAATGACACTGGTGTATCAATATGTGGTTTGGGAAAAGAACAGACATGCAATGAGTCTAGCTGTGGTTCATGAAAAGAACAGACATGGAGTGACTGTAGCTATGGTTAATGAAAAGATCAGACATGGAATGACTATGATGGATCCATATGTTGTATGTGGAAAGAACATACATGCAATGACTCTAGCTGTGGTTCCTGAAAAGAACACACATGCAATGACACTTGTGGATCCATGTGTGGTTTGTGAAAAGAACAGACATGCACTGACTCTAGCTATGGTTTGTGAAAACAACACACATGCAATGACTCTAGTGTATCCTTATGTGGTTTGTGAAAAGAACAGACACACAATGAACTCTGGTGGATCCATATGTGATTTGTGAGAAGAACACACATCCAATGACACTGGTGGATCCATATGTGGTTTGTGAAAACAACAAACATGCAATGACTCTAGTTGTGGTTTGTAAAAAGAACAGGCAATACAATGACTCTGGTGGATCCATATGTGGTTTGTGGAAAGAACACACATGCAATGACTCTAGCTGTGGTTTGTGGAAAGAACACACATGCAATCACACTGGTGGATCCATATGTGGTTTGTGATAATAACACACATCCAATGACTCTAGGTGTGGTTAATGAAAAGAACACACATGCAATGACACTGGTGGATCCATGTGTGGTTTGTGAAAAGATAAGACATGCAATGACTCTAGATATGGTTTCTGAAAAGAACACACATGCAATGACACTGGTAGATCCATATGTGGTTTGAGAAAATAACAGTCATGCAATGAATCTAGCTATTGTTTCTGGAAAGAATAGACATGCAATGAACTCTAGCTCTGGTTTATGAAAAGAACACACATCCAATGACTCTAGTGTATCCATATGTGGTTTGTGAAAAGAACACACTTGTAATGACACTGGTGGATCCATATATGGTTTGTGGAAAGAACAGACATGCAATGACTCTAGTTGTGGTTAATGAAAAGAATAGAGATGTAATGACACTGATGGATCCATATATGGTTTGTGAAAAAAACAGACATGCAATGACTCTAGTTATGGTTCATTAAAAGAACACATATGCAATGACACTAGTGGATCCATATGTGGTTTGTGGAAAGAACAGACATGCAATGACTCTAGCTATGGTTAATGAAAAGAACAGACATGCAATGACTATGATGGATCCATATGTGGTTTGTGAAAAGAACACACAAGCAATGAATCTTGTGGATCCTTATGTGGTTTGTGAAAAGAACAGACATGCAATGAACTCTGGTAAATCCATATGTGGTTTGTGAGAAGAACACACATCTAGTGACGCTAGTGGATTCATATGTGGTTTGTGAGAAGAACAACATGCAATGACACTAGGTGTGGTTCATGAAAAGAACACACATCCAATGCCACTGGTGGATCCATATGTGGTTTCTGAAAAGAACAGACATGCAATGACTCTAGCCATGGTTAATGAAAAGACCACACATGCAATGACACTGGTGGATCCATATGTGGTTTGTGAAAAAGAACACACATGCAATGACTCTAGTTGTGGTTCATGAAAAGAACACACATGCAATGACACTAGTGGATCCATATGTGGTTTGTGAAAAGAACGGACATGCAATGACTCTAGTTGTGGTTAATGAAAAGAACAGATACAATGACTATGAGGGATCCATATGTGGTTTGTGAAAATAACACACATGCAATGACTCTAGCTGTGGTTTGAGAAAAGAACACACATGCAATGAATCTGGTGGATCTTTATGCGGTTTGTGAAAAGAACAGATATGCAATGAACTCTGGTGGATCCATATGTGGTTTGTGAGAAGAACACACATCTAGTGACACTGGTGGATCCATATGTGGTATGTGAGAAGAACACACATGCAATGACACTGGGTGTGGTTTATGAAAAGAACACACATCTAATGACACTTGTGGATCCTTATGTGGTTTGTAAAAGAACGCACATGCAATGACTCTAGTTGTGGTTTGTGAGAAGAACACACATGCAATGACACTGGTGGATCAATATGTGGTTTGGGAAAAGAACAGACATGCAATGACTCTAGCTGTGGTTCATTAAAAGAACAGACATGGAGTGACTGTAGCTATGGTTAATGAAAAGATCAGACATGGAATGACTATGATGGATCCATATGTTGTATGTGGAAAGAACATACATGCAATGACTCTAGCTGTGGTTCCTGAAAAGAACACACATGCAATGACACTTGTGGATCCATGTGTGGTTTGTGAAAAGAACAGACATGCACTGACTCTAGCTATGGTTTGTGAAAACAACACACATGCAATGAATCTAGTGTATCCTTATGTGGTTTGTGAAAAGAACAGACACGCAATGAACTCTTGTGGATCCATATGTGGTTTGTGAGAAGAACACACATCCAATGACACTGGTGGATCCATATGTGGTTTGTGAAAACAACAAACATGCAATGACTCTAGTTGTGGTTTGTAAAAAGAATAGGCAATACAATGACTTTGGTGGATCCATATGTGGTTTGTGGAAAGAACACACATGCAATGACTCTAGCTGTGGTTTGTGGAAAGAACACACATGCAATCACACTGGTGGATCCATATGTGGTTTGTGATAAGAACACACATCCAATGACTCTAGGTATGGTTAATGAAAAGAACACACATGCAATGACACTGGTGGATCCATGTGTGGTTTGTGAAAAGATAAGACATGCAATGACTCTAGCTATGGTTTCTGAAAAGAACACACATGCAATGCCACTGGTAGATCCATATGTGGTTTGAGAAAAGAACAGTCATGCAATGACTCTAGCTGTTGTTTCTGGAAAGAATAGACATGCAATGAACTCTAGCTGTGGTTTGTGAAAAGAACACACATCCAATGACACTGGTGGATCCATATGTTGTCTGTGAAAAGAACACACATCCAATGACACTGTTGGATCCATAGGTGGTTTGTGAAAAGAACACACATTTTAATGACTCTAGTTGTGGTTAATGAAAAGAACAGAGATGTAATGACACTGATGGATCCATATATGGTTTGTGAAAAAAACAGACATGCAATGACTCTAGTTATGGTTCATTAAAAGAACACATATGCAATGACACTAGTGGATCCATATGTGGTTTGTGAAAAGAACAGACATGCAATGACTCTAGCTATGGTTAATGAAAAGAACAGACATGCAATGAATATGATGGATCCATGTGTGGTTTGTGAAAAGAACACACATGCAATGACTCTAGCTGTGGTTTGTGAAAATAACACACAAGCAATGAATCTTGTGGATCCTTATGTGGTTTGTGAAAAGAACAGACATGGAATGAACTCTGGTAAATCCATATGTGGTTTGTGAGAAGAACACACATCTAGTGACACTAGTGGATTCATATGTGGTTTGTGAGAAGAAGAACATGCAATGACACTAGGTGTGGTTTATGAAAAGAACACACATCCAATGCCACTGGTGGATCCATATGTGGTTTGTGAAAAGAACAGACATGCAATGACTCTAGCCGTGGTTAATGAAAAGACCACACATGCAATGACACTGGTGGATCCATATGTGGTTTGTGAAAAAGAACACACATACAATGACTCTAGTTGTGGTTCATGAAAAGAACACACATGCAATGACACTAGTGGATCCATATGTGGTTTGTGAAAAGAACGGACATGCAATGACTCTAGTTGTGGTTAATGAAAAGAACAGATACAATGACTATGATGGATCCATATGTGGTTTGTGAAAATAACACACATGCAATGACTCTAGTTTTGGTTTGTGAAAAGAACACACATGCAATGAATCTGGTGGATCCATATGTGTTTTGTGGAAAGAACACACATGCAATAACTCTAGCTATGGTTCATGAAAAGAACACACATGCAATGACTCTGCTGGATCGATATGTTTTTTGTGAAAAGAACACACATCCAATGAGTCTAGCTGTTGTTTGTGGAAAGAACAGACATGCAATGAATCTGGTGGATCCTTATGTGGTTTGTGAAAAGAACAGACATGCAATGACCTCTAGTTGTGGTTCATTAAAAGAACACACATGCAATGACACTGGTGGAGCCATATGTGGTTTGTGAAAAGAACAGACATGCAATGACTCTAGCTGTTGTTAGTGGAAATAATAGACATGCAATGAATATGGTGGATCCTTATCTGGTTTGTGAAAAGAACAGACATGCAATGAACTCTGGTGGATCCATATGTGGGTTGTGAGAAGAACACACATCAAGTTACACTAGTGGATCCATATGTGGTTTGTGAGAAGAACACACATGCAATGACACCAGGTGTGCTTCATGAAAAGAACACACATCCAATGAAACTGGTGGATCTTTATGTGGTTTGTGAAAGAACACACATGCAATGACTCTAGATATGGTTTGTGAAAATAACACACATGCAATGACACTGGTGGATCCATATGTGGTTTGTGAAAAGAAAATGCATGCAATGACCCTAGCTGTTGTTTGTGCAAAGAACATACATGGATTAACTCTAGCTGTGGTTAATGAAAAGAAAAGACATGCATTGACTATGATGGATCCATATGTTGTTTGTGGAAAGAACATACATGCAATGACTCTAGCTGTGGTTCATGAAAAGAACACACATGCAATGACACTGGTGGATCCATTTGTGGTTTGTGAAAAGAACAGACATGCAATGACTCTAGCTATGGTTTGTGAAAAGAACACACATGCAATGACTCTAGTGTATCCTTATGTGGTTTGCGAAAAGAATAGACATGCAATGAACTCTGGTGGATCCATATGTGGTTTGTGAGAAGAACACACATCCAATGACATTGGTGGATCCATATGTGGTTTGTGAAAAGAACAAACATGCAATGACTCTAGCTGTGGTTTGTGAAAAGAATAGGCAATACGATGACTCTGGTGGATCCATATGTGGTTTGTGTAAAGAACACACAAGCAATGACTCTAGCTATGGTTTGTGGAAAGAACACACATGCAATCACACTGGTCGATCCATATGTGGTTTTTGAAAAGAACACACATCCAATGACTCTAGCTGTGGTTCATGAAAAGAACACACATGCAATGACACTGGTGGATCCATATGTGGTTTGTGGAAAGAACACAAATGCAATGACTCTAGCTGTGGTTTGTGAAAAGAACATACATGCAATGAATCTGGTGGATCCGTATGTGGTTTGCGAAAAGAATAGACATGCAATGAACTCTAGTTGTGGTTTGTGAAAAGAACACACATGAAATGACTCTGGTGTATCCATATGTGGTTCATGACAAGAATAGACATGCAATGACTCTAGCTGTGGTTCACGAAAAGAACCCACATCCAATGACTCTGATGGATCCTTTTGTGGTTTGTCAAAGAACACACATGCAATGACTCTAGCTGTGGTTTGTGAAAAGAACACACATGCAATGACACTGGTGGATCCACATGTGTTTTGTGAAAAGAACAGAAATGCAATGACTCTAGCTGTTGTTAGTGGAAAGAACAGACATGCAATTAATCTGGTGGATCCTTATGTGGTTCGTGAAAAGAACAGGTATGCAATGAACTCTGGTGGATCCATATGTGGTTTGTGAGAAGAACACACATAAAGTGACACTGGTGGATCCATATGTGGTTTGTGAGAAGAACGCACATGCAATGACACCGGGTGTGGTTCATGAAAAGAACAAACATCCAATGAAATTGGTGGATCTTTATGTGGTTTGTGAAAGAACACACATGCAATGACTCTAGCTATGGTTTGTGAAAATAACACACATGCAATGACACTGGTGGATCCATATGTGGTTTGTGAAAACAAAACGCATGCAATGACCCTAGTTGTTGTTTGTGGAAAGAACATACATGGATTGACTCTAGCTGTGGTCAATGAAAAGAACAGACATGCAATGACTATGATGGATCCATATGTTGTTTGTGGAAAGAACATACATTCAATGACTCTAGCAGTGGTTCATGAAAAGAACACATATGCAATGACACTGGTGGATCCATGTGTGGTTTGTGAAAAGAACAGACATGCAATGACTCTAGCTCTGTGAAAAGAACACACATGCAATGACTCTTGTGTATCCTTATGTGGTTTGTGAAAAGAACAGACATGCAATGAACTCTGGTGGATCCATATGTGGTTTGTGAGAAGAATACACATCCAATGACACTGGTTGATCCATATGTGGTTAGTGAAAAGAACAAACATGCAATGACTCTAGCTGTGGTTTGTGAAAAGAATAGGTAATACAATGACTCTGGTGGATCCATATGTGGTTTGTGGAAAGAACACACAAGCAATGACTCTAGCTATGGTTTGTGGAAAGAACACACATGCAATCACACTGGTCGATCCATATGTGGTTTCTGAAAAGAACACACATCCAATGACTCTAGCTGTGGTTAATAGAACACACATGCGATGACACTGGTGGATCCATATGTGGTTTGTGAAAAGAACAAACATGCAATGACTCTAGCTGTGGTTTGGGAAAAGAACACACATGCAATGACACTAGTGGATCCATATGTGGTTTGTGAAAAGAACATACATGTAATGACTCTAGCTGTTGTTTGTGGAAAGAATAGACATCCGATGACTCTAGATGTGGTTCATGAAAAGAACAAACATGCAATGACACTGGTGGATCCATATGTGGTTTGTGAAAAGAACACAAATGCAATGACTCTAGCTGTGGTTTGTGAAAAGAACATACATGCAATAAATCTGGTGGATCCTTATGTGGTTTGTGAAAAGAATAGACATGCAATGAAATCTAGTTGTGGTTTGTGAAAAGAACACACATGCAATGACTCTGGTGTATCCATATGTGGTTCATGAAAACAACAGACATGCAATGACTCTAGCTGTAGTTCATGAAAAGAACCCACATCCAATGACTCTGATGGATCCGTATGTGGTTTGTCAAAGAACACAAATGAAATGACTCTAGTTGTGGTTTGTGAAAAGAACACACATGCAATAACACTGGAGGATACATATGTGGTTTGTGAAAAGAACACACATGCAATGACTCTAGCTGTTGTTTGTGGAAAGAACAGACATGGAGTGACTCTAGCTATTGTTAATGAAAAGAACAGACATGCGATGACTATGATGGATCCATATGTTGTTTGTGAAAAGAACACACGTCCAATGACTCTAGTTGTGTTTTGTGAAAAGAATAGACAAGCAATGAACTCTCATGGATCCATATGTGGTTTGTGAGAAGAACACACATCCAATGACACTGGTGGATCCATATGTGGTTTGTGAAAAGAATAAACATGCAATGACTCTAGCTGTTGTTTGTGAAAAGAACATGCAATATAATGACTCTGGTGGATCCATATGTGGTTTGTGGAAAGAACACACATGCAATGACTCTAGCTATGGTTCATGAAAAGAACACACATGCAATGACTCTGGTGGATCCATATGTGGTTTGTGAAAAGAACATACATGCAATGGCTCTAGCTGTTGTTTGTGGAAAGAACAGACATGCAATGAATCTGGTGGATCCTTATGTGGTTTGTGAAAAGAACAGACATGCAATGAACTCTGGTGGATCCATGAGTCGTTTGTGAGAAGAACACACATCCAATGACACTGGTGGATCCATGTGTGGTTTGTGAAAAGAACAAACATGCAATGACTCTAGCTGTGGTTTGTGAAAAGAACAGGCAATAGAATGACTCTGGTGGATCCATATGTGGTTTGTGGAAAGAACACACATGCAATGACTCTAGCTATTTGTTTGTGGAAAGAACACACATGCAATGACTCTAGCTATGGTTTGTGGAAAGAACACACATGCAATAACACTGGTGGATCCATATATGGTTTGTGAAAAGAACACACATCCAATGATTCTAGCTGTGGTTAATGAAAAGAACACACATGTAATGACACTAGTGGATCTATATGTGGTTTGTGAAAAGAACACACATGCAATGAACTCTGGTGGATCCATGTGTGGCTTGTCACAATAACACACATGCAATGACTCTAGTGGATCCATATGTGGATTATGAGAAGAACACGCATCCAATGAACCCTAGTGGATATATCTTGGCATAATTTAATGTATGCCATGATGTATTTCATTGTACAAGACACTCACTTTCCATTTTTATACTACTCAGTTTTGCCCTTGGTTTTTTGATACTACTCAGTTTTACCCTCTCTCTCTCTCTCTTTCGTAGAATCCCAAACATGTGTTCACTCTGTCTGCTACGCCCTGATTGGTTGTCACAGTTGTCACGCGAATGATGCACACCAACCATTAATCATGTGTGATCCAACGAGGATCGTTGCACACATCGTGCCCTTCACTGTACAGCGTGAGACAACATGGACATCTCCCTCAGCGAAACTTCTACAAGAAGGAACACGATGCCGTCCATGGAAAAAGTCGTCGAGTGGTCATGTCACGTTTAATCTAGTCTGCAAAGGCTACTACTGCTACTACAACACATGCACAGGGCAACGGGGTCATCGAGTGCACGGTTGTCGACGGGATGCTGCAATTTATTGCCACTTGATTTTAATAAGACATATACGATTTTTACGCAGCACTCTCAATCTCACTTCCAACTAGGCCCTACCGCAAGTAACGTCCATGTGTCAAGGGCCCCCTCGAGTAGATCTAACGTTGCTAGAAATTGGTTCCGCTCCACTTGCATGCAGTGGAATCGAGGTCTTCCATGAGCGTGTTTTCAATGTAGCTCTAAAGTGGAGATCGTGGTTGTTTCAAAAAAAGGTGGAGATCTTGGTAGCCCCACCCGCCCCGCCCACTGCATGTTTCCACTCGAGGACTACGAATGGTCCAGTGTTTATAAACCCGCTCGGCCTTCTTCTTCCATGTGCTCGTGTCATTTTCCCCAATATGTCTAGTCCCAAAATCCCAATCTGCACCTACCGCGCACGCCTAAGCTCCTTCGCTTGCACTACCTCCTTCCCTAGGTGCGCCATGAAGCGTACGCGTGGAGACGAGCCGAAGGTGAAGCCAGTTGAAGGCGCAGCAGCAGATGGCTCGGTGGTCGCGAAGAAGGCGGAGGCGTCTTCTCCGGGCACGAATGTCGCTCGTTGCTGCGCCATCGAGGGTTCGAGCTCATCCGTCCAGCTAGTAGCCGTCGCCGTCGAGCAGCAGGTGCTCGACAACATCGTGTCCGACAACGTCATGGTGCCAACGGTAGATCTAGACGGGGGGAAGGCGGCATGCGGAGGGAATCTGGTGCTCTACATCAATGACCCCATCACCGTCCAAGAAATCTTCGACGCAATCACGGAGAATGATGAGTTCGAGGAGGAGGTCTATGATGAGGAGTTTGAGGTACTACATTGCTAGCTTCTCTAGTCGCAGCCACATATTCCGTTGTTCATACATAGGATTTTCTCAATCGTGTATAGATTCTTTTGCTCTTGAAGTAGGGTAGTATATATATGGTTCAAACGGTCGATTGATGCATCTACCATCTGGTCACAAAACCCCAATCTGTCTAGTCACAAAACCCCAATCTACTCATCTGCCATCTAGTTGAGTTTGCTAGTTGAGTGTTGATTTTGATACACAAAATGCCTATAACATTACATTTCAATTCCTTACTGAGCCTAATGATTCAATTTTGCCCCAAAATAGTGCAAGGGCTTCTGATGGTGTCGTACAAAACCCCAATCTGAATATTGTTTTGTACGATTACATTTCAATTCCTTATTGTGGCCAACGATTCAAATTTGCCCCAAAAGAGAGGGCAGACACATTGGTGTCAGATTTTTTTAGGGATGAGTTAGCAAACTTGGGGCCATGTATAGGATCAATATAAGTTGTGCAATTGTTACTTGGTTCGCTTACGCCATCCCTGAAGAAACTTATGAGGCTACAATCTTTATTCTACATTCACAGAACTATGATATTTGAATTATCTATTCCATGCATTCATAGTGTATAAGAATTACATTTCAGTTTGTCACTGAGGCTGATGATTGAAATTTGCCCCAAAAGAGTTCAAGGGGAGACACGTATGATGGTGTCATGTTTTAAGGATGGGTTGGTGAACCTGAGGCAGCAATGCACACAAACAATATAGGTTGTGTTGTCGGTACTTTGGTTCGCCAACTCCATATCTAAACAAATTATGAGGCCCTTGATTTATTCTCATATGGAACTACATATATGATCCTTGAATTGTTTCTGACCTTTGAATGATTCGTATGATGCATATGTATATGAATGGTTTTGATCATGAGTATTTTTAACATGTACCTGAAGATTAATTGTTTGGTTTTTTATTTATAATTACAATATTTAGGCTTGTTTTTGTACCTGACTATGTATATCCCTGAATATTGTTTTGTACGATTACATTTCAATTTATTATTGTGGCCAATGATTCAAATTTTCCGCCAAAGAGAGGCAGACACATTGGTGTCAGATTTTTCAGGGATGAGTTAGCGAACCTGGGGCCATGTACAAGATCAATATAACTTGTGCAATTGTTACTTGGTTCGCTCATTCCATCCCTGACGAAACTTATGAGGCCCCTAGATTTATTCTACATACACTTTGATGCAATTAATTGTCATTGTGTTGAGATGAAATGATATATGAACTGATCAAACTATTGCTGAGATGCTTTCTCTTTGATATCCATGGATATATTGTCTTACATATACATGTTGTCAATCTTGAGTTGTAATACAATTCAATCATATGTATGAGTTCTAAGTTATGTTCTTAAAAATCAACAGCAGGATGATGATGAAGTGGAAGATAGCAAGGTGTCCAGGGACAACAAGAGCCGCTACATGATGAGGAAGTTACGGTGTGGGCTAATCCGTTTCTACCATAGGGGGAGACTGTTTTGCCCATTCTGTGGCAGAGCAATCAACATGGACCTTGACAGCATGATCCAGCACGCGGTGGATATTGGCAAAGGCGGAGGCAGAAGGCATAAGCCGATTACCTTAGCACGGCACGCAGCCTTCGGCAAATTCCTCCGGGAGTATGTTAGGACTGGCCTGTATCCCCTCGACTAGGCTATCCCTGCCTCCTACTTATATGCCCCTGCTATGCTAGGCGTCTTCGTGTCCCAGCCTCCTGCTGCTACCCCTGCTTTTATTTTGTTTTAGTTAATTATTATTTCTTGTGTGTGGCATGTAAGACAATATATCCGCGTGGTGTCTCTGGTGAACCTTCTATATATATTAATCTACTCCTTTATATGGAGTGCCTTAAAATTTCTAGTGTTCAATTATATTACTAATCATGCTCATGCACACTACAAAATATTTCTAGTGCTCGATTATATTATACTTGTCAAGGAATACATCAACAAGTTAAATTGGTTGAAATTTTGTATTTAAGTAACTAAATGATCTCACATTGGTGGTGGATGTTGGCAGAAGCCGAAGGCATCAGCCAAAGTCCTTGGAGCGGCACGCGGTCTTCAGCAAATTCCTTACAGGTCCAACAACAGGTTGCCGCCGCCCAGCTCCGAATTCGCTTACAGGTCCAACATGGAAGAACTTGAGCTACCACAGAGACCTCGGCAGAGGTGGAAGAATTGGTGCGGGTGCGACCACGACAACGGCGAGCTCGGATTCTAGAGGAGGAAAACAGGACCGAGCATGGTCGACATGATGACCTATCTCACCGGGAACCAATTCTCATCCCCGCATCGTGCCATAGGTGCATCCATGGTAAGGGCAAGCTCTGACTAGGGATGGGGAGGAGAGCGGGCCCGAGCAAGTTCGTGATACATTGCAAATGTATCTATAATTTTTGATGTTCCATGCTTGGTTTTATCTACTTTCTTGTGTTTTGTTCCAACTTTGGAGTACTTTTCATATGATTTCTTGGACTAACCTATTAACAAGATGCCACAGTGCCAGTTGCCTGTTTTCTGCTGTTTTTGGTTCCAGGAAGTCAGAAAATGAATATTCTCGGAATTGGACGGGACAAAAGCCAAAGTTACTATTTTCCTGGAAGACTCACGGAGCCAGAAGGAGAGTCGGAGAGGGGCCACAGGGTGGCCACACCCCCCCCCCTGTCCTTGGCATGGGCTAGCCTAGGCCGCGCTAGGGCATGGTGTGGGCCCCCTGGCCGCCCAACGACCTTGCCTCTTTCGCCTATAAGAGCCTCCTGAGGCAGAAACCCTAAATCATCAATCAGAAATCCACGAAAAGTTCTGCAGCACTGCCTCTACCGAAGGGGAGATTCGGGGGACAGAAAGTCTCTGTTCCGGCACCCTGCCGGGATGGGGAAGTGCCCCCGGAGCCATCTCCATCGATCTCCACCACCATCTCCATCACCATTGCTGATTCCCATGATGAGGAGGGAGTAGTTCTCTCTTGAGGCTAAGGGTTCTACCAGTAGCTATGTGTTCATCTCTCTCTCTATGCATGATCATATTATGATCATGAGCTTGTAATCTATAGATCTACCTTACTACTCAAGTGCTTTAATAGATCTCTGCTCTCCCCATGTGTTTGAAAGTGACAGCGTGCACACCATGGTGGCACTTAGGCTAGAGATTACAAATACTTGTTATGAGTTATATTTGGAGTTGGATGTCTTTATGTAATTGTGGTGTTTGTTGGAACCATCTAGTGCTCAAGGTGACAGTGTGGGGTTTTCTAGATGGGAAAGGCTTACTTTGAGGTGTGCTGTTATAGCCCTACCATCGATTAGAGTGTTCAACCGGAGAGTAGTTAAGAGTAGTATCATAAAGAGAAGATATTTATATGAGAGTGTTCACTAGTGAAAGTATGATCCCTAGGCCTTGTTTCTAAGCATTGAAACACCGTTTGCAATTAGATTTGTTACATGTTTGCTTGCTTCCTTCTTTATTTCAGTTTGCCTTTAGTCTTTTCCCACGTCAACCACACGAAGAAGCTATTTTACACTTTGTTACCACTTATAATTATCCATACCACTTGTATTTCACTATCTCTTCACCGAACTAGTGCACCTATACACCTGACAAGTGTATTGGGTGTGTTGGGGACACAAGAGACTTCTTGTATCTTGATTGCAGGTTTGCTTGAGAGGGGATACCTTTGACCACGTCCTCCCTGAGTTCGATAAACCTTGGGTGATCCACTTAAGGAAAACTTGCTGCTGTTCTACAAACCTCTGCACTTGGAGGCCCAACAACTGTCTACAAGAATAGAAGTGCGTAGACATCAAGCTATTTTCTGGAGCCGTTGCCGGGGAGGTAAGGTAAAAGGTATTCACACCGGAGGATTAAAGAAAAAGAACCTCCCACGGCAAAAGCCTATTTTTTGGCGCCGTTGCCGGGGAGGTAAGGTAAAAGGTACTCTCATCCTCCGTTGTGAGTGCTCGAAGTTATTTCCTTTAGATTCTGCAATTTTGTCTTTTTTTTCTTGTTTTCACTAGTTAGGATTAATGGGAAACAACAACAAAATTAGAGAGCTTTATAGTATTTATCTTGAGTTAGGACATGAAGTGTTTGAAGAGAAAATTAAAAAACCTATGGAACTTTATTTGCATGCTAATAGAAATGTTGTTAGTATGAATTCTTTGGACACCATTATTGCTAATGCTATGGAAAAGTCAGCTTGGGGAAGCTAGTTTTTATGAAAAGTATCTTTTTAGTTCCCCATCTTTGGAAGATAGCTATTCTATTATTTATGATAATACCTAACCTCCAATATATGATGATTACAATGATGAATGTGATATTTTCAGTCCACCTACTATTGAGGAGAAAATTAATTATGATTACAATATGCCTCCTATATTTGATGATTATGGTGATGAGAATAATAATGATAGCTATTTTGTTGAATTTGCTCCCACTACAATTAATAAGAATGACTATGTATATGTGGGGAGTATTAATTATTTTATGCATGTGGCTCATGATAAGAATGTTTCTTGTGATAGTTATATTGTTAATTTTATTCATGATGCTACTGAAAGTTATTATGAGAGAGGGAAACATGGTCTTATGCATCTCAATAATATTAAGTTTCCCCTCTTTATGTTAAAAGTCTTGAAGTTGCACTTGTTTTGCTTTACTATGCTTGTTGCTTTGTGCTTTTATGACTTGTTTCTTTACAAGATTCCTATGCATAGGAAGTGGGTTAGACTTAAATGTGCTTTGAATTTGCTTCTTGATGCTCTCTTTTACTCTCAATTCATATTTCTTATGTGAGCATCTTCTCAAACTCTCATGCCTAACTTAAAGGCCCTAAAGAAAAGTACTTATTGGGAGATAACCCAAAAGTTTTAGATGAGTCTTGGAAGTTATTACCTCTGTAATAACCTCTCCTTATCCTTTTTATTTGCTTTTTGTGCCAAGAGTAACCTCTAATGAGAGAGAAGTAATGATTGGGAAAGTTGCTGTCCCAAAACAGATTTTTGTGCTTCACCGTAAAAATTCGTGTAAAATATCTGTACGTCCTTTTGAGGCTCGAATTTTTTTGCTTATGCCCCAGGTTGTTATCTAACTTTTGTTAGTTCAACACTTTTTGATTTGAGCAACAGAAGGTCTTCGAAAAAATTCATCTTTACCTGCTGGTCTGTTTTGACAGATTTGTGCCATTTTCTGCATTTGCTTCTTGTTGGTTCCTTTTTGAGTTCTTTTGGGTAATTGAGATTTTTGAGGGAAGTGCTTCAATAGCTAGTGTTTTAATGGAAGGTTTATTGGTGTTAGAACTGAACCTAAATACTTATTATCTTGAGTTAACTAATGTTGCTAATAAAGATTGTGTGAAGTTTTCTATGAAGGAAAAAATCCAGGTGTATGGAAGGAATGAGTAATGAGATGAAGGATGGACTAAAGCTCAAGCTTGGGGATGCCACACGTGTCACCCCAAGAAATATGCAAGAAGTACAAGCGTCAAAGCTTGGGGATGCCCAAGGCATCCCCCTCTTCATCAATAAAAATCCCAGGTTTCTTCCAAACGCTTCATTTTTATTGTTTCATGCATAGTTGTGTTATTCTTGGAGCGTCTTTGTTTTCGTTTTGGTTTTTCATTTGCTTGGTTTTCTTAGTTTCTGGATAAATTGGTTGTACCCCCTCTTTCATGCATTGGTTTTCAAATAGTTTGGTTTGGAGTGGAAAAGAGTAGGAAATTTCATGCTTAAGTGCTAAAGAGAGCTTGTTTTTGACTGTGGCCTATGCTTTCTCATGCCATGCTTGATATTGTTTTGGCTTTATGCTTAGTATTCTTTGCTGTAGCATGACTTGTTATAAACAATTGAGATTGCTTAATGTGCCTTGGATGAATCATGCGTTGTTTTAGCATATTAAAGCATAGTATAATGGTATTCTCCTTTGATGCTTTATTTGGGTTGACTTGGCGCATGCTCACACCATGTTATGACTATCTCAAGTCACCATAGCCTTTATGATCCTTTATTTTCCAACTTGTAGTATCACTTTATGCTTTGATCAATGATGTTTTGTCGCTCTGCATGATTATGGCCATTATTGCTCTCTTAGTTTGTCGCTCCCAGTCTTTTGCTAGCCTCCACAACAAAGTATGAGTTCCACTCATGCATCCAACTCCCTAAACCGAGTTATTCAAAAGAGTCCACCATACCTACCTATTAGCTTATGCTATTCCAAGTATATTCATGCTTTTGTTTACCTTCCAAATTAAACTTGTTATGAGAAAACTAGTGATTAAAGCTCTCACGAACTTGATGGCACACTTTACTTTTCTTGCCCTTAATAAACTTGAACCATTGTGTCGTCTATGTTGTATATGCTTGCACTTATTTGTTGGGGATTAGCAGAACCATGCTTTCATGGGGAACGCTTTCTACATTGCACTTGGTACTTGTACCTAGTTGATATCATGCTCTTTTGTATATGGATGTCGCGGTGTGAAATGAAAGGGGAGCTTGTAAGTCCATGGAGTTATGTATATGTGTTAGAGAAACGCCTGGGCCGCTAGTCTAATCCATGCTGACATGGTGGAAACCTGCAGCGTAACCATAATGAGCTGTCTATGAAGCATTCTTCTTATAAAAAAAGAGTCCTTTATTGAGAAAAAAGAGAAAAAGAAAAAAAAGAGATACTATGAAAAGAGGAAAGAGAGAAAAAAGCACCATATTCCCATGGTAAATAAGAAGAATGCTGAGATGCTTGTTGTCTGCTTGCCTTGTCATTTTGATATGGGGATTCTTCCATATCATCGGGCAAGGGGTACCCCATTGGCGGTTCTCTATGATACACATGTACTTACAATGACAAGAACTTACCGGTGACTAAACTTGAGTAGCATGAGGAGTGACCCTCGTATACAAGGGACATGAGATTTCTAACTTATACTTCGTCAAGCATGTACACCATAGTTTGTTCACTTTAACCTTAATCACTTCAAGATGCTTATGATAGGGGCAATGAGAGCTGAAAGCTATAAGTACCTTAATTTTTGGAAGCTCTTTATGAGACTTGAATCCCTACTTCCTTTTACAAAGGCCTTTCTTCCACCATTATATTGAGTCTCCACCTTCTATCTTTATGCACCTACTTTGAGAGCATAGTGGCCATTCTTAGTTCTATGTGCATTGTCCCAAGACTAGTTGATTGATGCATAACTTGATATTGCTTGTTTTAAACTATTGTATCTAGTCACTCTTATGAACTTTGAAGGTGTCCTATGCATTTATATTTGCTACTCTATTGAGGGACAAGCTGAATACTAGTATGCTATGTTTTCTTTATGTGAAACAAACAAATGTATTGCAAAGCATTGTTATTCATGAATCTTTTGTTTGTGTCTTTTCATCTTGCATCATAGTTTCTTTGCTTATTGCTAGAACTTTGTATTTCATGTTATGATTGAAGTACTATGATCCCAGCTTTGAATGTTTTACGAATACTTTGATCAAGTCTTTGATGGTGCATGTCACCTAAAAATTGTTCTTTCTTTTTATCACTTACCTACTCGAGGACGAGCAGGAGTTAAGCTTGGGGATGTTGATACATTGCAAATGTATCTATAATTTTTGATGTTCCATGCTTGGTTTTATCTACTTTCTTGTGTTTTGTTCCAACTTTGGAGTACTTTTCATATGATTTCTTGGACTAACCTATTAACAAGATGCCACAGTGCCAATTGCCTGTTTTCTGCTGTTTTTGGTTCCAGGAAGTCAGAAAATGAATATTCTCGGAATTGGACGGGACAAAAGCCAAAGTTACTATTTTCCCGGAAGACTCACGGAGCCAGAAGGAGAGTCGGAGAGGGGCCACAGGGTGGCCACACCCCCCCTTGGTGCGGGCCAGCCTAGGCCGCGCCAGGGCATGGTGTGGGCCCCCTGGCCGCCCACCGACCTTGCCTCTTTCGCCTATAAGAGCCTCCCGAGGTAGAAACCCTAAATCATCAATCAGAAATCCAAGAAAAGTTCCTTACTTGCCGCCAAGAAGGGAGATTCGAGGACGAAAGTCTCTCCACGGAGACGGTTGGCACCACCGTCGGAGACGGGGAAGTTCCCCGGGATCCATCTCCGTCGATCTCCACCACCATCTCCATCACCATTGCTGATTCCCATGATGAGGAGGGAGTAGTTCTCTCTCGAGGCTAAGGGTTCTACCAGTAGCTATGTGTTCATCTCTCTCTCTATGCATGATCATATTGTGATCATGATCTTGTAATCTATAGATCTACCTTGCTACTCAAGTGCTTTAATAGATCTCTGCTCTCCCCATGTGTGTGAAAGTGACAGCGTGCACACCATGGTGGCACTTAGGCTAGAGATTACAAATATTTGTTATGAGTTATATTTGGAGTTGGATGTCTTTATGAAATTGTGGTGTTTGTTGGAACCATCTAGTTCTCAAGGTGACAGTGTGGGGTTTTCTAGATGGGAAAGACTTACTTTGAGGTGTGCTGTTATAGCCCTACCATCGATTAGAGTGTTCAACCGGAGAGTAGTTAAGAGTAGTATCATAAAGAGAAGATATTTATATGAGAGTGTTCACTAGTGAAAGTATGATCCCTAGGCCTTGTTTCTAAGCATTGAAACACCGTTTGCAATTAGATTTGTTACATGTTTGCTTGCTTCCTTCTTTATTTCAGTTTCCCTTTAGTCTTTTCCCACGTCAACCACACGCCAGCAAGCTATTTTCTGGCACCGTTACCACTTATAATTATCCATACCACATGTATTTCACTATATCTTCGCCGAACTAGTGCACCTATACACCTGGCAAGTGTATTGGGTGTGTTGGGGACACAAGAGACTTCTTGTATCTTGATTGCAGGGTTGCTTGAGAGGGGATACCTTTGACCACTTCCTCCCTGAGTTCGATAAACCTTGGGTGATCCACTTAAGGGAAAACTTGCTGCTGTTCTACAAACCTCTGCACTTGGAGGCCCAACAACTGTCTACAAGAATAGAAGTGCGTAGACATCAGTTCGTCACGTCCCAGCTCTGCGCCATGGCCATGACCACAGATTGCCGCTCCGGGGAAGAAGAAGACACGTAATGTATGCAGGCACCAACGTTGTAAGCCTACAGGGAGGAGAGCGGGTCCGAGCAGGTTCGTCCACGTCCCAGCTCTACTCCATGGCCACGACACCCCACAGATTGCCGCGTCGGGGAAGAAGAAGACGCGTAATGGATGTAGGTGCCAATGCTGCAAGCCTAATTGACGCCTAAGCGACGGGAGCGACATAACAACGAGAACTGACAGGGGGCCAACTTGACGGCCGTTAGCCTGATATTTTGTATTGAAACATAAAGTTGAATTCGTACTGAAAAGACCCTCTGAGTATTTGGCATGCCAACTGTAGTCATCGCGGCTGATTACAGGCAACTTGGCTACCGCGTTGCCTGGGCGCCCCAACTTTTGGGACGCAAAATGATATTCTCTTTGATGACACCATGTGTTGCCGGCTCTATTATCCCCTATCGTCCAGTGATGGCAGCTTCGAGGGTCGCTCTCCCTAAGGTTGGTGACGTGTGGTGGTTGGCGGCTGTCGGAGCCTCACATGGGAGGAGTTTTCCAAGAGGGATTGGAGCCAGCCTCTACCCCCTTCCACTCCCATAGCCTTCTACCCACGACCCGCCGCCGGCCGTCCTCTCTAGGCTTGTCATGCATTCAGCATTCCCAAATGTAATGCTGATGAGATTTTCAATATGAAAGTTTACATTTTGTTTGTACTTGCTCTCGTGTTACTTTTGCCGATTCCTTTGCCTTGTGCTAGTCGGTGTTTTATGTACTGGCACTTCCTTGTGTTGCTTGCCAGTTGGCTTCCGCTTCCACTTCTTGTACCGCTTTAGACCCTTGCCATGCACTGATACGCACGTCGGCCTGTCTCACAGATTGGTTCCAGCGACGTCGCCATAGCCGGCTGCTTCTTGCCGATCCGGCTACCATGCGATAGCCGGCCTGCCTTGCCTTGTCCGGCTGCATCTGGTCAGCCGGACGTGATCCGACTGCCCAGTTTCTTGTCCGGTTGGGGTATGTGGGGATCATCCCCCCGACACTACGCCTGGCGGTTGCGCTACCCGTGATGTCAGTGCTGACGCCGGCCACGCGCGCACGCGCCATCATTGCACTGCGGCGGGCAGCGTAACATCCCGTCGCACGTCGCCTCGGGAAACTGCTGCCCGACGCTTCGGTTCTCGCTCCCGGATCTTATGCGCATCCCGCGTCGGCGCACGGGATCTGGGCGGCGGTT
This sequence comes from Avena insularis, assembly GCA_023614405.1. NCBI lineage: Eukaryota > Viridiplantae > Streptophyta > Magnoliopsida > Poales > Poaceae > Avena > Avena insularis. The sequence continues at coordinate 511,943,937 of CM042690.1, forward strand.
GGGGTGAGGGTCGTCCGGATGCGCGGCACGTGGCGCTGTTGACGGTTGTGCTTTCGGTCCTTTAAAGGGACACTGCGGCGGGAGCAGTTCCCCTCCTTTGCTCCCCCGCTCCAGTTTTCCTCTTCCCAGGGCGCTCCTTCCCTTTGCGCCCTTGCTCTGCCGCCGCTGTAGCCCGCTGCACCGCCCACTCTTCATCGTCGGTGGTCTGGGCCACCGTCACTCCTCCGCCGCCACGCCTTCCTGTTAGCCAGTAATGGCAGGCGACCGTGGAGGTTGGTGTGGCTCCTTCGTCACGGAGGATCACATCCAGAAGTACCGCACGACCCGCGTCCTTCCGCCGGAGGAGGAAGTGGCGGTGCGGTTGGCACTGGCGGGAGAAGTGTCGCCGCACCCGGCGGAGGGGGACCGCGTCATCTTCCTCTCCCATCTGGCGCGCGGGTTCGCCTTGCTGGTGTATCCCTTCTTCCTCACCTTCCTGGCGTTCTTCGATTTCCGCCTCCACCATCTCGGCGCCAACGCAATCGGGACGTTGGCGCACTTCATGGCCTTCTGCGAGAGCTACCTCGGGATCCAGCCAGATCTCGGGCTCTTCTGCCGGCTCTTCCGAGTCCGGCAGCAGGTGCAGTACACGAAGGGGCTGCTAGTCGTCTGCGGCGGCGCCTCCATCTACTCCCGTGCCCAATCCGGCTACCCCAAGTTCTTGCTCCATGACACGGTATGACTGTGGCAGCAGTCGTACTTCTACGTCAAGAACGTCACCAACGTCGACCGGATCAATGTTCCGGCTTTCCAGGATGTCGAGTCCAGCCGGTAGAACTGGGAGCTGAAGATCCACGACGATAAGGCAGAGTCGAACGCGATGTTGCAGCGCATGCGCTCCCTCGTCACCTGCCGACTAACCGGCCTGGACATCACCCTCAGCTGGATGTCCCGGCTAATGATGTCGTTGCAGCAGCGAGTGCACAAAATGTGCTACTACTCCGGCCGGCTGGACCCGACCCGGCTGTCGCGCCGCGATCCTCGCAACCACAACTTGAAGGAGTGGGTGTGTACGATCACCAAGGAGCGGCTGCCGGAGGGCTGGAAGTTCACAGCCGGAGAACTGCTACCGTAAGAGTTGCTTCCTGGAAGCTTCTTTTGTACTTCTTGCATTTCTTTCTTGTTTTTTCCGGCTAACTTCTTGTATTCGGCAGATCTTCGCTTGCATCCTTCGCGAGGAGGGTGGAGCTCCCCTTGAGGAGTTCACGCCTGACTTGCTCGAGCCGCGTGCTCGGCGGTCCGGCGAGGAGTCGGACGGGGATGGTGATGCCTTCCCCAGCCGGAATGATGAGCCGGCTGCCGACCCCCACGTGGAGGTTCACGAGGAGGAGGAGGCCGCACCGACTTCCGATCCGGTGCAGCGCCCTATGATGGACGGCGAAGCTGGTGGGAGCGGCTCCAGCCGTTCCAGCTCCCGCTGGCCTGCCGCGGAGGAGCCGGCCCCCAAGAGGAGCCGGACCGGCGCCCTTCCGCCGAGTCGCTTGGGCCGGAAGAAGGGGCCGCCTCCGGTTGTGCAGGGGTACGTCTTTCCTCTTCTTCTTTCATCATCTTCTGCCTGCTTCTTTTCCTGCCTTTCTGCCCTTGACTTATTTGCTTTTGTTTCCTTTCTCCTGTCTTCTGTTTTCTGTTTTCTTAGCATGCTGGTTTCCTTTGGAGCCACGAGCCCGGCGCGAGCGCCAACCGGTTCACCACCTCACGCTCCGACCTCGTCTGCCCGCGCCCCTCCTTCTCCCGCGGCGCCGCCTCCGCCACCACCTGATCTAAACCGACTGCCTCAGCCGGAGCAGAGGGTCCGCAGCCGGATGTGGTCGTCGAGCTGGAGGCGGATCCTCAGCTGGGTGGCTCTTCCGCGGGCGCGTGGGGGGCCGCTACCGGCAAGGATCTCGTGGTTGTCGGCGATGACAACTCCAATGACGAGCCGGGGGAGGAGTGGAGGACAGCGGTGATTGCCACGAAGGAGTCCTTGGTCGCCAACGCCGTGGATGATGACGCCTCCTCCGCCTCCTCGCTGACGGACCTCGCCGCCACCCTCAAACTGGCGGTGAAGGAGATCTGGCTGCTGGAGGCCGCAGCCGGCGGGAACCATACCCTGGAGCAGAAGCTTGCTGCTGCCAATGGGATCTCCCAGAGTAAGTTTGCTTCATCCGGATTGTCCATTTTTTTTACTGATAGCCGGTTTCGCCGCAGCTATCCTCGTGTGCGCTCAGCGCGAGATCGATCGCTTGAAGAAAGCGAACGACCGGCTGAGCAAGTCCAACTCTACTCTGCGGCTGCAGAATAAGGATTGGCACGCGAAGGTAGACGGCCTGGAGACCACCATCAAGGAGCACGCCGCCTCGCTCGCCAGCCGGATCGAGGCCTTCAATCTTCTCGAGGCCCAGAACAAGGACCAAGAGAAAGAGATCAAACGGCTGGCGACGAAGGAGAAGGCTCTGGTGGAGGAGCTGATGTAGGTTGGCCACACGGCTAAGGGTAAGTTCTTCTTTTCTGTTTCCCTTTCTTTCCGGATCCGGTAGCCGGATCTGATTCTCTTTTCTGACAGCGTTTTATCCCGGCATAGACCTGCTGGCGTACAACCAGCTGCAGGAGAACTGGCCGGGAGCGTAGCCGACGGCCCAGGAGCTCGTCGTCCTTCTTGGCGAAGAAGCTGCCAAGCTTCGTCAAGCGGCGCGAGACATCTTCTCCTTCCTGTGGCCGGATGCGCCGGTTCCGGAGACGATGGCACAGCTGGCTACGAAGGTGCGGGAGGTGCCGGCTGCGGTGGACCGGCTGCGGGACTTGGCTTTCCTCTGGTACAAGGAGGCTGGCTACTCTCCTGGTACAAGGACCCCCGCGTCGAGAAGATCGACGGAGGTTTCCGTGTCGGCGCCGACCTTGCCGCCATGCGCTAGGCCCATCCGGAGCTCTAAGGATCCGCCATCAAGATCGCCGACTACGTGGACCCCGACGAGGTGCTCACTGACTCGGAGACCGTCGGTACTCCTGAAGTGGAAGCCCCAACGCAGCCGGCTGCGGACGCCGGAACGGGATCGAGCGCCACGCCTCCTCCTCCGCCTGAAGCCTCCGCCAGTCAAAATGCTCCTTACGGCAAGGGTCCTGCCGCGTAGCCACTGCCCCGGGATGCCGGGTGTATTTGTCTTGCTTTAATTCTGTTTGGAACTTGGCCGTCTGTACCGGCTGTCTCTGATGCTGGTAAACTTATGGGAGCTTCGCCCCCTTTTTCTTGTTAATTTTGAACTAGCTTGAGTTCCCTTCATCTTGTGCTTCGACTTTTCTTTTAATATTTCGCCGGTTGACTTTATCCGGCTGACTTCACCCGGTTACACACCTTTAGCCGGGAGAACTACACCTCCGAGTAAGGCGCTCACTCAGCGCCTGCGGGTGTAGCCCCGAGATTCGTGGTAGCCGTGTGCTTCAATCTTTTCTTCTTTTCCTCAATCTTCTAACTTTGTCCGACTAGACTAGTCTTAGTCGGTTACTTTCGCTGGCTAAACACCTTTAGCCGGGGGAACTAACATTCAGCTGGGGCTGGAAAGCCAGTGCTTGGCCAATCTTTCTTTCCTTCTCTTACTCCTGCCCTTGCCCTCACCTGGGCTCCAAACGATCGACTAAACGCCTTTAGCTGGTCAGGAACTACAAGATTCCACTGGGGGCGCGCGAGCGCACCCAGTGGGTGTAGCCCCTGAGATTCGGAGCGCTTGATAAAGGCAAGGACTTCGAATCTTCTTCTCCTTTTCTTGCTCCACCCCTTGCCCTCACCTGGGCTCCAAACGGCCGGTGAAACGCCCTTAGCCGGTCGGGAACTACAAGATTCCAATGGGGGTGCGCGAGCGCACCCAGTGGGTGTACCCCCGAGATTCGGAGCGCTTGATGAAGGCAAGGACTTTGAATCTTCTTCTCCTTTTCTTGCTGAATTCCGACTCAAGGTAGTCGGACAAGAATATACATACACATACATCCTCACCGGTTAATAGGTTAGTCTGCCAAATTCTAGCCAGAAAACGGATTTGTTTTTTTCGAAAACTAGCTTGCGCCTCTCTGGACACTTGGTCGCTTTCCCGTGTGCTCTGCTGTTTTCGCTGCGTCCTTGTCGAGCAGCCGGGTTGCGGTCTGCAGCCGAATCGAAGGGAGCTGACAATACATTGTGCATGGTACTAACGGCTTATCAACCGGATTAGCTTAAGCTAGTTGCAAGGCCGGGACGTCTGATCTGTCGCGTCACCTCCCTGTTTTTCGTGTGGGATGTCTCGGGCTTTTGCTCTTGCTAGCCGGATAGCCGGGTTGCGGTCTATAGCTGAGACGAAGAGTGGGCCTCTGACATCATCGCACACTACTCAGTCGGTTTGTTGATTTAGCAGGCCGGACCAGCCGGCGAGCCCTCGGGTAGGGGTTGCCGGAGCCGGAAAACCATAAGCGGAAAAACAGATGCGAAAACACATTTCTAGCAAGGATCCCCCGAGCATCTCGTAGGGGTCCGCATTTTCATTCATAGGGTTTGTGTGATACATACACTGTCTAGCGACTAGGTGTAAAACAGGCGCAGCAAGGCCGCGTTCTAGGAACGCTCGGTCTCCTCGTCTGATTTGTCCATCTTGTTCTTGTGCGACTGCTGCGTGTCAATGAGGTACTAGGAGTCGTTGGGCAGCGCCCGGCTGATGATGAAGGGGCCTCCCAAGTTGGCGATAGCTTGTGCATGCCCTTCGTGTCTTGCATCAGCCGGAGGACCAGGTCACCCTCGCGGAACGCGATTGGGCGGATCCGGCCTAAATGTTAGCAGCGTAGTCGTTGCTGGTATAGGGCTGATCTGGACAGAGCCAGCTCGCGGGCCTCCTCCAGGAGGTCCACTCCGTCCTCCCACGCCTCCTGGTTGGCCTTTTCGTCGTATAGGAGCTTGCGTGGTGAGTCAAACTCGATGTCCGCGGAGAGGACGGCTTCCGATCCGTAGACCAGGAAGAACAGGGTGTAGCCGGTTGATCTATTCGGCATGGTGCTGAGGCTCCATAGCATGGCCGGAAGTTCCTCGATCCAGCATCCGGGTGACCGCTCCAATGGCTCGATGAGACGCGGCTTGATGCCGGCTAGCACCAAGCCATTTGCTCTTTCGACTTGCCCGTTGGACTGCGGGTGCGCGATGGAGGCAAGGTCTAGCTGGATGCCCTTGTTGCTGCAGAATCGGACGAAAGCCCCCTTGGCGAAGTTCGTGCCGTTGTCGGTGATGATACGGTTGGGGTAGCCGAACCGGTTGATCATGTCGGTGAAGAAGGTGACGACTGTCGCCCCGTCCAGCTTCCGGATAGGCTTGGCCTCGATCCACTTCGTGAATTTATCCACCGCTACTAGCAGATAGGTCATACCCGCGCGTGCTCGCTTGAAGGGACCGACCATGTCGAGGCCCAAAACCGCGAAGGGCCAGGTGATCGGTATGGTCTTGAGTACCAAAGTTGGCATGTGCCTGAGCTGCCTGAAGCGCTGGCACCCATTGTACACGCGGACCAGCTGCTCAGCGTCCTCGAGGGCGGTGGGCCAATAGAAACCATGGCGAAACGCCTGGGCGACTATCGCCCTTGACGAAGCGTGGTGCCCGCACTCGCCCTGGTGGATGTCCTTGAGTAGCCGGTAGCCCGTGTCTACATCGAGACATCTCTGGAAAATGTCGGATACGCTGCGCTTGTATAGTTCGCCGTTGATGATGGTGTACGTGTGCGCGCGGCGCTGGATTTGCCTGGCCTCCACCTTGTCATCCGGAAGTTCTCCGTTGGTGATGTAGTTCATGAAGGGTTGTGCCCAGGATGGCACTTCCCGAATGACGAGGATGCTCCCGCTCTCCGGCTGATGGATGTCGGGGGGTCGTCCGGGTGATGTACCCGGGACGGCAGCCCCCGAGCTGCTTGCTGAACCGGCAGCCCACGGGTCTTGCGAGCCGGAGGGCACTGCCCTGCTGGAGTTGGTGCGGGTCTTCTTTTTTGGAGGCTCCGCCTGCCCCGCTTCTGCCGCTCCATCAGCCGGAGCGCTCCCTGCCCAGATGATGGAGTCTGATTCCGGCGACGGGTTGATGGAGGGTTTGCGCAGGTGCTCCAAGGAAACCCCTGGTGGGATCGCCTGCCTGGTGGATCCGATTTGGGCGAGCGAATTGGCTGCCTCGTTGTTGGCGTGGGGGACATGATGGAATTCGCATCCGTCGAAGGAGGCGCTGAGCTTCTGGATGTGGAACCGGTAGAGGGCCGTGTTTGCATCTCTGGCGTCCCATTCTCCGGACACTTGCTGCACCACCAGATCCGAATCACCGAAGCAAAGGATTCGGTTGACACCGATCTCCTTGGCCAGTCAGAGTCCGTGCGCTAGTGCCTTATATTCGTCTACATTGTTGGAGGCCTTGAAGTGGATCTGTAGCACGTACTCTAGCCGGTCTCCCTTGGGCGAGGTGAGCACGATGCCGGATCCCAAGCCCCCGAGCATCTTCGACCCGTCGAAGTGCATCTTCCAATGGTCCAAATCTGGAACCAGTGGGAGATACTGGGTCTCAGCCCAGTCGACGAGGAAGTCCGCCAGTGCCTGCGACTTGATCGTGAGCCGGGGCTCGTACTGGATGGAGTAGGCGGCGAGCTCGATGGCCCACTTGGCGACTCGGCCGGTGGCGTCCTTGTTGCCGATGATTTCCGAAAGGGGTGTGGTGCACACGACCTGAATCGGATGCTCCTGGAAGTAGTGCTTGACCTTCTTGCATGCCAGGTACACGCCGTAGCACATCTTCTGGTAGTGGGGGTAGTTCTGCTTGGAGAGGGAGAGAACCTCGCTGAGGTAGTAGACAGGCCTCTAAACCGGCTAAGCCTTGCCTTCCTCGAGGCGCTCCACCACCAGGACGACGCTGACGACCCGGCTGATGGCTGCTATATAGAGCAACATCGGCTCCTTGCTAGCCGGCGTGGCTAGAACCGGCGCTGTGGATAGCATGTGCTTGAGGTCATGAAATGCGGTGTCGGCTTGTGAAGTCCAGGAGAACTTGTCTGTCTTCTTCATCAGCTGGTACAACGGGAGTGCCTTCTCCCCCAGCCGGCTGATGAAATGGTTGAGGGAGGCCAGGCATCCGGTGAACTTTTGGACTCCAAGTAGGTTCCTGGGTGGCTGCATCCTCTCGATGGCCGCGATCTTCTCTGGATTTTCCTCGTTGTGATACAAGGAAACCGAGGAGCTGACCGGATGGCACTCCGAAGACGCACTTCTCCGGGTTCAGCTTCATATGGTACTGGCGGAGATTGCCAAATGTCTCTCCCAGATCTTCGAGGAGGGTGCGCCTATCCTTGGTCTTGATGACCACATCATCCACATAAGCATGCATGTTTCGGCCTATATGCGAGTGTGCAAGCACTTCTGCATGCAGTGCTGATAGGTGGCGCCTACATTCTTTAGACCGAAAGGCATGGTTACGTAGCAAAAAGCCCCGTAGGGGGTGATAAATGATGTCTTAATCTGATCAGTCGGGTTTAACCGGATCTGATTGTAACCGGAATAGCAATCTAGAAAAGACAACAAATCACAGCCGGCCGTGGAATCGATGACTTGATCGATACGGGGCAAGGCGAAAGGTTCTTTCGGGCACGCCTTGTTTAGGCTGGTGTAGTCGATACACATGCGCCAAGTCTTGTTCTTCTTTAGCACTAGGACTGGGTTCGCCAACCAGTCCGGGTGGTACACTTCCATGATGAACCCGGCTGCAAGGAGCCGGGTGATCTCGTCACCGATTATCTTCCTCTTCTCCTCTGTGAACCGGCGCAGAGGTTGTTTCACCGGCCTGGCATCCGGCCGCACAAGAAGTGAGTGCTCGGTGAACTCCCTCGGCACACTCGGCATGTCCTTGGGAGACCATGCAAAGATGTCCCGATTCTCACGGAGGAAGTCGACGAGCGCGCCTTCCTATTTGCTGTCCAAGCCAGCACCAATGGTGACGAACTTAGTCGGGTCGGAGGGGTCGAGCAGGATCCTCCTCGTCTCCTTCGCCGGCTGGAAAGCTCCTTCTCCAGCCGGTTTGCTGCTAGCCGGTATGTCCTGCTGGGCCATGGCCACATTGCGCATGATCACGCGCTTCTCCTCGGCTATGATGAGGGCCTCTGCCAGTTTGGAACCAGCTGAGGCACAATCCATCGACCGCCTGAAGCAGCCGGCGACGATGATCACGATGTGGGGTCCCGGCATCTTCGTCTTGAGGTACGCGTAGTGGGGGACGGCCATGAACTTGGCGAGGGCGGGGCGCCCGAGGAGAGCATGGTAGGAGCTCATCAGGTTTACCATCTCGAACCATATTGGTTCGCGGCGGGAGTTCTCCTCGGTCCCGAAGATGACGTCCAGCTAGATTTTTCCCAGTGGGGCACAAGCTGGCCCCGGCAGTACGCCGTGGAACATCGTGGTAGTCGGGCGCAGGTCACATTCGCGAATGCCTAGCTTCTCCAGCGAGGACTGGTAGAGGAGGTTGAGGCTGCTGCCTCCGTCGATGAGGACGCGCGAGAATCGGCAGGTATGCGCGTTGGAGGCGATGAGGGGATCGAGCACCATGGCGTATCCCCCGGGAGTCGGCAGCTGCTCCGGCTGGTCTGCGCAGCTCCAGGTGATGGGGGTTTCCGACCAGTTCAGGTACTAAGGACCAGAGAGACGATGGCATTGACCTCCTTGGAGTGTCGCCTGTGGCTGTGATTGTCGTCCAGCTCCGTCTCGAAGATGTGGTAGGCTGCGTGCGGCTGGGGGTAGCCATTGTTGTTGTTGCCGCTGTTGCTGCCATTACCATCATTACCAGCTCCTCTAGCCGGTGGTGGTGGTCCACCAGGAGGGGGCAGGGGGAGACGAGGCTGGTTACCCTGGTCTTTTAGCTGGCAGGTCCAGCTGCAATTCCGAGTGGTGTGCATAGCCAGTTTGAAGGGACCGCTGTGCCACTTGCACAGGCCATCAAACATCTGGTCGAAGTTGAGTCGTGGCTTCTGCCTCCTTGCATCGTTAGCCGGTGCGTCGGGTGCACCCTCCACAGCATTGACCTGCTGTGCGTGGTAGCGGGGCTTCTGCTTCCCGGCTTGGCGGTCTCCATGGAACCGGTTGTCGTGGCGCCTGGAGGATCCGGCTTCACCAGCCGGATTGCTCGGACGGTCGCGAGCCGGCTCCATAGGAGTCGGACGCCCGTCAGCATTTACTCGGATGGGCTTCTTCATGGCGGCATACGCTATGGCATACTGGTCCGCAACCGTCATGAGTTCTGCCATGGTTTTCGGCTCGTCACACTGTAGCCGGTGGCAAAGCATGGTGCGTTCTCGGCAACCCTCGATGAAGAAACTGATGGCCTGGCTTTCCAGAATGCCCTCGCAGGTGTTGCGCAGCTCCGTCCACTTGGCGAGGTACTCGCGGTCGGTCTCGCGGTCACCCTGGACGCACAAGGCCAGGTCGCGTGGACGCCCCGGATGCTTGTACGTGCGTTGAAGTTGCGAACGAACGCCTTCTGGAAGTCTGGCCAGGCGTTGATGCTATTGGGCGCAAGGCTGTTGAGCCACGTCCTTGCCAACCCGGTTAGCATGAGGGGGACGTAGCGCATGGCAGTGCGCTTGTTCCCATGGGTGATGCCGACTGCCGTAGCATAGTCGGTCAGCCAATCTTCCGGCTTCATGATGCTGTCGTACTTGGGGGTGTTCCTGGGCAGGGAGAACTTATCCGGAAACGGCTCGTTCCAGATGCGGGGTCCGAAACAAACTGGGCCGCTAGAATCTTCTTCCTCCATGACGCGTGCTTGAGCGAGGAGCTCGATGCGGTCATGGGCATCCGGACAATCCGGGTTGGGCGGTCCCACCCGGCCCGAGAGACGGGAACCGGCGGGTCTAGGCGCTCCGGTTGGGGGAGGGGGAGGCGGCGGGTTGCTGTTCACCGTCTGCTCCTGGCGCGGCTGGCCCTTGTTGCCAGCTACGGCGCTGCGCTTAGCTTGGCTGAGGGAGGGCCCTAGGTGTCGCAGTGCGCCCTGCTGTTGGGTAGCTTGCTCCCCTTAGGTAGCTGGGGTCCTCTTGCATCTGCGGTTGGCGTCGGCTGCTCGTCCGCTTGAGGAGCTCCTGCATGTGGGCATGCTGGCGGGCTCGCTCCTCACCCTCCAGCTTGGGCAGTTCCTCTGCTGCGGCTCGCGCCGCGCGTAGGTTCTTGATGGGCGTGCTATAGGTGGGCCGGATGAGGGCGGGCGTGGGATCCGGCTCCCCATCCTTTTCCATCCTACCGCCTAGCTCACCGCCCTGGCGCCGTACCTGGCCGCGCCGGCTCGGCTCCGCGGTAGCCGGAGTGAAGCCATGTGCACGGTCGTACTCACGCTGGGTGATCTCGAGTTGCTTGCGGGTTGCCGCCAGCTCCATGGCCTCCTGGAGGAGGATCTGTCTCTCCATGGCAAAGTTGGCCTTTGCCTCCTCCGGGTTATCCCCGAGGTTAACTAGCATCTGGAGCCGATCAATGGCATCCTCCACCGGGTTCCGAGGCTGCGGAGGGGCGGAAGTTCCAACCTCGTCCGTGCCCCGCTCCCGCGCCTAGCAGGGATGAGAGCTAGAGCCGGCCATCATGACCTCCACGCCGCAGGACGAGGTGGAGGCGCTACCGCCCGGACGCGGCAGCTCCGTGACAGAGACGGTTTCCCTAGGAAAACGCTCCGGGATGGTGGCAACGTAGACAGGGAGGTCGCCGAATAGCAGGACGGTGTCGTTCGCCGGGAAAGAGGTTCTGGCGAAGCAGGAAGCGTTGTCGATGACGTAGTCGAATTTGCCGAGCGTGAGCACCAGGCCGGAGGCCACGCGCTCACCGGATGAAGTGCGGGGTCCCGTGCGGAACGTGACTCCGGTCGAAGCCATCTTGCCCCACGGTGGGCGCCAACTGTTGTTGTATTGGGACCGGCAGTACCTGAAGAGGTTAGATAGAGGTGTGGGGACTAGCAGGGAAGCTATCGACGGCAATGACACTGGTGTATCCATGTGTGGTTTGTGAAAAGAACAGACATGCAATCACACTAGGTGTGGTTCATGAAAACAACAGACATCCAATGACACTGGTGGATCCATGTGTGGTTTGTGGAAAGAACAGACATGCAATGACACTGGGTGTGGTTCATGAAAAGAACACACATGCAATGACACTGGTGGATCCTTATGTGGTTTGTGAGAAGAACTGACATGCAATGACTCTAGCTATTGTTCATGAAAAGAACATACATGCAATGACACTAGTGGATCCATGTGTGGTTTGTGAAAAGAACAGACATGCAATCACACTAGGTGGATCCATGTGTGGTTCATCAAAAGAACAGACATGCAATAACACTGGTGGATCCATGTGTGGTTTGTGAGAAGAACACACATCCAATAACACTGGGCGTGGTTCATGAAAAGAACAAACATCCAATGGCACTGGGTGTGGTTCATGAGAAGAACACACACCCAATGACACTGGTGGATCCATGTGTGGTTTGTGAGAAGAACTGTAACTACCTCGGTGAATTACGCTCCTAGTACAAGCCTGGATGTTCAGAAATGGTTGAAATAGTATGGTGGGGCCCAAATGCCACTCACAGGTAGACCTTTCGGCCGTCCCAACCATTTCCCAACATCGGGACAAGAACGGGCGGCGTAATCGGCAGGCGAAGGGATCAACTACATACACAAATGAGTATGTATGCAAGCCACCATACAACAGTACATCAGAGCCATTCCATCTAAAAAGAAAGGAAATATAGCAGCCATACGAAGATCCAAATATCCTAGATAGATATAATAGTTTAGGATATCTCCTCATACATCAAACATCAGAGTATCAAGCGGAAGCGGAAGACAAAATCCGAGTACGGATAAGAAGCAAATCGGCATAAGATGCCCTATAAATAAGCACATCCCGCCCACAGATCTCACGGATCCCTGTTCCCGGAATCTCTACACCGAATGATCGTTGCCCACATCGTCCGTCTCTTCCACCAGATCCATCTTGCGAGTGTACTGTTCATCCGAACCAATAATTTATCGTGTGAGACCCTAGGTACTCGGCAAGTCTTTATGCCTCTAAAGGGGACACAACAGGGTGACGAATTGCAGCAAAAGATAAACCCTAACAATTCTAGAGATACTGCTAACCATCCGCCTAACCAGAGATGAGCGGATGTCCGTGAATTAATAACAACAATCATAATGGTAATATCAATGATCCATCCTCCTCCTCGCCATCAAGCGAGGAAGCGGACGAACAACCCCCCCATCCGTTGGCAGTTTTATTAACCATTCCATGGGCGTTGCACTATTTACTAGTCAGTTACTTAGTCAAATTAAAAGCGGTACTTTAGTTATGCTTGTCTATGATCGAGAAACTGTGCTCCAAGTCGTCCATAACCGCGGACACGGCTTTTAGAAAGTTTTACCCTAGGTGCACAAATAACAACACACTCTGATCAACCTCGGAAAAACCAAATCAAAACCCAACGAGATCACGACAAAGCGATCACAGATTCAGAAATATTTGAGGCCACCCCATTAAGCTACCCGCGAAGTTGGCCGACTCGAGACGGACTCAAGGTTTGCGCCAATGGTCAGTAAGGAATGGGAACCCGAAAATGTTTGGGCTTGTCGATACCGAAAACACTCCGCTTTCCTAAGCGATGCAATGCGATTACCTGCACAATTTAAATAAAGCAGTAAAGCATGGCTTAAGTACAGGATAGTAAATAAAACCTCAAACTAGTTTGTGGCCCCAAGAAATAAGAATGAATCAAGCTCTAGCTCAGGGGGGTTCATAAGCCTCCCGGATGTGGATAGCGCGAATATTCAAGGAACAGGAATCAAGTACTCGGGGTCCTACGGGACACAAGTGAGCCTGAAAAACCAAATAGCAAATATGGCTCACCGATGCCACTTTCATTAGTTATCCCATTACTACTCAGGTTAAGTTGTATAGGTACCTCGTTATCCATCAGACAATCACATACCCTACACATGCTGTTCTACGACTCGCATGGCTCAAACAACTCCTGTAGTAATGGCTCATGGGATGGAGGAACAAGCTTGATTGGGGTTTAAAAGTAAAGGCTATGCAATACTTGGGATTCAGTTTAATGCAATCGCGACTCAATGATGCAAGAATAAGATAGAGGCAATAGGTACTATATGTATGCAAGCATGTGGTAGTGCTTGCCTGGCAGCTCAGTTGAAGCAAGTGATGGATCTGGGTAGTGCTCCTGGTTCTCTTGATATATCCCCTGCTCAGCGTCTATTCGAAGAAGAACCAAACAAACAAGGGCCAATATAAATAAAGTGCACAAGCATATGAATAAATGCGACAAGCAAACAATCATGCCATGATGAATGATGCACAATTTGCATGGCAATAAGGTAGCATGGCATGGGTGAGGTGTGGAAACAATAATAAAGCATTATATTGGGTTTTGGCCACATTTTATTCACAATTGAGTTGCTGTACACATTATATTTATATGATGCATGCTTCAAACCAAACCATGGAATGCATAAACAGAAAGGTCTCGTCGAGCTAATCATTTTAGACATATTATTTGTTAAATTTGGAGCTATAAAACAAAAGTTATTAATTAAATAAGGCAAAAGGGCATTTTGTCGTAATTTAAATAAACTTGGAATTTTAATTGTTTAAAATAGATTTTGAATGGCATATTTGAATTCCTCACATTTTTCTGATTTGAAAACATATATTATTTGTATTATTTGGGTTTATGTTTTAAAAGTTATTTAAAAGTAATTAAATTTGAATTTGAATTAAATTTAAAAGATTTGAATTAAAAGGATTACGTAAAATACTTTTGTTACTCGGCCAGGTCTAGCCACAGCAACGACAGATGGGGCCTAGCTGACCTGTGGAAACACGCCAGAGAAAACTTTTACACATGGCTTGCCGACCTGAGACGAGCAGGTGGGGCTAGCGGCCACGGGGTCCACGTGACAACAGTGAAAGGGACAGGCGCTGACAGGTGGGGCTGGGGTGGGAGGCTGGTTCTGACGAGAAAAGCCAGGGGTTTCCATAAAACTAAGAGAGGTCGAGGTGGGGCACTCGGTACCGCGATTTGATCTGAAAAAAACGGAGGGTTATCAAAAGCGACTCGGACCTTTGTTCCTCTTCTCTCTCGACGCTGTGACAGATCGGTGCTCATGGCTGAGGATTCGAACTCGACGCGGAGAGCGCTGGGCGCAACCAGTGCGGTGGGGTGGGGGTTGGTGTCAGGGATTGGACGGGCCTAGTTTAGGGCTTACTCGATGCTACTGGCGAGAGAAACGATCGACGCCCGGCGCCTGAGAGGGTGCTCGGCGGTTGGTCCGCGAATCTAAGCGCAACGGCGAAAGGGACCATGTCGGGAGGTTGCGTAGCTCACCGTGGCTTGCTGGTGGGCTCGGATCAGGCGAGCGGTCGATCGATGGCGACGAGGGTGACGCCAGGCGGATCTAGGGTTTCTGAGGCGCGTCGGTGTCAGAGTCTGGGGCTCCTCTTGCTCGTCTCCGTGTACAGGTCGTCGCTGGGGAGCTCCACGGCCTTCCTCGACAGCCGCAGCACCACGCCCGCCTCCTCGAGCTGCTGGTGGATGCCGAAGCCGACGGTGGCCGGCGTCGGGGTAGGGGATGGTAGGGTAGATGGGGAGGGAGGAGAGCAGCCTGGGGCTGGATCTAGACGAGACAGAGAGGTGGTGGGCGGAGGATAAAGCGAGGGGGAGGACGGAGGTGCCGTGGGGTAGAGGTAGATGGAAAAGGTGGCTCGGTGCCACCTTTCTCTACTCCTCTCCTCACGTGCTCGGCAGGGCAGGGCAGGTAGGCATGGGGCTGCAGGTGGGGTAGGGTGGTCTGGTGTTGAGGCTCGGGCTGGGGCCACCTCGGCAGGGAGATAAGAGAGGGAGAGAGGGTAGCCTCGGGTAGAGCTAGGTTTGGGTAGATGGGAGGCTCGGGCTAGGGTTTGTCTAGGGTTGGAGAGGGATAGGTAGCTGGGTGGGGCCAGGGAGAGAGGGGGCTAGGTGGGGCCAGCTAGAGGGGGCTCGACATGGAGTGACTAAGGGAGGGAGAGGGGGAGGTGTGGTATGCTAGGGTTAGGGTTTAAGAGAGAGGTGATATGAGAGAAAGAGGGAGGTGAGATGATCAAGCACATGATCAAGGACACACATGATCTAGCACATGGATTTTGGTGTATGGCAAGACCACACAAAAGAAACAAGCAAAAGAGGGTAAGGGAAAAAGGAAGATGACCCACTAAAAATCTAATAAAAACCAAATGACAAGCTAAAGGGGTACTTGCATGGGCCATGCATAATTAATTAATACCATGTTTATCTTTGTGAAAACAAGATTATTTACATGGCATTTTCTTATGCATTCCAAAGTGTGGAGTAAGGCTCAAGCAAAAGAATTACAAGGAAAGTTCCAAGTGAAAAATAGATGGAGATGATCATGTTTGAGTAAGCTTGGGACTTGCTAGTGTGTATGTGCCACTAGGCATTTAGTAAGCCCAACAATATTCCACATGATAATAACCCCAAAACAATCCATATGGAAGCTAGCAAAAGGTTCCATTCACAAGGCATGCAAAGATGGCCATGTGGCTCTCATATATCAATGATGTGAAACCAACATGATGCCAAGATGAGAGCATGTGGAAAAGAATTGGATCCATCCCAACCCACATGAGCTAGAGGTAAACCAATAAGTGCCAAGCTCATATTTAGTTGGATGGTGGAATTATAAGGTGGTGAAAGAAAGGTGGTGGAGTTAATAAGAGATATGCCCCCAACTCAACTTGGGCATTTAAACAATATCTCAAGAACCAAATACAATATCAAGAGGCAAATACAATTAATGATGCATATGAGATAAGAACCAAATGGAAAAGGGTTTTATATGATGCTCAAATGCAAGGTGGCATGATGACATGAGCATGATATAATGATGATGCAACAATTATATATTTGAAGTAGCCATTATATTACTAGACCAAGTAGCATTACAATTGTTAGACAATTGGGATGCTACAACTCTCCCCCACTAAACAGGAATCTGCTTGAGATTCTAGGATGAAGAAGAAGACTCAAACAGGGTAGGATACTTGGCACGGAGTTCATCTTCGCGTTCCCAAGTGGCTTCATCAACGGAATGGTGCGACCACTGCACCTTGCAGAACTTGATGGACTTGTTGCGAGTCCTTCTTTCTGCGACTTCGAGGATTTTTGTGGGGTGTTCTTGATAAGACAGGTCTTCTTGGAGATTGATAAGCTCATGGTCCACGGTCCTGCCGGGATCCTTGAAGCACTTCTTGAGCCGAGAGATGTGGAAAACATCATGGACCTTGAGTTTTTCCGGGAGCTCAAGAGCATAAGCAACTTCTCCTCTTCTTCCACGAACTTTGAAGGGACCGATGTATCTAGGAGCCAGCTTTCCTTTGATACCAAAACGGTGCGTGCCTCTCATGGGAGTGACACGAAGGTAAACGAGATCACCAGGGACATACTCCATGTCCGTGTGCTTCCTGTCATAATTGCTCTTCTGGTGACTTTGAGCAATCCTCAGATTTTCAAGAATGATGTGCACTTTCTCCTCCGCTTGAGTTACAATGTCAGGGCCAAACAATGTTCTTTCTCCTGCACCCGACCAACCAATCGGAGTTCTGCATTTGCGACCATAGAGAGCCTCAAATGGTGCCATCTTTAGACTTTTCTAGAAGCTGTTGTTGTAAGAGAATTCAGCATAAGGAAGAGATTCTTCCCACTTCATGCCAAAAGAGATGACGCAAGCACGAAGCATATCCTCCAGAATCTGATTGATCCTTTCAACTTGTCCTTGCGACTGAGGGTGGTAAGCTGTGCTGAAGTTCAACTTTGTTCCCAAAGCATTTTGGAAACTTTCCCAGAACTTGGAAGTGAAGATGCTTCCACGGTCTGAACTGATCTCAAGGGGAACCCCATATAGAGAGACAATTCTGTTGATATAGAGCTCAGCCAACTGAATTGCAGAAATTGTTTCCTTGACGGGGAAGAAGTGAGCCACTTTAGAAAGCCTGTCAATGACAACAAAGATTGCATTGTTGCCCTTCTGCGACCTCGGAAAACCCGTGATGAAGTCCATCTCTACTTTCTCCCATTTCCATTCCGGGGGTTTCAATGGCTGTAGAAGACCGGAAGGTTTCTGATGGACAGCTTTAACTCTGCGGCAGACATCACACTCCGAGACATACTTGGCACAATATCTTTTCAAACCCGGCCACCAATATTGTGTTTTCAAGTCCATGTACATCTTTGTGCTGCCAGGGTGGATAGAAAGAACAGAATCATGCGCCTCCTTGAGAACTTGCTCTCTCAAACCCGGGTAGTTCGGAACAAACATCCGGTGTTCAAAGAAAAGCGTGCCTTGATCATCGACGTGGAAGGACTCATACTTCGGAAGCTGGATGTTGGAGATGACCTTTCTTGTGTACGGATCACCAAGCTGAAAGGAGCGAACCTTCTCTTCCAAGAGAGGAGTTGCCAGAAGGTTCAGGAGATACCCTTGTTCCACAATTTCAAGGTTGAGCTGACGGAATTCCTCGCACAAGAGAGGCTGTTGTTCTTCCATCATGAGGTTGTTGACATAAGCTTTACGGCTGAGAGCATCGGCCATGACATTAGCTTTGCCCGGAGTGTAGTTGATGGTCAAATCGAAATCATTGATTGCTTCAATCCATCTCCTCTGCCGAAGGTTGAGATCAGGCTGAGTGAAGATATACTTCAGACTCTTGTGATCAGAAAAGATTTCTAGCGGTTGCCAAGCAAGTAGTGCCTCCATACTTTCAAAGCAAAGACAACTGCTGCGAGCTCGAGGTCATGTGTAGGATAGTTGATCTCATGCGTCTTCAACTGGCGAGAGGCATAAGCAACAACTTGTTTTTCTTGCATAAGGACCGCACCCAATCCTTGCAAAGAGGCGTCACAGAATATCTGGAAAGGTTTGGATGTATCCGGAGGAACCAAGACTGGTGTGGAAGTGAGCTTCTCTTTGAGTGTCTCAAAGCTTGCTTGACATGCAGGAGTCCAAAGGTATTTCTTTCCTTTCTTGAGGAGATCGGTAAGAGGCTTCGCTATCTTCGAAAAGTTCTAAACGAAGCGACGGCAATAACTAGCCAAACCAAGGAAACTCCGCACTTCTTTGACATTTACAGGAGGAAGCCATTCAACAATTGTCTTCACGGTTTCCGGGTTGACTGCAATGCCCTTGGCAGAGATGACATGACCAAGATAGGTTACTTGAGGCAGCCAAAACTCACACTTGGAGAACTTTGCATACAAGCGGTTCTCACGAAGCTTGTTTAGGACACACCGAAGGTGTTCTTCATGCTCTTCCTGTGACTTAGAATAGACTAGGATGTCATCCAGATAGACCACAACGAACTTGTCAAGATACTCCATGAAAACCGAGTTCATGAGCCTCGAGAAGGTGGCAGGTGCGTTGGTGAGACCGAAAGACATGACCGTGTACTCATACAGGCCATAGCGGGTGGTGAAAGCTGTTTTAGGAACATCTTCCTTGCGAATCTTGATTTGGTGATAACCACTTCTCAAGTCAAGCTTAGAGAATACCACAGCTCCAGCTAGCTGATCGAAGAGATCATTAATCCGCGGAAGGGGATATTTATTCTTGATGGTTTTAGCATTGAGAGCCCGATAGTCAACACAAAGTCTATCAGTCTTGTCTCGCTTCTTCACAAAGATTGTTGGGCTACCCCAAGAAGAAGTACTGTGTTGAATGAAACCCAACTTCTCTTGTTCATCAAGCTGACGTTTGAGTTCAGCCAACTCAGCAGGACCCATTTTATAAGGCCGCTTGGAGATAGGAGCCGTACCAGGTTCAAGCTCAATTACAAACTCAACCTCACGATCCGGAGGCATACCTGGCAACTCTTCAGGAAAGACATCTGGAAACTCACAGACCACCGGAACACTCTGAATAGCCTCCATAGCATCATCATTCAGAGCCGCCAAAGAGAAAAGCTGGATAACAGGAGTCAGACTTGGAGAATAGACTATATGGCCTTCAGGAATCTTCAGAGAAACCGAGCGTTCAGCACAATCAATCACAGCTGCATTTGCTGTCAACCAATCCATGCCCAAGATGACATCAATGTCAGAATTGCCCAGAACAATTAAGGAAGCCGAGAACGAAGAGCCACCAATCTCAATTTGATTGCCATGGCTGATTTTAGAAGCTGCCATTGTTGCTCCAGGAGAAAGGACCATTAACCGCTTAAGGAGAGGATCCATAGCTAACTCATTCTCATTTGCAAACTTGTGAGACACAAAAGAATGCGATGCACCAGAATCAAACAAAACTCGTGCAGGGACTGAGTTAATGGGAAGCATACCC
The DNA here is from genome assembly GCA_023614405.1 of Avena insularis. NCBI lineage: Eukaryota > Viridiplantae > Streptophyta > Magnoliopsida > Poales > Poaceae > Avena > Avena insularis. The sequence goes on from CM042690.1 coordinate 511,963,352, forward strand.
ATCACAACTCCAGGTGCATGCTCAGCTTGAGCGGCGTTGACACAGTTGGCACGAGCAACAGTAGACCCGGGCTTGGTGTTGATGTTGAGAGCCCGAGGTGGTGGTGCACGAACCAAAGGAGAGCTCGCCGCAGATCTTGGAGGTGGTGGAGGGAGGGCCTTGTTCTTCATCGGACAGTTCCAGTATTGATGCCCAGTGTTTCCACACGCGTAACAAGCACCAGGTGGACGTGGCGCAACGTAGCCAGGGACTTTCCAGCGCGCTCGAGTAGTTGTGGGTGTAGCCCACAGGAGCAGTGAGGAAGTTTGGTGGCCTTGCCGCGAAGCTTGAAGGTCTTGGTGGAGCCGGGAGCGACGGTGGGGTGTTAGGAACCCAAACACGACGCTTAGAAGGAGTTGACATAGCTGAAGAGCTTGCTGCATCACGGTTGTGTTTCTTTGACTCCTCAAACACTTGCCTACTTGCCTCTTCCTGCAGAGATGTATTCTGAAGTTCCAGAAAAGACGCCGGCCTTGCATTTGTGATTGCATATTTAATCGATGCATTGAGCCCTTGCCGGAACCTCTTTTGCTTCTTCTTGTCGTCCAAGATCTCATCGCCACCATAACGAGAAAGGTTCATGAAGTTCCTGATGTAGGTATTGACATTATCATTGCCCTGCTTGAGGTTGAGAAACACTTCCTTCATCCTCTCCATGACAATTTCTGACAGATACTGCTCTTTGAAAGCTCCAGTGAACTGTCCCCAAGTAGGCTGAAAACCAGTGCAGTTTGCCTTCAGGTAATTCTCCCACCAGAGAGCCGCATCTCCCTTCAGAAGGTGAGTAGCACACTTTACCCATTCTTGCTCAGGAACATCAGCAGTCATCAGCAACCTTGACATCTCACGCAACCAATCATCAGCATCAAGTGGTTGATCAGAAACATCAAACTGGCGTGGGTTGAACTTCAGAAAGCTTTTGATGTCTCCTCGCTTGGGAGGTGGAGGTAGCGGAACAAACTCATTCCTCCTGACACTTTCCTCAAAGCGCTGCTGGTTCTGCTGCATTGCTGCCAAGGCATTGGCGATGCTTGACAACACTGCCCCTAGTTCAGGTTGTATGTCCTCCTCAGAACGGCGTGGTGGTGCCATCCTGTGATTGATATAAAACACAAGTCAGTACTATGATGGAGAATATTAATAATCCAAAATAGTACCAAGATGGAATTAATCAAGATTAAAGGATACAATTTACTAAGATGATATTAAAATATCAACGAAGTTCAAAGCACCTAGAAGATATTAAGCATATCGCACACGACTGAAAAGGAGTGTGGTACACAAATATATCAAAGAAAAATTTTCCACAAATTTCGGCATTAAAATACCAATAGATCATAAAATCACTTAACGAATCAAGATTAGTGCCTCTACCAATTCAATATACAAGCGAATGATAAGAGTAGTGGTTTGGTCGCGACTCCATCCCGCACTCAAATCATTACTCCGCATATGAATAAGTAAAACACATATCCCAACACCTTCTTCTCACGATGAACCTAAAGATTAGTAACTACGGAAACGAACACCCCAACAAGATGACGTCGGATAACAAAGAGTAAGACAGATCGCGGTGGTATACAACGAATCAGATAGATCGCGTCGGTTTGCAAAAGCCTGTCGGTATGGAATGTACCAACAGTTGATAACCAAAAGGCCGATAGTGATAACAACTAGATGCAACAGATAGACAAAGGATTTACACACACACACATACACACTCAACCTATGGTACTACGGAAACCCAGAACACGTGAATCCTAGTTTGAATTTTAAGGAGAGGATTGAAAACATTACACTTCCTTACCAGAAAAGCGTGGGTGGGTGGGTAAGAAGAAAAGTGGAAGCAGTCCTACTCTCGCGTTTTGTTTTTCCCTAGTATACATAACTACCAAAATATTTGCTAGACAGACAACGACCATTTGGCTGAGACCCTGAAGGGCGGGATGGCTCTGATACCAATTGTAACTACCTCGGTGAATTACACTCCTAGTACAAGCCTGGATGTTCAGAAATGGTTGAAATAGTACGGTGGGGCCCAAATGCCACTCACAGGTAGACCTTTCGGCCGTCCCAACCATTTCCCAACATCGGGACAAGAGCAGGCGGCGTTGGCAGTGAAGGGATCAACTACATACACAAATGAGTATGTATGCAAGCCACCATACAACAGTACATCAGAGCCATTCCATCTAAAAAGAAAGGAAATATAGCAACGCCATACGGCAAGATCCAAATATCCTAGATAGATATAATAGTTTAGGATATCTCCTCATACATCAAACATCAGAGTATCAGGCGAGCGGAAGACAAAATCGATGCGGATAAGAAGCAAATCGGCATAAGATGCCCCATAAATAAGCACATCCCCCACAGATCTCACGGATCCCGTTCCGGAATCTCTACACGAATGATTGTTGCCCACATCGTCTGTCTCTTCCACCCAAAGTATCCATCTTGCGAGTGTACCTGTTCATCCGAACCAATAATTTATCGTGTGAGACCCTAGGGTACTCAAGTCTTTATGCCTCTAAAGGGACACAACACAGGGTGACGAATTGCAGCAAAAGATAAACCCTAACAATTCTAGAGATACTGCTAACCATCCGCCTAACCAGAGATAGACGAATGTCCGTGAATTAATAACATGATTATAATGGTAATATCAACAGATCCATCCTCCTCCTCGCCACCGAGCGAGGCGGACGAACAACCCCATCCGTTGGAAGTTTTATTAACCATTCCATGGGTTGCACTATTTACTAGTCAGTTACTTAGTCAAATTAAAGCGGTACTTTAGTTATGCTTGTCTATGATCGAAACTGTGCTCCAAGTCGCCCATAACCATGACACGGCTTTCGAAAGTTTTACCTGAGGGTGCACAAATAACAACACACTCGATCCACCTAGGAAAAACCAAATCAAATCCCAACAAGGCGATCACGAAAAGCGAATCTGAGTTGAGAAATATTTCAGGGGGCCACCCCATTAAGCTACCCGCGACGAAGTTGGCCGACTCCGAGACGGACTCAAGGTTTGCGCCAATGGCTGTAAACGACTGGGAACCCGAAAATGTGACTGGGCTTGTCGATACCACGAAAACACTCCGCTTTCCTAAACAGTACAGTGTGCAGTACCTCGCACAATTTAAATAAAGCAGTAAAGCATGGCATAAGTACAGGATAGTAAATAAAACCTCAAACTAGTTTGTGGCCCCAAGAAATAAGAATGAATCAAGCTCGGGCTCGGGGGTTCATAAGCCTCCCGGATGTGGATAGCGCGAATATTCAAGGAACAGGAATCAAGTACTCGGGGTCCTACGGGACACAAGTGAGCCTGAAAAACCAAATAGCAAATATGGCTCACCGATGCCACTTTCATTAGTTATCCCATTACTACTCAGGTTAAGTTGTATAGGTACCTCGTTATCCATCAGACACTCACATACCCTACACATGCTGTTCTACGACTCGCATGGCTCAAACAACTCCTGTAGTAATGGCTCATGGGATGGAGGAACAAGCTTCGGTGGGGTTTAAAAGTAAAGGCTATGCAATACTTGGGATTCAGTTTAATGCAATCGCGACTCAATGATGCAAGAATAAGATAGAGGCAATAGGTACTATATGTATGCAAGCATGTGGTAGTGCTTGCACAGCAGCTCGATTGAAGCAAGTGATGGATCTGGGTAGTGCTCCTGGTTCTCTTGATATATCCCCTGCTCAGCGTCTATTCGAAGAAGAACCAAACAAACAAGGGCCAATATAAATAAAGTGCACAAGCATATGAATAAATGCGACAAGCAAACAATCATGCCATGATGAATGATGCACAATTTGCATGGCAATAAGGTAGCATGGCATGGGTGAGGTGTGGAAACAATAATAAAGCATTATATTGGGTTTTGGCCACATTTTATTCACAATTGAGTTGCTGTACACATTATATTTATATGATGCATGCTTCAAACCAAACCATGGAATGCATAAACAGAAAGGTCTCGTCCAGCTAATCATTTTAGACATATTATTTGTTAAATTTGGAGCTATAAAACAAAAGTTATTAATTAAATAAGGCAAAAGGGCATTTTGTCGTAATTTAAATAAACTTGGAATTTTAATTGTTTAAAATAGATTTTGAATGGCATATTTGAATTCCTCACATTTTTCTGATTTGAAAACATATATTATTTGTATTATTTGGGTTTATGTTTTAAAAGTTATTTAAAAACAGAATTAAATTTGAATTTGAATTAAATTTAAAAGATTTGAATTAAAAACGGATTCTGAAAATACTTTTGTTACTCGGCCAGGTCTAGCCACGATCCAGCAGATGGGGCCGAGCTGACACAAAACACTGCAGGAAAACTTTTTACACCGCTTGCTTTCAGAACCTGAGAGGCAGGTGGGGCTAGCCACCACGGGTCCATGTGACAATGAGCGAAAAGGCGGACAGGTGGGGCTGGGTGGGGCGGGTTCTGACGAGAAAATCCAGGGGTTTCCATAAAACTAAGCGAGAGGCGGGTGGGGCTACGGTACCTTGCAGTTTGATCTGAAAAAAACGGAGGGTTATACGCAAAAGGCGACTCGGACCTTGTTCCTCTTCTCTCTCGCTGTGACAGATCGGTGCTCGCATGGCGAATCGAACCGACAGGGGAGAGGCGCTCCAGCGCAACCAGCGGTGGTGGGGGTTGGGGTCAGGGATTCGGACGGGGCCTAGTTTAGGGCTTACTCGATGCTACGCCGAGGAGAACGATGCGGCCTTGGCGCCTGAGGTGCTCGGCGGTTGGTCCGCGAATCTAAGGCGGCACTGTGAAGGGACCATGTCGGGGAGGTTCGTAGCTCACCGTGGGCTTGCTGGTGGGCTCGGATCGGGCGAAGCGATCGATCGGCTGACGAGGCGCCGGGCGGATCTAGGGTTTGGCGGCAGCGTCGGTGTGCAGGGGTCCTGGGGCTCCTCTTGCTCGGCTCCATGTACAGGTCGTCGCTGGGGAGCTCCACGGCCTTCCTCGACAGCCGTAGCACCACGCCCGCCTCCTCGAGCTGCTGGTGGATGCCGAAGCCGACGGTGGCCGGCGTCGGGGGAGGGGATGGTAGGGTAGAGGGGGAGGGAGGAGAGCGACTGGGCTGGATCTAGGCAGACGAGAGGTGGTGGGCGGAGGATAAAGCGAGGGAGGAGACGGAGGTGCCGTGGGCGTGAGGTAGATGGAAAGGTGGCTCGGTGCCACCTTTCTCTCCTCTCCTCACGTGCTCGGCGAGGCAGGCGGGTAGGCATGGGGCTGCAGTGGGGTAGGGTCCGATGCAGTGTTGAGGCCACATTTTGGGGCCACCTCAGGGAGAGAGAAGAGGGAGAGAGGGTAGCCTCGGGTAGAGCTAGGTTTGGGTAGATGGGAGGCTCGGGCTAGGGTTTGTCTAGGGTTGGAGAGGGGTAGGTAGCTGGGTGGGGCCAGGGAGAGAGGGGGCCAGGTGGGGCCAGCTAGAGGGGGCTCGGCATGGAGTGACTAAGGGAGGGAGAGGGGGAGGTGTGGTATGCTAGGGTTAGGGGTTACGAGAGAGGTGAGATGAGAGAAAGAGGGAGGTGAGATGATCAAGCACATGATCAAGGACACACATGATCTAGCACATGGATTTTGGTGTATGGCAAGACCACACAAAAGAAACAAGCAAAAGAGGGTAAGGGAAAAAGGAAGATGATCCACTAAAAATCTAATAAAAACCAAATGACAAGCTAAAGGGGTACTTGCATGGGCCATGCATAATTAATTAATACCATGTTTATCTTTGTGAAAACAAGATTATTTACATGGCATTTTCTTATGCATTCCAAAGTGTGGAGTAAGGCTCAAGCAAAAGAATTACAAGGAAAGTTCCAAGTGAAAAATAGATGGAGATGATCATGTTTGAGTAAGCTTGGGACTTGCTAGTGTGTATGTGCCACTAGGCATTTAGTAAGCCCAACAATATTCCACATGATAATAACCCCAAAACAATCCATATGGAAGCTAGCAAAAGGTTCCATTCACAAGGCATGCAAAGATGGCCATGTGGCTCTCATATATCAATGATGTGAAACCAACATGATGCCAAGATGAGAGCATGTGGAAAAGAATTGGATCCATCCCAACCCACATGAGCTAGAGGTAAACCAATAAGTGCCAAGCTCATATTTAGTTGGATGGTGGAATTATAAGGTGGTGAAAGAAAGGTGGTGGAGTTAATAAGAGATATGCCCCCAACTCAACTTGGGCATTTAAACAATATCTCAAGAACCAAATACAATATCAAGAGGCAAATACAATTAATGATGCATATGAGATAAGAACCAAATGGAAAAGGGTTTTATATGATGCTCAAATGCAAGGTGGCATGATGACATGAGCATGATATAATGATGATGCAACAATTATATATTTGAAGTAGCCATTATATTACTAGACCAAGTAGCATTACAATTGTTAGACAATTGGTATGCTACAAGAACACACATCCAATGACACTGGGTGTGGTTCATGGAAAGAACACACATCCAATGACACTAGTGGATCCATGTGTGGTGTCGTTGTATTGGGAACGGCAACACCTAAAGAGGTTAGATAGAGGTGTGGGGACTAGCAGGGAAGCTATCGACGACGTCTGCAGGTGGGATTGGATACAAGCAAGCATAGCTAGACGCAGGAAGTACCCAGGTTCGGAGCCCTCATGATGAGGTAAAGCTCCTACTCCTGCCGGATCTGACTATGTGGGATATACGAACTACAAGTGCTCCTCGAGCTGTATTTTCTAGCTACCGCCTTAAGTGCAATGAGACTAACCATTTCTATTGAGGCCTTGCCTCTCCTTATATAGGCAGAGAGGCAACGGTCTCACTGGCCAGTCCGACTGGCGGGCCCCACATGCGGGTCCCAGCCGGCTGGTCATCTACAGTATCCGGTATGGTATGTCACATCGGAGTATGAGCGGTATGGCTATCGTACGCACAATGGACACCGTGCGAGCCTATCGTCAGCATCGTGCCACTGTTCCTGCGTCATCCCTGCAAAGTCTTCGGTATGGCCGGGTGGTTGCCGGTCTTGTCATCGTCTGACGTGCGTACCTTGATCATACGTCGTCTGTCTGCTTGATTGGTTCCGGCTACGTCGCCGCAGCTGGCTGCTTCTTGCCGATCCGGCTACCATGTCATAGCCGGCCTGCCTTACCTTCTTCGGCTGCATCTAGTCAGTCGGACGCGATCCGACTGCCCGTTTCTTGTCCGGTTGGGGTATCTGGGGATCATCCCCCGACATGTGGTTTGTGGAAAGAACAGACATGCAATGACACTGGGTGTGTTTCATGAAAAGAACAGACATGCAATGATACTGGTGGATCCATATGTGGTTTTTTTAGAAGAACACACATGCAATGACTCTAGCTGTGGTTCATGAAAAGAACAGACGTGCAATGACACTGGTGGATCCATATGTGGTTTGTGGAAAGAAAGACATGCAATGACTCTAGCTGTGTTTCATGAAAAGAACACACATGCAATGACACTGGTGGGTCCATGTGTGGTTTTTGAAAAGAACAGACATGCAATCACACTGGGTGTGGTTCATGAAAAGAACACACATCGGATGACACTGGTGGATCCATGTGTGGTTTGTGGAAAGAACAGATATGCAATGACACTGGGTGTGGTTCATGAAAAGAACAGACATGCAATGACACTAGTGGATCCTTATGTGGTTTGTGAGAAGAACTGACATGCAATGACTCTAGCTATGGTTCATGAAAAGAAGACACATGCAATGACACTGGTGGATCCATGTGTGGTTTGTGAAAAGAACAGACATGCAATCACACTAGGTGGATCCATGTGTGGTTTGTGGAAAGAACAGACATGCAATGACCCTAGCCGTGGTTCATGAAAAGAACACACATGCAATGACACTAGTGGATCCATGTGTGGTTTGTGAAAAGAACAGACATGCAATCACACTAGGTGTGGTTCATGAAAAGAACACACATCCGATGACACTAGTGGATCCATGTGTGGTTTGTGGAAAGAACAGACATGCAATGACACTGGGTGTGGTTCATGAAAAGAACACACATGCAATGACACTGGTGGATCCTTATGTGGTTTGTGAGAAGAACTGACATGCAATGACTCTAGCTATGGTTCATGAAAAGAACACACATGCAATGACACTGGTGGATCCATGTGTGGTTCTTGAAAAGAACAGACATACAATGAGACTAGGTGTATCCATGTGTGGTTCATGAAAAGAACATACATGCAATGACTCTAGCTGTGGTTCATGAAAAGAACACACGTGCAATGACACTGGTGGATCCATGTGTGGATTGTGAGAAGAACAGACATGCAATCACACTAGGTGTGGTTCATGAAAAGAACACACATCCAATGACACTGGTGGATCCATGTGTGGTTTGTGAAAAGAACAGACTTTCAATGACACTGGGTGTCGTTCATGAAAAGAACACACATGCAATGACACTGGTGGATCCTTATGTAGTTTGTGAGAAGAACTGACATGCAATGACTCTAGCTATGGTTCATGAAAAGAACACACATGCAATGACACTAGTGGATCCATGTGTGGTTTGTGAAAAGAACAGACATGCAATGACACTGGGTGTGGTTCATGAAAAGAATAGACATGCAATGACACTGGTGGATCCTTATGTGGTTTGTGAGAAGAACTACCATGCAATGACTCTAGCTATGGTTCATGAAAAGATTACACATGCAATGACACTTGTGGATCCATGTGTGGTTTGTGAAAAGAACAGACATGCAATCACACTAGGTGGATGCATGTGTGGTTTGTTTAGAGGAACAGACATGCAATGACACTGGGTGTGGTTCATGAAAAGAACACACATGCAATGACATTGGTGGATCCTTATGTGGTTTGTGAGAAGAACTGACATGCAATGACTCTAGCTATGGTTCATGAAAAGAACACACATGCAATGACACTAGGTGTATCCATGTGTGGTTCATGAAAAGAACAGACATGCAATGACTCTAGCTGTGGTTCATGAAAAGAACACACATGCAATGACACTGGTGGATCCATGTGTGGTTTGTGAGAAGAACAAACATGCAATGACACTGGTGGATCCTTATGTGGTTTGTGAGAAGAACTGACATGCAATGACTCGAGCTATGCTTCATGAAAATAACACACATGCAATGACACTGGTGGATCCATGTGTGGTTTGTGAAAAGAACAGACATGCAATCACACTAGGTGGATCCATGTGTGGTTAGTGGAAAGAACAGACATCCAATGAACCTAGCTGTGGTTCATGAAAAGAACACACATGCAATGACACTGGTGGATCCATGTGTGCTTTGTGAAAAGAACAGACATGCAATCACACTGGGTGTGGTTCATGAAAAGAACACACATCCAATGACACTGGTGGATCCATGTGTGCTTTGTGGAAAGAACAGACATGCAATGACACTAGGTGTGGTTCATGAAAAGAACACACATGCAATGACACAGGTGTATCCTTATGTGGTTTGTGAGAAGAACACACATGCAATGACTCTAGCTGTGGTTCATGAAAAGAACACACATGCAATGACACTGGTGGATCCATATGTGGTTTGTGGAAAGAACATACATGCAATGACTCTAGTTGTGTTTCATGAAATGAACAGACATGTAATGACACTGGTGGATCTATATGTGGTTTGTGGAAAGAACAAACATGTAATGACTCTAGCTATGTTTCATGAAAAGAATAGACATGCAATGACACTGGTGGATCCTTATGTGGTTTGTGAGAAGAACTGGCATGCAATGACTCTAGCTATGGTTCATGAAAAGAACACACATGCAATGACACTAGGGGTATCCATGCGTGGTTCATGAAAAGAACAGACATGCAATGACTCTAGCTGTGGTTCATGAAAAGAACACACATGAATGACACTGGTGGATCCATGTGTGGTTTGTGAGAAGAACAGACATGCAATCACACTAGGTGTGGTTCATGAAAAGAACACACATCCAATGACACTGGTGAATCCATGTGTGGTTTGAGGAAAGAACAGACATGCAATGACACTGGATGTCGTTCATGAAAAGAACACACATGCAATGACACTTGTGTATCCATTTGTGGTTTGTGGAAAGAACACACATGCAATGACTCTAGCTGTGGTTCATGAAAAGAACACATATGCAATGACACAGGTGGATCCATGTGTGGTTTGTGAAAAGAACGGACATGCAATCACACTTGGTGGATCCATGTGTGGTTTGTTTAGAGGAACATACATCTAATGACACTGTGTGTGGTTCATGAAAATAACAAACATGCAATGACACTGGTTGATCCTTATGTGGTTTGTGAGAAGAACTGACATGCAATGACTCAAGCTATGGTTCATGAAAAGAACACACATGCAATGACACTGGTGGATCCATGTGTGGTTTGTGAAAAGAACATACATGCAATCACACTAGGTGGATCCATGTGTGGTTCATGAAAAGAACAGACATGCAATGACACCGGTGGATCCATGTGTGGTTTGTGAGAAGAACACACATCCAATGACACTGGGTGTGGTTCATGAAAAGAACACACATCCAATGGCACTGGATGTGGTTCATGAGAAGAACACACATTCAATGACACTAGTGTATCCTTATGTGGTTTTTCAGAAGAACACACATCCAATTACACCGGATGTGGTTCATGAAAAGAACACACATGCAATGACACTGTTGGATCCATGTGTGGTTCATGAGAAGAACAGACATACAATGACACTAGGTGTATCCATGTGTGGTTCATGAAAAGAACAGACATGCAATGACTCTAGCTGTGGTTCATGAAAAGAACACACATGCAATGACACTGGTGGATCCTTATGTGGTTTGTGAGAAGAACTACCATGCAATGACTCTAGCTATGGTTCATGAAAAGAATACACATGTAATGACACTTGTGGATCCATGTGTGGTTCATGAAAAGAACAGACATACAATGACACTAGGTGTATCCATGTGTGGTTCATGAAAAGAACAGACATGCAATGACTCTCTCTGTGGTTCATGAAAAGAACACACGTGCAATGACACTGGTGGATCCTTATGTGGTTTGTGAGAAGAACACACATGTAATGACTCTAGCTGTGGTTCATGAAAAGAACACACATGCAATGACACTAGTGGATCCATATGTGGTTTGTTGAAGGAACATACATGCAATGACTCTAGTTTTAGTTCATGAAAAGATAAAACATGCAATGACACTGGTGGATCCATATGTTGTTCGGGGAAAGAATAGACATGCAATGACTCTAGCTGTGGTTCATGAAAAGAACAGACATGCAATGACACTGGTGGATCCATGTGTGGTTCATCAGAAGAACACACATCCAATGACACTGGTGGATCCTTATGTGGTTTGTGAGAAGAACAGACATGCAATGAGACTGGCTGTGGTTCATGAGAAGAACACACACGCAATGACACTAGATGTATCCATGTGTGGTTCATGAAAAGAACAGACATGCAATGACTCTAGCTGTGGTTCATGAAAAGAACACACATGAATGACACTGGTGGATCCATGTGTGGTTTGTCAGAAGAACAGACATGCAATCACACTAGGTGTGGTTCATGAAAAGAACACACATCCAATGACACTGGTGGATCCATGTGTGGTTTGAGGAAAGAACAGACATGCAATGACACTGGATGTCGTTCATGAAAAGAACACACATGCAATGACACTGGTGTATCCATTTGTGGTTTGTGGAAAGAACACACATGCAATGACTCTAGCTGTGGTTCATGAAAAGAACACATATGCAATGACACTGGTGGATCCATGTGTGGTTTGTGAAAAGAACAGACATGCAATCACACTAGGTGGATCCATGTGTGGTTTGTTTAGAGGAACATACATCTAATGACACTGGGTGTGGTTCATGAAAATAACAAACATGCAATGACACTGGTTGATCCTTATGTGGTTTTTGAGAAGAACTGACATGCAATGACTCGAGCTATGGTTCATGAAAAGAACACACATGCAATGACACTGGTGGATCCATGTGTGGTTTGTGAAAAGAACATACATGCAATCACACTAGGTGGATCCATGTGTGGTTCATGAAAAGAACAGACATGCAATGACACCGGTGGATCCATGTGTGGTTTGTGAGAAGAACACACATCCAATGACACTGGGTGTGGTTCATGAAAAGAACACACATCCAATGGCACTGGCTGTGGTTCATGAGAATAACACACAATCAATGACACTAGTGTATCCTTATGTGGTTTTTCAGAAGAACACACATCCAATTACACTGGATATGGTTCATGAAAAGAACACACATGCAATGACACTGTTGGATCCATGTGTGGTTCATGAGAAGAACAGACATACAATGACACTAGGTGTATCCATGTGTGGTTCATGAAAAGAACAGACATGCAATGACTCGAGCTGTGGTTCATGAAAAGAACACACATGCAATGACACTGGTGGATCCTTATGTGGTTTGTGAGAAGAACTACCATGCAATGACTCTAGCTATGGTTCATGAAAATAATACACATGTAATGACACTTGTGGATCCATGTGTGGTTTGTGAAAAGAACAGACATGCAATCACACTAGGTGGATGCATGTGTGGTTTGTTTAGAGGAACAGACATGCAATGACACTGGGTGTGGTTCATGAAAAGAACACACATGCAATGACACTGGTGGATCCTTATGTGGTTTGTGAGAAGAACTGACATGCAATGACTCTAGCTATGGTTCATGAAAAGAACACACATGCAATGACACTGGTGGATCCATGTGTGGTTCATGAAAAGAACAGACATACAATGACACTAGGTGTATCCATGTGTGGTTCATGAAAAGAACAGACATGCAATGACTCTCTCTGTGGTTCCTGAAAAGAACACACGTGCAATGACACTGGTGGATCCATGTGTGGTTTGTGAGAAGAATAGACATGCAATCACACTAGGTGTGGTTCATGAAAATAACACACATCCAATGACACTGGTGGATCCATGTGTGGTTTGTGAAAAGAACAGACATGCAATGACACTGGGTGTGGTTCATGAAAAGAACACACATGCAATGACACTGGTGGATCCTTATGTAGTTTGTGAGAAGAACTGACATGCAATGACTCTAGCTATGGTTCATGAAAAGAACACACATGCAATGACACTAGTGGATCCATGTGTGGTTTTCGAAAAGAACAGACATGCAATGACACTGGGTGTGGTTCATGAAAAGAATAGACATGCAATGACACTGGTGGATCCTTATGTGGTTTGTGAGAAGAACTACCATGCAATGACTCTAGCTATGGTTCATGAAAAGTATACACATGCAATGACACTTGTGGATCCATGTGTGGTTTGTGAAATGAACAGACATGCAATCACACTAGGTGGATGCATGTGTGGTTTGTTTAGAGGAACAAACATGCAATGACACTGGGTGTGGTTCATGAAAAGAACACACATGCAATGACACTGGTGGATCCTTATGTGGTTTGTGAGAAGAACTGACATGCAATGACTCTAGTTATGGTTCATGAAAAGAACACACATGAAATGACACTAGGTGTATCCATGTGTGGTTCATGAAAAGAACAGACATGCAATGACTCTAGCTGTGGTTCATGAAAAGAACACACATGAATGACACTGGTGGATCCATGTGTGGTTTGTGAGAAGAACAGACATGCAATCACACTAGGTGTGGTTCATGAAAAGAACACACATCCAATGACACTGGTGGATCCATGTGTGGTTTGTGGAAAGAACAGACATGCAATGACACTGGATGTCGTTCATGAAAAGAACACACATGCAATGACACTGCTGTATCCATTTGTGGTTTGTGGAAAGAACACACATGCAATGACTCTAGCTGTGGTTCATGAAAAGAACACATATGCAATGACACTAGTGGATCCATGTGTGGTTTGTGAAAAGAACAGACATGCAATCACACTAGGTGGATCCATGTGTGGTTTGTTTAGAGGAACAGACATCTAATGACACTGGGTGTGGTTCATGAAAATAACAAACATGCAATGATACTGGTTGATCCTTATGTGGTTAGTGAGAAGAACTGACATGCAATGACTCAAGCTATGGTTCATGAAAAGAACACACATGCAATGACACTGGTGGATCCATGTGTGGTTTGTGAAAAGAACATACATGCAATCACACTAGGTGGATCCATGTGTGGTTCATGAAAAGAACAGACATGCAATGACAACGGTGGATCCATGTGTGGTTTGTGAGAAGAACACACATCCAATGAAACTTGGTGTGGTTCATGAAAAGAACACACATCCAATGGCACTGGTTGTGGTTCATGAGAAGAACACACATTCAATGACACTAGTGTATCCTTATGTGGTTTTGAGAACACACATCCAATTACACTGGATGTGGTTCATGAAAAGAACACACATGCAATGCCACTGTTGGATCCATGTGTGGTTCATGAGAAGAACAGACATACAATGACACTAGGTGTATCTATGTGTGGTTCATGAAAAGAACAGACATGCAATGACTCTAGCTGTGGTTCATGAAAAGAACACACATGCTATGACACTGGTGGATCCATGTGTGGTTTGTGAGCAGAACAGACATGCAGTCACACTAGGTGTGGTTCATGGAAAGAACACACATCCAATGACACTGGTGGATCCATGTGTTGTTTGTGGAAAAAACAGACATGCAATGACACTGGGTGTCGTTCATAAAAAGAACACACATGCAATGACACTAGTGTATCCATTTGTGGTTTGTGGAAAGAACACACATGCAATGACTCTAGCTGTGGTTCATGAAAAGAACACATATGCAATGACACTGGTGGATCCATGTGTGGTTTGTGAAAAGAACAGACATGCAATCACAATAGGTGGATCCATGTGTGGTTTGTTTAGAGGAACAGACATATAATGACACTGGGTGTGGTTCATGAAAATAACAGACATGCAATGACACTGGTTGATCCCTATGTGGTTTGTGAGAAGAACTGACATGCAATGGCTCAAGCTATGGTTCATGAAAAGAACACACATGCAATGACACTGGTGGATCCATGTGTGGTTTATGAAAAGAACATACATGCAATCACACTAGGTGGATCCATGTGTGGTTCATGAAAAGAACAGACATGCAATGACACCGGTGGATCCATGTGTGGTTTGTGAGAAGAACACACATCCAATGACACTGGGTGTGGTTCAGGAAAAGAACACACATCCAATGGCACTGGTTGTGGTTCATGAGAAGAACACACATTCAATGACACTGGTGTATCCTTATGTGGTTTTTGATAAGAACACACATCCAATTACACTGGATGTGGTTCATGAAAAGAACACACATGCAATGCCACTTTGGAGCCATGTGTGGTTCATGAGAAGAATAGACATACAATGACACTAGGTGTATCCATGTGTGGTTCATAAAAAGAACAGACATGCAATGACTCTAGCTGTGGTTCATGAAAAGAACACACATGCTATGACACTGGTGGATCCATGT
This sequence comes from Avena insularis, assembly GCA_023614405.1. Lineage (NCBI taxonomy): Eukaryota > Viridiplantae > Streptophyta > Magnoliopsida > Poales > Poaceae > Avena > Avena insularis. The sequence continues at coordinate 511,978,973 of CM042690.1, forward strand.
GTGGTTTGTGAGAAGAACAGACATGCAATCACACTAGGTGTGGTTCATGAAAAGAACACACATCCAATGACACTGGTGGATCCATGTGTGGTTTGTGGAAAAAACAGACATGCCATGACACTGGGTGTCGTTCATAAAAAGAACACACATGCAATGACACTAGTGTATCCATTTGTGGTTTGTGGAAAGAACACACATGCAATGACTCTAGCTGTGGTTCATGAAAAGAACACATATGCAATGACACTGGTGGATCCATGTGTGGTTTGTGAAAAGAACAGACATGCAATCACAATAGGTGGATCCATGTGTGGTTTGTTTAGAGGAACAAACATCTAATGACACTGGGTGTGGTTCATGAAAATAACAGACATGCAATGACACTGGTTGATCCCTATGTGGTTTGTGAGAAGAACTGACATGAAATGACTCAAGCTATGGTTCATGAAAAGAACACACATGCAATGACACTGGTGGATCCATGTGTGGTTTGTGAAAAGAACATACATGCAATCACACTAGGTGGATCCATGTGTGGTTCATGAAAAGAACAGACATGCAATGACACCGGTGGATCCATGTGTGGTTTGTGAGAAGAACACACATCCAATTACACTGGGTGTGGTTCGGGAAAAGAACACACATCCAATGACACTGGTGTATCCATTTGTGGTTTGTGGAAAGAACACACATGCAATGACTCTAGCTGTGGTTCATGAAAAGAACACATATGCAATGACACTGGTGGATCCATGTGTGGTTTGTGAAAAGAACAGACATGCAATCACACTAGGTGGATCCATGTGTGGTTTGTTTAGAGGAACAGACATCTAATGACACTGGGTGTGGTTCATGAAAATATCAGACATGCAATGACACAGGTTGATCCCTATGTGGTTTGTGAGAAGAACTGACATGCAATGACTCAAGCTATGGTTCATGAAAAGAACACACATGCAATGACACTGGTGGATCCATGTGTGGTTTGTGAAAAGAACATCCATGCAATCACACTAGGTAGATCCATGTGTGGTTCATGAAAAGAACAGACATGCAATGACACCGGTGGATCCATGTGTGGTTTGTGAGAAGAACACAGATCCAATGACACTGGGTGTGGTTCAGGAAAAGAACACACATCCAATGGCACTGGCTGTGGTTCATGAGAACAACACACATTCAATGACACTGGTGTATCCTTATGTGGTTTTTGAGAAGAACACACATCCAATTACACTGGATGTGGTTCATGAAAAGAACACACATGCAATGACACTGTTGGATCCATGTGTGGTTCATGAGAAGAACAGAAATGCAATGTCACTGGGTGTGGTTCATGAAAAGAACAGACATGCAATGATATTGGTGGATCCATGTGTGGTTTGTTTAGAAGAACACACATGCAATGACTCTAGCTGTGGTTCATGAAAAGAACAGACATGCAATGACACTGGTGGATCCATATGTGGTTTGTGGAAAGAACGACATGCAATGACTCTTGCTATGGTTCATGAAAAGAATACACATGCAATGACACTGGTGTATCCATGTGGGGTTTGTGAGAAGAACACATATCCAATGACTCTAGTTGTGTCCATGTGTGGTTCATGAAAACAACAGACATGCAATGACAGTGTTGGATCCATGTGTGGTTTGTGAGAAGAACACACATCCAATGACACTAGGTGTGGTTCATGAAAAGAACACACATCCAATGGCACTAGGTGTGGTTCATGAGAAGAACACACATCCAATGACACTGGTTGTGGTTCATGAAATGAACACACATGCAATGACACTAGTGCATCCATGTGTGGTTTGTTTAGAAGAACACACATGCAATGACTCTAGCTGTGGTTCATGAAAAGAACAGACATGCAGTGACCCTGGTGGATCCATATGTGGTTTGTGGAAAGAACAGACATGCAATGACTGTAGCTATGGTTCATGAAAAGAACACACATGTAATGACACTGGTGTATCCATGTGTGGTTTGTGAGAAGGACACACATGCAATGACTCTAGTTGTGGTTCATGAAAAGAACACACATGCAATGACACTGGTGGATCCATATGTGGTTTGTGGAAGGAACAGACATGCAGTGACTCTAGCTGCGGTTCATGAAAAGAACAGACATGCAATGACATTGGTGGATCCATATGTGGTTTGTGGAAAGAACGGACATGCAATGACTCTAGCTGTGGTTCATGAAAATAATAGACATGCAATGACACTGGTGGATCCATGTGTGGTTCATGAGAAGAACACACATCCAATGACACTGGTGGATCCTTATGTGGTTTGTGAGAAGAACAGACATGCAATGACACTGGCTGTGGTTCATGAGAAGAACACACATGCAATGACACTGGTGGATCCATGTCTGGTTTGTGAGAAGAACACACATGCAATGACTCTAGCTGTGGTTCATGAAAAGAACACACATGCAATGACACTATGGATCCATGTATGGTTCGTGATAAGAACACACATGCAATGACACTGGGTGTGGTTCATGAAAAGAATAGACATGCAATGACATTGGTGGAGCCTTATGTGGTTTGTGAGAAGAACTGACATGCAATGACTCTAGCTATGGTTCATGAAAAGAACACACATGCAATGATACTGGTGGATCCATGTGTGGTTTGTGAAAAGAATAGACATGCAATCACACTAGGTGGATCCATGTGTGGTTTGTTTAGAGGAACAGACATGCATTGACACTGGTTGTGGTTCATGAAAAGAACAGACATGCAATGACACTGGTAGATCCTTATGTGGTCTGTGAGAAGAACTGACATTCAATGACTCTAGTTATGGTTCATGAAAAGAACACACATGCAATGACACTGGTGGATCCATGTGTGGTTCATGAAAAGAACAGACATCCAATGACACTAGGTGAATCCATCTTTGGTTCATGAAAATAACAGACATTCAATGACTCTAGTTGTGGTTCATCAAAAGAACACACGTCCAATGACACGGGTGGATCCATGCGTGGCTTGTGAGAAGAACAGACATGCAATCACACTGGGTGTGGTTCATGAAAAGAACACACATCCAAAGACACTGGTGGATCCATGTCTGGTTTGTGGAAAGAACATACATGCAATGACACTGGGTGTGGTTCATGAAAAGAACTCACATGCAATCCCACTGGTGTATCCATGTCTGGTTTGTGGAAAGAACACACATGCAATGACACTAGTTGTGGTTCATGAAAATAACACACATGCAATGACACTGGTGGATCCATGTGTGGTTTGTGAAAAGAACAGACATGCAATCACACTAGGTGGATCCATGTGTGGTTTGTTTAGAGGAACAGACATGCAATGACAGTGGGTGTGGGTCATGAAAAGAACAGACATGCAATGACACTGGTGGATCCCTATGTGGTTTGTGAGAAGAACTGACATGCAATGACTCTAGCTATGGTTCATGAAAAGAACACACATGCAATGACACTTGTGGATCCATGTGTGGTTTGTGAAAAGAAGAAACATGCAATCACACTAGGTGGATCCATGTGTGGTTCATGAAAAGAATAGACATGCAATTACACTGGTGGATCCATGTGTGGTTTGTGAGAAGAACACATCCAATGACACTGGGTGTGGTTCATGAAAAGAACACACATCCAATGGCACTAGCTGTGGTTCATGAGAAGAACACACATTCAATGACATTGGTGTATCCTTATGTGGTTTTTGAGAAGAACACACATCCAATAACACTGGCTGTGGTTCACGAAAAGAACACACATGCAATGACACTGGTGGATCCATGTGTAGTTCATGAAAAAAATAGACATGCAATGACACTAGGTGTGGTTCATGAAAAGAACAGGCATGCAATGATACTGGTGGATCCATGTGTGGTTTGTTTAGAAGAAAACACATGCAATGACTCTAGTTGTGGTTCATGAAAAGAACAGACATGCAATGACACTGGTGGATCCATATGTGGTTTCTGGAAAGAACAGACATGCAATGACACTGGTGGATCCATGTGTGGTTTGTGAGAAGAAAACACATGCAATGACTCTAGCTGTATCCATGTGTGGTTCATGAAAAGAACAGACATGCAATGACATTGGTGGATCCATGTGTGGTTTGTGAGAAGAACACACATCCAATGACACTGGGTGTGGTTCATGAAAAGAACAGACATCCAATGGCACTGGGTGTGGTTCATGAGAAGAACACACATCCAATGACACTAGTGTATCCTTATGTGGTTTTTGAGAAGAACACACATGCAATGACACTGGCTATGGTTCATGAAAAGAACACACATGCAATGACACTGGTGGATCCATGTGTGGTTCATGAGAAGAACAAACATGCAATGACACTGGGTGTGGTTCATGAAAAGAACAGACATGCATTGATACTAGTGGATCCATGTGTGGTTTGTTTAGAAGAACACACATGCAATGACTCTACTTGTGGTTCATGAAAAGAATAGACATGCAATAACACTGGTGGATCCATAAGTTGTTTGTGGAAAGAACAGACATGCAATGACTCTAGCTATGGTTCATGAAAAGAACACACATGCAATGACACTGGTGTATCCATGTGTGGTTTGTGAGAAGAACACACATGTAATGACTCTAGCTATATCCATGTGTGGTTCATGAAAAGAACACAGATGCAATGACACTGGTGGATCCATGTGTGGGTCATGAGAAGAACAGAGATGCAATGACAGTGGTGGATCCATGTGTGGTTTGTGGAAAGAACAGACATGCAATGACTCTAGTTGTGGTTCATGAAAAGAACACACATGCAATGACACTAGCGTATTCATGTGTGGTTTGTAAAAAGAACAGACATGCAATCACACTGGGTGTGGTTCATGAAAACAACACACATCCAATGACACTGCTGGATCCATGTGTGGTTTGTGGAAAGAACAGACATGCAATGACACTAGGTGTGGTTCATGAAAAGAACACACATGCAATGACACTGGTGTATCCTTATGTGGTTTGTGAGAAGAACACACATGTAATGACTCTAGCTGTGGTTCATGAAAAGAACACACATGCAATGACACTGGTGGATCCATATGTGGTTTGTTGAAGGAACAGACATGCAATGACTCTAGTTGTGGTTCATGAAAAGAACAGACATGCAATGACACTGGTGGATCCATATGTTGTTTGGGGAACGAATAGACATGCAATGACTCTAGTTGTGGTTCATGAAAAGAACAGACATGCAATGACACTAGTGGATCCATGTGTGGTTCATGAGAAGAACACACATCCAATGACACTTGTGGATCCTTATGTGGTTTGTGAGAAGAACAGACATGCAATGAGACTGGTTGTGGTTCATGAGAAGAACACACATGCAATGACACTAGGTGTATCCATGTGTAGTTCATGAAAAGAACAGACATGCAATGACTCTAGTTGTGGTTCATGAAAAGAACACACATGAATGACACTGGTGGATCCATGTGTGGTTTGTGAGAAGAACAGACATGCAATCACACGAGGTGTGGTTCATGAAAAGAACACACATCCAATGACACTGGTGGATCCATGTGTGGTTTGAGGAAAGAACAGACATGCAATCACACTGGATGTCGTTCATGAAAAGAACACACATGCAAAGACACTGGTGTATCCATTTGTGGTTTGTGGAAAGAACACACATGCAATGACTCTAGCTGTGGTTCATGAAAAGAACACATATGCAATGACACTGGTGGATCCATGTGTGGTTTGTGAAAAGAACAGACATGCAATCACACTAGGTGGATCCATGTGTGGTTTGTTTAGAGGAACATACATCTAATGACACTGGGTGTGGTTCATGAAAATAACAAACATGCAATGACACTGGTTGATCCTTATGTGGTTTGTGAGAAGAACTAACATGCAATGACTCAAGCTATGGTTCATGAAAAGAACACACATGCAATGACACTGGTGGATCCATGTGTGGTTTGTGAAAAGAACATACATGCAATCACACTAGGTGGATCCATGTGTGGTTCATGAAAAGAACAGACCTTCAATGACACCGGTGGATCCATGTGTGGTTTGTGAGAAGAACACACATCCAATGACACTGGGTGTGGTTCATGAAAAGAACACACATCCAATGGCACTGGGTGTGGTTCATGAAAAGAACACACATCCAATGGCACTGGATGTGGTTCATGAGAAGAACACACATTCAATGACACTAGTGTATCCTTATGTGGTTTTTCAGAAGAACACACATCCAATTACACTGGATGTGGTTCATGAAAAGAACACACATGCAATGACACTGTTGGATCCATGTGTGGTTCATGAGAAGAACAGACATACAATGACACTAGGTGTATCCATGTGTGGTTCATGAAAAGAACAGACATGCAATGACTCTAGCTGTGGTTCATGAAAAGAACACACATGCAATGACACTGGTGGATCCTTATGTGGTTTGTGAGAAGAACTACCATGCAATGAATCTAGCTATGGTTCATGAAAAGAATACACATGTAATGACACTTGTGGATCCATGTGTGGTTTGTGAAAAGAACAGACATGCAATCACACTAGGTGGATGCATGTGTGGTTTGTTTAGAGGAACAGACATGCAATGACACTGGGTGTGGTTCATGAAAAGAACACACATGCAATGACACTGGTGGATCCTTATGTGGTTTGTGAGAAGAACTGACATGCAATGACTCTAGCTATGGTTCATGAAAAGAACACACATGCAATGACACTAGTGGATCCATGTGTGATTCATGAAAAGAACAGACATACAATGACAGTAGGTGTATCCATGTGTGGTTCATGAAAAGAACAGACATGCGATGACTCTCTCTGTGGTTCATGAAAATAACACACGTGCAATGACACTGGTGGATCCATGTGTGGTTTGTGAAAAGAACAGACATGCAATGACACTGGGTGTTGTTCAGGAAAAGAACACACATGCAATGACACTGGTGGATCCTTATGTAGTTTGTGAGAAGAACTGACATGCAATGATTCTAGCTATGGTTCATGAAAAGAACACACATGCAATGACACTAGTGGATCCATGTGTGGTTTGTGAAAAGAACAGACATGCAATGACACTGGGTGTGGTTCATGAAAAGAATAGACATGCAATGACACTGGTGGATCCTTATGTGGTTTGTGAGAATAACTACCATGCAATGACTCTAGCTATGGTTCATGAAAAGAATACACATGCAATGACACTTGTGGATCCATGTGTGGTTTGTGAAATGAACAGACATGCAATCACACTTGGTGGATGCATGTGTGGTTTGTTTAGAGGAACAAACATGCAATGACACTGGGTGTGGTTCATGAAAAGAACACACATGCAATGACACTGGTGGATCCTTATGTGGTTTGTGAGAAGAACTGACATGCAATGACTCTAGCTATGGTTCATGAAAAGAACACACATGCAATGACACTAGGTGTATCCATGTGTGGTTCATGAAAAGAACAGACATGCAATGACTCTAGCTGTGGTTCATGAAAAGAACACACATGAATGACACTGGTGGATCCATGTGTGGTTTGTGAGAAGAACAGACATGCAATCACACTAGGTGTGGTTCATGAAAAGAACACACATCCAATGACACTGGTGGATCCATGTGTGGTTTGTGGAAAGAACAGACATGCAATGACACTGGATGTCGTTCATGAAAAGAACACTCATGCAATGACACTTCTGTATCCATTTGTGGTTTGTGGAAAGAACACACATGCAATGACTCTAGATGTGGTTCACGAAAAGAACACATATGCAATGACACTGGTGGATCCATGTGTGGTTTGTGAAAAGAACAGACATGCAATCACACTAGGTGGATCCATGTGTGGTTTGTTTAGAGGAACAGACATCTAATGACACTGGGTGTGGTTCATGAAAATAACAGACATGGAATGATACTGGTTGATCCTTATGTGGTTTGTGAGAAGAACTAACATGCAATGACTCAAGCTATGGTTCATGAAAGGAACACACATGCAATGACACTGGTGGATCCATGTGTGGTTTGTGAAAAGAACATACATGCAATCACACTAGGTGGATCCATGTGTGGTTCATGAAAAGAACAGACATGCAATGACACCGATGGATCCATGTGTGGTTTGTGAGAAGAACACACATCCAATGACACTTGGTGTGGTTCAGGAAAAGAACATACATCCAATGACACTGGTGTATCCATTTGTGGTTTGTGGAAAGAACACACATGCAATGACTCTAGTTGTGGTTCATGAAAAGAACACATATGCAATGACACTGGTGGATCCATGTGTGGTTTGTGAAAAGAACAGACATGCAATCACACTAGGTGGATCCATGTGTGGTTTGTTTAGAGGAACAGACATCTAATGACACTGGGTGTGGTTCATGATAATAACAGACATGCAATGACATTGGTTGATCCCTATGTGGTTTGTGAGAAGAACTGACATGCAATGACTCAAGCTATGGTTCATGAAAAGAACACACATGCAATGACACTGGTGGATCCATGTGTGGTTTGTGAAAAGAACATACATGCAATCACACTAGGTAGATCCATGTGTGGTTCATGAAAAGAACACACATCCGATGACACTAGTGGATCCATGTGTGGTTTGTGGAAAGAACAGACATGCAATGACACTGGGTGTGGTTCATGAAAAGAACACACGTGCAATGACACTGGTGGATCCTTATGTGGTTTGTGAGAAGAACACACATGTAATGACTCTAGCTGTGGTTCATGAAAAGAACACACATGCAATGACACTGGTGGATCCATATGTGGTTTGTTGAAGGTACAGACATGCAATGACTCTAGTTGTGGTTCATGAAAATAACAGACATGCAATGACTCTAGTTGTGGTTCATGAAAAGAACAGACATCCAATGACACTAGGTGAATCCATCTTTGGTTCATGAAAATAACAGACATGCAATGACTCTAGTTGTGGTTCATCAAAAGAACACACGTCCAATGACACGTGTGGATCCATGTGTGGTTCATGAAAAGAATAGACATGCAATTACACTGGTGGATCCATGTGTGGTTTGTGAGAAGAACACATCCAATGACACTGGGTGTGGTTCATGAAAAGAACACACATCCAATGGCACTAGCTGTGGTTCATGAGAAGAACACACATTCAATGACATTGGTGTATCCTTATGTGGTTTTTGAGAAGAACACACATCCAATAACACTGGCTGTGGTTCACGAAAAGAACACACATGCAATGACACTGGTGGATCCATGTGTAGTTCATGAAAAAAATAGACATGCAATGACACTAGGTGTGGTTCATGAAAAGAACAGACATGCAATGATACTGGTGGATCCATGTGTGGTTTGTTTAGAAGAAAACACATGCAATGACTCTAGTTGTGGTTCATGAAAAGAACAGACATGCAATGACACTGGTGGATCCATATGTGGTTTCTGGAAAGAACAGACATGCAATGACACTGGTGGATCCATGTGTGGTTTGTGAGAAGAAAACACATGCAATGACTCTAGCTGTATCCATGTGTGGTTCATGAAAAGAACAGACATGCAATGACATTGGTGGATCCATGTGTGGTTTGTGAGAAGAACACACATCCAATGACACTGGGTGTGGTTCATGAAAAGAACACACATCCAATGGCACTGGGTGTGGTTCATGAGAAGAACACAAATCCAATGACACTAGTGTATCCTTATGTGGTTTTTGAGAAGAACACACATGCAATGACACTGGCTATGGTTCATGAAAAGAACACACATGCAATGACACTGGTGGATCCATGTGTGGTTCATGAGAAGAACAAACATGCAATGACACTGGGTGTGGTTCATGAAAAGAACAGACATGCATTGATACTAGTGGATCCATGTGTGGTTTGTTTAGAAGAACACACATGCAATGACTCTACTTGTGGTTCATGAAAAGAATAGACATGCAATAACACTGGTGGATCCATAAGTTGTTTGTGGAAAGAACAGACATGCAATGACTCTAGCTATGGTTCATGAAAAGAACACACATGCAATGACACTGGTGTATCCATCTGTGGTTTGTGAGAAGAACACACATGTAATGACTCTAGCTATATCCATGTGTGGTTCATGAAAAGAACACAGATGCAATGACACTGGTGGATCCATGTGTGGGTCATGAGAAGAACAGAGATGCAATGACAGTGGTGGATCCATGTGTGGTTTGTGGAAAGAACAGACATGCAATGACTCTAGTTGTGGTTCATGAAAAGAACACACATGCAATGACACTAGCGGATTCATGTGTGGTTTGTGAAAAGAACAGACATGCAATCACACTGGGTGTGGTTCATGAAAACAACACACATCCAATGACACTGCTGGATCCATGTGTGGTTTGTGGAAAGAACAGACATGTAATGACTCTAGCTGTGGTTCATGAAAAGAACACACATGCAATGACACTGGTGGATCCATATGTGGTTTGTTGAAGGAACAGACATGCAATGACTCTAGTTGTGGTTCATGAAAAGAACAGACATGCAATGACACTGGTGGATCCATATGTTGTTTGGGGAAAGAATAGACATGCAATGACTCTAGCTGTGGTTCATGAAAAGAACAGACATGCAATGACACTGGTGGATCCATGTGTGGTTCATGAGAAGAACACACATCCAATGACACTGGTGGATCCTTATGTGGTATGTGAGAAGAACAGACATGCAATAATACTGGCTGTGGTTCATGAGAAGAACACACATGCAATGACATTGGTGGATCTGTGTGTGGTTTGTGAGAAGAACACACATGCAATGACTCTAGCTGTGGTTTATGAAAAGAACACACATGCAATGACACGGTGGATCCATGTGTGGTTCATGATAAGAACACACATGCAATGACACTGGGTGTGGTTCATGAAAAGAACAGACATGCAATGACACCGGTGGATCCTTATGTGGTTTGTGAGAAGAACTGACATGCAATGACTCTAGCTATGGTTCATGAAAAGAACACACATGCAATGGCACTGGCTGTGGTTCATGAGAAGAACACACATTCAATGACACTGGTGTATCCTTATGTGGTTTTTGAGAAGAACACACATCCAATTACACTAGATGTGGTTCATGAAAAGAACACACATGCAATGACACTGTTGGATCCATGTGTGGTTCATGAGAAGAATAGACATACAATGACACTAGGTGTTTCCATGTGTGGTTCATGAAAAGAACAGACATGCAATGACTCTAGCTGTGGTTCATGAAAATAACACACATGCAATGACACTGGTGGATCCTTATGTGGTTTGTGAGAAGAACTACCATGCAATGACTCTAGCTATGGTTCATGAAAAGAATACACATGTAATGACACTTGTGGATCCATGTGTGGTTTGTGAAAAGAACAGACATGCAATCACACTAGGTGGATGCATGTGTGCTTTGTTTAGAGGAACAGACATGCAATGACACTGGGTGTGGTTCATGAAAAGAACACACATCCAATGACACTGGTGGATCCTTATATGGTTTGTGAGAAGAACTGACATGCAATGACTCTAGCTATGGTTCATGAAAAGAACACACATGCAATGACACTGGTGGATCCATGTGTGGTTCATGAAAAGAACAGACATACAATGACACTAGGTGTATCCATGTGTGGTTCATGAAAAGAACAGACATGCAATGACTCTAGCTGTGGTTCATGAAAAGAACACACGTGCAATGACACTGGTGGATCCATGTGTGGTTTGTGAGAAGAACAGACATGCAATCACACTAGGTGTGGTTCATGAAAATAACACACATCCAATGACACTGGTGGATCCATGTGTGGTTTGTGAAAAGAACAGACATGCAATGACACTGGGTGTGGTTCATGAAAAGAACACACATGCAATGACACTGGTGGATCCTTATGTAGTTTGTGAGAAGAACTGACATGCAATGACTCTAGCTATGGTTCATGAAAAGAACACACATGCAATGACACTAGTGGATCCATGTGTGGTTTGTGAAAAGAACAGACATGCAATGACACTGGGTGTGGTTCATGAAAAGAATAGACATGCAATGACACTAGTGGATCCTTATGTGGTTTGTGAGAAGAACTGACATGCAATGACTCTAGCTATGTTTCATGAAAAGAACACACATGCAATGACACTGGTGGATCCATGTGTGGTTCATGAAAAGAACAGACATACAATGACACTAGGTGTATCCATGTGTGGTTCATGAAAAGAACAGATGCAATGACTCTAGCTGTGGTTCATGAAAAGAACACGTGCAATGACACTTGGTGGATCCATGTGTGGTTTGTGAGAAGAACAGACATGCAATCACACTAGGTGTGGTTCATGAAAATAACACGTCCAATGACACTGGTGGATCCATGTGTGGTTTGTGAAAAGAATAGACATGCAATGACACTGGGTGTGGTTCATGAAAAGAATAGACATGCAATGACACTGGTGGATCCTTATGTAGTTTGTGAGAAGAACTGACATGCAATGACTCTAGCTATGGTTCATGAAAAGAACACACATGCAATGACACTGGTGGATCCATGTGTGGTTCATGAAAAGAACAGACATACAATGACACTAGGTGTATCCATGTGTGGTTCATGAAAAGAACAGACATGCAATGACTCTAGCTGTGGTTCATGAAAAGAACACACGTGCAATGACACTGGTGGATCCATGTGTGGTTTGTGAGAAGAACAGACATGCAATCACACTAGGTGTGGTTCATGAAAATAACACACATCCAATGACACTGGTGGATCCATGTGTGGTTTGTGAAAAGAACAGACATGCAATGACACTGGGTGTGGTTCATGAAAAGAACACACATGCAATGACACTTGTGGATCCTTATGTAGTTTGTGAGAAGAACTGACATGCAATGACTCTAGCTATGGTTCATGAAAAGAACACACATGCAATGACACTAGTGGATCCATGTGTGGTTTGTGAAAAGAACAGACATGCAATGACACTGGGTGTGGTTCATGAAAAGAATAGACATGCAATGACACTGGTGGATCCTTATGTGGTTTGTGAGAAGAACTGACATGCAATGACTCTAGCTATGGTTCATGAAAAGAACACACATGCAATGACACTGGTGGATCCATGTGTGGTTCATGAAAAGAACAGACATACAATGACACTAGGTGTATCCATGTGTGGTTCATGAAAAGAACAGACATGCAATGACTCTAGCTGTGGTTCATGAAAAGAACACACGTGCAATGACACTGGTGGATCCATGTGTGGTTTGTGAGAAGAAGAGACATGCAATCACACTAGGTGTGGTTCATGAAAATAACACGTCCAATGACACTGGTGGATCCATGTGTGGTTTGTGAAAAGAATAGACATGCAATGACACTGGGTGTGGTTCATGAAAAGAATAGACATGCAATGACACTGGTGGATCCTTATGTAGTTTGTGAGAAGAACTGACATGCAATGACTCTAGCTATGGTTCATGAAAAGAACACACATACAATGACACTAGTGGATCCATGTGTGGTTTGTGAAAAGAACAGACATGCAATGACACTGGGTGTGGTTCATGAAAAGAATAGACATGCAATGACACTGGTGGATCCTTATGTGGTTTGTGAGAAGAACTACCATGCAATGACTCTAGCTATGGTTCATGAAAAGAATACACATGCAATGACACTTGTGGATCCATGTGTGGTTTGTGAAATGAACAGACATGCAATCACACTAGGTGGATGCATGTGTGGTTTGTTTAGAGGAACAAACATGCAATGACACTGGGTGTGGTTCATGAAAAGAACACACATGCAATGACACTGGTGGATCCTTATGTGGTTTGTGAGAAGAAATGACATGCAATGACTCTAGCTATGGTTCATGAAAAGAACACACATGCAATGACACTAGGTGTATCCATGTGTGGTTCATGAAAAGAACAGACATGCAATGACTCTAGCTGTGGTTCATGAAAAGAACACACATGAATGACACTGGTGGATCCATGTGTGGTTTGTGAAAAGAACATACATGCAATCACACTAGGTGGATCCATGTGTGGTTCATGAAAAGAACAGACATCCAATGACACCGGTGGATCCATGTGTGGTTTGTGAGAAGAACACACATCCAATGACACTGGGTGTGGTTCATGAAAAGAACACACATCCAATGGCACTGGCTGTGGTTCATGAGAAGAACACACATTCAATGACACTGGTGTATCCTTATGTGGTTTTTGAGAAGAACACACATCCAATTACACTGGATGTGGTTCATGAAAAGAACACACATGCAATGACACTGTTGGATCCATGTGTGGTTCATGAGAAGAACATACATACAATGACACTAGGTGTATCCATGTGTGGTTCATGAAAAGAACAGACATGCAATGACTCTAGTTGTGGTTCATGAAAAGAACACACATGCAATGACACTGGTGGATCCATGTGTGGTTTGTGAGAAGAACAGACATGCAATCACACTAGGTGTGGTTCATGAAAAGAACACACATCCACTGACACTGGTGGATCCATGTGTGGTTTGTGGAAAGAACAGACATGCAGTGACACTGGGTGTCGTTCATGAAAAGAACACACATTCAATGACACTGGTGTATCCATTTGTGGTTTGTGGAAAGAACACACACGCAATGACTCTAGCTGTGGTTCATGAAAAGAACACATATGCAATGACACAAGTGGATCCATGTGTGGTTTGTGAAAAGAACAGACATGCAATCACACTAGGTGGATCCATGTGTGGTTTGTTTAGAGGAACAAACATCTAATGACACTGGGTGTGGTTCACGAAAATAACAGACATGCAATGACACTGGTTGACCTATGTGGTTTGTGAGAAGAACTAACATGCAATGACTCAAGCTATGGTTCATGAAAAGAACACACATGCAATGACACGGGTGGATCCGTGTGTGGTTTGTGAAAAGAACATACATGCAATCACACTAGGTGGATCCATGTGTGGTTCATGAAAAGAACAGACATGCAATGACACCGGTGGATCCATGTGTGGTTTGTGAGAAGAACACACATCCAATTACACTTGGTGTGGTTCATGAAAAGAACACACATCCAATGGCACTGGTTGTGGTTCATGAGAAGAACACACATTCAATGACACTGGTGTATCCTTATGTGGTTTTTGAGAAGAACACACATCCAATTACACTGGATGTGGTTCATGAAAAGAACACACATGCAATGCCACTGTTGGATTCATGTGTGGTTCATGAGAAGAACAGACATACAATGACACTAGGTGTATCTATGTGTGGTTCATGAAAAGAACAGACATGCAATGACTCTAGCTGTGGTTCATGAAAAGAACACACATGCTATGACACTGGTGGATCCATGTGTGGTTTGTGAGAAGAACAGACATGCAATCACACTAGGTGTGGTTCATGAAAAGAACACACATCCAATGACACTGGTGGATCCATGTGTGGTTTGTGGAAAAAACAAACATGCAATGACACTGGGTGTCATTCATAAAAAGAACACACATGCAATGACACTAGTGTATCCATTTGTGGTTTGTGGAAAGAACACACATGCAATGACTCTAGCTGTGGTTCATGAAAAGAACACATATGCAATGACACTGGTGGATCCATGTGTGGTTTGTGAAAAGAACAGACATGCAATCACAATAGGTGCATCCATGTGTGGTTTGTTTAGAGGAACAGACATCTAATGACACTGGGTGTGGTTCATGAAAATAACAGACATGCAATGACACTGGTTGATCCCTATGTGGTTTGTGAGAAGAACTGACATGCAATGACTCAAGCTATGGTTCATGAAAAGAACACACATGCAATGACACTGGTGGATCCATGTGTGGTTTGTGAAAAGAACATACATGCAATCACACTAGGTGGATCCATGTGTGGTTCATGAAAAGAACAGACATGCAATGACACCGGTGGATCCATGTGTGGTTTGTGAGAAGAACACACATCCAATGACACTGGGTGTGGTTCAGGAAAAGAACACACATCCAATGACACTGGTGTATCCATTTGTGGTTTGTGGAAAGAACACACATGCAATGACTCTAGCTGTGGTTCATGAAAAGAACACATATGCAATGACACTGGTGGATCCATGTGTGGTTTGTGAAAAGAACAGACATGCAATCACACTAGGTGGATCCATGTGTGGTTTGTTTAGAGGAACAGACATCTAATGACACTGGGTGTGGTTCATGAAAATAACAGACATGCAATGACACTGGTTGATCCCTATGTGGTTTGTGAGAAGAACTGACATGCAATGACTCAAGCTATGGTTCATGAAAAGAACACACATGCAATGACACTGGTGGATCCATGTGTGGTTTGTGAAAAGAACATACATGCAATCACACTAGGTAGATCCATGTGTGGTTCATGAAAAGAACAGACATGCAATGACACCGGTGGATCCATGTGTGGTTTGTGAGAAGAACACACATCCAATGACACTGGGTGTGGTTCAGGAAAAGAACACACATCCAATGACACTGGATGTGGTTCATGAGAACAACACACATTCAATGACACTGGAGTATCCTTATGTTGTTTTTGAGAAGAACACACATCCAATTACACTGGATGTGGTTCACGAAAAGAACACACATGCAATGACACTATTGGATCCATGTGTGGTTCATGAGAAGAACAGAAATGCAATGACACTGGGTGTGGTTCGTGAAAAGAACAGACATGCAATGATACTGGTGGATCCATGTGTGGTTTGTGAAAAGAACATACATGCAATCACACTAGGTAGATCCATGTGTGGTTCATGAAAAGAACAGACATGCAATGACACCGGTGGATCCATGTGTGGTTTGTGAGAAGAACACACATCCAATGACACTGGGTGTGGTTCAGGAAAAGAACACACATCCAATGGCACTGGCTGTGGTTCATGAGAACAACACACATTCAATGACACTGGGGTATCCTTATGTGGTTTTTGAGAAGAACACACATCCAATTACACTAGATGTGGTTCATGAAAAGAACACACATGCAATGACACTGTTGGATCCATGTGTGGTTCATGAGAAGAACAGAAATGCAATGACACTGGGTGTGGATCATGAAAAGAACAGACATGCAATGATATTGGTGGATCCATGTGTGGTTTGTTTAGAAGAACACACATGCAATGACTCTAGCTGTGGTTCATGAAAAGAACAAACATGCAATGACACTGGTGGATCCATATGTGGTTTGTGGAAAGAACAAACATGCAATGACTCTAGCTATGGTTCATGAAAATAACACACATGCAATGACACTGGTGTATCCATGTGGGGTTTGTGAGAAGAACACACATCCAATGACTCTAGCTGTATCCATGTGTGGTTCATGAAAACAACAGACATGCAATGACACTGTTGGATCCATGTGTGGTTTGTGAGAAGAACACACATCCAATGACACTAGGTGTGGTTCATGAAAAGAACACACATCCAATGGCACTGGGTGTGGTTCATGAGAAGAACACACATCCAATGACACTGGTTGTGGTTCATGAAATGAACACACATGCAATGACACTAGTGGATCCATGTGTGGTTTGTTTAGAAGAACACACATGCAATGACTCTAACTGTGGTTCATGAAAAGAACAGACATGCAGTGACCCTGGTGGATCCATATGTGGTTTGTGGAAAGAACAGACATGCAATGGCTGTAGCTATGGTTCATGAAAAGAACACACATGTAATGACACTGGTTTATCCATGTGTGGTTTGTGAGAAGAACACAAATGCAATGACTCTAGTTGTGGTTCATGAAAAGAACACACATGCAATGACACTGGTGGATCCATATGTGGTTTGTGGAAGGAACAGACATGCAGTGACTCTAGCTGTGGTTCATGAAAAGAACAGACATGCAATGACATTGGTGGATCCATATGTGGTTTGTGGAAAGAACAGACATGCAATGACTCTAGCTGTGGTTCATGAAAATAATAGACATGCAATGACACTGGTGGATCCATGTGTGGTTCATGAGAAGAACACACATCCAATGACACTGGTGGATCCTTATGTGGTTTGTGAGAAGAACAGACATGCAATGACACTGGCTATGGTTCATGAGAAGAACACACATGCAATGACACTAGTGGATCCATGTCTGGTTTGTGAGAAGAACACACATGCAATGACTCTAGCTGTGGTTCATGAAAAGAACACACATGCAATGACACTATGGATCCATGTATGGTTCGTGATAAGAACACACATGCAATGACACTGGGTGTGGTTCATGAAAAGAATAGACATGCAATGACACTGGTGGAGCCTTATGTGGTTTGTGAGAAGAACTGACATGCAATGACTCTAGCTATGGTTCATGAAAAGAACACACATGCAATGATACTGGTGGATACATGTGTGGTTTGTGAAAAGAATAGACATGCAATCACACTAGGTGGATCCATGTGTGGTTTGTTTAGAGGAACAGACATGCATTGACACTGGGTGTGGTTCATGAAAAGAACAGACATGCAATGACACTGGTAGATCCTTATGTGGTTTGTGAGAAGAACTGACATGCAATGACTCTAGCTATGGTTCATGAAAAGAACACACATGCAATGACACTGGTGGATCCATGTGTGGTTCATGAAAAGAACAAACATCCAATGACACTAGGTGAATCCATCTTTGGTTCATGAAAATAATAGACATGCAATGACTCTATATGTGCTTCATCAAAAGAAAACACGTCCAATGACACGGGTGGATCCATGCGTGGCTTGTGAGAAGAACAGACATGCAATCACACTGGGTGTGGTTCATGAAAAGAACACACATCCAAAGACACTGGTGGATCCATGTGTGGTTTGTGGAAAGAACATACATGCAATGACACTGGGTGTGGTTCATGAAAAGAACTCACATGCAATGCCACTGGTGTATCCATGTGTGGTTTGTGGAAAGAACACACATGCAATGACACTTGTTGTGGTTCATGAAAATAACACACATGCAATGACACTGGTGGATCCATGTGTGGTTTGTGAAAAGAACAGACATGCAATCACACTAGGTGGATCCATGTGTGGTTTGTTTAGAGGAACAGACATGCAATGACACTGGGTGTGGTTCATGAAAAGAACAGACATGCAATGACACTGGTGGATCCCTATGTGGTTTGTGAGAAGAACTGACATGCAATGACTCTAGCTATGGTTCATGAAAAGAACACACATGCAATGACACTGGTGGATCCATGTGTGGTTTGTGAAAAGAACAAACATGCAATCACACTAGGTGGATCCATGTGAGGTTCATGAAAAGAATAGACATGCAATTACACTGGTGGATGCATGTGTGGTTTGTGAGAAGAACACATCCAATGACACTGGGTGTGGTTCATGAAAAGAACACACATCCAATGGCACTAGCTGTGGTTCATGAGAAGAACACACATTCAATGACATTGGTGTATCCTTATGTGGTTTTTGAGAAGAACACACATCCAATAACACTGGCTGTGGTTCACGAAAAGAACACACATGCAATGACACTGGTGGATCCATGTGTAGTTCATGAAAAAAATAGACATGCAATGACACTAGGTGTGGTTCATGAAAAGAACAGACATGCAATGATACTGGTGGATCCATGTGTGGTTTGTTTAGAAGAAAACACATGCAATGACTCTAGTTGTGGTTCATGAAAAGAACAGACATGCAATGACACTGGTGGATCCATATGTGGTTTGTGGAAAGAACAGACATGCAATGACACTGGTGGATCCATGTGTGGTTTGTGAGAATAAAACACATGCAATGACTCTAGCTGTATCCATGTGTGGTTCATGAAAAGAACAGACATGCAATGACACTGGTGGATCCATGTGTGGTTTGTGAGAAGAACACACATCCAATGACACTGGGTGTGGTTCATGAAAAGAACACACATCCAATGGCACTGGGTGTGGTTCATGAGAAGAACACACATCCAATGACACTAGTGTATCCTTATGTGGTTTTTGAGAAGAACACACATGCAATGACACTGGCTATGGGTCATGAAAAGAACACACATGCAATGACACTGGTGGATCCATGTGTGGTTCATGAGAAGAACAGACATGCAATGACACTGGGTGTGGTTCATGAAAAGAACAGACATGCAATGACACTAGTGGATCCTTTTGTGGTTTGTGAGAATAACTGACATGCAATGACTCTAGCTATGGTTCATGAAAAGAACACACATGTAATGACACTAGTGGATCCATCTGTGGTTTGTGAAAAGAACTGATATGCAATCACACTAGGTGGATCCATGTGTGGTTTGTTTAGAGGAACAAACATGCAATGACACTGGGTGTGGTTCATGAAAAGAACAGAGATGCAATGACACTAGTGGATCCTTATGTGGTTTGTGAGAAGAACTGACATGCAATGACTCTAGCTATGGTTCATGAAAAGAACACACATGCAATGACACTGGTGGATCCATGTGTGGTTTGTGAAAAGAACAGACAACCAATGACACTAGGTGGATCCATGTGTGGTTCGTGAAAAGAACAGACATGCAATGACTCTAGCTGTGGTTCATGAAAAGAACACACATGCAATGACACTGGTGGATCCATGAGTGGTTTATGAGAAGAACATACATGCAATCACACTGGGTGTGGTTCATGAAAAGAACACACATCCAATGACACTGGTGGATCCATGTGTGGTTTGTGGAAAGAAGAGACATGCAATGACACTTGGTGTGGTTCATGAAAAGAACACACATGGATTGACACTGTGTATCCATGTGTGGTTTGTGGAAAGAACAGACATGCAATCACTCTAGCTGTGGTTCATGAAAAGAAAACACATTTAATGACACTGGTGGATCCATGTGTGGCTTGTGAAAAGAACAGACATGCAATCACACTAGGTCGATCCATGTGTGGTTTGTTTAGAGGAACAGACATGCAATCACACTAGGTGTGGTTCATGAAAAGAACAGACATGCAATGACACTGGTGGATCCCTATGTGGTTTGTGAGAAGAACTGACATGCAATGACTCTAGCTATGGTTCATGAAAAGAACACACATGCAATGACACTGGTGGATCCATGTGTGGTTTGTGAAAAGAACAAACATGCAATCACACTAGGTGGATCCATGTGTGGTTTGTTTAGAGGAACAGACATGCAATGACACTAGTGTGGTTCATCAAAAGAACAAACATGCAATGACACTGGTGGATCCTTATGTGGTTTGTGAGAAGAACTGACATGCAATGACTCTAGCTATAGTTCATAAAAAGAACACACATGCAAGGAGACTGGTGGATCCATGTGTGGTTTGTGAAAAGAACAGACATGCAATGATACTAGGTGGATCCATGTGTGGTTCCTGAAAAGAACAGACATGCAATGACTCTAGTTGTGGTTCATGAAAAGAACACACATGCAATGATATTGGTGGATCCATGTGTGGTTTGTGAGAAGAACATACATGCAATCACACTGGGTGTGGTTCATGAAAAGAACACACATCCAATGACACTAGTGGATCCATGTGTGGTTTGTGGAAAGAACAGACATGCAATGACACTGGGTGTGGTTCATGAAAAGAACACACATGCAATGACACTGGTGTATCCATGTGTGGTTTGTGGAAAGAACACACATGCAATGACTCTAGCTGTGGTTCATGAAAAGAACACACATGCAATGACACTGGTGGAATCATGTGTGGTTTGTGAAAAGAACAGACATGCAATCACACTAGGTGGATCCATGTGTGGTTTGTTTAGAGGAATAGACATGCAATGACACTGGGTGTGGTTCATGAAAAGAACAGACATGGAATGACACTAGTGGATCCCTATGTGGTTTCTGAGAAGAACTGACATGCAATGACTCTAGCTATGGTTCATGAAAAGAACACACATGCAATGACACTGACGGATTCATGTGTGGTTTGTGAAAAGAACAGACATGCAATTACACTGGGTGTGGTTCATGAAAACAACACACATCCAATGACACTGGTGGATCCATGTGTGGTTTGTGGAAAGAATAGACATGCAATGACACTGGGTTTGATTCATGAAAAGAACACACATGCAATGACACTAGTGTATCCTTATGTGGTTTGTGAGAAGAACACACATGCAATGACTCTAGCTGTGGTTCATGAAAAGAACACACATGCAATGATACTGGTGGATCCATGTGTGGTTTTTGAAAAGAATAGACATGCAATCACACTAGGTGGATCCATGTGTGGTTTGTTTAGAGGAACAGACATGCATTGACACTGGGTGTGGTTCATGAAAAGAACAGACATGCAATGACACTAGTAGATCCTTATGTGGTTTGTGAGAAGAACTGACATGCAATGACTCTAGCTATGGTTCATGAAAAGAACACACATGCAATGACACTGGTGGATCCATGTGTGGTTCATGAAAAGAAAAAACATCCAATGACACTAGGTGAATCCATCTTTGGTTCATGAAAATAACAGACATGCAATGACTCTAGTTGTGCTTCATCAAAAGAAAACACGTCCAATGACACGGGTGGATCCATGCGTGGCTTGTGAGAAGAACAGACATGCAATCACACTGGGTGTGGTTCATGAAAAGAACACACATCCAAAGACACTGGTGGATCCACGTGTGGTTTGTGGAAAGAACATACATGCAATGACACTGGGTGTGGTTCATGAAAAGAACTCACATGCAATGCCACTGGTGTATCCATGTGTGGTTTGTGGAAAGAACACACATGCAATGACACTTGTTGTGGTTCATGAAAATAACACACATGCAATGACACTGGTGGATCCATGTGTGGTTTGTGAAAAGAATAGACATGCAATCACACTAGGTGGATCCATGTGTGGTTTGTTTAGAGGAACAGACATGCAATGACACTGGGTGTGGTTCATGAAAAGAGAAGACATGCAATGACACTGGTGGATCCCTATGTGGTTTGTGAGAAGAACTGACATGCAATGACTCTAGCTATGGTTCATGAAAATGACACACATGCAATGACACTAGTGGATCCATGTGTGGTTTGTGAAAAGAACAAACATGCGATCACACTAGGTGGATCCATGTGTGGTTTGTGAAAAGAACACATCCAATGACACTGGGTGTGGTTCATGAAAAGAACACACATCCAATGGCACTAGCTGTGGTTCATGAGAAGAACACACATTCAATGACATTGGTGTAACCTTATGTGGTTTTTGAGAAGAACACACATACAATAACACTGGCTGTGGTTCACGAAAAGAACACACATGCAATGACTCTGGTGGATCCATGTGTAGTTCATGAAAAAAATAGACATGCAATGACACTAGGTGTGGTTCATGAAAAGAACAGACATGCAATGATACTGGTGGATCCATGTGTGGTTTGTTTAGAAGAAAACACATGCAATGACTCTAGTTGTGGTTCATGAAAAGAACAGACATGCAATGACACTGGTGGATCCATATGTGGTTTGTGGAAAGAACAGACATGCAATGACTCTGGTGGATCCACGTGTGGTTTGTGAGAAGAAAACACATGCAATGACTCTAGCTGTATCCATGTGTGGTTCATGAAAAGAACAGACATGCAATGACACTGGTGGATCCATGTGTGGTTTGTGAGAAGAACACACATCCAATGACACTGGGTGTGGTTCATGAAAAGAACACACATCCAATGGCACTGGGTGTGGTTCATGAGAAGAACACACATCCAATGACACTAGTGTATCCTTATGTGGTTTTTGAGAAGAACGCACATGCAATGACACTGGCTATGGGTCATGAAAAGAACACACATGCAATGACACTGGTGGATCCATGTGTGGTTCATGAGAAGAATAGACATGCAATGACACTGGGTGTGGTTCATGAAAAGAACAGACATGCATTGATACTAGTGGATCCATGTGTGGTTTGTTTAGAAGAACACACATGCAATGACTCTACTTGTGGTTCATGAAAAGAATAGACATGCAATAACACTGGTGGATCCATAAATTGTTTGTGGAAAGAACAGACATGCAATGACTCTAGCTATGGTTCATGAAAAGAACACACATGCAATCACACTGGTGTATCCATGTGTGGTTTGTGAGAAGAACACACATGTAATGACTCTAGCTATATCCATGTGTGGTTCATGAAAAGAACACAGATGCAATGACACTGGTGGATCCATGTGTGGGTCATGAGAAGAACAGAGATGCAATGACAGTGGTGGATCCATGTGTGGTTTGTGGAAAGAACAAACATGCAATGACTCTAGTTGTGGTTCATGAAAAGAACACACATGCAATGACACTGGCGGATTCATGTGTGGTTTGTGAAAAGAACAGACATGCAATCACACTGCGTGTGGTTCATGAAAACAACACACATCCAATGACACTGGTGGATCCATGTGTGGTTTGTGGAAAGAACAGACATGCAATGACACTGGGTGTGATTCATGAAAAGAACACACATGCAATGACACTGGTGTATCCTTATGTGGTTTGTGAGAAGAACACACATGCAATGACTCTAGCTGTGGTTCATGAAAAGAACACACATGCAATGACACTGGTGTATCCATATGTGGTTTGTGGAAGGAACAGACATGCAATGACTCTAGTTGTGGTTCATGAAAAGAACAGACATGCAATGACACTGGTGGATCCATATGTTGTTTGGGGAAAGAATAGACATTCAATGACTCTAGCTGTGGTTCATGAAAAGAACAGACATGCAATGACACTGGTGGATCCATGTGTGGTTCATGAGAAGAACACACATCCAATGACACTGGTGGATCCTTATGTGGTTTGTGAGAAGAACAGACATGCAATGAGACTGGCTGTGGTTCATGAGAAGAACACACATGCAATGACATTGGTGGATCTATGTGTGGTTTGTGAGAAGAACACACATGCAATGACTCTAGCAGTGGTTTATGAAAAGAACACACATGCAATGACACTGTGGATCCATGTGTGGTTCATGATAAGAACACACATGCAATGACACTAGGTGTGGTTCATGAAAAGAACAGACATGCGATGACACTGGTGGATCCTTATGTGGTTTGTGAGAAGAACTGACATGCAATGACTCTAGCTATGGTTCATGAAAAGAACACACATGCAATGACACTAGTGGATCCATCTGTGGTTTGTGAAAAGAAGAGATATGCAATCACACTAGGTGGATCCATGTGTGGTTTGTTTAGAGGAACAAACATGCAATGACACTGGGTGTGGTTCATGAAAAGAACAGACATGCAATGACACTAGTGGATCCTTATGTGGTTTGTGAGAAGAACTGACAGGCAATGACTCTAGCTATGGTTCATGAAAAGAACACACATGCAATGACACTGGTGGATCCATGTGTGGTTTGCGAAATGAACAGACAAGCAATGACACTAGGTGGATCCATGTGTGGTTCGTGAAAAGAACAGACATGCAATGACTCTAGCTATGGTTAATGAAAAGAACACACATGCAATGACACTGGTGGATCCATGTGTGGTTTATGAGAAGAACAGACATGCAATCACACTGGGTGTGGTTCATGAAAAGAACACACATCCAATGACACTGGTGGATCCATGTGTGGTTTGTGGAAAGAACAGACATGCAATGACACTGGGTGTGGTTCATGAAAAGAACACACATGCAATGACACTGGTGCATCCTTATGTGGTTTGTGAGATGAACACACATGTAATGACTCTAGCTGTGTTTCATGAAAAGAACACAAATTTAACGACACTGGTGGATCCATATGTGGTTTGTGGAAGGAACAGACATGCAATGACTCTAGTTGTGGTTCATGAAAAGAACAGACATGCAATGACACTGGTGGATCCATATGTGGTTTGTGGAAAGAATAGACATGCAATGACTCTAGCTGTGGTTCATGAAAAGAACAGACATGCAATGACACTGGTGGATCCATGTGTGGTTCATGAGAAGAACACACATCCAATGACACTGGTGGATCCTTATGTGGTTTGTGAGAGAACAGACATGCAATGAGACTGGCTGTGGTTCGTGAGAAGAACACACATGCAATGACATTGATGGATCTGTGTGTGGTTTGTGAGAAGAACACACATGCAATGACTCTAGCTGTGGTTTATCAAAAGAACACACATGCAATGACACTGTGGATCCATGTGTGGTTCATGATAAGAACACACATGCAATGACACTAGCTGGTGGTTCATGAAAAGAACAGACATGCAATGACACTGGTGGATCCTTATGTGGTTTGTGAGAAGAACTGACATGCAATGACTCTAGCTATGGTTCATGAAAAGAACACACATGCAATGACACTAGTGGATCCATCTGTGGTTTGTGAAAAGAACTGATATGCAATCACACTAGGTGGATCCATGTGTGGTTTGTTTAGAGGAACAAACATGCAATGACACTTGGTGTGGTTCATGAAAAGAAAAGACATGCAATGACACTAGTGGATCCTTATGTGGTTTGTGAGAAGAACTAACATGCAATGACTCTAGCTATGGTTCATGAAAAGAACACACATGCAATGACACTGGTGGATCCATGTGTGGTTTGTGAAAAGAACAGACAAGCAATGACACTAGGTGGATCCATGTGTGGTTCGTGAAAAGAACAGACATGCAATGACTCTAGCTGTGGTTCATGAAAAGAACACACATGCAATGACACTGGTGGATCCATGTGTGGTTTATGAGAAGAACAGACATGCAATCACACTGGGTGTGGTTCATGAAAAGAACACACATCCAATGACACTGGTGGATCCATGTGTGGTTTGTGGAAAGAAGAGACATGCAATGACACTTGGTGTGGTTCATGAAAAGAACACACATGGATTGACACTGGTGTATCCATGTGTGGTTTGTGGAAAGAACAGACATGCAATCACTCTAGCTGTGGTTCATGAAAAGAAAACACATTTAATGACACTGGTGGATCCATGTGTGGTTTGTGAAAAGAACAGACATGCAATCACACTAGGTCGATCCATGTGTGGTTTGTTTAGAGGAACAGACATTCAATGACACTGGGTGTGGTTCATGAAAAGAATAGACATGCAATGACACTGGTGGATCCCTATGTGGTTTGTGAGAAGAACTGACATGCAATGACTCTAGCTATGGTTCATGAAAAGAACACACATGCAATGACACTGGAGGATCCATGTGTGGTTTGTGAAAAGAACAGACATGCAATCACACTAGGTGGATCCATGTGTGGTTTGTTTAGAGGAATAGACATGCAATGACACTAGTGTGGTTCATGAAAAGAACAGACATGCAATGACACTGGTGGATCCTTATGTGGTTTGTGAGAAGAACTGACATGCAATGACTCTAGCTATAGTTCATAAAAAGAACACACATGCAATGAGACTGGTGGATCCATGTGTGGTTTGTGAAAAGAACAGACATGCAATGACACTAGGTGGATCCATGTGTGGTTCATGAAAAGAACACATGCAATGACTCTAGCTGTGGTTCATGAAAAGAACACACATGCAATGACACTGGCGGATTCATCTGTGGTTTGTGAAAACAACAGACATGCAATCACACTGGGTGTGGTTCATGAAAACAACACACATCCAATGACACTGGTGGATCCATGTGTGGTTTGTGGAAAGAACAGACATGCAATGACATTGGGTGTGGTTCATGAAAAGAACACACATGCAATGACACTGGTGTATCCATGTGTGGTTTGTGGAAAGAACACACATGCAATGACTCTAGCTGTGGTTCATGAAAATAAAACACATTTAATGACACTGGTGGATCTATGTGTGGTTTGTGAAAGAAACAGACATGCAATCACACTAGGTGGATCCATGTGTGGTTTGTTTAGAGGAACAGACATGCAATGACACTGGGTGTGGTTCATGAAAAGAACACACATGCAATGACACTGGTGGATCCTTATGTGGTTTGTGAGAAGAACTGACATGCAATGACTCTAGCTATGGTTCATGAAAAGAACACACATGCAATGACACTAGGTGTATCCATGTGTGGTTCATGAAAAGAACAGACATGCAATGACTCTAGCTGTGGTTCATGAAAAGAACACACATGCAATGACATGAAAAGAACACACATGCAATGACATGAAAAGAACACACATGCAATGACACTGGTGTATCCTTTTGTGGTTTGTGAGAAGAACACACATGCAATGACTCTAGCTGTGGTTCATGAAAAGAACACACATTTAATGACACTGGTGGATCCATATGTGGTTTGTGGAAGGAACAGACATGCAATGACTCTAGTTGTGGTTCATGAAAAGAACAGACATGCAATGACACTGGTGGATCCATATGTGGTTTGTGGAAAGAATAGACATGCAATGACTCTAGCTGTGGTTCATGAAAAAAACAGACATGCAATGACATTGGTAGATCCATGTGTGGTTCATGAGAAGAACACACATCCAATGACACTGGTGGATCCTTATGTGGTTTGTGAGAAGAACAGACAGCAATGAGACTGGCTGTGGTTCATGAGAAGAACACACATGCAATGACATTGGTGGATCTGTGTGTGGTTTGTGAGAAGAACACACATGCAATGACTCTAGCTGTGGTTTATGAAAAGAACACACATGTAATGACACTGTGGATCCATGTGTGGTTCATGATAAGAACACACATGCAATGACACTATGTGTGGTTCATGATAATAACAGACATGCAATGACACTGGTGGATCCATATGTGGTTTGTGGAAAGAATAGACATGCAATGATTCTAGCTGTGGTTCATGAAAAGAACAGACATGCAACGACACTGGTGGATCCATGTGAGGTTCATGAGAAGAACACACATCCAATGACACTGGTGGATCCTTATGTGGTTTGTGAGAAGAATAGACATGCAATGAGACTGGCTGTGGTTCATGAGAAGAACACACATGCAATGATATTGGTGCATCTGTGTGTGGTTTGTGAGAAGAACCCACATGCAATGACATTGGTGGATCTGTGTGTGGTTTCTCAGAAGAACACACATGCAATGACTCTAGCTGTGGTTTATGAAAAGAACACACATGCAATGACACTGTGGATCCATGTGTGGTTCATGATAAGAACACACATGCAATGACACTGGGTGTGGTTCATGATAAGAACAGACATGCAATGACACTGGGTGTGGTTCATGAAAAGAACAGACATGCAATGACACTGGTGGATCCTTATGTGGTTTGTGAGAAGAACTGACATGCAATGACTCTAGCTATGGTTCATGAAAAGAACACACATGCAATGACACTAGTGGATCCATCTGTGGTTTGTGAAAAGAACAGATATGCAATCACACTAGGTGGATCCATTTGTGGTTTGTTTAGAGGAACAAACATGCAATGACACTGGGTGTGGTTCATGAAAAGAACAGACATGCAATGACACTAGTGGATCCTTATGTGGTTTGTGATAAGAACTGACATGCAATGACTCTAGCTATGGTTCATGAAAAGAACACATATGCAATGACACTGGTGGATCCATGTGTGGTTTGTGAAAAGAACAGACAAGCAATGACACTAGGTGGATCCATGTGTGATTCATGAAAAGAACAGACATGCAATGACTCTAGCTGTGGTTCATGAAAAGAACACACATGCAATGACACTAGTGGATCCATGTGTGGTTTGTGAAAAGAACAAACATGCAATCACACTAGGTGGATCCATGTGTGGTTTGTGAGAACATACATGCAATCACACTGGGTGTGGTTCATGAAAAGAACACACATCCAATGACACTAGTGGATCCATGTGTGGTTTGTGGAAAGAAGAGACATGCAATGACACTTGGTGTGGTTCATGAAAAGACCACACATGGATTGACACCGGTGGATCCCTATGTGGTTTGTGAGAAGAACTGACATGCAATGACTCTATCTATGGTTCATGAAAAGAACACACATGCAATGACACTGGTGGATCCATGTGTGGTTTTTGAAAAGAACAAACATGCAATCACACTAGGTGGATCCATGTGTGGTTTGTTTAGAGGAACAGACATGCAATGACCCTGGTGTGGTTCATGAAAAGAGCAGACATGCAATGACACTGGTGGATCCTTATGTGGTTTGTGAGAAGAACTGACATGCAATGCCTCTAGCTATGGTTCATGAAAAGAACGCACATGCAATGACACTAGTGGATCCATATTTGGTTTGTGAAAAGAACAGATATACAATCACACTAGGTGGATCCAAGTGTGGTTTGTTTAGAGGAACAAACATGCAATGGCACTGGGTGTGCTTCATGAAAAGAACAAACATGCAATGACACTAGTGGATCCTTATGTGGTTTGTGAGAAGAACTGACATGCAATGACTCTAGATATGGTTGATGAAAAGAACACACATGCAATGACACTGGTGGATCCATGTGTGGTTTGTGAGAAGAACAGACATGCAATCACACTGGGTGTGGTTCATGAAAAGAATACACATCCAATGACACTGGTGGATCCATGTGTGGTTTGTGGAAAGAAGAGACATGCAATGACACTTGGTGTGGTTCATTAAAAGAACACACATGCAATGACACTGGTGTATCCATGTGTGGTTTGTAGAAAGAACACACATGCAATCACTCTAGCTATGGTTCATGAAAAGAAAACACATTTAATGACACTGGTGGATCCATGTGTGGTTTGTGAAAAGAACAGACATGCAATCACACTAGGTGGATCCATGTGTGGTTTGTTTACAGGAACAGACATGCAATGACACTAGGTGTGGTTCGTGAAAAGAACAGACATGCAATGACACTGGTGGATCCATATGTGGTTTGTGGAAGGAACAGACATGCAATGACTCTAGCTGTGGTTCATGAAAAGAACGGACATGCAATGACACTGGTGGATCCATATGTGGTTTGTGGAAAGAATAGACATGCAATGACACAAGCTGTGGTTCATGAGAAGAACACACATGCAATGACACTGGTGGATCCATGTGTGGTTTATGAGAAGAACACACATCCAATGACACTGGTGGATCCTTATGTGGTTTGTGAGAAGAACAGACATGTAATGAGACTGGTTGTGGTTCATGAGAAGAACACACATGCAATGACACTGGCGGATCCCTATGTGGTTTGTGAGAAGAACTGACATGCAATGACTCTATCTATGGTTCATGAAAAGAACACATGTGCAATGACACTGGTGGATCCATGTGGTTTGTGAAAAGAAGACATGCAATCACACTAGGTGGATCCATGTGTGGTTTGTTTAGAGGAATAGACATGCAATGACACTGGTGTGGTTCATGAAAAGAACAGACATGCAATGACACTTGTGGATCCTTATGTGGTTTGTGAGAAGAACTGACATGCAATGACTCTAGCTATGGTTCATAAAAATAACACACATGCAATGACACTGGTGCATCCATGTGTGGTTTGTGAGAAGAACATACATGCAATCACACTGGGTGTGGTTCATGAAAAGAACACACATCCAATGACACTGGTGGATCCATGTGTGGTTTGTGGAAAGAACAGACATGCAATGACACTTGTTGTGCTTCATGAAAAGAACACACATGGATTGACACTGGGGTATCCATGTGTGGTTTGTGGAAAGAACACACATGCAATCACTCTAGCTGTGGTTCATGAAAAGAAAACACATTTAATGGCACTGGTGGATCCATGTGTGGTTTGTGAAAAGAACAGACATGCAATCACACTAGGTGGATCCATGTGTGGTTTGTTTAGAGGAACAGACATGCAATCACACTGGGTGTGGTTCATGAAAAGAACAAACATGCAATGACACTGGTGGATCCCTATGTGGTTTGTGAGAAGAACTGACATGCAATGACTCTAGCTATGGTTCATGAAAAGAACACACATGCAATGACACTGGTGGATCCATGTGTGGTTTGTGAAAAGAACAGACATGCAATCACACTAGGTGTATCCATGTATGGTTTGTGAGAAGAACACACATCCAACGACACTGGGTGTGGTTCATGAAAAGAACACACATCCAATGGCACTGGCTGTGGTTCATGAGAAGAACACACATCCAATGACACTGGTGTATCCTTATGTGGTTTTTGAGAAGAACACACATCCAATGACACTGGCTGTGGTTCATGAAAAGAACACACATGCAATGACACTGGTGGATCCATGTGTTGTTCATGAGAAGAACAGACATGCAATGACACTGGGTGTGGTTCATGAAAAGACCAGACATGCAATGATACTGGTGGATCCATGTGTGGTTTTTGTAACGAACAGACATGCAATGACTCTAGCTGTGGTTCATGAAAAGAACAGACATGCAATGACACTGGTGGATCCATGTTTGGTTTATGGAAAGAACAAACATGCAATGACTCTAGCTGTGGTTCATGAAAAGAACAAACATGGAAATACACTGGTGGATCCATGTGTGGTTCATGAGAAGAACACAAATCCAATGACACTAGTGGATCCTTATGTGGTTTGTGAGAAGAATAGACAGGCAATGACACTGGTTGTGGTTTATGAGAAGAACACACATGCAATGACACTGGTGTATCCTTATGTGGTTTGTGAGAAGAACACACATGCAATGACTCTAGCTATGGTTCATGAAAATAACACACATGCAATGCCACTGGTGGATCCATGTGTGGTTCATGAGAAGAACACACATCCAATGACACTGGTGGATCCTTATGTGGTTTGTGAGAAGAACAGACATGTAATGAGACTGGTTGTGGTTCATGAGAAGAACACACATGCAATGACACTGGCGGATCCCTATGTGGTTTGTGAGAAGAACTGACATGCAATGACTCTATCTATGGTTCATGAAAAGAACACACAGGCAATGACACTGGTGGATCCATGTGTGGTTTGTGAAAAGAACAGACATGCAATCACACTAGGTGGATCCATGTGTGGTTTGTTTAGAGGAATAGACATGCAATGACACTGGTGTGGTTCATGAAAAGAACAGACATGCAATGACACTTGTGGATCCTTATGTGGTTTGTGAGAAGAACTGACATGCAATGACTCTAGCTATGGTTCATAAAAATAACACACATGCAATGACACTGGTGCATCCATGTGTGGTTTGTGAGAAGAACATACATGCAATCACACTGGGTGTGGTTCATGAAAAGAACACACATCCAATGACACTGGTGGATCCATGTGTGGTTTGTGGAAAGAACAGACATGCAATGACACTTGTTGTGCTTCATGAAAAGAACACACATGGATTGACACTGGGGTATCCATGTGTGGTTTGTGGAAAGAACACACATGCAATCACTCTAGCTGTGGTTCATGAAAAGAAAACACATTTAATGGCACTGGTGGATCCATGTGTGGTTTGTGAAAAGAACAGACATGCAATCACACTAGGTGGATCCATGTGTGGTTTGTTTAGAGGAACAGACATGCAATCACACTGGGTGTGGTTCATGAAAAGAACAAACATGCAATGACACTGGTGGATCCCTATGTGGTTTGTGAGAAGAACTGACATGCAATGACTCTAGCTATGGTTCATGAAAAGAACACACATGCAATGACACTGGTGGATCCATGTGTGGTTTGTGAAAAGAACAGACATGCAATCACACTAGGTGTATCCATGTATGGTTTGTGAGAAGAACACACATCCAACGACACTGGGTGTGGTTCATGAAAAGAACACACATCCAATGGCACTGGCTGTGGTTCATGAGAAGAACACACATCCAATGACACTGGTGTATCCTTATGTGGTTTTTGAGAAGAACACACATCCAATGACACTGGCTGTGGTTCATGAAAAGAACACACATGCAATGACACTGGTGGATCCATGTGTTGTTCATGAGAAGAACAGACATGCAATGACACTGGGTGTGGTTCATGAAAAGACCAGACATGCAATGATACTGGTGGATCCATGTGTGGTTTTTGTAACGAACAGACATGCAATGACTCTAGCTGTGGTTCATGAAAAGAACAGACATGCAATGACACTGGTGGATCCATGTTTGGTTTATGGAAAGAACAAACATGCAATGACTCTAGCTGTGGTTCATGAAAAGAACAAACATGGAAATACACTGGTGGATCCATGTGTGGTTCATGAGAAGAACACAAATCCAATGACACTAGTGGATCCTTATGTGGTTTGTGAGAAGAATAGACAGGCAATGACACTGGTTGTGGTTTATGAGAAGAACACACATGCAATGACACTGGTGTATCCTTATGTGGTTTGTGAGAAGAACACACATGCAATGACTCTAGCTATGGTTCATGAAAATAACACACATGCAATGCCACTGGTGGATCCATGTGTGGTTCATGAGAAGAACACACATGAAATGACACTGAGTGTGGTTCATGAAAAGAACATACATGTAATGACACTGGTGGATCCTTATGTGGTTTGTGAGAAGAACTGACATGCAATGACTCTAGCTATGGTTCATGAAAAGAACACACATGTAGTGACACTGGTGGATCCATGTGTGGTTTGTGAAAAAAACAGACATGCAATCACACTAGGTGGATCCATGTGTGGTTCATGAGAAGAACACAAATCCAATGACACTAGTGGATCCTTATGTGGTTTGTGAGAAGAATAGACAGGCAATGACACTGGTTGTGGTTTATGAGAAGAACACACATGCAATGACACTGGTGTATCCTTATGTGGTTTGTGAGAAGAACACACATGCAATGACTCTAGCTATGGTTCATGAAAATAACACACATGCAATGCCACTGGTGGATCCATGTGTGGTTCATGAGAAGAACACACATCCAATGACACTGGTGGATCCTTATGTGGTTTGTGAGAAGAACAGACATGTAATGAGACTGGTTGTGGTTCATGAGAAGAACACACATGCAATGACACTGGCGGATCCCTATGTGGTTTGTGAGAAGAACTGACATGCAATGACTCTATCTATGGTTCATGAAAAGAACACACAGGCAATGACACTGGTGGATCCATGTGTGGTTTGTGAAAAGAACAGACATGCAATCACACTAGGTGGATCCATGTGTGGTTTGTTTAGAGGAATAGACATGCAATGACACTGGTGTGGTTCATGAAAAGAACAGACATGCAATGACACTTGTGGATCCTTATGTGGTTTGTGAGAAGAACGACATGCAATGACTCTAGCTATGGTTCATTAAAATAACACACATGCAATGACACTGGTGCATCCATGTGTGGTTTGTGAGAAGAACATACATGCAATCACACTGGGTGTGGTTCATGAAAAGAACACACATCCAATGACACTGGTGGATCCATGTGTGGTTTGTGGAAAGAACAGACATGCAATGACACTTGTTGTGCTTCATGAAAAGAACACACATGGATTGACACTGGGGTATCCATGTGTGGTTTGTGGAAAGAACACACATGCAATCACTCTAGCTGTGGTTCATGAAAAGAAAACACATTTAATGGCACTGGTGGATCCATGTGTGGTTTGTGAAAAGAACAGACATGCAATCACACTAGGTGGATCCATGTGTGGTTTGTTTAGAGGAACAGACATGCAATCACACTGGGTGTGGTTCATGAAAAGAACAAACATGCAATGACACTGGTGGATCCCTATGTGGTTTGTGAGAAGAACTGACATGCAATGACTCTAGCTATGGTTCATGAAAAGAACACACATGCAATGACACTGGTGGATCCATGTGTGGTTTGTGAAAAGAACAGACATGCAATCACACTAGGTGTATCCATGTATGGTTTGTGAGAAGAACACACATCCAACGACACTGGGTGTGGTTCATGAAAAGAACACACATCCAATGGCACTGGCTGTGGTTCATGAGAAGAACACACATCCAATGACACTGGTGTATCCTTATGTGGTTTTTGAGAAGAACACACATCCAATGACACTGGCTGTGGTTCATGAAAAGAACACACATGCAATGACACTGGTGGATCCATGTGTTGTTCATGAGAAGAACAGACATGCAATGACACTGGGTGTGGTTCATGAAAAGACCAGACATGCAATGATACTGGTGGATCCATGTGTGGTTTTTGTAAGGAACAGACATGCAATGACTCTATGTGGTTCATGAAAAGAACACATGCAATGACACTGGTGGATCCATGTTTGGTTTATGGAAAGAACAAACATGCAATGACTCTAGCTGTGGTTCATGAAAAGAACAAACATGGAAATACACTGGTGGATCCATGTGTGGTTCATGAGAAGAACACAAATCCAATGACACTAGTGGATCCTTATGTGGTTTGTGAGAAGAATAGACAGGCAATGACACTGGTTGTGGTTTATGAGAAGAACACACATGCAATGACACTGGTGTATCCTTATGTGGTTTGTGAGAAGAACACACATGCAATGACTCTAGCTATGGTTCATGAAAATAACACACATGCAATGCCACTGGTGGATCCATGTGTGGTTCATGAGAAGAACACACATGAAATGACACTGAGTGTGGTTCATGAAAAGAACATACATGTAATGACACTGGTGGATCCTTATGTGGTTTGTGAGAAGAACTGACATGCAATGACTCTAGCTATGGTTCATGAAAAGAACACACATGTAGTGACACTGGTGGATCCATGTGTGGTTTGTGAAAAAAACAGACATGCAATCACACTAGGTGGATCCATGTGTGGTTCATGAAAAGAACAGACATGCAATGACACTGGTGGATCCATGCGTGGTTTGTGGAAAGAACAAACATGCAATGACACTGGGTGTGGTTCATGAAAATAACACACATGCAATGACACTGGTGTATCCTTACGTGGTTTGTGAGAAGAACACACATGCAATGACTCTAGCTGTGGTTCATGAAAAGAACACACTTGCAATGACACTGGTGGATCCATATGTGGTTTATGGAAGGAACAAACATGCAATGACTCTAGCTGTGGTTCATGAAAAGAACAGACATGCAATGACACTGGTGGATCCATATGTGGTTTGTGGAAAGAACAGACATGCAATGCCATTGGTTGATCCATGTATTTCATTATAAAAGACACTCACTTTCCATTTTTATACTACTTAGTTTTGCCCTTGGTTTTTTGATACTACTCAGTTTTGCTCCCCTCTCTCTATCTTTCGTAGAAGCCCAAACTTGTGCTCAGTCTATTTGCTACTCCCTGATTGGTTGTCATAGTTGTCATGCGGATCATGCGCACTAACCGTTGATTCTGTGTGATCCAACGATGATCGTTGCACACGTTGTGCCCTTGATAGTACAGCGTGAGACAGCACGGACGTCTCCCTCAGCGAGACTTCTACAAGAAGGAACACGATGCCGTCCATGGAAAAAGTCGTCGAGCGGTCATGTCATGTTTAATCAAGTCTGAAAAGCCTACTACTACTACTACTACTATGCCACAACACATGCGTCATCGAGTGCACGATCGTCGATGGACAGCTGCAATTTATTTCCACTTGATTTTAATAAGACATATCCCATTTTTTATGCAGCGGCTCTCAATCTCACTTCCAACTAGGCCCCGTCATAAGAAACTTGCACGCGCTAGCCAGAGGCCGAAGAGCTGAGCTCGACGAGACCTAACATCCCTGCCTTCATCGAGTCACTCGCAGTCATCAACACATCCATCTACCCGATCTAGCACAACCCCACAAATCTCGCCGTACAGCCACCTACCTTCCCCTCTGCATTTCCACTTTTAACTATCGCCAATTTTAGGGTCGTGTCAAACTTCGTACATAGAAATTGTGTACGCGCCCTTTGCATGTGGCTTAATACAGAACTGCCATGCATGGCCCGAGAAAAAACGTGACGCGTGACGCATCGGGTGCAGTCTGCACGGCTGGCGCATTGCATGCTGGTGCAACGAAACATGCCTTGCTTCCATCCACCTTAACTATAGATCCCCTCTCTGCTCACTCTCGCTCACTCTTGCTCACTCTCCCCACGCAACCCTCTCCACTGTCCCACCAGCATCCGCAAACTCCTGAGAATACCTCGTCCGTGCTAGCGATGGTGGAGGAGGATAAGGTGGCCATCGTCGCCTCCGAGACCGCTGGCAAGGAGGCCCCCGTCTCCTCGCCGGTCCCCCTCGACACGTTGAAAGCAACTGTCGTCCCTGTCCAGGCCCCAGTTGAGCCATCGATGGCAGCCGTCGTTCCCGTTCAGGCCCCCGTCCCCGCTATCGACGGGGTCGCCGAAGAGGAGCCCCCCGCCGGCGAGGAGACCGCCGATCACAAGCAGATCAAGCACTTCTTGGGCACCTACGATCCAGATAAGTACATCGCTCCGCTGAACCCCTATGACACCAGCATCGACGACCCATGGTCGGAGGTAACTAGGGTTTGCTCCCCTCCCCTGGTTCTTCTACCGTTCCCATCGTTGGATGCTAGATCTTGGCTTATTAGGATTCGCTCGTTCACATTTCGATTGCTCGGTCTTCTTACATCATCTACTCCCCCATTTTCCTTTTCTTCCAATAGGTTTCCGGCAGCAACGTCTTCAGCGATGATGAGTCCATCCACACCAAGACTCGTCAGGTGCTGAGGAGGTTGCATGCCGGCCAGTACGACACCTTCTTTAGGGGCGGCTCCCGGCGCTACCCCTTCTGCAAGGGGATCGCCTCCTACTGGGTGAGTCTCGCCGGCACCGACTTCAACTCCTTACTGAAGCATGCAGAGGCCCCGGGCTCCGGCATCCACAAAGGCGGCGAGCGCGA
Organism: Avena insularis; assembly: GCA_023614405.1. Taxonomy (NCBI): domain Eukaryota; kingdom Viridiplantae; phylum Streptophyta; class Magnoliopsida; order Poales; family Poaceae; genus Avena; species Avena insularis. The sequence goes on from CM042690.1 coordinate 512,017,777, forward strand.
GACCGTGAACATCAACGCCTACATTGCTGAACACCGGGCTCTCGGCATTCACCTCCGAAACCTCCAGCGGGTGGCCATCAAAGAGGGTCGCATGCCTCCAATCAGGCCCAAGGCCCCCAAGATCAAGGGACTGGGCAGCAAGAAGTGGAGGAAGCGCCAGAGGGAGGAGGCGGAGGCGTGGGCACATGAAGGACGGGTTGGATGTGTCCTTGAAAGTATCACATCATGCGTATTGCCGCTAAGCAGCTTCTTTTGATTTTCTATATTTTGCTTGCATCCTATTTCTGGCTGAATGCATCGAACCTCGTTAAGCAACCTACTTTCTATTGCTATATCCTATTTAGCTGCGCACAGCTATATCTACATTTGTTTTGTTTTTTGAATGAATGTATTCTGCTTGGTGTGATTTGCTGCTCTAGATTTGCTACCTGATCGGAGGCAAAAAGAGGTCGAAAAGGGAATGAATTATCGAAGAGAGAATCTTCTCTAGATTTGTTACCAATTTAGGCAAAATGAAACATATCTGTTTAGCGAGAGAGGAAAGGGGTACTCTTTCAAACTGCTAGTTAACGAGCTACCATCTTGACAAGCTACAAGACACATACATAAACATAACACAAAGAGGGTTAAATTTATTTTTACTACTCTCACTTGAGGTGCTAGACATCTTGACAAGCTAAATGAGTTCCACAAAACAGAAACATAACACTAAGAAGTAAAATTTAATTCACTTCTCATCAGACCACTTGAGGCGCTTGCCATCGTTCCTAGGCAACCAACTGCGATCATTCCAGATGGACCTTACATTATTGGCCCTCCACAGCTCATGAAATGCAAGTTTGTCCCACTTGGGATCTGACTTGGCTTCCCTATCTTCAGGATCCTGCGGCACAATTAGCGGTGCATCATATACCTGATTGTTCCCGCTAAAAGATGCTACCTCTCGCTTGTCGCTCACCTGCATCCTCTCGTGAGTCGCTTCGCTTCACAAGCTCTTCTTCACCGCTTCGCAGCCTCTCTGTCAGCTGCTTCAGATTCAGCCATTTCCTTTGCATATGCAGCTTCAAACTCAGCTATTCTGCATTTTCTACAAAGGGCTCCCCTAAGCTCGTCTTCCCTCTTGCAAATAAGGCAAAACGCGAGGTAACGTAGAAAAAAATGGATCTTCTTGTACAACTGGTAGGTCACGTAAGCATCTATGGCTGCATACTTTAGGTTTATATCAGACAACGGCCACTCGTCCTAGAAATTGTGCCTATCCGTAGGGAAATCTTCCTTCATTTTGTCGTACGACTCATCGAGGATTCTACTTGCGAGTGATGCCATTCCATCCTTCCTCGAGCCCCCTAGGATCTTGACAAGACGCTGAATATCGATCCAGTTGTGCACAGGAATTATAATTCCCTCTTGATAAAGTTTCAAAAAATCAGTTGTATTGTCGACAATGTAGAAAACAATTTCCTTTTCTACAAGGAACTGGCACAGCGCCGGACAATTCTTGTCAGTCCTGAAAGTATGTTGTTTGTCATCACCAAAATTTGTAACTACAAATATTTTGTCAATGCAAGATCATCATCTAAATATAATTTTGAAAAGTTTAGTAAATGCAAGATCAAGACTCTCAATATTGTCTTGTCATAGTTTATTTGGTCCTAAATAAAATCCAGTAGTTGCAAGATGACCAAATGGATAAAGAACAAGAGGAGAAAACCCTAAAAGCGGTTAGCTACAGAGAGAAGATCTACAAACCAGGAGAGGTGGTAGACAAGGACGTGTTTCCTCATGGTCAGTTGAACGATGGCGACTCCACTCCCTTCATATGGGTGCTCCGGGTGTACTCGAGGTCCAATCCCACAAACTTGTCCTCGTCTTTCTCAAGCCAACCCTCGTACATCCTCAGGACACGCACCACTGTCTCCTCCTTGTTGGTGTAGACAATGTCTATCTTCTTATTGTCATGGGTAGTGAAGCTTGTCTCTAGAGTGCGACGACCTTCCATGGCGGCAAGGAGAAGACGGGAAGAAGACATATGACAGGAAGAAGAAGAGGAGTGGTTTATGCGAGGCAAGGGAACGGTGGAACCGTAAATGCGCTTTTAAGGTAGTGGTTAATGACGGGGATAGAAGTCCAAGGAGATACGCGTGGCGGTGGCCATTCCAGCTTCTGAGTAAACAAAAAATAATTATAATGACGATACATGTGCCCTGTTTTGTCACGTTAATACACTGGGCAGGGGGTGTTTTCCTATCCGCTGTGCCAACGCTGCAAGCCTACGTGACAGCCACCCCACCTAAGCGACAGGAGCGACATAATGGCGAGAACTGACAGGGGGGGCCAACTTGACGGCTGTTAGCCTGATATTTTGTATTGAAACGTAAAGTTGAATTCGTGCCAAAAAAGACCCTCTGAGTATTTGGCACGCCAACTTTGGGCAACACAGCTGATTGTAAGCAACTTGGGTACCGCGTTGCCTGGCCACCCCAACTTTCGGACCGCAAAATGATATTCTCTCAAGAGGTAATGCATGCCTGGCAGCAAATTTCTATTTACAAGGATTACAACTTCGCACTAAAGAAGACCGCCAAAATGCAGAATCCCACCATCCACTACTTCACCACCTTCTTGTCGAATTCAATATTCGCAAAGGGAGACACCGAGGCGATGGCTAGTCCTGAGATGAGCATCATATACATGGCTCTTCACCCCGACATGGTCCACAAGGTTAACCTTGGGGCCCTACTCATTCAACAATTCTGTCAATAGAGTTCGGCGCATTCAGGTGTATTCGTTGTAGTGGGTTGGTAACCCAGATTGCTTACGTGCATGAGATTCCTATACCTGTGGGATGACTTGTCCCTAGAAGCAAGTATCTGGATGCTAACCATATGGCTAGCACAAAATTTATGGGTATTTATTAGCAAAATGAGTGGTTCCGTGCTTATCAGTTTTAACTTGAGCCTAACGGTGCTATTCACCAATAACTTCTTCCTTTTGCACAAGCTTTTGGTTTGCTAGGTAGACAAGACTGGGTTCTTAGTGAAGAAGACTTCACACATATAAGGATCGCATCCGGAAGGATGGAAAATCCAGGAGGTAACCTAGTTTGGGAAGGAGAAGAACTTGACCTAGCACAACAGTAGCGGAAGCATGGCCAAGGTAGGGGCGACTATGGCTCGGATGACTATGGCCAGCAACACCAGTTCCAACAACCACAGTTCTAGCAACAACACTACCAACAACAGCAGCACAACATGCCACTATCGGAGATTGAAGTCCTGCGAAGGAACTGGGGTACAAACAAGCCCCGGATTCGTGAGGGGACTGAACACATACTTAGGTTTTCTTGACAATGATGGTAGCGATGGAACTCACACACGACATAGAGATGACATGGTGGTTTTTAATCCAGGTTCAGGACCCTCGTGAGGAGGTAAGCCCTACTCCTGCTTGGTTGTATTGCTCTCGGTGCGTTGATAGGGTATAATGGTGAGTGAAAACCTAGGGTTTTAGATCATAAGGATCGACCCCGTAAGGATGGGATGGATCCCCTTTTATAGTGGCACTAGACCTCTTCCCTCAATTCTTGGCAGGAAGGGTCACCACATTACTGCCTAAGGAGAGCTAGCGTGCACCCCTACTTTACATGGACTAGGTCTAGGGTCTACAGGGAGCTCCAGTCCAAAGCAGCGGTCACCTGGTGACGTCCCCTCTGCGGTGACGAGAAATCTTATGTCCTCTCGCACCAAAGCGGTAATGCTGAGCTTTGAGGAGCGTCGGTGTCGTCGGCCCTGCTTTAGCATGGAAAAAACCAGCCAACTTCTTCTTTAACCGAGGAGGGCTGCACGGATGGGTGAAAAGCGGATCTACCCATTGGGTTGTCGTCTTTCCTTTGTGAAGCAACATGAGGGGCGACGTAGATATTTGTTGGAGGGAACCATTGCCTCACCGAGGGTCCTAGCGCTGGTTCCGACGTCCTCGGTGAGGCTTTGGTCTTGAGGGGCACTATAGTGGACCTAGCCCTAAGCCAGCACTCCACACTCTTCTTGGCCTCTTGAAAGGATCCTGCCTCTTGAGACTGCTAGTAGAGGTGCGGCAAGGCCCCATAAACCGTTGGGTCGTGGTACCACATGTGTCACGGACCCGACAGTAGCCCCTGGGCACTTGGCTTGCACGTGTCCGCTGATAGAGATGGAGAGTCAAAAAGGGGCCATCTGGTGTTAGGCCCACGTCGATCGTGTCAGTGCACAATCTCTGAGGAACCCATCGGAGTCGTCCATGCAGGTTCGGAGCAGGAAGGTGACCATCAGAGGTGGGAACCGCCACTGCTGTTGTTTGGTCTTGAAGCTCTCTCCTTCTGGAAAAGCCGAGCCTGTGCCCGAACTGTTCATTCCGTCTTCTGCCGCCACCATCTCATTATTTCCCTGCACCCACCGCCATCTCTTTGTTTCTCTAGTTCCTGCCATGGAACCTAAGAGGGCCCGCGATGCCTCAGCCATGGCAGGCGCACTAGAGGCAAGTAACCACATTCTCCCTAAGTCGAAGATCGTCAATGAGGAGGGCCTGGAGAAACTCCGGTGTCCTCGGGCACCAACGAATGGGGCGCCACTCGGATGTGGTCCGGCCCGGCAGGCCAACTCGACTAGCCATTCACCACGTACCCTGACTTCACACACTTCATCACCGCCGGGCTGGTGCCGTCGTCCTCCCCCTTCTTCCTCGCCATCCTTGAACATTATTGAATTCAGTTGCTCTACCTCCATTCACACAGGGTGGCCCTCCTTGACATATTTGCATTCTAGTGCGAGGCCTTTGTGGGGGTGGCACCACCGGTGGTGTTGTTTAGGCACTTCTACGCCCTCCATGTTTCTGCGGTGGGGGAATGCCTTAGCTTTGTCTCCTTCTCCACTGTTGATGGTGCAGATTTTCTCCCCTTATCAATCTCTGAGGAGGCTGATACATTGCAAATGTATCTATAATTTTTGATGTTCCATGCTTGGTTTTATTCACTTTCTTGTGTTTTGTCCACACTTTGGAGTACTTTTCATATGATTTCTTGGACTAACCTATTAACAAGAGCCACAGTGTCAGCTGCCTGTTTTCTGCTATTTTTCTTTCCAGGAAAGTCAGAAAATGAATATTCTCGGAATTGGACGGGACAAAAGCCAAAGTGCCTATTTTTCGGGAAGTCATCAGATGCTAGAATACGAGACGGAAAAGGGCTGGGGGCCAGCCACACCACCTGGCCGTGTGGCCAGGCCTAGCTCGCGCCAGGGGGTGGTCTGGCCGACTCCAGCACCCCCTCGGCCTCCCCTTCCGCCTATAAGATGCCCTCGGGACGAAAACCCTAAGTACCCGATCAAAAATCCACGAAGAGTTCAGAGTCGTCATCTCCATCCCTAGATCGGGAGGGATCTGAAGCTCTTCCCGGCACCCTGCCAGAGAGGGGAATTCACCCTGGAGGCCTTCTTCATCACCATGCAAGCCTCCAGTGTGATGCGTGAGTAGTTCATACTTGGACTACGGATCCATGTAGTAGCTAGATGGCTAGTTCTCCTCCTTTGTGCTTTCATGTTTAGATCTTGTGAGCTCCGTTCATGATCAAGATCATCTATTTGTAATTTTGCATGTTGTGTTTGCGGAGATCCGATGGATATTGAGATGATATTTCAGATTGATTATTGATTCTATCATGTCTTTGTTATTTGTGATCTTGCATGCTTTTCGTTGTTAGTAGCTATCTTGGCCAAGTAGATGCTAGAAACTCCAAGAGTTAGTATTTATGCTCGATAGTGGGTTCATGCCTCCGTAACTGGGAAGTGACAGAAATCTCTAAGGTACTAGATGTGATGTTACTAGGGAGAAAACAACAATCCTTTGTTCATAGAACAATCGTATTGTTTACTTTACACGATTAAATAAAGCAATAATCTGTTTCTTGCAACTTAATACTGGAGGGCGTTCGGATGATAACCTGAAGGTGGATTATTAGTCATAGATGCAGTTGGATGGCGGTCTATGTATAATGTTGTAATGCCCAATCAAGTCTCAAAGGAGTCAAGATGATTAGTATATGCATGTATTTCTTTCTCGATGTTTGTCAATTGCCCCGCTATAATTTGTTCACCCAGCATGTATTTCTTTCTTGATGTTTGTCAATCTATCTTAAGGAGAGCCACCTCTAGTGAACTATGGATCCCGGTCATTTTCTTTACATACAATCTACAAACTGTTTATTGCTTTGTGTTTACTTTCTGCAAACTATTACTTCCTTCCATTTGATATGTTTAATCCTTTGTTTACAGCAAAACACGGTGAGATTGACAACCTCATCGCAAGTTGGGGACAAAGTTCTGTGGTTGTGTTGTGCAGGTCTCCACGTTGCTACTAGCACCGGTAGTGCGCCCTGCCAAGGCTCAGCTAGTAACACCTTTGGGGTGTTTCCTTGCTCCTACTGGTTCAATTAAACCTTTGTTTCATAACTGAGGGAAACTTGTTGCTGTGCTCATCATACCTTCCTCTTGGGGTTCCCAACAAGCTCTACATCAACACCGAGACATCAGAGGCAGAGGATTTTCATCGGGACTAGGTCTTCGTGGATATCCGCAAGGTGAGTCCACAGTTCTAGGTCCCCTCTTTGCTTGCAGTGGAAAACCTCGGTTGGTCTCGGGAAATGGCTATTTGCAAGAGCCCCAGATCCCTCGAGAGGCGTATGAAGGCCTTGGTGACCCATGGCATGACTAGAGAAATGGTGGCCTAGGAGTTATCCGTCAATAGATCGCGCCTCTCTAAGAACGCAACAAGGGTGTATGGGCCATGTGGGATGGCAGGGACAAGATCAAGCTATCGCGCACCTTCTTCCCAAGGCGCCCACGACTGCCCTCATGGAGTTGCTCCTTGGGGAGGCGACTGCATCTGCAATCCCCCCAGAGGCCTTCCCATTGTACCTGATTGGTGACATGGACGCGGCCCGTGTCAGGCTTCCTATCTTCGCCAGGTGGGGTGAGTGATCCCTAGGCTAGGAAGGGCGGGGAAACCCTTACGTTCCCTTCCGTCTCCTTGATGCATGACAGAGCAAGAGGATGAGGGTGTGACTACAAATGGCGGTGATGAAGCTTTAATGCCCGCTCGTAGGGGGAGGATGTTGCACAATGTGTCCTCCTCCGAAGAGGATATTGGAGATTTTTCTGAAGTCGAGTCCCGATGTGTTCGAGTTGGTGGTGGTGGTGTGGTTTGCAACAAGATTCAAGTCGGGGGAATGCCTACAGGGGTGTTGCCGTAGGGAAAGGCCCTGCAGAGGACAACGAGGACTCCTTCCTTCCTCCCAGGTTGAAGAGCGGAGCCTGGTCGTATAATGACTCCGCCAGCAGAGGGTAAGTTTCCTCTTTAAGGGTGCTTCTTTTCCCCGCCTCTCTTTGTCCTCACTAGCTGATCCTCTCTTGTCGCATGACTGAGAGGAAGAAGAGGAAGAGGAAGAGGGCAGGGAGTTCCTCGTCGAGGAAGACCCATGAGGGCACGGGTACCAGCTGTGGCTCTTTGCCCCACGAGCCACATCTGTTGTCGAGGGTCTTGAGCAGGGGTGATCCTCTAACGACTCAAGGGGCCAAAGACCCACCTACGAACACGGCGGTCATCATCGACGCTGAGGCGGCGATCCCGCCAATGGTAGAGGATCGACCTCATACCCCGAGTTCACCGAGGACTCTAACGTCATCGGCTCCTGCCAATGAGGGGAGGGAGGACATAGGGTCCCTCCAAGGCAGCTTGCTCATCCCCACCAGTGCTGCAAGCGAGGAGGATGCTCCTTCGCATGAGGATTGGGTGGGTGCCCAACGGGTGATCGCTTCCCAAGATCTCAGCGCCGACGGGGGCATCGGTAGGACAATCCCTCGAGCCATTCGACCATGGGGGTCCCTACCACAGGTCAGAGCGCTGTACCTAGCGTGCTTGTCTCGGAGTAGCCTGACTCTGCATTGCTCAGGAGAGTGGGTCGCATCCATGTTGTCGTGGAGGCCACACGTGCCAGCCTCTCCCAGTTCCTTGCGGATGTTGTAGGGAAGAGCGCCGGCTCACAGGGCGTGGTGTCGCCTCCGCAAGGAACAAGAGTCCTTCAACACTACACTTGATATGTGGGAGCAGCGTAGAGAGAGGAGAGTCCTGGAGGAGAAGGAGATCCTCGAGAAGGCCAAGTGCGAGGCAGAGGAGATTGTGGCATCAGCTCATGAGCGGGCCTCATCACCCGGTGGTACCTCCATGGAGGATCTCTCCCGCCGGGCCCAGGATCTCTTGGTGAACGAAGGCGTGGTTTCCCTCATGTAGAAGGGAACTGAGAGTGATCGTCAGTTGATCCAGGAGCGTGACCCAAGCAAGGCACTGCGCGAGGAGGCCGGTCAGCTTCGGGAGGACAAGCAGAGCCTAGAACATGACCACCTGGAATCACTAGAGGCACACCAAGAGGTGGCCCATAAGGAACTCGACAAGCGTGAACTCCATCTTGAGAGCGCATCACAAATCTTGACGAGCGCAATTGTGACCTCGAGAATATGAAGGCCAAGACCCATGAGAGGATCAAGTGTTTCAACCTCAACCTCACCGACGAACGAAACCAGATGCAGGTGGAAAGCCTTAAGGTGCTCGCCCTGAACCAAAAGACCCTCCGTGATGACTTAGTGAGGAAAGCCAAGCTTTAGGAGCAGAGCTTCACGACAAGGAAAATTGAGATGGAGAAGGTGCAGCGGCGAACATACAAGAGATTGGTTCAAGCCCTTGCCAACCTCAAGGAGGTGAGGAAGTCTAGGGGTGGCGCCCTAACTCAGTCCAACTCACTTGGCCAGGATCTCACCGACCTTCAGCGGCAGATCAAACCCTTGGTCGATGTTGATGATCTTCACAAGGAGGAGAGGGCTGGTGATACGTCCATTTTGCGTCACTATTCTATGTCATAATTTACTGTTATTCATTGATATATTTCATATTAAGAGATGATACTTATGTAATTTCATCTGTTTTTGCATGGTTGATGACTTTTGGAGCATGGACCGCTACAGTCAGGATTCTGATGGCAAAGATGTTGTTTGGAGGCAAAATTTGTGAAGATCAGAAAATCCAGGAAAATATACGAAAAATCCTATTTTTCCAGAAGACAAAGGCTGCCAGAAGAGGGAGTGGAGATGGGCCACCCTAGGCCGCGCCACCAGGTGGTGTGGCCGCCCTGGCCCACCTCTGGCTCTCCCCTCTAGCGTATATATTCCTCCTGAAACCCTAAGACTGGGGGAGCGACCATAGAAAGATTTTTCCGCCTATGCGGGGCGGAAAACACCGAGAGAGAAAGATCTCTCCGGTAGACAGGTTTCTGCCGGGGGAATTCCTTCCCGGAGAGGGGAGATCGTCGCCATCAACACTACCATCAAGCTGGACTTCATCAGGATCATCATCATCATCATCACCACCATCATCACCATCAGCACCCTCATCACCATCTCCATATTGCTGTAACAATTGGGTTGAATCTTGCATAGTTCTTAGGGGAAACTTTCCCGGTGTTGATTACTCTTTGTAGTTGATGCTATTGAGTGAACCGTTGAATTATTGTTCATGTTCAGATTGTTATACATCATTATTCCATCTCTGATCATGATCCATATGATATCTTGTGAGTAGTTCATTTTGTTCTTGAGGACATGGGAGAAGTTATGTTGTTAGTAGTGAAATTGTGTTGAGAAATATTCAATAGTTTGATATTTAAGTTGTCGTGTACTTCTTCTAGTGGTGTCATATGAATGTCGACTACATGAAACTTCACCTATATGGGCCTAGGGGAATGCGTTGTGTATTTGGCTACTAATCGTAGGTGTTGCCGGAGTGACAGAAACCTGAACCCCCGTTAGGAAACCATTACATAAGGGACGTAAGGGTCTTAGAGTTTAAAGTTGTGGTTAGGTTTCTACCTTAATTACTTTCTTGTACTTACAGATGTTTGCAAGGGGTATAATCACAAGTATGTATTAGTCCTAGGAAGGTCGGTACATTAGCACAGGTTCACCCACACAACACTTAGCAAGCTAAAAAAGATTAATCAACTATATGAAGCGAAAGCACTTGATAGTCTTCCCATGTGTCCTCGAGAACATTTGGTCATCTTAAGTAATACAATCGGCTTGTTCTTTGCTGCATAAAGGATTGGGCCACTTGCTGCATTTATTCTTATTGTGTTTTATTTACTCGTACTTTATTTTACTTGCTTTATCAAAAACCCCTAAAAATCTGTTTGCTAAGTATTTGCAGAGAATTCCTGATCCATGCCACTAGCCAGCACCTTCTGCTCCTCGTTGGGTTCGACACTCTTACTTATCGAAAATATTGTGATACACCCCCTATACTTGTGGGTCATCAGCTGGCCGATGGGTGCTCGAGAGGCAGCGGTGTTAGATGTACTAGGAGATTGCTCTGCGTGTCGCCACTACCTTGTGAAGCTTCAGAGTGACCCGACAGATTTTTTAAGTGTCCGCATTTATTTAGGACCTGAAACAACCCGTAGCATGGATCTATCTTATTGATACGTTACAAAAACATGCTTTTACACGGGAGCCCTCGCGGATGCCAGCGAGAGAAGTGCCTACCTTGAGCTTTTTGACCGGATTACCGCAGAGCTGGAGAAGGTCACTCCACTCTACGAGGACTTCATCAAGAAGGAATGTCATAAGTTACTACAGACCGCTACAACTTAGCTCTTCTCCAACCTCCATCAGATCGACGCCTGCTTCCCCTGGAAGAAACTCCCGAGGGAAGTGAAGCACCCCAAGACAGCATGCCCCCAGGATATTGTTGAATTTTAGTAGATCATGGGAGAGCATGCGGGGCCTTTTATTCGTAAGTTTTCCTAAAACAAGGAGGGCGAGACCGGTCAAACCTCTGGTGCTTCTGCTGATGCCATAGAGGACCAGGGAGGCGAGAGCGGGGACGATGACACTAGGAGCAGCCAATCAAGCAGCAAGGAGGATGACAAGGAGTAAAGCAATGACAGCGCCTCGACGTCTCAGTCCTAAGAAGGTGCTTTAACAGCTCCTTGAATTTATCAAATACTCTTTTTGACAACTCGAGCTTTATATCTGGTCACATTACCATCCGCGTTTATCTTTTTCTTAATTTCTCAACAGCCTTTCGGCCATCCGGAATATCCACCAAAGTCCATACTTGGTTATCATACATGGATCCTATCTCAGATTTCATGGGTCCAGCCATTTCTCGGACTTGTGCCCTTCCATTGTTTCCTTGTAGTTCGCAGGTTCTTCTTGTTCAACTAACATGACCATATTAACAAGATTACCATACCATTCAGGAGCAGTACTGGTTCTTGTAGACCTGTGTGGTTTAGTAGGTGCCTCTATGTGAGTGTCATGATCACCATCATTTTCTTCCACTCCAACCGTTGAGGATGTTTCTATAATAGCTTCCGTTGCGCCACTCGGTATTTGGAGAGAAGGGTCAAAAATCTCAACGAGCTCTACTTTCCTTCCACTAACACCTTTGGCGAGAAACTCTTTCTTGATAAAGGTACCATTCTTGGCGAACAACATTTTGCCCTCGATTTGTTGTAGAAGGTTTACCCAATAGTTTCCTTTGGATACCCTACAAAGACACATTTCTTTGCTTTTGGTTTGAGTTTATTGAGTTGTAGTTTCTTAACCTAAGCCTCACAACCCCAAACTTTGAGGAAAGACAACTTTGGATTCATGTCATGCCATATCTCATATGGTGTTTTCTCCATAGACTTGGATGGCGTCCTATTTAAAATGAATGCAGTTGTTTCTAACGCATACCCCCAAAATAATATTGATAAGTCAGTAAGAGACAACCTAGACCGCACACTATCCAATAGAGTGTGATTACGTTATTCTGACACACCATTACGCTGTGGTGTTCTAGTTGGCGTAAGTTGTGGTACAATGCCACAAGTCTTGAGATGCATGCCAAACTCATAACTCAAATACTCGCCTCCTTGATCAGATCAAAGATGCTTGATTTTGTTGTTGAGTTGATTTCCAACTTCACTCTAAAATTCTCTGAACTTTTCAAATATTTCAGACTTGTGTTTCATTAAGTAAATATACCCATATCTACTCAAATCATTAGTGAATTTTACAAAGTAACAATAACCATTGCATGTTAAGATGCTCATTGCTCCACATACATCGGTATGTATGATACCCAATAAGTCCACCGTCCGCTCCATCATACCAGAGAACTCCATCTTGGTCATCTTTCCCATAAGGCACAGTTCACATTTATCAAGAGATTCAAAATATAGCGACTCCATAGTCCATTAGAATGGAGCTTCTTCATGCGCATAACACCGATATGACTCAAACGACAATGCCACATATACATGGAATTATCATCACTAAGTTTACATCTTTTGTCATCAATGATATGGATACGAGTATCACTACTATCGAGATTTAAAAGAACAAACCATTACTCTCCGGTACATGATCATAGAAGACATCACTCATATAAATAGAACAACCATTTGTTTCTGAATTAAATAAATAACTGTCTCGCAACAAGCAAGACCCACTCACAATATTCATGCTCAACGTGGGTACAAACTAAGAATAATTGTGGGGCCCCTAGATTAATCCTCCCCTATTATGCATATCACCACGATCCCATGATCAGTCTTTCGTAGCACATAACCGACAAGTATCAAAGTAAATATCCATTACTTAAGCGGATACAAGTCATACCTCAATTGCCATTATGGCTACATTGATCATCATCAGCAGAACTTTATCAAAGCGTCGAGCCCGAGCCATGCCTTAACCTATATGCAGCTAACTAGGAGAATGTCCTAGCTCGCATGGTCGTCAACGTCACCTTCATCTTCACCTTACTTCTCGAACTAGACCAAGTTAATAGCCAGGGACAATGTTAGTGAGTACTTTGAATGTACTTGCAAACCACCTTAAGATAATAACAATAACACAAGGATATGCAATATGGCTATGGTAGTAGGAGGGCTCCAGGAGAGTTTATTTTATAAAATAGTTTCTCTTTTAGATATAGAATCTACATATCATTGTTGAAAACTTTTGTAAAACATTTTGAAAGTCATTTGAAAAGTTTTGTAAAACACTAGGATTGGATCACCCAATTTCCTATCTCAGTCATTCACTAACTGAGCTTTCCTTCTTCCTTGATCATTTCGAGATCACTTCACTTCCTCTATGGTCACCTCAGACCACCCTTTTGCTAAAACTCTTTATTTTTTGAAAACCTTTTTAGAAATCAAAACTAGCACCGCTCTACAGCAGCCCTTCCAACCATCCATGGCCGTGGACTTGGCTATTCGAATAGCTTTATACTCTGCAGAGGTTGTACACTTCACCCACACCATCTAGGTACCCAGCCCTAATCTCGCACGGATCATGGGTCGAGTAACCGATCGAGACTCTCGGAATGCCCCTCTAGCATAGGCCTTACCCTATGAGTGGTTCCCCTCAACACCGGTATGCAGGGATTCACGGACCAACCGGAGTGCATCCAACTCTTCCAAAGTGGGCACTTTCAATGACAGGCTCGTAGTATCTTACGGCCTCTCCTGGAGGCGGTTCGCACCTCCCCCAGGAGAATATCATTTTGCAGCCCGAAAGTTGGGGTGGCCAGGCAACGCAGTATCCAAGTTGCTTACAATCAGCTGCGTTGCCCAAAGTTGGCGTGCCAAATACTTAGAGGGTCTTTTTCAGCACGAATTCAACTTTACATTTCAATACAAAAAATCAGGCTAACGGCCCTCAAGTTGGGCCCCCCCTGTTAGCTTTCGTCGTTATGTCGCTGCCATCGTGGCTGCCATGTAGGCTTGCAGCATTGCCGCATGCATCCTTTACACATCTTCTTCTTCCTCCGGGCGGCAATCTCTGGTCGTGGCCATGGCGTGGAGCTAGGACTTGGATGAACCTACTCGGCCCCGTTCTCCTCCCCATCCTGAATCAGAGCTTTCCCTCACCATGACCGCACCCATGGCATGGCGCGGGGACGGAAATTCATTCCCGGGTGAGATCTGTCACCATGCCGACCATGCTCGGTCCTGTTGGCCTCCTCCAGAATCCGAGCTCGTCGTCGTTGTGGTCGCACACGCACCAGCCACAGTGCCTTCCTCTCCGAACCCCAAAGCCGCATCCACCCAGTTCGGCACAACGCCAACAAGGTGAAAATGCATCAAGTTTTCTTCTTGTGATTGTAGAAAAACATGTATGTACCGTGGCCGTAGCATACTCTAACAATGTACACATATGTTGTTTACTAGATTTTCATTTGAAATTAGTAGCTCCGTGATGACAAAACATAGAGAACCTAAATGGAATGACGATGACGACCATGTTTTGTACTTTGCATTGCATCAACAAGTTACCAAGAGAGTGGAGTTCATCAGCCATTGCCAAAAAATATGTGAACAAATCAATGAGCAATTCCATGCAAATACGTGTAGAAAAGCTAGATCCATGTCATCAATCATCAATAGGTGGCACATTCTAGTGATGTGTTCAAATGCGTACACCATGTATCATTTGCTTGAAGTGGTTGTTATCCTGAGCAAAAATGCCTAGTATGCACATTACATTTGTATGTTCTATGCTGCAATTCTGTTGTTATGGGCCTGGAAAGAAAAGCTGGGCTTCACTAAATATTATGCAGTTAGGCCTAACACATACTTTTACACAAATAAGCACAGCTTAGTCTTTACACACATAAGCGTAACTAATGATAAAGATAAAGACAAATGGTTCATCGGATCTACCAGTATGAGCACTAGGTCCCTGGAGCTAGTGGTATCGTCGGAACGAACCAGAATGCTGTGTTTGGCCGTCTGGCATTCTCCTTCAAATCGTGCGACCCCACTGATGAGCCAATTGTAGGCCCCCTCCCCCTGACGTGGAGTCGGCTCCAAGTCGGATCTGGAGTGTCAACATAATAGGCGCATGAGTGTGCAGCAAACACACAGTCTGCTATCAACACTGGAAGTGCTGGCACCTCAGCAACAACACCAGCATGTTCTTCCTAGACTTCGATAGCAGCCTCAGCAGGTATTTCATCAGCTTCACTAGAAGCAGCCTCAATAGGTATTTCGTTAGCTTCACCAGCAGCAACATTAGCAAGTATTTCGTCAGCTTCACCAGCAGCAGCATCACCAAGTATTTCGTCAGCTTCACCAGGAGCAGCAGCAGCTAGTTCTTCGTCAGCTCCACCACCACCAACACCAGCAGCAGCAGCATCAGGAGCTAGGGCTGCCTAAGCAATTACAGGTTCAACAGCTCCAGGGGCTCCCGACAAAGAAAGGGTAGTTGATCCCAAGAAACACAGATTGTCCCTTCAGATTGTCGACTCTGCTCCAGACTTGCTCTACTAGGTCTTTGGATGGGCATGCGGACCTCGAGAAAACGTGACACCGCAGCGATGGGTATGAAGAAAGTTGTGTCCCCATATGTTCTATTGTATCACCAACGATGTTTAGTGCTCCCCTAATATGAATCGACATGAGTTCATCATCATGTTCCGTGTCGCCTCCGAGAGGTGCTAGGAACCAGCGCCATGTCCCAAGTTCAGCATCTGCTACTGCATCTTCGATGACCGGAGTTGGAATGATGCACGGGGCTGCGTGGGTACCTGCGTGTTACTTACAGTCAGTAAGCAGAATTTTGAATGGGATTTTGCATGCTATATGACACCATGACTCACCCCAAATGGACGCTCCCAAACACGCACGTCGCCGCTAGGTTCAGTGACCGCATAAATGCGTTGCAGTTTGTACGAAGAGTAGCTGTAGGTGAAGACCGCATCGACATACTTCTCCGGCCGCAGGAAGTTGTCACGCAAGACTGTCTATTCCTTGTCTTCTGGGCATCTAATGAATGCGATTGCCTTGTCGAACACCTCTAAGAGGTCGTACTCCCAGTTCTTCCACGCCCCCTCCTGTGGTCTATGTGGGAGCTATACCTTGACGAGGTCAAGTTCTGCCATGTTGAACCTGTAAGTGAATTCGGAAATGGGCGGCGGCCACCCGTTGTTGAATGCAGTAATGCCGACACCCTCCAAAGATGGAAATGCAAGTCTCACCTGTAGCCATTTTTAGAGTCCTAGTAGTGTCATCCTGTGATAAAAGGACCAGCCACTCGCTGTTGCCACCCACCCAGTTCTGGTCATCTTCCATTTCCGTCTCTTCTTCTTCATTGATATTCACCACTACTGATTCGGACCACTTATCCAGCAGCATCAATTTTGCATGATTATTCTGCAGAGTTTGTGTCAGTTGGTACAATCACCTAGCATGGATTCCATTGCAAATACAATTTGACAACTGGACCTTCAGATTAAAGTACACAAAATATCGCCTAAATACGAGTGTCTCCTCAGATATCGCCTAAATTGTGCCTGTGTCACTACGAAGATACTCAATATATGGAGTAGTAGCAGAGCCCTTAGAACAAACTCCTGACGATGATCATAAATAGATCGGGGCATAACAGCCTTAAATCGTCTAATCTGTTTGTTTTTATTTTAGGAAACAGAATATCACCTAGCAGGCATTCCATTGCAAAATCGAAATTGACAACTCGTCTATCACCTAAAGTAAGACTGTCACTACGAAAATACCAGAATATCAGGTACGAGTAGAGCTTCCGCTGTACATAATAGTCTTAAATGGTTCGATTTGTTCAAACTGCGCGTGCACACAACACGTTCGACAAAAGGAACATAGGATTCCGATGAGAGTCCAGCACATATGAATCAACGGTATGACGGAACGAAAAAGCTAGATACTGGAACTTACGTGGCCATCGTGGTTGTTTGGCCATTTGCTGTTATCGGGGTAAAGAAGGCCTGGCGTGCCGAACGGTTGTTCGTCCATGTTCTGCATCGTGAAGCGGTAGCCAGGGATGCAGCGAGCGAGGCGGCCGGCAGAGATGATGTCCAACCCCGAGGTGATCCTGTGCACGTTCGCGGTGCTGAGGTTCGGCCATCCCCAATCCTTGCGGTAGCGGTTGCCCTGGTCATTTGCGTCGTCATTGCATGCCTTTCGCTTCAGCCTGCTGCTACCCCAAGCTCTACCCATAGCGGCAAATGGAGTCTGGAATCCGGTAGATTAATGGAGGCGTTGTGATAAGGAGGCGGATGGATTCGAGAGGGGGTGGAATCAGGGATGGGGGCAGTTGTTCGAGTGGGGAGTGAATCTGCAAGGAACTGCCGCCGCCGCCGGTTCTCGTCCGCGTGGAAGACAAGGAAGGGGGTGTAATTATTGAGGGCGGGGACCGGAACCGTCTAGAGGAAGTGAAAAAATAAATCGTAAGAGAGTGAAGGTCGGCACACGCAAATGTGCCTACGTTTGACTTGGATCGTGCATGGTAGACCTCGATTCCACCGCATGCAAGTGGCGCAGAACAAATTTTAGGAAGCGCTAGAGTCGACGTGTAAAACCGCTGTTTTTCTCCACCTTCACCCTACTACGAACGGTCGTGCACCATTCCAGATATTGGTAAGGTCGGTTCCAATGTTTCACTTCTCCGTCTCATTTCCTCCTCCACGGCCTCATCCATTTCCTCCACCACCGCATCACCCTCTTCCTCCGTATACTTTCCCTCTTGCCTGTAGTCATGGATGCTCCGGACGTCCGAAATGACGGCAGGCAAGAAACTGCGCACTTCGACATCGAAGTACATGGCGGGAAGAAGATCAATGTCGTCTACACCACCGACCCTCGAACGGTGAGGAACACTCTGAATAATTACACGAGTTAGCTGCAGTTCGAAGAAAACAGGTTCATAGGTCTCGACCTCGAGTATAGCCGCGATCACCGTAGGATCGCCGTGGTGTAACTCTCCATGAAGAGGCACGTCCTCGTATACCAGCCTTTTTGCGAGAAGGGGGCTGACGGGATCTGGTAGACTTTGCTGTCTTTTTGTTCCTGAACCATCTGTTTGCAAAAGTTATTGCTATATTATTTGTCTGAATTCATTTTCATGCAGGTGGGGCGAAAGTATTAGGGATCTGTTTCATGACTTTCTCATGAACCAGCACATAACATTTACTAGTGTTGACATCACAAATGACACTAAACTGCTTGAAAGCCCGACTGTCAACATTAGAATCCCAAATGAGTGCAGAGTGGACATCCAGGAAATTTACTAGATCCCAGGGACGAAGGGCGGCAATACCGGGATGGCCGCTCTTGCCTCCGAACTCATCGACCCATGGTACGCTGACATGAAGGGAAAATTGCCGAGATGTTCGTGGAGGCGTTTAGGGAACGATTACTGGGAGGATAAGCCACTTTCTGAACCTAATCTGAAGTATGCTGCAATTGACGGGTATGTTAGCCATGAGCTGTACCGCCAGATTGTAAAATCTCGTTCTAGGCATCGCATCATTGAACCACCACCAAGGCAGGCTGTTTGCCCCAGATGCCGGAGTGTAGATGAATCTACAAGCCGGGGCAAGCGATCAAAGGCATCCTGGGATCGGTTGCCTTCTCCAACAGGCTAGGATGTAGACTATTAGTGCATGATTGTTGTGTTTATGAAAACATGTTATTTCAGAAGTACATTATGTGAGCAATTACGAACTGCTGTGTATTACCTTTGTCAAACTATAATCTGGGTTTGGTTATGACTGTATCCTTCGCTATAATCTGGGTTTGGTTATGACTTATGACTGTATCACACCTTATGCATGTCAATCCTGGATTCTGCCGCATGCAAATGGCACAGACAGAATTTGTAAGAATGAATGTTGAGCATACAAAAGGGGGAATGTAATTCATATAGGTTAAGTAGCTAATAGCACAGGGATCATACGAGCTTGGTTCTTACACACAGAGTGCTTAGAAAATACATGCGAGATAAAATACAGGCGAGATAAAACTAGGAACGAAATGCGAAACTAGTAGTGGAAAAGAGCACACTCACCCACCCGCCAGATCCTGTTGAGCATCTCGTAGCAGACATACGCGTCCCTGGCTGCGTACTTGATCGCATCGTAATCCAGGAGCCTCCACTCCCATCGCTCATGCAGGTGCTTCGAGAACTCGACTTTCATGCCAGTGTACTCACGGTCGATGACGTCGGCAGCGAGTCTAGCCATGCCGGCTTTCCCCGTACTGCCATCCGGGTACCTCCACAAATGTTGGAGATCGACGTGATTGACGACATGAACGAGGAGATCCCACTCTAGCTTCGGAGTGTCGTTCTTGATGTCGATGCTGGCGAAGTAGATCTCCCTCCTATGTAGGAACTCGTGAAGCTCCGGGCATACAGATTTGGCCCTATATACGTGGTATAGGAGGCAATGGTTGCGCATGGACAGCTGCAAAAGCGCTATCCTCTTCCTATCTCCGGTATACTTGAGGTCAAGGCCGACGATCTTGTACCTGTCCATCGCCTCCTGTAGCCACCGCTCGTACATTGCGATGACCTTGGCGACCTCGACTGACGCATTTGTGTGGACGACCGTCAGCTTGGTGGTGTCATGGGAGGTGACGGTGTACTCGTCGGTGAAGTCAATCCCGTCGCCGAACACGCCGTACTTTGCGTCCATGGCAGCAGCTAATGCGGCAGCGATGGCCTAGGGTCGGTAGCGGTGGCTGGGACTCGGCGTGGCGGTGGAGTGATCTGTTGCGGTGGTATGGCTAGGCGGAGGCGGTGCCTGCGATAGCGTCAATGGTTCTTGCGGTGGCGGCGGCGGCGGAAGGAATGAGTTGGGGATTTTTGCACAGTGATGTGCTGAGGAGATGGAAGGCGATGCTTAAATTGCGTTTACCAATATTCCGGGCATACCCATGCGGAAGCAAGTTTGACCGGGCGAGCACCGTTGGTTTCCAATCCTAGCGATTAAATTCGGCGTCCGTGCCGGTAGGCGATGGGACGGGTGTGCAACGTGGCTTTGGCGTGGTAGAGACCGGTCACGTAGACCACCGTCCCGTTGTCGATCCGCAGCGGGTGCGCGGTGCTGACACGACGTAACGTGACATGACAGAAGGAAGTGTACAACTATTATTAATTCCTAACAAGTTTAAGAACTGTAAGCATAGACATGGACCTAGCATCCCTGCACCCCGGGGCAGCCGCCTAGCCGATCAGGCCTGCCGATTGCGCAAAGCTTGTCCATAATTTGCCAAAATGAAGCTCGTTTGCCCATGCTTCTATAAGTTTCTCTATAGGCCACTTGTGTAAGCATGCACGATCAAGCAACTTTGCAACACACGTGTCGGTGGAAAAGCATTAGGTTTCAACACACCACATAGTTTAGGGATTTAGAATAGCTACATTGTGGAGCTCTAGCCAAATTGCATGGTAAAACCAAATTCAGCTTTTTGTCAGATTTAGCTATAGCAACATTGTGTCTCATTTGTCCTCACTTTTGCCCTCCCGATATTCTGAAGCCCTCACATGCGCTCGGAGGGGGGTGACGTCTGGTCAAAGGCTTGGCCGTTACGTGCGCCATGACGCCTAAAGTGGAAGTTTTTTTTGTTATTTGGCCTTTTTAAGAGCGCCTTTTCCCCCCTCTCTCTAACAGTTATGTTTTTTGCCCAAAAAGGTAGGGAATCTAGAGCAGCTTCTCTCTTCATTCATTGTTCCTTTTGCGATCGTTTTTCCCCAATCTGGTAGCAAATCTAGAGCAGCAAAACAAACCAGCACCATAAATAAATTCAGTAAACAGAGCAGATGTAGATAAAGCAGCTAATATAGGTTATATAGTATGGTACTTAACGAGGTTCGACAATTAGGCTGCTCAGCAGTAGCAGCAGCTGATAGGTTCAACACAGACAAGACAAAAGAAGCTACTTTACAGCAGCAGCAGCTAATAAGTGGCCCCTCGTGGCCTCTTCCAGGAGGGCATCCGCCTCCTCCCTCTAGCGCCTCCTCCACTTCTTGTTGCCCAGCCCCTTGACCTTGGGCGCCTTGGGTCTGATCGGGGGCATGCGACCCTCCTCGATAGCCACCTTCTGGAGGTTGCGGAGGTGAAGACCGAGCGCCTGGTGCTTGGCCATGAAGCCGTGGACGTTCACAGACTCGCCGCAGGTCCTCACGTCCTCGACATGCTTCACGAGGGAGTTGAAGTCCGTGGCGCGGAGCCTTCTAGTGGCGCAGAAGGGACACCTGTACACGTCGCCGGCGAAGAAGTTGTTGTACTGACTAGACTTTAGCCTCCTCAGCACATGACAAGTCTTGGTGTCCTTGGACTCGTCGTCGCTGCGGAGGTCAGTGCTATCCTCCTGTTGGACAAAAACAGTAGAGTGAAATAAGGATATGATTGAGATACTTTGATTATCAGGATTGATTTTTTGCATAAATTAACCGAATGAGATCTCCCGATTATTCCCCAAATCTCAAACCAAATTGAATACTGATCCCAACTACGAATAGGGGGATTCATCGAAAATCGAGATCTAACACAAGAGGATTAGCTACTGTAAAAATACGAACAGCCGAGCCCTAATAACATACAATCTAGCATCCAACGATGGGAACAGGGGAATAACAAGGGAAGGGGAGAAAAGCCTGGTTACCTCAGACCATGGGTCGGTGATGCTGGTGTCGTAGGGGTTCTCCGGCCTTATGTAGACAACCTCCTCGTAGGGGTCCCAGCTGAGCGGGATCTGTCCGAGACCGGCGGGGGCCTCCTTGCGGGCGGCTACGGTGGATGCGGGGACGGGGACGGGGGGCTCCTCGCCGGCGGCCTTGGAGGCGCCGATGGCCACCACGCCGTTCTTCTCCATCGCCGGCGTGGTTGGAGTTTTGTTGGGCGTTTGCAGAAGGTGATGGGAAAGTGGAGACGGTTGAGTGAACGAGTGCGTGATGAGTGGGAGTGGGGAGGCCTCTATTAAAGGAGAAGGGAAGTGACGTTTCGTTGCACTACCGTGCATCGCGTATGCTAATGCACCGTGCACGGCCACACGTGTCCTCTACCGCCCCGTGCATCGCACACGCGTACCGTGTGTCGTGTTTTTTCCCTCGTGTCTAACCCTGGCGATTCAGTTGTACTCAGTTTTTCCCTCGAGTGTAACACTGGCGGTTTGGTTCCATTTTTAAATCATTTTCTATTTTCTATGTGAATCCCTTTGTCACGCTTGCCCTTGGTTTTTAAGTTCTACTCAGTCTTGCCCTTGGTTTTTAAGTTCTACTCAGTTTTGCCCTTGGTTGCTACTCGGTTTTCCCCTCTCTTTGTATCCATCTCTCGCACCTGTGCTCATCTTCGCTGCTACACTCTGATTGGTCGAGACAGTTGTCACACGGATAGTGCCCACCAACCGTTGATCCTCTGTGATCTAGCAGACAGGATAACCCTTATATCTGTCGGGGGCACCCCTCTATCCATGCAAAATAACGAGTATGCCACCAGAACTTTAACTCCATAAACAGATGAACTTGAATATATTTTGAAGGGTACAAAAATAGGAATCCCCATTGTTTAAGGGTCTAGATACGGTAAGAGAACTAAATATTATTAGTGGCCGGGCCAGCACAGTGACGGGTTGGTCGGCTAGAAGTTGCTGATTCCTAAGTAAGGGGACACTAGGCCGGTCTTGACATACTCCCTCAGGAATTTTCCATAAACAGTGTGCTTAGCCTTGGTCGCCAACTTGTGTTTACTAGCCGGGCTTTTACCGATGCCAACCACATGCGGAATCAAGCTGGCAATCCTCGGGTTGACTCCTTTCTTACAAAAAGGGCACCTGAGCTCCCCAAGTCGAGTGCGGAAAGGGATTATCCTGCTCTTGAGCTTCTTCCTGACATGGCGGCTCTTGTTGTCCCTGGTCTCCTTGTCAGAGTCCATCTCACTTGAATACACCTGTAATGTATGGAATACAAACCGAAATGAGCAAAATAATAAATATATATTCCTTCCACCATTCCAAGTTACTTTTGATGCAATAACATGTCTATACAGGTTCAGCAGTTCATTACGGCCATCTCCCCAGCTCGCTCCTAAATTAATGTGGTTTGTGTTCTTGGTAACTTATTAATAAATAATGTGGATTCATTCAGAACAGACTAGATCTCTCCATGTACCGGTTCGTACGTTGCATCTAATCATTAGGACTAGATTTTTTTATGACGCGAGGATAGATTAAGCTCGAGCAGAAAATATGAAACATGTAGAAATAGATGTACCTCCGGGTACACGAGCGGAGCGTGTTCGTCGAACTCCACGCCCTCATCGGCGCCTCCGAAGTCGTCAGCACCGGCGAGCACATGGTCCCCCAAGGGGTTGAACTGCACGTCCTCCTCGCCTTGTGCTGCGTGATGCTCCTCCAGATCTGCCGCGTGAAGCACCACCCTGGCGGCGATGCCCTGACACTCACCCACATGCACTGGTTTCAAGGAGAAGGTTCGTGCAAGTACGTTCAAGATTGTGGGGTTTTGCTGGATAGGGAAGAGAGAGTAGTGGATGAGTGCGAATGGAGGACCCGATAGGCTGGGTTTTTAATGCGGGGACGTTTAGGCCTCCTCGAGGGCCCCGGTAGGCAGCTCTTCCGGTTGCGGCTGCCGCGTGGAAGGTTTGTGTGGTGGGGGCCTGTCGGAAGTGAGAGTGTAGGCGTGTTGCATAGTAAAAATGGTATAGCACGTGGGCCGTGGATGACTAGTTGCCGTGCAGTAGACTTGTAGCCTTTGCAGACTAGATTAAACATGACATGACCACTCGACGAATTTTTCCATGGACGGCATCGTGTTCCTTCTTGTAGAAGTCTCATTGAGGGAGACGTCCGTGTTGTCTCGTGCTGTCCTGTGAAGGGCACGACATGTGCAACGAGCCTCGTTGGATCACACAGGATCAACGGTTGGTGCACACGATCTGCGTGACAACTGTGACAACCAATCAGGTCGTAGCAGACAGAGTGGGCACAGGTTTGGGCTTCTACGAAAGAGAGAGAGGGGGGCAAAACTGGGTAGTATCAAACAACCAAGCACAAAGCTGAGTAGTATAAAAATGGAAAGTAGGTGTATTTTACAATGAAATACATCGTGTCATACATCAAATTATGCCAAGGTAGATCCACTAGAGTTCATTGCATGTGTGTTCTTTCCACAAACCACATATGTATCCACTTGAGTCATTGCATGTGTGTTCCTGTCATGAACCACATTTGGATCCACCAGTGACATTGCATGTGTGTTCTTTCCACAAACCACATATGGATCAACCAGTGTCATTGCATGTGTGTTCTTTCCACAAACCACATATAGATCAACCAATGTCATTGCATGTGTGTTCTTTTCTACAAACCACATATGGATCCACTAGAGTCATTGCATGTGTGTTCTTTTCACAAACCACATATGGACCCACTAGAGTCATTACATGTGTGTTCTTATACTAAAACCAGCACTAGACTCATTGCATGTGTGTTCTTTTCACAAACCACACATGGATCCACCAGTGTCATTGCATGTGTGTTCTTTCCACAAACCACACATGGATCCACTAGAGTCATTGCATGTGTGTTCTTTCCACAAACCACATATGGATCCACTAGAGTCATTGCATGTGTGTTCTTTTCACAAACCATATAAGGATCATACAATGGCATTGCATGTGTGTTCTTTCCACAACCCACACATGGATCAACTAGTGTCATTACATGTGTGTTCTTTCCACAAACCACATATGGATCAACCAGTGGAATTGCATTTGTGTTCTTTTCACAAATCACATATGAATCCACAAGTGTTCACTGCATGTGTGTTCTTTCCACAAACTACTTATGCATCCACCAGTGTTCATTGCATGTGTGTTCTTTTCCACAAACCACATATGGATCCACTAGAGTCATTACATGTGTGTTCTTTTCAAAAACCACATATGGACCCACGAGAGTCATTGCATGTGTGTTCTTATACTAAAACTAGCACTAGAGTCATTGCATGTGTGTTCTTTCCACAAACCACATATGGATCAACCAGTGTCATTGCATGTGTGTTCTTTCCACAAACCACATATGGATCAACCAGTTGTCATTGCATGTGTGTTCTTTTCCACAAACCACATATGGATCCATTAGAGTCATTGCATGTGTGTTCTTTCCACAAACCACACATGGATTAACCAATGGCATTGCATGTGTGTTCTTTCCACAAACCACATATGGATCAACCAGTGGCATTGCATGTGTGTACTTTTCACAAATCACATATGGACCCAGTAGAGTCATTGCTTGTGTGTTCTTATACTAAAACCAGCACTAGAGTCATTGCATGTGTGTTCTTTTCACAAACCACATATGGATCCACCAGTGTTCACTGCATGTGTGTTCCTGTCATGAACCACACATGGATCAACCAATGTCATTACATGTGTGTTCTTTTCCACAAACCACATATGGATCCACTAGAGTCATTGCATGTGTGTTCTTTTCACAAACCACATATGGACCCACTAGATTCATTGCATGTGTGTTCTTATACTAAAACAAACACTAGACTCATTGCATGTGTGTTCTTTTCACAAACCACACATGGATCCACCAGTGTCATTGCATGTGTGTCTTTCCACAAACCACACATGGATCCACTAGAGTCATTGCATGTGTGTTCTTTCCACAAACCACATATGGATCCACTAGAGTCATTGCATGTGTGTTCTTTTCACAAACCACATATGGATCAACCAATGGCATTGCATGTGTGTTCTTTCCACAAACCACACATGGATTAACCAGTGTCATTGCATGTGCGTTCTTTCTGCAAACCACATATGGATCAACCAGTGGCATTGCATGTGTGTTCTTTTCACAAATCACATATGGATCCACCAGTGTTCACTGCATGTGTGTTCTTTCCACAAACCACTTATGGATCCACCAGTGTTCATTGCATGTGTGTTCTTTTCCACAAACCACATATGGATCCACTAGAATCATTGCATGTGTGTTCTTTTCACAAACCACATATGGACCCACTAGAGTCATTGCATGTGTGTTCTTACACTAAAAACAGCACTAGAGTCATTGCATGTGTGTTCTTTCCACAAACCACACATGGATAAACCAGTGTCATCGCATGTCTGTTCTTTCCACAAACCACATATGGATCAACCAGTGGTCATTGCATGTGTGTTCTTTTCAAAAAACCACATATGGATCCATTAGAGTCATTGCATGTGTGTTCTTTCCACAAACCAGACATGGATTAACCAATGGCAATGCATGTATGTTCTTTCCACAAACCACATATGGATCAACTAGTGGCATTGCATGTGTGTTCTTTTCACAAATCACATATGGACCCACTAGAGGCATTCCTTGTGTGTTCTTATACTAAAACCAGCACTAGAGTCATTGCATGTGTGTTCTTTTCACAAACCACATATGGATCCACCAGTGTTCACTGCATGTGTGTTCTTTCCACAAACCACTTATGGATCCACCAGTGTTCATTGCATGTGTGTTCTTTTCCACAAACCACATATGGATCCACTAGATTCATTACATGTGTGTTCTTTTCATAAACCACATATGGACCCACTAGAGTCATTGCATGTGTGTTCTTATACTAAAACTAGCACTACAGTCATTGCATGTGTGTTCTTTCCACAAACCACACATGGATCAACCAGTGTCATTGCATGTGTGTTCTTTCCAAAAACCACATATGGATCAACCAGTTGTCATTGCATGTGTGTTCTTTTCCACAAACCACATATGGATCCATTAGAGTCATTGCATGTGTGTTCTTTCCACAAACCACACATGGATTAACCAATGGCATTGCATGTGTGTTATTTCCACAAACCACATATGGATCAACCAGTGGCATTGCATGTGTGTTCTTTTCACAAATCACATATGGACCTAGTAGAGTCATTGCTTGTGTGTTCTTATACTAAAACTATCACTAGAGTCATTGCATGTGTGTTCTTTTCACAAACCACATATGGATCCACCAGTGTTCATTGCATGTGTGTTCCTGTCATGAACCACACATGGATCAACCAATGTCATTGCATGTGTGTTCTTTTCCACAAACCACATATGGATCCACTAGAGTCATTGCATGTGTGTTCTTTTCACAAACCACATATGGACCCACTAGAGTCATTGCATGTGTGTTCTTATACTAAAACCAACACTAGACTCATTGCTTGTGTGTTCTTTTCACAAACCACACATGGATCCACCAGTGTCATTGCATGTGTGTTCTTTCCACAAACCACACATGGATCCACTAGAGTCATTGCATGTGTGTTCTTTCCACAAACCACATATGGATCCACTAGAGTCATTGCATGTGTGTTCTTTTCACAAACCACATATGGATCAACCAATGGCATTGCATGTGTGTTCTTTCCACAAACCACACATGGATCAACCAGTGTCATTGCATGTGTGTTCTTTCCGCAAACCACATATGGATCAACCAGTGGCATTGCATGTGTGTTCTTTTCACAAATCACATATGGATCCACCAGTGTTCACTGCATGTGTGTTCTTTCCACAAACCACTTATGGATCCACCAGTGTTCATTGCATGTGTGTTCTTTTGCACAAACCACATATGGATCCACTAGAATCATTGCATGTGTGTTCTTTTCACAAACCATATATGGACCCACTAGAGTCATTGCATGTGTGTTCTTACGATAAAACCAGCACTAGAGTCATTGCATGTGTGTTCTTTCCACAAACCACACATGGATCAACCAGTGTCATTGCATGTCTATTCTTTCCACAAACCACATATGGATCAACCAGTGGTCATTGCATGTGTGTTCTTTTCAAAAAACCACATATGGATCCATTAGTCATTGCATGTGTGTTCTTTCCACAAACCAGACATGGATTAACCAATGGCAATGCATGTCTGTTCTTTCCACAAACCACATATGGATCAACCAGTGGCATTGCATGTGTGTTCTTTTCACAAATCACATATGGACCCACTAGAGTCATTGCCTGTGTCTTCTTATACTAAAACCAGCACTAGAGTCATTGCATGTGTGTTCTTTTCACAAACCACATATGTATCCACCAGTGTTCACTGCATGTGTGTTCTTTCCACAAACCACTTATGGATCCACTAGTGTTCATTACATGTGTGTTCTTTTCCACAAACCACATATGGATCAACTAGTGGTCATTGCATGTGTGTTCTTTTCACAAACCACATATGGACCCACTAGAGTCATTGCATGTGCATTCTTATACTAAAACTTGTACTAGAGTCATTGCATGTGTGTTCTTTCGACAAACCACACATGGATCAACCAGTGTTATTGCATGTGTGTTCTTTCCACAAACCACATATGGATCCACCAGTGTTCATTACATGTGTGTTCTTTTCCACACACCACATATGGATCCACTAGAGCCATTGCATGTGTGTTCTTTTCACAAACCACACATGGATCAACCAGTGTCATTGCATGTGTGTTGTTTCCACAAACCACAAATGGATCAACCTGTGGCATTGCATGTGTGTTCTTTTCACATCTCACATATGGATCCACCAGTGTTCACTTCATGTGTGTTCTTTCCACAAACCACTTATGGATCCACCAGTGTTCATTGCATGTGTGTTACTTTCCACAAACCACATATGTATCAACTAGTGGTCATTGCATGTGTGTTCTTTTCACAAACCACATATGGACCCACTAGAGTCATTGCATGTGTGTTCTTATACTAAAACCAGTACTAGAGTCATTGCATGTGTGTTCTTTCCACAAACCACACATGGATCAACCAGTGTCGTTGCATGTGTGTTCTTTCCACAAACCACATATGGATCCACCAGTGTTCATTGCATGTGTGTTCTTTTCCACAAACCACATATGGATCCACTAGAGTCATTGCATGTGTGTTCTTATACTAAAACCACACATGGATTAACCAATGGCATTGCATGTGTGTTCTTTCCACAAACCACATATGGAACAACCAGTGGCATTACATGTGTGTTCTTTTCACAAATCACATATGGACCCACTATAGTCATTGCTTGTGTGTTCTTATACTAAAACCAGCACTAGAGTCATTGCATGTGTGTTCTTTTCACAAACCACATATGGATCCCCCAGTGTTCACTTCATGTGTGTTCTTTCCACAAACCACTTATGGATCCACCAGTGTTCATAGCATGTGTGTTCTTTTCCACAAACCACACATGGATCAACCAGTGGTCATTGCATGTGTGTTTTGTTCACAAACCACATATGGACCCACTAGAGCCATTGCATGTGTGTTCTTATACTAAAACTAGCACTAGAGTCATTGCATGTGTGTTCTTTCCACAAACCACACATGGATCAACTAGTGTCATTGGATGTGTGTTCTTTCCAAAAACCACATATGGATCCACCAGTGTTCATTGCATGTGTGTTCTTTTCCACAAACCACATATGGATCCACTAGAGTCATTGCATGTGTGTTCTTATACTAAAACTAGCACTAGACTCATTGCATGTGTGTTCTTTTCCACAAACCACATATGGATCCATTAGAGTCATTGCATGTGTGTTCTTTCCACAAACCACACATGGATCAACCAGTGTAATTGCATGTGTGTTCTTTCCACAAACCACATATGGATCAACCAGTGGTCATTGCATGTGTGTTCTTTTCACAAACCACATCTGGACCCACTAGAGTCATTGCATGTGTGTTCTTTCCACAAACCACACATGGATCCACCAATGGCATTGCATGTGTGTTCCTGACATGAACCACATATGGACCCACTAGAGTCATCGCATGTGTGTTCTTTCCACAAACCACACATGGATCAACCAGTGTCATTGCATGTGTGTTCTTTCCACAAACCACATATGGGTCAACCAGTGGCATTGCATGTGTGTTCTTTTCACAAACCACACATGGATCAACCAGTGTTCGCTGCATGTGTGTTCTTTCCACAAACCACTTATGGATCAACCAGTGGTCATTGCATGTGTGTTCTTTTCCACAAACCACATATGGATCCACTAGAGTCATTGCATGTGTGTTCTTTTCACAAACCACATATGGACCCACTAGAGTCATTGCACGTGTGTTCTTATACTAAAACCAGCACTAGACTCATTGCATGTGTGTCCATATGTGGTTTCATACTTTCACTAGTGAACACTCTCATATAAATATATTCTTCTTTGTGATACTACGCTAAACTACTCTTCGGTTGGACACTCTAATCCATGGTAGGGCTATAACAGCACACCTCAAAGTAAGCATTTCCCATCTAGATAACCCCACATTGTCATCTTGAGCACTAGATAGTTCCAACAAACACCACAGTTTCATAGAGACATCCAACTCCAAATAGAACTCATAACAACTATTTGTAATCTCTAGCGTAAGTGCCACCATGGTGTGAATGCTGTCACTTTCACACATATGGGGAGAGCAGAGATCTATTAAAGCACTTGAGTAGCAAGGTAGATCTATAGATTACAAGATCTTGATCTCAATAAGATCGTGCACAGAGAGAGAGATGAACACATAGCTACCGGTAGAACTCTTAGCCTCGAGAGAGAACTACTCCCTCATCATCATTGGAATCAACAACGGTGATGGAGATGGCTCCGGGGGCACTTCCCCGTCCCGGCAGGGTGCCGGAACAGAGAATTTCTATCCCCTGAATCTCCCCTTCGGTGGCGGCGGCCCTGCAGAACTTTTCGTGGCTGGAGGCTTGACGATTTAGGGTTTTTGCATCGGGAGGCATCTTATAGGCGAAGAGGCAAGGTCGGTGGGCGGCCAGGGGGCCCACACCACCAGGGCTAGCCCACGCCACCATATGGTGTGGCCACCCTATGGCCCCTCTCCGTCTCGTCTTCTGGCTCCGTGAGTCTTCTGGTAAAATATCGACTTTGGCTTTTGTCCGGTCCAATTCCGAGAATATTGATTTTCTGACTTTCCTGGAACCAAAAACAGCAAAAAACAGGCAACTGGCACTATGGCATCTTGTTAATAGGTTAGTTCCAGAAAATGTGTAAAAGTACTCCAAAGTGTGGACAAAACATAAGAAAGTAGATAAAACAAGCATGGAACATCAAAAATTATAGATACGTTTATAACGTATCAACATCCCCAAGCTTAACTCCTGCTCGTCCTCAAGTAGGTAATTGATAAAAAGAAAGAATTTTTTTAGGTGACATGCACCATCATAAACTTGATCAAAGTATTTGTAAAACATTAATAGCCAGGATCATAGTACTTCAATCATAACATGAAAGACAAAGTTCTAACAATAAGACATAGCAACTATGTTGTAACATGAAAAGGCACAAACAAAAGATTCATGAATAACAATGCTTTGCAAGACGTTTGTTTGTTTCACATAAAGAAAACATAGCACAGTGGCATTCAGCTTGTCCCTCGTAGAGTAGCAAACATAAATGCATAGGACACCTTCAAAGTTCATAAGAGTGACTAGATACAAATAGTTTAGAACAAGCAATATCAAAGCTATGCATCAATCAACAAGTCTTGGGACAATGCACATAGAACTAAGAATGGACACTATGCTCTCAAAGTAGGTGCATAAAGATAGAAGGTAGAGACTCAATATAAAAGTGGAAGAAAGGCCTTCATAGAAGGAAGTAGGGATTCAAGTTTCATAAAGAGCTTCCAAAAATTATGGTACTTATTAGCTTTCAGCTCTCATTGCCCCTATCATAAGCATCTTGAAGTGATTAAGGTTAAAGTGAACAAAATATGGTGTATATGCTTGACGAAGTATAAGAGGGAAATCTCATGTCCCTTCAATACGAGGGCCGCTCCTCATGCTACTCAAGTTTAGTCACCGGTAAGTTCTTGTCATCGTAAGTACATGTGTATCATAGAGAACCGCCAACAGGGTACCCCTTGCCGATGATACGGAAGAATCCCCATATCAAAATGACAAGGCAAGTAGACAACGAGCATCTCAGCAATTTTCTTATTTACCATGGGAATATGGTGTTTTTTTCTCTCTTTCCTCTTTTCTCATATCTCTTTTTTTTCTTTTTTCTCTTTTTTCTCAATATCTGACTCTTTTTTTATAAGAAGAATGCTTCATAGATAGCTCATTATGGTTACGCTGCAGGTTTCCACCATGACAGCATGGATTAGACCAGCGGCCCACGTGTTTCTCTAACACATATACATAACTCCATGGACTTACAAGCTCCCCTTTCATTTCACACCGACGACATCCATAGACAAAAGAGCATGATATCAACTAGGTACAAAATACAAGTGCAATGTTGAAAGCGTTCCCCATGATAGCATGGTTCTGCTAATCCCCAACAAATAAGTGCAAGCATATACAACATAGACGACACAA
This sequence comes from Avena insularis, assembly GCA_023614405.1. NCBI lineage: Eukaryota > Viridiplantae > Streptophyta > Magnoliopsida > Poales > Poaceae > Avena > Avena insularis. The sequence continues at coordinate 512,050,083 of CM042690.1, forward strand.
TGGTTCAAGTTTATTAAGGGCAAGAAAAGTAAAGTGTGCCATCAAGTTCGTGAGAGCTTTAATCACTAGTTTTCTCATAACAAGTTTAATTCGGAAGGTAGATAAAAACATGAATATACTTGGAATAGCATATGCTAATACGTAGGTATGGTGGACTCTTTGGAATAACTTGGTTTTAGGAGTTGGATGCATGAGTGGAACTCATACTTGGTTGCAGAGGCTAGCAAAAGACTGGAAGCGACAAACTAAGAGAGAAATCATGGCCATAATCATGCAGAGCGACAAAACATCATTGATCAAAGCATAAAGTGATACTACAAGTTGAAAACTAAAGGATCATAAAGGCTATGGTGACTTTGGATAGTCATAACATGGTGTGAGCGTGCGCCAAGTCAACCCAAATAAAGCATCAAAGGAGAATACCACAATACTATGCTTTAATATGCTAAAACAACGCACGATTCTTCAAAGGCTCATTAAGCACTCTCAATTACAAGTCACGCTACAGCAAAGAATACTAAGCATAAAGCCAAAACAATATCAAGCATGGCATGACAAAGCATAGGCCACAGTCAAAAACAAGCTCTCTTTACCACTTAAGCATGAACTTTCCAACTCTTTTCCAATCCAAACCAAACTATTTGAAAACCAATGTATGAAAGAGGGGGTCCAACTAATTTATTCAGGAAACTAAGAAAACAAAGCAAATGAAAACCAAAACGAAAAACGAAAAAGAAGACGCTCCAAGAACAACACAACTGTGCATGAAACAATAAAAATGAAGTGTTTGGAAGAAACCTGGGATTTTTATTGATGAAGGAGGGGATGCCTTGGGCATCCCCAAGCTTTGACGCTTGTACTTCTTGGATATTTCTTGGGGTGACATGCGTGGCATCCCTAATCTTGAGCTTTAGTCCATCCTTCCTCTCATTACTCATTCCTTCCATACACCTGAAATTTTTCCTTCATACAAAACTTCACATAATCTTTATTAGCAACATTAGTGCACTCAAGATAATAGGTCTTTAGGTTCAGTTCCAACACCAATAAAACTTCCATTAAAAGACAATCTACTGCAGCACTTCCCTCAAAAAGCTCAATTCCCCAAAAGAACTCAAAAAGGAACCAACAAGAAGCAAATGCAAATAATGGCAGAAATCTGTCAAAACAGATCAGCAGGTAGAGACGAATTTTTTCAAAGACCTTCTGTTGCTCAAATCGAAAAGTGTTGAACTAACGCAAGTTAGATAACAACCTGGGGCAGAAGCACAAAAATTCACGCCACAAAAGGATGTACAGAGATTTTACAAGAATTTTTACAGCAAAGCACAAAAATCTGTATCGGGACAGCAACTTTCCCAATCATTACTTCTCTCTCATTAGAGGTTACTCTTGGCACAAAAAGCAAATAAAAAGGATAAGGAGCGGTTATTACTGAGGTAATAACTTCCAAGACTCATCTTAAACTTTTGGGTTATCTCCCAATAAGTACTTTTCTTTAACGCCTTTAAGTTAGGCATAATAGTTTGAGAAGATGCTCACATAAGAAATATGAATTGAAGTAAAAGAGAGCATCAAGAAGCAAATTCAAAACGCATTTAAGTCTAACCCACTTCCTATGCATAGGAATCTTGTAAATAAACAAGTCATGAAAGCACAAAGCAACAAGCATAGTAAAGCAAAACAAGTGCAACTTCAAGACTTTCAACATAAAGAGGGGAAACTTAATATTATTGAGATGCATAAAACCATGTTTCCCTCTCTCATAATAACTTTCAGTAGCATCATGAATAAAATTAACAATATAACTATCACATAAAACATTCTTATCATGAGCCACATGCATATAATAATTATTACTCTCCACATAAGCATAGTCTTTATTAATTGTAGTGGGAGCAAAATCAACAAAATAGCTATCATTATTATTATCATCACCATAATCATCAAATATAGGAGGCATATTGTAATCATTAATTTTCTCCTCAATAGTAGGTGGACTGAAAATATCATATTAATCATTATAATCATCATATATTGGAGGTTTGGTATGATCATAAGCAATAGAATAGCTATCTTCCAAAGTTGGGGAACTAAAAAGATCATTTTCATAAAAACTAGCTTCCCCAAGCTTAGACTTTTACATAGCATTAGCAATAATGGTGTCCAAAGAATTCATACTAACAACATTGCTATTAGCATGCAAATAAAGTTCCATAGGTTTTTAAATTTTCTCTTCAAACACTTCATGTCCTAACTCAAGATAAATACTATAAAGCTCTCTAATTTTTTTTGTTGTTTTCCATTAAGCCTAACTAGTGAAAACAAGAAACCAAAAGACAAAATTGCAGAATCTAAAGGAAATAACTTCGAGCACTCACACCGGAGGATGTGAGTACCTTTTACCTTACCTCCCCGACAACGGCACCAGAAAATAGCTTGATGTCTACGCACTTCTATTCTTGTAGACAGTTGTTGAGCCTCCAAGTGCAGAGGTTTGTAGAACAGTAGCAAGTTTTCCCTTAAGTGGATTACCCAAGGTTTATCAAACTCAAGGAGGAAGTGGTCAAAGGTATCCCCTCTCAAGCAACCCTGTAATCAAGATACAAGAAGTCTCTTGTGTCCCCAACACACCCAATATACTTGTCAGGTGTATAGGTGCACTAGTTCGGCGAAGAGATAGTGAAATACAAGTGGTATAGATAATTATAAGTGGTAACGGTGATAGGAAATAGCTTGAAGGCGTAGAAGAGACTAAAGGCAAACTGAAATAAAGATGGAAGCAAGCAAACATGTAACAGATCTAATAGCAAATGGTGTTTCAGTGCTTAGAAACGAGGCCTAGGGATCATACTTTCACTAGTGAACACTCTCATATAAATATATTCTTCTTTATGATACTACGCTGAACTATTCTCTGGTTGGACACTCTAATCCATGGTAGGGCTATAAAAGCACACCTCAAAGTAAGCCTTTCCCATCTAGATAACCCCACACTGTCACCTTGAGCATTAGATGGTTCCAACAAACACCACAATTTCATAAAGACATCCAACTCCAAATATAACTCATAACAAGTATTTGTAATCTCTAGCCTAAGTGCCACCAAGGTGTGCACGCTGTCAATTTCACACACATGGGGAGAGCAGAGATCTATTAAAGCACTTGAGTAGCAAGGTAGATCTATAGATTACAAGATCATGATCTCAATAAGATCATGCATAGAGAGAGAGATGAACACATAACTACCGGTAGAACCCTTAGCCTCGAGAGAGAACTACTCCCTTATCATCATGGGAATCAGCAAGCTGTGATGGAGATGGCTCCGGGGGCACTTCCCTGTCCCGGCAGGGTGCCGGAATAGAGACTTTCTGTCCCCTGAATCTCCCCTTCGGTGGCGGCGGCGTTGCAGAACTTTTCATGGCTGGAGGCTTGACGATTTAGGGTTTTTACATCGGGAGGCATCTTATAGGAGAAGAGGCAAGGTCGGTGGGCGTCCAGGGGGGCCGCACCACCTGATGGCGCGGCCAGGGCTAGCCCGTGCTACCATATGGTGTGGCCACACTGTGGCCCCTCTCCGTCTCGTCTTCTGGCTCCGTGAGTCTTCCGGTAAAATATCGACTTTGGGTTTTGTCCGGTCCAATTCCGAGAATATTGATTTTCTGACTTTCCTGGAACAAAAATAGCAGAAAACAAGCAACTGGCACTGTGGCATCTTTTTAATAGGTTAGTTCCAAAAAATGTGTAAAAGTACTCCAAAGTGTGGACAAAACATAAGAAAGTAGATATAAAACAAGCATGGAACATCAAAAATTATAGATACGTTTACAACATATCAGTCCTCTTCTCTGGCATGGTCTCCTTGGTGACGTTCTTCTTCGGGGTGCCCTTTCTGGGGATGCTCTTCCTGCTCCTATTTATGATGCTCCTCTGTAAGACTCTCCTCTGTTCTACCCTCAGTCGCACCAGCCCTAGTGATGCCATGGATCAGGTCACGCATGCCTTCTAAAAGTCCATCATCTCTATTGTCGAGTTCCAATTCCTCTCCAACCATTTGCACTATCAAGTGGAAGTACACTTCACCTCTATAATGTTTCCTTGTAAACGGTACGACTAAATCCCTGGTATCTTTCACTTCGATAACCTTTTTGCTCCTGTAACCATAATATAACAAACGTGCTTCCTAGGAGGACCCCCACAGCACCTTCACACGTAACGATGCCATCAGGCCAGATAACTCTACCACTTCAGGATCGTATCTGCCAAGGATTACATCAAACTTGTCATAGAATTTTTCTGTGCCATCATCTAATTTTTGTAGTATAATCCGCGACACAGTGTTAAAACTATTACTTTGCCATCATCAGGTTCTTCAGGATAGAAACCTCCGAGAGGTTCGAGAGATGGAGAGGCACCATCAGACCCAGCCCCAATGCCACCGCCGCCATCACCAACGTCATCGTTAGCTGGATCAACCTCGGTGGAAGTACTAGGACCAGGAGCAAGGCGAGGGCCCTCAGCAGCGGGAGCTACATTACATGGTGGACAGGCAGGGCCCCTTCTAACGGCAGCCACAATAGGATCAGCTGCTGCCATGCCACATCGACGATCAGGAGCAGTTCCCACTACAGCAGTGTTTTGAGTGCTAGCAGAGTCTAGACCATGAGCTGGCTCCGGACCAGCAGCTCGCTGAACCCGAGCACGGGTTCGAGGAGGACACAAGGCATCAGTCTTTGCAACAATAGTGGGGCAGCCTCCGGAAGCCTTAGTTTGCTCAACAGCGGCAGGGATTGGGTCAACAACGTCCAGATCAACAACAACACGAGGACGACTAGTACCAGCAGATTCCAGAGCACGGGTTCGCACAACTTGAGGACGGTTTTGAGGAGGAGAAGCACACAAGGCGGCGGTCCTGGCAACAACAGCGGGGCAACCTCCGGAAGCCTTAGTTTGGTCAACAGCGGCATGGATTGGTGAGCAGCAGCCGCAGCAACATGGGCACGGGGACGGGGACGACCAGTACCAGCAGATTTTAGAGCAGAGTTTTCCACAACGGCAATACGGGGACTCCTACGAGGAGGTTGCCTGACAGAAGCATGTCGCGGTCAAGGAACCACATTTTGCTCAATAACAGCAGGGGTTCGAGTTAGACCTCCCTGTCCAATAATAGCTGGGCGACTCCTAGTAGCAGGAGCTTCCTCATCCAGTATGTTACACACCAGCATAACCACACGAAGCCCAACATGATGTTTCATCAAACCAATTAGTTGTCTATCACACGCTATAGGAACCTTGAAGCCTCGTTCATCAACGATGCTGAACCATGCAGTTTGCTCTGGCCTCATTTCAGCAAGTTCACGCACAGCAGCAACCAAACTAGGGATAGTGCATAACTGCATAGGCGCTACTTCCATCTTCAGATTCTGAGCTTGTTTCCACGTGCTCTTCCCATGTGTTAATTTAATGAGGTAGCCGCAGATGGTGACCAGAACCGTGTATTTGGGTTCAGCAAAGATCCTAGTTGACAGAAAATTAGAGACAAAAGATAAGAATTGTTTGTCAGCATCGTGCTAGCAAACAATTCTATGTTCGATATATCTCTGTAATGCCAATAGCCAGCTAGAAGTTATAGGTAGTGCGAATAGCAAAGAGAAGAGTAGCTCACCCGCAATTAGCCAGAAGTACTTCTTCCTCGGCAAATGGACCTGCCATCCTTACGCTTCAGCCTGTCGATGAGGCGGGCTAGATCGTCGCAACGTGGGCACGGCATTCAATTAGAGCTCGGTATCAGCAGTAAAGAACTTGGCCAGTCAAATGCCCAAAGAGATCATTCTGGTTGGAGAGGGGATTTCGACGCCGCCGGTGTTAGAGTTCATGCGAAAGGAGGGAGGGAGTGGATTTGTGAATTTGGTCAACGCACCATGCTCCTTTAGTCTCTCGTTTCGCCTACGTGGTTGCCGCGTTGGCACTCGCGTCACGGAAATATTACTGACATGAGGGTCCCGACCGTCTACTTCACGGGGCAGTTTCACGGCATGTTTGGATTTGGTAGGGGTGAGATGAGTTTGCATCGAAATGGCCCCTCTCGGTAGTTGGCGGCCCAACATTTCGAAACACGGTGCACTCGCCCGCGAACTTTGGTACCGCAGCCCGGTAGTCCCCTCCCCCAGGTCATTCTTTCCACAGATGAACCTTTCTGTAAGGGAAGCCCAGCATTCGAGGGAGATGATCCCTTATACGTAGTTGTGAGGAATCCCATACCAGAGTAGACAAACTTCAAGTCTAGCCATGTCCCATTCCAGGGTAATGTGGTTGCACGGTTTAATTGTTCTAGCAAACTGCGAAGAACCGGGTGCGTTTTCATAAACATTTTTCCTCCTCTTTCTTTCAGCATCTTATGTAAAACCAAAACCTTTTTCCTTTCTCATACTTCTCTTGGCAGGTCAAACCTCACCAAGGTTTTACCATAAAACATTTTCTAAAAGTTTTCCAGGGTCTTCCCATCCTATAGTTTTGCTTCAGCTAAAATAGGGTCTCCAAAGGGGTATGGTGTTATACACCATCTACTAGGGTGTCAAGCGGGGCGCGTTTGCAGGAAAATTATTTAGTCTCAAATAGGTACACATAGTACAATTTGTATGTCGGTTTTAATATATGCATGTAGTACAATTTATACAAGTCGGTGGAAGTAATGTTGCCCGCAAACACGCCCCGCTTGTCAGCCTACCATCTACCAATACTAGGGACAAGTAGGGGTTATAAAGTGGGTTGTACTTAACAGTACAAGGTGGTAATGGTTTGGAGGAGCCAAGACACTACCAAAGATATATTATCATATAGTAAAACAATGCAGATTTGCATAAGCAAGTAGATAAAACATGCATAAGTAAAATAGTAGGACAAGGATTATGAACAAGTAGGTGGCTTGCCTATGCTTAGCAACCTGGCAATATGTCCTTGGGCTTCTTGTTAGAATACCATAATAACCAAAAATAACCATCTTCTTCTGGTCTTCGATATAATCGCAACTATCAACATCAAGGAGCACACATGCAAATGCACAGAGGACACAATCAACACAAGGCATACAAACACCAATAAAATACAACAAACCAACATAGGCTTTGATTGACTGAGTTCATAGCAATTGGAAATACTATATTTGCATTTGAGGGGCTTCTTTTATGATTTAATTGCCAAATACCACTTAAAGGAGGAGTTTTGCACTAAGGCTTGGGTCTGTATGATATCAATGTATAAAAATGATATCAATAGATAGTATTGAATTAACAAGGCCACCAAAAGTGGTTTCACTATTTTTGCACTGTTCATTTATTAGATATGGATTTTCTAGTGAAATAAACCCTAGTTTAGGGGAATAAATCACAAGAAATGATGTGTAGCTCAAATAAATTTGTCCTCAGAGGTTTTGGTCCATCTTTGACTTTAGGATTTTTGAGAGTTGGACTCACTTCAAAATAATTACCAGAATGCCCTTGGGAAAATCCCAAAATTCAATTCTATTGGTAATTTTTCTTTTTCACCGGATTTATTTTATAGATCCAAATAGTACGAGACAAAGGACAATGGATAAATATTACAAATACATTCTAGTAGAAATTGGAATCATCATTTTTGGAGTTGTAGAACTATTGTTAGGATTTATCTAGTGAATCAACCCTAAATAGAAGGGTTTAATTCACTAAAATTCATTAATGGCTCAATAAATTAGGAGCTCCAGTGATTTGATGGGCTTTGTAGTACACCACCACTGAGGGTTTGAATTATGTCAAAACAATTCATAGTCTAGCCTAGGGGAATTTCTAAAGATGGATATGAATTGTTTTTGTCATTTTTGCTATAGGGAAAATATAGATGCACTTGGCGTGGGACCAATGTCATCAGATAGGTTCGTTCAACACCTTTCAGATCAAAGTGATTTAACCCCATATGGATCTATGAAACTCTCTGAAAGGATTATTTTGTGAAATGGACACACTTTTATATTTTAATTACTAGAAAATATCTGGATCATACTTTAGCCTATTCATGGTGCTGCATGTTGGAGAAGACATGCATGCACACACCAAAATTTGGATCAACGCATTTTCAAGTATTTTTCATTTTTATTTAGATTTAAACCAACTGTGCTAATTTACTTGAGATGAAAATTAATAAAGGGAAAAGACTGAGGCAGTCCAGATCTGGGGGAGGATTGGGCCGTGGCATTGGCCGGCCCAAATCACGGTCAACCATGCGTGAGAAGGTGACGGGATTCAAACCGCAAGGCAGAGCCTGCCTATCAGCGGTGGTGGGGGTTGAAGGGGTATTGGGCTCCCTCAGCCGCCCGATTAGAGGATGGATTGATGAACAGGAGCTTGTCTCCTACCTCGTGGCACTATAGGCAGAGGGGAAACGCTAGGGCATGCAGGCAGGGTCCAGAGCTTACCCAGGAGGGGTCCTCTAGCGCCGGTGAGACTCTAGTATGACGCGGCACGCCACGTGTGGCATCCCGCAAAACCACTACTAGAAAATCGCGTTGTTTTTGTGCATTGCATCGTCATCATCATGCATTTGTTTGTCTGAAACTATTTTCAATAAGCCTATTTTTTGTTTTCTAAAAATACCCTTCTCTTATTTCCAAATAAGTCTTATAATTATCTGTTAAATTAATTACCTAAAAATTATTTGCTAAAAAGATTTAAAACAAAACAACACCATAACTATTTTTCAAATAATAAAACCCAACCTGGACCCTTTTCCTACCCCAACCTAATCTACCCAGCCACTCCCAGCCCTCCACCTCACCTCCCCAGTCCACCTCACCCCTGGACCCCCAATCCCCACCCACCTTGCCACCTCACCAATCCACCCACAAAGAACCACCTCCACCTTGCCCATGGTCCCACCCACCCACACTGGACCCGGCCCTCTCTCCTTCCTCACCCACACACAGGCCACCTACCCCCTCTCTCTCTCCCTCACCGACCGCCTGGTCCCGCCCCGCCTGGCCCCACTCCCCTGGTCGCCCCCACCTGCCTCTCTCCCCCTCCCCCACCTTCTCCTACCTCCCTCCCGACGCGCACGCGCCCCGGGCCTCCTTCCTCCGGCACGCCCCGCCCCTCTCTCCTGCGCCCCGCCGCCGTGCTCCTCTTCCCCACCTCGCCCCGCTCCCGTTCGAGCTCGACGCCGTGTCGGCCTCCACCGCAACGCTGCTGCCCCCCTCTGCCTCGCCACGAACAACTTCGCCACTTCGCCTCATTGAGCCCGCCCCCCCTCCCTCCCTGCCGGTCGCCTCCTCTCCCTCCCCGAGCTCCCTCCGGCCGACCCCGGCGCCGCCCCGGCGCGCTCCCCTTTGCCCGTGCCCGTCCTTCCCTTGCCGGGCCCACACGCTCCTCCTTCCTGCGAGCGCGCGCCTCTGCCTCCTCTGGCCGCCGACGCGCCGGCGCCCCCTCCTTCCTCACCTCTGCAAGCTTCCGCCGCCGCTCCCTGGCGTCCTCCCTCGGGCTGGCCTCTGTCCCGGCCTGCACCAGCTCGTCGCCAAACCTCCGGACCGCCGTGTTCTGCCCCTGCGCCAGCGCGACGGCCGTCGGTCGCGCGTCACCTCTCCGTCGCCCTGCGAGCCCCTGTTTCCCTCGGGCCGAACCCTGCCTTGGCGCGTCGCTCGCGACCTGCCTCGTCCTCGGCCTCATGCGACCCTGCCGCTCCGGCACCCTCACCGTGCCCCGTTCTGGTGCTCCCACGAATACATCTCTGAGACCCACGCGATGGACATGTTTGATGGGATTCACGGCAAGACCTTCTCGTCAACAAGGCCGCATCGATGCGGACCCAACTCTGACATGCTAGCATCCAAGATCTCCCTCACGGATCATCAAGCACTTCTACATGGTACCCGAAGACTGCATCGACACGGACCCGGAGACCGAACCCGGGCATGCCAAAATCTTCGACCCGAAGGACACAGATGCGACAAGTACTTCTTCCTGGATCTGATGCCCGAGAACCCGGACGCCCAGGTCGTCGACACGGATACGCCAAGCACTTCGCCGCGGAACGCCAAGATCTTCATCCCGAACGTCAAGACCGACCCGATACGAGGACCCGACAAGATCTTCGTGACGACCAGATCGACACCGACCAGGGCGAATCCGATGCGCCCCCGCCGCCAAACCCAGTCCTTCTTTCCGGATGCGACAAGACCTACTTCCGACCGAGAGACCCGATCCGCCGAGCCGCTTTCCGCCTCCCCGTGAACCACCGAACCCGAACCCCATCGAACCCCAAGATCGTCCGAACCCAGATGTGTGACCCCTATCCGAGACCCCTCATATTTTTATAATATATGATATACTGATGCATATTAAATTGTTCATCTCGCATGCATGATTAGTGGTTTGGGGCACTATGCCGATTCACCTCATAATTAAATTTGGAGTCTATATGCGGGATATCTTTGTCTTATTCCGGACTTCATTTAAATTGGTGTAGCGAACCAATGCCATGTTTTGTCCTGTTAAGACAACATTTAAATGTGGGGTACCTAAACAACATGAACCTATTAATTAATTGCCGGGGCCTCGGTTCCGCTTAATATTGCCTAATTGCATCGCATCCTTGCCATGCCATACAGCATACCTGCATCATGCCGATCTTTTGCCATAGTAATAAATAGTGCATCCGGTGTTTCTTCTAGTGTTTTGGATCTTCGCGGATAAGGCCGTTGAGTTGATGCGAGTGTCGACCCGATCTTCGGATGAACCTTCGGCAATGTTTTTCAGGCGAGCATCTCCCCCTTTCTACCTATCTTACTTTTATGGTATTTATTCCCTTCTGTTGATCTATTGCTATATGTGTTGCGATGCTCTAGTTTTCGTACCCGTGGTATACCTTGCAGCCTCATATTGCCTTGGACACATCCTATTACCTGTTGATTGGTAGATAGTTGGACTTGCGTGTCGTAGTCGCTTGATCGAGTGCTGTTGCGTGTCGTCAAGTACCACAGTTGTTGGGGTATTGTCGTGTGTCTAACGTGGGAGTTGATCATGGCTTTAATTACTGTTTAATAACTAAAATTGAAGTAGGTAATGCAGAGGCACCGGTGGGTGATAGACAATATTTGGTTTCCGACCGCTCCTTTGGTGTCCGTGGGACCCGAGTTCTTGACACCTGTTAGAGATCGAGCCGCTAACCACATGTGGGATGTGTGGGCACCCATCGATTTAGTACCGATTCCAAGTATTGTCTTTGGGGCCACAACTAGTTTGAGGTTTTTTACTATTCTGTACCTATGCCATGCTTCTTGCTTTATTTAAATTGTGCGATGGATAGCATTTGTCTTTTTTAGGCGAGTGTTTTCGCAGTATCGGCAGCCCATTTTGGGATCCTCGTTTACAGCCATGGCGCAAACCCCGAGTCCGTCTCGGAACCGGCCGACTTCGTTGTGGGTAGACTTAGTGGGGTGGCCCCATGTACTTGCTTTGGGTGCAGGAAGCGTCATGACTTAGGCCCGCCGACATACCGATGGGTGTATGTTAATTGATCGGCAAAAAGGGTGAAGTGCGTGTGGATATCTCATGCTAATTGCGTGAGGATACTTTGGTGCACCCTGCGGTTAAATCTTTTAACCGTGTCCACGGTTATGGGCGACTTAGAGCAGTTCTCGATCATAGACAACTATAACTAAAGTTCTTGTTATAATTTGACTTGTATCCGATGTGACTAGTAATCAGCTCAACTGCAATGGAATGGCTAAATAAAAGTACCATCAAGCTGCTGGGTTTGGGATATCTCTTTCTAATTGAATTTGACTAGTAAGTGTAACTTCTAGCGGAATGGTTAAATAAAACTGCCCTTGCTTATTTTATCGGGATGACTATCTACATTTGACTAGTAATTGCCGTAACTATAAAGGAATAAATAAAACGCCAAGCTGTGAGTTCCTCGGTTGACTTTCTCGGTTGCTATCGAGGGAATACGGGGAGGGTTTGTTTGGTGTTAGGATCAGGTTGGATCCGAATAGGTCTTTCTTATCCCTCTCGATAGCCGGCGGTTTTATCGAGTCTCTATAGGTTGTTTAGTGCATGCTTTGCCGCTTGATCCACCATACCTATGTAGGCGAGGACCGAATTCTAGCCTCGATGTCTTGGCCTCGATCTTGACCGCTCTCTCTTTTCCTTTGCCCTTTGTCGGCACCCCTTTTGTTTAAGCAGGTTTTGAGATCGACGTCGTTAGCAGGGTTACCCTTCCGGCTTGGCCTGGGCAGGGTTATGGACGCCATTGGTTATTCTTCAGGGCTCTTAGCCCCATTTGCATCTTGTCCGTAGTCGGGTGCTATATCGTTTTCAAGGTGATTTGGATCTTTGTATTTTATATCTGTATTCTTGACTCTTTGAGTCGTTGTTGTATATATCTGTTCTGTGGGTCCCATCGAGGACTGTTGTGTAATGTTATTACTTCGTTTTCCACCCGCACGAAAGTGCCTGGTGGGCACCTTTGAATCGTTTCTATGCGGGTTTGGCGGGATTCGCTAAAACTTGCATAGGGCCGATTCTGAGGGTGTTACACCGCGACAGGCCCAACGATGGGCGGCAGCAGCGATTTCTATGCAGATATAGGGTCACGTGCATCTGTGGCAGAACATGCGTCAAGAGCTCGCCGGAGAGCGCTCTTGGGGAAGTCTTGGGAACAAAGGGAGGTAGGGTTAGATGGATCTAGATTAGATACTCACATGCATGAGAAAATAGAGGGTAAAGAAGGTCGAGGTGGAGAGGAAAGCGGCATGCAAACTTGCAGCACTATGATGGTGTTCTTTACCTCCAGGGCTACAAACAGGGAGGGAGCTCAGCGACATTTGGGGGTCAAAGGAGGAGAGGTAAGAGAGTGGAATGGAGGTGGATTGATGGGCTGGGGTGGTCAGCATCAAGGGCAGGTTTTCCTTCTACATCCATACTCGAGAGGTGCTTCCTCTTGGTTACATGGCTAGAGAGGGCAGAGGAGGAGGAGCCACAACTCTGGGTGATTGCTGGGTAGGTGAGCAAGTAGAAATGATCCAGGGGAGAGGGTTGCCAGGCCTCTGGCCTATTTAAAAAGGTAGGGAGTGGTGTATGGTGTACATGGCTCATGAGAGCAAGAGAGAGGGGTTGAGGTTCTAGCATTGTCTATCTTAGGCGGTGGGTGTTTATGCTCAAGTACTCTAGTTGTGTAGAGAGGCAGAGAGTAAGTGAGGAAGCTACTACAACATTATTAATAGACTTGGACAAGACATAGCCATTGTCTCCCTTTCATACAAGCACAGGGGACGAGAGCTAGGGTTACCTATAGTGGCCATATATAGTGTAGCTCGACCAGAGGGGTGTGGGTTGCTGGACAGATTTGTTTGACAAGCTTTGATGATGGTTGAATGGGGTTTAGCTCAAGGTTTTGTAAAGTGTCAAAAATTGTCATATTGATGATCATGAAGAGAAGTTTTAATTTTTTTATCTTGGAAAGATGGGGCAATGGTACTGGTAGCAACATAGGGTCTTGATACACTCCCAGGAATTTTGTGGGATTTATCAGATCCACTTTTTATCAATTATTCAAAAATTTCTGAATCTATTTTATTGAGTTCATTTGAGATTTTTTGAATTGGACAGGATGGGTTTTTGGGTTGAGATGGTTCCAAATAGGACTTCATACTTTGGATAATTTTCCCAAGATCTATTGGAGGAGGAAACTATTTAAATCATGTATTTTCTTATTTCTGCCATTTAAGAAAATGGGAAAAAAGAATTATTAAAATTCGGGAAGATAGGGATCAGTATATAGGCCTCAAACGTTCCTAAAGTTGGAAAAGTATTTTGGAGAAATGCAAACTTTCTTTTATAGAGAGAGTTTTGAAGTTTTTGTGAAAGAAAGGAATTAAATACCTTTTGAGTCAAAATAATTAAGGATAACATTTGATAATTTTTTATACCCAAGGTAGATGATGTCCACATAGTGTATCTATCATTTTCAACCTTGGGTTTTGAAAGTCGAACTTGATTTTGGAATAAAACAAGGAATAAAGGATCTTGGGTACTATAATTTTATACCATCAAAACCTTGTTGGATTTTGGAGCTCAGAGCTTCCCTTGGGTCATGGGATAGATGGATAGATAGACCAAGTTATGTAGATCAACATGGTACAGAGAGTTGAGGTTGATCATGATTGAGCTTTCCTAGGCTTGATGCCAAAGTTGGCTAAAAATAAGGGTGCCAAAGCATATTATTATTTAGGGGTTTTTGAAGCCCAAGGCTCCAATTGAAACAAGTGTACTAGCGATGGATAGACCTTCATGAGTAGAGCACAATCATTCAGAGCGTAGGTCAAAATAAAACAATATGAGATGTGAGCTTCTGCCAAAGTAGGAATTTTGGTAAGATTTTGTAGAAAAGATTATTTTCTTGCCTGTAAAACTATCAAGGACAAGTGGGTCAAAGGATGATCTAGCCAAGGGAAAGTGTGGGCCTTGGAAGTATTTAAGATTATTTACAAGATGGTTCAAGTGCGTTTCCAAAAATGCACAAGGGTTGAGAAAGAGATAGACTCAAAGATGTGATATTCATAACAGTTCTAGACTTCATTTTGGCAGATTTTGGGTTTTTGACTAGGATGCAAGATAAGATGAATTTGAGAGGTTGCAGGGTTCCAAACTCATCATGAAGTGGATGAGGTTGAAGGGTAGATTGTGTAGAAGGGATCCATCCTTATAGTTGGTCTTTATGGACTTAGAAGTTACTAGAAAGGATTAACCCTAAATTGATTAGGTTAAGGGTTTAGATTGTCACTTTAGTGACTAGAGATCAGATCCGACTTTGGAACATTGCTTAGGGTTTGTAATCTTAATTTATATTGATCCTAGAGGATGATCTCCTAGGGTAACCTACTCTACTTCCTAAACAAACAACACAACATCAGATCAAGGAAATTCATCTTACAAGAAATCAAAATACTACTAAGGGTACCATCAAGCTTGGCTTGAGGTAAGGAGGGGTATTTTGAAAAGGTTGTGTTCTGAAGTAAGGTAAGAGTCTCTGGGTACTTCTACCAAGAGTAAAGTTCAATAGGTTTTGTAAAACCTAGAGGTAAGAGTAGTTGAAAGTTTTGTCTTGGAAACGTAAGGAGATTGTATCATATAGATCTCCATAATTTTGTGAATAGAAGCTAGGAAAATTATTTTTGTTGCAAAGGAATCTTGGATCAGGTTTTTGAAATGCCAGAACATTTGAGAATATGTAATATAAGCCAAGACAGTTTTGCTAAATATCTTTTGTCAACTGAGGGGAAGGTAGATGAGTATATCTTCTACTACACATTCAGATGCATAAGCAAAATCAAACAATCAAACACTACATCACTAAACAAGAAAAAAAATTTGTTCCCCCTGATTTTTGCATTCTGGGCAAATAATTAGGGTTGTTGAAAGTGGGATGTTACAGACCTTTCCCCCTTAAAATAATCTTGTCCCGAGATTCAGGAGAGTAAGGTTAGATGATTTCGAGACGGGGGCAGTATTATGTGTCTCAAGTGTACTATCTTACGGGCTACGTCTTCGGACAAGGTTACTCTATCGGTGAAGTTGACCTTTAGTATTCTTGGAGTGCATAGAGAGTTGATCAGGTTCCAGGCCTGGTTGCAAATGTTGATCTTCTTCTCCTTTTGGACTTGATATCTTGAGGCTTAGGCTGGGCGAACTACCTCTAATTGAACTTCACGAAGTACCCTTCTGAGGATAGAATCTACACCTTGACGTATTTTCTACAAGGATCCACGGTATTTCCTTAGGGGCTTATCGCATCCTAACAATGACTTAGGTTCAAAACTCCTGAGGTTGTTTCTGGCGGATGGTTACTCTATTTTATGGAAAAGACACAGTCTTTCCCCCTTAGGATTAAACTAAGGTAGCTCTGAGATAGCATAGTCTTTCCTTCTTGGGGTAATAGGATGGTGCTTTGAAGACTATCGCCAACCTTCTGTCTAGGGTTGAAGACTTTATATGACGTCCGCGAACTGGGTCCTATGAGGCTATCAGAGTAGTTGAATTAGCGGATCTTCCGAACATTTCAAGTCTGAGGTAGGTTAGTGGATCGGTGGTCCTTCGGGTGGGTCTTTAGCTGAAGTAACATAGGGACTTCATAAAATCTTCAGTAATTGTTGTCTCTTTAGGTTGCATCATACTTGTTGGAGGGTAGTCTTGTCGACTTCAGGTATTCTTGTTGTCTTAATTCTGAGCTTCGTGGGTATTTAAGAGATTGAGTGGACTTCTGACGTTGTTGCTGAGGTCTATCTTGTGTTATTTTTCCCACTTAGGACTCTCTAGTTGACGCTTGGAGAAGGACGTCAGATTGGAAATCTTCCTGAAGTATCTTTCGGTGGGCGGTGTTTCTGGAACTAAGTGGAAAGACACAATCTTTCCACCTTAGAGCTTTACTAAGGTTCATTGAGACTAGTTTAGATCTTCTGTTTTGGAGTGCTGGTGTGATACTAGAGGAAGGCGATATTTCCCTAGGTCTTGTGTGGGAATCTTCGAGTGACATCCTATTGCGCAAACCTTGTCGTGGGTGGTTTCCTAAAAAAGCTTTAAGGGGTTAGTTCTGGGCAGGTTAGCGTTTAACGATACTTCTTGCTAATCTTTAGTCAGAGTAGAGACATCCAGCTTCAGAGGAAATGTCTTCACTTCAATCCTTGGGGTTGCTTCTACTCGATGGTAGAGTAGACTTTTTGTCCTGATGCATCATTGTCTTCAGGACTTTGGGGTATTTTGGCCTTCTTCAGAGAGACTACTCGTTAGTTTGGGCACGCGGGAGGGGGGGTCAAATAAAATAGTTAGTCTCTTGGGGCGGTCGGAAGCTCTAATATAACAAAGGTTAGTGGAGTCAGGTCTTCACTTCTCTTCTTCGTTAGTAAGTCTTGGGGTTTCTTGTGGATAACGGGGATACTTCGGTGGTAGACTTCCGGCTTTAACAAGACTCTGTCGGTAGGTGAATAACGATGTGCAGTGTTGGGGGCATGTCTTGAGAAGTGAGTTGGACGAAGTACTCTTATCTTGCCATCCTGTTGAGGTGGAGTCTTCGAGTTGTTCTAACTTGGCGATGTCTCCTGGTTTGAGATACTCTTCCTCTCATAGCTCCCGAGGATCGTAGGGGTCTCATTAGCGACAACTAACATATGGGTTTGGCCTGAGTTTCTAGGTGGTGTATCGATCCTCACAACACATTTGACTTGGGTCAATCAAACCAGGACACACATACAAGGCAAACAGAGCGATGGGTTCGCAAGGTTCTTCTTAACCTAGAAATATAAGCAGCACACATCAAGCAACACATTATGCACTTAGGCAAACAAACACGGCCTACGTTAGGGACCAAGGATTTAACTACTCACGATATAGGGGAATCCTATCTTAGGACTATTGATCCTAGATATCATCGTTATTGTGGTCTAGGTCACTACCTTGCATATGAAGCCTTCGCCCTTGAAGGGAATATGCCCTGAGAGGCAATAATAAAGTTGTTATTATCATATTACAAGTATATGATAGATGTTTATTTTGCATGCTATAATTGTATTGATTGGAAATGTCAATACATGTGTGTTTAATAAAAAAATAAAGGGTTCCTAGTTATGCCTCTCTTATAAACTAGCTCGTTGATTAACAAGATGATCAAGGTTTCCTGATCATGGACATTGAATGTTGTTAATAACGAGGTCACAACATTGATGGAATGATGTGATGAACATTCATCCCAAGTATAGCATTACGATCAAAGTCATTGTGTTTAAATTTCTATAACATCATACGAAGTAATCTTAGTCCTTAGACCATGAGATCATGTCAATCGCTAACACTAGAAGAGTAACTTGATAACATCAAACGTCACATTGTAATAGGGTGACTATAAAGGTGGGTTCAGATACTCTGAAGGTGTTATGTTGAGGCTCATGGATCAAGAGTGGGATTTGTCCATCCCGATGATGGATAGATATACTCTAGGCCCTCTCGGTGATATCACATTGAGATAGCTTGCAAGTAAGTGATGCGATCACTAGAATGTTATATCACGGGAACAAGAAAAGAGTGCATGTCGGTAACGAGATCAAACTAGGTATTGATATACCGATGATTGAATCTCGGACATGTAATATATCGCGAGACAAAGGGATTTAGTTACTCGTGTTAATGGTTCTCACGATCACAAAAGTCATCGTTGAATGTGTGGGAGTCAGTATAGATCTCCAGGTCCCGCTACTAATTATTGATCGGAGAAGGGTCTCGATCATGTCTGCATTATTCACGAACCATAGGGTGACACACTTAAGGGTGAAATTGTTTCATGTCCGCAAATGTGTTCTAGAGAAAAGATTTAAAAAAGCGCTGGAATTATTTCAATGGACACCGAAATTGTTTCGGGTGAAATTGCTGAAATTGGTTCTGCATGTGATGTTGAAATGTTGCAGGGGGTTTTATGTGAATGTTTGTTAATTAAAGGAATTAACAAAATTTTGAATAAAATAAATAAAATAGTTTTATTAAATGAGAGTTGCATTAAATTTGGTGGAAATTTAATGCATGCGAGTGGAATTTTGAGTGGAGGCATGTTTATGTGAGTGGAACTTCCACCCACATGAATGAGAGGAGATGGGGGGGCTCCTCCATGGATGCCGGCCATGGGAGGGGATGCCCCCATCCCCTATAGGCCGACTTCTTTTTAGCTTATAGAACAGATTCTAGGCCCAGAATCACACAAGCCCAAAAAAATGAGTCTGATTTTGCCCAGCTTTTTTCCACCGCGAATCTGAGTTCCTTCGTAATACTAGAATCGGGCCAAGAGGAGCTTTTGGCCAGATTCCCGCGATTCTCAAAACGTTATTCACACCTAGACATATTGTTGGCTGTAATTATAGATGAATACCACCGCCTAATATTATAGAGGAGCTACGCACACGCATGGACAGATCGCTTGCTCCTCATCCAGCCCCCATGGCACCTCCCCCAACCGCTAGGGTTTCTCGCGCTGCCGCCAGCGCCCACCGCCACTGACCCCACCCCCTATGCGCTGCTCCACCGCCGCCGACTGGCAGAAGCTCCTCTGACCTGCCTCCTCGGACGCCCGTGATAGGGGGTCGTTGCTTCGACCCGCTTCTCGTCCACCCATGATGGACACCCGCCGTAGCTTGCTGCTCCACCGACTGATGTCCTTCGCCGTCGTTTGCCACCCTCTGACGCCCTCTGCTACCATCCGTTGCCCGCAAGACGATCACGTCTCCCTAGCCTCGCCATTTCTTCCTCCCAGCAACCATTGTAGCCACAGGTTGTTCTTGCCCCTATTTTGATTGTTGATTTCAGTGATTGCTAGTATGCAAGAATGGTTTCAGTGATTGTTATATTTTGAGTTATTAGCAATATATAAACATGAACTAATGAATTGGTATTTGTTGTTGGTCTGTTCTAATGCATGCTCTAATTGTGTCATGGTCTGCTTTAATTGATTAGCAGTATGTAAACATGAACAAATGAAATTTGACTATTTTATATACTTCGTTATTCATTCTATCTCATTATGTGCTAAAAACTAGCGTACATATAAAATGTAGGGATGTTATAGACATTTTACAACGCAACCCATCAAACAAGCCAAATGTTTAGAAGCCAAAAAGAATGGAAAGAACCTGATTCTACGAGATTCTCCCCACCATAGCTTCTCCCTACAATCTCCCAAAATATAGCTTCTCTAGAATCACAAGCTGAAAAGAAGTCGGCCATAAAAGGCCTCCCTCACAAACCACACTTCCTCGTGAAGGATCTTTGTCCCCCTCTAGAATTATTTTCCCATGGTCTCGGATTAGCGAGATACATGTTCTTAGTGGCTTTTTGTCTGCAAGGAGTTATTGCTTCCGCTGCATCGCTGGAGCGAGGAGGCGGAGGTTGTTCGGTGGACCGGACGTGTGTGCAAGCACGGATGCACTTCTGAGTTGCGGCGCTAGGACTTCCTCTCGATCTTGAGATCGGCAAGCAATCGATTACATCATCCATGAGCCAAATCTCGTTACACTTTGTCGGTCTTCAAGGGTATGATCTCTATGGATGTATATCCACCCGTTGCTTGTATCTAGTAGATAGATCTTGGTGCTTAGTAGAACCCATCGTAGGATTTTTTGTTTTCTATGTTGCGAACCCAACAACCCTATCATTGGACGCTTCTCCATAGTGCAGCACTTGATTTCTTCTGATTATGAGTATTCCGATGGTAGGGCGATCTTGTAGTCTCCTTGTGTTTGCTGGGAGTTGCTCTTTGTATCTCGTTATCACACCCTTCACCTGGTTCTAGTTTGTATTTGTTTGAAATACGTAGGTTTGAAATTTGGATAAAATCTAGAAGAAACCATTTTCAAAATCATTTTTAAGTTAGGAGGAGATAAGAAGTAGAATCTTTCGAAAAGCTTTAAGAAAATAGTTTTCGAAAGCTAGTGTTTCCAAAATATGTGTTTTTCTATCTAACAACCATGCTAACTAAGGTTCTCCTATAGACAGGATGGCTCTGATACCAAATCTGTGGGGCCCTCGGATTAATCCTCCGAGAATCCCTATTATGCGTATCACAATGATCCCATGATCAGTCTGTCGTGGCACATAATCGACAAGTATCAAAGTAAACATCCACTACTTAAGCGGAGACAAGTCATACCTCAATTCCCATTATGGCTACATTGATCATCATCAGCGGAACTTTACCAAAGCATCGAGCCCGAGCCATGCCTTAACCTATTGGCAGCTGACTGAGAGAACATCCTAGCTCTCATACTCGGGAACGTCACCTTCATCTTCACCTTACTTATCGAATCTAATCAAGTTAATAGCCAGTGAGTACATTGAATGTACTCGCAAACCACCTTAAGATAATAACAATAATACGAGGATATGCAATATGGTTATGGTAGTAGGAGGGCTCTAGGAGAGGTTCTTTTCTAAAATAGTTTCTCTTATAGATATAGCATCTACATATCTTTGTTGCAAACTTTTGTAAAACATTTTGAAAGTCATTTAAAAAGTTTGGTAAAACACTAGGATTGGGTCACCCAAGTTCCTCTCTCAGCCATTCATTGACCGAGCTTTCGTTCTTCCATGATCATTCTGATATGGTCACCTCAGACCACAGTTTTTAGAAAACTCTTTCTTTTCCAAAAACGTTTTTAGAAATCAAAACCAGCACCGCTCTATAGCAGCCTTTCCAACCTTCCATGACCATGGACATGGCTATTTGAATAGATTTATACTCTGCAGAGGTTGTACACTTTACCCACACCATCCGGGTACCCTGCCTTGATCTCGCACGGATCGTGGGTCGAGTAACCGATCGAGACTCTCAGAATGCCCCTCTAGCATAGGCCCTACCCTATGAGTTGTTCCCCTCCACACCGGGACACAGGGATCCACGGAAAAACCGGAGTGCATCCGACTCTTCCTGAGTGGTCACTTTCAATGAGAGGCTCATAGTATCTTCTGGCCGCTCCCGAAGGCGGTTCACACCTCCCCCAGGTCATTGTTTCCACAGATGACCCTTTTTGTAAAGGAAGCCCGACATTCGAGGGATATGATCCCTTATACATAGTTTCGAGGAATCCCATACCAGAGTATACAAACTTCAAGTCTATCCCCATCCCATTCCAGGGTAATCTGGTTGCATGGTTTAATTGTTCTAGCAAACTACAAAGAACTGGGTGCATTTTTGTAAACATTTTTCCTCCTCTTTCTTTCAGTATCTTTTGTAAAACCAAAACATTTTTCCTTTCTCAAACTTCTCTTGGTAGGTCAAACCTCACCAAGGTTTTACCATAAAACATTTTGTAAAACTTTTTCGGGATCTTCCTGTCCTATAGTTTTGCTTTGACTAAAACAGGGTCTCCAAAGGGGTATGGTGTTATACACCGTCTACCAATACTAGGGACAAGTAGGGGTTATCAAGGGGGTTATACTTAATAGTACAAGGTGGTAATGGTTTGGAGGAGACAAGCCTCTACCAAAGCTAGATTATCATATAGTAAAACAATGCAGATTTGCATAAGCAAGTAGATAAAACATGCATAAGTAAAATAGTAGGACAAGGCTTATGAACAAGTAGGTGGCTTGCCTGTGATTAGCAACATGTCAATATGTCCTTGGGATTCTTCTTAGAATACCATAATAACCAATAATAACCATCTTCTTCTGGTCTTTGACATAATCGCAACTATCATCGTCAAGGAGCACACATGCAAGTATACAAGGGCCACAATCAACACAAGGCATACAAGCACCAACACAATACATCAAACCAACATACAACACAACACTAACTTCAGTAGGTTTTGATAGATTGAGTTTATAGCAATTTGAAATACTTTATTTGCATTTGAGGGGCTTCTTTTATGATTTAATTGCCAAATACCACTTAAAGGAGGGGTTTTACACTAAGGCTTGGGTCTGTATGATATCAGTGTAGAAAAATGATAAAAACATATAGTATTGAAATAACAAGGCCACCAAAGTGGTTTCACTATTTTTCCACTGTTCATTTATTATATATGGATCTTCTAGTAAAATAAAAACCCTAGTTTAGGGAATAAATCACCAAAAATGATCTGTAACTCAAATAAATTTGTCCTCAGACGTGTTTGTAGATCTTTGAGTTTAAGATTCTTGACTGTTCGATACACTTCAAAATAATTACCAGAATGCCCTTGGGAAAATCCCAAACTCAATTATGTTGCCAATTTGTCTTTTTCACCAGATTTATTTTATATATCCAAATAGTATAAGATGAAGTACAATGGATAACTATTACAAATACCTTCTAGTAGAAATTGGAATCATCATTTTTGGAGTTGTAGAACTTTTGTTAGAATTTATCTAGTGAATCAACCCTAAATAGAAGGGTTTAATTCACTAAAATTCATTGATGGCTCAATAAATTATGAGCTCCTGAGATTTTTAGTACACCACCAATGAGGGTTGGAATTAGGTCAGAACAATTTGTCGTCGGATTGATGACAAGTACGCCATGAGGGGGTCCTCGTGGCGTGCGGAAGAGAGGGGTGTGAGACATACGGTGTTCCGGGACGGTGAGCACACAAGTTTACCCATGTTCGAATCTGCCGGCTTTGGACGGATCCTACTCCTGCTAGCAATCCAGTAATACGGCAGAGCCGGAATATGGGTTACAAGGGTTCGCCTGTGTGAGTTGAGATTGTAGACTACTAAGGGTGCCCTAACGGCTCTCCCTAGGACGGCTTATATAGATATCTGGTCTAGGGTTTACAGGAGAGATCTGTCCGGCTACGACTAAGAGTCAGTTACAGAGTACATCTTGAACTACAAGTAACACTATGGGCCTAAGTCGGTAAGTCTTCTGGGCCTTCCCGTAGCCGGATTGGACTCTGTCTCTTCTCCCTGACTGGGCCGCCCGTGAAGCAAAGCTCTAACCCGAAGTGGGCCACCCTAGTTAGTGAGGAACTGTGAGGATATCCGGAAAGTATATCCCCAACAGCAGCCCCCGGAAGTCTCCAAGATCCAAAGTCGGATTCATCATCGTCTAGATTGATCTTCGGCTTGCAGAATCTTGAAGGGTTCCTGAAACTTCACAACAAAAAATACGATCTGGGTCTTAAAAGTAAGTCGGACCTATCAACATGTTACTCGCACTTTCCATCTTGATTTCAAACTAAGCCGGAACTTGGTCTCTGACGTCATCTGACACTCGTCATGGTCAAGTCACGTCATCTAACAAACATCCTATCAGCACGACCGTTGGTGGGTCCGCCGTTTGCGGAACCGAGGCGCTGTTTCAATGTGTACGCGGAGACCGAGGCGACATAATCATCACGTGGGTCCTTCCCAGTTCCTTCCACGATGCGTGGCGTTTACACAGTGCTATTTGGACGAATCTTGGCGCAGGTAGGTGGTTATAAGGGGTGAGGATTTTCCTTCTCCTCTCTTCACCTGTTCCCTTTACCGTTTCTTCTCCTCCACATCTCCCCAACACACAGAGCTCTCCCTCCTCCTAGATTCCCTAGCACCACCCATCTAAGGTCACCGGCGCACCGGAGAAATGGCTTCCTCTTCCTCTTCCGGCTTGGTGGCGGTAGCGGTGGCGGCGACGGCTGCGGCAGAGAAGGAGAGCAACCGGGGAGTCTGGATCCCGTGCCTGCTCGACAATGAGAAACTCCAAGGTGTGGAGAATGAAGGTCTCCTCCACGCTGGCGACTGGCAGAGCGGTTTCGGCGAAACCATCCCCAACCCGCGCGCCGATGATCGGGTCCACTTCGGCACCCACCTCGACAGAGGTTTGTCCTTTCCTCCCTCGGAATTCTTTTCCTAGGTGATTGATCATTACGGTGTACAGCTCCACCATCTTCCCTCGAACTCCCTCTTAGAGATGAGTTCTTACGCAGATTTGTGCGAGGGGTATCTCGGCATTAGGCCGAGTCTCACTTTGTTTCATTTCTACTTCCATGTCCATAGAAACTCCATCACTGCCGGTAATCCTTATATTACCGGCACTATTAGCCTTTCTGTTAGACACGAGCGTAGTTATCCTCGCATTTTTGCCAGTGACTCGGTCAAACAATGGCCGGCCACTTTTTTCTACCATAAGGATATTCCTGCTCCCGGCAAAGCTACTGGTTTGCCGACTTTCATCGACGGAGCCGCCACGGACCAACCATCTTGGGACGAGGCTCCTCCGGATCTCAGTGACAATCTGATCCTTGCTAAAAGGCGGATCGAATATCTGATAAAACACAAGGGCTTGAAAGGATCCGACCTAGTCCAATGCTAGGTCGCACGCCGGATCCAGCCTCTCTAACACCATGGTGACCGTCTGATGCACTCCATCATGGCATCGAAGAATGACTCCCTTCGCATCAATCCTAAGGCTTTAAAGCCATAGGATTACATAAGCCAGATTAAATGGCTGATCAAGGAGCGGATTGAAAGGAAGATTCCGGACTTGTCTCTGGATATGCATACAGCGGAAGACCCTGTGGTTCCGGTAAATAATAAACCCTTTTATGTGTTTCACCCTTTAAGTTATTTCGCAATACTGAGATATCTTTTTTCTTTTTAGCTTGCCAACCTCCCCGAGTCGGAATTTGCTCCACTCGAGGGATATCCTCCAGAGTTTCCTCAGGAGGCGGAACTGGTCCCACTACCGGACATTGTGCCTAGGAAGCGCAAGGCTCTGACAGTGGTCATCGGCATAAAGGAGGTGTCAGTCGTGAAGAGGTAACTTTCAACACAACTTCCGCCTTTATTCCTTACTCGAAATTTGCCTCTGAGATGTAATGTTTTTTATTCTATTACCTTCTCAGAGCTAAACAACTCATCAAGGGCAAGGGGAAGGGAACTTCTTCGAAGCCCTTGCGGTAGACGAAGCTGACCATAGCTTCTCCTGCCGTGGCTCCTCCGACTCCTGCCCCACAACCCTCTGCAACACCGGCGATCATTCCTTTGCCGGTTGTCGCAGAAGATCCGGCTCCTCCTGCGGGGCCAGCGACCCTTGAGTCGCAAACTGATGCCACCACGGGTGGCTCAGGTTTAGATAAGGGTGAACCCTCTTCGGGTAATGATCCCTCGGTAGAGACCTTTGCCGAAAACCTCCTGAATAATCCGGAACTTGCCAAATTTGGCTTGTCTTGGAAAGCTGTAGAAGAAATCCAGCTTCTGGACCGGTAATGCCTGGAGAAGAGAAATCTCTCTGCCGAAGAAGAAGCACAAGAGGCGGAAGACATCAAGTACTCCGACCTTCTTGAACAAGTTCGCCTTTGTGACGAGGGACTTAGAGCTGGTGTGCTTCCACCACCTCCGGTTATTCCACTCACCCTTGCCGAGAAGGTTACCACCGAGGTGAACATGTGTCTGAGCAAGCTCACACATGAACATCATGTAAGTCGGAATTCCAACTTACGATTTTCTTTATTGCACTTTATATCATATCCTCTAGCCCCCAAGCATGAAGTAGGATATTCAAATCCGAGTTTATGCTTCCTTAGGATGCCAAAGAATGAACTAGTGTAGCCCCCAAGGCTCGTGCTGATATTAGTAAAAATATTAGCCCGAGTCTTCAATAGACTTCTGACTCTGGATATTCTGACTTACAGAAAGTTAATTCATATAACCAGGATTTGTTGAAGAACATCTGCAACAAGCGGAGAGAGATCAAAGCTCTCTGGCTTGAAAATGCTGAGCTGAAGGTCTCCAAGGATGAGGCCGAAGGTAAACATTCCGAGACTCAAATCATGTCCTTGTGTTTTCATAGTCGAATATTTTACTGAACTGTTGTTCTTTTTGACTTACAGCACTGGTAAAACAGTCCTGCGCTATGATTGAAGAGGCCGAGAACCTCAAAACCTTGGTGGTGGAGAACAAAGAACTTCGCCAAGAGCTAGATAAGCTCAAGGCGGATCATGAGAAGAGCATTGCTCAAGTTCTCGAATCCTCCTCCATGGCTACTGATGAGCGTGATCGTAAGATTGCAGCTCAAGATCAGAGAATCTCGGATCTCAACAACGAGCTTTGCAGAGAGAAGGACCTTTCCGAGGTGCTCCGGGCTGAACTCCAGAGTCTTCGAGAAGAGAAGACCAAAGTTGACGACGTCATCTTCGGTATGTTTCCATCTTTCTGACTTGTGTATATTCTTCGACTCTTTTGATGTCGGATTTTATTAACCATTTTTGTGTTATATGTATAGGTCCTCTTAACTTGACGGACTCTGCCTCCACCGAGCCTCGCACCCACTGACTTACCCAAGTCGGTGATTTACTTCATGACTTCCGCCAATCCATCGAGGATATTGGTGAAGCTCTCAGGGTTCCGGACATGCACAGCATGTCAGACTTTTAGGTGCGAGACCAGGCGAAGGAGATGCCGCAGCTCGTTCGGGACTGGAACATGTCCTACGCGTGATCCGCGGCGCAGAACGCTCTCACTATCATCATGAGCCACCATGGAAACATGGAGATATGGCAAGTGAGCAGAGGGTACTGCAAGGTGGATGAAGACGGCCAGGAGCAAGATATCAGTGCCATCATGGACTCCTGTGCCGGATATGGGTGTCGTGTGGCTGACTTAACCAGCTATGACACTCCCTTCTTCACTCGCGTGGATACACCGCCCCTGCCTCCGGAAGAAGCAGCTGAACTTTCCGATGATGAACAGACCGTATCGGATCTAAACATCTCGGATCATTATCAAACCGAGGCCGATGCATCCAGTGAGCCAGCAGCGCCTACCTCTTCTCCTGCACCATAGATTACCAGAAACAATTGTATTATTCCGAGAAACATTATGGGTCGGTAAAATATGCAATACTATAATTTTGCTAGTGCTAAGCTTTTGATCTATTCAGCACTTTTGGCTTTAAATTTTTATGTGCTTGAAATGTTTACATAAGCACTTATACTTTTTCGTCTATACTTTTTCGTCTATACTTATCGTTTATCTAGCTTTCCGCCTCGTCCCTTTCGCGAGCTGGCTAAACCATCTGCACGGAAACTTTGTCGAGCAACGAAGCTCAATTGCTAAACCAGTTTAAACTCGGAAGCAAAGCTGGCTTCCAGTACCAACAATTCACTACTCGAAAAATACCCACATCCGGCAATCAGACAAATAACCAAAGTATAGACTAGAAACTTTAGAGTTATACCCGAAGGTAGCATTTTTAGAATCAGAAATCTAAACTAGAATAAACATGAGCATAAAGTACTTTCAAGTATTCTGGGATTTTCGACTATGACATGATCATTCGGAAATAAGATGGTAAAAACTTTGAGGCAACCAAAACTTTTATTTCTCTCAGAACATGTACATATATATGATTACAAAGAAGGATAAACTAAGAATAAAAGGGACGTAGCTGAGCAATATTCTATGGTCTGTCTAACTCATCTGGATTTGTAATGCCTCCAGCTCTCTTTCTCTTCTTAGTAGCAGGTCTTTCTTTGACTGGCCTCATGTCAGTTAAGTAGTACGAACCATTGTGCAATACTCGACTAACTAAAAAGGGCCCTTCCCATACTAGGGAAAGTTTGTGCTTTCTTTGTTGCACAAGCCGAAGAACCAAATCACCTTTATTGAAAGATCTATTTCTGACTCTCTGGCTATGATACTTGCGTAACTTCTGTTGATAGGTTGTTGATCTCATTTCAGCAACGACGCAAACTTCTTCGACTAAGTCGAGATCATTTTGTCGAGAAATCTTGGCATCTTCTTCGATATACGTGGCCACTCTAGGAGAAGTGTGAATCAGATCACTAGGAAGAACTACTTTTGCGCCATAGACCAAGAAAAAAGGTGTGTATCCGGTTGAACTATTCGGAGTTGTTCGTAAACTCCATATTACAGAGGGTAATTCCTCTGCCCAAGCCCCACAGCATGTCGTAGTGGTGCTTCGAGTCTCGGTTTTAGGCCTTGTAGGAGTAAACCATTTGCCCTTTCGACTTGTCTGTTAGCCTGTGGATGTGCGACCGACGCAATGTCAAGCCGGATATTTTGTTCATTGCAGAATTTGGCCAATTCTCCCATAGAGAAATTACTCCCGTTGTCCGTGATAATACTATGCGGATAACCATACCGGATTATAATATCCTCGACAAATCTTTTGGCTGTTGCTCCATCACAACTAGTGAAGGGGTTAGCCTTAATCCATCTGATGAATTTATCCACCATCACTAAGAGGTGAGTAAATCCACTTGGAGCACGTCTAAACGGTCCTACCATATCAAGCCCCCAGACCGCAAAAGGCCATGTTATAGGTATTGTTCGCAACTGATCAGCTAGAACGTGAGCTTGCTTGGCATACTTTTGGCAGCCTTTGCACGTCTTGACTAGCCGTTCGGCATCTGCCTGATCTGTAAGCCAGAAAAATCTGTGTCTAAAAGCTTTTGCCACTAAAGATTTGGCTGTAGCGTGGTGACCACACTCGCCTTTGTGGATTTCTCTTAGGATCTCCACTCCTTCTTCCGGAGATACGCAGCGCTGAAAAACCCTAGAAACACTCCGCTTATAGAGCTCACCTTTAACTATAGTATAGGCTTTCGCTCGTCGGATAATCTGCCGGCTCCGAACCTCGTCTTCGGGTAACTTGCCATCTACTAGATAATCAAGGTAGGGTTCAGTCCAGCTAGGAATTACAGCCAGGACTACTATCAGAGGTGAGTCGGATTTGGTCGGATATTCCTCATTTACTCCCTTTATTGAGGGAACTTTGAGGTGCTCTAAAAAAGCGCCATCCAGGACCTCTTTCCGTGCAGAGCCTATCCGAGATAGTGCATCTGCTCGAGGGATGTGTTGAACCTCAAACCCTTCGAATGATTTAGATAAATCATCCATGACAACTTTATATGCTGCCATGTGTTTATTTGCGTTACAAATATCCGACACTTGTTGAGCAACAAGATCTGAATCTCCATAACACATCAAACGTCAGATGCCGATATCCTTAGCAATTCGGATTCCGTGTAGCAATGCTTCATACTCGGCAATATTGTTTGTCGCTGTGAAGTGGATCTGCAACACGTATAGAAGTTTATCTCCTTGGGGTGATTTGAGCACCACGCTAGCCCCCGAGCCCCCTCGAGCCTTAGACCCATCAAAGTATAGGGTCCAATATTCTGACTCAGGGAGGGTCATATTCTCCTTCGTCTCTGTCCAATCAGCAACAAAGTCGGCAAGGATTTGGGATTTTATTGTTGTCCGGGGTTTATACTCAATATCGAAAGTTGAAAGCTCTATGCCCCATTCGGCGACACGTCCTGTGGCGTCACTATTGTTGATTATGTCCCTGACGGGAGTTGTGCTCACCACGGTAATTGGACGCTCTTGAAAATAGTGTCGTAGCTTACGAGATGCTAGGAAAACACCATAAGCCAGCTTTTGATAGTGCGGATACTGCTATTTTGATTCTGTCAGGACCTCGCTGACAAAGTACGTCAGACGCTGCACCAAGTGTTCTTGATTTTCCTCC
The DNA here is from genome assembly GCA_023614405.1 of Avena insularis. Taxonomy (NCBI): domain Eukaryota; kingdom Viridiplantae; phylum Streptophyta; class Magnoliopsida; order Poales; family Poaceae; genus Avena; species Avena insularis. The sequence goes on from CM042690.1 coordinate 512,080,104, forward strand.
AGTCTCTCCACCACCATGACAATACTAACGACTTTGTTTGTCGCAGCAAGATAAAGCAACATCGGTTCCTGTGGTTCTGGTGTAGCAAGGATAGGAGCAGATGAGAGTACTTTCTTCAGGTCTTGTAGCGCAGTTTCAGCTTCGTCGGTCCACACAAAATCCTTAGTCTTTTTCAAGAGTTTGTATAATGGTGCGGCTCTTTCACCGAGCCAGCTTACAAACCGACTGACTGTAGCGTTGCAACCAGTTACTCTTTGTACGTCCTTCAGGCGAGTTGGCCTGGAAATATTGAGTATAGCCTTGATTTTATCTCGGTTCACCTCTATGCCTCTTTGAGACACGATGAAACCTAATAATTTTCCGACTGGAATTCCAAAGAAGCATTTCTTCGGATTAAGCATGATGTTGTATTTTCGTAGATTGGCGAATGTTTCCTCCCAGTCGGAAATCAGAGTTTCCTTCTTTTTGGACATCATCGCAATATCATCCATGCATGCATGCACATTGCGTCCGAGTTGGTCATGGAGGCAACACTGCATCGTGCGCTGGTAGGTAGCTCCTGCGTTCTTCAGTCCAAAAGGCATCATAACAAAATAGAAGGTTCCGAAAGGGGTTATGAATGAGGTTTTGATTTTGTCAGATTCCTTCATCCGGATTTGGTGATAACTAGAATATGCGTCGAGAAAATAGAGGAGTTCCGAGCCTGTCGTAGAATCGATAACTTGATCAATCCTAGGCAGAGCAAACGGATCTTTTGGACAAGCCTTGTTCAAGGTAGTATAATGAACACACATCCTTAAATCAGTGGTGTCCTTTTTAGGGACCATTACAGGATTGGCCGACCACTCAGTGTGGATGACCTCTTCTATGAATCCGGCTAACTCGAGCCGCGCTAGTTCCTTAGCTATTGCCTTCCGCTTTTCATCGCCGAAACGTTGTAAGGACTGTTTGACGGGTTTAGCATTTGGGTTTACATTTAAAGAGTGCTCGGCAAGTTCCCTAGGTACTCCAGTCATGTCAGATAGCTGCCATGCGAAGATATCTTGATTTGCTTTGAGGAACTTGACGAGCGCGCTTTCCTATGCGCTATCTAGGCCTACGCCTATCTGGATCACCTTGGAGGGGTCATCATCCTTCAACAGTGTCTTCTTCGTCTCTTCTGATGCCTTGAACTCCGGATTCGGATTTGTCACATCATTCTTCGTTGCGGCCATCTCGGACGGATCTATGCTCTTCTTGATCTCCTGGTACTCCTGGGCATGCAGCACGGCTTCAGCAAAGGCGGCATTTCTATCCTCGCACTCTCGCGCTTTCTTCGGGTCTCCCCTGATGGTGATTACGCCGTTGGGACCTAGAATTTTCATCATATTGTAAATGTAACACGGACGAGCCATAAAAGCCCAGTAAGCCTGACGTCCGAATATAGCGTGGGATGCGCTCTTAAACGGGACCACTTCGAAGGAAAGTGCCTCCGTCCGATAGTTCTTTGGAGTTCCAAAGGTAACATCCAAAGTGATTTCTCCCAGGGAATTAGCTTGTCTTCCTGGGACAACTCCGTGAAAAATCACAGAGCTATGGTTCAGCTGGGTCTCCGAGATCTTCATCCGGCGTAGCGTTTTGACATATAGAATATTGATATTGCTGCCACCGTCCATGAGGGTCTTGGAGAAACCATAACCGTCAATAAGTGGATTGACAATTAAGGCGTATTTTCCTCGCCTGTGTAGCTTAGGCGGATGATCAGCACGGTCAAATGTGATTGCCACTTCCGACCAGTCTAGGTATTGGGGGACAGCCGGAACTGTTGCATTGAGCTCATGTAGAACTGCTTTTTTGACCTTTGCTGGTTGAGAACCGAGGAAGGTGACATAAGTGTCTTTTTTGGTTGGAAAATTTTTCTTCCCTTCCGGCTTGGGATTTGAAGCATCGGCTTCCTCCATGTCGGAATCTTCCTTGGTCTCTTTATCCTTTTCGGGATTCTTCTTTCCCTTCTTCCACTTAGCTCTGTAGCCAGCGGTATCATCTCTTTTAATGTCGTCATTGAAACGACACTCGGCGTTTGTGTGGGACGAGCCCCCATTGGCATCTAAGTGATGCACACATGGGTTGTTGGCAATGTCGACCCAAGTGTTGGTTTTGCTTGGTTGCTGGTCTCCTCTACCTTGAACTCTCGAAGTCCCACGGCCACACCCATGGCCTCCGCCGTGTCCTCCTCGTCCTCCAGACCTGAAAGTAGCAGTAACCACTGCCGTTTCCGTGTTAGGTTTCTCTTCCGAGGTATTTTTGCGCTTCTGAGCTTGTTGCTTTGGTTGTTTTGCCGATTGTGGTAGAGCTAGGGTGTTGAGTAATCCCTCTGCATCATCGTCAGCATCTGCATACTTGCTTGCTGTTTCTATCATCTCTCCAAAATCAGTGACTTTGTCGCACTTCAAACAATGACGTAGCAAACCAATTGGGAGACCTGCAATGAAAGCTTCAATCACAGTTTGATCATTTACTCCTTCACAGGAGTTCTTGGTGTCGATCCATCGTCCGAGGTAATCCCGACAAGTTTCTCCGGCTTTCTAGGTGCAACGTTGTAGGTCTCCGACCGTACAGGGCCTCCGGTATGTGCCTTCGAAATTCCGAAAGAATGCACTTTGCATGTCATACCAGTTGTGGATGGTGTTCTCCGGAAGTTCATTAAGCCATGATCGTGCCGTCTTCCACAACATGAGTGGGAGATATCGGGTTGCGACCAGGCTATTTCCGCCTTTGGCAATGCAGCAGGCTTGAAAGAAATCCTGTAGCCAGGTATCTAGCCGAGCAATGCTATCGTAGGCTTGGATATGTCTTGAGATAGCAAATCCTTCTAGGAATCTTGTGGCTCTTATGCGTGGCCCGAAGCACTTTGGGCCCACGTATATATCATCATTTTCGTAGCGCCGCGCCTCTATGTTGGAGTTGATCCTGTGCCTTGCGCCATTTGGGGATAGAGATCGTCCCGAGTGTCGGTTGTGGCTACAGTGCCTTGGAGCCGGACTTCGGCTTCTGCCACCACCTCGTCCACCACGACACCCTCCATTGCCTCCCTGGGGGCCATTGTGATGGCTACTTGGCGGAGAGGGTGGATCAGCTGGGTTTTTTCCGGTTGATCGCTGGCCTCCATCCGGAATGTCATTATTTCGGTTCTAGGGAGGGTCTTCATTGTGACGAGCCCCCTGCCGGCTTGTCTCAGCACGGTGTCCGTCGTTCCTTCGTCCGTCGTCCAGACGGCTTGTATGTCTAGGAGGTGGCATTCTTTGTCGGTCCTCCTCCCGACGTTTCTCTTTATCATCGTCCCTGCGGTCTTTCGACTCTCGCCGGGGCGGGTTCCTCGGATTCAGTGCAGCGATTGCCTCTTGATCCGTAACTGGGTTAACATTACGCCAGTCACGGGCGGCTTTGTGGTGCTGTCCCGAAGATCCGGTTCTTGAGTAATTGTCCTCCCGGTGATCGGAACGGTGATGCTGCTCCGGAACACGCTGGGTTCTTATGTCAGCCCATGCCGGGTCTGTGCGACACTGGTCGGAATCAGAGACCAGCTTTTGACTTCCGGACATGGCGACCTTTTGCTGCTCCAGTACCTTGTTGAGTAGTTTGATTCCCAACCGGATCTCCTCCGGGCCTGGATTAGCCGATAGAATCTCTCGAGCCGCTATGGTATTCTGTACTGGGGTTGCATACACCCAATCCCCTTTGTTATCTTTCCGAGGCTTCTCCATCTCTTCTCCGAAAAGGACGGCATGAATCTGTAGGAATTGGTTGTCATCAGTATGACGCTTCCTGGTCTTCTCGTATTGCCTGGAGTTGTACTTCCCCGCAGATGCTATGCGTTTCTTTTCCTCCTCAATGTTTTTGGCTTCATCGAGGAGTACTTGACGACGCGCTTCTAGGGCCTGTGCCCTCTCGTCCAGTTCTTTAGCAGTAAGTTCTGTAGCTGTAGGAATTGGTGTGGTTAATGCAACATCGATGAATTTACGTGCACCTTCAGTGATCACGTGTCCATCCACCGGTTCTTCTTTTTTGGGCTCGTCTGGGATAAGCGCTCCATCCGAGTCTTCCTCATATTCCTCGGCAATCACCCCCTATGCAAGAGGGTCTTTTGCCAGGGTCTTGTTATTCTTGTTCTTCTTCTTTGCCTTCTTGGCAGCGCCGGTAGCAAAGACGGCTTTGGGTTCGTTTCCCGGAGTCAAGCTCTGATCGGCACTTTCGGACCTCTAGATCTCGGGATTATCTCTGATTTCCATGTCATACTGTGTTTTGGGAGAGTGTTCCCCGGATCCTTCATCCATGGCTTCTCCTTCCTCTGCAGTTTTGGAGTTATACTCTTCTTCATATTCCACGGAGAACTTTCGCAAATCTGCTGACGTCGTCGATTCATCCGAGGATGCGGGTACGTCAGCGTTTGTTCCAATTGCCTCCAGCACAGAGTCGGTGTTGTCTCCAGCATCGGTAGAGCCAGATCCGGATCCCACATACCCGACAAAGTGCGACGAGTGCTTCCTGAGGTACCTGCGGCTCTCGCGATCAGCTTCGTCGAAACTTTTGATGGTCTCGAGAATTGCATCTACGCCTGAGTTTTGCATTATCATACATCGCAGCGTGTACCTCAGGAAAGGCATGTCTGTCCCGACGTCATCAGAGCCGGAATCAGTGTCGTTGATATGCTCCTCCTGGATTTCAACTTTAGCAGGTGGGTCGATCAAGGATTCAGCCTCCCCAAGGAGATCCACTCCAGATTCGACTTAGACCGCTAGGTCTTCTTTAGGATCGGATTTCTCCACTATCTCCGCAACTGGTGCGGGCTAGGTGGGATTAGAGTTTTCTGAGATTCGGAACTCTGCCGCCTCCACGGACAAAGGGGATCCAGAAATTTCCCCTGCCTCTATCATCACCGCTGGGGTGGGTGGGACAGGTTCAGCAAAGCTGGTGTAAACATCGATCTCGCCGAAAGACATGATGGCGTAGGTAGTCACAGCCTCCCTAGCCAGAATCCAGGTCTCGTCGAGAACGATAAGAGGGACATCGCTGGCGTAGAGGATGCGACCGACGGTGATAGTCTCGCCGATTCCGATTCTTGCAGATTCCGCTCGGAACATAGATCCGAAGCTCACTTGCCCCACGGTGGGCGCCAACTGTCATCGGATTGAGGACAAGTACGCCATGAGGGGGTCCTCGTGGCGTGCGGAAGAGAGGGGTGTGAGACGTACGGTTTTCTGGGACGGTGAGCACACAAGTTTACCCAGGTTTGAATCCGCTGGCTTTGGACGGATCCTACTCCTGCTAGCAATCTAGTAATACGGCAGAGCCGGAATATGGGTTACAAGGGTTGGCCTATGTGAGTTGAGATTGTAGACTATTGAGGGTGCCCTAAAGGCTCTCCCTAGGATGGCTTATATAGATATCCGGCCTAGGGTTTATAGGAGAGATCTGTCCGGCTACGACTAAGAGTCGGTTACATAGTACATCTTAAACTACAAGTAACACTATGGGCCTAAGTCGGTAAGTCTTATGGGCCTTCCCGTAGCTGGATTGGACTCCGTCTCTTCTCCTTGACTGGGTCGCCCGTGAAGCAAAGCTCTAGCCCGAAGTGGGCCACCCTGGTCAGTGAGGAACTGTGAGGATACCCGGAAAGTATATCCCCAACACAATTCATAGTTTGGCCTAGGGAGATTTCTAAAGATGGATATGAATTGTTTTTGTCATTTTTGCTATAGGCAAAATATAGATGCACTTGGATGGGACTAATGTAAACAGATAGGATCTTTCAACACCTTTCAAAGAAAAGTGATTAAACCCCATTTGGATCTGTGAAACTCTCTGAAAGGATTATTTTGTGAAATGTACACACTTTTGTATTTTAATTACTAGAAAATATCCGGATCATACTCTGGCCAATTCATGGTGTTGCCTGTTGGAGAAGACATGCATGCACACATCAAAATTTGGGTCAAGGAATTTTTCAAGTATTTTTCATTTTTATTTACATTTAAACCAGTTGTGCTAATTTATCTGAGATGAAAATTAATAAAGGGAAAAAGCTGAGGCAACTCGGATCTGGGGGAGGACTGGGTCGTGGCACAGGTCAACCCAACTCGCAATCGAGCATGCACGAGGAGGCACCGGGATTCAAACCAAGGGGCAGAGCTCACCTGTCAGTGATGGTGGGGGTTGAAGGGGTATTGTGCCCCCTCATCCTCCCGGTTAGAGAATGGATCGATGGCTAGGAGGCCGTCTCCCATGTCATGGCGTTGCAGGCAGAGAGGAAACCCTAGGAAACATAGGCGGGGTCCATAGATTACTTAGGAGGGGTCCTCCGGTGCCGGTGAGACTCCAGGATAACGCGGCGCACCGCGACATGCCCAACATCCGTGGGAGCGGCGATTTTCATGTAGATACATGGTCGCGCGCATCCGTGACAAGCCCAACAATGGGCGGCATCGGTGATTTCTATGCAGAGACGTGGTCGCACGCATTCGCGGAGGAACATGCATCAGGAGCTCGCCAAAGAGCGCTCCTGGGGAAGTCATAGGAACAAAGGGAGGTATGGTTAGATGGATCTAGAGTAGAGACTCATATGCATGCAAAAATAGAGGGCGGAGAAGGTCGGGGTGGAGAGGAAATCGGTGTTCAAACTTGTAGCACCATGATGGTGTTCTTCACCTCCAGGGCTACAGAGAGGGAGGGAGCTCAGCAACGTTTGGGGGTCGAAGGAGGAGAGGTAAGATAGTGGAATGGAGGTGGATTGAGGGGCTATGGTGGTTAGCATCGAGTGCAAGTTTACCTTCTACATCCATACCCGAGAGGTACTTCCTCTTGGTTCCATGGCGAGAGAGGACAAAGGAGGAGGAGCCATAGCTCTGGGTGATTGCTGGGTAGGTGAGTGAGTAGAAATGGTCCAGGGGAGAGGGTTTCCTGGCCTCTAGCCTATTTAAAAAGGGAGGGAGTGGTGTATGGTGGACATGGCTCATGAGAGAAAGAGAGAGGGGTTAAGGGTCAAGAATTGGCTGGTTTGGGTGATGGGTTGTCGTGCTAGAGTGCTTTGGTCATGCAGAGAGACAGAGAGTAAGTGAGAGAGTTGCTGCAACATTATTAATAGACTTGGACAAGACATAGCCTTTGTCTCACTTTCATACAAGCACAAGGGACAAGAGCTAGAATTAGCTACAGTGGCCAGCTACAATGTAGCTCGACCAGAGGGATGTGGGTTGCTGGAGAGATTTGTTTGACGAGCTTTGATGATGGTTGAATGGGGTTTAGCTCATGGTTTTGTAAAGTGTCAAAAAATTTCATATTGATAATCATGAAGAGAAGTGTTAATTTTTTATCTTAGCAAGATGGGGCAATGGTAATGGTAGTAAGATAGGGTCATGATACACTACCAGGAATTTTGTGGGATTTATTAGATGATTTTTGATCCATTTTTATCAATTATTCAAAAAGTGATGAATTTGTTTTATTAAGTTCATTTGAGATTTTTGAATTGGAAAGGATGGGTTTTTTGGGTTGATATGGTCCCAAATAGGAATTCACACTTTGGAGAATTTTCCCAAGATTTTTTGAAGGAGGAAACTATTTAAACCATGTATTTTCTTATTTCTGTCATTTAAGAAAATGGGCAAAAAGAATTATTAAAATTATTAAAAAATATTTATTTTTGAAGTGGGAAGAAATGGATCTGTATATAGGCCTCAAATGTTCCTAAAGTTGGAAAAGTATTTTGGAGAAAAGCAAACTTTCTTTTATAGAGAGAGTTTTGAAGTTTTTGTGAAAGAAAGGAATTAAATACCTTTTGGGCCAAAATAATTATGGATAACATTTGATAAATTTTTATATCCAAGTTAGATGATGTCCATATAGTGTATATCTCATTTTCAACCTTGGTTTTTGAAAGAAGAACTTGATTTTGGAATAAAATAAGGAATAAAGTATCTTGGGCACTATTAATTTTATACCATCAAAACCTTGTTGGATTTTGGAGCTCAGAGATCCCCTTGGGTCATGGGCTAGATGGATAGATAGACCAAGTTATGTAGATCACAATGGTATAGAGAGTTTAGGTTTATCATGATTGAGTTTCCTAGGCTTGATGCAAAAGTTGGCTCAAAATAAGGGTGTCAAAGCAGATTATTATTTAGCTTTTGAAGCCCAAGGTTCCAATTGAAACACGTGCAGTAGGGATGGATATACCTTCATGAGTAGAGAACAATCATGCAGAGAGTTGGTCAAAATAAGATAATATGGATATGTGAGCTTCTGCCAAAGTAGGCATGTTGGTAAGATTTTGTAGAAAATATTATTTTCTTGCCTACAAAACCATCAAGGACAAGTGGGTCAAAGGATGATCTAGCCAAGGTAAAGTGTGGTCCTTAGAAGTCTTTAATATGGTTTACAATATTATTCAAGTTCATTTCCAAAAATGCAAAAAGGTTGAGAAAGATATAGACTCAAAGATGTGATAGTGATAATAGTTCCAGACTTAGTCATTTTGGCAGATTTTGGGTTTTTGACTAGGATGCAAGATGAGATGAATATGAGAGGTTGCAAGGTTCCAAACTCATCATCAAGTGGATGGGTTTGAAGGGTAGATTGTGTAGAAGGTATCCATGCTTATAGTTGGTATTTATGGACTTAGAAGTTACTAGAAAGGATTAGCCCTAAATTGATCGGGTTAAGGGTTTATATTGTCACTTTAGTTACTAGAGATCAGATCCAGCTTTGGAATCTTCCTTAGGGTTTGTAATCTTAATTTAGCTTGATCATAGAGGATTAGCTCCTAGGGTAGCCCACTCTACTTCCTAAGCAAACAACACAACAGATCAAGGCAATTCATCTTACAAGAAATCAAAATACTACTAAGGGTACCATCAAGCTTAGCTTGAGATAAGGAGGGGTATTTTGAAAAGGTTGTGTTGTGAAGTAAGGTAAGAGTCTCTGGGTACTTCTACCAAGAGTAAAGTTCAAAAGGTTTATGAAAAGGTTTTGTAAAACCTAGAGGTAAGAGTAGTTGAAAGTTCTGTCTTGGAAACATAAGGAGATTATATCATATAGATCTCCATAATTTTGTGAATATAAGTTAGGAAAATAATTGTTGTTGTAAAGGAATCTTGGCTCAGGTTTTTGAAATGCTAGAACATTTGAGAATATGTAAAATAAGCCAAGATAGTTTTGTTAAATAGCTTTTGTCAACCGAGGGGAAGGTAGATGAGTATATCTTCTACTATACATTCAGATGCATAAGCACAAACAAACAATAAAACACTACATCACTAAACAAGAAAAAAAATTGTTCCCCCTGATTTTTGCATTATGGACAACTAATTAGGGTTGCTAAAAGTGGGATGTTATAATTATTCAAAACTGAAATCAATCCCGAAGGTAGACGAACAGGGAGAGTGCCAACAGCCACCACATCTACTTTGTAGCTGTCGCCAACACGCATTATCACCTCATCCTTCACCAAGTGCCTCTTATCCCGCAACTCCTGCTGAGAGTTACAAATATGAGCACCAGTACCAATATCAAATACCCAAGTGTTTCTCCGAACACTTGTGAGGAAAACATCAATAACATGTATATCACATATACATTCGTCTTTCCGAATAATCTTGTCAGCTTTTTTATCTTCTAGTTACTTGGGGCAGTTGCGCTTCGAGTGACCATCCCCTTTGTAGTAGAAGAACGTGACTCCAAGATTGGGTCCGGGCTTGGGAGCCTTAGGAGGATTGGTAACATGCTTGTCGTCATTCTTTGGTTTGCCCTTCTTGACCTAACCCTTCTTGTCGGGCTTCTTGAAATTGATAGTCTTATTGACCATCAACATAGTGTGCTCCTTCTTGATTTCCACCTTAGTAGTCTTGATCATAGCGAACAATTCAGATAGGGATTTGGTCATCCCCTACATGTTGTATTTTAGGACGTGTCCTTTGTAGCTAGGGCAATGATTGTAGCACCAATCAATCGCCAATTCATTCGGAATCTTGCATTCCAGAGCATTCAGGCGTTGAACGTAGCCAGAAATCTTGACCACATGCTCTCTCATACTACTATGCTCTTCCATCTTGGCCGATCAGAACAATTCTGAGGCTTCATACCTCTCGACCCTGTCTTGAGTTGCAATGACAATCATGAGATTAGTGATCATCTCATAAGTACTCATCTTCTGAAATCTCTTTTGTAGATCAGCCTCCATGGAATAGAGCATGCCACTCAAGACATAGGTGAAATCATCCGCCTTGGATGAATATACATTCTTCTCATCCTGGGAGGCCGAATCAGTGGGTTTGTCACCTAGCGCAGACTCTAGTATGTAGGTCATATTTTGGGGAAATAGTTCGTTTCAATCTCGTGTGCATCCTTTTTATTGCAGGTACGATAAGAAGGGAAAAGCCAAATGATGAGGGAATAGCACACAACCAATAGAAAGGCAGAGTCACTTTCCATGGGATTTTTTACATATTTTCGATCCACTTTTGGCAGCTCTCTTTGAAGAGATAAGACTGCTGGATGGGTTTTGATCATTGTCTTTTAGATCCCATTCTATAGGAGAGAGGCCTACCTATAAAAACTAGTGTGTATCTTTTTCTTGGTTTAAGCATGACTCTCCTATCTCAGGAGGGCCCGAGACCGATTCCAGTGGATCACTATAGAATCTTCTAGAAGCAAGCCTGGTTCTCTGGACACTATGGTAGGACGTGGAGAAATCGTGACGAGAATGGACTTCTCCGTCATTAATGTAATGGTTTAGAAGAGTCACGTTACTGTTCCCCGTCGGGAGAGGAAAGAAACGGGTGTGGTGTGCTCCTCTGCGTCCACGAGCAACGACCCGAGAGTAGTATCATTTCCCATATATAAGGGCATCTCCACCGGGCCGACCCAACCAGCTCGAGCGCGTCCGAACGTGTTCGTGCGAACGTGTGGGGCGTGTGCGGCCTCCTAACGGCACGACCCATCCAGATTGGCGCGTCCGGCTCGATCCATCGGTGCACCTAATTTGTGTGACCGATGCGTCGGCTCGGACAGCGCAAAACACCGCGCGGGTGTCCGCCTATCGGCCGCTCGAGGCCCATACGAAAGTGAAACATTAGTAATTGAACTGGCTTTTTATTAGATTAAGCTTTGCCGATTACAAAAGGCTCTTTTGAACAAACTAAAAATAAGAACTACTACTACTGCTGATGGAGGAGGCCGTCCCTACGACTACTGGCCGCCGTTGCCGCGGCCGCCGCTGCCGCTGCCACCATCGATCGTCCTCATAGCCCACCAGATGACCTTCTGCTGGAGGCGATCGTGGTAATGCTCGCTCGCTCGGCCACAAGCCTCCTTCTTGTCGGCCGCTTTCGCACGGTACACTGCCGCCTGGTTTGCTAGGGTCTTCTCCATCTCGGCCGCCCAGTGGTCCCTCGCCTCCTGGTCTTCCACCTCCGCCGTCGTGGCCGTCCTCGCTGCCAAGGGGGCCACCATCACCGAAGCTCCGTTGGGGCCGAGGCCGAGGGCCTGCGCGATCTGCAGGAGGACGATGATCGCCTCCTCCTCCGCCCCTCCTCCGCCACCACCTGATCCACCTCCTTCCCCTTCTTGTCGTCGTCCTCCACCTCGGTCTCGTCCCCGTCAACGAGAGCCCACGCGCTCTCCACCCGGTCAGAAGCCACTGCAATGCTTCCGCCGCGCTTACTCTGGCGTGACCTAAGCGAAGCTCGTGGATGGCCTCCTTGGCCACCTTCGCCAGGGTGACCATGGCCGCCTCGTGGCGGATCTCGCGGAGGGCCCCTAATGCGGCCTCCTTGGCCACCGCCTCCTTGGCAACGATGTGGTGAACCTCACGCACCATCCATTGGGCAACCACCTGTGCGGCCGCCTCCACCACCTGCTCCAGCGTCGCCTCGGCCACACAACCTTCCTCCTCGAAAGCCACCACCTCCGCCTCAGCCATGCGCTGGGACAACAATGTGGCTTGGAGGTCGACAACGTCGATGTCGGTGTCCTGAAAGCGGGTGCGGCACATCTCCCTAATCTTGGTCCAGGCGGTGGTTGCTCTGGCTGAGCTTGTTGTCTCAGCCACGTCGCGCAATCGTCTTTTATAGACGACGGGAAAGGCGAAACGCGGCGGGGAAGGAAAGCAAAGCTACATAACGAAAACGCCGCCACGCGAAGCCACGTGGCCGATAGCCGACCGCGTCGCCATTAACGTCCCATTGCCGAGATGTCAAGCGGTGATAGCGGACGAATGGGACGCGCCGATTAGCGGCCATCATGCGACCTCATGATCCACCCAAAAGGACCGTTTCAGCCGTGTCTTTTGGGTCCCCCCTTGGACATGTCCTAAGGCGGCGAGTATATTTTAGATTTCGTTAAATTTGAGTTCCGTTTTGGACCCTACAACTACAACTAACTACCACCGCGTTGGGCGAATATGCTATATAGACCCTGAAAAAGGGACGCGAGAGAGAGAACACACAGATAAAGAGTTCCTGGTGTCGTCGCCGAGGTTTCTCCGGCGGAATCCAGGCAGGAGGCAGCTAGATGACTCATATCCTTATCTTTCTCGATTAGATCTATACGCGTCCTGTTATTCTGTTCTTGTTCCCGTGAATTAGTTTTTGTGTGCTGGTGTTTATGTTCCTGGATCCTGGTGATTCCTTCTTCGTCTTCCTCTGTTTCCTCCTTGACTTTGTGAGCGGCGGCGCACGGGGCAGCCAGAGGGAGCGCGACCGCGAGCGCGCGGCGGCGCGGAAGCCCAACTCCAAGAACGGCGGGGACGGTCTAACCCCGGAGCAGCGCCGCGAGAGGTTCGTTTCTTTTTCGCATGATCTCCGATTGGTTCCACCACGGTTGAATGGGCTGTCTGACGCGTTGCCGATCCGGCTCGTGCATCTGTTGTTGCCCCAGGGACAAGAAGGCGCTCGAGGAGAAGAACGCCAAGAAGGCGGCACAGGCTTCTGGGAGCTCCGGCGGGTCCTCCACGGACACCAAGAATAAGGATGGCAAGAAATAGGACCCCACCCTGCGACGGCGGCGCCACCTCTTTACGATTCTCAGTGCCATAAGTTTGTACCTTTGCATCCGCGGATCCTTATGCCTTAATCATGGTTAAACTATTCTTGGATGCAATGTAAGTTGGGTCATTAGTTAACTTGTCATCGGCAAGCTAACTTCTCTGAAATCCTCAACTCACGATATTAATAAGAAGTGTTCTGGTTCTGCGTGTTATTTTTAGTTCAGTCTATGATTTTTTACATGTTATTGGATCGTGATCATAATAGCCTGTAATCTAGACCCTAAACCAAATAGGGGAAAGTTGGGAACAGCACTGCCGTTTTTCTTTGATGATATATCAGTATGCAACAATCATATTGTTAATGCTTACTTCCCTTTTCCAGTAGGAGATTGATATTGTAGCAGTTATACAACATCTACTTTATGGGTTTCAGATCTTATTTCTACACGTAATAGCTCCTATCCTTGAAAACTATGAAGATGGTCATTTGAAATGATCTCAAAGTTCTATTGATAATTCTGATTAAATTCCAGCATTCAATCTGTCATTAATAGGACCTAATAGGTAAGCTTGAAGATATTCCATTGCAAATATTAGTACTAGCACATTAGTGCAGAGTAACTCCTTGTTCACACCCAGCTATGGATACAGTTATTCATGTATATATGCATTTCCGTTTATTAGCTAAAGCATTTTATTTTCCTTGGGAGATCATATCCATATCATTACGGTAGTAAATAAGTTTTTTTTTGAGGGAAGTAGTAAATAAGTTTGATGAAAGCGAGAGTCTGTTTTTTCTTTCTATACTTCCTGTTGCAAGCTGGGTCTCATTAGCAAGGTTGGAGATAATTTGTTTGATTGAGTAAATAAGGATGTCTATGCCACATGCTTCTGTTAATAGCCCATGGCTTCTCGTGTAAGCTCCTGCGTGCACAAAGGCCAGACCCCATATTTAACCATATTGTATTGTTACTAGATTATTGATGGCATGTGTTGCCGCTCCTGTCTATTTGGGTGCGAGGATGTTAGTTAGTGATGTAATATACTACCCCCGATTCCAAGGTATAAGATGTTTTGGTAGGCTAAAATACCAAAACGTCTTATATTTGGAACAGAGGAAGTAGGAGTAGTTGGAGATGGAATTGCTTTTTTTTTCTTTGAGCTGAAAACTGCAGGGGAGGCCCCGACAGTAAAATTTTATCAAAGAGTAGAAATATATACAACATGGAATGGAAGGAGGGAATGCACATATGGGCCTAGCTCAGGGCATATCCCAAGTAAACTACAGAGCGTCTAGCCAGGCAATAAGAGGGGATTACAGATCATCCTTCATTCTGTAAGAAAGAAGGAAGAAGTCTCTTTAAAAGAAAAGGACAAAGCTCTAATAGTAAGTATAATATTATAAAAAAATGAGAGCATTCCTTTGCTTCCAAATGTTCCAGGATGCTGTGCCAAAAGCTTCAAAAAAGAAAGGCCTTCCAAAGTTGTGCTTTGGTCATGGCAATCATCTGCAGAAGTTCAAGATTGTCTTCAAGTGTGATGTTTGATAGATTGCCAACAATGCCTACTGAAATTACAGCCCCCAAAAAGGTTTCTAACAAACCGTCATCATAGAGACAGCAGAGGCCATTTTCATTGAGATTGAAGCTTTTCCTTATGAGCATGTCCTTTGTGTTTAGCTGGTCGTTAGCAAGGAGCCAGAAAAAAGATTTGATCTTGGGTGTGCATTTCGATTTCCAGATCCAAGTAGAATAGATGGGGGCCTGAATCTGTTCAAAGTTCAGCTTGTAGATCTTGTTGGCAGAGAAATGGGTGCCCCAACTATATGACCACACATCATTTTCCTCGACATTTCGAGTGGATCTGGTTTGGCTTACAAGGTGATTGAATTCCTGGAATTCCTCGAAAGCTCGGGCGGAGAAAGGAAGATGAAAAGCATCAATGGGGTCTCCGAGGTCGAGGATATTCTTCACTGAGGCTAACTTCTCGATAACGAAAGAGTGAAGCCTGGGGAATTTAATCATCTACGTATTGGACTATTGGGAAATCACCGGCGGGGTGGGGTGAGAAGCAGATTGATTTGGCAAGCCTTATTGATGACCGTTTGAAGGAGATCAGCCATAGAGACATGAAGAGGTGAGAGGGGGTCACCTTGTCTCAACCCCCTTCGACGACGGAATTGCTTGTTGTTAAGAACATGAAAGGGAGACAATCTGAAATAAATTAAAGATTGTTCGCTCAGTTTGTAGAGAGAAAAATACGAGTGGAACTGTTTTTGTAACTAGATGTTTTGAGTAACAACATAGGGGGTAGCAGCAAGTTTAAGATGTAGAGACCAAATCACAACCTGCCAGTCTAGTCTACTTTGGTGACACTACAATTGAACAGTTGCAACCTTGAACAACATGTTTCATGTATGCATCGACTTGTGCTGAAACAATAGATATACAAGCATGCCGAGACTGGTATTCTTGCACATTAACTCAGAGGTTCACTTTTGCTGGCTCGTAGCATGCCACGAAGACAAGTTGCAACTTCAGTGAATGAAGGTCTTTGTGAAGGTTCAGTTGACCAACATTGCTCCATCAGTTTCCTCCATTCCGGGTTACATGAAGTTGGCACTGGTGGCCTCAGTGTGTTACTCAAAATACCCCCTGCACACTCCCATTGGCGATTAATGCTTAATTTTTACTCAAGAAGACTGATGCTATGGTATCTGATTATGTTACCATATAAGTTTTCCATTGCTACATTAGGATGCATCAAAAAGAATATTCAGAACATAATATTATCTATGCTCAAATTCATGGAATCCTGGTAGTTTTCAGTAACTGACCACGCACTGCCTAGTTTCCTGATTATCATGAGTAACTGGGACTCTGGGACAAGGTTGGCCAGAGCTTAGCCAATTTTTTGAGTGATCTGACAGTTCTATCTGTATTTTTCTTTCTTTTTCGTTGGCAAACTACTAAAAAAGAATCTTAATATCTGTTGAACTTTGATATATCAAATAGTTTTTTTTTGTCAAAATTTTGAAGTTGCAGTATGCAGCATGTAAAAGAGGGCTAAACAAGGATAATCTCAATAGTTCATGATTGCAGTTAGACAAGGCTAGCAGGGGACCGTTTTCTGGTTACCAGCAAAATTATTTCCCCTGATTAGACAGTTACTACAGGAATCTATTATCTGTATACTTATAGCATTTTAATTTCTGATTACATACACAGAAACATGCTTGAAGTCAAGACACAGAGTCGTGTAAGTAGCATGACACATAGGGCTATTGGTGCAGTAAGTGTATTTATAAAAGTTCAAGTTTTCTAGTCTCATAAGATAGTTATGTTATAAAAGTAACCATATGCCCTGAACTTGTACGGTTGTTTCATTTGGTTCCCTGAACTTGAGAACTACATGCCAGGTCTCTAAACTTGTATAAATTAGTAAAGCCAGTCACCTATGTAAGAGCTAATTATATATTGTATTATTTTACCTTTCCCCATATTTACTGTTTACTTTGAGACCATCGTGTAAAACTAACGAATTAAATGATGTTGTCGAATTTTTGAAACATGCTAGCTTTCCATGACCTTTCTTTGCAAGTTGTCGAATTTTAACTTCAGTATGTTGTCAATGATTGCTAGTCAAGTAAGGTTCAGACTTAACCCGTACTCACAAGTTTATGGTTCAGCTATACATGTTTAATAAGGAGCTGAATGTGCAGTTCTCATTTTTAGGACTCAAGCGGAACAACTGCAGAACCATGTATGTTAAAATGCCGTTAATATATAGAATGCTATAAGTTATTCAGAAGATGACATTCCTTCAGTTATACATGGTTTTACTGTGTGCATACCTATGACTCCTCCATAGTGCATGCCATCATATGGATCCTCACCAGTGAGAATTTCCCACATCACGACGCCAAAAGAATAGACATCGACCTGTGTTATCATAGAATTGGTGTATTTGAGTACAAAGTGAAATTGTGAAAAGCACACAAGACCATACTTTTTGATGCCCCATAATTTGTAACACCTTTGCACTTCAAGGCAATAAATAATACTCCCTCTGTTTCAAAATATAAGATGTTTTAGGTTTGTGAAGAAAATGTATCTAGACTTATTTTATTGTGTAGATTCACTCTAAACCTGAGTGAACCTACGTACTAAAAAAAAGTCTAGATACATTTGCTTCACAAAGCTAAAACATCTTATATTTTGAAACAGAGGGAGTAATACCTTTTCAGATACTTTAGTGCCACTCATTGTCAGCAATTCCGGTGCCATCCATGGAAGAGTTCCTCTCATTCCACCAGAAACCATGGTGGCTTGTTTCATCTTGGATAAACCAAAATCTGCAACCTGTAGTTGTTTCTCTGTTATGCACCTCATTTATATGCAGGCCCATCATACATACTAAAAGTGGTCATACACTTCTTTCACAAAGCTAAAACATCTTATATTATGAAACAGAGGGAGTAGTTTATAAATTGATAGCATCTTGCTTCACTTAATTTGCATTCAGAACATAAAATTAACAAAGACTTATGCTGCTGGAATGGTGGAGTTGTGACATATTCCGTACCTTGCATATAGGACGAGAGGGATCCTTAACATTCACCAGCAAGTTATCACATTTCAGATCGAAGTGGACAATGTCCTTGGAGTGCAAGTATTCCATTCCAATGGCTGCGTCCATTGCTACAAGTATCCTCTTGCGCCAGTCGAGATATTTGTCCTTGCGACCGAGTACTTTTTTGAGAGATCCATTGACCATGAATTCTGTTACAGTAGCTAATGTCCCCCCTGGCCCATTTTTTACGACGCCGTAAAGTGCCAGAATGTTTGGGTGGTGGAGTTTTGAGATGATAGCGGCCTCTCTCCAGAACTCTGTTATCTGCATGATAATATTGTGTATAATAATCGATACATGCTGTATTTCTCCCTTTCAACCCATACATTTATAAACTGTGTCCTTCACTTGACAAATAATGTATTGGCTGATAGTCCCACCAGATTACTTGGAAAAATGTTAGAAGGTTGACAAAACATTGCTCGTGTAGAATCATCCTTGCTAATAATTATTAATTATCTCAAATGGTAAAAGAAAGGTTCGGGGGACACCCTTATTGGAGCAAAATTTGTGGTGTGGACTGACTTGTTAGGCTGACTAATGAGAATTTGCCTTAATCAAGACCAAATGTATTCCAGCAGGAGCTTACACTCAGCGACCAGTTCTCCGTACAATCAATGTATGCTGATTGGCAAAATACACTTGAACTGTTTCTGCAAAACCTTTCGGAAACTCAAGATCCTCCTAAATATTAGGATTCTCATTTGGTACATTTGTTGAGCGTTATTTTGACAGAGAACAGCCTGACAAAGCGCAACTAGAAGGGAATCAAAATGCATTGCTTCTTTTATGAAGAAGAATCAGTACAACATCTGTTCAACGAATGCCCATCGGGACGTCTGATGTGGCAGATTTTTCAAGTGGCGTTTAACCTCTCCACCTAGAAGTGTTTCAAATATGTTTGGAAATTGGCTTTCGAGGATGCATAGACCGCCTAAGGCTCAGCTTTTCTTAGAATGTGTGCTTTATGTTGGTCTACATGGTGTTGTAGCAATGATATTTAAAAAAAACATATTTGTAGTTTTCCAGGCTATTCATATGGCTATCCACCGTATTTAGTTCTTAGTACATCCTGTGGAGGTTTGGAATACTCTGGTTTCTTGATGCAACATCTTGGATATGGTAGTATAAAATTTGTTCACTCATAATCACAGTATCTATCTCCTTACCTGTCCAAATTCTGAAACTGGTACCCAAATAATGCGGGTGAATTCATATAGGCTTACCAGTTTATCTGCCTGGGATGATGGGTATGAAAAACAGCTGTTCTTTATCCGTTTGATGGCAACATCTGTTCCCCTCCATTTACCATGAAAAACAGTTCCAAATGCTCCAGCGCCCATCTCACGGAGATCTTCGAGGTCCTCGTTGCTTATTATCTGCCATTTGTATGACATCAACTTTAGGATGAAGTAATAGCATAATGAAGAAGGTAGGAAATCTGTGTGAACAATATTTGCTGATAAATCCATTTTTATACTTTTGAGATTAATTTTGCGTATAAGTGCCTTTTTTTAGCTTGATATGCATATGGTACAGTATTAATTTCCGTACAATATTACATGTGAAGTTCTACAAACCTGGACATTACTTATAAGATCTCTGCCCAACACTGCATTTGCTGGCAGAGATTGTTCGCTGTTCCTGTTTTCAAGTAGCTGCCAGTAGAAGACACATCAGCAATTATACAGCGAATTGCTACAAATGTACCACATGAAACAGGATGTACCTCAGGCCCTGAGATTGATGGTGCGGCATTGTCTTTAGCCTCTGCTGCTGGAGTTCTGTTCTGAGAATTAATGCAATCAGTACCAACAGAGTGAAATCGAGCGATCTCTGATGAATGATCATCTGGTCTTGGACTGCTGGGTCGTTCTTGTATTCTCTCACTTGAAGCACGCACCAAAATATTGGGTTGCAGATTTATTGTTTTGTCCGAAGATGTAAAGGCAAAAGGAAGTAGTACTGCTTCGCCGCTATAGCTGGCAGGTGTAGAAGTAATTGCAGGCTGGTTCTTCTGCATGCTGCTTGCTACAGCTGACTTCTCTTGATGCCGCAAGTTTGTACTGATGTTGTGACCAGGAGTGCTGGATTCATGACTGGGTTCAGAGATCTCCAGCTTGTTGTGCAACTGGAAGTTACTGTTCTTCCTTAGTGGGTCTTCTGCTTTATGGAATATAGCTTCTTCTTGGGTGGCAATGGCATACCTTGTTGATTTCATCGTTTTCTCATCAGTGTCTTTCTGGTTGACTGTGATCTGGGAACCCCTTGGTGATAAAGATGTAGGCATTTCATATGCAGGTCGACCTGTATGTGGTGACATTGGGAATTTTTTGTTTGTAGTCGATGGCTGTGTCGTCACGACACTGTTGTCTGATGGTGTCAGAAGCTGTTTCCTTGGTGATATTTTTTCCTGTATCCCGGTAGCTTGATGGCTCTTTCCGGAAGTTTCCCTGGCAGTCTGTTGCTGATGCCTTGAGACAGCAAGACCACCGCCTTGATGCGACTTGGATTCAGGAGGCACAGATGCACCATGGTAAGCTTTATCAATCTTTCTGGTTGCAGAGATCACGTTACCTTCATTGCTTTGTGCCTTGTAATCTTGGTTAGCCACCCATCTCTCTGAACTTGGAGACATCTTCTCCAACTGGCCACTTGATGTCGTTGGTGGTGCTGTGATACTCTGTAAGGGTTTACTTTTGATGAACACTGGAGCTTCCTCCATTCTTCCTTCCGGCAATCCTTCCACATTGGTGCCAAACATCAGCTGGTCTAGGTCATTGACTGAGGATCTACCGAGGCTACGTGCTCTCAGTTTATCATAACCTGGTGTGATGATCCCGTTGATAAGGGCAATGAACTGAGCTTCTTTTTCTGCATTGGACGAGCCTTGTACGATGAAATGCACGTGGCGCTCGTCGTCATAGCCAGAGAAAAGGTACATGGTCACCATTTCCTTGCTTCTTTCTAGCACAATGCACTCATCGATCATATGCCGAAGGTCTTCATCGGAGGTGATGGAAATGAGCATGCTCACTTGCTCCCCGGGGAGGTGGTACTTTATCGTGTGGGCTCTCCTTATTAACCTTGTTGTCTTGTAGATGAACTCTTGCCAGGAAATGTCCCGGCTGATTTTAATCAGATGCCTGTCACCACCGATATACCGAAGCTCGCCGTCGCTTGGTCTAGGTAAGAACCTACCACCAAAGTTGCAGATAAGCTTTATCTTCATTGGTTTAACATCATAATGATCTCGAGGGAACCGCTTGCATGATCCTTGGCTGCTAGTCACACTGAATGGAGCAGATATTGGCAGATCATTTGGTGCTTTCAGACCACAAATGTTTAGCTGTTTCACCCAGTCTATGTTACTGCTCTGGGTGTTGTTCTCCTTTGGAGAGAATCAGAACCTTGTATTCCTTCTGTTTGCCCTCTCTTGCATAAATTCAAGAAGAAATTCCCCACCAGTCTGTCTGAAGTGGTTGTTCAGTACATGGTGTTGGTCCTGTTTCACCAGAACTTCGTGACCCAGGACTCGGTGTTTAGGGGGATTTGATGCAAAACTCTGTCAGAATCTTTGATCTGTAGGTACAGGACACTCGATCAAGAATTTACATATATTGCTACCAACCATGATAAGAATGGCAGCCACACACGCTCAACTACAAGAACATTGCAGCAAATAATCAGTTCTTAGAAGTAAGAATGCTAACAAAGATAAAACTTAATTGGCTTTTCCATCTATTTGTGTTATACGAGTTTGAGGCTGCCAATACTAAAAAAAAAGAATTTATAGAAGCTTCATAGAAAAGAAAGAACTGAAGAAAGCTGGAGGGAGGTTACTGACCTGTTGAGAGTTCAGGCTGCTATATGAACTCAAATTTTCAAGGTTGCCAACAGGTTCATAATGCTTGACCCAGTGCCAATGGTGTGCGAGACACTAAGATGAACAGATAAGTGGACTCAAGGTTGGAATGATTGTTTTTGAGGGAAGACAGATGGGAGTTGGTGAGTTACTGACTCACCTTTGAAGCAATGGGTTGGTCATGTCTAGGTCCATCGCTTGTCAGCGACACACCCTTGTCATTTCTTCTAATTCCAAACTGACTCTTCTTGTCATTAGGTTTCGTGGAACTATGTTTATTGCTAAATACTTTTGTCATGTGGACTGTTCAAGAAGATTCCAGCCTCAGCTGCCACTTAACCTGGGGCAAGGGGCGGCCCTTCTTAATACCTTGGATGTCGTTTTCAGATGGTAACATGATATAAACCACCGTCATCATCATTTTTAAATGATCCTGATTTGGTCAAAATTGTTGAACACTACTATACTATAAGGCCGCCCATAACCCAGTTGCATTTGTCATTTTTGTTCCAGTTGATGATAATATATATACTTGTCAATTTGCATGTTACCGGCAGGTGAGCAGTGGCTGTCATGCATAGACATTCCAGGGGTGAAAAATCCTACTAATGTACTACTAGAAAGCGTCGACGTATGTCTTTCCAAGGTAAAGGTAAAGTTTTCTGGTTGTCCTATGACTCTTCTTAACAAAGTCTAAACATGCGTTCTCCTTTCACTTTGTTTCATTTGTGTCATCTTCCAGTTTTTGTCATTTTAACTTTGTTAGAATAACTCTAGCAAATACGGTAAACACGGTAAAATAACCACTAGTTTAAGGTTTCCAATTTTTTTTGGCGCCAAACAGATCCCGTAAAAGCGTGTGAACCTTTTTTTGGGCGAAGGAGAAATCCGCACTTCGACCTCTAGATACATGGGGTGGGAGGCTGAGCCGAGCGCGAACCCCGCCCCCTCCTCCCCCCCCCCCCCCCCCCCGAATCCTTGGCGCCCAGAAATTTCCATTCCCCGCTTGCCCTACCGCTAACCCCTGCCGCCTCTCACCGCCCCCATCCTTTTGGCTTCCTTTGGCCCTGCCCCACCGCCACCTACCCCCGCACCCTGTCGCGCCGCTGAGAGGTCCTATCTCGTGGGGAAGAAGGCACAGAGGCGTTGCCGGCCATGGATTCGGCACCGAGATGCGATTTTGGCGGTATGCGTCGCCTAGGCGGCGAGAGCTGGTCACCCCGGAGCTACTACTACAGTACACTCATGCCCGCTGACGCCTGAATCGACCACATCGACGTAGCTACGGTAATATCTCGTCCCATCTCCCCGCGAGTTCGAGCCCGTGGATTTTGATTTTGATGTACAATTTATGTTGATGGGTTTGACGATGAGCGAGAGCGAGCTCTTTTTCTTCGATGACTCATCGTCCTTGAACGATTCAGACATCGACAAGCTACTCCACGACGACGACGCCGAGCAGTTGGTAATCATCCTTGCCGTGAAGGAGCTTGAGGATAGACGGAGGATGATGCATAGGAGCCGGGGATATGTTCATGGCCGTCTTTGCATCTAGAGCAACCGTGCGTTCGGCCACCACGCGCACATGCGAGATTATTTTGACGAGGTACCAACTTACCCCTCACCATCTCTTCCATAGAAGGTTTCGAATACGGCGTCCCTTGTTTATCAAAATCGTTGAAGCTTGCAAGACCAACTGGAAATACTTTACTCGCTGTAGAAACGATGCCAGCCTTAAAAAATATCGGCAGCCATACGGGTGATCGCATATGGAGTACCCACAGACTATACCATTGAGTACCTTCGCATTGGTGAAGATACATCCATTGAGTCTGTGCGGAGATTTGCCAAGGTAGTGATCCAGTTGTTTTATCTCGTTTATCCTCGATCTCCCAACGAAGAAGATACAATTAAGTCGATGAAGATGAATGAAAAAGAGGGGTTGGCTGGGAATGCTTGGTAGTGTAGATTGTATGCTCTGGCGGTGGAAGAATTTTCCAAAAGATTGGCAAGGATAATATTGCGATAAAAGTCATGATCCAACGATTGTGCTTGATGCCATTGCATCAGAGGACTTATGGATTTGACATTGTTTTTTTTGGACTGTGGGGATCACTAAATGACATCAATGTCTTGCATAGATCCCATCTAGTTTCAAAATTTGCCAGTGGAGATGCTCCGTCTTGCAATTATAAAGTCATGAACCATGACTACATAATGGGCTGCTATCTAGCCGATGACATATATCCTGATTGGGAACTTTAGTAAAGACCATCAGTGCCCTAGAAACAAGGAAATAAGCTGTATTTTCCAAGGCACAAGAGGCATGTCGAGAGGATATTGAGAGAGATTTCGGTGTTTTGCAATCTAGATTTTCTTTTGTGCAAGGTCCTGCTTTAGAACATCATGAATGTTGTGTGATTCTTCACAACATGATCATAGAGGTTGGGAGAGGGTTAGACTTGGAGTGTTTCTATGACAATATGGGTAGCTGAGTAAACCCACAAAGGAACCCTGGTCACATTCAAGCATTTCTTGAATCCTACCAGCAAATTGAAAATGAGGCCACCCATGAGCAGCTCTAGAAGGATCTTATCGATCACCACTAGGCGAGGCATGACCTCCAATGATCAACACTTGATATTTTGTGTATGTGTGACATGAACATTTATTTGGCTTTGAACTATTTGTTTAATTATTTGATCCCAACTATTGTTGTAATTTGATTCGAGCTATTGTTGTAATCCGGATGATTATTTGATTGGAACTATTTGTTTAATAATTTGATTGGATCTATTTGCTTATGCTTTGATATGCAATATACCGAAATTGTGAAATCATGTGTTTTACCGTTCGAAAATTGCCTTCGCGTGGAATAGATCCCGCGTACTCTGACCCGTGAAAGAGAATCTCTTTCATGGTCGAGTTTGTGTGATCTATTTCACGCGGGCTGTTTTCAAATGGTAAAACAAGTTTTTGATGAACTGTAAATGACTAATACAGTTCGCATCTTTACCGCATCTGGTAGAGTTGCTCTTAGCAAGAATGCAAGTCAAAGTTTAGGGTTTTCGTGGGGCAATTGCCTCACCATGTGGTCAATATATATAATGATCAGCTCAAGTTACATACGTACACGTGTGTACAAATACATGACAGAATACTACAACTAGACCTATTTTAACACTCCCCTCAATCTGAACTTCTACTATGAACAAGATTCAGATTGGTCCTAAATCGGTCTAGCATCTGTCGAGTGGCTGGTTTAGTAAACACATCAGCCAGCTGATCATCAGAATATATGAACCTGACCTGCAAAGCTCCAGCGGCGACACGCTCCCGCACAAAATGAAAGTCGATCTCAATATGCTTGGTACAAGCATGGAAAACCGAATTGGTGGTCAAATATGTTGCCCCTAAATTATCACACCACAACACAGGGGTGCGCTGCTGAGAAACACCCAGCTCCTTGAGTAGATACTCTACCCACATAGCTTTGGCTGCTCCATTTGTCAAAGCTTTATACTCAGCCTTGGTACTCGATCTCGACACTGTGGGCTGCTTCTGCGAACTCCATGAGATGAGGTTCGGTCCAACAAACACTGCGAAGCCTCCTGTGGATCGGCGATCATCAACACATCCTGCCCAATCTGCATCGGTGAAGATACTAATGCTAGTGGAGGTAGACTTCCGAAAACTCAGCCCTGTACTCAGTGTTCCCTTCACATATCGCAAGATGCGCTTCACGGCCTCCCAATGAACATCCGTGGGCTGTGAGAGAAACTGGCAAAGCTTATTCACCGCAAACGAGATGTCTGGGCGAGTAAGAGTGAGATACTGTAGACCTCCAACAACGCTGCGGTACCGGAACACATCATCAATAGCAAGTGGAGTACCAGACTCACGGGATAGGCGATCTCCGGTGGCCAAAGGCGTGGAAGTGGACTTGCAATTCTCCGGTGCAAAAGATCCAATGCATACTTCCGTTGAGTAACCATCATCCCCCCTGAATTGAAAGACGCTTCCAATCCCAGAAAATAGTCCAATGGTCCAAGATCCTTGATAGGAAAAGTGGCAGAGAGAGCGAACCAAGACATCGATGGCATCGGGAGTAGAACCAGCAACCACAATGTCATCAACATAGACCAGCATATATATCTGTATACCTTTCCGGGAGTAGATGAACAGGGAGGTATCCGCCTTGGAGGAGACAAAACCAAGCTGATAGAGGAGAGCACTCAGCCGAGCATACCAGGAACGAGGAGACTGCTTAAGACCATACAGCGCCCGCTGCAACTTGCAGACATGAGAAGGGTAACGAGAATCCTCAAAACCAGGGGGCTGCTGCATGTACACATCTTCCGTCAGAAAACCATGGAGAAAAGCATTACTCACATCAACTGACGAAGACTCCATCCCTTGGATACAACGAGAGAGAGAACCAGACGAACAGTGGCAGGTTTCACAACCGGACTGAATGTGTCTCCATAGTCAATACCATGCTGCTGAGTAAACCCATGAGCAACAAGGCGCGCCTTGCGCTTATCAACCGAACCATCGGGACGCTGCTTGGTCTTGAAGATCCACTTGCAGCCAACCACATTCACACCACGCAGACGAGGAACAAGGACCCATGTCTTGGTGTGCTGAAGCGCGTCGAACTCATCAGTCATGGCTGAACGCCACGCAGCGTCACGGAGAGCATCATGATGAGTCGACGGCATGGCGAAGAAGGCGCGACGCTGAGGGTTATAGCGCACCGTCCCGTTAGTGAACTGCTTCTCACGACGGGTATGATCACGAGTGCGAGTAACCATGGTGTGGACGGGCTCAACCGAGGGCGTTGCGGTCGGCGAGGGACTCGCGATAGGAGGCGAGCGGGCTGAGTGGGAGACACCGGAGGCGCTTACCAGTCGGGGCGGCGAGACCGAGGGCCGTTGCTATCGCCACATCAAGGCAGGAGGGACGGGCTGGGGAGGGAGCCGAGCTCCCTGGTGCCGGATTGGCCTCGTGCCGCGTGCCGCCATGCACGTCGATCACGGGTGCGCCATGCATGTCGATCGTGGCAGATGGCTGTGGCGAGACGGGTACCTGCACAGGATCAGCACTGCCTGGGACAGGTGCATTAGTGTCCAAATAAGATAAGTCATATTTATGCATACAATCACTCGTCACCGGTTCATCGGAAGGAAAAGTGATGGCTTTTTCGAGAGTGGACACATCAACGGTTACACCAGGAGTAGCATAGGGAAACACCGTCTCATCAAAAACGACATCACGAGAAATATAAATACGTCCCGTGGAGCGATCCAAGCACGTATACCCCTTATGCATCGGACTATACCCTAAGAACACACACATAGTCGAGCGGAAAGACAACTTATGGGTGTTATACTTGCACAAACTCGGCCAACACGCACAGCCGAAAACACGAAGTGAGGAGTTTGTGGGTGGAACTTTGAGGAGATGATGGACGAGCGTGTCGTTTTGCAACACCGGAGTAGGCATGCGATTAATAAGGTAGCATGCGGTGAGGAAGGCTTCATCCCAAAAACACAATAGGAGAGATGAATGTGCAAGTAAAGCAAGCCCGGTTTCTACCAAGTGGCGGTGCTTGCGCTCGGCCACCCCGTTTTGCTGCGAGGTATGAGGGCACGAAACGCGATGGGATATGCCGGTGTGCTAAAAATATTGGTGTAAACGATGATACTCACCACCCCAATCCGACTGGACAGCTTTGATTTTAGAGTCTAACAGATGCTCAACATGAGCTTGAAAGTTGTAGAAAACTTGCTCAACATCAGACTTGTGCTTGAGAAGGTAAATCCAACAAAAAACGAGAGTAATCATTGACAAAGCTAACATAATATTTATACCTCCCTGAGGATGCAATAGCAGGACCCCATACATCAGAATGGATTAACTCAAGAGGCATAGTAGAAACACGACTGTAATTATTATAAGACAATTGTTGACTTTTAGCACGCTGACAAGCATCACACACAGAAGTCTGATTATTGGAACAACACTCTAAATCATTATTCCTAACAATAGATTGAATGACATTATTTGTAGGGTGCCCAAGACGATGATGCCACCGAGATGCGGTGGTTTTGACGCTAGAGGATGCTTGGCGGTGGGTGGCGAAAGCTCTCCTAAATGGGATGGGGTACAACCCGTTGCGACTCCTACCGTGAAGCAGAATTTTCCTCGTGTTTTTTTCCTTGACAAGAAAAACCAAACGATGAAACTCAATGAAGACGTCATTATCAGAACAAAGACGAAACACGGAGAGGAGATGTTTGTTGATATGAGGAACATGAAGGATATTTCTCAAACGGAGGGATGAACCGGGTATTCGAGTGACCAATATGCGAAATAGACAAACCTGCACCGTTGGCAACTTGCACTTCATCCTTGCCTCCGTAGCGCTCATGCATGTGGAGGCGCTCTAGTTCGCTGGTGAAGTGGTCCGAAGCGCCCGAGTCCATGATTGTAACATGCCAAAACTTTAATCAAGATCCAAATCACCCAATTTAGGGTTAACAAAAACTTTTTCTATTTAAAATATTTAAGCATGCATATGTGTGTGTTGCATTTAAATAAGAGTTGTTTTGAAATGCCATGATTGTTTGTTCTAATGGTTGTAAAATGGTTCTATGATGAATGTCACATCATCTAGATCATTCCCAAGCAAAAACCAAAGAAAAAAAATCAAAAAGAATTAAATAAAGGAAATGGTCACTTTTGCCATTTTAATCACCTAGCCCACTTTGGGTGTTCCTAGCACTCAATTTCCAACAGAGACAATTGTGGATCTTTGCACCCCTTGCTAGTACAAGTAGTGATGTGCCAAGGCCCACTTTGTGATCTCCCAAAAACATTCAAACTCTAATTTTAAATGACATTTGAAAATGGAATCTAGTTCATATGTCTAGATCACCTTATTTCAAAAACCACTCAAATGAATTCCATTTAACAAATCCTAGCAACCACAGATGCTTAAGCATGTGATAAACCACTCCACCAAAATTTAGTTCAAAATACCAAATTTGAATCCTTGCGGCCATTTAATCAAACACTTGGCATGCACTGATCACACTCTAGTTTAGGTTCACTGTTTCTACAGGGTTTTGCCACCCATTTGCACCCCATTTAATCCCTTTGTCCCTCTTTGATCTAACCAAGCAGCAACCAGCCCATCCCCTTGTCCCTGGCGCCAGTGCCACGCCGCCCCGAGGACATGATCGCCGGCCAACCTTGCCACGCCACAGAAGACCACCAGCCCCTCTCCGCCGCTCCAGGAAGCAAGGCGCCACCTCACCGCCGTCCACGGTCCACCCCACGACCACTGCCACGCCCTGGACCACCCCAGACAAGCCTCGCACTATCCTCTCTGCGCCACGCCAGAGCACGCCAGAGCGCCATCACCGCCAGCATGCCACACACCATGCCTCGACACCAGACCACGCGCGCCGCTTCGCCTTGACCCCCTCACCGCGCACGCCGCTCCGCCGTAACCCGCCGCGCGACCCACACTCGCCGGGAACCGCGTCGAGCACCGCCCTGTCTCCCAGGCGCCACAGCGCTCCCGGCGTATCCACCGCTAACGCCATAAAGCCGTAGAGGACCGCCAGAAACAAGCCACCGTCGCCTCGCCGCCCATGCCTATAGAACCTGACGTAAATGCGTCACCGACGAGCTCGCCGTCGCCCCTTCGGTCCCCTCCTCAAGCCTATATAAGGAGGCCTTCCCTAGCCTAAATCGCCACACCATTTGACTCCCCTCCACCAGTCCTTCCCCACCTCTCGACAGAGCAGTTCGAGCAGCCTCTCGCCGGAATTGAGCCAGAGACCGCTGTAGCAGAGGAGGAGACGCTGCCGTTGATTTCGTCCACCTTAGCCTCTGCCGCGACTTCACCTGAGCTCGCCGTCGTCTACTCGTTCGTTTACCCGCCTCGCTGCACTAGCTGGAGCCCCGGTACGTCCCCACTGCACCCCCACCGAGCCGCTAGGGTTCGGCCTACGGCGTGACGTGTTGCTGTTGACGCACCGTGTCGTTGATCTAGTTCTGATCCTGCGGTCCGTATCGCCCCGTACCGTGTAGCGTCCCCAACCTTTAATAAGATTGAGTCCCCTGTGTTTACAATGCTAGTCCCTGGATCAATAGCTAGCATCCACAGTTCAGATGTAATATCAAGAAACAAGGGTCATAATACAACTTTATAACCAGGAATAACATAATTTTATTACATCAAACATAGCTCATTAGGCCATTACATTACATTTCAGCGGAATAACTATAGTCATGGGTCCTTCATCTTCAAAGTGCCACAGGCAGATGTTGGTTGTAGGCTTTGTAATCCTAATCAATCAATCTTCACTAAAATCAATCAAACCTGCAACATTACAAGTTACAGCCACAAGGGTCAATACATTGGAATTGTATTGGCAAGTGATACTTTGGTAGTATAGTGGAGTCTATCATCTATATGCATTTTGGCTAAGTGGAGTTGAGGCTTGCATTGCTCAAAATAGATTTTTCCTATCATTTTGAAAATACTAAGTTTTGTTTGGCAAAAACTTTCCAAGACATCTACTAATCAAAGACTGGAGATCCACTCAGGGCTTCTACCAATCAAAGACTGAAGATTTGCTTGGCAAAAACAATTTTCCTCAATCAATGATTTCAAGATCCTTGTACCAAGCCATCTCTCCATCAAAGATTGAAGAATTTCACACAACCCTTGTTCACCCACAAATTTTATTTAGAAATTGGAGTGATGAGATTCTTGATTGCTTCCATGTCTTGATGCTCAAAATGTCCTTTACCAGGGACATGGCTAAGTACTTAGGTTTTACACTCTGCAGAGGTGGTGCACTTTCCCCACAAGACTTGGTTTCCCAAGACAAGATCTTTGAAGCTTTCCTTAGATCATCATGGAGCGTTCCAACCTATCAAACACTACCACCAACTGTCCATATGGCTAAGTTCTTGCAACCTATATGATCATGGCAGAGCCCATATTGCCAAGTGGTTGCACTTGAAGCTTCTCAACATTTGACATCTCAAATCTCTTTGTTTCCTGGGTGGCCATCCACAAGTGAGATACACTAAGGTAAACCATAAACATGGGCCTTGTGAACCACTCAACCAAAAACCACCAAGCAAGTCCCATTCCACCCAGGAGATTCATTAACTTAGTTGTTTTATTAATAAAAAACATAAGTCCTCAGACTTAGAGATTTTTCCATAGTGATTATATATACCACCCAAGTTTTCTATTAGCTAGGCTAAGCTTGGTAGTAATAGGATTCTTAACTTAGGAAAATCCTACTAAGGATTTATCTACTAGGTTTTCCTATAGCAAGATCTATACTTAGCAAAATAAAAACCATGCAAGTTTTACTTAGCAAAAACACTAATGCATAGTGAAAATAATGGGATAATGATATGAAGCATCACTTGCCTTTTTGGTAGAGGGTATAGGTTTACTTCCTTGTCCTTGCAACAATCACACTCTTCAAGTCACTACAAATAATCAAGCAAGGCACAAACTCAATCTACCAATCAAGCAAACACAAAATCAACTAACACTCCAAACCAATATTCTCTCAAACAAAATTACACACACAAGACAATGGAATCTAAGTCATGCATAAGCATGCAAAGGTTGGTTCTATTGTAAGGATGGTCTTCACTAGGCTTCTAACTTTGTAAGTTCCAATTTGGTCATTTACCAAAATGGCAAAGTCATTTGCAAAGAGGGTCTCCATTAGATTCCTAAACTTTGTAAGATCCAAAATGGTCATTTACCAAAGTGGCAAAGTTAAAGTAATGCATGCAAGCATGCCAAGCCTTGTTTTGTTTGAGAAAAAGGGGTTCCTAATGGGTCATAGACATTTGGGCACACCTATTGGTCATTTTGTGAAGTGGCTAAGTCATTTGCAAAAGGTTTCACTATAAAACCATTTGCAAAACAAAGTGTCATTCTATGTGGTGTAGAAACATTTTTTACTAAGGCTTTAGCCTATAGGGTTCACCAAATGAGTTGCTATTGCAAAACTTGGTGTTTGGGTCAGTAGGTTTGGTTCAAAACATTTTCTCAAAGTTTTCTTTACAAAAACATTTTTGTCTAGAAATGGACTAAACTAATTAATCCATTCTAAACCTTTCCAAATTCATTTTCCAAAACAGGGGTTGGTTCCTAGGGTCAGTAAGGTCACAACAAACTAATTGGCAAAGGTTTTAACCTTAAAATCATTTTTAAATGATTTTTCTAATGTTAGCAAGCACACAAAAGAATCTGCAAAATTAAACAAGCTAACAGATACTATTTGCTAAACTAAGGGCAGGGTTGGCTAGGGCTTGTCTTGCTGATTCCAACGACATCAAATTTGTAAAATTTGGACGTGTGGATCCAAAGATACAGGGGTTTGAAGTTAGCAAGAAATTCTGTTTTCAAATCTGTTTTTAAACAGATCAACAGACACGTGTCCTAACCCTATTCGCTGATACCGATTCGGTTGGATCAAGCGTCGGGAGGCGTTGGATCTAACTCAAATCGTGCGGTCCAGAGGACATACCTCTTCGGTGTTAAGTGAACTAATCGTGAGCGCCAGATCTAGATCGAACGGTCCTGATCTAATCAACCATAAAGTGGCGGCGCTGTGGTGGCTAGCGGCGGCGGAGCGGTCGGTCGATGATGGTGGCGACGCTACAGGGGGTGAGGAAGAAAGAGGAGTAGCTTACCGGGCTCAGGGGGTCACGGTGATGCTAGGGGAGGTGTTGGTCGGGCGAGGGGCGCTCGGGGTCAGCTGCGATTGCTCGCCGGAGTTCGTGGCGGCGTCGGGTGCTTCTGCTTGTCAACGGGGATGGGGCTGCTGTCCACCAGAGGGCAAGAAACCGATGCGGTTAGATGCGCAAGGACACAGCGAATGTGTGTGCGTGAATGAGAAGGCACGGGGCGGTCATATACTACCTGTGGGCTTCGCCGGAGATGAAGCAGATGGTGGCGACGGTGGTCGTCGTCATTGGCGTCGCTTAGGACCGTGCTAAGGCAAAGGAGAGGCACGGTTAGGTGCGCACGAGGGTCGCGAGTAAGGGAGCATCAAAAAGGGGGCGAGGGGAAGTCTGTGCTCACCGTGGAAGTTTGCCGGAGTCGAGTCCGACGGTGGTCGAGGAGGCAAGGGGCGGCGAGTCTTGGCCGGAATTGCTCGGAGACGGTGGTCGGAGCTGCGGCGGTACAGAGAGAAATGGAGGCAGCCTAGGGGCAGAGGGGAGGCGGGGTTTGAGGGAAAGGGAGGAGGAGGAGCATGCGGTTAAATAGGCGTTGTCACGGCGAGGTTTAACGCAGCGTTAACGCGAATTCAAGCATGACATTCAAAGTAAAACGGCAAGTGAAGTCTGGGGGACGGGGTCATGTGAGGAAGAAGAAGGAGGCGGCGGTGGGGTCCTCTGTTCAGTGGGAAAAGAAGAGGGGAGGAGGTCCACTTGTCAGTCTCTTTGCGGGTTGTTTAGTTGGTGAGGAAAAACGGTTCGGGAAAGAAAATAAGAGGAGGTGGGGTCTGTTGTCAGCGAGTGAGGGAGAGGGGGAAGTGGGTCCACGCTGTCTGTGACTGAGTGGGTCAGTTTCTGGGTGAGAAAAGGTTTCTTCGGGGAAGAGGGAGTAGACTGGGCTGGTCTGGCCTAGTGGGCTGGGCCTGTTGCACTATTTTTTTCTGTCTAATTCTTTTTCTTTTTCTAATTCTTTTTCTGTTTTGAATTTCAATCAAATATTCAAGCAATCAAACAACACTCAATCAATTCAAACAAACACTCAAACTTTTCATTTGAATTTGGTTACATTTTATCAACATAATCCAAATCTCAAAATGAAATAATATTTTTATTTATTTTAGGATCCATTTATTATTTAAATAAAGTGGATCTTTAGTTATTTAATAGTGTTTGATTTATTTAAGAAAATTTCCATTTGAAATCCAATTATTTTCAAAACCAAACCAGAAGGTTTTATTTGAAAAATAAAAGAATACTTGGAAACTTATTTAAATAAATAAATAAGTTTTGGTGTTTAATTAAAATGGGAAAGCTTTTACTTAAATAAAATTGGATATTTTAAATCCTTATTATTTTATTTAAATAATCCTTTACTCATTTTAATCAAAGCAAAACCTTTTAATAAAAGATTTCAAAGTAGTAATAAAATACTTGGTGTTCATTTAAAATGGGAAAAGCCTTTACTTAAATAAAATTGGATATTTAAATCCTTATTATTTTATTTAAATAAACTTTTACTCATTTTATCAAAACAAAATATTTTATTACAAAAGTTTGGCCAAAATTAATTTGGCTCACCTTTTTATTTGAAAACAAAGTCTTTTATTAAAAGATCCAAATAGTATTTCCAAAACAATTTATTTTCCTTTGATAAATGTTTATCTTTTTAATCCCTTTAGGATTATAATTGTTCACCAATTGGTATGGCTTTTGGTAAGAGCTTTATTGGCTTTGGAAATTCAATTTCCTTTATCTTTTATATTCACAAGATCTTGTCTATGGTTCCAAACTAAGTGAAACCAATTTCTAAGGTCTTTTCTTGATCCTTTGAGATTATTTGTTGATCAAATTTGGTATGGATCAAATCCATAGATTTGGAGATAACTTGGGAAAATGATTTCCTTCCATTTGGGTTTAGGGTTCTGGATTTATTTTCCATGTGTTCAAATTTCCAGATACATTCATTGAGGAATGCATTTCCCTTGATTTGGATTTTTGTTGAATTCAAACTTTAGAATCCCATCTTTAACAAACTTTGGTTAAAGTTTTCCTTTTAGAAACAAAAGTTTCTTTTCACCCTGATTTTCAACAAAAAAATTATTTTGTTTAATTTATTTTTCACATTACAAGATTTGGAAAATCTTGGGATGTGACAGGCTACCACCCTTAAAAGAAATCTCGTCCCGAGATTTGGGGAGGCTAGGGTTAAAAGCAGGTTCAAAACAACTAGGGTACTACCACCCTTAAAAATTTTCCAACTAAACTAGATGTTGGCTTGCTTGGAATCTTGATGAAACTTCTTGGATAACTTCTGCATAGTGTCCTTGTTTCCATTCTTGACTCATGGGCTAAGGTTGGGTTTCTCCATTGGCTTGTTTATCTTGTTCTTCATCTTTTCTGGACAATTGCTTACATAGTGTCCTGGTTCCTTGCAATTGAAACAGTGGATATCTTGGAGTTCTTTACGTTGCTCTTGTGGACAAGTTGCTACGTATTGGCCTGGTTCCTTGCAGTTGTTGCACACTACTTGGCCGATCTCTTTATTCTTCGGGTTCTCTGGGCATCCACTGGGGTAGTGTCCCATTTCCTTACATTTACGACATTGCACAAGGCTCATGTCTTGCTTTGGTTTCTTGGGCTTCTTTGATCCTTTGAATTGGGTTGTCTTGTTTGGAGGTATAAGTGGTCATTTTCCTTTGTCATCAACATTCTTGGCATACTTGGATCCTTCTTGTTTCCTTTGTTCAACAATAGCATAGATGGGGCATTGGATAGGAACATGGTCATTTCCTTCACAAAGGTAACAAGTAACTTGAGAGGTGGGGCATTGGCCAACTGGATGTTCCTCTTCACAATTGGGGCATTGATCTTCATGCTCCTTGGAAGTGTGATCCTTGTCTCCACAAATAATACAAGCTGGGGCTCCATCTAGAATAACATTCTTGTCATCCTTGTTGTCATACACTCTTTTGGGATAGTTTTCTTCCATGCTGATCATTTGATTAGTCACCTTAAGCATCAGTTGGGATTGTTCTTCCAAAAACATTTGCAAGGTAGGGTCTTTATCACTATTGTTGGCTATGAACTGAGTTGTTAGTTGGTTCAACTGGTGTTGGGTTGCTAGGAGTTCTCTCATGTTGTCCTCTTGGTTGTTGTTGTTGTCATCATCCTTGATGTTGGAGTTTCTTGGAGAAGTCATCTGTTTGGGGTTGAAGGGGGATTAGAATAGGCAAAAGAATTTTTCTAAGGGATCAATTCTATTCACACATCACAATTCATTCAAGCAATGTGCAAGCAATCACAAACAAACACTCCACTCAAGCAACAAGTTTCAAGAGTTGGTGGGTTTGACTTAACTAAAATATGGTGGTCCATCTATATGGTTTACTTGTGATCTTTCCATCCTTCTTGGTTGATTCTTCTTGATTGAGATCTTTGTATCCTTGGAGAATTCTTGTGTCTTGGTCACAAATCTTCAAAGATGTTGATGGCTCCTTCTAAGTTGTTTTTCCTTAGTCTTCAAGTTCTGAGTAACTTTTCTTGTCTCACTTGTAGTCTTTAGTGATATCCTAGGTTGAAGTCTTTGGTGATCATGTTGAAGATGTTGAAGTCATTAGAGTTGAAGGTGTTGAAGTTATTAGAGTTGAAGAAGTCCTTTGCACATGGTGAAGTCTTTGGTCATGGGGTAGGCTTTCCATTAAGTTTTGAAGTAGAAGAGAAGTAGAGTTGAAACCAAAAATGATTGAGGAAAGAGTTTACAAGATTGTTTTTGTAAATAAGTTTTGGAACAAATACAATTCCTATTTTTCTAAGGGTTTTTGTCCAATCCTAGGGTTACAAATCCTACAGGCAACACAATGCTCTGATACCATTCTCAGATGGCCCCAACCTTTAATAAGATTGAGTCCCCTGTGTTTACAATGCTAGTCCCTGGATCAATAGCTAGCATCCACAGTTCAGATGTAATATCAAGAAACAAGGGTCATAATACAACTTTATAACCAGGAATAACATAATTTTATTACATCAAACATAGCTCATTAGGCCATTACATTACATTTCAGCGGAATAACTATAGTCATGGGTCCTTCATCTTCAAAGTGCCACATGCAGATGTTGGTTGTAGGCTTTGTAATCCTAATCAATCAATCTTCACTAAAATCAATCAAACCTGAAACATTACAAGTTACAGCCACAAGGGTCAATACATTGGAATTGTATTGGCAAGTGATACTTTGGTAGTATAGTGGAGTCTATCATCTATATGCATTTTGGCTAAGTGGAGTTGAGGCTTGCATTGCTCAAAATAGATTTTTCCTATCATTTTGAAAATACTAAGTTTTGTTTGGCAAAAACTTTCCAAGACATCTACTAATCAAAGACTGGAGATCCACTCAGGGCTTCTACCAATCAAAGACTGAAGATTTGCTTGGCAAAAACAATTTTCTCAATCAATGATTTCAAGATCCTTGTACCAAGCCATCTCTCCATCAAAGATTGAAGAATTTCACACAACCCTTGTTCACCCACAAATTTTATTTAGAAATTGGAGTGATGAGATTCTTGATTGCTTCCATGTCTTGATGCTCAAAATGTCCTTTACCAGGGACATGGCTAAGTACTTAGGTTTTACACTGCAGAGGTGGTGCACTTTCCCACAAGACTTGGTTTCCCAAGACAAGATCTTTCGAAGCTTTCCTTAGATCATCATGGACGTTGCTCCAACCTATCAAACACTACCACCAACTGTCCATATGGCTAAGTTCTTGCAACCTATATGATCATGGCAGAGCCCATATTGCCAAGTGGTTGCACTTGAAGCTTATCAACATTTGACATCTCAAATCTCTTTGTTTCCTGGGTGGCCATCCACAAGTGAGATACACTAAGGTAAACCATAAACATGGGCCTTGTGAACCACTCAACCAAAAACCACCAAGCAAGTCCCATTCCACCCAGGAGATTCATTAACTTAGTTGTTTTATTAATTAAAAACATAAGTCCTCAGACTTAGAGATTTTTCCATAGTGATTATATATACCACCCAAGTTTTCTATTAGCTAGGCTAAGCTTGGTAGTAATAGTATTCTTAACTTAGGAAAATCCTACTAAGGATTTATCTACTAGGTTTTCCTATAGCAAGATCTATACTTAGCAAAATAAAAACCATGCAAGTTTTACTTAGCAAAAACACTAATGCATAGTGAAAATAATGGGATAATGATATGAAGCATCACTTGCCTTTTTGGTAGAGGGTATAGGTTTACTTCCTTGTCCTTGCAACAATCACACTCTTCAAGTCACTACAAATAATCAAGCAAGGCACAAACTCAATCTACCAATCAAGCAAACACAAAATCAACTAACACTCCAAACCAATATTCTCTCAAACAAAATTACACACACAAGACGATGGAATCTAAGTCATGCATAAGCATGCAAAGGTTGGTTCTATTGTAAGGATGGTCTTCACTAGGCTTCTAACTTTGTAAGTTCCAATTTGGTCATTTACCAAAATGGCAAAGTCATTTGCAAAGAGGGTCTCCATTAGATTCCTAAACTTTGTAAGATCCAAAATGGTCATTTACCAAAGTGGCAAAGTTAAAGTAATGCATGCAAGCATGCCAAGCCTTGTTTTGTTTGAGAAAAAAGGGGTTCCTAATGGGTCATAGACATTTGGGCACACCTATTGGTCATTTTGTGAAGTGGCTAAGTCATTTGCAAAAGGTTTCACTATAAAACCATTTGCAAAACAAAGTGTCATTCTATGTGGTGTAGAAACATTTTTACTAAGGCTTTAGCCTATAGGGTTCACCAAATGAGTTGCTATTGCAAAACTTGGTGTTTGGGTCAGTAGGTTTGGTTCAAAACATTTTCTCAAAGTTTTCTTTACAAAACATTTTTGTAAACAAAACAATAGTTTTGTTTGGCTAGAAATGGACTAAACTAATTAATCCATTCTAAACCTTTCCAAATTCATTTTCCAAAACAGGGGTTGGTTCCTAGGGTCAGTAAGGTCACAACAAACTAATTGGCAAAGGTTTTAACCTTAAAATCATTTTTAAATGATTTTTCTAATGTTAGCAAGCACACAAAAGAATCTGCAAAATTAAACAAGCTAACAGATACTATTTGCTAAACTAAGGGCAGGGTTGGCTAGGGCTTGTCTTGCTGATTCCAACGACATCAAATTTGTAAAATTTGGACGTGTGGATCCAAAGATACAGGGGTTTGAAGTTAGCAAGAAATTGCTTTTCAAATCTGTTTTTAAACAGATCAACAGACACGTGTCCTAACCCTATTCGCTGATACCGATTCGGTTGGATCAAGCGTCGGGAGGCGTTGGATCTAACTCAAATTGTGCGGTCCAGAGGACATACCTCTTCGGTGTTAAGTGAACTAATCGTGAGCGCCAGATCTAGATCGAACGGTCCTGATCTAATCAACCATAAAGTAGCGGCGTTGCGGTGGCTAGCGGCGGCGGAGCGGTCGGTCGATGACAGTGGCGACGCTACAGGGGGTGAGGAAGAAAGAGGAGTAGCTTACCGGGCTCAGGGGGTCACGGTGATGCTAGGGGAGGTGTTGGTCGGGCGAGGGGCGCTCGGGGTCAGCTGCGATTGCTCGCCGGAGTTCGTGGTGGCGTCGGGTGCTTCTGCTTGTCAACGGGGATGGGGCTGCTGTCCACCAGAGGGCAAGAAACCGATGCGGTTAGATGCGCAAGGACAGAGCGAATGTGTGTGCGTGAATGAGAAGGCGCGGGGCGGTCAGATACTACCTGTGGGCTTCGCCGGAGATGAAGCAGATGGTGGCGACGGTGGTCGTCGTCGTTGGCGTCGCTTAGGACCGCGCTAAGGCAAAGGAGAGGCACGGTTAGGTGCGCACGAGGGTCGCGAGTAAGGGAGCATCAAAAAGGGGGCGAGGGGAAGTCTGTGCTCACCGTGGAAGTTTGCCGGAGTCGAGTCCGACGGTGGTCGAGGAGGCAAGGGGCGACGAGTCTTGGCCGGAATTGCTCGGAGACGGTGGTGAGTCTGGCAGACAGAGAGAAATGGAGGCAGCCTAGGGGCAGAGGGGAGGCGGGGTTTGAGGGAAAGGGAGGAGGAGGAGCATGCGGTTAAATAGGCGTTGTCACGGCGAGGTTTAACGCAGCGTTAACGCGAATTCAAGCCGCGGCATTCAAAGCAGAAAACGGCCGGCGAAGTCTGGGGGAGACGGGGTCGCGCGGAGAAGAAGAAGGAGGTGGCGGTGGGGTCCTCTGTTCAGTGGGAAAAGAAGAGGGGAGGAGGTCCACTTGTCAGTCTCTTTGCGGGTTGTTTAGTTGGTGAGGAAAAACGGTTCGGGAAAGAAAATAAGAGGAGGTGGGGTCTGTTGTCAACGAGTGAGGGAGAGGGGGAAGTGGGTCCACATGCATGGATCGAGTGGGTCAGTTTCTGGGTGAGAAAAGGTTTCTTCGGGGAAGAGGGAGTAGACTGGGCTGGTCTGGCCTAGTGGGCTGGGCCTGTTGCACTATTTTTTTTTCTGTCTAATTCTTTTTCTTTTTCTAATTCTTTTTCTGTTTTGAATTTCAATCAAATATTCAAGCAATCAAACAACACTCAATCAATTCAAACAAACACTCAAACTTTTCATTTGAATTTGGTTCTGTTTATCAACATAATCCAAATCTCAAAATGAAATAATA
Organism: Avena insularis; assembly: GCA_023614405.1. Lineage (NCBI taxonomy): Eukaryota > Viridiplantae > Streptophyta > Magnoliopsida > Poales > Poaceae > Avena > Avena insularis. Next base: position 512,120,073 of record CM042690.1, read on the forward strand.
TTTTTATTTATTTTAGGATCCATTTATTATTTAAATAAAGTGGATCTTTAGTTATTTAATAGTGTTTGATTTATTTAATAAAATTTCCATTTGAAATCCAATTATTTTCAAAACCAAACCAGAAGGTTTTATTTGAAAAATAAAAGAATACTTGGAAACTTATTTAAATAAATAAATAAGTTTTGGTGTTTAATTAAAATGGGAAAGCTTTTACTTAAATAAAATTCGATATTTTAAATCCTTATTATTTTATTTAAATAATCCTTTACTCATTTTAATCAAAGCAAAACCTTTTAATAAAAGATTTCAAAGTAGTAATAAAATACTTGGTGTTCATTTAAAATGGGAAAAGCCTTTACTTAAATAAAATTGGATATTTAAATCCTTATTATTTTATTTAAATAAACTTTTACTCATTTTATCAAAACAAAATATTTTATTACAAAAGTTTGGCCAAAATTAATTTGGCTCACCTTTTTATTTGAAAACAAAGTCTTTTATTAAAAGATCCAAATAGTATTTCCAAAACAATTTATTTTCCTTTGATAAATGTTTATCTTTTTAATCCCTTTAGGATTATAATTGTTCACCAATTGGTATGGCTTTTGGTAAGAGCTTTATTGGCTTTGGAAATTCAATTTCCTTTATCTTTTATATTCACAAGATCTTGTCTATGGTTCCAAACTAAGTGAAACCAATTTCTAAGGTCTTTTCTTGATCCTTTGAGATTATTTGTTGATCAAATTTGGTATGGATCAAATCCATAGATTTGGAGATAACTTGGGAAAATGATTTCCTTCCATTTGGGTTTAGGGTTCTGGATTTATTTTCCATGTGTTCAAATTTCCAGATACATTCATTGAGGAATGCATTTCCCTTGATTTGGATTTTTGTTGAATTCAAACTTTAGAATCCCATCTTTAACAAACTTTGGTTAAAGTTTTCCTTTTAGAAACAAAAGTTTCTTTTCACCCTGATTTTCAACAAAAAAATTATTTTGTTTAATTTATTTTTCACATTACAAGATTTGGAAAATCTTGGGATGTGACATACCGCTTCGCGTGTAATGAGCCACTGACAGGCGAACCCCCCCTGTCAGCAGTCCTCAGCGCCGCGGAGTGAATCTGGGCCGGCCCAATTAGTTTCCCGCGCTGGCCCTGTGATTCAAATTAGGATTTTTCTTTTTAGACTTAGACTTAGTTCTGTCCCTAGTTTGAAAATCCATTTAGAGAGTTTTACAAATCCAAATTGAGTGATTCCAACTTTGTTGGAAAGCTAATGAAAACCTCTATCCAAGACCGTTGGATTTAAATAAGTTAGAGTTATAGATCTCTCCTAGTAAAAATAACAAGACAGAAGCTTTTGGACATTCAAACATTTTTATAAAATCAACAATAATAGCTTTTGAGTTGATTCCAACTCTCAAAAATCACATTTAACCATACCTATCTGAATATATAATAAAATTAAGGTTTGCATGCAGTGACTTTGGACTAGTACCAAAATAATGTTATATAGGCATTTCTAGTCACTTTAAATCATTAATTATTAAACTTAAACTTATTAAAATATGATCAAACCTTTAAATCACATTCCCAAATGTTAGAATATGTGGTGATGACATGTGTCCCCATGATCCCATATTTTAATGGAGAATATTAAATCTTAGTTAATTTCAATGAGTAGAAATTACTTTTCTCAAATAAAATAAATGAAGTTAGTTCATTAAACCTTGTGATGTTTGTGATGATACTAGATCATCAAATATGTGTCTTAGTGTGCTAAGTCATACATTGCAAGTGTATCTATAATTTTTTATGTTCCATGCTTGGTTTTACCTACTTTCTTATGTTTTGTCCACACTTTGGAGTACTTTTCATATGATTTCTTGGACTAACCTATTAACAAGAGCCATAGTGCCAATTGCCTGTTTTCTGCTATTTTTGGTTCCAGAAAGTCAGAAAATGAATATTCTCGGAATTGGACCAGACAAAAGCCAAAGTCGTTATTTTCCCGGAAGATTCACGGAGCCAGAAGGAGAGACGACGGGGGGCCACAGGGTGGCCAAACCACCCCTAGGTGCGGGTCCCCCTGGCTGCGCTAGGGCATGGTGTGGGCCCCCTGGCTGGCCACCGACCTTGCCCCTTCACCTATAAAATCCTCCCGATGCAAAAACCCTAAACAATCAAGCCTCCAGCCACGAAAAGTTCCACAGGGCTGCCACCACCGAAGGGGAGATTCGGGGGATAGAAATTCTCTGTTCCGGCACCCTGCCGGGACGAGGAAGTGCCCCCGGAGCCATCTCCACGATCTCCACCGCCATCTCCATCACCATTGCTGATTCCCATGATGAGGACGGAGTAGTTCTCTCTCGAGGCTAAGGGATCTACCGGTAGCTATGTGTTCATCTCTCTCTCTATGCATGATCTTATTGAGACCATGGGCTTGTAATCTATAGATCTACCTTGCTACTCAAGTGCTTTAATAGATCTCTGCTCTCCCCATGTGTGTGAAGTTGACAGTGTGCACACCATGGTGGCACTTAGGCTAGAGATTTCAAATACTTGTTATGAGTTATATTTGGAGTTGGATGTCTTTATGAAATTGTGGTGTTTGTTTGAACCATCTAGTGCTCAAGGTGACAGTGTGGTATTATCTAGATGGGAAAGGCTTACTTTGAGGAGTGCTATTATAGCCCTACCATGGATTAGAGTGTCCAACCGGAGAGTAGTTCAACGTAGTATCATAAAGAAGAATATATTTATATGAGAGTGTTCACTAGTGAAAGTATGATCCCTAGGCCTTGTTTCTAAGCATTGAAACTTCGTTTGCAACTAGATCTATTACATGTTTGCTTGCTTTCATCTTTATTTCAGTTTGCCTTTAGTCTCTTCCACGCCATCAAGCTATTTTCTAGCACCGTTACCACTTATAATTATCCATACCACTTGTATTTTACTATCTCTTCGCTGAACTAGTGCACCTATACACCTAGCAAGTGTATTGGGTGTGTTGGGGACACAAGAGACTTCTTGTATCTTGATTGCTGGGTTGCTTGAGAGGGGATACCTTTGACCACTTCCTCCCTGAGTTCGATAAACCTTGGGTGATCCACTTAAGGGAAAACTTGCTGCTGTTCTACAAACCTCTGCACTTAGAGGCCCAACAACTGTCTACAAGAATAGAAGTGCGTAGACATCATTAAGTAGACTAGTTAAGTATTGTTTGGTGATTGTGTATTCCGTATGTATTTATAGACGATAATACCGACCAAGTCTACGAGGAGGAGGAGTTCTACCAAGAAGAGGAGGAAGAGAATTTCAACCACTGCACCAACCAAGGAAAACTATTGTTAGCAAGCTAGAATTAAGCTAGAAAACATAAGCAAAGGCTTTAGGAATGCTTGGGTTATGCCTTTTGACTTATACCTACTCCAAGTTTTATTTACAAGCTTTACTTTCTTTACTTTACCAAAGTTCTTTACTTTGTTTAAAGGTAGCATAAAGAGTATAAAACTTGACCTATTTAGTTAGATTTAGATGTCATTCTATGGCATGAGATTGATCTTAGCACCCCACTTTAGTGAACACTCTTAACTTAGTAGCTTAGAGTTATACCAAAAACTTGATCACTTTAGATGGGAATACTTGGTGAAAATGACTTGTGAAAACCTTGGAATGATGAGTCATTCTATTGAGATGTTTTGACATGTGTTGAGAAACACAAATGGTTTATGATGATGAAAATGTTGAGGCACGAGCCTTAGCCCTTTATAAAAACTGATTGTTGGGTTCGGATGCGATACCATTCCAATTTTACCGTACAACCACAATACCTGAATTGGGTAAGGCTTAGCCAGAATTTTATATGCATTAGTATTAGTTCCCTCGCGGGAGAGGTTTGAGCTGAGGCTACCTCTCAATGTTGTCCACCTATGAAGTGCCCAGGATGACAGATGGTCATGGCTGGGAGGCCATACTCATAGGAGAGGTGCTTATACTAGAGTGTGTAAAGGAATGGTTATGTTTGATTATCTGCATACTAAGTATGATGATTCAGGGTTATCCCTGACATATGTATTGAATCTTGTGGTGAAAGTGTACCACCTCTGCAGAGTGTCAAACTATTCGAATAGCCGTGTCCGCGGTTATGGACAGTTGGAGTGGCCATACTATTCCGTTGTCAGATATTTTCAAAATGACTTATGAAATGAATTGTGACATGACTTGACCACAACAGAGTTGTGACTATGACAATTAAGTTCCCAGTTAGGTGATTTCAAACTTTATTTTATCTTTCTTTGTTTCTAAACTCATCTTAGGTTTAAACTTAACTTTACAAATAGACTTAGAATTTTAGCATTCCTATTAGACCTATCTTACTTGTTAGTGGTAGTTTGCGAGTACTTAAAGTGTACTCATGGCTTTGTCCCTGGCTATTCCTATGGCCAGACTATGAGGAGGACTACCCTGAAGGAGGACAGCAGGACGGCTACGACAACTAGGATCATCTCCCATCATCAACATTGCCTGTGATACTGAAGATGGACCCCACCGCTATGCTATTTATTCCGCTACTTGATTGTACTAAGACTGGATCATGAGATCCTTTATTTCTGTAAGACCTTATATGGTTTGTAATGGATGATGTACTGTGATATCCAATATGTTATGTCTCGCAAAAATGGTAATCCTGGGATTGCGATGTATGGAATAACAGGCATCTGGGGTTAAAAATCTGGGTGTTGACAAGTTGGTATCAGAGCCATCCTGACCATAGGAGACCCTAGTTAGAGTGGACGTCCGAACAAAAACTTAGTTTCAAAACCAAAGTAAGTATTTGTGAAAACTATTTCCTCTCTTATCCTTGGGATTCTTTCTCTCAAAAAAATTCATGTTCCTCCAAATTCTTACATTACTACATAAAACTTTGACACACTTGATCACTTCACTAACTTTCTCATCCTAAATTCTTATAGATGGAAACTCAATATAGCAAGTTCTACCAGTTGGGCAACGGAGGCCAACTGATCTTCGAGAGGGATCTGGATTCACTGTCGGAGTACTTGGAGCGTCCTCATCCGGAATTGCTTGGAGCTCAACTCCCGGGTCTTCCAGGAGGAGATTTACAATGGCTAGTAACTGCTGATCTTCGAGGCAAGATAGAAGCACCAATGTCCGAGAGGATTCAGTTCTCCGTGAGAGAGAACAACTGGCTAGATGGATTAGCCAGGGCAATGCATGAAGCTCTCGCTTGTTTGTGTGCCTAGAGTGTCAACCTAATCCAAGGAACCCGCTTTGTTCACTATGCAAGGCGTGATTCTATGGGAATGCCACTAGAGATGCCAAGTCACCCAATATTGAAGCGTCAAGTGGAGAACCTCGACTTCCTACTATACGACCGACAGAAGGAATTGGACAATGCTAGAGAGTTCGCCAACCACAACCTAGACCTTACCACCTAGAAGGCCCAGACTTTCTCACTGCTCGTCAAGGATCGTCAGTCTCTTTGCTGTCAACGTGCCAAGAAGGATCGCACCATCGACCGTCTCCGCAAGAAGGTGGCCGAACTCGAGAAGACTATCAAGGAGCAAGAAGCTCAACTTGTAGCAAAGGAAGAAGAAGAGGAATGTGAAGATATCCAAGGGGATATTGACTCCTACCTCAGCAATGATGATGACTATCTGAGGATGATGCCATGGACTTCTACACCGACGATGATGACTCCAACTTCATCGATGATGATTAGATGCACTAGAGCACTATCGTAGGAGTGATGAGTATCGGTCCCATTGTATCGTAGCTTACAGAATGGTTCTTAAAACCATCTGTTTTCCTTTTGATGTTTGTATCGTGTGCTTTGCTTGAATGAATGAAAAGAAGTTAGTTGCAAAACCTGAGTCAAACTCAAAGTTTTAGCTTTCAAACCAAAACCATGAACCTTAGAACTTTCCCTCTTACCCCCCTTTATATATCTCAATCTTCAGATGACTCGTGGAAACCAAGGAGGGAGCAGCTCATCGCAAGACCCAATGCTGCAGATTCTGTAGACTCTCATTGCAGACCGTGAAGCTAGTAGGGCAGAGCGCCAAGCTAATCTAGCAACCCTGCAGCAGATCGCCCAGATGGCTCACAACAACCAGAACCATGGAAATCAGGATCACCATGGATCCAAACTCAAAAAATTCCAGAATACCAATCCCCCAATCTTTAGCAAGTCTGAAGACCCGCTGGATGCTGATGACTGGTTGCAGACAATGGAGAACAACTTAGAAGTAGCCAGAGTGGATGCCAACGAGAAAGTTCTTTTCGCCACCCACTATTTGGCAGGAGATGCAAGAGCATGGTGGAACAGCACCCGCACAATGAACCATGGTCAAGTGATGACATGGGAAGCCTTCAAAGTCAAGTTCAGCCGCACCCACGTGCTGCAGGGTGTAGTCACTAGAATGAGAGATGGGTTCAGAGAGCTAAAGCAAGGTAGAATGACTGTAGTGGAGTACCGTGACAGATTCTTGTCCCTCGCCAGGTATGCACCTGATCAGATCAACACGGAGGCCAAGAAGAAGGAGAGATTCCTGAACGGACTGCACGATGAGATGCAGACGGTTCTCGTCAACATCCGTTTCGAAGATCTCAAAGAGCTAGTCGACTCTACCATTCAGATGGAAGGGAAGATCAATCAAGCAAACGACAACCGCACACGTCATATGATGCACCAAGCTGGATCTAGCAGCCACCCGAAGTACCGTGCCAACCCTTCTACGGGATATGCACCGCGGAACAATCGACCCACAATGTCTCGCCCAAGCTACCCCAACCATAGCAGAGGAAATGTGAAGTCCGGAGGAAACAACAATCACCCCGGCAACTCCAGCAATTTCAACCGTGCCCCTCCCAAGAACAACAACAACAACAATAACACTTCACCCAGAACTGGAAGCAATGCTGTGCCCGTGGCAGCAAAAGATAAGTCTCAGATTACTTGTTTCGAGTGTGGAGTGAAGGGTCACTACTCAAATGAGTGTCCCAAGAAGATTGCCGCCACTTCCAATGTGAATGCCCCAACTCAACAGCAGCGTCGTGTTCAACCAGGAAGAAGATTCGCCCTAGGGAACCCTCACAACCATAACGGCCGTCTCTTCCACATGAATGCCGAAGAAGCCCAAGAAGCGCCAGATCTAGTGCTGGGTATGTTTTCTGTCAACTCAATTTTAGCAAGAGTGTTGTTTGATTCTGGAGCATCACACTCATTTGTCACCGAAGAATTTGCATGCACTAGTAAGATTCACCGAACCAACTTGAAGCATGTCATGATAGTTCAAATCCCCGGTTCAACTACAAAAGCTAGAAAAATTTGCAAAGCTGTGCCTATCAGAATACATGGGATAGATTTTTATGCTAATCTAATAGTACTTGGAACCAAAGGTTTGGAAGTAGTACATGGAATGGATTGGATGTCAAAGCATAAAGGATTGATTGACTGTGCCAAGAAAGCCATCACCATGAGCAGTAGCTCTGGAGTATCAGTAGAGCATATATCTGAAACCTTGCCCCGTCAATTCAACTGCAACAAGAGTCTAGCCCTACCCACCATAGACCAAGTCGAGTAGTCATGAATACCTGACGTATTCGGATGAATTGCCCGGTATGCCCCCGGATAGGGATATTGAGTTCATTATTGAACTAGTCCCCGGAACCAGACCCATAGCCCAGAGACCCTATAGTATGAACCCCTCAGATTAGTGGAATTGAAGAAGCAACTGGATGCTATGTTGGCAACAGGCTTGATTCAACCAAGCGCATCGCCATGGAGATCGCCTGTTTTGTTCGTCGACAAGAAAGATGGAGGCAACCATTTGTGCATAGATTACAGGAAGCTGAATGACGTCACAATCAAGAACAAGTACCCTTTGCCAAAGATAGAGGATCTATTTGATCAGTTGACTGGAGCAAATATGTTCTCTAAGATCGATCTTAGGACTGGCTATCACCAACTTAAGATTCATGCAATGGATATTCCGAAGATCGCCTTTACTACTCGTTATGGATTATACGAGTATACTGTTATGTCTTTTGGATTAACCAATGCCCCTGCTTATTTCATGAACCTCATGAATAAGATCTTTATGAATTTTCTAGACAAGTTTGTCGTTGTGTTTATCGACGATATCCTTATCTACTCCAAGTCAGAAGAAGAGCATGAGCAACATCTGAGAATCATTCTTGAAACCCTTAGACTATCGGTTGTATGCCAAGTTCAGCAAATGTGAGTTTTGGCTGAAAGAAGTAGGATTCCTAGGACATATTGTGTCTGCTGGAGGAGTCGCTGTTGATCCCGCCAAGATCAAAGATGTTGAAGAATGGGACGCCCCAACCACTCAAACCCAAGTCCGTGAAATTCTCGGATTAGCGAGATACTACCACAAGTTCGTTGAAGGAGTATCGAGCATCGCAAGACCCATGACCCAACTGTTGAAGAAGTACAAGAAGTTTGAATGGACCGACAAATGTGAAGCAAGTTTCCAAGAGCTCAAGAAGAGATTGATTTCAGCCCCAATATTAATCATGCCAGATATCAAGAAGCCGTTTGATGTGTATTGTGATGCATCCAAGATTGGTCTCGGATGTGTGTTGATGCAAGAAGGCAAAGTTATCGCATATCTGTCACGACAACTGAAGCAGCATTAGCAGAACTACCCTACCCATGATCTTGAGTTAGCAGCCATAGTTTTGGCATTGAATACATGGCGTCATTATCTTATGGGTAATCGCTGTGAGATTTACTCAGATCACAAAAGCTTGAAGTATATTTTCACCCAGAAGGAGCTGAATATGAGGCAAAGGAGATGGATAGAGTTAATCAAGGATTATGACCTTGACATTCACTATCACCCCGGCAAAGCCAATGTGGTAGCGGATGCTCTTAGCAGATTACCGTGTAGGCTAAACACCATGATAAAGGAGAAGCAACCAAGTTTGTATGATGAGCTGGAGCAGTTTAGAACTGAGCTAGTTAGCAAAGGATTTTTAGCTAGCATTGAACTTCAACCCACTTTGATTAGCCAAGTCAAGGAAGCCTAGAAGGGAAATGAAAGTATCGATGGAATCAAACATCGTATTGGTATAGGAAAGGTACCTGGATTCACCAAAGACGAAGAAGGAGTTCTGTGGTACAAAGGACGTATCTGTGTGCCAGCAGATTTGGAACTGAAGCAAGTTATCATGAAAGAAGCTCATGATACTCTTTATTCTATCCACCCCGGAGGAACGAAGATGTATCAGGATTTGAAAGAGCAATTTTGGTGGCACAAGATGAAGAGAGAAATCAGGAGCTACATCACCAAGTGTGATATCTGTCAAAGAGTCAAAGCGGAACATTAGAGACCCACAGGACTGTTGCAACCATTGCAGATTCTGGAATGGAAATGGGATTCCGTCGGAATGGACTTTATCACCGGTTTGCCTACTTCTAGTAGGGGAAATGACTCAATCTGGATCATCATTGATAGACTGTCCAAGGTAGCTCATTTTATACCTGTCAAGACAACCTACTAGAGTTCGAAGCTAGCAGAGTTGTACATTGCTAGAATCATCAGTTTGCATGGAACCCCCAAGACCATAGTGTCAAATCGAGGAACCCAATTTACCTCGAGATTTTGGCAGAAAGTCCAAGAAGGATTAGGAACCAAGTTGAATTTCACCATCGCATATCACCCGCAAACCGATGGACAGACTGAAAGAGTCAACCAAATCCTAGAGGATATGTTGAGATCTTGTGTGTTAGAGTATGGATCAAAATGGGAAGATTGTCTGCCTTTTGCAGAATTCTCATACAACAACAGTTATCAAGCCAGTTTGCAAATGGCCCCATTTGAGTTCTTATATGGAAGAAAGTGTCGTACCCCTTTGAATTGGTCGCAAGTAGGAGAGAGTCAGATTTTTGGACCCGACATCCTACGAGAAGCCGAAGAGAAGGTTCACAAAGTCTGTGAGCACCTCAAGACCGCCCAATCCCGACAGAAGAGTTATGCTGACAAGAGAAGGAGAGACATGAGTTTCAATGTCGGAGATTTTGTGTATCTCAAGGTTTCGCCATTGAAGGGAACCCAACGTTTTAGTCTGAAAGGAAAGTTAGCCCCTAGATATATCGGACCCTTCAAGATTCTGAATCGTCGAGGAGAAGTATCTTATCAACTGGAACTGCCAGAGGAGATGTGAGCCATCCACAATATGTTCCATATCTCGTTACTTCGCAAACGCCTAGAAGTGCCGGAGAAGACTGAAGTTTTCAAGAACATCGATCACCGAGCTGTTCATATCAACAAGGATCTGACATATCGTGAAGTGCCCATCCGTATCTTCGAGGAAGCTTACAGAACCACCAGGACCCGGAGTATCAAATTTCTCAAGATTCAATGGAGCAACCATACCGAAGAAGAAGCCACTTGGGAGCGAGAAGATTACATTAGGACTTAGTTCCCAGATCTCTTTAGTTCCTAGTTTTCTTTCTTAAATCTCGGGACAAGATTTTTTTTAAGGGGGGAAGGTTTGTAACATCCCAAAACTTTAATCAATGTTAATCAAGATCCAAATCACCCAATTTAGGGTTAACAAAACCTTTTTCTATTTAAAATATTTAAGCATGCATATGAGTGTTGCATATAAATAGGAGTTGTTTTGAAATGCCATGATTGTTTGTTCTAATGGTTGTAAAATGGTTCTATGATGAATGTCACATCATCTAGATCATTCCCAAGTAAAAACCAAAGGAAAAGAAATAAAAAAGAATTAAATAAAGGAAATGGTCACTTTTGCCATTTTAATCACCTAGCCCACTTTGGGTGTTCCTAGCACTCAATTTCCAACAGAGACAATTGTGGATCTTTGCACACCTTGCTAGTACAAGTAGTGATGTGCCAAGGCCCACTTTGTGATCTCCCAAAAACATTCAAACTCTAATTTTAAATGACATTTGAAAATGGAATCTAGTTCATATGTCTAGATCACCCTATTTCAAAAACCACTCAAATGAATTCCATTTAACAAATCCTAGTAACCACAGATGCTTAAGCATGTGACAAACCACTCCACCAAAATTCAGTTCAAAATTCCAAATTTGAATCCTTGTTGCCATTTAATCAAACATTTGGCATCCACTGATCACACTCTAGTTTAGGTTCACTGTTTCTACAGGGTTTTGCCACCCATTTGCACCCCATATAATCCCTTTGTCCCTCTTTGATCTAACCAAGCAGCAGCCAGCCCATCCCTTTGTCCCTGGCGCCAGTGCCACGCCGCCCCGAGGACATGATCGCCGGCCAACCTTGCCACGCCAAAGCAAACCGCCAGCCCCTCTCCACCGCTCCAGGAAGCAAGGCGCCACCTCACCGCCGTGCACGGTCCACCCCACGACCACTGCCACGCCCTGGACCACCGCAGACAAGCCCCGCAGTATCCTCTCTGCGTCGCGCCAGAGCACGCCAGAGCGCCATCACCGTCAGCACGCCACACGCCGCTCCTTGACACCAGACCGCGCGTGCCGCTCCGCCGTGACCTCCTCACCCTACCAGACACGGCCGTAACCCGCCGCACGACCCACACTCGCCGGGAACCGCGTCGAGCACCGCCCCTGTCTCCTAGAGCGCACGACGCTCCCGACCGTTAGCCACCACCCCTAGCATCGCCATAAAGCTGTAGAGGACTGCCAGGAGGCAAGCCACCGTCCGCCTATGCCACCCATGCTGATAGCACCCTGTATCGTCGTCACCGACGAGCTCGCCGTCGCCCCTTCGGTCCCCTCCTCAAGCCTATATAAGGAAGCCTTCCCCAGCCTCAATCGCCACACCATTCAACTCCCCTCTCTCCACCAGTCCTTCCCCACCTCTCGCCAGAGCAGTTCGAGCAGCCTCTCGCTGGAATTGAGCTGGAGACCGCCGCAGCAGAGGAGGAGACGTTGCCGTTGATTTCGTCCACCTCAGCCTCTGCCGCAACTTCGTCTGAGCTAGCCGTCATCTACTCGTCCGTTTTCCCGCCTCGCCGCACTAGCTGGAGCCCCGATACATCCCCACTGCATCCCCACCGAGCCGCTAGGCTTTAGTCTCGCTGGCGACGTGTTCGTCGTTGACGACGACCGTGAGTCGTTGATCTAGTTCTAATCCTGCGGTCCGTATCGCCCCGTACCGCTTAGCATGTAATGAGCCACTGATAGGCGGACCCCCCTGTCAGCAGTCCTCAGAGCCGTGGAGTGAATCTGGGCTGGCCCAATTAGTTTCCCGCGCTAGCCCTGTGATTCAAATTAGGATTTTCTTTTTAGACTTAGACTTAGTTCTGTCCCTTAGTTTGAAAATCCATTCAGAGAGTTTTACAAATCCAAATTGAGTGATTAAAACTTTGTTGGAAAGCTAATGAAAACCTCTATCCAAGCCCGTTGGATTTAAATCATTTAGAGTTATAGATCTCTCCTAGTTAAAATAACAAGACAGAAGATTTTGCACGTTCAAACATTTTTATAAAATCAACCATAATAGCTTTTGAGTTGATTCCAACTCTCAAAAATCACATTTAACCATACCTATCTGAATATATAATAAAATTAAGGTTTGCATGCAGTGAATTTGGACTAGTACCAAAATAATGCTATATAGGCATTTCTAGTCACTTTAAATCATTAATTATTAAACTTAAACTTATTAAAATATGATCCAACCTTTAAATCACATTCCCATATGTTATAATATGTGGTGATGACATGTGTCCCCATGATCCCATATTATAATGGAGAATATTAAATCTTAGTTAATTTCAATGAGTAGAAATTACTTTTCTCAAATAAAATAAATGAAGCTAGTTCATCAAACCTTGTGATGTTTGTGATGATACTAGATCATAAAATATGTGTCTTAGTGTGCTAAGTAGACTAGTTAAGTATTGTTTGGTGATTGTGTATTCCGTATGTATTTATAGACGATAGTACCGACCAAGTCTACGTGGAGGAGGAGTTCTAACAAGAAGAGGAGGAAGAGAATTTCAACCACTGCACCAACCAAGGCAAGCTATTGTTAGCAAGCTAGAATTAAGCTAGAAAACGTAAGCAAAGGCTTTAAGCATGCTTGGGTTATGCCTTTTGACTTATACCTACTCCAAGTTTTATTTACAAGCTTTACTTTCTTTACTTTACCAAAGTTCTTTACTTTGTTTAAAGGTAGCATAAAGAGTATAATACTTGACCTATTTAGTTATATTTAGATGTCATTATATGGCATGAGATTGATCTTAGCACCCCACTTTAGTGAACACTCTTAACTTAGTAGCTTAGAGTTATACCAAAAACTTGATCACTTTAGATGGGAATACTTGGTGAAAATGACTTGTGAAAACCTTGGAATGATGAGTCATTCTATTGAGATGTTTTGACATGTGTTGAGAAACACAAATGGTTTATGGTGATGAAAATGTTGAGGCATGAGCCTTAGCCCTTTATAAAAACGGATGGTTGGGTTCGGATGCGATACCATTCCAATTTTACCGTACAACCACAATACCTGAATTGGGTAAGGCTTAGCCAGAAGTTTATATGCATTAGTATTAGTTCCCTCGTGGGAGAGGTTTGAGCTAAGGCTACTTCTCAATGTTGTCCACCTATGAAGTGCCCAGGATGACAGATGGTCATGGCTGGGAGGCCATACTCATAGGAGATGTGCTTATACTAGAGTGTGTAAAGGCAAGGTTATGTTTGATTATCTGCATACTAAGTATGATGATTCAGGGTTATCCCTGACAGATGTATCGAATCTTGTGGTGAAAGTGTACCATCTCTGCAGAGTGTCAAACTATTCGAATAGCCACGTCCGCGGTTATGGATAGTTGGAGTGGCCATACTGTTCTATTGTCAGATATTTTCAAAATGACTTATGAAATGAATTGTGACATGACTTGACCACAACAGAGTTGTGACTATGACAATTAAGTTCCCACTTAGGTGTAACTACCTCGGTGAATTACGCTCCTAGTGCAAGACTGGATGATCAGAAATGGTTGAAATAGTACGGTGGGGCCCAAATGCCACTCACAGGTAGACCTTTCGGCCGTCCCAACCATTTCCAAACATCGGGACAAGAACGCAGGCGTGTAATCGGCGAAGGGATCAACTACATACACAAATGAGTATGTATGCAAGCCACCATACAATAGTACATCAGAGCCATTCCATCTAAAAAGAAAGGAAATATAGCAACGCCATACGGCAAGATCCAAATATCCTAGATAGATATAATCGTTTAGGATATCTCCTCATACATCAAACATCAGAGTATCAAGCGGAAGCGGAAGACAAAATCCGAGTACGGATAAGAAGCAAATCGACATAAGATGCCCCATAAATAAGCGTATCCATACAGATCTCACGGATCCCGTTCGGAATCTCTACACCAATGATCGTTGCCCACATCGTAGTCTCTTCCACCCAAAGATCCATCTTGCGAGTGTACCTGTTCATCTGAACCAATAATTTATCGTGTGAGACCCTAGGGGTACTCAGCAAGTCTTTATGCCTCTAAAGGGGACACAACCTGGGGTGACGCAATTGTAGCAAAAGATAAACCCTAGCAATTCTATATATACTCGCTAACCATCCGCCTAACCATAGATAGACGGATGTCCGTGAATTAATAACAACAGTTATAACGGTTATAATGGTAATCTCCACAGATCCATCCTCCTCCTCGCCACGGCGAGGAAGCGGACGAACAACCCCCCATCCGTTGGCAGTTTTATTATCCATTTCGTGAGTGTTGCACTATTTACTAGTCAGGTACCTAGTCTAGTCAAATTAAAAGCGGTACTTTAGTTATGCTTGTCTATGATCGAGAAACTATGCTCCAAGTAGTCCATAACCGCGGACACGTCTTTCAGAAAGTTTTACCCTGCAGGGGTGCACAAATAGCAACACACACTCGATATGCCTCGGAAAAACCAAATCAAAACCCAACGAGGCAGTCACGACAAAGCAATCACAGGATTCAGAAATATTTCAGGCCACCCATTAAGCTACCCATAGCGGAGTTAGCTGACTCGAGACGGACTCAAGGTTTGTGCCAATGGCTGTGAACGAGGAACCCGAAAATGTGATGGGCTTGTCGACACCGCTAAAACACTCCGCTTCCCTAAGCAATGCGATTACTGCGCACAATTTAAATAAAGCAATAAAGCATGGCATAAGTACAGATAGTAAATAAAACCTCAAACTAGTTTGTGGCCCCAAGAAATAATAAGGAATCAAGCTCGCTCGGGGGTTCATAAGCCTCCGGATGTGGATAGCGAATATTCAAGGAACAGAATCAAGTACTCGGGATCCCACGGGACACAAGTGAGCCTAAAAAACCAAATAGCGAATATGGATCACCGATGCCACTTACATTAGTTATCCCATTACTACTCAGGTTAAGTTGTTTAGGTACCTCGTTATCCAACAGACACTCACATACCCTACACATGCTGTTCTACGACTCGCACGGCTCAAACAACTCCTGTAGTAATGGCTCATGGGATGGAGGATCAAGCTTCGGTGGGGTTTAAAAGTAAAGGCTATGCAATACTTGGGATTCAGTTTAATGCAATCGCGACTCAATGATGCAAGAATAAGATAGAGGCAATAGGTACTATATGTATGCAAGCATGTGGTAGTGCTTGCCTGGCAGCTCATTGAAGCGAGGATGGATCTGGTAGTGCTCCTGGTTCTCTTGATATATCCCACCTTTCAGCGTCTATTCGAAGAAGAACCAAACAAACAAGGGCCAACATAAATAAAGTGCACAAGCATATGAGTTAAATGCGACAAGCAAACAATCATGCCATGATGAATGATGCACAATTTGCATGGCAAAAATGTAGCATGGCATGGGTGAGGTGTGGAATACAAGAATAAACATTTTATTGAGTTTTAGCCCATTTTATCTTCAATTAAGTTGCTGTACACATTATATTTATATGATGCATGCTTCAAATCAAACCATGGAAAGCATAAACAGAAAGGTCTCGTCGAGCTAAACATTTTAGACATATTATTTGTTGAATTTGGATTTATAAAACAAAAGTTATTAATTATTTAAGATAAAAGGGCATTTTATTGTAATTTAAATAAACTTGGAATTTTAAATGTTCATAATATATTTTGAATGGCATATTTGAATTCCTCACATTTTTCTGATTTGAAAACATATATTATTTGTATTAATTGGATTCATATTTGAAAAGTTATTTAAAAACAGAAAATAATTTGAATTTGAAAATAATTTGAAAAGATTTGAATTTAAAACAGAAAACAGACAATACTTTTGTTACTCAGCTAGCAGCTAGCCACAGCCACTGATAGATGGGTCCGAGCTGACCTGCCGAAACACACGCGCAGGAAAACTTTTAACACCGCGAGCTGACCCAGCTCAAGCGAATGACAGGTGGGCCATCGACCACGCGGGTCCACGCGGCAGAGGTGAGCGGGCCAGGCACTGACAGGTGGGACTAGGCTGGAGCGCGGGTTGATGAAACCAAAAGGCTGGGGGGTTTTCTGCAAAAGCGCACAGCGGCTGGCAGGTGGGTCCTAAGGAGCACGGGTTGATGCACAAAAAGATGCGGGGGGTTTACGCAAAACGGCCACAGCCGTACTGTTCCTCTTCTCTGTCTCGATCAACAGATCGGTGCTGCACGGCGGAGCGAACTCGAACACTGGACGGCGGACGCTTGGGGGTGAGCCAGCGCTGGCCTGGGCTTGGTGTCAGGGAGGGTCGGCGCGGCCTAGATAGGGTTTCTGCGACCTGGGAGCAAGCAGTAACGAACGCGACGCCGGCGCACAGAGGCCGTTCGACGATCTGACCGGCGAGCACAGGCGACAGCAGCGGGGCGGACCGTGTCTAGGGGGTACAGGGACTCACCGAGAGTGTGTCGGTGTGGACGGATCGAGCAGAGGAGCAGTGGATCGGCGTCGAGGCAGACATACTGGCGGCTAGGGTTTGCGTCGGTGCGGCGCTGGTTCTGGTGGCTCCGGTCCGTCTCCTCCTCGTCGCCGGGCTCCGGGTGAAGCAGAGGAGCCTCCTGGTACTCCTCGACCACTCCACGGACTGCCTGCGTCTGGAAGCGAAAGTGCGGTGGAGGCCGACAGTGGTGTAGCCGATGGTATGGCGGTGGTGAGGGACGGCAGGAGAGGGGAGCGCCTGGGTGGATCTGGGATGGTCTGGCGGAGAGAGCCGTGTGGTGGTAGATAGGGACGGGAGAGGGAGGTGGTACCGTGGGCGCGGGGTAGATGGGAAAAGGTGGCTCGGTGCCACCTTTCCTCCTCCTTGCTCACGTGCTCGTGGCCGGGCAGGACCAGGGCCGGGCAGGGCAGGTGGATGGGGACGTCCAGGTGGGGTAGGGTGAGGCCAGGAGGGAGGCTCGGGGTGGAGGGGCCACAAGGCAGGGAGTGGGAGAGCTAGAGGGAGAGGGGGGGTAGCCTCGGGTTGGGGCTAGGGTAGGAGCTAGGCTCGGTTAGGGTTTAGGTTTGGTGGGGTAGCTAGGTGGGCCAGGGAGAGGGGCCAGGTGGGGCCTGCATGGTAGAGAGAGGGGGAGGCCGAGAGAGAGAGGTGGTGGACTTAGGGTTTAGGGTTTAGCTTAGAGCTAGGTTTAGAGGGGGTGGTGAAGATGGGGTAGGGGATTAGAGGGAACTTAGATAGAGGATTAGAGAGAGGGGTGAGAGCTAGGGTTTTAGCTTAGGAGGGTATGGGTTTAGATAGAAAGGTGAAGAGAGAGGGTGAGATGAGAGAGAGAAGAGGGGGAGGTGGTTTAAGCATGATTAAATAAGATCAAGCTAAAAGGAGAGAGAGATGAGGGATGGCATGATCCAACCAAAACAACTAAAATCCAAATGACAAGCAAAAGATGGTACTTGCATGGCCCATGCAATTATTTTATGCCATGTTGATTCTTGTGAAATCGATATTAATACATGGCATTATTATTATGCATTCCCCAAAATTGGAGTAAGGCCCAAGCAAAAGAATTTAGAAAGAATTCCAAGTGGAGTATAGGGAGATGATCACATTGGATTATATTTGGGACTTGCTAGTGTGTATATGCCACTAGGTATTTAATAAGCCCACAAAAATATCCCAACATGATGATAACCCCAAAACCACACATATGGAAGCTAGCAAAAGGGTTCCACTCACAAGGCATGCAAATGTGGCCAAGTGGCTCTCATATATCAATAATGTGAAAACAAAATGATGCCAAGATGAGAGCTTGTGGAAAAAGAATTGGATCCATCCCAACCCACATGAGCTAGAGGTAAAACCAATAAGTGCCAAGCTCATATTTAGTTGGATGGTGGAATTATAAGGTGGTGAAAGAAAAAGGGGTGGAGTTAATAAGAGATATGCCCCCAACTCAACTTGGGCATTAAACAATATATCAAGAACCAAATACAATATTAAGAGGCAAATACAATTAATAATGCATATGAGCTAAGAACCAAATGAAAAAGGGTTTTATATGATGCTCAAATGCAAGGATGATGACATGAGCATAATATGATGATGATGCAACAATTATATATTTGAAGTAGCCATTATATAACTAGACCAAGTAGCATTACAATTGTTAGACAATTGGGATGCTACAACTCTCCCCCACTAAACAGGAATCTCGCCCCGAGATTCTAGGATGAAGAAGAAGACACAAAGAGGGTAGGATACTTGGCACGGAGATCATCTTCACGTTCCCAAGTGGCTTCATCAACGGAATGGTGCGACCACTGCACCTTGCAGAACTTGATGGACTTGTTGCGAGTCCTTCTTTCTGCGACTTGAAGGATTTTTGTGGGGTGTTCTTGATAAGACAGGTCTTCTTGGAGATTGATAAGCTCATGGTCCACGGTCCTGCCGGGATCCTTGAAGCACTTCTTGAGCTGAGAGATGTGGAAAACATCATGGACTTTGAGTTTTTCCGGGAGCTCAAGAGCATAAGCAACTTCTCCTCTTCTTCCACGAACTTTGAAGGGACCGATGTATCTAGGAGCCAGCTTCCCTTTGATACCAAAGCGGTGCGTGCCTCTCATGGGAGTGACACGAAGGTAAACGAGATCACCAGGGACATACTCCATGTCCGTGTGCTTCCTGTCATAATTGCTCTTCTGGCGACTTTGAGCAATCCTCAGATTTTCAAGAATGATATGAACTTTCTCCTCCGCTTGAGTCACAATGTCAGGGCCAAACAAAATCCTTTCACCTGCACCCGACCAACCAATCGGAGTTCTGCATTTGCGACCATAGAGAGCCTCAAATGGTGCCATCTTTAGACTTTTCTGGAAGCTGTTGTTGTAAGAGAACTCAGCATAAGGAAGACATTCTTCCCACTTCATGCCAAAAGAGATGACGCAAGCACGAAGCATATCCTCCAGAATCTGATTGATCCTTTCAACTTGTCCTTGCGACTGAGGGTGGTAAGCTGTGCTGAAGTTCAACTTTGTTCCCAAAGCATTTTGGAAACTTTCCCAGAACTTGGAAGTGAAGATGCTTCCACGGTCTGAACTGATCCCGAGCGGAACCCCATACAGCGAGACAATTCTGTTGATATAGAGCTCAGCCAACTGAATTGCAGAAATGGTTTCCTTGACGGGGAAGAAGTGAGCCACTTTAGAAAGCCTGTCAATGACAACAAAGATTGCATTGTTGCCCTTCTGCGACCTCGGAAAACCCGTGATGAAGTCCATCTCTACTTTCTCCCATTTCCATTCCGGGGGTTTCAATGGCTGTAGAAGACCGGAAGGTTTCTGATGGACAGCTTTCACTCTGCGGCAGACATCACACTCTGAGACATACTTGGCACAATACCTTTTCAACCCAGGCCACCAATATTGTGTTTTCAAGTCCATGTACATCTTTGTGCTGCCAGGGTGGATAGAAAGAACAGAATCGTGCGCCTCCTTGAGAACTTGCTCTCTCAAACCCGGGTAGTTCGGAACAAACATCCGGTGTTCAAAGAAAAGCGTGCCTTGATCATCGACGTGGAAGCACTCATACTTTGGAAGCTGAATCCTGGAGATGATCTTTTTGGTGTGCGGATCCCCAAGCTGAGAAGAGCGAACCTTTTCTTCCAAGAGAGGGGTTGCTAGAAGGTTCTGGAGATACCCTTGTTCCACAATTTCCAGGTTGAGCTGACGGAATTCCTCGCACAAGAGAGGCTGTTGTTCTTCCATCATGAGGTTGTTGACATAAGCTTTGCGGCTGAGAGCATCTGCCATAACATTAGCTTTTCCCGGAGTGTAGTTGATGGTCAAATCGAAGTCATTGATTGCTTCAATCCATCTCCTTTGCCGAAGGTTGAGATCAGGCTGAGTGAAGATATACTTCAGACTCTTGTGATCAGAAAAGATCTCACAACGGTTGCCAAGCAAGTAGTGCCTCCATACTTTCAAAGCAAAGACAACTGCTGCGAGCTCGAGGTCATGTGTAGGATAGTTGATCTCATGCGTCTTCAATCGACGAGGCATAAGCAACAACTTGTTTTTCTTGCATAAGGACCGCACCCAATCCATGCAAAGAGGCGTCACAGAATATCTGAAACGGCTTGGATGTATCCGGAGGAACCAAGACTGGTGTGGAAGTGAGCTTCTCTTTGAGTGTCTCAAAGCTTGCTTGACATGCAGGAGTCCAAAGGTATTTCTTGCCTTTCTTGAGTTGATCGGTAAGAGGCTTCGCTATCTTCGAAAAGTTACGAGCAGGCGGCAGCGATAGCCAAACCAAGGAAACTCCGCACTTCTTTGACATTGACAGGAGGAAGCCATTCAACAATTGTCTTCACGGTTTCCGGGTTGACTGCAATGCCCTTGGCAGAGATGACGTGACCAAGATATGTAACTTGAGGCAGCCAAAACTCACACTTGGAGAACTTTGCATACAAGCGGTTCTCACGAAGCTTGCTTAGGACACACCGGAGGTGTTCTTCATGCTCTTCTTGTGACTTAGAATAGACTAGGATGTCATCCAGGTAGACCACAACGAACTTATCAAGATACTCCATGAAAACCGAGTTCATGAGCCTCGAGAAGGTGGTAGGTGCGTTGGTGAGACCGAAAGACATGACCGTGTACTCATACAGGCCATAGCGGGTGGTGAAAGCTGTCTTCGGAACATCTTCCTTGCGAATCTTGATTTGGTGATAACCACTTCTCAAGTCAAGCTTAGAGAAAACCACAGCTCCAGCTAGCTGATCGAAGAGATCATTAATCCGCGGAAGGGGATATTTATTCTTGATGGTTTTAGCATTGAGAGCCCGATAGTCAACACAAAGTCTATCAGTCTGGTCTCGCTTCTTCACAAAGAGAGTAGGGCTACCCCAAGAAGAAGTACTATGCTGAATGAAACCCAACTTCTCTTGTTCATCAAGCTGACGTTTGAGTTTAGCCAACTCAGCAGGACCCATTTTATAAGGCCGCTTGGAGATAGGAGCGGTACCAGGTTCAAGCTCAATAACAAACTCAACCTCACGATTCGGAGGCATACCTGGCAACTCTTCAGGAAAGACATCTGGGAACTCACGGACCACCGGAACACTCTGAATAGCTTCCATAGCATCAACATTCAGAGCCGCCAAAGAGAAAAGCTGGATAGCAGGAGTCAGACTTGGAGAATAGACTATATGGCCTTCAGGAACCTTTAGAGAAACCGAGCGCTCAGCACAATCAATCACAGCTGCATTTGCTATCAACCAATCCATGCCCAAGATGACATCAATGTCAGAATTGCCCAGAACAATTAAGGAAGCCAAGAACGAAGAGCCACCAATCTCAATTTGATTGCCATGGCTGATTTTAGAAGCTGCCATTGTTGCTCCAGGAGAAAGGACCATTAACCGCTTAAGGAGAGGATCCATAGCTAACCCATTCTCGTCTGCAAACTTGGTTGACACAAAAGAATGTGATGCACCAGAATCAAACAAAACTCGTCGTGGGGGTGAGTTAACGGATAGCATACCCATCACAACTCGGTGCATGCTCGGCTTGAGCGGGCGTTGACACGATTAGCACGAGCAACGATGAGACCCGGGCTTGGTGTTGATGTTGAGAGCCCGAGGTGGTGGTGCACGAACCAAAGGAGAGCTTGCCGCAGATCTTGGAGGTGGTGGAAGAAGAGCCTTGTTCTTCATCGGACAGTTCCAGTATTGATGCCCAGTGTTTCCACACGTGTAACAAGCACCAGCTGGACGTGGAGCAACATAGCCAGGGACTCCGCCAGGCGCTCCAGGGTAGTGGTGGTTGTAGCCCCTGGGAGCCGCAGTGATGAAGTTTGGTGGCCTTGCCGCGAAGCTTGAAGGTCTTGGTGAAGCCGGGAGCGACGGTGGGGTGTTAGGAACCCAGACACGACGCTTAGAAGGAGCTGACATAGCTGAAGAGCTTGCTGCATCACGGCTGTGTTTCTTTGACTCCTCAAACACTTGCCTACTTGCCTCTTCCTGCAGAGCTGTATGCTGAAGTTCCAGAAAAGACGCCGGCCTTGCATGTGTGATTGCATACTTAATCGATGCATTGAGCCCTTGCCTGAACCTCTTTTGCTTCTTCTTGTCATCAGAGATCTCATCGCCACCATAACGAGACAGGTTCATGAAGTTCCTGATGTAGGTGTTGACATTGTCATTGCCCTGCTTGAGGTTGAGAAACACTTCCTTCATCCTCTCCATGACAATTTCTGACAGATACTGCTCTTTGAAAGCTCCAGTGAACTGTCCCCAAGTAGGCTGAAAACCGGCAGCTTTGCCTTGTGTAATTCTCCCACCGAGCTGCATCTCCCTTGTAAGGTGAGTAG
Source organism: Avena insularis (assembly GCA_023614405.1). Taxonomy (NCBI): domain Eukaryota; kingdom Viridiplantae; phylum Streptophyta; class Magnoliopsida; order Poales; family Poaceae; genus Avena; species Avena insularis. The sequence continues at coordinate 512,142,904 of CM042690.1, forward strand.
CACACTTTACCCATTCTTGCTCAGAACATCAGCAACATCAGCAACCTTGACATCTCACGCAACCAATCATCAGCATCAAGTGGTTGATCAGAAACATCAAACTGACGAGGGTTGAACTTCAGGAAGCTCTTGATGTCTCCTCGCTTGGGAGGTGGAGGTAACGGAACAAACTCATTCCTCCTGACACTTTCCTCGAAACGCTGCTGGTTCTGCTGCATTGCTGCCAAGGCATTGGCGATGCTTGACAACGCTGCCCCTAGTTCAGGTTGTATGTCCTCCTCAGAACGGCGTGGTGGTGCCATCCTGTTATTGATATAAAACACAAGTCAGTACTATGATGGAGAATAATAATAATCCAAAATAGTACCAAGATGGAATTAATCAAGATTAAAGGATACAATTTACTAAGATGATATTAAAATATCAACAAAGTTCAAAGCACCCAGAAGATATTAAGCATATCGCACACGACTGAAAAGGAGTGTGGTACACAGATATATCAAAGAAAAATTTTCCACAAATTTCGGCATTAAAATACCAATAGATGCGCAAAAATCCCTTAACGAATCAAGATTAGTGACTCTACCAACTCAATATACAAGAGCAATGATAAAAGTAGTAGTATGGTCGCGACTCCATCCCGCACTCAAATCATTACTCCGCACATGAACAAGTAAAACACATATCTCAACACCTTCTTCTCACGACGAACCTAAAGATTAGCAACTACGGAAACGAACACCACAAAGAAGATAACGTCGGATAACAAAGAGTAAGACAGATCGCGTCGGTATACAACGAATCAGATAGATCGCGTCGGTTTACAAAAGCCTGTCGGTATGGAATGTACCAACAGTTGATAACCAAAAGGCCGATAAGATAACAACTTGGATGCAACAGATAAACAAGGAATTACACACACACACACAACCTATGGTACTACGGAATCCCAGAACACGTGAATCCTAGTTTGAATTTAAGAAGAGGATTGAAAACGTTACACTTCCTTACCAGAAAAGGGTGGGTGGGTGGGTAAGAAGAAAAATGGAAGCAGTCCTACTCTCGCGTTTTGTTTTTCCCTAGTATACATAACTACCAAAATATTTGCTAGACAGAAAACGACCATTTGGCTGAGACCCTGAAGGTCGGGATGGCTCTGATACCAATTGGAACTACCTCGGTGAATTACGCTCCTAGTGCAAGCCTGGATGATCAGAAATGGTTGAAATAGTACGGTGGGGCCCAAATACCACTCACAGGTAGACCTTTCGGCCGTCCCAACCATTTCCAAACATCGGGACAAGAACGGGCGGCGTAATCGGCAGGCGAAGGGATCAACTACATACACAAATGAGTATGTATGCAAGCCACCATACAATAGTACATCAGAGCCATTCCATCTAAAAAGAAAGGAAATATAGCAACGCCATACGGAAAGATCCAAATATCCTAGATAGATATAATCGTTTAGGATATCTCCTCATACATCAAACATCAGAGTATCAAGCGGAAGCGGAAGACAAAATCCGAGTACGGATAAGAAGCAAATCGGCATAAGATGCCCCATAAATAAGCAGATCCATACAGATCTCACGGATCCCGTTCCCGGAATCTCTACACCGAATGATCGTTGCCCACATCGTCCATCTCTTCCACCCAAAGATCCATCTTGCGAGTGTACTGCTCATCCGAACCAATAATTTATCGTGTGAGACCCTAGGGTACTCGGCAAGTCTTTATGCCTCTAAAGGGACACAACACAGGGTGACGCAATTGCAGCAAAAGATAAACCCTAGCAATTCTATAGATACTCGCTAACCATCCGCCTAACCATAGATAGACGGATGTCCGTGAATTAATAACAACAGTTATAACGGTTATAATGGTAATCTCCACAGATCCATCCTCCTCCTCGCTTACCGACGAGGAAGCGGACGAACAACCCCCATCCGTTGGCGGTTTATTATCCATTCCGTGAGTGTTGCACTATTTACTAGTCGGTACCTAGTCTAGTCAAATTAAAAGCCGTACTTTAGTTATGCTTGTCTATGATCGAGAAACTGTGCTCCAAGTCGTCCATAACCGGACACGGCTTTCGAAAGTTTTACCTGCGAGGGTGCACAAATAACAACACACACTCGATATGCCTCGGAAAAACCAAATCAAAACCAAACGAGGCGATCACGACAAAGCGATCACAGATTCAGAAATATTTCAGGGGCCACCCCATTAAGCTACCATAGCGGAGTTAGCTGACTCGAGACGGACTCAAGGTTTGCGCCAATGGTTGTGAATGACGGAACCCGAAAATGTGGTGGGCTTGTCGACACCATGAAAACACTCCGCTTCCCTAAACGATGCGAGCAGTACCTCGCACAATTTAAATAAAGCAGTAAAGCATGGCATAAGTACAGGATAGTAAATAAAACCTCAAACTAGTTTGTGGCCCCAAGAAATAAGAATGAATCAAGCTCTGGCTCAGGGGGGTTCATAAGCCTCCCGGATGTGGATAGCGCGAATATTCAAGGAACAGGAATCAAGTACTCGGGATCCTACGGGACACAAGTGAGCCTGAAAAACCAAATAGCGAATATGGCTCACCGATGCCACTTACATTAGTTATCCCATTACTATTCAGGTTAAGTTGTTTAGGTACCTCGTTATCCAACAGACACTCACATACCCTACACATGCTGTTCTACGACTCGCACGGCTCAAACAACTCCTGTAGTAATGGCTCATGGGATGGAGGATCAAGCTTCGGTGGGGTTTAAAAGTAAAGGCTATGCAATACTTGGGATTCAGTTTAATGCAATCGCGACTCAATGATGCAAGAATAAGATAGAGGCAATAGGTACTATATGTATGCAAGCATGTGGTAGTGCTTGCCTGGCAGCTCAGTTGAAGCGAGGGATGGATCTGGGTAGTGCTCCTGGTTCTCTTGATATATCCCCTGCTCAGCGTCTATTCGAAGAAGAACCAAACAAACAAGGGCCAACATAAATAAAGTGCACAAGCATATGAGTTAAATGCGACAAGCAAACAATCATGCCATGATGAATGATGCACAATTTGCATGGCAAAAATGTAGCATGGCATGGGTGAGGTGTGGAATACAAGAATAAACATTTTATTGAGTTTTAGCCCATTTTATCTTCAATTAAGTTGCTGTACACATTATATTTATATGATGCATGCTTCAAATCAAACCATGGAAAGCATAAACAGAAAGGTCTCGTCGAGCTAAACATTTTAGACATATTATTTGTTGAATTTGGATTTATAAAACAAAAGTTATTAATTATTTAAGATAAAAGGGCATTTTATTGTAATTTAAATAAACTTGGAATTTTAAATGTTCATAATATATTTTGAATGGCATATTTGAATTCCTCACATTTTTCTGATTTGAAAACATATATTATTTGTATTAATTGGATTCATATTTGAAAAGTTATTTAAAAACAGAAAATAATTTGAATTTGAAAATAATTTGAAAAGATTTGAATTTAAAACAGAAAACAGACAATACTTTTGTTACTCAGCTAGCAGCTAGCCACAGCCACTGATAGATGGGTCCGAGCTGACCTGGCGAAACACACGCGCAGGAAAACTTTTAACACCACGAGCTGACCCAGCTCAAGCGAATGACAGGTGGGCCATCGACCACGCGGCTCCACGCGGCAGAGGTGAGCGGGCCAGGCACTGACAGGTGGGACTAGGCTAGAGCGCGGGTTGATGAAACCAAAAGGCTGGGGGGTTTTCTGCAAAGGCGCACAGCGGCTGGCAGGTGGGTCCTAAGGAGCGCGGGTTGATGCACAAAAAGATGCGGGGGGTTTACGCAAAACGGCCACAGCCGTACTGTTCCTCTTCTCTGTCTCGATCGACAGATCGGTGCGCGGCGCGGGCGGAGCGGGAACTCGAACCTGGGACGTGCGGCACGCGCTGGGGGGTGCGAGCCAGTGCGCTGGCCTGGGCTTGGTGTCAGGGAGGGTCGGCGCGGCCTAGATAGGGTTTCTGCGACCTGGGAGCGAGCAGTAACGAACGCGACGCCGGCGCACAGAGGCCGTTCGACGATCTGACCGGCGAGCACAGGCGACGGCAGCGGGGCGGACCGTGTCTAGGGGGTACAGGGACTCACCGAGAGTGTGTCGGTGTGGACGGATCAAGAAGAGGAGCAGTGGATCAGCGTCGAGGCAGACGTACTGGCGGCTAGGGTTTGCGTCGGTGCGGCGCTGGTTCTGGTGGCTCCGGTCCGTCTCCTCCTTGTCGCCGGGCTCCGGGTGAAGCAGAGGAGCCTCCTGGTACTCCTCGACCACTCCACGGACTGCCTGCGCGTCTGGAGCAGCCGGTGTGGAGTGGATAGCCGGTGATGGTATGGCGGTGGTGAGGGACGGCAGGGAGAGGGGAGCGTCCTGGGGTGGATCTGGGGATGGTCTGGCGAGGCAGAGAGGTGCCGTGTGGTGGTAGATAGGGACGGGAGAGGGAGGTGGTACCGTGGGCGCGGGGTAGATGGGAAAAGGTGGCTCGGTGCCACCTTTCCTCCTCCTTGCTCACGTGCTCGTGGCCGGGCAGGACCAGGGCAGGGCAGGTGGATGGGGACGTCCAGGTGGGGTAGGGTGAGGCCAGGAGGGAGGCTCGGGGTGGAGGGGCCACAAGGCAGGGAGTGGGAGAGCTAGAGGGAGAGGGGGGGTAGCCTCGGGTTGGGGCTAGGGTAGGAGCTAGGCTCGGTTAGGGTTTAGGTTTGGTGGGGTAGCTAGGTGGGCCAGGGAGAGGGGCCAGGTGGGGCCTGCATGGTAGAGAGAGGGGGAGGCCGAGAGAGAGAGGTGGTGGACTTAGGGTTTAGGGTTTAGCTTAGAGCTAGGTTTAGAGGGGGTGGTGAAGATGGGGTAGGGGATTAGAGGGAACTTAGATAGAGGATTAGAGAGAGGGGTGAGAGCTAGGGTTTTAGCTTAGGAGGGTATGGGTTTAGATAGAAAGGTGAAGAGAGAGGGTGAGATGAGAGAGAGAAGAGGGGGAGGTGGTTTAAGCATGATTAAATAAGATCAAGCTAAAAGGAGAGAGAGATGAGGGATGGCATGATCCAACCAAAACAAGTAAAATCCAAATGACAAGCAAAAGATGGTACTTGCATGGCCCATGCAATTATTTTATGCCATGTTGATTCTTGTGAAATCGATATTAATACATGGCATTATTATTATGCATTCCCCAAAATTGGAGTAAGGCCCAAGCAAAAGAATTTAGAAAGAATTCCAAGTGGATTATAGGGAGATGATCACATTGGATTATATTTGGGACTTGCTAGTGTGTATATGCCACTAGGTATTTAATAAGCCCACAAAAATATCCCAACATGATGATAACCCCAAAACCACACATATGTAAGCTAGCAAAAGGGTTCCACTCACAAGGCATGCAAAGGTGGCCAAGTGGCTCTCATATATCAATAATGTGAAAACAAAATGATGCCAAGATGAGAGCTTGTGGAAAAAGAATTGGATCCATCCCAACCCACATGAGCTAGAGGTAAAACCAATAAGTGCCAAGCTCATATTTAGTTGGATGGTGGAATTATAAGGTGGTGAAAGAAAAAGGGGTGGAGTTAATAAGAGATATTCCCCCAACTCAACTTGGGCATTAAACAATATATCAAGAACCAAATACAATATTAAGAGGCAAATACAATTAATAATGCATATGAGATAAGAACCAAATGAAAAAGGGTTTTATATGATGCTCAAATGCAAGGATGATGACATGAGCATAATATGATGATGATGCAACAATTATATATTTGAAGTAGCCATTATATAACTAGACCAAGTAGCATTACAATTGTTAGACAATTGGGATGCTACATTAGGTGATTTCAAACTTTATTTTATCTTTCTTTGTTTCTAAACTCATCTTAGGTTTAAACTTAACTTTACAAATAGACTTAGAATTTTAGCATTCCTATTAGAATTATCTTACTTGTTAGTGGTAGTTTGTGAGTACTTAAAGAGTACTCATGGCTTTGTCCCTGGCTATTTCTATGGCCAGACTATGAGGAGGACTACCCTGAAGGAGGACAGCAGGACGGCTACGACAACTAGGATCATCTCCCATCGTCAGTATTGCCTGTGACACTGAAGATGGACCCCACCGCTACGCTATTTATTCCGCTACTTGATTGTACTAAGACTGGATCATGATATCCTTTATTTGTGTAAGACCTTATATGGTTTGTAATGGATGATGTATTGTGATATCCAATCTGTTATGTCTCGCAAAAATGGTAATCCTGGGATTGCGATGTATGGCATAATAGGCATCTGGGATTAAAATATCCGGGTGTTGACAATGATCCACTGCGGTGGCTCGGCGGTGGACGAGGTGGAGGCGGAGTTACCTGCACGGTTGTCATAGTCGTAGCGCTTCCTACAGTTGTCCGTCTCATGCCCCCAGTATTTGCAAATCTGGCATTGGGGGCACCAGCGCCGGTTACGGCCATTGCTGCCTCCTCCATTGTGGTTGCGGTCATTGCCACCACCACTGTTTCCTCCATTGTTGCGGCGGTCACCGCTGCCGCCCTGGCCGTTGCCATACTGGCCTTGGCCGTCTTGGCCCTGCGGGGCACCACCCGCAGGACGTTCTCCTCCTCCTCCGCCTTGGCGCCCGGGATTGTTGTGGTAGACCGGGCGCGATATGACGTTAGCCGATGAGGACGAATCGTCGACCTCCTCCTGCTGCTGCTTCTGGAGGGCCTCGTAGCTGAGCACGTTGGCGTAGAACATGCCAAGGGTGATCACGACCGCCGAAAAATTCATCGAGGCGGCGATGGGATTGAAGTCTGGGCCGAGCTCGGTCAACAAGTAGTCGATGACCTCGTCATCACGGAGAGGGGGTCTGGCAGCGACCATGGCGTCGGCCATAGTCTTCACCTGGCTCATGTACTCGTTGGCGGACTTGTCCCCTTTGCGCATCGCCTGGATCTGGCGCCAGAGGTGACAGACGTTGGCGCTATTTTCGGTGCCGAACATGGCAGTGGCGGCTGCCCAAGCCAACGCGGCCATCTTGCAGCCAATGAGTTGGGCTGCGATCTCCTCGATCATGGACCCGAGAAGAAGACCGAGGACCTTCTGATCCAGGGTCCACCACTACTCGTAGTCGGGGTTGCTGACGATACGAGCGACATCGCCGGTGCCGGTGGTCACAGTCAGCGGTGGTACGGTGGCCATGCCGTTGAGGAAGCCGTGGAGACGGGCGCCGGAGAAGTTGGGGAGACTCAACGCCCTCCACAACATGTAGTTGGTGCGGTCCAGGCAGACCGTGATCGGCGTCACAACAGGGACGGGAGCCGTAGACGACGACGGGTGATACATTGCAAATGTATCTATAATTTTTGATGTTCCATGCTTGGTTTTATCTACTTTCTTGTGTTTTGTCCAAACTTTGGAGTACTTTTCATATGATTTCTTGGACTAACCTATTAACAAGAGCCACAGTGCCAGCTGCCTGTTTTCTGCTGTTTTTGGTTCCAGGAAAGTCAGAAAATTAATATTCTCGGAATTGGACGGGACAAAAGCCAAAGTCATTATTTTACCGGGGGACACCTGGAGCCAGAATACGAGACGGAGAAGAGCCAGAGGGCGTCCACACCACCTGGCCGCGCGGCCAGGCTTGGCCTGCGCTAGGGGGTGGTGTGGCCATCCCATGCACCCCCTCGGCCTCTCCTTCTGCCTATATATTGCCTCTGATACGGAAACCCTAAGTACCCGATCAAAATTCCATGAAAGAGTCTATAGCCGCCGTCATCTCCATACCTAGATCGGGAGGGATCTCAAGCTCTTCCCGGCACCCTGCCGGAGAGGGGAATTCACCCTGGAGGCCTTCTTCATCATCATGCAAGCCTCCGGTGTGATGCGTGAGTAGTTCATCTTTGGACTATGGGTCCATGTAGTAGCTATATGGCTGGTTCTCCTCCTTTGTGCTTTCATGTCTAGATCTTGTGAGCTCCGTTCATGATCAAGATCATCTATTTGTAATTCTGGATGTTGTGTTTGTGGGGATCCGATGGATATTGAGATGCTATTTCAGATTGATTATTGATTCTATCATGTCTTTGTTATTTGTGATCTTGCATGCTTTCCGTTGTTAGTAGCTATCTTGGCCAAGTAGATGCTAGCAACTCCAAGAGTTAGTATTTATGCTCGATAGTGGGTTCATGCCTCTGGTAATCTGGGGAAGTGACAGAAATCTCTAAGGTACTAGATGTGCTGTTGCTACTAGGGAGAAAACAACAATCCTTTGTTCATAGAACAATCGTATTGTTCACATTACACGCAATTCGTAATGCAATTATCCGTTGCTTGCAACTTAATACTGGAGGGGGTTCAGATGATAACCTGAAGGTGGATTATTAGTCATAGATGCAGTTGGATGGTGGTCTATGTGTAATGTTGTAATGCCCAATCGAATCTCAAAGGAGTCAAGATGAGTAGTATATGATTGTATGCTTTCTCGATGTTTGTCAATTGCCCCGCTGTAATTTGTTCACCCAACATGTTATCTATCTTAATGAGAGCCACCTCTAGTGAACTATGGACCCCGGTCCTTTCTTTTACTTTCAATCTACAATCAATTGTTTACTGCTTTATGTTTACTTTCTGCAAACTATTGATGGCTCAATGCACGGCGCCCAGAAAAGTGTTGGTGCGTGGTTGATGTAGAGCTCGTTGGGAACCTCAAGAGGAAGGTATAATGAGCACAACAACAAGTTTCCCTCAGTTATGAAACCAAGGTTTAATCAAACCAGTAGGAGCAAGGAAACACCCCAAAGGTGTTGCTAGCTGAGCCTTGGCAGGGCGCACTACCGGTGCTAGTAGCAATGTGGAGACCTGCACAACACAACCACAGAACTTTGTCCCCAACTTGCGATGAGGTTGTCAATCTCACCGTGTTTTGCTGAAAACAAAGGATTAAACGTATCGAATGGAAAGAAGTAAATGTTTGCAGAAAGTAAACACAAAGCAGTAAAAGATTGTAGATTGTATGTAAAAGACACGGACCGGGATCCATAATCTCACCGTGTTCTTCCACTCGATACGTTTAATCCTTTGTTTTCAGCAAAACCAGTGAGATTGACAACCTCATCGCAAGTTGGGGACAGAGTTCTGTGGTTGTGTTGTGCAGGTCTCCGCTTTCTTGGCACCGGTAGTGCGCCCTGCCAAAGTTCAGCTAGCTTCACCTTTGGGGTGTTTCCTTGCTCCTACTAGATTGATAACCTTGGTTTCATAACTGAGGGAAACTTACTGCTGTGCTCATCATACCTTCCTCTTGGGGTTCCCCAACGAGCTCGTTAGTACACGAGTCAGCAAGTATTTTTTTGGCACCGTTGCCGGGGACTGAAGAAGAAGAAGCTCCCACATCAACCACGCGCCATCAAAGTATTTTTCTGGCGCCGTTGCCGGCGAGTCAAGGACATCTTCACAAGGGGAGTCCCTCATATGGGAACAAATTGATAAATTGAATACCATTGTAGAAACGTGTGCTCTACTTATAATGTTACTTATTGCGTTGATAAATCTTGTTGCCATAGGAGGTATAAACACCTCCATTTTCAATGTGAGTATAATGATAATATTACCATATCTTCTTATGCTTAAGGAAATTATGACTTTTATGATGTGGAACAAATTGAAGAATTTATTTCTTGGAAGGGTGCATTTGAACTTGCTAGTTTGCTTGAAAATACTGATGATGCACCTTATAAATATGAGGTTTATGATATACTTCAATTTTGCTTTGATAATTACAAGGAAGAAAATGGCTATATTCTTGAATATCTTAATAGATTCTCTCCACTAGTGGAAGAGACTAATGCCTTGCAGGAGCCTATGGAAGAAGAAATTGCTGAAACTGGAAGCTCATTGGATGAAAAAGAGGAGGAGAGTGATGATGAAGAGGAGGAAGAATGTATCTACCCATTCCTACCTTCTAATGAGAGTAACTCTTTACCCTTACAATATTTGATTGTCCCGCATGCTTACTAAAGGAGGATGAATGTTATGTTCCTGAGGATTCTTTTGAAAATGTTTATAATAAAGCTCTAGTGCTTGAAGATCATGAAAAGCATGCTTTATGTGATAGTTATATTGTTGAGTTTATTCCTGAGGCTACTGAAAATTATTATGAGAGAGGAAAATATGGTTGTAGAAGTTTTCATGGTACTGAAACACCTCTCTATGTGCTGAGAGTTTTGAAGTTACTTTTGTTTTATATTCCTATGCCTGTCACTTTGTTCTTTGTGAGTTTATTTGCGTATAGTATTCCTATGCATAGGAAGTGTGTTAGACTTAAATGTGTTTTTAATTTGCTTCTTGATGCTCTCTTTTACTTCAATTCATATTTCTTATGTGAGCATCATCGAAATTCTTTTGCCTAACTTAAAGGCGTTAAAGAAAAGTACTTATTGGGAGATAACCCAAAAGTTTTAGATGAGTCTTGGAAGTTATTACTTCAGTAATAACCGCTCCTTATCCTTTTTATTTTCTTTTTGTGCCAAGAGTAACCTCTAATGAGAAAGAAGTAATGATTGGGAAAGTTGCTATCCTGAAACAGATTTCTGTGCTTCACCGTAAAAATTCGTGTAAAATATCTGTACGTCCTTTTGAGGCATGAATTTTTGTTCTTCTTCCCCAGGTTGTTATGTAACTTTCGTTAGTTCACCTCTTTTTGATTTGACCAACATAAGGTCTTCGAAAAAATTCGTATTTACCTGCTGGTCTGTTTTGACAGATTTCTGCCATTTTCTGTATTTGCTTCTTGTTGGTTCCTTTTTGAGTTCTTTTGGGGAATTGAGCTTTTTGAGGGAAGTGCTATAATAGCTAGTGTTTTAATGGAAGGTTTATTGGTGTTAGAACTGAACCTAAAGACTTATTATCTTGAGTGCACTAATGTTGCTAATAAAGATTGTGTGAAGTTTTGTATGAAGGAAAAATTTCAGGTGTATGGAAGGAATGAGTAATGAGATGAAGGATGGAATAAAGCTCTAGCTTGGGGATGCCACGCGTGTCACCCCAAGAAATATTCAAGAAGTACAAGCGTCAAAGCTTGGGGATGCCCAAGGCATCCCCTTCTTCATCAATAAAAATCCCAGGTTTCTTCCAAACGCTTCATTTTTATTGTTTCATGCACAGTTGTGTGGTTCTTGGAGCGTCTTCTTTTTCTTTTTTGTTTTGGTTTTTCATTTGCTTTGTTTGCTTAGTTTGCTGAATAAATTGGTTGGACCCCCTCTTTCATACATTGGTTTTTAATTAGTTTGGTTTGGATTGGAAAAGAGTAGGAAAGTTCATGCTTAAGTGGTAAAGAGAGCTTGTTTTTGACTGTGGCCTATGCTTAGTCATGCCATGCTTGATATTGTTTTGGCTTTATGCTTAGTATTCTTTGCTGTAGTATGACTTATTATAAATAATTGAGATTTCTTAATGTGCCTTTTAAGAATCATGCATTGTTTTAGCATATTAAAGCATAATATTGTGGTATTCTCCTTTAATGCTTTATTTGGGTTGACTTGGCGCATGCTCACACCATGTTATGACTATCTCAAGTCACCATAGCCTTTATGATCCTTTAGTTTTCAACTTGCAGTATAACTTTATGCTTTGATCAATGATGTTTTGTCGCTCTATATGATTATGGCCATTATTGCTCTCTTAGTTTGTCGCTCCCAGTCTTTTGCTAGCCTCCGCAACCAAGTATGAGTTCCACTCATGCATCCAACTCCCTAAACCAAGTTATTCCAAAGAGTCCACCATACCTACCTATTAGCATATGCTATTCCAAGTATATTCATGTTTTTTGTTTACCTTCCAAATTAAACTTGTTATGAAAAAACTAGTGATTAAAGCTCTCACGAACTTGATGGAACACTTTACTTTTCTTGCCCTTAATAAACTTGAACCATTGTGTCGTCTATATTGTATATGCTTGCACTTATTTGTTGGGGATTAGCAGAACCATGATGTCATGGGGAACGCTTTCAACATTGCACTGATACTTTGTATGTAGTTGATATCATGCTCTTTTGTCTATGGATGTCGTCGGTGTGAAATGAAAGGGGAGCTTGCAAATCCATGGCATTATGTATATGTGTTAGAGAAATGCCTGGGCTGCTGGTCTAATCCATGTTGACATGGTGGAAACCTGCAGCGTAACCATAATGAGCTATCTATGAAGCATTATTCTTATAAAAAAGAGTCCGGTATTGAGAAAAAAAAAGAAAAAAAAATATTATGAAAAAAGGAAAGAGAGAAAAAAGCACCATATTCCCATGATAAATAAGAAGATAGCTGAGATGCTCGTTGTCTGCTTGCCTTGTCATTTTGATATGGGGATTCTTCCGTATCATCGAGCAAGGGGTACCCTATTGGCGGTTCTCTATGATACACATATACATACGATGACAAGAACTTACCGGTGACTAAACTTGAGTAGCATGAGGAGCGGCCCTCGTATTCAAAGGACATGAGATTTCTAACTTATACTTCGTGAAGCATGTACACCATAGTTTGTTCACTTTAACCTTAATCACTTCAAGATGCTTATGATAGGGGCAATGAGAGCTGAAAGCTATTAAGTACCATAATTTTTGGAAGCTCTTTATGAGACTTGAATCCCTACTTCCTTCTATGAAGCCCTTTCTTCCACTTATATATTGAGTCTCCACCTTCTATCTTTATGCACCTACTTTGAGAGCATAGTGGCCATTCTTAGTTCTATGTGCATTGTCCCAAGACTTGTTGATTGATGCATACCTTGATATTGCTTGTTTTAAACTATTTGTATCTAGTCACTCTTATGAACTTTGAAGGTGTCCTATGCATTTATATTTGCTACTCTATGAGGGACAAGCTGAATACCACTATGCTATATTTTCTTTATGTGAAACAAACAAACATCTTGCAAAGCATTGTTATTCATGAATCTTTTGTTTGTGCCTTTTCATGTTGCATCATAGTTTCTTTGTCTTATTGCTAGAACTTTGTCTTTCATGTTATGATTGAAGTACTATGATCCTAGCTTTGAATGTTTTACAAATACTTTGATCAAGTTTATGATGGTGCATGTCACCTCAAAAATTATTCATTCTTTTTATCACTTACCTACTCGAGGACGAGAAGGAGTTAAGCTTGGGGATGTTGATACATTACAAATGTATCTATAATTTTTGATGTTCCATGCTTGGTTTTATCTACTTTCTTGTGTTTTGTCCACACTTTGGAGTACTTTTCATATGATTTCTTGGACTAACGTATTAACAAGAGCCACAGTGCCAGCTGCCTGTTCTGCTGTTTTTGGTTCCAGGAAAGTCAGAAAATGAATATTCTCGGAATTGGACGGGACAAAAGCCAAAGTCATTATTTTACTGGGGGACACCTGGAGCCAGAATACGAGACGGAGAAGGGCTAGAGGGCGGCCACACCACCTGGCCACGCGGCCAGGCTTGGCCTGCGCTAGCGGGTGGTGTGGCCAGCCCATGCACCCCCTCGGCCTCTCCTTCCGCCTATATATTACCTCTGATACGGAAACCCTAAGTACCTGATCAAAATTCCACGAAAGAGTCTATAGCCGCCGTCATCTCCATCCCTAGATCAGGAGGGATCTAAAGCTCTTCCCCGCACCCTGCTGGAGAGGGGAATTCACCCTGGAGGCCTTCTTCATCATCATACAAGCCTCCGGTGTGATGCGTGAGTAGTTCATCTCTGGACTACGGGTCCATGTAGTAGCTAGATGGCTGGTTCTCCTCCTTTGTGCTTTTGTGTCTAGATCTTGTGAGCTCCGCTCATGATCAAGATCATCTATTTGTAATTCTGCATGTTGTGTTTGTGGGGATCCGATGGATATTGAGATGCTATTTCAGATTGATTATTGATTCTATCATGTCTTTGTTATTTGTGATCTTGCATGCTTTCCGTTGTTAGTAGCTATCTTGGCCAAGTAGATACTAGCAACTCCAAGAGTTAGTATTTATGCTCGATAGTGAGTTCATGCCTTTGGTAATCTGGGGAAGTGACAGAAATCTCTAAGGTACTAGATGTGTTGTTGCTACTAGGGAGAAAACAACAATCCTTTGTTCATAGAACAATCGTATTGTTCACATTACACGCAATTCGTAATACAATTATCCGTTGCTTGCAACTTAATACTAGAGGGGGTTCGTATGATAACCTGAAGGTGAATTATTAGTCATAGATGCAGTTGGATGGCGGTCTATGTATAATGTTGTAATGCCCAATCGAATCTCAAAGGATTCAAGATGAGTAGTATATGATTGTATGCTTTCTCGATGTTTGTCAATTGCCCCGCTGTAATTTGTTCACCCAACATGTTATCTATCTTAAGGAGAGCCACCTCTAGTGAACTATGGACCCTGGTCCTTTCTTTTACTTTTAATCTACAATCAACTGTTTACTGCTTTGTGTTTACTTTCTGCAAACCATTACTTTTTTCCACTTGATACGTTTAATCCTTTATTTTCAGCAAAACCAGTGAGATTGACAACCTCATCGCAAGTTGGGGACAGAGTTCTGTAGTTGTGTTGTACAGGTCTCCGCGTTGCTGCTGGCACAGGTAGTGCGCCCTGCCAAAGTTCAGCCAGCTTCACCTTTGGGGTGTTTCTTTGCTCCTACTGGATTGATAACCTTGGTTTCATAACTGAGAGAAACTTACTGCTGTGCTCATCATACCTTCTTCTTGGGGTTCCCCAACGAGCTCGTTAGTACACGAGTCTGCAGCGGGGCGATGATGGGGTGAGCGGGGGTCATGGACAAGGAGCCCGCGGTGGCCAGCGTGAGCGCTGACTCAGTCATCGCGGCGGCGGCGGCGGATCGCCCTAGCTAGGGTTTTGCGGCGGCGGCGCGGTGGAGAGGCTTGCGTGGCTCTGATACCAAATCAAAGTTTAGGGTTTCCGTGGGGCAATTGCCTCACCATGGGATCAATATATATAATGATCAGCTCAAGTTACATACGTACACGTGTGTACAAATACATGACAGAATACTACAACTAGACCTATTTTAACAATACAAGGGTGTGTTTATGAGATCTCTATGCTTAGAGGCATGTTTTGGTCAGGTATAAGATAGGGCTAGGCTTTCGACAGCTTTCAGAGGAAGAAAAGCTATCCTGCGCAAATCTTGTACACGGTTTTTTCAGAATTTATTCTGACCTAAAGATAAACTTTTGTGATTGGGTACTCACCCGAACACTAAACTTGTAGCACCAGAGGCTGATTACACTTGGCCATCCATGCGTGAGCAAAGCAAGAGCGAGGTAAACAAGAGCTGATACCATGGTCTCTAGTTGACGGGTGAAGAGTGAGTTGTTTAAGAACCGGAGGGTTGACGGGGAGAACCCAAGTTTTATTCGTGGACAGAATTCCCAAGTTTTATTTATAGATAATAGGCCAAAATCCTGACGGTAAATCAATAATGGCAAAAAAGGCAAAACAAATACACGACGCTGAACCCAAGTTTGAACAAACGACTACACAGCCGCACAATATACAGAACCACCGAGGAGGTTACAATCACACGCACAAAACACAGGGCACGGCCACCTAACGGGAGCTATGCTGAAGAGGATGAGCACTTGTAGGACGGGCAAATTTGTCGTGTCAGAGCTCACTCTAGAGATCGGATGCACCAACATATGTTGCACAGCGCCGAGACACACTACACCAGGGCATGTGACGCCACCGGTTATGTCACTGCCACCGCCCACGCTGCCTCTGACCCACTCAACAGGGCAGGTCTAGACAGAGGAACGCCGAGTCGCCAAGGGTGCGACACAAGCTACAAGCTTTGCTGGAAAAAGCTCGACAAAGATACAATGACCTTTGACACACCATCTATAGAGAGCCACACGCCGTCAATTTCAAGGCGGCGTCTTAAAAAAGAACACGACGTCGGAGTGGCACCACCACCCGATCCGAGGATCTTGGATTTTCACGTGAAGCACGTATGAGGATTGGGAGAAGCCTCTACGACGTCTTCAAGAAGGGAACAACGTCCATAGACGCCATCGCCGCGACCCTAGGTGAGAGTTCCGCCTCGGCATGATCTCTCTGCCTCCCACATGGGGCATGGCACGCCGACGACAACCTCACGGCTGCCATGGAGCGCCGCTTGCCAATCACTACTCCACCCTCACGGTCGTGGTCACTGGCCAACATCTGAACCATGAGCTCTATCGCCTCGGGGTTCGCCAGAAGAGCAGTCGAGAGGCATCTTTTGGGGCCTTGCAAGGTCTCTATTCCAAGTTCACCTTAAGAGGTCAGGTTTGTCCATTGACAAGGGAGAGCTAGGATCCTCCAACACAAGGTGAACGTACATGTGTGACAATAAATCACGATAACAGAATAAACAGTTGAATACCAGCACTTCACCTTAACTACGGAGGACGTGACTATTATTTCGAGTGACCGACTACTATGACAAAAAAGCTAAAATATACAGAAAAATGATTAGCTCTGATCTGGAGCCCTTTATTGTCGACACGATGTCGTAAGTGTGCAGTTCGTAGGCGTAAGCCTCATTGACGCTCACGTTGGCGGCCGATGCATTGGAGATGGTAGCTATTCACCCGATGTGGACTTGAACATCCCGTCTCATCTCCGTATTTTACCGCTCTCATAGTGCATGTTTAGCATGGTCGAGGCTACGCTAGCCGAGTCGTCTGGCACCGCAAGCGGTACCGTTCGCTCGCAATGCACGCGGTACTCGGGCAATGTTGTTTCGAGCCGCACGCGTTCGTCACGCTCAGTCTGGTGTGTGTACTTCTTGTATCGTGCGTCCGGAGGCATGTCGAACTCGATCTAGACGACATCCTTTTCCGATGCAGCCTACACCATCTTCCTTCAAGGGCGCGTCGACGTGGTCCCAAAGCATTGGCCTATATGGACACTAGGTCTCTTGGTGTGGGTGTAGGTTGGCTGTGGTCGAAAGCCACCCATGAACCTTCATCGGTCGGTGTCTTCCTTCGAGGGCCATGTCGACGCGGTCTAGAAGCTTTGGCATGTATTCATGCCAGGTTTCTTGGCGGGAATGCGGGTTGGCTGTGATCGAGGTAGAGCCCGACAAGTTCGTCGTTAGATGCAGCCATCTTCATGCATAATTTCTCAATGGAAATGGTCGACTACTTGGACAAAAGTGTGCAAAATGAAGTGGACGTCCTGGTAGTAGCTTAGCAATGACAGTGGTCTTAAAAACACTAGATTTAGTGGTGCGCCTTGGCGCACGAACCCGTTGAATTTGCATTAATTTGCATTTGGTAGTATAATAACCCTATAAAAACATGTGGAAAACAATTGTGTGTTTATGAATTATAGTTTTTTTTTTGTGTTGACATAATGAAAATTATTGAAAGAGCCATCCCACCAACTCGCAATAAATATATGCTTGCGAGCCGTGTCTTCCGTACTCATAAACATTTTGAAAAAATGATGTAATAGAAATCCATGATAGGAAAGCATAACCATAACATGATGACAACTATCCATTTCATGGCGCTGCAATCTGGAGTCACTCCGAAACCATCTTGATCTATGTCAAAAAGGAAAAACATCAAGCATCTAACATAAACACATCAAAGCAGCAAGGTAAATATCAAACTATTGATGTGCCTGAGCGAGTATAAGCATGATAGGATTGATGTATAAAGAGTACAATTTTCCAATGGTACAGATCCAGTCAGGTAATGGTCCAGGCATCCGGCAACCACCATGCACGAAGAGGTAATATGTAAGGCTATAACAAATTGGGAACAATATCAGGATGGTCCACAAAAGATGTATGCAAAGAAATGATAAAATTACATGTTTGGACTGAAAAAGATAGGATAACTTGATTAAAACGAAATTGATTGGATGGTCCTGATACATCATCTACGAAGGAATCCCGGCTCTTGCTAAGCTGCTTAATTTTACTACATTTCTCGTACACCTGTTGTAGAAACTTTCATTAGCTTACTTCTTTTTGACCCAACCATAGGTGCACTCCTTTTATATCTATTTTTGGCAGAATTCCATGTACAATTACTTGGTAAATTTTAAATTTTCCGAGAGAAAATAATACCAGGCCTAAGGTCTAAACAAAAGCAAGGAAGTGAATCTAACTAATTATTTATTTATGCACCATGGATTGTGGATGTCTATGTTTGGTTTGGATCTAAGGAGATAGGCATTATATATTTAAATAAACGTGATCTCTTGAAGAAATAACAAAAAACCAAAAAGGACACACAGCCTAGGGATCCTGGGTTTAGAAAAGAAAACCATCTTATTCAATCATAATGGAAAGCGATAGAGTCTGTGAGATGGATGTACGCACCTGGCACGTTAGATACATATTGACCTCCACGCTCCGGTAGTCCGAAACAAATATTTCCGCATATGTGGATGCCATGTTTTTTAAGGCGTCTTAAGGTGACATAGGGACGCTCTGACGCCTAGGCGCCTAAAGCGGCCAATTTTGCAAGGAGGAGGAGGGACGCCTGGACGCCTAATCGTCGCCTAGGCGACGCCTTCAAAACCATGGTGGATGCCAAATAATTCAATAGTTGCACCAAAATTTCAAGCAGAATACTTGATTCCTGAGCGCAAATGCAAACAATAGAATTATGACACGTTTACCTAACCTGCAACCAACTTGTTAACCATACATTCAGAGTTAAGCTGACAAATAATAGAACATGGGATTTTTTTAACACTGCTTGATTTTCGGGTGCGTCTTGGCGCATGATCCTGCTGATTTTGAGTCTATATGGTGATTATAATTGACCGAAAGTGATGAGGGATTAACTCATCAATGCCCATTGTTATGGACTTGGGTTTTGGAGAAGGAGGAAGCGCTGGAGGCATCAATCGGCTAGTAAAAAAGCACACAGGGAAGCAAGATTTACCCAGATTCAGGCCTCGTAGAGGTCCCTACTCCTGCTTGTCTACTCTTGGAATTATCGAGGGAGTCAAAAGTTATAGGGGGTGCGCAGATGCAATCTGGCGATAATTGTGGAAACTAGGGTTGTGATTTCCCTCCTCGCCGCCCCCTCCTAGCCTTTATATAGATAGGCTAGATCTCGGATAGCAGGTCAAGTTGGTTACAAGTTAGGGTTTATCCCTTTAAACTTTCTATCTTAAGCTTCGTCTTGTGCTGCAAGCAAGCAGAGTCTTCGTGAGTTACCTGAATCTTTTATTGGGCCCTGGTAACGCCGTGGCCCCTGCCATACCTGGACCGTATATTCCAAACTCGAGTACCTGTAAGGTATGCTCACGTCAGTAGCCCCCGAGTGTCCAGTGAAATCATAGATTCGAGTGGAGCCTTTATGCAGTCTTTCGAGTGCACAGCTGAGCATGTTTCGAGTGCTTTGATTGATATCATAGGAATTGTTGATATACGTGCCTGACTCATCTGATGCATCGGGATCAGTTAACTTTATTAGGGCAAAACAACGCAATCTACTCAAATTTGAGTCCCGGACTCTAATTCGGAAAAGTGTTGGTGTAATTCGACTCAGGCCACGGAGGTCTTACAGGAGTCGAATCCTACTATATAAGTGTGAGCACTCGACGCGTCCGTCAAGGCGTATTTCATCGTACCTGTGGGCACGGATATTTTCTGGTAGAGCGCAGCTGATGCGTTGCGAGGCCTTATTCAGGTGTTATCTTCACGCTGTAAGCGCGGCATCCAAATTTTTGTTATTAGGGAGATGATTCGGGTGACCCACGAGACACAGTCTCTTTGTAGGGAAAATATGAGACGGAGTCGCCGGAGCATTTGAGTGTGGATGTTATCAACGCACGGTGTAACGTATAAGAAAAATAATCATAGGGTGCATGGCCAGCGCTCCCTATGGGAGTAGCCCCCGGGTGCCTATTCGAGTCATAGACTCGAGTGGGGACTATAAGTATTTTGTGACTGATGTCGTATTTTTGCTTGTTTCACTCCCTATGGGAGTAACCCGAAATCCATAATCGAATCATAGATTCAAGTGAAGGGTTTTCATGATGCTTGGATATCTTTAGCATGTTCGTCGGGTGCGCGGCCAGCGCTCCTGTTAAGAGTAGCCCCCGAGTGCTTGGTTGAGTCGAAGACTCAAGTGAGGACTAAAGTAGTCAAAGTGTTCTCCTGCTGGAGTTGATGATGTCAGTGCTGACGATGGGATGACCTCAGTTGCCCGCGTGAACGGCTTTGACGGGACGTGACGAGTAGTGGGTCCTATTTTCTGACTTGGATTTGACCGGGCATGCGTAATCTTCTGTTTTAACTGTGTCTCCTCGATTTCCACGCATAATAGGAATAGTGGGGGACAGTTCGTGGTTTACCCTTGCCACGTGTCAATGTCGATGTATGCCACGCGTCTGGTAGATTTTCTTCTGGCCATTGGATAGTATCTGCTAGGAGGTTAAGTAGGGGCACTGTCAACACCCAGATTTTTAATCCCAGATGCCTGTTATGTCATTCATCGCAATCCCAGGATTATCATTTTTGCGAGACATAACGGATTGGATATCACAGTACATCATCCATTACAAACCATACATAAGGTTTTACACAAATAAGGATCTCATGATCCAGTCTTAATACAACAAGCAGCGGAAATAAAAGATAAGCGTAGCGGTGAGGTCCATCTTCAGGGGCACAGGCAATGCTGACGAAGGCAGATAGTCCTAGTTATCATAGTCGTCCTGCTGACCATCATCTTGATAATCTCCTTCATAGTCTGGCTAAATAGCCAGGGACAAAAGCCATGAGTACTCTTTAAGTACTCACAAACTACTACTAACAAAGAGTATAATTCTAAGTTAAAGTGTTGAATCTAAGTTAACTATCAAGTTAAGTTTGAAACCTAAGATGAGTTCAGAAGCAAAGAAAGATAAAGTAAAGTTCTCGAATCACTTAAGTTGGGAAGCTATTATCATAAACACAACCCTGTTGTGGTCAAGTCAAAGTTCATCATTCATTTCCAAGTTATTTAGAAAACATCTGACAACAAACAGTATGGCCATTCCAACTGTCCATAACCGCGGACGCGGCTATTCGAATAGTTTGACACTCTGCAGAGGTGGTACACTTTCACCACAAGATTCGATACATCTGTCAGGGATAACCCTAAATCATCATACTTAGTATGCAGATAATCAAACATAACCTTCCCTTTACACACCCTAGTATAAGCACCTCTCCTATGAGTATGGCCTCCCAACCATGACCATCAGTCATCTTGGGCACTGCATAGGTGGACAACATTGAGAGGTAGCCTCAGCTCAAACCTCTCCCGTGAGGGAACTAATACTAATGCATATAAATTTCCAGCTAAGCCTTACCCAATTCAGGTAATGTGGTTTATGCAGTAAATTTGGAATGGTATCGCATCCAAATCCAACCATCAGTTTTATAAAAGGGTTAAGGCTCATGCCTCATCATTTTCATCATCATAAACCAGTTGTGTTTCTCAACACATGTCAAAACATCTCAATAGAATGACTCATCATTCCAAGGTTTTCACAATTCATTTTCACCAAGTGTTCCCATCTAAAGTGACTCAAGTTTTTGATCTACTCTAAGTTAAGAGTGTTCACTGAAGTGGAAGGATGGGATCAATCTCATGCCATAGAATGACATCTAAAGGTTTCTAAGTAGGTCAAGTTTTATACTTTTTATGCTACCTTCAACACAAGTAAAGATCTTTATGTACTAAGGGGAGTAAAACTTGTAAGTAAGACTTGGGGTACTAATAGTTAAAAAGGGGTGTGATCAAAGCATGCCTAATGTATCCTTGCTCATTCATCTAGCTTAATTCTATCTTGCTAACAATATCTTGCCTTGGTTGGTGCAGTGGTTGAAGTTTTCTTCTTCTTCTTCTTGGTAGAACTCCTTCTCCTCGAAAGCTTGGTCGGTACTAGCGTCTATAAATACATAGGGAGTGCACAATCACCAAACAATACTTAACTAGGCTAAGTAGCATTCTAAAACACACATTTGATGATCTATTATCATCACAAACATCACAAGTTTTAATTCAATAGTTTTATCCTTTTTATTTTAGAAAAGTAATTTCTACTCATTGAAAAATTAACTAACATTTAATATTCACCACTTAAAACATGGGATCAAGTTGACACATGTCATCGTCACATATTCTAACATGTGGGAATGAGATTTAAGGGTTGGATCAATATTACTTTGGTTTAGGTTCATTATTTAATGATTTAAAGTGACTAGAAATGCCTATATAGCATTATTTTGGTACTAGTCTAAAGTCACTGCATGTAAACCTTAATATTATTACATATTTAGATATATATGATGAAATGTGATTTTTGAGAGTTGGAATCAACTCAAAAGCTAATTTTGTTGATTTTATAAAAATGGTGCAAGTTGCAAAAGCTTCTGTCTTCTTATTTTTATTAGGAGAGATATATAACTCTAATTGAATTAAATCCAATGGGCTTGGATAGATCATTTCCATACCTTTCAGACAAAATTAGTTTCATGCAATTTGGATTTCTAAAACTCTCTGAATTGATTTTCAAACTAGGGGACAGAAACTAGATTTAACTAAAAAGAAATCCAGATTTGAATCGATGGGCTAGCGCGGGAAAAGAAATGGGCTGGCCCAGTGGCGCTCCGCGGTGCGGGGCTCAGCTGACAGGAGGGTCCCGCGTGTCAGCGGCACTTAAAACGCGAAACGGTACGCGCGCTGTGGGTCGTAGTATTAGAAGCGAGATCCACGACTGAGGGTTGTCGTCGACGACGAACAGGTCGCCGGCGAGCTCGAACCCTAGCGGTTCGGTGGGGGTCTACTGGGGGCCTACCAGGGCTCCAGCGGGGTCAGCGAGGCAGGCAAACGACATGGAAGACGACGGCGAGGCGAGGCGCGGTTGCGGCGGAGCTTGGGGTGGTCGCAATCAACGACGCCCTTCTCCTCCTGCCGCGGCTGCTCTGGCTCCAATTCCGGCGAGCTGCTGCTCCACTTGCTCCGGCTAGAGGTGGGTGAGGTTCAGAGAGGTGAGGGGAGTGGAATGATGTGGAGAGAAGAGGCTGGGGAGGGCTCCTTTTATAGGCCCGGCGGTGAGACCGAGCGGGATGGGCAGGTGACTCCGGCGACAAGGCTATGGCGAGGTAGAGGCATGGCTGAGGATGGCGATCGATGTGCGGTTCCCTGGCGGTTCTCTAGAACTTGAATGCGGCCGTAGGGGCGGTGGAACCCGGTCTAGGCGAGGTGGCGCTCTACGCGGCCGAAGCGGCGGTGTCCACGGCGAGCGGTGGCTGTGAGGCTTTGGGCGGCGAACGGTGATGTCTGGGGTGTTCTCCAGGTCGAGGTGGAGCGGCGGGCGCGGGCTGGTGCCAAGGGGTGGTCTGTGCGAGCAGGGACAGGGCATGCTCTGGGGGCGGCATCGGCATGCTCGACCGGCTCCAGGCGCGACGGTTCCTGGCCGCTCTGCTCTCTGTCTCTGGCCTAGGGCTGGTTGGGCGGTGGAGGTGGACCACAGGCAAGTCGCTAGACATGAGGAGAGGGGCTGGAGAGGGCTGCTGCTGCGAGTGCACGGTCGGCCGGCGAGGTGGTGCTCTGCATGGCATGGTAGTGCAGCTAGGGTGTAGGGAAGAGGCTGGTGTGGGTCTAGGTAGATCAAGAGGGGACAAGGGGATTAAATGGGGGCAAAACCCTGTAGTAAATAGTGAGCTAGGATTAGAGGTGAGATTATGCATGCCAAGTGTTTGATAAAATGGCCGCATGAAAGAAAGTTTTGAATTTTGGTTTCAAAATTTTTGAGTGATCTCCACTAGTGATAGGTAGTCTCTGGTTGCAAGGGTTTTGAAAGTGGAGCTCAAATAGATGGTTTTTGAAATAGGGGTGATCTATGCATATGCATTAGATTCAATTTTAAACTATCATTTAAAATAGTTAACAAAATGTTTTTAACAGATCCAAAGGTGGGCCTTGGTACCTCATTATGTGTACTAGCAAGGGGTACAAAGATCAAGAATTGTTTCTGTTAGGAATTGAGTACTAAGAATAGCCAAAGTAGGCATGTGAGTTAAATTTGCCAAAATGACCATTCCTCCTTTTTAATTCTTTTTTATTTGATTTTCTTTAGGAAAAGTTTGGGAATGATGTAGATGATGTTTAAATCACCTAAGAAACATTTTACAAGCATTGGATCATTCAATCATGGCAATTCAAACAACTCCTATTTTAAATGCATGCATATATGAATGCTTTCATTTTAAATTTGGAAAAGTTTTTGTTAACCCTATTTTTGGATGATTTGATCTTGATAAGCTTGGATTAAAGTTTTGGGATGTTACAAACCTTCCCCCTTAAACAAAATGTCGTCCCGATATTTACAAAGAAAACTAGGAAATAAAGAGATTTGTGAACTCTGTCCTAATGTAATCTTCGCGCTCCCAAGTAGCTTCCTCCTCGATATGGTTGCTCCACTGAATCTTGAGAAACTTGATACTCCTGGTCCTGGTGGTTCTGTAGGCTTCTTCTAAGATACGGATGGGTACTTCCCGATAGGTCAGGTCATTGTTGATTTCCACAGCTCTGTGATCAATGTTCTTGAAAACTTCAGTCTTCTCAGGCACTTCCAAGCATTTGCGAAGTAACGAGATATGGAACACATTATGGATGGCTGACATCTCTTCAGGCAGTTCCCGTTGATACGATACTTCTCCTCGGCGGTTCAAAATCTTGAAAGGTCCGATATATCTGGGGGCTAACTTTCCCTTCAGACTAAAGCGTTGGGTTCCCTTCAATGGTGAAACCTTGAGATATACAAAATCTCCGACATTGAAAGTCAGGTCTCTCCTTCTCTTGTCAGCATAGCTCTTTTGTCTGGATTGGGCGGTCTTGAGGTGCTCACGGACTTTGTGAACTTTCTCTTCTGCTTCTCGAAGAATGTCGGGTCCAAAGATCTGACTCTCTCCTACTTGCGACCAATTCAAAGGGGTACGACACTTTCTTCTGTATAGGAATTCAAATGGTGCCATCTGCAAACTAGCTTGGTAACTGTAGTTATATGAGAATTCTGCGAAAGGCAGGCAGTCTTCCCATTTTGATCCGTATTCCAACACACAAGCTCTAAGCATATCCTCTAAGATCTGGTTGACTCTCTCAGTTTGTCCATCTATTTGCGGGTGATAAGCGGTACTGAAGTTCAACTTGGTTCCTAAACCTTCCTGAACTTTCTGCCAAAATCTTGAAGTAAACTGGGTTCCTCGATCTGAGACGATGGTCTTGGGGGTTCCATGTAGACTAACAATCCTAGCAATATACAGCTCTGCTAGTTTTGCACTCTGGTAGGTTGTCTTGACAGGTATGAAGTGGGCTACCTTGGACAATCTATCAATGATGACCCAGATTGAGTCATTTCCCCTACTAGAAGTAGGCAAACCGGTGATAAAGTCCATTCCGACGGAGTCCCATTTCCATTCCGGAATCTGCAATGGTTGCAATAGTCCTGCAGGTCTTTAATGCTCTTCTTTGACTCTTTGATAGATGTCACATTTGGCGATGTAGCTTCTGATCTCTCTCTTCATCTTGTGCCACCAAAATTGCTCTTTCAAATCCTGATACATCTTTGTTCCTCCGAGGTGGATAGAATAAAGAGTATCATGAGCTTCCTTCATGATAACTTCCTTCAGCTCTAAATCTGCTGGCACACAGATACGTCCTTTGTACCATAGTACACCTTCTTCGTCTTCGGTGAATCCAGGTACCTTTCCTGTACCAATACAACGTTTGATTTCGTTGATACTTTCATTTCCCTTCTGGGCTTCCTTGATTTGGCTAATCAAAGTGGGTTGAAGTTTAATGCTAGCTAGGAATCCTTTGCTAACTAACTCAGTCCTGAATTGCTCCAACTCCTCATACAAACTTGGTTGCTTCTCTTTGATCATGGTGTTAAGCCTACATGGCAATCTGCTAAGAGCATCCGCTACCACATTGGCTTTGCCGGGGTGATAGTGAATGTCAAGGTCATAATCCTTGATTAACTCTATCCATCTTCTTTGCCTCATATTCAGCTCCTTCTGAGTGAAGATATACTTCAAGATCTTATGATCCGAGTAAATCTCACAGCGATGACCCATCAAATAATGACGCCATGTCTTCAATGCTAGAACCACGGCTGCTAGCTCAAGATCATGGGTCGGATAGTTCTGCTCATGTTGCTTCAATTGTCGAGACAGATACGCGATGACTTTGCCTTCTTGCATCAATACACATCCTAGGCCAATCTTGGATGCATCACAATACACATCAAACGGCTTCTTGATGTCTGGCATAATCAAAATTGGGGCTGATATCAATCTCTTCTTCAGCTCCTGGAAATTGGCTTCACATTTGTCTGTCCATTCAAACTTCTTGTCCTTCTTCAACAATTGGGTCATTGGTCGGGCTATGCTCGAGAATCCTTCTACGAACTTGCGGTAATATCCCGCTAATCCGAGAAATGAACGAACTTGGGTTTGATTGGTTGGGGCTTCCCATTCTTCGACATCTTTGATCTTGGTGGGATCAACAGAGACTCCTCCGGCAGACACAATGTGTCCTAGGAATCCTACTTCTTTCAGCCAAAACTCACACTTGCTGAACTTGGCATATAACTGATGCTCTCTCAGGGTTTCTAGGATGATTCTCAGATGTTGCTCATGCTCTTCTTCTGACTTGGAGTAGATAAGGATGTCGTCGATAAACACAACTACAAACTTATCTAGGAAATTCATAAAGATCTTATTCATGAGATTCATGAAATAAGCAGGGGCATTGGTTAATCCAAAAGACATAACCGTATACTCGTATAAACCATAGCGAGTAGTAAAGGCGGTCTTCGGAATATCCGTTGCACGAATCTTAAGTTGGTGATAACCAGTCCTAAAATCAATCTTTGAGAATACCTGAGCTCCAGTCAACTGATCAAATAGATCCTCTATATTTGGAAAGGGGTACTTGTTCTTGATGGTGACGTCATTCAACTTTCTGTAATCTGTGCACAGACGGTTGCCTCCATCTTTCTTGTCGACGAATAACACTGGTGATCTCCATGGCGATGCGCTTGGCTGAATCAAGCCTGTTGCTAACATGGCATCCAACTGTTTCTTCAGTTACACTAACTCTTAGGGGTTCATGGTATAGGGTCTCTGGGCTATAGGTCCGGTTCCGGGGATTAGTTCGATAATGAACTCAATATCCCTATCCGGGGGCATACCTAGCAATTCATCTGGGAATACGTCAGGGTATTCACGGACTACTCTGACTTTGGTCAATGGTGGGCTACACTCTTGTTGCATTTGAATTGACGGGTAAGGTTTCGAGATATGCTCTATTGTTACTCGAACTCTGGTCATGGTGATGGCTTTCTTAGCACAGTCTATCAATCCTTTATTCCTTGACATCCAGTCCATACCTAGTACTACTTCCAATCCTTTGGTTCCAAGTACAATTAGGTTGGCATAAAAATCTATCCCATGTATTCTGATAGGTACAACTTTGCAAATTTTTCTAGCTTTTGATGTTGAACCGGGGATTTGAACTATCATCACATGCTTTAGGTTGGTTGGGTGAATCTTACTAGTGCATACAAATTCTTCGATGACAAATGAATGCGATGCTCCAGAATCAAACAATACTCTTGCTAAAACTGAGTTGACAGAAAACATACCCAAAGACTACATCCGGCGCTCGGGCTTCTTCTGCGTTCATGTGGAAGAGGCGACCATTGATTGTCTGCGGGTTCCTGGGCAAATCTCCTTCCTGGTTGAACACGACGCTGCTGCTAAGCTGGGGCATTCACAAGGGCATGGGCGGCAGTCTTCTTGGGACACTCATTGGAGTAGTGACCCTTCACTCCACACTCGAAACAAGTGATCTGGGACTTGTCCTTGACTGTGACAGGCACAACATTGCTGCCAGTTCTAGGTGCAGTGTTGTTGTTGTTGTTGCTCTTGGGAGGGGCTCGGTTGAAATTGTTGGCATTGCCGGAGTTGTGATTGTTTCCTTCGGACTTCACATTACCTCCGCTACGGTTGGGGTAGCTTGGGCGAGAATTTGGGGGTCGGTTGTTCCGTGGTGCATATCCTGGTGAGGGGTTAGGACGGTACTTCTGGTGACTACTAGATCCATACTGCTGCATCATACGACGCTTGCGGTTGTCATTTGCCTGGTTAATCTTCCCTTCCATCTGAATGGCAGAGTCGACTAGCTCTTCGAGATCATTGAAACGGATGTTGACGAGGACAGTCTGCATCTCATCTTGCAGTTCGTTTAAGAATCTCTCCTTCTTCTTGGCCTCCGTGTTGATCTCATCCGGTGCATATCTGGCAAGTGACAAGAATCTGTCACGGTACTCCACCACAGTCATTCTTCCTTGCTTCAATTCGCGGAATTCATCTCTCATCCTGTTGACAAGACCTTACGGCACGTGGGTGCGGCTGAACTTGACCTTGAATGCTTCCCAGGTCATCACCTGGCCATGGTTCATATTGCGGATGCTATTCCACCAAGCTCTTGCATCTCCCGCCAGATAGTGGGTGGCGAAGAGGACTTTCTCATTCTCATCAACTCTGGCAACCTCTAAGTTGTTTTCCATGGTCTGTAACCAGCCATCAGCATCTAATGGGTTTTCAGATTGGTTAAAGATTGGGGGATTGGTGTTCTGAAAGTTTTTGAGTTTGGATCCTTGGTGATCCTGATTTCCATGTCCTTGGTTGTTGAGAGCCATTTGGGCGATCTGCTGCAATGTTGCTAAGTTGGCTTGATGCTCGGCCCTGCTTGCTTCACGGCCTGCGATGAGATTCTGCAAGATCTGCAGCATTGGGTCTTGCGACGAGCTGCTCCCTCCTTGGTTCCCATGAGTCATCTGAAGATTGAGGTAGATATAGGGGTAAGAGGGAAAGTCTAAGGTTCATGGTTTTGGGTTTTTCAAATCTAAAACTTTGAATTAGACTCAGGTTTTTCAACTAACTTCTTTTTCATTCATGCAAGCAAGCACATGATACAACACACCACAACAATCAAAGGGGAAAACAGATGGTTTGAAGGACCATTCTGCAAGCTACGATACAATGAGATGATACATCTCATGCTACGACAGTGCTCCAGTGCATCTACTCATCGTCGATGAAGTCGGAGTCTTCATCATTAGTGTAGAAGTCCACATCATCCTCCTCCAGAAAGTCATCATTGTTGCTGAGGTAAGAATCCATATCTCCCTGGATGTCTTCACCCTCATCTTCTTCTTCCTTGGCGGCAAGCTGAGCTTCCTGCTCCTTGACGGTCTTCTCGAGGTCGGCCACCTTCTTGCGAAGACAGGCGATGGTGTGATCCTTCTTTGCACGATGGAGACAAAGAGACTAGCGATCTTGACGAAACGGTGCGAAAGTGCGGGCCTTACAGTGGCGATGGAGCAGTTACGGTTAGCTAACTCCCTAGCATTGTCCGATTCCTCTTGCATCATCATGAAGCAAGAAATCAAGGTTCTCCACTTGACGCCTCAACTCTGGGTGACTTGGCATCTCCATCGGCATTCCCATGAAGTCACGTCTTGCATAGTGGGAAAAACGGGTTCCTTGGATCTTGTTGATGCTGAGGGCACATAGACGTGCGAGAGCTTCATGCATTGCCCTGGCTAATCCATCTAGCCAGTTGTTCTCTCTCACGGAGAACTGAATTCACCCAGAAGTTGGTGCTTCGATGCTTCCTCTAAGATCCGCGGTGACTAGCCACTGTAGGTCTCCTCCTGGGGGTCCTGGAAGTTGAGCTCCAAGAAACTCCGGATGTGGGCGTCCCAGTAACTCCGACAGTGAATCCAGATCCCTCTCGAAGATCAGCTGACCTCCGTTTCCCAACTGGTAAAACTTGTTGAACTGAGTCTCCATCTACAAGAATTAAGGATGAGGAAGTTAGTGAAGTGATCAAGTGTGTCAAATTTTAAGTAGTAATGTAAGAATTTTGAGGAACGTGAATTTTTGAGAAAGAATGAGTTCACAAGGGTAAGAGGGGAAATAGTTTTTCATAAATACTCACTTTGGTTTTGAAGCTAAGTTTTTGGTTTGGACGTCCATTCTAACTAGGGTCTCCTATGGTCAGGATGGCTCTGATACCAACTTGTCAACACCCGGATTTTTAATCCTAGATGCCCGTTATGCCATACCTCGCAATCCCAGGATTACCATTTTTGCGAGACATAACGGATTGGATATCACAGTACATCATCCATTACAAACCATACATAAGGTTTTACACAAATAAGGATCTCATGATCCGGTCTTAATACAACAAGCAGCGGAATTAAAAGATAAGCGTAGCGGTGGGGTCCATCTTCAGGGGCACAGGCAATGCTGACGAAGGCAGATAGTCCTAGTTATCATAGCCGTCTTGCTGACCATCATCTTGATAATCTCCTTCATAGTCTGGCCATGATAATAGCCAGGGACAAAAGCCATGAGTACTCTTTAAGTACTCGCAAACTACTACTAACAAGGAGTATAATTCTAAGTTAAAGTGTTAAATCTAAGTTAACTATCAAGTTAAGTTTGAAACCTAAGCTGAGTTCAGAAGCAAAGAAATATAAAGTAAAGTTCTCGAATCACTTAAGTTGGGAAGCTATTATCATAAACACAACCCTGTTGTGGTCAAGTCAAAGTTCATCATTCGTTTCCAAGTTATTTAGAAAACATCTGACAACAAATAGTATGGCCATTCCAACTGTCCATAACCGCGGACGCGGCTATTCGAATAGTTTGACACTCTGCAGAGGTGGTACACTTTCACCACAAGATTCAATACATCTGTCAGGGATAACCCTGAATCATCATACTTAGTATGCAGATAATCAAACATAACCTTCCCTTTACACACCCTACTATAAGCACCTCTCCTATGAGTATGGCCTCCCAACCATGACCATCAGTCATCTTGGGCACTGCATAGGTGGACAACATTGAGAGGTAGCCTCAGCTCAAACCTCTCCCGTGAGGGAACTAATACTAATGCATATAAATTTCCAGCTAAGCCTTATCCAATTCAGGTAATGTGGTTGTACGGTAAATTTGGAATGGTATCGCATCCAAATCCAACCATCAGTTTTATAAAAGGGTTAAGGCTCATGCCTCATCATTTTCATCATCATAAACCAGTTGTGTTTCTCAACACATGTCAAAACATCTCAATAGAATGACTCATCATTCCAAGGTTTTCACAATTCATTTTCACCAAGTGTTCCCATCTAAAGTGACTCTAGTTTTTGATCTACTCTAAAATACTAAGTTAAGGGTGTTCACTAAAGTGGAAGGATGGGATCAATCTCATGCCATAGAATGACATCTAAAGGTTTCTAAGTAGGTCAAGTTTTATACTTTTTATGCTATCTTCAACACAAGTAAAGATCTTTGTGTACTAAGGGGAGTAAAACTTGTAAGTAAGACTTGGGGTACTAATAGTTAAAAAGGGGTGTGATCAAAGCATGCCTAAAGTATCCTTGCTCATTCATCTAGCTTAATTCTATCTTGCTAACAATATCTTGCCTTGGTTGGTGCAGTGGTTGAAGTTTTCTTCTTCTTCTTCTTCTTGGTAGAACTCCTTCTCCTCGAAAGCTAGGTCGGTACTAGCGTCTATAAATACATAGGGAGTGCACAATCACCAAACAATACTTAACTAGGCTAAGTAGCATTCTAAAACACACATTTGATGATCGATTATCATCACAAACATCACAAGTTTTAATTCAATAGTTTCATCCTTTTTATTTTAGAAAAGTAATTTCTACTCATTGAAAAATTAACTAACATTTAATATTCACCACTTAAAACATGGGATCATGTTGACACATGTCGTCACCACATATTCTAACATGTGGGAATGAGATTTAAGGGTTGGATCAATATTACTTTGGTTTAGGTTCATTATTTAATGATTTAAAGTGACTAGAAATGCCTATAAAGCATTATTTTGGTACTAGTCCAAACTCACTGCATGTAAACCTTAATATTATTACATATTGAGATAGATATGATGAAATGTGATTTTTGAGAGTTGGAATCAACTCAAAAGCTAACTTGGTTGATTTTATAAAAATGTTGCAAGTTGCAAAAGCTTCTATGTTCTTATTTTTATTAGGAGAGATCTATAACTCTAATTGAATTAAATCCAACAGGCTTGGATAGATCATTTCCATACCTTTCAGACAAAATTAGTTTCATGCAATTTGGATTTCTAAAACTCTCTGAATTGATTTTCAAACTAGGGGACAGAAACTAGATTTAACTAAAAAGAAATCCAGATTTGAATCGATGGGCTAGCGCGGGAAAAGAAATGGGCTGGCCCAGTGGCGCTCCGTGGTGCGGGGCTCAGCTGACAGGGGGGTCCCGCATGTCAGCGGCACTTAAAACGCGAAACGGTACGCGCGCTGTGGGCCGTAGGATTAGAAGCGAGATCAACGACTGAGGGTTGTCGTCAACGACGAACAAGTCGCCGACGAGCTCAAACCCTAGCGGCTCGGTGGGGGTCTATTGGTGGCGTACCAGGGCTCCATCAGGGTTGGCGAGGTAGGCAAACGGCGTGGAAGACGACGGCGAGGCGAGGTGCGGTTGCGGCGGAGCTTGGGGTGGTCGCAATCAACGGCGCCCTTCTCCTCCTGCCGCGGATGCTCCGGCTCCAATTCCGGCGAGCTGCTGCTCCACTTGCCCTGGCTAGAGGTGGGTGTGGTTCAGATAGGTGAGGGGAGTGGAATGGTATGGAGAGAAGAGGCTGGGGAGGGCTCCTTTTATAGGCCCGACGGTGAGACCGAGCGGGATGGGCAGGCGACTCCGGCGACAAGGCTATGGCGAGGTAGAGGCATGGCTGAGGGTGGCGATCGATGTGCGGTTCCCTGGCGGTGCTCTAGAACTTGAATGCGGCCGTAGGGGCGGTGGCACGCGGTCTGGGCGAGGTGGCGCTCTGCGCGGCCGAAGCGGCGGTGTCCACGGTGAGCGGTGGTTGTGAGGCTTTGGGCGGCGAACGGGGATGTCTGGGGTGTTCTCCAGGTCGAGGTGGAGCAGCGGGCGCGGGCTGGTGCCAAGGGGTGGTCTGTGCGAGTGGGGACAGGGCATGCTCTGGGGGCGGCGTCGGCATGCTCGACCGGCTCCGGGCGCGGCGGTTCCTGGCCGCTCTGCTCTCTGTCTCTGGCCTGGGGCTGGTTGGGCGGTGGAGGTGGACCACAAGCAAGTCGCTAGACATGAGGAGATGGGCTGGAGAGGGCTGCTGCGAGTGCACGGTCGGCCGGCGAGGTGGTGCTCGGCATGGCATGGCAGTGCAGCTAGGGTGTAGGGAAGAGGCTGGTGTGGGTCTGGTTAGATCAAGAGGGGACAAGGGGATTAAATGGGGGCAAAACCCTATAGTAAATAGTGAGCTAGGATTAGAGGTGAGATTATGCATGCCAAGTGTTTGATGAAATGGCCGCATGAAATTAAGTTTTGAATTTTGGTTTCAAATTTTTTGAGTGATCTCCACTAGTGATAGGTAGTCTCTGGTTGCAAGGGTTTTGAAAGTGGAGCTCAAATAGATGGTTTTTGAAATAGGGGTGATCTATGCATATGCATTAGATTCAATTTTAAATTGTCATTTAAAATAGTTAACAGAATGTTTTTAACAGATCCAAAGGTGTGCCTTGGTACCTCATTATGTGTAATAGCAAGGGGTACAAAGATCAAGAATTGTTTCTGTTAGGAATTGAGTACTAGGAATAGCCAAAGTAGGGGCATGGGAGTTAAATTTGCCAAAATGACCATTCCTCCTTTTTAATTCTTTTTGATTTTATTTTCTTTAGGAAAAGTTTGGGAATGATGTAGATGATGTTCAAATCACTTAAGAAACATTTTACAAGCATTGGATCATTCAATCATGGCAATTCAAACAACTCCTATTTTAAATGCATGCATATATGAATGATTTCATTTTAAATTTGGAAAAGTTTTTGTTAACCCTATTTTTGGATGATTTGATCTTGATAAGCTTGGATTAAAGTTTTGGGATGTTATAGGCACGTCGTGCGGTAATTTCCCCACGTCTCTGTTCTTGCTTGCGCTCCTCCGCTATTGCTGTTCTTGCTGCTCCTTTGCGCACATCCCCTCCGTGGCACTGGACCAACTCCGCGTCTTCCCCAGCTACTTCCTGTGCTCATATCACCAGCGCAAGATGGGCAAGAAGAAGGGATGTTCCGCTGCTGGATCTGCGGTTGTCGCTGTCGTGACCAAAAAGAAGGCCGTCGCCGCCATGGGCACCAGCGTCGCTGGAGCTGGGAAGAAGAAGGGCGCGGGCACTCGCGTCACCAATGGGTCATGGCGCCCATCTGTCATCAAGCCATCGGAGCTGTTCACCCAGCGCCAAGATGGCGCGCTTCCTCCTGCGGGTTTCCGAGTGATGTTCCTTGCTATCGTCATTCATGGTCTCTCTCTCCCCCTGCATCCGTTTGTTAGGGGTCTTCTTTGCTTCTACGGGCTCCAGCTGCACCAGCTATCCCCAAACTCTATTCTCCACATCTCTTGCTTCATCACTCTTTGCGAGTGCTGGCTCGGAATCGAGCCACACTTTAGCCTCTTTAGAAACTCTTCAAGCTCAAGCGTCAGTCGGGGTCGGGTTCGATAGTCTACGACGTAGGAGGTTGCGGGATCCACATCGATTCCAATGTCACTTATTTCGACACCAAACTCACCGCATCCATCCAAGGGTGGAGGGACAAGTGGTTCTACATCCGCGACTAGAAGGTCAATGGAGAGCACTACAGACTCATGCCCTTCGATCCGGTGGCAGTCTGCAAGAGGAGGCGATCCTGGAAGAACATCGTGATGCCCGGCGAAGTTGAGGAGATAGAGAGGTTGTATCAGCGTGTCTGCGACCTCGAACACCACATAGGCAAGGAGGAAGGTTGCGCTGAACTTATTCGCACATGGTTGCACCGTCGCGTATAGCCTCTGCAAGCCAGGGCACACTCGATGTACCGCTAGATTGGTACTGGCGATGTCACTCGCATTTCTGCAGAGGGCATTTCTTCGGGTGAAGTGGACCGGAGGTTGCGGCTGGTGACCAAGTAAACCACCAAGGAGGATCTCCCGGGTGACTCAGTCGTGCCTCCATTCTGCGCCAACCATCCTCCACCCGAGGTGGATTTTCTCGTTGAAGTTTCTTGTATTTTCGATTACTTGTAGGTGCTTTTGTATACTGATGCTTTTCCTGTTTGCTAGGACTAGGCCGCTGCCACCAACTTGCCTCCTCGGCCTGAAGGAATTATTCCTCGCAAGGTGGATGAAGAAGACGAATCGGGCTCCACCGTTCCCATGGAGGAAGAGGAGGAAGCACCCGAGTCCAGTGACCACGGGACTCGCAAACGCTCCCGTAGCAAGGATTCAGATGCCTCCTCGCCGACGACGCCGAAGTGTCCTCCTGCTGCTGTCGAGGAGCCAATCCTCGCCGTGCCTGTACGCGCCATGGCTCCTCCCGCACGGAAGAAGCTGAGGTTGCCGAAGGAGTCGTCAAATGATTCCTTCGACCTTGACAAATTTGACGGGTAAGTTTTCTGATATTTGTGAGTTCGTCTTGTTTTTCTTGAAGTTCTTTCTTCTGAAGTGGTGCTTCATATTTGCAGTCAAACGGCGTCGTCGTCTTCCGACGACTGCCAATTTGTTAAAGAATCTAGAGTCGCAAACTCCAAGAACAAGGAAGTGGCCATACGGTCTCCTTCTCCTTCGGTGGCGGCCCACTCCGGCGCCAACTCTTCGAGTTCCCCCCATGATGGGGGGCATCAGATGGTTGCACGGACGCCCATTCGAAAGGAACCTTTGGAGTCCCTAGAGGAGCATGTAAGTGTCTTTTGCCGCTGGCGGTCGAATTTTAAGTTTGTGCCTTTTGCCAATGCTAAAGAATCGTTTCTTTTGGTGTAGCCTATCGTGAAGGATCCCACTCGCCTTGCAGAGCAGATCCTTGCCTTGGGTCAACAGCATGCCATGCTGGACAACCGCCACCGTGTAGTCGAAGGTTTGTGCTAAACTTGTCTCTTCGCTCTACTTTGTGTAGAGATTTGTAAACTCAGGTGTTGTCGTGGTCTGCCCTTTGTAGGTGAGCATAATGAGCTTCTCCCTCGGCTTACTTCCCTAGAGAAGGGACTTGCCACAACAGAGAAGAAGCACGATGAGGCAGTCTGATAACCCACAAGTATAGGGGTGTATCACAGTATTTTCGATAAGTAAGAGTGTCGAACCCAACGAGGAGCAGAAGGTGCTGGCTAGTGGTATGGATTAGGAATTCTCTGCAAATACTTAGCAACCGGATTTTTAGGGGTTTTCGATAAAGCAAGTAAACAAAGTACGAGTAAAATAAAAGACAGTAGGAATAAATGTAGCAAGTGTCCCAATCCTTTATGCAGCAAAGGACAAGCCGGTTGTATTACTTAAGATGACCAAACGTTCTTGAGGACACATGGGAAGACTGTCAAGTGCTTTCGCTTCATATAGTTGATTAATCTTCTTTAGCTTGCTAAGTGTTGTGTGGGTGAACCTGTGCTAATGTACCGACCTTCCTAGGACTAATACATACTTGTGATTATACCCCTTGCAAACATCCGTAAGTACAAGAAAGTAATTAAGGTAGAAACCTAACCACAGCTTTAAACTCTAAGACCCTTACGTCCCTTGTGCAATGGTTTCCTAACGGGGGTTCAGGTTTCTGTCACTCCAGCAACCCCTATGATTAGTAGCCAAATACACAATGCATTCCCCTAGGCCCATATAGGTGAAGTGTCATGTAGTCGATGTTCACATGACACCACTAGAAGAAGTACACCACAACTTAAATATCGAACTATTGAATCTTTCTCAACACAACTCCACTACTAACAACATGACTTCTCCCATGTCCTCAAGAACAAAACGAACTACTCACAAGACATCATATGGAATGATCAGAGAAGGAATAATGATATATAACAATCTGAACATAAACAATAATTCAGTGGTTCACTCAATAGCATCAACTACAAAGAGTAATCAACACCGGGAAAGTTTCCCCTATGAACTATGCAAGATTCAACGCAATTATCACAGCAATATGGAGATGGTGATAAGGGTGCTGATGGTGATGATGGTGGTGATGATGATGATCCCGATGAAGTCCAGCTTGATGGTGGTGTTGATGGTGACAATCTCTCCTCTCCGGGAAGGAATTCCCCCGGCAGAAATCTGTTTGCCGGAGAGATCTTTCTCTCTCGGTGTTTTCCGCTCCGCAGAGGCGGCGAAATCTTTCTATGGTTACTCCTCAAGTCTTAGGGTTTCGGGAGGATAATATACGCTAGAGGGGAGTACCAGGGGTGGACCAAGGCAGCCACACCACCTGGTGGCGCGGCCTAGGCTGGCCCGTGCCAGGGGTGGTGTGGGCCCCCTGTGGCCCATCTCTAGCCCTCCTTCTGGCTTCTTTCGTCTTATGGAAAAATAAGATTTTCCGTATATTTTCCCGGATTTTCTGATCTTCGCGAATTTTGCCTCCAAACAACACCTTTTCCATCAGAATCCTGACTACATCGATCCATGCTCCAAAAGTCATCAACCATGCAAAAACAGATGAAATAACATAAGTATCACCTCTCAATACGAAATATATCAATGAATAACAGTGAATTATGACATAGAATAGTGATGTAAAATGGACGTATGAACTCCCCCCAAGTGTAGACGTCGCTTATCCCCAAGCGAAACTGAGCTCAATAAACATGACCTCAGGTTTATGGAGTGAAGAGTTGATAAAAGAATATGGACAAGAAGCATCACATTCATCAATACATAGATCATAATAGAAGACAACTCACTATTATATAACTTAACTTGCAATGGGTAAAGGAAACACAATAAAGATACATAAAGTAAATCATAATTGGTAATGTCAAACTTAGCTCGTGGTCGAAGAATAGTTGATAATTTGTTGGAGTTCACAAATAACTGATTTTCAATGATAGCTTTCAAAGTAGTAAACATCAAGATAAGAGCAATGTGCAAAACAAGGAACATAAGAAACATGATTGAAAAAATCATCATATGAATGAATGAAACACAACAACTCAAAATACTTGCTGAGATAGAAGGGAGTAGGTTCACTGACTCAACTAAAAAGTAAAAGAAAGGCCCTTCGCAGAGGGAAGCAGGGATTGCAAGTCTCATAAAGAGCTCCCAAAAATTATGATACTTACTAGCTTTCAGCTCTCATTGCCCCTATCATAGGCATCTTTAGGTGATTAAGGTTAAAGTGATCAAATATGAGGATATGCATTGACAAGTTGTAAATTGAGAATCTCATGTCCCTTGAATACGAGGGCCGCTCCTCATGCTACTCAAGTTTAGTCACCGGTAAGTTCTTGTCATCGTAAGCATATGTGTATCATAGAGAACCGCCAACGGGGTACCCCTTGCCCGATGATACGGAAGAATCACCATATCAAAATGACAAGGTAAGCAGACAACAAGCATCTTAGAAATCTTCTTATTTACCATGGGAATATGGTCCTTTTTTCTCTCTTTCCTCTTTTCATAATCTTTTTTTTATTTTTCTCTTTTTTCTCAATATCAGTCTCTTTTTATATAAGAAGAATGCTTCATAGATGCTCGTTATGGTTACGCTGCAGGTTTCCGCCATGTCAGCATGGATTAGACCAGCGGCCCAGGCGTTTATCTAACACATATACATAACTCCATGGACTTACAAGCTCCCCTTTCATTTCACACCGACGACATCCATAGACAAAAGAACATGATATCAACTAGGTACAAAGTACCAGTGCAATGTTGAAAGCGTTCCCCATGACAGCATGGTTCTGCTAATTCACAACTTACAAAGCGCAAGCATATACGTAACATAGGTGAGCACAATGGTTCAAGTTTATTAAGTGCAAGAAAGTAAAGTGTGCCATCAAGTTCGTGAGAGATTTAATGACTAATTGTCACATAACAAGTTTAATTTGGGAGGTAGATAAAATAAGAATTTACATGGAATAGCAATAATGCTAATAGGTAGGTATGGTGGACAAAAATGGCAAAGTTTTTGGTTTAAAGGAGTGGATGCACGAGAAGAATTCCCTCTCAGTACAGATTTTTGGCTAGCAAGGTTGGGTAGCAAGTATAAGAGTTGAAGGAAACAAACAAACATACAAGTGATAAAGACTGCAATCTTCCTTGGAAGCACAAAAGATCTTAACTAGAGGAAACTAGACTTATGAGCAAATCAAGAAAGAAAGATGATGAAATTATTTTTCTTTAGAGTACTTTTATCTTTTTCATTCAACTCTCAAAAATAGTGTTGCTACTGACCGAGCTAGGTTTGCCAAAACCAACTAAATTAACTCAATAATCCCAAAGTGATACCAATACTAACAACCAGATCAATCATATAACCACGAATTGAAAACTAATATAAGCTATGAAAAAGAGTGAATGATAGAACTTCTCATTAATATTCCATAACGGCAACTCACACCAAGGGATACATATCTAACGAGAGAGGGGACACTTCCATAATGCAAACCATCCTACATAATAACTTCTCTATTCATGATATGACTCTACTAATAAGGTAAAAAGATAGAGGATAGTGATGTGATACCGCGGCACTCCCCCAAGCTTGGAACAAGCCAAGGGAATGCCAAACCTGATGACGAATTACTCCTTTGGTGGTGGTGGTATCCTCTTGTCATTTTCCGACTTCCAGGGTAAAGGCTTCCCATCAACAAAGGACATCGTGGTCTCAAGCATCCTGAAACTTGCAGCAGCACTTATGCGTTTAAATCTAACTTCATACTCACAGTTTTGATTTTGAACATCATAGAACTGTGCTTGCAGTTTGTTGGTTGTTTGGCGGAGTGAAAGGACTTCATCCTTGAGTTTAGCAGTCTCCTTTTGGTGCTCAGCGATGAGTTCAGAACAAATCTTATGGATGATATCCACTTCGCGCTCGGCCATCTTCTTGTACCTAAAGACTTCTTGCTCCAGCGCTTCCATCCTGTCCTCCAGACTTCCTTCACCTTTAGGGCATCGAACCTCTTTTATCCGGAGTTCCCCATCTTCAAGCAACAACTCCTTGGGATGAATCTTCAACTCTCTCATGTATGGGTTGATGATATCCTCTAAAGAATCTTCCTTAGCTGATCCAGAGGAAGACATTGTAGCTCCAAATCTAGGACTCTACCTGTCAGAAACAGATCGAAACGAAAACATGACGAAAACACGATAACGAACCGCGAGGGGTCCGGGGGATTATATATTACGAAGTTTCATAACGAAAGGAAGGTTCTGGGAGAAAACGGGTCGGAGACGGAGTCTGAGGTGGCCACACCACCTGGTGGCGCAGCCAGGGGTGGGCCCACCCCACAGGGTGGTGTGAGCCACCCTGGCTCCGTTTCCGTCCCTTTTTCGCTTCGTAGCTTCCCTTATTGACTCAAAACTGCAAAAATATAGTTAAATAGTATTTCCGCAGAACTTTTCTTACCAGAACTGTTACCTATTCGAAAGCGGATTCTGCAGGTCTCTAAATTTGGTCCTTGATAAATTTTTCTGGAGTTATAACTTGAAAGGCATCAACATCTTCATTATAAGAATCCCCAACAATATAGTGTTTGAGTCGCTGCCCATTCACTACTTGTGTAGTATTATCTTTTAAAGAAGAAATTTTTATTGCTCCTGAACGGTATACTTCTTCAATAATGAAAGGTCCTTCCCATTTTGATAGTATCTTTCCTGCAAAAAATCTGAGACGAGACCTATACAATAGAACTTTCTCACCAACATGAAATTCTCTCTTAAGTATTCGCTTGTCATGCCATCTTTTAACTTTTTCCTTAAAGAGCCTAGCATTTTCATAGGCTTCACTCCTCCATTCATCTAAAGAACTTAAGTCAAATAATGTTTTCTCACCAGCGAGCTTACAATCTCTATTCAGTTCATTAACTGCCCAGTAAGCTTTATGTTCTAATTCTAAAGGTAGGTGACAAGCTTTCCCATAAACCATTTTATAAGGAGACATCCCCATGGGATTTTTGTAGGCAGTTCTATAAGCCCATAAAGCATCATTCAACTTTTTAGCCCAGTTTTTTCTAGATCTATTAACAGTCTTTTGCAAGATGGATTTAATTTCTCTATTTGATAACTCTACTTGCCCGCTAGTTTGGGGGTGATAGACTGAAGCAATTCTATGATTAACATCATATTTAGCAAGGGTCTTTCTAAAACCACCATGAATGAAATGAGAACCCCCATCAGTCATGAGATACCTAGGCACTCCAAACGTAGGGAAGATAACATCCTTAAGCATTTTTAGAGAAGTTTCCCCGTCAGCACTCTTCGTAGGAATGGCTTCTACCCACTTAGTAACATAATCAACGGCAACAAGAATATGAGTATAACCTTTCGAGGGAGGGAAAGGACCCATAAAGTCAAATCCCCAGCAATCAAAGGGTTCGATAACTAGAGAGTAGTTCATAGGCATTTCATTGCATCTAGAAATATTACCAACACGTTGACATTCATCACAAGATAAAACAAACTTTCTTGCATCTTTAAAAAGGGTAGGACAATAGAAACCTGATTGTAGCACCTTTTGTGCAGTTCTATCTCCTACATGATGTCCTCCATAAGCACTACCATGACATTTACGCAATATCTCCTTTTGTTCATGTGGGGCCCCCGGATTAATCCTCCGAGAATCCCAATTATGCATACAACCACGATCCCATGATCAGTTAGTCGTGGCACATAATCGACAAGTATCATTACATCATCCGAGAATATACCGAATTACAAGACTTACATAAATGCCATTATGGCTACATCAATAAACATCAGCGGATCTTCATCAAGCGTAGAGCCCGAGCCATGCCTTAACCTACACGCAACTGACTGGGAGAACGTCCTAGCTCGCATAGGCGCCAATGTCCTCTTCTTCTTGATATCTGACCAAGTTAATAGCCAGGGACAATGCTAGTGAGTACTTTGAATGTACTCGCAAACCACCTTAAGAGAATAGTAATAACAAGGGGATATGCAATATGGCTGTAGTAGTAGGAGGGCTCCAAGAGGGGTTCTTTTCTAAATAGTTTCTCTTGTAGATATAGCATCTACATATCTTTGTTGAAAACTTTTGTAGACATTTTGGAGACCTTTTTGAAAAGTTTTGGAAAAACATCAGGACTGGGTCACCCATTTGTTTCCTTCTCCCGGTCGTCCCACGACCAAACTCCTTCCATCCCTTTCTGACCATCCCATGGTCAAAACAGGGATCCTTGCCGACCATCCCATGGTCAAAACATTTCCCAAAAACATTTATTTTTCGAAATCCTTTTTGAAATCAAAACCATCACCTCTCTACAGAAGTTTGTCCAACCCGTCCTTAACCGCGGACACAGCTATTCAAATAGATTTACACTCTGCAGAGGTTGTACACTTTACCCACACCATCCGGGTACACTACCCTGATCCTCACCGATCGTGGGTCGAGTAACCGATCAAGACTCTCCTGATGCCCACTCCAGTATAAGTGCCTACCCTATGAGTGTTAATCCCCTCAAAACCGGGACGTTGGGCGAGGACCAACCGGAGCGCTTTCTCCACTTCACGAGTGTGCGCTTTCAATGAGGGGCTCATAGTAACGCGTGAAGGCCTGCCAACCCTTCGTTCCTTCTCCCGGTCGATGTCCCACATGGGCCGTTTGTCCAGAGAAGGCCCACCCACCGGGGATCACAATCCCATGTAGTAGTTGCGAGGTAGCTCATACCAGAATAGACAACCATCAAATCCAGCCCTGTCCCATACCAGAGTAATGTGGTTCCACGGGTTATGTTGTTATAGCTAGACTGCAAAGAATCGGGTGCGTTTTCGTAAACCCTTTTTCCTCCATCTTTCCTTCAGCATTTTGTAAAACAAAACCTTCTCTTTTTCAACATCTCTTGGGAGGTCCCATCTCACCAAGGTTTTATCATAAAACCTTTGGTAAATCTTTTTCTGGGGTCTTCCCATCCTCTAGCTTTGCTTCGGCTAAATCGGGGGTCTCCAAAGGGATATGGTGTAATACACCATCTACCATACTAGGGGCAAGTAGGTATCATCAAGAGGGTTGTACTTAGTAGTACCATTGAGAAATGATTTGGAAGAGCCAAATCACTACCATATATACATCAACAAATAATAAAACAATGCAGTTTCACAAATAGTAGACAAAACATGCATAAGTAAAATAGTAGGACAAGGCTTATGAGCAAGAAGGTGGCTTGCCTGAGATCAGCAATATGGCATAAATGTCCCTAGACTTCTTCTTAGAAAACCATAATAACCAATAAAATCCATCTTCTTTTGCTCTCCGATATAATCGCAAGTATGGTCGATATGGAACACATGCAGACAAACAAAAGGGCCCAATCAATACAAGGCATACAATCACCACTACCATTCAGCAAACAAGCAATTGAATAAACTCCAATTAAGGTTCAGTAGTTTTAGAGAGGATTGGATTTAGGAGGTTGAGATGGTCTTGGAGAAGGGGATGAAGATCCCTTAGGGTTTATAGTCTAGAAACCACCTAAGAGATGAATTTTTGGAGCAAGACCATATTCTGTATGGTACCATTGTAAAAACATGATACCAACAGATAGGTATTGCGAAGATGGAGCCAACACAAGTAGTTTCACTATTTTATCAATTACCAAATATTTTTAGTGATTTTTATAGTGAATAGTACTCTAGTTTTAGGAGATAATTCACCAGAAAGGTTCTGGAGATCCAAAAATTATTTCCTTGGATGGTTCAGTAGGGGTTTATGTACTTGTTCACTGAGAGTTGGAATCAAGTCAAGATAATTACCAGAATGCCCTCAGGGAATTCCCAAAGGCAGTTCTGTGGGTTTTTTGCCTTGTTCACCAAATTAAATCTACAATAGCTTTTGATTTGATTCCAAGGACACAGGGTAGGTAGTTGAAATAACCTTCTGTAGAAATTGGAATAAACCTTTTTGGGATTCTATAGATACTGTAGTGACTTTAGAGGTGAATAAACCATGCACAGAATAGTTTAATTCTCAGAAAAATATCCAAGGCTCAATAAATCATTAGCTTTTGGATTTAGTTAGATAGTGATGTACCACCTCACTAGGAATTGGAATTGGTTCAATTGGACTCATGTTCTGGTGTAGGGAATTTTCCAAAGGCCTAACTAGAGGGATTTTGTTATTTTTACCAAGGGAAAACTGCTGTTCACCTTGGCATGAGACCTACGTGGTTGATTGGCACAGAAAATACCTTCCATGAGAAATTTGATTCATCCCAATTGGATATGTACAACTTCCTGAGGAAATTATTTAGTGTAAACTATACTCTTTGGCAGATTAAATGCCAGAAAATAATAAACATTATTTTTGGCAAGTGGATGGTTCTGCATGATGAGCAAA
Source organism: Avena insularis (assembly GCA_023614405.1). Classification (NCBI taxonomy): domain Eukaryota; kingdom Viridiplantae; phylum Streptophyta; class Magnoliopsida; order Poales; family Poaceae; genus Avena; species Avena insularis. The sequence goes on from CM042690.1 coordinate 512,187,394, forward strand.
ACACTTGGGTACTTGATAAAAATTAGATCTGGACAATACAAATAGTTTTCCATTTTTATTTTTAATTAATCCAATAGCTGATTTTTCAGATCTGGAATATCAGAAAAGAAAAAGGACAAGGCTGGCCGAAACTGGGCTGGTCCAAGCGGGTGCCAGTGGGCCGACCCAACCACCACCACGGTCGCGGGCGGGAGGCGAGTTCAAACTCTAGCGGGTGGGCCCCGCTGGTCAGTGACCGTGGCGGCCGAAGCGGTACGGGAGGTCGTGGGTCGTTTGATCAAGTTGGGATCGACGGTTCCCGCGGCGTCTTCTACCTCGCGCCAGCGACAGAGGGAGGAAACCCTAGGGAGGCTCGGGCAGCGGCGGGGAGCTCACCTGGGGCGCGGAGGGACGCAGGGGAGGTACCAAGGCGAGGCGGTAGTCGACGACGGTCCTGGCGAGGTGCGGAAAGGTGGGTTTCGACCCCGGGAGGTAGCTCAGGCGTGTCTGGCGTCTGGAGGGGCTCGGAGCTACGGTGTTGTCTCCTGGGGCTGCTGCAGGGGGAAAAATGGAGTGGGTTAGCTCGGGGAGGTGGAGAGGGGTCTGCAGTGTGACATGCAGCAGGGAAGATGCAGTGGGGAGGGAGATTAGCTCGGCGGGAGGGAGAAGGCCGAAGCTTCTCCCTTGCCATCTCTCGAGCAGGGCAGAGCATTGGAGAGGGAGTGGGGTGTCTGGGGTGGTAAGAGGGGGCAGAGGGGGCAAATGAGCCTGTTGTGGGGAGCTGGGGTGGCCTCTGGCCGATTTATACCGAGGGGGAGAGGTTGATGGGGTAAATGTCCTCTTGGGACCTGGGGGAGGAGTGGGGCTGGCCTGGGATTGACTCAGGGGGAGGTGAGGAGGGGTAAGAGGGTCATTTGGTCGTTGGGAGATAAGGGAGAGTGGTGGAGGCTGCTGCAAACTTGGTCCCACTTGTTTGTCTGTCTCTCTCTCTTTCTCTCTCAAGCACATGGGACAAAGGAGAGGGGTTGCTACAGTAGCTTAGCTACAGTGCACACGACCAGGGTGAGTGTTGGGTGCTATGGTGCATTGTTTTGCAATATTGGTGAGGTTTGGTTTTGGTTTTGGATCAATGCTTGATTGATTTGGCAATTTGATCACTTGGAGGTGTGTGAAGTAAGTTCCAAAATTTATATTGGACAAGGTGGGGAGATGATACTAATAGGTAGATGAGGTCAAGATAGATATCCAGGGATTAATTGGGATTTTTCTAAGGATTTAAAGTCCACTTAAATCCATTTATTCAAAAACTATAGAGGTAGTTTCTAGAAGATCATTTGATAAATTTACATTGGACAAGTGGAGTTTTTGATGTGAGAGGGTCCCAAATAGGAATACACACTTAGGGGAATTTTCCCAAGATTTATTGTGGCTTAAAAGTATTTAAACAATTATTATTCCATTTCAGCCATTTAAGAAAATGGGCAAAAAGAAATAGTAAAACTCTTCAAAAATATTTATTTTTGAAGTGGAAAGATAGGGCATGATATATAGGACTCAACTGAGCCAAAATTTGGGAAAGTGTTTTGGCAAAAACCAAACTTTCCTTTAGGGGAGAAGTTTTGGAGATTTTGTCTGTTAAAGAGATTAATTAGATTTGGAGCCATAATAATTATGGATAATATTTGATAAATCTTGATGATCAAGGTAGATGAAGTAGACAAGGTGTATCAAGCATTTTCAACCTTGGTATTGGAGAATCCAAGTTGATTTTGGTGAAATACCTTAGATTAAAGATCTAGGGTGATGTTAATTTCATACCATCAAAACATGGTTGTATCTTGGAGTTCAGATCTCCCCTTGGGGCATGGGGTAGATGGTTGGATAGACCAAGTCATGTATATTTTAATGTTGTAGAGGTTTGAGCTTGATCCTGGTTGAGCTCACTAAGACAGGCTTTCAAACTTTGAATAAAATAAGCCTGCCAAAGCAGATTATCAACTAGCCTTTAAAACCTTGTGGGTTTAACTAGCACAAAGGTCCACTTGGAACAAGTGAAGTAGATATTGATAGACCTATATGAGTAGAACACAACCATGCAAAGAGTTGGTACATAGAGGTTTGGATGGTGGTGTGAGCTTCTAGCAAAGTTGGCATGATGACTAGATTTGCAGGAAAAGTTATTTTCTTGCCTGCAAAACCATCAAGAACAAGTAGGTTGGAGGGTGATATAACCAAGGGAAAGAGTGGTCCCTGGTATTCCTTATGATGGTTAACATGATGGTTCAGATTCATTTCCAAAAATGCACAAGGGTTGAGAAAGGGAGGCATTCAAAAAGGTGATGTTGGAAATAGTTTTCCAGACTTAGCCAAATTGGGCAGATTTAGGGTTTTTGACTAGAGCAGGAGAGGGGATGTTTTTGATGGGTTGCAAGGTACCCAAGCATCATCAAATGGATGAGGTCGAAGTTTAGATTGAGTAGAAAGGATCCATGCTTGAATTGGTCTTCATTGACTTGGAAACTTCTAGAAGGGATATCTTCAGAATTGATCTGGTTAAGGGTCTTAGATAAGCACTTAGTAGCTAGGGGCCAGATCCAGATTGTATTCTTTATTAGGGTGTGGTGATTTGGAGACCTCTTGATCCTACTGATGAGCTCCTAGAGTAGCTCATACTACTTCTAAGCAATCAAGTAAACAGCAGATCAAGGCAATTCATCAGACATCAGATCAAGGTAACTCATCTTATATCCTAAGCAAAACCACTGCTGGGGGTTCCATCAAGCTTCGATTGAGGTAAGGTTGGGCTATTTTGAAGAGGTTGGGGTTTAGAATAAGATGAGGGTCTCTTGGTATCTCTACCAAGGGTAGAATTCAAATGCTCCATAAAAAGGTTTTGTTAAATCTAGAGATAAGAGTAGTAGAAGGTTCTATCTTGAAAACATAAGGAGATTATGTTATATAGCTCTCCATAGTTTTATCAATATAATCTACTAAGATAGTGGGTTTGCAAAGGCTTCTTGGCTCAGGTTTTGAAATGCCATAACATTTGAGAATATGGAAATTAAGCCAAGACTGTTTTTGGGAAGTAGCTTTTGTCAACTGGGGATAAGGTAAGGAGGATATCATATAATACACATTCATATGCATAAGCATATCCAAACAACTAGCAAACACTTCAGCATTAAGCAAGAAAAAGTTTTTTGTTCCCCCTGATTTTTGCATTCTAGACAACTAAACAGGGTTGCTGAAATTGGGATGTTACATATCTTTCCCCCTTAAAAGAATCTTGTCCCGAGATTCCGTAGGGTAGGGTTAGGGGATTTTGAGCGGGATGATACTAGGTGTCTTACGCGTACTATCTTACGGACTCCGTCTTCGAAACTGACTACTCGGTCGGTGAAATTGAGCTTTACTCTTCTGGGATGCACGGAGAGTTGAGCAGAGTCCAGTCTTGATTGCAAGGAAGGATCTTAGATTCCTTCGGGGCTCGATACCTCGAGGGCTTAGGCTAGGCAGACTGTCTTGATGCTGAACTTCATAGGTACTCGTCAGGGGATAGAATGTACGGTTGGGAGTACCTCCCTGTAAGGATTCACAACTCTTCCTTAGGGTCATAGCGGATCCTATTAACGATGTTGGGGTCCCAGCTTCTGGATTATCTCCTGGCGAGGGTTTACTCTATTTGTGGGGGAAAGACGCAGTCTTTCCCCCTGAGGATTTGACTAGGTTAGCTCGGAGATAACGCATTTCTTCCTTCTTGTCTTCATTGGTGGCGGTTCTAAAGATTGACGTCCATCTCTTTCCTATAGTCGAGGTCTTCGGAAGGCTTCCGTGGAGCTATGGCCCGTGGGGCTTATATACTACTATTATTCATACTTTAGCCTGGGGAAGTCATTGGAGTCTCACATCCTCTAAGCATTAAGGACCTAGGGGTTAGCGGTTCGGCGGCCCTTCGGGTGGGTCTTCAGCTGAAGTATCGGAGGGACTTTGTAGAATCTTCGGTTAGTTTCTCACCGGATAACTCACTGGTTGTCGCTTGGCAGAAAGACATTCAGATCCGGACATATTTTCTAAAGTATCTTCTGGTAGACAGTCTTCTAGAGATTGAGTTGGAAAGACGCAGTCTTTCCCCCTTAGAGATGCACTCAGGTCCATCGAGAATGGTGTAGATCTTCTATCTTGAAGGGCTGGCGAGGTGTTGCAGAGGTATGTATCTCCTTGGGTCTTGGGTTGAGCTCTCCGAGAGACGTTCTATTGCGGGGACCAGGTTAGGGTGGTTTTCTAACGCAGGCTTAGTGGTTAACTCTTGGTAGGTTAGTGGTTAACGACACTTAGTGTTAGCCTTCAGTTAGGTTGGAGACATTCATCTTCGGAGAGGTTATCCTTATTCAGACTTATTGACATTGCTTTTGCTTGGTGGTGAAGTAGACTCGTTGCCTTCAGGCAGTCCTGTCTTCAGGAGGTTGGAGTAATCTGGTCTTTCGGGGAGGAACTTCCCGTTGATTTGGGTAGGGTCGACTAGATTAGTTGGTATCCTGAGGTGGTTGGAAGGTCTAATATACCGGAGGTCGGCGTAGTTAGGTCTTCACTTCTTGTCTTGGTTGACTTATCGGGTGGTTTCTTGTGGATATTGAGGGTCCTTCGGTGATTGACTTCAGGCTGCAACGGGATTCTTGCTGTAATGGACTGAGGAACAAAAGAGTGTGGTGCCATTGACGAGTCTTGCGAGGTGAGTTTGACGAGGTATGCCGTCCTGCTGAGGTGAAATCTTCGTGTTGATTCTGGCTTGACGATGTCAACTCCTGGCTCTTGCGATTCCTTTCCTCTCATATACTCTCGAGGTTACTCCGGGTCTCAATACCGACAGCGAACACAGAGGTTTCCTGAGTTACTAGGTGAGTTATCGCTCCTCGAGTCACATTATTAGGGAGGTCAAGGCAATCCAGAACATACACACAAGACGAACAGAGTGAGGGAATCGCCATGTCCTCGGCAAACATCACACATCAAGCAACATAGGATGCACTTAGGCGAGCAAACACAGTCTAAGTTAGGGACCAAGGAGTTAACTACTCGCGAGGTAGGGGAATCCTATTCGTAGGACTATTGACCTAGATATCATGTTTCTTCAAGTCGGAGTCACTATCTTGCAGATGAAGTCTTCGTCGTATCTTGGATGCTTCTTTATAGTGCAGCACCCTATATCTTCTGATTGTGAGGATTCCGCTGGTAGAGCGATATTGTAGTCTCCTTGTGTTTGCTGGTAGTTGCTTCTCTTCATCTCGTCCTCAATGTCTTTACCTGGTTCTAGGTCCTAGTTATTTTAAATCCGTAGGTTTGAATTTTTTTTGGACGAGGGATAGAGGAAACCATTTTCGAAAGCAGTTACTTAGAGTAAGAGAAGAAGTAGAACTTTTGAAACTAGTTTAGAAACTAGTTTTCAAAAACCTGGGTTTTCAAAATAAGGTTCCTGTCTAACGACCATGCTAACTAAGGTTCTCCTACAGTCAGGATGGCTCTGATACCAAGTCTGTGGGGCCCCCGGATTAATCCTCCGAGAATCCCGGTTATGCATACAACCACGATCCCATGATCAGTTAGTCGTGTCACATAACCGACAAGTATCATTACATCATCCGAGAATATACCGAATTACAAGACTTACATAAATGCCGTTATGGCTACATCAATAAACAGCAGCGGATCTTCATCAAGCGTAGAGCCCGAGCCATGCCTTAACCTACAGGCAACTGACTGGGAGAACGTCCTAGCTCGCATAGGCGCCAATGTCCTCTTCTTCTTGATATCTGACCAAGTTAATAGCCAGGGACAATGTCAGTGAGTACTTTGAATGTACTCACAAACCACCTTAAGAGAATAGTAATAATAAGGGGATATGCAATATGGCGGTAGTAGTAGGAGGGCTCCAAGAGGGGTTATTTTCTAAATAGTTTCTCTTGTAGATGTAGCATCTACATATCTTTGTTGAAAACTTTTGTAGACATTTTGGAGACCTTTTTGAAAAGTTTTGGAAAAACATAAGGATTGGGTCACCCATTTGTTTCCTTCTCCCGGTCGTCCCACGACCAAACTCCTTCCATCCCTTCCTGACCATCCCATGGTCAAATCAGGGATCCTTGTCGACCATCCCATGGTCAAAACATTTCCCAAAAACATTTCTTTTCTGAAATCCTTTTTGAAATCAAAACCAGCACCGCTCTACAGAAGTTTGTCCAACCCGTCCTTAACCGCGGACATGGCTATTCGAATAGATTTACACTCTGCAGAGGTTGTACACTTTACCCACACCATCCGGGTACACTACCCTGATCCTCACCGATCGTGGGTCGAGTAACCAATCAAGACTCTTCGGATGCCCACTCCAGTATAAGTGCCTACCCTATGAGTGTTAATCCCCTCAAAACCGGGACGTCGGGCGAGGACCAACTGGAGCGCTTTTTCCACTTCTTGAGTGTGCGCTTTCAATGAGGGGCTCATAGTAACGCGTGGAGGCCTGCCGACCCTTCGTTCTTTCTCCCGGTCGATGTCCCACATGGGCCGTTTGTCCAGAGAAGGCCCACCCTCCGGGGATCGCAATCCCCTGTAGTAGTTGTGAGGCAGCTCATACCAGAATAGACAAGCATCAAATCCAGCCCTGTCCCATACTAGAGTAATGTGGTTACACGGGTTAAGTTGTTATAGCTAGACTTCAAAGAACCGGGTGCGCTTTCGTAAACCCTTTTTCCTCCATCTTTCCTTCAGCTTTTTGTAAAACACAACCTTCTCTTTTTCAACATCTCTTGGGAGGTCCCACCTCACCAAGGTTTTATCATAAAACCTTTGGTAAATCTTTTTCCGGGGTCTTCCCATCCTCTAGCTTTGCTTCGGCTAAATTGGGGGTCTCCAAAGGGATATGGTGTAATACACCATCTACCATAGTAGGGGCAAGTAGGTATCATTAAGAGGGTTGTACTTAGTACTACCATGTACTACCATTGAGAAATGATTTGGAAGAGCCAAATCACTACCATATATACATCAACAAATAATAAAACAATGCAGTTTCACAAATAGTAGACAAAACATGCATAAGTAAAATAGTAGGACAAGGCTTATGAGCAAGAAGGTGGCTTGCCTGAGATCAGCAATATGGCATAAATGTCCCTGTACTTCTTCTTAGAAAACCATAATAACCAATAAAATCCATCTTCTTCTGCTCTCCGATATAATCGTAAGTATGGTCGATATGGAACACATGCAGACAAACAAAAGGGTCCAATCAATACAAGGCATACAATCACCACTACCATTCATCAAACAAGCAATTGAATAAACTCCAATTAAGGTTCAGTAGTTTTAGAGAGGATTGGATTTAGGAGGTTGAGATGGTCTTGGAGAAGGGGATGAAGATCCCTTAGGGTTTATAGTCTAGAAACCACCTAAGAGATGGATTTTTAGAGCAAGACCATATTCTGTATGGTACCATTGTAAAAACAAGATACCAACAGATAGGTATTGCTAAGATGGAGCCAACACAAGTAGTTTCACTATTTTATCAATTACCAAAGATTTTTAGTGATTTTTATAGTGAATAGTACTCTAGTTTTAGGAGATAATTCACCAGAAAGGTTCTGGAGCTCCAAAAATTGTTTCCTTGGATGGTTCAGTAGGTTTTTATGTACTTGTTCACTAAGAGTTGGAATCAAGTCAAGATAATTACCAGCATGCCCTCAGGGAATTCCCAAAGGTAGTTCTGTGGGGGTTTTTGTCTTGTTCACCAAACAAAATCTACAATAGCTTTTGATTTGATTCCAAGAACACATGGTAGGTAGTTAAAATACCTTTTAGTAGAAATTGGAATAAACCTTTTTGGGGTTGTATAGATACTGTAGTGAATTTAGAGGTGAATAAACCATGCATAGAATAGTTTAATTCTCAAAAAAATATCCATGGCTCAATAAATCATTAGATCCTGGATTTAGTTAGGTAGTTATGTACCACCTCAATGGGATTTGGAATTGGTTCAATTGGACTCATGGTTTGGTGTTGGGAATTTTCCAAAGGCCTAACTAGAGGGATTTTGTTATTTTTACCAAGGGCAGACTACTATTCACCTTGGTATGAGACCTATGCTGGTTGATTGGCACAACAAATACCTTCCATGAGAACTTTGTTTCATCCCAATTGGATATGCACAACTTCCTGAGGAAATTATTTAGTGTAAACTATACTCTTTGGCAGATTAAATGCCAGAAAATAATAAAAATTATTTTTGGCAAGTGGCTGGTTCTGCATGATGAGCAAAACACTTGGGTACTTGGTAAAAATTAGATCTGGACAATACAACTAGTTTTCCATTTTTATTTTTAATTAATCCAACAGCTGATTTTTCAGATCTCGAATATTAGAAAAGAAAAGGGACAAGGCTGGCCGAAACTGGGCTGGTCCAAGCGGGTGCAAGTGGGCCGGCCCAACCACCACCACGGTCGCGGGTGGCAAGCGAGTTCAAACTCCGGCGGGTGGGGCCCGCTGGTCAGCGATCTGAAGGCCGTGAGGCTGGTCGATCAAGTTGGGATCGGCAGCCTGTGCCTTCTACCTCATGCCGGCGACAGAGGGAGGTAACCCTAGGGAGGCTCGGGGGGTGGCGGGGAGCTCAACTAGGGCGCGGAGGGACGCAGGAGAGGTGCCGAGGCGAGGCGGTAGTCGACGGCGGTCCTGGCGAGGTGCGGAAAGGTGGGTTTCGACCCCGGGAGGTAGCTCGCGTGTGCGCGTCCATGGAGGGGGCTCGGGAGCTTACCGGTGTTGTCTCCTGGGGCTGCTACAGAGGGGAAAATGGAGCGGGTTAGCTCGGGGAGGTGGAGAGGGGTCTGCGGAGTGACATGCAGCAGGGAAGATGCAGTGGGGAGGGAGCTTAGCTCGGCGGGAGGGAGAAGTCCGAAGCTTCTCCCTTGCCATCTCTCGAGCAGGGCAGAGCATTGGAGAGGGAGTGGGGTGTCTGGGGTGGTAAGAGGGGGCAGAGGGGGCAAATGAGCCTGTTGTGGGGAGCTGGGGTGGCCTCTGGCCGATTTATACCGAGGGGGAGAGGTTGATGGGGTAAATGTCCTCTTTGGACATGGGGGAGGAGTGGGGCCGGCATGGGATTGGCTCAGGGGGAGGTGAGGAGGGGTAAGAGGGTCATATGGTCGGTAGGGAGATAGGGGGAGAGTGGTGGAGGCTGCTGCAAACTTGGTCCCACTTGTTTGTCTCTCTCTCTCTTTCTCTCTCTCTCAAGCACATGAGACAAAGGAGAGGGGTTGCTACAGTAGCTTAGCTACAGTGCACACAACCAGGGTGAGTGCTGGGTGCTATGGTGCATTGTTTTGCAATATTGGTGAGGTTTGGTTTTGGTTTTGGATCAATGCTTGATTGATTTGGCAATTTGATCACTTGGAGGTGTGTGAAGTAAGTTCCAAAATTTATATTGGACAAGGTGGGGAGATGATACTAATAGGTAGATGAGGTCAAGATAGATATCCAGGGATTAATTGGGATTTTTCTAAGGATTCAAAGTCCAATTAAATCCATTTATTCAAAAACTGCAGAGGTAGTTTCTAGAAGATCATTTGATAAATTTACATTTGACAAGTGGAGTTTTTGATGTGAGAGGGTCCCAAATAGGAATACACACTTAGGGGAATTTTCCCAAGATTTATTGTGGCTTAAAAGTATTTAAAACAATTATTATTCCATTTCAGCCATTTAAGAAAATGGGCAAAAAGAAATAGTAAAGCTCTTCAAAAATATTTATTTTTGAAGTGGAAAGATAGGGCATGATATATAGGACTCAATTGAGCCAAAATTTGGGAAAGTGTTTTGGCAAAAACCAAACTTTCCTTTAGGGGAGAAGTTTTGGAGATTTTGTCTGTTAAAGAGATTAATTAGATTTGGAGCCATAATAATTATGGATAATATTTGATAAATCTTGATGATCAAGGTAGATGAAGTAAACAAGGTGTATCAAGCATTTTCAACCTTGGGATTGGAGAATCCAAGTTGATTTTGGTGAAATACCTTAGATTAAAGATCTAGGGTGATGTTAATTTCATACCATCAAAACATGGTTGTATCTTGGAGTTCAGATCTCCCCTTGGGGCATGGGGTAGATGGTTGGATATACCAAGTCATGTACATTTTAATGGTGTAGAGGTTTGAGCTTGATCCTGGTTGAGCTCACTATGACAGGCTTTCAAACTTTGAATAAAATAAGCCTGCCAAAGCAGATTATCAACTAGCCTTTAAAACCTTGTGGGTTTAAGCAGCACAAAGGTCCACTTGGAACAAGTTAAGTAGATGTTGATAGACCTATATGATTATAACACAACCATGCAAAGAGTTGGTCCATAGAGGTTTCGATGGTGGTGTGAGCTTCTAGCAAAGTTGGCATGATGACCAGATTTGCAGGAAAATTTATTTTCTTGCCTGCAAAACCATCAAGAACAAGTAGGTTGGAGGGTGATATAACCAAGGGAAAGAGTGGGACCTGGTAGTCATTAGGGTGGTTAACAAGATGGTTCAGATTCATTTCCAAAAATGGACAAGGGTTGAGAAAGGGAAGCATTCAAAAAGGTGATGTTGGAAATAGTTTTCCAGACAGCCAAATTGGGCAGATTTAGGGTTTTTGACTAGAGCAGGAGAGGGGATGTTTTTGATGGGTTGCAAGGTACCCAAGCATCATCAAATGGATTAGGTCAAAGTTTAGATTGAGTAGAAAGGACCATTGCTTGATATTGGTCTTCATTGACTTGGAAACTTCTAGAAGGGATATCTTCAGAATTGATCTGGTTAAGGGTCTTAGATAAGCACTTAGTAGCTAGGGGTCAGATCCAGATTGTATTCTTTCTTAGGGTGTAGTGATTTGGAGACCTCTTGATCCTACTGATGAGCTCCTAGAGTATCTCATACTACTTCTAAGCAATCAAGTCAAACAGCAGATCAAGGTAATTCATCAGACATCAGATCAAGGCAACTCATCTTATATCCTAAGCAAAACCACTGCTGGGGGTTCCATCAAGGTTAGCTTGAGGGAAGGTTGGGGTATTTTGAAGAGGTTGGGGTTTTGAACAAGATGAGGGTCTCTTGGTATCTCTACCAAGGGTAGAATTCAAATGCTCCATAAAAAGGTTTTATTAAATCTAGAGATAAGTGTAGTAGAAGGTTCTATCTTGAAAACATAAGGAGATTATGTTATATAGCTCTCCATAGTTTGATCAATAGAAGCTACTAAGATAGTGGGTTTGCAAAGGCTTCTTGGCTCAGGTTTTGAAATTCCATAACATTTGAGAATATGGAAATTAAGCAAAGACTGTTTTTGGGAAGTAGCTTTTGTCAACTGGGGATAAGGTAAGGAGGATATCATCTAATACTATGCATAAGCATATCCAAGCAACTAGCAAACACTTCAGCATTAAGCAAGAAAAAGTTTTTTGTTCCCCCTGATTTTTGCATTCTGGACAACTAATCAAGGTTGCCGAAATTGGGATGTTACAGATCTTTCCCCCTTAAAAGAATCTCGTCCCGAGATTCCGGAGGGTAGGGTTAGGGGATTTTGAGCTGGGTTGATACTAGGTGTCTTACGCGTACTATCTTACGGACTCCGTCTTTGAAACTGACTACTCGGTTGGTGAAGTTGAGCTTTACTCTTCCGGGATGCACGGAGAGTTGAGCAGAGTCCAGTCTTGATTGCAAGGAAGGATCTTAGATTCCTTCGGGGCTCGATACCTCGAGGGCTTAGGCTAGGCAGACTGTCTTGATACTGAACTTCACGGGTACTCGTCAACGGATAGAATCTACGGTTGGGAGTACCTCCCTGTAAGGATTCACGGCTCTTCCTTAGGGTCGTAGCGGATCCTATTAACGATGTTAGGGTCCAAGCTTCTGGATTATCTCCCGGCGAGGGTTTACTCTATTTGTGGGGGAAAGACACAGTCTTCCCCCTTAGGATCTGACTAGGTTAGCTCGGAGATAACACATTTCTTCCTTCTTGTCTTCACTGGTGGCGGTTCTGAAGATTGTCGTCCATCTCTTTCCTGTAGTCGAGGTCTTCGGAAGGCTTCCATGGAGCTATGGCCTGTGGGGCTTATATACTACTATTATTCATACTTTAGCCTGGGGAAGTCATTGGAGTCTCATGTCCTCTAAGCATTAAGGACCTAGGGGTTAGCGGTTCGGCGGCCCTTCGGGTGGGTCTTCAGCTGAAGTATCGGAGAGACTTTGTAGAATCTTTGGTTAGTTTCTCATCGGATAACTCACTGGTTGTTGCTTGGCGGAAAGACATTCAGATCCAGACATATTTTCTAAAGTATCTTCTCGTAGATAGTCTTCTAGAGATTGAGTTGGAAAGACGCAGTCTTTCCCCCTTAGAGATGCACTCAGGTCCGTCGAGAATGGTGTAGAGCTTCTATCTTGAAGAGTTGGCGAGGTGTTGCAGAGGTATGTATCTCCTTGGGTCTTAGGTTGAGCTCTCCTAGAGACGTTCTATTGCGGGAACCAGGTCAGGGTGGTTTTCTAACGCAGGATTAGTGGTTAACTCTGGGTAAGTTAGTGGTTAATGACACTTAGTGTTAGCCTTCAGTTAGGTTGGAGACATTCATCTTCAGAGAGGTTATCCTTATTCAGACTTATTGACATTGCTTTTGCTTGGTGGTGAAGTAGACTCGTTGCCTTCAGGCAGTCCTGTCTTCAGGAGGTTGGAGTAATCTGGTCTTTCGGGGAGGAACTTCCCGTTGATTTGGGTAGGGTCGACAAGATTAGTTGGTCTCCTGAGGTGGTTGGAAGGTCTAATATACCGGAGGTCGGCGTAGTTAGGTATTCACTTCTTCTCTTGGTTGACTTATCGGGTGGTTTCTTGTGGATATTGAGGGTCCTTCGGTGATTGACTTCTGGCTGCAACGGGATTCTTGCTGTAATAGAGTGAGGAACAAAAGAGTGTGGTGCCATTGACGAGTCTTGCGAGGTGAGTTTGACGAGGTATGCCGTCCTGCTGAGGTGAAATCTTCGAGTTGATTCTGGCTTGATGATGTCAACTCCTGGCTCTTGCGATTCTTTTCCTCTCATATACTCTCGAGGTTAGTCCGGGTCTCAATACCGAGAGAGAACACAGAGGTATCCTGAGTTACTAGGTGGGTTACCGCTCCTCGAGTCGCATTTTTAGGGAGGTCAAGGCAATCTAGAACATACACACAAGACGAACAAAGTGAGGGAATCGCCATGTCCTCGGCAAACATCACACATCAAGCAACATAGGATGCACTTAGGCGAGCAAACACAGTCTATGTTAGGGACCAAGGAGTTAACTACTCGCGAGGTAGGGGAATCCTATTCATAGGACTATTGACCCTAGATATCGTGTTTCTTCAAGTCGGAGTCACTATCTTGCAGATGAAGTCTTTGTCGTATCTTGGATGCTTCTTGATAGTGCAGCACCCGATGTCTTCTGATTGTGAGGATTCCGCTGGTAGAGCGATATTGTAGTCTCCTCGTGTTTGCTGGTAGTTGCTTGTCTTCATCTCGTCCTCAACGTCTTTACCTTGCTCTAGGTCCTAGTTATTTTAAATCCGTAGGTTTGAATTTTTTTGGACGAGGGATAGAGGAAACCATTTTCGAAAGCAGTTACTTAGAGTAAGAGAAGAAGTAGAACTTTTGAAACTCATTTAGAAACTAGTTTTCGAAAACCTGGGTTTTCAAAATAAGGTTCCTGTCTAACGACCATGCTAACTAAGGTTCTCCTACAGTCAGGAAGGCTCTGATACCAAGTCTGTGGGGCCCCCGGATTAATCCTCCGAGAATCCCTGTTATGCATACAACCACGATCCCGTGATCAGTTAGTCGTTGCACATAACCGACAAGTATCATTACATCATCGGAGAATATACCGAATTACAAGACTTACATAAATGCTGTTATGGCTACATCAATAAACAGCAGCGGATCTTCATCAAGCGTAGAGCCCGAGCCATGCCTTAACCTACAGGCAACTGACTGGGAGAACGTCCTAGCTAGCATAGGCGCCAATGTCCTCTTCTTCTTGATATCTGACCAAGTTAATAGCCAGGGACAATGCCAGTGAGTACTTTGAATGTACTTGCAAACCACCTTAAGAGAATAGTAATAACAAGGGGATATGCAATATGGCTGTAGTAGTAGGAGGGCTCCAAGAGGGGTTCTTTTCTAAATAGTTTCTCTTGTAGATATAGCATCTACATATCTTTGTTGAAAACTTTTGTAGACATTTTGGAGACCTTTTTGAAAAGTTTTGGAAAAACATCAGGACTGGGTCACCCATTTGTTTCCTTCTCCCGGTCGTCCCACGACCAAACACCTTCCATCCCTTTCTGACCATCCCATGGTCAAAACAGGGATCCTTGCCGACCATCCCATGGTCAAAACATTTCCCAAAAACAATTCTTTTCCGGAATCCTTTTTGAAATCAAAACCATCACCGCTCTACACAAGTTTGTCCAACCCGTCCTTAACCGCGGACATGGCTATTCAAATAGATTTACACTCTATAGAGGTTGTACACTTTACCCACACCATCCTGGTACACTACCCTGATCCTCACCGATCGTGGGTCGAGTAACCGATCAAGACTCTCCGGATGCCCACTCCAGTATAAGTGCCTACCCTCTGAGTGTTAATCCCCTCAAAACCGGGACATTGGGCGAGGACCAACCGGAGCGCTTTTTCCACTTCTCGAGTGTGCGCTTTCAATGAGGGGCTCATAGTAACGCGTGGAGGCCTGTCGACCCTTCGTTCCTTCTCCCGGTCGAGTTCCCACATGGGCCGTTTGTCCAGAGAAGGCCCACCCTCCGGGGATTGCAATCCCCTGTAGTAGTTGCAAGGCAGCTCATACCAGAATAGACAACCATCAAATCTAGCCCTGTCCCATACCAGAGTAATGTGGTTGCACGGGTTAAGTTGTTATAGCTAGACAGCAAAGTACCGGGTGCGTTTTCGTAAACCCTTTTTCCTCCATCTTTCCTTCAGCATTTTGTAAAACAAAACCTTCTCTTTTTCAACATCTCTTGGGAGGTCCCACCTTACCAAGGTTTTACCATAAAACCTTTGGTAAATCTTTTTCCAGGGTCTTCCCATCCTCTAGCTTTGCTTCGGCTAAATCGGGGGTCTCCAAAGGGATATGGTGTAATACACCATCTACCATACTAGGGGCAAGTAGGTATCATCAAGAGGGTTGTACTTAGTAGTACCATTGAGAAATGATTTGGAAGAGCCAAATCACTACCATATATACATCAACAAATAATAAAACAATGCAGTTTCACAAATAGTAGACAAAACATGCATAAGTAAAATAGTAGGACAAGGCTTATTAGCAAGAAGGTGGCTTGACTGATATCAGCAATATGGCATAAATGTCCCTGGACTTGTTCTTAGAAAACCATAATAACCAATAAAATCCATCTTCTTCTGCTCTCCGATATAATCGCAAGTATGGTCGATATGGAACACATGCAGACAAACAAAAGGGCCCAATCAATACAAGGCATACAATCACCACTACCATTCAGCAAACAAGCAATTGAATAAACTCCAATTAAGGTTCAGTAGTTTTAGAGAGGATTAGATTTAGGAGGTTGAGATGGTCTTGGAGAAGGGGATGAAGATTCCTTAGGGTTTATAGTCTAGAAACCACCTAAGAGATGGATTTTTGGAGAAAGACCATATTCTGCATGGTACCATTGTAAAAACATGATACCAACAGATATGTCTTGCTAAGATGGAGCCAACACAAGTAGTTTCACTATTTTATCAATTACCAAAGATTTTTAGTGATTTTTATAGTGAATAGTACTCTAGTTTTAGGAGATAATTCACCAGAAAGGTTCTGGAGATCCAAAACTTATTTCCTTGGATGGTTCAGTAGGATTTTATGTACTTGTTCACTGAGAGTTGGAATCAAGTCAAGATAATTACCAGAATGCCCTCAGGGAATTCCCAAAGGTAGTTCTGTGGGGGTTTTTGTCTTGTTCACCAAACAAAATCTACAATAGCTTTTGATTTGATTCCAATAACACATGGTAGGTAGTTAAAATACCTTTTAGTAGAAATTGGAATAAACCTTTTTGGGGTTGTATAGATACTGTAGTGAATTTAGAGGTGAATAAACCATGCATAGAATAGTTTAATTCTCAGAAAAATATCCATGGCTCAATAAATCATTAGATCCTGGATTTAGTTAGGTAGTTATGTACCACCTCAATGGGATTTGGAATTGGTTCAATTGGACTCATGGTTTGGTGTTGGGAATTTTCCAAAGGCCTAACTAGAGGGATTTTGTTATTTTTACCAAGGGCAGACTACTGTTCACCTTGGCATGAGACCTATGTGGTTGATTGGAACAGCAAATACCTTCCATGAGAACTTTGATTCATCCCAATTGGATATGTACAACTTCCTGAGGAAATTATTTAGTGTAAACTATACTCTTTGGCAGATTAAATGCCAGAAAATAATAAAAATTATTTTTGGCAAGTGGCTGGTTCTGCATGATGAGCAAAACACTTGGGTAATTGGTAAAAATTAGATCTGGACAATCCAACTGGTTTTCCATTTTTATTTTTAAATAATCCAACAGCTGATTTTTCAGATCTGGAATATTAGAAAAGAAAAAGGACAAGGCTGGCCGAAACTGGGCTGGTCCAAGCGGGTGCCAGTGGGCCGGCCCAACCACCACCACGGTCACGGGCAGGAGGCGAGTTCAAACTCTAGCGGGTGGGGCCCACTGGTCAGCGACCGCGGCGGCCGAAGCGGTACGGGAGGCCGTGGGCCGTTCGATCAAGTTGGGATCGACGGTTTCCGCGGCGTCTTCTACCTCGCGCCGGCGACAGAGGGAGGAAACCCTAGGGAGGCTCGGGCGGTGGCGAAGAGCACACCTGGGGTGCGGAGGGACGTAGGGGAGGTGCCAAGGCGAGGCGGTAGTCGACGGCGGTCCTGGCGAGGTGCGGAAAGATGGGTTTCAACGCCGGGAGGTAGCTCGCGTGTGCGCGTCCGCGGAGGGGGCTCGGGAGCTCACCGGTGTCGTCTCCTGGGGCTGCTGTAGGGGGAAAAATGGAGCAGGTTAGCTCGAGGAGGTGGAGAGGGGTCTACGGTGTGACATGCAGCGGGGAAGATGCAGTGGGGAGGGAGATTAGCTCGACAGGAGGGAGAAGGCCGAAGCTTCTCCCTTGCCCTCTCTCGAGCAGGGCAGAGCATTGGAGAGGGAGTGGGGTGTCTGGGGTGGTAAGAGGGGGCAGAGGGGGCAAATGAGTCTGTTGTGGGGAGCTAGGGTGGCCTCTGGCTGATTTATACCGAGGGGAGAGGTTGATGGGTAAATGTCCTCGTTGGACATGGGGGAGGAGTGGGGCTGGCCTAGGGTTGGCTCAGGGGGAGGTGAGGAGGGGTAAGAGGGTCATCTGGTCGGTAGGGAGATAGGAGGAGAGTGGTGGAGGCTTCTGCAAATTTGGTCCCACTTGTTTGTCTCTCTCTCTCTCTTTCTCTCTCAAGCACATGGGACAAAGGAGAGGGGTTGCTACAGTAGCTTAGCTACAGTACACACGACCAGGGTGAGTGTTGGGTGCTATGGTGCATTGTTTTGCAATATTGGTGAGGTTTGGTTTTGGTTTTCGATCAATGCTTGATTGATTTGGCAATTTGATCACTTGGAGGTGTGTGAAGTAAGTTCCAAAATTTATATTGGACAAGGTGGGGATATGATACTGATAGGTAGATGAGGCCAAGATAGATATCTAGGGATTAATTGTGATTTTTCTAAGGATTTAAAGTCCACTTAAATCCATTTATTCAAAAACTGCAGAGGTAGTTTCTAGAAGATCATTTGATAAATTTACATTGGACAAGTGGAGTTTTTTATGTGAGAGGGTCCCAAATAGGAATACACACTTAGGGGAATTTTCCCAAGATTTACTGTGGCTTAAAAGTATTTAAAACAATTATTATTCCATTTCAGCCATTTGAGAAAATGGGCAAAAAGAAATAGTAAAGCTCTTCAAAAATATTTACTTTTTAAGTGGGAAGATAGGGCATGATATATAGGACTCAATTGAGCCAAAATTTGGGAAAGTGTTTTGGCAAAAACCAAACTTTCCTTTAGGGGAGAAGTTTTGGAGATTTTGTCTGTTAAAGAGATTAATTAGATTTGGAGGCATAATAATTATGGATAATATTTGATAAATCTTGATGATCAAGGTAGATGAAGTAGACAAGGTGTATCAAGCATTTGCAACCTTGGGATTGGAGAATCCAAGTTGATTTTGGTGAAATACCTTAGATTAAAGATCTAGGGTGATGTTAATTTCATACCATCAAAACATGGTTGTATCTAGATGGTTGGATAGACCAAGTCATGTAGATTGTAATGGTGTAGAGGTTTGAGCTTGATCCTGCTTGAGCTCACTAAGACAGGCTTTCAAACTTTGAATAAAATAAGCCTGCCAAAGCAGATTATCAACTAGCCTTTAAAACCTTGTGGGTTTAAGAAGCACAAAGGTCCACTTGGAACAAGTGAAGTAGATATTGATAGACCTATATGAGTAGAACACAACCATGCAAATAGTTGGTCCATAGAGGTTTGGATGGTGGTGTGAGCTTCTAGCAAAGTTGGCATGATGACTAGATTTGCAGGAAAAGTTATTTTCTTGCCTGCAAAACTATCAAGAACAAGTAGGTTGGAGGGTGATCTAACCAAGGGCAAGAGTGGGCCCTGGTAGTCCTTAGGATGGTTAACAAGATGGTTCAGATTCATTTCCAAAAATGCACAAGGGTTGAGAAAGGGAGGTATTCAAAAAGGTGATGTTGGAAATAGTTTTCCAGACTAAGCCAAATTGGGCAGATTTAGGGTTTTTGACTAGAGCAGGAGAGGGGATGTTTTTCATGGGTTGCAAGGTACCCAAGCATCATCAAATGGATGAGTTCGAAGTGTAGATTGAGTAGAAAGGATCCATGCTTGATATTGGTCTTCATTGACTTGGAAACTTCTAGAAGGGATATCTTCAAAATTGATCTGGTTAAGGGTCTTAGATAAGCAATTAGTAGCTAGGGGTCAGATCCAGATTGTATTCTTTCTTAGGGTGTGGTGATTTGGAGACCTCTTGATCCTACTTATGAGCTCCTAGAGTAGCTCATACTACTTCTAAGCAATCAAGTCAAACAGCAGATCAAGGCAATTCATCAGACATCAGTTCAAGGCAACTCATCTTATATCCTAAGAAAAACCACTGTTGGGGGTTCCATCAAGCTTAGCTTGAGGTAAGGTTGGGGTATTTTGAAGAGGTTGATGTTTTGAATAAGATGAGGGTCTCTTGGTATCTCTACCAAGGGTAGAATTCAAATGCTCCATAAAAAGGTTTTGTTAAATCTAGAGATAAGAGTACTAGAAGGTTCTATCTTGAAAACATAAGGAGATTATGTTATATAGCTCTCCATAGTTTGATCAATAGAAGCTACTAAGATAGTGGGTTTGCAAAGGCTTCTTGGCTCAGGTTTTGAAATGCCAGAACATTTGAGAATATGGAAATTAAGCCAAGACTGTTTTTGGGAAGTAGCTTTTGTCAACTGGGGTTAAGGTAAGGAGGATATCATCTAATACACATTCATATGCATAAGCATATCCAAACAACTAGAAAACACTTCAGCATTAAGCAAGAAAAAGTTTTTTGTTCCCCCTGATTTTTGCATTCTGGACAACTAATCAGGGTTGCCGAAATTAGGATGTTACAGTTCATATTCTGGAACACATCTTCGCATAATACCATCCACTCCTTTGTATAAGTGTGGGTCATCCCAAAAATAATGCCTCAAATCATAGAAGAACCTCCTCCTTTGCTGAGCTGTAAAAGTTGGAGGCAAATACTTGGAGACAATAAAGTTAGCATAATCAGCATACCAAGGGCTCACTCGCGAGCTTACCCCTACTGCAGCCAACTGTTCATTTGGGAAACTATCATTGACAGGCATAGGGTCAAAAGAGATGTTTTCCAATCGAGATAAATTATCCCCTACAGGGTTTTCAGCACCTTTCCTATCTACTATATGTAGATCAAACTCTTGTAAAAGCAACACCCATCTAATAAGCCTAGGCTTAGCATCCTTCTTTGTCATAAGGTACTAAATAGCAGCATGATCAGTATGAATGGTGACTTCTGAGTCTACAATATAGGGTCTAAACTTATCACAAGCAAAAACGACAGCTAGAAATTCCTTTTTGGTGGTAGCATAATTCCTTTGAGCAGCGTCTAGAGTTTTACTAGCATAATGAATAACGTTTAGCTTTTTATCAATTCGCTACCCAAGGACAGCACCTATAGCAAAATCACTAGCATCACACATTATTTCAAAAGGCAAACTCTAATCAGGCGGTTGAATGATAGGAGTTGTGGTTAAAGCCTTCTTAAGAGTTTCAAAAGCTTCCTTACAATCATCATCAAAAACAAAGGGTACATCTTTTTGAAGAAGATTAGTGAGGGGTTTTGATATCCTAGAAAAGTCTTTAATAAACCTTCTGTAAAAACCAGCATGACCAAGGATACTATGAATACCTTTGATGTCTCTTGGGCATGGCATCTTCTCAATTGTCTCAACCTTAGCTCTATCAACTTCTATACCTCTTTCAGAAACTTTATGCCCAAGGACAATCCCTTCATTAAGCATGAAGTGGCATTTCTCCCAATTAATAACCAGATTAGTTTATTCACATCTCTGCAAAACTTTATCAAGGTTGTGCAGACAATTATCAAAAGAAGTTCCATAGATAGAAAAGTCATCCATGAACACTTCTACAATTTCCTCACAAAAACCATGAAAGATAGCAGACATGCACCTTTGAAAAGTAGCAGGAGCATTACATAAACCAAAAGGCATTCGTCTATAAGCATAAGTTCTATAAGGGCAAGTAAAAGTAGTTTTTTCTTGATCTTGTTGTTTAACAGTAATTTGACAGAAGCCAGAATAACCATCAAGAAAACAAAAATGGGTCTTTTTAGACAACCTTTCCAACATTTGATCAATAAAAGGAAGCGGGTAGTGATCTTTCTTAGTAACTTTATTGATTTTTCTAAAATCAATGCACATCCTATATCCTACTACTATTCTTTGAGGAATAAGCTCATCATTATCATTAGGAACAACGGTAATACCTCCTTTTTTAGGAACACAATGAATAGGACTAACCCATTCACTGTCAGTAATAGGGTAAATAATACCAGCATCAAGGAGTTTCAATACCTCATTCCTTACCACTTCCTTCATCCTAGGATTTAAACATCGTTGGTGCTCTACTACTGGCTTTGCATCTGGTTCTATGTTGATAGAATGCTGACATATAGTAGGTGAAATCCCTTTTAAATCATCCAGAGTATAGCCCATAGCTCCTCGGTGTTTCCTCAAAACCTCCAATAACCTTTCTTCTTCCTTTCCTGAAAGTTTAGCGCTAATAATAACAGGATATATCTTTGTATCATCAATATAAGCATATTTAAGATCATCAGGGAGAGGTTTTAGATCGAAAACCGGATCCTTTTTAGGTGGCAGCATGGTACCCAAGTCTTCTACCGGCAAGTTACGCTTAAGCATCTTAGGCTGATCACGGAGAATCTTGTCAATCTCATTCCTTTCTTCCATGAAGATTTCACTTTCATGATCTTCCATAAATTGCTGCAAAGCATTGTTAGGAGCAAGAGAAATAGAAGCAAGTTGTTCAACTCTAAAATCCTCATTATGGGTTTCCTCTTCACAAGGTTCTTTAGCAAATTTCGAGAAATTAAACTCATAAGATTCCCTAGCAAATTTAGTCAAGATTTTCTCCCTTTTGCAATCTATAATAGCTCCATAAGTACTCAAGAAAGGTCTACAAAAAATAATAGGATAAGTTTTACTAGCAGCTAAACCAAGTACTAGAAAATCAGCTGGGTACTTAATCTTACCACAAAGAACTTCCACGTCTCGTACAATACCAATTGGAGAGATGATCTCTCTATTAGCAAGGTGAATAACCACATCAATCTCTTCCAATTCGCAGGGACTGATTTCATGCATAATTTCTCTGTAAAGCTCATAAGGAATAGCACTAGAACTTGCACCAATATCACATAAACCATAATAGCAATGATCACCAATTCTAACA
Organism: Avena insularis; assembly: GCA_023614405.1. NCBI lineage: Eukaryota > Viridiplantae > Streptophyta > Magnoliopsida > Poales > Poaceae > Avena > Avena insularis. The sequence goes on from CM042690.1 coordinate 512,209,547, forward strand.
GAAAGCACAGGAACACTAGCTTTCTTGGTTCTATTAGGATGTGAAACAATATTAGAAGCATCCTCACAAAATACTATGTGTCCATCTTGTATGCTTTTAGTGACAAGGTCTTTCACAATTGCTACCACGGGTTCAACGTTTATTTGTTCATCAGGTTTTACAGTCCTCTTTTCACTTTTGGTGATTACATTAGTTATCATAGGATGATCCTTTACCTTTTCTAGGAAGGGGATCTTCTCGATATAAGGTTCAGGTAAGATGGGATCAATAATGCAATACTCAGCACTCCCAATAGGAACACAATCAACAATATCTTTATAAGGTGCATGGTATTTATTCCATCCCCTTTTTGGAATTTCAATATAAGAAGCAAAAGCTCTAAAGCAATTCGTAATAACTTGCAAATCAAGACCATAAGCATTACTAATATTTTGAAAGTCACCAGTTCGCATAAAAGATTCAATGCATTCATAATCATAATTTATACCTGACTTTCTACCTTTGTCATTCTCCCAAGCTTCAGCATTGTCTTGCATACGGTCCAGAAGATCCCATTTAGCTTCTTCTTCCATGCGAGTGAATGATCCAGCACAAGAAGCATCCAATAAATCCTTATCATGTAGAGGGAGCCTTTCATAAAAGTTATTGATAATAATATTGTTGGGGAGCTCATGAATGGGACATTTGAGCATTAGTAACTTCAATCTCCTCTAAGCTTGAGCTATACTCTCTCCATCAAGAGGCCAAAAGTTGTATATTTGATTCCGATCTTTATGAATCTCACTAGGAGGATAAAACTTTGAATAAAAGAGAGGCACTATTTCCTCCCATTCTAGAGCTTGACCATTCTTCAGCAGCTTATACCATTCCTCAGCTCTTCCTTTCAGCGATAATGAGAATAACTTCTTCTTAACTTGATCTATAGTAATACCTGCACACTTGAACAACCCGCATAATTCGTGTATAAAGAGCAAATGATCACCGGGATGGACAGTTCCATCCCCAACATAGTAGTTATCCATAACACGATCAATAATTCTTGTAGGTATTTTGAAAGCATCATTCTCAGCAGGTGGTGGCTTATCTACTACCTTAGCAGTGGTAGTAGCATTACCAAATAAGAAACTCAGCGAATTATCCATAACAAAAATAAAGAAACTAGCAGAAGTAAACAATACTCACGAGAAGTTTCCTTTACAGTTCCACTCTCAATAGCGCTTCACTCCCGCAGCGGTGCGAAAATAGTCTTGATGACCCACAAGTATAGGGGTGTATCGCAGTATTTTGATAAGTAAGAGTGTTGAACCCAACGAGGAAGCGAAGGTCTGGCTAGTGGTATGGATCAGGAATTCTCTGCAAATACTTAGCAAACGGATTTTTAGGGGTTTTCGATAAAGCAAGTAAACAAAGTACGAGTAAAATAAAAGACAGTAGAAATAAATGCAGCAAGTGGCCCAATCCTTTATGCAGCAAAGGACAAGCTGGTTGTATTACTTAAGATGACCAAACGTTCTCGAGGACACATGGGAAGACTGTAAGTGCTTTCGCTTCATATAGTTGATTAATCTTCTTTAGCTTGCTAAGTGTTGTGTGGGTGAACCTGTGCTAATGTACTGACCTTCCTAGGACTAATACATACTTGTGATTATACCCCTTGCAACCATCCATAAGTACAAGAAAGTAATTAAGGTAGAAACTTAACCACAGCTTTAAACTCTAAGACCCTTACGTCCCTTGTGTAATGGTTTCCTAACGGGGGTTCAGGTTTCTGTCACTCCGGCAACCCCTACGATTAGTAGCCAAATACACAATGCATTCCCCTAGGACCATATAGGTGAAGTGTCATGTAGTCGATGTTCACATGACACCACTAGAAGAAGTACACCACAACTTAAATATCAAACTATTGAATCTTTCTCAACACAACTCCACTACTAACAACATGACTTCTCCCATGTCCTCAAGAACAAAACAAACTACTCACAAGACATCATATGGATCATGATCAGAGATGGAATAATGATGTATAACAATCTAAACATAAACAATAATTCAATGGTTCACTCAATAGCATCAACTACAAAGAGTAATCAACACCGGGAAAGTTTCCCCTATGAACTATGCAAGATTCAACGCAATTGTTACAGCAATATGGAGATGGTGATGAGGGTGCTGATGGTGATGATGGTGGTGATGATGATGATGATCCCGATGAAGTCCAGCTTTGTCAACACCTGGATTTTTAGTCCCAGATGCCCGTTATGCCATACCTCGCAATCCCAGGATTACCATTTTTGCGAGACATAACGGATTGGATATCACAGTACATCATCCATTACAAACCATACATAAGGTTTTACACAAATACGGATCTCATGATCCAGTCTTTAATACAACAAGCAGCGGAAATAAATGATAGCGTAGCGGTGGGGTCCATCTTCAGGGGTACATGCAATGCTGACAAAGGCAGATAGTCCTAGTTATCATAGCCGTCCTGCTGACCATCATCTTGATAATATCCTTCATAGTCTGGCCATGATAATAGCCAGGGACAAAAGCCATGAGTACTCTTTAATTACTTGCAAACTACTACTGGCAAGGGTTATGATTCTAAGTTAAAGTACTGAATTTAAAGAATAACTATCAAGTTAAGTTTGAAACCTAAGCTGAGTTCTGAAGCAAGAAAAGATAAAGTAAAATTCTAGAATCACTTAGGTTGGGAAGCTATTATCATCTACACAACCCTGTTGTGGTCAAGTCAAAGTTCATCATTCATTTCAAGTTATTTAGAAAACATCTGACAACGAAACAGTATGGCCATTCCATCGGTCCATAACCGCGGACGCGGCTATTCGAATAGTTTGACACTCTGCAGAGGTGGTACACTTTCACCACAAGATTCGATACATCTGTCAGGGATAACCCTGAATCATCATACTTAGTATGCAGATAATCAAACATAACCTTCCCTTTACACACCCTAGTATAAGCACCTCTCCTATGAGCATGGCCTCCCAACCATGACCATCAGTCATCTTGGGCACTGCATAGGTGGACATCATTGAGAGGTAGCCTCATCTCAAACCTCTCCCATGAAGGAACTAATACTAATGCATATAAATTTCCAGCTAAGCCTTACCCAATTTAGGTAATGTGGTTGTACGGTAAATTTGGAATGGTATCGCATCCGAATCCAACCATCAGTTTTATAAAAGGGTTAAGGCTCCTGCCTCATCATTTTCATCATCATAAATCAATTGTGTTTCTCAACACATGTCAAAACATCTCAATATAATGACTCATCATTCCAAGGTTTTCACAATTCATTTTCACCAAGTGTTCCCATCTAAAGTGACTCAAGTTTTGATCTATTCTAAAACACTAGGTTAAGAGTGTTCACTATGGTGGAAAGGTGGGATCAATCTCATGCCATAGAATGACATCTAAAGGTTTCTAAGTAGGTCAAGTTTTATACTCTTTATGCTACCTTCAAAATTAATTAAAGAACTTTGTGTAAACTAAGGGGGGTAAAACTTGTTAATAAGACTTGGGGTACTAATAGTAAAAGGGGGTGTGATCAAAGTATGCTTAAGGCATCTTTACTAAACTATCTAGTTTTATTCTAGCTTTCTACAATAGCTTACTAAAGCATGCTTTGCAAGGGTTAGCTTGCCACTAATATCTTGCCTTGGTTGGTGCAGTGGTTGAAGTTTTCTTCTTCTTCTTCTTGGTAGAACTCCTCCTCCTCGAAGGCTTGGTCGGTACTATCGTCTAGAAATACATAGGGAGTGCACAATCACTAAACCATACTTAACTAGGCTAAGTAGTATTCTAAACCACACAATTGATGATCTATTATCATCCCAAACATCACAAGTTTTAATTCAATAGTTTCAACCTTTTATTTTGGAAAAGTAATTTCTACTCATTGAAAAATTAACTAAAATTTAATATTCACCACCAAAATATGGTATCATGTGGACACATGTCTTCACCACATATTCTAACATGTGGGAATGAGATTTAAGGGTTGGATCAATATTACTTTGGTTTAAGTTTATTATTTAATGATTTAAAGTGACTAGAAATGCCTATATAGCATTATTTTGGTACTAGTCCAAAGTCACTTCCTGTAAACCTTAATATTATTACATATTTGGATAGATATGATGAAATGTGATTTTTGAGAGTTGGAATCAACTCAAAAGCTAACTTGGTTGATTTTACGAAAATGTTTCATGATGCAAAAGCTTCTGTCTTCTTATTTTTATTAGGAGAAATCTATAACTCTAAATGAATTAACTCCAACAGGCTTGGATAGAGCATTTCAATACCTTTCAGAAAAATTTAGTTTCATGCAATTTGGATTTGTCAAACTCACAGAATTGAATTTTGAAACACTGGACAGAAACTATATTCTAACTAAAAGGAAAATTCCTAATTTGAATTTGAAACGCGCTGAACGAAATGGGCCCATCGCTCCAGCGCAGCGTGGGGCTAGCTTAAGCGAGGCCCCACCCGTCATGGAATAGGGGGCAAGGTATGGATGAAAGGTGGCCGTGCGATTAGAGGGTAGATCTACGGCTCACAGCTATCGTCCTCGTCGGAACAGGACACGACGGGAGCTAACCCTAGCGCGGTCGGTGAGGGTGCAGTGGGGGCGTACCGGGGATCCAGTAGGGTCGGCGAGGCGGGCGAACAAAGTGGAAGACGACGGCGGTTCTCCTGGTACAAGCGGCGCTTCCTAGGATGGCCTGGATCAACGGCGCCCTTCTCCTCCTGAGGCGGCGGTTCCGGCTGCAATTCCGGCGTCCTGGTGCTCGAGCGGCTCCGTCTGGCTGTGGGGAGTGAGAGTGAGAGGTGGAGATGAGAATGGTGTGAAGAGAGCTTGCTGGGGAGGCCTCCTTATATAGGCGAGCGAAGGGTGCAGAGCGGCATGGGCAGAGCTCAACGTGGGCGACGGCACAGCGAGCTAAGGGTATGGGAGAGGTAGGCGGACGGTGGCCGGTCTCCTGGCGATCCTCTATGGCTTGATGGCGTGGCAAGGGGCTATCTCTATAGGTCGGGAGCTTCCGCGCACTGCACGGTGGCCGCAGGTGCTCGACAAGAAATGCGGCGGCTATGGGTCGAGCGGCGGCATACGGGCGTGTCTGGCGAGGTGCTGGGCCTGCTGCGAGTGCCGCCATGCAAGGCTAGGGCTTGGCGAGGCCGGTGCTGCTCTGGCGGACGCGGCGCTCCGGGGTGATCGGCATGGCGGACAGAGGCGTGGGCGCGAGCAACTGGGGCTTATCCTCCACTCGATTTTGGTCGGGGGCTGGTCGAGGCGGTGCGGTGTGATGGCGCCTGCTCCGCAAGGCAAAGGAGAGCCTTTGTTAAGCGGTCCATGGTCGACCTGGCGCATGGCGTCGGGCGGCTTGGCACTGGAGCAGCTAGGGGAGAGGGAGAGAGAGCTAGGGCCGGGGTTTGAGCTAGGGGGACAATGGGACCGAGTTAGGCCCAAATGGTGACAAGAAGCACTACACACTATAGTGTTTTGACAAATGTTTGATCTGTGTCTGCCACATGTTCGATGAAATGGCCGCAAGAGACCAAAGTTTGAATTTTGAGTTCAAAATTTTTGAGTGATCTCCACTAGTGCTAGGTAGTCTCTGGTTGCAAGGGTTTTGAAAATGGTGCTCAATTATATGGTTTTTGAAATAGGGGTGATCGATGCATATGCATTAGATTCAATTTTAAACTGTCATTTAAATCAGTTTACAGAATGTTTTTAGTAGATCAAAAGGTGGGCCTTGGTACCTCTGACATGGGTATGCCCTATGGGTACCCGATGTTAGTATACCTGGTCCGGCCCGACGGAAGGCCCACTCGACGACCTGCCAGGGTCCATGACGCCTATGACGATTCGGATGCTATGAAGCCCATATGGACACCGACGCCCAGCGCACAAGACAAGGAAAACTCAAGACTAGAGTTTGAATCTAACTTGTAACCTACTCGTATCGGTACCTGAGACCTAGCCTCCCCATATATAAAGGCTAGGAGGGTCCAACGAGGAGGGAACGACCTACAGACGCCATAACCCCCAATAGATAGATCTACGATCTCCACCTCCACAATAGATCTACAGATCTAGACCAGACTCATACTTTTGCACACGCATCCACGCCAGATCGAATCTGCGCACCCTGTAACCTTCGGTTCCGCCGTAATCAAAGAGCAGACAAGCAGGAGTAGGGTTTTCCCTCTGGGGGCCTGAACCTGGGTAAATCTCGTGTCCCCTGGTTGCTTGTCTGTTAACCGTGCCACGATCTCCAGCATCCCCATCTTCTCCAAAACCCAAGTCCATAACAATGGGCATTGACGAGATTAAACCTCGTCAATTGGCGCCGTCCGTGGGAACCCGCTATGGCCTTCGACTCCGTCGCGCGACCTGTTGTGGTCTTCATATCCTATGACCCAGGAGATCCTTCGACTTCGACGACAAGCTGCGGTCTTCGGCTCCAGCGATCCGCTGTGATTTTCGACCGCAGCAACCTTCGGATGCGGAGCTCGTTGCCGCCATCGACCCCAAGGAACCCGTCGCTGCTATGACCGTGGTCCGCCGCGTCGACTACCTCCGCCGTGTGACCCGCTACCGCGTCGACTTTGCCATGACAACCAACAAAGCTAAGTTTCCCTCTACTCGGAGTTGATTCTTTTATTTTTAACTCGACTGAACACTGGGCTGCGCCTCTTCGAGTAACCTAATGTGCCATCGGCTCCACGCACTCGAGCACCTCGAACGCGATTCGAGTAGCTGATTCTCGCTCGATCGTCAATCCTTGAACTCCGAGTGCCTCGGCAAGGTCGAGACTAAGGGTAATCAGGCTAACGAAAAGGCCTAGCATACAAAGGTAAAAGTGTCGACTCGATCGGCACGAATCTTCTGCAACAAGCGAGTGCAAATATTCTTTACAAGATACAAGTACTTCACAATTCTTTATGTTTTCTGCAGCTTACAAGGACATCGACCGCGTCGAGCTATTCTATTAGGTCCTCCAACAGGAGTCGACAAAAGAGCTGGCTACGCCATACAATCAAGACCCGAGTCGAGTCCCTCCTTGGATGGTTGCATCGCTTGATGCTACGAAGACATGACATTGGTCGCTCACCCGACAGAAGCAACGGTGTTGACTTCATCCGCAACATCGAGTCCTTCCGGCTAAACGCCGCACGACTCCGCCACGTCAACTCTGACTGCATCATCGATTCTTGGCTCCTTATGCATGAGACGCTGACTCGATGCACTTCCGGGTCAGTGATTTGTCCTCGCATGAGTCTCCACTCGAGTCTGCGAAACGACTAGACACTCAGGGGCTACTCCTATCAGGAGCGCTGGTCGCGCACCCGGTGTACTTCCGGGTCAGCGGTACGCCCGCGAGATTGTCCACTGCGTCTACAAGATACAAGACTCGAGTCTCTGCCCGAGTCTACGACTCCGCCAGACACTCGGAGGCTACTCCAAACTAGAGCGATGGTCGCACACACACAAGATCTTTGAGTCCTACGCCGAGTCTACGACTCCACTACGGACTCGGGGGCTACTCCCATAGGGAGGATTGATTCAAGCATCCGAAAAAAAAAATTGTGTCCTATGGACCTGAAGCAAACAACGGCTGAATTAAAGTCTCTCCTCGAGTCTACGACTCGAACAGACACTCGAGGGCTACTCCCATAGGGAGCGCTGGTCGCGCACCCTATAGTCCATTGTGTTGACTACGTCCACGATGTCGATTCCTTTACAACAGCCGAACAAATTCAGCTGACCCGATGAACTTCCGGGTGAAGTGATTCGCAACTTTCGACTCCGACATCCAAATACAAGGTTCAAGACAACTAAGTCTCCACCCGAATCTACGTTTCGGATGGACACTGGAGACTCTTGACATGGGTATGCCCTCACGGGTACCGATGTTAGTATACAGTCCACTGACGGAAGGCCCACTCGACGACCTACCAGGGTCCATGACGCCTATGACGATTCGGATGCTATGAAGCCCATATGGACACCGACGCCCAGCGCACAAGACAAGGAAAGCTCAAGACTAGAGTTTGAATCTAACTTGTAACCTACTCGTATCGGTACCTGAGACGTAGCCTCCCCATATATAAAGGCTAGGAGGGTCCAACGAGGAGGGAACGACCTACAGACGCCATAACCCCCAATAGATAGATCTACGATCTCCACCTCCACAATAGATCTACAGATCTAGACCAGACTCATGCTTTCGCACACGCATCCACGCCAGATCGAATCTGCGCACCCTGTAACCTTCGGTTCCGCCGTAATCAAAGAGCAGACAAGCAGGAGTAGGGTTTTCCCTCCGGGGGCCTAAACCTGGGTAAATCTCGTGTCCCCTGGTTGCTTGTCTGTTAACCGTGCCACGATCTCCAGCATCCCCATCTTCTCCAAAACCCAAGTCCATAACAATGGGCATTGATGAGATTAAACCTCGTCAACCTCATTATGTGTACTAGCAAGGGGTGCAAAGATCAAGAATTGTTTCTGTTAAGAATTGAGTACTAGGAATAGCCAAAGTAGGCATGAGAGTTAAATTTGTCCAAATGACCATTCCTTCATTTTAATTCTTTTTTATTTGATTTCTTTTAGGAAAAGTTTGGGAATGATGTAGATGATGTTTAATTCACCTAAGAAACATTTTAGAAGCAAAGGATCACACAATCATGGCAATTCAAAACAACTCCTATTTTAAATGCACACATATATGAATGCTTTCATTTTAAATATGGAAAAGTTTTTGTTAATCCTAAATTTGGATGATTTGATCTTTGATAAACTTGGATTGAAGTTTTGGGATGTTACAAGCTTGATGGTGGTGTTGATGGCGACGATCTCCCCTCTCCCGGAAGGAATTCCCCTAGCAGAAATCTGTCTGCCGGAGAGATCTTTCTCTCTCGGTGTTTTCCGCCCCGCAGAGGCGGCGAAATCTTTCTGTGGTCGCTCCTCAAGTCTTAGGGTTTCAGGAGGATAATATATGCTAGAGGGGAGTGCCAGGGGCGGACCAGGGCGGCCACACCACCTGGTGGCACGGCCTAAGCTGGCCCGCGCCAGGGGGTGGTGTGGGCCCCATGTGGCCCATCTCCAGCCCCCCTTTTGGCTTCTTTCGTCTTCTGGAAAAATAAGATTTTCCATATATTTTCCCGGATTTTTTGATCTTCGCGAATTTTGCCTCCAAATAGCACCTTTTCCATCGAATCTCTTGTTGCGTGATCCATGCTCCAAAAGTCATCAACCATGCAAAAACAGATGAAATAACATAAGTATCACCTCTCAATATGAAATATATCTGACATGGGTATACCCTATAGGTACTCGATCTTGGTATATACGGTCCAAATACATATAGGCCCATAGTGTCGCCAAGGCCCAGATAGAAGGACTCGAGTAACCTGCGGACCTCGATTGCATGAAGATCAAGAAAAAGCTAAAGATAGAAAGTTTGAAGGGGAAAACCCTAACTTGTAACCGACTCGACCTGCTACCCGAGACCTAGCCTATCTATATAAGGGCTAGGAGGGGGTGGCGAGGAGAAAACGCGCAACCCTAGCTTTCACAAACCCTCGCCAGATTACATCTGCGCACCGTTGTAACTTTTGACTCCCTCAATAATTCCACAAGCAGACAAGCAGGAGTAGGGACCTCTATGATGCCTGAACCTGGGTAAATCCTTTGTCCCTTGTGTCCTTGTTTGCTAGCCGATAGATGTCTCCAGCGCTCCCTCCTTCTCCAAAACCCAAGTCCATAACAATGAGTATTGATGAGTTAAACCCTCGTCAATTGGCGCCGTCTGTGGGAAAAGGGAGTGCTGATGTTGCGGCTTCTTCAGCCCCATCAACTGCAATCTACAACTCCGCAACAGCTTCGGCGCCTTCGACTTCACCGTCCACACACCGGCCACTCGCCCGGCCTTCAAATCCGTGGGCGACGGAGTCAGCTTGGCGATTGGGAGCTTCCGCTTCCAAGTTGGACAGATGGGCACGCTTCGCATGCCTGATCATCCGACAGCGCTGGCGATTGCCCCGGCATCATGGTTCCCTCCATCAATCAGCACCCTCAGCGAGCTCAATGCTCTGGTGGCAGTTGGGAACATGGTCAACGACATCAGTCGCGACTCCGATCTAAGCGATCTGGCCACTGAAGATGGAACCTACGGTTCTGGATCTGAAAGTTGTGGAAGCAACAGCTTCCCTAATCACTTCATGTGCGTCGTCATCAACGCGGGCGACAGCTCCGCCAACCGCGGTAATGGTGGCAACACCGGCAATGACACCGATCCACCCAATCGCGGCAACGGTGGTAACGCCGGCAATGGCACCGACCCACCCAACGCCGGCAACGGTGGCAACGAAGGAGCAATCGAACCTCCTAGCATGATCAACAAGCAAACCGGCGAACGCGTCATGATCAGGCTCAACGAGCAAGAGTGGAATCGCTGCCACGAAGCCCTACGAGGTGCACCTCTACCCTTCGGGTCCCCACAGGAACTGCTGATGGGCTACCACTGGCTCCTAAAAGAGGAATTCAAATGCCAAAAACAAGCAATCACGCAACTTGAGGCGCATAAAAAGGCAGCGGACAAATCAAGCCTTCGTCGTGCTGGACTCTCCTCCTACGGAGAATCCTCCTCAAGAGGCAACGAGTACCTCGCCAAGAAGAGGCAATCGCGGATGGCTCACCTCACCGAACAAGAGCGCATAGACGCCGCGAAAGTCCTCGACTTCGGCTCTATGACAGTCGACACGAGAGGCAACGTGGTTCCTAGGACACCGCAGGCCACGGTGACAGCAGCCACCATGTACCTTGTCAATAACCAGCCACCAGCTGGAGATCCCCGAACGGCCATGCACCAATCTACGATCACGGGCCTGGGGCTAATCGAGGACGTCCTTGACAAGGAACCGGTACCAGACCCAAAAAAGGGCAAAGCACTAGCGAAGCGCTACTCCTCGCCCTCGTCCAGCGATGACAGTCACGACCTGTCTCGTCGCCGCCGCTCACGGCGACACGATCGCGACTACGATGCACGCGACGAACTCACGCAGCGCAAGATCGACAAGTCAAGGGCACGACGTGCTCGGTCGACTGACTCGGAAGAAGAAGATGGGGAGCTCTGCGGCGCTAGATGCTTCAGCAGATCCATCAGGCAAAAGCGAATGCCTAAAGGGTTTAAACTCCCATCGGAGAACCCGAAATTTGACGGTCTGTAGGACCCCAAGATCTGGCTGGAGGACCACATCTTCTCCGTCAGGCTACATGGAGGCGATCAATCGCGATGCAATGCTTGCAGCTACAGCTGCAGGGCGCCGCCCGGGCATGGCTCAATAACCTTCCACGCGGATCCATTCGCAGCTGGGATGAGCTGGTCTACAGCTTCGTGCGCAACTTTAAGGGCACGTACAAACGGCCCGCCTCAATCGAAGAACTGAGATGCTGCCAGCAAAGATCTGGCGAATCGCTGCGCTCTTACATCCAAAGGTGGTCCATCATCAAGAACTCCATGGAAAACATCTCGGAAGACCGCGCGATTGACGCATTCAACAGTGGTGTCCGCCGCATGGAACTCAGGGAGGATCTAGGCCGCTCAAAGCCCCAGACCATCGACCACCTGATGGAGATCGCGAATCGGTGGGCGATGGAGAAGATTCGGTGAAGAATCGCGTTCACTCTGACGAGGAAGCAGAACTCGAACGAAGACGCGACCGTCGGAGTAAGAGTCGCATGCGCGTCTACGACGATCACGATGACGTCAACATGGTCGCAGCTGGCTACGCCGATAGACGCGACGATAACCGCAATAGCGGATATCGCAGCGGCAGATACCGCGACTCCGGGAAAACCACGCAAGTGTGGCAACGCCGCACTCGCGATGAAGCACCCGCGACCTCCATCGAGGACAAACTGTCTGGGCCATGCACGGTACACTTCTACATCGACAAGCATGATGGCAAGAGAAAGTCCAGCCACCTCCTCAAGGACTGCCGCGAGTTCCTCAAGCTACACGAGGGATTGGTTCGGATGAACCGCAATGCAGTCGAAAGAGGCTACGGAGCCGCTCCAGGCGTCGTGGCACATGGCGCACCACCACCACCACCTGGGCCACCCCCGAACGGAGCTGCACCAGACCAGCACCACGGAGGCGAACCGTACCCATGGGCCATGGGTACCATGATGATCCAAAAGGGGCGCCCCTCCAATAGGGTGCAGAAGGCCATCACTCGCCAAGTCAACTTGGCCATGCACTCGCCACCATCCACCACTGAGTACCTCAGTGGCGGTGAAATCGTGCATTACCTTCGACAAACGCGACCACCCGCCTCAAGTACCTCGCCCAGGTCATTGCCCCCTCGTACTCGAGGCGCAAATTGGAGGCTTCGACATGGGTCGCGTCTTCATGGATGGCGGAAGGGGCATCAACCTCATATTCGCGAGTACCTTGCGAGCAATGAGGATCCCTCTAACCTGCTTGGAGGCATCAGACACAACATTCCACGGCATCGTCCCAGGGAAAGGCGTATACCCCCTGGGCAAAATCAACCTCGACGTCATATTCGGTACGCCAAGGAACTTCCGGTGGCGGCGATCGACTTTGAGGTCGTCGACTGGCCCTCACAATACCACTGCATCCTCGGACGCGTCGTGTTCGCTAGGTTCATGGCGGTACCCCACTACGCCTACCTGCAGATGAAAATGCCAGGTCCCAACGGCGTCATCATGATCAACGGGAGCTTCGGCGATCAGCGATTCTGACGGAATTCACAGAATCTCCAGTCCTTGGCATGCGAGGAAGAGCTCAGCGATTGAAGGAAACGACGGACAACGATGCGCCTCCCCCGAGTAGGCCAAGCTCACCGACCTCTCCTTGACTCATCTGCACACAAAGAAGGTGCAGGTCCATCCATCAGATCCGCTAAAGCGGCCCTCATCGCCAACAACTTGAGTCCCGCATAGAACTCGCGCTCGTCAATTCCTCCGTGAGCACCGGGAAATTTTACTGGTGTCCTGCGGACATGCCAGAGTTCGTGGAATTCGCCGAGCACGCACTCAATGTCAACCCCGACGCAAGGCTACCAAGCAAACAATCGGTGTGACTCGAGCCATGAGCGCGGCGGTCGAATGGAGATCAACAGACTCCTCGAGGCCAAATTCATACGCGAGATCAAGGAAAGCACTTGGCTCGCCAATACGGTGCTGGTACCAAAAAAGGACACGGATATCCTACGGATGTGCGTGGACTTCACTTCTTTAAACAAACCTTAAAAAAGACCACTTCCCGCTACCATGGATCGATCAAATCATCGACTCAACCGCTGGATGCGAGTGCCTCTGCTTCCTCGATGCCTACTCAGGCTATAACCAAATTCGAATGAAGGAGGAAGACCAGGAGAAGACCGCGTTTACAACGCCCTTCGGTGTGTTCTGCTACAACACAATGCCCTTCGGGCTAAAAAAACACGGGAGCCACATACCAGTGGTGCATGCAGGCTTGCCTCAAGGAACAACTGGGTCGCAACATCCAAGTCTATGTCGACGACATAGTAATCAAAACCAAGGAGCCTCTCTAATCGACGACTTGCGTGAAACCTTTGCCCAATCTCGATCGTTACCGGATAAAGCTCAATTCGGACAAATGCGCCTTCGGCGTACCATCTGGGCAGCTGCTCGGGTATCTCATCTCCGCGAGAGGGATTGAGGCAAACCCGAAAAAGATAAAGGCCATATTGGCCATGGAGAAGCCAAAGAATATAAGAGGCGTCCAGCAACTAGTCGGACGAATCGCGGCCCTCAGTCGATTTATCAGTCGAATGGGAGAAAAGGCGCTGCCCTTCTATCAGCTCCTCCGCAAAGCTGACAAATTCGAGTGGACCAATGAAGCGCAAGAAGCATTCGAAGATCTCAAGCGCCTACTATCCACCTCGCCAGTATTGGTGACTCCACGAGAAAGGGAACCACTACTGCTGTACATCTCCGCTACCAACCAAGTAGTTAGCATAAAGGTTTCGCCGTCGAGCGGGCCGAGGAAAACAAGGTCCACGGCGTACAACGCCCGGTATACTACCTCAGTGAGGTCCTCACGCCAACAAAACAGCGGTACCCGCACTACCAGAAGCTGGCGTACGGCGTCTTCATGACCGCCCGACGACTGCGCCATTACTTCCAGGAACACCCAATCATGGTAGTCAACGACGGCCCATTGGGACATATCCTGAATAACCCCGACACCATGGGGCGAGTCGCGCTTTGGGGAATCGAACTGTCTCCACGAGACATCACATACGAAAAGCGTGACGCAATCAAGTCGCAAGTTCTCCCTGACTTCCTCATGCATTGGATGGAAAACCAACTCCCGGACAAGCCAGATATGTCCTACCTATGGACAATGCACTTCGATGGATCCAAGCGGAAAGATGGAGCAAGAGCAGGTGTCATACTGACATCACCTCAAGGGGACAAGCTAAAATACATCCTACGAATGTAGTTCACAGCCTCAAACAACGAGGCTGAATACGAGGCCCTGTTGCACGGAATGAGGATGGCAAAAGCCTGCGGCGCAAAGAGGCTCATCATATATGGCGACTCCAAGCTAGTCGTCAACCAAACAATGCACGAGTGCGACGCATTGAACGACAACATGATCGCATACCGCGACCTCTACGATACACGCGAGGGAGACTTTGATGGTTGCGAGTTGCGACATGTAGGTCGCGAAAGCAACAAGAAGGCTCTACCTGCGCCCCCATACCACCGGGGGTATTTTTCGAGCACATCTGCGAACGCTCCATCAAGCCAAAGCCCGCAGAAAAGAAAACAATCGTAGCAACGGACTCGGGGGCTACGCCACCCAATGAGCGAACGACACTCGATGACTTGGAGCTAGACACAGGACTCGAGGGACCAATGAGCGTCATGATGATCGAACAATCCTAGACGCAGCCGTACATTACGTACCTCCTCAGCAAGCGCCTACCGGATGATCCGACAGACGCACGGCACATCGCGCAACGCTCCAAGGCATTCGCCGTTATCAACGGCGAACTGTATAAACGCAGCATCACAGGCGTGTTACAACAATGCGTCTCCCTAGCCGATGGAAGAGCAGTCCTCCTCGACATCCATGAAGGGACCTGCGGGCACCACGCCGGCAGTCACGCCCTCATTGCCAAAGCTCTACGAGCTGGATTTTACTGGCCCACGACCAAGCGCGACGCCAAGGACATAGTCCAAAAGTGCAACGCTTGTCAGCAATTTGTGGACAAGCCACATGCACCAGGCACAGAACTATGGCCCATTCCATTGGCCTGGACCTTCGCACAATGGGGGCTTGACATGGCGGGCAAGCTCCCAAGGTCCTCGCAAGGAGGCTACGTCTACCTCTTGGTCGCAGTCGACAAGTTCACCAAGTGGATTGAGGCCATGCCAGTGACCAAGCAATCAGGGCACAGCGCAGTCAAGTTCTTCGAATCCATTGTCTACCGCTTCGGCGTGCCGCACAGCATCATCACTGACAACGGGGAGAACTTCACATCCAAGGAGTTCCAAGAATTCTGCGGAAACCTGGGGATCAACATCAGTTACGCCTTAGTCGCGCATCCATAGACAAACGGTCAGGTGGAAAAAGCAAACGGGCTCGTCTGCAGCGGCATCAAGAAGCGACTCCTTCGACCACTCGAGCAAGCCGCGGGTTGTTGGCCAGATGAGCTCCAATCCGTACTCTGGAGTCTACGAACAACTCCAAACAGCGCCACGGGCTACACGCCATTCTTTATGGTGCACGGAGCAGAAGCAGTACTACCCGCCGAAGTGCGATACAAGGCATCATACAGTAGTCACATAGCGAACAAGAGTCATCTCTTGCACTCAAGACTCGTCGACCTCCTCGACAAGGCAAGAGAAATCGCCAGAAAGATCCACGATCTACCAAAGGTAACTCCGCAAGAACTACCACAAAGAAGGCTTCGCCTGCATCCTTCGTCGAAGGTGACCTGGTCCTGCGACTGAAGCAGCATGGGCATCTCAAGCTCGAGTCCCCCTGGGAAGGACCGTACGTGATTACAGAAGTAATCCCAGGTGGCGCCTATCGTCTTCAAGATTTAGAGACAGGAGTCGCATACTCCAACCCTTGGAACGTTGCACAACTGCGACGCTTCTACCCCTAATTGTTTTACTTTTTACATCGCAAATAAGGCTACTCAGCCACACATTGTACCTTGTACTGCTCTTCAAATAAATAAAAGCTAAGTGCCCCCAAAACTCTGTGTTTTCTTTCACTTTTGTCAATTTTATACTCGGGGGCTAGCCACCCTACCTACATCTGTTCTTCGAACAAATAAACGCGATATCCTGAGTAGCTGGCACATCAATCAAACCCCTTAACGCAAACTCAACCCAGCCGCAACGCGCCTGGCAGGTTGACAAAGGGATGGCCAGGCTAACGAAAAGGAATCGCATAGTGCAATGCACCTGACGCTGACAAAGTTGTTTGTACAAATTCAACAATAAATTATCTACAAATATATATGAACTTTACAACACAAGTACACTTATGTGCAGGATACAAATCTAGCTACTGCTGCAACAGAAGAACATTGGTTTGTTCCTCGAAGAAGTCGACAATCTCCTCTGCTGGACGGTCCACCGCCTGATAGTATGGCACCATATTCCAAGCAGATCCGGCCGGCGGCGCTGGCGGCCCGGAAGCAATGGCGGCGACATCCACGTCAGGCCTGTGCAATCGCACCATCGAGAGGGAAGCCTTGGCACCAGCCACCAACTGCTGCCTCACGCACTCGCGAACCGCGGACATATCTTGAAATTTGGCCAGGAGAGCCAGCAGGCTTGATGGAGTGTCATCCAACGGGAACATGCCCGATAGATGTTCTTCAAACACGATTGTGACTTCTTCAGGAAGAGCAGCACTCGCGAAGCGCGATCCTGCAGGGTCGCCAATGCAGTCGCATGATCATGATCTACCCAGAAGTATCCACTCTCTTGAAGTTGCTCCTGGGTGAGATCATGAAGGCGGATGGCAATCCTATCCTTCTCCTCCTGCGGACGGCGTGCACTAACAACTACACGAAGCAGCACCAACAGCATGAGTACAACGTACCATTGCGGCTAACTACAAAGGAAAAGATGAGGACAAGCAAACTAACACTTAAACTGGTCGCCCAGCCGCGTCACCTCGCCAAGCAGATATTGCTCGCGGGCGGCGGATTTTTCCGCCTTCGACTTCCACACGTCTGCATTACCACGGATCAGGGGCAACTCACACTCCAGCTGCTTCACGCGATCACGAAGTCGCGACAGAAAGGATAGCTCCTCTACCCTGGAGCGTGGTGGTGCCACTGGGTCATCAAGATATGGCGGATCCTGGTTTTCCCCCACAGGACCACTCGATGTGCCCTACCACAAGTCAAGACAAAAGCAAATAAGGCGACCAAATTAACACAAAGGCAAGGAGAACAGACGCATTCAACATAAGCATAAGTGTTTACAAACACACTCGCTAGCAGGCACGTCCTTAGGCCAAAATGGCAACTGATCAATCATTACAACAAGCTAACTACGGAGCGGTGGCTTCTTCGATTGATGGCCTCGGGCTTCATCAAGTCCGGGCGTATCGATGCCATCGACTTTCCGCCGCCCCGAGACAAGCTACCGCCTTCTTCGACGTTGAGCTCCTCCGAATACTTGGCAATGATTTATCAAGGAATGTCCATATTTGGCACAGCAATGCAAGGGAGCGAATACTACTGCCGACCATCCGCGCATGAGCATCGTCTTCAACACCGCAGAAGGATCTATTTCGACTCCGTGGGCTTGCACCATGGCAAGTGACATGGTCGTGCCAGCCGCGCGGAGGGAGTTCTTGTACGTGGCAGGCACACCCCCGGCGAGCGACTTCACCAGCTCTTCCACATTGTCGACCAGCTCCGCCTTCGGCATCAACTCCTCCCGGAGGCGACTAAGGGTAATCTTGGCCTTGGACAACGTATTTTGGACAGCGGCGCTATGATCCTCGACCGCAGACACCGCGCCCGCCAGAGCGTCATCGCGACAAAGGGCTTGCGGATCAAAACTCAAGTTGCCTGCATCTACACCGAAAATACACACATGGATCAAACTTCTAGTGCCACCGGCAAAAACTCTAGATGCAGAGAAGAACATCAATAAAATATCTACCAGTAAAGGTACCTGAGAGAGCCTTGGCGACTGAGAACAGTTGCTCTTCGAACCACTTCTCCCTGGCCACAAAGGAGGCGTGCAGATCCTCTTCGTGCTTCTGGGCATCATCAAGAGCCGCGATTGCCTCGTCGCGCCCCTTCACAGCTACGGCTAATGTCTTCTCCACCGTGGCGACGTTGCGCAGTAAAGCGTTATGCTCAGCTACATGGCAATCAATAATCGGCTATCAGTCGATTATACCAAAACAGAGAGAAGACAAAAATAATAAGTGTAGAGCACTTACTTTCGACCACGCGGTGATGCGTCTCCAGCATTGCATGATGGCGACCCATCGCCATCACCTGCTCCGCCACCTGCGCGGCTTCCTTTACAAGGAGCTATCACACAAAACAAGGAGTCAGAAGAGGGCAGCAGAAGGCGTTGACTACCACATTAAAAAGAAGGAAAGATATACTTGCATGTTCCTCTAGCAACTCCGAAGAAGTTTGCTAAACCGTCATCCGAGCAACCACTCGATGCTCCCCTACGTGAGGAGAGCTCGAAGAATTGTGCCCGGAGTGGGCCGTCACCGGAGGAGAAGGAGCGCGCTCGACCTCTACCTTGGCCCTTGAAGTCGCGACTCCTGATTCTTTCAAAAACTCGACGTCGCCAGAAGATGACGACGCGTCTTGACTACAAGACCAAGTCCACATTGAGAAAAGGGCAAACTCCAGGGCAAAACCAACAAGAAGAAAACAGAAAAGAATGAATGACCCAGCAAACTTACCAGTTAAAGTTGTCAAGATCAAACGTGGCAGCCATCGATTCTGACGAAGACTCCTTGGGCAATAACATCTTCTTGTGAGAAGACGGTGCCACAACCCTCACAGGAACGGCTGGAATTGGCGACTCCGTGCCAACAGCCACGCCTCCTGGAGTCGAAGGAGTCGACGCGTCGAAGTCCTTGCTACGCGAACGCTTGCGAGTATCCGGGCTCTCGGACTCGGGGGCTTCCTCTTCCACATCAGAAGGGACAGTCGAATCAGACTCGTACTCTTCCAAAGCTTCACGAGGAATAATCCCCTCAAGGAGAGGAGGCATACAAGGCGACACCGCCCAATCCTGCATACAAACAGTGAAGATCAACAAACATAACATGTAAGCAACAGAAAATGCAATCACAAAAATAAGCTACTGCGTAGCACAATTGTACCTCAGGAGAAAGATTCAAAGCATCGAAAGGAGGAACGACTGGTTCATTCGGAAGCACATCCTTGAAGGTGTACTTCGTGACCAGTCGCACCCTCTTATCTACCTCACTCGCGGACATGCCATCAGCAGACACACGAGTGGCATCATCAGCGCCACCCCATTGAAACATGGGATGGACCCTGGCCTGGAGAGGCTGGACGCGACGATGCAACCAAGTCCTGACAAGGGCGCAACCTCCCTCTTCTGCGCCTATGCGACTCTCGAGGTCGCAGACGCGTTGATATAGCATGTCTGTCTCCGCGAGTTTGGAAGGCATGATCACGTTCTTCCAAAAATGCATCTTCTTGCAGGGAGTCGCGGGATCGAAAGGCGCGAGTCCAAAGTGCTCGTCCTTGGCCTTCTGGTCGCGAACATAGAACCATTTGTCCCTCCATCCCTGGACGGACTTGGTAAGCTTGATGTCGAAGTAGGTGGCGGATGGGTCAACGTGGATACCGCAACCACCTACGTCATAAACTAAAGAGCCAGAAGCGGACTGGCGCTTCAATTTAAACAAGCGCTTGAAAAGGCCAAAGTGCGGCTCAATTCTGAGCCAGCACTTGCAAAGAGTAATGAAACAGGTGATGTGGAGAATCGAGTTTGGGGACAGCTGATGGAGCTGGAGCCCGTAGAAACAAAGGAGACCCCTAAGAAATGGGTGGAGAGGCAAAGAAAGGCCGCGAATGACGCATGCAAGAAACATCACTCGAAAACCAGCGGGAGGCACAGGAATGGTCTCACCGCTGGGAACGCGCGCATCAGCGACTGCCGCAGAAATAACTCCATCCTGGCGAAGAAGACGGAGATCCGATGCCTTGATGATGGAAGGGCGCCATGCACCATTTGTCACGCGGGTGCCCGCGACCTTCTTCTTCCCGCCGGCGGCGGCGCTGGTGCCCGCAGCAGCGGAGCCACCCTTCTTCTTCGTCGCGGCAACGGTGGCCGCGGAATCAGCGGCAGCACCTCCTTTCTTCTTTCCCATTGCACGGCGGCGATGAGAGCGCAGAAAGTAACTTGGAAATGAACGGAGGTGGTCCAGCGCTGTGGAGGAGACGAGCGCAGGAAAGCAGAAGAACATCAGCAATGGCAATGGCAACGAGGACGAAAAAGTGCAGATGAAAACTTACCACCGCAGCGCCGCTATTTAACCCCTGGAAGATGCAATCCAATGGTTGACAAAAACCCTATTAGACACGTGGCGCACATCGCGTTGGACACGTGGAGAAGAGGAAGCACGAACCGTCCCCCCACTTCTACCATTACGCGCGGAAATCGAGGAGGCACAGTTAAAAATAAGATTACGCACGCCCAGTCAAATCAAAGTCAGAAAGTGGGACCCACCGCTCGTCACGTCTCGTCAAAATCGCTCACGCGGGCAACTGAGGTCATACAAACGTCAGCACTGACGTCACCAAGGCTACGCGGTGGAAAACTTCGACTATTTTTAGTCCTTGCTGGAGTCTTCGACTCCACCAAGCACTCGGGAGCTACTCCCATAGGGAGCGCTGGCCGCGCACCCTACGACTTTTTATTTTCTTGTTGCAAGCATGAAGACAATCACAAAGGCAAACCCAACCACTCGAAACACAATTCGATTATGGACATGGGTTACTCCCATAGGGAGCGTCGGAAACAAATTCGACTGAAACAAGCACGCAAAAGACGACAGCAGTCGCGAAAATATTTAGTCCCTGCCTGAGTTATCGACTGAAACAAATAAGCAAAAAGACGACCGCAGTCGCAAAAGTTCTTTAGTCCCTGTCTGAGTCTTCGACTCAACCAGGCACTCGGGGGCTACTCCCATAGGGAGCGCTGGTCGCGCACCCTATGATTATTTGCACAAAAACTGTGTGTTGATAACATCCGCACTCGCAACCTTTGGCGACACCGCCTCACAAATTTTCTCTACAAAGAGACTACGTCTCCTGGGACGCCCGAATCGTCTCCGCGATGATAAAATTCGGATGCCATGCTTACAGCGTGAAGGTAAGACCTGAATAAGGCCTGGCAACGCATTTAACTGCGCACTACCAGAAATATATCCGTGCCTACAGGCATGATGAACATGCCTTGACAGACGCGTCGAGTGCTCACACCCATATAACTGGAATTCGACTCCTGTAAGACCTCCGCGGCCTGAGTCGAATTAGGACTCGAATTTGAGTAGATTGCGTTGTTTCACCCTAAGGTGGTTAACTGATACCGATACTTTGGTTATATCAGGCACGTATATCAACAATCCCTATAACATAAATAAAAGCAGTCGAAAATATACTCATTCAGGCACTCAAAGACTTCAAAAAAGTCCTCAGTCGAATCTGCGATTCCACTGGACACTCGGGAGCTATTGACATGGGTATACCCTACAGGTACTCGAGCTTGGTATATACGATCCAAATACGTATAGGCCCACAGTGTCGCCAAGGCCCAGATAGAAGGACTCGAGTAACCTGCGGACTCTCGATTGCTTGAAAATCAAGAAAAAGCTAAAGATAGAAAGTTTGAAGGAGAAAACCCTAACTTGTAACCGACTCGACCTGCTACCCGAGACCTAGCCTATCTATATAAGGCTAGGAGGGGGCGGCGAGGAGAAAACACGCAACCCTAACTTTCACAAACCCTCGCCAGATTACATCTGCGCACCGTTGTAACTTTCGACTCCCTCAATAATTCCACGAGCAGACGAGCAGGAGTAGGGACCTCTACGAGGCCTGGACCTGGGTAAATCCTTTGTCCCCTATGTGCGTGTTTGCTAGCCGATAGATGTCTCCAGCGCTCCCTCCTTCTCCAAAACCCAAGTCCATAACAATGGGCATTGATGAGTTAAACCCTCATCAATATCAATGAATAACAGTGAATTATGACATAGAATAGTGATGCAAAATGGACGTATCATAGTCGTGGCTCTAGAGGAATCGCAAAAGCGCGAGGAAGACCTGCATGCTTCTACTGCTGAGAGGGAGAAGTTGTTTGTAGAACAAGTTTTCTCGTTTGTGAAAGCACTCTCAGGTATTATACTGCTTCACTTGCAGTTTTCCCTGCTTTTGCTTTCATGTCACTATGCTGATACTTTGTGTTCTTCAGATGCCGCTAGTGTAAGCTTCGACGCCCAAGCCTTGCACTGCACAGATGCCTTGGCCGGTGCCATGGCCGCAGTCGAGGACCGTAGTGTCTCCCTTCGAGATACGCTTGGGAAGGCCAAGGGTGTGCTGAGCCGCCTCCGAGAGGACATGATCCCCAAGGCCAGCTTAATCGGCAACCTTGATGGCTTGGTCGGGTCCTTCGCAGAAGGCATCCTGATGGACTTCAAGAATGCGCAATGGTCTATCGGCGCCACCATGGCACTCGCGATGGCGCAAGCACATGGTGCAGAGCTGGACCCAAGCACGATCTCTGAGGCGATGCCTGTCGACGCAGATGGTCAGCAGGTAGTCTTCCAGCCTTTCACCACTAGATGCAGTAAATATGGGCCTCGTCTCATTGAGACAGTCGCCAAATATTCTGAGGAGCTGCGGCGAGTGAAAGCGGCAAAGGCTGCGGCGTTTAGGGATACCATCAGAAAGTTTGTGGCGTAGACTGCCACGGATTCGAGGAAGCCCTAGAAGTTGAAGTCCAAGTCGAAGAAGCAGATTGTTCCGTAGCTGCCATTTGTAATAGTTTAGCTTCCTTTTGCTGATCCATGTTTTGTGGGGGTGTCCCTCTTGATACTTTTACCGAATTTGAATGCACTACTCCCTTTTTATCAATGTATGATTGGTCTCATTTGCCTCTTGCTTGGTTGTAATAGGGTCCTTCGAGTGGTCCTTCGAGTGATCCTCGTGACTCTCCTCCCACGGATGAAACCGCAGTGCAACCGCGTTCAAAGGTGGAGGAGTTGTTGAGCCATGCGCGTGCGACGCCTTGCAGCTATAGCTATAGGCATTACATGGTCGTGCTTCAACTTCCGCCATGCAGCCTGACGGAGGAGATGTGATCTTCCAGCCACATCTTTGGGTCCTGTAGGCCGTCAAATTTCGGGTTCTCCGGTGGGAGTTTGAACCCCTTAGGCATTCGCTTTTTCCTGATGGCTCTACTGAAGCATCTGGCGCCGTAGAGCTCTACTTCGTCATCTTTCGAGTCAGTCGAACGGGCACACCTTGCGCGCATCTTGTCGACCTTGCACTGCGTGATGTCATCACACGCGTCGTAGTCGCGGTCATGCCGCCGTGAGCGACGTCGACGTGACAGATTGTGGCTGTCATCGCTGGAGGAGTACGAGTAGTAATATTTGTCCAGAGCTTTAATTTTCTTCGACTCCGGTGTTGGCTCCTTGAGGAGGGCAGCTTCGACTAGCCCCAAGCATGCGATCGTAGATTAGTGCATGGCAGCTTGCGGATCCCCAGCCGGTGGCTGGTTGTTGAGGAGGTACATGGTGGCCGCTGTCACCACTGCTTGCGGTGTCTTTGGGAGCACGTTGCCCCGTGTATGCACCATCATGGAGCCGAAGTCGAGGACTTTCACGGCTTCTTCGCGCTCCTTGTCGGTGAGGTGGGCTAGTCGGGATCGCCGTTTGGTGGCCACGTAGTCGTTTCCCTTGGAGGAGGATCCTCCCATGAAGGAGAGCTGAGCCCGTCGAAGGCTCGACTCGTCCGCCGCCTTTTTGCGCGTGGCTAGCTACGTGATTACTTGCTGCTGGCGCTTGTACTCCTCTTTGAGCAGCCAATGGTAACCCATCACTATCTGTTGCGATGAGTTTAGGGGGAGAGGATTGCCCCGCAGAGCCTCTTGATAGCGGGCCCACTTGTTGTCGTTGAGCTTGATCAGCACGCGCTCTTCGGTGCGCTCATTCACCGTGAGGTTCGGGTCGCCTTCTGTCCCATTGTTGGTGGGCGCGCCGTTGACGGGGCCACCGTTTTTGCCATTGGTTGGTCTGTTGCCGGTGTTGTTGCGATTGACACCGGTGTCGCCTGCGTTGATGACGGCGCACATGACATGATTGGGGAAGCTGTTGCTCCCACAACTTTCAGATCCGGAGCCGTAGGCTCCATCCTCTATGGCCAGGTCACCTAGATCGGATCCGCGACTATTGTCGCTGTCCGTGCCCCCAACTGTTGTCGGGGCGTTGAGCTCGCTTAGGGTGCCAATTGGTGGTGGAAACCACGATGTTGGAGCAATCGCGGGGACTGTCGGCTGTTCAGGGAGGCGAAGTGTGCCCAGCTTACCAACTTGGAAGCGTAAGCTCCCGATCGCCAGGCCGATCCCATTTCCCACAAACTCGAAAGCCGAGCGAGTGGCCTGTGCGGATGGTGAAGTCGAAGGCGCCGAAGAGCTGGCGAATCTCCGCTGTTGCAGAGTTGTAGATCATAGTTGATGGGGCCGAAGAAGCCGCGACATCAACACTCCCAGTTCCCACAGACAGTGCCAATTGACGAGGGATTAACTCATCAATGCCCATTGTTATGGACTTGGATTTTAGAGAAGGAGGGAGCGCTGGAGGCATCAATCGGCTAGCAAACAAGCACACAGGGACGCAAGATTTACCCAGGTTCAGGCCTCGTAGAGGTCCCTACTCCTGCTTGTCTGCTCTTGGAATTATTGAGGGGGTTGAAAGTTACAGGGGGTGCGCAGATGTAATCTGGCGATGATTCTGGAAACTAGGGTTGTGATTGTCCTCCTCGCCGCCCCCTCCTAGCCTTTATATAGATAGGCTAGGTCTCGAGTAGCAGGTCGAGTTGGTTACAAGTTAGGGTTTGTCCCTTTAAACTTTCTATCTTAAGCTTCGTCTTGTGCTGCAAGCAATCGCAGTCTCCGTGAGTTACCCGAATCTTGTATTGGGCCCTGGTAACGCCGTGGGCTTCTGCCATACCTGGACCGTATATGCCAAATTCGAGTACCTGTAAGGTATGCTCACGTCAGAAAGTATTCAACAAATGGTTGGCCGTAGCAGGAAGGCTCAAAGTTAATAGACAATATCAATGAGATTATAATTCACTAGTAATATGAACAAATTCAAAAAGATGCGTAAGATGAACACTGGATGAACGATAGACAAAGTTACATAAGACATATCTATATCTTAAGGCTGATCTGTGCCAGAAAACAAAAGAAACAACATCTATATCAGTGGCTTACACTCCCTAAAAAAGGCATACACGTCCATTCTGACAGAAACTATTTGAAGTATACGATGGACAACGCAAAAAAAACTTGCATTCTTAGAAATGCAATACATGAAGGTAGCATAAAATTTAAGAGAGATTTAATAATAGAAAATGAATTACATATTAGTCCAGACCGTGATTTCCCAAGAATCGTTATACGAACTTTAGCATTGGTAGCATTCCATTCAACAAGACCGAAGTCGCTTCTATATGGTTTGCAGGTATACATACCGTGGGTTCAGGAACAAGACCTTGATGCTTCCTAGCTTCCACGTAGTTCTGTTTTTTGAAAACGAGTTAGCCCAACTATTTCCATTATCAGAAACTAAAACACTACGTGATAATCTACTCCTATAAGAAAACAAAGAAAGTAAACATACACACGCCCAGTAAAGAAGAAAGCAAAGAACAGTATAAAGTCCTGCCCATATGGGAGTTAAAGCAATGAATATGTAAATAATATACGGATGAAATATATGTAGTTGGTTAAATATAGAACTAATATTTGTGAAGAGGGGGAATAGAAAGGCTTGACAACTATAATACTGAGAAAATAATTCCATAAAGATTATGCAAGAAATTAGTAGTTCCATAGGCAGAGCATGGTAATTAAAAGAACGACTTGAAGTGTGCACAAACCCCAACAAAATCATCACTCGGTTAGAAACATGCATCAACCATAGCTGTATTATGCAAAACAACCTCTGACTAAAACCTATTGGCAAGGTGTGAGAAATCTCTCCAGCGTATATAACTACTTGAGAGGCAAGCATCACTTTTTGTACTCCTTCCATTCACAATTACCTCGCATCCTGAGTTTAGTTAAAATCAAATTTTGTAAACTTTAACCATATATTTAGGAAAAAATATTAACATTAACAATTAAAAACTATTGTATTAGAATTGTCATAAACCATATTTTCATATTATACGCATTTAAAATATATTATTGATCAAACTTTACAAAGTTTGATTTTAAGTTAACCCAGAACGTGAGGTAATTGTGAACCGAGGGAGTAGCTGATGTTTAATTGGGATGCTACACCAGTGGTCATTGACAAGACTGAATTGATGATGTATCTCTATCTCTACCGTCTTTCTTCTACCTAAAGAGAAAATTGTGTTCCGTTGTCGACCAACACTCTGTTGCTCCCTTCGTCTCGACCTCCGTCCCGCCTGGGCCCAAATGGGCAGGCCCAACAAAAAACAGCAATACTCCACCTCTCTACCGCGTTGACGCCTCCATCCTCCTCAAGCGTGGCCGCCACCAGATTCTCCATCCACCGGCCAAATCCGCTCCAAATCGATGCAGCACCGTATGAGGGGAACCTCCTGGCCTAGCACCATTACTTGCGGTGGCACAAGGGAGGTACTCAGCGCAGGGCCGTGGCTCTCCAACCCTGCCAACGAGGGCGGTTCCATAGTTTCATGGTGTTTTCACTGGACGCTCTAACGATCTGCTGGTTGTCGACGGAGATGACGTCCTTGAAGTGGCCGACGAAGCAGAAAATGGTGGTGCTGTTAAAGAGGTCCCGTAGGTGCCCTGCCAGGACCCGGGGAGCGCAATTTGGTCATCGGTTCTAATGCGCTCGCGTGGAAAAAGGGGAGGGGTAGCAGAGTAGCAGACCAGTAGCAGACCGGAAACAAAGGTATAACACTTTACCATGTTCACTTTCTATCTGCAATAAACAAATTGATCATGCATCTATTTGTTTCCTTTTTTCCTAGGACAATCTACCTAAAAAGAAAATTGCGTTCCGTCGTCGACCAATACGTCGAAGGCTTTCGTCCAACACTCTGTTGCTCCCTTCGTCTCGACCTCCATCCCGCACGGGCCCAAATGGGCAGGCCCAACAAAAAACAGCAGTACTCCACCTCTCTACCGCGTTGACGCCTCCATCCTCCTCAAGCGTGGCCGCCACCAGATTCTCCATCCACCGGCCAGATCCGCTCCAAATCGATGCAGCACTGTATGAGGGGAACCTCCTGGCCTAGCACCATTACTTGCGGTGGCACAAGGGAGGTACTCAGCGCAGGGCCGTGGCTCTCCAACCCTGCCAACGAGGGCGGTTCCATAGTTTCATGGTGTTTTCACTGGACGCTCTAACGATCTGCCGGTTGTCGACGGAGATGACGTCCTTGAAGTGGCCGATGAAGCAGAAAATGGTGGTGCTGTTAAAGAGGTCCCATAGGTGCCCTGCCAGGACCCGGGGAGCGCAATTTGGTCATCGGTTCTAATGCGCTCGCGTGGAAAAAGGGGAGGGGTAGCAGAGTAGCAGACCAGTAGGAGACCGGAAACAAAGGTATAACACTTTACCATGTTCACTTTCTATCTGCAATAAGCAAATTGATCATGCATCTGTTTGTTTCCTTTTTTCCTAGGACTTGAAGATAGAGAGTAAATTAATATCAGGGATTCCGTAATCGAATGGAAACTCAAGCTTTACCTCGCTTAGTCTAAAGAAGGTAAAGGCATAGTAGCTCTCTTTTATCAGATGTTTGTCCAACCAAGTGATTTCAGTCTCTTGGTGCATACTGAATCTCCTACTTGATGGTGTGCATTTGATGTTCATATTACAATGAGCTGAATTATTTCTAGAGAGCACAAACAGAGAAACTGCAAAAGACTAAGGTCCAAAAAGTTTACTGTCCATGAACTATTTATGTGCCTGATCAGCCTGTTTCAAAACTTGCACACAGGCATACCATGATGGAGTAAAGAAAGTTGGGTTAAGTTGTTTAAATTAGGCATCACATATCTTTAGTAATTTTAAGTGGTAATTGGACTAGCTATAGCAGTCTGATTAGGAATACATGCAAGCGTGTATTGCTGGGATATGCATGTAATGTTTGTGCACATCCGATTCTAGCTTCGACGATTTTAATCAGCTTAATTTTAATTCTTAGCTTCAACGGTTTTAATCAGCTTAATTTTTCTTCTTCCTCACTTGCTATGATCTAGGCAGTTGGTTGTTATTATCTTTAACAAATGGTTTCACTATTGGCTGATTTCTGAACTTATCGAGATATTTTACGCTGCATGTTGATAATTTTCAGTTATTAATCAAACCTAACTGATACTTTCAGATTTTCATGAACGCTCAATTAGTTTTTACGGTCAATCTTCCCGAATTTAGAGTGTATAAAATGGCTTAGCATGCAGTATATGCACTTTGGTTCTTCCTTACACGTTTCCCTCCTTTTAAATTCGCTATAGTCAGCAATCAAGCATATACTCCCTCCGTGTAGAAATAAGACTTGGGTTTATCTAGATGCGCATGTATCTATACACTAAAACATGTCTAGATACAATAGACAAATCCAAGTCACTTATTTCTGGAGGGAGTACAATACTTGGTTCATTGTCAGATCTCCTTAAGACTATATCCATTAGGGAATGCAGTTTCGCCTGTTGTTAGAGCTCTCCTTACTTCATAGATAGGAGTGATAAAAAAATCTGATCCTTTGATAGCTCCAATTATTAACTGCCAAAAATAAAGTGCAAAAACCCCTGATGACTACAAAAGAAAAAGAAAGAAAAAGAAAGAAAAACAATGGTCGGAAGAAAATAACATTTATTCTCTAAATAGCCTTGAGTGTTGTTGGCACTATGATTTGGTTCCTCAAAAAAATTCGACCCATACTGAACTGCATGTACATACAGGTGGTGGCATGTTGCCCCGAGCACACAGCGTGGTGGTCAAGACGCTCCTTACACCAAACGTGGTAATTATCGAGATTTAGGAGCCTGATGCAGCCCTCACTGATAACTCCAGGAAGTGACCTGAAGCAAAAAAAATATATGGTTCATTCCACTGGTCGCCTTCTAATCCTTCATAAACAATCTGCTAAACTATGCTGTCAAAAAATAAAATGCTAAACTCTGTTGCGGTTTCTTCCATGACTGGGATATGGATATACTAATTAGTGACGACCTGGCTGCAGCATCCTTGTTTTTGGGCAAGAAGAGAAGATGACGACCATCCCATAATGTAGCATGGATTAACATCAGTGTCTTTATCTCTTTTATTGCAGGGACTTTGATTGTCTTTATCTCTTTCGGTTAGTGTTGTTTTTGTTAGTGACAATTCATTTGCATGTGGGAGTGCGCTTGCTCTGGTGCAGGCATGGGAGCAGAGGAGCTTTGTGTACAATGCACGGTTTGTGTTCTTAAAAATGGCTCAACGCATTGGAGTACTTTTTTCTCGTGTATTTTTGTTCTTCTAGACATCCTGCACTTTTTTTGGCCTTTGAACAGGGACTGAACATTTACATGATCAGGTAGGAGGTCTGAAGCCGAATAGCAGAATTAGTGAGCTTCTGAAACAATTTTCTTACTGCTCCATGGTGGTAGAGATAGACTGAATTGTGGACTGTCACTTATGGTCACATTAGACATTAGGGTGTGTATATTACTCCATGGAGTTATAGGTAAACTGGGTGCGCTATGTTTATACACCGATAATATGATTTATTTAAGTTCTGGTAAACAAAAGCGAAATGTTTGTGTGAATGAAGTCTGTAACATGGGTGCTTATATTCCTAGCTCTGGTTAACTTAAATTCATGCTCTGGTTTAGTTATATCTGGATGGCATATACGACAGTACAAGTGTGTTTTTTAATGGTACGTGAATGCTCTATTTATGTTTACAAAATTGACTTCCGTTGCAATGGGTCAAAACACCTAAAGTAAACAAAGTATCGTCAAAAGAATAAGATGTTCATGTTATCGACAAAATATTTCGAAGAGAAGTTTAGATTTGACTTACCCTTGTGCATCATATTACACTGATTTTTTCTAATGCTGATGTTACAAATAAAGTAAACGCGCTAATGCATGTTCATTTTGTCATGCTTAACACATATATCGCATCGGCTGGATTTGTTTGTGACAGAGCAACGAGATATATAGATGGAAAATGGTTCAACTGCGTCATGCTTCCTTCTCTCTACTTTTTATTATGACTTGTTCCTTCATACAAGCATAAGTTCAGTTTCATTTGTCAAAGTTGACTGCAAGTTGCATCTATACTTGCCTCACTTTCTGATCCATGGCTCCTTTTAGAGTAAACCTGTTGGATAAAATTGATCCCTTACCTAGCTAGACTAATGGTGTGACTATTCTGAAAATGTATACACTTTTTAATTTTTTGGGACTACCTAATTTCATAACAGATCCATACCATGTGTAGTGTAATTTACCTAGCTTAGGTTATATGTACGGACTTGCATGTACAGATTATATGTACGGATTTTTTGGCATATGGGGTTCTCAGATTTATTCAAAGAAATCAAATTGCAAGTTTTAGTACAAACAAAATTTATACTTGCAAATTAGGAAAATGAACAGGCACAAATAAGCGTGATACATCTGTACAGTTAACAATAAAATAAGCTTATGAAGGTAGATGCCCATTTCTTGCTTAAATAGTGGATTCAACTTCTAAGAGTGTTTCTCTCACATAAGCAGAACAAAATTAAGAAATGAAGAGGTATCACTGCAAAACCTAAAAGTAAGAATATGCCAAATCGAGCAATCAAAGATTGGTTTCATTGGTGCGCATATAGTCCAAGCACCAATCATATATTGCCGGCATACATGGGCGCTGCTTGTACAACCTTGAGGGCATGGAACACGTGTTTGCAAATACATCATTATAATGGGACAAAAAGGAGAAATAAATACGAAAGACATGAAACTGGGATATTCAGATATATATTTCAGGAGACCGCAGATTTACCTAGTTATTGGCTTTTTTGCTAAAAAGAAAGCATGTCACGAGCAAACTCACCATCCTCACCTTGATCACAAGGTTAAAATGTTATTGGCGCCAATAGCAGTGAAGAAAACCATTGACATAAAAAAGGCAATACATCCGAGATAATATTAGACAATTTGTAGCTGCAATGGAAGTGTGAAAAAAATTTAGAAGCAAATAAAGGTGCAACAGAGCGATACATGTAACTATGGAATAAAGCCCTAATAAAGAGCGGTCGATTTCACGTTATCACCATGCTGGAACTGCAATCATGTGGCACAAATTAAATTAAAGCTACATACCAATCAACCAAAGTTTCGGAATTT
This sequence comes from Avena insularis, assembly GCA_023614405.1. Taxonomy (NCBI): domain Eukaryota; kingdom Viridiplantae; phylum Streptophyta; class Magnoliopsida; order Poales; family Poaceae; genus Avena; species Avena insularis. Next base: position 512,241,247 of record CM042690.1, read on the forward strand.
GGATTTTAACCCTTGTCTAAACTGGTTCTTGTAGTCTATGTGAGATCATACCTAGAAATGGTAAAATATTTACTCAAGTTCTACAATTCAAAAATATTAACAATGTGTATGATTAATAAGAGAAAGAGTACTACATTTTAAAAAAATGGAATAGTCGCAAGATTGGATTCATCCCAGTTAACAGGGCAGGACGGTAGAAAACCCGCGAGACACACACACACAAGAAAGTGGAACCCGTCTGTACATTATGTGCAAAACTATTAAGATGAATGTGGCAAGATATTATCAATTATCTTACACTACTTTTGCAAAACAATCTTTAAGCCTATGAATGAGCAGGGTTTGCAATATAAAGAAATCTGGGAGATACTACCAGAGAAGATACCTTTGAGAGGAGTAGAATCTTTATCGCCTAAACTCTGGCATACCACGACTTGCATTTTTAGGAACCTATGTGAGGGTTTAAGCATTTGCCGAGAAGAAACATTTAAAACATGAAAAATCAGTAAATACCATTTGTGGAGATAATTTCAAGAGCAAGATTTACACCAGTTTTTGTAGCTGAAGTAAGAAAGCACAGTGGCATATAACCAAAGATGTATTAGAGACTCTGTGATTTACACTCATTCCGTTTCAGTCCCTGTGATTTTACAGTTAATCTATTAAGTATAACATGGTGAGGTGCTGTAGCACAACAGTAACTAACTTATTTATTGTACTGTGATGACCCACAAGTATAGGGGGTGTATCGCAGTATTTTTGATAAGTAAGAGTGTTGAACCCAACAAGGAGCAGAAGTTGTTGACGAGTGGCTTGGAGCAGGAATTCTCTGTAAATACTTAGCAAACGGATTTTTAGGGTTTTTTGATAATGCAGATAAATAAAGTGCGAGTAAATAAAAGACAATAATAATAGATGCATCAAATGGCCTAATCCTTTCTTTAGCAAAGGACAAGCCGATTGTATTACTTAAGATGGCCAAACGTTCTGGAGGACACATGGGGATATCGTCAAGTGCTTTCGCTTCATATAGTTGATTAATCTTATTTAGTTTGATAAGTGTTGTGTGGGTGAACCTGTGCTAATGTACTGACCTTCCTAGGACTAATACATACTTGTGATTATATCTCTTGCAAGCATCCGCAAGTACAAGAAAGTAATTAAAATAGAAACCTAACCACAACTTTAAACTCTGAGATCCTACACTCCCTTGTGCAAAGGTTTCCTAACGTGAGTTTATGTTTTTGTCACGCCGACAACCCCTACGATTAGTAGCCAAATACACAATGCATTCCCCTAGGCCCATAAAGGTGAAGTATCATGTAGTCGACGTTCACATGACACCACTAGAAGAATAACACCACAACTTAAATAACAAACTATTGAATCTTTCTCAACACAATTCCACTACTAACAACATGACTTCTCCCATGTCCTCAAGAACTAAACAAACTACTCACAAGACATCATATGGATCAAGATCAGAGATGAAATAATGATAAGCAACAATCTGAACATAACAATAATTCAATGGTTCCACTCAATAGCATCAACTACAACAAGTAATCAACCGGGAAAGTTTCCCCTAAGAACTATGCAAGATTCAACCCAATTGTTACAACGGTATGAAGTGGTGATGATGGTGCTGGTGGAGATGATGATGATGATGCCGATGAAGTCCAGATTGATGGTGGTGTTGATGGCGATGATCTTCGCTCTCCGGGAAGGAATTTCCCCGGCAGATTTCTGCATGCCGGAGAGCTCTTTCTCTTTCTGCAGTTTTCCGCCCCGCAGAGGCGGCGGAATCTTTCTGTGGTCGCTCCCCGAGTCTTAGGGTTTCGTGGGGAATATATACGCCAAAGAGGAGAGCCAGAGGTGGGCCAGGATGGCCACACCACCTGGTGGCGTGGCTAGGGCTGGCCCGCGCCAGGGGGTGGTGTGGGCCCCCTGTGGCCCATCTCCGCCCCTCCTTCTGGCATCCTTCGTCTTCTGGAAAAATAGGATTTTCCATGTATTTTCCTAGATTTTCTGATCTTCGTGAATTTCGCCTCCAAACAGTGCCTTTTCCATTAGAATCCTGACTGCAGCGGTCCATCCTCCAAAAGTCATCAACCATGCAAAAACAGATGAAATAACATAAGTATCATCTCTTAATATGAAATATATCAATGAATAACAATAAATTATGATATAGAATAGTGATGCAAAATGGACGTACCAACTCCCCCCAAGCTTAGACTTCGCTTGTCCCCAAGCGAAAACTTAGCTCAATAAACATGACCTCAGGTTTATGGAGTGAAGAGTCGATAAAAGAATACAGACAAGAAGCGTCGTATTCATCAATACATAAATCATAATAGAAGACAACTCACTATTATATAACTTAACTTGTAATAAGTAAAGGAAACACAATAAAGATACATAAAGTAAATCATAATTGGTAATGGCAAACTTTGCTCTTGGTCAAAGAATAGTTAACAATTTGCAGGAGTTCAGACATAAAGGGGTTTTCAATGATAGCTTTCAAAGTAGTACTCACTAAGATAGGAGTAGTGTGCAAAAGAAGGAACATAATAAACATGATTGAATAAATCATCATATGCATGAATGAAACACAACAACTCAAAATACTTGCTGAGATAGAAAGGAATAGGTTTACTGACTCAACTAAAAAGTAAAAGATAGACCCCTTCGTAGAGGGAAGTAGGGATTTCAAGTTTCATAAAGAGCTTCCAAAAATTATGGTACTTATTAGCTTTCAGCTCTCATTGCCCCTATCATAATCATCTTTTTGTGATTAAGGTTAAAGTGATGAAATATGAGGATATGCTTGACAAGTTATAAGCTGAAAATCTCATGCCCCTTACTTACGAGTACCGTTCCTCATGCTACTCAAGTTTAGTTATAGGTAAGTTCTTGTCATTTTAAGTACATGTGTATCATAGAGAAACGCCAACGGGGTACCCCTTGCCCGATGATACGGAAGAATCCCCATATCAAAATGACACAGCAAGCAGAGAATGAGCATCTCAGCATCCTTTTATTTCCTATTTGCATAGGTATATTTTTTTCTTTTCTTTCTTTTTCTTTCCTATTTGCATAGTTTTTTATATATAAGGGATGCTTCATAGATGGCTCACTATGGTTACGCTGCAGGTTTCCACCATGATTAGGCATGACTTAGACCAGCCGCCCAGGCGTTTCTCTAACACATATACGAACTCCATGAGCCTTACAAGCTCCCCTTTCATTTCACACCGCCGGGATCCATAAGCAAAAGAACATGATATCAACTAAATAAAGTGCAATGTTGAAAGCGTTCCCCATGGTAGCATGGTTCTGCTAATTCACAACTTACAAAGCGCAAGCATATACGCAACATAGATGGGTACAATGGTTCAAGTTTATTAAGTGCAAGAAAAGTAAAGTGTGCCATCAAGTTTGTGAGGGCTTTAATCACTAATTTTCACATAACAAGTTTAATTCGGAAGGTAGATAAAAACATGAATTTACTTGGAATAGCAATAGTGCTAATAGGTAGGTATGGTGGACAGAAATGGCATAGGTTTTGGTTTAAGGATTGGATGCACGAGAAGCATTCCCTCTCAGTATAGGTTTTTGGCTAGCAAGGCTGGGTAGCAAGCATACGAGTTGAAGGAAACAAACAAACATACAAGTGATAAAAAAAAACATGCAATCTTCCTTGGGAGCACAAAAGATCTTAACTAGAGAATACTAAGCTTATGAGAAAATCAAGAAAGATGATGAAATTATATTTCTTAAGAGTACTTTTATCTTTTTCATTCAATTCTCATAATAGTGTTGCTACTGACCGAGCCAGGAATGCCAAAACCAACTAAATTTACTTAATGATCCCAAAGTGATACCAATACTAACAACAAGATCAATCATATAATAGTAATTGAAAACTAAAATAAAATATGCAAAAGAGTAAATGGTAGAACTTCTCATTAATATTCCATAATGGCAACTCACACCAAGGGGTACATAGATAACTAACGAGAGGGGGGACACTTCCATAATGCAAACCATCCTATATGATAACTTCTCTATTCATGATATGACTCTACTAAAAAGGTAAAAAGATAAAAGATAGTGATATGATACCGCGACACTCCCTCAATCATGGAACAAACCAAGGGGATGCCAAAACCTGATGACGAATTACTCCTTTGGTGGTGGTGGTATTCTCTCGTCATTGTCCGACTTCCGAGGTAAGGGTTCCCCATCAACAAAAGACATCCTGGTCTCCAACATCCTAAAACTAGCAACAACACTTATGTGTTTAAGCCTAACCTCATACTCACAGTTTTGATTTTGCACATCGTAGAGTTGCGCTTGTAGTTGGTTGGTTGTTCCGTGGAGTGAGAGAATTTCATCCTTAAGCTCGGCGGTCTCCTTCTGGTGCTTGGCGATGAGTTCAGAACTAATCTTATGGATGATATCCACTTCACGTTCCGCCATCTTCTTGTACTTAAAGACTTCCTGCTCCAGTGCTTCCATCCTGTCCTCCAAACTACCTTCACCTTTAGGGCCCTGAACCTCTTTTATCTGTACCTTCCCATCTTCGAGCAACAACTCCTTGGGATGAATTTTCAACTCACGCATATACGGGTTGACAATGCCCGCGGAGGAATCTTCCTTGGCTAATCCATAGGAATACACTGTGGCTTCAAAACTAGGACTTCACCTGTCAGAAGTAGATCGAAACAAAAACACGAGGAGAACACGATATACGAACCTCGAGGGATCCGGGGGATTATATGTTACGATTTTTTACAAAAAGGAAGGTACTGGGAGAAAACGGGTCGGAGACGGGCTCCGGGGTGGCCACACCCCTTGTGGCGCGTCCAGGTGGGCCCGCGCCACGGGGTGGTGTGAGTCACCCGGACTCCGTTTTCATCCCTCTTTCTTCTCATTGCTTTCCTTGTTAGATAAAAACTGGAAAAATATAAATTGACAGATTTTTCATGGACCTTGTTACCAGAACTGTTAGCTATTCGAAAACCGACTCTGCAGGTCTCTGAACTTGGTCTTTGATAAAATTTTCTGGAGTTACCATTTGAATAGCATCAATGTCTTCATTGTAAGAATCTCCAGAAATATAGTGCTTGTGTCAACACCCGGATTTTTAATCCCAGATGCCTGTTATGCCATACATCATAATCCCAGGATTACCATTTTTGCGAGACATAACAGATTGGATATCCCAGTACATCATCTATTACAAACCATAATAAGGTCTTACACAAATAAAGGATCTCATGATCCAGTCTTAGTACAAACAAGTAGCAGAATAAATAGCATAGCGGTGGGCTCCATCTTCAGTGTCACAGGCAATGCTGATGATAGGATATGATCCTAGTTGTCGTAGCCGTCCTGTTATCCTTCCTCCTGGTAGTCCTCCTCATAGTCTAGCCACGGGAATAGCCAGGGACAAAGCCATGAGTACTCTTTAAGTACTCGCAAACTATCACTAACAAGTAAGGTAGTTCTAGTAAGAAAGCTAAGTTCTAAGTTTATTTGTAAAGTTAAGTTTGAAACCTAAGCTAAGTTCAGAAACAAACAAAGATAAAATAAAGTTCTAAATCACCTAAGTGGGAACTTAGTTTTCATAGTCACAACCATGTTGTGGTCAAGACATGTCACAATTCATTTCATAAGTCATTTTGAAAACATCTAACAACGGAACAGTATGGCCACTCCAACTGTCCATAACCGCGGACACGGCTATTCGAATAGTTTGACACTCTGTAGAGGTGGTACACTTTCACCACAAAATTCGATACATTTGTCAGGGATAACCCTGAATCATCATACTTAGTATGCAGATAATCAAACATAATGTTTCCTTTACACACTCTAGTATAAGCACCTCTCCTATGAGCTTGGCCTCCCAGCCATGGCCATCTGCCATCTCGGGCACTGCATAGGTGGACAACATTGAGAGGTAGCCTCAGATCAAACCTCTCCCGCGAGGGAACCAATACTAATGCATATAAACTTCCGGCTAAGCCTTACCCAATTCAGGTATTGTGGTTGTATGGTAAAATTGGAATGGTATCGCATCCGAACCCAACCATCAGTTTTTATAAAGGGCTAAGGCTCATGCCTCAATGTTTCATCATCATTTACCATTTGTGTTTCTCAACACATGTCAAAACATTTCAATAGAATGACTCATCATTCCAAGGTTTTCATAAGCATTTTCACCAAACATTCCCATCTAAAGTGATCAAGTTTTTGGTTTAGCTCTAAACTACGAAGTTAAGAGTGTTCACTAAAGTGGGATGCTAATCTCAATCTCATGCCATAGAATGACATCTAGTATAGGCCAAGTTTTATACTCTTTCTTCTATCTAAACTACTTTCTAAAATCTCCCAAAGCATTACTAGAAGTAAAGAAAACCTTGGTAAAGTAAAAGGTAAAACTTGGGATGGGTATAAATCCAAAGGTATAACCAAAGCATGCCTAATGCATCTTGCTTAGGTTATCTATATTGCAAGGGTTAGCTTGCATTATTAATGATGGCTTGCAAGTATTATCTTGCCAATAATAGCTTGCCTTGATTTGTGTAGTGGTTGAAATTCTCCTCGTCTTCTTCGGGGTAGAACTCCTCCTCCTCGTAGATTTGGTCGGTACTATCATCTATAAATACATACGGGATACACAATCACCAAACAATACTTAACTAGTCTATTTAGCACACTAAGGCACACACTTGATGATCTAGTATTATCACATTCATCCCAAGATTTAATGAACTAGTTCCATTTATTTTATTTGAGAAAAGTAATTTCTACTCATTGAAAATTAATTAAGATTTAATATTCTCCAATTAAAATATGGGATCATGTGGACACATGTCATCACCACATATTATAATACATGGGAATGTGATTTAAATGGTGGATCACATTTTATAAAGTTCAGGATTCATATTTAAATTATTTAAAGTGACTAGAAATGCCTATATAGCATTATTTTGGTACTAGTCCAAAGTCATTGCATGCAAACCTAAATATTATTACATATTCAGATAGGTATTATCAAATGTGATTTTTGAGAGTTGGAATCAACTCAAAAGCTATTATGGTTGATTTTTGAAAAAAGTTTGAATGTAGAAAAGTCTCTATTTTGTTATTTTTGCTATAGGTGATCTATAACTCTGATTGATTTAAATCCAACGTGCTTGGATAGATATTTGAATTATATTTCTAGCAAAATTTGAATCATTCAATTTGGTTCAGTAGAACTCTCTGAATTGATTTTTAAACTAGTGGACAGAAACTAGATTAAGTCTAAATAGAAAAACACTTATTTGAATTCTAGGGCCAGCGCGGGAAACTAAACGGGCCGGCCCAGTGACACTCCACGGTGCAGCTGGCAACTGACAAGGGGGCCCCGCATATCAGTGGCACAACTAAACGTGAAGCGATATGGGGCGATGTGGACCGTGCGATTAGAACCTAGATCAATGGCTCTGGCTCATCGTCGACGACGGACTGGTTGCCGGCGAGACTGAACCCTAGAGGCTCGGTGGGGGTCGACTGGGGGCTTACCAGGGCTCCAGCTAACATGGCGATGGGGGCGATCGAACGAGCAGACAACGGCGGACTCAGGCGAGGTCGCGGCGGCTCCTGGGGTGGTCGCAATTGACGGGCCCCTTTCTCCTCTACTGCAGCGACTCCGGTGGAAATTCCGACGAACGGTTTCTCGAGCGGCTCCGGCGAGAGGTGTGAGGGACTCAGTGGTGAGAGGGGAGGGGAGTGTTGTGCATAAATGGGACGGGGTGCCCTCCTTTTATAGGTCGACGAGGAGACCGTGGGGTGCGACGGTGGTACAGGGCGCTAGAGGCATGGGCGAGGTAGGTAGACGGTGGCTTGCCTCCTGGCGGTCAGCTATGGTGCAATGGTGCAGCTATGGGCGATGGTATGTGGTCGGGAAAGGCTGGCGCTCTGAGCGGCAGAGGCGGTGCTCGACGCGGCGTGCGGTGGCTCCTGGTCGCGCGGCGGGAAAAGGGCATGTCTGGTGGCGTGCTGGGGTTATGGCCGAGTGGCGCGTGCAAGCTGGGGTCGAGGCGCGGCTTGTGCTGGCCTGTCGGGGACGGCGCTCTGGCGTGCTCCGTGCATGGCGTAGAGGCTCGGTGCGCGGGCGCTCCTCGGTGGTCCAGTGGCTGGCATTGCTCGGGGAAGGGACAATAGGTGGCGGTGCTATCACGCCTACCTCCCAAGCACGACGGAAGGGGGATGGGTGGTCTGCTGTGAGCTGCCCGTGCTCGACCGGCGGGCATGGCTTTGGGATGGCGCGGCATTGGTGCGTATAGTGAAGAGGGCTAGGATTACAGGCTGTGGTTGGTGCTGGGGTGACCAGGGGACAAAGTTTTAACCAAATTGCTCGACAATGCATTGATCAAAACACTGTTAGTCAGGCAGGTTTTTCTGTGATCACAAGGTGTTCGACAGAATGGCCGCAAGAAACTTTTATTTGAATTTGGAAATGATTTTTGGTGTGTGACTTGATCTCATGCTTGGTAGTCTGTGTTTGCTTGGGATTGTCAAGGTGAACTCATTTGAGTGGTTTTTGAAAAAGTGGGATCTATGCATATGAAATGGATTCCATTTTCAAAGAGTAAGAATTGTTTCTATTTGAATTTGACTTCTAGGAACACCTAAAGTGGCCTAGTGGATTAAAATGGCAAAAGTGACCATTTGCCTTTATTAATTCCATTTGATTTCTTTTTCTTTGGATTTTGTTTTTAAATTATCTATATGATGTGGCATTCATCTTTGAATCATTTTACAACCATTAGAACAAACTAACATGGCATTTCCAAACAATTCTATATTAATGCAACACACATATGCATTCCTATTTATTTTAATTATAAAAAGTTTTTGTTAACCCTAAATTGGGTGATTTGGATCTTGATAATATTGATTAAAGTTTTGGGATGTTACAAACCTGCCCCCTTAAACAAAATCTCATCTCGAGATTCAACAAAGAAAACTAGGAACTAAAGAGATCTGGAAACTCAGTCCTAATGTAATCTTCTCGCTCCCAAGTGGCTTCTTCTTCGATATGGTTGCTCCATTGGATCTTGAGAAATTTGATACTCCGGGTACTGGTGGTTCTGTAAGCTTCCTCCAAGATACGGATGGGTACTTCTCGATACGTCAGATCCTTGTTGATATCAACGGCTCGGTGATCAATGTTCTTGAATACTTCGGTCTTCTCTGACACTTCTAGGCATTTGCAAAGTAACGAGATATGGAACACATTGTGGATGGCAGACATCTCTTCAGGCAGTTCCAGTTGATACGATACTTCTCCTCGATGATTCAGAATTTTGAAGGGTCCGATATATCTAGGGGCTAACTTTCCTTTCAGACTAAAACATTGTGTTCCCTTCAATGGCGAAACTTTCAGATACACAAAATCTCCGACATTGAATGTTAGGTATCTACGTCTCTTGTCAGCATAACACTTCAGTCTGGATTGGGCGGTCTTGAGGTGCTCACAGACTTTGTGAACCTTCTCTTCGGCTTCTCGTAGGATGTCGGGTCCGAAAATCTGACTCTCTCCTACTTGCGACCAATTCAAAGGGGTACGACACTTCTTCCATATAAGAACTCAAATGGGGCCATTTGCAAACTGGCTTGGTAACTATTGTTGTATGAGAATTCTACGAAAGACAGACAATCTTCCCATTTTGATCCATACTCTAACACACAAGCTCTCAACATATCTTCTAAGATTTGGTTGACTCTTTCAGTCTGTCCGTCGGTCTGCGGGTGATAAGCTGTGCTGAAATTCAACTTGGTTCCTAATCCTTCTTGGACTTTCTGCCAAAATCTCGAGGTAAATTGGGTTCTTCGATCCGACACTATGGTCTTGGGGGTTCCATGCAAACTGAAAATTCTAGCAATGTACAACTCTGCTAGCTTCGAGCTCTGATAGGTTGTCTTGACAGGTATAAAATGGGCTATCTTGGACAGTCTATCAACGATCACCCAGATAGAGTCATTTCCCCTACTAGAAGTAGGCAAACCGGTGATAAAGTCCATTCCGACGTAATCCCATTTCCATTCCGTAATCTGCAATGGTTGCAATAGTCCTACGGGTCTCTGATGTTCCGCTTTGACTCGTTGACAGATATCACACTTGGCGATGTAGCTTCCGATTTCTCTCTTCATCTTGTGCCACCAAAATTGCTCCTTCAAATCTTTATACATCTTTGTTCCTCCGGGGTGGATAGAATAAAGAGTATCATGAGCTTCTTGCATGATAACTTGCTTCAGCTCCGGATCTGCTGGTACACAGATACGTCCTTTGTGAAGGAGTTATGCCCTAGAGGCAAATAATAAAGTGTATTATTTGATATATCTCCTATATGTTCATAATACGTTTCATACTATGCTATAAGCGTATTGTCTAAACGTTAATACACGTGTGGTATGTAAACAAACCGTGTATCTAGTTACCTCTAGTGAACTAGTTCATTGGTCATGAGGATGGTCTGTGTTTCAAGATCATGGGCATTTATGCCAACTGACGATGAGGTCATGTTATTAGTTGAATAACATGATAGACAAACATCCGACCGTTATATCTTAATGAGATCTAGTTACAAAGTTCACCATTGATGATAAAACAAAGAGAACCTCGCAACCTGATCCTTTGACTGTGCGGTAATACAAATCACCATTCTGGAAGAAGCTTAGATGGTTATCAAGAATCATCTCGTAACTGGGTGATCAAAAAGGTGCCACTCAGGTTTTTCGAAGGGATGCGTAGAGGAGTACATATCAAGACCAGGATTTTTCTAGTCCATGTAACGGACATATACATGTGGCCATCTCGGTGATGTTGCATTGATGAAGCTTGCAAGCATGTGACTAGGTCACGGAATGCAACGACATGAGAACGATAAAACAAGTTCATCGGTAACGAGATCGAACTAAGGTATGGAGATACCGAAGATCAAGTCTCGGATGAATTAGGTATCGAATGACAAAGGGAATGGGGAACGACTATCTCACGGTTTGAGCGATTGTATTCATGAAACACACGGGGGTCACATGGCCATCCAGGTCCCTCTATTGATCATTGATATGAGAGTGGTCTCTATCATGTCCGTAGTGTTTCTGAACCGAAGGATGTCACGCTTAAGGGTAGGGACGCTTAGGGTAGATGAGGTATCATATGAGAAATAGAGAGAGAGAAACCGGAATAGTTTCGGTAACACCCAATGGAGATCGGAAGGGGTCCGAAAGGTGTTCCGGAGTAAAGGAATAATATAATATGTGTATTTGAATATTAATTGGAGAATTAATATTAATTTTTTTTATTTATTTTAAAAGGATCCATATTGCTAATGGGCCTCACCCGAAGGGAGGCCCAATAGGGCAAGGCGCATAGGGAGTGGGGGCCGGCCGGCCTAGAGATGATGGGCCTCCCCAGTGGGGCCCAACTAGGGCCATCGGCTGCCCCTAGGTGGCCGGCAGGTGTGGGGATTAGTCCCACACCACCTGGCCCTTGGGTGGTGCCCCCTCCTAATATATAAAGGGGTCCCTCTCCCTCTTTGGAATCACCCATTCCTCTCATTCTCTATCTCTCTCATCCTCTGAGGACTTCCCCGTAATATTGGGGAGGACCTAGTGGTTGAGTTCTCCACCTTCACACTACCGTCGTGTGATCGGCGATCCGGCATCTACTTCTTCCGCTGCTCGGCTGGATCGGAGTTCTGTTGACTTCTCCTACACCGGACGTGTGACGAACTTCGGAGGCACCACACTTGGGGTGCTTCTCGTCTTCATCAATATACGCCTTCCTACGTAAGGCGTGCCTCTGTCTACAAAGGTATGAATACTGTATTCCTTCTTCGTTACTTATGTCTACATAGTATAGATCCTGGTATTAGTGTTCGAGTAGATAGAATTTTTTTGTTTTCTGCTACGGAACCCAACAGTGGTATCAGAGCGGGTCTATGGGTAGACATGTCGTACGGATAGAACACATAGCAATATGTGGGCATTGATTCTCTTGTTGCTACCCTATTTAGTGTTATTGTTCATATCGCGACACTGTTTGATGAAGCGGCCCCCAACCGACCTCACGTGGTGATTCACGAGACTGGTCCACAAATCAAAGTGGCTTAGGGGGTGTCTGTCTCTCTGCAGTAGTTGATATGGCATTGACACTGGAGGGCCCTGAAAAGGGAAGAAGAACGGCAATCATTGAATCCATGTTGTGGCTCGACGTTCGTAGGTGGGAAGGGGTTCTACTGTGAAAGCCCTAAAGCCGGGTAAAACATGCAATAGTTAATATAGAGGCGTCTGTCTTCATTATTGCATAGGGGCAAGTATTATAACATGACATTGACAAGTTTGTGAAACTTTAAGGCTATTGATGATGATCATAAAGCTATAACCATGTCATAACACTTTACTTTTGAAGTATTACTTATTGTGCTAGTATACTTACTAGACGGTAGCATAATAAGATAATCCCTCATAGTATTCCAGTTATTGTATTCCCCTTGTGTGTGCACCACCAAGAAAGTTCTTCGGTATGAGGCGATCCAGGGTTATAGGCCTGGGTGTCAGACATATCTACGTTCGCATACGGTGGGTGTAAGCCATGTTGCACTGCGAATACACACGAGTTAGAACTGGCGAGCCTAGCACGTTATAGAGACGTGGCCTCGGAATATGTAGCATCCCAATTGTCTAACAATTGCAATGCTACTAGCCTAGTCTATATAGATGCTACCTTCAAACATATAATTGTTGCGTCATCATTATATCATGCTCATGTCATCATGCCTCCTTGCATTTGAGCATCATATAAAACCCTTTTTGATTTGGTTCTTCTCTCATATGCATTGTTAATTGTATTTGCCTCTTGATATTGTATTTGGTTCTTGATATATTGTTTAATGCCCAAGTTGAGTTGGGGGCATATCTCTTATTAACTCCACCACCTTTTTCTTTCACCACCTTATAATTCCACCATCCAACTAAACATGAGCTTGGCACTTATTGGTTTTACCTCTAGCTCATGTGGGTTGGAATGGATCCAATTCTATTCCACATGCTCTCATCTTAGCATCATGTTGTTTTCACAATATTGAAACATGAGAGCCACATGGCCACCTTTGCATGCCTTGTGAGTGGGACCTTTTCCTAGCTTCCATATGTGTGGTTTTGGGGTTATCATCATGTTGGGATATTTTTGTGGGCTTATTAAATACCTAGTGGCATATACACACTAGCAAGTCCCAAATATAATCCAATGTGATCATCTCCATATACTCCACTTGGAATTCTTTCTAAACTCCTTTGCTTGGGCCTTACTCCAACTTTGGGTTGCATAATAATAATGCCATGAAATAATATTGTTTTCACAAGAATTATCATGGCATTAAATATTTTGCATGGGCCATGCAAGTACCCTTTAAGCTTGTCATTTGGATTTTAGTTGGTTTTTGGGAATCCTCTCACCCTCTCATCTCTCTCTTTTAGCTTGAACTTATTTGATCATGCTTAAACCACCTCCCCCTCTTTTCTTGTTTTGTTTTGGTTTGATCTTGGTTGATCTTGGCTTGACCTTGTCCATAGAAAACCCTAATCTACCTTGCCCTCATCTAACTCTAACCCTAAACCCTAACCCTAGTCATCTAACCTACTCCATCATCATCACCATAACCCCCCTCTCTCCTAAACCCCACCATGACCTGACCTAGCTGGCCCCACCTGGACCCACCTAGCTACCCCTACACCACACAAAGAAACCCCAACCCGAGCCTGCCCTCCTACCCACGAGCTCCCCTCCTCCCTTGGTCCCTCTCTGCCCTCCCTAAGCTACAGGACAAGAAGGAGGCAAGAAGGAAAGATCTAGCCCGAGCCCCCTCTCCTCACCTTTTTCCTAGCTACCACCACCAAACCCATGTGCTCTCCCCTCCTCCCTCATCCACCCTCGCCTCAGAGCATCCAGAAGGCGCCCCAAGCCCTCACCCTTCTCCTTCTTCCTCCCCAAGCCGCCATGGCCTCTCCAAACCCTAGCTTCGGCCTTGTTCTCGATCTGCGCGACCAGTTGCTCTCCAAGGCCCCCAGGAGCACCGACGAGCTCCCCTGCGTCCCCTTCTTCGTCTCGAACCAGTAGCTGGGCCTGGACCTCGACGGAGCGCCGCCGTCGCCACCATGCCGAGAGGGAGTCGGTGAGGCCGTCCACGAGCCCGACGCCGGATCTCCTCCACCTCCGCACGAACCACCACGCCGACGAGCCCCTGGTGAGCCCCGCTACCTCCCAGACATGGCCCCTGACCTCCTCTCGCCGTAGACCGCCGCCGCGCCCCGACGAGCACCCTCCGTGCACCGCCGCGCGCGCGCTGGCAGACAGCAGCAGCAGCCGCGCAGCAGACGCCTCCGCTCCCTCTGTTCCTCTCAAGGTCCCGGCCGACCTGGTCCACCTCTGCCGAAAACCCTAATACGAAAGTTGTAGATCCCAGTACCCTCTTTGTTTTTCGTTTTTGGGCCGTCACGTTTCAACCAGCGTGCGCGTCGCCATCGTCGCCGGAAAACGCCGGTCTCTCGCCGCCGGCAGCATCGCGTCCGACAGCGTCAGCAGCAGCCCGCTGGCGTTTCGCGCTTAGCCCCCTGTAGTTTTTCCCGCCTCAACCCGAGCTCCCTAGTGCCCCACCTGTCAGCCGCGGAAGCGTTTTTGCAAGGAAACCCCTGGAAGGTCCAGACCATCACGGATCAGTCCCCCCGCGCGCCTGGGATCGCCCACGTGTCCAAAGACGTTGAAGGCTGTGGCCCCGCAGCCCTGGGACCCCCCTGTCATCCTCTTTGGCTAGTAGACCTCCGGGTGAGAAAAGTCTAGAAAGAAACCCCACCCCTCCAGCGCCAGCTCACTGTGCTGAGTCAGCTCTGGCCCTACCTGTAAGTGGCTGTGGCTAGCTAGGAGCTGGGTAACAAAAGTATTTTCTGAAATCTGTTTTCAAATCAAATCTTTTCAAATTAATTCAAATTCAAATATAATTCTGTTTTTAATTAACTTTTAAAATATGAATCCAATTAATACAAATAATATATGTTTTGAATTCAGAAAAATATGAGGAATTCAAATATGGCCTTCAAAATATATTTTGAACATTTAAAACTCCAAGTTTATTTAAATTACAATAAATGCCCTTCTTCCTTAATTAATTAATAACTTTTGTTTTATAACTCCAAACTTAACAAATGATATGTCTAAAATGATTAGCTCGACGAGACCTTTCTGTTTATGCATTCCATGGTTTGATTTGAAGCATGTATCATATAAATATATTGTATACAGCAACTAAAATGAGAATAAAATGGGACCAAAACTCAATAAAATGATTTAATCTTGTATCTCCCACCTCACCCATGCCATGCTATTTTAATGCCATGCAAATTGTGCATCATTCATCATGGCATGATTGTTTGCTTGTCGCCTTTATTCATATGCTTGTGCACTTTATTTATGTTGGCCCTTGTTTGGTTCTTCTTCGAATAGACGCTGAGCAGGGAATATATCAGGAGAACCAGGAGCACTACCCAGATCCTTCTCTCACTTCAACTGAGCTGCCAGGCAAGCACTACCACATGCTTGCATACATACAGTACCTATTGCCTCTATCTTATTCTTGCATCATTGAGTCACGATTGCATTAAATTGAATCCCAAGTATTGCATAGCCTTTACTTTTAAACCCCACCGAAGCTTGTTCCTCCATCCCATGAGCCATTACTACAGGAGTTGTTTGAGCCATGCAGTCGAGAAACGACATGAGTAGGGTATGTGAGTGTCTGATGGATCACGAGGTACCTAAACAACTTAACCTGAGTAGTAATGGGATAACTAATGAAAGTGGCATCGGTGAGCCATATTTGCTATTTGGTTTTTAGGCTCACTTGTGTCCCGTAAGACCCCGAGTACTTGATTCCTGTTCCAAGAATATTCGCGCTATCCACATCCGGGAGGCTTATGGACCCTCCTGAGCCAGAGCTTGATTCATTCTTATTTCTTGGGGCCACAAACTAGTTTGAGGATTTATTTACTATCCTGTACTTATGCCATGCTTTAATGCTTTATTTAAAATTGTGCGAGGAGCACACTGCATCTTGTTAGGAAAGCGGAGTGTTTTCGCGGTGTCGACAAGCCCACCACATTTTCGGGTTCCAATCGTTTCACAGCCATTGGCAAACCTTGAGTCCGTCTCGAGTCAGCTAACTCCATTATGGTAGCTTAATGGGTGGCCCCAAATATTTCTGAATCCTGTGATTGCTTTGTCGTGGCCTCGTTGGGTTTTGATTTGGTTTTCCGAGGCATATCGAGTGTGTGTTGTTGTTTGTGCACCCTCAGGTAAAACTTTCAAAGCCGTGTCATGGTTATGGACGACTTGGAGCACAGTTTCTCGATCATAGACAAGCATAACTAAAGTACCGCTTTTAAATTGACTAGACTAGGTACCTGACTAGTAAATAGTGCAACACTCATGGAATGGATAATAAAACTGCCAACGGATGGGGGGTTGTTCGTCCGCTTCGTCGTTGGTAAGCGAGGAGGAGGATGGATCTGTTAAGATTACCTTTATAACCGTTATAACTGTTGTTATTAATTCACGGACATCCGTCTATCTCTGGTTAGGCGGATGGTTAGCGAGTATCTATAGAATTGTTAGGGTTTATCTTTTGCTGCAATTGCGTCACCCTGTTGTGTCCCTTTAGAGGCATAAAGACTTGCTGAGTACCCCTAGGGTCTCACCCGATAAATTATTGGTTCAGATGAACAGGTACACTCGCAAGATGGATACTGGGTGGAAGAGACGGATGATGTGGGCAACGATCATTCGGTGTAGAGATTCCGGGAACGGGGATTCGTGAGATCTGTGGGCGGGATGTGCTTATTTATGGGGCATCTTATGCCGATTTGCTTCTTATCCGTACTCGGATTTTGTCTTCCGCTTACCGATACTCGATGTTTGATGTATGAGGAGATATCCTAAACTATTATATCTATCTAGGATATTTGGATCTTGGTATGCGTTGCTATATTTCCTCTCTTTTTAGATGGAATGGCTCGATGTACTATTGTATGGTGGCTTGCATACATACTCATTTGTGTATGTAGTTGATCCCTTCATTTGCCTATTACGCCTGCGTTCTTGTCCTGATGTTTGGAAATGGTTGGGACGGCGAAGGTCTACTGTGAGTGGCTTTTGGGCCCCACCGTACTATTTCAACCATTTCTGATCATCCAGGCTCGTACTAGGAGCGTAATTCACCGAGGTAGTTACAATTGGTATCAGAGCCATCCCGACCTTCAGGGTCTCAGCCAAATGGTCGTTGTCTGTCTAGCAAATATTTTTGGTAGTTATGTATACTAGGGAAAATAAAACGCGAGAGTAGGACTGCTTCCACTTTTCTTCTTACCCACCCACCACCCTTTTCTGGTAAGGAAGTGTAATGTTTTCAATCCTCTTCTTAAAATTCAAACTAGGAATCACGTGTTCTAGGTTTCCGTAGTACCATAGAAAGTGTGTGTGTGTGTGTAATTCCTTGTCTATCTGTTGCATCCTTTTGTTATCACAATCTGCCTTTGGTTATCAACTGTTGGTACATTCCATACTGACAGGCTTTTGCAAACCGACGAGATCTATCTGATTCGTTGTATACCGGCGCGATCTATCTGACTCCTTGTCAACCGGTGCCATCTTCTTAAGGGTGTTCTTCCTTCTAGCAACCCCTCTTTCTGTGTAACCATCTGTTGCTAATCTCTATCTGCTAAGAGATTTTGCGCATCTATTGGTATTTTAATACCGAAAAATGCGGAAAATTTTTCTTTGATACATCTGTGTTTCCACACTCCTCTCCAGTCGTGTGTGAAACATTATCTATCTCCTTTTATCAGCATGTCCAGGCTAACTCATTCTTTTGTCACCGGCGCTTAATCCTAGAGTTTCTTTTCATCTCCTTTTCTCTTGGGCTAATTACATAACATGTGTCGATCCGATGCTGACGAGTGTAATTTGGCTCTCAGCATAGCTATATTCCACTCATGATAAGTGTCGATTGGAATATGGAAAAATGCTACCACTCCAGATTGCCAAAGATACTCCTGTGATTTTGAGTACACCGTGATCCTATCTATGCTTATTCAAGCATCCTTGGAAATCCGGAGGTTCTCAAGGCACTACGGCGGTCTATCATCTGTTTATCATGCTGCACATCTTTTTTTTAACTCCATATCTGCACATCTTTTTCGTCTCTGATAGCTCATACCATAAGCAAAGCTATATCATCGGTTCTTATCCAAGTTCTCCTTATCTTTGAAACCGGCGATCCAATCGACAACGTGAACCAGGTGACATCTCTTTTCTTCCGAAGAACCAGATAATCTATTCTTCCAGTGCATCTTCTTCAACACGAACCCGTGCTCTTAATATTAATCTTTCTAAGAGCGTTGAGCTCAGGAAGTATTCGAGCATTTGTTCGTTTCTCTCGCCTTCTGAACTTGATATTCTGGGAATATCTTGTTAATCCTTGGTGGTATATGTTGATAATATGCTTGCCTATTCTATATCAATGGAAGGACATGGAAGATCATCTATGTCTTTTCTCTCAAGCTTTGAGAACACTGCCTGTGTGCAAAGTCTCAAAGTGAGAACCCTGACTCTTTCAAGTCACCTATCTCGGCCACGTCCTTCTGCTAAATAGATCGCTTCAATTCTGGAATTAGCAAGTCCATTGTTAATCCCATCCTCCATCTTCAATCAATCCGGAGTTGTTCCCTGTTGGCAAGTTATCATCGCTGCTGCTGAAAGCTTTTCCTCAAAACTGCTAAATCTCTTCCCATCATTTCAAGAACAACATGGAGTTCTCTCACCTCAGTCTCGTCAAGTGATCTCTTGAAACTCTCTCTCTCTATCGTCTATGCTCAAACCACCGGAGGCCATGAAGACCTTCCAGATCTTTCGTAATCCTTCTGTTCAAGTGGTGCTATCTTTCTCTTTATCTGTGGAATCTGGCAGTTGTTCTCCGTAATCTTCCTTCATATCTTCCGGTGGCTGGTTACTTCACACATGACGATAACATCATCACCTTTATCTATCTTGAATCCGGCGAATCGTTTGCATCTATCCTTGTTTTCTAACAGAGTTACATGAGCTCTTCTTTACAATACCTTCAGTCTGTTTCGGTAGTTGGGTTGCATGGTTTTCTTATTCATGTGCGGAGTAATGCTTTGAGTGCGGGATGGAGTAGCTACCATACCACTACTCTTATCATTCGCTCTTGTACTTTGAATTGGTGAACTAATGTGATTTCACTCATTCCACGGAAGTTAGAAGTGGCCTTTATCCCTCGATACTTTTACTTCCGTCCTTGTTTTTCCGGAGTGCTCTCTCGAAGAAAGTGATCAATAATATCTTGTTGGTGATCTCGTCCTTTCTACACGGAGCAAATCTACAGATGTCTGGTGGAACAAACGCAAACTCTTTTCTGTCCTCGTCTTTCTACCGGTGCTCTACATCCCCAAACAAGATGGAAGGAAACTATCTCTCTCTTTGTTTCATCAATTCTTTCCTGTGGTAAAGCCAATTATGGTTGAAGCCATCATCCGCAAATCTATTGCGTTAGCCTCAAGGCTAAAGAAAGCAATAAGTGTTCCTACAATAAACTCCAGATCCTCCATATTCTTTGCTTCTCGGGATTCCACCATGATCTAGCTTCACATCCGTCTCTGGAAGTTATATCCGCGCACCTCAATTGCGTGATCCTTTGGGTCCTACCGGCGCAAGAAGAATCTAATCCGACGATGTCTAACCAAATCTTTCTGTTGATATCAAGGGACTCTATTGTTTGAAGGCAATAGTGTTTCCAAAATTCATTTCTAAAATCCGAGAGAGAATACGATGCTATTGTCATAGTGCTTCAAAACCTCTCCAATCTAGCTCTTTTCTTCCGGCGAGACAAAGATTCATCCTCTCTAGTATCGGTAAATCTTTAATCTTATCGGTGTGCCTTTCTTTATCCATGCTACATCATCCTGTCCTTTCTTTCTCAAGTGGTCCTTTTTCTCTTATCATGTTTCTTGAGAATACCGGAGCTATGTCCATCCTATCCTTCTTGTCTCACGACAATCCTTCAACTCTTCTAACCGTTGTTTCTCTAGCAAAACGCAAGACTGCAACAAGTCTAGCAAGTTTAGAAGGTGTAGTGGTCGCACCATTCCGTTCGACATCATCTTGGGAACGCAAGGGTCACCTTCGTTCCGAACACCCGCCTCTTCTTGTGTTGTTCTCTTTTTCCTAGGAATCTCGGGGCGAGATTCTTGTTTAGTGGGGGAGAGTTGTAGCATCCCAATTGTCTAACAATTGCAATGCTACTAGCCTAGTCTATATAGATGCTACCTTCAAACATATAATTGTTAAGGCCATCATTATATCATGCTCATGTCATCATGCCTCCTTGCATTTGAGCATCATATAAAACCCTTTTTGATTTGGTTCTTCTCTCATATGCATTGTTAATTGTATTTGCCTCTTGATATTGTATTTGGTTCTTGATATATTGTTTAATGCCCAAGTTGAGTTGGGGGCATATCTCTTATTAACTCCACCACCTTTTTCTTTCACCACCTTATAATTCCACCATCCAACTAAACATGAGCTTGGCACTTATTGGTTTTACCTCTAGCTCATGTGGGTTGGAATGGATCCAATTCTATTCCACATGCTCTCATCTTAGCATCATGTTGTTTTCACAATATTGAAACATGAGAGCCACATGGCCACCTTTGCATGCCTTGTGAGTGGGACCTTTTCCTAGCTTCCATATGTGTGGTTTTGGGGTTATCATCATGTTGGGATATTTTTGTGGGCTTATTAAATACCTAGTGGCATATACACACTAGCAAGTCCCAAATATAATCCAATGTGATCATCTCCATATACTCCACTTGGAATTCTTTCTAAACTCCTTTGCTTGGGCCTTACTCCAACTTTGGGTTGCATAATAATAATGCCATGAAATAATATTGTTTTCACAAGAATTATCATGGCATTAAATATTTTGCATGGGCCATGCAAGTACCCTTTAAGCTTGTCATTTGGATTTTAGTTGGTTTTTGGGAATCCTCTCACCCTCTCATCTCTCTTTTAGCTTGAACTTATTTGATCATGCTTACACCACCTCCCCCTCTTTTCTTGTTTTGTTTTGGTTTGATCTTGGTTGATCTTGGCTTGACCTTGTCCATAGAAAACCCTAATCTACCTTGCCCTCATCTAACTCTAACCCTAAACCCTAACCCTAGTCATCTAACCTACTCCATCATCATCACCATAACCCCCTCTCTCCTAAACCCCACCATGACCTGACCTAGCTGGCCCCACCTGGACCCACCTAGCTACCCCTCCACCACACAAAGAAACCCCAACCCGAGCCTGCCCTCCTACCCACGAGCTCCCCTCCTCCCTTGGTCCCTCTCTGCCCTCCCTAAGCTACAGGACAAGAAGGAGGCAAGAAGGAAAGATCTAGCCCGAGCCCCCTCTCCTCACCTTTTTCCTAGCTACCACCACCAAACCCATGTGCTCTCCCCTCCTCCCTCATCCACCCTCGCCTCAGAGCATCCAGAAGGCGCCCCAAGCCCTCACCCTTCTCCTTCTTCCTCCCCAAGCCGCCATGGCCTCTCCAAACCCTAGCTTCGGCCTTGTTCTCGATCTGCGCGACCAGTTGCTCTCCAAGGCCCCCAGGAGCACCGACGAGCTCCCCTGCGTCCCCTTCTTCGTCTCGAACCAGTAGCTGGGCCTGGACCTCGACGGAGCGCCGCCGTCGCCACCATGCCGAGAGGGAGTCGGTGAGGCCGTCCACGAGCCCGACGCCGGATCTCCTCCACCTCCGCACGAACCACCACGCCGACGAGCCCCTGGTGAGCCCCGCTACCTCCTGACATGGCCTGACCTCCTCTTCGCCAGAGACTGGCCAGCTCGACGAAAGCAGGCAGACGCCTCCGCTCCCTCTGTTCCTCTCAAGGTCCCGGCCGACCTGGTCCACCTCTGCCGAAAACCCTAATACGAAAGTTGTAGATCCCAAGACTTCTTTGTTTTTCGCTTTTGGGCGCCACGTTTCAACCAGCGTGCGCGTCGCCATCATCGCCGGAAAACGCCGGTCTCTCGCCACGGCAAGATCGCGTCCGACAAGCCAAGTCAATACCGGGCGTTGCAGGCTTAGCCCCGTAGTTTTCCGCCTCAACTCAAGCTCCCTAGTGCCCCACCCGTCACCATGAAACCCCGGAAGGTCCAGACCATCACGGATCAGTCCCCAGCGCTGGGATCGTGTCCACGCTGGCGTTGCTACAGCCTGTGGCCCACCACAGGACCCCCTGTCATCCTCTTTGGCTAGTAGACCTCCGTGAGAAAAGTCTAGAAAGAAACCCCACCCCTCCAGCCACCACTTCATGGCGAGTCAGCCTGCCCTACACCAGAAGTGGCTGTGGCTAGCTAGGAGCTTGGTAACAAAAGTATTTTCTGAAATCTGTTTTCAAATCAAATCTTTTCAAATTAATTCAAATTCAAATATAATTCTGTTTTTAATTAACTTTTAAAATATGAATCCAATTAATACAAATAATATATGTTTTGAATTCAGAAAAATATGAGGAATTCAAATATGGCCTTCAAAATATATTTTGAACATTTAAAACTCCAAGTTTATTTAAATTACAATAAATGCCCTTCTTCCTTAATTAATTAATTAATAACTTTTGTTTTATAACTCCAAACTTAACAAATGATATGTCTAAAATGATTAGCTCGACGAGACCTTTCTGTTTATGCATTCCATGGTTTGATTTGAAGCATGCATCATATAAATATATTGTATACAGCAACTAAAATGAGAATAAAATGGGACCAAAACTCAATAAAATGATTTAATCTTGTATCTCCCACCTCACCCATGCCATGCTATTTTAATGCCATGCAAATTGTGCATCATTCATCATGGCATGATTGTTTGCTTGTCGCCTTTATTCATATGCTTGTGCACTTTATTTATGTTGGCCCTTGTTTGTTTGGTTCTTCTTTGAATAGACGCAAGAGTGTGGAATATATCGTGAGAACCAGAGCACTACCTGCATCCTTCTCTCACTTCAATCGAGCTGCCAGTAAAGCACTAACTCTTGCTTGCATACTTAGTGTTCCTATTTCCTCTATCTTATTCTTGCATCATTGAGTCGCGATTGCATTAAATTGAATCCCAAGTATTGCATAGCCTTTACTTTTAAACCCCACCGAAGCTTGTTCCTCCATCCCATGAGCCATTACTACAAGAGTTGTTTGAGCCATGCAGTGAGAACAACATGAGTAGGGTATGTGAGTGTCGATGGATAACGAGGTACCTAAACAACTTAACCCGAGTAGTAATGGGATAACTAATGAAAGTGGCATCGGTGAGCCATATTCGCTATTTGGTTTTAGGCTCACTTGTGTCCCGTAAGACCCAGTACTTGATTCCTGCTCCAAGAATATTCGCTATCCACATCCGGAGGCTTATGGACCCCGAGCCGTAGCTTGATTCATTCTTATTTCTTGGGGCCACAAACTAGTTTGAGGATTTATTTACTATCCTGTACTTATGCCATGCTTTAATGCTTTATTTAAAATTGTGCGAGGAGCACACTGTACTGTTTAGGAAAGCGGAGTGTTTTCAAGGTGTCGACAAGCCCAGCCACATTTTCGGGTTCCCATTGCTCACAGCCATTGGCAAAACCTTGAGTCCGTCTCGAGTCACTAACTCCGCTATGGGTAGCTTAATGGGGTGGCCCCTGAAATATTTCTGAATCTGTGATTGCTTTGTCGCCTCGTTGGGTTTTGATTTGGTTTTTCCGAGGCATATCGAGTGTGTGTTGCTATTTGTGCACCCTGCAGGTAAAAACTTTCAAAGCCGTGTCCGCGGTTATGGACGACTTGGAGCACAGTTTCCGATCATAGACAAGCATAACTAAAGTACCGCTTTTAAATTGACTAGACTAGGTACCGACTAGTAAATAGTGCAACACTCATGGAATGGATAATAAAACGCCAACGGATGGGGGTTGTTCGTCCGCTTCCTCGTAAGCGAGGAGGAGGATGGATCTGTTAAGATTACCTTTATAACCGTTATAACTGTTGTTATTAATTCACGGACATCCGCTC
Source organism: Avena insularis (assembly GCA_023614405.1). NCBI lineage: Eukaryota > Viridiplantae > Streptophyta > Magnoliopsida > Poales > Poaceae > Avena > Avena insularis. The sequence goes on from CM042690.1 coordinate 512,265,494, forward strand.
ATCTCTGGTTAGGCGGATGGTTAGCAGTATCTATAGAATTGTTAGGGTTTATCTTTTGCTGCAATTGCGCCACCCCAGGTTGTGTCCCCTTTAGAGGCATAAAGACTTGCTGAAAACCCTAGGGTCTCACCCGATAAATTATTGGTTCGGATGAACAGTACACTCGCAAGATGGATACCGGGTGGAAGAGACGACGATGTGGGCAACGATCATTCGTGTAGAGATTCCGGAACGGGATCCGTGAGATCTGTGGGCGCATGTGCTTATTTATGGGGCATCTTATGCCGATTTGCTTCTTATCCGTACTCGGATTTTGTCTTCCGCTCACCGATACTGATGTTTGATGTATGAGGAGATATCCTAAACTATTATATCTATCTAGGATATTTGGATCTTGCCGTATGGCGTTGCTATATTTCCTCTCTTTTTAGATGGAATGGCTCTGATGTACTATTGTATGGTGGCTTGCATACATACTCATTTGTGTATGTAGTTGATCCTTCGGCCGACACGCCCGCTCTTGTCCCGATGTTTGAAATGGTTGGGACTAAAAGGTCTACCTGTGAGTGGCTTTTGGGCCCCACCGTACTATTTCAACCATTTCTGATCATCCAGGCTCGTACTAGGAGCGTAATTCACCGAGGTAGTTACAGAATACAAGAGACCGAAAGGTCGAGCATGAATCACATAGTTGATGTGATCGACATTAGGGAATGTCCACCCTTGATACTGCACTGATGGTTGTGTTTAACAGGGGGAGGTGTAGGGGATTGGGATCATGTGATCACTAAACGAGTAGAGGGGTGTTTGTTTAAGTGCTTTTAGTTAAAGCTTGAACTCATTATTATGAACATAGTCTAAATACTTTGCAAATCCTTTGTAGATGTCTCGCCCACCCACCTTCAACCTTAGCACTTTCCTCGAGAAGGACAAGCTGAAAACTGATGGAACCAACTTCACCGCATGGTTCCGCAATCTTAGGATCCTCCTAGTCCCCTACAAGTTGACTTATGTCATAGAGGCTGAGCTTCCGGCTAAGCCTGCAGATTCCGCCTCCCAGGACGAAAAGAATGTCTGGCAGTCCAAGGCGGATGATTTCTCCCTCATCTAGAGTGGAATGCTCTATGCCATGGAGCCGGAGCTTCAAAAGCGTTTTGAGAAGATGAATGCTTTTGAGATCATTGAGGATCTCAAGGCTGTCTTTGCTCCACAGGCTCGTGCAGAAAGGTATGATGCTTCTGAGCTCTTCTTCTCTGCTAAAATGGAAGAGCACAATAGTATTAGTGAGCACGTGGTCAAAATGTCTAGCTATGTTAAGCGCTTAAACGCCCTGGATTGCAAAATCCCGGAGGAGCTCGCTATAGATAGGGTGCTGCACTCGCTGCCCCTAGCTATAAGAGTTTTGTGATGAACTAGAACATGCAAGGGATGACTAAGACCCTTGCTGAGGTGTTTGCTATGCTCAAAACTGCTGAGGTTGAAATCAAGAAGGAGCACACGGTGCTGATGGTCAACAAGACCACCAACTTTAAGAAACCAGGGCAAAAGGGGAAAGGCAAGGGTAAGAAGTCTAAGAGGGATGGCAGATTTGCTTCCAACACCTCAAAGACTGCCAAGCCTGGCCCTAAGCCCGGTACTTCGTGCTTCTACTGTAAAGGGGATGGGCACTAGAAACGCAACTGCCCCAAGTGCCTTGAAGACAAGCGAGCTGGCAAGATAGCCATCCCGGACAAAGGTATATATGATATACATGTTATTGATGTATTCCTTACGAGCGCCAGGAGTAACACCTGGGTATTTGATACTGGATCTGTTTCTCACATTTGTAACTCTCAGCAGGATCTGCAGAGTAGGAGGCGCCTGAGGAAGGATGAGGTGACGATGCGCGTCGGAAATGGCTCGAGAGTCGAAGTGATGGCCGTCGGCACCGTGCATCTCTGTCTACCGTCAGGGTTATTGTTGGTCTTGAATAAATGCTATTATGTACCCGCATTGAGTATGAATATTGTGAGTGGGTCTTGCTTGTTGCAAGACCGTTATTCGTTTAAATCAGGAACAAATGGTTGTTCAATTTATATGAATGATGTTTTCTATGTTCATGCTCCTGTATGTGATGGTTTATTCTTACTTGATCTTGATTGTGATACACATATCCATAGTGTTGATGCTAAACGTTGTAAGCACAGTGACGATAATTCCATGTTAATGTGGCATTGCCGTCTTGGTCATATTGGTGTAAAGCGCATGAAGAAGCCTCATTCAGAAGGTCTTCTTGGATCATTGGGTTTCGAATCCCTTGATACATGTGAGCCATGCCTCATGGGCAAGATGACTAGGACACCATTCTCCAGAATAGTGGAGAGAGCTGTAGACCTACTTGGGATCATACATACGGATATATGTGGACCAATTAGTGTCTCAACACGCAATGGTTATCGTTACTTTGTTACCTTTACTGACGACTTAAGCAGATATGGATATATCTACTTGATGAAGCACAAGTCTAAAACCTTTGAAAAGTTCAAGGAATTTCAGAGAGAGGTAGAGAATCAACTTAACAAGAAAATCAAGCACCTTCAATCGGATCGAGGAGGTGAGTATTTGAGTTATGATTTTAACATGCACTTGAAGGACTGTGGGATTATCCCACAGCTTACGCCAGCCGGAACACCACACCGTAATGGTGTGTCGGAACACTGTAACCGAACCCTATTGGATAGTGTACGGTCCATGATGTCTTTAACTGATTTGTTTGTGTCTTTTTGGGGATACGCGTTAGAAACTGCCGCTTTTATTTTAAACCGAGCACCATCCAAATCCGTGGAGACAACCCCATATGAGATATGGTATGGGAAGAAGCCCAAGTTGTCATTTCTGAAAGTTTGGGGTTGTAAGGCTTACGTTAAGAAACTGCAGCCTGACAAACTCGAATCCAAATCAGAAAAATGTATCTTTGTGGGATATCCAAGGGAAACCGCTGGGTATACTTTCTACAACCAAGCCGAAGGCAAAACGTTTGTCGCAAGAAACGGCACCTTTCTCGAGAAAGAGTTTCTTGCAAAAGGAGTGAGTGGAAGGAAAATTGAGTTAGATGAAATTGTTAACCCTTCTCTCCAAATTCCGAGTAGCGCAACGGAAGCTGTTCTGAAACCGCTCTCCAACATGGAGGAAGAGCCAGTTGATGATGATCAAAACAATGACACCGAGACTCCTGAGGTTCGCAGGTCTACAAGGGTCGTGCCACTCCTGATTGGTACAGTAGCCTTGTGATATCTGTCATCCTAGATGAATAGGAAGAACCTACAAACTACAAAGAAGCTATGGATAGTGCTGACTCCAAGAAATGGCTATAAGCCATGAAATCCAAAATAGGATCCATGCATGAAAACCAAGTTTGGACCTTGGTGGATCTTCCAGAAGGCCGCAAGGCCGTGCAAAATAAATGGATCTTTAAGAAGAAGACATATGCGAATGGTAACGGGACCATTCAAAAAGCTCGACTTGTCACAAAGGGGTTTCGACAAATTCAAGGAGTTGAATACGATGAGACTTACTCTCCTGTAGTGATTCTTAAGGCTGTCAGGATTTTAATAGCAATTGCTGCACATTACGACTATGAAATTTGGCAGATGGATGTCAAGACCGCATTCCTCAATGGTCACATTGATGAAGAGTTGTATATGATGCAACCGGAAGGTTTTGTTGATCCTAAGGATGCTGGAAAGGTATGAAAGCTCCAACGATCCTTTTATGGGTTGAAACAAGCATCTCGGAGCTGGAACCAACGTTTTGATCAAGTGAACAAAAGTTTTGGATTTGTCCAAAACCAACAAGAGTTCTGTGTTTACAAGAAAGCGAGTGGGAGCTTGGTTATTTTCTTAGTAGTATATGTGGATGACATATTACTCATGGGAAACGATGTGGATCTTATGAAAAGCGTGAAAGCATATTTGAGCAACCAATTTTCCATGAAGGATCTAGGTGAAGCTGCATATAAATTAGGAATCAAGATCCATAGAGATAGATCAAGGCACCTAATAGCATTGAGTCAGAGTACTTACATAGATAAGATTTTGAAGAGGTTCAAATGGAAAACACCAAGAGGGGTTTACACCTATGATGACGAATTGCAAAATGAGTATGACTCAATGTCCTGTAACGGACGATGATAGAGAGAAGTTGTCTTACATCCCCTATGCTTCAGCCATAGGATCTATCATGTATGCAATGCTTAGTACACGACCTGATGTGGCATTGGCTCTTAGTTTGACGAGCCGATATCAGAGTAATCCAGGACCGGATCACTAGACAGCTGTGAAAAATATCCTAAAGTATCTGAGAAGAACAAAGGATATGTTCCTAATCTATGGAGGAAATGATGAAGCTCTAAACGTAACAGGTTACGTAGATGCGAGCTGGAATTCAGATCATGATGACTGAAAGTCTCAAACAGGATTTGTTTTCTTGGTGAATGGTGGGGCGATAAGCTGGAAGAGCAAGAAGCAGCCGATGGTGGCACAATCTTCAATGGAGTCTGAATACATTGCTGCAGCTGATGTAGCAAATGAAGCTGTTTGGCTAAGGAATATCGTCATCGAACTGGGAGTTTTTCCCAATGTGCAAGACCTCGTGACGATCTATTGTGATAACACGGGTGCTATTGCAAATGCAAGGGAACCAAGAACTCATTCCACAGCCAAACACATCAAGCTTAGATTTCACGTCATCCGGCAGAACGTTGATGAAGGTGAAGTCAAGATTTGCAATGTAGATACGGAACTGAATGTGACAGATTCTTTGACGAAAGCTCTCCATCTAGAAAAGCACGAACAACACCAAGATTCCATTGGTGTTAGGTTCCTGCCTATTGTAAACTAGTTTTGTTTATACTCTAGTGCAAGTGGGAGACTGAAGGAGTTATGCCCTAGAGGCAAATAATAAAGTGTATTATTTGATATATCTCCTATATGTTCATAATACGTTTCATACTGTGCTATAACTGTGTTAATATGAAATGTTAATACACGTGTGGTATGTAAACAAACCGTGTCTCTAGTTACCTCTAGTGACCTAGTTCATTGGTCATGAGGATGGTATGTGTTTCAAGATCATGGGCATTTATGCCAACTGACGATGAGGTCATGTTATTAGTTGAATAACACGATAGACAAACATCTGACCGTTATATCTTAATGAGACCTAGTTACAAATTCACCATTGATGATAAAACAAAGAGAACCTCGCAACCTAATCCTTTGACTATGAGGTAATACAAATCACCATTCCGGAAGAAGCTTAGATGGTTACCAAGAATCATCTCGTAACAGGGTGATCAAAAAGGTGCCACTCAGGTTTTCCGAAGGGATGCGTAGATGAGTACATATCAAGACCAGGATTTTTCTAGTCCATGTAACGGACAGATACATGTGGCCATCTCGGTGACGTTGCATTGATGAAGCTTGCAAGCATGTTACTAGGTCACGGAATGCAACGACATGAGAACGAGAAAACAAGTTCATCGGTAACAAGATCGAACTAAGGTATTGTAACACCCTCAGAATCGGCCCTATGCAGGTTTTAGCGAAACCCGCCAAACCCGCATAGAAACGATTCAAAGGTGCCCACCAGGCACTTGCGTGCGGGTGGAAAACGAAGTAATAACATTACACAACAGTCCTCGATGGGACCCACAGAACAGATATATTTACAACACGACTCCATGAGTCAAGATTACAGATATATATACAAAGATCCAAATCACCTTGAAAACGAGGGAGCGTCCAGCTACGGACAAGATGCAAATGGGGCTAAGAGCCCTGAAGAATAACCAATGGCGTCCATAACCCTGCCCAGGCCAAGCCGGAAGGGTAACCCTGCTAACGGCGTCGATCACAAAACCTGCTTAAACAAAAGGGGTGCCGACAAAGGGCAAAGGAAAAAAGGGGAGCGTCAGTACTGAGGCCAGTACACGGCGAGGCTAGAATTCGGCGGTCCTCGCCTACAAAGGTATGGTGGACTGAGCGGCAGCGCAGCATGCACTAAACAACCTATAGAGACTCGATAGAACTGGCGGCTATCAGAGAGGGGTAAGAAAGACCTATTCGGAACCAACCTGATCCCAACGCCAAACAAACCCATCCTGGTATTTCCCCCTCGAGACCAATCGAGGAAGTCAACCGAGAAACTCACACAGTTGGCAGTTTTAGTTATTCAGTTATCTTTGCAGCAATTACTAGTCAAGTTTAGCCAACCATCCTGATAAAGTAAGCAGTGGGCACTTTTAGTTAATCATTCCGTGATAGTTGCAACACTTACTAGTCAGATACAATTAGCATGAGATAACCCCAAAACCCCGCAGTTGTTGGTACTTTTATTTAGCCATTCCGTTATACTGAAGCTGATTACTAGTCATATCGGATACAAGATAATTTATAACAGTAAACTTTAGTTATAGTTGTCTATGATCAAGCACTGTGATCCAAGTTGTCCATAACCGCGGACACGGCTTCTCGAAAAGATTTAACCCTGCAGGGGTGCACCAAAGTATCCACAAGCACTTCGACCCTTTTTGCCAGATCAGTTAACATACACCCATCGGTATGTCGGCGGGGCCTAAGTCATGACGTTCCCAGACCCAAAGCAAGCACGGGGGGCCACCCCACTAAGTTTACCCGCAACGAAGTCGGCCGGTCTCCGAGACGGACTCAGGGTTTGCGCCAGTGGCTGTAAACGACAGCAAATCCCAAAACTGGGACTGTCGATACCGCGAAAACACTCATTCCTACAAAGACAAAGGTGCTATCCATCGCACAATTGAAATAAAGCAGTAAAGCATGGCATAAGTACAGGATAGTAAATAAAACCTCAAACTAGTTTGTGGCCCCCAGTACAATACTTTGAAATCAGGTAATAATCAATGGGGGGCCCATATCTCCCCAATTGGTTAGCGCTCGATCTCGGAACAGGTGTCAAGAACTCGGGGTCCTACGGGACACAAGTGGGCGGTCGGAAACCAACATTATCTATCACCCACCGATGCCTCTGCTTACTTACTTCAATTTTAGTTGTTATACAGTAATTGAATTAAACGATGATAAATAAAGCCATGATCATCTCCAACATCAACATGCGGCAATTACTCCAACACTGTGGTTCTTGGCGACACGCAACAGCGCTTGAGCGAGCGACTACGACACGCAAGTCCAACTATCTACCAATCAACAGGTAATAGGATGTGTCCAAGGCAATATAAGGCTGCAGGGGATATCACGGGTACGGAAACTAGAGCATCGCAACACAGATAGCAATAGATCAACAGGAGGAAATAAAGACTATAAAAGTAAGATAGGTAGAAAGGGGGAGATGCTCGCCTGAAAACATTGTCGAAGGTTCAACCGAAGATCGGGGCGAAGCTCACATCAACTCAACGACCTTATCCGCGAAGAAGCAAAACACTAGAAGAAACACCGGATACACTATTTAATACTACGGCAAAAGATCGGCATGATGCATGTATGATGTATGACATGGCAAGATGCGATGCAACTAGGCAATATTAAGGGAACCGGGGTCCCGGCAAATATTTAGTGGTTCAAGTTGTTTATCTACCCCACAAATTAAATGTGGTAATAACAAGGCAAGGTAAGTTACCGGTTCGCTACACAAATTTAAATGAGGCCAATATGAGACTAGATTTGCCCGCATATGGGCCCCATATTTAATTATGAGGTGAATCGGCCTAAGGCCCCCAAACCAATGATATGCATGCGAGTATGACAATTAATATGCAACAAGTATATATCATTCAATAAAAATAAGGTCTCGGGTTTGGGTTCACACATTAGGGGGTCTCGACGAACTTGAGGTTCCGGGGTTCGGGGTCGGTCTCAGGGTCCAGGGTTCGACGGGTCGGTCTCGGCGGAAACGTTCTCGAACAACGGGGCAGATCTTGTCGCACGAGCGTCAATGCTTCCGGGAAGGAGAACTTGTCGTCCAGGGTCTCGGTGTCCGGGGTGAAGCACTCGTCGTCCTCGAGGAAATACTTGTCGCATCCGTGTTGGCGAACTTGGCGTTCAGGGGGGGAAGTTCTCGGTGTTCCGTGAGGTAGACCTTGTCGCGTCCGGTCCTCGGGGTTCGGTCTTCGGGGTTCCACGGGTTCGAGCTCGACAAAACGGAATCCGGGAACAGGTCTTGGCGAACTTGGTGGGGATTTGTCGGTCTTTGGGTTGGTCTTGTCCGTGAGGAGATCTTGGCGCCGGGAGCGAAGAACTTGCTACGGGTCGGTCTTGTCGTTCGCATCAGCACCCGTACATGCCACGCAGCAACCGAACGCGGCCGACTCCGGTCGAGGAGAGGCGGGGCCGCGGGACGAGGACGGCGGAACGCGGAGAGGGCAACGCACGCGGGGCGACCAGGCCGCTGCAAGAAGATGTTGCGGAGGCGTCGGCGCCGGAGGGCCCAGGAGCTTGCTCGGGGACAGAGGCATGGCGAGGCGTCGGGCGAGTCGAGGTCGGCGGCTCCGGGGCGGGGCGGAGCGGAGCTCGGTGGCGGCGGGACGGGACGCTGAGGCGGCGGCGCCGGGCGGGCGACGCGGAGGTTGGGGAGGCGGGCAGACGGCGGCCTGCATGGGGATGGGGCGGAGGTGATGGCGGCCGGGCGACAGAGGGGAGGTGAAGGAGGCCAGGCGGCGAGGGCGCCGGCTGGGGTCGGGCTCGCGGGAGAAGAGGGCGGGGCGGCCGGGGTTGGTGGCGTCGGACGCGGGGTCGGCGTGCTGGCGGCGGAGGGGGCTCGACGGAGGAGGCCTTGGCGGCCGGCGGGGAACAAGGCCGGTTCGGGGCGGCGGAGAAGGGTCATGTGGCGGTCTTGCCAGAGGAACGACAGCGGTCATGGGAGGAAGGCGGGAGGTGGCGTGAGCGGGCCGAGGAGGGCGACGCGCCTGGTCCGGACGGGGAAGGAGGAGGAGCGGAGGTAGGGGGAGAGGGCGCGTGTGGGGGCTGGTGGGACCAGCTGCTGGGGCAGGGGGCAATGGGTCGTGGGCAGGCGTGGGTCGGGGAGGGAGGCTGGGGGAGGAGGAGGAAGGAGGGAGGGGCTGGGTGCGGGCTGTGGTCGAGGGAGAGGGTAGGGAAGTTGTGGGTGAGAGAGGGAGTTTGGGGGGGGAAAGGTGGCAGCGGGTTGGGGTGATGTGGCGGTTGAGGATTGGTTAGAGGGGAGGGAGAGGTGAGGTGGCAGCCAGGGATTGGTCGGGGTGAGGTGGCCGGAGGGTGGGTAGATTAGGACTAGGTAAGAAAAGGTTTGGGGTGGGATCTAGGCTGGACCGATTTTATTCTGGGGTGGTCGTTCGGGTCGATTCGGCCCGTTCGACTGCCCCACTAAAAATAATTAAATATTTTATATATTTCAAACAGGGGTTTTGCAAACTGATAGCAGACAAAACAAAATAATCCGGAGACCCGGGGTTTGCGTTTGAACAAAGACGGGGCGTTTTAGAAAACAAAAATAGGTTTTCTGCAATAGTTTTATGCAAGCAAATGCAAGATGATGACGATGCTCAAATGCAATGTGGCATGATGACATGAGCATGCGGTCATGATGATGCAATGCACAAAATCAATGCGATTTTCTAGTAGTGGTTTTGCGGGATGCCACAATTCGACACCACTAACAATGGATCTCGCCCTCGAGATCCGCCTCATGGTACCGGAAGGAAGGTCGGCGATCTGCGTCTTCTCGCTTCGTGTAGATCCTCGCGACACCACTAACAAGAGGTCGTTGTACGGGGTCGTCAAGAGAACACTCCGGGAACAAAAGGTCGAAGGTAAAGGTATCAACAAATAAAGCCACCTCTAACTTCGATAAGACGAGAGAACCGATGCATTCTCATCCACTTCAATGTACAAAAGCGAATAGAAGGGGTAGTCGGCATGGGGGCCAATCCATCACGCACCCAAACTATTACTCTGCACAATCGTGAGAAAAGCGCTCAACCATTCTCGAATCGCATCAAGATCTTGACAATCGAGGTCCGAAACAAAGGAGTGATGCAGATCGGATCTGGCGTAGATGATGTCATCGCGTCGGAAAACACCGGAAGGCACGAGAAGGAACAAAGAGAAGTCCACCAGACGAAGGATTCCTCGGATAGCATGAAGACCAGATGTAGCAACACCGTTACCAAAGGAGGAAGCGAAACCCTGAAGGTACGATGGAACCCAACCACGAGAAATCCTGGACTCGAAGAGAGAGAAGAGAGCGGATTCAAAACACGCAGAGGTGAGAGGAGAGCAGCAGAGGGGTAAGGAGTAAAATCAGATCTAATCAGAACTATCCAACCGATTTTGCAAAAATAGTTTTGACACTCTAATTCGGCCGTTAGCTAGGTTATCCTACAGGCTGGACTTGTGGGGTATCGCAACTGCTGAGCTCTGATACCACTCTGTAACACCCTCAGAATCGGCCCTATGCAGGTTTTAGCGAAACCCGCCAAACCCGCATAGAAATGATTCAAAGGTGCCCACCAGGCACTTGCGTGCGGGTGGAAAACGAAGTAATAACATTACACAACAGTCCTCGATGGGACCCACAGAACAAATATATTTACAACACGACTCCATGAGTCAAGATTACAGATATATATACAAAGATCCAAATCACCTTGAAAACGAGGGAGCGTCCAGCTACGGACAAGATGCAAATGGGGCTAAGAGCCCTGAAGAATAACCAATGGCGTCCATAACCCTGCCCAGGCCAAGCCGGAAGGGTAACCCTGCTAACGGCGTCGATCACAAAACCTGCTTAAACAAAAGGGGTGCCGACAAAGGGCAAAGGACAAAAGGGGCGTCGATCGAGGCCAGTACACGGCGAGGCTAGAATTCGGCGGTCCTCGCCTACAAAGGTATGGTGGACTGAGCGGCAGCGCAGCATGCACTAAACAACCTATAGAGACTCGATAGAACTGGCGGCTATCAGAGAGGGGTAAGAAAGACCTATTCGGAACCAACCTGATCCCAACGCCAAACAAACCCATCCTGGTATTTCCCCCTCGAGACCAATCGAGGAAGTCAACCGAGAAACTCACACAGTTGGCAGTTTTAGTTATTCAGTTATCTTTGCAGCAATTACTAGTCAAGTTTAGCCAACCATCCTGATAAAGTAAGCAGTGGGCACTTTTAGTTAATCATTCCGTGATAGTTGCAACACTTACTAGTCAGATACAATTAGCATGAGATAACCCCAAAACCCCGCAGTTGTTGGTACTTTTATTTAGCCATTCCGTTATACTGAAGCTGATTACTAGTCATATCGGATACAAGATAATTTATAACAGTAAACTTTAGTTATAGTTGTCTATGATCGCTAATCGTGCTCCAAGTCGTCCATAACCGCGGACACGGCTTCTCGAAAAGATTTAACCCTGCAGGGGTGCACCAAAGTATCCACAAGCACTTCGACCCTTTTTGCCAGATCAGTTAACATACACCCATCGGTATGTCGGCGGGGCCTAAGTCATGACGCGTTCCTGCACCCAAAAGCAAGCACGGGGCCACCCCACTAAGTTTACCCGCAACGAAGTCGGCCGGTCTCCGAGACGGACTCAGGGTTTGCGCCAGTGGCTGTAAACGACAGCAAATCCCAAAACTGGGACTGTCGATACCGCGAAAACACTCCGCTCCCTAAACAGTACAGTGTGCTATCCATCGCACAATTGAAATAAAGCAGTAAAGCATGGCATAAGTACAGGATAGTAAATAAAACCTCAAACTAGTTTGTGGCCCCCAGTACAATACTTTGAAATCAGGTAATAATCAATGGGGGGCCCATATCTCCCCACCGTGGTTAGCGCTCGATCTCTAACAGTGTCAAGAACTCGGGTCCTCACGGGACACAAGTGGGATCGGAAACCAACATTATCTATCACCCACCGATGCCTCTGCTTACTTACTTCAATTTTAGTTGTTATACAGTAATTGAATTAAACGATGATAAATAAAGCCATGATCATCTCCAACATCAACATGCGGCAATTACTCCAACACTGTGGTTCTTGGCGACCATAGCAGCGCTTGAGCGGCGACGCATACACGCAAGTCCAACTATCTACCAATCAACAGGTAATAGGATGTGTCCAAGGCAATATAAGGCTGCAGGGGATATCACGGGTACGGAAACTAGAGCATCGCAACACAGATAGCAATAGATCAACAGGAGGAAATAAAGACTATAAAAGTAAGATAGGTAGAAAGGGGGAGATGCTCGCCTGAAAACATTGTCGAAGGTTCAACCGAAGATCGGGGCGAAGCTCACATCAACTCAACGACCTTATCCGCGAAGAAGCAAAACACTAGAAGAAACACCGGATACACTATTTAATACTACGGCAAAAGATCGGCATGATGCATGTATGATGTATGACATGGCAAGATGCGATGCAACTAGGAAATATTAAGGGAACCGGGGTCCCGGCAAATATTTAGTGGTTCAAGTTGTTTATCTACCCCACAAATTAAATGTGGTAATAACAAGGCAAGGTAAGTTACCGGTTCGCTACACAAATTTAAATGAGGCCAATATGAGACTAGATTTGCCCGCATATGGGCCCCATATTTAATTATGAGGTGAATCGGCCTAAGGCCCCCAAACCAATGATATGCATGCGAGTATGACAATTAATATGCAACAAGTATATATCATTCAATAAAAATAAGGTCTCGGGTTTGGGTTCACACATTAGGGGGTCTCGACGAACTTGAGGTTCCGGGGTTCGGGGTCGGTCTCAGGGTCCAGGGTTCGACGGGTCGGTCTCGGCGGAAACGTTCTCGAACAACGGGGCAGATCTTGTCGCACGAGCGTTAATGCTTCCGGGAAGGAGAACTTGTCGTCCAGGGTCTCGGTGTCCGGGGTGAAGCACTCGTCGTCCTCGAGGAAATACTTGTCGCATCCGTGTTGGCGAACTTGGCGTTCAGGGGGGGGAAGTTCTCGGTGTTCCGTGAGGTAGACCTTGTCGCGTCCGGTCCTCGGGGTTCGGTCTTCGGGGTTCCACGGGTTCGAGCTCGACAAAACGGAATCCGGGAACAGGTCTTGGCGAACTTGGTGGGGATTTGTCGGTCTTCGGGTTGGTCTTGTCCGTGAGGAGATCTTGGCGCCGGGAGCGAAGAACTTGCTACGGGTCGGTCTTGTCGTTCGCATCAGCACCCGTACACGCCACGCAGCAACCGAACGCGGCCGACTCCGGTCGAGGAGAGGCGGGGCCGCGGGACGAGGACGGCGGAACGCGGAGAGGGCAACGCACGCGGGGCGACCAGGCCGCTGCAAGAAGATGTTGCGGAGGCGTCGGCGCCGGAGGGCCCAGGAGCTTGCTCGGGGACAGAGGCATGGCGAGGCGTCGGGGCGAGGTCGCGGGGTCGAGGGCGGCTCCGGCGGGGCGGGCGGAGCGGAGCTCGGTGGCGGCGGGGACGGGGACGCGCGGGAGCGGCGGCGCTCGGGCGGGGCGACGCGGCGGAGGTTGGGGAGGCGCGGCAGACGGGCGGCGCTGCACAGGGGGATGGGGCGGAGGTGATGGCGGCCGGGCGACAGAGGGGAGGTGAAGGAGGCCAGGCGGTGAGGGCGCCGGCTGGGGTCGGGCTCGCGGGAGAAGAGGGCGGGGCGGCCGGGGGTTGGTGGCGTCGGACGCGGGGGTCGGCGTGCTGGCGGCGGAGGGGGCTCGACGGAGGAGGCCTTGGCGGCCGGCGGGGAACAAGGCCGGTTCGGGGCGGCGGAGAAGGGCCGCGGTGGCGGTCTTGCCGGGAGGAACGACGGCGCGCGGTCGCGGGGGAGGAAGGCGGGGAGGTGGCGTGAGCGGGGCCGAGGGAGGGCGACGGCGCCGTCCGACGGTGGGGAAGGAGGAGGGAGCGGGAGGTAGGGGGAGAGGGCGCGTGTGGGGCGGCGTGCAGGGACAGGGGCTGTCGGGGTGGGACCAGCATGGGACGGGGTGGGCAAGGCGTAAGGGTGGGCTGGGGTGGGTGGGGTGGGGGTGGTTTGACCTGGGGAGGAGGAAGGGAGGGAGTGGGGCTGGTGCGGGCCCAGGTGGTCAGAGGGAGAGGGTAGGGAAGTGGTGGGTGAGAGAGGGAGTTTGGGGGGGCAAAGGTGGCAGCGGGTTGGGGTGATGTGGCGGTTGAGGATTGGTTAGAGGGGAGGGAGAGGTGAGGTGGCAGCCAGGGATTGGTCCGGGTGAGGTGGCCGGAGGGTGGGTAGATTAGGACTAGGTAAGAAAAGGTTTGGGGTGGGGTCTAGGCTGGACCGATTTTATTCTGGGGTGGTCGTTCGGGTCGATTCGGCCCGTTCGACTGCCCCACTAAAAATAATTAAATATTTTATATATTTCAAACAGGGCTTTTGCAAACCGATGTGCACAAAACAAAATAATCCGGAGACCCGGGGTTTGCGTTTGAACAAAGACGGGGCGTTTTAGAAAACAAAAATAGGTTTTCTACAATAGTTTTATGCAAGCAAATGCAAGATGATGACGATGCTCAAATGCAATGTGGCATGATGACATGAGCATGCGGTCATGATGATGCAATGCACAAAATCAACGCGATTTTCTAGTAGTGGTTTTGCGGGATGCCACAGGTATGGAGATACCGAAGATCAAGTCTCGGATGAGTTAGGTATCGAATGACAAAGGGAATGGGGAACGACTATCTCACGGTTTGAGCGATTGTATTCGTGAAACGCACGGGTGTCACATGGCCATCCTGGTCCCTCTGTTGATCATTAATATGAGAGTGGTCTCTATCATGTCCAGAGTGTTTCCGAACCAAAGGATGTCACGCTTAAGGGTAGGGATGCTTAGGGTAGATGAGGTATCGTATGAGAAATAGAGAGAGAAACCGGAATAGTTTCGGTAACACCCAATGGAGAGGTGTTCCGGAGTAAAGGAATAATATAATATGTGTATTTGAATATTAATTGGAGAATTAATATTAAATATATATTTTATTTTATTTTAAAAGACTCCATATTGCTAATGGGCCTCACCCAAAGGGAGGCCCAATAGGGCAAGGCGCATAGGGAGTGGGGGCCGGCCGACCTAGGGCTGACAGGCCGCCCTAGTGGGGCCCACCTAGGGCCGGCGGCTACCCCTAGGTGGCCGGCGGGTGGGGGTTGTTCGTCTGCGGTACCAAAGTTGGCAGGCCAGCGCATGGCGGTACCTAAGTTGCCTGAAATTACCGCGTTTCGAAAAATTGGGCCACCAACTACTGAGAGGGGCCATTTTAAGGCAAACTCATCTCACCCCTGCCAAATTCAAACATTCTATTAAACTGCCCCATGAAGTAGACGGTCAGGACCCTCATGTCGGTCATCTGTCCGTGACGTGGGCGCCAACGCGGCAACCTCTTAGGAAAATCGAGCAACTAAGTGGATTGGATGCGTTGACCAATTTCACAAATCCATTCCCAGCTTTCCCCTAACACCGGCAGCGTCGGAATCCACCCTCCAGGCAGGATGATCCCTTCGGACATTTGACTTCCGGTGCCAAGTTGCTGCGCCCAGTTGCTGCGCTTAGTCGCTGATCCCGAGCTCCAATGGCGCATGCCGTAGCCGCCATTGCGAGGATCTAGCCCGCCTCCGCCGCCGACGAGCCGAGCAGCTCAGAGGATGGCAGATCCTACTATCAAGAAAGAAGAAGTTTTGTCTGCAAGCGGGTGATCTACCCTTCTCTTTGCTATTCGCACTAGTTACAACTGCTAGCTAGCTACTGAACCTCATATTGTTTGTTAGCCCAACGCTGACAAACATATTTTGTCCATAGTTTTCTATCAAGTGGGATCTGCATGGACCCCCCTTACCTGGTTACGGTAGTCCTCTATAGGTACGACTCTAAGGGCAAGAGGTATGGACACCATTGTTTCACGATGAAAGAAGCGCCTGCGTAGATCTGCACTATATCTGGTATGGTTGCTGCTCTACGTAATCATGTTGAATTATGGACGAAGCAGACTGCAAAGTTCAGCTTCATGGATGAACGTGGCATCATGGTTCCTATAACGTGTGACAGTCAGCTAATTGGGTTGATGAAAAGGTATGCTTCGGCTGCCATGTTTGAGCTGAAATGTGATGTACTGGATGTGGAAGCTGCTGCAACTGGGAGTCGCCCTTCTATTCTTGGACATGGTGGTTGCTCGAACCCAATTAGCTCCTGGTAAGCAAAGGTCTCTTGGAGTTCGCATGTTTGTGCTGAATTGTAATTTTTGTTTTATTTACTCTGTAGATATTGGGCAGTTATGCAACAGTCTTGTTTCTTTGACAGGAAGCGCCACAAGGTTAGAAACATGACTGCCGGGTCAGTCATTTTGCTGCCTGAAGAAATTAAAAACGAGTGGAAAGATGTCATTTTGTTGCCCGAAGAAATTAAAAACAAGTGGAAAGATGATGCTGGACACGATTCTGGTGCCCATTGTCCCGGCGATGCAGAGTACGTGAAGCTAAGAAAATTGGCACCAAGGAAGAGGAAGAAAGCAGGAAATGAAGAAGCCATTGGACGTGAAGGATTGGCACCCAGGCTGCGTAAAAAGGCTGCTGGCAATGAAGATGCATAGTAATGTGTTGAACTTGAACCTATATATGTAATTATGTTAAATTCTGATCGCTCTGTGTGTGGCACGTTGCTGGGCGAAACAATCTACCCACATTCTCTGAGTAAAATGTACCGCGACTTAGGGTTTGGAAGCATGAAGTCGATGGTTGAATCCGAAATTGTGATTGTGCCACTACTATCTGAAAACAAGGATCCACCGGTTCCACGATTGCTGAGGGGCAGGAGGTCTCCAAATACGACGGAATGTAAGTGGCACAGAAATAAATTGTTTAAGCTTCTACACTCCACGAAGCAGCAACTTATTTCAGATGCTGCACAACGACGTGGCAACATAAACAACAATGTTCTCACCGATAATGCCCAGATGAGGAGGAAATGGGTACCACTTTCTGGCCTAATCTTGAGCCCGTCTATCTCACCGCCTCTCTGCTCCTGCATCCCCTTCATCTGGCGAAGCTCCCGGATCTCCAGTAACCGGGTGTACGTGCTTCCACTTTATAAATTGTGGTTGTCCCATTTGCATGCGGCACAATCCACGTAGATTACGTTTAAACAAACCACCAATGTCAGAATACACTAGTAGAAAATGTGTCTTTGGTCCACGGTCATGTTCCCAATCCGGGACAGAGATCTAAATCGAGGCAGAAATTGATCTAAATCACCAATTCTTCCACAAATTAATCGAGACAGAGATCTAAATTGAGGCATTTCATTACTTCAACCACAAATTCTTCTAAACAAAGGTGTGATTTCACATCCTACATTAATTCAACCACTAGTCAACAATTTCACTTCCGCTGCTACTGTCCTCTGAGCCGCCGGCTTCCTCTTCGCTGTCGGACGGAACCTCCACGATGTCCGCATTGTTCGCGAGACGGAGAACCTCTTCGCGTCGAGTGGCGGCGATGATGGTGTACTTGGTCCGTCTAGGGACGGACCAGAACCTCTCCCGCCCTTCTCGGTTGCTGAGATCCCGGTGCACCACGCGCCCGTCAACGATGTGATTGCCAATCTTGGATTCCGCTCCTTCTTAAACAACGCCGGCCAGTACGAGCTGGCCACCGCGTACCGGGGCAGCGCCCTCTTCCACGCAGGCATTTGGCAGCGGCGTGCCGTGATTTCGCTCTCCATCTCGGCTCGGCCAGGTAGTAGAGCCACTGGCACCCCCGCAGAGCTGATGCGCCATCCGTGGGGCACCTTCGCGGCTGGCAGCGCGAGGATGTCGAAGTTCACGAACATCACCGCCTCGTACAAGTTCAGATCGGGCATCTCCATGGTAGCGCGGTAGATATTGGAGAGGACGAGGGGATGGACGACGAAGCGACGGTCAGACAAAAGAAGTAATGTGGGGTCAGACAAAAGAAGTAATGCAGGGTTAGAGCAATTTTTTTCCTCCCTGGAATCCGGGACCAATAGTTCAGACCGCTAGGTCAACAAGTACAAATATGACAACTTAAAAGGCACGGAGCTTAAGCTAAATAGAACTAGTTATCACACATCTCCTTGATCTTCCTAATCTTGGCCCGATGCGCATCTTCCTGCGAGAGCAAGGATCGAATTGTCTGCTCCTTCCTTTTAGCATCTTCCTTGCACAGCTTCAATTGTTTCTCTGCATTTTTCCTCATGCACTTGTCAATACTCGTAGTTGTGTACTGCAGGACTTTGGCCTGGTGGAGATCATTCCTTGCTTGAGTCAATTCTTGCCCTGCTTTAGCCTTCAGGGACAACACCGTGTACCTCACCTTCTCTACTTCGATAACCTTGTCTTGCAACCACCTGAGATCTCGCTTATGCTTGGTCGTGTCAACTAGTTCCCATAGCTTCATCTCAACACTGTCAAGAAGTGAGCTGAATACAGATTCTTTCAATTCGATAGTTATTTTCCATAGTTTGTCCAGTGTTTTCTGCATCGATTTGGACCACTCTAGATCTACCCATTTGACAACACCACAACTTCCGCCTTGCATCATTGCACGATGTCCTTGACACCGTAGAAACCTCCTGCCTGCGTTTCATCCTTCGAACGCTACAAATTTAGTGGGCACATATCCATGTTTACATACCAGAGGACTGTCTTCATCCTCTAAACCGTGATAGTCGGAGTCATACGTCGTCTGGTTGTCCTAACACATCATACGCGCATGAGTAAACAGATTAGATCTAGGTCAAAAAATAGATAACTGGCCATAGATGATAGAAATAGAGATGAGACGACTAACATCGAAATCACCGTCCCTGTCGTCACGATGCGTTTCCTCGCCGTCTCCCCTTGAACCCATGGCAAGAGGGGAGGAGGGTGGCTGCCAGAGAGGGGATTGGGATGGAGGCGTCGTCGGCTTGCGGCTACGGCAGGATGGGAGTGAAGTGGGGAAAGTGGCTTCGAGGGTAAGGAAGAGAAGTACGAGGAGGAAGAGAAGTAATGGGGACGTGACACTGGGATGTGGCCCACTAAACTCGTGAGACGTGACACTCGCAACAGGGGAGCGCCCGGTGTTGCCAGTTTGTCCAGAACAAGCGTGGCAAATCATGCCGCAGAACAGCCTACTCGCGGATCGCTCTCACGAAGACCATCCCAATCATCCAAGCGCCCCAATCGAACGAAATGTAACAATCGTCAAGCAGAACAACTGTGTTAGGGCGTGCCTTTTAGAAGACTCGGTCTAACGGCTACCCATGCAATGAAACTGGTGTATCCATGTATGGTTTGTGAAAAGAACAGACATGCAATCACACTAGGTGGATCCATATGTGGTTTATGGAAGTAACAGACATGCAATGACTCTAGTTGTGATTCATGAAAAGAACAGACATGCAATGACACTGGTGGATCCATGTGTGGTTCATGGGAAGAACACACATCCAATGACACTGGTGGACTCTAGTTGTGGTTCATGAGAAGAACACACATCCAATGACACTGGTGGATCCTTATGTGGTTCATGAAAAGAACTGACATGCAGCGACACTGGGTGTGGTTCATGAAAAGAACAGACATGCAATGACACTGGTGGATCCTTATGTGTGGTTCATGAAAAGAACAGACATGCAATGACACTGGTGGATCCACGTGTGGTTCATGAGAAGAACACACATCCAATGACACTAGTAGATCCTTATGTGGTTCATGAAAAGAACTGACATGCAGTGACACTGGGTGTGGTTCATGAAAAGAACAGACATGCAATGACACTGGTGGATCCTTATGTGGTTTGTTTAGAGGAACAGACATGCAATGACACTGGTGGATCCACGTGTGGTTCATGAGAAGAACACACATCCAATGACACTAGGTGGATCCTTATGTGGTTCATGAAAAGAACTGACATGCAGTGAGACTAGGTGTGGTTCATGAAAAGAACAGACATGCACCGACACTGGGTGTGGTTCATGAAAAGAACAAACAGGAAATGACACTGGTGGATCCTTATGTGGTTTGTTTAGAAGAACACACATGCAATGACACTCGGTGTGGTTCATGAAAAGAACAGACATGCAATGACACTGGTGGATCCTTATGTGGTTAGTTTAGAGGAACAGACATGCAATGACACCGGTGGATCCACGTGTGGTTCATGAGAAGAACACACATCCAATGACACTGGTAGATCCTTATGTGGTTCATGAAAAGAACAGACATGAAGTGACACCGGGTGTGGTTCATGAAAAGAACATACATGCAATGACACTGGGTGTGGTTCCTGAAAAGAACGAACATGCAATGACTCTAGCTGTGGTTCATGAAAAGAACACACATCCAATGACACTGGGTGTGGTTCATGAAAAGAACAGACATGCAATGACACCGGTGGATCCTTATATGGTTTGTTTAGAAGAACACACATGCAATGACACTTGGTGTGGTTCATGAAAAGAACAGACATGCAATGACATTGGTGAATCCTTATGTGGTTTGTTTAGATGAACACACATGCAATGACACCGGTGGATCCATGTGTGGTTCATGAGAAGAACACACATCCAATGATACTGGTGGATCCTTATGTGGTTTGTTTAGAGGAACATATATGAAATGTCACCGGTGGATCCTTATGTGGTTTGTCTAGAGGAACACACATGCAATGACACCGGGTGTGGTTCATGAAAAGAACAGACATGCAATGACTTATGTGGTTTGTTTAGAAGAACACACATGCAATGACACTGGGTGTGGTTCATGAAAAGAACATACATGCAATAACACTGGTGGATCCTTATGTGGTTCATGAAAAGAACAGACATGCAATGACACTGGTGGATCCTTATGTGGTTCGTGAAAAGAATAGACCTGCAATGACACTGGTGGATCCTTATGTGGTTTGTTTAGAAGAACACACATGCAATGACACTGGGTGTGGTTCATGAAAAGAACAGACATGCAATGACACTGGTGGATCCTTATGTGTTTTTTTAGAGGAACATACATGCAATGACACCAGTGGATCCATGTGTGGTTCATGAGAAGAACACACATCCAATGACACTGGTAGATCCTTATGTGGTTCATGAAAAGAACAGACATGCAGTAACACCGGGTGTGGTTCATAAAAAGAACAGACATGCAATGACACTGGGTGTGGTTAATGAAAATAATAGACATGCAATGACTCTAGCCGTGGTTCATGAAAAGAACACACATGCAATGACACTGAGTGTGGTTCATGAAAAGAACAGGCATGCAATGACACTGGTGGATCCTGATGTGGTTTGTTAAGAGGAATAGACATGCAATGACACCAGTGGATCCATTTGTGGTTCATGAAAAGAACACACATCAAATGACACTAGTGGATCCTTATGTGGTTTGTTTAGAGGAACATACATGCAATGACACCGGCGGATCCATGTGTGGTTCATGAGAAGAACACACATCCAATGACACTGGTAAATCCGTATGTGGTTCATGAAAAGAACTAACATGCAGTGACATCCTTATGTGGTTCATGAAAAGAACAGATATGCACTGACACTAGGTGTAGTTCATGAAAAGAATAGACATGCACTGACACTGGGTATGGTTCATAAAAAGAACAGACATGCAATGACTTATGTGGTTTGTTTAGAAGAACACACATGCAATGGCACTGGATGTTGTTCATGAAAAGAACAGACATGCAATGACACTGTTGGATCCTTATGTGGTTCATGAAAAGAACAAACATGCAATGATAATGGTGGATCCTTATGTGGTTCATGAAAAGAATATACATGCAATGACACTGGTGGATCCTTATGTGGTTTGTTTAGAGGAACAGACATGCAATGACACCGGCGGATCCATGTGTGGTTCATGAGAAGAACACACATCCAATGATACTAGTGGATCCTTATGTGGTTTGTTTAGAGGAACAGACATGAAATGACACCGGTGGATCCTTATGTGGTTTGTCTAGAGGAACACACATGCAATGACTCCGGGTGTGGTTCATGAAAAGAACAGACATGCAATGACTTATTTGGTTTGTTTAGAAGAACACACATGCAATGACATTGAGTGTGGTTCATGAAAAGAACATACATGCAATGACACTGGTGGATCCTTATGTGGTTCATGAAAAGAACAGACATGCAATGACACTGGTGGATCCTTATGTGGTTCGTGAAAAGAATAGACATGCAATGACACTAGTGGATCCTTATGTGGTTTGTTTAGAAGAACACACATGCAATGACACTGGTTGTGGTTCATGAAAAGAACAGACATGCAATGACACTGGTGGATCCTTATGTGGTTTGTTTAGAGGAACATACATGCAATGACACCGGTGGATCCACGTGTGGTTCATGAGAAGGACACACATCCAATGACACTGGTAGATCCTTATGTGGTTCATGAAAAGAGCAGACATGCAGTAACACCGGGTGTGGTTCATAAAAAGAACAGACATGCAATGACACTGGGTGTGGTTCATGAAAATAACAGACATGCAATGAATCTAGCTGTGGTTCATGAAAAGAACACACATGCAATGACACTGGGTGTGGTTCATGAAAAGAACAGACATGCAATGACACTGGTGGATCCTTATGTGGTTTGTTAAGAGGAACAAACATGCAATGACACCAGTGGATCCATGTGTGGTTCATGAGAAGAACACACATCCAATGACACTAGTGGATCCTTATGTGGTTTGTTTAGAGGAACAGACATGCAATGACACCGGCGGATCCATGTGTGGTTCATGAGAAGAACACACATCCAATGACACTGGTAGATCCGTATGTGGTTCATGAAAAGAACTAACATGCAGTGACATCCTTATGTGGTTCATGAAAAGAACAGACATGCACTGACACTAGGTGTACTTCTTAAAAAGAACATACATGCACTGACACTGGGTATGGTTCATAAAAAGAACAGACATGCAATGACTTATGTGGTTTGTTTAGAAGAACACACATGAATGACACTGGATGTTGTTCATGAAAAGAACAGACATGCAATGACACTGGTGGATCCTTATGTGGTTCATGAAAAGAACAGACATGCAATGATACTGGTGGATCCTTATGTTGTTCATGAAAAGAACAAACATGCAATGACACTGGTGGATCCTTATGTGGTTTGTTTAGAAGAACACACATGCAATGACACTAGGTGTGGTTTATGAAAAGAACAGACATGCAATGACACTGGTGGATCCTTATGTGGTTTGTTTAGAGGAACAAACATGCAATGACACCGGCGGATCCATGTGTGGTTCATGAGAAGAACACACATCCAATGATACTAGTGGATCCTTATGTGGTTTGTTTAGAGGAACAGACATGCAATGACACCGGTGGATCCTTATGTGGTCTGTCTAGAGGAACACACATGCAATGACACCGGGTGTGGTTCATGAAAACAACAGACATGTAATGACTTATGTGGTTTGTTTAGAAGAACACACATGCAATGACACTGGGTGTGGTTCATGAAAAGAACAGACATGCAATGACACTGGTGGATCCTTATGTGGTTTTTTTAGAGGAACATACATGCAATGACACCGGTGGATCCACGTGTGGTTCATGAGAAGAACACACATCCAATGACACTGGTAGATCCTTATGTGGTTCATGAAAAGAACAGACATGCAGTGACACCGGGTGTGGTTCATGAAAAGAACAGACATGCAATGACACTGGGTGTGGTTCATGAAAAGAATAGACATGCAATGACTCTAGCTGTGGCTCATGAAAAGAACACACATGCAATGACATTGGGTGTGGTTCATGAAAAGAACAGACAGGCAATGACACTGGTGGATCCTTATGTGGTTCGTGAAAAGAATAGACATGCAATGACACTGGTGGATCCTTATGTGGTTTGTTTAGAAGAACACACATGCAATGACACTGGTTGTGGTTCATGAAAAGAACAGACATGCAATGACACTGGTGGATCCTTATGTGGTTTGTTTAGAGGAACATACATGCAATGACACCGGTGGATCCACGTGTGGTTCATGAGAAGGACACACATCCAATGACACTGGTAGATCCTTATGTGGTTCATGAAAAGAGCAGACATGCAGTAACACCGGGTGTGGTTCATAAAAAGAACAGACATGCAATGACACTAGGTGTGGTTCATGAAAATAACAGACATGCAATGACTCTAGCCGTGGTTCATGAAAAGAACACACATACAATGACACTGAGTGTGGTTCATGAAAAGAACAGACATGCAATGACACTGGTGGATCCTTATGTGGTTTGTTAAGAGGAATAGACATGCAATGACACCAGTGGATCCATTTGTGGTTCATGAGAAGAACACACATCCAATGACACTAGTGGATCCTTATGTGGTTTGTTTAGAGGAACAGACATGCAATGACACCGGCGGATCCATGTGTGGTTCATGAGAAGAACACACATCCAATGACACTGGTAGATCCGTATGTGGTTCATGAAAAGAACTAACATGCAGTGAC
The DNA here is from genome assembly GCA_023614405.1 of Avena insularis. Taxonomy (NCBI): domain Eukaryota; kingdom Viridiplantae; phylum Streptophyta; class Magnoliopsida; order Poales; family Poaceae; genus Avena; species Avena insularis. Next base: position 512,289,986 of record CM042690.1, read on the forward strand.
ATCCTTATGTGGTTCATGAAAAGAATAGACATGCACTGACACTAGGTGTAGTTCATGAAAAGAATAGACATGCACCGACACTAGGTATGGTTCATAAAAAGAACAGACATGCAATGACTTATGTGGTTTGTTTAGAAGAACACACATGCAATGGCACTGGATGTTCTTCATGAAAAGAACAGACATGCAATGACACTATTGGATCCTTATGTGGTTCATGAAAAGAACAAACATGCAATGATACTGGTGGATCCTTATGTGGTTCATGAAAAGAACAAACATGCAATGACACTGGTGGATCCTTATGTGGTTTGTTTAGAGGAACAGACATGCAATGACACCGGCGGATCCATGTGTGGTTCATGAGAAGAACACACATCCAATGATACTGGTGGATCCTTATGTGGTTTGTTTAGAGGAACAGACATGAAATGACACCGGTGGATCCTTATGTGGTCTGTCTAGAGGAACACACCTGCAATGACACCGGGTGTGGTTCATGAAAAGAACAGACATGCAATGACTTATTTGGTTTGTTTAGAAGAACACACATGCAATGACACTGGGTGTGGTTCATGAAAAGAACATACATGCAATGACACTGGTGGATCCTTATGTGGTTCATGAAAAGAACAGACATGCAATGACACTGGTGGATCCTTATGTGGTTCGTGAAAAGAATAGACATGCAATGACACTGGTGGATCCTTATGTGGTTTGTTTAGAAGAACACACATGCAATGACACTGGTTGTGGTTCATGAAAAGAACAGACATGCAATGACACTGGTGGATCCTTATGTGGTTTGTTTAGAGGAACATACATGCAATGACACCGGTGGATCCACATGTGGTTCATGAGAAGGACACACATCCAATGACACTGGTAGATCCTTATGTGGTTCATGAAAAGAGCAGACATGCAGTAACACCGGGTGTGGTTCATAAAAAGAACAGACATGCAATGACACTGGGTGTGGTTCATGAAAATAACAGACATGCAATGACTCTAGCTGTGGTTCATGAAAAGAACACACATGCAATGACACTGGGTGTGGTTCATGAAAAGAACAGACATGCAATGACACTGGTGGATCCTTATGTGGTTTGTTAAGAGGAACAAACATGCAATGACACCAGTGGATCCATGTGTGGTTCATGAGAAGAACACACATCCAATGACACTAGTGGATCCTTATGTGGTTTGTTTAGAGGAACAGACATGCAATGACACCGGCGGATCCATGTGTGGTTCATGAGAAGAACACACATCCAATGACACTGGTAGATTCGTATGTGGTTCATGAAAAGAACTAACATGCAGTGACATCCTTATGTGGTTCATGAAAAGAACAGACATGCACTGACACTAGGTGTAGTTCATGAAAAGAACATACATGCACTGACACTGGGTATGGTTCATAAAAAGAACAGACATGGAATGACTTATGTGGTTTGTTTAGAAGAACACACATGCAATGACACTGGATGTTGTTCATGAAAAGAACAGACATGCAATGACACTGGTGGATCCTTATGTGGTTCATGAAAACAACAGACATGCAATGATACTGGTGGATCCTTATGTTGTTCATGAAAAGAACAAACATCCAATGACACTGGTGGATCCTTATGTGGTTTGTTTAGAAGAACACACATGCAATGACACTAGGTGTGGTTTATGAAAAGAACAGACATGCAATGACACTGGTGGATCCTTATGTGGTTTGTTTAGAGGAACAAACATGCAATGACACCGGCGGATCCATGTGTGGTTCATGAGAAGAACACACATCCAATGATACTAGTGGATCCTTATGTGGTTTGTTTAGAGGAACAGACATGCAATGACACCGGTGGATCCTTATGTGGTCTGTCTAGAGGAACACACATGCCATGACACCGGGTGTGGTTCATGAAAACAACAGACATGTAATGACTTATGTGGTTTGTTTAGAAGAACACACATGCAATGACACTGGGTGTGGCTCATGAAAAGAACAGACATGCAATGAGACTGGTGTATCCTGATGCGGTTTTTTTAGAGGAACATACATGCAATGACACCGGTGGATCCACGTGTGGTTCATGAGAAGAACACACATCCAATGACACTGGTAGATCCTTATGTGGTTCATGAAAAGATTAGACATGCAGTAACACCGGGTGTGGTTCATGAAAAGAACAGACATGCAATGACACTGGGTGTGGTTCATGAAAATAACAGACATGCAATGACTCTAGCCGTGGTTCATGAAAAGAACACACATGCAATGACACTGAGTGTGGTTCATGAAAAGAACAGACATGCAATGACACTGGTGGATCCTTATGTGGTTTGTTAAGAGGAATAGACATGCAATGACACCAGTGGATCCATTTGTGGTTCATGAGAAGAACACACATCCAATGACACTAGTGGATCCTTATGTGGTTTGTTTAGAGGAACAGACATGCAATGACACCGGCGGATCCATGTGTGGTTCATGAGAAGAACACACATCCAATGACACTGGTAGATCCGTATGTGGTTCATGAAAAGAACTAACATGCAGTGACATCCTTATGTGGTTCATGAAAAGAACAGACATGCACTGACACTAGGTGTAGTTCATGAAAAGATTAGACATGCACTGACACAGGGTATGGTTCATAAAAAGAACGGACATGCAATGACTTATGTGGTTTGTTTAGAAGAACACACATGCAATGGCACTGGATGTTGTTCATGAAAAGAACAGACATGCAATGACACTGTTGGATCCTTATGTGGTTCATGAAAAGAACAAACATGCAATGATACTGGTGGATCCTTATGTGGTTCATGAAAAGAACAGACATGCAATGACACTGGTGGATCCTTATGTGGTTTGTTTAGAGGAACAGACAGGCAATGACACCGGCGGATCCATGTGTGGTTCATGAGAAGAACACACATCCAATGATACTGGTGGATCCTTATGTGGTTTGTTTAGAGGAACAGACATGAAATGACACCGGTGGATCCTTATGTGGTCTGTCTAGAGGAACACACATGCAATGACACCGGGTGTGGTTCATGAAAAGAACAGACATGCAATGACTTATTTGGTTTGTTTAGAAGAACACACATGCAATGGCACTGGGTGTGGTTCATGAAAAGAACATACATGCAATGACACTGGTGGATCCTTATGTGGTTCATGAAAAGAACAGACATGCAATGACACTGGTGGATCCTTATGTGGTTCGTGAAAACAATAGACATGCAATGACACTGGTGGATCCTTATGTGGTTTGTTTAGAAGAACACACATGCAATGACACTGGTTGTGGTTCATGAAAGAACAGACATGCAATGACACTGGTGGATCCTTATGTGGTTTGTTTAGAGGAAGATACATGCAATGACACCGGTGGATCCACGTGTGGTTCATGAGAAGAACACACATCGAATGACACTGGTAGATCCTTATGTGGTTCATGAAAAGAGCAGACATGCAGTAACACCGGGTGTGGTTCATAAAAAGAACATACATGCAATGACACTGGGTGTGGTTCATGAAAATAACAGACATGCAATGACTCTAGCTGTGGTTCATGAAAAGAACACACATGCAATGACACTGGGTGTGGTTCATGAAAAGAACAGACATGCAATTACACTGGTGGATCCTTATGTGGTTTGTTAAGAGGAACAAACATGGAATGACACTAGTGGATCCATGTGTGGTTCATGAGAAGAACACACATCCAATGACACTAGTGGATCCTTATGTGGTTTGTTTAGAGGAACAGACATGCAATGACACCGGCGGATCCATGTGTGGTTCATGAGAAGAACACACATCCAATGACACTGGTAGATCCGTATGTGGTTCATGAAAAGAACTAACATGAAGTGACATCCTTATGTGGTTCATGAAAAGAACAGACATGCACTGACACTAGGTGTAGTTCATGAAAAGAACAGACATGCACTGACACTGGGTATGGTTCATAAAAAGAACAGACATGCAATGACTTATGTGGTTTGTTTAGAAGAACACACATGCAATGACACTGGATGTTGTTCATGAAAAGAACAGACATGCAATGACACTGGTGGATCCTTATGTGGTTCATGAAAAGAACAGACATGCAATGATACTGGTGGATCCTTATGTGGTTCACGAAAAGAACAAACATGCAATGACACTGGTGGATCCTTATGTGGTTTGTTTAGAAGAACACACATGCAATGACACTAGGTGTGGTTTATGAAAAGAACAGACATGCAATGACACTGGTGGATCCTTATGTGGTTTGTTTAGAGGAACAAACATGCAATAACACCGGCGGATCCATGTGTGGTTCATGAGAAGAACACACATCCAATGATACTGGTGGATCCTTATGTGGTTTGTTTAGAGGAACAGACATGCAATGACACCGGTGGATCCTTATGTGGTCTATATAGAGGAACACAGATGCAATGACACCGGGTGTGGTTCATGAAAACAACAGACATGTAATGACTTATGTGGTTTGTTTAGAAGAACACACATGCAATGACACTGGGTGTGGTTCATGAAAAGAAGAGACATGCAATGACACTGGTGGATCCTTATGTGGTTTGTTTAGAGGAACATACATGCAATGACACTGGTGGATCCACGTGTGGTTCATGAGAAGAACACACATCCAATGACATTGGTAGATCCTTATGTGGTTCATGAAAAGAACAGACATGCAGTGACACCGGGTGTGGTTCATGAAAAGAACAGACATGCAATGAAACTGGGTGTGGTTCATGAAAAGAACAGACATGCAATGACTCTAGATGTGGTTCATGAAAAGAACACACATGCAATGACACTGGGTGTGGTTCATGAAAAGAATAGACATGCAATGACACTGGTGGATCCTTATGTGTGGTTCATGAAAAGAACACACATGCAATGACACCGGTGGATCCTTATGTGGTTTGTTTAGAAGAACAGACATGCAATGACACTGGGTGTGGTTCATGAAAAGAACAGTAATGCAATGACACTGGTGGATCCTTATGTGGTTTGTTTAGAGGAACAGACATGCAATGACATCGGTGGATCCACATGTGGTTCATGAGAAGAACACACATCCAATGACACTAGGTGGATCCTTATGTGGTTCATGAAAAGAACTGACATGCAGTGACCCTGGGTGTGGTTCATGAAAGGAACAGACATGCACTGACACTAGGTGTGGTTCATGAAAAGAACAGACAGGCAATGACACTGGTGGATCCTTATGTGGTTTGTTTAGAAGAACACACATGCAATGACACTAGGTGTGGTTCATGAAAAGAACAGACATGCAATGACACTGGTGGATCCTTATGTGGTTTGTTTAGAGAAACAGACATGCAATGACACCGGTGGATCCACATGTGGTTCATGAGAAGAACACACATGCAATGACACTAGTAGATCCTTATGTGGTTCATGAAAAGAACAGACATGCAGTGACACCGGGTGTGGTTCATGAAAACAACACACATGCAATGATACTGGGTGTGGTTCATGAAAAGAACATACATGCAATGACTCTGGATGTGGTTCATGAAAAGAACACACATGCAATGACACTGGGTGTGGTTCATGAGAAGAACAGATAGGCAATGACACTGGTGGATCCTTATGTGGTTTGTTTAGAAGAACACACATGCAATGACACTAGGTGTGGTTGATGAAAAGAACAGACATGCAATGACACTGGTGGATCCTTATGTGGTTTGTTTAGAGGAACAGACATGCAATGACACCGGTAGATCCATGTGTGGTTCATTAGAAGAACACACATCCAATGATACTGGTGGATCCTTATGTGGTTTGTTTAGAGGAACAGACATGCAATGACACCGGTGGATCCTTATGTGGTCTGTCTAGAGGAACACACATGCAATGACACCGGGTGTGGTTCATGAAAAGAACAGACATGTAATGACTTATGTGGTTTGTTTAGAAGAACACACATGCAATGACATTAGGTGTGGTTCATGAAAAGAACAGACATGCAATGACACTGGTGGATCCTTATGTGGTTTGTTTAGAGGAACAGACATGCAATGACATCGGTGGATCCACGTGTGGTTCATGAGAAGAACACACATCCAATGACACTGGTAGATCCGTATGTGGTTCATGAAAAGAACAGACATGCAGTGACATCCTTATGTGGTTCATGAAAAGAATAGACATGCACTGACACTAGGTGTAGTTCATGAAAAGAACAGACATGCACTGACACTGGGTATGGTTCATAAAAAGAACAGACATGCAATGACTTATGTGGTTTGTTTAGAAGAACACACATGCAATGACACTGGATGTTGTTCATGAAAAGAACATACATGCAATGACACTGGTGGATCCTTATGTGGTTCATGAAAAGAACATACATGCAATGATACTGGTGGATCCTTATGTGGTTCATGAAAAGAACAGATAGGCAATGACACTGGTGGATCCTTATGTGGTTTGTTTAGAAGAACACACATGCAATGACACTAGGTGTGGTTCATGAAAAGAACAGACATGCAATGACACTGGTCGATCCTTCTATGGTTTGTTCAGAGGAACAGACATGCACTGACACCGGTGGATCCACGTGTGGTTCATGAGAAGAACACACATCCAATGATACTGGTGGATCCTTATGTGGTTTGTTTAGAGGAACATACATGCAATGACACCGGTGGATCCTTATGTGGTCTGTCTATAGGAACACACATGCAATGACACCGGGTGTGGTTCATGAAAAGAACAGACATGTAATGACTTATGTGGTTTGTTTAGAAGAACACACATGCAATGACACTGGGTGTGGTTCATGAAAAGAACAGACATGCAATGACACTGGTGGATCCTTATGTGGTTTGTTTAGAGGAACATACATGCAATGACACCGGTGGATCCACGTGTGGTTCACGAGAAGAACACACATCCAATGACATTGGTAGATCCTTATGTGGTCCATGAAAAGAACAGACATGAAGTGACACTGGGTGTGGTTCATGAAAAGAACAGACATGTAATGAAACTGGGTGTGGTTCATGAAAAGAACAGACATGCAATGACTCTAGATGTGGTTCATGAAAAGAACACACATGCAATGACACTGGGTGTGGTTCATGAAAAGAATAGACATGCAATGACACTGGTGGATCCTTATGTGGTTCATGAAAGAACACATGCAATGACACTGGTGGAACCTTATGTGTGGTTCATGAAAAGAACACACATGCAATGACACTGGGTGTGGTTCATGAAAAGAACAGTAATGCAATGACACTGGTGGATCCTTATGTGTGGTTCATGAAAATAACACACATGCAATGACACTGGTGGATCCTTATGTGGTTTGTTTAGAAGAACACACATGCAATGCCACTGGGTGTGGTTCATGACAAGAAAGAATGCAATGACACTGGTGGATCCTTATGTGGTTTGTTTAGAGGAACAGACATGCAATGACATCGGTGGATCCACGTGTGGTTCATGAGAAGAACACACATCCAATGACACTAGGTGGATCCTTATGTCGTTCATGAAAAGAACTGACATGCACTGACACTGGGTGTGCTTCATGAAAAGAACAGACATGCACTGACACTGGGTGTGGTTCATGAAAAGAACAGACAGGCAATGACACTGGTGGATCCTTATGTGGTTTGTTTAGAAGAACACACATGCAATGACACTAGGTGTGGTTCATGAAAAGAACAGACATGCAATGACATTGGTGGATCCTTATGTGGTTTGTTTAGAGGAATAGACATGCAATGACACCGGTGGATCCACGTGTGGTTCATGAGAAGAACACACATCCAATGACACTAGTAGATCCTTATGTGGTTCATGGAAAGAACAGACATGCAGTGACACCGGGTGTGGTTCATGAAAAGAACACACATGCAATGACACTGGGTGTGGTTCATGAGAAGAACAGACAGGCAATGACACTAGTGGATCCTTATGTGGTTTGTTTAGAAGAACACACACGCAATGACACTGGGTGTGGTTGATTAAAAGAACAGACATGCAGTGACACTAGTGGATCCTTATGTGGTTTGTTTAGAGGAACAAACATGCAATGACACCGGTAGATCCATGTGTGGTTCATGAGAATAACACACATCCAATGATACTGGTGGATCCTTATGTGGTTTGTTTAGAGGAACAGACATGCAATGACACCGATGGATCCTTATGTGGTCTGTCTAGAGGAACACACATGCAATGACACCGGGTGTGGTTCATGAAAAGAACAGACATGTAATGACTTATGTGGTTTGTTTAGAAGAACACACATGCAATGACACTAGGTGTGGTTCATGAAAAGAACAGACATGCAATGACACTGGTGGATCCTTATGTGGTTTGTTTAGAGGAACAGACATGCAATGACACCGGTGGATCCACGTGTGGTTCATGAGAAGAACACACATCCAATGATACTGGTGGATCCTTATGTGGTTTGTTTAGAGGAACAGACATGCAATGACACCGGTGGATCCTTATGTGGTCTGTCTATAGGAACACACATGCAATGACACCGGGTGTGGTTCATGAAAAGAACAGACATGTAATGACTTATGTGGTTTGTTTAGAAGAACACACATGCAATGACACTGGGTGTGGTTCATGAAAAGAACAGACATGCAATGACACTGGTGGATCCTTATGTGGTTTGTTTAGAGGAACATACATGCAATGACACCGGTGGATCCACGTGTGGTTCACGAGAAGAACACACATCCAATGACATTGGTAGATCCTTATGTGGTCCATGAAAAGAACAGACATGAAGTGACACTGGGTGTGGTTCATGAAAAGAACAGACATGTAATGAAACTGGGTGTGGTTCATGAAAAGAACAGACATGCAATGACTCTAGATGTGGTTCATGAAAAGAACACACATGCAATGACACTGGGTGTGGTTCATGAAAAGAATAGACATGCAATGACACTGGTGGATCCTTATGTGTGGTTCATGAAAAGAACACACATGCAATGACACTGGTGGAACCTTATGTGTGGTTCATGAAAAGAACACACATGCAATGACACTGGGTGTGGTTCATGAAAAGAACAGTAATGCAATGACACTGGTGGATCCTTATGTGTGGTTCATGAAAATAACACACATGCAATGACACTGGTGGATCCTTATGTGGTTTGTTTAGAAGAACACACATGCAATGCCACTGGGTGTGGTTCATGAAAAGAACAGTAATGCAATGACACTAGTGGATCCTTATGTGGTTTGTTTAGAGGAACAGACATGCAATGACATCGGTGGATCCACGTGTGGTTCATGAGAAGAACACACATCCAATGACACTAGGTGGATCCTTATGTCGTTCATGAAAAGAACTGACATGCAGTGACACTGGGTGTGCTTCATGAAAAAATGGATACATGCACTGACACTGGGTGTGGTTCATGAAAAGAACAGACAGGCAATGACACTGGTGGATCCTTATGTGGTTTGTTTAGAAGAACACACATGCAATGACACTAGGTGTGGTTCATGAAAAGAACAGACATGCAATGACATTGGTGGATCCTTATGTGGTTTGTTTAGAGGAATAGACATGCAATGACACCGGTGGATCCACGTGTGGTTCATGAGAAGAACACACATCCAATGACACTAGTAGATCCTTATGTGGTTCATGGAAAGAACAGACATGCAGTGACACCGGGTGTGGTTCATGAAAAGAACACACATGCAATGACACTGGGTGTGGTTCATGAAAAGAACAGACATGCAATGACTCTAGCTGTGGTTCATGAAAAGAACACACATGCAATGACACTGGGTGTGGTTCATGAGAAGAACAGACAGGCAATGACACTAGTGGATCCTTATGTGGTTTGTTTAGAAGAACACACACGCAATGACACTGGGTGTGGTTGATGAAAAGAACAGACATGCAGTGACACTAGTGGATCCTTATGTGGTTTGTTTAGAGGAACAAACATGCAATAACACCGGTAGATCCATGTGTGGTTCATGAGAATAACACACATCCAATGATACTGGTGGATCCTTATGTGGTTTGTTTAGAGGAACAGACATGCAATGACACCGATGGATCCTTATGTGGTCTGTCTAGAGGAACACACATGCAATGACACCGGGTGTGGTTCATGAAAAGAACAGACATGTAATGACTTATGTGGTTTGTTTAGAAGAACACACATGCAATGACACTAGGTGTGGTTCATGAAAAGAACAGACATGCAATGACACTGGTGGATCCTTATGTGGTTTGTTTAGAGGAACAGACATGCAATGACACCGGTGGATCCACGTGTGGTTCATGAGAAGAACACACATCCAATGACATTGGTAGATCCTTATGTTGTTCATGAAAAGAACAGACATGCAATGACACCGGGTGTGGTTCATGAAAAAAATACACATGCAATGAAACTGGGTGTGGTTCATGAAAAGAACAGACATGCAATGACTCTAGATGTGGTTCATGAAAAGAACACGCATGCAATGACACTGGGTATGGTTCATGAAAAGAATAGACATGCAATGACATTGGTGGATCCTTATGTGTGGTTCATGAAAAGAACACACATGCAATGACACTGGTGGATCCTTATGTGGTTTGTTTAGAAGAACACACATGCAATGACACTGGGTGTGGTTCATGAAAAGAACAGACATGCAATGACACTGGTGGATCCTTATGTGGTTTGTTTAGAGGAACAGACATGCAATGACACCGGTGGATCCACGTGTGGTTCATGAGAAGAACACACATCCAATGATACTAGGTGGATCCTTATGTGGTTCATGAAAAGAACTGACATGCAGTGACACTGGGTGTGGTTCATGAAAAGAACAGACATGCACCGACACTGGGTGTAGTTCATGAAAAGTACAGACAAACAATGACACTGGTGGATCCTTATGTGGTTTGTTTAGAAGAACACACATGCAATGACACTTGTTGTGATTCATGAAAAGAACAGACATGCAATGACACTGGTGGATCCTTATGTGGTTTGTTTAGAGGATCAGACATGCAATGACAACGGTGGATCCACGTGTGGTTCATGAGAAGAACACACATCCAATGACAGTGGTAGATCCTTATGTGGTTCATGAAAAGAACAGACATGCAGTGACACCGGGTGTGGTTCATGAAAAGAACAGACATGCAATGACACTGGTGGATCCTTATGTGGTTCATGAAAAGAAAAGACATGCAATGACTCTAGCTTTGGTTCATGAAAAGAACACACATGCAATGACACTGGGTGTGGTTCATGAGAAGAACAGACAGGCAATGACACTGGTGGATCCTTATGTGGTTTGTTTAGAAGAACACACATGCAATGACACTAGGTGTGGTTGATGAAAAGAACAGACATGCAATGACACTGGTGGATCCTTATGTGGTTTGTTTAGAGGAACAGACATGCAATGACACCGGTAGATCCATGTGTGGTTCATGAGAAGAACACACATCCAATGATACTGGTGGATCCTTATGTGGTTTGTTTAGAGGAACAGACATGCAATGACACCGGTGGATCCTTATGTGGTCTGTCTAGAGGAACACACATGCAATGACACCGGGTGTGGTTCATGAAAAGAACAGACATGTAATGACTTATGTGGTTTGTTTAGAGGAACACACATGCAATGACACTAGGTGTGGTTCATGAAAAGAACAGACATGCAATGACACTGGTGGATCCTTATGTGGTTTGTTTAGAGGAACAGACATGCAATGACACCGGTGGATCCACGTGTGGTTCATGAGAAGAACACACATCCAATGACATTGGTAGATCCTTATGTGGTTCATGAAAAGAACAGACATGCAATGACACCGGGTGTGGTTCATGAAAAGAATAGACATGCAATGAAACTGGGTGAGGTTCATGAAAAAAACAGACATGCAATGACTCTAGACGTGGTTCATGAAAAGAACACACATGCAATGACACTGGGTATGGTTCATGAAAAGAATAGACATGCAATTACATTGGTGGATCCTTATGTGTGGTTCATGAAGAGAACACACATGCAATGACACTGGTGGATCCTTATGTGGTTTGTTTAGAGGAACACACATGCAATGACACTGGGTGTGGTTCATGAAAAGAACAGGCACGCAATGACACTGGTGGATCCTTATGTGTGGTTCATGAAAAGAATAGACATGCAATGACCCGGGTGGATCCTTATGTGTGGTTCATGAAAAGAACAGACATGCAATGACACTGGTGGATCCTTATGTGGTTTGTTTAGAGGAACAGACATGCAATGACACCGGTGGATCCACGTGTGGTTCATGAGAAGAACACACATCCAATGACACTAGGTGGATCCTTATGTGGTTCATGAAAAGAACTGACATGCAGTGACACTGGGTGTGGTTCATGAAAAGAACAGACATGCACTGACACTGGGTGTGGTTCATGAAAAGTACAAACAAACAATGACACTGGTGGATCCTTATGTGGTTTGTTTAAAGAACACACATGCAATGACACTTGTTGTGATTCATGAAAAGAACAGACATGCAATGACACTGGTGGATCCTTATGTGGTTTGTTTAGAGGATCAGACATGCAATGACAACGGTGGATCCACGTGTGGTTCATGAGAAGAACACACATCCAATGACAGTGGTAGATCCTTATGTGGTTCATGAAAAGAACAGACATGCAGTGACACCGGGTGTGGTTCATGAAAAGAACAGACATGCAATGACACTGGGTGTGGTTCATGAAAAGAATAGACATGCAATGACTCTAGTTGTGGTTCATGAAAAGAACACACATGCAATGACACTGGGTGCGGTTCATGAGAAGAACAGACAGGCAATGACACTGGTGGATCCTTATGTGGTTTGTTTAGAAGAACACACATGCAATGACACTGGGTGTGGTTGATGAAAAGAACAGACATGCAATGACACCGGTGGATCCTTATGTGGTCTGTCTAGAGGAACACACATGCAATGACACCGGGTGTGGTTCATGAAAAGAACAGACATGCAATGACTTATGTGGTTTGTTTAGAAGATCACACATGCAATGACACTGGGTGTGGTTCATGAAAAGAACAGACATGCAATGACACTGGTGGATCCTTATGTGGTTCATGAAAAGAACAGACATGTAATGACAATGGGTGTGGTTCATGAAAAGAACAGACATGCACTGACACTAGGTGTGGTTCATGAAAAGAACAGACAGGCAATGAAACTGGTGGATCCTTATGTGGTTTGTTTAGAAGAACACACATGCAATGACACTGGGTGTGGTTCATGAAAAGAACAGACATGCAATGACACTGGTGGATCCTTATGTGGTTCATGAAAAGAACAGACATGCAGTGACACCGGGTGTGGTTCATGAAAAGAACAGACATGCAATGAAACTGGGTGTGGTTCATGAAAAGATCAGACATGCAATGACTCTAGCTGTGGTTCATGAAAAGAACACACATGCAATGACACTTAGTGTGGTTCATGAAAAGAATAGACATGCAATGACCCGGGTGGATCCTTATGTGTGGTTCATGAAAAGAACACACATGCAATGACACTGTTGGATCCTTATGTGGTTTGTTTAGAAGAACACACATGCAATGACACTGGGTGTGGTTCATGAAAAGAACAGACATGCAATGACACTGGTGGATCCTTATGTGGTATGTTTAGAGGAACAGACATACAATGACACCGGGGGATCCAGGTGTGGTTCATGAGAAGAACACACATCCAATGACACTAGGTGGATCCTTATGTGGTTCATGAAAAGAACTAGCATGCAGTGACACTGGGTGTGGTTCATGAAAAGAACAGACATGCACTAACACTGGGTGTGGTTCATGAAAAGAATGACATGCAATGACTCTAGTTGTGGTTCATGAAAAGAACTCACATGCAATGACACTTGGTGTGGTTCATGTAAAGAAACAGGACATGCAATGACAGGTGGATCCTTATGTGGTTTGTTTAGAAGAACACACATGCAATGACACTGGTGTGGTTGATGAAAAAACAGACATGCAATGACACTGGTGGATCCTTATGTGGTTTGTTTAGAGGAACAGACATGCAATGATACCGGTGGATCCATGTGTGGTTCATGAGAAGAACACACATCCAATGATACTGGCGGATCCTTATGTGGTTTGTTTAGAGGAACATACATGCAATGACACCTGTGGATCATTATGTGGTCAGTCTAGAGACACATGCAATGACACCGGGTGTGGTTCATGAAAAGGACAAACATGCAATGACTTATGTGGTTTGTTTATAAGAACATACATGCAATGACACTGGGTGTGGTTCATGAAAAGAACAGACATGCAATGACACTGGTGGAACCTTATGTGGTTCATGAAAAGAACAAACATGAAATGAAACTGGTGGATCCTTATGTGGTTCATGAAAAGAACAGACATGCAATGACACTGGTGGATCCTTATGTGGTTTGTTTAGAAGAACACACATGCAATAACACTGGGTGTGGTTCATGAAAAGAACAGACATGCAATGACACTGGTGGATCCTTATCTGGTTTGTTTAGAGGAACAGACATGCAATGACACCTGTGGATCCATGTGTGGTTCATGAGAAGAACACACATCCAATGACACTGGTGGATCCTTATGTGGTTTGTTTAGAAGAACACACCTGCAGTGACACTGGTTGTGGTTCATGAAAAGAACAGACATGCAATGACACTGGTGGATCCTGATGTGTTTTGTTTAGAGGAACAGACATGCAATGACACTGGTGGATCCACGTGTGGTTCATGAGAAGAACACACATCCAATGACACTGGTAGATCCTTATGTGGTTCATGAAAAGAACAGACAAGAAGTGACACCGGGTGTGGTTCATGAAAAGAACAGACATGCAATGACACTGGGTGTGGTTCATGAAAATAATAGACATGCAATGACTCTAGCTGTGGTTCATGAAAAGAGCACACATGCAATGACACTAGGTGTAGTTCATGAGAAGAACAGACAGGCAATGACACTGGTGGATCCTTATGTGGTTTGTTTAGAAGAACACACATGCAATGACACTGGGTGTGGTTGATGAAAAGAACAGATATGCAATGACACTGGTGGATCCTTATGTGGTTTGTTTAGAGGAACATACATGCACTGACACCGGTAGATCCATGTGTGGTTCATGAGAAGAACACACATCCAATGATACTGGTGGATCCTTATGTGGTTTGTTTAGAGGAACAGACATGCAATGACACCTGTGGATCCATGTGTGGTTCATGAGAAGAACACACATCCAATGACACTGGTGGATCCTTATGTGGTTTGTTTAGAAGAACACACCTGCAGTGACACTGGTTGTGGTTCATGAAAAGAACAGACATGCAATGACACTGGTGGATCCTGATGTGTTTTGTTTAGAGGAACAGACATGCAATGACACTGGTGGATCCACGTGTGGTTCATGAGAAGAACACACATCCAATGACACTGGTAGATCCTTATGTGGTTCATGAAAAGAACAGACAAGAAGTGACACCGGGTGTGGTTCATGAAAAGAACAGACATGCAATGACACTGGGTGTGGTTCATGAAAATAATAGACATGCAATGACTCTAGCTGTGGTTCATGAAAAGAGCACACATGCAATGACACTAGGTGTAGTTCATGAGAAGAACAGACAGGCAATGACACTGGTGGATCCTTATGTGGTTTGTTTAGAAGAACACACATGCAATGACACTGGGTGTGGTTGATGAAAAGAACAGATATGCAATGACACTGGTGGATCCTTATGTGGTTTGTTTAGAGGAACATACATGCACTGACACCGGTAGATCCATGTGTGGTTCATGAGAAGAACACACATCCAATGATACTGGTGGATCCTTATGTGGTTTGTTTAGAGGAACAGACATGCAATGACACCGGTGGATCCTTATGTGGTCTGTCTAGAGGAACACACATGCAATTTCACCGGGTGTGGTTCATGAAAAGAACAGACATGTAATGACTTATGTGGTTTGTTTAGAAGAACACACATGCAATGACACTAGGTGTGGTTCATGAAAAGAACAGACATGCAATGACACTGGTGGATCCTAATGTGGTTTGTTTAGAGGAACAGACATGCAATGACACCGGTGGATCCACGTGTGGTTCATGAGAAGAACACACATTCAATGACATTGGTAGATCCTTATGTGGTTCATGAAAAGAACAGACACGTAGTGACACCCGGTGTGGTTCATGAAAAGAACAAACATGCAATGAACTGGGTGTGGTTCATGAAAACAGACATGCTTTGACTCTAGATGTGGTTCATGAAAAGAACACACATGCAATGACACTGGGTGTGGTTCATGAAAAGAACAGACATGCAATGACACTGGTGGATCCTTATGTGGTTTGTTTAGAAAAACACACATGCAATGACACTGGGTGTGGTTCATGAAAAGAACAGACATGCAATGACACTGGTGGATCCTTATGTGGTTTGTTTAGAGGAACAGACATGCAATGACACCGGTGGATCCATGTGTGGTTCATGATAAGAACACACATCCAATGACACTGGTAGATCCTTATGTGGTTCATTAAAAGAACTAACATGCAGTGACACTGGGTGTGGTTCATGAAAAGAACAGACATACACTAACACTAGGTGTAGTTCATGAAAAGAACATACATGCACTGACACTGGGTGTGGATCATGAAAAGAATAGACAGGCAATGACACTGGTGGATCCTTATGTGGTTTGTTTAGAAGAACACACATGCAATGACACTGGGTGTGGTTCATGAAAAGAACAGACATGCAATGACACTAGTGGATCCTTATGTGGTTTGTTTAGAGGAACAGACATGCAATGACACCGGTGGATCCACGTGTGGTTCATGAGAAGAACACACATCCAATGACACAGGTATATCCTTATGTGGTTCATGAAAAAGAACTGACATGCAGTGACACTGGGTGTGGTTCATGAAAAGAACAGACATGCAATGACACTAGGTGTGGTTCATGCAAAGAACAGACATGCAATGACTCTAGTTGTGGTTCATGAACAGAACACACATGTAATGACACTGGGTGTGGTTCATGAAAAGAACAGACATGAAATGACACCGGTGGATCCTTATGTGTGGTGCATAAAAAGAACAGACATGCAATGACACTGGTGGATCCTTATGTGGTTTGTTTAGAAGAACACACATGCAATGCCACTGGGTGTGGTTCATGAAAAGAACACACATGCAATGACACTAGTGGATCCTTATGTGGTTTGTTTAGAGGAACAGACATGCAATGACACCGGTGGATCCACGTGTGGTTCATGAGAAGAACACACATCCAATGACACTAGAAGGATCCTTATGTGGTTTGTTTAGAGGAACAAACATGAAATGACACCGATGGATCCTTATGTGGTCTGTCTAGAGGAACACACATGCAATGACACCGGGTGTGGTTCATGAACAGAACAGACATGCAATGACTTATGTGGTTTGTTTAGAAGAACACACATGCAATGACACTAGGTGTGGTTCATGAAAAGAACAGACATGCAATGACACTGGTGGATCCTTATGTGGTTCATGAGAAGAACACACATCTAATGACACTGGTGGATCCTTATGTGGTTTGTTTAGAAGAACACACATCCAATGACACTGGGTGTGGTTCATGAAAAGAACAGACATGCAATGACACTGGTGGATCCTTATGTGGTTTATTTAGAGGAACAGACATGCAATGACACCGGTGGATCCATGTGTGGTTCATGAGAAGAATACACATCCAATGACACTGGTAGATCCTTATGTGGTTCATTAAAAGAACTAAATGCAGTGACACTGGGTGTGGTTCATGAAAAGAACAGACATACACTGACACTGGGTGTAGTTCATGAAAAGAACAGCCATGCCTTGACACTGGGTGTGGTTCATGAAAAGAACAGATAGGCAATGACACTGGTGGATCCTTATGTGGTTTGTTTAGAGGAACAGACATGCAATGACACCGGTGGATCCATGTGTGGTTCATGATAAGAACACACATCCAATGACACTGGTAGATCCTTATGTGGTTCATTAAAAGAACTAACATGCAGTGACACTGGGTGTGGTTCATGAAAAGAACAGACATACACTAACACTAGGTGTAGTTCATGAAAAGAACATACATGCACTGACACTGGGTGTGGATCATGAAAAGAATAGACAGGCAATGACACTGGTGGATCCTTATGTGGTTTGTTTAGAAGAACACACATGCAATGACACTGGGTGTGGTTCATGAACAGAACAGACATGCAATGACACTAGTGGATCCTTATGTGGTTTGTTTAGAGGAACAGACATGCAATGACACCGGTGGATCCACGTGTGGTTCATGAGAAGAACACACATCCAATGACACAGGT
This sequence comes from Avena insularis, assembly GCA_023614405.1. Classification (NCBI taxonomy): domain Eukaryota; kingdom Viridiplantae; phylum Streptophyta; class Magnoliopsida; order Poales; family Poaceae; genus Avena; species Avena insularis. The sequence goes on from CM042690.1 coordinate 512,308,431, forward strand.
ATATCCTTATGTGGTTCATGAAAAAGAACTGACATGCAGTGACACCGGGTGTGGTTCATGAAAAGAACAGACATGCAATGACACTAGGTGTGGTTCATGAAAAGAACAGACATGCAATGACTCTAGTTGTGGTTCATGAACAGAACACACATGTAATGACACTGGGTGTGGTTCATGAAAAGAACAGGCACGCAATGACACTGGTGGATCCTTATGTGTGGTTCATGAAAAGAATAGACATGCAATGACCCGGGTGGATCCTTATGTGTGGTTCATGAAAAGAACAGACATGCAATGACACTGGTGGATCCTTATGTGGTTTGTTTAGAGGAACAGACATGCAATGACACCGGTGGATCCACGTGTGGTTCATGAGAAGAACACACATCCAATGACACTAGGTGGATCCTTATGTGGTTCATGAAAAGAACTGACATGCAGTGACACTGGGTGTGGTTCATGAAAAGAACAGACATGCACTGACACTTGGTGTGGTTCATGAAAAGTACAAACAAACAATGACACTGGTGGATCCTTATGTGGTTTGTTTAAAGAACACACATGCAATGACACTTGTTGTGATTCATGAAAAGAACAGACATGCAATGACACTGGTGGATCCTTATGTGGTTTGTTTAGAGGATCAGACATGCAATGACAACGGTGGATCCACGTGTGGTTCATGAGAAGAACACACATCCAATGACAGTGGTAGATCCTTATGTGGTTCATGAAAAGAACAGACATGCAGTGACACCGGGTGTGGTTCATGAAAAGAACAGACATGCAATGACACTGGGTGTGGTTCATGAAAAGAATAGACATGCAATGACTCTAGTTGTGGTTCATGAAAAGAACACACATGCAATGACACTGGGTGCGGTTCATGAGAAGAACAGACAGGCAATGACACTGGTGGATCCTTATGTGGTTTGTTTAGAAGAACACACATGCAATGACACTGGGTGTGGTTGATGAAAAGAACAGACATGCAATGACACCGGTGGATCCTTATGTGGTCTGTCTAGAGGAACACACATGCAATGACACCGGGTGTGGTTCATGAAAAGAACAGACATGCAATGACTTATGTGGTTTGTTTAGAAGATCACACATGCAATGACACTGGGTGTGGTTCATGAAAAGAACAGACATGCAATGACACTGGTGGATCCTTATGTGGTTCATGAAAAGAACAGACATGTAATGACACTGGGTGTGGTTCATGAAAAGAACAGACATGCACTGACACTAGGTGTGGTTCATGAAAAGAATGAATGTGCAATGAAACTGGTGGATCCTTATGTGGTTTGTTTAGAAGAACACACATGCAATGACAGGTGTGGTTCATGAAAAGAACAGACATGCAATGACACTGGTGGATCCTTATGTGGTTCATGAAAAGAACAGACATGCAGTGACACCGGGTGTGGTTCATGAAAAGAACAGACATGCAATGAAACTGGGTGTGGTTCATGAAAAGATCAGACATGCAATGACTCTAGCTGTGGTTCATGAAAAGAACACACATGCAATGACACTTAGTGTGGTTCATGAAAAGAATAGACATGCAATGACCCGGGTGGATCCTTATGTGTGGTTCATGAAAAGAACACACATGCAATGACACTGTTGGATCCTTATGTGGTTTGTTTAGAAGAACACACATGCAATGACACTGGGTGTGGTTCATGAAAAGAACAGACATGCAATGACACTGGTGGATCCTTATGTGGTATGTTTAGAGGAACAGACATACAATGACACCGGGGGATCCAGGTGTGGTTCATGAGAAGAACACACATCCAATGACACTAGGTGGATCCTTATGTGGTTCATGAAAAGAACTAGCATGCAGTGACACTGGGTGTGGTTCATGAAAAGAACAGACATGCACTAACACTGGGTGTGGTTCATGAAAAGAACAGACATGCAATGACTCTAGTTGTGGTTCATGAAAAGAACTCACATGCAATGACACTTGGTGTGGTTCATGTAAAGAACAGACATGCAATGACACCGGTGGATCCTTATGTGGTTTGTTTAGAAGAACACACATGCAATGACACTGGGTGTGGTTGATGAAAAGAACAGACATGCAATGACACTGGTGGATCCTTATGTGGTTTGTTTAGAGGAACAGACATGCAATGATACCGGTGGATCCATGTGTGGTTCATGAGAAGAACACACATCCAATGATACTGGCGGATCCTTATGTGGTTTGTTTAGAGGAACATACATGCAATGACACCTGTGGATCCTTATGTGGTCTGTCTAGAGGAACCCACATGCAATGACACCGGGTGTGGTTCATGAAAAGGACAAACATGCAATGACTTATGTGGTTTGTTTATAAGAACATACATGCAATGACACTGGGTGTGGTTCATGAAAAGAACAGACATGCAATGACACTGGTGGAACCTTATGTGGTTCATGAAAAGAACAAACATGAAATGAAACTGGTGGATCCTTATGTGGTTCATGAAAAGAACAGACATGCAATGACACTGGTGGATCCTTATGTGGTTTGTTTAGAAGAACACACATGCAATAACACTGGGTGTGGTTCATGAAAAGAACAGACATGCAATGACACTGGTGGATCCTTATCTGGTTTGTTTAGAGGAACAGACATGCAATGACACCTGTGGATCCATGTGTGGTTCATGAGAAGAACACACATCCAATGACACTGGTGGATCCTTATGTGGTTTGTTTAGAAGAACACACCTGCAGTGACACTGGTTGTGGTTCATGAAAAGAACAGACATGCAATGACACTGGTGGATCCTGATGTGTTTTGTTTAGAGGAACAGACATGCAATGACACTGGTGGATCCACGTGTGGTTCATGAGAAGAACACACATCCAATGACACTGGTAGATCCTTATGTGGTTCATGAAAAGAACAGACAAGAAGTGACACCGGGTGTGGTTCATGAAAAGAACAGACATGCAATGACACTGGGTGTGGTTCATGAAAATAATAGACATGCAATGACTCTAGCTGTGGTTCATGAAAAGAGCACACATGCAATGACACTAGGTGTAGTTCATGAGAAGAACAGACAGGCAATGACACTGGTGGATCCTTATGTGGTTTGTTTAGAAGAACACACATGCAATGACACTGGGTGTGGTTGATGAAAAGAACAGATATGCAATGACACTGGTGGATCCTTATGTGGTTTGTTTAGAGGAACATACATGCACTGACACCGGTAGATCCATGTGTGGTTCATGAGAAGAACACACATCCAATGATACTGGTGGATCCTTATGTGGTTTGTTTAGAGGAACAGACATGCAATGACACCGGTGGATCCTTATGTGGTATGTCTAGAGGAACACACATGCAATTTCACCAGGTGTGGTTCATGAAAAGAACAGACATGTAATGACTTATGTGGTTTGTTTAGAAGAACACACATGCAATGACACTAGGTGTGGTTCATGAAAAGAACAGACATGCAATGACACTGGTGGATCCTAATGTGGTTTGTTTAGAGGAACAGACATGCAATGACACCGGTGGATCCACGTGTGGTTCATGAGAAGAACACACATTCAATGACATTGGTAGATCCTTATGTGGTTCATGAAAAGAACAGACACGTAGTGACACCGGGTGTGGTTCATGAAAAGAACAAACATGCAATGAAACTGGGTGTGGTTCATGAAAAGAACAGACATGCAATGACTCTAGATGTGGTTCATGAAAAGAACACACATGCAATGACACTGGGTGTGGTTCATGAAAAGAACAGACATGCAATGACACTGGTGGATCCTTATGTGGTTTGTTTAGAAAAACACACATGCAATGACACTGGGTGTGGTTCATGAAAAGAACAGACATGCAATGACACTGGTGGATCCTTATGTGGTTTGTTTAGAGGAACAGACATGCAATGACACCGGTGGATCCATGTGTGGTTCATGATAAGAACACACATCCAATGACACTGGTAGATCCTTATGTGGTTCATTAAAAGAACTAACATGCAGTGACACTGGGTGTGGTTCATGAAAAGAACAGACATACACTAACACTAGGTGTAGTTCATGAAAAGAACATACATGCACTGACACTGGGTGTGGATCATGAAAAGAATAGACAGGCAATGACACTGGTGGATCCTTATGTGGTTTGTTTAGAAGAACACACATGCAATGACACTGGGTGTGGTTCATGAACAGAACAGACATGCAATGACACTAGTGGATCCTTATGTGGTTTGTTTAGAGGAACAGACATGCAATGACACCGGTGGATCCACGTGTGGTTCATGAGAAGAACACACATCCAATGACACAGGTATATCCTTATGTGGTTCATGAAAAAGAACTAACATGCAGTGACACCGGGTGTGGTTCATGAAAAGAACAGACATGCAATGACACTAGGTGTGGTTCATGAAAAGAACAGACATGCAATGACTCTAGTTGTGGTTCATGAACAGAACACACATGTAATGACACTGGGTGTGGTTCATGAAAAGAACAGACATGAAATGACACCGGTGGATCCTTATGTGTGGTGCATAAAAAGAACAGACATGCAATGACACTGGTGGATCCTTATATGGTTTGTTTAGAAGAACACACATGCAATGCCACTGGGTGTGGTTCATGAAAAGAACACACATGCAATGACACTAGTGGATCCTTATGTGGTTTGTTTAGAGGAACAGACATGCAATGACACCGGTGGATCCACGTGTGGTTCATGAGAAGAACACACATCCAATGACACTAGAAGGATCCTTATGTGGTTTGTTTAGAGGAACAAACATGAAATGACACCGGTGGATCCTTATGTGGTCTGTCTAGAGGAACACACATGCAATGACACCGGGTGTGGTTCATGAACAGAACAGACATGCAATGACTTATGTGGTTTGTTTAGAAGAACACACATGCAATGACACTAGGTGTGGTTCATGAAAAGAACAGACATGCAATGACACTGGTGGATCCTTATGTGGTTCATGAGAAGAACATGCATGCAATGACACCGGTGGATCCTTATGTGGTTCATGAGAAGAACACACATCTAATGACACTGGTGGATCCTTATGTGGTTTGTTTAGAAGAACACACATGCAATGACACTGGGTGTGGTTCATGAAAAGAACAGACATGCAATGACACTGGTGGATCCTTATGTGGTTTATTTAGAGGAACAGACATGCAATGACACCGGTGGATCCATGTGTGGTTCATGAGAAGAACACACATCCAATGACACTGGTAGATCCTTATGTGGTTCATTAAAAGAACTACATGCAGTGACACTGGGTGTGATTCATGAAAAGAACAGACATACACTGACACTGGGTGTAGTTCATGAAAAGAACAGCCATGCCTTGACACTGGGTGTGGTTCATGAAAAGAACAGATAGGCAATGACACTGGTGGATCCTTATGTGGTTTGTTTAGAAGAACACACATGCAATGACACTAGGTGTGGTTCATGAAAAGAACAGACATGCAATGACACTAGTAGATCCTTCTATGGTTTGTTTAGAGGAAAAGACATGCAATGACACCGGTGGATCCACGTGTGGTTCATGAGAAGAACACACATCCAATGACACTGGTAGATCCTTATGTGGTTCAGGAAAAGAACTGACATGAAGTGACACCGGGTGTGGTTCATGAAAAGAACAGACATGCAATGACACTGGGTGTGGTTCATGAAAAGAATAGACATACAATGACTCTAGCTCTGGTTCATGAACAGAACACACATGCAATGACACTGGGTGTGGTTCATGAAAAGAACAGACATGAAATGACACCGGTGGATCCTTATGTGTGGTTCATGAAAAGAACAGACAAGCAATGACACTGGTGGATCCTTATGTGGTTTGTTTAGAAGAACACACATGCAATGACACTGGGTGTGGTTCATGAAAAGAACACACATGCAATGACACTGGTGGATCCTTATGTGGTTTGTTTAGAGGAACAGACATGCAATGACACCGGTGGATCCATGTGTGGTTCATGAGAAGAACACACATCCAATGACACTAGGTGGATCCTTATCTGGTTTGATTAGAGGAACAGACATGCAATGACACCTGTGGATCCTTATGTGGTCTGTCTAGAGGAACACACATGCAATGACACCGGGTCTGGTTCATGAAAAGAACAGACAAGCAATGACTTATGTGGTTCTTTAGAAGAACACACATGCAATGAAACTGGGTGTGGTTCATGAAAAGAACAGACATGCAATGACACTGGTGGATCCTTATGTGGTTTGTTTAGAGGAATAGACATGCAATGACACCGGTGGATCCATGTGTGGTTCATGAGAAGAACACACATCCAATGACACTGGTAGGTCCTTATGTGGTTCATGAAAAGAACTAACATGCAGTGACATCCTTATGTGGTTCATGAAAAGAACAGACATACATTGACACTGGGTGTGGTTCATGAAAAGAACAGACATGCACTGACACTAGGTGTGGTTCATGAAAAGAACAAACATGCAATAACACTGGTGGATCCTTATGTGGTTTGTTTAGAAGAACACACATGCAATGACACTGGATGTGGTTCATGAAAAGAACAGACATGCAATGGCACTGGTGGATCCTTATGTGGTTTGTTTAGAGGAACAGACATGCAAAGACACCGGTGGATCCACGTGTGGTTCATGAGAAGAACACACATCCAATGACACTGGTAGATCCTTATGTGGTTCATGAAAAGAACAGACATGCAGTGACACCGGGTGTGGTTCGTGAAAAGAACAGACATGCAATGACACTAGGTGTGGTTCATGAAAAGAACAGACATGCAATGACTCTAGTTGTGGTTCATGAACAGAACACACATGTAATGACACTGGGTGTGGTTCATGAAAAGAACAGACATGAAATGACACCGGTGGATCCTTATGTGTGGTTCATGAAAAGAACAGACATGCAATGACACTGGTGGATCCTTATGTGGTTTGTTTAGAAGGACACACATGCAATGCCACTAGGTGTCGTTCATGAAAAGAACACACATGCAATGACACTAGTGGATCCTTATGTGGTTTGTTTAGAGGAACAGACATGCAATGACACCGGTGGATCCACGTGTGGTTCATGAGAAGAACACACATCCAATGACACTAGAAGGATCCTAATGTGGTTTGTTTAGAGGAACAAACATGAAATGACACCGGTGGATCCATATGTGGTCTGTCTAGAGGAACACACATGCAATGACACCGGGTGTGGTTCATGAAAAGAACAGACATGCAATGACTTATGTGGTTTGTTTAGAAGAATAAACATGCAATGACACTAGGTGTGGTTCATGAAAAGAACAGACATGTAATGACACTGGTGGATCCTTATGTGGTTCATGAGAAGAACATGCATGCAATGACACCGGTGGATCCTTATGTGGTTCATGAGAAGAACACACATCCAATGACACTGGTGGATCCTTATGTGGTTTGTTTAGAAGAACACACATGCAATGACACTGGGTGTGGTTCATGAAAAGAACAGACATGCAATGACACTCGTGGATCCTTATGTGGTTGTTTAGAGGAACAAACATGCAATGACACCGGTGGATCCATGTGTGGTTCATGAGAAGAACACACATCCAATGACACTGGTAGATCCTTATGTGGTTCATTAAAAGAACTAACATGAAGTGACACTAGGTGTGGTTCATGAAAAGAACAGACATACACTGACACTGGGTGTAGTTCATGAAAAGAACAGACATGCCTTGACACTAGGTGTGGTTCATGAAAAGATCAGATAGGCAATGACACTGGTGGATCCTTATGTGGTTTGTTTAGAAGAACACACATGCAATGACACTTGGTGTGGTTCATGAAAAGAACAGACATGCAATGACACTGGTAGATCCTTCTGTGGTTTGTTTAGAGGAACAGACATGCAATGACACCGGTGGATCCACGTGTGGTTCATGAGAAGAACACACATCCAATGACACTGGTAGATCTTTATGTGGTTCAGGAAAAGAACTGACATGAAGTGACACCGGGTGTGGTTCATGAAAAGAACAGACATGCAATGACAGTGGGTGTGGTTCATGAAAAGAATAGACATACAATGACTTTAGCTCTGGTTCATGAACAGAACACACATGCAATGACACTGGGTGTGGTTCATGAAAAGAACAGACATGAAATGACACCGGTGGATCCTTATGTGTGGTTCATGAAAAGAACAGACAAGCAATGACACTGGTGGATCCTTGTGTGGTTTGTTTAGAAGAACACACATGCAATGACACTGGGTGTGGTTCATGAAAAGAACACACATGCAATGACACTGGTGGATCCTTATGTGGTTTGTTTAGAGGAACAAACATGCAATGAAACCGGTGGATACAAGTGTGGTTCATGAGAAGAACACACATCCAATGACACTAGATGGATCCTTATGTGGTTTGTTTAGAGGAACAGACATGCAATGACACCGGTGGATCGTTATGTGGTCTGTCTAGAGGAACACACATGCAATGACACCGGGTGTGGTTCATGAAAAGAACAGACATGCAATGACTTATGTGGTTTCTTTAGAAGAACACACATGCAATGAAACTGGGTGTGGTTCATGAAAAGAACAGACATGCAATGACACTGGTGGATCCTTATGTGGTTTGTTTAGAGGAATAGACATGCAATGACACCGGTGGATCCATGTGTGGTTCATGAGAAGAACACACATCCAATGACACTAGTAGGTCCTTATGTGGTTCATGAAAAGAACTAACATGCAGTGACATCCTTATGTGGTTCATGAAAAGAACAGACATACACGGACACTGGGTGTGGTTCATGAAAAGAACAGACATGCACTGACACTAGGTGTGGTTCATGAAAAGAACAAACATTCAATGACACTGGTGGATCCTTATATGGTTTGGTCAGAAGAACACACATGCAATGACACTGGATGTGGTTCATGAAAAGAACAGACATGCAATGACACTGGTGGATCCTTATGTGGTTGGTTTAGAGGAACAGACATGCAATGACACCGGTGGATCCACGTGTGGTTCATGAGAAGAACACACATCCAATGACACTGGTAGATCCTTATGTGGTTCATGAAAAGAATAGACATGCAGTGACACCGGGTGTGGTTCATGAAAAGAACAGTCATGCAATGACACTAGGTGTGGTTCATGAAAAGAATAGACATGCAATGACTCTAGAGTTGGTTCATGAAAAGAACACACATGCAATGACACTAGGTGTGGTTCATGAAAAGAATAGACATGCAATGACACTGGTGGATCCTTATGTGTGGTTATTGAAAAGAACACACATGCAATGACACTGGTGGATCCTTATGTGGTTTGTTTAGAAGAACACACATGTAATGACACTGGGCGTGGTTCATGAAAAGAACAGACATACAATGACACTGGTGGATCCTTATGTGGTTTGTTTAGAAAAACAGACATGCAATGACACCGGTGGATCCACGTGTGGTTCATGACAAGAAAACACATCCAATGACACTAGGTGGATCCTTATGTGGTTCATGAAAAGAACTGACATGCAGTGACACTAGGTGTGGTTCATGAAAAGAAACGTAAATGCACCGACTTTGGTGTGGTTCATGAAAAGAACAGACAGGCAATGACACTGGTGGATCCTTATGTGGTTTGTTTAGAATAACAGATGAAGAAACACTGGGTGTGGTTAATGAAAAGAACAGACATGCAATGACACTGGTGGATCCTTATGTGGTTTGTTTAGAGGAACAGACATGCAAAGACACCGGTGGATCCACGTGTGGTTCATGAGAAGAACACACGTCCAATGACACTAGTAGATCCTTATGTGGTTCATGAAAAGAACGGCATGCGGTGACACGTGTGGTTCATGAAAAGAGATGTACATCAATGACACTGTGTGTGGTTCATTAAAAGAACATACATGCAATGACTCTAGCTGTGGTTCATGAAAAGAACACACATGCAATGACACTGGGTCTGCACATGAAAAGAACAGACATGCAATGACACCGTGGATCCTTATGTGGTTCATAAAAACGGACATATGCAATGACACTGGTGGATCCTTATGTGGTTTGTTTAGAAGAACACACATGCAATGACACTGGGTGTGGTTCATGAAAAGAACAGACATGCAATGACACTGGTGGATTCTTATGTGGTTTGTTTAGAGGAACATACATGCAATGACACCGGTGGATCCATGTGTGATTCATGAGAAGAACACACATACAATGACACTAGGTGGATCCTTATGTGGTTTGATTAGAGGAACAGACATGCAATGACACCTGTGGATCCTTATGTGGTCTGTTTAGAGGAACACACATGCAATGACACTGGGTGTGGTTCATGAAAAGAACAGACATGCAATGACTTATGTGGTTTGTTTAGAAGAGCACACATGCAATGACACTGGGTGTGGCTCATGAAAAGAACAAACATGCAATGACACTGGTGGATCCTTATGTGGTTCATGAAAAGAACATACATGCAATGACACTGGTGGATCCTTATGTGGTTCATGAAAAGAATAGACATGCAGTGACACCGGGTGTGGTTCATGAAAAGAACAGTCATGCAATGACACTAGGTGTGGTTCATGAAAAGAACAGACATGCAATGACTCTAGAGTTGGTTCATGAAAAGAACACACATGCAATGACACTAGGTGTGGTTCATGAAAAGAATAGACATGCAATGACACTGGTGGATCCTTATGTGTGGTTATTGAAAAGAACACACATGCAATGACACTGGTGGATCCTTATGTGGTTTGTTTAGAAGAACACACATGCAATGACACTGGGCGTGGTTCATGAAAAGAACAGACATACAATGACACTGGTGGATCCTTATGTGGTTTGTTTAGAAAAACAGACATGCAATGACACCGGTGGATCCACGTGTGGTTCATGACAAGAAAACACATCCAATGACACTAGGTGGATCCTTATGTGGTTCATGAAAAGAACTGACATGCAGTGACACTAGGTGTGGTTCATGAAAAGAACAGACGTGCACTGACACTTGGTGTGGTTCATTAAAAGAACAGAAATGCACTGACACTGGGTGTGGTTCATGAAAAGAACAGACAGGCAATGACACTGGTGGATCCTTATGTGGTTTGTTTAGAAGAACAGATGCAGTGACACTGGGTGTGGTTAATGAAAAGAACAGACATGCAATGACACTGGTGGATCCTTATGTGGTTTGTTTAGAGGAACAGACATGCAAAGACACCGGTGGATCCACGTGTGGTTCATGAGAAGAACACACGTCCAATGACACTAGTAGATCCTTATGTGGTTCATGAAAAGAACAGGCATGCAGTGACACCGGGTGTGGTTCATGAAAAGAACAGACATCAATGACACTGTGTGTGGTTCATTAAAAGAACATACATGCAATGACTCTAGCTGTGGTTCATGAAAAGAACACACATGCAATGACACTGGGTCTGGTCATGAAAAGAACAGACATGCAATGACACCGGTGGATCCTTATGTGTGGTTCATAAAAAGAACAGACATGCAATGACACTGGTGGATCCTTATGTGGTTTGTTTAGAAGAAGACACATGCAATGACATTGGGTGTGGTTCATGAAAAGAACAGACATGCAATGACACTGGTGGATTCTTATGTGGTTTGTTTAGAGGAACATACATGCAATGACACCGGTGGATCCATGTGTGATTCATGAGAAGAACACACATACAATGACACTAGGTGGATCCTTATGTGGTTTGATTAGAGGAACAGACATGCAATGACACCTGTGGATCCTTATGTGGTCTGTTTAGAGGAACACACATGCAATGACACTGGGTGTGGTTCATGAAAAGAACAGACATGCAATGACTTATGTGGTTTGTTTAGAAGAGCACACATGCAATGACACTGGGTGTGGCTCATGAAAATAACAAACATGCAATGACACTGGTGGATCCTTATGTGGTTCATGAAAAGAACATACATGCAATGACACTGGTGGATCCTTATGTGGTTCATGAAAAGAACAGGCATGCAATAACACTGGTGGATCCTTATGTGGTTTGTTTACAAGAACACACATGCAATGACACTGGGTGTGGTTCATGAAAAGAACAGACATGCAATGACACTGGTGGATCCTTATGTGGTTTGTTTAGAGGAACAGACATGCAATGACACCGGTGGATCCATGTGTGGTTCATGAGATGAACACATATCCAATGACACTGGTAGTTCCTTATGTGGTTCATGAAAAGAACTAACATGCAGTGACACTAGGTGTGTTTCAGGAAAAGAACAGACATACACTGACACTGGGTGTAGTTCATGAAAAGAACAGACATGCACTGACACTGGGTGTGGTTCATGAAAAGAATAGACAGGCAATGACACTGGTGGATCCTTATGTGGTTTGTTTAGAAGAACACACATGCAATGACACTGGGTGTGGTTCATGAAAAGAACAAACATGCAATGACACTGGTGGACCCTTATGTGGTTTGTTTAGAGGAACATGCAATGACACCGGTGGATCCACGTGTGGTTCATGAGAAGACCACACATCCAATGACACTGGTAGATCCTTATGTGGTTCATGAAAAGAATAGACATGAAGTGACACCGGGTGTGGTTCATGAAAAGAACAGACATGCAATGACACTGGGTGTGGTTCATGAAAAGAATATACATGCAATGACTCTAGATGTGGTTCATGAACAGAACACACATGCAATGACACTGGGTGTGGTTCATGAAAAGAATAGACATGCAATGACACTGGTGGATCCTTATGTGTGGTTCATGAAAAGAACAGACATGCAATGACACTGGTGGATCCTTATGTGGTTTGTTTAGAAGAACACACATGCAATGACACTGGGTGTGGTTCATGAAAAGAACACACATGTAATGACACTGGTGGATCCTTATGTGGTTTGTTTAGAGGAACAGACATGCAATGACACCGGTGGATCCACGTGTGGTTCATGAGAAGAACATACATCCAATGACACTAGGTGGATCCTTATGTGGTTTGTTTAGAGGAACAGACATGCAATGACACCGGTGGATCCATCTGTGGTTCATGAGAAGAACACACATCTAGTGACACTGGTGGATCCTTATTTGGTTTGTTTAGAGGAACCGACATGCAATGACACCGGTGAATCCATGTGTGGTTCATGAGAAGAACACACATCCAATGACACTGGTGGATCCTTATGTGGTTTGTTTAGAGGAACAGACATGCAATGACACCGGTGGACCCTTATGTGGTCTGTCTAGAGGAACACACATGCAATGACACCGGGTGTGGTTCATGAAAAGAACAGACATGCAATGACTTATGTGGTTTGTTTAGAAGAATACACATGTAATGACACTAGGTGTGGTTCATGTAAAGAACATACATGCAATGGCACTAGTGGATCCTTATGTGGTTTGTTTAGAAGAACACACATGCAATGACATCGGGTGTGGTTCATGAAAAGAACAGACACGCAATGACACTGGTGGATCATTATGTGGTTTGTTTAGAGGAACATACATGCAATGACACCGGTGGATCCATGTGTGGTTCATGAGAAGAACACACATCCAATGACACTGGTATATCCTTATGTAGTTTGTCTAGAGGAACAGACATGCAATCACACAGGTGGATCCATGTGTGGTTTATGAGAAGAACACACATCCAATGAACTCTAGTGGATCTATCTTGGCATAATTTGATGTACTACATGATGTACTTCATTGTATAAGACACTTTCCATTTTTATACTACTCAGTTTTGCCCTTGGTTTTATGTGGTACTATTTAGTTTTGGCCCCCCTCTCTATCTTTCGTAGAAGCCCAAACCTGTGCTCACCTTGTCTGCTACTCCCTGATTGGTTGTCACAGTTGTCACGCGGATCGTGTGCACCAACCATTGATTATGTGCGATCCAACGATGATCATTGCACACGTCATGCCCTTCACAGTACATCGTGAGACAGCACGGACGTCTCCCTCCGTGAGACTTCTACAGGAAAGAACACGATGATGTCCATGGAAAAAGTCGTCGAGCAGTCATGTCAAGTTTAATCAAGTTTGAAAAGCCTACTACTTCTACTACAACTCATGCACATGGCAACGGGGTCATCGAGTGCACGGTTGTCGACGGGACGCTGCAATTTATTGCCACTTGATTTTAATCAGACATATCCCATTTTTGCACAGCGCTCTCAATCTCACTTCCAACTGGGCCCTACCGCTAGTAAATTCCATGAGTCAAGGGCCCCCTCGAGTAGATCTAACGTTGCTAGAAATTAGTTCCGTGCCACTTGCATGCAGTGGAATCGAGGTCTGCCATGAGCGTGTTTTCAATGCAGCTCTAAAGTGGAGATCGTGGCTGTTTCAAAAAAAAGGGAACCAAAAAAGGGTGTAGATCGTGGTAACCCCCGCCCACCAGACATGTCCACTCGAGGACTACGAACGGTCTGGTGTTTATAACCCCCCTCGACCTTCTTCTTCCATGAGCTCGTGTCATTTCCCCAGTCTGTCTAGTCCCAAGACCCCAATCTACACCTGCCGCGCGCGCCGAAGCTTCCTCGTTTGCACTACCTCCTTCCCTTGGTGCACCATGAAGCGTACGCGTGGAGACGATCCGGAGGTGAAGCCAGTTGAAGGCGCGGCAGAAGATGGCTCGGTCGTTGCCAAGCAGATGGATGCGTCTTCTCCGGGCACGAACGCCACTCGTCGCTGCGCCGTCGAGGGTGCGAGCTCATCCGTCCAGCCAGTAGCCATCGCCGCCGAGCAGCAGGTGGTAGCCATCGCTGCTGAGCAGCAGGTGGTAGCCGTCTCCGCCGAGCAGCAGGTGGTAGCCATCGCCGCCGAGCAGCAGGTAGTAGTCGTCGTTGCCGAGATGCAGGTGGCCGACAACGTCATGGCCAACAACATCGTGGTGCCAGCGGCAGATCTAGATGGGGGCAGGCGGCAGGCAGAGGCAATCCGGTGATCTACATCGACGACCCCATCGCCGTTCAAGAAATCTTTGACGCAATCGCGGAGAATGATGAGTCTGAGGTACTACATTGCTAGCTTCTCTAGTCGCAGCCGCAGTTTTCACTATTCATACATAGGATTTGCTCAATCGTGAATAGATTCTTTTGCTCTTGAAGTAGGGTAGTATATATATATGATTCGATCGGTTGATTGATGCATCTGCCATCTAGTCACAAAACCCCAATCCGTCTAGTCATAAAACCCCAATCTGCTCATCTGCCATCTAGTTGAGTTTGCTAGTTGAGTGTTGATTTCGATACACAGCAGGCCTATAATATTACATTTCTATTCCTTACTGAGCCCAATGATTCAATTTTGCCCCAAACTAGTGCAAGGGCATCTGATGGTGTAGTTTTCTTAGGGATGGTTAGTGAACCTGAGGCAGCAATGCACATAAACAATATAGGTTGTGCTGTTGGTATTTTGGTTCTCCGACTCCATCGCTAAAAAATGAGGCCCTAATTTTTCTCTCATATGGAACCTAAATATATAATCTTTTTATTGTTTCTGATCTATGAATGCATTGTATGATGCATTTGTATATCCCTGAATATTGTTTTGTATTATTACATTTCAATTTCTTATTGTGGCTAATGATTCAAATTTTCCCCAAAGAGAGGCAGACACATTGGTGTCAAAAAATTTCAGGGATGAGTGAGCGAACCTGGGGCCATGTACAAGATCAATATAAGCTGTCAATTGTTACTTGGTTCGCTTATGGCATCTCTGTAGAAAGTTATGAGGCTGCAATCTTTATTCTACATTCATGGAACTATGATATTTGAATTATCCATTCCATGCATTCATAGTGTATAAGAATTACATTTTAGTTTTTCACCGAGGCCGATGATTAAAATTTGCCCCAAAAGAGTTCAAGGGGAGACACGTATGATGGTGTCGTGTTTTAAGGATGGGTTGGTGAACCTGAGGCAGCAATGCACACAAACAATATTGGTTGTGCTGTTGGTACTTTGGTTCTCCAACTCCATCAATAAAACAAATTATGAGGCCCTTGATTTATTCTCATATGGAACTACATATATAATCCTTGAATTGTTTCTAATCTTTTAATGATTGGTATGATGCATATGTATATGAATGGTTTTGATCATAAGTATTTTTAACATGTACCTGAAGATTAATTGTTTGGTTTTTTATTTATAATTACAATATTTAGGCTTGTTTTTGTACCTGACTATGTATATCCTTGAATATTGTTTTGTACGATTACATTTCAATTTCTTATTGTGGCCAATGATTCAAATTTGCCCCAAAGAGAGGCAGACACATTGGTGTTAGATTTTTTCATGGATGAGTGAGCGAACCTAGGGCCATGTACAAGATCAATATAAGCTGTGCAATTGTTACTTGGTTCGCTTACGCCATCTCTGTAGAAACTTATGAGGATGCAATCTTTATTATACATTCATAGAACTATGATATTTGAATTATGCATTCCATACATTCATAGTGTATAAGAATTACATTTTAGTATGTCACCGAGACCGATGATTGAAATTTCCCCAAAAGAGTTCAAGGGGAGACACGTATGATGGTGTCGTGTTTTAGGGATGGGTTGGGGAACCTGAGGCAACAATGCACACAAACAATATAGGTTGTGTTGTTGGTACTTTGGTTCTCCAACTCCATCTCTAAAACAAATTATGAGGCCCTTGATTTATTCTCATATGAAACTACATATATGATCCTTGAATTGTTTATGATCTTTTAATGATTGGTATGATGCATATGTATATGAATGGTTTTGATCATAAGTATTTTTAACATGTACCTGAAGATTAATTGTTTGGTTTTTATTTATAATTACAATATTTAGGCTTGTTTTTGTACCTGACTATGTATATCCATGAACAATGTTTTGTACGATTACATTTCAATTTCTTATTGTGGCCAATGATTCAAATTTTCCCCAAAAGAGAGGCAGACACATTGGTGTCAGATTTTTTCAGGGACGAGTTAGTGAACCTGGGGCGATGTACAAGAACAATATAGGCTGTGCAATTGTTACTTGGTTCACTTACACCGTTCCTGTAGAAACTTATGAGGCCTTAATCTTTATTCTACATTCATAGAACTATGATATTCGAATTACCTATTCCATGCATTCAGTGTATAAGAATTACATTTTAGTTTGTCACCGAGGCCGATGATTGAAATTTGCCCCAAAAGAGTTCAAGGGGAGACACATATGACGGTGTCGTGTTTTAGGGATGGGTTGGTGAACCTGAGGCAGCAATGCACACAAACAATATAGGTTGTGTTGTTGGTACTTTGGTTCGCCAACTCCATCTCTGAAGCAAATTATGAGGCCCTAGATTTATTCTCATATGGAACTACATATATGATCCTTGAATTGTTTCTGATCTTTTAATGATTGGTATGATGCATATGTAATGAATGGTTTTGATCATAAGTATTCTTAACATGCACCTGAAGATTAATTGTTTGGTTTTTTATTTATAATTACAATATTTAGGCTTGTTTTTGTACCTGACTATGTATATCCCTGAATAATGTTTTGTACGATTATATTTCAATTTCCTATTGTGGCCAATGATTCAAATTTGTCCCAAAAGAGAGGCAGACACATTGGTGGTAGATTTTTTTAGGGATGAGTTAGTGAACCTGGGGCGATGTATAACAACATTACAGGTTGTGCAATTGTTACTTGGTTCGCTGACTCCATCCCTGAAGAAACTTATGAGGCCCCTAGATTTATTCTACATTCACTCTGATGCAATTATTTATCATTATGTTGAGATGAAATGATATATGAACCGATCAAACTATTGCTGAGATGCTTTATCTTTGATATTCACGGATATATTGTCTTACATATACATGTTGTCAATTCTTGAGTTGTAATACAATTCAATCATATGTATGAGTTCTAAGTTATGTTCTTAAAAATCAACAGGAGGATGATGATGAAGTGGACGATAGCAAGGTATCCAGGGACAATAAGAGCCGCTACGTGTTGAGGCGGTTACGGTGTGGGCTAATCCGTTTCCACCATAGGGGGAGACTGTTTTGCCCATTCTGTGGCAGAGCAATCAACGTGGACCTCAACACAGATGATCCGGCCTGGAGGCGCGGCGAGGCGGAGAGGAAGAAGGCATAGGCCGATTACCTTGGCGCGGCACGCAGCCTACGGCAAATTCCTCCGGGAGTATGTCAGTACTGGACTATATCCCATCGACTAGGCTGTCGCTGCCTTCTGCTGATAAACCCCTCCCCTGCTAGGCGTCTCCGTGTCCCGGCCTCCTGCTGTAGCCCCTGCTTTTATTTTGTTCTAGTTAATTATTACCTGTGTGTGTGTCATGTAAGACAATATATCCGTGGTGTCTCTGGTGAACCTTCTATATTAATCTACTCCTTTATATGGAGTGCCTTAAAGCTTCTAGTGTTCAATTATATTTACTGATCATGCTCATGCACACTACAAAATATTTCTAGTGCTCGATTATATTATAATTGTCAAGAAATACATCAACAAGTTAAATTGGTCGAAATTTTGTATTGAAGTAACTAAATGTATCACACACATAATAAACTAGAAACTAATATCTAGTTCAATCACATAATGTATCACCACCACTTGTTGTCATCCTTGACTTTCTTCCCCTTTAGCCGCTTGATGTCGCCACCGTCCCAAGATCCCTGCTCGTCCTGAAACCGCTTTCTGTCCTCCTTGTGCTTCTTCTCCTGGGCTAGCTTGCAACCAGGGCATAGCTCTCTCGCGAAAAACCCGCCTTAACCATCCCATCTTTCATGGTAATGAGCTTACTGTACAACTCGTATGCCATGTAGGCATCTCTGGCTGCATACTCGAGGCGCACCTGGCTCATCGGCTTCCACTCCCAGTAGTCGTGATCGATTCGCTTCAATTTCTTCAGTTTTTCATAGGATTTATCGATGATTTCTGCTGCCATATCACCCATGCCATCCTTCGCTGGGTATGATTTGATCTTGTATAGATTTTGGATGTCGATGTGGTGCCCCTCTGGAATTTTTATCAACGCACGAGAAAGCATAATTGTGTCATTTGTGATATCCACGCTAGTGAAAGTTATCCCTTTCCTACACAAGAACTCGACCAGAGCCGGACAGCGCATCTCAGTTGGTTTACTCCTGCACTTAGATGGTTCTAGGGATGTAAGGGAACAAGGGATGCAGAAGTGGTGATCTCAAATTTAAATTTCACATACCTGCAGAAGTGGTAAACGAGGACCTCCTCATGTATGGCGATTTGCACGACAGTGATCTCTTGTGGAGGATTTTTTCACTTATTTGCACGGGTGTACTCCAAGTCTAGCCCCACAAACTTGTGCTTCTCTTTCTCAAGCAATTGCTCAAACCTGGCGAGAGTTGTCTCCACAGTCGCTTCATCATTTGTGTACACCACTGTCAAAGTCGTGGTGCCATGGGCAGGGACCAAGTGGGTCTCTGTTGTGCGTTTCCCATCGTCCATGCCTACAAGGAAATGGGTGAAAGGAAATGCCTGCAAGGAACTGCCTGCGAGAGGAAGAAGAAGATGAACCGACGGTTCTAGAACAGAGGAAGAAGAAGCACCCAGGAAAAACTGCAGAGGAATGACTGAGGAAGAGGAATGACTGTAGAAGAAATGTGGTAACTGCATCTTTCGGTTCGAGAACTCACCGTGGTTACGTGGAGATCGTGGCAGTGTCGCCGGTTCAACAAGTGGGGCCAGTTCCTGCGAGAATATGAAATTAGCTGTGCATTTTTCTATGCAAGAAATTGAGAGAAGTCATTTATATTTTGTCTTTCATAATTAAACACAATGAAGTTGGTACAACCCAAGAGATTTGAACAAAAGAGATTTGCTAGTTTAACATACAACAACACTTATAGGCCCAACATGGCAGAACTTGGAGAGTCCCAGAACTTGAGCTACCACAGTGACCTCGGCAGAGGTGGCAGAATTGGTGCGGGTGCAACCACGGCGACGGCGAGTTCGGATTCTAGAGGAGGAAAACATAACCGAGCATGTCGACAAGGTGATAGATCTCACCGGGAACCAATTCTTGTCCCCGACTGTGCCATGGGTGCGTCCATGGTGAGGGCGAGCTCCGACTCGGGATGGGGAGGAGAGCGGGGCCGAGCAGCTTCGTCACTTCCTAGCTCTGCGCCATGACCGCGACCATAGATTGCCGCTCCGAGGAAGAAGACGCGTAATGGATGCAGGCGCCAACGCTGCAAGCCTATAGGGAGGAGAGCTGGGCCGAGCAGGTTCGTCGACGTCCCAGCTCTGCGCCATAGCTGCGACGCCCCACAGATTGCCGCTCCGGGGAAGAAGAAGACGCGTAATGGATGCAGGCGCCAACGCTGCAAGCCTAATTGACACCTAAGCGATGGGAGCGACAGGAGCGAAATAACGGCGAGAACTGACAGGGGGCCCAACTTGACGGCCGTTAGCCTGATTTTTTATATTGAAACGTAAAGTTGAATTCATGCTGAAAAAGACCCTCTGAGTATTTGGCACACCAACTGTAGTCATCGCGGATGATTTCAGGGAACTTGGGTACCGCGTTGCCTGGACACCCCAACTTTCGGGCCGCAAAATGATATTATCCGGCGGGTGTGGGGATTAGTCCCACACCGCCTGGCCCCTGGGTGGTGTCCCCCCTCCCACTATATAAAGGGGTCCCCCCTCCCCCTTTGGAATCACCCATTCCTCTCATTCTCTCTCTCATCCTGTGAGGACTTCCCCGTAATATTGGGGAGGACCTCGTGGTTGAGTTCTCCACCTTCACACTACCATCGTGTGATCAGTGATCCGGCATCTACTTCTTCCGCTGCTCAGCTGGATTGGAGTCCGGTTGATGTCTCCTACACCGGACGTGTGACGAACTTCGGAGGCACCACACTTGGGGTGTTGCTCGTCTTCATCAATATACGCCTTCCTGCGTAAGGCGTGCCTCTGTCTGCAAAGGTATGAATACTGTATTCCTTCTCCGTTACTTATGTCTACATAGTATAGATCCTGGTATTAGTGTTCGAGTAGATAGAATTTTTTTGTTTTCTGCTACGGAACCCAACACTTTGTACCACAGAACTCCTTCTTCGTCTTCGGTGAATCCTGGTACCTTTCCGGTACCAATACGACGCTTGATTCCATCGATACTTTCATTTCCCTTCTGGGCTTCCTTGATTGGACTATTCAAAGTGGGTTGAAGTTCAATGCTAGCTAAAAATCCTTTGCTAACTAGCTCAGTTCTAAACTGTTCCAACTCCTCATGCAAACTTGGTTGCTTCTCCTTGATCATAATGTTTAATCTACATGGCAGTCTATTAAGAGCATCTGCTACCACATTGGCTTTGCCGGGGTGATAGTGAATGTCAAGGTCATAATCCTTGATTAACTCTATCCATCTCCTTTGCCTCATATTCAGCTCCTTCTGAGTGAAAATATACTTCAATACCTTGTGATCTGAGTAAATCTCACAGCGATTACCCATAAGATAATGACACCATGTCTTCAAAGCTAAAACTACAGCTGCTAATTCAAGGTCATGGGTGGGGTAGTTCTGCTCATGCTGCGTCAGTTGTCGAGACAAATATGCGATGACTTTGCCTTCTTGCATCAACCCACATCCGAGACCAATCTTGGATGCATCACAATACACATCAAACGACTTCTTGATATCTGGCATGATCAATATTGGGGCTGAAATCAATCTCTTTTTGAGCTCTTGGAAACTTGCTTCACATTTGTCGGTCCATACAAACTTATTGTCCTTCTTCAACAATTGGGTCATGGGTCTTGTGATGCTCGAAAATCCTTCTACGAACTTGCGGTAATATCCCGCTAATCCGAGAAATGCACGGACTTGGGTTTGAGTGGTTGGGGCTTCCCATTCTTCAACATCTTTGATCTTGGCGGGATCAACAGCGACTCCTCCGACCGACACAATATGTCCGAGGAATCCTACTTCTTTCAGCCAAAACTCACATTTGCTGAACTTGGCATACAACTGATGCTCTCTAAGGGTTTCAAGGATGATTCTCAGATGTTGCTCATGGTCTTCTTCTGATTTGGAGTAGATAAGAATATCGTCGATAAACACAACGACAAACTTATCCAAAAAATTCATAAAGATCTTATTCATGAGATTCATGAAATAAGCGGGGGCATTGGTTAATCCAAAAGACATGATCGTATACTCATATAATCCATATCTGGTGGTAAAGGCGGTCTTTGGAATATCCGTTGCACGAATCTTAAGTTGGTGATAACCAGTCCTAAGATTGATCTTAGAGAACACTCTGGCACCTGTCAACTGATCAAACTTATCCTCTATCTTTGGCAAAGGGTACTTGTTCTTGATGGTGACATCATTTAGCTTCCGGTAATCTGTGCACAAATGGTTGCCTCCATCTTTCTTGTCCACGAACAACACGGGCGATCTCCATGGTGATGCGCTTGGTTGAATCAAACCTTTCTCTAGCATAGCACCCAGTTGCTTCTTCAGCTCCACTAACTCTGATGGGTTCATGCTATAGGGTCTCTAAGCTATGGGTCCGGTTCCAGGGATTAGTTCGATAATGAACTCAATAGCCTGATCCGGGGGCATACCGGGCAATTCATCTGGGAATACGTCGGGGTATTCACAGATTACTCTGACTTGGTCTATGGTGGGTAGGGCTAGACTCTTGTTGCATTTGAATTGACGGGGTAAGGTTTCAGATATATGCTCTACTGATACTCTAGAGCTACTAGTCATGGTGATGGATTTCGTGGCACAGTCGGTCAATCCTTTATGCTTCGACATCCAATCCATTCCTAGTACTACTTCCAAACCTTTGGTTCCAAGTACTATTAGATTGGCATAAAAATCTATCCCATGTATTCTGATAGGCATACCTTTGCAAATTTTTCTAGCTTTGGTGGTTGGACCAGGTATTTGAACTATCATAACATGCTTCAAGTTGGTTGGGTGAATCTTACTAGTGCATGCAAATTCTTTGGTAACAAACGAGTGCGATACTCCAGAATCAAACAACACTCTTGCTAAAACTGAGTTGACAGAAAACATACCCAGCACGACAGCTGGCGCTTCTTGGGCTTCCTCGGTGTTCATGTGGAAGAGATGACCATTGCGGTTGTGAGGGTTCCCTAGGGAGAATCTTCTTCCGGGCTGAACACGGAGCTACTGTTGAGCTGGGGCATTCACATTGGCAGTGGCGCAATCTTCTTGGGACACTCATTAGAGTAGTGACCCTTTACTCCACACTCAAAACAAGTAATCCGAGACTTGTCTTTTGCTGCAACTGGCACGACATTGCTTCCAGTCCTCGGGGCAGTATTGTTGTTGTTGTTGTTGGACTTTGGAGGTGCACGGTTGAAGTTGTTGGAGTTGCTGGGGTGGTTGTTGTTCCCTCCGGTCTTCACATTTCCTCCGCTACGGTTGGGGTAGCTTGGACGAGACATTGGGGGTCTATTGTTCCGCGGGGCATATCCGGCAGACGGGTTGGGGCGATACTTCTAGGTACTGTGGGACCCATCTTGGTGCATCATCCAGCGTTTGCGATTGTCAAATGCTTGGTTGATCTTCCCTTCCATCTGAATGGCAGAGTTGACTATCTCTTCGAGGTCATCAAAACGGATGTTGACTAGCACCGTCTACATCTCATCATGCAGCCCGTTCAGGAATCTCTCCTTCTTCTTGGCTTCCGTGTTAATCTCGTCAGGTGCATACCTAGAGAGGGACAAGAATCTGTCATAGTACTCCACTACAGTCATTCTGCCTTGCTTTAGTTCTCTGAATTCATCTCTCATTCTGGTGACTAAACCCTGCGGCACATGGGTGTGGCTGAACTTGACTTTGAGAGCTTCCCATGTCATCACTTGACCGTGGTTCCTCGTGCGGGTGCTATTCCACCATGCTCTTGCAACTCCTGCCAGATAGTGGGTGACAAACAGAACATTCTCATTGGCATCCACTCCTGTGACTTCTAAGTTATTCTCCATGGTCTGTAACCAATCATCAGCATCCATCGAGTCTTTAGACTTGCTAAAGATTGGGGGATTGGTATTCTAGAAGTTTTTGAGCTTGGATCCATGATGATCCTGATTTCCATGGCCCTGATTGTTGTGGGCCATCTAGGCGATCTGCTGCAGGGTAGCTAGATTTGCTTGGCGCTCTGCTTTACTAGCTTCACGGTCCGCAATTAGCGTCTGCAGAATCTGCAGCATTGGGTCCTGCGATGAGCTGCTCCCTCCTTGGTTTCCACGAGTCATCTGAAGATTGAGATAGATAATGGGGTAAGAGGGAAAGTTCTAAGGTTCATGGTTTTGTTTTCAAAGCTAAAACTTTGAGTTTGACTCAGGTTTTGCAACTAACTTCTTTTCATTCATTCAAGCAAAGCACACGATACAAACACACACACCACAACAAAGGAAAACAAATGGTTTTAAGAACCATTATGTAAGCTAAGGTACAATGGGACCGATGCAAGTCCTTCCTACGATAGTGCTCTAGTGCATCTACTCATCATCGATGAAGTCGAAGTCATCATCGTCTATGTAGAAGTCCATGGCATCATCCTCCAGGTAGTCATCATCATTGTTGAGGTACGAGTAAATATCCCCCTGGATGTCTTCACCTTCTTCTTCCTCTTCTTCTTTTGCTGCAAGCTGAGCTTCTTGCTCCTTGATGGTCTTCTCGAGGTCGGCCACGTTCTTGCAAAGACGGTCAATGGTGCGATCCTTCTTTGCGCGTTGACGACGAAGTTATTGACGATCCTTGACGAGCAGTGCAAAAGTTTGGGCCTTCTAGGCGACAATGGGAAGGTTGTGGTTGGAGTACTCCCGAGCATTGTCCAATTCCTTTTGTCTATCATATAGTAGGAATTCGAGGTTCTCCACTTGGCGCTTCAACTCCGGGTGACTTGGCATCTCTAGAGGCATTCCCATAGAATCACGCCTTGCATAGTGAGCAAAGTGAGTTCCCTGGATCAAGTTGACGTTCTGTCCACAAAGACGGGCGAGAGCTGCATGCATAGCCCTGGCTAATCCATCTAGCTAGTTCTTCTCTCTCACGGTGAATTGAATCTTCTCGGAAAGAGGTGCCTCCATCTTGCCTCGAAGATCAGCAACTATCAGCCATTGCAAATCTCCTCCTGGGTGGTCATTGAGTTGAGCTCTGAAGAACTCCGGATGCGGACACTCAAGGTACTTAGACAGTGCATCAAGATCCCTCTCGAAGATCAGTTGGCCTCCGTTGCCCAACTGGTAGAACTTGCAGTACTGAACTTCCATCTATAAGAATTTAGGATGAGAAAGTTAGTGAGGTGATCAAGTGTGTCAAATTTTATGGAGTAATGTAAGAATTTTGAGGAACATGAATCTTTTTTAAAGAATCTCAAGGGTAAGAGGGGAAATAGATTTTCACAAATACTCACTTTGGTTTTGAAACTAAGTTTTTTTGTTCGGATGTCCATTCTAACTAGGGTCTCCTATGGTCAGGATGGCTCAGATACCAACTTGTCAACACCTGGATTTTTAATCCCAGATGCCTGTTATGCCATACATCGCAATCTTAGGATTACCATTTTTTTGAGACATAACAGATTGGATATCACAGTACATCATCCATTACAAACCATAATAAGGTCTTACACAAATAAAGGATCTCATGATCCAGTCTTAGTACAAACAAGTAGCGGAATAAATAGCGTAGCGGTGGGCTCCATCTTTAGTGTCACAGGCAATGCTGACGATGGGAGATGATCCTAGTTATCGTAGCCGTCCTGCTGTCCTTCCTCCTGGTAGTCCTCCTCATAGTCTGGCCACGGGAATAGCCAGGGACAAAGCCATGAGTACTGTTTAAGTACTCGCAAACTATCACTAACAAGTAAGGTAGTTCTAGTAAGAAAGATAAGTTCTAAGTTTATTTGTAAAGTTAAGTTTGAAACCTAAGCTGAGTTCAGAAACAAAGAAAGATAAAATAAAGTTCTAAATCACCTAAGTGGGAACTTAGTTTTCATAGTCACAACCATGTTGTGGTCAAGTCATTTCATAAGTCATTTTGAAAACATCTGACATAGGTCATTATCTAGCTTGCAAGGGTTAGCTTGCATTGTTAATGATGGCTTGCAATAGCTTGCCTTGATTTGTGCAGTGGTTGAAATTCTCCTCATCTTCTTCGGGGTAGAACTCCTCCTCCTCGTAGACTTGGTCGGTACTATCGTCTATAAATACATACGGGATACACAATCACCAAACAATACTTAACTAGTCTATTTAGCACACTAAGGCACACACTTGATGACATAGTATCATCACATTCATCCCAAGATTTAATGAACTAGTTTCGTTTATTTTATTTGAGAAAAGTAATTTCTACTCATTGAAAATTAATTAAGATTTAATATTCTCCAATTAAAATATGGGATCATGTGGACACATGTCATCACCACATATTCTAATACATGGGAATGTGATTTAAATGTTGGATCACATTTTATAAAGTTTAGGATTCATATTTAAATGATTTAAAGTGACTAGAAATGCCTATATAGCATTATTTTGGTACTAGTCCAAAGTCACTGCATGCAAACCGAAATATTATTACATATTCATATAGGTATTATCAAATGTGATTTTTGAGAGTTGGAATCAACTCAAAAGCTATTATGGTTGATTTTTAAAAAAAGTTTGAATGTAGAAAAGTGTCTGTTTTGTTATTTTTGCTATGGGTGATCTATAACTATAATTGATTTAAATCCAACGGTCTTGGATAGATATTTGAATTATCTTTCTAGCAAAATTTGAATCATTCAATGTGGTTCAGTAGAACTGTCTGAATTGATTTTTAAACTAGTGGACAAAAACTAGATTAAGTCTAAATAGAAAATTACTTATTTGAATTCTAGGGCCGACACGGGAAACTAAACGGGCCGGCCCAGTGAAACTCCGCGGCGCAGCTGGCAACTGACAAGCGGGTCCCGCATGTCAGCGGCCCAACTAAACGCGAAGCGGTACGGGGCGATGTGGACCGTGCGATTAGAACCTAGATCAACAGCTCTGGCTCATTGTCAACGACGGACTGGTTGCCGGCGAGACTGAACCCTAGCGGCTCGGTGGGGGTCGACTGGGGGCTTACCAGGGCTCCAACTAACATGGCGATGGGGGACATCGAACGAGCGGACGACGGCGGACTCAGGCAAGGTCACGGCGGCTCCTGGGGTGGTCGTAATCGATGGGCCCCTTTCTCCTCTGTTGCGGCGACTCCGGTGGAAATTACAGCGAACGGTTGCTCGAGCGGCTCCGGCGAGAGGTGTGAGGGACTCAGTGGTGAGAGGGGAGGTGAGTGTTGTGTAGAAATGGGACGGGGGCGTCCTCCTTTTATAGGTCGATGAGGAGACCGTGGGGTGCGATGGTGAGCTCGTCGGTGACGGTGGTACAGGGCGCTAGAGGCATGGGCGGGGTAGGCAGACGGTGGCTTGCCTCCTGGCGGTCAGCTACGGCGCAATGGTGCATCTAGGGGCGGTGGTATGCGGTCGGGAAAGGCTGGCGCTCTAAGCGGCAGAGGCGGTGCTTGACGCGGCGTGCGGTGGCTGCTGGTCGTGCGGCAGGAAAAGGGCATGTCTGGTGGCGTGTTGGGGTTATGGCGGAGCGGCGCGTGCAAGCTGGGGTCGAGGCGCGGCTTGTGCTGGCCTGTCGGGGACGGCGCTATGGCGTGCTCCGTGCATGGCACATAAGCTCGGTGCGCGGGCGCTTCTCGGTGGTCCAGTGGCTGGCATTGCTCAGGGAAGGGACAATGGGCGGCGGTGCTATCACGCCTACCTCCCAGGCAGGGCAGAAGGGGGTTGGGTGGTCTCCTGCGAGCTACCCATGCTCGACCGACGGGCATGGCTTCGGGGTGGCACGACACTGGTTCGTACAGTGAAGAGGTCTAGGATTAGAGGTTGTGGTTGGTGCTGGGGTGACCAGGGGACAAAGTTTTAACCAAATGGCTCGACAATGCATTGATCAAAACACTGTTAGTTAGGCAGGTTTTTCTATGATCACAAGGTGTTCGACAGAATGGCCGCAAGAAACTTTTATTTGAATTTTGAAATGATTTTTGGTGTGTGACTTGATCTCATGCTTGGTAGTCTGTGTTTGCTTGGGATTATCAAGGTGAACTCATTTGAGTGGTTTTTGAAAAAGTGGGATCTATGCATATGAAATGGATTCCATTTTCAAATGCCATTTAAAATTAGTGTTTAAATGTTTTTGTAAGATTTCAAAGTAGGCCTTGGTAGATCATTACTTGTACTAGCAAGGGGTGCAAAGAGTTAGAATTGTTTCTGTTTGAATTTGACTTCTAGGAACACCTAAAGTGGCCTGGTGGATTAAAATGGCAAAACTGACCATTTGCCTTTATTAATTCCATTTGATTTCTTTTTCTTTGGATTTTGTTTTTAAATGATCTATATGATGGGGCATTCATCTTTGAATCATTTTACAACCATTAGAACAAACAAACATGGCATTTCCAAACAATTCTATATTAATGCAACACACATATGCATTCCTATTTATTTTAATTATAAAAAGTTTTTGTTAACCCTAATTTGGGTGAATTGGATCTTGATAATATTGATTAAAGTTTTGGGATGTTACAGCTTGAGTCAAAAAGTCAAAAGCACTAATAATAGATACTAGGCACCATGCCCTAACAATCTGATGCCATTACATGAATGATCTCATCCAATCCCTAGCATCCCCATAGTCTACAGCGGGGGATTACTCACTCATGGATGGGGGAAACATGGTTGGTCGATGGAGAAGCGATGGTGATGATGATGGTGATGATCTCCTCCAATTCCCCATCCCGGCAGGGTGCTAGAATAGAGTTTCTGGTTCCGAATCGTGGAATCTGGTGGTGGCAGCATAGCGGAACTCTCTCTAGAAAAACGTCAAACCCCCTTGATTTTTAGGTCAAGAGGCAACTTATAGGCGAAGAGGGAGGCCGAGGGGGTGACCGAGGTGGACACACCACCCCCAGGCGCGGCCTGGCCTGACCCGCATGGCCAGGTGGTGTGGGCCCCTCATGGCCCTCCTCTGTCTCGTCTTCTGGCTCCGTGAGTCTTCTGGTGAAATAGGATTTTTGGCATATTTTCCGGGATTTTTCCTAATAGTTGCTTTTCTGCACAAAAACTAGACACCAAGGTAATTCTGCTGAAAATAGCGTCAGCCTGTGTTAGTTGTATCCAAATCACACAAGTTTAGAGGAAAAACAATAGAAAAAGTGTTCGGGAAAGTAGATACGTTTTGGACGTATCAACTCCCCCCAAGCTTAGCTTATTTCTTGTCCTCAAGCAATTCAGTTGAAAACTGAGTGCGATAAAATAAACTTTCACGAACACATTTGCTTCATAAGATGTATATATTCTCAGCATATAATCAAGTACTTGGTCAATTCATAATAAGGAGTATGCAGATAAGGTTACTCAAAAGTCATTGCAAGCTATGAAGAGATTCTAACTCAAAAATAGTAAGTAGCATGAAACATAAACATAAGCAACATTGCAA
Organism: Avena insularis; assembly: GCA_023614405.1. Classification (NCBI taxonomy): domain Eukaryota; kingdom Viridiplantae; phylum Streptophyta; class Magnoliopsida; order Poales; family Poaceae; genus Avena; species Avena insularis. The sequence continues at coordinate 512,338,062 of CM042690.1, forward strand.
TGCTCATAAAAAGGTATGATAGAGTGGTATCTCACTTGCCTTTGATCGTAGAGCAAACATAAATGCCAAGGCACCTCTGAAGTTCAAGTGAAGACTAGAAGTAAAAATATCAAAGATACATGCATCAAAGTCATGACATAATTAATCAAGTTTTGAGACAAGCACATTACACTAAGAATGACAAATATGCTCTCAAGAATGTTCTCATAGAATGAGTGGTGACTCAACAAGGAAGTGAAAAGGTTTTGAACAGTTTGAAAGGCTACCAAATGCTGAAAGTATGGTACTCATTATCTTTGAGCTCTCATTGCCCCTATCATAAGCATCTTTAAATGGTTAAGGTTAAAGTGACACAACTAAGAGGATATGCTTGACAAGTTATAAGTTGAAATCTCATGCCCCTTGCTTACGAGTGCCGAACGTCATGCTACTCAACTTCAGTCACAAGTAAGCTCTTGTCATTGTAAGTACATATGTATCATAGAGAACCGCCAATGGGGTACCCCTTGCCCCATGACACAGGAGCTATCCCATATCAAAATGACAAGGCAACAGACAATGAGCATCTCAGCGATCTTTTTATTTGCTATTCACATAGGTTTTTATTGAGGATGCTTCATAGAATGTTCATTATGGTTATGCTGCAAGTTTCCACCATGATTAGGCATGGATTAGGCTAGAGGCCTAGGCGTTTCTCTAACACACATACAAACTCCATGATCTTACAAGTTCCCCTTTTATTTCACACCATTGGGATCCATAAGAAAAAGAATCATGATATCAACGGAATAATAAATGCAATGTTGAAAGCATTCCCCATGATACATGGTTCTTCTAACTTCAACTCATAAAGCGCAAACATATACGCAACAAAGATGGACACAATGGTTCAAGATTATTAAGTGCAAGAAAGTAAAGTGTGACATCAAGTTCGTGAGAGCTTTACTAACTAACTTTCTCATAACAAGCAAACATTTCATTCGGAAGAAAACAAGGAATACTGAATATGCACGGACTAGCAAATGATGCTAATAGGTAGGTATGGTAGACACTTTTGGCAATATTGGTTTTGGGGAGTTGGAAACATGAGTAGAGCTCATACTCAGTGCAAGTGAAGGCTGGCAATAGTAAGGGAGCGACAGACGAGAGTGCAATAACTGTCATAATCATGCTTGCAACAAAACATGACTAATTATGGCATGAAAGTGATTCAAGACCCCTAAGGCAAAATAATTCATCGAGGCTTAACTGATTATTGTTTCAGTCATATGCATGCGTGAGCATGTGCCAAGTCAATTCAAATGAAACATTCAGAGGAGGTTACCATATTGTAATACCAAGTTATGAATAGAACAATGCAAGCAAACATTCATATGACATGCTACAAACCATTAGCAAGCTAGAGCTAATCATAAGAAAGCAAGAACTACTAAGCATCCATAAATAACATACACCCTACATGAACAGACTAAGCATGCCCACAATGATGAGTATATGTACAAAAATGAAAACAAATAGAGTTCGTTACCAGCCTCTTACCACACCTCAAGTTGTCATTAATCCTCATTATTGCCCTTCACTTGTGTGGCTTGAATAATAACATGAAACCAAACTCCCCTGAGGACTGCTGAACCCTGCAACAAACTTCAAAAAACCAAAGAAGAACAACAAATATTTTTGGTGTTTTTGATTTTTAAAGGCAAGAACAAAAGGAAGAACAAGCAAAGCAAAATCTTTTTGGGTTTTTCGAATAGTTCAAACAAAGCAAAAAGGAAAAAGCAAACCAAGGCAAAAAGAAACAAATAAAGAGAAACAAAGAAAATATTTTTGGTCTTTTTGTGTTTTAGAAAGCAAAAGCAAAGAAAGAACGAAAACTAAAAAAGAGAATGAAGCATGGATATACAAAGTACCAACTAGACATGATATGTAGATGAGTGTGATGTCGGTGTACCTCCCCCCAAGCTTAGGCTTTTGGCCTAAGTGGGTATCAATCCCAAGCTGGCCAAGATGGAGCGCCTCCGTAGTACGGTGAGGAAGTGCCCTCGTCTTGATACGAGCTCGAGGACGCCCCACCGTAGTGCGCAGAGTAGTCGTAAGAAGGCACATCCTCCTGGTGCTGCCTGTGGAAACCAAGCAAGCAGAGCTGCTCATCCACCTCCTCCTTAGAACGTGACCATGGCCTCCTGTGAATACTGAAAAAAGTGGATTGTGGCAAAGGAATGTCCCTCTCGTCTCCGTCAGTAAACAACATCATGTATACTAAACTATCCGTATCAGAGTCAGTAGTGACAAAGTGATGTGTTTTCATGGCAGCAAGATCAAGCCTTTGTGGTGCCAATACAGTGTCATTAGGATCCACAAAAAGTTCTAATGCAGCAACCATACATGAGGCAATAATGCCCCCATAAATAGGTCCCCTAGCAGCTAGGCGGCAAGCAATGAGAGAGCCAAGATTGTACTTGGTATCATTATTAAGTGCAGCAGCGAGGAAGGCTAAATGATAATTAGATATATTACTAGTGTTCTCCCTACCAAGAATGCTAGTGGCAAGATAATAAGCAAAATATCTAAGAGCTCGGAGTTGAATGTTCCTTATCTTCCCGCGCTGAGCTACACGGTCATCGTCATTTGTCACACTTCGATAGAGCTCCAGCAAGTCAGCGGGTCGACCTTGGATCTTCTTCACTGTCCCCGTCATGCCTATAACTATAATGCTACAAAATCTTTCCAATGACATGGTAATAGGCTGATTATAAATTTTGAATGAAACAGTTGACTGATAAGGGGTGTTGGTGAAAACAAAACTCTCCACGAAAGTTTTGGTGAGCACGGCATATTGCTCACTCTCATCTTCCATGTGCATGGTCAGACCAACCCTCTGAACCAGTAATAAGAAGTCATTGAGGATCCCTGTAGCTTGCAAAAAAGTAAAATAAGGGAAGTTAGATGGGTGAGCATCTCCCTCATCTCCTTCATTGCCAAAGCGTGGTGCAATAAGGTCTTCATTGTATGAAGGCCTAAACTGAGAGGCTGATCTTGAAGACCTTGACCTCCTAGGTCTGTCCCTCTCAAATATTTCTCCAAATGTGTGGTTGTTCATCTTTGATATTCTGAAATTTAAACATCCATTATACAAGTGATTGCAAAGTGAATACATAATGAAGGGAACTACTCATAGGGACTTGTAAGAGGCCTAAACATGCATCAAAATAATATCTCCAAGAATTGAACAAGCTTACAAGCTCTCATAACCTGTCACCTACAGCAGCAAAATACTCAAGATATAAACCACTAAACACAAATCTACTTGGACAAGCGGAGGAGTCACATACCAGAGAACAAATGCTCCAAATTTTAGCAGCAAAGATGGGCTGAGCAAGGAGATCGAAAAATCATGGACAAGAACATCAAGAACGCTATTTCGAGCAATGAACTGATGTTTTCTCGGGAGAGAGGAATTAGTGGCAAGTGAGAGAGTGAGTGGAGGGCCAGGGGTGGCCCACACCATGGCCAGGCACGCCCTTGGGGTGGTCGCGCCACCAGGTGGTGTGCCTGCCTGGTGGGCCCCCTGGGTCACTCCAGGCACTTCTCTGCCCCTTTTTTCACATAAAAATTTAATATGAATTTTCTAGAATTTTTCGAGACACTTTATTTTTGAGAAATTTTCAGGTATAAATGAATGATTTTTTGATAGAAAGATGTTTTTGGAATGATGCAATGACAAAAAAACTAAAAATTCAGAAGTTCTAAGACACTCTAATATGCAAGCAACTAGCAATAGAAAAGTAAACTAAGCGAAAGCAAAAACTAAAATGGATAAAATAAAAGTAAGCAAAGATAATCACGGTGAAAACATTGTTTTGTTCATTAAAATCCCTTTGTTAACAAGGTTGATCAGGTCTTGTTACCAAAACAATTTTATATGAAACAAAACTTTGTATTCCACTAATGATTATGTTACCTCAACCTTGATAGCAATGGTCCCAATCATAACAGTTATATATTTTTCTCGTGGTATGGGAAAATATATTTCTCCAACTTGAATGCCCTCAACATGTTCAATTGAGTTTAAACCATAACTCCTATCAATCTTCTTGGGGAAATAGACAGTATGTTCCTTGTCATTAACATTAAAAGTCACCTTTCCTTGATTACAATTAATAACAACTCCTGTAGTATTAAGAAAAGGTCTCCCAAGAATAATAGACATATTATCATCTTCAGGCATTTCAAGCACAACAAAATCAGTTAATATCAAGCAATTATGAGCCACTTGAACAGGTACATCCTCACATATACCAAGAGGAATAGTAGTAGATTTATCAGCCATTTGCAAAGATATATCAGTTGGTATTAGTTTTTCCAGTTGAAGTCTCTTATAGAGAGAAAAAGGCATAACACTAACTCCTACTCCCAAATCACACAAAGCAATTCTAACATAACTATTTTTAATAGAGCACGGAATAGTTGGAATCCCTGGTTCTCCAAGTTTCTTTGGAACCTTACCATTAAAGGAATAATTAGCAAGCAAAGTAGAAATTTCTTCATTAGGGATCTTCCTTTTATTACAGACAATATCCTTCATATACTTTGAATAAGGTGGCAATTTAATAGCATCATTCAAAGGAATTTGCAAGAATAAAGGTTTCATCCTCTCACAAAACTTGTTATAGTGTTCATCTTCCTTTGACTTGTGTTTCTTATCAGGGAAAGGCATAGGTTTTTGGACCCAAGGCTCTCTTTCACTACCATGTTTCTTAGCAACAAAATCTTCTTTAGTGTATTTACTATTCTTAGTGTGCCTTTCAGGTTCTTCTTCAACTTTCCTTTATCAGGAGCATCGTTTTCTTCATTACCACTTTCAGTTTCAGCATCAGAGACAAATATACTATTAGGATCTTTAGCAGGTTCAGATGGTTCTACAATAGTTTTATGTTTCTTTTTCCTTTTCTTAGGAGTAGTACCACTATTTTCAATTTGTTGAGAATCCTGCTCAATTCTTTTAGGATGCCCTTCAGGATATAAAGGATCCTGGGTGGCAGCACTACTTCTAGTTCTAATTTCATAAGCATGTTTTTCTTTAGCAGTATTAACTAGCAAGTCTTTTTGTACCTTAATAAGCTGAGCAATTTGAGTTTGAACCATTTGAAAATGTTTAACAAGCATTTTAACATCATTAGAGGTTCTTTCCACAATATCTTTTAACTCAATAATGGCTCTAGAGTTTTCCATTAAATGATTTTGCACCCTTGTATTAAAATTATCTTGCTTAACAATAAAAACATCAAATTCTTCTAAGCATTTATCGGGAAGTTTAGAGTAAGGAATATCACCTTCATAAAAATGTTGGAGAGAGTGTACCTCAATAGTGGATGAGTGGGGGATTGGTGTACATAAATCTTCTATAGGAGGTAAATTCTTGACATATGCAACTTTAATTCCCTTCTCCTTAAGACATTTCTTAGCTTCCTTCATCACTTCATCATTTAGTTCAATAACTCCCCTCTTCTTTGATGTTGGTATAGGCACAGGAATAGTTGGTTCAGGTATAGTTGGTTCAGATGAAGTCCAGTCTTCATAATTCGTGCTTATTTTAGCCATTAATTCCTCAGCTTCTTTGGGAGTCCTATTCCCGAAAACACAATCAGCACAACTATCCAGGTATGTCCTAGATTCTTCAGTTAGTCCATTATAATATATATCAAGAAGATCATTCTTAGGTAATGGACATCCAGCCTGTGCATGAATCAAAGCACAAAACCTTGCCCATGTTTTAGGCAATATCTCTTTTTCTCCCTGTTTAAAATCAAAAAGATCCTGCAGAATAGCATGTCTAGCACTAGGAGGGAAATATTTCTGAAGGAAGGTACTAATCAAGCAATCAGGGCTATCAATAGATCCAAGAGGTAAATTATTAAAGAAAGTTTTAGCTTCTCCTTTCAGTGAAAAAGGGAAAAATTTAGCAACAAAGTAGGTGCGCATCTTAATATCATCAGAAAATAAGCCACTCATGGTAGAAAGCTCAGTCATATGTGCTACAGCACTTTCATTCTTATTCCCACAAAAAGGTTCTTTCTCAACAATAGTAATGTAAGATAGATCAAGAGAGAAATCATAATCCTTATCTTTAATGTTTATGGGAGATGCAGCAAACTTAGCATTAGGAGATAATTTAGGTCTTATAGTACGCCTCTCAAGGAGACTCTTAATAGCACTCATATCATGGGTGTTATGACATTCTTTAATAAATTCATCGGTCATCTCTATATAACCGTCTTCAATATCATAGCTCTCTCTAGACTCAGGTGAACTGACAGGTGTAGTAGTGTCTTTATTAGGAGTTTCAGTATTTCCAGCTATAGTTCTAGCAATCGTAGCATCTAGGAAAGGACCTAATGAACCACTCTTATCAAGCACAATAGAAGCAGCATCATAAGTATCAGAAGTTTCAGATTCGGTAGTAGTAGCAGTGTGTGTAGCATGTGTATGTGGTGGTGTAAGGAACTTACTCATAACAGATGGTGAATCAAGAGCAACATAGGTGTTCAGAACCATACCTCTTCTTGTAGTGGATGGTAAAATAGGGACCTTGCCATCACGAGACTTACCCATGATGGATGGATAGCAGCGAACAATAGTGATTCCAAGTGAACTTGATAAATAGACCTATGCTCCCCGGCAACGGCGCCAGAAAATAGTCTTGATGACCCACAAGTATAGGGGGTGTATCGCAGTATTTTCGAGGGAAGTGAAACAATTTATTGATTTGACACAAGGGGAGCCAAAGAATATTTATAAGCCTTAACAACTGAGTTGCCAATTCAGCTGCACCTGGAAACAATCTTGCTCGGAGCAGTTTTTGTAGTAGCAACAGTTTTGTAGTAGCAATAGTAAAGTAATAGTAGTAGTAAAAGTAAAAACAGTAGTAACAATTACAGTAAATAGTAGGATTAAAACACGGTAGGCATAGGGATGGATGGACGGGCGTTGCATGGACAAGACAATTCATATAGCAATCAAGATGTAGGGCATTTGCAGATAAATAAGGTAAAGCATCCAAGTACTGAATAATCTTAGGCATATGTTCCATATATAGTCATATGTGCTCACAATGAGAGCTTGCACAACATCTTTTGTCCTGTCAACCCGTTTGCAGTGGGGCCTCTAGGGAACTAATGGCAATTAAGGTGCTCCTTTTAATAGAGCACCAGAGCAAAGCATTAACACTCCGTGAACACATGTGATCCTCACATCAAAGCCATCCCCTCTGGTTATCCCGATTGCTGTCACTTCGGGGCATTTGGTTCTGGTCAACAATATGTGTATACAACTTGCAGGTAAGACCAGAAACAATACTATCATAATGAATCAATAACATGTTCAGATCTGAAATCATGGCACTTGGGCCCTAGTGACAAGCATTAAGCATAACAAGTTGCAACAAAGTCAAAAAGCACTAATAATAGATACTAGGCACCATGCCCTAACAATCTGATGCCATTAAATGAATGATCTCATCCAATCCCTACCATCCCCATAGCCTACAGCGGGGGATTATGTAACACCCTCGAATCGGCCCTATGCAAGTTTTAGCCCTTCCCGCCAAACCCGCATAGAAACGATTCAAGGACGCCCACCAGACACTTTCGTGCGGGTGGAAAACGAAGTAATACCATTACACAACAGTCCTCGATGGGATCCACAGAACAGATATATACACAACACGACTCCATGAGTCAAGAATACTGATATATAGTACAAAGATCCAAATCACCTTGAAACGATAGGGCGTACGACTATGGACAAGATGCAAATGGGGCTAAGAGCCCTGAAGAATAACCAATGGCGTCCAAAACCCTGCCCAGGCCAAGCCGGATGGGTAACCCTGCTAACGACGTCGATCTCAACCTGCTAAAACAAAAGGGGGTGCTGACAAAGGGCAAAGGAAAAAGAGGAGCGTCAGACTGAGGCCAGTACATGGCGAGGCTAGAATTCAGCGGCTCTCGCCTACATAGGTATGGTGTACTGAAGCGGCAGCGCATCATGCACTAAACAACCTATAGAGACTCAATACATTTGTCGGCTATTAGAGAGGGGTAAGAAAGACCTATCCGAATCCAACCTGATACTAATGCCAATCATACCCATCCTGGCATTTCCCCCTCGAGACCAAATGAGGAAGTCAAACTGAGGAACTCACACAGTTGGCAATTTTACGCATTCCGTTATAGTTGCAGCACTTACTAATCAGATATAGATAGGATGAGTAATCCTGAAGCATAAGTAGTTGCAGTTTTAATTAACCATTCCGTGATAGTTGGAACATTTACTAGTCAGATATAATTGTCCTGAGGAATCCCAAAACCCAGCAGTTGTTGGCACTTTTATCACATTCCATTGGAGTTGCAATACTTACTAGGCAGGTATAACAAGACACAAGGAACCCTAGCTCCACCAGTTGTTGGCATTTTAAATATCCATTCCGTTGTATTTGAATCTGATTACTAGTCACATATTAAGTCAAATTTATAGCACTACTTTAGTTATGCTTGTCTATGATCGAGATACTGTGCTCCAAGTCGTCCATAACATGGGACATGGCTTTGGAAGATTTACCTGAGGGTGCACAAATAGCAACACACACTCGATCAACCTCGGAAAAACCAACTCAAAACCCAATGAGGCATTCACGACAAAGCAATCACAGGATTCATAAATATTTCAGCGGGCCACCCAATTAAGCTACCCGCAACAAAGTTGGCCGGCTCCGAGACGGACCCAAGGTTTGCGCCAATGGTTGTAAAAACTAGGAACCCGAAAGTGTGACTGGGCTTGTCGATACCGCGAAAACACTCCGCAATCCTAAATAGTACAGGTGCTCCATGCACAATCTTAAATAAAGCAGTAAAGCATGGCATAAGTACAGGATAGTAATAAAGCCCCAAACTACTTTGTAGCCCCAAGAAATAGAAATGAATCAAGCTCTGGCTCAGGGGGGGTCCATAAGGCCTCCCGGATGTGGATAGTGCGAACAGTCAAGGAACAGGTATTAGGAGGTGTCCATGGCAATATAGAGGCTGCACGGGATATAATTGGTGCACGGAAACTAAAGCATCACGACACGGATAGCAATAGGTTAACAGGAGGAAATAAAGACTATAAATGCAAAATAGGTAGAAAGAGGGAGAATGCTCGCCGGGGAAACACTGCCGAAGGTTCATATCCGGAGAACTTGTCAATACTCGCATCAACTCATCGGCCTAATCCGCGAAGAAGCAAACACTAGAAGAAACACCGGATGCAATATTTAATACTACGGCAGAAGATCCAACATGCTTATGATATGATGCATGGCATGGCACAGATACGGTGCAATTAGGTAACATTAAGCGGAACCGGGGTCCCGTTAATTAATTTGATGGTTCGAGTGGTTTAACTACCCCGCAATTTAAATGTGGAATTAACAAGGCAAAACATGGCATCGGTTCGCTACACCAATTTAAATGGAATCCGGAATAAGACTAGAATAGCCCGCATGTGGACTCCATATTTAATTAGGTGAATCGACTAAGTACCCCCCCCCAAACAAATAAACATGTATGCGGGTATGGATGATTTAGTATGCAACAAGTATATGTCATATTATAAAAAAATAGAGGCTTAGGGTCACACATCTGGGGTTCGGAAGATCTTGGGTTCCGGGGGTTCGGTCTTGGGGTAGACTGGAACGGCGAGGTTCGGACTCCGGGGTTCAGGGTCTTCGGATCTATGAAGGAAATCAAGGCGTTCCGAGGAGAAGATCTTGGCGCTCGGTGTCCGTGTAGGTGAACTTGTTGGTTCTACGGTTTCGATTGTCGGTGTCGGACTCGGGTCTCGGCGCCGAGAGATCTTGGTGTCCGGGATGAAGGTCTTCGAGTTCGGCCTGTGATGAAGAACTCGGGTCATCGGGTTCGGCGTCGGGGGTTCATCGAATTCGTGTCGACGATCTTGTCATTCCGAGCATCTTCGGTACCGTATCATCAACATTGAGGTTCTGGCTTGGTTTGCCGATGGAGAGCTTGGTTGGTGCTTTAGGGTCTTTGGAAGATCTTGTGGTGCTACGGGTACGCAGATCCTCGAATGCGGTCGACATGGCTTCGTGTTGCCAGAAGAGTCGCATCACCAAACATCGCCACAACACCGCTTCACGGGTAGATCAGCATCATCACCACTTCACGAACCTCAAGTGGGTGTAGGCCCATACACGCAAGGGCACGACGCACACGGGAAGCTCACCACCGCGGAAAACGCATTGGTGCAGGACCGGCAAGCATGACGAGCCAGGCTCGACCGGAGTTGTAGGAGGTGGAGACGGGGAGCGACGAGGCCGAGGCGGAGCTTGGCCGTGATGCAGGACGGGCCTACGACGGCAGAGCGAGGATGGTGTGCGGGGGCGGCGTCCGAAGCCAGAACAGGAGGGAGTTGAGAAGCGGCAGCGGCTGGGAAGGTAGAGGGCGGCGGCCGACATGACGAGGTGGCCGGGCTGGAGCTCAGGATGAGAACCCACACAGCGGCAGGGAGGAGCTCCAGCTCGGGCAGCACGCTGCAGAGGCGGAGGCGGGGATAGCGCGCGACGGCAGGGTTGTAGGCGATGCGAGGTGGCGGTGCTCCCGCGCATGGATGAGGTGCGGGACGGTTCATCGCCGGAGAGGAAGAGGCTAGGCGGGGCGTGGAAGGGCGGCCGGAGGTGAGCCCGCGAGCCGGCGGCCCCGAGGTTGCTCGTGGCGTCAGTGCTGCGCTCGGGTGAGGGGCGCCGGGAGAGGGAGGCCGGCGGCGAGGTGAGGCAGTCTAAGAGGAGAGGTCGGAGGTGCGAGGACGGAGACAAGGGGAGGGCGACCGGTGGCGCTAGCGGGCGTCTCCAGGCGGGGCTCGGCCCGGCTTGGGGAAGGCGAACGGCGAGGCGACGGTGGCCTGCGGTGGAGGGCGGGGCACGCTATGGCTGGCGGCGGCGGCCAGCGGTAGGTGGCGACGCAGAGGGGGTCGTGGGGGAGAGAGGGTTGGTGGTTCGGGGATGGGACAGAGGAAGTGAGGTCAGGGGTGGGGTCGGGCTGTCGGTGAGGGAAAAGTTGGTGACACGAGGCGGTCGATGGGGATCAGATCGAAGAGGGCGGTGGGAGCATGGGGTTGGTGAGGGATTCAGGAATGGGGGCGCGAGTGGCCTGTGGGGTGGGGCTAGGCGCAGGTGGAACTTTGGGGATTGGGTACCGCTAGAGGTGCGGCCAGGGGCTGCTTCTAACGTCTGCGTGAGAGAGCAGTGACAGGCGCCTGTGAGGTGGCGTCTTGAGGTGGCTGTCCACCGGGAGAGGTGGGGCCAGCGGGGATAACGTGGCGCGCTGCGAGTGGAGGGAGTGAGGTGGCAGGGTGGTGGCGGCGGCTGTAGGTGGGGTGTTGGTCTAGTTTTTAGGGTTAGGGTTTGGGGGTTGTCTAGTTGGGCCGGGTAGTAGACTGCTGGCTTGCTGGGCTTTGGCCTGGCAGGCTGGCGGTGTCCCCGGTCTGAAAAGAATAGTTTTTTTTTGTCTGAAATAGACTTTTGTAAATATTTTGTAGACAAAGAAAATATCCGGAAGAGACCGGGGTTTTAATTTGAAATAAAGACAGGGGATATTTAGAAAACAAATATAGGCTTTTAGAAAATAGTTTTAGACAAACATATGCATGATGATGATGATGCTCAAATGCAATGTGGCATGATGACATGAGCATGCGGTCATGATGATGCAATGCGCCAAAAACACAGCGATTTTCTAGTAGTGGTTTTAGCGGGATGCCACAATTCGCACCACTAACAATGGATCTCGCCCTCGAGATCCGCCTCATGGTACTGGGAAGAAGGTCAGCGATCTGAATCTTCTCGTTTCATGTAGATCCTCGCGACACCACTAACAAGAGGTCGTTGTTCGTGATCATCGAGAGAATACTCCGGGAACAAAGGGCAAAGGTTGAGGTATCAGAAGATAAAGCCACCTCTAACATTCCAGGGACGGAGTAAAATTGCTGGATCCACCGATTCAATATACAAAAGTGAATGATAAGAGTAGTCGGATGGTGATCAGTCCATCGCGCACCCAAACCATTACTCTGCACACGAATAGGGGAATTATGCAACCAACTCTCGGAATTAGACTGAAGATCTCGACAATCGAGGCTCGGAAACAAAGGAGTGATGCAGGCTCTGCATCAGATCTAGCGTAGATGATGTCGTCACGTCGGAAACACCGGAAGGCACAAACAAGGAACAAAGAATCGTACCTCAGATAAAGGATCACTCAGATAGCATGAAGTCCGGATGTAGAAGCACCGTTACCAAAGGAGGAAGCGAAACCCGGAAGGTACGACGGAAACCCAACCACGAGAATTCCTGGACTCAAAGAAAAGATAAGAGAACAGATCCAAAACACGCAGAGGTAAGAGGAGAACAGCAGAGGGATAAGGAGTAAAAGCAGACCTAATCAGATCTATCCAACCGATTTTTGCAAAATAGTTTTAACACTCTACTTTGGCCGTTAGCTAGGTTATCCTACAGGCTGGACACGTGGGGTATCGTAACTGCTGGGCTCTGATACCACTCTGTAACACCCTCAAATCAGCCATAAGCAAGTTTTATCCCTTCTCACCAAAACCCGCATAGAAATGATTCAAGGACACCCACTAGGCATTTCGTGCGGGTGGAAAACGAAGTAATACCATTACACAACAGTCCTCGATGGGACCCATAGAACAAATATATACACAACATGACTCCATGAGTCAAGAATACCGATATACAGTATAAAGATCCAAATCACCTTCAAACGATAGGGCGTCCGACTACGGACAAGATGCAAATGGGGCTAAGAGCCCTGAAGAATAACCAATGGCGTCCATAACACTGCCCAGGCCAGGATGGAAGGGTAACCCTGCTAACGACATGGATCTCAACCTGCTAAAACAAAAGGGGGTGCCGACAAAGGGCAAAGGAAAAAGAGGAGCGTCGATCTGAGGCCGATGCAGCGAGGCTAGAATTCGACGGCTCTCGCCTACATAGGTATGGTGGACTGAAGCGGCAGCGCAACATGCACTAAACAACCTATAGAGACTCAATACATCTGTCGGCTATTAGAGAGGGGTAAGAAAGACCTATCCGAATCCAACCTGATACTAACGCTAATCATACCCATCTTGGAATTTCCCCCTCGAGACCAAACGAGGAAGTCAAACCGAGGAACTAACACAGTTGGTAATTTTACGCATTCCATTATAGTTGCAGCACTTACTAATCAGATATAGATAACATGAGTAATCCTGAAGCATAAGTAGTGGCAGTTTTAATTAACCATTCCGTGATAGTTGGAACATTTACTAGTCAGATATAATTGTCCTGAGGAATCCCAAAACCCAGCAGTTGTTGGCACTTTTATCACATTCCACTGGAGTTGCAATACTTACTAGGCAGGTATAAAAAGACACAAGGAACCCCAGCTCCACCAGTTGTTGGCATTTTAAATATCCATTCCGTTGTATTTGAATCTGATTACTAGTCACATATTAAGTCAAATTTATAGTACTACTTTAGTTATGCTTGTCTATGATCGAGATACTATGCTCCAAGTCGTCCATAACCGCGAACACGGCTTTCAGAAAGATTTACCCTGCAGGGGTGCACAAATAGCAACACACACTCGACCAACCTCGGAAAAACCAACTCAAAACCCAACGAGGCATTCATGACAAAGCGATCACATGATTCCTAAATATTTCAGGGGGGCACCCCATTAAGCTACCCGCAACGAAGTTGTCCGGCTCCGAGACGGACCCAAGGTTTGCGCCAATGGCTGTAAACAACTGGGAACCCGAAAGTGTGACTGGGCTTGTCGATACCGCAAAAACACTCCGCAATCCTAAACAGTACAGGTGCTCCACGCACAATCTTAAATAAAGCAGTAAAGCATGGCATAAGTACAGGATAGTAATAAAGCCCCAAACTACTTTGTGGCCCCAAGAAATAGAAATGAATCAAGCTCTGGCTCAGGGGGGTCCATAAGGCCTCCCGGATGTGGATAGTGCGAATAGTCAAGGAACAGGTATCAAGTACTCGGGGTCCTACGGGACACAAGTGAGCGTGGAAGAACCAAATAACATCTATTGCCCACCGATGCCTCTGCATTAGTTATACCTAGCATTTTAATAGTTGTATTTAAAGTCATGATCAACTCCACCGTATAGCATCTCCACCATAAACATCTGCCAGCATTCTATCAACTGTGGTTCTCGACAACACGAGATCGCACCTGAGCAAGCAACTACGACTCGCAAGGCCAGCTATCTACCAAACAACAGGTATTAGGAGGTGTCCATGGCAATATAGAGGCTGCACGGGATATAACTGGTGCACGGAAACTAAAGCATCGCGACACGGATAGCAATAGATCAACAGGAGGAAATAAAGACTATAAATGCAAAATAGGTAGAAAGGGGGAGACTGCTCGCCTGGGAAACACTGCCGAAGGTTCATATCCGGAGAACTTGTTGATACTCGCATCAACTCATCGGCCTAATCCGCAAAGAAGCAAACACTAGAAGAAACACCGGATGCAATATTTAATACTACGGCAGAAGATCTGGCATGCTTATGATATGATGCATGGCATGGCACAGATACGGTACAATTAGGCAACATTAAGCGGAACCGGGGTCCCGTTAATTAATTGGATGGTTCGAGTGGTTTAACTACCCCGCAATTTAAATGTGGAATTAACAAGCCAAAACATGGCATCGGTTCTCTACACCAATTTAAATGGAATTCGGAATAAGACTAGAATAGCCCGCATATGGACTCCATATTTAATTTAGGTGAATCAAACTAAGTACCCCCCAAACAAATAAACATGTATGCGGGTATCAATGATTTAATATGCAACAGGTATATGTCATATTATAAAAAAATAGAGGCTTAGGGTCACACATCTGGGGTTCGGAAGATCTTGGGTTCCGGGGGTTCGGTCTTGGGGTAGACGGGAACGACGAGGTTCGGACTCCGGGGTTCAGGGTCTTCGGATCTGTGAAGGAAATCAAGGCGTTCCGAGGAGAAGATCTTGGCGCTCGGTGTCCGTGTAGGCGAACTTGTCGGTTCTGCGGTTTCGATTGTCGGTGTCGGACTCGGGTCTCGGCGCCAGGAGATCTTGGTGTCCAAGATGAAGGTCTTCGAGTTCAGCCCGTGACGAAGAACTCGGGTCATCGGGTTCGGCGTCAGGGGTTCATCGAATTCGTGTCGACGATCTTGTCATTCCGAGCATCTTCGGTACCGTATCGTCAACATTGAGGTTCCGGCTTGGTTTGCCGATGGAGAGCTTGGTTCGTGCTTTGGGGTCTTTGGAAGATCTTGTGGTGCTACGGGCACGCAGATCCTCGAATGTGGCCGATGTGGCTTCCCGTTGCCAGAAGAGTCGCATCACCAAACATCGCCACAACACCGCTTCATGGGTAGATCAGCATCATCACCACTTCACGAACCTCAAGTGGGTGTAGGCCCATACACGCATGGGCATGATGCACACGGGAAGCTCACCACCGCGGAAAACACATCGGTGCAGGACCAGCAAGCATGATGAGCCAGGCTCGATCGGAGTTGTAGGAGGTGGAGATGGGGAGCGACGAGGCCGAGGCGGAGCTTGGCCGTGATGCAGGGCGGGCCTGCGGCGGCGGAGCGAGGATGGTGTGCTGGGGCGGCGTCCGAAGCCAGAACAGGAGGGAGTTGAGCAGCGGCAGCGGCTGGGAAGGCAGAGGGCGGCGGTCGGCGTGACGAGGTGGCCGGGCTGGAGCTCGGGCTGAGAACCCACACAGCGACAGGGAGGAGCTCCAGCTCGGGCAGCACGCTGCAGAGGTGGAGGCGGGGATGGCGCGTGACGGCGGGGTTGCAGGCGACACGAGGTGGTGGTGCTCCCGCGCATGGATGAGGTGCAGGATGGCTCATCGCCGGAGAGGAAGAGGCAGGGCAGGGCGTGGAAGGGCGGCCAGAGGTGAGCCCGCGAGCCGGCGGCCCCGAGGTTGCTCGTGGTGTCGTTGCTGCGCTCGGGTGAGGGGCGCCGGGAGAGGGAGGTCGGCGGCGAGGTGAGGCAGTCGAAGAGGAGAGGTCAGAGGTGCAAGGACGGAGACAAGAGGAGGGCGACCAGCAGCGCTAGCGGGCGTCTCCAGGCGGGGCTCGGTCGGGCTTGGGGAAGGCGAACGGCGAGGCGATGGCGGCCTGCGGTGGAGGACGGGGCACGCTGTGGCTGGCAGCGGCCAGCGGTAGGTGGCGATGCAGAGGGGGTCGTGGGGGAGAGAGGGTTGGTGGGTCGGGGATGGGACAGAGGAAGCAAGGTTAGGGGTGGGGTCGGCCTGTCGGTGAGGGAAAAGTTGGTGACACGAGGCGGTCGGTGGGGATCAGATCGAGGAGGGTGGCGGGAGCATGGGGTTGGTGAGGGATTCGGGAACAGGGGCGCGAGTGGCCTGCGGGGTGGGGCTAGGCGCAGGTGGGACTGTGGGGATTGGGTACCGCTAGTGGTGGGGCCAGGGGCTGCTTGCTGTTGTCTGCGTGCAGGAGAGTGCGGGCAGGCGCACACGCGGGGTGGCGTGCGGGGTGGCTGTCCACCGGGAGAGGTGGGGCCAGCGGGGATGACGTGGCGCGCTGCGAGTGGAGGGAGTGAGGTGGCAGGGTGGTGGCGGCGGCTGTAGGTGGGGTGTTGGTCTAGTTTTTAGGGTTAGGGTTTGGGGGTTGTCTAGTTGGGCCGGGTAGTAGACTGCTGGCTTGTTGGGCTTTGGCCTGGCAGGCCGGCGGTCTCCCCGGTCTAAAAAGAATAGTTTTATTTATTTTTGTTTTGTCTGAAATAGACTTTTGTAAATATTTTGTAGACAAAGAAAATATCCGGAAGAGACCAGGGTTTTAATTTGAAATAAAGACAGGGGATATTTAGAAAACAAATATAGGCTTTTAGAAAATAGTTTTAGACAAACATATGCATGATGATGATGCTCAAATGCAATGTGGCATCATGACATGAGCATGCGGTCATGATGATGCAATGCGCCAAAAACACAGCGATTTTCTAGTAGTGGTTTTAGCGAGATGCCACAGATTACTCACTCATGGATGGGGGAAACATGGATGGTCGATGAAGAAGCGATGGTGATGATCTCCTCCAATTCCCCATCCCGGCAGGTGCCAGAATGGAGTTTCTGGTTCCGAATTGCGGAATCTAGTGGTGGCAGTGTAGCGGAACTCTCTCTGGAAAAACGTCGAACCCCCTTGCTTTTTAGGTCAAGAGGCAACTTATAGGCGAAGAGGGAGGTCGAGGGGGTGACCGAGGCGGCCACACCACCCCTAGGCGCGGCCTAGCCTGGCCCGCGTGGCCAGGTGGTGTGGGCCCCTCATGGCCCTCCTCCGTCTCGTCTTCTGGCTCCGTGAGTCTTCTAGTGAAATAGGATTTTTGGCATATTTTCCGGGATTTTTCCTAATAGTTGACTTTCTGCACAAAAACTAGACACCAAGGTAATTCTGCTAAAAACAGTGTCAGTCTGTGTTAGTCGTATCCAAATCACACAAGTTTAGAGGAAAAACAATAGCAAAAGTGTTCGGGAAAGTAGATATGTTTTGGACGTATCAACCTAGAGTATCCATCAAGAAAGCAAAACTGGGTCTGTTTAGACAATCTTTCTAACATTTGATCAATAAAGGTAGTGGGTAATGATCTTTCTTAGTAACTTTATTAACCTTTCTGAAGTCAATGCACATCCTATAACCTACTACTATTCTTTGGGGGATAAGCTCATTATTCTCATTAGGCACAACAGTAATTCCCCCTTTCTTAGGGACACAATGAACATGACTAACCCATTCACTATCAGCAATAGGATAAATAATACCAGCATCAAGGAGTTTTAATACCTCGTTTCTTACCACTTCCTTCATCTTAGGATTTAAACGACGTTCATGTTCCACCACTAGTTTTGCATTGGGTTCTAAATTGATAGCGTGCTGACATATAGTAGGAGAAATCCCTTTTAAATCATCAAGTGTATAGCCCATAGGTCCTCGATGTTTCTTCAATACTTCCAATAATCATGCATCTTCCTTCCCTGAAAGTTTAGAACGGATCCTTTTGAGGTGGCAATGTGGTAACCAAATCTTCCACAGGCAAGTTATGTTTAAGCATCTTAGGTTGACGATGGAGAATCTTGTCAATCTCATTTCTTTCTTCCATGAAGATCTCACTTTCGTGGTCTTCCATAAATTGCTGACTTTCTTCCTTTATCATTCTCCCATGCTTCAGCATTGTCTTGAATATGGTCTAGAAGATCCCATTTAGCTCCTTCTTCCATACGTGTAAATGATCCAGCACAAGAAGCATCCAATAGATCCTTATCATGAAGAGAAAGCCTTGCATAAAAGTTATTGATAATAATATTGTTAGGGAGCTAATGAATAGGACATTTGAGCATTAGTAACTTCAATCTCCCCCAAGCTTGAGTTATACTCTCTCCATCAAGAGGCCAAAAGTTGTATATTTGATTCTGATCTTTATGAATCTCACTAGGAGGATAAAACTTTGAATAAAAAAGAGGTACAACTTCCTCCCATTCAAGAGCTTGACCATTCTTCAGCATCTTGTACCATTCCTCAGCTCTTCCTTTCAGTGATAATGAGAATAAGTTCTTCTTGACTTGATCTGTTGTAATACCTACACACTTGAACAACCCGCATAATTCGTGTATAAAGAGCAAATGATCACCGGGATGGACAATTCCATTTCCAAAATAGTAGTTATCCATAATACGATCAATAATTCTTGTAGGTATTTTAAAAGTATCATTTTCAGCAGGTGGAGGTTCATCTACTACCTTAGCAGTGGTAGTAGCATTACGAAATAAGAAACTAAGTGAATTATCCATATTGAAATAAAGTAACTAACAGAAATAAACAATACTCACAGTAGAAGTTTATTTTACCAGTTCCACTCTCCAATAGCGCTTCACTCCTCGGCAATGGTGCCAGAAAATAATCTTGATGACCCACAAGTATAGGGGGTGTATCGTAGTATTTTCGATAAGTAAGAGTGTCGAACCCAACGAGGAGCAGAATGTGTTGACGAGTGGCTTGGAGCAGGAATTCTCTGTAAATACTTAGCAAACTGATTTTTAGGGGTTTTTGATAATGCAAATAAATAAAGTGCGAGTAAATAAAAGACAATAATAATAGATGCAGCAAGTGGCCCAATCCTTTATTTAGCAAAGGACAAGTCGGTTGTATTACTTAAGATGACCAAACGTTCTCGAGGACACATGGGGATATCATCAAGTGCTTTCGCTTCATATAGTTGATTAATATTCTTTAGTTTGATAAGTGTTGTGTGGGTGAACCTGTGCTAATGTACTGACCTTCCTAGGACTAATACATACTTGTGATTATACCCCTTGCAAGCATCCGCAAGTACAAGAAAGTAATTAAGATAGAAACCTAACCACAACTTTAAACTCTGAGATCCTACACTCTCTTGTGCAAAGGTTTCCTAATGGGGGTTTACGTTTCTGTCACTCCGGCAACCCCTACGATTAGTAGCCAAATACACAATACATTCCCTTAGGCCCATAAAGGTGAAGTAGCATGTAGTCGACGTGCACATGACACCACTAGAAGAATAACACCATAACTTAAATAACAAACTATTGAATCTTTCTCAACACAATTCCACTACTAACAACATGACTTCTCCCATGTCCTCAAGAACTAAACAAACTACTCACAAGACATCATATGGATCAAGATCATATCATCAAGTGCTTTCGCTTCATATAGTTGATTAATCTTCTTTAGTTTGAGTGTTGTGTGGGTGAACCTGTGCTAATGTACTGACCTTCCTAGGGCTAATACATACTTGTGATTATACCCCTTGCAAGCATCCGCAAGTATAATAAAGTAATTAAGATAGAAACCTAACCACAGCTTTAAACTCTGAGATCCTACACTCCCTTGTACAAAGGTTTCCTAACGGGGGTTTAGGTTTCTGTCACTCCGGCAACCCCTACGATTAGTAGCCAAATACACAATGCATTCCCCTAGGCACATAAAGGTGAAGTATCATGTAGTCGACGTTCACATGACACCACTAGAAGAATAACATCACAACTTAAATAACAAACAATTGAATCTTTCTCAACACAATTCCACTACTAACAACATGACTTCTCCCATGTCCTCAAGAACTAAACGAACTACTCACAAGACATCATATGGATCAAGATCAGAGATGAAATAATAATAAGCAACAATCTGAACATAACAATAATTCAATGGTTCCACTCAATAGCATCAATTACAACAAGTAATCAACCGGGAAAGTTTTCCCTAAGAGCTATGCAAGATTCAACCCAATTGTTACAGCGGTATGAAGTGGTGATAATGGTGCTAGTGGAGATGATGATGGAGATGATGATCCCGTAGAAGTCCAAATTGATTGTGGTGTTGATGGCGACGATCTCCCCTCTCCGGGAAGGAATTTCTCCGGCAGATTTCTGCCTGCCGGAGAGCTCTTTATCTCTCTGTAGTTTTCTACCCCGCAGAGGCGACGGGATCTTTCTGTGGTCGCTCCCCGAGTCTTAGGGTTTTGTGGGGAATATATATGCCAAAGAGCAGAGACAGAGGTGGGCCAGGGTGGCCACACCACCTGGTGGCGCGACCAGGGCTGGCCCGCGCCAGGGGGTGGTGTGGGCCCCCTATGGCCCATATCCGCTCCCCCTTTGGGCATCCTTCGTCTTCTGAAAAAATAGGATTTCGTGTATTTTACTAGATTTTCTGATCTTCGCGAATTTCACCTGCCTTTTCCATCAGAATCCTGACTGCAGCGGTCCATCCTCCAAAAGTCATCAACCATGCAAAAACAGATGAAATAACATAAGTATCATCTCTTAATATAAAATATGTCAATGAATAATAGTAAATTATGATATAGAATAGTGATGCAAAATAAAGGTATCATACTGCCAGAAGATGAACATATCAACTTGCTGTATCGTTCCAAGACAATAGTATGCCAGGAAGAAAGATCACGGTAGCCTACCAGAAGAAATTGCCACTGTTATATTGCATAACGGTGGTGCAGTACAATTCAGGGATAGCGAAATCCTATTCCATGGATATGGTGCCATCATTGGAGACAACAAAATCTCGAACTTCAAGGTTATGTAGAATGTCATAGATATTCTCACTCAGTACCGGTTCATGCGTGTGCAAAAGAATCTAAATGTTAGCATGCAAGTAAACATCTGAATATATATTGTGTATAGCAAGCATGACGGCTTGCTTACTTTTATCTGATTATCGCTTGGGAAAGATTGTTTCATTAGTTACAAAATAATCCAAACAACACGGATATACACTATTCAAGCATCCCAAAGACTGGCCTTGGAAGCTATCTGGCAAAATATATTTGGTACTATCCACTCCGAGACTAAGCTGAAGTGGTTTGTAGCAACTGAATAGAGGAGGGTGATTTCATATAAATCCCTCAATTTGCTTTAACTATTTATCATTTTTGTGACCACAATGAAATGGCTCCAAATTGATGGTGTGCCTGAATTTGGCAGCAGTTACAATTCATACATTCCTAGAATACATAATCTTGAAAGGACACGACATTCAAGCTATAGGCTCTTTGCTCGAGGCCATTGCATTTACAGTACCACAGAGATTGTCCACTGAACATTGCTTTGCAGCCTTTATAAAACTTAGTGCAGGCCTCTGCAGAAAATAACATCAGTTAAAAAAAATTGT
This sequence comes from Avena insularis, assembly GCA_023614405.1. Classification (NCBI taxonomy): domain Eukaryota; kingdom Viridiplantae; phylum Streptophyta; class Magnoliopsida; order Poales; family Poaceae; genus Avena; species Avena insularis. Next base: position 512,359,882 of record CM042690.1, read on the forward strand.
TCACCACACTTGGGAAATCATCTAGTGAACAATCACTCAGAATATCATATATCACTCACGGTAAACTAAGCTTAAGATAGAGACGAGATTGATAATCGAGTCCGCTGTTAGCCCATGGAACTGCCCCCTTACAAATAAACTATCTGCCACAACCAGCAAGTCCTCCCGACGAATACTCTTTCCAATATCATCAGTTTTTGATAAATTCAAAAAATCCTGCTAAGGAAAAAGAAGCACTACAAATCAGATACTATTCCCAGTTTTTGTGCTGAAGACTTGGATTCAATACTGAAAAATGACATACAACTAACGCAGCTTACAAGCTGTACCTGATTATCTGATTACTCTTGTTGTACAAGCTATGGCTGACATTAACCCATAGATTCTTGCTCCACCGAAATCATAACAAAATTCAGCTTCAATGGTGACGATGCTCCTTACGGCGGCTGACGCTCCTCCGGGCATGGGGACAGAGGCTGCGTACTCCACCCAAACATCCATTGTCACCAGCTTGCAACGACATCGTTGCTCCGGACAGCTGCCTGGCTAGGTACTCTCACAGTATTCCTTCCGGAGTTGTTGTGTGATGAAAAATCCTGAGAGAGGAAATAGAGAGAGCCGAAATAGAGAGATGAAGAAAGAGAACAAACCTGCGCGTCGCCGCGAGGTAGCCTCCGCTGCCGGCCAGGCCATGAGCTCCCCCAGGTCTCTCCGTCGCCGGGCAAGCCGTGACCCCCCACAGGTCCCTCCGTCGTCACCTAGGCCACTCCCCCAGGTCCCCTCTACCTCCTGCCACGAATCCCCTCTGTTGGGCGCTTTTGGCGGCGACAAGGACGAGCGGGGACAGTAGGGGAGTGAAGGGGAGCTGGGGAGGTGGAGCGGAACACGAGGGTGCAAGAGTGGGAGGAGAAGCATGAGCGGAATCGCCCGAGGGAGGAGGCGAAGCGTGCTGGCCGCCGCCCAAGCTGAACAGGAGAGGAAGGGGCGCGGGCTCGGGTCCAGGAGAGGCGAGAGGAAATGGGGACCATCGATGGCGGTCGTGGTCGGCGCAGCGGTGCAGCAGAGAGAAGAAGGGCGGAGAGGAGCCTGGCAGCCTGCCGCGCGAGGGAAGGAGGGGGCGAGAGGGGACCAGAAGAGGCGGCGGTGATTTGGGGGAGAGGGAGTCACAGGCGGCGGCTGGAGGGGATTACGGACTAGGGTTCTCACTTGTTGCCTTTATATGTGACGTTGTTAAGAAGAAATGACGGTTGAGATTTACTAAGACGAGATCAAACGGCTGATCAAATCAGATTTTTGCCATAAGCTGTACTACCCCGTCAATTATACTTTTAGATCCCTTTAGACGCAAAGCGGGCATACAGAGGAGAGGAAATATGATAGCTTAATCTTCAAATATATTTTTGTCATATCGTTTGGATATTTGGATTTATTATACCAATGTATTGTGTTTACATTTGAGAAAGCAATGAAGAGTGTCCCAAGATAGCTTTTTCTTAAACACCAAACACATCAGGTAATATGTGAGATATCTTTAACTCTCTGAAACAATGCTATATATTGCATAGGATACAAAGTGGATCTTTCTTGTTTTATTTGACTCTAACCTATATGATAGGTAATGCTACCATCTAGATGATGTTCTACTCGGGCCTCCTCCTCTTTCCCTCTATTGTGCTAGATGCTTCAAAGGAAATTTTCTCTCTGCTTATGTAGTCAAAGGTTTGCTGATAAAGTTGGGCATTATTCACTACCTTTTAGCACATCCTTTTTTTGTTCTTCAGCTTATAGAGTTACATCAAGTGTTCTTCAGCTCATTGAGTTAGGTCAAGGGCGCGGCGTGTCGCCGCGCCAGTCCCAGCTAGTACATACAACGAGGCAAACATATATTCTCAATGCATACAGGTTTCAACACAGAGATGCAAACACGTAAACATGCAATTTTTCTGGGATATATAGTTACAATCCTACTAAAATCACGTAGACCACACTGCCGTCAACGAATAGGGTTAGCTTCTCTTAGTGGTGCAGCTTCTCGTTGCTTCCCGTCATGCCGTCATCGAAAAGAGCAAGGTCATCATGGATGAAATCTACAGAACACCAACCTAAGGAAGCGAGCCATCTAGATCTTCTCGCCAACCATCGAGTTCCGCGTAAATAGCGGTTCTACTACAGGAATGGCTCGAAGCACCGACAGCCGATTGCTACGCCGACGACCAAAGTTTGGGGCCGTCGGCGTAGACCACAAGCTGGGCGCCCCCACGAAGCTGACCGTCAGCATAGAATTGCCCTCGGCGTAGGATAGCCTATGTCGACGGCTGCACTCGGCATAGCTATTTTTCTTTTTACCTCATTAATCTTTAAAACATCATAACTAAATTAGTCTAATTCAGAAAAATACAAATAATATATCAAAATTTGCAGAAAAATAAGATCTATCTATCTACACTCAAATATTACACATTTGTAAATAAAATTAAGTGAAACTTAAAATATTACATATAGTTTGAAACGGGCATAAGAAATTCAAAAACAATCCAAACAATGTAAAACCTTCACGTGGTGTCATATTATGTGATATAGTTGCAAGGAAAAACATCAAACTTGATATATTGATTATGTCTCAAAAAACCTTCACAAAATGACTTATCTCATTGGAGGTTTCCTAGTTTTCGGGTCAAATGACCAATGTTATAGCTAGAATCAAGACATAGCTTGTGATAATGTGCCTATATTGTGCATCCATGTGCATCATGGGATGACAAACAAAGTTGCAGCAGGAAGTTTTCCTTTTCGTCGCACCAAAAATTCATTTTCCATTTTCCGAGCGCAAAAAACGGTGGGTTTTGTGAAGCAACCACCAAATGGGTAATTCAAAATGCTACCACCCCATTTTTAAAAAATACTAGACCACCTTATATGGACAATATTCCAACATAGGGATCTCAAACCTTTCCATCTATCCCTAGTGAAAAAGATAAATTTCAGCCGAATTTTTAGGAAGTGGGTCAGATATGAACTACAGGTACATGATCTGATGCTCATGATTTTTTACAAAAATCATTTTTATATTCGCAATATGCTATTTCATCAGAGATCCAATGCAAGTTTAGCGAGGCTCAGCCTCGAGCTAAGAATCTTCATGCCCGCTGTTCGACAAAGTTTGACGATAGATTAAAACGGGCATAAGAAATTTAAAAACGATCCAAACAATATGAAATGTTTGTGTGGTGTCATATTATGTTACATAGTTGGAAGGCAAATATCAAACTTGGTATATTGATTATTTCTCAAAAAAAACTTCACAAATTACCTATCTCATTCGAGGTTTCCTGGCTTTCGGGTCAAATGACGAATGTTATGGCTAGAATCAAGGCATAGTTTGTGATAATATGCCCATATTGTGCATGCATGTGCATCATGGGATGGCGAACAATATTGCAGGAGGAAGTTTTCCTTTTCGTCTCACCAAAAAGACATTTTCCATTTTCCGAGCGCAAGGTTTTGTGAAGAAACCACCAAATGGATAATTCAAAATGATACCACCCCATTTAAAAAAAATATTAGACCACCTTACATGGTCAATGTCTCAACAAGTGGATCTCAAACCTTTCCATCCATCCCCGGTGAAAAAGACGAATTTCTACCGAATCGATAGGAAGTGGGTTAGATATGAACTTCAGGTACATGATCCGATGCTCATGATTTCTTACAAAAATCAATTTTAGGTTCATAATATGCTATTTCATTAGATATCCAATGCAAGTTTAGCGAGGCTCATCCCGGAGCTAAGAATCTTCATGCCCGCCGTTTGCAAAGTTTGACGATAGTTTAAAACAGGCATAAGAAATTCAAAAACAATCCAAACAATATGAAGCCTTCGCATGGTGTCATATCATGTGACATAGTTGGAAGTAAAAATATCAAATTTGGTATATTGATTATGTCTTAAAAACCTTCACAAAATAACCTATCTCATTCGAGGTTTCCTGACTTTCGGGTCAAATGATCAATGTTATAGCTAGAGTCAAGGCATAGTTTATGATAATATGCTCATATTGTTCTTGCATGTGCATCATGGGACGGAGAACAATGTTACAGGAGGAAGTTTTCATTTTCGTCGCACCAAAAAACATTTTTCGAGCGCAAAAAACGAGGGGTTTTATGAAGAAACCACCAAATGGATAATTAAAAATGCTACCACCCCATTTAAAAAAAATACTAGACCACCTTACATGGATATTGTCCCAACATGGATCCATTCCTGGTGAAAAAGACAAATTTCTGCCGAATCGGTAGAAAGTGGGTCAGATATGAACCACAGGTACATGATCTGATGCTCATGATTTTTTACAAAAATCATTTTTAGGTTCAAAATATGCTATTTCATCAGAGATCCACTTCAAGTTTAGTGAGTCTCAACCCCGAGCTAAAAATCTTTATGCCTGCCGTTTTAAACAGGCAAATGAAATTATGGATAGAATCATGGCATAGTTTATGATAAGTTGATATGGATATCATATTTGGATTCCTCTCATTTTTATGATCAATTTAGATATATTAATTGTCGAATTCCAATTTACGGATTTAAAGATATTAATTATTCCATATTAAATAGAAAATTACAAAAAAATAAAATCATTATATTTTTATTTGAATTCAATAATATTTTTACTTATTCATTTTTGTTTACTTAAATAATTGTTTGTAATTTCAAAAAATAAAAATGTGTGACATGATGTTATAAGAGTTAATAGGATTGATATCATAGTATTGACAACAAAGTATAAATTGCTTCGCGGAAACCGATTCTGAAGGACCGAAAAAGTTAAGCATGCTGGGGTGGAGTAGTGAGGATGGGTGACCGACCAGAAAGTTTGACCAAGACTATAATTTGATCAAAGATTAAGTGTAATTAGTGTTAAAAATATTCCAAGTGAGAGATTAACGAGTAAAATAATTCAAAGATTAAACAAAGTTGAGAAAAAATTTGAAATTATTTTTACAACCGGTCGTTAGGCTATAGCGATAGCCGTTATGCCGAGGGCAGCCGTCGGCATAGGCTACGCCGACAGCATGGTCATACGTCGACGGACTGTTGCTGTGCCAGGGAGGGGTAGGCCAAGGAGGCTACGCCGAGGACAGTCGTCGGTGTAGGCTACGCTGAAGGCTATATGGGCTACGCCGACGGTTTTTGGCCCTCAACCTAGCGCGCCATTCCTATAGTTTTTATGCATGGCTGAGTCTCCATGTCGTCAATGTATAGAAAAACGCTTATCTTATCGTCGAGTCGTGGACTGTCAAAGAAGGCAGAGAGCACCGAGGACAGGGAGAAGAGTATAATTAGGCGCATGTAAAGCACCTAATGATTCCTTGCTCCCATCGACGGTGTTTCTCGCATATACCGAGGCAGTAAGACATGCCGACCACATATGCGTATGGACACATCTCGGACGAGATGCCCAAAGGAAAATATTTACAAAGCACTCATCGCGCTTCCAACAACAACCACTACAATACCATGAACTTTCACTTATATTGCTCATTGGCCTAAAAGTAACCACACCAGCACCTAGAACGTATCGGACACGACTGGACCATCGTTCGGATGTGATTCGGTGGTGGTACTTCTAGGACGAAGAGCGGCATGAGCTAAGACCACTAGAAGAAATGAGAAGAGATAATAGGATGGGAAGAAGGAAATAGACTAAGGGATATTTTATAGGGGACCTCTACCTCGCGTTGGAAGGAACGAGTTTAAGGGAACTACTTGTGAGCCATAGGATAGAGCCGCGCAACATGGCACGAATTGACAAAAATCCTTGCGGCACGCGGCCTGCAGATCCACAGTCGTTAGATGAATGCAGTACACGCACTGGAGGCATGGCGAGTTGCCAGATTCGTGTGTACGTGTATTGTATGTGAGAGCGTCTCTCCCATGAAAAAAGGACCCGCTCCAGGATCTCGCCATGAGGATCCCTGCGCGCCCATGACCTATAAACTCCAGCTCGGATCGAGAATGGCCCCACCAGTTGTCAGGTGCGGATCTCCTACGCACTCCAGACGCCTTTCCAAGAGCACGCTCCTACCCATGGTCCATGAAACGGGCTCAGAGCATAGGCGGTCTACCGTCTAGCGATGCAGAACATGACATGGGCATGTGTGAGAGAGCCACGAGAGGGGGTGGGAATCTCGTGGTAGGCCCCGCGTTGGGCCTGTATCCCGGGAAAGGGGTTCCGCTCAATGGCGACGCATGTCCTCCCTAGGATCCATCCGGTGGCCATGAAAAATTGGAAGGGCATGGATACAGAATGAATCGAAAACATTTGGTAGCTCTTATTTACTATGATACTACCTCTATTTCATATTAAGTATCACAGATTTGTCTAGCTGACACATTTTAATGTGTAGATAGATGTGAATCTTGATAAATCTATGGTAGTTAATGTGGAATGAAGAAAATAGTAAGTACTTTCTACTATCAACTAATGCTTGAACCCTTTGTGTACTTAGGGATGTAGGACGCAAAGGCACAAGGGAGTAGAATCAAGAAATTAGAATAAGAGTTGAGGGAAGAAAACAAGAAGGGACTTTTAGGCGAGGATGGACACCGTGGGCTAGAGAAGCCAGACTATTTTGTTCCAATCTAAGGGTATGTTGACTGAGTTGACCCATTCAACCATGAACTCATTCAATGGGTAGACCCAAACGACCAGATGCGTCCGGGATGAACCATTCTTGGCTCAAATTTGGCCAGGAATGTGTTGGGCTGGACGAGTCACGGGCCGCGTGTGTGTCCTCCCGTGGCCTCCCTCGCACGCACCGGGCATGTCTGGCAGCAATCCAACGGCCACAACCTTCTACACCTAGCATAGCCATCAATGGAAGGCTGGGACTTGCGCTTGCCGACATGCCTGTGGTCGCACCGCCTGATGCTTGCGCTGGTCATGCCACCCAACGCCTGCACTGGTCCTGCCACCCGACGCCTACGTTGGTTGTTGGGCTTTAGTGCTGGACTCTTGGCCTCCGTGCCTGTATCAAATGCCATGGATGTATTTCCTTTTAAGCAGGCTACCTGCGGCCATCTCCCCACACCAGAGTATTGGCAGCCATGGACGGAGGCATAGGATCGAGAGGAGGACGGCTAGGATGGTCCCCGGGCCCCGGTCGTGGTAGAGGACGAGGTCGGCAAGGAGGCATGGGACGAGGATGGCACAAAACACCATCACCATACCCATCTCCGTCGCCACTAGCATCGCCCGAGCCCTTCAATGTGGACCTCTTCGGCTTCGAGTTGAGTGTGACCATCCTCCTTGGCGGGCTACGGGAGAGGCTACGACTCCCTGACAAGTTTGCGCGGGTGCCCGATGGACAGGAGCCAGTGCACATCAAGGTGTGGGAGTACAACTTTGGTCGCCGCGTCTGGGACATGGAGGTGACGTTCAACGGTGCATGCCACATGTACCTCCACCGCGGATATGATCTGTTTACCCACATGCACTCCCTGGAGGTTGGATACTTCCTCGGCTTCAACTTCGACGGCCACGACATGCTCACCATCAAGGTGTTCGACGGGACCATGTTCCACCACCATTACCACACTGACGACAAGGACGAGGACGATGACTAGGAGATGATGAGAGGAAGATGCTAGGGTAGCCTAGTTTATGTACTATGTATTTCTAGATTTTATAATATGTATTTATTTATGCATTTCATCTTCTAAATATATGTATGCAAGCCATTATATGAATAAACAAGTATCAACGTTGCTGGGCACACATCAACCCAGACGGACCAAGCCAAAAAACTATCCGCGGGTCGATCCAAACGGACTAATTCTGAAAAATTTCATGTCCAAAATTGATCAGCCCACTAGAGATGCCCTAAGCACTCAAATGGTCCGGGCTGGAACCCAAGCGTGACAGGCCACAACTATAAATTAGAAGCCAATATTGACTTCCGGTCGGACTAGTGCATAGTGGCAAAATGGACAAAAATAATCCAAAGTCGTAATAAATTTAAATAATAAACTCTCGACGAAACAACTTCACTTGGCTAACCCTCCATATACTCATATGAGTTGCTAGTGGTGTTCTCCAACCTGATTTGATCAATAGGGACATTTAGGTAGGTTAGTAAACTGGATGAGATTGGGATGGCAATAGTTGTTTTGTCCGCCATGCTCCCTCAGATCTGTGGCGATGTACGAGGAGACAAGTAGAATGGAAACAGACCGAGTCCTCTGGCTGAGCTGTGACTGGATGCAAGGTCCTATGGTGTTCTCTGAGACGACTATGGAGGCATCATCTATGTCCGTGTCGGCCCTACTTGTCATCGACCTAGTGCATAGGTGATTCAGCTCGTAGGGTGGTGGATTACAAGGCACGGTAGAGCTGTCTTCTGTGTCTTCCTCTCCTGCTAGATAGTTGTTGGTCTTAAAGCGCTCCTACTCAGTCTCAAACTCCATTTAATGTTTCACCATCCTGCACTGGTTCTGCTAGTGTGAACTGGTCCTGTGAAACTTGTACTAGTTGTTCTTCGTGCGCTCTGATATCGGCACCCACTTTGTCCATGTATGGGCCTACCGTTCTAGGCATGGCGTCTGTCCATCGGTGATCGCATCCCCAAGGTCTGGTACAATCTTGGCGGTTACCTTTGAGGTCAAGGGTGCGACATGCGACGATGGAGCAGTAACTCATGTAGTTTGTCCTATTCCAAGTCCAGGTCCTCCATCGACCCCGCTTCTCTACTAGAGATCTGGGCTAGCCTATACACCGGTCTAATACTAGTCCTTCTGGTCAGAGGTCCGTGTTGGGGCGCCTAGGACGGGCTTGGTACTTTGTGGTCCCAAAGTTCTCGTGCGAAGGCATCGTGGGGTCCGAGTTTCTTGTAGTCACCGGGTTTCGCAAATTTGGGCTACCAAATACTGAGAGGGCCCATTTCGAGGCAAACTCATCCCACCCCTACCAAATTCAAAAATTCCGTCAAGTGCCCCGTGAAGGAGACAGTCGGACCCCCATGTCAGTACTCTGTCTGTGACACGAGGGCCAATTTGGCAACCACATAGGAAAAACGAGGAACTAAACACCTTAGTGCAAATTCACAAATTCACTCCCTCCTTCGCATGAGCCCTAGCCCCAGCGGCGACGAAATCCGTCCTCCACCCAGAATGATCCCTTGTGACTTTTCCCTTTTGGCGCCAAGTTGCCGCGCCCACTCGCTGATCCAAATCTCCAATACCGCATGTCGTGCCTGCCATTGCGAGGATCTAGCCCGCTTCTGCCGCCCGACGAGCCGAGCAACATAGAGGATGGTAGATCCTCCTACCCAGGAAGATTTGTTGGGATATGGGGTGAGCTACTCTTCTCTTTGCTATTTGCACTAACTATAACTGCTAGCTAGCTATTGACATTGAAGAGATAGATCAAACCTAGAATTGTTTGCTAGCCAAACACTGACAAACAATTCTTATTTTTTGTCCCCATATTTCTGTCAAGTAGGATCTCCTAGATACCTGTTACATGGCTACAATACCCATCGGTAGCTACCTCTCTAAATTAGAAAATGGGAAGAGTAAGCAAAATCTTGGTGCTTGTATCACGATGGAATAAGAACCAACACAGATCTGCACTATCCCTGGTGTGGTTGCTGCTCTGTGTAAACATACTGAAATGGGGTCAAAGCAGACTACACAGTTCAGCTTCAAGAATGAACGAGGCATCATGGTTCCTCTAACATGTGACAGCCAACTATTCAGGATGATGAAAAAGTCTCTGATGGCTCGCAATTTTCTCCTGGATTGTAAAATACTAGATGTGGAAGCTACTGCTACTGGTAGTTACCCTGCTATTCCTGGTCAGGGTGGTCTAACTCGAAGCCCTACTGCTGGTAACCAAATTTGATTCATTGTTGGCGCCATGCTTATGTTGTGTAACCTCGTCGTAGGAGTCCTCGTATTGTTGTTGTGCAAACCCCTTCTATGGATGAAGATTGTGCTTCTATTGTGGAATCTGCTAGTACTAGTCGTCGCTATGGTGTTGTTGCTCTGGCTATTACTAACCCAATCCCTCCTGCTGTTAAGCAAACTAAGGCTTCGGAAGGTTGCCCCGCTGTTGCTTCCAAAACTACTATCTTGGATGATGTTCCTCCTCGAACCCGTGGTGAGTTTCAGCGTTCTGCTACTCAAAGCCCTGTTGTTGTGGATCAACCTCATGTTCTAGACTCTGCTAGTACTCGAAGCATGCTGTTCTAGAAACTGCTCCCGGTCATTGTCATGGCAAGGCAACAACTACTTCTATTATAGCTGTCGTTCACGGTGGCCCTACCGATCCACCAGGTATTGTAGGTCCTGCTACTAAGGACCCTCATCTTGCTCCTCCTGCTGATACTATCATCGGGGTTGCTCTAGCTACCAATGATGCTAGTGATGGTGCCGGTGGCACTGCATCTGGTTCTGATGGTGGCACTCCACCTATCGAACCTCTCAGTGGTTTAAGTCCTACAGAACCTGATGATGTCAAAGTACATATTATTATTGGTATCGAGAAGTTCATTGCAAAATTAGATAATGGCATAGAAAATTTCGTCGATGACATTGATGTAATTATTGGCAGATATGATCCTGAAGTGGCATAGTTATTTGACCCGATAGTAGATTTACGTTTGAAGGTGGCATGGGGGTCCTCCCAGGTAGCACAATTGGCATATTTTTTGTTACACGACCAAAAAGCCTATACCACTAAAAGTTACCAGTGATTTAGCCATACCGTTTGGTAGGATAAGTCGTAAATGTGAAGTGTACCTATTCGCTATTGTGCAAATGGTTGGACAAGAATTGGAGTTTGACCATAATGAAGATGGACTTGTACAAGACATGCTTGACCTGTTCGTTGGCATCACTGATGGTTGTGCGACTGAGGGTAGCTTCGAATAGAGGAGAGTCTTATAAAGGAGCATCATAAAGAGGAGCAGGAAGAGCATCCCCGGAAAGAGCACCCCGAAGAAGAACATCACCAAGAAGACCACTCTAGATAAGAGGACACCCAAGAGTTATAGGAAAGATAACACCACGCTGCAAAATACACCCCTGAGATCCATTCAAAATGCCGCACTGAATAGTAGCAGTAAAAAGGCTAATAGGGATAGCACGGTGGTGAACACACCCAGGAGTAGTAGCAAAAACGCTAAGATGGACAGCACGGAGGATACCACACCCAATAGTAGTAGCAAAAATGCTAATTTGAAGAGGAACACGCTGCAGAAGTCCGGCAATAATGCCAGCATGAAGGAAAACACACCCAATAGTAGCAACAAAAGGGCTAATTCAAAGAGGAACATGTCGTAGAGGTCAGGAAATAATGCCAGCACGCAGGAGGCAACACCCGTGAGGGGAAGCAGGAAGGATATCACACCCAAGAGTAGCAGCAAAATGCTAGTTCGATGAGGAACACAACATAGAGGTCACACCCTAATGATACCATCACAAATGATACCATCAGGAAGGATTCCATCAAGAAGGAGTATGTACACAAAAAGAGCAAGAGGGTTTTGTACAGTCGAGATGAAATAGAATCTGATTACTATTTGTATGCTGAAGAATATGTGATATGTGACAATGTAAGACTACCCCCTGTGGTTGCATCATCACCAACATATCATCTAGGAGAAAATAGAGTTGCCAGGAGGTAGATTGGGCCAATATTCCGGTCCATGTAGGTGGAAATGATGGTGCAGCCCCACCCCTAGGAGTCAATACGATGTGTGATGTGTTAGGCATTGTGAGGATGGTGAATATTCTGAATCAGATGTAGAATAGGGTAATGCAGAGGATCAATAATCTGGTGATGATGAAATAGACGGTACACTGGAGGATGGGGCTGACATTCTAGTTGATGATTTCGGTGCCGACATAGAAGGGATGAAACATGACCATGGGGATCCTATAATTTCGGTTGGCATCGAGTTCAGCAACATGCATGATTTTAATATGTCATTCCGGTATTTTTGTATCAAGGGGAGTTCGATGTTCACAGGATGAAGAACACTGCCTAGAGGTTTGAGGCCATTTGCAGGTTAATGTGGAAGAATGGACCGATGGCGATACCTTGTCCATGGAGGATCATAGCCAGAGCCCTATATGCGTCAAAGGCAATTAGGGTACTTGGGCAATGAATGGAGCAAACAATAAGAACTTTCTATTTTTTACTCTATAACTACAATTGTGGTGCAAGTTCTTTCTAGCAACGATTCAAATATGCTTATATTGTAAATGAATCTTTGTTTCCGGTGAAAAAATTGGGCCCTCCCCACATGTGTCCGATAGGTAGCACGCTGAAATCCTTAATGGATGATATGGAGTGGTTGGCTTTACAAGCTATGTCCATACTAAATGATAACCCTAAGGAGACCACGAAGAATATTTAGACTATACCCATTGCTAAATACAACATGGTCCTACCGTATTACATGGTTTGGAAAGTTAAATAGAAAGCTCTGAAAGTCTTGCATGGGGATTGGACTAATAGCTTCAGGATGCTATACAAATTCAAGGTTGAGGTACAAGCAAGGTGTCCAGGGAGTGTCGTGGAGATTGACACTAAATCAGAAGGTGGGAAATTTTATTTCAATAGAATTTTCATGGCGCTTAAACCTAGCATCCAAGGATTCAAGGACGGCTGTAGGACATATCTGAGTGTCGATAGCATTGTCCTAACTAGAAAAATGGAAAGGATGTCTGGCATCTGCGATAGCACTTGATGGTCAAAACTAGATGTTCCCAGTGGTATTCGGGCTGTTCGATACAAAAACAGAGGAAAATTGGGTCTAGTTTATGAGGTAGCTCAAGACATCAATAGGACACATGGATCCATTGGCTATATCCACATATGCATGCAAAGGGCTGACGAATTCATTGAAGGAGGTGTTCCCATGAGCTTAAGGTAGAGAATGACATGCCCATCTGATGCTCAACTTGTACATGCACTATGCATGCAGCGTATTTGGTTACATGTTTGTTGTTGCTAGAGCTTACAAAGTTGAGAGCAACAAATATTTCATGAGCAAGATTTATGCGGAACCCCTGATCATCCATAGTACTTAGTCGCACATCATTCACAACTATGGAAGAGGAGTCAATTCAACCCTGACATCAAAGTTGATTACATAAACAACAACCTTGCTGAATTCTTGAATAACTGCGTTGATGGATAGCATACGGGGTATGATCATGAAGCTGTTAAATATAAGGAGATAGATCGGTTGGATACTTAGAGGCCATATGCTACCGCCTATTGTACAACAACTGCATAAGAGAAGCCGAGGACTTGGTCATCTTAGGGTCCTCCCGTCAAACAACAGCAGTTGTGAGGTGGTGGATATGTCCAAGAATGGCCACAAGGATGTTCTAAACATTGATCAGTGAGAATGTACCTGCTTAGAGTGATAGCATATCAGGAAACAATGCAACCACGCCTTGGAATTCTTGGTGAAGAAAATAACTCTACCACATTTGGATCAATATTTGTCTGACTACTTCTCTCTAGAAAAGTTCAGAGCTGTGTACGTTGGTTCCGTCGAGCCCTCTACAGACCCATCTCATTGGCCTCAAGTCCAACCGAGTTTCGAGTTGTGCCAGCTAGTAACAAAAAGGGGCAGAGGAAGACCTCGGGTGAAGAGGTTTAAGAGTTATCTAGAGAAGACTAGTTTGGCTTTTAGTGGTAGCATGAACATCAAAAACTGATCCAAGACCTTCCATCTTATAGGCCATAGAGCAGCAGAGTTTCCTCTTAATTTCCAAAACCTACGTATGAGATGCTACCTTCAATTTTTTTGGTTGACTCTGTAGATATGTGGTACTTAAGTGTTTCCTGTTTTTTGACCAGAAGCGCAAGGTAAGAAAACCTGACTTTCGACTCAGTGATTTTACTACGGGAAGAAATCAAAACGAGTGGAGTGATGATGCCGAACACGATTCTGGTGTTGATTGGCCTGACTTCCCTCGACCTAGAGGACTAGAGTATGTGAAGGTGAGAAAGTTCGCACCCAGGAAGAGGAAGAAGGCAATCAATGAATAAGCTAGAGGATATGAAGGAAAGAAAGTTGGTACCCTGGAAAAGGATGAAGATGGCAATTAAGAATCCTAATAATGTGTTTAACTTGAACCAATATATGTAACTCGGTTAAATTCTAGTGTTGTGTGTGTGACACTTGTCGTGCAAAACAAGCCTGTAGTGGTGTCTAAGACAATATGAGTTATTTCATGTTCTCGTACTTCTCCGTGCATTGACTATGTGCTCCTGTTCTAGTAGTAAAATGTACCGTGACTTGAGGTTTGGATATCGCTAAGTCACTAGTTGAAGCTGAAATTGTGACTGTGCAACTACTATTTGTACAATCGTAGCACCGAGAACGCGATTGCTGGGGGCGGGGTTCTCCAATTCAATGGATGTTAGTGGCATAGACATAATTTAATTAAGATCTTATTGGGTCGATAGTCGGAATAAATCCCTGCTTTTGGCATTACACTTACTATAAGTTATGAGTTGAAAAACAAGTTCTAAGCTGCTACAATCCACGAAGCATCAATTTATTTCAGCTACTAGACAACACCATGGCAACATAATGTAGCATCTCATCTGTCTAACATTTGTAATACTACTTGGTTTAATAACAAAAGGCTACTTCCTACATGTATTGTTGCATCATCATTATATCATGCTCATGTCACCATGCCACCTTGCATTTGAGCATCATATAAAACCCTTCTTTTTGGTTCTTATCCCATATGCATTATATAATTGTAGTTGCCTCTCGATACATTGTATTTGGTTTTTGATAAAAGCTTGATGCCCAAGTTGAGTTGGGGATATATCTTTTCTTAACTCTGCCACCTTTCTTTGTCACCACCTTATAATTCCACCATCCAAACTATATGTGGGCATTTGCATTTCTTTTGGGTCTTGTCTAGCTCACATATATAAATATGGATCCACTTATATACCACGTGCTCTCATATATGTTATTATTGTTTTCACAATATAAATGATGGGAAGCCACATGTGGGGATGCTTCCATATCTTTCATATGGTTTGTTTTAAAAGGGTGAGCATGTCTAAATATAAATGGAGCCAAATATTCATCTAGTGGAACAACACACTAGCAGGGCCTATTTATGTTCACTTATGCTTGTTTTAATCCACATCATATGAGAGATCAAGCTTGTCTAAAATTTTCTTGGCCTTTATTCAAATTTGAATGCATTCATCAATATAAGGCCATATGAATATCTAGGAGTTTTCACCACTAGAAACAATGGTCATTAGGTATGCATGGCCCATGCAAGCTCCCTTCCATCTTATTTTATTTGATTTTTTGCTTTGGAATATTTGAGGAAATCTTACTTGATTTAAATTCAAACAAGATGCTTCAAAATTTCCAATCAATTCCATGTGCCACCTTAATCCTCCTACTTGTCTCCTTGGTTTTTGAAGTTTGTGGTCTTTTGGAAGCCTATCTTTTTCAACTTGTTTTAAGTAAATGCAAATCAAAAAAAATCAATAAAAGCATATTCAAAACCCAAAACCTAACTACCCTATCTAATCTACTCTACCTAAACACCACCCCACCTATTTTCTTCCTAGTGCTACTGAGTTGCACCATGGCACACCACCTAGATCTAACCCTCTCTCTCTCATCTAAACCTAGATGCACTAAGCGGCCTCCCTCTCCCTCTCGGGTGCACCCAGCCCGACACCACCCCGACCCTCTCCACTTTACCTGCTCCAACCCAACCCTCTGGCCTGGATCAATCAAACCTGGTGGAGGCCAAGTCTCTGTTTATTTTCCTGGCTGGAGCACGTGACCTAGACCACGCCCAGCTCGTGTCCCTCCCTCGCCTACCTTTTTATGGCTGGCTTTATAGCAAGCAACAACAGAGGAGGCCCAGACAACCTCAACCACCCACCATCCTCAACCTCGATCTAGATTGGAGATCACCTTCCTCCTCCCCAAGAAACGACGGCATGCCCTTCTAAAAACCCTAGCTGCGTCTATTGGGCTTCCTCGCTGTGGCCAACCACTAGGGCCTGTCCACCGCTACTAGAAGCTGCGCGAGAGGCTCCGGCAGGTACAGGGAGCACGGAGGAGGAGGACTTGAACACTGACAAGCTTGCCACCAACCATGTTCGCTCGCCGCCGTGGTCGCCGTTTTCGCCACTAGTGCCTCGTCGCTGTTCAATGCCAACCTGAGCCAATTACCTTCACCGCGACCCTAGGTGAGTTCCACGATGCCCGGGCATGACCATCTTATTCCTAGTTGTGTGCCTCGCCGTCACGCTCGCTATAGTGCGCACCCGCTCCCGTGTACATGCCTAGTGGCGCTGCTGCTGCACCGTCCTTGGCCGCAACTTGGCCGCAAGTGCCGCTCGCCTGTATCCCGCGCCAGCCGACCCCGGTGAAATAAAGACGGAGTCGGATGTCCCCTCTCCCCATAGCCACCGTCCACGCGCGTTTTAGTGCACCATAGTAGACGCCAGCCTCGCCGGAACCCAGCGCCATCGCTGTCGTTTTGCAGGAAAATGCAGCGACAGTATCAGTTGAGTCTCGCCTCTGTTCCTCGCTAGATCTCTCCCTCTGCAGACCTCCTCGGGAAAAACTCTCCAAATGGAACTTGTAATCCAAGGTCCCCTCTACAACTTTCGCTTTTGTGTCGTTGGGTTTTGCGCAGCCGTTTCGTCGCCATCGTCACCGGAGTATCACCAGTTCCACTGCAAGTTGCTACTCCGTCGATAGTTCGTCAGTCCCAGCCGCAGAACCTTTTACACTCAAACCCCTAGATGTTTTCGAAACCGCCGCTGCAGTCCCTGTCCCAGCCACATGTTGACACCTCTCTCGCTCACACGTGCGTGGGTCCGCAGCAGTCTCTGACCCCACCAGTCAGTGACTGTGGCTAGAATAGCTCCGAGTAACAAAAGTATTCCAGCTATTTTCGAATAAAAACAAAATTCCAGAAATTGATGTAATACAAATAAATTCATATCTTTTAAAATAATTTGAATTTGACAAAATTATAAAATAAAATATGAATTATTTTCAAAGGTGAATTCAACCATATTTTCAAATTTGCCCAGATTTGACTCTAACTAGTCAAACCTTTGACTTTTGACCATTTTTATTATAATTTGATTTAAATAATGTTTTAATTCCATAAATTCAAATAATACAAATAATATATGTTTTTGAATTACAAAAATGTGAGGAATCCAAATATGCCATCCAAAATAATTTTTGAGCAAGTTAAAATTTCGAAAATATTTAAATGCCCATAAATGCATTTTCTTAATAAATACATAACTTTAATTTCGTAATTCCAAATTCGACAAATAATATATCTAAATCGATCAGCACGATGAGCCTATTCTGATTATGCATTCCATGATATGAATTGAAGCATGCATCATATAAATATTAAATAATTAGAACTGTTTATGGGAGTAAAACATGCCTAAATAAAATAATAAAGTGCTTTACTAATGTTTCGACACCTCACCCATGCCATGCTATGTTATACCATGCAATTATGCATCATTCCATCATATCATACCTTGTTTTCTTGTTGCATATGATTTATATGATTGTGCAACGTATTTATTTTGGCCCTTGTGTGTTTGGTTTTTATCGGGATAGACACTGAGTAAGGAGAATACCAGGAGCCTCAGGAGTATTACCCGGATCCTTCTTATTCCGCAACTGAACTGCCAGGCAAGCAATTCCCCATGCTTGCATACATATAGTACCTATGCTTCTATCTTATTCTTGCATTATTGAGTCGCGATTGCATTAAATTTGAATCCCAAGTACTACATAGCCTTTACTTTTAAACCCCATCGAAGCGTGTATCCTCAATCCCATGAGTCATTACTACAGGAGTTGTTTGAGCCATATGAGTCATAGAATTACATGTGTAGGGTTTGTGCGAGTCTTTGGATAATGAGGTACCTAAACAACTTAATCCGAGTAGTAATGGGATAACTAATGAAAGAGGCACCGGTGAGCATTATATGCTATTTGGTTCTTTAAGCTCACTTGTGTCCCATAGGACCCCGAGTACTTGATTCCCGCTCCTTGATTATCGCACTATCCGCATGAGGGACCATGAATCCCCTTCGCTTGAGCTTGATTCACACTTTATTTCTTGGGGCCACAAAGTAGTTTGGGGCTTTATTACTATCCTATACTTATGCCATGCTTTACTGCTTTATTTATGATTGTGCGTGGAGCACTTGTACTGTTTAGGACTTGTGAGACATTTCGTCTGTATCGACAAGCCCAGTCACACTTTCGAGTTCCCGGTCATTTACAGCCGTCGACACAAACCCTGGGTCCGTCTCGGAGCCGGCTAACTTCGTTGCGGGTAGCTTTGTGGGGTGGCCCCTGAAATGATTTATGAATCATGTGAATGCTTTGTCGTGAGGCCTCATTGTGTTTTATTTGGTTCTGCCCGAGGTTGATCATACGTATGTTGCTATTTGTGCACCCCTGTAAGGTAAATCTTTCTGAAAGCCGTGTCCACGGTTATGGTCGACTTGGAGCACAGTTTCTCGATCATAGACAAGCATAACTAAAGTACCACCTTTAATTTGACTAAGACATGACTAGTAAATAGTACAACACTCATGGAATGATTAATAAAATTGCCAACAGATGGGATGTTCTTCCACCTTCTCGTCGGCAAGCGAGAAGGAGGGCGAGCGATGTTTATTTATGTTGCTTAAATAATTGTTGTTATTAATTAATGAGCATCCGTCCATCTCTGGTTGGGCGGACGTGTAACGTGTCTCTATAGAACTTTGTAGATATTATCTTTTGCTGCAATTGCGTCACCCCAGGTTGTTCCCTTTAGAACCATTAAGAGTTGTTGACTACCCCTAGGGTCTCACACGATAAATATTTGGTTCAGATGAACAGGTATACTCTCAGGATGGCTACTAGGTCGAAGAGACCGATGATGGTGGCAACGACTGTCCGGTATAGAGATTCCGGGGATGGAGATTCATGAGATCTGTGGACGGGGTGTGCTTATTTTCAGGGCATCTTATACCAATTTGCTTTTTATCCATACTCGGATCATGTTTTCCGCTTCCGCTTGATACTCTATTGCGTGATGTATGAGGATGTATCCTAAACTATTATATCTATCTAGGATATTTGGATCTTGTCATATGGCATTGAATATTTCTGTTTGTATTGTTTTAGATGGTGTGGCTCTGATGTCTATTGTATGTCGCTGACATACATACTCATTTGTGTATGTTTTGATCGCTTTACCTGTCGATTACAACGCTCGCTCTAGTCCCGATGTTCTAAAAAGTGGGTAGGATGGTTGGCCGGTACCGTGCCCTGCTCCACGAGGTGGGCCTACTATGTGTGGCTGTGAGGCCAAACAGTAGTATGTCCTATCCACTTTTGGTTCATCCAGGCTTGAGCTTGGAGCATAAGGTCCAAGGTATTACACATAAACAACAAATGCAACAGATAATGCCCAGATAATGAGGAAATTATTTCCACTTACTGACCTAATCTTGAGCTTTTCTATCTCACCGGCTTTCTTCGGCGAGTAAGCCTGCATGCCACCTCCCTGCTCATGCCTCCCCTGCATCCGACAAAGATCCTGGATCCCTTGCTCCAAAACATGAATCTCCTCTTTCTTTTCCCACACAACATCACGAAGATCCTGAACAAGCTCTTTGTAAAAACTTGTTAGGGGCTTTTCGATCCACACAAACTTGTCACATCTAGGTCCCCTCCCTTCCTGCGAACAATCGAAGCAAACAAAAAAATTACATTACGCTTCCCGGATCGGGGTTACCATTGTACCTAGCATACGAAGTTACGACTCTAATGTTGTAGTTGCTAAATTTTCCTGTAGTATTTTGATCGGTCCACGGAATCCATCTCGGCATCTTCTCATCGCACAAACACAACATCTTGGGGTAGTAATCATAGGGCATCTTCCGGTACCTGAATGGGGCACCTGCCTGGCGGTGTTGAGCCAACCTTGATTCTGCCCTAGATGAACTTCATGTGTTGCGAGCCATGGGCAAGGGGAGCGAGGGCAGAGGAAAGAGGGGATGACCAAGGAGCCTTGGATGTCAGAGCAGGGGCATGGTGAAGCGTGATTTATCTGACCTAATTCGAGGACAATCCTACCGTCCACATTAGGCTGACAAGTGGGGGACCTAACGTGCCTACTTGTCACCCAAAGCTCACGCCTTCGTTGTTCAAAGCACCTATCGCGCGCATTGACCGAACTTTTTTGGCCTCATGCCCACCTACATATTCCTGGGAGCCTTGCTGAGTAGCCAGACATGCCTGACCCACACTCTTCTACCGCCCCCGTACACCCTTGATCCGGCAAATCTGCCGAAACTTTTCATGGCTTGCGGCGGCAGATCCATCCACTCCAACGCTCGTGGTCACGGTCGCTGTAGCGGATCCACCCCGAGATCCTACTGTCACGGTATAAAATGGCCATGGTTATTTGAGCCGAACGGATGCGCTGCGTCTCCGAGCTTGGTCCCTCCTATCTATCAAAGGACTGCTACGGTGTTGAGCTCGAGTAGGAGCCACCAAGCATGATGGGGCTCGATCGTTGCCACCCCCGTCCCCTTTGTCATTGTTGATTCCGATGAGGAGGACGACGAAGAAGAAGCAATGCAGAACACCATTGAAGCCTCCGACATTCGATAGTGATTCAGGATCCTGGTCAGTTATCCGACTAGTGAGCCTTTGCGTCACTGCTAGTCGGAGAACCTTCTGAGTAGGCAACACCTTGCCAATCAGACCACTATCTGATTCTTGTTGGATTGTCCCACAACCCTCCTTACCACGAAGCCCACAACTATTGTGATAGATCCTTCTAGCTACCAAGTGCACTGCAGAGAGAGTCCAAATCTCTCACACTTTATCGAAGAGAATTGGCACTGCCCCAACAATATGAGCCCACTAACCAAAATTGTCTGACTTGTAGTGTTGCAGCAAATGGTGGGGTAATCCGACTAGACCTTCTTTGATGGAAAAATAAGCAAATGAAACTTGCAAGTCAGAACCTTTCCAACTCGCACCTGCTAACCTTTAGCTGTAACTCTTGATAGGGTACATCTATCCTATTCTTGTCCAACAAGAAAAGTAACTTTAGTGTTTGATCGTGGATGCCAGCCACATGACCTCCCACTCAGATCTGGACCAGTTTTGACCAGCTTCTTAGCCAAGAAAAACCAATTATGGCCACTGCCCTAGATCAAAACATATCAAAAAGGAAAAAACAAAAACAACAAAAAAGATCCAATCTTTCGCACTAGCACATCTCATGCGCAAGAACTAGGCCAAAAACCTAGAGTTGATGCTCTGATACCACTGTTGGGCAACACACAGAGCCATGATGAAAACAAAAACGTTTTGCTTTGGCAAGGTCTCCGACGAGCCACCCCAAGATCCGGCCAAGGTCAAAGGCAATAGCTCATACCTCTCGACGCGCATGTGCGGAAGCTGAGGAAGCGCGTCACGGTGGTTCCATATGTTCCCCTCGTCTCGTCCAGCTCCGGCGAACTTCTCGATCCTAGGACCACCTTGTCACCGGGTTTGTCCTCCTCCTTCCACCTCTGATTTCACTGCCTAACACCACCGACGAGCAGCACAGATGTGGTGCCTCTGCTATCTCACACACGTACAAGGTGGAACAACATCAAGTGAGATGCTAGTCTCGGTCTTGCCACCGTAGGATAAGAAGGTGATTGCCATGTCTAGCGAAACCCTAGGAAGCAGCACTGGATTGGATTGTCTTGTCTGCTGCCACCCACCTTCCTTTATATAGGCGAGTAGGTGAGGGCACAACACTTGTGTACCTCGGTCCTAAACCCTAGCCCTAGTAAAAGTGGGTCCAACCCATTGACATGTGACCTATCCATACAAGTCCAACTTGCCGTCTTATGATAGTCAGATCAACATCCGCCTAGTACCACTCTCTTAAGTGTGTGATCCCGCAGGCTTACGGTAAGCTGGACACAACTCAGTAATCATTCAGTTAGAGTCGTAGCTTAGTGACTTTCTTACTAGAGCTTATAATCGGTAGCGGCCTCTAGCAAGACTTGATAACTCCTAGTTTACACAAGTCCCCTCAATGTGACGATCTTTCTGAGTCTCTTTGCCTCACAATATTGGTGATAAACCGTAGGGAACATTCCATCATCCCAGGGTGTTTTACTCACTTCTTGTTTCAGTGATAATTGATTCCCTCTGACTTCCCTAAGTTGTACTACCTCGATCAACACTTGATCGAGTAGCGCATGGCCATGCTTCTGAATCATATCACACGAGAGGGCCCAGAGAATATCTATCCAAGATGGAGGGGAAAATTCCGTCTTGGATGATCCACATCACGCAACTTGCTTCAAAGTCAGCCCAAGAACACCCTTATTACTCCCAGTTACAGTGAGTGTTAGATGGAGTCAAAGCCGGCTTTTCCACAACTCAGATCATGTGATCCACTTAGGTCTAAGGATTTCGTTGTGTTAGTCCGAGAGTATGACGGTGTTCTCACATCCTACTAACCTTTGGATCGGTCCGCCTATCGTACCTCTTCCGACTAGCCAATGCAAGGAGGATAACATCTCCATGCTCATGACATGTGAAACATTGTCATATTCCGACTTACAAATTAGTCTCAGCAGTGGGTTTCCCTCCCAACCTCAAATGACTAAGGAGAAACTGGCTAGATCTAGATACAAGTATGTGTTTCCACACCTGCAACAATTGCAGTGACACATACAACTATCGCTAAGATGGATACTGGGTTACAAATACAAGGCGAAATGTGTAGCATCCCAATTGTCTAACAATTGTAATGCTACTTGGTCTAGTAATATAATGGCTACTTCAAATATGTAATTGTTGCATCATCATTATATCATGCTCATGTCATCATGCCTCCTTGCATTTGAGCATCATATAAAACCCTTTTCCATTCGGTTCTTATCTCATATGCATTGTTAATTGTATTTGCCTCTTGATATTGTATTTGGTTCTTGATATATTGTTTAATGCCCAAGTTGAGTTGGGGGGCATATCTCTTATGAACTCAACCACCTTTCTTTCACCACCTTATAATTCCACCATCCAACTAAATGTGAGCTTTGCACTTTATTTGGGTTTTGCCTCTAGCTCATGTGGGTTGGGATGGATCCAATTCTTTTCCACATGCTCTCATCTTAGCATCATGTTGTTTTCACATCAGTGATATATGAGAGCCACATGGCCACCTTTGCATGCCTTGTGAGTGGAACCCTTTTCCCTAGCTTCCATATGGACTATCATGGAATTATGCTCATGTTGGAATATTTTTGGGGCTATTAAGCATCTAGTGGCACATACACACTAGCAAGTCCCATTTCTATTCAAACATGGTCATCTCCATCTATTCCACATGGGGCATCCTTTTTAATTCTTTTTGCTTGGCTTTTATTCCAATTTTGGGAATGCATAATAAACATGCCCTGTAATAATATTGTTTTCACAAGAAACTACATGGCAATAAATATTTTGCATGGGCCATGCAAGTACCACCTTTTGCTTGTCCTTTGGTTTTTATCTAAATCTTGAGTGGATCATCATCTCTCTCTATCTCTATCCTTTCTTTTGGCTTGATCTAAGTTGATCTAGCTTAAACCCTATCATCACATCCCTCTCTTTTCCTTGTCTAGATCTTGTGGGTGCTTGAGCTTGTCTTAACCATGCTTGATCTAGTCACAAGGAATCACCCTATCCATCTCTCTCTCTCTCTTATCCTCTAGCTAAGCTCCTCTCTAATCACCTACATCTCTACCACTATCTATACCTAATCTAAAACCTCCCTCTCTCCCTAACCCTAGCATACCACACCTTCCCCTCTCTCGGTCTCCCTCTTTTCCATCTATGCCGAGCCTCTCCCAGCTGGCCCCACCTGGCCCCCTCTCTCCCTGGCCCCACCTAGCTGCTACCCCACCCCAAACCCTAGCTACACCCGAGCCAAACCTAACCCTAACCCGACCCTAGCACCTAGCCGAGCCACCCCCTCTCTCTCTCTCTCTGCATGGGGGCCCCTCCACCGAGCCTACCACCTCTCTGGCCCTACCCCACTGGACGCCCCTACCGCCCTGCTCGCCTGCATCGAGCACGTGAGGAGGGGAGTAGAGAAAGGTGGCACCGAGCCACCTTTTCCCATCTACCTCTACCCCACGGCACCTCCGTCCTCCCCCTCGCTTTATCCTCCGCCCACCACCTCTCTGTCTCGCCTAGATCCAGCCCCAGGCCGCTCTCCTCCCTCCCCATCTACCCTACCACCCCTACCCCGACGCCGGCCACCGTCGGCTTCGGCGTCCACCAGCAGTTCCAGGAGGCGGGCGTGTTGTTGAGGTTGTCGAGGAAGGCCGTGGAGCTCCCCAGCGTCGACCTGTACACGGAGCCAAGCAAGAGGAGCCCCAGAACCCCTGCACGCCGACGCGTCTTGTCGGAACCCTAGCTCCGCCCAACGCCTGCCTCGACGACGATCGCCAGCCGCTCAACTAACGCCACAAGACCTCTCGGTGAGCCCCTGCCTCCTGACAAGGTCCCCTTCGCCGTGCAGCCCTAGAACCGCCGGCCCTTACGTCGAACGCCCTCCGCGCGCCGCCTCTCGTTTCTGTGAGCTCGCTTCCGCCCGCATAGAAGCCCTATCTAGTCCTCGCCCACCTCCTAATGAGAAAGAACCCCACCTAGCCCAGTAGCCGCCTGGCCAGACGCTGTGATCATGAAGTTCGAGCCACACAAGCCTGTCATGCATCGATCTGTCGGCAGAGCATAGAGAAGATCCACAAGTGGCGGCTATTTTGCGTAAACCCCTCGTTGCTTTTTCGCTCAACCCATGGTACCGCATGGCCCACCGTCACCTCTCTCTGTTTGTTTTGCTAAACACCCCGCAGTTTTACGCCCTTAACTCCGCCCAGCCCCCACCTGCTGCCAGCCCGCCTCGCCTCTCATCACGTGGACCTGTGGCCTGACCCACCTGCCTACTTTTGGCTGGCTTAGCTCGCGGTGACAGAAGAATTTCTGTGCGCTGTACTGCTGAGTCAGCTCTGGCCCCACCTGTAATTGACTGTGGCTAGGTTAGACTGAGTATAAAAGTTTTCTGAATCTGTTTAAATTCAAATCTTTTCCAAATTAAATCAAATTCAAATTTAATTGCTTTTAAAATAACTTTTAAAATACAAATCCAAATAATACAAATAATATATGTTTTGAAATCAGAAAAATGTGAGGAATTCAAATATGCCATTCAAAATATATTTTGACACTTTAATTTTCCAAGTTTATTTAAATTACAATAAATTGCCCTTTTGACTTAAATAATTAATAACTTTTGTTTTATAACTCCAAATTTAACAAATGATATGTCTAAAATGATTAGCTCGACGAGACCTTTCTGTTTATGCAATCCTTTACCTGTTTTGAAGCATGCATCATATAAATATAAAGTATACAGCAACTAATATGAGGATAAAATGGGGCCAAAACTCAATAAAATGATTTAATCTTGTATTCCACACCTCACCCATGCCATGCTACTTTAATGCCATGCAAATTGTGCATCATTCATCATGGCATGATTGTTTGCTTGACGCATTTTATTCGGATGCTTGTGCACTTTATTTATGTTGGCCCTTGTCTGTTTGGTTCTTCTCGAATAGACGCTGAGCAGGGGATATACCAAGAGAACCAGGAGCACTACCCAGATCCTTCTCTCGCTTCAACAGAGCTGCCAGGCAAGCACTACCACATGCTTGCATACATATAGTACCTATTGCCTCTATCTTATTCTTGCATCATTGAGTCGCGGTTGCATTAATCTGAATCCCAAGTATTGCATAGCCTTTACTTTTAAACCCCACCGAAGCTTGTTTCTCCATCCCATGAGCCATTACTACAGGAGTTGGTTGAGCCATGCGAGTCGTAGAACAGCATGTGTAGGGTATGTGAGTGTCTGATGAATAACGAGGTACCTATACAACTTAATCTGAGTAGTAATGGGATAACTAATGAAAGTGGCATCGGTGAGCCATACTTGCTATTTGGTTTTTCAGGCTCACTTGTGTCTGAGGGACCCCGAGTACTTGATTAGTGTTCCTTGAATATTCGCGCTATCCACATCCGTGAGTCTTATGAACCCCCCTGAGCCAGAGCTTGATTCATTCTTATTTCTTGGGGCCACAAACTAGTTTGAGGTTTTATTTACTATCCTGTACTTATGCCATGCTTTACTGCTTTATTTAAAATTGTGCGAGGAGCACACTGTACTGTTTAGGAAAGCAGAGTGTTTTCGCGGTGTCGACAAGCCCAGTCACATTTTCGGGTTCCCAGTCGTTCACAGCCATTGGCGCAAACCTTGAGGCCGTCTCGGAGTCAGCTAACTTCGTTGCGGGTAGCTCAATGGGGTGGCCCCCTGAAATATTTCTGAATCCTGTGATCGCTTTGTCGTGACTGCCTCGTTGGGATTTGATTTGGTTTTTCCGAGGCATATCGAGTGTGTGTTGCTATTTGTGCACCCCTGCAGGGTAAAACTTTCTGAAAGCCGTGTCCGCGGTTATGGACGACTTGGAGCACAGTTTCTCGATCATAGACAAGCATAACTAAAGTACCGCTTTTAATCTGACTAGACTAGGTACCTGACTAGTAAATAGTGCAACACTCACGGAATGGATAATAAAACTGCCAACGGATGTGGGGGGGTTGTTCGTCCGCTTCCTCGTCGGTAAGCAAGGAGGAGGATGGATCTGTTAATTACCGTTATAACTGCCATAACTGTTGTTATTCATTCACGGACATCCGTCTATCTCTGGTTAGGCGGATGGTTAGCGAGTATCTATAGAATTGTTAGGGTTTATCTTTTGCTGCAATTGCGTCACCCCAGGTTGTGTCCCCTTTAGCGGCATAAAGACTTGCTGAGTACCCCTAGGGTCTCACACGATAAATTATTGGTTCAGATGAACAGGTACCCTCGCAAGATGGATACTGGGTGGAAGAGACGAACGATGTGGGCAACGATCATTCGATGTAGAGATTCCGGGAACGGGGATCCGTGAGATCTGTGGGCGGGATCTGCTTATTTATGGGGCATCTTATGCCGATTTGCTTCTTATCCGTACTCGGATTTTGTCTTCCGCTCACCGATACTCTGTTGTTTGATGTATGAGGAGATATCCTAAACTATTATATCTATCTAGGATATTTGGATCTTTGGTATGGCGTTGCTATATTTCCTTTCTTTTTAGATGGAATGGCTCGATGTACTGTTGTATGGTGGCTTGCATACATACTCATTTGTGTATGTAGTTGATCCCTTCGCCGATTACGCCGCGTTCTGGTCCCGATGGTTGGAAATGGTTGGGACGGCGAAAGGTCTACCTGTGAGTGGCATTTGGGCCCCACCGTACTATTTCAACCATTTCTGCTCATCCAGGCTTGTACTAGGAGCGTAATTCACCGAGGTAGTTACAATTGGTATCAGAGCCATCCCGCCCTTCAGGGTCTCAGCCAAATGGTCGTTGTCTGTCTAGCAAATATTTTTGGTAGTTATGTATACTAGGGAAAAAGAAAACGCGAGAGTAGGACTTCTTCCACTTTTCTTCTTACCCACCCACCCACCCTTTCTCGTAAGGAAGTGTAACGCTTTCAATCCTCTTCTTAAATTCAAACTAGGATTCACGTGTTCTGGGTTTTCGTAGTACCATAGGTTGTGTGTTTGTGTGTGTGTGTAATTCTTTGTCTATCTGTTGCATCCAAGTTGTTATCACCATCTGCCTTTGGTTATCAACTGTTGGTACATTCCATACCGACAGGCTTTTGCAAACCGACGCGATCTATCTGATTCGTTGTATACCGACGCGATCTGTCTTACTCTTTGTTATCCGACGTCATCTTGTTTGGGGTGTTTGTTTCCGTAGTTGCTAATCTTTAGGTTCACCGTGAAAAGAAGGGGTTGGGATATGTGTTTTACTTATTCATGTGCGGAGTAATGATTTGAGTGCGGGATGGAGTCGCGACCATACCACTACTCTTATCATTCGCTCTCGTATATTGAATTGGTAGAGTCACTAATCTTGATTCGTTAAGTGATTTTGCGCATCTATTGGTATTTTAATGACGAAATTTGTGGAAAATTTTCTTTGATATATTTGTGTACCACACCTTTTCGCCGTGCGATATGCTTAATATCTTCTAGGTGCTTTGAACTTCGTTGATATTTTAATATCATCTTAGTAAATTGTATCCTTTAATCTTGATTAATTCCATTTTGGAACTATTTTGGATTATTATAATTCTCCATCATAGTACTGACTTGTGTTTTATATCAATAACAGGATGGCACCACCACGCCGTTCTGAGGAGGACATTCAACCTGAACTGGGGGCAGCATTGTCAAGCATCGCCAATGCCTTGGCAGCAATGCAGCAGAACCAGCAGCGTTTCGAGGAAAGTGTCAGGAGGAATGAGTTTGTTCCGCTACCTCCACCTCCCAAGCGAGGAGACATCAAAAGCTTCCTGAAGTTCAACCCGTGCCAGTTTGATGTTTCTGATCAACCACTTGATGCTGATGATTGGTTGCGTGAGATGTTAAGGTTGCTGATGACTGCTGATGTTCCTGAGCAAGAATGGGTAAAGTGTGCTACTCACCTTCTGAAGGGAGATGCAGCTCTCTGGTGGGAGAATTACCTGAAGGCAAACTGCACTGGTTTTCAGCCTACTTGGGGACAGTTCACTGGAGCTTTCAAAGAGCAAGATTCGAAATTGTCATGGAGAGGATGAAGGAAGTGTTTCTCAACCTCAAGCAG
Organism: Avena insularis; assembly: GCA_023614405.1. Classification (NCBI taxonomy): domain Eukaryota; kingdom Viridiplantae; phylum Streptophyta; class Magnoliopsida; order Poales; family Poaceae; genus Avena; species Avena insularis. Next base: position 512,388,777 of record CM042690.1, read on the forward strand.
GGCAATGATAATGTCAACACCTACATCAGGAACTTCATGAACCTGTCTCGTTATGGTGGCGATGAGATCTCTGATGATAAGAAGAAGCAAAAGAGGTTCAGGTAAGGGCTCAATGCATCGATTAAGTATGCAATCACACATGCAAGGCCGGCGTCTTTTCTGGAACTTCAGCATACAGCAGAGAAGAGGCAAGTAGGCAAGTGTTTGAGGAGTCAAAGAAACACAGCCGTGATGCAGAGCTCTTCAGCTATGTCAGCTCCTTCTAAGCGCCGTGTCCGGGTTCCTAACACCCCACCGCCTCCCGGCTCCACCAAGACCTTCAAGCTACGCGCAAGGCCACCAAACTTCCTCATTGCTGCTCCGGGGCTACAACCACCACTACCTCGAGCGCTCAAGGAGTCCCTGGCTACGTTGCTCCACGTCCACCTGGTGCTTGTTACACGTGTGGAGACACTGGGCATCAAAGCTGGAACTGTCCGTTGAAGAACAAAGCTCTTCCTCCACCACCTCCAAGATCTGCGGCAAGCTCTCCTTTGGTTCGTGCACCACCACCTCGGGCTCTCAACATCAACACCAAGCCCGGGTCTACTGTTGCTCGTGCCAACTGTGTCAACGCCGCTCAAGCTGAGCATGCACCTGGAGTTGTGATGGGTATGCTTCCCGTTAACTCAGTCCCTGCACGAGTTTTGTTTGATTCTGGGGCATCGCATTCTTTTGTTTCTCACAAGTTTGCAGATGAGAATGGGTTAGCTATGGATCCTCTCCTTAAGCGGTTAATGGTCCTTTCTCCTGGAGCAACAATGGCAGCTTCTAAAATCAGCCATGGCAATCAAATTGAGATTGGTGGATCTTCGTTCTCGGCTTCCTCAATCATTCTGGGCAATGCTGACATTGATGTCATCTTGGGCATGGATTGGTTGACAGCAAATGCAGCTGTGATTGATTGTGCTGAACGCTCGGTTTCTCTGAAGATTCCTGAAGGCCATATAGTCTATTCTCCAAGTCAGATTCCTGCTATCCAGCTTTTCTCTTTGGCGGCTCTGAATGTTGATGCTATGGAAGCTATTCAGAGTGTTCCGGTGGTCTGTGAGTTCCCAGATGTCTTTCCTGAAGAGTTTCCAGGTATGCCTCCGGATCGTGAGGTTGAGTTTGTTATTGAGCTTGAACCTGGTACCGCTCCTATCGCCAAGCGGCCTTATAAAATGGGTCTTGCTGAGTTGGCTGAACACAAACGACAGCTTGATGAACAAGAGAAGTTGGGTTTCATTCAGCATAGTACTTCTTCTTGGGGTAGCCCTACCCTCTTTGTGAAGAAGCGAGACCAGACTGATAGACTTTGTGTTGACTATCGGGCTCTCAATGCTAAAACCATCAAGAATAAATATCCCCTTCCGCGGATTAATGATCTCTTTGATCAGCTAGCTGGAGCTGTGGTATTCTCTAAGCTTGACTTGAGAAGTGGTTATCACCAAATCAAGATTCGCAAGGAAGATGTTCCTAAGACAGCTTTCACCACCCGCTATGGCCTGTATGAGTACACGGTCATGTCTTTCGGTCTCACCAACGCACCTGCCACCTTCTCGAGGCTCATGAACTCGGTTTTCATGGAGTATCTTGATAAGTTCGTTGTGGTCTACCTGGATGACATCCTAGTCTATTCTAAGTCGAAGGAAGAACATGAAGAACACCTTCGGTGTGTCCTAAACAAGCTTGAGAGAACCGCTTGTGCAAAGTTCTCCAAGTGTGAGTTTTGGCTGCCTCAAGTAACCTATCTTGGTCACGTCATCTCCGCCAAGGGCATTGCACAACCCGAAACCGTGAAGACAATTGTTGAATGGCTTCCTGTTAATGTCAAAGAAGTGCGGAGTTTCCTTGGTTTGGCTAGTTATTGCCGTCGCTTCGTTCAGAACTTCTCGAAGATAGCGAAGCCTCTTACCGATCTTCTCAAGAAAGGCAAGAAATACCTTTGGACTCCTGCATGTCAAGCAAGCTTTGAGACACTCAAAGAGAAGCTCACTTCCACACCAGTCTTGGTTCCTCCGGATACATCCAAGCCTTTCCAGATCTTCTGTGATGCCTCTTTGCAAGGATTGCGTGCGGTCCTTATGCAAGAAAAACAAGTTGTTTCTTATGCCTCTCCGCTTGAAGACGCATGAGATCAACTATCCTACACATGACCTCGAGCTCGCAGCAGTTGTCTTTGCTTTGAAAGTTTGGAGGCACTACTTGCTTGGCAACCGCTAGGAGATCTTTTACGATCACAAGAGTCTCAAGTATATCTTTACTCAGCCTGATCTAAACCTTCGCAAAGGAGATGGATTGAAGCAATCAATGACTTGATTTGACCATCAACTACACTCGCAAAGCTAATGTCATGGCCGATGCTCTCGGCAAAGCTTATGTCAACAACCTCATGATGGAAGAACAACAGCCTCTCTTGTGCGAGGAATTCCGTCCTCAACCTTGAAATTGTGGAACAAGGGTATCTCTCGAACCTTCTAGCAACTCCTCTCTTGGAAGAAAAGGTTCGCTCTTCTCAGCTTGGTGATCCAGACAAGAAAGATCATCTGTGATTCAGCTTCCAAGTATGAGTCCTTCCACGTCGATGATCAAGGCACGCTTTTCTTTGAACACCGGATGTTTGTTCAACTACCCGGGTTTGAGAGAGCAAGTTCTCAAGGAGGCGCATGATTCTGTTCTTGCTATCCACCGGCAGCACAAAGATGTACATGGACTTGAAAACACAATATTGGTGGCCTAGTTTGAAAAGGTATTGTGCCAAGTATGTCTCGGAGTGTGATGTGCGCATGAGTGAAAGCCTTAAACGAACCTTGGGTCTTCTCAGACCATTGAAACCCCGGTGGAAGTGGGAGAAAGTAGAGATGGACTTCATCACTGGTTTTCCAAGGTCGCAGAAGGGCAACAATGCAATCTTTGTTGTCATTGACAGGCTTTCTAAAGTGGCTCACTTCTTCCCGTCAAGGAAACAATTTCGCAATTCAGTTGGCTGAGCTCTATATCAACAATTGTCTCTCTATGGGGTTCCGCTTGAGATCAGTTCAGACCGTGGAAGCATCTTCACTTCCAAGTTCGGGAAAGTTTCCAAAATGCTTTGGGAACAAAGTTGAACTTCAGCACAGCTTACCACCCTCGATCGCAGGACAAGTTGAAAGGATCAATCAGATTCTGGAGGATATGCTTCGTGCTTGCGTCATCTCTTTTGGCATGAAGTGGGAAGAATGTCTTCCTTATGCTGAGTTCTCTTACAACAACAGCTTCCAGAAAAGTCTAAAGATGGCACCATTTGAGGCTCTCTATGGTCGCAAGTGCAGAACTCCGATTGGTTGGTGGTGCGGTGAAAGGATCTTGTTTGGCCCGACATTGTGACTCAAGCGGAGGAGAAGGTTCACATCATTCTTGAAAATCTGAGGATTGCTCAAAGTCGCCAGAAGAGAAATTATGACAGGAAGCACACGGACATGGAGTATGTCCCTGGTGATCTTGTTTACCTTCGTGTCACTCCCATGAGAGGCACGCACCGTTTTGGTATCAAAGGGAAGCTGGCTCCTAGATACATCGGTCTTTTCAAAATTCGTGGAAGAAGAGGAGAAGTTGCTTATGCTCTTGAGCTCCCGGAAAAACTCAAAGTCCATGATGTTTTCCACATCTCTCAGCTCAAGAAGTGCTTCAAGGATCCCGGCAGGACCGTGGACCATGAGCTTATCAATCTCCAAGAAGACCTGTCTTATCAAGAACACCCCACAAAAATCCTTGAAGTCGCAGAAAGAAGGACTCGCAACAAGTCCATCAAGTTCTGCAAGGTGCAGTGGTCGCACCATTCCGTTGATGAAGCCACTTGGGAACGTGAAGATGAGCTCCATGTCAAGTATCCTACCCTCTTTGTGTCTTCTTCGTCATCCTAGAATCTCGGGGCGAGATTCCTGTTTAGTGGGGGAGAGTTGTAGCATCCCAATTGTCTAACAATTGTAATGCTACTTGGTCTAGTAATATAATGGCTACTTCAAATATGTAATTGTTGCATCATCATTATATCATGCTCATGTCATCATGCCTCCTTGCATTTGAGCATCATATAAAACCCTTTTCCATTCGGTTCTTATCTCATATGCATTGTTAATTGTATTTGCCTCTTGATATTGTATTTGGTTCTTGATATATTGTTTAATGCCCAAGTTGAGTTGGGGGGCATATCTCTTATGAACTCCACCACCTTTCTTTCACCACCTTATAATTCCACCATCCAACTAAATGTGAGCTTTGCACTTTATTTGGGTTTTGCCTCTAGCTCATGTGGGTTGGGATGGATCCAATTCTTTTCCACATGCTCTCATCTTAGCATCATGTTGTTTTCACATCAGTGATATATGAGAGCCACATGGCCACCTTTGCATGCCTTGTGAGTGGAACCCTTTTCCCTAGCTTCCATATGGACTATCATGGAATTATGCTCATGTTGGAATATTTTTGGGGCTATTAAGCATCTAGTGGCACATACACACTAGCAAGTCCCATTTCTATTCAAACATGGTCATCTCCATCTATTCCACATGGGGCATCCTTTTTAATTCTTTTTGCTTGGCTTTTATTCCAATTTTGGGAATGCATAATAAACATGCCCTGTAATAATATTGTTTTCACAAGAAACTACATGGCAATAAATATTTTGCATGGGCCATGCAAGTACCACCTTTTGCTTGTCCTTTGGTTTTTATCTAAATCTTGAGTGGATCATCATCTCTCTCTATCTCTATCCTTTCTTTTGGCTTGATCTAAGTTGATCTAGCTTAAACCCTATCATCACATCCCTCTCTTTTCCTTGTCTAGATCTTGTGGGTGCTTGAGCTTGTCTTAACCATGCTTGATCTAGTCACAAGGAATCACCCTATCCATCTCTCTCTCTCTTATCCTCTAGCTAAGCTCCTCTCTAATCACCTACATCTCTACCACTATCTATACCTAATCTAAAACCTCCCTCTCTCCCTAACCCTAGCATACCACACCTTCCCCTCTCTCGGTCTCCCTCTTTTCCATCTATGCCGAGCCTCTCCCAGCTGGCCCCACCTGGCCCCCTCTCTCCCTGGCCCCACCTAGCTGCTACCCCACCCCAAACCCTAGCTACACCCGAGCCAAACCTAACCCTAACCCGACCCTAGCACCTAGCCGATCCACCCCCCCTCTCTCAGCTCTCTCTCTGCATGGGGGCCCCTCCACCGAGCCTACCACCTCTCTGGCCGCACCCTACCCCACCTGGACGTCCCCTACCTGCCTCTCGGACCGAGCACGTGAGGAGGGGAGTAGAGAAAGGTGGCACCGAGCCACCTTTTCCCATCTACCTCTAACCCACGGCACCTCCGTCCTCCCCCTCGCTTTATCCTCCGCCCACCACCTCTCTGTCTCGCCTAGATCCAGCCCCAGGCCGCTCTCCTCCCTCCCCATCAACCCTACCACCCCCTACCCCGGCCTGCCACTGTCGGCCAAGGCCCACCAGCCTTCGAGGCGGGCGTGTTGTTGAGGTTGTCGAGGAAGGCCGTGGAGCTCCCCAGCGTCGACCTGTACACAGAGCCGAGCAAGAGGAGCCCCAGAACCCCTGCACGCCGACGCGTCTTGCTGGAACCCTAGCTCCACCCGGCGCCTGCCTCGACGACGATCGCCAGCGCCCCTGCCCGAACCAACGCCGCCAGCACCCTCTCGGTGAGCCCCTGTGCCTCCCTGACAAGGTCCCTTGCCGCAGCCCTAGAACCGCCCTTACGTCAACGCCCGCCTTCGTAGCGCCCTTCTATCTAGTCTCGCCCACCTCCCGTGAGAACCCCACCTAGCCCAGCGGTAGCCGCCGCCCGCTCACGCAGCGGTCGAGATTCGAGCCAGCGCTGCTGTCATGGCGTGCATCGATCTGTCGAGCCAGAGAAGATCCACGATGGCGGGCTATTTTGCAGAAACCCCCTCTGTTGCTTTTTCGCTCAACCCGCGGTACCGCATGGCCCACCGTCAGCCTCTCTGTTTGTTTTGCTAAAACACCCCCCGCAGTTTTACGCCCTTAACCCGCGCTCCAGCCCAGCCCCACCTGTCAGTTCCTGCCCGCTCGCCTCTGTCACGTGGACCTCAGTGGACTCCCACCTCGGCCTCTGTGGTAGGCATAGCTCATGATGACAGAAAGAATTTCTGTATTTGTGCTGCTGAGTCAGCTCTGGCCCCACCTGTAATTGACTGTGGCTAGGTTAGACTGAGTATAAAAAGTTTTCCTGAATCTGTTTAAATTCAAATCTTTTCCAAATTAAATCAAATTCAAATTTAATTCTGTTTTAAAATAACTTTTAAAATACAAATCCAAATAATACAAATAATATATGTTTTGAAATCAGAAAAATGTGAGGAATTCAAATATGCCATTCAAAATATATTTTGACACTTTAATTTTCCAAGTTTATTTAAATTACAATAAATTGCCCTTTTGACTTAAATAATTAATAACTTTTGTTTTATAACTCCAAATTTAACAAATGATATGTCTAAAATGATTAGCTCGACGAGACCTTTCTGTTTATGCAATCCTTTACCTGTTTTGAAGCATGAATCATATAAATATAAAGTATACAGCAACTAATATGAGGATAAAATGGGGCCAAAACTCAATAAAATGATTTAATCTTGTATTCCACACCTCACCCATGCCATGCTACTTTAATGCCATGCAAATTGTGCATCATTCATCATGGCATGATTGTTTGCTTGACGCATTTTATTCGGATGCTTGTGCACTTTATTTATGTTGGCCCTTGTCTGTTTGGTTCTTCTCGAATAGACGCTGAGCAGGGGATATACCAAGAGAACCAGGAGCACTACCTAGATCCTTCTCTCGCTTCAACAGAGCTGCCAGGCAAGCACTACCACATGCTTGCATACATATAGTACCTATTGCCTCTATCTTATTCTTGCATCATTGAGTCGCGGTTGCATTAATCTGAATCCCAAGTATTGCATACCCTTTACTTTTAAACCCCACCGAAGCTTGTTTCTCCATCCCATGAGCCATTACTACAGGAGTTGGTTGAGCCATGCGAGTCGTAGAACAGCATGTGTAGGGTATGTGAGTGTCTGATGAATAACGAGGTACCTATACAACTTAATCTGAGTAGTAATGGGATAACTAATGAAAGTGGCATCGGTGAGCCATACTTGCTATTTGGTTTTTCAGGCTCACTTGTGTCCCGTAGGACCCCGAGTACTTGATTCCTGTTCCTTGAATATTCGCGCTATCCACATCCGGGAAGCTTATGAACCCCCCTGAGCCAGAGCTTGATTCATTCTTATTTCTTGGGGCCACAAACTAGTTTGAGGTTTTATTTACTATCCTGTACTTATGCCATGCTTTACTGCTTTATTTAAAATTGTGCGAGGAGCACTGCATCTTGTTAGGAAAGCAGAGTGTTTTCGCGGTGTCGACAAGCCCAGTCACATTTTCGGGTTCCCAGTCGTTCACAGCCATTGGCGCAAACCTTGAGGCCGTCTCGGAGTCAGCTAACTTCATTGCGGGTAGCTCAATGGGGTGGCCCCCTGAAATATTTCTGAATCCTGTGATCGCTTTGTCGTGACTGCCTCGTTGGGATTTGATTTGGTTTTTCCGAGGCATATCGAGTGTGTGTTGCTATTTGTGCACCCCTGCAGGGTAAAACTTTCTGAAAGCTGTGTCCGCGGTTATGGACGACTTGGAGCACAGTTTCTCGATCATAGACAAGCATAACTAAAGTACCGCTTTTAATCTGACTAGACTAGGTACCTGACTAGTAAATAGTGCAACACTCACGGAATGGATAATAAAAGTGCCAACGGATGTGGGGGGGTTGTTCGTCCGCTTCCTCGTCGGTAAGCGAGGAGGAGGATGGATCTGTTAATATTACCGTTATAACTGCCATAACTGTTGTTATTCATTCACGGACATCCGTCTATCTCTGGTTAGGCGGATGGTTAGCGAGTATCTATAGAATTGTTAGGGTTTATATTTTGTTGCAATTGCGTCACCCCAGGTTGTGTCCCCTTTAGCGGCATAAAGACTTGCTGAGTACCCCTAGGGTCTCACACGATAAATTATTGGTTCAGATGAACAGGTACCCTCGCAAGATGGATACTGGGTGGAAGAGACGGACGATGTGGGCAACGATCATTCGGTGTAGAGATTTCGGGAACGGGGATCCGTGAGATCTGTGGGCGGGATCTGCTTATTTATGGGGCATCTTATGCCGATTTGCTTCTTATCCGTACTCGGATTTTGTCTTCCGCTTCACTTTGATACTGTTGTTTGATGTATGAGGAGATATCCTAAACTATTATATCTATCTAGGATATTTGGATCTTGCCGTATGGCGTTGCTATATTCCTTTCTTTTTAGATGGAATGGCTCGATGTCTTGTTGTATGGTGGCTTGCATACATACTCATTTGTGTATGTAGTTGATCCCTTCGCTTTGCCGATTCTGGTCCCGATGGTTGGAAATGGTTGGGACCGAAAGGTCTACCCGTGAGTGGCATTTGGGCCCCACCGTACTATTTCAACCATTTCGCTCATCCAGCTTGTACTAGGGCGTAATTCACCGAGGTAGTTACAATTGGTATCGAGCCATCCCGCCTTCGTGGTCTTAGCCAAATGGTCGTTATGCATCTAGCAAATATTTTGGTAGTTATGTATACTAGGGAAAAGAAAACACGAGTAGGACTGCTTCACTTTTCTTCTTACCCACCCACCCTTTTCTGGTAAGGAAGTGTAACGTTTTCAATTCTTAAATTCAAACTAGGATTCACGTGTTCTGGGTTTCCGTAGTACCATAGGTTGTGTGTTTGTGTGTGTGTGTGTGTAATTCTTTGTCTATCTGTTGCATCCAAGTTGTTATCACCATCTGCCTTTGGTTATCAATTGTTGGTACATTCCATACCGACAGGCTTTTGCAAACCGACGCGATCTATCTGATTCATTGTATACCGACGCGATCTGTCTTACTCTTTGTTATCCGACGTCATCTTGTTTGGGGTGTTCGTTTCCGTAGTTGCTAATCTTTAGGTTCACCGTGAAAAGAAGGGGTTGGGATATGTGTTTTACTTATTCATGTGCGGAGTAATGATTTGAGTGCGGGATGGAGTCGCGACCATACCACTACTCTTATCATTCGCTCTCGTATATTGAATTGGTAGAGTCACTAATCTTGATTCGTTAAGTGATTTTGCGCATCTATTGGTATTTTAATGCCGAAATTTGTGGAAAATTTTTCTTTGATATATTTGTGTACCACACTTTTCAAATGTGCGATATGCTTAATATCTTCTAGGTGCTTTGAACTTCGTTGATATTTTAATATCATCTTAGTAAATTGTATCCTTTAATCTTGATTAATTCCATTTTGGAACTATTTTGGATTATTATAATTCTCCATCATAGTACTGACTTGTGTTTTATATCAATAACAGGATGGCACCACCACGCCGTTCTGAGGAGGACATTCAACCTGAACTGGGGGCAGCATTGTCAAGCATCGCCAATGCCTTGGCAGCAATGCAGCAGAACCAGCAGCGTTTCGAGGAAAGTGTCAGGAGGAATGAGTTTGTTCCGCTACCTCCACCTCCCAAGCGAGGAGACATCAAAAGCTTCCTGAAGTTCAACCCGCGCCAGTTTGATGTTTCTGATCAACCACTTGATGTTGATGATTGGTTGCGTGAGATGCATATCCAGGCCTTAGGAATATCATGCCCATCGCTCTAACGTGTGCCCAAACTTAGGTTGTGGAAGTGGCTTGGGTTAATGGGTCTGCAACATCTACATCCAAGTTACCTTGCATAGCTTAATTTCTCCGTGATTGGCAAACTGCCGAATCAGGTGAAATTACCTGAGTATGTGCTTGTTCTTATGGTGTGCTTGTGGCTCCTTTGCTTGTGCCGTAGCACCAGTATTGTCACAGTACATGTCTAATGGACTGGACGAGCCCGGAACAACACCGAGTTCAATCAGAAAATTTCTGATCCAAAACCCTTCTTTTGCCACCTCTAAGGCAACAATATACTCAGCTTCCGTCATAGAATCGGCCACCGATTCTTGCTTGGAACTTTTCCAGCTCACTGCACCTCCATTCACTATGAACACATAGCCATATTGCGAGCGCGAGTCATCCAGGCCGGTCTGAAAGCTAGCATCTGTGTAACCCTTACACCTAGCTCTTTCTCACCGCCATAGACTAGGAACTCATCTTGAGTACATCTCAAGTACTTAAAGATATTCTTTACTGTTGTCCAGTGGCCTTCGCCAGGATCCGACTGATATCTGCTCATTACACTTAGAGCATAGGAAATATCCAGCCAAGTACATATCATTGCATACATGATCGATCCTACTGCCAAAGCATAAGGTTTCCTCTCCATCCGACTTCGCTCACCAGCCGACACAGGGCATTAAATCTTACTAATTCAGATTCCATGTGCCAATGGTAAGAACCCCTTCTTAGCCAAATCCATATTGAACTTCTTCAATACCTTATCTAGATATGTACTCTGAGTCAAACCTATGAGTCTCTAGGATCTATCTCTACAGATTTTAATTACTTGTATAAATGTCGCCTCACCCAAGTCCTTCATTTGGAAACACCTTTCCAAAGCATCCTTGGTTTCTTGCAACATTGGAACATTGTTTCTGACTATCCATATTTCATCTACATACAGTAGCATAAAAACAACTTGCTTTCACTAAACTTCTTGTATACACAAGAATCTTGTTTGCCTTTGATGAAGCCAAAAAATTTGACTACTTCATCTAAACAAATGTTCCAACTCTGACTTGCTTGCTTCAATCCATAGATGGATTGTCGAAGCTTGCAAACTTTATTAGCACTTGCCGGATTGTCAAAACCCTCGGGCTCTATCATATACACTTCCTCGATTAAATTCCATTAAGGAAAGCCATTTTGACATCCATCTGCCATATCTCCTAATCGAAATATGCAGCTAGTTCTAACATGATCCATTGCAACTGGCAAGAAAGTCTCGTCATAGTCAACTCCTTGAAATTGTCGGAACCCTTTCTCAACAAGCCATGCTTTATAGAAAGAAATGTTTTTGTATTGGCCAGTTTTCCTCTTAAAGACCCATTTGCTCTCAATGGATATTGCACCATCTTGCAGATCAACCAAGTTCCAAACTTGATTGTCATCCATGGACTTTAACTTGGATCTCATGGCTCCAAGCCATGACTCGAATAAGCACTTCCCATCACATCCTAATAGGTAGTCATCTCATCGTCGTCTAGCATAAGTACGTCTCCATGTAGTCTTGCTGATCTTCGTGGCTCTGGTGCATTTGGTGGCCTAGGTGCAACGTCAGGCTCAACCTCCAAGGCTGCCAACTTGTCCTGAGTCGGTGAATCTCGAATTTCTTTGAGGTGCACCCTATTCCCACTATATTTCCGACTTAGAAACTCTTTCTCTAGAAAGACCCCGTTTCGAGCGACAAACACTTTGCCCTCTTCTCGGTTGTAGAAATGGTAACCCAAAGTTTCCTAAGGGTAGCCTACGAAAACTACCTTATTCGACTTGGGGCTGAGATTGTCAGATTGTAATCTCCTGACAAAAGCTTCACATCCCCAAATCTTAAGAAAATCCAAGGCCATCTTCTTGCCCATCCACATCTCATGTGGTGTCTTTTCTACTGATTTAAATGGTACTTTGTTTAGTGTTATCGTTGTTATATCTAGACAGAAACCTCAGAATGATAAAGGTAGATTTGTCTTACTCATCATCGACCACACCATGTCTAACAAGGTTCGGTTCTGCCTTTCTAACACACCATTTATCTGAGGTCTTCCCGGCGGGGTGAGCCGTGCAACTATTCCACAATTCTTCAGATGGTCATCAAACTCATGGCTCATATATTTGCCTCCATGATCTAATCGCAGAAACTTAATATTCTTACTGAGTTGGTTTTCCACTTCACTCTAAAACTCTTTAAACTTATCAATGGTTTCTGACTTGGATTTCATCAGGGAGACATAGCCTTATCTACTGATATCATTCGTGAACATGACAAAATACTCATAACCACCTCTGGTTGCCGTGCTCATTGTACCGCATACATCACTATGTATTAGTTCCAGCAAGTCATATGCCCTCTCGCAAATCTTTGCGAAAGGTGTCTTGGTCATCTTACCCAACAAGCAGGACTCGCATGTTTTGAACGGCTCCAAGCCAGACAAATCCAGGAGTCCATCACCATGGAGATTCTGCATGCATTTCTAGCTGATATGACCAAGGTGACAATGCCATAGATTGGTAGAACTAAGATCATTCAGCTTCAACCTTTTAGCATTCAAGTTTTAGACTGATTTACATTCAAGATCAGGCAGAAAAAGTCCGGATTGGACAAATGTGCCAATTCCTTGTAGAAAAAGGAATTGTTTTCTGCATTGTTGACAACATAACTGATTTTTTTAAATTTTTTTATGAGGGAATTACAATTCCAGCCACAAGTGGATCGATATTTAGAGTGTTGTCAAGATCAAAGGGGGCTCGAGGAGGGATGGAATGGCTAGTCTCGCAACTAAATTCATCGATGAGTCGTACAACAGAATGAAGGCAGATTTCCCTACGGATAGGCACGATTTATTGGAGGAGATGCCGTTGTCTGAGATAAACCTGAAGTATGCATCCGTAGATGCTTACGTGACCTACCAGCTGTACGTTCAGATCCATTTCTTTCTATGTTTCCTCTAGTTTTGCCCTTGTTGCAAGAGGGAAGACGAGCTTAGGGGAGCCATTTGTACCAAATGTAGTTTAGCTGAGCATGACACTGCATATGCAAAGAAAATGGTTGCATCTGAAACAGTAGACAAAGAGGCTGTAGCTGAAGTAGCAAACAAAGAGGCAGCATCTTCCAGCGGCAACAACCAGGCCTGTGATGCACCGCTCATTGTGCCGCAGGATGTTGAAGATAGGGAAGCCAAGGCAGCTTCCAGGTGGGATGAACCTGCATTTGGTAATCTGTGGGAGGCCAATAAGGAAAGCGACAACTGGGATGATGGCTGTTGGTCTCCTAGGAACGATGACAAGCGCCTCAAGTGGTTTGATGAGAAGTGAATTAACTTTTACTTCTTTGTGTTATGTTTCTGTATGTGTCTGATAGCTTGTCAAGATGGCTAGCGCCTCAAGTAGTTTGAAGAGAAGTGAATTAAATTTTACTTCTTTGTGTTATGTTTCTATAATGTGTCTGGTAGCATGGCAAGATGGCAGTTTGTTAATTGGCAGTTTGAAAGAGCACCTTTTTCCTCTCTCGTTAACAGTTATGTTTCTTTTTGCCCAAATTGGTAGCAAATCTAGAGTAGCTTCTCTCTTCGATCATTCGTTCCTTTTGTCCCTCGTTTTGGCCCGATCTGGTAGCAAATCTAGAGAAGCAAATCACACCAGCAGAATACATACATTCAAAAAACAAAACAAATGTAGATATTGTTATGCGCAACTAAATAGGATATAGCGATAGAAAGTAGGTTGCTTAACGAGGTTCGATACATTTTCTACTCAATAGCCATCACACACAATATACGAAAACAAAAGAAGCTGCTTAGCAGCAGCAGCCGCAGACACGTTCAACCCCTCCTTTCGTGCGCCTCTGCCTCCTCCCTCTAGCACTTCCTCCACTGCTTGCTGCCTAGTACCTTGATCTTGGGGACCTTGGGCTTGATCGGAGGCGTGCGACCCTCTTCAATGGCCACCCGCTGGAGGTTGTGGAGGTGAATGCCGACCGCCTGATGTTTAGCAATGTAGGCATTGATGTTCATGGTCTGGCTAACTTTGGGGGTGCCGGAGCTCGAGATCTCTGCATGCATCACGACGCAGTTGAAGTTGGTGCCGGTGAGTCTCATCCTGTAGAAGGGGCAACTATAGACGCTGCTAGCGAAGAAGGCGTCGTACTGGCCGGCCTGCAGCCTCCTCAACACCTGACGAGTCTTGGTGTGCCTGGACTCGTCAACACTACAAACATTGATGTCGTACACCTGTTGGAAAAAAGAGAGAGGATTGGATGATGTAAGAAGATCGAGCAACCAAAATGCGAACAACCAAACCCTAGTAACCCAAGATCTAACATCCAATGATGGGAACGGGGGAATAATCAGGGAAGGGGACAAAACCCTAGTTACCTCTAACCATGGGTCATCGATGCCAGTGTCGTAGGGGTTCAATGGAGCGATGCACTCCTCTAGATCATAGGGGTCCTAGAAGAGCTAGATCTGCCCGTGACCGGTTGGGTCCTCCTCGCTGGTGGCTACGTCGGAAGTCAGGACGAGGGCTTGGACAGGGACTGCGGCTGCCATCGATGCCTCGACGTGGGCCTGGACAGGGATGACAATTGCTTTCAACGCCTCAAGGGGGGCAGAACGGATACGGGGGCCTCCTTGCCGGTGCCCTTGGAGGCGACGATGGCCACCATCCTCCTTCGCCATTGCCAGCGAGGCTGGGGTTTTCTCGGGAGGTTGCGGAAGGTGATGGGATAGTGGATACGGTTGCGTGAGGAGAGTGAACGAGAGTGAGAGTGGGTAGGCAAAGAGGGAAAAGGAGAGGGGTTCTATAATAAAGGTGAAGGGAAGGGATGTTTTGTTGCACCACCATGCACCGCGCCGTGTAGGATACTCCACCGTGCACCGCGACACACGCACGGTACGTCACGTTTTTTCCCGGGCCATGCATGGCAGTTCTGTATTCAGCCACATGCAAAGGGCGCAGACACAATTTCTAAGTACGAAGGTGGACATGGCCATAAAATTTGCGATAAAAGATAATTATAAGGGGAAATGTAAAGGACAAGGTAGGTGGCTGTACGGTGAGATTTGTGGGGTTTTGCTAGATCGGGCAGAGGGAGGTGTGGATGAGTGCGAAGACGTTAGATATCCTCGAGGGCACCCATTCCTCGAGGCCCATTTCTCAGCTCATCAGCCTCCGGCTGACGTGTGCAAGTTTCCTGCCATAGGGCCCAGTTGGAAGTTAGATTGAGAGCGCACTGCGTAAAAATAGGATATGCCTTATTAAAATCAAGGGGCAATAAATTGCAGCGCCCGTCGATGTCCGTGCACTCGATGACCCCATTGTCATGTGCATGCGTTGTGGCATAGTAGTAGTTGGCTTTTCAGACAAGATTAAACGTGACATGACCAGTCAATGACTTTTTAATGTATGGTTGTGTGTTCCTTCTTGTAGAAGTGTCGCCGAGGGAGAGACATTCGTGTGTTCTCACACTGTAATGTGTAGCACAACGCGTGCAATGATCCACATTGGGTCACACATGATCAATGGTTGGTGCGCACGATCTGTGTGACAACCGTGTTAACCAATCAGGGCATAGCAGCTAGAGTAAGCACACATTTGGGATTTTATGTGATTTGTGACTGGGAGAGAGAGGCAAAACAGACTAAGGGATTAAAATAGAAAATAGATTTTAAAAATGGAAAGTGAGTGTTTAGTGAGTGTTTTATACAATGAAATACATCTTGGCATACATCAAATTATTTTCAACTACAACATTGTGGTTTTGGAAAAGAACACATGCAATGATGCCACTCTAGCATGTCTCCAACCATGTCCAGGAACCCTACTAGCATGCTGGGATTCAACTGTAACATGCAGTGGAGCACCAATTTGAAAGATGCTGCATCACCATACCCACTTGCATGTGTGTGTATATCAATGTGCATCATTGTGGTTTTGGAAAAGAACACATGCATTGATGCCACTCCAGCATGTCTCCAACCATGTCCAGGAACCCTAGCAGCATGCTGGGATCAACTGCAACATGCAGTGGAGCACCAATTTGAAAGATGCTGCATCACCATACCCACTTGCATGTGTGTGTATATCAATGTGCATCATTGTGGTTTTGGAAAAGAACACATGCAATGATGCCACTCCAGCATGTGTCCAACCATGTCTAGGAACCCTAGCAGCATTCTGGGATTCAACTGCCACATGGAGTGGAGCGCCAGTTTGAAAGATACTGCATCACCACACCCACTTGGATATGTGTGTGTATATCAATGTGTGTCATTATGGTTTTGGAAAACAACATGCAATGATGCCACTCCAGCATGTGTCCAACCATGTCCAGGAACCCTAGCAATATGTTGGGATTCAACTGCCACATGGAGTGGAGCAGCAGTTTGAAAGATGTTGCATAACCACACTGATACGTCCAAAACGTATCTACTTTCCCAAACACTTTTGCTATTGTTTCTCCTCTAAACTTGTGTGATTTGGATACAACTAACACAGACTGACGCTGTTTTCAGCAGAATTGCCTTGGTGTCTACTTTTTGTGCAGAAAATCAACTATTAGGAAAAATCCCGGAAAATATGTCAAAAATCCAATTTCACCAGAAGACTCCCGGAGCCAGAATACGAGACGGAGGGGAGCTGGGCCCAGGCCACACCACCTAGCCACGCGGGCTAGCCTAGGCCGCGCCAGGGGGTGGTCTGGCTGCCCCAGACTCCCCCTCGGTCTCTCTCTTCGCCTATAAGTTGCCTTCTGACCTAAAAACTCAAGGGAGTTTGACGTTTTTCCAGAAGGAGTTCCGCTCCGCCGCCACCACCAGATTCCACGAAACAGCACCAGAAACTCCGTTATGGCACCCTGCCAGGACGGGGAATTGGAGGAGATCATCGCTATCATCATCACCATCGCTTCTCCATCGACCATCCATGTTTCCCCCATCTATGAGTGAGTAATCCCCCGCTGTAGGCTATGGGGATGGTAGGGATTGGATGAGATCATTCATGTAATGGCATCAGATTGTTAGGGCATGGTGCGTAGTATCTTTTATTAGTGCTTTATGACTTTGTTGCGACTTCTTATGCTTAATGCTTGTCACTAGGGCCCGATTGCCATGATTTCAGATATGAACATGTTATTGATTCATTATGATAGTATTGTTTATGGTCTTACCTGCAAGTTGTATACACACATTGTTGTCCGGAACCAATGGCCCCGAAGTGACAGAAATCGGGATAACCGGAGGGAATGGCTTTGATGTGAGGATCACATGTGTTCACGGAGTGTTAATGCTTTGCTCCGGTGCTCTATTAAAAGGAGCACCTTAATTGCCAGTAGTTCCCTTGAGGCCCCGCTGCAAACGGGCTGGCAGGACAAAAGATGTTGTGCAAGTTCTCATTGCGAGCACGTATGACTATATATGGAACACATGCCTAGGATTATCTAGTACTTGGATGCTTTATCTTATTTATCTGTAATTGCCCTATGTTATGATTGCTATGTGAATTGTCTTGTCCATGCAACGCCCGTCCATCCATCCCTATGCCTACCGTGACGAATCCTATCAAGCATCGCTATTGTTACTTCGTGTTTACTTTACTACTGCCGCTTCTTTAATATTCCTACTACAAAATCATATACTCTTGATAAACTGCTATGAGCAAGATTGTTTCCAGGTGCAGCTGAATTGACAACTTAGTTGTTAAGGCTTATAAATATTCTTTGGCTCCCCTTGTGTCGAATCAATAAATTTGGTTTCACTTCCCTCGAAAATACTGCGATACACCCCCTATACTTGTGGGTCATCAAGACTATTTTCTGGCACCGTTGCCGGGGAGCATAGCTTTATTTATCAAGTTCACTTGGATTCTCTATTGTTCACTGCTATCCATCCATCATGGGTAAGTCTCGTGATGGCAAGGTTCCTATTTTACCATCCACTACAAGAAGAGGTATGGTTCTGAACACCTCTGTTGCTCTTGATTCACCATCTGTTATGAGTAAGCTCCTTACACCACCACATACCATGTTACACACACTGCTACTACTGCTGAATCTGAAACTTCTGATGCTTATGATGCTGCTTCTACTGTGCTTGATAAGAGTGGTTCATTAGGTCCTTTCCTAGATGCTACGATTGCTAGAACTATAGCTAGAAATACTGAAACTCCTAATGAAGACACTACTACACCTGTTAGTTCACCTGAGTCTAGTGAAAGTTATGATATTGAAGATGGTTATGTTGAGATGACCGATGAATTTATTAAAGAATGTAAAAACACCCATGATAGGAGCGCTGCTAAGATTCTCCTTGAGAGGCGTACTATTAGACCCAAATTGTCTCCTATTTCTAAGTTTGCTGCTTCTCCCATAAACATAATAGATGAAGATTATGATTTCTCTCTCGATTTATCTTACATAGCTATTGTTGAGAAAGAACCTTTTTGTGGGACTAAGAATGAAAGTGCGGTAGCACATATGAATGAGCTTTCTACCATGAGTGGCTTGTTTTCTAATGATATTAAGATGTGTACTTACTTTGTTGCTAAGATTTTCCCCTTTTCACTAAAAGGAGAAGCTAAAACTTGGTTTAGTAATTTACCTCCTGGATCTATTGATATCCCTGATTGCTTGATTAGTACTTTCCTGCAGAAATATTTTCCTCCTAGCGCTAGACATGCTATTTTGCAGGAACTTTTTGATTTTAAACAAGGAGAAAAAGAGGTATTGCCCGAATCTTGGGCAAGGTTTTGTGCTTTGCTTCATGCATAGGCTGGAAGTCCATTACCTAACAATGAGCTTCTTGATATATTTTATAATGGACTAACCGAGGAATCTAGGACGTACCTAGATAGTTGTGCTGATTGTGTTTTCAGGAATAGGACTCCTAAGGAAGCTGAGGAATTAATGGCTAAAATAAGCAAGAATTATGAAGATTGTACTCCTCCTGAACAAGCTATACCTGAAGTAATTGTACCTGAACCTACTATACCAGTACCTATTCCAACATCAAAGAAGAGGGGAGTTATTGAATTAAATGATGAAGTAATGAAGGAAGCTAAGAAATGTCTTAAGGAGAAGGGAATTAAAGCTCCAGATGTCAAGAATTTACCTCCTATAGAAGAATTATGTAAGCCTATTCCCTACTCATCTACTATTGAGGTACACTCTCTCCAACACTTTGATGAAGGTGATATCCCTTACTCTAAACCTCCTGATCAATGCTTAGAAGAATTCGATATCTTTATTGTTAAGCAAGATAATTTTAATAAAAGGGTGCAAAATCATCTAATGGAAAACACTAGAACTATCGTTGAGTTGAAAGATATTGTGGAAAGAACCTCTAATGATGTTAAAATGATTGTTAAACACTTTCAAATGGTTCAAACTCAAATAGATCAACCCGTTAAAGTGCAAAAAGACTTGCTAGTTAATGCTGCTAAAGAAAAACATGCTTATGAAATTAGAACTAGAAGTGGTGCTGCTACCCAAGATCCTCTATATCCTGAGGGGCATCCCAAAAGAATTGAGCAAGATTCTCAACAAGCTGAAAATAGTGGCTCTACTCGTAAGAAAAGGAAAAAGAAACATAAAAATGTTGTAGAACCCTCAGAACCTGCTATAGATCCTAATAGTATATCTATCTCTGATGCTAAAACTGAAAGTGGTAATGAAGAAAATGTTGTTCCTAGTGAAGAAAAAGTTGAAGAAGAACCTGAAAAGCACACTAAGAATACTAAATACACTAAAGAAGATTTTGTTGCTAAGAAACATGGTAGTGAAAGAGAGCCTTGGGTCCAAAAACCTATGCCTTTCCCTGATAAGAAACACAAGTCAAAGGAAAATGAACACTATAATAAGTTTTGTGAGTGGATGAAACCTTTATTCCTGCAAATTCCTTTGACTGATGCTATTAAATTGCCTCCTTACTCAAAGTATATGAAGGATATTGTCTCGAATAAAAGGAAGATTCCTAATGAAGAAATTTCTACTTTTGCTTGCTAATTATTCCTTCAATGGTAAGGTTCCTAAGAAACTTGGAGACCCAGGGATTCCAACTATCCCTTGCTCTATTAAGAATAGTTATGTTAGAACTGCTTTGTGTGATTTGGGAGCTGGAGTTAGTGTTATGCCTTTCTCTTTCTATAAGAGGCTTCAACTAGAAAAATTAATACGAACTGATATATCTTTG
Source organism: Avena insularis (assembly GCA_023614405.1). Classification (NCBI taxonomy): domain Eukaryota; kingdom Viridiplantae; phylum Streptophyta; class Magnoliopsida; order Poales; family Poaceae; genus Avena; species Avena insularis. The sequence continues at coordinate 512,408,766 of CM042690.1, forward strand.
CAAATGGCTGATAAATCTACCACTATTCCCGTTGGTATATGTGAGGATGTACCTGTTCAAGTGGCTCATAATTGCTTGATATTAACTGATTTTGTTGTGCTTGAAATGCCTGAAGATGATAATATGTCTATCATTCTTGGGAGACCTTTTCTTAATACTGCAGGAGCTGTTATTAATTGTAATCAAGGAAAGGTGACTTTCAATGTTAATGATAAGGAACATACTATCTATTTCCCCAAGAAGATTGAAAGGACTTATGGTTTGAATTCAATTGAACATGTTGAGGGCATTCAAGTTGGAGAAATATATTGTCCCATACCAAGAGAAAAATTTGGAACTATTATGATTGGGACCATTGCTATCAAGGTTGAGGTAACATAATCATTAGTGGAATACAAAGTTTTGTCTCATATGGAATTGTTTTGGTAACAGGACCTGATCAACCTTGTTAACAAAAGGATTTCATTGAACAAAACAATGTTTTCACTATGATTATTTCCGTGTACTTCTATTCTATCCATTTTAGTTTTTTGCTTTCGTTTAGTTTTTATTTTTGTTGTTAGTTGCTTGCATTTTAGAGTGTCTTAGAACTTCTGTAGTTCTATCCTTGTTTTGTCATTGCATCATTTCCAAAAAAATCTTTTTCTGTCAGAAAATCATTCTTCTATACCTAAAAATTGCCCAAAAATAAAGTGTCTCAAAAAAGTCCAGAAAATTCATGTTAAATTTTTACGTGGAAAAGGGGCAGAGGAGTGTCTGGGAGGTGCCAGGGGGACCCACCAGGCAGGCTCACCACCTGGTGGCGCGACCTGCCCTAGGTGGCGCCATGCCATGGTGTGGGCCACCCCTGGCCCTCCACCAACTCTCTCACCTGCCACTTTCTTCTCTCTCCCGAGTAAGCTCCAGTTCATTGCTCAAAATCGCGTTCTTGCTGTGCTTGCTCTCGATTTTTTCGATCTCCTTGCTCAGTCCATCTTTGTTGCTGAAATTTTGAGCACTTGTTCCCTGGTATGTGACTCCTCCCCTTGTCCAAGTAGATTTGTGTTTAGTGGATTATATCTTGAGTATTTTGCTGCTATAGGTGACAGATTATGAGAGCTTGTAAGCGTGTTTGATGCTTAGAGATATAGTTTTGATGCATGTTTAGGCCTCTTACAAGTCCCTATGAGTAGCATCCTTCATTATATTCACTTTGCAATAACTTGTTTAATATGTGTTTAAATTTCAGAATAGAAGATGAATGAGCATCAACTAAACCAACATGAACTATGGGTTCCTAAGGTCATGCAGGTCCACCGGGAGGAGGAAGTTTTTCCTTCCATTTATCCATGCTCTGAGTTCATGAGAGCTGCAGGAATTCTCCAAGATTTCCACACTTTGGTTTCTAATGCAGGGTTGGAGCACGTTTTGGAAGATGAACCTTGTCAATTTGTGAAGCTAACCATGTCTGTGGTGCAGGACTTTCAATTTAGTCACTCTTTGCCTAACCCCATGGTCCACTACAAAATTTACAATATTGCTGTCGACCTTTCTCTCGATGACTTTTGTGCAGCTATTAAGGTACCTCAATGGGGATCATGTAGAAGGATTAAGGAGCGACCTGAACCACTCATGGATTTATACACAGAAATTTGCCAAGGGAGCAACTTCTCGAAGGAGAATGGAAAAATCCGTAACATTCATCTTCCCTCCATTCGTTACTTTGCCTACTTTGTTGCCAAGTGTGTTCTTGCTAGGAAAACTGCCAATAAGTTATCTTCATATGATCTAGCATTTATCTCTGCTGCTCTTAAACGAGATAGGTCTTACAACTTAGGTGCTTTGATAGCTTTTTGTCTTGTTGCTAACCGTGAGAAAGGTGGAATTTGTGGAGGCTTCATTGCTTCTCGTTTACTAGCATTGCATGGTTTAGTGCCTCATTATCTAGACCTACAGTTCCCCATAGAAAGGCTTGATTTTAATTCCATGATACAGCATAAATTTGTTTCCTCGTGGGCTAGTTTGAATGAGTTATCTTATGAAATAACCTTTCTCAAAGATGGTTGGAGAAAGAGCAAGTCCGAGTGTGTTGTTCTTTTACCTGCACCTGTTTTGTCTAACCTTGATAACATGGAAGGATGGTCCCTCACTGAGGAGGAGCTTGACACGTACTTGGGAGAGCTCTCCCAACAGGAGCAGGACACTAGAAGGGAGGTCACGGATGATTCGGTCCAGCCCTCGAATGAGGGAGAGTCTTCATATCAGCAGCCTGCTTATGATTGGAGAGCTTCTTCTTCTTCCCACGGGCCCAACTACGACCATTCTGATCATGATCCTCCTGCTTGGAACCCTTACTCGTATCTGGATTGATACCCACTTAGGCCAAAAGCCTGGGCTTGGGGGGAGGTACGCCGGCATCGCACTCATCTCCTTATCATGTTGTGTCGGTACTTTGTATATTCATGTTTCGTTCGTTTTTTAGCTTTCTTCCTTTCTTTGCTTTTGCTTTCTAAAACACAAAAATACCAAAAATATTTCTATTGTTTCTCTTTCGTTTGCTTCTTCTTTTCGCCTTGGTTTGTTTTTCCCTTTTTGCTTTGTTTGAACTATTCGAAAAACCCAAAAAGATTTTGCTTTGCTTGTTTTTCCTTTTTGGTTCTTGTTTAAAAAAATCGAAAACAACAAAAATATTTGTCGTTCTTCTTTGATTTTGTGAGTTTGCTACAGGGTTCAGCAGTCCTTAGTGGATATTGGTTTCATGTTATTATTCAAGCCACACAAGTGAAGAGCAATAATGAGGATTAATGATAACTCGTGGTAAGAGCCTGATAACGAACTCTATTTGTTTTCCTTTTTGTACATATACTCATCATTGTGGGCATGTTTAGCATGTTCGTGTAGGGTGTATGTTATCTTTGGATGCTTAGTAGTTCTTGCTTTCGTATGATTAGTTCCAGCTTGCTAATAGTTTGTAGCATGTTCTATGAATGTTTGCTTGCATTACTCTATTCATAACTTGGTATGACACCATGGTATACTCCTCTGAATGTTTCATTTGAATTGACTTGGCACATGCTCATGCATGCATATGACTGAAATAATCAGTTAAGCCTCGATGAACTATTTTGCCTTGAGGATCTTGAATCACTTGCATGCCATGTTTAGTCCTGTTTTGTTGCAAGCATGATTATGACAGCTATTTCTCTCTTGTTTGTCGCTCCCTTACTATTGCTAGCCTTCACTTACACGGAGTATGTTTTACTCAAGTTTCCAACTCCCTAAACCATTTATTTCCAAAGTGTCCACCATACCTACCTATTAGCATCATTTGCTACTTTCGTGCATATTCAATATGCCTTGTTTTCTTCCGAATAAAATGTTTGCTTGTTATGAGAAAGTTATTTAGTAAAGCTCTCACGAACTTGATGGTACACTTTATTTTTTGCACTTAATAAACCTAAACCATTGTGACTGTAGATGAAAGTTATATGCTTGCAAATTATAGGCTGGGGATTAGCAGAACCGTGCTGTCACGAGGAACGCTTTCAACACTTGTAAATATATACCTAGTTGATACCATGCTCTTTTGTTTGCGGATGTCATCGGTGTGAAATAAAAGGGGCGCTTGTAAGTCCATGGAGTTATGTATGTGTGTTAGAGAAACGCCTGGGCCGTCGGTCTAATCCATGCTATCATGGTGGAAACCTGCAGCGTAACCATAATGATATCTATGAAACATTCTTCTTATAAAAAAAGAGAGATAGCTATTGAGAAAAAGGAAAAAAGAGATTTATGAAAAGAGGAAAGAGAGAAAAAAGCACCATTTTCCCATGGTAAATAAGAAGATTGCTGAGATACTCATTGTCTGCTTGCCTTGTCATTTTGATATGGGGATTCTTCCGTATCATCGGGCAAGGGGTACCCCGTTGGCGGTTCTCTATGATACACACGTATTTATGATGACAAGAACTTCCCGGTAACTAAAGTTGAGTAGCATGAGGAGCGGCCCTCGTACTCAAGGGACATGGGATTTTTAGTTTATAGTCTGTCAAGCATATAACTCAGATTGGACCTCACTTTCACCTTAACCACATTAAAGATGCTTATGATAGTGGCAATGAGAGCTCAAAGCTAACGAGTACCATACTTTCAGCATTTGGAAGCTTTTCAAATTATTCAAAACCTTTTCTTTTACTTGTTGAGTCTCCACATATTCTTTGAGCACATTCTTGAGAGCATAGTTGTCATTCTTTGTGCTTGTCTCATTACATGATTATTTGTGTTATGACTTTGACGCTTGTATCTTTGACATCTTTATTTCTAGTCTTCACTTGAACTTCAGAGGTGCCTTGGCATTCATAATCAAAGGCAAGCGAGATACCACTCTATCATACCTTGTTATGAGCATTGTAATGTTGCTTATGTTTATGCTTCATGCTACTTATTATTTTTGAGTTGGAATCTCTTCATAGCTTGCAATGCCTATTAAGTAAACTTAGTTGCATACTCCTTATTATGAATTGTCTAAGTAGTTGATCACATGCTGAGAATATATACATCATATGAAGCAAATGTGTTCGTGAAAGTTCTTTTATCACACTCAGTTTTCAACTGAATTGCTTGAGGACAAGCAATAAGCTAAGCTTCGGGGGAGTTGATACGTCCAAAACGTATCTACTTTCCCGAACACTTTTGCTATTGTTTCTCCTCTAAACTTGTGTGATTTGGATACAACTAACACGGACTGACGCTGTTTTCAGCAGAATTACCTTGGTGTCTACTTTTTGTGTAGAAAATCAACTATCAGGAAAAATCCTGGAAAATATGCCAAAAATCCTATTTCACCAGAAGACTCCCGGAGCCAGAATACGAGACGGAGGGGGGCTGGGCCCAGGCCACACCACCTGGGCTAGCCAGAGCCACGCCAGGTGGTCCGCCCTGCACTCCCCTCGATCTCTCTCTTCGCCTATAAGTTGCCTTCTGACCTAAAAACTCAGGGGGGGTCGACGTTTTTCTAGAAGGAGTTCCGATCCGCCGCTACCACCAGATTCCATGAAACAGCACCAGAAACTCCATTCTGGCACCCTGCCTGGACGGGGAATTGGAGGAGATCATCGTCATCATCATCACCATCGCTTCTCCATCGACCATCCATGTTTCCCCCATCTATGAGTGAGTAATCCCCCGTTGTAGGCTATGGGGATGGTAGGGATTGGATGAGATCGTTCATGTAATGGCATCAGATTGTTAGGGCATGGTGCGTAGTATCTTTTATTAGTGCTTTATGACTTTGTTGCGACTTGTTATGCTTAATGCTTGTCACTAGGGCCCGAGTTCCATGATTTCAGATATGAACATGTTATTGATTCATTATGATAGTATTGTTTATGGTCTTACCTGCAAGTTGTATACACACGTTGTTGTCCGGAACCAATGGCCCCGAAGTGACAGAAATCGGGATAACCGGAGGGAATGGCTTTGATGTGAGGATCACATGTGTTCGCGGAGTGTTAATGCTTTGCTCCGGTGCTCTATTAAAAGGAGCACCTTAATTGCCAGTAGTTCCCTTGAGGCCCCGCTACAAACGGGCTGGCAGGACAAAAGATGTTGTGCAAGTTCTCATTGCAAGAACGTATGACTATATATGGAACACATGCCTAGGATTATCTAGTACTTGGATGCTTTATCTTATTTATATGCAATTTCCCTCTGTTTTGATTGCTATGTGAATTGTCTTGTCCATGCAACGCCCGTCCATCCATCACTATGCCTACCGCACTCGAATCCTACCGTTTACTACTATTGTTACTGTTGTCTTTCCTTTACTACTGCTGCTACTTTAATATTCCTACTACAAAACTATTGCTACTAATAAACTGCTGTGAGCAAGATTGTTTCCAGGTGCAGCTGAATTGACAACTCAGTTGTTAAGGCTTATAAATATTCTTTGGCTCCCCTTGTGTCGAATCAATAAATTGGATTTCATTTCCCTCGAAAATACTGCGATACACCCCTATACTTGTGGGTCATCACACACCCACTTGGATGTGTGTGTATATCAATGTGCATCATTGTGGTTTTGGAAAAGAACACATGCAATGATGCCACTCATGCATGTATACAACCATGTCTAGGAACAATAGCATCATGCTAGGATTCAACTGCAATATGGATTGTAGAACCAGTTTAAAAGATCCTGCATCACCACACCCACTTGGATGTGTGTGCATATATCAATGTGCATCATTGTGGTTTTGGAAAAGAACACATGCAATGATGCCACTCCAGCATGTGTCCAACCATGTCCAGGAATCCTACCAGCATTCTAGGATTCAACTGCCACATGGAGTGCACGAGTTTGAAAGATGTTGCATCACCACACCCACTTGGATGTGTGTGTATGTCAATGTGCATCATTGTGGTTTTGTAAAAAACACATGCAATGATACCACTCCATCATGTGTATAACCATGTCCAGGAACCCTAGCAGCATGTTAGGATTCAACTGCAACATGGATTGTAGCACCAGTCTGAAAGATGTTGCATCACCACACCCACTTGGATGTGTGTATATTAATGTGCATCATTGTGGTTTTGGAAAAGAACACATGCAATGATGCCACTGTACCATATGTCCAACCATGTCCAAGAACCCTATAGCAGCATGCTAGGAGTCAACCGCCACATGGAGTGTAGCACCAGTTTGAAGGACGATGCATCACCACCCACTTGGATGTGTGTGTATATCAATGTGCATCATTGTGGTTTTGGAAAATAACACAAGCAATGATGCCACTCCAGCATGTGTACAACCATGTCCAGGAACCCTAGCAGCATGCTAGGATTCAACTGTAACATGGATTGTAGCACCAGTTTGAAAGATGCTGCATCACCACACCCACTTGGATGTGTGTGTATATCAATGTGCATCATTGTGGTTTTGGAAAAGGACACATGCAATGATGCCACTCCAGCATTTGTCCAACCATATCTAGGAACCCTAGCAGCATGCTGGGATTCAACTACAACATGTAGTGGAGCACCAGTTTGAAATATGCTGCATCACCACACCCACTTGGATGTGTGTGTGTCCATGTGCATCATTGTGGTTTTGGAAAATAACACATGCAATTATGCCACTCCAGCATGTGTCCAACCATGTCCAGGAACCCTAGCAGCATGCTGGGATTCAACTACAACATGCATTGTATCACTAGTTTGAAAGATGATGCATCACCACACCCACTTGGATGTGTGTGTGTGTGTGTGTATCAATGTGCATGATTATGGTTTTGGAAAAGAACAAATGGAATTATGCCACTCTAGCATGTGTACAACCATGTCCAGGAACCCTAGGAGCATGCTGGGATTCAATTGCAACATGCAGTGGAGCACCATGTGCATCATTGTGGTGGTCGTCAAATCATAACCTTATCCCCCAATGGTGGATGTTAGGTCGAGTCTTCTAGAAGACATGCCCCAAGACACTTTTTTGCATCATGATTCACTAGTAGGAAAATGCTTATCCACATGGTCCTTATTAGTGGCGCACACTAAATCTGTGCCCCACAGATAGTTACCCGTGGCGCACGTGGTAGACTATGCACCACTGATCTGCCCTTACCTGTGGTGCACGGCCCAAACAGTGCGCCACTATGAAGTGGGCCCCAGCGCTACCGGCCAACCCCCTGCATGGGCAGCACATCTGTGGCGCACGAAATGGATGTGCGCCACGCATAGTGGGTTTATCAGTGGCGCACAGTATTCTTGTGCGCTACGGGTGTTTGTGGGTCCATCCATCTGAAAAGTGACAGGTTACCTGCGGCACACGGCCTGGAGGTGCGCCACGGGTATATTTAGTCAGTGGCGCACCGTGTAGCTGGTGCACCACAGATATGTCATGCCAGCCACACAAAAATGTGGCACTTTCCCCTACCCTCCACTAGCTAGTGCACTTTCCCCATCTCCACAAGATCTAGCTCGAGTTGCTCCTCCTCCTCACCTCATTTTCTCCAACAATTTCTCCATTTTAAGTTTCCAAAACCTCTTTGGGTTGGATGGATCCACTAAAGTAAGCGCACACACCTTTTCTCTCCTCTCCTCCACATCAAGTTTGACTAACCACACCACACACTCTCTTATGCAGCCTCTCTCGTCTCAATGTAACTTGTGCTTGTTTTGTGTGTGTGGACGACAATGTTGGCGGTATATATGCTTGTGTTCTTGTGATATATGCTTGTGTTCTTATGTACATGGATATATATATATGCTTCTATTTTTGTGTGTGCGGACGACAGTGTTGGCTTGGGAAACGATGTTTACATGGATATATGCTTGTGTTCTTGTGTATGCTTTGTGTTGTGCAGGTGCCGGTGTGTGTGGTGCAATGAATGTTTGCCGAAATGTTGATTCATTTCTATTTTGGAAAAAAATTGCACTACTCATATGTCCTATTTATAGGGAAGGTCATGCCAAATTTTTGCATGCATGGTTCTAAATATTCCCTTTTGCTCCATACCGCCGCACATGCAACCATGGTGCGTCAGATGAGCGAATCTATGGTGGCTAGATACAAGGCATGCGCGACGGCCGTCATGATTCAGGACAACATGACCGAGATAAGATGTCCTTGTAAGAGATGCAAACTTGGTACCCTAATCAAACCTGATTCTGGGACATTGGAGAAGCACTTGCTCATGGGTGGTTTCATGCCCGACTACATTGACGAGGACGTCAACAACGGGGCACCGGAAGGAAATGGTGCTCATGAAGACGTCGAACATGATTATGATGAAGAAGATGCTCGTGGACATGATCATCATCATCATGAAGGAGATGCCGGATCCGATGGTGGTGGAGAAGACGCGGACACGCAGACACCGCTAACTTTAGCTTTACGGGACCCTTATTTTCAAAAACTGCTCCTCAAGGAGATGAGTAATGACAAAGCTGCTGCCAGAGAGAAAGCCAAGCTGGCGCAAATGGATAAAGACGGGATTACTCTGTTGTATCCTGGGTGTCGGCCCGAGCATACACGCCTGAATGTAACCCTCAAGGCTCTGGAGATGAAGGTGCAACACAAATGGACCGACGTGAGCTTCAACCATATCATGGAATTCTGGCACAATATACTTCCTGAGGGGAACACATTGCCAAGAGGTATCGACGAGGCCAAGAAAGTCGTGTGCCCTCTTGATCTACCCTACGTCAAATACCATGCCTGCCTCAATGACTGCGCACTTTATCGGGGCGACTACAAGCATAGCCAAGGGCTTTCTAACATATGAGTCCATATCGTTCTGCCAGAATTATCTACAAAATGAGGATGATGATGGCCCGGTTGGTCTGCTAATCAGGAGGCACCTCGGAAGGCTCGATGGATGTGGTCACCACGAGGGCCACACCCCAATGCATATCGTCTTCACTGGTCGACACATAGACTATGACAGGGCACATCGAGTTGCGCTACAACACATAGAGTTGGTCGAACCATGGGTGCTAGAGCACAAAAGCTTAATTGAGAAGATGTTTAGGGACACAGGCCGATGACTGACTAAGGGAGATGTAACTACAGAGCACAACTCCAGCTTCACGCGTTGGTTCAACAAAGAGCTACTCCAGCTTTATCATGGTAAGAGACCTACGGATGAGGAAAAACTCATATTCACCTTGTCACAGGGCCCCACGATGAACATGAGGACCTATCAGGCGTACGACATCAACGGTTACACATTCTACACCGAGGAAAAGGACAAGAACAATGAATATTAGAACTCTGGAGTCAAGATGCTATCCTACACAGACGAGGAATCCACTGTCAAGGAGAGATTCTTTGGTAGGATCGAGGAGATCTAGGAACTCGACTACTATGGAGACAAGATGCCGATGTTCCGGGTCAGATGGGCCAAGAACGTCGAAAAAGAAGGCCGGTATTTCACCACGATGGTTATACCCGAAGCTAAATCATCGAAGGCATCTGGTGTGAATGTCCAGGCAAAAATGAGCCATGGGTACTGGCTTGCTAGGTGGATCAATGCTTCTACATTACTGACCCTGTAAGGCCTAGCCGTGTTGTTGTCAGGAGGGGGAAAAGGAGCATCATCAGAATGGAGGGAGCGGCCACCAAACAAGACTTCGACAAGTACGGTGATCCGAAGATAGAAGAGAAATTCAACAAGTACTTCGACAGACATAGTGCTGTATCAGGAAGAAGGAAGACCACCCTACCCTCTAAAGGATGTCCGTACACGAGAAGAAATCCCCATGTTCCTGGGCTAAATTATTCAACCGCAACGAAGAAGGGCAAGAAGATCGCCTTGACGAGACATCGCAAGAAGTGACTTTTTTGTGTGTGATGTGTGTGTGCGTGCATCAAGTCGACAAAACTATACATGATACATACATATGGTTTTTTGGAACAATAATCATATACATGATTTGTGGTTTTTTGGTATAAATTATTTGTCTACTTGCAATTGTATACATGTGTTTTTTTCTTTTATATTCGTAAATATTGAATTGTTCATATTTTAAAATACTAAGCAATTGTTTTCTAAATGAGTAAATATTACTAGGCCAAACAGTAATTCCAAATTACTTTATTAAATATATTTTAAAATTAAAGGAAAAAAGTGGGGATGCAAAATTCAAACCTGGCACCTAAGGGGTTCTAACTTAACCAAACCTTGCTAACCAGTAGCACATGCTAGTGTTGTTGTCAACATTGCACCGCGCGTCATTTTGAGTTACAAACGCAGTGGCGCATCCCGAATCGGTACGCCATGGATATTAAAACGCCACGGATAATATCCATAGCGCACTGATTCGGTAGGGGTGCGCCACGGAGTTTGTACACCTAAATCAAAAGGGTCCGCTTCTTCCTCTTTGATCGACACTTAGTCGATTTTGTCTGCTCCCTACCGCCAGTACCCTCCTCTATTCCCCACCGCCACTGCCCCCCTCTGTTCCCCACCGCCACCGTGCCCCCCTCTGCTCCCCACCGCCACCGTGCCCCCTCTACTCCCCACCACCACCGGAGAAGACGCGCGCGGAGAAGACGCTGGTGCCCCTCCCCCTTCCTCTGCTTCCCCCCGTTCGTCGTCAGCAGAGATGACGCACGCGCCCCTCTGCTTCCTCGTCGACGCCCTCACCTATGCACCGCCACGACCTCCCTCCGTCCGCTACCACTTCCCTCCGTCCACCACCTCTCCAGGTATGAGCCTCCCTCTCCCTTCCCCTCCCTCTCCCTTCCCCTCCCCTCCCCTCTCTTGCTAGCGTTAGGGTCGTGCTCTGCCTGTCCCTAGAGATGTCTTGGTCCTCCGGCTAGAGCATGCATGTCTGGAGGCACTCCCTCACCGTGTCGCTCTCCAGATTGTCGAGGCAGAACTTCACCAGAGCTTGGGTGCTCTTGTCCGATCTAGGCGTAGTGCTCGTGAGCTGCGACTTCTTGAGCATGTCGAGGGCATGGCACCACTCCTCCGGTGTATGCTTGTTTGACATGGCATGGCCAATGGTGGCCAGGAACGGAGGTAGGCCTTTGCATTCAGTAGCCACCTATTTAGCAGCAGAGCAGCGCAGTCAGATATTTAGAGTAGATAGGCTTATGAAGAAAAAAGAAATTTACTATTAATTACGAAGCACTGATAACTGTGTATCATCGCATTGCTTATTCAGGTGCGAAGTCTTTGTTCTGGATATATTTTTGTTTTTGGAGACTGTTAGGTAATCATGTAGATATTCTTCATGTGTCTGCCATCTTACCGAATCAAAAAGTACATTTGAACACGTGCTTTCTCCTTGGCATTGTTTTGTTTGACACAGTTAGCCACCATCTTTTGTTATTATTGCTTATGGTCTGTGAGAATTGGGAGTTCCCAGGATTTTTGGGACTCTGCTCCACTTATCTTTATTTTAGATAGACCGGTAACCATTTACTTGCCTGGAAGGTAGTGTAATGGAGCATCAGCATGGGCCTTGCTGCTTTACATGTATTCCATTGTGTTAATCTGTTAATGGTTGTGTATGATGTTCAACTTGGCATTTACTTGTGTTAATATCAAGAGAATCACATCCAGTCAAAATAAAAACTGTTTTCAGTTTGTTTGGTAGATCATTTAGGCAAACATTATTTGCTTGTTGAACTTAAACATTGTTCTTCAGGTAGGTGTTGTCATATGTGTTCAGGATATGTGGCAGTCGTCCATATGCATTCTATTTTTTCGTTTTTGTAGACTGCGGCTATCTTAAATGTTGTTTCTATTCTTCAGAGGTAGCTAACCTGTGTACTTGCTTTTTATTTTTTTCTGCCTGTCATTTTATTGAGTTGAAATACAGTTGAACATGTGTTTTTTTACTCAGAAATTTCTTCTTGCACAGTCAGCCGAGCCACCATATATTATTTATCTGCTTCTGTTATGTGAGAATTTGAGAGTTTTTTCCCAGGATTTTTGGGGCACGCGCTCCAGCTATGTTAGTTAAGAGAAGCATATATAACCATTTATTTATATCTGGGGTGCTATTTAAAAAGGACATTGGGTAAACATTTAAGAGAAGCATAGATAACCACAAATGTATTTGCTATCTAGTTCAAAAACATGTCAACTTCTAGAGAATATTGTGTTCTTAAAAGAATTGTTTTCTGAAAGATAAAGGAAGGATTGTCTTATTGCTTGCTTTAGTTGTTGAAATCTGGCTTGTTTTAGTTGTTGAAATCTAGCTTGTTTGTGTACATAGACCGGTAATGATCTTGGCTTTTTTTAGTTGCTGAAATCTGGCTTGTTGTACATAATGTGCTTCTTTGCTTCTTTGATGTGTCATGTGCACAGAGATATAAGTGATGTGAACAGTGCAGGGTGGTGGTGGACATTCTGTGAATGAAACAGTGTTGTGAACAGTGCGGTGGGATATTGGGATTATAATGAAATGGTGTTCTGTGTATGCATGCTTTTGTGAATCAGTTTTGGTGGTGGACAATTTTTTGTCAATTGTTGCAGGGATTCCAAATTGAGTGCCCGTTACTCCCGAAATGTTGATTCATTTCTGTTTCGGGGAGAAATGGGCACTCCTAGGTAGCCTTTTGTAGGGTAGGTGCTGTCCAATTTTCCGATCGATTTCTCTTGTACTAATTAGTTGCATATACTTGTTTAGTGCAAATATGTCGACCGGACAAGTAAATGTTGGGGCCGGCCCTTCGAAGCAAATGATTGTCGAAGAAGAAGCCTGGAAGGCTAACATGCCGTTTTGGCGGCTTTCCCAGAGGAAGGAGGAGGAGCGGGAAATAGATGCCATGGCCGACGACAAAGAAGACATGGAGGGTGACGACGATGCTAGAACGAGTGATGGCCACGAGGATGACACCACCGATGCCGGCGGCGAACGCACCGATGGCACCGAGGATGACAACACCAATGCCGGTGAACGCACCGACGCGGGAGGACATGGATGGTGGTGCCGCCCTGGTAGCTAAGAAGTCCGTTAGGAAGAATCAAGACCCGCCGACGCTCGACACAGAGCACGAGGAATTCACCGAAGTGACAGTGAGCGGTGCACCCGTGGCGCCTGCAGCCCTCGCTGCTGGGTACGGGATACAACTCGATGCATTATAGGGGAGACCTTGACGGTCAACACGAGGAACCTCCGAGATCCCAGCAATGCGCATTTAGTCCTGAAGGGAATATGCCCTAAGAGGCAATAATAAAGTTGTTATTATACATATTCCAATTATATGATAGATGTTTATTTTGCATGCTATAATTGTATTAATTTGGAAACGTTAATACATGTGTGTTTAATAAACAAAAGGAAGGTTCCTAGTTATGCCTCTCTTATAAACTAGCTCGTTGATTAACAAGATGATCAAGGTTTCCTGTTCATGGACATTGGATGTTGTTAATAACAAGGTCACAACATTAGTGGAATGATGTGATGAACATTGATCCGAAGTATAGCATTACGATCAAAGTCATTGTGTTTATATTGCTATCACATCTAACGAAGTAATCCTAGTCCTTAGACCATGAGATCATGTTAATCACTAACACTGGAAGAGTATCTTGATAACATCAAACGTCACACCGTGAAAGGGTGATTATAAAGGTGGGTTCAGTACTACGAAAGTGTTATGTAGAGGCTCATGGATCAAGAGTGGGATTTGTCCATCCTGATGACGGATAGATATTCTCTGGGCCCTCTCGGTGATATCACATTGGTTAGCTTGCAAGCAAGTGATGAGATCACTAGAATGTCATATCACGGGAACGAGAAACGAGTATATGTCGGTAACGAGATCAAACTAGGTATGGAGATACCGAAGATCGAATCTCAGACATGTAATATATCGCGAGACAAAGGGATTTAGTTACTAACATTAAATATTCTCACGATCACAGAAGTCATCGTAGAATGTGTAGGAGTCGGTATGGATCTCCAGATCCCGCTTCCGAGTATTGATCTCAGAGGGGTCTCGATCATGTCTGCATTATTCATGAACCGTAGGGTGACACACTTAAGGGACACCAACACCATTTGGAGCAAATATGTTTCAGACGAATGAATTGCAAAGCGCTGGAATTATTTCAATAGACACCAAAACTGTTTTGGGTGAAATTACTGAAATTGGTTCTGCATATAACATTGAAATGTTGCAGGGGATTTTATGTGAATGTTTGTTAATTAGAGTAATTAAAAAAATTTTGAATAAAATTAATTAAAGAGTTTTATTAAATTAGAGAGCATTAAATTTGGAGAAATTTAATGCATCTAAAGTAAAGACTTTAAAGAGGAATGTCAAGGGACAAATTTATGTGGAGGGGGTTACCACCACATGAATGGGGGAGATGAGGGGTCACCCCCCATGGGGCGCCGGCCATGGGGAGGGGTACCCCCTCCTCCTATAAAAGGCCACCCCTCTCACCCTTCTTCCTCACACCTTCTCGTGAAGGATCTCTCTACCCCTCTAGTATTATTCCCCCATAGTCTCGGATTAGCGAGATACATGTTCCCGATGGTATTTCATCTGGAAGGAGTCGCTGCTTCTGCTGCATCGCTGGAGCGAGGAGGCAGAGGTTGTTCGGTGGCCTGAACGTGTGTGCGAGTGCGGATGCGCTGCTGGTTTGCGGCGCTAGGACTTCCACACGATCTTGAGATCGGCAAGCGAACGACTACATCATCCACGAGTTCCTACTCATTAACAAAACTTTGTTGTCTTCGAGGGTAAGTTCTCCATGGATGTATATCCACCCATTGCCTGTATCTAGTAGATAGATTTTGGCGTATAGTTCCCATCGTAGGAAATTTTTTGTTTTCTATGCTGCAAACCCTTCAAGTCCAGCTCCTCATGCAGAAGCTTCACAGACGCTACAAGTTCCCCCATGATTATGACAATCTTGAGGTCAAGAACAATGCGGTGAACGAGGCGGCCTTCACGAAGATGAGCACCCTCTTGAGCAACTGGAGAACCCAGGTGAAGAAGCGGATAGACAAAAATGAAAGCTGGGAGGAGATAAAGAAGCACGAGCCACTGCTCGAACACGACGACTATCTCCTCTTCAAGGAGGAGTTGGATACCGATAATGCAAAAGAATGGACGGCGTGGGGGAAGAAACTGCGTGACCAGAACCTATGTAACCATAGGCTTGGGAGCGGCGGTTACAGAGGAATAAAGCCAATTTGGGAGAAGGAGGACGCCGAGCTTAGGCGCCTTGGTAAACCAAACATGTTTGACAAATTCAAGGACGGGCAGGTGAGGAACTTTGTGCAGGCCCGCTACTTCCTATGCCCCATAACAAAGGAATTCAAAACCACAGATGAGGATGTGCTGAAATTCGAGAAACACCTGGTAAGCAACTAACCACGTGGATCTCAAGTCGATTGGCGATCAATAATGAAGCCAAAATTAAAAATGGGTTCACCTTCCTTTTGCAGAAAGATGAAATAGCGGTTGAGGCAAGTTCCCCCACCACGGAGCTGTTGGAGCCGTGGGACACACCTTTCAACAAGGCGGTGAGCCTTGTCAAGAAGAGGCCCAAGAACATGAAGATGACATCCCGTGGACGTGTTCCCGGCTATGGGCTCACCATGAAAGTCGACGTCCACTTCAAAGAGGACTCAAAGATCAGAAAGGAGAGAAAGTCCAAGGTGGAGGCTAAGCAGATATGGGAGATCGCGGATCTCAAGGCCCAAGTGGCCCAGTTGCCGGCGCAAATGGAGGCGCAAATGTAGGAAAAGTTGGAAACAAGGTTGTGCCAGATCACTCCTCCTCACCCGTGGGAGGGTCTAGCCCAATGGAATGCTGTTGGTGGAGTTGGGCCGATACTGGTGCCCAGCGTGTCCGGCAGCAACTCGGCCCAACACGTGTCACCGAACTTGGTGAACCCACCCTCCAACACCTTGGCGCAGCCGGTCGCATTTCTGAGCCCACCAGTGCCCAACACCAACGCGTAGCCGACGGTGCCCAACACGCAGCCGACGTTGCTTCGTGATGCACCCGAGTAGGATGTGACGCAGCCCCGCGTGTCCACATTAGCCGAGCTCGACGCCCTCATCAAGGTAACTAATTATGCTTCATCGTAGGCCCAACTTCATACACCATTGTTGGTCTCGATCTAATCGACTTCCATCTGATTATGATCCTCAACATGTTTTCCCGCAGGATGCTCATTGCACATTGCTGCAGTATGTGGACGGCGTACTGAAGGATGTAGCCAAGGGTAGTATCGTCCAACCGAAGATGCTCATGATGCACAACAAGCTAATCCCTGCTGGCATGTTCAAGGTCACCTTGGTAAGGACATTGAAGGATTGCGACGGCATTGACCCCCCCCCCCCCAACCAACCTGAAGGAGCCGATGAGCATAAGACCCTTGGAGGTTGCTACGGCTGGCCCTTGCTATGGCCCAAGTCCCAGATCCACCTTGCTATAGCCAAGGAAGGGCGGCGCCCCACCGCCCCAAATAATAAGACACGGCCACCGGTGTTCGTCCCCACCACCAAGAGGCATCGGCAGTTAATCGCACACAAGACGTCGCCACAGCCCGAGGACGTGCATCAGGATGCACCTCACGTTGCCAATGATGAGGATGACATCGACGGCTACCTCAACACCATGGGCACCAACGGATTCTACATGCCTCCTATTGGAGAGCCAGCCTCTTGCGGTCAACAACCCGGTCATCCCATGTCATGCACGTAGCGTCTGCACTTCGACGACGCTTATGATCAAGAGACGCCTCCGGCTGAGGCCGCTAGTCCACAACCCAACCCGACGGTGATCATCAGGACCACCACACTCCACAAGGCGGTCGAGGAGCAGTTAGGACGATCCACTGATCTTGTCAAGGCGGCCGAGAAGCCGAAGAAGGGCCAAAAGCATAGCCGGAGCAAGAAGGCTTCGAGCCAGCCGCTTCCGAAGAAGATACTCCCGGCTCAGGATGGCGTGAGACAAGAGCCCAGTGATTTCAGGGCGCACATAGCGGGTAAGCCGATTCTGATTAAGGATATGCTTAAAGTCGCGGGTGGACCCATAGCGAATATGAATTACTCAATTATGCATCTCGAGACCACCCTTCTTAAGGAGAAGAATCTCGGGTGCCCGTTCTTCACATGCAAGGTACCATCGGGCCATGGCTTCATCGACCAAGCACCCGCGAACATATTCTTCATGCGGTACGAGGACATCTATAATCTCATGCACTCGAAGCGGCTGGACTATAACTTGGTCAGTCTGTACTTGCTCAATATGGTGTTGAAGGCCAAGAGGGAGAAAACCAAGGGCATCGTGATAGTGGACCTCTACTACATACGTGTGGTTGTCTTGGCAAACGATGGGGATCGGGCAATGGTGGCAGAGTACCTAGGGAATATCTTCCATGAGAACCAGACCATTGATTCCATTCTTCTGCCTTGCTTTCCTGAGTAAGTAAACACACATTAGTTCATTGTCGTAACAAATTATTTCTTAGATATTCGTTGTCCTCTTCCAACAATAATTAGTTTCGTTTCAATTGTGTTGCGCAGAGGCATATCACCGTTTGTCCGAGGTTGTCGCAAGCAACATACTTCGACTCATCGAGTGACACAAAGCCGAAGGACTACGATAGATTCAAGAGAGTTCTAGATGATGCTCTACAAGTCTACGTCGAAAAGGGAGGCAAATTCTCCAAGGGGGGGCAAGAACCAAGGATGGAAAACATGTGTTCATGCACCACACGAAGTTCCCCTGCGCCAAGCAGCCGACCAACAGTGTGAAGGAGGCCTTCTACATCCTCCATCACATCAAGGGGTTCATGCGGGATTCACGGGTTGAGGCGCTGCTAGCTAATCTTCGACACTAGGCCACACAGTTGGCGGCGACCTATGATGCAGACCTTATGGAGGACTTCTGGCGCATCCAGACTCAGCTCTGCCAAATCATCCATGATGATGTCGAAATGAAAGGGGGGCCATGTACGTGCCCATCATGTTGAGTAACCGCGCGATCGAAGAACGCCTCGACATGCAGCACGACACCAGGACGTTCATGACGAGAGAGGGCATGACCCTGTTCCCGTGAGGTCTACATTATGTGTGTGTGCCTATCGTTTGTGTGTTGTGTGTGTGTCGTGTCGTAGACTTGACTATCCTCGTGATGTATTTCCGAACTATCATTTGACGTGTGTGTCGTAAACATTATTAACTACCCAGGGCTAGTAAAACCCTTGACGGTCGATGTTGTACTTGCTTATATGATAGTCATCGTCGGTGCTATATTTTATTTTATGTTTATGAATCATTGCTCATTTCTCTGATGCATGTCTTGTTTATGCATGCCTTGTCTACAGAGATGGCGAAGTGGTACGTGGTATATTGGTGACACCACCGATGCTGGGAGGGTGTGAAAGAGCAGGGATAACACTATGGCTAGTTTGAGGGAGATTCCGGCGGAGCCTAGTCCTCCAGCCCACCGGAATCTCCCTCAAACTGGCCATATATGTACTACCTAATATGTGAAACACGATGGTGTGGGAGAGCAGGGACAACACTACGGCCAACTTCAGGCAGATGCCAAAGGATCCAGTCCTCAGGCATCTCTCTGAAGCTGGCCATAAAGGCACTCCCTAATATGTGAGATTAGTTAGCTCTCCGACATATTTTGATCTAGCTAGACAAGTTATAAACTGCAAGATGGTGTGCGAGAGCAGGGACAACACTACGGCCAACTTGAGCGAGATGCCGGAGGATCCAGTCCTCAGGCATCTCGCTTTAGCTGGCCATAAGGGCACTCCCCGTCCAGCCGAAGGATAGTATCGTTCAACAGAAGATGCTCATGATGCACAACAAACCGGATATGATCGTCATCGGTGCTATATTATATTATTAGTTATGAATCTTTGCTCATTTTTCTGATCATGCAAACATGTTTGTAGTTTGCCATTCTTTTCGGTGTATAACATATACTACATGTATGTCTACAGAGATGGCAAAGTGGTACGTGGTATACAGGGGTCAGGTTCCAGGGGTCTATGATGAGTGGGAGGACTGCCAGGCACAAGTGAACAACTTCAGCGGCAACATCTACAAAGTCTACAAGAAAAGAGAGCTGGCGGTAGCCTCGTGGAGGAGATACATGTGGAAGAAGAACCGGATGAAGCTCATCATGGTCTCGTTGTTGCTCCTCGTCGTCGCCGCTATGCTCTATTCGATCATAGTCTAGAGTGATAGCTCTATGCATGTGTAATATGATGATCGAATTTGTAATGTGATCGACCGAATTTTTACTACCACACTTTGTGTAATAATCTAATAACACTTGAATTCATATTTGATGTATTTCAACACTTTGGATTACTATCATCTTAGATTATTTCATACTTGAATTCGTATTTGGTATATTGTTGTATATAACTGTTGTATATAACTGCTGTATATACATGCCGTATAAATAAAAAATACACCCGAACACTCAGTGGCGCACCATGTGCATGTGCGCTGCTGATAATATCCGTGGCACATGGCTTCGTGGTGCGCCACTGAACACCCTACTAACTGTGGTGTGCTTGTGCGTGTGCTGCTGGTAATATCCGTGGCGCACGGAATGGGGGTGCACCACTGACTTCCCTACTATCCGTGGTGCACGTCCTAGTGCTCCACTAACTACTCTGCTATCAGTGGCATGATATCAGTGACGCACGCCCCGTGTGCCACGGACTTCGTTTTTGGTGTTCCAGTGGTAAGCATTTTCCCACTAGTGATTGTTACAGACCGTTCGATCAGGGAGCTTGGATGATTGGGATGGTTCTTCATAAGAGCGATCTGCGAGTAGGCTGTTCTGCGACATGATTGGCCATGCTTACTGTTCGCTTGCTCTAGACAAACTAGCAATACCACGCGCTCACACTTCCCAGTGTCACGTGTTCTGTGGGACCACCTTCCAGTGTCATGTCCCCTTTACTTCTCTTCCTCCCTATACTTCTCTTCCTTTCCCTCAAAGCCACTTTCCCCACTTCTCTTCCATCCTGCCGTAGCCGCAAGCCGACAACACCTCCAGCGATCTCTCCTGCAGCCACCCCAGTCCCCCACCCCACTTTCTCCATGGGTTCAAGGGCCATCTATCTATTTTAATCTTGATCTACTCTGATTATGGATGCATGTATGATGTGTTAGGCCAACTAGACGTTATACGATTATGACTATAACGGTTTAGCGGAGGGAGATAGTCCTCCACTATGTGAACAGATGTGCCTGCTAAATTTGTAGCATTCGAAGGACACAACGTAGGCAGGAGGTTTTTAGGGTGTCAATGACAGGATGCAATGTTGTCACACAGAAGTTGCGGTGTTGTCAAATGGGTAGATCCAGAGTGTCCCAAATCGATGCAGATAACGATGGACAAACTATGGGATATGACTATTGATTTGAAATAACCCATAGTTAGCTCAATTCTTGAGAGTGCTGAGATGAATTTATTTGACCATGTTGACACAACCAAGCTTCACCGAGATCTCAGGAGGGTGCAAGACAAGGTTAGCAAAGTCGAGAAGGAGAGGGACGTGGCGTTGGCCCTTGATACATTGCAAATGTATCTATAATTTTTGATGTTCCATGCTTGGTTTTATCTACTTTCTTGTGTTTTGTCCACACTTTGGAGTACTTTTCATATGATTTCTTGGACTAACCTATTGACAAGAGCCACAATGCCAGCTGCATGTTTTCTGCTGTTTTTGGTTCCAGGAAGTCAAAAAATGAATATTCTCGGAATTGGATGGGACAAAAGCCAAAGTCGCTATTTTACCGGAAGACATCTACAGCCAGAATACGAGATGGAGAAGGGCTAGGGCCTGGCCACACCACTTGGCCGTGTGGCCAGGCCTGGCCCACGCCAGGGGGTGGTCTGGCTGACCCCAGCAACACCTCGGCCTCTCCTTCTGCCTACATATTGCCTTCGATACCAAAACCCTAAGTACCCGATCAAAAATCCACGAAAGAGTCTGTAGCCACCGTCATATCCATCCCTAGATCGGGAGGGATCTGAAGCTCTTCCCGGCACCCTGGCGGAGAGGGGAATTCACCCTAGAGGCCTTCTTCATCATCATGCAAGCCTCCGGTGTGACGCGTGAGTAGTTCATCTCTGGACTACGGGTCCATGTAGTAGCTAGATGGATGGTTCTCCTCCTTTGTGCTTTCATGTTTAGATCTTGTGAGCTCCGTCCATGATCAAGATCATCTATTTGTAATCCATACATGTTGTGTTTGCGGGGATCCAATGGATATTGAGATGCTATTTCAGATTGATTATTATTTTTCATGTCTTTGTTATTTGTGATCTTGCATGCTTTCCGTTGTTAGTATCTATCTTGGCCAAGTAGATGCTAGCAACTCCAAGAGTTAGTATTTACGCTCGATAGTGGGTTCATGCCTCTGATAATTTGGGGAAGTGACAGAAATCTCTAAGGTACTATATGTGTTGTTGCTACTAGGGAGAAAACAACAATCCTTTGTTCATAGAACAATCATATTGTTTACTTTACACGCAATTCGTAAAGCAATAATCTGTTGCTTGCAACTTAATACTGGAGGGGGTTCGGATGATAACCTGAAGGTGGATTATTAGTCATAGATGCAGTTGGATGGCAGTCTATATATAATGTTGTAATGCCCAATCAAGTCTCAAAGGAGTCAAGATGATTAGTATATGCTTGTATGCTTTCTTGATGTTTTTCAATTGCCTCGCTGTAATTTGTTCAGCCAGCATGTTATCTATCTTAAGGAGAGCCACCTCTAGTGAACTATGGACCCCGGTCCTTTCTTTTACATTCAATCTACAAACTGTTTACTGCTTGTGTTTACTTTCTGCAAACTATTACTTCCTTCCATTCGATATGTTTAATCCTTTGTTTTCAGCAAAACCGGTGAGATTGACAACCTCATCGTAAGTTGGGGGAAAAGTTCTTTGGTTGTGTTGTGCAGGTCTCCACGTTGCTGCTGGCACCGGTAGTGCGTCCTGCCAACGTTCATCTAGCTACACCTTTGGGGTGTTTCCTTGCTCCTACTAGATTGATAACCTTGGTTTCTTACTGAAGGAAAACTTCCTGCTGTGCTCATCATACCTTCCTCTTAGGGTTCCCCAACGATCTCGATATATTTGGGCCATCAACAACTTTTTCTGGTGCCGTTGCCGGGGAGTCAATGACATCTTCACAAGGGGAGTCCCTCATAACCAATCTCTTTACTTTGTTATTTTTGTTTTGCTTAGTTTACTTTTGCTTTGTTTGCTTGTTTCTTTATCAAAAACAAACAAAAATTAGTTCCTACTATAGTTGTTATTTTCATTGGTCTATTATTGTCTTGCTTTATCATGCTTTCTATCAATGGTTGGTTTCTTTGAAACTGAATCTTATTCGCAAGGTGGGTTCACGGAAGAACAAAAATATTATTATAAGGAACACCGCTTGTCACAAAAAGGGAAACACTTATGGGAACAAATTGATAAATTGTATACCATTGCTATAAACATGTGCTCTACTTATAGTATTACTTATTGCTTTGATAAATCTTGTTGTTGTAGGAGGTATAAACACCTCCCTTTTTAATGTGAGTATAATGATAATGTTACCATATCTTCTTATGTTAAAGGGAATTATGAATTTTATGATGTGGAACAAATTGAATAATTTATTGCTTGGAAGGGTGCATTTGAACTTGCTAGTTTGCTTGAAAATACTAATGATTCACCTTATAAATATGAGGTTTATGATATACTTAAATTTTGCTTTGATAATTACAAGGTAGAAATTGGCTATATTCTTGAATATCTTGATAGATGCTCTCCACCAATGGAAGAGACTAATGCCTTGAAGTAGCCTATGGAAGAAGAAATTGCTGAAACTGGAAGCTCATTGGATGAAAAAGAGGAGGAGAGTGATGATCAAGAGGAGGAAGAATGGATCTACCCATCCCTACCTACTAATGAGAGTAACTCTTTACCCCTTACATTATTTGATTGTCCCCCATGCTTACCAAAGGAGGACGAATGTCATGTTTCTGAGGATTCTATTGAAAATATTTATAATAAAGCTCTAGTGTTTGTAGATCATGAAAAGCATGATTTATGTGAAAGTTATATTGTTGAGTTTATTCATGAGGCTACTGAAAATTATTATGAGAGAGGAAAATATGGTTGTAGAAGTTTTCATGGTATTGAAACACCTCTCTATGTGCTAACAGTTTTGAAGTTATTCTCGTTTTATCTTCCTATGCATGTCACTTTATTCTCTGTGAAATTATTTGCATATGAGATTCCTATGCATAGGAAGTGGGTTAGACTTAAATGTGTTTTGAATTTGCTTCTTGATGCTCTCTTTTACTTCAATTCATATTTTTTATGTGAGCATCTTCTCAAACTATCATGCCTAACTTAAAGGCGTTAAAGAAAAGTACTTATTGAGAGATAACCCAAAAGTTTTAGATGAGTCTTGAAAGTTATTACCTCAGTAATAACCGCACCTTATCCTTTTTATTTGCTTTTTGTGCCAAGAGTAACCTCTAATGAGAGAGAGAAGTAATGATTGGGAAAGTTGCTGTCCCGAAACAGATTTCTGTGCTTCACCGTAAAACTTCGTCTAAAGTCTCTGAACGTCCTTTTGAGGCGTGAATTTTTGTGCTTCTGCCCCAGGTCGTTATCTAACTTTCGTTATTTCAACACTTTTTGATTTGAGCAACATAAGGTCTTTGAAAAAATTCGTATTTACCTGCTGGTCTGTTTTGACAGATTTCTGCCATTTTCTGCATTTGCTTCTTGTTGGTTCCTTTTTGAGTTCTTTTGGTGAATTGAGATTTTTGAGGGAAGTGCTACAGTAGCTAGTGTTTTAATGGAAGTTTTATTGGTGTTATAACTGAACCTAAAGACTTATTATCTTGAGTGCACTAATGTTGCTAATAAAGATTGTGTGAAGTTTTGTATGAAGGAAAAATTTCAGGTGTATGGAAGGAATGAGATATGAGATGAAAGATGGACTAAAACTCAAGCTTGGGGATGCCACGCGTGTCACCCCAAGAAATATCCAAGAAGTACAAGTGTCAAAGCTTGGGGATGCCCAAGGCATCCCCCTCTTCATCAATAAAAACCCAGGTTTCTTCCAAACGCTTCATTTTTTGTTTCATGCACAGTTGTGTTATTCTTGGAGCGTCTTCTTTTTCGTTTTTGTTTTGGTTTTTTGTTTGCTTGGTTTGCTTAGTTTGCTGAATAAATTGGTTGGACCCCCTCTTTCATACATTGGTTTGCAATTAGTTTGGTTTGGTTTGGAAAAGAGTAGGAAAGTTCATGCTTAAGTGGTAAAGAGAGATTGTTTTTGATTGTGGCCTATGCTTTGTCATGCCATGCTTGATATTGTTTTGGCTTTATGCTTAGTATTATTTGCTGTAGCATGACTTGTTATAAACAATTCAGATTGCTTAATGTGCCTTGGATGAATCATGCGTTGTTTTAGCATATTAAAGCGTAGTATAGTGGTATTCTCCTTTGATGCTTTATTTGGGTTGACTTGGTGCATGCTCACACCATGTTATGACTATCTCAAGTCACCATAGCCTTTATGATCATTTAGTTTTCAACTTGTAGTATCACTTTATGCTTTGATCAATTTTTTTTGTCGCTTTGCATGATTATGGCCATTATTGCTCTCTTAGTTTGTCGCTCCCAGTCTTTTGCTAGCCTCCACAACCAAGTATGAGTTCCACTCATGCATCCAACTCCTTAAACCAAGTTATTCCAAAGAGTCCACCATACCTACCTACTAGCATATGCTATTCCAAGTATATTCATGTTTTTGTTTACCTTCCAAATTAATCTTGTTATGAGAAAACTAGTGATTAAAGCTCCCACGAACTTGATGGCACACTTTACTTTTTGCATTTAATAAACTTGAACCATTGGGTCCTTCTTTGTTGCGTATATGCTTGCGCTTTATAAGTTGAAATTAGCAGAACCATGTATCATGGGAACGCTTTGAACATTGCACGTGTACTTTGTACCCCGTTGATATCATGTTCTTTTGCTTATGGATCCCGGCGGTGTGAAATAAAAGTGGAACTTGTAAGATCATGGAGTTTGTATGTGTGTTAGAGAAATGCCTGGGCCGCTAGCCTAAGCCATGCCTAATCATGGTGGAAACTTGCAGCATAACCATAATGAGCACTCTATGAAGCATCCTCAATAAAAACCTATGCAAATAGCAAATAAAAAGATCGCTGAGATGCTCATTGCCTGCTTGCCTTGTCATTTTGATTATGGGATAACTCATGTATCATGTGCAAGGGGTACCCCGTTGGCAGTTCTTAATGATACACATATACTTACAATGACAAGATCTTACTCGTGACTGAAGTTGAGTAGCTGTCGTGGTGGTGTCACGGCAGATGCCATGGATAGGCTAAAGGTGGGGACTAAATGCACTAGGGGAATCCAGGGAGGGATAGTGAGGTGATTCCTCACACAGAAGCTTTGTATTCGATTCACTTCACAGATTACAAGTGCTCCTAGAGCTGTATTGGGGAGAGGAGGAACAAGGAACTCTCTTACTCTCACCACCAGCTAACCTGTACAAGACCAACTAGAGATCAACCAGTAGAACCTAACCCTTTCTACAGAGTCCCTAGCCCTCCTTATATAGGGGTGGCTAGGTCTCCACTTAGGGCATACGTGGAGGCATATTCCAGGGAATAGGCATCCTCCCAAAATAGCAAACCGACCGGGGTGCTTTTCCCTCGTGTCTCCCATGCAGAGGCTACGTGAGCCTCTGCGGCGCCTGCGTCAGCCGACACGGGCGTCGTCACCTCTATCGGCCATGCCTCGGTGGTCCTTCCCCTGTCCGCTTCGCTCATGTAGTGCGTACCAGGGTTACTTTTGACCAGCGAGATTCCTTCCTTTTGCTAGAAGCTTGCTATGAACCGGATCGTGGAGGATCCGGTCACACCTGTTCCTGCATACAAGTTAGATTTATCTATCCGGCTCACTGCTTAAGTCGGATGAGACTCAGTTAGGTGGACACCCCCTGGTCCGGGTTACCCGAGATTAAATCTGCCTTGAGGTAACTCGCCAGCATTCGCTTTCACCTTGCCGCACTCGCTAACTACGCCTTTATACCCCGGCGTGACCCTACCCGGGGGGTATCCCCCCAACATTAGTCCCCGAAGCTGGTGCGGTCTTAGTTGCCTTAGCCGCTAAGGCCACAGCAGGTTCAATTCCACCGAGCTTTGTGCTCCTTCTCTGAGTTTCCTCCTTATCTCGGATTCTTTGGATTTACTTTCCCTTGGCAGATTCCGAGCTTTCTCTCGCCTGCCGGGTTACCACCTTATCTTGGATCCCATGGGTCTACTTTCCCTTGGCACATTCCAAGTTCTCACTTGCTGGCCGGGTTACCATGGTCTCATCCGGGTCTTCTTTCCTTCTCTCGTACGCTAACCCACGTGGAGACTAATCATTAGGTTGCCTCATTTTAAGGGCCAGCCACAGTAACCACCGCAGTAATTGTCAGTTATCACTACGCGCGGGTCACGTCACGCCTGCCTCCTTGTTAATCGCATCAATGCGTCACGTCATGGGATCAGCTACACCCTATGGCCTTCCGTGTGGCTTGCTGCTGATGGGTCGATGCGGGCTATACACGGCCACACTGTGTGGCGTACCCTCATGACACGATCCCACTTCCCCCTTGAGGGGGTGGTTAAATAGGGGAGGGGGCACCCCTTAGGTCTTTTCCCCCTTCCGCGCCCCTCTGCCTCTAGCTCTTCTTCTTCGTCGTCTTCCACGCGACAGCGCCGCCGCCACTACTTCTAAGTAGCAGCGCCGCCGTTGCACTGCTTCCCCACGCCTCTGCATCGCCGCCACCGCTACACACCTCCTCCGCCACGGGTCGTTGTCAATCTAGGCCGTTGCCCCCCACCGCCGCTAGCGCCAGTGAGGGCAGCGAACACAAGATGATGAGAGAGGAGCTTCGCCGTCGCCGAGCAAGAGATGGAGGAAGACACGCCACGGCGGACCGTGGTGCGTGGGCGGGTCTGGTACGCCAAGACGACCTGGACTGGCTCTACCGCACCAGGCGCATCCCCTCCGGAGTCATTGCGCGCCTTGCCTCTGCCGAACTCGCCCCCTCACCCAATCTGGGTGAGTTTGTGGTGTTCTTGTCACACTTCCAGCGGGGGTTTGGTTTACCAGTTAGCGACTTTTTCCACGATTAGTGTAATACCTATGAACTCCAGCCGCATCACCTTCCTGCCAACGCCATCACTTCTCTCTCTGCTTTTGCCTCTACGATCGAAGGCTACGCCGGACTATGGCCCACGAAGGAGCTATGGATCCGGTTTTTTGGCCTTTGTCGTAATGTAATTCCGAATGTAGATTTAGAGCCGGAGGATAAACAGCTTACGCAGTTCGGCGCTGCATCCATTTCACCTTGGAGGTTCTCTGTCTTTCCCCGGGTTACCGGTCTGGATTCCTGCAAAGGATGGGCCCGGACCTTCTTCTATGTTCGGAATGAAGGCACTGAGGATTTGATCCGGCTTCGCCCCTATGCTCCGGGTCCTCCTAACCTGGAGTTATGGGACGTTGTCCCCAAGAAGCCCACCGTCTTGGCCAACCAGGTCAATAAAAGGTTCACGGAGCTGAAGGATCTCGGGTTGCGCAACAAGGACGCCATTATCACCTTCGTCCGCAACCGGATCTCCCCTCTCCAGAAACGCACTCACAAGGTGTGCCACATGAGCTGGGGCCGCGACCCCAACCGGACTTCGTCTATCGAGCTGAGCAACATAGAAATCTATCGCTGGGTCAAGGCCCTCTTCACCACCCACAAGGACTTCTCCTCTGAGTGGACGTGGGGAATTGAGCACTACTGCTGGGATAGGCTTCCTCCCGTGGTAAGCTTTGTGCCACATACGCTCTCTAAATCAGATCTTATATCGGTTGCTGTTGTATTTTAACTCCGTTGTCTTTTTTCTCCTTTAGCAATTCCTTCAGCAGACTATCGAGGATGGCACCAACCCCACCCTCAAATGTGCGCCTGACAGGGAGAGCTCGGACGAGGAAGAACCGGACCAGGAGATGTTCCTCCCAATGTCCGACGTGACCAAGCGACCCACCGGTAAACTCTCTTCTATTAGAGATTGGCCCGACGATGAAGATGACTCGGATATCAAGGTGATGGAAGCATTTGACACTGTCCCCCTTTCTTATGCTTTTCCGGCATCAGCTAACCCCGATGGGCAGATCCACGAGGACCCTCCCCTTGTCGTGGGTGACCCTGTTCCGGTTGCGTCGAAGAAGAAAAGGGAAGCCGCATCCACTTCATCCTCCGGACCTTCTCAGCTAACCAAAAGGCGAAAGAAGTCCAGGGATAAGACTGCCTCCAAGCCTGCAACCAAGGCCCCAGCACGAAGGGCTCGGAAGCCCAAGGAGCCGCTGACCTCGGATGCATAAGCCTCTTTTTCCCTCTGCCATTTACTTGTTCTTGCATCGTTATAGTTACTCATCTGACATTATCTGATTCGGCAGAGCTGCGGTGGAGGTCCCCCAGAGTGGATCTAGCATCACTTCGCCGCTCCGACTCAGCCCTTCTCCCCCGCGTGGCGATGAATCACGCCCGCTGAGCCCTATTCCAGAGGGTTCAGCGGCTGCTCCGGGTTCCAGCCCACCTCGTCAAGAGGGGGGCAACCTTGGAGCGGGGGAGACGGACCCAGCCGAGGTAGCGGCATCCACCACTTCGGCTCCGCCACAACCAGTCACTACCGAGTCTACTTCAGTACCTCCTCTGAAGAAGAAAACAGCACCAGCACCAACTCCAGCGCCAGCAGCCAAAGCAGCAACACCGAGCCCCTCTGCCTCGTCCGAGTCTTCTTAGTCTCGGCGAGAAAGCACCCAGGCAGCTCCCAAGGGTAAATCTGCTGCAACCACTTCCTCCTCTCAGCAGCCCAAAGGCAAGAAAGCCCCTGCCGCCACCGTGGCGTCGTCCGAGTCTGGATAGCGCACTCGGCCCATGCTTGCCCAGAAGCCTCCAGCACCGAAGGACGCCCCTGCCGAGCCAGCTAATGCGCAGCAACTTGTTCTGCACACCAGTCCGGCCCTTGCTCAGGTTGAGAGGAGGGAAGCGCATGCCAAGGGCTTGGTGGCGCCCCACATGCTCAGCAGTGAGCGATATCCTCCGACCTTGATCGAGTTTATGAACAACTAGAACAAGGCGGAGTTCGTCTACAACGACGATCTCCCGAAGAAGTTCGGTCCCGCCGAGTTCTCTGCTCATATGAACACAGCCGCTAAGGCGATTAACCTCGCGGGTCGGATGATGGAGGTACGTTACTTCACCTTTTCCTTAGCATGTCGTAGATATTAGTGATATAACCATTAGTCCTCGAGCCTCCGGGGGAGTAACTTGTTACTCGGCCGGATGCTCCTTAGAAAACTAACGTAGCTCCTTGACAATTTCAAATATGCACACACACCTAGAGCCGGGTTAAGTTCCACTTGGCCCGGATCTTGCACACTTCGAATATGCACACACCTAGAGCCGGGTTAAGTTCCACTTGGCCCGGATCTTGTACACTTCGAATATGCACACACCTAGAGCCGGGTTAAGTTCCACTTGGCCTGGATCTTGTACACTTCGAATATGCACACACCTAGAGTCGGGTTAAGTTCCACTTGGCGGATCTTGTACACTTCGAATATGCACACACCTAGAGCCGGGTTAAGTTCCACTTGGCCCAGATCTTGTACACTTCGAATATGCATACACCTAGAGCCGGGTTAAGTTCCACTTGGCCCGGATCTTGCATACTTCGAATATGCACACACCTAGAGCCGGGTTAAGTTCCACTTGGCCCGGATCTTGTACACTTCGAATATGCACACACCTAGAGCCGGGTTAAGTTCCACTTGGCCCGGATCTTGTACACTTCGAATATGCACACACCTAGAGTCGGGTTAAGTTCCACTTGGCCCGGATCTTGCATACTTCGAATATGCACACACCTAGAGCCGGGTTAAGTTCCACTTGGTCCGGATCTTGTACACTTCGAATATGCACACACCTAGAGCCGGGTTAAGTTCCACTTGGCCCGGATCTTGTACACTTCGAATATGCACAAGGCTTAAGCTAAATTTTTGTACTCTTTTCAGGTGACCACAAACCGCCGGAGCGCTGAGTTCCAGCGTCTCCTGGACACTCACAAAATGCTGCTCGCAAAGCACAATGCACATCTCTCTGAGCACGAGAAAAGGGGTAAGTTCTCTTCTTCACATTTTTCTGTTTTCCTTCATCTTTTTCTGCCGAACTAATCCTTCATTCGGTTTTCGTAGCTGGGGTGGAGGCTGGGAACAAGCTTATGAGGAAGAATCTGGATCAGATTAAGGGTAAGCTACTTTTGTCAGACCTTGATTTGCTTTCTATCTCCTTTTCTCCTTGGCTCGGCGAACATTCATACCTCGGCTTTGCCGGGTTAACAAACTATTTCAGTATCGCTGGAAGATAGTGTGCCCGTGCCTGATACGATGCTGCATTTTCTCGAACAAGCAGGGCAGCACCAGGCCGAGCTCAATAAGAAAGACGATGAGCTTTCCCTCCTCCGAACCAAGGATGACGAGATTGCCAAGTTAAAGGCAGAAATGAAGAAGATGAAAAGGCTGGCCAGGACTACACCGAAGAGCGCGAGCGCCTCAATCTCCAAATTGCCAAGGATCGAGAACTTCTCCAGGAGGCCGACGTCAAGCTTGAGTCGGCGAACGCTGAACTGGTGCAGCTCCGCAAAAGACGCGATGATTGTACCCAGGAATTGACCTGGATCCACAGCCACATTTTACGTAAGTTCCTTTTCCTTATCCGGCATATTTCTCCAAGTTACCTCACATGTCTTTTCATTACTTACTTCTCTTGTCCCGTTTTTAGGAAAATTTCCAGAGGGTACTCCCATTGCGAGCGCCGCCGTTGCCAATTTCTGCCGAGATAGGGGTACTCCCGTCGCTCCTGACGGTGAAGACATTCCCTATGACATGGAGGACCTGTTGGTCAGCCTATCATCTCGCGTGGAAATCATCAAGAACTACGGCAAGGATCTCCTTGACGTTGCAGTCCGAATCTTCAACATGTTCTGGCCTGGCGAAGACACTCCAGAGAGAATCGCAATTCTCGCTGAAAAGCTAACGGAAATCGAGACCCAGCTCGACCTTTGGAGGGAGTCCGCTGGAGGTGCCGCAGCTGAGACCGTTCTTCACCACATACTCACGTGGTATGAGAAGATCGACCTCAACCTCCTGACACGCCTGCGCACCAGATCCAAATGGACCAATGACCCGGAGTGGGTAGCTCGGCGCCAGGCTTGCGCCCATAGCCTCATTGAATATGCTCCCATTCATGAATGGACTGAGGGTCCGAGCTTCCAGGAAGCTGTTGGTGATGAAAATGCTGAGAACGTAGAAGATGGTTCAGACGAGGGTGAAGAGGACGATGCCTCGGATATCGAAGAAGGCAAAGATGAGGCCGAACTTCCTCCTCCTGCTGCTCCTTGAGTGAAAATACTTTAAAATTTATCAGATCCCCGGTATGCCGGGTGACATGGTTATACCCTACGGGTACCCGATGTTAGCCTACCTGGTCCAGCCCGAAGGAAGGCCCACTCGACGATCTGCCAAGGTCCATGACGCTCATGACGGTTCGGGTGGTACGAAGCCATGTGGACACGGACTCTCAAGCGTACAAGACAAGGAAACCTCAAGACTAGAGTTTGAATACAACTTGTAACCTACTCGTATTGGCACCCGAGACCTAGCCTCCCCATATATAAAGGCTAGGAGGGTCCAACGAGGGGGACGACGACTACACGCACACACACAATAGACAGATCTACAGATCTAGACCAGACTCATACTTTCGTACACGCATCCACGCCAGATCGAATCTGCGCATCCTGTAACCTTCGGTTCCGCCGTAATCAAAGAGCAGACAAGCAGGAGTAGGGTTTTCCCTCCGGGGGCCTGAACCTGGGTAAATCTCGTGTCCCCTGGTTGCTTGTCTGTTAACCGTGCCACGATCTCCAGCATCCCCATCTTCTCCAAAACCCAAGTCCATAACAATGGGCATTGACGAGATTAAACCTCGTCACCGGGTGGAATTGTATCCAGTACACATGTGATATTTTGCTACTAAGTTTTTATGCCGAATCACCTTGGGCGTAGCCCCCGAGTTTCATTTTCTTGTTCGTCCAATCTTCTGGCTCGGTTCGTGTCTACCTTGATTCGGTTTTACGACTTATGAGTCCGAGCTTCAAAAATTGTTTTAACAATACTTAGAAACTTTAGGCTCGGCTCAAAATAATTCAGCATAATAATTTGAAAGTAAATACAAGGTTAGTCCGAAAAACAAATGTCGGCTCGATTAAGTTCTTTTCCTTAGTCGTTTTTCATGTGCAACGCAATTCCAAACTTGTTCTCTTGCTTTCCATGAAGCCAATTCTTGTTGGACAGCAGCAAGTCGAAGAGTTGGGTTTTTGGTGCTCACACACTACTAATCCGAGTTAAGTAGAATAACTTACTCCAGCTGACGTATAAATAATAAAAGACAACAAATATTATTAAGGAAGTCCCCAAGTTACTGCTCGAGGTGCCAACATTTCATTGATAGGCTCATTGCCGGCATACATACCGACATATGAGAAGACTCGGATACATACACTTCTCTGCTAAGTGTAGAAAGGACGAAGTAGAGCTACATTCCACGGACGCTTAGATTCCTCGCCGGACCTGTCCGCCTTGTTCTTTTCCTGTGGCTTTGCATCGATAATATAATAAGAATCATTGTGCAATGCTTTGCTCACAATGAATGGCCCTTCCCATGGGGGGGATAACTTATGCATGCCAGCAGTACGTTGTACCAACCGGAGCACCAGATCGCCTTCCCGGAAAACTCGGGGGCTTACTTTCTGGCTATGATAGCGTCAGAGATTTTGCTGATATATGGCGGATCTGGACAATGCCAATTCTCTCGCTTCTTCCAGCAGATCAACATCGTTTTGCCGGGCTTCTTGCACTTCGGCATAAAGGTATATTCTTCTCGGTGATTCCTATATGTTCGTAAGAAAAACACCTGACCTTAGAAAATAATTCCAGTTTTTTGACTTTTAAGAATTCAATATATTTGTCTAAAGCTTTCTCTTTTGGGCTTCTGTGTATTGGGTGACCCTAGGCGAATCATGCTCTATGTCGGCTGGTAATACAGCTTCTGCCCCATATACCAGAAAAAATGGCGTATAGCCTGTTGATCGATCCGGAGTTGTTCTTAAACTCCATAGTACCGCTAGTAGTTCTTCTATCGAGCACGCTGCTGATCTTTGCAGCGGCTCAATGAGACGGGGTTTTATCCCGGATAATACCAATCCGTTGGATCTTTCCACCTGTCCGTTCGATGCGGGGTGGGCTACCGAGGCAACGTCTAGCCGGATCTTCTTATCCCGGCAGAATCGCGCGAACGCTCCTTCAGCAAAATTTGTACCATTATCAGTTATGATACTGTGAGGATAACCGTATCTCAAGATAATGTCTTTGAGAAATGTTACGGCCGTAGCTCCATCACATTTTCTTATAGGCTTCACTTCAATCCATTTTGTAAACTTATCCACCATGACCAAAATGTGAGTCATATTCCCCCTTGCTGGTTTGAACGGGCCAACCATATCCAAACACCATACGGCAAATGGCCACGTGATTGGTATGGTTTTGAGTTCCGGCATAGGCATATGTGTCTTGGTAGCATACCTTTGACAACCATTGCATTTTCTCACCAGATCTTCTGCTTGTTCTAAGGCACTTGGCCAGTAGAATCCATGCGGAAAGCTTTTGCCACCAAGGCTCGGGACGAGGCATGATGCCCGCACTCCCCTTGATGTATATCTCGAAGGATGTCAAGCCCGTCTTCCGGGTCAACGCATCGCTGGAGGACATTGGTCACACTCCGTTCGTATAGCTCGGAATTGATGATTGTGTATGCCTTTGCTCTCCTCTGAGTTTGCCTGGATAACACCTCCTCAGTGGGTAACGTTCCATCTTTCAGGAATAGAAATATAGGCAGTGCCTAGGCTGGTATTGCTCGCACAGGGAACACATCCTCATCAATTTCCATCTGATCCACCAGCATAACCTCAACCGGATCACGCTGAGCAGTCCCCGGGTCCTGCGAGGCAGTCCCCAGGTTCGCTGAGGCAGTCCCCGGGTTTGCTGATACAGTCCCCGGGTTTCGCACACTACTTCCCATGTCAATGTCCATGGGCACAGCTCCGGATTCTGTATCTTCCGGGATTGAGTCGGTTCCTGGGAATGGCCTGATGGACGGTTTTCTGAGGTGTTCCAATGCTACACCCGGTGGAATTGCTTGTCGAGTTGATTCGAGCTTCGACAGCATGTCGGCAGCCTCATTTTCCACCCGGGGTACATGGTAAAATTCACATCCCTCAAAGTAACCAGATATCTTCTGCACATGAAATCTGTACAGAGCCATGTTTGGATCAACAGCGTCCCACAATCCCTACACTTGCTGTATTACCAAATCCGAGTCGCCAAAGCATAGTATCCGACGTATCCCAATCTCTTTTGCCACTTTGAGCCCATGCACAAGTGCTTCATACTCAGCGACATTGTTTGATGCCGTGAAATGGATCTACAGCATATATTTCAGCTGGTCCTTCTTTGGCGAGGTAAGCACAACTCCGGCGCCTAGCCCGGTTTTTGTTTTTGACCCGTCAAAATGCATCCTCCAGTAGTTCGGATCTGGTGGCGGTGGTTCATATTGTACCTCGGCCCAGTCCACAAAAAAGTTAGCCACAGCCTGAGACTTGATTGCTTCTCTTCTGTCATATTGTGGCGCATAAGGAGCTAGTTCAATTTCCCATTTTGCAATTCTGCCACTCGCATCTTTGTTACTCATTATCTCGGATATGGGAGCTTCACATATTACTTTGATGAGATGCTCCTCAAAGTAATGCTTTAACTTCTTAGCTGCCAAATAGACACCATATGCCACCTTTTGATAGTGTGGGTAGTTCTGCTTTG
Organism: Avena insularis; assembly: GCA_023614405.1. Taxonomy (NCBI): domain Eukaryota; kingdom Viridiplantae; phylum Streptophyta; class Magnoliopsida; order Poales; family Poaceae; genus Avena; species Avena insularis. The sequence goes on from CM042690.1 coordinate 512,444,302, forward strand.
AGGCAGATAACACCTCGCTCAAGTAATACACTGGCCTTTGCATCGACTTACCCTCTTCGTCGCGCTCTACCACAATCACTGCACTTACAACTCGGTTGGTTGCGGCTATGTAGAGCAACATTGGCTCCTTGGATAGTGGAGAGGCTAACACTGGTGCAGTGGCTAACATCTTTTTTAAGTGGGCAAAGGCTTCATCAGCCTGTGGCGTCTAGACAAACTTATCTGACTTTTTCATGAGTTGGTAGAGAGGCAATGCCTTTTCTCCCAACCGACATACAAACCGACTTAACGATGCCAGGCAACCAGTGAACTTCTGGACATCATTAAGACACTTCGGCAGTTCCATCCGTTCAATGGCCCGGATCTTAGTTGGATTAACTTCGATACCTCGGCTGGAGACGAGAAATCCGGGTAATTTTCTAGCCGGGACACCGAAGGTACATTTTTCCGGGTTAAGCTTCATCCGGAACCTTCTTAAGTTCATGAATGTCTGCCTGATGTCGTCAAGGAGCGCTTTTCTTTCCTTGGTCTTGATAACCACATCATCCACATACACTTGTACATTTTGACCTATTTAGTCGTGCAAACATTTCTGCATACATCTTTGGTACGTTGCCCCAGCATTACGTAAACCAAACGGCATGGTGCGATAACAATAAGCCCCATACGGGGTGATAAATGCAGTCTTTATTTGATCATCCGGATTCAGAGGTATCTGGTAGAAACCAGAATATGCATCAATGAATGACAATAGTTCACATCCAGCAGTTGAGTCTATGACCTCATCTATCCTCGGCAGTGGAAATGGATCTTCTGGACACGCCTTGTTCAGGTTCGTGTAATTGATACACATACGCCAAACCACTGCCACATTCGGATCATCTTTCTTCTTCTCCACCAGCGCCGGATTAGATAGCCAATCCGGGTAAAGTACTTCCATGATAAATCCTGCTGCTAGTAACCGAGCTATTTCATCTCCAATGACTTTTCTCCTATCCTCGGCGAAGCGGCGGAGAGGTTGCTTCACCGGCCTTGCTCCGGGTCTCACGTTCAAAGAGTGCTCGGCCAACTCCCTCGGAACACCTTGCAAGTCCTGTGTGGACCAAGCAAAATATCCCGATTCTCACGAAGGAAGTGGACGAGCTCGCTTTCCTATTTATCACTCAACCCTGCACCAATTCTTACGGTGCACTCTGGGAACATGTCATCAACAGGTACTTTCTTAGAATCCTTTGCGGCTTGGAACGAAACGCTACCATGCGGGTTACTCAACGCCGGCATATACTACTGCGCGAACTGAGCTAATGTCGCCACCTCTTGGATTTTTCTTTTCTCTTGCACAATCACAAGTGACTTGGCTAAGTTAGACCCGGCTGAGGCACACTCAATGGAACGTCGGAAATCTCCAGCAATGGTAATCACCCCATTTGGCTCGGGCAACTTCATCTTCAAATAACTGATGTGGCAGCTTGCCATGAACTTGTTCAATGCTGGTCTTCCGAGTAACGCGTGGTACGCACTTTCCAAGTTCACCACCTCAAACTCCAGATTCTCAGTTCGGCAATTATCTCTCGTGCCGAACAACACGTCAACCCGGAATTTGCCTATGGGCTCACAAGAAATGCTCGGTACAATACCATGGAAAGTTGTCCTTGTAGCCTAGAGCATATTCTCCGAGATACCCAACTTGCGCATTGTATCCGCATACATGATGTTAATGCTACTACCATTGTCAATCAGTACCTTGGAGAACCTCACATTGATGTTTGGCCCAATGAATGTCGGATCCAGCACTAACGCATACGAACCAGGACTCGGCATAAGCTTGGGATGATCATTGATGTTCCAGGTGATTTCCTGGTCCGACCAAGGCATATACCTCGTCACTGCGGGCATTACTGCATTGACCTCCATATGTCGGTGCTGCAAGCTCTTCCTATCTGTTTCCTCAGTGGTAAACACACAGTAACTCTGATGATGCTCCCTGTACTCATTCCTCCCCTCATTTCTGGGGTACCTCTGATCTGGCTGATGTTGGTTTTCTACTTGATGCACTACATCCCTTCTCTCATGATTATCATACCTCGTCGGAGGGGGAGGCAACATTAGCTGTTGCGCGTTTGCTCCGGAGAGCAATTGCTGCCGGGGTAACTCTTGCCGAGGTTGATCATTCTGGGGTGCCTGAGCATTCCCCGAACCACCTTGTTCTATCTTACGCATCCACTCACATTGCCTCGTTGTATGACCCGCTGGGTTACTCGAATTTGGCGTATGAAATTTACACGGCTGATCCAACATCGACTCATAAGTGTACCTCGGACGGTCCTTCTTTTCTTGCCACTGTTTCTTCTGCTCTGGCGTCCAAGTTTTCTTGCCATCATTCCTTGGTGTCCATTGTTGCCCTCCAGTTTTCTGACGTTGATTGCTCCCTGTTCCGGGCTGATCTTGATTCACAGCTGCAACTTGTTGCGAACTGTACCGGTGATCCGGTCTGTCATCTCTCCTTTTACCTCTGTAATCATTCCTCCGGGATGATCCGGCTCCATCTCTCTGGTAGTACTCCTCATTCGACTCGTTCGACACGAGCCTAGGTTGAGTCGGATCACCCAAAGCGTACGAATCAGCAATCCGGATCATTTCTGCCAAAGTGGTTGGCATTTTCCTTTGCAACTTCTACCACAGTTCGCTTGCATACCTACACCCCTGCGCAAACCATGCTATGGTCTGTGACTCTATCACACCCTCACACGAGTTTCGCACGGTAGACCACCGGGTTAAGAACTACCGGTCCGTCTCGTTCGGTCTCTGCTTACACATAGCTAGGGTCTGTGGCCTATTTGGCCTCTAATACGTACTTGAGAAATTGCTTATAAACATTTCCTCAAAAGCGATCCAGCAGTTAATACTTCCGGGCGGCAAATTGTTCAACCATACCCTTGATGGCCCCTCCAACATCTGGGGTACATATCTCACAGCCCATCGCAAGTTACCTGTAGCAATTTTCACAGCCGTAGCATAGTTTATCAACCAATCCTCCGGCTTAGTGCTGTCGCCATCCGTCTTCGTGCCTCTGGGTAACTGGAAGTTAGGCACCAGTGGCTCTTTCATGATCCGGGGTCCAAAACACGCAGGACCCGGAGGACCTTGACTTTCAATCTGCTCCGACCTATACAGCCGATCCAGTTTCAACCTGGCGTCGTCCGGCATCAGATCCCTGCTTCCCAATCTCGACCCTATCACATGATAGTCCAGCCTTGGGTATCCTACATTCACCATTTCCGAATCTCCATCGTTATACCGGTCTTGATCTCGTGGCACATCTCTCTGTTGCATACCTCGGCCGGCACTTTGCTCTTGCCTCGATATATTCCGCTGCTGCGGTTGTCCTGCCGAGTTGCGCTATCCGGCATTTCCATTAACAGCGTTTCCTTGACCGGCATTGCCTTGGTCATGGTTACCTTGGCCAGCTTCACCTCGGCTTACACTTCGTCGATCGTCATTTCTTTGTACCTCTTTTGCTTTCCCTGCCCTTGTCGGGTCATAAGGAACGATCTGTTTGTTTCTCCTGGCCGAGGTTACTACCTCTTCTCTCCTAGGACCACCAAGAGGAGACGATGCGGCTCCAGCGGATTTCTCCGGGTTACCCACCGCCGAATGAACGATCTTGGAGGCTGACTCTCTCGGGTTAGCCCTGAGCAACTCCTCATTTTGCCTGTTCGCGATCCGAACCAACTCATTGACCTTATCTTGCTGTCTCTGACGGGCTTCACCCGTTAGACCCTCTAACTCGGATGCAGCTGCATCCGCTGCTCTGAGGTTTTGCGGATATCAGACTTGGCAGCCTACAGACAGACAGTTCTCTGACTCCTCATTCCTATTATCACCCTCTTTGTTCATTTCACTTATGAGATTTATCCCCTTCACTTTTACGGCATCTACTTTATTTGCCTTTGCATACTCACGCAGCGTCATGTTCAACGACTGCTGAGCCGCAGCAATCTTTTTCGCTCCCTCTAGAATTTTCTGCCTAGTTTCCTCTAGCTCGGCATGTGCCTGCACCGGATCTACCACTGCTACTACCAGGTTTGCCAAGCTATCCATAGCTTCTCTCAGTACATTCTCAGGCCTCTCTAGTGGAGGACCTCTACTTTTCCTCGGTGCCTTAGGTGTTACCTCTGGATCTGGCGCCGGATCTTTGCTTGCGCCTGCACCTGGCGCATTCATCATCACCTCAGCACGGTCCGGGGAGCGAGTGATACGCGCCCCGTGAACCACGCTAAGGGGTGGCTCCCCTGCCTCAACGACGTGCCGCGGATGAACGCATGATACGTCCACAGCAACGTAGATCTTGTGCGCACCAAGCTTGACGAAGAGGCCGTTTCACGGAAGTGGGCGCGTGCCGAAGTAGCCACCGTTGTCGCTGACAAAGTCCAGCGCTCCAAAGCGCTGAACGAGCCCGGAGACGATGCGTTCGCCGGTGCTGATGAGGTTTCCTGTCAGGATCTTGACCCCTGCTAGCGCCGCTAGCCCCACGGTGGGCGCCAACTGTCGTGGTGGTGTCACGGCAGATGCCATGGATAGGCTAAAGGTGGGGACTAAATGCACTAGGGGAATCCAGGGAAGGATAGTGAGGTGATTCCTCACACAGAAGCTTTGTATTCGATTCACTTCACAGATTACAAGTGCTCCTAGAGCTGTATTGGGGAGAGGAGGAAGAAGGGACTCTCTTACTCTCACCACCGGCTAACCCGTACAAGACCAACTAGAGATCAACCAGTAGAACCTAACCCTTTCTACAGAGTCCCTAGCCCTCCTTATATAGGGGTGGCTAGGTCTCCACTTAGGGCATACGTGGAGGCATATTCCAGGGAATAGGCATCCTCCCAAAATAGCAAACCGACCGGGGTGCTTTTCCCTCGCGTCTCCCATGCAGAGGCTACGTGAGCCTCTACGGCGCCTGCGTCAGCCGACACGGGCGTCGTCACCTCTGTCGGCCATGCCTCGGTGGTCCTGCCCCTGTCCGTAGGTCTTCGTAGCCACCACACCACCCCCTGGCGTGGGTCAGGCCTGGCCGCGGGGCCAGGTGGTGTGGCCAGCCCCTGGCCCCTCTCTGTCTTGTATTCTAGCACTTGATCCCTTCTGGAAAAATAGACACTTTGGCTTTTGTCCCGTCCAATTCCGAGAATATTCATTTTCTGACTTTCCTGGAACCAAAAATAGCAGAAAACAGGCAGCTGGCACTGTGGCTCTTGTTAATAGGTTAGTCCAAGAAATCATATGAAAAGTACTCCAAAGTTGGAACAAAACACAAGAAAGTGGATAAAACCAAGCATGGAACATCAAAAATTATAGATACATTTGCAATGTATCAACATCCCCAAGCTTAACTCCTGCTCGTCCTCGAGTAGGTAAGTGATAAAAAGAAATAATTTTTGAGGTGACATGCACCATCAAAGACTTGATCAAGGTATTTGCAAAACATTCAAAGCTGGGATCAAAGTACTTCAATCATAGCATGAAAGACACAGTTGTAGCAATAGGCAAAGAAACTATGATGCAACATGAAGAGGCACAAACAAAAGATTCATGAATAATAATGCTTTGCAAGACATTTGTTTGTTTCACATAAAGAAAACATAGCATAATAGTATTCAGCTTGTCCCTCAATAGAGTAGAAAATATAAATGCATAGGACACCTTCAAAGTTCATAAGAGTGACTAGATACAATAGTTTCAAACAAGCAATAACAAGTTATGCATCAATCAACTAGTCTTGGGACAATGCACATAAAACTAAGAATGGCCACTATGCTCTCAAAGTAGTGCATAAAGATAGAAGGTGGAGACTCAATATAATGGTGGAAGAAAGGCCTTTTGTAAAAGGAAGTAGGGATTCAAGTCTCATAAAGAGCTTCCAAAAATTATGGTACTTATAGCTTTCAGCTCTCATTGCCCCTATCATAAGCATCTTGAAGGTGATTAAGGTTAAAGTGACACAACTAATAGGATATGCTTGACAAGTTATAAACCAAAATCTCATGCCCCTTACTTACGAAGACCGATCCTCATGCTACTCAACTTCAGTCATGAGTAAGCTCTTGTCATTGTAAGTATATGTGTATCATTATGAACCACCAACGGGGTACCCCTTGCACATGATACGGGAGCTTTCCCATAATAAAAATGACAAGGGAAGCAGACAATGAGCATCTCAGCGATCTTTTTATTTGCTATTTGCATAGGTTTTTATTGAGGATGCTTCATAGAGTGCACATTATGGTGATGCTGCAAGTTTCCACCATGATTAGGCATGGCTTAGGCTAGCGGCCCAGGCGTTTCTCACATACAAACTCCAAGATCTTACAAGTTCCACTTTTATTTCACACCGTCGGGATCAATAAGCAAAAGAACATAATATCAACGGGGTACAAAGTACAAGTGCAATGTTGAAAGCGTTCCCCATGAAACATGGTTCTGCTAATTTCAACTTATAAAGCGCAAGAATATACGCAACAAAGAAGGACCCAATGGTTCAAGTTTATTAGAGGCAATAAAGTAAAGTGTGCCATCAAGTTCGTGAGAGCTTTAATCACTAGTTTTCTCATAACAAGTGAAAGGTAGACAAAAGCATGAATATACTTGAAATACCATAAGCTAGTAAGTAGGTATGGTGGACTCTTTGGAAAAACTTGGTTTAGGGAGTTGGATGCATGAGTGGAACTCATACTTTGTTGTGGAGGCTAGCAAAAGACTGGGAGCGACAAACTAAGAGAGCAATAATGGCCATAATCATGCAGAGCGACAAAACATCATTAATCAAAGCATAAAGTGATACTACAAGTTGAAAACTAAAGTATCATAAAGGCTTATGGTGACTTTTGATAGTCATAACATGCTGTGAGCATGTGTGTAACTACCTCGGTGAATTACGCTCCTAGTTGCAAGCCTGGACGAACAGAAATGGTTGAAATAGTACGGTGGGGCCCAAATGCCACTCACAGGTAGACCTTTCGGCCGTCCCAACCATTTCCAAACATCGGGACAAGAACGGGCGGCGTAATCGGCAGGCGAAGGGATCAACTACATACATAAATGAGTATGTATGCAAGCCACCATACAACAGTACATCAGAGCCATTCCATCTAAAAAGAAAGGAAATATAGCAACGCCATACGGCAAGATCCAAATATCCTAGATAGATATAATAGTTTAGGATATCTCCTCATACATCAATCAACAGAGTATCAAGCGGAAGCGGAAGACAAAATCCGAGTACGGATAAGAAGCAAATCGGCATAAGATGCCCCATAAATAAACAGATCCCGCCCACAGATCTCACGGATCCCCGTTCCCGGAATCTCTACACCGAATGATCGTTGCCCACATCGTCCATCTCTTCCACCCAGTATCCATCTTGTGAGTGTACCTGTTCATCTGAACCAATAATTTATCGTGTAAGACCCTAGGGGTACTCAGCAAGTCTTTATGCCTCTAAAGGGACACAACACAGGGTGACGAATTGCAGCAAAAGATAAACCCTAGCAATTCTTGAGATACTCGCTAGCCATGCGCCTAAAGATAGATTGAGTGATGTCCGTGAATTATTAACAGTTATAACAGTTATAATGGTAATATCCACAGATCCATCCTCCTCCTCGCTTACCGACGAGGAAGCGGACGAACAACCCCCATCCGTTGGCAGTTTTATTATCCATTCCATGAGTATTGCACTATTTACTAGTCAGGTACCTAGTCTAGTCAAATTAATAGCGGTACTTTAGTTATGCTTGTCTATGATCGAGAAACTGTGCTCCAAGTCGTCTATAACCGCGGACACGGCTTTCAGAAAGCTTTACCCTGCAGGGGTGCACAAATAGCAACACACACTCAATATGCCTCGGAAAAACCAAAACAAAACCCAACGAGGCAGTCACGACAAAGCAATCACAGGATTCAGAAATATTTCAAGGGGCCACCCCATTGAGCTACCCGCAACAAAGTTAGCTGACTCCGAGACGGCCTCAAGGTTTGCGTCGGTGTGAACGATTGGGAACCGAAAATGTGGCTGGGCTTGTCGACACCGCGAAAACACTCCGCTTACCTAAACAGTACAGTGTGCTCCTCGCACAATCTTAAATAAAGCAGTAAAGCATGGCATAAGTACAGGATAGTAAAATAAAACCTCAAACTAGTTTGTGGCCCCAAGAAATAAGAATGAATCAAACTCTGGCTCAGGGGGGTTCATAAGCCTCCCGGATGTGGATAGCGCGAATATTCTTGGAACAGGAATCAAGTACTCGGGGTCTTACGGGACACAAGTGAGCCTGAAAAACCAAATAGCAAATATGGCTCACCGATGCCACTTTCATTAGTTATCCCATTACTACTCAGGTTAAGTTGTTTAGGTACCTCGTTATCCATCAGACACTCACATACCCTACACATGCTGTTCTACGACTCGCATGGCTCAAACAACTCCTGTAGTAATGGCTCATGGGATGGAGGAACAAGCTTCGGTGGGGTTTAAAAGTAAAGGCTATGCAATACTTGGGATTCAATTTAATGCAATCGCCACTCAATGATGCAAGAATAAGATAGAGGCAAATAGGTACTATATGTATGCAAGCATGTGGTAGTGCTTGCCTGGCAGCTCAGTTGAAGCGAGAGAAGGATCTGGGTGGTACTCCTGGGTGTCTTGATAAATCCCCTGCTCAGCGTCTATTCGAAGAAGAACCAAACAAACAAGGGCCAACATAAATAAAGTGCACAAGCATATGTATAGATGCGACAAGCAAACAATCATGCCATGATGAATGATGCACAATTTGCATGGCAATAAAGTAGCATGGCATGGGTGAGGTGTGGAATACAAGGTTAAATCATTTTATTGAGTTTTAACCACATTTTAACTTCATATTAGTTGCTGTATACTTTATATTTATATGATGCATGCTTCAAATCAAACCATGGAATGCATAAACAGAAAGGTCTCGTCGAGCTAATCATTTTAGACATATCATTTGTTAAATTTGGAGTTATAAAACAAAAGTTATTAATTTATTAAGACAAAAGGCATTTTGTTGTAATTTAAATAAACTTGGAATTTTAAATGTTCAAAATATATTTTGAAGGCCATATTTGAATTCCTCACATTTTTCTGATTTGAAAACATATATTATTTGTATTAATTGGATTTGTAATTCAAAAGTTATTTAAAAACAGAATTAAACTTGAATTTGAATTAATTTAAAAAGGATTTGAATTTAAACAGATTACAGAATTACTTTTGCTACCCAGTCGAATCCAGCCACTGCCACTGACAAATGGGCCATGGTGCTGACTGGGTGACACCGTGGCCGAAAAAGCTTTTTACACCGCAGCTGGACCTAGCCGCCGAGGTTGACAGATGGGTCCAGGCCAGGCACAGAAAACGTCCAAATGCCGGTGACACGTGGGCGATCTAGAGGACCTTGGGTCAAGAGGGGAAACGTTCAGGGGCCTTACTGCAAGATGAAACGGGAGGCTGACTGGTGGGGTTTCGCGGACTGCGGGTTCAGGCGGGAAAAACTGCAGGGGCCTCTGCGCAAAACGACGGCGGCTGTCGGATCTGCAATGCGCCGCCTGACCGCAGTACCGAGGAGATCGGCCGGAGTTTGGTCGACGTTGGCGAGAAATCCACGGCGATTCTTGCCAAGCCGCAAAAACCAAAGTTGAAGAGGGTTTTACCGGCTACAAGTTTTGTTCAGGTGGCATCTACTGGGATGGGCTGTGGCGCACGGACTTCGAAGCGGAACAGGCGGGGCCGGCTGCTGCTTCGCTCTTCTTCTGTCTGTCTGTAGCAGTGGCGTCGCGCGTCTTGTATGAGTGCTTTCGACGACGGGCGGCGACGCTACGGTGCACGAGCGAGGAGGGGGCCATGTCTGGGAGGTAGCGGGGCTCACCAGGGGCTCGTCGGTGGTGTTGGTTCGGGCAGAGGAGCCGGTGATCGTCGACGAGGCTGGCGGCCGGAGTTCTCCTGGTGCTCACAGACTCGGCGGCGGCGATGCTCCTCCGGCGAGGTCAGTGCTCCCAATGATTCAGGCGAAGCAGAGGGGGGGGTCCTGGTGTTCCTGGATAGCCTTGGCGTGCTCGGGAACTTCTAGAGGGCGAGGTGACCGAGGCTAGGGCTTAGGGGCATGATGGTGTTCATGGTGGGGAGGGGAAGGAGAAGGGAGGAAGGAGAGGGTCAGGGTTCCTCCAGATCTTGATCTGGGATGCCGCGGGTGGTTGGGGTGATAAGGGAGAGGAAAGAGGCACGTGGGAGGTGGTGGCCACCTTTATGCCAAAGAGAGGAAGTGGCTCGGTTTAGGCTAGGGTTTGGAGGGAGAGGGGGACCGGGGAAGGCACATGGGATGGGGTGGTTAGGTGGGGCGAGCTGGGTGGGGCCAGGTGACCATGTGGTGAGAGAGGAGAGAGGGGGGATGATAGCTTAGGGTTTGGTTTAGAGAGGGACTAGGGTTTAGCTAGGATGGGGTATGGGTTTAGATAGAAAGGTGAAGAGAGAGGGTGAGAGCTAGGTTTTGTTTCTGTTAAGATCAAGACAAGCCAAGCCATACCAAGCTCTAACAAAGCAAGGCAAGAAAAGAGGGGATGTGGTGATGTGGTTTAAGCATGATCAAAATAAGATCAAGCTAAAAGAGGGAGATAGAGAGAGAGATGATCCACCCAAAACCAAATAAACCAAAAGACAAGCTAAAGGGGTACTTGCATGGCCCATGCAAAATATTTATTACCATGTGGGTCCTTGTGAAAACAATATTATTACATGGCATTAATATTATGCATTCCCAAAATTGGAATAAAAGACAAGCAAAAAGAATTATAAGGATGCCCCATGTGGAGTAGATGGAGATGACCATATTTGAATAGAAATGGGACTTGCTAGTGTGTATGTGCTACTAGGTATTTAATAGCCCCAAAATGTTCCAACATGAGCATAATTCCATGATAAACCATATGGGAGCTAGGAAAAAGGGTCCCACTCACAAGGCATGCAAAGGTGGCCATGTGGCTCTCATATATCAATAATGTGAAAACAACATGATGCCAAGATGAGAGCATGTGGAATTATAATTGGATCCATCCCAACCCACATGAGCTAGAGGTAAAACCCAATAAAGTGCAAAAGCTCATATTAAGTTGGATGGTGGAATATAAGGTGGTGAAAAGAAAGGGTGGTGGAGTTAACTAAAAGATATGCCCCCAACTCAACTTGGGCATTAAAAAATATATCAATAACCAAATACAATATCAAGAGGCAAATACAATTAATAATGCATATGAGAGAAGAACCAGAACAAAAAGGGTTTTATATGATGCTCAATTGCAAGGTGGCATGATGACATGAGCATGATATATTTATGATGCAACAATTATATGTAGGAAGTAGCATTATACCTAGACTAGGCTAGTAGCATTGCAATTGTTAGACAATTGGGATGGTACAACTCTCCCCCACTAAACAAGAATCTCGCCCCGAGATTCCTAGGAAAAAGAAAACAACACAAGGATAGGCGGGTGTTCGAACGAAGGTGACCCTCACGTTCCCAAGTTGATGAACAACGGAAAGGTGCGACCACTACACCTTGCAAAACTTGCTAGACTTGTTGCGAGTCTTGCGTTTTGCTTTAGAACAACGGATAGAAGAGTTGAATGATTGTCGTGAGACAATAAGGATAGGATGGACATAGCTCCGGTTTTCTCAAGAAACATGATAAAAGGATAGAACCACTTGTGAAAGAAAGGACAAGATGATGTATCATGGATACAGAAAGGCACACCGTTAAGATTGAGGATTTGCTGATACGAGAGAGGATGAAAACTTTGTCTCGCCGGAAGAAAGAGCTAGGTTGGAGAGGTTTGGACCACTATGACAATAGCATCGTATCCTCCCTCGGATTTGAGAAATGAAGTACGGAGACAATATTGCCTTCAAACAATAGAGTTCCTTGATATCGACAGAAAGATTTAGTTAGACATCGTCGGCTCAGATTCTTGTTGCGCCGATAAGATCCAAAGAATCACGCAATTGAGGTGCGCGGATATAACTTCCAGAGGCGCATGTGAAGCCAGATCATGGTGGAATCCCGAGAAGCGAAAGATATGGAGGATCTGGAGTTTATTGTAGAGATACTTATTGCTTTCTTTAGCCTTGAGGCTATCGCAATAGATTTGCGGCTGATGGCATCAACCATAACTGGCTTTACCACAGAAAAGAATTGATGAAACAAAGAGAGAGATAAATTCCTTTCATCTTGTTTGGGGATATCAAACACCGGTAGAAAAATGAGGATAGAAAAGGGTTTGCGTTTTTTTCCACCAGATAACTGAAGATTTGCTCCGTGTAGGAAAAGACGAGATCACCAACAAGAGATTATTGATTACTTTCTTCGAGAGAGCACTCCGGAAAAACAAGGACGGAAGTAAAAGTATCGAGGAATAAAGGCCACTTCTAACTTCCGTGGAACGAGTGGAATCACATTAATTCACCAATTCAATGTACAAGAGCGAATGATAAGAGTAGTGGTATGGTAGCTACTCCATCCCGCACTCAAAGCATTACTCCGCACATGAATAAGAAAACCATGCAACCCAACTACCGAACAGACTGAAGGTATTGATAAGAAGAGCTTATGGAACTCCGTAAGAAAACAAGGATAGATGCAAACGATTCGCCGGATTCATAGATAGATAAAGATGATGATGTTGTCGTCATGTCTGAAGTACCAAGCCACCGGAAAGATATGAAGGAAGGTTATGGAGACCAACTGCAAGATTCCACAGATAAAGAAAAAGATAACACCAACTTGAACAAAAGGATTACGAAAGATCAGCAAAGTCTTCATGGCCTCCGGTGGATTGAGCATAGATGATAGAACGAGAGGGTTCAAAAGATCACTTAACGAGATAGGGGTGAAAGAACTCCATGTTGTTCTTGAAACGATTGAGATAGATTTAGCAGTCTTGAGGAAAAACTTTAGCGGATCGACGATGATAACTTGCCAACAAAGAACACTCCGGATTGGTTGAAGATGGAGGATGGAATTAGCAATGGACTTGCTGATTCCAGAATCGAAGCGATCTATTTAGCAGAAGGACGTGGCCGAGATAGGTGACTTCAAAAGTCAGAATTCTCACTTTGAGAACTTTGCACACAGGCAATGCTCACGAAGCTTGAGAGAAAGAGACACAGATGATCTTCCATGTCCTTCCATTGATATGGAATAGGTAAGCATATTATCAACATATACCACCATATATTAAAAGGATATTCCCAGAATATCAAGTTCAAGAGGCGGGAGAACGAACAAATGCTCGAAACACTTTCTGAGCTCAACGCTCTTGAAAGATCAATGTTACGAGTAAGGATTCGTGTTGAAGAAGATGCACTGGAAGAATAGATTATCTGGTCCTTCGGAAGAAAAAGAGCTGTCACCTGATTCACATTGTCGATCGGATCACCGGTTACAAGATAAAGAGGTCTTGGATAAAGATAAGATGATAGATCACCGTAGTGCCTTGAGAAACTCCGGATTGCCAAGGATGCTTGAATATGCATAGATATGATCACGGTGTACTCGAAATCACAGGAGATAACCTTATCCTCCAGATGGTGACGGTTGATAGGATTTTTCCATATTCCAATCGACACTTATCATGAGTGGAATATAGCTATGCCGAGAACCAAATTACAATCACCAGCATCGGATCGACACATGTTATGTAATTAGCCCAAGAGAAAAGGAGATGAAAAGAAACTCCAGGTTTAAGCGCCGGTGACAAAAGAATGAGTTAGCATGGACATGCTGATAAAAGGAAGATAGATAATGTTTCACACACAACTGAAAAGAGTGTGGAAGCACAGATGTATCAAAGAAAATTTTTCCGCATTTTTCGGCATTAAAATACCAATAGATGCGCAAAATCACTTATCAGGTAGAGATTAGCAACTGATGGTTTCACAGAATGTGGAGTTGCTAGAAGGAAGGACACCCTTAAGAAGATGGCACCGGTTAACAAGGAATCAGATAGATCGCGCCGGTTCTCAAAAGCCTGTCAGTATGGAATGTACCAACAGTTGATAACCAAAGGCAGATTATGATAACAAAAAGGATGCAACAGATAGATAAGGAATTACACACACACACACACACACACACACACTTTCTATGGTACTACGGAAACCCCGAACACGTGAATCCTAGTTTGAATTTTAAGAAGAGGATTGAAAACGTTACACTTCCTTACCAGAAAAGGGTGGGTGGGTAAGAAGAAAAGTGGAAGCAGTCCTACTCTCGCGTTTTGTTTTTCCCTAGTATACATAACTACCAAAAATATTTTCTAGACAGACAACGACCATTTGGCTGAGACCCTGAAGGGCGGGATGGCTCGGATACCAATTGTAACTACCTCGGTGAATTACGCTCCTAGTTGCAAGCCTGGACGAACAGAAATGGTTGAAATAGTACGGTGGGGCCCAAATGCCACTCACAGGTAGACCTTTCGGCCGTCCCAACCATTTCCAAACATCAGGACAAGAACGGGCGGCGTAATCGGTGAAGGGATCAGCTGCATACACAAATGAGTATGTATGCAAGCCACCATACAATTACATCGAGCCATTCCATCTAAAAGAAAGGAAATATAGCAGCATACGGCAAGATCCAAATATCCTAGATAGATATAATAGTTTAGGATATCTCCTCATACATCAATCAACAGAGTATCAAGCGGAAGCGGAAGACAAAATCCGAGTACGGATAAGAAGCAAATCGGCATAAGATGCCCCATAAATAAACAGATCCCGCCCACAGATCTCACGGATCCCCGTTCCCATAATCTCTACACCGAATGATCGTTGCCCACATCGTCCGTCTCTTCCACCTAGTATCCATCTTGTGAGTGTACCTGTTCATCTGAACCAATAATTTATCGTGTGAGACCCTAGGGGTACTCAGCAAGTCTTTATGCCTCTAAAGGAGACACAACCTGGGGTGACGCAATTGCAGCAAAAGATAAACCCTAGCAATTCTATAGATACTCGCTAACCATCCGCCTAACCAGAGATAGACGGATGTCCGTGAATTAATAACAACAGTTATAACAGTAATAATGGTAGTATCCACAGATCCATCCTCCTCCTCACTTACCGACGAGGAAGCGGACGAATAACCCCCCATCCGTTGGCAGTTTTATTATCCATTCCATGAGTATTGCACTATTTACTAGTCAAGTACCTAGTCTAGTCAAATTAATAGCGGTACTTTAGTTATGCTTGTCTATGATCGAGAAACTGTGCTCCAAGTCGTCCATAACCGCGGACACGGCTTTCAGAAAGTTTTACCCTGTAGGGGTGCACAAATAGCAACACACACTCGATATGCCTCGGAAAAACCAAAACAAAACCCAACGAGGCAGTCACGACAAAGCAATCACAGGATTCAGAAATATTTCAGGGGGCCACCCCATTGAGCTACCCGCAACGAAGTTAGCTGACTCCGAGACGGCCTCAAGGTTTGCGTCAGTGGCTGTGAACGACTGGGAACCCGAAAATGTGGCTGGGCTTGTCGACACCGCGAAAACACTCCGCTTACCTAAACAGTACAGTGTGCTCCTCGCACAATCTTAAATAAAGCAGTAAAGCATGGCATAAGTACAGGATAGTAAAATAAAACCTCAAACTAGTTTGTGGCCCCAAGAAATAAGAATGAATCAAACTCTGGCTCAGGGGGGTTCATAAGCCTCCCGGATGTGGATAGCGCGAATATTCTTGGAACAGGAATCAAGTACTCGGGGTCTTACGGGACACAAGTGAGCCTGAAAAACCAAATAGCAAATATGGCTCACCGATGCCACTTTCATTAGTTATCCCATTACTACTCAGGTTAAGTTGTTTAGGTACCTCGTTATCCATCAGACACTCACATACCCTACACATGCTGTTCTACGACTCGCATGGCTCAAACAACTCCTGTAGTAATGGCTCATGGGATGGAGGAACAAGCTTCGGTGGGGTTTAAAAGTAAAGGCTATGCAATACTTGGGATTCAATTTAATGCAATCGCGACTCAATGATGCAAGAATAAGATAGAGGCAAATAGGTACTATATGTATGCAAGCATGTGGTAGTGCTTGCCTGGCAGCTCAGTTGAAGCGAGAGAAGGATCTGGGTGGTACTCCTGGGTGTCTTGATAAATCCCACCTTTCGCGTCTATTCGAAGAAGAACCAAACAAACAAGGGCCAACATAAATAAAGTGCACAAGCATATGTATAGATGCGACAAGCAAACAATCATGCCATGATGAATGATGCACAATTTGCATGGCAATAAAGTAGCATGGCATGGGTGAGGTGTGGAATACAAGATTAAATCATTTTATTGAGTTTTAACCACATTTTAACTTCATATTAGTTGCTGTATACTTTATATTTATATGATGCATGCTTCAAATCAAACCATGGAATGCATAAACAGAAAGGTCTCGTCGAGCTAATCATTTTAGACATATCATTTGTTAAATTTGGAGTTATAAAACAAAAGTTATTAAATTATTAAGACAAAAGGGCATTTTGTTGTAATTTAAATAAACTTGGAATTTTAAATGTTCAAAATATATTTTTAAGGCCATATTTGAATTCCTCACATTTTTCTGATTTGAAAACATATATTATTTGTATTAATTGGATTTGTAATTCAAAAGTTATTTAAAAATAGAATTAAACTTGAATTTGAATTAATTTAAAAAGGATTTGAATTTAAACAGATTACAGAATTACTTTTGCTACCCAGTCGAATCCAGCCACTGCCACTGACAAATGGGCCATGGTGCTGACTGGGTGACACCGTGGCCGAAAAAGCTTTTTACACCGCAACTGGACCTAGCCGCCGAGGTTGACAGATGGGTCCAGGGGCAGCGGGGCCACGCGCGCAAAACGTCCAGCGGCCAGCTGACACGTGGGCGATCCAGAGGACCGCGGGTCGAGAGGGGAAACGTTCAGGGGCCTTACTGCAAGATGAAACGGGAGGCTGACTGGTGGGGTTTCGCGGACTACGGGTTCAGGCGGGAAAAACTGCAGGGGCCTCTGCGCAAAACGACGGTGGCTGTCGGATCTGCAGCTGCGCGCCGCACTGCAGGGTACCGGAGATCGGCCGGAGTTTGGTCGACGTTGGCGAGCAATCCACGGCGATTCTTGCCAAGCCGCAAAAACCAAAGTTGAAGAGGGTTTTACCGGCTACAAGTTTTGTTCAGGTGGCATCTACTAGGATGGGCTGTGGCGCGCGGACTTCGAAGCGGAATAGAGGCGGGGCCAGACGGCCGCCGCTGTCTGTTCGACTGCTGCATGGGCGGCGCAAGGCGTCTTGTGAGGTGCTCGACGACGGGCGGCGATTACTGCACGAGCGAGGAGGGGCCATGTCTGGGAGGTAGCGGGGCTCACCAGGGGCTCGTCGGTGGTGTTGGTTCGGGCAGAGGAGCCGGTGATCGTCGACGAGGCTGGCGGGCGGAGTTCTCCTGGTGCTCACGGACTCGGCGGCGGCGATGCTCCTCCGGCGAGGTCCAGCGGCTCCCAGCGGTTCAGGGCGAAGCAGAGGAAGCAGAGGGGGGGTCCTGGTGTTCCTGGATAGCCTTGGCGTGCTCGGGAACTTCTAGAGGGCGAGGTGGCCGAGGCTAGGGCTTAGGGGCATGATGGTGGTCATGGTGGGGAGGGGAAGAAGAA
Organism: Avena insularis; assembly: GCA_023614405.1. Taxonomy (NCBI): domain Eukaryota; kingdom Viridiplantae; phylum Streptophyta; class Magnoliopsida; order Poales; family Poaceae; genus Avena; species Avena insularis. The sequence continues at coordinate 512,462,057 of CM042690.1, forward strand.
GGGAGGAAGGAGAGGGTCAGGGTTCCTCCAGATCTTGATCTGGGATGCCTGGGGTGGTTGGGGTGATAAGGGAGAGGAAAGAGGCACGTGGGAGGTGGTGGCCACCTTTATGCCAAAGAGAGGAAGTGGCTCGGTTTAGGCTAGGGTTTGGAGGGAGAGGGGGACCGGGGAAGGCACATGGGATGGGGTGGTTAGGTGGGGCGAGCTGGGTGGGGCCAGGTGACCATGTGGTGAGAGAGGAGAGTGGGGGGATGATAGCTTAGGGTTTGGTTTAGAGAGGGACTAGGGTTTAGCTAGGATGGGGTATGGGTTTAGATAGAAAGGTGAAGAGAGAGGGTGAGAGCTAGGTTTTGTTTCTGTTAAGATCAAGACAAGCCAAGCCATACCAAGCTCTAACAAAGCAAGGCAAGAAAAGAGGGGATGTGGTGATGTGGTTTAAGCATGATCAAAATAAGATCAAGCTAAAAGAGAGAGATAGAGAGAGAGATGATCCACCCAAAACCAAATAAACCAAAAGACAAGCTAAAGGGGTACTTGCATGGCCCATGCAAAATATTTATTGCCATGTGGGTCCTTGTGAAAACAATATTATTACATGGCATTAATATTATGCATTCCCAAAATTGGAATAAAAGACAAGCAAAAAGAATTATAAGGATGCCCCATGTGGAGTAGATGGAGATGACCATATTTGAATAGAAATGGGACTTGCTAGTGTGTATGTGCCACTAGGTATTTAATAGCCCCAAAATGTTCCAACATGAGCATAATTCCATGATAAACCATATGGGAGCTAGGAAAAAGGGTCCCACTCACAAGGCATGCAAAGGTGGCCATGTGGCTCTCATATATCAATAATGTGAAAACAACATGATGCCAAGATGAGAGCATGTGGAATTATAATTGGATCCATCCCAACCCACATGAGCTAGAGGTAAAACCCAATAAAGTGCAAAAGCTCATATTAAGTTGGATGGTGGAATATAAGGAGGTGAAAAGAAAGGGTGGTGGAGTTAACTAAAAGATATGCCCCCAACTCAACTTGGGCATTAAACAATATATCAATAACCAAATACAATATCAAGAGGCAAATACAATTAATAATGCATATGAGAGAAGAACCAGAACAAAAAGGGTTTTATATGATGCTCAATTGCAACGTGGCATGATGACATGAGCATGATATATTTATTATGCAACAATTATATGTAGGAAGTAGCATTATACCTAGACTAGGCTAGTAGCATTGCAATTGTTAGACAATTGGGATGCTACAATGTGCCAAGTCAACCCAAATAAAGCATCAAAGGAGAATACCACTATACTATGCTTTAATATGCTAAAATAACGCATGATTCATCCAAGGCACATTAAGCAATCTCAATTGTTTATAACAAGTCATGCTACAGCAAAGAATACTAAGCATAAAGCCAAAACAATATCAATCATGGCATGACAAAGCATAGCCACAGTAAAAAACGAGCTCTTTTTACCATATAAGCATGAACTTTCCTACTCTTTTCCAAACCAAACCAAACTAATTGCAAACCAATGTATGAAAGAGGGGGTCCAACCAACTTATTCATAAAACTAAGCAAACTAAAAACCAAAACGAAAACAAAAAGGAAGACGCTCCAAGAAAAACACAATTGTGCATGAAACAATAAAAAGGAAGCGTTTGGAAGAAACCTGGAATTTTTATTGATGAAGAAGGGGATGGCTTGGGCATCCCCAAGCTTTGACGCTTGTACTTCTTGGATATTTCTTGCGGTGACACATGTAGCATCCCCAAGCTTGAGCTTTAGTCCATCCTTCATCTCATTACTCATTCCTTCCATACACCTGAAAATTTTCCTTCATACAAAACTTCACACAATCTTTATTAGCAACATTAGTGCACTCAAGATCAATAAGTCTTAAGGTTCAGTTCTAACACCAAATAAACTTCCATTAGAACACTAGATACTGTAGCACTTCCCTCAAAAAGCTCAATTCCCCAAAAGAACTCAAGAAGGAACCAACAAGAAGCAAATGCAGAAAATGGCAGAAATCTGTCAAAACAGACCAGCAGGTAAATACGAATTTTTTCGAAGATCTTCTGTTGCTCAAATCAAAAAGTGTTGAACTAACTAAAGTTATATAACATCCTGGGTCAGAATCACAAAAAATTACAGCTCAATCCTAGGTACAGAGCTCTCTCAGGAATTTTTACGGTCAAGCACAGAAATCTGTTTCAGGACAGCAACTTTCCCAATCATTACTTCACTCTCATTAGAGGTTACTCTTGACACAGAAAGCAAATAAAAAGGAGAAGGAGAGGTTATTACTGAGGTAATAACTTCCAAGACTCATCTAAAACTCTTGGGTTATCTCCCAACAAGTACTTTTCTTTAACGCCTTTAAGTTAGGCATAAGAAGCAAAGAAAGAATCAAGTGTTCTCGAATGAAGAAGCAATAAGACCAAATTTTGTTTTCATAGGAGAAGCAAAAGAAATATTTTCTCTATTTTTAGGGAAGTTTTCTGTACCTTTCTTGAGTGGGAGTTGATATTTAATGGTGCCTTCTTTCATATCAATGATGGCATCAACAGTTCTAAAAAAGGTCTTCCCAAAGTAATAGGACAAGAAGCATTGTATTCAACATCCAAAACATAGAAATCAACGGGGACATAGGAATCGTTAACCATAATAAGAACATCATTAAGACTCCCCATGAGTTTCTTCTTAGCATTATCATCTAGTGGGACATTCAAATAACAATCTTCAAGAGGAGGAAAATCAAACATATCATAAATCCTTCTAGGCATAATAGAAACACTACTATCAAGATCACACAAAGCTTTGAAATCAAAGTCATTCACTTTCATATTAATGATGGGTTCCCAACCATCTTATTGCTTTATAGGAATAGAAGCTTTATGTTTCATCTTTTCTTCTTTAATTTTTATGAGAGCATCAGTAATGTGTTTTGTAAAAGCCATGTTCATAGCACTAGCATTAGGACTTTTAGCAAGATTTTGTAGGAACTTAATAACTTCAGAGATGTTGCAACCATCAAGATCAAAATCAACTTTATCATCTAAAGTAGTAGAACTATTATTAGCCTCAACACTAGTGGTGGTAATAGTAGAAACACTAATGTTTCTAGCAATTTCATCTTCTCTTTCCCACTTAGCATGTAATTAAGCTAATAGTCTAACATTTTCATCAATTCTTACTTGTATGGCATTAGTAGCTACAAAGGGATTCTCATTAGTTTCAGGTTTAGCAGACATTTTATTCAAAGAAGATTGAGCTTCAGCCAAAGATGTTATATTTCTTTCAGCATTAGAGAGTTTTTCCTCAATAGTTTTATTGAAAGCAGTTTGTTTACTAATGAACTCTTTAAGCATAACCTCAAGTTCAGAGGGAGCACTCTTATTATTGTTGTAAGAATTTCCATAAGCATTACCATTGTTGGGAGGGTATGGCTTATAATTGTTGTTACCAAAATTGTTCCTATAAGCATTATTACCATAAGCATTGTTGCCAAAGTTGTTATTTCTTATGAAGTTCACATCAACTTGCTCTTCTTGAGCAACCAAAGAGGCTAGAGGAACATTATTTGGATCAATATGGGCTTTCCCATTAACAAGCATAGACATAATAATATCAATCTTATCACTCAGGGAGGAGGTTTCCTCAGCAGAATTTACCTTCTTACCTTGTGGAGCTCTCTCAGTATGCCATTCAGAATAATTAACCATCATATTGTCCAAAAGTTTTGTTGCAGCACCCAAAGTGATGGTCATAAAGGTACCTTCGGCAGCAGAATCCAATAGGTTCCTTGAAGAATAGTTCAATCCTGCATAAAAAGTTTGGATGATCATCCAAGCAGTCAGTCCATGAGTGGGACAATTCTTTACCAAAGATTTCATTCTTTCCCAAGCTTGAGCAACATGCTCATTATCAAGTTGTTTAAACTTCATTATTTCACTTCTCATGGATATAATCTTAGCAGGAGGATAGTATTTTCCAATAAAAGCATCTTTGCACTTAGTCCAAGAATCAATACTATTCCTAGTTAAGGAATTCAACCATTCTTTAGCTTTTCCTCTCAAAGAGAAAGGAAACAATTTCAGTTTAATAATATCACCATCTATATCCCTATGCTTTTGCATCTCACAAAGTTCAACAAAGTTATTTAGATGGGAAGTAGTATCTTCATTACCAATACCAGAAAATTGTTCTCTCATAACAAGATTGAGCAAAGCAGGTTTTATCTCAAAGAAAGTATTTTCAGCCACAGGTGGAGCAATAGGTGTGCTCATAAAATCATTGTTGTTGGTGCTAGTGAAGTCACACAACTTAGTGTTTTCAAGAGTAGTCATTTTTTTGGGTTTTCAAATAAGAAAGCAAACTAGTAAAACTAATTTTTTGTGTTTGTTTTGAAGAACAAAACAAGAAAACAAAGCAAAAAGAAACTAAGCAAAACAAAAACAACAAAGTAAAGAGATTGGTTATGAGGGACTCCCCTTGTGAAGATGTCCTTGACTCCCCGGCAACGGCGCCAAAAAATCACTTGATGGCTCAATGCACGGCGCCCAGAAAATGTGTTGATGGCTCATGGTTGATGTAGAGCTCGTTGAGAACCCCAAGAGGAAGGTATGATGAGCACAGCAGCAAGTTTCCCTCAGTTATGAAACCAAGGTTTAATCGAACCAGTAGGAGCAAGGAAACACCTCAAAGGTGTTACTAGCTGAGCTTTGGCAGGGCGCACTACCGGTGCTAGTAGCAATGTGGAGACCTGCACAACACAACCACAGAACTTTGTCCCCAACTTGCGATGAGGTTGTCAATCTCACCGTGTTTTGCGGAAAACAAAGGATTAAATGTATCGAATGGAAAGAAGTAATAGTTTGTAGAAAGTAAACACAAAGCAGTAAAAGATTGTAGATTGTATGTAAAGAGAAAGGACCGGGATCCATAGTTCATTAGAGGTGGCTCTCCTTAGATAGATAACATGCTGGGTGAACAAATTACAGCGGGGAAATTGACAAACACCGAGAAAGCAATACATGCATATACTAATCATCTTGACTCCTTTGAGACTTGATTGGGCATTACAACATAATACATAGACCGCCATCCAACTGGATCTATGACTAATAATCCACCTTCAGGTTATCATCCGAACCCCCTCCAGTATTAAGTTGCAAGCAACAGATTATTGCTTTACGAACTACGTGTAAAGTAAACAATACGATTGTTCTATGAACAAAGGATTGTTGTTTTCTCCCTAGTATCAACAGCACATCTAGTACCTTAGAGATTTCTGTCACTTCCCCAGATTACCAGAGGCATGAACCCACTATCGAGCATAAACATTAACTCTTGGAGTTGCTAGCATCTACTTGGCCAAGATAGCTACTAACAACGGAAAGCATGCAAGATCTTAAATAACAAAGACATGATAGAATCAATAATCAATCTAAAATAGCATCTCAATATCCATCGGATCCCCGCAAACACAACATGTATGGATTACAAATAGGTGATCTTGATCATGAACGGAGCTCACAAGATCTAAACATGAAAGAACAAAGGAGGAGAAACCAGCCATCTAGCTACTACATGGATCCGTAGTCCAAGGATGAACTACTCACGCATCACACCGGAGGCTTGCATGGTGATGAAGAAGGCCTCCAGGGTGAATTCCCCTCTCCGGCAGGGTGCCGGGAAGAGCTTCAGATCCCTCCCGGTCTAGGGGTGGAGATGAAGGCGTCTATAGACTCTTTCGTGGATTTTTGATCGGGTACTTAGGGTTTTCGTCCCGAGGGTAACTTATAGGCGGAAGGAGAGGCCGAGGGGGTGCCGGGAGCCACCACACCACCTCGGGCGCTGGGCCAGGCCACGCCTGTGACCAGTTGTGTGGCCGCCCTGCCCCTCTCCGTCTCGTGATTCAGCACTTGATCCTTCCGAAAAAAATAGGCACTTTGGCTTTTGTCCCGTCCAATTCGAGAATATTCATTTTATGACTTTCCGGAACCAAAAACAGCAAAACAGTACCGGCAGCCTTGTGGCTCTTGTTAATAGGTTAGTCCAAGAAATCATATGAAAAGTACTCCAAAGTTGGAACAAAACACAAGAAAGTGGATAAAACCAAGCATGGAACATCAAAAATTATATATACATTTGCAATGTATCAACATGTAAGACGAAGTATACCTTTTCATCAACCCAATTAGCTGACTGTCACACGTTAGAGGAACAATGATGCATGGTTCATCCATGAAGCTGAACTTTGCAGTCTACTTCGGCCCTATTTCAGCATGTTTACACATAGCAGCAACCATACTAGGGATAGTGCAGATCTACGCAGATGCTTCTTCCATCGTGAGACAATGGTGTCCATACCGCTTGCCCTTCACCCCTGCTAATTTAGAGTTGTTGCTAAAGAGGGCTACCATAACCAGGTAAGGGTGGTCCACGGAGATCCCACTTGACAAAAAACGGTGGACAAAAATTGTTTGTCAGCATTGGGCTACCAAACAATTCTAGGTTCAATAACCAGCTAGCAGTTATAGTTAGTGTGAATAGCAAAGACAATAGTAGCTCACCCGCATGTAGCCAGGACTTCTTCTTCCTCGGTAGTAGGATCTGCCATCCTCCGTGCTGCTCAGTGATGAGTGCATATTTGCATCATGTTTTACATTATTATTTTGCATTGTAGATGTAGGATTTTGGTATTTGACGGTGCTCGCGCACACATTTTATGTCTGTTTTCACTAGGATTAGGACAGATGATGGATCCAATGGATACAATTATTGGAGCAGTTGTACTGTGGAGAAAATGAGTCAAAAACAACGTAAATGACTTATTTGGGAAATATTAATAAAACCAGAAGAAAACCAGAAGTGAACAAAGGAGGCAGAGAGCCCAACGACCAACTATACGGCGGGAGCAACTCTTCCGCCCGTATAGCTCCGGCCGTATAGTTGGCGTAGCCTCTACCTCGTCAAATAGTTTCACCCCGTGCATTTGGTTCGAGGAGACGACATACAGAACACCCAGAAATCGCAAAAACCTCACCTCCGGAAGGCATCTGGAGGGGGAACTCATCCACAAGGGATCCATCTTCGCCCTGCGCAGATCCAGGAGGCTAAGGCATCGATCTTCATCATCCACCACTGCATCAACACCATCTCCATCCATCCCATCTACATCTTGCCTAGATCTTGTTGTAATTCATATACTCGTTGTGGATTTATACAAGTACTATTCATCTATGATTGTTTCCGTTATCATTGCCATGATGATGATTGCCTCCATGTCTAAGTAGATCATTAGTTCTTGGGGAGATGGAGAAACCCTAGTATCAGATTGAAATAAGATAAAGTCTATTATGATATTCATCGCTGTGACCATGTGTTAGATTCTCTACATCTTGATGTTGAGAGAAGTCAACCTCTCAATATTTTCCTCTCGTGGGGACTTGATGGAAGGAACTACTTGTTGGTAGACAGAGGTGTGCTAACACTTACAATGACTATAAAGTTGTTGCACTCCTTATCTATCAACTTGGGAAATCGAGGAAACTCACAGAACACTATCCATGCCATGGGATACGTCCTACGGGATTACGTCCCTTAATAGCGCATTAATTCGATTGATGTCAATTGCTGACTGCTGTGGTTATGAGGATGATTTGAGCAGTGATTGTTGCCTATTCGTCCACATACGGAGTTCCTCCCACACATACACAGTTGAGAATGTTCATGATGATAATCTTTATCTTAGATCTTTACAATACTAGTGGTGTATCTGCTACTTCCTGAGAACGCCTTTTCCCTACTACAGTTCCAATGTCTCTTACATACACGATACTTACTTTCTGTATTAAGTTATTTTGCTTTACTTTATTATTGCTCTTATACCCAAAACCCAAAAATACCTTTCTACACAATACTCACATTTTATCTTGTCACTTAGAACTTTATATAGCATTTCTATCGCAATAATTATTTCAAGAATTATTAGACTTCAGACTCCTGCTCCCTATGGATCGATATCTTTATTTCGAAACTAGCTACAAACGATCTGTGCACTTGCAGTCATCAAGCTATTTTCTGGATCCATTGTCGGGGAGGTAAGCGTTGTAGGTCTTTTAGTTTTTGCTTATTTATTTTTCCCTTGCTAAATTTTGTTTTGAGTTACAGGTTTCCACCAACTTGATGGAGTTTGAGAATATGACTAGTGCTGACCCACTCAACCACTTTGGGAAGCCCTATGATATTTATAAAAGAGATAACTCCAATGAGAAGACAATGGGGTTTGAAATAAATCCTCTACTACTTAGTATTCTACATAAGAAGCAGTTTACTAGAGATGAAGAAGATCCTGATCCATATGAGCATATTGCATGTTTTAAAGATATATGTGGCACTTTTCTATTAACGGGATATACCGCTGATGAGGTAAGGGTTAAACTTTTTAGTCAAACTTTGACAAGTACAGCTCTCTCATGGTATAGATATCTACCCCCTGAAGCCACTACTACTTGGGATAATTTAGCCTGTGAATTTCTATCAAAATATTATCAATTATCAAAATCTTTTGGAACCAGGCGTCTTATAATGACTTGAAAGAATCGTTCTAATGAAGGAATAGTAAGAGATTATATTAGATTTAAAGATTTACTACGACTATGTCCTCATCATGATTTGCCTGAATGGTATTTACTACATATCTTTTATGGCAGTTTAATTGAACCTAATAAAATTGAACTAGACTCTTTCGCGGAAGGAGCCTTTATGAATCTTCCTATACCTAAAGCTTGGGCTTTACTTAATAGAATTCGTGATCATAGAGTTTCATGGAATTTTGGTCTAGGAAGTGAAGGAGGCGTTGAAATAGAGCATGATTGTATTCATGACTATAATAAAAAAGTCCATGTTAAAGAATTATCTAAAGAACTTTATCTGGATTCAGATATTGTGTTGCAAGTTGTTAAAGCTTTTATAGAACATATTAAAGATCCAAAGGAGGGTCCAATCAAGTATCATCCACCACCCGAACCAGAAAAGAAAAGAGGAGATAAAGCAACACTTGCCTCCGTGGAACCAATATATGAAGTGCCTTTCCCTAACACTGCACAAAAGCATATTTTTGAATATGAACAGGTCAAAGCAGTACAGGAAAAGAGGGAAGAGGAAAGCATGCTAGAAGTTGTGGAACATCAGAAGGAAACAAAAGATGAAGAGGTAACCAAGGAAGGAATTATGGCTATGTACTCACATTGTAACATAGTTGAACTTGATGTAGATACTTCCATATTGGTTGAAGGTAAAACAAAGGTAAAAGATGTGGGTAAGCCCATTCTTCCCTGCATATTTAAAGAAACCTCTCATTACGGTTTATGTGATCTTAGCACTGAAGTTAATGTTATATCTTATAATTTCTACCTAGAAATAAAAGAAGAAATAGAACCGGCTACAATTGAAAATACTGATATAACAATTATGCCAGCCAATAAAAACCTTAGAATTCCAATGGGAGTAGTTGACAATGCAACTGTCACAATTGGCAACAAAAACTTTCCTATCGATTTTGTAGTTGTTGATATGCCAGCTGACACTTTTTGCCCTATTATATTTGGAAGAACCTTTTTGGGTGATATAGGTGCCTATGTTAATTTCAAGAAGGAGATTGTGTCTCTTAAGCTTGGGGCAACGGAAAATAAATTCCATTTTTTCCAAATTCAAAGACAGGCCTCCACAAATATAAGAAGAAGAGGAAGAGAGAACCAGTGAGGAAATGGCAGCTCTTTTCTTTGGTAATCAAGAAGAAGAAATAAATGAAGATCCAAATTATGAAGAAATAGTTATGGAGGACAAGTCCCTAGAAGAACTAGAAGATGAATTCGATTCACTTCCTATTTTGGGACCTCCAACTGATGAGGCTTTTGAAGAGCCAGAAAAGAGAGGGGGCGAGGAATTACCACCCCTAGAGTTGAAGACTCTACCAGATAATCTCAAATACAGGTTTTTAGATGATACCAATAAATTCCCTATTATTATTAGTGCTAAACTTTCAGGAGAAGAAGAAGAAGAACTCATGGGGATACTTAAGGAGCATCGCCAAGCATTTGGGTACTCAATGGATGACCTGAAGGGCATTAGTACCATGATAGCCGTCCATCGGATATTCATGGAAGAAGGTGCAAAACCAGTTGCGGAATTTAATAGAAGATTGAAGCCTGAAATGAAAGAAGTGGTAAGAAAAGATATTGTACGCCTACAAGATGCAGGTATAATTTATCCTGTTAAAGAGAGTGATTGGGTGAGTCATGTTCATTGTGTTCCTAAGAAGGATGGTTTTACTGTTGTTCCTAATGAAAACAATGAACTAATACCTACTAGAACTATTGTTGGGCACAAGATGTGCATAGACTTCAGGAAATTAAATAAAGAAACTAGGAAGGATCACTATCCATTACCATTCATAGATCAAACTTTAGAAAGGTTAGCAAACCATACTTATTTTTGTTACTTGGATGGATACTCTGGTTTCTCTCAAATAGCTGTTCATCCGGATGACCAACTTAAAACAACTTTCATAAGTCCTTACGGTTTACATGCTTGCCGACGTATGCCTTTTGGTCTATGTAATGCTCCAGCTACTTTTCAACGATGTATGACTGCTATTTTTGTGGATTTTATAGAAACTATAATGGAAGTATTTATGGATGACTTTTCTGTCTATGGAACTTCATTTACTAGTTGCTTAGATAATCTCAAGAGAGTTTTGCAGCGTTATGAAGAAACTAATCTTGTTCTAAACTAGGAGAAGTGCCACTTTATGGTCAAAGAAGGTATAGTCCTCGGACACAAGGTATCAGGTAAGGGAATTGAAGTTGATAGAGCTAAGGTTGAAGCAATAGAGAGAATGCCGCAACCTAGGGATATTAGGTATAAGGAGTTTTCTTGGTCATGTGGGTTTTTACAAAAGGTTCATTAGAAATTTCTCTGGGATATCTAAAACTTTGACTAACCTCTTGCAAAAGGGAATGGGATTTAATTTTGATGATAAGTGCCTTGAAGCCTTTGATGAACTAAAAAATGCTTTAACTCGTGCTCCCACCATTAAACCACCTATCTGGGATACAACCTTTGACTTAATATGTAAAGCTAGCGATGATGTTGTAGGAGTAACTCTTGGACAACATATTGGTCATAGATTTGATATTATACATCATGCTAGTAGAACTCTCAATGATGCTCAAAAGAATTACCCAAAGGAAGAAAAGGAACTGTTTGCTGTATTTTTCTCTTGTGATAAATTTCGTTCCTATATAGTTGATGCAAAGGTAAGAGTTCACACGGATCGTGATGGCTTAAAAGAACTCCTTGAAAGGAAAGACCATAAGACAAGACTGATCCGTTGGATTCTTTCACTACAAGAATTTGAGTTGCAGATTATGCAGAGGCAAGAAATAAAAATGTTAGATGCAGTGTACATGTTTGCCTAGGAAGACACCAATCTTATTGAGAGGAACTTTAGTCCTGGTGATCTTCGTTTATGGGAATTATCTAATGAACTAAAGTCAATTTCTCCAAGAGAGAAGAAGTCCTTGTTGTGGGAGGAAATTTTCATCCCCGATTAAACGAGTGGTAAGTGCAAGGTAAGTGTTCTTACTCAAATAAGTGATTTATTTTCACATTTTTTACTCTTGAAAATTCTGTTTTCAAATTCATTGTGTTTTTATGAAGTTTTAGAGGGGTTTTACCAACTATACGGGCAGAGCTATACGAACGGAGAGGGGGCTCCCACCGTATAGTTGGTCATTAAACTCTCTGTATCATCTTTGTGAAATTGTTTTCGATATCAGAGCCTATACGGTCGCAACTATACGACCGGAGCAAAAATTTCGGCCGTATAGTTGGTTGTTGAACTCTTAGATAGTTTTTTTTTGGTGTCTGTATCTATACGGTCGCAACTATATGACCAGAGCAAAAATTCTGGCCGTATAGTTGGTTGTTAAACTCCCAGGAACTTTTGATTTTCGGTGTTTGAATCTATACGGTTGCAACTTTATGACCGAAGCAAAAAAATTGGCCGTATACTTGGTCATTAAACCCTCAGACACTTTTTCATTCGATCTTTCTTTTATATTAAAAAACGTTATTGTTAGTTCCGAGTCGTGATTTAATCGATCTGGACTCGATATATTTGGAAATATCTGCCTGGAACCAACTATGTGGCCAGACCTATACGGGCCATGCCCGTATAGTTGGTCGTTACGCGGCAGGACACTTCCAAATCCGTGATTTCTTTCCCTGTTTCGTTTGGATTCTTTTCTTGAACGACAATTTGGTGTTTCTCGTGAGTTTTATCGACCTCTGACCCCTCTTATATACTGCCATTCTCTCTCTCTCTCTCTCTAATTGCAATCTACAGAAATCGATCTACCTCTTATTTGCACGCGGGGCTCTCAACCAAGGGATAGAAGTCAAGAATAAGGGCTCCCATGAAGATCGGGAGCAACAACAACCAAGGCAAGAAGATCAAGACCATCCCTATAGAGTTCCTCGACGCCGACCATGGGTGTCGGAAGAGGGATTTGAAGGCCCTGGAGCTGAAGATTGAGGAATTGGACAAGGAGAAGCCAGGGACACCCAAACACCTTCGATTGCTGCGACTTTATCTTGATAAACTTGATGAAGATATCAAGCGAATAACCGAAGCGGGTTTTGCCATGAGTATTAAGGCGCTACAAACACTCCAAGATAACAATGAGTTCATTAAAGAACAAGTGAAAGTGCTGGAGAGGAACAATCTTTTCTACAAGCTGCATGTTAAGGAATTAGAAGCTGTCAATCAATCCCTCCTCCTTAGGCTGGCCTATGAGGAGAAGATACCATGTGTCATGTCGCCCTAGTGATCTACAACAATCATTGTATCAAATAATCACAAGGGATTATTTGATCCCTCCTAGCTTGATTCCAAGCTTGGGGAGATCTTTAAGACCTTGTAATCTATTTTATAAGTTTTTATTATTTTTGCATTAGTTCAAACTAGAAATAAAGTTTGCATCATTAGAATTCCCTTCAGGAATAGTCGATCTCTTTTATGAAATTCCGAGTTTATTATTATATATGGAGCAATATTGAGTTTGTGTTTGCTTTATTGATATATGAAAGGCTTGAGTATGATTTTACTTGCACTTGATGATAGCAATAGGAGTCTTCCACACCATTGGTATTAATGGAACACATAAAGATAATTTGGTTAATATGCTGTAAGTATACGGTTTGATTCACAAAGAAAATTATCTATACAATTAAGTTGAAAAAGAAAACCTTGAACAAAGGAAAATGAAAGTGATATCCAAATAGAGTGAGAACAGGTCGTGGTAGAATCTCAAGTCATCAGAATGCTTCATATACAGTTGGAATTTGATAATTGAGATTGTTGAACTTTGAATTCCTACATAAGGTGGAATATATGGCTAGCTCCTTTGCATAGCACTTAAAACAAAAGTGTGAGCATATATGCAAAAGAAAAGAAAAAGGAAGAAGAAAAGGAGCAAATGTGCAAAGAGCAAATAGGCATATACCACTGTATTATAGTATGACAAAGAGACACTTTTGAGATTTTGAATCCCAAGTGAATACGTTGATCCTAAAACACTTGGGACTACCTTGTTAACTCATTCGGTTGAACCGGATTATTTTACATTTTGTTGAGATTCATCTTTTATGAACTATTGATAACTAAGGTGTGGAAGCCTTCCAATACTATTCAGATGGTTCGAGTAAGGTACTATTCATGAACTTATTCCCCTGTATTGTACATGATAAACACATGCTACAATTGCCTCATTTATTTTATCGACTCAGCTTCATGAATATGAGGATCACATCCATTAAGCTAAAAACTTGCTCGGGACGAACAAGAGTCTAAGCTTGGGGAAGTTGATGAGTGCATATTTGCATCATGTTTTACATTATTATTTTGCATTGTAGATGTAGGATTTTAGTATTTTACGGCGCCCGCGCACACATTTTATGTCTGTTTTCACCAGGATCATGACAAATGATGGATCCAATGGATACAATTATTGGAGCAGTTGTACTATGGAAAAAACGAGTCAAAAACAACGTAAATCACTTATTTGGGAAATATTAATAATACCAGAAGAAAACTAGAAGCGAACAAAGGAGGCAGAGAGCCCAACGACCAACTATACGACGGGAGCAACCCTTCTGCCTGTATAGCTCTGGCCGTATAGTTGGCGCCTCCTCCAACTTGTCAAATATTTTCACCCCGTGCAATTGGTTTGAGGAGACGACATACAGAACACCCAGAAATCGCAGAAACCTCACCTCCGGAAGGCATCTGGAGGGGGAACTCATCCACAAGGGATCCATCTTCGTCCTGCGCAGATCCGAGAGGCTAAGGCATCGATCTTCATCATCCACCACTGCATCAACACCATATCCATCCATCCCATCTACAACTTGTATAGATCTTGTTGTAATTCCTATACTTGTTGTGGATTTATACAAGTACTATTCATCTATGATTGTTTCCATTATCATTGCCATGATGTTTATTGCCTCCATGTCTGAGTAGATCATTAGTTCTTAGGGAGATAGAGAAACCCTAGTATGAGATTGAAATAAGATAAAGTCTATTATGATATTCATCGCTGTGACCATGTGTTAGATTCTCTACATCTTGATGTTGAGAGAAGTCGACCTCTCAATATTTGCCTCTCGTGGGGACTTGATGGAGGGAACTACTTGTTGGTAGACGGAGGCGTGCTAGAACTTACAGTGACTATAAAGTTGTTGGCACTCCTTACGTATCAACTTGGGAAATCGAGGAAACTCACGGAACACTATCCATGTCATGGGATACGTCCTACGGGATTATGTCCCTTAATAGCACAGTAATTCAATTGATATCGATTGCTAACTGTTGTGGTTATGAGGATGATGTGAGCAGCGGTTGTTTCCTATTCATCCATATACGGAGTTCCTTCCACACATACATAGTTGAGAATGTGCATGATGATAATCTTTATCTTAGATCTTTACAATACTAGTGGTGTATCTGCTACTCCCTGAGAATGCCTTTTCCCTACTACAGTTCCAATCTCTCTTACATACGCGATACTTACTTTCTATATTAAGTTATTTTTCTTTACTTTATTATTGCTCTTATATCCAAAACCCAAAAATACCTTTTACACAATACTCGCATTTTATCTTGTCACTTAGAACTTTATCTATCATTTCTATCGCAATAACTATTTCAAGAATTATTAGACTTCAGACTCCTGCTCCCTGTGGGATCGATATCTTTATTTCGAAACTAGCTACAAACGATCTGTGCACTTGCAGTTATCACTCAGCTCGTCGGCGATGGAGGCGAGCTAGAGCCTCGCAATGGCAGGCACGGCATGCGGCATTGGAGCTCTGGGTCAACAAATGGGCACAGCAACTTGGCGCCAGAAGTCAAATGTCCGAAGGGATCGTTCTGGTTGGAGGGTGGATTTTGACGCCGACGGTGCTAGGGTTCATGCAAAAGGAGGCAGTGGATTTGTCAATTTGGTCAACGCACAAAGCCCCTTAGTTCCTCGATTTGCCTAACTGGTTGCCACGTTGGCGCTCGCGTCATGGACAGATTATTTACATGAGGGTCCCGACCGTCTACTTAATGGGGCAGTTTGACGAAATATTTTAATTTGGTAGGGGTGAGATGAGTTTGCCTCGAAATAACCCCTCTCGGTAGTTGGCATCCCAACTTTGCGAAATGCGGCAATTACAGGAAACTCGGTCCCCACGATGCACTCACCCGAGAACTTTGGGGCTACAAACGAACAAGCCCCAATTCGAGGCCCACAAGGATCCCTCAATAGGGATTTGCCTTTGTTAGCAAAAAATGAGGCATCTGCTAGGGAGGATATCACAAGATGCACTTTGCGAGGTGTGATAACCCACAAGTATAGGGGATCGTGTGTAGCCTTTTCGATAAGTAAGAGTTTCAATGAATAAGCGTTAAGATCAATACCTGAAATATCTTTTTTTTTCAAGGCTTCATGCATTCCTACAAGTTTTTAACTGAAAAGATTCCATGGAAAGATTTGTTTTGGTTTCATAGGCATGAACACAAGTGTTCAAGGTCGACCCCCACTTAACCATTACTCATCTTTCCAATCACTTTCCTTTTTAAAAACATTTTTAGGTAACAAGTACAGCTAATTTTTTTTGTAATTCGCATTCCGTATCCATACTACGATAGAGAACAACTTAAAACTGAAAGTAAAAACTACTTAGAGATAAAGCAAACAAGTGCACACAAGAATATTCACCCACACGCTATTGCTCCCCGGCAACGGCTCCAGAAAAGGTCTTGATAACCCACAAGTATAGGGGATCGTGTGTAGTCTTTTCGATAAGTAAGAGTGTCGAACCCAATGAGGAGCTAAAGGTAGGATAAATATTCTCTCAAGTTCTATCAACCACTGATACAACTCTACGCACACTAAACGTTTGCATTATCTAGAAAATAAAACTAGAGCAACAATATGAGTAATAGAGATAACTTTGCATGATAATAAATAACAAGAAAGTAAAACTAGTTGCTGCAGCAATAAAATACACTAAACTAATAGAACCATGAGTGTGTAATAGTGGTGGTAATTGTGGTGGCTTTGTCCAAGTTTAAATAGCGAATAGATCGGGTTCATTGTCTTTGATGCAGTTTTCTATGTGGGAGAGGCTAAATATACATGTGCTTCACTACTTGGAATTACATGTACTATATGATTGGATTGTTAGCAAACATCTGTAAGTACTAATCAATGCATTAAGGTTTTTCCAACCATAGCCTTAAGTTTAATGGTCCTCTTACTCCCATCGTTACAGCGTTAGGTTCAATCCTCGGGTTTACATCACTCTTGCAGAACTTCCCCCTTCCTCTTACACATACTACAAACCCTATGATGTTTAATCCATGCGCGCACAAATATAATGGACACCAAAGGACTGTACCATATCAACATACAACTCTAATGAATCAAGACGTTCAACCATTCAATCTAAGAACAAAGAAACTACGCAACATGACATAGATCATAGGATTATAACTTATAGCATCAAACACCATGTTTACATAGGACGATACAGAGGTGTGTGGGAGGATGAACTACTGCATACCAGGAGGATTAGGTGATGGAGATGGCGGTGAAGATGGTGAAGAGGGTGGTGGCGGTGCCGGCGGCGGGGGACTCCTTCCCCGCCGCCGGTATCATGGGGGAGCACCGCCCCTTAGCCCCCTTCCTTAATGGCTTCTTGGGAGCCCTCCCCCATGGAGATGGGATCCATGGGAGAGGCAAAAACGTGGCTTTGGTGGCTGCAAATTCGTGGGTGGAGATGCCCTGGGCGAATTAGGTTTCCTCTCTTTATATAGCTTCTCGGATTCCCGTCACCCCATCTTGGGCTGCAGTAAATCGGGCCTAAAAGGCTCGTCCGGACTCGTAATCAGCTAAATTTTACATCCATAACGTTTGTCACAAAATTTTCAACAACTTTGTAGATGAAGAGTTTTCTGTTTGACGCCGTTGTCGACCCGAAAAGTGACCATCTTCCAAAAGAGTTCTGAGACAGATTTCTAGAAAAATCCCAATTTGACTCCAACAAGGTTTTCACTTGTATTCTTGATAATTCCTACACATCAAAGTGTAAAACAAGAACATTGTGCACTTTTGCAACTATTAGTAGGTTAGTCCAAATAAATTATAAACTTTATACAAAAAGGAGTGTCAAAAGCATATTATTAGCATAAAACCATCAAAAATTATAGATACGTTATGGACGTATCAACATCCCCAAGCTTAGTTCCTGCTCGTCCTCGAGTAGGTAAACGATAAAAACAATATAATTTTTGAGGTGACATGCAGACAACACAATCTTGATCATCATTATTGTAAAAGCATTGATAGCTGGATTAAGGTACTCTAAACATGAATCATGAAAGATAGAGTTCTAATAATAAGACATAGCAACTATGTTGTAATATGAAAAGACACAAACAAAATATTCATGAATAAGAATGCTTTGCAAGATGCTTGTTTGTTTCACATAAATAAAGCATAATGAGAATGGTATTCAGCGTGTCCCTCATAGAGTAGCAAAACATAAATGCATAGGACACCTTCAAAGTTCATCAGGGTGACTAGATACAAATAGTTTAGGAACAAGCAATATCAAAGTTATGCATCAATCAACAAGTCTTGGGACAATGCACATAGAACTAAGAATGACAACTATGATATCTTAATTGGTGCATAAAGATAGAAGGTGGAGACTCAATATAAAAGTGGAAGAAAGACCTTCATAGAAAGAAGCAGGGATTCAAGTCTCATAAAGAGCTTCCAAAAATTATGGTACTTATTAGCTTTCAGCTCTCATTGCCCCTATCATAAGCATCTTGAAGTGATTAAGGTTAAAATAAACAAACTATGGAGTATATGCTTGACAAAGTATAAGATGGAAATCTCATGTCCCTTGAATACGAGGGTCGCTCCTCATGCTACTCAAGTTTAGTTACCGGTAAGTTCTTGTCATAGTAAGTACATGTGTATCATAGAGAACCGCCAACAGGGTACCCCTTGCCCGACGATACGGAAGAATCTCAATATCAAAATGACAAGCCAAGCAGACAACGAGCATCTCAGCAATCTTCTTATTTATCATGGGAAAATGGTGTTTTTTTCTCTCTTTCCTCTTTTCTCATCTTTTTTTTCTTTTTTCTCAATCTCTATCTCTTTTTTATAAGAAGAATGCTTCGTAGATTGCTCATTATGGTTACGCTGCAGGTTTTCACCATGATTAGGCATGGATTAGACCAGTGGCCCAGGCGTTTCTCTAACACACATACATAACTCCATGGACTTACAAGTTCCCCTTTCATTTCACACTGACGACATCCATAGACAAAAGAGCATGATATCAACAAGGTATAATGTACAAGTGCAATGTTGAAAGCGTTCTCCATGACAGCATGGTTCTACTAATCTCCAACATATAAGTGCAAGCATATATAACATAGATGACACAATGGTTCAAGTTTATTAGGGGCAAGAAAAGTAAAGTGTGTCATCAAGTTCGTGAGAGTTTTAATCACTAGTTTTCTCATAACAAGTTTAATTCGGGAGGTAGATAAAAGCATGAATATACTTGGAATAGCAAATGTTAATAGGTAGGTATGGTGGACTCTTTGGGATAAGTTGATTTTATTTGGAGTTGGATGCATGAGTGGAACTCATACTTGGTTATGGAGGCTAGTAAAAGACTAGGAGCGACCAACTAAAAGAGCAATAATGGTCATAATCATGCAAAGCGATAAAACATCATTAATTAAAGCATAAAGTGATATTACAAATTGAAAACTAAAGAATCATAAAGGCTATGATGACTTGGAATAGTCATAACATGGTGTGAGCATGCGCCAAGTCAACCCAAATAAAGCATCAAATAAGAATATCACAATACTATGCTTTAATATGCTAAAACAACGTATGATTTTTTCAAGGCACATTAAGCAATCTCAATTATTTATAACATGTCATGCTACAGCAAAAATCACTAAGCATAAAGCCAAAATAATATCAAGCATGACATGACAAAGCATATGCCACCATAAAAAACAAGTTCCTTTTACCACTTAAGCATGAACTTTTCCTACTCCTTTTTCAATCCAAACCAGTATACATACTACATAAGATGTTTATGTGGTAACCACCGTAGAGCACGTACACCTGGCTTGTTTATATAAATCATAGTACATATTTACGAGCTAGATTTACATTTTATACTGTAAATAGCAGAAACTACGCAAAAAAAATAAAGGGTAAAATATTAAAAACTCGAATAGCCTCCGCGTGCAGAAAAAACCTCCTCGGCAATGCACAGTCTTCATTCGTATTGGAGGGTAAAATGTTGATGAAGTTGGCTGCCATTCATGCCACTAGGCAGCTATCCTGTCCGATCACGTTTTCTCGTCATTTATGTTTTCGAGAGTTTACTCGTCATTTATGTTTGTGAGAGTGGTACGTAAATGGTGATGAAGTTGTCTATCATTCGCACCACCGGTCAGCTATCGCGTTCGATCACGTTTGCTCGTCATTTATGTTTACGAGAGTTTGCTCATCATTTCTGTGTCCGAGTGGTACGCATTTATCGCGATCGATCATGTCTGCTCATTATTGATAATCACGAGAGCGTTTATTTTATTTTATACCTTTACATGTTTTACTCCTAATGTGTACAAATACGTAAGAAGCAGAAAAGTCATATGAAAATAGTAAGGCAAAAACACGCGAGAAAGCCGCGAGTTAAAAAAACCAAATAACACTAAGAATTCTAAAATAAAAAAATATGAACAAAGAAAAGAGCATAGGAAAATAAATAAAAAGAAACCGAAGACAAGGACGCCAGTGCCAAAAAGGAAAAAATCGAGAAGAAACGAAAGAAAGAATAAAATAGAACAAACGAAAGAAGAAGGAAAACACGAAGAAAATAAAAAAGTGAGAATGGTGAGAAAATAAATAAAAACTAAAAAGAAACGAGAGAAAATAGCGGTAGGAACGTGAGAGGCTAACCATGCATAGAAACATACAAACATCGCTGCCACACAACGCTGAGCCAAGAGCCGCTAACAGACCAGGAAAGATCACGGGTCGGACATATAGGCGTCGACACGGCGGTAGACGCCGAGTTGCCAAACGTACGCAGGGAACCGAACACACTCAGCGCATCGTTACCACCTACACGCCGGTACCTAATCTTCCAAATGACCGAATCCGAATAGCTATCCTATCTACACAGCAAACATGGACAAGCTTTAGCTCGTGACACCATGTTCGCCTAAAACCTATGCCTAACATATCAGTGCATTTTACGCCGGCGAGCTCTCGCTTGCAGCACCGCTCCTCCTAAAATTAACCATATCGGCACGCAGAATGCGTCTGATACGGCTATGCCGTTGTTTGGGTGATCGAGTCTGGCTACCTAAAGGCCGGCGCACTGCCGAAGCTAAGCCATGGTGAGAAAAAAATAAAAACGATTCAATAAGTAACGAAGATGGGGACGTTTTATAGCTGCATGGACGAGGCATGGACCCTACCATTCTTTCTACCCAAGGGAGATGCACCCTCCCACATAAGCGGGACCTACCATACTATATCGTCGCAAGAACACGCGCCAACCTATATAGTTTACTCATCCACGTCGGATCTCTACCGTGAGAAATCGCGGGCGCGTACATTGCAGGCTGCCAGCTTGTTCGTCCGACGAGTAGAAATGCTACCGGTGAGACTCCACGCCGCCATGTTGCCAGCATCCATGTAAACCCGCGTATGTCTATATCATACGCACCCATCTCGTTTGTCGCCCGCCCGTAAAAAATAGTGTATGTCTATACCCTACGGTGCCATCTCAGCTATCCATCACGAAAAAATACGTCCGAAAAGGATCCATAGTGTCACGTCGCCGGCGTACGCATATGTCTATAGCCTATGCTCGAAGCTCACCTATAGGTCAGCCGCGAAAAACCGCAGACGTCTATAGCCTACACTGCAAAGAAAGATCTCCGCTGCTAGAAACCGATTCCATCCTGCCTTCCGACACGCGACGTCAGCTCTTGGCGGTCCCTGCAACCCGGCGAGTGCGGAGTATTATCGCAGGGAACACCTCTCACCCTGTGCGTTCCAACTCGTTATGCCGAAGGCGGGCCCATGTCCACTACAAGAAATATTTTCATCTGCAATTATTTGGACCTCACCAATGGAGGGGAAAAATGATTTTTTTTGACAAATATTCATGTAAAAAATCAGAAACACACACATCACGCACGGCAAAACTATACTGCTATCCAGTGACTTTACTTGGTAAAATCACGTTGTATCTTTACCCCTCCCATCTCTGTCCAAACAACAGCCAATAGTTCCAATAACACAAAGGCAACAACTCTATTGCAAGAAGCCCAACAATAACGACAAAACGTTTGACAGATTCAGTAGCATTTAAAAATTTCAGCAGTAAAAAATAAGACAGAAAAATACCGACAAATTCCCTGTTCATATTCAGCGGCACTTGACAGATTTAGTAGCATTTCAAAGAGATCGATTCAGCATTACAAACAACGACCAAAAGAATTGACAGATTGAATAGTCTAAATATTGAAATTCGGTAGATGTAGCAAGGACATAATTCAAAATGAGAGTGAGACCACATTCTGCACTTGATCGGTTGGTCTGTACAAGTACTAGTACATAAGTATTACTCAGAACTACAATTTTTGAAGTACTACAAATAGATTAGCAGTAGCAGAACTCCATACAAACTACTCAGAACTACCTTAAGCTAGGATGCACAGGTCCTAAAATGATAAGAAAAATCCTATTGAAAAGTACATGGATTTACCTTACGATCATCAGAAGAAGATTAAGATGTATTATTCTTTAGCCAATCCTGTTGATGTGAAAGTTGACTTCCATGGTAAACTGCAATGGTTGATTCGGACGATGAGCGACCATATTAGACCGATAAACCAATAAAGATCAAGTCTCTTCAGTCACGCGCACGCCACTTCCCTACGACGCGCTGCTCTTTGGAAATAATACCTCCTTCTTGAAGCCATTTGGCTGCGCATAGGTCAACTCTACCTTGTACCACGGAAACAAGCACGCTACTGGCCTGAAGCACACGACGGATATCAAGATAGCATTATCGCGCCCATCAAATAGCACGCAGAACACCATACCATTGTTCCCGCATCCCAGGATATCTATATTCTACGGGTTTGGTGCCAACACTAGCTTAGAGATGTACATGTCTTTCCTATGAAAGCAGAAAATGCGCACCCTCGTGGAGTGGGCTTCTCTGAGGTGGGCAAGAAGCACTGCCCGCGTGGTGGAAAACTCGCAGCCATGATCCACGTAGTTGCGCGGGACTGCTGCAATGAGCATTAGAAATGAGACTTGATGCCAGCCTTCGTCCACGAATGCCCATACCAATTGGGTCTGTCACCAAAATAAAATAATTAATTAATATAACATTACATATATTCATATTAGGATCATCACAAGAAGATTTATACGTGTTAGCTCACTCTTGAAACCATTTGCACCAGCAACTTGGCAGTACAACTCCTTGAAGGATGCGGCCAGCATGACCGCACTGGTAGTGTCTAGATGCATAGCGATTTCATTGAAGTAGTCATCACCGACCTTGCTCCATCCACAGTATCGCGGGTTGCACCTCAAATCCGCCATCGCGTCCGGATGGATTGGGGCGAGGGCGGATATATGTAGAACTATTGTGTGTCTTTGGAGGATAGGGGTGGTAGCCTGGAAGTACTGATGGTGTGGGCGAGATGGCGAGAAAAATGAGTGCATCATGCGCTGGTGAGGATCCCAAATGCAGCCTGGCGGTGTTGGCAAGTGGGGATAAACGGGGATGGGGAAAATGGCATAGTTCTTTGAACGACGTGGATTAATTTGCATGTTCTCTTGTCGGTCTTCTGCAGGGTGCAACTGCATCAAGAATGCCGACAAGAGTTATCATGGCATGCTGTCGTGCAATAAATTACCCAAAATCTAGGGCAAGTGCAACGTATGAAAAAAGAGGTGTCTAAACACTAGAGCACAGGTAGCTAAGAAGCTTTAGACATGGGTCTGAACACTGGAGAATAGGTAGCTAAGAAGTTTTTTGCTATACTCGGGTCTAGTACTAAACACAGGTAGCTGAAAAAAGATATTTGGTAAGAAAAGGGTACGTTTGATTCAAAGGATTTGTCTAAAAAAAAATTAGGATTAAATCCTACTGGTAACTTGCACGTGAGACTCGGATAATAGAATTATGACATATTATCACAATAAAAAATATTATGTTCAAGGTGAAGATTATAGAATAATGGAGAAGTATCTTTTGAGGTTTATGCACAACGTTCATTGTGCTAAAGACTATCGATCAATAGAATTTTCTAGATGCTAGAATGAAAAAAGAAAATCCAACAGTTAGCAATGTTGGGATTTACCAATCTTGATCTGACGGTCAATGTTTAAAATTATTCATACACTATAAAATGGTAAGATAAGAAACAGAGATTGAGATTTGCTAGTCATGATCCAACGTCAATATTTAAAGTTAGTTGTACACTATATAGTGGTAAGATAAGATAAGACTTGCATGTATACATACACGTGCAATGCATGTATTAATATTTCAAGGCGAAGATTCTAGAATGATGAAGAAGTGATGTGTTTTATGGTTTGTGCATAGCGTTCATTATGCTAAAGACTATCGATTGAAATTTTTAGATGCTAGGATGAAAAATAAGATCCAATGGTTAGCAATGTTAGGATTTTCCAGTCTTGATCCAACGGTCGATGTTCAAAATTGTCCATACACTATATAGTGACTAGTAAGTTGTACGTGTCTTGCACAAGACTCAGATCATAGACGTATGATATATATCATCACTATATAAAATTATAATAGGTATGGGTGTTCAAAAAAATATAAATTTGATCGACATCTATAAAGTATGGGTGTATATTTGGTTTTTATACTTTGTATCATGTAGTAGTCAACATTTATTAGGTACCTAACACTTAAAAATTTTGGTAACATGGTCTAAAGAAACGATGGAGAAGATTCAAAAATGATGGAGAAGTGTGTTTAAGATTTGTGCATATCGTTTGTTGTGCTAAAGAATATCAATAGAATCCAATGAAGTTATGCGTACACTATATGGTGGTAAGATAAGAAAGAAAAGAAGATCCAATAATAAGCAATATTGGGATTTGCCAATCTTGATCCAATAGTCCAATGTTCAAAGTTACTTGTATTCTATATAGTGGTACTAGAAAACATGCCCGTGCGTTGCAACGGAAGATAAAAACCTACATTGCGAAGATCATAACATATCAACCCAAAAGCAAACAATCATCAAATATATCTATATCTTTGTAAAAAAGACAAACTATCCTAACATTTTCTATATTTTTTGTTGTGTTGAAGTACACAAAAAGGTTTGAGAAGTGTAGGTAGACAGATAAATTTTGTTCAAGATTTCAACTTCATATATACATTTTTTACAAATCCACTTTCGGGTTTTCTTTGAGAAAATTGTCTTCAATTTTATTCAAATTAACAAAACTTATGAATTAGTTCTTTTAGTTAACTCAAAATTCAGACATGTCAATACTGTGAGTTGTAGTTCTAAGACAAAGGAATGCTAATAGAAACTCATGCTTACAATTAACATACCAAGTCAACCAACAAAGAAAATGAAACACAAATCTAAGAAACCATGTTTGCCATGAGCAATCTGTCCCAGTAAAATGATATGCTCCCACGGCTCTATGTCATTTCGTCTGATTTAGTAGTAGGGTTATTCAATCGAGCGTAGATGCATGTACAATCATACAAAATTATAAGTATGGTAACTTCATATTCTTGCTCATCCTTAGCATGCTTTAACTGAAAAGTAGTTGCTGGGTTTCGCATTACATATCCTTGAACTTGAGGCAGTAGCGTTCTTCAAAGTTCAGACCCAGAGGAGCAAGGAAGAGCTGCCCTCAAAACGCGCTGAGCGGAAATCACCATCAGGCCATGGCGATAGGCCCTCCATGGCGAACAGAGCTCGCCTATCGACAATCAAACAATAGATCCATATGCATAACAATGGGCTGTGGGGATAATCTAGACTATAAGTTCTTAGTTAGAAATGTACGTCTCGAAATATCAGATAAAGTGAACTGAGAAATAAGTAAATCTTACATGAATTTGAAGGACAAGTGAGGTAATTATCGGAGATGCTATGCTAGACTCCCTTGTAAATCTTATAAACTTCTGTGAATGTACAGATGATAAAACTGTGCTACAGGAAGCATCATCCTTGGCTGCACACAAAAAAGAAAAACGGAAGATGATTTATTTGGATACCGAAACATCACAATTTATTCTTTCTATCACGAGTTTACATAGCATATGGAGACTGGGGCATTGGAGAAACAACTAAAAAGTAAATATTGAGTAATTACTATTTTCAAATATCAAGTTGCAAAGTTATATGTTCCATGAATTAGTCATACTCACCACCAAGTACGTATGCCCTGCCAAGAACAGAGCCGGGAGAAACCTGCAGAATAACACAAAGTATCAATATTGCCATCATGTTCCGTTGCTGGAAGTCAAAGTACGTATTGTATCATTGGTCTTGTACTGCATAGAGTAACACAAAATGATTATATAAGGGTATAAAAATGTGAAAACATGTTTACACTGCAATTGTTGCTTCAATTCCACGTCTGTAGAGTTTTTTTTGTCAATGTATTGATCACTCATGCATTGGAATCACCGTCCTGCTTGAGGTCATGATTTTGCACTTGCTAGAACACAGCTTGCTTGTACCTGATGAGTCTAGTCTAGGTTAGGTGTTCTTGCGTAAATCTGAATGAATGGTACAACCCATGTTCACGATATTTGAGAATAATGGAACTATTTTAGAATATAGAAGTTACTGCATAATTTGCCTAATGTATAATTCTGTGATATCTCTTAGCTCAGAAATTAGGCACAAGAACATTACAGAGTTCATTGGGTGTGAATGACAAGTAACTATGAAACAACTATTTGTGGATCATGTTCACGGGCAATCTCTTCTTGTTTTCCATATTTTTGCTGAATCTTCTTGACGTTTGAACTAATAGGGGGGAAACTGTAGAGAACAACTAGAAAAAAGCTTCCACTTAATAAGACATATATGGAGCTAGAAGAACTAATCCGGACAGTTTTAGATGCTTATATTAAGAGGACAAAAAATGCACATATGTTGTACAAATGGACTAACTGCATAGCATAGGGACAGACCAACAAGCATCGTTTAATAGCGATTAATAATTTTACCTATTTTCCATGACCATATGAAAAACTATGTGACACATGCTAAATTTTCTGTTATTAAGCCTTTGTAATTCTAAGGCTATAAGTTCTGCTCTGTTTGCTTCTTGATATCGTAAACTTTGAAGCTTACTATATTATGCTCTGATAAATCTTCCAGATGGTTTACATATGAACTTGTATATTTTCAGTTTTACAGTAGAAGCTCTCAAGACGGTTACGGGTGCTGCTGCTCCCTCATGCAGGGAGCGTGAAAAGATGTCATCATTGAGCCGCATGCAAGGCTTTGTCCTTCGCTCCTAGCAGCAATTACAAAATTTTATATGAAGAGATGAGGATTGCATTGTTCGTTATTCGGTCCTAAACTTAAGCGGATATTAACAAGCCAACACCGTGTGTGGATTGATACCTTTGATTGAATTCTGTTCTGCTCTTCAAACAGATAGAGTTAAGGTCTATAGGCCCCTATTAAACCAGCTGAGAACATATGATCCTGCAATGGGTAAAGAACATATGTGAGGGTGCTTCATTACTGAAATGGATCTTCATGCATGTACAGTTATTGCGAGCCCAAATCCTCTGAAGTTCTATGTCCGCAGGTAGCTAGACCATTTTTAATACTGATAGAATTTAGAGTTCAAGCACATGCGACATGCACTTCATTCTCCCCTCTAGTATACTTTGAGTTTTCAGCTTCATACTTCCATAATGAATATAGCTACAAGGAAAAATAATAGCTCATGAAATAAGTGCCAACAGAAATAGGATTTGACATACAAAATTAACAGAAGTACACATTCCTTTGGAAAATCTAATGCTATGATGTTGCAACGAACTAAATAAATAAGAGAAGTGGATCCAAATTATAAGGGAGGAAGTAGTTGCAGATCAAGTGGAGGTTCTTCCCAGGAAGACCACCCCTCCATGGCTCTTCCGAGGATCTTGAATGCCCAACACCCCAGAACAATCTGATGCCACATCTCCACATAGCAGATTGCGGCAGCGCAACCAGGGAGGGAGAGGTATGGACTTACATGGCGGGCGAAGAGGTAGGGGACTTGGGCCTGAGGGGTGGACTTGTTTCCATCATGAAGGGGGTTGGGCGTGCAACGCACGGGGAAAGGAGGCGAGCAGTCGGTGGAACCTAGCGTTCGCGCTATGCGATGCAAGCTACGTGAGCATCCAGGGACGCATTGTCGTGGATGCTACTGCTCGAGGCGGAGGATGTCGTGAAAGACCTCTAGAGAAGGGTGATTGGAGAGGTTACCTATAGGCCCTGGGGTGAGATCGAACTGGCAGCGGCCTCCTAGCTTTGCCCCCGATCTGCTCAAGATAGTTGGAGAAGACCCTGATCCACTTGATCCCCACCGCGCAGACAGATCTGTGGCTGGCGTCAACCTCATACTTTTGGGAAATGGCGAGGTGTGGGGCTCCCGCACGGTGCCCGTGGGAGAGCTTGGTGCCAGCCATGAGAAACAGAGGGAGTTGAGCGGGGAACGCCGGCGCTGCTGAGGGAGATGCTAAGAGGATGAGATGGGAGCGGGAGGGGTCAACGAAAAGACTGGAAACGGCCGCGGGAGACAAGGGATAGACTCGGGATGGGGTGGAGCACGTAAAGACGGACGAAACAGAGCTAAGCGCGATGAAGGAAAACCTGGCCAACGGCCCGGCACGTGTAGCTCGCGTGCCGGCCCGTGCCGGTACGGGGCCTGCCTCCCAGGTCCGGCCACGGCACCAGCGCCAAACGGACCGACCCGTGGCATGTTAGACACACGGACCTGTTGATTTTTTTCGCTGATCCGTCGAGTCAATATACAAATTTGGTCGAGTCTCCTATAAAACCGACAGAGCTCGGTGGCCTGATGGTCAAGGGCTGTTTGAGGGGCTGAGGTCGGGAGTTTGATCCCTCGGTGTGTTCTTTTTGCCATATTATTTCCTATACTACCACCGGATGCAACCTTGACGGGCTGTGTCGTGGCCTCGGGCCGGCATGCCAAAGCCCGGCCCGATGGCCAGGTTTGGACGAAGGTCAGGAGCGAAACGCGATATGGCAGGAAATGAAATGTAAGGTTCTTTTTAGATAGTAGAGAAGGTAGGGAATTTTCCTACGATGGATGTTTGATTTGTGAGGTTGATTCCCATAGGATTTTTCCTAAGTATTTCTTTGAAACTAGTTAGGCATGTTTGATTCAAATGATTTTAAAAGGGCATGAATAGGAAAACCACAGGAATGATATGCCATGACTTATGAAATCCTACATGAATGGAAAACGCAGGAATTAGCTGCAAAAGTCGTTTGATTGCACCATAGGAAAAAACTCAGGAAATTTGTACTATATATAGATTGAGTACATGACATAGTTGCCATAGACACTTTTCACATGGCCTTTTTAAAAAAAATCTACTCTCTCTATCTCAAAATTAATGTCGCAAATTTTTCAAGATTTGAAAATATCTCGAACTAAATAGTGTCTAGATACATTAAAATTTAGACAACTTTGCGACATCTATTTTGAGACTAAGGACTAGTATTTTTTTTTCTTGAGCCATCGTATCGAAATCATGGTGCAGGAAGGGAGTCGCTCCGCAGTTTGGGTATTGGAATGTTCGCGCGCTAGCACGACCGTGTCATGTCCTGGCGCAGTATTGTCTCAGCATGTCAGTTTGATCAAATACATGATTTATTTAAAGTATTTAAAGCTTCTATTTTTATACTAGTAGTGCTCTAAAAATTGGAGTAACCAAACTGACCATTACTAGTAAGTTTCACGTATCGTGCAAGTGAGATCCACGTAGTAGAAGGAATATGCCACATCATCATTGTATAAAATTAAAATATGTAAAGCTCAAAAGATATAAATTTGAGCCACATCTATTAATTATCTGTGTATATTTGGTTCATATACTCTATATCATGTAGAAATCAATATTTATTAGCTATCTTGATAATTTTGGTAACATGGTTTAGAGAAATAACGGAGCGATTCTAAAATGATGGAGAAGTTTGTTTTGAGGTTTGTGTATACTGCTAAAGACTATCAATAGAATCTCTAAATGCTAGAATAAAAAACAAGATCCAACTGGCAATGTTGGCATTTCCAAGGCTTGATCCAACAATCAATAATCAAAGTTATATGCTACAATCCCTCAAGAAAAAGTTATATGCTACAAAATACATATTGTAGTAGAAGACCAAGATATAAAATAGAAGACCGTTCAAAGGAAAAGGAAGACCATCTCCATAGATCGCAACCATGCATGGTCATGTGAGTTAGGCATGGTCATGTGAGTTAGGCATGGTTCATGCCCTAGCAGTGGGCACATGGTGTAGCAGTTGAACAATTTCAAAAAACTCTTCAAATCCTAAATATAAACATTAGCAGCAACCACATTTTATAGGCAAAACACACCCTTTATAGTGTCAAATGAGACCTTGCATCTGACTACTACTACAATAACTAATAAACTACTGGTACTCTACAACTAAATTAGCTAGTAATACATCATTACAGTCACATTAGGATCATTATCCAAAGATTAAGATCAACTTTTCCCCTCAATGCAAACGCAGAAAGGCAATACCTTTATCATCTCGTACTGTCCAGCACCAACGGTAATATACCGCAGTGGAACCATGAGGAACATGAGATCTTAGAGGGCGACACTGCCCAGTGACGTGCAACTCCTCAGCTAGATTACCCCATTAAGGGTGTCCATAGAGAATTATGTCGGCGATAGCCAGCTAGTCACACACAGCTTCACAGTGTATAGGGGCCACGAGCACGCCTGCGGCGGCTTAAGGAAGCGAAGCGGCGATGATTAGGCTGAACATTCTAGCGTCATCACCGTAAACGATGACCATTCATGGCGGAAAGGACTATAACAACATTTCTACTTTACACACCATAGGCTTGTCGTACGATATCCTATGCACTTGGACCTGGTAGACGCAGTCGAGGTGGAAGAGGAGCACAACCGGCGAGGCGGTGAACATGCAGCCGACCTCCGTGCAGCTGCACAGGCCGTATGGGCACATGTTTTTGTGGTCATCGAGCTTGTGGTAGGTGACCAAGGTGAGGCAGCCATCGTGGGGCACTCAACAACTAGCGGCACTAGCTCGATAATGCATGTAAAATGCATACATGAACTTTGTAGTTTGTTAACATGTTTAACCACATATTTGTATCATATATAATGTTATATCCATGTTTTACATTAATTTTTTAGAATTTACCAATGATCCCCTTTATTTTGGTTATAACCCGACAGGGCCGAAAACCCCCAGTTTTTTATGTTTCAGGCCCTATATGGAGTCAAATGGACCTGAGATTTTTGGAATGTCAATATTTATCCACGAAAAGCATCTGGAGCGCAAGAACCTCACCTGGAGGGCCAGGAGGCACAAAAGAGCCTGGGTGGCACGCCTAGCCCAGGTGGGCGCGCCACCTACCCTCTTTTCCTCCTCGGTCGTCCGATCGCCTTGATTCTTTCACCCACAGAGTTCTCTTAACCTAAAAACCCCTATATAAGGATCCCCCAGGGAGTCCTCGATACAGAAGACACCAGAGACAAAAATACCACCAAACAGAGTCAGGTCCAGCGAAGATTGGAGGGGAAACTCCTCCGGAGCCGCCTCCGGAGGATCTCCACTCTCTTCAACATCTCCAGCATCATCACCATGATGAAGAGGGAGTAGTATACCTATGGAGTACTAGTTTGTGGCAGTAGCTTGATCTATTTCTCTCTTGTTTTTCATAGATCTAGTACCATATGAGTTGCCCAACATGATTATGGTCATATATGTAATTCCTATGTGGTGGATCTTTATTCTATGATTTAATATATGAGATTGGAACCTATTTTGTGTAAGATGTATTGGTAGATGTATATCATGTACCCCCTTCTTAATTGCTTGTTTTGATCCAACTTGTATGCAAGAACTTGTATGGGGAGAAGTGTGTATTAGATGGAGTAACATGGGGGTAGTGATTGAATTGTGACAAACAATATTTAAGATCTACTTTGGGTTTTACCATTATTTTGTTGCCACACTAGGGATAAAGTAAAATCATGTGCTATAATTATCATGTGATAGTGAGATAATCTTGTTAGATCAAGGTAGCATATTTGTATTTCAAACATCATGTCATATTACTTAAAACTATACTTTGATTTGTTCTTAATTCAAGATTGCATGGAGTTTCCCTTTCTTGAGGAGTATAAGCGAGATGTGTTTCATTTCTATGTTAGGACGTGATGCCCATATGAATGTTTATCAAACATATAAAGAAGTTCCATGAATATTTATCATTTATGAATTGTTTGATGATCACTACAACTGTAACATCCCAAAAATATTAATCAAACTTATCGAGCTCTAATCACCCAAGTTTAGGGTTAACAAAAACTTTTATAGTTAAACCTAATAAGAGTGTATGTGTGATTGGCATTAGTGTATGAATGATTGCAATTGCCATGTTTGATGGTTACAAATGATAAGGATTGATTTAAAGATGAATACTACATCATCTAGATCAAATCCAAGCAGAATCAAATAAAGGAAAAATCAAATATAAGATATATAAGCAAATGGTAATTTTGGCCAAACTTATCCACTAGACCACTTTGAGTGTTCCTAGTAAAGAATTTTCAACAGAAACAATTCCAATTCTTTTCACCCCTTGCTAGATCAAGTAAAAGTGAATCCAAGCAAACTTTACAAAGTGGCGGAAACTAAATTCAAATCTATTTAAGAGGCAGTGCAAAATTGAATTAAGATCATATGTATAGATCACACATTCTCAAAAACCACTCAAATCAACTCCACTTGACAAATCCCAGCAACCACAGTCTACCAAGCAAACAACAAGATCACTCACCAAATATCTTTTAAAAATTCTAATTATGAATTCATGCGGCCATTGCGTCGAACACTTGGCATGCACAGTACAACCTCACCAACTAAATACTATTTGGAATTGTCATTTTCTCACAAAATGTACTGCAATCTTCTCCACTACTTGTCCTCGATCAATCCCAGTCCTTACCCGTGTAGTGGAGAGCCCTTTGCCCATCGTTGCACTAGTGACATGCCCATGCCGAGTCATCCATGTCGAGAGCACGACGGAGCGCCACAACCACCTCACTCGCACACATCGCTCCTCACTCTCTCCGCCCGTACCCGCGTTCGCCGTGGCACCAGTGAGATGCTAGACATGATCATTCGTCGTCTCGCGCCCTGTGACCATCGTACTAAGTGACGAACGCCTGCGTACCCGCCCAGAGCACCGACGTATCCCGGCCAATGGAGAGCGCCCCTTGCCGTGCCATCACTTCCATGATGACCGCCATAGTCGATCGCCTCGACCCATTCCCTCCGCCGTGACGATTGCATCCTGTAGCAGCATCGCTAGAGTAGCCCGACCATGCTGCCCACCCGCCACACTGGGTGTATAAATAGAGGCCACCCCAGACCTCTATCTCCACACCATTCTACTCCCCACTCCCCATAGAACCTCACCGTCCCTTCCCCGGAGCAAGGCGAGCACCAGTCCATCGGAATTTAGCCGGAGTCCACCGCTGCAGAGGAGGAAGGAGCCCGTTGATTGCGACCACCCCAGGAGCCGCCGTGACCGCGCCTCGAACCGCCATCGACGACAACCTCATTCGCCCCCATCGCCGACCTTAGCTGGAGCCTAGGTGAGCCTCACGCGACCCCCACCGCCGCGTTAGGGTTCAGTTCTCGCTGGAGCTGTTCGACGTAGACGACGCACATCAACCATTAGATCGTGTTCTAATTGTAGGGCTAAGATTGAAACATACCGTTTCGTCTTAGTTAAGTCACTGACGAGTAGGACCCTCTTGTCAGTAGCCAGCTGTGCAGTTGGTCGAGCTTGTTTAGTTTCCTGCATAGAGCCCACCCATTCAAATAGGATTTTTCCATTTTAGTTAAAATTAGATTCTGTCAGTACATTCAAAAATCAATTCTAAGAGATTCATTGAACCAAAATGCATGATTCAATTTTGTTGGAAAGGTATTGAAATTATCTAATCACTCCCGTTGGATTCAAACCAATTGGAATTATAGATCACCTATACCAAAAATAACAAGACAAAGACTTTTGACACTTCAAACATTTTTCTAAAATAAATTATAAATGCTTTTGAGATGATTCCACCTCTCAAAAATCACATTTGCCATGCTCTACCTGAGTATGTAAAAACATTTGGTTTTATAGATATTAAACTTGGACTAGTATTAAAATAAGGCTATATAGGATTTTTTAGTCATTTAAATCTTATTAAATAGTAATATTAAATCTTGTAATGAATGACCACCCTTTTAAATCACATTCCCAAGCTTGAGAATATATGGTGAGGACATGGTCCATATGAACCTATATTCTAGTTGGAGAATATTAAATCTTAAACAATTTCAATGGGTAGAAATTACTTTTCTCATTAAAGAGAAATAAAAATGTGCCATTATAACATGGAATGATTGAGATGATATTAGATCATCTAGTATGAGCCTTGAGTGTTAAATAGGAGTAGTGAAGTATTGTTTGGTGATTGTGTACATTGAATGTGTTTATAGACGCTAGTACCGAACTCGGGATTCAACGAAGAGGAGTACTTCGAGGAGGAAGAGGAAAACTTCAACAACTGCAACAAACAAGGCAAGCTAGCACCATACATGATACCTAAGCAAGCTATCAGTGCAAGCTAGCACCATACTTGTTATCTAAGCAAGCCATCACTAATTGCAAGCTAGAACTATGCATACTATATATGCAAGCCCCTTATACCAGATGCACTAGGCATACCTAGTTGTGCAACTTTACCAATTCCCAATTTTTACTCCAAGCTTTACTTTCCCCTTTTACTACAGTTATTACTTAGTTAATGAATTGTGACTAGTGGAAAATAGAATGGATCCTATCAAGATCTTAGGATTAGTCTTGGATACGTGTACCAGATTAGCACCCCCAAATAGTGAATACCCTTAACTTTAGTGGCTAGTGCTAAACATAAAACTTGATCACTTTAGATGGGATTACTTGGTGAAAATGATTATGAAAACCTTGGAATGATGATTCATTCTATTGAAATGTTTTGACATGTGTTGAGAAACACAAGGGTTAATGATGAAAATGTTGAGGCATGAGCCTTGACCCTTTATAAAAACTGATGGTTGGGTTCGGATGTGATACCATTCCAATTTTACCATACAACCACAATACCTGAGTTGGGTAGGGCTTGACTGGAAGTTTATATGTCTTAGTATGGGTTCCCTTGTGGAAGAGGTTGAGATGAGGCTACATCGTGATGAATGTCCACCTATGCGATACCCAAGATGACAGATGGTCATGGTTGGGAGGCCAAACTCATAGGGGAGGTGCCTATACTAGGGTGTGTAATTGAAAGGTTAAGATTGATTATCCACATACCAAGTATGATGATTCAGGATTATTCCTGATGGATGTATCGAATTTTGTGGTGAAAGTGTACAATCTCTGTAGAGTTTCAAACTATTCGAATAGCCACGTCCGCGGTTATGGACTGTTGGAGTGGCCATACTGTTCCGTTGTCAGATGTTTTCAAAATGATTTGTGACTTGAAAGATGACCTTGACTTGACCACAACAGAGTTGTGGACATGAAAACTAGTTTCCCCCTTAAGTGATATAGAGAACTAAATTAGGTCTTAAATCTTGAAACCCTCACGAAGTAAATCTGGCTTTTTGCAAAACCAACCTAGAGCTTAAGTTTCCTATTAGCTTTGACCTTACTTATACTAGTGGTAGTTTGCGAGTACTCGTGGCTTTGTCCCTGGCTATTCCCATGGCCAGACTATGAGGAGGATTACCCGGAAGATGGACAGCAGGCGGTCCATGACAACTAGGATCATCCCCCATCGTCAGCATTGCATGTGATCATGAAGATGAAGCCTGCTACAGTTACTTTCTGCTGCTTTGATTTTATTAAGACTGGATCATGAGATCCTTTATTTGTAAGACCTTATTATGGTTTGTAATGGATGATGTACTGTGGTACCACTTCTGTTATGTCTCCCAAAAATGGTAATCCTGGGATTGCAATGTACGGCATAATAGGCATCTAGACTTAAAAATTCGGGTGTTGACAACAACATGAAAAGATAGTAGACAAGTGAACCCATGAACCCAGGTCCAATTTTAATCATAAGAAACACCTTTCCATTACAATTACTACCTTCTATATTTTCTGCAATTTATTATTTAGAAATACAAAAAATACTTTTCCTACCCGCAATCACCTATAAAAACCCCCAAACAACTCTATTATCTTGCATATCATATAGTTTGCAATACTTTACTTTATTTACTTTATTCTATGTCAATTTAATTTATATTATATTTCATATTACTAACATGAAACCGTGTGCTTGACAACCACTTGGTGGAGTTGGAACACAAGACAAATTATTTTACTTTACAGGTTGCTTGACAAGGAGAAGACGAATAAAACTTCCGTAACTAATTCATCGAGAGTTTGATATAAACCCTCGAGTCACCCTTGTGGGGAAAAGAAGCTTGCTACAACACTCTACACTTGGAGTCCCAACGAAAAGTGGCCACGATTGTTGTCATCAAGAAGTATTTTCTGGCGTCGTTGTGGGGAACTGGTGAAGTTACCTCACAACTGCATCCTTATCAAGTTTGAAAGAGCAAGGCAGTTCCCACGGCACTTGCAACTATTTTCTGGCACCATCATCTTCATCAACTTGTGTAACAACCCAAGCTTGGGGAGGTTGCACCACTATGAGCTTTTTCTTCTCCCTTTAGATTTTTAAAGTAATTTTCTTACTCTTGTTTTTAGTCTTTTTAAGTTTTCATTTAAAACATAAAAATATACAACAATTATTGTAACCTCTAAATATGCATGCTAAAATATGGTGAAATTTGGAATCCACATACCTAAAGGTCATGTCCAAATTTTGGAAGCCTACTATGAATATAGATCAATCAAAGAAGGAAATAGAATGGATGAATTGCTTACATATCTCAACCAACTTGCAATTGACTTTGTGAATTACACGATATAACTTGTTGCACTAAAAATACTATAAACACTCTCACTATCAATGTAAGCATCATAGTGATCCCATTATTTCTTCTTATCAAAAGTGTAAATTTTTATGCCATGATATAGAAAAAGTTGAGAAATATATTGCCTATGTTGGAGTCCATGAGCTAGACTCTCTTATGAATGAAAAACTTGAAACTAGTCATGATGCTCGTGTAATGAAAGGACACATGTCTATTATACTCCAAATTTGCATAAAAGACTTTAGTAATAATCCTTATGTTATCAAATATAAAACTCTTGCTGCCATGGAAAGTACTAATACTTTCCAAGAAAAAGATGATGAAAACATAAGTTTGAAAGAGGAAAATGAAGAAGAGATAATCCAACCTAAGCTGCTCCAATTCCCGAATCAGGCTAGAGGGTAATGTTTCTTTCCTTTCTTTTCATGGCCTATCTCTCCCTGTCCATGAATTCCTTCGTGGTCTCCTTTTCGTCTATGGCGTGCAACTGCATCAGCTCACGCCCAACTCTATCCTTCATGTTGCTTTGTTACTCTTTGTGACTGCTTCCTCGGGATCCTGATGAGTGCATATTTGCATCATGTTTTACACTATTATTTTACACTGTAGATGTAGGATCTTGGTATTTTACAGTGCTCGCGTGCACATTTTATGTCTGTTTTCACCAAGATTAGGACAGATGATGGATCCCATGGATACAATTCTTGGAGCAGTTGTACTAAGGAGAAAAGGAGTCAAAGACAACGTAAATCTCTTATTTGGGAAATATTAATAATACTAGAAGTAAACCAGAAGCGAATAAAGGAGACAGTGGGTTCAACGACAAACTATACAGTCGGAATAAATATTCCGGCCGTATAGTTGGCGCTGCCTCCGCCTCCTCAAATAGTTTCACCCCATGCAACTGGGTCGGAGAGACGACATATAGAACACCCAGAAATCGTTGAAACCTCACCTCTGGAAGGCATCTGGAGGGGGAACTCATCCACTGGGGATCCATCTTCACCCTACGCATATCCAGGAGGCTAAGGCATCGATCTTCATCATCCACCACTGCATCACCACCATCTCCATCCATTCCATCTACATCTTGTCTAGATCTTGTTGTAATTTCCGTACTCATTGTGGATTTATACAAGTAATATTCATCTATGATTGTTTCCATTACCATTTCTATGATGTTGATTGCTTCCATGTCTAAGTAGATCTCTAGTTCTTAGGGAGATGGAGAAACCCTAGCATATGATTGAGATGAGATAGAGATTATTATGGTATACATCATTATGTGCATGTGTTAATTGTCTTCATCCTGATGTTGGGAGTTGTGCACCTCCTTAATATTTGCCTCCTATGGGGACTCGATGAAGGGGATTACTTTTGTTGGTAGACGGAGGGATGATAACACTTACTGTGACTATAAAGTTGTTGTCAATCCTTACGTGCTAACTTGGGAATCAAGGAGAACTCATCAAGCCATGTCCATGCCACAGGAGAAATCCCTTAATGGTGGGATAATATGATTGATATCGTTTATTCGTCAGCTGTGGTTATGAAGGATGATGTGAGCAGCAGTTGCTGCCTATTCGTCCATATATGGAGCTCCTCCCACATACATACACATTATGAGAATATTCGTTATAATAATCTTGATTGCATGGTCTAAATTGCTAGTGTTGTATCCACCACTCCCCGAGAACGCCTTTTTCCCTATTGCAGTTCCAAAGTTCTATTACACACGTGGTTCTTACTTTCTGCATTAAGTTTTACTTTACTTTAAATTACCTTATTGATGGCTCAGTATTGATGTAGAGCTCGTTGGTAACCCCAAGAGGAAGGTATGATGAGCACAGAAGCAAGTTTCCCTCAGTTATGAAACCATGGTTTCATCGAACCAGTAGGAGCAAGGAAACACCCCAAAGGTGTTGCTAGCTGAGCCTTGGCAGGGCGCACTACCGGTGCTAGTAGCAATGTGGAGACCTGCACAACACAACCACAGAACTTTGTCCCCAACTTGCGATGAGGTTGTCAATCTCACCGGTTTTGCTGAAAACAAAGGATTAAACGTAACGAATGGAAGGAAGTAATAGTTTGCAGAAAGTAAACACAAAGCAGTAAACAGTTTGTACATTGTATGTAAAAGAAAGGACCGGGATTCATAGTTCACTAGAGGTGGCTCTCCTTAGATAGATAACATGCTGGGTGAACAAATTACAGCGGGGCAATTGACAAACATCGACAAAGCAATACATGCATATACTAATCATCTTGACTCCTTTGGAACTTGATTGGGCATTACAACATTATACATAGACCGCCATCCAACTGCATCTATGACTAACAATCCACCTTTAGGTTATCATCCAAACCCCCTCCAGTATTAAGTTGCAAGCAACAGATTATTGCTTTATGAATTACGTGTAATGTAAACAATACAATTGTTCTATGAACAAAGGATTGTTGTTTTCTCCCTAGTAGCAACATCACATCTAGTACCTTAGAGATTTCTGTCACTTCCCCAGATTACCAGAGGCATGAACCCACTATCGAGCATAAATACTAACTCTTGGAGTTGCTAGCATCTACTTGGCCAAGATAGCTACTAACAACGGAAAGCATGCAAGATCACAAATAACATAGACATGATAGAATCAATAATCAATCTGAAATAGCATCTCAATATCCATCGGATCCTCGCAAACACAACATGTAGAATTACAAATAGATGATCTTGATCATGAACGGAGCTCACAAGATCTAAACATGAAAGCACAAAGGAGGAGAACCAGCCATCTAGCTACTACATGGACCCTTAGTCCAGAGATGAACTACTCACGCATCACACTGGAGGCTTGCATGATGATGAAGAAGGCCTCCAGGGTGAATTCCCCTCTCCGGCAGGGTGCCGGGAAGAGCTTTAGATCCCTCCT
This sequence comes from Avena insularis, assembly GCA_023614405.1. NCBI lineage: Eukaryota > Viridiplantae > Streptophyta > Magnoliopsida > Poales > Poaceae > Avena > Avena insularis. The sequence continues at coordinate 512,502,034 of CM042690.1, forward strand.
GATCTAGGGATGGAGATGACGGCCATGAGACTCTTTCGTGGATTTTTGATCGGGTACTTAGGGTTTTCGTCCCGAGGGCATCTTATAGGCGGAAGGAGAGGCCGAGGGGGTGCCTGGGCTGGCCACACCACCCCTGGCACGGCCAGGCCTGGCCCATGCGGCCAGGTGGAGTGGTGGCCCCCTCGCTCCTCTCCGTCTCGTATTCTGGCATCTGATGACTTCCGGAAAAATAGGCACTTTGGCTTTTGTCCCGTCCAATTCCGAGAATATTCATTTTCTGACTTTCCTGGAACCAAAAACAGCAGAAAACAGGCAACTGGCACTGTGGCTCTTGTTAATAGGTTTGTCCAAGAAATCATATGAAAAGTACTCCAAAGTGTGGACAAAACACAAGAAAGTGGATAAAACCAAGCATGTGTCAACACCCGGATTTCTAATCCCAGATGCCTGTTATGTCATTCATCGCAATCCTAGGATTACCATTTTTGCGAGACATAACAGATTGGATATCACAGTACATCATCCATTACAAACCATAAATAAGGTCTTACACAAATAAGGATCTCATGATCCAGTCTTAATACAACAAGCAGCGGAAATAAAAGATAAGCGTAGCGGTGGGGTCCATCTTGAGCACGAGCAATCTTGTGAAAGGCAGATAGTCCTAGTTATCATAGCCATCATGCTGGCCATCATCTTGGTAATCTCCTTCATAGTCTGGCCATGAGAATAGCTAGGGACAAAATCCATGAGTACTCTTTAAGTACTCGAAAACTACCACTAACAATTGGTATAGTTCTAAAATGAAGTGCTAACTCTAAGTTTAACTATAAGGTTAAGTTTGAAACCTAAGCTGAGTTCAGAAACAAAGAAAGATAAAATAAAGTTCTAGAATCACTTAAGTTGGGAAGCTAGTGTCATAGTCACAACCCTGTTGTGGTGAAGTCAAGATTCATCATTCATTTCATAAGTTATTTCGAAAACATCTGACAACGAAACAGTATGGCCACTCCAACTGTCCATAACTGCGGACGCGGCTATTCGAATAGTTTGACACTCTGCAGAGGTGGTACACTTTCACCACAAGATTCGATACATCTGTCAGGGATAACCCTGAATCATCATACTTAGTATGCATATAATCAAACATAACCTTTCCTTTACACACCCTAGTATAAGCACCTCTCCTATGGGCATGGCCTCCCAACCATGACCATCTATCATCTTGGGAACTGCATAGGTGGACAACATTGAGAGGTAGCCTCAGCTCAAACCTCTCCCGCGAGGGAACTAATACTAATGCGTATAAACTTCCGGCTAAGCCTTACCTAATTTAGGTATTGTGGTTGTACGGTAAATTTGGAATGGTATCACATCCGAATCCAACCATCAGTTTTGTAAAAGGGTTAAGGCTCATGCCTCAACATTTTCATCATCATAAACCATTTGTGTTCCTCAACACATGTCAAAACATCTCAATAGAATGACTCATCATTCCAAGGTTTTCATAATTCATTTTCACCAAGTGTTCCCATCTAAAGTGACTCAAGTTTTGGTTTAGCTCTAAACTACTAAGTTAAGAGTGTTCACTAAGGTGGAAAGATGGGATCGATCTCATGCCATAGAATGACATCTAAAGTTATCTAAATAGGTCAAGTTTTATACTCTTTATGCTACCTTCAAAACAAGTAAGGGACTTTGGTAAAGTAAAGGAAATAAAGCTTGGAAAATAATACTTGGGGTAAGTAATAGTTAAAGTAGTATAACCAAAGCATGCCTAATGCATCTTGCTTATTTTCTCTAGCTTAATTCTAGCTTGCTAACAATATCTTGCAAGTGTTAGCTTGCATTGTTAATGGTGGCTTGCCTTGGTTGGTGTAGTGGTTGAAGTTTTCTTCCTCCTCTTGATAGAACTCCTCCTCCTCGAAAGCTTGGTCGGTACTATCGTCTATAAATACATACGGAGTACACAATCACCAAACAATACTTAACTAGTCTAATTAGCACTCTAAGGCACACATTTGATGATCTATTATCATCACAAGCATCACAAGTTTTATTAACTAGTTTTATTCTTTTTATTTAAGAAAAGTAATTTCTACTCATTGAAAATTAACTAAGATTTAATATTCACCACTTAAAATATGGGATCATGTGGAAACATGTCATCACCACATATTCTAACATGTGGTAATGTGATTTAAGGGTTCGATCATCATTAATTTGGTTTAAGTTCATTATTTAGTGATTTAAAGTGACCAGAAATGCCTATATAGCATTATTTTGGTACTAGTCCAAAGTCACTACATGTAAACCCTAATATTATTACATTTTCAGATAGGTATGGTTAAATGTGATTGTTGAGAGTTGGAATCAACTCAAAAGCTGTCATGGTTGATTTTATAAAAATGTTTGAATGTGCAAAAGATTCTGTCTTGTTATTTTTACTAGGAGAGATCTATAACTCTAATTGAATTAAATCCAACGGGCTTGGGTAGATCTTTTCAGTAGCTTTCTAACGAAATTGGAATCACTCCATTTGGATATGTAGATCTCTCTGAATTGATTTTCAAACTAGGGGACAAAACTAAGTTTAAACCTAAATAGAAAAACCTAAGTTTGAATTAAATGGGTCGTGCGGGAAAGCTAACGGGCCGGCCCAGTGGCACTCCACGGCGCGGGGCACAACTGACAGGGGGTCCACCGGTCAGCGGTTCTTTACACGTGAAGAAGTACGGGGCTATGTGGGCAGTTAGATTAGAACTAGGATCTACGGCTGGGGCTCGTCGTCGACGACGGACAGGTCGCCAACAAGGTTTAACCCTAGCGGCTCGGTGGGGGTGCTCAGGGGGCGTACCAGGGCTCCAGCGACAACGGCGAGGCGGGCAAACGAACTACTGGACGACGACGAGGTCAGGGGTGGTCGCGACAGCTCCCGGGGTGGTCGCAATCAACGGGGCCCTTCTCCTCCAAAAGCGGCCAGCTCCGGTGGAATTCCGATGACTATGAGCTCGAGCGGCTCTAGGAAGAAGTGGGGATTGATCAGTGAGGAGAGGGGAGTGGAATGGTGTGAGTGGTTTGTGCTGGGGTGGCCTCTATTTATAGCTCGACGAGGCGACTGAAAGGGATGGGCGGGCGACTCCGGCGAGGGCTGCACAACGTGCTAGCGGCGTGGCTTGAGGTAGGGGACGGTGTCCTGCCTCCTGGCGGTGCCCTATAGCGTAAATGCGTGGCTAGGGGCGGTGGTGTTTGGTCGGGAGCGTCCCGCGCTCTAGGAGACAGAGGGGGTGTTCGACGCGGCGCACGGCGGCTGTGGGTCGTGCGGCGGTGCATGGCCGTGTGTGGCGGGTTGTTGGGGTCGAGGCGGAACGACACGCATGGAATTAGGTCGAGGCGCGGTCTGTGGCGTGCTAGCGGTGTTGGTGCTCTGGCATGCTCTGGTTGCACGCAGAGACTTAGTGCGCGGCGGTTCCTCGGTGGTCCAGGGGCTGGCAGTGAGCGTGGGGTGTACCGTGGGCAGCGGTAGGGTGGCGCCTAGCTTCCTGGAGCGGCGGAGAGGGAGGGGCGGTCTACTGCTGTGTTGGCAAGTTTGGCCGGCGAGCATGTCCTCGGGGTGGCTCGGCACTGCTGCTAGGGACTAGGGGATGGGGTGATTATTGCTTGGTTAGATCAAATGGAGACATAGGGAGTGAATTGAGGTTAATTGGGTGGCAAAACCCTGTAGAAAACAGTGAGCTAATACTAGGTGTAATCTCTGCCTGCCAAGTGTTTGTGAAAATGGCCGAAAGAAATTTAGTTTTGAATTTTGAAAAGATTTTTGGTGGGTGTGTTAGTCATAAGCTTGATCATCTGTGGTTGCTTGGGTTTTGAAAATGAAGCTCATTTGAGTGGTTTTTGAATAAGTGGGATCTTCCCATATGAACTAGATTCAATTTTCAAATGCCATTTAAAATTAGTGTTTAAAAGTTTTTGGCAGATCACAAGGTGGTACTTGGTACATCATTACATGTACTAGCAAGGGGTGCAAAGATCCACATTTATTTCTGTTAAGAATTGAGTACTAGGAATAGCCAAAGTAGGCATGTTGATTAAAATGGCAAAAATGACCATTTCATTCTTTTATTCATTTTGATTTGTTTTTATTTGGGATTTGTTTGGGAATGATCTAGATGATGTTTATTTCACCTAAGAATCATTTTACAAGCAATGGATCACTTAATCATGGCAATTCAAAACAACTCCTATTTAAATGCACACACATATGAATGCTTTAGTAATTTTAGTTGGAAAAGTTTTTGTTAACCCTAATTTTGATGACTTGGATCTTAATAGCCTTGGATTAAAGTTTTGGGATGTTACAAACCTTCCCCCCTTAAATAAAATCTCGTCCCGCATGAAAATTATTTTTGAATTTTTGATTCAAACTTTTTGGGTGAACTTGCCTTAAGCTTGAGAGACTAGGTTTGCTTGGATAGGTCAAGATGAATTCATTTGATGTGTTTTTGAAAAAGTGTGATCTTAACACATACACTTGATTCAATTTTCAAATGTCCATTAAATGGCTTTGCTAGATGTTTTTGTAAGTTTGTAAAGTGGGCCTTGAGACATCTTTACTTCTAGCAAGGGAGGGAAAAAGATAGAAATGTTTCTGTTAGAAATCTTCTCCTAGGAACACCAAAAGTGGCCTAGTGGTTTAAAATGGTCAAAATGACCATTTGCTTTATTTATTCTTATTTGATTTCTTTCTCTTTGGATTTTCTTTGTAAATGGTCTAGATTAGTGGCATTCACCTTTAAACCATTTCACAACATTTAGAACAATCAAGCATGGCATAAACACTCAATTCTACACTAATGCAAACACACATGCCTTCATATGATTTCTTCTTAATAAAAGTTTTTGTTAACCCTAAATTGGGTGATTAAAAACTTGATAACCTTGATTAAAGATTTGGAGTGTTACAAACCTTCCCTCCTTAAACAAAATCTCTTCCCGAGATTTAAGAAAAACTAGGAACTAAAGAGATCTGGAAACTCAGTCCTAATGTAATATTCTCACTCCCAAGTGGCTTCCTCTTCGTTATGGTTGCTCCATTGAATCTTGAGGAATTTGATACTTCTGGTCCTGGTGGTTCTGTAAGCTTCTTCTAGGATACGGATGGGCACTTCACGATATGTCAGGTCATTGTTGATCTCAACAGCTCGGTGATCGATGTTCTTGAAAACTTCAGTCTTTTTTGGCACTTCCAAGCATTTGCGAAGTAACAAAATATGGAACACATTGTGGATGGCTGACATCTCTTCGGGCAGTTCCAATTGATACGATACTTCTCCTCGATGGTTTAGAATCTTGAAGGGCCCGATATATCTGGGGGCTAACTTTCCTATCAGACTAAAGCGTTGGGTTCCCTTCAATGGCGAAACCTTGAGATATACAAAATCTCCGACATTGAAAGTCAGGTCTCTCCTTCTCTTGTCGGCATAACTCTTCTGTCTGGATTGGGCGGTCTTGAGGTGCTCACGAACTTTTTGAACTTTCTCTTCGGCTTCTCGGAGAATGTCGGGTCCAAAGTTCTGACTCTCCGCTACTTGCGACCAATTCAAAGGGGTGCAACACTTTCTTCCGTATAGGAATTCAAATGGTGCCATTTGCAAACTAGCTTGATAACTGTTGTTATATGAGAATTCTGCGAAAGGAAGGCAGTCTTCCCATTTTGATCCATATTCTAAGACACAAGCTCTTAACATATCTTCTAGGATCTGGTTGACTCTCTTAGTCTGTCCATCAGTTTGCGGGTGATAAGTGGTGCTGAAATTCAACTTGGTTCCCAATCCTTCCTGAACCTTCTGCCAAAATCTTGAGGTAAACTGGGTTCCTCGATCTGATACGATGGTCTTGGGGGTTCCATGCAGACTAACAATCCTAGCAATGTACAGCTCTGCTAGCTTCGCACTCTGGTAGGTAGTCTTGACAGGTATGAAGTGAGCTACCTTGGACAGTCTATCAACTATGACCTAGAATGAGTCATTTCCCCTACTGGAAGTAGGCAAACCGGTGATAAAGTCCATTCCGACGGAATCCCATTTCCATTCTAGAATCTGCAATGGTTGCAACAGTCCTGCGGGTCTCTGATGCTCTGCTTTGACTCTTTGACAGATGTCACATTTGGCGATGTAGCTTCCGATTTCTCTCTTCATCTTGTGCCACCAAAATTGCTCTTTCAAATCTTGATACATCTTCGTTCCTCTGGGGTGGATAGAATAAAGAGTATCATGAGCTTCCTTCATGATAACTTGTTTCAGTTCCGAATCTGCTGGCACACAGATACGACCTTTGTACCACAGAAATCCTTCTTCGTCTTCAGTGAATCCAGGTACCTTTCCTGTACCAATACGATGTTTGATTTCGTCAATACTTTCATTTCCCTTCTGGGCTTCCTTGATTTGGCTAATCAATGTGGGTTGAAGTTCAATGCTAGCTAAGAATCCTTTGCTAACTAGCTCAGTCCTAAACTGATCCAACTCCTCATACAAACTTGGCTGCTTCTCCTTGATCATGGTGTTTAGCCTGCAAGGCAATCTGCTAAGAGCATCCGCTACCACATTGGCTTTGTCGGGGTGATAGTGAATGTCAAGGTCATCATCCTTGATTAACTCTATCCATCTCCTTTGTCTCATATTCAGCTCCTTCTGAGTGAAAATATACTTCAAGCTTTTGTGATCTGAGTAAATCTCACAGCGATTACCCATCAGATAATGACGCCATGTCTTCAATGCCAAAACTACGGCTGCTAATTCAAGTTCATGGGTCGGATAGTTCTGCTCATGCTGCTTCAGTTGTCGAGACAGATACGCGATGACTTTGCCTTCTTGCATTAATACACATCCGAGACCAATCTTGGATGCATCACAATATACATCAAATGGCTTCTTGATGTCTGACATGATCAATATTGGGGTTGATATCAATCTCTTCTTCAGCTCTTGGAAACTGGCTTCACACTTGTCGGTCCATTCAAACTTCTTGTCCTTCTTCAACAATTGGGTCATGGGTCTGGCGATGCTTGAAAATCCTTTGACGAACTTGTGGTAGTATCCCGCTAATCCGAGGAATGCACGGACTTGGGTTTGAGTGGCTGGGGCTTCCCATGCTTCGACATCTCTGATCTTGGCGGGATCAACAGAGACTCCTCCGGTAGACACAATATGTCCTAGGAATCCTACTTCTTTCAGCCAAAACTCACACTTGCTGAACTTGGCATACAACCGATGTTATCTCAGGGTTTCTAGGATGATTCTCAGATGCTGCTCATGCTCTTCTTCTGACTTGGAGTAGATAAGGATATCGTCGATAAACACAACTATAAACTTATCTAGGAAATTCATAAAGATCTTATTCATGAGATTCATGAAATAAGCAGGGGCATTGGTTAATCCAAAAGACATAACCGTATACTCCTATAAACCATAGCGAGTAGTGAAGGCGGTCTTTGGAATATCCGTGGCATGAATCTTAAGTTGGTGATAACCAGTCCTAAGATCAATCTTTGAGAATACCTAGATCCTATATTTTTGGCAAGGGGTACTTGTTCTTGATGGTGACATCATTTAACTTTCTGTAATCTGTGCACAAACGATTGCCTCCATCTTTCTTGTCGACGAATAACACTATTGATCTCCATGGTGATGCGCTTGGTTGAATCAAGCCTGTTGCTAACATGGCATTGATACATTGGAAATGTATCTATAATTTTTGATGCTCCATGCTTGTTTTTATCTACTTTCTTGTGGTTTGTTCCAACTTTGGAGTACTTTTCATATGATTTCTTGGACTAACCTATTAACAAGAGCCACGATGCCGTACTGCTTTTCTCGCTGTTTTGGTTCCAGAAAGTCGAAAATGAATATTCTCGAATTGGATGGGACAAAGCCAAAGTGCCTATTTTTCCGGAAGACTCACGAAGCGAATCACGAGACGGAGGAGGGCAGGGCTGGCCACACCCCAGTGCTGGCTGGGCCGCCACTTGAGGCCTGGTGTGGTGGCCCTAGGCACCCCCTCGGTCTCCCTCTTCACCTATAAGAAGCCTTCTGACCTAAAAACTTCGGGGGGGGGGGGCGTTTTTCCAGAAGGAGTTTCACTCCACTGCCACCACCAGATTCCACGAAACAGCACCAGAAACTCCGTTCTGGCACCCTGCCGGGATGGGGAATTGGAGGAGATCATCGCCATCATCATCACCATCGCTTCTCCATCGACCATCCATGTTTCTCCCATCTATGAGTGAGTAATCCCCCGCTGTAGGCTATGGGGATGGTAGGAATTGGATGAGATCGTTCATGTAATGGCATCAAATTGTTAGGGCATGGTGCCTAGTATCTTTTATTAGTGCTTTATGACTTTGTTGCGACTTGTTGTGCTTAATGCTTGTCACTAGGGCCCGAGTGCCATGATTTCAGATCTAAACTTATTATTGATTCATTATGATAGTATTGTTCTTAGTCTTATCTACAAGTTGTATACACACGTCGTTGTCCAGAACCTATGGTCCCGAGGTGACAGAAATCGGGGTAGCCAGAAGGGAAAGGCTTTGATGTGAGGATCACATGTGTTCACGGAGTGTTAATGCTTTGCTCCGGTGCTCTATTAAAATGAGCACCTTAATTCCAGTAGTTCCCTAAAGGCCCCGCTGCAAACGGGCTGGCAGGACAAAAGATGTTGTGCAAGTTGTCATTGCGAGCACGTATGACTATATATGGAACACATGCCTAGGATTGTCTAGTACTTGGATGCTTTATCTTATTTATCTGCAATTGCCCTATGTTCTGATTGCTATGTGAATTGTCTTATCCATGCAACGCCCGTCCATCCATCCCTATGCCTACCGCACTTGAATCCCACTGTTTACTGCTTTTGTTACTACTGTCTTTGCTTTGCTACTACTGTTACTTTACTATTCCTACTACAAAGCTGTTGCTACTGATAAACTGCTGTGAGCAAGATTGTTTCCAGGTGCAGCTGAATTGACAACTCAGTTGTTAAGGCTGATAAGTATTCTTTAGCTCCCCTTGTGTCGAATCAATAAATTGGGTTTCACTTCCCTCGAAAATACTGCGATACACCCCCTATACTTGTGGGTCATCAAGACTATTTTTAAGCGCCGCTGTCGGGAGCATAGCTTTATTTATCAAGTTCACTTGGAATCACTATTGTTCAAGCTAAGTTTATCTTTCCCCTTATTTGCTTGTTTCTTTATCAAAAATACAAAAAAAATTAGTTCCTACTCTAGTTGTTGTTTTTGTTGGTCTGTTATTGTCTTGCTTTATCATGCTTGATGTCAATGATTGGTTTCTTTGAAACTGAAGCTTATTGGCAAGGTGGGTTCACGGAAGATCAAAAATATTATTATAAGGAACACCGCTTGTCACAAAAAGGGAAACACTTATGGGAACAAATTGATAGATCGTATACCATTGCTAGAAATGTGTGCTCTACTTATAATGTTACTTATTGCTGTGATGAGTCTTGTTGCAGAAAGAGGTATAAACACCTCCCTTTTCAATGTGAGTATAGTGATAATGATACCATATCTTCCTATGCTAAAGGAATTTATGACTTTTATGATGCGGAAGAAATTGAAGAATTTATTGCTTGGAAGGGTGCTTTTGAAGTTGCTAGTTTGCTTGAAAATATTGATGATTCACCTTATAAGCATGAGGTTTATGGTATACTTAAATTTTGCTTTGATAATTACAAGGATGAAAATAGCTATATCCTTGAATATTTTAATAGATGCTTTCCACAAATGGAAGAGACTAATGCCTTGCAGGACCCTATGGAAGAGACTAATGCCTTGCAGGCTCCTATGGAAGAAGAAATTGATGAACCTGAAATCTCATTAGATGAAAAAGAGGAGGAGAGTGATGAACAAAAGGAGGAAGAATGGATTAGCTACCCATGCCTACCTTCTAATGAGAGTAACTCTTTATCCCTTACATTATTTGATTGTCCCCCTTGCTTACTAAAGGAGAATGAATTTATGTTCCTGAGGATTCTTTTGAAGATGTTTATGATAAAGCTCTAGTGCCCCTTGCTTACTAAAGGAGAATGAATTTATGTTCCTGAGGATTCTTTTGAAGATGTTTATGATAAAGCTCTAGTGCTTGTAGATCATGAAAAGCATGCTTTATGTGATAGTTATATTGTTGAGTTTATTCATGCGGCTACTGAAAATTATTATGAGAGAGGAAAATATGGTTGTAGAAGTTTTCATGGTATTGAAACACCTCTCTATGTGCTGAAAGTTTTGAAATTACTCTTGTTTTATCTTCCTATGCCTGTCACTTTGTTATTTGCTTACACGATTCCTATGCATAGGAAGTGGGTTAGACTTAAATGTGTTTTGAATTTGCTTCTTGATGCTCTCTTTTACTTCAACTCATATTTCTTATGAGAGCACCCTCTCAAACTTTTTATGCCTGAAGATGATATTATGTCTACTATTCTTGGGAGACCTTTTCTTAAATACTGCAGGAGCTGTTATTAATTGCAATCAAGGGAAGGTGACCTTCAATGTTAATGACAAGGAACATATTATCTATTTACCCAAGAAGATTGATAGACTTATGGTTTTGAATTCAATTGAACATGTTGAGGGCATTCAAGTTGGAGAAATATATTGTCCCATACCAAGAGAAAAATTTGAAACTATTATGATTGGGACCATTGCTATCAAGGTTGAGGTAACATAATTATTAGTGGAATACAAAGTTTTGTCTCATATGAAATTGTTTTGGTAACAAGACCTGATCAACCTTGTTAACAAAAGGATTTCATTGAACAAAACAATGTTTTCACCATGATTATCTCCGCTTACTTCTATTTTTTATCCATTTTCAGTTTTTGCTTTTGCCTAACTTAAAGGCGTTAAATAAAAGTACTTGTTGGGAGATAACCCAAGAGTTTTAGATGATTCTTGGAAGTTATTACCTCTGTAATAACCTCTCCTTATCCTTTTTATTTGCTTTTTGTGCCAAGAGTAACCTCTAATGAGAGAGAAGTAATGATTTGGAAAGTTGCTGTCCCGAAACAGATTTTTGTGCTTCACCGTAAAAATTCCTGAGAGATCTCTGTATGTCGGATTGATCTGTAATTTTTTGTGCTTCTGCCCAGGTTGTTATATAACTTTCATTAGTTCAACACTTTTTGATTTGAGCAACAGATGGTCTTCGAAAAAATTCATCTTTACCTGCTGGTCTGTTTTGACAGATTTCTGCCATTTTCTGCATTTGCTTCTTGTTAGTTCCTCCTTGAGTTCCTTTGGGGAATTGAGATTTTTGAGGGAAGTGCTATAGTAGCTAGTGTTCTAATGGAAGTTTATTTGGTGTTAGAACTGAACCTTGAGACTTATTTATCTTAAGTGCACTAATGTTGCTAATGAGATTGTGTGAAGTTTTGTATGAAGGAAATTTTTCAGGTGTATGGAAGGAACGAGTAATGAGATAAAGTATGGACTAAAGCTCAAGCTTGGGTATGACACGTGTGTCACCCCAAGAAATATCCAAGAAGTACAAGCGTCAAAGCTTGGGGATGCCCAAGGCATTCCCCTTCTTCATCAATAAAAATTCCAGGTTTCTTCCAAACGCTTCATTTTTATTGTTTCATGCACAGTTGTGTTTTTCTTGGAGCGTCTTCTTTTTCGTTTTTGTTTTGGTTTTTAGTTTGCTTGGTTTTCTTAGTTTTCTGAATAAGTTGGTTGGACCCCCTCTTTCATACTTTGGTTTGCAAATAGTTTGGTTTGGTTTGGAAAAGAGTAGGAAAGTTCATACTTTTGTGGTAAAAAGAGCTCATTTTTGACTGTGGCTATGCTTTGTCATGCCATGCTTGATATTGTTTTGGCTTTATGCTTAGTATTCTTTGCTGTAGGATGACTTGTTATAAACGATTGAGATTGCTTAATGTGCCTTGGATGAATCATGTGTTGTTTTAGCATATTAAAGCATAGTATAGTGGTATTCTCCTTTGATGCTTTATTTGGGTTGACTTGGCACATGCTCACACCATGTTATGACTATCTCAAGTCACCATAGCCTTTATGATCCTTTAGTTTTCAACTTGTAGTATCACTTTATGCTTTGATCAATGATGTTTTATCGCTCTGCATGATTATGGCTATTATTGCTCTCTTAGTTTGTCGCTCCCAGTCTTTTGCTAGCCTCCACAACAAAGTATGAGTTCCACTCATGCATCCAACTCCCTAAACCAAGTTATTCCAAAGAGTCCACCATACCTACCTACTATCTTATGCTATTCCAAGTATATTCATGTTTTTGTTTACCTTCCACTTGTTATGAGAAAACTAGTGATTAAAGCTCTCACGAACTTGAAGGCACACTTTACTTTACTTGCCCTTAATAAACTTGAACCATTGTGTCTTCTATGTTTTATATGCTTGCACTTATTTGTTGGGAATTAGCAGAACGATGCTTTCATGGGGAACACTTTCAACATTGCACTTGGTACTTGTACCTAGTTGATATCATGCTCTTTTGTATATGGATGTCGTCGGTGTGAAATGAAAGGGGAGCTTGTAAGTCCATGGAGTTATGTATATGTGTTAGAGAAACGCCTGGGCATTTGGTCTAATCCAAGTGACATGGTGGAAACCTGCAGTAACCATAATGAGCTGTCTATGAAGCATTCTTCTTATAAAAAGAGTCCTATATTGAGAAAAGAGAAAAGAAAAAAGATTATGAAAAGAGGAAAGAGAGAAAAAGCACCATATTCCCATGGTAAATAAGAAGATTCTGAGATGCTCGTTGTCCGCTTGCCTTGTCATTTTGATATGGGGATTCTTCCGTATCATTGGGCAAGGGTACCCGTTAAGTTCTCTATGATACACATGTACTTACGATGACAAGAACTTACCGGTGACTAAACTTGAGTAGCATGAGGAGCGGCCCTCGTATTCAAGGGATATGAGATTCCTAACTTATACTTCGTCAAGCGTGTACACCATAGTTTGTTCACTTTAACCTTAATCACTTCAAGATGCTTATGATAGGGGTAATGAGAGCTGAAATCTATTAAGTACCATAATTTTTGGAAGCTCTTTATGAGACTTGAATCCCTACTTCCTTTTATACAAAGGCCTTTCTTCCACCATTATATTGAGTCTCCACCTTCTATCTTTATGCACTTACTTTGAGAGCATAGTGGCCATTCTTAGTTCTATGTGCATTGTCCCAAGACTAGTTGATTGATGCATAACTTGTTATTGCTTGTTTAAAACTATTGTATCTAGTCACTCTTATGAACTTTGAAGGTGTGCTATGCATTTATATTTGCTACTCTATTGAGGGACAAGCTAAATACTATTATGCTATGTTTTCTTTATGTGAAACAAACAAACATCTTGCAAAGCAATGTTATTCATGAATCTTTTGTTTGTGCCTTTTCATGTTGCATCATAGTTTCTTTGTCTATTGCTAGAACTTTGTCTTTCATGTTATGATTGAAGTACTATGATCCCAGCTTTGAATGTTTTGCAAATACTTTGATCAAGTCTTTGATGGTGCATGCCACCTCAAAAATTCATTCTTTTTATCACTTACCTACTCGAGGACGAGCAGGACTTAAGCTTGGGGATGTTGATACATTGGAAATGTATCTATAATTTTTGATGCTCCATGCTTGTTTTTATCTACTTTCTTGTGTTTTGTTCCAACTTTGTAGTACATTTCATATGATTTCTTGGACTAACCTATTAACAAGAGCCACAGTGCTAGCTGCCTGTTTTCTGCTGTTTTTGGTTCCAGGAAAGTCAAAAAATGAATATTCTCGGAATTGGACGGGACAAAAGCCAAAGTGCCTATTTTTCTAGAAGACTCACGGCTTGCACGAGACGGAGGAGGGCTGGGGCCACACACCCCCAGGCGCTGGCCAGAGCCTAGTGTGGTGGTCCCAGGCACCCCCTCGGTCTCCCTCTTCGCCTATAAGAAGCCTTCTGACCTAAAAACTTCGGGGGGTTCGACGTTTTTCCAGAAGGAGTTCCGCTCCGCCGCCACCACCAGATTCCACGAAACAGCACCAAACTCTGGCACCCTGCCGGGACGGGGAATTGGAGGAGATCATCGCCATCATCATCACCATCGCTTCTCCATCGACCATCCATGTTTCTCCCATCTATGAGTGAGTAATCCCCCGCTGTAGGCTATGGGGATGGTAGGAATTGGATGAGATCGTTCATGTAATGGCATCAGATTGTTAGGGCATGGTGCCTAGTATCTTTTATTAGTGCTTTATGACTTTGTTGCGACTTGTTGTGCTTAATGCTTGTCACTAGGGCCCGAGTGCCATGATTTCAGATCTAAACTTATTATTGATTCATTATGATAGTATTGTTCTTAGTCTTATCTACAAGTTGTATACACACGTCGTTGTCCAGAACCTATGGTCCCGAGGTGACAGAAATCGGGGTAGCCGGAAGGGAAAGGCTTTGATGTGAGGATCACATGTGTTCATGGAGTGTTAATGCTTTGCTCCGGTGCTCTATTAAAAGGAGCACCTTAATTGCCAGTAGTTCCCTAGAGGCCCCGCTGCAAACGGGTTGGCAGGACAAAAGATGTTGTGCAAGTTCTCATTGCTAGCACGTATGACTACATATGGAACACATGCCTAGGATTGTCTAGTACTTGGATGCTTTATCTTATTTATCTGCAATTGCCCTATGTTCTGATTGCTATGTGAATTGTCTTATCCATGCAACGCCCTTCCATCCATCCCTATGCCTACCGCTTTTCGAATCCCAATTTCTTGCTTTTGTTACTACTGTCTTTGCTTTGCTACTGTTGTTACTTTACTATTCCTACTACAAAACTGTTGCTACTGATAAACTGCTGTGAGCAAGATTGTTTCTAGGTGCAGCTGAATTGACGACTCAGTTGTTAAGGCTGATAAGTATTCTTTGGCTCCCCTTGTGTCGAATCAATAAATTGGGTTTCACTTCCCTCGAAAATACTGCGATACACCCCCTATACTTGTGGGTCATCAGGCATCTAACTGCTTCTTAAGTTCCACTAACTCTGAGGGATTCATGCTATAGGGTGTCTGGGCTATGGGTCTGGTTCCGGGGATGAGTTCGATAATGAACTCAATATCCCTATCCGGGGACATACCTGGCAATTCATCTGGGAATACGTCGGGGTATTCATAGACTACTCTGACTTGGTCTATGGTGGGTAGGGCTAGACTCTTGTTGCACTTGAATTGACGGGGTAAGGTTTCAGATATATGCTCTACTGTTATTCCAGAACTACTGGTCATAGTGATGGCTTTCTTAGCACAGTCTATCATTCCTTTATGCCTTGACATCCAGTCCATACCTAGTACTAATTCCAATCCTCTGGTTCCAAGTACAATTAGGTTGGCATAAAAATCTATCCCATGTATCCTGATAGGTACAGCTTTGCAAATTTTTCTAGCTTTTGTAGTTGATCCGGGGATTTGAACTATCATGACATGCTTCAAGTTGGTTGGGTGAATCTTACTAGTGCATGCAAATTCTTTGGTGACAAATGAATGCGATGCTCCTGAATCAAACAATACTCTTGCTAAAACTGAGTTGACAGAAAACATACCCAGCACTACATCTGGCGCTTTCTAGGCTTCTTCGGCGTTCATGTGGAAGAGATGGCCGTTGCGGTTGTGAGGGTTCCCTGGGGCAAATCTTCTTCCTGGTTGAACGCGATGCTGCTGTTGAGCTGGGGCATTCACATTGGCAGTGGCTGAAGTCTTCTTGGGACACTCATTGGAATAGTGGCCCTTTACTCCACACTCAAAACAGGTGATCTGGGACTTGTCCTTTGCTGCGACAGGCACAACATTGCTTCCAGTTCTGGGTGTGTTGTTGTTGTTGTTGTTGCTCTTGGGAGGTGCACGGTTGAAATTGTTGGTGTTGCCGGAGTTGTGATTGTTTCCTCCGGACTTCACATTGCCTCCGCTACGGTTGGGGTAGCTTGGGCGAGACATTGGGGGTCGATTGTTCCTTGGTGCATATCCTAGTGAGGGGTTGGGACGGTACTTCTGGTGACTGCTGGATCCAGATTACTGCATCATATGACTTTTGCGGTTGTCGTTTGCCTGATTAATCTTCCCTTCCATCTGAATGGCAGAGTCGACTAGCTCTTCGAGATCTTCGAAACGGATGTTGACGAGGACAGTCTGCATCTCATCATGCAGTCCGTTCAGGAATCTCTCCTTCTTCTTGACCTCTATGTTGATTTCATCAAGGGCGTACCTTGCAAGCGACAGGAATCTGTCACGGTATTCCACCATAGTTATTCTGCCTTGCTTCAAGTCGCGAAACTCATCTCTTAGTCTGGTGACTAGACCGTGCGGCACGTGGGTGCGGCTGAACTTGGTTTTGAAAGCTTCCCATGTCATCACTTGACCATGGTTCATATTACGGATACTAGTCCACCAAGCTCTTGCATCTCCCGCCAGATAATGGGTGGCGAAGAGAACTTTCTCGTTGTCATCAACTCCTGCTACTTCTAAGTTGTTTTCCATTGTCTGTAACCAGTCGTTAGCATCCAGTGGGTTTTCAGCTTGGTTAAAGATTGGGGGATTGGTATTCTGAAAGTTTTTGAGTTTGGATCCATGGTGATCCTGATTTCCATGCCCTTGGTTGTTGAGAGCCATCTGGGCGATCTGTTGCAGTGTTGCTAGATTTGCTTGGCATTCTGCCCTGCTTGCTTCTCTGTCTGTGATGAGATTCTGCAAGATCTGCAGCATTGGGTCTTGCGACGAGCTGCTCCTTCCTTGGTTTCCACGAGTCATCTGAAGATTGAGTTAGATAAAGGGGTAAGAGGGAAAGTTCTAAGGTTCATGGTTTTGGTTTCAAGACTAAAACTTTGAGTTTGACTCAGGTTTTGCAACTAACTTCATTTCATTCATGCAAATAAGCACATGATACAAACATACACCACAACAACAAAGGAAAATAGATGGTTTGAAGAACCATTCTACAAGCTACGATACAGTGGGACCGATACATCTCATGCTACGACAGTGCTCTAGTGCATCTACTCATCGTCGATGAAGTCAGAGTCCTCATCGTCAGTGTAGAAGTCCACAGCATCCTCCTCCAGAAAGTCATCATCATTACTGAGGTAAGAATCCATGTCTCCCTAGATGTCTTCAGCCTCCTCTTCTTTCTTCTTTGCTGCAAGCTGAGCTTCTTGCTCCTTGACGGTCTTATCGAGGTCGGCCACCTTCTTGTGAAGACGGGCGATGGTACGATCCTTCTTTTCGCGCTGGAGGCGAAGAGACTGACGATCCTTGACAAGCAGTGAGAAAGTCTGGGCCTTCTGGGCTGCAATGGCACGGTTGTGGTTGGCGAACTCCCTGGCATTATCCAATACTTTCTGGCGATCGTACAACAGGAATTAAAGGTTCTCCACTTGACGCTTCAGCTCCGGGTGGCTTAGCATCTCCATCGACATTCCCATGAAGTCACGCCTTGCATAGTGAGCTAAACGGGTTCCTTGGATTTGGTTGACACTGAGTGCACATAGACGTGCGAGAGCTTCATGCATTGCCCTGGCTAATCCGTCTAGCCAGTTGTTCTCTCTCACGGAGAACTGGATTCTCCCGGATGTTGGTGCTTCGATGCTTCCTCTAAGATCAACGGTGACTAACCACTGCAAATTTCCTCCTAGGGGTCCTAGAAGTTGAGCTCCAAGAAACTCCGGATGCGGGCGTCCCAATAACTCAGACAGTGTATCCAGATCCCTCTCGAAGATCAGCTGACCTCTATTTCCCAACTAGTAGAACTTGCTGAACTGAGTCTCCATCTACAATAATTAAGGATGAGGAAATTAGTGAAGTGATCAAGTGTGTCAAATTTTAAGAAGTAATGTAAGAAATTTAGGAACATGAATTTTTGAGAAAGAATGAATTCCCAAGGATAAGAGAGGAAATAGTTTTTCATAAATACTCACTTTGGTTTTGAAACTAAGTTTTTGTTCGGACGCCCATTCTAACTAGGGTCTCCTATGGTCAGGATGGCTCTGATACCAACTTGTCAACACCCGGATTTCTAATCCCAGATGCCTGTTATGTCATTCATCGCAATCCCAGGATTACCATTTTTGTGAGACATAACAGATTGGATATCACAGTACATCATCCATTACAAACCATAAATAAGGTCTTACACAAATAAGGATCTCATGATCCAGTCTTAATACAACAAGCAGCGGAAATAAAAGATAAGCGTAGCGGTGGGGTCCATCTTCAGGGGCACAAACAATGCTGACGAAGGCAGATAGTCCTAGTTATCATAGCCGTCCTGCTGGCCATCATCTTGGTAATCTCCTTCATAGTCTGGCCATGAGAATAGCTAGGGACAAAAGCCATGAGTACTCTTTAAGTACTCGAAAACTACCACTAACAATTGGTATAGTTCTAAAATGAAGTGCTAACTCTAAGTTTAACTATAAGGTTAAGTTTGAAACCTAAGCTGAGTTCAGAAACAAAAAAAGATAAAATAAAGTTCTAGAATCACTTAAGTTGGGAAGCTAGTGTCATAGTCACAACCCTGTTGTGGTGAAGTCAAGATTCATCATTCATTTCATAAGTTATTTCGAAAACATCTGACAACGAAACAGTATGGCCACTCCAACTGTCCATAACTGCGGACGCAGCTATTCGAATAGTTTGACACTCTGCAGAGGTGGTACACTTTCACCACAAGATTCGATACATCTGTCAGGGATAACCCTGAATCATCATACTTAGTATGCAGATAATCAAACATAACCTTTCCTTTACACACCCTAGTATAAGCACCTCTCCTATAGGCATGGCCTCCCAACCATGACCATCTATCATCTTGGGCACTGCATAGGTGGACAACATTGAGAGGTAGCCTCAGCTCAAACCTCTCCCGCGAGGGAACTAATACTAATGCGTATAAACTTCCGGCTAAGCCTTACCTAATTTAGGTATTGTGGTTGTACGGTAAATTTGGAATGGTATCACATCCGAATCCAACCATCAGTTTTGTAAAAGGGTTAAGGCTCATGCCTCAACATTTTCATCATCATAAACCATTTGTGTTCCTCAACACATGTCAAAACATCTCAATAGAATGACTCATCATTCCAAGGTTTTCATAATTCATTTTCACCAAGTGTTCCCATCTAAAGTGACTCAAGTTTTGGTTTAGCTCTAAACTACTAAGTTAAGAGTGTTCACTAATGTGGAAAGATGGGATCGATCTCATGCCATAGAATGACATCTAAAGTTATCTAAATAGGTCAAGTTTTATACTCTTTATGCTACCTTCAAAACAAGTAAGGGACTTTGGTAAAGTAAAGGAAATAAAGCTTGGAAAATAATACTTGGGGTAAGTAATAGTTAAAGTAGTATAACCAAAGCATGCCTAATGCATCTTGCTTATTTTCTCTAGCTTAATTCTAGCTTGCTAACAATATCTTGCAAGTGTTAGCTTGCATTGTTAATGGTGGCTTGCCTTGGTTGGTGTAGTGGTTGAAGTTTTCTTCCTCCTCTTGATAGAACTCCTCCTCCTCGAAAGCTTGGTCGGTACTATCGTCTATAAATACATACGGAGTACACAATCACCAAACAATACTTAACTAGTCTAATTAGCACTCTAAGGCACACATTTGATGATCTATTATCATCACAAGCATCACAAGTTTTATTAACTAGTTTTATTCTTTTTATTTAAGAAAAGTAATTTCTACTCATTGAAAATTAACTAAGATTTAATATTCACCACTTAAAATATGGGATCATGTGGAAACATGTCATCACCACATATTCTAACATGTGGTAATGTGATTTAAGGGTTCGATCATAATTAATTTGGTTTAAGTTCATTATTTAGTGATTTAAAGTGACTAGAAATGCCTATATAGCATTATTTTGGTACTAGTCCAAAGTCACTGCATGTAAACCCTAATATTATTACATTTTCAGATAGGTATGGTTAAATGTGATTTTTGAGAGTTGGAATCAACTCAAAAGCTATCATGGTTGATTTTATAAAAATGTTTGAATGTGCAAAAGATTCTGTCTTGTTATTTTTACTAGGAGAGATCTATAACTCTAATTGAATTAAATCCAATGGGCTTGGGTAGATCTTTTCTGTAGCTTTCTAACAAAATTGGAATCACTCCATTTGGATATGTAGATCTCTCTGAATTGATTTTCAAACTAGGGGACAAAACTAAGTTTAAACCTAAATAGAAAAACCTAAGTTTGAATTAAATGGGTCGCGCGGGAAAGCTAACGGGCCAGCCCAGTGGCACTCCGCGGCGCGGGGCACAACTGACGGGGGGTCCACGGGTCAGCGGTTCTTTACACGCGAAGCAGTACGGGGCTATGTGGGCAGTTAGATTAGAACTAGGATCTATGGCTGGGGCTCGTCGTCGACGACGGACAGGTCGCCAGCAAGGTTTTACCCTAGCGGCTCGGTGGGGGTGCTCAGGGGGCGTACCAGGGCTCCAGCGACAACGGCGAGGCGGGCAAACAAACTGGTGGACGACGGCAAGGTCAGGGGTGGTCATGGCAGCTCCTAGGGTGGTCGCAATCAGCAGGGCCCTTCTCGTCCAGAAGCGGCCAACTCCGGTGGAATTCCGGTGACTACGAGCTCGAGCGGCTCCGGGAAGAAGTGGGGACTGATCAGTGAGAAGAGGGGAGTGGAATGGTGTGGGTGGTTTGTGCTGGGGTGGCCTCTATTTATAGCTCGACGAGGCGACCGAAAGGGATGGGCGGGCGACTCCAGCGAGGGCTGCACAGCGTGCTAGCATCGTGGCTTGAGGTAGGGGACGGTGGCCTGCCTCCTGGCGGTGCCCTATGGCATAAATGCACGACTAGGGGTGGTAGTGTTTGGTCGGGAGCGTCCTGCGCTCTGGAAGACAGAGGCGTTGCTCGACGCGGCACACGGCGACTATGGGTCGCAGGGCGGTGCACGACCGTGTCTGGCGGGTTGTTGGGGTCGAGGCAGAGCGGAGCGCGTGGAATTAGGTCGAGGCGCGGTCTGTGGCGTGCTAGCGGCGTTGGAGCTCTGGCGTGCTCTGGCTACGCGCAGAGACTTAGTGCGTGGTGGTTCCTCGGTGGTTCAGGGACTGGCAGTGAGTGTGGGGTGTACCATGGGCGGCGGTAGGGTGGCGCCTAGCTTCCTAGAGCGGCAGAGAGGGAGGGGCGGTCTGCTGCTACGTTGGCAAGTTTGGCCGGCGAGCATGTCCTCGGGGTGGCTCGACACTGCTGCTAGGGACTAGGGGATGGGGTGCTTATTGCTTGGTTAGATCAAATGGAGACAGAGGGAGTGAATTGAGGTCAATTGGGTGGCAAAACCCTGTAGAAAAAAGTGAGCTAATACTAGGTGTAATCTCTGCTTGCCAAGTGTTTGTGAAAATGGCCGAAAGAAATTTAGTTTTGAATTTTGAAAAGATTTTTG
Source organism: Avena insularis (assembly GCA_023614405.1). Lineage (NCBI taxonomy): Eukaryota > Viridiplantae > Streptophyta > Magnoliopsida > Poales > Poaceae > Avena > Avena insularis. Next base: position 512,523,521 of record CM042690.1, read on the forward strand.
GTGGGTGTGTTAGTCATAAGCTTGATCATCTGTGGTTGCTTGGGTTTTGAAAATGAAGCTCATTTGAGTGGTTTTTGAATAAGTGGGATCTTCCCATATGAACTATATTCAATTTTCAAATGCCATTTAAAATTAGTGTTTGAAAGTTTTTGGCAGATCACAAGGTGGGCCTTGGTACATCATTACATGTACTAGCAAGGGGTGCAAAGATCCACATTTATTTCTGTTAAGAATTGAGTACTAGGAATAGCCAAAGTAGACATGTTGATTAAAATGGCACAAATGACCATTTCATTCTTTTATTCATTTTGATTTGCTTTTATTTGGGAATGATCTAGATGATGTTTATTTCACCTAAGAATCATTTTACAAGCAATGGATCACTTAATCATGGCAATTCAAAACAACTCCAATTTAAATGCACACACATATGAATGCTTTAGTAATTTTAGTTGGAAAAGTTTTTGTTAACCCTAATTTTGATGACTTGGATCTTAATATCCTTGGATTAAAGTTTTGGGATGTTACAGCATGGAACATCAAAAATTTTAGATACATTTGCAATGTATCAACATCCCCAAGCTTAACTCCTGCTCGTCCTCGAGTAGGTAAGTGATAAAAAGAAAGAATAATTTTTGAGGTGACATGCACCATCAAAGACTTGATCAAAGTATTTGTAAAATATTCGAAGCTAGGATCATAGTACTTCAATCATAACATGAAAGACAAAGTTCTAGCAATAAGACAAAGAAACTATGATGCAACATGAAAGGGCACAAACAAAAGATTCATGAATAACAATGCTTTTCAAGACGTTTGTTTGTTTCACATAAAGAAAACATAGCATACTAGTATTCAGCTTGTCCCTCAATAGAGTAGGAAATATAGATGCATAGGACACCTTCAAAGTTCATAAGAGTGACAAGATACAAAAAGTTTAAAACAAGCAATATCAAGTTATGCATCAATCAACTAGTCTAGGGACAATGCACATAGAACTAAGAATGGCCACTATGCTCTCAAAGTAGGTGCATAAAGATAGAAGGTGGAGACTCAATATAATGGTGGAAGAAAGGCCTTTATAAAAGGAAGCAGGGATTCAAGTCTCATAAAGAGCTTCCAAAAATTATGGTACTTATAGCTTTCAGCTCTCATTGCCCCTATCATAAGCATCTTGAAGGTGATTAAGGTTAAAGTGACACAACTAAGAGGATATGCTTAACAAGTTATAAACCGAAAATCATGCCCCTTACTTACGAAGACCTAACCTCATGCTACTCAACTTAAGTCACAAGTAAGCTCTTGTCATTGTAAGTACATATGTATCATAAAGAACCGCCAACGGGGTACCCCTTGCACATGATACAGGAGCTATCCCATAATCAAAATGACAAGGCAAGCAGACAATGAGCATCTCAACGATCTTTTTATTTGCTATTTGCATAGGTTTTTATTGAGGATGCTTCATAGAGTGCTCATTATGGTGATGCTGCAAGTTTCCACCATGATTAGGCATGGCTTAGGCTAGCGGCCTGATGGCTCAGTGTTGATGTAAAGCTCGTTGGGAACCCTAAGAGGAAGGTATGATGAGCACAGGAGCAAGTTTCCCTCAGTTATGAAACCAAGGTTCAATCAAACCAGTAGGAGCAAGGAAACACCCCAAAGGTGTTACTACCTGAGCCTTGGCAGGGCGCACTACCGGTGCTAGTAGCAACGTGGAGACCTGCACAACACAACCACAGAACTTTGTCCCCAACTTGCGATGAGGTTGTTAATCTCACCGTGTTTTGCTGAAAACAAAGGATTAAACGTATCGAATGGAAGGAAGTAATAGTTTGCAGAAAGTAAACACAAAGAAGTAAACAGTTTGTAGATTGTATGTAAAGAAAAGGACTGGGATCCATAGCTCACTAGAGGTGGCTCTCCTTAAGATAGATAACATGCTGGGTGAACAAATTACAGCGGGGCAATTGACAAACATGGACAAAGCAATACATGCATATACTAATCATCTTGACTCCTTTGAGACTTTATTGGGCATTACAACATTATACATAGACCGCCATCCAACTGCATTTATGACTAATAATCCACCTTCAGGTTATCATCCGAACCCCCTCCAGTATTAAGTTGCAAGCAACAGATTATTGCTTTACGAACTGCGTGCAAAGTAAACAATATGATTGTTCTATGAACAAAGGATTGTTGTTTTCTCACTAGTAGCAACAACACATCTAGTACCTTAGAGATTTCTGTCACTTCCCTAGATTACCAGAGGCATGAACCCACTATCGATCATAAATACTAACTCTTGGAGTTCCTAGCATCTACTTGGCCAAGATAGCTACTAACAATGGAAAGCATGCAATATCACAAATAATAAAGACATGATAGAATCAATAATCAATCTGAAATAGCATCTCAATATCCATCGGATCCCCGCAAACACAACATGCAGAATTACAAATAGATGATCTTGATCATGAACGGAGCTCACAAGATCTAAACATGAAAGCACAAAGGAGGAGAACCAACCATCTAGCTACTACATGGATCCGTAGTCCAAGGATAAACTACTCACGCATCACACCGGAGGCTTGCATGGTGATGAAGAAGGCCTCCAGGCTGAATTCCCCTCTCTGGCAGGGTGCCGGGAAGAGCTTCAGATCCCTCCCGATCTAGGGATGGAGATGACGGCGGCTATAGACTCTTTCGTGGATTTTTGATCGGGTACTTAGGGTTTTCGTCCCGAGGGCATCTTATAGGCAGAAGGAGAGGCCGAGGGGGTGCCTGGGCTGGCCACACCACCCCCTGGTGTGGCTAGGCTTGGCCCGTGCGGCCAGATGGTGTGGTGGCCCCCTGGCTCCTCTCCGCCTCGTATTCTGGCATCTAATGACTTCCAGAAAAATAGGCACTTTGGCATTTGTCCCATCCAATTCCGAGAATATTCATTTTCTGACTTTCCTAGAACCAAAAACAGCAGAAAACAGGCAGCTGGCACCATGGCTCTTGTTAATAGGTTAGTCCAAGAAATCATATGAAAAGTACTCCAAAGTGTGGACAAAACATAAGAAAGTGGATAAAACCAAGCATGGAACATAAAAAATTATAGATACATTTGCAATGTATCAACATCCCCAAGCTTAACTCCTGCTCGTCCTCGAGTAGGTAAGTGATAAAAAGAAAGTATAATTTTTAAGGTGACATGCACCATCAAAGACTTGATCAAAGTATTTGTAAAACATTCAAACCTAGGATCATAGTACTTCAATCATAACATGAAAGACAAAGTTCTAGCAATAAGACAAAGAAACTAAGATGCAATATGAAAAGGCACAAACAAAAGATTCATGAATAACAATGCTTTGCAAGACGTTTGTTTGTTTCACATAAAGAAAACATAGCATAATAGCATTTAGCTTGTCCCTCATAGAGTAGTAAATATAAATGCATAGGACACCTTCAAAGTTCATAAGAGTGACTAGATACAAATAGTTTAAAACAAGCAATATCAAGTTATGCATCAATCAACTAGTCTTGGGACAATGCACATAGAACTAAGAATGGCCACTATGCTCTCAAAGTAGGTGCATAAAGATAGAAGGTGGAGACTCAATATAATGGTGGAAGAAAGGCCTTCATAGAAGGAAGTAGGGATTCAAGTCTCATAAAGAGCTTCCAAAAATTATGGTACTTATAGCTTTCAGCTCTCATTGCCCCTATCATAAGCATCTTGAAGTGATTAAGGTTAAAGTGAACAAACTATGGTGTACATGCTTGGCGAAGTATAAGTTAGAAATCTCATGTCCCTTGTATACGAGGGCCGCTCCTCATGCTACTCAAGTTTAGTCACCGGTAAGTTCTTATCATCGTAAGTACATGTGTATCATAGAGAACCGCCAACGGGGTACCCCTTGCCCGATGATACGGAAGAATCCCCATATCAAAATGACAAGGCAAGCAGACAACAAGCATCTCAACAATCTTCTTATTTACCATGGGAATATGGTGCTTTTTTCTCTCTTTCCTCTTTTCATAATATTTTTTTTTCTTTTTCTCCTTTTCTCAATATAGGACTCTTTTTTTATAAGAAGAATGCTTCATAGACAGCTCATTATGGTTACGCTGCAGGTTTCCACCATGTCAGCATGGATTAGACCAGCGGCCTAGGTGTTTTTCTAACACATATACATGACTCCATTTACTTACAAGCTCCCCTTTCATTTCACACTGACGACATCCATATACAAAAGAGCATGATATCAACTAGGTACAAGTACCAAGTGCAATGTTGAAAGCGTTCCCCATGAAAGCATGGTTCTGCTAATTCCCAACAAATAAGTGCAAGCATATACAACATAGACGACACAATGGTTCAAGTTTATTAAGGGCAAGAAAAGTAAAGTGTGCCATCAAGTTCGTGAGAGCTTTAATCACTAGTTTTCTCATAACAAGTTTAATTCGAAAAGTAAACAAAAGCATGAATATAATTGGAATAGCATAAGCTAGTAGGTAGGTATGGTGGACTCTTTGGAATAACTTGGTTTAAGGAGTTGGATGCATGAGTGGAACGCATACTTGGTTGTGGAGGCTAGCGAAAGACTGGGAGCGACAAACTAAGAGAGCAATAATGGCCATAATCATGCAGAGCGACAAAACATCATTGATCAAAGCATAAAGTGATACTACAAGTTGAAAACTAAAGGATCATAAAGTCTATGGTGACTTGAGATAATCATAACATGGTGTGAGCATGTGCCAAGTCAACGCAAATAAAGCATCAAAGGAGAATACCATTATACTATGCTTTAATATGCTAAAACAACGCATGATTCATACAAGGCACATTAAGCAATATCAATTGTTTATAACAAGTCGTGCTACAACAAAGAATACTAAGCATAAAGCCAAAACAATATCAAGCATGGCATGCCAAAGCATAGGCCACATTCAAAAACGAGCTCTTTTTACCACATAAGCATGAACTTTCCTACTCTTTTCCAAACCAAACCAAACTATTTGAAAACCAATGTATGAAAGAGGGGGTCCAACCAATTTATTCAGAAAACTAAGAAAACAAAAGCAAAGGAAAAACCAAATCGAAAACAAAAAAGAAGACGCTCCAAGAACAACACAATTGTGCATGAAACAATAAAAATGAAGCGTTTGGAAGAAACCTGGGATTTTTATTGATGAAGAAGGGGATGCCTTGGGCATCCCCAAGATTTGACGCTTGTACTTCTTGTATATTTCTTGGGGTTACACGCGTGGCATCCCCAAGCTGGAGCTTTAGTCCATCCTTCATCTCATTACTCATTCCTCCCATACACCTGAAATTTTTCTTCATACAAAACTTCACATAATCTTTATTAGCAACATTAGTGCACTCAAGATAAAAGGTCTCAAGTTTCAGTTCTAACACCAAATAAACTTCCATTAGAACACTAGCTACTGTAGCACTTCCCTCAAAAAGCTCAATTCCCCAAAAGAACTCAAAAATGAACCAACAAGAAGCAAATGCAGAAATCTGTCAAAACAGACCAGCAGGTAAAAACGAATTTTTTCGAAGACCTTCTGTTGCTCAAATCAAAAAATTTTGAACTAACAAAAGTTAGATAACAACCTGGGTCAGAAGAACAAAAATTCACGCCTCAAAAAGACATTCAAAGATTTTATACGAATTTTGTACGGTGAAGCACAGAAATCTGTTTCGGGACAACAACTTTGCCAATCATTACTTCTCTCTCATTAGAGGTTACTCTTGGCACAAAAAGCAAATAAAAAGGATAAGGAGCGGTTATTACTGAAGTAATAACTTCCAAGACTCATTTAAAACTTTTGGGTTATCTCCCAATAAGTACTTTTCTTTAACGCCTTGAAGTTATGCATAAGAAGCAAAAAGAGGAATCAAGTGTTCTCAAATGAAGAAGCATTAAAACCAAATTTTGTTTTAATAGGTGAAGCAAAAGAAATCTTCTCTCTCTTCTTAGGGAAGTGTTTTATACCTTTCTTGAGTGGGAGTTGATATTTAATGGTGCCTTCTTTCATAGCAATAATGGCACCAACAGTTCTAAGAAAAGGTCTTCCCAAAGTAATAGGACAAGAAACATTGCATTCAACATCCAAAACATAGAAATCAACGGGGACATAGGCATTGTTAACCATAATAAGAACATCATTAATACTCCCCATGAGTTTCTTTTTAGCATTATCATCAAGTGGGACATTCAAATAACAATCTTCAAGAGGAGGCAAATCAAGCATATCATAAATCCTTCTAGGCATAATAGAAACACTACTATCAAGATCACATAAAGCTTTGAAATCAAAGTCATTCACTTTCATATTAATGATGGGTTCCCACCCATCTTCTTGTTTTATAGGAATAGAAGCTTTATGTTTCATCTTTTCTTCTTTAATCTTTATGAGGGCATCAGTAATGTGTTTTGTAAAGGCCATGTTCATAGCACTAGCATTAGGACTTTTAGCAAGCTTTTGTAGGAACTTAATAACTTTAGAGATATTGCAACCATCAAGATCAAAATCAAATTTATCATCTAGAGTAGTAGAACTATTACTAGCCTCAACACTAGTGGCGGTGATAGTAGAAACACTAATGTTTCTAGCAATTTCATCTTCTCTTTCCCACTTAGCATGTAATTCAGCTAATAGTCTAACATTTTCATCAATTCTTACTTGTATAGCATTAGTGGCTGCAAAGGGATTATCATTTGTTTCAGGTTTAGCAGCCATTTTATTCAAAGAAGATTGAGCTTTAGCCAAAGATGCTATATTTCTTTCAGCATTAGAGAGTTTTTCCTCAATAGTTTTATTGAAAGCAGTTTGCTTACTAATAAAGTCTTTAAGCATAACTTCAAGTTTAGAGGGTGCACTCCTATTATTGTTCTAGGAATTTCCATAAGCATTACCATTGTTGGGAGGATATGGCTTATAATTGTTGTTACCAAAATTGTTCCTATAAGCATTGTTGCCAAAATTATTATTTCTTATGAAGTTCACATCAACTTGCTCTTCTTGAGCAACCAAAGAGGCTAAAGGAACATTATTTGGATCAATATGGGCTTTCCCATTAACAAGCATGGACATAATAATATCAATCTTATCACTCAAGGAGGAAGTTTCCTCAACAGAATTTACCTTCCTACCTTGTGGAGCTCTCTCAGTATGCCATTCAGAATAGTTAACCATCATATTATCTAGAAGTTTTGTTGCAGCACCCAAAGTGATGGTCATAAAGGTACCTCCAGCAGCAGAATCCAATAGGTTCCTTGAAGAATAGTTCAATCCTGCATAAAAAGTTTGGATGATCATCCAAGCAGTCAGTCCATGAGTGGGACAATTCTTTACCAAAGATTTCATTCTTTCCCAAGCTTGAGCAACATGTTCATTATTAGATTGTTTAAACTTCATTATTTCACTTCTCATAGATATAATCTTGGCAGGAGGATAGTATTTTCCAATGAAAGCATCTTTGCACTTAGTCCAAGAATCAATACTATTCCTAGTTAAGGAATTCAACCATTCTTTAGCTTTTCCTCTCAAAGAGAAAGGAAACAATTTCAGCTTGATAATATCACCATCTATATCCCTATGCTTTTGCATCTCACAAAGTTCAACAAAGTTATTTAGATGGGTAGCAGCATCTTCATTACCAATACCAGAATTTTTTTCTCTCATAACAAGATTGAGCAAAGCAGGTTTGATCTCAAAGAAAGTATCTTCAGGCACAGGTGGAGAAATGGGTGTGCTCATAAAATCATTGTTGTTGGTGCTGGTGAAGTCACACAACTTAGTGTTTTCAAGAGTAGTCATTTTTTTGGGTTTTCAAATAAGAAAGCAAACTAGAAAGGAACTAATTTTTTGTGTGTTTTTGATAAAGAAACAAGCAAACAAAGCAAAAAGAAACTAAGCAAAACAAAAATAACAAAGTAAAGTGATTGGTTATGAGGGACTCCCCTTGTGAAGATGTCCTTGACTCCCCGGCAACGGCGCCAGAAAAATGCTTGATGGCTTAGTGTTGATGGAGAGCTCGTTGGGAACCCCAAGAGGAAGGTATGATGAGCACAACAGCAAGTTTCCCTCAGTTATGAAACCAAGGTTTAATCGAACCAGTAGGAGCAAGGAAACACCCCAAAGGTGTTACTAGCTAAGCCTTGGCAGGGCGCACTACCGGTGCTAGTAGCAACGTGGAGACCTGCACAACACAACCACAGAACTTTGTCCCCAACTTGTGATGAGGTTGTCAATCTCACCGTGTTTTGCTGAAAACAAAGGATTAAACGTATCGAATAGAAGGAAGTAATAGTTTGCAGAAAGTAAACACAAAGCAGTAAACAGTTTGTAGATTGTATGTAAAGAAAAGGACCGGGATCCATAGTTCACTAGAGGTGGCTCTCCTTAAGATAGATAACATGCTAGGTGCAAATTACAGCGGGGCAATTGACAAACATGGACAAAGCAATACATGCATATACTAATCATCTTGACTCCTTTGAGACTTGATTGGGCATTACAACATTATACATAGACTGCCATCCAACTGCATCTATGACTAATAATCCACCTTCAGGTTATCATCCGAACCCCTCCAAAGATTAAGTTGCAAGCAACAGATTATTGCTTTACGAACTTCATGTAAAGTAAACAATACGATTGTTCTATGAACAAAGGATTGTTGTTTTCTCCCTGGTAGCAACAACACATCTAGTACCTTAGAGATTTCTGTCACTTCCCCAGATTACCAGAGGCATGAACCCACTATCGAGTATAAATACTAACTCTTGGAGTTGCTAGCATCTACTTGGCCAAGATAGCTACTAACAACGGAAAGCATGCAAGATCAAAAATAACAAAGACATGATAGAATCAATAATCAATCTGAAATAGCATCTCAATATCCACCGGATCCCCGCAAACACAACATGAAGAATTACAAATAGATGATCTTGATCATGAACGGAGCTCACGAGATCTAAACATGAAAGCACAAAGGAGGAGAGCCAACCATCTAGCTACTACATGGATCCGTAGTCCAAGGATGAACTACTCACGCATCACACCGGAGGCTTGCATGGTGATGAAGAAGGCCTGTGGTGAATTCCCTCTCGGGTGCCGAAGAGCTTCAGATCCCTCCCGATCTAGGGATGGAGATGATAGCGACTACAGACTCTTTCGTTGATTTTTGATCAGGTACTTAGGGTTTTCGTCCCGAGGGCATCTTATAGGCGGAAGGAGAGGCCGAGGGGGTGCCTGGGCTGGGCACACCACCCCCTGGCGCGTCCAGGCCTGGCCCGCGTGGCTAGGTGGTGTGGTGACCCCCTGGCTCCTCTCTGTCTCGTATTCTGGCATCTGATGACTTCCGGAAAAATAGGCACTTTGGCTTTTGTCCCGTCCAATTCCGAGAATATTCATTTTCTGACTTTCCTGGAACCAAAAACAACAGAAAACAGGCAGCTGGCACTGTGGCTCTTGTTAATAGGTTAGTCCAAGAATCATATGAAAAGTACTCCAAAGTGTGGACAAAACACAAGAAAGTGGATAAAACCAAGCATGGAACATCAAAAATTATAGATACATTTGCAATGTATCACGGCCCAGGCGTTTCTCTAACACACATACAAACTCCATGATCTTACAAGTTCCACTTTTATTTCACACCGTCGGGATCCATAAGCAAAAGAACATGATATCAATGGGGTACAAAGTACAAGTGCAATGTTGAAAGCGTTCCCCATGATACATGGTTATGCTAATTTCAACTTATAAAGCGCAAGCATATACGCAACAAAGAAGGACCCAATGGTTCAAGTTTATTAGATGCAAAAAAGTAAAGTGTGCCATCAAGTTCGTGAGAGCTTTAATCACTAGTTTTCTCATAACAAGTTTAATTCGGAAGGTAAACAAAAGCATGAATATACTTGGAATAGCATAAGATAGTAGGTAGGTATGGTGGACTCTTTGGAATAACTTGGTTTAAGGAGTTGGATGCATGAGTGGAACTCATACTTGGTTGTGGAGGCTAGCAAAAGACTGGGAGCGACAAACTAAGAGAGCAATAATGGCCATAATCATGCAGAAAGACAAAACATCATTGATCAAAGCATAAAGTGACACTACAAGTTGAAAACTAAAGGATCATAAAGGCTTATGGTGACTTGAGATAGTCATAACATGGTGTGAGCATGCGCCAAGTCAACCCAAATAAAGCATCAAAGGAGAATACCACTATACTATGCTTTAATATGCTAAAACAACGCATGATTCATCCAAGGAACATTAAGCAATATCAATTGTTTATAACAAGTCATGCTACAACAAATAATACTAAGCATAAAGCCAAAACAATATCAAGCATGGCATAACAAAGCATAGGCCACAGTCAAAAACGAGCTCTCTTTACCACTTAAGCATGAGCTTTCCTACTCTTTCCAATCCAAACCAAACTATTTGAAAACCAAAGTATGAAAGAGGGGGTCCAACCAATTTATTCAGAAAACTAAGCAAACCAAGCAAACAAAAAACCAAACAAAAACGAAAAAGAAGACGCTCCAAGAACAACATAACTGTGCATGAAACAATAAAAATGAAGCGTTTGGAAGAAACCTGAGATTTTTATTGATAAAGAAGGGGATGCCTTGGGCATCCCCAAGCTTTGACGCTTGTAATTCTTGGATATTTCTTGGATTGACACGCATGGCATCCCTAAGCTTGAGCTTTAGTCCATACTTCATCTCGTTACTCGTTCCTTCCATACACCTGAAATTTTTTCCTTCATACAAAACTTCACACAATCTTTATTAGCAACATTAGTGCACTCAAGATAAATAAGTCTTAAGGTTCAGTTATAACACCAAATAAACTTCCATTAGAACACTAGCTACTGAATCACTTCCCTCAAAAATCTCAATTCCCCAAAAGAACTCAAAAAGGAACCAACAAGAAGCAAATGCAGAAAATGGCAGAAATCTGTCAAAACAGACCAACAGGTAAAGACGAATTTTTTAGGAGACCTTCGGTTGCTCAAATCAAAAAGTGTTAAACTAATGAAAGTTAGATAACAACCTGGGGCAGAAGCACAAAAATTCACGCCTCAAAAAGACGTTCAGAGATATTACACGAATTTTTACGGTGAAGCACAGAAATCTGTTTTAGGACAGCAACTTTCCCAATCATTACTTCTCTCTCATTAGAGGTTACTCTTGGCAAAAAAAGCAAATAAAAAGGATAAGGAGCGGTTATTACTGTAGTAATATCTTCCAAGACTCATCTAAAACTTTTGGGTTATCTCCCAATAATTACTTTTCTTTAACGCCTTTAAGTTAGGCATAAGAAGCAAGAAAGAATCAAGTGTTCTCAAATGAAGAAGCATTAAAACCAAATTTCGTGCCCTTACCTCTCTTACTTTTATTCTTAACCTTGGGGAAAATATGATTGTTTGGTGGAGAAGAAAGGTGCATGGTCCCCTTTCCCACATCTATTATTGCTCCAAGGAGTTCTAATAGGGACCTTCCAAGTGTAATTTGTCCTTTTCCTGCACATTCAATAACAAGATAATCAGTAGAAATCATTTTCCCAAGGATCTTTGTCAACACTCCTTCAGCTATTCCAATAGGTAATATGGTAGCATTATTAGCAAGAGATATTTCTTTTCCTCCTTTAGTAAGCCCCCAAATATTCAAAGATTCATAAATATCTTTGGGCATAAGGAAAAATTCAGACATGATATCACAGCGAGCTTGAAAAGTTTTAGTATTTATATCAATCTTTACTATGGGGAGCCACTTTGATGGTTCAGAATTTATTGGAACATAATTATGATGCTCCCTTAGCGTATTATAGCAATCTTTTAAGCTAGTAGTGCTAGTCTCAAGAGTGTTCAATCTAGCAAATATTCTTACGAAAGAAATATCAGTTTGGCTAGGCAAGTTGTAAGTGAGGATCAATTTCTTTATAGCATTAATAGCATCATCCTCATTAGATTGGAGGAAATATCCTCCCACAACAGCATCTAAAGCATATCTGTAGCAAAGAGCAATTCCAAGGTAAAAACTACTAAGGAACAAGCTTTGAGTCATTTTAGGCTCAGTTTTTTCATGTAGATCAGAGATTCTATACCAAGCTTACTTAAAACTTTCCTCAATTGCTTGTTTAAAAGTGAAAATCATTTCCTCGGGTGACATAGTGATTGGAGCAAGGCTAGACATAATGACAACTTAAGATATGAACTATTTTTTTGTGTTTTTTAAATAAGAAAGCAAACTAGTAAAACTAATTTTTTGTGTGTTTTTGATAAAGAAACAAGCAAACAAAGAAAAAGTAAACTAAGCAAAACAAAAATAACAAAGTAAAAAGATTGGTTATGAGGGACTCCCCTTGTGAAGATGTCCTTGACTCCCCGGCAACGGTGCCAGAAAAGTGCTTGATGGCTCAGTATTGATGTAGAGCTAGTTGGGAACCCCAAGAGGAAGGTATGATGAGCACAGCAGCAAGTTTCCCTCAGTTATGAACACGAGGGTTAATCGAACCAGTAGGAGCAAGGAAAGACCCCAAAGGTGTTGCTAGCTGAGCCATGGCAGGGCACACTACCGGTGCTAGTAGCAACGTGGAGACCTGCACAACACAACCAAAGAACTTTGTCCCCAACTTGCGATGAGGTTGTCAATCTCACCGGTTTTGCTGAAAACAAAGAATTAAACATATCGAATGGAAGGAAGTAATAGTTTGTAGAAAGTAAACACAAAGCAGTAAACAGTTTGTAGATTGTATGTAAAAGAAAGGACCGAGATCCATAGTTCACTAGAGGTGGCTCTCCTTAGATAGATAACATGCTGGGTGAACAAATTACAGCGGGGCAATTGACAAACATCAAGAAAGCAATACATGCATATACTAATCATCTTGACTCCTTTGGAACTTGATTGGGCATTACAACATTATACATAGACCGCCATCCAACTGCATCTATGACTAATAATCCACCTTCAGGTTATCATCCGAACCCTCCAAGATTAAGTTGCAAGCAACAAATTATTGCTTCTGAATATGTAATGTAAACAATACGATTGTTCTATGAACAAAGGATTGTTGTTTTATCGCTAGTAGCAACAACACATCTAGTACCTTAGAGATTTCTGTCACTTCCCCAGATTACCAGAGGCATGAACCCACTATCGAGCATAAATACTAACTCTTGGAGTTGATATCATCTACTTGTCCAAGATAGCTACTAACAACGGAAAGCATACAAGATCACAAATAACAAAGAGTTGATAGAATCAATAATCAATCTGAAATAGCATCTCAATATCCATTGGATCCCCGCAAACACAACATGCATAATTACAAATAGATGATCTTGATCATGAACGGAGCTCACAAGATCTAAACATGAAAGCACAAAGGAAGAGAACCAGCCATCTACATGGACCCTTAGTCCATAGATGAACTACTCACGCATCACACCGGAGGCTTGCATGATGATGAAGAAGGCCTCCAGGGTGAATTCCCCTCTCCGGCAGGGTGCCAGGAAGAGCTTCAGATCCCTCCCGATCTAGGGATGGAGATGACGGCGGCTACAGACTCTTTTGTGGATTTTTGATCGGGTACATAGGGTTTTTGTCCCAAGGGCAATATATAGGCGGAAGGAGAGGCCGAGGGGGTGCTGGGGTCGGCCAGACCACCCCCTGGCGCGGGCCAGGCCTGGCCGCCGCCCTGCCCTTCTCTGTCTCGTATTCTGGCATCTGATGACTTCCGGAAAAATAGGCGCTTTGGCTTTTGTCCCGTCCAATTCCGAGAATATTCATTTTCTAACTTTCCTAGAACCAAAAACAGCAGAAAACAGTCAGCTGGCACTGTGGCTCTTGTTAATAGGTTAGTCCAAGAAATAATACGAAAAGTACTCCAAAGTGTGGACAAAACACAAGAAAGTGGATAAAACCAAGCATGGAACATCAAAAATTATAGATACATTTGCAATGTATCACTTGTTCAACCAAAAACCTAAAAACAACTCTACCTTTCTTGCATCTTAAAGTTATTTCTTAAGTACTTCGTTTAGTTGTAATTAAAAACATTTTAGTCTTTCGCCTACTGCTCCTTATGGGATCGATATCTTTATTTTGAAACTAGCTACAAACGATCTGTGCACTTGCAGTGAACAGATCCATCCCCATTGGGGCTTCTGGATGTACTTCTTTTATGTTCATGGGAATGCCACCGACACCATTGTCCATGACGTTTGTGGCGCCATTTTTTCTGTCCGCTCCGACGTAGACTATTTTAATTTTAAGATCACTAACTCTATCCAAGCGTAGAAACCAAGTGGTTTTACATCAAGGATCAGTCTGTCGAAGGTCAGTCGTTTGGCTTAGCCCCCTTTGACCCCAAGAAGCCTTGTCACAAACTTGATTCTTGGGATCATCATTCCACCCCTGAAGAAATGATGGAGATTGAACCCCTTCTTACCCGTATTTCAAAATTGCGTCATGAGGTTGGCAAGGAACTACCAGGACTTCAAATTCTGGCATATTTCTTGCGGATCCGCGTGCAGCCTCTTCAGGCTATGCTTTATGGTATGTGGGAATATACTAGCAAGAAGGATCCTATGAGGATTTCATGGGATGACCTTACCCTCAAGGTGTATGAAAAAGGGTTTGGAATTTTACGACCCTCACGAAGAAAAGCTCGATTCCTTCTGATTGTGGTGTGGAGCCTTTTGGCAAGAAGAATCGCCTTCCCGAGGTAAATTCCTTGATCTTTTGCTCCTTATTCTTCTCTGTTTTTTAATATTTTGCAATTGTCCTCTTTTGTGATTGTTAGTCTTCTGTTTACGCAGGATTATGATCATCTATCCTGCCTTCCTCCTCTTCCTGAGAGCGGTGAGCTTCCCGCCAATCCTTCTGCATTCGATGATCTCCCTATGACTAGGACTACTGCTGATGAGGAGATGGAGACGTCTACCGTAGAATCTTCATCAGGGACGCCGTCGCTTCCGTTGGCTTATTCGGAACATTTTCGCGTGGCACCTGCTGGTGAAAAAAGGAAACGTCCTAACATCATGGAAGCAACTGAAGTCTTGGATGACTCCACTGGTTCAAAGCCTTTGCATGCCGTCCCAGTTTCATCGGCTCCTCCCGAGATGAGTCTATTCTGCTTTATGCAAAATGTTTCTTTGTAAGTACTTACTGCCTTTTTTATTTCTCGGGATGAGCCTGCGTTTTGATCATTGTGTGTTTAGTTTGTAGTGGTGATGACAGGGAAGATCCTCCTTTGTCTCCTCCTGGCACATTTGTTGCCCCTCCTTCTGCAAAGTCTCCGCAGCTTTCCAAGGGCCCAAAGGATTTGCATGCATCTCCCGCGGGTCAAATTATCCACAAAGTTGTTGCCACTTCACAAAGACCGCCACCGCAGAATAGAAGAAAATCAGCGGGTAAGAGTGTGGTGATATCTGAAAGCCCTGTCGAGGTAGATATGCAAGACGTAAGTGTATCCATGCTTTTTAATTTCACCATGGATCCTCCTTTGCTTGTTTTTCCTAATGTCCTTCTTCGCAGCCTATGATGCGTGAGATGCTTGATATGGCCTCTCACTTCATCAGGATCCATAATGAAGCTGAAGGTCTGAAAGGTATATTTTCATCTTTTTGCGGCTTTTGCACTTCCTTCTATTTTTCTAACTTTTTGTGTTACCTTCTGATTTCTTTAGCCATCGCCAAAGAGTCCGAGGTCATCCGGGACGAGGTGATGAAGCGTGCCAGCAATCTGGAGGACAAACTTCGGATTGTCGAGGATGCTTTGGAAGAGGCCAAGCAGAAAGCCAGCGCTGATGCCCAAGAGAATGAAGGGTTCCATAGCAGAAAATAAAAAATTTCCTATGTTGGAACTTCCTAACGCCCAAGATCTATCTATGTATTAATGCCGTAACGGCCGAGCGTATAGAATACATACCCTTATAGACCGTACGCGGTTAATGTTCCGAGAGGAACATGGTTGAAGTAGTCGATCCCGTGGCCGACCTCGAGGTCGTGAAGCTCCTCGCAGGTCACCCCTTGCTCCTTCTTCATCATGCAGCAGCTCCGGCACACGACATTTAAGTGCCCCAAGTGTTGCACCTCGTGTCTTCGTACACATACGGTGTACGATAAGACCTCCAGCTCCTCGATCCCGTCGGGAGTGCGGAAGTTGATGTCCAGCTAGGAATATTTGTAGCACAACAGCATGCTGCAGGTGTGTCGTCTCTTGCACGGACAATCCTTACTTGGGACCGTGCCAACGCATGGAGACTAGAGAGAGAGGTAAGGAGAAAGTCAACCAAAGGACTTCTCCAAAATATTGATGTCTTTAATCCCACTCATGGGCACCCCTTTATATAGGCTAAGAGAGGTGTGTCCTCCCTCTTAGGTGCCCCATGTGGGACTAAATAATAAAGGAAAAGGGCTGGAAAAACATCCTCGCCGGATGGGCTGAATCAGCCCATCCCAATAGGCAACAAACAAGACAGACCAGCCCATCGGCACGTGGGCGGTCGCCCACGCCCAAAGGTTTCGATCGATGCGGCCAGGCGAGCTAGCTGGTGGGCAGTTGCTTCCCAAGACGTCTGCACGACAACGAGTGGCAGCGACCGCCTAGCCCGGGTGGGCCGGCTTGTCCTGGCGTGGCCCAGCGGCGCAACCCGCCAGCCCACTCCCCACGAGCTCCTCTTGGGCCAGGTTGAGCTAGCCTTGCAGCTCCGGCTACCAGCTGTTGTCTTCCCTGTGCGGCAGGCATTATCCACCGCCCACGTGTACCTTCAGTTCTTTTCCTTTTTCTTTTTCTGCAGTTTTTCTCCTAGGTTAATTCCCTCCAGGGATTTGGCCTAATATGAAAGTTGTTTTTATAAATCTTAATCTAAATATTATTTAGAATATATTAATTCATAATTAACATATAATAAATGTATATTTAAATTCCCATTTATCTGAAAACACTTTTCCGGTCTTTTCCTTTATTCTTTTCTCCGAACAACTTTAGATATCTCTACAGAACAATTCTAGCTTTCTCTTTCTCTACTGTGATTCCATCTTACGAATGATCGCTCTCATAGTACCCTTAAGTGTATCCCCTCACGGTTCGGGAATTCTCTAGACATGATCTATATTAATCATCAACAAAGGGACCAGGGATGCCCATGTGACCCCTATGCATTCCTGATGACAATGTCATTTGAACTGGTAAATGTTGCATCCAATTTCCTTCTCTTTCTTGATACGACTTGTCCGAGATCCGATCATTGGTATCACATACCTTGTTCAATCTCGTTACCAACAAGTTCTGTTTTACTTGTTACCGTGATATTACAGCCCCGTGACCGAGTCACATGTTGCAACATTTATGGATGTAATCGCACCAAGCCGGCAATATGTATCTTTACCCTTCATGTGGGTGAACAAATCTCGGTCTTGTGGTCACATGTCATCTATTGTTCCTTTGGAATACCCAACATACACCTTTATTGCCACCGTATTACTAGATGATGTTTGATGCAGTCAAAGCAGACTCGGGAAACCGTGAGTAATATGAACTCACGGTCTAAGGAAAAGGAGTCTAGATTTTAGTTGTTGCAACAACGAACTATATGACTTGATCGTGTCGCAATCCTTCGAGGAATGTCCATCACATCATTCTCCAATGATATGACCGCGTTGTCAATTGGCATAAATGCCCATGATCTTGAAACTCAGATCATCCTCATGACCAATGGACTAGTATAAATAGAGGCTACTAGGGACTTGTTTGTTTCATACCACACCTGTGCCAATGTTTCTACTTGATACAGTTATAGCACAATATGAAACTATTATAAACTAATTGAGCTATGACAACAAAAACCTATTTATTATTTGCCTCTAGGGCATATCTCCTTTAGTCTCCCACTTGCACTAGAGTACAAATAATCTAGCTCGCATTTTACTCATCATAAACCATATAGCATATGCGTTTATTGATCCTGCATGCTCATGGGAAACGTCTTGTCCATGTTCTGTTTTACCAGATCATTATGTCTTTTGCAAATCGTTAATGTCTTCCTGATTTTGACATTCACACCATTATCGTATAATAGGTCAAAGTATTCGTTTGGTGACAAAGTGAGACTTTGTTTCTAGTGTTTATATTGACGGTCGTCTTCACTATTGTCATCTAGTGTATATACGGCAGATATGGCAGTAGAACTAGGCCGGATTCGAGGAGCCTACAGTGACTTTAGATCAACCTCATGGGACTTCTCATGTGCACTGTGCCCTGGGACACATCATTCTATGTTAAAGATGAACTAGTCCCGCCATAACAATATACATCACATCAGATGGAGCCTTTATACTTCTATATCTATGTGGATCCTAGTGCATGAAATGCAACTATGCCCCTTACTTTGCTTCTTGCCATTTAAGTACAAACTTAATTTTGGTTCAATGATCAACTTAGGAATCACTTCAAGACATGTTCTTATAGTTAAGAGCTTGTCTGCCCACCAGAACCTCGGGTCACATTATGTCGAGTATACAATATGGTCGTATGGAAGAACCTATAGCTGAGGCATAGGAGATGCAACGCATCTCTTTCTTTATTTTAACCATAGTTGCAATACTAACTCAATGCTTCATATAGTAAGAAATTCTTTCTTACCTTGTTCCATTATGAGCTTCTTTAGAATCTTGTCTAGGACATTCGGAACATCCTCAAAATCAAGTCCAAGAAGCATTCGATATTTGATTTTTATTAAACTCACCAATCTATCTCGATAGGTCTCATTGTTTAATAACTTTCAACTTCATCCGTATTTACCTACTTAAATGTTATTAACACCAATCACATCATTCATATATGTTGTCCACATATCCCAGAATGATTTCATGCTCCCACTCAAATATTGCATCCATATTTGAGATCCAGGGATTTCACTTAGCTCCCACTCAAAATATGTCAGCTACATATTATGATTTAGCCAAGCTGATTTGCTCCCACTCAAATCCAGGTCCTCTCGACAATCTTGGACATTCCAAAATTCCTTGATCACCATCAAATCGAGAATTCCACTAACGATATTTCAATGACCATTCATTTCTCGTACTTAGGTCCATCATGCTTCTTTGTATTTCGTAGGTATGTCTTGTTCAAAACATGACAATTGGATCAACAATATTATTTCACAAACTTGCAGAATATATAGTTGAATCCTACTTTCTTTAGTAAAAGTTTTCACTGAAACTTTATGATCATCATCATTGGTTTCTCCTCTATTTGTAGAGTTCAGTTTCACGGAACAAATTCCACTGCGCCACTCAACAATTCGGAGGTAAGATCAACTACCTTATTTTGATACTTTCTTCCACCTATATCTTCATCAAGACACATCAACTTAGGACAACAACAGGTTTGCCCCTTGTGGAAGATGCATTCATAGCTTCCTAAGAACGCTCTACAAAGACTTGTTTATTCACCACGATTTCGACTTATCGAAATCTCCAGAAACTCGAACATGCCATAACTATTATGGTGTTGTTTCCACGAATCTTTAGATGTTCCTTTGTATTTCAAACGAGTGTTTGCTTATTTTGATCTCTAACTCTAAATGATAACTATAACCCTGATAAGAGATAATATTAGATCATATGTATCTAATATAAAATGATTATGATATTCAGACATTTCAATACAGTTTGAATTGTCCAATTATCATAATTTGTGAAACATCTTTCACAAGTCCCTTTTATGCTAAATTTAACTTGAATACGTTAGTCATGTTGATCAAATCGAAGAGACCTTGTATTCTTGTTAATTTCAATATCTGATACATTGCTAATGTATCCATAATTTTTGATGTTCCATGCTTGGTTTTTATCTACTTTCTTATGTTTTGTCCACACTTTGAGGTATTTTTGTACACTTTCTAGAACTAACCTATTGACAAGATGCCACAGTGCCAGTTGCCTATTTTCTGCTATTTTTGGTTTCAGAAAAGCTAAAAAATGAATATTCTCGGAATTGGACCAGAGAAATGCCAAAGTCGATATTTTACCGGAAGACTCATGGAGCCAGAAAACAAGACGGAGAGGGGCCACAGGGTGGCGACACCACCCCTTGGCACGGGCAGCCCTAGGCTGCGCCAGGGAATGTTGTGGGCCCCCTAGCCGCCCACCGACCTTGCCTCTTAGCCTATAAGATGCCTCCTGATGCAAAAACCTTAAATTGAATAGCCTCCAGCCACAAAAAGTTCCGCAGCACCGCCGCCACCGAAGGGGAGATTCGGGGGACAGAAAGTCTCTGTTCCGACACCCTGCCGAGACGGGGAAGTGCCCCCGGATCCATCTCCATTGGTCTCCACCACCATCTCCATCGCCACTTTTGATTCCCATGATGACGAGGGAGTAGTTCTTCCTTGAGGCTAAGGGTTCTACCGGTAGCTATGTGTTCATCTCCCTCTCTCTATGCATGATCATATTGTGATCACGAGCTTTGTAATCAAGTAGATCTACCTTGCTACTCAAATGCTTTAATAGATCTCTGCTCTCCCCATGTGTGTGAAAGTGACAGCGTGCACACCATGGTGGCACTTAGGCTAGAGATTACAAATACTTGTTATGAGTTATATTTGGATTTGGATGTCTCTATGAAATTGTGGTGTTTGTTGGAACCATCTAGTGCTCAAGATGATAGTGTGGGGTTGTCTAGATGGGAAAGGCTTACTTTGAGGTGTGCTGTTATAGCCCTACCATGGATTAGAGTGTCCAACCGGAGAGTAGTATCATAAAGAGAAGATATTTATATGAGAGTGTTCACTAGTGAAAGTATGATCCCTAGGCCTTGTTTCTAAGCATTGAAACACGGTTTGCAACTAGATCTGTTACATGTTTGCTTGTTTCCATCTTTATTTCAGTTTGCCTTTAGTCTTTTCCACGCGCCATCAAAGCTATTTTCTGGCACCGTTACCACTTATAATTATCCATACCACTTGTATTTCACTATATCTTCACCGAACTAGTGCACCTATACACCTGACAAGTGTATTGGGTGTGTTGGGGACACAAGAGACTTCTTGTATCTTGATTGCAGGGTTGCTTGAGAGGGGATACCTTTGACCACTTCCTTCCTGAGTTCGATAAATCTTGGGTGATCCACTTAAGGGAAAACTTACTACTGTTCTACAAACCTCTGCACTTGGAGGCCCAACAACTGTCTACAAGAATAGAAGTGCGTAGACATCAAGCTATTTTCTAGCACCGTTGCCGGGGAGGTAAGGTAAAAGGTACTCACATCCTCTAGCTACTAAGATATATTCTAGTACTTGCTGGTCTGTGAGTGCTCGAAGTTATTTCCTTTAGATTCTGCAATTTTGTCTTTTTGTTTCTTGTTTTTATTTTCACTAGTTAGGCTTAATGGAAAACAACAACAAAATTAGAGAGCTTTATAGTATTTATCTTGAGTTGGGACATGAAGTGTTTGAAGAGAAAATTAAAAAACCTATGGAACTTTATTTGCATGCTAATAGCAATGTTATTAGTATGAATTCTTTGAACACCATTATTGCTAATGCTATGGAAAAGTCTAAGCTTGGGGAAGCTGGTTTTGATGAAAATGATCTTTTTAGTTCCCCAGCTTTGGAAGATAGCTATTCTATTGCTTATGATGATACCAAACCTCCAATATATGATGATTACAATGATGAATATGATATTTTCAGTCCACCTACTATTGAGGAGAAAATTAATGATTACAGTATGCCTCCTATATTTGATGATTATGGTGATGAGAATAATAATGATAGCTATTTTGTTGAATTTGCTCCCACTACAATTAATAAGAATGACTATGTTTATGTGGGGAGTATTAATTCTTTTATGCATGTGGATCATGATAAGAATGTTTCTTGTGATAGTTATATTGCTAATTTTATTCATGATGCTACTGAAAGTTATTATGAGAGAGGGAAACATGGTTTTATGTATCTCAACAAATATTAAGTTTCCCCTCTTTATGTTGAAATATTTGAAGTTGCACTTGTTTTGCTTTCCTATGCTTGTTGCTTTGTGCTTTCATGACTTGTTTATTCACAAGATTCCTATGCATAGGAAGTGGGTTAGACTTAAATGTGTTTTGAATTTGCTTCTTGATGCTCTCTTTTACTTCAATTCATATTTCTTATGTGAGCATCTTCTCAAACTATCAAGCCTAACTTAAAGTCGTTAAAGAAAAGTACTTATTGGGAGATAACCCAAAAGTTTTAGTTGAGTCTTGGAAGTTATTGCTTCAGTAATAACCTCTCCTTATCATTTTTGTGTGGTTTTTGTGCCAAGAGTAACCTCTAATGAGAGAGAAGTAATGCTTGGGAAAGTTGCTGTCCCGAAACAGATTTTTGTGCTTCGCTGTACAATTTCGTGTAAAATATCTGTACGTCGTTTTGAGGTGTGAATTTTTGTGCTTCTGCCCCAGGTTGTTATATAACTTTCGTTAGTTCAACACTTTTCGATTTGAGCAACAGAAGGTCTTCGAAAAAATTGGTTTTTACCTGCTGGTCTGTTTTGACAGATTTCTGCCATTATTTTCATTTGCTTCTTGTTGATTCCTTTTTGAGCTCTTTTGGGGAATTGAGCTTTTTGAGGGAAGTTCTACAGTAGATTGTGTTTTAATGAAATTTTTATTGGTGTTTAAACTGAACCCAAGGACTTATTATATTGAGTGCACTAATGTTGCTAATAAATATTGTGTGAAGTTTTGTATGAAAGAAAAATTTCAGGTGTATGGAGAGAATGATGTAATGATATGAAGAATGGACTAAAGCTCAAGCTTGGGGATGCCACCCGTGTTACCCAAGACATATCCAAGAAGTACACACGTCAAATCTTGGCGATGCCCAAGGCATCCCCTTCATCAATAAAAATCCCAGGTTTCTTCCAAACACTTCATTTTTATTGTTTCATGCACAGTTGTGTTATTCTTGGAGCGTCTTCTTTTTCGTTTTTGTTTTCGTTTTATGTTTGCTTGGTTTTCTTAGTTTGCTGAATAAATTTGTTGGACCCCCTCTTTCATGCATTGGTTTTCAAATAGTTTGGTTTGGATTGGAAGAGAGTAGGAAAGTTCATGCTTAAGTGGTAAAGAGAGCTTGTTTTTGACTGTGGCCTATGCTTTGGCATGCCATGCTTGATATTGTTTTGGCTCTATGATTAGTGATCTTTGCTGTAGCAT
Organism: Avena insularis; assembly: GCA_023614405.1. Classification (NCBI taxonomy): domain Eukaryota; kingdom Viridiplantae; phylum Streptophyta; class Magnoliopsida; order Poales; family Poaceae; genus Avena; species Avena insularis. The sequence goes on from CM042690.1 coordinate 512,546,758, forward strand.
GACATGTTATAAACAATTGAGATTGCTTAATGTGCCTTGGAAGAATCATGCGTTGGTTTAGCATATTAAAGCATAGTATTGTGGTATTCTCCTTTGATGCTTTATTTGGGTTGACTTGGCGCATGCTCACACCATGTTATGACTATCCCAAGTCACCATAGCCTTTATGATCCTTTAGTTTTCGACTTGTAATATCACTTTATGCTTTGATTAATGATGTTTTGTCGCTCTGCATGATTATGGCCATTATTGCTCTCTTAGTCGGCCAGTCCCAGTCTTTTGCTAGCCTCCATAACCAAGTATGAGTTCCACTCATGCATCCAACTCCTAAAACCAAGTTATTCCAAAGAGTCCACCATACCTACCTATTAGCATTTGCTATTCCAAGTATATTCATGTTTTTATCTACCTTCCAAATTAAACTTGTTATGAGAAAACTAGTGATTAAAGCTCTCACGAACTTGATGGCACACTTTACTTTTCTTTCCCTTAATAAACTTGAACCATTGTGTTGTCTATTTTGTATATGCTTGCACTTATATGTTGGGGATTAGCAGAACCATGCTGTCATGGGGAACGCTTTCAACACTGCACTTGTACTTTGTACCTAGTTGATATCATGCTCTTTTGTCTATGGATGTCGTCGATGTGAAATGAATGGGGAGCTTGTAAGTCCATGGAGTTATGTATGTGTGTTAGAGTAATGCCTAGGCCGCTGGTCTAATCCATGTTGTTATGGTGGAAACCTGCAGCGTAACCATAATGAGCTGTCTATGAAGCTTTCTTCTTATAAAAAAGAGTCACATATTGAGAAAAAAAGAGAAAAATAAAAAAAAGAGATTTGTGAAAAGAGGAAAGAGAGAAAAAAGCACCATTTTCCCATGGTAAATAAGAAGATTGCTGAGATGCTCGTTGTCTGCTTGCCTTGTCATTTTGATATGGGGATTCTTCCGTATCATCGGGCAAGGGGTACCCCGTTGGCGGTTCTCTATGATACACATGTACTTACTATGACAAGAACTTACCGGTAACTAAACTTGAGTAGCATGAGGAGCGGCCCTCGTATTCAAGGGACATGAGATTGCCAACTTATACTTTGTCAAGCATATACTCCATAGTTTGTTCACTTTAACCTTAATCCCTTCAAGATGCTTATGATAGGGACAATGAGAGCTGAAAGCTAATAAGTACCATAATTTTTGGAATCTCTTTATGAAACTTGAATCCCTACTTCCTTCTATGAAGGCCTTTCTTTTACTTTTATGTTGAGTCTCCACCTTCTATCTTTATGCACCTATTGAGAGAGCATAGTGGCCATTCTTAGTTCTATGTGCATCGTCCCAAGACTTGTTGATTCATGCATAACTTTGATATTGCTTGTTCTTAAACTATTTGTATCTAGTCACTCTTATGAACTTTGAAGGTGTCCTATGCATCTATGTTTGCTACTCTATGAGGGACAAGCTAAATGCCACTATGCTATGTTTTCTTTATGTGAAACAAACAAACGTCTTGCAAAGCATTGTTATTCATGAATCTTTTGTTTGTGCCTTTTCATGTTACAACATAGTTGCTATGTCTTATTGTTAGAACTATATCTTTCATGCTATGTTGAAGTACTATGATCCCAGCTATCAATGTTTTACAAATACTTTGATCAAGTTTATGATGGTGCATGTCACCTCAAAAATTAATCTTTCTTTTTATCACATACCTACTCGAGGACGAGCAGGAGTTAAGCTTGGGGATGTTGATACGTTGCTAACGTATCCATAATTTTTGATGTTCCATGCTTGGTTTTTATTTACTTTCTTATGTTTTGTCCACACTTTGAGGTATTTTTATACACTTTCTGGAACTAACCTATTGACAAGATGTCATAGTGCCAGTTGCCTGTTTTCTGCTGTTTTTGGTTTCAGAAAAGCTAAAAAATGAATATTCTCGGAATTGGACCGAACAAAAGCCAAAGTTGATATTTTACCGGAAGACTCACAGAGCCAGAAGACGAGACGGAGAGGGGCCACAGGGTGGCGACACCACCCCTTGGCGCGGGCAGCCCTAGGCCACGCCAGGGCATGGTGTGGGCCCCCTGGCCGCCCACCGACCTTTCCTCTTCGCCTATAAGATGCGTCTCGATGCAAAAACCCTAAATTGAACAGCCTCCAGCCACAAAAAGTTCCATAGCGCTGCCGCCACCGAAGGGGAGATTCGGGGGACAGAAAGTCTCTGTTCCGACACCCTGCCGAGACGGGGAAGTGCCCCCGGAGCCATCTCCATTGGTCTCCACCACCATCTCCATCACCACTGTTGATTCCCATGATGATGAGGGAGTAGTTCTTCCTCGAGGCTAAGGGTTCTACCGGTAGCTATGTGTTCATCTCTCTCTCTCTATGCATGATCATATTGTGATCACGAGCTTTGTAATCAAGTAGATCTAGCTTGCTACTCAAGTGCTTTAATAGATCTCTGCTCTCCTCATGTGTGTGAAAGTGACAGCGTGCACACCATGGTGGAACTTAGGCTAGAGATTACAAATACTTGTTATGAGTTATATTTGGAGTTGGATATCTCTATGAAATTGTGGTGTTTGTTGGAACCATCTAGTGCTCAAGATGATAGTGTGGGGTTGTCTAGATGGGAAAGGCTTACTTTGAGGTGTGCTGTTATAGCCCTACCATGGATTAGAGTGTCCAACCGGAGAGTAGTTAAGAGTAGTATCATAAAGAGAAGATATTTAGTGAAAGTATGATCCCTAGGCCTTGTTTCTAAGCATTGAAACACTGTTTGCAACTAGATCTGTTACATGTTTGCTTGTTTCCATCTTTATTTCAGTTTGCCTTTAGTCTTTTCCACGCGCCATCAAAGCTATTTTCTGGCACCGTTACCACTTATAATTATCCATACCACTTGTATTTCACTATCTCTTCTCCGAACTAGTGCACCTATACACCTGACAAGTGTATTGGGTGTGTTGGGGACACAAGAGACTTCTTGTATCTTGATTGCAGGGTTGCTTGAGAGGGGATACCTTTGACCACTTCCTCCCTGAGTTCGATAAACCTTGGGTGATCCACTTAAGGGAAAACTTACTACTGTTCTACAAACCTCTGCACTTGGAGGCCCAACAACTGTCTACAAGAATAGAAGTGCGTAGACATCAAGCTATTTTCTAGCACCGTTGCCGGGGAGGTAAGGTAAAAGGTACTCACATCCTCTAGATACTAAGATATATTCTAGTACTTGCTGGTCTATGAGTGCTCGAAGTTATTTCCTTTAGATTCTGCAATTTTGTCTTTTTGTTTCTTGTTTTTATTTTCACTAGTTAGGCTTAATGGAAAACAACAAAAAAATTAGAGAGCTTTATAGTATTTATCTTGAGTTGGGACATGAAGTGTTTGAAGAGAAAATTAAAAAACCTATGGAACTTTATTTGCATGCTAATAGCAATGTTATTAGTATGAATTCTTTGAACACCATTATTGCTAATGCTATGGAAAAGTCTAAGCTTGGGGAAGCTGGTTTTGATGAAAATGATCTTTTTAGTTCCCCAGCTTTGGAAGATAGCTATTCTATTGCTTATGATGATACCAAACCTCCAATATATGATGATTACAATGATGAATATGATATTTTCAGTCCACCTACTATTGAGGAGAAAATTAATGATTACAGTATGCCTCCTATATTTGATGATTATGGTGATGAGAATAATAATGATAGCTTTTTTTTTGAATTTGCTCCCACTATAATTAATAAGAATGACTATGTTTATGTGGGGAGTATTAATTCTTTTATGCATGTGGCTCATGATAAGAATGTTTCTTGTGATAGTTATATTGTTAATTTTATTCATGATGCTACTGAAAGTTATTATGAGAGAGGGAAACATGGTTTTATGTATCTCAACAAATATTAAGTTTCCCCTCTTTATGTTGAAATATTTGAAGTTGCACTTGTTTTGCTTTCCTATGCTTGTTGCTTTGTGCTTTCATGACTTGTTTCTTTACAAGATTCCTATGCATAGGAAGTGGGTTATACTTAAATGTGTTTTGAATTTGCTTCTTGATGCTCTCTTTTACTTCAATTCATATTTCTTATGTGAGCATCTTCTCAAACTATCAAGCCTAACTTAAAGGCGTTAAAGAAAAGTACTTATTAGGAGATAACCCAAAAGTTTTAGTTGAGTCTTGGAAGTTATTGCTTCAGTAATAACCTCTCCTTATCATTTTTGTGTGGTTTTTGTGCCAAGAGTAACCTCTAATGAGAGAGAAGTAACGCTTGGGAAAGTTGCTGTCCCGAAACAGATTTTTGTGCTTCGCTGTACAATTTCGTGTAAAATATTTGTACGTCGTTTTGAGGCGTGAATTTTTGTGCTTCTGCCCCAGGTTGTTATATAACTTTCGTTAGTTCAACACTTTTCAATTTGAGCAACAGAAGGTCTTCGAAAAAATTGGTTTTTACCTGCTGGTCTGTTTTGACAGATTTCTGCCATTATTTTCATTTGCTTCTTGTTGATTCCTTTTTGAGTTCTTTGAGGAATTGAGCTTTTTGAGGGAAGTTCTATAGTAGCTTGTGTTTTAATGAAAGTTTTATTGGTGTTTAAACTGAACCCAAAGACTTATTATCTTGAGTGCACTAATGTTGCTAATAAAGATTGTGTGAAGTTTTGTATGAAAGAAAAATTTCATCTGTATGGAGAGAATGATGTAATGATATGAAGAATGGACTAAATCTCAAGCTTGGGGATGCCACCCGTGTCACCCAAGAAATATCCAAGAAGTACACACGTCAAATCTTGGCGATGCCCAAGGCATCCCCTTCTTCATCAATAAAAATCCTAGGTTTCTTCCAAACACTTCATTTTTATTGTTTCATGCACAGTTGTGTTATTCTTGGAGCGTCTTCTTTTTCGTTTTTGTTTTGGTTTTTCATTTTCTTAGTTTTCTTAGTTTTCTGAATAAATTGGTTGGACCCCCACTTTCATGCATTGGTTTTCAAATAGTTTGGCTTGGATTGGAAGAGAGTAGGAAAGTTCATGCTTAAGTGGTAAAGAGAGCTTGTTTTTGACTGTGGCCTATGCTTTGGCATGCCATGCTTGATATTGTTTTGGCTCTATGATTAGTGATATTTCCTGTAGCATGACATGTTATAAACAATTGAGATTGCTTAATGTGCCTTGGAAGAATCATGCGTTGTTTTAGCATATTAAAGCATAGTATTGTGGTATTCTCCTTTGATGCTTTATTTGGGTTGACTTGGTGCATGCTCACACCATGTTATGACTATCCCAAGTCACCATAGCCTTTATGATCCTTTAGTTTTCGACTTGTAATATCACTTTATGCTTTGATTAATGATGTTTTGTCGCTCTGCATGATTATGGCCATTATTGCTCTCTTAGTCGGTCGCTCCCAGTCTTTTGCTAGCCTCCATAACCAAGTATGAGTTTCACTCATGCATCCAACTCCTAAAACCAAGTTATTCCAAAGAGTCCACCATACCTACCTATTAGCATTTGCTATTCCAAGTATATTCATGTTTTTATCTACCTTCCAAATTAAACTTGTTATGAGAAAACTAGTGATTAAAGCTCTCACGAACTTGATGGCACACTTTACTTTTCTTTCCCTTAATAAACTTGAACCATTGTGTCGTCTATGTTGTATATGCTTGCACTTATATGCTGGGGATTAGCAGAACCATGCTGTCATGGGGAACGCTTTCAACATTGCACTTGTACTTTGTACCTAGTTGATATCATGCTCTTTTGTCTATGGATGTCATCGGTGTGAAATGAAAGGGGAGCTTGTAAGTCCATCGAGTTATGTATGTGTGTTAGAGTAATGCCTAGGCCGCCGGTCTAATCCATGTTGTTATGGTGGAAACCTGCAGCGTAACCATAATGAGCTGTCTATGAAGCTTTCTTCTTATAAAAAAGAGTCACATATTGAGAAAAAAAAGAGAAAAATAAAAAAAAGAGATTTGTGAAAAGTGGAAAGAGAGAAAAAAGCACCATTTTCCCATGGTAAAAAATAAGATTGCTGAGATGCTCGTTGTCTGCTTGCCTTGTCATTTTGATATGGGGATTCTTCCGTATCATAGGGCAAGGGGTACCCCGTTGGCGGTTCTCTATGATACACATGTACTTACTATGACAAGAACTTACCGGTAACTAAACTTGAGTAGCATGAGGAGCGGCCCTCAAATTCAAGGGACATGAGATTTCCAACTTATACTTTGTCAAGCATATACTCCATAGTTTGTTCACTTTAACCTTAATCCCTTCAAAATGCTTATGATAGGGGCAATGAGAGCTGAAAGCTAAGAATTACCATAATTTTTGGAAGCTCTTTATGAAACTTAAATCCCTACTTCGTTGTATGAAGGCCTTTCTTTTACTTTTATGTTGAGTCTCCACCTTTTATATTTATGCACCTATTGAGAGAGCATAGTGGCCATTCTTAGTTCTATGTGCATTGTCCCAAGACTTGTTGATTCATGCATAACTTTGATATTGCTTGTTCTTAAACTATTTGTATCTAGTCACTCTTATGAACTTTGAAGGTGTCCTATGCATCTATGTTTGCTACTCTATGAGGGACAAGATGAATGCCACTATGCTATGTTTTCTTTATGTGAAACAAACAAACGTCTTGCAAAGCTTTGTTATTCATGAATCTTTTGTTTATGCCTTTTCATGTTACAACATAGTTTCTATGTCTTATTGTTAGAACTATATCTTTCATGCTATGTTGAAGTACTATGATCCTAGCTATCAATGTTTTACAAATACTTTGATCAAGTTTATGATGGTGCATGTTACCTCAAAAATTATTCTTTCTTTTTATCACTTACCTACTCGAGGACGAGCAGGAGTTAAGCTTGGGGATGTTGATATGTTGCTAACGTATCCATAATTTTTGATGTTCCATGCTTGGTTTTTATCTACTTTCTTATGTTTTGTCCACACTTTGAGGTATTTTTATACACTTTCTGGAACTAAGCTATTGACAAGATGCCACAGTGCCAGTTGCTTGGTTTCTGCTGTTTTTGGTTTTAGAAAAGCTAAAAATGAATATTGTCGGAATTGGACCGAACAAAAGCCAAAGTCGATATTTTACCGGAAGACTCACGGAGCCAGAAGACGAGACGGAGAGGGGCCACAGGGTGGTGACACCACCCCTTGGCGCAGGCAGCCCTAGGCCGCGCCAGGGCATGGTGTGGCCCCCCTGGCCGCCCACCGACCTTGCCTCTTCGCCTATAAGATGCCTCCCGATGCAAAATTTCGTGTAAAATATCTGTACGTCGTTTTGAGACGTGAATTTTTGTGCTTATGCCCCAGGTTGTTATATAACTTTCGTTAGTTCAACACTTTTTCATTTGAGCAACATAAGGTCTTCGAAAAAATTGGTTTTTACCTGCTGGTCTGTTTTGACAGATTTCTGCCATTATTTTCATTTGCTTCTTGTTGATTCCTTTTTGAGTTATTTTGGGGAATTGAGCTTTTTGTGGGAAGTTCTACAGTAGCTTGTGTTTTAATGAAAGTTTTATTGGTGTTTAAACTGAACCCAAAGACTTATTATCTTGAGTGCACTAATGTTGCTAATAAAGATTGTGTGAAGTTTTGTATGAATACAAGACTTACATAAAGGCCATTATGGCTCATAAACTTCAGCGGCAGATCTTCATCAAACGTAGAGCCCAATCATGCCTTAACCCACAGGCAGCTGACTGGGAAGATGGCCTAGCTCGCATAGATGTCTCCTTATCCCTCCATCTTCTAGCTTCTGAAAGTCTGGCCAAATAAATAGCCAGGGACAATGCCAGTGAGTACTTTGAATGTACTCGCAAACCACCACGATAAGTTAAACAAGATAATGCAGTTGGGTTGTGGCGAGATAGCTCTATCTAGGGTTGTTTTTGAAAAGCCTAGATTTCTCTTGGGGATATGGCATCTCTATATCTTTTGTTGAAAAAGAGTTTTGAAAACATGTCTCCATTTTATAAATCGGGATACCTCCATATCCTTGTTGAAAACCTTTTTGAAAACAATTTAGAGAAAACCCCCTTTTTAACATCTTCGACCATCTCTGGTCAAAACAAAGCCTTAAATTCAGGTCCTCTTAGGACCTCATACTTCCATCCATCTTTCCAAGACCACCATTTGGGTACTCCTAGCCATCACCTTGCCAACCATCCTTGACCATGGACATGGCTATTCGAATAGATTATACTCTGCAGAGTTTGTGCACTTTACTCACAAGAATCAATACATCCACCGGGGTACAACCATGGCCCACTACACACGGTAGATGGGGGTTCGGATAATCAAACCTAACCTTTCATTTGTCATCCCTAGCAAAGACGGATTTTCCATTTGGGTTTGTTCTCCCTAGCAACGAGTATGTGGTGCCCGACCATAGTCATGCCTTTCGTACACACGTATACCCAAACTATAGTTTGGCGTATACCTTAATTTGGTGACTCCACTTCCGTACTGCCTAAGTCATACCGTCCGCGGGAGACCCAATTATTGCACCGGCAACTCGCCGAAGCAAGCTGCAGGCCCCAGATCCGTAGATCTATTCTAGAGCCCACCCGGAGTTCAAGGGATTTATCCCAATTAGCAGTGTACAAGCTGCCCCGGCTAAAGACAACAAACTACGAGCTAAGCCTCGGCTCCTAGGGTAATGTGGTTGCACGGATAAATTGTTCCGGTAAAGGCGTAGAACATCCCTTCTCTTTCTCTTGTCCACTTTTCTCACTTCTCATCATCACCATTTTTTAGTTAAAATCTCCACTTGGGAACGATGCCCCTTCCCAAGGGTATTACAAAGCATTTTAGAAACATTTGTAGTAGGGTAAATCCCAAAACAATTTATTCATAGAAAAAATCTATAGTTCCCAACGGGGTAGGATGCTAATCATCATAACCTCAATCTAAAGGGGGGTAAATGGTAGGTATACATCAGGGTGGGTTCCATGAGGGACACCAAGTCATAACTTGGAGGAGCCAAGTCATTAGCGCAATATTTGTAAAACAAGACATGCTGATAGTAATGCAATTTATAAAGGAGATGCAAAATAGGTAATAAAAGGAGTAGGGTAGGTATCGGAATTCAAGTAGGTGCCTTGCCTGTGACCAGCGGGATGTCCCTGGATTTCTTCTTCAGATAACCAAGAATACCAATACCAATAATAATAAGATCTCTTCTTCTTGTCGTCAAACATTCGGATTTATCATCGTCATTGAGCACACATCCAAATAAATAGTACCACATTCAATACAAGGCATACATGCATCAAAGTATACAGCAAAGAATGAACAATACAAGTGTAGAGTTCAGTAGGTTTTGAGTAGTTGGATTTGGGCAAGTGGAAATGCTTGAAGAGCAATTGTTATGTTCTTTAATGGAGTGGGAAGCCAAATCTACTTACTTAAGGGTTTTTAAACCAAGGTTAGGTTCTGTATGATTTCAACATGCAAAGATGATACCACCAGATAGGTATTGATCAAATGAAACCAACAAAAGTGGTTTCACTAATTTATCAAATTTCCATTGATTTATAATGAATTTTATAGTGGGAAATACTCTAGTTTTAGGAGATAATTCCCCAGAAAAGTTCTGTGAGTCCAAAAATTATTTCCATGGGTGGATGTGTAGGGTTTAATGTACTGATTCACTGAGAGTTGGGATCATATCAAAATATTTACCAGAATGTCCTCAGGAAATTCCCAAAGTCAGTTCTGTAGCTGTTTTGTCTTTTTCACCAGATTAATTCTACAGAAGCTTTTGATATGATTCGAAAGACACATGTTAGGTAATTTGAATACTTTTCTGCAGAAATTGGAATCACTATTTGTGGGTATACATAAATACTGGAGTGATTTATTTAGTGAATTAAACATACACATAATAGTTTAATTCATAATAAGTCATCCAGAGCTTGTAAAATTTCGGGCTCCTAGGGTTTTGAGGATGTTGGCGTGCATGTGTTCTGGGAGTTGGAATTAGGTTAATACCACTTTTGGTTTGGCCTAGAGAAATTCGTAAGGACAAATTATGTTTGTTTTTTGTTATTTTTGTTCTAGACAAACCACGAAGCAAGTTAGTAAGGGGCCAAGGTGATATGAAATATACATGTGTTACCTTTTAGCACACAGAGGTTTCAATCCATTTGGAAATCTAAAACTACCACCAGGATTTAAGGAGTGTTTTGGATAGTTTCTGGTAATTGACTTTATATAATTAATATTTACATGACCTAAGCTAACCAAGGGTACTGTGTGTTAGGGAAAACATACATGCATCTAGGAAAAATTAGATTTAGGTAATTTGGGTCATTTCACAATTTCATTCTGATTTAAAGCAACTGGCTAGTTAATAGATCTGAAAATGAATTCAAAAAGAAAAGGGGCTGGGCGCTAGCTGGGCTAAATTCCACAAGGGAAATGGGCCAGTGGGGCAGATTTGGCTCACCAGGGCGAGTCCACATGCGGGAGGCCATGTTTGAACCACGCACAGTGGGGCCCGACAGTCAGGGACCGCGGGGGACGAAGCGGTATCAGGGCTCCTGGGCCGTCCGATTAGGACCCGATCGACGGCGAGTGGCTGTCGTCTTCCTCCGAGGTGGCGGTAGCGAGGGGAAACCATAAACAGGGCGGAGAGGGCACGACGAGCTCATATCGGGGCGGTAGAGGTGCTGGGGAGGGTCCGAGGTGACGCGGCGCACCACAGCAGCCACAGAGAGGGGCGACAAGGTGGGGATCATCGTCGAGGAAGTTGTTCACGCGAGACTCGCCGGCCCAAGCTTCGGGCTCCATCGGGAAGGTCTCTAGGGTTGCTGCATGGAGAGGAAAAGGGCATGGTTAGTCTCAGAGGAGTGAGGAGGTTCCGATGGTACAACATGTAGAGGGAGAGGAGCAGGGGTGCAGGAGGTACACGAGATTTTTGAAGGAGGCCGAGAGCTCTCATTTCCCTTCTTCTGGCCAGGACAAGGTAGAGGGGGGAAGGGTTCTCGGGGGTGTGAAGTGGAGGGGAGGAGGGAGCAAAATGAGCCGAGGAAGGGGTGCTGGGGTGGACCTTTTCCTTATATCCAGAGATGGGGCTCTCTATGGTGCACAAGGCTTAGGCTCAAGATGGAGAGGGGGCTGCGTGTCCGATTCATCGAGGGAGGCGGTGGAGAGGATGGTGTGGGGCCACTAGAGAGCAGCGGAGGGCTGGAGAGGTCATAGACTGCCAGCTTTTGTTCTCCTTCTTTATTTCGGCCATAGGGAGAAAGTGGAGGGAGGAAGGGCGAGGGCTAGCCATTGGGTGAGATGGGAGGTGGAGGCACTGCTGTGGGTCCAGCAGATCGACCAGGAAGGGAGAGGGAGCCTGCTGAGACTGCTGCATTTATTTGCCAAGATCTTAAGGGATATGCTATTTCTCTCACTCTCTCTAAGCTTCCAAGAGGTATATGACAAAGTAGAGGCTGCTGCTACAGTGGTACGCGACCAAGGGGTGACGGGTGCTGGAGAGAAGTGCTGGTCAAGCTTTTATGATGGTTGGAGGTGGTTTGATTAGTGAATTTTGATTAGTTTGCATAATTGGTCAAAGCAAGGGTGATGAAGGAAGTACATAGATGTAGTCTTTATAAAATGCGGGAGTGGTACTGGTGGGTAGATATAGTCAAGGTACCTCTCTATGAATAATTTTGAGATTTTTCCAAGGAGTTTTAGTCCACTTAAATCCCTTTATTCAAAAAGTGCAGAAGTAGTTTCTAGAAGCTTATTTGATATATTTACATTGGACATGATTGGTTTTTGATGTGAGATGGTCCTAAATACCATATCACACATTGGGGAATTTTGTTGGAATTTATTTGAAGGGAAAAGTATTTTGAAGCTATTATTTCTTGTTACTGCCATTTAAGAAAAAGGACAAAAATAATTATTAAAACTCTTCAAGAATAATTATTTTTGAAGCGGGAGGATAGGTATGATATATAGGCCTCAAATGTGCGTTAATTTGGGGGGTGTGCTTTGGAAAAAAACAATCTTTCCTTTATTGAGGTGGTTTTTAGATTTTTGTAAAAGAAAGGATTTAATTATTTTTGGGCCAAAACAATTATTGATATTATATAAATCTTTAGATCCAAGGTAGATGATGTCCACAGGTTGTATCTACCAAATTTAAGCTTGGGTTTTGGAATTCCAACTTGATTTGGAAGGAAAGCAAGAGACATAGGATCTTAGACATTATTATTTTTATACCACCTGACATGGGTATACCCTACAGGTACTCGAGCTTGGTATATACGGTCCAAATACATATAGGCCCACGGTGTCGCCAAGGCCCGGATGGAGGGACTAGAGTAACCTACGGACTCTCGATTGCTTGAAGAACAAGAAGAAGCTAAAGATAGAAAGGTTAAAGGGAAAACCCTAACTTGTAACCGACTCGACCTGCTATCCGAGACCTAGCCTATCTATATAAAGGCTAGGAGGGGGCGGCGAGAAGGACACACGCAACCCTAGTTTCCACAACCTTCGCCAGATTGCATCTGTGCACCATTGTAACTTTCGAATCCCTCAATAATTCCATGAGCAGACAAGCAGGAGTAGGGACCTCTACGAGGCCTAAACCTGGGTAAATCCTTTGTCCCCTGTGTGCTTGTTTGCTAGCCGATAGATGTCTCCAGCTCTCCCTCCTTCTCCAAAACCCAAGTCCATAACAATGGGCATTGATGAGTTAAACCCTCGTCAATTGGCGCCGTCTGTGGGAATTGGGAGTGCTGATGTTGCGGCTTCTTTGGCCCCATCAACTGCGATCTACAACTCCGCAACAGCGGAGATTCGCCAGCTCTTCGACGCCTTCGACTTCACCGTCCACACGCCAGCCACCCGCCCGGCCTTCGAGTCCGTGGGCGACGGAATCAGCCTGGCGATTGGGAGCTTCCGCTTCCAAGTTGGTCAGATGGGCATGCTTCGCATGCCTGATTAGCCGACAACACCGGCGATTGTCCCGGCATCTTGGTTCCCTCCATCGATCGGCACCCTCAGCAAGCTCAACGCTCCGGTGGCAGTCGAGAACACGGTCAGCGATAGCAGTCACGACTCTGATCTAAGCGATCTAGCCACTGAAGATGGAACCTACGGTTCCGGATCTGAAAGTTGTGGAAGCAACAGCTTCCCTAATCACTTCATGTACGCCGTCATCAACGCAGGCGACACCTTCGCCAATCGCGGCAACGGTGGTAACACCGGCAATGGCACCGATCCACCCAATCACGACCGGCAATGGCACCGATCCACCCAACGCCGGCAACGGTGGCAACGGCGGTAACGGTGGCAACGGAGGAGCAGTCGAACCTCCTAGCATGATCAACGAGCAAACCGTCGAACGCGTCGTGATCAGGCTCAACGAGCAAGAGTGGGATCACTGCCGTGAAGCCCTACGAGGTGCACCTCTACCCTTTGGGTCCCTGCATGAACTGCTGATGGGCTACCACTGGCTCCTAAAAGAGGAATTCAAGCGCCAAAAACAAGCAATCGCGCAACTTGAGGCGCGTAAAAAGGCAGCAGACGAATCAGGCCTTCGCCATGCTGGGCTCTCCTCCTACGGAGGATCCTCCTCAAGAGGCAATGAGTACCTCGCCAAGAAGAGGCAGTCGCGGATGGCTCACCTCACCGAACAAGAGCGCATAGAGGCCACGAAAGTCCTCGACTTCGGCTCTATGACAGTCGACACGAGAGGCAACGTGGTTCCCAGGACACCACAAGCCGCGGTGACAGCAGCTACTATGTACCTCCTCAATAACCAGCCGCCAGCTGGAGATCCCCGAACGACCATGCACCAATATACGATCACGGGCCTAGGGCTAATCGAGGCCGCCCTCTACAAGGAGCCGGTACTAGACCCAAAAAAGGGCAAAGCGCTAGCAAAGCGCCACTGCTCACCCTCGTCCAGCGATGATAGTCATGACCTGTCTCGACGCCGCCGCTCACGGCGACACGATCGCGACTACGATGCGCGCGATGACCTCACACAACGCAAGATCGACAAGTCAAGGGAACGGCGTGCTCGGTCGACTAACTCGGAAGAGGAAGATGGGGAGCTCTGCGGCGCCAGATGCTTCAGCAGAGCCATCAGGCAGAAGCGAATGCCTAAAGGGTTTAAACTCCCATTGGAGAACCCGAAATTCGACGGTCTACAGGACCCCCAAATCTGGCTGGAGGACCACATCTCCTCTGTCAGGCTACGGAGGCGATCAATCTTGCCATGCAATGCTTGCGAATCTGATTCTGGTGGCGCCTCCGGGCATGGTATGGCGCCCATAAAAACCACTAGTAGAAAATCGCGTTGGTTTTGTGCATTGCATCTTCATGACCGCATGCTCATGTCATCATGCCACCTTGCATTTGAGCATCGTCATGTCATCTTGCATTTGTTTGTATAAAACTATTTTTTAAAAGCCTATTTTTGTTTTCTAAATATCCTCGTCTTAATTTCAAATTAAAACTCCCGTCTTTCCCGGGTCTTTTATTTGTATAAAAACTATTTACTAAAGTCTATTTTAAATTAAAATAAAAGTTTATATTATTTTTGGGAGGCAGCCAGCCAGGCCCGAAAGCCCGGCCGGTCACCTCCAAACCCTAGTCTAAAATATCTAGTTCTATTCCTAAATCTACCCAACCCTAATCTACCCAGCCCCCTCCACCTCACCCCACCCTATCACATGGCGCCACATCACCCTGGCCCAATCCCCACCCACTCACCCGCTGCCACCTCACCCCAACTCCCTCCAGATTTTCCACACAGCCACACGCAGGCACACATGCGTCCCAGCACCCCACATGTCCCCTGCACGCTTTCCACCATGGCCCCACCCGCCAGTTTTCCCTTTGGCCAGTTCCCACAACCCCACTTGAGACCCCTTGACGTGCAGTCACGGACACGCCGATCGCTCCTGCCCACGACCGCCTCGGGATCATCGCCCGCTCCCTAACCCCGTACCCGGTCCCACCCCGTGGCCCCACCGACGCCCGCACCTACCCACTCCCACCGAGCGCCGGCGATCTCCTACGCCGTCCCCGCGACGCACGCCGTCTGTCCTTCCCGGTTCCCCGCTCGCCGCGACCGCCGCTGAACCCTTCCCCTGCAGCCCCTACACGGCTTCCCCTCCGGCCACGTCGCCGCCTCGCGACTCCCTCTCCTGCGGCCCCGGCCCCTTCTGCATCGTCGGCCTCCTCTTCGAACCGTCGACCCTGCCTCCTTCCCCGTCCCTGGCCGCCAGCAACCGCTGCCTCGACCCCCTCCGCTCCGGCCACCACCTCCTCCATGCGCGGGAGCGCCGCCCCTTGCGTCGCCTGCGACCCCACCGCCGGGCGCCCTTTTCCTCGCCGCGCCTTCCGTCGCCCTCCTCTTCTCCAGTGCCTCCGGCGAGCCGCCTTCCGTTGGTCCCGCTCGATCTGCGCCGCCACGCTCACCTCCTACCACCTCGCCCCCGCCTCGCCAAGCTCCACGGACCGCCGTTGCCCTGCCTCCTCGTCGAGCATGCCGCAGTGCCGCCTACCCGACCCCTCTGTCGCGACCTTGAGCCTCGATCGCCTCCTCCTATGGCCGTCCTCCTCGCCACCCGGAGCTCGCGGCTGCGCGCCGATCTCGCGGGCCCCCGCGTGGCCCGTCCCCGCCGAGGTCCCTGCCGCCTCTGCTCCCGTCTCCCTCTACCGGTCGCCGGCCCTTCCTCGACCCTGCCTCCATGTGCCGCCGTGGCCCCCTCCTGCGTCGCGCTGCCAACCGTCCCCGCGAGCACCGTCGGCCTGCCAGCTTCACCAAGATCCACCGCGCCGCCTCCGGTTTCCCCATCGCCGCCGCCTCGACCGGCCGCCACCTTGGCCGCCTTCGCCATCATGTGCCGACCTCCAATCGGCCCAGCCCATGTCGGACTCCTCCATCTAAGCCGCGTATAGCCCCTGTTCGCCGGGTTCTGTCCTTCTAGACGTCGCCATATCGCTCACGGGATCCTCGGCTTGGAGTTCTTCTCTTGTGCTTTGAACGTATTCGAGGCAGTGTTTTTCTTTGTGGGCTAGTGCTAGGCCCATGCATCATGGATGTCTGCTCTGGCACCACGGTGCGCGCTGGTATTTTTCCCTGATGGGTTTGGTTTTGGCTGTAGATGTGGCTTCTCGTTGGTTCGTGCCAGTACATCATGAGATCTTCAGAAGATGCGCGCCTCGACACCGAAACCCGAGTTCGCCACCGACACTCGAGCACTTCGCCCCGGGACACCAAGATCACCTACGTGGGAACCCTGAGGCCCTGTACCCGAAGAGCGTCAACATGCAGCACCAAGATCTCCAATCGGAATCCGAGGACGCCGAGACCCCGGTACGACAAGACCTCCTTCTCGTATGCGAGGCCCGGATCCGAAGACCGCCAAGATCGCCACAGAACAGCAAGCTCTCCATCCCGGATACGCCAAGTTCGTCGAGAACCCGTACGCCAAGGTCGCCTACACGGAACGACAAGCACTTCACCCCGGACGCCAAGACCGACCCGACATGCAGAACCGACAAGATCTTTGCGACGACAAGATTGACACCGACCAGGGCGAATCCGATGCGCCCCCGACGCCAAACCAAGTCCTTCTTCTCGGAACACCAAGTTCTCCATCTTGTATCCGATCCCGATCCCTGTCGAACCCTGAGTCCGAACCCCGAACCCCCGGAACCCAAGATCTCCAGAACCCCGATGTGTGAACCCTTTTCCTGAGCCCTTATTTTATAAATGCTATATATAAAATCTGTTGCATATTAATTGTTCATCTCGCATGCATATCATGTGGTTTGGGGGCATTATGCCGATTCACCTTAGAATTAAATATGGAGTCTATATGCGGGATATCTTTGTCTTATCCCGGACTCCATTTAAATTGGTGTAGCAAATCGATGCCATGTTTCGCCCTGTTAATCCAACATTTAAATTGCGGGGGTTATAAATAACTCGAACCTATTAATTAATTGTCGGGACCCTGGTTCCGCTTAATATTGCCTAATTGCACCGCATCTGCATCATATCATAATCATGCCGAATCTTCTGCCGTAGTATTAAATATTGCATCCGGTGTTTCTTCTAGTGTTTGCTTCTTCGCGGACTAGGCCGATGAGTGGATGCGAGTAACGACAAGTTCTCCGGATATGATCCGCCGTCAGTGTTGCCCAGGCGAGCATCTCTTCCCCTTCTACCTATTTTGCATTTATAGTCTTTTTTCCTCCTATTGATCTATTGCTATCCGTGTCCCGATGCTTTAGTTTCCGTGTACCAGTTATATCCCGTACAACCTCTATATTGCCTTGGACACCTCCTATTACCTGTGTTTGGTAGATAGCTGGCCTTGCGAGTCGTAGTTGCTTGCTTAGGTGCGATCTCGAGATGTCAAGTACCACAGTTGTTGGGATGCTGGCAAATGTTTATGGTGGAGATGTTTAGTGGTGGGGATGATCATGACTTTAAATACAACTATTAAAATGCTAGATATAACTAATGCAGAGGCATTGGTGGGCAATAGATGTTATTTGGTTCTTCCACGCTCACTTGTGTCCCGTAGGAGCCCGAGTACTTGATACCCGTTCCTTGACTATTCGCACTATCCACATTCGGGAGGCCTTATGGACCCCCTGAGCCAGAGCTTGATTCATTTCTATTTCTTGGGGCCACAAACTAGTTTGGGGTTTTATTACTATCCTGTACTTATGCCATGTTTTACCGCTTTATTTAAGATTGTGCGTGGAGAACCTGTACTGTTTAGGATCGTGACATGTTTTCGCTGTATCGACAAGCCCAGTCACACTTTCAGGTTCCCAGTCGTTTACAGCCGTCCACACAAACCCTGGGTCCATTCCGGAGCAGGCCAACTTCGTTGCGACTAGCTTAGTGGGGTGGCCCCCTAAAATATTTCTGAATCCTGTGATCGCTTTGTCGTGAATGCCTTGTTGGGTTTTGAGTTGGTTTTTCCGAGGTTGATCGAGTGTGTGTTGCTATTTGTGCACCCCTGCAGGGTAAAACTTTCTGAAAGCCGTGTCCGCGGTTATGGACGACTTGGAGCACAGTATCTCGATCATAGACAAGCATAACTAAAGTAGTGCTATAAATTTGACTTAATATGTGACTAGTAATCAGATGCAACTATAACGAAATGGATATTAAAAATGCCAACAACTGGTGGATCTGGGTTGTTTCGTGACATGCTGTACTTGCCTAGTAAGTATTGCAACTCCAATGGAATGTGATAAAAGTGCCAACAATTGCTGGGTTTTGGGATTCCTCAGGACAAATATATCTGACTAGTAAATGTTCCAACTACAACGGAATGGTGATTAAACCTGCCCACTACTTATGCTATCAGGACGACCCATGCTATCTATATCTGATTAGTAATTGCTGCAACTATAATGGAATGAGTAAAATTGCCAACTGTGTGAGTTCCTTGGTCCGACTTCCTCGTTTGGTCTCGAGGGGGGGAAATACCAGGATGGGTTTGTTTGGTGTTAGTATCAGGTTGGATCCGAATAGGTCTTTCTTATCCCTCTCTAATAGCCGCCAGTTTACTGAGTCTCTATAGGTTGTTTAGTGCCGCTGCACTGCCGCTACAGCCCACCATACCTATTTAGGCAAGAGCCGCTGAATTCTAGCCTCGCCGTGTGACTGGCCTCAGTACTGACGCTCCTCTTTTTCCTTTGCCCTTTGTCGGCACCCCTTTTGTTTTAGCAGGTTTGAGATCGCCGTCGTTAGTAGGGTTACCCTTCCGGCTTGGCCTGGGCAGGGTTATGGATGCCATTGGTTATTCTTCAGGGCTCTTAGCCCCATTTGCATCTTGTCCGTAGTTGGACGCTCTATCGTTTTCAAGGTGATTTGGATCTTTGTATTGTATATCTGTATTCTTGACTCGTTGAGTCGCTGTTGTATATCTATCTGTTCTGTGGGTCCAATCGAGGACTGTTGTGTAATGGTATTACTTTGTTTTCCACCCGCACAAACGTGCATGGTGGGCGTCTTTGAATCGTTTCTATGCGGGTTTGGCGGAAAGGGCTCAAACTTGCATAGGGCCGATTTGAGGGTGTTACAATGGCTCAATAACCTTCCACGCGGATCCATTCACAGCTGGGATGAGCTGGTCTACAGCTTCGTGCGCAACTTTAAGGGCACGTACAAACGACCTGCCTCAATGGAAGAACTGAGATGCTGCCAGCAAAGATCTGGCGAATCGCTGCGCTCTTACATCCAAAGGTGGTCCATCATCAAGAACTCCGCGGAAAACATCGCGGAAGACCGCGCGATTGACGCATTCAACGGTGGTGTCCGCCGCATGGAACTCAGGGAGGAGCTAGGCCGCTCAAAGCCCCAGACCATCGACCACCTGATGGAGATCACGAATCGGTGGGCCGATGGAGAAGATTCGGTGAAGAATCGCATTCACTCTGACGAGGAAGCAGAACTCGAACGAAGACGCGACCGCCGGAGTAAGCGTCCCATGTGCGTCTACGACGATCGCGATGATGTCAACATGGTTGCAGCTGGCTACGCCGATAGATGCGACAATAACCGCAACCGTGGATATCGCAGCGGCGGATACTGCGACTCCGGGAAAATCACGCAAGTGTGGCAACGCCGCACTCGTGATGAAGCACCCATGACCTCCATCGAGGACAAACTGTTCGGGCCATGCATGGTACTCTTCTACATCGACAAGCATGATGGAAAGAGAAAGTCCAGCCACCTCCTCAAGGACTGCCGCGAGTTCCTCAAGCTACACGAGGGGTTGGTTCGGATGAACCGCAATGCAGTCGAAAGAGGCTATGGAGCCGCTCCAGGCGCCGTGGCACATGGCGCACCACCACCACCTGGGCCACCCCCGAACGGAGCTGCACCGGACCAGCACCACGGAGGCGAACCGTACCCACGGGCCATTGGTACCATGATGATCCAAAAGGGGCGCCCCTCCAATAGGGTGCAGAAGGCCATCACTCGCCAAGTCAACTTGGCCATGCACTCGCCACCATCCACCACTGAGTACCTCAGTGGCAGTGAGTCATGCATTACCTTCGACAAACACGACCACCCGCCTCAAGTACCTCGCCCAGGTCATTGCCCCCTCGTACTCGAGGCGCAAATTGGAGGCTTCGACATGAGTCACGTCTTCATGGATGGCGGAAGCGGCATCAACCTCATATTCGCGAGTACCTTGCGAGCAATGATGATCCCTCTAACCTGCTTGGAGGCATCAGACACAATGTTCCATGGCATCGTCCCAGGGAAAGGCGTATACCCCTGGGCAAAATCAACCTCGACGTCATCTTTGGCACGCCGAAGAACTTTCGGCGTGAACGCATCGACTTTGAGGTCATCGATTGGCCCTCACAATACCATTGCATCCTTGGGCGTGTCGTATTCGCCAGGTTCATGGCAGTACCCCACTACGCCTACCTGCAAATGAAAATGCCAGGTCCCAACGGCGTCATAACGATCAACGGGAACTTCGAGCGTCGACGCTATGGCAGTGGAATTCAACAGAATCTCCCAGTCCTTCGGCATGCAGGAGGAACTCGCAAGACTGAAAGAGACGACAGACAACAGTCTTCCTCCCTTGAGTAGGCCAAGCTCACCTGATCTCTCCTTCGAATCATCCGTGCACACAAAGAAGGTGCAGGTCCATCCATCGGATCCCGTCAAGATGACCCTCATCACCAACAACTTGAGTCCCGCATAGGAACTTGCGCTCGTCGAATTCCTCCGTGAGCACTGGGAAATTTTTGCCTGGTGTCCTGCGGACATGCCAGGAGTTCCTAGGGAATTCGCCGAGCACGCACTCAACGTCAACCCCGATGCAAGGCCAGTCAAGCAAACAATCAGGCGACTGTCTGAGCCACGAGCGCAGCAATGAATGGAGATCAACAGACTCCTCGAGGCCAAGTTCATACGCGAGATCAAGGAAAGTACTTGGCTCGCCAATACGGTGATGGTACCAAAAAAAGACATAGACATCCTACGGATGTGTGTGGACTTCACTTCTTTAAACAAGCACTGCCCAAAAGATCACTTCCCGCTGCCACGGATCGACCAGATCATCAACTCCACCGCGGGATGCGAGCGCCTCTGCTTCCTCGACGCCTACTCAGGCTATAATCAAATTCGAATGAAGGAGGAAGATCTGGAGAAAACAGCGTTTACAACGCCCTTTGGTGTGTTCTGCTACAACACAATGCCCTTCGGGCTAAAAAACGCGGGAGCCATCTACCAGCGATGCATGCAGGCCTACCTCAAGGAACAACTAGGTCGCAACATCCAAGTCTATGTCGACGACATAGTAAGCAAGACCAAGGAGGAAGCCTCTCTAATCGCCAGACTGCATCTACGCACCATTGTAATCTTCGATTCCTTTGATAATTCCACGAGCAAACAAGCAGGAGTAGGGACCTCTACGAGGCCTGGACCTGGGTAAATCTTCGAGTCCCCTGTGTGCTTGTTTGCTAGCCGATAGGTGTCTCCAACGCTCCCTCCTTCTCCAAAACCCAAGTCCATAACAATGGGCATTGATGAGTTAAACCCTCGTCAATTGGCGCCGTCTGTGGGAATTGGGAGTGCTGATGTTGCGGCTTCTTCGGCCCCATCTACAACTCCGCAACAGCGAAGATTCGCTAGCTCTTCGGCGCGTTCGACTTCACCGTCCACACGCCGGCCACTCTCCCGGCTTTCGAGTCCGTGGGCGACTGAATCAGCCTGGAAATCGGGAGCTTCAGCTTCCAAGTTGGTCTGATGGTCACGCTTCACATGCCTGACTAGCCGACGGTACCATCAATTGCTCTAGGATCGTGGTTCCCTCCATCGATCGGCACCCTCAGTGAGCTTAACGCCTCGACAACAGTCGAGAATACGGTCAGCGACAGCAGTCGCGACTCCGATCTGAGCGATCTGGCAACTGAAGATGGAGCCTACGACTCCGGATCTGAGAGTTGTGGGAGCAGCAGCTTCCCCAACCACTTCATGTGCATCGTCATCAATGCAGGCGACACATGCGCCAATCGCGACAACACGGGCAACGGTGGCCATGGAGCTAACCCGCCAAACGGCGGCATACCCAACAGCGGACCACCGCTAAACGGCAGACCATCACCAAACGGCGGCCCCACCAACGGCGCCCCCGTCAACAATGGAGGAGAAGTCGAACCTCCAACCATGATAAACGAGCAAACTGGCGAACGCGTCGTGATCAGGCTCAACAATCTGAGTGGGCCTATTGCTGCGAAGCCCTACGAGGCCATCCTCTACCTTTCGGTTCCCCACAAGAACTGCCGATGGGCTACCACTGGGTCCTGAAGGAGGAATACAAGCGCTAGCTACAAACAATCGCGCAACTCGAGGCACGAAAAAAGGCGGCTGATGAGTCAAGCATCCGACGAGCCGGGCTCTCCTGCCACGGAGGATCCTCCTCCAAGTGCAACGAGTACATCGCCAACAAGAGACGATCTCGACTCGCCCACCTCACTGAAAAAGAACGTGTAGAAGCCGCCAAAGTCCTCGACTTCGGCTCCATTACGGTGGATACACGTGGCAATGTGCTCCCGAAAACGCCGTAGGCCGCAGTAACGGCGGCCACCATGTACCTCCTCAACAACCAGCCGCCACTTGGAGACCCTCGAGCTGCCATGCACCGATCTACGATCGCAGGCTTGGAGTTAATCGAAGCCGCCCTCGATAAAGAGCCGGTGTCAGAACCGAAGAAAGGAAAAGCGCTAGCAAAGCGCTACTCCTCGCCCTCATCCAGCGACGACAGTCACGACCTGTCTCGACGTCGCCGCTCACGGTGACACGACCATGACTATGATGCGCACGATGACCACACGCAGTGCAAGATCGACAAATCAAGAGCGCGACGTGCTCAGTCAACTGACTCAGAAGACGAAAATGTGGAGCTCTGTGGTGCCAAATGCTTCAGCAGGGCCATCAGGCAAAAGCGAATGCCCAAGGGGTTTAAACTCCCATCGGAGAACCCAAAGTTTGATGGCCTACAGGACCCGAAGATCTGGCTGGAGGACCACATCTCCTCTGTCAGGCTCCACGGCGGAAGTCGAAGCACGGCCATGCAATGCTTACAGCTACAGCTGCAAGGCGCCGCCCGAGCATGGCTCAACAACCTCCCACGCGGATCCATTCGCAGTTGGGAAGAGCTGGTTTACAGCTTCGTGCGCAACTTCAAGGGCACATACAAACGGCCCGCATCAATCGAAGAGCTGAGATGCTGCCAGCAAAGATCGGGCGAATCGCTATGCTCCTACATCCAAAGGTGGTCCATCATCAAGAACTCCGTAGAGAACATCTCGGAGGATCGCGCGATTGACGCATTCAACGGATGTGTACGTCACATAGAGCTCAGGGAGGAGCTGGACCGCTCAAAGCCCAAAACCATCAATCACCTGATGGAAATCGCGAATCGCTGGGCAGATGGAGAAGATTCGGTGAAAAATCGCGTTCACTCTGATGACGAGGCAGAACTCGAGCGCAGATGCGACCGCCGAAGCAAACGCCGCATGCGCATCTACGATGACCGTGATGACGTCAACATGGTCGCAGCCGGCTACGCCGACAGATGCGACGACAACCGCAACAGCAGCTACCGCAGCGGCGGATACCGTGACTCCAGAAAGACCACGTAAGTGTGGCAGTGCCGCAATCGCAATGAGGCACCCGCAACATCCATTGAAGACAAGCTATCCGGGACATGCACTGTGCACTTCTACATCGACAAGCATGATGGAAAGAAGAAGTCCAACCACCTCCTCAAGGACTGCCGCGAGTTCCTCAAGCTACATGAGGGAGTGGTTCGGATGAATCGCAACGCAGTCGAAAGGGGCTATGGAGCCGCTCCAGGCACCTTGGCACATGGCGCTCCGCCACCACCACCTGGACTACCCCCAAATGCAGTTGCGCCAGACCAGCACCAAGGAGGCGAACCATACCCACGGGCCATGGGTACCATGATGATCCAAAAGGGACGCCCCTCGAATAGGGTGTAGAAGGCCATCACTCGCCAAGTCAACTTGGCTACAAACTCGCCACCATCTACCACTGAGTACCTCAGTGGAAGCGAGTTCTGCATCACCTTCGACAAGCGCGACCACCCATGCAAAGTACCTCGTCCAGGCCATTGTCCCCTCGTCCTCGAGGCACAAATTGGAGGCTTCGACATGAGTCGCGTCTTTATGGACGGCGGAAGCGGCATCAACCTTATGTTCGCAAGTTCCTTGCGAGCAATGAGGATCCCTCTGACCTGCCTAGAGGCGTCAGATACAACATTCCACGACATCATCCTAGGCAAGGGTGTATATCCCCTTGGCAAAATCAACCTCGACGTCATCTTCGGCACACCGAATTTTTTTCGACGCGAGCGCATCGGTTTCGAGGTCGTCGACTGGCCCTCAAAGTACCACTTCATCCTCGGACGTGTCGCGTTTGTTAGGTTCATGGCAGTGCCGCACTATGCCTACCTACAGATGAAATGCCAGGACCTAACGGCGTCATCACAATCAACGGAAGCTTCGAGAGGTCCGACAGCTATGATAAGGAATTCAACAGAATCTCCCAGTCCTTCGACATGCAGGAGGAACTCGCAAGATTAAAGGAGTCGACAGACAACATTCTGCCTCCCCTGAGCCGGCCAAGTTCACCCGACCTATCCTACAACTCATCGGTACACACGAAGAAAGTTCAGGTCCACCCATCGGATCCCGCCAAGACGGCTCTCATCGCCAACAACTTGAGTCTCGCATAGGAACTCGCGCTCGTCGAATTCCTCCGTGAGCACTGGGAAATCTTCGCCTGGTGTCAAGCGGACATGCCAGAAGTTCCTAGGGAATTTGCCGAGCACGCACTCAACGTCAACCCAGACGCAAGGCCGGTCAAGCAAACAATTCGGCGACTATCTGAACCACGAGCAAAGGCAGTCGGAATGGAGATCAACAGACTCCTCGACACCAAATTCATACGTGAGATCAAGGAAAGCACTTGGCTCGCCAACACGGTGCTAGTGCCAAAAAAGGACACGGATATTCTACGGATGTGCGTGGACTTCACCTCTTTGAATAAGCATTGTTCGAAGGATCACTTCCCGCTACCGCGAATCGACCAGATCATCGACTCCACCGCGGGATGCGAGCGCCTTTGTTTCCTCGATGCCTACTCAGGCTATAATCAGATTCGAATGAAGGAGGAAGACTAAGAAAAAACAGCGTTTACAACGCCTTTTGGTGTGTTTTGCTACAACACAATGCCCTTCGGGCTAAAGAACACAGGAGCCACCTACCAGGGGTGCATGCAGGCTTGCCTCAAGAACCAACTCGGTTGCAACATTCAAGTCTATGTCGACGACATAGTAATCAAGACCAAAGAGGAAGCCTCACTAATCGACGATTTGCGCGAAACCTTCGCCAACCTCAATCGCTACCGGATCAAGCTCAATCCGGACAAGTGCGCCTTCGGCGTACCATCTGGGCAACTACTCGGGTATATTATCTCCGTGAGAGGGATTGAGGCGAACCCAAAGAAAATAAAAGCCATACTGGCCATGGAGAAGCCAAAAAACATAAGAGGCGTCCAGCAACTGGCCGGACGAATCGCGACCCTCAGTCGATTTATCAGTCGGATGGGTGAAAAGGCACTGCCCTTCTACCAGCTCCTCCGCAAAGCCGAAAAATTCGAGTGGACCAATGAAGCACAAGAAGCATTCAAAGATCTCAAGCGCTTGCTATCCACCTTGCCAGTACTGGTGACTCCACGAGAAAGGGAACCACTGTTGCTATACATCTCCGCCACCAACCAGGTGGTCAGCATAGTACTCGTCGTCGAGCGAGCCGAGGAAAATAAAGTCCACGGTGTACAACGCCCGGTATACTACCTCAGCGAGGTCCTCACGCCAACAAAACAGCGGTACCCGGACTACTAGAAGCTGGCGTATGGCGTCTTTATGACCGCCCGCCGACTGCGCCACTACTTCCAGGAACACCCAATCGTGGTAGTCAATGACGCCCCATTGGGGCATATCCTCAATAACCCCGACGCCACGGGGCGAGTTGCGCTTTGGGGAATAGAGCTGTCTCCACGAGACATCACATACAAAAACGCGACGCCATCAAGTCGCAAGTGCTCCCTGACTTTCTCATGCACTGGATGGAGAACCAACTCCCGGACAAGCTAGATATGTCCTACCTCTGGACAATGCACTTCGATGGGTCAAAACAGAAAGACGGAGCAGACGCAGGAGTCATATTGACATCACCTCAAGGGGACAAGCTGAGATATATCCTGCGAATGCAGTTCACAGCCTCAAACAACGAGGCTAAATACGAGGCCCTGTTGCATGGCATGAGGATGGCAAAAGCCTGTGGCTCCAAAAGGGTCATCATATATGGCGACTCCAAGTTGGTCGTCAACCAAACAATGCACAAGTGCGACGCACTGAACGACAACATGATCGCGTACCGCGACCTCTACGATACACTCGAAGGAGACTTCGATGGTTGAGAGTTGCGACACATAGGTCGCGAAAGCAATGAGGAGGCGGACACACTCGCCAACATGGGCTCTACCTGCGCCCCCATACCACCTGGGGTATTTCTCAAGCGCATATATGAATGCTCCATGAAGCCAAAGGCCGCGGAGAAGAAAACAAGTGCAGCAATGGACTCGGGGGCTACGCCACCCAATGAGCCAATGGCACTCGATGACTTGGAACTGGACACAGGACTCGAGGGACCAATGAGCGTCATGATGATCGAGCAATCTTGGACGCAGTCGTACATTACGTACCTCCTCAGCAAGAGACTACCGGATGATCCGACAGATGCACGACACATCGTGTGGCGCTCCAAGGCATTCGCCGTTCTCAATGGAGAACTGTATAAATGTAGCATCACAGGAGTGCTGCAACGATGCGTCTCCATGGCTGACGGAAGAGCAATACTCCTTGACATCCATGAAGGGACCTACGGGCACCACGCAGGCAGTCGCGCCCTCGTCGCCAAAGCTCTACGAGCTGGATTTTACTGGCCCACGGCCATGCGCGACGCCAAGGACATAGTCCAAAAATGCAATGCTTGCCAGCGATTCACGGACAAGCCACACGCACCAGGTGCAGAGCTACGGCCTATTCCATTGGCCTGGCCCTTCGCACAATGGGGGCTTGATATGGTTGGCAAGCTGCCAAGATCCTCACGCGGAGGCTACGTCTACCTCTTGGTGGCAGTCCACAAATTCACCAAGTGGATCAAGGCCATGCTAATGACCAACCAATCAGGGCACATCGCAGTCAAGTTCTTCGAGTCCATCGTCTACCGCTTCAGCGTGCCACACATCATTATTACCGACAATGGGACGAACTTCACATCCAAGGAGTTCCAAGAATTCTGCGAGAACCTAGGGATCAACATCAGCTATGCCTCAGTAGTGCATCCACAGACCAACGGTCAGGTGGAAAAAGCAAACGGGCTTGTCTGCAGCGGCATCAAGAAGCGACTCCTGCGACCACTCGAACAAGCGGCGGGTTGCTGGCCAGATGAGCTGCAATCCGTACTCTGGAGTCTACGTACAACTCCAAATAGCGCCACGGGCTACACGCCATTCTTTATGGTGCACGGAGCAGAAGCAGTACTACCCGCCGAGGTACGGTACAAAGCGTCGTGCATGGTCGCTTACAACGAACAAGAGTCATCCCTCGCACTCGAGGATTCCGTCGACCTCCTTGACGAAGCAAGGGAAATCGCCATGGAAAGATCTACGATCTACCAGCAGAACCTGCGCAACTACCACAGTAGAAGGCTTCGCCCCAGATCCTTCGTCGAAGGTGACTTGGTCCTGCGATTGAAGCAGCAGGGGCATCTCAAGCTCGAGTCCCTCTGGGAAGGACCGTACGTGATTACAGAAGTAATCCCAGGTGGCGCCTATCGCCTTCAAGATTTAGAGACAGGAGTCGCATACTCCAACCCTTGGAACGTCGCACAACTGCGATGCTTCTACCCTTAGTCGTTTTCTTTACTTTTACATCGCAAATAAGGCTACTTAGCCACACATTGTACTTTGTCAATTTTCATCCTCGAATAAATAAAAGCTAAGTGCCCCAAAACTCTGTTTCTCCTCTACTTTGTCAATTTTCATACTCGAGGGCTGCGCCACCCTATACACATATGTTCTTCGAACCAAAACGCGACATCCTGAGTAGCTGGCACATCAATCGAACCCCTTAATACAAACTCAACCCAGCTGCAACGCACCTGACAGGTTGACAAGGGAATGAGATAAAAGGATGGCTAGGCTAACGAAAAGGACTCGCATAGTGCAACGCACCTCACACTTACAAAGTTATTTGTACACATTCAACAATAAATTATCTACAAATATATATGAACTTTACAACACAAGTACACTTATGTGCAGGATACATATTTGGCTACCCTTGCAACAGAAGAACATTAGTTTGTTCCTCGAAGAAGTCGACGATCTCCTCGGCTGGGTGGTCCACCGCCTAATAGTGCGGCACCATATTCCAGGAAGATCTTGCTGGTGGCGCCGGTGGCCCAGAGGCAATGGCGGCGACATCCACGTCAGGCCTGTGCAAACGCACCATTGAGAGGGCAGCCTTGGCACCAGCCACCAACTGCTGCCTCACGTACTCGCGAACCGCGGACATATCTTGAAATTTGGTCAGGAGAGCCAACAGGCTTGATGGAGTGTCATCCAACGGGAACATCGCCCGATAGATGTTCTTCAAACACGACTGCGACTTCTTCAGGAAGAGCAGCACTCGCGAGGCGCGATCCTGCAGGGTCGCCAACGCAGTCGCACGATCATGATCTACCCAGAAGTATCCACTCTCCTGAAGTTGCTCCTGGGTGAGATCATGAAGGCGGATGGCAATCCTATCCCTCTCCTCCTGCGGATGGCGTGCGCTAACAACTACATGAAGCAGCATCAACAACATGAGTACAACGTACCATTGCGACTAACTACAAAGGAAAAGATGAGGATGAGCAAACTAACACTTCAACTGGTTGCCCAGCTACGTCACCTCGCCAAGCAGATATTGCTCGCGGGCGGCGGCCTTTTCACCCTTTGACTTCCACACGTCCGCGCTACCACGGATCACAGACAACTCACGCTCCAGTTGCTTAACGCAATCACAAAGTCGTGAAAGCAAGGACAACTCCTCTACCCTGGAGCGCGGTGGTGCCACTGTATCCTCAAGAGATGGCGAGTCCTGGGTTCCCCCCATAGGACCACTTGATGTACCCTACCAAAAAGTCAAGCCAGAGGCAAATAAGGCGACCAACTTAACACAAAGTCAAAAGTAACAGATGCATTCAAGATCAGCATAAAGTATCCACAAACACACTCGCCAGCAGGCATGTTCTTCAATCAAAAGGACAATGCATAAACTATTACAAAAAACTAACTATGGAGCAGCTGGCTTCTTCGACTTCGACAGCTTCGGGGGCTTTATCAAGACCGTGGCAGTATCAGACGCCACAGACTTTCTGCCAGCTCCTGAGACCGAAGCCTTCGCGACCTTCTTAGCACGCTGGAGCTCCTCCGAATACTTAGCAACGGTATTTATCAAGGAATGGAAATATTTGGCACATGCAGTCGCAAAGGGAGCGAATACTACCTGCTGACCATCCGCGCCAACAGGCATCGTCTTCGACACCGCAGAGGGATCTATCTCGACTCCGTGGGCTTGCACCATGGCAAGTGACATGGTCGCGCCAGCCGCGCGGAGGGAGTTCTTGTATGTGGCAGGCACACCCCCGGCGAGTGACTCCACCAGCTCGTCCACATTGTCGACCAGCTCCGCCTTCGGCATCAACTCCTCCCAGAGGCGACTAAGGGTGACCTTGGCCTTGGACAACGTATTCTGGACAACGGTGCTATGGTCCTCGACTGCAGACACCACGCCTGCCAGAGCGTCATCGCGACAAAGGGCCTGCGGGTCAAGGCTCAAATCGCCAGCATCTGCACAGAAAACCCACACATGGATGAAATCTCTAGCGCCACCGGCAAAACTTCAGATGTAGAGAAGGACAAACATAAAATATCTATTAGCAAAGGTACCTGAGAGAGCCTTGGCGACTGAGAACAGTTGCTCTTCGAACAACTTTTCCCTAGCCGCAAAGGAGGCACGCAGATCCTCTTCGCGCTTCTGTGCATCATTACGAGCCGCTATTGCCTCGTCGCGCCCCTTCACAACTGCGGCTAACGTCTTTCCCAAGGTGGCAACGTTGCGCAGTAAAGCATTATGCTCAGCTACATGGCAACCAAAAGTTGACTATCAGTCGACTATACAAAAAAAGGGAAGAGATGAAAAGAATAAGTGTCGAACACTCACTTTCGACGACGCGGTGACGCGACTCCAGCAGTGCATGCTGGCGGCCCATTGCCATCACTTGCTCCGCCACTTGCACGACTTCCTTTACAAGGAGCTGTCGCACAAAACAAGGTATCAGAAAGGGCAACAGAAAACATCGACTCCCACACTACAAAGAAAGGAAGATATACTTACATGGTCCTCTAGCGACTCCGAAGAGGTTTGCTGAACCGTCATCCGAGCAACCATTCGATGCTCCCCTACGTGAGGAGAGCTCGAAGAATTGTGCCCGGAGTGGGCCACCGCCGGAGGAGAAGGAGCGCGCTCGACCTCTACCTTGGCCCTTGAAGCCGTGACTCCCGATTCTTTCAAAAACTCGACGTCGCCAGAAGATGACGACGCCTCTTGACTACAAGACCAAATCCACATTGAGAAAAGGGCAAACTCTAGGCAAAACCAACAAGAAGAAAAACAGAAAAGAATGAATGACCTAGCAAAACTTACCAGTTAAAGTTGTCAAGATCAAACGTGGCCGCCGCCGATTCCGACGAAGACTCCTTGGGCAATCGCATCTTCTTGCGAGAAGACGGTGCCACAGCCCTCATAGGAACGGCTGGAATTGGCGACTCCACGCCAACAGCCGCGCCTCCTGGAGTCAAAGGAGTCGA
Source organism: Avena insularis (assembly GCA_023614405.1). Classification (NCBI taxonomy): domain Eukaryota; kingdom Viridiplantae; phylum Streptophyta; class Magnoliopsida; order Poales; family Poaceae; genus Avena; species Avena insularis. Next base: position 512,577,816 of record CM042690.1, read on the forward strand.
CGCGTCGGAGTCCTTGCTACGCGAACGCTTGCGAGTATCCGGGCTCTCGGACTCGGGGGCTTCCTCTTCCACATCAGAAGGGACAATCGACTCAGACTCATCCTCTTCCAAAGCTTCACGAGGAATAATCCCCTCAGGGAGAGGAGGCATACAAGGCGACACCGCCCAATCCTGCATACAAACAGAACAAGTAAGCAAACAGAAAAGCAATCGTGAAAATAAGCTACTGCGTAGCACAACTATACCTCAGGAGGAGGATTCGAAGCATCAAAAGGAGGAACAACTGGTTCACTCGGAAGCACATCCTTGACAGTGCACTTCGTGACCAGTCGAATCCTCTTATCCACCTCACTCGCGGACATGCCATTGGTAGACACACGAGTGGCATCATCAGCGCCACTCCATTGAAACATGGGATGGACTCTAGCTTGGAGAGGCTGGATGCAACGGCGCAGCCAAGTTCTGATAAGGGCGCAGCCTCCCTCTTCTGCGCCTATGAGACTTTCGAGGTTGCAGACGCGCTGATACAGCACGTCCGTCTCTGCGAGTTCGCCGGGCATAACTATGTTCTTCCAAGAACGCATCTTCTTGCAGGGAGTCGCCGGATCAAAGGGCGCGAGTCCAAAGTGCTCATCTTTGGCCTTCTGATCGCGGACATAGAACCATTTGTCCCTCCATCCCTGGACGGACTTGGTAAGCTTGATGTCGAAGTAGGTGGCAGATGGGTCGACATGGATGCCGCAACCACCTACGACATAAACTAAAGAGCCAGATGCGGACTAACGCTTCAATTTAAACAAGCGCTTGAAAAGACCAAAGTGTGGCTCGATTCTGAGCCAGCACTCGCAAAGGGTGATGAAGCAGGTGATGTGGAGAATCGAATTGGGGGACAGCTGATGGAGCTGGAGCCCGTAGAAGCAAAGTAGACCCCTAAGAAAGGGGTGGAGAGGCAAGGAGAGACCGCGAATGACGAATGTGAGAAACATCACTCGAAAGCCAGCGGGAGGAGCAGGAAATGGTCTCACCGCTAGGGACACGCGCATCGGCGACTACCGCAGAGATAACTCCATCCTGGCGAAGAAGACGGAGATCCGACGCCTTGATAATGGAGGGGCGCCATGCACCATTGGTCACGCGAGTGCCCGCGACCTTCTTCTTCACGCCGGCGGCGGCTCTGGTGCCCGCAGCAGCGGAGCCACCCTTCTTCTTCGTCGCGGCAACAATGGCCACAGAATCAGCGGCAACACCTCCTTTCTTTTTCCCCATTGCGTGGCGGCGGTGAGAGCACAAAAAGTAGCTTGGAAACGAGCGAAGGTGGTCCAGCGCCGTGGACGAGATGAGCGTAGGGAAAAGCAGAAGAACAGCAGCAATGGCGATGGCAGCAAGGAAGAAAGAGCGCAGATGGAAAATTACCACCGTAGCAACGCTACTTAACCCCTGGGAGATACAATCCAACGGCTGAAAAAAACCCTATTGGACGCGTGGCACGCATCGCGTTGGACACGTGGAGAAGAGGAAGCGCGATCCGTCCCCCACTTCTACCATTACGTGCGGAAATCGAGGAGGCGCAGTTAAAAATAAGATTACGCACGCCCAGTCAAATCAAAGTCAGAAAGTGGGACCCACCGCTCGTCACGTCCCGTCAAACTCCCTCACGCGGGCAACTGAGGTCATACAAGCGTCAACACTGACGTCACCAAGGCTACGCAGTGGAAAACTTGGACTATTTTTAGTCCTTGCTGGAGTCTTCGACTCCACCAAGCACTCGGGGGCTACTCCCATAGGGAGCGCTGGCCGCGCACCCTACGACCTTTTTCTTTTCTTGTTGCAGGAACGTGGACAATCACAAAAGCAAACCGAACCACTCGAAACACAGTTCGATTATGGACATGGGTTACTCCCATAGGGAGCGCCGAAAACAAATTTCGACTGAAACAAGCAGGCAAAAGACGATAGCAGTCACGAAAGTATTTAGTCCCTGCCTAAGTCATCGACTAAAACAAATAAGCAAAAAGACGACAGCAGTCGCAAAAGCTTTTAGTCCCTGCCTGAGTCTTCGACTCAACCAGGCACTCGGGGACTACTCCCATAGGGAGCGCTGGTCACGCACCCTATTGTTATTTGCAAAAAACTGTGTGTTGATAACATCCGCACTCGCAACCTTTGGCGACACCGCCTCACAAATTTTTCCTACAAAGAGACTACGTCTCCTAGGACGCCCGAATCGTCTCCGTGATGATAAAATTTGGATGTCGCGCTTACGGCATGAAGGTAAGACCTGAATAAGGCCTGGCAACGCATTTAACTGCGCACTACCAGAAATGTATACGTGCCTGCAGGCACGATGAATATGCCTTGATGGATGCGTCGAGTGCTCACACCCATATAACTGGAATTCGACTCCTATAAGACCTCCACGGCCTGAGTCGAATTACGCCAGCACTTTCCCGGATTCGAGTCCGGGGACTCAAATTTGAGTAGATTGCGTTGTTTCACCATAAGGTGGTTAACTGATACCGATACTTCGGTTATATCCGGCACGTATATCAACAATCCCTATGACACAAATAAAAGCAATCGAAATGTACTCATTTAGGCACTCAAAGGCTTCAAAAAGTCCCCAGTCGAATCTACGATTCCACTGGACACTCGGGGGCTACTAACATGGGTATACCCTACAGGTACTCGAGCTTGGTATATACGGTCCAAATACACACAGGCCCACGGTGTCGCCAAGGCCCGTATGGAGGGACTCAGTAACCTACGGACTCTCGATTGCTTGAAGAACAAGAAGAAGCTAAAGATAGAAATGTTAAAGGGAAAACCCTAACTTGTAACTGACTCGACCTGCCACCCGAGACCTAGCCTATCTATATAAAGGCTAGGAGGGGGCAGCGAGAAGGACACACGCAACCCTAGTTTCCACAACCTTCGCTAGATTGCATCTACGCACCATTGTAACTTTCGACTCCCTCAATAATTCCACGAGCAGACAAGCAGGAGTAGGGACCTCTACGAGGCCTGAACCTGGGTAAATCCTTTGTCTCCTGTGTGCTTGTTTTCTAGCAGATAGATGTCTCCAGCGCTCCCTCCTTCTCCAAAACCAAAGTCCATCACAATGGGCATTGATGAGTTAAACCCTCGTCACCACCAATTCTTGGTTGTATCTTGGAGCTCAAAGCTCCTCTTGGGGCATGGAATATATGGATCGATAGACCAAGTGATGTAGATCACCATGGTACAAGAAGTTGAGCTTGATCATGCTTGAGTTCTCCTGGAATTGGTTTCAAACTTTGAATAAAATATGAGTGCCAAAGCAGATGATCTAATTGGCTTCAAAATCTTGTGGGTTTTGGAAGCGCAAGGATCCAAATGAAACAAGTGAAGTAGTTATTGATAGAGATTTATGAGTACAACACACTCATGCAAAGAAGTGGTCCAAAGAAGGTAGGATGAAGGTGTGAGCTTCTATGAAAGTAGGCTAGTTGATAAGATTTGCAGGAATTGTTATTTTCTTGCCTGCAAAACCATCAAGAACAAGTCGATGAGAAGGTGGTATAGTGATACGTCCATTTTGCATCACTATTATATATCATAATTTACTGTTATTCATTGATATATTTCATATTAAGAGATGATACTTATGTTATTTCATCTGTTTTTGCATGGTTGATGACTTTTGGAGCATGGACCGCTGCAGTCAGGATTCTGATGGAAAAGGTGCTGTTTGGAGGCAAAATTCACGAAGATCAGAAAATCCGGGAAAATACACGAAAAAATCTATTTTTCCAGAAGATGAAGATTTCCAGAAGGGGAAGTGGAGATGGGCCATAGGGGGCCCACACCACCCCTAGTGCGGGTAGCCCTAGGCCGCTCCAGTAGGTGGTGTGGCCGCCCTGGCCCACTCCAGGCTCTCCCCTCTGGCGTATATTATACTCCCGAAACCCTAAGACTCGGGGAGCGACCACAGAAAGATTCCGCCACTTCTACGGGGCGGAAAACACCGAGAGATAAAGATCTCTCCGGCAGACAGAATTCTGTCGATGGAATTCCTTCCCGGAGAAGGGAGATCGTCGCCATCAACACCACCATCAAGCTGGACTTCATTAGGATCATCATCATCATCATCACCATCATCTCCACCAGCACCATCATCACCACATCATAGCACTATAACAATTGGGTGGAATCTTGCACAGTTCTTAGGGGAAACTTTCCCGGTGTTGATTACTCCTTGTAGTTGATGCTATTGAGTGAACCATTGAATTATCGTTTATGTTCAGATTGTTATATATCATTATATCATCTCTGATCTTGATCCAGATGATGTCTTGTGAGTAGTTTGTTTTGTTCTTGAAGACATGGGAGAAGTCATGTTGTTAGTAGTGGAATTGTGTTGAGAAAGATTCAATAGTTTGATATTTAAGTTGTGGTGTATTTCTTCTAGTGGTGTCATGTGAACATCGACTACATGACACTTCACCTATATGGGCCTAGGGGAATGCATTGTGTATTTGGCTACTAATCGTAGGGGTTGCCGGAGTGACAGAAACCTGAACCCCCATTAGGAAGCCTTTGCACAAGGGATGTCAGGGTCTTAGAGTTTAAAGTTGTGGTTAGGTTTCTACCTTAATTACTTTCTTGTACTTGCGGATGCTTGCAAAGGGTATAATCACAAGTATGTATTAGTCCTAGGAAGGTCGGTACATTAGCACAGGTTCACCCACACAACACTTAGCAAACTAAAGAAGATTAATCAACTATATGAAGCGAAAGCACTTGACGATATTCCCATGTGTCCTCGAGAACGTTTGGTCATCCTAAGTAATACAACCGGCTTGTCCGTTGCTAAAGAAAGGATTGGGCCACTTGCTGCATTTATTCTTATTGTCTTTTATTTACTCGTACTTTATTTACCTGCATTATCAAAAAACCCCTAAAAATCCGTTTGCTAAGTATTTACGGAGAATTCCTGCTCCAAGCCATTCGCTAACACCTTCTGCTCCTTGTTGGGTTCGACACTCTTGCTTATTGAAAATACTGCGATACACCCCCTATGCTTGTGGGTCATCAAGACTATTTTGTGGCGCCGTTGCCAGGTAGTGAAGCGCTATTGGAGAGTGGAACTAGTAAAGGAAACTTCTACTGTGAGTATTGTTTACTTCTATTAGTTGCTTTATTTTCAATATGGATAATTCGTTGAGTTTCTTATTTCGTAATGCTACTACCACTACTAAGGTAGTAGATGAACCACCACCTGCTGAGAATGATACTTTTAAAGTACCTACAAGAATTATTGATTGTGTTATGGATAACTATTATGTTGGAGATGGAACTGTCCATCCTGGTGATCATTTGCTCTTTATACACGAATTATGTAGGTTGTTCAAGTGTGCAGGTATTACAATAGATCAAGTCAAGAAAAAATTATTCTCATTATCACTGAAATGAAGAGCTGAGGAATGGTATAAGCTACTGAAGAATGGTCAAGCTCTTGAATGGGAGGAAATAGTGCCTCTCTTTTATTGAAAATTTTATCCTCCTAGTGAGATTCATAAAGATCGGAATCAAATATACAACTTTTGGCCTCTTGATGGAGAGAGTACAACTCAAGCTTGGGGGAGATTGAAGTTACTAATGCTCAAATGTCCCATTCATGAGCTCCCCAGCAATATTATTATCAATAACTTTTATGCAAGGCTCCCTCTTCATGACAAGGATTTATTGGATGCCTCTTGTGCTGGATCATTTACATGCATGGAAGAAGAAGCTAAATGGGATCTTCTAGACCGTATTCAAGACAATGCTGAAGCATGCAAGAATGACAAAGGAAGGAAGTCATGTATAAATTATGATTATGAATGCATTAAATCTTTTATGGGAACTGATGACTTTCAAAATATTAAAAATGCTTATGGTCTAGACTCTCAAGCTATTGCAACTTATTTTAAGGCTTTTGCTTCCTATATTGTAGTTCCTAAAGAGAAGTGGAATAAGTATCATGAACCATATAAAGATGTTGCTAAGTGTGATCCTGCAAGAAATACTGAAGTTTATACTGCTAATCATGCTTTACCCGAACCTTACATTGAGAAAATACCTTTCCCAGTTAAAGTAAAGGAACATTCTATGTTAGCTAGTATGGTTAATGAAAGTACAAGTAAAGCTGTTGAACCTAATGAACAAAATGATGAACCTATAATAGCACATGTGAAAGACTTTGTCAATAAATATGTAGAAGATGGACAGACTATCCTCTGTAAGGATACTTCTAATATTGTTTCACAAAGTATTGTTATGAGAGCTAGTGTCCCTGTGTTTTCTGTTAGGATAAGCGATCATTGCTACAATGGTTCATGTGATAGCTATATCGTTAAATTTATGCATGATACTAAAAGTTATTATGAGAGAGGGAAGACTATGCTTATGCATCTCAATAATATCAAGTTTCCTCGTTTTGTGCTTAAAGTCTTTATATTGCACTTGTTTTGCCTTCCTACGCTTGAAGCCTCTGGTTTCAACAACTTGTTTGTTTACAAAATTCCCTTGCATAGGAAGTGGGTTAGACTTAAACATGTATATTTTTGCTTCTTGATGCTCTCTTTTACTTCAATTCATATCTTATGTGAGTGTCACTGAAATTATCATGCCCATCTTAATGGCTATAAAGAAAGAGCTTTTTGGGAGACAACCCAATTTATTTTTCTTTCAGTTTGTTTTTGTTTCTTTGAGTATTAGAAGTTATTACTGACATGGGTATACCCTATAGGTACTCGAGCTTGGTATATACGGTCCAAATACGTATAGGCCCACAGTGTCGCCAAGGCCCAGATAGAAGGACTCGAGTAACCTGTGGACTCTCGATTGCTTGAAGATCAAGAAAAAGCTAAAGATAGAAAGTTTGAAGGGGAAAACCCTAAGTTGTAACCGACTCGACCTGCTAGCCAAGACCTAGCCTATCTATATAAGGGCTAGGAGGGGGCGGCGAGGAGAACACGCGCAACCCTAGCTTTCACAAACCCTCGCCAGATTACATCTGCGCACCGTTGTAACTTTCGACTCCCTCAATAATTCCACGAGCAGACAAGCAGGAGTAGGGACCTCTATGAGGCTGGAACTTGGGTAAATCCTTTGTCCCATGTGTGCTTGTTTGCTAGCCGATAGATGTCTCCAGCGCTCCCTCCTTCTCCAAAACCCAAGTCCATAACAATGGGCATTGATGAGTTAAACCCTCGTCAATTGGCGCCGTCTGTGGGAAAAGGGAGTGCTGATGTTGCGGCTTCTTCGGCCCCATCAACTGCAATCTACAACTCTGCAATAGCGGAGATTCGCAGCTCTTCGGCGCCTTCGACTTCACCGTCCACACACCAGCCACTCGCCCGGCCTTCGAATCCGTGGGCGACGGAGTCAGCTTGGCGATTGGGAGCTTCCGCTTCCAAGTTGGACAGATGGGCACGCTTTGCATTCCTGATCAGCCGACAGCGCCGGCGATTGCCCCGGCATCATAGTTCCCTCCATCGATCGGCACCCTCAGCGAGCTCAATGCTCCGGTGGCAGTTGGGAACATGGTCAGCGACAGCAGTCGCGACTCCGATCTAAGCGATCTGGCCACTGAAGATGGAACCTACGGTTCCGGATCTGAAAGTTGTGGAAGCAACAGCTTCCCTAATCACTTCATGTGCACCGTCATCAACGCGGGCGACACCTCCGCCAACCGCGGTAATGGTGGCAACACCGGCAACGGCACCGATCCACCCAAACGCGGCAACAGTGGTAACGCCGGCAACGGCACCGACCCACCCAACACCGACAACGGTGGCAACAGAGGAGCAATCGAACCTCCTAGCATGATCAACGAGCAAACTGGCGAACGCGTCATGATCAGGCTCAACGAGCAAGAGTGGGATTGCTGTTGCGAAGTCCTACGAGCTGTACCTCTACCCTTCGGGTCCCCGCAGGAACTGCTGATGGGCTACCACTGGCTCCTAAAAGAGGAATTCAAACGCCAAAAACAAGCAATCGCGCAACTTGAGGCGCGTAAAAAGGCAGCGGATGAATCAAGCCTTCGTCGTGCTGGACTCTCCTCCTACGGAGGATCCTCCTCAAGAGGCAACGAGTACCTCGCCAAGAAGAGGCAATCGCGGATGGCTCACCTCACTGAACAAGAGCGCATAGACGCCGCGAAAGTCCTCGACTTCGGCTCTATGACAGTCGACACGAGAGGCAACGTGGTTCCCAGGACACCACAGGCCGCGGTGACAGCAGCCACCATGTACCTTCTCAATAACCAGCCACCAGCTGGAGATCCCCGAACGGCCATGCACCAATCTATGATCGCGGGCCTGGGGCTAATCGAGGCCGCCCTCGATATGGAACCGGTACCATACCCACAAAAGGGCAAAGCACTAGCAAAGCGCTACTCCTCGCCCTCGTCCAGTGATGACAGTCATGACCTGTCTCGTCACCGCCGCTCACGGCGACACGATCGCGACTACGATGCATGCGATGAACTCACGCAACGCAAGATCGACAAGTCAGGGGCACGACGTGCTCGGTCGACTGACTCAGAAGAAGAAGATGGGGAGCTCTGCGGCGCCAGATAGTTCAGCAGATCCATCAGGCAAAAGCGAATGCCTAAAGGGTTTAAACTCCCATTGGAGAACCCGAAATTTGACAGTCTGCAGGACCCCAAGATCTGGCTGGAGGACCACATCTCCTCCGTCAGGCTACATGGAGGCAGTCGAAGTACTACGATGCAATGCTTGCAGCTACAGCTGCAGGGCGCCGCCCGGGCATGGCTCAATAACCTTCCACGTGGATCCATTCACAGCTGGGATGAGCTGGTCTACAGCTTTGTGCACAACTTTAAGGGCACGTACAAACGGCCTGCCTCAATGGAAGAACTGAGATGCTGCCAGCAAAGATCTGGCGAATCGCTGCGCTCTTACATCCAAAGATGGTCCATCATCAAGAACTCCGCGGAAAACATCGCGGAAGACCGCGCGATTGACGCATTCAACGGTGGTGTCCGCCGCATGGAACTCAGGGAGGAGCTAGGCCGCTCAAAGCCCCAGACCATCGACCACCTGATGGAGATCATGAATCGGTGGGCCGATGGAGAAGATTCGGTGAAGAATCGCGTTCACTCTGACGAGGAAGCAGAACTCGAATGAAGACGCGACCGCCGGAGTAAGCGTCCCATGTGCGTCTACGACGATCGCGATGACGTCAACATGGTTGCAGCTGGCTACGCCGATAGATGCGACAATAACCGCAACCGTGGATATCGCAGCGGCGGATACCGCGACTCCGGGAAAACCACGCAAGTGTGGCAACGCCGCACTCGCGATGAAGCACCCATGACCTCCATCGAGGACAAACTGTCCGGGCCATGCATGGTACTCTTCTACATCGACAAGCATGATGGAAAGAGAAAGTCCAGCCACCTCCTCAAGGACTGCCGCGAGTTCCTCAAGCTACACGAGGGATTGGTTCGGATGAACCGCAATGCAGTCGAAAGAGGCTACGGAGCCGCTCCAGGCGCCGTGGCACATGGCGCACCACCACCACCACCTGGGCCACCCCCGAACTGAGCTGCACCGGACCAGCACCACGGAGGCGAACCGTACCCACGGGCCATGGGTACCATGATGATCCAAAAGGGGCGCCCCTCCAATAGGGTGCAGAAGGCCATCACTCGCCAAGTCAACTTGGCCATGCACTCGCCACCATCCACCACTGAGTACCTCAGTGGCAGTGAGTCGTGCATTACCTTCGACAAACGCGACCACCCGCCTCAAGTACCTCGCCCAGGTCATTGCCCCCTTGTACTCGAGGCGCAAATTGGAGGCTTCGACATGAGTCGCGTCTTCATGGATGGCGGAAGCGGCATCAAACTCATATTCGCGAGTACCTTGCGAGCAATGAGGATCCCTCTAACCTGCTTGCAGGCATCGGACACAACATTCCACGACATTGTCCCAGGGAAAGGCGTATACCCCCTGGGCAAAATCAACCTCGACGTCATATTCGGCACGCCAAGGAACTTCCGGCGTGAGCGCATCGACTTTGAGGTCGTCGACTGGCCCTCACAATACCACTGCATCCTCGGACGCGTCGCGTTCGCTAGGTTCATGGCGGTACCCCACTACGCCTACCTGCAGATGAAAATGCCAGGTCCCAACAGCGTCATCACGATCAACGGGAGCTTCGAGCGATCTGACAGCCATAGGAATTCAACAGAATCTCCCAGTCCTTCGGCATGCAGGAAGAGCTCGCGCGATTGAAGGAAATGACAGACAACAGTCTGCCTCCCCTGAGTAGGCCAAGCTCACCTGACCTCTCCTTCGACTCATTTGTGCACACAAAGAAGGTGCAGGTCCATCCATCAGATCCTGCTAAAACGGCCCTCATCGCTAACAACTTGAGTCCCACATAGGAACTCGCGCTCGTCGAATTCCTCCGTGAGCACTGGGAAATTTTCGCCTGGTGTCCTGTGGACATGCAAGGAGTTCCCAGGAAATTCGCCGAGCATGCACTCAACGTCAACCCCGACGCAAGGCCAGTCAAGCAAACAATCAGGCGACTGTCTAAGCCACGAGCGCAGGCAGTCGGAATGGAGATCAACAGACTCCTCGAGGACAAATTCATACGCGAGATCAAGGGAAGCACTTGGCTCGCCAATACGGTGCTGGTACCAAAAAAGGACACGGATATCCTACGGATATGCGTGGACTTCACTTCTTTAAACAAGCACTGCCCAAAAGATCACTTCCCGCTACCACAGATTGATCAAATCATCGACTCAACCGCTGGATGCGAGCGCCTCTGCTTCCTCGATGCCTACTCAGGCTATAACCAAATTCGAATGAAGGAGGAAGACTAGGAGAAGACCGCATAACGCTTCTTGTGTGTTCTCACATAACACAATGCCCTTCGGCCTAAAAAACGCGGGAGCCACATACCAGCGGTGCATGCAGGCTTGCCTCAAGGAACAATTGGGTCGCAACATCAAGTCTATGTCGACGACATAGTAATCAAAACCAAGGAAGAAGCCTCTCTAATCGACGACTTGCGCGAAACCTTCGCCAATCTTGATCGTTACCGGATAAAGCTCAATCCAGACAAATGCGCCTTCGGCGTACCATCTGGGCAGCTGCTCGGGTATCTCATCTCCGCGAGAGGGATTGAGGCAAACCCGAAAAAGATAAAGGCCATACTGTCCATGGAGAAGCCAAAGAACATAAGAGGCGTCCAGCAACTAGCTGGACGAATCACGACCCTCAGTCGATTTATCAGTCGAATGGGAGAAAAGGCGCTGCCCTTCTATCAGCTCCTCCGCAAAGTTGACAAATTCGAGTGGACCAATGAAGCGCAAGAAGCATTCGAAGATCTCAAGCGCCTGCTATCCACCTCGCCAGTATTGGTGACTCCACGAGAAAGGGAACCACTACTGCTATACATCTCCGCTACCAACCAAGTGGTTAGCACAGTGCTCGTCATCGAGCGGGCCGAGGAAAACAAGGTCCACGGCATACAACACCCGGTATACTACCTCCGCGAGGTCCTCACGCCAACAAAATAGCGGTACCCGCACTACTAGAAGCTGGCGTACAGCGTCTTCATGACCACCCGGCGACTGCACCAGTACTTCCAGGAACACCCAATCATGGTAGTCAACGACGCCCCATTGGGACATATCCTCAATAACCCCGACGCCACGTGGCGAGTCACGCTTTGGGGAATCGAACTGTCTCCATGAGACATCACACACGAAAAGCGTGACGCAATCAAGTCGCAAGTTCTCCCTAACTTCCTCGTGCATTGGATGGAAAACCAACTCCCCGACAAGCCAGATATGTCCTACCTCTGGACAATGCACTTCGATGGATCCAAGCGGAAAGATGGAGCAGGAGCAGGTGTCATACTGACATCACCTCAAGGGGACAAGCTAAAATATATCCTACGAATGCAGTTCATAGCCTCAAACAACGAGGCTGAATACGAGGCCCTGTTGCACGGAATGAGGATGGCAAAAGCCTGCGGCGCAAAGAGGCTCATCATATATGGCGACTCCAAGCTGGTCGTCAACCAAACAATGCACGAGTGCGCCGCACTGAACGACAACATGATCGCATACGACGACCTCTACGATACACTCGAGGGAGACTTCGATGGTTGCAAGTTGCGACATGTAGGTCGCGAAAGCAACGAGGAGGCGGACACACTCGCCAACATAGGCTCCACCTGCGCCCCCATACCACCTGGGGTATTTCTCGAGCGCATATGCGAACGCTCCATCAAGCCAAAGGCTGCAGAGAAGAAAACAAGAGCAGCAATGGACTCGAGGGCTACGCCACCCAATGAGCTAATGGCACTCGATGACTTGGAGCTAGACACAGGATTTGAGGGACCAATGAGCGTCATGATGATCGAACAATCCTGGACGCAGCCGTACATTACGTACCTCCTCAGCAAGTGCCTACCGGACGACCCGACAGACGCACGGCACATCGCGCGACGCTCTAAGGCATTCGCCATTATCAACGGTGAACTGTATAAACACAACATCACAGGCATGTTACAATGATGCGTCTCCCTAGCTGATGGAAGAACAGTCCTCCTCGACATCCATGAAGGGACCTGCGGGCACGCCGGCAGTCGCGCCCTCGTTGCCAAAGCTCTACGAGCTGGATTTTACTGGACCACGGCCATGCGCAACGCCAAGGACATAGTCCAAAAGTGCAACGCTTGTCAGCGATTCGCGGACAAGCCACACGCACCAGGCGCAGAACTACGGCCCATTCCATTGGCCTGGCCCTTCGCACAATGGGGGCTTGACATGGTGGGCAAGCTCCCAAGGTCCTTGCAAGGAGGCTACGTCTACCTCTTGGTCGCAGTCGACAAGTTCACCAAGTGGATTGAGGCCATGCCAGTGACCAAGCAATCAGGGCACAGCGCGGTCAAGTACTTCAAATCCATTGTCTACCGCTTCGGTGTGCCGCACAGCATCATCACTGACAATGGGGAGAACTTCACATCCAAGGAGTTCCAAGAATTCTGCGGAAACCTGGGGATCAACATCAGTTACGCCTCAGTCGCGCATCCACAGAACAACGGTCAGGTGGAAAAAGAAAATGGGCTCGTCTGCAGCGGCATCAAGAAGCGACTCCTTCGACCACTCGAGCAAGCCACGGGTTGCTGGCCAGATGAGCTCCAATCCGTACTCTGGAGTCTACGAACAACTCCAAACAGCTCCACGGGCTACACGCCATTCTTTATGGTGCACAAAGCAGAAGCAGTACTACCCGCCGAAGTGCGATACAAGGCGCCACGCGTAGTCGCTTACAGCGAACAAGAGTCATCTCTTATGCTCGAAGACTCCGTCGACCTCCTCGATGAGGCAAGAGAAATCGCCGTAGAAAGATCCACGATCTACCAGCAGAACCTGCGTAACTACCACAGCAGAAGGCTTCACCCTGCATCCTTCGTCAAGGTGACCGTCCTCATGATCAAGCATCAGGGGCATCTCAAGATCGAGTCCCCCTGGGAAGGACCATACGTGATTACAGAAGTAATCCCAGGTGGGGCCTATCGCCTTCAAGATTTAGAGACAGGAGTCGCATACTCCAACCCTTGGAACGTCGCACAACTGTGATGCTTCTACCACTAGTTGTTTTACTTTTTACATCAAAAGTAAGGCTACTCAGCCACACATTGTACCTCGTACTGCTCTTCAAATAAATAAAAGCTAGTGCCCCAAAACTCTGTGTTTTCTTTCACTTTTGTCAATTTTATACTCGGGGGCTACGCCACCCTACCGACATCTGTTCTTCGAACAAATAAACGTGATATCCTGAGTAGCTGGCACATCAATCAAACCCCTTAACGCAAACTTAACCCAGCCGCAACGCGCCTGGCAGGTTGACAAAGGGATGGCCAGGCTAACGAAAAGGAATCGCATAGTGCAACGCACCTGACGCTGACAAAGCTGTTTGTACACATTCAACAATAAATTATCTACAAATATATATGAACTTTACAACACAAGTACACTTATGTGCAGGATACAAATCTAGATACTGCTGCAACAGAAGAACATTGGTTTGTTCCTCGAAGAAGTCGACAATCTCCTTTGCTGGACGGTCCACCGCCTGATAGTGTGGCACCATATTCCAAGCAGATCCGGCCGGCGGCGCTGGCGGCCCGGAAGCAATGGCGGCAACATCCATGTCAGGCCTGTGCAATCGCACCATCGAGAGGGCAGCCTTGGCACCAGCCACCAACTGCTGCCTCACGCACTCGCAAACCGCGGACATATCTTGAAATTTGGCCAGGAGAGCCAGCAGGCTTGATGGAGTGTCATCCAACAAGAACATCGCCCGATAGATGTTCTTCAAACACGACTGCGACTTCTTTAGGAAGAGCAGCACACACGAAGCGCGATCCTGTAGGATCGCCAATGCAGTCGCACGATCATGATCTACCCAGAAGTATCCACTCTCTTGAAGTTGCTCCTGGGTGAGATCATGAAGGCGGATGGAAATCCTATCCTTCTCCTCCTGCGGACGGCGTGCGCTAACAACTACACGAAGCGGCACCAACAACATGAGTACAACGTACCATTGCGGCTAACTACAAAGGAAAAGATGAGGACAAGCAAACTAACACTTAAACTGGTCGCCCAACCGCGTCACCTCACCAAGCAGATATTGCTCGTGGGCGGTGGATTTTCTGCCTTCGACTTCCACACGTTTGCATTACCACGGATCAGGGGCAACTCACGCTCCAGCTGCTTCACGCGATCATGAAGTCGCGACAGCAAGGATAGCTCCTCTACCCTGGAGCGCAGTGGTGCCACTGACTCATCAAGAGATGGCGAATCCTGGTTTCCCCCCCACATGACCACTCGATGTGCCCTACCACAAGTCAAGACAAAAGCAAATAAGGCGACCAAATTAACACAAAGGCAAGGAGAACAGACGCATTCAACATAAGCATAAGTGTTTACAAACACACTCACCAGCAGGCACGTCCTTAGGCCAAAAAGGCAACTGATCAATCATTACAACAAGCTAACTATGTAGCAGCTGGCTTCTTCGACTTCGGTGGCCTCGGGGGCTTCATCAAGTCCGTGGCAGTATCAGATGCCACTAACTTTCCGCCGCCCCGAGGTCAAGCCACCTTCTTCGCACGCTTGGGAGCTCCTCGAATACCGCAACAGTATTTATCAAGGAATGGCCATATTTGGCACATGCAATGCAAAGGGAGCGAATACTACTCGCACCACCATCCGCGCAATGTGCATCGTCTTCGACACTGCAGAAGGATCTATTTCGACTCCGTGGGCTTGCACGATGGCAAGTGACATGGTCACGCCAACCGTGGAGGGAGTTCTTGTACGTGGCAGGCACACCCCCGGCGAGCGACTCCACCAGCTCTTCCACATTGTCGACCAGCTCCGCCTTCGGCATCAACTCCTCCCGGAGGCGACTAAGGGTAACCTTGGCCGTGGACAACGTATTTTGGACAGCGGCGCTACGATCCTCGACCGCAGACACCGCGCCCGCCAGAGCGTCATCGTGACAAAGGGCTTGCAGATCAAAACTCAAGTCGCCAGCATCTACACCGAAAATACACACATGGATCAAACCTCTAGTGCCACCGGCAAAAACTCTAGATGCAGAGAAGAACATCAATAAAATATCTACCAGTAAAGGTACCTGAGAGGGCCTTGGCGACTAAGAACAGTTGCTCTTCGAAGAAGTTCTCCCTGGCCGCAAAGGAGGCGCGCGGATCCTCTTCGTGCTTTTGGGCATCATCACGAGCCGCGATTGCCTCGTCGCGCCCCTTCACAGCTGCGGCTAATGTCTTCTCCAACGTGGCGATGTTGCGCAGTAAAGTGTTATGCTCAGCTACATGGAAATCAATAATCGGCTATCAGTCAATTATACCAAAACAGAGAGAAGACAACAATAATAAGTGTAGAGCACTCACTTTCGACCACGCGGTGACGCGTCTCCAGCATTGCATGCTGGCGACCCATTGCCATCACCTGCTCCGCCACCTGCGCGGCTTCCTTTACAAGGAGTTGTCACACAAAACAAGGAGTCAGAAGAGGGCAGCAGAAGGCGTTGACTACCACATTAAAAAGAAGGAAAGATATACTTACATGGTCCTCTAGCGACTCCGAAGAAGTTTGCTGAACCGTCATCCGAGCAACCACTCGATGCTCCCCTACGTGACGAGAGCTCGAAGAATTATGCCCGAAGTGGGCCGCTGCCGGAGGAGAAGGAGCGCGCTTGACCTCTATCTTGGCCCTTGAAGTCGCGACTCCTGATTCTTTCAAAAACTCGACGTCGCCAGAAGATGACGACGCCTCTTGACTACAAGACCAAGTCCACATTGAGAAAAGGGCAAACTCCAGGGAAAAACCAACAAGAAGAAAACAGAAAAGAATGAATGACCCAGCAAACTTACCAGTTAAAGTTTTCAAGATCAAACATGGCAGCCGCTGATTCTGACGAAGACTCCTTGGGCAATCGCATCTTATTGCGAGAAGACGGTGCCACAACCCTCACAAGAACGGCTAGAATTGGCGACTCCGCGCCAACAGCCGCGCCTCCTGGAGTCGAAGGAGTCGACGCGTCGGAGTCCTCGCCATTAACGCCATGTATCCGGCTCTCGGACTCGGGGGCTTCCTCTTCCACATCAAAAGGGACAGTCAACTCAGACTCGTCCTCTTCCAAAGCTTCACGAGGAATAATCTCCTCAGGGAGAGGAGGCATACAAGGCGACACCGCCCAATCCTGCATACAAACAGTGAAGATCAACAAACATAACAGGTAAGCAATGTAAAACGAATTATAAAATAAGCATCACAGAGTACAACTGTACCTTAGGAGGAAGATTCGAAGCATCGAAAGGAGGAACGATTGGCTCGTTCGGAAGCACATCCTTGAAGGTGTACTTCGTGACCAGTCGCACCCTCTTATCTACCTCACTCACGGACATGCCATCAACAGACACATGAGTGGCATCATCAGCGCCACCCCATTGAAACATGGGATGGACCCTGGCCTGGAGAGGCTGGACGCGATGATGCAGCCAAGTCCTGACAAGGGCGCAACCTCCCTCTTCTGCGCCTATGCGACTCTTGAGGTCACAGACGCGTTGATATAGCACGTCTGTCTCCGCGAGTTCGGAAGGCATGATCACGTTCTTCCAAGAACGCATCTTCTTGCAGGGAGTTGTGGGATCGAAAGGCGCGAGTCCAAAGTGCTCGTCCTTGGCCTTCTGGTCGCGAACATAGAACCATTTGTCCCTCCATCCCTGGACGGACTTGGTAAGCTTGATGTCGAAGTAGGTGGTGGATGGGTCGACATGGATACCGCAACCACCTACGTCATAAACTAAAGAGCCAGAGGGGGACTGGCGCTTCAATTTAAACAAGCGCTTGAAAAGGTCAAAGTGCGGCTCGATTCTGAGCCAGCACTCGCAAAGAGTAATGAAACAGGCGATGTGGAGAATCGAGTTTGGGGACAGCTGATGGAGCTGGAGCCCGTAGAAACAAAGGAGACCCCTAAGAAAGGGGTGGAGAGGCAAAGAAAGGCCGCGAATGACGAATGCAAGAAACATCACTCGAAAACCAGCGGGAGGCACAGGAATGGTCTCACCTTGGTATGTACGCTGCAAGATCGGCGATCGCCAAGAGAAATAACTCCATCCTGGCGAAGAAGATGGAGATCCGATGCCTTGATGATGGAAGGGCGCCATGCACCATTTGTTGATGGGTTCGTAGCATGGAAAACAAAAAATTTCTACCGCAAGAACAAACAAAACCCAGATCTAATCTAGATAAAAGCCAAGATCTAATCTATTAGACATGAGCAACGAGATAGATCGGTACTAACCCTCGTAGAACCGAAAGCGTTACGAGATTAGATCTCGTGGATGATGTAGTCGATCACTTGCCGATCTCAAGATCGTGTGGACGATCCTTCTGGCACCGCATTCCGGCAGCGCTTCCTCAGACGGTCACACGTGCGGAGTCGAAGCAGACCTTCCTCTCCCCGTTCCAGCGAGCAGCGGAGGTAGTAGATCTTCTCCACGGAATCCCAGCAGCACGACGGCGTGGTGGTGGTGGTGGAGATGAGAATTCTGCAGGGCTTCGCCTATGCCTGTGCAGAAGAAAGGTGGAGGAGAGAGGCGGCTGAGATTGGTTGTTATGAGAGGAAGGGCAAGAGGGGGCGCCTCCTCCCTTCTATTTAAAGGAGGGAGGCGCGCCTGGGGAGGGGGAGTCCTAGTAGGACTCCCCTCCTCCTTGGGCCGGCGGGTAGGGGGAGGAGTCCTCCTCCCCCACGAATCCATGTATTGCCCCACTTGGACTCCCTTGATCCCTTTCTTGGTTTTCAAGTAAACTCCAAGAAATCCTCTAGAACCTTCCAGAACATTCCGAAACCTTCTAGAATCTCCATACAAAACACTCCGGAACATTTCCCAACTTAGAAAATGATCCCCAATATATGAATCTTATTCTCCGGACCATTCCGGATCTCCTCGTGATGTCTCGGCTCCATTCCGAGACTCCGAACAACATTCGGTCTCCAACGCAAATTCCATATCTACTTAAAACAACTTCGAACCTTAAGTGTGTCACCCTACGGTTCGTGAATATGCAGACATGATGAAACCCCCTACAATAAAACCCCCTACAATATTTCAATATCACATGCATAATCAATTTTAGCAATTTCACCCGAGACAATTTCGGTATCCATTGAGATAATGCCAGCGCTTTGCAATTCTTTCATCTGGATCATATTTGCACCAAATGGTGTTGGTAAGCCTTAAGTGTGTCACCCTACGGTTCGTGAATATGCAGACATGATGAAGACACCTCTCCGATCAATAACCATCAGCGGGATCTGGAGATCCATAACGGCTCCCACATACTCAACGATTACTTCGTGATCGATAGAACCATTTAACATACGAAACCAGTTCCCTTTGTCACGCGATATTCTACTCATCCGAGGTTTGATCATCAGTATCTTCATACCTAGTTCTTCCTCGTTACTGATAAGTACTCTTTACTCGTTCCATGTTATGTCATCCCTTGTGACCCAATCACATGCTTGCAAGCTATCTAGATGACATTCCACCGAGAGGGCCCAGAGTATATCTATCCGTCATATGGATGGACAAATCCCAATCTTAGTCTATGCGCTTCAACACATACTTTCAGAATACCCAATGACACCTTTATAACCGCCCAGTTACGAAGCGGCATTTGATGTCATCAAAGTACCCATCCGGTGATGGTGATTAACATAACCTCATGGTCGAAGGATTAGATTACTATGTATTTCAAAGCTTACAGCAATACGAACTTAATGACTTGATCTTATGCTACGCTTACTATGGGTGTGTGTCCATCACATCATTCTCCTAATGATATAACCTTGTTATTAATCACATCCAATGTCCATGATCAGGAAACCATGATCATCAATCAATCAACTGTAGGGTTTCGTAGCATGGAAAACAAAAAAATTCTACCGCATACAAACAAACAAGCCAAGATCTATCTACTAGATTGTAGCAACGAGTCGATGGAATAACTCACCCTCGAAGATTCCAAAGTGTTTAACGAGAGCAGATTCTCGTGGGTGATGTAGTCGTACTCTTTCCGATCTCAAGATCACGTAGACGATCCTTCCGGCGCCGCGTTCCGGCAGCGCTCCCACAGTCGGTCACACGTTCGGTATCGATGAAGACCTTCCTCTCCCTTGTTCCAAAGAAAATGGAGGTTGTAGCACTCTCCTCATGATTCTAGAAAGACAACGGGCGTGGTACCGGAAGTAGAGGGAGATCTCATGAGGCTTCGCCTTAAGCCGGAGCGAGTATGGTGGAGTATGAGAGGGCTCCTCGGCGATCTAGGTTTTACATACACCAAGGAGGAGGTTCTAGAGCCGGCGGCTAGGGTTTGGGGCACCCCAAGTCGGCGGCTAGGGCAACCCTGGGAGGTGGCGGCAGCAGCAGGAGGTGGTGGCGCCAATCTAGGGTTTTGGAGGAGAGGTACTTGTGTGCTAGGAGGGGCAGCCCTGCCCCTCCCTTTAAAGGTGGGAGGCGCGGCCAGGGAGGAGTCCCTCCCAACTCGGCTTGGAGGTGGGCGGGTTGGAGGAGGAATCCTCCCAACTCGGTTTCCACTCCTCCTCCTCTTTCCAAAACATGCCGTTTGACTTTCAAACTAGCCGTTTGACTTTTCAAATTAGGATTTAAATAAACCCTTTATTTTGGACAGCAAAGACACCTAGTACATGATGCAATCATTCCAACTTACAATGACACATTCATGTACCCTTCCCTCCGGTCTGGGACATTCCGGAACCTTCTAGAATGTTCCGATGAAAACATCGAACCATTCCCCAACTCCGGGACTTTCCTTATATGAATCTTATTCTCCGGACCATTCCGGATCTCCTCGTGATATCCGAATCCCATTCGAGACTCAACAACATTCGACTCTTTCTCATCATTCCATAACTACTCAAACAACGTCGAATCCTTAAGTGTGTCTCCTAAGGTTCGTGAATTATGCGACATGATCGAGACACTTCTCAACCAATAACCAATAGAGGAATCTGGAAATTCATATGGCTCTACATATTTCTACGATTACTTTATGATCGAATGAACCACTTACATACGATATCAATTTCCCTTTGTCTCACGATAGTTTACTTATCCGAGGTTATGATCGCCGGTATCTCTGCATACCTAGTTCAACCTCACATCGATAAGTACTCTTTTCTCGTTCCGTGATATGTGATCCCTTGTGAGCTACCACATGCTTGCAAGCTAATTGGATGACATTTCACCGAGAGGGCCCAGAGTATATCTATCCGTCATATGGATGGACAAATCCCACTCTTGATCCATGTGTTTCAACCAATACTTTCTGAACACTCAATGACACCTTTATAGCCACCCGCCACGGTGTGGTGTTTGATGTCATCAAAGCATCCATCCGGCAAAGGTGATATGCATGATCTCATGGTCGAAGGAATTAGATAACTATGTATCAGAAAGCATATAGCAATTGAACTATTAAAATGACTTGATCTTTATGCTACGCTTATCTATAGGAGTATGTCCACCATATCATTCTCCTAACGATATGATCTTGTTGTTAATAACATCTCAATGTTCATGATAGGGAAACCACAATCATCTATTAACCAACAAGCTAGTATTATACAGAGGCTTTACTAGGGACTTCAAATTAAGTTTACAAATCACACAAGTATTAATGTTTCCTTGTTAATACTATTATAGCATGAATGTAAACATTTATCATAAACACAAAGATATAATAATAACTATATTTATTATTGCCTCTAGGGCATATCTCCAACATCAACAAGCTAGTTCAACAAGAGGCTTACTAGGGACTCTTTTATGTTTACAAAACACACAAGTATTAGTGTTTCCTAATAATACAATTATAGCATGGGATGTAAACATTCATCATAAACACAAAGATATAATAATAACCACTTTTATTATTGCCTCTTGGGCATATCTCCAACAGTCTCCCACTTGCACTAGAGTCAATAATCTAGATTACATGGTGATATACCGAACACCCATGGCGTTCTGGTGTTGGTCATGCTTTGCTCTAGGGAGAGGTTTAGTCAGCGGATCTGCTACATTAAGATCAGTGTGTACTTTGCAAATCTTTATGTCATCATCTTGGACATACTCGTGCATAGCATGGAACCGTAGCTTGATGTGCTTCAGCTTGCTATGTGACCTTGGCTCCTGTGCATTAGCTATGGCACCTGTGTTGTCACAGTAGATGGCCATCTGACATGGTTATACCCTACGGGTACGTAACTTCAGCATACCTAGTCCAGCCCAAGGAAGGCCCACGACAGACATACGCTGGCCCGTGAAGATTTTCGGGTGGCCAAGGCCCATGACGCCTTCGATCCTTGGAGAGCAAGACTAGCGGAGATAGGAAATTCAAAGGGGTAAAACCCTAGAACTTGTAACCGACTAGGACTACGCCCGGGACCTGCCTAAGTCTATATAAAGGCCAAGAGGGCACGTCCTAGATCGACCAGACTCATACTTTCGCACACGCATCCACGCTAGATCGAATCACAGATCAGAACCTTCGGTTCCGCCGTAATCAAAGAGCGCATAAGCAGAGTAGGGTTTCTCCGGGCCTGAACTCGGTAAATCTCGTCCCCGGTTGCTTGTCCGTTAACCGTGCCACGATCTCCAGCATCCCCATCTTCTCCAAAACCCAAGTCCATAATACGGGCATTGACGAGATTAAACCTCGCCAATTGGCGCCTGGCTGGAATTGGGGCTGTGTGCGGTCGTGACGGTTCCGACCCGATCGATCTACAACTCACGGGCGATGGAGAATCACCTCCTTCGGGCGCTTTTGACTTCACCGCCCACTCGCCGGATACCATGAAGGATTTCGAGCCCGTAGGGCGACGGACTCAAAATCTGCTCGGGAGCTTCGCCTGTGGGACAACCGCACCCTCCGCCTCGAGCGGATGCCCATGCCGTCAATCAGGCCCGCTGGGCTCCACACCTGCTACACACGCCACCATCAACAGATGAGTTCTACAGCAAAGCTGCTGCAACTCCGATCAGGCGATCCACCTTCGGATGAAGGGACCTATGGTTCCGGATCCAAAGTCGCGCAACAGCTAACCAATCTGCAGCGCCATCTCAGGCGCCGCAGTCATCCAAACCGACGAGGAACGCTTAACCCGCCGCCAACCCCAACCCGCAGGATTTAAACGGCGAAAACGGTGGAAACGGGCGAAAACAGGAAAACATGGGCCACCTCATCCAACTTAGCAAAGAAGGATGGGTCAAGCACGCCGCCGCCGTCAGCGAAATAGTCCTACCTCCGGACTCCTCACGTGACCTATCGATGGCATACCACTACCTCCTCTTCGAGGATCACAAGAATCAAGTCAAGATGCAGGAGACTCTCGACAACGCGCAAGCAGCCTCTCGAGTCCGGCGCGACGAGCCGCGCTCCGCCAAAGGACCCGCTCTAGCACAAACAAACCAGGGAAACAAGCACCACTCTGGGTGGAAAACATGGACCAAGGAGCGTGTAACGTGACCAACTCTCCACACATCGTTCATGGATATGGACGCCGACGCAACATCACCTCAAGACGCCACAAGCTGCGATCATGGCAGCCATTGCAGATCTCGCGCTCACCCACCTCCGGAGGGGGACCCAAAAGGGCTATGCATAGGTCCGCACTCACCGGACTAGGACTAATCGGAGCTGCGCCCACGAAGACGCCCCCACGGAGCCGAAGAAGAAAGCTCCGCCAGCGCGATCGAGCCCCACCCTCATTCAAGATGAAGAGGAACACGATCTTCCTCAAGGAAGAAGAGCTCAGACCGCCATAAACACGACTACGACGCTAGAGACAAGCTTACACAAGAAGATGGATAAAGCACGCGCCAAACGCGCATGCTCGCTCAATCTGAGATGGATGAAGACGAAGGAGAACTCATGGGCTCGATGCTTCAGCAGATCCGTCCGCGAACACAGATGCCACGCAATCTTCAAGATTCCTTCGATACTCCGAAGTTCAACGGCACGCAAGATCCAAAGTCCTGCTCAGTGACCATCTATCATCCGTCAAGCTTCATGGAGGCAACAAAGAAACCGCCATGCAATGCCTTCACCGCAATTGACAGCGTGGCGCTGGTCCGCTTAGCCTATCATCGATCCATCCGGTTGGGAGGAGCTCTTATAGCTTCATCCGAAATTTCAAAGGCACCAGCAAGAGGCCCGCCTCAATCGAAGAGTTGTGAGCCTGCACTCGAGAACGGGTGAATCTATTCGCCAGACATACTACGCTGGTCTACAACCAAGAACTCGCAGACACATCTCCAAGAAAGGGCCATCGACGCCTTGTGGACGGCGCTAAGCGCCCAGACTTAAGGAGAAACTTGGGCGTAAAGCCCAAGACACTCGACCACCTCATGGAAATCGCCAACAGTTGGGTAGATGGCGAAGATTGCATCCAGGGCGAATCAGATGAAGAGGACGACTACGTCAAGACGCGAACGCCGCAAAGAAGAGGAGATCGTAGTGTCACGAGGACCACGACGGACCCGACATGGTCGCAGCCGGCTACCGACCGCCGTATCGACAACAGCCGCAATAGCGGAGGATACCGCAGCGAAACTTCCACGATAACGGACGACCAACGCAGCTGCGGTAACGCCACATCACGACAACGGACCCTCAGCATTCGACAAACTTTCGGGTCCATGCACCATCCACTTCTACATCGACAAACAAGATGGCAAAAAGAAAGCTAGCCACATGCTCAAGGACTGCCGCGAGTTCTAGAAACTCAGCGAAGGCATGATGCAGATGAGGCAACAAGCTCCAATTCCTGCGTTCGGAAACACACCTGCGCCAGGTGAAATAGCACATGGAGCTCCTCCACCACCGCCTATTGGAGGCCCAAATCAACCAGTCGCACCAGCGCAAAACAACGCCGGGGTCGCATACCCCCCACCAAAGGGAGCACTAAATATGATCCAGAAGGGACGCCCCACCAACAGGGTGCAGAAGAAGATCACCCGACAAATCAACTTGGCCGTGGCAACTCACCGCAATCCTCGAGTACCTCAGTGGATCGGAGTCCTGCATCACATTCACTCGCGCGGATCACCCTTGCCAGATCCCTCGCCTAGGTCATGCTGCCCTGGTGCTGGAGGCGCAGATCGGAGGCTTCGAGATGAGTTGCATCTTCATGGACGGAGGCAGCGGCATCAACCTAATGTTCGCAAGCACTCTAGCAGCTATGCGGATCCCGCAATGCAGCCTGGAACAATCAAACACAACGTTCCACGACATTGTCCTAGGGAAGGGCATCTCCCCCCTGGGCAAAATAGGGCTCGACGTCATCTTCGGGAAGCCGGACAACTCTCGGCAGGAGCGCCTAGAATTCGAAGTGGTGGACTGGCCGTCGCAATACCATGCCATCCTGGGACGTGTAGCATTCGCAAGGTTCCTGGCCGTCCCACACTACGCATACCTACTACTCAAGATTCCAGGACCAAGGGGCGTCATCACAGTCCACGGGAGCTTCACCCGATCGGACCAATGCGACATGGATTTCAACAAAATCTCCCAGTCTTTCGGCATGCAAGAAGAGCTTGTAAGGCTCCGCGAGGTGACGGACAATGGGCTACCCCCAGTCACCAAGCAGAACGCACCTGACATGTCTTTCGACTCCACCATCAACACCAAGAAAGTGCAGGTCCATCCAACGGATGCCTCCAAGACAGCGTTGATCGCCAACGACCTCAAAGATCAGATAGGAAGGCGCTTGTCGAATTCCTCCATGAGCACTGGAAATTACCGGTGTCCCCGCGACATGCCAGAGTTCCTGTGGAATTCGCCGAGCATGCACTCAATGTCTTCCTGCACACCAAGCCGCCAAGTCCATCCGAAGACTGTCGGAGCCACGAGCTGAAGCTATCGGCAAGGAGATCAACAGATTACTCGCAGCAGACTTCATCCGGGAAATCAAGGAAAGTGAGTGGCTGGCAAACACGGTGATGGTCCCGAAGAAGGACACGGACATCCTGCGGATGTGTGTGGACTTCACGTCACTAAATAAACATTGCCCTAAGGACCACTTCCCTCTTCCTCGGATCGACCAGATCATTGATTCGACTGCAGGTTGTGAGAAACTCTCCTTCCTCGACGCCTACTCAAAGATAACCAGATTCGACTCAAGGTCGAAGATCAAGAGAAACAGCGTTCATCACACCGTCGAGTATCACATAACACAATGCCCTTCGGCTAAAGAACGCGGTGCCACGCATCAGCGATGCATGCAGCTCGCCTCAAGGACCAGATCGGTCGCAACGTCTAAGTCTATGTTGACGACATAGTCTTAAAAACCAAGGAGGCAAGAACACTTATCGACGATCTCCGCGAGACGTTCGACAACCTTGATCACTACAGGATCAAGCTCAATCCAGAAGTGCCTTGGCCCCTCGGTCAGCTGCTCGGGTACTTCATCTCTCAACGAGGGATCAAGCTTAACCCAAGAAAATCAAAGCTATCATGACAATGGAGAAGCCGAAAACCTCATATGTTTCAGCAGCTCGCAGTGAGTAGCGGCACTATGCAGGTTCATCAGCCGCAGGGGAGAGAAGGCCCTACCCTTTTACCAATGCCGCAAGGCATAAATTTGAGTGGACACCGTAAGCCAACGACGATTCGAAAGCCCTGCTGCTCCTCTCCACCTCGCCTGCTTTTGGTCATGCCAAAAGAGCGCGAGCCCCTTGTTGTACATAGCAGCCACACACCGTGGTCAAGACAAGACTCGTGGTTGAATGACCAAGAAGGCAAGACCCACGGGTACAACGCCCAATTTACTACCTCAGCGAGGTTCTCACTCCAACAAAACAGCGGTACCCGCACTACCAGAAGCTGGCCTACGACGTGTTCATGACGGCTCGACGACTGAGCCACTACTTCCAGGAGCATCAGGTGATGGTCTTCAACGAGGCACCCCTAAACAACATCCTGAATAACCCAGAGGCCACGGACGCGCGGGCCTGGGGCATTGAACTATCACCGGACATCATCTACGAGAAGCGACACGCAATCAAATCTCAAGTCCTTCCGACTTCCTGGTGCATCGGATGGAGCTGCAATGCTCGACACCCTGCATACATGTCGCAATCATGGACAATGCATTTTGACGGCTCCAAACGCGAAGCCGAGCAGGGCAGGAGTCAAACCGACCTCCCGCAAGGTGACAAGATGAAGTACGCCCTTCGGATGAAATTCAGAGCCTCCAACAACAAGGTCAATACGAAGCCCTCATCCATGGCATGAAGATGGCAAAATATGTGGCGAACGCTACCTGGTCATCTACGGTGACTCCAACCTTGTCGCATGACCAGACGATGAATGAGTGCGACTCACACGCCGAAACCATGATCGCGTACCGCGCGATATCCAACGCACTCGAAGGATAATTTGACGGCTGCGAACTTCGGCACGTTGGAAGAGAGAGAACGAGGAGGCCGATAGACTCGCCAACATCGGCTCCACTTGTGCAAAGGTACCACCAGTGTGTTCTCGAACAGATCTGCGTGCCATCCATCAAGCAAAAATTCCCAAAGGATCACCAAGAAGCGTAACACTCGGGGCTACGCCACCAAGGTCATGAAGGACCAAAAGTTGGATACCGGTTGCCATGGTCAACCTGATGCAGGTCATGGCCGATTTAAACTTGACACGCCCATACCTCCGCCTCGATAAACGGAGAATTGCCGATAGCTCGACAGATGCCCGCAGATATCTCGTCGGTCAAAAGCCTTCACCATCATCAACAGCGAGCTGTACAACGCAGCATTACGGGCGCATTACAACGGTGCGCCACCATCAATGACGGCAAAGCCAAACTCCAAGATATCCACGAGGGCATCCGCGCCACCACGCAGTAGCCGCCTCGTCGCCAAAGCTCGCGAAAGGATTCTATCGCCAACGCCATGAGCGACGCCAAGGACATCGTCCGAAGATGCAACGGTGCCAACGGTTCGCCGACAAACCGACGCACTGGGTCCGAACTTCGACCCATACCCATAGCTCGCCTTTTGCCCAATGGGGCCTCGACATGATCGCAACCGCCAAAATCCTCGAAGGGAGGACACGCCTTCCTCCGGTCGCAATCGACAAATTCACCAAGTGGATCGAGGCAATGCTACCACCAACCGAAGGGCAAACTGCGCCAAATTCTTCGAATCCATTGTCTATAGGTTTGGCGTACCACACAGCATCATCACCGACAACGGATCGAACTTCATCTCCGAAGAATTCCAAGACTTCTGCGAAGGCCTCGGGATCAACATCACGTATGCCTCAGTGGCACACCCGCAAACAAACGGGCAAGTGGAAAAGGCCAACGATCTAATCAGCGCCGGCATCAAGAAGCGCCTCATGAGCTCACTCGAGCACAAAGCCGGAAACTAGACGAAAGAGCTACCGTCTGTCCTGTGGAGCTTATGGACAACGCCAAACAGCTCCACCGGCTACACACCGTTCTTCATGGTGCACGGAGCTGAGGCCGTGCTACCAGCCGAAGTACGCCACCAGGCTCCACGAGTCGTTGCTTATAGCGAAGCCGAATCCACGGCTGCACTCGAAGATGCCGTCGACACACTCCATGAAGCATGGGATATAGCAGCAGCTAGATCACCGGTGTACCAGCAAAGTCTCCGCAACTACCACAAATGGGCCGCCTTCAAGGTCCTTCGTCAAGGAGACCTCGCCTTTGACTTAAGCAAAAGCGATCGAATAAACTCGAGTCGCCATGGAAGGACCCTATGCCATCACCGAGGTCATCCTGTGTGGCGCTTATCGCCTCAAGCACATGGAGTCTAGAGTCGATACTCCAACCTGGAACGCCTCGCACTGACGATTCTACCCGTAGCAACCTACCCCCCTTTTTACTTTCAATAAGGCTTCCAGCCAAGGCTACTCAGCCGAACCATGTACCTCCTCCATTACGATAAAAATAAAGCTAAGTGTCTCGCCCCCAACCTTCGATTGACTATTTCTCTGCAACTTTATTACATGCTACAAACGCACTCGGGGGCTCCCCCCACCTCACGATTTCATCGACTGAGGACAAAACGTGTACACCTGAGTAGATGACCACGTCAGGCAAATGATAAGGGCACGATTAAATCAAAGCATCGCGTGCTCGCAAACAAGTTTAACCTTTACAACAAAGGGCACATACACGCCCAGCCGCAATATACAAATTTTACATCTATCTGCTTATTTTCAGGTCCTACCTATTCGAAGAATAACCCGAGCACGCTGCTCAAACAAATCTAATCTGTTCGCATATCGCCTACAGCCGCCAGAATGCGGACGCATATTCCACTCGCCACCATCTGGTCGAGGAGGTGGCCCGCCACAGCAGCCAAATCTACACGCTGTATGTGCACCCTCACAAGAGACAAGGCAGCCTTTCACCCTCGCGACGAAGCTGCTGCCGCACCAGCTCCTTGACATTGCCGGCACTCAAACTTCGCCGAAGACCTGCAAGGGTCATTGGCACGCATCCAATGTAAACATGACGGCAGCACCGAGGAAAGCGATGTTCGCACTGGCGGAGCACCCGAAACCTGGTAGACACGATCCTGCACTGCCGCCAGAACTATGGCACGATCACGATCCATCTGCAAGAAGCCTCCGCCTCCATGTCCCGTTGAGTCAAGCAATTGACTCGAACAGCAATACGCCCTTTTCTTCCTCGAGCAAGATTGGCACCGCGATAACCGCACAAGACAAGAGTAAGGCCAAAGGCTCACCCGAAGAACTGAGCTACAGCCCGAAAGAAGAATCAACTTACATTGCAGCTGCTCGGATAGCCACCCAGCTCCGCCATCAAATACTCCTCTCGATCGCACCACGGTCCGCTTTGGACTTCAAACGCCACATCACAGAATCCAAGCAAATCTCTTCCAAGCTGCGACGCGATCTCAAGAAAAGCGAGCCGAGGAATCATCCAATGATGCTCGCAAGGGCCTTTCGGATGAAGTGTCAACTGGTCAAGACCAAGGAACCTATAGTAAGAAAAAGAAGGCACACAAACATTCAGCCAAGGATAGAGCACAACCGAGAAATTTATTAAAGTATATAAGGTTACCACGCGGGCACAAGGATGGTACTACAAAAGATATTTACAACAAAATAGACTACAAGCTACCCTACATCTACTACGCCTAAGGCGGAGGGCACCGAGTCGCCGTAACCAGATCGCCTAGCTTTGGCCTCGCCATTGCCGCAATGCGTACTCGCATGCAAGTCAATGAGCTTGGGCCCGTATCGCTGCAGCGAGCGGAGTAGGCGGCGAAGGCTACCTCGGATCCATCTGCAGCCGTCGGCATCCGAGAAGTAACTGGGCAGGTCCAGCTCGCCCAGCCACCATGGCTATCGCCACTGGACGGACGCGCCGATGCCCTTCTCGCTGCGCTTGTACGCTGCGCTTCGCTGACAGAGCCTCCGCCAGGCACCCACGTCTTCAAGGGATGCGCTTCGGGAAGAGCTCTGGTAGAAGCGACCAAGGACCTCTTTCGCCTTGGCAAGGAGTTGACGACATACTTTGCGGTGTTCGACCGCCACAAAGGGCATCATCTAGAGCACTCCTGCTCCAGAAAGCATCAGTCGAACTCGATACTGCGGCATCTGAGACAAAAAAAAAGAAGAAAACATGAAGAAAGGCAACATAGAAGAAGATCCATAGAAAAAGGAGCAAGTACAAAAGCTAACGCTCACCCGAAATAGCCTTGGCGGCAGCCATGAGCTTCTCCGCCACCCCTTTTTCACGAGCATCCGCAACGGTGGCCAGCTGCTCCTCACGATCTGCGGCTTCCTGCTGTAGACGCTTTCGCTGCCTTCGCGATCCAGCTCAAGGCGCCTTCGCACCAGCAGCCTTTCGCCTTCATTGGCCAAGGCTCTTCTTCAGAGCATCGACCTCATGGATAGAGTCGTTATGCTCCTCTGCATTTACAACAAGCAACTGTCAAAGAACAGGACCAGGATAAGCAAGAGAAGTACTACAAGGCAGACGAATACCTTGAAGCTGCCGCAGCGTACAGGCTTCCTCCACCAGCCGCTTGGCCATTCTTGGACAAAAGGCAGCAACTGTGCAATGGTAGTAAGAGTAGGACTTGGGGCTACGCCCAACACAAAGAAGCATAAACAACATCAGCATACGAAGACACTGGGGCTCCCCGTAACATCAAGGTAAAACTTACGTGCTGGCGAACCTGCAGGACCGCTCATGAAATTCTGAGGTGCAACCACCAGCCTCTCTCGCACAGGAGGAACTGGCGCATCACCCGAAGTCGCCATCATTCGAGGAGGAGGCGACGAATGTTCGACTCATCATCTCCCCGCACCATCACGAGCTGCCGGAGGATTGCCCGTGACACGAAGCCAATCAGCACAGGTGCAAAACATCATAAAAAGAAAAGGACAACAGTGGCAACAAGAAAACTTACGAGCCCAACGCGCTCAGGTCGAAGATAGGAGAAGCCCTTCGGGCCCTCTTCTCCTCCTTATTTTCTTCCTTCTTCTCCTCCTTCTTCTCTTCCTTCTTCCGCTTATTTGGCGGAGCAACAGCCCGCACAGAATGGCAGAAGGGAGAGGAAGAACCCCATGAACATCATCATGACGCCAAGGCCCAGAGGATTTCTGGGAGTCGGAGGAGTTGAAGCATCGAAGGCTCGCCGAGTTCGTGATCGCTATGCGAATGGTCCTCACTGATTCGCGGCATCCTCTCTGGGATCGCACGACGGTAGCTCGACACGTAATCCACCACTTCATTATCCGGCATTCGGATACCTTTCAGACAATGGTGGTGCCATGCCCGACACTTTGAAGCTCTACAAGATGAGAAGAAACTTTGTTAGCAAACAAAGGACACAAATAAACACCCAACAAAAAAGGGGAGCACTACGTGCATAAATCTACACCTTTGGCACGGCCAACATCGAAGAAAAGGGAGGAGTCACGACTTCTCCGGAGTCCTCGTCGGCCTTGAACTTC
This sequence comes from Avena insularis, assembly GCA_023614405.1. Classification (NCBI taxonomy): domain Eukaryota; kingdom Viridiplantae; phylum Streptophyta; class Magnoliopsida; order Poales; family Poaceae; genus Avena; species Avena insularis. Next base: position 512,609,476 of record CM042690.1, read on the forward strand.
AACAGCGCGAAGAACCTTGTCAAGTTCCACCGGAGATTTTCTCACTGAAACCCTCGCCGGATCACGGGCGCCAGAGTAAAGAAACATCGGATGCGCCTCGCTTGAGAGGCTGCACCGACGCCAAGAAACGTCCGGATGATGTCAACACTGCTCACCTCCTTCAGAATCAATTGAGATCCCTACCCGACGGTACAGTGGCCTCTATCTCCGCCACCTCACCGTCTAAGATTTGGTTTTTCCAGGATCTTTTCTTCTCAATCAATTGGGAGGGTTCAAAAGGAACGAGACCAAAATCTTGCCCAGGCAATACGGAGTCACGGATGTAAAACCATTTCCTCCGCCAGTACTGGACAGATTCGGACATGGAAAAGGAAAAGAATTGCACATTGGGACTGAGGGAGATGATGAAACCCCAATGGGATACACACCATCCGACAGACCGCCTCTTCACGGAATAAAGCTTAGGAAGAGGCCAAAGTGTGGCTCAATGCCAAGACAACACTTTAAAGCGTGATAAAACACGCAATGTGGAGAAGGGAGTTGGGAGACAGATGATGGAGTTGAACCCCATAGAAAAAGAGCAGTCCACGAAGGAAGTCATGGACCGGAAAAGAAAACCCGCGAATCATGAAGGCAACAAACATAACCCGATACCCAGATGGGGGACGGGGGATTACCTCATTGCCGGGGAGTCTCACGGCCGTCGTGTCTTGCGGGATCAGGCTCGCCGCCATAGTTATGGAGATCGCTCTCCTGCTTCGATCGCCGCCACCACCGTCGATGTGACGCGAAGTGGCGGTGCCTTCTTGCCTCCGCGGCGCTGGTCCCAACCGCAGATGAGGACTTTTGGTTTCCCATGGCGCTACGGGCGTGGTGGCGTTACAACGAAGAAAGACAAAGGAAATGTGGAGGAAACTCTCAGCGCGCAGCAAGAATAGCTCAAGAGCGAGGGGGCAGTGAATAGATGAATTGCTGCGGTGAAAAACAAACCACGATTTCACCAGGGATTATAACAGCGAAGACGATGCATGCTGGCCGTCCATCGAGAAGACCTAACGCCAACGGTAGATCTGGCCGTACACGTGTCAGCACCAAAACGAACCATCGTTACCACGCCGTCCACTACGTGCGGAAATCGAGGAGACGCCGTAATCATCTCCACGCCGCGCGTGACCGGTCAATTCAAAGTCAGCCAGTGGGACCCAGCTCGTTCACCAAGTCATCTCGGCGAGCGACGCCGAGGTCATCGATCGTAAGCTAATCGACGTCATCAAAAGCTATACTAGCACCACTTGGCTCCACAGCCAGTACTCACCGAATCTACGATTCACTAAATACTTGGGGCTACTCCTATCAGGGCGCTGGCCGCACTTTCGATGCACAAATGAGGACAAAATTATTTCTCGAGTCCCACGTCGAGTTTACGACTCCACCACGGACTCGGGGCTACTCCCATAGGAAGGATGGATTTAAGCATCCGAAATTTTCGAGTCCCGGACCTAATGATTGAAACAATGCTTAAACTAAAGTCTCCGCTCGAGTTCACGACTCAAGCAGACACTTGGGGTTACTCCATAGGAGGCTGGTCGCGCACCCTATGAAATCTTCGATCGCGATCTTTGGATCAGCACGCAAAACTTTCGCAACTCTGCCCCAATTAATGCTAAGTGAGTAACATCCTCCTTGCCACCCAAACACCTCCGGGTGATAAACATTTGATGCTGCGTCTGCGACGCAAAGATAAGACCCATGATATCATATGATGGCCCGGCAACGCACCGATCAAGCTCGCTAGTATGAACTGTACCAGCAGTGCGATGAAAATCCCGACGGACGCGTTGGGTACACCAATTAAAATCACGGAATTCCACTCCTGTAAGTCCTCCGCGCCCGAGTCGAATTACGTAACATATGTTCCAGTGTCCGGGTTGAGGGACCCGAACCGAGAAGATCGTGTTGTTTCGTCCTAAGATGTTAATCGACCGATCCGTCGGGTGAGTCGTGCACACGCATCAACAATCCCTACACATATACTATTAACATATAACTGCCCCGAAGGATGGAAGAGTCTCACCGAATCTACGATTCGATCACCGGGGCTATCGACATGGTTATACCCTCACGGCACGTAACTTCAGCATACCTAGTCCAGCCCAAGGAAGGCCCACGGCAGACATACGCTGGCCCATAAAGATTTTCGGGTGGCCAAGGCCCATGACGCCTTCGATCCTTGGAGAGCAAGACTAGCGGAGATAGGAAATTCAAAGGGGTAAAACCCTAGAACTTGTAACCGACTAGGACTACGCCCGGGACCTGCCTAAGTCTATATAAAGGCCAGGAGGGCACGTCCTAGATCGACCAGACTCATACTTTCGCACACGCATCCACGCCAGATCGAATCAAGATCCTCAGAACCTTCGGTTCCGCCGTAATCAAAGAGCAAACAAGCAGAGTAGGGTTTTTCTCCGGGGGCCTGAACCTGGGTAAATCTCGTGTCCCCTGGTTGCTTGTCTGTTAACCGTGCCACGATCTCCAGCATCCCCATCTTCTCCAAAACCCAAGTCCATAACAATGGGCATTGACGAGATTAAACCTCGTCACCATCGGGTCTAACGCACTGGGAACCACGCCAAGTTCAGTAATGAACTCCTTCATCCATATGGCTTCTCGTGCAGCCTCCGAAGCAGCTATGTATTCCGATTCAGTTGAAGATTTCGCTACAACGCCTCGCTTGGCACCTCCAGCTCACCGCAGCACCATTCAAAATAAATACGTATCCGCATGGACTTCGAGTCATCTGGATCGGTGTTCCAACTAGCATCAGTGTAACCATTTACAACAAGCTGTTCATCACCTCCATAAGAAAGAACTATATCCTTAGTCCTATTCAGGTACTTTAGGATATTCTTGACCGCTGTCCAGTGTTCTATTCCAGGATCACTTTGATATCTACTAGTCAAACTAACAGCATGTGCTATATCCGGTCTTGTACACAGCATGGCATACATGATAGAACCTATGGCCGAGGCATAGGGAATTTTATTCATCTTTTCTCTATCTTCTCAGGTCGGACTTTGAGTTTTACTCAAGGTCTTACCTGACAACATGGGCACAAACCCTTTCTTGCTCTCTTCCATTCTAAACTTCTTTAGAACTTTGTCTAAGTATGTACTTTGTGAAAGCGCTATTAGGTGTCTTGATCTATCTCTATAAATCTTGATGCCTAGAATATATGCCGCTTCGCCAAGATCCTTCATCGAAAAACTATTATTCAAATAGGTTTTGACGCTATTAAGAAGTTCTATATCATTCCCAATCAACAATATGTCATCTACATATAGTACTAGGAATGCTACAGAGCTCCCACTCACTTTCTTGTAAATACAAGCTTCTCCATAAGTTTGTATAAATCCAAAGTTTTTGATTACTTTATCAAAACGTTGATTCCAACTCCGGGATGCTTGCTTCAGTCCATAAATGGAGCGCTGAAGTTTGCATACCTTGTCAGCATCTTTAGGATCGACAAAACCCTTGGGTTGTACCATATACAACTCTTCCTCAATGTCACCATTAAGGAATGCCGTTTTGACATCCATCTGCCAAATTTCATAATCGAAATATGCAGCGATTGCTAACATAATCCTCATAGACTTTAGCTTACGCATCGTGAGAAAGTCTCATCGTAGTCAACACCTTGAATTTGTCGGAACCCTTTCGCGACAAGTCGAGCTTTATAGACAGTAACATTACCATCAGCATCTGTTTTTTGAAAATCCATTTGTTCTCGACAGCCTTACGGCCATCCGATAAGTCCACCAAAGTCCATACTTGGTTTTCGTACATGGATCCCATTTCGGATTTCATGGCTTCTAGCCATTTGTCGGAATCTGGGCTCACCATAGCTTCTTCATACATCGCAGGGTCATCAGTGTTGTCCACTAACATGACGTTCAAGGCAGAGTCATACCACTCAGGAGTGGTACGGACCCTCGTTGACCTGCGAGGTTCAAGAGTAACTTCATTCAAGTTTCATGATCATCATCATTAGCTTCCTCTCCGGTTGGTGCAAAGCACAGAAACATCTTCCGGTGTTGCGCTACTCTCAACTCCAGAGAAGGTTCAATAACCTCGCCGAAGTTCTACTTTCCTTCCACCACTTCTTTCGAGAGAAATTCCTTCTCCAGAAAGGATCCATTCTTAGCAACGAAAACTTTGCCTTCGGATCTATGATAGAAGGTATACCCAATTGTTTCTTTAGGGTATCCTATGAAGACGCATTTCTCCGCTTTGGGTTCAAGATTATCAGGCTGTAACTTCTGTACATATGCTTCACAACCCCAAACTTTAAGGAACGACAACTTAGGTTTCTTTCCAAACCACAATTCATACGGTGTCGTTTCAACGGATTTAGATGGTGCCCTATTTAAAGTGAATGCGGCTGTCTCTAATGCATAGCCCCAAAATGATAACGATAAATCTGTAAGAGACATCATAAACCGAACCATATCTAAGAGAGTTCGATTACGATGTTCGGACACACCATTACGCTGTGGTGTTCCCGGCGGTGTCAACTGTGAAAGTATTCCACATTTCTTTAAATGCATGCCAAACTCATAACTCAGATATTCACCTCCGCGGTCAGAACGCAGAAAATTAATCTTCTTGTTACGATGATTTTCCACTTCACTTTGAAATTCCTTAAATTTCTTGAAAGTTTCGGATTTATGTTTTATAAAGTAGACATACCCATATCTACTCAAGTAATCCGTGAAAGTGAGAACATAACGATATCCACCACGCGATGCTACACTCATTGGACCGCACACATCCGTATGTATTATTTCCAATAAATCCGTAGCTCGCTCCATTATTCCAGAAAATGGAGTCTTAGTCATTTTCCCATTAGACATGCTTCGCATCTTTCAAGTGATTCAAGAAGTCCATCAGAATGGAGTTTCTTCATACGCTTCACTCCAATGTGACCAAGACGATTAAGCACATGTATGTAGAATTATCATTCAATTTTATTCGTTTAGCATCTATGTTGTGAACATGTGTATCACTACTATCGAGATTCAATAAGAATAAACCATTCATCTCAGGTGCATAACCATAAAAGATATTACTCATATAAATCGAACAACCTTTATTCTCAGACTTAAAAGAGTAACCGTCTCGCAATAAACAAGATCTAGATATAATGTTCATGCTTAACGCAGGCACCAAATAACAATTATTTAAATTTAAAACTAATCCCGATGGTAGATGTAGAGGGAGCGTGCCGACGGCAATCACATCAACCTTGGAGCCATTTCCAACGCGCATTGTCACCTCGTCTCTCGCCAGTCTTCATTTATTCCGCAGCTCCTGTTTCGAGTTACAAATATGAGCAAGTGAACCAATATCAAATACCCAGGCACTACTACGATTACTAGTAAGATACACATCTATAACATGTATATCGAATATACCTTTCTTCTTGATGTTGCCGTTCTTCAGATCCGCCAGGTATTTGGGACAGTTACGCTTCAAGTGACTAGCACCCTTGCAGTAGAAGCACTCAGTTTCAGGTTTAGGACCAGCCTTGGGCTTCTTAGCAGGTGCGGCATCTTTCTTGCCGTCTTTCTTGAAGTTGCCCTTGTTCTTAGGCTTGCCCCGTTTCTTGAAATTGGTGGTCTTATTGACCATCAACACTTGGTGCTCCTTCATGATCTCCACTTCAGCAGTTTTCAGCATGGACGATAGTTCAGGCAACGTCTTGTTCATGCAGTGCATATTGTAGTTCATCACAAAGTTCTTGTAACTTGGTGGTAGTGATTGGAGGACACGGTGAATCCCCAATTCATTAGGAATCGGTATCCCCAACTCTCGGAGTTTGTTTGCGTGCCCAGACATGGTGAGCACGTGCTCGTTAACGGAGCTACCCTCTTCCATCTTGCAAGTAAAGAACTTCTCGGAAGCTTCATAGCTTTCCATGGCCGTGCGAGTCTCCAATATGAGTTTGAGCTCCTTAATGATCTCAAACGGGTCATGGTGCTCAAAACGCTTTTGAAGCTCCGATTCTAAACCGTACAGGATGGCACACTGAACTGTGGAGTAGTGATGTTTCCGAGTGGCATAAACATTCTTTACGTCATCGGTGGCATCTTCTGCAGGTGGGTCACCTAGCGGTGCTTCGAGCACATAGGTCAACTGACCAGCCCTGAGGACGATCTTCAGTCCACGGAACCAGTCCGTGAAATTGCTTCCATTGTTCTTAAGCTTTTCTTTCTCTAGGAATGCATTGAAATTGATGGAAACGTTTGCCATAATCTACAACAAATTTGCAAGTAGTTTAGACTAAGTTTATGATAAATAGTGTTCAAATTTAATTCTTAAATCAACTAGGTGAACTCCCACTCAAAACAACATCCCTCGAGTTGTTTTAGTGATTACATGAACCAAATCCACTACACCAAGTCCGATCATCACGTGAGATGATGTAGCTTCATCGGCGAACAATCTTCATGTTCATCATATCAATCATATGACTCATGCTCTACCTTTCGATATTCCGTGTTCCGAGACCATGTCTGTACATGCTAGGCTCGTCAAGATTAACCTTAGTTTCTGCATGTGCAAATCTGGCTTGCACCCGTTGTATGCACACGTAGAGTCTATCACACCCGATCATCACGAGATGCTTCGAAACGACGAGTCTTAGCAACGGTGCCAACTAAAGACGAACACTTCATTACTTGATATTTAGTCTTATAATGCTACCGTCGTGATCTAAGCAATACAAGATGCATAAAGGATTAACATCACAGGCAATTCATAATTAGTGTGATATGATATGGCCCTTTCTTCTTATGCCTTCGATCTCCATCTCCAAAGCACGAACATGATCTCCATCATCACCAGCATTGCGTCAAGGTCCGTGGCGCCGCTTCATGGTTGTCCATCATCACCAGCAACTATTACAAATACTTGGAATAAATCTATTACAAGATGAATAAACACGCAGGTCTTAACAGAATTAAAGACAACCATTAGGCTCCTGCCGGTTGCCATATTACAACAAGGATCATTGCATACATCAAATACAATCACAATCACATGTAGGCCATATCACATCACAAAACCCCTGTAAAAACAAGTTAGACGCCTCTAATTTTCTTTGCAACTTTTACGTGGCTTGGGGCTTTCGACTGAGAACGGATCTTACCTACGAAACTGAACCACAACGTTGATACAAGTGCTATCAAGTGCAAAGTGTAGATTTGATCTATACTATGATGGGAGAGAGACACCATAAAGCCACTTGTGCAAAGCAAGTTGCACGTCAAGCATGGAGCAAGTCTCATGTACGATGACATGTAATGTTAGCCCGAGCCGCTTCATCCCACCATACCGCAAGATGCAAAGTACACATATACCATACTCGTGCAACAGATCTACGCATAGACAAGGCTCTGATACCACTGATGGGTTCGTAGCATGGAAAACAAAAAAATTCTACCGCAAGAACGAACAAAACCTAGATCTAATCTAGATAAAAGCCAAGATCTAATATATTAGACATGAGCAACGAGATAGATCGGTACTAACCCTCGTAGAACCGAAAGCGTTACGAGATTAGATCTCATGGATGATGTAGTCGATCACTTGCCGATCTCAAGATCGCGTGGATGATCCTTCTGGCTCCGCATTCCGGCAGCGCTTCCTCAGACGGTCACACGTGTGGAGTCGAAGCAGACCTTCCTCTCCCCGTTCCAACGAGCAGCGGAGGTAGTAGATCTTCTCCACGGAATCCCAGCAGCACGACGGCGTGGTGGTGGTGGTGGAGATGAGAATTCTGCAGGGCTTCGCCTATGCCTATGCAGAAGAAAGGTGGAGGAGAGAGGTGGCTGAGATTGGTTGTTATGAGAGGAGGGCAGAGGCGCCTCCCTTCTATTTAAAGGAGGGAGGCGCTTGGAGGAGGGAGTCCTAGTAGGACTCCTCCTCCTGGCCGACGGGTTGGGGGGAGTCCTCCCCCACGAATCCGTGTATTGCCCCACTTGGACTCCCTTGATCCCTTTCTTGGTTTTCAAGTAAACTCCAAGAAATCCTCTAGAACCTTCCAGAACATTCCGAAACCTTCTAGAATCTCCATACAAAACACTCCGGAACATTTCCCAACTTAGAAAATGATCCCCAATATATGAATCTTATTCTCCGGACCATTCCGGATCTCCTCGTGATGTCTCGGATCCATTCCGAGACTCCAAACAACATTCGGTCTCCAACGCAAATTCCATATCTACCTTAAACAACTTCGAACCTTAAGTGTGTCACCCTACGGTTCGTGAATATGCAGACATGATGAAGACACCTCTCCGATCAATAACCATCAGCGGGATCTGGAGATCCATAACGGCTCCCACATACTCAACGATTACTTCGTGATCGATAGAACCATTTAACATACGAAACCAGTTCCCTTTGTCACGCGATATTCTACTCATCCGAGGTTTGATCGTCAGTATCTTCATACCTAGTTCTTCCTCGTTACTGATAAGTACTCTTTACTCGTTCCACGTTATGTCATCCCTTGTGACCCAGTCACATGCTTGCAAGCTATCTAGATGACATTCCACCGAGAGGGCCCAGAGTATATCTATCCGTCATATGGATGGACAAATCCCAATCTTAGTCTATGCGCTTCAACACATACTTTCAGAATACCCAATGACACCTTTATAACCGCCCGATTCTGAGCGGCGTTTGATGTCATCAAAGTACCCATCCGGTGATGGTGATTAACATAACCTCATGGTCGAAGGATTAGGTTACTATGTATTTCAAAGCTTACAGCAATACGAACTTAATGACTTGATCTTATGCTACGCTTACTATGGGTGTGTGTCCATCACATCATTCTCCTAATGATATAACCTTGTTATTAATCACATCCAATGTCCATGATCAGGAAACCATGATCATCAATCAATCAACAAGCTAGTTCAACAAGAGGCTTACTAGGGACTCTTTTATGTTTACAAAACACACAAGTATTAGTGTTTCCTAATAATACAATTATAGCATGGGATGTAAACATTCATCATAAACACAAAGATATAATAATAACCACTTTTATTATTGCCTCTTGGGCATATCTCCAACATTTGTCACGCAGGTGCCCGCGACCTTCTTCTTCCCGCCGGCGGCGGCGCTGGTGCCCGCAGCAGCAGAGCCACCCTTCTTCTTTGTCGCGGCAACGGTGGCCGCGGAATCAGTGGCAGCACCTCCTTTCTTCTTTCCCATTGCGCGACGGCCATGAGAGCGCAGAAAGTAACTTGGAAAGAACAGAGGTGGTTCAGCGCTGTGGACGAGACGAGCGCAGGAAAGCAGAAGAACAACAGCAATGGCAATGGCAGCGAGGACGAAAAAGTGCAGATGAAAAATTACCACCACAGCGCCGCTATTTAACCCCTGGAAGATGCAATCCAACGGTTGACAAAAACCCTATTAGACGCGTGGCGCGCATCGTGTTGGACACGTGGAGAAGAGGAAGCGCGAACCGCCCCCCCACTTCTACCATTACGTGCAGAAATCGAGGAGGCGCAGTTAAAAATAAGATTACGCACGCCCAGTCAAATCAAAGTCAGAAAGTGGGACCCACCGCTCGTCACGTCCCGTCAAAATCGCACACACGGGCAACTGAGGTCATACAAACGTCAGCACTGACGTCACTATGGCTACGCAGTGGAAAACTTCGACTATTTTTAGTCCTTGCTGGAGTCTTCGACTCCACCAAGCACTCGGGGGCTACTCCCATAGGGAGCGCTGGCTGCGCACCCTACGAATTTTTCTTTTCTTGTTGCAGGCACGAAGACAACCACAAAGGCAAACCCAACCACTCGAAACACAATTCGATTATGGACATGGGTTACTCCCATAGGGAGCGCCAAAAACAAATTCAACTGTAACAAGCACGCAAAAGAAGACAGTAGTCGCGAAAATATTTAGTCCCTGCCTGAGTCATCGACTGAAACAAATAAGCAAAAAGACGACATCAGTCGCAAAAGTTCTTTAGTCCCTGCCTGAGTCTTCGACTCAACCAGGCACTCGGGGGCTACTCCCATAGGGAGCGCTGGTCGCGCACCCTATGATTATTTGCAAAAAAACCGTGTGTTGATAACATCCGCACTCGCAACCTTTGGTGACATCGCCTTACAAATTTTCCCTACAAAGAGACTACGTCTCCTGGGACGCCCGAATCGTCTCCGCGATGATAAAATTCGGATGCCACGCTTATGGCGTGAAGGTAAGACCTGAATAAGGCCTGGCAATGCATTTAACTGCGCACTACCAGAAATGTATCCGTGCCTACAGGCATGATGAACATGCCTTGACGGACGCATTGAGTACTCACACCCATATAACTGGAATTCGACTCCTGTAAGACCTCCGTGGCCTGAGTCGAATTACACCAGCACTTTTCCGGATTCGAGTCCGGGGACTCGAATTTGAGTAGATTGCGTTGTTTCACCCTAAGGTGGTTAACTGATACCGATACTTCGGTTATATCAGGCATGTATATCAACAATCCCTATGACATAAATAAAAGCAGTCAAAAATGTACTCATTCAGGCACTCGAAGACTTCAAAAAAGTCCCCAGTCGAATCTGCGATTCCACTAGACACTCGGGGGCTACTGACATGGGTATACCCTATAGGTACTCGAGCTTGGTATATACGGTCCAAATACATATAGGCCCACAGTGTCGCCAAGGCCCAGATAGAAGGACTCGAGTAACCTGCGGACTCTCGATTGCTTGAAGATCAAGAAAAAGCTAAAGATAGAAAGTTTGAAGGGGAAAACCCTAACTTGTAACCGACTCGACCTGCTACTCGAGACCTAGCCTATCTATATAAGGTCTAGGAGGGGGCGGCGAGGAGAACACGCGCAACCCTAGCTTTCACAAACCCTCGCCAGATTACATATGCACACCATTGTAACTTTTGACTCCCTCAATAATTCCACGAGCAGACAAGCAGGAGTAGGGACCTCTACGAGGCCTGAACCTGGGTAAATCCTTTGTCCCCTGTGTGCTTGTTTGCTAGCCGATAGATGTATCCAGCGCTCCCTCCTTCTCCAAAACCCAAGTCCATAACAATGGGTATTGGTGAGTTAAACCCTCGTCAATTACTACGGTAATAACCTCTCCTTATCCTTTTTGTTTGGTTTTTGCGTCAAGATCAACCTCTAATAAGAGAGAAGTAAGATTTGGGGAAGTTACTGTCCCGAAACAGATTTTTTATGCTTCACCGTAAAAATTCGTGAGAGATATCTATATGTCGGATTGATCTGTAATTTTTTGTGCTTCTGACCCAGGTTGTTATTTAACTTTCATTCGTTTTGCACTTTTTGATTTGAGCAACAGAAGATTTTCTAAAAAATTGATCTTTACCTACTGGTATGCTTTGACAGATTTTGCCACTCTTGCATTTGCTTCTTTAAATCGATTTCCTTTTTGAATTCTTTTTGGGTTTTCGGAAGGATTTGCTACAGTATATTATGTTTTGATGGATGTCAGTTGAAATTGGACTTAAAAGGTTTATTACCTCGCTTACACTAATGTTGCTAATGAGAATTGTGTGAAGTTTTGTGTGAAAGAAATTTCCATATTATCGGAGAAAATGGTGTAATAAGAAAGAGAAAGGTTTCATAACTCAAGCAATATGAGTATGAAGATGAAGATATTGATGTTATTCAAGTGGTGACTCCGGAAGAATCTACTAAATGCCAAATTCAGAGACCTGCAAAGTCCGTTTTCGAATAGGTAACAATTCTGGTAAGAAAAGTTCCACGATAATTATGTCCAGTTATATTTTTGGAGTTTTTATCCAACAAGAAAAGCAACGAAGCGAAAGAGGGACGGAAACGGAGCCAGGGTGGCTCACACCACCCCCTGGCGTGGGCCCCACTGGTCGCGCCAGCAGGTGGTGTGGCCTCCCCGGACTCCGTCTCCGACCCATTTTCTCCCAGTACCTTCCTTTTATTGTAAAACTTCGTAATATATAATCCCTGGATCCCCAGAGGTTCGTATATCATGTTCTCGTCGTGTTTTCATTTCGAGATGTTTCTATCAGTAACTATTCTTAAAGTTTAGAAGCACAATGGTCTCCGCCAAGGATAATGGAAACGAGCCTATGGAGGAAGATCTTCAAGACCCTGGCCAGGAGAAGGAGATCAAGAGTGAAGATGAAGAGGAGGCAAAGAAAGGCCAGCATCCGCACACCGGCACTACCATTGCAAGCATTGGAGTGTTGGCAAACCCTGCCAAAATCAAAAGGACTGCGTGGATGTCAACTGGAGGGAAGCTTCCGCGTCACTGTTTGGCTCCACGGTCACTTCCTCCACGCACCAAGAATCCCTTCCATACCCTTATCCATGAGCATCAATTTTAGAATATGCCCAAGGAGAAACTACCCTCCAATTGGGATATGCCTCATTCTAACCATGCAGGAAAAGAAGACTTTAAGGAGGAAGAGTAGGGAAAGAATCGCAAGAATTCTTACCTTATTCAAACTCCAACCTTTCAAAATAAGGTAAGAATTCTTGGTATCCCTACCAAGAGTAGATAAAACATGCATAAGTAAAATAGTAGGACAAGGCTTATGAGCAAGAAGGTGGCTTGCCTGAGATCAGTAATATGGCAATATGTCCCTGGACTTCTTCTTTAGATAACCAAGAATATCAATACCAATAATAATAACCAACTTCTTGTGGTCTCCGATATAGTCGCATCTATCATCGATATAGATCACATGCAAGCAAACAAATGACACAATCAACACCAGGCATACAAACATCAATACATACAGCAAGCAATGAACCATACAAGTTTACAGATCAGTAGGTCTTAGGAATAATGGATTTAATAGGATTGGCCTTGCCTTGGAAACATGGAAGAAAATCCCTTAGGATTTATAGCCGAGGAACTACCTGACATGGGTATACCCTACAGGTACTCGAGCTTGGTATATACGGTCCAAATACATATAGGCCCATGGTGTCGCCAAGGCCCAGATAGAAGGACTCGAGTAACCTGCGGACTCTCGATTGCTTGAAGATCAAGAAAAAGCTAAAGATAGAAAGTTTGAAGGGGAGAACCCTAACTTGTAACCGACTCGACCTGCTACCCGAGACCTAGCCTATCTATATAAGGGTAGGAGGGGGCAGCGAGGAGGACACACGCAACCCTAGCTTCTACAAACCCTCGCCAGATTGCATCTGCGCACCGTTGTAACTTTCGACTCCCTCAATAATTCCACGAGCAGACAAGCAGGAGTAGGGACCTCTACGAGGCCTGAACCTGGGTAAATCCTTTGTCCCCTGTGTGCTTGTTTGCTAGCCGATATATGTCTCCAGCGCTCCCTCCTTCTCCAAAACCCAAGTACATAACAATGGGCATCGATGAGTTAAACCCTCGTCAATTGGCGCCGTCTGTGGGAAGTGGGAGTGCTGATGTTGCGGCTTCTTCGGCCCCATCAACTGCAATCTACAACTCCGCAATAGCGGAGATTCGCCAGCTCTTCGGCGCCTTCGACTTCACCGTCCACACACCGGCCACTCGCCCGGCCATCGAATCCGTGGGCGACGGAGTCAGCTTGGCGATTGGGAGCTTCCGCTTCCATGTTAGACAGATGGGCATGATTCGCATGCCTGATCAGCCGACAGCACCGACGATTGCCCTGGCATCATGGTTCCCTCCATCAATCAGCACCCTCAGCGAGCTCAATGCTCCAGTGGCAGTTGGGAACATGGTCAGCGACAATAGTCGCGACTCCGATCTAAGCGATCTAGCCACTGAAGATGGAACCTACGGTTCTAGATCTGAAAGTTGTGGAAGCAACAGCTTCCCTAATCACTTCATGTGCGCAGTCATCAACGCGGGCGACACCTCCACCAACCGCGGTAACGGTGGCAACACCGGCAACAACACCGATCCACCCAATCGCGGCAATGGTGGTAACGCCGGCAACGGCACCGACCCACCCAACACCGGCAACGGTGGCAACGGAGGAGCAGTCGAACCTCCTAGCATGATCAACGAGCAAACCGGCGAACGCGTTGTGATCAGGCTCAACGAGCAAGAGTGGGATCGCTGCCGTGAAGCCCTACGAGGTGCACCTCTACCCTTTGGGTCCCCGCAGGAACTGCTGATGGGCTACCACTGGCGCCTAAAAGAGGAATTCAAACGCCAAAAACAAGCAATCGCGCAACTTGAGGCACGTAAAAAGGCAGCGGACGAATCAAGCCTTCGTCGTGCTGGGCTCTCCTCCTACGGAGGATCCTCCTCAAGAGGCAACAAGTACCTCGCCAAGAAGAGGCAATCACGGATGGCTCACCTCACCGAACAAGAGCGCATAGACGCCACGAAAGTCCTCGACTTCGGCTCTATGACAGTCGACACGAGAGGCAACATGGTTCCCAGGACACCGCAGGACGCGGTCACAGCAGCCACCATGTACCTTCTAAATAACCAGCCACCAGCTGGAGATCCCCGAACGGCCATGCACCGATCTACAATCGCGGGCCTGGGCCTAATCAAGGCCACCCTCGACAAGGAACCGGTACCAGACCCAAAAAAGGGCAAAGCACTAGCAAAGCGCTACTCCTCGCCCTCGTCCAGCGATGATAGTCACGACCTGTCTCGTCGCCGCCGCTCACGGCGACACGATCACGACTACGATGCACGCGACGAACTCACGCAGCGCAAGATCAACAAGTCAAGGGCACGACGTGCTCGGTCGACTGACTCGGAAGAAGAAGATGGGGAGCTCTGCGGCGCCAGATGCTTTAGTAGATCCATCAGGCAAAAGAGAATGCCTAAAGGGTTTAAACTCCCATCGGAGAACCCGAAATTTGATGGTCTGCAGGACCCCAAGATCTGGCTGGAGGACCACATCTCATGGAGGCGATGCAATGCTGTAGCTGCAGGGCGCCGCTCGGGCATGGCTCAATAACCTTCCACGTGGATCCATTCGTAGCTGGGATGAGCTGGTCTACAGCTTCATGCGCAACTTTAAGGGCACGTACAAACGGCCCGCCTCAATCGAAAAACTGAGATGCTGTCAGCAAAGATCTAACGAATCGCTGTGCTCTTACATCCAAAGGTGGTCCATCATCAAGAACTCCGCGGAAAACATCTCGGAAGACCGCGCGATTGACACATTCAACGGTGGTGTCTACCGCATGGAACTCAGGGAGGATCTAAGCCGCTCAAAGCCCCAGACCATCGACCACCTGATGGAGATCGCGAATCGGCGGGCCGATGGAGAAGATTCGGTGAAGAGTCGCGTTCACTCTGACGAGGAAGCAGAACTCGAACAAAGACGCGACCGCCGGAGTAAGCGTCACATGCGCGTCTACGACAATCGCGATGACGTCAACATGGTCGCAGCTGGCTACACCGATAGCCGCGACGATAACCGCAACAACGGATATCACAGCGGCGGATACCGCGACTCCGGGAAAACCACGCAAGTGTGGTAACGCCGCACTCGTGATGAAGCACCCGCGACCTCCATCGAGGACAAACTGTCCGGGCCATGCACGGTACACTTCGACAAACGCGACCACACACCTCAAGTACCTCGCCCAGGTCATTGCCCCCTCGTACTCGAGGCGCAAATTGGAGGTATCGACATGAGTCACGTCTTCATGGATGGCGGAAGCGGCATCAACCTCATATTCGCGAGTACCTTGCAAGCAATGAGGATCCCTCTAACCTGCTTGGAGGCATCATACACAATGTTCCACGGCATCGTTCCAGGGAAAGGCGTATACCTCCTAGGCAAAATCAACCTCGACGTAATATTTGGCACGCCAAGGAACTTTCGGTGCGAGCGCATCGACTTTGAGGTCGTCGACTGGCCCTCACAATACCATTGCATCCTCGGACGCGTCGTGTTCGCTAGGTTCATGGCAGTACCCCGCTATGCCTACCTGCAGATGAAAATGCCAGGTCCCAACAGTGTCATCACGATCAACGGGAGCTTCGAGCGATCTGACAGTTGCGACAGGGAATTCAACAGAATCTCCCAGTCCTTCGGCATGCAGGAGGAGCTCGCGCGATTGAAGGAAACGACAGACAACAGTCTGCCCTCCCTGAGTAGGCCAAGCTCACCTGACCTCTCCTTCGACTCATCTGTGCACACAAAGAAGGTGCAGGTCCATCCATCAGATCCCGCTAAAACGGCCCTCATCGCCAACAACTTGAGTCCCGCATAGGAACTCGCGCTTGTCGAATTCCTCCACGAGCATTTTGGGAAATTTTTGCCTGGTGTCCTGCGGACATGCCAGGAGTTCCCAGGGAATTCGCCAAGCACGCACTCAACGTCAACCCCGATGCAAGGCCAGTCAAGCAAACAATCAGGCGACTGTCTAAGCCACGAGCGCAGGCAGTCGGAATGGAGATCAACAGACTCCTCGAGGCCAAATTCATACGCGAGATCAAGGAAAGCACTTGGCTCGCCAATACGGTGCTGGTACCAAAAAAGGACACGGATATCCTACGGATGTGCGTGGACTTCACTTCTTTAAACAAGCACTGCCCAAAAGATCACTCCCTGCTACCATAGATCGATCAAATCATCGACTCCACCGCTGGATGTGAGCGCCTCTGCTTCCTCGATGCCTACTCAGGCTATAACCAAATTCGAATGAAGGAGGAAGACGAGGAGAAGACCGCGTTTACAATGCCCTTTGGTGTGTTCTGCTACAACACAATGCCCCTCGGGCTAAAAACGCGGGAGCCACATACCAGCGGTGCATGCAGGCTTGCCTCAAGGAACAACTGGGTCGCAACATCCAAGTCTATGTCGACGACATAGTAATCAAAACCAAGGAAGAAGCCTCTCTAATCGACGACCTGCATGAAACCTTCGCCAATCTCGATCGTTACCGGATAAAGCTCAATCCGGACAAATGCGCCTTCGACGTACCATCTGGGCAGCTGCTCGGGTATCTCATCTCCGTCAGAGGGATTGAAGCAAACCCGAAAAAGATAAAGGCCATACTGGTCATGGAGAAGCCAAAAAACATAAGAGGCGTCCAGCAACTAGCCGGACGAATCGCGGGCCTCAGTCGATTTATCAGTCGAATGGGAGAAAAGGCACTGCCCTTCTATCAGCTCCTCCGCAAAGCTGACAAATTCGAGTGGACCAATGAAGCGCAAGAAGCATTCGAAGATCTCAAGCGCCTGCTATCCACCTCGCCAGTATTGGTGACTCCACGAGAAAGGGAACCACCTCTTTGTACATCTCCGCTACCAACCAAGTGGTTAGCACGATTGCTCGTTGTCGGCGGGCGAGAAAACAAGGTCCACGGCGTACAACACCGGTATACTACCTCGGTGAGGTCCTCACGCCAACAAAACAACGGTACCGACTACGAAGTGGCGTCGCGTCTTCATGACCGCCCGGCGACTGCGCCATTACTTCCAGGAACACCCAATCGTGGTAGTCAACGACGCCCCATTGGGACATATCCTCAATAACCCCGAGTCGCGCTTTGGGGAATCGAACTGTCTCCACGAGACATCACATACGAAAAGTGTGACGTAATCAAGTCGCAAGTTCTCCCTGACTTCCTCATGCATTGGATGGAAAACCAACTCCCGGACAAGCCAGATATGTCCTACCTCTGGACAATGCAGTTCGATGGTCCAAGCGGAAAGATGGAGCAGGAGCAGGTGTCATACTGACATCACCTCAAGGGGACAAGCTGAAATACATCCTGCGAATGCAGTTCACAACCTCAAACAACGAGGCTGAATACGAGGCCCTGTTGCACGGGATGAGGATGGCAAAAGCCTACGGCGCAAAGAGGCTCATCATATATGGCGACTCCAAGCTGGTCGTCAACCAAACAATGCATGAGTGCGACGCACTGAACGACAACATGATCGCATACCGCGACCTCTACGACACACTCGAAGGAGACTTCGATGGTTGCGAGTTGTGACACATATGTCGTGAAAGCAACGAAGAGGCGGACACACTCGCCAACATAGGCTCCACCTGCGCCCCCATACCACCTGGGGTATTTCTCGAGCGCATATGCGAACGCTCCATCAAGCCAAAGGCCGCAGAGAAGAAAACAAGAGCAGCAACGGACTCGAGGGCTACGCCAGCCAATGAGCCAATGGCACTCGATGACTTGGAGCTAGACACAGGATTTGAGGGACCAATGAGCGTAATGATGATCGAACAATCCTGGACGCAGCCGTACATTACGTACCTCCTCAGCAAGCGCCTACCGGACGACCCGACAGACGCACGGCACATATCGCGACGCTCCAAGGCATTCGCCGTTATCAATGGCGAACTATATAAACGCAGCATCATAGGCGTGTTACAACGATGCGTCTCCCTAACCGATGGAAGAGCAGTCCTCCTCAACATCCATGAAGGGACCTGCGGGCACCACGCCGGCAGTCACGCCCTCGTTGCCAAAGCTCTACGAGCTAGATTTTACTGGCCCACAGCCATGCGCAACGCCAAGGACATAGTCCAAAAGTGCAACGCTTGTCAGCGATTCGCAGACAAGCCACACGCACCAGGCGCAGAACTACGGCCCATCCCATTGGCCTAGCCCTTCGCACAATGGGGGATTGACATGGTGGGCAAACTCCCAAGGTCCTCGCAAGGAAGCTATGTCTACCTCTTGGTCGCAGTCGACAAGTTCACCAAGTGGATTGAGGCCATGTCAGTGACCAAGCAATCCCGGCACAACGCGGTCAAGTTCTTCGAATCCATTGTCTACCGCTTCGGCGTGCCGCACAACATCATCACTGACAACGGGACGAACTTCACATCCAAGGAGTTCCAAGAATTCTGTGGAAACTTGGGGATCAACATCAGTTATGCCTCAGTCGCGCATCCATAGACTAACGGTCAGGTGGAAAAAGCAAACGGGCTCGTCTGCAGCGGCATCAAGAAGCGACTCCTTCGACCACTCGAGCAAGCCGCGGGTTGCTGGCCAGATGAGCTCCAATCCGTACTCTGGAGCCTACGAACAACTCCAAACAGCGCCACGGGCTACACGCCATTCTTTATGGTGCACGGAGCAGAAGCAGTACTACCCGCCGAAGTGCGATACAAGGCGCCGCGCATAGTCGCTTACAGTGAACAAGAGTCATCTCTTGCACTTGAAGACTCCACCTCCTCGACGAGGCAAGAGAAATCGCCGCAGAAAGATCCACGATCTACCAGTAGAACTTGCGCAACTACCACAGCAGAAGGCTTCACCCCAGATCCTTCGTCGAAGGTGACCTGGTCCTGCGACTGAAGCAGCAGGGGCATCTCAAGCTCGAGTACCCCTGGGAAGGACCGTACGTGATTACAGAAGTAATCCCAGGTGGCGCCTATCGCCTTCAAGATTTAGAGACATGAGTCGCATACTCCAACCCTTGGAACGTCGCACAACTGCGATGCTTCTACCCCTAGTTGTCTTACTTTTTACATCACAAATAAGGCTACTCAGGCAAGGCTACTCAGCCACACATTGTACCTCGTACTGCTCTTCAAATAAATAAAAGCTAAGTGCCCCAAAACTCTGTGTTTTGTTTCACTTTTGTCAATTTTATACTCGGGGGCTACGCCACCCTACCTACATCTGTTCTTCGAACAAATAAACGCGATATCCTGAGTAGCTGGCACATCAATCGAACCCCTTAACGCAAACTCAACCCAGCCGCAACGTGGCTAGCAGGTTGACAAAGGGATGGCCAGGCTAATGAAAAGGAATCGCATAGTGCAACGCACCTGACGCTGACAAAGCTGTTTGTACACATTCAACAATAAATTATCTACAAATATATATGAACTTTACAACACAAGTACACTTATGTGCAGGATACAAATCTAGCTACTGCTGCAACACGAGAACATTGGTTTGTTCCTCGAAGAAGTCGACAATCTCCTCTCCTGGACAGTGCACCGCCTGATAGTGTGGCACCATATTCCAAGCAGGTCCGGCCGGCGGTGCTGGCAGCCCGGAAGCAATGGCGGCGATATCCACGTCAGGCCTGTGCAATCGCACCATCGTGAGGGCAGCCTTGGCACCAGCCACCAACTGCTGCCTCACGCACTCGCGAACCGCGGACATATCTTGAAATTTGGCCAGGAGAGCCAGCAGGCTTGATGGAGTGTCATCCAACGGGAACATCGCCCGATAGATGTTCTTCAAACACGACTGCGACTTCTTCAGGAAGAGCAGCACTCGTGAAGCGCGATCCTGCAGGGTCGCCAATGCAGTCGCACGATCATGATCTACCCAGAAGTATCCACTCTCTTGAAGTTGCTCCTGGGTGAGATCATGAAGGCGGATGGCAATCCTATCCTTCTCCTCCTACGGACGGCGTGCGCTAACAACTACACGAAGCAGCACCAATAGCATGAGTACAATATACCATTGCGGCTAACTACAAAGGAAAAGATGAGGACAAGCAAACTAACACTTAAACTGGTCGCCCAGCCACGTCACCTCGCCAAGCAAATATTGCTCGCAGGCGGCGGATTTTTGCGCCTTCGACTTCCACATGTCTGCATTACCACGGATCAGGGGAAACTCACGCTCCAGCTGCTTCACGCGATCATGAAGTCGCGACAGCAAGGATAACTCCTCTACCCTGGAGCGTGGTGGTGCCACTGACTCATCAAGAGATGGCGAATCCTGGTTTCCCCCCACAGGACCACTCGATGTGCCCTACCACAAGTCAAGAAAAAAGCAAATAAGGCGACCAAATTAACACAAAGGCAAGGAGAACAGACACATTCAACATAAGCATAAGTGTTTACAAACACACTCGCCAGCAGGCACGTCCTTAGGCCAAAAAGGCAACTGATCAATCATTACAACAAGCTAACTACGGAGCAGCTGGCTTCTTCGACTTCGATGGCCTCGGGGGCTTCATCAAGTCCGTGGCAGTATCAGATGCCACTGACTTTCCACCGGCCCCTGAGACCGAAGCTTTCGACGCCTTCTTCGCACGTTGGAGCTCCTCCGAATACTTGGCAACAGTATTTATCAAGGAATGGCCATATTTGGCACGAAGCGATGTAAAGGGGCGAATACTACCGCTGACCATCCGCATAGCAGCATCGTCTTCGACACCACGAAGGATCTATTTCGACTGGGCTTGCACCATGGCAAGTGACATGGTCACGCCCACCGCGGAGGAGTTCCTATCGTGGGCACACCCGTGCGACTCCACCAGCTCTTCCACATTTGTCGACCAGCTCCGCCTTCGGCATCAACTCCTCCCGGAGGCGACTAAGGGTAACCTTGGCCTTGGACAACGTATTTTGGACAGTGGCGCGACGATCCTCAACCGCAGACACCGTGCCTGCCAGAGCGTCATCGCGACAAAGGGCTTGCGGATCAAAACTCAAGTGGCCAGCATCTACACCGAAAATACACACATGGATCAAACTTCTAGTGCCACTGGCAAAAACTCTAGATGCAGAGAAGAACATCAATAAAATATCTACCAAGAAGGTACCGAGAGGGCCTTAATCGAGAACAGTTGCTCTTCGAACAACTTCTCCTTGGCCGCAAAGGAGGCGCGCAGATCCTCTTCGTGCTTCTGGGCATCATCACGAGTCGTGATTGCCTCGTCGCGCCCCTTCACAGCTGCGGCTAATGTCTTCTCCAACATGGCGACGTTGTGCAGTAAAGCGTTATGCTCAGCTACATGGCAATCAATAATCGGCTATCAGTCAATTATACCAAAACAGAGAGAAGACAAAAAGAATAAGTGTAGAGCACTCACTTTCGACCACGCGGTGACGCGTCTCCAGCATTGCATGCCGGTGACCCATCGCCATCACCTGCTCCGCCACCTGCACGGCTTCCTTTACAAGGAGCTATCACACAAAACAAGGAGTTAGAAGAGGGCAGCAGAAGGCGTTGACTACCACATTCAAAAGAAGGAAATATATACTTACATGGTCCTCTAGCGACTCCGAAGAAGTTTGCTGAACCGTCATCCGAGCAACCACTCGATGCTCCCCTACGTGAGGAGAGCTCGAAGAATTGTGCCCGGAGTGGGCCGCCGCCGAAGGAGAAGGAGCGTGCTCGACCTCTACCTTGGCCCGTGAAGTCGCAACTCCCGATTCTTTCAAAAACTCGACGTTGCCAGAAGATGACGGCGCCTCTTGACTACAAGACCAAGTCCACATTGAGAAAATGGCAAACTCCAGGGCAAAACCAACAAGAAGAAAACAGAAAAGAATGAATGACCCAGCAAACTTACCAGTTAAAGTTAACAAGATCAAACGTGGCAGCCGCCGATTCTGACAAAGACTCCTTGGGCAATCGCATCTTCTTGCGAGAAGACGGTGCCACAACCCTCACAGGAACGGCTAGAATTGGCGACTCCACGCCAACAGCCGCGCCTCCTGGAGTTGAAGGAGTCGACACGTCGGAGTCCTCGCTACGCGAACGCTTGCGGGTATCCGGGCTCTCGGACTCGGGGGCATCCTCTTCCACATCAGAAGGGACAGTCGACTCAGACTCGTCCTCTTCCAAAGCTTGACGAGGAATAATCCCCTCAGGGAGAGGAGGCATACAAGGCGACACCGCCCAATCCTGCATACAAACAGTGAAGATCAGCAAACATAACAGGTAAGCAACAGAAAACGCAATCGCGAAAATAAGCTACTGCGTAGCACAATTGTACCTCAGGAGGAAGATTCGAAGCATCGAAAGGAGGAACGAGTGGTTCGTTCGGAAGCACATCCTTGAAGGTGTACTTCATGACCAGTCGCACCCTCTTATCTACCTCACTCGCAGACATGCCATCAGCAGACACGCGAGTGGCATCATCAGCGCCACCCCATTGAAACATGGGATGAACCTGGCCTGGAGAGGCTGGACACGACGATGCAGCCAAGTCCTGACAAGGGCGCAGCCTCCCTCTTCTGTGCCTATGCGACTCTCGAGGTCGCAGACATGTTGATATAGCACGTCTGTCTCCGCGAGTTCGGAAGGCATGATCACGTTCTTCCAAGAACGCATCTTCTTGCAGGGAGTCGCGGGATCGAAAGGCGCGAGTCCAAAGTGCTCGTCCTTGGCCTTCTGGTCACGAACATAGAACCATTTGTCCCTCCATCCCTGGACGGACTTGGTAAGCTTGATGTCGAAGTAGGTGGCGGATGGGTCGACATGGATACCGCAACCACCTACGTCATAAACTAAAGAGCCAGAGGCGGACTGGCACTTCAATTTAAACAAGCGCTTGAAAAGGCCAAAGTGCGGCTCGATTCTGAGCCAGCACTCGCAAAGAGTAATGAAACAGGTGATGTGGAGAATCGAGTTTGGGGACAGCTGATGGAGCTGGAGCCCGTAGAAACAAAGGAGACCCCTAAGAAAGGGGTGGAGAGGCGAAGAAAGGCCGCGAATGACGAATGCAAGAACACATCACTCGAAAACTAGCGGGAGGCACAGGAATGGTCTCACCGCTGGGGACGCGCGCATCGGCGACTGCCGCAGAAATAACTCCATCCCGGCGAAGAAGACGGAGATCCGATGCCTTGATGATGGAAGGGCGCCTTGCACCATTTGTCACGCGGGTGCCCGCGACCTTCTTCTTCCCGCCAGCGGCAGCGCTGGTGCCTGCAGCAGCGGAGCCACCCTTCTTCTTCGTCGCGGAAACGGTGGCCGCGGAATCAGCGACAGCACCTCCTTTCTTCTTTCCCATTGCGCGGCGGCGATGAGAGCACAGAAAGTAACTTGGAATCGAACGGAGGTGGTCCAGCGCTGTGGAGGATACGAGTGCAGGAAAGCAGAAGAACAGCAGCAATGGCAATGGCAGCAAAGACGAAAAAGTGCAGATGAAAAATTACCACCGTAGCGCCGCTATTTAACCCCTGGAAGATGCAATCCAACGGTTGACAAAAACCCTATTAGACGCGTGGAGCGCATCGCGTTGGACACATGGATAAGAGGAAGCACGAACCGTCCCCCCACTTCTACCATTACGCGCGGAAATCGAGGAGGCGTAGTAAAAAATAAGATTACGCACGTCCCGTCAAAATCGCTCACGCGGGCAACTGAGGTCATACAAACGTCAGCACTCACGTTACCAAGGCTACGCAGTGGAAAACTTCGACTATTTTTAGTCCTTGCTGGAGTCTTCGACTCCACCAAGCACTCGGGGGCTACTCCCATAGGGAGCACTGGCCGCGCACCCTACGTCTTTTTCTTTTCAAACGGTTTCCTAACGGGGGTTCATGTTTCTGTCACTCCAGCAACCCCTACGATTAGTAGCCAAATACACAATGCATTCCCCTAGGACCATATAGGTGAAGTATCATGTAGTCGACCTTCACATGACACCACTAGAAGAAGTACACCACAACTTAAATATCAAACTATTGAATCTTTCTCAACACAACTCCACTACTAACAACATGACTTCTCCCATGTCCTCAAGAACAAAACGAACTACTCACAAGACATCATATGGATCATGATCAGAGATGGAATAATGATGTATAACAATCTAAACATAAACAATAATTCAATGGTTCACTCAATAGCATCAACTACAAAGAGTAATCAACACCGAGAAAGTTTCCCCTATGAACTATGCAAGATTCAACCCAATTGTTACAACAATATGGAGATGGTGATGAGGGTGATGATGGTGATGATGATGATGATCCCGATGAAGTCCAGCTTGATGGTGGTGTTGATGGTGACGATCTCCCCTCTTCGGGAAGGAATTCCCCCGGTAGAAATCTGTCTGCCGGAGAGATCTTTCTCTCTCGGTGTTTTCCGCCCCGTAGTGGCGGCGGAATCTTTCTGTGGTCGCTCCCCGAGTCTTAGGGTTTTGGGATGAACATATACGCCAGAGGGGAGTGCCAGGGGTGGACCAGGGCGGCCACACCACCTGGTGGCGTGGCCTAGGCTGGCCCGTGCCAGGGGGTGGTGTGGGCCCCCTGTGGCCCATCTCCAGCCCCCCTTCTGGCTTCCTTCGTCTTCTGGAAAAATAGGATTTTCCGTGTATTTTCCCGGATTTTCTGTTCT
Source organism: Avena insularis (assembly GCA_023614405.1). Lineage (NCBI taxonomy): Eukaryota > Viridiplantae > Streptophyta > Magnoliopsida > Poales > Poaceae > Avena > Avena insularis. The sequence continues at coordinate 512,634,545 of CM042690.1, forward strand.
TCGCGAATTTTGCCTCCAAACAACACCTTTTCCATCAAAATCCTGACTGCAGCGGTCCATGCTCCAAAAGTCATCAGCCATGCAAAAACAGATGAAATAACATAAGTATCACCCCTCAATATGAAATATATCAATGAATAACAGTGAATTATGACATAGAATAGTGATGCAAAATGGACGTATCAACTCCCCCCAAGCTTAGACTTCGCTTGTCCCTAAGCGAAACTGAGCTCAATAAACATGGCCTCAGGTTTATGGAGTGAAGAGTTGATAAAAGAATACAGACAAGAAGCATCACATTCATCAATACATAGATCATAATAGAAGATACCTCACTATTATATAACTCAACTTGCAATAAGTAAAGGAAACACAATAAAGATACATAAAGTGAATCATAATTGGTAATGGTAAACTTAGCTCTTGGTCGAAGGATAGTTGATAATTTGCTGGAGTTCACAAATAACTAATTTTCAATGATAGCTTTCAAAGTAGTAAACATCAAGATAAGAGCAATTTGCAAAGCAAGGAACATAAGCAAACGTGATTGAATAAATCATCATATTAATGAATGAAACACAACAACTCAAAATACTTGCTGAGATAGAAGGGAGTAGGTTTACTGACTCAACTAAAAAGTAAAAGAAAGGCCCTTCGCAGAGGGAAGCAGGGATTGCAAGTTTCATAAAGAGCTCCCAAAAATTATGATACTTATTAGCTTTCAGCTCTCATTACCCCTATCATAGGCATCTTTAGGTGATTAAGGTTAAAGTGATCAAATATGAGGATATGCATTGACAAGTTGTAAATTGAGAATCTCATGTCCCTTGAATACGAGGGCCGCTCCTCATGCTACTCAAGTTTAGTCACCGATAAGTTCTTGTCATCGTAAGCATATGTGTATCATAGAGAACCACCAACAGGGTACCCCTTGCCTGATGATACGGAAGAATCCCCATATCAAAATGACAAGGCAAGCAGACAACAAGCATCTCAACAATCTTCTTATTTACCATGGGAATATGGTGCTTTTTTTCTCTTTCCTCTTTTCATAATATCTTTTTTTTTCTTTTCTCTTTTTCTCAATCTCTATCTCTCTTTTTTTTATAAGAAGAATGCTTCATAGATGCTCGTTATGGTTACGCTGCAGGTTTCCACCATGTCAGCATGGATTAGACCAGCATAACTCCATGTACTTACAAGATCCCCTTTCATTTCACACCAACGACATGCATAGACAAAAGAACATGATATCAACTAGGTACAAAGTACCAGTGCAATGTTGAAAGCGTTCCCCATGACAACATGGTTCTGCTAATTCACAACTTACAAAGCGCAAGCATATACGCAACATAGGTGAGCACAATGGTTCAAGTTTATTAAGTGCAAGAAAGTAAAGTGTGCCATCAAGTTCGTGAGAGCTTTAATCACTAATTTTCACATAACAAGTTTAATTTGGGAGGTAGATAAAACAAGAATTTACTTGGAATAGCAATAATGCTAATAGGTAGGTATGGTGGACACAAATGGCATGGGTTTTGGTTTAAAGGAGTGGATGCACGAGAATAATTCCCTCTCAGTACAAGTTTTTGGCTAGCAAGGTTGAGTAGCAAGTATAAGAGTTGAAGGAAACAAACAAACATACAAGTGATAAAAACAAACATGCAATCTTCCTTGGAAGAACAAAAGATCTTAGCTAGAGAATACTAAACTTATGAGCAAATCAAGAAAGAAAGATGATGAAATTATATTTCTTTAGAGTACTTGTATCTTTTCTTTCAACTCTCAAAAATAGTGTTGCTACTGACCAAGCCAGGTTTGCCAAAACCAACTAAATTAACTCAATGATCCCAAAGTGATACCAATACTAACAACAAGATTAATCATATAACCACGAATTGAAAACTAATATAAGCTATGAAAAAGAGTGAATGATAGAACTTCTCATTAATATTCCATAACGGCAACTCACACCAAGGGTCAAATATCTAACGAGAGAGGGGACACTTCCAAAATGCAAACCATACTACATAATAACTTCTCTATTCATGATGTGACTCTACTAATAAGGCAAAAAGATAGAAGATAGTGATATGATACCGCGGCACTCCCCCAAGCTTGGAACAAACCAAGGGGATGCCAAACCTGATGACGAATTACTCCTTTGGTGGTGGTGGTATCCTCTCGATGAGCTCTCTGATAAGTTTCCCCAAGTCCTCAATCTCGAAGGTGAGATTACGAATTACCCACTCTTCCTCCTTGAAGTCTTCTTTTCCTGCATGGCTAGAATGAGGCAAATCCCAATTGGAGGGTAATTTCCCCTTGGGCATATTCTGGTATTGATGCTCATGGATAAGGGTATGGAAAGGATTGTTGGTGCGTGGAGGAAGTGACCATGGAGCCAAGCAGTGACGAGGAGCTTTCCCCCCAGTCTGCATCCGTGTAGTCCTTCTAACCCTGGCAGGTTTTGTCACCACTCCAATGCTTGCAATGGTAGTGCTGGTGTGCAGATGTTGGCCTTGCTCCTCTTCATCTTCACTCTTGATCTCCTTCTCCTGCCCGGGGTCTTGGAGGTCTTTCTCCATAGGCTCCTTCCCTTTATCCTTGGCAAACACCATTGTGCTTCTAAGCTTTCAAAGAGTATGTCCTGGCAGAAACAGATCGAAACAAAAACACGACGAAAACACGATATACGAACCTCGGGATATCCGGAGGATTATATATTACGAAGTTTCATGACGAAAGGAAGGTACTGGGAGAAAACGAGTCGGAGGCGGAGTCCAGGGTGGACTCACCACCCGGTGGCGCGGCCAGAGGTGGGCCCGCACCACAGGGTGGTGTGAGCCACCCTGGCTCCTTTTCCGTCCCTTTTTCGCTTCGTAGCTTTCCTTATTGTCTAAAAACTGCAAAAATATAGTTGGATAGTATTTTCGCGGAACTTTTCTTACCAGAACTGTTACCTATTTGAAAACGGACTCTGTAGGTCTCTGAATTTGGTATCTAGTAGATTCTTCTGGAGTCACCACTTTAATAACATCAACATCTTCATCTTCATACACTTCATACTTGAGTCATAAAACCTTTCTCTTCCTTATTACACCATTATCTCCACTTCCTAGATATTTCTTTCACACAAAACTCCACATAGTTCTCATTAGCAACATTAGTATATATGAAGTGATAAAACCTTTTGAGTCCAACTTCAACTGAAAACCATCAAAACATAAGCTACTATAGAAACTCTTCCGAAAACCCAAAAAGAATTCAAAAAGTAAATCGATTAAAGAAGCAAATGCAAAAGTGGCAAAATCTGTCAAAACAGACCAACAGGTAAAGATCGATTTTTTCGAAAATCTTCTGTTGTTCAAATCAAAAAGTGCAGAACTAATGAAAGTTAAATAACAACCTGGGGCAGAATCACGAAAAATTACAGCTCAATCCGAAATACATAGATCTCTCACGAATGTTTACGGTGAAGCACAAAAATCTGTTTCGGGACAACAACTTCCCCAAATCTTACTTATCTCCCATTAGAGGTTTATCTTGACACAAAAACCAAAAAAAAGGATAAGGAGCGGTTATTACCGAAGTAATAACTTCCAAGACTCAAAGAAACAAAAACAAACAGAAAGCATAAATAAATTGGGTTGTCTCCCAAAAAGCTCTTCCTTTATAGCCATGAAGATGGGCATGATAATTTTGGAGATGCTCACATAGGAATATGAATTGAAGTGAAAGGGAGCATTAAGAAGCAAAAATACACACGTTTAAGTCTAACCCACTTCCTATGCAAGGGAATTTTGTAAACAAACAAGTTGTTGAAACCAGAAGCTACTTGCATAAGAGGGCAAAAGAAGTGCAACATAAAAACTTTCAGCATAAAACGAGGAAACTTGATATTATTGAGATACATAAGAACACTTTTCCCTCTCTCATAATATCTTTCAGTATCATGCATAAACTTAACAATATAACTATCACAAGAGCCATGATAGCAACGATCACCTATTCTAACAGAAAACTCAGGAATACTAGCTCTCATAACACTACTTTGTGAAACAATATTAGAGGTATCCTTACAAAGGATAATGTGTCCCTCTTCTTCATATTTAGTAACAAAGTCTTTCACATTTGCTATTATAGGTTCATCAACCATTTGTTTATCAGGTTCAACAACTTCATTCATACTTTCATCAACCATACTAGCTATCATAGAATGTTCCTTTATCTTAACTAGAAAAGGCATTTTCTCAATATAAGGTTTGGGTAAAACATGATTAGCAGTATAAACTTCAGTATTTCTTGCAGGAACACTCTTAGCAACATCTTTATAAGGTTCATGATAATTATTCCACTTCTTTTTAGGCACTTCAATATAGGAAGCAAAAGCCTTAATATAATAAGCAATAGCTTGAGAGTCTAGACCGTAAGCATTTTTAATATTTTCAAAGTCATTAGTTCCCATAAAAGATTCAATGCATTCATAATCATCATTTATACCTAACTTTCTACCTTTGTCATTCTCCCAAGCTTCAACATTGTCTTGAATACGGTCCAGAAGATCCCATTTAGCTTCTTCTCCCATGCGAGTGAATAATCCAGCACAAGAAGCATCCAATAAATCTTTATCATGTAGAGGGAGCCTTGCATAGAAGTTATTGATAATAATATTGTTGGGGAGCTCATGAATGGGACATTTGAGCATTAGTAACTTCAATCTCCCCAAGCTTGAGCTGTACTCTCTCCATCACGGGGCCAAAAGTTGTATATTTGATTCCGATCTTTATGAATCTCACTAGGAGGATAAAACTTTGAATAAAAGAGAGGTACTATTTCCTCCCATTCCAGAGCTTGACCTTTCTTCAGCAGCTTATACCATTCCTCAGCTCTTCCTTTCAGCGATAATGAGAATAACTTCTTCTTAACTTGATCTGTAGTAATACATGCACACTTGAACACCCCGCATAATTCGTGTATAAAGAGTAAATGATCGCCGGGATGGACAGTTCCATCCCCAACATAGTAGTTATGCATAACACGATCAATAATCCTTGTAGGTATTTTAAAAACAGCATTCTCAGCAGGTGGTGGCTTATCTACTACCTTAGAAGTGGTAGTAGCATTACCAAAGAAGAAACTCAGCGAATTATCCATAACGAAAATAAAGCAACTAGCAGAAGTAAACAATACTCACAGTAGAAGTTTCCTTTACCAGTTCCACTCTCCAATAGTGCTTTACTCCCCGGCAACGGCGCCAGAAAATAGTCTTGATGACCCACAAGTATAGGGGGTGTATCACAGTATTTTCGATAAGTAAGATTGTCGAACCCAACGAGGAGCAGAAGGTGCTGGCTAGTGGTATGGATCAGGAATTCTCTGCAAATACTTAGCAAACAGATTTTTAGGGGTTTTTGCTAAAGCAAGTAAACAAAGTACAAGTAAATAAAAGGCAATAGGAATAAATGCAGCAAGTGGCCCAATCCTTTATGCAGCAAAGGACAAGCCGGTTATATTACTTAAGATGACCAAACGTTCTTGAGGACACATGTGAAGACTGTCAAGTGCTTTCGCTTCATGTTGATTAATCTTCTTTAGCTTGCTAAGTGTTGTGTGGGTGAACCTGTGCTAATGTACCGACCTTCCTAGGACTAATACATACTTGTGATTATACCCCTTGCAAACATCCGTAAGTACAAGAACGTAATTAAGGTAGAAACCTAACCATAACTTTAAACTCTAAGACCCTTACGTCCCTTGTGCAATGGTTTCCTAACGGGGGTTCATGTTTCACATCTCCGACCCCTACGATTAGTAGCCAAATACACAATGCATTCCCCTAGGCCCATATAGGTGAAGTATCATGTATTCGACGTTCACATGACACCACTAGAAGAAGTACACCACAACTTAAATATCAAACTATTGAATCTTTCTCAACACAACTCCACTACTAACAACATGACTTCACTCATGTCCTCAAGAACAAAACGAACTACTCACAAGACATCATATGGATCATGATCAGAGATGGAATAATGATGTATAACAATCTGAACATAAACAATAATTCAATGGTTCACTCAATAGCATCAACTACAAAGAGTAATCAACACCGGGAAAGTTTCCCCTATGAACTATGCAAGATTCAACCCAATTGTTACAGCAATATGGAGATGGTGATGAGGGTGCTGATGGTGATGATGGTGGTGGTGATGATGATGATGATCCCGATGAAGTCTAGCTTGATGGTGGTGTTGATGGCGATGATCTCCCCTCTCCGGGAAGGAATTCCCTCGGTAGAAATCTGTCTGCCGGAGAGATCTTTCTCTCTCGGTGTTTTCCGCCCCGCAGAGGCGGCGGAATCTTTCTGTGGTCGCTCCCCGAGTCTTAGGGTTTTGGGATGATCATATACGCCAGAGGGGAGTGCCAGGGGTGGACCAAGGCAGCCACACCACCTGGTGGCGCGGCCTAGGATGGCCCGCGCCAAGGGGTGGTGTGGGCCCCCTGTGGCCCATCTCCAGCCCCCCTTCTAGCTTCCTTCGTCTTCTGGAAAAATAGGATTTTCCATGTATTTTCCCGGATTTTCTGTTCTTCGCGAATTTTGCCTCCAAACAGCACCTTTTCCATCAGAATCCTGACTGCAGCGGTCCATGCTCCAAAAGTCATCAACCATGCAAAAACAGATGAAATAACATAAGTATCATCCCTCAATACGAAATATATCAATGAATAACAGTGAATTATGAAATAGAATAGTGATGCAAAATGGACGTATCAGGGCCAACCTAGGATGTGCATCTGAGCACCTGTGTCTCTGGCATCAGTTTCTCTAGGAAGCGTGTGACTAGATCTGCATTTCTAGTACTAGTACTACTAGTAGTATTTTCTTAAATTCAACCTACAGAAATTTTACAGAGTACTCCAGTCCACTATAGTGAAGTCGCAAGTCTCGAGTGACTGAGTAGGAGTACTTGAGTAGTACTACTACTGTCCTAGTAAAAGACATAAATAGCCACCACCGCTGTTGATGCCTACCTACTATGGTAAAAAGCCATGTACTCGAGTACAACAAGTTGAGTAAAAAGCCATGTACTAGAGTACAACTTTACTACCACTGCTGTAGCTACTATACTACTTAATCCCATGAGTTTCAAAAATCTGGACCTATTTTTTCTAGGTACTACTCCTCCAATCCAAATTCTTCGACATTACTATACTTGTATCTAGACAAGTTTGAACGACCCCCCACCCAAAAAAATAAATTTCCTACAAGAAAGAAATGGAGAAGAGAAATGAGGCTACCATGACAACAAACGAAAGAGCTAGAAGAGACAAGCAAAGAGAACAAAATGCAGGTTCATGTTGAAGACATGCATGCAGTACTCGAACTCTCCCCTACAACACTGTACACTTTGCGCCAGGTCCCAGACTTCTCTCTCTTTATTTAGGAGTAGACCTTCTTTACCTCCCACGTGGGTAATATCTGTTTGTCTGGTACAGTATAGCGTGATACCTTCTTTACTCACATATCAACTTTCTATAGTCTACACTAAAATCTTTCATTGTATGCAATGTAGAGGCAAAAGCACAAAACACCACATACGTAATAAAGTGCATAGCCTCAGCCATCGCCGGTGCAACAATACCTACTAAAGTACTCAATTTTTATGCAGGAGCATGGCTCTAGGATGGATCACGGGACCCCATTTTAATTCCCTTAATGCCGCATGTAAATAAAACTCGCTAGTAGCTGATAAATTCTGGATTGCGAGCACTTCGTCAGCGAGCCAATGTTGGGGGGATAACCCCGGGTAGGGTCACTCCGGGGTATAAGGGCCGAGTTAGCCGAGGTTCGGTGAGGTCAAAGCGGGTGCTGGCCGAGTCACCTCAAGGCTGGCCAGATCACGGAGTAACCCGGACCGGGGGGGTTGCCTAACATTGTCTCGTCTGACTCAAGGAGTAAGTCGGAGATACTTGTCTAGCTTATATGCAGGAACAGGTGTGGCCGGATCAACAGTGATCCGGATCCTCATTTGGCTTCTAGGAGAAGGAAGGAATCTCTCTGGTCAAAAAGAAGGCCCGATGCGTACTGGATGAGCGAATAAAGCAAGGGCAGGACCACCGGATCGTGGCCGACAAGGGTGACGACGCTCACGTCGGCTGACGCGGGCGCCGCAGAAGCTACATCGCTAAAGCAAGTGTGATGCGGGGGAAAAGCACCCCTGTCGGGTTACTACTTTGGGAGGGGGCATATTCTTAGGAATATGCCTCCACGTATGCCCTAGGCCAGGACCGAACCACCTCTATATAAGGGGGGGTTGGGGTTCTGGTAAGGGGGTTGGGTCTTCTTTGATTGGGAGCAAGGAGAATTCTAGTTAGTTGAGCTCTAGTGGATCTAGGGTTCTTGGGCTAGTTGGTAGGCAAGAGTAAGAGAGTTTCTTCTTCCTCCTCTTGTCAATACAGCTCGAGGAGCTCCTGTAATTGTGGGGATTGAACATCAATACAAAGCTTCTGTGTAGAGAATCACTCTATTATCCCTCCCTGGATTCCCCTAGCGCATATTAGTCCCCACCTTTAGCCTATCCATGGCATCTGCCGTGACACCACCACGACAGTTGGCGCCACTGTGGCTAAGCGCGCTAGCGGGGTGAAGATCCGGACGGAAATTTCTTAGGCACCGCCAACGATCGCTCTCGGGCTCGTTCGGTAACCGGAGCGCTGGACTACGTCAGCGACAACGCTGGTTGCTTCGGCACGCGCCCCCTTCCGTGCAACGGCATCTTTGTCAAGCTCGGCGCGCACAAGGTCTATGTTGCTGTGGACGTGTCTTGCGTTCATCCGCGTCGTGTCGTTGATGCAGGGGAACCGCCCCTCACTGTGGCTCGCGGGGCGCGTATCGCTCGCTCCCCGGACCATGCAGAGGTGATGATGACTGCGCCAGGCGCGGGCATGAGCAAGGATCTAGCGCCAGACCCGGGGGTAACACCCAAGGCACCGAGGAAAGCTGAGGGAAGCTATGGATAGCTTGGCTAACCCGGTGGCAGCAGTGGTAGATCCGGCTCAGGCACAGGCCGAGCTAGAGGAGACCCGGCGAAAGATACTGGAGGGTGCAAAGAAAATAGCAGCGGCTCAGCAGTCGTTGAACATGACGCTGCGCAAGTACGCGAAGGAAAACAAGGTTGATGCAGTAAGGGTCAAAGGGAAAAATCTCATAAGTGAGATGAACAGAGAAGGTGATGATGGACCAGAAGGGTCGGAAAATTATCTGTCTGTGGGGTTGCCGAAGTATAGTACCCCGGTGAAGAACCTCAGAGCAGCAGATGCCGCGGCGTCCGAACTAGAGGGTCTGACGGGTGAAGCCCGTCAAAGACAGCAAGACCGGGTTAACGAGCTGGTTCGGATCACGAACAGGCAGAACGAGGAGCTGCTGAGAGGTAACCCGGAGAGGGTTGGAGCTTCCAAGATCGTCCATTCGGCGATGGGTAACCCGGAGAAATCCGATGGAGCTGCATCATCGCCTCATGGTGGCCCAAGGAGAGAAGAGGTAGTAACCTCGCCGACGGAACAAGCAGATCGTTCGCACGCACCCAACGTCTGAGAAAAGAAAAAGAGATGCGGAAAAACGACGATCGACGAAGTGTGAGCCGAGGTGAAGCTGGCCGAGGTAACCACGACCAAGGCAATGCCGGTCAAGGGAATGCTGCCAACGGCAATGCCGGACAGCAAAACTCAGCAGGAGCAGGTCAACCGCAGCAGCGGAATGTACCAAGGCAAGAGCAAAGTGTCGGCCGTGGTATGCAACAGAGAGGAGCACAACGAGAGCAAGACCGATACAATGACGGAGACTCGAAGATGATGAATGCGGGATACGCAAGACCGGACTATCATGTGACAGGGTCGAGATTGGGAAGCAGAGATTTGATGCCGGATGACGCCAGGCTAAAACTGGATCGCCTGTATAGGTCGGAACAGATCGAATGTTAAGGTCCTCCGGGTCTAGCGTGCTTTGGACCCCGGATCATGAAGGAACCGCCAGTACCTAATTTCCCATTACCCAGGGGCACGAAGACGTATGACGGCAGTACAAAGCTGGAGGATTGGCTGATAAACTACACAACAGCTGTGAAAATTGCGACTGGCAACTTGAGATGGGCTGTACGATATGTACCCCAAATGTTGGAAGGTCCGGCTAGGGTGTGGCTGAACAATTTGCCACCCGGAAGCATCAATTGCTGGATAGATTTTGAAGAAATGTTTATCAGCAACTTCTCAAGTACATATCAGAGACCGAATAGACCATAGACCCTAGCAATGTGCAAGCAGAGATCTAACAAAACGGACCGTTAATTCTTGACCCGGTGGTGTACCGTGAGAAACTTGTGTGAGGGAGTCATAGAGTCACAGGCTATAGCATGGTTCACACAAGGGTGCAGATATGGCAGCGAGTTATGGATGAAATTGCAAAGGAAAATGCCAGTCACATTGGCAGAGATGATCCGGATCACAGATTCTTATGCTTTGGGTGATCCGACTCAACCTAGGATCGCATCGAACGAGTCAAATGAGGAGTACTATCCGAGGGACGGAGCCGGGTCATCCCGGAGGAACGATTACAGGGGAAAAAGGAGAGACGATAGACCGGACCATCGGTATGGTTCGCAACAAGTTGCGGCCGTGAATCAAGATCAGCCCAGAGCAGGGAGCAACCAACGCCAGAAAACGGGAGGGCAATGGACCCCTCGAAATGATGGCAAGAAAACGTGGACTCCGGAGCAGAAGAAGCAATGGCAAGAAAAGAAAGATCGTCCGAGGTATACCTATGAGTCGATGTTGGACCAGCCGTGTAAACTTCACATGCCAAATCTGAACAGCCCGGCGGGTCACACAATGAGGCAATGTCAGTGGATGCGTAAGATAGAACAAGGTGGTTTGGGGAATGCTCAGGCACCCCGGAATGATCAACCTCGGCAGGAGTTACCCCGACAGCAATTGCTTTTCGGAGCAAACACGCAGCAACTGATGTTGCCTCCCCCTCCGCTGAGGTATGACAACAGTGAGAGAAGGGATGCAGTGCATCAGGTGGAAAACCAGCAACAACCGGATCAGAGGTACTCCGAAAATGAGGGAAGGAATGAGTACAGGGAACATCATTAGAGCTATTGTGTATTCACAACAGAGGAAACAGATAGGAAGAGCTTGCAGCACCGACATATGGAGGTTAACGCGGTTATGCCTGCAGTGACGAGGTACATGTCTTGGTCGGACCAGGAAATTACCTGGAGCGCCAAAGATCATCCCAAGCTTATGCCAAGTCCGGGCTCGTATGCACTAATATTGGATCCGATGTTCATTGGACCAAACATTAATGTGAGGTTCTCCAAGGTACTAATCGACAATGGCAGTAGCATTAACATCATGTATGCAGATATGATGCGCAAATTGGGCATCTCGGAGAACATGCTCCAGGCTACAAGAACAACTTTCCATGGTATCATACCAGGCATATCCTATGAGCCCATAGGCAAAGTCCGGGTCGACGTACTATTCGGTACAAGGGATAACTGCCGAACTGAGAATCTAGAGTTTGAGGTGGTGAACTTGGAGAGCACGTATCATGCATTACTCGGGAGACCAGCACTGAGCAAATTCATGGCAAGTTGCCACGTTAGTTATCTGAAGATGAAGTTGCCCGGGCCAAATGGAGAAATCACTATCGCTGGGGATTTCCGACATTCTATTGAGTGCGCCTCAGCCGGGTCTAACCTAGCCGAGTCACTCGTAATTGCCCAAGAGAAAAGAAAAATTCAGAGGTGGCGGCTTTAGCTCAGTCCGCGCAGCAGTATATGCCGGCGTTAAGCAACCCGCATGGGAGCGTTTCATTCCAAGCCGCGAAGGACACCAAGAAGATTCCAGTGGATAACCTGTTTCTGGAGCGTACCGTAACAATTGGTGCCAAGGTTAACTGACAAATAGGAAAGCAAGCTCGTCAACTTCCTCCGTGAGAATCGGGACATTTTTGCTTGGTCCACGCAGGACTTGCAAGGTGTTCCGAGGGAGTTGGCCGAGCACTCTTTGAATGTAAGACCCGGAGCAAGGCCGGTGAAGCAGCCTCTCCGACGCTTCGCCGAGGATAGGAGAAAGGTCATTGGTGACAAGATAGCTCGGTTGCTAGCAGCAGGATTTATCATGGAAGTGCTATATCCGGATTGGCTCTCTAATCCGGTGCTAGTAGAAAAGAAGAAGGATGATCCGAACGTGGCAGTGGTTTGGCATATGTGTATCGATTACACGAACCTGAACAAGGCGTGTCCAAAAGATCCATTTCCACTGCCGAGGATAGATCAGGTCATCGACTCTACCACGGGGTGTGAACTGTTGTCATTCATTGACGCTTATTCTGGTTTCCACCAGATACCTCTGAACCCGGATAATCAAATAAAAACTGCCTTTATTACCCCGTACGGGGCTTATTGCTATCGCCTATGTCGTTTGGTTTACGAAACGTAGGAGCAACATACCAAAGATGTATGCAAAAATGTTTGCACGATCAAATAGGTCAAAATGTACAAGTCTACGTGGATGATGTGGTTATTAAGACCAAGGAAAGCGCAACGCTCCTTGACGACATAAGGCAAACATTCGTGAACTTGAGGAGATCCCGGATGAAACTTAACCCGGAGAAATGTACCTTCGGTGTCCCGGCTGGGAAATTACTCGGGTTTCTCGTCTCCAGCCGAGGTATCGAGGTTAATCCAACTAAGATCCGAGCCATCGAACGAATGGAGCTGCCGAAGTGTCTCAACGACGTCCAGAAGTTCACTGGGTGCCTAGCGTCGTTGAGTCGGTTTGTATGTCGGTTAGGGGAAAAGGCACTGCCTCTCTACCAACTCATGAAAAAATCAGATAAATTCGTTTGGACGCCGCAGGCCGATGAAGCTTTTGCCCACTTGAAAAAGATGTTGGCCACTGCACCAGTATTAGCTTCTCCACTGTCGAAGGAGCCAATGTTGCTCTACATAGCCGCACTTAACCGAGTTGTAAGTGCAGTGATTGTAGTGGAGCGAGATGAAGAGGGTAAGTCGGTGCAGAGGCCAGTGTATTACTTGAGCAAGGTATTGTCTGCCTCAAAACAGAACTACCCGCATTTTCAAAAGGTGACATACGGAGTTTATATGGCGGCAAAGAAGTTAAAGCACTACTTTGAGGAGCATCCCATCAAAGTGATATGCGAAGCCCCCATATCCGAGATAATGGGTAACAAAGATGCGAATGGCAGAATTGCAAAATGGGCAATTGAGCTAGCACCATACGCGCCCAAGTATGATAGGCGAGAAGCGATCAAATCCTAGGCTGTGGCGGACTTTTTTGTGGATTGGGCCGAGGTACAATACGAACCACCGCCGCCAGATCCGAACTACTGGAGGATGCACTTTGACGGATCGAAAACCAAAACCGGGTTAGGTGCCAGGGTTCTGCTTACCTCACCAAAGAAGGATCAGCTCAAGTACGTATTGCAGATCCATTTCGCGGCATCAAACAATGTCGCTGAGTACGAGGCTCTTGTGCATGGTCTCAAAGTGGCAAAGGAGATTGTCATACGTCGGATAATATGCTTTGGCGACTCGGATCTAATGTCTGCAAGTGTCCGGAGTGTGGGACGCCCTGGATCCAAACATGGCACTATACAGATTTCATGTGCAAAAAATCTCGGGTTACTTTGAGGGATGCGAATTTCACCATGTACCTCGCGTGGAAAACGAAGCTGCCGACATGCTGTCAAAACTCGGATCGACCCGACAGGCAATTCCACCGGGCGTAGCATTGGAGCATCTCAGAAAACCATCTATCAGGCCGTCCCCAGGAACCGATTCAATATATGTCCCGGAAAACACGGAATCCGGAGTTGAGCCCATGGACATTGACATGGGAGGTAGCACGCCGAACCCGGGGACTACCTCGCTAGACCCGGGGACTGTGCAGCGTGATCCGGCTGAAGTTATGCCGGTGGATTGAATGGAAATTGATGAGGAGATGTTCCCTGCGCGAGCAATACCAGCTTGGGCACTGCCTATATACCAGTTCTTGAAAGATGGAACGTTACCCACTGAGGAAGTGCTAGCCAGGCAAACTCAGAGGAGAGCCAAAGCTTATACTATCATCAATTCCGAGTTGTACAAACGGAGTGTAACAAATGTCCTCCAGCGGTGTGTTGACCCGGAAGAAGGACTTGACATCCTCCAAGATATACACCAAGGAGAATACGGGCATCACGCCTCATCCCGGGCCTTAGTGGCAAAGGCGTTCCGGCATGGATTCTATTGGCCAAGTGCCTTGGAGCAAGCAGAAGATCTGGTGAGAAAATGCAATGGTTGTCAAAGGTATGCCACCAAGACATATATGCCTATGTCGGAACTCAAAACCATACCAATTACATGGCCATTTGCTGTGTGGTGCTTGGATATGGTGGGCCCGTTCAAACTGGCAAGAGGAAACATGACGCACATTCTGGTCATGGTGGACAAGTTCACAAAATGGATCGAAGTGAAGCCTATAAGAAAATGTGATGGAGCTACGGCTGTGACATTTCTCAAAGACATCATCTTGAGATACGGTTATCCTCATAGTATCATAACTGATAACGGCACCAATTTTGCTGAAGGAGCATTTGCACGATTCTGCCGAGATAAGAAAATCCGACTCGACATAGCCTTGGTAGCCCACCCCGCATCGAACGGACAAGTGGAAAGATCCAACGGATTAGTGCTATCCGGGATAAAACCCCGGCTCATTGAGCCGCTGCAAAGATCAGCGGGGTGCTGGATAGAAGAACTACCAGCGGTATTGTGGAGTTTAAGAACAACTCCGAATCGATCAACAGGCTACACGCCTAGGGTCACCCAAAACACAGAAGCCGAAGTGCAAGAAGCCCGGCAAAATGATGTTGATCTGCTGGAAGAAGCGAGAGAACCGGCACTGTCCAGATCAACCATATATCAGCAAAATCTTCGATGCTATCATAGCCGGAAAGTGTGCCCCCGAGTCTTCCGGGAAGGCGATCTGGTACAGCTGATTACCACTGGCATGCATAAATTATCCCCCCCATGGGAAGGACCATTTATTGTGAGCAAAGCATTGCACAATGACTCTTACTATCTCATAGATGCAAAGCCACAGGAAAAGAACAAGGCGGACAGGTCCGGAGAGGAATCCAAGCGACCGTGGAATGTAGCACTACTTCGTCCCTTCTACACTTAGCTAAAAAGTGTATGTATCCGAGTCATCCTCATATGTCGGTATGTATGTCGGCAATGAGTTTATCAATGAAATAGCGGAGCCTCGAGCAGTAACTCGGGGACTGCCTTAATAAATGATTGTTGTTACTTTTTATGCGTTAGCTGGAATGACTCGTTTCGCTTAACCCGGATCAGTAATGTGTGAGCACCAAAAACCCAACCCTTCGACTTGCTGCTGTCCAACAAGAATTGGCTTCATGGCGAGCAAGGGAACAAGTTTGGAATTGCGTAGCACATGAAAAACTACTAAGGAAACGATCCTATTCCAGCTAACGTTTTTTTTTCGGACTAACCCCGTATTTACTTTCAAGCTATTATGTTAAATTATTTTGAGCCAATCCCCAAAGTTTCTTAGTATTGTTAAAACGATTCTTGAGGCTCGGATTCGTAAGTCGTAAAACCGAATCAAGGTAGACACGGATCGAGCCGGAGAGTTGGACGAACAAGAAAATGAAACTCGGGGACTACGCCAAAGTTAATCCGGCATACAAGCATAGTAGCAAAATATCATGTATTCAGCATACAATTGCACCCGGCATACCGGGGATCTGATAAATTTTCAAGTTTATTTCAACTAAAGAGCGGCAGGAGGAGGAAGTCCGGCGTCATCATCACTGTCTTCAATATCCGAAGCCGCATCTTCTCCATCATCGCCCGACTCATCCTCCATGTTCTCCATCTGCTCCTCCTCGCCGGATTCCAGAAAGCTCGGCCCCTCAACCCAGTCATGGACTAGAGAATATTCGACGAGGGTGTAGGCGCAAGCCTGGCGCCGAGCTACCCACTCCGGATCATCGGTCCATTTGGATCCGGTGCGCTGACGGGTGAGGAGGCTCAGATCGATTTTCTCGTACCATGAAAGGATATGATGGAGAAGGGTATCCGCTGAGGCACGCCCGGCGGATTCGCTCCAGAGGTCAAGTTGAGTCTCAATCTCCATCAGTTTGTCGGCAAGGAGTGTGATCCTTTCTGGAGCGTCCTCGCTTGGCCAGAATGTGTTGAAGATCCGGACCGCAACGTCGAGGAGACCTTTCCCATAGTTCTTAATAGTTTCCACCCGAGCTGACACGCTGACCAACATGTCCTCCATGTCTAAGGGGATGCTCTCACCATCAGGAGCAATGGGAGTACCCCCTCTCTTGGCGGAATTTGGCAACGGCAGCACTGGCGATGGCAGTACCCTCCGGAAAGTTATCTGAAAATAAGGAAAGGGAAGATGCTGAAGCAAAGGCATATGAGCCAACCCGGAAAAACTATGTCGGATAAGGGGAAGAAACTTACGTGAGATATGGCGATGGATCCGGGTCAACTCCTTGATACAACTGTCGCGTCTCTGGCGAAGTTGTTCAAGCTCAGCGAGCGCCGACCCAAGCCGGACCTCGGATTCCTTGAGCAGGTCCTGATCCTTGGAGATCTGGAGGGTAAAGCGCTCACGCTCTTCGGTGAAGTTCTGGCCAACTTTCTGGAGCTCGGTTTTGTGTTGGGCCTTCATCTTGTCCATCTCGGCCTTGAGTTTGGCTATTTCGTCGTCCTTGGTCCGGAGGAGGGCAAGCTCATCGTTCTTCTTCTTCAGCTCGGCTTGATGCTGTCCTGCTTGTTCGAGAAAATGCAGCATCATATCAGGCACGAGCACACTATCCTCAAGCGATGCTGAAATAGTGTGTTGACCCGGCAAAGCCGAGGAGTGAATGTTTGCCGAGCCAAGGAGAAGAAAGAATGGAAAACACAACAACGTTGGCCAAAAGAGGACATACCTCGGATTTCCTCCAAGTTCTTCCGCATAATCTTGTTTTCAGCCTCCACCGCAGCTGCAAAAAACCGAATAAGGAGGTTAGTCCGGCAGAAACAAACGAAACGGAGAGGTGTTAAGAGAGGAAATTACCCCTCTTTTCATGCTCCACGCCAAGTGCAACATGTTTTGCGTGCAAGATCTTGTGGGTATCAAGAAGGCGCTGAAACTCGGCGCTCCGACGATTGGTGGTTACCTAACAAAGGTATAGGCGGGTAATATTAGTTCGGTGCATATTCGAAGTGTATAAGATCCGGGCCAAGCGTAACTTAACCCGGCTCTAGGTGTGTGCATATTCGAAGTGTACGAGATCCGGGCCAAGCGGAACTTAACCCGGCTCTAGGTGTGTGCATATTCGAAGTGTACGAGATCCGGGCCAAGCGGAACTTAACCCAGCTCTAGGTGTGTGCATATTCGAAGTGTACAAGATCCGGGCCAAGCGGAACTTAGCCCGGATCTAGGTGTGCGCATATTCGAAGTATACAAGATCTGGGCCAAGCGGAACTTAACCCGGCTCTAGGTCTATGCATATTCGAAGTGTACAAGATCCGGGCCAAGCGGAACTTAACCCGGCTCTAGGTGTGTGCATATTCGAAGTGTACAAGATCCGGGCCAAGCGGAACTTAGCCCGGCTCTAGGTGTGTGCATATTCGAAGTATACAAGCTCCGGGCAAAGCGGAACTTAACCCGGCTCTAGGTCTATGCATATTCGAAGTTTACATGCAGCTACGTTGATCTTCTAAGGAGCATCCGGCCGAGTAACAAGTTACCCCGCCGGAGGCTCGGGGACTAATGGTTATTATCTACAGCATGTAAAGAAGAAACGACGTACCTCCATCATACGCCTAGCGAGGTTAATCGCCTTGGCGGCGGTATTCATCTGAGCGGAAAATTCAGCTGGGCCGAACTTTTCCGGGAGATTGTCGTTGTAGACGAACTCCGCCTTATTCCAGTTCATGACGAACTCGATGAGGCTCGGAGGGTACCGTTCGCCAGTGGCCATGTGGGGCGCCACCAAGCCCTTTGCGTGAGCTTCTTTCCTTTCAATCAGGGCAAGAGCTGGGCTAGTGTGAAGAACCATCTACTGCGAATCGGCTGGCTCGACAGGAGGATCCGTCGCTGCTGGTGACTTCTTTGGAAGCATTGACGACAAAGTTCGCTGCCCAGCCTCGACGAAGGTGGACTTGCCTTTGGTTTGCTGGGAGGATGTGACCACAGTGGATTTGCCCTTGGAAGCCACTAGAGTGGTTCCTCGCCGAGCTTGGGATGACTCGGACGAGGCGCATTTAACTTGGCACGGAGCTTTGGTGGCAGTCTTTGGAGCTGCTGTTGGTTTCTTCGGAGCCAGGACAGGCGCTGGTTCGGTGGCTGGTGCTGGAGCTGTTGCTGGTGCTGGAGTTGCGGTAGACTTGGTGGTTGCTGGTTGCGGCAATGCCAAAGTGCCGGACGCTGTTGCCTCGGCCGATCTGACCCCTCCTGATCCGAGGTCGCGTTCCTCTGAAGGAGGTACTGCGGAACCCGGAGCGGTCGCAGAGCCCTCCGGAATAGGGCTCAGTGGGCATGACTCGTCGTCACGTGGAGGGGAAGGACTAGACCGAAGAGGAGAGGAGATGCTCGATCCGCTCTGAGGGACCTCCACAGGAGCCCTGCAAGAGAAAATAATGTCAGGAGTGAAATTACCCCGATGCAGGGAGAAGTGCGTTGCGCAGTGAAAAAGAACTTACGCATCCGAGGTCTCGGCCTCCTTAGGTTTCCGGGCCCTCCGTGCTGGGGCTTTGCCTGCCCGTTTGGAGGCAGTCTTGTCTCCGACCTTCTTTTGCCTTTTGGAAGGCTGAGAAGGTTCGGAAGAAGAACTTGACGCGGATCCACGCTTCTTCTTTGACGCCACCGGAACAGGCTCGCCCGTGGCAAGTGGAGAATCCTCGTGGATGTGCCCATCGCGGTTAGCTGATGCCGGGAAGGCAAAAGAAAGAGGGACAGCCTCAACAGGTTCAATCACATCGATATCCGAGTCATCCTCATCGTCGGGCCAATCTCTAAGAGAAGAGAATTTACCGCTGGGTCGTTTGGTGGCATCGGTTGTGGGGAGGAACATCTCCTGGTCCGGCTCCTCCTCATCTGGGATTTCTCGGTCCGAGGCCCACTTAAGGGTCGGATCAGTACCATCCTCGAGGGTTTGCTGGAGAAACAGCTGAGAAAAAGGCACAAGGAGCAGAGTCAAAAATATGATAAGAACCGACACGTAATTGAACCGAAATAAGTTTACTCCGCGAAGCTTACCGCGGGAGGGAGCCTGTCACGGCAGTAATGCTCAATTCCCCACGTCCATTCGGCGGAAAAATCCTTATGGGTGGTGAAAAGAGCCTTGACCCGGTGGAAGATCTCCGTGTTGCTCAACTCGAACGAGGAGGTTCGGTTGGGGTCGCGACTGAAGCTCATATGACACAACTTGTGAGTGCGCCGCTGGAGGGGAGAGATTCGGTTGCGCACGAATGTGATCATGGCATCCTCGTTGCGCAATCCGAGCTTCTTCAGCTCCGCAAACCTTTTGTTGACTTGGTTGGACAGAGCTGTAGGTTTTTTGGCGACCTCCTCCCAGAAATTCGTGTCCGGGGGACCCGGAGCGTAGGGCAGCAACCGGATCAAGTCTTCGGTGCCTTCGTTCCGGACGTAGAAGAAGGTCCGGGCCCATCCTTTGCAGGAGTCAAGCCCGGTGACCCGGGGAAAGATTGAACTCCGGGGCGAGATCGAGGCAGCTCCAAGCTGAGTGAGCTGCTTGTCCTCCGACTCGACGTGGATGTTGGGGACGACGTTGCGACGGAGGCCGAAGAACCGGATCCACAGCTCCTTCGTGGGCCATAGTCCGGTGTAGCCTTCGATCGAGGAAACGAAAGCGGACAGAGAGGTGATGGCGTTCGCCGGGAGATGATGTGGTTGCAGGTGATAGGTCCGGACCCAGTCCCAAAAGAAATCACTCACCGGAAGGCCAAATCCCCGTTGGAAATGGGATAGGAAAACAACGAATTCACCCGGATTGGGTGAGGGGGCCAATTCCGAGGAGGGGAGACGAGCGGCGATGCCGGCGGGAATACGCCGGGTCCGGTAGAGCCAGTCGATGTCGTCCTCGCAGACCCACGAGCCGGCCCACGCGCCGCTGTCCGCCGCGTCGGCGTCCTCCTCCATCTCCTGCTCGACGATGATGAGCTCCTCCTCCGTCATCTCGATTCCGCTGTCCTCGCTGGAGCTGGCGGCGGCGGGGCTCTGCGGTCTAGATTGACGAGGACCTGTGGCTAAACAGTGGTGCAGCGGTGACTGTGGTGCGGAGGCATGGAGAAGGTGCGGCGGCGGTGCTGCTGCAACGGGCACTGGCGGTGGCTCGGTCGCGAGGAAGAAGAAGAGGAACGGGCGAGGGGGCGCGGAGATGGAAAAGTGCTAAGGAGCGTGCCCCTCCCCTATTTAACTGCCCCCAGTAATCAACGAGTGGGATCGTGCTGCGCTGGACAGCCACGCGCTGTGGCCGTGTATCACAGGCATCAGCCAATCAGAGAGAAGCCACAGCGGAGGCCGCAGAGTAAATATGATCCCATGACACGACGTGCAGTTGCGGTAAACGAGGAGACAGACGTGACGTAACCCCCGCACAGTAATCACTGACATTTACTGCGGCGGTTACTGTGCAGGCCCTTAAAATGAGGAAACGCAATGATTAACCCTTACGTGGGTTGGCGTATGAGAGAAGGAAGCAAGGTCCGGATCCGAGCCTCCGTGGTAACCCGGCCGACAAGTGAAAACTTGAAATGTGCAGAGGGAAAGTAAAACCATAGGATCCGAGCTACAATGGTAACCCGGTCGGCAAGTGAAAACATGGAACGTGTGAAGGGAACGTAAACCCATATAATCCGAGACAAGAAGTCAACCCGGAACTAAACGTCCAAAGCTTCGATACGAATGAACCTAATGTGGCCTTAGCGACCGAGGCCGCTAAGGCCGCACCAGCTTCGGGGACTAATGTTGGGGGGATAACCCCGGGTAGGGTCACTCCAGGGTATAAGGGCCGAGTTAGCCGAGGTTCGGCAAGGTCAAAGCGGGTGCTGGCCGAGTCACCTCAAGGCTGGCCGGATCATGGAGTAACCCGGGGGGGTCGCCTAACATTGTCTTGTCCGACTCAAGGAGTAAGTCGGAGATACTTGTCTAGCTTATATGCAGGAACAGGTGTGGCCGGATCAACGGTGATCCGGATCCTCGTTTGGCTTCTAGGAGAAGGAAGGAATCTCTCTGGTCAAAAAGAAGGCCCGTGCATCGGATGAGCGAATAAAGCAAGGGCAGGACCACGGATCGTGGCGACAAGGGTGACGATGCTCACGTCGGGCCGACGCTGGCGCCGCAGGTTACATCGCTAAAGCAAGTGTGACGCGGGGGAAAAGCACCCCTGTCGGGTTACTACTTTGGGAGGGGGCATATTCTTAGGAATATGCCTCCACGTATGCCCTAGGCCAGGACCGAACCACCTCTATATAAGGGGGGGGGGTTGGGGTTCTGGTAAGGGGGTTGGGTCTTCTTTGATTGGGAGCAAGGAGAATTCTAGTTAGTTGAGCTCTAGTGGATCTAGGGTTCTTGGGCTAGTTGGTAGGCAAGAGTAAGAGAGTTTCTTCTTCCTCCTCTTGTCAATACAGCTCGAGGAGCTCCTGTAATTGTGGGGATTGAACATCAATACAAAGCTTCTGTGTAGAGAATCACTCTATTATCCCTCCCTGGATTCCCCTAGCGCATATTAGTCCCCACCTTTAGCCTATCCATGGCATCTGCCGTGACACCACCACGACAGCCAAGCTTCTCGGGAACCACTCCAACCTGTAAAAGGCACGCGCGCCAGTGGATTTCACCAAGAGCTAGCCGGTGATGGACGAAGTCGAGTGATGGCAACAATCGTGGCCACTTTTCGTTCAGACTCCAAGTGTAGAGTGTTATAGCAAGCTTTTTTTCCCCACAAGGGTGACTCGAGGATTTATATCAAACTCTTGGGGAATTATTTATGGAAGTTTTATTCATCTTCTCCCTGTCAAGCAACCTTTAAAGTAAAATAATTTGTCTTGTGTCCCCAACTCCACCAAGTGGTTGTCAAGCACAAGGTTTTGTGTTAGTAATATGAAATATAATATAAAGTAAAGAGAAATGGAATAAAGTAAAGTAATGCAAAACTATATGATATGAAAGATAATAGAGTTTTTTTTGAGTTTTTATAGATGATTGCAAGTAGGAAAAGTATTTTCGTATTTTCGAAATAATAAATTGCAGAAAATATAGAAGGTAGTAATTGCAATGGAAAGGTGTTTCTTATGATTAAAATTGGACCGGGGTTCATGGGTTCACTAGTCTACTCTGTTTTTATGTTGTACTGATCATAAAACAATTCATCAATGATAAATATTCATGGAACTTCTATATATGTTTGATAAGCATTCATGTGGACATCATGTCCTAGCATAGAGATGAAACACATCTCGCTTATACTCCTCAAGAAAGGGAAACTCCATGCAATATTGAATTAAGAACAAATTAGAGTATAGCTTTAAGTAATGTGACATGATGTTTGAAATAAAAATATGCTACCTTGATCTAACCAGATTATCTCACTATCACATGATAATTACAGCATATGATTTCACTTTATCCCTAGTGAGGCAGCAAAAGAAAGGTAAAAACCAAAGTAGATCTTGAATATTGTTTGTCACAATTCAATCACTACCCCATGCTACTCCATCTAATACACACTTCTCCTCATACAAGTTCTTGCATACAAGTTGGATCAAAACTAGAAATTAAGAACGGGGTACATGATATGCATCTACCAATACATCTTACACAAAATAGGTTCCAATCTCATATATCAAATCATAGAATAAAGATCCACCACATAGGAATTACATATATGACCATAATCATATTGGGCAACTCATATGGTACTAGATATATGAATAACTAGAGAGAAATAGATCAAGCTACTGCCATAAACCCATAGTCCAGAGGTATACTACTCCCTCTTAATCATGGTGATGATGCTGGATATGTTGGATATGGTGGAGATCCCCCGGAGGCGGCTTCGGCAGAGTTTCCCCCTCCAATCTTCGCTGGACCTGACTCTATTTGGTGGTATTTTTGTCTCTGGTAACTTATGTATCAAGGACTCCCTGGGTGGTCCTTATATAGGGGTTTTTAGGTCAACAGAACTTCGTGGGCGAAAGAATCAATGCGATCGGATAGCCGAGGACGAAAAGAGGGTAGGTGGCGCGCCCACCTGCGCTAGGCACGCCACCCAGGATCTTTTGGGACTCCTGGCCCTCCAGGTGAGGTTCTTGTGCTCCATATGCTTCTCGTGGATAAATATTGACATCCCCAAAATCTCAGGTACATTTGACTCTGTATAGGTCCTGAAACATCAAAAACATTGAAAACTGTACTATCAAATTTGTATATTTTGCACATCTATAAACATGTCAAACAATAATTAATGGTGTGATAAAACAAATGAGGGATAAAACAAACCTTCAAGCACACTTTGATGAACCTAAAGAATAAGAGACTCTTCCTATAATTGGCATTGGTGTTTTATGTGTCTACTTTTATTTTTGGGCTACTTCTTAGCTTAATGCCCGACTAGAAGACTCACTTCTTAGTTTCATGTCTTCCCTTGAGATGTTTTGCATCTCGTACCGAAAGTAAGCATTGAGTACATATGGCAATCCTCCATAA
Source organism: Avena insularis (assembly GCA_023614405.1). NCBI lineage: Eukaryota > Viridiplantae > Streptophyta > Magnoliopsida > Poales > Poaceae > Avena > Avena insularis. The sequence continues at coordinate 512,658,377 of CM042690.1, forward strand.
AGAACGTAAAGTAAAGTTTTGAGCTATGTAATTCATGTCAACAATACTAATAAGGATGGGGTTCCAAGTAGCGTTTATTTCAAAAGTTGCATATGGTTTATGTGTGAAACATCTTACAAGTTGGTTGTCTCATGCAACCATACCTATGATCTTGCACTCCTCATTCTACTCAACTTAGGCCTGTCATTGTAGGATACATATTTCTTATTGAAACTGCATCACCGAGGTGCCTCTTGCTCCCTGTGTAGCTATATGCCCCCTTATGTTTCCTTAGCTTAAGAGTTAATATAATTCCATGGCCACATTTAGAAGAGGCAATATATCCACTCCAGATGAACAAGAAAAACAGACATATGAATCATCTCAACAAGGATCATCATGCTGTAAGTTTCCACCATGAGTGCCGCATGGCGCATGGCTTTGACTAGCGGTTCGGGAGTGTTTTCTCTAATCATGCCTACTCCAGTGTGCACACTTTATTTCACATTGATGCAATCCATAGGCAGAACAAACATGATTATCTTCACTCTATATTGAAAGCTTGTGCCATGACAACATGGTTTGTTAAACAAACAACTTATAAGATGTGAAGCACATAAAGTATCACCCCAAATCTTACTTTATTATGAGCATTAAAATACATGAAAAAGATGTTTTAAGAATGTTTGGAGGATTAACATACATATTGTACTTGTAAGTAGATTTTGCCATGAATAGGTGGATATGCCTAGTCTAGTTTAGGGGATTTGTAACAAGTCTTAGCTTGCATTGTGAAGGCTTAGCAAAAAGAGATCTAAAGAGTGTGCCATCTAGTTTATAATGCCAACATTTACTTTCTAACCTTCCTCCTTATGGTTGAACATAAATATACATGAACAAAGGATACAAATCAATAGGCACAAGAAAATCATACTTCATATAAAGTACTTGAGATTAAAAACTAGACACAACATGTATTTTAGCTTTTTGCTTTTATCCCCCTTTTCTTTTATTTCAAGGAATTCATATTCAACCTTAATCTCATCATGGCAAAGTTTCCTTTTAGTAGCTTAATCATAAACATTCATAATAATAGTGATGGTGGTCCTTTTATTGCAAACAAAAGTAAAATAGACAAAACGGACGCTCAAAGTTTCTACGATAGTTTTATGTTGCTCGAAAAAAAAGTTTAGAGGTTTGCAAACCGAGAGTTTAATAATTCCAGTGGGGTGCCTTGGGCATAACCAATCTTATGGGTTTCACCATCCTTTGATTGCTCTTGGTGTGATGTTCCTCTATCCCCTGTCAAAAAACTTCAACACAAAACTTTTCTCCCATCTCTTTTCTGAGTGGTGACATTAGTGGCACAAAAGCATAATAGTTGATGCATATATATCAAAGAAAAAAAATTCTTTCTAAATGTTCCATCAAGAATATAATGTTTTTACATATCCCTAGAATATAAGATGACTCATAACAATCATGTTAGGACACTCCGGAATGGTTAAAACAAAACATGACAGAATCTGTCCAGATTTTCAGCTGCAGCAAAACGAATTTATTTCGCGCACTTAGACATGTCAGGAATTTTAGAAATTTTTTTGTGCATACACAGGATGAAAAGTTTTAGATGCTGTGTAAATATGAGTGCAATAGGAGTTACAGAAAAAATCAGAAACTTCTTGCAATAAAAACTGTTCTGCAGAATTTGCTACTCCATATGTTTAACATCTTTTATAACATCCAAAATGGATTCCACTTGGTACTTTATTAAAAATTACGAAAAATAAAACTCTCTAGCTACATCAAGAGTTCAAAGCAAAAATACAAAAGAAAATAACCATGTTGCCTCCCGCAAAGCGCTTTCTTTATAGCCATATAGCTAGGCTTACTTACTTGGTTTAAGTGATATGGAATTCATGGGATAGCTTGTGTTTCTTTGCTACCTCCTTATTCCTTGGAAGGTGTTCCATACATTATACCAGGGTCGCATGGTGTGCTCATTCCAATCAAAATAACATTCAAGTTAAAACATGGTAAGAAGCAACACAAGATATGTAAATAATAAAAATGAAGTCTCACCTTTTTCCTATGCATTGATATTTTATATATGACTAAATAACAGAAAGTAGAAGCATACATTTGCATATCATCAGTAGGTGGACACAACATATAATAAATTTAAGAATAACAAGTGCACTTATCACCTCCTCTTTCATAGTAGTTGTATTCACTAGAAGCAACTCTAGCATTATAAGCATCCAAAGAAAGCAAGTTCATAGAATTTTTCATGTGAAGAGGATCATTATAACTATCATGGAATTCATTTGCATGTTTTCCTCTTTCAAAATAGTTGCTAGTACTATTTTCATTTTTATGATCATGCTTGCAATGATGATTTTCAACATAAGGTAATTGCAAACCACATATATAGTTTATAGAAAGTGCATATTTCTCCTCTATGGTTAACATAGGAGAGTTCAAGAATATTATAGGACTACTGATAACAAGAGTATTGATGACCCACGAGTATAGGGGGTGTATTGCAGTATTTTCGAGGGAAGTGAAACCCAATTTATTGATTCGACACAAGGGGAGCCAAAGAATATTTATAAGCCTTAACAACTGAGTTGGCAATTCAGCTGCACATGGAAACAATCTTGCTCACAGCAGTTTATCAGTAGCAACAGTTTTGTAGTAAGAATAGTAAAGTAACAGCAGTAGTAAAGCAAAGACAATAGTAACAAAAGCAGTAAACAGTGGGATTCGAGTGCGGTCGGCATAGGGATGGATGGACGGGCGTTGCATGGACAAGACAATTCACATGGCAATCAGAACATAGGGCAATTGCAGATAAATAAGATAAAGCACCCAAGTACTAGACAATCATAGGCATGTGTTCCATATATAGTCATACATGCTCGCAATGAGAACTTGCACAACATCTTTTGTCCTGCCAGCCCGTTTGCAGCGGGGCCTCTAGGGAACTACTGGCAATTAAGGTGCTCCTTTTAATAGAGCACCAGAGCAAAGCATTAACACTCCGTGAACACATGTGATCCTCACATCAAAGCCATTCCCTTCCGGTTATCCGATTTACGTCGCCGGGGCCATAGGTTCCGGACAACAACGTGTGTATACAACTTGTAGATAAGACCCAAAACAATACTATCATAATGAATCAATAACATGTTCAGATCTGAAATCATGGCACTCGGGCCCTAGTGACAAGCATTAAGCACAACAAGTCACAACAAAGTCATAAAGCACTAATAAAAGATACTAGGCACCATGCCCTAACAATCTGATGCCATTACATGAACGATCTCATCCAATCCCTACCATCCCCATAGCCTACAACGGGGGATTACTCACTCATAGATGGGGGAAACATGGATGGTCGATGAATATGATGGTGGAGATCGATGGAGATGGCTCCGGGGGCACTTCCCGTCTGGCGGTGGTGCCGGAGCAGAGACTTCATCCCGAATCCCCCTTCGGTGGCGGCGGCGCAGCGGAACTTTTCATGGAAAAACGTCGAACCCCCTGAAGTTTTTAGGTCAGAAGGCTTCTTATAGGCGAAGAGGGAGACCGAGGGGGTACCTAGGGCCACCACACCATGCCCTGGCGCGGCCAGGCCCAGCCCGCGCCTGGGGGTGGTGTGGCCAGCCCCTGGCCCTCCTCCGTCTCGTATTCTGGCTCCTAGAGTCTTCTGGAAAAATAGGCACTTTGGCTTTTGTCCCGTCCAATTCCGAGAATATTCATTTTCTGACTTTCCTGGAACCAAAAACAGCAGAAAAAGCAGTGGCAATCGTGGCTCTTGTTAATAGGTTAGTCCAAGAAATCATATGAAAAGTACTCCAAAGTGTGGACAAAACACAAGAAAGTGGATAAAACCAAGCATGGAGCATCAAAAATTATAGATACATTTGCAATGTATCAACATCCCCAAGCTTAACTCCTGCTCGTCCTCGAGTAGGTAAGTGATAAAAAGAAAGAATAATTTTTGAGGTGACATGCACCATCAAAGACTTGATCAAAATATTTGTAAAACATTTTCAAGAGAAACCTCAGGAACATAACATTCATTCTCCTTTAGTAAGCAAGGGGGACAATCAAATAATGTAAGGGATACAGAGTTACTCTCATTAGAAGGTAGGCATGGGTATCTAATCCATTCTTCCTCCTTTTGTTCATCACTCTCCTCCTCTTTTTCACCTAATGAGATTTCAGGTTCATCAATTTCTTCTTCCATAGGATCCTACAAGGCATTAGTCTCTTCCATTTGTGGAAAGCATCTATTAAAATATTCCAGAATATAGCCATTTTCATCCTTGTAATTATCAAAGCAAAATTTAAGTATACCATACACCTCATATTTGTAAGGTGAATCATCAATATTTTCAAGCAAACTAGCAAGTTCAAAAGCACCCTTCCAAGCAATAAATTCTTCAATTTGTTCCGCATCATAAAAGTCATAAATTCCTTTAGCATAGGAAGATATGGTATCATTATCACTATACTCACATTGAAAAGGGAGGTGTTTATACCTCTTTCCGCAACAAGACTCATCACAGCAATAAGTAACATTATAAGTAGAGCACACGTTTCTAGGAATGGTATACAATCTATCAATTTGTTCCCATAAGTGTTTCCCTTTTTGTGACAAGCGGTGTTCCTTATAATAATATATTTGATCTTCCGTGAACCCACCTTGCCAATAAGCTTCAGTTTCAAAGAAACCAACCATTGACAACAAGCATGATAAAGCAAGATAATAACAGACCAACGAAAATAACAACTAGAGTATGAACTAATTTTTTTGTATTTTTGATAAAGAAACAAGCAAACAAGGAAGAAATAAACTTAGCTTGAACAATAATGATTCCAAGTGAACTTGATAAATAAAGCTATGCTCCCCGGCAACGGTGCCAGAAAATAGTCTTGATCACCCACAAGTATAGGGGGTGTATCGCAGTATTTTCGAGGGAAGTGAAACCTAATTTATTGATTCGACACAAGGGGAGCCAAAGAATATTTATAAGCCTTAACAACTGAGTTGTCAATTCAGCTGCACCTGGAAACAATCTTGCTCACAACAGTTTATAAGTAGCAACAGTTTTGTAGTAAGAATAGTAAAGTAACAGCAGTAGTAAAGCAAAGACAGTAGTAACAAAAGCAGTAAACAGTGGGATTCGAGTGCGGTAGGCATAGGGATAGATGGACGGGCGTTGCATGGACAAGACAATTCACATGGCAATCAGAACATAGGGCAATTGCAGATAAATAAGATAAAGCACCCAAGTACTAGACAATCCTAGGCATGTGTTCCATATATAGTCAAACATGCTCGCAATGAGAACTCGCACAACATCTTTTGTCCTGCCAGCCCGTTTGCAGCGGGGCCTCTAGGGAACTACTAGCAATTAAGGTGCTCCTTTTAATAGAGCACCGGAGCAAAGCATTAACACTCCGTGAACACATGTGATCCTCACATCAAAGCCATTCTCTTTCGGTTATCCCGATTTACATCGCCTTGGGCCATAGGTTCCGGACAACAACGTGTGTATACAACTTGCAGATAAGACCCAAAACAATACTATCATAATGAATCAATAACATGTTCAGATCTGAAATCATGGCACTCGGGACCTAGTGACAAGCATCAAGCACAACAAGTCGCAACAAAGTCATAAAGCACTAATAAAAGATACTAGGCACCATGCCCTAACAATCTGATGCCATTACATGAACGATCTCATCCAATCCCTACCATCCCCATAGCCTACAATGGGGATTACTCACTCATAGATGGGGAAACATGGATGGTCGATGAAGATGATGGTGGAGATCGATGGAGATGGCTGGGCACTTCCGTCGGCAGGTGCCAAACAGAGACTTTCGTCCCCGAATCTCCCTTGATTGGCGGCAAGAGTGAACTTTTCGTGGAAAAACGTCGAACCCCCCAAAGTTTTTAGGTTAGAAGGCTTCTTATAGGCGAAGAGGGAGACCGAGGGGTGCCTGGGGCCACCACACCATGCCCTGGCGCGGCCAGGCCCAGCCCGTGCCTGGGGGTGGTGTGGCCAGCCCCTGGCCCTCCTCCGTCTCGTATTCTGGCTCCTGGAGTCTTCTAGAAAAATAGGCACTTTGACTTTGTCCGGTCCAATTCCAAGAATATTCATTTTTTGACTTTTCTGGAACCAAAAATAGCAGAAAACAGGCAGCTGGCACTGTGGCTCTTGTTAATAGGTTAGTCCAAGAAATCATATGAAAAGTACTCCAAAGTGTGGACAAAACACAAGAAAGTGGATAAAACCAAGCATGGAGCATCAAAAATTATAGATACATTTGCAATGTATCAAGTATCATCATGGAAAACTAGTATATCATTTTCATCCTCATGTATTATACATGGAGGGTTGTTAAGAGACATAGGTCCATTATCTAAAGCATTATCATATAGCATATCCGAACAAAATTCCTCATTATCATCAATAATTTTAGTAATAGCATTATTAGAAGACAAAGGTGCATCATTAATTTCATCATAATAGGAAGGTTTCTCATAAATAACCATTTGAGTTTCAATTTCCTCACAAGAAGTGCATGGGTTTTTAGCTGGACAATTATCATACCATGGGTTCTTATAGATGACAAATGAGTTTTGGGTTTGAGTGTTATTATCATTTGTTGATGGTGAAGGTGGAAGGTCCCACTCTTACTGACATAGGTACGGTTACTCGGGTACCTATGGTTCATTACCCTGGTTGTATAAAAGGCTTATGACCCAGGAAGAGTCAAGATGATGGCCCAAAGGAGCAACCGACAGAGGCTTTAGCTATATTAGGGAAGGGAACAAAGGACCGACACCATGTTGGTATTGTAATTACGTATATGTAACCTATCCGCATACAGCTTTGAGACCCGGCCTATTATATATATGACGGGAGAAGCCTAGGCAAGGGTACCGGAAAATCCCTAAGCGGTCTGTTATAGCGCGATTCACAAAATATTTAGGCAACTTTCACTCCATTGTTCTCCTAACATCCGATGAAATCCCCAACATTCTCTTTTTCGCAAAACCATAAGTCCTTCTCCATGAACATTGCCAAGATCACCCCTCGTCAATTGGTGCTGTCTATGGGAAACTTGAACGCTGGAACCATGGATTCGGCAGAACTCTCTTTTCCAAGCAGCAACCCAACAAAAGCGAATCCACACCCACCCACCCCTATGATGGTACCCGCCGAATTCAATGGCGGATCCGATCTAATCATCGGAAGCTTCCACTTCCAAGTAGAAGACCCCCAAGAATCACACCCTTCGACCCTGATTACATCAGAACCGTTGTTGGAAAAGACTGCGGTTACGGTGATACCAACATCATCTGTCGGATCCTCCATGGAAGGCACGGCGGAAACCGAAGCAGCCAAAGAAAACAAACAAGATGAGACGGTTCTGGGGACCTTGATGGTCTTTATGACAATCTCTCCTTCAGATTGGATTCTCAACTAACTCCACCATGCGGAACAAGCCCAACAAACTCTGAATCCGAGGAAAGCAGTGAAAGCATCGACTTCGGGATAAGGTGGTAGAAATCTACCCAGAACAGAAACTAACGGACTTCACTAATCCACCCGACAGTGTCTCCCTCGGTTTAGATGATGACGTCACCAGTTCATATATTACCTAGCACCAAGTATGCATGATCATCGGAGACAAGTCGACTCAGCAAGACTCCAACGGTAATCCTATTTTTAACCCTGATGATATCCTATCAAGCGACAATGCAGGAAACCATGGAAACGAAGGAAATCGCAGAAACAGGGAAGACCCAACAAACAACCGCGTAACCCCAGGAGGAGGAGAACCACCGGAGGTGAGAGGCAAACTCTCCGGCTACCAGCCGAAGCATGGCAAAAAGCAAGAGCGGAAATTTCGGGTGCAGTCCCTGTGACAGCTGATGCAACGTGCGCAGATCTACTAGCATACCAATATTTGCTTCATCTTAAAAAAATAGTCCTGCTAAGGATGCAGAGGCAGCTCGATGAAAGGAAAAGGTTAGCCGATGAATCCAGCCTGCGACGGGCACAGCTAAGCTCTACCCGAGGATCAAGGAGCATAATAGGAGGAGCACCGCCAAGAAGGGGAACATCTCGACTACATAACATCCCCGAGCAGAAAGAAGCAAACTGATCTGAGACCTGGATCTATCATTTATGTCAATAGATCAAGCATGAAATATCAAGGCAAAAACGGCTCAAGCAGCAATCATGGCCAGACAAATGTATTTGATCACAACTCAACCCTCACCCGACGATCCTCGTGCAGCCCTCCATCGCTCCGCCCTGATGAACCTCGACATGGTAGGAACATCTCTTGTGCAGGTAGAGCAAGGAACCACGCGGCAACCCAACAGATCCCCGCGCCGTCACAACAGCCCTCGGCAAGTAGGTCACACTCGAGGATTACGATCGCCACATAGGGTCCACTTCTCGGGATCAGAGCCACAGAATGATGCAAGAAACAATATTGCACAATGAAGGATCGATTGATCTAGGGAAGAGCGTAGCATCCGAACATACTATGATGGTGAAAGCGAAGAAGAACAAGAACTATGTGGAACTAGTTGCTTTACTCGATGGGTTCACAAGACTCCAGTACCAAAAGACTTCAAATTACCTCACGGTCGTTAGAAATATGATGGACTCCAAGAACCCGAAGCCCGGTTAACAGATTATCTAGCAACAGTCAGGCTACAAGGCAGCTCCAAGGCTACCGCAATGCAAAGCTTGCAGCTACACCTAACTGGCGCATCGCGCTCTTAGCTAAGACAACTACCCGAAGATTCTATCATCAGTTGGAACGATCTTGAGGACAAATTTATCAGAAATTTCCAATCCACATTCAAGCGACCCACGTCTCTGGAACAATTGCGAGCTTGTAAACAAAAACCAGGAGAGTCAATACGAGCTTTCGTTCAGCGGTGGAACATTATCAAAAACTTGGCTGAAACTATATCCGATGAAAGAGCAATCGATGCTTTCAATGATGGACTTTGTTGGCAAGAATTCATTGAAGAACTAGGGCGAATCAAACCAAATACAATTTCGCAGTTTATGGACATAGCCAATCGCTAGGCCGACAGAGAAGATGCATTACACAACAAGAGAGGCCGCTCACCCGAAGAAGACAGGGATAGGCGCAATAACGATAGAAGGCGACGAATTAACGATGGGTATAGCACACCAAGTTATATTGCAGCCGGTTTCTCTAGAGGGGACAACCGATGAAGCGATGATTACAACAATGGGTACCGCAGTAGCAGGGACGACGTCGGTGGAAGCCAGTCGCAGCAACGATACCAACCAAAAAGTCGAGATCCACCTATGTCAGCAGGACAAATGTTGGAAGGACCATGCAATATGCACTTCTACATCGACTCGACACGCAAGAGGCGATCCAATCACCTCCTAAAGGATTTCCGAACATTCTTAAAAATGCAAGATCTATGCAACGCAAGGGCAACCGAAGCAGCAAACCAAGGCTATGCTACTCCACATGGTGTTTTTTCTATCGGTGCACCACCACCACCACCGGGGCATCCGCCAGGGAGACAGCCCCAAAACACAACAAACCAAGAAGACGAGTACCCTAGATCAAAGGGAGCAATGTCGATGATCTAGAAAGGACGACCCTCTAAGAGAACACAGAAGCTGATCACTAGACAAGTGAACATGGCAGTAACAATGCCATACCCCACGCCGGAGTATCTTCATTGGTCAGAACAAGAAATAACCTTCAACAGAGCTGACCACCCACTTCAGGTGCCATGACCTGGTCAATCAGAACTAATAGTAGAGGCACAAATCAACGGGTTCGACATGAGCAAGGTTTTCTTAGATACAGGAAGCAACATTAACCTCATCTATGCCAAAACTCTATTAACCTCATCTATGCCGAAACTCTACGGGCAATGAATTGGTCCCTGATAAATCTAGCACCAACAAATACAACTTTTCATGGAATAGTTCCAGGCAAACCCGAAACTCCTCTGGGAAAAGTGCACCTCAATGTAGTCTTCGGATCGATAAGCAACTTCAGGAGCAAAAAACTGGAGTTCGAAGTCATGGACTAGCAATCACAGTACCATGCGATACTAGGACGACCAGCTTTCGCTAGATTCATGGAAGTACCCCACTATGCATACCTAGTGCTGAAAATGCCAGCCCCAATGGGGTCATAACAGTAAAAGGAAGTTTTAGCCGCTCGGATAGCTGTGATCGAGAATTCAAAAAAATATCAGAATCCTTCGAGATGGAGACACAATTTGACTAGTTGAAAATAGCGGATGAATAACTATTACACGAAGGACGTGTCCCCAGCGAGCGAACCTCGTAAGATCAGGTAAACCACGTACCCATAAAAGCTACCTATTCGGCTTCCACTCCTGGTCCCGCATAGGAAGGCATGCTCGTTGGGTTCCGTGTGAGAATTGGGGAATCGTCGAAAACTATGTCAATAAGGAAAAAGCCCAAAAGGAACTCGACGAGCACCCAGCAAAATCAAGCAGATCCGCCAACAGAAAACCCACCCAACAAATCAAGGCCATTGAGAGCAAACTCCTCGCCTCACAAACACATGGCACGTCACGGAGATAACAAAAGCAACATGGGTAGCCAACCCAGTGCTTGTCCCCAAAGGAAGCGACGACCTATGTGTATGCATCGAATTCCCAAGTATAAGCGACTCAGTAAACCAATTACTTTTCTCTCTGGTCTGCCATGTAGACACGGCGCCTCCTGTCGAAAAGATGAAGCTCCCCTCAAACCAACAAAGGGCGTGATGGAGTACCTCAAGACAGAAGCCGTAGTTTTTATTCTTTACTATTATATATTTCTATATTCAATAAGGCCAGCGGCCAGGCAAACATGCCAATGCAATGTATTCCCTTATACTTATCACTGAATCAAGAAAGTACTTCTCAGCATAACATTTCAAAGGTATACGAAGGCGATAGTAATTATGCAAAGAACACCAACTCATCAGGTCCTGTACAAAAGGATATAACATACAATAAAAATCTCGTATAAGCATACGACCTTCTTGACAAGTATGAATAGCTCTATATAGTATTTCTTCTAAAAAGTACAAAGGCATACAATGGGAGCAGAAATAGTCAGATAGCAAAGTTCGTAAAAAACTCCTCGTCTGCCTCTAGGCACCTCCAGACAATCTTAATCGCAGGACTACGAGCAGTGGCATAGTGAGGTGCCATACTAACGAGACCATCATCAGAAGGAGAAGGCAGCCCTAGCAATATGACATCCAAATCCAGTGTCGGATGGTGCGCATGCACCCAAGACAGCGCAAGCTTGGCACCCACCACAAGTTGAAGCTTTACAAAATGATGAATCCGTTCACCCTGTCGAAACTTCGCCATCAAATCAGCCAAAGTCTGAGGTGGGGGATCCCAAGGAAACACAACATTATAAACAATGACCAACGATCTACGACAGCACTCAACAAATTCCTCCACCTCAGATACGCGGTCTTGAAGCAGAGCCACGACATAAGCACGGCGGTGATCAATCCAAAAGTCTGTCTCGGAATTTTGAGAAGCAAACACAAGAGCTTGAATTCGGTTGCGCAAACGTTAAGTTTCTTCCCTCTCGCATGATCGAATGCCTACAAAACAAAAAAAGGGAGAAAGCGTTGGCATCCCACAAAAAGGGGAGCAGCAAAAAGCAAACACAAAAGGACTTACAAAACACAAAAGCGTTGTCCAAGAAGTATGCCTCAGGATCGAGGGCCTGGTGCCTTTTCGACTGAGCAACATCCACCATTGATTGAACAGCCCGAAGTTTCCCTTCAAGCTTCTTCACCTGCTCAATTTTTTTAGCATACAACGGCAGGTCTCTGTATGTACAATGGCAATCTCGGCTGCACCCATTCCAGATGAGGACGAGATTGCATCCGATGTCTGCGTAGGCGTAGGCGGAGCCGCCGGATCACAAAAAATCTGACAAGGCACACGAAAGATAGAAAATCTTCAGCATAAAATATCCACTCATATGCATATGTACGGAAATTTTCTTATCATCAAATGGAAGCATTCCAGCAATAGGATAAGTTCAATACTCATTACAGCAAAAGAAACATGAAAAACTACAAAACAAAGCTATGGAGCCAATTTTTCCAAGGACAAAGTTGCACTAGTAGAAGGAGCACTAGCTATGGGATTAGCAGGGGCAGTAGCCAAAGAAGGGGCAGCTGATATCTCCGGACCCGACCTTATGCCTGATGGCCCAAAATATATCGAGCTCGCTAGGGAACCCCAAGAGGAAGGTATGATGAGCACAGCAGCAAGTTTTCCCTCAGTTATGAAACCAAGGTTATCAATCCAGTAGGAGCAAGGAAACACCTCCAAGGTGTTGTTAGCTGAACTTTGGCAGGGCGCACTAACGCTGCCAGCAGCAATGTGGAAACATGCACAACACAACCACAGAACTCTGCCCCCAACTTACAGTGAGGTTGTCAATCTCACCGGTTTTGCTGAAAATAAAGGATTAAACGTATTGTGTGGAAGACATTAATAGTTTGTAGAAAGTAAACAGAAAGCAGTAAATAGTTGTAGATTGATGATAAAAGAAAGGACCGGGGTCCATAGTTCACAAGTGGTGGCTCTCCTTAAGATAGATGACATTTTGGGTGAACAAATTACAGCGTGGGCAATTGACAAACATCGAGAAAGCAATCATGCATATACTACTCATCTTGACTCCTTTGAGACTTGATTGGGCATTACAATATTATACATAGACCGTAATCCAACTGCGTCTATGACTAATAATACACCTTCAGGGTATCATCCGAACCCCCTCCAGTATTAAGTTGCAAGCAACAGATAATTGCATTACACATTGCGTGTAAAGTAAACAATACGATTGTTCTATGAACAAAGGATTGTTGTTTTCTCCCTAGTAGCAACAGTACATCTAGTACCTTAGAGATTTCTGTCACTTCCCCAGATTACTAGAGGCATGAACCCACTATCGAGCATAAATACTAACTCTTGGAGTTGCTAGCATCTACTTGTCCAAGATAGCTACTAACAACAGAATACATGCAAGATCACAAATAACAAACACATGATAGAATCAATAATCAATCTGAAATAGCATCTCAATATCCATCGGATCCCCGCAAACACAACATGTAGGAATTACAAATAGATGATCTTGATCATGAACGGAGCTCACAAGATCTAAACATGATAGCACAAAGGAGGAGAACCAGCCATCTAGCTACTACATGGACCTGTAGTCCAAGGATGACCTACTCACGTATCACACCGGAGGCTTGCATGGTGATGAATAAGGCCTCCAGGGTGAATTCCCCTCTCCGGTAGGGTGCTGGGAAGAGCTTCAGATCTCTCCCGATCTAGGGATGGAGAAGACAGCGGCTACAGACTCTTTCGTGGAATTTTGATCGGGTACTTAGGGTTTCTGTATCGGAGGCATCTTATAGGCGAAAGGGAAGGCCGAGGGAGCGCCGGAGGCGGCCAAACCACCCCCTGGCGCGGGCCAGGCTGGGCCGCGCGGCCAGGTGATGTGCCGCCCCCCTGGCCCCTCTCCGTCTCATATTCTGGCTTCGTGTGTCCCTCGGTGAAAAACTGACTTTGGCTTTTGTCCCGTCCAATTCCGAGAATATTCATTTTTTGACTTTCCTGGAACCAAAAACAGCAGAAAATAGGCAGCTGGCACTGTGGCTCTTGTTAATAGGTTAGTCCAAGAAAGTGTATAAAAAGTACTCCAAAGTTGGAACAAAACATACGAAAGTAGATAAAACCAAGCATGGAACATCAAAAATTATGGATACGTTAGCAACGTATCAACATCCCCAAGCTTAACTCCTGCTCGTCCTCGAGTAGGTAAGTGATAAAAAGAAAGAATAATTTTTTAGGTGACATGCACCATCATAAACTTGATCAAAGTATTTGTAAAACAATGATAGCTGGGATCATAGTACTTCAATCATAACATGAAAGATAAAGCTCTAACAATAAGACAAAGAAACTATGTTGCAACATGAAAAGGCACAAACAAAAGATTCATGAATAAAAATGCTTTGCAAGATGTTTGTTTGTTTCACATAAAGAAAACATAGCATAGTAGCATTCAGCTTGTCCCTCATAGAGTAGCAAACATAAATGCATAGGACACCTTCAAAGTTCATAAGAGTGACTAGATACAAATAGTTTAAAACAAGCAATATCAAAGTTATGCATCAATCAACAAGTCTTGGGACAAAGCACATTGAGCTAAGAATGGCCACTATGCTCTCAAAATAGGTGCATAAAGATAGAAGGTGGAGACTCAACATAAAAGTAAAAGAAAGGCCTTCATAGAAGGAAGTAGGGATTCAAGTTTCATAAAGAGCTTCCAAAAATTATGGTACTTAAGTACATGTGTATCATAGAGAACCGCTTAACTGGTACCCTTGCTGATGATACTAAGAATCCCCATATCAAAATGACAAGGCAAGCAGACAACGAGCATCTCAGCAATCTTCTTATTTACCATGGGAAAATGGTGCTTTTTTCTCTCTTTCCTCTTTTCTCATATCTCTTTTTTTTCTTTTTTTCTTTTTTTCTCAATATCTGACTCTTTTTTTATAAGAAGAATGCTTCATAGACAGCTCATTATGGTTACGCTGCAGGTTTCCACCATGACAACATGGATTAGACCAGCGACCCAGGCGTTTCTCTAACACACATACATAACTCCATGGACTTACAAGCTCCCCTTTCATTTCACATCGACGGCATCCATAGAAAAAAGAGCATGATATCAACTAGGTACAAAGTACACGTGCAATGTTGAAAGGGTTCCCCATGACAGCATGGTTCTGCTAATCCCCAACATATAAGTGCAAGCATATACAACATAGACGACACAATGGTTCAAGTTTATTAAGGGCAAGAAAAGTAAAGTGTGCCATCAAGTTCGTGAGAGCTTTAATCACTAGTTTTCTCATAACAAGTTTAATTCGGAAGGTAGATAAAAACATGAATATACTTGGAATAGCATATGCTAATAGGTAGGTATGGTGGACTCTTTGGAATAACTTGGTTTTAGGAGTTGGATGCATGAGTGGAACTCATACTTGGTTATGGAGGCTAGCAAAAGACTGGGAGCGACCAACTAAGAGAGCAATAATGGCCATAATCATGTAAAGCGACAAAACATCATTAATCAAAGCATAAAGTGATACTACAAGTTGAAAACTAAAGGATCATAAAGGCTTATGGTGACTTGGGATAGTCATAACATGGTGTGAGCATGTGCCAAGTCAACCCAAATAAAGCCTCAAAGGAGAATACCACAATACTATGCTTTAATATGCTAAAACAACGCATGATTCTTCCAAGGCACATTAAGCAATCTCAATTGTTTATAACATGTCATGCTACATCAAAGAATACTAAGCATAAAGCCAAAACAATATCAAGCATGGAATGATAAAGCATAGGCCATAGTCAAAAACAAGCTCTCTTTACTACTTAAGCATGAACTTTCCTACTCTTTTCCAATCCAAACCAAACTATTTGAAAACCAATGTATGAAAGAGGGGGTCTAACCAATTTATTCAAGCAAACTAAGAAAACCAAGGAAACAAAAATGAAAAATACGCTCCAAGAACAACACAACTGTGCAAGAAACAATAAAAATGGAGTGTTTGGAAGAAACCTGGGATTTTTATTGATGAAGAAGGGAATGCCTTGGGCATCCCAAGCTTTGACGCTTGTACTTCTTGGATATTTCTTGGGGTGACACGCGTGGCATCCCCAAGCTTGAGCTTTAGTCCATTCATCATCTCATTACATCATTCTCTCCATACACCTGAATTTTTTGCTTCATATAAAACTTCACACAATCTTTATTAGCAACATTAGTGCACTCAAGAAAATAAGTATTTGGATTCAGTTCCAACACAAATAAAACTTCCATTAAAATACAAGCTACTGTAGCACTTCCCTCAAAAAGCTCAATTCCCCAAAAGAACTCGAAAAGGAACCAACAAGAAGCAAATACAAATAATGGCAGAAATCTATCAAAACAGACCATCAGGTAAAAACTAATTTTTTCGAAGACCTTATGTTGCTCAAATCAAAAAGTGTTGAACTAATGAAAGTTAGATAACAACCTGGGGCAGAAGCACAGAAATTCACACCTCAAAACAACGTACAAAGATTTTACACGAATTTTTACGGTGAAGCACAGAAATCTGTTTCGGGACAGCAACTTTCCCAATCATTACTTCTCTCTCATTAGAGGTTACTCTTGGCACAAAAAGCAAATAAAAGGATAAGGAGCGGTTATTACTGTAGTAATAACTTCCAAGACTCATCTAAAACTTTTGGGTTATCTCCCAATAAGTACTTTTCTTTAACGCCTTTAAGTTAGGCATAAGAAGCAAGAAAAAGAATCAAGTGTTCTGAAATGAAGAAGCATTAAGATTGATACCAAAAATATCTTCAACAAGGCAAGGTATCTCATCCAAATAAGTTCTAGAGGATCCTTTCTCAATACTCTTGGGTTCACTATTTTCATCAAACGGGTTTTCAGGAACAATCCAATCAAGATTCTTTTCCATGGCTTCATGCATTGCTACAAGTTTGAAAGGTATTGGTATCTTAATTTCCTCCTCATTAGGTTCGGTTTTGTTCATATTTTCTCGTGTACCAATAACATCTACACATGAGCCTAGCATATTAAAACGATCAAACACTTTTCTAGCTTCCTTAGCAACATCATAGAATTCTTTAAGCAAGGTTTCCAGAATAAAATCTCTCTTTTCAGGGTCCTCAATTTCCTTAAGTTTAAGAAACATTACTTGCATTAAGGGGTTAAGGTTATAAAACCTAGCTTCCAACATGTGAACTAAAGAATCTCCAGCAATTTCATAATTTGGAGCAAGCTTTGCAAGGGATCTATCCTCAATATCCTCATGCTTACTAACATGATTAAATAATTCTTCAATATTATCTTTTCCAATTATAGAGCCACTACCTATTGAAAGGTCTTTCAAAGTGAATTTAGGGATCAACATGGTGAGCTAAGAAAGAGGTAACAACTATAGAAAGACTTAATTTTTTTTGTGTTTTTAATAAAGAAAGCAAACTTGTAAAACTAATTTTTTTGTGTTTTTGATAAAAAAACAAGCAAACAAAGCAAAAATAAACTAAGCAAAACAAAAATAACAAAGTAAAGACATTGGTTATGAGGGACTCCCCTTGTGAAGATGTCCTTGACTCCCTCGCAACAACGCTAGAAGAAGTAACTTTGATGGCGCGTGGTTGACGTGGGAGTTTCTTCTTCTTCGTTCCCCAACAACGGCGCCATAAAAGTGCTTGATGGCCCAAAATATATCGAGCTTGTTGGGGAACCCCAAGAGGAAGGTATGATGATCACAGCTGCAAGTTTTCCCTCAGTTATGAAACCAAGGTTATCAATCCAGTAGGAGCAAGGAAACACCTCCAAGGTGTTGCTAGCTGAACTTTGGCAGGGCGCACTACCGGTGCCAGCAGCAACGTGGAAACCTGCACAACACAACCATAGAACTCTGCCCCAACTTACAGTGAGGTTGTCAATCTCACCGGTTTTGCTGAAAACAAAGGATTAAACGTATTGTGTGGAAGA
The DNA here is from genome assembly GCA_023614405.1 of Avena insularis. Taxonomy (NCBI): domain Eukaryota; kingdom Viridiplantae; phylum Streptophyta; class Magnoliopsida; order Poales; family Poaceae; genus Avena; species Avena insularis. Next base: position 512,676,061 of record CM042690.1, read on the forward strand.
AAGTAATAGTTTGCAGAAAGTAAATAGAAAGCAGTAAACAATTGTAGATTGATGATAAAAGAAAGGACCGGGGTCCATAGTTCACTAGTGGTGGCTCTCCTTAAGATAGATAACATGTTGGGTGAACAAATTACAGTGGGGCAATTGACAAACATCGAGAAACCAATCATGCATATACTACTCATCTTGACTCCTTTGAGACTTGATTGGGCATTACAACATTATACATAGACCGTAATCCAACTGCGTCTATGACTAATAATCCACCTTCAGGTTATCATCCGAACCCCCTCCAGTATTAAGTTGCAAGCAATAGATAATTGCATTACGCATTGCGTGTAAAGTAAACAATACGATTGTTCTATGAACAAAGGATTGTTGTTTTCTCCCTAGTAGCAACAGCACATCTACTACCTTAGAGATTTTTGTCACTTCCCCAGATTACTAGAGGCATGAACCCACTATCGAGCATAAATACTAACCCTTGGAGTTGCTAGCATCTGCTTGGCCAAGATAGCTACTAACAACGGAAAGCATGCAAGATCACAAATAACAAAGACATGATAGAATCAATAATGAATCTGAAATAGCATCTCAATATCCATCGGATCCCCGCAAACACAACATGTAGGAATTACAAATAGATGATCTTGATCATGAACGGAGCTCACAAGATCTAAACATGATAGCACAAAGGAGGAGAACCAGCCATCTAGCTACTACATGGACCCATAGTCCAAGGATGACCTACTCACGCATCACACCAGAGGCTTGAATGGTGATGAAGAAGGCCTCCAGGGTGAATTCCCCTCTCCGGCAGGGTGCCGGGAAGAGCTTCAGATCCCTCCCGGTCTAGGGATGGAGACGACGGCGGCTACAGACTCTTTCGTGGAATTTTGATCGGGTACGTAGGGTTTCTGTATCAGAGGAATCTTATAGGCGAAAGGGGAGGTCGAGGGGGTGCCAGAGGCGGTCAGACCACCCCTTGGCGCGGGCCAGGCTGGGCCACGCGGCCAGGTGGTGTGGCGGCCCCTTGGCCCCTCTCCGTCTCGTATTCTGGCTCTATGTGTCCCTCGGTGAAAAACTGACTTTGGCTTTTGTCCCGTCCAATTCCGAGAATATTCATTTTCTGACTTTCCTGGAACCAAAAACAGCAGAAAACAGGCAGTTGGCACTATGGCTCTTGTTAATAGGTTAGTCCAAGAAAGTGTATAAAAAGTACTCCAAAGTTGGAACAAAACATAAGAAAGTAGATAAAACCAAGCATGGAACATCAAAAATTATGGATACGTTAGCAACGTATCAATGCCCAGAAGTAGCCGCGAGTATTTCTTGGCCCTCTTAATGAAAGGCTTCGAATCAACTGCTTGGCCTCTAGAGTTGACTCGGACAGAGGAGCTAACCTTATCCCAGTCGACCTTCTCGCCGTGCGCCATCGCTAATGCCATCAAAGTTTTGGCACCGCTCTTCGATTGCGTCACGCTATAGCCAATAAGAGGGCTTGGATCAGCACCAAAAATAGCGACGAGGTCGTTTGAATTAGTAGGTAGTTCCTTCGATGGAAAAACTTTGGCATGTGGTCTCTTGAAGGCATGGCGTGAGCGAACAAGGAGGTTGCGCGCACAAACACAGTTAGCCTACAAAGTGCTAACAACATCTGATAAAGGATCAACCTTCTTATCTTCATCCACCAACGAATTCTGGCATGTCAGCTCTACACATACCAAAAAAGGGGGAATAATGCAGAAGCCAAAAAAGGGGATTGAAACAAAAAAATCCCATGCCAACAGAAAACTTACGAGTCAAAGAAAGATTGAGGGTCTCCAAGCGGTTCTAAATACTTTCATCTCGAATGGCAGCTTGTTTGGCCTTCTCTGAAGGAGATATGCCCTAGAGGAAAATAATAAATAGGTTTTTATTGTCATATCTCAATTAGTTTATAATAGTTTCATATTGTGCTATAACTGTATCAAGTAGAAACATTGGTACAAGTTTGGTATTAAACAAACAAGTCCCTAGTAGCATCTATTTATACTAGTTCGTTGGTCATGAGGATGATCTGGGTTTCAAGATCATGGGCATTTATGCCAATTTACAAAAGGGTCATATCATTGGAGAATGATGTGATGGACATTCCTCGAAGGATTGCGACACGGTCAAGTCATATAGTTCATTGTTGCAACAACTAAAATTTAGACTCCTTTTCCTTAGACCGTGAGTTCATATTACTCACTATTTCCTGAGGCTGCTTTGACTACATCAAATGTCATCTGTTAATACGGTGGCAATAAAGGTGTATGTTGGGTATTCCAAAGGAACAATAGATGACATGTGACCACAAGACCGGGATTTGTTCACCCACATGACGGGTAAATATACATACGGCCGGCTTGGTGTGATTGCATCCATAAATGTTACAACATGTGACTCGGTCACGGGGATGTAATATCACGGTAACAAGTAAACCAAAACTTGTTGGTAACAAGATTGAACAAGGTATGTGGTACCAATGATCGGATATCGGACAAGTTGTATCAAGAAACAAAAGAAAATTGGATGCTACATTTACCGGTTCAAACGACATTGTCATCAGGAATGCATAGGGGTCACATGGGCATCCGTGGTCCCTCTGTTGATCATTGATATAGATCATGTCTAGAGCATTCTTGATCCATGAGGGGATAAAAATTAAGGGTACGATGAGAGTGATCATCCGTAAGATGGAATCACAGTAGAGAAAGAGAAAGCTAGAATTGTTCCGTAGAGAGACCCGAAGTTGTTCGGAGAAAAGAATAAAGGAAAAGACCGGAAAAGTGTTTTCAGATAAATGGGAATTTAAATATACATTTATTATATGTTAATTATGAATTAATATATTCTAAATAATATTTAGATTAAGATTTATAAAAGAAACTTTCATATTAGGCCAAATCCCTAGAGGGAATTAGCCTAGAAGAAAAACTGCAGAAAAAGAAAAAGGAAAACAACTGAAGGTACATGTGGGCGGTGGATAATGCCTGTCGCACGGGGCAGACAACAGCTGGCAGCCGCTCAACCAGGACCAATGGGAGCTCGCGGGGAGCTGGCTGGCGGGATGCACCGCTAGGCCACGCTAGGACAAGCCGATCCACCCAGGCTGGGCGGTCGCTACCGCTCGCTGTCGCGCAGGCGCGGACTGGGCCGCGGCCGGCCCACCCGGGCTAGCTCTCTTGGCCGCTGCATGATCGAGCGCTAGGCCACAGGGCACACCGGCCCACAAGCCGTTGGCTACCTCTCCTGCCTATGCTGCTATTTGCCTATTGGGCTGCGCTGATTCAGCCCATCCGGCTGGGATGTTTTTCCAGCCCTTTTTCCTTTATTATTTATTACCACATGGGGCACCTAAGAGGGAGGGCACACCTCCCTTAGCCTATATAAAGGGGTGCCCATGGGTGGGATTAAAGACACCAATATTTTGGAGAATTCCTTTGGTTGACTTTCTCCTTCCCTCTCTGGTCTCCATGCGTTGGCACGGTCCTAAGTAAGGACTGTCCGTGCAAGATACGACACACCTACAGCACGTTGTTGCGCTGCAGGGGTTCCTAACCGGATATCAACTTCCGCACTCCCGACGGGATCGGGGAGCCAGAGGTGTCATCGTACACTGGATGTGTACAAAGACACGAGGTGCAACACTTGGAGTATTTAAATGTCGTGAGCCGGAGCTGTTGCACGATGAAGAAGGAGCAAGGGGTGACCCGCGAGGAGCTTCACGACCTAGAGGTCAGCCACGGGATCGACTACTTAAACCATGTTCCTCTCGAAACGTTAACCGCGTACGGTCTACAAGGGTATATATTCTGTATGCTCAGCCGAAACCGCATTACTACATAGATAGATCTTGAGCAGTATTAGGCGGTTCCAACATACGATTTTTTTGTTTTCTACTCCGGAACCCCTTCAGTGGTACCAGAGCGGATCTATGCATAGGAGTGTTGTACGGCCAGTACGCACAAGTATTATGCGGGTATTGATCCCTTAGTTGTTACCCTCTAACGTGTACTTGTTTATATCACGGTATTGTTTGATGAAGCAGCCTGGACCGACCTTACGTGTATTCGTACGTGAGACCGGTTCCATGATCAACATATGGCTTGTACCGTATAAGTGGCTAGCGGGTGTTTGTCTCTGATTCAATAGTTGATATAGCATTTACAACGGAGGGCCCCGAAAGGGGTGTAGTAGAGACAACTACTGGATCCATGTTGTGGTTCGAAAGTTCATAGTTTAGAAACGGTTCAATTGCGAAAGCCCTAACAACTACGTAAAACTTGCAAAAGATAAAGTAGAGGCGTCTAACTTTGTTTTGCAGGAGGGCATGTGTTATGATATGGTATTGGTCGTTGCGAAGGTAAAGTAGTTTACTTTTCTGTTACTAAGTAGTATAGTAATAGTCATCGTTCCGATGGACGACCTGGTGGTGGCGTCGTGGACTTGGCGTCAAACCAAGGGCAAGATGGAGATCATGCCGGAGCGCTCGATGGAGATCAAGGCGCAAGAAGAAGGACTGTAACAACCCAAATTCAGCAACCCTGCTTAGTTGTTCAGAATGCAAAAATCAGGGGGAACAAAACCTTTTTCTTATTTAGTGATACAATGTTTGCTTGCTTGTTTGTTGATGCTTATGCATTGAGTGTGCAGCAAATGATATACTCCTTACCTCAACCTCAGTTGACAAAAGCTATTTAACAAAAACTGTCTTGGCTTATGTTTCACATTCTCAAATGTTCTGGCATTTCAAAAACCTGAGCCAAGATACCTTGCAACCCTAAAACTATTTTTGTAGCTTCTATTGCTAAAATTATGGAGATCTATAAGATATAATCTCTTTATGTTTTCAAGACAGAACCTTCAAAATACTCTTCCCTCTAAGGTTTCTCTAAAACCTTTTTATAAAACCTTTGAACTCCACACTTGGTAGATGTACCAAGGACCTTATATTATTCAAAGTACAACCTTTCAACCTACCCATCCTCACCTCAAGCTAAGCTTGATGGTAACCCTAGTAGTATTAGAGTTGCTTGTAAGATGAGTTGCTTTGATCTGTTAAGATGATTTGCCTTGATCTGTCGTTTAACTTGTTTGCCTAGGAACTAAAGTGAGCTACCCTAGGAGATCATCCTCTAGGATCTAGATAATTTAAGATCACCAAACCTTAAGCAAGAATACAAGATGGGTCTGATCTCTAGACACTAGGTGATCATCTAAAACCCTTAACCAGATCCATTCTGAAGTGATCCATTCTAGAAGTTTCCAAGTCACTAAAGACCAATATCAAGCATGGATATATTCTACTCGATCTACACATCAACATCATCCACTTGATGATGCTTTGATACCTTTCAACCCATCAAAAACATCCCCACTCATATTCCAGTCAAAACCCTAAATCTGTTAAATTTGACTAAGTCGAGAAACTGTTTCAACACCACTTCTTTGAATGCCCCTCTTTATCAAACCTGGTGCATTTTTGGTAATGAACTTGAACCATATTGTAGACCATCATAAGGAATACGAAGGCCCACTCTTGCCCTTGGCTATACCATCTTCCCACCCACTTGTTCTTGATGGTTTTGCAGGCAAGAAAATAACAATTCCTGCAAATCTTATCAACTAGCCTACTTTCATAGAAGCTCACACCTTCATCATACCTTCTTCGGACCACTTCTTTGCAGGAGTGTGTTGTACTCATAAAGCTCTATCAATACCTACTTCACTTGTTTCAATTGGATCATTGTGCTTCCAAAACCCACAAGATTTTGAAGCCTATTAGATCATCTGCTTTGGCACTCTTATTTTATTCAAAGTTTGAAACCAATTCTAGGAGAAATCAAGCATGATCAAGCTCAACTTATTGTACCATGGTGATCTACATCACTTGGTCTATCGATCCATATATTCCATACCCCATGGGGAGCTTTGAGCTCCAAGATACAACCAAGAATTGGTGGTATAAAAATAATAATGTCTAAGATCCTATATCTCTTGCTTTCCTTCCAAATCAAGTTGGAATTCCAAAACCCAAGCTTAAATTTGGTAGAGACAACCTGTGGACATCATCTACCTTGGATCTAAAGATTTATAAAATAATATCAATAATTGTTTTGGCCCAAAAACAATTAAATCCTTTCTTTTACAAAAATCTAAAAACCACCTCAATAAAGGAAAGATTGTTTTTCTCCAAAGCACACCCCCCAAATTAAGGCACATTTGAGGCCTATATATCATACCCTATCCTCCCGCTTCAAAAATAATTATTCTTGAAGATTTTTAATAATTCTTTTTGTCCTTTTTCTTAAATGGCAGAAATAAGAAATAATCGCTTCAAAATACTTTTCCCTTCAAATAAATTCCAACAAAATTCCCCAATGTGTGATATGGTATTTAGGACCATCTCACATCAAAAACCAATCATGTCCAATGTAAAGATATCAAATAAGCTTCTAGAAACTACTTCTGCACTTTTTGAATAAAGGGATTTAAGTGGACTAAAACTCCTTGGAAAAATCTCAAAATAATTCATAGAGAGGTACCTTGACTATATCTACCCACCAGTACCACTCCTACATTTTATAAAGACTACATCTATGTACTTCCTTAATCACCCTTGTTTTGACCAATTATGCAAACTAATCAAAATTCACTAATCAAACCACCTCCAACCATCATCAAAGCTTGACCAGCACTTCTCTCCAGCACCTGTCACCCCTTGGTCGTGTACCACTATAGCAGCAGCCTCTCCTTTGTCCTATACCTCTTGGAAGCTTAGAGAGAGTGAGAGAAATAGCATATCCCTTAAGTTCTTGGCAAATAAATGCAGCAGTCTCAATAGGCTCCCTCTCCCTTCCTGGTCGAGCTGCTGGACCCACAGCAGTGCCTCCACCTCCCCTCTCACCCAATGGATAGCCCTAGCCCTTCATCCCTCCACTTTATCCCTATGACCGAAATAAAGAAGGAGAAGGAAAGCTGGCAGTATATGACCTCTCCAGCCCTCCCCTTCTCTCTAGTGGCCCCACACCATCCTCTCCACCGCCTCCCTCGACGAATTGGACGCGCAACCCCTCTCCAGCTTGAGCCTAAGCCCGGTGCACCATAGACAGCCCCATCCCTAGATATAAGGCAAAGCTCCACCCTAGCACCCCTTCCCTGGCTCATTTTGCTCCCTCCCCCTCCACTTCACACCCTCAAGAACCCCTCCTACCCCTCTACCTTGTCCTGGCTAGAAGAAGGGAAATGAGAGCTCTCAGCCTCCTTAGAAAATATCGTGTAGCTCCTCCACCCCTGCTCCTCTCCCTTTACATGTTGTACCATCGGAACCTCCTCACTCCTCTGACACTAACCATGCCCTTTTGCTCTCCATGCAGCAACCCTGGAGACCTTCCTGATGGAGCCCAAAACTTGCGCCGGCGAGTCTTGCGTGAACAACTTCCTCGACGATGATCCCCACCTTTTCGCCCTCTCTATGGCCACTGTGGTGCGCCGTGTCACCCGGACCCTCCCCAGCGCCTCTCCCGCCCCGAGGTGAGCTCCCCGTGCCCTCTCCGCCCTGTTTAGGGTTTCCCCTCACCGTCGCCACCTTGGAGGAAGACGACAACCGCCCGCCGTCGATCAGGTCCTAATCGGACGACCCAGGAGCCCCGATACCGCTTCGTCCCCCATGGTCCCTGACTGCCGGGCCCCGCCGTGCATGGTTCAAACGCGGCCTCCCGCACGTGGACTCACCTGGGTGGGCCGAATCCGCCCCACTAGCCCGTTTCCCTTGTGGAATTTAGCCCAGCTAGCGCCCAACCCCTTTTATTTTTGAATTCATTTTCAGATCTATTAACTAAGCAGTTGTTTTAAATCAGAATGAAATTGTGAAATGACCCAAATTACCTAAATCTATTTTTTCCTAGATGCATGTATGTTTTCCCTAACACACAGTACCCTTGGTTAGCTTAGTTCATGTAAATATCAATTATATAAAGTCAATTACCAGAAACTATCTAAAACACTACTTAAATCCTACTAGTAGTTTTAGATTTCTGAATGTATTAAAACCTCTATGTGCTAAAAGGTAACACATGTATATTTCATATCACCTTGGCCCCTTACTAACTTGCTTCGTGGTTTGTCCATAACAAAATTAATAAAAACAGGACTAATTTGTCCTTAGGAATTTCTCTAGGCCAAACCAAAAGTGGTATTAACCTAATTCCAACTCCCAGAACACATGCACACCAACATCCTCGAAATCCTAGGAGCCCGAAATTTTACAAGCCCTGGATGATTTATTATGAATTAAACTATTATGTGTATGTTTAATTCACTAAATAAATCACTCCAGTATTTATGTATACCCACAAATAGTAATTCCAATTTCTACAGAAAGGTATTCAAAGTACCTAACATATTTCTTTCGAATCATATCAAAAGCTTCTGTAGAATTAATCTGGTGAAAAAGACAAAACAGCTACATAACTGACTTTGGGAATTTCCTGAGGGCATTCTGGTAAATATTTTGATATGATCCCAACTCTCAGTGAATCAGTACATTAAACGCTAAACATCCGCCCAAGGAAATAATTTTTGGACTCACAGAACTCTTCTAGGGAATTATCTCCTAAAACTAGAGTATTTCCCACTATAAAATTCATTACAAATCAATGGAAATTTGATAAATTAGTGAAACCACTTTTGTTGGTTTCATTTGATCAATACCTATCTGATGGTATCATATTTGCATGTTGAAATCATATAGAACCTAACCTTGGTTTAAAAACGCTTAAGTAAGTAGATTTGGCTTCCCACTCCATTAAAGAACACCACAATTGCTCTTCAAGCATTTCCACTTGCCCAAATCCAACTACTCAAAACCTACTGAACTCTACATTTGTATTGTTCATTGTTTGTTGTATGCTTTGATGCTTGTATGCCTTGTATTGAATGTGGTATTATTTGTTTACATGTGTGCTCAATGACGACGATAGATACGATTGTTTGATGATGAGAAGAAGAGATCTTATTATTATTGGTATTGGTATTCTTGGTTATATAAAGAAGAAGTCCAGGGACATCCCACTGGTCACAGGCAAGCCACCCTTCTTGAATTCTGATACCTACCCTACTCCTTTTATTACATGTTTGTCATCTCCTTTATAAATTACATTACTATCAGCATGTCTTGTTTTATAAATACTGCGCTAATGACTTGGATCCTCCAAGTTATGACTTGGTGTCCCTCATGGCACCCACCCTGATGTATACCTACCATTTAACTCCCTTTAGATCGAGGTTATGATGATTAGCATCCTACCCCGTTGGGAACTACGGATTTATTTTATGAATAAATTGTTTTGGGATTTACCCTACTACAAATGTTTCTAAAATGCTTTGTAAAACCCTTGGGAAGGGGCATCGTTCCCAAGTGGAGTTTTTAACTAAAACAATGGTGATGATGAGAAGTGAGAAAAGTGGACAAGAGAAATAGAAGGGATGTTCTACGCCTTTTCTAGAACAATTTATCCGTGCAACCACATTACCCCAGGAGCTAGGGCTTAGCTCGTAGTTTGTTGTCTTTAGCCAGGGCAGCTTGTACACTGCTAATTGGGAGAAATCCCTTGAACTCCGGGTGGGATCTAGAACAGATCTACGGATCTAGGGCCTGCAGCTTGCTTTGGTGAGTTGTCGGTGCAACAATTGGGTCTCCCGCGGACGGTATGACTTAGGTAGTATGGAAGGAAGTGGAGTCACCAAATTAAGGTATACGCCAAGCTGCGGTTTGGGTATACGCATGTACGAAAGACAGGACTATGGTCGGGTGCCACATACTCGTTGCCGGGGAGAACAAACCCAAATGGAAAAGCCACCTTTGCTAGGGATGACAAATGAAAGGTTAGGTTTGATTATCCGAACCCCCATCTACCGTGTGTAGTGGGTCGTGGTTGTATCCCGGCGGATGTATTGATTCTTGTGGGTAAAGTGCACAAACTCTACAGAGTATAATCTATTCAAATAGCTGTGTCCATGGTCAAGGACGGTTGGAAAGGTGATGGCTAGGAGTACCCAAATGGTGGTCTTGGAAAGATGGATGGCTGAGAGGACCTGAATTTAAGGCTTTGTTTTGACCAGAGATGGTCAAAGATATTAAAAAGGGGTTTTTCTCTAAAACTGTTTTCAAAAAGGTTTTCAACAAGGATATGGAGGTATCCCGATTTATAAAATGGAGACATGTTTTCAAAACTCTTTTCAACAAAAGATATAGAGATGCCATATCTCCAAGAGAAATCGAGGCTTTTCAAAAACAACCCTAGATAGAGCTATCTCACCACAGCCCAACTGCATTATCTTGTTTAACTTATCATGGTGGTTTGCGAGTACATTCAAAGTACTCACTGGCATTGTCCCTGTCTATTTATTTGGCCAGACTTTCAGAAGCTAGAAGATGGAGGGATAAGGAGACGTCTATGCGAGCTAGGCCGTCTTCCCAGTCAGCTGCCTATGGGTTAAGGCATGATTGGGCTCTATGTTTGATGAAGATCTGCTGCTGAAGTTTATGAGCCATAATGGCCTTTATGTAAGTCTTGTATTCGTTAATTTTTGGATGTTGTAATGATACTCGTCGGTTATGTTCCACGGCTCACTAATCATGAGAACATGGATGTATGCATAACATGGAGTTCTCGGATAATAAATCCGGGGGACCCCACAGACATGGTATCAGAGCCATCGTGACTGTAGGAGAACCTTAGTTAGCATGGACGCTAGACAGGAAAACTATTTTTAGAAACACCGGCTTTAGAAAACTACTTTCTAAAAGCTGTTTGAAAGATTCTAATTCTTATCCGCTCCTAATTTAAAAGTACTTCTAAAATGGTTTCCTCTGTCTCTCACCCTAATTTCAAACCTACGGACTTCAAATAACTAGGACCTAAACCCGGTGAAGACAATGCGAACAAGGAAGAGAAGCAACTACCAGCAAACACAAGGAGACTACAAGATCGCCCTACCAGCGGAATCCTCATAATAAGAAGAAATCAAGTGTTGCACTATCGAGAAGCTTCCAATGACTCGGCAAAGGCTTCATACGCAATATAGTGACCCAGACCCCTAATAACGTGACCTTTAGGATTAATAGACCTAAGATAGGATTCCCCTACATCGCGAGTAGTTACCTCATTGGTCCCCATGGTAGACTATGTTTGTTTGCCTAAGTGCTTAATGTGTTGCTAGATTTGTGTTGTTTTCAGAGAACATTGTGACCCAGTCGCTCTGTTTACCCTGAATATGTGTTCTGGCTTGTTTTGACCCTAATCTAATGTGGTTTGAGATTGATACACCGCTAGTAACTCCGGCACGCCTACTTGTTGTCGGTAACGAGAACCCTACTAACCTCGAGAGCGATGAGAGGAAAAGCATCGCAAGGACTAAGAGTTTGACATCGTTAGGTTAGGACAAGTGGAATACTTCTCCTTAGTACGATGGCATACTTCGTCAAACTCACTTCTCGAGACTCGCCATCGACACTACGCGCCATCATTCATCTGCCAACAATAGAAGGAGTCCCGTTGAAGCCAGAAGTCGACCCCCGAAGGATCCTAACTATCCACAAGAAACCACAAGACTTAACCACCAAGACAAGAAGTGAAGACCTAACTACACTAACTTTCGGAATACTAGAGCTTCCGACCACCCCAGGAGGCTAACGTTTATAGTCAACATTATCCTAACCAACGGGAAGTTCCTCAATAGAAGGCTAGAATACTCCAAAATCCTGAAGATAAGGATGCATAAATACACCAAGTTTACTTAGCCATCGAGTAGGAGCAACGTCAATAGTTCGAGTGATGATACCCTCTCTGAAGCTGGATTCCTCTAAGCTGACTAAAGACTAACAAGAAGTGTTGTTAATCGCTAACCTGCCTAGAGCTAACTCTCTAACACTTCACTAGGAAACCACCCTGACACAGCTGAATCAATAGAACTTCATTCAAGGACCTCAACTCAAGACCCAAGGAGATACAGCCTTTCTTAGCATCACGCCAGCACTTCAAGATGGAAGATCAGCATCACTCTAGAAAGACCTTAGTGAAGCTCTAAGGAGGAAAGGCTGCATCTTACCACTCAACTCAAGGAAACCGTTGACCAGAAGATACTTCAGAAGGGTTCCAAATTCGATGTCTTCTCCTCAAGCATCAACTCCCGATTCATCAGATGAGACAATAATTAAAGATTTATGAAGCCCCTCTGCTACTTCAGCTGAAGACCCACGTGAAGTATCGACAATTCGCTAACTCCATCGGTTCTAACCCTTTCGGAAGATTCGCTAATTCAGTTACTCTAATAGGCTAAGTACGAATAAAGTAGTATATGAGCCTCATAAAACCTAGTTGGCGGACGACAGCCGAAGGCTCCAACTCTGGACAGAAGGTTGGCGATAACTTTCAAACATCATGCGACGATTCCAAGAAGGAAGGACTGTGTTATCTTTAAGTTACCTTCGTCTAACCCTAAGGGGGAAAGACTGCGTCTTTCCCACCCAAAATAGGCTAACCATCTATAAGAAGCAACCTCAGGAGTAGACCCGAAGTCGTGAACTCGGATCCGATAAGCCCTTAAGAGAAACGTCATAAATCCTGATAGAAGAATCTCATCCATCACAATCAGGACTTGAACTTGCTCAATTCTCTGTACATCCAAGAAGATTGAAGCTCATCTTCACCGACACAGTGACCATGTTCAAAGATGAAATCCATAAGTTAGTACGCGTGAAACACATAACACTAAACCTTGACTCTAAATACCCTAACCTTAATCTCCCGAATCTCGGGACGAGATTCTTTTAAGGGGGAAAGGTCTGTAACAACACAAATTCAGCAACCCTGATTAGTTGTCCAGAATGCAAAAATCAGGGGGAACAAAAGCTTTTTCTTGTTTAGTGACACAATGTTTGCTTGCTTGTTTGTTGATGCTTATGCATTGCGTGTGCATAAAATGATATACTCCTTACCTCAACCTCAGCTAACAAAAGCTATTTAACAAAAACTGTCTTGGCTTATGTTTCACATTCTCAAATGTTCTGGCAATTCAAAAACCCGAGCCAAGATACCTTCCAACCCTAAAACTATTTTTGTAGCTTCTATTGCCAAAATTATGGAGATCTATAAGATATAATCTCCTTATGTTTTCAAGACAGAACCTTCAAAATACTCTTCCCTCTAAGGTTTCTCTAAAACCTTTTTATAAAACCTTTGAACTCCACTCTTGGTAGATGTACCAAGGACCTTATCTTATTCAAAGTACAACCTTTCAACATACCCATCCTTACCTCAATATAAGCTTGATGGTAACCCTAGTAGTATTAGAGTTGCTTGTAAGATGAGTTTCTTTGATCTGTGAAGATGATTTGCCTTGATCTGCTATTTAACTTGTTTGTGTAGGAACTAATGTGAGCTACCCTAGGAGATCATACTCTAGGATCTAGATACTTTAAGATCACCAAACCCTAAGCAAGAATAAAAGATGGATCTGATCTCTACCCACTAGGTGATCATCTAAAACCCTTAACCAGATCCATTCTGAAGTGATCCATTCTAGAAGTTTCCAAGTCACTAAAGACCAATATCAAGCATGGATATATTCTACTCGATATACACCTCAACATCATCCACTTGATGATGCTTTGATACCTTTCAACCCATCAAAAACATCCCCACTCATATTCCAGTCAAAAACCCTAAATCTGTTAAATTTGACTAAGTCCAGAAACTATTTCAACATCACTTCTTTGAATGCCCCTCTTTATCAACCCTGGTGCATTTTTGGTAATGCACTTGAACCATCTTGTAGACCATCAGAAGGACTACCAAGGCCCACTCTTACCCTTGGCTATAGGATGACTCACAAGTATATGGGGTGTATCGTAGTATTTTCGATAAGTAAGAGTGTCGAACCCAATGAGGAGCAGAAGGTGTTGGCAAATGGCTTGGAGCAGAAATTCTCTATAAATACTTACCAAACGGATTTTTAGGGGTTTTTGATAATGCAGGTAAATAAAGTACGAGTAAATAAAAGACAATAAGAATAAATGCAACAACTGTCCCAATCCTTTCTTTAGCAAAGGACAAGCCAGTTGCATTACTTAGGATGACCAAACATTCTCGAGGACACATGGGAATATCGTCAAGTGCTTTCGCTTCATATAGTTGATTAATCTTCTTTAGTTTGCTAAGTGTTGTGTGGGTGAACCTGTGCTAATGTACCAACCTTCGTAGGACTAATACATACTTGTGATTATACCCCTTGCAAGCATCCGCAAGTACAAGAAAGTAATTAAGGTAGAAACCTAACCACAACTTTAAACTCTAAGACCCTACACTCCCTTGTGCAAAGGTTTCCTAACGGGGGTTCAGGTTTCTATCACTCCGACAACCCCTACGATTAGTAGCCAAAGACACAATGCATTCCCCTAGGCCCATATAGGTGAAGTGTCATGTAGTCGATGTTCACATGACACCACTAGAAGAAATACACCACAACTTAAATATCAAACTATTGAATCTTTCTCAACGCAATTCCACTACTAACAACTGTCTCAAGAACAAAACGAACTACTCACAAGACATCATATGGATCAAGGTCAGAGATGATATAATGATATATAACAATCTGAACATAAATGATAATTCAATGGTTCACTCAATAGCATCAACTATAAGGAGTAATCAACACCGGGAAAGTTTCCCCTAAGAACTATGCAAGTTTAACCCAATTGTTATAGAGGTATGAAGTGGTGATGATGGTGCTGGTGGAGATGATGGTGGTGGTGATGATGATGATTCCGGTGAAGTCCAGCTTGATGGTGGTGTTGATGGCGACGATCTCCCCTCTCCGGGAAGGAATTCTCCCAGCAGAATTCTGTATGCCGGAGAGATCTTTCTCTCTTGGTGTTTTCCGCCCCGCAGAGGCGGCGGAATCTTTCTGCGGTCGCTCCCCGAGTCTTAGGGTTTTGGGAGGATACTATACGCCAGAGGGGAGATCCTGGAGTGGGCCAGGGCGACCACACCACCTGCTGGTGCGGCTGAGGGCTACCCGCGCCAGGGGTGGTGTGGGCCCCCTATGGCCCATCTCCACTTCCCCTTCTAGCAATCTTTGTCTTCTGGAAAAATAGAATTTTCTGTGTATTTTCCCGGATTTTCTGATCTTCGCGAATTTTGCCTCCAAACAACACCTTTTCCATCAGAATCCTGTCTGCAGTGGTCCATGCTCCAAAAGTCATCAACCATGCAAAAAACAGATGAAATAACATAAGTATCATCTCTTAATATGAAATATATCAATGAATAACAGTAAATTATGATATAGAATAGTGATGCAAAATGGACGTATCAACTCCCCCCAAGCTTAGACTTTGCTTGTCCCTAGTTAAAATCGAGCTCAATAAACATGACCTCAGGTTTATGGAGTGAAGAGTCGATAAAAGAATATGGACAAGAAGCATCACATTCATTAATACATAAATCATAATAGAAGACAACTCACTATTATATAACCTAACTTGCAATAAGTAAAGGAAACACAATAAAGATGTATAAAGTAAATCATAATTGGTAATGGCAAACTTAGCTCTTGGTCGAAGAATAGTTGACAATTTGCAGGAGTTCACAAATAACTGGTTTTGAATGATAGCTTTCAAAGTAGTAATCACCAAGATAAGAGCAATGTACAAAACAAGGAACATAAGAAACATGATTGAATAAATCATCATATGAATGAATGAAACACAACAACTCAAAATACTTGCTGAGGTAGAAGGGAATAGGTTTACTGACTCAACTAAAAAGTAAAAGATAGGTCCTTCACAGAGGGAAGCAGGGATTTCCAGTTTCATAAAGAGCTTCCAAAAATTATGGTACTTACTAGCTTTCAGCTCTCATTGCCCCTATGATAGGCATCTTTAGGTGATTAAGGTTAAAGTGACACAACTAAGAGGATATGCTTGACAAGTTATAAGTTGAAATCTCATGCCCCTTACTTATGAGTACCGAACCTCATTGTAACATCCCAAAACTTTAATCCAAGCTTATTAAGATCCAAATCATCAAAGTTAGGGTTAACAAAAACTTTTGCAATTGAAATTATCAAAGCATTCATATGTGTGTGCATTTAAAAATAGGAGTTGTTTGATTTGCCATGATTAAGTGATCCATTGCTTGTAAAATGATTCTTAGGTGAAATAAACATCATCTAGATCATTCCCAAACAAATCCCAAAGAAAAACAAATCAAAATGAATAATTGAAGTGAATGGTCATTTTGGCCAAATTAACTATCATACCTACTTTGGCTATTCCTAGTACTCAAAACCTAACAGAAACATTTGTGGATCTTTACACCCCTTGCTAGTACACATAATGAGGTACCAAGGCCCACTTTGTGATCTGCTAAAAACAATCAAATACTAATTTTAAATGACAGTTTAAAATTGAATCTATTTCATATGGGAAGATCCCACTATTTCAAAAATCACTCAAACCAACTAAATTTTCAAAACCCAAGAAACCACATAGTCTCAAGATTAGTACTAGCACACCCACCAAAAATCTTTTCAAAATTCAAAAAGAATTTTCTTGCGGCCATTTCGTCAAACACCTGGCAGGCAAGAATCTACCTCTAATCCTAGCTCACTGTTCTGCACAGGTTTTTGCCCCCATTTGATCCCCATTTAACCCCATTGTCCCCTCTTGATCTAACCAGGGCCTAACTACCCCATCCGCTACCCCCTAGTGGCATGGCAATGCCAAGCCGAGCACCTGCTGGCCGGCCGACCATGCCCTCACCCCAGCAGACCACCTCCCCCCCTCTCTCCATGTCTAGCAGCTAGCCAACACCTCACCGCGACACCTTGCCCCTCCCGAGCCAGGTCAAGCGGGACCACCGAGAAAACCGCGCCAAGGTGCCACTGCCATGCCGAAAGCACACGCCAGAAGCCAGACCAAGACGCTGCGTGCACAAGCCGCCGACCGCAGTCGCGCCCACCGCGTCGCCACAACCTGTGGAGTACACCGACATGCCCGTCACGCCTAACGCCACAGCCCACCGCCACGCAGCGCCGCCTCTGGGCCAGAGCGCCAGACCACCACATACCACCGCCCTAAGCCGCATTAAAGCCCTATAGCACCGCCAGAGACCACGCCATGATCGCCACAGCTTGATCATGCCAGCCCGTAGCCATGTCGCCCCGATTGGTAGCAGCCGTCCCACCGTCTATCCTATAAAAGGAGAGCACCCCTGATACATTGCAAATGTATCTATAATTTTTGATGTTCCATGCTTGGTTTTATCCACTTTCTTGTGTTTTGTTCCAACTTTGGAGTACTTTTCATATGATTTCTTGGACTAACCTATTAACAAGAGCCACAGTGCCAGCTGCCTGTTTTGTGCTGTTTTTGGTTCGAGGAAAGTTAGAAAATGAATATTCTCGGAATTGGACGGGACAAAAGTCAAAGTGCCTATTTTTCCGGAAGGGATCAAGTGCCAGAATACGAGACGGAGAAGGGCCAGGGAGCCACCACACCACCTGGCCGCGCGGCCAGGCCTGGCCCACGCCAGGGGGTGGTGTGGCTGCTCACGGCACCCCCTTGGCCTCTCCTTCCGCCTATTTATTGCCCTCAGGACGAAAACCCTAAGTACCCGATCAAAAATCCACAAAAGTGTCTGTAGCCACCGTCATCTCCATCCCTAGATTGGGAGGGATCTGAACCTCTTCCCGGCACCCTACCGGAGAGGGGAATTCACCCTGGAGGCCTTCTTCATCACCATGCAAGCCTCCGGTGTGATGCGTGAGTAGTTCATCCATGGACTACGGATCCAAGTAGTAGCTAGATGGTTGGTTCTCCTCCTTTGTGCTTTCATGTTTAGATCTTGTGAGCTCCGTTCATGATCAAGATCATCTATTTGTAATCCATACATGTTGTGTTTGCGGGGATCCGATGGATATTGAGATGCTATTTCAGATTGATTATTGATTCTATCATGTCTTTGTTATTTGTGATCTTGCATGCTTTCCGTTGTTAGTAGCTATCTTGGCCAAGTAGATACTAGCAACTCCAAGAGTTAGTATTTATGCTTGATAGTGGGTTCATGCCTCTGGTAATTTGGGGAAGTGACAGAAATCTCTAAGGTACTATTTGTGATGTTGCTACTAGGGAGAAAACAACAATCCTTTGTTCATAGAACAATCATATTGTTTACTTTACACGCAGTTCGTAAAGCAATAATCTGTTGCTTGGAACTTAATACTGGAGGGTGTTCGGACGATAACCTGAAGGTGGATTATTAGTCATAGATGTAGTTGGATGGCGGTCTATGTATTATGTTGTATTGCCTAATCAAGTATCAAAGGAGTCAAGATGATTAGTATATGCATGTATTGCTTTCTCGGTGTTTGTCAATTGCCCCGCTGTAATTTGTTCACATAGCATGTTATCTATCTAAGGAGAGTCACCTCTAGTGAACTATGGATCCCGGTCCTTTTTCTTTACATACAATCTACAACTGTTTACTTCTTTGTGTTTACTTTCTGCAAACTTTTACTTTTTTCCATTCGATACGTTTAATCCTTTGTTTTCCGCAAAACACGGTGAGATTGACAAACTCATCGCAAGTTGGGGACAAAGTTCTGTGGTTGTGTTGTGCAGGTCTCCACGTTGCTACTAGCATCGGTAGTGCGCCCTGCCAAAGCTCAGCTAGTAACACCTTTGGGGTGTTTCCTTCCTCCTCCTGGTTCGATTAAACCTTGGTTTCATAACTGAGGGAAAACTTGCTATTGTGCTCATCATACCTTCCTCTTGGGGTTCCCAACGAGCTCTACGTCGAACGATGAGCACATCAAGATCTTTTCTGGCGCCGTTGCCGGGGAGTCAAGGACATCTTCACAAGGGGAGTCCCTCATAACCAATCTCTTTACTTTGTTGTTTTTGTTTTTCTTAGTTTTCTTTTTGCTTTGTTTGCTTGTTTTGTTCTTCAAAAACACAAAAAAAATAGTTTTACTAGTTTGCTTTTGTTATTTGAAAACCCCCAAAAAAATGACTACTTTTGAAAACACTAAGTTGTGTGACTTCACTAGCACCAACAACAATGATTTTATGAGAACACCTATTGCTCCACCCGTGGCTGAAAATACTTTCTTTGAGATAAAACCTGCTTTGCTCAATCTTGTTATGAGAGAACAATTTTCTGGTATTGGTAATGAAGATGCTGCTTCCCATCTAAATAACTTTGTTGAACTTTGTGAGATGCAAAAGCATAGGGATATAGATGGTGATATTATTAAGCTGAAATTGTTTCCTTTCTCTTTGAGAGGAAAATCTAAAGAGTGGTTGAATTCCTTAACTAGGAATAGTATTGATTCTTGGACTATGTGCAAAGATGCTTTTATTGGAAAATACTACCCTCATGCTAAGATTATATCCATGATAAGTGAAATAATGAAGTTTAAACAACTTGATAATGAGCATGTTGCTCAAGCTTGGGAAAGAATGAAATCTTTGGTAAAGAATTGTCCCACTCATGGACTGACTGCTTGGATGATCATCCAAACTTTTTATGCAGGATTGAACTATTCTTCAAGGAACCTATTGGATTCTGCTGCTGGAGGTACCTTTATGACCATCACTTTGGGTACAGCAACAAAACTTTTGGACAATATGATGGTTAATTATTCCGAATGGCATACTGAGAGAGCTCCACAAGGTAAGAAGGTAAATTATGTTGAGAAAACTTCCTCCTTGAGTGATAAGATTGATATTATTATGTATATGCTTGTTAATGGGAAAGCCCATATTGATCCAAATAATGTTCCTTTAGCCTCTTTGGTTGCTCAAGAAGAGCAAGTTGATGTGAACTTTATAAGAAATAACAACTTTGGCAACAATGCTTATGGTAATAATGCTTATAGGAACAATTTTGGTAACAACAATTATAAGCCATATCCTCCCAACAATGGTAATGCTTAAGGAAATTCTTACTACAATAATAAGAGTGCTCCCTCTAAACTTGAAGTTATGCTTAAAGAGTTTATTAGTAAACAAACTGCTTTCAATAAAACTATTGAGGAAAAAGTCTCTAATGCTAAAAGAAATATAACATCTTTGGCTGAAGCTCAATCTTCTTTGAATAAAATGGCTGCTAAACTTGAAACTAATGATAATCCCTTTGTAGCTACCAATGCTATACAAGTAAGAATTGATGAAAATGTTAGACTATTAGCTGAATTACATGCTAAGTGGGAAAGAGAAGATGAAATTGCTAGAAACATTAGTGTTTCTACTATCACCACCACTAGTGTTGAGGCTAGTAATAGTTCTACTACTTTAGATGATAAAGTTGATTTTGATCTTGATGGTTGCAATATCTCTGAAGTTATTAAGTTCCTACAAAAGCTTGCTAAAAGTCCAAATGCTAGTGCTATGAACATGGCCTTTACTAAACACATTACCGATGCTCTCATAAAGATTAAGGAAGAAAAGATGAAACATAAAGCTTCTATTCCTATAAAACAAGAGGATGGTTGGGAACCCATCATTAATATGAAAGTGAATGACTTTGATTTCAAAGCTTTGTGTGATCTTGATAGTAGTGTTTCTATTATGCCTAGAAGGATTTATGATATGCTTGATTTGCCTCCTCTTGAAGATTGCTATTTGAATGTCCCACTTGATGATAATGTTAAAAAGAAACTCATGGGGAGTCTTAATGATATTCTTATTATGGTTAACGATTCCTATGTCCCCGTTGATTTCTATGTTTTGGATGTTGAATACAATGCTTCTTGTCCTATTACTTTGGGAAGACCTTTTCTTAGAACTGTTGGTGCCATCATTGATATGAAAGAAGGCACCATTAAATATCAACTCCCACTCAAGAAAGGTATAGAACACTTCCCTAATAAAAAGAGAAAATATTTCTTTTGCTTCTCCTATGAAAACAAAATTTGGTCTTAATGCTTCTTCATTTGAGAACACTTGATTCTTTCTTTGCTTCTTATGCCTAACTTAAAGGCGTTAAAGAAAAGTTCTTATTCGGAGATAACCCAAAAGTTTTAGATGAGTCTTGGAAGTTATTACCTCTGTAATAACCTCTCCTTATCCTTTTTATTTGCTTTTTGTGCCAAGAGTAACCTCTAATGAGAATGAAGTGATGATTGGGAAAGTTGCTGTCCCCAAACAGATTTCTGTGCTTCACCGTAAAAATTCGTGTAAAATCTCTGAAGGTATGTTTGAGGCGTAAATTTTTGTGCTTCTGCCCCAGGTTGTTATCTAACTTTCGTTAATTCAACACTTTTTTATTTTATCAACGGAAGGTATTCTAAAAAATTCGTCTTTACCTGCTGGTCTATTTTGACAGATTTCTGCCATTTTCTGCATTTGCTTCTTGTGGGTTCCTTTTTGTGTTCTTTTGGGGAATTGAGATTTTTGAGGGAAGTACTATAGTAGCTAGTGTTCTAATGGAAGTTTATTTGGTGTTAGAACTGAACCTTAAGACTTATTTATCTTGAGTGCACTAATATTGCTAATAAAGATTGTGTGAAGTTTTGTATGAAGGAAAATTTTCAGGTGTGTGGAAGGAATGAGCAATGAGATAAAGGATGGACTAAACCTCAAGCTTGGGGATGCCACTCGTGTCACCCCAAGAAATATCCAAGAAGTACAGGCGTCAAAGCTTGGGGATGCCCAAGGCATCCCCTTCTTCTTCCATAAAAGTCCCAGGTTTCTTCCAAACGTTTCATTTTTATTGTTTCATGCACAGTTGTGTTGTTCTTGGAGCATCTTCTTTTTCGTTTTCGTTTTGGTTTTTAGTTTGCTTGGTTTTCTTAGTTTTCTGTATAAATTGGTTGGACCCCCTCTTTCATACATTGGTTTGCAAATAGTTTGGTTTGGTTTGGAAAAGAGTAGGAAAGTTCATGCTTATGTGGTAAAAAGAGCTTGTTTTTTACTATGGCCTATGCTTTGTCATGCCATGCTTGATATTGTTTTGGCTTTATGCTTAGTATTCTTTGTTGTAGCATGACTTGTTATAAAAAATTGATATTTCTTAATGTGCCTTGGATGAATCATGCGTTGTTTTAGCATATTAAAGCATAGTATAGTGGTATTCTCCTTTGATGCTTTATTTGGGTTGACTTGGCGCATGCTCACACCATGTTATGACTATCTCAAGTCACCATAGCCTTTATGATCCTTTAGTTTTCAACTTGTAGTATCACTTTATGCTTTGATCAATGATGTTTTGTCGCTCTGCATGATTATGGCCATTATTGCTCTCTTAGTTTGTCGCTCCAGCCTTTTTTGCTAGCCTCCACAACCAAGTATGAGTTCCACTCATGCATCCAACTCCCTAAACCAAGTTATTCCAAAGAGTCCACCATACCTACCTACTAGCTTATGTTATTCCAAGTATATTCATGCTTTTGTTTACCTTCCAAATTAAACTTGTTATGAGAAAACTAGTGATTAAAGCTCTCACGAACTTGATGGCACACTTTACTTTTTGCCTCTAATAAACTTGAACCATTGGGTCCTTCTTTGTTGCCTATATGCTTGCGCTTTATAAGTTGAAATTAGCAGAACCATGTTTCATGGGGAACGCTTTCAACATTGCACTTGTACTTTGTACCCCGTTGATATCATGTTATTTTGCTTACGGATCTCGGCGGTGTGAAATAAAAGTGGAACTTGTAAGATCATGGAGTTTGTATGTGTGTTAGAGAAACGCATGGGCCGCTAGCCTAAGCCATGCCTAATCATGGTGGAAACTTGCAGCATCACCATAATGAGCACTCTATGAAGCATCCTCAATAAAAACCTATGCAAATAGCAAATAAAAAGATCGCTGAGATGCTCATTGTCTGCTTGCCTTGTCATTTTGATTATGGGAAAGCTCCCATATCATGTGCAAGGGGTACCTCGTTGGCGGTTCTTAATGATACACATATACTTACAATGACAAGAGCTTACTTGTGACTTAAGTTGAGTAGCATGAGGATCGGTCTTCGTAAGTAAGGGGCATGAGATTTCGGTTTATAACTTGTCAAGCATATCCTCTTAGTTGTGTCACTTTAACCTTAATCACCTTCAAGATGCTTATGATAGGGGCAATGAGAGCTGAAAGCTATAAGTACCATAATTTTTGGAAGCTCTTTATGAGACTTGAATCCCTACTTCCTTTTTACAAAGGCTTTTCTTCCACCATTATATTGAGTCTCCACCTTCTATCTTTATGCACCTACTTTGAGAGCATAGTGGCCATTCTTAGTTCTATGTGCATTGTCCCAAGACTAGTTGATTGATGCATAACTTGATATTGCTTGTTTTAAACTATTGTATATAGTCACTCTTATGAACTTTGAAGGTGTCCTATGCATTTATATTTGCTACTCTATTGAGGGACAAGCTGAATACTATTATGCTATGTTTTCTTTATGTGAAACAAACAAACGGCTTGCAAAGCATTATTATTCATGAATCTTTTGTTTGTGCCTTTTCATGTTGCATCATAGTTTCTTTGCTTATTGCTAGAACTTTGTCTTTCATGTTATGATTGAAGTACTATGATCCCAGCTTTGAATGTTTTGCAAATACTTTGATCAAGTCTATGATGGTGCATGTCACCTCAAAAATTATTGTTTCTTTTTATCACTTACCTACTCGAGGACGAGCAGGAGTTAAGCTTGGGGATGTTGATACATTGCAAATGTATCTATAATTTTTGATGTTCCATGCTTGGTTTTATCCACTTTCTTGTGTTTTGTTCCAACTTTGGAGTAATTTTCATATGATTTCTTGGACTAACCTATTAAGAAGAGCCACAGTGCCAGCTGCCTGTTTTCTGCTGTTTTTGGTTCCAGGAAAGTTAGAAAATGAATATTCTCAGAATTGGACGGGACAAAAGCCAAAGTGCCTATTTTTCCGGAAGGGATCAAGTGCCAGAATATGAGACGGAGAAGGGCTAGGGAGCCACCACACCACCTGGCCGCGCGGCCAGGCCTGGCCCGCGCTAGGGGGTGGTGTGGCCGCTCCCGGCACCCCCTCGGCCTCTCCTTCCGCCTATATATTGCCCTCGGGACGAAAACCCTAAGTACCCGATCAAAAATCCACGAAAGAGTCTGTAGCCGTTGTAAACTCCATCCCTAGATCGGGAGGGATCTGAAGCTCTTCCTGGCACCCTATTAGAGAGGGGAATTCACCCTGGAGGCCTTCTTCATCACCATGTAAGCCTCCGGTGTGATGCGTGAGTAGTTCATCCTTGGATTGCGGATCCATGTAGTAGCTAGATGGTTGGTTCTCCTCCTTTGTGCTTTCATGTTTAGATCTTGTGAGCTCCGTTCATGATCAAGATCATCTATTTGTCATCCATACATGTTGTGTTTGCGGGGATCCGATGGATATTGAGATGCTATTTCAGATTGATTATTGATTCTATCATGTCTTTGTTATTTGTGATCTTGCATGCTTTCTGTTGTTAGTAGCTATCTTGTCCAAGTAGATGCTAGCAACTCCAAGAGTTAGTATTTATGCTCGATAGTGGGTTCATGCCTCTAGTAATCTGGGGAAGTGACAGAAATCTCTAAGGTACTAGATGTGCTGTTGCTACTAGGGAGAAAACAACAATCCTTTGTTCATAGAACAATCGTATTGTTTACTTTACACGCAGTTCGGAAAGCAATAATCTGTTGCTTGCAACTTAATACTGGAGGGGGTTCGGACGATAACCTGAAGGTGGATTATTAGTCATAGATGTAGTTGGATGGCGGTCTATATATTATGTTGTATTGCCCAATCAAGTCTCAAAGGAGTCAAGATGATTAGTATATGCATGTATTGCTTTCTCGGTGTTTGTCAATTGCCCCGCTGTAATTTGTTCACCCATCATGTTATCTATCTAAGGAGAGCCACCTCTAGTGAACTATGGATCCCGGTCCTTTTTCTTTACATACAATCTACAACTGTTTACTTCTTTGTGTTTACTTTCTACAAACTTTTACTTCTTTCCATATGATACGTTTAATCCTTTGTTTTCCGCAAAACACGGTGAGATTGACAACCTCATCACAAGTTGGGGACAAAGTTCTGTGGTTGTGTTGTGCAGGTCTCCACGTTGCTACTAGCACTGGTAGTGCGCCCTGCCAAAGCTCAGCTAGTAACACCTTTGGGGTGTTTCCTTGCTCCTCCTGGTTCGATTAAACCTTGGTTTCATAACTGAGGGGAATCTTGCTGTTGTGCTCATCATAACTTCCTCTTGGGGTTCCCAACGAGCTCTACGTCAAGCGATGAGCACATTAACCCCCAGCCGTTTGCAGCACACCACTCCACTCCCCTCACCTCATTGATCGTCCCACACCTCTAGCCGGAGCACGGGGAGCAGCAGTCCGCCGGAATTGCACCGGAGCAGGCCGCCTCTGGAGGAGAAGGGCGCCGCTGATTGTGACCACCCCCGGAGCTGCCTCGGCCGTCCCTGACCTCGCCGTCGACCACCAG
This sequence comes from Avena insularis, assembly GCA_023614405.1. Lineage (NCBI taxonomy): Eukaryota > Viridiplantae > Streptophyta > Magnoliopsida > Poales > Poaceae > Avena > Avena insularis. Next base: position 512,701,613 of record CM042690.1, read on the forward strand.
TCTGTTTGCTCGACTCGCCGTTGTCGCTGGAGCCCTGGTACACCCCCAATGCACGCCCACTGAGCTACTAGGGTTAGAGCTCGTCGGCGACAGGTCCGTCGTCGATGACGATCCCCAGCCGTTGATCCCCACTCTAATCTAACGTCCCACATTGCCTCAGAACTTGGCGTTATGGGTCGCTGACAGTGGACCCCTGCTGCTTGAGCCTCGCCATGAAGTGACACTGGTCGGCCTTAAGCGTTCCCACGACCCAGTTAGTTTGAATTAGGATTTTTCTTTTTAGTTTAAACTTAGTTCTGTCCCTTAGTTCAAAATTCAATTCAGAGAGATTTACAAATCCAAATGTACTGATTCCAATTTTGTTGGAAAGTTACGGAAAAGATCTATCCAAGCCCGTTGGATTTAATTCATTTAGAGTTATAGATCTCTCCTAGTCAAAATAATAAAACAAAAGCATTTGCACCTTGTAACATTTTTATAAAATCAACCAAGTTAGCTTTTGAGTTGATTCCACCTCTCAAAATTCACATTTCATCATACCTGTCTGAATAAGTAATAATATTAAGGTTTACATGCAGTGACTTTGGACTAGTACCAAAATAATGCTATATAGGCATTTCTAGTCACTTTAAATCATTAAATAATGAACTTAAACCATAGTAATTTTGATCCAACCCTTAAATTACATTCCCACATGTTAGAATATGTGGTGATGACATATGTCCACATGATCCCATATTTTAAGTGGTGAATATTAAATCTTAGTTAATTTTTCAATGAGTAGAAATTACTTTTCTAAAATAAAAAGGAGGAAACTATGGAATAAAACTTGTGATGCTTGTGATGAGAATAGATCATCAATTGTGTGCCTTAGAGTACTAAATTAGACTAGTTAAGTATTGTTTGGTGATTGTGTACTCCGTATGTATTTATAGAAGATAGTACCGACCAAGCTTACGAGGAGGAGGAGTGCTACCAAGAAGAAGAAGAAGAAAACTTCAACCACTGCACCAACCAAGGCAAGCTATTGTTAGAAAGCTAGAATTAAGCTAGATGAATGAGCAAAGATGCCTTAGGCATGCTTTGGTCACACCACTTTGACTATTACTACCCCAAGTATTACCTTATAAGCTTTACTTCCTTTACTTTACACAAAGCCCCTTACTTTTTTTGAAGGTAGCATAAAGAGTATAAAACTTGACATATTTAGATAAGATTTATATGTCATTCTATGGCATGAGATTGAACCCATCATCTTTCCACCTTAGTGAACACTCTTAACTTAGTAGTTTAGAGTAGATCAAAACGTGAGTCACTTTAGATGGGAACAATTGGTGAAAATGAATTATGAAAACCTTGGAATGATGAGTCATTCTATTGAGATGTTTTGACATGTGTTGAGAAACACAAATGGTTTATGATGATGAAAATGTTGAGGCATGAGCCTTAGCCCTTTTATAAAACTAATGGTTGGATTCGGATGCGATACCATTCCAAATTTACCGTACAACCACACTACCTGAATTGGGTAAGGCCTAGCCGGAAATTTATATGCATTAGTATTAGTTCCCTCACGGGAGAGGTTTGAGCTGAGGCTACCTCTCAATGTTGTCCGCCTATGCAGTGCCCAAGATGACTGATGGTCATGGTTGGGAAGCCATGCTCATAGGAGAGGTGCTTATACTAGGGTGTGTAAAAGGAAAGGTTATGTTTGATTATCTGCATATTAAGTATGATGATTCAGGGTTATCCCTGACAGATGTATCGAATCTTGTGGTGAAAGTGTACCACCTCTGTAGAGTGTCAAACTATTCGAATAGCCACATCCGTGGTTATGGACAGTTGGAATGGCCATACTGTTTGTTGTCAGATGTTTTCAAAACAACTTATGAATGAATGATGAATCTTGACTTGACCAGAACAGGGTTGTGTTTATGATAATAGCTTCCCAACTTAAGTGATTCTAGAACTTTATTTTATCTTTCTTTGCTTCTGAACTCAGCTTAGATTTCAAACTTAACTTTATAGTTAAACTTAGATTTAGCACTTTAACTTAGAATTATACTACTTGTTAGTGGTAGTTTGCGAGTACTTAAAGAGTACTCATGGCTTTTGTCCCTGGCTATTCTCATGGCCAGACTATGAAGGAGACTATCAAGATGATGGCCAGCAGGACGGCTATGATATATAGGACTATCTCTTCACAAGATTGCTGTGCCCCTGAAGATGGACCCTACCGCTACGCTTATCTTTTATTTCCGCTGCTTATTGTATTAAGACTGGATCATGAGATCCTTATTTGTGTAAGACCTTATGTATGGTTTGTAATGGATGATGTACTGTGATATCCAATCCGTTATGTCTCGCAAAAATGGTAATCCTGGGATTGCGAGGTATGGCATAACGGGCATCTGGGATTAAAAATCTGGGTGTTGACAAGTTGGTATCAGAGCCATCCTGACCATAGGAGACCCTAGTTAGAATGGACGTCCGAACAAAAACTTAGTTTCAAAACCAAAGTGAGTATTTACGAAAAAACTCTCTCCTCTCTTATCCTTGGGAATTCTTTCTTTCTCAAAAATTCATGTTCCTCAAAATTCTTACATTAATACTTAAAATTTGACACACTTGATCACGTCACTAATTTCCTCATCCTTAATTCTTGTAGATGGAGACTCAGTTCAGCAAGTTTTACCAGTTGGGAAATGGAGGTCAGCTGATCTTCGAGAGGGATCTGGATTCACTGTCAGAGTTATTAGGACGCCCGCATCCGGAGTTTCTTGGAGCTCAACTTCCAGGACCCCCAGGAGGAGACCTATAGTGGCTAGTCACCGCGGATCTTAGAGGAAGCATCGAAGCACCAACTTCCGGGAGAATTCAGTTCTCCGTGAGAGAGAACAGCTGGCTAGATGGATTAGCCAGGGCAATGCATGAAGCTCTCGCACGTCTATGTGCCCTCAGCGTCAACAAAATCCAAGGAACCTATTTTGCTCACTATGCAATACGTGACTTCATGGGAATGTCGATGGAGATGCCAAGTCACCCAGAGTTGAGGCGTCAAGTGGAGAATCTTGACTTCTTGCTGCACGACAAACAACAGGAACTGGACAATGCCAGGGAGTTAGCCAACCAGAACCGTGCCATTGCCGACCAGAAGGCCCAGACTTTCTCACTGCTTGTCCAGGATCGCCAGTCTCTTCGCCGCCAGCGTGCCAAGAAGGATCGCACCATCGCCCATCTTTGCAAGAAGGTGGCCGACCTCGAGAAGACCATCAAGGAGCAGGAAGCTCAGCTTGCCGCCAAGGAAGAAGAAGATGAGGGTGAAGACATCCAGGGAGACATGGATTCTTACCACAGCAATGATGATGACTTTCTGGAGGAGGATGTCGTGGACTTCTACACTGACGATGAGGACTCCGACTTCATCGACGATGAGTAGATGCACTAGAGCACTGTCGTAGCATGAGATGTATCGGTTCCACTGTATCGTAGCTTGCAGAATGGTTCTTCAAACCATCTATTTTCCTTTGTTTGTTGTGGTGTGTGTTGTATCGTGTGTTCGTTTGCATGAATGAAATGGATTTAGTTGAAAAACCTGAGTCTAACTCAAAGTTTTAGCTTTGAAACCAAAACCATGAACCTTAGAATTTCCCTCTTACCCCTATATCTATCTAAATCCTCCGATGACTCGTGGAAACCAAGGAGGGAGCAGCTCGTCGCAGGACCCAATGCTGCAGATCTTGCAGAATCTCATCGCAGACAGAGAAGCAAGCAGGGCAGAACATCAAGCGAACTTAGCAACACTACAGCAAATCGCCCAGATGGCTCTCAACAACCAAGGGCATGGAAATCAGGATCACCATGGATCCAAACTCAAAAAATTTCAGAATACCAATCCCCCAATCTTCAACCAATCTGAAAACCCATTAGATGCTGATGACTGGTTGCAGATGATGGAAAACAACCTCAAAGTTGCAGGAATTGATGAAAACGAGAAAGTTCTCTTCGCCACCCACTATCTGGCGGGAGATGCAAGAGCTTGGTGGAATAGTATCCGCAATATGAACCATGGTCAAGTTATGACATGGGAAGCATTCAAAGTCAAGTCCAGCCGCACCCACGTGCCATAGGGTCTAGTCAACCGAATGAGAGATGAGTTCCGTGAATTGAAGCAAGGAAGAATGACTGTGGTGGAGTACCAAGATAGATTCCTGTCACTTGCCAGATATGCACCTGATGAGATCAACACGGAAGCCAAGAAGAAGGAGAGATTCCTGAACGGACTACATGATTAGATGCAGACTGTCCTCGTCAACATCTGTTTTCAGGATCTCGAAGAGCTAGTCGACTCTGCCATTCAGATGGAAGGGAAGATTAATCCGGCAAACGACAACCGCAAATGTCGTATGATGCAGCAATCAGGATCCAGCAGTCACCAGAAGTACCGTCCCAACCCCTCACCAGGATATGCACCAAGGAACAACCGACCCCCAATGTCTCGCCCAAGCTACCCCAACCGTAGCGGAGGCAATGTGAAGTCCAGAGGAAACCATCACAACTCTGGCAATGCCAACAATTTCAACCGTGCATCTCCCAAGAACAACAACAACAACACCACTACACCTGCACGGCAATGATGTGCTGTCGCAAAGAAAGGACAAGTCCCAGATCACTTGTTTTGAGTGTGGAGTGAAGGGTCACTACTCCAATGAGTGTCCCAAGAAGACTGCCGCCAATGCCACTGTGAATGCCCCAGCTCAACAACAGCGTCATGTTCAACCAGGAAGAAGGTTTGCCCCAGGGAACCCTCACAACCGCAACGGTCGTCTCTTCCACATGAACGCAGAAGAAGCCCAAGAAGCGCCAGACGTAGTGCTGGGTATGTTTCCTGTCAACTCAGTTTTAGCAAGAGTATTGTTTGATTCAGGAGCAACGCATTCATTTGTCAACGAAGAATTTGCATGCACTAGTAAGATTCACCCAACCAACCTGAAGCATGTCATGATAGTTCAAATCCCAGGATCAACTACAAAAGCTAGAAAAATTTGCAAAGTTGTGCCTATTAGAATACATGGGATAGATTTTTATGCCAACCTAATAGTACTTGGAACCAAAGGATTGGAAGTAGTACTATGTATGGACCGGCATAAAGGACTGATAGACTGTGCTAAGAAAGCCATCACCATGACCAGTAGTTCTGGAATAACAGTAGAGCATATCTCTGAAACCTTACCCCGTCAATTCAAGTGCAACAAGGGTCTAGCCCTACCCACCATATACCAAGTAAGAGTAGTCTGTGAATACCCCGACGTATTCTCAGATGAATTGCCAGGTATGCCCCCGGATAGGGATATTGAGTTCATTATCGAACTAATCCCCGGAACCGGACCCATAGCCCAGAGACCCTATAGCATGAACCCCTCAAAGTTAGTTGAGTTGAAGAAGCAGTTAGATGCCATGTTAGCAACAGGCTTGATTCAGCCAAGCGCATCGCCATGGAGATCACCAGTGTTATTCGTCGACAAGAAAGATGGAGGCAATCGTCTGTGTACAGATTACAGAAAGTTGAATGACGTCACCATCAAGAACAAGTACCCCTTGCCAAAGATAGAGGATCTATTTGATCAGTTGACCGGAGCCCAGGTATTCTCAAAGATTGATCTTAGGACTGGTTATCACCAACTTAAGATTCATGCAACGGATATTCCGAATACTGCCTTTACTACTCGCTATGGTTTATACGAGTATACGATTATGTCTTTTGGATTAACCAATGCCCCTGCTTATTTCATGAACCTCATGAATAAGATCTTTATGAATTTCCTAGATAAGTTTGTAGTTGTATTTATCGACGACATCCTTATCTACTCCAAGTCAGAAGAAGAGCATGAGCAACATCTGCGAATCATCCTAGAAACCCTGAGAGCGCATCAGTTATATGCCAATTTTAGCAAGTGTGAGTTTTGGCTGAAAGAAGTAGGATTCCTAGGACATATTGTGTCTGCCGGAGGAGTCTCTGTTGATCCCGCCAAGATCAAAGATGTCGAAGAATGGGAAGCCCCAACCACTCAAACCCAAGTTCGTGCATTTCTCGGATTAGCGGGATACTACCGCAAGTTCGTCGAAGGATTCTTGAGCATCGCCAGACCCATGACCCAATTGTTGAAGAAGGACAAGAAGTTTGAATGGACAGACAAGTGTGAAGCCAGTTTCCAGGATCTGAAGAAGAGATTGATATCAGCCCCAATTTTGATCATGCCAGACATCAAGAAGCCATTTGATGTATATTGTGATGCATCCAAGATTGGTCTCGTATGTGTATTGATGCAAGAAGGCAAAGTCATCGTGTATCTGTCTTGATAACTGAAGCAGCATGAGCAAAACGATCCGACCCATGATCTTGAATTAGCGGCCGTAGTTTTGGCATTGAAGACATGGCGTCATTATCTGATGGGTAATCGCTGTGAGATTTACTCGGATCACAAAAGCTTGAAGTATATTTTCACTCAGAAGGAGCTGAATATGAGGCAAAGGAGATGGATAGAGTTAATCAAGGATTATGACCTTGACATTCACTATCACCCTGGCAAAGCCAATGTCGTAGCGGATGCTTTTAGCAGACTGCCGTGTAGGCTAAACACCATGATCAAGGAGAAGCAGCCAAGTTTGTATGAGGAGTTGGAGTAGTTCAGGACTGAATTGGTTATCAAAGGATTCTTAGCTAGCATTGAACTTCAACCCACTTTGATTAGCCAAATCAAGGAAGCCCAGAAGGGGAATGAAAGTATCGACGGAATCAAACGTCGTATTGGTATAGGAAAGGTACCTGGATTCACGGAAGACGAAGAAGGAGTACTGTGGTACAAAGGACGTATCTGTGTGCCAGAAGATTCAGAACTGAAGAAAGTTATCATGAAGGAAGATCATGATACTCTTTATTCTATCCACCCCGGAGGAACGAAGATTTATCAGAATTTGAAAGAGCAATTTTGGTGGCACAAGATGAAGAGAGAAATCGGAAGCTACATCGCCAAGTGTGATATCTGTCAAAGAGTCAAAGCAGAGCGTCAGAGACCTGCAGGATTGTTGCAACCATTGCAGATTCCGGAATGGAAATGGGATTCCGTCGGAATGGACTTTATCACCAGTTTGCCTACTTCTAGTAGGGGAAATGACTCAATCTGGGTCATAATTGATAGACTGTCCAAGGTAGCCCACTTCATACCTGTCAAGACTACCTACCAGAGTGCGAAGCTAGCAAAATTGTACATTGCTAGGATTGTTAGTCTGCATGGAACCCCCAAGACCATAGTATCAGATCAAGGATCCCAGTTTACCTCGAGATTTTGGCAGAAAGTTCAGGAAGGATTGGGAACCAAGTTGAACTTCAGCACCGCGTATCACCTGCAAACCGATGGACAGGCTGAGAGAGTCAACCAGATCTTAGAGGATATGCTTAGAGCTTGTGTGTTGGAATATGGATCAAAATGGGAAGCCTGCCTGCCTTTCGCAGAATTCTCATATAACAACAGTTATCAAGCTAGTTTGCAGATGGCACCATTTGAATTCCTATACGGAAGAAAGTGTCATACCCCTTTGAATTGGTCGCAAGTAGGAGAGAGTCAGATCTTTGTACCCAACATTCTCTGAGAAGCCAAAGAGAAGGTTCACAAAGTCCGTGAACACCTCAAGACCGCCCAATCTAGACAGAAGAGTTATGCCGACAAGAGAAGGAGAGACCTGACTTTCAATGTCGGAGATTTTGTATATCTCAAAGTTTCGCCATTGAAGGGAACCCAACGCTTTAGTCTGAAAGGAAAGTTAGCCCCCAGATACATCGGGCCATTCAAAATTCTGAACCGTCGAGGAGAAGTATCGTATCAACTGGAACTGCCTGAAGAGATGTCAGCCATCCACAATGTGTTCCATATCTTGTTACTTCGCAAATGCCTAGAAGTGCCGGAGAAGACTGAAGTTTTCAAGAACATCGATCATAGAGCTGTGGATATCAACAAGGACCTGACATATCATGAAGTGCCTATCCGTATCTTAGAAGAAGCTTACCGAACCACCAGGACCAGGAGTATCAAGTTTCTCAAGATTCAGTGGAGCAACCATACCGAGGAGGAAGCCACTTGGGAGCGCGAAGATTACATTAGGACAGAGTTCCCAGATCTCTTTAGTTCCTAGTTTTCTTTGTAAATCTCGGGACGAGATTTTGTTTAAGGGGGGGGGGAATGTTTTAACATCCCAAAACTTTAATCCAAGCTTATTAAGATCCAAATCATCAAAGTTAGGGTTAACAAAAACTTTTGCAATTGAAATTATCAAAGCATTCATATGTGTGTGCATTTAAAAATAGGAGTTGTTTGAATTGCCATGATTAAGTGATCCATTGCTTGTAAAATGATTCTTAGGTGAAATAAACATCATCTAGATCATTCCCAAACAAATCCCAAAGAAAAACAAATCAAAATGAATAATTGAAGTGAATGGTCATTTTGGCCAAATTAACTATCATACCTACTTTGGCTATTCCTAGTACTCAAAACCTAACAGAAACATTTGTGGATCTTTACACACCTTGCTAGTACACATAATGAGGTACCAAGTCCCACTTTGTGATCTGCTAAAAACAATCAAATACTAATTTTAAATGACAGTTTAAAATTGAATCTATTTCATATGGAAAGATCCCACTATTTCAAAAATCACTCAAACCAACTCAATTTTCAAAACCCAAGCAACCACAGAGTCTCAAGATTAGTATTAGCACACCAACCAAAAATCTTTTCAAAATTCAAAAGGAATTTTCTTGCGGCCATTTCATCAAACACCTGGCAGGCAAGAATCTACCTCTAATCCTAGCTCACTATTCTGCACAGGGTTTTGCCCCCATTTGATCCCCATTTAACCCCACTGTCCCCTCTTGATCTAACCAGGGCCTAACTACCCTACCCCCTACCCCCTAGTGCCATGGCAATGCCAAGCCGAGCACCTGCTGGCCGGCCGACCATGCCCTCACCCCAGCAGACCACCTCCCCCTCTCTCTCCATGTCTAGCAGCTAGCCAGCACCTCACCGCCGCCCACTGTGCCCTCCCCGAGCCAGGTCAAGCAGTGGACCACCGAGAAAACCCCGCGCCCAGTGCCACCACGCCATGCCGAGCACGTGCCAGAGCGCCGCACCCAGCACGCGTGCACAAGCCGCCGCTCGACCGCAGCTCCGCCCGACCGCATACCATCGCCCCTAAGCCCATATTAAAGCCCTAGAGCACCGCCAGGAGACCGCGTGTCGATCGCCACCCGCAGCCCGTAGCCATGTCGCCACCGTCGACTGGCCATGCCGCGCTGTCCCACCGTTGAGCCTATAAAAGGAGAGCACCCCTAGCCGTTTGCAGCACACCACTCCACTCCCCTCACCTCACTGATCATCCCACACCTCTAGCCGGAGCACGAGGAGCAACAGTTCGCCGGAATTGCACCGGAGCAGGCCGCCTTTGGAGGAGAAGGGCACCGCTGATTGCGACCACCCCCGGAGCTGCCTCGACCGTCCCTGAGCTCACCATCAACCACCAGTCTGTTTGCCCACCTCGCCGTCATCGCTAGAGCCCTGGTACGCCCCCTATGCACCCCCACTGAGCCGCTAGGGTTAGAGCTCGTCGGCGACAGGTCCGTCGTCGACGACGATCCCCAGCCGTTGATCCCCACTCTAATCTAACGTCCCACATTGCCCCGTACCGCTTCGCCCGTTATGAGTCATTGTTGGTGGACCCCTCGGTTGAGCCCGTGCCTTGAGTGACACTGGGGCCCGTTAAGCGTTCCAGCGACCCAGTTAGTTTGAATTAGGATTTTTCTTTTTAGTTTAAACTTAGTTCTAGTTCAAAATTCAATTCAGAGAGATTTACGAATCCAAATGTACTGATTCCAATTTTGTTGGAAAGTTACTGAAAAGATCTATCCAAGCTCGTTGGATTTAATTCATTTAGAGTTATAGATCTCTCCTAGTAAAAATAATAAAACAGAAGCATTTGCACCTTGTAACATTTTTATAAAATCAACCAAGTTAGCTTTTGAGTTGATTCCACCTCTCAAAAATCACATTTCATCATACCTGTCTGAATAACTAATAATATTAAGGTTTACATGCAGTGACTTTGGACTAGTACCAAAATAATGCTATATAGGCATTTCTAGTCACTTTAAATCATTAAATAATGAACTTAAACCATAGTAATTTTGATCCAACCCTTAAATTACATTCCCACATGTTAGAATATGTGGTGATGACATGTGTCCACATGATCCCATATTTTAAGTGGTGAATATTAAATCTTAGTTAATTTTTAATCAGTAGAAATTACTTTTCTAAAATAAAAATGAGGAAACTATGGAATAAAACTTGTGATGCTTGTGATGAGAATAGATCATCAATTGTGTGCCTTAGAGTACTAAATTAGACTAGTTAAGTATTGTTTGGTGATTGTGTACTCCGTATGTATTTATAGAAGATAGTACCGACCAAGCTTATGAGGAGGAGGAGTGCTACCAAGAAGAAGAAGAAGAAAACTTCAACCACTGCACCAACCAAGGCAAGCTATTGTTAGCAAGCTAGAATTAAGCTAGATGAATGAGCAAAGATGCCTTAGGCATGCTTTGGTCACACCACTTTAACTATTACTACCCCAAGTATTACCTTACAAGCTTTACTTCCTTTACTTTACACAAAGCCCCTTACTTGTTTTGAAGGTAGCATAAAGAGTATAAAACTTGACCTATTTATATAAGCTTTAGATGTCATTCTATGGCATGAGAATGAACCCATCATCTTTCCACCTTAGTGAACACTCTTAACTTAGTAGTTTAGAGTAGATCAAAACTTGAGTCACTTTAGATGGGAACAATTGGTGAAAATGAATTATGAAAACCTTGGAATGATGAGTCATTATATTGAGATGTTTTGACATGTGTTGAGAAACACAAATGGTTTATGATGATGAAAATGTTGAGGCATGAGCCTTAGCCCTTTTATAAAACTAATGGTTGGATTCGGATGCGATACAATTCCAAATTTACCGTACAACCACACTACCTGAATTGGGTAAGGCTTAGCCGGAAATTTATATGCATTAGTATTAGTTCCCTCGCGGGAGAGGTTTGAGCTGAGGCTACCTCTCAATGTTGTCCACCTATGCAGTGCCCAAGATGACTGATGGTCATGGTTGGGAGGCCATGCTCATAGGAGAGGTGCGTATACTAGGGTGTGTAAAATTAAAGGTTATGTTTGATTATCTGCATACTAAGTATGATGATTCAGGGTTATTCCTGATAGATGTATCGAATGTTGTGGTGAAAGTGTACCACCTCTGTAGAGTGCCAAACTATTCGAATAGCCGCGTCCGCGGTTATGGACAGTTGGAATGGCCATACTGTTTGTTGTCAGATGTTTTCAAAACAACTTATGAATGAATGATGAATCTTGACTTGACCACAACAGGGTTGTGTTTATGATAATAGCTTCCCATCTTAAGTGATTCTAGAACTTTATTTTATCTTTCTTTGCTTCTGAACTCAGCTTAGGTTTCAAACTTAACTTTATAGTTAAACTTAGATTTAGCACTTTAACTTAGAATTATACTACTTGTTAGTGGTAGTTTGCGAGTACTTAAAGAGTACTCATGGCTTTTGTCCCTGGCTATTCTCATGGCCAGACTATGAAGGAGACTATCAAGATGATGGCCAGCAGGATGGCTATGATAACTAGGACTATCTGCCTTCGTCAGCATTGCATGTGCCCTTGAAGATGGACCCCACCGCTTCGCTTATCTTTTATTTCCATTGCTTGTTGTATTAAGACTGGATCATGAGATCCTTATTTGTGTAAGACCTTATGTATGGTTTGTAATGGATGATGTACTGTGATATCCAATCCATTATGTCTCGCAAAAATGGTAATCCTGGGATTGTGAGGTATGGCATAATGGGCATCTGGGATTAAAAATCCGGGTGTTGACACTCATGCTACTCAACTTCAGTCACAAGTAAGCTCTTGTCATTGTAAATACGTATGTATCATAGAGAACCTCCAACGGGGTACCCCTTGCACATGATACAGGAGCTATACCATAATCAAAATGACAAGGCAAGCAGACAATGAGCATCTCAGCGATCTTTTTATTTGCTATTTGCATAGGTTTTTATTGAGGATGCTTCATAGAGTGCTCATTATGGTTATGCTACAAGTTTCCACCATGATTAGGCATGGCTTAGGCTAGCGGCCCAGGCGTTTCCCTAACACACATACAAACTCCATGATCTTACAAGTTCCCCTTTTATTTCACACCGTCGGGATCCATAAGCAAAAGAATCATGATATCAACGGAATATAAGTGCAATGTTGAAAGCGTTCCCCATGATACATAGTTATGCTAACTTCAACTTATAAAGCGCAAGCATATACGCAACAAAGATGGACACAATGGTTCAAGTTTATTAATTGCAAGAAAGTAAAGTGTGCCATCAAGTTTGTGAGAGCTTTAATCACTAATTTTCACATAACAAGTTTAATTCGGAAGGTAGATAAAAACATGAATTTACTTGGAATAGCAATAGTGCTAGTAGGTAGGTATGGTGGACACAAATGGCATAGGTTTTGGTTTAAGGATTGGATGCACGAGAAGCATTCCCTCTCAGTACAGGTTTTTGGCTAGCAAGGCCGGGTAGCAAGTATAAGAGTTGAAGGAAACAAACAAACATACAAGTGATAAAAACAAACATGCAATCTTCCTTGGAAGCACAAAAGATCTTAACTAGAGAATACTAAACTTATGAGCAAATCAAGAAAGAAAGATGATGAAATTATATTTTTTTTAAGAGTACTTTTGTCTTTTTCATTCAATTCTCAAAATATTGTTGCTACTGACCGAGCCAGGTTTGCCAAAACCAACTAAATTAACTCAATGATCCCAAAGTGATACCAATACTAACGACAAGATTAATCATATAATCGTCAATTGAAAACTAATGTAAGATATGCAAAAGAGTAAATGATATAACTTCTCATTAATATTCCATAACGACAACTCACGCCAAGGGATACATAGATATCTAACGAGAGGGGGGACACTTCCATAATGCAAACCATCCTACATGATAACTTCTCTATTCATGATATGACTTTACTAAAAAGGTAAAAAAATAGAATATAGTGATGTGATACCGCGGCACTCCCCCAAGCTTGGAACAAACCAAGGGGATGCCAAAACCTGATGACGAATTACTTCTTCGGTGGTGGTGGTATTTTCTGATGAGCTTTTTGATTAATTTCCCCAAATCCTCAATCTCGAAGGTGAGAGTACGAATCAACTCCGAGTTGTGCTCAATGCGGCTCATGATCATGTCGGGTTGAAAATTCTTACCTTATTCAAACTCCAACCTTTCAAAATTGCCCATCCTTACCTCAAGCTAGACTTGATGGTAACCCTAGTAGTAGTTGAATTGTTTGTAGGATGAATTGCCTTGATCTGCGGCTTGATTTGTCTGCTTAGGAGATAGTATGAGCTACTCTAGGAGCTCATCACTAGGATAAAGATGTTTCCAAATCACAAAATCTTAAGCACGACTACAAAGCATGATCAAATCCCTACCTACTAGGTGATCATCTAAAACCCTTAACCAGATCATCTCTGAAGTGATCTAACTCTAGAAGCTCCCAAGTCAATGAAGACCAGTATCAAGCATGGATCTCTTCTACCCAATCTACAATTCAACATCATCCACTTGATGATTCTTTGATATCTTACAACCCATCAAAAACATCCCCTCTCATAATCTAGTCAAAAACCCTAAATCTGCCAAATTTGGCCAAGTCTGGAATCTGTTTCAACATCACCTTTTTGAATGTCTCCTTTTCTCAACCCTTGTGAATTTTTTAAAATGCATTTGAACCATCTTGTTAACCATCCTAAGGACTACAAAGGCCCACTCTTTCCCTTGGTTATATCATCCTCCCACCCACTTGTTCTTGATGGTTTTGCAGGCAAGAAAATAACTATTCCTGCAAACCTAGTCAACATGCCTACTTTGACAGAAGCTCACACCATCATCCTATCTCCCTTGGACCAACTCTTTGCATGGTTGTGTTCTAATCATATAGTTCTATAAATACCTACTTCACTTGTTCCAAGTGGATCTTTGTGCTTCTTAAACCCACAAGGTTTTGAAGGCTAGTTGATAATCTGCTTTGGCAAGCTTATTTTATTCAAAGTTTGAAATCAATTCTTGGTGAACTCAAGCAAGATCAAGCTCAAACCTCTATACCATGTTGATGTAAATCACTTGGTCTATCCATACATATATCACATGCCCCCAAGGGGAGATCTGAGCTCCAAGATCCAACAAGGTTTTGGTGGCATGAAAACAATCTTACCTAAGATCCTTAAATCTCTAGTTTTCACCAAAATCAACTTGGATTCTCCATTCCCAAGGTTGAAAATTCTTGCTAAAACTTTCCTACTTCATCCACCTTGATCATCAAGAATTATCAAATATTATCCATAATTATTATGGCTCCAAATCTAATTACTCTCTTTAATGGACAAAATCTCCAAAACTCCTTTCCCAAGGGAAAGTTAGGTTTTTGCCAAAGCAATTCCCCAACTTCTAACTCAATTGAGATCCATATACCATACCCTACATTCCCATCTCAAAAATAAGTATTATTTCTTTTTGCCCTTTTTCTCAAATGGCAAAAATGGAATAATAATAGTTTTAAATACTTTTAATCCCCAATAAATATTGGGAAAATTCCCCTAAGTGTGTATTCACATTTGGGACCATATCACACCAAAAACCAACCTTGTCCAATGTAAAAATATCAAATGGGATTCTAGAAACTACTTCTACACTTAGTGAATAAATGATTCTAAGTGGACTTAAAATCCTCTGAAAAATCCCAATTAATTCCTAGGGTTATGCATTGACCCTATCTACATCCGAGTACCATTTCCTCATACTGTCAAAGACAAGTTTCTAAACTTCCTTCACAATCACCTATTTACTCAATTTGGCAAACCTAGCTAGTATTGATCTAAACCAAGATCAAATCATCACCAAAGCTTGTCAAACACTCCTCTCCAGCCACCATGACCCTCCTGGTCATCACCACTGTAGCACTACAGTATCACCATCACACATCTACTTGTCCATTACCCTTGGAAAAGTAGAGAGAGAGACAACCACATCTTACAAAGATATGCCCCATTTAAAATTACCACAGATGGCTCCTACCCTCTCTGCTCGACCAGAGCCCCACCCTCCCCTCTCTACCACTCCTACTTCCCAATAGATGGCCACCTCCCTTCCCACAAGCCCCTCCTACACTATGTCCACCATGGACCTCTCCCCTTTGGTTTATAAGGCCACAGGCCAGTACAACGCCTTATCCCCTAGCTCATTTGCTCCCTCACCACCCACCTTACCTCCCCAGAGCTCCTCTCCCTCTCCCTTCTCAGTGTAACCCGAGAGAGAAGAGAAGAAAAGCTTCGGCCTCCTCCATGAAATCAAGTTAAGCCTCCTCTCCCGTGCTCCTCCTCTTCTACATGTCACTCCCTGGTGCTTCCCTAACCTATCTTACTCCTCCCCTTCTGTTTTCCTTATTCAGGAACAGCTCCCCGTGTAGCACCAGCGAGCTCTGGTGAGGTGCCTCTCGGTCTTCTTCGCGCGAGCCCAGATCTGGTCGAAAACCACCATTTGCCGCCCATTGTCAGGACCATCGTCGAGCGCCGCGTCGCCTCCGCCCATCCTTGCCGTCTCCCGGCGCCCCTGGTGAGCTCCCTGACCCCGCCGGTGCCGCCCCTACGGTTCCTCCCTATCGAGTTCAGACAGAGGAAGGAGAAGAGCGTGAGTCGTTGATCTCCTTCGGATCGGACGACCCACAACTCTCCTTACCCCTTCACTCCCTACCACCGTTGATAGCGGGCCCTGCCCGGCGGCCTTTGAATTCCCTCCCACGCGTTGCCTCGCCTGCCGTGGGCCGAATTCGCCTTCCCGGCCCATCTCCCTGTAGAGCCAGCCCACTGCCCCTTTTTCCCTTTTCTTTAAACCCTGTTTAATAGATCTGTTAAATACCTTGTAGAAATAAATGCATAATAAAATGGAAAACACCTATTTTTGTACAGATATAAATTTCTACTCATTCTTATATGTTTTTCCCATCATGCAGAACAAGCCTTAGGCCCAAAATCATTTTCATGATTTTCTGGGAATTATTCTACTAAGATATGTCCCTTCCACTATTTATTTACTTCTGGTAGTTCAGTAAATCCAATTGGTATGAATCCACTCAGTACTGAAAGGTATGTGAGATACCTTGCATGTGACCTTGACCCCATGAATTTTTACTCCCTATTTTGCCTCTGGAAGAAATAACAAAAACAGCCATAATCTGCCTTTAGGAATTTCTCTAGGTCAAACCAATAGAGGTATTAGCCTAATTCCAACTCCCAGTAAAACTCCATATCAACCCTATAAAACCCCAGCAGCTCAAATTTTATTGACCTCTGGTTCAATTATAATGAATTAAACTATTCTATGTAGACTCATTTCACTAAATAAACCACTCCAGTAGTTCTTGATATCCAAATTGGGTAATTCCAATTTCTACAGAAAGGTATTCCAAATGCCTACCATTTGTCCCTAGAATCAAATCAAAATCTTCTAAAGATTTAATTTGGTGAAAAAGACAAAGCAGCTCCATAACTGCCTTTGAGAATTTCCTGAGGGCATTCTGGTAACTATTTTGGAGTGATTCCAACTCTCAGCTACTCGGTACATAAGAAACCGCTTAATCATCCAAGGAAATAATTTTTGGATCTCTAGAACTTTTCTAGTGAATTATTTCCTTAAACTAGGACTTTTAGCACTAGAATATTCATAAGAACTTAAAGAAAAGTGATAAAATATTGAAACCACTTTTGATGGTTTCATTTTATCAACTCCTATCTGTTGGTACCATTTGTACACAATGGTATCATACAGAAGATGTCCTTGGTCCAAAACCCCTCTTAGGTAGTGACGAGGGTTTAACTCATCAATGCCCATTGTTATGGACTTGGGTTTTGGAGAAGGAGGGAGCGTTGGAGACATCTATCGGCTAGCAAACAAGCACACATGGGACAAAGGATTTACCCAAGTTCAGGCCTCGTAGAGGTCCCTACTCCTGCTTGTCTGCTCGTGGAATTATTGAAGGAGTCGAAAGTTACAACGGTGCGCAGATGCAATCTGGCAAGGGTTTGTGGAAGCTAGGGTTGCGTGTGTCCTCCTCGCTGCCCCCTCCTAGCCCTTATATAGATAGGCTAGGTCTCGGGTAGCAGGTCGAGTCGGTTACAAGTTAGGGTTCTCCCCTTCAAACTTTCTATCTTTAGCTTTTTCTTGATCTTCAAGCAATCGAGAGTCCGCAGGTTACTCGAGTCCTTCTATCTGGACCTTGGCGACACCGTGGGCCTATAAGTATTTGGACCGTATATACCAAGCTCGAGTACCTGTAGGGTATACCCATATCAGTAGCCCCCGAGTGTCCAGTGGAATCACAGATTCGACTGGGGACTTTTTTGAAGTCTTTGAGTGCTTGAATGAGTACATTTTCGACTGCTTTTATGTGATAGGTATTGTTGATATACGTGCCTGATATAATCGAAGTATCGGTATCTGTTAACCACCTTAGGGTGAAACAACGCAATCTACTCAAATTCGAGTCCCCGGACTCGAATCCGGAAAAGTGCTGGTGTAATTCGACTCAGGCCGTGGAGGTCTTACATGAGTCGAATTCCAGTTATATGGGTGTGAGCACTCGACGCGTCCGTCAAGGCATGTTCATCATGCCTGTAGGCACGGATACATTTCTGGCAGTGTGCAGTTAAATGCGTTGCCAGGCCTTATTCAGGTCTTACCTTCACGCCGTAAGCATGGCATCCGAATTTTATCATCGTGGAGACGATTTGGGCATCGCAGGAGACATAGTCTCTTTGTAGGGAAAATTTGTGAGGCAGTGTCGCCAAAGGTTGCGAGTGCGGATGTTATCAACACACAGTTTTTGTGCAAATAATCATAGGGTGCGCGACCAGCGCTCCCTATGGGAGTATCCCCCGAGTGCCTGGTTGAGTCGAAGACTCAAGCAGGGACTAAAGAACTTTTGCGACTGCTGTCGTCTTTTTGCTTATTTGTTTCAGTTGATGACTCAGGTAGGGACTAAATGTTTTTGCGACTGCTGTCGTCTTTTGCGTGCTTGTTTCAGTCGAATTTGTTTCCGGCGCTCCCTACGGGAGTAACCCATGTCCATAATTGAATTATGTTTCGAGTGGTTGGGTTTGCCTTTGTGATTGTCTTTGTTCCTGCAACAAGAAAAGAAAAAGTCGTAGGGTGCGCGGCCAGCGCTCCCTATGGGAGTAGCCCCCGAGTGCTTGGTGGAGTCGAAGACTCCAGCAAGGACTAAAAATAGTCGAAGTTTTCCACTGCGTAGCCTTGGTGACGTCAGTGCTGATGTTTGTATGACCTCAGTTGCCCGCGTGAGCGATTTTGACGGGACGTGACGAGCGGTGGGTCCCACTTTCTGACTTTGATTTGACTGGGTGTGCGTAATCTTATTTTTAACTGCGCTTCCTTGATTTCTGCGTGTAATGGTAGAAGTGGGGGGACGGTTCGTGCTTCCTCTTCTCCACGTGTCCAATGCGATGCGTGCCACGCGTCTAATAGGGTTTTTGTCAACCGTTGGATTGCATCTTACAGGGGTTAAATAGCGGCGCTGCGGTGGTAATTTTTCGTCTGCGCTTTTTCGTCCTCGCTGCCATTGCCATTGTTGTTGTTCTTCTGCTTTCCTGTGCTCGTCTCCTCCACAGCGCTGGACCACCTCCATTCGTTTCCAAGTTACTTTCTGCGCTCTCATCGCCGCCGCGCAATGGGAAAGAAGAAAGTAGGTGTTGTCGCTGATTCCGCGGCCACCGTTGTCGCGACGAAGAAGAAGGGTGGCTCCGCTGCTGCGGACACCAGCGCCGCTGCCGGCGGGAAGAAGAAGGTCGCGGGCACCCACGTGACAAATGGTGCATGGCGCCCTTCCATCATCAAGGCATCGGATATCCGTCTTCTTCGCCAGGATGGAGTTATTTCTGCCGCAGTCGCTGATGCGCGTGTCCCCAGCGGTGAGACCATTCTTGTGCCTTCCGCTGGTTTTCGAGTGATGTTTCTTGCATTCGTCTTTTGCGGCCTTTCTTTGCCTCTCCACCCCTTTCTTAGGGGTCTCCTTCGTTTCTACGGGCTCCAGCTCCATCAGCTGTCCCCAAACTCGATTCTCCACATCACCTGTTTCATTACTCTTTGCGAGTGCTGGCTCGGAATCGAGCCGCACTTTGGCCTTTTCAAGCGCTTGTTTAAATTGAAGCGCCAGTCCGCCTCTGGCTCTTTAGTTTACGACGTAGGTGGTTGTGGTATCCATGTCGACCCATCCGCCACCTACTTCGACATCAAGCTTACCAAGTCCGTCCAGGGATGGAGGGACAAATGGTTCTATGTTCGCGACCAGAAGGCCAAGGACGAGCACTTTGGACTTGCGCCTTTTGATCCTGTGACTCCCTGCAAAAAGATGCGTTCTTGGAAGAACGTGATCATGCCTTCCGAACTCGTGGAGACAGACGTGTTATATCAACGCGTCTGTGACCTCGAGAGTCGCATAGGCGTATAAGAGGGAGGCTGCGCCCTTGTCAGGACATGGCTGTGTCGTCGCGTCCAGCCTCTCCATGTTTCAATGGGGTGGCGCTGATGATGCCACTCGCATGTCTGCTGATGGCATGTCCACGAGTGAGGTAGATAAGAGGGTGCGACTGGTCACGAAGTACACCTTCAAGGATGCGCTTCCGAACAAGCCAGTCCCTCCTTTTGATGCTTCGAATCTTCCTCCTGAGGTACAGTTGTGCTACGCAGTAGCTTATTTTCACGATTGTGTTTTCTGTTGCTTACCTATTATGTTTGTTGATATTCACTGTTTGTATGCAGGATTGGGCGGTGTCGCCTTGTATGCCTCCTCTCCCTGAGGGGATTATTCCTCGTGAAGCTTTGGAAGAGGACGAGTCTGAGTCGACTGTCCCTTCTGATGTGGAAGAGGAAGCCCCCGAGTCCGAGAGCCCGGATACTCGCAAGCGTGCACGTCGCGAGGACTCCGACGCGTCGACTCCTTCGACTCCAGGAGGCGCGGCTGTTGGCGCGGAGTCGCCAATTCCAGCCGTTCCTGTGAGGGCTGTGGCACTGTCTTCTCACAAGAAGATGCGATTGCCCAAGGAGTCTTTGTCAGAATCGGCGGCTGCCACGTTTGATCTTGACAACTTTAACTGGTAAGTTTGCTGGGTCATTCATTCTTTTCTGTTTTCTTCTTGTTGGTTTTGCCCTGTAGTTTGCCCTTTTCTCAATGTGGACTTGGACTTGTAGTCAAGAGGCGTTGTCATCTTCTGGCGACGTCGAGTTTTTGAAAGAATCGGGAGTCGCGACTTCAAGGGCCAAGGTAGAGGTCGAGCGCGCTCCTTCTCCTCCGGCGGCGGCCCACTCCGGGCACAATTCTTCGAGCTCTCCTCATGTAGGGGAGCATCGAGTGGTTGCTCGGATGACGGTTCAGCAAACTTCTTCGGAGTCGCTAGAGGACCATGTAAGTATATCTTTCTGTCATGGTGGTGTCACGGCAGATGCCATGAATAGGCTAAAGGTGGGGACTAATACACGCTAGGGGAATCCAGGGAGGGATAGTGGAGTGATTCTCCACACAGAAGTTTGTATTGCTATATCTCCAAGATTACAAGTGCTCCTTGAGTTGTACTGGCGTGAGGAGGAAGAAGGAGCTCTCTTACTCTTGCCTCCTAATTTTCCCTAGAACCCTAGATCAACTAGTGCTTCTTCAACTAGAGCTCAACCCACCCCATCTACCAGAACCCTAGCCCCCCTTATATAGAGGAAGTTCGGTCCTGGCCTAGGGCATACGTGGAGGCATATTCCTAAGAATATGCCCCCTCCCAAAGTGGTAACCCGACCGGGGTGCTTTTCCCCCGCGTCATACATGCTTTAGCGACGTAAGCCTCAAGGCGCCCGCGTCGAACGACATGAGCGTTGTCACCCTTGTCGGCCACGATCCGTGGTCCTGCCCTTACTTTCTCCGCTCATGCAAGATGCGTCTGGGACCTTATTTTTGACCAGAGATTCCTTCCTTCTCCCGTGGTTAGCGAGACCCGGATCATAGTAGATCCGCCACACCTGTTCCTCAGATAAGTTAGACAAGTACTTCCGACTTACTCCTTAAGCCGGACGAGACAATGTTAGGCGACCCCCCTGGTCCGGGTTACTCCGTGATTCAGACTGCCTTGAGGTGACCCGGTCAGCATCCGCTTTGACCTTGCCGGACCTCGGCTAACTCGGCCGTTATACCCCAGAGTGACCCTACCCGGGGGTATCCCCCCAACATTAGTCCCTGAAGCTGGTGCGGTCTTAGCTGCCTCGGCCGCTAAGGCCACATCAGGTTCATTTATGTTCGAGCCTCGGACGTTTAATTCCGAGTTAACTCCTTATCTCGGACTATATGGATTTACGTTCCCTTTGCACGTTCCAAGTTTTCACTTGCCGGCCGGGTCACCACTTTGGCTCGGATCCCATGGTTATCATGGTTTGATCCGGGCCCTGTTTCCTTCTCTCATACGCCAACCCACATGGAGGCTAATCATTACCTCGTCTTATTTTAAGGGCCTGCACAGTAACCGCCGCAGTAATTGTCAGTTATCACTGTGCGTGGGTCACGTCATGCCTGCCTCCTCGTTTACCGCAACAGCGCGTCACGTCATGGGATTGCTTCTACTCTGTGGCCCCCTGTGTGGCTTTTCTCTGATTGGCTGATGCCGGTGATACACGGCCACACCGTGTGGCTCGTCGGCGCAGCGTGATCCCACTCATCAATCTCTGGGGGTGGTTAAATAGGGGAGGGGCGCATCCCTTAGCGTTTTTTCACCTCTGCGCCCCTCTGCCCGTTGCGTTTTCTCCTTCGTCTTCCCTGTGACCACGCCGCCGCCGGTGCTTCTAGCAGCAGCGCCGCCGCCGCACTCTCCCCGTGCTTCTGCTTCGCAGCCACCGCTGAGAAACTGCTTAGCCACGGGTCCTCGCCAATCTAGGCCATAGATCCCCGCCACTGCTAGCTCCAGCGAGGATAGCGAATACGAGATGACGGAGGAGGAGCTCGTCGTTGTCGAGCAGGAGATGGAGGAGGACGTCGGCACGGTGGACCACGGCGCGTGGGCCGGTTCATGGGTCTATCAAGACGACATTGACTGGCTCTACCGGACCAGGCGCATTCCCGCCGGCGTCACCGCTCGTCTCCCTTCCGCCGAACTGGCCCCCTCACCCAATCCAAGTGAGTTTGTTGTATTCTTGTCCCACTTCCAACGGGGATTTGGCCTTCCGGTGAGCGATTTCTTCCGGGATTGGGTTAGGACGTATCACCTGCAGCCGCACCATCTCCCAGCGAACGTAATCACCTCTCTTTCTGCCTTTGCCTCTACGATCGAAGGCTACACCGGACTATGGCCCACGAAGGAGCTGTGGATCCGGTTCTTCGGTCTTCGTCGCAACGTCGTCCCCAATATCCACGTAGAGTCGGAGGATAAGCAGCTCACCCAGTTCGAAGCTGCCTCCATCTTGCCCCGGAGATTTTCAGTCTTTCCCCGGGTCACCGGGCTTGACTCCTGCAAAGGATGGGCCCGGACCTTCTTCTATGTTCGGAACAAGGGTACCGAAGATTTGATTCGGTTGCTGCCCTACGCTCCGGGCCTACCTGACACGGATTTCTGGGAGGAGGTCCCCAAGAAACCTACAGCTCTGGCCAAGCAAGTTAACAAGAGGTTCGCGGAGCTGAAGAAGCTCGGATTGCGCAACGAGGATGCTGTGATCACGTTCGTGTGCAACCGAATCTCTCCCCTCCAGAAGCGCACCCACAAGTTGTGCCACATGAGCTTCGGCCGTGACCCCAACCGAACCTCCTCCTTCGAGTTGAGCAACACGGAGATCTTTCGCCGGGTTAAAGCTCTTTTCACCACCCACAAGGATTTCTCCGCCGAATGGACGTGGGGAATCGAGCACTACTGCCGTGACAGGCTCCCTCCCGCGGTAAGCTTCACGGGGCAAACTTATTTCGGATCAAGTATGTGTCGGTTTTTGTCGTATTTCTGACTCTGCTCTTTGTGCTTTTTCTCAGTTGTTTCTTCAGCACACTCTCGAGGATGGCACGGATCCGACCCTTAAGTGGGCGCCGGACCGAGAAATCCCGGATGAGGAGGAGCCGGACTAGGAGATGTTCCTCCCTATGACCGACGCTACCAAACGACCCAGTGGTAAATTCTCTTCCCTTAGAGATTGGCCCGATGATGAGGATGACTCGGATGTCGACGTGATTGAACCTGTTGAGGCTGTCCCTCTTTCTTTTGCCTTTCCGGCATCAGCTAACCCTGGTGGGAATATACACGAGGATCCTCCACTTGCTACGGGCGAGCCGGTTCTGGTGGTGTCGAAGAAGAAGCGCGGTTCCGCATCAAGTTCTTCCTCCGAACCTTCTCAGCCCACAAAAAGGCAAAAGAAGGCCGGAGACAAGACTGCCTCCAAGCGGGCAGGCAAAGCCCCGGCACAGAGGGCCCGGAAACCCAAGGAGGCCGAGACCTCGGATGCGTAAGTTATTTTTCATTACGTAACTCACTTTTCCTTGCATCGTGGTAATTTCTCTTTTGACATTATTCTATTTTTCAGGCCTCCTATGGAGGTCCCTCAGAGCGGATCGAGCATCTCTTCTCCTCTTCGGTCTGGCCCTTCTCCTCCTCGTGACGACGAGTCACGCCCGTTGAGCCCTATTCCGGAGGGCTCTACGGCTGCTCCGGGTTCCGCAGTACCTCATCGAGAGGAACGCGACCTCGGAGCGGGAGGGGTCAGTTCGGCCGAGGCGATGGCATCCACCACTTCAGCATTGCCGCAACCAGCAACCACCGAGTCTATCGCAACACCAGCACCAGCAGCAGCTTCAGTACCAGCTATCGAGCCAGCACCTATCCCGGCACCAAGGAAACCCACAGCAGCTCCAGTGCCAAGTTCTTCTGCCTCGTCCGAGTCATCTCAGCCTCGGCGAGGAACTATTCCAGCAGCTTATAAAGGGAAGTCCACCATAGTTACTTCTTCCGAGCAAGTTAAAGGCAAGAAGGCCCTGGATACTACCAAATCTGCATCCATCGAGGTCGGGCAGCGAACTCTATTGTCAATGCTTCCGAAGAAATCACCAGCAGCGAAGGATCTTCCTGCCGAGCCAACCGATGCGCAGCAGATGGTTCTGCACACCAGCCCAGCTCTTGCCCTAGTTGAGAGGAAGGAAGCTCATGTGAAGGGCTTGGTGGCACCCCACATGCCCACTGGCGAACGGTACCCTCCGAGCCTTATCGAGTTCGTTATGAACTGGAACAAGGCGGAGTTCGTCCACAACGACGATCTCCCGAAAAAGTTCGGCCCCGCAGAATTTTCTGCCCAGATGAATACTGCTGCCAAGGCAATTAACCTCGCGGGGCGAATGATGGAGGTATGTAAACTTCAAAACCAACATAGATAATAGCCGGGTTTGGGAAAAGTCCTTTACATGCTGTAGAAATTAACCATTAGTCCCCGAGCCTCCGGGGGAGTAGCTTGTTACTCGGCCGGATGCTCATTAGAAAACCAACGTAGTTGCATGTAAACTTCAAATATGCACACACCTAGAGTTGGGTTAAGTTCCACTTGGCCCGGATCTTGCACACTTCGAATATGCACACACCTAGAGCCGGGTTAAGTTCCACTTGGCCCGGATCTTGCACACTTCGAATATGCACACACCTAGAGCCGGGTTAAGTTCCACTTGGCCCGGATCTTGCACACTTTGAATATGCACACACCTAGAGCTGGGTTAAGTTCTACTTGCCCCGGATCTTGCACACTTCGAATATGCACACACCTAGAGCCGGGTTAAGTTCCACTTGGCCCGGATCTTGCACACTTCGAATATGCACACACCTAGAGCCAGGTTAAGTTCCACTTGGCCCGGATCTTGCACACTTCGAATATGCACACACCTAGAGTCGGGTTAAGTTCCACTTGGCCTGGATCTTGCACACTTCGAATATGCACACACCTAGAGCCGGGTTAAGTTCCACTTGGCCCGGATCTTGCACACTTCGAATATGCACCAAGTTAATTTTACACTTCTGTACTTTTTTCAGGTAACCACCAATCGTCGGAGAACTGAATTCCAATGCCTGCTTGATACCCACAAGATCCTACGCGCAAAACATGTTGCACTTGGTGCAGAACATGAAAAGAGGGGTAATTTTCTCCCTCGGCACCCCTCCGTTTTTCTTCACTTTCTTCCGCCGAACTAATCTCCTCATTCGGTTTCTGCAGCTGGGGTGGAGGCTGAGAACAAGATCATGCGGAAGAACTTGGAGGAAATCTGGGGTATGTCCTCTTTTGTTCGACCTCGTAGTGTTTTCCATTTCTTCTTCTCCTTGGCTTGGCAAACATTCACTCCTCGGCTCTGTCGGGTCAACATACTATTTCAGCATCGCTTGAGGATAGTGTGCCCGTGCCTGATATGATGCTGCATTTTCTCGAATAAGCAGGGCAGCATCAAGTTGAGCTGAAGAAGAAGAATGATGAGCTTGCCCTCCACCGGACTAAGGACAACGAGATAGCCAAGCTCAAGGCTGAGATGGAGAATATGAAGGCCCAACACAAAACCGAGCTCCAAAAAGTTGGCCAGAACTTCACCGAAGAGCGTGAGCGCCTTACTCTCCAGATCTCTAAGGGCCAGGACCTACTCAGAGAATCCGACGTCCAGCTTGGGTCGGCAAACGCTGAGCTTGAGCAACTTCGCAAAAGACGCGATGCCTGCATCAAGGAGTTAACCCGGATCCATATCCATATTTCTCGTAAGTTCCTTTCCCTTGTCCGACATAACTCTCCGGGTTACCTCACATGTCTTTTCTTTACCTTCTTCCTTTGCCTTGTTTCCAGACCACTTTCTAGAGGGTACTGCAATTGCGAGCGCTGTTGTTGCCAAATTTCGTCGAGAGAGGGGTACTCCCATTGCTCTTGATGGTGAGAGCATTCCCTTGGACATGGAGGACCTATTGGTCAGCTTGTCCTCTCGTGTGGAGACCATCAAGAATTATGGCAAGGATATCCTCGACGTTGCAGTTCGGATATTCAGTATGTTCTGGCCCGAAGAGAGTAGCCCGGAGACCATTGCGACTCTTGTTGAGAAGTTAATGGAAGTTGAGACCCAGCTTGACCTCTGGAGAGAGTCCACTGGTCGTGCCACAGCTGACACCATCCTTCACCATATTCTCACATGGTACGAGAAAATCGACCTTAGCCTCCTTACACGTCGGTGCACCGGATCCGGATGGACCGATGATCCGGAGTGGGTAGCTCGGCGCCAGGCTTGCGCCTACAGCCTCGTTGAATATTCTCCTATTCATGACTGGATTGAAGGGCCAAGCTTCCTGGAATCCGCTGGGGACGAGCAGAATGAGAATGTTGAAGATGGGTCGGATGAGGGCGGAGAAGATGATGCTTCAGATATTGAAGACATCGACGACGATGCTGAACCTGCTCCTCCTTCTACTCCTTAGTTCTAAAAAACTTGAAAATTTATCAGATCCCCGGTATGCCGGGTGCAGTTATATGCTGGACATGTGATATTTTGCTACTAAATTTCTATGCCGGATTAACTTGGGCGCAGTCCCCGAGTTTCATTTTCTTGTTCGTCCAAATTCTCTGGCTCGGTCCGTGTCTACCTTGATTCGGTTTTACGACTTACGAATCCGAGCTTCGAAAATTGTTTTAACAATACTTAGAAACTTTGAGGCTTGGCTCAAAATAATTCAGCATAATAACTTGAAAATAAATACAGGGTTAGTCCAAAAAAACAAACGTTAGCTCGAATAAACTCGCTTCCTTAGTCGTTTTTCATGTGCTACGCAGTTCCAAACTTGTTCCCTTGCTTGCCATGAAGCCAATTCTTGTTGGACAGCAGCAAGTCGAAGGGTTGGGTTTTTGGTGCTCACACATTACTAATCCGGGTTAAGTAGAACGACTTATTCCAGCTACCGCATAAAAATAACAACAAACATTATTAAGACAGTCCCCGAGTTACTGCTCGAGGCGCTACTATTTCATTGATAAGCTCATTACCGACATACATACCGAAAAATGAGACGACTCGGATACATACACTTCTTAGCTAAGTGTAGAAGGGACGAAGTAGTGCTACATTCCACGGTCGCTTGGATTCCTCTCCGGACCTGTCCGCCTTGTTCTTTTCCTATGGCTTTGCATCTATGAGATAGTAAGAATCATTGTGCAATGCTTTTCTCACAATGAATGGCCCTTCCCATGGGGGGGATAATTTATGCATGCCAGTAGTACGTTGTACCAACCGGAGCACCAGATCGCCTTCCCGAAAGACTCGGGGGCACACTTTCCGGCTATGATAGCGTCGGAGATTTTGCTAATATGTGGCGGATCTGGACAGTGCCAGTTCTCTCGCTTCTTCCAGCAGATCAACATCATTTTGCCGGGCTTCTGTGTATTGGGTGACCCTAGGCGAATCATGCTCTATGTCGGCTGGTAATACAGCTTCTACCCCATATACCAGAAAAAATGGCGTATAGCCTGTTGATCGATTCGGAGTTGTTCTTAAGCTCCACAGTACCGCTGGTAGTTCTTCTATCCAGCACCCCGCTGATCTTTGCAGTGGCTCAATGAGCCGGGGTTTTATCCCGGATAATACTAATCCGTTGGATCTTTCCACTTGTCCGTTCGATGCGGGGTGGGCTACCGAGGCGACATCGAGTCGGATCTTCTTATCTCGGCAGAAGCGCGCAAATGCTCCTTCCACAAAATTTGTTCCGTTGTCAGTTATAATACTGTGTGGATAACCGTATCTCAAGACGATGTCTTTGAGAAATGTCACGGCCATAGCTCCATCACATTTTCTTATAGGTTTCACTTCAATCCATTTTGTAAACTTGTCCATCATGACCAAAATGTGTGTCATGTTTCCTCTCGCTGGTTTGAATGGGACAACCATATCCAAGCACCATACAGCAAATGGCCACGTAATTGGTATGGTCTTGAGTTCCGACACAGGCATATGTGTCTTGGTGGCGTACCTCTGACAACCATTGCATTTTCTCACCAGATCTTCTGCTTGTTCCAAGGCACTTGGCCAGTAGAACCCATGCCAGAACGCCTTTGCCACCAAGGCTCGGGATGAGGCATGATGCCCACATTCTCCTTGGTGTATATCTCGGAGGATGTCAAGCCCTTCTTTCGGGTCAACGCATCGTTGGAGGACATTGGTTACACTCTGTTTGTACAACTCGGAATTGATGATTTTGTATGCTTTTGCTCTCCTCTGAGTTTGCCTGGCTAACACCTCCTCAGCGGGTAACGTTCCATCTTTCAGGAATTGGAATATAGGCAGTGCCCAAGCTGGTATGGCTCGTGGAGGGAATATCTCCTCATCAATATCCATCTGATCCACCGGCATAACTTCAGCCGGATCACGCTGAGCAGTCCCCGTATCTAGCGAGGTAGTCCCCGGGTTTGCCGAGGCAGTCCCCGGGTTTCTTGATGATCCCGGGTCTCGCGTATCACCTCCCATGTCAATGTCCATGGGCTCAGCTCCGGATTCCGTATTTTTCGGGACATAAATCGAGTCGGTTCCTGGGGACGGCCTGATAGATGGTTTTCTGAGGTGTTCCAATGCTACGCCCGGTGGAATTGCCTGTCTGGTCGATCCGAGCTTCGACAACATGTCGGCAGCCTCGTTTTCCACTCGGGGTACATGGTGAAATTCACACCCCTCGAAGTAACCAGATATCTTTTGCATGTGAAATTTGTATAGTGCCATGTTTGGATCCAGGGCGTCCCACACTCCGGACACCTGCTGCACCACCAGATCCGAGTCGCCAAAGCATATTATCCGACGTATGCCAATCTCCTTTGCCACTTTGAGCCCATGCACAAGAGCCTCATACTCAGCGACATTGTTCGATGCCGCGAAATGGATCTGCAATACGTACTTTAGTTGGTCCTTCTTTGGCGAGGTAAGCACAACCCCGGCGCCTAGCCCGGTTTTGGTTTTCGACCCGTCAAAGTGCATCCTCCAATAATTCGGATCCGGTGGAGGTGGTTCGTATTGTACCTCGGCCCAATCCACAAAAAAGTCCGCCACAGCCTGAGACTTGATCGCTTCTCTTCTGTCGTATTGGGGCGCATAAGGGGCTAACTCAATTGCCCATTTTGCAATTCTGCCACTCGCATCCTTGTTACCCATTATCTCGGATATGGGGGCTTCACATATTACTTTGATGGGGTGCTCCTCAAAGTAATGCTTTAACTTCTTTGCCACCATATAGACACCATATGCCACCTTTTGAAAGTGCGGGTAGTTCTGTTTTGAGGCAGACAATACCTCGCTCAGGTAATATACTGGCCTCTACACCGACTTACCCTCTTTATTGTGCTCCACTACGATTACTGCACTTACAACTCGGTTGGTTGCGGCTACGTAGAGCAACATTGGCTCCTTTGATAGTCGAGAGGCCAACACTGGCGCGGTGGCCAACATCTTCTTTAAGTGGGCAAAGGCTTCATCGTCCTGTGGCGTCCAAACGAATTTATCCGACTTTTTCATGAGTTGGTAGAGAGGCAGTGCCTTTTCTCCCAACCGACATATAAACCGACTCAACGATGCCAGGCATCCAGTGAACTTCTGGACATCATTGAGACACTTCGGCAGCTCCATTCGTTCGATGGCTCGGACCTTAGTTGGATTAACTTCGATACCTCGGCTGGAGACGAGAAATCCGAGTAATTTTCCAGCCAGGACACCGAAGGTACATTTTTTCGGGTTAAGCTTCATCCGGAACCTTCTCAAGTTCGCGAATGTTTGCCTGATGTCGGCAAGGAGCGTTGCGCTTTCCTTGGTCTTGATAACCACATCATCCACGTATACTTGTACGTTTTGACCTATTTGGTCATGCAAACATTTTTGCATACATCTTTGGTATGTTGCACCTGCATTACGTAAACCAAACGGCATAGTGCGATAGCAGTAAGCCCCGCACGGGGTAATAATCGCAGTCTTTATTTGATCATCCGGGTTTAGAGGTATCTGGTGAAAGCCAGAGTATGCATCAATGAACGACAACAATTTGCATCCCGCGGTCGAGTCTATGACCTGATCTATCCTTGGCAATGGAAATGGATCTTTTGGACACGCCTTGTTCAGGTTCGTGTAATCGATACACATACGCCAAACCACTACCATGTCCGGATCGTCCTTCTTCTTTTCTACCAGCATCGGATTAGAGAGGCAATCCGGATACAGTACCTCCATGATAAATCTTGCTGCCAGTAACCGAGCTATCTCGTCACCAATGACCTTTCTCCTATCCTCGGCGAAGCGGCGGAGAGGTTGCTTCACCGGCCTTGCTCCGGGTCTCATGTTCAAAGAGTGCTCGGCCAACTCCCTCGGAACACCTTGCAAGTCCTGTGTAGACCAAGCAAAAATATCCCGATTCTCACGGAGGAAGTTGACGAGCTCGCTTTCCTATTTGTCAGTTAACCCGGCACCAATTGTGACGATGCGCTCTGGGAACATGTTATCAACTGGGACCTTCTTGGTGTCCTTTGCGGCTTGAAATGAAACGCTGCCATGCAGGTTACTTAACACCGGCATATATTGCTGCGCGGACTGAGCTAGTGCCGGCACCTCTTGGATTTTTCTTTTCTCTTGTGCAACCACAAGTGACTCGGGCTAGGTTAGACCCGGCTGAAGCACACTCCATGGAACGTCGGAAATCTCCAGTAATGGTAATCACTCCATTTGGCCCGGGCAACTTCATCTTCAGATAACTGATGTGACAGCTTGCCATGAATTTGTTCAATGCTGGTCTTCCGAGTAACGCATGATATGCACTTTCCAAGTTCACCACTTCAAACTCCAGATTTTCAGTTCGGCAGTTATCCCTTGTGCCGAATAGCACGTCGACCCGGATTTTGCCTATGGGCTCACAAGAAATGCCTGGTACTATGCCATGGAAAGTTGTTCTCGTAGCCTGGAGCATGTTCTCCGAGATGCCCAACTTGCACATCGTATCCGCATACATGATGTTAATGCTACTTCCATTATCAATCAAGACCTTGGAGAACCTCACATTGATGTTCGGTCCAATGAATGTCGGATCTAGCACTAGCGCATACGAACCTGGGCTCGGCATAAGTTTAGGATGTCCTTTGATGTTCCAGGTGATTTCCTGGTCCGACCAAGGCATGTACCTCGTCACCGCTGGCATGACCGCATTGACCTCCATATGTCGGTGCTGCAAGCTTTTTCTATCTATTTCCTCGGTCGTGAACACACAATAACTCTAGTGATGCTCCCTGTACTCATTCCTTCCCTCGTTTCCGGGGTACCTCTGATCCGGTTGTTGCTGATTTTCCACCTGATGCACTGCATCCCTTCTCTCATTGTTCTCATACCTCGGCGGAGGGGGAGGCAACATTAACTGTTGTGTGTTCGCCCCAGAGAGCAATTTCTGCCGAGGTAACTCCTACCGAGGTTGATCGTTCCGGGGTGCCTGAGCATTCCCCGAACCACCTTGCTCTATCTTACGCAACCACTCACATTGCCTCGTCGTATGACCCACCAGGCTATTCGGATTTGGCGTGTGATACTTACACGGCTGGTCCAACATTGACTCGTAGGTATACCTCGGGCGGTCCTTCTTTTCCTGCCACAGTTTCTTTTGCTCTGGAGTCCATGTCTTCTTGCCATCATTTCTTGGAGTCCATTGCCCTCCAGTTCTCTGGCGTTGGTTGATCCCTGTTCTGGGTTGATCTTGATTCACAGCTGCAACTTGTTGCGAACCGTAGCGATGGTCCGGTCTGTCATCTCTCCTTTTTCCTCTGTAGTCATTCCTCCGGGATGACCCAACTCCATCTCTCTGATAGTATTCCTCGTTTGACTCGTTTGAGGCGAGCCTAGGTTGAGTCGGATCGCCCAAAGCATACGAATCGGCAATCCGGATCATCTCTGCTAGCGTAACTGGCATTTTCCTTTGCAACTTCATCCACAGCTCGCTGCCATATCTGCACCCTTGCGCAAACCACGCTATGGCCTGTGACTCTATGACACCCTCACACGAGTTTCTCACGGTACACCACCGGGTCAAGAATTCACGATCCGTCTCGTTAGGTCTTTGCTTGCACATTCCTAGGGTTTGCGGTCTATTCGGCCTCTGATACGTACTTGAGAAGTTGTTGATAAACATTTCTTCAAAATCTATCCAGCAGTTGATGCTTCCAGGTGGTAAATTGTTCAGCCATACTCTGGCCAGGCCTTCCAACATCTAGGGTACGTAACGTACAGCCCATCTCAAGTTGGCAGTTGCAATTTTCACTGTCGTAGCATAGTTTATCAGCCAATCCTCTGGCTTGGTGTTGCCGCATACGTCTTCATGCCTCTGGGTAACTGGAAGTTTGGTACCGGCGGTTCCTTCATGATCCGGGGTCCAAAGCATGCTGGACCCGGAGGACCTTGACATTCGATCTGTTCCCCAATACAGGCGATCCAGTTTTAACCTGGCGTCATCCGGCATCAAATCCCTGCTTCCCAATCTCGACCCTATCACATGATAGTCTGGTCTAGGATACCCTGCGTTCACCATCTCCGAATCACCGTCGTTGTATCGGTTTTTCTCTTGCCGCGCACCTTTCTGCTGCATACCTCGGTCAGCGCTTTGCTCTTGCCTTGGTATATTCCGCTGCTGCGGTTCTCCTGCTCCTGCGGAGTTGCGCTGTCCGGCATTGCCGTTGGCAGCGTTCCCTTGACCGGCATTACCTTGGTCGTGATTACCTCGGCCAGCTTCACCTCGGCTCACACTCCGTCGATCATCGTTTTTCCGCATCTCTTTTTCTTTTCCCGCACGCGTTGGGTCGTACGGGACGATCTGTTTGTTCCGTCTGGCCGAGGTTACTACCTCTTCTCTCCTTGGACCACCATGAGGCGATGATGCGGCTCCAGCGGACTTCTCCGGGTTACCCATCACCGAATGGACGATCTTGGAAGCTCCAGCTCTCTCTGGGTTAGCTCTCAGCAGCTCTTCGTTCTTTCTGTTCGTGATCCGAACCAGCTCGTTAACCCTATCTTGCTGTCTTTGATGGGCCTCACCCGTTAGACCCTCTAGCTCGGACGCAGCCGCATCTGCTGCTCTGAGGTTCTTCGCCGGGGTACTATACTTTGGCAACCCCACAGACAGATAGTTTTCCGACCCTTCTGCTCCATCATCACCTTCTCTGTTCATCTCGCTTATGAGATTTCTCCCTTTTACTTTTACCGCATCAACTTTGTTTGCCTTTGCCTACTCATGCAGCGTCATGTTCAGTGACTGCTGAGCCGCGGCTATTTTCTTTGCGCCCTCCAGTATCTTTTGCCGAGTTTCCTCTAGCTCGGCCTGCGCCTGAGCCGGATCTACTACTGCTGCTACCGGGTTAGCCAAGCTATCCATAGCTTCCCTCAGTACGTTCTCAGGCCTCTCTAGTGGAGGTCCTCTACCTTTCCTCGATGCCTTAGGCGTTACCTCCAGGTCTGGTGCTGGGTCCTTGCTTGCGCCTGCACCTGGCACAGTCATCATCACCTCTGCATGGTCCGGGGAGCGAGCGATACGCGCCCCGCGAGCCACAGTGAGGGGTGGTTCCCCCGCATCGACGACGCGACACGTATGAACGCACGAGACGTCCACAGCAACGTAGACCTTGTGTGCACCGAGCTTGACGAAGAGGCCATTGCGCGGAAGTGGGCGCGTGCCGAAGCAGCCAGCGTTGTCGCTGACGAAATCCAGCGCTCCGAAGCACTGAACAAGCCCTGAGACGATGTGTTCGCCGGTGCCGATGAGGTTTCCCGTCCGGATCTTCACCCTTGCTAGCGCTTCTAGCCCCACGGTGGGCTCCAACTGTCATGGTGGTGTCACGGCAGATGCCATGGATAGGCTAAAGGTGGGGACTAATACATGCTAGGGGAATCTAGGGAGGGATAGTGGAGTGATTCTCCACACAGAAGTTTGTATTGCTATATCTCCAAGATTCCAAGTGCTCCTTGAGCTGTACTGGCATGAGGAGGAAGAAGGAGCTCTCTTACTCTTGCCTCCTAATTTTCCCTAGAACCCTAGATCAACTAGTGCTTCTTCAACTAGAGCTCAACCCACCCCATCTACCAGAACCCTAGCCCCCCTTATATAGAGGAAGTTCGGTTCTGGCCTAGGGCATACGTGGAGGCATATTCCTAAGAATATGCCCCCTCCCAAAGTGGTAACCCGACCGGGGTGCTTTTCCCCCGCGTCATACATGCTTTAGCGACGTAAGCCTCTGCGGTGCCCGCGTTAGACGACATGAGCGTTGTCACCCTTGTCGGCCACGATCTGGTGGTCCTGCCCTTACTTTCTCCGCTCATGCAGTACGTACCGGACCTTCTTTTTGACCAGAGAGATTCCTTCCTTCTCCCAGAAGCTAAGCGAGGACCCGGATCATAGTAGATCCGGCCACACCTGTTCCTGCGTATAAGTTAGACAAGTACTTCCGACTTACTCCTTAAGCCGGACGAGACAATGTTAGGCGACCCCCCTGGTCCGGGTTACTCCGTGATTCAGACTGCCTTGAGGTGACCCGGTCAGCATCCGCTTTGACCTTGCCGGACCTCGGCTAACTCGGCCGTTATACCCCGGAGTGACCCTACCCGGGGGTATCCCCCCAACACTTTCCTTCTTTTTAATGTGGTAGTCAACGCCTTCTGCTGCCCTCTTCTGACTCCTTGTTTTATGTGACAGCTCCTTGTAAAGGAAGCCGCGCAGGTGGCAGAGCAGGTGATGGCGATGGGTCGCCAGCATGCAATGCTGGAGACGCGTCACCGCGTGGTCGAAAGTGAGTGCTCTACACTTATTCTTTTTTTCTTCTCTCTGTTTTGGTATAATCGACTGATAGCCGATTATTGATTGCCATGTAGCTGAGCATAACGCTTTACTACGCAACATCGCTATGTTGGAGAAGACATTAGCCGCAGCTGTGAAGGGTCGCGACGAGGCAATCACGGCTCGTGATGATGCCCGGAAGCACGAAGAGGATCTGCGCGCCTCCTTTGTGGCCAGGGAGAAGTTGTTCGAAGAGCAACTATTCTCAGTCGCCAAGGCCCTCTCAGGTACCTTTACTGGTAGATATTTTATTGATGTTCTTCTCTGCATCTAGTTTTTGCCGGTGGCACTAGAAGTTTGATCCATGTGTGTATTTTCGGTGTAGATGCTAGCGACTTGAGTTTTGATCCGCAAGCCCTTTGTCGTGATGACGCTCTGGCGGGCGCGGTGTCTGCGGTCGAGGATCGTAGCGCCGCTGTCCAAAATATGTTGTCCAAGGCCAAGGTTACCCTTAGTCGCCACCGAGAGGAGTTGATGTCGAAGGCGGAGCTGGTCGACAATGTGGAAGAGCTGGTGGAGTCGCTCGCCGGGGGTGTGCCTGCCACGTACAAGAACTCCCTCCACGCGGCTGGTGCGACCATGTCACTTGCCATGGTGCAAGCCCACGGAGTCGAAATAGATCCTTCTGCGGTGTCAAATACGATGCCTGTTGGCGCGGATGGTGCAGGTAGTATTCGCTCCCTTTGCGACTGCATGTGCCAAATATGGCCATTCCTTGATAAATACTGTTGCCAAGTATTCGAAGGAGCTCCAACGTGCGAAGAAGGCAGCGAAAGCTTCGGTCTCAGGGGCCGGCAGAAAGTCAGTGGCATCTGATACTGCCACGGACTTGATGAAGCCCACGAGGCCATCGAAGTCGAAGAAGCCAGCTGCTTCGTAGTTAGCTTGTTAATGATTGATCAGTTGCCTTTTTGGCCTAAGGATGTGCCTGCTGGCGAGTGTGTTTGTAAACACTTATGCTTATGTTGAATGCGTATGTTCTCCTTGCCTTTGTGTTAATTTGGTCGCCTTATTTGCTTTTGTCTTGACTTGTGGTAGGGCACATCGAGTGGTCCTGGGGGGAAACCAGGATTCGCCATCTCTTGATGAGTCAGTGGCACCACCACGCTCCAGGGTAGAGGAGCTATCCTTGCTGTCGCAACTTCGTGATCGCGTGAAGCAGCTGGAGCGTGAGTTGCCCCTGATCCATGGTAAT
Organism: Avena insularis; assembly: GCA_023614405.1. Classification (NCBI taxonomy): domain Eukaryota; kingdom Viridiplantae; phylum Streptophyta; class Magnoliopsida; order Poales; family Poaceae; genus Avena; species Avena insularis. Next base: position 512,737,923 of record CM042690.1, read on the forward strand.
GCAGACGTGTGGAAGTCGAAGGCGGAAAAATCCGCCGCCCGCGAGCAATATCTGCTTGGCAAGGTGACACGGCTAGGCGACCAGTTTAAGTGTTAGTTTGCTTGTCCTCATCTTTTCCTTTGTAGTTAGCCGCAATGGTACGTTGTACTCATGTTGTTGGTGCTGCTTCGTGTAGTTGTTAGCGCACGCCATCCGTAGGAGGAGAAGGATAGGATTGCCATCCGCCTTCATGATCTCACCCAGGAGCAACTTCAAGAGAGTGGATACTTCTGGGTAGATCATGATCGTCTTGATCGCATTGGCGACCCTGCAGGATCGCTGAAGTGCTGCTCTTCCTGAAGAAGTCGCAGTCGTGTTTGAAGAACATCTATCGGGCGATGTTCCCGTTGGATGACACTCCATCAAGTCTGCTGGCTCTCCTGGCCAAATTTCAAGATATGTCCGCGGTTCACGAGTGCGTGAGGCAGTAGTTGGTGGCTGGTGCCAAGGTTGCCCTCTCGATGGTGCGATTGCACAGGCCTGACATGGATGTCGCCGCCATTGCTTCCGGGCCGCCAGCGCTGCCGGCCGGATCTGCTTGGAATATGGTGCCACACTATCAGGCGGTGGACCGTCCAGTAGAGGAGATTGTTGAATTCTTCAAGGAACAAACCAATGTTCTTCTGTTGCAGCAGTAGCTAGATTTGTATCCTGCACATAAGTGTACTTGTGTTGTAAAGTTCATATATATTTGTAGATAATTTATTGTTGAATGTGTACAAACAGCTTTGTCAGCGTCAGGTGCGTTGCACTATGCGATTCCTTTTCATTAGCCTGGCCATCCCTTTGTCAACCTGCTAGCCACGTTGCGGCTGGGTTGAGTTTGCGTTAAGGGGTTCGATTGATGTGCCAGCTACTCAGGATATCCCCAGGTTTCCACAGAATTCTTGGAACTCCTTGGATGTGAAGTTCGCCCCATTGTCAGTGATGATGCTGTGCGGCACGCCGAAGCGGTAGACAATGGATTCGAAGAACTTGACCGCGCTGTTCCCTGATTGCTTGGTCACTGGCATGGCCTCAATCCACTTGGTGAACTTGTCGACTGCGACCAAGAGGTAGACGTAGCCTCCTTGCGAGGACCTTGGGAGCTTGCCCACCATGTCAAGCCCCCATTGTGCGAAGGGCTAGGCCAATGGAATGGGCCGTAGTTCTGTGCCTGGTGCGTGTGGCTTGTCCATGAATCGCTGACAAGTGTTGCACTTTTGGACTATGTCCTTGGCGTCGCACATGGCCGTGGGCCAGTAAAATCCAGCTCATAGAGCTTTGGTAACGAGGGCACGACTGCCGGCGTGGTGCCCGCAGGTCCCTTCATGGATATCGAGGAGGACTGCTCTTCCATCGGCTAGGGAGACGCATCGTTGTAACACGCCTGTGATGCTGCGTTTATACAGTTCGCCGTTGATAACGGCGAATGCCTTGGAGCGTCACGCGATGTGCCGTGCGTCCGTCGAGTCTTCCGGTAGGCACTTGCTTTGGAGGTACGTAATGTACGGCTGTGTCCAGGATTGTTCGATCATCATGACGCTCATTGGTCCCTCGAGTCGTGTGTCTAGCTCCAAGTCATCGAGTGCCATTGGCTCATTGGGTGGCGTAGCCCCCGAGTCTGTTGCTGCGCTTGTTTTCTTTTCTGCGGCCTTTGGCTTGATGGAGCGTTCGCAGATGTGCTCGAAAAATACCCCAGTGGTATGGGGGCGTAGGTAGAGCCTATGTTGGCGAGTATGTCCGCCTCCTCGTTGCTTTCACGACCTACATGTCGCAACTCGCAACCATCGAAGTCTCCCTCGAGTGTATCGTAGAGGTCGCGGTAAGCGATCATGTTGTCATTCAGTGCGTCGCACTCGTGCATTGTTTGGTTGACGACCAGCTTGGAGTCGCCATATATGATGAGCCTCTTTGCGCCGCAGGCTTTTGCCATCCTCATTCCGTGCAATAGGGCCTCGTATTCAGCCTCGTTGTTTGAGGCTGTGAACTGCATTCGTAGGATGTATTTTAGCTTGTCCCCTTGAGGTGATGTCAGTATGACACTTGCTCCTGCTCCATCTTTCCACTTGGATCCATCGAAGTTCATCGTCCAGAGGTAGGACATATCTGGCTTGTCCGGGAGTTGGTTTTCCATCCAATGCACGAGGAAGTCAGGGAGAACTTGCGACTTGATTGCGTCACGCTTTTCGTATGTAATGTCTCATGGAGACAGTTCGATTCCCCAAAGCGCGACTCGCCCGTGGCGTCGGGGTTATTGAGGATATGTCCCAATGGGGCGTCGTTGACTACCATGATTGGGTGTTCCTGGAAGTAATGGCGCAGTCACCGGGCGGTCATGAAGACGCCGTACGCCAGCTTCTGGTAGTACGGGTACCGCTGTTTTGTTGGCGTGAGGACCTCGCTGAGGTAGTATACCGGGCGTTGTAAGCCGTGGACCTTGTTTTCCTAGGCCCGCTCGATGACGAGCACTATGCTAACCACTTGGTTGGTAGCGGAGATGTACAGCAGTAGTGGTTCCCTTTCTCGTGGAGTCGCCAATACTGGCGAGGTGGATAGCAGGCGCTTGAGATCTTCGAATGCTTCTTGCGCTTCATTGGTCCACTCGAATTTGTCAGCTTTGCGGAGGAGCTGATAGAAGGGCGGCGCCTTTTCTCCCATTCGACTGATAAATCGACTGAGGGCCGCGATTCGTCCGGCTAGTTGTTGGACGCCTCTTATGTTCTTTGGCTTCTCCATGGCGATATGGCCTTTATCTTTCCGGTTGCCTCAATCCTCTCGCGGAGATGAGATACCGAGCTGCGGATGGTACGCCGAAGGCGCATTTGTCCGGATTGAGCTTTATCCGGTAACGATCGAGATTGGCGAAGGTTTCACGCAAGTCGTCGATTAGAGAGGCTTATTCCTTGGTTTTGATTACTATGTTGTCGATATAGACTTGGATGTTGCGACCCAGTTGTTCCTTGAGGCAAGCCTGTGGCTCCCGCGTTTTTAGCCCGAAGGGCATTGTGTTGTAGCAGAACACGCCGAAGGGCGTTGTAAACGCGGTCTTCTCCTGGTCTTCCTCCTTCATTCGAATTTGGTTATAGCCTGAGTAGGCATCGAGGAAGCAGAGGCGCTCGCATCCAGCGGTTGAGTCGATGATTTGATCGATCCGTGGTAGCAGGAAGTGATCTTTTGGGCAGTGCTTGTTTAAAGAAGTGAAGTCCACGCACATCCGTAGGATATCTGTGTCCTTTTTTGGTACCAGCACCGTATTGGCGAGCCAAGTGCTTTCCTTGATCTCGCGTATGAATTTGGCCTCGAGGAGTCTGTTGATCTCCATTCCATTGCTCAAGGCTTCGGGCTCGAACGATACCGATTGTTTGCTTGACTGGCCTTGCGTCGGGCTTGACGTTGAGTGCGTGCTCGGCGAATTCCCTAGGAACTCCTGGCATGTCCGTAGGACACCAGGCGAAAATTTCCTAGTGCTCACAGAGTAATTTGACGAGTGCGAGTTCCTATGCGGGACTCAAGTTGTTGGCGATGAGGGCCGTTTTAGCGGGATCTAATGGATGGACCTGCACCTTCTTTGTGTGCATAGATGAGTCGAAGGAGAGGTCAGGTGAGCTTGGCCTACTCAGGGGAGGCAGACTGTTGTCTGTCGTTTCCTTCAATCGTGAGCTCTTCACGCATGTCAAGGACTGGGAGATTCTGTTGAATTCCTGTCTCAACCGCCGACGCTTCAAGCTCCCGTTGATCATGATGACGCCGTTGGGACCTGGCATTTTCATCTGCAGGTAGGCGTAGTGGGGTACCGCCATGAACCTAGTGAACGCGACGCGTCCGAGGATGGATTGGTATTGTGAGGGCCAGTCGATGCACTCGCGCCGGAAGTTCCTTGGCGTGCCGAATATGACGTCGAGGTTGATTTTGCCCAGGGGGTATACGCCTTTCCCTAGGACGATGCCGTGGAATGTTGTGTCCGATGCCTCCAAGCAGGTTAGAGGGATCCTCATTGCTCGCAAGGTACTCGCGAATATGAGGTTGATGCCGCTTCCGCCATCCATGAAGACGCGACTCATGTCGAAGCCTCCAATTTGCGCCTCGAGTACGAGGGGGCTATGACCTGGGCGAGGTACTTGAGGCGGGTGGTCACGTTTGTCGAAGGTAATGCACGACTCACTACCACTGAGGTACTCAGTGGTGGATGGTGGCGAGTGCATGGCCAAGTTGACTTGGCGAGTGATGGCCTTCTACACCCTATTGGAGGGGCGCCCCTTTTGGATCATCATGGTACCCATGGCCCGTGGGTACGGTTCGCCTCCGTGGTGGTCCGGTGCAGCTCCGTTCGGGGGTGGCCCAGGTGGTGGTGGTGGTGCGCCATGTGCCACGGCGCCTGGAGCGGCTCTGTAGCCTCTTTCGACTGCATTGCGGTTCATCCGAACCAATCCCTCGTGTAGATTGACGAACTCGCGGCAGTCCTTGAGGAGGTGGCTGGACTTTCTCTTGCCATCATGCTTGTCGATGTAGAAGTGTACCGTGCATGGCCCGGACAGTTTGTCCTCGATGGAGGTCGCGGGTGCTTCATCGCGAGTGCGGCGTTGCCACACTTGCGTGGTTTTCCCGGAGTCGTGGTATCCGCCGCTGCGGTTATCGTCGCGTCTATCAGCGTAGCCAGCTGCGACCATGTTGACGTCATCGCGATCGTCGTAGACGCGCATGCGACGCTTACTCCGGCGGTCGCGTCTTCTTTCGAGTTATGCTTCCTCGTCAGAGTGAACGCGATTCTTCACCGAATCTTCTCCATCGGCCCACCAATTCGCGATCTGCATCAGGTGGTCGATGGTCTGGGGCTTTGAGCGGCCTAGCTCCTCCCTGAGTTCCATGCGGTGGACACCACCGTTGAATGCGTCAATCGCGCGGTCTTCCGAGATGTTTTCCGCGGAGTTCTTGATGATGGACCACCTTTGGATGTAAGAGCGCAGCGATTCGCCAGATCTTTGCTGGCAGCATCTCAGTTCTTCGATTGAGGCGGGTCGTTTGTACGTGCCCTTAAAGTTGCGCACGAAGCTGTAGACCAGCTCATCCCAGCTGCGAATGGATCCGCGTGGAAGGTTATTGAGCCATGCCCGGGCGGCGCCCTGCAGCTGTAGCTGCAAGCATTGCATCGTAGTACTTCGACTGCCTCCATGTAGCCTGACGGAGGAGATGTGGTCCTCCAGCCAGATCTTGGGGTCCTGCAAACCGTCAAATTTCGGGTTCTCCGATGGGAGTTTAAACCCTTTAGGCATTCGCTTTTGCCTGATGGATCTGCTGAAGCATCTGGCACCGCAGATCTCCCCATCTTCTTCTTCCGAGTCAGTCGACAGAGCACGTCGTGCCCTTGACTTGTTGATCTTGCGTTGCGTGAGTTCGTCGCGTGCATCGTAGTCGCTATCGTGTCGCCGTGAGCAGCGGCGATGAGACAAGTCATGACTATCATTGCTGGACGAGGGCGAGGAGTAGCGCTTTGCTAGTGCTTTGCCCTTTTTTGGGTCTGGTACCGGTTCCTTGTCGAGGGCAGCCTCGATTAGCCCCAGACCCGCGATCGTAGATCGGTGCATGGCCGTTCGGGGATCTCCAGCTGGTGGCTGGTTATTGAGAAGGTACATGGTGGCTGCTGTCACCGCAGCCTGTGGTGTCCTGGGAACCACATTGCCTCTTGTGTCAACTGTCATAGAGCCGAAGTCGAGAACTTTCGCGGCGTCTATGCTCTCTTGTTCGGTGAGGTGAGCCATCCGCGATTGCCTCTTCTTGGCGAGGTACTTGTTGCCTCTTGAGGAGGACCCTCCGTAGGAGGAGAGTCCAGCATGACAAAGGCTTGATTCGTCCGCTGCCTTTTTACGCGCCTCAAGTTGCGCGATTGCTTGTTTTTGGCGTTTGAATTCCTCTTTTAGGAGCCTGTGGTAGCCCATCAGCAGTTCCTGCAGAGACCCGAAGGGTAGAGGTGCACCTCGTAGGGCTTCGCGGCAGCGATCCCACTCTTGCTCGTTGAGCCTGATCACGACGCGTTCGCCGGTTTGCTCGTTGATCATGCTAGGAGGTTCGATTGCTCCTCCGTTGCCACTGTTGCCGGCGTTGGGTGGGTCGGTGCCGTTGCCGGTGTTACCACCATTGCCGCGATTGGGTGGATCGGTGCCGTTGCCGGTGTTGCCACCGTTACCGCGGTTGGCAGAGGTGTCGCTCGCTTTGATGACGACGCACATGAAGTGATTAGGGAAGCTGTTGCTTCCACAACTTTCAGATCCGGAACCGTAGGTTCCATCTTCAGTGGCCAGATCGCTTAGATCGGAGTCGCGACTGCTGTCGCTGACCATGTTCCCAACTGCCATCGGAGCATTGAGCTCGCTGAGGGTGTTGATCGATGGAGGGAACCATGATGCCGGGGCAATCGCCGGCGTTGTCGGCTGATCAGGCATGCGAAGCGTGCCCATCTGTCTAACTTGGAAGCGGAAGCTCCCAATCGCCAAGCTGACTCCGTCGCCCACGGATTCGAAGGCCGGGCGAGTGGCCGGTGTGTGGACGGTGAAGTCAAAGGCACCGAAGAGCTGGCGAATCTCCGCTGTTGCGGAGTTGTAGATTGCAGTTGATGGGGCCGAAGAAGCCGCAACATCAGCACTCCCTTTTCCCACAGACGGCGCCAATTGAAGAGGGTTTAACTCATCAATGCCCATTGTTATGGACTTGGGTTTTGGAGAAGGAGGGAGCGCTGGAGATATCTATCGGCTAGCAAACAAGCACACAGGGGACAAAGGATTTACCCAGGTTCAGGCCTCGTAGAGGTCCTTACTCCTGCTTGTCTGCTCGTGGAATTATTGAGGGAGTCGAAAGTTACAACGGTGCGCAGATGTAATCTGGCGAGGGTTTGTGAAAGCTAGGGTTGCGCGTGTTCTCCTCGCCGCCCCCTCCTAGCCCTTATATAGATAGGCTAGGTCTCGGGTAGCAGGTCGAGTCGGTTACAAGTTAGGGTTTTCCCCTTTAAACTTTCTATCTTTAGTTTTTTCTTGATCTTCAAGCAATCGAGAGTCCGCAGGTTACTCGAGTCCTTCTATCTGGGCCTTGGCGACACTGTGGGCCTATACGTATTTGGACCGTATATACCAAGGTCGAGTACCTGTAGGGTATACCCATGTCAGGTGGTACCATGTCATAGCAAATTTAAGATGTGTTACAAAGACGATGTACAATTTAGTAAATTCGTGAGCTCGTATATATGCACACAAAACAAATTGGGTTTCCTCTCTTCTTCGCTACCCCGCACCAGCCTACTAGTCTCTCCCTCGTCCACAGCCTCACAAATTTTCAATTATAAAAAGCAACACTGATTCATAAACAACCTTACAAATTTCAAATTATAAAAAGAATCACCAACGAGCCTCACAAATTAAAAACTATAAAAAACATCCTAAATTTTGTAATCAAACTCACAAACTTCAAATTATAAAAGTATCACAAACTTGTAAATAGCCTCACAAGTTTGTAATTATAAAAATCAACACAAATGGCACCCTTAATTCAAATTACAAGAAGGATCATAAATTTGAGAACAGCCTCACAAATTTCCAATTATAAAAAGCAACATCGATTCATACACAGGCTTACAAATTTCAAACTATAAAAAGTATCACCAAAGAGCCTCACAAATTTAAACACTGTAAAAAAAGCATCCAAAAAATTTGCAAACAACGTCAAAAATTTCAAATTATAAAACAATTGCAAACTTGTAAACAACCTCACAAGTTTCATATTGTAAAAAAGCAAGACAAAAAGGCACCCATATTTCAAATTAAAAAAGCATCATGAATTTGAGAACATCCTCACAAATTTCCAATTATAAAAAGCAACACCGAATCATATATAGCCTTACAAATTTCAAATTATAAAAAGCATCACCAAAGAGCCTCCCAAATTAAAAACTATAAAAAGCATCATAAATTTTGTAAACAACCTCACAAATTTCAAACCATAAAATCTTAGCAAACTTGTAAAAAACCTCACAAGTTTCTAATTGTAAAAAGCAACATGAAAAGGCACCCATATTTAAATTACAAAAAAATCATAAATTTGAGAACATCCTCACAAATATCCAATTATAAAAAGCAACATTTATTCATAAACATCCTTGCAAATTTCAAATTATAAAAAGCATCACCAAAGAGCCTCGTAATTTTAAAATTATAAAAAGGATCCTAAATTTTGTAAACAACCTCACAAATGTGAACTTATAAAGAGGGTAAAAAAGCGTCACAAATTTCCTATTATAAAAAGCAATAAGATTCATAAATAGCCTTACAAATTTCAAATTATAAAAAACATCATAAAAGCCTGGTAAATTTCAAATTATAAAAGCATCGCAAACTTGTAAACAACCTCACAAGTTTCAAATTATAAAGAAGTAACACAAAAAGGCACCCATATTTCAAATTAGAAAAAGCATCATGAATCTGAGAACAGCCTCACAAAATTCCAATTATAAAAAGTAACACAGATTCATAGACAACCTTACAAATTTGAAATTATAAAAAGGAACACAAAAGCCTCACAAATTTCAAATTATAAAAAGGATCCTATATTTGTAAATATTCTCACAAATTTGAGCTTATAAAGTGGATGAAAAAGCCTCACAAATTTACAATTATAAAAAGCAACACAAATACATAAACAGTAGTACAAATTTCAAATTATAAAAAGCATCACAAAGACCCTCACAAATTTCAATTTATAAAAAGCATCTAATATTTGTAAACATCCTCACATATTTCAAATTATAAAAATGATCAAAAAGCCTCACGGGATTCAAATTATAAAAAGCATCATAAAAGCCTCACAAATTTAAAATTATAGAAGGAGAGCATCACAGAAAGCCTCACAAATTTTAAATTATAAAAAACATCATAGAAAATCCTAGTTTTTTTAATGATCATGGTGGCAAACTTGTAACTTTTGATGGCGTGGTGGCAAACTGGTGCTCCAGTGCAAAACTTGAACAAAGCTAAGGAGAGAGCACGGGGATATCAAGGCCGTTAGATCATATAGGATCCAATGGGAGTGGCCACGATCGGTGTGAGGTAGGTCTCGAACAACCAGGGCACACCAACACATAAAAGAACACCTTGTGCACCCAAAAAGGGTTTCAGGAATAATTTTTTAGGAATTTTTTGCTTGATCGAACTCTGATAAAATGACAAATTATGAGCCTACAAATGATATTAAAAATCATGAGCAAGATATGCGACGCGTGTAGTGCAAACATATGTCATTTTAATCGATAGGAATTCAAAACACTTTATGCACCCAAAAAAGGGGTTTCATGCATCATTTTTGGGAAATGTTCTTAACATCAATATTTGATGAAATGACATATTGTGGACCTACAAATGCTTTAAAATAGCACGAGAAATAATATGTATCACTTGTAGTGCAAACTGAGGACGTTTCTAGTGTTCGCAAATTGAGAGAGAGAAGCTACCGGTGGTGCAACTTGTTTCCAAATTGGAGAAGGGGGTGAGGGAGAGATAAAAGCTACTCGTCAGGAGAAAACGACCGAAGGAGGGCGGAGAAGGAGAGGGCCGCTAGGAGCAGTTGAAGTGGTGCGATGTTAGAGAAAAATTATGGTGTGTACCTGACATGAGGTGCACTTTAAATTTCGGACCTGGACCTAGAGAAGACACACGGGTTGCTAGAGTCCACCTGCACCATTTTCGACAGGAAGCACGATCTCGGTCTCACGATGCCCCTGCTGGTGTTGGACCATGCCTCCACCATCTAGGAGCACAAGCGGTTAGAGGACACGTAACAAACCTGCCTTGTGTAAGGCGGCTCTTTGTCTGTGTCTCTAGCAAAAACATACCTCCAAACTGAGATGTGCTCTGGTGGTTTGGTTTCTTGTGGTAGAACCAACCCACCTAGGTTCAAGTGCTACACCTACCTTGGGTGCTTGCATTACATGGATTTATTTCAGAATTTAACCGATAATAATGTTCTTTTAGTGATATGTGAAGTGCCCGTCAACAACAAGGCACCTGCGATGACTTCGTCAATCTCAAGGTATGCTAACTCAGTATCTCGGAGCTGCTCCTAGGGGTATACATGTTTGTGAGCGTCTTCGATGTACTGTGTTTCTCAACACAAAAAACGGAGAGGTTAGGTGGTCCAATAAAAACAATCTTGAACAACCTCACCTTTTTTAGGAGGCATCGGTCTAAACAACAAAGAACTGGTGAAAAAATATGTTGCAATAAGAATCGAACTTGCAACCTTCTTCTACATAGAAATAGCACCACCTAAGGCTCAATGGTAGTTGGTATTGCCATATTTTGTGATTATATATTGAAATATACCCTATATATATCTTTTACGGTCATTTTGTTCCAAAATTTGATTCAAATTTCATTTATAATAGCTGGTTTTTGTCGCCATGCATCCAACCAAATGAATCAGTGGTCTGACCAGTAAACTAGTGAATTGGTGGCCTCACCGGTTCGATTTTTTAAACTATGGTCTCTAGCTATCTAGCATATTCGCCAGCTATGTTTGCATGTATTCATCAGCTGTGTTTGCACGTATTCGCCAGCTGTGTTTGCATATATGGTCTCTAGCCATCTAGCGTGTTTGCCAATGGATTTTTGGCTCCAAAGTAATAGCAATTCAAACGTTCTAACATTTCTGATTTCTAAATTTTTCCTTCAATTTGTTCCCAAATGGCTAGCTTCTCGGTTGAAAGAGCTGGACCCGACCCATGCCTTGCTTAATAGGTATATTTTGTTCAAATGATTCCCATAGAAATTTTTGAAGATTTTAATCATTGGGAATTTTTCCTATGGACACCGTTTGATTCGTAGGATTAGATCCTCGGGGAAATTTTCTACGGGTTTTCAATTGCACTACGTTTTGGATGAAGATTTCATCCACTCAAACCTCATATCAGAATTCCTTTCCTTTTCATGTGATTCAAATATATAGTGCTTGAAGAAAATCTACGTAGAGGTTCAAAATCCCATAGGATTCAGCAAGACAAGAAACTATAATCTTGCTTTCCCTATCTTATGTTTTTTCTTAACCTGCTAATTAATCAAATGTGCCCTTAATTTTTGGGTCCTTTGTGCTAAATGTGTATGGACACTATAAGAAATGTGTCCATCCGCAGACGTTTGGCCCGACGGTCATCGTATAAGGCGCCTCCTCCGCGACGATTTCGTTCACTCGACCGTGGCTGATGAAAAACTTTTTTTCCGTTTTCGCAGTCGTCTACTACGATGAAACCACTAAAAAGTGGATGAACTCGGCTGACGCGTGGAAGAAGTAAGATTTTTGGTTCCTTGCATGATGTTGACTGATGGATCTAAAAATAGCCATTTTCCCATGTTTAAACATTGTTTTTAGTCAATCATTGACAATAAACTCTCTAGCCTTTTCATTAGTGACTAATAATTGCAAAGATATGCAAACCGTTGCTTTGATTTTTGTTGTGCAGTAAATCACGTTTTTTAATGCGAAATCAGGAGTAATAATAAAGATTTTGAGGAAGTCCACACGACCAAGTAATTCTAGAGCAATTTGTAGGTGTCTGCAGCCGTAACGACCACTGATACGGGCAGGGTCTTCCCATATCGTCCGCCCGTACCATAGGGCGGTGGCTTCATCTCATCAAACTCAACAACTTTCCTGAAGGCGCCTATATACTTTGAGGCCTCAGTTGCCGCGCAGAAGGCCGTCATTCTCAGATTGCATCACAACACCACCAAACAAGATCCACACCATAGTCCATCCCTTCAATTTTCCATCCCCTCCATTAGGCATAGCCATTACTATGTACTTGAGATCTCCTTGTGATTCGGCGACCATTGTAAGAATATTTTATTTCAATCTAAGTATTTTGCACAATTTTTTCTATCCTTGGTCTTATTGTTATGAGTGAGTAGTCTTCATGGGCTGCGGATTGGGAAGAAACCTCGCAGCAATTATGTGCATCTAATCTATGGGAGTAATGTATATTGTTTGAAAGAGGGATTTGTATCTTGTGTTTCTTTGTCTCTTGCCTCGATCTTTGGACATGTAGGTAGCCAAGGTCCTCGAGATTGATAAAGTTTTAAGGTGAGATAATTGGCTAGCGGCGATCTCATAGGAAACCCAGTGACAGAAAGGATGGTGTAGTCTTTGCTTATTGACCCATTCGGGGTCACAGCAATATCACCTCTTAAGGCTTTGATCTATGTTTTACACTAAATAACTATTTCTATTCCAATCCTTTGTGGTGCACTCCGTTGGATCAAAAGACTATTGCCATGCCTACTAATCGCAGGGGCTCTAGTATATTAGGATGTGTTGCCCACAAGAGATTATCTCTATTAAAACATTACACATGACTATGCTTATTACTATCTTTTATCCCATATGATGTGTAGTTGCAGGTGGATCTTCAGCCCTGGCCTATCTCCATCAATTGAATCAACCCACGATAAAAGTAAACTAGACTTGCCTAATAAACGAAGGTAAAACAAAAAAACAAAGTCTTGTAGATGTGTCCTTTTTAATTCCTTTTAGCTTTGTTTTCCAAGGTTCGATTAAACATAGGTCTACTAGGGAAAAATACTATTATACTACATCCGTGAATCTTGGATCGAAGGTATCAATCCTTTTTCTAGCATCATTGTCGGGGAAGCAATTTTGCTATCCTGGTAAGGTCACTAGAGACCTTGCTTTTAGTTTTATTATTTGTTTGTAGTTTATTTCTTGTTATTAGTTTACTTTCTTGTTATCTATTTGAAAACCCAAAAAAATAGTTACTTGTTATTTGTTTCCTTTACTTTAAAAATACCAAAAATATAAGAGCCATGGCTCAGAAGAGACTTGGGGAGTATGTTACTCCCACTGATGAGTTTATTCGTGCACATATTACACAGCCCGCTGTTGATGCAGAAGCATATGAAATTAAGCCTAACCTTTTAAGTTTGGTTCAGCAAAACCAATTTGGGGGCTCATCTTCTAAGGATTCGGGTTTGCACTTAAATACTTTTACTGAAATTTGCGACATGATACGTATTAAGGATGTAGATCCAAATGTTGTTAAATTACGTTTGTTTCCTTTCTCTTTAAGAGAAACATCTAAGGACTGGTTGCTAACTCTACCTAAGGTCACTATTAAGTCTTGGGAGGAATGCACTAATCTTTTTCTGACTAAATTCCCCCCAGTTAAGACTATGCAACTAAGATCCAAGATTATAAGCTTTACACAAGAAGATCGCGAGCCACTAGCGCTTGCATGGGAAAGGATGAAAAAAGTCATAATGAACTTTCCTAGTCATGGGATGAAAGAATGGCTTATATTGCAATTATTTTATAATGGTCTTAACCCAATGTCCAAGTCTATTCTAGATACTGCAACAGGAGGAACAATCATGGGAAAGCAAGTGAGTGTTGCAAATAAATTACTTGATTATATGCAAAACAACCATGCCCAATGGCATGTGGAAAGAACCTCAAAAAGGGTGAATTCAATCACCGAGGTAAATAATCAACATAGTAAAGGGTAAGGAAGATAACCAAGTTAATGCTATCGCTACTAATGTTAATTTTATAGCTCACACCCTTTATAATCCTTCTTGGTAGAACCAAAATTTTGCTTATAATGTTCAAAAACATTATTCTAATCCTGCAGGAGCTCCTTACAATAATTATGATAACCATAATGGATAAAATCATGGCAATCTCTCATTTGAACAAACTGTTAGAACCTTTATGCAAGCACAAACCGAGCAAAATAATATTCTTATTAAAATCATGGAGAACCATGAGAGTAGTATAGGTAAATTATCTAACCAAGTCGTTCGCAATTAGAAATGATGTGCAGGCTCTACAGGAAAGGACAAAGACCGTGGAGGCTCAGTTGGGCAAGGTAGCTGAAAGCCAAGATCTCATACTAGCAAAGTTTGCTAGAAAGCCCGAGCCAAATCCGGTAGAAGACCTCAAGATGATGAGGGTGGAAATGAATGAAGAGAAGCCTGGAGAGCTGGACTATAGCAACGCACCAACACCTGAATACACCATGGAATATCTATTAAAGATGATCACCATAAAGAATCCCGGTCTATAACAAGGTAATGGTGCTATGTACCAACAATTTATTCGACAAGTAGCATATAAAGTTTGGGATTTAGAAATGGAGTATAAGAGACTAGCTGATAAGCTTTCAGCTAAGCTAGATGATATATTTGAGCCCATCATTAAAATTAAAATTGGTGTTAATGAGATATCTGCACTTTGTGATCTTGGTGCAAGCGTCTCAACAATTTTCAAAAGTCTATTTGACAATTTAAACTTGGGGCCTTTTGCAACCACTAAATTGAGACTCCATCTTTCCGATTCAACTTATAAACAAGCTATTGGGATAAAAGGAAACATAATTGTTGAAATTAAAGGAAGACCCGCTCTTATTGATCTTGTTATAGTGGACATGCCTAAATAATCCATAGCACCTATAATTCTAGGTAGGCCATTCCTAAGAACTATTAAAACTTTAATCAATCTAAATTAAGGGAATGTGAGAATAGGGCTGCCATCTAGAGATCCTTTTATCATCCACTTCCCTAGGAAGAAGAAGGACAAACCTAATAGTAATGATGATGGTATAATTACACTAAAAGCCAATTACTTTGGAGTGTGTGTTCCACTCGCCGAACCTAAATGATCACCATCTGAGTCGAGCTAATTGACCTTAACTAGAAGCGCTTCATGGGAGGCAACCCATATGAAATAAAAGTTTTTACTCTTGTGTTTGTTTTGTTTAGTTTAGTTTGTTTTGTTTTTGTTTCATTTTATTTTTAATAAAGAGTGTTCAAGAAGTACTTTAGAGAGAGGAGAAGAAAATAAGGTAATCCTCGATCTTTTATTTACTAACACATGGCCTAAAAGGTATTGCTGATTTTTATGAAGTCTATTTGTTGTTATTTTGTCATTTGCTAAGATGTATAAAGGAGTATAAAGCTACTAACTAAATTCTATAAGTTTTGTAGCTTACTGGCCGCTTAACAACCACTGGTACAATAGGGAGACCCTGTACCGTACGCCCATACCACATCGAGACTCTAGAAAATAGAAATATTGATTTTTGCCGCTGGACTCAGTGGTCGTAATGACTACTAGTATGACCAGAGGTGGTCGTACCGCCCATCCGTACCGTACCCTGGATCAAAGCATCAGTTTTTAAGCAAATATACTGCACGCATAACGACTAGTAGTACGGGCGCGTGATCGTACCACACACCTATACCAAGTGCGCCACCAGAAGGAATCCTTCGACCCCAAGGTATGCACTCGGTACGGGCGGGCTCCGGCCATACCGCCTGCTCGTACCACGTACGTGGCCGCCATATCATCCCAGGAGGAGGGAACCCTAAATTTCAAAAACACAAAAAAATCTTTTTCTTCTACCTCCAAACTCCAAACCAACTCCATTGGATCTTCAATTTTATTCAATCTTTCTTTGATTCCTTGCACCTAATTGATCTAAGGTATGTTTCTCCTCCAATCCCCAACTTATTTGCATTAAAACTCTGCTCAATCTTTCACCATTATTAATCTAGACTTAGGTCTTGTTCTTTAGTTAATCTTGATATTGAGCATGCTTAGTATTGTTTTTAGAGGAGTTTCTTTTGTAACAAGTGTAGAGGATCATTGTTGCTATGTTTCTATTGGACTAAACTTTTAATTAGCATTTTTATTTATTTTATTTTAGATGAACACAAGGAGTCATACACGTGTGATGGCTGCGGAACAAGCTGCACCACCCGTTGACCCCCAAGTCACTTGGTATCGAGTTAACCGAGGAGTTTCAGCTGAACTATTTCAACCGTCTCAAGCTCTGAGAAATCAAGTCCACCAAGTGGGCATGCCCCTATATCCTAAACCAACTTGGCAGTCGTGCTGATTTCAATTTACTTTTCAACAATGTTGGTTTGTATGACTTTGTCTTTCATGATGTCGCCACATACCGTCGCTTGACGCTTGAGTATCTCAGCACCTTGACACATTCAGTGTGCTCTCACTATTGTTCCGAGAAGCAAATGCCTGGAGTTCAACTCTCGTCTTATGAACTATGAGTACTCCTTGACACTCGACCAATGGGCTCACTACTTTGGGTTTGCCAACAACACCATCTACATACGCTCCACCACCTTTGTTCTAAATCTAGCACCTTGGGAGTACTTTAATAGAATAATAATTCATGGAAACACACCCAAGGGAAACCAAATTGATCATCATGCTACTCGTTACTTGTTTCATGTTATTGCTAACACATTGCAGGCACGTGGTGAGTTTACTAGAGTAAATGAGGAGGATATGATGATCCTCGCTAAAGTTGCTATTCCTAACTGCAACTTAACGCCAAATTTGGGCACCCTTCTTTTCTTTTACCTTAAGCATCAAGCTCTACAGTCTCGAGGTCCCATATGCGGAGGAGGAGTCATAACCATTCTTGCATGTTCACTTCAAGTTAACCTAGGTAATATCCAACCATTGGCAGGAAGTCACCGTCTTGGTTTTTCTACTTTGACAGCTTGTGGTATGATTTCTAAAACCAATGGTAGATACTTTCTTGATATACTTGGGGCGGATCACTTGATCCCAACTCATTTTCCTAATGGTTTATTCTCTATTGATGGTCGCACAAATGTGTACACCTTCAAGTGGCTTAACAAGACATGTGTTTTGCAACCGATGACTCCTAGCCAAATAATTGTGGACAATACAAAGGCTTTAGCAGGGCACAAACCACAACACCAATTTGTGAGAAGAGTGGTGAGCAAGAGAACCACCATCTAGACAGTGAGAGCCATAAGCAAAACTCGAGTGGAAAAACTAAGAGTGTTCTTCTTGCCACCAAAGTGAGATGCAAGAAGTGAGGAATAACCCATCTATCTTGCACTATGTACTCATTTGCAAGGGACTAGCGCAAGGAACTAATGACTTAACAAATATTCCTCCCTCCTTGATGGCTATTTTGCAGGAATTCAAGGACGTGTTTCCTGAAGAGCTCCGACATGGACTACATCCTCTTCACGGAATCGAGCACCGCATCAACCTCATACCCGATGCACCTCTCCCAAACCGCGCCGCCTATTGCATGAACCCAGAGGAAACGAAGGATATCGAACGTCATATCAACCAACTCGTCTCCAAAGGTTTGATCCAAGTAAGCAATAATACAAGTGCGGTACCCGTGATTCTCGTTCCCAAAACAGATGATATGTTGCGGTTATGCATGGCTGCCATCCAATCAATGTTATCACCGTATGTTATAGACATCCTATACCACGTCTTGAGGACATGCTTGATGAGTTGTGTGGAGCCACTATTTTCTCAAAAATTGATCTTCGTAGTGGTTACAATCAAATACGCATGGCGGAAGGTGATGAGTGGAAAACCGCCTTCAAGACCAAACTTGGTCTCTATGAATGGTTGGTCATGCCTTTTGCATTATCTAATGACCCATCCACCTTCATGCGCATCATGAATCATATTTTGTGTTCTCTCGTTGGAAAAAGTGTTGTTGTCTATTTTGATGAAATTCTTGTTTATAGCAATTCACTTGTGGAACATGTTACACATGTAAAGGAGGTTTTGCAAATCCTTCGAAATGAAAAGCTATATGCTAACCTTCCCAAGTGTACTTTTGCTAAAGACAAGTTGATTTTTCTTAGTTTTGTTGTTTGAATGGCATTGAAGTCAATGTTTCTAAAGTCAAAGACATTCGAGATTGGCCCATCCTGTCAACACCCGGATTTTTAATCCCAGATGCCTGTTATGTCATACCTCGCAATCCCAGGATTATCATTTTTGCGAGACATAACAGATTTGATATCACAGTACATCATCCATTACGAACCAATATAAGGTCTTACACGAATAAAGGATCTCATGATCCAGTCTTAATACAACAAGAAGCGAAATAAATAATAAGCGTAGCGGTGGGGTCCATCTTCAGAGGCACAAGCAATGCTGACGATGGAAGATAGTCCTAGTTATCATATCCGTCCTGTTGCCCTTCATCTTGGTAGCCTTCTTCATAGTCTAGCCATGAGAATAGCTAGGAACAAAAGCCATGAGTACTCTTTAAGTACTCGCAGCTACCACTAATAAGTAGTATAGTTCTAGTGTAAAATGCTAACTCTAAGTTTAACTATAAAGTTAAGTTTGAAACCTAAGCTGAGTTCTGAAACAAAGAAAGATAAAACAAAGTTCTAGAATCACTTAAGTTGGGAAGCTAGTGTCATAGTCACAACCCTGTTGTGGTCAAGTCAAGATTCATCATTCATTTCATAAGTCATTTTGAAAATGTCTGACAACGAAACAGTATGGCCACTCCAACTGTCCATAACCACGGACGCGGCTATTCGAATAGTTTGACACTCTACAGAGGTGGTACACTTTCACCACAAGATTCGATACATCTATTAGGGATAACCCTGAATCATCATACTTAGTATGCAGATAATCAAACATAACCTTTCCTTTACACACCCTAGTATAAGCACCTCTCCTATGAGCATGGCCTCCCAACCATGACCATATGTCATCTTGGGCACTGCATAGGTGGATAACATCGAGAGGTAGCCTCATCTCAAACCTCTCCCGTGAGGGAACTAATACTAATGCATATAAACTTCCGGCTAAGCCTTACCCAATTCAGGTATTGTGGTTATACGGTAAATTTGGAATGGTATCGCATCCAAATCCAACCATCAGTTTTTGTAAGAGGGCTAAGGCACATGCCTCAACATTTTCATCATCATAAACCATTTGTGTTTCTCAACACATGTCAAAACATCTCAATAGAATGACTCATCATTCCAAGGTTTTCATAATTCATTTTCACCAAGTATTCCCATCTAAAGTGACTCAAGTTTTAGTTTAGCTCTAAACTACTAAGTTAAGAGTGTTCACTAAGGTGGGATGCTAATCTTAATCTCATGCCATAGAATGACATCTAAGGTTATCTAGATAGGTCAAGTTTTATACTCTTTATGCTACCTTCAAACAAGTAAAGTACTTTAATAAAGTAAAGAAGTAAAAGCTTGGAAATAAAACTTGGGGTAGGTAATAGTCAAGGTGGCATAACCAAAGCATGCCTAATGCCTTTGCTTAGGTTATCTAGATTCCAAGGGTTAGCTTGCATTGTTAATGATGGCTTGCCTTGTGCAGTGCAGTGGTTGAAGTTTTCTTCCTCCTCCTCTTGGTAGAACTCCTCCTCCTTGTAGACTTGGTCGGTAATATCGTCTATAAATACATACGGGATACACAATCACCAAACAATACTTAACTAGTCTACTTCGCACTCTAAGGCACACATTTGATGATCTATTATCATCACAAGCATCACAAGGTTTTATTAACTAGCTTCATTCTTTTTATTTAAGAAAAGTAATTTCTACTCATTGAAAATTAACTAATATTTAATATTCTCCAATTAGAATATGGGATCATGTGTACACATGTCATCACCACATATTCTGACATATGGGAATGTGATTTAAAGGTTGGATCACATTTTAATAAGTTTAAGTTTAATATTTAATGATTTAAAGTGACTAGAAATGCCTATATAGCATTACTTTGGTACTAGTCCAAAGTCACTGCATGTAAACCTTAATTTTATTACTTATTCAGATAGGTATGGTTAAATGTGATTTTTGAGAGTTGGAATCAACTCAAAAGCTACTATGGTTGATTTTATAAAAATGTTTGAATGTGCAAAAGCTTCTATCTTGTTATTTTTACTAGGAGAGATCTCTAACTCTAAATGAATTAATTCCAACGGGCTTGGATATATATTTTCAGAGGCTTTCCAACAAAATTTGAATCACTAAATTTGGTTTAGTAAATCTTCCTGAATTGATTTTTGACCTAAGGGACAGAATCTAGTTTTAGTTAAAAAGGAAAATCTAAATTTGAATCTACGGGCTAAGACGGGAAAGGAAATGGGCCAGCCCGGTCTCACTCCGCGGCGCAGAGAACAGCTGACAGGGGGTCCACATGTCATTGGCTCATTACACGTGAAGCGGTACGGGGCGACGTGGACCGTTGGATTAGAAAGAAGATCTACGGCTGGGGCTTGTCGTCGACGACGGACAGGTCACCGGCGAGGTATAACCCTAGCGGCTCGGTGGGGGTCTGGGGCGGCTTACTAGGGCTCCGGCGAGGGTCGGCGAGGCGGGCAAACGAACAAGTCGAGTACGGAGGTTCTCCTGGTACTGGCGGCATCCCTGGGGATGCCCTGGATCAACGGCGCCCTTCTCCTCCTTCCGTGGCAGACTCCGGCGAAATTTCGGCGCTGCGGACGGCGGCTTGCTCCGGTGGGGCTCTGGGAGTGTTCTAAGAGGGAGGGGATGAGAGTGGTGTGAGGAAACGGTGCTGGGGAGGCCTCTATTTATAGGCTCGTCGAGGCGGTAGAGGAGCATGGGCGGTGCTCGCCGGTGACGATGGTATAGCGAGCTAGAGGTGTGGGCGGTGGATTAGGATGGTGGGCGGTTCCCTGGCGGTCGTCAGGGCGGTGCGCGTGCAGTGGTTTGCGGTCGGAAGGGGTGAGTGGCACGACACGCATGATGTCTCTGCCGACGGTGAACTTTGCGGTGGCCGGCGACTACGGGGCACGGTCAGGGAAACGGGCCTATCCATTAGCTTCCTAGGACGATGGCAATCATATAGGTGGACGGCGAGAGCTAGGCGGGGTCTGGCTGAGCAGGGACCGGGCGCGCTCTGCGGACGGCGTCGGCATGGCAGACAGGCTCCGGGCGCGGCGTTTCCTCGCTGCTCCTCGCTCTGCCTTTGGGCAAGGGCTGGCCTGGCGGTGGAGGTGGACCACGGGCGACGTGCTGGACATGGTGGGCGACGCTGGCGGATGTTGTGGTGCGCTGTCGCCGGTGGGGGTGCTCAAGGTGCTCGGCCTTAATGGTCATGACCATTTGGTCGAGTGCACATGGCTTGGCCAGGCTAGCAAAGGGTAGGGGGTGCACTGGGGTGGCTCTGGTTGCAAAATGGGAGACCACATTGGTCCAAACACTGCTCACAATAGTGTTTGTGATTTTTCCAGATTTTTGCACACAAGGTGTTTACCAAAATGGCCGAAAGAATTCAAGTTTTGAATTTTGAGATGATTTTTGGTGGAGTTGTTTGTCACATGCTTAAACATCTGTGGTTGCTTGGGATTTGAAAATGGAGTTCATTTGAGTGGTTTTTGAATAAGTGTGATCTTGATACCTAGACTAGATTCAATTTTCAAATGATATTTAAAAATTAGTGTTTGAAACTTTTTGGAAGATCACAAAGTGGGCCTTGGCACATCACTACTTGTACTAGAAAGGGATGCAAAGAACCATAATTGTTTCTGTTAAGATTAGAGTTCTAGGAATAGCCAAAGTAGGCATGGTGATTAAAATGGCACAAATGACCATTTGCTTCTTTTATTCATTTTGATTTGTTTTTCTTTGGGATTTGTTTGGGAATGATCAAGATGATGTTTAATTCACCTTAGAATCATTTTGGATCACTCAAACATGACAATTCAAAACAACTCCTAAATTATATGCACACACATATGAATGTTTAATTATTTTAACTGGAAAAGTTTTTGTTAACCCTAAATTGGGTAGATTTGATCTTGATTAACCTTGGATTAGAGTTTTGGGATGTTACACATCCCCACAAATGTGAGTGAACTTCGAAGTTTTCATGGGTTGGCCGGTTTCTATCATCATTTTGTGAAAGACTTCTCTACCATTGCTTGTCCTCTCAACGAGTTGAAGAAAAAGAATGTCACCTTCGTGTGTGGAGCAAAGCACAACAAAAATCCTTTGATGATCTTAAAAAGAGGCTAACTGAAGCACCTCTTCTCGTGTTACCGGATTTCACAAAAACTTTTGAGATAGAGTGTGACGCTAGTGGTATTGGCATTGGAGGTGTCCTTATGCAAAACAGACGCCATATTACCTACAATAGCGAGAAACTTGATGATGCACGCCTTAACTACCCGATTTATGACAAAGAGCTTTTTTCCTTAGTTCCCGTTCGGCAACATTACCTTTGGCCTAAGGAATTTATCATACATTCTGACCATGAGTCATTGAAATATCTCAAAGGCCAAGCCAACTAGAGTAAAAGGCACGCTAAGTGGGTTGAGTTTATGGAGTATTTTCCTTATATCGTCAAGTATAAGAAGGGCAAATATAATGTAGTTGTGGATGCTTTGTCTCGCAAGAACACAAGCCTTCTTACTCGACTCGAAGTAAATGTGTTGGGTCTTGATGAAATCAAAACTTTGTATGCTTCCGACACGTTCTTTGGACCAATATTCTCAAAGTGTTCAATTGTTAAAGGATTTGATGACTTCTATTTGCATAAGGGCTTTCTCTTTAAACAAAACAAGATTTGCACTCCGAAGTCATCTCTCCAAAACTTGCTTCTCCAAGAGTCTCATGGTGGAGGCTTTATGGTCATTTTGGTCGTGACAGGACATTGGACATGCTCTCCACTCATTACTATTGGCCCAAGATGAAGGGAGACATGGAGTGCTACATCCAATGCTGCACTACGTGCATTCAAGATAAGTCCAAGTCTAACCCATTTGGTCTTTATATGCCATTACCTATTCCTCATGCACCATGGTCGGACATTAGCATGGACTTTGTGTTAGGATTGCCTAGGTCTAAAAATGGTCATGATTCTATATTTGTCATAGTGGAACACTTTTACAAAGGAATTTCTATTTCCGTGCCCTTGGTTTGTTAGTTATACTTAGTTTTCCCCAGCCGTTTAGTTTTTCCTCACTTTTCCCCTCCCTCTATTCGGAAACCCTCACAGGCACTCGGACGGGGGGATGCCATCAGGTCAAAGGCTTGACCGTAACACGCTGACCGGTAGGACCGCGTTGGGTGGGTCATGCGTTGAGCGTTACGTTACGTCGCCTCGACCATTACATGCTGACCGGTATAAGAAGCAAATCACCATCTGACTCCACAAGGTAAAATTTGTAAGTTCCGCGTACCTGTTCAAAGACTGGGGCTGAAATTATTTTGGCCATCGTGACAGTGCTCGCGCGCTGCTCTAACTGGATGTTGGTCGACAAGATGTCTCCATTCTCAAGTAATGCATATACTTCCCCTCGGAATGCCGTCATGCAGTCCAGAAGCATAGCAGGAGGTGGCGAATACAATCTTTCTCCAAATGATTCATTGATTTGCCCTGTTGGGGTTCTCTCATCGGCCCATGCAATATGATCTGGATAATCAGTGCAAACGAACACCATCATCGGGGACTTCGTCACGACGACAGATTGCAGAAGTTCAGATGGTATGTGTGCTTGAAACTCAGTGTTAGACTTATGAGTGATTGGGTTTAGAAGCCGAATCTGGTACAGCTCCACCCTCTAAGCAAGCACGATGACGCCATGAGAAACACCGACGAAGTAGAATCTTTTGGAAGAAGAGGGCATTAGTTAGCACTAAGATGTTTACAATGGAAAATACCAATAAATATCGGATCTGAATGTGAACCTGCGATGGACGTCCATTAGATTTGTCCTGAAGCAACGACCAGTGGCGAGGTTGAGGAAGGTGAAGTCGCCAACGTCTGCAAGTGTGTGATCTATCATGATCCAGTTGTTGAGATGGAATTCGGGCACCTTTAAAGTGCGGCGCCAATCAGTGCAGACTTCCCGACAAGCAGCATAGGTGTCGACGTACTCCTCTTTCTCCAGCAAGTAGTCGGCGATCTTGCGAAGTGGGTCGGTCAGGAGATCGGACCAGTTCCTCTTCATCCGGATACTGGCCATGGCTTACGTGCGGGAATGTTTTGATCGAGGAAGAAAGAAGAACTAGCACTGCGAGGAGAATAAGAAGAGGAGAACAGATGAGGGAGACGAAGCTGAACTGCCACTGCAAGGAGACGAACAAGAAGAAGCGGAACTGCCACTTCAAGTTTGGATCAACGGGCTTTTTTTCGGAACTAGCGCGTGAACCAGCCATGCACTGCATGCAAGTTTTGATCAAACAGACTTACATGTGGGACCTACTAAAAAATTCCGTGAAGTGCTACCATGCATAGTGCGCTGACAGGTGGCATGTTTTCTGACTGGCGGGCCCACCTCCTCCACCTTCGACGGTGCGCGTCCCAGGTTCGAGGGCTGGTGCCGCCCACCAACACATTATTGTGCAATTTTCCATGCTTTGTCGCAACCAGATCTGCTCCGCTCCTCTGCTCCTGTCGGCGCCACTCCGCTCAGTCGTGCACCGCTCTCGTCGTCCCCTTGGGCCGTCGTCCTCCCACCCTCCCCTCCCTGCCATCCCCTCACGTCCCCTCCCCTCCCCACCCTGCCCTGTCTCCTTGCTTCCGTCCATCGCCTAGGCGCGTCTGGAAACAAAAACCGAGAGTCGGCCGTTGGGTTAGGGGCCCAACGACGCTGGTGATCCGGATCCCGCTCGGAGATGGATCCTGCGAGGCTTGAGAACACAGAGATGGGTCAACTAACATGAGCTTGCACGCTCCCTCACCCAAGCTAATGAGAGCCTACGCAAGCAATTATCTGTGTAGAAGGAGATCTCGCTAGATTTTGCACGTGATGTCGTGAGGCTGTAGAAAGTGCTCGACCGTAACTTAAACAGGCAAGAACAGGCCATCAAGATAATCAACGAGCTCATGGAGGAGAAGAAGAATCTCGTGGAAAGGTCCATTCTTCTGCAGGACGAAGTCAGCGAGGCACTCAGAGGACGCGTCAAGGACACCAAGGCTACCATCCGAGCCTACCATGATAGGAACCGTTGCCTGGATGCAGTGAAGGAGATGAAGGAGGACATGAGCAGAGGGATCACCGTACTCGAGGGTGTTCAGAAAGAGAACGAGGAGCTAAGGGCATGTCCGGAGGCGTATCGGAGCAATGCCCAAGTCTGATTCCTGTTAGCGGGGTCACGAATATCAGTTCGTCCTCCACTCCTTTTGTAATGTTTAAGGTTCAGGGAGCAATGCCCAAGTCTGCTTCCCATTATAGGGTGCAATAAGAATCCTAGGGCAACTCCTTATCTATCTGGACATGTGTTGGTGTTCATGTTCATGAATGGACACCATGTGCTCTTTCCATTATGTATCTGGACATGGGTTTTTGCATTATGAGTTTGCCACTCTCCCACTACTATTTGGTGATATTGGGAAAAACCCATAGCACACTAAACTGCAGATAAATCTTATTTGTCTTTGAAATTGAAATTTTGATAGTGCCACTAGTCGATTCATAAAATGTTGATTAGTCCTAGATTGCTTCTTCCTTGAAATTATAACAGTGCCACTAGTCGATTCAGTTAATTATGGAAAGTAACCAGCTTGTCCTGGTGAACTGAACAAACCATACTATGTATTTTTTTGTTGCAGGGAAAGAGGCGAAAGATCGACCAGGACCTGGCGACCTGGCTAAATGACAAGATAGCAATCCAAAGGGAGAAGCAGAATTCCCGGAAACTGGCCTTTGACCATCTGCGCACTGAACTCGTGGTCCTTTCTGACAAGTGCTAGAAACTGAAGGAGTTAAACGCCGGCTTGGCGAAGCTACACAGTGAAGGTCACACCTCGTCTAGGAAGCAGACGGAGATCATGAAAGGGATCTTGAAGGAAAATCGTATGGCTACGGACCAACTTCTCCAATCCGTGATGGAGCGCTGGAACCTACAGCTGAAGCACAACATAGTACTGAAGGAGCTGGCCGATCTTAGGGAGGAAAACAGGCAGCTCCGGGCCAGGCTTGCTTGAACACAACATATGTCTATTTAGTACTGAACTGCCTGGTTTATCCTCTATAGTGGTGATTTTGTAAGCGTGAACTTAACTCTATGCACGATATGTGTGTTCGTCTGAAATTAGTTTGCTCGAGGATTGAGTTTGGCTTAGTTAAGAAAGCGCAATTGCAAGTCTTACAGTTAACTAGTTTCAGGCATTCGCACAACATAAATTATTCATCTCGAATTTCCTTTATCCTCTATAGTCTGTCCTTGTTCACCCTCGCGCGCCTTCTTTAGTTCCTTCAATAGATCCGCAATGCAGTACTCTAGCTTCTTGTCTTCCCTGAGTTGATCCCTCTCCTTTTCTGCATTATGAATCAGCAACATGTGACTATGTTGAAGCTTATTTGCAGTTCCAACAACCAAGCTCCCATCGATTCTGTCAGTTAGCTCTGACTGCAAATTCTCCATTTCTTGTTCCAGCTCCTTATTTTGTACCGACAGCTTGTAAATTTTTTTAGCTGCATCACTTACATCAATAAATCTCCCTGACCTTTCCAACTCATACATCTCTCATAATTGTGCCAAACATTTCTTAAGTGCATCTAGCCACTCAAGATCCACCCACTCTACTGCTTTACACACCGGGACAACCTAAAAACACACACACTATAGTGTTATGAACATGCACGATACATTTTACTTCATGTCACAGTTTCACATAATGTAAACAAACCTGATTTGTACAGCCCAAAACCCTTCTCCCAGTGTTACTGCCTTCGAATGCAACATATCTCCTCGGTTTTAGCCCATGGTCACATGGCACTTCTCCATCAAGATCTAGGCCCTCCCATTCGGAGTCGTAGATCGTCCGTGGTACCTATAGGTAAACGCAAAGCTGAAATCTAACACGATTGCATGCACATATGGAGCTCAGATCGAGAGATTTACCATTGCCTAACCCTAGCCCGAGAAAATAGAGGAACTCACATCATGGAAGGAATACTCGATGTCGGAGAGAAGGCTGTCGCTGCTCGACTGGTCGTCCTCGCCGTTCAAGGACAGCATGGCGAATGCGTCGTCACAGGCATCGGCATCGGTGTCAGCGAGAGAGAAAGAAAGATATATATATATATATAGAGAGAGAGAGAGAGCAGCCCTTCTACCGCTGCAACAATGACTAAATTAGCATGTTACAATAGTTTAATGGATACCATGCCCTTTCCCTGGATTACTGTCTCCTGCCTAATATGGATTCAGTTCATACATTCTTATTTCAAATATTAAACCTGCACTCCCTCCATCCCAATTTCATTGCCTAACGAACATACCAGTATATTACATCATCTAAAGAAACAAAATCATGTCAACTACAAGGTACTTATGCATCACTTCTTCAGTCATTGTTTCAGAAAACATTACATTACAATCTCTCAACAAACATAATCACATCATGGTTTCACAAAACATCACATTACAATCTCTCAACAAACATAATCACAGAAACAAGTATATTACATCAACTCAAGAAACAAAATCATGTCGACTACAAGGTACTTACACATCACTTGTCCTATCATGGTTTCGCAAAACATTACATTACAATCTCTCAACAAACAAAATAACAGAAACAAGTATAGTACATCATCTCAAGAAACATAATCATGTCAACTACAATGTATTTATGCATCACTTGTCCAGTCATGGTTTCACAAAACATTACATTACGATGTCCCAACAAACATAATAACAAAAACAAGTACGGTACGTCATCTTAAGAAACATAATCATGTCAACTACAATGTATGTATGTCTTATTACAACAATGATGGTTTCAGTGAGTGACATGTCCGAAAATCTCAACAGCTCGCACAGCATTATATCGCAATCTCTCAACAAACATAATCACAGAAACACACTCTAAATGCAATAGCAGTCAATATTACAAATACAGGCAGGGGAACCCCACGGTCCATATGACAAGCCTAGGGTAGCATCTCTCATCAAATCTCATCAACATCGACCACCTCATTCAGTTCAGCCACTACAGGGGCATCTACATCCACTATAACATGTTCAACAACATCAGAAATTGTACCAAGGAAGAACACCTTCCCGGTTCGCTTCTTTCGTTGCATAATCTGCATAAGATCTTCAATATCCAAAACATCTACGAAGTGCTGCTTCTTATGATGCCACCACCAGATTTTTGCCATCTGCTTAGGGCCAATACTGATTTCCTTACCGATCATCTCTCTCATTTCATCAAGAGTTATGTTTTTGGAATCGACAGTGATCTCCACAGTACATGACGAAACTGGCTTATTAAATCCCTCATCAAGTTTTGCCATGTATGAATCCACCTCTATGCGTATACTGAAGTTATCTAGATCAGCATCTATTGGTCTGTATTCTCTAGGAGCAGAAGCTCTAGCAGCAAGATCTCCAGCATCTGCATACATATCATCAATCATCGCTTCAACTTTCACCTTACGATCAGCTGCATAACACTCCCAAACCATCTTAAGCTCATGGGAGTGCTCAATTTGCTGATAGGTATCATTCATGTTGCGCCACACTAATTTTGTCCTCTGTCTAGAACCCCAGGGAATTCTAGCAGCAATCATATCTACCAGCTGCAAAATAGACACAACCTCTTTGCAATTCACAAGCAGATGCACACCTTGCCCGAACACGACCCTCTCGCAACCAAAATCAAGTTTTGTAGTGTACTGCTGAACATGAATTGTGAACTCATATAGGTCCCTTGTATCAAAGCTGTGCCTAATTTGATTAAAAAGGGGAACTTTTCAGTTCATTCGATTCTATTATGCCGTAACTAATCTACTTGCAAGATAAGGCACAGATAAGAAAAATTCACCTCTCGCTCTTCTCCTGGGTTTTTTCCTTCGAGATCTGGGTGATGCATCCGCCCACCGGAGCCGAACAATCCGCCGCCGGCCTTGCTTTTCTCTTCAACCCGCTGCTCATAGGTACCTTGGGAGCAGAATCCTTACTGGCCTCCTTGCTAACCGGGGCTGAAGATCTCGCCGCTGCTACGCATTGAGCCCCAGACTTGGGCCCGGCCGGACCCGAATCAGTCGGCAACGTAGCTACAACCTTCGCCTTGCAAGACATGTTGGGCCGCCGCCGTCAGATTTAGTGTCATGGGAGGGAGAAAAAAAGTCCTCCACTGCTGGCAGATTTAGGGTCGGGGAAGGGAAGAAAAGGGACCGCCGCCGCAGCAAGATTCAGTGTCGAGAGTTAGGAAAGTACAGTAATGGATTTGCCCCTACGACACGTGCAGGGTGGCTAAGAAGAGTGACCGGCGAAGAAGGGGCACAGCAGGAACTAGTGTAACGGAATATTCTGACTTAACGGGCGCGATTTGAAAATATTGGGTTTGGTCATCATTCACTCGAAAGACCCCTCTCAGCAATTGGCGCCCCAACTTTTTGAATCGTGGTGATTAAAATCAACTTGGGTACCGCATTGCCTGGGCGCCCCAACTTTTGGGCCGCAAAATGATATCCTCCTCACCATTCTCGACATCCTACCACTTCCTCAAAACGAGCATACAAACATGGACGTCGACAAGCGCGCACAAGCTATGAAGAAACTACATGAATAAACAAGAGCTACAATCGAGCAACAAGTCCTTCGCCAAGCTTCAAGGCTAAATAAGAGCAAGAAAGAGATGGTCTCCAAGGAAGGTGACCTTGTGTGGATACACTTAAGCAAGGATCACTTCCCCAAGGATCATGACTCCAAGCTCAAGCCAAGAGGAGATGGACTTTCAAAGTTCTCAAGAGAATCAACAACAACACCTACGTTATCGACATACCAGCCTTGAAGTATCTCATGAGCTCAACATTCAATGTCAAGGACCTTTCACCTTTACATGGAGATGGTCAAGATGATAAGCATGAAGAGTGTGAGATCCTAGCGCATGGCTTAATAGGATTGATAGATATCCATATCAACAAGTTGCAACTTCTTTTCTGGAAGATCATCTAAAAAGAGCTCTTAGGTTAAGCGTGATTGGCCTAGAGCAATTTGAGGATGGGTGACCGACCGGGAAGTGGGTCCTGGCTGTGCATGAGTGAGGACAAAGTACGCAGAAAGGACTTGTGTTAGTCTTTGGGGCCAGTCTGGGGTGACATCCCGGGCACGGAAAGTCTGGGGTGTTACAAGTGGTATCTGTAACACCCCAGATTTAGTTAATCATAATTAGGACTTTGTTTGTGCATTCATGAGCATCATCCCTTAAAATGCATGTAAAGAAAATAATGGAAACCCTAAACCCTAGTTTCCTTCTTCCTCTCGAACACATTCAAAAAGGTTTTGAATTTTGAAAACTACCAAAATGTATAGAGCCCAAATGGATTATAAGGGCCCTGTAGTATTTCAAATTGTTTACAAAAGTTCTTGTATTTTGGAAATATCCAAAACATAAAAGAAATTGAAAATACAAAGAGAAAATAGAAAAACAGAAAATAAAAATGTTTTGTTTTAAAAAAAATGAGCCAGATCAGAACCATGCCGCAACCCTCCCTCGCTATCTTTCTGGCTCGGCCTAGCCAAGGCCCACCCGGTGCCCAAAGCAGCCCAGCGCGGCCCGTACCTCTTCGCCTCAGTTGTCTCGCATCGTCTTCTTCCTCGATGGGAGAAGCAGCTAGGTGGCCAGCGCTCCGTCGTCTGTCGCTGCTGCGCGCCAAGATTCCCGCCGCCGCCCTCGGACGCCTACAAGACCCCCGGCCGCCACAGAGAACCCTAGCATGCGTTGTTTCCCCTCTTCCTCGTCTCTCTCGCGAGATTTCCGAGCGCAGCCGAAACCCTAGCCGCAGAAACCATTCGTCATCGCCATCTCTGGCCACCCCGGGCCAAGCCAAGGTCGTCGTTGATCTCCCTGTGCTGTCCTTGGTCACCTCACAGAAGCAATCAAAGCCGCGCACCCCTAATCGAGCTCCCCGACCACCTCTTCACTGACTCCGGCTATCATTGATTCGACACCGTTAGGACGTCCTTGGCCTCGCCGACCCCACCATCGCGCTCAGGGTGAGACCCCAGTTCTCCTGGATCCCTCTGTTGCTCCCTTCTCGCTATGTATCTCGCTGCCAACGACCACCACCGAGCGCCTCACTGATCCTTGCCATCATCGCTCCGTGACCTCCCGAAGCGCCGCTTTGTTTACAGCCTAGCGCGATCTTATGAGTCATAGCAGCTAACCCGTCACCACCCCACGCGCAGCAGATCGATGGGGGCTTGGTCGACCTGAGAGCACCTCCATTGCTGACGTCATGCTGACAATAGCTTGAGGTCATAAAGACTTTTCTTTTATTAATTTTTTGTAATTTTTTTCTATAAATGAAAAATGCTGACAGATGGGTCCCTAACATCAGGTTTTTATTCTTTTTGGAAATGTTTTCTGAAATTAATAAAAGTATGACATGTGGGTCCAGGTTCGAAAATAATTTGAATATTCCAAAAATGTTTAATTATTAAAAATGATTTTAAAATGATTTAAAAATGGACTAAAATTGGGAAAAATCATAACTAATTCATTTTAAGTCAGAAAAATACAAATAATATATCAAAATGTTTAGGAAAATGATATCTACACAATAGACTTATAATCATGCATTCTTCAACAACTTTAATTGCAAGTTTAATTAGAAGAACAATTGAACCCCTATAGGTGATTCCGAGGTTCCCCTGTTCCAGGGTTTGCACCCCTCGGACCCTGTTTAAAATGACCAAGCATGTAATAGGGTTCATTTAAATACAATTTAACTTATCATATCATCATCCCTGCTTGAGCATTGCATCGATGCCATGTGTTGATTGTTGTTTTCCCCTTTCTTTTCGGTGTTTGCCTCCTCCCGGTAGAATATGATATCGAGTCCAAGATTGAAGATCGAGATCAACACCATCGAAGCTTAAAGATCAATACTTGGCCAGCTATAATCAATTCAAGCACTAGGAGTCCCAACATCTACTTAGTTGGGTATCAACAGGCAAAGGCAAGCAAAACCCCACACATGATATAATCCTATGCTTTCAAAGTATTTCATTCTTGCCATGTGCATACGATTCCAAAGTCTTTTATCGAAAGATAGATTACTAATGCGTTGCTAACGTATCCATAATTTTTGATGTTCCATGCTTGGTTTTATCCACTTTCTTATATTTTGTCCACACTTTGGAGTACTTTTCATATGATTTCTTGGACTAACCTATTAACAAGAGCCACGATTGCGGTACATTTTTATGTTGTTTTTGGTTCCAAGAAAGTCGAAAATGAATATTCTCGAATTGGACGGGACAAAATCAAAGTCGATTTTTTCACCGAGGACACCTAGAGCGAGAATCACGAGATGAGAGGGGCTGGCCACCACCACCACGTGGCCAGGCCTAGCCCGTGCTAGGGGGTGGTCTGGCCGCCCCAGGCACCCCCTCGGTCTCTCCTTCCGCCTATATATTACCTCTGATATGGAAACCCTAAGTACCCAATCAAAAATACACGAAAGAGTCTGTAGCCGCCGTCATCTCCATCCCTGGAGCCAAAGTCAGTTTTTCACCGAGGGACACCTGGAGCCAGAATATGAGACGAAGAAGGGCCAGAGGGTGGCCACACCACCTGGCCGTGCGTCCAGGCCTGGCCCGCGCCAGGGGGTGGTGTGGCCAGCCCAGGCACCCCATCAGCCTCTCCTTCCACCTATAAGATGCCTCCGATACAGAAACCCTAAGTACCCGATCAAAATTCCACGAAAGAGTCTGTAGCCACCGTCATCTCCATCCCTAGATCGGGAGGGATCTGAAGCACTTCCCGGCACCCTGCCGGAGACGAGAATTCACCCTAGAGGCCTTCTTCATCATCATCCAAGCCTCCGGTGTGATGCATGAGTAGTTCATCTCTGGAATACGGGTCCATGTAGTAGCTAGATGGTTGGTTCTCCTCGTTTGTGTTATCATGTCTAGATCTTGTGAGCTCTGTTCATGATGAAGATCATATATTTGTAATTCTGCATGTTGTGTTTGTGGGGATCCGATGGATATTGAGATGCTATTTCAGATTGATTATTGATTCTATCATGTCTTTGCTATTTGTGATCTTGCATGCTTTCCGTTGTTAGTAGCTATCTTGGCCAAGTAGATGCTAGCAACTCCAAGAGTTAGTATTTATGCTTGATAGTGGGTTCATGCCTCTGGTAATCTGGGGAAGTGACAGAAATCTCTAAGGTACTAGATGTGATGTTGCTACTAGGGAGAAAACAACGATCCTTTGTTCATAGAACAATCGTATTGTTTACTTTACACGCAATTCGTAATGCAATTATCTGTTGCTTGCAACTTAATACTGGAGGGGGTTCGAATGATAACCTAAAGGTGAATTATTAGTCATAGATGAAGTTGGATGGCGGTCTATGTGGATGGCGGTCTATGTATCATGTTGTAATGCCCAATCGAATCTCAAAGGAGTCAAGATGAGTAGTATATGCTTGTATGCTTTCTCGATGTTTGTCAATTGCCTCGCTGTAATTTATTCACCCAACATGTCATCTATCTTAAGGAGAGCCACCTCTAGTGAACTATGGACCCCCGGTCCTTTCTTTTATCATCAATCTACAATCAATCATTTCGCTTTGTGTGTTTACTTTCTGCAAACTATTACTTTCTTCCATTCGATACGTTTAATCCTTTGTTTTCAGCAAAACTGGTGAGATTGACAACCTCATCGCAAGTTCGGGACAAAGTTCTGTGGTTGTGTTGTGCAGGTCTCCACGTTCCTGTTGGCACCGGTAGTGCGCCTGCCAAAGTTCAGCTAGTTACACCTTTGGGATGTTTCCTTGCTCCTACTGGTTCGATTAAACCTTGGTTTCATAATTGAGGGAAAACTTGTTGCTGTGCTCATCATACCTTCCTCTTGGGGTTCCCCAATGAGCTCGATTTATTTTGGGCCATCAAGCTATTTTTTTGGCGCCGTTGCCGGGGAGTCAAGGACATCTTCACAAGGGGACTCCCTCATAACCAATCTCTTTACTTTGTTATTTTTGTTTTTCTTAGTTTACTTTTGCTTTGTTTGTTTGTTTCTTTATCAAAAACACACAAAAAATAGTTTTACAAGTTTGCTTTCTTTATTAAAAACACAAAAAATGACTACTCTTGAAAACACTAAGTTGTGTGACTTCACTAGCACCAACAACAATGATATTATGAGAACACCTATTGCTCCACCTGTTCCTGAAGCTATTTTCTTTGAAATAAAACCTGTTTTACTCAATCTTGTTATGAGAGAACAATTTTCTGGTATTGGTAATGAAGATGCTACTACTCAGCTAAATAACTTTGTTGAACTATGTGAGATGCAAAAGCATAGGGATATAGATGGAGATATTATTAAGCTTAAATTGTTTCCTTTCTCTTTGAGAGGAAAAGCTAAAGAATGGTTGAATTCCTTAACTAGGAATAGTATTGATTCTTGGACTAAATGCAAAGATGCTTTCATTGGAAAATACTATCCTCCTGCTAAGATTATATCTATGAGAAGTGAAATAATGAAATTTAAACAATCTGATAATGAACATGTTGCTCAAGCTTGGGAAAGAATGAAATCTTTGGTAAAGAATTGTCCTACTCATGGACTTACTGCTTGGATGATTATCCAAACCTTTTATGCAGGATTGAACTATTCTTCAAGAAATCTATTGGATTCTGCTGCTGGAGGTACCTTTATGACCATTAATTTGGGTGCTGCAACAAAGCTTATGGATAATATGATGGTTAACTACTCTAAATGGCATACTAAAAGAGCTCCACAAGGTAAGAAGGTAAATTCTGTTGAAGAAACCTCCTCCTTGAGTGATAAGATTGATGTTATTATGTCTATGCTTGTTAATGGGAAAGTTCATATGGATCCAAATAATGTTCCCTTAGCCTCTTTGTTTGCTCAAGAAGAGCAAGTTGATGTGAACTTTATAAGAAATAACAATTTTGGCAACAATTCTTATGGAAATAACAATTATAGGCCATATCCTCCCAACAATGGTAATGCTTATGGAAATTCTTACAACAATAATAGGAGTGCACCCTCTGAACTTGAAGTTATGCTTAAAGATTTTATTAGTAAACAAACTGCTTTCAATAAAACTATTGAGGAAAAACTCTCTAATGCTGAAAGAAATATAGCATCTTTGGCTGAAGCTCAATCTTCTTTGAATAAAATGGCTGCTAAACCTGAAACTAATGAGAATCCCTTTGCAGCTACTAATGCCATACAAGTAAGAATTGATGAAATGTTAGACTATTGGCTGAATTGCATGCTACATGGGAAAGAGAAGATGAAAATTGCTAGAAACATTAGTGTTTCTACTATCACTACCACTAGTGTTGAGGCTAGTAATAGCTCTACTACTTTAGATGATAATTATGATTTTGATCTTGATGTTTGGAATATCTCTGAAGTTATTAAGTTCCTACAAAAGCTTGCTAAAAGTCCTAATGCTAGTGCTATGAATATGACCTTTACAAAACACATTACTGATGCTCTCATAAAAATGAAAGAAGAAAAGATGAAACATAAAGCTTCTATTCCTATAAAACAATAAGATGGTTGGGAACCCATCATTAATATGAAAGTGAATGATTTTTATTTCAAAGCTTTATGTGATCTTGATAGTAGTGTTTCTATTATGCCTAGAAGGATTTATGATATGCTTGATTTGCCACCACTTGAAGATTGTTATTTGAATGTCCCACTTGATGATAATGCTAAGAAGAAACTCATGGGGAGTATTAATGATGTTCTTATTATGGTTAATAATTCCTATGTCCCTGTTGATTTCTATTTTTTTTGGATGTTGAGTGCAATGCTTCTTGTCCTATTACTTTGGGAAGACCTTTTCATAGAACTGTTGGTGCCATTATTGATATGAAAGAAGGCACCATTAAATATCAACTTCCACTCAAGAAAGGTATAGAACACTTACCTAAGAAGAGAGAGAAGATTTCTTTTGCCTCTCCTATGAAAACAAAATATGCTCTTAATGCTTCTTCATTTGAGAACACTTGATCCTTTTTCTTGCTTCTTATGCCTAACTTAAAGGTGTTAAAGAAAAGTACTTATTGGGAGATAACCCAAAAGTTTTAAATAAGACTTCGAACTTATTACTTCAGTAATAACCGCTCCTTATCCTTTCTATTTGCTTTTTGTGCCAAGAGTAACCTCTAATGAGAGAGAAGTAATGATTGGGAAAGTTGCTGTCCCGAAACAGATTTATGTGCTTCACCGTAAAAATTCATATAAAATCTCTGTACGTCCTTTTGAGGCGTGAATTTTTGTGCTTCTGCCCCAGGTTATTATCTAACTTTATTTAGCTCAACACTTTTCGATTTGAGCAACAGAAGGTCTTTGAAAAAATTCGTCTTTACCGGCTGGTCTGTTTTGACAGATTTCTGCCATTATTTGCATTTGCTTCTTGTTTGTTCCTTTTTGAGTTCTTTTGGGGAATTGAGATTTTTGAGGGAAGTGCTACAGTAGCTAGTGTTTTAATGGAAGTTTTATTGGTGTTAGAACTGAACCTAAAAGACTTATTATCTTGAGTGCACTAATGTTGCTAATAAAGATTGTGTGAAGTTTTGTATGAAGGAAAAATTTCAGGTGTATGGAAGGAATGAGTAATGAGATGAAGGATGGACTAAAGCTCAAGCTTGCCACGCGTGTCACCCCAAGAAATATCCAAAAAGTACAAGCGTCAAAGCTTGGGGATGCCCAAGGCATCCCCCTCTTCATCAATAAAAATCTCAGGTTTCTTCCAAACATTTCATTTTTATTGTTTCATGCAAAGTTGTGTTGTTCTTGGAGCATCTTATTTTTCGTTTTTTGTTTTTGGTTTTCGATTGCTTGGTTTTCTTAGTTTGCTGAATAAATTGGTTGGACCCCCTCTTTCATTCACTGGTTTTCAAATAGTTTGGTTTGGATTGAAAAAAGAGTAGGAAACCTTAAGTGGTAAAGAGAGTTTGTTTTTGACTATGGCTTATGCTTTGTCATGCCATGCTCGATATTGTTTTGGCTTTATGCTTAGTATTCTTTGATGTAGCATGACTTGTTATAAAAAATTGAGATTGCTTAATGTGCCTTGGAAGGATCATGCGTTGTTTTAGCATATTAAAGCATAGTATTGTGGTATTCTCCTTTGATGCTTTATTTGGGTTGACTTAGCACATGCTCACACCATGTTATGACTATCCCAAGTCACCATAGCCTTTATGATCCTTTAGTTTTAAACTTGTAGTATGACTTTATGCTTTGATCAATGATGTTTTGTCGCTCTGCATGATTATGGCCATTATTGCTCTCTTAGTTGGTCGCTCCAGTTCAAATCTGGGTGTCGCCTGACCAAAAAAATACTTTGGATTTATTATTGCGAAAGGTAGCCAACCCTTGCTCCCTATAGCTCGAAAGTGGATTTACCACCAACACTAAAAGCAGGGAGATTTCCTTGCCTGTCGGGTGGTCGCTCCCAGTCTTTTGCTAGCCTCCACAACCAAGTATGAGTTCCACTCATGCATCGAACTCCTAAAACCAAGTTATTCCAAAGTGTCCACCATACCTACCTACTAGCATATGCTATTCCAAGTATATTCATGTTTTTATCTACCTTCTGAATTAAACTTGTTGTGAGAAAACTAGTGATTAAAGCTCTCACGAACTTGATGGCACACTTTACTTTTCTTGCCCTTAATAAACTTGAACCATTGTGTCGTCTATGTTGCATATGCTTGCACTTATTTGTTGGGGATTAGCAGAACCATGTTGTCATGGGGAACCGCTTTCAACATTATACTTGTACTTTGTACCTAGTTGATATCATGCTCTTTTGTCTATGGATGTCGTCGGTGTGAAATGAAAGGGGAGCTTGTAAGTCCATGGAGTTATGTATATGTGTTAGAGAAACGCCTGGGCCGCTAGTCTAATCCATGTTGTCATGGTGGAAACCTGCAGCGTAACCATAATGAGCTGTCTATGAAGCATTCTTCTTATAAAAAAAGAGTCGGATATTAAGAAAAAAGAGGAAAAAAGAAAAAAAGAGATATATGAAAAGAGGAAAGAGAGAAAAAGCACCATATTCCCATGGTAAATAAGAAGATTGCTGAGATGCTTGTTGTCTACTTGCCCTATCATTTTGATATGGGGATTCTTCCGTATCATCGGGCAAGGGTTACCCCGTTGGCGGTTCTCTATGATACACATGTACTTACGATGACAAGAACTTACCGGTGACTAAACTTGAGTAGCATGAGGAGCGGCCCTCGTATTCAAGGGACGTGAGATTTCCAACTTATACTTTGTCAAGCATATACTCCATAGTTTGTTCACTTTAACCTTAATCACTTCAAGATGCTTATGATAGGGGCAATGAGAGCTGAAAGCTAAAAAGTACCATAATTTTTGGAAGCTCTTTATGAAACTTGAATCCCTACTTCCTTCTATGAAGGCCTTTCTTTTACTTTTATGTTGAGTGTCCACCTTCTATCTTTATGCACCTACTTTGAGAGCATAGTGGACATTCTTAGTTCTATGTGCATTGTCCCAAGACTTGTTGATTGATGCATAACTTTGATAAACTATTTTGTATCTAATCACTCTTATGAACTTTGAAGGTGTCCTACGCATTTATGTTTGCTACTCTATGAGGGACAAGTTGAATGCCACTATGCTATGTTTTCTTTATGTGAAACAAACAAACGTCTTGCAAAGCATTGCTATTCATTAATATTTTGTTTGTGCCTTTTCATGTTGCAACATAGTTTATTTGTCTTATTGCTAGAACTTTGTATTTCATGTTGTGATTGAAGTACTATGATCCCAGCTTTGAATGTTTTACAAATACTTTGATCAAGTTTATGATGGTGCATGTCACCTCAAAAATTATTCTTTCTTTTTATCACTTACCTACTCGAGGACGAGCAGGAGTTAAGCTTGGGGATGTTGATACGTTGCTAATGTATCCATAATTTTTGATGTTCCATGCTTGGTTTTATCCACTTTCTTATGTTTTGTCCACACTTTGGAGTACCTTTCATATGATTTCTTGGACTAACCTATTAACAAGAGCCACAGTCCCAGCTGCCTGTTTTCTGCTGTTTTTGGTTCCAGGAAAGTCAGAAAATATTATCGGAATTGGACGGGACAAAAGCCAAAGTGCCTATTTTTCGGATGTCATCAAGTGCCAGAATACGAGACGGAGAGGGGCCAGAGGCCCGCCACACCACCTGGCCGCGCGGCCAGGCTTGGCCCGCCGAGGTGGTGTGGTGGCTCTGCACCCCTCCTCCTTCGACTATAAGATGCCTCGGACGTAAACCCTAAGTGCCCGATCAAAATCCACGAAAAGAGTCTGTAGCCATCATCTCCATCCCTAGATCGGGAGGATCCAAGCTCTTCCCGGCACCCTCGAGAGGGAATTCACCCAGAGGCCTTCTTCATCATCATGCAAGCCTCCGGTGTGATGCGTGAGTAGTTCATCTCTGGACTACGGGTCCATGTAGTAGCTCGATGGCTGGTTCTCCTCCTTCGTGCTATCATGTCTAGATCTTGTGAGCTCCATTCATGATCAAGATCATCTATTTGTAATTCTGCATGTTGTGTTTGCGGGGCTCCGATGGATATTGAGATGCTATTTCAGATTGATTATTGATTCTATGATGTCTTTGTTATTTGTGATCTTGCGCGCTTTCCATTGTTAGTAGCTATCTTGGCCAAGTACATGCTAGCAACTCCAAGAGTTAGTATTTATGCTCGATAGTGGGTTCATGCCTCTGGTAATCTGGGGAAGTGACAGAAATCTCTAAGGTACTAGATGTGATGTTGCTACTAGGGAGAAAACAACAATCCTTTGTTCATAGAACAATCATATTGTTTACTTTACACGTAATTCGTAATGCAATTATCCGTCCCTTGCAACTTAATACTAGAGGGGGTTCGGATGATAACCTGAAGGTGGATTATTAGTAATAGATGCAGTTGGATGGCGGTCTATGTATAATGTTGTAATGCCCAATCGAATCTCAAAGGAGTCAAGATGAGTAGTATATGCTTGTATGCTTTCTTGATGTTTGTCAATTGCCCCGCTGTAATTTGTTCACCCAACATGTCATCTATCTTAAGGAGATCCACCTCTAGTGAACTATGGACCCCGGTCCTTTCTTTTATCATCAATCTACAATCAACTGTTTACTGCTTTGTGTTTACTTTCTGCAAACTATTACTTTCTTCCACTCGATACATTTAATCCTTTGTTTTCAGCAAAACCGGTGAGATTGACAACCTCATCGCAAGTTGGGGACAAAGTTCTGTGGTTGGGTTGTGCAGGTCTCCACGTTGCTGCTGGCACCGGTAGTGCGCCCTACCAAAGTTTAGCTAGCTACACCTTTGGGGTGTTTCCTTGCTCCTACTGGTTTGATTAAACCTTGGTTTCATAATTGAGGGAAAACTTGCTGATGTGCTCATCATACCTTCCTCTTGGGGTTCCCCAACGAGCTCGATATATTTTGGGCCATCAATTACTCCTATCTGATGCATGTTCCTTTTGTAGCCTATACTCCCTGATCCACTGCTCCTAGCATAACTAGGTTTTGGCTTATGAGCTTCGCTAGAGCTATCTATATCTGTTGTGCTTAGCCATGCTTAGTTGTTACCGCTGGTCCATCTGGTTGATAAATCAGATCTACGAATGAACCTAGTTGGATAGGATGATGTGGTATGATTAGATATGAAAGTTAAGCATGCTAAGCCTTGTATGGGATCCCACGGTGGGCTGTGATTTTTGCAGTCCCATACTAGCCACTACTAGGACCTGAGTTCTTGCCTCTTGAACCAAGACGAGCATATAGCCACATGGGGGCCTAGAAACCCCCTCGACCAACTAACTTTCCTAGTAGATTCCATGTGTCACATAGTTCGGGCGTTCCATTCAACATATGCATTATGGTTGTTCTCGAAGGAGGTGAAGGAGGTGCATTCATATAGGTAGGTAAGCATGGCCGGGAGCAAGAGACGCACAGCCTCCATAATCTTGTTTCCCGCACACATCTCTAGGGACAGGCTTCGGGACTTGACCCATTACGATGGCATCTCCTTAGGGCGTGACTCATGGTCTCGGCAAAAGCAAGGTAAAGGTCGTGGTCAACCACTCTTTGCCGGCCTTCCAAGGAAGAGGGCTTATAGCTTGGCACTAAGAATCGGTTGGTATGTGTGGGTAAAGTTGTGCACCCCTGTAGGGTTATTAATCTTTTCTAAAAGCCGTGTCCACGGTTATGGATGACTTGGGAACGGATTCAAAGATCATAGAGAAGAATAACCTAATCGTAAAACTTGACAAGAGAAGTGAGGTGTGCTTAAGGATGCTTCCTCGG
Organism: Avena insularis; assembly: GCA_023614405.1. Lineage (NCBI taxonomy): Eukaryota > Viridiplantae > Streptophyta > Magnoliopsida > Poales > Poaceae > Avena > Avena insularis. Next base: position 512,779,133 of record CM042690.1, read on the forward strand.
GGATCAAGGAGGTGATCCTAGTTGGTAGGTTCAGCTGATAAAGATTCGGTGGATATCAAAGAACATCAAAGCTAGCGATATCGTTTTCTTATCCCCTTTCAAATGTTCTATTAGTCGAGCTTCCTGATACGTTGCTAACGTATCCATAATTGTTGATGTTCCATGCTTGGTTTTATCCACTTTCTTATGTTTTGTCCACACTTTGGAGTACTTTTCATGTGATTTCTTGGACTAACCTATTAACAGGAGACATAGTGTCAGCTGCCTGTTTTCTGCTGTTTTTGGTTCCAGGAAAGTCAGAAAATGAATATTCTCGGAATTGGACGGGACAAAAGCCAAAGTCAGTTTTTCACCGAGGGACACCCGGAGCCATAATACGAGACGGAGAAGGGCCAGAGGGTGGCCACGCCACTTGGCCGCACGGCCAGGCCTGGCCCATGCCAGGGGGTGGTGTGACCAGCCCAGGCACCCCCTCGGCCTCTCCTTCCGCCTATAAGATGCCTCTAATACAGAAACCCTATGTACCCGATCAAAATTCCACGAAAGAGTCTATACCCATCGTCATCTCCATCCCTAGATCGCGAGGGATCTGAAGCTCTTCACAGCACCCTGCCAGAGAGGGGAATTCACCCCGGAGGCCTTCTTCATCATCATGCAAGCCTCCGGTGTGATGCGTGAGTAGTTCATCTCTGGACTACGGGTCCATGTAGTAGCTAGATGGCTAGTTCTCCTCCTTTGTGCTATCATGTCTAGATCTTGTGAGCTCTGTTCATGATCAAGATCATCTATTTGTAATTCTGCATGTTGTGTTTGCGGGGATCCGATGGATATTGAGATGTTATTTCAGATTGATTATTGATTCTATCATGTCTTTGTTATTTGTGATCTTTCATGCTTTCTGTTGTTAGTAGCTATCTTGGCCAAGTAGATGCTAGCAACTCCAAGAGTTAGTATTTATGCTCGAAAGTGGGTTCATGCCTCTGGTAATCTGGGGAAGTGACAGAAATCTCTAAGGTACTAGATGTGCTGTTGATACTAGGGAGAAAACAACAATCCTTTGTTCATAGAACAATTGTATTGTTTACTTTACACGCAATTCGTAATGCAATTATCCGTTGCTTGCAACTTAATACTGGAGGGGGTTCGGATGATAACCTGAAGGTGGATTATTAGTCATAGATGCAGTTGGATGGCGGTCTATGTATAATGTTGTAATGCCCAATCGAATCTCAAAGGAGTCAAGATGAGTAGTATATGCTTGTATGCTTTCTCAATGTTTGTCAATTGCCCCACTGTAATTTGTTCACCCAACATGTCATCTATCTTAAGGAGAGCCACCTCTAGTGAACTATGGACCCCGGTCCTTTCTTTTACTATGAATCTACAATCAACTATTTACTGCTCTGTGTTTACTTTCTGCAAACTATTACTTTCTTCCACTCGATATGTTTAATCCTTTGTTTTCAGCAAAACCGGTGAGATTGACAACCTCATCGCAAGTTGTTGTGCAGGTCTCCATGTTGCTGCTTGCACCGGTAGTGCGCCCTGCCAAAGTTCAGCTAGCTACACCTTTGGGGTGTTTCCTTGCTCCTACTGGTTCGATTAAACCTTGGTTTCATAATTGAGGGATAACTTGCTGTTGTGCTCATCATACCTTCCTCTTGGGGTTCCCCAACAAGCTCGATATATTTTGGGCCATCACTTCCCTTCCCCTTTTACAAAGAAAGATAAATTTATGCAAAATAACCCCACCAGCCATAAGTCTTGCGGAGTACACCCTGTACTCAGCCTTGCTTTGTTGATACTTTTGCAACAGGTAAATGTTACCATAGAAGATGAGTTTTTTACGACATCGACATCGATGAGTAGCTTGGGGTTCCCGGTCGGCAGCCTGGAATCTATGGATTGAGATGTCATCATTATGCTTCAAGCCTCTTAGGCCATTTGTTAAGTTTGCTATACTTCAATAGCATAAATTGCCTTCCGTTGTTTGGTGTTTGTGGTCACTGACCTCTGCTTGTAATAGTTTGGCTCTCTGCTCAGTTATGAGCTTGTTGTAATAATTTTTGTGTCGTAGGGTCACTGTAATGTTACCGATTCTTTCTCTGTATGCTTCCGAGATTTAGGTTAGGATTATGTCAGACAGAGGTTTGGAATTTGTCTAGCCTTAATCCCGGGGGTGTCACAGGTCTTGGTATTAGATCAGTACCGACCGTAGGAAATCCTTGCTATTCGTCGATGTTGAGTCTAGTATTTGTGAAAACTATTTTAAAGCTGAAAAGTATTTGTGAAAACTCTGGTATGCTTCTTTTTCTCCTTACCCAGTTTCGCTCTAACTCTGGGTCATCTTATCTTTTGTTGACTTTGAAAATTTTTGCTATCTCTTATCATCTTTCAAAGCTTAGGTGCCTTTCAGGCATGTCATTTCTCAACCAGTTGACCTAGTGTTGAGTTCTCTAGAGTTAGATGTGTGTGTGTGTTACTTGTTTCCCTTTGCTATTCTTCAGTTGAGAGATTCCTATCCATCATTATCTCTCTATCTTATGGGCCCACACCATTGTGTTGATGGTTCCGTAGTGTTCTGTTATAGGCCTCGAGGTTTCCTTTCGCCTTGTGTGCCTCCTTTTCATTTGTTCGGGTACTTCAGAAGTTGTTTCTTCTCTTGGAAGCTACCTCGTGGTTACTACCTTGCAGTGTATGTTGTGTCACGCAAGTAGTAGTTACTCTTTTCTTGGGTTTTAACCCTTGGACTTGAACCGAAGATCCCAGATTGTGCTGGATTCTGGTGTTGTGAATCTTGTACATGAAGCTGATCTTTAACCCAAGATCCATCTTGTTGAGCCCTGTTGTTAATGTTCAAACATTACCTCAGGATGGTTAGTACCTTCTACTCTAGCTTTCAAGCTTGTGGTTATTGTTGCTACTGAATCGTGACAATTAAGGACTTCCCCTACCACATGCCATGGAAGATGTTCTTTAATGGAACCAAATAGATCATGAAAAAAGTACTCCTCGTGAGTCTCTCATCTATACTCGTGACTCCGCCACACCTCCCTTCTTTGCATCGGTCCTCAGAAGATTGTTGACTTATGTATCCACATATCGGGATTCTACCCTGAGTATGTTCTTTTTCCCTTGTTGTTTCCGACCTTTGTATACTAGTTGGTAGCCAAGTAGTAAATGTGCATCGGTGTTTTCCGATGTAAGATACTCTTGTGGTGCATCAGACAAACCATTTCGAGATGTCAGGAGAAACAAACTCCGGTACCTCGTCATATATAGGACTAGGTCAAAGCATTGTAATCTGCAGATCAATAAGCATTGAATAACTTATGTTCTTTTCTACCTTATAGTATCACACTCCTTTACACTAAGAGGTCGTGCCGAGTCGCATGGCCCTCTTAATGAAGTGACGCTTTCACACATTTTTACCCATCCTTCTTCTGAGCTTCCACGCTCGTGAATGATGCGTGTGCGTAATAATGTGGCCATTTGAGATTCTTAGCAATAAATGTTGCTTTGGACCTCAACAAGGACATTTGTGTCATTCTTAGTGTGATTGGTTAAACCTATTACTAAGTGAAGTTTGACTATGTTACCAAGTCCGTTATTCTGGTACACTCTCTTCGGTCAAAGAGTTAGGTTTGTGCCGAAGCTCTGAGACTATGTCTTCTTGCTTTACCAAGCAAGTTTTCTCTCGAACTAAGTGACATATCGGTGGTTCGTGATATTCTAGACGTCTTACTAGAAGTATCGCCATGTTGCCACATGATCGTGTAGTCAAGTTCCTGAGCAAGCATGTTCTTTGAACTGCTCCTTTCTCCAAGAATCCGTACTAGATACCCCAAAACTAGTTGCTTGAGCTAAAACAACAACTTGGAGAGTTGTAAGACAAAAGTTCTATCAAACTTGTTCCTCCTAAAGGGATGTCTAGTTTCAGTCGTGTTCAAGAAAGATATCATATCCTTCATGGATCTATTATCTTCCCCGCCTTTGATTTGATTTGGGTAATCATCAAATCAAACTCAGTCCTAGGGACTATCCTGATGATGTATTTACTCGTGATGTTTCACTTAGGTACATCTTCATGTCCTTTGGTCTGACCAATATTGCTGTTTTTCTCATACCACATGTGAGTCTATCCTCTTGGAGTATCTTGATAAGTTTGTTATTGAGCCCATCGATGACATCCTTATCTTCTCCATGCTAGACTAGATTCATATGGAACGGTTGGCATTAATGTTGGAAACTTTTTAGAATCGTCTTTGTGTCATCTTGAAGTATGTGTTCTGGATGTTAGAAGTAACCTTCTCTGGTTCACGTGCAATTGCTGAAAGATGTCATTGTGGATTCAAGAAGAGTCATCTTTGTTTCCTCGAGAATCGTTTCAAGTCAGTCAAGCATGTGCGAAGTATTCTTGATATGGTAGGTTGATACCTGCACATCTCGAGAACGTCCTTTGAGCATGCTAAGCCACTGATGATTTGTCATGGAAGATAAGAAGTCCTACAAACTTCAGTATCCTCCTAAATGTCTCCCAACAATAAGGATGCATTTGAGTTTCGTTGCAACCAATTCATGTAGCGGTAATTATCTTTTGATAACTTGCTAATACCTGGGTTTCACAACCTAGCTCATTCCTTGGAGCATGACAATGTATTTCGTGCCTTGAGAATCTAGTAACGTTACCTCTGTGGTAAATGTTGCAACCTTTCTATTTGTACCTGCTGAGTCTGAAATATCATTCCACCTAACCAAAGCTGAATCTCAAACAACAATGATGGTTAGTGTTCATCAAGGTTTTTGACGTAGGTCTCTTTGAAAATCTGGCAAGATTGATGTGATGGTTGATACAACTAGTCGGAAAGCCCATTGTCACATTATCTTGATTCAGCAATAACAACCACTCTTCATGAGGCTCCTTTTATGATTTGTTATAGGAGTTGTGCTTATGGTTTCCTTTGTACTGAAGTACGACCTTTACTTGATGTTTGTTTTCTCGAACATCAAGGTGAACATTTGAAGTACTGTTGCTAAATGTCTCTCGGTCGATCCTCTAGACCCTTTTATGTTGGTAAGCACCTTGTTGTTCCAAGTAATTGAAGTCTGAGAATGAAGTTTCTTTTTCCTCGTATCATCAGGAATCTTCTTATATATATTCATCTTAGAGGTGTAAAGTGATATCATGATCGCTAGCATTGATTTTGATAGACCTAGATGAATAAATAGTTTCCTTCGGTTCCTCTAACTTGTTAAAAGAGTGACTATGGTTTTGATAAAAAAAAGTTCCTCTTGTTACATGTTCTTTGTGACTCTTGTGAGTCCTCTCCACCAAAATAACCTTTTTGTTTCAACCATCCGTTGAACCAAAGAGTGATCCTTCTGTATCAAAAGTAGTTCAACAGCTTGGTTACCCGTATCTCTGTATCTTGGAAGCTCTACTTAAGATGTATAGTAGAGGTTCATCTCTCGAAGTTTATGGTCGTGTTCTTTCCGTTGTATGCTCTCCTCTTTAGAAGCTCAAACTCTTCTGAAGCTCCATGGTCTCAATCCTTATGAAGGACAGTTATCTAACAATTTGAAACCATCTCCTCTTGTTTCCTCTGTTACCTTGGCGTGTTTCATGTTTGTTGGCTCCACAGATGTTATGAAACATCTATCAATGAGTTGACCATGAGATACTCTATTTGTGGTTCTGTGTCCTCCCCTCTCCTCTTTAGTGTGTGCAGCTACCTCAAAGAAAATGAAGCGCTTCATTCGTTCAATAATGGTGGCATGGATCAACCTCTTCGAGAAGATCATCAAAGTCTAGTATAACCCCGTGTCTTCTATATTCCTACCTAGGAATCTCGGGACGAGATTCTGTTAAGGGGGATAGAGCTGTAACACCCTAGTTTTAGTTAATCATAATTAGGACTTTGTTTGTGCATTCATGAGCATCATCCCTTAAAATGAATGTAAAGAAAATAATGGAAACCCTAAACCCTAGTTTCCTTCTTCCTCTCGAACACATTCAAAAAGGTTTTGAATTTTGAAAACTACAAAAATGTATAGAGCCCAAATGGATTATAAGGCCCTGCAGTATTTCAAATTGTTTACAAAAGTTCTTGTATTTTGGAAGTATCCAAAACAGAAAAGAAATTGAAAATACAAAGAGAAGATAGAAAAACAGAAAAGAAAAATGTTTTGTTTAAAAAAAGATGAGCCGGATCAGAACCAGGCCGTAGCCCTCCCTCTCTTTCTGGCTCGGCCCAGCCAAGGCCCACCCGGTGCCCAAAGCAGCCCAGCATGGCCCGTACCTCTTCGCCTCAGCTGTCTCGCATCGTATTCTTCCTCGACGAGAGAATCAGCTGGGTGGCCAAGGCTTTGCCCCTACCAAGATTCCCGTCGCCGCCCCCGGATGCCTACAAGACCCCCGGCCACTGCAGAGAACCCTAGCATGCGTTGTTTCCCCTCTTCCTCGTCTCTCTTGTGAGATTTCCGAGCGCAGCCGAAAACCTAGCTCCAGCAACCATTCTCCATCGCCATCTCCGGCCACCCCGGGCCAAGCCAAGGTCGCCGTTGATCTCCCCGTGTTGTCCTTGGTCACCTCGCAGAAGCAATCAAAGTCGTGCGCCCCTAATTGAGCTCCCCAACCACCTCTTAACCGACTCCAGCCATCGTCGATTTGACGTTGTCTGGCCGTCCTCGGTCTCGCTGACCCCACCATCGCGCTTAGGGTGAGACCCCAGTTCTGTTGGACCCCTCCATTGCTCCCCTCTCGCTCTGTATCTCGCCACTAATGACCACCACCGAGCGCCTCCACCAGTCCTCGCTGCTGCCGTTGCTCCGGCGACCTCCCAAAAGCGGTGTCGCCTATTTCTGGCCCAGCACGATGCGTTGAGTCCAGCGCAGCTAACCCCGTCACCCCGCGCGGAGCAGATCGATGGGGGCTTGCTCGACCTGAGAGCACCTCCATTGCTGATGTCATGCTGACGTCAGCGTGAGGTCATAAAGCCTTTTCTTTTATTAATGTTTTGTAATTTTTTCTATAAATGAAAAATGCTGACAGGTGGGTCCCTAATGTCAGGTTTTTATTCTTTTTGGAAATGTTTTCTGAAATTAATAAAATTCTGACATGTGGGTCTAGTTTGGAAAATAATATAATTATTCCATAAATGTTTAATTATTTAAAAATGGATTAAAATTGGGAAAAATCATAACTAATTCATTTTAAGTCAGAAAATACAAATAATATATAAAAATGTTTAGGAAAATGAGATCTACATAATAGACTTATAATCATGCATTGTTCAACATCTTTAATTGCAAGTTTAATTAGAAGAACAATTGAACCGCCATAGGTGATTCCGAGGTTCCCCCTGTTCTAGGGTTTGCACCCCTCGTACCCTGTTTAAAATGACCAAGCATGTAATAGGGTTAATTTAAATACAATTTAACTTGTCATATCATCATCCCTGCTTGGGCATTGCATCGATGACATGTGTTGATTGTTGTTTTCCCCTTCTTTCCGGTGTTTGCCTCCTCCCGGTAGAATACGATATCGAGTCCAAGATTGAAGATCAAGATCAACACCATTGAAGCTTGAAGATCAATACTTGGCCAGCTATAATCAAGTCAAGTACTAGGATTCCCAAGATCGACTTAGTTGAGTATCAATAGGCAAAGGCAAGCAAAACCCACATGATATAATCCTATGCTTTCAAAGTATTTCATTCTTGCCATGTGCATATGATTCCAAAGTCTTTTATCGAAAGATAGATTACTCCTATCTGATGCATGTTCCCTTTGTAGCCTATACTCCCTAATCCACTGCTCCTAGCATAACTAGGTTTTGGCTTATGAGCTTCACTAGAGCTATCTATATCCGTTGTGCTTAGCCATGCTTAGTTGTTACCGCTGGTCCATCCATTGATGAATCAGATCTGCGAATGAACCTAGTTGGATAGGATGATGTGGTATGATCAGAGATGAAAGTTAAGCATGCTAAGGCTTGTATGGCAGGCCAAGGTGGGCTGTGGTTTTTCCAGTCCCATACTAGCCACTACTAGGACCTGAGTTCTTGCCTTTTGAACCAAGACAAGCGTATAGCCACATGGGGGCCTGGAAACCCCCTCGACCAACTAACTTGCCTAGTAGATTCCACGAGTCACATAGTTCGGGCGTTCCATTCGACATATGCATTCTGGTTGTTCTCGAAGGCGGTGAAGGAGGTGCTCGAAGGCGGTGAAGGAGGTGCATTCATACAGGTAGGTAAGCGTGGCTGGGAGCAAGAGAGGCACGACCTCCGTAATCTTGTTCCCCGCACACATCTTTAGGGACCGGCTTCGGGACTTGACCCGTTACGGCGGCATCTCCTTAGGGCGTGACTCATGGTCTCGGCGAAAGCAAGGTAAAGGTCGTGGTCAACCACTCTCAGCCGGCCTTCCAAGGAAGAGGGCTTATAGATTGGCACTAAGAATCAGTTGGTACGTGTGGATAAAGTTGTGCACCCCTGTAGGATTATTAATCTTTTCGAAAAGTCATGTCCGCGGTTATGGACGACTTGGGAACGGATTCAAAGATCATAGAGAAGAATAACTGATGGCTCTGTGTATGGCGCCCAGAAAAGTGCTGGTGCGATGATGATGTAGAGCTCGCTAGGAACTCCAAGAGGAAGGTATGATGAGCACGGCAGCAAGTTTCCCTCAGTTATGAAACCAAGGTTTAATCGAACCAGTAGGAGCAAGGAAACACCCCAAAGGTGTTACTAGCTGAGCTTTGGTAGGGCACACTACCGGTGCTAGTAGCAACGTGGAGACCTGCACAACACAACCACAGAACTTTGTCCCCAACTTGCGATGAGGTTGTCAATCTCACCGTGTTTTGCTGAAAACAAAGGATTAAACATATCAAATGGAAAGAAGTAAAAGTTTGCAGAAAGTAAACACAAAGCAGAAACAGTTTATAGATTGTATGTAAAAGACAAGGACCAGGATCCATAGTTCACTAGAGGTGGCTCTCCTTAAGATAGATAACATGTTGGGTGAACAAATTACAGCGGGGCAATTGACAAACATCGAGAAAGCAATACATGCATATACTAATCATCTTGACTCCTTTGGAACTTGATTGGACATTACAACATTATACATAGACCGCCATCCAACTGCATCTATGACTAATAATCCACCTTCAGGTTATCATCCGAACCCCCTCCAGTATTAAGTTGCAAGCAACGGATAATTGCTTTACGAATTGCGTGTAAAGTAAACAATACGATTGTTCTATGAACAAAGTATTGTTGTTTTCTCCCTAGTAGCAACAGCACATCTAGTACCTTAGAGATTTCTGTCACTTCCCAGTTACGGAGGCATGAACCCACTATCGAGCATAAATACTAACTCTTGGAGTTGCTAGCATGTACTTGGCCAAGATAGCTACTAACAACGGAAAGCATGCAAGATCACAAATAACAAAGACTTGATAGAATCAATAATCAATCTGAAATAGCATCTCAATATCCATCGGATCCCCGCAAACACAACATGCAGAATTACAAATAGATGATCTTGATCATGAACAGAGCTCACAAGATCTAGACATGAAAGCACAAAGGAGGAGAACCAACCATCTAGCTACTACATGTGAAAGTACATTTCATATTTTCCTAGGTTTTGCATGTTAGATAACAATACTATGGAGACTTTTCATGTGTGCTAAGTGAGCAGGAAGTTTTGAGGGGGGCCGGATAATCCGCCCCTCCAAGGGCCAGATAATCCGGCCTACCTCATGTCTCAAGGAAGCCAAGGCGCGTCGCTCTGTGTCTAGTCGGATTTTCTCCCGGAATTGGATCTTTTTGGATGTTATTTGCTCTCTCATGTTCTTATGGGAATCACACTCAATCTTGGCTTTTATATGATTTGGATTTTGCAATTTTGAGTGTCTAGTACCATCTCAGTTTGGCTCTCTTAATCCTAAGCGTTTCCCTACCCCTAAGCCATCTATTCTAGCACACAAGTCCCTTGTACACCTTGTGGGGGTGTTGTTAGGGGACGCGCGGGCCTGGTTCTATGTATAACAGAATCCTAGATTTTAGGCCGGATAATCCGGCCCAAGTGTTGGCCGGATAATCCGGCCCAAGTGTTGGCCGGATAATCCGGCCCTGGCGGATTTCATCTTAAAGGGCAGGGCTTGGGGGGAAGGGCTCATAACGAGCAGCACTTCTCCCCCAGCCATCTCCTCCTCCTCAGCCGCTGCCTACCGCCCCCCACGCTCCCCGGAGCCTCTCCGGCCACCGGATTTTCCGGGCCTCCTAGGATCTTCTTCTTCGCGCCTCCGGGTACCTTCTCCTCCGCGTTCTTCCTCCAATGAGTGAGGGTAACTCCCTCTCTATCCCCATCTTTGGCTAGATGTGTATCTTGTTGGATGGAACGTTGTCTAGAAGGATGTGTTTTCGCATAGAACTCGTAGTCTTATAGTTTCTAGGCCCGATCTACTTTTTTGCATGCATTCTTGGTGAAATCGAAATTTTTTGCCAGGGCCGGATTATCCGCCCCTGGCCAGGACGGATAATCCGGCCTGACAGATTCAATTCTGCTTCAGTTTCACTATGGTGTATGTATTGAGTAGTTTTGACCTATGGATTTTTTGCCTACTTGTTCCATGCTCTCTCCTGGACTTGTGTGTATGCTTATCCTCTTGCTATCGCCCCCATTCTCCTCACAGGTGGTTCCGGTGTTCCCAAGACCTACAAGCGCCGTCCTCGTGCCAAGTACTTTCGGGACGACGGTCAAGGTAACCTAGTGGACGAAGTTGAATTGCGGAGAAGGAAGAACGAAGAGAGGCGCATGGATGAACAATCCAAGAGGACTAGGAAGGGTGTGTCCAAGAGGAAGGGCAAGGAGCCCAAGATCAACTACAGGGCTCTAGATGCGGACTCCTTTTCTGCCATACGTCACCGTGACCTGTTTGCTGAGCTGCCTCGTGATGATGAGCTGGGGGATACCCGGTTTTGGTGTGCTGAACAGAAAGGGATTTATGAAGACATCTATGCCAGGCTGAACATTAGGCCTATGCACCCTCTGGGTATTGCTGATGCTTTGGAGAAGGCGCATCTTGTGGATGCGATGTATGTGGCTGAGAGGATGGGGCTGCACCATCTCATGTCCCTCTAGTGCTCCTTTGACTCTGAGGTGGTGAAGCAATTCTTCTCCACTCTGGTGATTTGTGGTGATGAGCGTCGCACTATGAAGTGGATGACTCATGATAGGCCCATGACTGCTGATTTTCACGTGTTTGCTGAGGTTTTGGGGTACTCCTTCAGCGAGGATAGAGCCGATGTAGCCACCGCATCATCACTCAGTTGAAGCCCAACAAGGATGCTGCTCTCTCCCCGTGCACTGTGGACAATGGGATTGTCGGTACTGTGGCTGGTCTCGCTCCCATATATGTTGCATTGGTGGGTCTCTTCCATGACACTATTACACCGAGTGGGGGCAACAATGACAGCATCCGTGGTCACCTGGTTCAGCTACTTCAATTCTCTCATGAGGTTGCCTCCTACGAGGGCAGTCGGTCTGTGCAAAATTTGGATGTCATGGACTTCATTTACCATGAGTTGTGTGATGCTATGTTCAACCGTCTGTCCATTCCCTATGCGCCCTACATTATGTTGCTCATCTGCCACCTGCTTCCTGCTGAGGAGTTCCACATTGACTCGGTGCACAAGGCCAAGAAGATTTACAACAAGGTTCACAAGACTGCTCACCCCTCCTCTGCTCCTGAGGGGCTCATGAGGGATGCTCGTCGGCCCCCAGTGCCTCCCGTGGCCTGTGAGATCAAGCAGCTAAACTGGTTCCAACGTCACATCCTCTGCATGGGCGTGGACACACGCAAGGGTCAGTATGAGGCCTACAGGCAGCGCCATGAGTTGGCTCACTCCCAGTAGCTCATTCTCCACCATGTGTCTGGCGCTTTGGGTGCTCCTCCAGCTCCTACACCTCCCACTCCATATGCTCGGTGGAACTCTTCCTCCGGGCTAAACTATGGTGAGCTGGAGCGTCACTTGTTCCCCTCTGCGCCTGCTGCTGATGCTGATGATGAGGAAGGTGGCACTGAGGAGCTTGAAGATGAGGATGAGGAAGAGCATGAGGACAAGGACGAGGACGAGGACTATGATGAGTGATCCCATGGGGCGCTAGCATCGCTCTTCTCCCTTTTTGGTGTCTCGATGCCAAAGGGGGAGAAGTAGTTCTATTAGGTTGTCTGTGGATTTGCATGGGTCAGGCATAAGCACTTGCACTTTTTATTCGTTATTTCTCGCTTATGCCCATTTAGCGTTGAACTTTTATATTCGTGGTTTGTGATTTGTGGTTGAGACTTTATGTGGTTGTCTGGATGATACCTATGGACTTCATATCATGGATTATGCCCATGGTTATATCTATTCATATCCTATTGCTGGAGGTTTATCACGGAAGGCGCGCGCTCATAATGGTTATCCAATAATAATTGTGATTTATGTCAAGGATGCCTATTCTCTACTTCGGTGGTATGTGTTTTTGCCCTTTTGTCTATGGAATAGATTCACCTATTTGTGTGCATTTGTATTCCAATACAAAACTCTATTATGCACACATTGAGGGGGAGTCCCTTCCATAGTTTTCTCTGTTTGTCTTGTGTCTTTCTCCTGCAAATCCTGGTATTGTCATCTAACACCAAAAAGGGGGAGATTGAAAGTACATTTCATGTTTTCCTATGTTTTGCGTGTTAGATAACAATACTATGGAGACTTTTCATGTGTGCTAAGTGTGTAGGAAGTTTTGAGGGGGGGGATAATCCGCCCCTCCAAGGGCTGGATAATCCGGCCTACCTCATCTCTCAAGGAAGCCAAGGCGCGTCGCTCTGTGTCCAGTCGGATTTTCTCCCGGAAAATCCGAACTGGGGCGGTTTTTACTCCCCAGGCCGGATAATCCGGGTTTCACAAGGGCCGGATTATCCGGCCCCCAGTTTTCGAGCAAAAGGAGCCAAGGCACGTCGCTCGGTATCCGGTCGGATTTTCTACCGGAAAATCCGAACTGGGGCGGTTTTTCTTCCCCAGGCCGTATAATCTGGCCTTCGCATAGGGCCAGATAATCCGGCCCCCAGAAGTTGATCAAGGGCAAGCTCGGAGCGACGCTCAGAGAGGGGGCAAATTTTCTGCTGGATATTCCGTGTCTGGGGCGGAGTTTCCCCAGACCGGATAATCCGGCCCTCACTTGGGCCGAATAATCGGGGCCCCAAAGTGTGCAATGGCTGGTTTTTGGAAGGGGGTATAAGTACCCCTTCTTCCCCAACGTCCAGTCTTCTTGATTCATTCGAATTGGACCAGACCCTGTCCAAGAGCTCTAAATCTCAATCTCCCACTTCAACCACCCTAAGGTCTTGATCTTTGGTGGAATTGAAGGAGGAGAAGTTCATCATCAACATCAAGAATCAAGCGCTCCAACTCCTCTCCATTCACTTGGAGAAATCCCTAATCCAGTATTCTCGTTAATACCTAGATGGTGTTATTGTGTTTGACAACTTTGTTCTTGTGGCAGCTTGTTGTCACTTCGGGAGCCTCCAAGTTGTTGTGGAGTTGTTGCCCCGCTAGTTGTGTAAAGGCGCCGATGCCCGCCTCGAAGGGTACCTATAGTGGAAGGTGGATTAGGCTTGTTGTGGAGAGATCCATCGGAGAACAGGGTGAGGCCTTTTGTGGCGTGGTGGTCTTAGTACCGCCCACCCCTCCAACGCAGACGTACTTTCCTTAACAAGGAAGGAACTGCGGTCAAACAAATCCTGTGTCTCCGCGTGCTTCTCTTCGATTCACTCGTTCCTCTTCCACTCGCTCCTTACTCGCTAGTAGATAGGTTTGCATATAGATAAATTCCACACATTAGTTTATCTAGAGAATTTACCTTTGTGCTAAGCCTAAAATTGAAAAAGAATTAAAAATTGGTGTAGCACCTATTCACCCCCCCCCCCCTCTAGGTGCCCATACGGTCCATTTCAATTGGTATCAGAGCCCCGGCTCTTAATTCGGGCTTAACTGCCTAAGAGTAGTATGGGTACCAGGGATGATGGAAATGAGGCTGTGGATAAGGTCACAATGGATGATCTCAAGTCGTTGGAAACAACCTTGTTGAAATCCTTTGAGGCCAAGATGGAGGAGATGAATCAAATGATTGCTCGCCTTACATCATCCATAGCCCCATCTCCATCCTCCTCTGAGGCTCCCTCACCATCATCTAAGGAAAAGGGTAACACCGGATCTAAGGATGATGATGTGGAAGGTGAAAAACTAAATAGTTCCACCTCCAAAAAGGGAAGTGGCAAGGAGGAATATATTGAGGTTCGCCATGTATATTCCCCCGACCCACCTATCCCTCATCCTCATATAAACAATAGGGGTGATCCACCCAAGCTCACTGCATCTTCTTTCAATCAATGGCAATTTCTAATGAAATCTCATGTTTGCATCTCCTCTATTGAATTGTGGAGGATCATTGAAGAAGGTCTTCATGTTGGAGATCAAACCAATCTAACAAGAAGGGAAGTTGTGGATAGCCAGTTGAATGCCACTGCTCTCCACATGATACAGCTGGGTGTGGGTCCCAAGGACATGCCGCACATTGAACATCCCAACACGGCTAAAGAGGCGTGGGATGCTCTTACAGACCTTTTTGTTGGAAATGAAAGCATGAGAAGAAACCGGTATGATGCCCTTAGTAACGAAGCTGAGGGATTCTACATGTTGGATGGTGAAAACCATGAGGACATGTATAGGAGACTCAAGGGCATCGCAACAACATTTTGGAAGCATGGGGCCACTCACATTGATGATGCATGGATAAAAAGGAAGTATGTGAGTGCCTTAATGCCTTTCAAACCGACGGATTTGAAGAGGTTGCAAGGTAGACACAACTATCATCAAATGACATCCAATGAATTCATGCAAGAAATGGCGTCATTCAAAGTGGTGGCAAAGAATGCTGAAGATGCCCGTGCTCGGGCCATTGGAATGCAAAAGGGTGTCAATGTGGCTCTCAAAGCCAATGTTGTTGAGCAAGAGGATGATGAAGGAGCATTTGAAAGGAATCCATGGACTGCCCCGATGAGGTCAAACGTGCTCATGGTGAGTACATGGCATTCTATGCAAGGAACTTTTGGAAGGACCCTGCCAAAGCCAAGTCTGAACTTGAGCGCAAGAACGGGTCAAATGGAAGAAGGGAAAGTGGCCCAAGATTGAGAACTTGCTTCAACTGTGGAGATAGACTACACTTTGTAGCCGAGTGTCCTTATGAAAATAGAGAAGACAATGGTGGCAGGCTTATTCTCAAAGAGAAATCCAAAGTTCCTAAGAAGAAGCCATTTGCTAAGAAGAATGGCCCTTTCAAGAAGCAACCCAAGATGGTCCTTGTAGCTCAAGAGGAATACTCTTCCGCAAGTGAAGATGAAGAGGATGATGATAGTTCCCGCGAAGTGGCTGCTATAGCCACCACATCGACTCCCTCCTCTCTCTTCGACTCGCCAAACGAGAACGCCATCAACAGCAACGCCACTTGCCTAATGGCAAGAGGATCCGAGGTATCGACTTCTAACTCCTCATTTTCTAAGACTAACATAATTTTGGATATGGATGATCATGACAGTCTTGAAATGAAAGAAGAAGTTATTGCCTTGGATACTTTTTTCACTAACCTACAAGGTGAGCACAAACTCCATTTTGATACTCTTATGAGCCAACTTGCTCGAGCCGAAGATCTCCTTGAAGAAAAGGGCAGAATTGAAAGAGAAGATGCTTTGGAGATAGCCTCTTTGAAGAATTCCTTGGAAGAGGAAGAGGAAACTCGAGTTTCTTTGGAAGAAAGACTCGAATCCCTAGAGGAGTCACAAGAAGAAATTGTAGCTCAGCTCATAAAAGAACGTGACCACGCCCTTGCCAAGGTAAAGAAACTAAAGAAAGAAAAGATTGATTTTGGGGCTGTTCATGCTAGACTTTTGGAGAAGTTTGATGATCTTGAAAGTGCTCACAAGGCATTGAAGAGTGATCATTCTACTCTAAATGAGTCTCATGACCATCTCCAAACTCAATTGAAACGGTATAATGTACCAAGTACCTCATCTTCATCCTTTGGAAAAGAAGATCTTGCAAGGAGTTCTCAACACAAAGGTAAAGGGGTTATTGATGAGATACTGAGCAGGCAAAGGACAAACAACAGTAAAGAAGGTCTTGGTTACATACCCAAGATAAAGAACAAGAAAAACAAGAATAAGAAAAAGAACAAGACTACTCAATCGAAGACTAGCAACATTACCAATGACAAGACTAATTATGATGGTTTCGCAGGGATCAACAATCCTAACTTCGAATTATATTGTGATTCTTATGGTGATGTTTATGCTAGTTATGTAGGGCCTTATGATTGTTACATTCCTTGGTCTATTTGGGTTCCCAAGACCCTTGTTACTAACATGAGAGGACCCATTGAAAAATGGTTACCTAAAACCAAGAAGTAATTTGCTTGCAGGGCTATGCTTCCGGTGGTTCTAAATGGGTACTCGATAGCGGTTGTACGAGTCACATGACCGGAAGCAAGGAGATCATCACGGAGATGCGGCCAAACCTTGATCACATTACCGTCTCCTATGGTGACAAGTCAAAATCTGAGGTATTGGGTCTCGGCAAAGTTGTGGTGGCTCCCGATATCTCTCTCGTGGACGTCATGTTTGTTGAGACCCTCATGTATAACTTACTTTCTGTTCATGCCCTTGGTAAGATGGGCTTTGCAGTTTACATTGATGCTGATTTGGTGGTACTCTTGTGGAGCAAGTCTCTAAAAGTCGCTTTCGTGGGATATGTCGAAAACGACCTGTACGTGGTAGACTTTTCGGGGAAAACCACTACAGGTCTGATGTGTCTTTTCGGAAAGGCTGACGTGGGTTGGCTATGGCATCACCGACTAGCCCACGTCAATATGAGAACTTTGCAAAGTCTTCACAAGGGTGGCCACATTCTTGGACCAAAGATCGTGTTTGCAGGGCGTGTGTTGAAGGGAAAATGCATGATTCACCTCATCGAAGGAAAACCATTATCTCTTCAAAAAGGATCTTGGAGCTCCTTCATGTGGACCTCTTCGGACCTCCATCTCATGCAAGCCTCGGTGGGAAAAAGTATTGTCTAGTGATTGTTGATGATTACTCCAGATACACTTGGGTTTATTTCTTCAAGTTGAAGAGTGAAACTCAACAAACTATCATCGACTTCACCAATGAGGTTCAACGTCAACACAACGTCCCCATTCTGGCTATAAGGAGTGATAATGGCTCGGAGTTCAAGAACTACACCTTAAAATGAGTTCCTAAGTGAAGAGGGGATAAGACATCAATATTCCGCTGCGTACACCCCTCAACAAAATGGTGTAGCCGAGAGGAAGAATCGGACTCTAATGGATATGGCAAGATCAATGTTGGCCGAATTCAAATCTCCATATAACTTCTGGGCTGAAGCAATCTCTACTGCTTGTCATTCATCCAACTGGTTATACCTCCGCAAGATTTTGGACAAGACTCCATATGAAATACTTACCGGTAACAAGCCAAACATCTCATACTTTCGGGTATTCGGGTGTAAGTGTTTCTTTCTTATTAAAGGAGTTCGTTTATCTAAGTTTGAATCTAAGGCTCTAGAAGGTAATTTTGTTGGTTATGGTGCTGAATCCCACACTTATAGAGTCTACAATAAGCTCTCCGGAACTGTTGTAGAATCTTGTAGTGTGGTGTTCGAAGAAAATGACGGTTCCCGTGCAGAGCAAGTTGGTGTTTGTGATGCAGATGTTGAAATACCCCAAGATGCCATAAGAAGAATGGGCGTGGGATTTTTCCGCCCCATTGAGGAACCCCTTGTGGCGGACCGGGAAGGACAATGCTCTACTCATATAGAGCCCTCATCTACACATATGCAACATGCTCCAACCACGGGGGCAACTTCTACACCATCTCCATCAACTGCTGGAGGTCAAGATGCTTCAGAAAGCTCCAGGCCGGATTTTCCGGTGAATGCCGGATTATCCGGCCACCCTACTCCAGCCGTCCATGCAGCTCCTGGTGGTGAAGATATCAACACAAGCTCCAGGCCGGATTTTCCGGCTGACCCTGGATTATCCGGCTCCTCGCCAAGTCAAGCAAGTCCCAGGCTTCCTGATGATGCTGCTGCAAGTCCTCCCAGGCCGGATTATCCGGCCACTTCATCGGCCGCATTATCCGGCCCTGACTCTCCAGTTCTGCAGCCTCCTGTTATGGCTACGGACTCACCTCAAGGGCATGCATCTCCACCACCTGCTACTGATGTTCCAACTACTGATCAAGGCGGAGAAAATGCCTCTAATGAAGACTCAAGTGATGAATCTCCTCCACCAAGAGACAACAAACTTATTGAACTTCATCGCAAGGCTCGGGCTGATCGTAACCTTGAGTTGAGGGGTCACACTCTCGACAAGGTTGTTGGTGATCTTCGACGAAGGGTGTCTACTAGAAGAGAATTGGCCAGTTTTGGTGAGCATCAAGCTCATATCTCCATGGTGGAACCTAAGAAGGTCTTTGAAGCTCTTGAAGACCCATACTGGGTTGTTGCTATGCATGAAGAATTGAATAATTTCGAGCGCAACAAAGTCTGGAAACTAGTGGAGAAACCCAAAGAGTGCCACAATGTTATCGGCACCAAGTGGATTTTCAAAAACAAGCAGGATGAGAATGGCATTGTTGTGAGGAACAAGGCAAGACTTGTGGCACAAGGTTACTCACAAGTTGAGGGCATCGACTTCGGCGAGACTTATGCTCCTGTGGCTCGCCTTGAGTCCATCCATATCCTGCTTATCTTTGCTCATAACAATTTTAAGTTGCAGCAAATGGACGTCAAGAGTGCCTTCCTTAACGGTCCTCTACATGAGTTGGTATACGTAAAGCAACCCCCGGGGTTTGAGGATCCTAACTTCCCAAACCATGTCTACAAACTCGATAAGGCACTCTATGGCCTTAAACAAGCCCCACGTGCGTGGTATGAGCACCTTAAAGAGCTTTTGTTAGATCGTGGCTTCGAAGTTGGGCAAATTGACCCCACTCTTTTTACTAAGAAGGTTAAGGGGGAGCTCTTCGTATGCCAACTATATGTAGATGATATCATTTTTGGTTCTACTAACAAAGATTTTAACGATGAATTTTCAAAGCTTATGACTGACAGGTTTGAGATGTCTATGATGGGGGAATTACGGTTCTTTCTTGGATTCGAGATCAAGCAACTAAGAGAAGGAACCTTTATTAATCAAGCAAAGTACATCCAAGACATGCTCAAGAGATTCAAGATGACGGATCTAAATGGTGTCGCTACTCCGATGCAAACAAAGTGTCATCTCGAACTCAACCCTCATGGTAAAGATGTGGACCAAAAGGTATACCGGTCCATGATCGGCTCTCTTCTTTACCTCTACGCATCTAGATCCGATATTGTGTTGAGTGTGGGAGTGTGTGCAAGGTATTAAGCAGCTCCTAAAGAAAGCCACTTAGTGGCAGTCAAAAGAATCTTTCGATATTTAGTTCATTCCCCCAACTTTGGTATCTGGTATCCTAAGGGCTCCAATTTCTCTTTATGTGGTTATACTGACTCAGATTGGGCTGGTGATAAGGATGATCGGAAGTCAACTTCTGGAGCTTGTCAATTCTTGGGAAGATCTCTTGTATGTTGGTCCTCCAAAAAGCAGAATTGTATATCTCTCTCCACCACCGAAGTTGAATATGTTGTTGCGGCCAGCGCTTGTACTCAATTATTATGGATGAGGCAAACTTTAAAGGAATACGGTGTCAATTGTGACAGAGTGCCTCTTTTATGTGATAATGAAAGTGCTATCAAAATTGCATACAATCCAGTTCAGCACACAAGGACGAAGCATATTGAGATTCAGAATCATTTTATTCGTGACCATGTTGCTCGAGGCGATATTGATCTATCTTTTGTGAGCACGAAGAACCAACTGGCGGATATCTTTACAAAGCCACTTGATGAAGCAAGATTCTGTTTTTGAGGAATGAGCTAAATATCATTGATTCCGGGAGTTTGTCTTGATTACCCATGCACTCACTCGTACGTCCCAATCCTTGTTTGGTCTAGATGTGGGCATGGATATAGGGGGAGTGTGGTCCTAACTTATTGGGCAAACCCTCCCCCCATAATGCCAATAGCAAGTATATCATTTCTCTTAATATCATGTTGTGATATGTGAGCTTATTGATGAGTATAGGTCGTGAACCAAAGATATATCTTCGTGGTGTCACACCATACACTCCGACAAGGTGGCTTCGGCCACCGCCCTCTCCCCTGAGGAGAATTGGATCTTTTTGGATGTTATTTGCTCTCTCATGTTCTTATGGGAATCACACTCAATCTTGGCTTTTATCTGATTTGGATTTTGCAATTTTGAGTGTCGAGTACCATCTCAGTTTGGCTCTCTTAATCCTAAGCCTTTCCCTACCCCTAAGCCATCTATTCTATCACACAAGTCCCTTGTACACCTTGTGGGGGAGTTGTTAGGGGACGTGCAGGCCTGTTTCTATGTATAACAGAATCCCAGATTTTAGGCTGGATAATCCGGCCCAAGTGTTGGCCGGATAATCCGGCCCTGGCGGATTTCATCTTAAAGGGCAGGGCTTGGGGGGAAGGGCTCATAACAAGCAGCAGTTCTCCCCCAGCCCTCTCCTCCTCCTCAGCCGCCGCCAGCCGCCCCCCACCCTCCCCGGAGCCTCTCCGGCCACCGGATTTTCTGGGCCTCCCCGGATCTTCTTCTCCGCGCCTCCGGGTACCTTCTCCTCCGCGTTCTTCCTCCAATGAGTGAGGGTAACTCCCTCTCTCTCCCCATCTTTGGCTAGATGTGTATCTTGTTGGATGGAACGTTGTCTAAAAGGATGTGTTTTCGCATAGAACTCGTAGTCTTACAGTTTCTAGGCCCGATCTATTTTTTTGCATGCATTCTTGGTGAAATCGAAATTTTCTGCCAAGGCTGGATTATCCGCCCCTGGCCAGGCCGGATAATCCGGCCTGACAGATTCAATTCTGCTTCAGTTTCACTATGGTGTATGTATTGAGTAGTTTTGACCTATGAATTTTTTGCCTACTTGTTCCATGCTCTCTCCTGGACTTGTGTGTATGCATATCCTCTTGCTATCGCCCCATTCTCCTCACAGGTGGTTCCGGTGTTCCCAAGACCTACAAGCGCCGTCCTCACGCCAAGTACTTTCGGGACGACGGTCAAGGTAACCTAGTGGACGAAGTTGAATTGCGGAGAAGGAAGAACGAAGAGAGGCGCATGGCTGAACAATCCAAGAGGACTAGGAAGGGTGTGTCCAAGAGGAAGGGCATGGAGCCCAAGATCAACTACAGGGCTCTGGATGCGGTCTCCTTTTCTGCCATACGTCACCGTGACCTGTTTGCTGAGCTACCTCGTGATGATGAGCTGGGGGATACCCGGTTTTGGTGTGCTGAACAGAAAGGGATTTATGAAGACATTTATGCCAAGCTGAACATTAGGCCTATGCACCCTCTGGTTATTGTTGATGCTTTGGAGAAGGTGCATCTTGTGGATGCGATGTATGTGGCTGAGAGGATGGGGCTGCACCATCTCATGTCCCTCCAGTGCTCCTTTGACTCTGAGGTGGTGAAGCAATTCTTCTCCACTCTGGTGATTTGTGGTGATGAGCGTCGCACTATGAAGTGGATGACTCATGACAGGCCCATGACTTCTAATTTTCACGTGTTTGCTGAGGTTTTGGGGTACTCCTTCCACAGCAGGGATAGATCTAGTGGCCACCGCATCATCACTCAGTTGAAGCCCAACAAGGATGCTGCTCTCTCCCCGTGCACTGTGGACAATGGGATTGTCGGTACTGTGGCTGGTCTCGCTCCCATCTATGCTGCATTCGTGGGTCTCTTTCGTGACTCTATTACACCGAGTGGGGGCAACAATGACAGCATCCGTGGTCACCTGGTTCAGCTACTTCAATTCTCTCATGAGGTTGCCTCCTGCGAGGACGAGTCAGTGCAGTACATGCTGGATGTCATGGACTTCATTTACCATGAGCTGTGTGATGCTATGTTCAACCGTCTGTCCATTAACTATGCGCCCTACATTATGTTGCTCATCCGCCACCTGCTTCCTGCTGAGGAGTTCCACATTGACTCGGTGCACAAGGCCAAGAAGATTTACAACAAGGTTCGGAAGACTGCTCACCCCTCCTCTGCTCCTGAGGGCCTCATGAGGGATGCTCGTCGGCCCCCAGTGCCTCCCGTGGCCCACGAGATCAAGCAGCTAAACTGGTTCCAGCATCACATCCTCTGCATGGGCGTGGACACACGCAAGGGTCAGTATGAGGCCTACAGGCAGCGCCATGAGTTGGCTCACTCCCAGCAGCTCATTCTCCACCACGTGTCTGGCGCTTTGGGTGCTCCTCTGGCTCCTACACCTCCCACTGCATATGCTCGGTGGAACTCTTCCTCCGGGCTGAACTATGGTGAGCTGGAGCGTCACTTGTTCCCCCTCTGCGCCTGCTGCTGATGCTGATGATGAGGAAGGTGACACTGAGGAGCTTGAAGATGAGGATGAGGAAGAGCATGAGGACAAGGACGAGGACAAGGACTATGATGAGTGATCCCATGGGGCGCTAGCATCGCTCTTCGCCCTTTTTGGTGTCTTGATGCCAAAGGGGGAGAAGTAGTTCTATTAGGTTGTCCGTGGATTTGCATGGGTCAGGCATAAGCACTTGCACTTTTTATTTGTTATTTCTTGCTTATGCCCATTTAGCATTGAACTTTTATATTCGTGGTTTGTGATTTGTGGTTGAGACTTTATGTGGTTGTCTGGATGATACTTATGGACTTCAGATCATGGATTATGCTCATGGTTATATCTATTCATATCCTATTGCTGGAGGTTTATCACGGAAGGCGCGCGCTCATAATGGTTATCCAATAATAATTGTGATTTATGTCAAGGATGCCTATTATCTACTTCGGTGGTATATGTTTTTGCCCTTTTGTCTATGGAATAGATTCACCTATTTGTGTGCATTTGTATTCCAATACAAAACTCTATTATGCACACAATGAGGGGGAGTCCCTTCCATAGTTATCTCTGTTTGTCTTGTGTCTTTCTCCTGCAAATCCTGGTATTGTCATCTAACACCAAAAAGGGGGAGATTGAAAGTACATTTCATGTTTTCCTATGTTTTGCGTGTTAGATAACAATACTGTGGAGACTTTTCATGTGTGCTAAGTGTGTAGGAAGTTTTGAGGGGGGGGGATAATCCGCCCCTCCAAGGGCTGGATAATCCGGCCTACCTCATCTCTCAAGGAAGCCAAGGCGCGTCGCTCTGTGTCCAGTCGGATTTTCTAGGAGAAAATCCGAACTGGGGTGGTTTTTCCTCCCCAGGCCAGATAATCCGGGTTTCACAAGGGCCGGATAATCCGGCCCCCAGTTTTCGAGCAAAAGGAGCCAAGGTGCGTCGCTCGGTATCCGGTCGGATTTTCTACCGGAAAATCCGAACTGGGGCGGTTTTTCTTCCCCAGGCCGGATAATCCGGCCTTCGCATAGGGCCGGATAATCCGGCCCCCAGAAGTTGATCAAGGGCAAGCTCGGCGCGACGCTCAGAGAGGGGGCGGATTTTCTGCCTAATATTACGTATGGGCGGAGTTTCTGCATCGATAATCCGGTCCTCACTTGGGCCGGATAATCCGGCCCCCAAAGTGTGCAACGGCTGGTTTTTGGAAGGGGGTATAAGTACCCCTTCTTCCCCAACGTCCAGTCTTCTTGATTCATTCGAATTGGACCAGACCTTGTCCAAGAGCTCTAAATCTCAATCTCCCACTTCAACCACCCTAAGGTCTTGATCTTTGGTGGAATTGAAGGAGGAGAAGTTCATCATCAACATCAAGAATCAAGCGCTCCAACTCCTCTCCATTCACTTGGAGAAATCCATGATCTAATATTCTCGTTAATACCTAGATCGTGTTATTGTGTTTGACAACTTTGTTCTTGTGGCAGCTTGTTGTCACTTCGGGAGCCTCCAAGTTGTTGTGGAGTTGTTGCCCCGCTAGTTGTGTAAAGGCACCGGTGCCCGCCTCGAAGGGTACCTATAGTGGAAGGTGGATTAGGCCTATTGTGGCGAGATCCATCGGAGAACAGGGTGAGGCCTTTTGTGGCGTGGTGGTCTTAGTATCGCCCACCCCTCCAACGCAGACGTACTTCCCTTAACAAGGAAGGAACTGCGGTCAAACAAATCCTGTGTCTCCGCGTGCTTCTCTTCGGTTCACTCGTTCCTCTTCCACTCGCTCCTTACTCGCTAGTAGATAGGTTTGCATATAGGGAAATTCCACACATTAGTTTATCTAGAGAATTTACCTTTGTGCTAAGCCTAAAATTGAAAAAGAATTAAAAATTGGTGTAGCACCTATTCACCCCCCTCTAGGTGCCCATATGATCCATTTCAACATGGATCGGTAGTCCAAGGATGAACTACTCACGCATCACACCGGAGGCTTGCATGGTGATGAAGAAGGCCTCCAGGGTGAATTCCCCTCTCCGGCAGGGTGCCGGGAAGAGCTTCAGATCCCTCCCGATCTAGGGATGGAGATGACGGCGGCTACAGACTCTTTCGTGGATTTTTGATCGGGTACTTAGGGTTTTCGTCCCGAGGGCATCTTATAGTCGGAAGGGGAGGCCGAGAGGGTGCTAGGGCTGACCTCACCACCCCCTAGCATGGGCCAGGCTGGGTCGCGCGGCCAGCTGGTGTGGTGGCCCCCTGGCTCCTCTCCATCTCGTATTCTGGCATCTGATGACTTCCGGAAAAATAGGCACTTTGGCTTTTGTCCCGTCCAATTCCGAGAATATTCATTTTCTGACTTTCCTGGAACCAAAAATAGCAGAAAACAAGCAGCTGGCACCATGGCTCTTGTTAATAGGTTAGTCCAAGAAAAGTACTCCAAAGTGTGGACAAAACACAAGAAAGTGGATAAAACCAAGCATGGAACATCAAAAATTATAGATACATTTGCAATGTATCAACATCCCCAAGCTTAACTCCTGCTCGTCCTCGAGTAGGTAAGTGATAAAAAGAAAGAATAATTTTTGAGGTGACATGCACCATTAAAGACTTGATCAAAGTATTTGCAAAACATTCAAAGCTGGGATCATAGTACTTCAATCATAACATGAAAGACAAAGTTCTAGCAATAAGCAAAGAAACTATGATGCAACATGAAAAGGCACAAACAAAAGATTCATGAATAACAATGCTTTGCAAGACGTTTGTTTGTTTCACATAAAGAAAACATAGCATAAAAGTATTCAGCTTGTCCCTCAATAGAGTAGATAATATAAATGCATAGGACACCTTCAAAGTTCATAAGAGTGACTAGATACAATAGTTTTAAAAACAAGCAATATCAAGTATGCATCAATCAACTAGTCTTGGGACAATGCACATAGAACTAAGAATGGCCACTATGCTCTCAAAGTAGGTGCATAAAGATAGAAGGTGGAGACTCAATATAATGGTGGAAGAAAGGCCTTTTTATAAAAGGAAGTAGGGATTCAAGTCTCATAAAGAGCTTCCAAAAATTATGGTACTTATAGCTTTCAGCTCTCATTGCCCCTATCATAAGCATCTTGAAGTGATTAAGGTTAAAGTGAACAAACTATGGTGTACATGCTTGACGAAGTATAAGTCAGAAATCTCATGTCCCTTGTATACGAGGGCCGCTCCTCATGCTACTCAAGTTTAGTCACCGGTAAGTTCTTGTCATCGTAAGTACATGTGTATCATAGAGAACCGCCAACGGGGTACCCCTTGCCCGATGATACGGAAGAATCCCCATATCAAAATGACAAGGCAAGCAGACAACGAGCATCTCAGCATTCTTCTTATTTACCATGGGAATATGATGCTTTTTTCTCTCTTTCCTCTTTTCATAGTATCTTTTTTTTTCTTTTTCTCTTTTTTTTTCTCAATATAGGACTCCTTTTTTATAAGAAGAATGCTTCATAGACAGCTCATTATGGTTACGCTGCAGGTTTCCACCATGTCAGCATGGATTAGACCAGCGGCCCAGGCGTTTCTCTAACACATATACATAACTCCATGGACTTACAAGCTCCCTTTTCATTTCACAAGCGACATCCATATACAAAAGAGCATGATATCAACTAGGTACAAGTACCAAGTGCAATGTTGAAAGCGTTCCCCGTGAAAGCATGGTTCTGGTAATTCCCAACAAATAAGTGCAAGCATATACAACATAGACGACACAATGGTTCAAGTTTATTAAGGGCAAGAAAAGTAAAGTGTGCCATCAAGTTCGTGAGAGCTTTAATCACTAGTTTTCTCATAACAAGTTTAATTTGGAAGATAAACAAAAGCATGAATATACTTGGAATAGCATAATCTAGTAGGTAGGTATGGTGGACTCTTTGGAATAACTTGGTTTAGGGAGTTGGATGCATGAGTGGAACTCATACTTGGTTGTGGAGGCTAGCAAAAGACTGGGAACGACAAACTAAGAGAGCAATAATGGCCATAATCATGCAGAGCGACAAAACATCATTGATCAAAGCATAAAGTGATACTACAAGTTGAAAACTAAAGGATCATAAAGGCTATGGTGACTTGAGATAGTCATAACATGGTGTGAGCATGCGCCAAATCAACCCAAATAAAGCATCAAAGGAGAATACCACAATACTATGCTTTAATATGCTAAAACAACGCATGATTCATCCAAGGCAGATTAAGCAATCTCAATTGTTTATAACAAGTCATGCTACAACAAAAGAATACTAAGCATAAAGCCAAAACAATATCAAGCATGGCATAACAAAGCATAGGCCACAGTCAAAAATAAGCTCTCTTTACCACTTAAGCATGAACTTTCCTACTCTTTTTCAATCCAAACCAACCTATTTGAAAACCAATGTATGAAAGAGGGGGTCCAACCAATTTATTCAGCAAACTAAGAAAACAAAGCAAACGAAAAACCAAAACGAAAATGAAAAAGAATATGCTCCAAGAACAACACAACTGTGCATGGAACAATAAAAAAGAAGTGTTTGGAAGAAACCTGGAATTTTTATTGATGAAGAAGGGGATGCCTTGGGCATTCCCAAGCTTTGATGCTTGTACTTCTTGGATATTTCTTGGGGTGACACGCGTGGCATCCCCAAGCTTGAGATTTAGTCCATTCTTCATCTCATTACTCATTCCTTCCATACACCTGAAATTTTTCCTTCATACAAAACTTCACACAATCTTTATTAGCAACATTAGTGCACTCAAGATAATAAGTCTTTAGGTTAAGTTTAAACACCAATAAAACTTCCATTAAACAACAAGCTACTGTAGCACTTCCCTCAAAAAGCTCAATTCCCCAAAAGAACTCAAAAAGGAACCCACAAGAAGCAAATGCAGAAAATGGCAGAAATCTGTCAAAACAGACCTGTAGGTAAAGATGAATTTTTTCGAAGACCTTATGTTGCTCAAATCGAAAAGTGTTGAACTAACGATAGTTAGATAACAACCTGGGGCAGAAGCACAAAAACGCCTCAAAAAGACGTTCAGAGATTTTACACGAATTTGTACGGTGAAGCATAGAAATCTGTTTCAGGACAGCAATTTTCCCAATCATTACTTCTCTCTCATTAGAGGTTACTCTTGGCACAAAAAGCAAATAAAAAGGATAAGGAGCAGTTATTACTGAAGTAATAACTTCCAAGACTCATCTAAAACTCTTGGGTTATCTCCCAACAAGTACTTTCTTTAACGCCTTTAAGTTAGGCATGATAGTTTGAGAAGATGCTCACATAAGAAATATGAATTGAGGTAAAAGAGAGCATCAAGAAGCAAATTCAAAGCACATTTAAGTCTAACCCACTTCCTATGCATAGGAATTTTGTAAAGAAACAAGTCATGAAATCACAAAGCAACAAGCATAGTAAAGCAAAACAAGTGCAACTTCAAGATTTTCAACATAAAGAGGGGAAACTTAATATTGTTGAGATACATAAAACCATGTTTCCCTCTCTCATAATAACTTTCAGTAGCATCATGAATAAAGTTAACAATATAACTATCACATAAAACATTCTTATCATGAGCCACATGCATAAAAGAATTAATACTCCCCACATAAACATAGTCATTCTTATTGATTGTAGTGGGAGCAAATTCAATAAAATAGCTATCATTATTATTCTCATCACCATAATCATCAAATATAGGAGGCATATTGTAGTCATAATTAATTTCCTCCTCAATAGTAGGTGGACTGAAAATATCATATTCATCATTGTAATCATCATATATTGGAGGCATAGTATCATCAAAGTAAATTTTCTCCTCCATGCTTGGGGGACTAAAAAGATCATGCTCATCAAAACTAGCTTCCCCAAGCTTAGAATTTTCCATAGCATAGCAATAATGGTGTCCAAAGAATTCATACTAACAACATTGCTATTAGCATGCAAATAAAGTTCCATAGGTTTTTTAATTTTCTCTTCAAACACTTCATGTCCTAACTCAAGATAAATACTATAAAGCTCTCTAATTTTGTTGTTGTTTTCCATTAAGCCTAACTAGTGAAAACAAGAAACAAAAAGACAAAATTGCAGAATCTAAAGGAAATAACTTCGAGCACTCACACCGGAGGATGTGAGTACCTTTTACCTTACCTCCCCGGCACCGGCGCCAGAAAATAGCTTGATGTCTACGCACTTCTATTCTTGTAGACAGTTGTTGGGCCTCCAAGTGCAGAGGTTTGTAGAACAGCAGCAAGTTTTCCCTTAAGTGGATCACCCAAGGTTTATCGAACTCAGGGAGGAAGTGGTCAAAGGTATTCCCTCTCAAGCAACCATGCAATCAAGATACAAGAAGTCTCTTGTGTCCCCAACACACCCAATACACTTGTCAGGTGTATAGGTGCACTAGTTCGGCGAAGAGATAGTAAAATACAAGTGGTATGGATAATTATAAGTGGTAACGGTGATAGAAAATACTTTGATGGCGTGGGAAAGACTAAAGTAAAACTGAAATAAAGAAAGAAGCAAGCAAACATGTAATAGATCTAATAGCAAATGGTGTTTCAGTGCTTAGAAACAAGGCCTAGGGATCATACTTTCACTAGTGAACAGTCTCATATAAATATCTTCTCTTTATGATACTAAGCTGAACTACTCTCCGGTTGGACACTCTAATCGATGGTAGGGCTATAACAACACACCTCAAAGTAAGCCTTTCCCATCTAGATAACCCCACACTATCACCTTGAGTACTAGATGAGTCCGACAAACACCACAATTTCATAAAGACATCCAACTCCAATTATAACTCATAACAAGTATTTGTAATGTGTAGCCTAAGTGCCACCATGGTATGCACGCTGTCACTTTCA
Source organism: Avena insularis (assembly GCA_023614405.1). Classification (NCBI taxonomy): domain Eukaryota; kingdom Viridiplantae; phylum Streptophyta; class Magnoliopsida; order Poales; family Poaceae; genus Avena; species Avena insularis. The sequence continues at coordinate 512,808,615 of CM042690.1, forward strand.
CACACATGGGGAGAGCAGAGATCTGATAAAGCACTTGAGTAGCAAGGTAGATCTATAGATTACAAGCTCATGATCTCAATAAGATCATGCATAGAGAGAGATGAACACATAGCTACCGGTAGAACCCTTAGCCTCGAGAGAGAACTACTCCCTCCTCATCATGGGAATCAGCAACGGTGATGGAGATGGTGGTGGAGATCGATGGAGATGGCTCCGGGGGCACTTCCTCGTCTCCAGGTGCTTAACAGAGACTTTCTGTCCCCCGAATCTCCCCTTCAGTGGCGGCGGTGCTGCGGAACTTTTTGTGGATTTCTGATTGACTATCTAGGGTTTTGGTATCGGGAGGCTCTTATAGGCGAAGGAGGCAAGGTCGTGGCCGGCCAGGGGGCCCACACCATGCCCTGGCGCAGCCTGGGCTGGCCCGCGCCAAGGGGTGTGTGGCCCCTCTCCGACTCTCCTTCTAGCTCCGTGAGTCTTCCGAGAAAATAGTAACTTTGGCTTTTGTCCTGTCCAATTTCGAGAATATTCATTTTCTGACTTCCTGGAACCAAAAACAGCAGAAAGCAGCAATCGCTTTGTGGCTCTTGTTAATAGGTTAGTCCAAGAAATCATATGAAAAGTACTCCAAAGTGTGGACAAAACACAAGAAAGTGGATAAAACCAAGCATGGAACATCAAAAATTATAGATACATTTGCAATGTATCACATCTCAATATCCATCGGATCCCCGTAAACACAACATGCAGAATTACAAATACATGATCTTGATCATGAACGAAGCTCACAAGATCTAGACATGAAAGCACAAAGGAGGAGAACCAACCATCTAGCTACTACATGTATCCGTAGTCCAAGGATGAACTACTCACGCATCACACCGGAGGCTTGCATGGTGATGAAGAAGGCCTCCAAGGTGAATTCCCCTCTCCGGCAGGGTGCCGGGAAGAGCTTCAGATCCCTCCCGATCTAGGGATGGAGATGACGGAGGCTACAGACTCTTTCGTGGATTTTTGATCGGGTACTTAGGGTTTTTGTCCCGAGGGCATCTTATAGTCGGAAGGGGAGGCCGAGGGGGTGCCAGGGCTGACCTCACCACCCCCTGGCGCGAGCCAGGCTGGGCCGCGCGGCCAGGTGGTGTGGTGGCCCCCTGGCCCCTCTCCGTCTCGTATTCTGGCATCTGATGACTTCCGGAGAAATAGGCACTTTGGCTTTTGTTCCGTCCAATTCCGAGAATATTCATTTTCTAACTTTCTGAACCAAAACAGCGTAAAACAGCACTAGCACTGTGTCTCTTGTTAATAGGTTAGTCCAAGAAAAGTACTCCAAAGTGTGGACAAAACACAAGAAAGTGGATAAAACCAAGCATGGAACATCAAAAATTATAGATACATTTGCAATGTATCAATAACCTAGTCGTAAAACTTGACAAGAGAAGTGAGATGTGCTTAAGGATGCTTCCTCAGGGATCGAGGGAGGTGATCCTAGTTGGTAGGTTCAGCTGATAAATATTCGATGGATATCAAAGAAGATCAAAGCTAGAGATATCGTTTTCTTATCCCCTTTCAAATGTTCTATTAGTCGAGCTTCCCTCCCCTTTTACAAAGAAAGATAGCTTTATGCAAAATAACCCCACCAGCCATAAGTCTTGCGGAGTACACCCTGTACTCAGCCTTGCTTTGTTGGTACTTTTGCAGCAGGTAAGTGTTACCATAGAAGATGAGTTCGTTACGACATCGACATCGACAAGTAGCTTGGGGTTCCCGGTCGGTAGCCTGGAATCTATGGATTGGGACGTCATCGTTATGCTTCAGGACTCTTAGGCCATTTGTTAAGTTTGCTATACTTAAATAGCATAAGTTTCCTTCTGTTGTTTGATATTTGTGGTCAGTGACCTCTGCTTGTAATAGTTTGGCTCTCTGCTCAGTTATGAGCTTGTTGTAATGATTTTTGTGTCGTAGGGTCACTGTAATGTTACAGATTCTTTCTCTATATGCTTCCGAGATTTAGGTTAGGCTTATGTCAGATAGAGGTCAGGAATTTGTCTAGCCTTAATCTCGGGGGTGTCACAGTATCAAAGTCGATCCTTGCGGTTACACAGGCGTGTGCGGGTCAGTGGCGGGCATGTGGAGCATGGCGTGTGTGGCCCAGAGTGGACACAACATGGCACATGTGGCAGCACTGGACGCACAAACGTGTGCCAAGAGGGGATGTTCCTACCTTGTGGTTGATCGACGAGGGCGTCGATCTTCTAAGGGTGGGTGTATGTGAGACCCTAGCGCATGACTTAATAGGATTGATAGGATACCCATATCAACAAGTTTCAACTTCTTTTCCGGAAGATCATCTAAAAAGAACTCTAAGGTTAAGCGTGCTTAGCCTAGAGCAATTTGAGGATGGGTGACCAACCAGGAAGTGGGTCCCGGGTGCACACGAGTGAGGACAAAGTACACAGAAAAGACTTGTATTGGTCTGTGGGGCCAGTCTAGATATCCTATTAAGCTGCCAGGAGTGACAGCCCGGGCACGGAGAGTCTAGGGTATTATAAAGAGTCGAAGACGACTCTTTCCCAAGGGGGGAGCTGATGCAGACTGTCCTACAAACGTCCCTACATCTCCACCACCAAGTCCCCCAAGTGGACCAATGACTCGCGCTCGAGCCAAAGTACTACAAGCTAAGGTCAATTCGCTAATATCTTCATGTGATTTTGATACTCCCTTGAATGACTTGCTACTTCATGCAACTATGTTGTGCATTCTCAGCTACAAAGTCCCGACACATCAATAAGCCCTCTTAGATGAAGAACCAGGAGCTGGACAAGAAGAAGACGCTGTTGAGGCTGAAGCCCCGGAGTCTCCGGCCTTGAAGCCTGGAGTCTCCGTCCTAGACTCTGGACTAGACTATGCACCCATGCCTGGAGTGTTTAGTACACCCCCACGGAGTCCTTGCCGGAGAGCGTCGTCCACCCCGGAGTCTCCGCGCACCCCGGAGTCTCCGGCCTAGCTACCCTAGAGTCTCCGGCCAACAACACCGGAGTCTCCGCACCCTAGGACTCCTGGCCGGACTCCGACCCCTGCCTGGAGCTCTCTATCTGCCACCCTGTAGTCCACCCCGGAGTCTCCAGTCCCCACATCGACAAGCATGTTAAGGCCTTTTGGGCCTGGCCCATGTAACACCCCAACTTCGACCCAAACTTCCAGTTCTATTCCTAAATTACCCCTGAACTAGTGGATAGCCTACAAATAGTCCCCCACCTCTATTGTAAACCCTAGACATGATATTTGGAATTAGAAGAAACCCTTGTGGATCTCCCTAATTCTTGTCTCATACTCCTTTGCTAAGGAGCGCCAAATATCTCCCACCTCGTTGGAGTTTGTACCGTGCCTCCCTCGTTGTACAAGGCCTTGGCATCGGAGCCCTTTGCCAAGACGTCAAAATCTCACCAAGCCTCCCGCTCACTGTGTCGGTTAGAGAGAGATATCCTTGCCTGGTGCTGATCCTAGGGATTACGCCACCAACGTGAGATATTGGCTTGTATCATATTTCCGTGTGTGTATGTTCATCGAGTTTTTCGTGCGTGAGTTCGTGGATTTCATCCCCTCCCTCCTTCCCTCACACCTCCCTCTCGATTTCCACGGGGATTCATGAAAGATCGGGCAACCCCAAGGGGCATACCCCAATAGTAACGCACCTCTACAGAGTGTAAGAATTGTGACATGTTACTCCCTGTTCCGGGGAGGATCTATGAACGCGGCAGGAAAGGAACTCCATGAAGTTCTGGTAAACCTGTGAAGGCTAACAGACATAGCTTTTTAGAATAAAAACAATCTTTGAAAAAATATTTACGAAAACATGCATAACCTACGACCTTTGGTCTATGGTTGTAGCTAGTGCATTAAACACTCATTTTTAGTGAACTTGCTGAGTACGCTCGTACTCAACCGTACCTTCTTAACCCTTACTAGATTTTAGAGCAATCAATGGCGAACCTAGGAGGTGAACTACTCTGAAGAGTTAAAGATATCCAACGGGGATCTGTGGAGTCGACGATTACATCAGAAGCTGTTGAAGTCAAGATGAGGGGTTCTATATAAATCAACCCCTAGATACTAGAACCTACTTCTGTCGTGTATTGCTCTAGCAGTTGCAGGCCATAGATATATAGTAGTATTTCTAGAATAGAAATCGGGTTGCTAATTCTAGTTTTCTTTTGTAAATTATAACCTCGCTGTTTCGAGGAGGTTCTTTGGATCTTTTATAATGTACTGTTTGTAATCTAAAATCATACTTTGGACCCGCGATGTTTCTGTTGTACCACTCTGAAAGATGTAATACTAGTGAACAGTGTTTTATTGGTGTTATGTCAACGACTATAGTATACTACATCATGCAGTGATATGTTAGGCCAACACAGGGAAGCAGGCAAGGGAGGCGACACCTAGGTGGAAACCAAAATCGCCCCTTGTCGCCCAAGCGAGGATGACGCGGAGGCGCATGCTTCTGTTGCTGCAACTGTCGAGACAACGATATTTCTGAATGGGCTCATCCTCGTCGGGCAATGGGTTGCGTGAGGGTGGTCGTCAATTCTGATTGTATGGAAGTGGTTATAGTATTGAAGGATGCATGATGTTACGTTGGGTCTGGTAGTATTTACTCCCTACGTTTTAAAATATAAGATGTTTTAGCTTTGTGAAAATAGTGTATCTAGATTTTTTAGTGTGAGTATTTGTAAAAAATATAAGTCTTAAACTTTGGGACGCAGGTAGTTCTTTTTATCATTGTCATAGTCTGAATAGAGTGATGTAGTGGCACATATCTCAGGTAAATTTTCGGTGGAATCAAGTCATTGTATGGCGTGACGAACCACCTGGTTTCATTGTCTTTTTTTTTTTTGAAATAACCTGATTTTTTTTTTACGAATCAGCTGGTTTCATTGTCCATTAGCTGGTATAAACGATGTAAATGCTGTACGTATTTTGTTTGATCGTCGATAAAGTGCCATCAGGGCTTTTCCTAGAAAGAACACTCCGCAAGAGAGAAAAAATGCTAGTGAAACCTGTTAGCTTTGCGACAAGTAAATAACGAAGAACGAAAATAAAATTGCAGCGAGGGGGACACAGATTTAACGTGGAAAACCCTCTCCAACAAAGAGAGAGGAAAAACCACGGACGCCAGCCAGCGAAACTTCACTATATCGGAGTGTTTACACAACGCCGGAGATTTCACAGATGCAACTTATCCCAACCGGCGGCTTACAAGAAGTATATATAGCGGTGGTAACCTAGGTCACCAACGATCCGTACCGCGGGGGCTGTCGCCTTCGCACTTCTGGCGTCCTGTTGGGCACGGAGTGGGCCAACTTCAGACTCCGCTCCGCATCGGTCCAAGCCTCCGGCGACGGGTCTCGCTCCGCTCCGTCAGAAGTTGGTCTTTACTTTATAGAATTTGGATCAACATATAACAAAACCTACCTGTGTCTCGCAATTAGGGATATTAAAACTGAGTTAAAAAGGAGGCCTCCCACGAACTGGGCAGTTTTGGCCGTCTGGTCGCGCACCCCACGTTATTCTGGCCGTTGGATGATCCTCAGCTCCCGCGTGGGCCGAATTATCGCCTAGGGACGCTTCTCTGGCCATCAAAAAGCCTTTCTATGCTTAATTGGGCTGAAATGTCTATCTATTTCGGCCCGCTCTACTCCACCTTTCGACAACCGGGTCTCCTCGTAGGGAACCAACAGATTTTTTTTGAAGAGGACACGTGCGACAGCAGACTCCAATGGAAACCGGATCTCCTTGCTCATACGGAACCACCAGATTTTTTTTGAAGATGACACACGATGCGGCGGCAGACTCCAATGTAAATCCGACTACCTAGACAAGACGCACACCTCCCGATCGATTGGATCGCAGGCCGAAATCTAGAGCGGGCATACAATAGACTTCAATCGAGATTCGACCGATCGAGACCAGATGCACACCTCCCGATCCGTTCGAACGCAGGCCAGAATATGGAGCGGCCATCGATCTCTCCTGCAGATGCGGTACAGATCCTGCCCTCGCCTCCCCATTTATGGCGACCTGATGTGCCGGTCTTACTTGATCTTTAGACCGTGTTATTTTTTCAGTTTTTGCAAATTCCTAATGACAGCCATGGTGCACAAATTGACGGCGGCAGAAGATTATGGTACGTTACTACACTGCCTACATGTCCTATAAAATCTCTTGCCTCAGTTTCTGCCTGTGCTACTCCCACTTGATGGCAGATTCCAGGTCTAATAGTGGTCTGATAGGTTGATTCTATTTTCAAACAAAATACCCATCTTCTTCAGATAACAATTGTTATCTTTTCTAAATCAGAAATATATTTCTCTCCAGGTTCTACTTGTTCTAGCTCAGCTGCTTACATTCTGTGAATGTGGCTCCTCTTACAAAGAGACATACTTCTATTACTTTCTTCATGCTATTTAAATCCATCGTCAATTTATTTGATGTACTCATATTCACCTTCCAATTTAGAAAATCATGAAATATTTTAGTAGCACGACCCTTTATCAACATACAAAACATCACGAATCTTGTGTAAGAAAATTATGTGTCTAAAAAAATTCTATGATGCCTAAATGAGAGGGAGAAGATTGACAAAGGAAAACCTATGTAGACAAATACAATACTAATTCTAAAGTAAATTTTAATTTAAATAAAATTTTGCTATTTCATAACTATAAATTTTTTAATAGACGGACGCGCCTACGTGATCTAGTACAAATGGAAAGCCAGTGTTATGGAATCGCCAGGGGCGCCTTGTGGGACCGCCGCGACTTCCTCGCCTTCCGAGCCCACTTGTCACCCTCACGCCGCACATGCGAACGACAAAACCACAAAAATTAAGAAACATATTATAACAGGAAAAAATATAGAAAGAGGAATTAACTCCCTCCTCTCTCTCTCTCTTCCCAGTTCGTCGCTCTCTTCCTCGTCTCCCTCCTCCGCCGATTCGTGAACCAGAAACTTCGATCTTTTGCCCCCTTCCGATCGGATTCTCCCACAGCGCTTGGACACGGCACCGCCGTTTAAAGACCTCCCATTTGATCGCGCGGCGCGCCGTCTCGTGTCGTGTGGCCCCGGCAGCGCCGGCGCCAATGCCCGGCGCGAGCAGCGCTGCCGCCCCGCCCTCTCCGCCTCGACGCCACATGGGCGCGGGGCACGACATCGGGTGGTGACATCACATTCTGTTTCTTATAGGGAACCTGTCCTGTTGACGCGGAGGAATTCTTGTCCCGCTCCGCGGTGGTGGTGGTGGTGGCGGCGGCGGCGGCGGCTGCAACAGGCGCCACCTGCTCGATCTTGGTTTTCTTAGTCCCTTCTGCGGATTCGTGTGCAATTTTTGTCACGGCTCCGGCGGTACTAATCCTGACCGGTTTTGTAGGAGGTACAGCCCCCGGCAACATTATTGATTCTGTATCGCCATTGCATTTGTGGAAGACCAATTTCAGATTGTTGCTGTCCCTAGAATGTTAGTGCTATATCTGAACAAGTTAGGCACTGTACTAATGAAATCTGTGGATTTTTCTATCAAAAAAGAGATCTGTCGAATTTTCTGTCAAAGAAGAAAATCTGTGGAATTGTTTTCTAGGTGCTCATAGTGTTGTTCTTTGTGTATCGTTGATTCCTCATATGCTCTTGGGTTAGAGAATGTATCTTTAGAGATATTGATATTTTGCAACTGGAGGTAAATTACCATATAAATTGTACCATGTATGAGTAAATTACAGAATTTATAGTTCTGTTATGCTCCCCGCTATTTAGTCCATTGAGAAAATTCTTGTTGTATTACAACCATTTTGTTGGTGGTGGAGCTTGGTATTATATTGTACACAAGGTGACTATCATAATTTCTTGTGTTAGGTAGTACTCCCTACTATGTATTTGTTAGGAAAAGTCTGGCTTTATTAATTCAACAGAAAATAGTCTTTACACAAAATGTCTCAAATAAATCACGGATCAAACACCACGCTTGGACTCCACATTACAGCCAGACTTAACGAATACATGAGTGAACTCACTCCCTACAAGATCAAATGTGCATGACCTAATAATACAATTGTAATATTATAAAAGTAATCTTGAGTAATCTACTCATAATTATTTTCAGCTGATTTGATTTATAATGAAATATTGTTGGCTGATATTAAAATAGTTTGGCTGCATGCATTCTTGGACAGAACTCTTTCCTTTTTCAGGTATACTATGTCATATTGAGTGTCTTAATTTCTTGATACATTTATGCAGCAGATGAGGATGCAATCATGAGGATTTCTTTGAGGCGGTACCATTGCAGCCACCCATGGAGGCCTCAGATAAAACTTTTGCTGATGTAGTTAAGCTTTTGACATCATGGCTGCCTCGCCGATCCAAACCAGACAATGTCTCGAGGGACTTCTGGATGCCTGACCACAGTTGCCGGGTCTGTTATGACTGTGATACACAGTTTACCATATTCAACCGCAGGCACCATTGCCGTCGTTGTGGGCGCATATTCTGTGGTAAGTGCACAGCGAATTCTGTCCCGGTTTCAAGTGGCCCTGATAATAGTGATGATGAGGGGGACAAGATTCGTGTCTGCAACTTTTGCTTTAAGCAATGGGAGCAAGAGCAAATTGCTGCTGTCAAGCAGATGCTGCCAGTGCTCAGCCCTTCCATGTCTGAGGCGAGTCTGTTCAGTACGAAGTCAACTATCACCATTAATACTGTTAGCACACAGACTGGATCTTACTCTGCTGGAAATTATAAGCATGTGGCTCGGGCTTCCAGCATTGGTCCTCTCCCTCCCAAATTTTCTCAAGACAAAGTTTCTCATAGAATCCAAGACAGCCATGTGCCTGAGAAAAGTATGTCCATCGTTTCAAACAGAGATGACTCTTCTTCCATTCAGTTTGGCTATTACACGAACAGGTATTCTGTATAAGACCTCATATCTTATAACATTACCCACTATAATTAGAATCAGTACGTTTTTCTGTAAATACCCTTCTATATCATAATATGTCCTATGTTTTTCTTAAATACTATTGGTTTTATCTTCAGAAAAAGAATAAAACATTATTATATTTTGGGTTGAAAATAAAATTGCATTGCTCTTGTTATTTGGTACTCCCTCCGTTCCATAAATCTTGTCGTGGTTTTAGTTCGAATTTGATATGGAACGGAGGGAGTACTTGATTAACTAACAAGTTATGATGCTTGAAAACGCCAAGTCTCATCATGGGACTTTCTTCTTCAGGAGTGATGATGAAGATGAAGAGTATGTTGCTTACTGCTCTGACAGGCAGGTGCAACATCAACAGCACAATAACCAATACTTCCGCTCAGAAGAGTTTGACGAGTTCCGTGCAACATACAATACAGCAATATCAAGGACCGTTCAAGAAAATGTAATTCCAAAGGAGTTATCCTCTTGTGCAGTTGACCATGGATTCCCCAGCACATTGCCGGTCACCAGAGTAGAGGATGAACCAGAACTTGATAATAGCTCAGAGTGTGGGGCTGCGTCGTCCATTTATGCTCTGGAAACTGCAGATGCAACTTCAGTAGATTTTGAGAAGAATGATTGTTTTTGGATTCCCCCTGAACCAGAAGATAAAGAAGATGAGCTGGAAACTGATCTGTTTGATGATGACAATGATGGCGATGATCCTTTATCTGATGGTGGAAGGCGTTACCTTCAATCATCAAGTAGCTTCGGTAGTGGAGAATTTCGAAGTAGAGATCGCTCAACTGAAGAACATAAGAAAGTAATGAAGAATGTTGTTGACGGACATTTCAGGGCTTTGATTTCTCAGCTGTTGCAGGTGGAGAATATTGCATTAGAGGAAGGTGATGAAATGGGTTGGTTGGAGATTGTTACTTTGGTATCATGGGAAGCTGCAAACTTCCTCAGACCAGACACAAGCGAAAATGGTGGCATGGACCCTGCTGGATATGTCAAGGTTAAGTGTTTAGCAAGTGGACAGCGCAGTGAAAGGTGAATTATCCCTTGTTTTTATACAATAGACTCGAACTAGCTACAATTCAGAACTTCATTGTCACCCATGAAGCTCTATCTATATATATTTTTGTCCCTCTTGGGTTACATCTAGTTAGAGGTGATCCAGTTGGTACCATCAATTAGCATAAGATGACTTTGATGGTACATAGAGACATTGGCATCCGGAGTCCTTCGAAATCCCCATGCTCAATTTCTGCATTTTTTTGGATTAAATCGAATTTGCATTCTGATGCTACATTTGGTTGTACAACGCCGCACCGGCCACGCCCCAGGGCCGCCACCATGGCCACTATGCCCTGGCCCCAGTGCGCGCACGGCAGCACGATGCCAACCTCTACGTGGCACCTTTCTCTGAGCCTATTTCTTTAATTTGGACACCCGAGGTGCATGCAGCCGTTGTACACCGCGGCATGGTCTTCTGGCCAGACTCGGGTTCAATCTGGACAGGAAGGCGTGGAAGGGCACACATCAGGAGGGAAGGGCAAGTAAATTAGAAGAGAGAAATTTTCTAGGGGTTTTGTGCAAAACATTACCACATGGCAGTGGTCAACCTGGCACGGGTGCAAGTCAAAGCTTATGCGGTGACGGTAGGACCTGAGATGACACACTTAACAAACTTTTAGAACCTGAATCTGCATTTTCATACAACTAGGACTAACTTGACACCCCACACATAGTTTTAGGACTTGCGGTGCATTTTACTCTTGTTTGATTATTATCTGAAGCATGTATCCATTTTCTTTCAGCACTGTTGTAAAAGGAGTAGTCTGTAAGAAGAACGTCGCACATAGGCGCATGTCTTCCAGAATAGAAAAACCTCGTCTCCTTCTACTTGCCGGAGCTCTTGAGTATCATCGAGTTACGAATCAGCTGTCAAGTATTGACACGTTGCTCCAGCAGGTTTGTGAAGCTTTTCATATTTTTCTGTTATCACTCTTAAGCTTTGCATTGACCTTATATATATATATTCTATAATATGCACTATGCAGGAAACAGATCATCTTAAAATGGCAGTCGCGAAGATTGTAGCTCAAAAACCCAACCTCCTTTTGGTTGAGAACTCAGTTTCTCGCTATGCTCAAGATTTGCTTCTTGAAAAGAACATATCACTGGTTTTAAATATTAAGCAATCCCTCTTGGAGCGTATTGCTCGTTGCACAGGTGCTCAGATAGTTCCGTCTATTGATCTCTTACCATCTCAGAAACTTGGCTATTGTGAGCTGTTTCATGTAGACAAACATATTGAACATTCTATGACTTCGGGTAATAAGACTAAGAAAATGCTGAAGACCATGATGTTTTTTGAAGGATGCGCAAAGCCATTAGGATGCACTGTAAGTGATATAACTACTTCCCTGTTATTTCTTCTATGGCAGCTGGGCTGCAAAAGTGCATGTACTAGTATATTTTACAGAAAGAGACATAATGCTACTTAGAGACCAGGGTGATCGTAACATTAACTTGTTAGCTTACCTCCCTTGCTTGCGAATGTATTGCAAACCGAAAGGTCCCAAAAGATTAACTTATTTTTCTCTTAAAAAAGATTGACTTGTTTGGGACGGTGGCTTGCAGAACTTTTTATTTCTTTTTCAGCAAGATACGATAATATGTCTGTACATTTTTTTCCTGTCATCCTCCAGTTTGTCTGCATAAAGCATTGAAACAGAATCTCTTCCTGAAAATTATCTTTTTGGCCTATATGACCTACAGGTTATGCTGAAAGGTGGTAGCATGGATGAGCTAAAGAGAATTAAGCATGTGGTCCACTATGGCATATTTGCAGCATATCACTTGGCCTTAGAAACATCTTTCCTTGCAGATGAAGGTGCCACCCTGCCAGAACTTCCCTTAAGGTCTCCACTGACTGTAACCTTACCAGATAAGAGATCTACTGCAGACAACTCTATTTCAACGGTGCCAGGTTTCATAATTAATATATCTAACAGCCAACAGGCAACTGATAGTTTTGAGCACCTTGATACAGACTCTGTTATATCAGCTGACCCAAGCGGTACAGCTGTGGTTGAACCACTAGTAGACAGTGATTCTGTTACTTCTCAAAAGGCCAAATCTCGTTCGTTTGGACCTTTGTGCACCAATGGTTGTAACTTTAACAGCAGGAATGGTGATAAACTAGAGAAGATCACTGCAATTGCAGATTCTGTATCCATGTCTACAGTAGTTGCATCTGATGTACTCACAGACCATTCACATATATATTCTACTGGAGAGAAAAGGTGTGTGTATTCTGGTGATTACCATGAGGATTATTCAACCAGTTCAGATGGCAAGATAGTGAGAGCAGATTCAATCAACTCTAATCATCATCAGAGCTTGTCTGTGGTCAGCACAAACATCACTAATTATTCTAATCTCAAGGAGCCATCTGAGAGTTCAAAAACTTTGCCTAATGTGAGAATCATCAACACTAACAATTTGTTTGTAGTGCAACCAGTGTCTACTCCTGCAGTACAAAATCAAGAAACCAGTCAAGGACATGACATGTCATCAAATAAGGAAGAAGTTGTGCCTTCTGACCATCAGAGCATCTTAGTCTCTTTGTCCATACGTTGTGTATGGAAAAGATCTATTTGTGAGCGAGCCCACATGTTACGTATCAAATATTATGGCAACTTTGACAAGCCGCTAGGAAGGTTTTTGCGTGAATCCCTATTTCATCAGGTTTTTATCCTTTCCTTTTTGTTTCCTGCACGTGTAAGTTCATGTACTTCTTCCCGTTCTTCACATGTATCACGGTTGTTGCAATGATTTATACAGGGTTATCAGTGCAAATCATGTGATAAGCCACCTGAAGCTCATGTCCATTGCTACACTCATCGCCAGGGGAGTCTAACAATATCAGTTAGAAAACTTACAGATATTGTTTTGCCAGGAGAAAGGGATGAGAAAATTTGGATGTGGCACAGGTGTCTGAAGTGCCCGCGGAGTGATGGATTTCCACCAGCGACTCCTAGGATTGTCATGTCTGATGCTGCTTGGGGTTTGTCACTTGGTAAATTTTTGGAGCTTAGCTTTTCAAATCATGCAGCTGCAAGTAGGGTAGCCAGTTGTGGTCATTCTCTCCACAGGGACTGCCTTCGATTCTATGGGTAAGCTGTCTTTAGATGTTAACCTTTCCAGACTGAATTAATCTCGGTTGATTTTCATAGTGGATATGGAGTAGGCACCTGGAAGGCTGGCCATAAATCTCATACTGAAATATAAAAGATTGGGTAATTTGGTCTCTGATGTTCTGCTTTTGTATGTAGGTTAGGAAAAACGGTGGCTTGTTTCCGATACGCACCTATTAATGTTCATTCAGTCCATGTACCACCTCACAAGCTTTATTTTACTCACCAGCCTTTGGAGTGGATACAGAAAGAAGTAAACGAGGTGTGTATCATACAACAATGGCAGGCTTGGTTTGCGTAAAAATTGAGTCTGTTTCAGCCTTTGTCAAGCATGTTAAAATTCTCTTCAATTTCTAGTAGTTTGCTATTCAAGAACAGCTTTGGTTGTCACCTCAATGGCTAACATTTCATAAAATTTGATAGGTTATTGACCGGGCAAAGGTTCTCTTCGACGAAATATCACGTAATTTACACCTGATCTCTGAGAAAAAGGCTTACAGCAGTTCTCTCAGTGTGGAGTGTACCAATTATATTGCTGAACTTGAGAGCATGTTTCGAAAGGAGAAGTTAGAATTTGAGGTGCGCTGCCTTTTGATACTGCTTTCTTATACCATATCCATTAAAAATAGAGCTTATAATTCTAACTCACGGAAAAGGCACACCACTTGACAGCTCCAAGGTCATGGACTTGTGGCACATATGGCTTGAGCTGTACCACATGTACATACAGGGCTGAGAAAATCTGTCATCTGTTGATGTACAACTCGGCAAAATGTATCATTGACAAGTGAAACCCCAACTCATTTTATTTTTTAGAGAATAAGGCCCAGCTTCTTTCTCTCTGTTTTTGTGTCAACAATCAGGATAAATTACCGTTTCAACTTTCATGTGGGCAGACTCAAATATGAATATTTTGGATAATGGTATGTTTGGGACTACTAATATGACTAGTAAGTTTGAGATTTAGTCCTAAACATTCTGCATATCTAGTGATAACAAACACAAAAGGTGCTACCATGTCAGCCCTCTTGGTGTAGACATGAAATCGACTAGAAAATTCCAAAACATCTGTGAAACTTGCCATTGAAATTATTTGAGCACCATAAAAAATTTCAATTCCATTCCTTTAGTCCTGCATGTATGCATTGTTTACGAGGTAGCTGATTGATGTCTTATTTTACTAATTAGGGATGTCTGAATAAAGTTTTGAAAAAGGAAGTACCCAAATGTCAGCCAGACATTCTTGAGATTAATAGGCTGAGGAGGCAGTTACTCTTCCATTCATACTTGTGGGATCAAAGGCTGATATTTGCTGCAAGAACAGACAAAAATCGGCACGAACTATCTAACATCAGGCCAGGTGATAAGGAGAGAATCCATTCTGTGGATAGTGTTGCTGAGCCAAATGCCACAGAACAGCCTCAAAGTCTTATGAGTGGCTCTGGGGCTGCTAATAAAGATGTTAAATATGTTGAAAATCCTCAGGTGAGCATCATTGGACAGAATTGCAGTGGAGTTGATTCAAGTAATAGCTATTGTAATCTTGACCAGCGAATGCCCACAAGTGAGTCTGAGTTCCTCCAAAGAAACATCCAAACACCTTTGTATAGCAGCGTTAGCGTGAATGTGGATTCGGTCCCTTTGGAGTCTGATCTTGTTGCTCGACGTACCCTTTCAGAAGGGCAATTTCCCAGTATATTAGATGTGTCTAATGCACTTGATGCAAAATGGACTGGTGAAAATGATCCTGTTACTAGCAAGGTAACAGTGCCAGATTCTACAGCATCGTCAGAGGACTCAGAAGAACACGTCAGTGAAATTACACCTTCGTATGCCTCTGTGTTGCTAAACAAGCTAGGGGATAGTGCAGAGGACCATTCCAATTGGATAGGGATGCCTTTCTTACAGTTGTACCGTTCTCTTAACAAGCAGTGGAGTCGCTCAAAAAGGTTCGACGCGCTCATTGAATATACCCCTCTTTATATTCCGTTCTTAAGGGCGGTGGAGCGCCAGATTGGGCCCAAATTTCTCTTTCCAATCGGCATCAATGACACTGTAGTTGGAGTATATGATGATGAGCCTACTAGCATTATCGCGTATGCACTTTCCTCTCATGAATACCATCTTCAGCTGTCAGATGAGCTGGAAAGAGAAGCAACAGACATTCCGCTCCCACTCCGTGATTCCAGAAGTGTCTCATTAAGTGAATCAATGGATGAAACTACTTCTGAACTTCTAAGAAGTGTTGTATCAACAGAGGACAATATTCTCTCCATTCCAGGAAGCAAGAACCCATCCACTCCGGATCCATTTGTATATGGTAAAGTAACTCATATAAAGGTGAATTTTGGAGATGAAGGTCCTCTAGAACAAGTGAAGTACACTGTGATTTGTTACTATGCAAAACAGTTTGATGCGTTGAGGAGAATATGCTGTCCATCAGAGCGTGATTTTGTCAGGTCACTAAGTCGCTGCAAGAAATGGGGTGCTCAAGGAGGCAAGAGTAATGTTTTCTTTGCAAAATCACTGGATGACAGGTTCATAATTAAGCAGGTTACCAAAACGGAATTGGAGTCTTTCATGAAATTTGCTCCGGAATATTTCAAATATCTGTCAGAGTCAATTGTCACAGGCAGTCCTACTTGCATTGCAAAAATTCTTGGTATTTATCAGGTAATTTCCATTAATATTTTCTGCATGTATTCCTTTGCACTTTTGCACTGACTGCGCAATAAAGTTTATGTGCTGTACCCCATGTATATAATTTTTCGGTGGTCATGCTACCATAGTTTAGGTGACATCATTTTATTGCAGATTTCTTATATTGGAAAAACCTATATTTATTTGTGACCTTTCTTGATGGAAGTGAATATTCCATGTATTTTAGAGCATTATTAATCAATGAAAGCAAGGGAGTGAAACTATCCCTCCATGTATGTATACTGATGTTATTCACATAGTCATATTTTCCAAACTTCGGGTGGTTGGCCATGTAGAAAATGGACCTCTACATTTTGCATTGGAAGTAATTTCATACTATATTATAACGCTTTGCTAACATTGTACTGTTTCAGAAGTAGTCGCCCAAGCTATATTTTCTTTGCAAAGTATAAAATGCATTTGTTTATGAGCTGAGGAAATAACTAAATACTTAAAATTACCTGATTTAATTTTGTTTACTTTTACACGTGATACCATGTGGGGCCACCAGGACCCAGTATTATGCACTCTGTGGAAAGACTTAGGGCCAGCAGCTTCCGAGGCTTAGCTTCTTTAGTTTCCTTGTTTATTAAGTTATATACTTTCCAAAGGTAGGCAAGATAGAGTTGGTTAAAGATAGGAAATCGTTGAAAGTTCGGGAAGGTTTGATCTGACTTTAGGTCTAGGATCAGGCTAAGTAGCTTATGTGAAGGCAATCCGTGTAGCCTAGAGGCATCAATCAACTATTCAAGAACCCAGAAAGGGAGTCTTTACCTACACAAAACCCTACCTCACCTACCACCGTGTCAAGGTGCAGCCAGCCCACACGGCTGCGCTCTGAGGAGCTTAGGTCGTGACTTTACTTGGTTAGAAAATCATCAAATTACATCTGTAAAATACATGCATATCGATAATATACAAAAAATAGCATTATGACTCTTAAGATACAGCTTCAAATACTTCTTTTTTCAAATATTAATTCTCTAAGGCATTAAGTTAATTTATCCACGTCATCCGTTGAGTGACGGAACAACCTGAAAGTTCTTTTTTCGAGAAAACACGAAGGAGTCTTTACGTCTCATTTTCATTGAAAAGATAGAGTTGGGTTTACACGCCTCCTAAGAGGAAAAGGCGAAAACAAGTGATCCTGATAGTTGGACTCAAACTTGTTCGGCAAGTAATTCGACAGCAATGACCTTCCTATCATTCAAATGATTGGAATAATTGTCTCATTGTGCATCCAAATCTTGTCACAGATCCATCTGGGCTTCTTAATGTGATTTTTTATTTAGATGCTGAATCTTCAGAAGTGTTTTTTAGATCTCTTAATATTATCGTTTGAGATGAATAGGTTAAGAGCCTGAAAGGTGGAAAGGAGGTGAAGATGGATCTTCTGGTCATGGAAAATCTTTTATTTGAACGTCGTGTCACAAGATTATATGATTTGAAGGGCTCAACAAGATCAAGATATAACCCTGATTCGAATGGTAGCGATAAAGTACTTCTTGATGAAAATTTACTTGAAGTGATGCCTACATCCCCGATTTTTGTCGGGAATAAGGCGAAGCGGCTTCTGGAGAGAGCTGTTTGGAATGATACTGCATTCCTTGATGTAAGTACAGCTCATGTGCATACTTGATTGACATCTATTGTGTTCCTCTGTAGTCTATAACATATAGTCCATCCTATGTGATTTATCTTCTGCGAGCTGTGTTCTTTCTCTACCACCATGACCATGAGAATCTATTGAACTATTAGTATTTTCTTCCAAAAGAATTTTTTCTAGTTGTGTTACTCATAGGTCAATCATACTAATGACATACATATATATACATTTAGCTGCACCAGGGGTTCCGTGCCTCTTGCTCTTTTGGTGTAAAATCTCAAGACTAGGTTAAATTATGTAGCCATCTCTGGCCGTTCTTCAGATTTACCAGTCTGTAGCTCTGTGTCACAACATAAGTCATATTGACACGGTCCATCAGTTTGAATGAAAATATGTTGGTCTGCGCTGGTGTTATATTTGACTTGCTTAGATTCCAAGATGAAAAATGTATATCAGTGAATTCATTCATTTTGTGTGGTAGATATAAACATATCATGTTATGGATGTCTTGTCCGAGGCGTATCCATGCAATGTAGGCCCATCATGTGTAACAGGTACTGCTATGTAACTTATATTCAGGATACAATCAATAATTGGAACGCACAAGCCAGATAGTATTTTGTTTCCCTCGTTGTTCTGTTCTTTCACTCTGTTATTATTAATCTATTACTCATTCTCAATATTGATAACCGAAGTCTACTGTAATCTGGGCACAAAGAGGAATATATTTTTCTCAACAAATGTGTTTAGAAGTATGAAAACTTGATAGCATAATATCTGAAAATGAATACCATAACAAATCAAATAGGTGATCTGATAAATACTTGCTTACAGCTAGTGCCGCGTCTAAGAAGTATCTAGATTCAACTTCTTATACATGATGTCGTTGGCTAGAACTCTGAATGAGTTAATATGGCATGCATTTGATCGTACAATAAACAAGTGCAGTTTCTTATAGAAATAACTTTGTTGCAGTCCATCGACGTAATGGATTACTCTTTACTTGTTGGTGTTGATGAGAAGAGGCATGAACTTGTTATGGGGATCATAGATTTTATGAGGCAATATACATGGGACAAACATCTAGAGACATGGGTGAAAGCTTCAGGAATATTAGGTGGACCAAAGAATGTATCGCCAACTGTAATTTCACCAAAGCAGTACAAAAAGCGTTTCAGGAAAGCCATGTCAGCCTACTTTCTTGTTGTCCCGGATCAATGGTCGCCTTCAGTAATCATCCCCAGCAAGCAAGTATCTGAAAGCGGCCAAGATAACGATCAGTTGGTCTCCACGGGATCATCAGGCATGCTGGATCGTTAAGATGCACGGGAGTATTGTGGAACAACTCCTTTTTCTTCTTCTGATGTTTATAGATTTTGATCTGTTGCAGTTTTGCTCATTCTTTTTTATTTACCACATTTATCTGGTGCCTTCTTCATTCTTTTTTGGGGGGAAGATCAAGATGTACAAAATCAACCTGAAGTTCTTGAATGTTATAGATAGAAAATTAACAAGTGTATAGGAGTGTATAAACATGAGTCTAGTGCATTGGGATATCATATCATCCAGAAAAAAATAGAATCATTTTTGTTGCCATTGCAAACATTTTTTTGGCTTTATGTTTGTTTATATGGTTCAATGTATGTTATTTCTAGGAGACTTGCCTTGTGTAGAAGAAACACATGCTGGAGTGTAATTTTGTATGTGAGTTTCTGGGAATTTGATGTACATCCATGGAATTAGCATGATGATGCAAATTTTGTCTTGTGAGGGTGTAATATATTTTCCTATTTCCACAAACTATGGATGTAGTAGTTGTGCTAACCTATCAAGGCAAGTGTATCTGATGGCATAATGGTTTGCCACTGATTATAGATAGAAGTTGAATTGGGACAACCTGATCATAGATAACGTCGCCACAATATGTTGGCGGGCGACCTCTTTTGCCATCCGGCGCGCTCCAAATCTGCGAAGGCTCACCCCTCATTCACCATGAAGTAGCGACCGCGCTCCTCTAGGGCCACTGTTTCACGCGATAGCTCTACGACGCTGTCCTCGATGGCTGTGCCGGAGGCCTTCAGAGCACGATGGCGCATAGTCTGGAAGGACTCAAGGAGGACAGTATGCTCCACACTCGTCGGCACCCGCAGGGCATTTTTCTCTGCGTCCTCTTCGCCAGCATCGTTGTCCTAGCCCTCCATGTCCTCTTTGTCGCCTGCCGTAGGGTTGGGAGGGTAGAGCTCACACGCAGCCTGGCTAAGTTGGGCCTAAGTGGTGGGAAGACGGTGAGGCGTGGTTGTGCCTTTGTGGCCATCTCGCTCCCCACCCCACCCATCTTCAGCGGTTTAGTTTATAGGTGCGGCAGTCTGAATGAGAAACATATGCAGGAAAGGCGTTGCCGGGCGGGAACGACGTCGTGGGCCGAAACCACGTGGGAGAAAGCGGCGGGAAGAAACGGAGACGGGAAAAGGCGCGGACGGGCCCGAAAGCACGTCGGCCGCCATTAATGGTAGCTCGAGCTCCTGCAAGAACAACAAGGCCGATCACAGGCCCCACAAATGAGTCAGCTCGTTGAGTGCACTCTGCACCGTCTAGATAGAGAATGGCCTACGACCTATCCTCGTCCACCGCAAACGGATATATTTAGGAGGGAGGGAGGGGGTTGTTGGAGTTGCCCTGGTGTCCTACCACTGGACTTGAGCCCTGTTGGTACTAGAAAAAGAAAATGCCCTAAGGTACGAAATGCTGCAATGTTTTACCTTGGAGTAGTGCGTGTAAAACAAAACCGAGAGGCGGGAATAGTGATCTGGGTGCCTCTCAAGTTAAAACACTAATTTGACCAACAAAACACAAATCATATGTCATGCAAGTTGTACTAAATCAACGATACTTATGGATCGGAGGGGGTAATATTTATGAAATAGCACATGTATTATTATTTTGCAAAAAATCCACCAATCTATTATCAATATTAGTACACAAAACACTAAAAGTAATAAAAACTTAAAATAGGTATATGGACCACCTAGCGATGCTTACAAACACTAGCGCGAGCCGAAGGCACGCTGCCATCATCGCCCCTTGAAAGTGCATCTGTGCCCCCATCTATGATTTTGGTAATTAGTGACAATCTCTACTCTTGAACTATTTGTTGATTTAAAGGTTGAGGAATGAAGAAACGAGGAAGAATAAGCAATGACTAAGAAAATATTCAATGCTCATCTGAGATTTGAGCCTATTGGAAGCATGTCTTGAAAAAGAAGATAGAGTGAGTTTTCTTGCATTACTCCAAGACATCATGTTGACGAAATAAAATGATTGATGACTGCAAGTACACAGATCGATTGTAGCTAGTTTCTAAATAAGAGTATCGAACCCATAGAGAGCTATTTGTTTAAGATCTTTATGCCCCTCGTCACTGTCTACCAAAGGATAATTGTAAGCCACCTTTGATTTCAAGTAAAGGGTGTTTGAAAGGTTTTGGTTGAATGCAAAAAAGCAATTAAAACAAGTAAAAGAAAACAAGTAACAAAAGCGTTTGTAAAGGTGGTTGAACTCAATAAGGCTAAAGCGTTCTCGGGGATGTAGGATACACCACTAGCATGTTGTAATTAATCATAATTAGAATAACCTATTTCTTATGTCATGACATGTGTGAAGAGAGCTCTGTAATAAGATATTCACTATATGGCTCGTAGGCAGTCACTTCGTTGAGCCAAGAATGAGGTCATCTCTAATAACCACTGCGATATCTGAGAGCAGTCACCCATACAGACCGCAATTAAGGGTCTTCCCGTGGATATCGTAATTAGCTTAGTAAATCTCTTTTTATTCCTCCTTCGACCGTGCAGGTTGCTAGCCGGCGCTTCTAGTCACAATAGCTCCGGACACACTTCCAAACATGACCAAAGGATTTCACCCTTTTTCTTAGACCCGAAAGAAAATGATATGTGACCGACTACACATACCATCTAAGAGAGAGAGAGATCAAACACACATCATAGATCAATAGACCATGGACACACATGTAATATATCATCTTTATTTCATTTCATAATATTGCTAGGGTTTCTCTATCTCCCCAAGAATGAAGGAGACTACTCACACATGGAAGCAATCAACAACATCATCATAATCAAATAGATGGATAAAAGTACGGGGATGAATCTAGTGCAAACTACAATTAAATCTGGAATTACAACAAGATCTAATGAATGGAAGATGGGGGTAGTAGTGGTGATGGTGATGGATCGCTTGATGATGAAGGGGATGATGCGATATCCTCTAATGATCCGTGAAGCAACAAGGATTTACCCTTCTCCAAGTTCCTCCTCCAGATCCCTTTCTAGTATGGTTTTTCATGGCTGGAAGTTTCTGTGTATGTCAGTTCTCCGATCCGTCTTCGCGAGATGAAATTATTTGACGAGGCGGTCACACTGCCACATGATACGGGAGGGCTCCGCCCGTACCAGTGGTCGTTAAGACCCATGTGTCCTCCAATACGTGTGCAAATCTCCTAGGTGCAAAGATAAATTAATTAAATGACTTTTATCACCTAAAAGAATCATATTACAACATAATATGATAGTTCCAATTGATATGTTCATAAGAGACTTAGTAATTCGGGATCCTGTTGAGACAAGGACAAAAGGTGTGCGCAAACGTAGTAAAATACCAAAAACCCTACTCTAATTATGCAAAAACAAAAGGTAAATATGCTTCAATTTTGGACTCATCAACTCCCTCAAGCTAGACTCTTGCTCGTCCCCGAGCAAGATGGTGGCTTATGGACAAGATCATCATGTTCATGAGGCACGATACGTTACAGTAAATGAGGCAAACATTGAAACAAGAGTACAATATCAGATGTAGAGTTACATCGGGAGTTTTATCACACCTTTAAACATCACATGACTTAGAGGCTTCCACACCTTTTTGTATCAATGAAGTTATAAGAAGCTTTTAGTGATTAAACATATTATATAATCATAAGGTTAGATTGGTTGATCACTTGATTTGAGTAATGAAGATTCATGATCATTCTTTTTTTCTCTTTTCAAGCTTGTACTTTTCTTTTGCCTTGAAATTCTCTTGATATCTAACCTTTTATCTCTCTTCTCTTCTCCTTCTATTTTTTATATATAGCAGAGATACTTGATCATGCACATTAATTTTTATAGCTCTTGTAAACTCAAACCTATCACTATAATATGCTACCAAGATTTTTCTTCTCATGATTTAATCAATACTTTTATTGGTGTGGAAGACCCTAAAATCATAACAGTTGTACAAGTATCATAACACTCAACCTAATTCAATCATCTAATATAATAGTCATGAATCAAAAGATTACTTCAAATATCATAAAGTCTCGAAACTCAATAGATACAATTCGTTCCTTGAACAGAAGGGGGGCTTGAAGATGATACAACTAATACAAATTCTTGAATTAAAACCTAACATGCATGTGGTAAAGTAAACATGCCAAAATTATAAGACAGATTACAAGGTGTTATAGATCTCCCCTAAGCTTGAGATCAATCCGGTGGGATAAAATAATCCCTTGCGATTATTCGATACCGTGACTTTCTTCATGGTGAAGGAGTTCTATTGGAGACAGATGCATGAAGTTTCTTGTTTGTCTCCTCTAGGGCATATGCGATGAAGACTCTTCTGCAGATTTGAACACAAGTGGAACATCCCTTCAACGACCCTGATTAGCACGTCATTGAGTACCTTCTTGCTTTCAAGATCTAAGAGGCCATTTGCGCACAATCTCCCAATGGAGGAGTTCTTCCTTCTGATCCTTCTCTATCTTGCGAAGATGATGTTTAGTTTGTGGAACGTGTGGGATGATGGGCATGTCCAGAAGGTTGAACCCCCAATCTTCTTGTGGCTTCACGCTCATGTGCGTGTTCATGGTAATCTTCTTTGTTGTAGAAGTGTGTGTTGTAGTCTCCTAATAAGTTCCTGCATCAGGCCGGTTAGATTCTTACGCTTGGGTGAAGATTAGTTGGTGGCGATGAACTTGAGTGACTCCGTGCACCCCTTTCCATGGGATTTCTTTGCTTCTTATTCATCCTTAGGCTTCACCATAGCCAGATAATCCGACTGCTTCCATCCTCTCTTCATTTGCTCCATGAAGGTCTCCAATTCCTCCTCCTCCTCATCATTATCAGAGTCATAAGCATACCTCTTATTCTTCGGGCTTAGGCCTTGAGATTCATGGTTATCTGCTTCAATGGAGGAAGTCTGGAAATTATCCCAAGAAGAAGCCATGAGGTCTAGATGTTTGCCTTTGCCTGGAACTGGGTATCACATCAAGTATATTGGATCTATTGATATAAGAGGGAGGAAGACCTCTGGTGAGGCTTATTAAGGGTCAGGAACAAGGAAAACTTGTACTGGAAGAAAAATGGTCGACCAAGAAAAGAATCCTAACAAATAAGAAAATAAATAAGAGAAAAAAAGGAAGAAAATGAAACTGTAACGACCATTAGTACGGGCAGACGTCCGTATGGCGCGCCAGTACTAGGTATTTTTCCAAAACTCGACTTTTTTACATCGATAAGAAATCAACCGACTAAGTGGTATGGGTGGGACCCACCTGTATGGTCTGACCGTACTGGTGATTATTGACTTTGTTCATTTTTTTGACAAGTAATAAACCAAACAAATGAGAGAACACAGGCAGGTAACGACCTACCGTACAATCGGGTGCGCCCGTACGCTGTGTTCATACCGAAACTCTTAAAAACGGGACAGGGGTACTGACCGTTTAATGAGCAGTGGTATGGGCAGGTCCGGTCGTACCATCCGCTCGTACCAGACTCATAAAACTGGCAGTAACTTCGAAATAACACCAAGAAACCAAAAATACGAATAGAAATGTCAAACAATCATCCAGAACAAAGATAAATCAAGATTTCAAATATCTTGTTCATCTAGAGAAAATGAGTTTACTTGGGTACCTTCGTCTCCTTTTAATTCTTGAATCAACCTTTTCTTTTTACCTTTGAACAAGGTTGGTCGCAAGAGATTGCTAAAACCATTGCAAAGAGAAATTGAATTTTTTCTTTTAGGAGTTGTAGTCCCTGAGGGTATGCAGATGGATGACACGTCTCCAGGTGGTTCGATTTCTTGAATGTCCATGGATGCTTCCTCTAGTTCTTCCTTTCTTTGGAGAATCTGTAAATCAAATTCTTGTATAAGTAAAGTCCAACTGATCATCCTTGGCTTAACGTCAGTCCTTTCAAGTATTTCTTTCAAGCCAATACAATCAGTATGCACTCTTACCTTAGAGTCAATAATATAAGGTCTAAATTTATCGCAGGAGAAACCTACAGTGAAAATTCCTTTTCTGCCATAGGGTAATTCTTTTAGGCGCCATTTAAGGTGCGACTAGCATGATGAATGATATTGAGTTCATCACCATCATACTGGCAAAGAATTTCTCCAATAGCTTCGTGTCTAACCTCATAGAATAGCTCGAAAGGTTTCTTCCAATTAGGCGATTTTATAACAGGAGCTTCAAGAAGGGCTTGCTTTAATATGTTGAAAGCAGTAAGATAGTTTTCATCAAAATTAAAAGAAACATACTTTTTTAGAAGGTTGGTTAGTGGTCTAGCAGTTTTTGAGAAGTTTTCAATGAACCTTCTATAAAATCAAGCATGTCCTAAGAAACTCCTAATACCTTTTATATCTAGAGGAGGGGAAGCCTTTCTATTGCTTCAATCTTTTCTTTATCAACTTCTATATCCTTACTTGAAATTTTGTGACCAAGCACTACCTTCTTGAACCATAAAATGACATTTTCCCAATTCAAGACTAGGTTAGTATCTTCACATCTCTGCAAAACTTTATGAAGGTTATGGAGACAATGATTAAATGAAGTTCCATAAATAGAAAAATCGTCCATGAATACTTCCATAATACTTTCAACATAATCAGAAAATATAGCAGACATACACCTTTGGAAGGTGGCAGGGGCATTGCAAAGACCAAAAGGCATACGGCGATAAGCATATAAGCCGAAAGTACAAGTGAAGGTTGTTTTTAGTTGGTCATCAGGGTGAACAACAATTTGAGAAAAACCAGAATAACCATCTAGGTAGCAAAAATGAGAATGCATAGCAAGCCTCTCTAAAGTTTGATCTATAAACGGTAAAGGATAATGATCCTTTCTGGTTTCCTTATTAAGTTTTCTATAATCGACACACATCCTGTGACCAATAACGGTTCTAGTAGGTACCATCTCATTGTGTTTGTTTTGAACAACAGTAAATCCTCCTTTCTTAGGAACACAATGAACATGACTTACCCAATCACTTTCCTCCACATGAAAGATGATTCCTACATCTAATAAACATATTACTTTCTTCCTTACCTCTTCTTCCATGTGAGGTTTAGGTCGCCTCTGAAAATCTGCAACCAGTTGAAGGCTCCTTCTTCCATAAATATTCTATGAGTGGCTATTGAGGGACTAATCCCTTTCAAGTTGCTCATCGAATACATAAGAGCATTCCGATGCATCCAGAGAACCATCATCATTCATCAAGTTTTCCTCCTCTTTTTCTTAAGGTTAGAACTTACAATAAAAGGGAAATTATTAGTTTCATCAAGAAACCTATATTGTAATTCCTTTGGTAGGGTTTTGAGAGTAGGAGATGGAGGTGCCTCATCCCCTTTCCTTATAGGTTCTTCACAATTTTGATTCATCTTGGGATCCACCTCAGGTGTGGAGTCAATATAATTATTTATTTCCATCTTTTCTATGTCTTGGGAATACTATTATTAACGACTAAACTCCTTGCTAAATCATCACCGAGAGTTTCAATAACTAATGAGGCAAGACTAATGATATTACCTTCCTCTTCTTGCCCATACTCATATTCGTCCAAATCCTCGATAGCCGGCTTATGGTGGAATTTAGAAAAATGAAAGTCCATTTTCTCTTCACCAAACTTGAGAGAGACAGTTTCTCTCTTGTAGTCAATGTTCGCTTCTACGGTGTTCAAGAAAGTTCTTCCAAAAATAATTGGACAATAAACATCAGTAGGCATATCAACAAGTACAAAGTCAATGGGGTACTTATATGATCCAATACAAATTGGGACATCTCTAATTATTCCCATAGGAACTCTGAGTATTTTATCTGCAAGCATTATTGTCATATTAGTATCCTCTAATTCAGCTAGGGCTAGTTCATTTTGGATTTTCAGATAAAAATTATAGGGGATTATGTTAATAGCTGTTCCAATATCACAGAGGCCATAATAAGAAGATCCACCAAAAGTACAAGGGAGAATAGGTTTACCAACTTATTTATCTTTAACCTTTCCTTCAACAAATTGTGAAGCTTCGGTATCTAGCTCTATCACGTTGCAATGTGCAAACATGGTTAGGATATCTTATTTCATTGGTTCCCTGGTCTCCTGCATACTTACTTTGTTAGTTTTTCTTGCTTGTGCCTCATCTTCTACCATCTTGAGGAACATTCTTTCTTCTTCACATTGATCTTTGAGCTGCTGGGCCATCATATGTTTTCTCGAGGTCCTTGGAAAAGGAAGGGGTTCAACATATGGGGGTATCTCTCTTAATGGCTCTATATAAGCTGCAATTATTGAATCAACATCTTCAACTTGCTCAGGTGGGGAAATATATTGAAGCTAATCTTTTTTAGGAGCTTCATTGTGTTCTGTAAAAGACTGAAGGATTTGCAAAATAATGTCATTATCAAGTTTAAGTTCATTAGAAGTTTTTCTTACCTTACCGGATTCCTTATAAGCATTGAGACAATCATATTCAATTTCTATACCTCCTTCGCCGCCTAAATCAAACCCCCAAGTTTCTCTATTGCGATGAATATGTTCTAGGAGTTCCCAAGATTTAGTTATAGTTAGCTCCATAAAAGAGCCTCCGAAATTTGTGTCTAGCTCATGTTTAATTTCTTGATTAAGTCCCTCATAGAAAATATGTAAATCATACCATTTAGGTAAATCACGGTGAGGACATTTATTAAGTATGGACTTATACCTTTTGAAAGCCCTTACCAAGCCTTCACCTGGGCGGTTTTTGAAGTTTGTGATCGCCCTTCTTACCTCAGCTGTCTTTACCTTGGGAAAGAATCGAAATATGAATTCTCCTTTGATTTTTTCCCAAGTATCAATTTTCTCTGCAGACCAAATTCTATACCAAGCTAAAGCAGTGTTGGTTAGAGATTGGATAAACAATTTAAGTTTCAATTCGTCAACAGAATAGCCTCTCAATTTAAGTGTCCAACATAACTCGTAAAATGCATTAAATGATTGTAAGTATCCTCATCTAGATCAACTCCTGCAAAAGTTTTCTCTTTAATAATAGCAATAAAGTGAGGGTTTAACCTCGTATTATAGTTCGCTCCCACTCGGGAATTCTTTGACAAGTCCTCTATTGAACTTCCCGAGGTGTTTAACTGCATCGAGCTGATTCATCAGTCCGAGTGGAGTCATGGTGCTTACCTGAAACTGGTAAACAACTTTAGTAAAACAATTAGTAGAATAAGCAACTAAGAATAAAGACCAAAAGTGCTTAGATCCCTAGCAACAAAGCCAGAAACTAGCTTGATGACTGCAAATGCACAAATCGATTGTAGCTAGTTTCAAAATAAGAGTATCGAACTCACAAAGAGATATTTCGTTAAGGTCTTTATGCCCCTCGTCACTGTCTACCAAAGGATACTTGTAAGTCACCTTTGATTTCAAGTAAAGGGTGTTTGAAAGGTTTTTTGGTTGAATGCAGAAAAGTAATTAAAACAAGTAAAAGAAAACAAGTAACAAAAGCATTTGGAAAGGTGTTGAACTCAATAAGGCTAAAAGAATTCTCGGGATGTAGGATACACCACTAGAATGTTGTAATTAATCATAATTAGGATAACCTATTTCTTATGTCATGACATGTGTGGAGAGAGCTCCATAATAAGATGTTCACTACAAGGCTCATAGACAGTCACTTTGTTGAGCCAAGAATGAGGTCATCTATAAATAACCATCACGATGTCTGAGAGCAGTCACCCATACAGACCACCGCAATTAAGGGTCTCCCTATGGATATCATAATTAGCTTAGTGAATCTCTCTCTATTCCTCCTTTTTGACCGTGCAGGTTGCTAGCCGGTGCTTCTAGTCACAATAGCTCCGGGCACACTTCCAAACACGTCCAAAGGATTTCACCCCTTTCCTTAGTCCCGAAGGCAAATGATATGTGGCCGACTACACACACCATCTAGAGAGAGAGAGAGATCAAACACACATCATAGATCAATAGATCATGGACACAAGTAATAGATCATCTTTATTTCATTTCATAATATTGCTAGGGTTTCTCCATCTCCCCAAGAGCGAAGGAAACTACTCACACATGGAAGCAATCAACAACATCATCATAATCAAATGGATGGATAAAAGTACGGGGATGAATCTAGTGGAAACCATAAATGAATCTAGAATTACAATAAGATCTAATGAATGGAAGATGGGGGTAGTAGTGGTGATGGTGATGTAGCGGTTGATGATGAAAGGGATGATGCGATGTCCTCCAATGATCCATGAAGCAGCAAGGATTTTCCCTTCTCCAAGTTCCTCATCCAGATCCCTTTTTAGTGTCGTTTTTCGTGGCTGAAAGTTTCTATGTATGTCAGATCTCTGATCTGTCTTCACGAGGTGAAAGTATTTGACGAGGCAGTCACCCCGCCACATGGTACAGGCGGATGGTACGGGCGGGCTCCACCCGTACCAGTGGTCATTAAGACCCATGTGTCCTCCAATGCGTGTGAAAATCTCCCAGGTGCAAAGATACATCAATTAAATGACTCTTATCACCTAAAAATATCATATTACAACATAATATGATAGTTCCAATGATATATTCGTAAGAGTCTTAGTAATTCAGGATCATGTTGAAACAAGGACAAAAGGTGTGCGCAAATGCAGTAAAATACCAAAAACCCTACTCTACTTATGCAAAAAACAAAAGGTAAATATGCTTCAATTTTGGACTCATCAATGATTCATGGTTGATCAAGGTGAAGTGCAAAGAATTGATTCAAGATGGATCAACACACAAAGAATATATGAAGTGCAAGTTCAAGATTAGCTATATCAAGAAGATCATATGCTTGAAGCTTGCCATCCTCAAAGATCATGGATAGCACTACAACACGAATGTCGGGATCTGGCGCTTATAGACACTAAAGGACACACCTAATCATCGCATTCGCACTGGCACGACAAAAAAAGCTGCCTGAGATATCTACGTCGGGGATAGTGCATTGATGACCCACAAGTATAGGGGGTGTATTGCAGTATTTTTGATAAGTAAGAGTGTCGAACCCAATGAGAAGCATAAGGTGTTGACAAGTGGTTTGGATCACGAATTATCTATAAATACTTAGCAAACGGATTTTTAGGGTTTTTTGATAATGCAGATAAATAAAGTGCGAGTAAATAAAAGACAATAATAATAATTGCAGCAAGTGGCCCAATCCTTTCTTTAGAAAAGGACAAGCCGGTTGTATTACTTAAGATGACCAAACGTTCTCAAGGACACATGGGAATATTGTCAAGTGCTTTCGCTTCATATAGTTGATTAATCTTCTTTGGTTGGATAAGTGTTGTGTGGGTGAACCTATGATAATGTACTAACCTTCCTAGGACTAATACATACTTGTGATTATACCCCTTGCAAGCATCCGCAACTACAAGAAAGTAATTAAGATAAAAACCTAACCATAGCCTTAAACTCTGAGATCCTACACTCTCTTATGCAAAGGTTTCCTAACGGGGGTTCATGTTTCTGTCACTCGGGCAACCCCATGATTAGTAGCCAAATACACAATGCATTCCCCTAGGCCCATAAAGGTGAAGTATCATGTAGTCGACATTCACATGACACCACTAGAAGAATAGCACCACAACTTAAATATCAAACCATTAAATCTTTCTCAAAACAATTCCACTACTAACAACATGACTTCTCCCATGTCCTCAAGAACTAAACAAATTACTCACAAGACATCATATGGATCAAGATCAGAGATGAAATAATGATAAGTAACAATCTGAACATGAACAATAATTCAATGGTTCCACTCAATAGCATTAACTACAACAAGTAATCAACACCGGGAAAGTTTCCCCTAAGAACTATGCAATATTCAACCCAATTGTTATAGCGGTACAGAGTGGTGGTGATAGTGCCAGTGGAGATGACGATGATGATAATCCCGATGAAGTGTAGCTTTATGACGATGTTGAGGCGACGATCTCCCCTCTCCGGGAAGGAATTTCCCCGACAGATTTCTGCCTACCGGAGAGCTCTTTCTCTCTCTATAGTTTCCGCCCCGCAGAGGCGGTGAAACCTTGCTGTGGTCGCTCCCCTGAGTCTTAGGGTTTTGAGGGGATTATATACGCCAAAGGGCAATGCCATAGGTGGGCCAGGGTGGCCACACCACCTGGTGGCGCGGCCAGGGGTGGCCCGCACCAGGGGTTGGTGTGGGCCCCCTGTGGCCCATCTGCACTCCTCCTTCTGGCCTCCTTCGTCTTCTAGAAAAATAAGAATTTCCGTATATTTTCTGGGATTTTCTGATCTTCACCAATATTGCATCTGGATAGTGCTTTTTCCATCAGAATCCTGACTCTAGTGGTTCATCCTCCAAAAGTCATCAATCATGCAAAAATAAATGAAATAACATAAGTATCATCTCTTAATATGAAATATATCAATGAATAACAGTAAATTATGATATAAAATAGTGATGCAAAATGGACGTATCAACTCCCCCCAAGCTTAGACCTTGCTTATCCCTAAGCAAAAATTGAGCTCAATAAACATGACCACATGTTTATGGAGTGAAGTGTTGATAAAGAGAACACGGACAAGAAGCATCACATTCATTAATACACAAATCATAATAGAAAACAACTCGCTATTATATAACTTAACTTGCAATGAGTAAAGGAAACACAATAAAGATACACAAAGTAAATCATAATTGGTAGTGGCAAACTTTGTTCTTGGTCAGAGAACGGTTAACAAATTGCAGGAGTCAAACATAATGGGGTTTTCAATGATAGCTTTCAAAGTAATATTCATTCAGATAAGAGTAGTGTGCAAAACAAGGAACATAAGAAACATGATTGAATAAATCATCATATGAATGATTGAATCACAACAACTCAAATACTTGCTTAAGATAGAAAGGAATAGGTTTACTGACTCAACTAAAAAGTAAAAGATAGGCCCTTCGCAGAGGGAAGCAGGGATTTCAAGTTTCATAAAGAGTCTCCAAAAATTATGGTACTTATTAGCTTTTAGCTCTCATTGTCCTATCATAAACATCTTGAGGTGATTAAGGTTAAAGTGACACAAATATGAGGATATGCTTGACAAGTTATAAGTTAAAAATCTCATGCCCCTTGCTTACGAGTATCGAACCTCATGCTACTCAACTTTAGTCACAAGTAAGTTCTTGTCATTGTAAGTACATGTGTATCATAGAGAACCGCCAAAGGGTACCCCTTGCCCCATGACACAGGAGCTTTCCCATATCAAAATGACAAGGCAACAGACAATGATCATCTCGGTGATGTTTTTATTTGCTATTTGCATAGGTTTTTATTGAGGATGCTTCATAGAATGTTCACTATGGTTATGCTGCAAGTTTCCACCATGATTAGGCATGGCTTAGGCTAGCCGCCCAAGCGTTTCTCTAACACATATACAAACTCCATGAGCTTACTAGCTCCCCTTTTATTTCACACCACCGGTATCCATAAACAAAAGAACATGATATCAACTGAATAATAAGTGCAATGTTGAAAGCGTTCCCCATTGTAACATGGTTCTGCTAATTCACAAGTTATAAAGTGTAAGCATATAAGCAACATAGATGGACACAATGGTTCAAGTTTATTAAGTGCAAGGAAATAAAGTGTGCCATCAAGTTTGTGGGAGATTTAATCACCAATTTTCACATAACAAAAGTTTAATTTGGAAGGTAGATAAAAACATGAATATACTTGGAATAGCAATAATGCTAATAGGTAGGTATGGTGGACACAAATGGCACATGTTTTAGTTTAAGGATTGGATGCATGAGAAGCATTCCCTCTCAGTACAGGTTTTTGGCTAGCAAGGCTGGGTAGCAAGCATAAGAGTTAAAGGAAACAAACAAACATACAAGTGATAGAAGCAATCATGCAATCTTCCTTGGAAACACAAAATATCTTAACTAGAGAATACTAAGCTTATGAGCCAAACAAGAAAGAAAGATAATGAAATTATATTTCTAAAAGTACTTTTTTCTTTTCCATTCAATTCTCCAATAGTGTTGCTACTAACCAGAGCTAGGTTTGCCAAAACCAACTAAACTTACTTAATGATCCCAAAGTGATACCAATACTAACAACAAGATCAATCATATAACAGAAATTGCAAACTAAAATAAGGTGTGCAAAAAGTAAATGATAGAAATTCTCATTAATATTCCATAACGGCAACTCACACCAAGGGATACATAGATAACTAACTAGAGGAAAGATACTTCCACAATGCAAACCATCATATATGATAACTTCTATATTCATGATATGACTCTACTAAAAAGGTAAAAAGATGAAAGATAATGATGTGATACCGCGACACTCCCCCAAGCTTGGAACAAACCAAGGGGATGCCAAAACCTGATGACAAATTACTCCTTCGGAGGTGGTGGTGTTCTTGTGATAAGCTTTTCAATCAATTTCTTCAAATCCTCAATCTTGAAGGTGAGAGTACGAATCAACTCCGAATTTTGCTCGATGCGGTTCATGATCATGTCGGATTGTGAATCCCAGCCCTTGTGATTCTTTCCCCACTCTTCCTCCTTAAAGTGTTCTTTTCCTGCATGGTTAGAACGAGGCATATCCCAATTGGAGGGTAATTTTTTCTTAGGCATCTTTTGGAACTGCTGCTCATGTATAAGGGTATGGAAGGGATTCTTGTCGTGTGGGGGAAGCGACCGTGGAGCCAAGCAAAGATGCGGAACCATCCCTCCAGTGGACATCCGTGCAGTCCTTTTGAGCTTGACAGGACGTGCCATCACTCCAATGCTTGCAATGGTGGTGCTAGTGAACGGGTGCTGGTCTTCCTTCACTTCCTCTTCAACTTAACCCTTGATCTCCTCCTCCTGATTGAGGTCTTGGATATCATCTTCTATAGCTTCTTGCCCTTATCGTTGGTGGAGACCATCGTGCTTCTAAATTTGAGAATAGTTCCTGATAGAAACAGATCAAAACGAAAACATGATGAGAACATGATATACGGACCTCGGGGGATCTAGTGGATTATATATTACAAAGTTTAACAACAAAAGGAAGGTACTGGGAGAGAATGGGTCAGAGACGGGCTCCGGGGTGGCCACACCCCTGGTGGTGCGTCCAGGTGGGCTCGCGCCACGGGGTGGTGTGAGCCCCCGGGCTCCGTTTCCATCCCTATTTCAACTCATTATCTTCCATGTTAGATAAAAACTGCAAACATATAGATTGAAAAGTTTTTCACGGATCTTTTCTTACTGTAACTGTTATCTATTCGAAAACGGACTCTGCAGGTCTCTGAATTTGGTCTTTAATAAATTCTTTCGAAGTCACCACTTGAATAACATCAATATCTTTATTGTAAGAATCACCAACAATTAATGTTTGAGTCTTTGACCATTCACCATCTCATTATATCATTCTCTCCTAACACTTGAAAATTCCTTTCATACAAAACTTCACACAATCTTCATTAGCAACATTAGTGCATGCAAGATAATAAACCTTCAGGTTCAATTTCAACTGAAGTCCATCAAAACATAAGCTACTATAGCAACTCCTTTCGAAATCCCAAAAGAATTCAAAAAGAAAATCGACTTAAGAGGCAAATGCAAAATGGCAAAAAACTGTCAAAACAGACCAGCAGGTAAAGATCAATTTTTTTTCGAAAATCTTACGTTGCTCAGATCAAAAAGTGCAAAAGTAATGAGAGTTAAATAATAACCTGGGGCATGCACACAAAAAATTACAGGTCAGTACGATGTTCTGGGATTTTTCACGATTTTTTACAGTGAAGCACAAAAATCTGTTTTGGGACAACAACTTCCCAAAATCTTACTTCTCTCTCATTAGAGGCTGATCTTGACACAAAAACCAAACAAAAAGGATAAGGCGAGGTTATTACAAAATCAATAACTTCCAAGACTCAAATTAACAAAAATAAACTAAAAGCAAAAATATAATGCGTTGTCTCCCAAAAAACTCTTTCTTTATAGCCATTAAGATAGGCATGATAATTTTAATAATGCTCACATAAAAATATGAATTGGAGTAAAATAGAGCATCAAGAAGCAAATATACACATATTTAAGTCTAACCCACTTCCTATGCAAGGGAATTTTGTAAGAAAATAAATTATTGAAACCAGAAGCTACTAGCAAGGAAACTTAATATTATTGAGATACATAAATTTTTTTTCCTTCTCTCATAATAACTTTCAGCATCATGAATAAATTTAACGATATAACCATCACATGAACCATAGTAGAAATGATCAATTATTCTGACAGAAAACACAGGGATACTAGCTTTCCTAGTTCCACTAGGATGTGAAACAATATTAGAAGTATCCTTACAAAGGATAATGTGCCCATCTTCTACATTTTTAGTGACAAAGTCTTTCATATTTTCTACTGTAAGTTCAACATCTATTTGTTCATCGGGTTCTAGAGCTTTCTTTGTACTTTTGTTAACCATACTAGCTATCATAGAATGTTCCTTTACCTTAACAGGGAAAGGTATTTTCTCGATGTAAGGTTGAGGTAAAATATGATCAGCAGTATAAACTTTAGTATTTCTAGCAGGAACATAATTAACAATATCTTTATATGGCTCATGATACTTGTTCAATTTCTTTTTAGGAATTTCAATATAAGAGGCAAAGGCCTTAAAACAATTTGCAATACTTTGAGAATCAAGACCATAAGCAACACTAATATTATGAAAGTCATTAGTTCCCATAAAAGATTTAATGCATTCATAATCATAATTTATACCTGACTTTCTTCCTTTATCATTCTCCCATGCTTTAGCATTGTCTTGAATACGATCTAGAAGATCCCATTTAGCTTCTTCTTCCATACATGTAAATGATCCAGCACAAGAAGCATCCAGTAGATCCTTATCATGAAGAGAAAGCCTTGCATAAAAGTTATTGATAATAATATTATTAGGTATCTCATGAATAGGACATTTGAGCATTAGTAACTTCAATATCCCCCAATCTTGGGTGGTACTCTATCCATCATGAGGCCAAAATTTATATATTTGATTCCGATCTTTATGAATCTCACTAAGAGGATAAAATTTGGAATAAAAGAGAGGTACAATTTCCACCCATTCAAGATATTGACCATTCTTCAGCAGCTTATACCATTCCTCAGCTCTTCCCTTCAATGATATAGAGAATAACTTTTTGTTAACTTGATCTATTGTAATATCCGCACACTTGAACAATCTGCATAATTCATGTATAAAAAGCAAATGATCACCGAGATGGACAGTTCCATCTCCAAAATAGTAGTTATCCATAACACGATCAACAATTTTTGTAGGTATTTTAAAAGTATCAATTTTAGCAGGTGGTGGTTCATCTACTACCTTAGTAATGGTAGTAGCATTCCAAAATAAGAAACTAAGTGAACTATCCATATTGAGAATAAAGTAACAAATAGAAATAAATAATACTCACAGTAGAAGTTTCCTTTACCAGTTCCACTCTTCAATAGCGCTTCACTCCCCGGCAACGGCGCTAGAAAATAGTCTTGATGACCCACAAGTATAGGGGGTGTATCGCAGTATTTTCGACAAGTAAGAGTGTTGAACCCAACGAGGAGCGGAAGGTGTTGACAAGTGGTTTGGATCAGGAATTCTCTGTAAATACTTAGCAAACGGATTTTTAGGGGTTTTTGATAATGCAGATAAATAAAGTGCGAGTAAATAAAAGACAATAATAATAATTGTAGCAAGTGGCCCAATCCTTTCTTTAGCAAAGGACAAGCTGGTTGTATTACTTAAGATGACCAAACATTCTCAAGGACACATGTGAATATTGTCAAGTGCTTTCGCTTCATATAGTTGATTAATCTTCTTTGGTTGGATAAGTGTTTTGTGGGTGAACCTATGCTAATGTACTGACCTTCCTAGGACTAATACATACTTGTGATTATACCCCTTGCAAGCATCCGCAACTACAAGAAAGTAATTAAGATAAAAACCTAACCACAGCCTTAAACTCTGAGATCCTACACTCCCTTATGCAAAGGTTTCCTAACAGGGGTTCAGGTTTCTGTCACTCCGGCAACCCCACGATTAGTAGCCAAATACACAATGCATTCCCCTAGGCCCATAAAGGTGAAGTATCATGTAGTTGACATTCACATGACACCACTAGAAGAATAGCACCACAACTTAAATATCAAACCATTAAATCTTTCTCAACACAATTCCACTACTAACAACATGACTTATCCCATGTCCTCAAGAACTAAACGAACTACTCACGAGACATCATATGGATCAAGATTAGAGATGAAATAATGATAAGTAACAATCTGAATATGAACAATAATTCAATGGTTCCACTCAATAGCATCAACTATAACAAGTAATCAACATCGGGAAAGTTTCCCCTAAGAACTATGCAAGATTCAACCCAATTGTTTCAGAGGTACGGAGTGGTGGTGATGGTGCTGGTGGAGATGACAATGATGATGATCCCTATGAAGTCTACCTTCATGACAATGTTGATGGCGATGATCTCCCCTCTTCGGGAAGGAATTTCCATGGCAGATTTCCGCCTACCGGAGAGCTCTTTCTCTCTCTTTAGTTTCCGCCCCACAGAGGCGGCGAAACATTTCTGTGGTCGCTCCCCCGAGTCTTAGGGTTTCGAGGGGATTATATACGCCAAAGGGAGATGGCAGAGGTGGGCCAGGGTGGCCACACCACCTGGTGGCACGACCAGGGGTGGCCCGTGCCAGGGGGTGGTGTGGGCCCCTGTGACCCATCTACACTCCTCCTTCTGGCCTCCTTCGTCTTCTAGAAAAATAGGATTTTCCGTATATTTTCTAAAATTTTCTGATCTTCGCCAATATGTCATCTGGATAGTGCTTTTTCCATCAGAATACTGACTCTAGTGGTTCATCCTCCAAAAGTCATCAATCATGCAAAAATAGATGAAATAACATAAGTATCATCTCTTAATATGAAATATATCAATGAATAACAGTAAATTATGATATAAAATAGTGATGCAAAATGGATGTATCATGCATCGCCAGGTAGAGGCATCGTCCGCCGACTAAACTCCCTAACCGACATCCACTATAGTTCTCGGCCTATCAGGTTGCTAGTCGAAACACCCCCTTTTAATATTTGAGCACCTCACACACTCCATATATAAATATAGCTACCATAGGAAGTAGGGTATTTACTGGATCATCACCTGGGGCCTGAACCTTTATAAATCTTGCATACCTTCAGGTTGTTAGCCCATCGGACCATGTTCACAAGCCCTTATACCTACAAATCTATTATCTGGAAATTGAAACCCCGACACAATGATTTCTCGGTAACAAGTATCTCTTATTTTTCATGCACACATATCTTGCTTTTAACCTCTTATAAGTTTCATCTTGACATGAAATTTTGTATTTGGAATTATTGTGGTCCTTGTTTTGGTCTTAAACAAAACTCTTTATTGCAAATGTGAGCAAATTGAGATGAGTGCATATAATGGAAACTATACAAAATCATGCTCATGATTCACAAATATCAAATATGTCAATCTAGCAATTTTATTGCCTATATTTTTCTCAAATGCTCTCATGTGCAATATTGATGAATTTGCAAAGTTGAATTTTCTTTGTGATACGTGTGGCCTTTCTCAATGCATTCCAACTATCCATGTTTCCTTTGTTGATAGTTGTGATGTATTTCATGTGTTGGTGTTTGGAGCTCATTAATGTGCAATAAGATAAAATTTAGCCTTTGACCATGCCTTCAAGTAAAAATCTTATTAGTATATTGTATGACTTCTTTTGGATGTGTTCTTCCCTTCTTTAGTAGCTATTATATGTGTACATGCTTCTATGTGGTTATATATCTTCATGATTGTCTTCCACCTAAAAACTTATACACATGATATTAGTTACTCATTTAGTTGATATTCCAATTCCTTGGAGACCACCTTTTATTTCATTTGATTTTTTGGTGGCTCTCAAAATAATTTTTCAGTGAGTGGTTGTCTCATTCATTTGCATGTTAGGTCACTCATATTTGATCTCTGATGCCTTGTGTTGTTAAATGAGTTTGAGGGAGTGAGGATTCCATGCTTATGCACATTGTTTGCAAATGCAGTTATTATAATCGATGCATAATCCTTGGGGACCTTCCCTAATTTATTTAATAATGCTCATTTGCTTTCTTGCATGTATTTTGTGTCTTAAATGTTTGTGGGGGAGTGAGGATTCCATATTTGTGCATTTTGTATTCAAATGCAATTATTCTAATTTGTGCATAAATCTTGGGGAGCTTTCCTATTTCATTTAAACACTAGTTTTCTTTTATCATAATATGTTGTTGTATTCAATTGGTTCTTTCAGATTCTTTTGATTGCTTGCTTCATTTGTTGATGATTATTCTATTTTTATTTCTTTTGCAATCTTTGGGTCTTCAATATAGTTTTACTTCCTCCTAGTATTCATCATTGGATATGTGCAAATATTTCCAATCATAAGAAATTGGCATCAACTACACACCTTTGGAGGAATTCTCACTATATTGGTATTTTATAACTTTTCACCCATTTTGGCAATCAACGCTAATGGGGAGAAGCTTTGGAGGGTTTAAGGGAAGTTAGTTTATGCTTTGAGTTTGTCCTTAAGCATTTTCCTTTCATGCTATTGCATCTTTGTTGTTGCTTTGCATGTTGATTATATAGAGGAAACTCCACCATTAGTAATGGTTGGCAATATATACAATAAAATTCAAGTTCACCACACGTGCATAGATTGTGGGGGTGTTTTATCTTTATATTGTGATTGTACCAACATCATATACTTGTGTAGTATTTGATGTTGGCACAATCGTTTTTATTTGTTAAATTCCTTATATAAACCCTCTCAAAGGGGTTGTCACTAATTAGCAAAATGGGGGAGATTGAAAGTGCATATGTGCCCCCTTTGTGGTTTTGGTAATTAATGACAATCTCAATGGACTAATGTGGAAGGATAAAGAAATGAAGAAGAATAAACAATGACCAAGGAAATATTCAATGGTCATCTGATATTTGATCCTATTGTAAGCATGTATTGAATAAGAAGATATAGTGAGCTTTCTTGCATTACTTCAAGACATCATGTTTATGAAAGAAGATAATTTAAGGTTGATCAAGATGAATTGAAAAGAGTTGATTCAATATGGATCAACACACAAAGAAGATATGAAGTGCAAGTTCAAGATAAGACATCTCGAGAATATCATATGTTTGAAGCTTGCCATCCTCGGTGACATGGATAAGTGAAGACATACCCAATGAAGATACTCTCTCATGGGCGTATGAGGGAGCCATTCACAAGTCTTCATCAAGCTATCATGAGCAAGAGCAATCAAGAAAGGTGTTCCATCTTGAGAGGGACAAGATTGCCTTCATCAAGCTCAAGTATAATGCACAAGAAAAAAATATGATCTTGTTAGGTTTTATTTTTTACCAATCTCATGTTGTTAGTTGAGAGACTAGATTTAGGATAGATAGCGATACTATCAAGAGGGGATCTCGAGTGAGTAACTCGATCATATATTTCAGAGAGAGAGCTCAAACCATTGCATACTTGGCATCATCTTTCTTGGTTGTTATTTGGATCTTATCCATGCTCATGACAAGCTCTCGTTCAT
The DNA here is from genome assembly GCA_023614405.1 of Avena insularis. Taxonomy (NCBI): domain Eukaryota; kingdom Viridiplantae; phylum Streptophyta; class Magnoliopsida; order Poales; family Poaceae; genus Avena; species Avena insularis. Next base: position 512,849,096 of record CM042690.1, read on the forward strand.
GAAAAACACATTCTGTACGAAAATCTTGTTGCGTATTTTATGTTGAAGTCTTTATCAGTTCTTCTATGATGGAGGTTCCACAAATCTATCTACTTGATATTTTTTGGATACTAATTATATTTATCTTTCCAACAAAATTGGTTTCATCCTAATCGGAGTTTTCAAGCTCAACATATTGCATTTTTGTTTTTGGAGGTTTTACCGGTTCGTCACTTTTAGAGAGGTCATACCTTTCTCCTTTTGGTTTTGTCCTACCATGTTGAAATATGATGTTTATCTACATAATCTTGTAGATCTTGTTTTCCTTTTATAAATGAGTCAAAGATCATCGAAATTGAAATCCGGATGCAAAAGTTATTGAACTTATCATACATGTTGTCTAGTGTTTTTTCATGGGCGGTAGTATCGGATAACTTCTGATCTACTACTGCTAAAAACATGTTTCCTTGCAGTAATTCATATTTTTTTATCAGTAGTATCGGTAACACGTGAATCTGACCTAAACAAGCAGATTTCTCTTGCCCTATTTAAGGGGACCTTCTTCCTAAATGATTTCCCAACTCTTGAGCTTGTTCTTGCCCACCAATGTTTACCTTTTGGATCTTGCATACTCTCTATACCTCCAATTTTCTTGAATCTTCTTGAGGGTATTGAAAGAGGAGACCTAGATCTACAATCCTACAAATCAAATATCCTCTTTTTGAGGGGAACCTATTATATTTAGATTTTGGATTGTTTTGTGGAGTTCTTCTTGTGTTTTTCCTCGCTTATTTCCCTAATAACTTTCGTAGCTTTGGTGGAATTTACAAGTGAAAGACTTTCCATTGCATTAGGTGCACCGGCCTGAGTTCTCTAGGAAGGATTTGGTTGGTGAAATCAAGAAAAAAATTTACTCTTGGGTTTGGAAACCTAGATGGTTGTGACCTTGGTGGTGTTTCTTGGGGACTCAAATTTATTTGTCAAGATTACCTCAAGTTTTTGTCCTTTTGTGGAATAACCTTAGGAACCTCCAGTTGAGTTGTGGAGATTACCCCAAGATTGACTGCCTCAAGTGTTCCATAGTGGATCGTGTGTCCATCTTTGTGGTGCACATACGGGAGAATAAGGCGAGCCTTTGTCGGTGAGTGGTGTGCCTCAACATCTTGGGGTGAGGTCTTGAGTGGCGTTGGGTGTGCATCAAGCCATCACACCTCAAGGTGAGCTATTTGTGGCATTCGAGAAACATTACGTCACCGCACCTCTCCAACAGAGATGTAACTTATTTTAAAGTGAACTTGGGGATAAAATCATCATATATGCGTGTCTCTTTTATTTTTATACCCGATCTTTTTACTTATGCACTTTACATTGTGATAGCCTTCATGCTTGAAGTAATATATCTTGTTATTATCTTGTTGCTTATCTTGCTTAGCATAAGATGTTGGTGCACTTAGTTGAATCTAGTGGATTTAGGTTTTGTGCTTGATAAATTAAACAATAATTTCATTCCACATTTATTAGAGCCTGAACTATATTTTTTAAAGGACTATTCACCCCCTCTAGGCGACATTCATGTCCTTACACCCCTCCATCACTAGAGCTAGGCAATCTTGTCGTAATAGAGTTTTTTGTGGTAGACAGACAAAAAATCATCGTGCTAAGACATCAAAGGACCAGCATATCAGAGCAACATCCATTGTTAATGATGACCATCGTAAATAGGACTGACCTAAAATTACACAAATGAGTAGGAAAATTGACTAGATCCTAGGAGATCCATCAGACACACGACTCCACGCTCCTCCATCGGTGCTAGACACGTCACCAGAGCAAACATAGGACGAGAAAGCCCTTGTTGTGATTTCAGGATGTAGCCGTCATCTCACCGTCGGCGTCTCACAAATGTTGAATGGAAACTCGTGGAGGAAAAACTTAAAAAACGTCTCAATAGTTAGAAAGGTAAATTATTATATATTGGGGGGAAGACTTGTACACATAAATTCAGTACTCACTAACATGGTACTATATATGATCTCGTTTTTCCAATTACCGAAAGGTGTCTTGAATAAAGTGAATTATTTCCGCTCAAGATTCTTTTGGTAGGGCGATAGTGAGAAAAATAAATATCGGCTAGCCAGATGGAGTGTGGTTTGCCAACTGAAAGAATACATCAGACTTAGCATTCACGATTTGCAAGTCAAAAATATTGCGCTTCTAGGTAAATGGCTTTTCAAGCTACTTACAGAAGATGGTGTTTCGCAAACCATTTTATGGAGAAAATATGTTGGTTTCAAAGTTGTATCTCAAGTGGTTTGGAAACCCAATGATTCACACTTTTGGGCTAGACTAATGGTGTCCAAAAAGAATTTCTTTTGATTTGGAGTTTTCAATATCAAGGATGGATCATAGATTAGATTCTAGGAAGATAAGTGGCTCGGCCACACTACTCTTCGCGAACAATATCCATCTTTATATTCGATTGTAAGGCACAAAGGGGACACACTTTCACACTAATGAAACCTAATCCTCCGAATGTGGCTTTCAGAAGAAATCTCATCGGTCCTCGATTGCTATCTTAGAATAACTTTTTACTATGTTTACCCACGATACAATTGTTGGATAGTGTAGACGAGTTTAAATGGAAATTTTAGTAAGTGGTAATTTTTTTTGTTGACTCAATGTATAAAGGTTTGATATAACCTGATATTCCAGTCGATGATAATAGTAAAATTTGGAAGATGAAGATACCTCTAAAGACGAAGATATTCGCATGGTACCTTCGTAAGCGTGTTATTCTTACAAAAAATAATATTGTAAAGAGGAATTGGCATGGAAATACACAATGCGTTTTCTGTTACTATGATGAGACAATTCGTCATTTATTCTTCCATTGTAAATTCGCTCTCTCTATATGGTCAATCATCCAAGTAGCCTCTGGTTTATCTCCTCCGCGTTCGGTTGCCAATGTATTTGGTAACTAGTTGTATCAGGTTGATGATAAATACAAGACTTTGTTTAGGGTGAAAGCGCTTGTCATTATTTGGTCGCTATGACTATGTAGAAATGAAAAGATCTTTAATAACAAAATGTCTTCTAACCTGCATGTTATCTACCGAGCCACGACTAGTCTCCGCTTATGGACTACTTTACAACGAGTGGAGTTTTAAAACTTGTTTGCGGATGGGTGTACGCGATTAGAGGATACGGCGAGGGATATTATCTCCCGACATGGATGACCACGTGATTTGCGGATTGATCCTTCGTAGTTCTAGACATTTACTAAAACAGTGCTTCTTGTAATATTGGCCTAGTTTCTTTTTGTTTACTTTTGTGATTGATCGGTGTGTGCATCATAACTATGCAGATACCAGATCTAATCGTTATTTTAATAAGCAATAAAACGTCCATCTCCCAAAAGAACATACGTAAAAACATTCTAATAAAAGAATGAAAACCTTCTCCTAGCGAGAGACGGTGGTCCGCCGTGCCTCCCATACCCTAAGTTGCCAACGATATCACCAGCGAGGGGGAGCGGAACCTGGAGCCGCCGCGGGATCTTATTCGTCTCTTCTCAGGTACATACCGGGTTTATTAGTCAAGAAATAAAATATACGCAACTAGGAGTAGTAACCAACGCACAGACCGAAAATGAATATAGTAAAACAAGTGACGTCTAGGTCTGACAACTCCAAGTCCCATGAACCATGATACAGCCGTTGAAAACATTGGTTTCCCTGACCGACCACTTGGGACTGGTCCTCCTCTCTGCCTCTGTTCACTGAGCCTTGAGCAGCAGAGTGTGGAAATAATGAATCCCTAATATTTCGGTGTATTGATTTGACCCTCGTTGAAGATATATATAGAGTTACAACAGATAGGTAGATTTGGAGTACAAGATGATCTTAGAGTCCTAGTCTATCTCATATATGTATATGTATCCATATTATAACATCCCTCCCTCAGTCATAGCGGGAGTGAAGCGGACGCTTGCGACTGGATTTGAAGCCTTGCGCTTTCGTCGTCTTCACCTCCTTATCATCATCACATGCGTGGACATGATCATGGATGGCACCTAGGGGCGGTGACTGCGTCCCCTTCTAGTGCCTCTCTTCCCTCCCACAGTAACAGCGGGAGTGGCGTGGACGCAAGTGACGACACAGACACTGTTGACTGGAGTTCTTGAGTTGCTGTAGACGTTGTTCTTGATGTCGATGTCGAGGTAGCCGATTTTGATGTAGCCATGGTCGAGGTGGTTGTGGTCGATGTCGTAGTCGTCGTATGTTGTGTGGTCGCCATTGCCGGAGGCGCAAAAAATTGCGCGTTTTATTGTTGTTGTTGTTGTTGTTGTTGTTGACGGAGCTGCGGTTGTGGATGTTTTGCACCTTATGGAGGTACCGTCGGGGCGTCTCTTGGACGCGGTCATAAGTGAGACCACCGGTTTTGCCAAGACCGGAGGAACCCACCAAGCACACACGGTTTTGCTAGAACCGTATGCGCGGTCGTAGGGGGCATCACAATTATGTTGCCGGTTTGTTGATGCAGTCGTCGGGGTCGTGGACACGGCCATGCCGTCGTCGTGCCTTGCAGTTATACTGTCAGAGGGCGTCGTAGTTGTATGTCCATCATGTGGACAATGTAGCGGCGGCGGTGTGTGTGTTGAGGAAGATGTTGATGAAGACCACGTTGATGTAGACCTTGGCAATGGTGTTGTCGGCTATGTCATAGTAGGCGAGACGTAGAGCGTCGCTTGAAGGCGTCCCCTGCGGCGATGATGGTGTCGATGCCTTGTTGTCGAAGAAGTCGACGAAGTCGTGTTCCACACAGGCCCGGTGTGTGGATGTTGTTGATGAAGCTTTTCCGTGGATGCTCGACGAAGATCTTGTCTTATAGTCGTATACTAGTAGTCGTACAACTTAACGTTGTTCGGCTCGGTTTTCTTGTCTGGGTGGATGAAGTGTAGATTGATATTATGGCGATGAAGACGGCGTGCTCGAGCACGGGAAGTCAACGAAGGCAGCTTGGAGGTGATCTTGTCCGTACGTGTGTTCTAGAGTCGACGAAGATTCGTGAGCGATCGGTTGCCAAGCTTGGTCTTCCGCTCCTTCTTGAACAGCCAGGGGCGATTGCTACTAGCCGCGCATCGGGCAACGCCCTCATCCACGCGGGCAGCTGGCGGCGACGCTCCACGATGACGCACTCCATCTCGTATCTGCGGGGGTTGAGGAGCAGAGCCACCAGCACACCCGCTTCGCTGATGCAAAATCCGGCGGGCACGGTCGCGCGCGGTGGCACGAGGATGCCGTAGTACGCAAACATCACCGTCTCGTAGTGGTTGAGCATGGGCACCTCCATGGCGGCACGGTGGAGATTGGAGAGGGAGGGGAGGCGAGACGATAGCACGATGGAGAGGCGATGGCTAAAGGGGTGTGGTGGAGATGGACTACAGAGAGGCCGAGGCGATGGCGAAAGCGAGCGCTGTGGCCTCATATTTATACACGGGGACGACGAAGCGACGGTGGGCATTGGTCTCGGTTATTGCCAAGCGGGACAAGCCCCTCCGCGACACATGGCGGCCAGCAATGCGCCCACCAGGTTATTGGTCCCGGTCGTGCCATGACTGGGACCAATGACTGGGTGGGTGCGAGCTTGGCGGACCACGTGTCGCTGGGCTTTGGTCCCGGTTCGTGGCAATAACCGGGACTAAAAACCCTCCCCTGGCTATATATAAGCCTAGCCCTTTGCCCACCAAATTTTGCTGGATTGTGTGTGAGGTGTGGGTGCTAGCTTTTTTTTCTTTGATTGCACACAAGGTGTTCGACGAAATGTCCGAGCCACACTTTAGTTCGCACAACACGGTATCCTCGGCTGAGGTTAGCAAACTTATCTTCTTTATCTGTAACTGATACAAAAATATTGCATGTGTCCATGTAGGGTGGTCATTTTACTATTCACGATGTTATTGTAATGGTTAATTATTATGACGCAGATCGATGCACGGATGCGATGGATGTATGGCGTCCGACGCCATTCCGATTTTATTACAGGCCTGCATAAATTTATCGATTTGGATAAGGCAAACAAAGTGGATAATTTTATGCCTTGTCCCTGCGTCGACTATCGGAACGTGGCGGAGCACTCTGCCCCGAGAATCCTTCAAAGCCATCTGCTTCGGAGAGGTTTCATGCCCAGATATTATTGTTGGGCCATGCACGGAGAAAGAGGGGTTAGGCTGGAAGAAAATGAAGAAGAGGAGGATGATGACAGCTATCCTATGTCCCCTGAAGAATACGGTGATACTGCAATGGACGACAATGAAGAAGAGGGATGCGGCAATGAAGAAGAACAACGGGCATCGGATGAGCCCGCTGATGGTCTTGGTCGGGTCATTTCTGATGCAAAGCAACAATGTGATACAGAAAGGGAGAAGCTTAAGTTGGAGGCCATGCAAAAGGATCACAAAAAGTTGTTGTACCCAAATTGTGAAGATGGCAGCACAAAGCTCGGTACCACACTTGAACCACTGAAATGGAAGGCAGAGACTGGCTTATCTGACAAGGGATTTGAGAAGTTACTGAAAATAATGAAGCCAAAGCTTCCAAAGGATAACGAGCTGCCCGAGACAACGTACGAAGCAAAGAAGACTATCTGCCCTCTAGGATTAGATGTGAAGAAGATACATGCATGCATTAATGACTGCATCCTATACCGCGATGAGAAGTACGAGAATATGGATAAATGCCCGGTATGCACTGCATGTCGATACAAGATCAGACAAGATGACCCTGGTGATGTTGAGGGCGATGATGAGCCCTCCAGGAAGAGGGTTCCTGCTAAGGTTATGTGGTATGCTCCTATAATACAACGGTTGAAACGTCTGTTCAGAAATAAAGAGCATGCCAGGTTGTTGCGATGGCACAAAGAAGAGCGTAAGAAAGACGGGAAACTGAGACACCCCGCCGATGGGTCGCAGTGGAGAAACATCGAGAGAAAGTACTCGAACTTTGCAGGTGATGCGAGGAACTTATGGTTTGGTCTAAGTACAAACAGCATAGTTCTTTCAGGGAAAAGAAACATCGCGGGAGTCGAGGACAAGACAGACATGTCAGCAGATTATGATAATTTTGATGAAATTCCGCCCTTCACCGTGAAAACTGACCCAAGCATCCCGTTAAGCAAAGAAGATGCTCCATGGTTACGGCCTAAGAAGCGATCTGTCAACACCCGGATTTTTAATCCCAGATGCCCGTTATGCCATACCTCGCAATCCCAGGATTACCATTTTTGCGATACATAACGGATTGGATATCACAGTACATCATCCATTATAAACCATACATGAGGTCTTTACACAAATAAGGATCTCATGATCCAGTCTTAATACAACAAGCAGCAAAAATAAAAGATAGCATAGCGGTGGGGTCCATCTTCAGGGGCACAGGCAATGCTGACGATGGCAGATAGTCCTAGTTATCATAGCCGTCCTGCTGACCATCATCTTGATAATCTCTTTCATAGTCTGGCCATGATATTAGCCAGGGACAAAAGCCATGAGTACTCTTTAAGTACTCACAAACTACCACTAACAAGTACTATAGTTCTAAGTTAAAGGGCTAAATCTAAGTTTAACTATAAAGTTAAGCTTGAAACCCAAGTTGAGTTCTGAAGCAAAGAAAGATAAAGTAAAGTTCTAGAATCACTTAAGTTGGGAAGCTATTATCATAAACACAACCCTGTTGTGGTCAAGTCAATATTCATCATTACTTAAAGTTATTTAGAAAACATCTGACAACGAAACAGTATGGCCATTCCAACTGTCCATAACCGCGGACGCGACTATTCGAATAGTTTGACACTCTGCAGAGGTGGTACACTTTCACCACAAGATTCGATACATCATGGGGATAACCCTGAATCATCATACTTAGTATGCAGATAATCAAACATAACCTTCCCTTTACACACCCTAGTATAAGCACCTCTCCTATGAGCATGGCCTCCCAACCATGACCATCAGTCATCTTGGGCACTGCCTAAGTGGACATCATGAGAGGTAGCCTCAGCTCAAACCTCTCCCGTGAGGGAACTAATACTAATGCATATAAATTTCCAGCTAAGCCTGACCCAATTCAGGTAATGTGGTTGTACGGTAAATTTGGAATGGTATCGCATCCGAATCCAACCATCAGTTTTATAAAAGGGTTAAGGCTCATGCCTCATCATTTTCATCATCATAAACTAGTTGTGTTTCGCAACACATGTCAAAACATCTCAATAGAATGACTCATCATTCCAAGGTTTTCATAATTCCTTTTCACCAAGTGCTCCCATCTAAAGTGACTCAAGTTTTTGATCTATTCTAAAATACTAAGTTAAGAGTGTTCACTAAGGTGGAAGGATGGGATCAATCTCATGCCATAGAATGACATCTAAAGGTTTCTAAGTAGGTCAAGTTTTATACTTTTTATGCTACCTTCAAAACAAGCAAAGAACTTTGTATAAACTAAGGGAGGTAAAACTTGTCAATAAGACTTGAAGTACCAATAGTCAAAGGGGGTGTGATCAAAGCATGCTTAAGGCATCTTTGCTAAACCATCTAGTTGTTTCTAGTTTGCTAAGCACTAAACTTGCAAGGGTTAAATCTTGGGTATTGCTAGCTTGCTAAGGGTAGCTTGCACTGTTAATGGTGGCTTGCCTTGGTTGGTGCAGTGGTTGAAGTTTTCTTCGTCTTCGTCTTGATAGCACTCCTCCTCCTCGTAAGCTTGGTCGGTAATATCTTCTATAACAATACATACGGAGTAGACAGTCACCAAACAATACTTACTAGGCTAGGTAGCATTCTAAAACACACATTTGATGATCTATTATCATCACAAGTTTTAATTCAATAGTTTCATCCTTTTTATTTTAGAAAAGTAATTTCTACTCATTGAAATATTAACTAAAATTTAATATTCACCACCAAAATATGGGATCATGTGGACACATGTCCTTACCACATATTCTAACATGTGGGAATGAGATTTAAAGGTTGGATCAATATTACTTTAGTTTAAGTTTATTATTTAATGATTTAAAGTGACTAGAAATGCCTATATAGCATTATTTTGGTACTAGTCCAAAGTCACTGCATGTAAACCTTAATATTATTACACATTTAGATAGATATGATGAAATGTGATTTTTGAGAGTTGGAATCAACTCAAAAGCTAACTTGGTTGATTTTATAAAAATGTTGCAAGTTGCAAACGCTTCTGTCTTCTTATTTTTATTAGGAGAGATCTATAACTCTAATTGAATTAAATCCAAAGGGCTTGGATAGATCATTTTAATACCTTTCAGACAAAATTGGTTTCATGCAAATTGGATTTCTAAAACTCTCTGAATTGATTTTCAAACTAGGGGACAGAAACTAGATTCAAACTAAAAAGAAAAATCCAGATTTGAATGGGTGGGCTAGCACGGGAAAAGAAATGGTACGGCCCAGTGGCGCTCCGCAGTGCGGGGCTCAGCTGACATGGGGGGGGGGGTCCCGCTTATCAGCGGCACTTAAAATGCGAAACGGTACGCGCGTTGTGGACCGTAGGATTAGAAGCGAGATCAACGGCTGAGGGTCGTCGTCAACGACGAACAGGTCGCCGGCGAGCTCGAACCCTAGTGGCTCGGTGGGGTCTCACTGGGACGTGCAGGGCTCCAGTGAGGTGGCGAGCAAGCAACTGGAAGACGGCGAAGGCGAGGCGGTTGCGTGGAGCTTGGGGTGGTCGCAATCACGGCGCCTTCTCCTCCTGCTGGCTGCCCAGCTCAATTCCGGCGTGAGAGCTCGCCTTGCTCCGGCTAGAGGTGGTTGAGGTTCAGAGAGGTGAGGGGAGTGGAATGGTGTGGAGAGAAGAGGCTGGGAGGGCTCTTTTATAGGCCGATGGTGAGACCCGGGATGGGATGGTGACAGTGGCGACATAAGGCTACGAGGTAGAGGCATGGCTAGGGGTGGCGATCGATGGGCGGTTCTCAGCGGTGCTCTAGGAATTGAATCTGGCGTGGGGCGGTGGCACGATGCAGTGGTGGCTCTCTGAGAGGCAGAGGCGGCGGTGTCCACGGTGAGCGGTGGCTGTGAGGCTTTGGGCGGCCAGCGGGGGTGTCTGGGGTGTTCTCCAGGTCGAGGCGGAGCTGCGGGCGCAGGCTGCTGCCAAGGGGCGGTCTGTGCAAGTGGGGACCGAGCACGCTCTAGGGACGACACTGGCATGGTGCGGTGGCACTGGGCGCGGTTTGTGCTCGGTGGTCCACTACTGCTCTTGGCTCGAGCAAGGGACAAGGGGTGGCGGTGAGCTCCTGGCTACCTCCTAGACATGGCGAGGGAAGAGGGAATGGTCTGCTGCAACGGGGCAAGAGTTGGCCGGCGAGGCATGGCTCGGCATGGCATGGCATGGGGACTAGGGACAAGGGAGAGGGGTGTTAGGGGTTTGGTTAGATCAAGAGGGGACATAGGAGATAAATGAAGATCATTTGGGGGCAAAACCCTGTAGTAAACAGTGAGCTAGGATTAGAGTAGAGATTATGCATGCCAAGTGTTTGATTAAATGGCCGCATGAAAGAAAGTTTTGAATTTTGGTTTCAAAATTTTTGAGTGATCTCCACTAGTGATAGGTAGTCTCTGGTTGCAAAGGTTTTGAAAGTGGAGCTCAAAGAGATGGTTTTTGAAATAGGGGTGATCTATGCATATGTATTAGATTCAATTTTAAACTGTCATTTAAAATAGTTAACATAATGTTTTTAGCAGATCAAAAGGTGGGCCTTGGTACCTCATTATGTGTACTAGCAAGGGGTGCCAAGATCAAGAATTGTTTCTGTTAAGTTTTGAGTACTGGGAATAGCCAAAGTAGGCATGAGAGTGAAATTTGTCAAAATGACCATTCCTCCTTTTTAATTCTTTTTTATTTGATTTTCTTTAGGAAAAGTTTGGGAATGATGTAGATGATGTTTAAATCACCTAAGAAACATTTTACAAGCATTGGATCATTCAATCATGGCAATTCACAACAACTCCTATTTCAAATGCACACACATATGAATGCTTTCATTTTAAATTTGAAAAAGTTTTTGTTAACCCTATTTTTGGATGATTTGATCTTGATAAGCTTGGATTAAAGTTTTGGGATGTTACACGATCATAGGCAAGGGATCGACATACGCGATGAAGGATTCATATCCTAAACCCTAAACCCTATGTAAATCTATGTAATGTATGGAAACTTTATGTGATGTATGGAAACTTTATGTGATGTATCGAAACTTTATGTAATGGAGTCTTTCACGGGCTTGCAGGGAAATTTTCCGAGGCGGAGCTTCTGAAGATGCCGTAGGGCGTGTGCACCAACGACATCTTCGAGAAGCTCCGCCACGGGAGATTTCCCAACCCTTTCCCCAACACTGTTAGAGGAGGTGGAGTCTTTCACGGGCTTGCAGGGAAATTTTTCCGAGGCGGATCTTCCGAAGATGTCGTAGGGCGTGTGCACCAACGACATCTTCGAGAAGCTCCGCCACGGGAGATTTCTCAACCCTTTCCCCAACACTGTTAGAAGAGATGGAGTCTTTCACAGGCTTGCAGGGATTTTTTTTGAGGCGGAGCTTCCGAAGATGCCGTAGGGCGTGTGCACCAACGACATCTTCGAAAAGCTCCACCACGGGAGATTTCCCAACCCTCCATCCATGGGGATGAAACTCTCTCTACCTATGTTGGCTTGTTGAGCTGCTTGCCATGGCGTATCGATGGTCCTTTTATAGGCACGACGCCGCTTCTACTTTGTCTTGTTCCTCCGATAGGGCGTGGTGTGCTACATGATTTATCTCATCGAGCAGTGCGTCCACCCACACGTCCTTATCCTGCCGACAACTTTAGTCTCGGTTGCACCCACCAGCCGAGACTAAAGGTTACCCATGCGTCCTTATCCCACCGATAGCTTTAGTCTCGGTTGCACTCACCAGCCAGGACTAAAGGTTACCCACGCGTCCTTATCCCACCGATAGCTTTAGTCTCGGTTGCACCCATCAGCCGGGACTAAAGCTTTAGTCTCAGTTGCACCCACGCACGAAAAATGGAAATTGGCTTTTTCGTGCGTCGAAAGGGAAAACTTCCTCCTGCAACATCGTAAGCCATCCCAAGATGCACATGTGTGCACAATATGGGCACATTATCACAAACTATGCCCTGATTCTAGCCATAACATTGGTGGTTTGACCTAAATACCATGAAACCTCGAACATGATAGGTCATTTTGTGAAGGATTTTTTATGATGTTTGCAATTTTTCAAGTTCAATATTTTTCCTTGCAACTGTGACACATAATATGACACCACGCGAAGGTTTCACATTGTTTGGACCATTTTTGAATTTCTTATGCCCGTTTCAAACTATATTCAAAACGGCGGGCATGAAGCTTCTTAGCCCGGGGCTGAGCCTCGCTGAACTTGAAGTGGATCTCTGATGAAATAGCATGTTGTAAACCTATAAATGATTTTTTAAAAAATTTACAAGCATTATATCATGTACTTGTAGTTCAAATCTTGGCAACCTCCTACTGATTCGGCAGGAATTTGTTTTTTTCATGAGGGATGGACAGAAAGGTTCCAGATACACCGGTTGGGAAATTGTCCATATAAGGTGGTCTAGTATTTTTGAAAAATGGGTTGATACCAATGCTAAACTTTAATTTGGTGGTTGCTTCACAGAACATCTCGATTTCAGCACCTCAAAAATGGAAATTGGCTTTTTCGTGCGTCGAAAAGTAAAACTTCCTCCTGCAACATCGTAAGCCATCCCAAGATGCACATGTGTGCACAATATGGGCACATTATCACAAACTATGCCCTGATTCTAGCCATAACATTGGTCGTTTGACCTAAATGCCATGAAAGCTCGAACATGATAGGTCATTTTGTGAAGGATTTTTTATAATGTTTGCAATTTTTCAAGTTCAATATTTTTCCTTACAACTGTGACACATAATATGACACCATGCGAAGGTTTCACATTGTTTGGATCATTTTTGAATTTCTTATGCCTGTTTCAAACTATATTCAAAACGGCGGGCATGAAGCACTTTTCCTGTTCAAAATTGTATAGTTCAAATAAAAATATTTGAAAACACAAAATGGTTTTTGATTAGTTATTTAAATTGAAGCACTTTTCCTGTTAAAAGTTTTTTGAAATTCCAAATTATGTAATAAATATTTGTTAATGCAATTTTAATTGAAAATTGTAAAATTGTATAGTTCAAATAAAAATATTTGAAAACAGAAAATGGTTTTTGATTAGTTATTTAAATTGAAGCACTTTTCCTGTTGAAAGTTTTTTGAAATTCCAAATTATGCAATAAATATTTGTTAATGCAATTTTAATTGAAAATAGTAAAATTGTATAGTTCAAATAAAAATATTTGAAAACAGAAAATGTTTTTTGATTAATTATTTAAATTGAATCACTTTTCCTGTTGAAAGTTTTTTGAAATCCCAAATTATGCAATAAATATTTGTTAATGCAATTTTAATTGAAAATAGTAAAATTGTATAGTTCAAATAAAAATATTTGAAAATACAAAATGGTTTTTGATTAGTTATTTAAATTGAAGCACTTTTTCTGTTGAAAGTTTTTTGAAATTCCAAATTATGCAATAAATATTTTGTAATGCAATTTTAATTGAAAATAGTAAAATTGTATAGTTCAAATAAAAATATTTGAAAACAGAAAATGGTTTTTGATTAGTTATTTAAATTGAAGCACTTTTCCTGTTGAAAGTTTTTTGAAATTCCAAATTATGCAATAAATATTTTGTAATGCAATTTTAATTGAAAATAGTAAAATTATATAGTTCAAATAAAAATATTTGAAAATAGAAAATGGTTTTTGATTAGGTATTTAAATTGAAGCACTTTTCCTGTTAAAAGTTTTTTAAAATTCCAAATAAATAATCATCTTAAATTGAAATATCTTATTAATTAAAGAAGAAAACAAATTTGAAAATGGCGGGAAGACCAAAAGGTTTGCCAAAATCTGAAAAACGGGTCAACGATCCCGGTTCGTCCCACCAACCGGGACCAATGATCCCTGGGTGCGCGCGCTAATCAACAGGCCTTTGGTCTCGGTTGGTGGGACGAACCGGGACCAAAGGTCAGATCATTGGTCCCGGTTCGTCCCACCTACTAGGACCGTTGGTCCTTTGGTCCCGGTTATTGGGACGACCCGGGACCAATGGTCTGTACAGTTAACAGCCTCGACCCTTCCTCCTCCCCAACTCCCCCAATTCACAGAGCACATCGACGCGCGGCTAAGAAAAATTTGCGGTGGAGCAAAATCACGCCGGCAGCCTGCCCAAATCTAGAGCGGCCGCTTCACGTCGTCGACGCCCGTCGCCGAGCGCCACTATCCGCCGCCGCGAGCAGGCAAGGAAGCTTCGCCTCGCTGCAATCGACCCCACCGTCCCCGACTCTGGCCGCCGCGTTCTCCACTGATTCCGGCAGCGCCCGGCCTCCTCCGGCCTCGCCGTACCCTCCATCGGCCTCCTGGTGAGCCTCTGGTGCTCCGGCACCACTCCTACGTCTCCCTCCCTCACTGTATCGTCCACCCCACGAGCACCTGCCGCCACCGGCCGCCGGCCACCGTCAAACACCTTGCTCCAGCACACCTCCCGTAGCGGCACCGTCCGTTTTAGGTAGCCCGCATCGCGCTGGTTCGAACCGTACTAGTCTCGTCACCCTGCGCGCTTCTCTCCGCCGTCTTCCACCACCGCCTGGCAGTTTGCCGGCGAGCCTACGTGGCGCCACTATGGCGTCGACGTGGCGTCACGTGTGCCTGACATGGGCGCTGACTAAACCCCGCCAGCGTGGCATCTGAGGTGGCTTGGGCCCTCGCGTCAGTCTCTGTGGCTAGTTTAGCCATGGAGAAAAAAAAACCCTACCCCAAGCTGACGTCATAATGACGCAGTAAAAGTTTAATAATTGTTTTAATAATTTCATAAAACAGTTTAATCTTATAAATTCAATAACTAATTATTTCTAAGTCAGAAAAATATGTATAATATATCAAAATGTTCAGCAAAATGAGATCTACACAATAGACTCATAATCATGCATTGTTCAACAACTTTAATTACAAGTTTAATAAGAGAATAAAATCAACCCCTCGTAGGTGATTTTGGGGTCTCTCCTGTACTAGGGTTTGGACCCTTCGGATCCCACTTAAATTGCCAAGCATGCCTTAGGGTTAAATTTCAACTCTGTTTAACTTGTCATATCATCATCGATGCCATGTGTTGATTGTTGTTTCCCCTTTCTTGTCATAAACTTAATATGTAATTCCAGAACATCATCTTTGCAGATACTATGGATCCAACACATCAGGAAAACATCCTCCAAGGAATGATCTGCGAAAATGAAGATATCGATATCGATGTCACCAGTGAGTTTCTGAATGATTCCGGTCAGGGAGATGAGTCTCTCAACCGAGGAGACGGCTCCGATGAGGTAGAAGCCGAATCCTGGGACAGGGGAGAAGCCAATGAGGAAGAAGGCGACGGCTCCGGCGGAACCTTAAATCTCGCAAACACCGGCAAGGTGTATATATGTATTTTTATAATTAAAATGTTGTTGTCTATATATATACATGCATATATTAACACTCTTTCTTCTTTTAGCCCTCCAGATCGAGAACTTCTTCTGTAAGAACGAAACGAGGCCCAACAAAAAAGTTGGATGACACTATAAGGTATAGGATCGACGTGGTCGGTGTAGATGGCGAACCGCAAGCTCCCGTCGATGTCGCAAGAAAATTTGTCAAGCAATGCGGAGTTCTTGCAAGGGACTACATCCCGATCACCGTTCAAGAATGGAATCGGCCAAGCGACGGTGGAGTCCCGTATGTCGGCGACGCCGCCAAAGATAAGCTTTTTGACAAGCTCATGACTAATTTCCTCCTGCCGATGCCAGATGTGAATCTAGATGAGGAGGAGAGAGAGCAAGAATGGAGCTTGTGCAAAGAGTCAAGAAGTTTGCTCTCAGCAAGATGGCCGATGCATTCAAGAACTGGAAGAAGAAACTGTACAATAACTTTGTCAAAGTATAGAAGAATCCGGATTTCACTCAAGGCGGCTATGCTAAGTTAAGACACCAATGGGAGGATTTTGTGAAGTACAAGACATCGGAGAAAGCTAAGGAAAGGTCTAGAATAAATACAGAGAACGCTGCTAAGAAACTGTACCATCATAACATGGGGCCTGCTGGCTACGCGGGTTGCATGCCTAAGTAGGATGCACTTGAGGTTAATTACATAGCTGTCAGGATCAGACCAGAGCCCACAACATGGACACCACGGACGAGAAACTGGTTTTACAGCCATGGGGGCACGTTGGACAAAGAAGTGAGGGCAATATATAATCAGAAACACAAAGATGATCCCCTACTGCCCATCGACGATATTAGAAATGCAGTAGATGATGTTGCAGCGGGACGGTTCGTTCCTGATAGAGAGAACGGCGAGCTCACACGCGCCCTTAAAAATCCTAAACACGACGGACGAGCATGAGGCACACCAGGCTCCAAGCCGTGGAAGGTTGCCTTCCCCCCGGAAATGAAGAGATATCCCGGTAAAAGCCATCAGAGGAGAAAGGAAAGGGAGGCAGTTGAGAAAGCGGCCGCTGCAGACCGGCTGCGTAATGTAGAAGAAGCATTAAAGCGACACCAGGATCAACTCGACAGACTTAGCCAGCAAGGTACTAGCGGCCAATCTCAGCGGCACATGGTAGAAGCTGCATTCGAGGTACCGCGCCCCCATCGAATAAGAAAAGCAGCGTCGCTTGCACGCAGCTCCATGATGTTGATGATGATGCACCGACGACATCTCCTCCTAAACGCTACCCAGTGGATGATATCACGGAGACCACAGCTTGTGAGCTAAAGGTACAGGTTATGAACTTAAGGGTGACGGCGGCGGTCGGCATGGCGGTACCAATTGCGCCTAACCCAACTTGGCATTGCAGACCGGTTCCAAAAGGGTACGCTGTCGTCACGGTGGATGAGGTGAAGGAAGATTTTGAGGAGCTGAAGCTAGACCACCGCAGGGAAGATATGGAGCTGACTCAACTAGGAGAAGCCAAAGGGGGACTATTCTATGGCCAAAGGAGCGATCATGCTTCCAAATTATGTGCCGCCAAGGCCACCCACCTCGAGCAGCAATCCACCTTCGCCGCCACCTCACCATTCTCCAACAAGGCAAATCTGCCGCCATCGCCTCACTGGCCGTCTCCGTCGCCGCGTCAGCCATCTCCGTCCCCTGAGCCTCAGAGACAAAAGCGGAAGTATACTAAGGGGGGCAGCACCACCAGCAGCAGCAAGAGCACGTTCCGATCACCGAAACGTAAGCTATCGCCCTTCCCAAAAGTATCTCATCAGAATATTAAGAAGCTACCTTGCGAGAAGACAGATGAGGAAACTGATGCGGCCGCAGCTGCCTATTATAAAAAGTGGAAGATTGACATGGCTAACAAGAAAAAGCCGATAGAGGCATATTTCCCGGTCACCGCAGAAGATAAGCCAAAGCAGCCGCGCTTAAGATTCAACTTCACCAACCCATATCGCTCACATCAGACTATAATCGCTCTATTACCAAGTCGGCTGAGGCAAACGAGCGGAGAGTCGGGAAAGAAGTTGCCCAGCTCGAACAACAAAAAAATCAATCGATCGAACCGCTCAAAGTGTACGATACCAATGAGTGGAGAGCCTAGGAGCGGCATGATCCGAACATTGATCCGGAGTTTGTTTGACTGTACGGAGAAAATGCCCAATTATATGGACTGTCTATTACTGAGTACATGAGCCGTATGGATGAGTTCGAGGGGTACCAAGAAACAGCATACGTGTACCAGTACGGGACTCCTCTCGTCAAACCCAAGTTAGTCAAAGATCTACCAACAAAAATGCGAAGATTGCATAACTGGTACATCCAAGCCTGTGCTGATTCCAAAAACTAGATCTATGCTGCATATAAACACCACCATTACGGTCATGGAGATGGCTTCCTACTGATCGAATTTTCAGAATTATTTAGTTTTATCAACAAGACGCCCTCGACAAAACTATCGTCAATGCCTATTGTTTGTAAGTATTATTAATTTCTGTAATTAAGTCTTTCTAGATCAGCTCATTCGTTGCTTGTATAATCTTACTAATCACTATACTAATTATATATGCAGAATGAAGATTCAAGAATACAACAAAGGACAAATCTATGACCTTGGGTTTGTTGACTATAATTTCGTTCATGAAGTTACTCTAAAAACAAAACCCAAAGAGACAGAGGATAACTTGTTCCAAGCGTTGAAGCATTTCAGCAACAGAAGGGAAATACTATTTCCTTACAATGCTGGGTGAGTGTTACTGTCTTGTACACATTCTATTTTTGCTTACTCGATGTTAAGCGTATAATTGACTCGTGTTATATTTTGTTAGTGTGTCCAGCTTCCACTATATTCTGTTAATCATTGCTGTTGACACCGGAGTAGAAGTCCTGGACTCGAAACGCACACCATTAGAAAAGTGGGCGGATATGCAGGAATGCCTCCAGAAGGCTTGGAAACGGTTCACCACCAAAACTAGGGGTGTTTGGAAGCCAGAGCTTACATCTCAACCATTGACTGTAAGTACTACTTGTTAGATCCACGCATCTCTTTGATTCTAGTTTCAATACCACTATTATCATGTTTGATTATTATTTTGATTGAACTCCGTTCTCGTAAAGTGCTTGAGGCAGGAAGCCGGGAATAACTTATGTGAATACTATGTCTGCGAGTTCATTCGTTAGACGACCAAAGAGAAGGGCGCTGACCAGAACATCAAAAATATTGAAGTATGATAAACAATAATCACAACTTTATTTTATTACCACCAATTGTGTTTAGTTTTATTCATATATATTGATCCCCTTCTTTATATTATGTCGAACGGATGCGAGACGGTCTTCTATCACAAGAACGCGTGCAAGCAATTCAAGAGGAAATTGCCGGATTCTTGTTAGAAAAAGTCATAGATCCAAAAGGAGAATACTATTACCCGCTTCATTTGGAAGGGTGAAGTGTAAAAAAGAAGATGTAAATTAGATCAAATTCGTGTGAGAGTATCGTTTGTAATTATAATATGTTTCGACCAAGAAGACGGATGAGACGGTGTATATATTTGTGATCATGCATGATGTGTAATATATATATCGTGGTTTCATTATTGCTTATATATGTAGTACCATTAAATTGATAAAAAAATCCTGCCGCGGCAGAAAAATAGCCGAAAATCTTGCCGCGGCAGAAAAATAGCCCGAAAATCCTGTCGCGGCACAAAACCTGCCGCGGCACAGAGACCAACGATCACGGTTCGTGCCAAGAACCGGGACCAATAATCCACCCCCGCCCGTCTCTAGCGCTGCCACGTGGAGACCCATTGGTCCCGGTTTGTTCCATAAACCGGGACCAATGATCCACCCCCCTCGTCGCGCGCCCGCCCACATGGAGACCCATTGGTCCCGGTTCGTGCGCGAACCGGGACCAGCATTAGTCCCGAGTTATTGGTCCCGGTTCGGGAACCGGGACCAATGACCCTTATGAACCGAGACTAGAGGCCATTTTTCCACCAGTGATGGCCGCTCCTTGGTGATTGCTCGTTGCCGCGTCCGCTGCCGGCGAGGGAAAGCGCTGTATGTTGAATATGAGCCGAGTAGTATCTCCGTCTTGAGCACGCCGCCGAATTCTTTTCACCGGATAAGAGTTGTGGGGATTTTATTTAGCTAAACTGAATCTAATCTATGGAACGAGATAATCCAAAATTGGATCTAATCTAAACTAATCTAAGAACCGATCCGATCTTTGATCTAGACCGGGTGCCGCGCCCCCGAGAAGAAGATTAATCTCCCCGGGGGCGACGCGATGCGGAAGTGGTAAAAGGACCTAGGATCGGCGCCGTGAGGCTAATCGCTCTGATACCATGTGGAAATAGTGAATCCTTAATATTTCGGTGTATTGATTTGACCCTTGTTGCGGGTATATATAGAGTTACAAAGGATAGGTAGACTTGAAGTATAAAATAATCTTAGAATCCTATTATATACATATATGTATCCATATTCTAAAACAGAGCAGGAAAATCGATCGAGTGTTTACTCAACAGTAGTATCATTACTACTACTGCTACTCGAGTGTTGAGTTCCACAAATACTACGCTCCTGCAAGCTGTATGATTTCTGGGCGTTTAGTTTACAGGCAGGCAGCAGCAGGACAAGAGAACTGTACAGTCACAGAGGCTAGTGCGTGCTGTGCATCATGTTTATAACTCGGTCGCTGCAGGGGGACAGCGAGTCAGGGCGGACGGCAGGCCTGACACGCACGCACCGGATGGAGGATGCAAGTGCTGCGCCTGCGTGCGAGTCCCTGCATTGCGTAGGATCCCCCTGCCTCGAGATCTCTGCCGCGGCGCCGTGCCAAACTCTGTTTTTATTTAATCAACTCGCAAATAAGGCTAGTCAGCTGGCTATAAAAGAGAGAAACAAGAAAAGAAAAGGAAGCGAGTGCTTAAGAGCAAGTTCAATAATATAGCTTGCGGCTAGCTACAAGAAATTGTCATGTCATCTATAGCCAATCTTATAGTCGACAAATACAATAGCTAGTTACAAAAGACTACTACTTAATCAATATTTGGTCCATATTTCACTCTCACAAAACGCTTAGAAGCACGTGCTAAAACTGACTCTTGCATGAGAGCTCGCTTATATTCTCTCTCTCTTTCTCTCCTCCACCTCATCCAAAATATAATATTTAAATTTTTATAGCCAGCTGACTATATCTTATTGTGCTTGCTCTAATGTGTAACCGGCTCTAGCACAGCGACCGAGAGAAAAAAAGTTTTGCATGCAGTCTAGACTAGCACGTGTGCTTTAATTAAATAAAACTTAATTAAAATCTATCTAATAGCCAACCTAATAGCTAGTCTATTCTATAAATAGATTTTTATGTTAGCTATAGATGATATAGCACAGATGTAAAGCCGGCTGCGGGATGTAGTATTAACCTTGCTCTAACCGGCCAAGATCTAGATGCGACCAGAATTACCGTGGATCCCTACGATACGCGCGCTCTTCACATTGGCTGGCCTTGTGCGCGCAGATTGGGGACAGCAAGCCTCAGTTTTTTCCGGCTTCGCCTCGTGTAGAAACTGCTATGGCTTGAGCTGCCCATCGAAAGCTACTCGTAGAAACAGCAGTGAGAAACAGGATATAAGATCGCTAGAAACTCCAGTCCAGTTTCAATTTTAGCTTTTACTGTTCTAGCTTGTCCTCTGAGTTGTCTAATAAAAAGTCTGTAACACCTCTAGAATGCACCAGCTAGTGCTGCCACAAATCAACATGTCAGCGACCCTGCTCCTCCTTCAGGTTGCACAGCGGCGCCAGATAAGGAGGACAACGAGAAGGCGCGGCCCAAGAGAGAGAGGCGGACTTCAGGCTGGCTCGCGGGCCACGTAGTGGCCTAACTAAGCCTTGTAACTTTCTGTAATAGATGGTAGCTATTTTAGGGAGACCACGAAAGCTAGAAGAACCTGGCTTGTAAGAAATGATCGAACCGGACGGCTGTGCTGTGTTAAACTAGTAGCTTGGTGGACGGATAGGAGGAACGAGCTAGAAAACAAATTCCTGTGAATTCCCCTTGTTCCACTGCAAATTAGAGTAGAGAACCAGAGGAATCTTGCATCTGGTATCAGAGCGCCAGTTTGATTCTCACCCTGGATTTTCCCCACCACTCACATGCCACCAGATTAGCTTGCAGAAGACGAGCGGCGGCCATGGAAAACCTGTCGCCCGAGTCGAAATCTCTATACGAGATGATCATGGCCGACACCACCGAGATCTACGAGAGTAAATTCGCTGCATACAAGAAGGAGATGCTCGATGCGGTGAGGGTGTTCGTCGGCGACACCACCGTGCAGATCAAGGGGCTCGGAGCCTCGATCGGCGCAGTCCAGGAGCAAATCGGAGCAGAGGTGGATTCCGTCAAGGACACGCTCGGATCTGAGCTGGAGGCGATCAAGAGCTCCCTCAGCGCCGAGATCGCGAAACTCGCCTCCTCGGTCGACCTCGCCTTGCGGTCGAATTCGAGTGCCTCGGGTGGCGATCCGAAGACGGCGCATGCCGGCCCGTCCCGGAGCGACGCCATTGGCCCAAATGGGCACTGCTACGAAACACCGAACCGGGGATTGACTTGTGCCCTGCACTCGTCGTCTCCGGGCAAGGGTACGATCTCCGACCTCAAAAATTTCCCGAACAATTGTGATAACTGTGTTCCAGTATCTGATGCTTCTCTTTCGGGTCCACGAGTGGAACTACCATGTTTCGACGGATCCAATTCGAAGCTCTGGCAGAGGCGCTGCGAGGAGTATTTCCGGCGCTGGGGAACGCAACAGGCTCATTGGGTTTCCTATTCATCTTCCTTGTTCACTGGTGCAGCAGCAACTTGGCTCGAATCCTTCCTCAACTCCACCCCTGAAGCCACCTGGGATGAGTTTGTGCTGGCAGTACACACCCGTTTCATCAGAATTCAGCATCAAGTCCTAGTCCGCAGATTGCTTCACATTAACCAGACATGGACCGTGGAGGATTATGTTCGCCGTTTTGTTGATTTGGTTGACCAGATTTCAGCTTATGAGATGAAACCAGATCCTGTTCACTACACCACAAAATTCTTGGATGGTCTACACCCCGCTGTGCGAGTTATGGTGGCTATTCAGCAGCCAAAGGACCTGGACACTGCTTATACTCTGGCTTTGCTGCACGCAGAGCTTGCAGGAGATTTATCAGTACATCAGAATATGCACCAACACGCGTCATCTTCCAGGAGAGCATCGGCACAGTTGCAGCCACAACTATTACCTCCACTGCCACCTCCTCCTCCTTCTCGATGGGTGTCCAAATCAGTGGAGGAGAAACGACTTGCTGAAACTCGCAGAAGTCCAACTGACGAAAGGTGAACTAGCTTAAAAGCTTATAGAAGAGCAAAGGGCTTACGTTTTATTTGTGGTGAGAAGTGGGGAAAAGACCACCAATGTAAGGGATCCATCCAACTCCATGTGATGCAAGAGATGCTGGAGTGTATGCAAATTGAAGATTCAGACAGTTCTGACACTAATCCTGAAGAAACTCCACCAAGTCAACAATTAATGATGCTTTCCTGTGCTTCCACAAACGCCACCAATGAACCAGTGAAGTCCATGAAGATCAAGGTGTCTATTCAGGGGAAGGACCTATTATTTCTCATTGACTCTGGCAGTTCCACTTGTTTTATTGATACCAAAGTGGTGGATAGTTTCTCTGAGAGGCAACAACTACAGAAACCATTGCATGTCCAAGTAGCAAGGGGGCTATTCTTACCTGCACTGAATATTTTCCTCAACTCAATTGGCAAACACAAAGACATAATTTTTCAGATTCATTTTAGGTCCTAGCTTTGGAAAATTATGATGGCATAATTGGACTAGATTGGTTGGCACAGTACAGCCCATGATCACCCATTGGGGACAACATTGGATAGCATTGCAGCATGGGAATGAGCTTGTGGTGCTCCATGGTGAAGAAGGTTCCTCTACTATTCATGCTATGATGGAATTACACATTACCCAAGAAAGCAATGGTACTGAATCTACTGTTTTGACACCGGAAATACAAAACCTTCTGGATCAGTTTTCTGAAGTGTTTGACACCCCAGCCGGGTTGCCACCTCGCAGACGTTATGACCATCACATTCCTCTTATTCCTGGTGCACGACCGGTGTCCATGCGCCCGTACCGTGTAGCTCCGGAACTCAAGTCATAATTGGAGCGCCAAATTCAAGAACTGTTAGACCAAGGGGTCATCACTCACAGTAACATCGCCTTCGCTTCCCCTGTGATTTTGGTATGGAAACAGGACAAGAGTTAGCGATTGGTGGTTGATTACCGTCACCTGAATGCGCTCACGGTCAAAGGGAAATATCCACTTCCAGTCATTGATGAGCTAATCGATGAATTAGCTGGAGCGCAGTGGTTTTCCAAGTTAGATCTGCGTGCTGGATATCATAAAATCCGGCTGGTGCCCGGCGAGGAGTTCAAAACAGCGTTCCAAACTCACAGTGGCCATTATGAATTCAAGGTCATGGCGTTCGGGCTGACAGGAGCTCCAGCTACGTTCCAGCACGCCATGAACGCCTCTCTGGCCCCGGTGTTGCGCAAGTTCGCGCTGGTCTTCTTCGACGATATTCTCATATACAGTGCAACTTATGAAGAGCACTTGAAGCATGTGCAGTCTGTCCTTGAGATATTGCAGCGGGATAAATGGCAGGTTAAATTGACCAAGTGTGCATTTGCCCAGAAGAAGATTGCTTATTTGGGGCATGTCATCTCTGCTGATGGAGTTGCAACTAGTGATACCAAAATTGAGAATATTCGATCCTGGCCGCATCCGGTGAATGTCAAGGAATTGCGGAGCTTCTTAGGACTGTCGGGGTATTATCGCAAATTCATCAAGCACTACGCCATCCTCAGTCAACCTCTTACTTCCTTGCTTAAGAAGGGTACCCTCTTTATTTGGACTGAGACCGAAGAGACAACCTTCCAAACACTGAAGAGTGCACTTATTTCGGCACCAGTTCTCGCTCTTCCGGACTTCTCGGTGCAGTTCGTCATTGAGACTGATGCTTGTGATGTTGGCATAGGTGCAATATTATCCCAGAAGGGGCATCCTCTCGCTTTCGTTAGCAGGGCGCTTGGCCCATGCAACAGGACACTCTCAGTTTATGAGAAAGAGTACTTGGCAATTTTGTTAGCAGTACAACAATGGCGTCCTTATTTGCAGCTAGCGGAATTCATCATCAAAACAGACCACAAGAGTTTGACCCACTTGCAAGATCAAAGGCTGCACACTGATTGGCAACAAAAAGCACTCACAAAGTTAATGGGTTTGCAGTACAAAATCATCTACAAGAAGGGTGCTCTCAATGGTGCTGCAGATGCTCTCTCCCGGAAACCACCTCATAGCTCTGAAGTTCTGTCAGTCACGACGATACAACCTGTGTGGCTTGACCGTGTTGTAGCCAGCTATTCTCAAGACCCTCATGTGCAATCCATTCTGCAGAAATTAGTGGTCGATCCCTTATCTGAACCTGAGTACACCCTTCGTGACGGTCTGTTGCGCTACAAGAACAAAATTTGGGTGGGTGCTGATTCGGCCTTGCAGACTCAGATTATCACTGCCTTTCATGATAGCCAGTTGGAGGTCACTCAGGCTTTCCGGTGACTTACCACAGAATCATCTCTCTGTTCAAATGGTCATCGATGAAGGCAGCTGTTAAGGAGTTTGTGAAGAACTGTCACACTTGTCAGAAGGCGAAACCCGAGCGCACCTTACCACCTGGGTTGCTTCAACCATTGCCAGTTCCTTCAGGCCCGTGGGATATGGCAACGATGGACTTCATTGATGGGTTGCCGCCATCGCGTCACTACAACTGCTTGCTTGTGATTGTGGACAAACTGTCCAAGTACGCTCACTTCATTCCCCTGAAGCACCCCTATACTGCAAGCAAGGTTGCGGAGCTGTTTGTCGACAATATTTACAAATTACATGGTATGCCACTTTCCTTGGTATCTGATAGAGATCCAGTTTTCACAAGTCAATTTTGGCAGTCCGTGTTCAGAGCTACTGGAACACAATTTCATCTCAGTACAACACATCACCCTGAAACTGATGGACAGACGGAACAAGTGAATCAGTCCATTGAGTGTTACCTCAGATGTTTCATTAGTGCTCATCCTCATTATTGGTCTAAATGAATTTCACTGTGTGAGTTTTGGTATAACACCAATTGGCACAACTCGCTTGGGAAAACACCATTTGAAGTCATTTATGGGAGGCAGCCTTGCTACTTTGGAATTACAGCAACTAATCGCATTGCATCTGCTGACATTTAAGCCTGGCTCCAGGAACGTTCTTTGGTGATTGCTTCTGTTCGACAACACCTTCTGCGCATGCAACAGCGAATGAAGCATCAGGCCGACAAGGAGTGTTCTGAGAGGGTTTTTGCTGTGGGGGATCGAGTTTTCCTCAAGCTGCAACCTTATATTCAGACCACAATGGAACGTCGCGCTAACCACAAACTGTCGTTCAAGTTTTTTGGGCCCTTCCGTATCACGGAGCGCATTGGAGAAGTGGCGTATAAGCTTGATATGCCCCCTACAAGCAGAGTTCACCCGGTCTTCCATGTCTCTCAATTGAAACCTTGCATTGGTCCAGGTCAGCATGTTTTACCTCACCTTCCTGATCCTGATTCTACTCATCAAGTGCCCGTCAAGGTTTTGCTACAGCGTGTTTGTCAGCATGGGCTACGTAATGTGGCGCAAGTTTTGGTGCAATGGAGTGGCTCGACCGAGGAAATGGCTACTTGGGAAGACCTGGACACACTTCAACGCCAGTTTCCTCTCGCGTCTGCTTGGGGACAAGCAGGCATTCAAGACCCGGGGATTGTCAGCGACCCTGCTCCTCCTTCAGGTTGCACAGCGGCGCCAGATAAGGAGGACAACGAGAAGGCACGGCCCAAGAGAGAGGTGGGCTCCAGGTGGGCTCGCGGGCCACGTGGTGGGCTAACTAAGCCTTGTAACTTCTTGTAATAGATGATAGCTATTTAAGGGAGACCACGAGGGCTGGGAGAACCTGGCTTGTAAGGAATGATCGAACCGGATGGTTGTGCCGTGTTGAACTAGCTCGGTGGGCGGATGGGAGGAACGAGCTAGAAAACCAATTCCTGTGAATTCCCCTTGTTCCACTGCAAATTAGAGTAGAGAACCAGAGGAATCTTACACAACACAATACAATCAGTTGAAAATTAGAATCAACAAAAGTACATCTGTTTTTTGCAGGCCGTTCCGCTCGAATAGCCAGCCGGAGTTGGGCAGGAGGCCACGCTGGAGTAGCTAGGTTTAGATGGTGTAACTATATGCTAGTAGTAGGCCTTCAGCCTGATGATACACGAGCTCCAGGCTGTTGTGGCCAGATATGGAGCATAGGATTCATCTTGGTGATGCTCAAACTCCTCCGGCCGGAGCTAGAGACGACGGCCACCGCGTCTTCCAGTAAGACTGTTGTGGGATGCTTCCTTTTCCTCACCGTTGATGCGTTCTCCCATCTTCCTCTGGCCGGCCATGGAGGCGGGGGAAGGATATGGAGAGTGAGTTGAGGCGCGATACAGGTTGCGGCGGGAGTGATTCCGGGCTGGCATATGTGTGCGACGCCTACCGGTGGTTGGCTTCACCATCCGCTATTGCTCTTCTTCTTCTAGCCGACCGAGGTGGCGAGGGGGAACAAGAAGGGATTGTAGGGGCAGCCGACCAACTCCCTCTTCATCATGTGCGACTGTCGTTGTCCCTCTGATGGCCTTGGTGCTTCCTCCTCTCTCTCTTGTCCAGTGTCATGGTATTGCAGACGAGTACACCATGGAGGGGTCCTCACAGTGTGTGTTTAGAGACGTGGGGTAAGGCAGAGAGTTGGCAGGTACGGGGTAACACAGTTTACCCAGGTTCAAGTCCCACAAAGGTGGCGGAACTCTACTCCTGCTATAATCACTATAATGGCAATATGCCGAGTTACAGAGATCGGTTCGCTGTGCGAGGGTGTTATGAATCGTTGCCCTAAGGCTCCCACAGGTCCGGTTTATAAAGGCACCAGAACCTAGAGTTAGAGGGAAAGGACCTTGCCGAACAAGGTAAAGAGTCCTACACTAATACAAACTAGTCTTTCGTATCTTGCACTCCAAGGCTCCGAGTACGTCGGTGACTCCTGCGTAGCCTTCCTTAATTCGGCATGGGCCACCCTTTTGGATCCGTCTAACTAGGCCGCCCAGCAGGCCATAGGCCTTGCTACCAACTGTGGGCCACCTGAGTTAGCCGGATTAGAGACATGCTATGGTGATACCCATTTAGCATATCCCTAACAGTAGCCCCTAGAGGACTTTGAGATCTTGCGCCATCTTGCCTTGTAGTCTTGAATGCTCCATCTATGTGATGCTGGCAATCTGTCAAACAATATCTCGAAGGTCTCCCAAAGAACCCTGCAATCCTCTCCGGCTTTGCAATGTAGCCGGAGATTCCTTGAGTCTTTATTTCTAGAGCCGGATATTTTCCGTCTTTGATGAAATCTTCAGACATGATCTCTCCACTACAATTGTGAGGAGGATGACGTAGGGTACAACCTAGATAAGGAATTAATCATTAGCTGGTTTTATGCGCGCGAAATCCAAAATGGTAGAGCGGCAAAGACGGAGGACGTGGTGAAATTACCACGCATGCTCATCTCCACGTCGGTAACACTTCGCCTGTAGGATCCTTTCTGCACGAATCTTGACATCAGGTCTATATATTTTGACTATGGCCAGATTATTTTCTTTTACCCGCATTCTCCCCTGTGTCTTCGTCTTCCTCCAGCCGCGCGGCCATTCGAGCTCATCGGAAAACCCTAGCCAGAGCTTCCCCCTTTCTCCATCCACTCCCAGTTATACAATGGCCTCCAGCAGCTCTGCTCCTTCAATGTCAGCGACTCCCGAGGCTACAATGGAGCCATCCTAGGGAGTGACGGTCCCACCGGAGGGGGGCGTCGTCCCTATCACTGCCGTGGTGGAAACCACCAGCGATGACCAAGGACAGGCGGCGCCAGAAGTTGCTGAGGAAGATAGTGATTCCCACAAAGGAGTGTGGAGGGGCTCCGACCTCTCCACCGAAGATCTATAAGAAATCATCACCGAGGGGTACCTCCCTATGGTGGAGGGTTTGGTCTAGCAGCCGGCGCCGGCCGGCGAGGTGACTCCCTCTCCCCAAGCCGAAGAGAAGGTATACCTCAAAGCTCAGCTGGTATGTGGCATAAGCTTACCAGTCTTCGACTTCTTCCTGGATGTCCTTCGCTACTTCCGGGTACTTCCCCACAACCTCTCTCCCAACAACATCCTCGTACTTAGCAATTTCATTGCCTTGTGCGAAGGATACCAAGGATTAAATCTTAGGTTAGATCTGTTTGTTTACTTTTTCACCATCAAGAGAGAGTCCGTAGAATCCAAGGAGTTGCGGATATGCGGAACAATTAGTTTTAAGATCCGGCCTAGCCGGCGCTTCCCCGACATTGTGGGTCATTAATCCTGTAAGAACTAGCAGCGCACATATTTCTATGTCCCAGACATTCCTATACCTAACCATCTTGAGACGTATCCCGAATTCGTCGATGGAGCTGCCACTGAAGCACCCACCTGGAGGTCCCCAGCCTCCCTTCCGTCCGACGAAGAATCCAATCGCACCGTAAGGCGGATTGAATGGCTCGTAGACGAAGGTCTAACGGGCTTGGACCTGGCCATGTGCTAGTTTACTAGGCAGATCCAGCCACTGCAACACCGTGCCGAGATGATGTGAATGTACTGAAGGAGATATGCTCTAGAGGCAAATAATAAATAGGTTTTTATTGTCATATCTCAATTAGTTTATAATAGTTTCATATTGTGTTATAACTGTGCCAAGTAGAAACATTGGTACATGTGTGGTATGAAACAACCAAGTCCCTAGTAGCCTCTAATCATACTAGTTCGTTGGTCATGATGATGATCTGGGTTTCAAGATCATGGGCATTTATGCCGATTGACAACAGGATCATATCATTAGAGAATGATGTGATTGGACATTCCTCGAAGGATTGCAACACGATCAAGTCATATAGTTCATTGTTGCAACAACTATACCTAGACTCCTTTTCCTTAGCCCGTGAGCTCATATTACTCACTATTTCCCGAGGCTGCTTAGACTGCATCAACTGTCATCTGGTAATACGGTGGCCATAAAGGTGTACGTTGGGTATTCCGAAGGAACAGTAGATGACATGTGACTACAATACCGGGATTTGTTCACCCACATGACGGGTAAAGATACATACATCCGGCTTGGTGAGATTAAATCCATAAATGTTGCAACATGTGACTCGGTCATGGGGATGTAATATCACGGTAACAAGAAAATAGAACTTGTTATGAATGAGATTGAACAAGGTATGTTATACCAATGATCGGATCTCGGACAAGTCGTATCAAGAAACAAAAGGAATTGGATGCTACATTTAGCAGTTCAAACGACATTGTCATCAGGAATGCATAGGGATCACATGGATATCCCTGGTCCCTCTGTTGATCATTGATACAGATCATGTCTAGAGCATTCCCGAGCCGTGAGAGGATACACTTAAGGGTACGATGAGAGCGATCATTCGTAAGACGGAATCACATTAGAGAAAGAGAAAGTCGGAGTCGTTCCGTGGAGAAATCTGAAGTTGTTTGGAGAAAGAATAAAGGACCGGAATCATTCCGAGAAAGATCCAAAGTTGTTCGGAGGAAATCGAAAGGGAACCGAAAGGTGTTTCGGGTCAAGACGGATTTTGTAATATGTATTTATATATTAATTAATGTAATTAATATTAAATATAATATTAAAATCTAATTTGAAGGGTTATTCTCCTAATGGGCCAAACTTCCTAGTGAATAAAGGCCCATGAGGGGAAACCGAAGGAGGGAAGGGCCAAGGGCTAAAGGGACAAGTCCCAGGCGCCTCAAGGGGGCCCACCCGGCCAGCCTAGGGCTGTGCGCAGGGTGGGGCCCACCCCTGGCCGGCTGGCCCATGAGGCCCATGCGCCTCCCCCTCTCCCTTGAATAGTCCCACATGGGAAACCCAAAGGGGAGGGCACCCCCCTCCCCCTATATAAAGGGGTGCCCATGGGTGGGATGAAACACACCAATATTTGGAGAAGTCCTTTGGTTGACTTCCTTCTTCCCTCTCTCTCTATACCTTGTGACCATGGCCCCAAGTCTGGGCTGTGCGAACAAGGCACACCTGCAGTACGCTGTTGCGCTGCAGGGATTCCTAGCCGGATATCAACTTTCGCACTCCCGGCGGGATCGGGGAGCCGGAGGTCTCATCGTGCACCGTATGTGTACGAAGACACGAGGCGCAATAATTGGGATGCTTAAATGTCGTGAGACGGAGCTGCTGCATGATGAAGATGAAGAAGGAGCAAGGGGTGACCTGCGAGGAGCTTCGCGACCTTGAGGTCGGATACGAGTACGACTACATCAACCATGTTCCTCGCAGAACGTTAACCGTGTATGGTCTACAAGGGTATGTATTCTCTATGCATTGGTCGTTATCGCATTACTACATAGATAGATCCTAGGCAGTTTTTAGGGTTCCATCGTAGGAATTTTTTTGTTTTCTGCTGTAGATGCCCTTCAGTGGTATCAGAGCCGATCTATGCGTAGGAGTGTTGTACGGCCTGTACGCATAAGTATTGTGTGGTCATTGATCCCTTAGTTGTTACCCTCTAACGCGTGCTTGTTTATATCGCGATATTGTTTGATGAAGCGGCCCAGACCGACCTTACGCGTATTCGTACACGAGACTGGTTCCACGCTCAACATACGGCTTGTACCGTATAAGTGGCTAGCGGGTGTCTGTCTCTCATTCGATAGTTGATATAGCATTTACAACGGAGGTCCCCGAAAGGGGTGTAGTAGAGACAACTGTCGGATCTATGTTGTGGTTGGAAAGTTCGTAGATTAGAAAGTAGTATAGTAATAGTCATCGTTCCGATGGACGACCTGGTGGAGGTGTCGTGGACTTGGCGTCAAACCAAGGGCAGGACGGAGATCATGCCGGAGCGCTCGATGGAGATCAAGGCGCAAGAAAGACCATATCATATCACATTATACATATGATGTTGATACCTGTTTTACATCTTATTGTGTTCTAGTATTTAGATACTCAACGGTAGAAAATAAGATAATCCCCCAATGTTCCATGTTCCCCTTGTGTGTGCACCACCAAGAAAGTTCTTTGGTATGAGGCGATCCATGGTACAGGCATGGGTGTCAGACATATCTATGTTCACATACAGTGGATGTAAGCCATGTTGCACAGCGAATACACACAAGTTAGATTTGGCGAGCCTAGCACGTTAGAGAGACGTGGCCTCGAAACACAAGAGATCGAAAGATCGAGCATGAGTCACATGGATGATGTGATTGGCATTAGTGAATGTCTACCTTTGATAATGCACTGATGGCCATGACGATCAGGGGAGGTGCAGAGGATAGGGATCATGCGATCACTAAAATCGTCCAGGGGATGACAATTTTAGTGGAGACAAATTATAAATTGATCTCTCATTATAAACTTAGTCTAGATGTTTGTTTGCAAATATCTTAGTAGATCTTAGCCTATCCCATTGAGGTCCTTTGCCACCATGGGAATATATTGCTTAATTTGGAACTTAACAAAAGGGCCCAACTTCATAGATTAATACCCACGCCTGAGGGATATCCTCGTAAAAGGTGATCTTCTCTTCTTGATACAATAACCATTAGGAGATAATTCGATGACTCCAGAATGTTTGGAAAAAACACTTTGCGATCTTGCATGAGAGTTAAGAACTCTTGGAAGGGCTTGATTGCAAATGGAGGTCATGGATGAAAAGGTATATGTAAGATATACAAAATATAATGTGATTCTTGCAAAAACTCGTTGCGCTTTGCAAAGTATTTGATACTTGTCCTGCTTTGTGAAAACAGGAGGATCTACTTGAGAATTGCTGGTTTTTGAGGCAACATGACTTGATGACGACAAGCAAATCAGTTGATGGCCGACATCACCTCTTTCCTCAAAGTTTATCATTTGGATTAGTGGACTTGAATATAGTTTGTAATCGTTGTATGTTTGTCTTGCTTTTGGCAAGACGATTATTCATATGAACAAGTTACAAGCTAGTTTGTACTATTCTTATGAACAATACCGTTATGGTCACATTACGATTATAAAAGTTATTCTCATCACTATGTTAATGATAATAGTTTAAACATTTATAAAAGGATTAGAATGCTAAAAGATATCCAAAGTTTAATAATGAAATTACACTATAGTTTAAGTCATTTTGGTTATTGCATGTTCTAAATGAAGATCGGGGTCCTAGATGCTTAATTTAGAGACTTTGCAAAACCATGCCTCTTGGGTAGAATGACTAAAACTCCGCATTCTGGTAAAACAGTGATATGGGCAGAAATGTTGAAACTTATACATAGTGATGTATCGTATTTTCAACAAGTAGTTGAAATCATTAGTTAATTGTGGACTTAAGTGAATAAGCGTATTTACTTAATGAGACATAAGTTCGAAATGATTTGAATTGTTCAAATGAGTTCACAACAAAATGGGATATTGAATTAACTGAATTAACAAGCCTCTTCGATTTGATCGACAAGACTAAAGTATTCAAGTTAAGTTTAGCATAAAAGGAACTTGTGAAAGATGTTTCACAAATTATGATAATTGGATGAATTCTAACTGTGTTGAAATGTCTAAACATCATAATCAATATGTATTAGATACATATGGTATAATATTATCTCTTATCAGGGTTATAGTTGTCGTTTAGAGTTAAAGATCAACATAAGCAAACACTCATTTGAAATACAAAGGAACATCTAAAAGATTCGTCGAAACAACACCATAAGTGTTATGGCAAGTTCGAGTTTCTAGAGATTTCTATAAGTCCAAATCATGGCGAATAAACAAGTCTTTGTAAAGCATTCTTAGGAAGCTATGAATGCATCGTCCACAAGGGGCAAACCTGCTATTGTCCTGAGTTGATGTGTCTTGATGAAGATACAAGTGGAAGAAAGTAAAAGATCAAAACAAGGTATTTGACCTTACCTTTGAATTGTTGAGTGGCACAGCGGAATTTGTTTCGTGAATCCAAACTCTACATATAGAGGAGAGACTAATGATAATAATCATAAAGTTTCAAGCAAATACTTTTACTAAAGAAAGTAGGATTCAACATATATTCTACAAGTTTGTGGAATTATATTGTTGATTCACTTGTCATGTTTTGAACAAGACATACCTACAAATTACAAAGAAGCGTGATGGACCTGAGTGCGAGAAATTATTAGGAATCACAAAAATCCTATATTAAGTTACATTTAAGATTGCAAAGTAACATGTTACTTGATCTTATTAAAGTAAAGAAGTTTACTTGATATTTCTGAATGACTGCAAAGTCATAAGAAGGAAATGAAACTTAATGAATGACAAAAGGCTCGATTTGTCACAAGTTTGGACAAATTCAAGGAGTTGACTACAAACAGTAGTGATGCTTAAGTCTTTTGGATTTACACTAGAAATATATGGATATTGAAGTCTCGTAATTGGAATTCTCAAATTGATGATGATCAAAGAATTTTGGAATGTCCAAGATTATCGAGAGGACCTAGATTTGAGTGGGATCAAATCAGCTTCGCTAATTCATAATATGTAGCTGACATATTTTGAGTGGGAGCTAAGTGAAATCCCTGGATCTCAAACATGAATGTCATATTTGAGTGGGAGCTAAGTGAAATCCTTGGATCTCAAACATGAATGTCATATTTGAGTGGGAGCGTGAAATCATTCTGGGATATGTGGACGACATATGTAAATGATGTGATTGGTGTTAATAATATTTAAGTTAGATAAATAAGGAGTTGAAGTTATTAAACAATAAGATCTATCGAGATAGATTGGTGAGTTTAATAAACACTAAATGTCAAATGCTTCCTAGACTTGATTCTGAAAGATGTTCAGAATGTCCTAAGAAAGATTTCGAAGAAGCTCAGAATGGAACAAGGTGAGAAAGTAGTTCTTACTATATGAAGCATTGAGTTAGTATTGCAACTATGGTTGAAAGAAAGAGATGCGTTGCATATCCTATGCCTCATTCATAGGTTCTTCCACATAACCATATTGTATACTCGACGTAACGTGACCCGAGGTTCTGGTTGGAAGGACAAAGTCTTAACTATAAGAGCATGTCTTTAAGTGATTCCTAAGTTGATCACTGAACCAGAATTAAGTTTGTACATAAATGGAAAGAATCAATGTAAGTGGCATAGTTGCATTTCATGCACTAGGATCTACATAGATATATAAGTATAAAGGCTCCATCTGATGTGATGTATAATGTTATGGCGGGGCTAGTTCGCTTTTAACGTAGAATGATGTGTCCCAGGGCCTAGTGCCCATGAGAAAGCCCTCGAGGTTGATCTAAAGTCACTCTAAGCTCCTGGAATCCGGCCTCATTCTGCTGCCATGACTACAGTATATACACAAAGGATAGCAAAGTGTGTTTCGAAGTTTAGATGACAACAGTGAAAACGACCATCATCATAAACACTAGAAACAAAGTCTCATTTTGTTGCCAAACAAATACTTCGACCCATTATACGATAATGGTGTGAATGTCAAAATTAGGAAGACATTACCGAGTTGCAAAAGACATAATGATCTGGTAAAACAAAACATGGACATGACGTTTCCCATGAGCATGCATGATCTGTAAACACATATGGTATATGGTTTATATGAGTAAAATGCGAGCTAGATTATTTGTACTCTAGTGCAAGTGGGAGCTAAAGGAGATATGCTCTAGAGGCAAATAATAAATAGGTTTTTATTGTCATATCTCAATTAGTTTATAATAGTTTCATATTGTGCTATAACTGTGCCAAGTAGAAACATTGGTACAGGTGTGGTATGAAACAACCAAGTCCCTAGTAGCCTCTATTCATACTAGTTCGTTGGTCATGAGGATGATCTGGGTTTCAGGATCATGGGCATTTATGCCGATTGACAACGGGATCATATCATTGGAGAATGATGTGATTGGACATTCCTCGAAGGATTGCAGCACGATCAAGTCATATAGTTCATTGTTGCAACAGCTATACCTAGACTC
This sequence comes from Avena insularis, assembly GCA_023614405.1. Lineage (NCBI taxonomy): Eukaryota > Viridiplantae > Streptophyta > Magnoliopsida > Poales > Poaceae > Avena > Avena insularis. The sequence goes on from CM042690.1 coordinate 512,884,956, forward strand.
CTTTTCCTTAGACCGTGAGCTCATATTACTCACTGTTTCCCGAGGCTACTTAGACTGCATCAACCGTCATCTGGTAATACGGTGGCCATAAAGGTGTACGTTGGCTATTCCGAAGGAACAATAGATGACATGTGACTGTAAGACCGGGATTTGTTCACCCACATGATGGGTAAAGATACATATGGCTGGCTTGGCGAGATTACATCCATAAATGTTGCAACATGTGGCTCAGTCATGGGGATGTAATATCATGGTAACAAGAAAACAAAACTTGTTATGAACGAGATTGAACAAGGTATGTGATACCAATGCTCAGATCTTGGACAAGTCGTATCAAGAAACAAAAGGAATTGGATGTTACATTTAGTGGTTCAAACGACATTGTCATCAGGAATGCATAGGGGTCACATGGATATCCCTAGTCCCTCTGTTGATCATTGATACAGATCATGTCTAGAGCATTCCCGATCCGTGAGAGGATACACTTAAGGGTACGATGAGAACGATCATTCGTAATAAAGAATCACAGTAGAGAAAGAGAAAGTCGGAATCATTCCACGGAGAAATCCGAAGTTGTTCGGAGAAATAATAAAGGACTGGAATCATTCCGGGAAAGATCCGAAGTCGTTCGGAGGAAATCAAAAGGGAACTGAAAGGTGTTTCGGGTCAAGACGGATTTTGTAATATGTATTTACATATTAATTAATGTAATTAATATTAAATATAATATTAAAATCTAATTTGAAGGGTTATTCTCCTAATGGGCCAAACTTCCTAGTGAATAAAGGCCCATGAGGGAAAACCGAAGGAGGGAAGGGCCAAGGGCCAAAGGGACAAGGCCCAGGCGCCTCAAGGGGGCCCACCCGGTCAGCCTAGGGCTGTGTGCAGGGTGGGGCCCACCCCTGGCCGGCTGGCCCATGAGGCCCATGCTCCTCCCCTCTCCCTTGAATAGTCCCACATGGGAAACCCAAAGGGGAGGGCACACCCCCTCCCCCTATATAAAGGGGTGCCCATGGGTGGGATCAAACACACCAATATTTGGAGAAGTCCTTTGGTTGACTTCCTCCCTCCCTCTCTCTCTATACCTTGTGACCATGGCCCCAAGTCTGGGCTGTGCGAACAAGGCACACCTGCAGTACGTTGTTGTGCTGCAGGGATTCCTAGCCGGATATCAACTTCCGCACTCCCGACGGGATCGGGGAGCCGGAGGTATCATTGTGCACCAGATGTGTACGAAGACACGAGACACAACACTTGGGGCGCTTAAATGTCGTGAGCCGGAGCTGCTACACAATGAAGATGAAGAAGGAGCAAGGGGTGACCTGCGAGGAGCTTCACGACCTTGAGGTCGACTATGAGTACGACTACATCAACCACGTTCCCCGCGGAATGTTAACCGCGTATGGTCTACAAGGGTATGTATTCTCTATGCATTGGCCGTTATCGCATTACTACATAGATAGATCCTAGGAAGTTTTTGGGGTTCCATCGTAGTAATTTTTTTGTTTTCTGCTGCGGATCCCCTTCATGTACTCCAAGGATAGAAAGGATCCCATGCGAATTTCGCAGGATAACTTCTCCAATGACACCATCAAGCTCTGACTTAAGGACATGGTCAAGGTGAAGGACATGAAGCATGGCTTCAAGATCACCTATGACATGTTCGAATGAGGCAAGTGCCTAGAGGTAGCTTATGTTTCCTTTGTTACTCGTTACGTATATACTCTAAGGCTTTTCCATCTTGAAGTTATTAGTCTAACACACCTTTGTTTCCCAGCTGGCGACCTTCGCGGAGGATCAAATGGCCTCCTAGGTCTATGATCCCAAGCTGAAGGATATCCAGGTGGTGTCTGACGATGACACCCCCAAAGATCACCCAGCTCCGGCAGCGCGAAAGTGGAAGAGATCCACCTCTAACGCTGCTACCGAGGCTAAGAAGAATAAGAAATCAGAGAGTGGAGTCTCTAGACGATCCACCGCTGCCTTAGAGGCAGAGAAGAAGAGATCCACCGGCATATCTTTGACTAAGGCTCCTGCCGTGGAGTACGTGCATTCATTCTCCAGCTTTTATAGTAGTTCACACCTTATTCAACTTTTGTACTTATACTTCGTACGTTTTAGGAGGAAAGCCGGTGTTAGCTTGAAGGGATCCTCCAGAGATGCTAGAGGGTCAAAAACCATTCGTGATATGTTGAGCAAGGGCATGGCCGCCAAGCCCTCTCCCACCACCGCTCCTCCAACTCCTACTGCCAAGCCTGCTACTGGCCCCACTGGGCCTTCATCCCCCGTCATCCCTGAGACCTCCGCCATGGAGACATGTATCAATTCAATGTTTGATGTCTCAGATTTCGCCGGCATGGATGTCGCTCCCAGTGGACAGGCGACGCAGGAGAGTATTTCCTCCAAAGTGGCTAAAGCTCCGGCTAAGGATACCACCAAGAAAGGGAAAGAGCTGTCGAGGGAGGTAGAGACAGCGGCAGCAGCGACAACTGACAATGCGGGAGCTTCTGTGCCTTCAACTGCCATATCAATACGTCAGTCGGCTAGAGCTTCATCTACGCCTCCGGCTTCTACTACACCACTTCCTCCGGTGCCTCCGACTTTGATCCTGGACAATCTTATCCAGTAGGCGGATGCCGTGTATAACAATGCCGACATCTTCCACACTGCATATGCCAATCTGGCCAACAATCTCAAAGTTATTGCTATTGTAAGTCTTTTAAACTTTACCTTTTATCGTATAACATATCCCTCTGTAGCCTCCGAGCTCTTAGGCGGATAAACAATAGTTATTGGCCTAAGTGCTCCAAAGAACTAAGAGTAGAACTTGATAGTGTAGCCCCCGAGCGTCTAGATGAAACTGGAAAAGATCTAGCTAGATGCTCTAAGAGTAGCATACTTGTCTTTGAAATTTAATCCTGTAGCCCCTTAGCTTCTAATTGAAACTTTAGCAAAGTTCCGGCTAGATGCTCTAGAAGAACTAACCATAGATCAAAATATCATATTGTAGCCTCCGAGCTTCTAGATGTAACTAAAATAGTTCTGGCTAGAAGCTTCTAAGAGAAACTAAATGCTTTTGCTTACACAGAATGATAATGCCCAGAGGAAGAAGGCCAATGAGAAATATGACAAGATGCGGGAAGACCTGGATGCTGAAAAGGGTAAAATAGCTTTCCTAAAAGGAACATATCACGAATAGCAATAGTCTGTTTCTTTTTTGACTTTTTCCTAGTTATCGCTTATAATCAATTTCTTCCGTGTTCTCATACTGTTCTTGTTTTGCTGTCTTACAGAACTTATTGCCAAGGCCAAGGGCATTGTCGAGAAATCGAAGCATATTCAAGAGCTTGAAAGTGAAAACAAGATCTTGAAGAAAGACCTGGCCGAGGCAGTGAAGGGACACGAGGAGGCGATGAAGGTCCTGCAAGAGTCTGCGGATGCTAACATGCAACATCTGAAGGAAGAAATGGAACACCTTAAGGAGCAAAACCAAGCATCCCAAGAGAAAAACGAGCCTTGAGGCATACAAGAAACTTCAGGACGAGCATGGCATCTTGGCGGAGACATGCAAGCAAGCCGAATCCAGCACCTTCGGTATATTTCCTCCGTCTTGATCAATTCTGTACCTTGGACAAATGTTTGATGTACTTATACTCATGGTCCTTGTATCTTATGCAAACCACAACTCCCATTGGCTTGACCAACTTGGGTGAAGGTGTTCCGGATCCTAAGGAATGCATGATTCTTGCCGGCAACTTCATTAGCACCACCATCACGCAGGCCAAGGAGATAACACAGCCTTTAGGGATAAACATCAAGGCAGCAGACTCAGCGACCAAGTACTTGGAAATCCTGCGCCGAGCCCCTGAGAAAGTCAAGGACTGGAAAGCCTATTGCATCCGGGGTGGTGCAAGGATGATCCTGTCCTTGGTCAAAGCACACTACGACAACGCCGACATCGACCTGGTGACCTCCGGCATGCCCAAGCTGGACAAGGAAGGAAAAGAGATCAATAACAATGCTATTTGGAATCCCCTCACCGGCTACAACACCAGAGTAGCCAAGATGGTCAAGGCGGACGTCTTCGTGCCTGCCGAGGTGCTTGATGATGACATGGCGTCTTCCGAGTCTAGCCCATCTCCTTCCGAGTTTGATGAGCTTTCCTGGCCTGGCTCTCCTGTTGCTGATGATGCCACCATGAAGTCCCCTGCACCAGAGCCATAAAAAAAATATTTGTATTAAATGTGTCTCTGCAATGTGTATGCGGAAAAACTGATGAATTTGTAAGGCGGAAAAACTTGTACGCAAGTTTTCTGCTACTTATCTATTTCTGGCATGTATATTTTTTTAAGCAAGTGCTGGCTTATCCATTATTTTGGTTCGTATTCTTGACCTTTCATGAGACGGAAGACTCGCAACACAGAACTATGCTCTCAGGTGATGATGCTTAATAGCACCGTCAAGAAGCTAAGAGAAAAATCACCGGCTTTGAGTGCCAAAAAGTCACTACTCCGGAATCCACATAAAAACTGTAGAAAACGTGTTGACCATAAAAATTAAGCTAACGCCCGTAGGCGGAATTTTCACAAGTGCAAATGCAAACTTGTGCATAAAGGGTTTATATGATCCAAAAATGAACAGCTAAAGGAGGTAAAAGACTCAGAGAATATGAGTGAACCAAATGCTTAATTCATTGATCATATAAGAAACTTATTACATAATATAAAATATGCTAAGTGTAAAAGGGACGTAGCTATGCTATGTTCCATGGCTGATCTGGCTCTGAGTAATCATCATCGGAGTCACATTGCTTGCGCTTGCGATTTTTAGGCCTATCTTCCAACTCGCAAATATCGACGAGGTAATAGGAACCATTGAGCAATGCTTTGCTTATGACAAACAGTCCTTCCCAAGGCGAGGCTAGATTGTGTGATTTTCCCTGCTTGAGTCTAAGCACTAGATCCCCCTCTTTAAATGAGTGATGCTTAACACGGTGACTATGGTAGCCACGTAACTTCTGCTAGTAGATGGCGGATCTTTGGCATGCCAGCACGTGCTCTTCCTCGAGTAGGTCCACAAATAAGCGTATGGATTTTTCAGCGTCATCTTCCTCGTAGGCGGCGAATCTTGGTGCATCGTGGAGGATGTCGGATGGTAGGACGGTTTTGCTCCATAAACCATGAAGAAAGGAGTCAAGCCGGTCGATCTATTGGGTGTTGTTCTTAAACTCCACAATATAGATGGTAATTCCTCTGCCCAGGCTCCAGCTGTTCTATGTAGTGGTGCCTCTAAGCGTGTTTTGATTTTGTGCATAATTAGTCCATTGGCCCGTTCAACTTGTCCATTAGACTGTGGATGTGCCACAGATGCTAGGTCAAGGCGGATGCCTTTTCATGACAGTACTCCTCAACTTCTCCGAGAGACAAATTTCTGCCGTTGTCGGTGATGATGCTATGTGGGAGACCAAAATTACCACTAGATCCTGGACAAATTTTAGGGTTATTGCCCCATCAAGCTTTTTAATGGGTTTAGCTTCAATTCATTTTGTGAACTTATCCACTGCTACTAGCAAGTGTGTAAATCCACAAGGTGTTGTCTGCAAAGGTCCCACCATGTCCAGCCCCCAGACTGCAAATGGCCAAGTTATTGGTATGGTTCGCAATTCTTTAGCTGGAACATTTGGTTGCCTTGCATAGAACTGACACTCAAGAAATGTTTGTACCAACTTGTCGGCGTCCGCCTTGGCAGTTAACCAGTAGAATCCTTGTCGAAAGGACTTAGCCACCAACGATCAGGGAGAGACGTGATGCCTGCAATATCTGAGATGTATTTCTCTAAGGATATCAATACCTTGCTGTTGGGAGACGCATCAAAGGAAAACTCTGGTGGTACTTCTTTTATATAGTTGGCCGTCAATGATGACTAATGGCACAAAATATATCGAGCTTGTTGGGGAACCCCAAGAGGAAGGTATGATGAGCACAACAGCAAGTTTTCCCTTAGTTATGAAACCAAGGTTATCGAACCAGTAGGAGCAAGGAAACACCTCCAAGGTGTTGTTTCCAACATGGAATTCTACACAACATAACCACAGAACTTTGCCCCCAACTTATAGTGAGGTTGTCAATCTCACCGGTTTTGCTGAAAAGAAAGGATTAAATGTATTGTGTGGAAGATAGTAATTGCTTGTAGAAAGTAAATAGTAAATAGTAAATAGATGGTAGATTGATGGTAAAAGAATGGTCCGGGGTCCATAGTTCACTAGAGGTGATTCTCCTTAAGATAGATGACATGTTGGGTGAACAAATTATAGCGGGGCAATTGACAGACACCGAGAAAGAATACATGCATATACTAATCATCTTGACTCCTACAAGATTTGATTGGGCATTACAACATTATACATAGACCATAATCCAACTGCATCTATGACTAATAATCGACCTTCAGGTTATCATCCGAACCCCCTCCAGTATTAAGTTGCAAGCAACAGATAATTGCATTAAGCAAAGTGTGTAAAGTAAACAATACGATTGCCCCATGGACAAAGTATTGTTGTTTTCTCCCTAGTAGAAACACCACATCTAGTACCTTAGATATTTCTGTCATTTCCCCCAGATTCCTAGAGGCATGAACCCACTATCGAGCATAAATACTCCCTCTTGGAGTTGCTAGCATCTACTTGGCCAAGATAGCTACTAACAACGGAAAGCATGCAAGATCACAAATAACATAGACATGATAGAATCAATAATCAATCTGAAATAGCATCTCAATATCCATCGGATCCCCGCAAACACAACATGTAAGATTACAAATAGATGATCTTGATCATGAACATAGCTCACAAGATCTAAACATGGTAGCACGAAGGAGGAGAACCAACCATCTAGCTACTACATGGACCCGTAGTCCAGGGATGAACTACTCACGCATCACACCGGAGGCAGACATGGTGATGAAGAAGGCCTCCAGGGTGATCTCTCCCCACCTGCAGGGTGCTGAGAAGAGCTTCAGATCCCTCCCGATCTAGGGATGGAGATGACGGCGGCTACAGACTCTTTCATGAAATTTTGATCCGATACTTAGGGTTTTAGTCCTGGGATGCTTTTATAGGCAAAGGGGCAAGGTCGGTGGAGCACCAGGGGGCCCACACCCCTGGTGGCGCGCCCCCAGGCCACACCGCCAACAGGTGTGGCCGCCCTAGTGCACCACTTTGTCTCCCCTCCGGACTCCGTGTTGCTTCGGGTAAAATATTGACTTTGGCTTTTGTCCGGTCCAATTTCGAGAATATTTCCTTACTAGCTTTTCTAAAACCAAAAAAAGCAGAAAACAGGCAACTGGCACTATGGCATCTTCTTAATAGGTTAGTTCCAGAAAATGTGTAAAAATATTCCAAAGTGTGGACAAAACATAAGAAAGTAGATATAAAACAAGCATGGAACATCAAAAATTATAGATACGTTTACGACGTATCAACATCCCCAAGCTTAACTCCTGCTCGTCCTCGAGTAGGTAAGTGATAAAAAAGAATAATTTTTTAGGTGACATGCACCATCATAATCTTGATCAAGGTATTTGTAAAACATTGACAGCTGGGATCATAGTACTTTAACATAGGATGAAAGATATAGTGCTAACAATAAGACATAGCAACTATGTTGTAATATGAAAAGGTACAAACAAAAGATTCATAAATAACAATGCTTTGAAAGACGTTTGTTTGTTTCACACATAGAAAACATAATGAGAATGGTATTCAACTCTCCCCTCATAGTGTAGCAAAACATAAATGCATAGGACACCTTCAAAGTTCATAAGGGTGACTAGATACAAATAGTTTAAGAACAAGCAACATCAAAGTTATGAATCAATCAACAAGTCTTGGGACAATGCACATTAAACTAAGAATGACCACTATGCTCTCTCAATAGGTGCATAAAGAGAGAAGATGGAGACTCAACATAAAAGTAAAAGAAATTCCCTTCATAGAAGGAAGCAGGGATTCAAGTCTCATAAAGAGCTTCCAAAAATTATGGTACTTATTAGCTTTCAGCTCTCATTGCCCCTATCATAAGCATCTTTAGGTGATTAAGGTTAAAGTGAACAAATATGAGGATATGCTTGACACGTTATAAGCTGAAAATCTCATGCCCCTTACTTACGAGTACCGTTCCTCATGCTACTCAACTTTAGTCACAAGTAAGTTCTTGTCATTGTAAGTACATGTGTATCATAGAGAACCGCCAACAGGGTACCCCTTGTTTGATGATACGGAAGATTCCCCATATCAAAATGACAAGGCAAGCAGACAATGAGCATATCAACGATCCTTTTATTTCCTATTTGCTTAGGCTTTTATTTTTATTTTTTTCTTTCCTATTTGCATAGGTTTTTTTATAGAGGATGCTTCATAGATTGCTCATTATGGTTATGCTGCAGGTTTCCACCATGATTAGGCATGGCTTAGACCAGCCGCCCAGGCGTTTCTCTAACACATATACGAACTCCATGAGCCTTACAAGCTCCCCTTTCATTTCACACTACCGGGATCCATAAGCAAAAGAACATGATATCAACTAAATAAAGTGCAATGTTGAAAGCGTTCCCCATGATAACATGGTTCTGCTAATTCACAACTTAGAAAACGCAAGCATATACACGACATAGATGGGCACAATGGTTCAAGTTTATTAAGTGCAAGAAAAGTAAAGTGTGCCATCAAGTTCGTGAGAGCTTCAATCACTAATTTTCACATAACAAGTTTAATTCGGAAGGTAGATAAAAACATGAATATACTTGGAATAGCAAATGCTAATAGGTAGGTATGGTGGACTCTTTCAAATAACTTGGTTTTATTTGGAGTTGGATGCATAAGTGCAACTCATACTTGGTATGGAGGCTAGCAAAAGACTGGGAGCGACCAACTAAGAGAGAAATAATGGCCATAATGATGCAAAGCGACAAAACATTATTAATTAAAGCATAAAGTGATATTACAAGTCGAAAACTAAATGATCATAGAGGCTATGGTGACTTGGTATAGTCTTAACATGGTGTGAGCATGCGCCAAGTTAACCCAAATAAAGCATCAAAGGAGAATACCACAATATTATGCTTTTATATGTTAAAACAACACATGATTCTTTCAAGGCACATTAAGCAATCTCAATTGTTTGTAACAAGTCATGCTACATAAATAATCACTAAGCATAAAGTCAAAGCAATATGAAGCATGACATGATAAAGTCTAAGCCATAGTCAAAAACAAGACTCCTTTTATACCACTTATAAGCATGAACTTTCCTACTCTTTTCCAATCTAAATCAATTTATTTGGAACTATGTATGAATGCAGGGGTCCAAACAATTTATTTAAGCAAACTAAGCAAATTAAAACTAAGAACTAAAATGAAGACGCTCCAAGAACAACACAATTGTGCATGAAATAGTAAAAATGAAGTGTTTAGAAGAAACCTGAGATTTTTATTGATGAAGAAGAGGATGCCTTGGGTATCCCCAAGCTTTGACGCTTGTACTTCTTGAATATTTCTTCGGGTGACACGGGTGGCATCCCCAAGCTTTAGCTTTTATCCATACTTCATCTTATCACATTACTCTTCCCTACACTTTAAAATTTCCTTCATACAAAACTTCACACAATCTTCATTAGCAACATTAGTGTATTCAAGATAATAAGTCTTTTGGTTAAGTTTCAACACAAGTAAAACTTCCATTAAAACAAGCTACTTTAGCACTTCCTTTATAAAGTTCAAGTGATCAAATAGAACTCAAAGAGAAAGAGATTAAGAGGCAAATGCAAACAATGCCAGAAATCTGTCAAAACAGACCAGCAGGTAAAAACTGATTTTTTCGAAGAACTTCTGTTGCTCAAATAGAAAAGTGTTAAACTAACGAAAGTTGGATAACAACCTGGGGCAGAATCACAAAACATTACAGCTAAATCCGACGTACAGAGATTTTTCACGAATTTTTACAGCGAAGCACAAAAATCTGTTTCGGGACAGCAACTTTCCTAAGTCTTACTTCTCTCTCATTAGAGGTTATTCTTGGCACAAAAACCACACAAAAAGGATAAGGAGAGGTTATTACTGAAGCAATAACTTTCAAGACTCAACAAAAGATTCCTAAAGAAATTTGGGTTATCTCCCAATAAGTGCTTTTCTTTAACGCCTTTGAGCTAGGCATAAGAAGCAAGAATCAAGTATTCTCAAATGAAGAATCATTAAGAGCAAATTTCGTTTTAATAGGAGAGGAAAAATGAATATTCTCTCTATTCTTAGGGAAGTGTTCTATACCTTTCTTGAATGGGAATTGATATTTAATGGTGCCTTCTTTTATATCAATAATGGCACCAACAGTTCTAAGAAAATGTCTTCCCAAAATAATAGGACAAGAAGCATTGCATTCAAAATCTAAAACATAGAAATCAACAGGGACATAGGCATTTTTAACCATAATAAGAACATCCTTAATACTCCCCATGAGTTTCTTTTTAGCATTATCATCAAGTTGGACATTTAAATAACAATCTTCCAATGGTGGCAAATCAAGCATTTCATAAATCTTTCTAGGCATAATAAAAACACTACTATCAAGATCACATAAAGCTTTGAGATCAAAATCATTCACTCTCATATTAATTATGGGTTCCCAACCATCTTCTAATTTCATAGGAATAGAAGCTTTATGTTTCATCTTTTCTTCTTTAATTTTTATGAGAGCATCAGTAATGTGTTTTGTAAAGGCCATATTCATAGCACTAGCATTAGGACTTTTAGCAAGCTTTTGTAGGAATATAATTACTTCAGAGATATTGCAACCATCAAGATCAAAATCATAATTACCATCTAAAGTAGTAGAGTTATTGTTTCCCATATTTCGAAGAATTTCAGCATTTTTATTAGAGAAGGTTCCATTGGTTTTAGGCATTGTTGCAGAAGGAATGGGGACTTCATGTGGTTTGCTAGCATCAATATTAGTGGTGGTGATAGTACAAATACTACTATTTATAGAAATTTCATCTTCTCTTTCCCACTTAGCATGCAATTCAGCTAATAGTTTAACATTTTCATCAATTCTAACTTGTATGGCATTAGTAGCAGCAAAGGGATTTTCAATAGTTTTAGGTTTAGCAGCCATTTTATTAATCAAAGAGGATTGTGCTTCAGACAAAGATGATATATTTCTTTTAGCATTAGAAAGTTTTAATTGCAAACTAGGAATTTCCCTATTTAAACTCTCAAATTGATGACTAATATTTTTCAAAATAGTAGATTGTTCCTCCATGGTTTTAGTAAATAATTTATTCTGCTCATATTGCATTTGCATGAAGTTTTTAGTGGATCTTTCAACTTCTAAAATTCTTTTTTCACTAGGCATTCCAGATTTACCATGATAACCATAAGTATTATTAGGAGGGTAAGGCCTATAATTGTTATTACCATAAGTATTGTTGCCAAAATTATTATTTCTAATGAAGTTCACATCAACTTGCTCTTCTTGAGCAACCAAAGAGGCTAAGGGAACATGATTTGGATCAATATGAGCTTTCCCATTAACAAGCATAGACATAATAAGATCAATTTTATCATTCAAGGAGGAGGTTTCTTCAACAGAATTTACCTTCTTACCATGTGGAGATCTCTTAGTGTGCCATTCAGAATAGTTAACCATCATATTATCCAGAAGCTTTGTTGCAGCACCCAAAGTAATGGTCATAAAGGTAGCTCCAGCAGCAGAATCCAGCAGATTTTTGAAGAATAATTCAGTCCTGCATAAATCGTTTGGATAATCATCCGAGCAGTCAGTCCATAAGTGGGACAATTCTTTACCAAAGATTTCATTCTTTCCCAATCTTGAGCAACATGTTCATTATCAGATTGTTTAAATTTCATTATTTCACTTCTCATAGATATAATCTTAGCAGGAGGATAGTATTTTCCAATAAAAGCATCTTTGCATTAAGTCAGAGAATCAATACTATTTCTAGTTAGGGATAGCAACCATTCTTTAGCTTTTCCTCTCAAAGAGAAAGGAAACAATTTAAGCTTAATAATATCTCCATCGATATCCCTATGTGTTTGCATCTCACAAAGTTCAACAAAGTTATTAAGGTGAGCAGCAGCATCTTCATTACCAACATCAGAGAATTGTTCTTTCATAACAAGATTGAGTAAAGCAGGTTTAATTTCAAAGAAAATAGCTTCAGGAACAGGTGGAGCAATAGGTGTCCACATGAAATCATTGTTGTTGGTGCTAGTGAAGTCACACAACTTAGTGTTTTCAAGAGTAGTCATTTTTTGTGTTTTTAATATAAAGAAGCAAACTAGTACACCTAATTTTTTTGTGTTTTTGATAAAAGAAACAAGCAAACAAAGCAAAAATAAACTAAGAAAAAAAACAAAGTAAAGAGATTGGTTATGAGGGACTCCCCTTGTGAAGATGTCCTTGACTCCCCGGCAACGGCGCCAAAAAAAGGCTTGATGGCTCAAAATATATCGAGCTTGTCGGGGAACCCCAAGAGGAAGGTATGATGAGCACAGCAGCAGGTTTTACCTTAGTAATGAAACCAAGGTTATCGAACCAGTAGGAGCAAGGAAACACCTCCAAGGTGTTATTTCCAACTTGGAATCCTGCACAACACAGCCATAGAACTTTGCCCCCAAATTACAGTGAGGTTGTCAATCTCACTGATTTTGCTGAAAACAAAGGATTACACGTATTGTGTGGAATATAGTAATTGCTTGCAGAAAGTAAATAGTAAACAGTAAATAGATGGGAGATTGATGGTAAAAGAATGGACCGGGGTCCACAGTTCACTAGAGGTGATTCTCCTTAAGATAGATGACATGTTGGGTGAACAAATTATAGCGGGGCAATTGACAGACATCGAGAAAGCATACATGCATATACTAATCATCTTGACTCCTACAAGATTTGATTGAGCATTACAACATTATACATAGACCATAATCCAACTGCATCTATGACTACTAGTCCACCTTCAAGTTATCATCCGAACTATCATCGGATTGATGACAAGTACGCCATGATGGGGTCCTCGAGGCGTGTGGAAGAGAGGGGTGTGTGACGTACGGTGTTCCGGGACGGTGAGCACACAAGTTTACCAAGGTTTGAATCCACCGTCTTTGGATGGATCCTACTCCTGCTAGCAATCCAGTAATACACTAGAGCCAGAATATGGGTTACAAAGGGTTCCCCTATGCGAGTTGAGATTGTGATAGTAAGGGTTGCCCTAAAGGCTCTCCCTAGGATGACTTATATAGATATCCAGCCTAGGGTTTACAGAAGAGATCTATCCGGCTACGACTAAGAGTCGGTTACAGAGTACATCTGGAACTACAAGTAACACTATGGGCCTATGTCGGTAAGTCTTCTAGGCCTTCCCGTAGCCGGATTGGACTCCGTCTCTTCTCCCTGACTGGGCCGCCCATGAAGCAAAGCTCTAACCCAAAGTGGGCCATCCTGGTCAATGAGGAACTGTGAGGATACCCAGAAAGTATATCCCCAATAGTAGCCCCCGGAAGTCTCCAAGATCCAAAGTCGGATTCATCATCATCTAGCTTGATCTTCGGCTTGCAGAATCTTGAAGCGTTCCTGAAACTTCAAAACAAAAGATACGATTCGGGTCTTAAAATAAGTCGGACTTATAAATACGTTATTTGGATTTCCAGCTCGAAATTCAAACTAAGCCGGAACTTGGTCTCTGACGTCATCTGACACCAGTCATGGTCAAGTCATGTCACTGACAGACATTTCCTATCAGCACAACCGTTGGTGGGTCTGCCTTTCATGGAACCGAGGCGTCATTTCAATGCGTGCGTGGAGATCGAGGCAGCGTAATCATCGCGTGGGGGCTTCCCAGTTCTTTCCATGATGCGTGGCGTATTTACTGTAACATTTGCACGAATCTTGGCGCGGCTTGGCAGTTATAAGGGGTCAGGATTTCTTTTCCTCATCTTCTTCACCTATTCCCAGTGCCGTTTCCTTCCCCTCTAGGCCTCCCCAGCACCTAGCGCTCCTCTGCCTCCAGAAAAAACCTCAGCGTCGCCCATCCAAGGTCATCGGCTCACCGGAGAGAATAGCTTCTTCTTCATCCTTCGTCTTGACTGCGGCAGCAGTGGCGGCAGAGAAAGAAAGTAATCGCGGGGTTTGGATCCCGTGCGTCCTTGACGACGCCAAGCTCCTCGGCGTAGAAAATGAAGGGCTCCTCCGTGTCGGCGACTGGCGGAGCGGCTTCGGCGAAACCGCCCCCAACCTTCACGCCGACGAGCGAGTGCATTTCGGCACTCACCTCGACAGAGGGTTATCCTTTCCTCCCTCGGAATTCTTTTCCGAGGTTATAGATCACTATGGTGTTCATCTCCACCATCTTCCCCGGAACTCCATCTTAGAGATGAGCACGTACGCCTCTTTGTGCGAGGGGTATCTCGGCATTAGGCCGAGTCTAACTCTCTTCCGGTACTACTTCCATGTCCGGAGAAATTCCATCACCGCCGGTAATCCTTATATTACCGATACTATTATTTTTTCAGTTAGGCGTGAGCGTGTTTATCCTCGGATTTGAGCTAGTGAGTCGGTCAAACAATGGCTAGCTACCTTTTTCTGTCATAAGGATATTCCCGCTCTCGGCAAAGCTACTGCATTGCCGGCTTTCGTCAATGGAGCCGTCACATCTCAAGCATCTTGGGATGAGGTCACTCCGGCTCTCAGTGATGATCTACTTCTCGCCAAGAGGCGGATTGAATATCTGATGAAGCACAAGGGCCTGAGAGGGTCTGACTTGGTCCAGTGTTGGGTTCCTCACCGGATCCAACCTCTCCAACACCATGGCGACCGACTGATGCATTCCATCATGACGTCGAAAAAGGACTCCCTCCGCATCAGCTCCAAGGCCTTAAAGCCGCAAGATTATATATGCCAAATCAAATGGCTGATAAGGGAGCAGATTGAGAGGAAGATTCTGGAGTTGTCCCTGGACATGCATACATCGGAAGATCCTGTCGTGCTGGTAAGCTTTAGCAACAACCCTTTTATGTGTTTCACCTTTAAGTTATTTTGCAATACTGAGATACTATCTTATTTTTAGCTTACCGACCTCCCCTAGTCGGAATTAGCTCCTACCGAGGGATATCCTCCCGAGTTTTCTCAGGAGGAGGAATTGGTCCCATACTATCTTATTTTTAGCTTACCGACCTCCCCTAGTCGAAATTAGCTCCTACCGAGGGATATCCTCCCGAGTTTTCTCAGGAGGAGGAATTGGTCCCACTGCCGGATATTGTGCCTAGAAAGCGCAAAGCTCCGACAGTGGATATCGGCACAAAGGAAGTGCCAGTTGTGAAGAGGTAATCTTTGTTCACGAGGTCTTTGTATTTTGCTTGTAGTTCCTTCTGAGATGTAATGTTATTTGTTCTATATTCTTCTCAGAGCTAAACAGATCATCAAGGGCAAGGGGAAGGATGCTGCCGCGAAGCCCCTATGCTAGTCGAAACTCAAACTGGCTTCTCTTGCCGTGGCTCCTCCGACTCCTGCTCCTCAGTCTTCTGCAGTGCCGGAGATTACGCCATCTCCGACTGTTGTAGAAGATCCAGCTCCCTCAACAGAGCCAGTGATCCTTGAATCGCATACTAACGTCACCATAAGTGACTCAGGTTTTCATAAGGGTGAACCCTCTTTGGGCAATGATCCCTCGACAGAAATCTTCACCGACAATCTCCTAAGTAATCCGGGACTTGCCAAACTTGGCCTGTCTCGGAAATCTTCGGAGGAAATCCAGCATCTGGCCTGGCAGTGCTTAGAAAGCCGGAATCTTTCTACCGAAGAAGAAGCACAAGAAGCGGAGGACATCAAGTACTCCGAACTTCTTGAACAAGTTCGCCTTCGTGACGAGGGACTAAGAGCTGGTGTATTACCACCTCCACCAGTTAAATCGCTCACCCTTGCCGAGAAGGTTACAACTGAAGTGAACATGTGCTTGAGCAAGCTCACACATGAACAACATGTAAGTCGGAATTCGAACTCACTTTTTTCCTTTATGTTACTTTATATCCTATCCTCTAGCCCCCAAGCATGAAGTTGGATAGTCAAATCCGGGTTTATGCTTACGTAGGATGCCAAAGAATGAACTAGTGTAGCCCCCAAGGCTCGTGCTGATATTAGTTACAATATTAGCCCGAGTCTTTAGTAGACTTCTGACTCTGGGTATTCTGACTTACAGAAAGTTAATTCATATAACCAGGAATTATGAAAAAATATATGCAACAAGCAGAAAGAGATCAGAGCTCTCCGACTTGAAAATGCACAGCCGAAGGTTTCCAAGGATGAGGCCGAAGGTAAAATATTTTGAGACTCAAACCTTGTCTTTTTTGTTTCATAGTCGAATTTTTGTTGAACTGTTGTTCTTTTTGACTTACAACACTGGTAAAATAGTCCTGCACCATGATCGAAGAGGCCGAGAATCTAAAAACCTTGGTGGTGGAGAACAAAGAACTTCGCCAAGAGCTGGATAAGCTCAAGGCAGATCATGAGAAGAGCATTGCTCAGATTCTCGAGTCTAGCTCCATGGCCACCGATGAGCGTGATCGCAAGATTGCGCTTCAAGATCAGAAAGTCTCGGATCTCAACGACGAGTTATTCAGAGAGAAGGACATTTTTGTGGTGCTCCGGGCTAAGCTCCAGAGTCTTCGCGAATAGAAGACCAAAGTCGACGATGTCATCCTTGGTATGTTTCCCTTTCTCTGTTTTTTCTACATCTTCCGACTCTCTAGAGTTCAGGTTTATTTGACTTATCCTTTGCATTATATGCGCAGGTCCTCTAAATTTGATGGATTCTGCCTCTGCCGAGCCTCGCACCCACCGGCTTACCCAAGTCGGTGATTTGCTTCATGACTTCCGCCAATCCATCGAGGATATTGGTGAAGCTCTCAAGGTTCCGGATATGCACAACATGTCTGGTTTTGAAGTGCGAGACAAGGCCAAGGATATGCCGCGCGATCCGCATCATAGAATGCTCTCACCATGGTTATGAGCCACCATGGAAGCATGGAAATCTGGCAAGTGCCCAGAGGGTATTCTACTATGGACGAAGACGGCCAGGTGCAAGATATCAAGGCCATCATGGACTCTTGCGCCGGATATGGGTTCCACGTAGCTTATTTGACCAGCTATGATACTCCCTTCTTCACCTGCGTGGACACGCCGCTGCCTCTCGAAGAAACAGCTGAAGTTTCCGACGATGATCAAACCATATCGGATTTGAACATCTCGGAACATTATCAAGCCGAGGCCGATGTATCTAGCAAGCCGGTAGCTCCTACCTCTCCTCCTGCATCATAGATCATCAGAAAGAATAGATGTGTTATTCTGAAAACATTATGTATCTGTCAATAAGTAGTGTGATACTTTTGCTAGTGCCAAGTTTTAATTTATCTATTCAGCACTTTTAACTTTGATACTATGTGCCTGAAATGTTTACATAAGCACTTATACTTTTTTGTCTGTACTTATCGTTTATCTAGCTTTCCGCCTCGTCCCTTTCATGAGACGGCCCACTTTTAGCACGGAAACTTTGCCGAGCAACGGAGCTAAATTGCTAAACCAGTTTAAACTCGGAAACAAAGTCGGCTTCCAGTACCAACAATTCACTACTCGGAAAATACCTGCATCCAGCAATCAGACAAATAAGCAAAGTATAGACTAGGAAATTTAGATTTATACCCGAAGATAGCAATTTTAGAATTGGAAATCTAAACCAGAACAAACATGAGCATAAAGTACTTTCAAGTATTCTGTGATTTTCGATTGTGACATGATCATTCGGAAATAAGGTGGTAAAAACTTCTCAGAAAAAACTTGAGGCAACCAAAACTTTTATTTCTCACAGAACATGTACACATATATGATTACAAAGAAGGATAAACTAAGAATAAAAGAGACGTAGCTGAGAAATATTCCATGGTCTGTCTAACTCATCCGGATTTGCACTGCCTCCAGCTCTCTTTCTCTTCTTAGTAGCAGGTCTTTCTTTGACTGGCCACATATCAGTTAGGTAGTATGAACCATTGTGTAATACTCGACTAACCAAAAATGACCCTTCCCATGCTGGGGAAAGTTTGTGCTTTCTTTGCTACACAAGCCGAAGAACCAAATCACCCTTATTAAAAGACCGGTTTTTGACTCTCTGGCTATGATACTTGCATAACTTCTGCTGATAGGCTGTTGATCTCATCTCAGCAATAACGCGAACTTCTTCGACTAAGTCGAGATCATTTTGTCGAGAAATATTGACATCCTCTTTGATATACATGGCCACTCTAGGAGAAATGTGAATCAAGTCACTAGGAAGAACTGCGTCTGCGCCATAGACCAAGAAGAAAGGTGTGTATCTAGTTGACCTGTTCGGAGTTGTTCGCAAACTCCATATTGCATAAGGTAATTCCTCTGCCCAAGCCCCCGCAGCACATCGTAGCGGTGCTTCGAGTCTCAGTTTTAGGCCTTGTAGGATTAAACTATTTGCTCTTTCAACTTGTCCATTAGCCTGCGGATGTGCGACTGACGCAATGTCAAGCCGGATATTTTGTTCGCTGCAGAATTCGGCAAGTTCTCCCATAGAGAAATTACTCACGTTGTCCGTGATAATACTATGCGGATAACCATACCAGATTATAACATCCTCGACAAATCTTTTGGCTATTGCTCCATCACAACTATGACAAGTTTAGCCTCAATCTATTTGGTGAATTTATCCACCATCACTAAGAGGTGAGTAAATCCACTTGGAGCCCGTTTAAATGGTCCTACCATGTCAAGCCCCCAAACCGCGAAAGGCCATGTTATAGGTATTGTTCACAGCTGATTAGCCGGAACGTGAGCTTGTTTGGCGTATTTTTGGCAGCCCTTGCACGTCTTGACTAGCCGTTCGACATATGCCTTGGCTGTAAGCCAGAAAAAACCGTGTCGGAAAGCTTTTGGCACTAGAGATTTGGCTGCAGCGTGGTGACCCCACTCGCCTTCATGGATTTCTCTTAAGATTTCCACTCCTTCTTCCGGAGATACGCAGCGCTGAAAACCCCCAGACACACTCCGCTTATAGAGTTCACCACTAACTACAGTATAGGATTTTGCTCGTCGGATGATCTGCCGGCTCAGAACTTCATCTTCGGGTAATTTGCCATCTACCAAATAGTCAAGGTAGGGTTGAGTCCAGCTGGGAATTATAGCCAGAACTGCTATTAAAGGTGAGTCGGATTTGGTCGGATATTCCTCGTCTACTCCCTTTATTGAGGGAACTTTGAGGTGCTCTAAAAAAGCGCCATCCGGGACCTCTTTCCGTGTAGAGCCTATCCGAGATAATGCATTTGCTTCCTCATTTTCTGCTCGAGGGATGTGTTGAACCTCAAACCCTTCGAACGATTTAGATAGATCATCCACGACAGCTTTATATGCTGCCATGTGCTTATTTGCATTACAAATATCCGACACTTGCTGAGCAACAAGATCCGAATCTCCGTAACACATCAAACGTCGGATGTTGATATCTTTAGCAATCCGGATTCCATGCAGCAGTGCTTCATACTCGACAATATTATTTGTTGCTGTGAAGTGAATCTGCAACACGTATAAAAGTTTATCACCTTGGGGTGATTTGAGCACCACGCCAGCCCCCGAGCCCCCGCGAGCCTTAGACCCATCAAAATATAGGGTCCAATATTCCGACTCAGGGAGAGTCATATTTTCCTTTATCTCTGTCCAATCAGCAACAAAGTCAGCAAGGATTTAGGATTTGATTGTTGTACGAGGTTTGTACTCAATATCGAAAGCTGAAAGCTCTATGCCCCATTTGGCGACGCGTCCTGTGGCGTCACTATTGTTGATTATATCTCTCATGGGAGCTGTGCTCACCATGGTAATTGGATGTTCCTGAAAATAATGTCGTAACTTACGAGATGCTAAGAACACACCGTAAGCCAGTTTTTGATAGTGCGGATACCGCTGCTTTGATTCTATTAAGACCTCGCTGAGATAGTAAGTCGGACGCTGTACCAAGTGTTCCTGATTTTCCTCTGGTCTCTCCACCACCATGATGATACTGACGACTTTATTTGTCGCAGCAAGATAGAGCAACATCGGTTCTTGTGGTTCCGGTGCCGCAAGGATAGGAGCAGATGAGAGTACTGTTTCCAGGTCTTGTAGTGCAGCTTCAGCTTCGTCGGTCCATACAAAATCCTTGGTCCTTTTCAGGAGTTTGTATAGTGGTGCGACTCTTTCACCGAGCTGGCTTACAAACCGACTGAGTGCGGCAATGCAACCAGTTAGTCTTTGTACGTCCTTCAGGCGAGTTGGCCTGGAAATATTGAGTATAGCCTTGATTTTGTCTCGGTTCACCTCTATGCCTCTTTGAGACACGATAAAACCTAACAATTTTCTGGCTGGGATTCCAAAGAAGCATTTCTTTGGATTAAGCATTATGTTGTATTTTCATAGATTGGAAAATGTTTCCTCCAAGTCGGAAATTAAGGTTTCCTTCTTTTTGGACATCACCGCAATATCATACACATATGCATGTACATTGCGTCCGATTTGATCATGGAGGCAACGCTGCATTGTGTGTTGGTACGTAGCTCCTGCGTTCTTCAGCCCAAAGGGCATCGTAACAAAACAGAAGGTTCCGAAGGGGCTTATGAATGAAGTTTTGACTTTGTAAGATTCCTTCATCCTAATTTGGTGATAACCGGAATATGCATTGAGAAAACATAGGAGTTCCGAGCCTGCCGTAGAATCGATAACTTGATCAATCCTAGGCAGAGCGAACAGATCTTTGGGACAAGCCTTGTTCAAGGCAGTATAATCAACACACATCCTTAAATCAGTGGTGTCTATTTTAGGGACCATTACAGGATTGGCCAACCACTCAGTGTGGATGACCTCTTCTATGAATCCGGCTAACTCGAGCCGTGCTAGTTCCTTAGATATTGCCTTACGCTTTTCGTTGCAAAAACATCGTAGGGACTGTTTGACAGGTTTAGCGTTTGGGTTTACATTTAAAGAGTGCTCGGCAAGTTCCCTAGGTACTCCAGTCATGTCAGATGGCTGCCATGCGAAGATATCTTGATTTGCTTGGAGGAACTTGACGAGCGCACTTTCCTATGCGCTATCTAGGCCTACGCCTATCTGGGTCACCTAGGAGGGGTCATCATCCTTCAACGGCGTCTTCTTCGTCTCTTCTGATGCCTTAAACTCCGGATTTGGCTTTGTCACCTCCTTCTTTGTTGCGGGCATCTCGGACGGATCTATGCTCTTCTTGATCTCCTGGTACTCTACAGGCAAAGACGGCTTCAGCAAAGGCGACATTTCCATCCTCGCACTCTCGCGCTTTCTTTGGGTCTCCCCTGTTAGTGATCACACCGTTGGGACCTGGAATTTTCATCATATTGTAAATGTAACACAGACAAGCCATAAAAGCCCAGTAAGCCAGATGTCCGAATATAGCGTGGTACGCGCTCTTGAACGGGACCACTTCAAAGTAAAGTGCTTCTGTCCGATAGTTCTTTGGAGTTCCAAAGGTAACCTCCAAAGTGATTTCTCCCAGGGAATTTGCTTGTCTTCCTGGGACAACTCCGTGAAAGATCACAGAACTGTAGTTCAGCTGGGTCTCCGAGATCTTCATCCGGCGTAGCGTTTCGAGATACAAAATATTAATGTTGCTATCGCCATCCATGAGAGTCTTGGAGAAACCATAGTCGTCAATAAGTGGATTGACTACTAAGGCCTACTTTCCTCGCCTGTGCAACTTAGGCGGATGATCAGCACGGTCAAAGGTGATTGCCACTTCCGACCAGTCCAAGAATTGAGGGACAGCCAAAACTGTTGCGTTGAGCTCATGTAGAACTGCTTTCTTGACCTTTGCTGGTTGAGATCCGAGGAAGGTGACGTAAGTGTCTTTCTTGGTCGGAAAAGTTTTCTTCCCTTCCAGCGTGAAATTTTAAGCATCAGCTTCCTCCATGTCGGAATCTTCCTTGGTCTCTTTATCCTTTTCGGATTCTTCTTTCCCTTCTTCCGCTTAGCCCTATAGCCAGCGGTATCGTCTTTCTTGATGTCATCATTGAAACGACACTCGATGTTTGTGTGGGACGAGCCCCCATTGGCATCTAAGTGATGCACACATGGGTTGTTGGCAATGTCGGCCTAGGAGTAGGTTTTTCCGGGTTGTGGGTCTCCTCTACCCTGGACTCTTGATGTTCCACGACCACGTCCACAGTCACCGCCGTGCCCTCCTTGTCCTCCAGACCCCAAAGTAGCAGTGACCACTGTCGTTTCCGTGTTGGGCTTTTCTTCCAAGGTGTTCTTGTGCTTTTGAGCCTGCTGCTTTGGTTGTTTTGCCGACTGTGGCACAGCCAGGGCATTCAGCAATCATTCTGCATCGTCGTCAGCATCTGCATACTTGCTCACTGTTTCTATCATCTCTCCCAAATCAGTGACCTTGTCACACTTCAAGCGATGACGTAGTAAACCAATTGGGAGTCCTGCAATGAAAGCTTCAATCGCAGTTTGGTCATTTACTCTTCCACATGAGTTCTTGGTGTCGATCCATCATCCGAGATAATCCCGGCAAGTTTCTCCGGCTTTCTGGGTGCAACGCTGTAGGTCTCCTACCGTACAAGGCCTCCGGTATGTGCCTTCAAAATTCCGAAAGAACGCACTTTGCATGTCATACCAGTTGTGGATGGTGTTCTCCGGAAGTTCATTGAGCCATG
Source organism: Avena insularis (assembly GCA_023614405.1). Taxonomy (NCBI): domain Eukaryota; kingdom Viridiplantae; phylum Streptophyta; class Magnoliopsida; order Poales; family Poaceae; genus Avena; species Avena insularis. The sequence goes on from CM042690.1 coordinate 512,907,751, forward strand.
ATCGTGCCGTCTTCTACAACATGAGTGGGATAGATCAGGTCGCGACCAGGCTGTTTCCGCCTTTGGCGATACAACAAGCTTGGAAGAAATCCTAGAGCCAAGTATCTGGCCGACTATGCCGTCGTAGGCCTGAATATGTCTTGAGATAGCAAATCCTTCCGAGAACTTTGTGGCTCTTATGCATGGTCCAAAGCACTTTGGGCCCACGTATATATCATCATTTTCGTAGCGCCGCGCCTCTATGTTGGAATTGATCCTGTGTCTTGCGTCACTTGGGGATAAAGATCGTCCCAAATGATGGCTGCGGCTGTGGTGCCTTGGAGCCGGACTTCGGCTTCTGCCACCACCTCCCCCACCACGACGCCCTCCATGGCCTCCTTGGGAACCGTTGTGATGGTTACTTGGTGGAGAGGGTGGAGTAGCTGGGTTGTTTCTGGCTGACTGCCGGCCTTCGTCCGGAGCGTCATTATTCTGGTTCCAGGGAGGATCTTCATTACGACGAGCCCCCTGCCGGTTTGCTTTGGCACGATGTCCGTTGTTCCCTCGCCTGTCAGCCAGACGGCTTGCGTGTCTAGGAGGTGGCATTCTTTGTCGGTCCTCCTCCCGACGTTTCTCTGTATCTTCTTCCCTGTGATCCTTCGACTCTCGCCAGGGAGGATTCTTCGAATTCAGTGCAGCAATTGCCTCTTGCTCCACAACTGGGGTAACGTTGCGCCAGTCACGTGCAGCTTTGTGGTGTTGTCCTGAAGATCCGGTTCTTGAGTGTTGTCTTCCCGACGGTCGGAACGATGATGCTGTTCCAGAACACGTTGGGGTCTTACGTCAGCCCAACCCAGATGCGTGCGGCATTGATCAGAATGGGAGACCAGTTTTTGACTTTCGGATAGGGCGACCTTTTGTTGTTCCAGACCCTTGTTGAGTAGCTTAATGCCCAACCAGATCTGCTCTGGGCTTGGATTAGCATATAGGATTTCTTGAGCCACAACGGTATTCGGTACTGGTGTTGGATACACGCAATCCCCGTTGCTGTCGCACTGAGGCATTCCATGTTCTCCTCCAAAGAGGACTCTGTGAATCTGCGGGAATTGATCGTCATGAGTATGACGTTTCCTGGTCTTCTGATGTTTCCTGGAGTTATACTTATCCGCAGTTGCCATGCGTTTCTTTTCTTCCTCAAGGTTTTTGGCTTCATCGAGGAGTACTTGGCGATGCGCTTCTAAGGCCTAGGCCCTCTCGTACAGCTCTTCAGCAGTAAGTTCTGCAGCTATAGGAATAGGTGTGGTTAATGCAGCATCGATGAGTTTACACGCACCTTCAGTGATCACGTGTCCATCCACCGACTCTTCTTTGGGCTCGTCTAGGTTTAGTGCTCCATCCGAGTCTTCCTCATATTCCTTGGAAATCACCTCCTCTACCGGAGGGTCTTTTGCCGGGGTCTTGTTCTTCTTCTTTGCCTTCTTGGCAGCGTCGGTAGCAAAGACGGCTTTGGGCCCGTTTCCCGGAGTCAAGATTTGATCGGTACTGTCAGCCATTTGGTTCTCGGGATCATCTCCGAGATCCATGTTGCCCTGTGCTTTGGGAGAGTTTTCCCCGGATCCTTCATCCATGTCTTCTCCTTTTGCCGCAGCTGTGGAGTTAATCTCCTCTTCATATTCCGTGGAGAACTTCCGAAAATCTACCAACGTCATGGAGTCATCCGAAGATGCCGGTAATTTGACGCTTGTTCCGATAGCCTCCAGCACAGAGTCGGTGTTGTCTCCTGCATTGGCGGAGCCGGATTCAGATCCCACATATCCGACAAAGTGCGATGTGCCCCTCCTGAGATAACTGCGGTCTTCATAGTAGGCTTTGTCGAAACGCCTGATGGGCTCGAGGATTGCATCTACGCCTGAGTTTTGCATCATCATGTGCCTTAATGTGTATCTCAGGAAAGGTTTGTCTGTCCCGGCGTCATCAGAGCCGGAGCCAGAGTTGTCTTCTTGCTCTTCCTAGATTTCGACCTCTGCAGGTGGATTGATCTAGGATTCGGGCTCGCTAGGGAGATCCACTCCAGATCCGACATGCACCGCGAGATCTGCCTCAGGTTCATCTTTCTCCACTATCTCCACAACTGATGCGGGCTGGGTGGGATTAGGGTTTTCTGAGATCCGGAACTCTGCCGCCTCCCTGGACAGAGGGGACCCAGAAATTTCTTCTGCCTCTATCATCACCGCTGGGGTGGGTTGGGCAGGTTCAGCGAAACCGATGTAAACATCGATCTCGCCGAAAGACATGACGGTGTAGGTGGTCACGGCTTCCCTAGCCGGAATCCAAGTCCCGTCGAGGACGATGAGAGGGACATCGCTAGCGTAGAGGATGCGACCGACAGCGATAGTCTCGCGATTCCGAGTTTTGCAGATTCCGCTCGGAACGCAGATCCGAAGCTCACTTGCCCCACGGTGGGCGCCAACTGTCATCGGATTGATGACAAGTACGCCATGAGGGGGTCCTCGAGGCGTGTGGAAGAGAGGGGTGTGAGACGTACGGTGTTTCGGGACGGTGAGCACACAAGTTTACCCAGGTTTGAATCCACCGTCTTTGGATGGATCCTACTCCTGCTAGCAATCCAGTAATATGGCAGAGCCGGAATATGGGTTACAAAGGGTTCGCCTGTGCGAGTTGAGATTGTGATAGTAAGGGTTGCCCTAAAGGCTCTCCCTATGATGGCTTATATAGATATCCGGCCTAGGGTTTACAGGCGAGATCTATCCGGCTACGACTAAGAGTCGGTTACAGAGTACATCTAGAACTACAAGTAACACTATGGGCCTATGTCGGTAAGTCTTCTGGGCCTTCCCATAGCCGGATTGGACTCCGTCTCTTCTCCCTGACTGGGCCGCCCGTGAAGCAAAGCTCTAACCCGAAGTGGGCCACCCTGGTTAGTGAGGAACTGTGAGGATACCCGGAAAGTATATCCCCAACACGAACCCCCTCAAGTATTAAGTTGCAAGCAACAGATAATTGCATTAAGCAAAGTGTGTAAAGTAAACAATACGATTGCCCCATGGACAAATGATTGCTATTTTCACACTAGTAGCAACAACACATCTAGTACCTTAGAGATTTCTATCACTTGCCTAGATTCCTAGAGGCATGAACCCACTATCGAGCATAAATACTCCCTCTTGGAGTTGCTAGCATCTACTTGGCCAAGATAGCTACTAACAACGGAATGCATGCAAGATCACAAATAACATAGACATGATAGAATCAATAATCAATCTAAAATAGCATCTCAATATCCATTGGATCCCCGCAAACACAACATGTAAGATTACAAATAGATGATCTTGATCATGAATGGAGCTCACAAGATCTAAACATGGTAGCACAAAGGAGGAGAGCCAACCATCTAGCTACTACATGGACCCGTAGTCCAGGGATGAACTACTCACGCATCACACCGGAGGCAAACATGGTGATGAAGAAGGCCTCTAGGGTGATCTCTCCCCTCCGGCAGGGTGCCAAGAAGAGCTTCAGATCCCTCCCGGTCTAGGGATGGAGATGATAGCGGCTACAAACTCTTTCGTGGAATTTTGATCCGGTACTTAGGGTTTTAGTCCTGGAAGGCTTTTATAGGCAAAGGGGAAAGGTCGGTGGAGCACCAGGGGGCCACACCCCCTGGTGGCGCGCCCCCCAGGCCGCACCACCAACTGGTGTGGCCGCCCTGGTGTGCCTCTTCGTCTCCCCTCTGGACTCCGTGTTGCTTCGGATAAAATATTTACTTTGGCTTTTGTCCGGTCCAATTCCGAGAATATTTCCTTACTAGCTTTTCCGAAACCAAAAATAGCAGAAAACATGCAACTAGCACTGTGGCATCTTGTTAATAGGTTAGTTCCAGAAAATGTGTAAAAATACTCCAAAGTGTGGACAAAACATAAGAAAGTAGATATAAAATAAGCATGGAACATAAAAAATTATAGATACGTTTACGACGTATCAATGACGTAGCCTTTTGCTCTTCATACTATTTGCCAGCTTTCGACTTCGTCGGCTGGCAAAGTTCCGTCTTGTAGATAGTCCATGAACGGTTTCGTCCAAGCCGGAGAGGTCACTCTTACTGCGTTAACGAATGAGTCCACTCTATCCGGGTTGTTGGAGTATGCTCCTTTCACGGATGGGGTTCATAAATGTTCTAGGAGAATGGCTGGCGGAATTGGTCGACGAGTTGATCCAAGCTTTGATAGTAGATCTGCCGCCTCATTTTCCTCCCTTTTGACGTACTTGACTTCGTAGCCGTCAAAGCACTTGGCAATCTCGTCTACTTCGTCTTGATATGTCGCCATCATAGGGTTCCACGCGTTCTAGGTGCTAGCTACCTGCTGGGCAACCAAGTCAGAATCTCCACAGCAAACTATGCGCTTGATGCCAATATCCTTGGCTACTCGAATTCCGTGAATGAGGGCCTCATACTCCGCCATGTTGTTGGTAGCGTTGAAGTGGATCTGTAGGACGTATTGCAACTTCTCCCATGTTGGTGATTGTAGTAATACACCAGCCCCCGAGCCATTGAGTAGCTTTGATCCCTCAAAGTGTATGACCCAATATTCTGGCTCTAGCACAGGAGTGTCTTCTGGCAGTTCTATCCAATCTACAATAAAATCCACCAATGGTTGTGACTTGATAGTGTCGCGTCTCTTGTAGGTGATTTCAAAGGTGGCAAGTTCAATGCCCCACTTTGCCACTCTTCCTGTAGCGTCACTGTTGTTGGAAATAAAATCCACCAATGGTTGGACGGTGGAGCTTTACTCACTACTATGATGGGGTGCTCTTGGAAATAATGCCTTAGCTTCCGTGAAGCGAGGAAAACTCCATAAGCTATCTTTTGGTAGTGCGGGTAATGCTGTTTGGATTCTGTTAAGACCTTGCTTACATAATAAACTGGTCGCTGAACTCTGTATTCATGCGTTGGCTCCTTGCGCTCCACCATGATGATGATGCTGATTACTCGGTTGGTTGCCGCCATGTAAACTAACATAGGCTCCCTTGATACCGGTGCTGCAAGTATTGGCACGGAGGAGAGTATTCTCTTCAACTCCTGAAGTGCTGCGTCAGCCTCGTCCATCCATATGAATTTGTCCACCTTCTTAAGCAATTTGTAGAGAGGCATAGCCTTCTCTCCAAGTCGGCTTACGAACAAGCTTACTGCTGCTATGCAGCCTATGAGCCCCTGTATGTCCTTCAAGCATGTTGGGCGTTTGATGTCAAGGATGGCCTTGATTTTCTCTGGGTTGACCTCGATTATGTGGTGCAAAATGATGAAGCCTAATAACTTGCCGGACGACACCCTGAAGACACACTTCTTGGGGTTAAGCATCATGTTATATTTCTAGAGATTATCGAAGGTTTCCTGCAATTTGGCGATAAGGTTGTTTGATTTGTTTGACATTACCGCCATATCGTCCACATAAACGTGTACGTTGCGACCTATTTGGTCATGTAGGCAGCGCTACATCGTCCGCTGGTACGTAGCACCAGCGTTTTTCAGCCCAAAGGGCATCGTGACATAGCAGTACGTGTCGTAGGGTGTGGTGAATGAAGTGGCCAATTGGTCCGACTTTCGCACCCGAATTTGGTGGTAACCTGAGTAGGCATCGAGAAAACATAGAAGTTCCGAGCCAGCCGTCGAGTCAATGACTTGGTCAATGCGAGACAAAGCAAACAGATCCTTCGGACACGCTTTGTTCAAGCCGGTGTAATCAACACACATTCTTAATTCATAGGTTCCCCTTTTGGGGACAAGTACAAGATTTCCCACCGATCGGGTGTGAATAACTTCTCGGATAAAGCCAGCCTTAAGTAACCTAGCTATTTCTTTGCCTATAGCCCTTCATCTTTCATCACTAAAGCGTCATAGAGGTTGTTTGACTGGTTTAGCATTAGGATCAATATTCAAGTTGTGCTCGGCAAGTTCCCTAGGTACACCTTTCATGTGGACAGGTTGCCAGGCGAAGATGTCCTTATTCTCACGGAGGAACTCGATGAGCGCGCTTTCATATTTGGGATCCAGGTCCGTGCCAATGGCGGTGGTCATGGAGGAATCTCCTTCAACAAGCTCCACCTGCTTGGTCTTGATGGCGGCCTTGAATGCGGGTTCGGCAGTAGTGATTTGCTTCTTCGAAGCTGGCATCTCCAAGGCATTGACCTGGCTCTGGATCTCCTTGAACTCCTCACCGTAGAGGACTGCTTCGGCGAAGGTGGCTTCACTAAGATCACACTCCCGTGCCTTGGTGAAGCTTCCGTCAATGGTGATGATGCTGTTTGGTCTAGGTATCTTGCATTTGTTGTATACAAAGCATGGCCTTGTGAGGAAGGAGTGGAAGATGTCGCGTCCGAAGATGACATGGTACACACTCTTGAAAGGCACCACTTCAAGGGTCATGCGTTCTTGGCGGTAATTGTTGATATCGGCAAAAGCGACCAGAAGGGTGATGCGGCCCAGGGAATTAGCTTGTCGGCCAGGGACAACACCATGGAACACGGTGTTGCTCTTCCTTAGCTGGGTCTCCATCAAGTTCATCTTGTGCAGTATATCCAGGTACATGATGGTGATGTGGCTTCCACTGTCCATGAGGCACTTGGTGAACTCTGTGCCGTCAATCAAAGGGTTGATGACCATGGAATACTGGTTCTCTGTTGGGATAAGGTCTGGATGATCCTTCCTATCCCAAGTGATTGGAACTTCCGACCACCTGACGTACTGGGGAACCGAAGGAAGGGTAGCCATCAGTATCCCCAGAGAGGTTTTCTGGGCCCGTACGGTGGGGGTGCCAAGAAAAGTGTGGTAGACTGGAGCCTTCTTCTCGAAGGGATTTTTCCCTTTGCCCTCGCCCTTGTCGGCGGACTTGGGTTCCATGTCTTCATCCATATCACTTGAATCCTTGGACTCCTCCTCCTCCTTCTTCCATTTGCCCTTTCCGCAGGGTTTGTTCTTCCGATTTTGCTTGTAACCGAACTCAGGATCTTCCTTGAGGTCATTGACAAACTTGCATTGGCGTTTGGTTTAGGTGGCTTTACCGTTTGTGTCGAGGTGGACGAAACACGGAATATCATGGTATTTTTCGTACATTTGGGGAACACGAGGCACTGAGGGTGTAGAATCACTCCTCTGCAGATCCTGGCTAGCCCCCTGACCATGACCATGTTGTCCGCCTCCGCCTCTACCATTGAATGTTGTGGCAACCATGTCATGTGTTTGCTTCTCTTCGGGTGCAGTCTTCCGCTTGTTATTATTATTCTTCCTAGCTTGGGTAGGGATTGCTATTGCCGGCAACGATCCATGTGCGTCGTCATCAACAGCGGCAAATTCGCTATCCATGGCGATCATTGCATTTAGGTTGAGCTCATTGTTGGCTTGCTTGCACTTCAACGTATGCCTAAGCAAAGATCCCTTCTCTAGATCGTCAATGAAGGCGGCCATAGCGGTTTGTTCGTGTACCCCTGCGCAGGAATTTTTCATATCCAGCCAACAAGAGAGGTAGGCATGAGAGGTTTCATCCTTTTCTTGTACGCACCGCTGTAGGTCTCCGACGTACATGGATGTTTGTACGTACCCTCCAAGTTCTTGGTGAACGCTTTATGCATGTCCCGCCAAGTGCATATTGATTTCTCCGACAAGTTGTCCATCCATCGTCGGGCGGTACCAATGAGCATACGTGGGAGGTACTTGATGGCGACATTAGGGTTTCCCCCCTGGGGTGTGAATCGCTTTGCTGTAGTCCTGCAACCATGTAACCGGCCTAGAGGTTCCGTCATAGGGCTTGATAGTCTTTTCTATTCGGAGGGCCTGGGGGTAGGTTGTGGCCCGTATTACTGGTCCAAAATAACATGGCCCAAGGTATGGGAGCTCCCGAGCTTCTTGGATCTTGTCCAGACGTGAACGTGCGTCGTACGCCTCTGGCCGCTTCCCTTTTCCATCATGGAGAGGGGAGTTGCGGTGCGATTTATGTGATCCACCGTGTCCTCCGCCATGATGGCTGCTAGGTGGCGACGGTGGAGGTGGAGGTGGTGGGTTAGCCTTCTTGCTGTTCCCCTCCCGCGACTCCTCATGCCTGTGGCGGTTGCTTGTCGGACGTGGTGCTTCCTTGTATGTCGGGGGGATGACCTCCGGATACCCCAATCAGACAAGAACTACGGCAGTCGGTTCGCATCCGGGTAGCTGAGCGCAACCGAACACGAGCAAGTCACGCCGGCTACTTCACGGTAGCCGGAACAATGAGGAGCAGCAAGGCATGGGACCGGCTACATCAGCATAGCCGGACTCAATCAAGAGGACAGAGCGACGTGCTACACAGTGCACGGTACACCCTGGTACGGTGACAAGATCCGCAACTACACGGCCATACCGAAGACTTTGCTGGGTGATGCGGGAACAGTGGCCAGCTGCTGACGACAAGCTCGCACGGTGTTCACTGTACCCACGATGACCCTACCGCATGTACCCTGATGAGATGTAAGTATACCAGGTACTGCAGATGACCAGCCGGCTGGGGCCCGCCTGTGGGACCCGCTAGCCAGACTGGCCAGTAAGACCATTGCCTCTCTGCCTATATAAGGAGAGGCAAGGCTCTCGTAGCAAGGGTTGGTCTCAGTGCATTTAAGGAGGTAGATAGAAGATACAGCTCCAGGAGCGATTGTAGCCCGTATACCACTCATAGTCAGATCGGCAGGAGTAGGAGCTTTACCTCACCACGATGGCTCCAAACCTGGGTACTTCTTGTGTCTCGCTACACTTGCTCATATCCAATCCCGCCTGTGGACGCCGTCGAGAGCTTCCCTGCTAGTCCCCACACCTCTATCTAACCTGCTTAGGTACTGCCGTTCCCAATACAACGACAGTTGGCGCCCACCATGGGGCAGAAATGGCTTCGACCGGAGTCACGTTCCGCACGGGAACCCGTACTTCAGACGGTGAGCGTGTGGCCTCCGGCCTAGTGCTTTCGCTCGGCAAGTTTGACTGCGTCATTGACAACGCTTCGTGTTTCACCGGATCCATGTTTCCGGCAAATGGTTCTATTCTGCTTTTCGGCGACCTCCCCGTCTACGTCACCATCGTGCCGGAGCATTTCCCTAGGGAGATCGTTTCCGTCAAGGAGCCGCTGCACCTCGGCAGCGGTGCCTCGGTCACTCCTCGCGGCGTCGAGGTGATGATGGCCGGCTCCAGCCCTCAGCCCCGCTAGCCACGAGAGCGGGGCATGGATGAGGTCAGAACTTCCGCTCCACCGCGGCCTAGGAACCCGGTGGAAGAGGTTATCGACCGGCTCCTCACACCGGTTAGTATCGGGGATAACCCGGAGGAGGCGGAGGCCAACTTCGCCATGGAGAGGCCGCTTCTCCTCTAGGAGGCCATGGAGCTAGCGGCGACCCGAAAGCAGATCGAGATCACCCGGCGCGAGTATGACCGCGCGCCTGGCCACACTCTGGCTACCACGGAGCCGAGATGGTGCGGACAAGTGTGGCACCGGGGCGGCGAGCTAGGCGGTAGGATGGAAAGGGATGGCGAGCCAGATCCCTAACCCGCTCGCATCCGGCCCACCTATAGCACACCCATTAAGAACCTGCGCGCGGCACGAGCCGCGGTAGACAAACTGCCCAATCTGGAGGGCGAGGAGCAAGACCGGCAGCACGCCCTGGTGCAGGAGCTCCTCCAGATCGTGGATGATCAGTCTGACGCCATCCGGCAGATGCACGAGGACCCCAGCTGCTCCAGGGGAAGCAAGCCGCCCGACAATAGAAAGGGCGCACCCCGCGACATCCAACAGGCGTCCTCTCCTCCGGCCAAGGCCCGTAGCAAGCGCCGTAGCTCTGGCAACAAGGGCCAGCCGCGCCAGGAGCAAACAGTGAACAACAACCCACCTCCTCCCCCTCCACCAACCGGGGTGCCATGACCTGCCGATTCCCGTCTCTTGGGCCGGGTACGAGCGCCCAACCCGGACCGTCCGGATGCCCGCGACCGCATCGAGCTCCTCGCTCAAGCGCATGTCACGAAAGAAGAAGATTCCACTGGACCGGTTTGTTTCGGACCCTGCATCCGGAACGAGCCGTTTCCGGATAAGTTCACCCTACCTAGGGATACCCCCAAGTACGATAGCAGTATGAAGCCGGAAGATTGGCTGACCGACTATGCCACGGCAGTCGGCATCGCCCATGGGAACAAGCACACAGCTGTGTGCTATGTCCCCCTCATGCTAATCGGGTCAGCAAGGATGTGGCTCAATAGCCTCGCGCCCAACATCATCAATGCCTGGCCAGATTTCGAGAAGGTGTTCGTCTGCAACTTCAACGGCACGTACAAGCGTCCGGGCCACCCGCGCGATCTGGCCTTGTGTGTCCAGGGTGACCGCGAGTCAGACCGTGATTACCTCGCCAGGTGGACGGAGTTGCGCAACACCTGCGAGGGCATCCTAGAGAGCCAGGCCATCGGCTTCTTCGTCGAGGGGTGCCGAGAAGGCACCATGCTTTGCCACCGACTACTGTGTGACGAGCTAAAAACCATGGCAGAGCTCATGACGGTTGCAGACCAGTACGCCACGACAGATGCCGCGATGAATAAACCCCTCCGAGTGAGTTCTTACAGGAGTCCAACTCTGTCGGAACCGGCTTGCGACCGTCCGAGCAATCCGGCTGGAGAAGCCGGATCCTCCAGGCGCCACGGCAACAACAACCAGTTCCATGGGGACCGCCAAGCCGGACAGCAGAAGCCTCGCTACCACGTGCGATAGGTCAATGCTGTGGAGGGCGCGCCCGACACACCGGTTAACGATGCAAGAAGGCAGAAGCCGCAGCTCACCTTCGACCAAATGTTTAACGGCCCGTGCAAGTGGCATAGCGGTCCCTTCAAGCCGGCTATGCACACCACTCGGAACTGTAGCTGGACCCACCAGCTAAAGGACCAAGGCAACCAGCAACGTCTCCCCACCTCCTCCTGGTGGACCCCCGCCACCGGCTAGAGGAGCCGACAACGATGGTAACAGCGGCAACGGCGGCAACAACAACAACGGCTGCCCCCAGCTACACGCCGCCTACCACATCTTCGAGACGGAGTTGGACGATAAGCACAACCGCAGGCGGCGCTCCAAGGAGGTCAATGCCATCGTCTCCCCAGTTCCCCAGTACCTAAATTGGTCGGAGACCCCCATCACCTAGAGCCGGGAAGATTAGCCGAATGAGATTCCGAATCCCGGGGACTACGCCATGGTGCTTGACTCCCTCATCGTCTCCAATGAGCACACCTGCCGCTTCTCGCGTGTCCTCATCGATGGAGGCAGCAACCTCAACCTTCTCTACTAGTCTTCACTTGAGAAGCTTGGCATCCGCGAGTGTGACCTACGCCCGACTACCACGACATTCCACGTCGTACTGCCGGGGCCAGCTTGCGCTCCACTAGGTAAAATCCAGCTGGATGTCATCTTCGGCACCGAGGAGAACTTCTGGCACGAGCCGATATGGTTCGAGGTGGTGAACCTGTCGAGCTCCTACCACGCTCTCCTCGGGCGCCCCGCCCTTGCAAAATTCATGGCCGTCCCCCACTACGCGTATCTCAAGACAAAGATGCTGGGGCCAAACGGCATGATCATCATCGCCCGCTGCTTCAGGCGGTCAATGGAGTGCGCCTCATCCGGCTCCAAGCTGGCAGAGGCCCTCATCATAGCCGAAGATAAGAGCATGATCATGTGCAATGTGGCCATGGCCTAGCAAGAAATGCCGGCCAGCAGCAAGCCGGCTATAGAAGCAGCTTTCCAGCCGGCAAAGGAGACGAAGAGGATTCTGCTTGACCCCTCTGACCCGACCAAGTTTGTCACCATTGGTGCCAACTTGGATAGCAAATAGGAAGGCACGCTCGTCGACTTCCTCTGTGAGAATCGGGACATCTTCGCATGGTCACCCAAGGACATGCCAGGTGTGCTGAGGGAGTTCGCCGAGCACTCGCTTCATGTGCGGCCGGATGCCAAGCCGGTCAAGCAGCCTCTGCGCCGGTTCGTAGAGGAGAAAAGAAAGATCATTGGTGACGAGATCACCCGGCTCCATGCAGCCAGGTTCATTATGGAGGTGTACCACCCGAACTGGCTGGCCAACCCAGTCCTGGTGTTGAAGAAGAACAAGACCTAGCGCATGTGTATCGACTACACCAGCCTGAACAAGGCGTGCCCGAAAGACCCCTTCGCTTTGCCCTGTATCGATCAAGTTATCGATTCCACGACCGACTGCGATTTGTTGTCCTTCTTGGATTGTTACTCCGGTTACAATTAGATTCGGCTAAACCCGGCTAACCAGATATAGACATTGTTTATCACCCCGTATGGGGCTTTCTGCTATGTAACCATGCCTTTCGGTCTGAAAAATACAGGCGCTACCTATCAGCGATGTATGCAGAAATTCTTGCACTCGCCGATCGGCCGAAACGTGCATGCCTATGTGGACGATGTTGTCATCAAGACAAAGGAGAAGCGCACCCTCCTCGAGGATTTGGGGGAGACATTTGGCAACCTCCGTCAGTACCAGATGAAGCTGAACCCGGAGAAGTGCGTCTTCGGCGTCCCATCCGGCCAGCTACTCGGTTCCCTCGTTTCACAATGAGGGATCGAAGCGAACCCGAAGAAGATTGCGGCCATCGAGAGGATACAGCTACCCAGGAGCTTGCTTGGAGTCCAAAAGTTCACCGGATGCTTGGCATCCCTCAGCCGTTTTGTCAGCCGGTTGGGGGAGAAAGCACTTCCACTGTACCAGCTGATGAAGAAGACGGACAAGTTCTCCTGGACCTCGCAGGCTGACGCCGCCTTTCATGACCTCAAGCGCATGCTATCCATAGTGCCGGTTCTAGCCACGGCGGCTAGCAAGGAGCCGATGTTGCTCTATATATCAGCCATCAGCCGGGTCGTCAGCGTCGTCCTGGTGGTGGAGCGCCCCGAGGAAGGCAAGGCTCAGCCGGTTCAGCGACCCGTCTACTACATCAGCGAGGTTCTATCCCTCTCCAAGCAGAACTACCCCCACTACCAGAAGATGTGTTATGGTGTGTACCTGGCGTGCAAGAAGCTCAAGCACTACTTCCAGGAGCATATGATTAAGGTCGTGTGCACCGCACCCCTGTCGGAAATCATCGTCAACAAGGACGCCACCGGCCGAGTCGCCAAGTGGGCCATCGAGCTTGCTGCCTACTCCATCTAGTACGAGCCCCACTCACGATCAAGTCGCAAGCTCTGGCAGACTTCCTCGTCGACTGGGCCGAGACCTAGTACCTCCCATCGGTTCCCGATTCAGACCACTGGAGGATGCATTTCAACGGCTCAAAGATGCTCGGGGGCTTGGGAGCCGGCATCGTCCTCACCTCACCCAAAGGAGACCGGCTGGAGTACATTCTCTAGACCCACTTCAAGGCCTACAACAACGTTGCCGAGTACGAGGCGCTGGTGCATGGCCTCCGGCTAGCCAGGGAAATTGGTGTCAACTAGATCCTTTGCTTCGGCGACTCGGATCTGGTGGTGCAGCAGGTATCCAGAGAGTGGGATGCCCGTGATGCAAACATGGCTCTCTACCGGTTCCACATACAGAAGCTCAGCGCCTGCTTCGACGGATGTGAGTTCGATCACGTCCCTCGCGTCAACAACGAGGCAGCCAATTCGCTCGCCCGAATAAGATCCACCAGGCAGGCGATCCTACCAGGGGTCTCCTTGGAGCATCTGTGCAAGCCCTCCATTAACCCATCTCCCGAGTCGGATTCCATTATCTGGGCGAGAAGCATTCTGGCTGATGCCACGACAGACGCGGAACCGACAAAGCCCGCGAAGAAGAAGGCTCGCACCAACTCCGGCAAGTCGATGCCCTCCGGCTCACAAGACCCGGGGGCTGCCGACTCATCAAGCGGCTCGGGTGCTGCCGTTCCGGGTACCTCATCCGGACGGCTCCCCGACATCCCTCAGCCAGAGAATGAGAGCGTCCTCACTATCCAGGAGATACCATCCTAGGCGCAGCCCTTCATGAACTACATCGCCAATGGAGAACTTCCGGATGACGAGGTGGAGGCAAGGAAAATCCGGTGACGCATACACACGTACACCATCATCAACAAGGAGCTGTACAAGCGTAGCGTATCCGACATCTTCCAGCGGTGTGTCAATGTGGACACAAGCTACCGGCTACTCAAGGACATCCACCAGGGCGAGTGCGGACATCACGCCTCATCCAGGGCAATAGTCGCCAAGGCGTTCCACCACGGCTTCTATTGGCCCACCGCCCTCGAGGATGCCGAGAAGCTAGTCCGCGCATGCAATAGGTGCTAGCGCTTCGGGCAGCTCAGGCACATGCTGGCTGTGGTGCTCAAAACTATACCGATCACCTGGCCCTTCACTTTCTGGGGCCTTGACATGGTCGGTCCCTTCAAGTGGGCATGCGCAGGCATGACCCAGCTGCTAGTGGCAGTAGACAAGTTCACAAAATGGATAGAGGCCAAGCCTATCCAGAAGCTGGATGGGGCGACAGTCATCACCTTCTTCACCGACATCATTAACCGGTTCGTCTACCCCAACAGCATCATCACCGACAACGACATGAACTTTGCCAAGGGGGCCTTTGCCCGGTTCTGCAGCAACAAGGGCATCCGGCTGGACCTCACATCCGTCGTGCACCCGCAATCCAGCGGGCAAGTCGAAAGGGCAAATGGCCTAGTGCTAGCTGGCATCAAGCCGCGCCTCATCGAGCCCTTGGAATGATCGCCTGGATGCTGGATTGAGGAACTTCCGTCCATGCTGTGGAGCCTACGCACCACTCCGAATAGGTCAACCGGCTTCACCCCGTTCTTCCTCGTCTACAGCTCGGAAGCCGTCCACTCCATGGACATCGAGTTTGACTCACCGTGCAAGCTCCTCTACGACGAAAAAGCCAACCAGGAGGCGCGGGAGGATGGTGTGGACCTCCTCGAGGAGGCCCGTGAGCTGGCACTTTCGAAATCGGCCCTGTACCAACAACGCCTACACCACTACCATTCGAACCAGATCCGCCCCATCGCATTCCACGAGGGCTATCTGGTTCTCCGGCTGGTGCAAGACACGAAGGGCATGCACAAGCTATCACCGCCTTGGGAGGGCCCCTTCATCATCAGCCGGGCGCTGCACAACAACTCCTACTACCTCATCAACGTGCAGCAGCCACGCAAGAACAAGATGGACAAGTCGGATGAAGAGACAGAGCGCCCCTGGAACGCGGCCCTGCTCCATCCGTTTTACACCTAGTCATCGGACAGTGTATGTATCCCGCAAACTCTATGAATGAAAATGCGGACCCCTACGAAATAATCGGGGGCTCCTTGCTAGAAATTTTTTTGTATTGTTTCCGGCTCAGTTTTTCTGGCTCCGATAACCCCTACCCGGGGGCTCGCCGGCTAGCCCGACCTGCTAAATCAACAAACCGGCTGAGCAGTGTGCGATGATGTCAGAGGCCCACTCTTCGTCTCCGCTATAGACCGCAACCCGATTGTCCGGCTAGCAAGAGCAAAAGCCCGAGGCATCCCACATGAAAAACAGGGAGGAGATGCAACGGATCGGGCATCCCGTCCTTGCAACTAGTTTGAGACAATCCGGCTACTAAGCCCTCAGTACCGTGCGCAATGTATTGTCAGCTCCCTTCGATTCCGGCTATAGACCGCAACTCGGCTGCCCGGAAAGGACGCAACGTAAATAGCAGAGCGCACGGGAAGATGACTAAGTGTCTAGAGAAGCACAAGCTAGTTCTTGAAAACTAAAAGTTGCCTTCTGGCTAATAGGCGCTACCTTAACCGACTAACCTATTAATGAATGGGTATACATATGTGTTTGTTTTGTACGACTACATCGAGTCAGATTTCAAGGAGGGAAGATTCGAAGTCCTTGCCTTCATCAAGCGCTCCGAATCTCAGGGGCTACACCCACTGGGTGCGCTCGCGCACTCTAGTGGAACCATGTAGTTCTGACCGGCTAAAGGGAGTTTAGAGGGATATTTGGAGCCTAGGTGAGGGCAAGGGCAGGAAAAGAAAGAAGAAGACTTGAAGCACCTGGCTACGCTAGCTACTCCGAATCTTGGGGGCTACACCCAGTGGGTGCGCTGGCACGCCCCCACTGGAGTTTAGGATCCCCCGGCTAAAGGTGTTCAACCGGATATCTCCTGGTTGCGTTAGCCGGCTAGAGGCGTCTAACCGAACGATGCTAAGGACTTGAAGAAAAGAAAGAAGAAGATTCGAAGCACCTGGCTACGCCAGCTACTCCGAATCTTGGGGGCTACTGATGGGTTCGTAGCATGGAAAACAAAAAATTTCTACCGCAAGAACGAACAAAACCCAGATCTAATCTAGATAAAAGCCAAGATCTAATCTATTAGACATGAGCAACAAGATAGATCGGTACTAACCCTCGTAGAACCGAAAGCGTTACGAGATTAGATCTCGTGGATGATGTAGTCGATCACTTGCCGATCTCAAGATCGTGTGGACGATCCTTCCGGCGCCGCGTTCCGGCAGCGCTTCCACAGACGGTCACACGTGCAGAGTCGAAGCAGACCTTCCTCTCCCCGTTCCAGCGAGTAGCGGAGGTAGTAGATCTTCTCCACGGAATCCCAGCAGCACGACAGCGTGGTGGTGGTGGTGGAGATGAGAATTCTGCAGGGCTTCGCCTATGCCTGTGCAGAAGAAAGGTGGAGGAGAGAGGCGGCTGAGATTGGTTGTTATGAGAGGAGAGGCAAGAGGGGGCGCCCCCTCCCTTCTATTTAAAGGAGGGAGGCGCGCCTGGGGAGGGGGAGTCCTAGTAGGACTCCCCTCCTCCTTGGGTCAAGGGGTTGGGGGAGGAGTCCTCCTCCCCACGAACTGCATTGCCCCACTTGACTCCTTGATCCCTTTCTTGGTTTTCAAGTAAACTCCAAGAAATCCTCTAGAACCTTCCAGAACATTCCGAAACCTTCTAGAATCTCCATACAAACACTCTGGAACATTTCCCAACTTAGAAAATGATCCCCAATATATGAATCTTATTCTCGGGACCATTCCGGATCTCCTCGTGATGTCCCGGATCCATTCCGAGACTCCGAACAACATTCGGTCTCCAACGCCAATTCCATATCTACTTAAAACAACTTCGAACCTTAAGTGTGTCACCCTACGGTTCGTGAATATGCAGACATGATGAAGACACCTCTCCGATCAATAACCATCAGCGGGATCTGGAGATCCATAATGGCTCCCACATACTCAACGATTACTTCGTGATCGATAGAACCATTTAACATACGAAACCAATTCCCTTTGTCACGTGATATTCTACTTATCCGAGGTTTGATCGTCAGTATCTTCATACCTAGTTCGTCCTCCTTATCGATAAGTACTCTTTACTCGTTCCATGTTATGTCATCCCTTGTGACCCAGTCACATGCTTGCAAGCTATCTAGATGACATTCCACCGAGAGGGCCCAGAGTATATCTATCCGTCATATGGATGGACAAATCCCAATCTTAGTCTATGCGCTTCAACACATACTTTCAGAATACCCAATGACACCTTTATAACCGCCCAGTTACGAAGCGGCGTTTGATGTCATCAAAGTACCCATCCGGTGATGGTGATTAACATAACCTCATGGTCGAAGGATTAGGTTACTATGTATTTCAAAGCTTACAGCAATACGAACTTAATGACTTGATCTTATGCTACGCTTACTATGGGTGTGTGTCCATCACATCATTCTCCTAATGATATAACCTTGTTATTAATCACATCCAATGTCCATGATCAGGAAACCATGATCATCAATCAATCAACAAGCTAGTTCAACAAGAGGCTTACTAGGGACTCTTTTATGTTTACAAAACACACAAGTATTAGTGTTTCCTAATAATACAATTATAGCATGGGATGTAAACATTCATCATAAACACAAAGATATAATAATAACCACTTTTATTATTGCCTCTTGGGCATATCTCCAACAGCTACACCCAGTGGGTGCGCTGGCGCACCCCCACTAGAATTGAAGTTCCCCCGGCTAAAGGCGTTCAGCCAAGTGAAGGCAGCCAGATAAGTTCAACTGACAAAATATCAAAATTTCGAAGCATGCAGAAAATCACAAGATGGAAGCAAGCCAAATAGTGCGATTGAATAAAAAAGGGAGACGAAGCTCCCATAAGTTCACCCGTCATCAGAGACAGCCGGTACAGGCAGCAAAGTTCAACAAAAACAAAATAAATACAAGTCCACCTGACATTCCAGGGATTACATCTAGGCGGTAGGGCCCTTACCATGGGGAGGATCCTGGCTGGAGGCGGTCTCGGGAGGCGGAGGAGGCGTGTTGGCAGATCCGTCTCCGACGTCCCACCAGTCGGCTGCGACGAGGCTTCCGCATCAGGCGTCCCGGCAGACTCCGAGTCGGTGAGGACCTTATCAATGTCTGCGTAGTCGGCAATCTGGATGGCGGAGGCGCGGAGCTCTGGATGGGCTTGGCGGATGGCGACGAGGTCGGCACCGGCACGGAAGCCCCCGTCGATCTTCTCGACACGGGCATCCTTGTACCAGGAGACCATTAGAGCCAAGGCCCTCGGCTCGTGCCGCCAGATCCCTCAGGCGATCGGCGGTAGCCAGCACCTCCGTCACCTTTGCCACCAGCTGCGCCATCGTCTCCGGAACCGGCGCGTCTGGCCACAAGAACGTGAAGATCACCTGAGCCGCTTGGTGAATCTTGGTGGCCTCCTCACCAAGAAGGACGACCAACTCCTGGGTGGTTGGCTGCTCCCCCGGCCAGTTCTCCTGCAGCCGATTATACGACAGCAGGTCTACACTGAGATAAAATGCTGTCAGAAAAAGGACTGTCAGATCTAGCTACCGGATCCGGAGAGACGAAGATAGTCGGAGAAAAACTTACCCTTGGCTGTGTGCCCAACCTGCATCAGGTCCTCCACCAGAGCCTTCTCCCGAACCGTCAGCTGTTTGACCTCCTTCTCTTGGTCCTTGCTTTGGGCTTCGAGGAGGTCAAAGGCTTGGGCCCGGATGGCGAGGGCGGCGTCGTGCTCCTTGACGGTGGCCTCCAAAGCGTCCAGCTTGGCGTGCCAGTCCTTATTCTATAGCCGGAGCATGGAATTGAACTTGCTTAGCTGGTCGTTCGCCTTCTTCAGGCGATCGATTTCCCGCTGAGCGCACACCATGTTGGCTGCAGAAATTGACTATTAGCAAAAGAAAGGAAGAGGAGAAAGACGAAAGTATACGGCAATTGAATCCGGATGAAGGGACTTACTCTGGGAGGTCCCGTTGGCAGCCGCGAGCTTCTGCTCCAGGGTCCGGTTGCCGTCGGCTGTGGCCTCAAGAAGTCGGATCTCCTTCACCGCCAGCTCGAGGGTGGCAGCAAGATCTGACAGCGAGGCGGTAGAGGAGGCGTCATCGTCAACTGCGTTGGCAACAAACAACTCCTTTGCCTTTGCCACTGCCGTCCGCCACTCCTCCCTTGGCTCGTCGTCAGAGTTTTCGTCGGTGACGACCACGAGATCCTTGCCGGTGGTGGCCCTTCGTGCCGTGGCGAGGGAACTACCTCCACTTTGTGAAGTGTCCATAGCCGTTTCCGGCTGCACCACCATGGTCGGCGGGGCATGCCCTACTCCCGTTGCGGCAGCCAGATTAGCTTGAGGCAGCGGCGGAGATGGCGCCCTAGGCAAAGGAGGGGGAGGAGGAGCAGCCGGAGGTGGCGTGGTGCCCGGCGCGCGAGGCGACGAGCTAGTGGGCGCCCGCGCTGGACTCGCGGCACCAAAGGAGACCAGCGAGCTCGAAAACAGAAGGCAAGAGAGAAACAAAAGCGAGTAAGCAAAAGACAGAGAAAGTAGCAAAAAGAAAGGAGGAAAAGGTATAAGGGTTAGTAGAGGACTTACCCTGGCACCACGGGGGACGACCCCTTCTTGCGGCCAAGACGGCTAGGGGGAAGGGCGCCGGTCCGGCTCCTCTTAGGAGCCGGCTCCTCCACGGCAGGCCGGCTGGCCCCGCCTCATCCTCCGCTGGACCGACTGGAGCCGCTCCCACCGGCGCCAAACTAGCTGGAGCCGCTCCCACAGGCGCCCGACCGGCTAGAGTCGCTGTCTGTTGCGCGGCGCCGAGTCGGTTAGGGAGCTGGTGCGGCCTCCTCCTCCTCATCAACCTCCGCGTGGGGGTCGTGAGCCAGCTCGTCGTTCCGGTTGGGGAAGACGTCGCCGTACCCATCCGACTCCTCGCCGGACCGGTGAGCACGTGGCTCGGGAAGGTCAGGCGTGAAGTTTGGGAGGGGGGCCTCGCCCTCCTCCCGGATGATGCAGGGGAAGGTCTATGAAAGAAAGAGACAAGGGTTAGCCGAATAAAAAGACAAAATGAGAAAGCAAAAACCGGCTGGCGAGACTTACCCGGGGCGCGCGGTTGTCGTGGCTATAAGGAACTAGCCCGAACTTCCAATGCTCCGACAGCCGCTCCTTCGTGATCATCCACATCCACTCCTTCAAGTTGTGGTAGCAGGGATCACGGCGGGACAGCCGGGTCAGGTCCAGCCGGCCGGAGTAGTAGCACATCTTGTGTGCGCGTTGCTGCAACAACATCATCAGTCGGGACATCCAGCTAAGTCTGATGTCCAGGCCGGTCAAGCCGGCGGTGACAAGGGAACGCATCCGCTACAGCATCACATCCGACTCTGCCTTCTCATCGTGGATCTTCAGGTCCCAATGCCGCCGGCTAGATTCCACGTCCTGGAAAGCCGGCAAACTGATCCGGTCCATGTCGCCGAGGTTGCAGACGTAGAAGTACGACTGCTTCCACAATCGCATTGTGTCCTGCAGCCGGAATTTGGGGTAGCCGGTCTGCGTGCGCGAGTAGATGGAGGCGCCGCTGCACGTCAACAGCGGCCCTTGGGTGAACTGGACCTACGGCCAGACGCGGAAGAGTCGGCAGAAGAGCCCAAGATCCGGCTGGATCCCGTGGTAGCTCTCATAGAAGGCCACGAAGTGCGCTAGCATCCCGATGGCGTTGGCGCCGAGGTGGTGGAGGCGGAGGTCGAAGAAGGCGAGGAACGTGAGGAAGAAGGGGTGTACCAGAAGCGCGAAACCATGGGCAAGGTGCGACAGAAAAATCACCCGCTCCCCCTCCGCCGGATGCGGCGATTCCTCTCCCGCCGGCGCCAGCCGCACCGCCACCTCCGTCTCCGGCGGCAGTACACGGGTGGCGTGGTATTTCTCGATGTGCTCCTCCGTCACGGAGGAGATGCACCACGCTCCACGCTCGGCAGCCATCTCTGGCTCGCTGGGTGTTGCACCGGTTGAGGTGTGGCGGTGGCCCGTTTCTCCGACGATGCTAAACTGGCCGCGCAGCGAACTACATCAGCAACAGCAAGTGAAGCAGAGCGAGAAGACAAGGGCGCAAGGGAAGATTGGGGAGGCAGCGAGCGGAAGGGGGAACTGTGCTCCCTCGGGCGACCTTTTAAAGACCCGGAAGCGGAACCGTCCGCGATGCCACGTGGCGTCCATTGAGCCGCACCCCGCCCTTCCCACTGAACAGGATCCTTTGTGCAGGTGCAGAAGATCTCGGGGCGGAAACCGAAGAGGCAGGCGGCAGTTTCTCGAGGCGACGTGCGGCGGGACGTTACACTGCCCGCCACAGTGCAATGATGGTGCGTGCGCGTGTGGCCAGCGTCAGCACTGACGTCACGGGTAGCACAACTGCCAGATGTAGCCGGCCAGAAATTTCAAAGTTGGAGAAGAGCGCGCGCACATTTCACCTAAGGGCGAAATCTATACGCGCTCGGGGGCTAGTGTCGGGGGGATGACCTCCGGATACCCCAATCAGAAAAGAACTACGGCAGTCAGTTCGCGTCCGGCTGACTGAGCGCAACCGAACACGAGCAAGTCACGTCGGCTACTTCACGGTATCCAGAACCATGAGGAGCAACAAGGCATGGGACCGGCTACATCAGCGTAGCTAGACTCAATCAGGAGGACAGAGCGACATGCTGCACAGTGCACGGTACGCCCTGGTACAGTGACAAGACCCGCAACTACACGGCCATACCGAATACTTTGCTGGGTGACGCGGGAATAGTGGCTAGCTGCTGACGACAGACTCGCACGGCGTTCACTGTACCCATGACGACCCTACCACATGTACCCTGATGGGATGTAAGTATACCGGGTACTGTAGATGACCAGCCGGCTGGGGTGCGCCTATGGGACCCGCCAGCCGAACTGGCCAGTAAGACCATTGCATCTCTGCCTATATAAGGAGATGCAAGGCTCTCGTAGCAAGGGTTGGTCTTAGTGCATTTAAGGAGGTAGATAGAAGATACACCTCCAGGAGCGATTGTAACCTGTATACCACTCATAGTCAGATCGGCAGGAGTAGGAGCTTTACCTCACCATGAGGGCTTCGAACCTGGGTACTTCTTGTGTCTCGCTACACTTGCTCATATCCAATCCCACCTGCAGACACCGTCTAGAGCTTCCCTGCTAGTCCCCATACCTCTATCTAACCTGCTTAGGTACTGCCATTCCCAATACAACGACATTGTAGGATATGCTCTTGTGTCCTTCAACGCTGCTACGCTCTCTGGCATGCCGGGGCTGCTCGCCTTGGTCGTGTATAACGATGTCAACCTGGAGGTTGCCTAGGCGGTGGCATGCTTGTGCGGTGGCACGACTATGGTTACTCGTGACGTCGGGATGGCGGGGGTGGCGGCGATCAACGAGGGCGAGCCTTTTCTCCGGGATCAGAAGATATGGGTATGGCATCAGCCCTGTTGCCCGCATCCCTCCGTCTTTG
Organism: Avena insularis; assembly: GCA_023614405.1. Classification (NCBI taxonomy): domain Eukaryota; kingdom Viridiplantae; phylum Streptophyta; class Magnoliopsida; order Poales; family Poaceae; genus Avena; species Avena insularis. Next base: position 512,930,553 of record CM042690.1, read on the forward strand.
CTCCGTGGAGCCTGTGTGGGATCCCTTGTCACAGGGAGATCTTGGCCTTCTGCGGCTGTTCAGGGTCGACTAGAAAAGCTCCGGGTTGGACTCAAGCCTCTACGAGGTAGCCTTTTCCTATTGCTTGCATGCCTTTGCAACGAGGTCGTATACCTGAGAAACTTCTTCTGGTGACCTGTCCTGCTCCAGGAGGGTCTTGGCGACGGCGATGTTGAGGGCGGGAGTTGGCATTACTTGCCTCCCCTCTAAATCAATGAATGGGGTGGCTTTTGTTGGTTTGGATCCGCCATATCCCAACATGCGCTGAATGCTGGGGTCTTTCACGACGTGAGATGGTGCTTTATTTGATTTGTGCTTCAGTAGCAACTGCTTGTACTCAGCCTCCATAGCTCTTGCCGCCTTGACAGATTGTTGTGCCTTGGCCATGTCTTGGTCCAGCTTAGCGCCCTGTTCTATGATGCATTTGGCCTCCGCTAGGATTGCTGCACGCTTCTCATCAAGCTCTGTAACGCTCCGGATATGAGCGACGGTAATGGGATCAACGAGGAGTGCACCGTAGAGTGCCTTGTCGGCGGGAGTAACCAATGGGTTGCTAGCTACAGACGTTGACGGTGGCGATGGTGGCTGATTTGACTGCTTAGCAGTACTAGGGGCCGTGGTAAGTTCCTGTGCCTATTGCGGGTGGATAACCGGAGAGGGCATAGCCTTGACCGGAGCCGGAGGCTCGACGGCTTTCTTGGCTGCTGCCTCTCTGGTAACCGCAGGTGTGGGTGGAGCTCTCTCACACTCCGGTTCCTGCCCGTCTTCTTCCATCACGTTCCCAATGGCGACTAGCACCTGATGGGTCATGTTGGTCTTCTCGGCGTGCTCCTCCTTCTCGATCTCCTGCTCGATCTCCCCCATAACAACATCGTATTCCTCCGAGTTAGCATCTGAGCCACCGCCATCCATATTGATGTTGGCGTATAGCGCATCAAGGACGGAGTCAGAGTTGGCTTCGATGTTATTGACAGCAGATGTGGAGGGTGATGGAGGCGGGCCGTTATTGTTTCCTTCGGCCTCAAGCCTAGGCATATCTTAGGTGTTCTCCTCGGTGTTCGCGTATTCATTGACAATTGCGACCATCTTGCCAAGGGTGAGAGGGCCTGGGGCCTGCTATCTTCGGAGGGTATGCCAGAGGAGTGTTCTGGGTGTGAGCCCTTCCATGAAGGGGTAAACGAGTTCATCGACACGGTCACCATCTAGGGTTTCCCTCACCCTCATCCATCTGGCAAGGTATTCGGGGGGAGGTTCTCTGTCCCTTTGAACGCATCTCGCCAAATCGAAGATGGTGATGACACCAACAAAGTGTGACCTTCGCATCTCTAACGCTCGGGGAAGCCAAGAGGATTTGCGGGGTCCTTCCACCTTTATATCCTGCATGGGGGCGGTTTGGGTGGGCCTTGAATTTTCTTGATCTAAGCCATCATACTCCAGAGAGAGGTATGGCCTAGATTCTTCCGCGAAGGTATCTTGCCCGTAGGCGATCCGTGCGGGCCTTGACGAGTTTCCGACTTCCTGGGAGCTAGGACCCAAGTCAGTTTCGCCGATGAAGATGTGGATTTCTCCGAAGGGGATGATGGAGCCATGCGTAGGTTCGTCTTTGTCGGCACCCATAACTCATCTAGAGGGACGACCGGGATGTTGCCAGGGAAGAGAACGCGTCTGATGGATACGGTGTCGCCGATTCACACGAAGAACTTGGACCTCGCCCGTTGTAGAGCTCGAAGCGCCTCTTGCCACACGGTGGGTGCCAACTGTCGTGGTATTGCCAACGAGTACACCATGGAGGGGTCCTCACCATGCATGTTTAGAGACGTGGGGTAAGGCAGAGAGTTGGCGTGTACGAGATAACATAGTTTACCCAGGTTCAAGTCCAACAACGGTGGAAGAATGCTACTCCTGCTATAAATCACTATAACGCTGTGCGAGGGTGTTATGAATCGTTGCCCTAAGACTCCCACATGTCTTGTTTATAAAGGCACCAGAACCTAGGGTTACAGGGAAAGGACCTTGCCGAACAAGGTAAAGTGTCCTACATTAATACAAACTAGTCTTTCGTATCTTGCACTCCAAGACTCCGAGTACGTCGGTGACTCCTACGTAGCCTTCCTTAATCCAGCATGGGCCCCCCTTCTGGATCTGTCTAACTGGCCCGTCCAGCAGGCCATAGGCCTTGCTACTAACTGTGGGCCACGCAGGTTAGCCGGATTAGAGACATGCTATGGTGATACCCATTTAGCATATCCCCAACAGCCGGCCATGGTGGCGAGGATAAGGGAGGAGGATACCAATATGCTGCTGGCTCTCGAAGGCGGCTTTGCTTGCTGCTTTGCCGAGCTCATCTCGTGTTGGCCATGGCGTTCACTGTGATCTTTGGCCGCAAGAGCAGTTGTTTCTTCAACCTCTAGGATGGAGGACCCCTTCTGGAGCTTCTCGCCGGGTCTCCCATCAATGCACAACCAATTGGTTCATCCCTGGTGACGCATTGGCGGCCGGCGATGGAGGCTCCCCCGAGGTGGATAAGAACTAGGACTCGATTGCTTTATATTTTTAGTCGTAGGGTCTTTTTCGCAAAGTACAAGGCATTATCTTCGAACTGCAGAGTTTGTAGGGCTTTAGTGCAATAGTTGTACTGGGCCTTGTTGTATTTTTGTACCCACCCGTCGACTGTTCAATATAGAGGAAACATCGGGGGTCCTTCGAGACCCCTCTCGTGTGCAAAGAAACATGTACTCCCTCTAGGCTCCACCGCTTTTTCGAAGAAGAGTGTACGTCTGCATTCAGCTCAGTGTAATTTTGTGTTTAGGCCCCGAGCGACGCCTTGATTTCAGCCCAGTGTAATGACCGAAGGCTGGCTCGGGCGCTAGAATTGGCCACGGTCCCATGCATGATTAGACATACGCGAATTGAAGCGGTTCTGCTGGCTGGCCGGTCCCTTAAATGAGGGAGCAGGGGGCCTTTTTTTTTGCAAAATCCCTAATTTGTCTAGAAAAACACAAACGCCTAATTTTTTACAAATATACCCCCCTGCAACGATGCATCGCCAAAAATGCCCCCCTGACGAAACAAATGCTAAAAATGCCCTGGCGGGAGGCTAAAAAGCCGGCACATGGCACCTCCCGCCATGGCCGGTGGCGGGCCGGAAATGCAACCATAGGGCATGGCGGAATGAACTAGCCGCCTTTGGCAAGGGCGGGATGACGTGGGCCCCGCAGGCCGGCAGGCGGGACGTCGACCTGCCGCTGGCAGGATGTGTCGTCGTCCCTCCCGCCTCAGCCGATGGAGGGATGTGGTCTGTCGAAAGCACCTGCTCGATAATTGGTGCTGCTATATGTCTTGTCGTACTGATGATTGTCTGCTGCTGCTCTACATGAAATATTAGCACCGAAAGGAGCACCAATTGTTGTTGCTCTACAGGAAATAAACCACCGAAAGGATCACCGGATTGCTGCTGCTCTACAGGAAATAAACCACCAAAATGAGCACCGGTACAGCAAATTGATCACCCAAAGTTGCAGCCAACTCGCATGCAGATTCGTCCGGCTAATAGCTAAGGCTGGCTTATAAAAGGAGTAGTATGAGGCTCTTCATCTAAGCATCTTTCTCCATTCATCCCTTTGTTTCCTAGTTTATTTGGTGACTATGAGTTTGCCTTGCTCGGACCAAGACTATAGGCCGAAAAATATGAAGGATGCAAGTTTACCTCCGGGTGTGGAACATCTTCGGTGTTGGTGCGGGCATCTTTGCAAGGTGAAATAGTCCACCGATTTTTCTGATAAAATGGGCATAAAGTTTTTTATGTGTCCCAATTATTAGTATGATCCAGCTCCCTGGAGTTACAACAGGCCTCCGGTATGTTTCATCCATAACGAAATGACATATCGTTTGTGTTATAGAATATTTATTGTGTTATTATTTGTGTTGTAGTCTCCTCCGCCCTTGTGCATGTGGTATCGCTGGATTGACACGGAGCAGCCGGAGCAGGCGCTTCGTGAGATAGAAGAAATGAGTTGCCATGCGTGGGAAAGCTTTTATGAAGATGAGCGTCGTAAGAAAGCTGCGGAAGAGCGTAGAGTGGCGCAAGAGGAGCAACAACGTCAGTTAGAGGAGCTACGGAGGCAGAGAGAGGAACAACGACGCCTCAGGGAGGAGCAGGAACGACAGGCTAGGGAGGCGAATAGGTAGAGACTAAGAGAAAGGACTGCTAAGGCAAAGGCAGCCGAAGAACACGGTGATAAGACAGGGAAATGGCCACGCTGGACCCAAGACCACTAGACTTTTGTCCTAGTGTCTGAATCCACGCCTCCCGTTGTATCTTAATTAAAGTACTGGTATTTTAAATTCTGCATTTGAATGTCTCCTAATTTCAGTTGTATCGTGTGGTAATGAAAAATAAGTGACGAAATATTTTTATTCTAGTTGTATCTTAATTATCTATGAATTTTTATTTGAAATTGTTGAATGCAAAACAATAGTAATATATCTTACGCAAATACATAATAATACATTAATGTTCATATAGAATATGGCTACACCGCCGGAGTTACAATAATCGCTCTTATTGCCTCGGTTGTTTCCTTGCACGTCCTCTGTATATGTGATCTGAAGGATAACTTAATGGGTCCGTTGGCCTAGGATTCGTGCAGAGATTTGGCGGGGATGGTATAAAATGATCCCTGATTTCTGAATATTGATGAGTGTCAGGAATTTGGCTCGTACCAATATCAGTATATAAGAAGTCCATCATTGGATCATATGTTGGTTGTGATGGTCCAGGATTATATGAAGACTGAGGTTGTTCGTATGCCTGATCATATGTGTAGTAACTGACATGACCTATAATTGGGTGAGGAGGTGGCATGTTGGAATTAAATCCAGCATCATCATCATCCCATGCATGGTCAGGAGTGGTCTGTACAGGAACATTAAATATTAGAATGGTTAAAATATAATAATAAGTTAGTACGATTATAGAAATGCGTACCGGTGTCTCCTGAAATAGTTCTCTAGCCGTTTCTAGAAATATTTCTCTAGGTGCTGGTTGATGCGTTGAACCAAGGTCAATCTAAAAAAGGTCTACATGTTAGAATTCAGTTAGTGTAGTAGATGTGGATATAAAATTATTGGACTCACGCGTGGCGGTTGTATTGAAGATTCAGGTCTAGAGGGTTCTACGGTAATCCTCGATGATGTACGTAGAAGAGTAGTGTCTTGGCGTGTTCTAGTCTGTTAAGACAATCACATTATAAATAAATGTTCCTAAAACCGGGTTTTAAGTATAGAAAATACATACATTCTCACACATAGAGGCGCTGCATGCTGGATGCCCCTGGCTTACTCTTGCTTCACTCGGCCGCGACGAGAAAGACTCAGGCATGTTGTACTATCGTATCATAACATCATCCGCTCGGCCACAACTCCAGTTAGTAGCTATATGTAAAACATTTTAGAAAATGCGTGTCAACCTGTTCTTGATGGTACTCGTCATGGAACGAGGGTTCTCTCTAACTATTTCACGCACATCCGTCATTATGCTATGTTTCCTACTTAGCTGAAAATAACAATCAATATTATTAGCATAAATGTAGAATTATAAATAGGACAATATAAAAATATATATACCGTGTCATCATGGCGATTTGCTGTAGTACGTTCTATCCCTCCCTCTAGCTGCTCTTGATGTGTGTGATGTGCTAGCCTATCTGTTGGAGCGCGGGTGAGCTTGGAACGTGTGCTTATAATGTACCATGGCATATAAGCATTACATGTACTATCGGAAAACACCCTGCATATTCAGTGTCATGAGGATACCAATGAAAACACCCTGCATATTGGAAAACGTCTGCAGCCGCCATAAGGACATGGCTGCAAGGGTAGTGATAAAGCAAAGGCTTCTTGCACATGCATTCACATGTCGTTGGGTTGAGTGTAACCTCCTGCTTTTTATCCCCTCTCAAGTAACCATGCACGTATTTTTGTCTTGTTCTGATCTCCCACCTCTTTCTTAGTGAGTCCATAACTCTGCTACCATGAGTCATTGAATTTTCAATTTTTATGGCTAAGTAATTTTGCACTGCTTCAGACCATTGTTTATTCATCTGCACTCGTGCATGTGCTAGTTAAACTCTATCCGCAAAGTACGCCACGGTGCGGGACCATATTTCAGCAACTAGAGCAGTAATAGGGAGGGCTCGGACACCTTTAAGCATTGCATTGTACACCTCTGACATGTTAGTTGTCATTATGTCATAGCAAGCACCATTGTCATGAGCCAACGCCCACTTCCGAACATCCTAGCAATTAACGTTCACCCACTCAGCCATATTCCTGGCCCTCCTATGATTCCCTGCACCTGCTGGCTTGGCTGGTGCATCTCCTGAAACTGCGGTCATTGTGGCATTCAATGTCATCCAGAGGGCATCGAATTTATGTGGATGGTTCTGCATACACATCACTTTGAATGCCTTGAAACATTCCTTGTTCCTGAAGCGAGAGTAAAAATTTGCTGCTAGATGCCTCATGCACTACCTAGTTTCAAGATCAGGCCAACGAAACTCCATCGGTACCTCATGCTTAATTTTTTCTAGTGCACTGAGAAGCCCCTGGTTGCGATCAGAAATGATGCATACACCAGGCCTATATCTCACAACACCATCCTTCAAGCATTCGAGAAACCACAACCAATCTAACATGGTCTCACTCTCAACTATTGCATATGCAATAGGAAGAAGCTGGTTATTGGCATCTGATGCCACAGCTACCAAGAGAGTACCCCTATATTGTCCGGTGAGGAAGGTACCATCAATTGATATCATAGGTTGGTAGTGGTGGAATGCTTGAATAGTTTGGCTGAATGCTTAGAAGATACGGTCCAGGATGAAATGATCCGGAGTGCCACTCAGGTGGTTCTTTTCCATCCTATATACAACAGTTCCCGGGTTGGCTTCAGCAATCTGATGCAACATTCTCGGAACCATGTTGTAAGCCTCCGTATATGTCCCATACATCCCCTCCAAAACAGACTCCTTGACACGCTTGGCCTTGCCGTAGCTTACCGGGAATCCAATCGCATCTGCTGCACCATCTCGTAATGCCTTCACTGATACACTAATCTTATCTTTTACCATGGATGCAATGACCTGTGCCACATATGCGACACTGACATTGCGGTGTTCAGACAGACTACCATGTAACTCACAACTGTGAGGAACCATGCGAGTTATCGTCCAAGGCTTGCATATGCCCGCAGCTTGACGGGCAACGACTCTTCCATTGCAACCAGACTCTACACAAAGAACCTTCAACAAATGTTTATCATATTTCTTCACTTTGTGTTGTCGGGAAATGGAGATGGCATATCTCCTGATCGCCATGTCCACAGCCTCCTTGCTCGGGAACTGCTGGTTTTCTTCGAGGATGGTAGCTCCGACTCCACGGATAGAGGTATCACCGTGACCGATGACAAGAGCCTCTATGTCCCTAGGTGCCTTTGCTGGCGCCACTGCTCCGACTTGACTCAGACCGGCGTCGTTGTCTTCATCATCATCCGACGATTCATGATCGCCATCACCAGAATCAAGCTCATTTGACTGTCCCTCAATCCGCTCATTGAGGTCGACAACCGCCATGGAATAAGGTCCATTATTCTGGGTGGGAACAAGGGCATCTTCCACATGCCTCTCCTCCATCATCTCCATGTTTATATCCATTGCGGCGATGGATAACTGGAGCTCACCAGCGGCGGTGCTGCTACTAGGTTCATCGCTAGCATCAATAAACTGCACATACACCATCGGTTGTTGTAACACCCTCGAATCGTCCCTATGCAAGTTTTAGCGCTTCCCGCCAAACCCGCATAGAAACGATTCAAGGACGCTCACCAGGCACTTTCGTGCGAGTGGAAAACGAAGTAATACCATTACACATTAGTCCACGATGGAACCCACAGAACATATATATACAACAGCGACTCCATGAGCCAAGAATACAGATATACAATACAAAGATCCAAATCACCTTGAAAACAATACAACGTCCGAGTACGGACAAGATGCAAATGGGGCTAAGAGCCCTGAAGAATAACCAATGGCGTCCATAACCTGCTTGGCCAAGCGGAAGGGTAACCCCGCTAACGACGTCGATCTCAAACCTGCTAAAACAAAAGGGTGCCGAAGGGCAAAGGAAAAAGAGGAGCGTCGATCGAGGTCAAGACACGGTGAGGCTAGAATTCGGGCTCTCGCCTACATAGGTATGGTGGATCAAGCGGCAGCCAAGCATGCACTAAACAACCTATAGAGACTCGATAAACCGCTATTATTAGAGAGAGATAAGGGAGACCTATTCGGAACGAACCTTATACTAACACCAATCATACCCATCCTGGTATTCCCCCTCGAGACCAAACGAGGAAGTCAAACCGAGGAACTCACACAGTTGGCAGTTTTATTCATTCCATTATAGTTGCAGCACTTACTAGTCAGATATAGATAGCTTGAGTCATCCTGATAGCATAAGTAGTGGGCAGTTTTAGTTAACCATTCAGTTGTAGTTGTAGTACTTACTAGTCAGATACAATTAGCATGTGACATCCCAAACCCAGCAGTTGTTGGCACTTTTATTTCATTCCATTGGAGTTGCGATACTTACTAGGCAGGTATAACATGACACGATACAGCCCAGTTCCACCAGTTGTTGACACTTTTATTATCCATTCCATTGTAGTGAAGATGATTACTAGTCACATATTAAGTCAAATTTATAGCACTACTTTAGTTATGCTTGTCTATGATCGAGATACTATGCTCCAAATCGTCCATAACCGCGGACACGGCTTTCAAAAAGATTTACCCTGCAGGGGTGCACAAATAGCAACACACACACGATCAACCTCGGAAAAACCAAATCAAAACCCAACGAGGCTTTCAGGACAAAGCAATCACAAGATTCATAAAATATTTCAGGGGGCCACCCCACTAAGCTACCCGCAACGAAGTTGGCCGGCTCCGAGACGGACCCAGGGTTTGTGACAATGGATGTAAACGACTGGGAACCCGAAAGTGTGACTGGGCTTGTCGATACCGCAAAAACATTCCACGTTCCAAAACAGTACAGGTGCTCCACGCACAATCGTAAATAAAGCAGTAAAGCATGGCATAAGTACATGATAGTACTAAATCCCCAAACTACTTTGTGGCCCCAAGAAATAAGAAATGAATCAAGCTCTGGCTAAGGGGGATTCATAGAGTCTCCCGTATGTGGATAGTGCGAATAGTCAAGGAACAGGTATCAAGTACTCGGGGCCTACGGGACACAAGTGAGCATGGAAGAACCAAATATTAGCTATTGCCCACCGATGCCTCTGCATTAGTTATATCTATTCCCAGCATTTTAATTATCAGTTGAAATTAAAGTCATGATCATCTCCACCATTAAGCATGTGCCAATCTCCTAATAACGGTGGAACAACAACGACACAAAGCAGCACCTAAGCAAGCGACTACGACTCGCAAGACCGACTATCTATCAAACATCAGGCAATAGGATGTGTCCAAGGCAATATAGAGGTTGCAAGGAATATAAATGGTACGAAAACTAAAGCATCACAATAGGGATATCAATAGATCAATAGGAGGAAGTAAAGACTACAAATGCAAAATAGGTAGAAAGGAGGAGATTGCTCGCCTAGAAAACAAAGCCGAAGATACATCAGAGATCGGGTCGACACTCGCGTCAACCCATCGGCCTAATCCGTGAAGAAGCGAAACACTAGAAGAAACACTGGATACACTATTTAATACTACGGCAAAAGATCCGGCATGTTGCATGTATGAGGCATGACATGGCAAAGGTGCGATGCAATTAGGAAATGTTAAGCGAAACCGGGGTCCCGACAATTAATTAGAAGGTTCAAGTTATTTAGTTACCCCACAATTTAAATGCTGTATTAACAAGGCAAATCATGGCATCGGTTTGCTACACAAATTTAAATGAAGCCATTATAAGACTAAAATAGCCCGCATATGGACTCCATATTTAACTTAGGTGAATCATCGAAATAGCCCCAAACACCCACAATATGCATGCAAGTCTGAACAATTTAATATGCAACAAGATATCAAGGTCATATTATAAAAAAATAGAGGCCTCGGATAGAGGTCACACATTAGGGTTCGGCGATCTTGGATTTCGAGGGTGTTCGGGTTTGGTCTTCAGATCTAGGAAGTCATACTTGCTGTTCCGAGAAGGAGAACTTGGAGTATGTCGGTTCCATTGTCGGTGACAATCTTGTGCCCGCACCAGGGATTCTCGGGTCACATCATCAGCTGTTGGTCTTCAGGATGTTTTGGATCCTCGGGTTCGGTTCGGTGGTGAACTTGGTTAACACCATGGCGGTCTTCGGGCAGTACCACAATTATTGATCTGATTCACAACCCAGATCAAATTAGCCGAAGTAACCTCTATATCACCACACTGCCATCACATGCATCTTCAACACATCGCAACACCTGACAGAGACATGCGCAGGGACGAGGCCACTGGCCCGGGCGGCCGGAGACGAGCACGGAAGGCACGCCAGGGTACCGCGAGGTGGTGATGCAGGGCCCAGAGGCAGGGCGCCGGTGCGGAGAAGAGCCCAGCCGTGGCGGAGGACGACGCCGACGAGTCGCACGAGGCAGAGGAGGCTTGGGGCAGGGCGGTGGCAGAAGGCGGTGGTCGTCGAGGTGCGGGACCGGGCTCAGGCGGAGGGCGGCTCGACGGTGGTGGCGCGACCTTGGGGCAGAGGTGCGGCCGGACGCGGCGAGGAAGGCCCGGGCTGCCGCGAGAAGGCCGGCGAGAGGGGTGGCAAGGAGGCTGATGATAGCGTCCTGGGGCCGAGGCGCAAGGGGCTCAAGGACGAGCAGCCGCCGGTGTCGATGCTGGCAGAGGTACGGCGGAGCATCGCTGGAGACGAGGCAGAGATGCTGCAGGCCGATACGTTTGCCAAAGAAGCTTGCGGAGGGGGCCCGGGCGGCGATCGCTGGGGCCGGTGACGGCCGTGTACCGGGGCGGAGAACGGCGTCGCTCGGGGACGAGGGATGCAGCCAGGCGAGGCTCCTGCGGGCGGCGGTGCGGTGCTGCCTGGCTCGTAGGGCCTGACGGAGGTTGCAGGACACGGGAGCGCTAGAGACGGGGCTCGCGAGGAGGTTGGCGACGGATCGGGCGGGGAGGGGCCGCGGGGCGGCAGCACTGTGGCTTGCCGCGACAGCGAGAGGCGGCGGGCTGCGGCCGGAGGAGGCCGACAAGGAAGGCGGCGCGAGCGGGATCATGGGGAGGAGGTAGAAGATGAGGTAGGTGGGGAATCGCACAATGACAGGGTGGGTTAGCGAGCGAGGTGGGTCCGGGGGAGCGTGTCATGCAGGGCGTGCGAGGCAGCGTCGCAAGTGAGGGCCGCATCGCTCGCTAGGGCGCGTCGGGTCCGGGGTGGGTCGCTACAGTAGGTGGGAAGGGAACTTGCGGGACCGAGGCGGGGTGGTTGACCGCAGTGCTGCGCGTGTCTATCGTGCGTGCTTAGCGTGTCGCGCGTGTGTCCAGGTGATGGAGTGGGGTGGGTTGGTGCGGTCGGTGGCCGCGACGCGCGCGGGTTGGGGTCAGTGTGTGCGGCTGCTGGCTGGGTAGGTGGGGAGTAGGGTTTGGTTTGGGGAGGATTGAGTTTTTATCTGGGTAGTAGGCTGCTGCCAGCTGGCCCTTTGGGCCTGGCCGGTGGCGGCCTCCCCAGGTAAAAATAGTTTATTTTTTTATTTAGTTTGAGATATTCTTTTGTAAAATAGTTTAGATAAATAAAAGATCCGAACGGACCGAGGTTTTAATTTGAAATAAAGACAGGGATATTTAGAAAATAAAGATGGGCTTCTAGAAAATAGTTTTAGGCAAACCATGCATGCAGACATGATGATGCTCAAATACAATGTGGCATGATGACATAAGCATGCAGTCATGATGATACACAAAACAAAAACACAACGATTTTCTAGTAGTGGTTTTATCGGGGTGCTATAGTTGTCCATACATGGTCTCACCAGGTGTGCTTGCAAATTTCATATATGAACCCCACGAATTTTCACCCTTAACCTGGCGAAGTGGCCAACAGTAATCTTCTCCCACTCTCTTGCAAATGACCGCTTCAACGATTATGTTTTTATGGACCATCTCTGGTCCAAACTCTGCACGGATGCGCCTTCTAACATCTCATTCATCAATTCTTCCACTATCACATTCTTTGTCTCACAACACGACAGATCAAGCCCCGACGGTCCATCGCGAGTGATGTCCTCACCATAAAAAACATACAAAGTGTTCATTGTACCTAATCGCATCATATTAATATAACCATATTAATTATATTGCATAGCTATAATATTACTACACCACCTAAAATATTTCTACACGACCTAATTACGTTGTATAGCTAAAATATTATTAGATGAGTTCAAATATTTCTACACATTTCAATTAAGTTGCATACCTAAAATATTGCTAGAAGAGCGCAAATATTTATACACGATCTAGTTACGTTGCATAGCTAAAATATTACTAGATGAGTTCAAATATTTCTACACGTTCCAATTAAGTTGCATACCTAAAATATTGCTAGAAGAGCGCAAATATTTATACACGATCTAATTATGTTGCATAGCTAAAATATTACTAGATGAGTTTAAATATTTCTACACATTTCAATTAAGTTGCATACCTAAAATATTGGTAGAAGAGCGCAAATATTTATACACGATCTAATTACGTTGCTTAGCTAAAATATTACTAGATGAGTTCAAATATTTCTACACGTTCCAATTAAGTTGTATACCTAAAATATTGCTAGAAGAGCGCAAATATTTATACACGATCTAATTACGTTGCTTAGCTAAAATATTACTAGATAAGTTTAAATATTTCTACACGTTCCAATTAAGTTGCATACCTAAAATATTGCTAGAAAAGCGCAAATATTTATACACGATCTAATTATGTTGCATAGCTAAAATATTATTAGATGAGTTTAAATATTTCTACACGTTCCAATTAAGTTGTATACCTAAAATATTGCTAGAAGAGCGCAAATATTTATACATGATCTAATTAGGTTGCTTAGCTAAAATATGTCTACAAGATCTAATTAGGTTGCATTGCTAAAATATTGCTACAAGATCTCAAATATTTCTACACGGCCTAATTAAGTTGCTTATCTAGATTTTTACAATAAGAGCTCAACATTTTCTACACGACCCAATTCAGTTGCTTATCTAGATATTGACATCGCTTGCTGTAAGTCTCAGCTCTGCCACTGACACGAACTCAACTATTTCTATACCAGCTAACTAAGTTGCAAAGCTAATTGATAATTCTAGTGTTGCACAGTAAATTACGATTTAATAAACTGACTAGTATACAACATGCATAGCTTAACAAATAATCAACTGAAACACTTTACCTTGATCGATGACTGTCTTTCTCCAGCCTCAGAACGTTGATGCAGCCTCAGACGATTAGAGAGAGCGTATGTAGCAGAGTGTGTGAGTAAACAGATCGAAAGAAGCTATCTCTGAGAGAAAATGAACCGAGTAGCTGCTGCTATATTTAAAAGAGCCGAGCTGCAGCATCCATCGGAGATAGCATCCTGCCAGCAAACAAGTACCGAGAAACAAAAGAACCAGCAAACAAGTCCCGAGAAAAAAAGAACCAGCAAACAAGTCCCGATGCTACAAGTTTCAACCAGTTTTCGGTGGTCTAATTACTGTGCCTGTAGTCTAATTACTGTGCCTATAGTCTAATTACTGTGTACGTCATGTCGTTGTCGATAAAATATCCGCTCCAGCTCATTCCGCCACTGGCCAAGGCGGAAGCGATGCCGCCGAAACATCCCGCCAGCGGCAGGAAACGCATCCCGCTGGATCGTCCGTGGGCCCCACAGCATCCCGCCACCGCCAATGGCTGAAAGATGATCCCGCCTGTCCCTGTGGCGGGAAGGCCAGGCCGCCGCGGGCCGTGGCGGGAGGTGCCATCCCGCCAAAGCATTTTTAGCATTTGTTTCGTCGGGGGGCTTTTTTGACAATGCATCGTTGTGGGTATATTTGTAAAAAAATCCTCTTTTGTGGACGGAGGGAGTACATATCTCTGAACAAGTTGTGCATCTGTTTGTGCATCTCTGAACCTTCGCGCCTCGAACGAGGATGCGGAGGAGTGGCCGTGGAGGACCAGCTGGTACGGAAAGTAGCCGCCTAGCCATGCATCTACGGTTGTGAGGATACAGTGGACAAGCTGCTGGCGGCGTGGAGGAGGTGGGTACTTAGTAGTTTGACCGGGCTAGCCAAAGCTGGTGGAGGCCACAGCAGATCGAGCCCCGGCCGGCGAGCTCTAGCTCCGCTCTATCTGGGCCGACGAGCTAGTGGAGGCCAGAGGAAGCAACGCCGGCGGACGGCCACGACAGATCGAGCCCCGGCTAACGCCTCGAGCTTCACTGGCTCCGGGCCAGCGAGCTTGGGGGAGGCCCAGGGCTATCCTTCCGCCATGGAATGCGACCGCGGTTGGCAGGGGAAGCTTTTTGCGGCCCGGGGTTGCGGGGGGCGGCTCGTTCTGGTTCTGCTCTGTTTTTTTTTTTTTTTTTTTTGACTTGTGCTCTGGGGTTAATGAGGGAGAGGAGAGATTCGTTGACGTTGTGCTCGGCCCCGAAGAAAACGGTTCGGTCACTTGGGAGGTCCTCATGTGCAGTGCGGTAGCATTTTGACGTAAATAGCATGAAAAATAGGGGTAGACGGATGTACCGCTCCGGCCTTCTTTGCAGGCTACCACAAAATAGGGGTAGACAGATATACCAGAGACTAATCAACCTTGGCTTCTTTGCAGGCTACCGATCTTTATCCCCTGAGCATCACCGCCGGAAGAAAAGCCTTTCCTTAGCACTGCATGTTTGGCGGTAGACTGATCGGAGATCATCTTGGAGTACGCCAACATGTCGTCGTGTCACGGCGTACTTCGACGTCTCGCTAGGCGGTCTGCGTATGCACCAATCCACGTGAGCGCGTCCTGAACTTTCCTCGACTCCTTGATGATCTGATCTGACCTTCCTCGATCACCTCCAGCTTACGACCTCCTCAGCTTGTTCACGAGCCCCTTCATGCTGTGCTTGAACGCCTCGGCCTGCAGCTCGTGGCACAGGGTGTTAGTCTCGAGGAAGAATTCCAAGAACACCATGCTCTCGGAGTCACCGAGATGCTTGCGGCAGTCACCATCCTGGAGCCGGCAGCGCAGGACGCGAATGCCGTCGACTAGAGTTCTCCTTGGAGAAGTTGTTGAGGTGCCACATTAGGCGCGACTGCCGAGCCATCATCTCGCCGCAGCTGGCAAAGATCTTCCGGTACGCCTACCGCCAGCAGTTCTTGGGGCCCGTGAGCCTGTTCCATGCATTCTCCAGTAGCTTCATCCCTCGTGGGTTGTTGGTGTCATCCATGGAGAACTCTTCCACCGCGTCCTTGACTTCCATCATCGGGGCCGGTTGATGAGGATGAGAAAATGTTCCCTGAGAAGCCATTGATCTGCCAAGGACAGAGCCATAAGGAGGCTACGATTAGCAGAATGCGATTTGTCACCCAGAAAGAGCTGGTTTGGATACCTGATTCACATGTCAATTTGTAGTGCAAAATCTTCTCTGCCAAGAAGAAGGCAAGATGGCTATAGATTATTTATTTTGCCCGAGTAACACTCTCCATCAACTAATTGGTTACCAAATTATATATGCAAGGTCAAAATCACAAATTCTTATGCCAACTACTTGAGGACGACGCTAGCGCTTGACTTCCTCCCCCTAGAGGTGCACGATGTGTTCCATTTTCTTTGCTTGGTGGTTGGGGAATTATGGCATGCATTTGTTATCCAAGCAAATAGTAAATAATTTCTCTAGGAGAAATGATAAGCCTCGTCTAGAAAATGGTAATTAAAATAAAAGTTGCGGTGTCAGGTGTCACACTCGAATAAATTACAAACCAACTGCGACTTCACGCATTTTTCTAACAAACTCCACGCCTCAAAATATGCTCGCTTATCCTCATACCTCATGTACTACTCAACACAACTGAAAGAAACTGACTAATCTCAACAACTTCTCTCTAACTAACAGCAACTCCCCTGTTCAAACTTCTAATTGCCTCTGATTCATATTCTTCATTAACCTGCCAAGATGGCAGGCCACGCTAGGAAGGCTTCAGTTGTGCCGCCCGATGTCCTTCTATGTCGACCAGTTTGTCGGCAGTGACCCGTTAGAGCGCGTGTCTTCTTGAGCTGGTATGTGTTAACTATGAAATGTTCGTCACATCACCAGCCACCAGCATAGTGTGGGCGAAGGACTACTACTACGGCTAGGCGCTAGAATTGACCACCCCGACAGCAGTCAGGCTCTCCTTCCTAGTGGCGTACAGGTTTCAGCGAACACATGCATCCCACCTAGTCTGTAAGATTGTCGTCGCCCCGCGAGTAAGTACGACGTTGAATCGATGGACCATAGTTCTCTACAGTATGAGCTTCCGGAAGACGACTGCCCCATGAAGGTACTCTAGAGGATCAAGCACACCACTGATCTCCAGACAGTTAGTTCAGTGAATTCCGCGATATTTTCTTCTACTCACATACTTGAATTTCTTCTTGAAACAAGACGCATTTTTTGTTTCTGCAATTCTTGGAATCAGGACTACATATCTTCATTTTGGTTGATCAAATCCTTTTGAAAGGGTAAGATGGTTAACCTAGAGAGGGTGAATAGGTTTCTACAATTTTTTTTAGAATCTTTTGCAAGTTTTAGATTTTGCGGAATATAAGTGTGCCTAACTGCAAACTAGGTGATGCAACCTAGATGATGATACAAGATACTTCAAGCAGGAAGGTTATCTCAAAGTAAACAACACAAGTAATAGATTCGGTTAACGGATAACCGAAGCACGCGGAGACAAAGATGTATTCATGTGTTAACTCACTTTGGAAAGGGGCTACATCACGTTGGAGAGGGTGAGGTCCCATGAAGGATTCCTCAACGCCACGAAGTCTCACCTTCTTATCCGAGCCTATTTCACGAAGAAATAGCTCACTTACTCGTGGTAGACTTTAAGGTAGTCTCCAAACCCTCACAAACTTTCCACGGGGCAAATCACAAGACGAATGCCTCCGGGCGACCCTAGCCTCTTAGGGTTTCACACGAACCCAAGAGTAACAACAAACTCGATGAACTCAAGGGGGAATGAACTTTGTCTTGGTGCAAACGAAGATCGGGACCTCCTCTTGCTTTCTACCAAAGATAATTGACTTTGGTTGGGTAGAATAGGAGATCCTCAAGCTTTTGGTGTTTTAACAATGGAGAGAGAGAGAGCTCAAGCAAATAATCTAAAATGGAATACCTAACCATTTATATAGTCCAAGGGGGAAACGAGCCATTTAGGGTTTCCTGCGACAAAACCGCTCATTACTCCGGTGGCACCGGAGCACACACTGGATGGATTGGAAGCATGGACGGCCAACTGGATCCCATGCCGGAATAACCGGCGCCAGGTCTGGCGGACCGAAGTCCTGGCCGGAAGAACCAGCGATAGCCGAACCGTTCGACGCACCACCAAATACCTACATAGAGGGCAATTATGACGGTGGCCATAATGGTTCGGTGGTGGACGGTTACTTCGGCGATAGGGCCGTCCTGGCTAGAGATCCGACTGGTTTTGCAGTAACCCAATACGAGCTATTTTTCCACGACAACTACGACTCATCTTAGGTAGGTGTGGAGTTGGTTTGTGTTAGGATGTGTATATGGTGTAAATCATCCCCAAAAGAGCTCATCAAGACCGCCCCTCTTAATAGTGTGGTGTTTCCTATAGACTCAAAAATAAAGAGAGAGAACAAACAACGAAAACTCTGGCTTATTCCTTGAATAGGGAATGGGGGTATCCCACCACCTCTCATCATCACTTGCGGACTAAATCATGGGTATGCACTAGTAGATAACATTAGTCCACACTTTAGCTCAGGTGTCATCATTTAACCAAAATAATAGATTATGGCATTTACCCTTTCAATCTCGGGCTTGTTGGTTTGCGGCCCCAAAGTTGTCGGCGAGTGCATAGTGGGGCCCGAGTTACCTGTAATTGCCACTTTCACAAAGTTAGGCTGCCAACTACCGAGAGGGGCTATTTTGAGGCAAACTCATCTCACCCCTACCAAATTCGAACATTCTGTCAAACTACCCCGTGAAGTAGACAGTCGAGACCCTCATGTCAGTATTCTGTCCGTGTTGCGAGCTCCAACATGGCAACCGCGTAGGAAAAATGACGAACTGAGGGCCTTGGTGAGTTGACCAAATTCACAAATCCACTCCCTCCTTTTGCATGAACCCTAGCACCGGCAGCATCGAAATCCACCCTCCAACTAGAACGATCCCTTCGGAAATTTGGTAACTTTCCTCCGCCAAGTTGTTACGCCCACTCGCTGATCCTCAGCTCCAATGCCGCATGTCGTGCCCGCCGTTGCAAGGCTCTAGCCTGCCTCCGCTGACAACGAGCTGAGTGGCACAGAGGATGGAAGATCCTACTACCAAGGAAGAAGAAGTTCTGGATACATGCGGGCGAGCTAATCTTCTCTTTGCTATTCGCACTAACTATAACTGCTAGCTAGCTATTGAACCTAGAATTGTTTGCTAGCCCAACGCTGACAAATAACCCCCCCCCCCCGCCCAATTTTCTGTCAAGTGCGATCTCCATGGACCACCCTTACCTAGTTATGGTAGCCCTCTTCAGCTACAACTCTAAATTAGCAAATGAGAAGAGAAAGTGGTATGGACACCATTGTCTCATGATGGAAGAAGCGCCTGCATAGATCTGCACTATCCCTAGTATGGTTGCTGCTCTGCATAAACATGCTGAAATAGGTCCAAAGCCGACTACGAAGTTCAACTTTATGGACGAACAAGGCATCATGGTTCCTCTAACGCGTGATAGTTAGCTAATTGGGTTGATGAAAAGGTCTGCTTCGGCTTGCATGTTTATGCTGAATTGTGATGTACTGGATGTGGAAGCTACTGCTACTAGGAGTCGCCCTGCTATTCTTGGACAGGGCGGTCACTCAAACCCTTGCTTCTGGTAAGCAAAAGTCTCTTGGAGTTCACATGTTTATGCTGAATTGTAATTTTTTTTGTTTACTCTGTAGATACTAGGTAGTTAGCCGTGTCCTGATTCTTTGGCAAGAAGCACCACAAGATTAGAAACATGACTGCCGAGTTAGTCATTTGCTACCGGAAGAAAATCAAAAGAGTGGAGTGATGATGCTGGACATGATTCTGGTGCTGATTGTCTCGGCGATGCAGAGTACGCGAAGGTAAGAAAATTGGCATCCAGGAAGAGGAAGAAGATAGGAACTGAAGAAGCCAGTGGACGTGAAGGCTTGGCACCTAAGTAGGGGAATAAGGCTGGCAATGAAGATACATAATAATGTGTTGAACTTGAACCTATATATGTAATTCAGTTAAATTCTAGAGCTGTGTGCGTGGAACTTGTTGGGCGAAACAATCTACCCCTATTCTCAGAGTAAAATGTACCGCGGCTATGAAGGGAATATTCCTGAGAGGCAATAATAGAGTTGTTATTATATGTATTCCAAGTATATGATATATGTTTATTTTGCATGCTATAATTGTATTAATACAGAAACATTAATACATGTGTGTTTAATAAACAAATAGAAAGTTCCTAGTTATGCCTCTCTCATAAACTAGCTCGTTGATTAACAAGATGATCAAGGTTTCCTGATCATGGACACTGGATGTTGTTAATAACAAGGTCACAACATTAATGGAATGATGTGATGAACATTCATCCAAAGTATAACATTACGATCAAAGTCATTATGTTCATATTTCTATAACATCATACAAAGTAATTCTAATCTTAGACCATGAGATCATGTCAATCACTAACACTGGAAGCGTATCTTGATAACATCAAACGCCACACCATGACAGGGTGACTATAAAGGTGGGTTCAATGCTACGAAGGTCTTATGTAGAGGCTCATCAATCAAGAGTGGTATTTGTCCATCCCAATGATGGATAGATATACTCTAGGTCCTCTTGGTGATATCACATTAAGATAGCTTGCAAGCAAGTGATATGATCACTAGAATGTTATATCACGGGAACAAGAAAAGAGTGCATGTCATCAATGAGATCAAACTAGGTATGGATATACCGATGATCGAATCTCGGACATGTAATATATAGCGAGACAAAGGGATTTAGTTACTAGCGTTAAAGGTTCTCATGATCACAAAAGTCATCGTAGAATGTGTGAGAGTTAGTATGGATATTTAGGTCCCGCTTTTGATTATTGATCCGAGAATGGTCTCGATCATGTCTGCATTATTCATGAACCGTAGAGTGACACACTTAAGGGATACCAACACAATTTGGAGCAAATATGTTCTAGGAGAAAGAATTGCAAAGCGCTAGAATTATTTCAATAGACACCGAAATTGTTTCGGGTGAAATTGCTGAAATTGGTTCTGCATGTGATATTGAAATGTTGCAGGGGGTTTTATGCGAATGTTTGTTAATTAAAGTAATTAACAAAATTCTGAATAAAATAAATAAAAGAGTTTTATTAAATGAGAGTTGCATAAAATTTGGTGGAACTTTAATGCATGTGAGTGGAATTTTGAGTGGAGTCAAATTTATGTGAGTGGAGCTTCCACCCACATGAATGAGAGGAGGTGGAAGGGCTCCTCCTTGTCCACCGGCCATGGGAGGGGATGCTCCCTCCCCTATAAAAGGCCTCCCTCTCCTCCCTCACAAAGCACACCTCCTCATGAAGGATCTATCTCCCCCTCTAGAATTATTGCCCCATGGTCCTGGTGACATTTTGTCTGGAAGGAGTTGCTGCTTCCACTGCATCGCTGGAGCGAGGAGGTGGAGGTTGTTCGGTGGCCTGAACGTGTGTGCGATCACGGATACATTGCTTAGTTGAGGCGCTGGACTTCTTCTCGATCCTGAGATCGACAAGCGTTCGACTACATCATCCACGAGTTCAACTTCGTTACACTTTGTCGGTCTTCGAGGGTATATTCTCTATGGATGTATATCTCACCGTTGCTTGTATCTAGTAGATAGATCTTGGCGTATAATAGTTCCCATCGTAGGAATTTTTTTGTTTTCTATGCTGCGAACGCAACAGTGGTATCAGAGCCTGATCTATGTGTAGATTCTTTGCTCGGGTAGTACACAATAATGATCATGTTATTGCATCTTATATGTATTTTGGATATTGGTGGCATAGTGGGATGAAGTAGCCCGGACTAACTTTACATATCCTCGCACATGAGACCTGTTCCATGCTTGACATGCAGCTAGTTTTGCATAAGTGGCTAGTGGGTGTCTGTCTCTCCTACTATAGTCAATATCTTATTTACAATGAGTTGTTAATAATTTGGTTATCATCATTGTGGTTCCATGTTCGTATGTAAGACCGGTTCTATCTTCGAAAGCCCTAAGCCACGTAAAACTTGCAATGGATAAATTAGAAGCATCTAGTTTAGATTGTTACTAGGCTGGTGTCATGATATGGTAATGTTGTAAGTTGATGTATAGTTAATACTCTTACAACACATCTAACGTGTAAGTTCCATAGACATTGGCCTTACACACAAAGGAATGATAAAGATCATATCACGATGCACATGATAGTGATCAAGTGCAAGAACCATATCATTTCACTTTACACATATGATGTTTGCATATTATATTGCTTGTTTGGCATTTTAGTAGCATTATAAGATGATCCCTCATTTAAATATCAAGATAAAAATGTGTTCTTCCTTAAGTATGTGTCGTTCTATGGATCATGTTTTGAGACATCACATGATGATCGGATGTACTCGACTCTACGCTTTCATACAACGGGTGTAAGACAGTTTTACACATGCGAGTACTAAGGTTCTTACTTGGCGGGACTAGCATGTACAGACTTGGCCTCGGAACACGGACCGAAATGTTAAGCATGAGTCATATAGTTGATATGATGCCCATATTGATTCTTGCCTTTGAGACTACACTGACTCACGTGATGATCGGACTTGGTGTAGCGGATTTGGTTCATGGAATCACCAAAAAGACACGAGGGGTGTTGTTTTTGAGTGGGAGTTTATTCATAATTTGGATTAGCTGAACTTAATCTATCATAAACTTAGTCTAAACTTTACAAATTTTGTTTAGATGGCACCACCTGCTTTAAATTTCAATGTGTTCATGGAAAAAGAGAAACTTGCGGTAAATGGTAGCAACTTTACCAACTGGGCCATGAATTTGAGGATTCTCCTCACTGCTGCACAAAAGAAATATGTGCTAGAAGCGCTGCTAGGCCCCTTACCAGCTCCTGATGCCCTTAACAAGGAAAAAATGTCTATTTGACTCGTCAGGAGGACCACAACTTAGTTCATTGCGGCATACTATATGGGCTAGAGCCAGAACTTCGAAAACGTTTCGAAAATGGCAATGCCTTTGATACCATGGATGAATTGGAAATGATTTTCGATACCCATGCTGCTGCAGAGAGTTATAATGCTTCTGAAGAGTTCTTTAGCTGCATGATGGAAGAGAACAACTACGTTAGTGAGCACGTACTAAAAATGCATGGGTGCACCGATAAGATTGTGTCCTCGGAAATAACGGTTCCCATTGACTTAGGCATACATCATGTTCTCCAATCTCTTCCACCTAGCTACAAGAGATTCGTGATGAACTATAATATGCAGGGCATGAAGAAGTCTCTCCCCGAGCTTCTGTCAATGCTTAAGACTATAGAAGTGGAGATCAAGAAAGAATCACTAGTAGGAAAATGCTTATCCACAGAGTCCTTATCAGTGGCGCACAATAAATTTGTGCCCCACAGATACTTACCCGTGGTGCACATGGTATGCCGTGTGCCACTGACCTACCTTTACCCGTGGCGCACGGCCCAAACGGTGCGCCACCATAAGGTGGGCCCCAGTGCTACCGGCTGACCCCGTGCATGGGCAGCACATCCGTGGCGCACCATTTGGGCCGTGTGCCACACACCATGGGTTTATCTGTGGCGCATGATATTCTTGTGCGCTACAGGTGTTTGTGGGCCCATCCGTCTGAAAAGTGACAGGTTACCTGCGGCTCACGGTCTGGAGGTGCGCCATGGGTATATTTACTTAGTGGCGCACCATGTAGCTGGTGCGCCACGGATATGTCGTGCCAGCCACATAGAAAGGTGGCACACTTTCCCCTACCCCTCCACTAGCTAGTTCACTTTCCCATCTCCACTAGATCTAGCTCGAGTTGCTCCTCCTCCTCCTCACCTCATTTTCTCCAACAATTTCTCCATTTTAAGTTGCCAAAACCTCTTTGGGTGGATGGATCTATAAAGGAAACTCCTCTCCACCGTGTAACTTGTGCTTGTTTTGTGTGTGTGGACGATGATGTTGGCGGTATATATGCTTGTGTTCTTGTGATAAATGCTTGTGTTCTTGTGTACATGTATATATATATATATATGCTTCTATTTTTGTGTGTGCGGACGGCGGTGTTGGCTCGGGAGACGATGTTTACATGGATATATGCTTGTGTTCTTGTATATGATTTATGTTGTGCAGTTGCCGGTGTGTGTGGTGCAATGAATGTTTGTCGAAATGTTGATTCATTTCTATTTTGGCAAAATTTTGCACTACTCATATGTCCTATTTATAGGGAAGGTCATGCCAAATTTTTGCATGCATGGTTTTAAATATCCCCTTTTGCTCCATACCGCCGCACATGCAACCATGGTGCGTCAGATGAGCGAAGCTATGGTGGCTAGATACAAGGCACGCGCGACGGCCATCATGATTCAGAACAACATGATCGAGATATGATGTCCTTGTAAGAGGTGCATGCGTCAGGTGCATGGAGAAAACCCCGTATATGCAGCTACCGAGGGATCCCGGGTCTTCGAAAACCGTGTTCCCAGGGATTCGAAAGTGGCTCCCCGCGGATCACCCATGGAGAAAATGCGGAGATCTGTTCAATGGTGAGGACGAGCTTGAAACAACCCCACCTAGGAGGAGCGGCGAGGATATCAACAACTTGCTGGAAAAATGGAAAGAGTGCCCCGTGCCGGGAAAGAAGCGTTTGAGGACAAAGCCGCTGCTAGGTGTATGGAAAGCGAGGTCTATTTTCTGGGACCTGCCGTACTGGAAATACCTCCACATGCCACATAGCCTTGACCTCATGCACATTACGAAGAACGTGTGCGAGAGTCTGATTGGCACTCTTGTCAACATGCCGGAGAGGACCAAAGACGGGCGAAAGGGAAGAAACGACCTGATCAAGCTAGGCATAAAGGAAGAACTTCATGGAGGATGCCCCGATGATGATGACGATGATTATGACGCTCAGATGCAAGATACTCAAGGTCATCGGCGCAAAAGGGCTAAGAGGAACGACTACTACTACCCCCTTCCTGATTCACTATGAGTGAGGAGGAGCTCCAACAGTTTTTCAACATTCTCGTCAGAACCAAACTTCCTATCGGTTACGAAGGGAAGATATCCCGATATCTGGACGAAATGAAGAAGAGGTTCTCCGGGATGAAATCTCATGACTGCCACGTGCTGATGACGCAGATACTTCCGGTTGCTATCCGAGGGATAATGGACGAGCACGTACGTGAGATCCTGTTTGGGCTCTGTAACTTTTTCGACGTAATCTCTAGGAAGTCGATCAGTGTGAAGCAGCTCGATAGGCTACAAGAAGAGATCGTCGTGATGCTATGCGAGCTTGAGATTTACTTCCCCTCCGCGTTCCATGACATCATGGTGCATCTGCTAGTCCACCTTGTGGATGATATCATCCACCTCGGGCCGCTATTCCTACACAACATGATGCCGTTTGAAAGGCTGAATGGTGTTCTCAAAGGATTCATTCGCAACAGGAAACATCCGGATGGAAGCATAGCCAAGGGCTTTGTGACGTACGAGTCCATATCGTTCGGCCAGAATTATCTATGAAATGAGGATGACGACGGCCCGGTTGGTCTGCCAATCAGGAGGCACCTCGGAAGGCTCGATGGATGTGGTCACCATGAGGGCCATGCCCCAATGCATATCATCTTCACTGGTCGACACACAGACTATGACAGGGCACATCGAATCGTGCTACAACACATAGAGTTAGTCGAACCATGGGTGATAAAGCACAAAAGCTTAATTGAGAAGATGTTTAGGGACACGGGCCGATGACGAACTAAGGGAGACGTGATGCGAGAGCACAACTCCAGCTTCACGCGTTGGTTCAAGAAAGAGCTACTCCAGCTTTATCATGGTAACAGACCTTCTACGGATGAGGAAAAACTCATATTCACCTTGTCACAGGGCCCCGCGATGAATGTGAGGACCTATCAGGCGTACGACATCAATGGTTACACATTCTACATCGAGGAAAAGGACAAGAACAACGAATATCAGAACTCGGGAGTCACAATGCTATCATACACAGACAAGGAATCCACTATCAAGGAGAGATTCTTCGGTAGGATCGAGGAGATCTAGGAACTCGACTACTGTGGAGACAAGATGCCGATGTTTCAGGTTAGATGGGCCAAGAACGTCGAAAACGAAGGCCGGTATTTCACCATGATGGTTATACCCGAAGCCAAATCATCGAAGACATCTGGCGCGAACGTCCAGGCGAAACATGAGCCATGGGTACTAGCTTGCCAGGTGGATCAATGCTTCCACATTACCGACCCTATAAGGCCTAGCCGCATTGTTGTCAGGAGGGGGAAAAGGAGCATCATCGGAATGGAGGGAGCATCCACCGAACAAGACTTCGACAAGTACGGTGATCCGAAGATAGAAGAGGAATTCGACAAGTACTTCGACAGACCTATTGTTGCATCAGGAAGAAGGAAGACCACCCTACCCTCTAAAGGATGTCCGTACACGAGAAGAAATCCCCATGTTCCCGAGCTAAATTATTCAACCGCAATGAAGAAGGGCAAGAAGATCGCCGTGATGAGATGATGCTAGCTCATTCGGAATCGACATCTATAGAAGGTCTCTTACTATATATATGATACATATGGTTTTTTTGGAACAATAATCATATATACATGATTCGTGGTTTTTTGGAATAAATTTTTTGTCTACTTGCAATTGTATACATGTGTTTTTCCTTTTATATTTGTAAATATTGAATTGTTCATATTCTAAAAATACTAGACAATTATTTTCTGATGAGTAAATATTACAAGGCCAAATAATAATTTCAATCTTTGTTAAATATAGTTCTGAATTAAAGAGAAAAAATGGGGGGTGCGAGGATTCGAACTTGGCACCTAGGAGTTCAACCAACCAACCAACATAGTAACAAGTGAGGCAGGCCTGTGTTGCTGTCAACTATGCACCGCGCGATTTTTTGAGCTAACCGTGGAAACTGAGTGGCACATCCCTAATCGGTGCGCCACGTATTTTATCTATGGCGCACCGATTAGGGATGCGCCACTGAGTTTCCACACTTAGCCAAAATAATGCTCGGCCCTTATATCCTTTCTGCTCTTGATCTGTTCGATCCCCGCCGCCACACTGTCGTCCACACACCGTCGTCCACACACACGCCCGCCGGAGAGAAGGACGCCCGTCAGAAAGAAGGATACTGATACATTGTAAATGTATCTATAATTTTTGATGTTCCATGCTTGGTTTTATCCACTTTCTTGTGTTTTGTCCACACTTTGGAGTACTTTTTATATGATTTCTTGGACTAACCTATTAACAAGAGCCACAGTGACAGCTGCCTGTTTTTTGCTGTTTTTGGTTTCAGGAAAGTCAGAAAATGAATATTCTCGGTATTGGATGGGACAAAAGCCAAAGTGCCTATTTTTCCGGAAGTCATCAAATGCCAGAATACGAGGCAGAGAGGGGCCAGAGGCCGGCCACACCACCTGGCCGCGCGGCCAGGCTTGGCCCGCGCTAGGGGGTGGTGTGGTGGCCCCTGGCACCCCCTCGACCTCTCCTTCCGCCTATATATTACCCTCTGGACGGAAACCCTAAGTACCCGATCAAAAAATCCACGAAAGAGTCTGTAGCCGCCGTCATCTCCATCCCTAGATCGGGAGGATGCAAGCTCTTCCGCACCACGGAGAGGGAATTCACCCTGGAGGCCTTCTTCATCACCATGCAAGCCTCCGGTGTGATGCGTGAGTAGTTCATCTCTGGACTACGGATCCATGTAGTAGCTAGATGGCTGGTTCTCCTCCTTTGTGCTTTCATGTCTAGATCTTGTGAGCTCCATTCATGATCAAGATCATCTATTTGTAATCATACATGTTGTGTTTGCGGGGATCCAATGGATATTGAGATGCTATTTCAGATTGATATTGATTCTATCATGTCTTTGTTATTTATGATCTTGCATGCTTTCTGTTGTTAGTAGCTATCTTGGCCAAGTAGATGCTAGCAACTCCAAGAGTTAGTATTTATGCTCGATAGTGGGTTCATGCCTCTGGTAATCTGGGGAAGTGACAGAAATCTCTAATTTACTAGATGTGCTATTGCTACTAGGGAGAAAACAACAATCCTTTGTTCATAGAACAATCGTATTGTTTACTTTACACGCAGTTCGTAAAGCAATAATCTGTTGCTTGCAACTTAATACTGGAGGGGGTTCGGATGATAACCTGAAGGTGGATTATTAGTCATAGATACAGTTGGATGGCGGTCTATGTATAATGTTGTAATGCCCAATCAAGTCTCAAAGGAGTCAAGATGATTAGTATATGCATGTATTGCTTTCTCGATGTTTGTCAATTGCCCCGCTGTAATTTGTTCACCCAGCATGTTATCTATCTTAAGGAGAGCCACCTCTAGTGAACTATGGATCCCGGTCCTTTTTCTTTTACATAGAATCTACAAACTATTTACTGTTTTGTGTTTATTTTCTGCAAACTTTTACTTCTTTCCATTCGATACGTTTAATCCTTTGTTTTCCGCAAACCACGGTGAGATTGACAACCTCATCGCAAGTTGGGGACAAAGTTCTGTGGTTGTGTTGTGGAGGTCTCCATGTTGCTACTAGCACCGGTAGTGCGCCCTGCCAAAGCTCAGCTAGTAACACCTTTGGGGTGTTTCCTTGCTCCTACTGGTTCGATTAAACCTTGGTTTCATACTGAGGGAAACTTGCTGCTGTGCTCATCATACCTTCCTCTTGGGGTTCCAACGAGCTCTATATCAACATTGCACCAGCACTTTTCTGGGCGCCATACACAGAGCCATCAGACACCCACCACCGGAGAGAAGGACGCCCGCCACCGGAGAGAAGGACACCAACACCATCGGAGAGAAGGACACCCCCGCCACCGGAGAGAAGGAGACACCCCCGCCACCATAGAAAGTGGCCCCTGCCACCGCCGTCCACCACCGGAGAGAAGAAGATGCCCACCTGCCAGGTTCATTCCTCCCCTTCCCTCCCCTCCCTTCTCCCCTCTCCCTCTCTCTAGGTTTGTTCCTAGGCCAGTTAGGGTTAGGGTTCAGAGAGGAGTGCCCGCTGCCGCCGCCAGTTAGGGTTAGGGTTCTCCCCTCTCTCATGTTCTTCTCCCTCTCCATATTTGCTTTCTCTCTGCATCTACTGAGCCTAAGGAACATGAACTTGTTGATGTGAGAAACGAGGTTCGATGTGAGAACTTGTTAGCACCACCACATTAGCCAGATGCATTGTGCTAACAGTCTAACACCCTTAATTCTGCTTGTTGTACATCTTAGAAACTGAAAAGGAGGAGACCACACGACCCTACCTCTAGCTTCATTGCGATGCCTCTGGATTTGGCAAGGCGCCATTTGTTTATCCCTCTTGATTCCCTCTGTATAGAAATTGTTTATTTGCTATGATGATAAATTGGTTGGCTATCAGGAAATACTAGAATCAAATTTTAGCCTACGCACCTACCTTTTTTCCCCATTGTTGCGGTACACAGTAGTGTTCATATACATATACACATTGTAGAGCATTCATTTGCATAGAAACTTTTGCTTTTCTCTATTTCAAAGATTAAATAAGTACGAAGCAACAAAGTTGATGTTTGATCCCTAAATTTAGGGATCGATTAGTTTTCGGAACCCGCATGCTTGTTGCACTTGAGTGCCCTACTCATTGTTGTACATCAAGTCTAAAATTTAACCAGCAGGGTGTTCTACTTGTTTGTTTGTCTATATATGCTTAAAAATTTCATCTATGCAAACTTTTTTAGGTTGTCTGGTTGTTCCAGTTAAGTGCATGTATTTTATATTACATAGCTGGCTCGTTTCTGTTTGGTGTTGTAGACGAACTAGTAATATATATGGCACTTTCACTAGTAATTGTTATTGCAGATTTCCATGTTGGAAAATATGTTCAGACTAATCATAATTTTGCATCTCAATGTGATGGAAGATTCTAGTAGTGTTTTTCCTCAATCCAGATCTAATGTAGCAATGTGCCCATCTAGATCATGTGAGAACCTGTTATATGTAGTGTTATTGTCGTTTATTGGTCTAATCCTATTTCTCTTGCTCCTTTGGTGACTTTGTTTCTGAGTGTTTCTAGATTATTTTTCTAGTAAAGTTCTGAGCTTGTGCTAATTTTGGGGGGAAAAGTTTGATTAGTTATCAAAACATGCGTGTTTGCTATCCACTTGGATGTCATGCTCCACGTTCTAGATCTGGTCTGGGAGCCCATAAACTTTTGTACTAGCTTGTCTATTATGAATATATAAGAATTCCATGTAAGCAAGCTTGTCTAGGTAGCTGTGTTGTTTGGTTGTTCCAGTTTGATGCATGTCTTGTAAATTACTAGCTGATTAGTAAAATCATGTACTTGTTCTACTACCAATACTTAGCATCTGATTTTGTAGATAGATTAATTAAGTAACCGCGTGTAGCTGGATTTCTCCCTGTGTTGAGCATCTGTTGCCTAATCTGATGTACGATCCAAATGGATTTCTACCTGATTCCCTTGGTAGCATGTACATAAATATCTTCTGCTTCTAGATCCTAACTATTCAGCTTCTCTTAATTATATGATCAACTGCTGATGTACGGTTGTGTTTATGGCTTGTGGCTGAACTTGAGCAGTTCTTGTTGGTGCTGGCCCACTCCTATTACTGCTCCTCACTCCATCTGTACTCCTAGTATCTTGATATGATCCCTTTTCTCTTCTAAGTAATCATGGTAGTTGTGGCGGTGTCCTTAGAAGAACTGGTATTCTTGAGTTGTGGTAGAGTGGTGGTGTTCTAACAAGAATAGTGTTGTTCTTGTGCTGATGATAAGATGAGAGATGTGATTTGGTTTGCCCTTTTGCTGTGCTATGGCTGTGTTGCCTCAAATGACCTTTGCCCTCTCTCTAATAGTGTTTTTCTTCTAAAAAAGTGAACTCTGGCAGATCTCTGTACCACCATATTGAAGTGTTATGAACAGGGCGATGGGATTATAATGAATTAGTGTTCTGTCAATGCATGGTTTTGTGAATCAGTTTTGGTGGTGGGCAGTTTTTTGTCAATTGTTGCAGGGATTCCAAACTGAGTGCCCGTTACTCCTGAAATGTTGATTCATTTCTGTTTCAGGGAGAAATGGGAACTCCTAGGTAGCATTTTTTTGGGTAGGTGTGATAGGTCCAAAAACGTATCTACTTTCCCGAACACTTTTGCTATTGTTTCTCCTCTAATTTGTGTGATTTGGATACAACTAATGCTGACTAATGCTGTTTTCAGCAAAATTGCTTTGGTGTCTCGTTTTTGTGCAGGAAATCAACTTTCAGGAAAAATCCCGGAAAATATCGCAAAACTTCTATTTTACCAGAAGACTCACGGAGCCAGAAGATGGGACGAAGAGGAGCCACGAGGGGCCCACACCCCCTGGCCGCGCGGGCCAGACTAGACCATGCCAAGAGGGGGTGTGGCCGCCTCTGACTCTGCCTCGACCTCTCCTTTCGCATATAAAAGCCCTCTGACCTAAAATAGACGGGGGGTTCGATGTTTTTCTAGATAGAGTTCAGCTGCACCGCTACCACCAGATACCGCGATTCAGAACCAGAAACTCTGTTCTGGCACCCTGCTGAGAGTGGTAATTGGAGGAGATCATCGCCATCATCATCACCATCGCTTCTCCATCAACCATCCATGATTCCCCCATCCATGAGTGAGTAATCCCCCATTGTAGGCTATGGGGATGGTAGGGATTGGATGAGATCGTTCATGTAATTGCATCAGATTGTTAGGGCATGGTGCCTAGTATCTACTATTAGTGCTTTTTGACTTTATTGCAACTTGTTATGCTTAATGTTTGTCACTAGGGCCTGAGTGCCATGATTTTAGATCTGAACATGTTATTGATTCATGATGATAGTATTGTTTATGATCTTACCTGCAAGTTGTATACACATATTATTGTCCGGAACCAAAGGCCCCGAAGTGACAATAATCGGGATAACCGTAGGGAATGGTTGTGATACGAGGATTACATGTGTTCATGGAGTGTTAATGCTTTGCTCCGGTGCTCTATTAAAAGGAGCACCTTAATTGCTAGTAGATTCCCTTGAGGCCCCGCTGCAAACGGGCTGGCAGGACAAAAGATGTTGTGCAAGTTCTCATTACGAGAACGTATGACTATATATGGAACACATGCCTGTGATTATTTAGTACTTGGATGCTTTACCTTATTTATCTGCAAATGCCCTATATCTGGATTGTTATATGAATTGTCTTGTCCATGCAACACCTATCCATCCATCCCTATGCCTACCGCACTTTAATCCTACTGTTTACTGCAATTGTTACTACTGTCTTTACTTTTACTACTGCTTTTACTTTGCTATTGCTATTACAAAACTGTTGCTACTGATAAACTACTGCGAACAAGATTGTTTCTAGGTGCAGCTGAATTGACAACTCAGTTGTTAAGGCTTATAAATATTCTTTGGCTCCCCTTGTGTCGAATCAATAAATTGGGTTTTACTTCCCTCAAAGACTGTTGCGATCCCCTATACTTGTGGGTCATCAAGACTATTTTCTGGCGTTGTTGCCAGGGAGCATAGCTCTATTTATCAAGTTTACTTGGAATCACTATTGTTTGCTGCTATCCATTCATCATGGGCAAGTCTTGCGATGGAAAGGTTCCTATATTACCATCCACTACAAGGAGAGGTATAGTTCTAAACACCTCTGTTGCTCTTGATTCACCATCTGTGATTAGTAAGCTCCTTACACCACCACCACATACACATGCTACACATACCACTACTTCTGCTGAATCTGAAACTTCTGATACTTATGATGCTGCTTCCACTGTGCTTGATAAGAGTGGTTCATTAGGTCCTTTCATAGATGCTATGATTGCTAGAACTATAGCTGGAAATACTAAAACTCCTAATGAAGACACTACTACACCTGTCAGTTCACCTGAGTCTATAGAAAGCTATGATATTGAAGACGGATATATAGAAATGACTGATGAATTTATTAAAGAATGTCAAAATACTCATGGTAAAAGTTCTATTAAGAGTCTCCTTGAGAGGCATACTATAAAACCCACATTATTTCCTAAAGATAAGTTTGCTACATCTCCCATAAACATTAAAGATAAGGATTATGATTTCTCCCTTGATTTATCTTACATAACCATTGTTGAGAAAGAACCTTTTTGTGGGATTAAGAATGAAAGTGCTGTAGCACATATGACTGAGCTTTCTACCATGAGTGGCCTATTTTCTGATGATATTAAGATGCACACCTACTTTGTTGCTAAAATTTTCCCTTTTTCACTGAAAGGAGAAGCTAAGGCTTGGTTTAATAATTTACCTCCTGGATCTATTGATATCCCTGATTGCTTGATTAGTACTTTCTTTCAGAAATATTTCCCTCCTAGTGCTAGACATGCCATTTTGCAGGAACTTTTTGATTTGAAACCGGGAGAAAAGGAGATATTGCCTGAATCATGGGCAAGGTTTTGTGCTTTGAATCATGCACAACCTGGATGTCCATTACCTAAAAATGAGCTTCTTGATATATATTATAATGGACTAACTGAAGAATCTAGGACATACCTAGATAGTTGTGCTGATTGTGTTTTCAGGAAGTGAACTCCCAAAGAAGCTGAGGAATTAATGGCTAAAATAAGCAAGAATTATGATGACTGGACTTCACCTGAGCCAACTACACCTGAGTTAACTGTGCCTGAGCCAACACCTACACCAAAGAAGAGGGGAGTTATTGAACTAAATAATGAAGTGATGAAGGAAGTTAAGAAATGTCTTAATAGGAAGGGTATTAAAGCTGAAGACGTGAAGAATTTACCTCCTATAGAAGAATTATGTAAGCCAGTCTCCCATTCATCCACTATTGAGGTAAACACTCTCCAACATTTTGATGAAGGTGATATTCCTTATTCTAAACCTCCTGATCAATGCTTAGAAGAATATGATATTTTTATTGTTAAGCAAGATAATTTTAATAAAAGAGTGCAGAACCATTTGATGGAAAACTCTAGAACTATTATTGAGTTAAGGGATATTGTGGAAAGATCCTCTAATGATGTTAAAATGCTTGTTAAACATTTTCAAATGATTCAAACTCAAATTGATCAGCTTATTAAGGTACAAAAAGATTTGTTAGTTAATGCTTCTAAAGAAAATCATGCTTATGAAATTAGAACTTGTCACGCCCCGAGACCCGGCCCGGTAGAATAACAACCGCCTCGCATATATAGACCTGGAGGCCTACATACCTGTGAGGCTAAAAATACAGGAAAAAGCCGGTACAGTGAATCTCGAGAAGCTCATATTGATTTTATTACATGTTTATTTACATTTACACAAAAATACAACTATATTCTCTATTTCGCTTCCCGCCCACCGGTCCAACCGAATCTTCTGACGATGACATCTTCCGCAGCGCAACTCTAATAAAAACATTGGGAGCAAGGGGTGAGTACAAAAATGTACTCAGCAAACTAATCATACAACAGTCTATAAATTGTAAAATATACTTTGCTTTTGAGAAAATAGGTGAATAAAGTTATTAGGCAATTTAAAAACACATGGTGCCACATATGAAAGTAAGCATTCCCAAACCCGGGAGTCACATGGGTTAATATTAACACTTTTACACTCTGCAGAGGGGTACTCCGACATCGACAGCCTCAACTAGAACCACACAGGCGCTTGAAGAGCATTGCTCTTTTAACCCACTAGAACCCGGACACCTGAATTTACTTATGTCGATCGCTCCTACGGATCCATCACCGACATGTTCCGTCTCAGGGCCGTCCCTAGCGGAGAACTCAGCCAGTCCTATACCTGGACCGTGACCAGTACAATACGGTTACTTTCGTAGCACCAAGTTTTAATTACAAAAACACTCTTATTAATTCCCATGTAATTCTCTAAATCCATATCCATGACAGATACCTGGTTCGTATCGGTGGCTCCGGCGGATCCATCACCGAATACTGACACCAGCGTATTAGCCCACGAATATACCAACAAGAGTCACATATCTCAATATCAAGTGATGCACCATAAATTTAATAACAAATCATACTCTACAAAATATATGAAAGATGCATGAAGAGCTTGCCTGATATAGAAATATATCCTCATGGTAGAATAACTAGATCAACAATATTTTCAAAAATCGATAAATCCCGCCATCGTATGAAATCCATAGCAGCACAAACAACGATCTACGACTCGACTCTTTTCTACCATGGACCAACACCTCCCGCTCTATAATTCCATCACCTCCGAAGCAGGGATACATGCTGATCGCAGCATCTCCCAATATGTATTTTCACCTCCTCCAAAACATGTACCCACATGGTATATGCGATCCCTCTCTCTCACACATTCTCTCGGTAGCTCCCTATCGATGCACATCACCATCTCTCTCACTGGACACCTACCTTCTCTCTGCTCTCTAATTCTAATTGGTCTTGGATGTGAGCTATAGATGAGAGCTACCCTATTTATAGGACGTGTGCGCCGCCATAAGGCCTAAAATATCCGAGCTGCATTCGGCGCTAAGCTAGCTACGTGGCTTATTGCTGTTTGCTCTTCTCTCCCTGACCTACACGACCGAGCTGACTCTCCTTTGCCTGAACATGCAGAAGGACACGCATAGCTTAACTAGTCAGCCATTGGCAGCAGGCACGTTCCATTCTCATGATAAAATATCTAATGCTAGTTCCATGCACAAGTCCATGTAGGAGAACTAGGGTGTCTTGTCCTCTACCATGCTGCCACGTTTGCCCCTAGATATATAATGCCATACATGAATCATGCCGACATGCAAGCATAGCTAAATTTCCATTCTTCTCACCCCACTGTCCAACGTATATATATATACACATTAGGTTCCCATCGATCAACACATGCATTAGTACTAGTACTTAGCTCCATCCATGCATGTATTAGTACCACTAGGTCAGACACTAATTGTGTCAAGTTTTATTGCCAACTTAAATGATCTACTCCATTTTTATTGCAATCAAAAATTATTATCCAAAATTTAAATACTAAAGGTTAGAAAAAAATCAAAACAATTAGGAGTATTTTTTTTACTTCACTCTAAACAATTAAAACCTCAAAAATCAGGGTTATTATATCCTACCCACCATATTAGAATTTCGTCCCTGAAATTCAACTAAAAACAAACTTTTTTTTTCTAATCAAACATAGGTGAACCAACAGATTTTGTCATACAAACAAAACATATATCGAACAAATATAGGCAAAGGTTTCTAGTGGCTCTAAGCAAGAAAACATGCATCAAAAGTTAGTCGCAAAACTAAGCTATCGGTCTACCCATTTTCCCGCGTATCCTAACCTAGAGCTCTGATACCACTTAATTGTCACGCCCCGAGACCCGGCCCGGTAGAATGACAACCGCCGCGCGTATATAGACCTGAAGGCCTATATACCCGTAAGGCTAAAAATACAGGCAAAAGCCGGTATAGTAGATCTCGAGAAGCTCATATTGATTTTATTACATGTTTATTTACATTTATACAGAAATAAAACTATATTCTCTATTTCGCTTCCCGTCCACCGGTCCAGCCTAATCTTCTGACGATGACATCTTCCGCAACGCAACTCTGATAAAAACATTGGAAGCAAGGGGTGAATACAAAAATGTACTTAGGAAACTAATCATACAACAGTCATATAAATTGTAAAATATACTTTGCTTTTCAAAAAATAGGTGAATAAAGTTATTAGGCAATTTAAAAACACATGGTGCCACACATGAAAGTAAGCATTCCCAAACCCGGGAGTCACAGTGGTTAATATTAACGCTTTTACACTCTGCAGAGGGGTACTCCGACATCGACAACCTCAACTAGAACCACACATGCGCTAGAAGAGCAGAGCTCTATTAACCCACTAGAACCCGGACACCTGAATTTACTTATGTCGATCGCTCCTACGGATCCATCACCGACATGTTCCGTTTCAGGGCCATCCCTAGCGGACAACTCAGCTAGTCCCATACCTGGACCGTGACCGATACAATACGGTTACTTTTGTAGCACCAAGTTTTAATTATAAAAACAGTCTTATTAATTCCCATGTAATTCTCTACATCCATATCCATGACAGATACCTGGTTCGTATCGGTGGCTCCGGCGGATCCATCACCGAATACTGACACCAGCGTATTAGCCCACGAATATACCAACAAGAGTCACATATCTCAATCTCAAGTGATGCATCATAAATTTAATAACAAATCATACTCTACAAAATATATGAAAGATGCATGAAGAGCTTGCCTGATATAGAAATATATCCTCATGGTAGAATAACTAGATCAACAATATTTTCAAAGATCGATAAATCCCGCCATCGTATGAAATCCATAGCAGCACAAACAATGATCTACGGCTCGACTCTCTTCTACCATGGACCAACACCTCCCGCTCTATAATTCCATCACCTCCGAAGCAGGGATACATGCTGATCGCAGCATCTCCCAATATGTATTTTCACCTCCTCCAAAACATGTACCCACATGGTATATGCGATCCCTCTCTCTCACACATTCTCTCGGTAGCTCCCTATCGATGCACATCACCATCTCTCTCACTAGACACCTACCTTCTCTCTGCTCTCTAATTCTAATTGGTCTTGGATGTGAGCTACAGCTGAGAGCTACCCTATTTATAGGACGTGTGCGCCGCCATAAGGCCTAAAATATCCGAGCTGCATCGGGGCTAAGCTAGCTACGTGGCTTATTGCTGTTTGCTCTTCTCTCCCTGACCTACACGACCGAGCTGACTCTCCTTTGCCTGAACATGCAGAAGGACACGCATAGCTTAACTAGTCGGCGTTGCCAGCAACCACGTTCCATTCTCATGATAAAATATCTAGTGCTAGTTCCATGCACAAGTCCATGTAGCAGAACTAGGGTGTCTTGTCCTCTACCATGCTACCACGTTTGCCCCTAGATATATAATGCTATGCATGAATCATGCCGATATGCAAGCATAGCTAAGTTTCCATTCTTCTCACCCCGCTGTCCAACATATATATATACAGACATTAGGTTCCCATCGATCAACACATGCATTAGTACTAGTACTTAGGTCCATCCATGCATGTATTAGTACCACTAGGTCAGGCACTAATCGTGTCAAGTTTTATTGCCAACTTAAATGATCTACTCCATTTTTATTACAAGCAAAAATTATCATCCAAAATTTAAATACTAAAGGTGAGCAAAAAAATCAAAACAATTAGGAGAATTTTTTACTTCACTCTAAACAATTAAAACCTTAAAAATCAGGGTTATTATAGACCTAAAAGTGGTGCTGCCACCCAGGATTCTCTATATCCCGAGAGGCATCCTAAAAGAATTGAGCAGGATTCTCAGCAAATTAAAAATAGAGGTACTTCTTCTAAGAGAAAGAAAAAGAAACATAAAACAGTTGTAGAATCTTCTGAACCTGCTAAAGATCCTAATAGTATAATTGTCTTTGATGCTGAAACTGAGAGTGGTAATGAGGAAAATGATGCTCCTGATAAAGAAGAAATTGAAGAAGAACCGGAAAGGAACACTAAGAATGCTAAGTACAGTAAGGAAGATTTTGTTGCTAATAGACATGGTCGTGAAAGAGAACCCTGGGTTCAAAAACCAATGCCTTTTCCTGATAAGAAGCACAAGTCAAAGGAAGATGAACACTATAATAAGTTTTATGAGTAGATGAAACCTTTATTTTTGGAAATTCCTTTAACTGATGCTATTAAACTGCCTCCTTATTCAAAGTATATGAAGGATATTGTCTCTAATAAAAGGAAGATCCCTAATAAGGAAATTTCTACTTTACTTGCTAATTATTCCTTTAATGGTAAGGTTCCAAATAAACTTAGAGACCCAGGGATTCCAAGTATTCCATGCTCTATTAAAAATAATTATGTTAGAACTGCTTTGTGTGATTTGGGAGTAGGAGTTAGTGTTATGCCTTTTTCTCTCTACAAAAGACTTCAATTGGAGAAACTAATACCAACTGATATATCTTTACAAATGGCTGATAAATCTACCACTATTCCTGTTGGTATATGTGAGGATGTTCCTGTTCAAGTGGCTCATAATTGCTTGATATTAACTAACTTTGTTGTGCTTGAAATGCCTAAAGATGACAATATGTCTATTATTCTTGGGAGATCTTTTCTTAATACTGCAGGAGCTGTTATTAATTCCAATCAAGGAGAGGTAACTTTTAATGTTAATGACAAGGAGCATACTGTCTATTTCCTCAAGAAGATTGATAGGAATTATGTCTTAAATTCAATTGAAAATATTGAGGACATCCAAGTTGGATAAATATATTGTCCCATACCACAAGAAAAATATGAAACTATTATGATTGAGACCATTGCTATCAAGGTTGAGGTAACATAATCATTTAGTGAAATGCAAAGTTTTGTTTCATTTAAAATTGTTTTGGTAACAAGACCTGATCAACCTTGTTAACAAAGGGATTTTAATGAACAAAACAATGTTTTCGCCATGATTATCTTTTCTTACTTTTATTTTATCCATTGTAATTTTTTCTTTCACTTAGTTTACTTTTCTAGTGCTAGTTGCTTGAACATTAGAGTGTCTTAGAACTTATGAAGTTTTAGTTTAGTTTTGTTATTGCATCATTCCAAAATTATCTTTCTGCCAAAAAATCATTCATCAATATGTGAAAATTGCTAAAAAATAAAGTGTCTCGAAAAATTCCAGAAAATTCATATTAATTTTTTACGTGAAAAAAGAGGCAGAGAAGTACCTAGAGTGACCCAGGGGGCCCCACCAGGCTGGCACACCACTTGGTGGAGCGGCCACACCAGGGGCACGCCTGTCCATGGTGTGGGCACCCCTGGCCCTCCACTTATTCTCCTACATGCCACTCCTTTCTCTCTCCCAAGAAAACACCAGTTCATTGCTCAAACTCACGTTCATGCTGTTCTTGCTCGCGATTTTTCGATCTTCTTGCTCAGCCCATCTTTGCTGCTGAGATTTGGAGCATTTGTTCTCCGGTATGTGACTCCTCCGCTTGTCCAAGTAGATTTGTGATTAGTGGATTATATCTTGAGTATTTTGCTACTCTAGGTGACATGTTATGTGAGCTTGTAAGCTTGTTCAATGCTTAGAAAAATTGTTTTGATGCATGTTTAGGCCTCTTACAAGTCCCTATAAGTAGTTCCTTTCATTATGTAATCACTTTGCAATCACTTGTATGATGGTTGTCTAATATTTCAGAAAAGGAGATGAATGAACACCAACTCAACCAACGTGAATTAAGGGTGCCTGCGGTTATGAAGGTTCACCGTGAGGAGGAAGTCTTTCCTTCTATCTATCCATTTCCCGAATTCATGAGGGCTGCAGGGATTTTTCTCAAGATTTCCATTGCTAATGCAGGATTGGAGCATTTTGTAGGAGATGAACCTTACCAATATGTGAAACTAACTATGTCTATGGTGCAAGATTTTTGATTTAGTTGCTCCTTGCCCAACCCCATGGTTCATTACAAAATTTACAATATAGCTGTCGATCTCCCTTTTGATGATTTTTGTGCAGCTATTAAAGTACCACAGTGGGATTCGTGTGAAAGGATTAGAGAGCGACCTACACCACTCATGGACTTGTATGTAGAGATTTGCCAAGGTAGCAGTTTCTCAAAGGAGAGTGGTAAAATTCGTCATATTCATCTCCCGTGTATTCAATACTTTGCCTACTTTATTGCCAAGTGCGTTCTCGCTAGGAAAACTACTAGTAAATTATCCTCATATAATCTAGCCTTCATCTCAGCTGCCTTAAAACTTGATAGGACTTATAATTTGGGTGCCTTGATAGCTTTCCGTCTTGCTGCTAACCGCGAGAAAGGTGGAATTTGTGGAGGCCTCATCGCCTCTCATTTATTAGCTTTGCATGGTGTAGCGCCTCATCATTTAGACCTACAATTTCCCATAGAGAGGCTTGACCTTAATTCCATGATACAACATAAATTTGTTTCTTCATGGGATAATTTGAGTGATTTATCTTATGAAATAACCTTTCTCAAGGCTGGTTGGAGAAGGGGTAAGTCTGAGCGTGTTGTTCTTTTGCCTGCACCTGCTTTGTTTAACCTTGATGCTAGGGTAGGATGGTCACTCACTGAGGAAGAGCTCGATACATATCTGGGGGAGCTCTCCCAGCAACAGCAGGATACTAGAAGGGAGGTTACAGATGATTCAGTCTAGCCCTCGAATAAGGGGAGTCTTCGTACCAGCAGCCTGCCTATGATTGGGGAGCTTCTTCTTCTTCGCAAGGGCCTAACTACGATCATTCTTATGATGACCCACCGGCTTGGAGTTCCTACCCGTGTTGGGGTTGATACCCACTTAGGCCAAAAGCCTAATATTGGGGGGAGGTATACCGACGTCACACTCATCTACATATCATGTCCAGTCGGTACTTTGTATATCCTTGTTTCGTTTTCTTTTGAGTTTTTGTTCTTGCTTTATTTCTGCTTTCCAAAACACAAAAAGACCAAAAATATTTTCGTTATTTTTCTTTCTTTGCTTCTTTGTCTTTTAGCCTTGGTTTGCTTCTTCCTTTTAGCTTTGTTTTGATTATTTGAAAAACCCAAAAAGATTTCTCTTTGCTTGTTCTTCCCATTGGTTCTTACCTTTAAAAAATGAAAACCGAAAAATATTTGTTGTTCTTCTCTGGTTTTGTAAAGTTCGTTGCAGGGTTCAGTGGTCCTCATTGACTCCTTGGATATTGGATTTATCTTATTATTCAAGTCACACAAGTGAAAGGCAATAATGATTTATGACAACTCGAGGTGTGGTAAGAGGCTGGTATGAACTCTATTTGTTCTCATTTTTGTACATCTACTCATCATTGTGAGCATGCTTAGTCCGTTTATGTAAGATGTATGTTATTTAATGGATACTTAGTGGTCCTTGCCTGCTTATGATCAGTTCCAATCCATTATTAGTTTGTAACTGGTCATATAAATGTTTGCTTGCATTGTTCTATCCATAACTTGGTATGACATTGTGGTGTCCTCCTCTGAATGTTCTATTTGAATCGACTTGGCACATGCTCACGCATGCATATGACTAAACAAAAGGTCAGTTAAGCCTTGATGATTTATTCTTCCTCGGAGTTCTTGTGTCACTTTTATGCCATTATTAATTTTGTTTTGTTACAAGCATGCTTATGATAGTTACTGCTCTCTCGATTGTCGCTCCCTTTCTTTTGCTAGCCTTCACTTGTGCTAAGTACTTTACTCGTGCATCCAACTCCCTAAAACCAAAGTTGTCAAAAAGAGTCCACCATATCTAC
The DNA here is from genome assembly GCA_023614405.1 of Avena insularis. Lineage (NCBI taxonomy): Eukaryota > Viridiplantae > Streptophyta > Magnoliopsida > Poales > Poaceae > Avena > Avena insularis. The sequence goes on from CM042690.1 coordinate 512,972,495, forward strand.
CTATTAGCATTATTGCTATTCCTTGCATATTTATTATGCTCTGTTTTCTTCCAATAAAAATGTTTGCTTGTTATGTGAAAATTAGTGATTAAAGCTCTCACGAACTTGAAGGCACACTTTATTTTCTTGCACTTAATAAACTTGAACCATTGTGCCCATCTATGTTGCGTATATGCTTGCGCTTTCTAAGTTGTGAATTAGCAGAATCATGCTACCATGGGGAACGCTTTCAACATTGCACTTTATTTAGTTGATATCACGTTCTTTTGCTTATGGATCCCGGCGGTGTGAAATGAAAGGGGAGCTTGTAAGGCTCATGGAGTTCATATATGTGTTAGAGAAACACTTGGACGGCTGGTCTAAGCCATGCCTAATCATGGTGGAAACCTGCAGCGTAACCATAGTGAGCAATCTATGAAGCATCCCTTATATAAAAAAACCCTATGCAAATAGGAAAGAAAAAAAAGAGAGAAAAAAAGAAAAAAAGAGACATATGCAAATAGGAAATAAAAGGATTGCTGAGATGCTCATTGTCTGCTTGCCTTGTCATTTTGATATGGGGAATCTTCTGTATCATCGGGAAGGGGTACCCCGTTGGTGGTTCTCTATGATACACACGTACTTACAATGACAAGAACTTACCTGTGACTAAACTTGAGTAGCATGAGGAACGGTACTCATAAGTAAGGGGCATTAGATTTTTAGCTTATAATTTGTCAAGCATATCCTCATATTTGTTCACTTTAACCTTAATCACCTAAAGATGCTTATTATAGGGGCAATGAGAGCTCAGAGCTAATGAGTACCATACTTACAACATTTGGAAGCCTTTCAAATTTTTAAATCTTTTTCTTTCACTTTTATGTTGAGTCACCATTTATTCTTTGAGCACCATCCCGAGAGCATAGCTATCATTCTTAGTGTAATGTGCTTGTCCCAAAACATGGTTAATTATGACATAACTTTGAAACTTATCTTTGATAAGTTTATTTCTAGTCTTCACTTAACTTCAGAGGTGCCTTGGCATTTATGTTTTGCTCCAAAGGAAGGCAAGCGAGACACAACTTTATCATATCTTCTTATGAGCACTACAATCCTGCATATGCTTATGTGTCATGTTGCTTATTATTATTAATGAGTTGGAATCTCTTCATAGCTTGCATGACTACTTGGTAAACTTATTTGCATACTCTTTATTATAAATTGCCTAAGTATTTGATCATATGCTTAGAATATATACATCTTACGAAGCAAATGTGTTCGTGAAAGTTTTCTTTTATCGCACTCAGTTTTCAACTGAATTGCTTGAGGACAAGCAATAAGCTAAGCTTGGGGGGAGTTGATACGTCCAAAATGTATCTACTTTCCCTAACACTTTTTCTATTGTTTCTCCTCTAATTTGTGTGATTTGGATACAACTAATGCGGACTGACGCTGTTTTCAGCAGAATTGCTTTGGTGTCTCGTTTTTGTGCAGGAAATCAACTTTCAGGAAAAATCCCGGAAAATATCGCAAAACTCCTATTTTACCAGAAGACTCACAGAGACAGAAGACGGAATAAAGAGGAGCCACGAGGGGCCCACACCCCCTGGCCACGCGGGCCAGGCCAGGCCACGCCAGGAGGGGGTGTGGCCGCCTCGGACTCTGCCTCGACATCTCCTTTCGCCTATAAAAGCCATCTGACCTAAAACAGACGTTGGGTTCGACGTTTTTCCAAATAGAGTTCCGCTTCGCTGCCACCACCAGATACCACGATTCGGAACCAGAAACTCCGTTTTGGCACCCTGCCGGGATGGGGAATTGGAGGAGATCATCGCCATCATCATCACCATCGCTTCTCCATCAATCATCCATGATTCCCCCATCCATGAGTGAGTAATCCCCCGTTGTAGGCTATGGGGATGGTAGGGATTGGATGAGATCATTCATGTAATTGCATCAGATTGTTAGGGCATGGTGCCTAGTATCTACTATTAGTGCTTTTTGACTTTATTGCAACTTGTTATGCTTAATGCTTGTCACTAGGGCCCGAGTGCCATGATTTCAGATCTAAACATGTTATTGATTCATGATGATAAGTATTGTTTATGATCTTACCTACAAGTTGTATACACATATTATTGTTCGGAACCAAAGGCCCCGAAGTGACAATAATCGGGATAACCGGAGGGAATGGCTATGATCTGAGGATTACGTGTGTTCACGGAGTGTTAATGCTTTGCTCAAATGCTCTATTAAAAGGAGCACCTTAATTGCCAGTAGATTCCCTTGAGGCCCCGCTGCAAATGGGCTGACAGGACAAAAGATGTTGTGCAAGTTCTCATTACGAGCACATATGGCTATATATGGAACACATGCCTATGATTATTTAGTACTTGGATGCTTTACCTTATTTATCTGCAAATGCCCTATATCTTGATTGTTATATGAATTGTCTTGTCCATCCATCCCTATGCCTACCGCGGTTTAATCCTACTGTTTACTGCAATTGTTACTACTGTCTTTACTTTTACTACTTCTTTTACTTTGCTATTGCTATTACAAAACTATTGCTACTGATAAACTACTGCGAGCAAGATTGTTTCCATGTGCAACTGAATTCACAACTTAGTTGTTAAGGCTTATAAATATTCTTTGGTTCCCCTTGTGTCGAATCAATAAATTTGGTTTTACTTCCCTGGAAGACTATTACGATCCCCTATACTTGTGGGTCATCAAGGTGCTGTGGAATTTTCCGATCGATTTCTCTTGTACTAATTAGTTGCATCTACTTGTTTATCGCAAAGATGTCGACCTGACAAGTAAATGATGGGGCCGACCCTTCGAAGAAATGACTGTCAAAGAAGAAGCCCGGAAGGCCAACATGTCATTTTGGCGGCTTTCCCAGAGGGAGGAGGAGGAGCAGGAAATAGCTGCCATGGCCGACGACAAAGAAGACATGGAGGGTGACGACGATGCTGGAATGAGTGATGGCCATGAGGATGACACCACGGATGCCGGCGGCGAACGCACCGATGGCGCTGAGGATGAGACCACCGATGCCGGCGAACGCACCGACGTGGGAGGACAAATAGATGGTGGTGCCGCCCTGGCAGCTAAGAAGAAGGCCGTGAGGAAGAATCGGGACCCGCCGACGCTCGACATGGAGCACGAGGAATTCACCGAAGTGACAGTAAGCTGTGCACCCGTGGTGCCTGCCGCCCTCGCTGCTAGGTACGGGGTACAACTCGGGTGCATTGTACGGGAGACCTTGACGGTCAACATGAGGAACCTCTGAGATCTCGGCAATGCGCATTTAGTCCAGCTCCTCATGCAGAAGCTTGACAAACGCTACAAGTTCCCCCATGATTATGACAATCTTGTGGTCAAGAACAATGCGGTGAACAAGGCGGCCCTCACGAAGATGAGCATCCTCTTGAGCAACTAGAGAACCCAGGTGAAGAAGCGGATAGACAAAAATGAAAGCTGGGAGGAGATAGAGAAGCACGAGCCACTTCTCGAACACGACGACTATCTCCTCTTCAAGGAGGAGTTGGATAACGATAATGCAAAAGAATGGGTGGCGTGGGGGAAGAGACTGCATGACCAGAACATAGCTAACCACAGGCTTGGGAGCGGCGGTTACAGAGGAATAAAGCCAATTTGGGAGAAGGAGGACACTAAGCTTAGGCGCCTTGGTAAACCAAACATGTTTGAAAAATTCAAGGACGAGCAGGTGAGGAACTTTGTGTGGGCCCGCTACTTCCTATGCCCCATAACAAAGGAATTCAAAACCACAGATGAGGATGTGCTGAAATTCGAGAAACACCTGGTAAGCAACTAACCACGTGGATCTCAAGGCGATTGGCGATCAATAATGAAGCCAAAATTAAAAATGGGTTCACCTTCCTTTTACAGAAAGATGAAATAGCGGCCGAGACAAGTTCCCCCACCACAGGGTTGTCGAAGCCGTGGGACACTCCTTTCAACAGGGCGGTGAACCTTGTCAAGAAGAGGCCCAAGAACATGAAGATGACATCCGGTGGACGTGTTCCCGGCTATGGGATGACCACAAAAGTCGGCGTCCACTTCAAAGAGGACTCAAAGATCAGAAATGACAGAAAGTCCAAGGTGGAGGCTGAGCAGAGACGGGAGATCGCAGATCTCAAGGCTAAAGTGGCCCAGTTGCCGGTGCAAATGAAGGTGCAAATGGAGGAAAAGTTAGAAGCAAGGTTGCACAAGATCATTCCTCCTCAGGTGTGGGAGGGTCTAGCCAAGTGGAATGTTGTTGGTGGAGTTGGGCCGATACCGGTGCCCAACGTGTCCGACAACAACTCGGCCCAACACGTGTCGCCAAACTTGGTGACCCCACCCTCCAACACCTTGGCGTAGCCGATCGCATTGCTGAGCCCACCGGCGGCCAACACCAACGCACAGCCGGCAGGGCCCAACACTAACACGCAGCCGGCGGCACCCAACAACAACGCGTAGCCGACGACGCCCAACACCAACACGTAGCTAGTGTTGCTTCATGATGCACCCGAGCATGATGTGATGCAGCCCCGCGTGTCCACATTAGCCGAGCTCGACGCCCTCACCAAGGTAACTAATTATGCTTCATCATAGGCCCGACTTCATACACCATTGTTGGTCTCGATCTAATCGACTTCCAGCTGATTATGATCCCTAACATGTTTTCCTGCAGGACGCTCATTGCACATTGCTGCAGTATAGCCGGAGCAAGAAGGCTTCGAGCCAGCTACTTCCGAAGAAGATACTCCAGGCTCGGGATGGCGTGAGACAAGAGCCCAGTGATTTCCGGGTGCACATAGCGGGTAAGACGATTCTGACTAAGGAAATACTTGAAGTCACGGGTGGACCCATAAGGAATATGAATTACTCAATTATGCATCTCGAGACCACCCTTCTTAAAGAGAAGAAGCCCGGGTACCTGGTCTCCACATGCAAGGTGCCATCGGGCCATGGTTTCGTCGACCAAGCACCCGTGGACATATTCTTCGTGCGGTACATGGACATCTACAATCTCCTGCACTCGAAGCGACTAGACTATAACTTGATCCGTGTGTACTCACTCAATATGGCGTTGAAGGCCAAGAGGGAGAAAACCAAGGGCATCGTGATAGTTGACCCTTACTACATGCGTGAGGTTGTCTTGGCGAATGATGGGGATCGGGCAATGGTGGCAGAGTACCTAGGAAATATCTTCCATGAGAACTAGACCATTGATTCCATTCTTTTGCCTTGCTTTCCCGAGTAAGCAAACACACATTAGGTCGTCGTCGTAACAAATTATTTCTTCATTTTTGTTGTCCTCTTCCAACAATAATTAGTTCCGTTTCAATTGTGTTGCGCAGAGGCATATACTGCACACTCAACTCCGTTTGTCCGAGGTTGTCGCAAGCAACGTACTTCGACTCATCGAGTGACACAAAGCTGAAGGACTATGGCAAATTCAGGAGAGTTCTAGATGATGCTCTACAAGTCTATGTAAAAAAGGGAGGCAAATTCTCCAGGAGGGGGCAAGAACCAAGGATGGCAAACATGTGTTCAGTCACCACACGAAGGTCCCCTATGCCAAGCAGCCGACCAAGAGTGTGAAGGAGACCTTCTACATCCTCCATCACATCAAGGGGTTCATGTGGGATTCACGGGTCGAGGCGCTGCCAGCTAATCTTTGACCCTAGGTCACACAGTTGGCGGCGATCCATGATGAGGACCTTATGGAGGACTTCTGGCGCATCCAGACTCAGCTCTGCCAAATTATCCATGACGACGTTGAAACGAAAGGCGAGGCCATGTACGTGCCCATCGTGTTGAGTAACCGCGAGATTAAAGAACGCCTCGACATGCAGCACGACACTAGGACGTTCATGACGAGAGAGGGCGTGACCCTGTTACCGGCGAGGTCTACATAATGTGTGTGTGCCTATCGTTTTTGTGTCGTGTGTGTGTGTGTCGTGTTGTAGACATGACTATCCTTGTGATGTCTTTCCGAACTATCGTTTGACGTGTGTGTCGTAAACATTATTAACTACCCATGGCTAGTAAAACCCTTGACGGTCGATGTTGGACTTTCTTATAAGATAGTCATCGTCGGTGCTATATATATTTTATTTTAAGTTTATGAATCTGTACTCATTTCTCTCATGCATGTCTTGTCTATGCATGCCTTGTCTACAGAGATGGCGAAGTGGTACGTGGTACATTGGTGACACCACAGATGGTGTACTCCCTAATATGTGAAACACGATGGTGTGCGAGAGCAAGGACAACACTACGGCCAGCTTTAGGGAGATGCCGGAGGATCCAGTCATCAGGCATCTCTGTGAAGCTGGCCATAGTGGCACTCCCTAATATGTGATATTAGTTAGCTCCTCATATTTTGATCTAGCTAGACAAGTTATAAACTCCAAGATGGTGTGCGAGAGCAGGGACAACACTATGGCCAGCTTGAGCGAGATGCCCGAGGATCCAGTCCTCAGGCATCTTGCTTTAGCTGGCCATAGAGGCACTCCCTGTCCAGCCGAAGGGTAGTATCGTTCAACCGAAGATTCTCATGATGCACAAAAAAACCGGATATGATCATCATCAATGCTATATTGTATTTATCGGTTATGAATCTTTGCTCATTTTTCTGATCATGCAAACATGTTTGTAGTTTGCCATTCTTTTCGTTCTATAACATATACTACATGCATGTCTACAGAGATGGCGAAGTTGTACGTGGTATACAGGGGTCAGTTTCCAGGGGTCTACGATGAGTGGGAGGACTGCCAGGCACAAGTGAACAAATTCAGCGGCAATAGCTACAAAGGCTACAAGACAATAGAGCTGGCGGTAGCCTCGTGGAGGAGATACACGTGGAAGAAGAACCGGATGAAGATCATCATGGTCTCGGTGTTGCTCCTCGTTGTCGCTGCTATGCTCTATTCGATCATAGTCTAGAGTGATATCTCTATGCATGTGTAATGTGATGATCGAATTTGTAATGTGTTCGACCAAATTTGTACTACCACACTTTTTGTAATAATCTAATAACACTTGAATTCATATTTGATGTATTTCAGCACTTTGAATTCATATCTTAGATTAAATTCATATTTGGTGTATTGCTGTATATATCTGCTGTATATAACTGCTGTATATACCCACCATATATATAAAAAAAGACACCCGAACAGTCAGTGGTGCACTGTTTTTAGGGTCAGTGGCACACCATGTCAGTGGCGCACCACGTGCTCGTGCGCTGCTGATAATATCCGTGGCGCACGGATTCATGGTGCGCCACTGACCACCCTAGTAACCGTGGCGTGCCTGTGCGTGCGCTGCTGGTAATATCCGTGGCGCAAGGAATTGCGATGCGCCATGGACTTGCGTACTATCCATGGTGCATGAACCAGTGCGCCACTGACTGCTTTGATATATGTGGCGTGATATCAGTGGTGCACGGGGTGTGTGCCACGGACTTAATTTTTGGTGCGCCACTGGTAGGCATTTTCCTACTAGTGTATATCAAGTGTTGATGATCAATAAGACCACCGGTTTCAAGAAAGACAAGAAGGGTAAACAGAAGGGAAAGAAGGGCAGCAAATCTGTTGGCGCACCTGAAAAGAAATCCCGAGCTGTCCCTAAGTCTGATACCGAGTGCTACTATTGCAAGGGGACTGGCCATTGGAAGCGCAACTGCCCCAAGTATTTGGCGGGCAAGAAGGCCAGCAAGGCAAACAATATGTGATATACATGTTATTGATGTGTACTTGACTAGTACTCGCAGTAGCACCTGGGTATTTGATACTGGACCGGTTGCTAATATATGTAACTCAATTCAGGTACTGAGGAACAAGCGATAGCTAGCAAGGGATGAGGTCATGATGCGTGTCGGCAATGGATCAAGAGTTGATGTGATCGCCGTCGGAACGCTGCCTCTCCATATGCCGTTGGGTTTAGTGATAAATCTAAATAATTGTTATTTGGTGCCTACACTGAGCATGAACATTGTATCCGCATCGTGTTTGATGCGAAGTGGTTATTCATTTAAGTCTGAAAACAATGGTTGTTCAATTTATATGAATGGTACCTTTTATGGTCATGCACCTGTGATGAATGATTTATTTCTATTGGATCTCGATAATAGTATTACGCATATTCATAATTTTGATGCTAAAAGGATTAAACTTGATGATGATAGATCTGCATATATGTGGCACTATCGTCTAGGTCATATTGGCGTTAAACGCATGAAGAAACTCCATTCTGATGGACTTTTGGAATCACTTGATTTCGAATTATTTGATACATTTGAGCCATGCCTTATGGGTAAGATGACTAGAATGTTGTTTTCCGGTTCGATGGAATGGGCGACAGATTTATTGGAAATCATACATACTGATGTATGTCATCCAATGAGTGTGTCAACGCATGGTGGATATCGTTATTTTGTTACTTTCATAGATGATTTGAGTAGATACGGGTATATCTATTTAATGAAACACAAGTTTAAAACCTTTGAAAAGTTCAAGGAATTTCAGAATGAAGTGGAAAATCATTGTAATAGAAAGATCAAATTTCTGCGGTCCGACTGTGGAGGAGAGTATCTTAGTTACGAGTTTAGTGCACATATGAAAGATTGTGGAATAGCTTTACAACTCACGCCTGCCAGAATAACACAACATAATGGTGTGTCGGAACATCATAATCATGCTTTATTGGATATGGTTCGATCTATGATGTCTCTAACTGACTTGCCACTGTCATTTTGGGGTTATACACTAGAAACTGCTGCATTCACTTTAAATCGGGCACCATCTAAATCCGTTGAGACGACATCGTATGAATTGTAGTTTCGAAACAAACCTAAGCTGTCATTTCTTAAAGTTTGGGGATGTGATGTTTATGTGAAGAAACTTCAGCCTGATAAACTCGAACCCAAAGCAGAAAAATGTGTCTTCATAGGATACCCTAATGAAACAATTGGGTATTAGGGACATTAAAACTAAGACAAGATGGAGCTCTCTTAGGCCATTAGCGTCCAGAGCCATTAGTTTTCAGGATCTAACCATTCCTGGTCGTCCGATCCCACGTGGGCTGGATGTCCCAAGGGGACGCTCCTCTGGGAAACAAATCTGAGACAAGATGGCGCTCTCTTAGGCCATTAGCATCCAGAGCCGTTCGTTTTTTGGATCTAGCCATTCCTGGCCGTCCGATCCCACGTGGGCTGGATGTCCCTAGGGGACTTTCCTCTCGGAAACAAATCAAAGACGTGTAGTTGATTTGGGCATGTACAAAGCCCACACAGTGTGCATGCTCTCTCTACCAGTGAATTGTTCGCCTCCTCCGTCCGTTTTTAGGATCTAGCCATTCCTGGCCGTCCAATCCCATGTGGGCTGGATGTCCCTTGGGGTCGCTCCTCTGGGAAACAAATCTGATACAAGATGGAGCTCTCTCAGGCCATTAGCGTCCAGAGCCGTTTGTTTTCAGGATCTAGCCATTCCTGGCCGTCCGATCCCACGTGGGCTAGATGTCCCTAGGAGAAGCTCCTCTGGGAAACAAATCGAAGATGTGTAGTCGATTTGGGCCTGTACAAAGCCCACATAGTGTGCATGCTCTCTCTACCGGTGAATTGTTCGCCTCCTCCTCTTGTTTGACTCACACCACACCCCGGCGAGCCGCCCCTTGATCGTGACGGCTTCCCGGGCAGAGGGAGTGTCGACGAAGGAGCGTCATGACGATGGGGTTGCGCAGGCAACACACATGCATCGACGAAGGAGTACTAAAGTTCCTGCTCCCCGACCCATCATCTGCGGCCGCTTCCTCAAGTCCGTCCTCTACAAGCACGACAAAGGTCTCCTCCTCCTCTACAAGCATGTTCGCTTTCAATTTGTGCCGGCTGAGAAGGAATAATCGAGTCGTGTGATCAATTATCTGCTTCTTTTCTATGTCTCATAGGAGCATGGGCGGAACCTATAGGCAAAGACCATGGCGGTGGAGCGTCATCATCTCAATACTGACTTTTTTGTTCTATATTTCGGAGATTCTTTGTCTAGAACGCTTCAGCTGAAGGGTCAGATTAATGGGGTCAAAGGGAACCCATGGAGTGATGGAGATCTAGATTAATCACTCCAAAATGTTTGGACTTGAATATATTAATTGTAATGCGCAAGGCATGGGGCTTTCTCTTGGTTCCATTTCCTAGTTGGATCTTGGTATTTGTTACTACAAGACAAGTAAAACTTGATTTCTCTTCAGTTAATTTTTGGCTAAGAACATCAATTATAGATTCACGTTGTATAGAGGTTGTGTCCCTTGGACAACATAGTCCTGATATAAACATAATAAAACCTTTTATTAGCACCTGACCTCTTGCTTGGTTTACAACCACGACTACCATGATTAACAAATATTGTTAGGCATTTCCATACAACACGGAAATTATCATTTGCCATTTAGACTTGTTAAATGCAAACCCTTCCAAGTACTGGCTGAACAGGCTCTAACCTATTCTACTTTGGCATTTGCTGCTAATAGTCACAGGGCTAACATTTTTCATTCTTCACTTTTGATATCTCTCAGCTATATAAACTGGGATAGATTTCTCAAAAATAATAAGCACTTGGTTGTGATAGCGAGTTTGAATGGGTAGCACCAATAAGAAGATATAGAAGAACTAGCCTCCAAGATTTCCCCAAACAATTTGACCAGAACCAGTATCCAACACTTGGATTGATAGCACCTGTAGAAATCTGAGAGATAAAAAACATCATCAAGTAGAAGGAATCGGAACAAATTAGAAACACCTATGTCACATGAAATTCTATGAGGAGAAAATTGGCACCAAATGTGAAGAAAGAACGGCAATCTGCAGAAGCAACATGTGTATGGAGACATCACAATGGACACTACTTATGCAGTGGCATGAACTTAAGGAGGTGTGGATGCGGTGACATAGTACGCACGTCCACCATCGGTAGCGACGAGTGGTGCACGTCGTGTATTAGTATTTTGGTGCGAGGCTTCTTTGTCCATGTTAAGTAAGAGAAAGTTGTTGAGTTTTTAAATCATCATATCACTTCACAGATTAGTTACTATACCTAGCACATATGTCTGTAGTCAGTAATCTTATGCGATATTAGCTTCAGTTGATCTACTATTGTTTCATGCTTGATGTATTTGCTATTACTCTATGAAAGAATAAACGGTTACTATTGGATAATTTGTGTTCTCTTCATCACTTTATAGATCAGCTGCTAATGGATTCTCTGTGTTCCAAACATGGACAATATGCTGGGTTTATTTTAGTTCCAAGCACTGGCAGGAGATGACAAATGGTGCAGATTATGCACTACAGTGTTTGTTTCTTTGTTAGCTAAACATGTGGTTTACTTAGAGATCAATTCTTGTATGCATGAGCGTTTTTAGATTTAAGGAATTCTCGTGTAGATTAAAATTGGTGGATGGTTGAAACTGATCACGAGGTGTCTGATCCAGCAAGATTATTTCACGTTCTTAACATTACACATCACGAAGTTGGAGTATGCCCATAAACGTTAATTCCTCATGCTAAAGTTGGCGAAATCACTTTTTATGTTTTGCAGTTTGGACTAATGTTGAGGACCATGAAGCTTTCAGTCGTGTTGTATGTGTTGTGAACAAGAATTTCGTCACCTCCAACCCATTATTCGTAAGTCACACAGACATCATTAGAGTACAGTATGACGGACATGTTCCACCTACATATCCAAAAGAAATATTGCTGCGGCACTTGGAACTCAACCACAAAACTCATTACTTGTGTTTTGACAGTGAAATCGGAACACAAGTTTTGTCAGATTCCCAAATTCATTACTCCCTCTAATCCAAATTAATTGACTTGGATTTGTCTATATTTGGATGTACATAAATTCAATCCAATTATGTTGGATTGGAGGAGTATATAAATTCTAAATATATATGAGTGTAAGGCTTAATCCCGGTGTCTTCTTTTTACAAAATTTTGAAAAATGCCATTCCTTTTGTGATGTAATGAAATATATACCATAACCCTTCTATGATATGACATTCGACACTTTGAGTCTTTAACGGCTACATCATATCTCATTAAGGAGAAAGAAATGCACCAGCCTGCTAAATTTTCATTTACACAATGACAGAAGCAACCACAAGGTATAAAATGAATGAACAATGCCGAGAAGAAAGTAGCAGCCATTCCTGACCATCTATTCTCCTATTGGAAGGGCGCAGCAACACGCGCCTACATGATCTAGTTACTTCTATCATGGATCTGAGGGCAAGGTTTTTGTTGCCAAGAATGGATCCTTTCTAGAGAAAGAGTTTCTCACGAAGGGTGTGAGTAGTCGGAAGGTTGAACTCGAAGAGGTTATTGAACCTTCTCTTCATGAAATGGCAAGTGGCGCGACACCGGAAATTGGTCTGGAGTTGACTTCACCGAATGAAGTGGGAACTAATGATAATGGTCATGAAACCCCGAAAGAGGACACTAGCAAACCTCGCAGGTCAGGCAAGACAAGTACAGTTCCTGAACTATACGGAAATCCTGTTATGAATTTGATGGTTGATGAAATAGATGACCCTGCGATGTATGAAGAAGCGATGATGAGCCCTGATTCCAAAAAATGGCTAGAAGCCATGAAATCCAGGATGGAATCCATGTACAAAAACCAGGTTTGGACCTTGGTGGACTTAGCTCACGACCGAAAGGCTGTTGAGAATAAATGGATTTTCAAAAGAAAAACTAATGTTGATGGTAATGTGATCATCTATAAAGCTCGACTTGCAACAAAGGGGTTTAGACAAATTCAAGGAGTTGACTACGATGAGGCATTCTCGCCATAGCGATGCTAAAGTTGGTTAGGATTATGTTAGCAATTGCTGCATATTTTGATTATGAGATATGTCAGATGGATGTCAAAACTACGTTCCTCAATGGTAATATTGAAGAAGAGTTTTATATGATACAACCTAAGGGTTTTGTCAATCCTAAGGATGCTGACAAGGTATGTAAGCTTCAGCGATCCATCTATGGACTAAAGCAAGCATCCCGGAGTTGGAATCTCCTCTTTGATGAGGTGATCAAAGAGTTTGTATTTGTCCAAACTTATGGTGAGGCTTGTATTTATAATAAAGTGAGTGGGAGCAATGTGGCATATTTGATATTATATGTGGATGACATATTACTGATTGGAAATTATATAGATCTTTTAAAAAGTGTTGAACGTTATCTAAACAGAATTTTTTTGATGAAGGACCTTGGTGAAGCATCATATATATTAGGCATTAAGATCTATAGAGATAGATCAAGGTGCCTAATAGCACTATCATAGAGTACATACCTTGATAAGATTTTAAAGAAGTTTAAAATGGACAAAAGTAAGAAGGGGTTCTTACCTATGTTGCAAGGCAAGACATTGAGTAAGACTCAAAGTCCAGCAACGACAGAAGAAAGAGAGATAATGGATAAAATCCCCTATGCTTTAGCCATATGCTCTATAATGCACGCCCTGCTATGTACAAGACGGGATGTGGCACATGCTATTAGTTTGACTAGTAGGTACCAACTGATCTGTGTTCGAACATCGATGTTGGTCAAGAATATCCTTAAGTACTTAAGAAGAACTAAGGGAATGTTTCTTGTATACGGAGGTGAAGAAGAGTTCGCTAATTGTTATATCAATGCTAGATTTGGCACCAATCCAGATGACTCTAAGTCTCAATCCAGAGACGTATTTCTCATGAACGGAGCAGCAGTTAGTTGGAGGAGCTCCAAACAACCTATGGTGACAAGATCGACAACGGAGGAGGAATATATTGCTGTTTCAGAAGCAGCGCCGAAAGCGGTTTGGATGAAGGAGTTCATAACCGAACTAGGTGTGGTTCCTAGTGCGTTGGACCTAATGGTGATATATTGTGACAAAAATGGAGCCATAGCCAACGCCAAGGAACCAAGGTCTCACAATAATTCCAAGCATATTAAGCGTCAGTTTCACTCCATCCGCGAGCATGTCAAGGATGGAGATATAAAGATTTGTAAAATACACATGGATCTCAATGTAGCAGATCCATTGACTAAAGTTCTCCCTAGGAAAAAACATGATCAACACCAGAACTCGATGGGTGTTAAATTTATCACTATGTAAACTAGATTATTGTCTATAGTGCAAGTGGGAGACTAAAGGGAATATTCCCGAGAGGCAATAATAAAGTTGTTATTATATGTATTCCAAGTATATGATAGATGTTTATTTTGCATGCTATAATTGTATTAATACGGAAATATTAATACATGTGTGTTTAATTAACAAATAGAAAGTTTCTAGTTATGCCTCACCACCTCCCTGCTCCTGCCTCCCTGCATCTGTTGAAGCTCCCAGGATCTCCAGTAACAGGGTGTGCGTGCTTCCACTTTATAATTTGTGTCTATGCCATTTGCATGTGGAAGAATCCACGTAGATTACGTTTAAACAAACCACCAAAGTCAGATTACCACCATCATCAGACAAAAGGAAGTAATGAAGGGCTAAGACAAAATAACGGACGACCAATTTTTTCTCCCAGGTCTTCGAGACCACTAGTTTAGACCGCTTGGTCAACAAGTACTATTATTACAATTAAAAAAGTATAGAGCTCTATCTAAATATAACTAGTTATCACACATCTCCTTGATCTTCCTAATCATAGCCCGATGCACATCTTCCAGCGAGCGCAAGGATTGAATCGTCTACGCCATGCTTTTAGCATGTTCCTTGTACAAATTCAATTGTTTCTCTACATTTATCCTCATGAACTTGTCAATACCCGTTGTTGTGAAATACAGGACTTTGGCCTGGTGAAGTTCAATTCTTGCTTGAGTCAGTTCTTGCTCTACTTTAGCCTTCAAAGCCAATGCTACGTCCCTCTCCTCCGTGACTTTGCTAACCTTGTCTTGCACCCTCTTGAGATCTCGGTGAAGTTTGGTTGTGTCACCATGACCAAATAACTTCATATGAGCACTCTCAAGAATTGATCTGAGTATGGGTTCTTTCAACTCAACAGCCATATCCCATAGTTTGTCCAGCATTTTCTGCATCGATTTGGGCCACTCTAGATCTACCCATTTGACAACACCGCACTTCTGCGTGGCAACATTGCACCCTGTCCTTGACACCCTAAAAACCTCCTGCCTGCATTGCATCCTTCGAACGCTACAAATTTAGCAAGCACATCTCCATGTTCACATAGTGGATGACTGTCTCCCTCCGCTAAACCATGATAGTTGTAGTCGTATAACGTCTGATTGGCCTAACACATCATACGTGCATGAGTAATCAGAGTAGATCTAGCTCAAAATATATAAATGGCCATAGATGTTAGAGGTGAGATGAATTACATCGAAATCATTGTCGCTATCATCACGACGTGTTTCCTCACCATCTCCCCTTGAACCCATGGCTAAAGGGGGGTGGGGGACTAGGGTGGCTACAGGATATATCGCTGGACGCGCCGTCGGCTTGCGACTATGGCAATATGGAAGAGAAGTGGGGAAAGTGGTTTCAAGGAGAAGGAAGAGAAGTATGGGGAGGAAGAGAAGTAAACGGAACGTGACACTGGCAGGTGAGCCCACGAAACACGTGACACTAGCAAGTGGGAGCGCGTGGTATTTCTAGTTTGTCTAGACCAAGCGAACAGTAAGCGTGGCCAATCATGTCACTGAACAACCTACTCGTAGATCACTCATATGAAGAACCATCCCAATCGTCCAGGTGCCCCGATCGAACGGTCTGTAACAATCAGGATGCAGAATAAAGTGTCTCGGGGTGTGCCTTCTAGAAGACTCGATCTAACAGCCACCATTGGGCACAAAGGTTACGATCAAACCTTGCATGTGTTCTTTGCCATGGGGTGATGGAACGTCTTGCAAACTGGTGTTCCACTTCATGTTGCTAGGGTTCCTGGACATGGTTGGACACATGCTAGAGTGACATTTCATGTGTTCTTTTCCAAAACGCACTGATCTACATGGCCAGCCACACACATCCAAGTGGGTATGGTGATGTAACATCTTTCAAGCTAGTGCTCCGCTACATGTGGCAGTTGAGTCCTAGAATGTTGCTAAAGTTCCGGGACATGGTTGGCCACACGTTGGAGTGACATTGCATGTGTTATTTTTAGAACCACAATAATCCACATGGCCAGACACACACATCCAAGTGGGTGTGGTGATGTAACATCTTTCAAACTCGTGCTCCACTTCATGTGGCAGTTGAATCCACTACATGTTGCTAGGGTTCCTAGACATGGTTGGACACATGCTAGAGTGACAATGCACGTGTTTTTTTCCAAACCACAATGATCCACATGGCCAGCGCCAGACATCCAAGTGGGTGTGGTGATGCAACATCTTTCAAACTGGTGCTCCACTACAAGTGGCAGTTGAATTCACAACATGTTGCTAGGGTTCCTAGACATGGTTGGACACATTCTAGAGTGACAATTTATATGTTCTTTTCCAAACCACAATGATCCACATGGCTAGCCACACACATCCAAGTGGGTGTGGTGATGCAACATCTTTCATAATGATGCTCTACTACATGTGGCAGTTGAATCCACTTTATGTTGCTAGGGTTCCTAGACATGGTTGGACACATGCTGGAGTGACACTGCATGTGTTATTTTCTAAATCAAAATTATCCACATGGCCAGTCACACACATCCAAGTGGGTGTGGTGATGCAACATCTTTCAAACTGGTCCTCCACTCCATGTGGCAGTTGAATCAACTACATGTTACTAGGGTTCCTAGATATGGTTGGACACATGCTGGAGTGACATTGCATGTGTTCTTTTCCAAACCATAATGATCCACATGGCCACACACACACATCCAAGTGTGTGTGGTGATGCAACATCTTTCAAACTAGTGCTCCACTGCATGTGGCAGTTGAATCCCAGCATGTTGCTAGGGTTCCTCGACATGGTTGGACACATGCTGGAGTCAAATTGCATATGTTCTTTTCCAAACCACAATGATCCACATGGTCAGCCACACACATCCAAGTGGGTGTGGTGGTTCAACATATTTCAAACTAGTGCTCCACTTCATGTGGCAGATGAATCCCAGCATGTTGCTAGGATTCCTGGACATGGTTGGGCACTTGATGGACTAACGTTACATGTGTTCTTTTCAAAACCACAATGATCCACATGGCCAGCCACACACATCCAGGTGGGTGTGGTGATGCGACATCTTTCAAACTAGTGCTCCACTGCATGTGGCAGTTGAATCCCAGCATGTTGCTAGGGTTCACATGGTTGGACACATGCTGAAGTGACAATGCATGTGTTCTTTTCCAAACCATAATGTCCACATGGCCAGCGCCAGACATCCAAGTGGGTGTGGTGATGCAACATCTTTCAAACTGGTGCTCCACTACAAGTGGCAGTTGAATTCACAGCATGTTGCTAGGGTTCCTAGACATGGTTGAACACATGCTGGAGTGACAATTTATGTGTTCTTTTCCAAACCACAATGATCCACATGGCTAGCCACACACATCCAAGTGGGTGTGGTGATGCAACATCTTTCATAATGATGCTCTACTACATGTGGAAGTTGAATCCACTTTATGTTGCTAGGGTTCCTAGACATGGTTGGACACATGCTGGAGTGACATTGCATGTGTTATTTTCTAAACCACAATTATCCACATGGCCAGTTACACACATCCAAGTGGCTGTGGTGATGCAACATCTTTCAAACTGGTCCTCCACTCCATGTGGCAGTTGAATCCACTGCATGTTGCTAGGGTTCCTAGACATGGTTGGACACATGTTGGAGTGACATTGCATGTGTTATTTTCCAAACCATAATGATCCACATGGCCACACACACACATCCAAGTGTGTGTGGTGATGCAACATCTTTCAAACTAGTGCTCCACTGCATGTGGCAGTTGAATCCTAGCATGTTGATAGGGTTCCTGTACATGGTTGGACACATGATGGAGTGAAATTGCATGTGTTATTTTCCAAACCACAATGATCCACATGGCTAGCCACACACATCCAAGTGGGTTTGGTGATGCAACATATTTCAAACTAGTGCTCCACTTCATGTGGCAGTTGAATCCTAGCATGTTGCTAGGATTCCTAGACATGGTTGGGCAGATGATGGACTGACGTTACATGTGTTCTTTTCAAAACCACAATGATCCACATGGCTAGCTACACACATCCAAGTGGGTGTGGTGATGCAATATTTTTCGATGTGGTGCTCCACTACATGTGGCAGTTGAATCCACTATTGCTAGGGTTCTTGGACATGGTTGGACACATGCTGGAGTGAGAATGAATGTGTTCTTTTCCAACCTACAATGATCTACATGGCCATCCACACACGTCGAAGTGGGTGTGGTGATGCAACGTCGTTCAAACTGGTGCTCCCCTTCATATGGTAGTTGAATCCTAGCATGTTTCTAGGGTTCCTAGACATGGTTGGACACATGCTAGAGTGACATTGCATGTGTTCTTTTCCAAACCAGAATGATCCACATGGCCACACAGACACATCCAGGTGGGTGTGGTGATTCAACATCTTTCAAAATGGTGCTCCACTGCATGTGGTAGTTAAATCCTAGCAAGTTGCCAGGGTTCCTAAACATGGTTGGACACATGCTGGAGCAACATTGCATGTGTTATTTTCCAAACCACAATGATCCACAAGGCTGGCCACACACATCCAAGTGAGTGTGGTGATGCAAAACCTTTCAAACTGGTGCTCCACCGCATGTGGCAGTTGAATACCAACATGTTTCTAGGGTTCCTAGACATGGTTGGACACATGCTGGAGTGACATTGCATGTGTTCATTTCATAACGACAATGATCCACATGGCCAAAGACACATCCAAGTGGGTGTGGTGATGCAACATCTTTCAAACTGGTGCTCCACTACATGTGGCATTTGAATCCTAGCATGTTGCTAGGGTTCCTGGACATGGTTGGACATATGCTGGAGTGACATTGCATATGTTCTTTTCCAAACCACAATGATCCACATGGCCACACAAACACATCCAAGTGGGTGTGGTGATGCAACATCTTTCAAACTGGTGATCCACTACATGTGGCACTTGAATCCCAACATGTTTCTAGAGTTCCTAGACATGGTTGGACACATGCTTGATTGACATTTCATGTGTTCTTTTCCAAACCACAATGATCCACATGGCCATACACACACATCCAAGTGGGTGTGGTGATGCAACATCTTTCAAACCGGTGCTCCACTTCATATGGCAGTTGAATACAAGCATGTTGCTAGGGTTCACGTACATGGTTAGACACATGCTAGAGTGAAATTCATTGTGTTCTTTCGCAAACCATAATGATCCACATGGCCACACACACACACACATCAAAGTGGATGTGGTGATGCAACATCTTTCAAACTGGCGCTCCCCTGCTTGTGGAAGTTGAATCCACTACATGTTGCTAGGCTTCCTCGACATGGCTGGACACATGCTAGAGTGACATTGCATGTGTTTTTTTGTAAACCACAATGATCCACATGGCCACACACACACATCCAAGTGGGTGTGGTGATGGAACATCTTTCAAACTGGTTCTCCACTGCATGTGGTAGTTGAATCCACTACATGTTACTAGGGTTCCTCGACATGGTTGGAGACATGCTAGAGTGACATTGCATGTGTTCATTTCCAAACCACAATGATCCACATGGCCAGCCACACACATCTAAGTGGGTGTGGTGATGCAACATCTTTCAAACGGGTGCTCCACTGCATGTGGCAGTTGAATCCCATCATGTTGCTAGGTTCCTGGACATGGTGGGACACATGCTGGGGTGACATTGCATGTGTTCTTTTCCAAACCACAATGATACACATGCCACACACACACGCACATCCAAGTGGGTGTGGTGATGCAACATCTTTTAAACTGGTGCTCCACTTCACGTGGCAATTGAATTCCACCATGTTTCTAGGGTTCCTAGACATAGTTGGACACATGCTGGAGTGACATTGCATGTGTTATTTTCCAAACTACATTAATCCACATGGTCACACACACACACACATCCAAGTGGGTGTGGTGATGCAACATCTTTCAAACTGGTCCTCCACTCCATGTGGCAATTGAATCCACTACATGGTTCCAGGGTTCCTAGACATGGTTGGACACATGCTGCAGTGACATTGCATGTGTTCTTTTCCAAACAATAATGATCCACATGGCCACACACACACATCCACGTGTGTGTGGTGATGCAACATGTTTCAAACTAGTGCTCCACTGCATGTGGCAGTTGAATCCCAGCATGTTGCTAGGGTTCCTGGACATGCTTGGACACATGCTAGAATGAAATTGCATGTGTTCTTTTCCAAACCACAATGATCCACATGTCCAGCCACACACATCCAAGTGGGTGTGGTGATGCAACATATTTCAATCTAGTGCTCCACTTCATGTGGCAGTTGAATCCCAACATGTTGCTAGGATTCCTAGACATGGTTGGGCAAATGATGGACTGACGTTACATGTGTTCTTTTCAAAACCACAATGATCCACATGGCCTGCCACACACATCCAAGTGGGAGTGGTGATGCAACATTTTTCAAAGTGGTGCTCCACTACATGTGGCAGTTGAATCCACTATTGCTAGGGTTCCTGGACATGGTTGGACACATGCTGGAGTGAGAATGAATGTGTTCTTTTCCAACCCACAATGATCCACATGGCCAGCCACACACATCGAAGTGGGTGTGGTGATGGAACATCATTCAAACTGGTGCTCCACTTCATGTGGTAGTTGAATCCTAGCATGTTTCTAGGGTTCCTGGACATGGTTGGACACATGTTAGAGTGACATTGCATGTGTTCTTTTCCAAACCACAATGATCCACATGGCCACACACACACACATCCAGGTGGGTGTGGTGATTCAACATCTTTCAAAATGGTGCTCCACTACATGTGGTAGTTGAATCCTAGCAAGTTGCCAGGGTTCCTAGACATGGTTGGACACATGCTGGAGCAACATTGCATGTGTTCTTTTCCAAACCACAATGATCCACAAGGCCGGCCACACACATCCAAGTAAGTGTGGTGATGCAAAATCTTTCAAACTAGTGCACCACCACATGTGGCAGTTGAATCCCAGCATGTTTCTAGGGTTCCCAGACATGGTTGGACACATGCTGGAGTGACATTGCATGTGTTCATTTCAACACCACAATGATCCACATGGCCACAGACACATCCAAGTGGGTGTGGTGATGCAACATCTTTCAAACTGGTGCTCCACTGCATGTGGCATTTGAATCCTAGCATGTTGCTAGGGTTCCTAGACATGGTTGGACACATGCTGGAGTGACATTGCATGTGTTATTTTCCAAACCACAATGATCCACATGGCCACACACACACATCCAAGTGGGTGTGGTGATGCAACATCTTTCAAACTGGTGCTCCACTGCATGTGGCACTTGAATCCTAGCATGTTTCTAGAGTTCCTAGACATGGTTGGACACATGCTTGATTGACATTGCATGTGTTGTTTTCCAAACCACAATGATCCACATGGCCATACACACACATCCAAGTGGGTGTGGTGATGCAACATCTTTCAAACTGGTGCTCCACTTCATATGGCAGTTGAATCCCAGCATGTTGCTAGGGTTCGTGTACATGGTTGGAGACATGCTAGAGTGACATACACTGTGTTCTTTCGCAAACCGTAATGATCCACATGGCCACATACACACACTTCAAAATGGGTGTGGTGATGCAACATCTTTCAAACTAGTGCTCCCTGATACATTGCAAATGTATCTATAATTTTTGATGTTCCATGCTTGGTTTTATCTACTTTCTTGTGTTTTGTCCACACTTTTGAGTATTTTTCATATGATTTCTTGGACTAACCTATTAGAAAGAGCCATAGTGCCAGCTGCCTGTTTTCTGCTGTTTTTGGTTCCAGGAATGTCAGAAAATGAATATTCTCGGAATTGGACGGGACAAAAGCCAAAGTGCCTATTTTTTCGGAAGACATCTGATGCCAGAATACGAGACGAAGAAGAGCTGGGGGCTGGCCACACCACCTGGCCGCGCGGCTAGGCTTGGCCCGCGCTAGGGGGTGGTCTAGCCAACCCCAACACCCCCTCGGCCTCTCCTTCCACCTATATATTTCCCTCGGGACGAAAACCCTAAGTACCCTATCAAAAATCCACGAAAGAGTCTGTAGCCGCCGTCATCTCCATCCCTAGATCGAGAGGGATCTGAAGCTCTTCCCGGCACCCTGCCAGAGACGGGAATTCACCCTAGAGGCCTTCTTCATCATCATGCAAGCCTCCGGTGTGATGCGTGAGTAGTTCATCTCTGGACTACGGGTCCATGTAGTAGCTAGATGGCTGGTTCTCCTCCTTTGTGCTTTCATGTTTAGATCTTGTGAGCTCCGTTCATGATCAAGATC
The DNA here is from genome assembly GCA_023614405.1 of Avena insularis. Taxonomy (NCBI): domain Eukaryota; kingdom Viridiplantae; phylum Streptophyta; class Magnoliopsida; order Poales; family Poaceae; genus Avena; species Avena insularis. Next base: position 512,994,979 of record CM042690.1, read on the forward strand.
ATCTATTTGTAATTCTGCATGTTGTGTTTGCGGGGATCCGATGGATACTGAGATGCTATTTCAGATTGATTATTGATTCTATCATGTCTTTGTTATTTATGATCTTGCATGCTTTCCGTTGTTAGTAGCTATCTTGTCCAAGTAGATGCTAGCAACTCCAACAGTTAGTATTTATGCTCGATAGTGGGTTCATGCCTCTGGTAATATAGGGAAGTGACAGAAATCTCTAAGGTACTAGATGTGCTGTTGCTATTAGGGACAAAACAACAATACTTTGTTCATAGAACAATCGTATTGTTTACATTACACGCAATTCGTAAAGCAATAATCTGTTGCTTGCAACTTAATACTGGAGGGGGTTCGGATGATAACCTGAAGGTGGATTATTAGTCATAGATGCAGTTGGATGGCGGTCTATGTATAATGTTTTAATGCCCAATCAAGTTCCAAAGGAGTCAAGATGATTAGTATATGCATGTATTGCTTTCTCAATGTTTGTCAATTGCCCCGCTATAATTTGTTCACCCAGCATGTTATCTATCTTAAGGAGAGCCACCTCTAGTGAACTATGGATCCAGTCCTTTCTTTTACATACAATCTACAAACTGTTTACTGCTTTGTGTTTACTTTCTACAAACTATTACTTCCTTCCATTCGATACGTTTAATCCTTTGTTTTCAGCAAAACCAGTGAGATTGACAACCACATCACAAGTTGGGGGCAAAGTTCTGTGGTTGTGTTGTGCAGGTCTCCATGTTGCTACTAGCACCGGTGGTGCACCCTGTGAAGGCTCAGCTAGCAACACCTTTGGGGTGTTTCCTTGCTCCTACTGGTTCGATTAAACCTTGGTCTCATAACAGAGGGAAACTTGTTGCTGTGCTCATCATACCTTCCTCTTGGGGTTCCCCAACAAGCTCATCAATCACGAGCCATCAAGCACTTTTCTGGCGCCGTTGCTGGGGAGTCAAGGACATCTTCACAAGGGGAGTCCCTCATAACCAATCTCTTTACTTTGTTATTTTTGTTTTGCTTAGTTTACTTTTGCTTTGTTTGCTTGTTTCTTTATCAAAAACACAAAAAATTAGTTCCTACTATAGTTGGTATTTTTGTTGGTCTGTTATTGTCTTGCTTTATCATGCTTACTATCAATGGTTGGTTTCTTTGAAACTGAATTTAATTGGCAAGGTGGGTTCACGGAAGAACAAAAATATTATTATAAGGAACACCGCCTATCACAAAAAGGGAAACTCTTATGGGAACAAATTGATAAATTGAATACCATTGCTAGAAACGTGTGCTCTACTTATAATGTTACTTATTGCGTTGATAAATCTTGTTGCTGTAGGAGGTATAAACACCTCCCTTTTCAATGTGAGTATAATGATAATGTTACCATATCTTCTTATGTTAAAGGAAATTATGACTTTTATGATGTGGAACAAATTGAAGAATTTATTGCTTAGAAGGGTGCATTTGAACTTGCTAGTTTGCTTGAAAATACTGATGATGCACCTTATAAATATGAGGTTTATGATATACTTCAATTTTTCTTTGATAATTACAAGGAAGAGAATGGCTATATTCTTGAATATCTTAATAGATGCTTTGCACCAGCGGAAGAGACTAATGCCTTGCAGGAGCCTATGGAAGAAGAAATTGCTGAAACTAGAAGCTCATTGGATGAAAAAGAGGAGGAGAGTGATGATCAAGAGGAGGAAGAATGGATCTACCCATGCCTACCTTCTAGAGAGTAACTCTTTACCCCTTACAATATTTGATTGTCCCCCATGCTTACTAAAGGAGGATGAATGTTATGTTCTTGAGGATTCTTTTGAAAATGTTTACAATAAAGCTCTAGTGCTTGTAGATCATGAAAAGCATGCTTTATGTGATAGTTATATTGTTGAGTTTATTCATGAGACTACTGAAAATTATTATGAGAGAGGAAAATATGGTTGTAGAAGTTCTCATGGTAGTGAAACACCTCTCTATGTGCTGAAAGTTTTGAAGTTACTCTGGTTTTATCTTCCTATGCCTTTCACTTTGTTCTTTGTGAATTTATTTGCATACAAGATTCCTATGCATAGGAAGAGGGTTAGACTTAAATGTGTTTTGAATTTGCTTCTTGATGCTCTCTTTTACTTCAATTCATATTTCCTATGTGAGCATCTTCTCAAACTATCATGCCTAACTTAAAGGCGTTAAAGAAAAGTACTTATTGGGAGATAACCCAAAAGTTTTAGATGAGTCTTGGAAGTTATTACTTCAGTAATAACCGCTCCTTATCCTTTTTATTTGCTTTTTGTGCCAATAGTAACCTCTAATGAGAGAGAAGTAATGATTGGGAAAGTTGCTGTGCTGAAACAGATTTCTATACTTCACCGTAAAAATTCATGTAAAATCTCTGAACGTCTTTTTGAGGCGTGCATTTTTGTTCTTCTGCCCCAGGTTGTTAACTAACTTTTTTTAGTTCAACACTTTTTTATTTGAGCAACAGAAGGTCTTCGAAAAAGTTCGTCTTTACCTGCTGGTCTGTTTTGGCAGATTTCTGTCATTTTCTGCATTTACTTCTTGTTGGTTCCTTTTTGAGTTCTTTTGGGGAATTGAGATTTTTGAGGGAAGTGCTTCAGTAGCTAGTGTTCTAATGGAAGTTTATTGGTGTTAGAACTGAACCTTAAGACCTATTATCTTGAGTGCACTAATGTTGCTAATAAAGATTGTGTGAAGTTTTGTATAAAGGAAAAATTTCAGGTGTATGGAAGGAAATGAGTAATGAGATGAAGGATGGACTAAAGCTCAAGCTTGGGGATGCCACACGTGTAACCCCAAGAAATATCCAAGAAGTACAAGCGTCAAAGCTTGGGGATGCCCAAGGCATCCCCCTCTTCATCAATAAAAATCCCAGGTTTCTTCCAAACGCTTCATATTTATTTTTTCATGCACAGTTGTGTTGTTCTTGGAGCGTCTTATTTTTTGTTTTTGTTTTGATTTTTCGTTTGCTTGGTTTGTTTAGTTTTCTGAATAAATTGGTTGGACCCCCTCTTTCATACATTGGTTTTCAAATAGTTTGGTTTGGTTTGGAAAAGAGTAGGAAAGTTCATGCTTAAGTGGTAAATAGAGCTTGTTTTTGACTGTGGCCTATGCTTTGTCATGCCATGCTTGATATTGTTTTGGCTTTATGCTTAGTATTATTTGCTGTAGCATGACTTGTTATAAACAATTTAGATTTGTTAATGTGCCTTGGATGAATCATGCGTTGTTTTAGCATATTAAAGCATAGTATAGTGGTATTCTCCTTTGATGCTTTATTTGGGTTGACTTGGCGCATGCTCACACCATGTTATGACTATCTCAAGTCACCATAGCCTTTATTATCCTTTAGTTTTCAACTTGTAGTATCACTTTATGCTTTGATCAATGATGATTTGTCGCTCTGCATGATTATGGCCATTATTGCTCTCTTAGTTTGTCGCTCCCAGTCTTTTACTAGCCTCCACAACCAAGTATGAGTTCCACTCATGCATCCAACTCCTTAAACCAAGTTATTCCAAAGATTCCACCATACCTACCTACTAGCTTATGCTATTCCAAGTATATTCATGTTTTTGTTTACCTTCTGAATTAAACTTGTTATGAGAAATCTAGTGATTAAGGCTCTCACGAACTTGATGGAACACTTTACTTTTCTTGCCCTTAATAAACTTGAACCATTGGGTCCTTCTTTGTTGCGTATATGCTTGTGCTTTATAAGTTGAAATTATAAGAACCATGTATCATGGGGAACGCTTTCAACATTGCACTTGTACTTTGTACCCCATTGATATCATGTTCTTTTGCTTATGGATCCCGGCGGTGTGAAATAAAAGTGGAACTTGTAAGATCATGGAGTTTGTATGTGTGTTAGAGAAACACCTGGGCCGCTAGCCTAAGCCATGCCTAATCATGGTGGAAACTTGCAGCATCACCATAATGAGCACTCTATGAAGCATCCTCAATAAAAACCTATGCAAATAGCAAATAAAAAGATTGCTGAGATGCTCATTGTCTGCTTGCCTTGTCATTTTGATTATGGGATAGCTCCTGTATCATGTGCAAGGGGTACCCCGTTGGCGGTTCTTTATGATACATATGTACTTACAATGACAAGAGCTTACTTGTGACTAAAGTTGAGTAGCATGAGGTTCGGTCTTCGTAAGTAAGGGGCATGAGATTTCGGTTTATAACTTGTTAAGCATATCCTCTTAGTTGTGTCACTTTAACCTTAATCACTTCAAGATGCTTATGATAGGGGCAATGAGAGCTGAAAGCTATAAGTACCATAATTTTTGGAAGCTCTTTATGAGACTTGAATCCCTGCTTCCTTTTATAAAGGCCTTTCTTCACCATTATATCGAGTCTCCACCTTCTACCTTTATGCACCTACTTTGAGAGCATAGTGGCCATTCTTAGTTCTATGTGCATTGTCCCAAGACTAGTTGATTGATGCATATCTTGATATTGCTTGTTTTAAACTATTTGTATCTAGTCACTCTTATGAACTTTGAAGGTGTCCTATGCATTTATATTTGCTATTCTATGAGGGACAAGCTGAATGCTATTATGCTATGTTTTCTTTATGTGAAACAAACAAACGTCTTGCAAAGCATTGTTATTCATGAATCTTTTGTTTGTGCCTTTTCATGTTGCATCATAGTTTCTTTGTCTTATTGCTAGAACTTTGTCTTTCATGTTATGATTGAAGTACTATGATCCCAGCTTTGAATGTTTTACAGATACTTTGATCAAGTCTTTGATGGTGCATGTCACCTCAAAAATTATTCTTTCTTTTTATCACTTACCTACTCAAGGACGAGCAGGAGTTAAGCTTGGGGATGTTGATACATTGCAAATGTATCTATAATTTTTGATGTTCCATGCTTGGTTTCATCTACTTTCTTGTGTTTTGTCCACACTTTGGAGTACTTTTCATATGATTTCTTGGACAAACCTATTAACCAGAGCCACAGTGCCAGCTGCCTGTTTTCTGCTGTTTTTGGTTCCAGGAAAGTCAGAAAATGAATATTCTCGGAATTGGACGGGACAAAAGCCAAAGTGCCTATTTTTCCGAAAGACATTTGATGCTAGAATACAAGACGGAGAAGAGCTGGGGGCCGGCCACACCACCTGGCCGTGCGGCCAGTCCTGGCCCATGCCAGTTGGTGGTCTGGCCGACCCCAACACCCCCTCGGCCTCTGCTTCCGCCTATATATTGCCCTCGGGATGAAAACCCTAAGTACCCGATCAAAAATCCACGAAAGAGTCTGTAGCCGCCGTCATCTCCATCCCTAGACCGGGAGGGATCTGAAGCTCTTCCCGGCACCCTGCCGGAGAGGGGAATTCACCCTGGAGGCCTTCTTCATCATCATGCAAGCCTCCGGTGTGATGCGTGAGTAGTTCATCTCTGGACTACGGGTCCATGTAGTAGCTAGATGGCTGGTTCTCCTCCTTTGTGCTTTCATGTCTAGATCTTGTGAGCTCCGTTCATGATCAAGATCATCTATTTGTAATTACGCTTGGTGTGTTTACAGGGATCCGATGGATATTGAGATGCTATTTCAGATTGATTATTGATTCTATCATGTCTTTGTTATTTGTGATATTGCATGCTTTCCGTTGTTAGTAGCTATCTTGGCCAAGTAGATGCTAGCAACTCCAAGAGTTATTATTTATGCTCGATAGTGGGTTCATGCCTCTGGTAATCTAGGGAAGTGACTGAAATCTCTAAGGTACTAGATGTGCTATTGCTACTAGGGACAAAACAACAACCCTTTGTTCATAGAACAATCGTATTGTTTACATTACACGCAATTTGTAAAGCAATAATCTGTTGCCTGCAACTTAATACTGGAGGGGGTTCGGATGATAATCTGAAGGTGGATTATTAGTCATAGCTGCAGTTGGATGGCGGTTTATGTATAATGTTGTAATTCCCAATCAAGTTCCAAAGGAGTCAAGATGATTAGTATATGCATGTATTGCTTTCTCGATGTTTGTCAATTGCCCCACTGTAAATTGTTCACCCAGCATGTTATCTATCTTAAGGAGAGCCACCTCTAGTGAACTATGGATCCCAGTCCTTTCTTTTACATACAATCTACAAACTGTTTACTGCTTTGTGTTTACTTTCTGCAAACTATTACTTCCTTCCATTCGATACATTTAATCCTTCGTTTTCAGCAAAACCGGTGAGATTTACAACCTCATCGCGAGTTGGGGGCAAAGTTCTGTGGTCGTGTTGTGCAGGTCTCCATGTTGCTACTAGCATCGGTAGTGTGCCCTGCCAAGGCTCAGCTAGCAACACCTTTGGGGTGTTTCCTTGCTCCTACTGGTTCGATTAAACCTTGGTTTCATAATTGAGGGAAATTTGCGCTGTGCTCATCATACCTTTGTCTTAGGGTTCCCCAACGAGCTCATCAATCACGAGCCATCACTCCCCCGCTTGTGGAAGTTGAATCCACTGCATGTTGCTAGGGTTCCTGGACATGGTTGCACCCATGCTAGAGTGACATTGCATGTGTTGTTTTCCAAACCACAATGATCCACATGGCCACACACACACATCCAACTGGGTGTGGTGATGGAACATCTTTCAAACTGGTTCTCCACTGCATGTGGCAGTTGAATCCACTAAATGTTTCTAGGGTTCCTCGACATGGTTGGAGACATTCTACATGGCCAGCCACACACATCTAAGTGGGTGTGGTGATGCTACATCTTTCAAACGGGTGCTCCACTGCATGTGGCAGTTGAATCCCATCATGTTGCTAGGTTCCTTGACATGGTGGGACACCTGCTGGAGTGACATTGCATATGTTTTTTCCAAACCACAATGATCCACATGGCCACACACACACACATCCAAGTGGGTGTGGTGATGCAACATCTTTTAAACTGGTGCTCCACTTCACGTGGCAATTGAATTCCAGCATGTTTCTAGGGTTCCTAGACATGGTTGAACACATGATGGAGTGACATTGCATGTGTTCTTTTCCAAACTACAATGATCCACATGGTGACACGCACACACACACATCCAAGTGGGTGGGGTTATGCAACATCTTTCAAACTGGTGCTCCACTTCATTTGGCAGTTGAATCCACTACATGTTGCTAGGGTTCCTAGACATGGTTGGACACATGCTAGAGCAACATTACATGTGTTCTTTTCCAAACCACAATGATCCACAAGGCTGGCCACACACATCCAAGTGAGTGTGGTGATGCAAAATCTTTCAAACTGGTGCTCCAACGCATGTGGCAGTTGAATCCCAGCATGTTTCTAGGGTTCCTAGACATGGTTGGACACAAGCTGGAGTGACATTGCATGTGTTCATTTCAAAACCACAATGATCCACATGGCCACAGACACATCCAAGTGGGTGTGATGATGCAACATCTTTCAAACTTGTGCTCCACTGCATGTGGCATTTGAATCCTAGCATGTTGCTAGGGTTCCTGGACATGGTTGGGCACATGCTGGAGTGACATTGCATGTGTTGTTTTCCAAACCACAATGATCCACATGGCCACACACACACATCCAAGTGGGTGTGGTGATGAAACATCTTTCAAACTGGTGCTCCACTGCATGTGGCACTTGAATCCCAGCATGTTTCTAGAGTTCCTAGACATGGTTGGACACATGCTTGATTGACATTGCATGTGTTATTTTCCAAACCACAATGGTCCACATGGCCATACACACACATCCAAGTGGGTGTGGTGATGCAACATCTTTCAAACTAGTCCTCCACTCCATATGGCAGTTGAATCCCAGCATGTTGCTAGGGTTCGTGTACATAGTTGGACACATGCTAGAGTGACATTCATTGTCTTCTTTCGCAAACCATAATGATCCACATGGCCACACACACACACATCAAAATGGGTGTGGTGATGCAACATCTTTCAAACTGGTGCTCCCCCGCTTGTGGAAGTTGAATCCACTGCATGTTTCTAGGGTTCCTGGACATGGTTGGACACATGCTAGAGTGACATTGCATGTGTTGTTTTCCAAACCACAATGATCCACATGGCCACACACACATCCAAGTGGGTGTGGTGATGGAACATCTTTCAAACTAGGTTCTCCACTGCATGTGGCAGTTGAATCCACTACATGTTGCTAGGGTTCCTCGACATGGTTGGAGACATGCTAGAGTAACATTGCATGTGTTCATTTCCAAACCACAATGATCCACATGGCCAGCCAAACACATCTAAGTGGGTGTGTGTAACAACCTCGGACCCTACGCTCTAAGTTCAAGCCTGGATGAACCAAAAGTGGATAAGGATTTTACAGCGGGGGCCTAGGGCCACCCACGTGTAGGCCCGTTGACCGCCCTAACCACTTCCAAGAATATCGGGACAAGAGCAAGCGGCGTAGGCGACAGGCGAAGAGATCAAATACATACACAAGTGAGTATGTATGCAAGCTACCTTACAACAGTTCTCAGAGCCATACCATCTAAAAGAAATAGAAATATTGCAATGCCATACGGCAAGATCCAAATATCCTAGATAGCGATAATAGTTTAGGATAGCTCCTCATACATCAATCATCAGAGTATCAAGCGGAAACGGGATACAAGATCCGAGTACGGATAAGAAGCAAATCGACATAAGATGCCACATAAATAAGCACACTCCGCCCATAGATCTCACGGATCCCCATCCCCGGAATCTCTACACCGAGTGGTCGTTGCCAACATCATCTGTTTCCTCCACCCAGTATCCATCTTGCGAATACACCTGTGTATCTGAATCAAACAATTTATCGTGTGAGACCCTAGGGGTACTCAGCAAGTCTTTATGCCTCTAAAGGGGACATATACCTGGGGTGACGCAATTGCAGCAAAAGATAATAACTAACAAGTCTATAGATACTCGCTAACCATCCGCCTAACCAATGATAGACAGATGTCCGTTAATTAGAAACAACAGTTATGACAGTATAAAGTAACAGATCCACCCTCCTTCTCGCTTGCCAACGAGAAAGCGGACGAACAACCCATCCGTTGGCAGTTTTATTAATCATTCCTTGTGTATTGCACTAATTACTAGTCAGATATGTAGTCAAATTAAAGGCGGTACTTTAGTTATGCTTGTCTATGATCGAGAAACTGTGCTCCAAGTCGTCCATAACCGTGGACACGACTTTCAGAAAGATTTACCCTGCAGGGGTGCACAAATAGCAACACACACTCGATCAACCTCAGAAAAAACCAAATTAAAACCCAATGAGACATTCACGACAAAGCAATCACAGGATTCATAAAATATTTCAGGGGGCCACCCCATTAAGCAACCCGCAACGAAGTTTTCCGGCTCCGAGACGGACCCAAGGTTTGTGTCAATGGCTATAAGCGACTGGGAACCCAAAAGTGTGACTGGGCTTGTCGATACCGCGAAAAAATTCCACGATCCAAAACAGTACAGGTGCTCCACGCACAATCGTAATTGAAGCAATAAAGCATGGCATAAGTACGGGATAATAATAAAGCCCCAAACTACTTTGTGGCCCCAAGAAATAGAAATGAATCAAGCTCTGGCTCAGGAGGGTCCACAGGTCCTCCCGGATGTGGATAGTGCGAATAGTCAAGGAACAGGAATCAAGTACTCGGGGTCCTACGGGGCACAAGCGGACATAAAATCCAAATAACAGATATTGCCCACCGGTGCCTCTTTCATTAGTTATCCCATTACTACTCAGGTTAAGTTGTTTAGGTACCTCGTTATCCAACAGATGCTCACAAACCCTACACATGCAGTTCTACGACTCGCAGGGCTCAAGCAACTCCGTAGTAATGGCTCATAGGATGGAGGAACAAGCTTCAGTGGGTTTTAAAAGTAAAGGCTATGCAATGCTTGGGATTCAGTTTAATTCAATCGCGACTCAATGATGCAAGAATAAGATAGAAGCAATAGGTACTATATGTATGCAAGCATGTGGTAGTGCTTGCCTGGTAGCTCAGTTGAAGCGAGAGATGGATCTGGGTAGTACTCCTGGGATTCCTGATAATTCCCCTGCTCGGCATCTATTCAAAAAGAACCAAACAAACAAGGGCCAATATAAATAAAGTGCGCAAGCATATGAATAAAATGCGACAAGCAACCAAGCATGCCATGATGAATGATGCACAATTTACATGGCAATAATGTAGCATGACATGGGTGAGGTGTGGGGTACAAGAATAAAGCATTTTATTAGATTTTTAGGCATGTTTTGCTCCCATAAACATTGCTGTATAATTAATATTTACATGATGCATGATTCAATTCATGTCATAGAATGCATAGTTAGAACGGGCTCGTCGCGCTGATCGATTTAGACATATTATTTGTCAAATTTGGAATTTTAGATTTAAAGTTATTAATTAATTGAGAAAAGGCATTTAATGGCATTTAAATAATTTCGAAATTTTAAATTGCTCAAAAATTATTTGGATGGCATATTTGAAATCCTCACATTTTTCTGATTCAAAAATATATATTATTTGTATGATTTGGAAATACCAAGTAAAAGATATTAATTTCTTGATTTAACAACATTTATGCACTTTCTGGAATTATCTGTTAATTGCGAAAAAGTGGGAAAATTTTTGTTACCGGATGGAACCCAGATACCCTCACTGGTGGGGCCGTAGTGTGAGACAGGGGAAACGCTTACTGGAACGAACTGGTGATGTGGCAGAGACGAGGCTGACTGGTGGGGCCGTAGTGTCAGCGCGTGGGAACAACAAAAGAAAAAGGCAACCCGGGGTTTCGAACCCAAGACCTCATCGGTCACACCCAACTCGATGGAGAGGACGGAACCACTGTGGTGGAGTTGGGTTGTTGTCAAAAACTTCCTCGCGCGTCAAAAATACCTAGGGACTACGCTGCTAACTCTGAAGAAAACTAGGAACGCGCGAGTCTGAAAAAGACAGCAGAGTTGCGTGTCGATGCGACCTTTCGAGGAAGATCATGGCCACTATACTGCATCAAACCGGCCAAGTGAAACCTTGACTCAAAGAGGGCACAAAGGACATCAGCTGGACGCAAAGAACATGATCGGAGGTGGACTGTGGAGGTTGTGATCTTGCGACGAACACAGCGTTAATCGGCCGACATGAACTCGACAAGACAAGAAGCGACTTCGAGACGACTACGACGAGCGCAGATCGCCAAAAGGGGCGTGTAGCCACTTGATTTGAAGAGGGAGACTGGGGCTATGCGTAGACGGTCTCGGTTTTTCACATGGTCGACCGAGACGACGACACGATTGACCGGAAATAGAGGCTTTGTAAAAGACACCGGCGTGCGCAGCGGCGGTGAGCACGCACGGTAGCGAGGTCGGCGGTGATGCAAGGTGAGGGAGGGAAGACGACCATGTCAGCAGGCAGGAGGACCTCACCAGCGACCTAAAGGTGCAGCGAGTAGGCTCGGAGATGCGTAGATCGACGAGGAGGCAGTGGTTCTTGCGCACCTCCTAGTTTTGAGGTACGGCGGCGAGGTGCTCCTCCGGCGAGGTGGCTGCTCCTCCTCCTCGCTCCCTGCTCCGATCAGCTTCAGCAGGCTAAACGAAGCTTCTGGTCAAGGTGTGCGAGCTACAACAGCCACAGATTGTCGGCGAGGTAGATGACAGGGTCAGGTTTTGGCCATGCCATGGCGTTGTGGCATGGGGGAGAAGAAGGAGGAGTCAAGATCTCGATCAGGCGGTAGGTGGGAGGGTGAGGCAGAGGTGCTAGTTGTTATGCTACTTTATGCACCGGGAGTCAGAGAGGGTCACACACGATCACGTGCTCATGAGGGGGAAGAAAAATAGATCAGGGGATAGGGCTGATCGATGGTTGGCTGGGTGGCACCAGGTGCGGCCGGATGGTTAGCTAGGTTGGTGAATAGCTAGCTTAGGATCTTAGATAGATTATAGAGATAGATGGCCGAAGCACAAAAAAAAATATAGTAAGATAAAAGAAGGCTAAAAAGCTTGATTCCAAATTGGATATGGCAAAGACAGAGAAATAATGTACCCAAGGCCCAAATTCTAGTAGATGAGTTGGATTGCATTTGAACAACTAGTGAAGAAAGAGCAAAGACAAAATATATGCAAAGAACCAAAATATGAATTTAATTGGAGAGTCAAGCCACATCTAGTGTCTATTATTGCATGCTCTAGAGAGATTCATTATTGCATACATGCACTAGGAGGGGTGCTTTTATATTGCATCTGGCTCGATTATTTGAAAACAACATGGACACACATGCATAAAGGAATAAGAGAGTGCATAAGCACTAGAATGATGTATATCAATATTTAGATTAGAGGATCCCATTTTGGCATGGTTTGGATCAAACCAAGTGGAATAAAATCCATAATACCAATGTACAAGATATGAATCCATCATATAGAATGTATGCATGATTTAAATCCACAAAATTCAAATGAGGACCCACTTATGCTATAGATGGTGGAGTTCAAGTAATACCATGGAGACAAGTGTGTATATGGATATTGTGGCAAGGATCCCCACATTAATACATGGGCATGATTTAAACTCAAGCAAATAAATAAGGAGCCCACATATATATATGCATGGTAGAATCATTGAGCAAGACATCATCACAAGGATCCGTAGCAAGGTTATAGGTGGAATGTTTTAAAGATAGATGCCCTCAACTCAAATTGGGCATTACATCATTAATCAAAAGGCAAATACATGATATCAAGAAGCAAATACATTTAATAAAACAATGCATGTGAGGGAAGAGCCAAATGAAAAGGGGTTTATATGATGCTCAGATGCAATGCGGCATGTGACATGAGCATGATATAATTATGATGCAACAATTATATGTAGGAAGGTAACATGTTATTATTAGACCATGTATCATTACAGATGTTAGACATATGGGATGCTACAACTCTCCCCCACTAAACAGGAATCTCGCCCAGAGATTCTAGGAAGAAGAAGAAGACACGAAGAGGGTAGTATACTTGGCACGGAGCTCATCCTCGCGTTCCCAAGTGGCTTCATCAATGGAATGGTGCGACCACTACACCTTGCAGAACTTGATAGACTTGTTGCGAGTCTTTCTTTCTGTGACTTCTAGGATTTTTGTGGGGTGTTCTTGATAAGACAGATCTTCTTGGAGATTGATGAGCTCATGGTCCACGGTCCTGCCGGGATCCTTGAAGCACTTCTTGAGTTGAGAGATATGGAAAGTATCATGGACCTTGAGTTTTTCAGGGAGCTCAAGAGCATAAGCGACTTCTCCTCTTCTTACACGAACTTTGAAAGAACCGATGTATCTAGGAGCCAGCTTCCCTTTGATACCAAACCGGTGCGCGCCTCTCATGGGAGTGACACGAAGGTAAACGAGATCACCAGGGACATACTCCATGTCCGTGTGCTTTCTGTCGTAGTTGCTCTTCTGGCGACTTTGAGCAACCTTCAGGTTTTCGAGAATGATGTGAACCTTCTCCTCCGCTTGAGTTACAATGTCGGGGCCAAAAAATGTTCTTTCACCTGCGCCCGACCAACCAATCGGAGTTCTGCATTTGCGGCCATAGAGAACCTCAAATGGTGCCATCTTTAGACTCTTTTGGAAGCTATTGTTGTAAGAGAACTCAGCATAAGGAAGGCATTCTTCCCACTTCATGCCGAAAGAGATGACGCAAGCATGGAGCATATCTTCTAGAATCTGATTGATCCTTTCAACTTGCCCTTGTGACTGAGGGTGGTAAGCTGTGCTGAAGTTCAACTTTGTTCCCAAAGAATTTTGGAAACTTCCCCAGAACTTGGAAGTGAAGATGCTTCCACGGTCTGAGCTGATCTCAAGAGGAACCCCATACAGAGAGACAATTCTGTTGATATAGAGCTCAGCCAACTGAATTGCAGAGATTGTTTCCTTGACGGGGAAGAAGTGAGCCACTTTAGAAAGCCTGTCGATGACAACAAAGATTGCATTGTTGCCTTTCTATGACCTTGGAAACCCAGTTATGAATTCCATCTCTACTTTCTCCCATTTCCATTCCTGAGGCTTCAATGGCTGTAGAAGACCAGAAGGTTTCTGATGGACAGCTTTAACTCTGCGGCAGACATCACACTCCGAGACATACTTCGCACAATATCGTTTCAATCTAGGCCACCAATATTGTGTTTTCAGGTCCATGTACATCATAGTGCTGCTAGGGTGGATAGAAAGAACAGAATCATGAGCTTCTTCAAGAACTTGCTCTCTCAAACCCGGATACTTCGGAACGAACATCCGGTGTTAAAGAATAGAGTGCCTTGGTCGTCAAGGTGGAAAGGTTCATACTTCGGAAGCTGAATCTTGGAGATGATGTTTTTAGTGTAAGGATCACCAAGTTGAATGGCGTGAACTTTTTCTTCCAAAAGAGGGGTAGCTATCAAGTTATGAAGATAGCCCCGAGGTACAAGCTCGAGGTTGAGTCGACGGAATTCCTCGCACAAGAGAGGTTGTTGCTGTTCCACCATGAGGTTGTTCACATATGCCTTACGACCGGGGGCATCGGCCATCACATTTGCTTTGACCGGAGTGTAGTTGATCGAAAGGTCAAAGTCGTTGATGGTTTCAATCCATGTCCTTTGGCGAAGGTTGAGGTCCGGCTGAGTGAAGATATACTTCAGGCTTTTGTGGTCAAAAAAGATCTCACAACGGTTTCCAAGCAAGTAGTGCCTCCAAACCTTCAGAGCAAAGACAACTGCTACAAGTTCCAGATCATGTGTTGGATAGTTGAGCTCATGAGTTTTCAACTGACAAGAAGCATAAGCAACGACTTGCTTGTCTTGCAAGAGGACCGCGCCAAGTCCTTGGAGAGAGGCATCACAAAAGATCTGAAACGGTTTTGATGTATCTGGAGGAATCAAGACAGGTGTGGAGGTAAGCTTTTCCTTGAGAGTTTCAAAGCTTGCTTGACATGCCGGTGACCAAAGAAATTTCTTCCCTTTCTTGAGGAGATCAGTAAGAGGCTTAGCAAGTTTTGAGAAGTTCTGAACGAACCGACGGCAATAACTAGCATATCCAAGGAAACTCCAGACTTCTTTGACATTTTTGGGTGGAAGCCACTCAACAATTGTCCGAACAGTTTCTGGGTTGACAGCAATGCCCTTAGCAGAAATGACGTGCCCCAGATAGGTAACTTCAGGAAGCCAAAATTCACACTTGGAGAACTTTGCATACAGACGGTTCTCACAAAGCTTTGTAAGAACACAACGGATATGTTCTGCATGCTCTTCTTTTGACTTGGAATAGACCAGAATATCATCAAGATAAACCACCACGAACTTATCAAGATACTCCATGAAAACTGAGTTCATAAGCCTTGAGAATGTAGCGGGAGCATTGGTGAGGCCGAAAGACATACATGCCATAGCGAGTGGTGAAAGCTGTTTTAGGAACATCTTCCTTGCGAATCTTGATTTGATGATAACCACTTCTCAAGTCAAGCTTGGAGAATACCACTTCTCCTGCAAGTTGATCGAAGAGGTCATTGATCCACGGAAGGGGATATTTATTCTTGATGGTTTTTGCATTGAGAGCTCGGTAGTCAACACAAAGTCGACCAGTCTGGTCTTGCTTCTTCACAAAGATTGTTGGGCTTCCCCAAGAGGAAGTGCTATGCTAAATGAAACCCAACTTCTCTTGTTCATCAAGACCGTTTTAGTTCGGCCAACTCTGCAGGACCCATTTTATAAGGCCGCTTGGAGATAGGAGCGGTTCCAGGTTCAAGATCAATCACAAACTCGACCTCTCGGTTAGGAGGCATACCTGGTAACTCTTCTGGAAACACATCTGGAAACTCACAGACCACATGAACATTCTGTAAGGCTTCCATAACATCAATGTTTTGGACACCCAAAGAGTAGAGCTGAATAGAAGGAGTTTGCCTTGGAGAATAGACTATGTGGCCTTCAGGAATTTTCAAAGAAACCGAATGTACACAACAATCAATCATAGCTTTATTTGCAGCCAACCAATCCATGCCCAATATGACATCAATATCTAAACTACCAAGAACAATCAAGGAAGCCAGAAATGAAGAACCACCTATTTGAATTTGGTTACCATGACTGATCTTGGTAGATAGCATTCTTGCCCCGGGAGAAAGAACCATTAACTTTTTATCCAGTGGGTCTATAGCTAGCTCATGCTCATTTGCAAACTTGTGAGACACAAATGAATGCGATGCACCAGAATCAAACAAAACTCGTGTAGGGACTGAGTGAACAGGAAGCGTACCCATCACAACTCCAGTTGCATGTTTAGCTTGAGCGACGTTTACACAGTTGGCACGAGCAACAGTGGACCCGGGCTTGGTGTTGATGTTGAGATCCCGAGGTGGAGGTGCACGAACCATAGAAGGACTTGCTGCAGGTCTTGGAGGTGGTGGAGGAAGAGCCTTGTTGTTCATGGGACAACTCTAGTGTTGATGCCCGGTGTTCCCACAAGTGTAACAAGCACTAGGTGGACGTGGAGCAGCGTAGCCAGGGACTCCACCAGGCGCTCCAGGGTAGTTGTGGTTGTAGCCCCTAGGAGCAGCGTTGAAGGAGTTTGGTGGCCTTGCCGCGTATCTTGGAGGTCTTGGTGGAGCCGGGAGCGGCGGTGCGGTATTAGGAACCCACACGCGGCGCTTAGAAGGAGTTGTCATAGCTGAAGAGCTTGCTGCGTCACGACTGTGTTTCTTGGACTCCTCGAACACTTGCCTACTGGCTTCTTCCTCTAGAGCTGTATGTTGGAGTTCCAGAAAATACCCTGGCCTTGCATGAGTGATTGCATATTTGATAGATGCATTGAGCCCTTGCCTGAACCTCTTTTGCTTCTTCTTGTCATCAGAGATCTCATCACCGCCATATCGAGAAAGATTCATGAAGTTTCTGATATAGGTGTCGACATTGTCATTGCCCTGCTTGAGGTTGAGAAACACCTCCTTCATCCTTTCCATGACAATTTCTGACAGGTATTGCTCTTTGAAAGCCCCAGCGAACTACTCCCAAGTAGGCTGTAAACCAGAGTGGTTTGCCTTCAGGTAATTCTCCCACCATAGAGTTGCGTCTCCTTTCAGAAGGTGAGTGACACATTTTACCCAATCTTGCTCAGGAACATCAGCAGTTACCAGCAACCTTGATATCTCACGAAGCCAATCATCAGCATCTAGTGGCTGATCAGACACCTCAAAGTGGCGCGGGTTAAACTTCAGAAAGTCCCTGATGTCTCCTCGCTTGGGAGGTGTAGGTAGCGGGGCAAACTCATTCCTCCTGACACTTTCTTCAAAGCGCTGCTGGTTCTG
Organism: Avena insularis; assembly: GCA_023614405.1. NCBI lineage: Eukaryota > Viridiplantae > Streptophyta > Magnoliopsida > Poales > Poaceae > Avena > Avena insularis. The sequence continues at coordinate 513,012,310 of CM042690.1, forward strand.
TTGCATTGTGCCCAAGGCATTAGCAATACTTGCCAATGCAGCTCCCAGTTCAGGTGGTATGTCATCCTCAGTACGGCGTGGTGCCATCCTGTGATTGATATAAAACTCAAGTCAGTACCATGATGGAGAATAATAATAATCCAAAATAGTACCAAAATGGAATTAACCAAGATTAAAGGATACAATTTACCGAGGTGATATTAAAATATCAACAAAGTCCAAAGCACCTAGAAGATAGTAAGCATATCGCACACGACGGAACAAGGAGTGTGGTACACAAAGCTATCAAAGAAAAAAATTCCGCAATTTCGGCATTAAGATACCACTATATGCGCAAAACCACTTAATGAATCAAGATTAGTAACTCTACCAATTCAATATACTAGAGCGAATGATAAAAGTAGTGGTATGGCCGCGACTCCATCCCGCACTCAAAGCATTACTCTGCACATGAATAAGTAAAACACATATCCCAACTCTCTTCCTTCTTAAGATGGACCTAAAGATTAGCAACTATGGAAAACAAACACCCCTAACAAGATAGCATCGGATAACAAAGAGTAAGACAGATCGCGTCGGTTACAACGAATCAGATAGATCCCGTCGGTTTAGAAAAGCCTGTCGGTATGGAATGTACCAACAGTTGATAACCAAAAGGCAGATAGCGACAACAAGTTGGATGCAACAGATAGACAAAGAATTACCCCCACACACACATACTCACAAAACCTATGGTACTACGGAACCCAGAACACATGAATCCTAGTTTGACTTTTTAGAAGAGGATTGAAAACATTACACTTACTTACCAGAAAAGGGTGGGTGGGTGGGTAAGAAGAAAAACGGAAGCAGTCCTACTCTCGCGTTTTGTTTTTCCCTAGTATACATAGCTACCAAAATATTTGCTAGACTGACAACGACCATTTTGGCTGAGACCCTAAAGGGCGGAATGGCTTTGATACCAATTGTAACAACCTCGGACCCTACGCGCTAAGTTCAAGCCTGGATGAACCAAAAGTGGATAAGGATTTTACAGCGAGGGCCTAGGGCCACCCACGTGTAGGCCCGTTGACCGTCCTAACCACTTCCAAGAACATCGGGACAAGAGCGAGCGGCGTAGGCGACATGCGAAAAGATCAAATACATACACAAGTGAGTATGTATGCAAGCTACCTTACAACAGTTCTCAGAGCCATACTATCTAAAAGAAATAGAAATATTGCAACGCCATACGGCAAGATCCAAATATCCTAGATAGCGATAATAGTTTAGGATAGCTCCTCATACATCAATCATCAGAGTATCAAGCGGAAGCGGGAAACAAGATCCGAGTACGGATAAGAAGCAAATCGGCATAAGATGCCACATAAATAAGCACACTTCACCCACAGATCTCACGGATCCCCATCCCCGGAATCTCTACACCGAGTGGTCGTTGCCAACATCATATGTTTCCTCCACCCAGTATACATCTTGCGAATACACCTGTGTATCTGAATCAAACAATTTATCGTGTGAGACCCTAGGGGTACTCAGCAAGTCTTTATGCCTCTAAAGGGGACATATACCTGGAGTGACGCAATTGCAGCAAAAGATAATAACTAACAAGTCTATAGATACTCGCTAACCATCCGCCTAACCAATGATAGACGAATGTACATTAATTAGAAACAACAGTTATAATAGTATAAAGTAACAGATCCATCCTAAGCCCTTACCAACGAGAAAGCGGACGAACAACCCATCCGTTGGCAGTTTTATTAATCATTCCTTGGGTATTGCACTAATTACTAGCCAGATATTTAGTCAAATTAAAGGCGGTACTTTAGTTATGCTTGTCTATGATCGAGAAACTGTGCTCCAGGTCGTCCATAACCGCGGACACGGCTTTCAGAAAGATTTACCCTGCAGGGGTGCACAAATAGCAACACAAACTTGATCAACCTCGCAAAACCAAATCAAAACCCAATGAGGCATTCACGACAAAGCAATCACAGGATTCATAAAATATTTCAGGGGGCCACCCCATTAAGCTACCCGCAACGAAGTTGGCCGGCTCTGGGACGGACCCAAGGTTTGTGTCAATGGATGTAAACGACTGGGAACCTGAAAGTGTGACTGGGCTTGTCGATACCGCAAAAACATTCCACGATCCAAAACAGTACAGGTACTCCACGCACAATCGTAATTAAAGCAGTAAAGCATGGCATAAGTACAGGATAATAATAAAGCCCCAAACTACTTTGTGGCCCCAAGAAATAGAAATGGATCAAGCTCTGGCTCAGGTGGGTCCACAGGTCCTCCCGGATGTGGATAGTGCAAATAGTCAAGGAACAGGAATCAAGTACTCGGGGTCCTACGGGGCACAAGCGGACATAAAAGCTAAATAACAGATATTGCCCACCGGTGCCTCTTTCATTAGTTATCCCATTACTACTCAGGTTAAGTTGTTTAGGTACCTCGTTATCCAACAGATGCTCACAAACCCTACACATGCAGTTCTACGACTCGCAGGGCTCAAGCAACTCCTGTAGTAATGGCTCATAGGATGGAGGAACAAGCTTTGGTGGGGTTTAAAAGTAAAGGTTATGCAATGCTTAGGATTCAGTTTAATGCAATCGCGACTCAATGATGCAAGAATAAGATAGAAGCAATAGGTACTCTATGTATGCAAGCATGTGGTAGTGCTTTCCTGGTAGCTCAGTTGAAGCGAGAGATGGATCTGGGTAGTACTCCTAGGATTCCTGATAATTCCCCTGCTCGGCGTCTATTCAAAAAGAACCAAACAAACAAGGGCCAATATAAATAAAGTGCGCAAGCATATGAATAAAATGCGACAAGCAACCAAGCATGGCATGATGAAAGATGCACATTTTACATGGAAATAATGTAGCATGGCATGGGTGAGGTGTGGGGTACAAGAATAAAGCATTTTATTAGGTTTTTAGTCATGTTTTGCTCCCATAAACATTGCTGTATAATTAATATTTACATGATGCATGATTCAATTCATGTCATAGAATGCCTAGTTAGAACGGGCTCGTCGCGCTGATCGATTTAGACATATTATTTGTCAAATTTGGAATTTTAGATTTAAAGTTATTAATTAATTGAGAAAAGGCATTTAATGGCATTTAAATAATTTCGAAATTTTAAATTGCTCAAAATTTATTTGGATGGTATATTTGAAATCCTCACATTTTTCTGATTCAAAAACATATATTATTTGTATGATTTGGCAATACCAAGTAAAAGATATTAATTTCTTGATTTAAAAACATTTATGCACTTTGTGGAATTATCTGTTAATTGCGAAAAAGTGGGAAAACTTTTGTTACCGAAGGGAACCCAGATACCCTCACTGGTGGGGCCGTAGTGTGGGACAGGGGAAACGCTGACTGGAACGAACTGGTGATGTGGCAGAGACGAGGCTGACTGGTGGGGCCGTAGTGTCAGCGCGTGGGAACAACAAAAGAAAAAGGCGACCCGGGGTTTCGAACCCAAGACCTCATCGGTCACACCCAACTCGATGGAGAGGACGGAACCACTGTGGTGGAGTTGGGTTGTTGTCAAAAATTGCCTCGCACGTCAAAAATACCTAGGGACTGTGCTGCTAACTCTAAAGAAAACTAGGCACACGCGAGTCTGAAAAAGACAGCATAGTTGCGTGTCGGTGCGACCTTTCGAGGAAGATCATAGACTATACTGCATCAAACTAGCCAAGTGAAACCTTGACTCAAAGAGGGCACAAAGGACATCAGCTGGACGCAAAGAACATGATCGGAGGTGGACTGTGGAGGTTGTGATCTTGCGACAAACAAAGGCGCGTGTTAACTGTCGACCGGTGACAGAACTCGACAAGAACTGTGCCAACTTCCGGAGAGGACTACAACAAGCACAGATGTCCAAAAGGGGCGTGTAGCCACTTGATTTGAAGAGGGAGACTGGGGCTATGCATAGACAGTCTCGGTTTTTCACATGGTCGACCGAGACGACGACACGATTGACCGGAAATAGAGGCTTTGTAAAAGACATCGGCGTGCGCGGCGACGGTGAGCGCGCACGGCGGCAAGGTCGGCGGCGATGCAAGGCGAGGGAGGGAAGACGACCATGTCAGCAGGAAGGAGGACCTCACCAGCGACCTAAAGGTGCAGCGAGTAGGCTCGGAGATGCGTAGATCGATGGGGAGGCAGTGGTTCTTGCGCATCTCCTGGTGTTTGAGGTACAGCGGCGAGGTGCTCCTCCGGTGAGGTGGCTGCTCCTCCTCCTCGCTCCCTGCTCCGATCAGCTTCAGCAGGCTCAACGAAGCTCCTGGTCGAGGTGGGCGAGCTACAGCAGCCGCAGATTGTTGGCGAGGTAGATGGCAGGGTCAGGTTTTGGCCATGCCATGGCGTTGTGGCATGGGGGAGAAGAAGGAGGAGTCAAGATCTCGATCTGGCGGTAGGTGGGAGGGTGAGGCAGAGGTGCCAGTTGCTACGCTGCTTTATGCACCGGGAGCCAGAGAGGGTCACGCACGATCACGTGCTCATGAGGGGGAAGAAAAACAGGCCAGGGGATAGGGCTGATCGATGGTTGGCTGGGTGGCACCAGGTGTGGCCGGATGGTTAGCTAGGTTGGTGAATAGCTAGCCTGAGATCTTTGATAGATTATAGAGATAGATGGCCGAAGCACAATTAGCTTTTATAGAAAAAAATAAAGTAAGATAAAAGAAGCCTAAAAAGCTTGATTCCGAATTGGATCTGGCAAAGACAGAGAAATAATGTACCCAAGGCCCAAATTCTAGTAGATGAGTTGGATTGCATTTGAACAACTAGTGAAGAAAGAGCAAAAAAGAAATATATCCAAAGAACCAAAATATGAATTTAATTGGAGAGTCAAGCCACATGTAGTGTCTATTATTGCATGCTCTAGAGAGATTCATTATTGCATACATGCACTAGGAGGGGTGCTTTTATATTGCATATGGCTCGATTATGTGAAAACAACATGGACACACATGCATAAAGGAATAAGAGAGTGCATAAGCACTAGAATGATGTATATCAATATTTGGATTAGAGGATCCCATTTTGGCATGGTTTGGATCAAACCAAGTGGAATAAAATCCATAATACCAATGTACAAGATATGAATCCATCATATAGCATGTAGGCATGATTTAAATCCACAAAATTCAAATAAGGACCCACTTATGCTATAGATGGTGGAGTTCAAGTAAGACCATGGAGACAAGTGTGTATATGGATATTGTGGCAAGGATCCCCACATTAATACATGGGCATGATTTAAACTCAAGCAAATAAATAAGGAGCCCACATATATATATGCATGGTAGAATCATTGAGCAAGATATCATCACAAGGATCTGTAGCAAGGTTATAGGTGGAATGTTTTAAACATACATGCTATCAACTCAAATTGGGAATTATATCATTAATCAAAAGGCAAATACATGATATCAAGAAGCAAATACATTTAATAAAACAATGCATATGAGGGAAGAGCCAAATGAAAAGGGGTTTATATGATGCTCAGATGCAATGCAGCATGTGACATGAGCATGATATAATTATGATGCAACAATTATATGTAGGAAGGTAGCATGTTATTATTAGACCATGTAGCATTACAAATATTAGACAGATGGGATGCTACAGTGTGTTGATGCAACATCTTTCAAACGGGTGCTCCACTGCATGTGGCAGTTGAATCCCATCATGTTGCTAGGTTCCTGGACATGGTGGGACACATGGTGGAGTGACATTGCATGTGTTCTTTTCCAAACCACAATGATCCACGTGGCCACACACACACACACATCCAAGTGGGTGTGGTGATGCAACATCTTTTAAACTGGTGCTCCACTTCACGTGGCAATTGAATTCCAGCATGTTTCTAGGGTTCCTAGACATGGTTGGACACATGCTGGAGTGACATGGCATGTGTTATTTTCCAAACTATAATGATCCACATGGTCACACACACACACATCCAAGTGGGTGTGGTGATGCAACATCTTTCAAACTGGTGCTCCACTTCATGTGGCAGTTGAATCCACTACATGTTGCTAGGGTTCCCGAACATGGTTGGACACATGCGGGAGTGACATTGCTTGTGTTCTTTTCCAAACCACAATGATCCACATGGCCAGCTACACACATCCAAGTGGGTGTGGTGATGTAACATCTTTCAAAATGGTGCTCCACTAGATGTGGCAGTTGAATCCACTTCATGTTGCTAGGGTTCCTAGACATGGTTGCACACATGCTAGAGTGACATTGCTTGTGCTCTTTTTCAAACCACAATGATCCACATGGCCAGCCACACACATCGAAGTGGGTGTGGTGATGTAACATCTTTCAAAATGGTGCTCCACTACATGTGGCAGTTGAATCCACTTCATGTTGCTAGGGTTCCTAGACATGGTTGCACACATGCTAGAGTGACATTGTATGTGTTATTTTCCAAACCACAATTATCCACATGGCCAGCCACACACATTCAAGTGGGTGTGGTGATGCAACATCTTTCAAACTGGTGCTCCACTGCATGTGGCAGTTGAATCCACTTCATGTTGCTAGGGTTCCTGGACATGGTTGGACACATGATGGAGTGATATTGCATGTGTTCTTTTCCAAACCACAATGATACACATGGCCACACATACACATCAAAGTGGGTGTGGTGATGCAACATCTTTCAAACTAGTGCTCCGCTTCATGTGGAAGTTGAATCCCAGCATGTTGCTAAGGTTCCTGAACATGGTTGGACACATGCTGGAGTGACATTGCATGTGTTCTTTTCCAAACCACAATGATACATATGGCTACACACACATCCAAGTGGGTGTGGTGATGCAACATATGTCAAACTGGTGCTCCACTCCATGTGGCAATTGAATCCACTACATGGTTCCAGGGTAACTGGACATGGTTGGACACATGTTGGAGTGACATTGCATGTGTTCTTTTCCAAACCACAATGATCCACATGGCCACACACACACATCAAAGTAGGTGTGGTGATGCAACATGTTTCGAACTGGTGCTCCACTGCATGTGGCAGTTGAATCCTAGTGTTAAATGTTGGTCCAAAGTCTACAAAGTAAAGGCCAACTTCTGACGGAGCGGAGCGAGGGCCAACTTTTGCTGCTTATGCTTCTCGTGATGATGAATGGATACTTGATAGTACATGTTCGTTTCATATTTGTTGTAACAAAGATTGGTTCAGTTCATATGAGTCTGTGCAGACTAGAGATTTTGTACGTGTGGGGAATGACAACCCATGCCATATTGTCGGAGTTGGATCTGTTAAGATCAAGACACATGATGACGTGACTCGTACGTTGAATGAGGTGAAGCACATACCAAGCATGGCCAGAAATTTGATCTCCCTGAGTACCATGGATGTTGATGGATACAAGTACGCCGGTGGGTGTAGGTTGTTGAAGGTATCAAAAGGTTCTCTTATTCACATGATAGGTGATATGAATTCTGCTAAGTTATATGTTCTTAGAGGTAGCACTTTGCTTGGTATTGCTGCTGTTGTTACTTCTAATGATTCTGATGATTGTGGTAAAATAAATCTGTGGCATATGCGTCTTGGGCATATGAGCGAACATGGCATGGCAGAGTTGGTACGGATCATTGATGATCTAGGTTACCACCGTTATATATACCGCTTGTAAGCTGCCGGCTGGGATAAGTTGCATCTGTGAAATCCCCGGCGTTGTGTAAACACTCCCTGTTATAGTGAAGTTTCGCTGGCTGGCGCCCGTGGTTTTTCCCTTCTCTTTGTTGGAGAGGGTTTTCCACGTTAAATCTGTGTCCCCTTGCTATGATTTTATTTTTTGTTCTTTGTTATTTACTTGTCACAAAGCTAACAAGTGGTATCAAAGCCCCAGGTTCTAATCTAGGGTTTGCGACATGTCGTCATTGAAGTTTGATTTACCGCAGCTCGGCTACTCCACAAGATTCTGCTTGTGGCAGGTGAAGATGCGGGCGATTCTCGCCCAAACTTCATATCTGGATGAAGCGCTGGAAGGATTTGGGAAAGATGATGCTAAGAGCTGGTCTGACGAGAGAAACGGAAAGACCGTAAGGCTTTGTCTATGATTCAACTTCATCTGTCCAATAATATTTTGCAAGAAGTTTTGACAGAGAAATCTGCTGCTGCTCTTTGGGGAAAACTGGAATCGATCTGCATGTCAAAGGATCTAACCAGTAAGATGCATGTGAAGATGAAGTTGTTCTCGCATAGATTTCAGAAGGTGGATCGGTAATGAATCACTTATCTCTTTTCAGAGAGATTATTTCTGATTTGCAATCTATGTAAGTAAAATTTGATGATGAGGATCTAGCTCTATTAGTTTTATGCTCGCTGCCTAGTTCTTATACACACTTTCATGATACAATGTTGTTGAGCCATGATAAAATAACCCTTGATGAAGTACAAGATGCCCTCAAACAGAGGGAAAAGATGAAAACTATGGTGCAGGAAGATGGCATGTCATCCAAGGCTGAAGCTCTGCAGGTTCGTGCCAGGACCGAGCAGAGATTTAACAACAACGGCAACCGGGATAAGAGCAAGGACGACAGAAGTCGTTCAAAGTCCAAGGGAAAGGACAAGTTCTGCAGGTATTGTAAGAAATCTAATCATGTTATTGATTATTGTTGGAAGCTACAAAATAAGGAGAAAAGGAATGGAACTTACCAACCGAAAGAAAAGGATCAAGGTACTGGTAAGGCTGCTGTTGTTTCTGGTGATAGTTCTGATGGTGAATGTTTAGCCGTTTTTGCTGCTTGTGCTTCTCGTGATGATGAATGGATACCTGATACTGCATGTTCGTTTCATATTTGCTGTAATAAAGATTGGTTCAGTTCATATGAGTTTGTGCAGACTGGAGATTTTGTACGTGTGGGGAATGACAACCCATGTCATATTGTCGAAGTTGGATCAGTTAAGATCAAGACACATGATGGCGTGATGCGTACATTGAATGAGGTGAAGCACATACCAAGCATGGCCAGAAATTTGATCTCCCTGAGTACCATGGACGTTGATGGATACAAGTACGCCGGTGGGCGTAGGTTGTTGAAGGTATCAAAAGCTTCTCTTATTCACATGATAGGTGATATGAATTCTGCTAAGTTATATGTTCTTAGAGGTAGCACTTTGTCTGGTATTACTGCTGCTGTTACTTCTAATGGTTCTGATAATTGTGGTAAAACAAATCTGTGGCATATGCGTCTTGGGCATATGAGTGAACATGGCAATGCTGATTTGGTCCGGATCGTTGATGACCTATGTTACCACCGTTATATATACCGCTTGTAAGCCGCCGGCTGGGATAAGTTGCATCTGTGAAATCCCCGGCGTTGTGTAAACACTCCCCGTTATAGTGAAGTTTCGCTAGCTGGCGCCCGTGGTTTTTCCTCTCTCTTTGTTGGAGAGGGTTTTCCACGTTAAATCTGTGTCCCCTTGCTGCGATTTTATTTTTCGTTCTTTGTTATTTACTTGTCGCAAAGCTAACACCCAGCATCTTTCTCGTGTTCCTCGACATGGTTGGACACATGCTGGAATGACATTGAATGTGTTCTTTTCCAAACCGCAATGATCCACATGGCTACACACACATATCCAAGTGGGTATGGTGATGCAACATCTTTCAAACTGGCACTACAAGAAAAGTTGGCTTTTACAACAGACGATTTTCGTGGTTGAAGGCCCATTTTTCGTGGCCAAAAAGTCATCCACGATAGATGGCTTCCTGGTAAAATCCCCATCACAAATGAATTAACCATGTTTTTTTTCTGACCGTGGAAGATCGCACCCTTTAGCCACGAAAACTTATTCCGTCATAGATCTGTTCGCCAGCCATGTTGACTATTGACGTCATGCAAACTGCCATGTGGCAGCCGCTGTTAGCGGCCGGTTACTGCTGTTAATGGTCATAGAAACCATGGCAGAAGCCAGGCCCAGCCAAGGCCTGCTAAATACTAACTGGGCCGATCCATCAGGAGAGCCCAATAAGAAGATGGCCCGTTACTATTTTGTCTTGCACTGCTTGAAATGGGCCCAAAAATGCAGCCAGTAGCGGCCCGCGAACTTTTAGGCCCGATTCTATTTTGGCCTACAGAAGGCCCATGTTGGTCCTACACTGTGCGGTCCATTAGCAGCCTGCGCCAAGTCACTCATGTACACTTAAGGCCTGCGGTTAGCACATCACTGTTATCGCATCCCATCATGGGCCGCCTACTAACGGCCCTTCTCTTAGATGGTCCGTTACTGTTCTGACCTTTTACTATTGTGGCCTTTTACTGTTGCAGCCTTTAGCTGTTCAGGCCCACAAGCGTCCCTTTATTGTTCTAGCCTGGTAAATTTGTTGGCATGTTACTGTCCTCGTCTAGAAATTTCTCGGCCCATTATTGTTCAAGCCCGTCACTGTTCTGGCCTTTTACTGTTGCGGCCCTTTACAGTTGAGGCCCGCTACTGTTTTGGCCTATTACTATTCTGCGATTTTATAGTTTCTTGCATGTTACTGTAATGGGCTGTTTCTGTTCTGGTCTCCTACTGTTATGGCCTATTACTATTACAGCCTATTAGCACATGCGGGTCGGCCCGTTATGTTTACGGCCTTTTACAGTTTCGGCCTTTCTTAAGCCCACGCTAATATCATAAAACGTGTATAAAAATTCAGCATTTTTACTGTTCATCGTCGGCCGAATACATGACGGGCCAATAACAAAGCACGGTACTGTTCCCTAATCGACTTGCCTGACATAGTTAACATAACAACTACCGCCATGTGTGGATGGCATCAACTAAATGCCTACACGGCCTACGCGAGTTATCTAGCTATTACATCAGCTGCAAACTTCTTAAAATTATTACATATTATCAACTCAAGGGAAATAAAAATCGGCATTTCAGTTGACAATCAAGTTGATAGCAGAGTCCTCAATTTGCTTTCTCAATCGACCAACTGCATCATCTTCCTTTGAGTGTGACATCTACATTGGCGGAGACATGATCTTGCAGCCCCCTCTTTGGCGGTGATAGCAATAATTACAGTCTGAAACTAAGTAATAACAAGTTAATATATCAAACAAGACAAACTACTCATTTGACTGATATGACAAGAGCTATGAACTAGAGTTTACAACTGGTCAATGGTTCAATTATTGATCAACACGTCAAACAAACAGGACAAGCAAGCACGCATTAAACAAGTGTGCCTACCGTGAAACGAGCAATCAAAAAATGTGTGTGTGTAGCTTAGAATTTTAGCAAATATAAACTAGCCTGGTCATTTCAACAAATATATATGGAAGCAGTTCTATACCCTAAAATGCAAGAGACATTGGGTGACTCAGAATTTGCCCTGAGCCACAAAATGTCATGCAGTTACTGTCTTAGTGAAGAATGAACCAGATAGAAATTATAACCACGTCATACGAGAACTTGTAGAGCGGGAATGCAAACCACAAATGAACTATATATTGTAGAGGATAGTTATGTCATGACTTAGGACCAGACCGATGCAGATCACGAGATATAATGGCGTCGCTCGTGAACCTATAGAACATGACAAACAAGCATTAGACAAGTGTGCCTAGAATGAAATGAGCAATCAAACAAAGTGTTTCTTAGAATTTCAGCAAATATAAACTAGTGAGGTCATTTCAGCAAATATATATGGAAGCAGTGGAATCTTCTAGAATGCATAGAGTCGTTGGGTGACTCAGAATTTGCGGTGAGCTACACAATGGAATGTAGTTACTGTCAGAGCTGAGAATCAACCAACTAGAAATTATAATGGCATCATAGGAGGAATTCTACAACAGGAATGCAAACCACGAGTGAACTACATAGTAGAGGACAATTATGTCATTTCTCAGGACGAACCAACACCTGATAAGGAAGTAATGGCATCCCTTGTGAACCTGTAGAATAGGCTATGCAAACCAACATGTTCATTGTTCCATTTTGAGATCTATGCAAGAAAAAGGAAACCGTTAGTGATGCAACTTTTGAAGAACCAGATGGCAACAACAAGATTATAATTGAATTAGTACGAAGATTTTAAATGGCTACTACATGATAGCAGAACGATGCCAAGGAGGAAATAATAGCAGGAACTAAACTCAGGATGAACCAGATAGATTCAACAACTGTAGAGCAGGGAATCCACACTAATATTTTCCACTAACTTCAGATTTTGCAAGAATTACACGGTAGTAGGCAATTATTGTTGTATGCAGTAGCTAAGAACATGTGCATGACAAAATAATAGACATGTGCATGACTTGAAATTTGTAGAGAAGCGAATGCAAACCAACATGTCTAATGACCTTGCATGTACTAGCACGAAGAATAGGCGTGCCCAATGACTTGTATGTACTAGCACGATTACAAAAATGCAGTTCACTACGACAGGCTTGAACCCGTTATACTATTGACAAAACAAAAATGGGTTGGAGATTTGGTTAACCTTGGTCTGAGAGGCGTCTAAGCATCATCGATACCGTGCGAGTGACGTCCAGGTCATCGAGGGTGCTATGGTGGCGGTGGCTGTTGGCATCAGGGAAGCAGATATTGGGCGGTTGATGCTGGCTTCAATGCGGTGGACGAGAGCATCGCTGAGGCAGATCCGGTGCAGTGAACGGCGATGGCCGTGTAGCTGGTCTAGAGCGGTGGACATGGAACTCTTTGAACTAGATCACGCCCGATGGACACCGGTGAAGCGGATCCTGTTTGGTTGGGTAGCTTTAGGCGGCGAGGATGCAAAGCTTGGGCGGTCGATGATGCCATCAACGTGGTGAATGACACTGCATCTCCTAGATCCGGTGGGTGAGCATCGGTGAAGCGGCTGTGTGGCGGTGCACAAGACCACAACTCAAGCCAGTGCACATGGTGGTCGTGGAGGGAACAAAGGAGCTTGGGATTTTTGGGAGGGTCAGCAGGAAAAACTGGGGGAATCGGGACCATAGAGGTGAGCAGAAAAAATAATTACGATCATGCCCTCGAGCTACCAACTTTAGCATGCCCATTTGTCATCTGAACAATGGGTAGATTTGGAATTTTAAATTCTAAACTTTTTGAAATGGAAGGGCATGATATGCTTCAAGGTCGGTGTGTTGTTTTGCCGCTCGATTAAGAATTTGAACTTGGCTAGCGCCCATCTAATAATAATACTAGAAAAATGGTACTCCCCCGGTTAGTGGGATATTTTGGCTCAATGTTTTTGAAACAGTGGGGCAAGAAATGCTTCAAGGTAGCTGGGTGATTTTGCCGCTCGATTGAGATTTTGAATTTGGCTAGCCTCCATCTACTAATAGAAAAAAGGTAGTAGACCGTTGCTGACTTGTGGATTAACGAGCTCGTAAGGGGAACCCCAAGAGGAAGGTATGATGAGCATAACAGTAAGTTTTTCCTCAGTTACGAAACCAATGTTATCAATCCATTAGGAGCAAGGAAACACCTCCAAGGTGTTGCTAGCTGGACTTTGGCAGGGCACACTACCGGCGCCAGCAGCAACGTGGAAACCTGCACAACACAACCACAGAACTTTGCCCCTAACTTACAGTGAGGTTATCAATCTCACCGGTTTTGCTAAAAACAAAGGATTAAACGTATTGTGTGGAAGAAAGTAATAGCTTGCAGAAAGTAAACAGAAAGCAGTAAACAGTTGTAGATTGATGGTAAAAGAAAGGACCGGGGTCCATAGTTCACTAGTGGTGGCTCTCCTTAAGATAGATAACATGTTGGGTGAACAAATTATAGCGGGGCAATTGACAAACATCGAGAAAGAAATACATGCATATACTAATCATCTTGACTCCTTTGAGATTCGATTGGGCATTACAACATTATACATAGACCGTAATCCAACTGCATCTATAACTAATAATCCACATTCAGGTTATCATCCGAACCCCCTCCAGTATTAAGTTGCAAGGAACAGATAATTGCATTATGCATCGCGTGTAAAGTAAACAATATGATTGTTCTATGAACAAAGGATTGTTGTTTTCTCCCTAGTAGCAACAACACTTCTAGTACCTTAGAGATTTCTTTCACTTCCCCAGATTACTAGAGGCATGAACCCACTATCGAGCATAAATACTAAATCTTGGAGTTGCTAGCATCTACTTGGCCAAGATAGCTACTAACAATGGAAAGCATGCAAGATCACAAATAACAAAGACATGATAGAATCAATAATCAATCTGAAATAGCATCTCAATATCCATCGGATCCCCGCAAACACAACATGTAGAATTACAAATAGATGATCTTGATCATGAACGGAGCTCACAAGATCTAAACATGATAGCACAAAGGAGAAGAACCAGCCATCTAGCTACTACATGGACCCGTAGTCCAAGGATGAACTACTCACGCATCACACCGGAGGCTTGCATGGTGATGAAGAAGGCCTCCAAGGTGAATTCTCCCCTCCGACAGGGTGTCGAGAAGAGCTTCAGATCCCTCCCGATCTAGGGATGGAGATGACGGCGGCTAAAGACTCATTCGTGGAATTTTGATCAGGTACTTAGGGTTTCTGTATCGGAGGCATCTTATAGGCGAAAGGGGAGGCCGAGGGCGTGCCCGAGGCGGCCATACCACCCCCCGGCGCGGGCCAGGCTTGCCCGCGTGGCCAGGTGGTGTGGCGGCCCCCTGGCCCCTCTCCATCTCGTATTCTAGTTCCGTGTCCCCCTCAGTGAAAAACTGACTTTGGCTTTTGTCTCGTCCAATTCCGAGAATATTTATTTTTTGACTTTCCTGGAACCAAAAACAGCAGAAAACAGACAACTGTCACTATGGCTCTTTGTTGAGGGCTAACCTCGGGGGTGGCCCGATCTTTCACGAATCCCTTGAAATCGAGGCGGAGGAGGTGTGGGGGTGAGGGAGAGAGAGCGGAACCGCGAACTCACACACGAAGAACATGATGAACATACACACCACGAAGACATGATACAAGCCAATTGCTCACACCGACGGCTACCGGTCCGTCGCAATTCCTAGGATTGGCGTCGGGCGAGGATCTCTCTCTCGAACCGACACTGCGAGATGGGAGACTTGCTGAGATCTTGACGTCTAGGCAAAGGGACTCTAATGCCTAGGCCTTGTACAACACAGAGGCATGATGCAAACTCCAATGAGGTTCGTGATATTTGGTGCTCCTTTGTCAAAGGAGCATGAGGCAAGAACTAGATATATCCACAAGGGGTTTCCACAAATTCCAAATATCATGCCTAGGGTTTACAATGGAGGTGGGGGAATATATATAGGCCAACCCCTAGTTCAGGGGTACTTTAGGCATAAAGGGGTAAAAACTGGAGGAAATAGGAATGTTCTCGGGCATCAAACCCATGTTGACTTTGAGACTGGGCATTCCGGAAATAAGTCTTGTCGCTTGGAGGGCGCCGAAATTCAGTCGCCAAGAATTCTCGATTGACACCGGAACCTCTAGCAGAGAAGCGTTTCAGTCAACACCGGTATGTTTCGGCGTGCGCCGGAAGTTCCGGTCGATGGTCCGGTCCGCCGGTTGGTGCGGTGGGATTTCCGGCGAGATTTCCGGTCCACCGAGCCTGGCGCTGGTTTGACCTAGGACTTCGTCTTGGGGTGGCTTGGCTCCTTCTCTTGGTGTTTCTTCATGTGGTTCATACCTGAGAATGCATAGTGTATAGGAATGAAGTAGCAAGCCATCCAAGGATGTATCGAAATCACATGAGACAAGGAGTGAGTTCACCTTATGTTGAAGGATCTTGGCTCGGGCACGGGTCATCGGTCCACTTGGGGGGACTTGGTGGTGTAGATGTAGGAGCGTTCGTAGGACAGGCTGCATCAGCTCCCCCCCTTGGGAAAGAGTCATCCTCGACTCTTCATGGTTGTCATCTTGAACATATCCATGGTAGGGTGAGAGATCTTTGACGTTGAACGTATTGCTTGCGAGGTACTTGGACGCCGGTATGTCGATGATGTAGGCGTTGTTGTTGATTCTCTTGAGGACCTTGAAGGGACCATCTCCTCTTGGCTTAAGCTTGGAGTCGCGTTCCTTGGGTAAGCGGTCTTTTCTTAGGTGTATCCACACAAGATCACCTTCTTCGAATATCATCTCCTTCTTGTCCTTGTTTAACCTTGAAGCTTGGCGACATACTTGTTGCTCTATAGTAGCTCTTGTTTCTTCATGAAGCTTCTTCATAGATTGTGCGCGCTGGTCGATGTCCATGTTTGTGCGCTCATGTAGCGGTAGTGGTAGTATGTCGAGCGCGGTGAAGGGCTCGAACCATAGACGATCATGAATGGAGTCATCTTGGTTGTTGAATGCTTGGCATGATTGTGGGCGAACTCGGCGTGTGGAATGCATTCCTCCCAATCTTTCAAGTTCTTCTTGATCAACACATGGAGAAGAGTTCCGAGGCTTTGGTTGACAACTTCGGTTTTGCCATTGATTTGAGGATGCGATGTGGATGAAAAGAGGAGCTTGACGCCGAGCTTGGCCATGAGGGTCTTCCATAAGTATCTCATGAATTTGATGTCGCGGTCGGAGACGATTGTACATGGCACACCGTGAAGATGGACGATTTCCCTGAAGAACAGATTTGCAACATGTGAAGCATCATCGGTCTTATGGCACGGTATGAAGTGTGCCATTTTGGAAAAACGATCCACGATAACTAATATAGAGTCATGACCATGCTTAGATCTAGGGAATCCTAATACGAAATCCATACTAATGTTAGACCAAGGTGTGTGAGGAATAGGCAATGGCATATAAAGACCATAAAGGTTAGCTTGCGACTTAGCTTGGACACATGTCGTGCATCGTTGGACGTAGCACTCCACGTCGCACTTCATCTTGGGCCAAAAGTAGTGAGTGGAGAGCATGTCCAATGTCTTGTCACGGCCAAAGTGACCCATAAGGCCTCCACCATGAGATTCTTGGAGAAGAAAGAGTTGGAGGGATGACTTCGGAATGCAAATCTTGTTTTGTTTAAAGAGGAAGCCCTTATGCAAATAGAAATCATCAACTCCTTTGTCAATGGAGCACTTTGCGAAAAATGGTTCAAAGAATGGGTCAGAAGCATACAAAGATTTTATTTCCTCAAGACCCAACACGTTGATTTCAAGTCTCGTAAGAAGGCTTGTGTGCTTGCGAGACAAAGCGTCCGCAACTACATTATCTTTGCCCTTCTTATACTTGACAATGTACAGAAAAGACTCCATGAACTCAACCCACTTAGCGTGTCTCTTACTCAAGTTGGCTTGGCCTTTGAGATATTTCAACTACTCATGGTCGGAATGTATGATAAATTCTTTGGGCCATAGGTAGTGTTGCCAAACTTGAAGGACACGAACTAAGGCAAAAAGCTCTTTGTCATAAATCAGATAGTTAAGGTGAGCACAATCAAGTTTCTCGCTATGGTAGGCTATAGGACATCCGTTTTGCATAAGGACTCCTCCAATGCCAATAGCACTAGCATCACACTCTATCTCAAAAGTTTTTGTGAAATCTGGTAACGCAAGGAGAGGTGCTTCGATGAGCCTCTTTTTGAGTTCATCAAAAACTTTTTGTTGTGCTTTGCCCCATACAAAGGTGACATTCTTTTTCATCAACTCGTTGAGAGGACAAGCAATGGTCGAAAAGTCTTTCACAAAGCGATGATAGAAACTGGCTAACCCATGAAAACTTCGGAGTTCACTCACATTTGTTGGGATGGGACAATCTCGTATGTCCTTGACCTTGGAAACATCAACTTCAATTCCCTTCGAAGAAACGACAAATCCAAGAAAAATCAACTTGTCTTTAGCAAAGGTGCACTTGGGAAGATTAGCATAAAGCTTTTCATGTCGAAGGATTTGCAAAAATTCCTTGACATGTGTAACATGGTCCTCAAGTGACTTGCTATACACAAGTATATCATCAAAATAGACAACAACACTTTTTGCAATGAGAGAATGCAAGATATGATTCATAAGGCGCAGGAAGGTGGATGGGGCATTAGATAAGCCAAAGGGCATGACCAACCATTCATAGAGACCTAGTTTGGTCTTGAAGGAGGTTTTCCACTCATCACCTTCCGCCATGCGTATTTGATGGTAACCACTACAAAGATCAATTTTCGAAAAAATAGTGGCTCCACATAACTCATCAAGCATGTCATCGAGACGTGGTATAAGATGTCGATAATGCACGGTGATAGGATTAATTAGACGACAGTCCATGCATAACCATAACGTATCATCTATTTTTGGGACAAGAATCACGGGTACCACACTTGGACTAGTGCAAACTTGGATCAAACCTTTGGAGACGAGTTGGTTGATTTGACATTCGATCTCCTTTGTCTCCTCCGGGTTCGTGCGGTAGGCGGCGCGGTTGGGAAGTTGTGCACCGGGGATGAGTTCAATGCGATGTTCGATGCCATGAAGAGGAGGTAGTCCATGTGGAAGCTCTTCGGGGAACACATCCTTGAATTCCTACAAAACAATCATCAAAGGTGGAGGAACGTTTGTTACTTCATTAGTTCCTTGCGCTAGGCCCTTGCATATGAGGACGTAGTGCAAGATGGATGGGGTCTTCCGCACTTCTCTCATCTAACTTTTGGTGGCAAGGAGAATACTCTTAGTTTTTCCGCTCGAGTTTGGCTCGTGGCTCTCACTCACTATGAGGTGGTTCTCTCTCTCACCGCTCTTCTCACAAGTAGATGTTGTGCTTTGCGCCCTCGCTAAAGCCCTTGCATTATCCGCAATTATTTGGCTAGGATTCATTGGTTGCAAAACACATGTTTTGTTGAGCCATTTGAAAGTGTATACATTGGTGCGACCATCATGTTGAGCAGCCTTGTCAAATTGCCATGGACGACCAAGAAGCATGTGGCAAACTATCATAGGAACCAAATCGCACTCCACCGTATCTTTGTAAGGACCAATGGTGAAGGAGACCGATACGGTATGCTTGATATTTACGGACCCTTGTCCACTTAGCCATTGCACGTGGTAGGGGTTCTTGTGCGGATGGAGGGTCAGGTTGAGCTTCTCACACAACTCGGTGCTAGCAAGGTTGTGGAAACTCCCACCATTGATGATCACCTTGATAGATTTGCCATTTATGCCAGCTCGTGTTTGGAAGATATTTGAGTGTTGGTCTTCATGCTCTTCTTCTTGAGTGGTCAAGATCCTTGTGACGACGAGCGATGGACTTGCATCATGTTCACATATGAGGAGTTCTTGATCATCTTCCACTCGTTGCTTTGCCATTGCTTCCTTTACTCAGGCATCAAATTTATCTTCACTCAAGTACTCTTCTTCGCCATTGTCATGGATGAACAATACTTTCTTGTTTCCACATTCAACTGACTTGTGTCCTTTGCCTCCACACTTGTATCACTCACTGTTGAAAGGTGTGTCACTCTTTTCTTGTTTGCCACTTGGGGGCAGTTTTCCTTGAGGAAGTGTGGGCTTGGAGGTACTTGAGGAGCTTCCATTGAAAGTTGTTGGTGTAGCGGTTGAAGCTTGCTTGTAGGTGAAGTACGTCTTGGGCTTGTTGTACTTGATATCCTCTTGCACTTGACGTTCGGCCTTTGTTGCGATGTGCACAAGCTCAACCATAGTGTTGTATGTTTGGAACTTGATGATGCGCTTGATTGGGTGGTTCAACCCAATAAGGACGTGTGCCATAGTTTGCTCCATGCTCTCGTCAATGTTGGCACGAATCAAGTTGAGTTCCATTTCCTTGAAGTACTCTTCCACGGTCTTTGTCCCTTGACGAAGCGCTTGAAGGTTGTTGAAGAGTCGCGCATGTAATGCGCGGGGACAAAGCGGGATCTCATATGAGCCTTCATGGCATGCCAAGTTGTGATTGGTGGCTCTTGTATTGCATCATGAGCAACTTGAACTTGTTCCCACCAAAGGTTGGCGTAATCATCAAACTCAAGCGAAGCCATGGCGACCATCTTCTCATTGTTATAGTTGTGCATGCGGAAGATCTTGTTGACTTTGAGTGCCCACGAGAGGTATTCTTCGGGGTCCTTGGATCTGGTGAACTTGGGCATTGTGAACTTGAGATTGCCGAAACTTTCTTCATTGTGACGGTCATTGCGACGAGCTTGGTGACCTTGTTGATGATCTTGTGGTTGAGGGGGTGGAACTTGGTTCTCGTAATCTTGTTGCGGAGCTTGCTCTTGCTCTTGCTCTTGGCGCGGTTGTTGACGTGGTTGAGGCGCTTGGGCCACATGAGGTTGTTGAGGATGTGGAGCCTCATGACGCGGTTCACAACGAAGGGGAGGCTCGTTCCTCGGTTGGTGACATTGGTTAGGCACATGGGCCTCATGGCGAAAATCATGGTCTTGAGCGTCTTGACGCGGTGGGCGTCACTCAATTTGGACCACTTGACGCTCCAAGTTTTGACATGGTGGAGGAGGCGCCTCGTGATGACCATGGTGTCGGTGCGGATGTTCATGACGGTGATGACGAGGAGGATGATCTTGGAGAGCTTCACGTCGATGACGAGCTTGATTTTCCAAATTGGACTCATCACTTTTTGTGTCAAGTACGTGTCGCGGGTGATGTTGGTGGACTTGCAGTTGCACTTGCGGTTCTTCTCGTGATTGCTCTTTTTGTATCACCAATTCCCTTGCGTGATGACGGTGTGCTTCTTGCCTTGCTTGTGGCCTTGAAGAGAAATCACCGTCATAGCTTGATGTTGCGGCATGCCGTGGAGAAGGTACGTAGTTGGAAGAACTTCCATCTTCAACCACGGGGGCCTCATTGTGTCTCGGAGCACTTGGATGGAGATCTTGTGGGAGTGGAACATGACGACACGAAGAACTTGAAGAGATTGATGCACGTGAGCGTGGCCTTTCCATTCCGTCGATGAGGCATCGCAGATTGTCATTTGTTTCAGCGACGGAGCGTTGGAGCGCTTCATTTTGATGGCCAAAGTTCTGATGCATTGCGTGCATTTGTCTTTCGAGTCCATCAAAGCGGTTGTCGATGTTCTTGAACTCGGCTTGCGTCTCGCCAAATTGTTCATCTTGTGGAATCTCAAGGGCTTGGCAACATTCACGGAACTCTTGTCGGATGATGAAGTGACTTGCGCGCGTCATGTACGGTCCTTGTTCTACTTGGGGAGGTGGTTGGCTCGAATCACCGTGCCTATCCATTATGCAATACACACAAGGATTGTATATGGAAGTGGAAAATAGTGGTGTTATCCTTGTACCTCACCTTGGGGATTGCACCGAACTAGAAACCACAAGTGAAAACTATGGGCTTGCAAAGTGAAAATGCAAAGAAAATTCACACTAAAGAAGGAAAGCTAAAACTCTCAAAGCTGTGGGTGGAAGGTTAGGGTTGTGGAAAAACCAAACGGAACGATCCAAACAAAAGGTTATTGTCAAATGTGGTAGAGAACCAAAAGATCAAAAGCAAATAGGAGGCGATCTACAAAACACTAGGATACACATACGTGGAGACGGATGTGGTTATTACGACTATGAAAATGAGCACAAAAGGTCCTAACGAAGACTACGCTCGGTGTCGTGCCAACGCAAGGAGAGACCACAACTCATTCTCCAAAAGAGAAATAAGCAATGAATTTGTGCACTTGACTCAGTCGCGCTTTTACTTTTTCTCTCTTTGCTTACAAGCTTGAGACTCTCTTTGTATTGGGAGACTATGTTTCTTTCTATTTTTCTTTTGCTTTTTCTTTTTGTCTCTCTTTTTTTTGATTCTTTTTCTCCCTTTATATACTACTATGTTAACTCTTGTATTTGCTCTCACACTCTCACTTTCCAAGGAAAAGTGCACAATGCTTAGGCAAACACAAGATTAGTTGCTCTCATAGGATAGATACACACAAGGAAGAAGGGTTAACAAGGTGGAACAAGTTATACCTTTGGTATGATGACTTGTTACCGGTGTTGGGGATGATGTTTGGTGTCACGGTGTTGATGAGCACGGTATGTGAATATTGTTACGGAAGCTTGAAGTTAGTTTGGCGACATGCACACGAAACACGAACAACACAAGAGGAAAAACGGACAAAAACCGGCGAAGCAGAAT
This sequence comes from Avena insularis, assembly GCA_023614405.1. Taxonomy (NCBI): domain Eukaryota; kingdom Viridiplantae; phylum Streptophyta; class Magnoliopsida; order Poales; family Poaceae; genus Avena; species Avena insularis. The sequence goes on from CM042690.1 coordinate 513,034,384, forward strand.
TTTCGGCGGCTAAACCGGCGGTGCCGAGCCTGGCGCCGGAAATTCCGGTGGCTATTCCGGTACGCCAGAACTGTCGCTGAATTTCCGGCGGCTGGGCCGGTCCGCCGAGCCTGGTGCTGGTTTGAGTTCGTGACGAACTCCAAAAGTCAAATCGGTCAATTTGTTTGGAAAATTTGTCCAAATTGGTCTGGGAAGAGGTTCTAGGAAGGTAGATCGGTACCCAAAGCAACAGATCTGTGGAACAAAACCACAAAAAACACACCAAATCTAGAGATCGATCCAAAGGTAAATTTGGGGCTCTTTTTGGGGATTTTCAAATTTTTGGTGGATAGAAAAAAATATGTGGGGGAATTCGTGAGCAACGAAGCTCTTGATACCAATATGTTGAGGGATAACCTCGGGGGTGGCCCGATCTTTCACGAATCCCTTGAAATCGAGGCGGAGGAGGTGTGGGGGTGAGGGAGAGAGAGCTGAACCGCGAACTCACACACGAAGAACACGATGAACACACACCAGTAAGACATGATACAAGACAATTGCTCACGCTGGAGGCTACCGGTCCGGCGCAATCCCTAGGATCAGCGTCGAGCGGGGATCTCTCTCTCGAACTAGCACAGCAAGATGGGAGACTCGATGAGATCTTGAGGTCTAGGCAAAGGGACTCCGATGCCTAGGCCTTGTACAACACGGAGGCACGATGCAAAGTCCAACGAGGTTTGTGATATTTGGTGCTCCTTTATCAAAGGAGCATGAGGCAAGAACTAGATAGATCCACAAGGGGTTTCCACTAATTCCAAATATCATTCCTAGGGTTTACAATGGAGGTGGGGGACTATATATAGGCCAGCCACTAGTTCAGGGGTACTTTAGGCATAAAGGGGTAAAAACTGGACGAAATAGGAATATTCTCGGGCATCAAACCCATGTTGACTTTGAGACTGGGCATTCCGGTAAGAAGTCCGGTCACGCCGGAATGGGCGCCGGAAATTCCGGTTCGCGCCGGTAATTCCGGTCAGCAACCGGAACAGCAGGCAGAGAAGCGTTTCGGTCGATGCCGGTATGTTTCGGAGTGCGCCGGAAGTTCCGGTCAGTGGTCCGGTTCGTTGGTTGGTGTGCCGGGATTTCCTGCGAGATTTTCGGTCCGCCGATCCTGGCGCCGGTTTTACCTGGGACTTCGTCTTGGGGTGGCTTGGCTCCTTCTCTTGGTGTTTCTTCGTGTGGTTCATACCGGAGAATGTATAGAGTATAGGAATGAAGTAGCAAGCCATCCAAGGATGTATCGAAATCACATGAGACAAGGAGTGAGTTCACCTTATGTTGAGGGAGCTTGGCTCGGGCACGAGTCATCGGTCCACTTGGGGGACTTGGTGGTGTAGATGTAGGAGCGTCTGTAGGACAGGCTGTATCACTCTTGTTAATAGGTTAGTCCAAGAAAGTGTATAGAAAGTACTCCAAAGTGTGGACAAAACATAAGAAAGTAGATAAAACCAAGCATGGAACATCAAAAATTATGGATACGTTTGCAACGTATCAACATCCCCAAGGTTAACTCCTGCTCGTCCTCAAATAGGTAAGTGATAAAAAGAAAGTATAATTTTTGAGGTGACATGCACCATCATAAGCTTGATCAAAGTATTAGTAAAATATTGATAGATGGGATCATAGTACTTCAACATAGCATGAAAGAAAAAGTTCTAACAGTAAGACATAGCAACTATGTTGCAACATGAAAAGGCACAAACAAAAGATTCATGAATAACAATGCTTTGCAAGACGTTTGTTTGTTTCACATAAAGAAAACATAGCATAGTGGCATTCAGCTTGTCCCTCATAGAATAACAATCATAAATGCATAGGACACCTTCGAAGTTCATAAGAGTGACTAGATACAAATAGTTTAAAAACAAGCAATATCAAAGTTATGCATCAATCAACAAGTCTTGGGACAATGCAAATAGAACTAAGAATGGCCACTATGCTCTCAAAGTAGGTTCATAAAGATAGAAGGTGGATACTCAACATAAAAGTAAAAGAAAGGCCTTCATAGAAGGAAGTAGGGAATCAAGTTTCATAAAGAGCTTCCAAAAATTATGGTACTTATTAGCTTTCATCTCTCATTGCCCCTATCATAAGCATCTTTAGGTGATTAAGGTTAAAGTGACATAACTAAAAGGATATGTTTGACAAGTTATAAGCTGAAATCTCATGCCCCTTACTTACAAAGACCGAACCTCATGCTACTCAACTTTAGTAACAAGTAAGCTCTTGTCATTGTAAGTACATATGTATCTTAGAGAACCGCCAACGGGGTACCCCTTGCACATGATACAGGAGCTATCCCATAATCAAAATGACAAGGCAAGCAGACAATGAGCATCTCAGCGATCTTTTTATTTGCTATTTGCATAGGTTTTTATTGAGGATGCTTCATAGAGTGCTCATTATGGTTATGCTGCAAGTTTCCACCATGATTAGGCATGGCTTAGGCTAGTGACCCAGGCATTTCTCTAACACAAATACAAACTCCATGATCTTACAAGTTCCCCTTTTATTTCACACCGCCGGGATCCATAAGCAAAAGAACATGATATCAACTAGGTACAATGTACAAGTGCAATGTTGAAAGCGTTCCCCATGATACATGGTTCTGCTAATTTGAACTTATAAAGCGCAAGCATATACGCAACAAAGATGGACGCAATGGTTCAAGTTTATTAAGTGCAAGAAAGTAAAGTGTGCCATCAAGTTCGTGAGAGCTTTAATCACTAATTTTCAGATAACAAGTTTAATTCGGAAGGTACATAGAAACATTAATATACTTGGAATAGCAAATGCTAATAGGTAGGTATGGTGTACTCTCTGGAATAACTTGGTTTTAGGAGTGGGATGCATGAGTGGAACTCATACTTGGTTATGGAGGCTAGCAAAAGACTGGGAGCGACCAACTAAGAGAGCAATAATGACCATAATCATGCAGAGCGACAAAACATCATTAATCAAAGCATAAAGTGATATTACAAGTAGAAAACTAAAGGATCATAAAGGCTATGGTGACTTGGGATAGTCATAACATGGTGTGAGCATGTGCCAAGTCAAACCAAATAAAGCATCAAAGGAGAATACCACAATACTATGCTTTAATATGCTAAAACAACGCAGGATTCTTCAAAGGCACATTAAGAAATATCAATTGTTTATATCATGTCATGCTACAACAAAGATCACTAAGAATAAATCGAAAACAATGTCAAGCATGGCATGACAAAGCATAGGCCACAGTCAAAAATATGTTCTCTTTACCACTTAAGCATGAACTTTCCTACTCATTTCCAGTCCAAACCAAACTATTTGAAAACCAATGTATGAAAGAGGGTGTCCAACCAATTTATTCAGCAAACTAATAAAAACAAGCAAACGAAAACCAAAAACAAAAAACAAAGACGCTCCAAGAACAACACAAGTGTGCATGAAACAATAAAAATGAAGTGTTTGGAAGAAACCTGGGATTTTTATTGATGAAGAAGGGGATGCCTTGGGCATCCCCAAGCTTTGACGCTTGTACTTCTTGGATATTTCTTGGGGTGACACGCGTGGCATCCCCAATCTTTGAGATTTAGTCCATTCTTCATCTCATTACATCATTCTCTCCATACACCTAAAATTTTTCCTTCATACAAAACTTCACACAATCTTTATTAGCAACATTAGTGCACTCAAGATAATAAGTCTTTGGGTTCAGTTTCAACACCAATAAAACTTCCATTAAAACACAAGCTGCTGTAGCACTTCCCTCAAAAATCTCATTTCCTCAAAGATAACTCAAAAAGGAACCAACAAGAAGCAAATGCAAATAATGGCAGAAATCTGTCAAAACAGACCAGCAGGTAAAAACCAATTTTTTCGAAGACCTTCTGTTGCTCAAATCGAAAAGTGTTGAACTAGCGAAAGTTAGATAATAACTTGGGGCAGAAGTAAAAAAATTCACGCCTCAAAACTACGTACAGAGATTTTACACGAATTTTTACGGTGAAGCATAGAAATCTGTTTCAGGACAGCAACTTTCCCAATCATTACTTCTCTCTCATTAGAGGTTACTCTTGGCAGAAAAAGCAAATAAAAAGGATAAGGAGTGGTTATTACTGAAGTAATAACTTCCAAGACTCATCTAAATTTTTTGGGTTATCTCCCAATAAGTACTTTTCTTTAACGCCTTTAAGTTAGGCATAAGAAGCAAGAAAAAGAATCAAGTATTCTCAGATGAAGAAGTAGTAAAACCAAATTTCTTGCCCTTACCTCTCTTACTTTTATTATTAACCTTGGGGAATATATGATTGTTTGGTGGAGAAGCAAAGTGCATGGTGCCCTTTTCCACATCTATTATTGCTCCAAGGAGTTTCAATAGGGATGTTCCAAGTGTAATTTGTCCTTTTCCTACACATTCAATAACAAGATAATCAGTAGAAACCATTTTCCCTAGGATCTCTGTAAGCACTCCTTCAGCTATTCCAATTGGTGATATTGTGGCATTATTAGTAAGAAATATTTCTTCTCCCCCTTCTGAAAGTCCCCAAATATTCAAAGATTCATAGATATCTTTAGGCATAAGACAGAATTCAGACATGATATCACAGCGAGCATGAAAAGTTTCATTATTTATAGCAATCTTTACTGTGGGAAGACATTTTGAGGGTTCAGAATTTATTGGAACATAGTCATGATGCTCTCTAAGTGTATTATATCTAGCAGTGCTGGTCTCAAGAGTATTCAATCTAGCAAATATGTTTATGAAGGAAGAATCAGATTTGCTAGGCAAGTTGTAAGTAAAGACCAACTTCTTTATGGCATTAAAAGCATCATCCTCATTGCATTGGAGGAAATCTCCTTCCACTACAGCATCCAAAGCATATCTATAGCAAAGAGCAATTCCAAGGTAAAAGCTGCTAAGGATCAAGCTTTGAGTCATTTTAGGTTTAGTTTTTTCATGTAGATTAGAGATTCTAGACCAAGCTTCTTTAAAACTCTCTTCAATTCCTTGTTTAAAATTGAAAATCATTTCCTCGGGTGACATAGTGATTGGAGCAATGCTAGACATAATAGCAACTTAAGATAGGAAATAAATTTTTTGTGTTTTTAATAAAGAAAGCAAACTAGTAAAACTATTTTTTTTGTGTTCTTGAATAAGAAAAAAGCAAACAAAGAAGAAGTAAACTAAGCAAAACAAAAACAACAAATTAAAGAGATTGGTTATGAGGGACTCCCCTTATCGTGGTATGGAACACGGCAGTGCCATCGGGGATGGCTTGAAGGGGACAATCAGGTTGCTATCGGTGGCTACTCGCAACGGTTTGGGCACAGATACTACAAACATAGTGATGTACCTAGGTTTGGAGCCCTCTTGGCGAGGTAAAATTCCTACTCCTGCAAGGATCTACTATCAAAGGGGGCAAACGCCCAATACAAGTGCTCCTTGAGCTGTTTCCTTAGCTAATTCTTGCTAGGAATTCTCTAAGTCCTTCTTCTGGTGTCTATTTTTCCTTCTGCTTGAGCTTACCTAGAACCCTAGCACTACCCCGTTTATATATAGGTTGAGGAGGTAGCTTACAAGATGGTTTCTAGGGTTTACTGTTTGGATTTGGGCCTTACAAAGTGGGTCGGCTGGACAGGGCCAAACGGTAGGCCTGGGTCCAGTCAAGCTTCCAGTACAGGGGAGGACCATGCTTTAGTGCTCCTGCTTTACTTGTCATCCAACTCTTTATCTGTCAGCCGGCTCTTCATGAATAAGCCGGGGCTTTCCTCGTCAGCCCTTCTTTGATTGTCAGCCTCCAGCTTTGGCGTAGTTGTCCAGTTGCACTGGACAGGCCAGCCAGCCAGTCCGGTCAAGGGTGCGCTCATCAAGGAGCGTCATCCCCACCGTACAATGTCCAGCGGATCCGAGGCGGCCGGCTACAAGCGGCCTCCTAGTCGGTTCTTCTGGCTTCCCGGCTAGACGGGCCAGCCGGGGAAACTTTTGTGCGGACCGGGTGGGGATATCGCCTGGCCGTGGTACCTTCATCTAGGTCCATACGGCCCGTGGTCCTTGGAGCCAGCCGGTTGGTCCCGTCTTGGCCTACCCGGGGGTCATTCCCCCGACACTAGTCCCCGAGCACGTTAGGACTTGGCCTCACGGAGAAGTTCTTGCGTGCTCGTTTGAAATGATTGATGATGCAGATGCCTTGTTGTTTTTGTTTGTCTTGTAGCCTTTGTTTTGTAGTCTTCGTCCTGTACCAGCTTTAAATTCTATGTTGTTTTCCCGGCTGGGGTTCACCGGCTACAGAGCCGATGGACCCACACTGATGGGTGATCTTCTTGACCGGCTGTCGCACCCGGCTGGGAGATGGATCGCCAGTCTGCTGTCGTTGGTGCTTGCATAAGTCATGCCTGCCGTTTCTGGCACGCGTCGCGTCAGTTTGACTTCTGGGTCTGCTGCTGTAGTTTTTGGTAACCATGCGCACGCCTCCATCATTGTGTCTCCTTGGAGATCGTGGGAGAATTTTGCCTCCCGCAGTACCTTCTGCAGGATCCTTTGTGCGCGCGGTGCTGGCGCACGCGATCTGCCCCGAACCGTCGCGGGGTAGTGGGGTGGTTGCTTTTCCACGTGGCGTGGAGGCAGGGGAACCAGCGTGGATATCCTTCGCCGATAAATACGTGCGCAAGGAGCAGTGGTTCCTCACTTCGCCTCCCTGCGCCTGCCATCCTTATTCTTCCTCGCGCTCTAGCCTTTCTCTATTCTTCTGTGCCACCATTTCCTCTTCTTTGATCACGGGACCCCGCGCCTCCATCACGGCTACCTTTCTAGGCAATATGCTGCCCGAGGTCGCTGGTGGCTGTGCGCCTCTTATGTCACGGAGGAGCTCGTGAAGAAGTACCGGCGGGGGAAGTTCATGCCGTCGGAGCGGGTGCTGAAGCATCGCCTCACGCTGGAGGGCGAGCGGGTGCCCCACCCCCAGCCTGGCGAGTCCGTCGTATTCCTCCCCCACTTCGCTCATGGCCTCGGTCTGCCACTGAGCCGCTTCGTCTTGGAGCTGTTGGTCACCTTTGATCTGCAGCTTCACCACCTCGGAGCCAACATCGTGTCGATGTTGTCGCATCATGCGGCTTGCTGTGAGGCATTCCTCGGTGTTTGCCCCGACACCGTGAATTTCTTGAAGTTCTTCCACTTCAAGGTGCAGGTGGTGGGGAAGGGCGGCCCGTTGACAGAGACGGGTTGCTGCGCCATCTACCCGCGGCCGTCAGCGCCCATACCCCACCTGGAGCTCCCCTACACCATCAAGCTCTAGCAACGCTTGTATTTTTACGTGCGCAACAACACGAAGGTGGACTTCATCAAGTTCCCCGCCTTCGCCAACGTCCCCTCCAGCCGGAAGGCCTGCACCGTCCAGCACTTGGGAGCCCAGGGCGACATCGACCGGATGGGCGCCCGGCTGGCCGTCCTCGTGGAGAAGGAATGGCTCACCGCCCAGGACATTCTGTTGTCCTGGATGGTGACCCGCATGCTCCCGCTGCAGCACCGGTCACACAAGATGTGCCACCTCTCTGGCCATCTGGATCCCACCCGGGTATCCTGGTTGGACGTGCCGTATGACGCCCTCCGTTAATGGCTCGCCACCATCTCGAAGGAGGCCCTGGAGGAGGGGTGGGAGTTCTCCTGCCGGTACCACCACGGTCGGCTGCCGCTTAGGTATGTTTTTCTTACTTTTCTCCGGGTGGATTTTCCTGAGGGACTCCTGTTTCGTGCCTCTTATCTTCCCTTGTTGAGTAGCTTTTCATGGCGCAGCTAGCAGAGGACGGTATGGGGGACACCGAGCTCCCCAACTTCGCTGTGGACTTCAAGCCGGCGAAGGCTCCGCCCGTGGAGGCGGAAGGGTTCCCCATGCGGGCTGACGAGGGGTACGAGTTCCCACCCGGTGAGAATTTGTTCCCTGCCTTTGTTATTCTTGCACTTGCTATGCTTGTAGTTGTAATCTTGACTTTTCGCTTGTCCTTGGAATAGATGCCCACGGCGATGAGGTGGACCTAGCCAAGCTCACCACGCCCACGGGCAGGGGGAAACGGGCCGCCCCTAACAGTGTCGCCCCGGCCGCAGGTGGCGCCAAGAAGACGCACCGCCTCCTTCCTGCGGCCACCATGTCGAGCATTAACGGGTAGGTGCGCTTGTCCTTTTGGTGCGGGTATTACCTTACTTGTATTTGTGTTGCTCACTTCTTGTGTTTCTGAAGTGAGGATATGTCCTTGCCTGGCTCCGCAATCGTCGCCACCATGTTCGCCCCTCCGCCTGCTGCCAAGGGGAGTGCGCCGGCTTCGGCATCCGAGGTCGCGCCGGCTCCAACGTCCGAAGCTACGCCGGCTCTGGCTCCGATGTCCGGGGTTTCGCCAGCTCTGGCCCCCGAGGCTGCGCTGGCTCTAGGCCCTAAGGCGGCAGTGACGGATGCGGTGCTGCCGGCTGAGCCCGTGACGATTCACCAGGCCAGGGCCGTCTCCCGGCTTGCGGGGGGTTTGTCGTTCGGGCGTGCCGGTGCGGTCGTCCCTCCCTCCAGCACGTACCGGGTGGAGGAGCCGGCGGAGGTGCCGCCGCCTGTTGCCCCTGTCCAGCCAGAGGTTGGTCCCTCCGCGGCTCCGGTGAGCGACGATGACCTCCAGGTCACCGGCTGGACGCCGGCGCGTGCCGCGCCGCTGCTGGATGCTCTCCTGACACAGTTGTCGGAGGAGGCGCCCCTGGCCGTTGGCCAGGCCCGCTAGCTGGTGGGGGCGCTGGAGCAGGGGCTCGGCCAAGCCAGGGCACTAGGAGCTTCCATCGAGGTATGTGCTTTGTCGCCAATCTTGTTGTTTTCTCGCTGTCTTGCGATGTAGCTATTTCTTTTGGTTCTTATCTCTCTTTTCTTGCACAGAGGGCTCTTGCTGATGCCGCAAAGACTTCACGGGACCTGGACCGTAAGATCGCTCGCTCTGCCGTATCTTCCCAATTGCATGATTTCTCGCGCTTCTTGTTGAGTATTGGTTACCCTCCTACAGCTCTGCTAGCGGACCGGGACCACGAGGTGGTCCGGCTGAAGGAGGAGGTCGTCCGGCTGGAGGAGGCCAACAAGACCCGCCAGGACCAGATCACCAAACTGACTACGCAGCAGCAGCTGATGGAGATCAAGGCTAGTAGGGCCAAGAAGACTACGGACACCCGGGCCGAGGCGCTGAAGAACCTGGAGGGGCTCAACGCCACCCAGGCGGATGCCCTCAAGGCTTCCAAGGCCAAGGAGGCAGCAACACTGTCAGAACTTTGGCAGATCGCTAAGATTGTTGTCAGTAAGTGCTCCCGACTTGAGCCCATTTTGCGGATTTGTCCTTTGTGATCAATACTGATCACTGCCTTCTTTTCCGTCTATAGCTCAGTACCCTGAGGCAACAGACCAGGCGCTGGGCCGGATTCCTGAGACGGATCCGGATCAGGATCCACCCGGGGGAGCTAGTGACGGTCTTCAGCGAGGAGGCGAACCAGATCCATGATGCCGCTCTCGAGGTCTTTGACTATGTCTGGCCTGAGGCCGTCCCGCCTGCCACCATGGATGTCCTAGCTGAGCGTCTCTAGGGTGCTCCGGAGCTCATGAATGTGGCCCGGGAGTGGGCAGCTCGAGGTGGCACAGAGATGGTGCTGGCGCTGCTGAAGTCCTGGTACCCGGATGTGGATCTACGGAGTCTTTCTCGTGGATTCCACCAAGGGACCAGTTATGACCAGCTTCACGCCGAGGTCCCCGACATCCGTTCCTGTGGCGGGACGATTGGGAGCTACATTGCGCTGGACAGGGACTTCAGTGACCCAGCCGGCATGGAGCGGTACTTCCACAGCCCGGATGCGGCACGCACTGACGCTCCGGCTGCACCGCAGACCGCCTCCACGGACATGGCCTCCTGCAGCCGCGCTCCAGCTGATGCCTCTGGCCCTTCTGCCCCTCAATGAACTTGATCCCCGATATGCCGGGAGTATTTTTGACTTGAAACATTTGTCTTTTCTTTGTGCCGTGTGAACAATTGTCCATCTTTGACGTATTGAACTTCTATGGGAGCATCGCCTCCCTTCGTCTATTTGCTCGTGCTCTTCTGTTTGCACTTTCTGTTTTGCGTCTTTTGCATGCCTGTTTCTTTGTGGGGGCGTGCAAGCGCACCCATAGGGTGTAGTCCCCGAGGTTCAGGCTGGCTAGAGAATATAGTCGGGTCGAAGCTCCTTTGTGTCCTTTGTTTTGCAGGTTTCTGTGTGGGGGCGCGGAAGCGCACCCACAGGGTGTAGTCCCCGAGGTTCAGGCCGGCTGGAGAATACAGCCGGGTCGAAGCTCCTTGACCTGCTCTGCTGTTGCCTATAAGCTGTCTGCCTCCACCTTGGCGGTGTTCGTCGTTGAACTTTGGATCATGCAAACATAGAAACAAACAAGTTATTTTCCTGGTTAAGCATATGCAAGTTCAAACTATAATCTTAGATGAACTAGTTTTCAGACTTCTGGTGTTTCGCGCAAATTCAATGTCTTTGCCCTTTTCTCAATGAGCATTGGCCAATTTCAGTGTTGTTCCCTTGCTGGCTTTTAGCCGGAGTCGAAGGGGTAGCTTAGTAGGCGTACTGCACGATACTTCAGGTTTGGGTCATTGCCTTTGAGCGAGCGAGCGCATCTGGGTCATCCAGACGTTTTTGTTTTCCTTGTGGAATTTTCGTGTAGGGGCCTTTGAGCGTTCTGCTCTTGCCGGATCTGTCAGCCGGCTTGCGGTCTGCAGCTGGAACCGAAGAGGAAGCGTTAGGAGCCGCGTACAGTACTTTACCGCGTGCATCGCGCAGCCGTCTGGGCCAACCGGCGAGTCCCCTAGGCGGATCGCCGGCTCTGGGGTTAGAGTAATGCAGCTGAAAAAGCCAATTTGTGCAGCATGACTTGCTTATTTTTATTGTGGAGTCCCCGAGACTGTGTCGAGGCTCCTATTCTTGTTCATTACATGAAAGTAAGGTACATACACTTCTTGTTCAAGTGTAAAAGGGGCGGAGCAGGCTCGCGTTCCATGGGCGTTCAGTTTCTTTGCCTGAGCGGTCCATCTTGTTCTTTTCCGGCTTGCGGGCGTCGATGAGGTAGTATGAGCTGTTCTGCAGTGCCCGGCTGATTATGAATGGGCCCTCCCAAGGTGGAGACAGCTTGTGCATCCCCTTTGTGTCTTGAACCAGCCTTAGCACCAGATCACCCTCGCGGAACGAGACGCTACGTATCCGGGTGGCGTGATAGCGGTGCAGGTTCTATTGGTAGATGGTGGATCTGGACAAGGCCAGTTCGCGTGCTTCCTCCAGGAGATCGACACTGTCTTCCCATGCTTCTTTGGCCTGCTATTCTGTGTAGAGCAGTTTGTGGGGTGCGTCGAACTCGATGTCAGTGCAAAAAACCGCCTTTGCTCCATAAACGAGGAAGAAGGGAGTGTAGCCGGTGGACCGGTTTGGCGTGGTGCGCAGGCTCTAGAGTACAACCGGCAGCTCCTCAATCCAGCAGCCGGGGGACCGCATTAGTGGTTCGATCAGTCAGGCTTGATTCTGGCTAGGACCAGGCCATTAGCTTGCTCGCACTGCCCGTTGGACTGGGGGTGTGCCATAGACGTGAGGTCCAGGCTGATGCCCTTATCTCCACAGAATCACGTGAAAGCTCCCTTTGAAAAATTTGTTCCGTTGTCGGTTATGATGCTGTTGCGGTAGCCAAAGTGTGTGATTATGTCTGTGAAGAACTTGACCACTGTTGGCCCATCTAGCTTCTTTATTGGCTTTGCCTCTATCCACTTGGTGAACTTGTCCACCGCCACCAGTAAGTGGGTCATGCCGGATCTGGCCATTTTGAAGCGGCCAACCATGTCCAGCACCCAGACGGCTAATGGCCAGGTGATGGGAATCGTCTTGAGTGTTGTAGATGGAGTGTGCTTCTGCTGGCTGAACCGCTGACACCCGTTGCACACCTTTGACAATCCGCGCAGCGTCTTCCAATGTTGTGGGCCAGTAGAAACCGTGGCGGAATGCCTTTGCCACTATGGCTCGTGATGATGCATGGTGTCTACACTCGCCCTGGTGGATGTCGACCAGCAGCCGGATTCCTTCCTCTTGGCTCACACATCGTTGATAGATGCCGCCAACGCTGCGCTTGTAGAGCTCGTTGTTGATGATGGTGTACGCACTGGCTCTGCGCTTGACCTGTCTTGCCTGTACCTCCTCTTCGGGCAGCTCTCCGTTTGCTAGGAAATCCATGAACGGCCCATGTTGGGGTTTCCCGGGATGGCGCATACCACTTGCATTAGCAGATTCACTGCTAGATGGCCGGTGGCTCGCCGAGGCTCATTGTGGGCGGCTCAGCTTCTAGGCTGAGGAGGCACTCCCGGTGAGGGAGGCAGCCCCGGGTGCGATGCAGCCGTCACGGAGGTCTTGGAGCCGGCAGTCCCCGGGTGCGGTGCAGCCGTTGCAGAGGTCTTGGAGCCGGCTGTCCCCGGGTCCGCGTCCAATACGATGGAGTTGGATTTGGGAGACGGTGTGATTGATGGTTTGCACAGGTGCTCGAGGGAAACTCCAGGTGGAATTGGTTGTCTTGTCGACCCAATGCGGGCAAGCGTGTCTGCGGCCTCGTTGTTTACCCTGGGAACATGATGAAACTTGCACCCTTCGAAACAGGCGCATAGCTGTTGTACGAAGAAACGGTATAGGGCCATGTTTGCGTCTCTAGTGTCCCAATCGCCTGACACTTGGTGCACCACCAGATCAGAATCGCCGAAGCATAGGATGCGCTGAATGCCTATTTCCTTTGCCATCTTGAGGCCGTGGACGAGCGCCTCGTACTCAGCAACGTTATTGGATGCACGGAAGTGGATCTATAGCACATATTCCAGCCGGTCTCCTTTTGGGGAGGTGATGACCACTCCGGCTCCGAGACCTCTATACATCTTGGAGCCGTCGAAATGCAACTTCCAATGCGTGGAGTCAGGGCAAGGTGGTAGGTACTGTGTTTCTGCCTAATCAACAAGGAAATCTGCCAGGGCCTAAGACTTGATCGCCGTTCTTGGCTCGTACTGTATGTTGTGGGCAGCGAGCTCTATGGCCCATTTCGCCACCTAGCCTGTGGCGTCTCTGTTGCGGATGATCTCCGCAAGTGGCGCTAGCGCCACCACCCGGATGGAATGTTCTTGGAAGTAGTGCTTCAGTTTCTTGTCGGCCATGTACACGCTGTAGACCAGCTTCTGGTAATGAGGATACTTCTGCTTCGAGAGCGAGAGTACCTCACTCTGGTAATACACCGGTCATTGCACCAGCTGCACCTTTCCATCTTCCGGCCTCTCCACTACCAACACCACACTGACAACCCTGTTTGTTGCTGCGATGTACATCAACATGGGTTCCTTTGCTGCTGGTGCTGCCAGAATAGGTGGCGAGGTGAGCATGCTCTTGAGGTCACGGAAAGCTTCATCCGCCTGCGATGTCCAGACGAATTTGTCCATCTTCTTCATGAGCTGGTATAGTGGGAGTGCTTTCTCGCCCAACCGGCTGATGAACCGGCTGAGGGAGGCCAGGCGGCTGGTGAACTTCTGGACATCTCTCAAGTTCTTGGGCGGCTACATGCGCTTGATTGCGCTGATCTTCTCCGGGTTTGCCTCGATTCCTCGCTCAGATACGAGAAAACCGAGTAGCTGGCTGGCTGGGACGCCGTATACGCACTTCTCCGGGTTCAGCTTCATCTGGAAACGGCGGAGGTTAGTGAATGTTTCCTTCAGATCCTCAAGGAGTGTCTGGTGCTCCTTGGTCTTGACTACCACATCGTCGACGTAAGCGTGTATGTTTCTGCCAATCTGAGTCTGCAAGCACTTCAGCATGCAGTGCTGGTATGTGGCTCCAGCATTCTTCAATCTGAATGGCATTGTGGTGTAGCAGTAGGATCTGTAAGGAGTGATGAATGATGTCTTTATTTGATCAGCGGGGTTCATCCGGATCTGGTGGTAGCCAGAATATGCGTGCAGAAATGACAACAACTCGTAGCCGGCCGTGGAATCGATCACTTGGTCTATCCTTGGCAGGGCGAATGGATCCTTGAGACATGCTTTGTTCAGACTGGTGTAGTCAACACACATGCGCCAAGTCTTGTTCTTCTTCAACACGAGTACTTGGTTTGCCAGACATTCCGGGTGGAAAACTTCCATGATGAATCCGGTTGCGAGCAGCCGGGTGATCTCCTCCCCAATTGTTCTTATTTTTTTCCACGAAGCGGCGCAGTGACTGTTTGACCGGTTTTGCATCCGGCCTGACATGTAAAGAGTGCTCAGTGAGCTTCCTCGAAACACCTGGCATGTCCTCGTGGGACCATGCGAAGATATCCCGATTCTCACAGAGGAAGTCGACGAGCGTGCTTTCCTATTTGCTATCAAGGCCGTCACCAACCAGGACGAACTTGTCCGGCTCGGCCTTGTTCAGCAGAATCTTCCTCGTGCCCTTGGATGGCTTGAATTGTGCCTCTCCGGCCGGCTTGGGCTCGCCAGCCGGCATGTCCTTCTGCAGAGCTGCCATGTTCTGCATGATTACGCGTTTTTCTTCTGCGATGATCATGGCTTCAACTATTTTGGATCCGTCTGTGGCACATTCCACAGACCGTTTATAGCAGCCGGCCACGGTGATGACGCCTTTAGGTCCTAGTAGCTTCATCTTGAGGTAGGCGTAATGTGGTACCGCCATAAACTTGGTGAGCGCTGGGTGCCCCAGGATTGCGTGGTACGCGCTGTAGAGGTTGACCACCTCGAACCAGATGGGCTCACGGCGGAAGTTGTCCTCCGTGCCGAAGATGACATCGAGCCGGATTTTTTGATGGGGGAGTGTGAAGGGCTAGGGACGGCTCCAGCTGTGACTCACTGATATCGAGCCGGTCGAGCGAGCTGCTGTACAGGAGGTTGATGTTGCTCCCTCCGTCCACGAGGACGCGGGAGAATCTGCAGGAATGCTTCTGGGAGACAATGATAGGATCCAAAACCATTGCGTAGGTGCCCGGGTGAGGCAGCTCAGTCGGCTGGTCCTTCCGGCTCCATGCAACTTCTTGCTCCGACCAGTGGAAGTACTGGGGAACGGGAGGAACGATTGCGTTCACCTCCGCCTCACGACGCCTTTTGCTGTGCTTGGTATCCGGCTCCATGGTGAAGATGTGGTAATTTCCCACTTGACGAGGGTAGTTGTTATCATCATCCTCCCTTCGATGTTGGTTGTTGCGATCGCATAGCGGCCCGCCGGCTGGAGGAGGCGGCGCCTGTCCAGCCGGTGCACCGGCAATTTCCATCATCTTCTTCGTCCAGGTGCACTGGCGTGTGGTGTGCGTAGCCGGCTTGTTGCCCCCGCAATGGAACTTGCATGGCCCATCAAGCATCGACTCAATGGTGTACTGTCATCAGGCTTCTGTCTCCGGCTTCCGCCGGCAGCTAGATCCTCCTGCACTGCCGCCACCTACCTGGAGCCATATTGGTTGTCCGGCTGGTCGTCCTTTATCTTGACATGGCGGTTGTCGTGCCGCCTGGAGTTGTGCCCATTCCCTTCCGGCTGGCGCCGATCTACGGCGACGTCGACGATTATTTGCCCTTGGTCGTCCACCCAGATGGATCTTTTCATTGCCGCGTCGGCCGTGGCATACTTGTCTGCGATGGCCATGGTTTGTGCCATGGTTGTGGGCTCCACCCGGCGAAGCTTATGCTTGAGCATAGTGCCGTCGCTGTAGCCGTTGATGAACAAATCAACTGCCTGATGTTTGCGTACCCCCTCACAGGAGTTGTGCATGCTCGTCCATCGGGTGATGTAGGAGCGATCAGATTTATCCGGGCCCTGCACACAGAGAGCAAGCTCGCTAGGACGGCCTGTGCGCTTGTAGGTGCCAGTGATGTTGCGAACGAACGCCTGCTCGAAATCGATCCAAGCGTTGATGCTGTTGTTAGGGAGACTGTTTAGCCACGTTCTGGCTAAGTCGAGGAGCATGAGAGGGGCATAGCGCACCGCTACCCGACGGTTACCGTTGGCGATGCCCACGGCGATGGTATAATCCACCAGGTAGTCCTCCGGCTTGACCGAGCCATTGTACTTTGGCGTATCCCTTGGGAGCGAAAATCCCTTTGGAAACGGTTCGTTCTGGATGCGCGATCCGAAACATCTTGGTATGGCTGGACTTTCTTCCTCCAGCGCACGTGATTGGACCAGCAGGTCGATCCGCGCACGTGCATCTTGTTGTTCGTCCGGCTCAGGCGGTCCCAGCCGGCCAGATAGGCGGGACTTGGGGAGCGCTTGGCCTTTTCCGGCTTCGTCGGCCGGCTCACGGTTTTTGCTGGTAACAGCTGCCGCGTCGCGGGCGTTGTGCCCATGGCCTGTAGATCCACCGCGTGGGAGGTTGCTTTGTCTTGCTCCATTTGGGGAAGGCGCCTTGCTGCCGCCCGCAGCCAGGTCCGCCATCCGGTGAGCCGGTTGGGTTCTGTTGTTGCCAACCATGCTGAGTTCTGCCTCGACCTGCTGCTTCTTCGCCATGACCACGAGGAGGTAGACGCGTGCTTGCTGACGGAGCAGTTCCTCGCCCTCCAGGTGGGGCCTATTCGTCTGCGGTACCAAAGTTCATAGGCCAGCGCATGGCGGTACCTAAGTTGCCTGAAATTGCCGCGTTTCGAAAAGTTGGGCCACCAACTACTGAGAGGAGCCATTTCGAGGCAAACTCATCTCACCCCTGCCAAATTCAAACATTCCGTTAAACTGCCCCGTGAAGTAGACGGTCGGGACCCCCATGTCGGTTATCTGTCCGTGAAGCGAGCGCCAACACGGCAACCTCTTAGGCAAATCGAGTAGCTAAGTGGATTGGATGCTTTGACTAATTTCACAAATCCATTCCTACCTTTCCCCTAGCACCGGCGGCGTCGGAATCCACCCTCCAGGTAGGAAGATCCCTTCGGACATTTGACTTCTGGCGCCAAGTTGCTGCGCCCAGTTGATGCGCCCAGTCGCTGATCCCGAGCTCCAATGGCGCATGTCGTAGCAGCCGTTGGGAGGCTCTAGCCCGCCTCCGCCGCCGATGAGCCGAGCAGTTCGGAGGATGGCAGATCCTAATATCAAGGAAGAAGAAGTTCTGGCTACAAGTGGGTGAGCTACCCTTCTATTTGCTATTCGCACTAATTATAACTGCTAGCTGGATACTGAACCTCAAATTGTTTGTTAGCCCAACGCTGACAAACGTATTTTGTCCATAGTTTTCTGTCTAGTGGGATCTCCGCAGACCCCCCTTACCTGGTTACGGTAGTCCTCTACAGGTATGACTCTAAGGGCAAGTGGTATGGACACCATTGTTTCATGATGGAAGAAGCGCCTGCGCAGATCTGCACTATATCTGGTATGGTTGCTGCAAAGCAGACTGCAAAGTTTAGTTTCATGGATGAACGTGGCATCATGGTTCCTCTAACATGTGACAGTCAGCTAATTGGGTTGATGAAAATGTATGCTTCGGGTGCCATGTTTGAGCTGAAATGTGATGTACTGGATGTGGAAGCTGCTGCAACTAGGAGTCGCCCTTCTATTCTTGGACAGGGTGGTTGCTCGAATCCAATTAGCTCCTGGTAAGCAAAGGTCGCTCGGGGTTCGCATGTTTGTGCTGAATTGTAATTTTTATTTTATTTAGTCTGTAGATGTTGGGCAGTTATGCAACAGTCTTGTTTCTTTGATAGGAGGCACCGCGAGGTTAGAAACATGACTGCTCGGTCAGTCATTTTGCTGCCCGAAGAAATTAAAAACGAGGGGAAAGATGATGCTGGACACAATTCTGGTGCCCATTGTCCCGGCGATGCAGAGTACGTGAAGCTAAGAAAATTGGCACCGAGGAAGAGGAAGAAGGCAAGAAATGAAGAAGCCAGTGGACGTGAAGGATTGGCACCCAGACTACGGAAGAAGGCTGCTGGCAATGAAGATGCATAGTAATGTGTTGAACTTGAACCTATATATGTAATTCTATTAAATTCTGGAGCTCTGTGTGTGGCACGTTGCTGGGCGAAACAATCTACCCACATTCTCTGAGTAAAATGTACCACGACTTAGGGTTTCGAAACGCCTGAGTCAGTAGTTGAATCTGAAATTGTGATTGTGTCACTGCTATCTGAAAACACATAGCACCTGTTCCACGATTGTTGAGGAGCAGGAGGTCTCCAAATACGACAGAATGTAAGTGGCACATAAATAAATTATTTAAGCTGCCACACTCCACGAAGCAGGAACTTATTTCAGATGCTGCACAACGACGTGGCAACATAAACATCAATGTTCTCACCGATAATGCCCAGACGAGGAGGAAATCGGTACCACTTTCTGGCCTAATCTTGAGCCCGTCTATCTCACCGCCTCTCTGCTCCTACATCCCCTGCATCTGGCGAAGCTCCCGGATCTCCCGTAACCAGGTGTACGTGCTTCCACTTTATAAATTGTGGTTGTGCCATTTGCATGCGGCACAATCCACATTGATTACATTTAAACAAACCACCAATGTCAGAATACACTAGTAGAAAAGGTGTCTTTGGTCCACGGTCACGTTCCCAATCTAGGACAGAGATCTAAATCAAGGCAGAAATTGATCTAAATCACAAATTCTTCCACAGATTAATCGAGACAGAGATCTAAATCGAGGCATTTCATTACTTCAACCACAAATTCTTCTAAACAAAGGTGCGATTTCACATCCTACATTAATTCAACCACTAGTCAACAATTTCACTTCCACTGCCACTGTCCTCCGAGCCGCCGGCTTCCTCGTCGCTGTCGGACGAAACCGCCATGATTTCCGCATTGTACGCGAGACAGAGCACATCTTCGCGGCGAGCGGTGGCGATGACGGTGTACTTGGTCCGTCCAGGGACGGATAAGAACTTCTCCCGCCCTTCTCGGTTGCGGAGATCCCGGTGCACCACGCGCCCGTCAATGATGCAGTTGCCAATCTTAGCCTTCTGCTCCTTCTTGAACAGCGCCGGCCAGTACGGGCTGGCCGCCGTGTACCGGGGCAGCACCCTCTTCCACGCGGGCATCTAGCGGCGGCGCGCCCCGATTTCGCTCTCCATCTCGGCTCGGCCAGGGAGAGGAGCCCCCGGCACCCCCGCAGAGCTGATGCGCCATCCGTGGGGCACCGTCGCGGCCGGCGGCGTGAGGATGTCGAAGTTCATGAACATCACCGCCTCGTAGAAGTTCAGATCGGGCATCTCCAAGGCGGCGCGGGGATGGACGATGAAGCGACGGCGCGATGGAGATTGGAGAGAACGAGGGGATGGATGACGAAGCGACGTGCTGTGGCGCCTCCTATTTGTACACGAGGACGACGAAGCGACGGGCGGAATATCCAAGGGGCATTGGTCAAACAAAAGAAGTAATGCGGGGTCAGACTAATGGGAGAGCAATTTTTTCCTCCCTGGACTCCAGGACCAATAGTTCAGAACGCTAGGTCAACAAGTACAACTATTACAACTTAAAAGGCATGGAGCTTAAGATAAATAGAACTAGTTATCACACATCTCCTTGATCTTCCTGATCTTAGCCCGATGCGCATCTTCTTGCGAGAGCAAGGATCGAATCGTCTGCTCCTTCCTTTTAGCATCTTCCTTGCATAGATTCAATTGTTTCTCTGCATTTTTCCTCATGCACTTGTCAATACTCATAGTTGTGAACTGCAGGACTTTGTCCTGGTGGAGATCATTCCTTGCTTGAGTCAGTTCTTGCTCTGCTTTAGCCTTCAGGGCCAATACCGCGTCCCTCTCCTTCTCGACTTTGCTAACCTTGTCTTGCACCCACCTGAGATCTCTCTTATGCTTGGTCGTGTCAACTGGTTCCCATAGCTTCATCTCAACACTGTCAAGAAGTGAGCTGAATATGGAATCTTTCAACTAAACAGTCATTTCCCATAGTTTGTCCAGTGTTTTCTGCATCGATTTGGGCCACTCTGGATCTACCCATTTGACAACACTGCAACTTTTGCTTTGCATCATTGCATGATGTCCTTGACACCGTCGAAACCTCCTTCCTGCGTTTCGTCCTTCGAATGCTACAAATTTAGCGGGCACATATCCATGTTTACATAGCAGAGGACTGTCTTCATCCGCTAAACCGTGATAGTCGGAGTCATACATCGTCTGGTTGGCCTAACACATCATACACGCATGAGTAAATAGATTAGATCTAGCTCAAAAAATAGATAACTGGCCACAGATGATAGAAATAGAGATGAGACGACTCACATCGAAATCACCGTCCCTTTCATCACGACGCGTTTCCTCGCCGTCTCCCCTTCAACCCATGGCGAGAGGGGAGGGGGGTGGCTGCCAGAGAGGGGATTGGGATGGAGGCGCCGTCGGCTTGCGGCTACGGCGGGATGGGAGTGAAGTGGGGAAAGTGGCTTCGAGGGGAAGGAAGATAAGTACGGGGAGGAAGAGAAGTAACGGGGACGTGACACTGGGATGTGGCCCACTGAACTCGTGAGACGTGACACTCGCAACAGGGGAGCGACCGGTGTTGCCAGTTTTTCCAGAGCAAGCGTGGCCAATCATGCCGCAGAATAGCCTACTCGCGGATCGCTCTCACGAAGACCATCCCAATCATCCAAGCGCCCCGATCGAACGGTATGTAACAGTCGTCAAGCAGAACAACTGTGTTAGGGCGTGCCTTATAGAAGACTCGGTCTAACAGCCACCCATGCAATGACACTGGTGTATCCATGTGTGGTTTGTGAAAAGAACAGACATGCAATCACACTAGGTGGATCCATATGTGGTTTATGAAAGTAACAGACATGCAACGACTCTAGCTGTGATTCATGAAAAGAACAGACATGCAATGACAGTAGTGGATCCAAGTGTGGTTCATGAGAAGAACACACATCCAACGACACTTGTGGACTCTAGCTGTGGTTCATGAAAATAATAGACATGCAATGACACTGGTGGATCCTTATGTGGTTTGTTTAGAGGAACAAACATGCAATGACACTGGGTGTGGTTCATGAAAAGAACAGACATGCAATGACACCGGTGGATCCATGTGTGGTTTATGGAAGTAACAGACATGCAATGACTCTAGCTGTGATTCATGAAAAGAACAGACTTGCAATGACACTGGTGGATCCATGTGTGGTCCATGAGAAGAACACACATCCAATGACACTGGTGGATCCTTATGTGGTTCTTGAAAAGAACAGACATGCAGTGACACTGGTGGATCCTTATGTGGTTTGTCTAGAGGAACACACATCCAATGACACTGGATGTGGTTCATGAAAAGAACAGACATGCAATGACTTATGTGGTTTGTCTAGAGGAACACACATGCAATGACACCGGGTGTGGTTCATGAAAAGAATAGACATGCAATGACACTGGTGGATCCTTATGTGGTTTGTCTAGAGGAACAGCCATGCAATGACACTGGGTGTGGTTCATGAAAAGAACAGACATGCAATGACACTATGGATCCTTATGTGGTTTGTTTAGAAGAACACACATCCAATAACACTGGTGGATCCATGTGTGGTTTGTCTAGAGGAACACACATGCAATGACACTGGGTGTGGTTCATGAAAGAACAGACATGCGATGACACTGGTGGATCCATGTGTGGTTTATTGAAGTAACAAACATGCAATGACTCTAGCTATGATTCATGAAAAGAATAGACATGCAATGACACCGGTGGATCCATGTG
This sequence comes from Avena insularis, assembly GCA_023614405.1. NCBI lineage: Eukaryota > Viridiplantae > Streptophyta > Magnoliopsida > Poales > Poaceae > Avena > Avena insularis. The sequence goes on from CM042690.1 coordinate 513,056,129, forward strand.
TGGTTTATGGCAGTAACAGACATGCAATGACTCCAGCTGTGATTCGTGAAAAGAACAGACATCCAATGACACTGGTGGATCCATGTGAAGAACACACATCCAATGACACTGGTGGATCCTTATGTGGTTCATGAAAAGAACAGACATGCAGTGACACCGGTGGATCCTTATGTGGTTTGTCTAGAGGAACACACATGCAATGACACTAGGTGTGCTTCATGAAAAGAACAGACATGCAATGACACTGGTGGATCCATGTGTGGTTTATTGAAGTAACAAACATGCAATGAGTCAAGCTGTGATTCATGAAAAGAATAGACATGCAATGACACCGGTGGATCCATGTGTGGTTTATGGCAGTAACAGACATGCAATGACTCTAGCTGTGATTCGTGAAAAGAACATACATGCCATGACACTGGTGGATCCATGTGAAGAACACACATGCAATGACATTGGTGGATCCATGTGTGGTTCATGAAAATAACAGACATGCAGTGACACTGGTGGATCCTTATGTGGTTTGTCTAGCGGAACATATATGCAATGACACTAGGTGTGGTTCATGCAAAGAACAGACATGCAATGACTTATGTGGTTTGTTTAGAAGAACACACATGCAATGACACTGGGTGTGGTTCATGAAAAGAACATACATGCAATGACACTAGTGGATCCTTATGTGGTTTGTTTAGAAGAACACACATGCAATGACACTGGTGAATCCTTATATGGTTTTTGAAAGGAATAGACATGCAATGACACTGGCTGTGGTTCACGAGAAGAACACACATGCAATGACTCTAGATGTGGTTCATGAAAAGAACAGACATGCAATGACACTGGTGGATCCATGTGTGGTTTCTAGAAGTAACACGCATGCAATGACTCTAGCTATGGTTCATGAAAAGAACACACATGGAATGACACTGGTGTATCCATGTGTGGTCTGTGAAAAGAACAGACATGCAATCACATTGGGTGGATCAATGCGTGGTTTGTTTAGAAGAACACAAATGCAATGACTCTAACTGTGGTTCATGAAAAGAACACGCGTGCAATGACACTGGTGGATTCATGTGTGGTTCATGAAAAGAACAGACATGAAGTGACACTGGTGGATCCTTATGTGGTTTGTTTAGAGGAACAGACATGCAATGACACTAGGTGTGGTTCATGAAAAGAACATACATGCAATGACACTGCTGGATCCATGTGTGGTTCATGAGAAGAAAACACATCCAATCACATTGGGTGGATCCAAGTGTGGTTTGTTTAGAAGAACACACATGCAATGACTCTAGCTATGGTTCATGAAAAGAACACACATGCAATGACACTGGTGGATCCATGTGTGTTTCATGAAAATAACAGACATCCAATGACACTGGTGGATCCTTATGTGGTTTGTTTAGAGGAAACGACATGCAATGACACTGGGTGTGGTTCATGAAAAGCACAAACATGCAATGACACCGGTGGATCCATGTGTGGTTTATGGAAGTAACATACATGCAATGACTCTAGCTGTGATTCATGAAAAGAACACACATACAATGACACTGGTGGATCCATGTGTAGTTCATGAGAAGAACACACATCCAATGACACTGGTTGATCCTTATGTGGTTCATGAAAAGAACAGTCATGCTGTGACACCGGTGGATCCTTATGTGGGTTGTCTTGAGGAACACACATGCAATGACACTGGGTGTGGTTCATGAAAAGAACAGACATGCAGTGACACTGGTGGATCCTTATGTGGTTTGTCTAGAGGAACACACATGCAATGACACTGGGTGTGGTTCATGAAAAGAACAGACATGCAATGACACTGGTGGATCCTTATCTGGTTTGTCTAGAGGAACAGACATGCAATGACACTGGGTGTGGTTCATGAAAAGAATAGACATGCAATAACACTGGTGGATCCTTATGTGGTTTGTTTATAAGAACACGCATCAAATTACACTGGTGGATCCATGTGTGGTTTGTCTAGAGGAACACACATGCAATGACACTGGGTGTGGTTCATGAAAATAATAGACATGCAATGACACTGGTGGATCCATGTGTGGTTTATGAAAAGAACTAACATGCAATGACACTTGGTGTGATTCATGAAAAGAACAGACATGCAATGACACTGGTGGATCCATGTGTGGTTCATGAGAAGAACACACATCCAATGACTCTAGGTGTGATTCATAAAAAGAACAGACATGCAATGACACTGGTTGATCCATGTGTGGTTCATGAGAAGAACACACATCCAATGACACTGGTGGATCCTTATGTGGTTCATGAAAAGAACAGACATGCAGTGACACCAGTGGATCCTTATGTGGTTTGTCTATAGGAACACACATGCAATGACACTGGGTGTGGTTCATGAAAAGAACAGACATGCAATGACTTACGTGTTTTGTTTAGAAGAACACACATGCAATGAAACTGGGTGTGGTTCATGAAAAGAACATACATGCAATGACACTGGTGGATCCTTATGTGGTTTGTTTAGAAGAACACACATGCAATGACACTGGTGGATCCTTATGTCGTTTGTGAGAAGAACAGACATGCTATGACACTGGGTGTGGTTCATGAGAAAAACTGACATGCAATGACTCTAGCTGTGGTTCACGAAAAGAACAAACATGCAATTACACTAGGTGGATCCATGTGTGGTTTCTGGAAGTAACACACATGCAATGACTCTAGCTGTGGTTCATGAAAAGAACACACATGCAATTACACTGGTGGATCCATGTGTGGTCTGTGAAAAGAACAGACATGTAATCACACTAGGTGGATCCATGTGTGGTTTGTTTAGAAGAACACACATGCAATGACTCTCGCCGTGGTTCATGAAAAGAACACACATGCAATGACATTGGTGGATCCATGTGTGGTTCATGAAAAAACAGACATGCATTGACACTGGTGGATCCTTATGTGGTTTGTTTAGAGGAACATACATGCAATGACAGTGGGTGTGGTTCATAAAAAGAACAGACATGCATTGACACTGGTGGATCCATGTGTGGTTCATGAGAAGAACACACATCCAATCACATTGGGTGGATCAATGTGTGGTTTGTTTAAAAGAACACACATGCAATGACTCTAGCTGTGGTTCACGAAAAGAACACACATGCAATGACATTGGTGGATCCATGTGTGGTTCATGAAAATAACAGACATGCAATGACACTGGTGGATCCTTATGTGGTTTGTTTAGAGGAACACACATGCAATGACACTAGGTGTGGTTCATGAAAAGAACAGACATGCAATGACTTATGTGGTTTGTTTAGAAGAACACACATGCAATGACACTGGGTGTAGTTCATGAAAAGAACAGACATGCAATGACACTGGTGGATCCTTATGTGGTTTGTTTAGAAGAACACACATGCAATGACACTGGTGGATCCTTATATGGTTTGTGAAAAGAATAGACATGCAATGACACTGGCTGTGGTTCACGAGAAGAACACACATGCAATGACTCTAGATGTGGTTCATGAAAAGAACAGACATGCAATGACACTGGTGGATCCTTATGTGGTTCACGAAAAGAACACACATGCAATGACATTGGTGGATCCATGTGTGGTTCATGAAAATAACAGACATGCAATGACACTGGTGGATCCTTATGTGGTTTGTTTAGAGGAACACACATGCAATGACACTAGGTGTGGTTCATGAAAAGAACAGACATGCAATGACTTATGTGGTTTGTTTAGAAGAACACACATGCAATGACACTGGGTGTAGTTCATGAAAAGAACAGACATGCAATGACACTGGTGGATCCTTATGTGGTTTGTTTAGAAGAACACACATGCAATGACACTGGTGGATCCTTATATGGTTTGTGAAAAGAATAGACATGCAATGACACTGGCTGTGGTTCACGAGAAGAACACACATGCAATGACTCTAGATGTGGTTCATGAAAAGAACAGACATGCAATGACACTGGTGGATCCATGTGTGGTTTCTAGAAGTAACACACATGCAATGACTCTAGCTGTGGTTCATGAAAAGAACACACATGGAATGACACTGGTGTGTCCATGTGTGGTCTGTGAAAAGAACAGACATGCAATCACATTGGGTGGATCAATGTGTGGTTTGTTTAGAAGAACACAAATGCAATGACTCTAACTGTGGTTCATGAAAAGAACACACGTGCAATGACACTGGTGGATCCATGTGTGGTTCATGAAAAGAACAGACATGAAGTGACGAAGGTGGATCCTTATGTGGTTTTTTTAGAGGAACAGACATGCAATGACACTAGGTGTGGTTCATGAAAAGAACAGACATGCAATGACACTGCTGGATCCATGTGTGGTTCATGAGAAGAAAACACATCCAATCACATTGGGTGGATCCCTGTGTGGTTTGTTTAGAAGAACACACATGCAATGACTCTAGCTATGGTTCATGAAAAGAACACACATGCAATGACACTGGTGGATCCATGTGTGGTTCGTGAAAATAACAGACATCCAATGACACTGGTGGATCCTTATGTGGTTTGTTTAGAGGAAACGCCATGCAATGACACTGGGTGTGGTTCGTGAAAAGCACAGACATACAATTACACTAGGTGGATCCTTGTGTGGTTTCTGGAAGTAACACACATGCAATGACTCTAGATGTGGTTCATGAAAAGAACACACATGCAATTACACTGGTGGATCCATGTGTGGTCTGTGAAAAGAACAGACATGCAATCACACTGGTGGATCCATGTGTGGTTTGTTTAGAAGAACACACATGCAATGACTCTCGCCGTGGTTCATGAAAAGAACACACATGCAATGACACTGGTGGATCCATTGTGTGGTTCATGAAAAGAACAGACGTGCAATGACACTGGTGGATCCTTATGTGGTTTGTTTAGAGGAACATACATGCAATGATAGTGGGTGTGGTTCATGAAAAGAACAGACATGCAATGACACTGGTGGATCCATGTGTGGTTCATGAGAAGAACACACATCCAATCACATTGGGTGGATCCATGTGTGGTTTGTTTAGAAGAACACACATCCAATGACTCTCGCCGTGGTTCATGAAAAGAACACACATGCAATGACACTGGTGGATCCATGTGTGGTTCATGAAAAGAACAGACGTGCAATGACACTGATGGATCCTTATGTGGTTTGTTTAGAGGAACATACATGCAATGACACTGGGAGTGGTTCATGAAAAGAACAGACATGCAATGACACCGGTGGATCCATGTGTTGTTTATGGAAATAATAGACATGCAATGACTCTAGCTGTGATTCATGAAAAGAACAGACATGCAATGACACTGGTGGATCCATGTGTGGTTCATGAGAAGAACACACATCCAATGACACTGGTGGATTCTGATGTGGTTCATGAAAAGAACAGACATGCAGTGACACCGGTGGATCCTTATGTGGTTTGTCTAGAGGAACACACATGCAATGACATTGGGTGTGGTTCATGAAAAGAACAGACATGCAATGACACTGGTGGATCCATGTGTGGTTCATGCAAAGAACACACATCCAATGACACTGGTGGATCCTTATGTGGTTCATGAAAAGAACAGACATGCAGCGACACCGGTATTCCTTATGTGGTTTGTTTAAAGGAACACACATGCAATGACACTAGGTGTGGTTCATGAAAAGAACAGACATGCAATGACTTATGTGGTTTGTCTAGAGGAACACACATGCGATGACACTGGATGTGGTTCATGAATGGAACAGACATGCAATGACACTGGTGGATCCTTATGTGGTTTGTTTAGAAGAACACACATCCAATGACACTGGGTGTGGTTCATGAAAAGAACAGACATGCAATGCCACTAGTGGATCCTTACGTGATTTGTTTAGAAGAACACACATCCAATAACACTGGTGGATCCATGTGTGGTTTGTCTAGAGGAACACACATGCAATGACACTGGGTGTGGTTCATGAAAAGAACAGACATGCAATGACACTGGTGGATCCATTTCTGGTTTATGGAAGTAACAGACATGCAATGACTCTAGCTGTGATTCATGAAAAGAACAGACATGCAATGACACTGGTGGATCCATGTGTGGTTCATCAGAAGAACACACATCCAATGACACTGGTGGATCCTTATGTGGTTCATGAAAAAACAGACATGAAGTGACACCGGTGGATCCTTATGTGGTTTGTATAGAGGAATACACATGCAATGACACTGGGTGTGGTTCATGAAAAGAACAAACATGTAATGACTTTTGTGGTTTGTTTAGAAGAATAGACATGCAATGACTGTGGGTTTGGTTCATGAAAAGAACAGACATGCAATGACACTGGTGGATCCTTATGTGGTTTGCTTAGAAGAACACACATGCAATAACACTGGTGGATCCTTATGTAGTTTGTGAGAAGAACAGACATGCAATGACACTAGCTGTGGTTCATGAGAAGAACTGACATGCCATGACACTGAGTGTGGTTCATGAAAAGATAGACTTGCAATTACACTAGGTGGATCCATATGTGGTTTCTATAAGTAACACACATGCAATGACTCAGTGGTTCTTGATAAGAACACACATGCAATGACACTGGTGGATCCATGTGTGGTCTGTGAAAAGAATAGACATGCAATCACACTGGGTGGATCCATGTGTGGTTTGTTTAGAAGAACACACATGCAATGACTCTAGCTGTGGTTCATGAAAAGAACACACATGCAATGACACTGGTGGATCCATGTGTGGTTCATGAAAAGAACAGACATGCAATGACTCTAGCTGTATCCTTATGTGGTTTGTTTAGAGGAACATATATGCAATGATACTGGGTGTGGTTCATGAAAAGAACAGACATGCAATGACACTGATGGATCCATGTGTGGTTCATGAGAAGAACACACATCCAATCACATTGGGTGGATCCATGTGTGGTTTGTTTAGAAGAACACACATGCAATGACTCTAGCTGCGGTTCATGAAAAGAACACACATGAAATGACACTGGTGGATCCATGTGTGGTTCATGAAAATAACAGACATGCAATGACACTAGTGGATCCTTATGTGTTCTTTTAGAGGAACAAACATGCAATGACACTGGTGGATCCATGTGTGGTTTATGGAAGTAATAGACATGCAATTACTCTAGCTGTGATTCATGAAAAGAACAGACATGCAATGACACTGGTGTATCCATGTGTGGTTCATGAGAAGAACACACATCCAATGACACTGGTGGATCCTTATGTGGTTCATGAAAAGAACAGACATGCAGTGACACTAGTGGATCCTTATGTGGTTTTTCTAGAGGAACACAAATGCAATTACATTGGGTGTGGTTCATGAAAAGAATAGACATGCAATGAGTTATGTGGTTTGTTTAGAAATACACACATGCAATGACAATGGGTGTGGTTCATGAAAAGAATAGACATGCAATGACACTGGTGGATCCTTATGTGGTTTGTTTAGAAGAACACACATGCAATGACACTAGTGGATCCTTATGTGGTTTGTGAGAAGAACAGGCATGCAATGACACTTGTTGTGGTTCATGAGAAGAACTGACATGCAATGACTCTAGCTGTGGTTCATGAAAAGAACAAACATGCAATTACACTAGGTGGATCCATGTGTGATTTCTAGAAGTAACACACATCCAATGACTCTAGGTGTGGTTAACGAAAAGAACACACATGCAATGACACTAGTGGATCCATGTGTGGTATGTGAAAAGAACAGACATGCAATCACACTAGGTGGATCCATGTGTGGTTTGTTTAGAAGAACACACGTGGAATGACTCTAGTTGTGGTTCATGAAAAGAACACACATGCAATAACATTCGTGGATCCATGTGTGTCCTGTGAAAAGAACAGACATGCAATCAAACTGGGTGGATCCATGTGTGGTCTCTTTAGAAGAACACACATGCAATGACTCTAGCTGTGGTTAATGAAAAGAACACACATGCAATGACACTGGTGGATCCATGTGTGGTTCATGAAAAGAACAGACATGCAATGACACTGGTGGATCCTTACGTGGTTTGTTTAGAGGAACATACATGCAATGGCACTGGGTGTGGTTCATGAAAAGAACAGACATGCAATGACACTGATGGATCCATGTGTGGTTCATGGGAAGAACACACATCCAATCACATTGGGTGCATCGGTGTGTGGTTTGTTTATAAGAACACACATGCAATGACTCTAGCTATGGTTCATGAAAAGAACACACAAGCAATGACACTGGTGGATCCATGTGTGGTTCATGAAAATAACGGACATGCAATGATCTGGTGGATCCTTATGTGGTTTGTTTAGAGGAACAGACATGCAATGACACTGGGTGTGGTTCTTGAAAAGAACAGACATGCAATGACACCAGTGGATCCATGTGTGGTTTATGGAAGTAACAGACATGCAATGACTCTAGCTGTGATTCATGAAAAGAACAGACATGCAATGACCCTGGTGGATCCATGTGTGGTTCAGGCAAAGAACACACATCCAATGACACTGGTGGATCCTTATGTGGTTCATGAAAAGAACATACATGCAGTGACACCGTTGGATCCTTATGTGGTTTGTCTAGAGGAACACACATGCAATGACACTGGGTGTGGTTCATGAAAAGAAAAGTCATGCAATGACTTATGTGGTTTGTCTAGAGGAACACACATGCAATGACACTGGGTGTGGTTCATGAAAAGAACAGACATGCAATGACACTGGTGGATCCTTATCTGGTTCGTCTAGAGGAACAGACATGCAATGACACTGGGTGTGGTTCATGAAAAGAACATACATGCAATGACACTGGTGGATCCTTATGTGGTTTGTTTAGAAGAACACACATCCAATAACATTGGTGGATCCATGTGTGGTTTGTCTAGAGGAACACACATGCAATGACACTGGGTGTGGTTCAAGAAAAGTACAAACATGCAATGACACTGGTGGATCCATTTGTGGTTTATGGAAGTAACATACATGCAATGACTCTAGCTGTGATTCATGAAAAGAACAGACATGCTATGACACTGGTGGATCCATGTGTGGTTCATCAGAAAAACACACATCCAATGACACTGGTGATCCTTATGTGGTTCATGAAAAAACAGACATGCGGTGACACCGGTGGATCCTTATGTGGTTTGTTTAGAAGAATAGACATGCAATGACTATGGGTGTGGTTCATGAAAAGAACAGACATGCAATGACACTGGTGGATCCTTATGTGGTTTGTTTAAAAGAACACACATGCAATGACACTGGTGGATCCTTATGTAGTTTGTGAGAAGAACAAACATGCAATGACACTGGCTGTGGTTCATGAGAAGAACTGACATGCAATTACACTGGGTGTGCTTCATGAAAAGATAGACTTGCAATTACACTAGGTGGATCCATATGTGGTTTCTGGAAGTAACACACATGCAATGACTCAGTGGTTCTTGATAAGAACACACATGCAATGACACTGGTGGATCCATGTGTGGTCTGTGAAAAGAATAGACATGCAATCACACTGGGTGGATCCATGTGTGGTTTGTTTAGAACAACACACATGCAATGACTCTAGCTGTGGTTCATGAAAAGAACACACATGCAATGACACTGGTGGATCCATGTGTGGTTCATGAAAATAATAGACATGCAATGACTCTAGCTGTATCCTTATGTGGTTTGTTTAGAGGAACATATATGCAATGATACTGGGTGTGGTTCATGAAAAGAACAGACATGCAATGACACTGATGGATCCATGTGTGGTTCATGAGAAGAACACACATCCAATCACATTGGTTGGATCCATGTGTGGTTTGTTTAGAAGAACACACATGCAATGACTCTAGCTGTGGTTCATGAAAAGAACACACATGCAATGACACTAGTGGATCCATGTGTGGTTCATGAAAATAACAGACATGCAATGACACTAGTGGATCCTTAAGTGGTTTTTTAGAGGAATAGACATGCAATGATACTAGTGGATCCATGTGTGGTTTATGGATGTAACAGACATGCAATGACTCTAGCCGTGATTCATGAAAAGAACAGACATGCAATGACACTGGTGGATCCATGTGTGGTTCATGAGAAGAACACACATCCAATGACACTGGTGGATCCTTATGTGGTTCATGAAAAGAACAGACATGCAATGACACTGGTGGATCCTTATGTGGTTTTTCTAGAGGAACACAAATGCAATGACACTAGGTGTGGTTCATGAAAAGAATAGACATGCAATGACTTATGTGGTTTGTTTAGAAGAACAGACATGCAATGATACTGGGTGTGGTTCATGAAAAGAACAGACATGCAATGACACTGGTGGATCCTTATGTGGTTTGTTTAGAAGAACACACATGCAATGACACTAGTGGATCCTTATGTGGTTTGTGAGAAGAACAGGCATGCAATGACACTGGCTGTGGTTCATGAGAAGAACTGACATGCAATGACTCTAGCTGTGGTTCATGAAAAGAACAAACATGCAATTACACAAGGTGGATCCATGTGTGATTTCTGGAAGTAACACACATGCAATGACTCTAGCTGTGGTTAATGAAAAGAACACACATGCAATGACACTGGTGGATCCATGTCTGGTCTGTGAAAAGAACAAACATGCAATCACACTAGGTGGATCCATGTGCGGTTTGTTTAGAAGAACACACATGGAATGACTCTAGCTGTGGTTCATGAAAAGAACACACATGCAATGACACTGGTGGATCCATGTGTGATTCATGAAAAGAATAGACATGCAATGACTCTACCTGTATCCTTATGTGGTTTGTTTAGAGGAACATACATGCAATGGCACTGGGTGTGGTTCATGAAAAGAACAGACATGCAATGACACTGATGGATCCATGTGTGGTTCATGGGAAGAACACACATCCAATCACATTGGGTGCATCGGTGTGTGGTTTGTTTATAAGAACACACATGCAATGACTCTAGCTATGGTTCATGAAAAGAACACACAAGCAATGACACTGGTGGATCCATGTGTGGTTCATGAAAATAACGGACATGCAATGATCTGGTGGATCCTTATGTGGTTTGTTTAGAGGAACAGACATGCAATGACACTGGGTGTGGTTCTTGAAAAGAACAGACATGCAATGACACCAGTGGATCCATGTGTGGTTTATGGAAGTAACAGACATGCAATGACTCTAGCTGTGATTCATGAAAAGAACAGACATGCAATGACCCTGGTGGATCCATGTGTGGTTCAGGCAAAGAACACACATCCAATGACACTGGTGGATCCTTATGTGGTTCATGAAAAGAACATACATGCAGTGACACCGTTGGATCCTTATGTGGTTTGTCTAGAGGAACACACATGCAATGACACTGGGTGTGGTTCATGAAAAGAAAAGTCATGCAATGACTTATGTGGTTTGTCTAGAGGAACACACATGCAATGACACTGGGTGTGGTTCATGAAAAGAACAGACATGCAATGACACTAGTGGATCCTTATCTGGTTCGTCTAGAGGAACAGACATGCAATGACACTGGGTGTGGTTCATGAAAAGAACATACATGCAATGACACTGGTGGATCCTTATGTGGTTTGTTTAGAAGAACACACATCCAATAACATTGGTGGATCCATGTGTGGTTTGTCTAGAGGAACACACATGCAATGACACTGGGTGTGGTTCATGAAAAGAACAGACATGCAATGACACTAGTGGATCCATGTGTGATTTATGGAAGTAATAGACATGCAATGACTCTAGCTGTGATTCATGAAAAGAACAGTCATGCAATGACACTGGTGGATCCATGTGTGGTTCAAGAGAAGAACACACATCCAATGAAACTGGTGGATCCTTATGTGGTTCATGAAAAGAACACACATGCAGTGACACCGGTGGATCCTTATGTGGTTTGTATAGAGGAACACACATGCAATGACACTGGGTGTGATTCATGAAAAGAACAGACATGCAATGACTTATGTGGTTTCTTTAGAAGAACACACATGCAATGACACTGGGTGTGGTTCATGAAAAGAACAGACATGCAATGACACTGGTGGATCCTTATGTGGTTTGTTTAGAAGAACACACATGCAATGACACTAGTGGATCCTTATGTGGTTTGTGAGAAGAACAGGCATGCAATGACACTGGCTGTGGTTCATGAGAAGAACTGGCATGCAATGACTCTAGCTGTGGTTCATGAAAAGAACAAACATGCAATTACACTAGGTGGATCCATGTGTGATTTCTGGAAGTAACACACATGGAATGACTCTAGCTGTGGTTAATGAAAAGAACACACATGTAATTACACTAGTGGATCCATGTGTGGTCTGTGAAAAGAACAGACATGCAATCACACTGGGTGGATCCATGTGTGGTTTGTTTAGAAGAACACACATGCAATGACACTCTAGCTGTGGTTTGTTTAGAAGAACACACATGGAATGACTAGCTGTGGTTCATGAAAAGAACACACATGCAATTACACTAGTGGATCCATGTGTGGTCTGTGAAAAGAACAGACATGCAATCACACTGGGTGGATCCATGTGTGGTTTGTTTAGAAGAACACACATGCAATGACTCTAGCTGTGGTTCATGAAAAGAACACACATGCAATGACACTGGTGGATCCATGTGTGGTTCATGAAAAGAACAGACATGCAATGACACTGGTGGATCCTTATGTGGTTTGTTTAGAGGAACATACATGCAATGACAGTGGGTGTAGTTCATGAAAACAATAGACATGCAATGACACTGGTGGATCCATGTGTGGTTCATGAGAAGAACACACATCCAATCACATTGGGTGGATCCATGTGTGGTTCATGAGAAGAACACACATCCAATCACATTGGGTGGATCCATGTGTGGTTTCTTTAGAAGAACACACATGCAATGACTCTAGCTGTGGTTCATGAAAAGAACACACATGCAATTACACTAGTGGATCCATGTGTGGTCTGTGAAAAGAACAGACATGCAATCACACTAGGTGGATCCATGTGTGGTTTGTTTAGAAGAACACACATGGAATGACTCTAGCTGTGGTTCATGAAAAGAACACACATGCAATTACACTGGTGGATCCATGTGTGGTCTGTGAAAAGAACAGACATGCAATCACACTGTGTGGATCCATGTGTGGTTTGTTTAGAAGAACACACATGCAATGACTCTAGCTGTGGTTCATGAAAAGAACACACATGCAATGACACTGGTGGATCCATGTGTGGTTCATGAAAAGAACAGACATGCAATGACACTGGTGGATCCTTATGTGGTTTGTTTAGAGGAACATACATGCAATGACAGTGGGTGTAGTTCATGAAAAGAATAGACATGCAATGACACTGGTGGATCCATGTGTGGTTCATGAGAAGAACACACATCCAATCACATTGGGTGGATCCATGTGTGGTTTCTTTAGAAGAACACACATGCAATGACTCTAGCTGTGGTTCATGAAAAGAACACACATGCAATGACATTGGTGGATCCATGTGTGGTTCATGAAAATAACAGACATGCAATGGCACTGGTGGATCCTTATGTGGTTTGTTTAGAGGAACATACATGCAATGACACTGGGTGTGGTTCATGAAAAGAACAGACATGCAATGACACCGGTGGATCCATGTGTGGTTTATGGAAGTAACACACATGCAATGACTCTAGCTGTGATTCATGAAAAGAACAGACATGCAATGACACTGGTGGATCCATGTGTGGTTCATGAGAACAACACACATCCGATGACACTGGTGGATTCTTATGTGGTTCATGAAAAGAATGTATGCAAAGGACACCGTGGATCCTTATGTGGTTTGTCTAGAGGAACACACATGCAATGACATTGGGTGTGGTTCATGAAAAGAACAGACATGCAATGACACTGGTGGATCCATGCGTGGTCTATGAAAAGAACAGACATGCAATCACACTAGGTGGATCCATGTGTGGTTTGTTTAGAAGAACAAACATGGAATGACTCTAGCTGTGGTTCATGAAAAGAACACACATGCAATTACACTAGTGGATCCATGTGTGGTCTGTGAAAAGAACAGACATGCAATCACACTAGGTGGATCCTTATGTGGTTTGTTTAAAAGAACACACATGCAATGACACTAGTGGATCCTTATGTGGTTTGTGAGAAGAACAGGCATGCAATGACACTGGCTGTGGTTCATGAGAAGAACTGACATGCAATGACTCTAGCCGTGGTTCATGAAAAGAACAAACATGCAATTACACTAGGTGGATGCATGTGTGATTTCTGGAAGTAACACACATGCAATGACTCTAGCTGTGGTTAATGAAAAGAACACACATGCAATGACACTGGTGGATCCATGTGTGGTCTGTGAAAAGAACAAGAACAGACATGCAATCACACTAGGTGGATCCATGTGTGGTTTGTTTAGAAGAACACACATGGAATGACTCTAGCTGTGGTTCATGAAAAGAACACAGATGCAATTACACTAGTGGATCCATGTGTGGTCTGTGAAAAGAACAGACATGCAATCACACTGGGTGGATCCATGTGTGGGTTGTTTAGAAGAACACACATGCAATGACTCTAGCTGTGGTTCATGAAAAGAACACACATGTAATGACACTGGTGGATCCATGTGTGGTTCATGAAAAGAACAGACATGCAATGACACTGTTGGATCCTTATGTGGTTCGTTTAGAGGAACATACATGCAATGACAGTGGGTGTAGTTCATGAAAAGAACAGACATGCAATGACACTGGTGGATCCATGTGTGGTTCATGAGAAGAACACACATCCAATCACATTGGGTGGATCCATGTGTGGTTTCTTTAGAAGAACACACATGCAATGACTCTAGCTGTGGTTCATGAAAAGAACACACATGCAATGACATTGGTGGATCCATGTGTGGTTCATGAAAATAACAGACATGCAATGGCACTGGTGGATCCTTATGTGGTTTGTTTAGAGGAACATACATGCAATTACACTGGGTGTGGTTCATGAAAAGAACAGACATGCAATGACACCGGTGGATCCATGTGTGGTTTATGGAAGTAACACACATGCAATGACTCTAGCTTTGATTCATGAAAAGAACAGACATGCAATGACACTGGTGGATCCATGTGTGGTTCATGAGAACAACACACATCCAATGACACTGGTGGATTCTTATGTGGTTCATGAAAAGAACAGACATGCAGTGACACCGGTGGATCCTTATGTGGTTTGTCTAGAGGAACACACATGCAATGACATTGGGTGTGGTTCACGAAAAGAACAGACATGCAATGACACTGGTGGATCCATGTGTGGTCTATGAAAAGAACAGACATGCAATCACACTAGGTGGATCCATGTGTGGTTTGTTTAGAAGAACACACATGGAATGACTCTAGCTGTGGTTCATGAAAAGACCACACATGCAATTACACTAGTGGATCCATGTGTGGTCTGTGAAAAGAACAGACATGCAATCACACTAGGTGGATCCATGTGTGGTTTGTTTAGAAGAACACACATCGAATGACTCTAGCTGTGGTTCATGAAAAGAACACACATGCAATTACACTAGTGGATCCATGTGTGGTCTGTGAAAAGAACAGACATGCAATCACACTGGGTGGATCCATGTGTGGTTTGTTTAGAAGAACACACATGCAATGACTCTAGCTGTGGTTCATGAAAAGAACACACATGCAATGACACTGGTGGATCCATGTGTGGTTCATGAAAAGAACAGACATGCAATGACACTGGTGGATCCTTATGTGGTTTGTTTAGAGGAACATACATGCAATGACAGTGGGTGTAGTTCATGAAAACAATAGACATGCAATGACACTGGTGGATCCATGTGTGGTTCATGAGAAGAACACACATCCAATCACATTGGGTGGATCCATGTGTGGTTTCTTTAGAAGAACACACATGCAATGACTCTAGCTGTGGTTCATGCAAAGAACACACATGCAATGACATTGGTGGATCCATGTGTGGTTCATGAAAATAATAGACAAGCAATGGCACTGGTGGATCCTTATGTGGTTTGTTTAGAGGAACATACAAGCAATGACACTGGGTGTGGTTCATGAAAAGAACAGACATGCAATGACACCGGTGGATCCATGTGTGGTTTATGGAAGTAACAGACATGCAATGACTCTAGCTGTGATTCATGAAAAGATCAGACATGCAATGACACTGGTGGATCCATGTGTGGTTCATGAGAACAAAACACATCCAATGACACTGGTGGATTCTTATGTGGTTCATGAAAAGAACAGACATGCAGTGACACCGGTGGATCCTTATGTGGTTTGTCTAGAGGAACACACATGCAATGACATTGGGTGTGGTTCATGAAAAGAACATACATGCAATGACACTGGTGGATCCATGTGTGCATCATGCAAAGAATACACATCCAATGACACTGGTGGATCCTTATGTGGTTCATGAAAAGAACAGACATGCAGCGACACCGGTATTCCTTATGTGGTCTGTTTAGAGGAACACACATGCAATGACACTGGGTGTGGTTCATGAAAAGAACAGACATGCAATGACTTATGTGGTTTGTCTAGAGGAACACATAGGCAATGACAATGGATGTGGTTCATGAAAAGAACAGACATGCAATGACACTGGTGGATCCTTATGTGGTTTGTTTAGAAGAACACACATGCAATGACACTGGGTGTGGTTCATGAAAAGAACAGACATGCAATGCCACTGGTGGATTCTTATGTGATTTGTTTAGAAGAATACACATCCAATAACACTGGTGGATCCATGTGTGGTTTGTCTAGAGGAACACACATGCAATGACACTGGGTGTGGTTCAAGAAAAGAACAGACATGCAATGACACTAGTGGATCCATTTGTGGTTTATGGAATTAACATACATGCAATGACTCTAGCTGTGATTCATGAAAAGAACAGACATGCTATGACACTAGTGGATCCATGTGTGGTTAATAAGAAGAACACACATCCAATGACACTGGTGATCCTTATGTGGTTCATGAAAAAACGGACATGCAGTGACACCGGTGGATCCTTATGTGGTTTGTATAGAGGAACACACATGCAATGACACTGGGTGTGGTTCATGAAAAGAACAAACATGTAATGACTTATGTATTTAGAAGAATAGACATGCAATGACTATGGGCGTGGTTCATGAAAATAACATACATGCAATGACACTGGTGGATCCTTATGTGGTTTGTTTAGAAGAACACACATGCAATGACACTGGTGGATCCTTATGTAGTTTGTGAGAAGAACAAACATGCAATGACACTGGTTGTGGTTCATGAGAAGAACTGAAATGCAATGACACTGGGTGTGGTTCATGAAAAGATAGACTTGCAATTACACTAGGTGGATCCATATGTGGTTTCTGGAAGTAACACACATGCAATGACTCAGTGGTTCTTGATAAGAACACACATGCAATGACACTGGTGGATCCATGTGTGGTCTGTGAAAAGAATAGACATGCAATCACGCTGGGTGGATCCATGTGTGGTTTGTTTAGAAGAACACACATGCAATGACTCTAGCTGTGGTTCATGAAAAGAACACACATGCAATGACACTGGTGGATCCATGTGTGGTTCATGAAAATAATAGACATGCAATGACTCTAGCTGTATCCTTATGTGGTTTGTTTAGAGGAACATATATGCAATGATACTGGGTGTGGTTCATGAAAAGAAAAGACATACAATGACACTGATGGATCCATGTGTGGTTCATGAGAAGAACACACATCCAATCACATTGGGTGGATCCATGTGTGGTTTGTTTAGAAGAACACACATGCAATGACTCTAGCTGTGGTTCATGAAAAGAACACACATGGAATGACACTGGTGGATCCATGTGTGGTTCATGAAAATAACAGACATGCAATGACACTAGTGGATCCTTATGTGGTTTTTTAGAGGAACAGACATGCAATGATACTAGTGGATCCATGTGTGGTTTATGGATGTAACAGACATGCAATGACTCTAGCTGTGATTCATGAAAAGAACAGACATGCAATGACACTGGTGGATCCATGTGTGGTTCATGAGAAGAACACACATCCAATGACACTGGTGGATCCTTATGTGGTTCATGAAAAGAACAGAAATGCAATGACACTGGTGGATACTTATGTGGTTTTTCTAGAGGAACACAAATGCAATGACACTGGGTGTGGTTCATGAAAAGAATAGACATGCAATGACTTATGTGGTTTGTTTAGAAGAACAGACATGCAATGATACTGGGTGTGGTTCATGAAAAGAACAGACATGCAATGACACTGGTGGATCCTTATGTGGTTTGTTTAGAAGAACACACATGCAATGACACTAGTGGATCCTTATGTGGTTTGTGAGAAGAACAGGCATGCAATGACACTGGCTGTGGTTCATGAGAAGAACTGACATGCAATGACTCTAGCCGTGGTTCATGAAAAGAACAAACATGCAATTACACTAGGTGGATGCATGTGTGATTTCTGGAAGTAACACACATGCAATGACTCTAGCTGTGGTTAATGAAAAGAACACACATGCAATTACACTGGTGGATCCATGTGTGGTCTATGAAAAGAACAGACATGCAATCACACTAGGTGGATCCATGTGTGGTTTGTTTAGAAGAACACACATGGAATGACTCTAGCTGTGGTTCATGAAAAGAACACACATGCAATGACACTGGTGGATCCATGTGTGATTCATGAAAAGAATAGACATGCAATGACTCTACCTGTATCCTTATGTGGTTTGTTTAGAGGAACATACATGCAATGGCACTGGGTGTGGTTCATGAAAAGAACAGACATGCAATGACACTGATGGATCCATGTGTGGTTCATGGGACGAACACACATCCAATCACATTGGGTGCATCGGTGTGTGGTTTGTTTATAAGAACACACATGCAATGACTCTAGCTATGGTTCATGAAAAGAACACACAAGCAATGACACTGGTGGATCCATGTGTGGTTCATGAAAATAACGGACATGCAATGATCTGGTGGATCCTTATGTGGTTTGTTTAGAGGAACAGACATGCAATGACACTGGGTGTGGTTCTTGAAAAGAACAGACATGCAATGACACCAGTGGATCCATGTGTGGTTTATGGAAGTAACAGACATGCAATGACTCTAGCTGTGATTCATGAAAAGAACAGACATGCAATGACACTGGTGGATCCATGTGTGGTTCATGCAAAGAACACACATCCAATGACACTGGTGGATCCTTATGTGGTTCATGAAAATAACATACATGCAGTGACACCGTTGGATCCTTATGTGGTTTGTCTAGAGGAACAGACATGCAATGACACTGGGTGTGGTTCATGAAAAGAACAGACATGCAATGACTTATGTGGTTTGTCTAGAGGAACACAGATGCAATGACACTGGGTGTGGTTCATGAAAAGAATAGACATGCAATGACACTGGTGGATCCTTATGTGGTTTGTTTAGAAGAACACACATGCAATGACACTAGGTGTGGTTCATGAAAAGAACATACATGCAATGACACTGGTGGATCCTTATGTGGTTTGTTTAGAAGAACACACATGCAATAACATTGGTGGATCCATGTGTGGTTTGTCTAGAGGAACACACATGCAATGACACTGGGTGTGGTTCATGAAAAGAACAGACATGCAATGACACTAGTGGATCCATGTGTGGTTTATGGAAGTAACAGACATGAATGACTCTAGCTGTGATTCATGAAAAGAACAGTCATGCAATGACACTGGTGGATCCATGTGTGGTTCATCAGAAGAACACACATCCAATGAAACTGGTGGATCCTTATGTGGTTCATGAAAAGAACAGACATGTAGTGACACCGGTGGATCCTTATGTGGTTTGTATAGAGGAACACACATGCAATGACACTGGGTGTGGTTCATGAAAAGAACAGACATGCAATGACTTATGTGGTTTCTCTAGAAGAACACACATGCAATGACACTAGGTGTGGTTGATGAAAAGAACAGACATGCAATGACACTGGTGGATCCTTATGTGGTTTGTTTAGAAGAACACACATGCAATGACACTAGTGGATCCTTATGTGGTTTGTGAGAAGAACAGACATGCAATGACACTAGCTGTGGTTCATGAGAAGAACTGACATGCAATGACTCTAGCTGTGGTTCATGAAAAGAACAGACATGCAATTACACTAGGCGGATCCATGTGTGGTTTCTGCAAGTAACACACATGCAATGACGCTAGCTGTGGTTCTTGAAAAGAACACACATGCAATCACACTGGTGGATCCATGTGTGGTCTGTGAAAAGAACAGACATGAAATCACACTG
This sequence comes from Avena insularis, assembly GCA_023614405.1. Lineage (NCBI taxonomy): Eukaryota > Viridiplantae > Streptophyta > Magnoliopsida > Poales > Poaceae > Avena > Avena insularis. Next base: position 513,076,550 of record CM042690.1, read on the forward strand.
GGTGGATCCAAGTGTGGTTTGTTTACAAGAACACACATGGAATGACTCTAGCTGTGGTTCATGAAAAGAACACACATGCAATGACACTGGTGGATCCATGTGTGGTTCATGAAAAGAACAGACATGCAATGACACTGGTGGATCCTTATGTGGTTTGTTTAGAGGAACATACATGCAATGACACTGGGTGTGGTTCATGAAAAGAACAGACATGCAATGACACTGATGGATCCATGTGTGGTTCATGAGAAGAACACACATCTAATCACATTGGGTGGATCCGTGTGTGGTTTGTTTAGAAGAACACACATGCAATGACTCCAGCTATGGTTCATGAAAAGAACACACATGCAATGACACTGGTGGATCCATGTGTGGTTCATGAAAATAACAGACAAGCAATGATCTGGTGGATCCTTATGTGGTTTGTTTAGAGGAACAAACATGCAATGACACTGGGTGTGGTTCATGAAAAGAATAGACATGCAATGACACCAGTGGATCCATGTGTGGTTTATGGAAGTAATAGACCTCTAATGACTCTAGCTGTGATTCATGAAAAGAACAGACATGCAATGACACTGGTGGATGCATGTCTGGTTCATGAGAAGAACACACATCCAATGACACTGGTGGATCCTTATGTGGTTCATGAAAAGAACAGACATGCAATGACACTGGTGGATCCATGTGTGATTCATGAAAAGAACAGACATGCAATTACACTAGGTGGATCCATGTGTGGTTTGTTTAGAAGAACAAACATGCAATGAAACTGGGTGTTGTTCATGAAAAGAACAGACATGCAATAACACTGGTGGATCCATGTGTGGTTCATGGGAAGAACACACATCCAATGACACTGGTGGATCCATATGTGTTTCATGAAAAGAACAGACATGAAGTGACACCGGTGGATCCTTATGTGGTTTGTCTAGAGGAACACACATGCAATGACACTGGGTGTGGTTCATGAAAAGAACAGACAAGCAATGACTTATGTGGTTTGTTTAGAAGAACACACGTGTAATGACACTGGCTGTGGTTCATGAAAAGAACAGACATGCAATGACACTAGTGGATCCTTATGTGATTTGTTTAGAAGAATACACATGCAATGACACTGGTGGATCCTTATGTGGTTTGTGAAAAGAACAGACATGCAATGACACTGGGTGGATCCATGTGTGGTTCATGAGAAGAACGCACATGCAATGACACTGGTGATATGTGGTTTGTGTAAAGAACAGACATGCAATGACTCTAACTGTGGTTAATGAAAAGAGCAAACATGCAATCACATAGGTGGATCCATGTGTGGTTTATGAGAAGAACACATCCAATGAACTCTAGTGGATCTATCATGGAATAATTTGATGTATTCTCCGATGTACTTCATTGTACAAGACACTTTCCATTTTTATACTACTCAGTTTTGCCCTTGGTTTTATGTGGTACTACTTAGTTTTGCCACCCTCGCTCTATCTTTCGTAGAAGCCCAAACCTGTGCTCACCCTGTCTGCTACTCCCTGATTGGTTGTCACAATTGTCACGTGGATTGTGCGCACCAACCATTCATTCTGTGTGATCCAACGATGATCGTTGCACACATCGTGCCCTTCACAGTATAGCGTGAGACAGCACAGACGTATCCCTCAGCGAGACTTCTATAGGAAGGAACATGATGTCGTCCATGGAAAAAGTCGTCGAGGGGTCATGTCAAGTTTAATCAAGTCTGAAAAGCCTACTACTTCTACTACAACACATGCACAGGGCAATGGGGTCATCGAGTGCACGGTTGTCGACGGGACGCTGCAATTTATTGCCACTTGATTTTAATAAGACAAATCCCATTTTTACGCAGTGTTCTCAATCTCACTTCCAACTGGGCCCTACCGCTAGTAACTTCCATGAGTCAAGGCCCCCCCTCGAGTAGATCTAATGTTGCTAGAAATTGGTTCTGTGCCACTTGCATGTAGTGGAATCGAGGTCTTCCATGAGCGTGTTTTCAATGAAGCTCTAAAGTGGAGATCGTGGCTGTTTCAAAAAAAAGGGAACCCAAAAAAAGGGTGGAGATCGTGGTAGCCCCCCGCCCACCACACGTGTCCACTCGAGGACTACGAACGGTCCGGTGTTTATAACCCCCCTCGACCTTCTTCTTCCATGAGCTCATGTCATTTCCCCCAGTCTGTCTAGTCCCAAGACCCCAATCTACACCTACCGTGCACGCCGAAGCTCCCTCGCTTGCACTACCTCCTTCCCTTGGTGCGCCATGAAGCGTACGCATGGAGATGAGCCGGAGGTGAAGGAAGTTGAAGGCGTGGCAGCAGATGGCTCGATCATCGCCAAGCAGGCAGAGGCGTCTTCTCCAGGCACGAACGTCGCTCATCACCACACCGTCAAGGGTCGAGCTCATCCATCTAGATAGTAGCCGTCGCTGCCGAGCAGCAGGTGGTAGCTGTCGCCGCCGAGCAGTAGGTAGTAGCTGTCGCCACCGAGCAGCAGTTGTCCGACAAAGTCGTGTTGCCAGCGGCAGATCTGGATGGGGGGCAGGCGGCAGGCAAAGGCAATCCGGTGATCTACATCAACGACCCATCGCCGTACAAGAAATCTTAGACGCAATCGTGGAGAATGACTAGTTTGAGGAGGAGGTCCCTGATGAGGAGTCTGAGGTACTACATTGCTAGCTTCTCTAGTCGCAGCCGCAGTTTTCACTGTTCATACATAGGATTTGCTCAATCGTGTACATATTCTTTTGCTCTTGAAGTAGGGTAGTATATATATGGTTCGATCGGTCGATTGATGCATCTGCCATCTAGTCACAAAACCCCAATCTGCTCATCTGCCATCTAGTTGAGTTTGCTAGTTCAGTGTTGATTTCGATACATAGCAGGCCTATAACATTACATTTCTATTCCTTACTGAGCCCAATGATTCAATTTTGCCCCAAAATAGTGCAAGGGCATATGATGGTGTCGTTTTCTTAGGGATGGTGAGTGAACCTTAGGCAGCAATGCACATAAACAATATAGGTTGTGCTATTGGTATTTTGGTTCTCCGACTCCATCGCTGAAAAAAATGAGGCCCTAATTTTTTTCTCATATGGAACCTATATATATAATCTTTGTATTGTTTCTGATATATGAATGTGATGTATGATGCATATGTATATCCCTGAATATTGTTTTGTACGATTACATTTCAATTTCTTATTGTGGCCAATGATTCAAATTTGCCCCAAAGAGAGGCAGACACATTGGTGTCAGATTTTTTCAGGGATGAGTGAGCGAACCTGGGACCATGTACAAGAACAATATAAGCTGTGCAATTGTTATTTGGTTTGCTCACACCATCCCTGAATAAACTTATGAGGCCGCAATCTTTATTCTACATTCATAGAACTATGATATTCGAATTATCTATTCCATGCATTCTTAGTGTATAAGAATTACATTTTAGTTTGTCACCGAGGCCGATGATTGAATTTTTTCCCAAAAGAGTTCAAGGGGAGACACGTATGATGGTGTCATGTTTTAGGGATGGGTTGGTGAACCTGAGGCAGCAATGCACACAAACAATATAGGTTTGATGTTGGTACTTTGATTCTCCAACTCCATCTCTGAAACAAATTATGAGGCCCTAGATTTATTCTCATATGGAACTACATATATGATCCTTGAATTTTTTCTGATCTTTTAATGATTGGTACGATGCATATGTATATGAATGGTTTTGATCATAAGTATTTTTAACATGTACCTGAAGATTAATTATTTGGTTTTTTATTTATAATTACAACATTTAGGCTTGTTTTTGTACCTGACTATGTATATCCTTGAATAATGTTTTATACGATTACATTTCAATTTCTTATTGTGGCTAATGATTCAAATTTGCCCCAAAAGAGAGGCAGGCACATTGGTGTCAGATTTTTTCAGGGACGAGTTAGTGAACCTGGGGCAATGTACAAGAACAATATAGGTTATGCAATTGTTACTTGGTTCACTAACGCCGTTCCTAAATAAACTTATGAGGCCTCAATCTTTATTCTACATTCATAGAACTATGATATTCAAATTATCTATTCCATGCATTTATAGTGTATAAGAATTACATTTTAGTTTGTCACCGAGGCCGATGATTGAAATTTGCCCCAAAAGATTTCAAGGGGAGACACGTATGATGGTGTCGTGTTTTAGGGATGGGTTGGTGAACCTGAGGCAGCAATGCACATAAACAATATTGGTTGTGTTGTTGGTACTTTGGTTCGCCAACTCCATCTCTGAAACAAATTATGAGGCCCTAGATTTATTCTCATATGGAACTACATATATGTTCCTTGAATTGTTTCTGATCTTTTAATGATTGGTATGATGTATATGTATATGAATGGTTTTGATCATAAGTATTTTGAACATGTACCTGAAGATTAATTGTTTGGTTTTTTATATATAATCACAATATTTAGGCTTGTTTTTTCACCTGACTATGTATATCCCTGAATAATGTTTTGTACGATTACATTTCAATTTCTTATTGTGGCCAATGATTCAAATTTGTCCCAAAAGAGAGGCAGACACATTGGTATCAGATTTTTTCAGGGATGAGTTAGTGAACCTGGGGCAATGTACAACAACATTACAGGTTGTGCAATTGTTACTTGGTTCACCTACTCCATCCCTGAAGAAACTTATGAGGCCCCTAGATTTATCCTACATTCACTCTGATGCAATTATTTGTCATTGTGTTGATATGAAATGATATATGAAACGATCAAACTATTGCTGAGATGCTTTATCTTTGATATCCACGGATATATTGTCTTACATATACATGTTGTCAATTCTTGAGTTTAATACAATTCAAACATATGTATGAGATCTAAGTTATGTTCTTAAAAGTCAACATGAGGATGATGATGAAGTGGATGATAGCAAGGTATCTAGGGACAACAAGAGCCGCTACGTGCTGAGGCGGTTACGGTGTGGGCTAATCCATTTCCACCATAGGGGGACTGTTTTGCCCATTCTGTGGCAGAGCAATCAACGTGGACCTCAACAACATGATCCAGCACGCGGAGGGCGTTGGCAGAGGCGGAGGCAGAAGCCATAGGCCGATTACCTTGGCATGGCACGCAGCCTATGGCAAATTCCTCCGGGAGTATGTCAGGACTGGCCTGTATCCCATCGACTAGGCTGTCGCTGCCTCCTGCTGATAAACCCCTGCCCTGCTAGGCGTCTCCGTGTCTTGGCCTCCTTCTGCAGCCCCTGCTTTTATTTTGTTCTAGTTAATTATTACCTGTGTGTGGCATGTAAGACAATATACTCGTGGTGTCTCTAGTGAACGTTCTATATTAATCTACTCCTTTATATGGAGTGCCTTAAAGTTTCTAGTGTTCAATTATATTTACTGATCATGCTGATGCACACTACAAAATATTTCTAGTGCTTGATTATATTATAATTGTCAAGAAATACATCAACAAGTTAAATTGGTGGAAATTTTGTATTGAAGTAACTAAATGTATCAAACACATAATAAACTAGAAACTAAAATCTAGTTCAAACACATAATGTATCACCACCACCTGTTGTCGTCCTTGACTTGCTTCCCCTTCAACCGCTTGATGTCGCCACCGTCCCAAGATCCCTGCTCATCCTGAAACCGCTTTCTGTCCTCCTCGTGCTTCTTCTCCTGAGCTAGCTTGCAACCAGGGCATAGCTCTCTCGCGAAAAACCCCGCCTTAACCATCCCATCTTTCATGGTAATGAGCTTACTATACAACTGGTACGCCATGTAGGCGTCTCTGGCTACATACTCGAGGTGCACTGCTCATCGCTTCCACTCCAGAGTCGTGATCGAGTCGCTTCAATTTCTTCAGTTTTTCATAGGATTTATCGATGATTTCTGCTGCCAGATCACCCATGCCATCCTTCGCTGGGTTAGTTTGATCTTGTACAGATTTTGGATGTCAATGTGGTGCCCATCTGGGATTTTTATCAATGCACGAGAAAGCACAATTGTGTCATTTGTGATATCCACGCTAGTGAAAGTTATCCCTTTCCTACACAAGAACTCGACAGGAGCCGAACAATGCATCTCAGTTGGTTTACTCCTGCACTTAGATGGTTCTAGGGATGTAAGGGAACAAGGGATGCAGAAGTGGTGATCTCAAATTTAAATTTCACATACCTGCAGAAGTGGTAAACGAGGACCTCCTCATGTATGGCGATTTGCACGACAGCGTTCTCTTGTGGAGGATTTTTTTGCTTATTTGCACGGGTGTACTCCAAGTCTAGCCCCACAAACTTGTGCTTCTCTTTCTCAAGCAATTGCTCAAACCTGGCGAGAGTTGTCTCCATAGTCGCTTCATCATTTGTGTACACCACTGTCAAAGTCGTGGTGCCATGGACTGGGACCAAGTGGGTCTCTGTTGTGTGTTTCCCATCGTCCATGCCTGCAAGGAAATGGGTGAAAGGAAATGCCTGCAAGGAACTGCCTGCGAGAGGAAGAAGAAGATGAACCGACGGTTCTAGAATAGAGGAAGAAGAAGCGCCTAGGAAAAATTGTAGAGGAATGACTGAGGAAGAGGAATGACTATGGAAGAAACATGGTAACTGCAACTTTCGGTTCGAGAACTCACTGTGGTTACGTGGAGATCGTGGCAGTGCCGCCGGTTAAACAAGTGGGGCTAGTTCATGCGAAAATATGGAATTAGCTGTGCATTTTTCTATGCAAGAAACTGAGAGAAATCATTTATATTTTGTCTTTCAAAATTAAACACAATGAAGTTGGTACAGCCCAAGAGATTTGAACAAAAGAGATTTGCTAGTTTAACATACAACAACAATAAAGTTTTTGAGCATGTATTCTTAAAATTTAAATTCTGATGATTTATCCAGAAGTTCTGAGCTACAACCAACATTACAGAGCCAACGCTCCCGTCTTTGTCCTCCTCGTGCTGCTCGTCGTTGTCGTCTTCTGCATCCTCCTGTTTCCTCTGCCGGACCGGTGACCACCTCAATAATTAGCTTGATATAGTGCCTCATCACCTTGACCTAGACGACGAGCAGATCATCAAGGAAAATTCTATTTTTCGCATAGAATTTAGCCCAGGGGTCGGTGAACTCAATGCAATCGATATATATACTTCCGATATGCGATATCGCCCCAAGATTTTCAGCCTTTGTTACAATTATTCTTCATGCACACACAATAGAACCCTTACAGGCCCAACATGGCAGAACTTGAACTACCACAGAGACCTCGGCAAAGGTGGCACAATTGGTGCGGGTGCAACCACGACGACGGCGAGCTCGGATTCTAGAGGAGGAAAACAGAACCGAGCATGGTCGACACGGTGATAGATCTCACCGGGAACCAATTCTCGTCCCTACACCGTGCCATGGGTGCGTCCACGGTGAGGGCGAGCTCCGACTCGGGATGGGGAGGAGAGCGGGGCCGAGAAGCTTCATCACGTCCCAGCTCTGCACCATTGCCGCGACCACAGATTGCTTCTCCAGGGAAGAAGACGCGTAATGGATACAGGCGCCAACGCTGCAAGCCTACAGGGAGGAGAGCTGGGCCGAGCAGGTTCGTCCATGTCCCAGCTCCACGCCATGGCTGTGATGCCCCATAGATTGCCGCTCCGGGGAAGAAGAAGACGTGGAATGGATGCAGGTGCCAACGCTGCAAGCCTAATTGCCACCTAAGCGACGGGAGCGACAGGAGCGACATAACTACGAGAACTGAGAGGGGGCCCAACTTGACGGCCGTTAGCCTGATTTTTTGTATTGAAACGTAAAGTTGAATTCATGCTGAAAAGACCCTCTGAGTATTTGGCACACCAACTGTAGTCATCGCGGCTGATTTTAGGAACTTGGGTACCGTGTTGCCTGGGCGACCTAACTTTCGAGCCGCAAAATGATATTCTCCTCCAGGTGGCTAAGTTCCGCGAATGCCTCCTCCGTGGCCCTCATGTTTTTGGTGGGGGTGCTGTAGACCGGCTACACCGCATGATCCATCTCCGAACCGAGGTTTCGGCCTTGCGGCTGAGCGAGGCGGCTGGTGGCGGGTAAGCGCGTGAAGCCGTGCACAATGTTGTACTCTCGCATGGTGGCATTCATCTGCCGTTTGGCCGCTGCCACCTTGCCGGCTTCCTCCAAAAGTTTCTGGTGGGTGGTCTCCAGGGCTACTGTAGCTGTAGCTGGATCCGCCTCGATGGGGGTGATTGGGTTGCAGAGGTTCTCGATGGACGCGTTGATCAAGTCCGGGTTCGGGAGGCATGAGTTAGTGGCGCGGCCGTCCACGTTGTGCTCCAGAGGTGGGCGGCGGTTCTCCACCGAGCCTGCCATCATGACCTCGATGCTGCCGCTGGCGATGCGCGAGGCGAAGAAGCCAGGGGGTGCGCTGAAGATGGTGACGACCTCACGAGGGAAAGCCTCAGGGACGGTGACGACGTAGACATGGTGCTTGCCAAAGCGCATGATGGAGCCCCTGCTTGAGAAAGTCCCCCCATCAAAGCAGGACGCGTTGTCGAGGACGCAGTCGCAGGAGCCGATCGTGAGGTCGAGGCCAGAGGTTACTCGCTCACCAGCGATGAGTGGAAGTCCCATGCGAAAGATGATCCCAGTCGAAGCGCTGTGCCCCATGGTAGGCGCCAACTGTCGTGGTGTGGAACACGGGAGTGCCATCGGGGATGTCTTGAAGGGGACAATCAGGTTGCTATCGGTGGCTACTCGCAACTGGTTGGACACAGATACTGCAAACACAGTGATGTACCCAGGTTTGGAGCCCTCTTGGCAAGGTAAAACTCCTACTCCTACAAGGATCTACTATCAAAGGGGGCAAACGCCCAATACAAGTGCTCCTTGAGCTGTTTCCTTAGCTACTTCTTACTAGGAATTCTCTAAGTCCTTCTGGTGTCTATTTTTCCTTCTGCTTGAGCTTACCTAGAACCCTAGCGCTACCCCCTTTATATACAGGTTGAGGAGGTAGCTTACAAGATGGGTTCTAGGGTTTACTGTTTGGATTTGGGCCTTACAAAGTGGGCTGGCTAAACAGGGCCAAACGGTAGGCCCGGGTCTAGTCAAGCTTCCAGTACAGGGGAGGACCATGCTTTAGCGCTCAGCACCCCTGCTTTACTTGTCATCCGGCTCTTTATCCGTCAGCCGGCTCTTTATGCGTAAGCCATGGCTTTCCTCGTCAGCCTCCAGCTTTGGCGCAGTTGTCCAATAGCGCTGACAAGGAGCGTCATCCCCACCGTACAATGTCCAGTAGATCCAAGGCGGCCAGCTAGGAGCGACCTCCCAGCCGGTTCTTCTGGCTACCCGGCTAGACGGGCCAGCCGAGGAAACTTTAGTGCGGACCAGGTGGGGATTCCACTCAGCCGTGGTTCCTTCATCTGGGTCCAGATGGCCCGTGCTCCTTGGAGCCAGCCGGTTGGTCCCGTCTTGACCTAGCCGGGGGTCATCCCCCCGACACCCCTTGTGAAGATGTCCTTGACTCCCCGGCAAGCGCCAGAAAATATACTTGCTGACTCGTGTATCGTTGGGGAACCCCAAGAGGAAGGTATGATGAGCACAGCAGTAAGTTTTCTCTCAGTTATGAAACCAAGGTTATCAATCTAGTAGGAGCAAGGAAACACCTCCAAGGTGTTGCTAGCTGGACTTTGGCAGGGCGCACTATCTGTGCAAGCAACAACATGGAAACCTACACAACACAACCACAAAACTTTTCCCCCAACTTACAGTGAGGTTGTCAATCTCACCGGTTTTGCTAAAAACAAAGGATTAAACGTATTGTGTGGAACAAAGTAATAGCTTGCAGAAAGTAAATAGAAAGCAGTAAATAGTTGTAGATTGATGGTAAAAGAAAGGACCAGGGTCCATAGTTCACTAGTGGTGGCTCTCCTTAAGATAGATAATATGTTGGGTGAACAAATTACAGCGGGGCAATTGACAAACATCGAGAAAGCAATACATGCATATACTAATCATCTTGACTCCTTTGAGATTCGATTGGGCATTACAACATTATACATAGACCGTAATGCAACTACATCTATGACTAATAATCCACCTTCAGGTTATCATCTGAACCCCCTCCGGTATTAAGTTGCAAGCAACAGATAATTGCATTACGCATTGCGTGTAAAGTAAACAATACGATTGTTCTATGAACAAAGTACTGTTGTGTTCTCCCTAGTAGCAACAGCACATCTAGTACCTTAGAGATTTGTTTCACTTCCCTAGATTACTAGAGGCATGAACCCACTATCGAGCATAAATACTAAGTCTTGGAGTTGCTAGCATCTACTTGTCCAAGATAGCTACTAACAACGGAAAGCATGCAAGATCACAAATAACAAAGACATGATAGAATCAATAATCAATCTGAAATAGCATCTCAATATCCATCGGATCCCCGCAAACACAACATGTAGAATTACAAATAGATGATCTTGATCATGAACGGAGCTCACAAGATCTAAACATGATAGCACAAAGGAGAAGATCCAGCCATCTAGCTACTACATGGACCCGTAGTCCAAGGATGAACTACTCACGCATCACACCGGAGGCTTGCATGGTGATGAAGAAGGCCTCCAGGGTGAATTATCCCCTCCGGCAGGGTGCTGGGAAGAGCTTCAGATCCCTCCCGATCTAGGGATGGAGATGACGGTGGCTACAAACTCTTTCGTGGAATTTTGATCGGGTACTTAGGGTTTCTGTATCAGAGGCATCTTATAGGTGAAAGGGATGCCGAGGGGGTGCCCGAGGCGGCCAGACCACCCCGTGGCGTGGGCCAGGCTTGGCCGCGCGGCCAGGTGGTGTGGCGGCCCCCTGGCCCTCTCCGTATCGTATTCTGGCTCCGTGTCCCCCTCGGTGAAAAACTGACTTTGGATTTTGTCCCGTCCAATTCCGAGAATATTCATTTTCTGACTTTCCTAGAACCAAAAACAACAAAAAACAGGCAGCTGGCACTGTGGATCTTGTTAATAGGTTAGTCCAAGAAAGTGTATAGAAAGTACTCCAAAGTGTGGACAAAACATAAGAAAGTAGATAAAACAAAGCATGGAACATCAAAAATTATGGATACGTTTGCAACGTATCAACCGTATGCTATCTGTCCAGGAATTCAAGGCCGAGAGTAACATCAACTGATCATTCATAAACATTTTTTTGCATAGAAACTTGGATACCTTCGATTCGCACAACATAGGTGGTAAATTTTGCCGCTTGACTCAGATTTTAAATTTTCCTAGCGTCCATCTAATAATATAAAAATGGTACTACCTCGATGGGGGATTTTGCCTGAAAATGTTTGAAACAGAGGGGTGCGAAATGCTTCGAGGTCGGTGGGTTATTTTCCTGCTCGATTATGATTTTGAATTTGGCTGCCGGCCAAGTTTTTATTACTAGAAAAAAGGTTGTGTAGATCGACCGATGCCTCCGATTCAAACGGGGTAGGCGATAGGTTTTGACGATCGACTGTGATTTTGAATTTAGAGATTGTTCAAAGAATAATTAAAAAATAGGCCGTTCTCCCTCTATTTGAAGGATCCAAGTTGGGGAGAGTGATTATCTACTGATGACTGCAAGTGCACAGATCGTTTGTAGGTAGTTTCGAAATAAATATATCGATCCCACAGGGTGCAGTAGGCAAAGACTAAAATGCTTTTAACTAAAACTAAACATAGTACTTTAAGGAATAACTTTAAGATGCAAGAAAAGTAGAGTTGTTTTTGGGTTTTTGGTTGAACGGGGCAATTTAAAGTAATGTAAAACTTAATGTAGAAAGTACGAATCGCGTGTGTAAAAGAACTTGGAACTGCAATAGGGAAAAAGGAGTTATCAGTGAGTGGTGATACACCGCTAGCAATTTAAACTAAGCAATCAAGATTATTATAAAAAATAATGTCATTATATGTATATATGTGGGAGGAGCTCCATATATGGACAAATAGGCAGTAACCACTGCTCACATCATCCGTGATAACCACATCTGACAGATAAATGACATCAATCGTATTATCCCGCTATGAAGGGATTTCTCCCATGGCATGGACATGGATTTATGAGTTCTCCTTGATTCCCCAAGTTAGTACGTAAAGAATGACAACAACTTTATAGTCATAGTAAGTGCTATCATCCCTCTGTTTACCAACAAGTAATCCCCTTCATCGAGTCCCCATAAGAGGCAAATATTAAGGAGGTGCACAACTCCCAACATCAGGATGAAGACAATTAACACATACACATAATGATGTATAACATAATAATCTCTATCTCATATCAATCATATGCTAGGGTTTCTCCATCTCCCCAAGAACTAGAGATCTACCCAGACATGGAGGCAATCAACATCATGGCAATGGTAATGGAAACAATTGTAAATGAATAGTTCTTGTATAAATCCACAACGAGTATAGAAATTACAACAAGATATAGATGAGGTGAAGATAGGATGGATGGAGATGGTGGTGGTGCAGCGGTTGATGAAGATGGAGATCGATGCCTTGGCCTCCCAGATCTGCGTAGGGCGAAGATGGATCCCTTGGGCAAGTTCCCCCTCCAGATGCCTTCCGGAGGTGAGGTTTCGGTGATTTCTGGGTGTTCTGTATGTCGTCTCTCTGATCCAGTTGCATGGGGTGAAACTATTTGAGGAGGCGGTGGTGGCGCCAACTATACGACCGGAATTATACGGCCGAAAAAAGTATTCCGATCGTATAGTTGGTCGTTGAACTGTCTATATGCCTTGATTGCTTTGGGTTTTCTTCTGGTGTTATTGATATTTCAAGAATATTGAGTCTATTGGATCCATCATTTGTCCCCAATACAACTGATCCAAGATTTATGTCTATTGGATCCATCATTTGTCCTGACCCTAGTGAAAATAAACATAAAACATGTGCGTGAGTACCATAAAATACCAAGATCCTACATCTACAATGCAAAATAATAATATAAAACATGATGCAAATATGCACTCATCAACTTCCCCAAGCTTAGACTCTTGCTAGTCCCAAGCAAGTTTAGCTTAATGGATGTGATCCTCATATTCATGAAGCGGAGTCGATAAAATAAAGGAGGAAGTTGCAGCATGTGTTTATCATATATGATACATAGGAATAAGTTCATGAATAGTACCTTACTCGAACCATCTGAATAGTATTAGCAGGATGATGACTTCAAGAGCACAAATCGCTTGTAGCTAGTTTCGAAATAAAGATAACGATCCCATAGGGAGCAAGAGTCTGAAGTCTAATAACTCTTGAAATAAGTATTATGATAGAAATGCTAGATAAAGTTCTAAGTGACAAGATAAAATGCGAATATTGTGTAAAAAGGTGTTTTTGGGTTTTGGGTATAAGAGCAATAAAGTAAAGTAAAATAACCGAGTACAGGAAGTAAGTATCGCGTATGTAAGAGAGATTGGAACTGCAGTAGGGAAAAAGGCGTTCTCAGGGAGTAGCGGATACACCACTAGTATTGTAAAGATCTAAGATAAAGATTATCATCATGAACATTCTCAACTGTGTATGTGTGGGAGGAACTCCGTATTTGGACGAATAGGCAACAACCGCTACTCACATCATCCTCATAACCACATCAGTTAGCAATCGACATCAATCAAATTATTGTGCTATTAAGGTACGTAATCTCGTAGGACATATCCCATGGCATGGATAGTGTTCCGTGAGTTTCCTCGGTTTCCCAAGTTGATACGTAAGGGGTGCCAATAGCTTTATAGTCACTATAAGTGCTAACATGCCTCTGTCTACCAACAAGTAGTTTCCTCCATCAAGTCCCCACAAGAGGAAAACATTGAGAGGTCGACTTCTCTTAACATCAAGATGTAGAAAATCTAACACATGGTCATAGTGATGAATATTATAATAGACTTTATCTTATTTCAATCTCATACTAGGGTTTCTCCATCTCCCCAAGAACTAAGGATCTACTCAGACATGGATGCAATCAACATCATGGCAATTGTAATGGAAACAATCATAGATGAATAGTACTTGTATAAATCCACAACGAGTATAGGAATTACAACAAGATCTAAACGAGATGTAGATGGTATGGGTGGAGATGGTGGTGATGCAGCGGTGGATGATGAGGATCGATGCCTTAGCCTCCCAGATCTGCGCAGGGCGAAGATGGTTCCCCGGTGGATGAGTTCCCCCTCCATATGCCTTCCGGAGGCGAGGTTACTGTGATTTCTGGTGTTCTGTATGTCGTCTCCCTAAACAAATTGCACGGGGTGAAACTATTTGGCGAGATGGAGGCAGTGCCAATTATACGGCCAGAGCTATACGGCGAGAAAATTGCTCCGCCCGTATAGTTGGTCGTTACGCTCTCTGTCTCCTTTGTTCGCTTCTGGTTTTCTTGTAGTATTGTTAATATTTCCCAAATAAGCGATTTACGTTGTTTTTGACTCCTTTTTTCCATAGTACAACTGCTCCAAGAATTGTATCCATTGGATCCATCATCTGTCCTGATCCTGGTGAAAACAGACATAAAATATGCACGCGAACACTGTAAAATACCAAGATCCTACATCTACAATACAAAATAATAATATAAAACATGATGCAAATATGCACTCATCATAGGCTTCCACAACTTAGAATTTAACAGTTCACAAAAGATCACTCTCAATATGATGTAAAAGTATTCAATTCAACTGAATGAGTTAGCGAGGTAGTCCCAAGTGTTTTAGGATTAACATATTCACTTGGAATTCAAAATCTCAAAGTGTCTCTTCGTCATACTGCAATATAGTGGTGTATGCCTATTTTCTCTTTGCACATTTGCTCTTTTTTGGGTATATGCTGACACTTTTGTTTAAGTGCTGTGCAAAATGAGCTAGCCATACATTCCACTTTATGTAGAAATTCAAAGTTTAACAATCTCAATTACCAAATTCCAATTGTATATGAAGTGTTTTTATGACTTGAAGATTCTACCTCGACTTGTTCTCACTCTATTTTGATAACACTTTTTATTTTCCTTTGTTCAAGGTTTCCTTTTCAACTTAACTGCATAGATAATTTTTCTTTGTAAATCAAATTGTATACTTACAACATATTGACCAAATTATCTTTATATGTTTCATTAATATCAATGGTGTGGAAAACTCCTATTGCTATCATCAAGTGCAAGTAAAATTATACTAAAGCCATTAATATATCCAATAAGACAAGCACAAACTCAATAATGCTCCATATATGATAATAAACTCGAAATTTCACAAATGGGATCGACTATTACTTAAGGAAATTTAAATGATGCAAACTTTATTTCTAAACTCGAACTAATGCACACGATATAAAACTTATAAGATAGATCACAAGGTCTTAAAGATCTCCCCAAGCTTGGAATCAAGCCAGGCGGGATCAAATAACTCCTTGTTGGTACCTATTCCTGCTTCTGGGTAGGAAGAGTATTGCCTTCTTCCTCTATGTTGCAAACCTTAGCCATGCTTGCAAGACGAATGCTGAGCTCGGCCATGTCGTACTGAAGCTTCAAAATTTTCTTCTGCAGGAATTTCTTCTCATTTATCAACTCAAAACAGTTTTAATCAAGAAACCAACACTACCATCGATGTTATCGACCTTTTTCTCAAGGTCTTTGCTCATCATCCAGTAGGAGTCAATCCATTCTCCAATTGTTTCGCCACATGCCTTCGAAGCTTTTTCCAACTCATAGATCTTATCATGAATCTCATCTTGCCGCACCTTCTTAGGTTTAAGAGGCAACAGACTGAGAGGAGGTTTATAATAGGATCCTATGTTGTGACGATAGGTATTAGAGAGATACTCATTCTTGCTCTTTCCCTACTCTGCTTGCCTCATCATCTCCATACTTTGCAGGAACATGTCCTCCCAATTTGGGAGAGGCTTGATCTCCGAGCTGGATGATGACGATGATCTTTTAGGTTCTACTTCTTTGATCCTCTTTAGGGGCTTCTCTTCTTTCTTCTTCTATATCTTGTTGACGTGGAACGGATGCATGGCTTCTCTACATGGATGTTGTTAGAAGGGGATTATATAGGGATGGCGAAGATTTCTCGAGGCTCGAGGCCGTAGCTTTGCGAAAACTTAATGAAAAAGGTTAGATGCGATCAGCTTTAAAAGGGGAGGTAAAAAACTCTAGCCGCCTTATGTAACGAGCAACTATACGGGCGCGGCCCGTATTGATCCCGCCGTATAGTTATGAACCAACTATAGATTACATCTACGGTGGAACCAATTATATGGCCGGAGCTATATAGGCGGCAATTTTTATTCCCACCGTATAGTTGGTTGTTAAACCCTCTGTATTGTGAATAATGTTTTTGGAGATGGTTCGATATCTATACGACCACAACTATATGGGCATAATTTTTATTCCCGCCGTATAGTTGGTCGTTAAACTATCAGTACCCAGAAAATAGTTTTGTCAAAGGCATCGATATCTATACGATGCCAACTATATGGGCGGAATTTTAATTCCCTCCGTATAGTTGGTCTTTAAACTATCAGTACCTTTCGAGGAAGGAAAGGGCTACGTCGAAGCAACTATACGACCGCATCTGTACGGCCAGAAGTTTTATTCCTGCCGTATAGCTGGTCCTTAAACCTCTGGATCCACCAAAATTTTCCTGCTCCTCCAAGGATTCTTTATTAATCTTAAACTTAACGAAATATCAAGTTTTGATAGAAAAATGACAGCTTAGATTTTCGACCCATTTTGGCACTATCAATCTTCCTTCTTCTTTGCTCGAGCATAAAATGTTCCTTATTTAACACAATGCTCAATTAACACTTCAATTAAAAATTTAAAAATTTACTCAAACCTTTACTTCGCATGGGTTGCCTCCCATGAAGCGCTCTTTTATTGTCAATAGCTTGACTGTTGTGTTGCTTTATTTTGTCTCGAGTCCATTCTTCTTGCAGTTACCATTCCTTGTATATCTTTGCTTAATCACTTCTTCTGGGGTGATCACTTGTATGGTGACTGCACTTATATCTTCTTTTACACGATAATGGTTCAAGCGTTGTCCATTTACCACCCAAGAAAGAGAGGGTGTTTTTCCTTGGATCTTCACTGCTCCCGATGAATAAGGTTCTTCAACTATATATGGGCCTTCCCACTTTGATCTAAGCTTCCCTGGAAGCAACTTAGGACGAGAATTATAGAGCAACACTTTGTCTCCATTTTTAAAGGTCTTGTCTCTATTTTTCTATCATGCCATCTTTTCACTTTTTATTTAAACAATCTAGCATTCTCATAGGCCTCACTTCTAAACTCATCTGAAGCATGAATATCTAATAAACATTTTTCTCCTGCTACTTTAAGATCATAATTTAGGTTCTTGATTTCCCAAAAAGCTTTGTGTTCCAATTCTAAAGGTAAATGGTATGCCTTACCATACACCATCTTATAAGGTGTCATACCCATTGGATTTTTAAACGCAGTACTGTATGCCCATAGAGTGTCATTTAACTTGTATGACCAATCTTTTCTTGATTTGTCCACCGTCTTCTCAAGTATGGTCTTTAATTTTCTATTAGAGAGTTCCACTTGACCACTTGTTTGAGGATGATATGGTGAAGCAACATGGTGAGTTACTCCATATTTGCTGAGGATTTTCCTGAAAGTTCCTTTCATAAAATGAGAACCACCGTCAGTGATTAAAAATCAAGGAACTCCAAACCTGGGGAATATAATGTCCTTGATCATCTTCACTGAGGCGGCTGCATCTGCGTGGCTTGTTGGAATAGCTTCAAGCCATTTAGTAACATAATCGACAGCAACAAGAATATGAGTGTAACCATTTGATTCTACAAAGGTCCCATGTAATCCATTCCCCATACATCAAAGGGTTCGACCATAAGACTATAATTCATTGCCATCTCTTGTCTCCTACCTATATTACCTCTTCTTTGGCAAGCATCACAATGTTCTACATACCTGTGTGCGTCCTTGATCAAGGTGGGCCAATAGAACCCGGATTGAAGTATCTTCGCTACAGGTTGCTTACCTTCATGATGTCCTCCATATGGGCTATCATGACAAGCTTGCAATATTGCATTCATTTCATGGTTAAGAACACACTTCCGGATCATTCCATTAGGTCCATGATGATATAGATACGGATCATCCCAAAATTAACATATAAGAGCATTAAAGAATTTAATCCTTTGATTTCTTGCCATACCAGGAGGTATAAATTTTACTGCGAGATCAACAATTTCTTGCATAATCTGCATACCACGGATCAACAATTTCAACATTTGCTAAATATTCTCCTGGAAATGATTAATTTATAGGTACGGTATTAGAAATTATTCCCTCCATCCTAGAGAGATGATCTGCTACCGGATTATCCTTACCCCTCCTATGTACTATTTTCAAATCATATTCTTGTAGTAATAAAACCCACCTAATCGACCCGGGCTTTGCTTCCTTTTTCACAAGGAGGTGACGCAAAGCATGGTGATCCATATGAACTATTACCTTAGAATAAACGATGTAAGATCTAAATTTGTCGCAAGCAAAAATTATAGTTAGGAACTCTTTTTCCATAGTAGCATAATTTTTCTGAATCTTATTAAGAGGTCTACTAGCGTACTAAATTACATTTAAATTATTTCCGTCTCGCTGTCCTAATATAACCCCTAAAGCATAGTCACTAGCATCACACATGATTTCGAAAGGTTCATCCCATTTTGGAGATTGCATGATAGGTGTTGAAACTAATTTGTTTTTAAGGTTCTCAAAAGCTACAATGCAGTCATGATCTAAGTAGAATGGAGTTTCTTTCTAAAGAAGGTTGGTGACATGCATAGCTATTTTAGCAAAATCTTTTATAAAATGCTTATAAAAACCTGCATGTCCCAGAAACATTTTTAGGTTTTTAATGTCCTAAGGTATTGGGAGATTTTCTATAACATTTATATTAGTTTTATCTATTTATATTCCCTTCTCTGAAACCTTATGCCCAAAAACTTTAACTTATATTTCCATGAAACAACATTGTTCCCAATTCAAAACCAAATTTGATTGCCTGCATCTCTGCAAGACTTTGGTTAGATTATAGATGCAATTATCAAAGGTTGTTCCACAAACAACAAAATCATTTGTTAGAACTTCCATAGTCTTCTCAACAAAATCATCAAAGATTTTTAAAACACATTCTTGAAAACTTGCTGCTGCGTTACATAAGCCAAACAGAATTAATCTATAAGCATATGTGCCATAAGGGCAAGTAAAAGTTATTTTCTCTTGATCTTCCGGTTGTATGGAAATTTGAGAATATCCAGAATAACCATCAAGAAAACAGAAATAAGAACTATTACTAAGTCTTTCTAAAAATTTATCCATGAATGGTATATGTTTATGATTTTTCTGTGTCTCACGGTTTAGCTTCCAAAAATCAATGCACATACGACATCCAACAATAGGCCTTATAGGAACTAGCTCACCATCCTCATTCATAGCAGCATCAAGACCACCTTGTCTTGGTATGCAATGAGCTGGGCTAACCCACTTACTGTTAGAAATAGGATATATTATGCCAACATCTAATAAGCGTATAACATATTTTCTTACTACTTCCTTCATTTTCAGATTAAGCCTTCTTTGTGTATCCACTACAGGTTTAGCATCATCAAGCATGGTAATCTTACGTGTTACAATAGATGGATCTATTCCTTTAATATCACTTAGAGTATATCCAAAGGCTTCATGATGCTTAACCAAGACCAAAATGAGTTTATTTGTTTCATTTTCTGATAGATTTGTGCTAACAATAACACGACATTTATTTTCATTATCTAAAAACTCATACCTCATATCATCTAGAAGTAGTTTCAATTCAATTGGCGGAGGCTCTTCATCTCCTTTTCTTACCAGTTCTTCATACTCATGTGGATTTTGTGCTTCTGGAAATGAATCAAGGTAATCATCCATGTCTTCTCTCTCCTCATCATCTGGTGCTTCCTCCCAATTAATTAGGCTCCTCTCTAATTCATCTTGTGGAGTACTGAAATGAATTGCGGCCAGCTCGGCAATCATTTTCTCTGCCTTGATATCTTCCACTTCATATGGCCTCTTCTTTAGTTTGGCGAAGTGGAATGTCATTTCCTCTTCTCCAAACATCAGGGAAATAGTCTTTTTCTTATTATCAACTCGAGCTTTGGTTATGGAAACAAAAGGCCTGCCTAAAAAAATAGGAATAAAAGAATCTCGAGGCATATCAACAATATGAAAATCAAGGGGGTACATGAGTGATCCAATAAAGATATAGATATTTTTGATTACACCTTCCGATTTTATATTTGTCCTATTAGACAATTTAATAGTAGTGTCTAACGGTTCCACATCTAGATTATTTAAATTGTAGTGAAGTTCATCATAAAGTGATGAAGGCATAATATTTATAGTGGAAATCAGATCACAGATTCTGTATAAGAAAGTTTCTCCACAGTATATAGGAGTCATAGGTTTAGAAGTTTCGTTACCTCGTACCTTACCTTCGATGAACTCTGAACTTTCAAGGTCTAGCATAACCACTTCATTGTCCACTATTCATGCTTCCATAAGATCCTTTAATATAACATTATTTATATTGGTAGCTTCAGTGTTCTTTTCTGGTTTCTTTAATCTGTTCTTTATTTGTTCTTCCTGTTTCTGCCTTTTCTTGATATTCTCTTGAAGAGGTGCTGAGGAGAACTTTTCCATTAGCGCTCTTGCACGCTTCTTTTCATCGAGGGGTCTATGGGGTTCCCATTATGTAGGTACCTGTAAATGCCCTACATAATTCTCAATAATTTTATTTACCAAGTAAGAATCAATACCGAGGGTTTTAATCATTGCACAAGTCCTTTCATCTGCAAGGAAATCATTAACACAAGCATATTCAAAAAAACTATTTGTAACGTTCTCCTCATTTTTACGATTTTCCATTGCCTCCCTCATTTTTATTATTAGTTTCCAAGCTTCATCATAGGTATAAGATAGAAAACTGCCATTAGAAGCAGTGTCTAGATTCATTCTATTTTCAATATTAAGTCCTCCATAAAAAGTGTGAGTGATTAACGAATCAGTCAAGTGATGATGGGGGAAATTATCTAGGTAGCTTTTGTACCTTAGATATCCTTCATACAAACCCTCACCAGGATTATTTTTGAAACTGATAATAATACCTCTCATCCTATGAGCTTTGCTTTCTGAGTAATATGTTGATAGGAAATTGGTTGTCAATTCTATCCAAGTCCTCGGTGCTTCTGCAAAAAAATATCTATACCAGTCGCAAACATTATTAGAGAGAGTTTTTCTAAACAACTGGGTTTTAACCATCAAGATTACAGTCGTCGAATATAAAGGAACTGAGAACGTCTTCAAAGAATTGTAAGTGTCCATATGGACTCTCTTCATTGGTTCCTGCAAATTTCTTAGAGTGCAGTAGTTCAAATAATAAAAGGTGGATATCAATTCCATCCGGATTTATGCTTTTATTGATAGTTATAAAAGCTGGATTAAATGGGCGAACCCATTTTCCTTACTGCCTCAAGCTGGATTAAATGCTGAGTGTTGTCCATTGTTGTGGTCCTGCAACTTAAATAAAAAATTAGTACAACGAAATTAAATAACTAAAAGTAAAGTGACTTATAGCACTTAGCTCCTCACCAACAGCGCCAAAAAATAGCTTGATGACTGCAAGTGCACAGATCGTTTGTGGCTAGTTTCAAAATAAAGATATGGATCCCACAGTGAGCAGTAGGCGAAAGACTGAAATGCTTTTAACTAAAACTAAACATATTACTTTAAGGAATAACTTTAAGATGCAAGAAAAGTAGAGTTGTTTCTGGTTTTTTGGTTGAACAAGGCAATTTAAAGTAAAGTAAAACTTAATGCAGAAAGTAAGAATCGCGTGTGTAAAAGAACATGGAACTGCAATAGGGAAAAGGCGTTCTCAGGTAGTGGTGGATACGTCGCTAGCAATTTACACTAAGGAATCAAGATTATTATAACAAATATTCTCATGATATGTATGTATGTGGGAGGAGCTCCATATAGGGAAAAATAGGCAGCAACCACTGCTCACATCATCCGTCATAGCCACAGCTGACAGATAAACGACATCAATCGTATTATCCCGCTATTAAGGGATTTCTCTCATGGCATGGACATGGCTTTATGAGTTCTCTTTGATTCCCCAAGTTATTACGTAAACAATGACAATAGCTTTATAGTCACAGTAAGTGCTATCATCCCTCCGTCTACAAACAAGTAATCCCCTTCATCGAGTCCCCATAAGAGGCAAATATTAAGGAGGAGCACAACTCCCAACATCAGGATGAAGACAATTAACACATGCACATAATGATGTATAACATAATAATCTCTATATCATCTCAATCATATGCTAGGGTTTCTCCATCTCCCCAAGAACTAGAGATCTACTCAGACATGAAGGAAATCAACATTATGGCAATGGTAATGGAAACAATTGTAAATGAATAGTTCTTGTATAAATCTACAACGAGTACAGAAATTACAACAAGATCTAGATGAGGTGAAGATGGGATGGATGGAGATGGTGGTGGTGCAGCGGTTGATGAAGATGGAGATTAATGCCTTGGCCTCCCAGATCTGCGTAGGGCGAAGATGGATCCCTTGGGCAAGTTCCCACTCCAGGTGCCTTCCGGAGGTGAGGTTTCGGTGATTTCTGGGTGTTCCATATGTCGTCTCTCTGATCTAGTTGCACGGGGTGAAATATTTGAGGAGGCGGTGGAGGCGCCAACTATATGACCGGAACTATACGGCCGAAAAAGTATTACGGTCGTATAGTTGGTCCTTGAACCATCTGTATGCCTTGATTGCTTCGAGTTTTCTTCTGGTGTTATTGATATTTCCCAAATAAGAGTTTTACGTTGTTTTTTAACCCCTTTTCTCCCTAATACAACTGCTCCAAGGATTATATTGTGTCCATTGGATCCATCATCTGTCCTGACCCTGGTGAAAATAGACATAAAACATGCGCGCGGCCGCCGTAAAATACCAATATCCTACATCTACAATGCAAAATAATAATATAAAACATGATGCAAATATGCACTCATCATCTACCACGCGTATGAAAATGCAGATCTCTGATACATGAATGTTTGTTTAACATAACAACAAACAAATGTTTGAAGTAGCTCTGATTCAAGCATGTGAAAATGGTGTGCAACCAAGGTCTACTAATTATTTAGGTCTTGGCAGAGACTCTTCTACGGGAAGCACTAATTAAATGGTAGTACTCATTCAAATCAAATAAAAATCCTGCTGCGAAACAAATACTCCTACTATAGCATACTATCAAAACACAAACACCAGCTAAAGTATATGTAGAACACATAAAACAAGATTTCATCACGCATACACTACTATATAGAGAACACCATTTCATAATATGAAACAATGTTTTATCAAACACACATATGCCCCCAAAATGAATAGAAAGCTCTAATATTCTAGCCCCTGCCACTGTGACTACAACACAAACAAAGGTGCTGACATAGTTCCAGCAGCTACCAAAACAAACAAACATCAGACTGCAGCTCCAAATAACACAACCTGGGCAAACACATGCTTTCCCAAACAAGCTTTACTTGTTCATCCACGTGTTATTTTCATCTCCTTGATATTGCAGTCTGAATCAGCTGTGTTGCTGATAAGACTTCCTGTTGTTTCTTTGATTTAGCACTCTGAATCACGTCGGTTGCTGAAGGAAATGAACAAAATGATCAGCAAAATCATAGGTGTACAAAAATGCAAGGGTTGCACATGAATTACTGCACTAACCAGGTGTCATTATGTAGGGATGTAAAGTACACCAACGTTTACGAGATCTGAACTTTTTAGACTTCATGCTGCTGAGATCTAATTCGAATACTCCATCCTTCGCCCATATAACCACCATTTCTCTATCCTAAAATGCGCAGAGTAACCTTACTGCATCTTTCCCACCATATGCCCATGATTTCTGAAGGCCAAGGAGAGTATCCAACTCAAGGTTTATATGAGGCACCCAAGCTTCCCATTTGCCTGTTGATGATCTTGCACTGACCACGTGTTTAGAGTGAAGTCTCTTATAACCGCAAGGGCAACATCTCCATTATGCCCCTTAGCAATGACAAAATTGCATATGGAAATATCATGTGCCTCATGGGGGCACTCAATATAACATAGTTTTGTTGTCGAAGAAAATTATATATCTAGAGTTCATTGTTGGCCAGTACACAATGTCCCCTATGAGAGTTGATAACCTACGATAAATCTTAGCCAGCATCTTAGCAGGTTCAATCCAATCCTCCCATTTTCCTAACTTTGATGAGTACCTCTGCACCAATGCCTGGTTACCATTGGTTACTATCCAAACAACCAAGAAATTGCTGCAACAGTGTGATGAAAATTACCCATGATTTCTCGAACATAATCATTGACTTGTACATGATCTTATCTTATCTTACACTATATAGTGTACGAATAACTTTGAATGTTGACCATTTGATAAAGATTCGCGAATCCCAGCATTTCTAGCCATTGGATCTTCTTTTCCATTCTAGCATCTAGAGTATTCTATTGATAGTCTTTGGCATAATGAATGCTATGCACAAACCTCAAAACACACTTCTCCATTATACTAGAATCTTCTCCCTAGTTTCTCTAGACCATGTTATCAAAAATTTCATGTGTTAGGTAGCTAGTAATCTTTGACTTCTACATGATGATACAAAGTACAAGGACCAAATATACACCCATACTTTATAGATGTTGTTCAAATTTATATTTTTTTATATAGTGATGATATGTCATACATTTACTATCTGAGTCTCACGTGCAAAGCACGTGCAACTTACTAGTTTACACAATGCGGGAGTAGTATATTTATTTGCTTAGACATATGGTCACCTCTGTCCACACGTTGTACATGCTGAGAGAAGAAAACGTTGGCAGGGGAAGAGGGCAACATCGAAGAGAAGTTGAAGGCAGTTCCATATCATCAAACTTATGATGGGTTTTTG
This sequence comes from Avena insularis, assembly GCA_023614405.1. Classification (NCBI taxonomy): domain Eukaryota; kingdom Viridiplantae; phylum Streptophyta; class Magnoliopsida; order Poales; family Poaceae; genus Avena; species Avena insularis. Next base: position 513,101,622 of record CM042690.1, read on the forward strand.
ACACGAGGTACTCCTGCGGCCTTACAGTGTACACTCTACTAGTAGTAAATTTGAGGACCTATGCACGCAAACCAAATCATATGTTTTCTCTCTCCTTCGCTATGCTCCATCTCTCCTCCCCTTTCCCCTCGCGCACCGGTCCGGCTGATCTCTCTCCCCTTGTCCACAGCGTGGCACTGCGCACGTGTGCCTTGGTACGGCGGCTCCGTGTCTCTAGCGTGTTCGGAATCCGCGTGTTGGTGTGGAGTAGGGATGAGGAGTAGTACTACATAAGGAAACCACTTTGGTCCTTGGCGGCACAAAAATTCAAACTTTTCCGATTTTCAAAATTTTCATTTGCTTCCCAAACATCGGGAGGGAAGGTTATTCAAAAGATCGGCCAAACATCGGGAGGGAAGTCAATTTTGAACCTATTTTGAAAATGATCACATTGAATAAACAAAAAACAAAAAACAAAAGTTTTACTCATGATGTCCTATCATGTCTTGTGCACCACGTGCCATGAAAACTATAATCATGGGATTAGATAAGTTTTGGAAAAATAGCTTCACAATATTGTCCTACCATGTGTATTGACATTATCGGGTTTATTTCAACCCGGACGACCAAGGTCATCAAGGCCATATTGACATCATAGTTTACAATTTGATAGAGTTTCCACGATAGTTTGGTAGATGGGTGCATCTTGGCGTAGTAAGCATTGTTGCATGTGGGAGTTTCCAACAATTAGGAAAAAAGAAATTCAATTTTCCTAGTGAGGACAGTGATGTTTTTTTGTGAAGAAAGTCCAAATAATATGGTTCAGAATGCCACAAGTCAATCGTTTCACACATAATGTAGTTGATTATGGTTGGTATCTAACTTCGGTATAAGAGTTACACGCGGTACTAGTACATGCGGTATTAGTACACATACTAGTAGTATATTTTCTCTCTCGTTCACCCCCCTCTCACCATCCATCCACTATCCTCTCCATTTCTCCTTCCTTCCAATATAAGCTTTCATGCAATGATTATACTTCTAGTCTGAGATGCAGCGGTGCAGAAAAAGATGAGGCCCACACCATATCACCATCAATCAAGTTCGGTGATGCAACTTTGTGAAGAGTATACGTATACTAGTAGTACTATAGCGAGATAAGCATGTACTACTAGAGACACTTAATTTTTAACGGAGGAAGTAAGAGACACCGAGTAATTCAGCATGATCTGCATGATTCTCTTTATTTTTGGATAAAGAGGGGCGCCTCCTGAATTCTATGGGTCGAGAAAAATCAAGAACCGACAAGTCTGGTATAATCCTTTTTTTGTTGACGGGACGAGTCTGGTACAATCTATTTATGATATTTTAGGATAGTTTTCAGGGTATTAACACAAGCATGACTATAAATAGACATTATAAATTGCAACAATATGCACCCATCCTTTCACCCAAAACACCCAACCTACCGTTTCTTAGAACTTGATCTCTCTCTATTTCATTCCAAAATATCGTATGAGAACTCTCTCTAGAATACGTAGATTGACCTAACAAATGGGAAAGGCCCCGAAACTCTACCTGGAAGCCTAGACTCGGTCGATGGGCCATGGCTACCACGGCTATCTGACTCCTCTGATAAAGAAGATAGCCACTAGCAGTGCTTTTTCGAAGGGACGCCACCACCAACACCGAGCGACTCTGATGAGACGGAAGATGACACTGAGGAAGAGGAGGAGTCTGAGGTCAGCATTAAGGAGGAGGCCGAAGACAACGACAGGGAGGAGGTCGAGGAAGACAACAAGGAGGAGGCCGAGGACGACGACGAGGAGGTCTCTTCTCGCCCCCCAAAGAAGCGTGCCCAGGTGCAAAATTAAATGGCGTCCAGAGAAGAGGCGAACAATGTACTTTATCTCGTTCTAGGAAGCATCTTGGCTTTGGTAAATAATGTTGTCAATGAGAATTCTGAACTTTTAGGAAAATGCTTTTCAATTTCCAAGTGATGGGATTTGTTTTTAGTAATTAAGTACGTCCGGATAATTTGGCTTAGAGTGCACTCACTGTATTCTAGCAAAATATAAATAATTTCCACCGCATGTTAGTACTATATGAAAATACTTATTTCAATACATAGTTTTTTTGTGGGGGAGGGGGTGTAATAATACATAGTTGAAACTTAAATGGTGCCCTCTTATATTTGTGCTTGTTTGGACGAAAACTACAAACATTGATTTGGACAATTTTCGAAAAACTTGCAACACAATATGGTCACAACCATGTATGAACGTTGTTCACATTTTAAGCCAGGTTACCAATGTCAAGGTCATATCTGCATCACTCGTCCCGTTTATTAGGATAAATTAAAGAAAAGTAAAGCAAATAATAAAAAAGTTAAGCACTTATGTATGGTGTCCTTTTCCGTAAATGATAAACATGAATTTTGACAAGGTGTAAAAACACTTCTTCACAATATGACCAGCGATGTGTTAACATACTTGGGTTTCAAGTTAAATAATGACAAAGGTCATGTCCATTTCTGGTAGATGCAGTCCATCTTGGCATATCATACTAATGTTGTTAATTTGACTTTTCAACTTTTATGTATAGAATTTTGTTAGTGCCACATATAATTATTTTTAAATAAAAGGCAAAGAGTATGGCTCCAAATGCCACAACACACTAAATTTCACACAAAATAGAGTATGTTTCATGGTTAATAAGTTTCATGAATTTTCAAGCCTTCTAGCTAATTTCGCATAATTAAATGACATTTTTTCAATAAAACCAAAGTAGGTAATATTTGAACTTCAAGTGCATGATAGATTGCTTGTAAATTTGTCAGAAATTCATATATACTAATTATTGTACCCACGTAGTCATACTGAAAACCGACTGTTGTTTTGAAAGATACAACTTCTTTGTATGAATTTGTATGCTGACAGATCTGACCATGTTTCAAAAAAGTGAAAGAAAATAAGGAAACATGGAAAGAATGACCAAGGTCATGTCCATATTTTACAATAATACTCCAAAAAAGGGGAGTAGAACCCTAGCCTATGCATCGGTTGATGCACACATCCTTTTAGTAGTATTAAAAATTCATACTTGTAAAATAATAAAGACGACGTTGTTAAAGTTTCAATACAAGGGACCTGGAAACCTTCACCGGCCCTCCACAATTTACCTTTCTTCCTCTTCTTCCCCTTGCTCCTTTAAGACTTTGCAGCTATGGCTCCAAAGATTGGAGCTCCCCGTGGGAAGAAGAAGAAGACCCAGGTGGTGGCGACAAAGGCCGTGGAGAAAAAGAAGACATGTTGTCGGATTCCGAATCCTGCTCTGGCCACTCCAGGTCATAGTCTCGCACCAGGCATCCACAGGAAGAAGCAGGTGTCGAGGTCCGTCAAGGCCGGGCTACATTTCCCCGTCGACCAGATCGGGTGCTACCTCAAGGAGGGTCGGTACTCCTGGCGCATAGGCTTCAGGGCTCTTGTCTACCTCGCGTCCATTCTCGAGTACCTCACTACTGAGGTGCTGGAGCTCACCGGGCAAGCCGTGAAGGATAGCAAGAAGATCCGCATCATCCCAAGGCACGTGATGCTCGATGTCATGCACGACGAGAAGCTCAGCAAGCTGCTGGCCGGTGTTATCATCACGCACAGTGGCATGCTACCCAACATCCATGAGTCCCTGCTTAGCAATGGTACCGTGGAGGACGCAGCCAAGTTGCCTGCGGAGGATGCTGCCAAGTCGCCTGAGAAGACCGTGGAGTCCCCCTAGAAGTTGTTAAGTTGTACTACTACTACTCCGTATGAGTTTGAGTTTGCTCTATTTGCAGTTTGGTTAATCATCAGTGTCAATGTAATATTCAGATCTATGATGCTAAGAAAAAGCATGTGAGGGTTCTAAAAAAATGTTGTTTTCCTAATCTTATCCTATACTCCATTTATTTAATATTACTCAGGATATTAGGTTTATTCAAAGTCAAACGTTACAAAGTTTGACCAACTATATACATTATTAAATAGTATACTCATTGAAAAAATCAATATATAGTAAACAATGTCATCGGTGTGAGTTTCGAACTATCAGGAAAGAACATTTAATTCTCAATTTTCCGAGAGATCACAAGCGAGGTTATTCTTTTTCGTAAAGAAATTCTGAAGAATATGGACCTGAATGCCATAATCCAGGTTTTTAGACATATATAGTGGACCAACATGTTGTACTGACGATACCCATGTTTTATGTACTTTCAAACTTCCTATCTAACTCTGCCAACCTGAATGACTTTATCCCGATTTATCGAAATTATATTAGGTCAAATTTTAACTACAAGTAAATTGTAGGTTGCTTTGAAAGTTTTATGAAAAAGCTTTTGGAGGTACCCTTCAGGGGAGGGGTGAATTAATATATCAGAAACCAATAAGAGTTTTGATGATCGGTTCAACTTCTTTCTAAGATTTTGCATCTTGACAATTTAACAAAATTAAGTCAGAATTGAGCTACAAGTAAGCGCGATAGATTGTTCTTGAATTAAATGTATTTTCGGAGGTAGATGGGTGCATCTTCTTATAGTAAACAATGTCATTTGTGTGAGTTTCCAACTATCAGGAAAGATCATTCTCAATTTTCCGAGTGATGTGAAGATTATTCTCTCTCGTAAAGGAAGTTCGAAGAATATCGATCTAAAAGCTTTTGAAGGTACCCATCGGGGGTCACAATTAATATATGGGAAACCATCCAATGATATTTTTGACGACAAATTCAACTTCTTGCTAAGATTTTGCATCTTGTCACTTTAACAAAATTAGGCCAAACTTTAGCTACAAGTAAGCACAATAGATTCCTCTTGATTTAAAAGTCTTTTCGGAGGTAGATATAGGTGCATCTTCTTGTATTAAACAATGCCGCCAGTGTGAGTTTCCAACTATCTTAGGAAAGAACATTCTTAATTTTTTTGAGTGATGACTAGATTGTTTTTCCCCCTAAAGAAAGTCCAAAGACTATGGATCTGAATGCCACAAGCCAAGTTTTCACACATATATAGTGGACCAACATGATGCACTTACGATTTCCCATGTTTTATGAGTTCTCAAATTTCCTAGCTAACTTCACCCACTTGAATGATTTTATGTCGATTTATCGAAATTAGGTAAAATTTGGACTACTACAGGTAAATTGTAGGTTGCTTTGAAAATTTTATGAAAAAGCTCTTGGAGGTAACCATCGGGGGGGTAAATTAATATATATTAGGAACCACCGAGAGTTTTGACGACAGGTTCATCTTCTTGCTAAGATTTTGCATCCTAACTATTTAATGAAATTAGGTCAGACTTTGCTAACCGTTTCATGAAATTTGGTCAAACTTTGCTAACCGATTAACTTTGAATATTGACCGTTGGATCAAGACTAGCAAATCCAAACATTGCTAACCATTGGATATTCTTTTCCATTCTTAGCATCTAGAAAGATTCTACTGATAGTCTTTAGCACGATGAACACTAGTATGCGGAAACCTCAAAACACATAGTACTTCATTACTCGGTTTCAGAGTCCTTGTGATAAATGCACGGACTTGGATGCAATTTTCATTTTTTATGAGGTCCTTAATGTAACTTGTACTTCTGCCGACCGTGTTAACTCTCAAGCACCTCACTCTTACAAAACTTACCATTAGATCGGCCATTCGCCGTACTTCTTATATTATCTTTAACTTGACTCTTATCTCTTATCTCTTACAATACCATACCACTACATATAGTGTAGGGATTAACTTTGAATATTAACCGTTGGATCAAGACTGGCAAATCCAAACATTGCTAACAGTTGGATCTTCTTTTCCATTCTTAGCATCTAGAAAAGATTCGACTAATAGTCTTTAGGACGATGAACACTAGTATGCGCAAACCTCAAAACACATTACTTCATTGCTCAGTTTCAGGGTCCTTGTGCTAAATGCATGGACTTGGATGCAATTTTCATTCTTTATGAGGTCCTTAATGTAACTTGTACTTCCACCAATCGTGTTAACTCTCAAGCACCTCTCTCCTACGAGACCCGCCAAGGTTAAAAGAAAATGCAACCGTCCCAATTAACACACAAACTAGACCATGATTTCTTATACGTAATACCCAAGTTTTTAGTACTAGGAATTTTCAAGCTTCCTAGATAACTTCACGCACTTTGGTGACTTCTTGTCAATTTAACGAAATTAAGTCAAACTTTAGCTACAAGTAAGTGCGAAAGATTGCTCTTGAATTAAATGTCTTTTCGGAGGTAGATATGTGCATCTTCTTGTAGTAACAATGTCGTCGGTGTGATTTTCCAACTATCAGGAAAGAAAATTCTCAGTTTTCTGAGTGATGACGAGATGATTCTTTTCCGTAAAGAAAGTCCGAAGAATATGGATCTCAATGCCATAACCCAAGCTTCTAGACATATTAGCTAGGTGGACCAATGTGTTTTATTTACGATTCCCATGTTTTATGAGTTTTGAAGGTTCCTAGTTGACCCCGCTGACTTGTTGAATGAATTTATGTTGATGTATCAAAATAAAAGGTCAAATTTCAACTACAAGCAATAAATTGTAGGTTGGTTTGAAAGTTTTATGTAAAAAGCTTTTGGGGGTTCCCATCGAGCGGTCAATTAATATACCAGTTGGTGACTGGTTCGAGTTCTAGCTACTAAGATTTTGCATCCTATTTTTTTTGAACCCCTTTTGAAAATGATCACATGAAATAAGGAGAGTGGGAAATGACTTTTCTATTCTCTATGGTCAACACACAAGCTTGAGGTGCACCTTAGGCTTCAAGATAACTTTATAGTTTCCACTATGTATAAGATGAATCTTAGCGGATGTCACATAGTAGGCCTTATTAAGATGTGCTTTTTCTCTACTACTATAACTAGTAAACTGCATGTGCTTTGCACGTCACGTCACTGATCAAGAAAGACAACAAACAATAATGCAGATCCAATTTATATAACTCAAATAAACATAGTTATGTCGAACATATCACTTGTCCAAATTACTATGATATACTTCAATATTATCGATGATATGTAGCGCCAAATGTGTTGCAAAAGTTTCAAGTTAGTGCCCTTAGAAACACACTGGACACTATTAGTTGTGAGCTGATATCACTTACTGTTTCCGCACAACCATTGCAGAGGTACACTTCTTTAAACTAAATTAGGTTGTGTTCAAAAGGAAGTGTCTAATATTAATGAGTTGTGAAGCATGAACATAAAAAAGCTAAGGATCTGCCTCCATTTCACAAGTTCTTGCTAAAAACAAGCACATGGTTCAAAAATAACCATGCCAACAGAAATCGAAAATGAAGTTTTGCAATCATCGGCATGTATCCTTCTAGATCATAGAAATGCTTATTCTCAGTAGCATTTGTTGATACAATAACTTTATATCCACCTGATGAAGGAGTACTTTATTATCCGGATACAGCAGATGGATTTTTATGTGTTTAGTTCCAATAATCAGAAGACCTACAAAACATCAAATTAACTTTTGCTAATGATAATTCTTTTAACAGTGAACAATCTTGTTTATAATATTAAGAATACTAAAGACATACCTTGTTTCCCATTTGATGATCTCTATCGATCAATGGCAATTGCAATTGTGGATCGTGTATTATATTAAACCACCTCTAAATATTACACGGAAAACTACTTTCATAAACTCCAATCTTTCTTGGCGAATAAACTCCACTATTTATTAGTGTTGTTATGACCACCTTTTTTCTCATGTTAGAATGGAACAAATTTTCTATTCACATGTAGATGGATAGAAAAAAAACATCATGCACATAAACATGAACACTTGGTGACAAATAGCATGTGACTTGGTAAGAACATAGGATTCAATTTTTCAGCAGTTTACAGAAAACTAAAATGTATAGATCACTAAATAACTCAGTCTACTCAAGTACTTTTAGATATCCCATATTACCTCTCCAAATTAGGAGAGCATGGTTGAGGATGATGTATTCAATTATTGGTGGCCCGGTCGGGCTGGACTGGTACGGTACATCCTCTAGGAATGGACACCTAAGCACGGATTGTGAGAAGCCGAGGAACCAGAATTGCAGGCCTACATGCTACATCAATGCATCACCGCTAGCACATCAAACAAGCTGCGAGCTGAGGGGATGAACGCTTCCCGCGATTGGTGGAGAGGGCACCTACGGCAGAATAAGTCAGGAGCTGCTGAGCGGTGGTGGTGGCAATGGCGGTCGTGAGAGTGAGCATATGGAGCAGCTCGAGTTAGAGCAAGGGCGGGCAATGGGGAACTGTCTGGTGGAGAGGGATTGTAGAGCAAGGGCGTCGTGTAGGAGTTGGAGCTAGCGCAAGGTGTGCGGAGATGACGGGCGAGCGCGGTGGAACTGGAAGATTCGAGAAATAGTTACCTAGATCTTAAAGTATTATTATATCTTATCAACAAATCCTGAGGAATGAGACGTGCAGGTCTAGCTTGTTCACAACAACTCCAAAAAGACCGCGATGGAACCATTTTGGCGCGTGTTCCCATGGAGCGAATCCGGGCAATCCCAGCCGTTGGATAACTTGAGTTTGCTATTGATGAACGGAAGTGATCTATTCTATGGAACAAATCAACGACTAAGAAGGGATTCTTTATCATGATGGGTGGTTTTCCAAGTTCAAAAACTTGTGTACTATAGTAGTAGAGATGTGGCAGTTTTGAATTGGATCCATAACACCAATCCTAACCGTTGGGATATTAGATCCAATGGTTCAGAGCAGCTAGATTCGTGTTGAATAGTACCTAGAGCAAACTCCACCATGTTCTAGAACCATCATGTCACCACCCGCAAAATTTCATAGCACATTAGGTTGTATTCTCAATATGTGTATATAGTTGTTATGATTAATAGACTTAATTTATGTAATTTGGGGGTGGTGACATGATTGTTCTAGAACATGGTGGAGTTTGCTCTAGGTCTGTACTATTCAACACGAATCCAGCTTCTCTGAACCATTGGATCTAACAGCCCAATGGTCAGGATTGGTGCTATGGATCCAATTCAAAACTACTCCATTATAGTAGTAGAGATATCTTATCTTACCACTATATAGTGTACGAATAACTTCGAATATGGACCGTTGGATCAAGGCTCATGAATCCCAATATTTCTAGCCGTTGGATCTTCATTTCCATTCTAGGATCTAGAACATTCTATTGATAGTCTTCAGCATAGTGAATGCTATGCACAAACCTCAAAACACACTTCTCCATCATACTAGAATATTCTCCCTCATAGCTAATAATCGTTGACTTCTATATGATCTTATCTTATGTTATCTTACACTATATAGTGTATGAATAACTTTGAATGTTGACTATTGGAAAAAGATTCGTGAATCCCAGCATTTCTAGCCGTTGGATATTCTTTTCCATTCTAGCATCTAGAGTATTCTATTGATAGTCTTCGGCATAATGAATGCTATGCACAAACCTCAAAAAACACTTCTCCATCATACTAGAATCTTCTCCCTTGTTTCTCTAGACCATGTTATCAAAAATTTCATGTGTTAGGTAGCTAATAATCTTTCACTTCTACATGATGATACAAAGTACAAGGACCAAATATACACCCGCACTTTATAGATGTTGATCAAATTTATATTTTTTAGACTTTACCAATTATAATTTTATATAGTTATGATATGTCATACGTCTACTATCTGAGTCTCACGTGCAAGGCACGTGTAACTTACTAGTTTACATAATGCGGGAGTAGTATATTTCTTTGCTTAGACATATGGTCACCTCTGTCGACATGATGTACATGCTGAGAAAATAAAACGTTGGCAGGGGAAAAGGGCAGCAGTGAAGAGAAGTTGAAGGCGGTTCCATGTCAGAAAAGTTATGATGGGTTTCTAACACGAGGTACTCATGTGATCTTACAGTGTAGACTCGACTAGTAGTAAATTTTAGGACCTATGCATGCAAAACAAATCATGTGTTTTATCTCTCCTTTGCTATCATCCATCTCTCCTCCCCTTTCCCCTCGTGCATCGGTTCGGCTAATCTCTCTCCCCTCATCCACAGCATGGCGCTACGCACGTGTGCCTTGTTACGGTGACTCTGTGTCTCTAGCTTGTTCAGCAGCCACACGTTGGTGTGGAGTAGGGACGAGGAGTAGTACTACTACATAGGAAGGAAACCACTTTGGTACTTGGTGGCACAAAAATTCAAACTTTTCTAGTTTTCAAAATTTTCACTAGCTTCCCAAACATCGGGAGGGAAGGTTATTCAAAAGATCGCCCATTTGCAGTATTATACTTATTAACTTATATTTATCTTGTCTTATCTCTTACAATACCATACCACTACATATAGTGTATGGATTAACTTTGAACATTGACCGTTGGATCAAGACTGGCAAATCAAAACATTGCTAACCATTGGATCTTCTTTTCCATTCTTAGCATTTAGAAAGATTCTAGTCATAGTCTTGAGCACGATGAATTCTAGTATGCACAAACCTCAAAATACAGACTTAATTAATTGCTCAGTTTCACGGTCCTTGTGCTAAATGCACGATCTTTGATGTAATTTTCATTTTTTATGAGGTCCTTGATGTAACTTGTACTTCCATCGACCGTGTTAACTCTCAAGAACATCGTTCCTATGAGACCTACAATTATATCGGCCATTCGCAGTACTTCTTATTTTATCTTTATCTTGTCTTATCTCTTACACTTACCATATCACTATATATAGTGTAGGGATTAACTTTGAACATTTACCGTTGGATCAAGACTAGCAAATCCAAACTTTGCTAACCGTTGGATCTTATTTTCCATTCTTAGCATCTAGAAAGATTCTACCGATAGTATTTAGCACAATGGATGCTAGTATGCGCAAACCTCAAAACACACACACTTCATTGCTCAGTTTCAGGGTCCTTGTGCTAAATGCATGCATGGACTTGGATGCAATTTGCATTTTTATGAGGTCCTTGATGTAACTTTTACTTCCACTAACCGTCTTAACTTGCAAGTACCTCTCTCATACGAGACCTACAATTAGATCGGCCATTCGTGGTACTTCTTATCTTATATTTATCTTGTCTTATCTCTTACAATACCATACCACCATTGTATAGTGCACGAATTAACTTTGAACATTGATCACTGGATCAAGACTAGCAAATCCAAACATTGCTAACCATTAGATCTTCTATTTTCCCTTAGCATCGAGAAAGATTCTATTGATAGTCTTTAGCATGATGAACGCTAGTATGCGCAAACCTCAAAACACACACTTCATTGCTCAGTTTTAGGGTCATTGTGTTAAATCCAAGGACTTGGATGCATTTTTCATTTTTTATGAGGTCCTTGATGTAAGTTGTACTTCCATCCATCGTGTTAAATATCAAGCACCTCTCTCCTATGAGACCTACCATAGTTAAAAGAAAATGCAACCGCCCCAATTATCACACAAACTAGACCAATGGTTTCTTCACGTAATATCCAATTTTTTAGTACTAGGCTTTTTCAAGTTTTCTAACAAACTTTGCACACTTCAGTGACTTCTTGTTGATTCAACGAAATTAGGTCAAACATGAGCTACAAGTAAGCACGATAGATTGCTCTTGAACTAAATGTATGTTCGTAATTAGATGGGTGCATCTTCTTGTAGTAAACAATGTCGTCGGTGTGAGTTTCTAACTATGAGGAAAGAAAATTCTCAGTTTTCCAAGTGATGATGAGATCGTTCTTTTCTGTAAAGAAAGTCTGAAGAATATGGATCTCAATGCCATAAGCCAAGATTTTAGACATATTAAGTGGACAAACGTGTTTTACTTACGATTCCCATGTTTTATTAGTTTTCAAACTCTCTATAGCTAATTAACTTTGCCCCACTTGAATGACTTCATGCCTATATTTATCGAAATTTGGTCAAACTTGAACTACAACAACTAAATTGTAGGTTGCTTCTAAAGAATTACAAAAAACTTTTGGAGGTGTAACCATTGGGGGCTCAGTTAATATATCAGAAACCAACCGAGAGGTTTGACAATAGTTTTTTAACTCCTTTCTTATTAAGATTTTGCATCTTGACAATTTAACGAAAAATTAGCTCAAACTTGAGCTACAAGTAAGCGCGATAGATTTTTCTTTAATTAAATTTATCTTTGGAGGTAGATGGATGCAACTTCTTGTAGTAATCAGTATCGTCGGTGTGAGTTCCCAACTATCAGGAAAGAACATTCTCAATTTTCTGAGTAATGATGAGATTATTGTTTGTTTTCGTAAACAAAGTCCGAAGGATATGGATCTAAATGCCACAAGCCAAGCTTTCAGACATATATAGTGGACCATCATGTTGTACTTATGATTCCTGTGTTTTATGAGTTTTCAAACTTATTCCTATAGCTAACTTTGCCCACTTGAAAGTGATTTTATGTCGATTTATTAAAATTAGGTCAATTTTGAACTACAAGTAAATTGTAGGTTGCATTGAAAGTTTTATATTTTTTGGAGGTAACCATTGGGGGCTGATTTAATATATCACAAACCACCACCGATAGTTTTTACAACAAGTTCAACTTCTTCCTAAGATTTTGCATCTCGACAATTTAACAAAATTAGGTCAAACTTGAGCTACAAGTAAATGCGATAGATTGCTCTTGAATTAATTGTCTTTTCGGAGGTAGACGGTTGCATCTTCTTGTAGTAAACAATGTCGTCGATGTGAGTTTCCAAATATCAGGAAATATCATTCTTAATTTTCCGAGTGATGACGAGATTGTTCCTTTCTGTAAAGACAGTCTGAAGAGTATGGATCTGAATGCCACAAGCCATGTTTTTAAACATCTTACCACTATATAATGTACGAATAACTTTGAATATTGACCGTTGGATTGAGACTCGTGAATCCGAACATTTCCAGCCATTAGATCTTCTTTTCCATTCTAGCATCTAGAAGATTCTATTGATAGTCTTGAACAGAATGAATGCAGTATGCATAAACCTCTCAAAACACACTTCTCCATCATACTAGAATCTTCTCCCTCGTTTCTCTAGACCATGTTACCAAAAATTGCAAGTGTTAGGTAGCTAATAATCTTTGACTTCTACACATGATGATACAAAGTAGAAGAACCAAATATACACACATACTTTATAGATGTTGATCAAATTTATATTTTTTCCACTTTACCTATTATAATTTTATATAGTGATGATATGTTAGATGTCTATTATCTAAGCCTCACGTGCTGGGCATGTGCAACTTACTAGTATATATAGTGGACCAACATGTTGTACTAACGATTCCTATATTTTATGAGTTTTCACACTTCCTCGCTAACTCCGCCACTTGAATAACTCTATGTAGATTCATCAAAATTAGGTCGAATTTGAACTACAAGTAAATTGTAGGTTGCTGAAAGTTTTAAGAAAAAGCTTTTGGAGGCACCGATCGGACGGTCAATTAAGATACTCCATATTAGAAACCACAGAGAGTTTTGACAAGAGGTTCAACTTCTTCCTAAGATTTTGCATCTTGACAAACTTGAACTACAAGTAAGCGTATATACTTGCCTTGAATTAAATGTCTTTTCGGAGTTAATTAATGAAAAAAGAAAGTGACATAATAACTTAGCTAGTTACCATAACATCACACATACCAAGACTAGTATATGATTCTACAACCTAATTAATTAGGCCTTTGCATGACAGTACACACATGTCATTACCCACTATGAAGGTACATGTGCAAGTTACTAGTCTAAGTTAGTTAGCACTATGTGACCATCCTAAATCAGAATAGAGGTGTACGTACTGTATGCCTTAAAGGCACATGTTCCACTGTGCTTCAAGCTGTTCACCACTCGTGTCGACTCTCACTGGTCAGACGGATAAAGTAACTAACTTGTTGATTTGGTACTGTATATCGTCGATCTTCTTCCGTCACTGACAGAGAATAAATTCTTTTGCTGCTTTCAGGCGCGTGCTTTCATGGAGTTACAACCAGTAGCTTAGACGACTACTCCCACGCGGCTCTTGAGCAATTGCGACCGTCCGTTCAAAATGAACGGGAAGCATTAGACAATGGATTTTCTTTTGGTGGATGGTTGATTTCTTGAGAGATTGTCGACTTTTTTTCTTTATTGAAGAGAGAGAGATGTTCGATTTTCGGCAGTGTGGCAAGCGAGCTTATTTGAGGTGGCAGCGTGTGGGTGTACAGATGGTACTGGTAGCCCATTTTGTGAGCATTTTGTTGTACTACAACAGTTCGAGAGTAGTATTATTCCAGTTTTGGTTCCTTAATTACCGGTGGAACCTTTATGTGTTTATTAGTTATAGTAGTAGTATAGTAGTACTTATTCCAAATGTGTCTATAGAAGATGATGAATGTAGAAGATCCAAGGATTATTACATTCGGCAAGAGGAGCTCCGAGTATACTCCAAACCGTCTCTCTGCTATGACCATTTATTTGAGAGGACAATACAGCTCCATCCAGTGCTAGGCTAGCTATGCTGTACTACTAAGGCCTGACCTATTTACTCGATAGGCACCAGGAAACAGAGAGAAGAGAGAAAAACCACGCTCGGTAGGCAGTATGATTTCAATTGAATTATTCTATTTTCCTTTGCTATTCGTCCTCTTCCTCTCCATCTTATCACTGATCCCCACTCGCCCACCTTTAGCACACGCCAACGCCGCCATGCCGCTTTCGGAGCATCTCCGTAGCCTAGTTCGATAGGCACAGTAGATTTAGCAGAGAGAAAGAAGGTATGCTTGGTTTTATTTCATTTCGTATTTCTCTTTCCCTCAATCTCCATCCTCACTTCACCTCTAGTGTCCCGCTGATGGCCATTCCCACTTGCACACCAATACAGGCACGCGCCAACGCCGCCATGCCGCTTTAGGATCAGCTCCGGCACCCAGTTTGATAGACTATTTTCCGTCTCGCCCTGCCAACTACCGCTCACTCTCTCCTCCAAAACCCCAATCAAAACCAAATGCCATCGCCCCCACCTACTCGAGCTCTTCCTCGCGATGGCCCAATTGATCGATGATAGTGACACTTGTAGGGTGTTTTCCGATGGCCCCCTTGAAGAAATCTCTGCCAGATGCAACGTCATCACCACCGTGGGGCTCGTCGCCTGCTGCAAATGTTATCTTTACTCAGCAACACATAGTGCATCCCTGTCGAAATCTCATCCGTTTGGTCTCCCTATGTTCTTCACACTCACCCAACTGAGGTACCCCGTGATTAGAATGTCTTCTACCATGACAATCGCATGAAGCAGTTCTTCAGGGGTAGCTACTATTGCAGCAGGGGCAAATAGAAGCCATATAAGAAGTTTGGGTGGACCTTGTGCAAGCTGACGCTGCTGGACAGGTCCTCCTGTTTATGCTATGATGCCAAATTGTGAGGGTAAGAACTGGGCAGGCACCCATGGAGATTGGATCGCCACTGTTGGCCTCGCCTAGAACTGGGAGCTTGTGAATGTGTTCACTCGTCGCCGGATTCCTCTACAAGCAAACTTAGATTTTTAGGCCACACCCAAGGTACTTAAGTTTATCGCGGCTGGTCAGCCTACTAATCTACTGAAGATAGCCATTTGTGGAGTCCCCACAGCTGCTGGGAACTATAAGGATTTCTCTGTCCTGGCCATCTTTGACACAGTAATTGCCTTCCTTGATGGTTCTCATGGTATGTGGATGGTTCTTGAGAACTAGTTCAGCATGTTTAGCTACCGCGATGCGATTATCGTCTATGCTGTAACTCAGATTGGCAATGTTTATGCATGGGATCCTCAGGCATGGGGTAAAATTTTCATCCTTCAATTTTCAAGCTTCATCATTCAAAAATTTCTCACCTGACCTCTGAATGTGCTTTCCTTGCAAGGTCCTGTGCGTCTTCCGGGGCCACCTGAATTAGACGGTAATCGTGAGTATAGTCCTGATCTGAGGTGGTTAGCAAGATCTCCTGATGGTGGTAGCCTTATTGTGATCAATACTATGGTTGTTAGTGATAGGCGGTATGACACTACTTATGGTCGTTATCCTGTGGCTGAAAATGTTGGCTATCATCACGGCTGCAATAATCACACCTATTCTACTATGTTTTACTGCCATGTGTTCTCGATTGACACTAGTAGGTTACTTCCACCGAGGCAATGGTGGAGGGTTTTAGACCTTGGAGCATTTTCTATCTTCCTTGGATTGAACTAGCCGATTACCATTCCAGTTGGCATGGCAGGACTTGGCCCTGGAGATCTAACGAGGAGCAACTATGTATACACCTCGCTGCATGCATTTAGTCTCGGTGGATTTAATCTTCGTCCTGAAATATGCCGCTTTAGTATGAATGCTCAAGACGCCGATGTTGGTTTCTCAACCAACATTAGCTGGAACTTCCATCAAAAAAACATTGGCTGGAATTGGTGGCATACTCCATTGTGGTTCATCCCAAGCTTGGCCAACGCGAAGGATTGGAACCGACATAATTAACGGTTCAAGGGAGATCATATGGAATAGGGATTTGTGTATCTTGAATTATTTCCTTCGCCTGATCTGTATCGTATGGCCTCAACCATTAACTTGCTATACTCTAACACTCATTTCGCCGCAATATAGTGCAATGCCTACGATTTGATCAAACTCCTTCTGTATGCAAGCCATAGTTTTAGTCAGTGCAGGTCGAATACTCTGCACCTCGTTGTGCCCGCACCCCTTTATTATTTGTTACACTTTCAACTCCTCAAAAAATGTGAAATAAATCCGAAACATTGGTTATGTCGTATCTTGTGCATCTACAATATTCGGTCCACAATAAGATCTTATATGACCAGTGTGAATGAAAAAGAAAAACCTAAGCGAACAATATCTTGTGTTCATTTGTTCATTTTGTGGTGGCCAGACCATGTACTAGTAATATTTTTGGGATGGAAATTTATAGATGAACTATATAAGTATGATCTATGTTCATGATTTATTTCACATTTTCTGAAAACTTGGAAGTGCCACATGCAACAGCTTGTTGCCGGTGCAACTAGTTGCAAATTGTAATTTCCATCGTTGGCTCCAAGCTCATGATGCATACAGATTCTCACTGGCAGGTGGGGCTGACCTAAAAAGGGCCCACATGTCAGTGAATCAGAGCCACACAGAGTCATGCACGTTGCCTGACTTGAGAGAAATCTGGTGTCCGTGCACGTCTCTCATTTTGCCGCGCGTTTGCATGTTGTACACATGTAATTCCATGTACCTTGTACTAGAACATATATGAACACATGCAACATGCCAAAAATACCACGGACACACCCATATTATGCATTATATCCGGTGTATATATTTTTGGTTATGTGCTATGAGTTCTGCATGTAGGTGAACAAGATGAAAGTACATGTGTCCATGCCGCGGCTACTACTATTAGTAGTAATTCGTCCTCCCATTTTCCGTTGAAAATACTACACTATGTTGAAATGGAAGCTGTAAAAAGAAAATCCTCTAGTCAAACTGATGTGACTAGACAATACTGCACCTCTGATACGTAGTAGTAAGTAGGATTATTGTCAAACTACTAGCTGCGTGGCGTGCTAGTCTAACATACAGTGAAGTCTAGGCGGCGGTGTCCTCGATGCTGCTGTTGACTAGATAGAGCAAGCAAGTAAAATCTCCTCCCTCATTTTTTCCTTTGCCTCTCCATCTACTTCCCTAGTCCCCACTCCGCCCATGATCTCCCCCACACTCTCTCTTCTCAGCCATTCCTAACGCTCCCCTCCTCCTGCAGAAAACCCTAGCCTCACTAGGCATTCGTCTAAATCCATTCGGCTGTGATGGCCGATTCGAAGCTTAGCGGGCAATGCAAGTGGGATCAACTCAGCACGGACGATGTCGACCTCATCATTCAGCGTCTGGACATTTCCAACACCGTTAGGCTAGCCATATGCTGCAAGCTGTAGTACGATCATATCACCAACAATGAAGGTACTAAATGGACTTTTCACCATTGGAATGAACCCTACCTACTGATGCCTCAACCTGCTTATTGGTTTGACGAGCACTATGGCCGTATGAGGGTACATCGTCTGCATGACACAGTGTACGACGTGGTGCCCCTCGACCATCCTCGGTGCACCGCCATCCTGCCCTTCATGTACGAAAAATTCTAGGTTGGCATGAACGGCGACTGGCTTGCCGCCGTGGACCAGCACGGGACCTGGTGCCTAGCGAACATCTACATGTATCGAGTAATCGACCTTCCATCGATGGATACTTATGGCATTGAGGTCGCCTCACCTCCAGTATATAACGTGTAATTCTACTAGCAAGCCAGGGTTCCCCTAGTTACCTGTACTCATTTCTAAACTCATGCATATTTCAAAAGTTTTTTTGGCAAATCCGCAGGTATGGAGAAAAGTTCAATAAGTCGTGGGATGGATGTCTTGAGCTGCTGAAGATCATAATCTGTAGAGTGCCCATAGAAGTTGGGGATTACACAGACTATAAGCTCCTCACGTTGTTCGACGGTGAAATCGCCTACCTGGAAGGCGGTAGCCAAGTTTGGAGATGTCTCGAGCATTCAGGTCATGGAAGACGATAGTACTATGATGCCATTGAACACAGTGGCCTCATTTTTGCGGTCGCAAGTCAAGGTTGCACCTACTGCTGGGATCCCACATCGGAAAGTAATTCTAGTTCCATGATGATACATTGTGAGTGATTCAGTGAAGTTGTTCTTTAACTACCTTGTTTATGTTTTACCTTTCATATGACTGAATGAGCACACGCTTTATGTCCTAAAAAAATGAATGAACCATTCCCAGTAATGAATTAGTACCAATAATATGCCTTCCAAAAATATAGTGTATGATGGCGTCCCTGCACTAGTAAGTTCGTTCATTGTCAGAATATGAAAGGTTTTATTAACCAGCATCTCAATTGTGAGCACAACACAATGAAGCCAGGTTTCTTTATCTGTTTGTACATTTAGGCCCTCCTCGGATTGTAGGAGTCACATAGGATGTTTGTAGGACACCAATCTTTCCTTTTTGGATTTTGCCTTGGGATTTAGAGGAATTGTGTAGGATTTTTGTAGTATTTGGATCCTTAGGATTTTTTCTATAAAATATTGTTTGATTCGAAAGAGTCTAATCCTTAGGAATTCCTTCAAAGGATTCCTTTGCACTCTATTTTGGAGGAAAGTTTCCATCCACTCCAACCTCTTTGTACAATTCCTTTGGTTTTCCTGTGCAATTAAACACCACTTGATCCAAAATACTATAGGCATCTAATCCTATAGGATTCAAGTGGACATGCTTCTATATCAATAAAAAGTGGCGCTTCCTCTTTAGAAACTTACAACAACTAGGAAACTTAGATAAGCAAGAAATCCAAATATTCGGAATAGTAGAGTAAGAAATTCAATTTCTAATGTTGTTAATTTATTGAGTAATATTATTGTCAGGATTTGCCTATTCACACTGTTATCATGAACATTGAAGAATGCTGGTGTTAGAATATGTATGCCAGTAATGCACGTTTTGTCTCGAATTCAGATGTTGCAGTAAACAAGGAGCTTCCGTTTATAATCCCAGCACCTATTCTGAATGATCGGCCAGGCATGTGGTTCCTCGCTTGATCGGCTGATGGTGAACGCTTGATGATCATAATTACAATGTATGGCATGGGGGTTGACCATGGAAAAGAGGGTGAAATCATTCCCCATGCTCAAAATAGGACTAACCTACACCTATATCCATCCTCTCGTGTCTACATTTTTGAAGAGGATCCTAGCTCTGCTGGACCTCTAGGGGTCATCGTTTGGAGGCAAGTTAATAGCCCGAGGGACAACACTCTGTTTCTCGGTCTCAATTATCCAATCATTGACAAGATGATGAAGAAACATGGATTCAAGGCTCCTGATGGCACATTGTTCCTATTCATGAGGAAAAACTATGTGTACACAACATACAGGCGTGTGGCAGTTATCAGCCTTCCCAAAAATGGTTGGAACTGTGTGCGACAGGCGGCAATTTGGTTTAGGCCTAGTTTAGGTGTGGTAGGCTCGTTGTGCCGTCCCTAGACTGAGCTGTGGATCTTTCTGGTGTATCGTTGTGTCATCTTTTTTTGCATCATGATTCAACAGTTGACTGTTAGTACACTGGTTTTAGTGGCCAGTTTGAATCAGTTTATATGAGCCCTACCATGCTTTTGTAATTAGTATTGCCTTCCACGGTATAATCCATGTAGCGGTTCTTATTTCATAGTCTAGCCATGATAATAGCCAGGGACAAAAGCCATGAGTACTCTTTAAGTACTCGCAAACTACTACTAGCAAGGATTATAATTCTAAATTAAAGTACTGAATCTAAGTTTACTATCAAGTTAAGTTTGAAACCTAAGCTGAGTTCAGAAGCAAAGAAAGATAAAATAAAGTTCTAGAATCACTTAAGTTGGGAAGCTATTTTCATCAACACAACCCTGTTGTGGTCAAGTCAAAGTGCATCATTCATTTCAAGTTATTTAGAAAACATCTGACAACGAAACAGTATGGCCATTCCAACTGTCCATAACCGCGGACGCGGCTATTCGAATAGTTTGACACTCTGCAGAGGTAGTACACTTTCACCACAAGATTCGATACATCTGTCAGGGATAACCCTGAATCATCATACTTAGTATGCAGATAATCAAACATAACCTTCCCTTTACACACCCTAGTACAAGCACCTCTCCTATGAGCATGGCCTCCCAACCATGACCATCATTCATCTTGGGCACTGCATAGGTGGTCAACATTGAGAGGTAGCCTCAACTCAAACCTCTCCCGTGAGGGAACTAATACTAATGCATATAAATTTCTAGCTAATCCTTACCCAATTCAGGTAATGTGGTTGTACGGTAAATTTGGAATGGTATCGCATCCGAATCCAACCATCCGTTTTCTAAAAAGGGTTAAGGCTCATGCCTCGTCATTTTCATCATCATAAACCAGTTGTGTTTCTCAGCACATGTCAAAACATCTCAATAGAATGACTCATCATTCCAAGGTTTTCATAATTCATTTTCACCAAGTGTTCCCATCTAAAGTGACTCAAGTTTTTGATCTATACTAAGGTACTAAGTTAACAGTGTTCACTAAGGTGGAAAGATGGGATCAATCTCATGCCATAGAATGACATCTAAAGGTTTCTAAGTAGGTCAAGTTTTATACTCTTTATGCTACCTTCAAAAATTAAGTAAAGAACTTTGTGTAAACTACGGGAGGTAAAACTTGTCAATAAGACTTGGGGTACTAATAGTTAAAGGGGTGTGATCAAAGCATGCTTAAGGCATCTTTGCTAAACCATCTAGTTTTATTCTAGGTTGCTAACAATATCTTGCTAAAGTAGGTTTTGCAAGGGTTAGCTTGCCACTAATATCTTGTCTTGGTTGGTGTAGTGGTTGAAGTTTTCTTCTTCTTCTTCTTGGTAGAACTCCTCCTCCTCGAAAACTTGGTCGGTACTAGCGTCTATAAATACATAGGGAGTAGACAATCACCAAACAATACTTAACTAGGCTAAGTAGCATTCTAAAAACACACAATTGATGATCTATTATCATCACAAGCATCACAAGTTTAATTTCAATAGTTTCATCCTTTTTATTTTAGAAAATTAATTTCTACTCATTGAAATATTAACTAAAATTTAATATTCACCACCAAAATATGGGATCATGTGGACACATGTCCTCACCACATATTCTACCATGTGGGAATTAGATTTAAAGGTTGGATCAATATTACTTTGGTTTAAGTTTATTATTTAATGATTTAAAGTGACTAGAAATGCCTATATAGCATTATTTTGGTACTAGTCCAAAGTCACTACATGTAAACCTTAATATTATTACATATTTAGATAGATACGCTGAAATGTGATTTTTGAGAGTTGGAATCAACTCAAAAGCTAACTTGGTTGATTTTATAAAAATGTTGCAAGTTGCAAAAGCTTCTGTTTTGTTATTTTTATTAGGAGAGATCTATAACTCTAATTGAATTAAAACCAATGGGCTTGGATATATTATTTCAATACCTTTCAGATAAAATTGTTTTCATGCAATTTGGATTTCTAAAACTCTTTGAATTGAATTTCAAACTAGTGGACAGAAACTAGATTCAAACTAAAAAGAAAAATCCAGATTTGAATCGATGGCTAGCGCGGGAAAAGGAATGGGCGGCCCAAGAGCCACAGCAGGCTCAGGTGACAGGGGGTCCCGCTTGTCACTTAACACGCTAAACGGCACGATGCACGCTTATATGGGCCGTGCGATTAGAAGCGAGATCAACGGCTGAGGGACATCGTCGACGACGAACAGGTCGCAAAGGCGAGCTCGAACCCTAGCGGCTCGGTGGGGGTCTACTGGGGGCGTACCAGGGCTCCAGCAGGGTTGGCGAGGCGGGCAAACGAAGTGGAAGACGACAGCGAGGCGAGGCGTGGTCATGGCTGAGCTTGGGGCGGTCAAAATCAACGACACCCTTCTCCTCCAGAGGCGGCGGCTCCGGCTCCAATTCCGGCGAGCTGCTACTCCACTTGCTCCGGCAAGAGGTGGGTGAGGTTCAGAGAGGTGAGGGAAGTGGAATGGTGTGGAGAAGAATGGCTGGGGAGGGCTCCTTTTATAGGCCCGACGGTGAGACCGAGCGGGATGGGCGGTCGACGGTGGCGACATGGTTACGGCAAGCTAGTGGCATGGCTGGGGATGGCGATCGATGGGCGGTTCCCTGGCGGTGCTCTAGGACTTAAATGCGGCCGTAGGGGTGGTGGTATGCGGTCTAGGCGAGGTGGCGCTCTGAGCGGCAGAAGCGGCGGTGTCCATGGCGAGCGGGGGTTGTGAGGCTTTGGGCGGCGAATGGGGATGTCTGGGGTGTTCTCCAGGTCGAGGCGGAGCCGCGAGGCTGGCTGAGCGGCGGCTTGTGCTGCACAGAGCGTGCTCTGCTGGCAGCATCGGCATGGTGTAGTGGCACTGGGCGCGGGTTCTCCTCGGTGGTCCACGGCAACACTTGGCTTGGGCAAGGGACAGAGAGGGGCGGTGAGGTGTTGGCTACCTCCTAGACATGGCGAGGGGAGGGGGAGTGGTCTGCTGCAGCGGGGCAAGGTTTGGCCGGCGAGCATGTCCTCGGTTTGGCATGGCCTGGGGGTTAGGGACAAGGGATAGGGGTGCTAAGGGCATGGTTAGACCAAGAGGGGACAAAGAGGTTAAATGGAGATCAAATGGGGGCAAAACCCTGTGCGGAATAGTGAGCTAGGATTAGAGGTGAGATTAAGCATGCCAAGTGTTTGATGAAATGGCCGCAAGAGAAAAAGTTTTGAATTTTGAGTTCAAAATTTTTGAGTGATCTCCACTAGTGATAGGTAGTCTCTGGTTGCAAGGGTTCTGAAAATGGAGCTCAAAAAGATGGTTTTTGAAATAGGGGTGATCTATGCATATGCATTAGATTCAATTTTAAACTGTCATTTAAAATAGTTAACAGAATGTTTTTAGCAGATCCAGAGGTGGGCCTTCGTACCTTATTATGTGTACTAGCAAGGAGTGCAAAGATCAAGAATTGTTTCTGTTAATAATTGAGTACTAGAAATAGCCAAAGTAGGCATGAGAGTTAAATTTGCCAAAATGACCATTCCTCCTTTTTAATTCTTTTTCATTTGATTTTCTTTAGGAGAAGTATGGGAATGATGTAGATGATGTTTAATTGACCTAAGAAACATTTTAAAAACATTGGATCAATCAATCATGGCAATTCAAACAACTCCTATTTTAAATGCACACATATATGAATGCTTTTATTTTAAATTTGGAAAAGTTTTTATTAGCCCTATTTTTGGATGATTTGATCTTGATAAGCTTGGATTAAAGTTTTGGGATGTTACAAACCTTCCCCCCTTAAACAAAATCTCGTCCCGAGATTTACAAAGAAAACTAGGAACTAAAGAGATCTGGGAACTCTGTCCTGATGTTATCTTCGCGCTCCCAAGTAGCTTCCTCCTCGGTATGGTTGCTCCACTGAATCTTGAGAAACTTGATACTCCTAGTCCTAGTGGTTCTGTAGGCTTCTTCTAAGATACGGATGGGTACTTCCTGATAGGTCAGGGCCTTGTTGATTTCCACAGCTCTGTGATCGATGTTCTTGAAAACTTCAGTCTTCTCAGGCACTTCTAGGCATTTGCGATGTAACGAGATATGGAACACATTGTGGATGGCTGACATATCTTCAGGCAGTTCCAGTTGATACGATACTTCTCCTCGGCGGTTCAGAATCTTGAAAGGTCCGATATATCTGGGGGCTAACTTTCCCTTCAGACTAAAGCGTTGAGTTCCCTTCAATGGTGAAACCTTGAGATATACGAAATCTCCGACATTGAAAGTAAGGTCTCTCCTTCTCTTGTCAGCATAGCTCTTCTGTCTGGATTGGGTGGCCTTGAGGTGCTCACGGACTTTGTGAACTTTCTCTTATGCTTCTCGGAGAATGTCGGGTCCAAAGATCTGACTCTCTCCTACTTGTGACCAATTCAACGGGGTACGACACTTTCTTCCGTATAGGAATTCAAATGGTGCCATCTGCAAACTAGCCCGATAACTGTTGTTATATGAGAATTCTGGGAAAGGCAGGCAGTCTTCCCATTTTGATCCATATTCCAACACACAAGCTCTAAGCATATCCTCTAAGATCTGGTTGACTCTCTCAGTTTGTCCATCTGTTTGCGGGTGATAAGCGGTGCTGAAGTTCAACTTGGTTCCTAAACCTTCCTGAACTTTCTGCCAAAATCTTGAAGTAAACTGGGTTCGTCGGTCTGAGACGATGGTCTTGGGGGTTCCATGCAGACTAACAATCCTAGCAATATACAGCTCTGCTAGTTTTGCCCTCTGGTAGGTAGTCTTGACAGGTATGAAGTGGGCTACCTTGGACAGTCTATCAACTATGACCCGGATTGAGTCATTTCCCCTACTAGAAGTGGGTAAACCGTTGATAAAGTCCATTCCGACGGAATCCCATTTCCATTCCAGAATCTGCAATGGTTGCAACAGTCCTGCAGGTCTCTGATGCTCTGCTTTGACTTGTTGACAGATGTCACATTTGGCGATGTAGCTTCCGATCTCTCTTTTCATCTTGTGCCACCAAAATTGCTCTTTCAAATCCTGATACATCTTTGTTCCTTCGGGGTGGATAGAATAAAGAGTATCATGAGCTTCCTTCATGATAACCTCCTTCAGCTCCGAATCTGCTGGAACACAGATACGTCCTTTGTACCATAGTACACCTTCTTCGTCTTCGGTGAATCCAGGTACCTTTCCTGTACCAATATGATGTTTGATTCCGTCGATACTCTCATTTCCCTTCTGGGCTTCCTTGATTTGGCTAATCAAAGTGGGTTGAAGTTCAATGCTAGCTAGGAATCCTTTGCTAACTAACTCAGTCCTGAACTGCTCCAACTCCTCATACAAACTGGGTTGCTTCTCCTTGATCATGGTGTTAAGCCGACACGGCAATCTGCTAAGAGCATCCGCTACCACATTGGCTTTGCCGGGGTGATAGTGAATGTCTAGGTCATAATCCTTGATTAACTCTATCCATCTTCTTTGCCTCATATTCAGCTCCTTCTAGGTGAATATATACTTCAAGCTCTTATGATTTGAGTAAATCTGACAACGATTACCCATCAAATAAGGACGCCATGTCTTCAACGCTAGAACCACGGCTGCTAGCTCAAGATCATGGGTCAGATAGTTCTGCTCATGCTGCTTGCTTGTTAGACAGACACGCTGATGACTTTGCCTTCTTGCATCAATACACATCCTTGGATGCATCACAATACACATCAAACGGCTTCTTGATGTCTGGCATGATCAAAATTGGGGCTGATATCAATCTCTTCTTCAGCTCTTGGAAACTGGCTTCACACTTGTCTGTCCATTCAAACTTCTTGTCCTTCTTCAACAATTGGGTCACTGGTCGGGCTATGCTCGAGAATCCTTCTACGAACTTGCAGTAATATCCCGCAAATCCGAGAAATGAACGAACTTGGGTTTGATTGGTTGGGGCTTCCCATTCTTCGACATCTTTGATCTTGGTGGGATCAACAGA
This sequence comes from Avena insularis, assembly GCA_023614405.1. Taxonomy (NCBI): domain Eukaryota; kingdom Viridiplantae; phylum Streptophyta; class Magnoliopsida; order Poales; family Poaceae; genus Avena; species Avena insularis. The sequence continues at coordinate 513,127,730 of CM042690.1, forward strand.
GACTCCTCCGGCAGACACAATATGTCCTAGGAATCCTACTTCTTTCAGCCAAAACTCACACTTACTGAACATGGCATATAACTGATGCTCTCTCAGGGTTTCTAGGATGATTCTCAGATGTTGCTCATGCTCTTCTTCTGACTTGGAGTAGATAAGGATGTCGTCGATAAACACAACTACAAACTTATCTAGGAAATTCATAAAGATCTTATTCATGAGATTCATGAAATAAGCAGGGGCATTGGTTAATCCAAAAGACATAACCGTATACTCGTATAAACCATAGCGAGTAGTAAAGGCGGTCTTCGGAATATCCGTTGCACGAATCTTAAGTTGGTGATAACCAGTCCTAAGATCAATCTTTGAGAATACCTGCTCTGGTCAACTGATCAAATAGATCCTCTATCTTTGGCAAGGGGTACTTGTTCTTGATGGTGACGTCATTCAACTTTCTGTAGTCTGTACACAGACGGTTGCCTCCATCTTTCTTGTCGACGAATAACACCGGTGATCTCCATGGCGATGCACTTGGCTGAATCAAACCTGTTGCTAACATGGCATCCAACTGCTTCTTCAGTTCCACTAACTTTGAGGGGTTCATGGTATAGGGTCTCTAGGCTATAGGTCCGGTTCCGGGGATTAGTTCGATAATGAACTCAATATCCCTATCCGGGGGCATACCTGGCAATTCATCTGGGAATACGTCGGGGTATTCACAGACTACTCTGACTTGGTCAATGGTAGGCAGGGCTACACTCTTGTTGCACTTGAATTGACGAGGTAAGGTTTCGGAGATATGCTCTACTATTACTCCAGAACTACTGGTCATGGTGATGGCTTTCTTATCACAGTCTATCAGTCCTTTATGCCTTGACATCCAGTCCATACCTAGTACTACTTCCAATCCTTTGGTTCCAAGTACAATTAGATTGGCATAAAAATCTATCCCATGTATTCTGATAGGTACAACTTTGCAAATTTTTCTAGCTTTTGTAGTTGAACGGGGGATTTGAACTATCATGACATGCTTCAGGTTGGTTGGGCAAATCTTACTAGTGCATACAAATTCTTCGGTGACAAATGAATGCGATGCTCCAGAATCAAACAATACCCTTGCTAAAACTGTGTTGACAGAAAACATACCCAACACTACATCTAGCGCTTCCTAGGCTTCTTCTGCGTTCATGTGGAAGAGACGACTGTTGCGGTTGTGCGGGTTCCGTGGGGCAAATCTCCTTCCTGGTTGAACACGACGCTGCTGCTGAGCTGGGGCATTCACAAGGGCATTGGCGGCAGTCTTCTTGGGACACTCATTGGAATAGTGACCCTTCACTCCACACTCGAAACATGTGATCTGGGACTTGTCCTTGACTGTGACAGGTATAACATTGCTGCCAGTCTTGGGTGCAGTGTTGTTGTTGTTGCTCTTGGGAGGGGCACGGTTGAAGTTGTTGGCATTGCCGGAGTTGTGATTGTTTCCTCCGGACTTCACATTTCCTCCACTACGGTTGGGGTAGCTTGGGCGAGAATTTGGGGGTCGGTTGTTCCTTGGTGCATATCCTGGTGAAGGGTTAGGACGGTACTTACTGGATCCAGACTGCTGCATCATACGGCGCTAGTGGTTGTCGTTTGCCTGGTTAATCTTCCCTTCCATCTGAATGGCAGAGTCGACTAGCTCTTCGAGATCCTGGAAACGGATGTTGACAAGGACAGTCTGCATCTCATCATGCAGTCCGTTTAAGAATCTCTCCTTCTTCTTGGCCTTCGTGTTGATCTCATCCGGTGCATATCTGGCAAGTGACAAGAATTTGTCACGGTACTCCACCACAGTCATTCTTCCTTGCTTCAGTTCGTGGAATTCATCTCTCATCCTGTGGACAAGACCTTGCGGCATGTGGGTGCGGCTGAACTTGACCTTGAATGCTTCCCAGGTCATCACCTGTCCATGGTTCATATTGCGGATGCTATTCCACCAAGCTCTTGCATCTCCCGCCAGATAGTGGGTGGCGAAGAGAACTTTCTCATTCTCATCAACTCTGGCAACCTCTAAGTTGTTTTCCATGGTCTGTAACCGATCATTGACATCTAATGGGTTTTCAGATTGGTTGAAGATTGGGGGATTGGTGTTCTGAAAGTTTTTGAGTTTAGATCCATGGTGATCCTGATTTCCATGTCCTTGGTTGTTGAGAGCCATTTGGGCGATCTGCTGCAATGTTGCTAAGTTGGCTTGACGCTCGGCCCTACTTGCTTCACGGTCCGTGATAAGATTCTGCAATATCTACAGCATTGGGTCCTGCGACGAGCTGCTCCCTCCTTGGTTTCCACGAGTCATCTGAAGATTGAGATAGATATAGGGGTAAGAGGGAAATTCTAAGGTTCATGGTTTTGGGTTTTCAAAGCTAAAACATTGAGTTAGACTCAGTTTTTTCAACTAACTTCATTTTCATTTATGCAAGCAAGCACACGATACAACACACACCACAACAATCAAAGGGAAAACAGATGGTTTGATGAACCATTTTGTAAGCTACGATACAATGAGATGATACATCTCATGCTACGACAGTGCTCTAGTGCCTCTACTCATCGTCGATGAAGTCAGAGTCTTCATCATTAGTGTAGAAGTCCACAGCATCCTCTTCTAGAAAGTCATCATCGTTGCTGAGGTAAGAATCCATATCTCCCTGGATGTCTTCACCCTCATCATCTTCTTCCTTGGCGGCAAGCTGAGCTTCCTGCTCCTTGACGGTCTTCTCGAAGTCGGCCACCTTCTTGCAAAGACGGGCGATGGTGCGATCCTTCTTTGCATGGTGGCGATGAAGAGACTGACGATCTTGGACAAGCAGTGCGAAAGGCTGGGCCTTTTGGTCGGCGATGGCACGGTTCTGGTTGGCTAACTCTCTAGCATTGTCCAGTTCCTGCTGTCTGTCATGAAGCAAGAAGTCAAGGTTCTCCACTTGACGCCTCAACTCTGGGTGACTTGGCATCTCCATCGGCATTCCCATGAAGTCACATCTTGCATAGTGGGCAAAACGGGTTCCTTGAATCTTGTTGACGCTGAGGGCACATAGACGTGCGAGAGCTTCATGCATTGCCCTGGCTAATCCATCTAGCCAGTTGTTCTCTCTCACGGAGAACTGAATTCTCCTGGAAATTGGTGCTTCGATGCTTCCCCGAAGATCCGCGGTGACTAGCCACTGTAGGTCTCCTCCTGGGGGTCCTGGAAGTTGAGCTCCAAGAAACTCCGGATGTGGGTGTCCTAGTAACTCCGACAGTGAATCTAGATCCCTCTCGAAAATCAGATGACCTCCGTTTCCCAACTGGTAAAACTTGTTGAATTGAGTATCCATCTACAAGAATTAAGGATGAGGAAGTTAGTGAAGTGATCAAGTGTGTCAAATTTTAGGTAGTAATGTAAGAATTTTGAGGACGTGAATTTTTGAGAAAGAGTGAGTTCACAAGGGTAAGAGAGGAAATAGTTTTTCATAAATACTTACTTTGGTTTTGAAGCTAAGTTTTTGGTTTGGACGTCCATTCTAACTAGGGTCTCCTATGGTCAAGATGGCTCTGAGACCAACTTGTCAACACCCGGATTTTTAATCCCAGATGCCCGTTATGCCATACCTCGCAATCCCAGGATTACCATTTTTGCGAGACATAACGGATTGGATATCACAGTACATCATCCATTACAAACCATACATAAGATTTTACACAAATAAGGATCTCATGATCCTGTATTTAATACAACAAGCAGCGGAAATAAGCGATAGCGTAGCGGTGGGGTCCATCTTCAGGGGCACAGGCAATGATGACGAAGGCAGATAGTCCTAGTTATCATAGCCGTCCAGCTGACCATCATCTTGATAATATCCTTCATAGTCTGGCCATGATAATAGCCAGGGACAAAAGCCATGAGTACTGTTTAAGTACTCGCAAACTACTACTAGCAAGGAGTATAATTCTAAATTAAAGTACTGATTCTAAGTTAACTATCAAGTTAAGTTTGAAACCTAAGCTGAGTTCAGAAGCAAAGAAAGATAAAATAAAGTTCTAGAATCACTTAAGTTGGGAAGCTATTTTCATCAACACAACCCTGTTGTGGTCAAGTCAAAGTGCATCATTCATTTCAAGTTATTTAGAAAACATCTGACAACGAAACAGTATGGCCATTCCAACTGCCCATAACCGCGGACATGGCTATTCGAATAGTTTGACACTCTGCAGAGGTAGTAAACTTTCACCACAAGATTCGATACATCTGTCAGGGATAACCCTGAATCATCATACTTAATATGCAGATAATCAAACATAACCTTCCCTTTACACACCCTAGTACAAGCACCTCTCCTATGAGCATGGCCTCCCAACCATGACCATCAGTCATCTTGGGCACTGCATAGGTGGTCAACATTGAGAGGTAGCCTCAGCTCAAACCTCTCCCGTGAGGAACTAATACTAATGCATATAAATTTCCATCTAAGCCTTACCCAATTCAGGTAATGTGGTTGTACGGTAAATTTGGAATGGTATCGCATCTGAATCCAACCATCAGTTTTATAATAGGGTTAAGGATCATGCCTCGTCATTTTCATCATCATAAACCAGTTGTGTTTCTCAGCACATGTCAAAACATCTCAATAGAATGACTCATCATTCCAAGGTTTTCATAATTCATTTTCACCAAGTGTTCCCATCTAAAGTGACTCAAGTTTTTGATCTATACTAAGGTACTAAGTTAAGAGTGTTCACTAAGGTGGAAAGATGGGATCAATCTCATGCCATAGAATGACATCTAAAGGTTTCTAAGTAGGTCAAGTTTTATACTCTTTATGCTACCTTCAAAAATTAAGTAAAGAACTTTGTGTAAACTAAGGGAGGTAAAACTTGTCAATAAGACTTGGGGTACTAATAGTTAAAGGGGTGTGATCAAAGCATGCTTAAGGCATCTTTGCTAAACCATCTAGTTTTATTCTAGCTTGCTAATAATAGATTGCTAAAGTAGGTTTTGCAAGGGTTAGCTTGCCACTAATAGCTTGACTTGGTTGGTGCAGTGGTTGAAGTTTTCTTCTTCTTCTTCTTGGTAGAACTCCTCCTCCTCGAAAGCTTGGTCGGTACTAGCGTCTATAAATACATAGGGAGTAGACAATCACCAAACAATACTTAACTAGGCTAAGTAGCATTCTAAAAACACACAATTGATGATCTATTATCATCACAAGCATCACAAGTTTAATTTCAATAGTTTCATCCTTTTTATTTTAGAAAAGTAATTTCTACTCATTGAAATATTAACTAAAATTTAATATTCACCACCAAAATATGGGATCATGTGGACACATGTCCTCACCACATATTATAACATGTGGTAATGATATTTAAAGGTTGGTTCAATATTACTTTGGTTTAAGTTTATTATTTAATGATTTAAAGTGACTAGAAATGCCTATATAGCATTATTTTGGTACTAGTCCAAAGTCACTGCATGTAAACCTTAATATTATTACATATTTAGATAGATATGCTGAAATGTGATTTTTGAGAGTTGGAATCAACTCAAAAGCTAACTTGGTTGATTTTATAAAAATGTTGCAAGTTGCAAAAGCTTCTGTTTTGTTATTTTTATTAGGAGAGATCTATAACTCTAATTGAATTAAATCCAACAGGCTTGGATATATTATTTCAATACCTTTCAGCTAAAACTCTCTAAATTGAATTTCAAACTAGTGGACAGAAACTAGATTCAAACTAAAAAGAAAAATCCAGATTTGAATCGATGGCTAGCGCGGGAAAAGGAATGGGCCGGCCCAGTGGTGCTCCGTGGTGCGGGGTTCAGCTGATAGGGGGGTCCCGCTTGTCAGTAGCACTTAACACGCGAAACGGTACGCGCGCTGTGGGCCGTGCGATTAGAAGCGAGATCAACGGCTAAGGGTCGTCGTCGACGACTACCAGGTCACCGGCGAGCTCGAACCCTAGTGGCTCGGCAGGGGTCTATTGGGGGCGTACTAGGGCTCCGGCAGGGTCGGCGAGGTGGGCAAACGAAGTGGAAGACGACGGCCAGGCGAGGCGTGGTCGCGGCTGAGCTTGGGGCGGTCGAAATCAACGACACCCTTGTCATCCAGAGGCGGCGGTTCCGGCTCCAATTCTGACGAGCTGCTGCTCCACTTGCTCCGGCGAGATGTGGGTGAGGTTCAGAGAGGTGAGGGGAGTGGAATGGTGTGGAGAAGAATGGATGGGGAGGGCTCCTTTTATAGGCCCGACAGTGAGACCGACCGGGATGGGCGGTCGACGGTGGCGACATGGCTACGGCAAGCTAGTGGCATGGCTGGGGATGGCGATCGATGGGCGGTTCCCTGGCGGTGCTCTAGGACTTAAACATGGCCGTAGGGGCGGTGGTATGCGGTCTGGGCGAGGTGGCGCTCTGAGCGGCAGAAGCGGCGGTGTCCACGGCGAGCGGGGATGTGAGGCTTTGGGCAGCGAACGGGAAGGTCTGGGGTGTTCTCCAGGTCGAGGCGGAGCGGCGGGCGCGGGCTACGGTCAAGCGGCGGCTTGTGCACGCAGGGACAGAGCGTGCTCTGCGGGCGGCATCGGCATGGTGCGGTGGCACTAGGCGCGGGTTCTCCTCGGTGGTCCACGGCAGCTCTTGGCTCGGTCAAGGGACAGAGAGGGGTGGTGAGGTGTTGGCTACCTCCTAGACATGGCGAGGGGAGGGGGAGTGATCTGCTGCAACGAGGCAAGGTTTGGCCGGCGAGCATGTCCTCGGTTTGGCATGGCCTGGGGGTTAGGGACAAGGGACAGGGGTGCTAAGGGCATGGTTAGACCAAGAGGGGACAGAGAGGTTAAATGGAGATCAAATGGGGGCAAAACCTTGTGCAGAATAGTGAGCTAGGATTAGAGGTCGAGATTAAGCATGCCAAGTGTTTGATGAAATGGCCGCAAGAGAAAAAGTTTTGAATTTTGAGTTCAAAATTTTTGAGTGATCTCCACTAGTGATAGGTAGTTTCTGGTTGCATGGATTCTGAAAATGGAGCTCAAAAAGATGGTTTTTGAAATAGGGGTGATCTATGCATATGCATTAGATTCAATTTTAATCTGTCATTTAAAATAGTTAATAGAATGTTTTTAGCAGATCCAAAGGTGGGCCTTGGTACCTCATTTTGTGTACTAGCAAGGCGTGCAAAGATCAAGAATTGTTTCTGTTAATAATTGAGTACTAGGAATAGCCAAAGTAGGCATGAGAGTTAAATTTGCCAAAATGACCATTCCTCCTTTTTAATTCTTTTTTATTTGATTTTCTTTAGGAAAAGTTTGGGAATGATGTAGATGATGTTTAATTCACCTAAGAAACATTCTACAAGCATTGGATCAATCAATCATGGCAATTCAAACAACTCCTATTTTAAATGCACACATATATGAATGCTTTCATTTTAAATTTGGAAAAGTTTTTGTTAGCCCTATTTTTGGATGATTTGATCTTGATAAGCTTGGATTAAAGTTTTGGGATGTTACAATTACTGGCTTGTATATACGCAACTCGTGCATCTTTTTTTTGAACCATCGCACCTCGTGCAGCTTTGTGTTTTGAGAAGAATATTCCTTTTTTCCTCTTAGCAAACAGGGAAAAGTAGGTCACTACTTCTTATAGGGCCATGAAACAGGCCTTAACTGGGCTGTAATTGATCTTGGCTCGGTACGCCAAAGCAGGCCGAGACGTCCTAGGATGATAGCCGCAAATGTTTATGCCGATATTCTAAAAAAAAGTTAATGCACACCCTTCCAAAAAAGAAAAATTGTTTACGCAGACCCCATATTGTCTCTAATACATGGCACACTTTTGGCGCTACTATGAAATTACTTGTTCAATACAATATATATCCTTGCTCATTTTTTTGTATGTGAAATGAACAAGTCAATCTCTGATGTGACATGAACAAGTCAAGCTCTGATGTGCTGACATTGTACTATCTGTGGTAGTCTACAAACTGGTTGTATTATTGTGTTCGAAACTATGAATTAAATGTGCAAATTCTAAGCCATTTTGCATGATGACAATGCCACATGTTGGCGCTAATTGCGGCATGTACTAATTTGATCATACGGAAGCATACAACTTCGAGCGATCATATAAGCTAGTGCTTACCCGAGCTGTCTGAAGCTGGGCAAGTCAAGGCCACCTTGTCTCCATGGCCTACAGTTTATATGGCATGATTACAAGGTTTTGAGTAAATCAAATCGATTGGGCACTTAGGCCGATTCAAAGCCACCCAAACCATCTCGAAATATATCCTTTGCTGAAAAGATGATTGCACGCTGTAAGACTTGATATGACACGATTTTATGTCAATCAGTCAAACTCACTCCAGTACTTTCCATATTCGAATCCTGTGCTGCCCATGTTCCTTGATATGTAAAACTCTTAATAAGGCGCAATATCGGTCACTTTTTTCCATTTCCAACTTCATTCTTTTGGATCTGGTGTAGGTATAGACAGGTCAGGTGGACCATCGACGTTCACTACAATGTATTTTTACTACATTCTACCCAACTGTGGCCCAAAACCTGTTAATTTATCCTTCTGAGTTCAGGTTGGCCGTGGGCCGCCAACCCTCAACAAATTATTACTTGTTTTTTTAAGCATGAACCACACTGAAGAAGTTTCGGTAAGGAGCCCAAGATAAGAAGCCCATCGGTTCACAAGATTGGACCCAATTTTTTTTATCACCCAAAATCGTCTTAATTCTGAGAAACTATAGGACAAGCTTCTCCTAGCCATGTTGTATTTGTACAGAGCATTTAGCATTTTTTATGGCAAGTCGTCAGGATTGCTGCCTTTTCATTTTAAGTGATCTCAATATTTCTAAATGTAATCTTTTCCAATAGTGGCATAGATGGTTCTGGCATAGTGGAAGCACAAGCGGTTCCCATTTGTTGAAGTATTTAGTTAGATTCCTACTTTTTTCAATATAAATATATAATGTATAGTATAGTCTCTGTCGTTCTTTTACATTTTTTCCAGCATACAGACATTTCTTACACAGAGAAGGCTGACATTTGGGACCCAACAACATCGCCAAGGTCAAAACAGCAGATTCCATCATACACACGTTGCATTTGCAGAGACGCTGACATGTTGGACCTAGTAGAGACCTTATACAGTTGTTGCATCGAGCAATCAATGTTTCATTTACAGAGAGGATGATATGTGGGACCCAGCTGCGCGACCTTATATAGATTCTGCATCGAGCAATGTTGCCAGTTCGAAACAGGGAGGCGCGAGTGAGAAAAAAGTTCAGCATGCACATGTTTCTTGTAATGAGATGCTGAAATGGGGGACCTAGCAGCGTGAGAAAACGGAAGATTCGTCGAGCAATGCTATCTAGTTTGGAACAGGGTAGCGCTAGGGAAGAAAAAAATTCCATCATACCCATGATTCTTCTAATGTGAGGCTGACATAAGGGACCCACCAGCCTAAATAAACGGCTGATGCAGCGAGCAATGCTATCAAGTTCGGAACACGAAGGCTTGACAGAGGGTAAAAAATCTATCATACACACTTTTCTTCTAATGAGAGGATGACATGTGGGGCCCAGCAGCGTGATTAAACAGTAGATGAATCGAACAACGCTATAAAGTTTGGAACAAGGTAGCGAGAGCGAAGGAAAAAATTGCATTATACATAGGTTTCTTCTAATGAGAGGATGACATGTGGGGCTCATGAGGTTGGTTAAACGGTAGATGCGTCGAGCAGTGCTATCAACTTCGGAACAGGGTTGTGCCAGAGAAGGAAAAAATCCATCATACACACGTTTCTTCTAATGAGAGGATGGCATTTGGGGCTCAGGAGGTTGGTTAAATGGTAGATGCGTTGAGCAGCACTATCAACTTCAAAATAGGATAGCGCTAGCGAAGGAAAAAATTCCATCATACACATGATCCTTCCAATGAGAGGCTGACATGTGGGACCTAGGAGCCTGACTAAACGGCAAACACATCGAGCAACGTTATCAAGTTCAAATCAGGGAGGCACGACCGAAAATTATGGTCCGCTAGAGACAGTGACGTCCGAGACCCACACGCCTCAAAAGACTTCAGCGAGGCAACAATTCAATCTCTGATGTGACATGAACAAGTCAAGCTCTGATGCGCTGACATTGTACTGTCTGTGCTAGTGTACAAACTGGTTGTATTATTGTGTTCGAAACTGTGACTAAATGTGTGAATTCTGAGCCTTTTTGCATGATAACAATGCCACATGTTGGCGCTAATCACGGAATGCACTAATTTGATTGTACAGAAGCATACAACTTCGAGCGATCAGTATAAGCTTGTGCTTACCCGAGCTGTCTGAAGCTGGGCAAGTCAAGGCCATCGTGTCTCTATCGCTGATACGTCCATAACGTATCTATGATTTTTGATGGTTTTATGCTAATAATATGCTTTTGATACTCCTTTTATATAAAGTTTATGATTTGTTTGGACTATCCTACTAATAGTTGCAAAAGTGCATAATGTTCTTATTTTACACTTTAATGTGCAGGAATTACCAAGAATACAAGTGGAAACCTTGTTGGAGTCAAATTGGGATTTTTCAGAAATCTTTCTCAGAACTCTTTTCTAAGATGGTCACGTTTCGGGTCGAAGACAGCGTCAAACAGAAAACTCTTCAACTACAAAGTTATTGGAAATTTCACGACAAACGTTCTGGACATACAATTTAGCTGATTCCGAGTCTAGACAGGCCCGTTAGGCTCGATTTACTGCAGCCCAAGATGGAGTGACGGGAATCCGAGAAGCTATATAAAGGAAGGAAACCTAATTCATGGGAGACACCTCCACCCATGAATTTGTAGCCACCAAAGCCACCTTTTTGCCTCCCCGATGGATCCCATATCCATGGGGAAGGGCTCCCAAGAATCCATGAAGGAAGGGTGCTAAGGGGCGGTGCTCCCCTGTGGTATAGGCGGCGGGGAAGGCGTCCTCCGCGCCGCCGCCGACACCACCACCGCTGCCTCTTCACCATCTTCACCGTCATCTCCATCGACTCCACCGCCATCTCCATCGTTGTTTCCTATTCCCATGATGAGGAGGGAGTAGTTCTCTCTCGAGCCTAAGGGTTCTACCGGTAGCTATGTGTTCATCTCTCTCTCTCTATGCATGATCAAATTGTGATCATGAGCTTTGTAATCAAGTAGGTCTACCTTGCTACTCAAGTGCTTTAATAGATCTCTGCTCTCCCCATGTGTGTGAAAGTGACAGCGTGCACACCATGGTGGCACATAGGCTAGAGATTACAATTACTTTTTATGAGTTATATTTGGAGTTGGATGTTTCTATGAAATTGTGGTGTTTGTTGGAACCATCTAGAGCTCAAGGTGACAGTGTGGGGTTATCTAGATGGGGAAAGCGAACTTTGAGGTGTGTTGTTATCGCCCTACCATGGATTAGAGTGTCCAACCGAAGAGTAGTTCAGAGTAGTATCATATAGAGAAGATATTTATATGAGAGTGTTCACTAGCAAAAGTATGATCCCTAGGCCTTGTTTCTAAGCATTGAAACACCGTTTGCAACTAGATCTATTACATGTTTGCTTCCTTCCATATTTATTTCAGTTTTCCTTTAGTCTCTTCCACACCATCAAGCTATTTTCTGGCATCGTTGTCTTATATTCATACCACTTGTATTTCACTATCTCTTCGCCGAACTAGTGAACCTATACACCTGACAAGTGTATTGGGTGTGTTGGGGACACAAGAGACCTCTTGTATCTTGATTGGAGGGTTGCTTGAGAGGAATACCTTTGACCACTTCCTCCCTGAGTTCGATAAACCTTGGGTGATCCACTTAAGGGAAAACTTGCTGCTGTTCTACAAACCTCTGGACTTGGAGGCCCAACAACTGTCTACAAGAATAGAAGTGCGTAGACATCAAGCTATTTTCTGGCGCCGTTGCTGAGGAGGTAAGGTAAAAGGTACTCACATCCTCTGGCTACTAAACTATCTTCTAGTACTGTTGCTGGTGTGTGAGTGCTCGAAGTTATTTCCTTTAGATTCTGCAATTATATCTTTTTGTTTTTATTTTCTCTAGTTAGGCTTAATGGAAAACAACCACAAAGTTAGAGAGCTTTATAGTATTTATCTTGAGTTAGGACATGAAGTGTTTGAAGAGAAAATTAAAAAACCTATGGAACTTTATTTGCATGATAATAGCAATGTTATTAGTATGAATTCTTTGGACACCATTATTGCTAATTCTATGGAAAAGTCTAAGCTTGGGTAATCTAGTTTTTATGAAAATGATCTTTTTAGTCCCCCAAGCACGAAGGAGAAAATTTACTTATATGATATTATGCCTCCAATATATGATGATTACAATGATGAGTATGATATTTTCAGTCCACCTACTATTGAGGAGAAAATTAATTATGATTACAATATGCCTCCTATATTTTATGATTATGGTGATGAGAATAATAATGATAGCTATTTTGTTGAATTTGCTCCCACTACAATTAATAAGAATGACTATGTTTATGTGGAGAGTATTTATTCTTTTATGCATGTGGCTCATGATAAGAATGTTTTGTGTGATAATTATATTGTTAATTTTATTCATGATGCTACTGAAAGTTATTATGAGAGAGGGAAACATGGTTTTATGCATCTCAATAATATTAAGTTTCCCTGTTTATGTTGAAAGTCTTGAAGTTGCACTTGTTTTGATTTACTATGCTTGTTGCTTTGTGCTTTCATGACTTGTTTCTTTACAAGATTCCTATGCATAGAAAGTGGGTTAGACTTAAATGTGTTTTGAATTTGCTTCTTGATTCTCTCTTTTACTTCAATTCATATTTCTTATATGAGCATCTTCTCAAACTATCAAGCCTAACTTAAAGGCGTTAAAGAAAAGTACTTATTGGGAGATAACCCAAAAGTTTTAGATGATTCTTGAAAGTTATTGGTTCAGTAATAACGTCTTCTTATCCTTTTTATTTGCTTTTTGTGCCAAGAGTAACCTCTAATGAGAGAGAAGTAATGCTTGGGAAAGTTGCTGTCCCGAAATAGATTTTTGTGCTTCGCTGTAAAAATTCGTGTAAAATCTCTGTATGTCAGTTTGAGCTCTAATTTTTTGTGCTTCTGCCCCAGGTTGTTATACAACTTTCGTTAGTTCAACACTTTTTGATTTGAGCAACATAGGTTCTTTGAAAAAATTGGTTTTTACCTGCTAGTCTGTTTTGACAGATTTCTGCCATTATTTGCATTTGCTTCTTGTTGATTCCTTTTTGGGTTCTTTTTGGGGAATTGAGATTATTAAAGGGAAGTTCTACAGTAGCTTATTTTTTAATGGAAGTTTTATTGGTGTTGAAACTGAACCCAAAGACTTATTATCTTGAGTGCACTAATGTTGCTAATAAAGATTGTGTGAAGTTTTGTATGAAGGAAAAATTTCAGGTATATGGAGAGAATGATGTAATGAGATGAAGAATGGACTAAAGCTCAAGATTGGGGATGCCACACGTGTCATCCCAAGAAATATCCAAGAAGTACAAGCGTCAAAGCTTTGGGATGCCCAAGGAATCCCCTTCTTCATCAATAAAAATCTCAGGTTTCTTCCAAACACATCATTTTTATTGTTTCATGCACAGTTATGTTGTTCTTGGAGCATCTTCGTTTTTGTTTTTAGTTTTCGTTTTCTTGGTTTGCTTAGTTTGCTTGAATAAATTGGTTGGACCCCTCTCATTGATACATTAGTTTTCAAATAGATTGGTTTGGATTGGAAAAGAGTAGGAAAAGTTCATGCTTAAGTGGTAAAAGGAGCTTGTTTTTGACTGTGGCCTATGCTTTGTCATGTCATGCTTGATATTGTTTTGGCTTTATGCTTAGTGATTGTTTCTGTAGCATGACTTGTTATAAACAATTGATATAGCTTAATGTGCCTTGAGAGAATCATGCGTTGTTTTAGCATATTAAAGCATAGTATTGTGGTATTCTCCTTTGATGCTTTATTTGGGTTGACTTGGCGCATGCTCACACAAGGTTAAGACTATACCAAGTCACCATAGCCTCTATGATCCTTTAGTTTTCGACTTGTAATATCACTTTATGCTTTAATTAATGATGTTTTGTCGCTTTGCATGATTATGGCCATTATTGCTCTCTTAGTTGGTCGCTCCTAGTCTTTTGCTAGCCTCCATAACCAAGTGTGAGTTCCACTCATGCATCCAACTCCAAATAAAACCAAGTTATTCCAAAGAGTCCACCATACCTACATATTAGCATTTGCTATTCTAAGTATATTCTTGTTTTTATCTACCTTCCGAATTAAACGTGTTATGAGAAAACTAGTGATTAAAGATCTCACGAACTTGATGGCACACTTTACTTTTCTTGAACTTAATTAACTTGAACCATTGTGTCATCTATGTTGTATATGCTAGCACTTATATGTTGTGGATTAGCAGCACCATGCTGTCATGGGGAATGCTTTCAACATTGCACTTGTACTTTGTACCTAGTTGATATCATGTTCTTTTGTCTATGGATGTCATTGTTGTGAAATGAAAGGGGAGCTTGTAAGTCCATGGAGTTATGTATGTGTGTTAGAGAAACGCCTGGGTCGCCGGTCTAATGCATGCTGTCATGGTGGAAACCTGCAGCGTAACCATAATGAGCTGTCTATGAAGCATTCTTCTTATAAAAAAAGAGTCGGATATTGAGAAAAAAGAGAAAAAGAAAAAAAAGAGATATGAGAAAATAGGAAAGAGAGAAAAAAGCACCATTTTCCCATGGTAAATAAGAAGATTGCTGAGATGCTTGTTGTCTGCTTGCCTTGTCATTTTGATATGGGGATTCTTCCGTATCATCGGGCAAGGGGTACCCCGTTGGTGGTTCTCTATGATACACATGTACTTACTCTGACAAGAACTTACCGGTAACTAAACTTGAGTAGCATGAGGAGCGACCCTCTTATTCCAGGGACATGAAATTTCCAACTTATACTTTGTCAAGCATATACACCATAGTTTGTTCACTTTAACCTTAATCACTTCAACATGCTGATGATAGGGGCAATGAGAGCTGAAAGCTAATAAGTACCATAATTTTTGGAAGCTTTTTATGAAACTTGAATCCCTACTTCCTTCTATGAAGGCCTTTCTTTTACTTTTATGTTGAGTCTCCATCTTCTATCTTTATGCACCTATTGAGAGAGCATAGTGTCCATTCTTAGTTTAATGTGCATTGTCCCAAGACTTGTTGATTGATGCATAACTTTGATATTGCTTGTTCTTAAACTATTTGTATCTAATCACCCTTATGAACTTTGAAGGTGTCCTATGCATTTATGTTTGCTACTCTATGAGGGACAAGCTGAATACCACTCTTATTATGTTTTCTATATATGAAACAAAAAAACATCTTTCAATGCATCGTTATTCATGATATTTTGTTTGTACATTTTCATGTTATAACATAGTTGCTATGTCTTATTGTTAGAACTCTATCTTTCATGTTCATGTTTAGAGTACCTTGATCCCATCTATCAATGCTTTTAAAATAATGATGATCAAGATTGTGTTGGCTGCGTGTCACCTCAATAATTATATTGTTTTTATCGTTTACCTACTCGAGGACGAGAAGGAACTAAGCTTGGCGATGTTGATACGTCCATAACGTATCTATAATTTTTGATGGTTTTATGCTAATAATATTCCTTTGACACTCCTTTTTATATAAAGTTTATGATTTATTTGGACTAACCTACTAAGTTCTTGTTTTACACTTTAATGTGTAGGAATTACCAAGAATAGAAGTGGAAACCTTGTTGGAGTCGAATTGGGATTTTCCACAAATCTGTCTCAAAACTCTTTTTGAAGATGGTCACGTTTCAGGTGGAAGATGACGTCAAACGGAAAAATCTTCACCTACAAAGTTCTTGAAAATTTCATGAAAAACATTTTGGACATAAAATTTAGTTGATTCTGAGTCCAGATGGGCCTGTTAGGTTCGATTTATTGCAGCCCAAGATGGGGTGACGAGAATCCGAGAAGCTATATAGAGGGAGGAAACCTAATTCGTGGGAGACACCTCCACCCACGAATTTGCAGCCACCAAAGCCACGTTTTTGCCTCCCCCATGGATCCCATCTCCATGGGGAAGGGCTCCCAAGAAGCCATGAAGGAAGGGTGCTAAGGGGCGGTGCTCCCCTATGATACCGGCGGCGGGGAAGGAGTCCTCCGCGCGGCCGCCGCCGCCGCCTCTTCACCATCTTCACCGCCATCTCCATCGACTCCACCACCATCTCCATCGCCGTTGCCTACTCCCATGATGAGGAGGGAGTAGTTCTCTCTTGAGGCTAAGGGTTCTACTGGTAGCTATGTGTTATAATTTTTTTGAAAAAGTCCAACTATGTAAAGTTTGACCAAGTTTTTAGAAAAAATATTAATAGTTACAGTATGAAATATATACCCTTGGATATATCATGAAACATATTTTCACGTGGTATCTATATAATATCATAGTTCTTGATAGTTTTTTCAAAAAAGTGGTCAAACTTTCCGTAGCTTGACTTTTCAAAAAAATTATATGCCTTAAACCTTGGGACAGAGGGAGTAGTTAGGAACATGGTAGCGCTAGAGAAGAAAAAATTCCATCATACCCATGATTCTTTTAATGTGAGGCTGACATAAGGGACCCACCAGCCTGAATAAACGACTGATGCAGCGAGCAACGCTATCAAGTCCGGAACACGAAGGCGCGACAGAGGGTAAAAAATCCATCATACATATGTTTCTTCTAATGAGAGGATGACATGTGGGGCCTAGTAGCGTGATTAAACCGTAGATGCATCGAACAGCGGTATCAAGTTTGGAACAGGGTAGCATGAGCGAAGGAAAAAATTCCATTATACGCAGGTTTCTTCTAATGAGAAGATGACATGTGGGGCTCAGGAGGTTGGTTAAAAGGTATATGCGTCGAGCAGTTCTATCAACTTCGGAATAGGGTAGCGCCAGCGAAGGAAAAAAATCCATCATACACACGTTTTGTAACTACGTCGGTGAATTACGCTCTTAGTTACATGCCTGGATGAGCGAAAGTGGTTAAAATAGTACGGTGGGGCCCAGGGACCACTCACAGGTAGACCTTTCGGCCGTCCTAACCACTTCCAGAACATTGGGACAAGAACGAGCGGCGTAATCGGCAGGCAAAGGGATCAACTACATACACAAGTGAGTATGTATGCAAGCCACCATACAACTGTTCACAGAGCCATTCCATCTAAAAGAAATAGAAATATTGCAATGCCATACGGCAAGATCCAAATATCCTAGATAGAGATAATATTTTAGGATAGCTCCTCATACAACAAACATTAGAGTATCAGGCGGAAGCGGAAACAAGATCCGAGTACGGATAAGAAGCAAATCGGCATAAGATGCCACATAAATAAACACATCCCGCCCACAGATCTCACAGATCCCCATTCCCGGAATCTCTACACCACGTGATCGTTGCCAACATCATCCGTCTCCTCCACCCAGTATCCATCTTGCGAAAACACCTGTTCATCTGAATCAAACAATTTATCGTGTGAGACCCTAGGGGTACTCAGCAGGTCTTTATGCCTCTAAAGGGGACATAACCTGGGGTGACGCAATTGCAGCAAAAGATAATAACTAACAAGTCTATAGATACTCGCTAACCATCCGCCTAACCAATGCTAGACGGATGTCCGTTAATTAGTGACAACCGTTATAATAGTATAATTAACAGATCCATCCTCCCTCTCGCTTACCAACGAGAAAGCGGACAAACAACCCATCTGTTGGCAGTTTTATTAACCATCCCATGAGTATTGCACTATTTACTAGTCAAGTACTTAGTCAAATTAAAAGCGGTACTTTAGTTATACTTGTCTATGATCGAGAAACTGTGCTCCAAGTCGTACATAATCGCGGACACGACTTTCAGAAAGATTTACCCTGCAGGGGTGCACAAATAGCAACACACACTCGATCAACCTCGGAAAAACCAAATCAAAACCCAACGAGGCATTCACGACAAAGCGATCACAGGATTCAGAAATATTTCAGGGGGCCACCCTAATAAGCTACCCGCAACAAAGTCGGCCGGCTCCGAGACAGACCCAGGGTTTGCGACGACGACTGTAAACGACTAGGAACCCAAAAGTGTGACTGGGCTTGTCGATACCGCGAAAACATGGTGCGATCCAAAACAGAACAGGTGCTCCACGCACAATCTTAAATAAAGCAGTAAAGCATGGGATAAGTACAGGATAGTAATAAAACCCCAAACTAGTTTGTGGCCCAAGAAATAGATATGAATCAAGCTCTGGCTCAGGGGGGTCCACGGCCTCTAGGATGTGGATAGTGCGGATAGTCAAGGAACAGGAATCAAGTACTCGGGGTCCTACGGGACACAAGTGAGCATGAAAAACCAAATAACAGATATTGCCCACCGATGCCTCTTTCATTAGTTATCCCATTACTACTCAGGTTAAGTTGTTTAGGTACCTCGTTATCCATCAGACACTCACATACCCTACACATGCTGTTCTACGACTCGCATGGCCCAAACAACTCCTGTAGTAATGGCTCATGGGATGGAGGAACAAGCTTCGGTGGGTTTTAAAAGTAAAGGCTATGCAGTACTTGGGATTCAATTTAATGCAATTCGCGACTCAATGATGCAAGAATAATATAGAGGCAATAGGTACTATATGTATGCAAGTGCTTGCGTGGCAGCTCAGTTGAAGCGAGAGAAGGATCTAGGTAGTGCTCCTGGGATTCCTGATATATCCCCTGCTCGGCGTCTATTCGAAGAAGAACCAAACAAACAAGGGCCAACATAAATAAAGTGCACAAGCATATGAATTAAAATGCGACAAGCAAACAAGCATGCCATGATGAATGATGCACAATTTACATGGCACTAGTGTAGCATGGCATGGGTGAGGTGTGGGTACAAGAATAAAGCATTTTATTGAGTTTTAGTCACATTTTAACTCCAATTAAGGTGCTGTATTCTTTATATTTATATGATGCATGCTGCAATTCAGAACATGGAATGCATAGTTAGGACGGGCTCGTCGCGCTGATCTATTTAGACATATTATTTGTCGAATTTGGAGTTGTAGAATTAAAGTTATTAATTATTTAAGAAAAGGCATTTTTATTGCAATTTTAATCATCTCGAAATTTTAAAGTGTTCAAACATTATTTTGAATAGCATATTTGAATTCCTCACACTTTTCTGATTCCAAAACATATATCATTTGTTTTATTTGGATTTATAAAACAAAAGTTATTAAAACAGATTTAAAATTCATATTAATCATTTTCTGAAATTGTTTTAAAAACAGATAAACGCCCAGACTTTTTGTACCCAGCTGAACTTAGCCACAGTCTCAGACATGTGGGACCATCTTGGCCCATGCGACACGGTCTTGTGATGGACAACATTTTATACCGCGGCTCAGCCAGCCCCAGCCGCTGACAAGCGGGACCGGCATGCGCGCGGACCCACACGCGGGCGAGCGAACGAGGCACGGACATGTGGCTCGGCTGGGACGGCGGATTGAGGGTTTTGGAACCTGGGGTGTTTTTCTGCAAAAAGTTAGAGGGGCTGACTGGTGGGGCTCGATGGATTGCGGGTTGAGTAGTAAAAGGTTTGGGGGGGGGGGGGAATTGCAAAGTAGCCACTTCTACTAAACTTCTTCTCTGAAATCGACGAGGATGGTGCTCGGCAAAGCGTAGGCCACGGGATCGATCCGCGACCATGGCGTCGCTAGCAATGGGTGTAACCAGCAGTGGGTGTGGGGTGTTGGGAGAGGCGGTGGCGGATGGATAAGGTGCGATCTGGCGGGCAGGCGAGCGCCTGCGCTTCGCAGCGCCACCAGTGCTCAACACAACGTCCGTGAGCTAGGCAGCACGGCGAAGAGAGAGTGGAGAGAGGGAGGGTGGCTCACCGTGGAGAGGACGATGGTGACGGATCGGGCCGGGGAGCAGCAGGACGACGACGAAGCAGACGGCCAGCAAAGCTAGTGTTTCGGGCGGCGCGTCGGTGGTTCCGGTGGTTCCCGCCCTTCTCCTCCTCGACTACAGGTGTTCTACTTGGTCTTCCACGACGCCCAACGCCACGCCTACCGCCGTGTAACGCCGAGAGGAAGTGGAGGCCGACGGTGGCCGCCGGGGTGGCTGTGGGATAGAAGGGGAGGGAGAGGAGGAAGGGCACGACCCTGGTTGGATCAGGGCGATGCCAGGACAGAGGGGAAGTAGATAAAGAGAGGGAGAGGGGAGAGGTGCCGTGGGGGATCAGGGTAGAGAAAAAGGTGGCGTCGGTCACCTTTTTCCTCCTTCTCCCTCACGTGCTCGGCATGGGCAGACCAGGGCAGAGGCATGGTGTGTCTGCAGGTGGGCCAGCGAGAGGAGAGGCTCGGGTGTGGGGCCCCTTTGGCAGGGAGAGAGAGAGGAACCGAGAGAAGAGAGGGTCGGGTAGCTAGGGTAGAGGGCTCGAGTTAGGGTTAGAGATAGAGGGGTAGATGGCAAGGGGTGGGTCCCCGTTGGCAGAGAGAGGAAGTGAGAATGAGAGAGGGAGAGCAGCTAGGGGTGCTCGGCATGGAGAGAGGTTAGATCATGCGGTGGATTAGGCTAGGGTTTTAGAGAGAGAGATATTAGAGGGAGAGGCTAGGGTTTAGGGTTTAGTGGTGATCCACCAATATCAAGCAACATTGGAAGGAGATGGAGGGGTGAGGGTTTTTGGTTTAGTCCAAGGTGATGGTGAAGAAAAACTCAAGAGAGAAATAGATGTGGGGTTCATGGTAAAAGATCTTACATGATCATGCATGGAAGCATGCACATGTGGGATGGATGAGGGTGGAGAGCTTGATGCATAAGGCAAGGAGAGATCAAACAAGGGGTAAGGTTTTATGGTAGAAGCAAGAGAATAGAGCCAACATGAATTAATTCTCAAAGAACCATGCTCCACTCAAAAGTCCAAGTAAAGCCCAAAAGAATAGAATGGTGGTGATTTGCATGGCCCATGCATGGGCATTAAATGCCATGTGTTATCTTGTGAAAACAAAACAATGATCATGGCATTTATGTACAGGCATTACAAAGATATGGAGTAAGGCCAAGCTAAAGGAAAATAGAATTGGAACCATCCCAACCCACATGAGCTAGCTTAAATGCCAAAGGAAGTAAAAACTCATGGGTAATTAGGATGGTGGAATATAAGGTGGTGACAAAGAAAGCTGATTGAGTTGAATAAAAGATATGCCCCCAACTCAACTTGGGCATCAAGCATTTATCAAGCACCAAATACAATATATCAAGATCCAAATACAATTACTAGTGCATATGAGAGAAGAACCAAATGAAAAGGGGTTTTATATGATGCTCAGATGCAAGGTGGCATGATGACATGAGCATGATATAATTATGATGCAACAATTATATGTAGGAAGTAGCCATTATATTACTAGACCATGTAGCATTACATATGTTAGATAGATGGGATAATACAACTCTCCCCCACTAAATAGGAATCTTGCCTCGAGATTCTAGGAAGAAGAAGGCACGAAGAGGGTAGGATACTTGGCACGGAGCTCATCCTCGCGTTCCCAAGTGGCTTCATCAACGGAATGGTGTGACCACTGCACCTTGTAGAACTTGATGGACTTGTTGCGAGTCCTTCTTTCTACGACTTCAAGGATTTTTATGGGGTGTTCTTGATAAGACAGATCTTCTTGGAGATTAATGAGTTCATGGTCCACGGTCCTGCCGGGGTCCTTGAAGCACTTCTTGAGTTGAGATATATGGAAAACATCATGGACCTTGAGTTTTTCAGGGAGCTCAAGAGCATAAGCAACTTCTCCTCTTGTTCCACGAATTTTGAAAGGACCGATGTATCTAGGAGCCAGCTTTCCTTTGATACCAAAGCGGTGCGTGCCTCTCATGGGAGTGACACGAAGGTAAACGAGATCACCAGGGACATACTCCATGTCCGTGTGCTTTCTGTCATAATTGCTCTACTGGCGACTTTGAGCAATCTTAAGGTTTTCAAGAATGATGTGAACCTTCTCCTCCGCTTGAGTTACAATGTCGGGGCCAAACAATATTCTTTCACCTGCGCCCGACCACCCAATCGGAGTTCTGCATTTGCAACCATAGAGAACCTCAAATGGTGCCATCTTTAGACTTTTCTGGAAGCTGTTGTTGTAAGAGAATTCAGCATAAGGAAGACATTCTTCCCACTTCATGACGAAAGAGATAACACAAGCACGGAGCATATCTTCTAGAATCTGATTGATCCTTTCAACCTGTCCTTGCGATTGAGGATGGTAAGCTATGCTGAAGTTCAATTTTGTTCCCAAAGCATTTTGGAAACTTCCCCAGAACTTGGAAGTGAAGATGCTTCCACGGTCTGAGCTGATCTCAAGAGGAACCCCATACAGAGAGGCAATTCTGTTGATATAGAGCTCAGCCAACTGAATTGCAGAAATTGTTTCCTTGACGGGAAAGAAGTGAGCCACTTTAGAAAGCCTGTCGATGACAACAAAGATTGCATTGTTGCTCTTCTGCGACCTTGGAAAACCAGTTATGAAGTCCATCTCTACTTTCTCCCATTTCCATTCCGGAGGTTTCAATGGCTGTAGAAGACCGGAAGGTTTCTGATGGACAGCTTTAACTCTGCGGCAGACATCACACTCCGAGACATACTTGGCACAATATCGTTTCAACCCAGGACACCAATACTGTGTTTTCAAGTCCATGTACATCTTAGTGCTGCCAGGGTGGATAGAAAGAACAGAATCATGCGCCTCCTTAAGAACTTGCTCTCTCTATCCCAGTCGTTCGGAACGAACATCCGGTGTTCAAAGAATAGAGACCGATGTATCTAGGAGCCAGATTTCCTTTGATACCAAAGCGGTGCGTGCCTCTCATGAGAGTGACGCGAAGGTAATCGATATCACCAGGGACATACTCCATGTCCGTGTGCTTTCTGTCATAATTGCTCTTCTAGCGACTTTGAGCAATCTTCAGGTTTCCAAGAATGATGTGAACCTTCTCCTCCGCTTGAGTTACAATGTCGGGGCCAGACAATGTTCTTTCACCTGCGCCCGACCACCCAATCGGAGTTCCGCATTTGTGACCATAGAGAACCTCAAATGGTGCCATCTTTAGACTTTTCTGGAAGTTGTTGTTGTAAGAGAATTCAGCATAAGGAAGACATTCTTCCCACTTCATGCCGAAAGAGATAACATAAGCACAGAGCATATCTTCCAGAATCTGATTGATCCTTTCAACCTGTCCTTGCGACTGAGGATGGTAATCTATGCTGAAGTTCAATTTTGTTCCGAAAGCATTTTGGAAACTTCCCTAGAACTTGGAAGTGAAGATGCTTCCACGGTCTGAGCTGATCTCAAGAGGAACCCCATACAGAGAGATAATTCTGTTGATATAGAGCTCAGCCAACTGAATTGCAGAAATTGTTTCCTTGACGGGAAAGAAGTGAGCCACTTTAGAAAGCCTGTCGATGACAACAAAGATTGCATTGTTTCCCTTTGGCGACCTTGGAAAACCAGTTATGAAGTCCATCTCTACTTTCTCCCATTTCCATTCCGGAGGTTTCAATGGCTGTAGAAGACCGGAAGGTTTCTGATGGACAGCTTTAACTCTACGGTAGACATCACACTCCGAGACATACTTGGCACAATATCGTTTCAACCCAGGCCACCAATAGTGTGTTTTCAAGTCCATGTACATCTTAGTGCTGCTAGGGTGGATAGAAAGAACAGAATCATGCGCCTCCTTAAGAACTTGCTCTCTCAATCCCCGGTCGTTCGGAACGAACATCCGGTGTTTAAAGAATAGAGATCCTTGATCATCGACGTGGAAGGACTCATACCTCGGCAGTTGAATGTTGGAGATTATGTTTTTGGTGTAAGCATCACATCGCTGACTAGCACGAATCTTTTCTTCCAAGATAGCGGTTGCCAGAAGATTCAGAAGATACCCTTGATCCACAATTTCAAGGTTAAGCTTGCGGAATTCCTCGCACAAGAGAGGCTGTTATTCTTCCAGCATGAGGTTGTTGACATAAGCTTTTCGGCTGAGAGCATCGGCCATCACATTAGCTTTGCCAGGAGTGTAGTTGATGGTCAAATCAAAATCATTAATTGCTTCAATCCACCTCCTCTGACGAAGGTTGATATCAGGTTGTGTGAAGATATATTTCAGACTCTTGTGATCAGAAAAGATTTCACAATGATTGCCAAGCAATTAGTGCCTCCATATTTTCAAAGCAAAGACAACTGCTGCGAGTTCGAGGTCATGTGTAGGACAGTTGACCTCATGCGTCTTCAACTGTCGAGAGGCATAAGCAACAACTTGTTTTTCTTGCATAAGGACCGCACCCAATCCTTGCAAGGAGGCGTCATAGAATATCTGGAAAGGCTTTGATGTATCTGGAGGAATCAAGACTAGTGTGGAAGTGAGCTTCTCTTTGAGTGTTTCAAAGCTTGCTTGACATGCAGGATTCCAAAGGTATTTCTTGCCTTTCTTGAGGAGATCGGTAAGAGGCTTCGCAATCTTCGAGAAATTCTGAACGAAGCGCCGACAGTAACTAGCCAAACCAAGGAAACTCTGGACTTCTTTGACATTTATAGGAGGAAGCCAGTCAACAATTGTCTTAGCAGTTTCTGGGTTGACGACAATACCCTTGGAAGAGATAACGTGACCAAGGTAGGTGACTTCAGGCAGCCAGAACTCACACTTGGAGAACTTTGCATACAGGCGGTTCTCACGAAGCTTGTTTAGGATACAGCGAAGGTGTTCTTCATGTTCTTCCTTTGACTTAGAATAGACTAAGATGTCATCCAGATAGACCACAACGAACTTATCAAGATACTCCATGAAAACCGAGTTCATAAGCCTCGAGAAGGTAGCAGGTGCGTTGGTGAGACCGAAAGACATGACCGTGTACTCATACATGCCATAGCGGGTGGTGAAAGCTGTTTTAGGAACATCTTCCTTGCGGATCTTTATTTGATGATATCCACTTCTCAAGTCGAGCTTAGAGAATACCACAGCTCCAACTAGCAGGTCGAAGAGACCATTAATCCAAGGAAGGGGATATTTATTCTTGATGGTTTTAGAATTGAGAGCCCGATAGTCAACACAAAGTCTATCAGTCTTGTCTCGCTTCTTCACAAAGATGGTTGGGATACCCCAAGAAGAAGTACTGTGCTGAATGAAACCCAACTTCTCTTGTTCATCAAGCTGACGTTTGAGTTCAGCCAACTCAGCAGGACCCATTTTATAAGGCCGCTTGGAGATAGGAGCGGTACCAGGTTCAAGCTCAATCACAAACTCGACCTCACGATCAGGAGGCATACCCGACAACTCTTCAGGAAAAACATCTGGGATCTCATAGACCACCGGAAAAACATCTGGGTACCAGGTGGAAAACATTTTATACTGCGGCTCAGCCAGCCACAGCCGCTGACAAGCAGGACCGGCATGTGCGCGGACCCACACGCGGGTGGGCGAACGAGGCACGGCCACGTGGCTCGGACAGGGACGGCGGGTTGAGGGTTTTGGAACCTGGGGTGTTTTTCTGCAAAAAGTTAGAAGGGCTGACTGGTGGGGCTCGATGGATTGCGGGTTGAGCAGTAAAAGGTTTGGGTGGGGATTGCAAAGTAGCCACTTCTACTGTACTTCTTCTCTGAAATTACTGACGAGGGGATGGTTCTCGACAGCGGCAGAGCGTGGCGCGGGGGATCGATCCCGCGACCCGTGGCATACGTGCAGCAGGGTGTAACTAGTGCGGTGGGTGTGGGGGTGTTGACAGGAGGGCGGTAGGCGGCTAGATAAGGTGCGGCGTGAGCCAAGCACCGAGAGTGCTCGGCACAACGTCCGGCGATGCTCGGCAGCGACGACGAGAGAGAGGGTGTCAGAGAGGGGGGGTGGCTCACCGTGGAGAGGACGGTGGTGACGGATCAGGCCGGGGAGCAGCAGGACGACGACAAAGCAGACGACTGGTGAAGCTAGGGTTTCGGGCGGCGCATCGGTGGTTCTGGTGGTTCCAGCCCTTCTCCTCCTCGACTCCGGGTGCAGGCAGGCTCCTCGGGTTCTACTTGGTCTTCCTCGACGCCCAACGCCATGCCTGCCGCCGTGTAACGCCGAGAGGAAGTGGAGGCCGACGGTGGCCGCCGGGGTGGCTGTGGGATAGATGGGGAGGGAGAGGAGGAAGGGCACGGCCCTGGTTGGATCTGGGCGATGCGAGGACAGAGGGGAAGTAGATAAAGAGAGGGAGTAGGGAGAGGTGTCGTGGGGGATCAGGGTAGAGAAAAAGGTGGCATCGGTCACTTTTTCCTCCTTCTCCCTCACGTGCTCGGCGTGGGAAGACTAGGTCAGGGGCATGGTGTGTCTGCAGGTGGGCCAGAGAGAGGAGAGGCTCGGGTGTGGGTCCCCTTTGGCAGGGAGAGAGAGGAACCAAGAGAAGAGAGGGTCGGGTAGCTAGGGTAGATGGCTCGAGTTAGGGTTAGAGATAGAGGGGTAGATGGCAAGGGGTGGGTCCCTGTTGGCAGAGAGAGGAAGTGAGAATGAGAGAGGGAGAGCAGCTAGGGGTGCTCGGCATGGAGAGAGGGTAGATCATTGGGTGGATTAGGCTAGGGTTTTAGAGAGAGAGATTAGAGGGAGAGGCTAGGGTTTAGGGTTTAGTGGTGATCCACCAAAATCAAGCAACATTGGAAAGAGATGGAGGGGTGAGGGTTTTTGGTTTAGTCCAAGGTGATGGTGAAGAAAAACTCAAGAGAGAAATAGATGTGGGGTTCATGGTAAAAGATCTTACATGATCATGCATGGAAGCATGCACATGTGGGATGGATGAGGGTGGAGAGCTTGATGCATAAGGCAAGGAGAGATCAAACAAGGGGTAAGGTTTTATGGTAGAAGCAAGAGAATAGAGCCAACATGAATTAATTCTCAAAGAACCATGCTCTACTCAAAAGTCCAGGTAAAGCCCAAAAGAATAGAATGGTGGTGATTTGCATGGCCCATGCATGGGCATTAAATGCCATGTGATATCTTGTGAAAACAAAACAATGATCATGGCATTTATGTACATGCATTACAAAGATATGGAGTAAGGCCAAGCTAAAGGAAAATAGAATTGGATCTATACTAACCCACATGAGCTAGCTTAAATGCCAAAAGAAGTAAAAACTCATGGGTAATTAGGATGGTGGAATATAAGGTGGTGACAAAGAAATGTGATTGAGTTGAATAAAAGATATGCCCCCAACTCAACTTGGGCATCAAGCATTTATCAAGCACCAAATACAATATATCAGGATCCAAATACAATTACTAGTGCATATGAGAGAAGAACCAAATGAAAAGGGGTTTTATATGATGCTCAAATGCAAGGTGGCATGATGACATGAGCATGATATAATTATGATGCAACAATTATATGTAGGAAGTAGCAATTATATTATTAGACCATGTAGCATTACATATGTTAGACAGATGGGATGCTACACGTTTCTTCTAATGAGAGGATGACATGTAGGGCTCAGGAGGTTGGTTAAACGGTAGATGCATCGAGCAGCGCTATCAACTCCGGAACAAGATAGCGCGAGCGAAGGAAACAAATTCCATCATACACACGATCCTTCTAATGAGAGGCTGACTTGTGCGACCTAGCAGCCTGACTAAATGGTAGACACATTGAGCAACATCATCGAGTTCAAATCAGGGAGGCGCGACCAAAAAGTATGGTCTGCTAGAGGCACTAACATCCGGGACCCACATGGCTCAAAAGACTTCGGCGAGTCAGCATCACGCGAGAAAACGAAAATCTTGCTTCTGCCACACGCCAGCCGAGCTTCCTCCATGTTTTTAGCGATTTTGTCATAGTAGAGGGCCGCAAAACCGGAAAAAGTTTTCCATCGACCACGGCCGAGCCGAGAATTTCGTCGCGGAAGACGCACCTTCTACAATGTCCGTCGGGCCAAGTCGTTGCGGAAGTAAACTTTTCTTGTAATGTGGTGCTCCACTGCATGTGGCACTGCATGTGTTCTTTTCCAAAAACAATGCTCCACATGTCCATACACACACATCCAAGTGGGTGTGGTGATGCAACATCTTTCAAACTTGTGCTCCACTTCATGTGGTAGTTGAATCCCAGCATGTTGCTAGGGTTCCTATACATGATTGGACACATGCTGGAGTGACATTCATTGTGTTCTTTTCCAAACCACAATGATCCAGATGGCCACACACACATCCAAGTGGGTGTGGTGATGCAACATCTTTCAAACTAGTGCTCCACCGCTTGTGGTAGTTGAATCCACTACATGTTGCTTGGGTTCCTGGACTTGGTTGGACACATGCTGGAGTGACATTGCATGTGTTGTTTTCCAAACCACAATGATCCACATGGCCACACACACACATCCAAGTGGGTGTGGTGATGCAACATCTTTCAAACTGGTTCTCCACTGCATGCGGCAGTTGAATCCACTGCATGTTACTGGGTTCCTCGACATGGTTGGACACATGCTAGAGTGACATTGCATGTGTTATTTTCCAAAGCACAATGATCTGCATGGCTAGTCACACACATCCAAGTGGGTGTGGTGATTCAACATCTTTCAAACTGGTGCTCCACTTCATGTGGCAGTTGAATCCCAGCATGTTGCTAGGGTTCCTGGACATGGTTGGACACATCCTGGAGTGACATTGCATGTGTTCTTCTCCAAACCACAATGATCCACATGGCCACCCACACACATCCAAGTGGATGTTGTAATGCAACATCTTTCAAAATGGTGCTCCACTTCATGTGGTAGTTGAATCACAACATGTTGCTAGGGTTGTTGTACATGGTTGGACACATTCTCGAGTGACATTCATTGTGTTGTTTACCAAACCATAATGATCCACATGGCCAGCCACACACATCCAAGTGGGTGTGGTGCTGGAACATCTTTCAAACTGGTGCTCCACTACTTGTGGAAGTTGAATCCACTACATGTTGTTAGGATTCCTGGACATGGTTGGGCACATGATGGAGTGACATTGGGTGTGTTCTTTTCAAAACAACAATCATCCACATGGCCAGCCACACACATCCAAGTGGGTGTGGTGATGCAACATATTTCAATGTGGTGCTCCACTTCATCTGGAAGTTGAATCCACTTCATGTTGCTAGGGTTCCTGGACATGGTTGGACACATGCTGGAGTGACATTGCATGTGTTCTTTTCCAAACCGCAATGATCCACATGGCTACACACACATTCAAGTGGGTGTGGTGATCCAACATCTTTCAAACTAGTGCTCCACTTCATGTGGAAGTTGAATCCCATCATGTGTCTAGGGTTCCTGGACATAATTGGACACTTGCTGGAATGACATTGCATGTGTTCTTTTCCAAACTACCATGATCCACATGGCCACACACAGACACACACATCCAAGTGGGTGTGGTGATGCAACATCTTTCAAACTAGTGCTCCACTGCATGTGGCAGTTGAATCCCATCATGTTGCTTGGGTTCCTAGACATGGTTGGACATATGGTGGAGTGACATTGCATGTGTTGTTTCCCAAACCACAATGATCCACATGGCCATACACACACATCCAAGTGGTGTGGTGATGCAACCTCTTTCAAACTGGTGCTCCACTTCATGTGGTAGTTGAATCCCAGCATGTTGCTAGGGTTCCTCTACATGGCTGGACCACATACACACACCCAAGTGGGGGTGGGGATGCGACATCTTTCAAACTGGTGCTCCACTGCAAGTGGCAGTTCAATCCATAGCATGTTGCTAGGGTTCCTAGACATGGTTGGACACATACTGGAGTGACATTGCATTGTTCTTTTCCAAACCACAATGCTCCACATGGCCACACACACACATCCAAGTGGGTGTGGTGATGCAAAATATTTCAAACTGGTGCTCCACCGCTTGTCGCAGTTGAATCCACTACATGTTGCTAGGTTTCCTGAACGTGGTTGGACACATGCTCGAGTGACATTGCATGTGTTGTTTTCCAAACGACAATGATCCACATGGCCATACACACACACATCCATGTGGGTGTGGTGATGCATCATCTTTCAAACTGGTGCTCCATGATACGTTGCAAACGTATCCATAATTTTTGATGTTCCATGCTTGGTTTTATCTACTTTCTTATGTTTTGTCCACACTTTGGAGTACTTTTCATATGATTTCTTGGACTAACCTATTAACAAGAGCCACAGCGCCAGCTGCCTATTTTCTGCTGTTTTTGGTTCCAGGAAAGTCAGAAAATGAATATTCTCGGAATTGGATGGGACAAAAGCCAAAGTCAGTTTTTCACCGAGTGAAACCTAGAGCCAGAATACGAGATGGAGAGGGGCTGGGGCCCGGCCACACCACCTGGCCGCGCGGCCAGGCCTAGCCCGCGCCAGGGGGTGGTCTGGCCGCCACAGGCACCCCTCGGTCTCTCCTTCCGCCTATATATTGCCTCTGATACGGACCTAAGTACCCGATAAAAAATACACGAAAGAGTCTGTAGCCGCCGTCATCTCCATCCCTAGATCGGGAGGGATCTGAAGCTCTTCCCGACACCCTGCCGGAGAGGGGAATTCACCCTAGAGGCCTTCTTCATCACCATGCAAGCCTCAGGTGTGATGCGTGAGTAGTTCCTCTCTGGACTACGGGTCCATGTAGTAGCTAGACGGCTGGTTCTCCTCCTTTGTGCTATCATGTCTAGATCTTGTGAGCTCCGTTCATGATCAAGATCATCTATTTGTAATTCTGCATGTTGTGTTTGTGGGGATCCGATCGATATTGAGATGCTATTTCAGATTGATTATTGATTCTATCATGTCTTTGTTATTTGTGACCTTGCATGCTTTCCGTTGTTAGTAGCTATCTTGGCCAAGTAGATGCTAGCAACTCCAAGAGTTAGTATTTATTCTCGATAGTGGGTTCATGCCTCTGGTAATCTGGGGAAGTGACAGAAATCTCTAAGGTACTAGATGTGCTGTTGCTACTAGGGAGAGAACAACAATCCTTTGTTCATAGAACAATCGTATTGTTTACTTTACACGCAATTCGTCATGCAATTATCTGTTGCTTGCAACTTAATACTGGAGGGGGTTCGGATGATAACCTGAAGGTGGATTATTAGTCATAGATGCAGTTGGATGGTGGTCTATGTATAATGTTGTAATGCCCAATCGAATCTCAAAGGAGTCAAGATGAGTAGTATATGCTTGTATGCTTTCTGGATGTTTGTCAATTGCCCCACTGTAATTTGTTCACCCAACAGGTCATCTATCTTAAGGAGAGCCACCTTTAGTGAACTATGGAACCCAGTCCTTTCTTTTACTATCAATCAACTGTTTACTATTTTGTGTTTACTTTCTGCAAACTATTACTTTCTTCCACTCGATACATTTAATCCTTTCTTTTCAGCAAAACCGGTGAGATTGACAACCTCATCACAAGTTGGGGACAGAGTTTTGTGGTTGTGTTGTGGAGGTCTCCACGTTGCTGCTGGCTCCGGTAGTGCGCCCTGCCAAAGTGCAGCTAGCTACACCTTTGGGGTGTTTCCTTGCTCCTACTGGATTGATAACATTGGTTTCATAACTGAGGGAAAACTTACTGCTGTGCTCATCATTCCTTCCTCTTGGGGTTCCACAACAAGCTCGTTAATATATGAGTCAACAAGTACTTTTTCTGGCACCGTTGCCGGGATTCAAGGACATCTTCACAAGGGGAGTCCCTCATAACTAATCTCTTTGCTTTGTTTTTTTTTGTTTTGCTTAGTTTCTTTTTGCTTTGTTTGCTTGTCTCTTTATCAAAAACACAAAAAAATAGTTTTACAAGTTTGCTTTCTTTATTAAAAATACAAAAAAATGACTACTCTTGAACACACTAAGTTGTGTGACTTCACTAGAGCCAACAACAATGATTTTATGAGCACACCTATTGCTCCACTTGTTCCTGAAGCTACTTTCTTCGAAATAAAACCTGCTTTACTCAATCTTGTTATGAGAGAACAATTTTCTGGTATTGGTAATGAAGATGCTGCTACCCATCTAAATAACTATGTTGAACTTTGTGAGATGCAAAAGCATAGGGATATAGATGGAGATATTATTAAGCTTGAATTGTTTCCTTTCTCTTTGAGAGGAAAAGCTAAAGAATGGTTGAATTCCCTAACTAGGAATAGTATTGATTCTTGGACTAAATGCAAAGATGCTTTCATTGGAAAATACTATCCTCCTGCTAAGATTATATCTATGAGACGTGAAATAATGAAGTTTAAACAATCTGATAATGAACATGTTGCTCAAGCTTGGGAAAGAATGAAATCTTTGGTAAAGAATTGTCCCACTCATGGACTTACTGCTTGGATGATTATCCAAACTTTTTATGCAGGATTGAACTATTCTTCAAGGAACCTATTGGATTCTGCTGCTGGAGGTACCTTTATGACCATTACTTTGGGTGCTGTGATACGTCCAAAACGTATCTACTTTCCCGAACACTTTTGCTATTGTTTCTCCTCTAAACTTGTGTGATTTGGATGCAACTAACGTGGACTGACGCTGTTTTCAGCAGAATTGCCTTGGTGTCTACTTTTTGTGCAGAAAATCAACTATCAGGAAAAATCCCGGAAAATATGCCAAAAATCCTATTTCACCCGAAGACTCTAGGAGCCAGAATACGAGACGGAGAAGAGCCAGGGGGTGGCCACACCACCTGGTGGCGCGGGCCAGGCCAGGCCTCGCCAGGGGGTGGTGTGGGCCCTCCAGGCA
Organism: Avena insularis; assembly: GCA_023614405.1. NCBI lineage: Eukaryota > Viridiplantae > Streptophyta > Magnoliopsida > Poales > Poaceae > Avena > Avena insularis. The sequence continues at coordinate 513,160,583 of CM042690.1, forward strand.
CCCCCTCGGTCTCCCTCTTCGCCTATAAGAAAACTTCGGGGGGTTCGACGTTTTTCCAGAAGGAGTTCCGCTCCGCCGCCACCACCAGATTCCACGAAACAGCACCAGAAACTCCGTTCTAGCACCCTGCCGGGACGGGCAATTGGAGGAGATCATCGCCATCATCATCACCATCGCTTCTCCATCAACCATCCATGTTTCCCCCATCTATGAGTGACATGGGTATACCCTACAGGTACTCGAGCTTGGTATATACGGTCCAAATACATACAGGCCCACGGTGTCGTCAAGGCCTGGATGGAAGGACTCGAGTAACCTACGGACTCTCAATTGCTTGAAGAACAAGAAAGAAGCTAAAGATAGAGAGATTAAAGGGAAAACCCTAACTTTTAACCGACTCGACCTACTACCCGAGACCTAGCCTATCTATATAAAGGCTAGGAGGGGGCAGCGAGAAGGACACACGCAACCCTAGTTTCCACAACCTTCACCAAATTACATCTGCGCACCATTGTAACTTTCGACTCCTTCAATAATTCCACGAGCAGACAAGCAGGAGTAGGGACCTCTACGAGGCCTGAACCTGGGTAAATCCTTTGTCCCCTGTGTGCTTGTTTGCTAGCCGATAGATGTCTCCAGCGCTCCCTCCTTCTCCAAAACCTAAGTCCATAACAATGGGCATTGACGAGTTAAACCCTCGTCAATTGGCGCCATCTGTGGGAATTGGGAATGCTGATGTTGCGGCTTCTTCCGCCCCATCAACTGCGATCTACAACTCCGCAACAACGGAGATTCGCCAGCTCTTCGGTGCCTTCGACTTCACCGTCCACACGTCGGCCACTCGCCCGGCCTTCGAGTCCGTGGGCGACGGAATCAGCCTGGCGATTGGGAGCTTCCGCTTCCAAGTTGGTCAGATGGGCACACTTCGCATGCCTGATCAGCCGACAACACCGGCGATTTCCCCGGCATCATGGTTCCCTCCATCGATCGGCACCCTCAACGAGCTCAACGCTCCGGTGGCAGTCGAGAACACGGTCAGCGACAGCAGTCGCGACTCCGATCTAAGCGATCTAGCCACTGAAGATGGAACCTACGGTTCCGGATCTGAAAGTTGTGGAAGCAACAACTTCCCCAATCACATCATGTGCGCCATCATCAACGCAGGCGACACCTCCGCCAATCGCGGCAACGGTGGTAACACCGGCAACGGCACCGATCCACCCAATCGCGGCAATGGTGGTAACACCGGCAACGGCACCGATCCACCCAATGCCGGCAATGGTGGCAACGGTGGCAACGGCGGTAACGGTGGCAACGGAGGAGCAGTCGAACCTCCTAGCATAATCAATGAGCAACCGGCGAACGCGTCATGATCAGGCTCAACGAGCAGGAGTGGGATCGCTGCCGTGAATCCCTACGAGGTGCACCTCTACCCTTGAGGTCCCCGCAGGAACTGCTGATGGGCTACCACTGGCTCCTAAAAGAGGAATTCAAGCGCCAAAAACAAGCAATCGCGCAACTTGAGGCGCGTAAAAAGGCAGAAGACGAATCAAGCCTTTGCCGGGCTGGGCTCTCCTCCTACGGAGGATCCTCCTCAAGAGGCAACGAGTACCTCGCCAAGAAGAGGCGGTCGCGAATGGCTCACCTCACCGAACAAGAGTGCATAGAGGCCATGAAAGTCCTCGACTTTGGCTCTATGACAGTCGACACGAGAGGAAAAGTGGTTCCCAGGACACCGCAAGCCACGGTGACAGCAGCCACCATGTACCTCCTCGATAACCAGCCGCCAGCTGGAGATCCCCGAACGGCCATGCACCAATCTACGATCGCGGTCCTGGGGATAATCGAGGCCGCCCTCGACAAGGAGCCGGTACTAGACCCAAAAAAGGGCAAAGCGCTACTCCTCGCCCTCGTCCAGTGATGACAGTCACGACCTGTCTCGATGCCACCGCTCACGACGACACGATCGCGACTACGATGCACGCGACGAACTCACGCAGCGCAAGATCGACAAGTCAAGGGCACGACGTGCTTGGTCGACTGCCTCAGAAGAGGAAGATGGGGAGCTCTGCGGCGCCAGATGCTTTAGCAGATCCATCAGGCAAAAGTGAATGCCTAAAGGGTTTAAACTCCCATCGGAGAACCCGAAATTTGACGGTCTGTAGGACCCCAAGATCTGGCTGGAGGACCACATCTCCTCCGTCAGGCTACAAGGAGGCAGTCGAAGTACTGCCATGCAATGCTTGCAGCTACAGCTGCAGGGCGCTGCCCGGGCATGGCTCAATAACCTCCCACGCTGATCCATTCGCAGTTGGGATGAGATGGTCTACAGCTCCGTGCGCAACTTTAAGGGCACGTACAAACGCCCCGCCTCAATCGAAGAACTGAGATGCTGCCAGCAAAGATCTGGTGAATCACTGCACTCTTACATCCAAAGGTGGTCCATCATCAAGAACTCCGCGGAGAACATCTCGAAAGACCGCGCGATTGATGCATTCAATGGTGTTGTCTGCCGCATGGAACTCAGGGAGGAGCTAGCCCCAGACCATCGACTACCTAATGGAGATCGCGAATCGGTGGGCGATGGAGAAGATTCGGTGAAGAATCGCGTCCACTCCGACGAGGAGGCAGAACTCGAACACAGACGTGACCGCCGGGGCAAGCGCCGCATGCGCGTCTACGACGATCGCGATGACGTCAACATGGTCGCAGCCGGCTATGCCGATAGGCGCGACGATAACCGCAACAGCGGATACCGCAGTGGCGGATACCGCGACTCCGGGAAAACCACGCAAGTATGGCAACGCCGCACTCGCGATGAGGCACCCGCGACCTCCATCGAGGACATACTGTCCGGGCCATGCACTGTACACTTCTACATCGACAAGCATGATGGCAAGAGAAAGTCCAGCCACCTCCTCAAGGACTGCCGCGAGTTCCTCAAGATACACGAGGGATTGGTTCGAATGAACCGCAACGCAGTCGAAAGAGGCTACGGAGCCGCTCCAGGCGCCGTGGCACATGGCGCACCACCACCACCACCTAGGCCACCCCCAAACGGAGCTGCACCGGACCAGCACCACGGAGGCTAACCGTACCCACGGGCCATGGGTACCATGATGATCCAAAAGGGGCGCCCCTCCAACAGCGTGCAGAAGGCCATAACTCGCCAAGTCAACTTGGCCACGCGCTCGCCACCATCCACCACTGAGTACCTCAGTGGCAGCGAGTCATGCATTACCTTTGACAAACACGACCACCCGCCTCAAGTACCTCGCCCAGGTCATTGCCCCCTCGTACTCGAGGCGCAAATTGGAGGCTTCAACATGAGTCGCGTCTTCATGGACGGCGGAAGCGGCATTAACCTCATATTCGCGAGTACCTTGCGAGCAATGAGGATCCCTCTAACCTGCTTGGAGGCATCGGACACAACGTTCCATGGCATCGTCCCAGGGAAAGGCGTATACCCCTTGGGCAAAATCAACCTCGACGTCATCTCTGGCACGCCGAAGAACTTCCGGTGCAAGCGCATCGACTTTGAGGTCGTCGACTGGCCCTCACAATACCATTGCATCCTTGGGCGCGTCGCATTCGCCAGGTTCATGGCAGTACCCCACTACGCCTACCTGCAGATGAAAATGCCAGGTCCCAACGGCGTCATAACGATCAACGAGAACTTTGAGCGATATGACGCTTGCGACAGGGAATTCAACAGAATCTCCCAGTCTTTCGGCATGCAGGAGGAACTCGCAAGTTTAAAGAGACGACGGACAATAGTCTGCCTCCCTTGAGTAGGCCAAGCTCACCTGATCTATCCTTCGAATCATCCGTGCAAACAAAGAAGTTGCAGGTCCATCCATCGGATCCCGCCAAGACGGCCCTCATCGCCAATAACTTGAGTCCCGCATAGGAACTCACGCTCGTCGAATTCCTCCGTGAGCACTGGAATTTTTTTGCCTGGTATCCTCCGGACATGCCAGGAGTTCCCAGGGAATTCGCCGAGCACGCACTCAACGTCAACCCGGCGCAAGGCGGTCGAAGCAAACAATCGGTATACGAGCCACAGGCAGTTGGAATGGAGATCAACAGACTCCTCGAGGCCAAATTCATACGCGAGATCAAGGAAAGCACTTGGCTCGCCAATACGGTGCTGGTACCAAAAAAGGACACGGATATCCTACGGATGTGCGTGGACTTCACTTCTTTAAACAAGCACTGCCCAAAAGATCACTTCCCGCTGCCACGAATCGATCAGATCATCGACTCCACCGCTGGATGTGAGCGCCTCTGCTTCCTCGACGCCTACTCAGGCTATAACCAAATTCGAATGAAGGAGGAAGATCAGGAGAACACAGTGTTTACAACGCCCTTTGGTGTGTTCTGCTACAACACAATGCCCTTCGGGCGAGAAAACGCGGGAGCCACCTACCAGTGATGCATGCAGGCTTGCCTCAAGGAACAACTAGGTCGCAACATCCAAGTCTATGTCGACGACATAGTAATCAAGACCAAGGAGGAAGCCTCTCTAATCGATGATTTGCGTGAAACCTTCGCCAACCTCGATCGCTACCGGATCAAGCTCAATCCGGACAAATGTGCCTTCGGCGTACCATCTGGGCAGCTACTCGGATACCTCATCTCTACAAGGGGGATCGAGGCGAACCCGAAGAAGATAAAAGCCATACCGGCCATGGAGAAGCCGAAGAACATAAGAGGCGTCCAGCAACTGGCCGGACAAATCGCGGCCCTTAGTTGATTTATCAGTCGGATGGGTGAAAAGGCACTGCCCTTCTACCAGCTCCTCCGCAAAGCCGAAAAATTCGAGTGGACCAATGAAGCACAAGAAGCATTCGAAGATCTCAAGCGCTTGCTATCCACCTCGCCAGTACTAGTGACTCCACGAGAAAGGGAACCATTGTTGCTGTACATCTCCGCCACCAACCAGGTGGTGACCGATACTAAATCGTCGAGCGAGCCGAGGAAAATCAAGTCCACGGCGTACAACGCCCGGTATACTACCTCAGCGAGGTCCTCACGCCAACAAAATAGCGGTACCCGCACTGCCAGAAGCTGGCGTACGACGTCTTTATGACTGCCCGGCGACTGCGCACTACTTCCAGGAACACCCAATCGTGGTAGTCAATGACGCCCCATTGGGGCATATCCTCAATAACCCCGACGCCACGGGGCAAGTCGCGCTTTGGGGGATAGAGCTGTCTCCACGAGACATCACATATGAAAAACAAGACGCAATCAAGTCGCAAGTGCTCCCTGACTTTCTCGTGCACTTGATGGAGAACCAGCTCTCCGACAAGCCAAATATGTCCTACCTCTGGACAATGCACTTCGATGGGTCCAAACGGAAAGACAGAGCAGGCGCAGGTGTCATATTGACATCACCTCAAGGGAACAAGCTGAAATATATCCTGCGAATGCAGTTCACAACCTCAAAGAACGAGGCTGAATACGAGGCCCTGTTGCATGGGATGAGGATGGCAAAAGCCTGCGGCGCCAAAAGACTCATCATATATGGCGACTCACAGTTGGTCGTGAACCAAACAATGCACGAGTGCGACACACTGAACGACAACATGATCGCGTACCGCGACCTCTATGATACACTCGAAGGAGACTTCGATGGTTGCGAGTTGCGACACATAGGTCGCGAAAGCAACGAGGAGGCGGACACACTCGCCAACATAGGCTCTACCAAATACCCCATACCACCTGGGGTATTTCTCGAGCGCATATGCGAATGCTCCATCCAGCCAAAGGCAGCAGAGAAGAAAAAAGCGTAGCAACGGACTCGGGGGCTACGCCACCCAATGAGCCAATGGCACTCGATGACTTCGAGCTGGATACAGGACTCGAGGGACCACTGAGCGTCATGATGATCGAGAAATCTTGGACACAGCCGTACATTACGTACCTCCTCAACAAGAGACTACCGGACGATCCGACAGATGCACGGCACATCGCACGGTGCTCCAAGGCATTCGCTGTTCTCAACGGCGAACTGTAAAACCGCAGCATCACAGGAGTGCTACAACGATGCGTCTCCATCGCTGACGGAAGAGCAATACTCCTCGACATCCATGAAGGGACCTATGGGCACCACGCAGGCAGTCGCGCCCTTGTCGCCAAAGCTCTACGAGCTGAATTTTACTAGCCCACGGCCATGCGCGACGCCAAGGACATAGTCCAAAAATGCAATGCTTGCCAGCGATTCGTGGACAAGCCACACGCACCAGGTGCAAAGCTACGGCCTATTCCATTGGCCTGGCCCTTCGCACAATGGGGGCTTGATATGGTTGGCAAGCTGCCAAGATCCTCGCGCAGAGGCTACGTCTACCTCTTGGTGGTAGTCGACAAATTCACCAAGTGGATCGAGGCCATGCCAATGATCAACCAATCAGGGCACAGCGCAGTCAAGTTCTTCGAGTCCATCGTCTACCGCTTCGGCGTGCCACACAACATTATTACCGACAATGGGACGAACTTCACATCCAAGGAGTTCCAAGAATTCTGCGAGAACCTGGGGATCAACATCAGCTATGCCTCAGTAGTGCATCCACAGACCAATGGTCAGGTGGAAAAAGCAAACGGGCTCGTCTGCAGCGGCATCAAGAAGCGACTCCTGCGACCACTTGAACAAGCGGCGGGTTGCTAGCCAGATGAGCTGCAATCCGTACTCTGGAGTCTACGTACAACTCCAAACAGCGCCACGGGCTACACACCATTCTTTATGGTGCACGGAGCAGAAGCAGTACTACCCGCCGAGGTACGGTACAAAGCGTCGCGTGTGGTCGCTTACAGCGAACAAGAACCATCCCTAGCACTCGAGGATTCTGTCGACCTCCTCGACGAAGCAAGGGAAATCACCGCGGAAAGATCAACGATCTACCAGCAGAACCTGCGCAACTACCACAGTAGAAGGCTTCGCCCTAGATCCTTCGTCGAAGGTGACTTGGTCCTGCGACTGAAGCAGCAGGGGCATCTCAAGCTTGAGTCCCCCTGGAAAGGACCGTACGAGATTACAGAAGTAATCCCAGGTGGCGCCTATTGCCTTCAAGATTTAGAGACAGGAGTCGCATACTCCAACCCTTGGAACGTCGCACAACTGCGACGCTTCTACCCTTAGTCGTTTTTCTATACTTTTACATCACAAATAGGGCTACTAAGCCAAGGCTACTTAGCCGCACATTGTACTTCATACTATTCTTCAAATAAATAAAAGCTAAGTGCCCCGAAACTTTGTGCTCTCCTTTACTTTGTCAATTTTCATACTCGGGGGCTACGCCACCCTATACACATATGTTCTTCGAACAAAAACACGACATCCTGTGTAGCTGGCACATCAATCGAATCCCTTAACACAAACTCAACCCAGCTGCAATGTACCTGGCAGGTTGATAAGAGAACGAGATAAAAAGATGGCCAGGCTAACGAAGAGGACTCGCATAAGTGCAACGCACCCCACGCTTACAAAGCTATTTGTACACATTCAACAATAAATCATCTACAAATCTATATGAACTTTACAACACATGTACACTTATGTGAAGGATACATATTTGGCTACCCTTGCAACAGAAGAACATTAGTTTGTTCCTCGAAGAAGTCGACGATTTCCTCGGCTGGGCGGTCCACCGCCTGATAGTGCGGCACCATATTCCAGGAAGATCCTGCTGGTGGCACCGGTGGCCCAGAGGCAATGGCGGCGACATCCACGTCAGGCCTGTGCAAACGCACCATTGAGAGGGCAGCCTTGGCACCAGCCACCAACTGCTGCCTCACGCACTCACAAACTGCGGACATATCTTGAAATTTGGTCAGGAGAGCCAGCAGGCTTGATGGAGTGTCATCCAATGGGAACATCGCCCGATAGATGTTCTTCAAACACGACTGCGACTTCTTCAGGAAGAGCAGCACTCGCGAGGCGCGATCCTGCAGGGTCGCCAATGTAGTCGCACGATCATGATCTACCAAGAAGTATCCACTCTCCTGAAGTTGCTCCTGGGTGAGATCATGAAGGCGGATGGCAATCCTATCCCTCTCCTCCTGCGGATGGCGTGCGCTAACAACTACACGAAGCAGCATCAACAGCATGAGTACAACGTACCATTGCGACTAACTACAAAGGAAAAGATGAGGATGAGCAAACTAACACTTAAACTGGTCGCCTAGCTGCGTCACCTCACCAAGTAGATATTGCTCGCGGGCGGCGGCTTTTTTAGCCTTCGACTTCCACACGTCCGCGCTACCGCCGATCACGGGCAACTCACGCTCCAGTTGCTTAACACGATCACGAAGTCGCTAAAGCAAGGACAGCTCCTCTACCCTGGAGCGCGGTGGTGCCACTGTATCCTCAAGAGATGGCGAGTCCTGGGTTCCCCCCACAGGACCACTTGATGTACCCTACCAAAAAGTCAAGCCAGAGGCAAATAAGGCGACCAACTTAACACAAAGTCAAAAGTAATAGATGCATTCAAGATCACATAAAGTATCCACAAACACACTCGCCAACAGGCATGTTCTTCAATCAAAAGGACAATTCATCAACTATTACAAAAAACTAACTACGGAGCAGCTGGCTTCTTCGACTTCGACGGCTTCGGGGGCTTCATCAAGTCCTAGCAATATCAGACGCCACAGACTTTCCGCCAGCTCCTGAGGCCGAAGCCTTCGCGACCTTCTTAGCACACTGGAGCTCCTCCGAATACTTGGCAACAATATTTATCAAGGAATGGCCATATTTGGCACAGGCAATCGCAAGGGAGCGAATACTACCTGCTGACCATCCGCGCCAACAGGCATCGTCTTCGACACCGCAGAGGGATCTATCTCGACTCTGTGGGCTTGCACCATAGAAAGTGACATGGTCGCGCCAGCCGCGCGGAGGGAGTTCTTGTATGTGGCAGGCACACCCCCGGCGAGTGATCCCACCAGCTCGTCCACATTGTCGACCAGCTCTGCCTTCGGCATCAACTCCTCTCGGAGGCGACAAAGGGTGACCTTGGCCTTGGACAAAATATTTTGGACAGCGGTGCTACGGTCCTCGACTACAGACACCGCGCCAGCTAGAGCGTCATCGCGACAAAGGGCCTGCGAGTCAAAGCTCAAATCGCCAGCATCTGCATAGAAAACCCACACATGGATGAAATCTCTAGCGCCACCGGCAAAACTCCAGATGCAGAGAAGGACAACAATAAAATATCTACCGGCAAAGGTACCTGAGAGGGCCTTGGCGACTGAGAATAGTTGTTCTTCAAACAACTTTTCCGTAGCCGCAAAGGAGGCACACAAATCCTCTTCACGCTTCTGTGCATCATTATGAGCCGCGATTGCCTCGTCGCGCCCCTTCATAGCTGCGGCTAACGTCTTTTCCAAGGTGGCAACCAAAAGTTAACTATCAATCGACTATACCAAAAAAAAGGGGGGAGGAGACGAAAAATAATAAGTGTCGAACACTCACCTTTGGCCTTGATGCGTGACTCGACGTGCATCTTTGGCGGCCCATGCCATCACTTGCTCCACTTGCGGCTTCCTTCCTAGCAGTTGTCGCACAAAACAAGGGATCAGAAAGGGCAACAGAAAACATCGATTGTCACATTAAAAAGAAAGGAAGATATACTTACATGGTCCTCTAGCGACTCTGAAGAAGTTTGCTGAACCGTCATCCGAGCAACCATTCGATGACCCCCTACATGAGGGGAGCTCGAAGAATTGTGCCAGGAGTGGGCCGCCGCCGGAGGAGAAGGAGCGCGCTCGACCTCTACCTTGGCCCTTGAAGCTGCGACTCCTGATTCTTTCACAAACTCGACATCGCCAGAAGATGACGACGCCTCTTGACTACAAGACCAAATCCACATTGAGAAAAAGGGCAAACTCCAGGGCAAAACCAACAAGAAGAAAAATAGAAAAGAATGAATGACCTAGGAAACTTACTAGTTAAAGTTGTCAAGATCAAACGTGGCTGCCGTCGATTCCGACGAAGACTCCTTGGGCAATCGCATCTTCTTGCGAGAAGACGGTGCCACAGCCCTCACAGGAACGGCTGGAATTGGCGACTCCGCGCCAACAGCCGCGCCTCCTGGAGTCGAAGGAGTCGATGCGTCAGAGGCCTCGCTACGCGTACGCTCGCGAGTATCTCTCCTTCATCCACACACCTCCTTCATCCACACACCTCCTTGTGAAGGATCTCTCTCCCCCTCTAGAATTATTCCCCCATGGTCTCGGATTAGCGAGATACATGTTCCAGTGGCATTTAAATGCGGAAGGAGTTCTTGCTTCATTTGGATCGCTGGAGCGAGGAGGTGGAGGTTGTCCGGTGGCTTGAACGTGTGTGCGAGTGCGGATGAGCTGCTGAGTTGCGGCGCTCGGACTTCCTCACGATCTTGAGATCGGCAAGTGTACGACTACATCAACCACGAGTTCCTACTCATTAACAAAGCTCGTTGTCTTCGAGGGTAAGTTCTCTATGGATGTATGTCCACCCGTTTGCTTTGTACCTAGTAGATAGATCTTGGCGTGTAGTTCACACCGTAGGAATTTTTTTGTTTTCTATGCTGCGGACCCAACAGCGACGGCGCAGCCAAGTCTTGATAAGAGCGCAACCTCCCTCTTCTACGCCTATGCGACTTTCGAGGTTGCAGACATGCTGATACAGCACGTCCGTCTCCGCGAGTTCGCCAGGCATAACTACGTTCTTCCAAGAACGCATCTTCTTGCAGGGAGTCGCCGGATCGAAGGGCGCGAGTCCAAAGTGCTCATCTTTGGCCTTCTGATCTCGGACATAGAACCATTTGTCCCTCCATCCCTGGACGGACTTGGTAGGATTGATGTCTAAGTAGGTGGCGGATGGGTCGACATGGATGCCACAACCACCTACGTCATAAACTAAAGAGCCAGATGCGGACTGACGCTTCAATTTAAACAAGCGCTTGAAAAGACCAAAGTGTGGCTCGATTCCGAGCCAGCACTCGCAAAGGGTGATTGAAGCAGGTGATGTGGAGAATCGAATTTGGGGACAGCTGATGGAGCTGGAGCCCGTAGAAGCAAAGAAAACCCCTAAGAAAGGGGTGGAGAGGCAAGGAGAGACCTCGAATGACGAATGCAAGAAACATCACTCGAGAACCAGTGGGAGGAGTAGGAATGGTCTCACTAGGACGAGGGGACCTCTTCATCATACCACGATGACACTTCATCCTGGCCAGCTTGGGACTGATACCCACTTAGGCAAAAAGCCTAAGCTTGGGGGAGGTACGCCGGCACCGCACTCATATCCTTATCATGTTGCGTCGGTACTTTGTATATTCATGTTTCGTTCTCTTTTTAGTTTTCGTTCTTTCTTTGCTTTTGCTTTCTAAAACACAAAAAGACCAAAAATATTTCTGTTGTTTCTCTTTGGTTTGTTTGCTTCTTCTTTTCGCCTTGGTTTGCTTTTCCCTTTTTGCTTTGTTTGAACTATTCGAAAAACCCAAAAAGATTTTGCTTTGCTTGTTTTCCTTTTTGGTTCTTGTTTTAAAATCAAAAACAACAAAAATATTTGTCGTTCTTCTTTGGTTTTGTGAGTTCGCTACAGGGTTCAGCAGTCCTCAGTGGAATATTGGTTTCATATTATTATTCAAGCCACACAAGTGAAGAGCAATAATGAGGATTAATGACAACTTGAGGCGTGGTAAGAGGCTGGTAACGAACTCTATTTGTTTCCATTTTTGTACATATACTCATCACTGTGGGCATTCTTAGTCCGTTCATGTAGGGTGTATGTTATCTTTGGATGCCTAGTAGTCCTTGCTTTCTTATGATTAGCTCCAGCTCGCTAATAGTTTGTAGCATGACTTATGAATGTTTGCTTGCATTGCTCTGTTCATAAATTGGTATGACACCGTGGTATCCTCCTCTGAATGTTTCATTTGAATTGACTTGGCACATGATCACACATGCATATGATTGTAATAATTAGTTAAGCCTCGATGAATTATTTTGCCTTGAGGATCTTGAATAACTTTCATGCCATGATTAGTCCTGTTTTGTTCTAAGCATGATTATGACAGCTATTGCTTTCTCGTTTGTCGCTCCCTTACTATTGCTAGCCTTCATTTCCACTGAGTGTTTTACTCATGTTTCCAACTCCCTAAACCAAATATTTCCAAAGTTTCCACCATACCTACCTATTAGCATCATTTGCTACTTCCATGCATATTCAATATGCCCTGTTTTCTTCCGAATAAAATGTTTGCATGTTATGAGAAAGTTAGTTAGTAAAGCTCTCACGAACTTGATGGCACACTTTATTTTCTGCACTTAATAAACCTGAACCATTGTGACTGTCCATGAAAGTTATATGCTTGCTAATTATAGACCGGGGATTAGCAGAACCGTGCTGTAACGGGGAACACTTTCAACACTTGTAAATATATACCCAGTTGATACCATGCTCTTTTGTTTGCGGATGTCGTCGGTGTGATATAAAAGGGGATCTTGTAAGTCCATGGAGTTATGTATGTGTGTTAGAGAAACGCCTGGGCCGCTGGTCTAATCCATGCTGACATGGTGGAAACCTGCAGCGTAACCATAATGATATCTATGAAGCATTCTTCTTATAAAAAAGAGAGAGATAGCTATTGAGAAAAAGAAAAAAAGAGATTTATGAAAAGAGGAAAGAGATAAAAAAGCACCATTTCCCATGGTAAATAAGAAGATTGTTGAGATACTAATTGTCTGCTTGCCTTGTCATTTTGATATGGGGATTCTTCCGTATGATCGGGCAAGGGGTACCCCTTTGGCTGTTCTCTATGATACGCACATATTTACGATGACAAGAACTTACCGGTAACTAAAGTTGAGTAGCATGAGGAGCGGCCCTCGTACTCAAGGGACATGGGATTTTTAGTTTATAGTCTGTCCAGCATATAACTCAGATTGGACCTCACTTTCACCTTAACCACATTAAAGATGCTTAAATAGGGGCAATGAGAGCTCAAAGCTAATGAGTACCATACTTTTAGCATTTGGAAGCCTTTCAAAATTATTCAAAACCTTTTCCTTTACTTGTTGAGTCTCCGTATATTCTTTGAGCACCTTCTTGAGAGCATAGTTGTCATTCTTTGTGCTTGTCCCATTACTTGATTATTTGTGTTATGACTTTGATGCTTGTATCTTTGATATCTTTACTTCTAGTCATCACTTGAACTTCAGAGGTGCCTTGGCATTCATAATCAAAGGCAAGCGAGATACCACTCTATCATACCTTTTATGAGCATTGTAATGTTGCTTATGTTTATGCTTCATGCTACTTATTATTTTTGAGTTGGAATCTCTTCATAGCTTGGAATGCCTATTAAGTAAACTTAGTTGCATACTCTTTATTATGAACTGTCTAAGTAGTTGATCACATTGCTGAGAATATTTACATCATATGAAGCAAATGTGTTCGTGAAAGTTCTTTTATTGCACTCAGTTTTCAACTGAATTGCTTGAGGACAAGCAATAAGCTAAGCTTGGAGGGAGTTGATACGTCCAAAACGTATCTACTTTCCTGAACACTTTTGCTATTGTTTCTCCTCTAAACTTGTGTGATTTGGATGCAACTTCTTGTGCGATTGGCTATTTTCAGCAGAATTGCCTTGGTGTCTACTTTTTGTGCAGAAAATCAACTATCAGGAAAAATCCCGGAAAATATGCCAAAAATCCTATTTCACCCGAAGACTCTAGGAGCCAGAATACGAGACGGAGAAGATCCAGGGGGTGGCCACACCACCTGGTGGCGCGGGCTAGGCCAGGCCACGCCAGGGGGTGGTGTGGGCCCCCAGGCACCCCCTCGGTCTCCCTCTTCGCCTATAAGAAGCCTTCTGACCTATAAACTTCGGGGGGTTCGACGTTTTTCCAGAAGGAGTTCCGCTCCGCTGCCACCACCAGATTCCACGAAACAGCACCAGAAACTCTGTTCTGGCACCCTGTCGGGGCGGTGAATTGGAGGAGATCATCGCCATCATCATCACCATCGCTTTTCCATCGACCATCCATGTTTCCCCCATCTATGAGTGAGTAATCCCCCGCTATAGGCCATGGGGATGGTTGGGATTGGATGAGATCGTTCATGTAATGGCATCAGATTGTTAGGGCATGGTGCCTAATATCTTTTATTAGTGCTTTATGACTGTGTTGCGACTTGTTGTGCTTAATGCTTGTCACTATGGCCCGAGTGCCATGATTTCAGATCTAAACATGTTATTGATTCATTATTATAGTATTGTTTATGGTCTTATCTGCAAGTCGTATACACATGTTGTTGTCCAGAACCAATGGCCCCGAAGTGACAGAAATCGGGATAACCGGAGGGAATGGATTTGATGTGAGGATCACATGTGTTCACGGAGTGTTAGTGCTTTGCTCCGGTGCTCTATTAAAAGGAGCACCTTAATTGCCAGTAGTTCCCTTGAGGCCCCACTACAAACGGGCTGGCAGGACAAAAGATGTTGTGCAAGTTCTCATTGCGAGCACACATGACTATATATGGAACACATGCCTAGGATTATCTAGTACTTGGATGCTTTATCTTCTTTATCTGCAATTGCCCTATGATCTGATGGCTATGTGAATTGTCTTGTCCATGCAACGCCCGTCCATCCATCCCTATGCCTACCGCACTCGAATCCCATTGTTTACTGCTATTGTTACTGATGTATTTACTTTACTACTGCTGTTACTTTGCTATTCCTACTACAAAACTGTTGCTACTGATAAACTGATGTGAGCAAGATTGTTCCAGGTGCAGCTAAATTGACAACTCAGTTGTTAAGGCTTATAAATATTCTTTGGCTCCCCTTGTGTCGAATCAATAAATTGGGTTTCACTTCCCTCAAAAATACTGCGATACACCCCCTATACTTGTGGGTCATCTTGCTGCAACAAAGCTTCTGGATAATATGATGGTTAATTACTCCGAATGGCATACTGAAAGAGCTCCACAAGGTAAGAAGGTAAATTCTGTTGAGGAAACCTCTTCCTTGAGTGATAACATTGATGTTATTATGTCTATGCTTGTTGATGGGAAAGCCCATATTGATCCAAATAATGTTCCCTTAGCCTATTTGGTTGCTCAAGAAGAGCAAGTTGATGTGAACTTTATAAGGAATAATAATTTTGGAAACAATGCTTATGGTAATAACAATTATAGGCCTTACCCTCCTAATTATACTTATGGTTATAATGGCAAACCTGGAACACCTAGTGAAGGAAGAATTTTAGAAGTTGAAAGAGCCACTAAAATCTTCATGCAAATGCAATATGAACAAAACAAATTATTTACTAAAACTATGGAGGAACAATGTACCATTTTGAAGAATATTAGTCATCAACTTTAGAATTTGAATAGGGAAATTCCTAATCTGCAATTGAAACTTTCTAATGCTGAAAGAAATATATCATCTTTGTCTGAAGCTCAATCCTCTTTGATTAATAAAATGGCTGCTAAACCTGAAACTATTGATAATCCCTTTGCAACTACTAATGCCATACAAGTAAGAATTGATAAAAATGTTAGACTATTAGCTGAATTGCATGCTAAGTGGGAAAGAGAAGATGAAATTGCTAGAAACATTAGTGTTTCTAGTATCACTACCACCAGTGTTGAGGCTAGTAATAGCTCTACTAGTTTAGATGATAATTATGATTTTGATCTTGATGGTTGCAATATCTCTGAAGTGATTAAGTTCCTACAAAACCTTGCTAAAAGTCCTAATGCTAGTGCTATGAATATGGCCTTTACAAAACACATTACTGATGCTCTCATAAATATTAAAGAAGAAAAGATGAAACATAAAGCTTCTATTCCTGTAAAACAAGAAGATGGTTGGACATCATTAATATGAAAGTGAATGATTTTGATTTCAAAGCTTTATGTGATCTTGATAGTAGTGTTTCTATTATGCCTAGAAGGATTTATGATATGCTTGATTTGCCACCACTTGAAGATTGTTATTTGAATGTCCCACTTGATGATAATGCTAAAAAGAAATTCATGGGGAGTATTAATGATGTTCTTATTATGGTTAACAATGCCTATGTCCCCATTGATTTCTATGTTTTGGATGTTGAATGCAATGCTTCTTGTCCTATTACTTTGGGAAGACCTTTTCTTAGAACTGTAGGTGCCATTATTGATATGAAAGAAAGGCACCATTAAATATCAACTCCCACTCAATAAAGGTATAGAACACTTACCTAAGAAGAGTGAGAATATTTCTTTTGCCTCTCCTATGAAAACAAAATTTTCTCTTAATGCTTCTTCATTTGAGAACACTTGATTCTTTTTCTTGCTTATTATGCCTAACTTAAATGCGTTAAAGAAAAGTACTTATTGGGAGATAACCCAAAAGTTTTTGATGAGTCTTGGAAGTTATTACTTCAGTAATAACCGCTCCTTATCCTTTTTATTTCCATTTTGTGACAAGAGTAACCTCTAATGAGAGAGAAGTAATGATTGGGAAAGTTGCTATCCCGAAACAGATTTATGTGCTTCACCGTAACAATTCGTGTAAAATCTCTGTACGTCCTTTTGAGGCGTGAATTTTTGTGCTTCTGCCCCAGGTTGTTATATAACTTTCGTTATTTCAACACTTTTCTATTTTAGCAATAGAAGGTCTTCTAAAAAATTCATCTTGACCTGCTGGTCTGTTTTGACAGATTTTTGCCATTTTCTGCATTTGCTTCTTGTTGGTTCCTTTTTGAGTTATTTTGGGGAATTGAGATTTTTTAGGGAAGTGATACAGTAGCTAGTGTTTTAATGAAAGTTTTATTGGTGTTGGAACTGGACCTAAAGACCTATTATCTTGAGTGCACTAATGTTGCTGATAAGATTGTCTCAAGTTTTGTATGAAGGAAAAAAATTCAGGTGTATGGAAGGAATGAGTGATGAGATGAAGAATGGAGTAAAGCTCAAGCTTGGCAATGCCACGCGTGTCACCCCAAGAAATATCCAACAAGTACAAGCGTCAAATCTTGGGGATGCCCAAGGCATCCCCCTATTCATCAATAAAAATCCCAGGTTTCTTCCAAATGCTTCATTTTTATTGTTTCATGTACAGTTGTGTTGTTCTTGGAGCGTCTTCTTTTTCGTTTTTGGTTTGGTTTTTTGTTTGTTGAATAAATTGGTTGGACCCCCTCTTTAATACATTGGTTTTCAAATAGTTTGGTTTGGATTGGAAAAGAGTAGGAAAAGTGCGTGCTTAAGTGGTAAAGAGAGCTTATTTTTGACTGTGGTCTATGCTTTGTCATGCCATGTTCGATATTGTTTTATCTTTATGCTTAGTATTCTTTGTTGTAGCATGACTTGTTATAAACAATTGAGATTTCTTAATGTGCCTTGGAAGAATCATGCATTGTTTTAGCATATTAAAGCATAGTATTCTCCTTTGATGCTTTATTTGGGTTGACTTGGCACATGCTCACACGATGTTATGACTATCCCAAGTCACCATAGCCTTTATGATCCTTTAGTTTTCAAATTGTAGTATCACTTTATGCTTTGATCAATGATGTTTTGTCGCTCTGCATGGTTATGACCATTATTGCTCTCTTAGTTTGTCGCTCCCGATCTTTTGCTAGCCTCCATAACCAAGTATGAGTTCCACTCATGCATCCAACTCCTAAAACCAAGTTATTCCAAAGAGTCCACCATACCTACCTAGTAGCATATGCTATTACAAGTATATTCATGTTTTTGTCTACCTTCCAAATTAAACTTGTTATGACAAAACTAGTGATTAAAGCTCTCACGAACTTGATGGCACACTTTACTTTCTTGCATTTAATAAACTTGAACCATTGTGTCCATCTTTGTTGTGTATATGCTTGTGCTTTATAAGTTGAAATTAGCATAACCATGTATTATGGGGAACGCTTTCAACATTGCACTTGTACTTTGTACCGCGTTGATATCATGTTCTTTTGCTTATGGATCCCGGCGGTGTGAAATAAAAGGGGAACTTGTAAGATCATGGAGTTTGTATTTGTGTTAGAGAAACGCCTGGGCCATTAGCCTAATCCATGCCTAATCATGGTGGAAACTTGCAGCATAACCATAATGAGCACTCTATGAAGCATCCTCAATAAAAACCTATGCAAATAGCAAATAAAAAGATCGCTGAGATACTCATTGTCTGCTTGCCTTGTCATTTTGATTATGGGATAGCTCCTGTATCATGTGCAAGGGGTACCCCATTGGCAGTTCTCTATGATATATATGTACTTACAATGACAAGAGCTTACTTGTGACTAAAGTTGAGTAGCATGAGGTTCGGTCTTCGTAAGTAAGGGGCATGAGATTTCGGTTTATAACTTGTCAAGCATATCCTCTTAGTTGTGTCACTTTAACCTTAATCATCTTCAAGATGCTTATGATAGGGGAAATGAGAGCTGAAAGCTATTAAGTACCATATTTTTTGGAAGCTCTTTATGAGACTTGAATCCCTACTTCCTTCTATGAAGGCCCTTTCTTTTACTTTTATGTTGAGTCTCCACCTTCTACTTTATGCACCTACTTTGAGAGCATAGTGGCCATTCTTAGTTCTATGTGCATTGTCCCAAGACTTGTTGATTGATGCATAGCTTTGATATTTCTTGTTTTAAACTATTTGTATCTAGTCACTCTTATGAACTTTGAAGGTGTCCTATGCATTTATGTTTGCTACTCTATGAGGGACAAGCTGAATGCCACTATGCTATGTTTTCTTTTTGTGAAACAAACAAACGTCTTGCAAAGTATTGTTATTCATGAATCTTTTATCTGTGCCTTTTCATGTTGCAACATAGTTTCTTTGTCTTATTGCTATAACTTTGTCTTTCATGTTATGATTTAAGTACTATGATCCCAGCTTTGAATGTTTTACAAATACTTTGATCAAGTTTATGATGGTGCATGTCACCTAAAAAATTATTCTTTCTTTTTATCACTTACCTACTCGAGGACGAGCAAGAGTTAAGCTTCGGGATGTTGATACGTTGCAAACGTATCCATAATTTTTGATGTTCCATGCTTGGTTTTATCTACTTTCTTATGTTTTGTCGACACTTTGGAGTACTTTTCATATGATTTCCTGGAATAACCTATTAACAAGAGCCACAGTGCCAACTGCCTATTTTCTGCTGTTTTCTGTTCCAGGAAAGTCATAAAATGAATATTCTCGGAATTGGATGGGACAAAAGCCAAAGTCAGTTTTTTACCGAGGGACACATGGAGCCAGAATACGAGACGGAGAGGGGCTGGGGCCCGGCCACACCACCTAGCCACGCGGCGAGGCCCAGGCACCCCCTCGGCCTCTCCTTCTGCCTATATATTGCCTCTGATACGGAAACCCTAAGTACCTGATCAAAAATCCACGAAAGAGTCTGTAGCCGCTGTCATCTCCATCCCTAGATCGGGAGGGATCTGAAGCTCTTCCCGGCACCCTGCCGGAGAGGGGAATTCACCCTGGAGGCCTTCTTCATCACCATGCAAGCCTCCAGTGTGATGCGTGAGTAGTTCATCTCTGGACTATGGGTCCATGTAGTAGCTAGATGGTTGGTTCTCGTCCTTTGTGCTATCATGTCTAGATCTTGTGAGCTCCGTTCATGATCAAGATCATCTATTTGTAATTCTGCATGTTGTGTTCGTGGGGATCCAATGGATATTGAGATGCTATTTCAGATTGATTATTGATTCTATCATGTCTTTGTTATCTGTGATCTTGCATGCTTTCCGTTGTTAGTATCTATCTTGGCCAAGTAGATGCTAGCAACTCCAAGAGTTAGGATTTATGCTCGATAGTGGGTTCATGCCTCTGGTAATCTAGGGAAGTGACAGAAATCTCTAAGGTACTAGATGTGCTGTTGCTACTAGGGAGAAAACAACAATCCTTTGTTCATAGAACAATTGTATTGTTTACATTACATGTAATTCGTAATGCAATTATCCATTGCTTGCAACTTAATACTGGAGGGGTTCGGATGATAACCTGAAGGTGGATTATTAGTCATAGATGCAGTTGGATGGCGGTCTATGTATAATGTTTTAATGCCCAATCGAATCTCAAAGGAGTCAAGATGAGTAGTATATGCTTGTATGCTTTCTCGATGTTTGTCAATTGCCCCACTGTAATTTGTTCACCCAACATGTCATCTATCTTAAAGAGATCCACCTCTAGTGAACTATTGACCCGGTTCCTTTCTTTTACTATCTATCAACTGTTTACTGTTTTGTGATTACTTTCTACAAACTATTACTTTCTTCCACTCGATACGTTTAATCCTTTGTTTTCAGCAAAACCTGTGAGATTGACAATCTCATCGCAAGTTGGGCACAAAGTTCTGTGGTTGTGTTGTGTAGGTCTCCATGTTGCTGATGGCACCGGTAGTGCGCCCGCCAAAGTTCAGCTAGCTACACCTTTGGGGTGTTTTCTTGCTCCTATTGGATTGATAACCTTGGTTTCATAACTGAGGGAAAACTTACTTCTATGCTAATCATACCTTCCTCTTGGGGTTCCCCAACAAGCTTGTTAATATACAAGTCAGCACTCCACTGCATGTGGCAGTTGAATCCACAGCATATTTTATTTTCCACTGCAGGGGTTCCTCGACACGGTTGGACACATGCTGGAGTGACATTGCATGTGTTATTTTCCAAACCACAATGATACGCA
Organism: Avena insularis; assembly: GCA_023614405.1. NCBI lineage: Eukaryota > Viridiplantae > Streptophyta > Magnoliopsida > Poales > Poaceae > Avena > Avena insularis. The sequence goes on from CM042690.1 coordinate 513,181,267, forward strand.
TGGCCAACCACACACATCCAAGTGGGTGTGGTGATGCAACATCTTTCAAACTAGTGCTCCACTGCATGCTGAACATGAATCCCATTATGTTGCTAGGGTTCCTAGACATGGTTGGACACATGCTAGAGTGACATTGCATGTGTTCTTTCCAAACCACAATGATCCACATGGCCACACACACACACATCCAAGTGGGTGTGGTGATGCAACATCTTTCAAACTAGTTCTCCACTTCATGTGGCAGTTGAATCCTAGCATGTTGCTAGAGTTCCTGTACATGGTTGGACACATGCTGGAGTGACATTCATTGTGTTCTTTTTCAAACCACAATGATCCACATGGCCACACACACATCCAATTGGGTGTGGTGATGCAACATCTTTCAAACTGGTCCTCCACTTCATGTGGGAGTTGAATCCTAGCATGTTGCTAGGTTTATTTGACATGGTTAGACACATGCTGGAGTGACATTGAATGTGTTCTTTTCAAAACAACAATGATCCACATGGCCACACACACATCCAAGTGGGTGTAGTGATGCAACATCTTTCAAACTGGTGCTCCACTGCATGTGGCAGTTGAATCCCAACATGTTGCTAGGGTTCCTAGACATGGTTGGACACATGTTGGAATGACATTACATGTGTTCTTTTCCAAGCCATAATGATCCACATGGCCACACACACATCCACGTGGGTGTGGTGATGCAACATCTTTCAAACTGGTGCTCCACTTCATGTGGCAGTTGAATCCCATCATGTTGCTAGGGTTTCTAGACATGGTTGGACACATGCTGGAGTGACATTGAATGTGTTCTTCTCCAAACCACAATGATCCACATGGACACACACACACATCCAAGTGGGTGTTGTGATGCAACATCTTTCAAACTAGTGCTCCACTTCATGTGGCAGTTGTATCCCAGCATGTTGCTAGGGTTCCTGGACATGGTTGGACACATGCTGGAGTGACATTGCATGTGTTCTTTTCAAAACCACAATGATCCGCATGGCCACACACACACATCCAAGTGGGTGTGGTGATGTAACATCTTTCAAAATGGTGCTCCACTGCATATGGCAGTTGACTCCCAGCATATTGCTAGGGTTCCTAGACATGGTTGGACACATGCTGGAGTGAAATTTAATTTGTTCTTGTCCAAACTACAATGATCCACATGGCAAGCCACACACATCCAGGTGGGTGTGGTGATGTATAATTATTTCAAACTGGTGCTCCACTTCATCTGGCAGTTGAATCCTAGCATGCTGCTAGGATTCCTAGACATCGTTCGGCACATGATGGAGTGACATTGCATTTGTTATTTTCAAAACAACAATGATCCACATGGCCAGCCACACACATCCAAGTGGGTGTGGTGATACAATATCTTTCAAAGTGGTTCTCCACTGCATGTGGCAGTGTAATCCACTCCATATTGCTAGGGTTCCTATACATGGTTGGACACATGCTGGGGTGACATTGCATGTTTTCTTTTCCAAACCACAATGATCGACATGGACACACACATCCAAGTGGGTGTGGTGATGCAACATCTTTGAAACTAGTGCTACATTACATGTGGCTGTTGAATCCCGACATGTTTCTAGGGTTCCTAGACATAATTGGACACATGCTGGAATGACATTGAATGTGTTCTTTTCCAAACCACATTGATCCACATGTCCACACACACACATCCAAATGGGTGTGGTGATGCAACATCTTTGAAACTGGTGCTCCACTTCATGTGGAAATTGAATCCCATCATGTTGCTAGGGTTCCTAGACATGGTTGGACACATGTTGGAGTGACATTGCATGTGTTATTATCCAAACCACAATGATCCACATGGCCATACACACACATCCAAGTGGGTGTGGTGATGCAACATCTTTATAACTGGTTCTCCACTTCATGTGGCAGTTGACTCCCAGCATATTGCTAGGGTTCCTAGACATGGTTGGACACATGCTAGAGTGACATTGAATGTGTTCTTGTCCAAACTACAATGATCCACATGGCAAGCCACACACATCCAGGTGGGTGTGGTGATGTATAATTATTTCAAACTGGTGCTCCACTTCATGTGGCAGTTGAATCCCAACATGCTGCTAGGATTCCTGGACATCGTTGGGCACATGATGGAGTGACATTGCATTTGTTCTTTTCAAAACAACAATGATCCACATGGCCAGCCACACAGATCCAAGTGGGTATGGTGATACAATATCTTTCAAAGTGGTTCTCCACTGCATGTGGTAGTCTAATCCACTCCATGTTGCTAGGGTTCCTGGACATGGTTGGACACATGCTAGAGTGACATTGCATGTTTCTTTCCATACTGCAATGATCCACATGGACACACACATCAAAGTGGGTGTGGTGATGCAACAACTTTCAAACTAGTGCTACACTACATGTGGCAGTTGAATCCCGAATGTTTCTAGGGTTCCTAGACATAATTGAACACATGCTGGAATGACATTGAATGTGTCCTTTTCCAAATCATATTGATCCACATGGCCACACACACACATCCAAATGGGTGTGGTGATGCAACATCTTTCAAACTGGTGCTCCACTTCATGTGGCCGTTGAATCCTATCATGTTGCTAGGGTTCCTAGACATGGTTGGACACATGTTGGAGTGACATTGCATGTGTTATTATCCAAACCACAATGATCCACATGGCCATACACACACATCCAAGTGGGTGTGGTGATGCAACATCTTTATAACTGGTTCTCCACTTCATGTGGTAGTCGAATCCCAACATGTTGCTAGGGTTCCTATACATGGTTGGACACATGCTGGAGTGACATTCATTGTGTTTTTTCCAAACCACAATGATCCACATGGCCACACACACACATCCAAGTGGGTGTGGTGATGCAAAATCTTTTAAACTGGTGCTCCACCGCTTGTGGCAGTTGAATCCACTACAGGTCGCTAGGGTTCCTGGACATGGTTGAACACCTGCTGCAGTGACATTGCATGTGTTGTTTACAAAATGACAATGATCCACATGGCCACACACACACATCCAAGTGGGTGTGGTGATGCAACATCTTTCAAATTGGTGCTCCACTTCATGTGGAAGTTGAATCCACTACATGTTGGTAGGGTTCCTCGACATGATTGGACACATGATGGAGTGACATTGCATGTGTTATTTTCCAAACCACAATGATCCACATGGACAACCACACACATCCAAGTGGGTGTGGTGATACAATATCTTTCAAACTGGTGCTCCACTGCATGTGGCAGTTAAATCCCAGCATGTTGCTAGGTTTCTGGACATGGTGGGACAATACTAGAGTGACAGTGCATGTGTTCATTTCCAACCCACAATGATCCACATGGCCACACACACACATCCAAGTGGGTGTGGTGATGGAACATCTTTCAAAATGGTGCTCCACTGCATGTGGCAGTTGAATCCCAACATGTTACTAGGGTTCCTGGACATTGTTGTACACATGCTGGAATGACATTGCATGTGTTCATTTCCAAACCACAATGACCCACATGTCCACACACACACACGTCCAAGTGGGTGTGGTGATTGATACGTCCATTTTGCATCACTATTCTATGTCATAATTCACTGTTATTCATTGATATATTTCGTATTGAGAGGTGATACTTATGTTATTTCATCTGTTTTTGCATGGTTGATGAGTTTTGGAGCATGGACCGCTGCAGTCAGGATTCTGATGGAAAAGGTGCTCTTTGGAGGCAAAATTCGCGAAGATCAGAAAATCCGGAAAAATATACAGAAAATCCTATTTTTCCAGAAGACGAAGGAAGCAAGAAGGGGGACTGGAGATGGGCCACAGGGTGCCCACACCACCCCCTAGCACGGGCCAGCCTAGCCCTCGCCACCAGGTGGTATGGCCGCCCTGGTCCACCCCTGGCACTCCCCTCTGGTGTATATTATCCTCCCGAAACCCTAAGACTCGGGGAGCAACCACAGAAAGATTCCGCCGCCTCTGCGGGGCAGAAAACACCGAGAGAGAAAGATCTCTCTGGCAGACAGATTTCTGCCAGGGGAATTCCTTCCCGGAGAGGGGAGATCATCGCCATCAACACCACCATCAAGCTGGACTTCATCAGGATCATCATCATCATCATCACCACCATCATCACCATCAGCACCCTCATCAACATCTCCATATTGCTGTAACAATTGCGTTGAATCTTGCATAGTTCATAGGGGAAACTTTCTCGGTGTTGATTACTCTCTGTAGTTGATGCTATTGAGTGAACCATTGAATTATTGTTTATGTTCAGATTGTTATACATCATTATTCCATCTCTGATCATGATCCATATGATGTCTTGTGAGTAGTTCGTTTTGTTCTTTAGGACATGGGAGAAGTCATGTTGTTAGTAGTGGAGTTGTGTTGAGAAAGATTCAATACTTTGATATTTAAGTTGTGGTGTACTTCTTCTAGTGGTGTCATGTGAACGTCGACTACATGACACTTCACCTATATGGGCCTAGGGGAATGCATTGTGTATTTGGCTACTAATCGTAGGGGTTGACGGACTGACAGAAACCTCAACCCCCGTTAGGAAACCATTGCACAAGGGACGTAAGGGTCTTAGAGTTTAAAGTTGTTGTTAGGTTTCTACCTTAATTACTTTCTTGTACTTACGGATGTTTGCAAGGGGTACAATCACAAGTATGTATTAGTCCTAGGAAGGTCGGTACATTAGCACAGGTTCACCCACACAACACTTAGCAAGCTAAAGAAGATTAATCAACTATATGAAGCGAAAGCACTTGACAGTCTTCCCATGTGTCCTCGAGAACGTTTGGTCATCTTAAGTAATACAACCGGCTTGTCCTTTGATGCATAAAGGATTGGGCCACTTGCTGCATTTATTCCTACTTTCTTTTATTTACTCGTACTTTGTTTACTTGCATTATCGAAAACCCCTAAAAATCCATTTGCTAATTATTTGTAGAGAATTCCTGATCCATAACACTAGCCAGCACCTTCTGCTCCTCGTTGGGTTCGACACTCTTACTTAACGAAAATACTGCGATACACCCCCTATACTTGTGGGTCATCAAGACTATTTTTTGGTGCCGTTGCCGGGGAGTGAAGCGCTATTGGAGAGTGGAACTGGTAAAGGAAACTTCTACTGTGAGTATTGTTTACTTCTGTTAGTTGCTTTATTTTTGTTATGGATAATCCGCTGAGTTTCTTGTTTGGCAATGCTACTACCACTGCTAAGGTAGTAGATGAACCACCACCTGCCGAGAATGATGTTTTTAAAATACTTGCAAGAATTATTGATCGTGTTATGGATAACTACTATGTTGGAGATGGAACAATCCATACCGGTGATCGTTTACTCTTTATACACGAATTATGCGGGTTGTTCAAGTGTGCAGGTATTACTACAGATCAAGTTAAGAAGAAGTTGTTCTCATTATCACTGAAAGGAAGAGCCGAGGAATGGTATAAGCTGCTGAAGATTGGTCAAGCTCTAGAATGGGAGGAAATAGTGCCTCTCTTTTATTCAAAGTTTTATCCTCCCAGTGAGATTCATAAAGATCGGAATCAAATATACAACTTTTGGCCTCTTGATGGAGAGAGTACAGCTCAATCTTGGGGGAGACTGAAGTTACTAATGCTCAAATGTCCCATTAATGAGATCCCCAACAATATTATTATCAACAACTTTTATGCAAGGCTCCCTCTACATGACACGGATTTATTGGATGCTTCTTGTGCTGGATCATTCACTCGCATGGAAGAAGAAGCTAAATGGGATCTTCTAGACCGTATTCAAGATAATGCTGAAGCTTGGGAGAATGAAAAAGGTAGAAAGTCAGGTATAAATTATGATTATGAATGCATTGAATCTTTTATGGGAACTGATGACTTTGAAAATATTAAAAATGCTTATGGTCTAGACTGTCAAGCTATTGCTTCTTATTTCAAGGCTTTTGCTTCCTATATTGAAGTGCCTAAAAAGAAGTGGAATAAGTATCATGAACCTTATAAAGATGTTGCTAAGAGTGTTCCTGCAAGAAATACTGAGGTTTATACTACTAATCATGTTTTACCTAAACCTTATATTGAGAAAATGCCTTTTCCAGTTAAGATAAAGGAGCATTCTATGATAGCTAGTATGGTTGATGAAAGTATGAATGAAGTTGTTGAACCTGATAAACAAATGGTTGATGAACCTATAATAGCAAATATGAAAGACTTTGTTACTAAATATGAAGAAGAGGGACACACTATCCTTTGTAAGGATACCTCTAATATTGTTTCACAAAGTAGTGTTATGAGAGCTAGTATTCCTCTGTTTTCTGTTACAATAAGTGATAATTGCTATGATGGTCCTTGTGATAGTTATATTGTTAAGTTTATGCATGATACTGAAAGTTACTATGAAAGAGGGAAAAGTGTTCTTATGTATCTCAATAATATCAAGTTTCCTCGTTTTATGCTGAAAGTTTTTATGTTGCACTTCTTTTGCCTTCTTATTCTAGTAGCCTCTGGCTTCAACAACTTGTTTGTTTACAAAATTCCCTTGCATAGGAAGTGGGTTAGACTTAAATGTGTGTATTTTTTCTTCTTAATGCTCTACTTCACTTCAATTCATATTCCTATGTGAGGATCTCCAAAATTATCATGCCCATCTTAATGGCTATAAAGAAAGAGCTTTTTGGGAGACAACCCAGTTTATTTTTGCTTTAAGTTTGTTTGTGTTTATTTCAATCTTGGAAGTTGTTACTTAGGTAATAACCTCTCCTTATCCGTTTTGTTTGGTTTTTGTGTCAAGATCAACCTCTAATGAGAGAGAAGTAAGATTTGGGGAAGTTGCTGTCCCGAAACAGATTTTTGTGCTTCACCGTAAAAATTCGTGAGAGATCTCTGTATGTCGGATTGAGCTGTAATTTTTTGTGCTTATGCCCCAGGTTGTTATTTAACTTTATTTAGTTTTTCACTTTTTGATTTGAGCAACATAAGTGTTTCGAAAAATCGATCTTTACCTGTTGGTCTGTTTTGACAGATTTTGCCACTCTTGCATTTGCTCCTTTATTCGATTTCCTTTTTGAATTCTTTTTGGGTTTTCGGAAGGAGTTGCTTCAGTAGCTTATGTTTTGATGGTTTTCATTTGAAAGTGTACTCAAAAGGTTTTATCACTTCACTTATACTAATGTTGCTAATGAGAACTGCGCGAAGTTTTGTGTGAAAGAAATTTCTAGGTAGTGGAGATAATGGTGTAATAAGGAAGAGAAGAGTTTTATGACTCAAGTAATAAGTGTATGAAGATGAAGATATTGATGTTATTCAAGTGGTGACTCTGGAAGAATCTACTAGATACCAAATTCAGAGACCTGTAGAGTCCGTTTTCAAATAGGTAACAGTTGTGGTAAGAAAAGTTCCACGAAAATACTATCCAACTACACTTTTGTAGTTTTTAGACAATAAGGGAAGTTATGAAGCGAACAAGGGATGGAAACGGAGCCAGGGTGGTGAGTCCACCCCGGACTCCGCCTCCAACTTGTTTTCTCCCAGTACCTTCCTTTTGATATGAAACTTCGTAATATATAATCCCCCGGAGCCCCCGAGGTTCGTATATCGTATTTTCGTCGTGTTTTTGTTTCGATCTGTTTCTGCCAGGACATACTCTTTGAAAGTTTAGAAGCACAATGGTGTCCGCCAAGGATAAAGGGAAGGAGACTATGAAGGAGGATCTCCAAGACCCCAAGCAGGGGCTGGTACCTTTAGTCTCTTGCCCTGCATCAACGGAAGCACTACGAGTCACTAAGGAGTTCTACGATAAGTACCGGGACTTGTGGGGGAAACTGATCAAAGAACTCATCGAGAGGATACCACCACCACGAAAGGAGTAATTCGTCATCAGGTTTGGCATTCCCTTGGCTTGTTCCATGCTTGGGGGAGTGTCACGGTATCACATCACTATCTTCTATCTTTTTATCTTATTAGTAGAGTCATATCATGAATAGAGAAGTTATTATGTAGGATGGTTTGCATTATGGAAGTTTCCCCTCTCTCGTTAGATATGTATCCCTTGGTGTGAGTTGCCGTTATGGAATATTAATGAAGGTTCTATCATTTACTATTTTGCATAGCTTATATTAGTTTTCAATTCGTGGTTATATGATTGAACTTGTTGTTAGTATTGGTAGCACTCTGGGATCATTGAGTTAATTTAGTTGGTTTTGGCAAACCTGGCTCGGTCAGTAGCAACACTATTTTTGAAGAGTTGAATGAAAGACAAAAGTACTCTAAAGAAAAATAATCTCATCATCTTTCTTTCTTGATTTTCTCATAAGTCTAGTATTCTCTAGTTAAGATCTTTTGTGCTTCCAAGGAAGATTGCATGTTTGTCCTTATCACTTGTATGTTCGTTTGTTTCCTTCAACTCTTGTACTTGCTACCCAACCTTGCTAGCCAAAAACCTGTACTGAGAGGGAATTCTTCTTGTGCATCCACCTCCTTTAAACCAAAACCTTTGCCATTTGTGTTCACCATACCTACCTAGTAGCATTATTGCTATTTCAAGTAAATTCTTGTTTTATCTATCTCCCAAATTAAACTTGTTATGTGAAAATTAGTGATTAAAGCTCTCACGAACTTGATGGCACACTTTACTTTCTTGCACTTAATAAACTTGAACCATTGTGCTCACCTATGTTGCATATATGCTTGCGCTTTGTAAGTTGTGAATTAGCAGAACCATGCTGTCATGGGGAACACTTTCAACATTGCACTGGTACTTTGTACCTAGTTGATATCATGTTCTTTTGTCTATGGATGTCATCGGTGTGAAATGAAAGGGGAGCTTGTAAGTCCATGGAGTTATGCATGTGTGTTAGAGAAACGCCTGGGCCTCTAGTCTAATCCATGCTGACATGGTGGAAACCTGCAGCGTAACCATAACGAGCATCTATGAAGCATTCTTCTTATAAAAAAAAAGAGTCCGATATTGAGAAAAAAGAGAAAAAAAGAGATTATGAAAAGAGGAAAGAGAGAAAAAAGCACCATATTCCCACGGTAAATAAGAAGATTGTTGAGATGCTTGTTGTCTGCTTGCCTTGTCATTTTGATATGGGGATTCTTCCGTATCATCGGCCAAGGGGTACCCCGTTGGCGGTTCTGTATGATACACATATGCTTACGATGACAAGAACTTACCGGTGACTAAACTTGAGTAGCATGAGGAGCGTCCCTCGTATTCAAGGGACATGAGATTCTCAATTTACAACTTGTTAATGCATATCCTCACATTTGATCACTTTAACCTTAATCACCTAAATATGCCTATGATAGGGGCAATGAGAGCTAAAATCTAATAAGTATCATAATTTTTGGGAGCTCTTTATGAAACTTGCAATCCCTGCTTCCCTCTACGAAGGGCCTTTCTTGGCCAATCTCATCATAATTTTCTGTGAGTTCCACCAAAATCTTTTTATGTTTTTGAAAGTGCTTACGCAGGTTATTATGACATTTTTCCTGTCGATGTTTTAATTCTTTAAAAACTTTCCTAGTTTCATCTTCTTAAGTTAAAACTTGTAACAAGTCTACTTTGTTTTCCTTAACAAGTTCAGAAGGTATACCTTTTTCTTTCATTGTTTTGCGTACTTCAGGCATAAGATCATGAGTTATCCGAAGTATCCCTTTTTTCCAGCTTAGTGCCAAAATCAGGATTATATAAAGAATCATTCTAAGCCCTAGTAGACATCAATTCCAAAAATTCTTTAATAGTTAAAGTATTTATCGATCCTCCTGCTGAGAAGTCAAGCAACTCTCTACATTGAGTATTAAGACCGTGGTAAAATAAATGGCAAACAGTTGATTCAGTATAGCCATGACTAGGAATACTATTGATCATTCCAAAGAATCTATCCCAGGCTTGTGGGTAGTTTTTTCTCGCGTCCTGACTAAAGTTTCCTATATTCATTCTTATTTCAGTTACCTTTTTAAAAAGATTAAACCTGTTTATGAATTTAACAATGCAGTTTTCCCAACATTTAATGTAATGGCGAGGGAGAGAATATAACCAGTCAAGAGCCTTACCTTTAAGAGACCAACGAAATAATTTTAGACGAGAGAATTCAATTGGCAAACCATTTGGTCCAAGTGATGTAATCACATCGTCGAACTCTCTAAGATGTCTTACTGGCTCTTCATCTTCCCTTCCATTGAAAGCTTTTTCCTGCAAATTTTAAATAATTCCACCATCAAACCGATATTCTCTAACTCCAGGATTAGGGAATTCTATTGGTTGTTTAAGAAATTCAGAACTTGGAGTATTGTATTCTCTAAGAGTTTTCTCAGTTTTCTTGGGAGTTATCCTGTAAATAGACATGATTTCCATAATATCACTCATATTTTCATCTTCAACTTTATTCAATCTTAAAAGATTTTCAATAATTTCCTCGCGCCATTGAGAAGGCATGCGCTCAATATAATCTGGTAAATAGGTCCTACCAGAGCGTGTAAACCCTTTGTATCCTAGGGAGAACATTTTGTAGTAGTAACACCTGAAATGTCAAGAGACAAACACTTACGCTTAGCTCCCCACCAACAGTGCCAGAAAATAGCTTGATGTCTACAGGTGCACAAATCGTTTGTAGCTAGTTTCAAAGTATAGATATCGATCCCACAAGAAGACCAAAGGTAAGTGTTTATGAGTGAAGTCTCTGTCACACCCAAAGTTATCATAGGTCTTCGAGTGAATTGACTAAAAGTGTAAAAATCAGAATGGAATTTGGATTAAACTGGTTGTATTTAAATAAACCTAAAATGTAAACTTTTCCAAACCAGCATCCCAGCATGTTTCTTGGGTTCCTAGACATGGTTGGACACATGATGGAGTGACATTGCATGTGTTCTTTTCCAAACCACAATGATCCACATGGCCACACACACACATCCAAGTGGGTGTGGTGATGCAACATCTTTCAAACTGGTGCTCCACTTCATGTGGCAGTTGAATCCTAGCATGTTGCTAGGGTTCCTGGACATGGTTGAACACATGCTGAGGTGACATTGCATGTGTTTTTCCAAACCACAATGATCCACATGGCACACACACACATCCAAGTGGGTGTGGTGATGCAACATCTTTCAAACTGGTGCGCCACTGCATGTGGCAGTTGAATCCTAGCATGTTTCTAGGGTTCCTAGACATGGTTGGACACATGCTAGAGTGACATTGCATGTGTTATTTTCCAAACCAAAATGATCCACATGGCCAGCCACATAGATCCAAGTGGGTGTGGTGATGCAACATCTTTCAAACGGGTGCACCATTACATGTGGTAGTTAAATCCAGTTCATGTTATTAGGGTTCCTAGACATGGTTGGACACATGATGGCGTGACACTGTATGTGTTCTTTTCCAAACCACAATGATACACATGGCCAGCGACATACATCCAAGTGGGTGTGGTGATGCAACATCTTTCAAATTGGTGGTCCACTCCATGTAGCAGTTGAATCCACAACATGTTGCTAGGGTTCCTGGACATGGTTGGACACATTCTATGGTGACATTGCATGTGTTCTTTTTGAAACCAAAATGATCCACATGGCCAGACACACACATCAAAGTGGGTGTGGTGATGCAAGATCTTTCAAACTGGTGTTCCACTGCATGTGGATGTTGAATCCTTGCTAGGGTTCCTGGACATGGTTGGGCACATGCTGGAGTGACATTGTATGTGTTCTTTTCCAAACCACAATGATCCACATGGCCAGCCACATACATCCAAGTGGGTGTTGTGATGCAACATCTTTCAAACGGGTGATCCACTTCATGTGTTAGTTGAATCCACTGCATGTTACTAGGGTTCCTGGACATGGTTGGACACATGCTCGAGTGACATTGCATGTGTTCTTTTCCAAACCACAATGATCCACATGGCCAGCCAGACAAATCCAAGTGGGTGTGGTGATGCAACATCTTTCAAACTAGTTCGCCACCGCTTGTGGCAGTTGAATCCACTTCATGTTTCTAGGGTTCCTCGACATGGTTGGAGACATGCTAGAGTGACACTGCATGTGTTCTTTTCCAAACCACAATGATCTACATGGCCAGCCACACACATCCAAGTGGGTTTCCTGATGCAACATCTTTCAAACTAGTGCTCCACTTCATGTGGCAGTTGAATCCTAGCATATTGTGAGGGTTCCTGTACATGGTTGGACACATGCTGGAGTCATATTGCATGTGTTCTTTTCCAAACAACAATGATCCACATGGCTAGCCACATACATCCAAGTGGGTGTGGTGATGCAACATCTTTCATACTGGTGCTCCACTACATATGACAGTTGAAACCTAGCATGTTACTAGGGTTCCTAGGCATGGTTGGACACATGCTGGAATGACATTGCATGTGTTCTTTTCAAAACCACAATGATCCACATGTCCACACACAAATATCGAAGTGGGTGTAGTGATGCAATATATTTCAAACTGGTGCTCCACTACATGTGGCAGTTGAATCCCATCATGTTGCTGGGGTTCCTAGACATGGTTGGACACATGTTGGAGTGACATTGCATGTGTTCTTTTCCAAACCACAATGATCCACATGGCCACACACACACATCCATGTGGGTGTGGTGATGCAACATCTTTGAAACTGGTGGTCCACTTCATGTGGTAGAGGAATCCTAGCATGTTGCTAGGGTTCCTGTACATGGTTGGACACATACTGGAGTGACATTCATTGTGTTCTTTTCCAAACCATAGTGATCAAGCTCGTTGGGGAACCCCAAGAGGAAGGTATGATGAGCACAACAGCATGTTTTCCCTCATTTATGAAACCAAGGTTTATCGAACCAGTAGGAGCAAGGAAACACCTCCAAGGTGTTGCTAGCTGGACTTTGGAAGGGCGCACTACCGGCGCCAGCAGCAACGTGGAAACCTACACAACACAACCACAGAACTTTTCCCCCAACTTACAGTGAGGTTGTCAATCTCACCGGTTTTGCTGAAAATAAAGGATTAAACGTATTGTGTGGAAGAAAGTAATTGCTTGCAAAAAGTTAACAGAAAGTAGTAAACAATTGTATATTGATGGTAAAAGAAAGGACCGGGGTCCATAGTTCACTAGTGGTGGCTCTCCTTAAGATAGATGACATGTTGGGTGAACAAATTACAGCGGGGCAATTGACAAACATCGAGAAAGCATGCATGCATATACTAAACATCTTGACTCCTTTGAGATTTGATTGGGCATTACAACATTATACATAGACCGTAATCCAACTGCATCTATGACTAATAATCCACCTTCAGGTTATCATCCGAACCCCCTCGAGTATTAAGTTGCAAGCAACAGATAATTGCATTATGCATTGCGTGTAAAGTAAACAATACGATTGTTCTATGAACAAAGGATTGTTGTTTTCTCCCTAGTAGCAACAGTACATCTAGTACCTTAGAGATTTCTGTCACTTCCGTCGAGTGGATCGATAGGCGCAAAAATGAGGAGGCAGACGCCCTTTCCTGCATCGGATCGGCTCGGCTGGCGCCACCAGTAGGCGTCTTCCTTGACATCATCCACAAACCCTCCGTCCGCCCACCGAAGGAGATCGACGTCAGGATCCCACTACAACCAGAACCGGCCTTAGTCGCCATGGTTGTGGAACCTAGCGCCATACATCGCCTTCCTGGAACACAAACTCCTACCGAGCAACAAGACAGAGGCGCGAATGATCGTGCGCCGCTGCAAATCCTTCGTCATTATCAACGGCGAGCTCCACAAGCGCAGCGTGACCGGCATGTTCCTGCGCTGCGTACAGCCAGAAGAAGGCCGCAAGATCCTCCAGGACATTCACGCCGGCGACTGCGGCCATCACGCCAGCGCCAAGTCGCTAGTCGCCAAGGCCATGCGGCACGGTTTCTACTGGCTCACCGCACACGCCGATGCCACCGACGTCGTCCAAAGATGCGTCGGATGCCAGAAGTCCGCCAACCAGACGCACCTTCCTGGTTCGGCACTCAAGACAATCCCCATCACGTGGCCATTCGCCGTATGGGGCATGCACATGGTCGGCCCGTTCAAGAAGGCCCCATATGGCTTCACTCACCTCCTTGTCGCAGTCGACAACTTCACCAAATGGGTGGAGGCCAAGCCGATCAAGAAGTGCAACGGCAAGACGGCTACCAAATTCCTCCATGAACTCATCTACCGGTACGGCTACCCACACAGCATCATCACGGACAACGGCACCAACTTCGCCAAGGGGGCCATGGCGGAATTCTGTGAGGAGCACGACATACGACTCGACCTTGCATCAGTCGCTCACCCGGAGTCAAATGGCCAAGTAGAGCGCGCCAACCAGAGCGTCCTCCACGGTCTCAAGCCACGACTGCAGGTGCCCCTCGAGCGCACCCCAGGATGTTGGATCGACGAGCTCCCCTCTGTGATATGGGGGATCCGCACCTCCGTCAACCGATCAACCTGGTTCACACCCTTCTTCATGGTGTATGGCACCGAGGCCGTAATGCCAACAGACTTGGAGCATGACTCCCCTCGAGTCGCCAACTATGTCGAGGCGGCCAACGAGACCCGCCGCCAAGACATCGTCGATCAACTTGACAAAGTACGCGACCTGGCTCGCTCCCGCACCGCCATATACCAGCAAGGACTTCGCCGTTATCATAGCCGCCGAGTGCGAACTCGCACCTTCCAGGAAGGCGACCTGGTCCTACGATTGGCCCAGGACAAGAAGGGCATGCACAAGCTCTCCCCCCATGGGAGGGGCCGTTCGCCATAGGCCGAGTCCTTGGCAACAACGCCTACTACCTCATCGACATACGGGGTGATGGCCAGTTGGAGGTCGGGAGGCCATGGAATGTAAACCTCCTCAGAAAGTTCTACACTTAGAACCACACAATGTACTCTGTTGGAATATATAAATGAAACTCATTCGGATCGCGCAAATTGTGTCAACTCGCCATATTCTTGTGCCACTCGCACTCGTACATGCAAGCAATACGCCACTCACGAAAGTCAACCTCAGGTCGAGCGACCGGCACGACAAAGTAGTGCGGCACAAGGGCACCAGAAGTGTTCGGGCCTTGTGCCGTCCACGAAAAACGCCAACCCGGAGCCGCCATTGGAGTCGCCTAACCCGATTGGTCCACCGGGCCAAGACATCCCATACACGCTTCCCACAGCGACCTGTCCCTCCCACCCTCGAGCAAAGCGACTCGAACGGTTAAGTACCACGCACGGGGACTCCGCAAAACGGGAACCCCACGCAGCTCGGGAACACACCTAGTAAGAGAGCTGCCTAGGGCTCGCCAAGCGACTGGCTCTCCGGGCCAGGGGACGAGACGCGTTACAAACAACGCATTCACAACCTGCAACAGGATCACGACCAATACGGCCGAGCACAATGCTCGGGGACTCGCTCATAAGCGAAACCTACTCACGCTCGGGGACTCGCCGCTCAGGAGACGCGAGGGATAAAAACAAAAGCATAAACAAATCAAACACATAGAAATACACAATCGAGTTATACCCCATTAAAGGGCGGACGTGCTCGGGGACTCGCTCAAATTGTTGAACAAAATATTTCCTTAATCATAACACGAGTCGACCAAGTCCCCGCGACATGAATTACGAAAACATCATACAACGTTCGCCACTTGGCACCTATTACAACCATTAGATTTGTTTACTCCACAGGCCCTGATGAAGAAGAAGCGCCACCACCCTTGACGCGCACAAAGGGCCGCCACGGGTTCGCCGGGTACGTGGTCAGCGACTTGGCCAACGACGACCGGAAGGGCTACTACGACTTCATGTCGTGGTGCTCCGGCTCGAGGTCGCCAGGCGCCAACACCGTCTCCTGGTACGGCAGAATATCCCCCATCGCCAAGACACGATCGGCATAAGGAGTGGCCTTTGCAGTCAGCTTCAGCACCTCCGACATCTCCACCGTGCCGGTTGCCGAAGGATAGCCACTCGTGACATCGTCCAGATCGAAGTCGTCCGAGAAATGCGCGAGACCCAAGCTCAACGCTGTGGCGGCCCCGCGTCTGAACGCGGAGCACGTCATCCACTCCACAACCGCGGGCACCTCATCCAGATAGCACCACACCTCTGTGAGCCCCCCAGGGATGACTTCCGTGGGAGACATGCCCTGAAGAGCCGCCTGGACACACAACGCTGAGGCCGTGGCTGCATTCACCACGGCAGTCACGCACTGCGAGGCGGTATAAGTTTGCACCACCGGGTCGCTTTGGCCTACCACAGCTGGAAAGTCACATGTCAGTGAAACAATGAAACCCCCAATGCGGAGACCCGACAAAAGGATAAGGCAAATGACAGAAACTCACCAAGAAGCTTGCGGCAATTCTCCTTGACGTGCTTCTCCAAAGCGGCCTGCTTGTTATGCAGCCCCACGATGATGGAGTCCGTGGCCTTGTGCTCCTCTTCAGCGGCAGCGACGGCAGCCTTCGCCCGCTCCTCCGAAGAAATTGAAGCCGCCTTAGCATCTTCCATCTCCTTGACTAGGGAGGCCACTCGCCCATTCACCGCGTCCATTTCAGCGAGTGGGACTCACCGATCCTCTCCTAAAGCTGCTGGTTCACCTCTTGCGCCTCGCGCAAGTCATGCTCCAGGCGCTCTCGTGCAGCCTGCCGATCAGTCGACTCCCACTTCAACCCCTAAAAAACAAAGAGCCCAGCTAAGCATAGGGAGAGAAAGAAAAACCAGTTCGCAGCCGCTGAAATTCAGCGACTAGGAACTCGGGGACTGGAGAAGGAAGAAAAATAAAAACCAGTTCCCAGCCGCTGAAATTCAGCGAGTAGGAACTCGGGGACTGGAGAAGGAAGAAAAAGAAAAACCAGTTCCCAGCCGCTGAAATTCAGCGACTAGGAACTCAGGGACTGGAGAAGGATGAAAAACAAAAAACAATTCCCAGCCGCTGAAATTCAGTGACTAGGAATTCGGGGACTGGACATACCTGAATAGCGGCGCCGAGCATCTTGTGAAGTTCAGCAGCGTTAGTCGACGGGACTGTGAAGGAGGTGTGCCCGCGGTGGCCCCAATCTCCACATCCACGATTTCCGAGAACTACGGAGACTACGCATCCGCAATGCCTGGGAACCCCCTCGCCATAAAGCGAGGGAATGTCGTCGACGCCCTGGTAGGGGCGCTGGCCGCCGGGACCGGCACCTCTGGCACGGACGCAGCTGGTGCTGGCTCTGATCGCGTCGCCGCCCCCTCTTTGACAAGCGGTGCAGCAGCTGGCTCCGCGGCGCTTCCCCCGGTCGCGGCATCGTCAGCGCCCCCCTTCTGCTTCTTCGTGACTTCAGCAGACGCGACAACCTCAGAGGCCTTCCTCTTCTTGGGCAGACCACTCTCTCTCGCGCCAGTGGCCGGTGGAATCTTGGCAACCAAAGGGCGACCAATCTTCTTAGGACCGGACCTACACGAGCCCTTCCAATCAGCACAACCACGACATGAAAGAAGCAAAACAAATTAGGACAAGGAAGCACAACTTACTTGGCGACTGGAAGAACACGAAGCCCGGTGCTGATATGGGCAGGCTTGTCCAACTCGGGACCCAGCTTGCGGCTGAGCCCTCGCTCGAAGACATCTGAAGCCCACGAAACCGAGGGCTTCCTTGATGACGAAGCCACAGTCACCGGGATCTCGGGATCCGACGCAGCTGCCTTCGACGGCTGTGGTGACTTGGGCGGTGCCTCTTCGGTCGCTTCTTGGCTTGGGACCCACGAGGACGACGACGCGATCTTCGCCAGAGGCACTTCCGCCACCGCCTCCGTGTCTTCGCCCTCCAACCCCTTCGTCGGCATTGCGACCCTTGGGGCCTTGTGCGAGACTTCGGGAGATCCTTCGTCGTCGGAGTCATCGTTCGACCCGAACACCACTGACGACCTGACCAGTGATGCAGGCCTTTTTACTGGGGACTTGGGCCGGCGTGGGGGCTTCGAAGGCGTAGCGGTGTGCCGGGACGTCTCCTCCTGGGCGATCTCGTCGCCTTCTTTGAACTCGTCTAGGCTGCGGCTCGTTGTTTCTACATTCGGGTCTTGCAGGCCACAGGCGCTGGGGGAGGGACCTCTTCTTCTTCCCCGTCGCTATCGGAAGGATCCCCCTCGGAATCTTCCTCTAGTTCCTGGGGAACTTCTTCCTCGAGCGGAGGGAGCCAACCCTCCAATACCTAAAAAAGCTGAGAACCACTGTGAGTCAAAACACGCCAAGCGAAAAGACTGAAATTGAGTTACGGATGCAGCGATTGGAAAGAAAACTTACTGTGGGGGCTTCGTTCTTCACGGGAGTATACGGGGCGACCCCGACCGCCGCGCCCGTGAACTCCACGTCGGTGATCTTCTTCAGGGCGGCCTTGTAATCTTCGTCCTCCCATGACTCCTTGCTGGTTCAAGATGGATCATGCTTCCCGCTGTACTCGTACATCCAGTGTGCACGAGCCGCCAGCGGGACCAGGCGCCGCCCGAGCCAGCAATTGTAGAGGTTGATCGGAATCAACCCTGGTCCTTCAGCTTCTGGATCTGATCCATCATTTCCACGACGGCCATCCGCTGATCTTTAGGGAGCTTCTTCGGTGTCAGTCGGCAGGGCTCGCTCCTCTCGGCGACGAATTCAGGAAGGGAGACCTCGCCGGAGGGAGTAGCCTCCTTGACATAGAACCAGCTTTTCTTCCATTCGCTGGCGGCCTTCTTCGGCAGGAGGAGCTTGACGAAGTTGGCCTTCGGCTTCAACTGGAAGGTGACCCCTCCTGCGGCCAGCATCAAGCCGATGGATGCCTCGTGCCCGATGCGGCCATGGAAGAGCTCCAGCCACAGCGGGAAATATGGCTCAGGCCGGTAGCACTCCGTATGACGAAGATCGCTAATCGCTTTCGATGTGTGGACCAAGATCTGAGGGCTTGATCGCATAGTACACGCAGAAGCGGCGGAAGAAGAGCGAAGTAGGGAACCCTAAGCCCCTCTCGAGATGGCTGGTGAAGCAGATAAACTCGTCGGGACGCGGTTTCGGCTCGGTCTCGGAGGAGGGGGGAACCCGCCAATTACCCTTGCGGAGAACCCCGGCGTCCTCAAAGGACTTCAGCTGGGCCGTGGTGCACTTGGATTTCCCCCATGAGCCTTTGGGAGGCGCCATCGAGTGAGAAGTGGAATCGCGTGACGCGGGGAGAGCAAGTCGGGAGAAAGCAGAAAGGAAGAGAAAATGAGGAAGGATGAAGAATGCGAAGTAGGATCGCGAAGCTGATCCATCACTCCCCTTATATGGGAAACGTCACCCGCCAAAATTGGGATGGCTGTTACCCAAGGTAATTGCGCCATAGTTACCGTTGGAAATTCCAATGGATAGTTTGACTAAAGTTGACGGTCCAACTCCTGTGGTCTACTCGCCACCCGCCAGTCTCTCTTCTCGCCGAAATGACGACTAAGCAGTAATGACGTTCGTTGAAGTGACGAATGGCGCTATGGAGAAATTCTCCTCGGTTTTTAATAAAGTCCGTCGCCGACTCGACTGGACGCCCAAATTGGGCTCGCCTACTTCGAACACCAAAAGGATGCCCGCACCTACGTCAACGACGGCCTCGGGGACTATTGATGGGGATATGCCAAAGGGGGTATGCTCAGCAGAATGTTTCGGTTGGGCCAAATGGCCTGCGAGTGCGTCTGAAGGACAGCGACTGGACCATGAAGAAAGGAGAGGCCAGTGATCCGGAAGCCAGTCGCGAAGCCCAGTCGAGTTAGGTCAAAGGTCTCTGAATCCTTATCCTGTTTGGAGGCAGCTTGTAAACCTAGCGAGGTGCTTCATATATAAACCTCCCTAGGGTATCTTAGAGACTTAAGTTCCATCATACACCCCCTCAAGCGACTCGCTGCCTAGCCGCTGAGCTCGCCACCCTTGTAACTCGCTCTCTCATAATCTAATCTAGCAGGAGTAGGTCTTTACCCTCCGGGGGGCCGAACCTTGGTAAACCCATGTGCATCCGCCCCCATCTCGCACCGCAGATGGCCGCCAACTCTTCCTCACGAAACACTCAATCGCCGCCTATGGCAGCGACTGCCGTGGCCATTTCCACGACATTACTAGAGGCATGAACCCACTATCGAGCATAAATACTAACTCTTGGAGTTGCTAGCATCTACTTGGCCAAGATAACTACTAACAACGGAAAGCATGCAAGATCACAAACAACAAATACATGATAGAATCAATAATCAATCTGAAATAGCATCTCAATATCCATCGGATCCCCACAAACACAACATGTAGAATTACAAATAGATAATCTTGATCATGAACGGAGCTCACAAGATCTAAACATGATAGCACAAAGGAGAAGAACCAGCCATCTAGCTACTACATGGACCCATAGTCCAAGGATGAACTACTCACGCATCACACCGGAGGCTTGCATGGTGATGAAGAAGGCCTCCAGGGTGAATTCTCCCCTTCGACAGGGTGCGGGAAGAGCTTCAGATCCCTCCCGATCTAGGGATGGAGATGACGGTGGCTATAGACTCTTTCGTGGAATTTTGATCAGGTACTTAGGATTTCTGTATCGGAGGCATCTTATAGGCGAAAGGGGAGGCCGAGGGGGTGCCCTAGGCGGCCAGACCACCCCCTGGCGCGGGTCAGGCTTGGCCGCGTGGCCAGGTGGTGTGGCGGCCCCTGGCCACTCCCCGGCTGGTATTCTGGCTCCGTGTCCCTCCCGGTGAAAAACTGACTTTGGCTTTTGTCCCATCCAATTCCGAGAATATTCATTTTCTGACTTTCCTAGAACCAAAAACAGCAGAAAACAGGCAGCTAGCACTGTGGCTCTTGTTAATAGGTTAGTCCAAGAAAGTGTATAGAAAGTACTCCAAAGTGTGGACAAAACATAAGAAAGTAGATAAAACCAAGCATGGAACATCAAAAATTATGGATACATTAGCATCATATCAACATCCACAAGCTTAACTCCTGCTCGTTCCCGAGTAGGTAAGTGATAAAAAGAAAGAATAATTTTTGAGGTGACATGCACCATCATAAACTTGATCAAAGTATTCGTAAAACATTGATAGATGGGATCATAGTACTTCAATCATAACATGAAAGATAAAGTTCTAACAATAAGACATAGCAACTATGTTGCAACATGAAAAGGCATAAACAAAAGATTCATGAATAATAATGCTTTGCAAGACGTTTGTTTGTTTCACATAAAGAAAACATAGCATAGTGGCATTCAACTTGTCCCTCATAGAGTAGCAAACAAAAATGCATAGGACACCTTCAAAGTTCATAAGTGTGACTAGATCCAAATAGTTTAAGAACAAGCAATATCAAAGTTATGCATCAATCAACAAGTCTTGGGACAATGCACATAGAACTAAGAATGGCCACTATGCTCTCAAAGTAGGTGCATAAAGATAGAATGTGGAGACTCAACATAAAAGTAAAAGAAAGGCCTTCATAGAAGGAAGTGGGGATTCAAGTTTCATAAAGAGCTTCAAAAAATTATGGTACTTTTTAGCTTTCAGCTCTCATTGCCCCTATCATAAGAATCTTGAAGTGATTAAGGTTAAAGTGAACAAACTATGGAGTATATGCTTGAAAAAGTATAAGTTGGAAATCTCATGTCCCTTGAATACGAGGGCCGCTCATCATGCTACTCAAGTTTAGTTACCAGTAAGTTCTTGTCATAGTAAGTACAAGTGTATCATAGAGAACCGCCAACGGGGTACCCCTTGCCCGATGATACGGAAGAATCCCCATATCAAAATGATAAGGCAAGCAGACAACAAGCATCTCAGCAATCTTCTTATTTACCATGGGAAAATGGTGCTTTTTTCTCTCTTTCCTCTTTTCTCATATCTCTATTTTTCTTTTTCTCTTTTTCTCAATATCTCTTTTTTTTATAAGAAGAATGCTTCATAGACAGCTCATTATGGTTACGCTGCACCGAGGCCCAGGCGTTTCTCTAACACACATACATAAGTCCATGGACTTACAAGCTCCCCTTTCATTTCACACCGACGACATCCATAGACAAAAGAGCATGATATCAACTAGGTACAAAGTACAAGTGCAATGTTGAAAGCGTTCCCCATGACAGCATGGTTCTGCTAATCCCCAACATATAAGTGCAAGCATATACAACATAGACGACACAATGGTTCAAGTTTATTAAGGGCAAGAAAAGTAAAGTGTGCCATCAAGTTCGTGAGAGCTTTAATCACAAATTTTCTCATAACAAGTTTCATTCGGAAGGTAGATAAAAACATGAATATACTTGGAATAGCAAATACTAATATGTAGGTATGGTGGACTCTTTGGAATAACTTGGTTTTAGGTGTTGGATGCATGAGTGGAACTCATACTTGGTTATGGAGGCTAGCAAAAGACTGGGAGCGACCAACTAAGAGAACAATAATGGCCATAATAATGCAGAGTGACAAAACATCATTAATCAAAGCATAAAGTGATACTACAAGTCGAAAACTAAAGGATCATAAAGGCTATGGTGACTTGGGATAGTCATAACATGGTGTGAGCATGCGCAAAGTCAACCCAAATAAAGCATCAAAGGAGAAATACCACAATACTATGCTTTAATATGCTAAAACAAGGCATGATTCTTCCAAGGGACATTAAGAAATCTCAATTGTTTATAACATGTCATGCTACAACAAAGATCACTAAGCATAAAGACAAAACAATATCAAGCATGGCATGACAAAGCATAGGCTATAGTTAAAAACAAGCTCCTTTTACCACTTAAGCATGAACTTTTCCTACTCTTTTCCAATCCAAACCAAACTATTTGAAAACCAATGCATGAAAGAGGGGGTCCAACCAATTTATTCAGAAAACTAAGAAAACCAAGAAAACAAAAACCAAAAACAAAAATGAAGACGCTCCAAGAACAACACAACTGTGCATGAAACAATAAAAATGAAGTGTTTGGAAGAAACCTACAATTTTTATTGATGAAGAAGGGGATGCCTTGGGCATCCCCAAGCTTTGACGCTTGTACCTCTTGAATATTTCTTGGGGTGACACGGGGTGGCATTCCCAAGCTTGAGCTTTATTCCATTCTTCATCTCATTACATCATTCTCTCCATACACCTGAAATTTTTCCTTCATACAAAACTTCACACAATCTTTATTAGCAACATTAGTGCACTCAAGATAATAAGTCTTTAGGTTCAGTTTTAACACCAATAAAACTTCCATTAAAACACAAGCTACTGTAGCACTTCCCTCAAAAAGCTCAATTCCCCAAAATAACTCAAAAAGGAACCAACAAGAAGCAAATGCAAATAATGGCAGAAATATGTGAAAACAGACTAGTAGGTGAAAAATTATTTTTTCGATGACCTTCTGTTTCTCAAATCAAAAAGTGTTGAACTAACAAAAGTTAGATAACAACCTGGGGCAGAAGCACAAAAATTCATGCCTCAAAACGACGTACAAAGATTTTACACGAATTGTTACGGTGAAGCACAGAAATCTGTTTCGGGACAGCAACTTTCCCAATCATTACTTCTCTCTCATTAGAGGTTACTCTTGGCACAAAAAGAAAATAAAAAGGATAAGGAGCGGTTATTACTGAGAAATAACTTCCAAGACTGATCTAAAACTTTTGGGTTATCTCCCAATAAGTACTTTTCTTTAACGCCTTTAAGTTACGCATAAGAAGCAAGAAAAAGAATCAAGTATTCCCAGATGAAGAAGCATTAAAACCAAATTTCTTGCCCTTAACTCTCACTTTTATTCTTAACCTTGGGGAACATATGATTGTTTGGTGGAGAAGCAAAGTGCATGGTACCCTTTTCCACATCTATTATTGCTCCAAGGAGTTTCAATAGGGATCTTCCATGTGTAATTTGTCCTTTTCCTACACATTCAATAACAAGATAATCAGTAGAAACCATTTTCCCTAGGATCTTTGTAAACACTCCTTCAGCCATTCCAATTGGTAATATTGTGGCATTATTAGCAAGAAATATTTCTTCTTCCCCTTTAGAAAGTCCCTAAAGATTCAAAGATTCATAGACATCTTTAGGCATAAGACAGAATTCATACATGATATCACAGCGAGCATGAAAAGTTTCATTATTTATAGCAATCTTTACTGTGGGAAGCCATTTTGAGGGTTCGGAATTTATTAGAACATAGTCATGATGCTCTCTAAGTGTATTATAGAAATCTTTCAAACTAGCAGTGCTGGTCTCAAGAGTATTCAATCTAGCAAATATTTTTATGAAGGAAGAATCAGATTTGCTAGGCAAGTTATAAGTAAAGACCAACTTCTTTATGTCATTAAAAGCATCATCCTCATTGCATTGGAGGAAATCTCCTCCCACTACAGCATCCAAAGCATATCTATAGCAAAGAGCAATTCCAAGGTAAAAACTGCTAAGGAACAAGCTTTGAGTCATTTTAGGTTTAGTTTTTGCATGTAGATCAGAGATTCTAGACCAAGCTTCTTTGAAACTCTCTTCAATTCCTTGTTTAAAAGTGAAAATCATTTCCTCAGGTGACATAGTGATTGGAGCAATGCTAGACATAATGGAAACTTAAGATAGGAACTAAATTTTTTTGTGTTTTTAATAAAGAAAGCAAACTAGTAAAACTATATTTTTTTGTGTTTTTGATAAAGAAACAAGCAAACAAAGCAGAAATAAACCAAGCAAAACAAATAAAACAAAGTAAAGAGATTGCTTATGAGAGACTCCCCATGTGAAGATGTCCTTCACTCCCCAGCAACGGCGCCCGAAAAATTATGTTCTTTTCAAAACCACAATGATCCACATGGCCACACATACATCCTAGTGGGTGTGGTGGTGCGACATCTTTCAAACTGGTGCTCTACTTCATGTGGAAGTTGAATCCCAGCATGTTCCTAGGGATCCTGTACATGGTTGGACACATGCTAGAGTGACATTCATTGTGTTGTTTTCCAAACAACAATGATTCTCATGGCCACACACACATCCAAGTGGGTGTGGTGATGCAACATCTTTCAAACTGGTGCTCCACTTCATGTGAGAGTTGAGTCCTAGCATGTTGCTAGGGTTCTTGGACATGGTTGGACACATGCCGGAGTGAAATTTCATATGTTCTTTTCCAAACCACAATGATACACATGGCCAGCCACATACATCAAAGTGGATGTGGTGATGCAATATCATTGAAATTGGTGCTCCACACCATGTAGCAGTTCAATCCACAGCATGTTGCTAGGGTTCCTGGACATGGTTGGACACATGTTGTAGTGACATTGCATGTGTTATTTTCCAAACCAAAATGATCCACATGGCCAGCCACACACATCCAATTTGGTGTGGTGATGCAACATCTTTCAAACTAGTCCTCCACTGCATGTGGCACTTGAATCCCATCATGTTGCTAGGGTTCCTGGACATGGTTGGGCACATGCTGGAGTGACATTGCATGTGTTATTTTCCAAACCACAATGATCCACATTGCCAGCCACATACGTCCAAGTGGCTGTGGGGATGCAACATCTTTCAAATTGGTGATCCACTTCATGTCATAGTTGAATCCACTTCATGTTGCTAGGGTTCCAGGACATGCTTGCACACATGCTGGAGTGACATTGCATGTGTTACTTGCCAAACCACAATGATCCACATGGCCAGCCACACACATCCAAGTGGGTTTGGTGATGCAACATCTTTCAAACTAGTGGTCCACTGCTTGTGGCATTTGAATCAACTTCATTTTTCTAGGGTTCCTGGACATGGTTGGACACATGCTGGAGTGACACTACATGTGTTATTTTCCAAACCACAATGATCCACATGGCCATCCACACATATCCAAGTGGGTGTGCTGATGCAACATCTTTCATACCTGTGCTCCACTTCATGTGGCAGTTGAATCCTAGCATGTTGTGAGGGTTCCTGGACATGGTTGGACACATGCTGGAGTGACATTACATGTGTTCTTTTCCAAACCACAATGATCCACATGGCCAGCTACACACATCCAAGTGGGTGTGGTGATGCAACATCTTTCAAACTAGTGCTCCACTGCATGTGGCAATTGAATCCCAGAATGTTGCTAGGGTTCCTGGACATGGTTGCACACATGCTAGAGTGACATTGTATATGTTCTTTTCCAAACCACAATGATCCACATGGCCACACACACACACAAATCCAAGTGGGTGTGGTGATGCAACATCATTGAAATTGGTGCTCCACACCATGTAGCAGTTCAATCCATAGCATGTTGCTAGGGTTCCTATACATGGTTGGACACATGATGGAGTGGCATTCATTGTGTTCTTTTACAAACCACAATGATCCACATGCCCACACACACACACACACACATCCAAGTGGGTGTGGTGATGCAACATCTTTAAAACTAGTGCTCCCCTTCATGTGGTAGTTGAATCCTAACATGTTGCTAGGGTTCCTTGACATGGTTGGACACATGATGGAGTGACATTGCATGTGTTCTTTTCCAAACCTAAATGATCCACATGGCCACACACACATATCCAAGTGGGTATGGTGATGCAACATCTTTCAAAATGGTACTCCACTTCTTGTGCAAGTTGAATCCCAACATGTTGCGAGGGTTCCTGGACATGGTTGGATACATGCTGGAATGGCATTGCATGTGTTCTTTTCCAAAAACCAATGAGCCACATGTCCACACACACACATCCAAGTGGGTGTGTCATGCAACATCTTTCAAACTCGTTCTCCACTGCATGTTGCAGTTGAATCCAATCATATTGCTAGGGTTACTAGACATGGTTGGACACATGCTGGAGTGACATTGCATGTGTTATTTTACAAACCACAATGATCCACATCACAACACACACATCAAAGTGGGTGTGGTTATGCAACATCTTTCAAACTGGTGCTCCAGTACATGTGGCAGTTGAATCCTAGCATGTTGCTAGAGTTCCTGTACATGGTTAGACACATGCTGGAGTAACATTCATTATGTTCTTTTCAAAACCACAATGATCGACATGGCCACACATACATCCTAGTGGGTGTGGTGACGCAACATCTTTCAAACTGGTGCTCCACTTCATGTGGCAGTTGAATCCCAGCATGTTCCTAGCGTTCCTATACATGGTTGGACACATGCTAGAGTGACATTAATTGTGTTGTTTTCCAAACAAAAATTATCCACATGGCCACACACACACACATCCAAGTGGGTGTGGTGATGCATCATCTTTCAAACTGGTGCTCCACTTCATGTGGTAGTTGAATCCTAGCATGTTGCTAGGGTTCCTGGACATGGTTGGACACATGCCAGAGTTAAATTGCATGTGTTCTTTTCCAAACCACAATGATACACATGGCCAGCCACATACATCCAAGTGGGTGTGGTGATGCAACATCATTGAAATTGGTGCTCCACACCATGTAGCAGTTCAATCCATAGCATGTTGCTAGGGTTCCTGGACATGGTTGGACCCATCCTGTAGTGCCATTGCGTGTGTTCTTTTCCAAACCAAAATGATCCACATGGCCAGCCACACACATCCAATTTGGTGTGGTGATGCAACATCTTTCAAACTGGTGCTCCACTGCATGTGGCAATTGAATCCCATCATGTTGCCAGGGTTCCTGGGCATTGTTGGGCACATGTTGGAGTGACATTGCATGCGTTATTTTCCAAACCACAATTATCCACATTGCTAGCCACATACATTCAAGTGGCTGTGGTGATGCAACATCTTTCAAATTGGTGATCCACTTCATGTGGCAGTTGAATCCACTTCATGTTGCTAGGGTTCCTGGACATGGTTGGACACATGCTAGAGTGACATTGCATGGTTCTTTTCCAAACCACAATGATCCACATGGCCAGCCACACACATCCAAGTGGGTTTGCTGATGCAACATCTTTCAAACTAGTGCTCCACTACTTGTGGAAGTTGAATCCACTTCATGTTGCTAGAGTTCCTGGACATGGTTGGACACATGCTGGAGTGACACTGCATGTGTTCTTTTCCAAACCACAATGATCCACATGGCCATCCACACACATCCAAGTGAGTGTGCTGATGCAACATCTTTCAAACTAGTGCTCTAGTTCATTTGGCAGTTGAATCCTAGCATGTTGTGAGGGTTCCTGGACATGGTTGGACACATGCTATAGTGACATTGCATGTGTTCTTTTCCAAACCACAATGATCCACATGGCCAACCACACACATCCAAGTGGGTGCGGTGATGCCACATCTTTCAAACTGGTGCTCCACTACATGTGGCAGTTGAAACCCAACATGTTGCTAGGGTTCCTAGACATGGTTGGACACATGCTAGAGTGACATTGTATGTGTTCTTTTCCAAACCACAATGATCCACATGGCCACACACACATAAATCCAAGTGGGTGTGGTGATGCAACGTCTTTCAAACTAGTGCTCCACTTCATGAGGCAGTTGAATCCCAGCATGTTACTAGGGTTCCTATACATGGTTGGACACATGCTGGAGTTCATTGTGTTCTTTTCCAAACTACAGTGATCCACATGGCCACACACACACACACATCCTATTGGGTGTGGTGATGCAACATCTTTCAAACTGGTGCTCCACTTCATGTGGTAGTTGAATCCTAACAGGTTGCTAGGGTTCCTTGACATGGTTGGACACATGCTGGAGTGACACTGTGTGTGTTCTTTTCCAAACCACAATTATCCACATGGCCACACACACACATCCAAGTGGGTATGGTGATGCAACATCTTTCAAACTGGTTCTCCACTACTTGTGCAAGTTGAATCCCAACATGTTGCTAGTTTTCTTAGACATGGTTGGATACATGCTGGAATGACATTGCATGTGTTCTTTTCCAAACATAAATGATCCACATGGCCACACACACACATCGAAGTGGGTATGCTGATGCAACATCTTTCAAACTGGTGCTCCACTTCTTGTGTAAGTTGAATCCCAACATGTTGCTAGGGTTCCTGGACATGGTTGGATACATGGTGGAATAACATTGCATGTGTTCTTTTCCAAACCACAATGATCCACATGTCCACAGACACACATCCAAGTGGGTGTGACATGGGCATACCCTACAGGTACTCGATCTTGGCATATACGGTCTAGATACGGTAGAAGCCCACAGTGTTTCCAAAGCCCAATACAGAATTCGGGTTACCCATGGATTCTTCGATTGCTTGCAGCACAAGAAGGAGCTTAAGATAGAAAGTTCAAAGGGACGAACCCTAATCTGTAATCGACTACCCAAGACCTAGCCTATCTATATAAAGGCTAGGAGGGGGCGGCGAGGAGGACAATCACAACCCTAGTTTCGCCACCATCGTCAGATTGCATCTGCGCACCCCTGTAATCTTCGATTCCTTCGTTAATTCCAAGAGCAGAAAAGCAGGAGTAGGGACCTCTACAAGGCCCGAACCTGGGTAAACCTTGCATCCATGTGTACTTGTTTGCTAGCCGATTGATGCCTCTAGCGCTCCCTCCTTCTCCAAAACCCAAGTCCATAACAATGGGCATTGATAAGTTTAACCCTCGTCAATTGGCGCCGTCTGTGGGAATTAGGAGTGCTAATGTCGCGGCTTATTTGGCCTCGTCAATCGCGATCTACAACTCTGCAACAGCGGAGATTCACCACCTCTTCGGTGCGTTCGACTTCACTGTCCACACGCCGGCCACTCGCCGGCTTTCGAGTCTGTGGGCGATGGGATCAGCCTGGCGATTGGGAGCTTCCACTTCTAGGTTGGTCAACTGGGCACGCTTAGCATGCCTGACCAGCCAACGGCACCCGCGATTGCTCCAGCATCGTGGTTCCCGCCTCCAATCGACACCCTCAGCGAGCTCAACACCTCAGCAACAGCTGAGAGTACGGACAACGACAACAGTCGCGGATCCAATCTGGGTGACCTAGCCATAGAAGATGGAGCCTACGGCTCCGGATATGAAAGTTGTGGGAGCAACAGCTTCCCCAACCACTTCATGTGCGCCATCATCAACGCGGGCAACACCAGCGTCAATCGCGCAAACGCCGGCCCCAGATCTGGCACCGGACCGCCCAACGGCGGTATACCCAACGACAGTGCACCCAACGGCATCCCCACTGACGGTGGCAACGGCGCGCACGTCAAAAATGGGACGGGAGGAGAACCATCACTCATGATGAATGAGAACACCGGCGAGCGCATGCTGATCAAACTCAACGATAACAAGTGGGCTTGCTGTCGAGAAGCTCTACGGGGCAATCCTCTACCCCCCAACAGACCACAGGAGATGCTGATGGGCTACCATTGGCTGCGGAAGGGGGAATTCAAGTGCCAGCAGCAGGTGATCACGCAACTCGAAGCACGCAGAAAGGCGGTGGATGAGTCGAACCTTCGGCGAGCTGGGCTCTCCTCCCACGCAGGATCCTCCTCCAATGGCAGCGAGTACGTGGCCAACAAAAGGCGATCTCGACTGGCCCACCTCACCGAGCAAGAATGCGTAGAAGCCGCGAAAGTCCTCAACTTCGGCTCTATGATGGTGGATACGCGGGGCAACGTGCTCCCGAAGACACCACAAGCTGGCGTGACAGCGACTACCATGTACCTCCTCAACAACCAGCCACCGGCTGGAGATCTGTGAGCTGCCATGCACCGATCTACGATCATGGGCCTAGGGCTAATCGAGGCCTCCCACGACAAAGAACCAACACCGGAGCCGAAGAAAAGCAAGGCTCTGGACAAGTACTATTACTCGTACTCCTCTAGTGACGACAGTCACGATCTGTCACGGCGACGTTGCTCATGGCGACATGACCACGACTACGACGCACGTGATGACATCACGCAGCGCAAGGTCGACAAGATGCGGGCAAGCCGTGCTCGTTCGACTGACTCGGAAGAAGACGAGATGGAGCTCTGCAGCACCAGATGCTTCAGTAGGGCCATAAGGCCAAAAATATGGTTGGAGGATCACTTCTCCTCCGTCTGGCTGCATGGCGGGAGTCGAAGCACGACCATGCAGTGCCTGCAGCTATAGCTGTAGGACGCCGTCCGCGCATGGCTCAACAACCTCCTACACGGATCCATTCGTAGTTGGGAAGAGCTGGTCTACAGCTTTGTGCGCAACTTCAAGGGCACTTACAAAAGGCCCGCATCAATCGAAGAACTAAGAAGCTGCCAGCAAAGGTCTGGCGAGTCGCTAGGCTCATACATCCAGAGGTGGTGCATCATCAAGAACTCCATGGAAAACATCTCGGAGGACCGCGCAATTGAAGCATTCAACGGTGGCGTCCGCCGTATAGAGCTCTAGGAGGAGCTAGGCCGCTAGCAGCCCAAAACGATCGACCACCTGATGGAAATCGCGAATCGGTGGGTGTACATAGAAGACTTGGTGAAAAACCGCACCTACTCCGACGACGACGATGACCTCGGGCGTAGACACGGCCGCCGATGCAAACATCGAATGCGCTTCTACGATGATCGTGACGAAGTCAATATTGTCGCAGCCGGCTACGCCGTCAAATGCGACGACAACCGCAACAGCGGATATCGCAGCGGTGGATACCACGACATAGGAAAAACCACACAGGTGTGGCAGCGCCGCACTCGCGAAGAGGCACACGCAACATCTATCGAGGACAAACTATCCGGACCATGCAACGTACACTTCTACATCGACAAGCACGATGGCAATAAGAAATCTAGCCACCTTCTCAAGGACTACCACGAGTTCCTCAAACTCCACGAGGGCCTGGCTCAGATGAATCGCGACGCGATCAACAGGGGCTATGGAGCTGCCCCAGGCGCTGTGGCACATGGAGCACCTCCACCACCGCCCGGACCACCACCACCCGCGACCGCGCCGGTCCAGCATCATGGAGGCAAGACGTACCCACGAGCCGTGGGATAATGGGGATGATCCAAAAAGGGCGTCCCTCAAATCGAGTGCAGAAGGACATCACTCGCCAAGTCAATTTGGCGATAAACTCTCCACACTCCACCACCGAGTACCTTAGTGGAAGCGACTCCTGCATCACCTTCGACAAGCGCGATCACCCGCGTCAAGTTCCTCGTCTAGGCCATTGTCCCCTCGTACTCGAGGCGCAGATCAGGGGCTTCAATATGAGTCGCGTCTTCATGGACGGCGGGAGCAGCATCAACCTCATGTTCGCAAGTACCTTGCGTGGGATGAGAATCCCTTTGACTTGTCTGGAAGATTCAGACACGATGTTTCACGGCATCATCCCAGGGAAGGGCATATATCCCCTGGGCAAAATCAACCTCGACGTCATCTTTGGCACGCCGCAAAACTTTCTGCGAGAGCGCATCGACTTTGAGGTCGTCGACTGGCCCTCACAATACCACTGCATCCTTGGACGTGTTGCGTTCGCAAGGTTCATGGCAGTGCTGCACTACGCCTACCTGCAGATGAAAATGCCAGGTCCAAACGACATCATCACAATCAATGGAAGCTTCGAGAGGTTCGATAGCTGCGACAGGGAATTCAATAGAATCTCCTAGTCCTTCGTCATGGAGGAAGAACTCGCAAGATTGAAGGAATCGACAGACAACAGTCTGCCTCCCCTAAGCAGGCCAAGTTCACCTGACCTGTCCTTTGACTCGTCGGTGCACACAAATAAATTCTAGGTCCACCCAACGGACCCGACCAAGACGACCCTCATCGCCAATAACTTGAGTTCCACATAGGAACTCACGCTCGTCGAATTCCTCCGTGAGCACTGGGAAATCTTCTCCTGGTGTCCAGCGGACATGCCAGGGGTTCCCAGGGAATTCGCCGAGCATTCACTCAACGTAAAACCAGACGCAAGGCCAGTGAAACAGACAATATGGCAACTGTCTGAACCAAGGGCAAAAGCAGTTAGAATGGAGATCAACAGACTCCTCGACGCAAACTTCATACACAAGATCAAGGAAAGCACCAGGCTCGCTAACACAGTGCTGGTGCCTAAAAAAGACACGGATATCCTGCAGATGTGCGTGGACTTCACCTCCTTGAATAAGCAATGCCCAAAGGATCACTTCCCGTTGCCACGAATCGACCAAATCATCGACTCCACCATAGGATGTGAGCGCCTCTGCTTCCTCGATGCCTACTCGGGCTACAATCAGATTCAAATGAAGGAGGAAGACCAGGAAAAACAGCGTTTACAACGCCCTTTGGTGTGTTCTGCTACAACACGATGCCCTTCGGGCTAAAAAACGCAGGAGCCACCTATCAGCAGTGCATGCAAGCTTGCCTCAAGAATCAACTCGGTCGCAATATCCAAGTCTACGTTGACGACATTGTCATCAAAACCAAGGAGGAAGCCTCGTTAATCGATGATCTCCGCGAGACCTTCGCTAACCTCGGCCGCTACCGGATCAAGCTCAATACAGACAAATGCGCCTTCGGCGTACCATCTGGGAAATTACTCGGGTATCTCATCTCTGTGAGAGGAATCGAGGCAAACCCGGAGAAAATAAAGGCCATACTGGCCATGGAGAAGCCAAAGAATGTAAAAGGCGTCCAGCAGCAGGCTGGGCGAATAATGGCGCTCAGTCGATTCATCAGTCGAATGGGTGAAAAGGCACTGCCCTTCTACCAACTTCTCCGCAAAGCTGACAAGTTCGAGTGGACGAACGAGGCGCAAGAAGCATTTGAAGATCTCAAGCGTCTACTATCCATCTCGCCAGTACTGGTGACACCTCGCGAAAAGGAACCACTGCTGCTCTACATCTCCGCCACTAACCAAGTGGTCAGCATGGTTCTTGTGATGGAACGAGACAAAGAAAATAAGGTGCACGGGTCCAGCGCCTAGTATACTACCTCAGCGAGGTGCTTACGCCAACAAAGCAGCGGTACCCGCACTACCAGAAGCTGGCCTATGGCATCTTCATGATAGCCAGGCGACTGCGCCACTACTTACAGTAGCACCCAATCGTGGTGGTAAACAACGCCCCGCTCGGGCATATACTCATTAATCCTGATGCTACCGGATGAGTCGCGCTCTAGGGAATCGAACTGTCTCCATGAGACATCACATACGAGAAGCGCGATGCGATCAAGTTACAAATTCTCCCAGAATTTCTCGTGCACTGTGCGGTGACCCAGCATACCACTGCATGATGTAGTACACTATAGTCGTTGACATAACACCAATGAAACACCGTTCACTAGTATTACATCCCTCGGAGTGGTACAACGGAAACAGAGCAGGTCCAAGACATGACTATAGATTACAACTCGAATCTTTATAAAAGATCCAGAGAACACTCGAGGTTAAAGAGAGAGAAAGAACTTCTTACAAAGAAGAACCAGAAATAATAACTCAGAACTATCTTGCAACTAAGTCTAGTATCTAAACTATTTGGCTTTCCATTGCTGCTATTGCAATGCTCTACAAAAATAGGTTTTATGGCTAGAGAATCTACTCCTATCTAAACCGACACTTTATCTTCACTTCAGCTGATGTATATGTTGACTTCATTGACTTTATTGAAGAACTTGAGTTGTCGATAATGGTTTCTTGAGCAGAAATTGATGTTGACGTCGTCTTCAATGGCTTAAAACCTAGCAAGGGTTAAGAAGGCATGGTTGAGTACGAGCGTACTCAGCAAGTTCACTAAAAAGGAGTGTATGATGCACTATCTCTACAGCCACAGACCATAGGTCGTAGGCAATGCAGGTTTTCGTAAACATTTCTTCAACGGTTGCTTTTATTCTGAAAACTATGTCCGACAGCCTTCATAGGATGACCAGAACCTTCGTGGGGTTCCTTTCCTGCCGCGTTCGTAGCTCCTTCCTAGAACAGGGAGTAACATGTCACACTTATTACACTCTGTAGAGGTGCATCACTTTTCCCATAAGAGAACTTAGCCTTGTTGCACAACCAAGCCACGAGCTTGTCCACACTTCCTTGGTATGGGGCCCAGTCTAAGATCCAAGCCAGTACTTCCCTCTCCGCGACCCCGTATGAGACACGATCCCCCGAGACAACTACCACGGTTACTCTTTGGGTAGCCTCTTGGAGACTCCGTACGCAGCTCTGTCTGGCGGTCACCATCAACTATGGTGAACTCAGACCAAGTCAGAGATGCATAGATAATCTAGACACCAAGATAGAGGGGAACTAAGGGGTCCCACCCATGTGCTGGATTCTCTGGAACTCCACGAGAAATCAACAGCCTCACGATAAGGTCATCCATCCATGAGAAAGGGATAAGATACAGTTGACTTTCCCGTCCCATTCCAAGTCTTATGGTTGACGCGTAATATACGGCGCTAGAATCACTGGCGACATTGGTTGTTAAGTCCTAGATATTATGTTCCTTTACCACTGGAACTGTATCAGTAGATTATTACCATCTGGTAAATAATCCATAATCATATTATTATGAAAATAGTGTTTTCTGACCTTTTTGAAATGCAGGTCATGACAACATTTGAGTTACAAGCATTTGATAGAAAATAATCAAAGGACATGAGCAAGTTGTGAACTTGCCTTTTGTGATTGCAAGATTATGCACTCACGGTCTTCAAGATGATAGAAGATCCAAATTCTGTAAATAGCATCATTGGTCCGGTAAGGACTAATGTTTAAAGAAGCAAGATGCAATTATGCATAAGTAATGTAATGCAGTTTGATAAATGCGAATTCCTAGACTAATCATATTTGATCTAGGGTTCGGAAACTGGGAATGGTTTCTTTAAAATGTGTTTCACTTTTATCTCAGTTTCACACTTGTGCTTCTTATTGAGGATTGTGAGTGTGTGAAACAATATGTAAATACAACAAGTAGCATGTAATACTAAAACACTCAAATGGATCATGGTATCTAAAACATTTCTTAAGTAAGATTATTAATTACTTAGAGCTTTCAAGAAGTTGTTAACGATTACTTTTAATGTTTCTTAAAAGAATAACTTTCAAGGAAAAGGTTACTTTTACAAAGTAAAGGTATGTAAATTTTAACATGCAAAGTATAGAAGTGAATTATAATAATATTCTAAGATCGATACTGTTTACACTTATCGGATAAGATTGAGTTTGAGATGCCTTATAACTTAATTTGGAATAAACAAAAGTTAACTATAAAAATATATTTAGACCTTATATATTGTGTTTATAGTTTGGTGGACCAAGGTTCACTTTGAAACATGAATAGACTTGCGTGTGATATGTTTAAACTATTCTCACGTTTTTAGGGTTATGGTAGGTATGATCAAGAGTGTGAGATCATTCACTCTCAATTTAAGTGAATGATAAGTTTAAATATAATTTGTTATTATGAATATAATTTATCTTGTTAAGGAAATTTAATTTAGATGAATTTAAACAATCTATTAAAGTTTGAAATTATGTTTAAGAATGGTTAAAAGTTAAATAACATTCACTTTTATTATAAGTGAATGATGTTTAAAGTTTACTCAAAATTGTTGGTTTAATTTGGCGTTATAGTTTTAAAAGGTTCTCCTTTAAGTTATTATCTTACCTTTCAAGTTTATCCAAGTTATGACTTTGGAACTAGTACTTGAATATCAGAGAGTTCAGGTTTAGTACCAAATTGTGATTATTTCTTATTTAAGAAATGTTTCTAAAGAACTTATAAAGTGGTATTTATAAAACAGATAGGAATTTATTTACTTTAAAATCTTGAAACCTTATGGGATATTATATTTGGTATTATTTTAATAAACTATATTTATTCTAGATTTTAAGAAAGATTTTTATTTATTTTTAAGTATTAGTCTTATTTTTATAAAATTCCACAAAGGATTAAATGTCCTTGACTATTTGTTCCAAGTTTTATTTGTAAAAATTAACTTGGTATTTTTGTAAAACAGATGATTTATTTTCATATGCAAAAATGATTTTTATTCATTTTTAGGACTTTTCCTTAATTTATGAAATTTCAATTAGGATTTAATAGTGTTAACATTTATTTGCATTTCATCTAACTTAAGTAAGTAGATTCGTATTTTTATGAAGTAGAGATTATTTTTGTGATCATTGTGATATATTATATGTATTTTTTAGGATTTATCTTTATTTTCCTAAAACCTTTTTAGCTCCAAGGGTATAGTTGTGATTAAACATTTTTCCTAAGGTCTTCTTTGTAAAACCCCGGGCCTAGCCCAGCCCGATCTGGCCCAGTAGGTTGGGTTCAACCCTAACCCAAGTGTTGGGTTGGACCAACCCGGTCTCCCTCGACTCTGAGCTCACCCCGCTTCCCTCTCTCACGCGTACTCTCTGTTGACGCCATGGCGACGCCGTCGCCGCTGTGATGCCGGCGACTCCAGCCTTCCCATCAGCCATCATGGTGCGCGACGAGATAGTTGATGCCGCTCTGTAGACTGATCCCGCTCGATTTGTCGCTCGTCTCCTCTCCTGACTAGATCGCCTCCACCCCGACCCCTAGGGTTTGGCGGCCGCCGATGATGTAGTGCTTAGCCGCCCCTGTGGTGCTGTACCGCAGTTCTGGTGGCCCTGTGGTTCCGCAAACGTTGCTCGTTCTATCGTGGCCGCCGTGCTTGCGGCTTGACATGGGATGCAACGCCCTTGGGTGCTCCCCGTGCCGCCGTGTGCGCGCTCATCAGTGATTCAACTTCCTCTTCTAACTACCGCGAGGACCGCAGGTGAGTTCTTCCCTTTTCCCCCTCTTGTTCTCTGTCTTGCCTTGCTGACCTCTATGTGCTTGTTACGTATGAACCCTAATTAGTGTTTCCCACTGTACTAGGGTTCATCCTTCTGTTCTAGGGTTCATCCCTTGGTATTAGGCTTATTTGAGATGATTACCTACGGACTCTAGTTGTGTAGAGTGCACGGTTATGCTGTGAGCTTGGTGTTGACCGTGATTTCTGTCAGTAGACTATGAACTAAATCTTTACTTACTGCCCTCTATTGAATTGATGATGCTATGGTTAGGAGCTAAATTGGGTTTAGCTCACTGGTCCTGATTGATATATATATATATCAATTGAGCTGTGATTGAATTGCTTCAGTATTGAAGCAGTATTGCTGGCTATCTATTCTAGGTATTATGATGAATTGATTAAGATGAATTCCAGTGGTTTACTCTAAAGCTTGCTTCTTATGGTATGCAAATACCATGAATTACTTGTGTCCTAAGCATTGTCCATATGAAAGTGTAATTCTATAAATGTACTTGATTCTTAGGGACAATGCCTAAGAAAATGATATGAATTGGTTTCTTTAAGTGTCTGCTAACTTCTTTGACAAGAGATGATGATTACTGGTTCCTGTGCATAACTAATGATCCACTAGTTTCTGTACTGGTGGATTATAGAATGATGATTGAGAGGCTTTGGTATGGAAACAATGGAATTGGATATCTAATCCATATGTCCTCTAATAATTTCTGATAATAGAATTATAGATGTCAAAGATGATTCCTAATTGTTTTTTAGGAAAATGATTAAGTCTGTTTTTGAGAGGATTCGGCTATGTATCCTGTATGTATGGATTACTTACCAAAGATGGTTATTGTGATACCATCAATTGGTTGGTACACAATATCTGTCTCTTGCTAAGATTTTTGTGAACTTTGTTTTGAATTGGCTTAGCTTGTAATCTTGGAAGGATTTCTATCAGCTATAGAGCTATACTTGATAGATGCCTTAGTCTATGATGCTGGTGTGAGACTTTGCTGGGTAGAAACAAAGATTTTTACCTGCTGCCCCCCTCTTTCAAATATCCCATGATGGATAATTCATAATTATGATTCCTATAGTGTTTAGGAAAATGATTTGCTAGGCTTTTGTAAGGATAGTATGGTGGATCCTTACTGTTTAAGATGAAGTTTTAAGATGTATCATTTCTGGGGTGCTACCATCCATAGGATGTGCCTAGAAATGTTCATTCAAGGATTCTTGTGCACCTAATTAGAAAATTAGAGATGTCTATTCCAGATCAGTGATGCAAAGGCTGAGATCTTGGTGGTAGTTTGCAAAGATTTATTCTTGGCTGTTTAAATTTCTTCAAGGATGAATATACCTCACTTGGGTCTTTTTATGAGAAGATTATAGAACATCACATGTTCTGATGAAATGGATAAGATTAATGATGGTTTGTGTAGACTCACCACACAACTAGCTTGTTGGTGATGTTGTTGTTATGCTTGATTTTGTTGGATTGA
The DNA here is from genome assembly GCA_023614405.1 of Avena insularis. NCBI lineage: Eukaryota > Viridiplantae > Streptophyta > Magnoliopsida > Poales > Poaceae > Avena > Avena insularis. Next base: position 513,220,441 of record CM042690.1, read on the forward strand.
TCTTGGTGACTTGATCACTCCCTGGAGCCTGTTTTGCACACCCCATGTTCTGGTTCTGCTCCTCCTTGCTCCTGTGACCTTGCACTTGTTCTTGCTATCCTCCTACACCACCCCCTCCTTATGTCACCATTCTGTGGTGATCTGATGGTTGATTTGGTTAATATGTGTGAAGAAGATCTGTGATGATCCATCAAGAACATATGTTGTTCTTATGGTTTGGGCTGTGAACATGTTGAGGTGTCGTATGGTGAAATGAAGTGTGTGGTAAGTGACCAACAAAGTGGTACTCTGCTGCTATGGCTGTGTTCTTATCCTCCCTTGTGGATGTCTTGTGTTGACATCACACAAGCATGCAATGACTAAACTGCTGTCAAGTGGGCTCCATAGGGTGCAAGTTTCAACCTTTGAGTCGTGTGCCTATGGATCAGCTTGAGTGAATAGATATTTTCTCAACCTTTGGCTTATTTCTTTGATTTGCTAAATGAGGGTTTTTGCTACTAAGCTAATGATGCACAAGTCTGAAGCATATAATATGATAAGAACAGATATTGTTTGGCCCCCTTTGATTATACTCAGTGATGAGTTAACACTGCATTACAGTGTGAATCTGAGAGTATTCCTAACAACTAATATTCTTTTATTTAGTCCTCATTTTCATTTGTTCTGTTGGTATCAGAGTGAGGACTGAAGACACAGGATGAAGGAATAGTTTAGGACCCATTTTTTAATTATTGATCCTTATTGTATTCTTTGTTCTAGATTCTTTTGTAATTCATTTATTCTTTTATGTATCTATAAACAAAATGTATTATTATTTGTTGAGATAATAAAGTTTGATTTTCTCCCCTTTTGGAGTTTAAGGCTTGTTATTATTTGTACTTATATTTTCGTGTATTCTCATTTATTTATGTAATCTTTCATTTGTCTTGAGATACCTTTATTAGAAAGGGTAATGTATTATATATATTCATATAATACGTACTTTATTATATTATGGCAATTTATTTTACATATTCATCCTAAATTCTATTTGAGTTAAAACGTAACTTCTGAATGTTTAAATTTGAATGGATACCCCCTCAAAAGAAAAGATACAGTGGAGGTCATGTCGAAATCTATCGCACTTGCCCGGATGCTTCCATCAGAGCAAGAGAAATCCCGATCCCTCACTGGCTTCTTTAGTTTTGCGCGAAAATTATCCAGATTTTCTATGCATGAATGCAATGCACACACCTGTGTTCAGCTTATTTCTAAGCTATAATGCTGGGGTCTTACAGACTCTCCCCCTTAAAATATACTTTGTCCCTGAAGTTCGTACTCTCTTGCGTTTCGGAATGAGGAGTTCACTTGTATTGATCACACCATTTCTCAAATTCCTTTGTGATCACAATTGGGAATAGTTGTGGTATCCTGTATCCAGATCTTTTTCCTTCAATCCTCTTCATCCTTGACAATATACATTATCACTTCTACATTTATCATGTGACTTCTTTTACTATAATTTCTTGGATTACGTCCTTACATTACTATTTAGAATTGGTTGTGGATACATTTTGTCCATTCCAACCAGGATTTCCTACTATTTTACACTGGACGTATTTTGGTAGACTCTCCTCCTTCTTAAGGAAAACTTACCAACTATTTCCCCTTTATAACTAGTCCACTAGGTTTAATCTATTATATCTCCTTTGATATTTCATCCGGACATACTCTAGAGAGCACTCTTATACAAATGATTTCTTATAACCTTATAAGAATAAGGCTTAATCTCATCATATTTTTGTACTTTTCCAACCTTTAGTCAGAAAGTTAGACAACAACACTTCAGTGTTTATTGTTTACTCTCCCCCTTGGGGTTTCCTAAAGGTCTCTAATTTGCATGTATAGCATCCATTAACTCGATAGTAAGGATATTGGTCTTTGTCTAGCTTCTATTTAATCTCTATAAGGCTTCACAAAAGAATTTTCGGTACACCCACACAGTTGTGGATCTCCAAAATGAATCTTCCAACACTATTTGTCTTACTCCTAACCTTTTTGATATTTTCATTTTGATAAGCCCGATTTCACGAAGCGTATCGAAAGATGATCTTTAATTGTGTACTTCCTTAGGTCTAACTTAACTTAGGCCAAGGTTTATACTCTTTAGATTACACAAATATGACTAACTTCACTACACTGTTAGGATACTAGCTACGGATACCAGCTGCGGATCCTCCTAGGTATATGGATTACCCTATTGTTTTCGACTTATTACTGGCATTCTCTCTGAATTGTCAGAGATTGAATACCACTTTTTCTCCAAAACTTCTTCTTTTCTCCCTTTCATGTTACTTCCATGATTTTGGGACAACTACTTTATTAGCTTATGAACAACATCACCTATCTTAAGTGAACTTAATTTCATCCTTTATGTTGCTCCACGCCCTTTTCAACACTACTATTCCTTCTTATTGCCAGCTCATAGTAAGTTGGGATTGATCCATCCTTCAAAATAGTGTTAATACACCTTATATTTGGCTTCCTTCTTCATGCAAATCTTCATCTTGAGCTTCGGAACTCGTCACCCCCTTACACGAATTCCCTTTTCTACCTTGGTCTATAACATCAAGTAATAACTTGATGATGCCACATGCATTTGCACATCAAGTCAAACTTCATGCACATATCTAGTCAATCAAGAAGATGCAAGAAAAACCAAGAAATCCAAATGTGGTACATATAACACACATCTTTCCAAGCCCGGAATATAATAGTTGAGTATAATACCTCTGGAATTCAGGCTTAGCTATGTAGTATATGACACCTCCTAGTATAGGTTTACACCGTGATACTTAGCACTTAAGGGTTAAACTACTCTTTGTCTCAATATTTACCCAAATTGCTTAGTTGCAATAGGATAATTTGAGCAAAGTGGTCTCACTTTGGTTCTGACTAACCTCTTACCTTTCTTTCGGGACTACTAAAGACTACCAATTTTCCATTCTATCACAAACTATCCTCACATGATATCTCAAAACTACCAACAAAATTGTAGTTACTACCTTAATCAAGCAACTATTGTAGTATTATAATACCTATGACTTCTATCATAGACCTACATTGTTCTTTACTTATTGTTCTTACAAGATTAGTTATTGAGTACTCGTTCTAATTACGAACTTATCATGGTCTCGGAGCTATTCTCACCACGAACTTGTTAAGATTAACCTAGTCATCATGATTAAAGAGCTAATTTCACCATGACGACTCTTCTTCTTAGCTTACTATTAATGATTCCTAACAAAATTCTACTCCATCACATGGAATTCTCAAGTGAATGCCACATGATTTACTTCCAATTATATGTATACATACTCTGATGGTCTACCTTATGTGGTATAGTAGTATCGACTAGTGATAAGATTCTGCTACTTCACATGGGTTCTAAATATAGACTCCATCACTAATACTACTCCACATGATATCCTAGTCTTAGTCTTAACATTCTTTGATATTTTAACTAACTAAAGATATCTTGGTGGTGTTATACCTATTTAGACTACACTCAAATGATATTTCTCTAGAGAACACATATAACTAATCCTTAAGAAAGATAATAAGAACATCCAACTTAAGTGTGACAAGATTATCCTCAAGTAGATATCCATCACAAGTCTTGGTTTAGATAAGATGGCTTCCTATAGTCACTATCCAACCTACAGATCTTCCTAAAAGGGTTTTAATCCTAAGGTCAAAGCATTTTCTCTGATACCAGCTGCGGTGACCCAACATACCACTGCATGATGTAGTACACTATAGTCATTGACATAACACCAATGAAACACTATTCACTAGTATTACATCCCTCAGAGCGGTACAATAGAAACACAGTAGGTCCAAGACATGACTATAGATTACAACTCGACTCTTTACAAAATATCCAGAGAACACTCAAGGTTAAAGAGAGAGAAAGAACTTCTTACAAAGAAGAACCAGAAATAATAACTCAGAACTATCTAGTAACTAAGTCTAGTATCTAAACTATTTGGCTTGCCATTGCTGCTATTGCAATGCTCTACCGAATAGGTTTTATGGCTAGAGAATCTACTCCTATCTAAACCGACACTTTATCTTCACTTCAGCTGACGTATATGTTGACTTCATTGACTTTATAGAAGAACTTAAGTTGTCGATGATGGTTTCTTGAGAAGAAATTGATGTTTACGTCGTCTTCAATGGCTTACAACCTAGCAAGGGTTAAGAAGGTACGGTTGAGTACGAGCGTACTCAGCAAGTTCACTAAAAAGGAGTGTATGATGCACTATCTCTACAGCCACAGACCATAGGTCGTAGGCAATGCAGGTTTTCCTAAACATTTCTTCAAAGGCTGCTTTTAATCTGAAAACTATGTACGATAGTCTTCATAGGTTGACCGGAACCTTCGTGGGGTTCCTTTCCTGCCGCGTTCGTAGCTCCTTCCCGGAACAGGGAGTAATATGTCACAATTCTTACACTCTACAGTGGTGCGTCACTTTTCCCATAAGAGACCTTAGCCTTGTTGCACAACCAAGATGCGAGCTTGTCCACACTTCCTTGGTATGGGGCCCAGTCTAAGATCCAAGCCAGTACTGCCCTCTCCGCGAGCCCGCATGATACAAGATCCCCCAAGGCAACCACCACAGTTACTCTTTGGGTAGCCTCTCGGATACTCCGTACGCAGCTCTGTCTGGCGGTCACCTTCAACAATGGTGAACTCAGACCTAGTCAGAGATGCACAGATAATCTAGACACCAAGATCGAGGGGAACTAAGGGGTCCTGGATTCTCTGGAACTCCACGAGAAATCAATAGCCTCACGATAAGGTCATCCATCCATGCGAAAGGGAGAAGAGACAGCTGAATTTCCCGTCCCATTCCAAGTCTTATGGTTGACGCATAATATACGGTGCTAGAATCACTGGCGATGTTGGTTGTTAAGTCCTACATATTATGTTCCTTTACCACTGGAACTGTATCAATAGATTATTACCGTTTGGTAAATAATTCATAATCATATTATTATGACAATAGTGTTTTCTGACCTCTTTGAAATGCAGGTGATGACAACATTTGAGTTACAAGCATTTGATAGAAAATAATCAAAGGACATGAGCAAGTTGTGAACTTGCCTTTTGTGATTGCAAGATTATGCACTCATGGTCTTCAAGACAATAGAAGATCCAAATTCTGTAAATAACATCATTGGTCCGGTAAGGACTAAAGTTTAAAGAAGCAAGATGCAATTATCCATAAGTAATGAAATGCAGTTTGATAAACGCGAATTCCTACACTAATCGTATTTGATCTAGGGTTCGGAAACTGGGAATGGTTTCTTTAAAATGTGTTTCACTTTTATCTCAGTTTCACACTTGTGCTTCTTATTAAGGCTTGTGAGAGTGTGTGAAACAATATGTAAATACAACAAGTAGCATGTAATACTAAAACACTCAAATGGATCATGGTATCTAAAACATTTCTTAACTAAGATTATTAATTACTTAGAGCTTTCAAGAAGTGTTTAAGGATTACTTTTAATGTTTCTTAAAAGAATAACTTTCAATGAAAAGGTTACTTTTACAAAGTAAAGGTATTTAAATTTTAACATGCAAAGTATAGAAGTGAAGTATAATAATATTCTAAGATCGATATTGTTTACACTTATTGGATAAGTTTGAGTTTGAGATGCCTTATAACTTAATTTGGAATAAACAAAAGTTAACTATAAAAATATATTTAGACCTCATATATTGTGTTTATAGTTTGGTGGACCAAGGTTAACTTTGAAACATGAATAGACTTGGGTGTGATGTGTTTAAACTATTCTCAGGTTTTTAGGGTTATGGTAGGTATGATCAAGAGTGTGAGACATTCACTCTCAGTTTAAGTGAATGATAAGTTTAAATATAATTTGTTATTATGAATATAATTTATCTTATTAAGGAAATTAAATTTAGATGATTTTAAATAATCTATTAAAGTTTTAAATTACGTTTAAGAATGGTTAAAAGTTAAATAACATTCACTTTTATTATAAGTGAATGATGCTTAAAGTTTACTCAAAATTGTTGGTTTAATTTGGAGATATAGTTTTAAAAGGTTCTTCTTTAAGTTATTATCTTACCTTTCAAGATTATCCAAGTTATTACTTTGGAACTAGTACTTGAATATCAGAGAGTTTAGGTTTAGTACCAAATTGTGATTATTTCTTATTTAAGATATGTTTCTAAAGAACTTATAAAGTCGTATTTATAAAATAGATAGGAATTTATTTACTTTAAAATCTTGAAAACTTATGGGATATTATATTTGGTATTATTCTAATAAACTATATTTATTCTAGATCTTAAGAATAATTTTTATTTATTTTTATGTATTAGTCTTATTTTTATAAAATTCCACAAAGGATTAAATGTCCTTGACTATTTGTTCCATGTTTTATTTGTAAAAATTAAGTTGGTATTTTTGTAAAATAGTTGATTTATTTTCATATGCAAAAATGATTTTTATTCATTTTTAGGACTTTTCCTTAATTTATGAAATTTCAATTAGGATTTAATAGTGTTAACATTTATTTGCATTTCATCTAACTTAAGTAAGTAGATTCGTATTTTTATGAAGTAGAGATTATTTTTGTGATCATTGTGATGTATTTTTAAGGATTTTTCTTTATTTTCCTAAAACCTTTTTAGCTCCAAGGGTATATGTTATTAAACATTTTTACTAAGGTCTTCTTTGTAAAACCTTGGGCCTAGCCTAGCCTGATCCATCCCACTAGATTGGGTTCAACCCCAACCCAAGTGTTGGGTTGGACCAACCCGGTCTCCCTCGACCCCGATCTCACCTCGCTTCCCTCTCTCACGCATACTCTCTAGTGACGCCATGGCGACAACGTCACCGCTATGATGTCGGCGGCTCCAGCCTCCCCGTCTGCAGCCATGGTGCATGACGAGACAGTCGATGCCGCTCCATCGACTGATCCCGTTTGATTTGTTGCTCGTCTCCTCTCCTGACTAGACCGCCTCCACCACGACCGCTAGGGTTTGGTGGTCGCCGGTGATGTAGTGCTTCGCCACCCCTGTGGTGTTGTACCGCAGTTCTGGTGGCCCTGTGGTTCCGCAAGCGTTGCTCGTGCTGCCATGACCGCCATGCTTGCTGCTTGGCGCGGGTTCCAGTGGCCTCGGGTGCTCCCCGTGCCACCGTGTGCGCGCTCGTCGGCGATTCTGCTTCCTCTTCTAACTACCGCGAGGACCACGGGTGAGTTCTTCCCTTTCCCCATCTTGTTCTCTGTCTTATCTTGCTGACCTCTATGTGCTTGTTACGTTTGAACCCTAATTGTTGTTGCCCACTGTACTAGGGTTCCTCCTTCTGTGCTAGGGTTCATCCCTTGGTACTAGGCTTATTTGCGATGATTACCTATGGACTCTAGTTGTGTAGAGTGCATAGTTATGCTGTGAGATTGGTGTTGACAGTGATTTCTGTCAGTAGATTATGAACTGAATCTTTACTTACTGGCCTGTATTGAATTGATGATGCTATGGTTAGGAGCTAAATTGGGATTAGCTCACTGGTCCTAATTGATATATATATATATATATCAATTGAGTTGTGATTGAATTGCTTCAGTATTGAAGCAGTATTGTTGGCTATCTATTCTAGTTATTATGATGAATTGATTAAGATGAATTCCAGTGGTTTACTCTAAAGCTTGCTTCTTATGGTATGCAAATACCATGAATTACTTGTGTCCTAAGCATTGTCGATAAGACAATGTAATTCTATATATGTAATTGATTCTTAGGGACAATGCCTAAGAAAGGTATATGAATTGGTTTCTTTAATTGTCTGCTAACTTCTTTGACAAGAGATGATGATCACTGGTTCCTGTGCATAACTAATGATCCACTAGTTTCTGTACTGGTGGATTATAGAATGATGATTGATAGGCTTTCGTATGGATGCATTGGAATTGGATATTAATCCATTTGTCCTCTGATAATTTCTTATAATAGAATGTATAGATGTCAAGATGATTCCTAATTGTTTTTTTAGGAAAATGATTAAGTCTATTTTTGAGAGGATTAGGCTATGTAGCCTGTATGTATGTATTACTTACCAGACATGGTTATTGTGATACCATCAATTGGTTGGTACACAATATTTGTCTCTTGCTAAGATTTTTATGAACTTTGTTTTGAATTGGCTTAGCTTGTAATCTTGGAAGGATTTCTATCAGCTATAGAGCTATACTTGATAGATCCCTTAGTCTATGATGCTGGTCTGAGACTTTGCTGGGTAGAAACAAATATTTTTACCTACTGCCCCCCTCTTTCAAATATCCCATGATGGATAATTCATAATTATGATTCCTATAGTGTTTAGGAAAATGATTTGCTAGGCTTTTGTAAGGATAGTATTGTGGATCCTTACTGTTTAAGATGAAGTTTTAAGATGTATCATTTATGAGGTGCTACCATCCATATGATGTGCCCAGAAATGTTCATTCAAAGATTTCTGTGCACCTAATTAGAAAACTAGAGATGTCTATTCCAGATCAGTGATGCAAAGGCTGAGATCTTGGTGGTAGTTTGCAAAGATTTATTCTTGGCTATTTAAATTTCTTCAAGGATGAATATACACCTCACTTGGGTGTTTTTCTAAGAAGATTATAGAACATCACGTGTTCTGATGAAATGGATAAGATCAATGATGGTTTGTATAGACTCACCACACAACTAGCTTGTTGCTGATGTTGTGGTTATGCTTGATTTTGCTGGCTTGATCTTGGTGACTTGATCACACCCTGGAGCCTGTTTTGCACACTCCATGTTCTGGTTCTGCTCCTCCTTGCTCCTGTGACCTTGCACTTGTTCTTGTGGTTTGGGCTGTCAACATGTTGAGGTGCCGTATGGTGAAATTAAGTGTGTGGTAAGTGACCAACAAAGTGGTACTCTGTTGCTATGGCTGTGTTCTTATCCTCCCTTGTGGATGTCTTGTATTGACAGCACACACACATACAATGACTAAGCTGCTGTCAAGTGGGCTCCATAGGGTGCAAGTTTCAACCTTTGACTCATGTGCCTGTGGATCAGCTTGAGTGAACAAATAGTTTCTCAACCTTTGGCTTATTTCTTTGATTTGCTAAATGAGGGTTTTTGCTACTAAGATAATGATGCACAAGTCTGAAGCATATAATATGATAAGAACAGATATTGTTTGGCCCCCTTTGATTATACTCAGTGATGAGTTAACACTACATTATAGTGTGAATCTTAGAGTATTCCTAACAACTAATATTCTTTTATTTAGTCCTCATTTTCATTTGTTTTGTAGGAATCAGAGTGAGGAATGAAGACATAGGATGAAGGAATAGTTTAGGACCCCTTTTTTTATTATTGATCCCTATTGTAATCTTTATTCTAGATTCTTTTGTAATTCATTTATTCTTTTATGTATCTATAAACACAAAGTATTATTATTTGTTGAGATAATAAAGTTTGATTTTCTCCCCTTTTGGAGTTTAAGGCTTGTTATTATTTGTACTTATATGTTCGTGTATTCTTATTTATTAATTAATCTTTCATTTGTCTTGAGATACCTTTATTATAAAGGGTAATGTATTAAATATATTCATATAAGATGTACTTTATTTTATTATGGCAATTTATTTTCCATATTCATCTCAAATTCTATTTGAGTTCAAACATAGGTTTTGAATGTTTAAATTTGAATGGATATCCCCTCAAAAGAAAAGATACAGTGAAGGTCATGTCGAAATCTATCGCACTTGCCCGGATGCTTCCATCAGAGCAAGAGAGATCCAGATCCCTCACTGGCTTCTTTAGTTTTGCGCGAAAATTATCCGGATTTTCTATGCATGAATGCAATGCACACACCTGTGTTCAACTTATTTCTAAGCTCTAATGCTGGGGTGTTACACACTGGATGGAGAACCAGCTCCCCGACAAGCCAGATATGTCCTATCTTTGGACAATGCACTTCGATGGACCCAAGCGAAAGGACAGAACTGGCGCAAGCGTCATATTGACATCGCCTCAAGGAGACAAGATGAAATACATTCTGCAAATGCAGTTCACTACCTCCAATAATGAAGCCGAGTACGAAGCCTTAATCCATGGGATGTGGATGGCGAAAGCCTGCGGTGCCAAGAGGCTCATCATCTACGGCGACTCCAAACTGGTGGTGAACCAAACGATGCACGAGTGCGACACACTGAGCGACAACATGATCGCCTATCACGACCTCTACAACACACTCGAAGGGGACTTTGACGGCTGCGAGCTACGACATGTGGGTCGCGCAAGCAACGAGGAGGCGGATCTACTCGCCAACATTGGCTCTACCTGCGCGCCCATACCACCTGAGGTATTCCTTGAGCGTATCTGTGAGTGATCCATCAAGCCCAAAGCAAGCACGCCAACGGAGTCAGGGCCTATGCCACCCAACGAGCCAATGGCACTCGACGACATGGAGCTCGATACAGGACTCGAAGGGCCAATGGGCATCATGATGATTGAGCCATCTTGGACACAACCCTACATCACATATCTACTCAGTAAGAGGCTCCCAGATGACTCGACTGATGCGTGACAGATCGCCCAATGATCTAAGGCATTCGCCCTCATCAACGGCGAAATGCACAAGCACATCATCCCATGAGTACTTCAATGGTGCGTCTCCAACGGGGACGGAATGGCCGTCCTCCTTGACATACATGAAGGCACTTGCGGACATCATGTTGGCAGTCGTGCCCTCATCACCAAAGCTCTACGAGCTGGATTCTACTGGCCCACGGCCATGCGTGATGCCAAGGACATCGTCCAGCACTGCAACGCTTGCCAGCGATCCGCGGACAAACCACATGCACCTGGCGTAGAACTCAGGCCAGTACCATTGGCTTGGCCCTTCGTGCATTTGGGACTCGACATGGTCGACAAGCTCCCAAAGTCCTCACAAGGAGGATACATCCACCTCTTAGTCGCGGTCGACAAATTAACCAAGTGGATCCAGACCATGCCAGTGACGAATCAATCAGGAGCCAGCGCCGTCAAGTTCTTCAAGTCCATTGTCTACCGCTTTAGGGTGCCACATAGCATCATCACGGACCATGGGACAAACTGCACCTCCAAGGAGTTCCAGGAGTTCTATGAAAGCCTGGGAATCAGCATAAGTTACACCTCGGTGGCTCACCCGCAGACCAACGGTCAAGTTGAAAAGGCCAACAGCCTCGTGTGCGGTGGAATCAAGAAGCGACTCCTTCGGCCACTCGAACAAGCCGCTAGATGCTACCCAGACGAGCTGCAATCCGTACTTTGGAGCCTGCGCACAACTCCCAATAGCGCCACAGGCTACACTCTGTTCTTCATGGTGCACGGTGCTGAGGCGGTGCTACCCACAGAAGTACGCTACAAAGCTCCGTGAGTGGTCGCTTACAGCGATCAGGAGTCAACTCTTGCACTCGAAGACTCCGTCGACCTCCTTGACGAGGCATGGGAAATCGCAGCGGAGAGATCAACGATCTACCAGCAGAGCCTCCACAACTACCACAGCAGAAGGCTACACCCCAGATCCTTTGTCGAAGGAGACCTAGTCCTGCGACTGAAGCAACAAGGGCATCTCAAGCTTGAGTCCCGTTGGGAAGGACCTTACGTGATTACAGAAGTAATCCCAGGTGGCGCCTATCGCCTTAATGATTTTGAGATTGGAGTCGCATACTCCAACCCCTGGAACATCGCGCAGCTGCGTCGCTTCTACCCCTAGTCGTTTTTACATTACAAATAAGGCTATTCAGCCAGGCTACTTAGCCACACATTGTACCTCGTACTATTCTACGAATAAATAAAGCTAAGTGCCCCAAAGCTCTGTGTTTTCCTTATTTTCTTGCATTTTCATCACTCGAGGGCTGCGCCACCCTTTACACTTTCTTGTTCTACGAACAAATCGCAGTATCCTAAGTAGCTGATGCATTACCAATCGAACCCTTGATAAACACTAACCCAGTTGCAATGCACCTGACAGGTTCGCAAGGTGCTGAGATAAACAAAGCTCAAGCTAACAAAAAGGAACTTTAGAGTACAATACACTCGAAAAGTACATAAGCTAGCAAGATCTTCACATATAAATGGGTACTTTATACACCCAACACAATCATACGAACTTTTCAACACTCATACATCCTGTGCAAGATATAAACTACGCTACTACTGTAGAAGATGAACATTTGTCTGCTCTTCAAACAAGTCGACGATGTCTTCTGCTTGCTGATCAACCGCCTAGTAGTTCGACACCATGTTCTAGGTCATCTTTTCTGGTGGCGGCGGAGGTCCAGCAGCAACGGATGTCATGTCCACATCTGGCCGATGCAGTCGCACCATCGACAAGGAAGCTTTCGCACCAGCGACCAATTGCTAGCAAACGCACTCACGCACCACGCTTAAATCTTGAAACTTCGCCAAAAGAGCCAACAGGCTTGAAGGGACAGCGTCCAGCGAAAACATCATTTGATAAATATGCCTAAGACAAGAATGCACCTTCTTAAAATGATGAAGCACTCGAGAAGGACGATCCTGCAGGGTCGCAAGCGTGATCGCATGGTCATGGTGCACCCAAAAGTACCCACTCGCCTGCAGCTGCTCCTGGGTCAGGTTGTTCATTCGAATGGGCACCCAGTCCTTCTCATCCTGTGGATAACGAGCTCTAACAACTACACCAAGAAAGTGGCAAAGTGTGAAGACAAGGCATCGCCGCGACTGACTAAAAAGAAAAGATGAGAAGGCAGAAAGCTAACATTTGAACTGCTCATTCAACTGCGCCATTTCCTCCAAGAGGTACTTCTCACGGGCGGTGGCCTTCTCCGCCTTCGACTTACACACATCTACACTACCACGGATGATGAGCAACTCACGCTCTAATTGTTTAATGCGATCGTGCAGTTGCGAAAGCAACGACAATTCCTCCACCTTTGAACGCGGTTGCGCCGAGTTTCATCGGTGGGAGGATAATCATGAGGACTACTCGAAGGACCACTCGAAGGCAGATGAGACTCATCAGACATTGATAAACAAAGACTGCAGTCAAACTTGATAAATTGTCAAGGGAACACCCCCCACAAAAGCACGGTTCAATCAAAAGGCTAATCTACAGCTATTACACATGAAGACTAAGGAGCATTTTGCTTCTTCGACTTCGACTTCAGCTTCGAGGGCTTCATCACATCCGTGGCAGTCTCTGACACCACGGACTTGCTGGTGGTAGCACCAAATGTCGTGGTCTTCGCCGCCTTTGCTCACCGCCGCTCCTTAGAGTACTTGGTGACTGTCTCGATAAGTTGAGGACCATATTTAGCGCAGCTACCAGCGAAGGGAGCAAACACTACCTGCTAGCCTCCGGCGTTGACAGGCATTGCCTCGGAGATAGCGGTGGGATCCAATTCCTCGCCATGAGCTTGCACCATCACGAGTGCCATGGTGCCACCGACGGACCGCTGAGAGTTCCTGAATTCCGCGGGAATACCTCCAGCGAGGGATTCCACCAGGTCATCAAGGTTGTCGATCAGCCTGACCTTGGGAGTTAGATCGTCACGGATGCGACTGAGCACATCCTTGGCCTTCCCCGGCATCTCCTGGACAGAAATACTGCGATCCTCGACTGCAGCAATGGTGTCAGCCAACGCATCCGCACGACGCATGGACTAGGCGTCAAAGCTCAGGCTGCCAGCATCTGCATACACAAGGTGTTAGCACAGCAACATGACATCAAACAAGGATCAACGCAAATAAAAAACTGAAGATTACCTGAGAGGGCCTTGGCAATCGAGAAATTTTTTTCTTCGAACAACTTCTCCCTTTCAGCATTGGAAGAGCGTAAATCCTCTTCGCGCTTTCGCGACTCCTCTAGGGTTGCGACTGCTTCGTCGCAATTCTTTGCCGCTGTGGCAAGCCCCTTCTCGAAGGACGCAACACGATGAAGAAGCTCATTGTGATCACCTACAAAGGACCAGGCATAACAAAGTTGAGCCGACAAATTTCCATGAAGACAAAGACAAAATCCAAAAGCCAACCTTCGACTGCGCGGTGGCGATTGTCCAGTAGGGGTGCTGTCGACCCATAGCAAGAACTTGCTCTGCGAGCTGTGCAGCTTCCTTCACAATGAGCTACACCAAAGGAGAACGAATACTCAACGACAACACAAAGTATAAAATCGACTGCCAAAACAGCAAAAAGAACACTTACATGCTCATCCAGGGACTCCGAAGATGACTGTCACGCAGTTGTCCGGGCAACCATCTGGTGCTCCCCAGCATGCGGAGAACTCGAAGAATTGTGACAGGAGTAGGCCACCATTGGAGGATAAGGAGACCGTTCGGCCACCTCCTTGGCCTTGGAGTCTGCGACTCCGGACTCTTTCACAAATTGGACATCGTCAGAAGACGACGATGCCATGGTACGCACAGGCACAGCGGGGATTGGCTACTCTACAGCAGCAGAGGGACCTTCCGGCATCGTCGGCGAAGAAGCGTCAGAATCCTTGCTGTGGGACTGCTTGCGAGTGTCGTGGCCCTTGGACTTGGGGGCTCCCTCCTCTTCTTCAATTGGGACAGTCGATTCCGACTCGTCCTCTTCTTCCGCTTCGCCAGGAATAGTCCCTTCGGGCTGAGGAGGCAAACTGGCGGCCATGCTCCAGTCCTGCAATCAAAAGATACATCATTATATATCAAGTACTTTATGGCACTCGACAAAGAAAACTACTTCACAGTACAGTTCTACCTTAGGAGGAGGGTTAGAGGCGTCGAAAGGAGGCATGACTGGTTCGCCTAGGAGAACCTCCTTGGCAGTGTACTTGGTCACCAATCGCAACCTCCTGTCTACCTCACCCATAGAAATGCCTTCCGCAGATATGCGAGTGACATCGCTCGCTCCAGCCCAGCAATATATTGGGTGGACTCTGGCCTACAGAGGCTGAATGTGGCAGCACAACCATGTGCGAATGAGAGCGGCGCCACCCTCTTCTTTGCTTATGCGGCCTTCAAAGTCGTAGATGCGCTGATACAGCACCTCTGTTTCCTCGGACTCGCCAGGCATCACGACGTTCTTCTAGGAACGCCTCCTCTTGCAAGCTGCCATGGGGTCGAAGGGAACGAGTCTGTAGTGCTGTCCATCGGCCTTCTGGTCATGGATGTAGAACCACTTGTCTCTCCACCCTTGGACAGATGCGGTGAGCTTGATGTCGAAGTAGACGATCGAGGAGTCGGCTTGGATTATAGCAGACCACCGAAACCCATTACCGATCGGCCTGCCACGTCAGAGAGACAGATGAACTGCATCGACCGACGCTTTGAGTTTAAAAAGCCTCTTGAAGAGGCCAAAGTGTGGCTCGATTCCGATCCAACACACGCAAAGTGTGATAAAGCAAGAGATGTGGAGAATGAAATTTGGGGACAGCTGGTGTAGCTTGATACGTTGCAAACGTATCTTTAATTTTTGATGTTCCATGCTTCTTTTATATCTACTTTCTTATGTTTTGTCCACACTTTGGAGTACTTTTACACATTTTCTGGAACTAACCTATTAACAAGATGTCATAGTGCCAGTTGCCTGTTTTCTTCTGTTTTTGGTTCCAGAAAAGCCAGAAAATGAATATTCTTGAAATTGGACCGGACAAAAGCCAAAGTCATTATTTTACCGGAAGACTGACGGAGCCAGAAGATGAGACGGAGAGGGGCCATGGGCTGGCCACACCATGTGGTGGCGTTAAAGAAAAGTACTTCTTGGGAGATAACCCAATAGTTTTCTTGAGTCTTCGAAGTTATTACCTCTGTAATAACCTCTCCTTATCCTTTATGTTTGATTTTTGTGCCAAGAATAACCTCTAATGAGAGAGAAGTAAGACTTGGGAAATTTGTTGTCCTGAAACAGATTTTTGTGCTTCGTTGTAAAAATTCATGAAAAATCTCTATATGTCGGTTTCGGCTGTAATGTTTTATGCTTCTGCCCTAGGTTGTTATCCAACTTTCGTTAGTTCAACACTATTCAATTTGACTAACAGAAGGTCTTCGAAAAAATCGGTTTTCACCTGCTAGTCTGTTTTGACAGATTTCTGCCATTATTTGCATTTGCCTCTTTATCAATTTGTTTTTGGGTTCTTTTTGGTGAATTGAGATTTTTGAGGGAATTGCTACAGTATCTTGTGTTTTTAATGAAAGTTTTGCTGTTTCAAAACTAAACCCCAAAGGTTTATTATCTTTTGAATGCACTAATGTTGCTAATGAAGATTGTGTGAAGGAAATTTTCAAGTGTAGGGAAGACTAATGTGATAAGATGAAGAATGGAAAAATCTCAAGCTTGGGGATGCCACCCGTGGCACGCCAAGAAATATTCAAGAAGTACAGGCATCCCCTTCTTCATCAATAAAAATCTCAGGTCTTTGTAGACACTTCGTTTTTATTGTTTCATGAATTATTGTGTTGTTCTTGGAGAGTCTTTGTTTTTGCTTTTAGTTTTCTTTTGTTTAGTTTGCTTGAATAAGTTGGTTGGATCCCAACACTTCTTTTGGAGAGAGACACACTCTGCTTTCATTGTTTAGAACACTCTAGTTTTCATTCTTATTGTTTTGTGAGTGTTCTCTTTTGCTAGCACTGTGTTTAGCCTTAGTTTTCTTGTGCTTTCAGCTTAGAACTTTTTAGTTCTTCTTTTTGGATTTGTGAGACAAGCTCACTGATCTTTATTTATTATTATCTTTGTGAGTTCTTTCAAATAAGTCGATTGGTGTTGGAAGAGAGTAGAAAGCTTCATGCTTTAGTGGTACAAAAGGGAGCTTGTTTTGACTGTGACTTACACTTTATCATGTCATGCTTGGTATTGTTTTGGTTTTATGCTTAGTGATTTTTGCTGTAGCATGACATGTTATAAACAATTGAGATTGCTTAATGTGCCTTGAAAGAATCATGCGTTGTTTTAGCATATTAAAAGCATAATATTGTGGTATTCTCCTTTAAATGCTTTATTTGGGTTGACTTGGCGCATGCTCACACCATGTTAAGACTACACGAACTCACCATAGCCTCTATGATCAGTTAGTTTTCGACTTGTAATATCACTTTATGCTTTAATTAACAATGTTTTGTCAGTTTGCATGATTATGGCCATTATTGCTCTCTTAGTTGGTCGCTCCCAGTTTTTTGCTAGCCTCAGTACCAAGTATGAGTTAAACTCATGCATCCAACTCCAAACAAAACCAACTTATTCCAAAGAGTCCACCATACCTACCTATTAGCATTTGTTATTTCAAGTATATTCATGTTTTTATCTACCTTCCGAATTAAACTTGTTATGTGAAAATTAGTGATTAAAGCTCTCACGAACTTGATGGCACACTTTACTTTTCTTGCCCCTAATAAACTTGAACCATTGTGTCATCTTTGTTGTATATGCTTGCACTTATACGTTGGGGATTAGCAAAACCATGCTGTCATGGGGAATGCTTTCAACATTGCAATTGTACATTGTACCTAGTTGATATCATGCTCTTTTGTTTATGGATGTCGTCGGTGTGAAATGAAAGGGGAGATTGTAAGTCCATGGAGTTATGTATGTGTGTTAGAGAAACTCCTGGTCCGCTGGTCTAATCCATGCCTAATCATGGTGGAAACCTGCAGCGTAACCATAATGAGCAATCTATGAAGAATTCTTCTTATAAAAAAAGAGATAGAGATTGAGAAAAAAGAGACAAAAAAAGAAATGAGAAAAGAGGAAAGAGAGAAAAAAGCACCATTTTCCCATGGTAAATAAGAAGATTGCTGAGATGCTCATTGTCTGCTTGCCTTGTCATTTTGATATGGGGATTCTTCTGTATCATCGGGCAAGGGGTACCCCGTTGGCTGTTCTCTATGATACACATGTACTTACTATGACAAGAACTTACCGGTAACTAAACTTGAGTAGCATGAGGAGCGGCCCTCGTATTCAAAGGACATGAGATTTCCAACTTATACTTTGTCAAGCATATACACCATAGTTTTTTCACTTTAACCTTAATCACTTCAAGATGCTTATGATAGGGGAAATGAGAGCTGAAAGCTAATAAGTACCATAATTTTTGGAAGCTCTTTATGAAACTTGAATCCCTGCTTCCTTCTATGAAGGCATTTCTTTTACTTTTATGTTGAGTCTCCATCTTCTATCTTTATGCACCTATTGAGAGAGCATAGTGGCCATTCTTAGTTTAATGTGCATTGTCCCAAACCTTATTGATTGATTCATCACTTTGATATTGCTTGTTCTTAAACTATTTGTATCTAGTCACCCTGATGAACTTTGAAGGTGTCCTATGCATTTATGTTTTGCTACACTATGACGGACAAGCTGAATGCCACTATGCAATGTTTTCTATATGTGAAATAAAAAAACGTCTTTCAATGCATTGTTATTCATGATCTTTGTTTGTATCCTTTCATGTTGCATGCATAGTTACTATGTCTTATTGTTATAACTTCATCTTTCATGCTCATGTTTAGAGTACTTTCATCCCATCTTTCAATGCTTGCAAATGGTTTGATCTTGATTGTGATGGTGCATGTCACCTCAAAAATTATTCTTTTTATCACTTACTACTCGAGGACGAGCAGGAGTTAAACTTGGGGATGTTGATATATTGCAAACGTATCTATAATTTTTGATGTTCCATGCTTGTTTTATATCTACTTTCTTATGTTTTGTCCATACTTTGGAGTACTTTTACACATTTTCTGGAACTAACGTATTAACAAGATGCCACAGTGCCAGTTGCATGTTTTCTTCTATTTTTGGTTCCAGACAAGCCAGAAAATGAATATTCTTGGAATTGGACCAGACAAAAGCCAAAGTCGATATTTTACCGGAAGACTCATGGAGCCAGAAGACGAGACGGAGAGGGGCTAGCGGCTGGCCACACCATGTGGTGGCGCGGGTCCCCCTAGCCACGCAACCAGGTGGTGTGGGCCCTTGGTCCACCCTATGACATCTCCCCTTCGCCTGTAAGAAGCCTCCGATGCAGAAACCCTAAATAATCCAGCCTCTAGCCACAAAAATTTCCGCAGCACCGCCACCGAAGGGGAGATTCGGGGGACAGAAAGTCTTTGTTCCGGCACCCTGCCGGGACGGGGAAGTGCCCCCATAGCCATCTCCATCGATCTCCACCACCATCTCCATCACCGTTGCTGTTTCCCATGATGATGAGGGAGTAGTTCTTCCTCGAGGCTGAGGGTTCTACCGGTAGCTATGTGTTTATCTCTCCCTCTATGTGTGATCTTATGAGATCATGAGCTTTGTAATCAAGTAGATCTACTTTGCTACTCAAGTTCTTTAATAGATCTCTGCTCTCCCCATCTGTGTGAAAGTGACAGCGTGCACACCATGGTGGCACTTAGGCTAGAGATTACAAATACTTGTTATGAGTTATATTTGGAGTTGGATGTCTCTATGAAATTGTGGTGTTTGTTGGAACCATCTAGAGCTCAAGGTGACAGTGTGGGGTTATCTAGATGGGGAAAGCGGACTTTGAGGTGTGCTATTATAGCCCTACCATGGATTAGAGTGTTGCGGTGACCGATCATACCACTGCATGTGTAGTACACTATAGTCGTTGATATGACACTCACAGAACATCATTCCGTAAATATCACACCCCTCAGAGTGGTACAACAGAAACATTGCGGGTCCACATTACAAACATACACACTTTATTATTACAAACCGAGAGTTCTCACACTTCAAATATTATGAAAGTACAAACCATACTTAAGTAGTTTCAGTGGAAGATATTAAAAACTAAACTCATACTCCGAATTGAGCTCAACAACTTATTCTATATAGTTCCTGCTGCTCGGCTCAATTGGTTTACTAATAACTAAGGCAACTACTTGGACTTGTTGCCCTCCACTCCATAGCGTATCTCGTAGTCCACCCCTTCAACTCCTTTGGACATGTTGGGTTCTTCGTAGCAGACGTCCTCTTTCCCATCAACTACCGAGCAAGTTCATTATATGCAAGGTGGGAAGTTTGATGCTCTATCTACCACCTCGGATGATACGCCCTTGGTACTATGCATTTTTCGTAAAGATTTCTTCAAAGATTGATTTTAATTATCAAAAACTATGTCCATCAGCCTTCACAGGTTGACCAGAACTTCATGGAGTTCCTTTCCTGCCGCATTCGTAGCTCCTTCCCAGAACAGGGAGTAACATGTCACAATTCTTACACTCTACAGAGGTGCGTTGCTTTACCCATGAGAGACCAACTCCTTGTTGCACAACCGGGCGTACTTTCCCATCCACAATTCCATGATGTGGGGCCTAGTAGGTGCTCCAAACCAATCACTGCCCTCTCCGCGACCCCATATGTCTGCACGATCCTCCGGGGCTGACTACACCTTCGTTAAGCCTCCAACTAGGGCAAGCTATAACCCTGGTGAGTTCCCGAAGACTCTATGAAGTGGTGATGCCCCTGGTAAGCTCCCTAAAAGGCCTGACTATACCTTCGGCAGCCACTCATAAATAATCTGGACACTAAAATCGTGGGGCCTAAGGGTGCTCATCCATATGTTGGATCCATACAAGGAATCCCAACGTCACGATAAGGTCATCTTGCCTCCATATGAAAGGAAGAAGATACAGCTGACCTTTCTATCCCATTCCAAATCTCATGGTTAACGCGTATTATACGGCGCTAGAATCACTAATGTCATGGGTTGTTAAGCCTATGTTACTTACGCAATTGGAACCATAAATTCCGTTGCTCATCTTTATCATCACTTAGGATGATGCTACATTTTATTTATTAGAGAATATATCATTTTCTTTCTCCAGATCATAGATGATAACACACAATTTCAATATCTTTGATAAAGACTCTTCAAAGGACATGAGCAAGTTATGAACTTGCCTTGTGACTGCAAGGTAGTGAAGTCGTATGCTTCCACCTGACCTTGAGCTCCGGTTTCTACAAAGAACCATTATTGCCCGATAAGGATAATATTTAAAGAAGCAATATGCAATGCATAGTAATGTCATGCAATGATTTATTATTTGCTTCCTTGCATATTTTACCCTTTTAGTAAAAGCTTACTATTTTATTTAATTGATAAAAGATAAATATCATTCTATGAATTTATTTCATTTAAATATGTTATGAAATGCCTTTAAGGAAAATATCTTATTTTCCTCACTCCAAATTCACTTTGCAAAAATACAAATTAGTATTTTTCTACAATAGTATATTCATTTAGGATCTTAAAAGTGAATTTTATTCAATTTTAGGTGTTTCCCATATTTTTGTAAAAATTCAAAAGTAATTAGTATCCTATTATTATTAACCCTAATTTTAATTGCCAAAATACTATTCATTATTTTTATTCAATAGAAAATATTTTTGTGAATTTATAGATATATTATTTGTATTTTTAGGATTTTTATTTATTTATCTAGTGTTATTTTTTATCTCAGGGGTAAATTTGTAATTACTTTCTTTTTAAATAATCCTATTAGGATACGGGCCTGGCCCACTGGGCTGTCCCGGCCCAACTTAACTTGGCCCACCTGGCCTGGTTACACTCACCCGAGTGGTACTCGGCTGCCCACAGGCCTAGTAACCACCTCGCACGCTCACTCTTCCCCCCTCTCTCACTCTCTCGCGCACACGACCATCTCCTCCGTCTGTCGCTGCCGCCGCGCACGATTCCAGCTGAATCTGGGCACTGTTTCCACTGCCACGGTGCAGGGTGACTCAGTCGATGACGCTGCGTCATCTTGTCCAAGCAGATCCATAGTTGGTGCTTTCTCCTAGCCGTGATGACCTCTGCCGTAGGCTAGGGTTAGGGTTTGCCGTCCTGGAGCATCGGCGATGGTGCGCTGGTTCTTCACTGTGTTCACCGCTCTTCTCCGGTGGATCTAATCACGAGGTTGGTGCGGGTTGCAGTGCCCCTTCGGGGTGCTCCCCGTGTCGTCGTTCCTGCTTCGCCGCTGGTCAGCCTCTGGTTCCTCTTCGATTCTTTTTGTGAGGCCCTTGAGTAAGATTGGCTACTCCTCTTCTGTGCTCCACTCTACCTTGCTCAATACCGTCTGTGTACCTCTAGTGGTAAATCCCTAATGAATTTTTTGATTCGTTTAGGGTTCATCCCTCTGGCCTGAGCATGATAATTCTAATAAGACTGATTGTAGTGGTTATATTGTCCTAGATGTTTACCCCCTTATGCTAGTGATGTGAATTTCACTATGGTTTCATGAGCCTAGTTCTAACAGTGGTTCTGTCAGTAATGTGCAGTGGATCTTTATACAGTGATTTATGTTGATCTCTTACATTGGAGTGAAAAAGGTACTCCTATGCTTCCCTGGTTATAGAAATGCAACCATGATTATGATTCTTGAATATTTGTTTCAAGAAAATGATTAGTTCTCTTTTTGTAAGCTAACTAATCAAATATCAGTAAAACATTGGCTTGGTTTTAGATGTGACATTTGTGACATCTTCTTTAGAATGGTACACAAATGCATGTACTTATATTGCCTAAATCTTCATGTCCTCAAGTTTGGCTAGTTAAGTGACTGAGAAGCTTCTGCTTGCTTTATTATCCTAATCTGCTATAGTCTATTAGCCTATGATGTTGGTCTGAGGCATGACTAGGAAGTACTATGATGTTTCTAGCTATTTCTCAAAGATCTGCTTTGATGCATGTATCAGCTGATGATCCTTGAATCTTTTTAAGAAATGATTGAATTCCTCACTATCAAATATTAATCCTTAAGACCCTGAGATTACAAAGGTGCTACTCCATGGGAGATGTTCCCTGAATCTAGGTCTAAGACTGCTGTTTATTTATACATGTGGAGAAATTAATATATATCCAATATCTATGATGGAAAGGCTAAGATCTTGGATTTGTTTGTAAGGATTTGTTATTGGCTTTCATTTGAATGCTTCTGGGATGAATCTACACCCCACTTGGTTGTTTTTCTGAGAAGTTTAAGTAAAAATGATATGCTCATATGATTCTATGATGATCGGATCATGTGGTGATGTGATTTGAACTCACCAGATTGCTTGTTGTTTGATGATGTTGTGATGTAGCTTGCTACTCGATCTTGCTCTACACCACTTGGTGCTGCTCCTGTAACTTGATGCTTGATCTCTCTTTCCACCTGCTCCACCCCCTCCTTATATTACCATCATGTAGAGATTTGATGGTTGATGTGGTTAATTTGGTGGAGAAATGGCTATGGTTTCAGCAAGTTCTATTGATGTGTGTGTATGACTGAGAAGAAGAGCTAAACTTCTATATTTCCCCTTCGATTGGTGCTCTGTGTGGTACCTTGTACTGCTACTGGTAGCTTGACAGCACACCCCATGCAGTCAGTCGACTAAGCTGTGTGTGTGTGTTGTGCATGTGGATCAGCTCAAGTAACTGGGTTGTTACTCTTACCTGTTTACTAATGGTCAGCCTGGTGAAACCTATTGGTTTATCCACTTGACTTTTACTGTAACTTTTGCTATTAACTGAGAAGAACAGATACTTTACTGTTGGTGAAACTTACCCTTTTATTTACTCAATGATGTACCAGGAATAGTGCACATCACTATTCAACACTGAGAGTAAAATTACCTTACTAATCCCTAATCTTCCTTTCTAGTTTGTTTTTTCTTACTTGCAGGAACAAGATCTGGACTTCCAAGATTAGTGTAGGATAGATGGTTAGTATAGGTTCTACTTGTAACCTTCTTTGTAATTCTTTTGTAAAGGATCTTGTAAAGATGTTATTACAAGTTTAATAAAGTTAAATTTCTGTTCTGTGTAATCTTGTACCTTTGATGTATTTGTCATCATTTGTGACCTCATTATAACAAATAGAGAAATAAGCATTATTTCTTATTTAATTCTTTTTCCTTGTCATTAAATCTTATTCTTGATTACTATTCCTTTTCTTAAAATCAAACAATGTTAATAAGGTTTTCTTTGGAAAACCCTTCAATATTAATAACTTCTAATATTTAAATAATTTCAAATTGATTTGAAATTTCAAATTTAAATTCCAAATAACTCCCCCAATTTCTTAATATTGACTAAAGATCATGTCAGAATTCATAGCAATCACTAACAAGAGCTATTCCAACCTCCAGTTAGTGAAACAAACTCTGATCCCTTTAGTGTTTTATTTGGCGAAAAATTTATCCAGATTTTACAGATGCATGCATGCACAAACTTATATCGCTATTTCTACCCTTCGTTGGATCCTAATGCTGGGATGTTACAGACTTCCCCCCTTAGATTAAACTTCATCTGAAGTTTACAGATGGTACCTGAACAACTCTAGATATGCTTCTCTCAGTCATCTTCCTTCTCCCAGGTAGCTTCTCGTTCTGGGTGATGTTCCCACTGTACCTTGCAATACTTGATTGCCCTGTTTCTTAACCTTTTCCAGTTTCTTCTAGTATCTTACAAGGTTTCTCAACATAAGTCAAGTCTTCTTGTAACTCAATCTCTTGATGAGTGATAGCATCATCGGGAACTTTTAGACATTTACGAACTTGTGAAACATGGAACACATTGTGAACCTGAGCTAACCTCTTTGGTAACTCCAGAGCATAAGCTATTGTTCTGTTTTGACTTAATATCTTGAATGGTCCAATGTACCTTGGGCTTAATTTTCCTTTGACTCCGAACCTCTTCACTCCCTTCATCGGACTTACTTTGAGATATACCATATCTCCTACTTCTGGATGCCATGATCCACGACTTTGATTAGCATAACTCTTTTGTCGACTCTGAGCTATCTTCAACCGATCTCTAATGATATCAATGATATCTTGCCTTTCCTTGATATAATCTAGTGCAAACTCTTTGCTACTACCAGGTTCATACCAGCATATAGGTGATCTACACCTTCTTTCATATAATACTTGATAAGGTGCTTCCTTCAGACTACTCTGATAGCAATTGTTGTAAGAAAATTATGCCAATGGTAAATGATCTTCCCACGAACCTCCAAAATATAATGCACAAGCTCTAAGCATGTCTTCTAATATCTGATTTGTCCTCTCTGTTTGGCCTCCAGTTTCTGGATGATAAGTTGTGCTAAAATCCAACTTTGAACCCAGTGCTGCATGTAATTGTTTCCAAAATGATGATGTAAACACAGATCCTCTATCGGACACAATTTTCTTGGGTACCCCGTGTTTACTCACAATCTCTTTGACATAAATTTCCACTAATTTCTCAGCATTATCCTTTTGATTTATTGGAATAAAATGAGCACTTTTTGTGAGTCTATCGACAATCACCCATATCATATCCTTCCGTTTCGATGTCATGGGTAGTCCTGTGATAAAATCCATACCTATTTCTTCCCACTTCCATTTTGGAGTTTCCAAAGGTTGTAATGTTCCTGCTGGACTTTGATGTTCAGCTTTAACCCTTTGGAAAGTATGGCATTCCGATACATATTTTGCAATATCCCTCTTCATATTATTCCACTAGAACAACTCTTTTAAATCCATGTACATCTTTGTACTACCCGAATGTATGGAATATGGTGTTTCATGAGCTTCCCGAAGTATCACTTCTCGAATCTCTGTCACATCTGATACACAAAGATGGTTTTGAAACCATAAAGATCCATAAGCTCCTACGTGAAAAACTGAGGTTTGACCTTGAGAGATTCTTCGAACTTCTTCAGTAATAAAAGGATCTTCACCTTGATGTCTATAAATTTCATGTTGAAGATCACTAATCTGTTCTTCAATCACTCGCATGGTAGCTAATCCACCAAGAACTATTGTACTTATAAATTGTAATTCCATCCTTTCCAAATCCATCTGTAGTTCTTTTGGCAGTTCTTTATTCAAAGGTTGTATATCTGTGCTTTTCCGACTTAAAGCATCTGCCACAACATTTGCTTTTCCAGGAGTGTAATTGATTGTTAGATCATAATCTTTAATCAACTCCAGCCAACACTTCTATCTCATATTCAGTTCCTTTTGAGTGAAGAAATATTTGAGACTTTTGTGGTCAATATATAACTCACTTCTTGCCCCATAGAGAAAATGTCTCCATCCTTTTAGAGCAAACACTACTGCTTCTAATTCGAAATCATTGGTTGGATAGTTCACTTCATGTGGTTTCAATTGCCTAGATCCATAAGCAATCACCTTACGATCTTACATAAGCACACAACCTAATCCTTCCTTAGATGCATCACAATAAACTATGTAAACTTTTCCAGGTTCTGGAATTGCTAGGATTAGTGAAGTAGTTAATCTGGTCTTCAACTCCTGAAAACTTGCCTCGCACTTCTCATCCCATATGAAAGGTGTATTATTTCTTAATAATTTGGTCATTGGTCCAGCTATCTTGGAGAAACCTTCTATGACTCTTTGATAATAACCGACCATACCTAGAAATCCTCGGATTTGCTTCACATTGGTTGGTGCCTTCCAATCATGTACTGATAGAACTTTGGACGGATTTATAGCAATTCCATCCTTACTGATCACATGACCAAGAAACTGTACTTCATCCAACCAAAATTCACACTTACTGAACTTAGCATATGTTCTCTTAAGATTTGTAATGCTACTCTCAAATGATCTGCATGCTCTTCTGTATCTTTGGAGTATATCAGAATATCATCAATGAATACTATGACAAACTTGTCCAAATACGGCATGAAGATTTTGTTCATCAAATTCATGAATATTGCTGGTGCATTAGTCAGACGAAAAGGTACGACTAAATACTCATGATGTCCATACCTTGACACAAATGCTATCTTAGGAACATCTTCAGGTTTAATTTTTATCTGGTGGTATCCTGGTCTTAGATCAATTTTGGAGAATACTCCTGCTCCCTTGACTTGGTCAAATAAATCTTGTATTCTTGGTAATGGATACTTGTTCTTGATAGTGACATTGTTGAGATTTCTGCAATCCCCACACATTCTCCATCCACCATCTCGTTTATCCACAAAGATCACCGGAGTTCCCCACGGAGATACACTTTCCTATATGAATCCTTTCCAGACTAATTCATCAATTTGCTCTTTAAGATCTTTTAATTCCTTGGGCCCCATCTTATATGGTGCTTGAGCTATTGGTGTTGTACCGGGTATGGGGTCAATAGTGAATTCTATCTCCCGATCCAGTGGCATTCCTGGTAATTCTGCTGGAAAAACATCTTGAAACTCCTTCACCACTGGAATATCTTCTAATTTGGCCTCCTTCATTGAGTTCAACTGCAGATCTACCATGATGTGACTATGTTTATCCGCCTGATAAACTATCCTTCCTCCACTTGGAGATCTGATTGAAACGGTTTTCTCTTCACAATTAATCTGAGCTCCATAGTCTGTTATCCAATCCATTCCTAGCACTACTGCTATTCATTTTATTGGGATCACATAAAGATCCACATAATAGGTTTGACCACAGATTTAGATGAGTTGGTTTAGTTTAATATGTCTAACTACCACAATTACTCCAGCAGTAACTACAGTCATAGGTTTTTCTAACGGTGCCCTTCTAATCCCGAATTTATCACAAAACTCTTTAGATATGAAAGAAGTAGTTGCACCAGTATGAAATAAAACTTTTCCGGGATTTGTGAGAATATTGAGCGTACCTATCACTGCCTGATTTGAGTTATCCACCTCCTCCAAGGTTGCGCAATTCAGCTTTCCCGTAGGTCTACCCCTCTTGCCATTATTGTTTTTGGCATAGCTTCCACCTCTATTAGACTATCCACCTCCGCCTCCACTGGCTTGTCCTCCACCCTTTGTGGGGCAACCCCCGGGTGGTTTGTTTGGGCAATCAGGCTTAATATGACCCTTTTGTCCACATCCATAACAAATTATCACTGGTTTCTAGCGATTCTTGCTGATATGTCCCAGAAGTTTGCAAGTATGACATATAACATTCCTTCTAGGATTGAATTGCCCGCCAGTGTTATTGCTACTCCTGTTGTTGTTGTAGGGTCTGTTTCTAGGTTGAAACTCCAGATTAGTTTTGGGTTTACTTGCCTGAATCCTCGTTTTTTCCTTCTTTGCTCTCTTCCTACGGTCCTCTTGGACATTTTTGTAATCATCTTCAAAAGTGATAGCTGCATCAAGCAACTGTTGAAAAGTTTGAGTGTTGGCAAGCCTCAACTGCATCTTCAAAATGGATTTAATCCACGCATGAATCTTTTCTTCCTACTCTCCTCCGTGCTAACTTCTTCAGCAGCATAACGAGATAAATCACTAAACTCCCGAAAATACTTCATGACACTAGAGTATCCATGTTGTAGTTCTTCAAACTACCTACGGTTCAACTCTATGATACTCTCCGGAACATGATATTCACGGAATCTTTGTTTAAACTCCTCCCAATTGTACTCTCTTCCCGGAGGTTGCATTGCTAGCTGACTCTCCCACCATGACGCTGCAGGACCGTTCAATAAATGCGTTGCATACCTCAACTTCTCTTCCTCATTGCATCCTACAGTTCTCAACTTTCTTTCGGTATCTGTTAACCAGTCCTCCGCATCCATTGGTTCAGGAGCGGATGCGAAAGGTAAAGGTCTGGTATCCTGGAAATCCGAAAGACTAACACCACGTCCTTGAGGTGCCCTTGGCTGTCCCACATAGTCTACTAACCCCTCCATGAACTTATTCTGGGATTCTTGCATCATTTGCATGTACTACATAAAGTTTTGCTCCATCAATGGCCTCATTGGTGGTAGTGGTGGTGGTAAGTTTGCTTGTATTATGGTGTCTTCATCTGCCTTTTCTTTGGCTTCGTGCTCCATGCGCTACTGTTCAGCCTCATTTTCTACACCTGTTTCCATACCCCTAGTCATGTAACAGAAGCGAATACTCATAATTACATCATGTATATGTGTTCTGAGCTCAACTTCATGCACAGAACTAGTCACACAATGGAAAACAAGATCCAAATAAGAACCAAATATGCATTACACACATATTGTACATTACAAGCAATATAATTTATACAACGTGATTACACGCCTTTCCTCGTTAGACATTACAAGCTCATGTGGTACTACCTCACTTATTTATTTACACCAGTCCTCCAATTCCAACTTTCGTCTCCGGCGAAAATGCTCCTAATCAAAGTCACACTCCCCAGAAGTTGCGTCGTTCATCATACATACCCGTAATACAACCGTGCTATCGTGAAGTACGACGTACCGACTGTGAAACGACTTGCCTTTTTGACGGACGATACTCAGTATCAGATGTCTCCGGACATGACACATCATTCAGCTGAAGTGTATACATACCGTCCAACTCATCTGAAGTATCTACCGAATCATCCTCATCACTTTCTTCTTCATCCATCTCCTGCATCCCGACTCTGGAGGAATCAACAGAATATTCCCCTTCTGGTGCCCCCCAAGTACTCTGCTGGGTATGATAGTCCTCAGCTATGACTGGATAATGCACATTATCTGGAGTAGGATAATCCTAGAACACCCTTTCTTTAGGATCTTCCTCCTCGGACTCTACGTCTTCCATGTGGACATCTCTTCCATCAACGGAATAAGATCTTACGCCCATGCGACTAGTCTGTCCGATATTTCCAACTGAATCTTCCACGTGAATAGGATTCCCGGTAGATCCATCCATTGATCCGTACCTCCAGCCTTCAGAATTCCAAATAGGTAATTCCGAGTCCTCAGTTCCCCAAGAATTCTGTGGTACTGGATGACTAGTGCCCTCATCAGGATATCTAAGAGGTTCTGGTATAGGTGAATAGGGATATGGTGTAAAAGATGCTGGATCTATAGGTATATCCTTGAAAACAGGGTTAACCCTATCCATTACTTCATTTTCCAGCTTAGATTCTAACTTCTCCCTTCTTTCAGGATTTGTTAAATCCTCTAACATATCAACCTGATCTTCTATGATAACCTGATGTGTCTTATACAAAGACCCAACCATCAGTCGATATAGATCCATAAACTTAGAGGCTAGTTTTGGATGCTTTCTTACTAAAGTAAGATGATCTGGTTTCGGTTCTTCATCTATAGAGTCACGAGGAATCACAGAATATGTGCTTCCGGCTAACTCTTCTGCTTTATGTTCCCGAACATTGGCTATTGCCTCCACAATAGCAACATGATATGCTGCTAGGTGATTTCTACCTTCCCCCATGGGTAAATTGTGATATAACCCAAGCTTCTTTGGTAGTTGGATGCTAACACGATATTTGGCTAACATTCGCCCATCATGATAGGTAATGGTATTGACTGGCATATTAGTTGTGCAACCAAAATCATTCAGAAGTTCTTGAAGCTGTTCAGTTAAAGCCCCCTGATAATCATCGAGAGTCTCTTCTTTCCTTGCCAAGGTCTATTTTGGAAACTTTGGTGCCATTTCAACTAAATATAAATATAATTAGTATCCATTAATTGTAATGATGCATCATAATAAAGAATTATCACACTAAAAAATATAACGAAATATTCCCAATTGAATATTCATCATAAAGTCTAGAGAACTCTTTACCGTTGCTCCTAGACTCCTACAGTTATTTCCCTTTACTAGGTTTCTAACCAAAGGTCAAAGCAATTGCTCGATACCACAAGTGTGACCCAAAGATACCACTGCATGTGTAGTACACTATAGTCGTTGATATGACACTCACAGAACCCCGTTCCGTAAATATCACACCCCTCAGAGTGGTACAACAGAAACATTGCGGGTCCATATTACAAACATACACACTTTATTATTACAAACCGAGAGTTCTCACACTTCAAATATTATGAAATTACAAACCAAACTTAAGTAGTTTCAGTGGAAGATATAAAAAACTAAAGTCATACTCCAAATTGAGCTCAACAACTTATTCTATATAGTTCCTGCTGCTCGGCTCAATTGGTTTACTATTAACTAAGGAAACTACTCGGACTCATTGCCCTCCACTCCATAGCGTATCTCATAGTCCACCCCCTTCAACTCCTTTGGACAGGTCGGGTTCTTTGTACCAGACGTCCTCTTGCACATCAGCTACGTACATCGAAGTGTCTTCTAGATTCTCAAAGTCTAAGCAGGGGTTCAAAGGAAAAAGTGAGTAACAACGTTACCTAGCAAGTTCATTATATGCAAGGTGGGAAGTTTGATGCTCTATCTACCACCTCGGACGATACGCCCTTGGTACTATGCCTTTTTCGTAAACATTTCTTCAAAGATTTATTTTAATTATCAAAAACTATGTCCATCAGCCTTCACAGGTTGACCAGAACATCATGGAGTTCCTTTCCTGCCGCGTTCGTAGCTCCTTCCCGGAACAGGGAGTAACATGTGACAATTCTTACACTCCGTAGAGGTTCTTTGCTTTACCCATGAGATACCAACTCCTTGTTGCACAACCGGCCCTACTTTCCCATCCACAATTCCATGATGTGGGGCCCAGTAGGTGATCCAAGCCAATCACTGCCCTCTCTACGACCCCATATGTCTGCACGATCCTCCGGGGCTGACTACACCTCCGTTAAGCCTGCAACTAGGGCAAGCTCTAACCCTGGTGAGTTCACGAAGACTCTAAGAAGTGGTGATGCCCCTGATAAGCTCCCTAAAAGGCCTGACTATACCTCCGGCAGCCACTCATAAATAATCTAGACACCAAAATCGTGGGGCCTAAGAGTGCCCACCCATATGTTGGATCCGTACCAGGAATACCAACATCACGATAAGGTCATCTTGCCTCCATATGAAAGGAAGAAGATACAACTGACTTCTCTGTCCCATTCCAAATCTCATGGTTAACGCGTATTATATGGCGCTAGAATCACTGATGTCATGGGTTGTTAAGCCTATGTGACTTACGCAATTGGAACCCTATGTTCTGTTGCTCATCTTTATCATCACTTAGGATGATACTACATTTTATTTATTAGAGAATATATCATTTTCTTTCTCCAGGTCACAGATGATAACACACAATTTCAATATCTTTGATAAAGACTCTTCAAAGGACATGAGCCAGTTATGAACATGCCTTGTGACTGCAAGGTAGTGAAGTCGGATGCTTCCACCTGACCTTGAGCTCCGGTTTCTACAAAGAACCATTATTGCCCGACAAGGACAATATTTAAAGAAGCAATATGGAATGCATAGTAATGTCATGCAACGATTTATTATTTGCTTCCTTGCATGTTCTACCCTTTTAGTAAAAGCTTACTATTTTATTTAATTGATAAAAGATAAATATCATTCTATGAATTTATTTCATTCAAATATGTTATGAAATTCCTTTAAGGAAAATAAGATTTATTTTCCTCACACCAAATTCACTTTGCAAAAATACAATTTAGTCTTTTTCTACAATAGTATATTCATTTAGGATCTTAAAAGTGAATTTTATTCAATTTTACGTGTTTCCCATATTTTTGTAAAAATTCAAAAGTAATTAGTATCCTATTATTATTAACCCTAATTTTAATTTCGAAAAATTCTATTGATTACTTTTATTCAATAGAAAATATTTTTGTGAATTTATAGATATATTATCCGTATTTTTAGGATTTTTATTTATTTATCTAGAGTTATTTTTTTATCTCAGGGGTAAATTTGTAATTACTTTATTTTTAAATAATCCTATTAGGATATGGGCCTGGCCCACTGGGCTGGCCCGGCCCAATTTAACCTGGCCCATCTGGCCTAGTTACACTCACCCGAGTGGTACTGGGCTGCCCACAGGCCCAGTACCCCGCTCGCACGCTCACTCTTCTCCCCTCTCTCACTCTCTCGTGCACACGACCATCTCCTCCGGCTCAAGATTCCCTGGCGAATCCGGCCATTGCCAACCGCACGGTGTGTGGTGACTCACCAATGATCGCGTCATCTTGACCAAGCAGATCCGCGGTTGGTGCTTTCTCCTGGCCATGCTGACCTCTGCCCTAGGCTAGGATTAAGGTTTGCTGTCCTAGAGCATCGGCGATGGTGCGCCGGTTCTTCACTGCATTCACCACTCTTCTTTGGTGGATCTAATCATGCGGTTGGTGCGGGTTGCAGCGCCCCTCCGGGGTGCTCCCCGTGCCGCCATTCCTGCTTCACCGCCGGTCAACCTCTGCTTCCTCTTCGGTTCTTTTTGCGAGGCCCTTGAGTAAGATTGGCTACTCCTCTTCTATGCTCCACTCTACCTTGTTCAATACCCTCTGTGTGCCTCTAGTGGTAAATCCCTAATGGATTTTATGATTCATTTAGGGTTCATCCCTCTGGCCTGAGCATGATAATTCTATTAAGACTTATTGTAGTGGTTATATTGTCCTGGATGTTTACCCCCTTATGCTAGTGATGTGAATTTCACTGTGGTTTCATGAGCCTAGTTCTGACAGTGGTTCTGTCAGTAATGTGCAGTGGATCTTTATACACTGATTTATGTTGATCTCTTACATTGGAGTGAAAATGGTACTCCTATGCTTCCCTGATTATAGAAATGCAACCATGATTATGATTCTTGAATATTTGTTTCAGGAAAATGATTAGTTCTCTTTTTGTAAGCTAAATGATCAAATATCAGTAAAACATTGGCTTAGTTTTAGATGTGACATTTGTGAAATCTTCTTTAGAATGGTACACAAATGCATGTACTTCTATTGCCTAAATCTTCCTGTCTTCAAGTTTGGCTCGTTAAGTGACTCAGAAGCTTCTGCTTGCTTTATTATGCTAATCTTCTATAGTCTATTAGCCTATGATGTTGGTTAGAGGCATGACCAGGAAGTACTATGATGTTTCTAGATATTTCTCAAAGATCTGCTTTGATGCATGTATCAGCTGATGATCCTTGAATCTTTGTAAGAAATGATTGAATTCCTCACTGTCAAATATTGATCCTTAAGACCCTGAGATTACAGAGGTGCTACTCCATAGGAGATGTGACCTGAATCTAGGTCTAAGACTGCTGTTTATTTATAAATGTGGAGAAATTAATATATATCCAAGATCTATGATGCAAAGGTTGAGATCTTGGATTTGTTTGTAAGGATTTGCTATTAGCTTTCATTTGAATGCTTCTGGGATGAATCTACACCCCAGTTGGGTGTTTTTCTGAGAAGTTTAAGTAAAAATGATATGCTCATATGATTCTAGGATGATCGTATCATGTGGTGATGTGATTTGAACTCACCAGATTGCTTGTTCTTTGATGATGTTGTGATGTAGCTTGCTAATTGATCTTGCTCTGCATCACCTGGTGCTACTCCTATAACTTGATGCTTGATCTCTCTTTCCACCTGATCCACCCCCTCCTTATGTTACCATCAGGTAGAGATTTGATGGTTGATGTGGTTAATCTGGTGGAGAAATGGCTATGGTTTCAGCAAGTTCTATTGCTGTGTGTGTATGACTGAGAAGAAGAGCTAAACTTCTGTATTTCCCCTTCGATTGTTGCTCTGTGTGGTACCTTGTACTGCTACTGGTAGCTTGACAACACACCCCATCCAGTCATTCGACTAAGCTGTGTGTGTGTGTGTGTGCTATGCATGTGGATGAGCTCAAGTAACTGGGTTGTTACTCTTACCTGTTTACTAATGGTCAGCCTGGTGAAACCTATTCGTTTATCCACTTGAGTTTTACTATAACTTTTGCTATTAACTGAGAAGAACAGATACTCTACTGTTGGTGAAACTTACCCTTTTATTTACTCAATGATGTTCCAGGAATAGTGCACTTCACTATTCAACACTGAGAGAAAAATTACCTTACTAATCCCTAATCTTCCT
This sequence comes from Avena insularis, assembly GCA_023614405.1. NCBI lineage: Eukaryota > Viridiplantae > Streptophyta > Magnoliopsida > Poales > Poaceae > Avena > Avena insularis. The sequence continues at coordinate 513,255,225 of CM042690.1, forward strand.
TTCTAGTTTTTTTCTTACTTGCAAGAACAAGATTTGGCCTTCCAAGATTAGTGTAGGATAGATGGTTAGTATAGGTTCTACTTGTAACCTTCTTTGTAATTCTTTTTTAAAGGATCTTGTAAAGATGTTATTACAAGTTTAATAAAGTTAAATTTATGTTCTGTGTAATCTTGTACCTTTGATGTATTTGTTATCATTTGTGACCTCATTATAACAAATAGAGAAATAAGCATTATTTCTTATTTAATTCTTTTTCCTTGTCATTAAATCTTATTGTTGATTACTATTCCTTTCTTAAAATCAAACAATGTTAATAAGGTTTTCTTTGGAAAACCCTTTTCAATTTTAATAACTTCTAATATTTAAATAATTTCAAATTGATTTGAAATTTCAAATTTAAATTCCAAATAACTCCCCAAATTTCTTAATATTGACTAAAGATCATGTCAGAATTCATAGCAATCACTAACGAGAGCTATTCCAACCTCCAGTTAGTGAAAGAAACTCTGGTCCCTTTAGTGTTTTATTTGGCGAAAAATTTATCCAGATTTTACAGATGCATGCGTGCACAAACTTATATTCCTATTTCTACCCTTTGTTGGATCCTAATGCTGGGATGTTACAAGTGTCCAACCGGAGAGTAGTTCAGAGTAGTATCATGAAGAGAAGATATTTATATGAGAGTGTTCACTAGCGAAAGTATGATCCATAGGCCTTATTTCTAAGCATTGAAACATTGTTTGCAATTATATCTGTTACATGTTTGCTTGCTGCCATCTTTATTTCAGTTTGCCTTTAGTCTCTTCCACGCCATCAAGCTATTTTCTGGCACCGTTGTCTTATATCCATACCACTTGTATTTTACTATCTCTTCTCCGAACTAGTGCACCTATACACCTGACAAGTGTATTGGGTGTGTTGGGGACACAAGAGACTTCTTGTATCTTGATTGCAGGGTTGCTTGAGAGGGGATACCTTTGACCACTTCCTCCCTGAGTTCGATAAACCTTGGGTGATCCACTTAATGGAAAACTTGCTGTTGTTCTACAAGCCTCTACACTTGTAGGCCCAACAACTATCTACAAGAATAGAAGTGCCTAGACATCACAGCTGGAGCCCATAGAAACAAAGAAGACCCCCAAAGAACGGATGCAGGGGCAGAGAGAGACCTCGGATGACGAATGCAAGGAACATCACCCAGAAACCTGGAGGAGGACGAGGGATTACCTCATCACCAGACACCCGCGAGTCATCTTCCGCGGATGGAAGAGCTGCATCTTAAGAATGAAGATGCAGCTCGGAGGACTTGATGATGGATGCACGCCAGGTGCCGTTGGTGATGCGAGTGGCCACACCTTTCTTCTTCCCAGCACCGGCGGCGCTGGTTCCCACGGTGGTGGTGTCGCCCTTCTTCTTGGTGGAGGCAATGGTGGTTGCAGATCCAGCGGCGGCACCTCCCTTCTTCTTGCATGTCTTTCGATGGCGATGCAAACGGAGAAAGTAACTGGGGAAGACATGGAGCTGGTCTAGTGCCGCGAAGAGGAAGCGCGCAAGGAAATAGATAGAACATCAATGGCGAAGGAGGCATGAGCAAGAAGAGAGATGGGGAAAATTACCATAGCTGCGCTGCTACTTAACCTCCTCACGGATGCCATCCAATGTCTAGCAGAAACCCTACTAGACGCGTGGCGCACATCTCCATCGACACGTGGCGAGGCAAAAACCACGAACCGTCCCCCACTACTTCCATTATGCACAGAAATCGAGGAGACGCAGTTAAAGCAGAAGCTTACGCACGCCCGGTCAAATCAAATTCAGAAAATGGGACCCACCGCTCGTCATATCCCGTCAAAGGCTCTCACACGGGCAACTGAGGTCATCAAATCGTCAGCACTGATGTCATTGATTCTAGTAGAAGAATTTTTTTGACTACTTTAGTTCTTGCTCGAGTCTTCGACTCAACCAAGCACTCGGGGGCTACTCCTAACACGAGCGCTGGCCGCGCACCGAAAGAATTTTTATGCAGGTGTACAAGCGTCATGGAAACCCTTCACTTGAATTAACGATTCGATCGTGGACTGCGGGTTACTCCCTTAGGGAGCGCTTTAAGTCCCCACTCGAGTCTACGACTCGAATAGGCACTCAGGAGCTACTCCCATAGGGAGCGCTGGTCGTGCACCCTATGATTATTTGTACATCGTATTGTGTGACGATAACATCCACACTCGAATGCTATGGCGACTCCGTCTCATATATTCCCTACAAAGAGATTACATCTCCTAGGCCACCCGAATCATCTCTACGATGACTAAAATTTCGGATGCCGCGCTTGCAGCGTGAAGATAAGACCTGAATAAGGCCTGGCAACGCATCTGCTGCGCACTAACAGAAATATATCCATGCCTGTAGGTACAATGAACATGCCTTGACGGACACGTCGAGTGCTCACACTTATACACTAGAATTCAACTCTTTTAAGACCTCCGCAGCCTGAGTCGAATTACGCCAGCACTTTTCTGAATTCGAGTCCGGGGACTCGAGTTTGAGTAGATTGCGTTGTTTTGCCCTAAGGCAGTTAACTGATACCGATGCATTGGATAAATCAGGCACATATATCGACAATCCCTATGACACAAACAGTACACTCGAAAAAAATGACCAGTCATGCACTCGAAAGACTTCATAAAGTCTCCAGTCGAATCTGCGATTCCACTGGACACTCGGGGGCTACTAACATGGGTATACCCTACAGGTACTCGAGCTTTGCATATACGGTCCAGATATGGCAGAAGCCCATGGCGTTGCCAAGGCTGAATACAGAATTCGGGTGACCCACAGACTTTTCGATTGCTTGCAGCACAAGAAGGAGCTTAAGATAGAAAGTTCAAAGGGATGAACCCTAATGTGTAACCGACTCGACCTACTACCCGAGACCTAGCCTATCTATATAAAGGCTAGGAGGGGGCAGCGAGGAGGACAATCACAACCCTAGTTTCGCCACCATCACCGGATTGCATCTGCGCACCCCTATAATCTACGATTCCTTCGTTAATTCCAAGAGTAGACAAGCAGGAGTAGGGACTGATATGTTGCTAATGTATCAATAATTTTTGATGTTCCATGCTTGTTTTATATCTACTTTCTCATGTTTTGTCCAGACTTTGGAGTATATTTTATACACTGTTTTGGACTAACCTATTAACAAGATGCCATAGTGCCAGCTGCCTGTTTTATGCTATTTTTGGTTCCAGGAAAGTCAGAAAATGAATATTCTCGGAATTGGACGGGACAAAAGCCAAAGTAAATATTTCACCGAGGGGGACACGGAGCCAAAATACGAGACGGAGAGGGGCCAGAGGCCGGCCACACCACCTGGCCGCACGGCCAGGCCTGGCCCGCGCCAGGGGGTGGTGCGGCCACCTACGGCACCCCCTCGGCCTTCCCTTTCGCCTATATATTGCCTCTGATACAGAAACCCTAAGTACCCAATAAAAAATTCCACGAAAGAGTCTATAGCCGTCATCATCTCCATCCCTAGATCGGCAGAGATCTGAAGCTCTTCCTAGCACCCTGCTAGAGGGGAGAATTCACCCTAGAGGCCTTGTTCATCACCATGCAAGCTCCGTTCATGATCAAGATCATCTATTTGTAATCCTACATGTTGTGTTTGCGGGGATCCAATGGATATTGAGATTCTATTTCAGATTGATTATTGATTCTATCATGTCTTTGTTATTTGTGATCTTGCATGCTCTCCGTTGTTAGTAGATATCTTGGCCGAGTAGATTCTAGCAACTCCAAGAGGGAGTATTTATGCTCGATAGTGCGTTCATGCCTCTAGGAATCTGGGGAAGTGACAGAAATCTCTAAGTAACTAGATGTGTTGTTGCTACAAGGAAGAAACCAGCATTTTTTTGTTCATAGAACAACCGTATTGTTTACTTTACACGCAATGCTTAATGCAATTATCTGTTGCTTGTAACTTAATACTGGAGGGGTTTCGGATGATAACCTGAAGGTGGATTATTAGTCATAGATGCAGTTCGATTACGGTCTATGTATAATGTTGTAATGCCCAATCAAATCTCATAGGAGTCAAGATGATTAGTATATGCATGTATGCTTTCTCGATGTTTGTCAATTTCCCCGATGTCATTTGTTCACCCAACATGTCATCTATCTTAAGGAGAATCACCACTAGTGAACTATGGACCCCCGTTCCTTTCTTTTACCATCAATCTACAACTATTTACTGTTTTCTGTTTACTTTCTGCAAGCTATTACTATCTTCCACACAGTACGTTTAATCCATTGTTTTCAGCAAAACCGGTGAGATTGGCAACATCACTCTAAGTTGGGGGCAAAGTTCTGTGGTTGTGTTGTGCATGATTCCAAGATGGAAACAACACCTTGGAGGTGTTTCCTTCCTCCTACTGGTTCGATAACCTTGGTTTCATAACTGAGGGAAAACTTGTTGTTGTTCTCATCATACCTTCCTCTTGGGGTTCCCCAACGAGCTCGATATATTTTAGGCTATCAAGATATTTTTCTAGCACCATTGTCGGTGAGTTAAGGACATCTTCACAAGGGGAGTCCCTCATAACCAATATCTTTACTTTGTTTTATTTGTTTTACTTAGTTTATTTCTGCTTTGTTTGCTTGTTTCTTTATCAAAAACACACAAAAAAATAGTTGTACTAGTTTGCTTTCTTTATTAAAAACACAAAAATTTTAAGTCTTTCTATAGTTGCTTCCTATTTCTTAGCTCACCATGTTGATCCCTAAGTTCACCCTGAAAGACCTTTCAATAGGTAGTGGCTCTATAATTGGAAAAGATAATATTGAAGAATTATTTAATCATGTTAGTAAGCATGAGAATATTGAGGATCGATCCCTTGCAGAACTTTCTCCAAATTATGAAATTGCTGCAGCTTCTTTAGTTCACTTGTTGGAAGCTAGGTTTTTTAACCGTAACCCCTTAATGCAAGTGATGTTTCTTAAACTTAAAGAAATTGAGGACCCTGAAAAGAGAGATTTTATTCTGGACACTTTGCTTAAAGAATTGTATGATGTTGCCAAGGAAGCTAGAAAAGTCTTTGAATGTTTTAATATGCTAGGCTCATGTGTAGATGTTATTGGTACACAAGAAAAGATGAACAAAACCGAACCTAATGGGGAGGAAATTAAGATACCAATACCTTTTAAACTTGTAGCAATGAATGAAGCCACAGAAAAGAATCTTGATTGGATTGTTCCTGAAAACCCGTTTGATGAAAATAGTGAACCCAAGAGCATTGAGAGGGGATCCTCTAGAACTTATTTGTATGAGATACCTTGCCTTGTTGAAGATATTTCTGGTATCAATCTTAATGCTTCTTCATTTGAGAATACTTGATTCTTTTTCTTGCTTCTTATGCCTAACTTAAAGGCGTTAAAGAAAAGTACTTATTGGGAGATAACCCAAAAGTTTTAGATGAGTCTTGGAAGTTAGCTTCAGTAATAACCTCTCATTATCCTTTTTTATTTGCTTTTTGTGCCAAGAGTAACCTCTAATGAGAGAGAAGTAATGCTTGGGAAAGTTGTTGTCCCGAAACAGATTTTTGAGCTTCGCTATAAACATTCGTGTAAAATCTCTACACATCGATTTGAGCTGTGATTTTTTGTGCTTCTGCCCTATGTTGTTATACAACTTTCGTTAGTTCAACACTTTTCTATTTGAGCAACAGAAGGTCTTCGAAAAAATTTGTTTTTACCTGCGGGTCTGTTTTGACAGATTTCTGCCATTATTTGCATTTGCTTCTTGTTGATTCCTTTTTGAGTTCTTTTTGGGGAATTGAGATTTTTGAGGGAAGTGCTACAGTAGCTTGTGTTTTAATGGAAGTTTTATTGGTGTTGAAACTTAACCCAAAAGACTTATTCTCTTCAGTACAGTAATGTTGCTAATAAAGATTATGTGAAGGAAAAATTTCAGGTGTAAGGAGAGAATGGTGTAATGATATGAAGAATGGACTAAAGCTCAAGCTTGGGGATGCCACCCGTGTCACCCCAAGAAATATCCAGTAAGTACAAGCATCAAATCTTGGGGATGCCCAAGGCATCCCCTTCTTCATCAATAAAAATCTCAGGTTTCTTTCAAACACTTCATTTTTATTCTTTCATGCACAGTTGTGTTGTTCTTGGAGTGTCTTTGTTTTTTTTTTGGTTTTCGTTTTCTTAGTTTGCTTGAATAAATTGGTTGGACCCCCTCTTTCATACATTAGTTTTCAAATAAGATTGGTTTGGATTGGAAAAGAGTAGGAAAAGTTCATCCTTAAGTGGTAAAAATGAGTTTGTTTTTGACTGAGGCCTATGCTTTGTCATGTCATGCTTGATATTGTTTTGGCTTTATGCTTAGTGATTTTGGTTGTAGCATGACATGTTATAAACAATTGATATTGCTTAATGTGCCTTGAAAGAATCATGCATTGTTTTAGCATATTAAGACATAGTATTGTGGTATTCTCCTTTGATGCTTTATTTGGGTTGACTTGGGGCATGCTCATATCATGTTATGACTATCGCAAGTCACCATAGCCTCGATGATCCTTTAGTTTTTGACTTGTAATATCACTTTATGCTTTAATTAATGATGTTTTGTCACTTTGCATGATTATGGTCATTATTGCTCTCTTAGTTGGCCGCTCCCAGTCTTTTGCTAGCCTCCATAACCAAGTATGAGTTCCACTCATGCATCCAACTCCAAATAAAACCAAGTTATTCCAAAGAGTCCACCATACCTACCAATTAGCATTTGCTATTCCAAGTATATTCATGATTTTATCTACCTTCCGAATTAAACTTGTTATGAGAAAACTAGTGATTAAAGCTCTCAAGAACTTGATGGCACACTTTATTTTTCTTGCCCCTAATAAACTTGAACCATTGTGTCATATATGTTGTATATGCTTGCACTTATATGTTGGGGATTAGCAGAACCATGATGTCATGGGGAACGCTTTCAACATTGCACTTGTACATTGTACCTAGTTGATATCATGCTCTTTTGTCTACGGATGTCGTCGGTGTGAAATGAAAGGGAGCTTGTAAGTGTATGGAGTTATGTATGTGTGTTAGAGAAACACCTGGGCCGCTGGTCTAATCCGTGCCTAATCATGGTGGAAACCTACAGCGTAACCATAATGAGCAATCTATTAAGAATTCTTCTTATAAAAAAGAGATAGAGATTAAGAAAAAGAGAAAAAGAAAAAAAAAGATGAGAAAAGAGGAAAGAGAGAAAAAAGCACCATTTTTCCCATGGTAAATAATTAGATTGCTGAGATGCTCATTGTCTGCTTGCCTTGTCATTTTGATATGGGGATTTTTCCGTATCATCGAGCAACGGGTACCCCGTTGGCGGTTCTCTACGATACACATGTACTTACTATGATAAGAACTTACCGGTAACTAAACTTGAGTAGCATGAGGAGCGGCCCTCGTATTCAAGGGACATGAGATTTCCAACTTATACTTTGTCAAGCATATACTCCATGGTTTGTTCACTTTAACTTTAATCACTTAAAGATGCTTATGATAGGGGCAATGAGAGTTGAAAGCTAATAAGTACCATAATTTTTGGAAGCTCTTTATGAGACTTGAATCCCTGCTTCCTTCAATGAAGGCCTTTCTTTTACTTTATGTTGAGCCTCCATCTAATATCTTTATGCACCTATTGAGAGAGCATAGTGGCCATTCTTAGTTTAATGTGCATTGTCCCAAGACTTGTTGATTGATGCATAACTTTGATATTGCTTGTTCTTAAACTTTTTGTATCTAGTCACCCTTATGAACTTTGAAGGTGTCCTATGCATTTATGTTTTGCTACAATATGAGGGACAAGATGAATACCATTCTTATTATGATTTCTTTATGTGAAACAAACAAACGTCTTGCAAAGCATTATTATTCATGAATCTTTTATTTGTGCCTTTTCATGTTACAACATAGTTGCTATGTCTTATTTTTAGAACTATATCTTTCATGCTATGTTGAAGTACTATGATCCCAGCTATCAATGTTTTACAAATACTTTGATCAAGTTTATGATGGTGCATGTCACCTCAAAAATTATTCTTTCTTTTTATCACTTACCTACTCGAGGTCGAGCAGGAATTAAGCTTGGGGATGTTGATACGTTGCTAACGTATCTATAATTTTTTATGTTCCATTCTTGTTTTATATCTACTTTCTTATGTTTTGTCCACACTTTGGAGTATTTTTTTATACACTTTCTTAGAACCTATTAACAAGATGCCACAGTGCCAGCTGCCTGTTTTCTGCTGTTTTTGGTTCTAGGAAAGTCACAAAATGAATATTCTCGGAATTGGACGGGACAAAAGCCAAAGTCAATATTTCACTTAGGAGACACGGAGCCAGAATACGAGACGGAGAGGGGCCAAAGGTCGACCACACCACCTGGCCGCGCGGCTAGGTCTGGCCCACTCCAGGGGGTGGTGTGGACGCCTAGGGAACCCCCTCGGCCTCCCCTTTCACCTATATATTGCCTCCGATATAGAAACCCTAAGTACCCAATCAAAATTCCACGAAAGTGTCTATAGCCGCCGTCATCTCCATCCCTAGATTGGGTGGGATCTGAAGCTCTTCTCGGCACCCTGCCGGAGGGGAGAATTCACCTTGGACACCTTCTTCATCACCATGCAACCCTCCGGTGTGATGTGTGACTAGTTCATCCCTGAACTACGGGTCCATGTAGTAGCTATATGGTTGGTTCTTCTCCTTTGTGCTACCGTGTTTAGATCTTGTGATCTCCATTCATGATCAAGATCATCTATTTGTAATCCTACATGTCGTGTTTGCAGGGATCCGATGGATATTGAGATGCTATTTCAGAATGATTATTGATTCTATCATGTCTTTGTTATTTGTGATCTTGCATGCTCTCTGTTGTTAGTAGATATCTTGGCCGAGTAGATGCTAGCAAATCCAAGAGGGAGTATTTATGCTCGATAGTGGGTTCATGCCTCTAGGAATCTTGGGAAGTAACAGAAATCTCTAAGGTACTAGATGTGATGTTGCTACTAGGGAGAAAACAACAATCCTTTGTTCATAGAACAATCGTATTGTTTACTTTACATGCAATGCTTAATGCAATTATCTGTTGCTTGCAACTTAATATTGGAGGGGGGTCAGATGATAACCTGAAGGTGGATTACTAGTCATAGATGTAGTTGGATTATGGTATATGTATAATGTTATAATGCCCAATCAAATCTCATAGGAGTCAAGATGATTAGTATATGCATGTATGCTTTCTCGATGTTTGTCAATTGCCCCACTGTAATTTGTTCACCCAACATGTCATCTATCTTAAGGAGAATCACCAGTAGTGAACTATGGACCCCGGTCCTTTCTTTTACCATCAATCTAAAACTATTTATTATTTTCTGTTTACTTTCTGCAAACTATTACTATCTTCCACACAATACGTTTAATCCTTTGTTTTCAGCAAAACCGGTGAGATTGACAACCTCACTGTAAGTTGGGGGCAAAGTTCTGTGGTTGTGTTGTGCAGGATCCAAAGTTGGAAACAACACCTTGGAGGTGTTTCCTTGCTCCTACTGGTTTGATAAACTTGGTTTCATAACTGAGGGAAAACTTGTTGATGTGCTCATCATACCTTCCTCTTGGGGTTCCCCAACAAGCTCGATATATTTTGGGCCATCAGGGACCTCTACAAGGCCTAAACCTGGGTAAACCTTGCATCTCTGTGTGCTTGCTTGCTAGCAGATTGATGCCTCCAGCGCTCCCTCTTTCTCCAAAACCCAAGTCCATAACAATGGGCATTGATAAGTTTAACCCTCGTCAGGTTGTGTGATGCAACATCTTTCAAACTAGTTCCCCACTGCATGTTGCAATTGAATCCCATCATGTTGCTAGGGTTCCTAGACATGGTTGCACACATGCTGGAGTGACATTGCATGTGTTCTTTTAGAAACCACAATGATCCACATGGCAACACACACATCCAAGTGGGTGTGGTGATGCAACATCTTTCAAATTGGTGCTCCACTACATGTGGCAATTGAATCCCATCATGTTGCTAGGGTTCCTGGACATGGTTGGGCACATGCTGGAGTGACATTTCATGTGTTATTTTCCAAACCACAATGATCCACATTGCCAGCCACATACAGCCAAGTGGCTGTGGTGATGCAACATCTTTCAAATTGGTGATCCACTTCATGTGGTAGTTGAATCCACTTCATGTTGCTAGGGTTCCTGGACATGGTTGGACACATGCTAGAGTGACATTGCATGTGTTCTTTCCCAAACCACAATGATCCACATTGCCAGCCACACAAATCCATGTGGGTTTGGTGATGCAACATCTTTCAAACTATTGCTCCACCGCTTGTGGCAGTTGAATCCACTTCATGTTGTTAGGGTTCCTAGACATGGTTGGGCACATGCTAGAGTGACACTACATGTGTTCTTTTCCAAACCACAATGATCCACATGGCCATCCACACACATCCAAGTGGGTGTGCTGATGCAACATCTTTCGAACTGGTGCTCCACTTCATGTGGCAGTTGAATCCTAGCATGTTGTGAGGTTTCCTGGACATGGTTGGACACATGCTGGAGTGACATTGCATGTGTTATTTTCCAAACCACAATGATCCATATGGCCAGCCACACACATCCAAGTGGGTGTGGTGATGCAACATCTTTCAAACTGGTGCTCCACTGCATGCGGTAGTTGAATCCCAGCATGTAGCTAGTGTTCCTAGACATGGTTGGACACATGCTAGTGTGAATTTGTATGTGTTCTTTTCCAAACCACAATGATCCACATGGCCACACACACAGATCCACGTGGGTGTGGTGATGCAACATCTTTCAAACTAGTGCTCCACTTCATGTGGCAGTTGAATCCCATCATGTTACTAGGGTTCCTATACATGGTTGGAGACATGTTGTAGTGACATTCATTGTGTTCTTTTCCAAACCACAATGATCCACATGGCCACACACACACACATCCAAGTGAGTGGTGGTGGCACGGCAGATGCCATGGATAGGCTAAAGATGGGGCCAATGAGTGCTAAGGGAATCCAGTGAGGGAGAACGTGGTGATTCCACGCACGGAAGTTCTTGTATTCTCTCTATCAATGGTGTTTACAAGTGCTCTTGAAGCTCTTAGCAAGAAGGAGACAATGTCTCTTACTCCCCACCAACTAGCCCTAGAGTTCAACATTAGATAGAGAGTGAATCCTCTATTTGCCGTCCCTCACTATGGAGGCCCCGGTGCTCCTTATATAGGGGAGTCCGGGTTACAATTCTAGGGCACAGGTGGCAGCATATTTTATGAATATGATCCTTTCCTAAAGTAGGTGCTTATTTATTCCTCTTTAATGGCTCGTCCGAGCATTGGACGTAACCCCGCAGTGTCATCCTTGTCTTTTGGCGTCACTAGGCACGGGCTACGTCATCCGGCTCTGCCCGCGTCACCTTGGTTGCCACTGACCCGCTGGTCCTCTCATTTACTTTACTTTGCACATGCTTCAGCTAATAAAGTCACCTTTTGACCAGCGGGGGATTCCTTCCCTTGGAAGCTAATATAGTCGTCTAGCATATAGCTAATCCGGCTTACCCATTTACCTGCAAAACAGATAGAATTGGCTGGCATAAATCTTATGCCGGCCAGACCATTGTCAAGGAAATGCCCTACAGGCCAGGTCGCACCGTGATTCGGCCTACCTTGAGGTGACTGATGACCCACAAGTATAGGGGGTGTATCGCAGTATTTTCGATAAGTAAGAGTGTCGAACCCAACAAGGAGCAGAAGGTGCTGGCTAGTGGTATGGATTAGGAATTCTCTGCAAATACTTAGCAAACGGATTTTTAGGGGTTTTCGATAAAGCAAGTAAACAAAGTACGAGTAAACAAAAGACAGTAGGAATAAATGCAGCAAGTGGCCCAATCCTTTATGCAGCAAAGGACAAGCCGGTTGTATTACTTAAGATTACCAAACATTCTCGAGGACACATGGGAAGACTATCAAGTGCTTTCGCTTCATATAGTTGATTAATCTTCTTTAGCTTGCTAAGTGTTGTGTGGGTGAACCTGTGCTAATGTACCGCCCAATCCAAGACTAATACATACTTCTGATTATACCCCTTGCAAACATCCGTAAGTACAAGAAAGTAATTAAGGTAGAAACCTAAGCACAACTTTAAACTCTAAGACCCTTACGTCCCTTGTGCAATGGTTTCCTAATGGGGGTTCAGGTTTCTGTCACTCCGGCAACCCCTACGATTAGTAGCCAAATACACAATGCATTCCCCTAGGCCCATATAGGTGAAGTGTTATGTAGTCGACGTTCACATGACACCACAACTTAAATAATAATCTATTGAATCTTTCTCAACACAACTCCACTACTAACAACAAGACTTCTCCCATGTCCTCAAGAACAAAATGAACTACTCACAAGACATCATATGGATCATGATCAGAGATGGAATAATGATGTATAACAATCTGAACATAAACAATAATTCAATGGTTCACTCAATAGCATCAACTACAAAGAGTAATCAACACCGGGAAAGTTTCCCCTATGAACTATGCAAGATTCAACGCAATTGTTACAGCAATATGGAGATGGTGATGAGGCTGCTGATGGTTATGATGGGTTTCGGGAGGATGATATATGCCAGAGGGGAGAGGCTGGAGTGGGCCAGGGTGGCCACACCACCTCCTGGCGCGGCCTAGGGCTGCCCGCGTCAGGGGGTGGTGTGGGCCCCCTATGGCCCATATCCAGTACGTCTTCTGGCATCCTTAGTCTTCTGGAAAAATAGGATTTTCTGTATATTTTCCCGGATTTTCTGATATTCGCGAATTTTGCCTCCAAACAGCACCTTTCCCATCAGAATCCTGACTGCAGCGGTCCATGCTCCAAAAGTCATCAACCATCCAAAAACAGATGAAATAACATAAGTATCACCTCTCAGTATGAAATATATCAATGAATAATAGTGAATTAAGACATAGAATAGTGATGCAAAATGGACGTATCAACTCCCCCAAAGCTTAGACTTCGCTTGTCCCCAAGTGAAACTGAGCTCAATAAACATGGCCTCAGGTTTATGGAGTGAAGAGTCGATAATAGAATACGGACAAGAAGCATCAGATTCATCAAATACATAGATCATAATAGAAGACAACTCACTATTATATAACTCAACTTGTAATGAGTAAAGGAAACACAATAAAGATACATAAAGTGAATCAGAATTGGTAATGGCAAACATAGCTCTTGGTCAAAGAATAGTTGATAATTTGATGGAGTTCACAAATAACTAGTTTTTCAATGATAGCTTTCAAAGTAGTAAACATCAAGATAAGAGCAATATGCAAAGCAAGGAACATAAGAAACATGAGTGAATAAATCATCATATGAATGAATGAAACACAACAATCAAAATACTGGCTGAGATAGAAGGGAGTAGGTTTACTAACTCAACTACAAAGTAAAAGAAAGGCCCTTCAAAGAGGGAAGCAGGGATTACAAGTCTCATAAAGAGCTCCCGAAAATTATGATACTTACTAGCTTTCAGCTCTCATTGCCCTATCATAGGCATCTTTAGGTGATTAAGGTTAAAGTGACACAACTAAGAGGATATGCTTGACAAGTTATAAGTTGAAACCTCATGCCCCTTAGTTATGAGTACCGATCCTCATGCTACTCAACGTCAGTCATGAGCAGGCTCTTGTTATTGTAAATACATGCGTATCATTGAGAACCGCCAATGGGGTACCCCTTGCACATGACACAGGAGCTATCCCATAATCAAAATGACAAGGCAAGCAGACAGTGAGCATCTCAGCGATCTTTTTATTTGCTATTTGCATAGGTTTTTATTGAGGATGCTTCATAGAATGCTCACTATAGTTATGCTGCAAGTTTCCACCATGATTAGGCATGGCTTAGGCTAGCGGCCCAGGCGTTTCTCTAACACACATATAAACTCCATGATCTTACAAGTTCCACTTTTATTTCACACCGCCGGGATCCATAAGCAAAAGAACATGATATCAACTAGGTACAACGTACCAAATGAAGTGTTGAAAGCGGTCCCCATGATACATGGTTCGACTCACTTCAACTCATAAATCACAAGCATATACGCAACAAAGAAGGACCCAATGGTTCAAGTTTATTAAATGCAAGAAAGTAAAGTGTGCCATCAAGTTCGTGAGAGCTTTAATCACTAATTTTCACATAACAAGTTTAATTTGGGAGGTAGATAAAACAAGAATTTACTTGGAATAGCAATAATGCTAATAGGTAGGTATGGTGGACACAAATGGCAAAGGTTTTGGTTTAAAGGAGGTGGATGCACGAGAAGAATACCCTCTCAGTACAGGTTTTTGGCTAGCAAGGCTGGGTAGCAAGTATAAGATTTGAAGGAAACAAACATACAAGTGATAAAGACAAACATGAAATCTTCCTTGGAAGCACAAAAGATCTTAACTAGAGAATACTAGACTTATTAGCAAATCAAGAAAGAAAGATGATGAAATTATTTTTCTTTAAAGGTACTTTTATCTTTTCTTTCAACTCTCAAAAAAAAGTGTTTCTACTGACCGAGCCAGGTTTGCCAAAACCAACTAAATTAACTCAATGATCCCAAAGTGATACCAATACTAACAACAAGATCAATCATATAACAACGAATTGAAAACTAATATAAGCTATGCAAAAGGGTGAATGATAGAACTTCTCATTAATATTCCATAACAGAAACTCACACCAAGGGATACATATCTAACGAGAGAGGGGACACTTCCATAATGCAAACCATACTACATAATAACTCCTCTATTCATGATATGACTCTACTAAAAAGGTAAAAAGAAAGAAGATAGTGATGTGATACCGCGGCACTCCCCCGAGCTTGGAACAAACCAAGCTGATGCCAAACCTGATGACGAATTACTCCTTCGGTGGTGGTGGTATCCTCTCGATGAGCTTCTTGACCAATTTCCCCAAGTCCTCAATCTCAAAGGTGAGTGTACAAATCAACTCCGAGTTGTGCTTGATGCGGTGCATGATCATGTCGGATTGTGGATCCCAGCTCTTGTGATTCTTTTTCCCCTCTTCCCTCTTGGAGTCTTATTTTCCTACATGGTTATGGATAAAGGTATGGAAGGGACTCTTGGTGCTTGGAGAAGGTGACCGTGGAGCCAAACTGTGACGAGGAGCTTTCCCCCCAGTCTGCATCCGTGCGGTCCTTCTGATCCTAGCAGGGTTCGCCACCACTCCAATGCTTGCAATGGTAGTGCCAGTATGCGGATGTTGGCCTTGCTCCTCTTCACCTTCACTCTTGATCTCCTTCCCGGGGTCTTGGAGGTCTTCCTCCATGGGCTCCTTCCCTTTATCCTTGGCGGACACCATTGTGCTTCTAAGCCTTCAAAGAGTATGTCTTGGCAGAAATAGATCAAAACAAAAAACTCGACGAAAACACGATATACGGACCTTGGGGGATCCGGGGGGTTATATATTACAAAGTTTCATATCAAAAGGAAGGTACTGGGAGAAAATGAGTCAGAGGCGGAGTCCGGGGCGGACTCACCACCTGGTGGCGCGGCCAGGGGTGGGCCCGTGCAGCAGGGTGGTGTGAGCCACCCTGGCTCCGTTTCCGTCCCTTTTTCACTTCGTAGCTTTCCTTATTGACTGAAAACTGCGAAAATATAGTTGGATTGTATTTTCGCGGAACTTTTCTTACCAGAACTGTTACCTAGTTGGAAATGGACTCTGCAGGTCTCTGAATTTGGCATTTAGTAGATCCTTACGGAGTCACCACTTGAATCATCAATATCTTCATCTTCATACACTTATTACTTGAGTCATAAAACCCTTATTTTCCTTATTACACCATTATCTCCACTTCCTGGAAATTTCTTTCACACAAAACTTCACACAGTTCTCATTAGCAACAATAGTATAAGTGAAGTGATAAAACCTTTTGAGCCCAACTTCAACTGAAAACCATCAAAACATAAGCTACTGTAGCAACTCCTTCCGAAAACCCAAAAACAATTCAAAAAGGAAATCGAATAAAGAAGCAAATGCAAGAGTGGCAAAATGTGTCAAAACAGACCAGCAGGTAAAGATCAATTTTTTCGAAAATCTTCTGTTGCTCAAATCAAAAAGTGCAAAACTAACGAAAGTTAACTAACAACCTGGGGCAGAAGCACAAACAATTACAGCTCAATCCGACAGACAGAGGTCTCTCACGAATTTTTACGGTGAAGCACAAAAATCTATTTCGGGACAGCAACTTCCTCAAATCTTACTTCTCTCTCATTAGAGGTTGATCTTGACACAAAAACCAAAAAAAAACAGATAAGGAGCGGTTATTACCGAAGTAATAACTTCCAAGACTCAAAGAAAAAAACAAACTAAAATAAAAAACAAATTGGGTTGTCTCCCATAAAGCTCTTTCTTTATAGCCATTAAGATGGGCATGATAATTGTGAAGATGCTCACTCAGGAATATGAATTGAGGTGAAAGAGAGCATTAAGAAGCAAAAAAAAATACACACGTTTAAGTCTAGCCCACTTCCTATGCAAGGGAATTTTGTAAACAAACAAGTTTTTAAAACCAGAAGCAACTTGCATAAGAGGGCAAAAGAAGTGCAACATAAAAACTTTCAGCATAAAACGAGGAAACTTGATATTATTGAGATGCATAAGAACACTTTTCCCTCTCTCATAATAACTTTCAGTATCATGCATAAACTTAACAATATAGCTATAAAAAGTACCATCATAGTAATGATCACTTATTCTAACAGAAAACACAGGAATACTAGCTCTCATAACACTACCTTGTGAAACAATATTAGAGGTATCCTTACAAAGGATAGGGTGTCCCTCTTTTTCATATTTAGTAACAAAGTCTTTCACATTTGCTATTATAGGTTCATCAACCATTTGTTTATCAGGTTCAACAGCTTTATTTGTACTTTCATTAACCATACTAGCTATCATAGAATGTTTCTTAATCCTAACTAGGAAATGCATTTTCTCAATATAAGGTTCAGGTAAAACATGATTAGCAGTATAAACTTCAATATTTCTTGAAGGAACCCTCTTAGCAACATCTTTATAAGGTTCATGATACTTATTCCACTTCTTTTTAGGCACTTCAATGTAGGAAGCAAAAGCCTTAAAATAAGAAGGAATAGCTTGAGAGTCTAGACCATAAGCATTTTTAATATTTTGAAAGTCATCAGTTCCCATAAAAGATTCAATGCATTCATAATCATAATTTATACCTAACTTTCTACCTTTGTCATTCTCCCAAGCTTCAACATTGTCTTGAATACGGTCCAGAAGATCCCATTTAGCTTCTTCTTCCATGCGAGTGAATGATCCAACACAAGAAGCATCCGATAAATCTTTATCATGTAGAGGGAGCCTTGCATAAAACTTATTGATAATAATATTGTTGGGGAGCTCATGAATGGGACATTTGAGCATTAGTAACTTCAATCTCCCCCAAGCTTGAGCTGTACTCTCTCCATCAAGAGGCCAAAAGTTGTATATTTGATTCCGATCTTTATGAATCTCACTAGGAGGATAAAACTTTGAATAAAAGAGAGGCACTATTTCCTCCCATTCCAGAGCTTGACCATTCTTCAGCAGCTTATACCATTCCTCAACTCTTCCTTTTAGTGATAATGAGAATAACTTCTTCTTAACTTGATCTGTAGTAATACCTGCACACTTGAACAACCCGCATAATTCGTGTATAAAGAGTAAATGATCACCGGGGTGGACAGTTCCATCCCTAACATAGTAGTTATCCATAACATGATCAATATTTCTTGTAGGTATTTTGAAAACATCATTCTCAGCAGGTGGTGGTTTATCTACTACCTTAGTAGTGGTAGTAGCATTACCAAATAAGAAACTCAGTGAATTATCCATAACAAAAATAAAGCAACTAACAGAAGTAAACAATACTTTCATCCGCAGCCGAGTCTCCCCCCTCCAGAAACGAGCCCACAAGATCTGCTATCTTAGCGGTCCTCTTGACCCTCACCGGACCTCTTATTTTGAGCTATATAACTCGGCGATTTACCGCCGGGTTAAGTCCATATTTAACATGGAGAAGGAGTTCTTTGAGGCCTGGGAGTAGGGACTTGAGCCCTTCACCCATACCAACCCCCCTCAAAGGGTAAACTACACTCTTCTGTTTTCCAAATATTCAATGTATGTCGGTTTCCTTTTGTAACTTGGCCACTATTCTTTCATAAATTATTTCAGCAACCGCTGGAGGATGGCGAGGTACCGGCGAGCAAGTGGCTGGAGGACCGTCCCGAGGGAGACGAGGTGTAGACTGATCCGTAGGCCTCCTTGCCTGCCCCGGACGTTGTCAAACGCATCACTGGTAAGGCCTCTTCTCTAAGGGATTGGCCAGACGATGATGATTCGGACATTGAAGTGCTTGAGGTACTTGATCCGGTTCTTATCTCTTATTTGCACCTGGCATTGTTCGAATGTTCAGCTAACCCGGACGCTCAGGTCCATGAGGTTCCTCTGCTTGCCACCGGTGGCCCGGCCCTGGCCCCTTCCCAGAAGCGCGCGGCTACCTCGGCCGCAGCTTCGGAGGCGCCGCCGCCCAAGAAGAGGCAAAAGAAATCCGGGGTTAAACCCTCGGCCAAGCCTGCCGCCAGGAGCATAGTCCGGAGGGCACCCAAACCTAGGGCTCCTCCTACCACTGACGAGTAAGCCCTTTTAGCATTGCTACTTCGGATTCTTCCTTTGCTTGCCTTTGTCTCTAGTTGGTCCTCTCTTTTTGACTCACTGTCCTTCCTTTTTTCTAGAGCTCCTATGGATATTTCCCAGAGCGGTTCTGGCATAGCCTCCCCACTCCAGAGCGGTCCTTCTCCCCCCGCAACGATGATCAACATCTGCTTAGCCCTATTCAAGAGGGTTCTGCGGCCACGCCTGAACAGAGCCCACATCGCCAAGAGGAGGGCAACGTCGGCGCGGGGGGTAGTGGGCCGGATCTGGATATGGCGATGCCGGATCTCTCCAGCTCCTCGGCCTCTATGCCCAATGTTGAGGCGCCAACTTCATCGGCGCCGCCCCCAGCAACCCTAGTACCAGCACCAGCAGCAACAGCACTAGCAGCAGCATCAGCAGCAGCAACAGCACTAGCAGCAACAACAACAACTCCTCCCAAGCCTCCCAAGGGAAAAGCTCCTTCGGCCCCCACCAGGTCTGCCCCTTCAATCATTAACTTCTTTCAACACGCTCCTCAACCCTTATCTGGCAAAGCTAAGAAGACGTCCGGGTCAACTTCATCCGGGCCAGCTTCCGGATCACAGGGCAGCAAACAGCTGGTTTTGCACACTAGCCCCGCTGCGGCTCAATCCACCAGGCGTGAGGCCCATGTGAAGGGCCTAGTGACGAGCCATTCTCCGAGCGACGAGAGTTACAGTCCACTACTCCTTGAGTACGTGAAGAACTGGAACAATGCCGAATTCGTCGACCCCCAAGACGATGTCCTAGAAAGGTTCAGCCCAGCCGAGTTCAGCGCCTAGATGAACTCCGCTACCAAGGCTATCTCCCTGGCTGGCCGGATGATGGAGGTAATCCTTATTCTCTACTATTGGTGTTTTTCATAACTTAGCATTTTCTCTGCTATTGGTGTCTTTCATAACTTAGCATTTGTAGATATATCCCCTAGTCCCCGAGCCTCTGAGGGAATAACTTGTTATTCGGTCGGATGCTCCTTAGTTTTTGTTCATAATGTCATTAACTTTTAATAAATTTTGGGCCGGGTCTAGTTCCCTTAGCCCGGATCATGTAGTCTTCAAATATCCACACACCTAGATCCAGTTCAAGTTCCACTTGGCCCGGATCTTGTAGACTTCGAATATCCACACACCTAGAGTCGGGTTAAGTTCCACATGGCCCGGATCTTGTAGACTTCGAATACCCACACACCTAGAGCCGGGTTAAGTTCCACTTCGCCCGGATCTTGTAGAATTCGAATATCCACAGACCTAGAGCCGGGTTAAGTTCCACTTGGCCCGGATCTTGTAGACTTTGAATATCCACACACCTAGAGCCGAGTTAAGTTCCACTTGGCCTGGATCTTGTAGACTTCGAATATCCACACACCTTGAGTCGGGTTAAGTTCCACTTGGCCCGGATCTTGTAGACTTCGAATATCCAGACACCTAGAGCCAGGTTAAGTTCCAGTTGGCCCGGATCTTGTAGACTTCGAATATCCACACACCTAGAGCCGGGTTAAGTTCCACTTGGCCTAGATCTTGTAGACTTCGAATTGTTTCTAATTTGCGTCTGAACTTTTGTCTTTTTCTTGTTTCAGATTACCACTAACCGCCGAACCGCTGAGTTCCAGCGCCTGCTGGACTCCTACAAAGACATTCGCGGGCATTATGGTAAACTCCAGGAGGAGTACCAAAAGAGGGGTTAGTTCCCTTTCCTTTTCCTTCCCTGTTCATTCGAACTTCTTAGGACTTATATGAATGTCTTTTCCGAATTACGCAGCCGAGGTTGAAGCTGAGAATATAATTATGAGGAAGAACCTTGCGGAGATCAAAGGTAAATGCATCCCCTTTACATAATAATCGTTCCTTCTGTGCTTTATCCGGTGGACACTCATATTTCATGTTGCAGTTGCTCTTGACGACAGTGTCCCTATGCCTGAACTGATGACCCACTGCCTCGAACAAGCAGTGAAGTACGAAGCCAAGCTGAAGAAGAAAGACGCTGAGATAGCTCGGCTCCAACAGCAGGACTCACAGATTACTCGGCTGAATGCCGAAATCCAGAGGCTTAAGAGCTCTCTTCAGTCCGCGCTGGAGAAAGCTGATCAGGAGTTTGCCGACGAGAAGGAGCGTTTAACCACGCAAATCTCCAAGGACAAGAGTCTACTGGAGGAAGCCTACGTCAAGCTTATGTCGGCGACCACCGAATATGAAAAACTCTGGGTTCACAACACCAATGTTGATTCCGAGCTTCAGCGACTTCTCTTCCAAATTGCGCGTAAGTTTTCCGCCTTTACTTGACTTGTTATTATTCGGAATTGGTCCATTTGCTCACCGTTTCTCCTTTTATCCTTAGGCAAATTTCCAAAGAGCGATACGCTTGTTGCTTCTGTTGTACGCCAGTCCCGCGAATAGCGTGGAATTCATGCTGTCTGTGATGGTGAGCCAACTCCATATACCACAGAAGATCTCCTGGCGAGTCTCACTGCTCGCCTTGAGGTAATAAAAAATCATGGTGCGGACAACCTCCTGGCGGCAACACGGATGTTCAGCTGTCTCTGGCCCAATGAAGCCATTCCCAATAAAGGTTCCGCTTTTATAGAGAAACTTATGGAATGTGACACACAGCTGCATTTGTGGTGCGAATCTGCGGCACGGGCTGGAGCCGACATTGCTCTGAAGTTTGCGCTCTCATGGTATGAAGGGATTAACCTGGAATTGCTCAATCATATGCGCACCGGGTCTAAGTGGTGAGAGGATCCAGAGTGGATTGCGCGCCGCCAGGCCTGTGCCAATAAGCTCATCTAATACTCCTTCTGCCATGCCTAGAATGATGGGCCGAGTTATCTTGATGTCGCTGATGACGAGGTTATCTCTGGAGCTGAAGAGGAAGGGAGCGAGAGCGAGGGCTCTGAGCTAGGTGATGAGGCTGAAGATCCAGAGGAAAACGAAGTTGACCCGGAGGACGAAGCCGAAGCTAGCGCTCCTCCCCCACACTCCGGAGTACCTCCCTCCTCAACAGATGATTCACCTGCTGCTCCTGCCCCTTGAAAAACACTTACCATATTGATCAGATCCCTGAAATGCCGGGCGCAGATGTACTTAAATACTTTGGTTTGTTTGTGCTACAATTTTATGTTCCGAACTAAGTTTTATTGCCGGATTATCATGGGCGAAGTCCCCGAGTTTCAGTTTCTTGTTCCACCAATTTTTTGACTCGGCTCGCGTCTACCTTGATTCAGTTTTTCGACGACTTACGAGTCCGAGGTTCAAAAAATTGACTTAACAATAATTGAAACCTTGAGATTAGCCCAAAATGATTCGGCGCTTTAGTGAAGAAAATGAACTAGGGGTTAGTCAAAAAACCTATGTCGGCCCTCTTAAGTTCTTTCCCTTAGTCGTTTTTTATGTGCTTTGCCATTCCAAACTTGTTCTCTTGCTTGCCATGAAGCAAATTCTTGTTGGACAGCAACAAATTCGAAGAGTTAGGTTTTTGGTGCTAACACATTACTAAACCAACTTAGACACAAGTGACTTAACCCAATCGACAAAAAATAGAAAAACAAAAGACAAGTGTTATAGCAGTCCTCGAGTTTCTGCTCGGGGTGGCAAGGTTTTTATTGATAAGCTTGTTGTCGACATACATACCGACATATGAGTAGTTCGGATACATTCACCTCTTAGGTGTAGAAAGGATGAAGCAGTGCTACATTCCATTGTCTTTTGGATTCTTCTCCGGACCTGTCTGCCTTGTTCTTTTGCTGGGGTTGTGTATCAATAAGATAGTAGGAATCATTGTGCAAATCTTTGATCACAATGAAAGGTCCTTCCCATGGGGGGGATAACTTATGCATGCCAGCGGTGCGCTGTATTATCCTTAGCACCAAATCACCTTCCCGGAAAACTTGGGGGTTTACTTTCCGGCTATGATAGCGTTGGAGATTTTGCTGATATATGGCGGATCTGGACAAGGCGAGTTCTCTCTTCTTCCAGTAGATCAACATCATTCTGCCGGGCTTCACGCACTTCGGCTTATGTGTATTGGGTGACCCTAGGCGAATCATGCTCTATGTCGGCTGGTAATACAGCTTCTGCCCCATATACCAGAAAGAATGGCGTATAGCCCATTGATCTATTCGGAGTTGTTCTTAGACTCCACAGTACCTCTGGTAGTTCTTCTATCCAGCACCCCGCTGATCTTTGCAGCGGCTCTATGAGCCGGGGTTTTATCCCGGTCATCACCAGTCTGTTGGATCTTTCCACTTGCCTGTTTGATGCGGGGTGGGTGACTAAGGCGACATCTAATCGGATCTTCTTTTCCTGGCAGAATCTCGCAAATGCTCCTTCAGCGAAATTCGTCCCGTTATCAGTTATGATGCTATGGGGGTAGCCGTACCTTAAGATTATATCCTTGAGGAATCTTACTACTGTTGTCCCATCACATTTCCGAATCGGTTTCACCTCAATCCATTTGGTGAACTTGTAAACCATGACCTGAATATGGGTCATCCCTCCTTTGGCCGGCTTAAATGGTCCTACCATATCTAGGCACCATACAACAAATGTCCATGTAATGGGGATAGTTTTTAGCTCCGACATTGGTAGGTGAGTTTTCATGGCATATCTTTGACAGTCGTTACATTTTCTCACCAAGTCCTCTGCCTGCTCCAAAGCACTGGGCCAATAAAATCAATGTCAGAAAGCTTTTGCTACTAAGGCCCTTGAGGATTCATGGTGGCCACATTCCCCTTGGTGAATATCCCGGAGTATGTCAAGTCCTTCTTCCGGATCAACGCACCGTTGCAGTACCGTTGTCACACTTCTTTTGTATAATTCGGTGTTGATAATGGTATAGGCCTTTGCCCTTCTCTGAATTTGCCTCGAACTTATTTCATCATCCAGAAAGATTCCCCCTTTCAGGAAATCAAAAATTGGCTTTGCCCATGTTGCTATAGTCCGGACAGGGAATGGTTCCTCATCAATCTCCATTGCATCCACAGATAGAACTCCTGCATGATCAAGCTGAACAGTCCCCAAGTTTGTTGAAGCAGTCCCCGGGTTTGCGGAGGTGCTTCCCCATTCTATCTCCATAGGTGCAGCTCCTGATCCAGGGAGCGACGGGATATAAATTGAATCTGAGTCGGGTGACGGTGTGATACACGTTTTTCTCAAGTGCTCCAAAGCCACATTTGGCGGAATGGGTTGCCGGGATGAGCCCAGCTTGGACAGTGTATCTGCTGCCTTGTTTTCGCTCTGAGGTATGTGATGGAACTCACAGCCTTCGAACCCACTTATCTTCTGGACATGGAACCTATACAAGGCCATGTTAGCATCCAGGGCATCCCAATTTCCAGATACTTGCTGTACCACCAAATCCGAATCTCCAAAGCAATGTATCCAATGTATCCCCGCTTCCTTTGCCACTTTGAGACCATGTACCAATGCTTCGTACTCCGCCACATTATTCGAGGAACTAAAATGAATTTGAAGGACATACTTTAGTTGATCCTTCTTGGGTGAGGTAAGCACTACTCCAGCGCCTAATCCATCTTTCAGTTTTGATCCATCGAAATGCATTTGCCAATAATTGGAGTCCAGCAGGGGTGGTTCATATTGCATTTCAGCCCAATCCACAAAGGAATCTGCTACAGCTTGTGACTTGATTGCATCCCTTCTGTCGAACTGTGGCGCGTATGGAGCTAATTCGATAGCCCACTTTGCTATTCTACCGCTTGCGTCCTTGTTACTCATTATCTCTAAAATGGGTGTCTCACATATCACCTTGATGGGGTGTTCCTCAAAATAGTGCTTGAGATTCTCGGCCGACATATATACGCCGTACGCCATCTTCTAATAATGAGGATA
The DNA here is from genome assembly GCA_023614405.1 of Avena insularis. NCBI lineage: Eukaryota > Viridiplantae > Streptophyta > Magnoliopsida > Poales > Poaceae > Avena > Avena insularis. The sequence continues at coordinate 513,279,909 of CM042690.1, forward strand.
ATTCTGTTTTGATGCTGACAATACTTCGCTCAGGTAATACACCGGCCTTTGCACCGACTTTCCTTCCTCCTCGCGCTCCACTACGATCACTGCACTTACGACTCGGTTGGTCGCGGCTACGTAAAGAAACATTGGTTCCTTAGGTAGTGGTGCAGCTAGGATTGGCACGGTAGATAACATCTTTTTCAATTATCGAAATGCAAGATCTGCCCGTGGTGTCCACGTGAATTTATCTGCCTTTTTCATTAGCTGATATAAGGGCAAGGCCTTCTCTCCGAGCCGACATACAAACCGGCTTAACGATGCCAGGCAACCAGTGAACTTCTGGACATCGTTAAGACACTTTGGCAACTCAATTCTTTCTATGGCCCGGATTTTCATCGGGTTAGCTTCAATGCCGCGGCTAGATACCAAGAAACCGAGTAACTTTCCGGCTGGTACGCCGAAGGTGCATTTCTCCGGGTTTAGTTTCATTCGGAACCTTCTCAAGTTCACGAACGTCTGCCGGATATCCTCAAGGAGCGTATTGCTTTCCTTTGTTTTTATCACCACATCATCCACATACACCTGCACATTCTGACATATTTGGTCATGCAAGCACTTTTGCATGCATCGCTGGTACGTTGCTCCTGCATTACGTAATCCAAACGGCATAGTTCGATAGCAATAATCCCCGTACGGGGTAATAAATGCAGTCTTTATTTGATCATCCGGATTCAGGGGTATCTGATGGAAACCATAATACGCATCAATGAATGACAGTAGCTCACATCCGGCCGTTGAATCTATGAACTGATCTATTCTAGGAAGTGGAAATGGATCTTTTGGACACGCCTTATTCAGGTTCGTGTAGTCAATACACATGCGCCATACCACTGCCACGTTCGGATCGTATTTCTTTTTCTCCACCAGCACCGGATTAGAGAGCCAATCCGGATAAAGTACCTCCATGATAAACTCGGCCGCTAGTAATCTTGCTATCTATTCTCCAATAACTTTCCTTCTGTCTTCTGTGAAATGCCTGAGAGGCTGCTTTACCGGCTTAGCCCCGGGTCTTACATTCAATGAGTGCTCAGCCAACTCCCTCGGTACACCTTGCAGATCTTGCATAGACCAAGCAAAGATATCCTAATTCTCACGGAGGAAGTTAACGAGCTCGCTTTCCTATTTGCTGCTTAACCTGGCACCTATGGTGATGGTGCGCTCTGGGAATAGATCATCAATTGGCAATTTCTTCGTATCCTTGGTTGCCTGGAACGATACGCTCCCGTGCGGGTTGGTTAGGGCCGGCATGTGTTGTTGCGCGGATTGAGCCAATGCCGCCACCTCTAGTATCTTCCTTTTTTCTTGAGCTATCACGAGTGACTCGGATAAATTGGATCCAGCTGATGCGCACTCGATCAAACGCCGGAAGTCCCCTGATATAGTTATCATGCCCCTTGGTCTGGGAAATTTCATCTTAAGGTAGCTGATGTGGGTAGTTGCCATGAATTTTCTCAGCGCTGGCCTACCGAGTAACGCGTGGTAAGCACTTTCTAGATTCACTACCTCGAATTCCAAGTTCTCAGTGCAGCAGTTGTCTCTTGTGACGAATAAAAAGTCAACCCGGACCTTACCAATTGGTTCACAAGAAATACCCGGCAGAATGCAGTGAAAGGTGGTCCTTGTCGCTTGCAACATGTTCTCTGTTATCCCAACTTGTGCATGGTATCCTTGTACATAATGTTGATACTGCTGCCATTGTCAATCAATACCTTGGAAAATCTTACGTTGAGATTCGGCCCGATGAACGTTGGATCCAAGACTAGAGTGTAGGTTCTTGGGCTTGGCATGATCTTTGGGTGATCCTTGATACTCCATGTGATCTCTTGATCCGCCCATGGCATATATCTCGGCACGGCCGACATTACTGCGTTCACCTCCATATGCCGGCACTATAAGCTTTTCCGGCCATTCTCTTCCATGGTGAACACGCAATAGCTTTGATGATGTTCCCTGTACTCATTTCGTCCTTCATTCTCGTTGTAACCTTGGCCTTGTTGTTGGTTATTGCCCACTTGATGCACAGCGTCCCTTCTTTCCGGGTTTTCGTACCTCGGCGGAGGTGGTGGCAACATCAGTTGTTGTCCATTTCCCCCTGTTAGTAACGGTGTCCTGGGTGTTTCGTTTCTAGGTGCTTTGTTCCGAGGTGCCTGAGCATTCCCCGAACTCCCCTATTCCAATTTCCTCATCCATTCACACTACCGGGTCGTATGATTTGCTGGACTATTCGGACCTGGCGTATGAAATTTGTAAGGATGATCTAGCATAGATTCGAATGTATACCTCGGCCTATCCTTTCGTTCTTGCCATTGCTTTTTCTGCTCCGGGGTCCAAGGCTTTCTCCCTTCATTTTTCTGTTGCCAGCTCTACCCACCAGTTTTTTGGCGTTGACTGGCTCTGGCATTGGGTTGATCCCGGTCCACTGCTGCGACTTGCTGCGAGTTATACCGGTAATCCGGACGATCATCTCTTCTCTTTCATCGGAAATCGTTCCTCCTTGACGATCCAGGGCCATATCGGCCGTAATACTCTTTGTTCGTTTCGCTGGACATTATCCGGGTTTGAGTTGGATCTCCCAAGGCATATGAATCTGCAATCCGGATCGTCTCAGCCAAGGAAGTTGGCATATCTCGCTGTAACCTTTGCCACATCATACTTCCATATCTGCACCCCTGAGCGAACCACACGATAGCTTGTGATTCAATCACCCCTTCGCACGAGTTTCTCACATTACACCACCGAGTTAGGAAATCTCTATCTGGCTCATTCAGTCTCTGCCGGCATAACGTGAGGGTTTGTGGTCTGTTGGGTCTCTTGTAAGTGCTTGAGAAATTGCTAACGAATAACTCCTGGAAATCCAGCCAGCAGTTAACGCTTCCTGGTGGTAAATCGTTCAACCAAACTTGTGTTGGTCCTTCCAACATCTGTGGTACATATCTCACCGCCCATCTCAAATTTCCTGTCGCGATCTTGATTGCTGTGGCATAGTCGATCAGCCAATCTTCTAGCCTGGTACTTCCATCATACGTTCGGGTTCCCCTAGCCAGCTGAAAGTTTGGCACTGGTGGCTCATTCATGATCCGGGGCCCGAAACATGCTGGACCCGGTGGACCTTGTATCTCGATTTGCTCCGACCTATAAATCCTATCCAACTTCAACCTCGCATCATCTGGCTGCAAGTCCCTGCATCATTATATCCATCGTTGACCATAGCTGAATATCCATCATTATATCTTTCCTGATCTGGACGTGCATGATGATGTTGTGCCGCGTGTCATGTACTTCCTCCTTGCTGAGGTACGCGCTGTTGCGTCTGAGGTAAATTTTTCCCCACTCCCACGGGATTGCTCGGTCCGGCATTGCCGTTGGCAGCATTTCTTTGACCGGCATTGCCTTGGTCATGGTTACCTCTGGCAGCCACACCCCGGCTGCCACTATGGCGGTCCTCATCAACTTGCACTACTTTACCTTTTCTAGCTCTTACCGGGTCATAGGGGACCATTTGCTTGTTTCTTCTTTCGGAATCCACTACCTCTTCTCTCTAGGATCGTGACCCGGAGACAACGCGGCTCCTCTCGATCTTGCCGGGTTATTTCTGGCCGAATGTACCACCTGTGAGGCCCCTGGTGGCACCGGGTTAGCTTTGTTAATTTCTTCATTTTGTTGGCATGTAACTCTCAACAAGTGATTTACCCTCTCTTGCTGCCTTTTTTGTGCCTCACCGGTTAAGCCTTCTAACTCGGACGCGTCCGCATTTGCTGCTCTGAGGTTCTTCATCGGGGTACTGTATCGATCCAATCCTCCTGTCACTATCGTAGTTGTCTGACCTGGCCTAGGCTCGTACTCCTTGTCAATATCAGTGATTAGGTTTCTGCCCCGGATTTTTACCCCATCGATACGGTTTGCCTTAGCATACTCTCTCAAGGTCATGATCAGCGACTGATGCAGCTCTGCTACCTTCTTCGCTCAAGCTAACATCTTCCGCCTAGTTTCCTTTGACTCCATTTGCGCCTGAGCCGGATCTACCACAGGTGCTATTGGTGTTGCTAAGCTATCTATCGCTTGCTGGAGCACATTCTCTGGCTTCTCTAGCGGAGGAAACCTAGACCTGGTCTGTTTGGGCATTACCTCTGGCTCTGGCACCGGATCTTCTCTTGGTCCCGCATCTGGCACGGTCATCAGGACTTCAACACTGCTAGTGGGGCGAGCGGTACGCACCCCATGAGCGGCGCTGAGACGTGGTTTGCCTCCTTTGACGACGTGCCGCGGGTGAACGCAGGAGTCATCCACCCCAACGTAGATCTTGTGCGCGCCAAGCTTGAGGAAGACGCCATTGCACAGTGGAGGGTGCCTGTCGAAGCTTCCCGCGTTGTCACTGACGTAGTCCAGCGCTCCAAAGCGCCAAACCAAGCCTGAGACGATATGCTCGCCGGTGCTCGAGAAGTTTCTTGCCTGGATTTTCACCCCTGCTAGCACCGCTAGCCCCACGGTGGGCGCCAACTATCATGGTGGTGGCATGGCAAATGCCATGGATAGGCTAAAGATGGGGCCAATGTGTGCTACGGGAATCCAGGGAGGGAGAGCGTGGTGATTCCACGCATGGAAGTTCTTGTATTCTCTCTATCAATGGTGTTTACAAGTGCTCTTGAAGCTCTTAGCAAGAAGGAGACAATGTATCTTACTCCCCACCAACTAGCCCTAGAGTTTTACCTTAGACAGAGAGTGAATCCTTTATTTGTCGTCCCTCACTATGGAGGCCCCGGTGCTCCTTATACAGGGGAGCCCGGGTTACAATTCTAGGGCATAGGTGGCAGCATATTCTATGAATATGCTCCTTTCCTAAAGAAGATGCTTCTTTATTCCTCTTTAATGGATCATCCGAGCTTTCGACGTAACCCACAGCGTCATCCTTGTCTTTTGGCGTCACTAGGGACAGGCTATGTTATCCGGCTCTGCCCACGTCACCTTGGTCGCCACTGACCCCCTGGTCCTCTCCTTTACTTTACTTTGCACATACTTTAGCTAATAAAGTCACCTTTTGACCAGCGGGGGATTCCTTCTCTTGGAAGCTAAGATAGTCCAGCTAGCATATAGCTAATCCGGCTTCCCCATTTACCTGCAAAACAGATAGACATGGCCGGCATAAATCTTATGCCGGCCGGACCATTGTCAAGGAAATGCCCTACGGGCCGGGTCGCACCGTGATTCGGCCTGCCTTGAGGTGACCCGGTCAGCACTTCGCTTTGACCGTGTCGTACCCCGGCTAACTCGGCCCTTATACCCCGATGTTACCCTACCCGGGGTATCCCCCCAACACTAGACATGGTTGGACACATGCTAGAGTGAATTTGTATGTGTTCTTTTCCAAACCACAATGATTCACATGGCCACACACACAAATCCAAGTAGGTGTGGTGATGCAACGTCTTTCAAATTGGTGCTCCACTTCATGTGGTAGTTGAATCCCAACATGTTCCTAGGGTTCCTGTACATGGTTGGACACATGCTAGAGTGACATTCATTGTGTTCTTTGACAAACCACAATGATCCACATGGCCCCCCACACACACAAATCAGAGTGGGTGTGGTGATGCAACATCTTTCAAACTGGTGCTCCACTTCATGTGGCAGTTGAATCCCAGCATGTTACTAGGGTTCCTATACATGGTTGAACGCATGCTGGAGTGACATTCATTGTGTTATTTTCCAAACCACAATGATCCACATGGCCACACACACACATCCAAGTGGGTGTGGTGATTCAACATCTTTCAAACTAGTGCTCCACTTCATGTGGTAGTTGAATCCTAACATGTTGCTAGGGTTCCTTGACATGGTTGGACACATGCTGGAGTGACATTGCATGTGTTCTTTTCCAAACCACAATGATCCACATGGCCACACACACACATCCAAGTGAGTTTGGTGATGCAACATCTTTCAAACTGGTACTCCACTGCTTGTGCAAGTTGAATCCCAACATGTTGCTAGGGTTCCTAGACATGGTTGGATACATGCTGGAATGACATTGCATGTGTTCTTTTCCAAACCACAATGATACACATTTCCACACACACACACATCCAAGTGGGTGTGTGATGCAATATATTTCAAACTGGTTCTCCAGTGCACGTTGCAGTTGAATCCTATCATGTTGATAGGGTTCCTAGAAATGGCTGGACACATGTTGGAGTGACATTGCATGTGTTATTTTACAAACCACAATGATCCACATGGCAACACACACATCCAACTGGGTTTGGTTATGCAACATCTTTCAAACTGGTGCTCCACTTCATTTGGTAGTTGAATCCCAGCATGTTGCTAGGGTTCCTGTACATGGTTAGACACATGCTGGAGTGACATTTGTTATGTTCTTTTCGAAACCACAATGATCCACATGGCCACACACACATCCAAGTGGGTGTGGTGATGCAACATCTTTCAAACTGGTGCTCCACGTCATGTGGTAGTTGAATCCCAACATGTTCCTAGGGTTCCTGTACATGGTTGGACACATGCTAGAGTGACATTCATTGTGTTCTTTGACAAACCACAATGATTCACATGGCCCCACACGCACACACAAATCAGAGTGGGTGTGGTGATGCAACATCTTTCAAACTGGTGCTCCACTTCATGTGGCAGTTGAATCCCAGCATGTTACTAGGGTTCCTATATATCGTTGAACGCATGCTGGAGTGACATTCATTGTGTTATTTTCCAAACCACAATGATCCACACGGCCACACACACACATCCAAGTGGGTGTGGTGATGCAACATCTTTCAAACTGGTGCTTCACTTCATGTGGCAGTTGAATTCTAACATGTTGCCAGGGTTCCTTGACATGGTTGGACACATGCTGGAGTGACATTGCATGTGTTCTTTTCCAAACCACAATGATCCACATGGCCACACACACACATCCAAGTGAGTATGGTGATGCAAAATCTTTGAAACTGGTGCTCCACTACTTGTGAAAGTTGAATCCCAACATGTTGCTAGGGTTCCTGGACATGGTTGGATACATGCTGGAAGTAAATTGCATGTGTTCTTTTCCAAACCACAATGATCCACATGTCCACACACACACATCCAAGTGGGTGTGTAATGCAACATATTTCAAACTGGTTCTCCACTGATGTTGCAGTTGAATCCTCTCATGTTGCTAGGATTCCTAGACATGGTTGGACACATGCTAGAGTGACATTGCATGTGTTCTTTCACAAACCACAATGATCCACATGGCAACACACACATCCAACTGGGTTTGGTTATGCAACATCTTTCAAACTGGTGCTCCACTTCCTGTGGCAGTTGAATCCCAGCATGTTGTTAGGGTTCCTCTACATGGTTAGACACATGCTGGAGTGACATTCGTTATGTTCTTTTCGAAACCACAATGATCCACATGGCCACACACACATCCAAGTGGGTGTGGTGATGCAACATCTTTCAAACTGGTGCTCCACTTCATGTGGAAGTTGAATCCCAACATGTTCCTTGGATTCCTGTACATGGTTGGACACATGCTAGAGTGATATTCATTGTGTTCTTTGACAAACCACAATGATCCACATGGCCACGCACACACAAATCCAAGTGGGTGTGGTGATGCAACATCTTTCAAACTGGTACTCCACTTCATGTGGCAGTTGAATCCCAGCATGTTACTAGGGTTCCTATACATGGTTGGACACATGCAGGAGTGACATCCATTGTGTTGTTTTCCAAACCACAATGATCCACATGGCCACACGCACACACATCCAAGTGGGTGTGGTGATGCAACCTCTTTCAAACTGGTGCTCCACTTCATGTTGTAGTTGAATCCTAACATGTTGCTAGGGTTCCTTGACATGGTTGGACATATGCTGGAGTGACATTGCATGTGTTCTTTTCCAAACCACAATGATCCGCATGGCCACACACACACATAAATCAGAGTGGGTGTGGTGATGCAACATCTTTCAAATTGGTGCTCCACTTCATGTGGTAGTTGAATCCCAACATGTTCCTAGGGTTCATGTACATGGTTGGACACATGCTAGAGTGGCATTCATTGTGTTCTTTGACAAACCACAATGATCCACAGGGCCCACACACACACAAATCAGAGTGGGTGTGGTGATGCAACATCTTTCAAACTGGTGCTCCACTTCATGTGGCAGTTGAATCCCAGCATGTTACTAGGGTTCCTATACATGGTTGAACGCAAGCTGGAGTGACATTCATTGTGTTATTTTCCAAACCACAATGATCCACATGGCCACACACACACATCCAAGTGGGTGTGGTGATTCAACATCTTTCAAACTGGTGCTCCACTTCATGTGGCAGTTGAATCCTAACATGTTGCTAGGGTTCCTTGACATGGTTGGACACATGCTGGAGTGACATTGCATGTGTTCTTTTCCAAACCACAATGATCCACATGGCCACACACACACATCCAAGTGAGTATGGTGATGCAACATCTTTGAAACTGGTGCTCCACTACTTGTCAAAGTTGAATCCCAACATGTTGCTAGGGTTCCTGGACATGGTTCGATACATGCTGTAAGTAAATTGCATGTGTTCTTTTCCAAACCACAATGATCCACATGTCCACACACACACATCCAAGTGGGTGTGTGATGCAACATATTTCAAACTGGTTCTCCATTGCATGTTGCAGTTGAATCCTCTCATGTTGCTAGGGTTCCTAGACATGGTTGGACACATGCTAGAGTGACATTGCATGTGTTCTTTCACAAACCACAATGATCCACATGGCAACACACACATCCAAGTGGGTTTGGTTATGCAACATATTTCAAACTAGTGCTCCACTTCGTGTGGCAGTTGAATCCCAGCATGTTGATAGGGTTCCTCTACATGGTTAGACACATGCTGGAGTGACATTCGTAATGTTCTTTTAGAAACCACAATGATCCACATGGCCACACACACATCCAAGTGGGTGTGGTGTTGCAACATCTTTCAAACTGGTGCTCCACTTCATGTGGCAGTTGAATCCCAACATGTTCCTAGGGTTCTGTACATGGTTGGACACATGCTAGAGAGATATTCATTGTGTTCTTTGAGAAACCACAATGATCCACATGGCCACGCACAAACAAATCCAAGTGGGTGTTGTGATGCAACATCTTTCAAACTGGTGCTCCACTTCATGTGGCAGTTGAATCCCAGCATGTTACTAGGGTTCCTATACATGGTTGGACACATGCTGGAGTGACATTCATTGTGTTCTTTTCCAAACCACAATGATCCACATGGCCACACACACACACATCCAAGTGGGTGTGGTGATGCAACCTCTTTCAAACTGGTGCTCCACTTCATGTTGTAGTTGAATCCTAACATGTTGCTAGATTTCCTTGACATGGTTGGACATATGCTGGAGTGACATTGCATGTGTTCTTTTCCAAACCACAATGATCCGCATGGCCACACACACATCCAAGTGGGTATGGTGATGCAACATCTTTGAAATTGGTGCTCCACTGCTTGTGCAAGTTGAAGCCCAACATGTTGCTAGTGTTCCTGGACATGGTTGGATACATGCTAGAATGACATTGCATGTGTTCTTTTCCAAACCACAATGATCCACATGGCCACACACACATCCAAGTGGGTGTGGTGATGCAACATCTTTCAAACTGGTGCTCCACTTCATGAGGCAGTTGAATCCCAACATGTTCCTAGGGTTCCTATACATGGTTAGACACATGCTAGAGTGACATTCATTGTGTTCTTTGACAAACCACAATGATCCACATGGCCACACACACATCCAAGTGGGTGTGGTGATGCAACATCTTTCAAACTGGTGCTCCACTACATGTGATAGTTGAATCCCATCATGTTGCTAGGGTTCCTAGACATGGTTGGACACATGCTAGAGTGACATTGCATGTGTTATTTTCCATACCACAATGATCCATATGGCCACACACACACACACATCCAAGTGGGTGTGGTGATGCAACATCTTTCAAACTGGTGCTCCACTCCAATGGCACTTGAATTCCAGCATGTTACTAGGGTTCCTGTACATGGTTGGACACATGCTGGAGTGACATTCATTGTGTTCTTTTCCAAACCACAATGATTCACATGGTCACACAAACACATACCAGTGGGTTGGTGATGCAACATCTTTCAAGATGATTTTCCACTTCGTGTGGCAGTTGAATCCTAGTATGTTGCTAGAGTTCCTTGACATGGTTGGACAGATGCTGGAGTGACATTGCATGTTTTCTTTTCCAAATCACAATGACCCACATTTCCAGCCACATAGATCCAAGTGGCTATGGTGATGTAACATCTTTCAAATTGGTGATCCACTTCATGTGGCAGTTGAATCCACTTCATGTTGCTAGGGTTCCTTGACATGGTTGGACACATGCTAGAGTGACACTGCATGTGATCTTTTCCAAACCACAATGATCCACATGGCCAGCCACACACATCCAAGTGGGTTTGGTGATGCAACATCTTTCAAACTAGTCCTGCACCGCTTGTGGCAGTTGAATCCACTTCATGTTGCTAGGGTTCCTGGACAAGGTTGGACACATGCTGGATTGACACTGCATATGTTCTTTCCAAACCACAATGATCCACATGGCCATTGACACAAATCCAAGTGGGTGTGTTGATGCAACATCTTTTCAAACTGGTGCTCCACTTCATGTGGCAGTTGAATCCTAGCATGTTGTGAGGGTTCCTGGACATGGTTGGACACATGTTGGAGTGACATTGCATGTGTTCTTTTCCAAACCACAATGATCCACAAGGCCAGCCACACACATCCAAGTGGGTGTGGTGATGCAACATATTTCCTCCACTACATGTGGCAGTTGAATCCCAACATGTTGCTAGGGTTCCTGGACATTGTTGGACACAAGCTAGAGTAACATTGTATATTTCCTTTTCCAAACCACAATGATCCACATGGCCACACACACACACAAATCCAAGTGGGTGTGGTGATGCAACATCTTTCAAACTGGTGCTCCACTTCATGTGGCAGTTGAATCCCAGCATGTTACTAGGGTTTCTATACATGCTTGGACACATGCTAGAGTGACATTCATTGTGTTCTTTTCCAAACCAAAATGATCCAGATGGCCACACATACACATCCAAGTGGGTGTGGTGATGCAACATCTTTCAAACTGGTGCTCCACTTCATGTGGCAGTTGAATCCTAACATGTTGATAGGGTTCCTTGACATGGTTGGACACATGTTGGAATGACATTGCATGTGTTCGTTTTGAAACCACAATGATCCAGATGGCCAAACACACACATCCAAGTGGGTATGGTGATTCAACATCTTTCAAACTGGTGGTCCACTGCTTCTGCAAGTTCAATCCCAACATGTTGCCAGGGTTCTTGGACATGGTTGGGTACATGCTGGAATGAAAGTACATGTGTTGTTTTCCAAACCACAATGATCCACATGTGCACACACACACACATCCAAGTGGGTGTGTGATGCAACATCGTTCAAACTGGTTCTCCACTACACGTTGCAGTTGAATCCCATCATATTGCTAGGGTTCCTAGACATATTTTGACACATGCTAGAGTGACATTGCATGTGTTCTTTTATAAACCACAATGATCCACATGGCAACACACACATCCAAGTGGGTGTGGTTATGCAACATCTTTCAAACTAGTGCTCCACTTCATGTGGCAGTTGAATCCCAGCATGTTGCTAGGGTTCCTGTACATGATTAGACACATGTTGGAGTGACATTCATTATGTTCTTTTCGAAACAACAATGATCCACATGGCCACACACACATCCAAGCGGGTGTGGTGATGCAACATCTTTCATACTGGTGCTCCACTTCATGTGGCAGTTGAGTCCTAGCATTGTTCCTAGGGTTCCTGTACATGGTTGGACACATGCTAGAGTGAAATTTATTGTGTTCTTTTCCAAACCACAACGATCCACATGGCCACACACACATCCAAGTGGGTGTGGTTATTCAACATCTTTCAAACTGGTGCTCCACTGTATGTGGTAGATGAATCCCATCACGTTGCTAGGGTTCCTAGACATGGTTGGACACATGCTGGAGTGACATTGCATGTGTTCTTTTCCAAACCACAATGATCCATATGGCCACACACACACATCCAAGTGGGTGTGGTGATGCAACATCTTTCAAACTGGTGCTCTACTTCATGTGGCAGTTGAATCCCAACATGTTGCTAGGGTTCCTATACATGGTTGGAAACATGATGGAGTGACATCCATTGTGTTCTTTTCCAAACCAAAATGATCCACATGGTCACACAATCACATTCAAGTGGGTGTGGTGATGCAACATCTTTCAAGCTGGTGCTCCACTTGATGTGGCACTTGAACCTAGCAGGTTGCTAGAGTTCCTGGACATGGTTGGACACATGCTGGAGTGACACTGCATGTTTTCTTTTCCAAACCACAATGATCCACATGGCCACACCACACATATAAGTGGGTGTGGTGATGCAACATCAATCAAACTGGTGCTCCACTGCATGTGGCAGTTGAATCACAGCATGTTGCCAGGGTTCCTGCACATGGTTGGACACATGCTGGATTGACATTGCATGTGTTCTTTTCCAAACAACAATGATCCACATGGCCACACACACATACAATTGGGTGTGGTGATATAGCATCTTACAAACTGGTGGTCCACTACATGTGTCAATTGAATCCCATCAAGTTGCTAGGGTTCCTAGACATGGTTGGACAAAAGCTGGAGTGACATTGCATGTGTTATTTTCCAAACCAAAAGGATCCACATGGCCACACACACATCCAAGTGGGTGTGGTGATGCAACATCTTTCAAACTAGTGATCCAATTCATGTGATAGTTGAATCCCAGCACGTTGCTAGGGTTCCTATAAATGGTTGGACACATGCTGGAGTGACATTCATTATGTTATTTTCTAAACCACAATGATCCACATGGCCACACACACACATCCAAGTGGGTGTGGTGATGCAACATATTTCAAACTTGTGCTCCACGTCTTGTGGCAGTTGAATCCACTACATGTTACTAGGGTTCCTAGACATGGTTGGACACATGCTGGAGTGAAATTGCATGTGTTCTTTTCCAAACCACAATGATCCACATGGCCACACATACACATCCAAGTCAGTGTGGTGATGCAACATCTTTCAATCTGGTGTGCCATTGCATGTGGCAGTTGAATCCACTTCATGTTGCTAGGGTTTCTAGACATGGTTGGACACGTGCTGGAGTGACATTGCATGTGTTCTTTTCCAAACCAGAATGATCCACATGGCCAGCCACACACATCCAAGTGGATGTGGTGATGCAACATCTTTCAAACCGGTGCTCCTCTACATGTGGCAGTTGAATCCAGTGCATGTTATTACGGTTCCTGGACATGGTTGGACACATGATAGAGTGACATTGCATGTATTCTTTTCCAAACCAAAATGATACACATGGCCAGCCACACACATCCAAGTGAGTGTGTTGATGCAACATCTTTCAAATTAGTGCTCCACTCCATGTGGAGAGTATCTTTTGGCGACCCGAAAGTTGAGGTGCCTAGGCAACGCGGTACCCAAGTTGCATGTAATCAGCCGCGATGACCACAGTTGACGTGCCAAATACTTAGAGGGTCTTTTTTTTGGCACGAATTCAACTTTATGTTTCAATACAAAATATCAGGCTAACGCCCGTCAAGTTGGGCCCCCTGTCAATTTTCGTCGTTATGTCGTTCCCATCTCTTAGGCGTGGTGGCTATCACATAGGCTTGTAGCGGTGGCACAATGGATAGGACAACATGACCGGCCTAGTGTATTGACGTGTCAAAACAGGGCACATATATCGTCGTTATAATTATTTTTTGTTTACTCGGAAGTTGGAATGGCCACCGCCATGTGTCTCTCCATTGGACTTCCGTCCTGTCGTTAACCACTACCTTAGAAACGCATTGACGATTCCACCATTCCCCTGTCTAGCAGAAACCACTCTTCTTCTTCCTGTCATCTGTCTTCTTTCCGTCTTCTCCTTGCCGCCTTGAAGGTCGTCACACTCTAGAGACAAGCTTCACTACCCATGATAATAAGAAGATAGACATCGTCTACACCAATGAGGAGGAGACAGTGGTGTGAGTCCTGAGGATGTACGAGGGTTGGCTTGAGAAAGACAAGGACAAATTTGTGGGATTGGACCTCGAGTACACCCAGAGAACCAATATGAAGAGAATAAAGTCGCCGTCGTTCAACTGCCATGAGGAAACACACCCTGGTCCACCACTTCTCCCGATTTGTAGATCTGCTCTCTGCAATTAACCGCTTTTAGGGTTTTCTCCTCTTGTTCTTTATCCATTTGCTCATCTTGCAACTACTGAATTTTATTTAGGACCAAATAAATTATGACAAGCCAATGCTGATAGTCTTGATCTTGCATTTACTAAACTTTTTAAAATTATATTCAAATGATGATCTTGCATTGACAAAATATTTGTAGTTACAAATTTTTGTGATGACAAAATACATACTTTCAGGACTGACAAGAATGATCCCATGCTGCGCCAGTTCGTTGAAGAAAAAGGAATTGTTTTCTGCACTATGGACAATAGAACTGATTTTTGGAAATTTTGTCAAGAGGGAATTACAGTTTCTGTGCACAACTGGATCGATATTCAAAGTCTTTTCAAGATCATAGGGGGCTCGAGGAAGGATGGAATGGCTACACTCACAACTAGAATCCTCGGTGAGTCGTACAACAAAATGAAGGCAAATTTCCCTATGGATAAGCACGATTTGTGGGAGGAGTGGTCGTTGTCTGATATAAACCTTAAGTATGCAGCCATAGATGCTTACGTGACCTACCAGCTGTACAAGAAGATCCATTTCTTTCTATGTTACCTCGTGTTTTGCCCTAGTTGCAAGAGGTAAGACGAGCTTAGGGGAGCCCTTTGTAGAAAATGCAGAATATCTGAGTTTGACGCTGCATATGCAAAGAAAATGGCTGCATCTGAAGTAGCTGACAGAGAGGCTACAGAAGCAGCTGATAGAGAGGCTACAACTGAAGCAGGAAACAGAGAGGCGACATCTTCTAGCGGCAACAATCAGGCCTATGATGCACTGCTAATTGTGCCGCATGATGCTGAAGATAGGGAAGCCAAGTCAAATCCCAGGTGGGACGAACTTTGTGAGCTATGGAGCGCAAAAAATGTAAGATCCACCTAGAATGATGGCAGTTGGTCGCCTAGGAACGATATCAAGCGCCTCAAGTGTTCTGATGAGAAGTGAATTAAATTTTACTTCCTTTGTGTTATGTTTCTGTTTTGTGGAACTCAGTTAGCTTGTCAAGATGGCTAGTGCCTCAAGTGAGAGTAGTAAAATAAATTTTACTTCTTTGTGTTATGTTTCTGTATGTGTCTGGTAGCTTGTCAAGATGGCAGCTCATTAACTGACAGTTTGAAAAAGTACCTTTTTCCTCTCTCCCTAAATAGATATGTTTCATTTTTCCCAAATTGGTAGCAAATCTAGAGCAGCTTCTCTCTTCGATCATTCGTTCACTTTTGGACCTCTTTTTGCCTCCGATCTGGTAGCAAATCTAGAGCAGCAAATCACACCAGGCAGAATACATTCATTCAGAAAACAAAACAAATGTAGATATAGCTGTGCACAGCTAAATAGGATATAGCGATCGGAAGTAGGTTGCTTAATGATTTTCTATACATTCAACCCCTCCTTGCGTGCATAAATAGGATACATGCAAAATATAGAAAATCAAAAGAAGCTGCTTAGCATCAACAATAGACACGTTCAACCCCTCTTTGCATGCGCCTGCGCCTCCGCCTCCTCCCTCTAGCGCTTCCTCCACTTCTTGTTGCCCAGTCCCTTGATCTTGGGGGCCTTGGGCTTGGTCGGAGGCATGTGACCCTCTTTGATGGCCACACGCAAGGAGGTTTCGGAGGTGAATGCCGAGAGCCTGGTGTTTAGCGATATAGGCGTTGACGTTCACGGTCTGTCCAAATTTGGGGGTGCCAGAGCTCGGACCCTCTACATGCATCACGACATAGTTGAAGTCGGTGCCAGCTAGTCTCGTCCTGCAGAAGGGGCAAATGTAGATGCTGCCAGTGAAGAAGGCGTCGTACTGGCGACAAGCAGCCTACTCAGCACCTGACGAGTCTTGGTGTGCCTAGAATCATCATCGCTACAGACGTCGCTTCCGTAAACCTATTGGAAGAAAATAAAAGGGGAGGATTAGATGATGTAAGAAGATCGAGCAATCGAAATGCAAACAAGCGAATCCTAATAAACCAAGATATAACATCCAACAATGCGAAGGGAGAAGAACCAGGGAAGGGGAGCAAACCCTAATTATTTTCGACCATGGGTCATCGATGCCGCTGTCATAGGGGCTCACCGGAGCGATGTACCCCTTTAGATCGTAGGGGTCCTAGAAGAGCTGGATCTGCTCGTGACCAGCGGGGGCCTCCACGCTAGCGGGAGGATCCTCACCGGCAGGGTCCTCCTCACCGGCGGCTACGTTGGTAGCGGGGATGGGGGCCTAGACGGGAATGGCGGCTACTATCGATGCCTCGACGGGGGCCTGGACAGGGACGGCGGCTACTTTCAACATGTCGAGGGGGACTGGGACGGAGACAGGGGCCTCCTTGTCGGCGGCCTTGGAGGCGATGATGGCCACCGTATCCTCCTCCTCCATCGCTGACGTGGATGGGGTTTTCTCAGGAGTTTGTAGAAGCTGGTGGGACAGTGGAGAGGGTTGCGTGAGGAGAGTGAGTGAGAATGAGAGTGGGTGTGCGGAGAGGGGCTCTGTAGTTAAGGTGAATGGAAGCAAGGCACGTTTTTTGCACCACCGTGCAATGCACCGTGTAGGCTACTGCACCGTGCACCGCGACACGCGCACGGTACATCACGTTTTTTCCCTGGTCATGCATGGCAGTTCTGTATTGAGCCGCATGCAAAGGGCGCAGACACATTTTCTATGTACGAAGTTTGACACGGCCATAAAATTGGCGATAATTAAAAGGGGAAATGTAGAGGAGAAGGTAGGTGGTTGTACAATTAGATTTGTGGGGTTGTGCTAGATCGGGTAGAGGGATGTGTTAATGAATGCGAGTGACATGATGAAGGCGGAGATGTTAGGTCTCGTCGAGGGCCCCCCCTCGAGACCCATTTATCAGCTCTTCGGCCTCTGGTTAACACGTGGAAGTTTCTTATGGTGGGGCCCAGTTGGAAGTGAGAACGAGAGCTGCTGCGCAAAAAATGGGATATGTCTTATTAAAATCAAGTGGCAATAAGATTTCAAAAAAAATCAAGTGGCAATAAATTGCAGCTGCACGTCGACGATCGTTCACTCGATGATGCATGTTTTGTGGCGTAGTAGTAGCAGTATAGGATTTTCAGACTTGATTAAACATGACATGACCAGTCGACGACTTTTTCCATGGACGGCTTCGTGTTTCTTCTTGTAGAAGTCTCGCTGAGGGAGATGTCTGTGCTGTCTCACGCTGTACTGTGAAGGGCACGATGTGTGCAACAATCCTCTTTGGATCACATAGGATCAACGGTTGGTGCGCACGATCCATGTGACAACTCTGACAACCAATCAGGGCATAGCAGACATAGTGAGCACAAGTTTGGGCTTCTACCAAAGAGAGAGAGAGAGAGCAAAACTTAGTAGTATCAAAAAACCAAGGGCAAAACTGAGTAGTATAAAAATGGAAAGTGAGTGTCTTGTACAATGAAATACATCATGGCATACATCAAATTATGCCAAGATGGATCCACTAGAGTTCATTGGATGTGTGTTCTTCTCATCAACCACATGGGTCCACTAGAGTTCATTGCATGTGTGTTATTCTCATAAACCACATGGATCCACTAGAGTTCATTGGATGTGTGTTATTGTCATAAACCACATGGATCCACTAGAGGTCATTGGATGTGTGTTATTATCATAAACCACATGGATCCACTAGAGTTCATTGGATGTGTGTTATTCTCATAAATCACATGGATCCACTAGAGTTCATTGCATCTGTGTTATTTTCATAAACCACATGGATCCACTAGAGTTCATTGGCTGTGTGTTATTATCATAAACCACATGGATCCACCAGTGTCATTGCATGTGTGTTCTTTTCATTAACCACACCTAGAGCCATTGCATGTCTTTTCTTCTCACAAACCACATATGGATCCACTAGAGTCACTGCATGTCTGTTCTTTTCACAAACCACATATGGATCCACCAGTGTCATTGCATGTGTGTTCTTTTCATGAACCACAACTAGAGTTAGTGAATGTCTGTTCTTTTCACAAACCACATAGGGATCCACCAGAGTTATTGCATGTGTGTTTTTTTCACAAACCACATATGGATGCACCAGTGTCATTGCATGTGTGTTCTTTTCATAGACCACAAATAGAGTCAGTGAATGTCTGTTCTTTTCACAAACCACACATGGATCCACCAGAGTCATTGCATGCCTGTTCTTTTCATAAACCACAGTCAGAGTCATTGCATGTCTGTTCTTTTCACAAACCACATATGGATCCACCAGTGTCATTGAATGTGTGTTCTTTTCCTAAAACACATATGGATCCACCAGTGTCATTGTATGCGTGTTCTTTTCATGAACCAGAGCTAGAGTCATTGCATGTCTGTTCTTTTCACAAACCACATATGGATCCACTAGAATCATTTGATGTGTTCTTTTCATTAACCACAGCTAGAGTCATTCGATGTGTGTTCTTTTCACAAACGACATATGGATCCACCAGTGTCATTGCTGTGTGTTCTTTTCATGAACCACAACTAGATTTAGTGAATGTATGTTCTTTCACAAACCACACATGAATCCACCAGAGTCATTGCATGCATGTTCTTTTCATAAACCACAGTTTGAGTCATTGCATGTCTGTTCTTTTCATAAACCACATAAGGATCCACTAGAGTCACTGGATGTGTGTTATTTTCACAAACCACATAAGGATCCACTAGAGTCATTGCATGTATGTTCTTTTCACAAACCACATAAGGATCCACCAGTGTCATTGGGTGTGTGTTCTTTTCATAAACCACATGACCACGTGTGTTCTTCTCACAAACCACATCTGGATCCACTAGTGTCATTTAATGTGTGTTCTTTTCCTAAAACACATATGGATCCACCAGTGTCATTGCATGTGTGTTATTTTCGTGAACCACAGTTAGAGTCATTGAATGTCTGTTCTTTTCCCAAACCACATATAGATCCACTAGAGTCATTTCATATGTTCTTTTCATTAACCACAGCTAGAGTCATTGGATGTGTGTTCTTTTCGCAAACCACATATGGATCCATTAGTATCGTTGAATGTGTGTTCTTTTCACAAACCACTTATGGATCCACTAGAGTCATTGCATGTCTATTATTCTCACAAACCACATATGGATCCACCAGAGTCATTGCATGTTTGTTCTTTTCACAAACCACATATGGATCCACCAGTGTCATTCCATGTGTGTTCTTTTCATGAACCACAACTAGAGTTAGTGAATGTCTGTTCTTTTCATAAACCACATAGGGATCCCCCAGAGTCCTTGCATGTGTGTTCTTTTCACAAACCATAGCTAGAGTCACTAGATGTGTGTTCTTTTCACGTACCACAACTAGAGTTAGTGAATGTCTGTTCTTTTCATAAACCACATGAGCATGTGTGTTCTTTTCAAAGACCAGATATGGATCCACCAGTGTCATTGCATCTGTGTTCTTTTCACAAACCACATATGGATCCACCAGTGTCATTGAATGTGCGTTCTTTTCACAAACCACACATGGATCCACTAAAGTCATTGCATGTGTGTTCTTTGCATTAACCACAGCTAGAGTCATTGCATGTCTGTTCTTTTCACAAACCACATAAGGATCCACTAGAGTCATTTCATGTGTGTTCTTTTCACAAACCACATATGGATTCACCAGAGTCATTGCATGTCTTTTCTTCTCACAAACCACATATGGATCCTCTAGTGTCATTGAATGTGTGTTCTTTTCACAAACCACACATGGATCCACCAGAGTCATTGCATGTGTGTTATTTTCATTAACCACAGTTAGTGTCATTGCATGTCTGTTCTTTTCACAAACCACATAAGGATCTACTAGAGTCATTGCGTGTATGTTCTTTTTTCACAAACCACATATGGATCCACTAGTGTCATTGCATGTGTGTTCTTTTCATAGAGCACATATGGATCCACCAGTTTCATTGCATGTGTGTTATTTTCATAGACCACATATGGATCCACAGTTGTCATTGTATGTCTGTTCTTTTCACAAATTAGATATGGATCCACTAGAGTCATTGCATGTGTGTTCTTTTCATGAACCACATATGGATCCACCGGAGTAATTGCATGTGTGTTCTTTTCATTAACCATAGCTAGAGTCATTGCATGTCTATTCTTTTCACAAACCATAGCTGGATTCATTGGATGTGTGTTCTTTTCATGAACCACAACTAGAGTTAGTGAATGTATGTTCTTTTCATAAACCACATGAGCATGTGTGTTCTTTTCATACACCACATATGGATACACCAGTGTCATTGCATGTGTGTTCTTTTCACAAACCACATATGGATCCACCAGTGTCATTGCATGTGTGTTCTTTTCATAGAGCACATATGGATCCACCAGTTTCATTGCATGTGTGTTATTTTCATAGACCACATATGGATCCACAGTTGTCATTGTATGTCTGTTCTGTTCACAAATTAGATATGGATCCACTAGAGTCATTGCATGTGTGTTCTTTTCATGAACCACATATGGATCCACCGGAGTAATTGCATGTGTGTTCTTTTCATTAACCATAGCTAGAGTCATTGCATGTCTATTCTTTTCACAAACCATAGCTGGATTCATTGGATGTGTGTTCTTTTCATGAACCACAACTAGAGTTAGTGAAAGTATGTTCTTTTCATAAACCACATGAGCATGTGTGTTCTTTTCATAGACCACATATGGATACACCAGTGTCATTGCATGTGTGTTCTTTTCACAAACCACATATGGATCCACCAGTGTCAGTGCATGTGGGTTCTTTTCATGAACCACAACTAGAATCAGTGAATGTTTTTTCTTTCACAAAACACACATGGACTCACCAGAGTCATTGCATGCCTGTTCTTTTCATAAACCACAATTAGAGTCAATGCATGTCTGTCCTTTTCACAAACCACATATGGATCCAGCAGTGTCATTGAATGTGTGTTCTTTTCCTAAAACACATATGGATCCACCAGTGTCATTGCATGTGTGTTATTTTCATGAACCACAACTAGATTCATTGCATGTCTGTTCTTTTCACAAACCACACATGGACCCACTAGAGTCATTTCACGTGTTCTTTTCATTTACCACAGCTACAGTAATTGGATGTGTGTTCTTTTCACAAACCACATTTTGATCCACCAGTGTCTTTGAATGTGTGTTCTTTTCACAAACCGCATATGGATCCACCATAGTCATTGCATGTCTATTCTTCTCACAAACCACATATGGATCCACCAGAGTCATTGCATGTATGTATGTTCTTTTCACAAACCACATATGGATCCACTAGTGTCATTGCATGTGTGTTCTTTTCACAAACCACATAAGGATCCACCAGTGTCATTGGATGTGTGTCCTTTTCATAAACAACATGAGCATGTGTGTTCTTTTCACAAACCACATTTTGATCCACCAGTATCTTTGAATGTGTGTTCTTTTCAAAAACCACATATGGATCCACCAGAGTCATTGCATGTCTATTCTTCTCAGAAACCACATATGGATCCACCAGAGTCATTTCATGTATGTCTGTTATTTTCACAAATGACATATGGATCCACCAGTGTCATTGCATGTGTGTTCTTTTCACAAACCAAATAAGGATCCACCAGTGTCATTGGATGTGTGTTCTTTTCATAAACCACATGAGCATGTGTGTTCTTTTCACAAACACATATGGAACCACTAGTGTCATTGAATGTATGTTCTTTTCCTAAAACACATATGATTCCACCAGTGTCATTGCATGTGTGTTCTTTTCATGAACCACAGCTAGAGTCATTGCATGTCTGTTCTTTTCACAAACTACTTATGGATCCACTAGAGTCCGTTCATGTGTTCTTTCCATTAACCACAACTAGAGTCCTTGGATGTGTGTTATTTTCACAAACCACATATGGATCCACTAGTGTCATTTAATGTGTGTTGTTTTCAAAAACCACACATGGATCCACCAGAGTCATTGCATGTGTGTTATTTTCATTAACCACAGCTAGAGTCATTACATGTCTGTTCTTTTCACAAACCACATATGGATCCACCATAGTCATTGCATGTATGTTCTTTTCACAAACCACATATGGATCCACCAGAGTCATTGCATGGATCCACCAGAGTCATTGCATGTGTGTTCTTTTCATTAACCACAGCTAGAGTCATTGCATGTCTGTTCATTTTACAACCCATAGCTAGAGTCATTGGATGTGTATTCTTTTCATGAACCACAACTAGAGTCAGTGAATGTCTATTCTTTTCATAAACCACATGAGCATGTTTGTTCTTTTCATAGACCACATATGGATCCAGCAGTATCATTGCATGTATGTTCTTTTCACAAACCATGTATGGATCCACCTGTGTCATTGCATGTGTCCTCTTTTCATGAACCACAACTAGAGTCTGTGAACGTCTATTCTTTCACAAACCACACATGGATCCACCAGAGTCATTGCATTCATGTTCTTTTCATAAACCACAGCTAGAGTAATTGCATGTCTGTTCTTTTCACAAACTACATAAGGATCCACTAGAGTCATTGGATGTCTGTTCTTTTCATAAACCATAGTTAGAGTCATTGCATGTCCTTCCTTTTCACAAACCACATATGGATCCAGTAGTGTCATTGATGTGTGTTCTTTTCCTAAAACAGATATGGATCCACCATTGTCATTGTACGTGTGTTCTTTTCATGGACCACAACTAGATTCCTTACATGCCTGTTCTTTTCACAAACCACACATGGATCCACTAGAGTCATTTCATATGTTCTATTCATTAACCACGGCTAGAGTCATTGGATGTGTGTTCTTTTCACAAACCACATATTGATCCACCGGTGACTTTGAATGTGTGTTCTTTTCACAAACCACATATGGATCCACCAGAGTCATTGCATGTCTATTATTCTCACAAACCACATATGGATCCACCAGAGTCAATGCATGTATGTCTGTTCTTTTCACAAACCACATATGGATCCACCAGTGTCATTGCATGTGTGTTCTTTTCACAAACCACATAAGGATCCACCATTGTCATTGTATGTGTGTTCTTCTCATAAACCACATGAGCACGTGTGTTCTTTTCACAAACCACATATGGATCCACTAGTGTCATTGAATGTGTGTTCTTTTCCTAAAACACATATGAATCCACCAGTGTCACTACATATGTGTTCTTTTCATGAAACATTGCTAGAGTCATTCATGTCTGTTCTTTTCACAAACCACATATGGATCCACTAGAATCATTTCATGTGTTCTTTTCATTAACCACAGTTAGAGTCATTGGATGTGTGTTCTTTTCACAAACCACATATTGATCGATCAGTGTCTTTGAATGTGTGTTCTTCTCACAAACCACATATGGATCCACCAGAGTCATTGCATGTCTATTCTTCTCACAAACCACATATGGATCCACCAGAGTCATTGCATGTGTGTTCTTTTCATGAACCACATATGGATCCACCAGAGTCATTGCATGTGTGTTCTTTTCATTAACCACAGCTAGAGTTATTGCATGTCTGTTATTTCACAAACCATTGCTAGAGTCCTTGGATGTGTATTCCTTTCATGAACCACAACTAGAGTCAGTCAATGTATGTTCTTTTCATAAACCACATGAGCATGTGTGTTCTTTCATAGACCACATATGGATCCACCAGTGTCATTGCATGTGTGTTCTTTTCACAAACCACATATGGATCCACCAGTGTCATTGCATGTGTGTTCTTTAATGAACCACAACTAGAGTCTGTGAACGTATGTTCTCTCACAAACCACACATGGATCCACCAGAGTCATTGCATGCCTATTCTTTTCATAAACCATAGCTAGAGTCATTGCAAGTCTGTTCTTTTCACATACCACATAAGGATCCACTAGAGTCATTGGATGCCTGTTCTTTTCATAAACCACGGTTAGATTCATTGCATATCTGTCCTTTTCATAAACCACATGTGGATCTAGAAGTGTCATTGAATGTGTGTTCTTTTCCTAAAACACATATGGATCCACCAGTGTCATTGCATGTGTGTTCTTGTCATTAGCCACAACTAGATTCATTGCATGTCTGTTCTTTTCACAAAGCACACATGGATCCACTAGAGTCATTTCATGTGTTCTTTTCATTAACCACAGGTAGAGTCATTGGATGTGTGTTCTTTTCACAAACCACATTTTGATCCACCAGTGTCTTTTAATGTGTGTTCTTTTCACAAACCACGTATGGATCCACCAGAGTCATTGCATGTCTATTCTTTTCACAAACCACATATGGATCCACTAGAGTCATTGCATGTGTGTTATGTTCATGAACCACATATGGATCCACCACATTCATTGCATGTGTGTTCTTTTCATTAACCACAACTAGAGTCATCGCATGTCTGTGCTTTTCACAAACCATTGCTAGAGTCATTGGATGTGTATTCTTTTCATGAACCACAACTAGAGTCAATCAATGTCTGTTCTTTTCATAAACCACAGGATCATGTGTGTTCTTTTCATATACCACATATGGATCGAGCAGTGTCATTGCAGGTGTGTTATTTTCACAAACCACATATGGATCCACCAGTGTCATTACATGTGTGTTCTTTCGTGAACCACAAGTAGAGTCTGTGAACTTATGTTCTCTCACAAACCACACATGGATCCACCAGAGTCATTGCATGCCTATTGTTTTCATAAACCACAACTAGAGTCATTGCTTGACTGTTCTTTTCACAAACCACATAAGGATCCACTAGAGTCATTGGATGCCTGTTCTTTTCATAAACCGCAGTTAGAGTCATTGCATGTTTGTCCTTTTCAGAAACCACATATGGATCCAGCAGTGTCATTGAATGTGTGTTCTTTTCCTAAAACACATATGGATCCACCGGTGTCATTGCATGTGTGTTCTTTTCATGAACCACAACTAGATTCACTTCATGTCTGTTGTTTTCACAAACCACACATGGATCCACTAGAGTCATTTCATGTGTTCTTTTCATTAACCACAGCTAGAGTCATTGGATGTGTGTTCTTTTCACAAACCACATTTTGATCCACCGGTGTCTTTGAATGTGTGTTCTTTTCACAAACCACATATGGATCCACCAGAGTCATTGCATGTCTATTCTTCCCACAAACCACATATGGATCCACTAGAGTCATTGCATGTATGTATGTTCTTTTCACAAACCACATATGGATCCACCAGTATCATTGCATGTGTGTTCTTTTCACAAACCACATAAGGATCCATCAGTGTCATTGGATGTGTGTTCTTTTCATAAACCACATGAGCATGTGTATTCTTTTCACAAAACACATATGGATCCACTAGTGTCATTGAATGTGTGTTCTTTTGCTAAAACACATATGAATCCACCAGTGTCATTGCATGTGTGTTCTTTTCATGAACCAAAACTAGAGTCATTGCATGTCTGTTCTTTTCACAAAGCACTTATGGATCCACTAGAGTCAGTTCATGTGTTCTTTTCATTAACCATAACTAGAGTCCTTGGATGTGTGTTCTTTTCACAAGCCACATATGGGTCCACTAGTGTCATTGAATGTGTGTTATTTTGACAAACCATAGCTAGAGTCATTGCATGTATGTTCTTTTCACAAACCACGTGTTGGGGATATACTTTCCAGGTATCCTCACAGTTCCTCACTGACCAGGGTGGCCGAGACTATTGGGAATATGCCCTAGAGGCAATCATGTATGATGTCATTCCCAATGTATTCATAAGGTTATGGTCCATGTATGAACTGCTGATATGTATCATCGAATATGTGATTTGATTGTGGAACTATATATTCATGTTGTTCATACTAATTGTCCTTGGTCATTGAGGTTGTGCTGGACACACAACTTAGACCAATGTGAAAGTCAGCAGATGACTAGGTTCCACTTGTCATGGGCATGGGGATGCTATTCCGACTTACACGGATTCGGCTAAAGAGTTTAGCGAGTCGGATTGACCCATATTGAGATGCAACGAATAAGTCGTCATTTGCATGTCTCAATCAATGTAATCCTTAGACCTGAGGTTATTGCACAATCCGAGTTGAGGATCACCGACTTAGGTTCTGTCAAACGATGTTCCATCACTGGGCAGTTATAAAGGCGGAGTTCGGGTCGACTGAGAATCAAGCTGCATGATGTGAATAACCAAGACGGGATTTTGCCCCTCCATCCGGAGAGATATTCTCTGGTCCCTCTCGGAAAATATGATACGGAAACCATGGCCATGCGTGTCTCGGATAAGTGGTAACCGAGGCAGCCGACTAAGAGTTAGTCGGATGAATCACTTATCTCGGATCGAGAAAGAAAGTCGAACTATTTAAAGGATGACGATCATTCGCCTATAGTCCGACAAGGTATATCGTGAGGCAAAAGGGACTCAGACGAAAGTCGCATTGGAAGGTATGTCGTCATGACTTATTGGTACTTGGGAGTTGGCACGTTCTGCTAGGAGCCGCTACCAACTGATCGATCACGAGTGAGACTCAGAATCGTGTCCGGGTTACCATGAGCCTGTCGGGTCACACACTTAAGAGAGGGAGCAAGTTTGGGTTAGACCCAAACAGGAAACCTATTTGGGTTGGACCCAAATAGAGACATGGACTTAGTTAGCAAGTGAGACTTGCAGTGGCTAATATAGGCCTTTTAGTGAATGGGCCACAAGAGAGTGGAGCCCACTTTCACTCCCTATATAAGCTGGGCCACAGGTGCTTAGAGCACAAGGTTAGGTCACTCCATGTGTTGGAAACCCTAGCCCTAGTCCGTACTGTCGCCGCCGTACCGGACCTAGTAGTCCATCGCCGGTGCTCCTCCTCGTACGTATGGATACCGACGGAGGTGCTGTACGTTCAGCACTTTGACGATCGTGAAGAAAGTATGGATCGTGGATCGTGGAATCAGAACGGATCGCGAGGGCTGCACTGCATCAAGCGACGTGCTTCATCAATTCCGCAATTGCGCGTCTAGTGGTAATCCTCGTGGCCTTCTACCTGAAACCCTTGTAACCCATATTCCGGCTCTGCCCTATTACTGGATTGCTAGTAGGAGTAGGATCCATCCAAAGCTGGCGGATTCGAACCTGGGTAAACTTGTGTGCTCACCGTCCCGGAACACCGTACGTCTCACACCCCTCCCTTCCACACGCCTCGAGGACCCCCTCATGGCGTACTTGTCATTGATCCGACGATAGTTGGCACCCACCGTGGGGCAAGTGAGATCCAGATCTGTGTTCCGAGCGGAATCTACAAGAATCGGAATCGGCAAGACTATCGCCGTCGGTCGCATCCTCTACGCCAGCGACGTCCCTCTCATCATTCTCGACGACACTTGGATTCCGGCTAGGGAGGTCGTGACTTCCTACACCATCATGTCTTTCAGCGAGATCGATGTATACATCGGATTCGCTAAACCTGCTCCACCCACCCCAGCAGTGATGATAGAGGCAGAAGAAATTTCTGGGTCCCCTTTGACCGCGGAGGCGGCAGAGTTCCGGATCTCAGAAAACCCTAATCCCACCCAGCCCGCACCAGTTGCGGAGATAGTGGAGAAATCCGAACCTGAAACAGACCTGGCAGTTCAAATCAAATCTAGAGTGGATCTCCCTTGCAAGGCCGAATCCAAGATCGACCCACCCTTTGATGTCGAAATCTAGGAGGATCACAGCAACAACTTTGGTTTCGGCCCTGCGAACGCCAGAACAGATCAACCGTTCCTGAGGCACATGTTGAGGCGTATGATGATGCAAGACACAAGCGTGGATGAAGTTCTTGAGACTATCAGAATCTTCGAGGAACCCCACGAGGAAAGCCGCAAGTACCTTAGGACCCACATGTCACACTTCGTCGGATACGTTGGATCCAGATCCGGCTCTGCCGATGCTAGAGAAAACACTGACTCGGTGTTGGAGGCGGTCAGAACAAACACCGACATACCCGCATCCTCGGATGACTCGATGACGTTAGCAGATTTCTGAAAGTTCTCCGTGGAGTATGAAGAGGAGTATAACTCCAAAGCTGCAGAGGAAGGAGAAGCCATGGATGAAGGATCCAGGGAAAACTCTCCCAAAGCGCAGGATGACATGGATATCGGAGATAATCCCGAGGTCCATATGTTCGAAAGTACCGATCAGAGCTTGACTGCAGGAAATAGACCCAAAGTCGTTTTTGCTACTGGCTCTCCCAAGAAGGCAAAGAAGAAGAAGAAGAAGAACAAGATCCCGACAAAAGATCCTCCGGCGGAGGAAGTGATTGCTGAGGAATACAAGGAAGACTCGGATGGAGAATTGATCCCAAAAGAGCCCAAAGAAGAGTCGGTGGATGGACACGTGATCACTGAAGGTGCACGTAAACTCATCGATGCTGCATTAACCACACCTATTCCTACAGCTGCAGAACTTACTACTGAAGAGCTGGATGAAAGGGCCCAGGCCCTAGAAGCGCGTTGCCAAGTACTCCTCGATGAAGCTAAAAATCTCGAGGAAGAAAATAAACGCATGGCAACTGGGGAGAAGAACAACTCTCGGCAGCATCAGAAGACCAGGAAGCGTCATACTCATGACGACCAATTCCCGCAGATTCACAAAGTCCTCTTTGGAGGAGACCATGGGATGCCTCGGCGCGACAACAACAGAGACTGGGTGTATCCAACACCAATGCAATACACCGTTGCGGCTCGAGAAATCCTATGAAGTAATCCAGGCCTGGAACAGATTCGATTGGGCATTAAACTACTCAACAAGGGTCTGGAGCAGCAGAAGGCCGCCCTGTCCGGAAGCGGAAAACGTTGCCCCGGTTGCGGAGCAAGAGGCAATTGTTGCACTGAATCCGAAGAATCCTCCCCGGCGAGTGTCGAATGATCGCAGGGAAGAAGATAAAGAGAAACATCGGGAGGAGGACCGACAAAGAATGCCACCTCCTAGACACACAAGACGTTCGGCTGATGGACGAAGGAACGACGGACACCGTGTTGAGTCAAGCCGGCAGGGGGCTCGTCGTAATGAAGACCCTCCCCGGAACCGGAATAATGACGCGCCGGACGGAGGCCGGCGATCAGCCAGAAACCATCTAGCTGCTCCACCCTCTACACCAAGTAGCCATCACAACAGCTCCCAAGGAGGCCAAGGAGGGCGTCGTGGTGGAGGAGGTAGTGGCAGAAGCCGAAGTCCGTCTCCAAGGCACCACAGCCACATCCGTCATTCGGGACGATCATTATCCCCAAGTGATGCAAGACACAGTATTAACTCCAACAGAGAGGCGCGGTGCTACGAAAATGATGATATATACGTGGGCCCAAAATGCTTCGGACCACGCATAAGAGCTACAAAATTCCCAGAAGGATTTGCTATCTCAAGACACATTCAAGCCTACGACGGTATAGCTCGGCCAGATACTTGGCTCTAGGATTTTTTCCAGGCTTGCTGTATTGCCAAAGGCAGAAACAGCCTGGTCGCGACCCGATATCTCCCACTCATGTTGCGTAAGACAGAGCATTCATGGCTCAATGAACTTCCGGAGAACACCATCCACAACTGGTATGATATGCAAAGTGCGTTCTTTCGGAATTTCGAAGGAACATATCGGAGGCCCTGTACGGTAGGAGACCTAAAACGTTGCACCCAGAAAGCCGGAGAAACTTGCCGGGATTATCTCGGATGACGGATCGACACCAAGAACTCCTGTGAAGGAGTAAATGACCAAACTGCAATTGAAGTTTTCATTGCAGGACTCCCAATTGGTTTGCTACGTCATCGCTTGAAGTGTGACAAGGTCACTGATTTGGGAGAGATGATAGAAACAGCGAGCAAGTATGCAGATGTTGACGACGACACAGAGGGATTACTTAACGCCCTAGCTGTGCCACAGTCGGCAAAACAGCCAAAGCAACAAGCTCAGAAGCGCAAGAACACCTCGGAAGAAAAAGCCCAACGCGGAAACGGCAGTGGTCACTACTACTTTCGGGTCTGGAGGACGAGGAGGGCGTGGTGGTGGGGCATGTGTTGACCAATTTCACAAATCCATTCCCACCTTTCCCCTAGCACCGACGGTGTCGGAATCCACCCTCTAGGCAGGATGATCCCTTCGGACATTTGACTTCCGGCGCCAAGTTGCTGCGCCCAGTCGCTAATCCCGAGCTCCAATGGCGCATGCTAGTAGCTGCCGTTGTGAGGCTCTAGCCCACCTCCGCAAACCGACGAGCCGAGCAGCTCGGAGGATGGCAGATCCTACTACCAAGGAAGAAGAAGTTCTGGCTACAATTGGGTGAGCGACCCTTCTCTTTGCTATTCGCACTAATTTTAACTGCTAGCTGGCTACTGAACCTAAAATTGTTTGTTAGCCCAACGCTGACAAACATATTTTCTCCATAGTTTTTTGTCAAGTGGGATCTCCACGGACCACCCTTACCTGGTTACGGTAGTCCTCTTCAGGTACGACTCTAAGGGCAAGTGGTATGGACACCATTGTATCACGATGGAAGAAGCGCTTGCGCAGATCTGCACTATATCTGGTATGGTTGCTACTCTGCATAATCATCATGAATTATGGCAGAAGCAGACTGCAAAGTTCAGCTTCATGAATGAACATGGCATCATGGTTCCTCTAACGTGTGACAGTCAGCTAATTGGGTTGATGGAAAGGTATGCTTTGTCTTGCATGTTTGAGATGAAATGTGATGTACTGGATGTGGAAGTTGCTACAACTGGGAGTCGCCCTTCTATTCTTGGACAGGGTGGTTGCTCGAACCCAATTAGCTCCTGGTAAGCAAAGTCTCTTGGGGTTCGCATGTTTGTGCTGAATTGTAATTTTTGTTTTATTTACTATGTAGATATTGGGTAGTTATGCAATAGTCCTGTTTCTTTGACAGGAATCGCCGCAAGGTTAGAAACATGACTGCCGGGTCAGTCATTTTGCTGCCCGAAGAAGGTAAAAACGAGTGGAAAGATGATGCTAGACACGATTCTGGTGCCCATTGTCCCGGTGATGCAGAGTACGTGAAGCTAAGAAAATTGGCACCGAGGAAGAGGAAGAAGGCAGGAAATGAAGAAGCCAGTGGACGTGAAGGCTTGGCACCCAGGCTGCGGAAGAAGGCTGCTAGCAATGAAGATGCATAGTAATGTGTTGAACTTGAACCTATATATGTAATTCTGTTAAATTCTAGAGCTCTGTGTGTGGCATGTTGCTGGGCGAAACAATCTACCCACATTCTATGTGTAAAATGTACCGCGGCTTACGGTTTGGAAACTCCCGAGTCAGTAGTTGAATCTGAAATTGTGATTGTGCCACTGCTATCTGAAAACACGCAGCACCGGTTCCACGATTGCTGAGGGGCAGGAGGTCTCCAAATACGACTGAATGTAAGTGGCACGGAAATAAATTATTTAAGCTACTACACTCCATGAAGCAACAACTTATTTCAGATGCTGCACAACGACGTGGCAACATAAACCGCAATGGCAACTGATAATGCCCAGATGCTTGATCCCGTCTATCTCACTGCCTCCCTGCTCCTGCATCCCCTGCATCTGGCGAAGCTCCCGGATCTCCATTAACTGGGTGTACGTGCTTCCACTTTATAAATTGTGGCTGTGCCATTTGCATGTGGCACAATCCACGTAGATTACGTTTAAACAAACCACCAATTTCAGAATACCACCATGATCAGACAAAAGGAAGTGATGCAGGGTTAAGGCATACTAACAGGAGAGCAATTTTTTTCCTCCCAGGACTCCACGACCACTAGTTTAGACTGCTAGGTAAACAAGTACTACTATTACAACTTAAAAATGCACGGAGCTCAAGCTAAATAGAACTAGTTATCACACATCTCCTTGATCTTCCTAATCTTAGCCCGATGCACATCTTCCTGCGAGAGCAAGCATTGATTCGTCTTCTCCTTCCTTTTAGCATCTTCATTGCACAGCTTCAATTGTTTCTCTATATTTTTCCTCATGCACTTGTCAATACTCGTAGTTGTGAACTGCAGGACTTTGGCCTGTTGAAGATCATTCCATTCTTGAGTCAGTTCTTGCTCTACTTTAGCCTTCAGGGCCAACGCCACATCCCTCTCCTTCTCGACTTTGCTAACTGGGTCCCATAGCTTCATCTCAACACTGTCAAGAAGTGAGCTGACTACGGATTCCTTCAACTCAACAGTCATATCCCATAGTTTGTCCAGCGTTTTCTGCATCGATTTGGGCTACACTGGGTCTACCCATTTGACAAAACTGCAACTTCCGCCTTGCATCATTGCACGATGTCCTTGACACCGTAGAAACCTCCTGCCTGCGTTTCATCCTTCGAACGCTACAAATTTAGCGGGCACATGTCCATGTTTACATAGAAGAGGGCTGTCTTCATCCACTAAACCATGATAGTCCGAGTCATACATCGTCTGGTTGGCCTAACACATCATACGCGCATGAGTAAACAGAGTAGATCTAGCTCAAATAATAGATAACTAGCCACAGATTATAGAGATAGAGATGACATGACTCACATCGAAATCACCATCCCTGTCGTCACGATGCGTTTCCTCGCCATCTCCCCTTGAACCCATGGCGAGAGGGGAGGGGGGGTGGCTGCCGGAGAGGGAATTGGGATGGCGGTGCCGTCAGCTCGCGGCTACGGCAGGATGGGAGTGAAGTGGGGAAAGTGGCTTCGAGGGGAAGGAAGAGAAGTACAGGGAGGAAGAGAAGTAATGGGGACGTGACACTAGGATGTGGCCCACTGAAACTCGTGAGTCGTGACACTCGCAACAGGGGAGCGCCCGGTGTTCCCAGTTTGTCCAGAGCAAGCGTGGCCAATCATGCCGCAGAACAGCCTAATCACGGATCGCTCTCACGAAGACCATCCCAATCGTCCAAGCGGTATGTAACAATAGTCAAGCAGAACAACTGTGTTAGGGCGTGCCTTCTAGAAGACTCGGTCTAACAGCCACCCATTGGGGGGATAAGGTTAGGGCTCTCCTAAGGTTAATTAGGATCCATATGTGGTTTGTGAAAAGAGCAGACATGCAATGATACTAGTGGATCCATATGTGGTTTGTGAAAAGAACAAACATGCAATCACACTGGGTGGATCCATGTGTGGTTCATGAGAAGAACACACATGCAATGCCACTGGTGGATCCATGTGTGGTTTGTGAGAAGAATACACATCCAATGACACTGGGTGTGGTTCATGAAAAGAACACACATCCAATGGCACTAGGTGTGGTTCATGAAAAGAACACACATCCAATCACACTAGATGTGGTTCATGAAAAGAACAGACATGCAATGACACCGGTGGATCCATATGTGGTTTGTGGAAAGAACGGACATGCAATGACTCTAACTGTGGTTCATGAAAATAACAGACATGCAATGACACTGGTGGATCCATGTGTGGTTCATGAGAAGAACACACATGCAATGACACTAGTGGATCCATGTGTGGTTTGTGAGAAGAACATACATGCAATGACACTAGGTGGATCCATGTGTGGTTCATGAGAAGAACGCACATGCAATGACACTGGTGGATCCATGTGTGGTTTGTGAAAAGAACAGACATGCAATCACACTAGGTGGATCCATGTGTGGTTTGTTTAGAGGAACAGACATGCAATGACACTAGGTGTGGTTCATGAAAAGAACAGACATGCAATGACACTGGTGGATCCATATGTGGTTTGTGGAAGGAACAGACATGCAATGACTCTAGCTGTGGTTCATGAAAAGAATAGACATGCAATGACACTGGTGGATCCTTATGTGGTTTTTTTAGAAGAACACACATGCAATGACACTAGTGGATCCATGTGTGGTTTCTGAGAAGAACATACATGCAATGACACTGGCTGTGGTTCATGAGAAGAACACACATGCAATGAAACTGGTGGATCCATGTGTGGTTTGTGAAAAGAATAGACATGCAATCACACTAGGTGGATCCATGTGTAGTTTATTTAGAGGAACATACATGCAATGGCACTGGGTGTGGTTCATAAAAAGAACGGACATGCAATGACACTGGTGGATCCATGTGTGGTTCATGAGAAGAACACACATGCAATGACACTGGTGGATCCATGTGTGGTTTGCGAGAAGAACATACATGCAATGACACTGGCTGTGGTTCATGAGAAGAACACACAAGAAATGACACTGGTGGATCCATATGTGGTGTGTGAAAAGAACAGACATGCAATAACACTACGTGGATCCATGTGTGGTTTATTTAGAGGAACAGACATGCAATGACACTAGGTGTGGTTCATGAAAAAACAGACAATCAATGACATTGGTGGATCCATATGTGGTTTGTGGAAGGAACAGACATGCAATGACTCTAGCTGTGGTTCATGAAAAGAACAGACATGCAATGACACTGGTGGATCCATGTGTGGTTCATGAGAAGAACACAAATCCAATTTCACTGGTGGATCCAAGTGTGGTTTGTGAGAAGAACAGACATGCAATGACACTGGTGGATACTTATGTGGTTTGTGAGAAGAACACACATGCAATGAAACTGGTGGATCCTTGTGTGGTTTGTGAGAAGAACATACATGCAATGACACTGGCTGTGGTTCATGAGAAGAACACACATGCAATGACACTGGTGGATCCATGTGTGGTTTATGAGAATAACTAACATGCAATGATACTAGGTGGATCCATGTGTGGTTTGTGATAAGAACATACATGCAATGATACTGGTGGATCCTTATGTGGTTTGTTTAGAAGAACACACATGAAATGACACTGGTGGATCCTTATGTGGTTTGTGAGAAGAAAATATATGCAATGACACTGGCTGTGGTTCATGAGAAGAACACACATGCAATGACACTGGTGGATCCATTTGTGGTTTGTGAAAAGAACAGACATGCAATCACACTAGGTGGATCCATGTGTGGTTTGTGGAAGGAACAGACATGCAATGACTCTAGGTGTGGTTCATGAAAAGAACAGACATGCAATGACACTGTGGATCCATGTGTGGTTCATGAGAAGAACACACATGCAATGACACTGGTGGATCCATGTGTGGTTTGTGAGAAGAACATACATGCAATGACACTGGCTGTGGTTCATGAGAAGAACACACATGCAATGACACTGGTGGATCCATGTGTGGTTTGTGAAAATAAAAGACATGCAATCACACTAGGTGTATCCATGTGTGGTTTGTTTAGAGGAACAGACATGCAATGACTCTAGCTGTGGTTCATGAAAAGAACAGACATGCAATGACACGGGTGAATCCATATGTGGTTTGTAGAAACCACAGACATTCAATGACTCTAGCTGTGGTTCATGAAAAGAATTGACATGCAATGACACTGGGTGGATCCATGTGTGGTTCATGAGAAGAACACACATCCAATGACAGTGGTGGATCCTTATGTGGTTTGTGAGAAGAACATACATGCAATGACACTGGTTGTGGTTCATGAGAAGAACACACATGCAATGACACTTAAGTGCGACCATGTGTGGTTTGTGAAAAGAACAGACATGCAATCACACTAGGTGGATCCATGTGTGGTTTGTTTAGTGGAACAGACATGCAATGACAATGGTGGATCCATATGTGGTTTGTGGAAGGAACAGACATGCAATGACCCTAGCTGTGGTTCATGGAAAGAACAGACATGCAATGACACTGGTGGATCCATGTGTGGTTCATGAGAAGAACACACATCCAATGACACTGGTGGATCCATGTGTGGTTTGTGAGAAGAACATACATGCACTGACACTGGCCGTGGTTCATGAGAAGAACAGACATGCAATGACACTGGTGGATCCGTGTGTGGTTTGTGGAAAGCACAGACATGCAATCACACTAGGTGGATCCATGTATGGTTTGTTTAGAGGAACAAACATGCAATGGCACTAGGTGTGGTTCATGAAAAGAACAAACATGCAATGACACTGGGTAGATCCATGCCTGGTTTGTGGAAATCACAGACATGCAATGACTCTAGCTGTGGTTCATGTAAAGAACAGACATGCAATGACACTGGGTGGATCCAAGTGTGGTTCATGAGAAGAACACACATGCAATGACACTGGTGGATCCATGTGTGGTTTGTGAGAAGAACATACATGCACTGACACTGGCTGTGGTTCATGAGAAGAACAGACATGCAATGACACTGGTGGATCCGTGTGTGGTTTGTGGAAAGCACAGACATGCAATCACACTAGGTGGATCCATGTATGGTTTGTTTAGAGGAACAGACATGCAATGACACTAGGTGTGGTTCATGAAAAGAACAAACATGCAATGACACTGGGAAGATCCATGCCTGGTTTGTGGAAATCACAGACATGCAATGACTCTAGCTGTGGTTCATGTAAAGAACATACATGCAATGACACTGGGTGGATCCAAGTGTGGTTCATGAGAAGAACACACATGCAATGACACTGGTGGATCCATGTGTGGTTTGTGAAAAGAACAGACTGGCAATGACACTAGGTGGATCCATGTGTGGTTTGTTTAGAGGAACAGACATCGAATGACACTAGATGTTGTTCATGAAAAGAACAGACATGCAAGGACATCGGTGGATCCATATGTGGTTTGTGGAAAGAACAGACATGCAATGACTCTAGATGTGGTTCATGAAAAGAACAGACATGCAATGACACTGGTGGATCCATGTGTGGTTCATGAGAAGAACACACACGCAAAGACACTGGTGGATCCATGTGTGGTTTGTGAGAAGAACATACATGCAATGACACTGGCTGTGGTTCATGAGAAGAACACACATGCAATGACACTGGTGGATCCATGTGTGGTTTGTGAAAAGAACATACATGCAATCACACTTGGTGGATCCATGTGTGGTTTGTTTAGAGGAACAGACATGAAATGACACTGGGTGTGGTTCATGAAAAGAATAGACATGCAATGACACTAGTGGATCCATATGTGGTTTGTGGAAGGAATAGACGTGCAATGACTCTAGCTGTAGTTCATGAAAAGAACAGTCATGCAATGACACTGGTGGATCCATGTGTGGTTCATGAGAAGAACACACATCCAATGACACTGGTGGATCCATGTGTGGTTTGTGAGAAGAGCATACATGCAATGACACTTGCTGTGGTTCAGGGGGAGAGTAGACATGCAATGACCCTGGTGGATCCGTGTGGTTTGTGGAAAGCACAGACATGCAATCACACTAGGTGGATCCATGTATGGTTTGTTTAGAGGAACAAACATGCAATGACACTGGGTGTGGTTCATTAAAAGAACAAACATGCAATGACACTGGATGGATCCATGTGTGGTTTGTGGAAAGCACAGACATGCAATGACTCTAGTTGTGGTTCATGTAAAGAACAGACATGCATTGACACTGGGTGGATCCAAGTGTGGTTCATGAGAAGAACACACATGCAATGACACTGGTGGATCCATGTGTGGTTTGTGAAAAGAACAGACTTGCAATGACACTAGGTGGATCCATGTGTGGTTTGTTTAGAGGAACAGACATCCAATGACACTAGATGTGGTTCATGAAAAGAACAGACATGCAAGGACATCGGTGGATCCATATGTGGTTTGTGGAAAGAACAGACATGCAATGACTCTAGATGTGGTTCATGAAAAGAACAGACATGCAATGACACTGGTGGATCCATGTGTGGTTCATGAGAAGAACACACACGCAAAGACACTGGTGGATCCATGTGTGGTTTGTGAGAAGAACATACATGCAATGACACTGGCTGTGGTTCATGAGAAGAACACACATGCAATGACACTGGTGGATCCATGTGTGGTTTGTGAAAAGAACATACATGCAATCACACTTGGTGGATCCATGTGTGGTTTGTTTAGAGGAACAGACATGAAATGACACTGGGTGTGGTTCATGAAAAGAATAGACATGCAATGACACTAGTGGATCCATATGTGGTTTGTGGAAGGAATAGACGTGCAATGACTCTAGCTGTAGTTCATGAAAAGAACAGTCATGCAATGACACTGGTGGATCCATGTGTGGTTCATGAGAAGAACACACATCCAATGACACTGGTGGATCCATGTGTGGTTTGTGAGAAGAGCATACATGCAATGACACTGGCTGTGGTTCATGAGAAGAATAGACATGCAATGACACTGGTGGATCCGTGTGTGGTTTGTGGAAAGCACAGACATGCAATCACACTAGGTGGATCCATGTATGGTTTGTTTAGAGGAACAAACATGCAATGACACTGGGTGTGGTTCATTAAAAGAACAAACATGCAATGACACTGGATGGATCCATGTGTGGTTTGTGGAAAGCACAGACATGCAATGACTCTAGTTGTGGTTCATGTAAAGAACAGACATGCATTGACACTGGGTGGATCCAAGTGTGGTTCATGAGAAGAACACACATGCAATGACACTGGTGGATCCATGTGTGGTTTGTGAAAAGAACATACATGCAATCACACTAGGTGGATCCATGTGTGGTTTGTTTAGAGAACAGACATCCAATGACACTAGATGTGGTTCATGAAAAGAACAGACATGCAAGGACATCGGTGGATCCATATGTGGTTTGTGGAAAGAACAGACATGCAATGACTCTATATGTGGTTCATGAAAAGAACAGACATGCAATGACACTGGTGGATCCATGTGTGGTTCATGAGAAGAACACACACGCAATGACACTCGTGGATCCATGTGTGGTTTGTGAAAAGAACATACATGCAATGACACTGGCTGTGGTTCATGAGAAGAACACACATGCAATGACACTGGTGGATCCATGTGTGGTTTGTGAAAAGAACATACATGCAATCACACTTGGTGGATCCATGTGTGGTTTGTTTAGAGGAACAGACATGAAATGACACTGGGTGTGGTTCATGAAAAGAATAGACATGCAATGACACTAGTGGATCCATATGTGGTTTGTGGAAGGAACAGACGTGCAATGACTCTAGTTGTGGTTCATGAAAAGAATAGTCATGCAATGACACTGGTGGATCCATGTGTGGTTCACGAGAAGAACACACATCCAATGACACTGGTGGATCCATGTGTGGTTTGTGAGAAGAACATACATGCAATGACACTGGCTGTGGTTCATGAGAAGAACAGACATGCAATGACACTGGTGGATCCGTGTGTGGTTTGTGGAAAGCCCAGACATGCAATCACACTAGGTGGATCCATGTATGGTTTGTTTAGAGGAACAAACATGCAATGACACTGGGTGTGGTTCATGAAAAGAACAAACATGCAATGACACTGGATGGATCCATGTGTGGTTTGTGGAAAGCACAGACATGCAATGACTCTAGTTGTGGTTCATGTAAAGAATAGACATGTAATGACACTGGGTGGATCCAAGTGTGGTTCATGAGAAGAACCCACATGCAATGACACTAGTGGATCCATGTGTGGTTTGTGAAAAGAATAGACTTGCAATGACACTAGGTGGATCCATGTGTGGTTTGTTTAGAGGAACAGACATCCAATGACACTAGATTTGGTTCATGAAAAGAACAGACATGCAAAGACACAGGTGGATCCATATGTGGTTTGTGGAAAGAACAAACATGCAATGACTCTAGATGTGGTTCATGAAAAGAACAGACATGCAATGACACTGGTGGATCCATGTGTGGTTCATGAGAAGAACACACACGCAATGACACTGGTGGATCCATGTGTGGTTTGTGAGAATAACATACATGCAATGACACTGGCTGTGGTTCTTGAGAAGAACACACATGCAATGACACTGGTGGATCCATGTGTGGTTTGTGAAAAGAACATACATGCAATCACACTTGGTGGATCCATGTGTGGTTTGTTTAGAGGAACAGACATGCAATGACCCTGGGTGTGGTTCATGAAAAGAATAGACATGCAATGACACTAGTGGATCCATATGTGGTTTGTGGAAGGAAGAGATGTGCAATGACTCTAGCTGTGGTTCATGAAAAGAACAGTCATGCAATGACACTGGTGGATCCATGTGTGGTTCATGAGAAGAACACACATCCAATGACACTGGTGGATCCATGTGTGGTTTGTGAGAAGGAACAGAATGTATATGCAGTAAGACTGGTGGATACTTATGTGGTTTGTGAGAAGAATAGACATGCAATGACACTGGTTGTGGTTCATGAAAAGAACTGACATCAATGACACTGGTGGATGCTTGTGTGGTTTGTGAGAAGAACTGACATGCAATGACACTAGGTGGATCCATGTGTGGTTTGTTTAGAGGAATAGACATGCAATGACACTAGGTGTGGTTCATGAAAAGAACAGACATGCAATGACACTGGTGGATCCATATGTGGTTTGTGGAAGGAACAAACATGCAGTGACACTGATGGATCCATGTGTGGTTCATGAGAAGAACACACATCCAATGACACTGGTGGATCCATATGTGGTTCATGAAATGAACAGACATGCAATGACACTAGTGGATCCTTATGTGGTTTGTTTAGAAGAACACACATGCAATGACACTAGGTGTGGTTCATGAAAAAAATAGACATGCAATGACCCTAGTGGATCCTTATCTGGTTTGTTTAGAAGAACACACATGCAATGAGACTGGTGGATCCATGTGTGGTTTGTGAGAAGAACATACATGAAATGACAGTGGTTGTGGTTCATGAGAAGAACACACATGCAATGACACTGGTGGATCCATGTGTGGTTCATGAGAAGAACACACATGCAATGAGACTGGTGGATCCATGTGTGGTTTTTGATAAGAACATACATGCAATGACACTGGCTATGGTACATGAGAACAACACACATGCAATGACACTGGTGGATCCATGTGTGGTTTGTGAAAATAACAAACATGCAATCACACTTGGTGGATCCATGTGTGGTTTGTTTAGAGGAACAAACATGCAATGACACTGGGTGTGGTTCATGAAAAGAATAGACATGCAATGA
Source organism: Avena insularis (assembly GCA_023614405.1). Taxonomy (NCBI): domain Eukaryota; kingdom Viridiplantae; phylum Streptophyta; class Magnoliopsida; order Poales; family Poaceae; genus Avena; species Avena insularis. The sequence continues at coordinate 513,321,264 of CM042690.1, forward strand.
CACTGGTGGATCCATATGTGGTTTGTGGAAGGAACAGACATGCAATGACTCTAGCTGTGGTTCATGGAAAGAACAAACATGCAATGACACTGGTGGATCCATGTGTGGTTCATGAGAAGAACACACATCCAATGATACTGGTGGATCCATGTGTGGTTTGTGAGAAGAACAAACATGCAATGACACTGGTTGTGGTTCATGAGAAGAACATACATGCAATGACACTGGTGGATCCACGTGTGGTTTGTGGAAAGCACAGACATGCAATCACACTAGGTGGATCCATGTTTGGTTTGTTTAGAGGAACAGACATGCAATGACACTGCGTGTGTTTCATGAAAAGAATAGACATGCAATGACACTGGGTGGATCCATGTGTGGTTTGTGGAAAGCACATACATGCAATGACTCTAGCTGTGGTTCATGAAAAGAACTAACATGCAATGACACTGGGTGGATCCAAGTGTGGTTCATGAGAAGAACACACATGCAATGACACTGGTGGATCCATGTGTGGTTTGTGAAAAGAACAGACATGCAATGACACTAGGTGGATCCATGTGTGGTTTGTTTTGAGGAACAGACATCCAATGACACTAGATCTGGTTCATGAAAAGAACGGACAGGCAATGACACCGGTGGATCCATATGTGGTTTGTGAAAAGAATAGACATTCAATGACACTGGTGGATCTATGTGTGGTTTGTGAAAAGAATAGACATTCAATGACACTGGTAGATCCATATGTGGTTTGTGAAAAGAACACACATCCAATGACTCTAGTTGTGGTTAATGAAAAGAACACATGAAATGACTCCAGTGGATCCATATGTGGTTTGTGAAAAGAACAGACATGCAATGACTCTAGCTGTGGTTCATGAAAAGAACACACATGCAATGACACTGGTGGATCCATGTGTGGTTTGTGAAAAGAACATACATGCAATCACACTTGGTGGATCCATGTGTGGTTTGTTTAGAGGAACAGACATGAAATGACACTGGGTGTGGTTCATGAAAAGAATAGACATGCAATGACACTAGTGGATCCATATGTGGTTTGTGGAAGGAATAGACGTGCAATGACTCTAGTTGTAGTTCATGAAAAGAACAGTCATGCAATGACACTGGTGGATCCATGTGTGGTTCATGAGAAGAACACACATCCAATGACACTGGTGGATCCATGTGTGGTTTGTGAGAAGAGCATACATGCAATGACACTGGCTGTGGTTCATGAGAAGAATAGACATGCAATGACACTGGTGGATCCGTGTGTGGTTTGTGGAAAGCACAGACATGCAATCACACTAGGTGGATCCATGTATGGTTTGTTTAGAGGAACAAACATGCAATGACACTGGGTGTGGTTCATTAAAAGAACAAACATGCAATGACACTGGATGGATCCATGTGTGGTTTGTGGAAAGCACAGACATGCAATGACTCTAGTTGTGGTTCATGTAAAGAACAGACATGCATTGACACTGGGTGGATCCAAGTGTGGTTCATGAGAAGAACACACATGCAATGACACTGGTGGATCCATGTGTGGTTTGTGAAAAGAACAGACTTGCAATGACACTAGGTGGATCCATGTGTGGTTTGTTTAGAGGAACAGACATCCAATGACACTAGATGTGGTTCATGAAAAGAACAGACATGCAAGGACATCGGTGGATCCATATGTGATTTGTGGAAAGAACAGACATGCAATGACTCTATATGTGGTTCATGAAAAGAACAGACATGCAATGACACTGGTGGATCCATGTGTGGTTCATGAGAAGAACACACACGCAATGACACTCGTGGATCCATGTGTGGTTTGTGAAAAGAACATACATGCAATGACACTGGCTGTGGTTCATGAGAAGAACACACATGCAATGACACTGGTGGATCCATGTGTGGTTTGTGAAAAGAACATACATGCAATCACACTTGGTGGATCCATGTGTGGTTTGTTTAGAGGAACAGACATGAAATGACACTGGGTGTGGTTCATGAAAAGAATAGACATGCAATGACACTAGTGGATCCATATGTGGTTTGTGGAAGGAACAGACGTGCAATGACTCTAGTTGTGGTTCATGAAAAGAATAGTCATGCAATGACACTGGTGGATCCATGTGTGGTTCACGAGAAGAACACACATCCAATGACACTGGTGGATCCATGTGTGGTTTGTGAGAAGAACATACATGCAATGACACTGGCTGTGGTTCATGAGAAGAACAGACATGCAATGACACTGGTGGATCCGTGTGTGGTTTGTGGAAAGCCCAGACATGCAATCACACTAGGTGGATCCATGTATGGTTTGTTTAGAGGAACAAACATGCAATGACACTGGGTGTGGTTCATGAAAAGAACAAACATGCAATGACACTGGATGGATCCATGTGTGGTTTGTGGAAAGCACAGACATGCAATGACTCTAGTTGTGGTTCATGTAAAGAATAGACATGTAATGACACTGGGTGGATCCAAGTGTGGTTCATGAGAAGAACACACATGCAATGACACTAGTGGATCCATGTGTGGTTTGTGAAAAGAACAGACTTGCAATGACACTAGGTGGATCCATGTGTGGTTTGTTTAGAGGAACAGACATCCAATGACACTAGATTTGGTTCATGAAAAGAACAGACATGCAAAGACACAGGTGGATCCATATGTGGTTTGTGGAAAGAACAAACATGCAATGACTCTAGATGTGGTTCATGAAAAGAACAGACATGCAATGACACTGGTGGATCCATGTGTGGTTCATGAGAAGAACACACACGCAATGACACTGGTGGATCCATGTGTGGTTTGTGAGAATAACATACATGCAATGACACTGGCTGTGGTTCTTGAGAAGAACACACATGCAATGACACTGGTGGATCCATGTGTGGTTTGTGAAAAGAACATACATGCAATCACACTTGGTGGATCCATGTGTGGTTTGTTTAGAGGAACAGACATGCAATGACCCTGGGTGTGGTTCATGAAAAGAATAGACATGCAATGACACTAGTGGATCCATATGTGGTTTGTGGAAGGAAGAGATGTGCAATGACTCTAGCTGTGGTTCATGAAAAGAACAGTCATGCAATGACACTGGTGGATCCATGTGTGGTTCATGAGAAGAACACACATCCAATGACACTGGTGGATCCATGTGTGGTTTGTGAGAAGAACAGATATGCAGTAAGACTGGTGGATACTTATGTGGTTTGTGAGAACAATAGACATGCAATGACACTGGTTGTGGTTCATGAAAAGAACTGACATCAATGACACTGGTGGATGCTTGTGTGGTTTGTGAGAAGAACTGACATGCAATGACACTAGGTGGATCCATGTGTGGTTTGTTTAGAGGAATAGACATGCAATGACACTAGGTGTGGTTCATGAAAAGAACAGACATGCAATGACACTGGTGGATCCATATGTGGTTTGTGGAAGGAACAAACATGAAGTGACACTGATGGATCCATGTGTGGTTCATGAGAAGAACACACATCCAATGACACTGGTGGATCCATATGTGGTTCATGAAATGAACAGACATGCAATGACACTAGTGGATCCTTATGTGGTTTGTTTAGAAGAACACACATGCAATGACACTAGGTGTGGTTCATGAAAAAAATAGACATGCAATGACCCTAGTGGATCCTTATCTGGTTTGTTTAGAAGAACACACATGCAATGAGACTGGTGGATCCATGTGTGGTTTGTGAGAAGAACATACATGAAATGACAGTGGTTGTGGTTCATGAGAAGAACACACATGCAATGACACTGGTGGATCCATGTGTGGTTCATGAGAAGAACACACATGCAATGAGACTGGTGGATCCATGTGTGGTTTTTGATAAGAACATACATGCAATGACACTGGCTATGGTACATGAGAACAACACACATGCAATGACACTGGTGGATCCATGTGTGGTTTGTGAAAATAACAAACATGCAATCACACTTGGTGGATCCATGTGTGGTTTGTTTAGAGGAACAAACATGCAATGACACTGGGTGTGGTTCATGAAAAGAATAGACATGCAATGACACTGGTGGATCCATATGTGGTTTGTGGAAGGAACAGACATGCAATGACTCTAGCTGTGGTTCATGGAAAGAACAAACATGCAATGACACTGGTGGATCCATGTGTGGTTCATGAGAAGAACACACATCCAATGATACTGGTGGATCCATGTGTGGTTTGTGAGAAGAACAAACATGCAATGACACTGGTTGTGGTTCATGAGAAGAACATACATGCAATGACACTGGTGGATCCATGTGTGGTTTGTGGAAAGCACAGACATGCAATCACACTAGGTGGATCCATGTTTGGTTTGTTTAGAGGAACAGACATGCAATGACACTGCGTGTGTTTCATGAAAAGAATAGACATGCAATGACACTGGGTGGATCCATGTGTGGTTTGTGGAAAGCACATACATGCAATGACTCTAGCTGTGGTTCATGAAAAGAACTAACATGCAATGACACTGGGTGGATCCAAGTGTGGTTCATGAGAAGAACACACATGCAATGACACTGGTGGATCCATGTGTGGTTTGTGAAAAGAACAGACATGCAATGACACTAGGTGGATCCATGTGTGGTTTGTTTTGAGGAACAGACATCCAATGACACTAGATCTGGTTCATGAAAAGAACGGACAGGCAATGACACCGGTGGATCCATATGTGGTTTGTGGAAAGAACGGACATGCAATGACTCTAGCTGTGGTTCATTAAAAGAACAGACAATGCAATGTCACTGGTGGATCCATGTGTGCTTCACGAGAAGAACGCACATGCAATGACACTGGTGGATCCATGTGTGGGTTGTGAAAAGAACATACATGCAATCACACTTGGTGGATCGATGTGTGGTTTGTTTAGAGGAACAGACATGCAATAACACTGGGTGTGGTTTATGAAAAGAATAGACATGCAATGACACTGGTGGATCCATATGTGGTTTGTGGAAGGAACAGACATGCAATGACTCTAGCTGTGGTTCATGAAAAGAACAGTCATGCAATGACACTGGTGGATCCATGTGTGGTTCATGAGAAGAACACACATCCAATGACACTGTGGATCCATGTGTGGTTTGTGAGAAGAACAGACATGCAGTAACACTGGTGGATTCTTATGTGGTTTGTGAGAAGAAGAGACATGCAATGACACTGGTTGTGGTTCATGAAAAGAACTGACATGCAACGACACTGGTGGATCCTTGTGTGGTTTGTGAGAAGAACTGACATGCAAGGACACAAGGTGGAACCATGTGTGGTTTGTTTAGAGGAACAGAGATGATATCACACTGGGTGTGGTTCATGAAAAGAACAGACATGCAATGACACCGGTGGATCCATATGTGGTTTGTGGAAAGAACGGACATGCAATGACTCTAATTGTGGTTCATGAAAAGAACAGACATGCAATGACACTGGTGGATCCATGTGTGGTTCATGAGGAAAACACACATGCAATGACACTGGTGGATCCATGTGTGGTTTGTGAGAAAAACATACATGCAATGACACTGGCTGTGGTTCATGAGAAGAACACACATGCAATGACACTGCTGGATCCATGTGTGGTTTGTGAAAAGAAGAGACATGCAATCACACTTGGTGGATCCATGTGTGGTTTGTTTAGAGGAACAGACATGCAATGACACTGGTGGATCCATATGTGGTTTGTGGAAGGAACAGACATGCAATGACTCTAGCTGTGGTTCATGGAAAGAACAGACATGCAATGACACTGGTGGATCCATGTGTGGTTCATGATAAGAACACACATCCAATGACACTAGTGGATCCATGTGTGGTTTGTGAGAAGAACATACATGCACTGACACTGGCTGTGGTTCGTGAGAAGAACAGACATGCAATGACACTGGTGGATCCGTGTGTGGTTTGTGGAAAGCACAGACATGCAACCACACTAGGTGGATCCATGTATGGTTTGTTTAGAGGAACAAAAATGCAATGAAACTAGGTGTGGTTCATGAAAAGAACAAAAATGCAATGACTCTAGCTGTGGTTCATGTAAAGAACAGACATGCAATGACACTGGGTGGATCCAAGTGTGGTTCATGAGAAGAACACACATGCAATGACACTGGTGGATCGATGTGTGGTTTGTGAAAAGAACAGACTTGCAATGACACTAGGTGGATCCATGTGTGGTTTGTTTAGAGGAACAGACATCCAATGACACTAGATGTGGTTCATGAAAAGAACAGACATGCAAGGACACAGGTGGATCCTTATGTGGTTTGTGGAAAGAACAGACATGCAATGACTCTAGCTGTGGTTCATGAAAAGAACAGACATGCAATGACACTGGTGGATCCATGTGTGGTTCATGAGAAGAACACACACGCAATGACACTAGTGGATCCATGTGTGGTTTGTGAGAATAACATACATGCAATGACACTGGCTGTGGTTCATGAGAAGAACACACATGCAATGACACTGGTGGATCCAGGTGTGGTTTGTGAAAAGAACATACATGCAATCACACTTGGTGGATCCATGTGTGGTTTGTTTAGAGGAACAGACATGCAATGACACTGGGTGTGGTTCATGAAAAGAATAGACATGCAATGACACTAGTGGATCCATATGTGGTTTGTGGAAAGAACAGATGTGCAATGACTCTAGCTGTGGTTCATGAAAAGAACAGTCATGCAATGACACTGGTGGATCCATGTGTGGTTCATGATAAGAACACACATCCAATGACACTAGTGGATCCATGTGTGGTTTGTGAGAAGAACATACATGCACTGAAACTGGCTGTGGTTCGTGAGAAGAACAGACATGCAATGACACTGGTGGATCCGTGTGTGGTTTGTGGAAAGCACAGACATGCAACCACACTAGGTGGATCCATGTATGGTTTGTTTAGAGGAACAAAAATGCAATGAAACTAGGTGTGGTTCATGAAAAGAACAAAAATGCAATGACTCTAGCTGTGGCTCATGTAAAGAACAGACATGCAATGACACTGGGTGGATCCAAGTGTGGTTCATGAGAAGAACACACATGCAATGACACTGGTGGATCGATGTGTGGTTTGTGAAAAGAACAGACTTGCAATGACACTAGGTGGATCCATGTGTGGTTTGTTTAGAGGAACAGACATCCAATGACACTAGATGTGGTTCATGAAAAGAACAGACATGCAAGGACACAGGTGGATCCTTATGTGGTTTGTGGAAAGAACAGACATGCAATGACTCTAGCTGTGGTTCATGAAAAGACCAGACATGCAATGACACTGGTGGATCCATGTGTGGTTCATGAGAAGAACACACACGCAATGACACTAGTGGATCCATGTGTGGTTTGTGAGAATAACATACATGCAATGACACTGGCTGTGGTTCATGAGAAGAACACACATGCAATGACACTGGTGGATCCAGGTGTGGTTTGTGAAAAGAACATACATGCAATCACACTTGGTGGATCCATGTGTGGTTTGTTTAGAGGAACAGACATGCAATGACACTGGGTGTGGTTCATGAAAAGAATAGACATGCAATGACACTAGTGGATCCATATGTGGTTTGTGGAAGGAACAGATGTGCAATGACTCTAGCTGTGGTTCATGAAAAGAACAGTCATGCAATGACACTGGTGGATCCATGTGTGGTTCATGAGAAGAACACACATCCAATGACACTGGTGGATCCATGTGTGGTTTGTGAGAAGAACAGATATGCCGTAACACTGGTGGATACTTATGTGGTTTGTGAGAAGAATAGACATGCAATGACACTGGTTGTGGTTCATGAAAAGAACTGACATCAATGACACTGGTGGATGCTTGTGTGGTTTGTGAGAAGAACTGACATGCAATGACACTAGGTGGATCCATGTGTGGTTTGTTTAGAGGAACAAACATGCAATGACACTGGGTGTGGTTCATGAAAAGAACAGACATGCAATCACACTTGGTGGATCCATGTGTGGTTTGTTTAGAGGAACAGACATGCAATGACACTGGGTGTGGTTCATGAAAAGAATAGACATGCAATGACACTAGTGGATCCATATGTGGTTTGTGGAAGGAACAGATGTGCAATGACTCTAGCTGTGGTTCATGAAAAGAACAGTCATGCAATGACACTGGTGGATCCATGTGTGGTTCATGAGAAGAACACACATCCAATGACACTGGTGGATCCATGTGTGGTTTGTGAGAAGAACAGATATGCCGTAACACTGGTGGATACTTATGTGGTTTGTGAGAAGAATAGACATGCAATGACACTGGTTGTGGTTCATGAAAAGAACTGACATCAATGACACTGGTGGATGCTTGTGTGGTTTGTGAGAAGAACTGACATGCAATGACACTAGGTGGATCCATGTGTGGTTTGTTTAGAGGAACAAACATGCAATGACACTGGGTGTGGTTCATGAAAAGAACAGACATGCAATGACACTGGTGGATCCATATGTGGTTTGTGGAAGGAACAGACATGCAATGACACTGATGGATCCATGTGTGGTTCATGAGAAGAACACACATCCAATGACACTAGTGGATCCATATGTGGTTCATGAAATGAACAGACATGCAATGACACTAGTGGATCCTTATGTGGTTTGTTTTGAAGAACACACATGCAATGACACTAGGTGTGGTTCATGAAAAAAATAGACATGCAATGACCCTAGTGGATCCTTATCTGGTTTGTTTAGAAGAACACACATGCAATGACACTGGTGGATCCATGTGTGGTTTGTGAGAAGAACATAAATGCAATGACAGTGGCTGTGGTTCATGAGAAGAACACACACATGCAATGACACTGCTAGATCCATGTGTGGTTTGTGAAAAGAACAGACATGCAATCACACTAGGTGGATCCATGTGTAGTTTGTTTAGAGGAACCGACATGCATGAAGGAAATATGCCCTGAGAGGCAATAATAAAGTTGTTATTATGTATTCCTTGTATATGATAGATGTTTATTTTGCATGCTATAATTATATTGATAGGAAACATCAATACATGTGTGTTTAATAAACAAAAAGGGTTCCTAGTCATGCCTCTCTTATAGACTAGCTTGTTGATTAACAGGATGATCAAGGTTTCCTGATCATGGACATTGGATGTTGTTAATAACAAGGTCACACCATTGGTGGAATGATGTGATGAACATTCATCCGAAGTATAGCATTACAATCAAGTCATTGTGTTTATATTGCTATAATATCATACAAAGTAATTTTTATCCTTAGACCATGAGATCATGTTAATTGCTAACACCGGAAGAGTATCTTGATAACATCAAACGTCACACCGTAACAGGGTGACTATAAAGATGGGTTCAGTGCTACGAAGGTGTTATGTTGAGGCTCATGGATCAAGAGTGGAATTTTTCAATACAGATGACTGATAGATATACTCTGGGCCCTCTCGGTGATATCACATTAGGATAGCTTGCAAGCAAGTGATGTGATCACTAGAATGTTATATCACGGGAACAAGAAAAGAGTGCATGTCGGTAACGAGATCAAACTAGGTATGGAGATACCGATGATCTAATTTCGGACATGTAATATATCGAGATACAAAGGGATTTAGTTACAAGCGTTAAAGGTTCTCACGATCACAGGAGTCATCGTTGAATGTGTAGGAGTCAGTACGGATCTCCAGGTCCCGCTGCTGATTATTAATCGGAGAAGGGTCTCGATCATGTCTGCATTATTCGCGAACCGTAGGGTGGCACACTTAAGAGTTACCGGACACCATTTTGGAGCACATATGTTTCAGACGAAAGAATTGCAAAGCGCAGGAATTGTTTCAATAGAAACCAGAAATTGTTTCGGGTGAAATTGTAGAAGGTGGTTCTGCATGTGATATTGAAATATTGCAAAGGGGCTATATGTGAATGTTTGTTAATTAAAGTAATTAACAAAATTATGAATAAAATTAATAAAAGAGTTTTATTAAATGAGAGAGCATTAAATTTGGAGAAATGTAATGCATTTAAAGTGGAGACTTTAAAAGGAAATGTGAAGAGGCATTTTAATGTGGAGGAGTTACCACCACATGAATGGGGGAGGTGAGGGGTCACCCTCCCATGCGCCGGCCTTGGATAGAGGGGGCACCCCCCTCCTCCTATAAAAGGCCACCCATTCCCTCCTTCATCCTCACACCTCCTTGTGAAGGATCTCTCTCCCCCTCTAGAATTATTCCCCCATGGTCTCGGATTAGCGAGATACATGTTCCAGTGGCATTTCATCTGAAGGAGTTCTTGCTCATTGGATCGCTGGAGCGAGGAGGTGGAGGTTGTCCGGTGGCTTGAACGTGTGTGTGAGTGTGGATGCGCTGCTGAGTTGCGGCGCTCGGACTTCCTCACGATCTTGAGATCGACAAGTGTACGACTACATCAACCACGAGTTCCTACTCGTTAACAAAGCTTGTTGTCTTCGAGAGTAAGTTCTCTATGGATGTATGTCCACCCGTTTGCTTTGTACCTAGTAGATAGATCTTGGCGTGTAGTTCACACCGTAGGAAATTTTTTGTTTTCTATGCTGCGGACCCAGGTGGTATCGAGCTGATCTATGCGTAGGTGCTTTGCACGGGTAGTACACATATGTTTATATGTGGGCGATGATGATCATGTTATTGCATCTTCTATGTACTTTGGATATTGGTGGCATAGTGGGATGAAGTGGCCCGGACCAATCTTACATGTCATCGTACATGAGACCGGTTCCACGACTGACATGCAACTTGTTTTGCATAAGTGGCTGGAGGGTGTCTGTCTCTCCTACTATAGTCAATATCTGATTTACAACGAGTTGCTAATAACTTGGTTATCCTTGTTGTGGTTCATGTTCGTAGGTTAGACAGGTTCGATCTCCGAAAGCCCTAAGCCACGTAAAACTTGCAATTGATAAATTAGAGGCGTCTAGTTTAGATCGTTGCTGGGCTAGTGTTTTGATATGGTATTGTTGTAAGTAGATGTATAATAGATACTCTTACAACTCACTTAACGTGTAAGTTCCATAGACCTTGGCCTTACACACAAAGGAATGATAGAGATCATACCACGATGCAAATGATAGAGATCAAATGCATGGACCATATCATCTCACTTCACACATTAGATGTTAGCATCTTATATTGCTAGTTTGGTGCGTTTGGTAGCATTATAAGATGACCCCTCATTTAAATATCAAGATAAAATGTGTTCTTCCTTAAGTATGCACCATTTTGTGGATCGTGTTTTTAGGCATCACGTGATGATCGGGTGTTTTCAACTCTACGCTTTCATACAACGGGTGTAAGACAGTTTTACACACGCAAATACTAAGGTTCTTACTTGACGAGCCTAGCATGTACAGACATGGCCTCGGAACACGGACCGAAAGGTTAAGCATGAGTCATATAGTTGATATGATGCCCATATAGATGCTCGCCTTTGAAGATACACCAACTCACGTGATGATCGGACTTGGTGTACTGGATTTGGTTCATGTAATCACCAAAAGGACACGAGGGATGTCATTTTTGAGTGGGAGTTCATTAGTAATTTGGATTAGTCGAACTCAATCTATCATCAACTTAGTCTAAATATACTTTACAAATTCTGTTGTAGATGGCACCACCTGCTTTTAATTTCAATCTGTTCATGGAGAAAGAGAAACTTGCTGCGAATGGTAGCAACTTCACCAACTGGGCTATGAATTTGAGGATTCTCCTCACTGCTGCACAAAAGCAATATGTGCTAGATGCGCCGCTAGGCCCCCCACCATCTCCTGATGCCCCTGACGAGGAAAAGAACGTCTATATAACTCGTCAGGAGGACCACAACTTAGTTCATTGCGGCATACTGTATGGGCTAGAGCCAGAACTTCGAAAACGTTTCGAAAATGGCAATGCCTTTGATACCATGGGAGAATTGAAAATGATTTTTGATACCCATGCTGCCGTAGAGAGTTACAATGCTATAGAAAAGTTCTTTAGCTGCATGATGGAGGAAAACAGCTCTGTTAGTGAGCACGTACTCAAAATGTCTGGGTACGCCGATAAGCTTGTGTCCTTGGGAATAACGATTCCCATTGACTTAGGCATACATCGTGTTCTCAATCTCGCCACCTAGCTACAAGAGCTTTGTGATGAACTATAATATGCAGGGCATGAAGAAGTCTCTTCCGAGCTTCACAATGCTTAAGACTGTAGAAGTGGAGATTAGGAAAGAACATCAAGTGTTGATGATCAATAGGACCACCGGTTTCAAGAAGGACAAGAAAGGCAAGCACAAGGGAAAGAAGGGTGGCAAGTCTGTTGCCACGCCTGAAAAGAAACCCCGAGATGGCCCTAAGTCGACCTCGAGTGCTACTATTGCAAGGGGATCGGCCATTGGAAGAATCGCCCCAAGTATTTGGCGGACAAGAAGTCCGGCAAGGCAAACAAAGGTATATGTGATATACATGTTATTGATGTGTACTTGATTAGTACTGCATGATAGCACTGGGTATTTGATACGGATCGGTTGCTAATATATGTAACTCGTTCAGGGACTACGGAACAAGCGACAACTAGCAAGGGATGAGGTCTCGATGGTCGGCAATGGATCAAGAGTTGATGTGATCGGCCGAACGCTGCCTCTCCATATGCCACCGGGATTAGTTATAAACCTAAATAATTGTTATTTGGTGCCTGCACTGAGCATGAACATTGTATCCGGATCGTGTTTGGTGCAAAGTGGTTATTCATTTAAGTCTGAAAACAATGGTTGTTCGATTTATATGAATAATATCTTTTATGGTCATGCACCTATGTTGAATGGTTTATTTCTGTTGGATCTCGATAGTAGTATTACGCATATTCATAATGTTGATGCTAAAAGGATTAAACTTGATAATGATATATCTACTATGTGGCACTGCCGTCTAGGTCATATTGGCGTTAAACGCATGAAGAAACTCCATTCTGATGGACTTTTGGAATCACTTGATTTTGAATCATTTGATACATGTGAGCCATGCCTTATGGGCAAGATGACTAGAACGCCGTTTTCCGGTTCAATGGAACGAGCGACAGATCTATTGGAAATCATACATACTGATGTGTGTGGACCAATGAGTATGTCGGCGCGAGGTGGATATCGTTATTTTTTTACTTTCACGGATGATTTGAGTAGATATGGGTATATCTATTTGATGAAACACAAGTCTGAAACTTTTGAAAAGTTCAAAGAATTTCAGAATGAAGTGGAAAATCATCATATGTAAAGATCAAATTTCTGCGGTCCGACCGTGGAGGAGAGTATCTTAGTTACAAGTTTAGCACACATATGAAAGACTGTGGAATAGTTTCACAACTCACGCCTGCCGGAACACCACAACGTAATGGTGTGTCAGAACGTCGTAATCGTACTTTATTGGACATGGTTCGATCTATGATGTCTCTGACTGACTTGCCACTGTCATTTTGGGGTTATGCACTGGAAACCGCTACATTCACTTTAAATAGGGCACCATATAAATCCGTTGAAAAGACACCGTATGAATTATGTTTTGGAAACAAACCTAAGTTGTCATTTCTTAAAGTTTGGGGATGCGATGTTTATGTGAAGAAACTTCAACCGGATAAACTCGAACCCAAAGCGGAAAAATGCGTCTTCATAGGATACCCTAAGGAAACGATTGGGTATACCTTCTATCACAGATCCGAGGGCAAGGTCTTTGTTGCCAAGAATGGATCCTTTCTTGAGAAGGAGTTTCTCGCGAAAGGTGTGAGTAGTCGGAAGGTAGAACTCGAAGAGGTTATTGAACCTTCTCTGCATGGAATGGCGAGTGGCGCAGCACCGGAAGTTGTTTCGGAGTTGACTTCACCTGATGAAGAGAGAGCTAATGATATTGATCAGAAACTCCGAAAGAGGACACTACCGAACCTCGCAGGTCAAGCAGGACACATGCAGCTCCTGAACTGTACGGCAATCCTGTTATGAATTTCATGATTGATGAAATGGATGACCCTGCGACATATGAAGAAACGATGATGAGCCCAGATTCCAACAAATGGCTAGAAGCCATCAAATCCTAGATGGAATCCATGTACGAGAACCAAGTTTGGAACCTTGTGGACTTACCTCATGACCGAAAGGCCGTTGAGAATAAATGGATTTTCAAAAGAAAAACTGATGCTGATGGTAATGTGACCATCTATAAGGCTCGACTTGTCGCAAAGGGGTTTCGACAAATTCAAGGAGTTGACTACGATGAGACATTCTCTCCCGTAGCGATGCTTAAGTCGGTTAGGATTATGTTAGCAATTGCTGCATATTTCGATTATAAAATATGGCAGATGGATATCAAAACTGCGTTCCTGAATGGTAATATTGAAGAAGAGTTGTATATGATACAACCTAAGGGTTTTGTCGATCCTAAGGATGCTAATAAGGTGTGCAAACTTCAGCGATCCATCTATGGACTGAAGCAAGCATCACGGAGTTGGAATCTCCGCTTTGATGAGGTGATCAAAGAGTTTGGATTTGTCCAAACTTATGGAGAGGCTTGTATTTACAAGAAAGTGAGTGGGAGCAATGTGGCATTTCTGATATTATATGTGGATGACATATTATTGATTGGAAATGATTTAGATCTTTTAAACAGTGTTAAAAGTTATCTAAACAGCAAATTTTCGATGAAGGACCTTGGTGAAGCTTCATATGTATTAGGCATTAAAATCTATAGAGATAGATCAAGACGCCTAATTGGGATATCGAAGAGTACATACCTTGATAAGATATTAAAGAAGTTTAATATGGACGGAAGTAAGAAGGGGTTCTTACCTATGTTGCAAGGCAAGACATTGAGTAAGACTCAAAGTCCGGCTACGACGGAAGAAAGAGAGATAATGGATAGGATCCCCTATGCCTCAGCCATAGGCTCTATAATGTATGCCATGCTATGTACAAGACCGGATGTGGCACATGCTATTAGTTTGACTAGTAGGTACCAATCTGATCCAGGTTCGGAACACTGGATAGCGGTCAAGAATATCCTTAAGTACTTGAGAAGAACTAAGGATATGTTTCTTATATACGGAGGTGAAGAAGAGCTAGTAACTAAGTGTTATGTCGATGCTAGCTTTGACACTGATCCGGATGACTCTAAGTCTCAATCCGGATACGTATTTCTCTTGAACGGAGCAGCAGTTAGTTGGAGGAGCTCCAAACAACCTGTGGTGGCTAGATCAACAACGGAGGCGGAATATGTTGCTGCTTCAGAAGCGGCGCAGGAAGCGGTTTGGATGAAAGAGTTCATTACGGAACTGGGTGTGGTTCCCAGTGCGTTGGACCCGATGGTGATCTATTGTGACAACAATGGAGCCATAGCCAACGCCAAGGAACCAAGGTCTCACAAGAATTCCAAGCATATTAAGCGCCGGTTTCACTCCATCCGCGAACATGTCAAGGATGGAGATATAAAGATTTGTAAAGTGCACACGGACCTGAATGTAGCAGATCTGTTGACTAAAGTACTCCCTAGGGCAAAACATGATCAACACCAGAACTCCATGGGTGTTAGATTTATCACTATGTGAACTAGATTATTGTCTCTAGTGCAAGTGGGAGACTGAAGGAAATATGCCCTGAGAGGCAATAATAAAGTTGTTATTATGTATTCCTTGTATATGATAGATGTTTATTTTGCATGCTATAATTGTATTGATAGGAAACATCAATACATGTGTGTTTAATAAACAAAAAGGGTTCCTAGTCATGCCTCTCTTATAGACTAGCTTGTTGATTAATAGGATGATCAAGGTTTCCTGATCATGGACATTGGATGTTGTTAATAACAAGGTCACACCATTGGTGGAATGCTGTGATGAACATTCATCCGAAGTATAGCATTACGATCAAGTCATTGTGTTTATATTGCTATAACATCATATGAAGTAATCTTTATCCTTAGACCATGAGATCATGTTAATTGCTAACACCGGAAGAGTATCTTGATAACATCAAACGTCACACCGTAACAGGGTGACTATAAAGATGGGTTGATTACTGAAGGTGTTATGTTTAGGCTCATGGATCAAGAGTGGAATTTGTCAATCCATATGACGGATAGATATACTCTGGGCCCTCTCGGTGATATCACATTAGGATAGCTTGCAAGCAAGTGATGTGATCACTAGAATGTTATATCACGGGAACGAGAAAAGAGTGCATGTCGGTAACGAGATCAAACTAGGTATGGAGATACCGATGATCGAATCTCGGACATGTAATATATCGAGATACAAAGGGATTTAGTTACAAGCGTTAAAGGTTCTCACGATCACAGGAGTCATCGTTGAATGTGTAGGAGTCAGTACGGATCTCCAGGTCCCACTGCTGATTATTGATCGGAGAAGGGTCTCGATCATGTCTGCAATATTCGCGAACCGTAGGGTGGCACACTTAAGAGTTACCGGACACCATTTTGGAGCACATATGTTTCAGACGAAAGAATTGCAAAGCGCAGGAATTGTTTCAATAGAAACCAGAAATTGTTTCGGGTGAAATTGCAGAAGGTGGTTCTGCATGTGATATTGAAATATTGCAAAGGGGTTATATGTGAATGTTTGTTAACTAAAGTAATTAACAAAATTCCGAATAAATTTAATAAAAGAGTTTTATTAAATGAGAGAGCATTAAATTTGGAGAAACTTAATGCATTTAAAGTGGAGACTTTAAAAGGGATTGTGAAGAGGCATTTTAATGTGGAGGAGTTACCACCACATGAATGGGGGAGGTGAGGGGTCACCCCCCATGCGCCGTCCATGGAGAGAGGGGGCACCCCCCCTCCTCCTATAAAAGGCCACCCATTCCCTCCTTCATCCTCACACCTCCTTGTGAAGGATCTCTCTCCCCCTCTAGAATTATTCCCCCATGGTCTCGGATTAGCGAGATACATGTTCCTGGTGGCATTTAAATGCTGAAGGAGTTCTTGCTCGCTGGATCGCTGGAGCGAGGAGGTGGAGTTTGTCCGTGGCTTGAACGTGTGAAAAGTGCGGATGCGCTGCTGAGTTGCGGCCCTCAGACTTCCTCACGATCTTGAGATCGGCAAGTGTACGACTACATCAACCACGAGTTCCTACTCGTTAACAAAGCTCGTTGTCTTCGAAGGTAAGTTCTCTATGGATGTATGTCCACCCGTTTGCTTTGTACCTAGTAGATAGATCTTGGCGTGTAGTTCACACCGTAGGAAATTTTTTGTTTTCTATGTTGCGGACCCAACAATGCAATGACACTGGGTGTGGTTCATGAAAAGAACAGACATGCAATGACAATGGTGGATCCATGTGTGGTTCATGAGAAGAACACACATGCAATGACACTGGTGGATCCATCTGTGGTTTGTGAGAAGAACATATATGCAATGACACTGGGTGTGGTTTATGAGAAGAACACACATGCAATGACACTAGGTGTGGTTCATGAAAAGAATAGACATGCAATCACACTAGGTGTAAACATGTGTGGTTCGTGGAAAGAACATACATGCAATGACTGTAGTTGTGGTTCATGAAAAGAACACACATGCAATGACACTAGTGTATCCATGTGTGGTTCATGAAAAGAACACACATGCAATGACACTGGTGGATCCATTTGTGGTTTGTGAAAAGAACAAACATGCAATCACACTAGGTGGATCCATGTGTGGTTTGTGAAAAGAACAGACATGCAATCACACTAGGTGGATCCATGTGTGGTTTGTTTAGAAGAATACACATCCAATGAATCTAGTTGTGGTTCATGAAAAGATACCACATGCAATGACACTGGTGGATCCATGTGTGGTTTGTGATAAGAATAGACATGCAATCACGCTAGGTGGATCCATGTGTGGTTTGTTTAGAGGAACATACATGCAATGACTCTTGCTGTGGTTTATGAAAAGAACAGACATGCAATGACACTGTTGGATCCATATGTGGTTTGTGGAAAGCACAGACATGCAATGACTCTAGCTGTGGTTCATGAAAAGAACATACATGCAATGACACTAGGTGGATCATGTGTGGTTCATGAGAAGAACATACATCCAATGACACTGGTGGATCCTTATGTGGTTTGTGAGAAGAACATACATGCAATGACACTGGATATGGTTCATGAGAAGAACACACATGAAATGACACGTAAGTGGGACCATGTGTGGTTTGTGAAAAGAACAAACATGCAATCACACTAGGTGGATCCATGTGTGGGTTGTTTAGAGGAACATACATGCAATGACACTGGGTGTGGTTCATGAAAAGAACAGACATGCAATCACACTAGCTGGATCCATGTGTGGTTTGTGGAAAGAACAAACATGCAATGACTCTAGCTGTGGTTCATGAAAAGAATAGGCATGCAATCACACTAGGTGGATCCATGTGTGGTTTGTTTAGAGGAATAGACATGCAATGACACTAGGTGTGGTTCATGAAAAGAACATACATGCAATCACAACTGGTGGATCCATGAGTGGTTTGTGGAAAGAACAGACATGGAATCACACTAGCTATGGTTCATGAAAAGAACAGACATGCAATGACACTGCTGGATCCATGTGTGGTTCATGAGAAGAACACACATCCAATGACACTGGTGGATCCACGTGTGGTTTGTTTAGAAGAACAGACGTGCAATGACACAGGTGGATACTTATGTGGTTTCTGAGAAGAAAACACATGCAATGACACTAGTGGATCCTTTTGTGGTTTGTGAGAAGAACATACATGCAATGACACTGGCTGTGGTTCATGAGAAGAACACACATGCTATGACACTGGTGGATCCATGTGTCGTATGTGAGAAGAACTGACATGCAATGGCACTAGTGGATCCATGTGTGGTTTGTGAGAAGAAGAGACATGCAATGATACTAGGTGGATCCATGTGTTGTTTTTGGAAGGAACAGACATGCAATGACTAGCTGTGGTTCATGAAAAGAACAGAAATGCAATGACACTGGTGGGTCCTTCTGTGGTTCATCAGAAGAACACACATGTAATGACACTAGTGGATCCATGTGTGATTTGTGAGAAGAACATGCATGCAATGACACTGGCTGTGGTTCATGAGAAGAACACACATGCAATGACACTGATGGATCCATGTGTGGTTTGTGAAAAGAACAGACAGGCAATCACACTAGGTGGATCCATGTGTGGTTTGGGGAAAGCACATATATACAATGACTCTAGATGTGGTTCATGAAAAGAACAGACATGCAATGACACTGGGTGGATCCATGTGTGGTTCATGAGAAGAACACACATCCAATGACACTGGTGGATCCTTATGTGGTTTGTGAGAAGAACATACATGCAATGACACTGGTTGTGGTTCATGAGAAGAACACACATGCAATGACACTGGTGGATCCATTTGTGGTTTGTGAAAAGAACAAACATGCAATCACACTAGGTGGATCCATGTGTGGTTGATGGAAGGAATAGACATGCAATGACTAGCTGTGGTTCATGAAAAGAACAAACATGCAATGACACTGGTGGATCCATGTGTGGTTTGTTTAGAAGAACACACATGCAATGACACTGGATGTGTTTTGTGAGAAGAACATACATGCAATGACACTGGCTGTGGTTCATGAGAAGAACACACATGGAATGACACTGGTGGATCCATGTATGGTTTGCGAAAAGAACAGACATGCAATCACACTAGGTGGATCCATGTGTGGTTTGTGGAAAGCACATACATGCAATGACTCTAGTTGTGGTTCATGAAAAGAATAGACATGCAATGACACTGGGTGGATCCATGTGTGGTTCATGAGAAGAACACACATCCAATGACAGTGGTGGATCCTTATGTGGTTTGTGAGAAAAACATACATGCAATGACACTGGTTGTGGTTCATGAGAAGAACACACATGCAATGACACTGGTGGATCCATGTGTGGTTTGTTAAAAGAACAGACATGCAATCACACTAGGTGGATCCATGTGTGGCTTGTTTAGAGGAACAGACATGCAATGACACTGGGTGTTGTTCATGAAAAGAACAGACATGCAATAACACCTGGTGGATCCATGTGTAGTTTGTGGAAAGAACAGACATGCAATCACACTAGCCGTGGTTCATGAAAAGAACAGACATGCAATGACATTGGTGGATCCATGTGTGGTTCATGAGAAGAACACACATGCAATGACACTGGTGGATCCATGTGTGGTTTGTGAAAAGAACAAACATGCAATGACACTAGGTGGATCCATGTGTGGTTTATGGAAGGAATAGATATGCAATGACTAGCTGTGGTTCATGAAAAGAACAGACATGCAATGACACTGGTGGATCCATGTGTGGTTTGTTTAGAAGAACACACATGCAATGACACTGGGTGTGGTTTGTGAGAAGAACATACATGCAATGACCCTAGCTGTGGTTCATGAGAAGAACACACATGCAATGAAACTGGTGGATCCATGTGTGGTTTGTGAAAAGAATAGACATGCAATCACACTAGGTGGATCCATGTGTGGTTTGTGGAAAGCACATACATGCAATGACTCTAGTTGTGGCTCATGAAAAGAACAGACATGCAATGACACTGGGTGGATCCATGTGTGGTTCATGAGAAGAACACACATCCAATGACACTGGTGGATCCTTATATGGTTTGTGAGAAGAACATACATGCAATGACACTAGTTGCGGTTCATGAGAAGAACACACATGCAATGACACTGGTGGATCCATGTGTGGTTTGTGAAAAGAACGAACATGCAATTACACTAGGTGGATCCATGTGTGGTTTGTTTAGAGGAACATACATGCAATGACACTGGGTGTGGTTGATGAAAAGAACAGACATGCAATCACACTTGGTGGATCCATGTGTGGTTTGTGGAAAGAACAGACATGCAATCACACTAGCTATGGTTCATGAAAAGAACAGACATGCAATGACACTGGTGGATTCTTGTGTGGTTTGTGAGAAGAACACACATCCAATGACACTATTGGATCCAGGTGTGGTTTGTTTAGAAGAACAGACATCAATGACACTTGTGGATACTTATGTGGTTTGTGAGAAGAACACACATGCAATGACACTGGTGGATCCTTTTGTGGTTTGTGAGAAGAACATACATGCAATGACACTGGCTGTGGTTCACGAGAAGAACACACATGCAATGAAACTGGTGGATCCATGTGTGGTTTGCGAGAAGAACTGACATGCAATGACACTAGGTGGATCCATGTGTGGTTTGTGAGAAGAACAGACATGCAATGATACTGGTGGATCCTTATGTGGTTTGTTTAGAAGAACACACATGCAATAACACTGGTGGATCCTTATGTGGTTTGTGAGAAGAACATACATGCAATGACAGTGGATGTGGTTCATGAGAAGAAAACACATGCAATGGCACTAGTGGATCCATGTGTGGATTGTGAAAAGAACATACATGCAATCACACTAGGTGGATCCATGTGTTATTTTTGGAAGGAACAGACATGCAATGACTAGCTGTGGTTCATGAAAAGAACAGAAATGCAATGACACTGGTGGATCCATGTGTGGTTCATGAGAAGAACACACATGTAATGACACTAGTGGATCCATGTGTGATTTGTGAGAAGAACATACATGCAATGACACTGGTTGTGGTTCATGAGAAGAACACACATGCAATGACACTGGTGGATCCATGTGTGGTTTGTGAAAAGAACAGACATGCAATCACACTAGGTGGATCCATGTGTGGTTTGTGGAAAGCACATATATACAATGACTCTAGATGTGGTTCATGAAAAGAACAGACATGCAATGACACTGGGTGGATCCATGTGTGGTTCATGAGAATAACACACATCCAATGACACTGGTGGATCCTTATGTGGTTTGTGAGAAGAACATACATGCAATGACACTGGTTGTGGTTCATGTGAAGAACACACATGCAATGACACTGGTGGATCCATTCGTGGTTTTTGAAAAGAACAAACATGCAATCACACTAGGTGGATCCATGTGTGGTTTATGGAAGGAATAGACATGCAATGACTAGCTGTGGTTCATCAAAAGAAAAAACATGCAATGACACTGGTGGATCCATGTGTGGTTTGTTTAGAAGAGCACACATGCAATGACACTAGGTGTGTTTTGTGAGACGAACATACATGCAATGACACTGGCTGTGGTTCATCAGAAGAACACACCTGGAATGACACTGGTGGATCCATGTATGGTTTGTGAAAAGAACAAACATGCAATCACACTAGGTGGATCCATGTGTGCTTTACGGAAGGAATAGACATGCAATGACTAGCTGTGGTTCATCAAAAGAAAAAACATGCAATGACACTGGTGGATCCATGTGTGGTTTGTTTTGAAGAACAGACATGCAATGACACTAGGTGTGTTTTGTGAGAAGAACATACATGCAATGACACTGGCTGTGGTTCATCAGAAGAACACACATGGAATGACACTGGTTGATCCATGTATGGTTTGTGAAAAGAACAGACATGCAATCACACTAGGTGGATCCATGTGTGGTTTGTGGAAAGAACATAAATGCAATGACTCTAGTTGTGGTTCATGAAAAGATCAGACATGCAATGACAGTGGGTGGATCCATGTGTGGTTCATGAGAAGAACACACATCCAATGACACTGGTGGATCCTTATGTGGTTTGTGAGAAGAACATACATGCAATGACACTAGGTGTGGTTCATGAGAAGAACACACATGCAATAACACTGGTGGATCCATGTGTGGTTTGTGAAAAGAACATACATGCAATCACACTAGGTGGATCCATGTGTGGTTTCTTTAGAGGAAGAGACATGCAATGACACTGGGTGTGGTTCATGAAAAGAACAGACATGCAATCACACCTGGTGGATCCATGTGTGGTTTGTAGAAAGAACAGACATGCAATCACACTAGCCGTGGTTCATGAAAAGAACAGACATGCAATGACATTGGTGGATCCATGTGTGGTTCATGAGAAGAACACACATGCAATGACACTGGTGGATCCATGTGTGGTTTGTGAAAAGAACAAACATGCAATGACACTAGGTGGATCCATGTGTGGTTTATGCAAGGAATAGACATGCAATGACTAGCTGTGGTTCATGAAAAGAACAGACATGCAATGACACTGGTGGATCCATGTGTGGTTTGTTTAGAAGAACACACATGCAATGACACTGGGTGTGGTTTGTGAGAAGAACATACATGCAATGACCCTGGCTATGGTTCATGAGAAGAACACACATGCAATGAAACTGGTGGATCCATGTGTGGTTTGTAAAAAGAACAGACATGCAATCACACTAGGTGGATCCATGTGTGGTTTGTGGAAAGCACATACATGCAATGACTCTAGTTGTGGTTCATGAAAAGATCAGATATGCAATTACACTGGGTGGATCCATGTGTGGTTCATGAGAAGAACACACATCCAATGACACTTGTGGATCCTTATGTGGTTTGTGAGAAGAACATACATGCAACGACACTGGATGTGGTTCATGAGAAGAACACACATGCAAGGACACTGGTGGATCCATGTGTGGTTTGTGAAAAGAACATACATGCAATCACACTAGGCGGATCCATGTGTGGTTTCTTTTCAGGAACAGACATGCAATGGCACTGGGTGTGGTTCATGAAAAGAACAGATATGCAATCACACCTGGTGGATCCATGTGTGGTTTGTGGAAAGAACAGATATGCAATCACACTAGCCGTGGTTCATGAAAAGAACAGACATGCAATGACATTGGTGGATCCATGTGTGGTTCATGAGAAGAACACACATGCAATGACACTAGTGGATCCATGTGTGGTTTGTGAAAAGAATAAACATGCAATGACACTAGGTGGATCCATGTGTGGTTTATGGAAGGAATGGACATGCAATGACTAGCTGTGGTTCATGAAAAGAACAGACATGCAATGACACTGGTGGATCCATGTGTGGTTTGTTTAGAAGAACACACATGCAATGACACTGGGTGTGGTTTGTGAGAAGAACATACATGCAATGACCCTGGTTGTGGTTCATGAGAAGAACACACATGCAATGAAACTGGTGGATCCATGTGTGGTTTGTGAAAAGAATAGACATGTAATCACACTAGGTGGATCCATGTGTGGTTTTTGGAAAGCACATACATGCAATGACTCTAGTTGTGGTTCATGAAAAGAACAGACATGCAATGACACAGGGTGGATCCATGTGTGGTTCATGAGAAGAACACACATCCAATGACACTAGTGGATCCTTATGTGGTTTGTGAGAAGAACATACATGCAATGACACTGGCTGTGGTTCATGAGAAGAACTCACATGCAATGACACTGGTGGATCCATGTGTGGTTTGTGAAAAGAACGGACATGCAATCACACTAGGTGGATCCATGTGTGATTTGTTTAGAGGAACAGACATGCAATGACACTGGGTGTGGTTGATGAAAAGAACAGACATGCAATCACACCTGGTGGATCCATGTGTGGTTTGTGGAAAGAACAGACATTCAATCACACTAGCTATTGTTCATGAAAAGAACAGACATGCAATGACACTGGTGGATTCTTGTGTGGTTTGTGAGAAGAACACGCATCCAATGACACTGGTGGATCCACGTGTGGTTTGGTTAGAAGAACAGACATGCAATGACACTTGTGGATACTTATGTGGTTTGTGAGAAGAACACACATGCAATGAAACGGGTGGATCCTTTTGTGGTTTGTGAGAAGAACATACATGCAATGACACTGGCTGTGGTTCATGAGAAGAACACACATGCTATGAAACTGGTGGATCCATGTGTGGTTTGTGAGAAGAACTGACATGCAATGACACTAGGTGGATCCATGTGTGGTTTGTGAGAAGAACAGACATGCAATGATACTGGTGGATCCTTATGTGGTTTGTTTAGAAGAACACACATGCAATGACACTGGTGGATCCTTGTGTGGTTTGTGAGAAGAACATACATGCAATGACTGGCTGTGTGGTTCATGAGAAGAAAACACATGCAATGGCACTGGTGGATCCATGTGTGGATTGTGAAAAGAACATACATGCAATCACACTAGGTGGATCCATGTGTTTTTTTGGAAGGAACAGACATGCAATGACTAGCTGTGGTTCATGAAAAGAACAGAAATGCAATGACACTGGTGGATCCATGTGTGGTTCATGAGAAGAACACACATGTAATGACACTAGTGGATCCATGTGTGATTTGTGAGAAGAACATACATGCAATGACACTGGTTGTGGTTCATGAGAAGAACACACATGCAATGACACTGGTGGATCCATGTGTGGTTTGTGAAAAGAACTGAAAATAACAGACATGCAATGACACTGGGTGGATCCATGTGTGGTTCATGAGAAGAACACACATCCAATGACACTTGTGGATCCTTATGTGGTTCATGAGAAGAACACACATGGAATGACACTGGTGGATCCATATATGGTTTTTGAAAAGAACAGACATGCAATCACACTAGGTGGATCCATGTGTGGTTTGTGGAAAGCACATACATGCAATGACTCTAGTTGTGGTTCATGAAAAGAATAGACATGCAATGACACTGGGTGGATCCATGTGTGGTTCATGAGAAGAACACACATCCAATGACAGTGGTGGATCCTTATGTGGTTTATGAGAAGAACATACATGCAATGACACTGGGTGTGGTTCATGAGAAGAACACACATGCAATGACACTAGTGGATCCATGTGTGGTTTGTGAAAAGAACAGACATGCAATCACACTAGGTGGATCCATGTGTGGTTTGTTTAGAGGAACAGACATGCAATGACACTGGGTGTTGTTCATGAAAAGAACAGACATGCAATAACACCTGGTGGATCCATGTGTAGTTTGTGGAAAGAACAGACATGCAATCACACTAGCCGTGGTTCATGAAAAGAACAGACATGCAATGACATTGGTGGATCCATGTGTGGTTCATGAGAAGAACACACATGCAATGACACTGGTGGATCCATGTGTGGTTTGTGAAAAGAACAAACATGCAATGACACTAGGTGGATCCATGTGTGGTTTATGGAAGGAATAGATATGCAATGACTAGCTGTGGTTCATGAAAAGAACAGACATGCAATGACACTGGTGGATCCATGTGTGGTTTGTTTAGAAGAACACACATGCAATGACACTGGGTGTGGTTTGTGAGAAGAACATACATGCAATGACCCTGGTTGTGGTTCATGAGAAGAACACACATGCAATGAAACTGGTGGATCCATGTGTGGTTTGTGAAAAGAATAGACATGCAATCACACTAGGTGGATCCATGTGTGGTTTTTGGAAAGCACATACATGCAATGACTCTAGTTGTGGTTCATGAAAAGAACAGACATGCAATGACACAGGGTGGATCCATGTGTGGTTCATGAGAAGAACACACATCCAATGACACTAGTGGATCCTTATGTGGTTTGTGAGAAGAACATACATGCAATGACACTGGCTGTGGTTCATGAGAAGAACTCACATGCAATGACACTGGTGGATCCATGTGTGGTTTGTGAAAAGAACGGACATGCAATCACACTAGGTGGATCCATGTGTGATTTGTTTAGAGGAACAGACATGCAATCACACCTGGTGGATCCATGTGTGGTTTGTGGAAAGAACAGACATTCAATCACACTAGCTATTGTTCATGAAAAGAACAGACATGCAATGACACTGGTGGATTCTTGTGTGGTTTGTGAGAAGAACACGCATCCAATGACACTGGTGGATCCACGTGTGGTTTGTTTAGAAGAACAGACATGCAATGACACTTGTGGATACTTATGTGGTTTGTGAGAAGAACACACATGCAATGAAACTGGTGGATCCTTTTGTGGTTTGTGAGAAGAACATACATGCAATGACACTGGCTGTGGTTCATGAGAAGAACACACATGCTATGAAACTGGTGGATCCATGTGTGGTTTGTGAGAAGAACTGACATGCAATGACACTAGGTGGATCCATGTGTGGTTTGTGAGAAGAACAGACATGCAATGATACTGGTGGATCCTTATGTGGTTTGTTTAGAAGAACACACATGCAATGACACTGGTGGATCCTTGTGTGGTTTGTGAGAAGAACATACATGCAATGACAGTGGCTGTGGTTCATGAGAAGAAAACACATGCAATGGCACTGGTGGATCCATGTGTGGATTGTGAAAAGAACATACATGCAATCACACTAGGTGGATCCATGTGTTTTTTTGGAAGGAACAGACATGCAATGACTAGCTGTGGTTCATGAAAAGAACAGAAATGCAATGACACTGGTGGATCCATGTGTGGTTCATGAGAAGAACACACATGTAATGACACTAGTGGGTCCATGTGTGATTTGTGAGAAGAACATACATGCAATGACACTGGTTGTGGTTCATGAGAAGAACACACATGCAATGACACTGGTGGATCCATGTGTGGTTTGTGAAAAGAACAGACATGCAATCACACTAGGTGGATCCATCTGTGGTTTGTGGAAAGCACATATATACAATGACTCTAGATGTGGTTCATGAAAATAACAGACATGCAATGACACTGGGTGGATCCATGTGTGGTTCATGAGAAGAACACACATCCAATGACACTTGTGGATCCTTATGTGGTTCATGAGAAGAACACACATGGAATGACACTGGTGGATCCATATATGGTTTTTGAAAAGAACAGACATGCAATCACACTAGGTGGATCCATGTGTGGTTTGTGGAAAGCACATACATGCAATGACTCTAGTTGTGGTTCATGAAAAGAATAGACATGCAATGACACTGGGTGGATCCATGTGTGGTTCATGAGAAGAACACACATCCAATGACAGTGGTGGATCCTTATGTGGTTTATGAGAAGAACATACATGCAATGACACTGGGTGTGGTTCATGAGAAGAACACACATGCAATGACACTGGTGGATCCATGTGTGGTTTGTGAAAAGAACAGACATGCAATCACACTAGGTGGATCCATGTGTGGTTTGTTTAGAGGAACAGACATGCAATGACACTGGGTGTTGTTCATGAAAAGAACAGACATGCAATAACACCTGGTGGATCCATGTGTAGTTTGTGGAAAGAACAGACATGCAATCACACTAGCCGTGGTTCATGAAAAGAACAGACATGCAATGACATTGGTGGATCCATGTGTGGTTCATGAGAAGAACACACATGCAATGACACTGGTGGATCCATGTGTGGTTTGTGAAAAGAACAAACATGCAATGACACTAGGTGGATCCATGTGTGGTTTATGGAAGGAATAGATATGCAATGACTAGCTGTGGTTCATGAAAAGAACAGACATGCAATGACACTGGTGGATCCATGTGTGGTTTGTTTAGAAGAACACACATGCAATGACACTGGGTGTGGTTTGTGAGAAGAACATACATGCAATGACCCTGGCTGTGGTTCATGAGAAGAACACACATGCAATGAAACTGGTGGATCCATGTGTGGTTTGTGAAAAGAATAGACATGCAATCACACTAGGTGGATCCATGTGTGGTTTTTGGAAAGCACATACATGCAATGACTCTAGTTGTGGCTCATGAAAAGAACAGACATGCAATGAAACTGGGTGGATCCATGTGTGGTTCATGAGAAGAACACACATCCAATGACAGTGGTGGATCCTTATGTGGTTTATGAGAAGAACATACATGCAATGACACTGGGTGTGGTTCATGAGAAGAACACACATGCAATGACACTGGTGGATCCATGTGTGGTTTGTGAAAAGAACAGACATGCAATCACACTAGGTGGATCCATGTGTGGTTTGTTTAGAGGAACAGACATGCAATGACACTGGGTGTTGTTCATGAAAAGAACAGACATGCAATAACACCTGGTGGATCCATGTGTAGTTTGTGGAAAGAACAGACATGCAATCACACTAGCCGTGGTTCATGAAAAGAACAGACATGCAATGACATTGGTGGATCCATGTGTGGTTCATGAGAAGAACACACATGCAATGACACTGGTGGATCCATGTGTGGTTTGTGAAAAGAACAAACATGCAATGACACTAGGTGGATCCATGTGTGGTTTATGGAAGGAATAGATATGCAATGACTAGTTGTGGTTCATGAAAAGAACAGACATGCAATGACACTGGTGGATCCATGTGTGGTTTGTTTAGAAGAACACACATGCAATGACACTGGGTGTGGTTTGTGAGAAGAACATACATGCAATGACCCTGGTTGTGGTTCATGAGAAGAACACACATGCAATGAAACTGGTGGATCCATGTGTGGTTTGTGAAAAGAATAGACATGCAATCACACTAGGTGGATCCATGTGTGGTTTTTGGAAAGCACATACATGCAATGACTCTAGTTGTGGTTCATGAAAAGAACAGACATGCAATGACACAGGGTGGATCCATGTGTGGTTCATGAGAAGAACACACATCCAATGACACTAGTGGATCCTTATGTGGTTTGTGAGAAGAACATACATGCAATGACACTGGCTGTGGTTCATGAGAAGAACTCACATGCAATGAC
Source organism: Avena insularis (assembly GCA_023614405.1). Taxonomy (NCBI): domain Eukaryota; kingdom Viridiplantae; phylum Streptophyta; class Magnoliopsida; order Poales; family Poaceae; genus Avena; species Avena insularis. The sequence continues at coordinate 513,350,898 of CM042690.1, forward strand.
ACTGGTGGATCCATGTGTGGTTTGTGAAAAGAACGGACATGCAATCACACTAGGTGGATCCATGTGTGATTTGTTTAGAGGAACAGACATGCAATGACACTGGGTGTGGTTGATGAAAAGAACAGACATGCAATCACACCTGGTGGATCCATGTGTGGTTTGTGGAAAGAACAGACATTCAATCACACTAGCTATTGTTCATGAAAAGAACATGCAATGACACCGGTGGATTCTTGTGTGGTTTGTGAGAAGAACACGCATCCAATGACACTGGTGGATCCACGTGTGGTTTGTTTAGAAGAACAGACATGCAATGACACTTGTGGATACTTATGTGGTTTGTGAGAAGAACACACATGCAATGAAACTGGTGGATCCTTTTGTGGTTTGTGAGAAGAACATACATGCAATGACACTGGCTGTGGTTCATGAGAAGAACACACATGCTATGAAACTGGTGGATCCATGTGTGGTTTGTGAGAAGAACTGACATGCAATGACACTAGGTGGATCCATGTGTGGTTTGTGAGAAGAACAGACATGCAATGATACTGGTGGATCCTTATGTGGTTTGTTTAGAAGAACACACATGCAATGACACTGGTGGATCCTTGTGTGGTTTGTGAGAAGAACATACATGCAATGACAGTGGCTGTGGTTCATGAGAAGAAAACACATGCAATGGCACTGGTGGATCCATGTGTGGATTGTGAAAAGAACATACATGCAATCACACTAGGTGGATCCATGTGTTTTTTTGGAAGGAACAGACATGCAATGACTAGCTGTGGTTCATGAAAAGAACAGAAATGCAATGACACTGGTGGATCCATGTGTGGTTCATGAGAAGAACACACATGTAATGACACTAGTGGATCCATGTGTGATTTGTGAGAAGAACATACATGCAATGACACTGGTTGTGGTTCATGAGAAGAACACACATGCAATGACACTGGTGGATCCATGTGTGGTTTGTGAAAAGAACAGACATGCAATCACACTAGGTGGATCCATCTGTGGTTTGTGGAAAGCACATATATACAATGACTCTAGATGTGGTTCATGAAAATAACAGACATGCAATGACACTGGGTGGATCCATGTGTGGTTCATGAGAAGAACACACATCCAATGACACTTGTGGATCCTTATGTGGTTCATGAGAAGAACACACATGGAATGACACTTGTGGATCCATATATGGTTTTTGAAAAGAACAGACATGCAATCACACTAGGTGGATCCATGTGTGGTTTGTGGAAAGCACATACATGCAATGACTCTAGTTGTGGTTCATGAAAAGAATAGACATGCAATGACACTGGGTGGATCCATGTGTGGTTCATGAGAAGAACACACATCCAATGACAGTGGTGGATCCTTATGTGGTTTATGAGAAGAACATACATGCAATGACACTGGGTGTGGTTCATGAGAAGAACACACATGCAATGACACTGGTGGATCCATGTGTGGTTTGTGAAAAGAACAGACATGCAATCACACTAGGTGGATCCATGTGTGTTTGTTTAGAGGAATGACATGCAATGACACTGGGTGTTGTTCATGAAAAGAACAGACATGCAATAACACCTGGTGGATCCATGTGTAGTTTGTGGAAAGAACAGACATGCAATCACACTAGCCGTGGTTCATGAAAAGAACAGACATGCAATGACATTGGTGGATCCATGTGTGGTTCATGAGAAGAACACACATGCAATGACACTGGTGGATCCATGTGTGGTTTGTGAAAAGAACAAACATGCAATGACACTAGGTGGATCCATGTGTGGTTTATGGAAGGAATAGATATGCAATGACTAGCTGTGGTTCATGAAAAGAATGCATGCAATGACACTGGTGGATCCATGTGTGGTTTGTTTAGAAGAACACACATGCAATGACACTGGGTGTGGTTTGTGAGAAGAACATACATGCAATGACCCTGGCTGTGGTTCATGAGAAGAACACACATGCAATGAAACTGGTGGATCCATGTGTGGTTTGTGAAAAGAATAGACATGCAATCACACTAGGTGGATCCATGTGTGGTTTTTGGAAAGCACATACATGCAATGACTCTAGTTGTGGCTCATGAAAAGAACAGACATGCAATGACACTGGGTGGATCCATGTGTGGTTCATGAGAAGAACACACATCTAATGACACTGGTGGATCCTTATGTGGTTTGTGAGAAGAACATACATGCAATGACACTAGTTGCAGTTCATGAGAAGAACACACATGCAATGACACTGGTGGATCCATGTGTGGTTTGTGAAAAGAACAGACATGCAATCACACCTGGTGGATCCATGTGTGGTTTGTGGAAAGAACAGACATGCAATCACACTAGCTATTGTTCATGAAAAGAACAGACATGCAATGACACTGGTGGATTCTTGTGTGGTTTGTGAGAAGAACACACATCCAATGACACTGGTGGATCCACGTGTGGTTTGTTTAGAAGAACAGACATGCAATGACACTTGTGGATACTTATGTGGTTTGTGAGAAGAACACACATGCAATGACACAGGTGGATCCTTTTGTGGTTTGTGAGAAGAACATACATGCAATGAGACTGGCTATGGTTCATGAGAAGAACACACATGCAATGAAACTGGTGGATCCATGTGTGGTTTGTGAAAAGAACAGACATGCAATCACACTAGGTGGATCCATGTGTGGTTTGTGGAAAGCACATACATGCAATGACTCTAGTTGTGGTTCATGAAAAGAACAGACATGCAATGACACAGGGTGGATCCATGTGTGGTTCATGAGAAGAACACACATCCAATGACACTGGTGGATCCTTATGTGGTTTGTGAGAAGAACATACATGCAATGACAATGGCTGTGGTTCATGAGAAGAACACACATGCAATGACACTGGTGGATCCATGTGTGGTTTGTGAAAAGAACATACATGCAATCACACTAGGTGGATCCATGTGTGGTTTGTTTAGAGGAACAAACATGCAATGACACTGGGTGTGGTTCATGAAAAGAACAGACATGCAATCACACCTGGTGGATCCATGTGTGGTTTGTGGAAAGAACAAACATGCAATCACACTAGCCGTGGTTCATGAAAAGAACAGACATGCAATGACACTGGTGGATCCATGTGTGGTTCATGAAAAGAGCACACATGTAATGACACTGGTGGATCCATGTGTGGTTTGTGAAAAGAACAAACATGCAATCACACTAGGTGGATCCATGTGTGGTTTATGGAAGGAATAGACATGCAATGACTAGCTGTGGTTCATGAAAAGAATAGCATGCAATGACACTGGTGGATCCATGTGTGGTTTGTTTAGAAGAACACACATGCAATGACACTGGGTGTGGTTTGTGAGAAGAACATACATGCAATGACCCTGGCTATGGTTCATGAGAAGAACACACATGCAATGAAACTGGTGGATCCATGTGTGGTTTCTGAAAAGAACAGACATGCAATCACACTAGGTGGATCCATGTGTGGTTTGTGGAAAGCACATACATGCAATGACTCTAGTTGTGGTTCATGAAAAGAACAGACATGCAATGACACTGGGTGGATCCATGTGTGGTTCATGAGAAGAACACACATCCAATGACACTGGTGGATCCTTATGTGGTTTCTGAGAAGAACATACATGCAATGACACTGGCTGTGGTTCATGAGAAGAACACACATGCAATGACACTGGTGGATCCATGTGTGGTTTGTGAAAAGAACGGACATGCAATCACACTAGGTGGATCCATGTGTGGTTTGTTTAGAGGAACAGACATGCAATGACACTGGGTGTGGTTGATGAAAAGAACAGACATGCAATCACACCTGGTGGATCCATGTGTGGTTCGTGGAAAGAACAGACATGCAATCACACTAGCTATTGTTCATGAAAAGAACAGACATGCAATGACACTGGTGGATTCTTGTGTGGTTTGTGAGAAGAACACACATCCAATGACACTGGTGGATCCACGTGTGGTTTGTTTAGAAGAACAGACATGCAATGACACTTGTGGATACTTATGTGGTTTGTGAGAAGGACACACATGCAATGACACAGGTGGATCCTTTTGTGGTTTGTGAGAAGAACATACATGCAATGAGACTGGCTGTGGTTCATGAGAAGAACACAGATGCAATGAAACTGGTGGATCCATGTGTGGTTTGTGAGAAGAACAGACATGCAATGATACTGGTGGATCCTTATGTGGTTTGTTTAGAAGAACACACATACAATGACACTGGTGGATCCTTGTGTGGTTTGTGAGAAGAACATACATGCAATGACAGTGGCTGTGGTTCATGAGAAGAAAACACATGCAATGGCACTGGTGGATCCATGTGTGGATTGTGAAAAGAACATACATGCAATCACACTAGGTGGATCCATGTGTTTTTTTGGAAGGAACAGACATGCAATGACTAGCTGTGGTTCATGAAAAGAACAGAAATGCAATGACACTGGTGGATCCATGTGTGGTTCATGAGAAGAACACACATGTAATGACACTAGTGGATCCATGTGTTATTTGTGAGAAGAACATACATGCAATGACACTGGCTGTGGTTCATGAGAAGAACACACATGGAATGACACTGGTGGATCCATGTGTGGTTTGTGAAAAGAACAGACATGCATTCACACTAGGTGGATCCATGTGTGGTTTGTGGAAAGCACATACATGCAATGACTCTAGTTGTGGTTCATGAAAAGATCAGACATGCAATGACACTGGGTGGATCCATGTGTGGTTCATGAGAAGAACACACATCCAATGACACTGGTGGATCCTTATGTGGTTTGTGAGAAGAACATACATGCAATGACACTGGCTGTGGTTCATGAGAAGAACACACATGGAATGACACTGGTGGATCCATGTATGGTTTGTGAAAAGAACAGACATGCAATCACACTAGGTGGATCCATGTGTGGTTTGTGGAAAGCACATACATGCAATGACTCTAGTTGTGGTTCATGAAAAGATCAGACATGCAATGACACTGGGTGGATCCATGTCTGGTTCATGAGAAGAACACACATCCAGTGACACTGGTGGATCCTTATGTGGTTTGTGAGAAGAACATACATGCAATGACACTGGCTGTGGTTCATGAGAAGAACACACATGCAATGACACTGGTGGATCCATGTGTGGTTTGTGAAAAGAACATACATGCAATCACACTAGGTGGATCCATGTGTGGTTTGTTTAGAGGAACAGACATGCAATGACACTGGGTGTGGTTCATGAAAAGAACATACATGCAATCACACCTGGTGGATCCATGTGTGGTTTGTGGAAAGAACAGACATGCAATCACACTAGCCGTGGTTCATGAAAAGAACAGACATGCAATGACACTGGTGGATCCATGTGTGGTTCATGAAAAGAGCATACATGCAATGACACTGGTGGATCCATGTGTGGTTTGTGAAAAGAACAAACATGCAATCACACTAGGTGGATCCATGTGTGGTTTATGGAAGGAATAGACATGCAATGACTAGCTGTGGTTCATGAAAAAAACAGACAATGACACTGGTGGATCCATGTGTGGTTTGTTTAGAAGAGCACAGATGCAATGACACTAGGTGTGTTTTGTGAGAAGAACATACATGCAATGACACTGGCTGTGGTTCATCAGAAGAACACACCTGGAATGACACTGGTGGATCCATGTATGGTTTGTGAAAAGAACAGACATGCAATCACACTAGGTGGATCCATGTGTGGTTTGTGGAAAGCACATACATGTAATGACTCTAGTTGTGGTTCATGAAAAGAACAGACATGCAATGACACTGGGTGGATCCATGTGTGGTTCATGAGAAGAACACACATCCAATGACACTGGTGGATCCTTATGTGGTTTGTGATAAGAACATACATGCAATGACACTGGCTATGGTTCATGAGAAGAACACACATGCAATGACACTGGTGGATCCATGTGTGGTTTGTGAAAAGAACATACATGCAATCACACTAGGTGGATCCATGTGTGGTTTGTTTAGAGGAACAAACATGCAATGACACTGGGTGTGGTTCATGAAAAGAACAGACATGCAATCACACCTGGTGGATCCATGTGTGGTTTGTGGAAAGAACAGACATGCAATCACACTATCCGTGGTTCATGAAAAGAACAGACATGCAATGACACTGGTGGATCCATGTGTGGTTCATGAAAAGAGCACACATGCAATGACACTGGTGGATCCATGTGTGGTTTGTGAAAAGAACAAACATGCAATCACACTAGGTGGATCCATGTGTGGTTTATGGAAGGAATAGACATGCAATGACTAGTTGTGGTTCATGAAAAGAAAAAACATGCAATGACACTGGTGGATCCATGTGTGGTTTGTTTAGAAAAACACACATGCAATGACACTGGGTGTGTTTTGTGAGAAGAACATACATGCAATGACACTGGCTGTGGTTCATGAGAAGAACACACATGGAATGACACTGGTGGATCATTGTGTGGTTTGTGAAAATAACAGACATGCATTCACACTAGGTGGATCCATGTGTCGTTTGTGGAAAGCACATACATGCAATGACTCTAGTTGTGGTTCATGAAAAGATCAGACATGCAATGACACTGGTGGATCCATGTGTGGTTTGTTTATAAAAACACACATGCAATGACACTGGGTGTGTTTTGTGAGAAGAACATACATGCAATGACACTGGCTGTGGTTCATGAGAAGAACACACATGGAATGACACTGGTGGATCCATGTGTGGTTTGTGAAAAGAACAGACATGCATTCACACTAGGTGGATCCATGTGTGGTTTGTGGAAAGCACATACATGCAATGACTCTAGTTGTGGTTCATGAAAATATCAGACATGCAATGACACTGGGTGGATCCATGTGTGGTTCATGAGAAGAACACACATCCAGTGACATTGGTGGATACTTATGTGGTTTGTGAGAAGAACATACATGCAATGACACTGGCTATGGTTCATGAGAAGAACACACATGCAATGACACTGGTGGATCCATGTGTGGTTTGTGAAAAGAACAGACATGCAATCACACTAGGTGGATCCATGTGTGGTTTGTTTAGAGGAACAAACATGCAATGACACTGGGTGTGGTTCATGAAAAGAAGAGACATGCAATCACAGCTGGTGGATCCATATGTGGTTTGTGGAAAGAACAGACATGCAATCACACTAGCCGTGGTTCATGAAAAGAACAGACATGCAATGACACTGGTGGATCCATGTGTGGTTCATGAGAAGAACACACATGGAATGACACTGGTGGATCCATATGTGGTTTGTGAAAACAACAGACATGCAATCACACTAGGTGGATCCATGTGTGGTTTATGGAAGGAATAGACATGCAATGACTAGTTGTGGTTTATGAAAAGAACAGACATGCAGTGACACTGGTGGATCCATGTGTGGTTTGTTTAGAAGAACACACATGCAATGACACTGGTGTGGTTTGTGAGAAGAACATACATGCAATCACCCTGGTTGTGGTTCATGAGAAGAACACACATGCAATGACATTTGTGGATCCATGTGTGGTTTGTGAAAAGAACAGACATGCAATCACACTAGGTGGATCCATGTGTGGTTTGTGGAAAGCACATACATGCAATGACTCTAGTTGTGGTTCATGAAAAGAACAGACATGCAATGACACTGGGTGGATCCATGTGTGGTTCATGAGAAGAACACACATCCAATGACACCGATGGATCCTTATGTGGTTTGTGAGAAGAACATACATGCAATGAAACTGGTTGTGGTTCATGAGAAGAACACACATGCAATGACACTGGTGGATCCATGTGTGGTTTGTGAAAAGAACAGACATGCAATCACACTAGGTGGATCCATGTGTAGTTTGTTTAGAGGAACAGACATGCAATGACACTGGGTGTGGTTCATGAAAAGAACAGACATGCAATCACACCCGGTGGATCCATGTGTGGTTTGTGGAAAGAACAGACATGCAATCACACTAGCCGTGGTTCATGAAAAGAACAGACATGCAATGACACTGGTGGATCCATGTGTGGTTCATGAGAAGAACACACATCCAATGACACTGGTGGATCCATGTGTTGCTTGTTTAGAAGAACAAACATGCAATGACACTAGTGGATACTTATGTGGTTTGTGATAAGAACAAACATGCAATGACACTGGCTGTGGTTCATGAGAAGAACACACATGCAATGACCCTGATGGATCCTTGTGTGGTTTGTGAGAAGAACATACATGCAATGGCACTGGCTATGGTTCATGAGAAGAACAGACATGCAATGACACTAGTGGATCCATGTGTGGTTTGTGAAAGAACAGACATGCAATCACACTAGGTGGATCCATGTGTGGTTTGTGGAAAGAACAGCCATGCAATGACTCTAGCTGTGGTTCATGAAAAGAACACACATACAACGACACTGGTGTATCCATGTGTGGTTCATGAAAAGAACACACATGCAATGACACTGGTGGATCCATGTGTGGTTTGTGAAAAGAACAGACATGCAATCACACTAGGTGGATCCATGTGTGGTTTGTGAAAAGAACAGACATGCAATCACACTAGATGGATCCATGTGTGGTTTGTTTAGAAGAACACACATGCAATGACTCTAGTTGTGGTTCATGAAAAGAACACACATGCAATGACACTAGTGGATCCATGTGTGGTTTGTGAAAAGAACAGACAAGCAATCACACTAGGTGGATCCATGTGTGGTTTGTTTAGAGGAACAAATATGCAATGACACTAGGTGTAGTTCATGAAAAGAACAGACATGCAATCAGACCTGGTGGATCCATGTGTGGTTTGTGGAAAGAATATACATGCAATCACACTAGCTGTGGTTCATGAAAAGAACAAACATGCAATGTGTAACACCCTCGAATCGGCCCTATGCAAGTTTTAGCCCTTTCGACCAAACCCGCATAGAAACGATTGAAGGACGCCCACCAGGCACTTTCGTGCGGGTGGAAAACGAAGTAATACCATTACACAACAGTCCTTGATGGGACCCACAGAACAGATATATACAACACGACTCCATGAGTCAAGAATACAGATATACAGTACAAGATCCAAATCACCTTGAAAACGATAGATCGTCCGACGACGGACAAGATGCAAATGGGTCTAAGAGCCCTGAAGAATAACCAATGGCATCCATAACCCTGCCCAGGCCAAGCCAGAAGGGTAACCCTGCTAACGACATCGATCTCAAACCTGCTAAAACAAAAGGGGTGCTGACAAAGGGCAAAGGAAAAAGAGGAGCGTCTGTACTGAGGCCAGTACATAGCGAGGCTAGAATTCGGCGGCTCTCGCCTACATAGGTATGGTGGGCTGAAGCGGCAGCGAAGCATGAACTAAACAATCTATAGATACTTGATTCAACTATCAGCTATTAGAGAGGGATAAGAACGACCTATTCGGGACCAACCTGATACTAACACCAATCATACCCATCCTGGTATTCCCCCTTGAGACCAAACGAGGAAGTCAAACCGAGGAACTCACACAGTTGGCAGTTTTACTCATTCCGTTATAGTTGCAGCACTTACTAATCAGATATTGATAGCATGAGTCATCCTAAAGCATAACTAGTGGGCAGTTTTAATTACCATTCTGTGGTAGTTGGAACCTTTACTAGTCAGATATAATTGTCCAGAGGAATCCCAAAAAAAACCCAGCAGTTGTTGGCACTTTTATCGCATTCCATTGGAGTTGCAATACTTACTAGGCAGGTATAGCATGTCACAAAACAACCCAGATCCACCAGCTGTTGGCATTTTTAATATCCATTCCGTTATACTTGAGCTGATTACTAGTCACATATTAAGTCAAATTTATAGCACTACTTTAGTTATGCTTGTCTATGATCAAGATACTGTGCTCCAAGTCATCCATAACCGCGAACACGGCTTTCAGAAAGATTTACCCTGCAGGGGTGCACAAATAGCAACACACACACACGATCAACCTTGGAAAAACCAAATCAAAACCCAACGAGGCTTTCACGACAAAGCAATCACAGGATTCATAAAATATTTCAGGGGGCCACCCCACTAAGCTACCCGCAACGAAGTTGGCCGACTCCGAGATGGACCCAGGGTTTATGTCAATGGCTGTAAACGACTGGGAACCCGAAAGTGTGACTGGGCTTGTCGATACCGCGAAAACATTCCACGTTCCAAAACAGTACAGGTGCTCCACGCACAATCGTAAATAAAGCAGTAAAGCATGGCATAAGTACAGGATAGTAATAAAGCCCCAAACTAGTTTGTGGCCCCAAGAAATAAGAAATGAATCAAGCTCTGGCTAAGTGGGGTTCATGGACTCTCCTGGATGTGGATAGTGCGAATAGTCAAGGAACAGGTATCAAGTACTCAGGGTCCTATAGGACACAATGAGCGTGGAAGAACCAAATAACATCTATTGCGCACTGATACCTCTGCATTAGTTATATCTAGGATTTTAATAGTTGTATTTAAAGTCATGATCATCTCTACCATAAATATCTGCCAGCATACCAAAAACTGTGGGACTCGACAACACGAGATCGCACCTGAGCAAGCAACTACGACTAGCAAGGCCAACTATCTACCAAGCACAGGTAATAGGAGATGTCCAAGGCAATATAGAGGCTGCACGGGATATAACTGGTGTACGGAAGCTAAAGCATCGCGACACGGATAGCAATAGATCAATAGGAGGAAATAAAGACTATAAATGCAAAATAGGTAGAAGGGGAAGAGATGCTCGCCTGGGAAACATAGCCGAAGGTTCATATCTGGAGAACTTGTCGATACTCGCATCAACTCATCGGCCTAATCCGCGAAGAAGCAAACACTAGAAGAAACACCGGATGCACTATTTAATACCACGGTAGAAGATCCGGCATGATTATGATATGATGCAGATGCGGTGCAATTAGGCAGTATTAAGCGGAACCGGGGTCCCGACAATTAATTAAACGGTTCAAGTTATTTAAGAACCCCGCAATTTAAATGTTGTATTAACAAGGCAACACATGGCATCGGTTTGCTACACCAATTTAAATGGAGCCGATATCAGACTAGAATAACCCGCAAATAGACTCCATATTTAATTATGAGGTGAATCAGCATAATGCCCCCAAACCACAGACAGATATGCATGCATGAACAATTTAATATGCGACAGTTTTATATATAGCATTTATAAAATAGGGGCTCGGGAAAAGGTTCACACATCTGGGTTCGGAAGATCTTGGGTTCCGGGGGTTCGGGTCTGGGTCTCGGGGTTTGACGGGAACGGCGAGGTTCAGATACGCGGTGGATAACTTATCGTGTCGTGACGGAGAAAGTGGGTTCCAAACGATCGATCTTGCCGTCGATGACGAACTTGAATGGATCGGGTACCAGTGGTCTTCGGGTCCATGTAGGAGATCTTGATGCCTATGACGAAGAACTCTGGTTCGGAAGGAGGTCTTGGCGTTCCGATGGATCGGTCCTCGGGGTTGAAGAACTTGGCGCGCCAGGGTTTGGTCTTCGGCGGGATCGGCCTTCGAACTCCGGGATCGGTCTTCGGGGTTCGGATCTGTGAACAGGGTCTTGAGGGTCTCGGCCATCGGAAGTTCTTTATGTTCCGGGAAGGAGATCTTGTGGTTCCAACTCATCACCGGTCACAAGCAACGGTCGATGCGGACTTAAGTATATCTTGGCGGGGATCGATGCACTCGCCACGGGGTCGGTCTTGAGTGGCGGTGAAAAACTTGTCGAGATGTTGTCGAGGCAACTAGTATCATCACCAAAGGGCAACATACTATTCCCACAGCAACACGAGATGAGAGCAGCAGGTTATCTGTTAGGGATAAAAGCACACGGACAGTGCACAAGCACATGCGCGACCACAAGCAAGCAGGTGAGGGGGCGGTGCTGGGCGCCGTCAGGAGTGGAGCAGGCGAGCTCGGCTGGGAGCACGGGGCATCGCAGGGAGGGGCGGCGACGGTCGCTGTCGGGCATCCTCAGCGGCGACGCGCGGGACAAGGTGGGTGTGCGGGTCGAGGAGGAAGGTCGCGACGATGAAGGGATGGCCAGAGCTCTGCGGGGCCGAGGACGAGAGGGCGTCGCACAGACGAGCTCGGGACCAGTTTGGAGGCGAGAGGCGGGGTCAGGCGAGCGCACGGGGGCCCGCAGCAGTTCTCGCTGGCAGTGGCTGGCTGACCGGAGCAGACAGGGAGGGGTCGATGAGGAGAGTCCGCGGTCCGAGTCGAGGACGCCGGTCCTGTATGGAGACAACCCAGGCGATGGCGGCCAAGAGGGAGCTGACCCACAGGAGGTGGAGCCATGAGGAGGCGATCTGGCGTTTGCAGTGCAGCGCCATGGCGGCAGAAGGGGAAACGGGAGGAGGCGGGGAAGGAGAGGACCAGCGGGAGGCGGTGATCCCGAGCTTGGCACTTTAACAGCCAAGCGAGGAGGCGACCAGACGGGAGTGTGGCAGGGAGCGGTAGGTGGGAGCGAGAGTCGGTGTGGTGTCACGTGCGGGAGAGAGACGGGAGAGAGAGGAGGGAGGCGCGCCTGGGGACAGGGGAGAGGTGGACCTGGGGATGGGTGGGGATCCATGCCAGGTGGGGTGCAGTTGGCGCGTGTGTGGCGTGTGTGCATGCTGTGTGGTGTACGTGTGTGGGGGGGTTGGTGAGGTGGCGGCTGGGAGTATAGGGTGGAGGGGTGGTTGGTGAGGTGGCGAGTTCTGAGTGGACGGGGTGACGTGGATGTGTGTGTGCGGTGGAGGAGGGGAGAGGAGTGGCGGCTGGTGGAGGGGTAGGTAGAGAGAGGGAAGGAAAAGGTCTAGGGTAGGATTTGTCTTGGTATTTTAGACTAGGGTTTGGAGGTGGCCAGCCGGGCTTTCGGGCCTGGCGGGCTGCCTCCTAAAACAATTTTAAAATATTTTATTTATTTAAAACGGGGCTTTTGTAAACCATTTTTAGATGAAACAAAACAATCTGGGAGACCGGTGTTTTAATTTGAAATAAAGACGGGGCGTTTAGAAAATAAAACCAGGCTTTTCGAAAATAGTTTTGTACAAAAACATGCATGATGATGAAGATGCTCAAATGCAATGTGGCATGATGACATGAGCATGCGGTCATGATGATGCAATGCACAAAAACACAGCGATTTTCTAGTAGTGGTTTTTGCGGGATGCCACAATTCGACACCACTAACAATGGAACTCGCCCTCGAGATCCACCTCATGGTATGGGGAAGAAGGACGATGAGCTGAATCTTCGCGTTTGTGTAGATCCTCGCGACACCACTAACAAGATTGTTGCTCCATCTTGAAATCGGCGACACCACCAACAAGGGGTCGTTGTCCATGATCGTCGAGAGAACACTCCGGAAAACAAAGGACGACGGTAAAGGTATCCACAAATAAAGCCACCTCTAACTTCGATAGAAAGAGAGAACTGATGCATTCTCATCCACTTCAATGTACACGAGCAAATAGAGTGAGTAGTCGGCATGGGGGCCAATCCATCACGCACCCAAACTATTACTCCGCACAATCAGTAGAAAAGCGTGCAACCATTCTTGGAATCAGATTGAAGATCTCGACAATCGAGGTTCGGAACAAAGGAGTGATGCAGGCTCTGCATCGGATCTGGCGTAGATGATTTCGTTGCGTTAGAAAACACCAGAAGGCACAAACATGGAACAAAGAATGGTACCACAGATAAGGGATCACTCAGATAGCATGAAGTCCGAAGGTAGAAACACCGTTGCCAAAGGAGGAAGCGAAACCCTGAAGGTACGACGGAACCCAACCACGAGAAATCTTGGACTTAAAGAAAAGATAAGAGAACAGATCCAAAACACGCAGAGGTAAGAGGAGAATAGCAGAGGGTAAGGAGTAAAAGCATACCTAATCAGATCTATCGAACCGATTTTCCAAAATAGTTTTGACACTCTACTTCGGCCGTTAGCTAGGTTATCCTACAGGCTGGACTAGTGGGGTATCGCAACTGCTGGGCTCTGATACCACTCTGTAACACCCTCGAATCGGCCCTATGCAAGTTTTAGCCCTTTCTACCAAACCCGCATAGAAACGATTCAAGGAGGCCCACCAGGCACTTACGTGTGGGTGGAAAACAAAGTAATACCATTACACAACAGTCCTCGATGGGACCCACAGAACAGATACATACAACACGACTCCATGAGTCAAGAATACAGATACAGTACAAGATCCAAATCACCTTGAAAACGATAGAGCGTCCGACTATGGACAAGATGCAAATGGGGCTAAGAGCCCTGAAGAATAACCAATGGCGTCCATAACCGCCTGTGCCAAGCCGAAGGGTAACCACGCTAACGACGCCGATCTCAAACCTGCTAAAACAAAAGGGTGCCGAAAGGGCAAAGGAAAAGAGGAGCGTCGATCGAGGCCAGTACACGGCGAGGCTAGAATTCGGCGGCTCTCGCCTACATAGGTATGGTGGGCTGAAGCGGCAGCGAAGCATGCACTAAACAATCTATAGAGACTCGATTCAACTGTCGGCTATTAGAGAGGGATAAGAACGACCTATTCGGGACCAACCTGATACTAACACCAATAACACCCATCCTGGTATTCCCCCCTCGAGACCAAACGAGGAAGTCAAACCGAGGAACTCACACAATTGGCAGTTTTACTCATTCCGTTATAGTTGTAGCACTTACTAATCAGATATTGATAACATGAGTCATCCTGAAGCATAAGTAGTGGGCAGTTTTAATTACCATTCTGTGGTAGTTGGAACCTTTACTAGTCAGATATAATTGTCCTGAGGAATCCCAAAAAAACCAGCAGTTGTTGGCACTTTTATCGCATTCCATTGGAGTTGCAATACTTACTAGGCAGGTATAGCACGTCACAAAACAACCAAGATCCACCAGCTGTTGGCATTTTTAATATCCATTCCGTTATACTTGAGCTGATTACTAGTCACATATTAAGTCAAATTTATAGCACTACTTTAGTTATGCTTGTCTATGATCGAGATACTGTGCTCCAAGTCGTCCATAACCGCGGACACGACTTTCAGAAAGATTTACCCTGTAGGGGTGCACAAATAGCAACACACACACGATCAACCTCGGAAAAACCAAATCAAAACCCAACGAGGCTTTCACGACAAAGCAATCACAGGATTCATAAAATATTTCAGGGGGCCACCCCACTAAGCTACCCGCAATGAAGTTGGCCGGCTCTGAGACGGACCCAGGGTTTGTGTCAATGGCTGTAAACGACTAGGAACCTGAAAGTGTGACTGGGCTTGTCGAGACCGCGAAAACATTCCACGTTCCAAAAAAATACAGGTGCTCCACGCACAATCGTAAATAAAGCAGTAAAGCATGGCATAAGTACAGGATAATAATAAAGCCCCAAACTAGTTTGTGGCCCCAAAAAATAAGAAACTAATCAAGCTCTGGCTAAGGAGGATTCATAGACTCTCCCGGATGTGGATAGTGCGAATAGTCAAGGAACAGGTATCAAGTACTTGGGGTCCTATGGGACACAAGTGAGCGTGGAAGAACCAAATAACATCTATTGCCCATCGATGCCTCTGCATTAGTTATATCTAGCATTTTAATAGTTGTATTTAAAGTCATGATCATCTCCACCATAAATATCTGCCAGCATACCAACAACTGAGGTACTCGATAACACGAGATCGCACCTGAGCAAGCAACTTCGACTTGCAAGGCCAGCTATGTACCAAGCACTGGTAATTGGAGATGTCCAAGGCAATATAGAGGCTGCACGGGATATAACTGGTGTACGGAAACTAAAGCATCATGACACGGATAGCAATACATCAACAGTAGGAAAGAAAGACTATAAATGCAAAATAGGCAGAAGGGGAAGAGATGCTCGCCTGGGAAACATAGCCGAAGGTTCATATCCAAAGAACTTGTCGATACTCGCATCCACTCATCGGCCTAATCCGCGAAGAAGCAAACACTAGAAGAAACACCGGATGCACTATTTAATACCACGGTAGAAGATCCGGCATGATTATGATATGATGCAGATGCGGCACAATTAGGCAGTATTAAGCGGAAAACCGGGGTCCCAACAATTAATTAAACGGTTCAAGTTATTTAAGAACCCCGCAATTTAAATGTTGTATTAACAAGGCAACACATGGCATCGGTTCGCTACACCAATTTAAATGGAGCCGATATAAGACTAGAATAGCCCGCATATAGACTCCATATTTAATTATGAGGTGAACCAGCATAATGCCCCCAAACCACAGACAGATATGCATGCATGAACAATTTAATATGCGAAAGTTTTATATATAGCATTTATAAAATAGGGGCTCGGGAAAAGGTTCACACATCTGGGTTCAGACGATCTTGGGTTCCGGGGGTTCGGGTCTGGGTCTTAGGGTTTGATGGGAACGGCGAGGTTCAGATACGCGGTGGAGAACTTGTCGTGTTGTGACGGAGAACTTGGGTTCCAAACGATCGATCTTGCCGTCGTTGACGAACTTGAATGGATCGGGTACCAGTGGTCTTCGGGTCCGTGTAGGAGATCTTGATGCCTGTGACGAAGAACTCTGGTTCGGAAGGAGGTCTTGGCGTTCCGATGGATCGGTCCTCGGGGTTGAAGAACTTGGCGCGCCAGGGTTCGGTCTTCGGCGGGATCGGTCTTCAAACTCCGGGATCGGCCTTCGGGGTTCGTATCTGTGAACAGGGTCTTCAAGGTCTCGGCCATCAGAGTTCTTGATGTTCCGGGAAGGAGATCTTGTGGTTCTAGCTCATCACTGGTCGCAGGCAACGGTCGATGCAGACGGAAGTAGATCTTGGCGGGGATCGATGCACTCGCCACGGGGTCGGTTTTGAGTGGCGGTGAAAAACTTGTCGAGATGTTGTCGAGGCAACTAGTATCATCACCAGAGGGCAACATACTATTCCCACACCAACACGAGATGAGAGCAGCAGGGTATCTGTTAGGGATAAAAGCACACGGACAGCGCACAAGCACATGCGCGACCACAAGCAAGCAGGTGAGGGGGCAGTGCTGGGCGCCGTCAGGAGTGGAGCAGGTGAGCTCGGCTAGGAGCATGGGGCACCGCAGGGAGGGGCGGCGACGGTCGCTGTCGGGCAGCCTCGGCGGTGACGCGCGGGACGAGGTGGGTGTGCTGGTCGAGGAGGAAGGTCGCGACGACGAAGGGATGGCCAGAGCTCTGCGGGGCCGAGGACAAGAGGGCGCCGCACGGACGAGCTCGGGACCGGGTCGGAGGCGAGAGGCGGGGTCGGGCGAGCGCACGGGGGCCGCAGCGGTTCTCGCTGGCGGTGGCTGGCTGACCGGAGCAGACGGGGAGGGATCGATGAGGAGAGGCCGCGGTCCGAGTCGAGGACGACGGTCCTAGATGGAGACGACCCAGGCGGTGGCGGACGAGAGGGAGACCGGCGGCCGCAGGAGGTGGAGTCCGCGAGGAGGCGACACGGCCGTGCTGCGGCGCGCCATGGCGGCGGCAGAAGGGGAAACGGGAGGAGGCAGGGAAGGAGAGGTCCAGCGGGAGGCGGTGATGCGTAGGCCGCCGGCAGGGGAGCTTGGTAGCCCAGGCAAGGTGGAGGAGCGTCGGCGTACGAGGCTATGGCCAGCGGCGGGGAGCGGTAGGTAGGAGCGAGAGTCGGTTTGGTGTCGCGTGCGGGAGGGAGACGGGAGAGAGAGGAGGGAGGCGCGCCTGGGGACAGGGGAGAGGTGCACCTGGGGATGGGTGGGGATCGATGCCAGGTGGGGTGCGGTCGGCGCGTGTGTGGCGTGTGTGCGTGCTGTGTGGTGTACGTGTGTGGGGGGAGGGTTGGTGAGGTGGCGGCTGGGAGTATAGGGTGGAGGGGTGGTTGGTGAGGTGGCGAGTTCTGAGTGGACGGGGTGACGTAGATGTGTGTGTGCGGTGGAGGGGGGAGAGGAGTGGCGGCTGGTGGAGGGGTAGGTAGAGAGAGGGAAGGAAAAGGTCTAGGGTAAGATTTATCTGGGTATTTTAGACTAGGGTTTGGAGGTGGCCGGACGGGCTTTCGGGCCTGGCGGGCTGCCTCCTAAAACAATTTTAAACTATTTTATTTATTTAAAACGGGGCTTTTGTAAACCATTTTTAGACGAAACAAAATAATCCGGAAGACCGGTGTTTTAATTTGAAATAAAGACGGGGCGTTTAGAAAACAACACCAGGCTTTTCGAAAATAGTTTTGTACAAACACATGCATCATGATGACGATGCTCAAATGCAATGTGGCATGATGACATGATCATGCGGTCATGATGATGCAATGCACAAAAACACAGCGATTTTCTAGTAGAGGTTTTTGCGGGATGCTACAATTCGACACCACTAACAATGGATCTCGCCCTCGAGATCCGCCTCATGGTACGGGGAAGAAGGACGATGAACTAAATCTTCGCGTTCGTGTAGATCCTCGCGACACCACTAACAAGATTATTGCTCCATCTTGAAATCGGCGACACCACCAACAAGGGGTCGTTGTCCATGATCGTCAAGAGAACACTCCGGAAAACAAAGGACGACGGTAAAGGTATCCACAAATAAAGCCACCTCTAACTTCGATAGAAAGACAGAACCGATGCATTCTCATCCACTTCAATGTACAGGAGCAAATAGAGTGAGTAGTAGGCATGGGGGCCAATCCATCACGCACCCAAACTATTACTCCACACAATCAGTAGAAAAGCGTGCAACCACTCTTGGAATTAGACTGAAGATCTCGACAATCGAGGTTCGGAACAAAGGAGTGATGCAGGCTCTGCATCGGATCTGGCGTAGATGATGTCGCCACGTCAGAAAACACCGGAAGGCACAAACAAGGAACAAAGAATGGTACCACAGATAAAGGATCACTCAGATAGCATGAAGTCCGGAGGTAGAAACACTGTTGCCAAAGGAGGAAGCGAAACCCTGAAGGTACGACGGAACCCAACCACGAGAAATCCCGGACTCAAAGAAAAGATAAGAGAACAGATCCAAAACACGCAGAGGTAAGAGGAGAATAGCAGAGGGTAAGGATTAAAAGCATACCTAATCAGATCTATCCAACCGATTTTCCAAAATAGTTTTGACACTCTACTTCGGCCGTTAGCTAGGTTATCGTACAGGCTGGACTAGTGGGGTATCGCAACTGCTGGGCTCTGATACCACTCTATAACACCCTCGAATCGGCCCTATGCAAGTTTGAGCCCTTTCTGCCAAACCCGCATAGAAACGATTCAAGGACGCCCACCAGGCACTTACGTGCAGGTGGAAAACGAAGTAATACCATTACACAACAGTCCTCGACGGGACCCACAGAACAGATACATACAACACGACTCCATGAGTCAAGAATACAGATATACAGTACAAGATCCAAATCAACTTGAAAACGATAGAGCGTCCGACTACGGATAAGATGCAAATGGGGCTAAGAGCCCTGAAGAATAACCAATGGTGTCCATAACCCTGCCCAGGACAAACCGGACGGGTAACCCTAACGACGTCGATCTCAAACCTGCTAAAACAAAAGGGGTGCCGACAAAGGGCAAAGAAAAAAGAGGAGCGTCAGTACTGAGGCCAGTACACGGCGAGGCTGTAATTCGGCGGCTCTCGCCTACATAGGTATGGTGGGCTGAAGCGGCAGCGAAGCATGCACTAAACAATCTATAGAGACTCAATTCAACTGTTGGCTATTAGAGAGGGATAAGAACGACCTATTCAGGACCAACCTGATACTAACACCAATCATACCTATCCTGGTATACCCCCTTGAGACCAAATGAGGAAGTCAAACCGAGGAACTCACACAGTTGGCAGTTTTACTCATTCCGTTATAGTTGCAGCACTTACTAATCAGATATTGATAGCATGAGTCATCCTGAAGCATAAGTAGTGGGCAGTTTTAATTACCATTCTGTGGTAGTTGGAACCTTTACTAGTCAAATATAATTGTCCTGAGGAATCCCAAAAAAACCCAGCAGTTGTTGGCACTTTTATCGCATTCCATTAGAGTTGCAATACTTACTAGGCAGGTATAGCATGTCACAAAACAACCCAGATCCACCAGTTGTTGGCATTTTTAATATCCATTCCGTTATACTTGAGCTGATTACTAGTCACATATTAAGTCAAATTTATAGCACTACTTTAGTTATGCTTGTCTATGATCGAGATACTGTGCTCCAAGTCGTCCATAACTGCGGACACGACTTTCAGAAAGATTTACCCTGCAGGGGTGCACAAATAGCAACAAACACACGATCAACCTCGGAAAAACCAAATCAAAACCCAACGAGGCTTTCACGACAAAGCAATCACAGGATTCATAAAATATTTCAGGGGGCCACCCCACTAAGCTACCCGCAATGAAGTTGGCCGGCTCCGAGACGGACCCAGGGTTTGTGTCAATGGCTGTAAACGACTGGGAACCCGAAAGTGTGACTAGGCTTGTCGATGCCGCGAAAAAATTCCACGGTCCAAAACAGTACAGGTGCTCCACGCACAATCGTAAATAAAGCAGTAAAGCATGGCATAAGTACAGGATAGTAATAAAGCCCCAAACTAGTTTGTGGCCCCAAAAAATAAGAAATGAATCAAGCTCTGGCTAAGGGGGATTCATAGACTCTCCCGGATGTGGATAGTGCGAATAGTCAAGGAACATGTATCAAGTACTCGGGGTCCTACGGGACACAAGTGAGCGTGGAAGAACCAAATAACATCTATTGCCCACCGATGCCTCTGCATTAGTTATATCTAGCATTTTTATAGTTGTATTTAAAGTCATGATCATCTCCACCATAAATATCTGCCAGCATACAAACAAATGTGGTACTCGACAACACGAGATCGCACCTGAGCAAGCAACTTCAACTCGCAAGGCCAGCTATCTACCAAGCACTGGTAATTGGAGATGTCCAAGGCAATATAGAGGCTGCACGGGATATAACTGGTGTACGGAAACTAAAGCATCGCGACATGGATATCAATAGATCAACAGGAGGAAATAAAGACTATAAATGCAAAATAGGTAGAAGGGGAAGAGATGCTCGCCTGGGAAACATAGCCAAAGGTTCATATCCGGAGAACTTGTCGATACTCGCATCAACTCATCGGCCTAATCCACGAAGAAGCAAACACTAGAAGAAACACCGGATGCACTATTTAATACCACGGCAGAAGATCCGGCATGATTATGATATGATGCATATTTGGTGCAATTAGGCAGTATTAAGAAGAACCGGGGTCCCGACAATTAATTAAACGGTTCAAGTTATTTAACAACCACGCAATTTAAATGTTGTATTAACAAGGCAACACATGTCATCGGTTCACTACACCAATTTAAATGGAGCCGATATAATACTAGAATAGCCCGCATATAGACTCCATATTTAATTATGAGGTGAACCGGCATAATGCCCCCAAACCATAGACAGATATGCATGCATGAACAATTTAATGCGACAGTTTTGATATATAGCATTTATAAAATAGGGGCTCGGGAAAAGGTTCACACATCTGGGTTCGGACGATCTTGGGTTTCGGGGGTTTGGGTCTAGGTCTCAGGGTTTGATTGGAACGGCGAGGTTCAGATACGCGGTGGAGAACTTGTCATGTCGTGACGGAGAACTTGGGTTCCAAATGGTCGATCTTGCCATCGATGACGAACTTGAATGGATCGGGTACCCGTGGTCTTCGGGTCCGTGTAGGAGATCTTGATGCCTGTGACGAAGAACTCAGGTTCAGAAGGAGGTCTTGGCGTTCCGATGGATTGGTCCTCGGGGTTGAAGAACTTGGCGCGCCAGGGTTCGGTCTTCAGCGGGATTGGTCTTCGAACTCCGGCATCGGTCTTCGGGATTCGGATCTGTGAACAGGGTCTTCAGGGTCTCGGCCATCGGAAGTTCTTGATGTTTCGGGAAGGATATCTTGTGGTTCCAACTCATCACCGGTCGCAGGCAACGGTCGATGCGGACGGAAGTAGATCTTGGCGGGGATCGATGCACTCGTCACGGGGTCGGTCTTGAGTGGCGGTGAAAAACTTGTCGAGATGTTGTCGAGGCAACTAGTATCATCACCAAAGGGCAACATACTATTCCCACACCAACACGAGATGAGAGCAGCAGGGTATCTGTTGGGGATAAAAGCACAGGAATAGCGCACAAGCACATGCCCAACCACAAGCAGGAGGTGAGGGGCGGTGCTGGGCGCCGTCAGGAGTGGAGCAGGCGAGCTCGGCTGGGAGCACAGGGCACTGCAGGGAGGGGCGGCGACGGTCACTGTCGGGTAGCCTCGGTAGCGACGCACGGGATGAGGTGGGTGTGCGGGTCGGGGAGGAAGGTCGCGACGATGAAGGGACGGCCAGAGCTCTGCGGGGCCGAGCACGAGAGGGCGCCACATGGACGAGCTCGGGACCGGGTCAGAGGCGAGAGGCGGGGTCAGGCGAGCGCATGGGGGCCCACAGCAGTTCTCGTTGGTGGTGGCTGGCTGACCGGAGCAGACGGGGAGGGGTCGATGAGGAGAGGCCGCGGTCCGGGTTGAGGACGACGGTCCTGGATGGAGACGACCCGGGCGGTGGCGACCGAGAGGGAGACTAGCGGCCGTAGGAGGTGGAGCCCGCGAGGATGCGACGCGGCCGTGCTGCGGCGCGCCACGGCGCCGGCAGAAGGGGAAACGGGAGGAGGCGGGGAAGGAGAGGACCAGCGGGAGGAGGTGATGCGTAGGCCGCCGGCGGGGGAGCTTGGCAGCCCAGGCAAGGTGGAGGAGCGTCGGCGGACGAGGCTGTGGCCGGCGGCGGGGAGCGGTAGGTGTGAGCGGGTGATGGGTTCGTAGCAGGGAAAACAAAAAATTTCTACCGCAAGAACGAACAAAACCCAGATCTAGTCTAGATAAAAGCCAAGATATAATCTATTAGACATGTGCAACGAGATAGATCTATACTAACCCTTGTAGATCTGAAAGCCTTGTGCGAGATCAGATCTCGTGGTTGATGTAGACGATCACTTGCCGATCTCAAGATCGAGTAGACGATCCTTCCCAAGGCATTCGGCGCTTGCAACCCGGTCACATGTGCGGTCGATCACGGACCTTCCTCTCCCCGTTCCAGCGAGCAGCAGAGGTAGTAGATCTCTCCACGGAATCCCAGCAGCACGACGGCATGGTGGTGGTGGTGGAGTAGAGAATTCTGCAGGGCTTCGCCTAAGCCTGAGTAGAGCGAAGGAGGAGGAGAGAGGCGGCTAGGGCAAAGAGTGGAGGGGCAAGGGGGGAGGTGCCTCCACCCCTCTATATATAGAGGGAGGGGTGAGGCCTAGGGTTCCCACCCCTAGTCCCACCTCCTAGGGCCGGTGCACAAGGGAGAGGGGGGAGGGAGTTTCCTTCCCCCCAAAGTCTTCCCCTTTCCTTTCTTGGTTTTCAAGTAAAGTCCACAGAACCTTCTGGAACTTTCCGGAACATTCCGAATTCTTCTAGAATCCCCATAAAAACACTCCAGCACATTTCCAAACCTAGAAAATGATCTCCATTATATGAATCTTATTCTCCGGACAATTCCGGATCTCCTCATGATGTCCCAGATCCAATCCGAGACTCCGAACTACATTCGGTCTCCAACGCATATTCCATATCAACCTAAACAGCATCGAACCTTAAGTGTGTCACCCTACGATTCGTGAATATGCAGACATGATGGAGACACCTCTCCGATCAATAACCATCAACGGGATCTGGAGATCCATAACGGCTCCCACATACTCAACGATGACTTCGTGATCGATAGAACCATTAACATATGAAACCAATTCCCTTTGTCACGCGATACTCTACTTATCCGAGGTTTGATCGTTGGTATCTCCATACCTAGTTCTACCTCGTTACTGATAAGTACTCTTTACTCGTTCCATGATATGTCATCCCTTGTGACCTAGTCACATGCTTGCAAGCTAACTAGATGACATTCCAGGAGACCCAGAGCATATCTATCCGTCATATGGATGGACAAATCCCAATCTTGGTCCATGCGCTTCAACACATACTTTCAGAATACCCAATGACACCTTTATGACCACCTAGTTACGAAGCGGTGTTTGATGTCATCAAAGCACCCATCCGGTGATGGTGATTAACATAACCTCATGGTCGAAGGATTAGGTTACTATGCATTTGAAAAGCTTGTAGCAATACAAACTTAATGACTTGATCTTATGCTACACTTACTGTGGTTGTGTGTCCATCACATCATTCTCCTAATGATATGACCTTGTTATTAATGACATCCAAAGTCCATGATCAGGAAACCATGATCATCTATTAATCAACAAGCTAGTTAAACAAGAGGCTTACTAGGGACTCTTTTATGTTTACAAAACACACAGGTATTAGTGTTTCCTAATAATACAATTATAGCATGGGATGTAAAACTTCATCATAAACACAAAGATATAATAATAACCACTTTTATTATTGCCTCTTGGGCATATCTCCAACAGCGGGAGTCGGTGGGGTGCCGCGTGTGGGAGGGAGACGGGAGAGAGAGGAGGGAGGCGCGCCTGGGGACAGGGGGAGTTGGACCTAGGGATGGGTGGGGATCGATGCCAGGTGGGGTGCGGTCGGCACGTGTGTGGCGTGTGTGTGTGCTGTGTGGTGTACGTGTGTGTGGGGGGTTGGTGAGGTGGCAGCTGGGAGTATAGGGTGGAGGGGTGGTTGGTGAGGTGGCGAGTTCTGAGTGGACGGGGTGAGGTGGATGTGTGTGTGCGGTGGAGGGGGAGAGAGCAGTGGCGGCTGGTGGAGGGGTAGGTAGAGAGAGGGAAGGAAAACGTCTAGGGTAGGATTTGTCTAGGTATTTTAGACTAGGGTTTGGAGGTGGCCGGCCGGGCTTTCAGGCCTGGCGGGCTGCCTCCTAAAACAATTTGAAAATATTTTATTTATTTAAAACGGGGCTTTTGTAAACCATTTTTAGACGAAACAAAATAATCCGGAAGACCGGTGTTTTAATTTAAAATAAAGACGGGGCGCTTAGAAAACAAAACCAGGCTTTTCGAAAATAGTTTTGTACAAACACATGCATGATGATGACGATGCTCGAATGCAATGTGGCATGATGACATGAGCATGCGGTCATGATGATGCAATGCACAAAAACATAGCGATTTTCTAGTAGTGGTTTATGCGGGATGCCACACAATGACACTAGTGGATCCATGTGTGGTTCATGAGAAGAACAGACATCCAATGACACTGGTGGATCCATGTGTGGTTTGTGAGAAGAACAGACATGCAATGACACTGGTGGATACTTATGTGGTTTGTGAGAAGAACAGACATGCAATGACACTGGCTGTGGTTCATGAGAAGAACACTGGTGGATCCTTGTGTGCTTTGTGAGAAGAACTGACATGCAATGACACTAGGTGGATCCATGTGTGGTTTGTTTAGAGGAACAGACATGCAATGACACGGGGTGTGGTTCATGAAAAGAACAGACATGCAATGACATTGGTGGATCCATATGTGGTTTGTGGAAGGAACATACATGCAATGACACTGGTGGATCCATGTGTGGTTAATTAGAAGAACATACATACAATGACACTGGTGGATCCATATGTGGTTCATGAAAAGAATAAGCATGCAATGATCACTGGATCCTTATGTGGTTGAGAAGAGAAGACCACATTGAATGACCCTAGGTGTGGTTCATGAAAAGAACAGACATGCAATGACACTGGTGGATCCTTATGTGGTTTGTTTAGAAGACCACACATGTAATGACACTAGTGTGGTTCATGAAAATAACAGACATGCAATGACACTAGTGGATCCTTATGTGGTTTGTTTAGAAGAACACACATGCAATGAAACTGGTGGATCCATGTGTGGTTTGTGAAAAGAACAGACATGCAATGACACTGGCTGTGGTTCATGAGAAGAACACACATGCAATGACACTGGGTGTGGTTCATGAAAAGAATAAACATGCAATCACACTAGGTGGATCCATGTGTGGTTTGTGGAAAGAACAGACATGCAATGACTCTAGCTGTGGTTCATGAAAAGAACACACATGCAATGACGCTGGTGTATCCATGTGTGGTTCATGAAAAGAACACACATGCAATGACACTGGTGGATCCATTTGTGGTTTGTGAGAAGAACAGACATGCAATCACACTAGGTGGATCCATGTTTGGTTTGTGAAAAGAACATACATGCAATCACACTAGGTGGATCCATGTGTGGTTTGTTTAGAAGAACACACATCCAATGACACTAGTTGTTGTTCATGAAAAGATACCACATTCAATGACATTGGTGGATCCATGTGTGGTTTGTGAAAAGAACAGACATGCAATCACACTAGGTGGATCCATGTGTGGTTTGTTTAGAGGAACATACATGCAATGACTCTAGTTGTGGTTCATGAAAAGAACAAACATGCAATGATACTGTTGGATCCATATGTAGCTTCTAGAAAGCATAGACATGCAATGACTCTAGCTGTGGTTCATGAAAAGAACAGACATGCAATGACACTGGGTGGATCCATGTGTGGTTCATGAGAAGAACACACATCCAATGACACTGGTGGATCCTTATGTGGTTTGTGAGAAGAACATACATGCAATGACACTGACTATGGTTCATGAGAAGAACACACATACAATGACACATTAGTGGGACCATGTGTGGTTTGTGAGAAGAACAGACATGCAATCACACTAGGTGGATCCATTTGTGGTTTGTTTAGAGGAATAGACATGCAATTCCACTGGGTGTGGTTCATGAAAATAATAGTCATGCAATCACACTAGGTGGATCCATGTGTTGTTTGTGGAAAGAACAAAGATGCAATGACTCTAGCTGTGGTTCATGAAAAGAACAGACTTGCAATCACACTAGGTGGATCCATGTGTGGTTTGTTTAGAGGAATAGACATGCAATAACACTAGGTGTGGTTCATGAAAAGAACAGACATGCAATGACACTAGTGGATCCATGTGTGGTTCATGAGAAGAACACACATGCAATGACACTGGTGGATCCATGCGTGGTCTGTGAGAAGAAAATATATGCAATGACACTGGCTGTGGTTCACGAGAAGAACACACATGCAATGACACTGGGTGTGGTTCATGAAAAGAACAGACATGCAATCACACTAGGTGGATCCATGTGTGGTTTGTTTAGAGGAACATACATGCAATGACTCCAACTGTGGTTCATGAAGAGAACACACATGCAATGACGCTGGTGTATCCATGTGTGGTTCATGAAAAGAACACACATGCAATGAAACTGATGGATCCATTTGTGGTTTGTGAGAAGAACAGACATGCAATCACACTAGGTGGATCCATGTGTGGTTTGTGAAAAGAACAGACATGCAATCACACTAGGTGGATCCATGTGTGGTTTGTTTAGAAGAACACACATCCAATGACTCTAGTTGTGGTTCATGAAAAGATACCACATGCAATGACATTGGTGGATCCATGTGTGGTTTGTGAAAAGAACAGACATGCAATCACACTAGGTGGATCCATGTGTGGTTTGTTTAGAGGAACATACATGCAATGACTCTAGTTGTGGTTCATGAAAAGAATAGACATGCAATGACACTGTTGGATCCATATGTGGTTTGTGGAAAGCATAGACATGCAATGACTCTAGCTGTGGTTCATGAAAAGAACAGACATGCAATGACACTGGGTGGATCCATGTGTGGTTCATGAGAAGAACACACATCCAATGACACTGGTGGATCCTTATGTGTTTTGTTAGAAGAACATACAAGAAATGACACTGATTGTGGTTCATGAGAAGAACACACATGCAATGACACATTAGTGGGACCATGTGTGGTTTGTGAAAAGAACAGACATGCAATCACACTAGGTGGATCCATGTGTGGCTTGTTTAGAGGAATAAACATGCAATGAAACTGGGTGTGGTTCATGAAAAGAACAGACATGCAATCAGACTAGGTGGATCCATGTGTGGTTTATGGAAAGAACAAAGATGCAATGACTCTGAATGTGGTTCATGAAAAGAACAGACATGCAATCACACTAGGTGGATCCATGTGTGGTTTGTTTAGAGGAACATACATGCAATGACTCTAGCTGTGGTTCATGAAAAGAACAAACATGCAATGACACTGTTGGATCCATATGTAGCTTCTAGAAAGCATATACATGCAATGACTCTAGCTGTGGTTCATGAAAAGAACAGACATGCAATGACACTGGGTGGATCCATGTGTGGTTCATGAGAAGAACACACATCCAATGATACTGGTGGATCCTTATGTGGTTTGTGAGAAGAACATACATGCAATGACACTGACTATGGTTCATGAGAAGAACACACATGCAATGACACATTAGTGGGACCATGTGTGGTTTGTGAGAAGAACAGACATGCAATCACACTAGGTGGATCCATGTGTGGTTTGTTTAGAG
Source organism: Avena insularis (assembly GCA_023614405.1). Taxonomy (NCBI): domain Eukaryota; kingdom Viridiplantae; phylum Streptophyta; class Magnoliopsida; order Poales; family Poaceae; genus Avena; species Avena insularis. Next base: position 513,379,422 of record CM042690.1, read on the forward strand.
GAATAGACATGTAATGCCACTGGGTGTGGTTCATGAAAATAACAGTCATGCAATCACACTAGGTGGATCCATGTGTTGTTTGTGGAAAGAACAAAGATGCAATGACTCTAGCTGTGGTTCATAAAAAGAACAGACTTGCAATCACACTAGGTGGATCCATGTGTGGTTTGTTTAGAGGAACAGACATGCAATAACACTAGGTGTGGTTCATGAAAAGAACAGACATGCAATGACACTAGTGGATCCATGTGTGGTTCATGAGAAGAACACACATGCAATGACACTGGTGGATCCATGCGTGGTCTGTGAGAAGAAAATATATGCAATGACACTGGCTGTGGTTCATGAGAAGAACACACATGCAATGACATTGGGTGTGGTTCATGAAAAGAACAGACATGCATTCACACTAGGTGGATCCATGTGTGGTTTGTTTAGAGAAACATACATGCAATGACTCTAGCTGTGGTTCATGAAGAGAACACACATGCAATGACGCTGGTGTATCCATGTGTGGTTCATGAAAAGAACACACATGCAATGACACTGGTGGATCCATTTGTGGTTTGTGAGAAGAACAGACATGCAATCACACTAGGTGGATCCATGTGTGGTTTTGAAAAGAACAGACATGCAATCACACTAGGTGGATCCATGTGTGGTTTGTTTAGAAGAACACACATCCAATGACTCTAGTTGTGGTTCATGAAAAGATACCACATGCAATGACACTGGTGGATCCATGTGTGGTTTGTGAAAAGAACAGACATGCAATCACACTAGGTGGATCCATGTGTGGTTTGTTTAGAGGAACATACATGCAATGACTCTAGTTGTGGTTCATGAAAAGAACAGACATGCAATGACACTGTTGGATCCATATGTGGTTTGTGGAAAGCATAGACATGCAATGACTCTAGCTGTGGTTCATGAAAAGAACAGACATGCAATGACACTGGGTGGATCCATGTGTGGTTCATGAGAAGAACACACATCCAATGACACTGGTGGATCCTTATGTGGTTTGTTAGAAGAACATACATGCAATGACACTGATTGTGGTTCATGAGAAGAACACACATGCAATGACACATTAGTGGGACCATGTGTGGTTTGTGAAAAGAACAGACATGCAATCACACTAGGTGGATCCATGTGTGGTTTGTTTAGAGGAATAGACATGCAATGACACTGGGTGTGGTTCATGAAAAGAACAGACATGCAATCAGACTAGGTGGATCCATGTGTGGTTTATGGAAAGAACAAAGATGCAATGACTCTGAATGTGGTTCATGAAAAGAACAGACATGCAATCACACTAGGTGGATCCATGTGTGGTTTGTTTAGAGGAACACACATGCAATGACACTGGGTGTGGTTCATGAAAAGAACATACATCCAATGACACTGGTGTATCCATATGTGGTTCGTGGAAAGCACAGACATGCAATCACACTAGGTGTGGTTCATGAAAAGAACACACATGCAATGACACTGGTGTATCCTTATGTGGTTTGTGAGAAGGACTGACATGCAATGCCATTGGTTGATCCATGTATTTCATTGTACATGAAACTCACTTTCCATTTTTATACTACTTAGTTTTGCCCTTGGTTTTTTGACACTACTCAGTTTTGCCCCCCTCTCTCTATCTTTCGTAGAAGCCCAAACCTGTGCTCACTGTGTCTGCTACTCCCTGATTGGTTGTCACAGTTGTCACGCGGATCGTGCGCACCAACCGTTGATTATGTGTGATGCAACAATGATCGTTGCACATGTCGTGCCCTTCATAGTACAGCGTGAGACATCACGGACGCCTCCCACAGCGAGACTTCTAGAAGAAGGAACACAAAGCCGTCCATTGAAAAAGTCGTCGAGCGGTCATGTCATGTTTAATCAAGTCTGAAAAGTCTACTGTTGCTACTACTATGCCACAACACATGCGTCATCGAGTGCACAATCGTTGATTGACAGCTGCAATTTATTGCCACTTGATTTCAATAAGACATATCCCATTTTTTACGCAGTGGCTCTCAACCTCACTTCCAACTGGGCCCCACCGTAAGAAGCTTGCACGCGCTAGACGAAGGCCGAAGAGCTGAGATCAACGAGACCTAACATCTCCGCCTTCATCGAGTCCCTTGCAGCCATCAACACATCCCTCTACCCGATCTAGCACAACCCCACAAATCTCGCCGTACAGCCACCTACCTTCCCCTCTACATTTCCACTTTTAACTATCGCCAATTTTAGGGCCGTGTCAAACTTCATACATAGTAATTGTGTATACGCCCTTTGCATGTGGCTCAATACAGAACTGCCATGCATGGCCCGGGAAAAAACGTGACATACTGTGCACGTGTCGCGGTGCACGGTGCAGTAGACTGCACGGCGCGTTGCACGGTGGTGCAACGAAACGTGCCTTGCTTCCATCCACCTTAACTATAGAGCCCCTCTCCGCACACCCACTCTCACTCTCGCTCACTCTCCCCACGCAACCCTCTCCACTGTCCCACCAGCACCGGCAAACTCCCGAGAATACCCCGTCCATGCCGGTGATGGCGGAGGAGGATAAGGTGGCCATCATCGCCTCTGAGGCCACTGGCAAGGAGGCCCCCGTCTCCTTGCCAGTCCCCCTCGACGCGTTGAAAGCAGCCGCCGTCCCTGTCCAGGCCCCAGTCGAGCCATCGATGGCAACCGCCATTCCCGTCCAGGCCCTCGTCCCCGCTACCGACGGGGCCGCCAAAGAGGAGCCCCCCGCCGGTGAGGAGGCCCCCATCGGTCACAAGCATATCAAGCACTTATTGGGCACCTATGATCTAGATAAGTACATCGCTCCACTGAACCCCTACGACACCGGCATCGACGACCCATGGTCAGAGGTAACTAGGGTTTGCTCCCCTCCCCTGGTTCTTGTACCGTTCCCATCGTTGGATGCTAGATCTTGGTTTATTAGGATTCGCTTGTTCGCATTTAGATTGCTTGGTCTTATTACACCATCTACTCCCCCATTTCCTTTTCTTCCAATAGGTTTTCGGCAGCGACGTCAGCAGCGATGACGAGTCCATCCACACCAAGAATTGTCAGGTGCTGAGGAGGCTGCGGGCGGCCAGTATGACGCCTTCTTCAGGGGCGGCTCCTGGCGCTGCCCCTTCTGCATGGGGATCGCCTTCGGCTGGGTGAGTCTCCCCGCACCGACTTCAACTCCTTACTGAAGCATGCAGAGGCCCCGGGCCCCGGCATCCACGAAGGCGGCGAGCACGAGACCATGAACATCAACGCCTACATCGCTAAACACCAGGCTCTCGCCATTCACCTTCGAAACCTCTAGCGGGTGGCCATCAAAGAGGGTCGCATGCCTCCAATCAGGCCCAAGGCCCCCAAGATCAAGGGACTGGGCAGCAAGAAGTGGAGGAAGCGCCGGAGGGAGGAGGCGGAGGCGCGGGCGCATGAAGGATGGGTTAGATGTGTCCTTGAATGTATCTGCATCTGTGGCGGCTGCTGCTGCTATGCATCTTCTTTTGATTTTCTATATTTTGCTTGCATCCTATTTCTGGCTGAATGCATCGAACCTCGTTAAGCAACCTACTTTCTATCGCTATATCCTATTTAGCTGCGCACAACTATATCTACATTTGTTTTTTTCTGAATGAATGTATTCTGCCTGGTGTGATTGGCTGCTCTAGATTTGCTACCTGATCGGAGGCAAAAAGAGGTCCAAAAGGGAACGAATTAGCGAAGTGAGAATCTTCTCTATATTTGCTACCAATTTGGGCAAAATGAAACATATCTGTTTAGCGAGAGAGCAAAAGGGCACTCTTTCAAACTGCCAGTTAACGAGCTACCAGTTTCACAAGCTACAAGACTCATACATAAACATAACTCAAAGAGGGTTAAATTTATTTTACTACTATCACTTGAGGCGCTAGACATCTTGACAAGCTAACTGAGTTCCACAAAACAGAAACATAACACTAAGAAGTAAAATTTAATTCACTTCTCATTAGACCACTTGAGGTGCTTGCCACCGTTCCTAGGCGACCAACTGCGACCATTCCAGGTACTCCACAGCTCACGAGATGCTTCGTCCCACCTGGGATCTGACTTAGCTTCCCTATCTTCAGCATCCTGCGGCACAATTAGCGGTGCATCACATGCCTGATTGTTGCCGCTAGAAGATGTTGCCTCTCTGTTTGCTGCTTCAGTTGCAGCCTCTGTATCAGCTGCTTCCGCTTCAGCCGCAAGCTCTCTTTCAGCTGCTTCTGTAGCCTCTCTATCAGCTGCTTCAGATGCAGCCATTTCCTTTGCATATGCAGCTTCAAACTCAGCTATTCTGCATTTTCTACAAAGGGCTCCCCTAAGCTCGTCTTCCCTCTTGCAAATAGGGCAAAACACGAGGTAACATAGAAAAAAATGGATCTTCTTGTATACGTGGTAGGTCACGTAAGCATCTATGGCTGCATACTTCAGGTTTATATCAAACAACGGCCACTCGTCCCAGAAATCGTCCTATCCGTAGGGAAATCTTCCTTCATTTTGTCGTACGACTCATCGATTATTCTAGTTGCGAGTGATGCCATTCCATCCTTCCTCGAGCCCCCTAGGATCTTGACAAGACTCTGAATATCGATCCAGTTGTGCGCAGGAATTATAATTCCCTCTTACTAAAATTTTGAAAAATCAGTTGTTTTGTCGACAGTGTGGAAAACAGTTCCCTTTTCTACAAGGAACTGGCGTAGCGCCGGACAATTCCTGTCAGTCCTGAAAGTATGTAGTTTGTCATCACCAAAATTTGTAACTACAAATATTTTGTCAATGCAAGATCATCATCTGAATATAATTTTGAAAAGTTTAGTAAATGCAAGATCAAGACTCTCAACATTGTCTTGTCATAATTTATTTGGTCCTAAATAAAATCCAGTAGTTGCAAGATGAGCAAGTGGATAAAGAACAAGAGGACAAAACCCTAAAAGCGGTTAGCTACAGAGAGCAGATCTACAATCCGGGAGAGGTGGTGGACGAGGACGTGTTTCCGCATGGCCAGTTGAACGACGGCGACTTCACTCCCTTCATATGGGTGCTCCGGGGTGTACTCTAGGTCCAATCCCACAAACTTGTCCTCGTCTATCCCAAGCCAACCCTTGTACATCCTCAGGACACGCACCACTATCTCCTCCTTGTTGGTGTAGACAACGTCTATCTTCTTATTGTCATGGGTAGTGAAGCCTGTCTCTAGAGTGCGACGACCTTCCATGGCGGCAAGGAGAAGACGGGAAGAAGACAGATGACATGAAGAAGAAGAGTGGTTTCTGCGAGGCAGGGGAACGGTGGAACCCAATGCGCTTTTAAGGTAGTGGTTAACGACGGGGACAGAAGTCCAAGGAGAGACGCGTGGCGGTGGCCGTTCCAGCTTCTGAGTAAACAAAATATAATTATAACACCGATACATGTGCCCTGTTTTGTCACGTAAATACACTGGGCAGGGGGTGTTGTCCTATCCACTGTGCCAAGGCTGCAAGCCTACGTGACAGCCACCCCGCCTAAGAGACGGGAGTGACATAACAACAAGGACTGACAGGGGGCAACTTGATGGCCGTTAGCCTGATTTTTTGTATTGAAACATAAAGTTGAATTCGTGCTAAAAAAGACCCTCTGAGTATTTGGCACACCAACTGTAGTCATCCCGGCTGATTTTAGGGAACTTGGGTACTGCATTGCTTGGACACCCCAACTTTCGGGCCGCAAAATGATATTCTCGTGGCGGTGGCCATGGACACGGTCGTGGGACATCAAGGGTCCAGGGTAGAGGAGACCAACAACCCAGGAAAACCTACTCCTGGGCCGACATTACCAATAACCCATGTGTGCATCACTTAGATGCCAATGGGGGCTTGTCCCACACAAACACCGAGTGTCGTTTCAATGACGACATCAAGAAAGACGATACTGCTAGCTATAGGGCTAAGCGGAAGAAGGGAAAGAAGAATCCCCAAAAGGATAAAGAGACCAAGGATGATTCCGACATGGAGGAAGCCGATGCTTCAAATCCCAAGCCGAAAGGGAAAAAGAATTTCCCGACAAATAAAGACACTTACATCACCTTCCTCAGATCTCAACCAGCTAAGGTCAAGAAAGCAATTCTACATGAGCTCATTGCAACAGTTCCGGCTGTCCCTCAGTTCCTGGACTGGTCGAAAGTGGAAATCACCTTTGACCGTGCTGATCATCCGCCTAAGTTGCACAGGCGAGGAAAGTACGCCTTAGTCGTCAATCCGCTTATTGACGGCTATGGTTTCTCCAAGACTCTCATGGATGGCGGTAGAAGCATTAACATTTTGTATGTCGAAACGCTACGCCAGATGTAGATCTTGGAGACCCAGCTGAACTACAGCTCGGTGATTTTTCATGGAGTTGTGCCAGGAAGATAAGCAAATTCCCTGGGAGAAATCACTTTGGATGTTACCTTTGGAACTCCAAAGAACTACTGGACGGAAGAACTTTCCTTCGAAGTGGTCCCGTTCAAGAGCGCTTATCACGCTATATTCGGACGTCCGACTTACTGGGCTTTTATGGCTTGTCCGTGTTACATTTACAATATGATGAAAATTCTAGGTCCCAACAGCGTGATCACCATCAGGGGAGACCCGAAGAAAGCGCGAGAATGCGAGGATGGAAATGCCGCCTTTGCTGAAGCCGTGCTGCACGCCCAGGAGTACCAGGAGATCAAGAAGACCATAGATCCGTCCGAGATGCCCGCGACAAAGGAGGTGATAAAGCTGAATCCGGAGTTCAAGGCATCATAAGAGACGAAGAAAACGTCATTGAAGGATGATGACCCCTCCAAGGTGACCCAGATAGGCGTAGGCCTAGATAGCGCATAGGAAAGCGTGCTCGTCAAGTTCCTCCAAGCAAATCAAGATATCTTCGCATGGAAGCCATCTGACATGACCGGAGTCCCTAGGGAACTTGCCGAGCACTCTTGAAATGTACACCCGAACGCTAAACCCGTCAAACAGTACCTATGATGTTTTGGCGATGAAAAGCGTAAGGCAATAGCTAAGGAACTAGCACGGCTCAAGTTATCCGAATTCATAGAAGAGGTCATCCACACTGAGTGGTCGGCCAATCCTGTAATGGTCCCTAAAAGGGACACCACTGATTTAAGGATGTGTGTTGATTATACTACCTTGAACAAGGCTTGTCCCAAAGATCTATTCGCTCTGCCTAGGATTGATCAAGTTATCGATTCTATGGTAGGCTCGGAACTCCTATGTTTTCTCGACACATATTCTGGTTATCGACAAATCCGGATGAAGGAATCTGACAAAGTCAAAAATTCATTCATAACCCACTTCAGAACGTTCTGTTTCGTTACGATGCCCTTTGGGCTGAAAAACGCAGGAGGTACGTATCAACGCACAATGCAACGTTGGCTCCACGATCAAATCAGACGCAATGTACATGCATATGTGGATGATATTGCGATGATGTCCAAAAAGAAGGAAACCCTAATTTCTGACTTGGAGGAAACGTTCGCTAATCTACGAAAATACAACATAATGCTTAACCCAAAAAAATGCTTCTTTGGAATCCCAGCCGGAAAATTGTTAGGTTTTATCGTGTCTCAAAGAGGCATAGAGGTAAACCGAGACAAAATCAAGGCTATACTCAATATTTCCAGGCTAACTCGCCTGAAGGACGTACAAAGACTAATTGGTTGCATTGCTGCAGTTGGTCGGTTTATAAGCCGGCTCGGTGAAAGAGCCGCACCACTATACATGCTCCTGAAAAAGACCAAGTATTTTGTTTGGACCAACGAAGCTGAAGCTGCACTACAAGACCTGAAAGCAGTACTCTCATCTTCTCCCATCCTTGCAGCACCGGAACCACAGGAACCGATGTTGCTCTCTCTTGTCGCGACAAACAAAGTCGTTAGTATCGTCATGGTGGTGGAGAGACCGGAGGAAAATCAGGAACACTTGGTGCAGCGTCCGACTTACTATCTCACCCAGGTCTTAACGGAATCAAAACAGCGGTATCCACATTATCAAAAGCTGTCTTACGGTGTGTCCTTAACATCTCGTAAGTTACAACATTATTTTCAGGAACATCCAATTAACGTGATGAGCACAGCCCCCATGAGAGATATAATCAACAATAGTGATGCCATAGGACGCGTCGCCAAATGGGGCATAGAGCTTTCAGCTTTCGATATTGAGTACAAACCTCGTTTAGCAATCAAATCCCAAATCCTCACTTACTTTATCGCTGATTGGATAGAGACAACGGAGAGTATGTCCCTACCAGAGTCAGAATACTGGACCTTGCATTTTGATGGGTCTAAAGCGCTCGGGGGCTCGGGGGCTGGAGTGGTGCTCAAGTCACCCCAAGGTGATAAACTTTTCTATGTATTGCAGATACACTTGACGCCGACGAACAACATTGCCGAATATGAAGCACTACTGCATGGAATCCAGATTGCTAAGGACATCGGCATCCAACGATTAATGTGTTATGGAGATTCGGATCTTGTTGCTCAACAAGTGTCGGATATCTGTAAGGCAAACAAGCACATGGCGGCATATAGAGCTGTCGTGGATGAATTATCTAAATCATTTGAAGGGTTTGAAGTTCAACACATCCCTCGAATAGAAAATGAGGAAGTAGATGCATTATCTCGAATAGGCTCCGCCCAGAAAAAGGTCCCGGATGGCGCTCTTTTAGAGCACCTCAAAGTTCCTTCTATAAAAGGAGTAGATGAGGAATATCCGACCAAATTTGACTCACCTTTAGTAGCAGTTCTGGCTATGATTCCCAGCTAGACTCAACCCTATCTTAATTTCTTGATAGATAGAAAATTACCTGAAGACGAAGTTCTGAGCCGGCAGATCGTCCAACGAGCAAAACCCTATACTATAATTAGTGGTGAGATCTATAAGCAGAGTGCATCTGGGGTCTTTCAGCGCTGTGTATCTACGGAAGAAGGAGTGGAAATCTTACAAGAGATCCACAAAGGTGAGTGTGGTCACCATGTTGCAGCCAAATCTTTAGTTGCAAAAGCTTTCCGACATGGTTTTTTCTGGCTTACAGCCAAGGCAGATGTCGAACGGTTGGTCAAGACGTGCAAGGGCTGCCAAAAGACACCAAACAAGCTCACATTCCGGTTGTTTAGCTGCGAACAATACCTATAACATGGCCTTTCGTGGTCTGGGGGCTTGACATGGTAGGACACTTTAAACGGGCTCCAAGTGGATTTACACACCTCTTAGTGATGGTGGATAAATTCACCAAATGGATTGAGGCTGAACCCGTCACTAGTTTTGATGGAGCAACAGCCAGAAGATTTGTTGAGGATGTTATAATTCGATACAGTTATCCGCATAGCATTATCACGGAAAATGGGAGTAACTTTTCTATGGGAGAGCTGGCCGAATTCTGCAATGAACAAAATATCCGGTTTGACATTGCGTCAGTCGCACACCCACAAGCTAATGGACAAGTCGAAAGAGCAAATGGTTTAATCTTACAGGGCCTAAAACCGAGACTTGAAGCACCACTACGATGTGCTGCGGGGGCTTGGGCAGAGGAATTACCTTCTGTAATATGTAGTTTGCGAACAACTCCAAATAGGTCAACCGGATACACACCTTTCTTCTTGGTCTATGGCAAAGAAGCAGTTCTTCCTAGTGATTTGATTCACACTTCTCCTAGAGTGGCCGCGCATATTGAAGAGGATGTCGAAATTTCTCGACAAAATGATCTCGACTTAGTCGAAGAAGTTCGCGTCGTTGCTGAAATGAGATCAACAGCCTATCAGCAGAAGTTACGCAAGTATCATAGCCAGAGAGTCAGAAACCGATCTTTCAATAAGGGCGATTTGGTTCTTCGGCTTGTGCAGAAAAGAAAGCACAAACTTTCCCCAATATGGGAAGGGCTATTTTTAGTTAGTCGAGTATTGCGCAATGGTTCATACTACCTAACTGATATGCGGCCAGTCAAAGAAAGACCTGGTACTAAGAAGAGAAAGGGAGCTGGAGGCAATACAAATCCGGATGAGTTAGACAGACCATGGAATATTGCTCAGCTACGTCCTTTTTATTCTTAGTTTACTTTTCTTTGTAATCATATATGTGTACATGTTCAGTGAGAAATAAAGTCTTGGTTTCCTCAAAATCTTTCTAAGAAGTTTTTTACCGTCTTATTTCCTAATGATCATGTCACAGTCGAAAATCCCAGAATACTTGAAAGTACTTTATGCTCATGTTTGTTCTGGTTTAGATTTCCGATTCTAAAATTGATACCTTTGGGTATAAATCTAAATTTTCTAGTCTATACTATGGTTATTTATCTGATTGCTGGATGCGGGCATTTTTCGAGTAGTGAATTGTTGGTACTGGAAGCTGACTTTGTTTTCCGAGTTTAAACTGGTTTAGCAATTGAGCTCCGTTGCTCGGCAAAGTTTCCGTGCTAAAAGTTGGCTGGCTCACGAAAGGGACGGGGCGGAAAGCCAGATAAACGGTAAGTGCAGACAAAAAATATAAGTGCTTATGCAAACATTTCAAGCACATAATATCAAATCCAAAAGTGCTGAATAGATAAATTAAAACTTAGCACTAGCAAAAGTGTTGTACTACTTATTTACAAACCCAAATTGTTTTTCAGAATAACATATTGTTCTTCTGATACTCTTTGATGCAGGAAGAGAGGTAGGAGCTGCCGGCTCGCTGGATACATCGGCCTCGGCTTGATAACGTTCCGAGATGTTCAAATCCAATATGGTTTGATCATCGTCGGAAACTTCAGCTATTTCTTCGGAAGGAGGAGGCGGCGTGTCCACGCGGGTGAAGAAGGGAGTGTTGTAGCTAGTCAAATCAGCTACGTGGCACCCATATCTGGCGTAGGAGTCCATGATGTAGCATCCCAATTGTCTAACAATTGTAATGCTACTTGGTCTAGTAATATAATAGCTACTTCAAATATATAATTGTTGCATCATCATTATATCATGCTCATGTCATCATGCCACCTTGCATTTGAGCATCATATAAAACCCTTTTTGTTTTGGTTCTTCTCTCATATGCATTGTTAAGTGTATTTGCCTCTTGATATTGTATTTGGTTCTTGATATATTGTTTAATGCCCAAGTTGAGTTGGGGGCATATCTCTTATTAACTCCACCACCTTTTCTTCACCACCTTATAAATTCCACCATCCAACTAAATATGATCTTGGCATTTATTGGTTTTACTTCTAGCTCATGTGGGTTGGGATGGATCCAATTCTTTTTCCACATGCTCTCATCTTAGCATCATGTTGTTTTCACAATATTGGTTTATGAGAGCCACATGGCCACCTTTGCATGCCTTGTGAGTGGGACCCTTTCTCCTAGCTTCCATTTGGATTGTTATGGATTTATGCTCATGTGAGAATGTTATGGGACTATTAAATACCTAGTGGAACATACACACTAGCATGTCCCATTTTATTTCAAACATGGCCATCTCCAATTACTCCACATGGGGCATCATTCCATTTCTTTTGCTTGGCTTTATTCCACCTTTGGAAATGCATAATAACAATGCCATGTGATAATATTGTTTTCACAATGATTAACATGGCATTAAATTAGCTTTGCATGGGCCATGCAAGAACCACTTTAGCTTGTCATTTGGATTTCATTTGCATTTTTGAATAAATCTAAACCACACACATCTATCCATCTCTCTCTCTTTTCTTCACCTCCCTCTCCTTTTTCTCCACCATCCATGCATGATCTTGTGTCTCCTATCTAAACCCTAACCATCCTCCCCTAATCCTCTATCTAATCCTAAACCCTACCACCCTATTCACCTACCCATCTAACCCTAACCCATCTAAGCTAAACCCTAGCCCTAGCATGTTACACCCCTCTCTCCCTCTCGGCCTCTCTCTCTCTCTCACCTAGCTTGGCCACCCTCTCACCCAAACCCTAGCTGGCCACCTAGCTACCCCCCAACCCCAGCTCCAACCCTAGCCCGAGGCTACCACCACCCCAACCCGAGCTCCTCCCTCCCTCTCTTTTCTCTCTCTGCCTGAGGACCCCACCACCCGAGCACCCGCCTCCTTGGCCTCACCCTGGTCCCACATGCCAGCTCCCTGCCCTGGTCCTGCCCCGCCGAGCACGTGAGGAGGAAGGAGGGAAAAGGTGGCCGAAGCCACCTTTATATCCAACCACTTCCCCACAGCACCTCCCCTCCTCTCCGTCCCTATCCACCCTCTCTGCCTCGCCCAGCTACCCCAGATCTAGCCCCAGCGCCCTGCCTCTCCCCCTCTTCTCCACCGCATCCGGCTACACCATCGCCGGCGAAACCCTCGGCCTCCACCGCGTCCCGCCGATCCAGCCGAGCAGCACGTCCGTGGAGCGGCCTGGGAGATCAACGGCGCTTCTCTGCTTCAACCTGAGCCCGACGACGAGGAGGAGATGGACCGGAGCCACCCGAACCAGCGCGAGCCCGACGCAAACCCTAGATCCTCTGGCCGTCTGCCTCGACGCCGATCCTCTGCGTCTCGAGCCGATCCAACCGCACCGACACACTCTCGGTGAGCTACCTGACCTCCTGGACATGCTCCTCTGCGCTACCGTTGCCTGTACCCGCCGATCAAACCGACAAACGCTCTCTGTGCACCGGCGACGCTGGTTCTCCGCCAGAGCGCCAGAAGCCCTAGCTAGCCGCCCAGCTTCCTCCCATCAGCTACCCCGCATGGCCCAGTGGCCACCGCCTTCACGCCCGAGCCCTAGGTCACGGGATCGAGCCTCAGGCGCCATGTGGTCAATTTCGGCTGAGAGAGGAAGAGAAACAGTGCACGCGTGGCCACTTTGCACTTCCCCCCAAACCTTTTTCTGCATCAACCCGCGCTTCCCCTTGGCCCACATGTCATCCCCCGTGTCTTTTTGCAAAAAGGATCCCGAAGTTCGTAAACCTCAACCCGGTCCCCTCGCCACGTGGTCACCCTCAAGATCCCTCTCAAGTGGGCCTGAAGCCTCAGCCCACCTGCCTGCCTCTCGAGTCAAGGCACCAGGTGTAAAATCCTTCTACAGGTCAAGCATGGCCCCACCTGTAAGCGTCTGTGGCTGGATCTGAGTGGGTGAGAAAAGTTTTTGTTTAAATCTGTTTTAATTCAAATCTTTTCAAATTATTTTCAAATTCAAATTTAATTCTGTTTTTAAATAACTTTTAAAACATAAACCCAAATAATACAAATAATATATGTTTTCAAATCAGAAAAATGTGAGGAATTCAAATATGCCATTCAAAATCTATTTTAAACAATAAAATTCCAAGTTTATTTAAATTACGACAAAATGCTCTTTTGCCTTATTTAATTAATAACTTTTGTTTTATAACTCCAAATTTAACAAATAATATGTCTAAAATGATTAGCTCGACGAGACCTTTCCGTTTATGCATTCCATGGTTTGATTTGAAGCATGCATCATATAAATATAATGTGTACATCAACTTAATTGTGAATAAAATGTGGCCAAAACCCAATATAATGCTTTATTATTGTTTCCACACCTCACCCATGCCATGCTACCTTATTGCCATGCAAATTGTGCATCATTCATCATGGCATGATTGTTTGCTTGTCGCATTTATTCATATGCTTGTGCACTTTATTTATATTGGCCCTTTTTTGTTTGGTTCTTCTTCGAATAGACGTAGGTGGGATATATCAAGAGAACCAGAGCACTACCTGATCCATCACTTGCTTCAACTGAGCTGCCAGGCAAGCACTACCACATGCGTGCATACATATAGTACCTATTGCCTCTATCTTATTCTTGCATCATTGAGTCGCGATTGCATTAAATTGAATCCCAAGTATTGCATAGCCTTTACTTTTAAACCCCACCGAAGCTTGTTACTCCATCCCATGAGCCATTACTACAGGAGTTGTTTGAGCCATGCAGTCGTGAGAACACATGTGTAGGGTATGTGAGTGTCTGATGGATAACGAGGTACCTAAACAACTTAACCTGAGTAGTAATGGGATAACTAATGAAAGTGGCATCGGTGAGCCATATTCACTATTTGGTTTTTCAGGCTCACTTGTGTCCCGTAGGACCCCGAGTACTTGATTCCTGTTCCTTGAATATTCGTATATCCACATCCGGAGGCTTATGAACCCCCGAGCCGTAGCTTGATTCATTCTTATTTCTTGGGGCCACAAACTAGTTTGAGGTTTTATTTACTATCCTGTACTTATGCCATGCTTTATCGCTTTATTTAAATTGTGAGGTATCGCATCGCTTAGGGAAGCGGAGGTTTTTCACGGTGTCGACAAGCCCACCACATTTTCGGGTTGCCATCGTTCATAGCCATTGGCGCAAACCTTGAGTCCGTCTCGAGTCGGCCAACTTCGTCATGGTAGCTTAATGGGTGGCCCCTGAAATATTTTTGAATCCTGTGATTGCTTTGTCGTGGCGCCTCGTTGGGTTTTCATTTGGTTTTTCCGAGGCATATCGAGTGTGTGTTGTTATTTGTGCACCCCAGGTAAAACTTTCAAAGCCGTGTCCGCGTTATGGACGCACTTGGAGCACTTTCCGATCATAGACAAGCATAACTAAAGTACCGCATTAATTTGACTAGACTAGGTACCGACTAGTAAATAGTGCAACACTCACGGAATGGATAATAAACCGCCAACGGATGGGGGGTTATTCGTCCGCTTCCTCATCGAGAAGCGAGGAGGAGGATGGATCTTAAGATTACCAAGATAACTGTTGTTTTTAATTCACGGACATCCGCTCATCTCCGGTTAGGCGGATGGTTAGCAGTATCTATAGAATTGCTAGGGTTTATCTTTTGCTGCAATTGCGTCACCCCAGGTTGTGTCCCCTTTAGAGGCATAAAGACTTGCCGAGTACCCTAGGGTCTCACACGATAAATTATTGGTTCGATGAACAGTACCCTCGCAAGATGGATACTGGGTGGAAGAGACGGACGATGTGGGCAACGATCATTCGGTGTAGAGATTCCGGGAACGGGGATCCGTGAGATCTGTGGGCGGGATGTGCTTATTTATGGGGCATCTTATGCCGATTTGCTCCTTATCCGTACTCGGATTTTGTCTTCCGCTTCCGCTTGATACTCTGATGTTTGATGTATGAGGAGATATCCTAAACTATTATATCTATCTAGGATATTTGGATCTTGCCGTATGGCGTTGCTATATTTCCTTTCTTTTTAGATGGAATGGCTCTGATGTACTATTGTATGGTGGCTTGCATACATACTCATTTGTGTATGTAGTTGATCCTTCTTCGCCGATTACGCCGCCCGTTCTTGTCCCGATGTTTGGAAATGGTTGGGACGGCCGAAAGGCCTACCTGTGAGTGGCATTTGGGCCCCACCGTACTATTTCAACCATTTCTGCTCATCCAGGCTTGTAACTAGGAGCGTAATTCACCGAGGTAGTTACACATGATGGCCTTGATGTCTTGCTCATGTCTGTCTTTGTCCACCTTGTAGTACCCTCTGGTTACTTACCAGAACTCCATGTTTCCATGGTGGCTCATAACCATGGTGAGAGCGTTTTGCACTGCGGTTCGTGCGTAGGACATGTTCCAGTCCTGAGCAAGCTGTGGCATATCCTTGGCCTTGTCTCGCACCTCAAAATCGGACATCTTATGCATATCCGGAACCTTGAGAACTTCACCAATATCTTCGAGGGATTGGCGTAAGTCATGCAGCAAATCACCGAATTGACTAAGCTGGCTGGTGCGAGACTCGGTAGAGGCTAAGTCCGTCAAGGTCATAGGACCTGCACATATAATGCAAAGGGTAAGTCAAGAAAACCCGGACTTCAAAGAGTCTGAAGATGCAGATAAGTCAGAAAAAGGGAAACATACCAAAGATAACATCGTCGACTTTGGCCTTCTCTTCACGAAGACTCTGGAGTTCAGCCCGGAGTGCCTCGGAAATGTCCTTTTCTCTGAATAGCTCATTGCTGAGGTCTGAGATTTTCTTATCTTGAAGCATAATCTTGCGATCATGCTTGTAACTGGCCATGGAGGTGGATTCGAGAATTTGAGCAATGCTCTTCTCATGATCTGCCTTGAGCTTATCTAGCTCTTGGCGAAGTTCTTTGTTTTCCACCACCAAGGTCTTAAGATTCTCGGGCTCTTCGATCATAGTGCAAGACTGTTTTACCAGTGTTGTAAGTCAAAAGAACAACAGTTCAACAAAAATTTGATTATGAAATAAAAGACAAGGTTTGAGTTTCGGAATGCTTACCTTCGGCCTCATCCTTGGAAACCTTCAGCTGTGCATTTTCAAGCCGGAGAGCTTTGATATCTTTCCGCTTGTTGCAAACATTCTTCAACAAATCCTGGTTATAGGAATATACTTTCTGTAAGTCAGAATACCGAGAGTCAGAAGTCTACTAAAGACTCGGGCTAATGTTTATACTAATATCAGCACGAGCCTTGGGGGCTACACTAGTTCATTCTTTGGCATCCTAAGGAAGCATAAAACCGTATTTGATTTTTCCAGCTTCATTCTTGGGGGTTAGAGGATATGATATGAAATAAGGAAAAATGGGAGTTGGAATTCCGACTTACATATTGTTCGCGAATGAGTTTGTCTAAACTCTAATTCACCTCGGTGGCAACCTTCTCGGTGAAAGTTAGGGGGATCACCGGCGCAGTTGGAAGCGCGTCGGACCTTATATTCTTGTCGGAAAGATGAACTTGTTCAAGAAGATCAGAGTGTTTGATATCCTCTGCTTCTTGCGCTTCTTCTTCGGCAGAGAGAGTTCGCCTCTCTAGACATTCTCGGGCCAGCCATTGAATCTCCTCCACAGACTTCCGAGATAAGCCATGTTTGACAAGTCCCGGATTATCCAGGAGATTCTCGGCAAAGGTCTCTGCCGTGGGATCATTACCCAAAGAGGGTTCACCCTTATCAACACCTGAGTCACTCATGGTGACATCAGTTTGCGATTCAAGGATCGCTGGCTCTGACGGTTGAGCCGCATCTTCTACAACAGTCGGAGATGGTATAATCTCCGGCGTTGCAGAAGGCTGAGGAACATGAGTCTAAGGAGCTACGGCAGGAGAAGCCAATTTGAGTTTCGACTGGCGCAGAGGCTTCGCGGCAGTTTCCTTCCCTTTTCCCTTGATGAGTTGTTTAGCTCTGACAAGATAATAGAATAAAGAACATTACATCTCATAAGGAATTACGAGTAAAATACAAAGACCCTGTGAGGAAAGATTACCTCTTCACAACGGGCACTTCTTTGGTGCCGATGGCCAATGTCGGAGTTCTGCGTTTCCGAGGAACGACATCCAGCATTGGGACCAATTCACCTTCGTCCTGAGAAAACTCAGGAGGATATCCCTCGATAGGAGCAAACTCCGACTCGGGGAGGTCAGCAAGCTGAAAAGGAAAAGCATCTCAGTATTGCAAAGATAACATATAGATGAGCACATAAAAAAAAGTTACTGCTGAAGTTTATCGGCACAACAGGATTTTCCGTTGTATGCATATCTAGGGACAACTTCGGAATTTTCTTTTTAATCCGCTCCCTTATCAGCCATTTGACTTGGCATATATAGTCTTTTGGCTTTAAGGTCTTGGATTTGATGCGGAGGGAATCCTTCTTTGACGACATGATGGAATGCATCAGTCGATCTCCATGATGTTGAAGGGGTTGGATCCAACGTGCCAGCCAGCATTGAACCAAGTTGGACCCTTTCAGGCCCTTGTGCTTCATCAGATATTCGATCCGTCTCATGGCGAGAAACAGATCGTCACTGAGAGTCGGAGCGACCTTGTCCCAGGACTCTTGGGGCGCGTCGCCTCCATCGACGAAAGCCGGCAAAGCAGTGTCTTTGCCGGGAGCGGGGATATCCTTGTGGTAGAAAAAAGTGGACGACCATTGTTTGATCGACTCACTTGCCATGATCCGGGGATAAACGCGCTCACGCCTAACCGAAAAACTAATAGTACCGGTAATATAAGGATTACCGGTAGTGATGGAATTTCTTCGGACATGAAAATAGTACCGGAAAAGAGTAAGGCTCGGCCTAATGCCGAGATACCCCACACACAAAGAGGCGTACGCACTCATCTCTAAGATGGAGTTCAGGGGGAGATGGTGGAGATGAACACCATAGTTATCTATCACCTCGGAAAAGAAATCTGAGGGAGGAAAGGAAAGACCTCTGTCAAGGTGAGTGCCGAAATGCACTCGCTCATCATCGCGGGGGTTCGGGACGGTTTCGCCGAAGCCGCTCCGCCAGTCGCCGGCGTGGAGGAGCCCTTCTTCTTCAACTACTTGGAGTTTTGGATCGTCAAGGATGCGTGGGATCCAATCTCCACGGTGGCTCTCCTTCTCTGCCGCTGCCGCCGTTGCCACCGCCGCTGCTGCCGCCGCCAAGCCGGAGGATGATGAAGAAGCCATTCTTTCTGGTACGCTGGTGACCTTGGATGGGCGGCGCTGGAGGTTTTTTCTGGAGGCAGAGGAGCGCTAAGTGCGTAGGAGGTGTAGAGGATAAGGAAACGACGCTGAGACCAAGTGAAGAAGATGGGGGAAAGAATCCACACCACTTATATCCGCCAGGCGCGTCAAGATTCATGTAAACTCTACAGTGAACGTGCCACACATCGTGGAAAGGATGGGGAAATATCCGCGTGATGATTACGCCGCCTCGATCTCCACACACGCATTGAAACGGCGCCTAGGTTCCACGAAAGGCGGACCCACCAACGGTCGTGCTGCCAGGAAATGTCTGTCAGTGACGTGACTTGACCATGACTGTTGTCAGATTACGTCAGAGACCAATTTCCGGCTTAGTTTGAATTTCGAGCTGGAAGCACGAATAAACGCACTCGTAGGTCCGACTTATTTTTAAGACCCGGATCGTATCTTTTGTTTTGACGTTTCAGGAACCCTTCAAGATTCTGCAAGCCGAAGATCAAGCTAGATGGTGATGAATCTGACTTTGGATCTTGGAGACTTCTAGGGGCTGCTGTTGGGGATATACTTTCCAGTTATCCTCGCAGTTCCTCACTGACCAGGGTGGCCCACTTCGGGTTAGAGCTTTGCTTCACGGGCGGACCAGTCAGGGAGAAGAGACGGAGTCCAGTCCGGCTACGGGAAGTCCCAGAAGACTTACCGACATAGGCCCATAGTATTACTTGTAGTTCAAGATGTACTCTATAACCGACTCTTAGTCGTAGCCGGATACATCTCTCCTATAAATCCTAGACCGGATATCTATATAAGCCGTCCTAGGGAGAGCCTTTAGGGCACCTACCCTCACAATTCTACAATCTCAACTCGCACAGGCGAAACCCTTGTAAACCATATTCCGGCTCTGCCGTATTACTGGATTGCTAGCAGGAGTAGGATCTGTCCAACCGGCAGATTCGAACCTAGGTAAACTTGTGTGCTCACCGACCCGGAACACTGTACGTCTCACACCCCTCTCTTCCACACGCCTCGAGGACCCCCTCATGGTGTACTTGTCATCAATCCGACGACACCACGTATGGATCCACCAAAGTCAATGCATGTATGTTCTTTTCACAAACCACATATGGATCCACTAGAGTCATTGCATGTCTGTTATTCTCACAAACCACATATGGATCCACCAGAGTCATTGCATGCATGTTCTTTTCACAAACCACATATGGATCCACTAGAGTCATTGCATGTGTGTTCTTTCATGAACCACATATGGATCCACGAGAGTCATTGCAGGTGTTTTCTTTTCATTAACCACATCTAGAGTCATTGCATGTCTGTTCTTTTCACAAACCATAGCTAGAGTCATTGGATGTGTACTCTTTTCATGAACCACAACTAGAGTCAGTGAATGTATGTTCTTTTCATAAACCACATGAGCATGTGTGTTCTTTTTATAGACCACATATGGATCCACTAGTGTCATTGCATGTGTGTTCTTTTCACAAACCACATATGGATCCACCAGTGTCATTGCATGTGTGTTCTTTCATGAACCACAACTAGAGTCTTTGAACGTATGTTCTCTCACAAACCACACATGGATCCACCAGAATCATTGCATGCCTATTCTTTTCATAAACCACAACTAGAGTCATTGCAAGTCTGTTCTTTTCACAAATGACATAAGGATCCACTAGAGTCATTGGATGCCTGTTCTTTTCATAAACCACAGTTAGAGTCATTGCATGTCTGTCCTTTTCACAAACCACATATGGATCCAGCAGTGTCATTGCATGTGTGTTCTTTTCATTAACCACATCTAGAGTCATTGCACGTCTGTTCTTTTCACAAACCATAGCTAGAGTCATTGGATGTGTATTCTTTTCACGAACCACAACTAGAGTCAGTGAATGTATGTTCTTTTCATAAACCACATGAGCATGTGTGTTCTTTTCATAGACCACATATGGATCCACCAGTGTCATTGCATGTGTGTTCTTTTCACAAACCACATACGGATCCACCAGTGTCATTGCATGTGTGTTCTTTTCATGAAGCACAACTAGAGTCAGTGAATGTCTGTTCTTTCACAAACCACACATGGATCCACTAGAGTCATTGCATGTATGTTCTTTTCACAAACCACATATGGATCCACCTGTGTCATTGCATGTGTGTTCTTTTCATGAACCACAACTAGAGTCTATGAACGTCTACTCTTTCACAAACCACACATGGATCCACCAGAGTCATTGCATGCCTGTTCTTTTCATAAACCACAGCTAGAGTAATTGCTTGTTTGTTCTTTTCACAAACCACATAAGGATCCACCAAAGTCATTGGATGCCTATTCTTTTCATAAACCATAGTTAGAGTCATTGCATGTCTGTCCTTTTCACAAACCACATATGGATCCACCAGTGTCATTGAATGTGTGTTCTTTTTGTAAAGCACATATGGATCCACCATTGTCATTGCACGTGTGTTCTTTTCATGAACCACAACTAGAGTCATTGCATGTATGTTCTTTTCACAAACCACACATGGATCCACTAGAGTCATTTCATGTGTTCTTTCATTAACGACGGCTAGAGTCATTGGATGTGAGTTCTTTTCACAAACCACATATTGATCCACCAGTGTCTTTGACTGTGTGTTCTTTTCACAAACCACATATGGATCCACCAGAGTCATTGCATGTCTATTCTTCTCACAAACCACATATGGATCCACTAGAGTCATTGCATGTATATATGTTCTTTTCACAAACCACATATGTATCCACAAGTGTCATTGCATGTGTGTTCTTTTCACAAACCACATAAGGATCCACTAGTGTCATTGGATGTGTGTTCTTTTCAAAAACCACATGAGCATGTGTGTTCTTTTCACAAACCACATATGGATCCACTAGTGTCATTGAATGTGTGTTCTTTTCGTAAAACACATATGGATCCACCAGTGTCACTGCATGTGTGTTCTTTTCATGAACCACAGCTAGAGTCATTGCATGTCTGTTCTTTTCACAAACCACAGATGATTCCACTAGAGTCATTTCATGTGTTCTTTTCATTAACCCCACCTAGAGTCATTGGATGTGTGTTCTTTTCAAAAACCACATATGGATCCACCAGTGTCATTTAATGTGTGTTCTTTTCACAAACCGCACATGGATCCACTAGAGTCATTGCATGTGTGTTCTTTTCATTAACTAGAGCTAGAGTCATTGCATGTGTGTTCTTTTCACAAACCACATATGGATCCACTAGAGTCATTGCATGTTTGTTCTTTTCACAAACCACATATGGATCTCCTAGAGTCATTGCATGTGTGTTCTTTTCACAAACCGCATGAGCATGTCTGTTCTTCTCACATACCACATATGGATCCACCAGTGTCATTGCATGTCTATTCTCTTCACAAACCATATATGGATCCACTAGAGTCATTGCATGCGTGTTGTTTTCACAAACCACATATGGATCCACTAGAGTCATTTCATGTCTATTCTTTTCACAAACCACATAAGGATCCACTAGAGTCATTGAATGTCTATTCTTTTCACAAACCACACATGGATCCACTAGAGTCATTGCATGTGTGTTCTTTTCAAAAACCACAGATGGATCCACCAGAGTCATTGCATGTGTGTTCTTTTCATAAACCACATATGGATCCACCAGAGTCATTGCATGTCTATTTTTTTTATAAACCACAGCTAGAGTCATTGCATGTTTGTTCTTTTCATAAACCATAGCTAGATTCATTGATTATCTGTTCTTTTCATAAACCACATGGGTCCACCAGTGTCATTGCATGTGTGTTCTTTTAATAAACCACAACTAGAGTCATTGGATGTTTGTTCTTTTCATAAACCACATGAGCATGTGTTTGTTATTTTCACAAACTACATATGGATCCACTAGTTTCATTGCATGTGTGTTCTTTTCATGAACCACAACTAGAGTCAGTGAATGTGTGTTCTTTTAACAAACCACGGATGGATCCACCAGAGTCATTTGCATGTGTGTTCTTTTCATAAACCACATGGATCCAATAATGTCATTGAAATTTGTGTTCTTTTCATAAACCACATGGATTCTAACTTTAGGAGAGCCCTAACCTTAGCCCCTAATGGTGGAGGCCATTAGACCGAGTCTTCTAGAAGGCACGCCCTAACACAGTTGATTTGCAAGACGATTGCTACATACCGTTCGATCGGGGCGCTTGGATGATTGGGATGGTTCTTCGTAGGAGCGATCCGTGAGTAGGCTGTTCTACGACATGATTGGCCACACTTACTATCCGCTTGCTCTAGACAAACTGGCAACACCATGCGCTCCCCTTTTGCGAGTGTCACGAGTTTCGTGGGCCATATGCCAGTGTCACGCCCCTTTACTTCTCTTCCTCCCCATACTTCTATTTCTTCCCCTCAAAGCCACTTTCCCCACTTCTCTCCCATCCCGCTGTAGCCGCAAGAGATAGTGCCTCCAGCCCAGCCATGGGTTCAAGGGAGACGGTGAGGAAACGCGTCGTGACGACAGGGACGGTGATTTTGATGCGAGTCATCTCATATCTATCATCTGTGGCCAATTATCTATTTTGAGCTAGATCTACTTTGTTTACTCATACACGTATTATGTGTTAGGCCAACCAGACGATGTATGACTCCGACTATCACGGTTTAGCGGAGGAAGACAGTCCTCCGCTATGTAAACATGGATATGTGCCCACTAAATTTGTAGCATTTGAAGGATGAAACGCATGCATGAGGTTTTTATGGTGTCAAGGACATCATGCAATGATGCAAGGCAGAAGTTGCGGTGTTGTCAAATGGGTAGATCCAGAGTGGGCCAAATCGATGCAGAAAACGCTGGACAAACTATGGGATATGACTGTTGAGTTGAAAGAATCCATAGTCAGCTCACTTCTTGACAGTGCTGAGTGAAGCTATTTGACCAAGTTGACACAACCAAGCTTAACCGAGATCTCAGGAGGGTGCAAGACAAGGTTAGCAAAGTTGAGAAGGAGAGGGATGTGGCGTTGGCCCTGAAGGCTAAAGCAGAGCAAGAACTGACTTAAGCAAGGAATGAACTTCACCAGGCCAAAGTCCTGCAGTTCACAACTACAAGTATTGACAAGTGCATCAGGATAAATGCAGAGAAACAACTGAAACTGTACACGGAAGATGCTAAAAGGAAGGAGCAGACGATTCGATCCTTGTTCTCGCAGGAAGATGCACATCGGGCTAAGATTAGGAAGATCAAGGAGCTGTGTGATAACTAGTTATATTTAGCTTAAGCTCCGTACTTTTTTAAGTTGTAATATTAGTACTCACTAGTAGACAAAAGCTTATAGCAGCACTCCTTACCGCCGGCGAAGTGGGCACGGGCTCGCCGGCGGTAAGGGCTTCTAGACCTGCGTACAGTTACCACCGGCGACACACACTAATCATGCCGAGGATACCATAAGTACCGCCGGCGAACGGGTCCAGTGCATGCCAGGGATAGAGTGGGCCACGTGCCCCCTGGCTGGGCCGCCAAATACAACCGGCGAATCCGACAACACACGCCGGGGGTATCAGACGGAGCGCCGGTGAACAAGGCCCATGCTCTCCAGGGATAGAGTGGGCCGCGTTCCCCCTCGATGGGCCGCCACGTACCGCTGGCGAAATAGCCCGCAGGCGCCATGGGTAAGTGGGCCGCGAGACCATCAGTAACAGCGTCTCTGAACAAACCCCCGGCGCCAATGAAAACCCGATCCCCAAATCTCGTAATCCCTAGACGCGGCCCTCGCTCCGCCGTCGTTGTCCCGCGTCCAATCCCCCTCGCCGTCGTCGTCGCCGTCTAGCGTCCGCCAAAGAGAAGGAGGAGGAGGCTAGTCCCGGGCTCGTCCTGCAGCAAGAGCACCGCGCCGCCACCTCGTCGACGACCACCTCCCCGTTCGCGCTGCCACCTCGTCGACGACCACCTCCCCCATCCGCGCCGCCACCTCGTTGACGACCACCTCCCCCATCCGCTGGTACATGTCACTGAATTCCCTATGCTTTCGCCGATTCAGCCGATTCAGCCGAGAGTAGTTCGTTTTTTGCCGATTCAGCCGCCGCTTCCTTGTTCCTGCTAGGGCAGCTGTCGTGAGCTGACTGAGAGGGTAGGTAGCAGCTGGCGTAGAGACTCGATCCGGCGAGCGGCGACATCAAGCAGCGAGTAGAGCCGGCAAGGGCGCCCTCTGCCCAGACCCCAGCCCTCTGCCCAGTTGTTAACAATTCCATGTTCAATGGGGTACTTCAATGTCAGGATACCTCTTTTTGCTTGAGCTTCATCGCCCACATAGGCATCCTTTTGGCCCATACCAACCATGACATCAGTATGGCGTGGTCTTCCCACAATGCTAGGAAAGACAGCCCTAGGTGCATCGTCACCGGCAAACCCTGCCTGCCAAACATTATGAACATGATTAATTAGTTTGGAAGAACATGCCTTTTTGTTTTATTTACAGGATTTTGTGCAGGATAACAACCTTGACCATTCCAGTGCCATTGTCGCACACGATAGGTTGAACATCCTCATCAGCCATCTCTCTAGTGTTCTGTAACAGAAATGTGTTATGGTTTAACATTAGTAACTAGATACAAGCGGTTCAGAGTTCTTTTTGTTAAAGGAAAGCGGTTCAGAGTTCTTGAAAGTGAACATGGTACAGATAATTTTCATCGGGTGGAATTGAATAATTTAGGAACACCATCATATTAAATCAGTAAAGCTAAAATAATCCAATCATCAAATTAGAAGTACCCCACTAAATTTTCAAGCAGAACATCATGTTAAAGTACACGCCATATTTTAATAAAATAAAGAGTTTCGCTCTGAGACAGTCTTTTTTCTATGGTTTTATTAGTACCAGCTATCCAATTCCTAAGGATGTTTTCCTTGGAACCCACGATCACTCTAAACAAAGTTCTACTAGCAAGCTCCAAAGTTGGCGTGACGTGGCTAAATTATCAATCTACTAATGCAGAGTAAGACAGATTTGGGCTCTTGAATATTGCCCGGATCTAATTCTTAAAATGAATCGCATATATCATCATAGGTCATGGATCACACACATAGTTTAAGCATGGAAGACTTAAGCAACAGTATAGTGTCTAAACATGTTTGGCTTTCTGTTGCCGGCTTGCTAACTGAAGCAATTGTCCCTGCACAACACTATAATCCACATAGTGTGTTGGGTTGGGCAAGGCGAGCTGCCATCGTTGTTGTTGTAGGAGTGTATTGTAAGCTGAAAGGTGGGTGTGGTGTTGTAGCCATTCTATGACATTTCTTTTCAACTTAATACAAATACGTGCACCTTGCTAATATGTTTGCTTGTAGGAATGTTCTGGTATTGCAAAATCGTGGCATACTCGTTTCAAAAGAAAAATAACAGTGTTTCTTGTGTGGTGAGAGCATTACTAGAATTTCAAACTTATGTTGTCCGTTCTGAATGTGCGAGTATGTTACTCTACTATTACTACATCATATTGCTAGAATCACGAATTTAGAGTAGCATGTGCACTGTTTTTGCTAATATGTTTGCTTGTCTCTGTTTAATTAGTATGTCGCGGGGGGAGCCAAACTACCGTGGCGTGTATAAGAAGCCGATGAGGATCCCCACTTGCGAGGCTAAGATCACCATCAATGGGATTAGGCGCCACCTTGTGACATGGCAGTCCCCCGAGGAGGCGGCACGTGCCTATGACTGCATGGCAGTCCAGCACAGAGGGGCTAGGACGACCATCAACTTCCCCGAGGATCGAGCTAGGGCCATTCAGAATAGGCCCGTGGGTATGAGAGTCGCCACGAGGGTGGAGGAGCAGGAGCACCGACTGGTCGAGAGACAGCCTGTTGACCCCTTGGTACAGACACTCCGCGCGGATCCTACGGTGATGGAGGAACAGTATGAGGTCTTGGCGACCATTACGCGCCAACAACCCGTCCAGGAGGCGGGTCCCTCTACGTCCGATGGCGTGGGTTCCTCCACCGCGCGCCCTCAGGGCCCGTACTACGGGTTCAGCCCCGGCGATTTCACCGTCACACCCACGTTGTCTGCTGACCTAGGTTCCTTAGGTTTGTCGTCCGACGACGACGATGCCTGATCTAGCTATACTCTGTCATATATTACTTTAAGACTTATCCTGCTAGACTTTGTCATATATATTACTTATCCTGCTAGATTTTGTCATATATATTATTTATGCTGCTAGACTTTGTCATATATATTACTTATCCTGCTACATAATTACTTTATAACTATGTTTAATATGCGTCTTCTTTCTAGATAAATATATAGAATGGATCAAGTGCCCAATAACTATGCACAACCATTGGGCAAGTGCCTGGATAAGAAGTTCCCCATAGTTCTCCCTGTCGGGTTTGAGGCTAGGACGGTACGTATGTGCTCTGTGAGATACATAGTATCATGGATGTATATATATAGAATTGAAAATAAACCATGGACTTTCTTGTATTGTTATTGTTTTACTCAGTTAATCCCTTGCGCTTGGCGACGGGACTTCATGTTACATTTCCATAGAAACACGATGGATGATGTCGTGTTTGAGGTCACTTTGACGTCAGATGTTGATCTCGACAGGAGTTATGTGGTTACAGTGACCAACATAGCGATCAGGACATCTTTCAGTGGACCTGGTTGGATAAACTTCTTGAATGATCATGACATGCAATACATAGACAAGATAAAGATCTTTCTCATGCATCAAGCAGCCATAATCTACTACATGTACACGCCTCCTGACGATGATATCCAACAGTAAGCTAGCTATGTAGTTGAGACCATCCTTATACATCGTTTACTCTATACATGCATTCTTTTTTTCGAATTCTTCTTAATATATGTAGATTGGATTATAGCGAAGAAGCGTGCGACAATTGTGGTCAACATAGTTGGCATTGCATGGACAGGAAGATCACCATACCGCTCCCTGCAAACTTTGGTGTTAGGACGGTATGTTCTCTGAAATTCATGTGGAGAATGTAAATATATATATATATGTTCAATGAAAATCACGACTAATTGTTCTGTCCTATGTGTTTGTGTAATATTTGCTAGTTGGAGTCCAAGTTTGAACCATATGGTCACTTTCTACACTTGTGTGAACTTTTTGAATGTTATTGATGCATGGTTTGAACATTTGTGTATTTCCTGTATCTGTTGTGTGTATTCTGTCATTATCCCGTGTATTCTGTCAATATTACAGTGTATTCTGTGTAATTTCGATCTGTTTTCTTTACTCCTGGTAATATTACCCCTGGCGAAATCGTGGTGCTATCCGTGGCGAATTAGTATTCCCCTGTGCTACGTTGTACTACCACCGGCGAAAGAGCGGTAGCGCCAGTGGTACTACATTACCCCCGGCGTATTCCTATGGCACCGGCGATGAGGACTTACCCCCGGCGTATATAGCTACTCGCCGACGGTAGAGGCATATTACCACCGGCGAATTACGAAGGCGCCGGTGATGAGGACTTACCACCGGCGAGGTGGTCACCAGCGAGCACCAATGCGCCGGCGATGACGCTTTTGTGTTCGCCGGCGGTAGGGTTTTCTCTACTAGTGACTTGTTGACCTAGCGGTCTGAACTAGTGGTCTCAGAGTCCTGAGAGAAAAAAATTGGTCGCCTGTTAATCTGTCTTAACTCTGCATTAGTTCCTTTTGTCTAATGATGGTGGTACTCTGACATTGGTGGTTTGTTTAAATGTAATCTACGTGGATTGTGCCGCATGCAAATGGCACAACCACAATTTATAAAGTGGAAGCACATACACCCTGTTACTGGAGATCCAGGAGCTTCGCTAGATGCAGGGGATGCAGGAGCAGGGAGGCGGTGAGATAGATGGGCTCAAGATTAGGATAGAAAGTAGTATAAATTTCCTCATCATCTAGGCATTATCGGTTGTCATTGTTGTTTATGTTGCCATGTCATTATGCAGCAGTTGAAACAAGTTGTTGTTTCGTGGAGTGTAGCAGTTTAAATAATTTATTTCTGTGCCACTTACATTCCATCGAATTTGGAAACCTCCTACCCCTCGGTAATCGTGGAGCCGGTGCTGCGTGTTTTCAGATAGTAGTGGCACAATCACAATTTCGGATTCAACTACCGACTCGAGCATTTCCAAACCCTAAGTCGCGGTACATTTTACTCCGAGAACATGGGTAGATTGTTTCGCCCGACAAGTTCCATGAACAGAGCTCCAGAATTTAACCGAATTACATATATAGGTTCAAGTTCAACACATTATTATGCATCTTCATTGCCATCATCCTTCTTCCCCCGCCTGGGTGACAAGCCTTCACGTCCACTGGCTTCTTCATTTCATGCCTTCTTCCTCTTCCTCGGTGCCAATTTTCTTATCTTCACGTACTCTGCATCGCCGGGACAGTCAGCACCAGAATCGTGTCCAGCATCATTTTTCCACTCGTTTTTATTTTCTTCCAGCAGCAAAATGACTAACCGATAGTCATGTTTCTAACCTTGTGGCACTTCCTGTCAAAGAAACAGGATTGTTGCATAACTGCCTAATATCTACAGAGTAAATAAAAAAATTACAATTTAGCACCAACGTGCGAACCCCAAGAGACTTTTTCTTACCAGGAGCAAATTGGGTTCGAGCGACCACCCTATCCAAGAATAGAAGGGCGACTCTCAATTGCAGCAGCTTCCACATCCAGTACATCACAATTCAGCTCAAACATGCAAGCCGAAGCATACCTTTTCATCAACCCAATTAGCTGATTATCACACGTTAGAGGAACCATGATTCCTCGTTCATCCATGAAGATGAACTTTGCAGTCTGCTTCGGCCATATTTCATCATGATTACGCAGAGCAGCAACCATACTAGGGATAGTGCAGATCCGTGGAGGCGCTTCTTCCATCGTGATACAATGGTGTCCATACCACTTGCCCTTCACCCTTCCTGATTTTGAGTCATACCTGAAGAGGGCTACCATAACCAGGTAAGGGTGGTCCGCGGAGATCCCACTTGACAGAAAACTATGGACAAAATATGTTTGTCAGCGTTGGACTAACAAACAATTTTACGTTCAGTAGCCAGCTATCAGTTATAGTTACTGCGAATAGCAAAGAGAAGGGTAGCTCACCCGCATGTAGCCAGAACTTCTTCTTCCTTGGTAGTATGATCTGTCGTCCTCCGAGCTACTCAGCTCTTCGGTGGCAGAGGCAGGCTAGATCTAGAGCCTCGCAACAGCGGCTACGGCATGCGCCATTGGAGCTTGGGATCCACGAATGGGCGCAGCAACTTGGCGCCGGAAGTAAAATGTCCGAAGGGATCGTTCTACCTGGTGGGTGGATTTCGACACCGTCGGTGCTAGGGAAAAGGAGGGAATGGATTTGTGAAATTGGTCAACGCATCCAAGCCACTTAGTTCCTCGATTTGCCTAAGAGGTTATCGTGTTGGCGCTCGCGTCACAGATAGATGACCGACATGTGGGTCTCGACCGTCTACTTCACGGGGTAGTTTAACGGAATCTTTGAATTTGGTAGGGCTGAGATGAGTTTGCCTCGAAATGGCCCCTCTTAGTAGTTGGCAGCCCAACTTTACAAAACGCGACAATTATAGGTAACTTGGGTACTACGATGCACTCGCCCAGAAACTTTCGGGCCGCAAACCAACAAGCCCCTCCATGTGGCAGTTGAATCCACAACATGTTGCTAGGGTTCCTGGACATGGTTGGACACATGTTGTAGTGACATTGCATGTGTTATTTTCCAAACCACAATGATCCACATGGCCAGCCATACACATCCAAGTAGATGTGGTGATGCAACATCTTTCAAACTGGTGCTCCACTACATGTGGTGGTTGAATCCCAGCATGTTGTTAGGGTTCCTGGACATGGTTGGGCACATGCTAGAGTGACATTGCATGTATTCTTTTCCAAACCACAATGATCCTCATGGCTAGCCACATACATCCAAGTGGGTATGGTGTTGCAACATCTTTCAAACAGGTGCTCCACTTCATGTGGAAGTTGAACCCACTTCATGTTGCTAGGGTTCCTGAACATGGTTGGACACATGCTGGAGTGACATTGCATTTGTTCTTTTCCAAACCAGACTGATCCACATGGCTAGCCTAACACATCCAAGTGGGTGTGGTTATGCAACATCTTTCAAACTGGTGTTCCACTACATGTGGCAATTGAATCCAGTGCATGTTATTAGGGTTCCTAGACATGGTTTAACACATGATGGAGTGACATTGCATGTGTTCTTTTCCAAACCACAATGATACACATGGCTAGCCACACACATCCAAGCGGGTGTGGTGCTGCAACATCTTTCAAATTGGTGCTCCACTCCACGTGGCAGTTGAATCCATAAAATGTTGCTAGGGTTCCTACACATGGTTGGACACATGTTGTAGTGACATTGCATGTGTTCTTTCCCAAACCACAATGATCCACATGGCCAGCCACACACATCCAAGTGGGTGTGGTGATGCAACATCTTTCAAACTGGTGCTCCACTTCATGTGGCAGTTGAATCCTAGCATGTAGCTAGGGTTCCTGGACATGGTTGGGCACATGCTGGAGTGATATTGCATGTGTTCTTTTCCAAACCACAATGATACACATGGCCAGCCACATCATCCAAGTGGGTGTGGTGATACAACATCTTTCAAACTGGTGCTCCACTTCATGTGGCAGTTGAATCCACTTCATGTTACTAGGGTTCCTGGACATGGTTAGACACATGCTGGAGTGACATTGAATGTGTTATTTTCCAAACCACAATGATCCACATGGCCAGCCACACACATCCAAGTGGGTGTTGTGGTGATGCAACATCTTTCAAACTGGTGCTCCACTGCATGTGGCAGTTGAATCTTAGCATGTTGCTAGGGTTCCTGGACATGGTTGGACACATGTTGGTGTGCCATTTCATGGGTTATTTTCCAAACCACAATGATCCACTTGGCCACATACACACATCCAAGTGGGTGTGGTGATGCAACATCTTTCAAACTAGTGTTCCACTTCATGTGGCAGTTGAATCCCAGCATGTTGTTAGGGTTCCTGTACATGGTTGGACACATGCTAGATTGACATTCATTGCGTTCTTTTCCAAACCACAATGATCCACATTGACACACACATCCAAGTAGGTGTGGCGATGCAACATCTGAGTTTGTTGCTGCATATGCAAAGAAAATGGCTGCATCTGAAGTAGCTAACAGAGAGGCTACAGAAGCAGCTGATAGAGAGGTTGCAGCTGAAGCAGGAAACAGAAAGGCATCATCTTCTAGCGGCAACAATCAGGCCTGTGACGCACCGCTAATTGTGCCGCATGATGCTGAAGATAGGGAAGCCAAGTCAAATCCCAGGTGGGACGAACTTTGTGACCTATGGAGCGCCAAAAATGTAAGATCCACCTGGAATGATGGTAGTCGGTTGCCTAGGAACGATATCAAGCGCCTCAAGTGTTCTGATGAGAAGTGAATTAAATTTTACTTCCTTTGTGTTATGTGTCTATTTTGTGGAACTCAGTTAGCTTGTCAAGATGGCTAGTGCCTCAAGTGAGAGTAGTAAAATAAATTTTACTTCTTTGTGTTATGTTTCTGTATGTGTCTGGTAGCTTGTCAAGATGGCAGCTCATTAACTGACAGTTTGAAAAAGTACCTTTTTTCCTCTCTCCCTAAACAAATATGTTTCATTTTTCCCAAATTGGTAGCAAATCTAGAGCAGCTTCTCTCTTCGATCATTCGTTCACTTTTGGACCTCTATTTGCCTCCGATCTGGTAGCAAATCTACATCGGCAAATCACACCAGGCAGAATACATTCATTCAGAAAACAAAACAAATGTAGATATAGCTGTGTGCAGCTAAATAGGATATAGCTATCGAAAGTAGGTTACTTAATGAGGTTCTATACATTCAACCCATCCTTGCGTGCAGAAATAGGATACATGCAAAATATAGAAAATCAAAAGAAGCTGCTTAGCAGCAATAGACACGTCCAACCCCTATTTGCATGCGCCCACGCCTCCACCTCCTCCCTCTAGTGCTTCCTCCACTTCTTGCTGCCCAGTCCCTTGATCTTGGGGTCCTTGGGCTTGATCGGAGGCATGCGACCCTCTTTGATGGCCACCCACTAGAGGTTTCGGAGGTGAATGCCGAGAGCCTGGTGTTCAGCGATGTAGGCGTTGACGTTCACGGTCTAGCCAAATTTGGGGGTGCCGGAGCTCGGACCCTCTACATGCATCACGACGTAGTTGAAGTCGGTGCCGCGAGTCTCGTCCTGCAGAAGGGGCAACTGTAGATGCAGCCAGCGAAGAAGGCGTCGTACTGGCCGGCCTGCAGCCTACTCAGCACCTGACGAGTCTTGGTGTGCCTGGACTCGTCATCGCTGCAGACATTGCTTCCGTAGACCTATTGGAAGAAAAGAAAAAGGGAGGATTAGATGATGTAATAAGATCAAGCAATCGAAATGCAAACAAGCGAATCCTAATAAACCAAGTTGTACCATCCAACAATGGGAAGGGAGAAGAACCAGGGAAGCGGAGCAAACCCTAATTACCTCCTACCATGGGTCGTCGATGCCGGTGTCATAGGGATTCACCGGAGCGATGTACTCTTTTAGATCGTAGGGGTCCCAGAAGAGCTGGATCTGCTCATGACCAGCGGGGGCCTCCTCATCGGTGGGGGGATCCTCACCGGTGGGGGCCTCCTCACTAGAGGCTATGTTGGTAGCGGCAACGGGGGCCTAGACTGGAATGACGGCTGCCATCGATGCCTCGACGGGGGCCTGGACGGGGACGGGGGCTGCTTTCAACACGTTGAGGGGGACTAGGATGGAGACATGGGCCTCCTCGCCGGCGGCCTTGGAGGTGATGATGGCCACCGTATCCTCCTCCGCCATCGCCGACACGGATGGGGTTTTCTCGCGAGTTTCCAGAAGCTGGTGGGACAGTGGAGAGGGTTGCGTGAGGAGAGTGAGCGAGAGTGAGATTGGGTATGCAAAGAGGGGCTCTGTAGTTAAGGTGAATGGAAGCAAGGCACGTATTTTGCACCACCATGCAACAC
This sequence comes from Avena insularis, assembly GCA_023614405.1. Classification (NCBI taxonomy): domain Eukaryota; kingdom Viridiplantae; phylum Streptophyta; class Magnoliopsida; order Poales; family Poaceae; genus Avena; species Avena insularis. The sequence continues at coordinate 513,412,986 of CM042690.1, forward strand.
GCCGCGTAGGCTACTGCACTGTGCACCGCGACACACGCATAGTACATCACGTTTTTTCCCGGTCCATGCATGGCAGTTCTGTATTGAGCCGCATGCAATGGGTGCAGACACAATTTCTATGTACGAAGTTTGACACGGCCATAAAATTGGCGATAATTAAAAGGGGAAATGTAGAGGAGATGGTAGGTGGCTGTACAACGAGATTTGTGGGGTTGTGCTAGATCGGGTAGAGGGATGTGTTTATGACTCCGAGTGACTTGATGAAGGCGGAGACGTTAGGTCTCGTCGAGGGTCTCCTCGAGACCCATTTCTCAGCTCTTCGGCCTCCGGTTAACACGTGGAAGTTTCTTATGGTGGGGCCTAGTTAGAAGTGAGATCGAGAGCCGCTGCGTAAAAAATGGGATATGTCTTATTAAAATCAAGTGGCAATAAGATTTCAAAAAAATCAAGTGGTAATAAATTGCAGCTGCGCGTCGATGACCGTGCACTCGATGACGCATGTGTTGTGGCGTAGTAGTAGCAGTAGTAGGCTTTTTAGACTTGATTAAACATGACATGACCAGTCGACGACTTTTTCCATGGACGGCTTCGTGTTCCTTCTTGTAAAAGTCTCGTTGAGGGAGATGTCCGTGCTATCTAACGTTGTACTGTGAAGGGCACTATGTGGGCAACAATCCTCGTTGGATCACACAGGATCAATGGTTGGTGCGCACGATCCGTGTGATAACACTAACAACCAATCAGAGCATCGCAGATAGAGTGAGCACAAGTTTGGCTTCTACCAAAGAGAGAGAGAGAGAGGGCAAAACTGAGTAGTATCAAAAAACCAAGGGCAAAACTGAGTAGTATAAAAATGGAAAGTGAGTGTCTTGTACAATGAAATACATCATGGCATACATCAAATTATGCCAAGATGGATCCACTACAGTTCATTGGACGTGTGTTCTTCTCATCAACCACATGGGTCCACTAGAGTTCATTACATGTGTGTTATTCTCATAAACCACATGGATCCACTAGAGTTCATTGGATGTGTGTTACTATCATAAACCACATGGATCCAATAGAGTTCATTGGATGTGTTATTGTCATAAACCACATGGATCCACTAGAGTTCATTGGATGTGTGTTCTTCTCATAAATCACATGGATCCACTAGAGTTCATTACTTGTGTGTTATTCTCATAAATCACATGGATCCACTAGAGTTCATTGGATGTGTGTTATTGTCATAAACCACATGGATCCACCAGTGTCATTGCATATGTGTTCTTTTCATTAACCATAAATAGAGTCATTGCATGTCTTTTCTTCTCACAAACCACATATGGATCCACTAGAGTCATTGCATGTCTCTTCTTTTCACAAACTACATATGGATCCACCAGTGTCATTGCATGTGTGTTCTTTTTTGAACCACAACTAGAGTTAGTGAATGTCCGTTTTTTTCACAAACCACATAGGGATCCACCAGAGTTATTGCATGTGTGTTCTTTTCACAAACCACATATGGATCCACCAGTGTCATTGCATGTGTGTTCCTTTCATAGACCACAAATAGAGTCAGTCAATGTTGTTCTTTTCATAAACCACACATGGATCCACCAGAGTCATTGCATGCATGTTCTTTTCATAAACCATAGTTAGAGTCATTGCATGTCTGTTATTTTCACACCACATATGGATCCACCAGTGTCATTGAATGTGTGTTCTTTTCCTAAAACACATATGGATCCACCAGGGTCATTACATGTGTGTTCTTTTCATGAACCACAGCTAGAGTCATTGCATGACTGTTCTTTTCACAAACCACATATGGATCCACTAGAATCATTTCATGTGTTCTTTTCATTAACCATAGCTAGAATCATTGGATGTGTGTTCTTTTCCCAAACCACATATGGATCCACCAGTGTCATTGCTATGTGTTCTTTTCATGAACCACAATTAGATTTAGTGAATGTATGTTCTTTCACAAACCACACATGGATCCACCAGAGTCATTGCATGCCTGTTCTTTTCATAAACCACAGTTTGAGTCATTGCATGTTTGTTCTTTTCAAAAACCACATAATGATCCACTAGAGTCACTAGATGTGTGTTCTTTTCACAAACCACATATGGATCCACCAGTGTCATTGCATGTGTATTCTTTTCACAAACCACATATGGATCCACCAGTATCATTGGATGTGTGTTCTTTTCATAAACCACACATGGATCCACCAGATTCATTGCATGTGTGTTCTTTTCATTAACGACAGTTAGAGTCATTGCATGTCTGTTCTTTTCACAAACCACATAAGTATCCAGTAGAGTCATTGCATGTATGTTCTTTTCACAAACCACATATGGATCCACTAGTGTCGTTGCGTGTGTGTTCTTTTCACAAATCACATATGGATCCACTAGTGTCATTGCGTGTGTGTTCTTTTCATAGACCACATATGGATCTACCATAGTCATTACATGTCTATTCTTTTCACAAACCACATATGGATCCACTAGAGTCATTGCATGTGTGTTCTTTTCATGAACCACATATGGATCCACCAAAGTCATTGCATTTGTGTTCTTTTCATTAACCATAGCTAGAGTCATTGCATGTCTGTTCTTTTCACAAACGATAGCTAGAGTCATTGGATGTGTGTTCTTTTCATGAACCACAACTAGAGTTAGTGAATGTCTGTTCTTTTCATAAACCACATGAGCATGTGTGTTCTTTTCATAGACCACATATGGATCCACCAGTGTCATTGCATGTGTGTTCTTTTCACAAACCACATACGGATCCACCAGTGTCATTGCATGTGTGTTCTTTTCATGAAGCACAACTAGAGTCAGTGAATGTCTGTTCTTTCACAAACCACACATGGATCCACTAGAGTCATTGCATGCATGTTCTTTTCATAAACCACGGTTAGAGTCATTGCATGTCTGTTCTTTTCACAAACCATATATCGATCCACCAGTGTCATTGAATGTGTGTTAGTTTCCTAAAACACATATGGATCCACCAGTGTCATTGCATATGTGGTATTTTCATGAACCATAGCTAGAGTCATTGCATGTTTGTTCTTTTCACAAACAACATATGGATCCACTAGAGTCATTTCATGTGTTCTTTTCATTAACCACAACTAGAGTCATTGGATGTGTGTTCTTTTCACAAACCACATATGGATCCACGAGTGTCATTGAATGTGTGTCCTTTTCACAAACCACATATGAATCCACCAGAGTCATTGCATATCTGTTCTTTTCACAAACCACATACGCATCCACCAGTGTCATTGCATGTGTGTTCTTTTCATGAACCACAACTATAGTCAGTGAATGTCTGTTCTTTTCACAAACCACATAGGCATCCACCAGAGTCCTTGCATGTGTGTTATTTTCACAAACCATAGCTAGAGTCATTGGATGTGTGTTCTTTTCATGAACCACAACTAGAGTCAGTGAATATCTGTTCTTTTCCTAAACCACATGAGCATGTGTGTTCTTTTAATAGACCACACATGGATCCACCAGTGTCATTGCTTGTGTGTTCTTTTCACAAACTACATATGGATCCACCATTGTCATTGAATGGGTGTTCTTTTCACAAACCACGCATGGATCCACCGGAGTCATAGCATGTGTGTTTTGTTCATTAACCATAGCTAGAGTCATTAAATGTCTGTTCTTTTGACAAAGCACATAAGTATCCACTAGAGTCATTTCTAGTGTGTTCCTTTTACAAACCACATATGGATCCACCGGAGTCATTGCATGTCGTTTCTTCTCACAAACCACATATGGATCCACCAGTGTCATTGAATGTGTGTTCTTTTCACAAACCACACATGGCTCCACCAGAGTCATTGTATGTGTGTTCTTTTCATTAACGACAGTTAGAGTCATTGCATGTTTGTTCTTTTCAGAACCCACATATGGATCTACCAGTGTCATTGGATGTGTGTTCTTTTCATGAACCACAACTAGAGTCAGTGAATGTCTGTTCTTTCACAAACCACACATGGATCCACCAGAGTCATTGCATGCATGTTCTTTTCATAAACCACGGATAGAGTCATTGCATGTCTGTTCTTTTCACAAACCACATAAGGATCCACTAGACTCATTGGATGTATGTTCTTTTCACAAACCACATATGGATCCACCATTGTCATTGCATGTGTGTTCTTTTCACAAACCACACAAGGATCCACCATTGTCATTGGATGTGTGTTCTTTTCATAAACCACATGAGCATGTGTGTTCTTCTCATAAACCACATATGGATCCACCAGTGTCATTGAATGTGTGTTCTTTTCCTAAAACACATATGGATCCACCAATGTCATTGCATGTGTGTTCTTTTCATGAACCATAGCTAGAGTCATTGCATGTCCATTCTTTTCGCAAACCACATATGGATCTACTAGAGTCATTTCATGTGTTCTTTTCATTAACCACAACTAGAGTCATTGGATGTGTGTTCTTTTCACAAACCACATATGGATCCACCAGTGTCATTGAATGTCTGTTCTTTTCACAAACCACACATAGAACCACAAGAGTCATAGCATGTGTGCTCTTTTCATTAACCACGGCTAAAGTCATTGCATGTCTATTCTTTTCACAAACCACATAAGAATCCACTAGAGTCATTTCGTGTGTGTTATTTTTTCAAACCACATATGGATCCACCAGAGTCATTGCATGTATTTTCTTCTCACCAACCACATATGGATCCAGCGGTGTCATTGAATGTGTGTTCTTTTCACAAACCACACATGGATCCACCATAGTCATTGCATGTGTGTTCTTTTCATTAACCACAGTTAGAGTCATTGCATGTGTGTTCTTTTCACAAACCACATGAGGATCCACTAGAGTCATTGCATGTGTGTTCTTTTCACAAACCACATATGGATCCACTAGTGTCGTTGCGTGTGTGTTCTTTTCATAGACAACATATGGATCTACCAGAGTCATTGCATGTTTGTTCTTTTCACAAACCACATATGGATACATTAGAGTCATTGCATGTGTGTTATTTTCATGAACCACATATGGATCCACCGGAGTCATTACATGTGTGTTCTTTTCATTAACTACAGCTAGTGTCATTGAATGTCTGTTCTTTCACAAACCACACAAGGATCCACCAGAGTCATTGCATGCATGTTCTTTTCATAAACCACGGTTAGAATCATTGCATATCTATTCTTTTCACAAACCACATAAGGATCCACTAGAGTCATTGGATGTGTGTTCTTTTCACAAACCACATATGGATCCACCAGTGTCATTGCATGTGTGTTCTTTTCACAAACCACACAAGGATCCACTAGTGTCATTGGGTGTGTGTTCTTTTCATAAACCACATGAGCATGTGTGTTCTTCTCAAAAACCACATATGGATCCACTAGTGTCATTTAATGTGTGTTCTTTTCACAAACCACATATGGATCCACCAGAGTCATTGCATGCATGTTCTTTTCATAAACCATGGTTAGAGTCATTGCATGTCTGTTCTTTTCACAAACCACATATCGATCCACCAGTGTCATTGAATGTGTGTTATTTTCCTAAAACACATATGGATCCACCAGTGTCATTGCATGTGTAGTATTTTTATGAACCACAGCTAGAGTCATTGCATGTTTGTTCTTTTCACAAACAACATATGGATCCACTAGAGTCGTTTCATGTGTTCTTTTCATTAACCACAACTAGAGTCATTGGAATTGTGTTCTTTTCACAAACCACATATGGATCCACGAGTGTCATTGAATGCGTGTTCTTTTCACAAACCACATATGAATCCACCAGAGGCATTGCATATCTGTTTTTTTCACAAACCACATAGGCATCCACTAGTGTCATTGCATGTGTGTTCTATTCATGAACCACAACTATAGTCAGTGAATGTCTGTTCTTTTCACAAACCACATAGGCATCCACAAGAGTCCTTGCATGTGTGTTCTCTTCACAAACCATAGCTAGAGTCATTGGATGTGTTTTCTTTTCATGAACCACAACTAGAGTCAGTGAATATATATTCTTTTCCTAAACCACATTAGAATGAGTGTTCTTTTCATAGACCACATATCGATCCACCAGTGTCATTGGTTGTGTGTTCTTTTCACAAAACACATATGGATCCACCATTATCATTGAATGTGTGTTCTTTTCACAAACCACACATGGATCCACCGGAGTCATAGCATGTGTGTTCTGTTCATTAACCACAGCTAGAGTCATTGCATGTCTGTTCTTTTGACAAAGCACATAAGGATCCACTAGAGTCATTTCAAGTGTGTTCCTTTTACAAACCACATATGGATCCACCAGAGTCATTGCATGTCGTTTCTTCTCACAAACCACATATGGATCCACCAGTGTCATTGAATGTGTGTTCTTTTCACAAACCACACATGGATCCACCAGAGTCATTGCATGTGTGTTATTTTCATTAACGACTATTAGAGTCATTGCATGTTTGTTCTTTCTAGAAACCACATAAGGATCCACTAGAGTCATTGGATGTGTGTTCTTTTCACAAACCACATATGGATCCACCAGTGTCATTGTGTGTGTGTGTTCTTTTCACAAACCACATACGGATCCACCAGTGTCATTGCATGTGTGTTCTTTTCATGAAGCACAACTAGAGTCAGTGAATGTCTGTTCTTTCACAAACCACACATGGATCCACTAGAGTCATTGCATGCATGTTCCTTTCATAAACCACGGTTAGAGTCATTGCATGTCTGTTCTTTTCACAAACCATATATCGATCCACCAGTGTCATTGAATGTGTGTTAGTTTCCTAAAACACATATGGATCCACCAGTGTCATTGCATATGTGGTATTTTCATGAACCATAGCTAGAGTCATTGCATGTTTGTTCTTTTCACAAACAACATATGGATCCACTAGAGTCATTTCATGTGTTCTTTTCATTAACCACAACTAGAGTCATTGGATGTGTGTTCTTTTCACAAACCACATATGGATCCACGAGTGTCATTGAATGTGTGTCCTTTTCACAAACCACATATGAATCCACCAGAGTCATTGCATATCTGTTCTTTTCAGAAACCACATACGCATCCACCAGTGTCATTGCATGTGTGTTCTTTTCATGAACCACAACTATAGTCAGTGAATGTCTGTTCTTTTCACAAACCACATAGGCATCCACCAGAGTCCTTGCATGTGTGTTATTTTCACAAACCATAGCTAGAGTCATTGGATGTGTGTTCTTTTCATGAACCACAACTAGAGTCAGTGAATATCTGTTCTTTTCCTAAACCACATGAGCATGTGTGTTCTTTTAATAGACCACACATGGATCCACCAGTGTCATTGCTTGTGTGTTCTTTTCACAAACTACATATGGATCCACCATTGTCATTGAATGGGTGTTCTTTTCACAAACCACGCATGGATCCACCGGAGTCATAGCATGTGTGTTTTGTTCATTAACCATAGCTAGAGTCATTGCATGTCTGTTCTTTTGACAAAGCACATAAGTATCCACTAGAGTCATTTCTAGTGTGTTCCTTTTACAAACCACATATGGATCCACCTGAGTCATTGCATGTCGTTTCTTCTCACAAACCACATATGGATCCACCAGTGTCATTGAATGTGTGTTCTTTTCACAAACCACACATGGCTCCACCAGAGTCATTGTATGTGTGTTCTTTTCATTAACGACAGTTAGAGTCATTGCATGTTTGTTCTTTTCAGAACCCACATATGGATCTACCAGTGTCATTGGATGTGTGTTCTTTTCATGAACCACAACTAGAGTCAGTGAATGTCTGTTCTTTCACAAACCACAGATGGATCCACCAGAGTCATTGCATGCATGTTCTTTTCATAAACCACGGATAGAGTCATTGCATGTCTGTTCTTTTCACAAACCACATAAGGATCCACTAGACTCATTGGATGTGTGTTCTTTTCACAAACCACATATGGATCCACCATTGTCATTGCATGTGTGTTCTTTTCACAAACCACACAAGGATCCACCATTGTCATTGGATGTGTGTTCTTTTCATAAACCACATGAGCATGTGTGTTCTTCTCACAAACCACATATGGATCCACCAGTGTCATTGAATGTGTGTTCTTTTCCTAAAACACATATGGATCCACCAATGTCATTGCATGTGTGTTCTTTTCATGAACCATAGCTAGAGTCATTGCATGTCCATTCTTTTCGCAAACCACATATGGATCTACTAGAGTCATTTCATGTGTTCTTTTCATTAACCACAACTAGAGTCATTGGATGTGTGTTCTTTTCACAAACCACATATGGATCCACCAGTGTCATTGAATGTCATTCTTTTCACAAACCACACATAGAACCACAAGAGTCATAGCATGTGTGCTCTTTTCATTAACCACGGCTAAAGTCATTGCATGTCTATTCTTTTCACAAACCACATAAGAATCCACTAGAGTCATTTCGTGTGTGTTATTTTTTCAAACCACATATGGATCCACCAGAGTCATTGCATGTATTTTCTTCTCACCAACCACATATGGATCCAGCGGTGTCATTGAATGTATGTTCTTTTCACAAACCACACATGGATCCACCATAGTCATTGCATGTGTGTTCTTTTCATTAACCACAGTTAGAGTCATTGCATGTGTGTTCTTTTCACAAACCACATGAGGATCCACTAGAGTCATTGCATGTGTGTTCTTTTCACAAACCACATATGGATCCACTAGTGTCGTTGCGTGTGTGTTCTTTTCATAGACAACATATGGATCTACCAGAGTCATTGCATGTCTGTTCTTTTCACAAACCACATATGGATACATTAGAGTCATTGCATGTGTGTTATTTTCATGAACCACATATGGATCCACCGGAGTCATTACATGTGTGTTCTTTTCATTAACTACAGCTAGTGTCATTGAAAGTCTGTTCTTTCACAAACCACACAAGGATCCACCAGAGTCATTGCATGCATGTTCTTTTCATAAACCACGGTTAGAATCATTGCATATCTATTCTTTTCACAAACCACATAAGGATCCACTAGAGTCATTGCATGTGTGTTCTTTTCACAAACCACACAAGGATCCACTAGTGTCATTGGGTGTGTGTTCTTTTCATAAACCACATGAGCATGTGTGTTCTTCTCAAAAACCACATATGGATCCACTAGTGTCATTTAATGTGTGTTCTTTTCACAAACCACATATGGATCCACCAGAGTCATTGCATGCATGTTCTTTTCATAAACCATGGTTAGAGTCATTGCATGTCTGTTCTTTTCACAAACCACATATCGATCCACCAGTGTCATTGAATGTGTGTTATTTTCCTAAAACACATATGGATCCAGTGTCATTGCATGTGTAGTATTTTTATGAACCACAGCTAGAGTCATTGCATGTTTGTTCTTTTCACAAACAACATATGGATCCACTAGAGTCGTTTCATGTGTTCTTTTCATTAACCACAACTAGAGTGATTGGAATTGTGTTCTTTTCACAAACCACATATGGATCCACAAGTGTCATTGAATGCGTGTTCTTTTCACAAACCACATATGAATCCACCAGAGGCATTGCATATCTGTTTTTTTCACAAACCACATAGGCATCCACTAGTGTCATTGCATGTGTGTTCTATTCATGAACCACAACTATAGTCAGTGAATGTCTGTTCTTTTCACAAACCACATAGGCATCCACCAGAGTCCTTGCATGTGTGTTCTCTTCACAAACCATAGCTAGAGTCATTGGATGTGTTTTCTTTTCATGAACCACAACTAGAGTCAGTGAATATATATTCTTTTCCTAAACCACATTAGAATGAGTGTTCTTTTCATAGACCACATATCGATCCACCAGTGTCATTGGTTGTGTGTTCTTTTCACAAAACACATATGGATCCACCATTATCATTGAATGTGTGTTCTTTTCACAAACCACACATGGATCCACCGGAGTCATAGCATGTGTGTTCTGTTCATTAACCACAGCTAGAGTCATTGCATGTCTGTTCTTTTGACAAAGCACATAAGGATCCACTAGAGTCATTTCAAGTGTGTTCCTTTTACAAACCACATATGGATCCACCAGAGTCATTGCATGTCGTTTCTTCTCACAAACCACATATGGATCCACCAGTGTCATTGAATGTGTGTTCTTTTCACAAACCACACATGGATCCACCAGAGTCATTGCATGTGTGTTCTTTTCATTAACGACTATTAGAGTCATTGCATGTTTGTTCTTTCCAGAAACCACATAAGTATCCACTAGAGTCATTGGATGTGTGTTCTTTTCACAAAACACATATGGATCCACCAGTGTCATTGTGTGTGTGTGTGTGTTCTTTTCATAGACCACATATGGATCTACCAGAGTCATTGCATGTCTGTTCTTTTCATAAACCACATATGGATCTACCAGTGTCATTGCATGTGTGTTCTTTTCATGAAGCACAACTAGAGTCAGTGAATCTCTGTTCTTTCACAAAGCACACATGGATCCACCAGAGTCATCGCATGCATGTTCTTTTCATAAACCATGGTTAGAGTCATTGCATGTCTATTCTTTTCACAAACCACATAAGGATCCACTAGACTCATTGCATGTGTGTTCTTTTCACAAACCACATATGGATGCACCAGTGTCATTGCATGTGTGTTCTTTTCACAAACCACACAAGGATCCACCAGTGTCATTGGATGTGTGTTCTTTTCATAAACCACATGAGCATGTGTGTTCTTCTCATAAACCACATATGGATCCACGAGTGTCATTGAATGTGTGTTCTTTTCCTAAAACACATATGGATCCACCAATGTCATTGCCTGAGTGTTCTTTTCATGAACCACATCTAGAGTCATTGCATGTCTGTTCTTTTCGCAAACCACATATGGATCCACTAGAGTCATTTCATGTGTTCTTTTCATTAACCACCACTAGAGTCATTGGATGTGTGTTCTTCTCACAAACCACATATGGATCCACCAGTGTCATTGAATGTCTGTTCTTGTCACAAACCACACATAGATCCACAAGAGTCATAGCATGTGTGTTCTTTTAATTAACCACGGCTAGAGACATTGCATGTCTATTCTTTTCACAAACCACATAAGGATCCACTAGAGTCATTTCTTGTGTATTTTTTTTACATACCACATATGGATCCACCAGAGTTATTGCATGTCTTTTCTTCTCACAAACCACATATGGATCCACCGATGTCATTGAATGTGTGTTTTTTCACAAACCACACATGGATCCACTAGTGTCATTGAATGTGTGTTCTTTTCCAAAAACACATATGGATCCACCAGTGTCACTGCATGTTTGTTCTTTTCATTAACTACAGTTAGAGTCATTGCATGTGTGTTCTTTGCACAAACCACATGAGGATCCACTAGAGTCATTGCATGTGTGTTCTTTTCACAAACCACATATGGATCCACCAGTGTTGTTGCGTGTGTGTTCTTTTCATAGACAACATATGGATCTGCAAGAGTCATTGCATGTCTGTTCTTTTCACAAACCACATATGGATACATTAGAGTCATTGCATGTGTGTTCTTTTCATGAACCACATATGGATCCACCGGAGTCATTGCATGTGTGTTCTTTTCATTAACCACAACTAGAGTCATTACATGTCTGTTCTTTTCACTAACCATAGCTAGAGTCATTGGATATGTGTTCTTTTCATGAACCACAACTAGAGTCAGTGAATGTATTTTCTTTTCATAAACTACATGAGCATTTGTGTTCTTTTCATAGACCACATATGGATCCACCAGTGTCATTGAATGTCTGTTCTTTTCACAAACCACACATAGAACCACAAGAGTCATAGCATGTGTGTTCTTTTCATTAACCACGGCTAGAGTCATTGTATGTCTATTCTTTTCACAAACCACATAAGAATCCACTAGAGTCATTTCGTGTGTGTTATTTTTACAAACCACATATGGATCCACCAGAGTCATTGCATGTCTTTTCTTCTCACCAACCACATATGGATCCAGCGGTGTCATTGAATGTGTGTTCTTTTCACAAACCACACATGGATCCACCATAGTCATTGCATGTGTGTTCTTTTCATTAACCACAGTTAGAGTCATTGCATGTGTGTTCTTTTCACAAACCACATGAGGATCCACTAGAGTCATTGCATGTGTGTTCTTTTCACAAACCACATATGGATCCACCAGTGTCGTTGCGTGTGTGTTCTTTTCATAGACAACATATGGATCTACCAGAGTCATTGCATGTCTGTTCTTTTCACAAACCACATATGGATACATTAGAGTCATTGCATGTGTGTTATTTCATGAACCACATATGGATCCACCGGAGTCATTGCATGTGTGTTCTTTTCATTAACTACAGCTAGAGTCATTGCATGTCTGTTCTTTTCATAAACAATAGCTAGAGTCATTGGATATGTGTTCTTTTCATGAACCACAACTAGAGTCAGTGAATGTATTTTCTTTTCATACACTACATGAGCATTTGGGTTCTTTTCATAGACCACATATGGATCCACCAGTGTCATTGCATGTGTGTTCTTTTCATGAACCACAACTAGAGTCATTGAATGTCTGTTCTTTCACAAACCACACAAGGATCCACCAGAGTCATTGCATGCATGTTCTTTTCATAAACCACGGTTAGAATCATTGCATATCTATTCTTTTCACAAACCACATAACGATCCACTAGAGTCATTGGATGTGTGTTCTTTTCACAAACCACATATGGATCCACCAGTGTCATTGCATGCATGTTCTTTTCATAAACAACGGTTAGAGTCATTGCATGTCTGTTCTTTTCACAAACCACATATCGATCCACCAGTGTCATTGAATGTGTGTTATTTTCCTAGAACACATATGGATCCACCAGTGTCATTGCATGTGTGGTATTTTCATGAACCACAGCTAGAGTCATTGCATGTTTGTTCTTTTCACAAACAGCATATGGATCCACTAGAGTCGTTTCATGTGTTCTTTTCATTAACCACAAATAGAGTCATTGGATGTGTGTTGTTTTCACAAACCACATATGGATCCACGAGTGTCATTAAAGGTGTGTTCTTTTCAAAAACCACATATGAATCCACCAGAGTCATTGCATATCTGTTCTTTTCACAAACCACATAGGCATCCACTAGTGTCATTGCATGTGTGTTCTTTTCATGAACCACAACTATAGTCAGTGAATGTCTGTTCTTTTCACAAACCACATAGGCATCCACCAGAGTCCTTGCATGTGTGTTCTTTTCATAAACCATAGCTAGAGTCATTGGATGTGTTTTCTTTTCATGAACCACAACTAGAGTCAGTGAATATATATTCTTTTCCTAAACCAGATGAGCATGAGTGTTCTTTTCATAGACCACATATCGATCCACCAGTGTCATTGGTTGTGTGTTCTTTTCACAAACCACATATGGATCCACCATTATCATTGAATGTGTGTTCTTTTCACAAACCACACATGGATCCACCGGAGTCATAGCATGTGTGTTCTGTTCATTACCCACAGCTAGAGTCATTACATGTATGTTCTTTTGACAAAGCACATAAGGATCCACTAGAGTCATTTCAAGTGTGTTCCTTTTACAAACCACATATGGATCCACCAGAGTCATTGCATGTCGTTTCTTCTCACAAACCACATATAGATCCACCAGTGTCATTGAATGTGTGTTCTTTTCACAAACCACACATGGATCCACCAGAGTCATTGCATGTGTGTTCTTTTCATTAACGACAGTTAGAGTCATTTCATGTTTGTTCTTTTCAGAAACCACATAAGGATCCACTAGAGTCATTGGATGTGTGTTCTTTTCACAAACCACATATGGATCCACCAGTGTCATTGTGTGTGTGTGTGTTCTTTTCATAGACCACATATGGATCTACCAGAGTCATTGCATGTCTGTTCTTTTCATAAACCACATATGGATCTACCAGTGTCATTGCATGTGTGTTCTTTTCATGAAGCACAACTAGAGTCAGTGAATCTCTGTTCTTTCACAAAGCACACATGGATCCACCAGAGTCATCGCATGCATGTTCTTTTCATAAACCATGGTTAGAGTCATTGCATGTCTGTTCTTTTCACAAACCACATAAGGATCCACTAGACACATTGCATGTGTGTTCTTTTCACAAACCACATATGGATGCACCAGTGTCATTGCATGTATGTTCTTTTCACAAACCACACAAGGATCCACAAGTGTCATTGGATGTGTGTTCTTTTCATAAACCACATGAGCATGTGTGTTCTTCTCATAAACCACATATGGATCCATGAGTGTCATTGAATGTGTGTTATTTTCCTAAAACACATATGGATCCACCAATGTCATTGCCTGAGTGTTCTTTTCATGAACCACATCTAGAGTCATTGCATGTCTGTTCTTTTCGCAAACCACATATGGATCCACTAGAGTCATTTCATGTGTTATTTTCATTAACCACAACTAGAGTCATTGGATGCGTGTTCTTTTCACAAACCACATATGGATCCACTAGTGTCATTGAATGTCGGTTCTTGTCACAAACCACACATAGATCCACAAGAGTCATAGCATGTGTGTTCTTTTCATTAACCACGGCTAGAGTCATTGCATGTCTATTCTTTTCACAAACCACATAAGGATCCACTAGAGTCATTTCGTGTGTATTTTTTTTACATACCACATATGGATCCACCAGATTTATTGCATGTCTTTTATTCTCACAAACCACATATGGATCCACCGGTGTCATTGAATGTGTGTTCTTTTCACAAACCACACATGGATCCACTAGTGTCATTGAATGTGTGTTCTTTTCCTAAAACACATATGGATCCACCAGTGTCACTGCATGTGTGTTCTTTTCATTAACTACAGTTAGAGTCATTGCATGTGTGTTCTTTGCACAAACCACATGAGGATCCACTAGAGTCATTGCATGTGTGTTCTTTTCACAAACTACATATGGATCCACCAGTGTCGTTGCGTGTGTGTTCTTTTCATAGACAACATATGGATCTGCCAGAGTCATTGCATGTCTGTTCTTTTCACAAACCACATATGGATACATTAGAGTCATTGCATGTGTGTTCTTTTCATGAACCACATATGGATCCACCGGAGTCATTGCATGTGTGTTCTTTTCATTAACCACAACTAGAGTCATTGCATGTCTGTTCTTTTCACTAACCATAGCTAGATTCATTGGATATGTGTTCTTTTCATGAACCACAACTAGAGTCAGTGAATGTATTTTCTTTTCATAAACTACATGAGCATTTGTGTTCTTTTTATAGACCACATATGGATCCAGCAGTGTCATTGCATTTGTGTTCTTTTCATGAACCACAACTAGAGTCAGTGAACGTCTGTTCTTTCATAAACCACGTATGGATCCACCAGAGTTATTGCATGCATGTTCTTTTCATAAACCACGGTTAGAGTCATTGCATATCTATTCTTTTCACAAACAACATAAGGATCCACTAGAGTCATTGGATGTGTGTTCTTTTCACAAACCACATATGGATCCACCAGTGTCATTGCATGTGTGTTCTTTTCACAAACCACACAAGGATCCACTAGTGTCATTGGGTGTGTGTTGTTTTCATAAACCACATGAGCATGTGTGTTCTTCTCAGAAACCACATATGGATCCACTAGTGTCATTTAATGTGCGTTCTTTTCCTAAAAGACATATGGATCCACCAGTGTCATTGCATGTGTGTTCTTTTCATGAACCATAGCTAGAGTCATTGCTTGTCTGTTCTTTTCAAACCACATATAGATCAACTAGAGTCATTTCATGTGTTCTTTTCATTAACCACAACTAGAGTCATTGGATGTGTGTTCTTTTCACAAACCACATATGGATCCACTAGTGTCATTGAATGTCTGTTCTTTTCACAAACCACACATAGATCCACAAGAGTCATAGTATGTGTGTTCTTTTCATTAACTACAGCTAGAGTCATTGCATGTCTGTTCTGTTCACAAACCACATAAGGATCCACTAGAGTCATTTCGTGTGTGTTCTTTTTACAAACCACATATGGATCCACCAGAGTCATTGCATGTCTTTTCTTCTCACAATCCACATATGGATCCACCGGTGTCATTGAATGTGTGTTCTTTTCACAAACAACACATGGATCCACCAGAGTCATTGCATGTGTGTTCTTTTCATTAACAACAGTTAGAGTCATTGCATGTCTGTTCTTTTCATTAACAATAGTTAGAGTCATTGCATGTCTGTTCTTTTCACAAACCACATAAGGATCCACTAGAGTCATTGGATGTGTGTTCTTTTGACAAACCACATATGGATCCACCAGTGTCATTGTGTGTGTGTGTGTTCTTTTCATAGACCACATATGGATCTACCAGAGTTATTGCATGTCTGTTCTTTTCACAAACCACATATGGATCCACTAGAGTCATTGCATGTGTGTTCTTTTCATGATCCACATATGGATCCACCGGAGTCATTGCATGTGTTTTCTTTTCATTAACCATAGCTAGAGTCATTACATGTCTGTCCTTTTCACAAACTATAGCTAGAGTCATTGGATGTGTGTTCTTTTCATGAACCACAACTAGAGTCAGTGAATGTCTGTTCTTTTCAAAAATCACATGAGCATGTGTGTTATTTTCATAGACCACATATGGATCCACCAATGTCATTGCATGTGTGTTCTTTTCACAAACCACATATGGATCCACTAGTTTCATTGCATGTGTGTTCTTTTCGTGAACCACAACTAGACTCAGTGAATGTTTGTTCTTTCACAAACCACACATGGATCCACGAGAGTCATTTAATGCATGTTCTTTTTATAAACCACGGTCAGAGTCATTGCATGTCTGTTCTTTTCACAAACCACATAAGGATCCACTAGACTCATTGGATGTGTGTTCTTTTCACAAATCACATATGGATCCACGAGTGTCATTGCATGTGTGTTCTTTACACAAACCACAAAAGGATCCACCAGTGTCTTTGGATGTGTGTTCTTTTCATAAACCACATGAGCATGTGTGTTCTTCTCACAAACCACATATGGATCCACCAGTGTCATGGAATGTGTGTTATTTTCCTAAATCACAGATGGATCCACCAATGGCATTGCATGTGTGTTCTTTTCATGAACCACAGCTAGAGTCATTGCATGTCTGTTCTTTTCGCAAACCACATATGGATCCACTAGAGTCATTTTATGTGTTCTTTTCATTAACCACAACTAGAGTCATTGGATGTGTTATCTTTTCACAAACCACGTATGGATCCACAAGTGTTATTGAATGTCTGTTCTTTTCACAAACCACACATAGATCCACAAGAGTCATAGCATGTGTGTTCTTTTCATTAACCACAACTAGAGTCATTGGATGTCTATTCTTTTCACAAACCACATAAGGATCCACTAGAGTCATTTCGTGTGTGTTATTTTTACAAACCACATATGGATCCACCAGAATCATTGCATGTCTTTTCTTTTCACAAACCACATATGGATCCACCGGTGTCATTGAATGTGTGTTCTTTTCACAAACCACACATGGATCCACCAGAGTCATTGCATGTGTGTCCTTTTCATTAACCACAGTTAGAGTCATTGCATGTGTGTTCTTTTCACAAACCACATGAGGATTGACTAGAGTCATTGCATGTGTGTTCTTTTCACGAACCACATATGGATCCACCAGTGTCATTGCGTGTGTGTTCTTTCCATAAACCACATATGGATCTACCAGAGTCATTGCTTGTATGTTCTTTTCACAAACCACATATGGATCCATTAGAGTCATTGCATGTGTGTTCTTTTCTTGAACCACATATGGATCCACCGGAGTCATTGCATGTGTGTTCTTTTCATTAACCACAGCTAGAGTCATTGCATGTCTGTTCTTTTCACAAACCATAGCTAGAGTAATTGGATATGTGTTCTTTTCATGAACCACAACTAGAGTCAGTGAATGTATTTTCTTTTCATAAACTACATGAGCATTTGTGTTCTTTTCATAGACCACATATGGATCCACCAGTGTCATTGCATGTGTGTTCTTTTCATGAACCACAACTAGAGTCAGTGAACGTCTGTTCTTTCACAAACCACAGAAGGATCCACCAGAGTCATTGCATGCATGTTCCGTTCATAAACCACGGTTAGAGTCATTGCATATCTGTTCTTTTCACAAACCACATAAGGATACACTAGAGTCATTGGATGTGTGTTCTTTTCACAAACCAAATATGGATCCACCAGTGTCATTGCATGTGTGTTATTTTCACAAACCACACAAGGATCCACTAGTGTCATTGGGTGTGTGTTCTTTTCATAAACCACATGAGCATGTGTGTTCTTCTCAGAAACCACATATGGATCCATTAGTGTCATTTAATGTGTGTTCTTTTCCTAAAAGACATATGGATCCACCAGTGTCATTGCATGTGTGTTCTTTTCATGAACCACAGCTAGAGTCATTGCATGTCTGTTCTTTTCACAAACCACATATAGATCCACTAGAGTCATTTCATGGGTTCTTTTCATTAACGACAGCTAGAGTCATTGGATGTGTGTTCTTTTCACAAACCACATATGGATCCACCAGTGTAAATGAATGTGTGTTCTTTTCACAAACCACACATGGATCCACCAGTGTCATTGAATGTGTGTTCTTTTCCTAAAACACATATGGATCCACCAGTGTCATTGCATGTGTGTTCTTTTCATGAACCACAGGTAGAGTCATTGCATGTCTGTTCTTTTCGCAAACCACATATGGATCCACTAGAGTCATTTATTGTGTTCTTTTCACTAACCACAACTAGAGTACTTGGATGTGTGTTCTTTTCACAAACCACATATGGATCCACCAGTGTCATTGCATGTGTGTTCCTTACACAAACCACACAAGGATCCACCAGTGTCATTGGATGTGTGTTCTTTTCATAAACCACATGAGCATGTGTGTTCTTCTCACAAACCACATATGGACCCACCAGTGTCATTGAATGTGTGTTCTTTTCCTAAAACACATATGGATCCACCAATGTCATTCATGTGTGTTCTTTTCATGAACCACGGCTAGAGTCATTGCATGTCTGTTCTTTTCGCAAACCACCTATGGATCCACTAGAGTCATTTCATGTGTTCTTTTCATTAACCACAGCTAGAGTCATTGCATGTGTGTTCTTTTCATTAACCACAGTTAGAGTCATTGCATGTCTATTCTTTTCGTAAACCACATAAGGATCCAGTAGAGTCATTTCATGTGTGTTCTTTTCACAAAACACATATGTATCCACAAGAGTCATTGTATGTCTGTTCTTCTCACAAACCACATAAGGATCCACCAGAGTCACTGCGTGTCTATTCTTTTCACAAACCACATATGGATCCACTAGAGTCATTTCATGTCTGTTCCTTTCATGAACCACATATGGATCCACCAGACTCATTGCATGTGTGTTCTTTTCATTAACCACAGCTAGAGTCATTGCATGTCTGTTCTTTTCACAAACCATAGCTAGAGTCATTGGATGTGTGTTCTTTTCATGAACCACAACTAGAGTCAGTGAATGTCTGTTCTTTTCAAAAACCACATGAGCATGTGTGTTCTTTTCATAGACCACATATGGATCCACCAGTGTCATTGCATGTGTGTTCTTTTCGCAAACCACATATGGATCCACCAGTGTCATTGCATGTGTGTTCTTTTCGTGAACCAAAACTAGAGTCAGTGAATGTTTGTTCTTTCACAAACCACACATGGATCCACCAGAGTCATTTAATGCATGTTCTTTTCACAAACCACGATCAGAGTCATTGCATGTCTATTCTTTTCACAAACCACATAAGGATCCACTAGACTCATTGGATGTGTGTTCTTTTCACAAATCACATATGGATCCACCAGTGTTATTGCATGTGTGTTCTTTACACAAACCACACAAGGATCCACCAGTATCATTGGATGTGTTTTTTTTTCATAAACCACATGAGCATGTGTGTTCTTCTCACAAACCACAAATGGATCCACCAGTGTCATTGAATGTGTGTTCTTTTCCTAAAACACATATGGATCCACCAATGTCATTGCATGTGTGTTCTTTTCATGAACCACAGCTAGAGTCATTGCATGTTTGTTCTTTTCGCTAACCACATATGGATCGACTAGAGTCATTTCATGTGTTCTTTTCATTAACCACAACTAGAGTCATTAGATGTGTTATCTTTTCACAAACCACATATGGATCCACCAGTGTCATTGAATGTCTGTTCTTTTCACAAACCACACATAGATCCACAAGAGTTATAGCATGTGTGTTCTTTTCATTAACCACAACTAGAGTCATTGCATGTCTATTCTTTTCACAAACCACATAAGGATCCACTAGAGTCATTTCGTGTGTGTTATTTTTACAAACCACATATGGATCCCTTAGAGTCATTGAATGTGTGTTCTTTTCTTGAACCACATATGGATCCACCGGAGTAATTGCATGTGTGTTCTTTTCATTAACCGCAGCTAGATTCATTGCATGTCTGTTCTTTTCATAAACCATAGCTAGAGTAATTGGATATGTGTTCTTTTCATGAACCACAACTTGAGTCAGTGAATGTATTTTCTTTTCATAAACTACATGAGCATTTGTGTTCTTTTCATAGACCACATATGGATCCACCAGTGTCATTGCATGTGTGTTCTTTTCATGAAGCACAACTAGAGTTAGTGAACGTCTGGTCTTTCACAAACCACAGAAGGATCCACCAGAGTCATTGCATGCATGTTATTTTCATAAACCACGGTTAGAGTCATTGCATATCTGTTCTTTTCACAAACCACATAAGGATCCACTAGAGTCATTGGATGTGTGTTCTTTTCACAAACCACATATGGATCCACCAGTGTCATTGCATGCGTGTTCTTTTCACAAACCACACAAGGATCCACTAGTGTCATTGGGTGTGTGTTCTTTTCATAAACCACATGAGCATGTGTGTTCTTCTCAGAAACCACATATGGATCCATTAGTGTCATTTAATGTGTGTTCTTTTCCTAAAAGACATATGGATCCACCAGTGTCATTGCATGTGTGTTCTTTTCATGAACCATAGCTAGAGTCATTGCATGTCTGTTCTTTTCACAAATCACATATTGATCCACTAGAGTCATTTCATGGGTTCTTTTCATTAACCACGGCTAGAGTCATTGGATGTGTGTTCTTTTCACAAACCACATATTGATCCACCAGTGTAAATGAATGTGTGTTCTTTTCACAAACCACACATGGATCCACCAGTGTCTTTGAATGTGTGTTCTTTTCCTAAAACACATATGGATCCACCAGTGTCATTGCATGTGTGTTCTTTTCATGAACCACAGCTAGAGTCATTGCATGTCTGTTCTTTTCGCAAACCACATATGGATCCACTAGAGTCATTTATTGTGTTCTTTTCATTAACCACAACTAGAGTCCTTGGCTGTGTGTTCTTTTCACAAACCACATATGGATCCACTAGTGTCATTGAATGTTTGTTCTTTGCACAAACCACACATAGATCCACAAGAGTCATAGTATGTGCGTTCTTTTCATTAACCACAGCTAGAGTCATTGCATGTGTGTTCTTTTCATAAACCACATGAGCATGTCTGTTCTTCTCATAAACCACATATGGACCCACCAGTGTCATTGAATGTGTGTTCTTTTCCTAAAACACATATGGATCCACCAATGTCATTCATGTGTGTTCTTTTCATGAACCACAGCTAGAGTCATTGCATGTCTGTTCTTTTCGCAAACCACATATGGATCCACTAGAGTCATTTCATGTGTTCTTTTCATTAACCACAACTAGAGTCATTGGATGTGTTATCTTTTCACAAACCACATATGGATCCACCAGTGTCATTGAATGTCTATTCTTTTCACAAACCACACATAGATCCACAAGAGTCATAGCATGTGTGTTCTTTTCATTAACCACAGCTAGAGTCATTGCATGTCTATTCTTTTCGCAAACCACATAAGGATCCACTAGAGTCATTTCGTGTGTGTTATTTTTACAAACCACATATGGATCCACCAGAGTCATTGCATGTCTTTTCCTCTCACAAACCACATATGGATCCACCGGTGTCATTGAATGTGTGTTCTTTTCACAAACCCCAAATGGATCCACCAGAGTCATTACATGTGTGTTCTTTTCATTAACGACAGTTAGAGTCATTGCATGTCTGTTCTTTTCGTAAACCACATAAGGATCCACTAGATTCATTGGATGTGTGTTCAGTTCACAAACCACATATGGATCCGCCAGTGCCATTGTGTGTGTGTGTGTGTTCTTTTCATAGACCACATATGGATCTACCAGAGTCATTGCATGCCTGTTCTTTTCACAAACCACATATGGATCCACTAGAGTCATTGCATGTGTGTTCTTTTCATGAACCACATATGGATCAACCGGAGTCATTGCATGTGTGTTCTCTTCATTAACCATAGCTAGAGTCATTACATGTCTGTTCTTTTCACAAACCATAGCCAGAGTCATTGGATGTGTGGTCTTTTCATGTACCACAACTAGAGTCAGTGAATGTCTGTTCTTTTCAAAAACCACATGAGCATGTGTGTTCTTTTCATAGACCACATATGGATCCACCAGTGTCATTGCATGTGTGTTCTTTTCGGAAACCACATATGGATCCACCAGTGTCATTGCATGTGTGTTCTTTTCGTGAACCACAACAAGAGTCAATGAATGTTTGTTCTTTCACAAACCACACATGGATCCACCAGAGTCATTTAATGCATGTTCTTTTCACAAACCACGGTCAAAGTCACTGCATGTCTGTTCTTTTCACAAACCACATAAGGATCCACTAGACTCATTGGATGTGTGTACTTTTCACAAATCACATATGGATCCACCAGTGTCATTGCATGTGTGTTCTTTACACAAACCACACAAGGATCCACCAGTGTCGTTGGATGTGTGTTCTTTTCATAAACCACATGAGCATGTGTGTTCTTCTCACAAACCACATATGGATCCACCAGTGTCATTGAATGTGTGTTCTTTTCCTAAAACACATATGGATCCACCAGTGTCACTGCATGTGTGTTATTTTCATGAACCACGGCTAGAGTCATTGCATGTCTGTTCTTTTCGCAAACCACATATGGATCCACTAGAGTCATTTCATGTGTTCTTTTCATTAACCATAACTTGAGTCATTGGATGTGTTATCTTTTCACAAAACACATATGGATCCACCAGTGTCATTGAATGTCTGTTCTTTTCACAAACCACACATAGATCCACAAGAGTCATAGCATGTGTGTTCTTTTCATTAACCACAGCTAGAGTCATTGCATGTCTATTCTTTTCACAAACCACATAAGGATCCACTAGAGTCATTTCGTGTGTGTTATTTTGACAAACCACATATGGATCAACCAGAGTCATTGCATGTCTTTTCTTCTCACAAACCACATATGGATCCACCGGTGTCATTGGATGTGTGTTCTTTTCACAAACCACAAATGGATCCACCAGAGTCATTACATGTGTGTTCTTTTCATTAACGACAGTTAGAGTCATTGCATGTCTGTTCTTTTCACAAACCACATAAGGATCCACTAGATTCATTGGATGTGTGTTCAGTTCACAAACCACATATGGATCCACCAGTGTCATTGTGTGTGTGTGTGTTCTTTTCATAGACCACATATGGATCTACCAGAGTCATTGCATGCCTGTTCTTTTCACAAACCACATATGGATCCACTAGAGTCATTGCATGTGTGTTCTTTTCATGAACCACATATGGATCCACCGGAGTCATTGCATGTGTGTTCTCTTCATTAACCATAGCTAGAGTCATTACATGTCTGTTCTTTTCACAAACCATAGCTAGAGTCATTGGATGTGTGTTCTTTTCATGAACCACAACTAGAGTCAGTGAATGTCTGTTCTTTTCAAAAACCACATGAGCATGTGTGTTCTTTTCATAGACCACATATGGATCCACCAGTGTCATTGCATGTGTGTTCTTTTCGCAAACCACATATGGATCCACCAGTGTCATTGCATGTGTGTTCTTTTCGTGAACCACAACTAGAGTCAGTGAATGTTTGTTCTTTCACAAACGACACATGGATCCACCAGAGTCATTTAATGCATGTTCTTTTCACAAACCACGGTCAAAGTCATTGCATATCTGTTCTTTTCACAAACCACATAAGGATCCACTAGACTCATTGGATGTGTGTACTTTTCACAAATCACATATGGATCCACCAGTGTCATTGCATGTGTGTTCTTTACACAAACCACACAAGGATCCACCAGTGTCGTTGGATGTGTGTTCTTTTCATAAACCACATGAGCATGTGTGTTCTTCTCACAAATCACATATGGATCCACCAGTGTCATTGAATGTGTGTTCTTTTCCTAAAACACATATGGATCCACCAGTGTCATTGGATGTGTGTTCTTTTCACAAACCACATATGGATCCACGAGTGTCATTGTGTGTGTGTGTTCTTTTCATAGACCACATATGGATCTACCAGAGTCATTGCATGTTTGTTCTTTTCACAAACCACATATGGATCCACTAGATTCATTGCATGTGTGTTCTTTTCATGAACCACATAGGGATCCACCGGAGTCATTGCATGTGTGTTATTTTCATTAACCAGAGCTAGAGTCATTTCATGTCTGTTCTTTTCACAAACCATAGCTAGAGTCATTGGATGTGTGTTCTTTTCATGAACCACAACTAGAGTCAGTGAATGTCTATTCTTTTCAAAAACCACATGAGCATGTGTGTTCTTTTCATAGACCACATATGGATCCACCAGTGTCATTGCATGTGTGTTCTTTTCACAAACCACATATGGATCCACCAGTGTCATTGCATGTGTGTTCTTTTCATGAACCACAACTAGAGTCAGTGAATGTTTGTTCTTTCACAAACCACACATGGATCCACCAGATTCATTGCATGCATGTTCTTTTCATAAACCACGGTTAGAGTCATTGCATGTCTGTTCTTTTCACAAACCACATAAGGATCCACTAGACTCATTGGATGTGTGTTCTTTTCACAAACCACATATGGATCCACCAGTGTCATTGCATGTGTGTTCTTTTCACAAACCACACAAGGATCCACCAGTGTCATTGGATGTGTGTTCTTTTCATAAACCACATGAGCATGTGTGTTCTTCTCACAAACCACATATGGATCCACTAGTGTCATTGAATGTGTGTTCTTTTCCTAAAAGACATATGGATCCACCAATGTCATTGCATGTGTGTTCTTTTCATGAACCACAGCTAGAGTCATTACATGTCTGTTCTTTTCGCAAACCACATATGGATCCACTAGAGTCATATCATGTGTTCTTTTCATTAACCACAACTAGAGTCATTGGATGTGTGTTCTTTTCACAAACCACATATGGATCCACCAGTGTCATTGAATGTCTGTTCTTTTCACAAACCACACATAGATCCACAAGAGTCATAGCATGTGTGTTCTTTTCATTAACCACAGCTAGAGTCATTGCATGTCTATTCTTTTCACAAACCACATAAGGATCCACTAGAGTCATTTCGTGTGTGTTATTTTTACAAACCACATATGGATCCACCAGAGTCATTGCATGTCTTTTCTTCTCACAAACCACATATGGATCCACCGGTGTCATTGAATGTGTGTTCTTTTCACACACCACACATCGATCCACCAGAGTCATTGCATGTGTGTTCTTTTCATTAACCACAGTTAGAGTCATTGCATGTGTGTTCTTTTCACAAACCACATATGGATCCACCAGTGTAAATGAATGTGTGTTCTTTTCAGAAACCACACATGGATCCACCAGTGTCATTGAATGTGTGTTCTTTTCCTAAAACACATATGGATCCACCAATGTCATTGCATGTTTGTTCTTTTCATTAACCACAGCTAGAGTCATTGCATGTCTGTTCTTTTCGCTAACCACATATGGATCCACTAGAGTCATTTCATGTGTTCTTTTCATTAACCACAACTAGAGTCATTGGATGTGTTATCTTTTCACAAACCACATATGGATCCACCAGTGTCATTGAATGTATGTTCTTTTCACAAACCACTCATAGATCCACAAGAGTCATAGCACGTGTGTTCTTTTCATTAACCACAACAAGAGTCATTGCATGTCTATTCTTTTCACAAACCACATAAGGATCCACTAGAGTCATTTCGTGTGTGTTATTTTTACAAACCACATATGGATCGACTAGAGTCATTGCATGTCTTTTCTTCTCACAAAACACATATGGATCCTCCGGTGTCATTGAATGTGTGTTCTTTTCACAAACCACACATGGATCCACCAGAGTCATTGCATGTGTGTTCTTTTCATTAACCACAGTTAGAGTCATTGCATGTGTGTTCTTTTCACAAACCACATGAGGATCTACTAGAGTCATTACATGTATGTTCTTTTCACAAACCACATATGGATCCACCAGTGTCATTGCGTCTGTGTTCTTTTCATAAACCACATATGGATCTACCAGAGTCATTGCATGTCTGTTCTTTTCACAAACCACATATGGATCCATTAGAGTCATTGAATGTGTGTTCTTTTCTTGAACCACATATGGATCCACCGGAGTCATTGCATGTGTGTTCTTTTCATTAACCACAGCTAGAGTCATTGCATGTCTGTTCTTTTCACAAACCATAGCTAGAGTAATTGGATATGTGTTCTTTTCATGAACCACAACGAGAGTCAGTGAATGTATTTTATTTTCATAAACTACATGAGCATTTGTGTTATTTTCATAGACCACATATGGATCCACTAGTGTCATTGCATGTGTGTTCTTTTCATGAACCACAACTAGAGTCAGTGAACGTCTGTTCTTTCACAAACCACAGAAGGATCCACCAGAGTCATTGCATGCATGTTCTTTTCATAAACCACGGTTAGAGTCATTGCATATCTGTTCTTTTCACAAACCACATAAGTATCCACTAGAGTCATTTGATGTGTGTTCTTTTCACAAACCACATATGGATCCACCAGTGTCATTGCATGTGTGTTCTTTTCACAAACCACACAAGGATCCACTAGTGTCATTGGGTGTGTGTTCTTTTCATAAACCACATGAGCATGTGTGTTCTTCTTAGAAACCACATATGGATCCATTGGTGTCATTTAATGTGTGTTCTTTTCCTAAAAGACATATGGATCCACCAGTGTCATTGCATGTGTGTTCTTTTCATGAACCACAGCTAGAGTCATTGCATGTCTGTTCTTTTCACAAACCACATATAGATCCACTAGAGTCATTTCATGGGTTCTTTTCATTAACCACAGCTAGAGTCATTGGATATGTGTTCTTTTCACAAACCACATATTGATCCACCAGTGTAAATGAATGTGTGTTCTTTTCACAAACCACACATGGATCCACCAGTGTCATGGAATGTGTGTTCTTTTCCTAAAACACATATGGATCCACCAGTGTCATTGCATGTGTGTTCTTTTCATGAACCACAGCTAGAGTCATTGCATGTCTGTTCTTTTCGCAAACCACATATGGATCCACTAGAGTCATTTATTGTGTTCTTTTCATTAACCACAACTAGAGTCCTTGGATGTGTGTTCTTTTCACAAACCACATATGGATCCTCCGGTGTCATTGAATGTGTGTTCTTTTCACAAACTGCACATAGATCCACAAGAGTCATAGTATGTGCGTTCTGTTCATTAACCACAACTAGAGTCATTGCATGTCTGTTCTTTTCACAAACCACATAAGGATCCACTAGAGTCATTTCGTGTGTGTTCTATTTAAAAACCACATATGGATCCACCAGAGTCATTGCATGTCTTTTCTTCTCACAAACCACATATGGATCCACCGTTGTCATGGAATGTGTGTTCTTTTCACAAACCACACATGGATCCACCAGAGTCATTGCATGTGTGTTCTTTCCATTAATGACAGTTAGAGTCATTGCATGTATGTTCTTTTCACAAACCACATAAGGATCCACTAAAGTCATTGGATGTGTGTTCTTTTCAGAAACCACATATGGATCCACGAGTGTCATTGTGTGTGTGTGTTCTTTTCATAGACCACATATGGATCTACCAGAGTCATTGCATGTCTGTTCTTTTCACAAACCACACATGGATCCACTAGATTCATTGCATGTGTGTTCTTTTCATGAACCACATAGGGATCCACCGGAGTCATTGCATGTCTGTTATTTTCATTAACCAGAGCTAGAGTCATTTCATGTCTGTTCTTTTCACAAACCATAGCTAGAGTCATTGGATGTGTGTTCTTTTCATGAACCACAACTAGAGTCAGTGAATGTCTATTCTTTTCAAAAACCACATGAGCATGTGTGTTCTTTTCATAGACCACATATGGATCCACCAGTGTCATTGCATGTGTGTTCTTTTCACAAACCACATATGGATCCACCAGTGTCATTGCATGTGTGTTCTTTTCATGAACCACAACTAGAGTCAGTGAATGTTTGTTCTTTCACAAACCACACATGGATCCACCAGAGTCATTGCATGCATGTTCTTTTCATAAACCACGGTTAGAGTCATTGCATGTCTGTTCTTTTCACAAACCACATAAGGATCCACTAGACTCATTGGATGTGTGTTCTTTTCACAAACCACATATGGATCCACCAGTGTCATTGCGTGTGTGTTCTTTTCACAAACCACACAAGGATCCACCAGTGTCATTGGATGTGTGTTCTTTTCATAAACCACATGAGCATGTGTGTTCTTCTCACAAACCACATATGGATCCACTAGTGTCATTGAATGTGTGTTCTTTTCCTAAAACACATATGGATCCACCAATGTCATTGCATGTGTGTTCTTTTCATGAACCACAGCTAGAGTCATTGCATGTCTGTTCTTTTCGCAAACCACATATGGATCCACTAGAGTCATTTCATGTGTTCTTTTCATTAACCACAACTAGAGTCATTGGATGTGTGTTCTTTTCACAAACCACATATGGATCCACCAGTGTCATTGAATGTACATTTTTCACAAACCACATAGATCCACAAGAGTCATAGCATGTGTGTTCTTTTCATTAACCACAGCTAGAGTCATTGCATGTCTATTCTTTTCACAAACCACACAAGGATCCACTAGAGTCATTTCGTGTGTGTTATTTTTACAAACCACATATGGATCCACCAGAGTCATTGCATGTCTTTTCTTCTCACAAACGACATATGGATCCACCGGTGTCATTGAATGTGTGTTATTTTCACACACCACACCTCGATCCACCAGAGTCATTGCATGTGTGTTCTTTTCACAAACCACA
Source organism: Avena insularis (assembly GCA_023614405.1). NCBI lineage: Eukaryota > Viridiplantae > Streptophyta > Magnoliopsida > Poales > Poaceae > Avena > Avena insularis. The sequence continues at coordinate 513,442,423 of CM042690.1, forward strand.
TGAGGATCAACTAGAGTCATTGCATGTGTGTTCTTTTCACAAACCACATCTGGATCCACCAGTGTCATTGCGTGTGTGTTGTTTTCATAGATCACATATGGATCTACCAGAGTCATTGCATGTCTGTTCTTTTCACAAACCACATATGGATCCATTCGAGTAATTGCATGTGTGTTCTTTTCTTGAACCACATATGGATCCACCAGAGTCATTGCATGTGTGTTCTTTTCATTAACCACAGCTAGAGTCATTGCATGTCTGTTCTTTTCACAAACCGTAGCTAGAGTCATTGGATATGTGTTCTTTTCATGAACCACAACTAGAGTAAGTGAATGTATTTTCTTTTCATAAACTACATGAGCATTTGTGTTCTTTTCATAGACCACATATGGATCCACCAGTGTCATTGCATGTGTGTTCTTTTCATGAACCACCACTAGAGTCAGTGAACGTCTGTTCTTTCACAAACCACAGAAGGATCCACCAGAGTCATTGCATGCATGTTATTTTCATAAACCACGGTTAGAGTCATTGCATATCTGTTCTTTTCACAAACCACATAAGGATCCAGTAGAGTCATTGGATGTGTGTTCTTTTCACAAACCACATATGGATCCACCAGTGTAAATGAATGTGTGTTCTTTTCACAAACTACACATGGATCCACCAGTGTCATTGAATGTGTGTTCTTTTCCTAAAACACATATGGATCCACCAGTGTCATTGCATGTGTGTTCTTTTCATGAACCACAGCTAGAGTCATTGCATGTCTGTTCTTTTCACAAACCACATATGGATCCACTGGAGTCATTTCATGTGTTCTTTTCATTAACCACAACTAGAGTCATTGGATGTGTGTTCTTTTCACAAACCACATATGGATCTACCAGTGTCATTGAATGTCTATTCTTTTCACAAACCACACATAGATCCACTAGAGTCATAGTATGTGTGTTCTTTTCATTAACCACACCTAGAGTCATTGCATGTCTGTTCTTTTCACAAACCACATAAGGATCCACTAGAGTCATTTCGTGTGTGTTCTTTTTACAAACCACATATGGATCCACCAGAGTCATTGCATGTCTTTTCTTCTCATAATCCACATATGGATCCACCAGTGTCATTGAATGTGTGTTCTTTTCACAAACCACACATGGATCCACCAGAGTCATTGCATGTGTGTTCTTTTCATTAACCACAGTTAGAGTCATTGCATGTGTGTTCTTTTCACAAACCACATGAGGATCGACTAGAGTCATTGCATGTGTGTTCTTTTCACAAACCACATATGGATCCACCAGTGTCATTTCGTGTGTATTCTTTTCATAGACCACATATGGATCTACCAGAGTCATTGCATGTCTGTTCATTTCACAAACCACATATGGATCCATTAGAATCATTGCATGTGTGTTCTTTTCTTGAACCACATATGGATCCACCGGAGTCATTTCATGTATGTTCTTTTCATTAACCACAGCTAGAGTCATTGCATGTCTGTTCTTTTCACAAACCATAGCTAGAGTCATTGGATATATGTTCTTTTCATGAACCACAACTAGAGTCAGTGAATGTATTTTCTTTTCATAAACTACATGAGCATTTGTGTTGTTTTCATAGACCACATATGGATCCACCAGTGTCATTGCATGTGTGTTCTTTTCATGAACCACAACTAGAGGCAGTGAACGTCTGTTCTTTCACAAACCACAGTAGGATCCACCAGAGTCATTGCATGCATGTTCTTTTCATAAACCACGGTTAGAGTCATTGCATATCTGTTCTTTTCACAAACCACATAAGGATCCACTAGAGTCATTGGATGCGTTTTCTTTTCACAAACCACATATGGATCCACCAGTTTCATTCCATGTGTGTTCTTTTCACAAACCACACAAGGATCCACTAGTGTCATTGCGTGTGTGTTCTTTTCATAAACCAAATGAGCATGTGTGTTCTTCTCAGAAATCACATATGGATCCATTAGTGTCATTTAATGTGTGTTCTTTTCCTAAAAGACATATGGATCCACCAGTGTCATTGCATGTGTGTTCTTTTCATGAACCACAGCTAGAGTCATTGCATGTCTGTTCTTTTCACAAACCACATATAGATCCACTAGAGTCATTTCATGGGTTCTTTTCATTAACCACAACTAGAGTCATTGGATGTATATTCTTTTCACAAACCACATATGGATCCACCAGTGCAAATGAATGTGTTTTCTTTTCACAAACCACACATGGATCCACCAGTGTCATTGAATGTGTGTTCTTTTCCGAAAACACATATGGATCCACCAGTGTCAGTGCATGTGTGTTCTTTTCATGAACCACAGCTAGAGTCATTGCATGTCTGTTCTTTTCACAAACCACATATGGATCCACTAGAGTCATTTCATGTGTTCTTTTCATTAACCACAACCAGAGTCATTGGATGTGTGTTCTTTTCACAAACCACATATGGATCCACCAGTGTCATTGAATGTCTATTCTTTTCACAAACCACACATAGATCCACTGAGTCATAGTATGTCTGTTCTTTTCATTAACCACAGCTAGAGTCATTGCATGTCTGTTCTTTTCACAAACCACATAAGGATCCACTAGAGTCATTTCGTGTGTTTTCTTAAAAACCACATATGGATCCACCCGACTCATTGCATGTATTTTCTTCTCATAAACCACATATGGATCCACCGGTGTCATTGAATGTGTGTTCTTTTCACAAACCACACATGGATCCACCAGAGTCATTATATATGTGTTCTTTTCATTAACCACAGTTAGAGTCATTGCATGTGTGTTCTTTTCACAAACCACATGAGGATCGATTGCATGTGTGTTCTTTTCACAAACCACATATGGATCCACCAGTGTCATTGCGTGTATGTTCTTTTCATAGACCACATATGGATCTACCAGAGTCATTGCATGTCTGTTCTTTTCACAAACCACATATGGATCCATTAGAGTCATTGCATGTGTGTTCTTTTCTTGAACCACATATGGATCCACTGGAGTCATTGCATGTGTGTTCTTTTCATTAACCACAGCTAGAGTCATTGCATGTCTGTTCTTTTCACAAACCATAGCTAGAGTCATTGGATATATGTTCTTTTCATGAACCACAACTAGAGTCAGTGAATGTATTTTCTTTTCATAAACTACATGAGAATTTGTGTTCTTTTCATACACCACATATGGATCCACCAGTGTCATTGCATGTGTGTTCTTTTCATGAACCACAACTAGAGTCAGTGAACATCTGTTCCTTCACAAACCACAGTAGGATCCACCAGAGTCATTGCATGCATGTTCTTTTCATAAACCACGGTTAGAGTCATTGCATATCTGTTCTTTTCACAAACCACATAAGGATCCACTAGAGTCATTGGATGCGTTTCACAAACCACATATGGATCCACCAGTTTCATTCCATGTGTGTTCTTTTCACAAACCACACAAGGATCCACTAGTGTCATTGCGTGTGTGTTCTTTTCATAAACCAAATGAGCATGTGTGTTCTTCTCAGAAATCACATATGGATCCATTAGTGTCATTTAATGTGTGTTCTTTTCCTAAAAGACATATGGATCCACCAGTGTCATTGCATGTGTGTTCTTTTCATGAACCACAGCTAGAGTCATTGCATGTCTGTTCTTTTCACAAACCACATATAGATCCACTAGAGTCATTTCATGGGTTCTTTTCATTAACCACAACTAGATTCATTGGATGTATATTCTTTTCACAAACCACATATGGATCCACCAGTGCAAATGAATGTGTTTTCTTTTCACAAACCACACATGGATCCACCAGTGTCATTGAATGTGTGTTCTTTTCCGAAAACACATATGGATCCACCAGTGTCAGTGCATGTGTGTTCTTTTCATGAACCACAGCTAGAGTCATTGCATGTCTGTTCTTTTCACAAACCACATATGGATCCACTAGAGTCATTTCATGTGTTCTTTTCATTAACCACAACCAGAGTCATTGGATGTGTGTTCTTTTCACAAACCACATAAGGATCCACCAGTGTCATTGAATGTCTATTCTTTTCACAAACCACACATAGATCCACTAGAGTCATAGTATGTCTGTTCTTTTCATTAACCACAGCTAGAGTCATTGCATGTCTGTTCTTTTCACAAACCACATAAGGATCCACTAGAGTCATTTCGTGTGTTTTTTTAAAAACCACATATGGATCCACCCGACTCATTGCATGTATTTTCTTCTCATAAACCACATATGGATCCACCGGTGTCATTGAATGTGTGTTCTTTTCACAAACCACACATGGATCCACCAGAGTCATTATATATGTGTTCTTTTCATTAACCACAGTTAGAGTCATTGCATGTGTGTTCTTTTCACAAACCACATGAGGATCGATTGCATGTGTGTTCTTTTCACAAACCACATATGGATCCACCAGTGTCATTGCGTGTATGTTCTTTTCATAGACCACATATGGATCTACCAGAGTCATTGCATGTCTGTTCTTTTCACAAACCACATATGGATCCATTAGAGTCATTGCATGTGTGTTCTTTTCTTGAACCACATATGGATCCACCGGAGTCATTGCATGTGTGTTCTTTTCATTAACCACAGCTAGAGTCATTGCATGTCTGTTCTTTTCACAAACCATAGCTAGAGTCATTGGATATATGTTCTTTTCATGAACCACAACTAGAGTCAGTGAATGTATTTTCTTTTCATAAACTACATGAGAATTTGTGTTCTTTTCATACACCACATATGGATCCACCAGTGTCATTGCATGTGTGTTCTTTTCATGAACCACAACTAGAGTCAGTGAACATCTGTTCCTTCACAAACCACAGTAGGATCCACCAGAGTCATTGCATGCATGTTCTTTTCATAAACCACGATTAGACTCATTGCATATCTGTTCTTTTCACAAACCACATAAGGATCCACTTGAGTCATTGGATGTGTGTTCTTTTCACAAATCACATATGGATCCACCAGTGTCTTTGAATGTGTGTTCTTCTCACAAACCACATATGGATCCACCAGAGTCATTGCATGTCTATTCTTTTCACAAACCACATATGGATCCACTAGAGTCATTGCATGTGTGTTCTTTTCATGAACCACATATGGATCCACCAGAGTCATTGCATGTGTGTTCTTTTCATTAACCACAGCTAGAGTCATTGCATGTCTGTTCTTTTCACAAACCATAGCTAGAGTCATTGGATATATGTTCTTTTCATGAACCACAACTAGAGTCAGTGAATGTATTTTCTTTTCATAAACTACATGAGAATTTGTGTTCTTTTCATAGACCACATATGGATCCACCAGTGTCATTGCATGTGTGTTCTTTTCATGAACCACAACTAGAGTCAGTGAACATCTGTTCTTTCACAAACCACAGTAGGATCCACCAGAGTCATTGCATGCATGTTCTTTTCATAAACCACGATTAGATTCATTGCATATCTGTTCTTTTCACAAACCACATAAGGATCCACTAGAGTCATTGGATGTGTGTTCTTTTCACAAACCACATATGGATCCACCAGTGCCATTGCATGTGTGTTCTTTTCACAAACTACACAAGGGTCCACTAGTGTCATTGGACGTGTGTTCTTTTCATAAACCACATGAGCAGGTGTGTTCTTCTCAGAAACCACATATGGATCCATTAGTGTCATTTAATGTGTGTTCTTTTCCTAAAAGACATATGGATCCACCAGTGTCATTGCATGCGTGTTCTTTTCATGAACCACAGCTAGAGTCATTGCATGTCTGTTCTTTTCACAAACCACATATAGATCCACTAGAGTCATTTCATGGGTTCTTTTCATTAACCACAGCTATAGTCATTGGATGTGTGTTCTTTTCACAAACCACATATGGATCCACCAGTGCAAATGAATGTGTTTTATTTTCACAAACCACACATGGATCCTCCAGTGTCATTGAATGTGTGTTCTTTTCCTAAAACACATATGGATCCACCAGTGTCATTGCATGTGTGTTCTTTTCATGAACCACAGCTAGAGTCATTGCATGTCTGTTCTTTTCACAAACCACATATGGATCCACTAGAGTCATTTCATTTGTTCTTTTCATTAACCACAACCAGAATCATTGGATGTGTGTTCTTTTCACAAACCACATATGGATCCACCAGTGTTATTGAATGTCTATTCTTTTCACAAACCACACATAGATCCACTAGAGTCATAGTATGTGTGTTCTTTTCATTAACCACAGCTAGAGTCATTGCATGTCTGTTCTTTTGACAAACCACATAAGGATCCACTAGAGTCATTTCGTGTTTTTTTTAAAAACCACATATGGATCCACCCGACTCATTGCATGTATTTTCTTCTCATAAACCACATATGGATCCACCGGTGTCATTGAATGTGTGTTCTTTTCACAAACCACACATGGATCCACCAGAGTCATTATATATGTGTTCTTTTCATTAACCACAGTTAGAGTCATTGCATGTGTGTTCTTTTCACAAACCACATGAGGATCGATTGCATGTGTGTTCTTTTCACAAACCACATATGGATCCACCAGTGTCATTGCGTGTGTGTTCTTTTCATAGACCACATATGGATCTACCAGAGTCATTGCATGTCTGTTCTTTTCACAAACCACATATGGATCCATTAGAGTCATTGCATGTGTGTTCTTTTCTTGAACCACATATGGATCCACCGGAGTCATTGCATGTGTGTTCTTTTCATTAACCACAGCTAGAGTCATTGCATGTCTGTTCTTTTCACAAACCATAGCTAGAGTCATTGGATATATGTTCTTTTCATGAACCACAACTAGAGTCAGTGAATGTATTTTCTTTTCATAAACTACATGAGAATTTGTGTTCTTTTCATACACCACATATGGATCCACCAGTGTCATTGCATGTGTGTTCTTTTCATGAACCACAACTAGAGTCAGTGAACATCTGTTACATCACAAACCACAGTAGGATCCACCAGAGTCATTGCATGCATGTTCTTTTCATAAACCACGATTAGACTCATTGCATATCTGTTCTTTTCACAAACCACATAAGGATCCACTAGAGTCATTGGATGTGTGTTCTTTTCACAAACCACATATGGATCCACCAGTGCCATTGCATGTGTGTTCTTTTCACAAACCACACAAGGGTCCACTAGTGTCATTGGGCGTGTGTTCTTTTCATAAACCACATGAGCATGTGTGTTCTTCTCAGAAATCACATATGGATCCATTAGTGTCATTTAATGTGTGTTCTTTTCCTAAAAGACATATGGATCCACCAGTGTCATTGCATGCGTGTTCTTTTCCTGAACCACAACTAGAGTCATTGCATGTCTGTTCTTTTCACAAACCACATATAGATCCACTAGGGTCATTTCATGGGTTCTTTTCATTAACCACAGCTATAGTCATTGGATGTGTGTTGTTTTCAGAAACCACATATGGATCCACCAGTGCAAATGAATGTGTTTTCTTTTCACAAACCACACATGGATCCACCAGTGTCATTGAATGTGTGTTCTTTTCCTAAAACACATATGGATCCACCAGTGTCATTGCATGTGTGTTCTTTTCATGAACCACAGCTAGAGTCATTGCATGTCTGTTCTTTTCACAAACCACATATGGATCCACTAGAGTCATTTCATGTGTTCTTTTCATTAACCAAAACTAGAGTCATTGGATGTGTGTTCTTTTCACAAACCACATATGGATCTACCAGTGTCATTGAATGTCTATTGTTTTCACAAACCACACATAGATCCACAAGAGTCATAGTATGTGTGTTCTTTTCATTAACCACAGCTAGAGTCATTGCATGTCTGTTCTTTTCACAAACCACATAAGGATCCACTAGAGTCATTTCGTGTGTGTTCTTTTTACAAACCACATATGGATCCACCAGAGTCATTGCATGTCTTTTTCTTCTCACAAACCACATATGGATCCACCTGTGTCATTGAATGTGTGTTCTTTTCACAAACCATACATGGATCCACCAGAGTCATTGCATGTGTGCTCTTTTCATTAACCACACTTAGAGTCATTGCATGTGTGTTCTTTTCACAAACCACAAGAGGATCCACTAGAGTGATTGCATGTGTGTTTCTTTCACAAACCACATATGGATCCACCAGTGTCATTTCGTGTGTGTTCTTTTCATAGACCACATATGGATCTACCAGAGTCATTGCATGTCTGTTCTTTTCACAAACCACATATGGATCCATTAGAGTCATTGCATGTGTGTTCTTTTCATGAACCACATATGGATCCACGGGAGTCATTGCATATGTGTTCTTTTCATTAACCACAGCTAGAGTCATTGCATGTCTGTTCTTTTCACAAACCATTGCTAGAGTCATTGGATATGTGTTCTTTTCATGAACCACAACTAGAGCTAGTGAAAGTCTTTTCTTTTCATAAACTATATGAGCATATGTGTTCTTTTCATAGACCACATATGGATCCACCAGTGTCATTGCATGTGCGTTCTTTTCATGAACCACAACTAGAGTCAGTGAATGTCTGTTCTTTCACAAACCACACATGGATCCACCAGAGTCAGGGCATGCGTGTTCTTTTCATAAACCACGGTTAGAGTCATTGCATATCTGTTCTTTTCACAAACCACATACGAATCCACTAGAGTCATTGGATGTGTGTTCTTTTCATAAACCACATATGGATCCACCAGTGTCATTGCATGTGTGTTCTTTTCACAAACCACACTAGGATCCACCAGTGTCATTGGGTGTGTGTTCTTTTCATAAACCACATGAGAATGTGTGTTCTTCTCACAAACCACATATGGATCCACTAGTGTCATTTAATGTGTGTTCTTTTCGTAAAACACATATGGTTCCACCAGTGTTATTGCAGGTGTGTTCTTTTCATTAACCACAGCTAGAGTCATTGCATGTCTGTTCTTTTCACAAACCACATATAGATCCACTAGAGTCATTTCATGTGTTCTTTTCATTAACCACAGCTAGAGTCATTGGATGTGTGTTCATTTCACAAACCACATATGGATCCATCAGTGTCATTGAATGTGTGTTCTTTTCACAAACCACACATGGATCCACAAGAGTCATTGCATGTGTGTTCTTTTCATTAACCACAGTTAGAGTCATTGCATTTCTATTCTTTTCACAAACCACATAAGGATCCACTAGACTAATTTCATGTGTGTTCTTTTTACAAAACACATGTGGAACCACAAGAGTCATTGCATGTCTGTTCTTCTCACAAACCACATATGGATCCACCAGAGTCATTGCATGTCTATTCTTTTCACAAACCACATATGGATCCATTAGAGTCATTGCATGTGTGTTCTTTTCACAAACCACATATGGATCCATCAGTGTCATTGCATGTGTGTGATTTTCATGAACCACAACTAGAGTCAGTGAATGTCTGTTGTTTTCATAAACCATAGCTAGAGTCATTGGATGTGTATTCTTTTCATGAACCACAACTAGAGTTAGTGAATGTCTGTTCTTTTCATAAACCACATGAGAATGTGTGTTCTTTTCATAGAAAATATATGGATCCACCAGTGTCATTGCATGTGTGTTCTTTTCACAAACCACATATGGATCCACAAGTGTCATTGCATGTGTGTTCTTTTCATGAACCACAACTAGAGTTAGTGAATTTCTCTTCTTTCACAAACCACACATGGATCCACCATTCATTGCATGCTTGTTCTTTTCATAAACCACAGCTAGAGTCATTGTATGTCTGTTATTTTCACAAACCACATAAGGATCCACTAGAGTCATTGGATGCTTGCTCTTTTCATAAACCATAGTTAGAGTCATTGCATGTCTGTTCTTTTCAAAAACTACATATGGATCCACTAGAGTTCTTTAATGTGTTCTTTTCATTAACCACAGCTAGAGTCATTGGATGTGTGTTCTACACACAAACCACATATGGATACACTAGTGTCATCGAATGTGTGTTCTTTTCACAAACCACATATGGATCCACCAGAGTCATTGCATGTCTGTTCTTCTCACAAACTACAAATGGATCCACCAGAGTCATTGCATGTTTGTTCTTTTCACAAACCACATATGGATCCACCAGTGTCATTGCATGTGTGTTCTTTTCATGAACCACAACTAGAGTCAGTGAATGTCTGTTCTTTTCACAAACCACATAGGGATCCACCAGAGTCATTGCATATGTTTTCTTTTCACAAACCATAGCTAGAGTCATTGGATGTGTGTTGTTTTCACATACCACAACTAGAGTTAGTGAATGTCTATTCTTTTCATAAACCATATGAGCATGTGTGTTCTTTTCATAGACCTGATATGGATCCACCAGTGTCATTTCATATGTGTTCTTTTCACAAACCACATATGGATCCACCAGTGTCATTGAATGTGCGTTCTTTTCAAAAACCACACATGGATCCACTAGAGTCATTGCATCTGTGTTCTTTACATTAACCACAGCTAGAGTCATTGCATGTCTGTTATTTTCACAAACCACATAAGGATTAACTAGATTCATTTCATGTGTGTTCTTTTCACAAACCACATATGGATCCACCAGAGTCATTGAATGTCTTTTCTTCTCACAAACCACATATGGATCCACCAGTGTCATTGAATGCGTGTTCTTTTCACAAACCACATATGGATCCACCAGAGTCATTGCATGTGTTTTATTTTCATTAACCACAGTTAGTGTTATTGCATGTCTATTCTTTTCACAAACCACATAAGGATCCACTAGAGTCATTAGATGTGTGTTCTTTTCACAAACCACACATGGATCCACCAGTGTCATTGCATGTGTGTTGTTTTCACAAACCACACAAGGATCCACTAGTGTCATTGGGTGTGTGTTCTTTTCATGAACCACATGAGCATGTGTGTTCTTCTCACAAACCAAATATGGATCCAATAGTGTCATTTAATGTGTGTTCTTTTCCTAAAACAGATATGGTTCCACCAGTGTTATTGCAGGTGTGTTCTTTTCATTAACCACAGCTAGAGTCATTGGATGTCTGTTCTTTGCACAAACCACATATAGATCCACTAGAGTCATTTCATGTGTTCTTTTCATTAACCACGGCTAGAGTCATTGGATGTGTGTTCTTTTCACAAACCACATATGGATCGATCAGTGTCATTGAATGTGTGTTCTTTTCACAAACCACACATGGATCCACCAGAATCATTGCATGCGTGTTCTTTTCATTAACCACAATTAGAGTCATTGCATGTCTATTCTTTTCACAAACCACATAAGGATCCATTAGACTAATTTCATTTGTGTTCTTTTTACAAAACACATGTGGATCCACAAGAGTCATTGCATGTCTGTTCTTCTCACAAACCACATATGGATCCACCAGAGTCATTGCATGTCTATTATTTTCACAAACCACATATGGATCCATTAGAGTCCTTGCATGTGTGTTCTTTTCACAAACCACATATGGATCCATCAGTGTCATTGCATGTGTGTGATTTTCATGAACCACAACTAGAGTCAGTGAATGTCTGTTGTTTTCATAAACCATAGCTAGAGTCATTGGATGTGTATTCCTTTCATGAACCACAACTAGAGTCAGTGAATGTCTATTCTTTTCATAAACCACATGAGAATGTGTGTTATTTTCATAGAAAATGTATGGATCCACTAGTGTCATTGCATGTGTGTTCTTTTCACAAACCACATATGGATCCACAAGTGTCATTGCATGTATGTTCTTTTCATGAACCACAACTAGAGTTAGTGAATTTCTGTTATTTCACAAACCACACATGGATCCACCAGTCATTGCATGCTTGTTTTTTTTCATAAACCACAGCTAGAGTCATTGTATGTCTGTTATTTTCACAAACCACATAAGGATCCACCAGAGTCATTGGATGCTTGCTCTTTTCATAAACCATAGTTAGAGTCATTGCATGTCTGTTCTTTTCAAAAACTACATATGGATCCACTAGAGTCCTTTCATGTGTTCTTTTCATTAACCACAGCTAGAGTCATTGGATGTGTGTTCTACTCACAAACCACATATGGATACACTAGTGTCATCGAATGTACGCTCTTTCCACAAACCACATATGGATCCACCAGAGTCATTGCATGTCTGTTCTTCTCACAAACCACTAATGGATCCACCAGAGTCATTGCATGTTTGTTCTTTTCACAAACCACATATGGATCCACCAGTTTCATTGCATGTGTGTTCTTTTCATGAACCACAACTAGAGTCAGTGAATGTCTGTTATTTTCACAAACCACATAGGGATCCACCAGAGTCATTGCATATGTTTTCTTTTCACAAACCATAGCTAGAGTCATTGGATGTGTGTTGTTTTCACATACCACAACTAGAGTTAGTGAATGTCTACTCTTTTCATAAACCATATGAGCATGTGTGTTCTTTTCATAGACCTGATATGGATCCACCAGTGTCATTTGATATGTGTTCTTTTCACAAACCACATATGGATCCACTAGTGTCATTGAATGTGCGTTCTTTTCAAAAACCACACATGGATCCACTAGAGTCATTGCATCTGTGTTCTTTACATTAACCACAGCTAGAGTCATTGCATGTCTGTTATTTTCACAAACCACATAAGGATTAACTAGAGTCATTTCATGTGTGTTCTTTTCACAAACCACATATGGATCCACCAGAGTCATTGAATGTCTTTTCTTCTCACAAACCACATATGGATCCACCAGTGTCATTGATTGCGTGTTCTTTTCACAAACCACATATGGATCCACCAAAGTCATTGCATGTGTGTTATTTTCATTAACCACAGTTAGTGTCATTGCATTCCTATTCTTTTCACAAACCACATAAGGATCCGCTAGAGTCATTGGATGTGTGTTATTTTCACAAACCACATATGGATCCACCAGTGTCATTGCATGTGTGTTCTTTCCACAAACCACACAAGCATCCACTAGTGTCATTGGGTGTGTGTTCTTTTCATAAACCACATGAGCATGTGTGTTCTTCTCACAAACCAAATATGGATCCAATAGTGTCACTTAATGTGTGTTCTTTTCCTAAAACACATATGGATCCACCAGTGTCATTGCATGTGTGTTCTTTTCATGAACCACAACTAGTATCATTGCATGTCTGTTCTTTTCGCAAACCACATATAGATCCACTAGAGTCATTTCATGTGTGTCTTTTCATTAACCACAGCTGGAATAATTAGATGTGTTTTCTTTTCACAAACCACATATGGATCCACCAGTGTCATTGAATGTGTGTTCTTTTCACAAACCACACATGGATCCACCAGAGTCATTGCATGTGAGTTCTTTGCATTAACCACAGTTAGATTCATTGCATGTCTATTCTTTTCGCAATCCACATAAGGATCCACTAGAGTAATTTCATGTGTGTTCTTTTCACAAAACAAATATGGATCCACAAGAGTCATTGCATGTCTGTCCTTCTCGCAACCCACATATGGATCCACCAGAGTCATCGCATGTCTATTTTTTTCAGAAACCACATATGGATCCACTAGGGTAATTTCATGTGTGTTCTTTTCACAAACCACATATGGATCCATTAGTGTCATTGCATGTGTGTGCTTTTCATGAGCCACATCTAGAGTAAGTGAAATTGTGTTCTTTCACAAACCGCACATGGATCCACCAGAGTCACTGCATGCATGTTCTTTTCATAAACCATGGTTAGAGTCATTGCATGTCTGTTCTTTTCACAAACCACATAAGGATCCACCAGTGTCATTGCATGTGTGTTGTTTTCACAAACCACACAAGGATCCACTAGTGTCATTGGATGTGTGTTCTTTTCATAAACCACATGAGCATTTGTGTTCATCTCACAAACCACATGTGGATCCACTAGTGTCATTGAATGTCTGTTCTTTTCCTAAAACACATATGGATCCACCAGTGTCATTGCATGTGTGTTCTTTTCATGAACCATAGTTAGAGTCATTGCATGTCTTTTCTTCTCACAAACCACATATGGATCCACCGGTGTCATTGAATGTGTGTTATTTTCACAAACCACACATGGATCCACGAGAGTCATCGCATGTGTGTTATTTTCATTAACCATATTTATAGTCATTGCATGCATATTCTTTTCACAAACCACATACGGATCCACTAGAGTCATTGCATGTGTGTTCTTCCACAAACCACATATGGATCCACCAGTGTCATTGCGTGCGTTTTCTTTTCATAGACCACATATGGATCTACCAGAGTCATTGCATGTCTGTTCTTTCACAAACTACATATGGATCCACTAGAGTCATTGCATGTGTGTTCTTTTCATTAACCACAGCTAGAGTCATTGCCTGTCTGTTCTTTTCATAAACTACATGAGAATTTGTGTTCTTTTCATAGACCACATATGGATCCACCAGTGTCATTGCACGTGTGTTCTTTTCATGAACCACAACTAGAGTCAGTGAATGTCTGTTCTTTCACAAACCACATATGGATCCACCAGAGTCATTGCATGCATGTTATTGTCATAAACCACGCTTAGAGTCATTGCATGTGTGTACTTTTCACAAACCACATAAGGATCCACTAGAGTCATTGGATGCGTGTTCTTTTCACAAACCACATATGGATCCACCAGTGTCATTGCATGTGTGTTCTTTTCACAAACCACACAAGGATCCACCAGTGTCATTGGGTGTGTGTTCTTTTCAGAAACCACATGAGCATGTGTGTTCTTCTCACAAACCACATATGGATCCACTAGTGTCATTTAATGTGTGTTCTTTTCCTAAAACACATATGGATCCACCAGTGTCATTGCATGTGTGTTATTTTCATGAACCACAGCTAGAGTCATTTCATGTATGTTCTTTTCACAAACCACATATAGATCCACTAGAGTCATTTCATGTGTTCTTTTCATTAACCACAGCTAGAGATATTAGATGTGTGTTCTTTTCACAAACCACATATGGATCCACCAGTGTCATTGAATGTGTGTTCTTTTCACAAACCACACATGGATCCACCAGAGTCATTGCATGTGTGTTCTTTTCATTAACCACAGTTAGAGTCATTGCATGCCTATTCTTTTCGCAAACCACATAAGGATCCACTAGAGTCATTTCATGTGTGTTCTTTTCACAAAACACATATGTATCCACAAGAGTCATTCTATGTCTGTTCTTCTCACAAACCACATAAGGATCCACCAGAGTCACTGCGTGTCTATTCTTTTCACAAACCACATATGGATCCACTAGAGTCATTTCATGTGTGTTCTTTTCATGAACCACATATGGATCCACCAGACTCATTGCATGTCTGTTCTTTTCATTAACCACAGCTAGAGTCTTTGCATGTCTGTTCTTTTCATAAACCATAGCTAGAGTCATAGGATGTGTATTCTTTTCATGAGCAACAACTAGAATCAGTGAATGTCTATTCTTTTCATAAACCACATGAGCAGTGTGTTCTTTTCATAGAAAACATATGGATCCACCAGTGTTATTGCATGTGTGTTCTTTTCACAGACCACATATGGATCCACAAGTGTCATTGCATGTGTGTTCTTTTGATGAACCAGAACTAGAATCAGTGAATGTCTGTTCTTTCACAAACCACACATGGATCCACCAGTCATTGAATGCATGTTCTTTTCATAAACCACAGCTAGAGTCATTGTATGTCTGTTCTTTTCACAAACTACATAAGGATCCACCAGAGTCATTGGATGCCTGTTTCTTTTCATAAACCATAGTTAGAGTCATTTTATGTCTGTTCTTTTCAAAAACCACATATGGATCCGCCAGTGTCACTGAATGTGTGTTCTATTCCTAAAACACATATGGATCCACTAATGTCATTGCATGCGTGTTCTTTTCATGAACCACAGCTAGGTTCATTGCATGTCTGTTCTTTTGAAAAACTACATATGGATCCACTAGAGTCCTTTCATTTGTTCTTTTCATTAACCATAGCTAGAATCATTGGATGTGTGTTCTTTTCACAAACCACAAATGGATCCACTAGTGTCATTGAATGTGTGTTCTTTTCACAAACCACATATGGATCCACTAGAGTCATTGCATGTCTGTTCTTCTCACAAACCACACATGGATCCACCAGAGTCATTGCATGTTTGTTCTTTTCACAAACCACATATGGATTCATTAGTGTCATTGCATATGTGTGCTTTTCATGAACCACATGTAGAGTAAGTGAAATTGTGTTCTTGCACAAACCACACATGGATACACCAGAGTCACTGCATGCATGTTCTTTTCATAAACCACGGTTAGAGTCATTGCATGTCTGTTCTTTTCACAAACCACATAAGGATCCACTAGAGTCATTGGATGTGTGTTCTTTTAACAAACCACATATGGATCCACCAATGTCACTGCATGTGTGTTGTTTTCACAAACCACACAAAGATCCACCAGTGTCATTGGATGTGTGTTCTTTTCATAAACCACATGAGCATGTGTATTTTCTCAGAAACCACATGTGGATCCACTAGTGTGATTGAATTTCTCTTCTTTTCCTAAAACACATATGGATCCACAAGTGTCATTGCATGTGTGTTCTTTTCATGAACCACAGCTAGAGTCATTGCATGTCTTTTCTTCTCACAAACCACATATGGATCCACCGGTGTCATTGAATGTGTGTTATTTTCACAAACCACACATGGATCCATGAGAGTCATTGCATCTGTGTTATTTTCATTAACCATATTTAGAGTCATTGCATGTCTATTCTTTTCACAAACCACATAAGGATCCACTAGAGTCATTGCATGTGTGTTCTTTTCACAAACCCCATATGGATCCACCAGTGTCATTGCGTGTGTTTTCTTTTCATAGACCACATATGGATCTACCAGAGTCATTGCATGTCCGTTATGTTAACAAACTACATATGGATCCACTAGAGTCATTGCATGTGTGTTCTTTTCATGAACCACATAAGGATCCACCAGAGTCATTGCATGTGTGTTATTTTCATTAACCACAACTAGAGTCATTGCATGTCTGTTCTTTTCACAAACCATAGCTAGAGTCATTGGATATGTGTTCTTTTCATGAACCACAACTAGAGTCAGTGAATATATTTTCTTTTCATAAACTACATGAGCATTTGTGTTCTTTTCATAGACCACATATAGATCCACCAGTGTCATTGCATGTGTGTTCTTTTCATGAACCACAACTAGAGTCAGTGAATGTCTGTTGTTTCACAAACCACATATGGATCCACCAGAGTCATTGCATGCATGTTATTTTCATAAACCACGCTTAGAGTCATTGCATGTGTGTAATTTTCACAAACCACATAAGGATCCACTAGAGTCATTGGATGCGTGTTCTTTTCACAACCCACATATGGATCCACCAGTGTCATTGCATGTGTGTTCTTTTCACAAACCACACAAAGATCCACCAGTGTCATTGGGTGTGTGTTGTTTTCATAAACCACGTGAGTATGTGTGTTCTTCACACAAACCACATATGGATCCACTAGTGTCATTTAATGTGTGTTCTTTTCCTAAAACACATATGGATCCACCAGTGTCATTGCATGTGTGTTATTTTCATGAACCACAACTAGAGCCATTTCATGTCTGTTCTCTTCACAAACCACATATAGATCCACTAGAGTCATTTCATGTGTTCTTTTGATTAACCACAGCTAGAGTCATTGGATGTGTGTTCTTTTCACAAACCACATATGGATCCACCAGTGTCATTGAATGTGTGTTTTTTTCACAAACCACACATGGATCCACCAGAGTCATTGCATGTGTGTTCTTTTCATTAACCACAGTTAGAGTCATTGCATGTCTATTCTTTTCGCAAACCACATAAGGATCCACTAGATTCATTTCATGTGTGTTCTTTTCACAAAACACATATGTATCCACAAGAGTCATTGTATATCTGTTCTTCTCACAAACCACATAAGGATCCACCAGAGTCATTGCGTGTCTATTCTTTTCACAAACCACATATGGATCCACTAGAGTCATTGCATGTGTGTTCTTTTCATGAACCACATATGGATCCACCAGATTCATTGCATGTGTCTTCTTTTCATTAACCAGAGTCATTGCATGTATGTTCTTTTCATAAACCATAGCTAGAGTCATTGGATGTGTATTCTTTTCATGAACCACAACTAGAGTCTGTGAATGTCTGTTCTTTTCATAAACCCCATGAGCATGTGTGTTCTTTTCATAGAAAACATATGGATCCACCAGTGTCATTGCATATGTGTTCTTTTCACAAACCACATATGGATCCACAAGTGTCATTGCATGTGTGTTCGTTTCATGAACCTCAACTAGAATCAGTGGATGTCTGTTCTTTCACAAACCACACATGGATCCACCAGTCATTGAATGCATGGTCTTTTCATAAACCACAGCTAGAGTCATTGTATGTCTGTTCTTTTCACAAACCACATAAGGATCCACCAGAGTCATTGGATGTGTGTTCTTTTCACAAAACACATATGTATCCACCAGAGTCATTGTATGTCTGTTCTTCTCACAAACCACATAAATATCCACCAGAGTCATTGCGTGTCTATTCTTTTCACGAACCACATATAGATCCACTAGAGTCATTGCATGTGTGTTCTTTTCATTAACCACAGCTAGAGTCATTGCATGCCTGTTCTTTTCATAAACCATAGATAGAGTCATTGGATGTGTATTCTTTTCATGAACCATAACTAGAGTCAGTGATTGTCTGTTCTTTTCATAAACCACATGAGCATGTGTGTTCTTTTCATAGAAAACATATGGATCCACTAGGGTCATTGCATGTCTGTTCTTTTCACAGACCACATATGGATCCACAAGTGTCATTGCATGTGTGTTCTTTTCATGAACCACAACTAGAATCAGTGAATGTCTGTTCTTTCACAAACCACACATGGATCCACCAATCATTGAATGCATGTTCTTTTCATAAAGCACAGCTAGAGTCATTGTATGTCTGTTCTTTTCACAAACCACATAAGGATCCACCAGAGTCATTGGATGCCTCTTCTTTTCATAAACCATAGTTAGATTCATTGCATGTCTATTCTTTTCAAAAACCACATATGGATCCACCAGTGTCATTGAATGTGTGTTTTTTCCTAAAACACATATGGATGCACTAGTGTCATTGCATGCGTGTTCTTTTCAAGAACCACAGCTAGATTCATTGCATGTCTGTTGTTTTCAAAAACTACATATGGATCCACTAGAGTCCTTTCATTTGTTCTTTTCATTAACCCTAGCTAGAGTCATTGGATGTGTGTTCTTTTCACAAACCACATATGGATCAACTAGTGTCATTGAATGTGCGTTCTTTTCACAAACCACATATGGATCCACTAGAGTCATTGCATGTCTTTTCTTCTCACATACCACATATGGATTCACCAGAGTCATTGCATGTTTGTTCTTTTCACAAACCACATATGGATCCACCATTGTCATTGAATGTGTGTTCATTTCACAAACCACACATGGATCCACCGGAGTCATAGCATGTGTGTTTTGTTCATTAACCACAGCTAGAGTCATTGAATGTCTATTCTTTTGACAAAGCACATAAGGATCCACTAGAGTCATTTCAAGTGTGTTTTTTTACAAACAACATATGGATCCACCAGAGTCATTGCATGTCTTTTCTTCTCACAAACCACATATGGATCCACCAGTGTCATTGAATGTGTGTTCTTTTCACAAACAACACATGGATCCACCAGAGTCATTGCATGTGTGTTCTTTTCATTAACGACAGTTAGAGTCATTGCATGTCTGTTCTTTTCACAAACCACATAAGGTTCCACTAGAGTCATTGGATGTGCGTTCTTTTCACAAACCACATATGGATCCACCAGTGTCATTGTATGTGTGTTCTTTTCACAAACCACACAAGGATCCACCGGTGTCATTGGATGTGTATTCTTTTATTTAAACCACATGAGCATGTGTGTTCTTCTCACAAACCACATATGGATCCACTAGTGCCATTGAATGTGTGTTCTTTTCCTAAAACACATATGGATCCACCAGTGTCATTGCATGTGTGTTCTTTTCATGAACCATAACTACAGTCATTGCATGTCTGTTCTTTTCACAAACCACATATGGATCCACTAGAGTCATATCATGTGTTCTTTTCATTAACCACAACTAGAATCATTGGATGTGTGTTCTTTTCACAAACCACATGTGGATCCACCAATGTCATTGAATGTTTCTTCTTTTCACAAACCACACATATATCCACAAGAGTCATAGCACGTGTGTTCTTTTCATTAACCACAACTAGAGTCATTTTGTGTGTGTTCTTTTTACAAACAACATATGGATCCACTAGAGTCATTGCATGTCTTTTCTACTCACAAACCAAATATGGATCTGCCAGTGTCATTGAATGTGTGTTCTTTTCACAAACCACACATGGAACCACCAGAGTCATTGCATGTGTGTTCTTTTCATTAACCACAGTTAGAGTCATTGCATGTCTATTCTTTTCGCAAACCACATAAGGATCCACTAGAGTAATTTCATGTGTCTTATTCTCGCAAAACACATATGGTTCCACCAGAGTCATTGCATGTATATTGTTTTCACAAACCACATATGGATCCACTAGAGTCATTGCATTTGTGTTCTTTTCACAAACCACATATGGATCCATCAGTTTCATTGCATATGTGTGGTTTTCATGAACCACAACTAGAGTCAATGAATGTCTGTTATTTCACAAACCACACATGGATCCACCAGAATCACTGCATGCATGGTCTTTTTCATAAACCACGGTTAGAGTCATTGCATGTCTGTTATTTTCACAAACCACATAAGGATCCACTAGAGTCATTGGATGTGTGTTCTTTTCACAAACCACATATGTATCCACCAGTGTCATTGTATGTGTGTTCTTTTCACAAACCACACAAGGATCCACCAGTGTCATTGGATGTGTGTTCTTTTATTTAAACCACATGAGCATTTGTGTTCTTCTCACAAACCACATATGGATCCAGTAGTATCATTGAATGTGTGTTCTTTTCCTAAAACACATATGGATCCACCAGTGTCATTGCATGTGTGTTCTTTTCATGAACCACAACTACAGTCATTGCATGTTTGTTCTTTTCACAAACCACATATGGATCTACTAGAGTCATTTCATGTGTTCTTTTCATTTACCACAACTAGAATCATTGGATGTGTGTTCTTTTCACAAACCACATATGGATCCACCAATGTCATTGAATGTTTGTTCTTTTCACAAACCACACATATATCCACAAGAGTCATAGCATGTGTGTTGTTTTCATTAGCCACAACTAGAGTCATTGCATGTCTATTCTTTTCCCAAACCACATAATGATCCACTAGAGTCATTTTGTGTGTGTTCTTTTTACAAACAACATATGGATCCACCAGAGTCATTGCATGTCTTTTCTTCTCACAAACCACATATGGATCCACCGGTGTCATTGCATGTGTGTTCTTTTCACAAACCACACATGGAACCACCAGAGTCATTGCATGTGTGTTATTTTCATTAACCATAGTTAGAGTCATTGCATGTCTAGTCTTTTCACAAACCATATAAGGATTCACTAGAGTCATTGCATGTGTGTTCTTTTCACAAACCACATATGGATCCACCAGTGTCATTGCCTGTGTGTTCTTTTCATAGACCACATATGGATCTACCAGAGTCATCGCATGTCTGTTCTTTTCACAAACCACATATGCTTCCACTAGAGTAATTGCCTGTGTGTTCTTTTCATGAACCACATATGGATCCACCGGAGTCATTGCATGTGTGTTCTTTTCATTAACCACAGCTAGAGTCATTGCATACCTATTCTTTTCACAAACCATAGCTAGAGTCATTAGATATGTGTTCTTTTCATGAACCACAACTAGAGTCAATGAATGTCTTTTCTTTTCATAAACTATATGAGCATTTGTATTCTTTTCATATACCACATATGGATCCACCAGTGTCATTGCATGTGTGTTCTTTTCATGAACCACAACTAGAGTCAGTGAATGTCTGTTCTTTCCCAAACCACACATGGATCCACCAGAGTCATTGCATGCATGTTCTTTTCATAAACCACAGTTAGAGTCATTGCATATCTGTTCTTTTCACAAACCACATAAGGATCCACTAGAGTCATTTGATGCGTCTTCTTTTCACAAACCACATATGGATCCACCAGTGTCATTGCATGTCTGTTCTTTTCACAAACCACACAAGGATCCACTTGTGTCAATGGGTGTGTGTTCTTTTCTAAACCACATGAACATGTGTGTTCTTCTCACAAACGACATATGGATCCACTAGTGTCATTTAATGTGTGTTCTTTTCCTAAAACACATTTGGATCCTCCAGTGTCATTGCATGTGTGTTCTTTTCATGAACCACAACTAGAGTCATTGCATGTCTGTTCTTTTCACAAACCACATATAG
This sequence comes from Avena insularis, assembly GCA_023614405.1. Lineage (NCBI taxonomy): Eukaryota > Viridiplantae > Streptophyta > Magnoliopsida > Poales > Poaceae > Avena > Avena insularis. The sequence goes on from CM042690.1 coordinate 513,464,963, forward strand.
ATCCACTAAAGTCATTTCATGTGTTCTTTTCATTAACCATATCTAGAGTCATTGGATGTGCGTTCTTTTGACAAACCACATATGGATCCACCAGTGTCATTGAATGTGTGTTCTTTTCACAAACCACACATGGATCCACCAGAGTCATTGCATGTGTGTTCTTTTCATTAACCAGAGTTAGAGTCATTGCATGTCTATTCTTTTCGCAAACGACATAAGGATCCACTAGAGTAATTTCATGTGTGTTCTTTTCACAAAACACATATGGATCCACAAGAGGCATTGCATGTCTGTTCTTCTCACAAACCACATATGGATCCACCAGAGTCATTGCATGTTTATTCTTTCACAAACCACATATGGATCCATTAGAGTCATTGCATGTGTGTTCTTTTCACAAACCACATATGGATCCATCAGTGTCATTACATGTGTGTGATTTTCATGAACCACAACTAGAGTCAGTGAATGTCTGTTCTTTTCATAAACCATAGCTAGAGTCATTGGATGTGTATTCTTTTCATGAATCACAACTACAGTCAGTAAATGTTTGTTCTTTTCATAAACCACATAAGCATGTGTGTTCTTTTCATAGAAAACATATGGATCCACCAGTGTCATTGCATGTGTGTTCTTTTCACAAACCACATATGGATCCACAAGTGTCATTGCATCGTTTTCTTTTCTTGAACCACAACTAGAGTTAGTGAATTTCTGTTCTTTCACAAATCACACATGGATCCACTAGTCATTGCATGCCTGTTTTTTCATAAACCACAGCTAGAGTCATTGTATGTCTGTTCTTTTCACAAACCACATAAGGATCCACCAGAGTCATTGGATGCATGTTCTTTTCATAAACCATAGTTAGAGTCATTGCATGTCTGTTCTTTTCAAAAACTACATATGAATCGACTTGAGTCCTTTCATGTGATGTTTTCATTAACCACAGTTAGAGTCATTGGATGTGGGTTATTTTCACAAACCACATATGGCTACACTAGTGTCATGGAATGTGTGTTCTTTTCAAAAACCACATATGGATCCACCAGAGTCATTGCATGTATGTTCTTCGCACAAACCACAAATGGATCCACCAGAGTCATTGCATGTTTGTTCTTTTAACAAACCACATATGGATCCACCAGTATCATTGCATGTGTGTTCTTTTCATGAACCACAACTAGAGTTAGTGAATGTCTGTTCTTTTCACAAACCACATAGGGATCCACTAGAGTAATTGCATATGTGTTCTTGTCACAAACCATAGCTAGAGTCATTGGATGTGTGTTGTTTTCACATACCACAACTAGAGTTAGTGAATGTCTGTTCTTTTCATAAACCACATGAGCATGTGTGTTGTTTTCATACACCAGATATGGATCCACCAGTGTCATTGCATATGTGTTCTTTTCACAAACCACATATGGATCCACCAGTGTCATTGAATGTGCGTTCTTTTCAAAAACCACACATGGATCCACGAGAGTCATTGATCTGTGTTCTTTATATTAACCACAGCTAGAGTCATTGCATGTGTGTTCTTTTCACAAACCACATAAGGATCAATTAGAGTCATTTCACGAGTTTTCTTTTCACAAACCACATATGGATCCACTAGAGTCATTGAATGTCTTTTCTTCTCACAAACCACATATGGATCCACCAGTGTCATTGAATGTGTGTTTTTTCACAAACCACACATGGATCCACCAGAGTCATTGCATGTGTGTTATTTTCATTAACCACAGTTAGTGTCATTGCATGTGTGTTCTTTTCATACACCACATAAGGATCCACTAGAGTCATTGGATGCGTGTTCCTTTCACAATCCACATATGGATCCACCAATGTCATTGCATGTGTGTTCTTTTCACAAACCACACAAGGATCCACTAGTGTCACTGGGTGTTCTTTTCATAAACCACATGAGAATGTGTGTTCTTCTCACAAACCACATATGGATCCACTAGTGTCATTGAATGTGTATTATTTTCATGAACCACAGCAAGAGTCATTGCATGTCTATTCTTTTCACAAACCACATATAGATCCACTAGAGTCATTTCATGTGTTCTTTTCATTAACCACAGCTAGAGTCATTGGATGTGTGTTCTTTTCACAAACCACATATGGATCCACCATTGTCATTGAATGTGTGTTCTTTTCACAAACCACACATGGATCCACCAGATTCATTGCATGTGTGTTCTTTTCATTAACCACAGTTAGAGTCATCGCATGTCTATTATTTTCGCAAACCACATAAGGATCCACTAGAGTCATTTCATGTGTGTTCTTTTTCACAAAACACATATGGATCCATAAGAGTCATTGTATGTCTGTTCTTCTAGCAAACCACATAAGGATCCACCAGAGTCATTGCGTGTCTATTCTTTTCACAAACCACATATGGATCCACTAGAGTCATTGCATGTGTGTTCTTTTCATGAACCAAATATGGATCCACCAGACTCATTGCATGTGTGTTCTTTTCATTAACCACAGCTAGAGTCATTGCATGTCTGTTCTTTTCATGAACCACAACTAGAGTCAGTGAAAGTCTGTTCTTTTCATAAACCACATGAGCATGTGTGTTATTTTCAAAGAAAACATATGGATCCACCTCTGACATTGCATGTGTGTTCTTTTCACAAACCACATATGGATCCACAAGTGTCATCGCATGTGTGTTCTTTTCATGAACCACGACTAGAATCAGTGAATGTCTGTTCTTTCAGAAACCACACATGGATCCACCAGTCATTGAATGCATGTTCTTTTCATAAACCATAGCTAGAGTCATTGTATGTCTGTTCTTTTCACAAACCACATAAGGATCCACCCGATTCATTGGATGCCTGGTCTTTTCATAAACCATAGTTAGAGTCCTTGCATGTGTATTCTTTTCAAAAACCACATATGGATCCACCAGTGTCATTGAATGTGTCATTGCATGTATATCTATTCTTTTCACAAACCACACATGGATCCACCAGTGTCACTGCATGTGTGTTCTTTTCCTAAAACACATATGGATAAACTGGTGTCATTGCATGCATATTCTTTTCATGAACCACAACTAGAGTCATTGCATGTCTATTCTTTTCACAAACCACACATGGATCCACTAGAGTCATTTCATGTGTCCTTTTCATTAACCAATGCTAGAGTCATTGGATGTGTGTTCTTTTCACAAACCACATATTGATCCACCAGTGTCTTTGAATGTGTGTTCTTTTCACTAACCACATATGGATCCACCAGAGTCATTGCATGTCTATTCTTCGCACAAACCACATATGGATCCACTAGAGTCATTGCATGTATATCTATTCTTTTCACAAACCACACATGGATCCACCAGTGGCATTGCATGTGTGTTCTTTTCACAAACCACATAAGGATCCACCAGTGTCAGTGGATGTGTGTTCTTTTCATAAACCACATGAGCATGTGTATTCTTTTCATAAACAACATATGGATCCACTAGTGTCATTGAATGTGTGTTCTTTTCCTAAAACACATATGGATCCACCAGTGTCACTGCATGTGTGTTCTTTTCATGAACCACAACTAGAGTCATTGAATGTCTGTTCTTTTCACAAACCTCATATGGATCCACTAGAGTCATTTCATGTGTTATTTTCATTAACCACAACTAGAGTCATTGGATGTGTGTTATTTTCACAAACCACATAATGATCCACCAGTGTCTTTGAATGTGTGTTCTTCTCACAAACCACATATGGATCCACCAGAGTCATTGCATGTATATTCTTTTCACAAACCACATATGGATCCACTAGAGTCATTGCATGTGTGTTCTTTTCATGAACCACATATGGATCCACCAGAGTCATTGCATGTGTGTTCTTTTCATTAGCCACAGCTAGAGTCATTGCATGTCTGTTCTTTTCACAAACCATAGCTAGAGTCATTGGATGTGTATACTTTTCATGAACCACAACTAGAGTCAGTCAATGTCTGTTCTTTTCATAAACCACATGAGCATGTGTGTTCTTTTCATAGACCACATATGGATGCACCAGTGTCATTGCATGTGTGGTCTTTACACAAACCACATATGGATCCACTAGTGTCATTGCATGTGTGTTCTTTCATGAACCACAACTAGAGTTTGTGAACGTATGTTCTCTCACAAACCACACACGGATCCACCAGAGTCATTGCATGCCTATTCTTTTCATAAACCACAACTAGACTCGTTGCATGTCTATTATTTTCACAAACCACATAAGGATCCACTAGAGTCATTGGATGCCAGTTCTTTTCATAAACCACAGTTAGAGTCATTTCATGTATGTCCTTTTCACAAACCACATATGGATCCAGCAGTGTCATTGAATGTGTGTTCTTTTCCTAAAACACATATGGATCCACCAGTTTCATTGCATGTGTGTTCTTTTCATGAACCACAACTAGATTCATTGCATGTCTGTTCTTTTCACAAACCACACGTGGATCCACTTGAGTAATTTCTTGTGTTCTTTTCATTAACCATAGCTAGAGTCATTGGATGTGTGTTCTTTTCACAAACCACATTTTGATCCACTAGTGTCTTTGAATGTGTGTTCTTTTCACAAACCACATATGGATCCACCAAAGACATTGCATGTCTATTCTTCTCACAAACCACATATGGATCCACCAGAGTCATTGCATGTATGTCTGTTCTTTTCATAAACCACATATGGATCCACCAGTGTCATTGCATGTGTGTTCTTTTCACAAACCACATAAGGATCCACCAGTGTCATTGGATGTGTGTTCTTTTCATAAACCAAATGAGCATGTGTGTTATTTTCACAAACCACATATGGATCCACTAGTGTGATTGAATGTGTGTTCTTTTCCTAAAACACATATGAATCCACCAGTGTCATTGCATGTGTGTTCTTTTCATAAACCACAGCTAGAGTAATTGCATGTATGTTCTTTTCACAAACCACTTATGGATCCACTAGAGTTAGTTCATGTGTTCTTTTCATTAACCACAACTAGAGTCCTTGGATGTGTGTTCTTTTCACAGACCACATATGGATCCACTAGTGTCATTGAATGTATGTTCTTTTCACAAACCACACATGGATCCACCAGAGTCATTGCATGTGTGTTCTTTTCATTAACGACACCTAGAGTCATTGCATGTCCGTTGTTTTGACAAACCACATATGGATCCACCATAGTCATTGCATGTCTGTTCTTTTCACAAACCACATATGGATCCACTAGAGTCATTGCATGTCTGTTCTTCTCACAAACCACATATGGATCCGCCCGAGTCATTGCATGTCTGTTCTTTTCACAAACCTCATATGGATCCACTAGAGCCATTGCATGTGTGTTCTTTCATTAACCACATATGGATCCACCAGAATCATTGCATGTGTGTTCTTTTCATTAACCATAGCTAGAGTCATTGCATGTCTATTCTTTTCACAAAACATAGCTAGAGTCATTGGATGTGTATTCTTTTCATGAACCACAACTAGAGTCAGTGAATATCTGTTCTTTTCATAAACCACATGAGCATGTGTGTTATTTTCATAGATCACATATGGATCCACCAGTGTCAGTGCATGTATGTTCTTTTCACAAACCACATATGGATCCACCTGTGTCATTGCAGGTGTGTTCTTTTCATGAACCACAACTAGAGTCTATGAGCGTCTGTTCTTTCACAAACCACACATGGATCCAGTAGAGTCATTGCATGCCTGTTCTTTTCATAAACCACAGCTAGAGTAATTGCATGTCTGTTTTTTTTCACAAACCACACATGGATCCACAAGAGTCATTGGATGCATGTTCTTTTCATGAACCATAGTTAGAGTCATTGCATGTCTGTCCTTTTCACAAACCACATATGGATCCACCGGTGTCATTGAACGTGTGTTCTTTTCCTAAAACACATATGGATCCACCATTGTCATTGCACGTGTGTTATTTTCATGAACCACAACTAGAGTCATTGCATATCTGTTCTTTTCACAAACCAAATATGGATCCACCAGTGTCATTGAATGTGTGTTCTTTTCCTAAAACACATATGGATAAACCAGTGTCATTGCATGTGTATTCTTTTCATGAACCACAACTAGAGTCATTGCATGTCTATTTTTTTCACAAACCACACATGGATCCACTAGAGTCATTTCATGTGTTCTTTTCATTAACCACGGCTAGAGTCATTGGATGTGTTATCTTTTCGCAAACCACTTATTGATCCACCAGTGTCTTTGAATGTGTGTTCTTTTCACAAACCACATATGGATCCACTAGAGTCATTGCATGTCTATTCTTCTCACAAACCACATATGGATCCACTAGAGTCATTGCATGGATATCTGTTCTTTTCACAAACCACATATGGATCCACCAGTGTCATTGCATGTGTGTTCTTTTCACAAACCACATAAGGATCCACCAGTGTCAGTGGATATGTGTTCTTTTCATAAACCACGTGAGCATGTGTGTTCTTTTCACAAACAACTTATGGATCCACTAGTGTCATTGAATGTGTGTTCTTTTCCTAAAACACATATGGATCCACCAGTGTCACTGCATGTGTGTTCTTTTCATGAACCACAACTAGAGTCATTGGATGTGTGTTATTTTCACAAACCACATAATGATCCACCAGTGTCTTTGAATGTGTGTTCTTCTCACAAACCACATATGGCTCCACCAGAGTCATTGCATGTCTATTCTTTTCACAAACCACATATGGATCCACTAGAGTCATTGCATGTGTGTTCTTTTCATGAACCACATATGGATCCACCAGAGTCATTGCATGTGTGTTCTTTTCATTAACCACACCTAGAGTCATTGCATGTCTGTTCTTTTCACAAACCATAGCTAGAGTCATTGGATGTGTATAGTTTTCATGAACCACAACTAGAGTCAGTCAATGTCTGTTCTTTTCATAAACCACATGAGCATGTGTGTTCTTTTCATAGACCACATATGGAAGCACCAGTGTCATTGCATGTGTGGTCTTTACACAAACCACATATGGATCCACTAGTGTCATTGCATGTGTGTTCTTTCATGAACCACAACTAGAGTTTGTGAACGTATGTTCTCTCACAAACCACACACGGATCCACCAGAGTCATTGCATGCCTATTCTTTTCATAATCACAGCTAGACTCGTTGCATGTCTATTCTTTTCACAAACCACATAAGGATCCACTAGAGTCATTGGATGCCTGATCTTTTCATAAACCACAGTTAGAGTCATTTCATGTATGTCCTTTTCACAAACCACATATGGATCCAGCAGTGTCATTGAATGTGTGTTCTTTTCCTAAAACACATATGGATCCACCAGTTTCATTGCATGTGTGTTCTTTTCATGAACCACAACTAGATTCATTGCATGTCTGTTCTTTTCACAAACCACACATGGATCCACTTGAGTAATTTCTTGTGTTCTTTTCATTAACCACAACTAGAGTCATTGGATGTGTGTTCTTTTCACAAACCACATTTTGATCCACTAGTGTCTTTGAATGTGTGTTCTTTTCACAAACCACATATGGATCCACCAAAGACATTGCATGTCTATTCTTCTCACAAACCACATATGGATCCACCAGAGTCATTGCATGTATATATGTTCTTTTCACAAACCACATATGTATCCACCATTGTCATTGCATGTGTGTTCTTTTTGCAAACTACATAAGGATCCACCAGTGTCATTAAATGTGTGTTCTTTTCATAAACCACATGAGCATATGTGTTCTTTTCACAAACCACATATGGATCCACTAGTGTCATTAAATGTTTGTTCTTTTCCTAAAACACATATGGATCCACAACTGTCACTACATGTGTGTTCTTTTCATGAACCACAGCTGGAGTCATTGCATGCCTGTTCTTTTCACAAACCACATATGGATCCACTATAGTCATTTCATGTGTTCTTTTCATTAACCACAACTAGAGTCATTGGATGTGTGTTCTTTTCACAAACCACATATGGATCCACCAGTGTCATTTAATGTGTGTTCTTTTCACAAATCACACATGGATCCACCAGAGTCATTGCATGTGTGTTCTTTTCATTAACTACAACTAGAGTCATTGCATGTGTGTTCTTTTCACAAACCACATATGGATCCACCAAAGTCATTGCATGTTTGTTCTTTCCACAAACCACACATGGATCCCCTAGAGTCATTGCATGTGTGTTCTTTTCACTAACCACATGAGCATGTCAGTTCTTCTCACAAACCACATATGGATCCAGCAGTGTCATTGCATGTATGTTCTTTTCACAAACCACATATGGATCCACCAGAGTCATTGCATGTGTGTTCTTTTCATGAACCACATATGGATCCACCAGAGTCATTGCATGTGTTTCTTTTCATTAACCACAGCTAGAGTCATTGCATGTTTGTTCTTTTCACAAACCACATATGGATCCACTAGAGTCATTTCATGTATGTTCTTTTCACAAACCACATAAGGATCCACTAGAGTCATTGCATGTCTGTTCTTTTCACAAACCATAGATGGATCCAGTAGAGTCATTACATGTGTGTTTTTTTCACAAACCATAGATGGATCCAGTAGAGTCATTGCATGTGTGTTCTTTTCATAAACCACATATGGATCCACTAGAGTCATTGCATGTCTGTTTTTTCATAAACCACAGCTAGAGTCATTGCATGTCTGTTCTTTTCATAAACCACAACTAGAGTCATTGATTGTCTGTTCTTTTCATAAACCACATGGATCCACCAGTGTCATTGCATGTGTGTTCTTTTAATAAACCACAACTAGAGTCATTGGATGTTTGTTCTTTTCATAAACCACATGAGCATGTGTTTGTTCTTTTCACAAACCACATATGGATCCACTAGTGTCATTGCATGTGTGTTCTTTTCATGAACCACAACTAGAGTCAGTGAATGTCTGTTCTTTTAACAAACCACGCGTGGATCCACCAGAGTATTTTGCATGTGTGTTATTTTCATAAAACACATGGATCCACCAGTGTCATTGAAATGTGTGTTCTTTTCATAAACCACATGGATCCTAACTTTAGGAGAGCCCTAACCTTAGCCCCCAATGGTGGAGGCCGTTAGACCGAGTCTTCTAGAAGGCACGCCCTAACACAGTTGATCTGCATGACGATTGCTACATACCGTTTGATCGGGGTGCTTGGACGATTGGGATGGTTCTTTGTAGGAGCGATCCACGAGTAGGCTATTCTGCGACATGATTGGCCATGCTTACTATCCGCTTGCTCTAGACAAACTAGCAACACCATGTGCTCCCCTTTTGCGAGTGTCACGAGTTCCATGGGCCATATGCCAGTGTCACGTCCCCTTTACTTCTCTTCCTCCCCATACTTGTCTTCCTTCCCCTCGAAGCCACTTTCCCCACTTCTCTCCTATCCCGCCGTATCCGCAAGCCGACGGTGCCTCCAGCCCAGTTCCCCACCCCCCTCTCACCATGGGTTCAAGGGGAGACGGTGAGGAAATGCGTTGTGACGACAGGGACGGTGATTTTGATACGAGTCATCTCATCTCTATCATCTGTGGCCAATTATCTATTTTGAGCCAGATCTACTCTGTTTACTAATACACGTATTATGTGTTAGGCCAACCAGATGTTGTACGACTCGGACTATCACGGTTTAGCGGAGGAAGACAGTCCTCCGCTATGTAAACATGGATATGTGCCCGCTAAATTTGTAGCATTCGAAGGATGAAACGCAGGCATGAGGTTTTTACAGTGTCAAGGACATCATGCAATGATGCAAGGCAAAAGTTGAGGTGTTGACAAATGGGTAGATCCAGAGTGGGCCAAATCGATGCAGAAAACGCTGGACAAACTATGGGATATGACTGTTGAGTTGAAAGAATCCATAGTCAGCTCACTTCTTGACAGTGTTGAGTGAACCTATTTAACCAAGTTGACACAACCAAGCTTAACCGAGATCTCAGGAGGGTGCAAGACAAGGTTAGAAAAGTTGAGAAGGAGAGGGACGTGGTGTTGGCCCTGAAGGCTAAAGCAGAGCAAGAACTGACTCAAGCAAGGAATGAACTTCACCAGGCCAAGGTCCTATAGTTCATAACTACAAGTATTGACAAGTACATGTGGATAAATGCAGAGAAACAATTGAAACTATACACGGAAGATGCTAAAAGGAAGGAGCAGACGATTCGATCCTTGCTCTCGCAGGAAGATGCACATCGGGCTAAGATTAGGAAGATCAAGGAGATGTGTGATAACTAGTTCTATTTAGCATAAGCTCCGTACTTTTTAAGTTGTAATAGTAGTACTTGTTGACCTAGCGGTCTGAACTAGTGGTCTCGGAGTCCTGGGAGAAAAAATTGGTCGCCCGTTAATCTGTCTTAACTCTGCATTAGTTCCTTTTGTCTGATGATGGTGGTACTCTGACATTGGTGGTTTGTTTAAACGTAATCTACGCGAATTGTGCCGCATGCAAATGGCATAACTACAATTTATAAAGTGGAAGCACATACACCCTGTTACTGGAGATCTGGGAGCTTCGCCAGATGCAGGGGATGCAGGAGCAGGGAGGCGGTGAGATAGACGGGCTCAAGATTAGGCCAAGAAGTGGTATCGATTTCCTCATCATCTGGGAATTATCGGTTTTCATTGTTGTTTATGTTTCCATGCCATTATGTAGCAGTTGAAACAAGTTGTTGTTTCATGTAGTGTAGTAGCTTAAATAATTTATTTCTCTGCCACTTACATTCCATCGAATTTGGAGACCTCCTGCCCCTCGGCAATCGTGGAACCGGTGCTGCGTGTTTTCAGATAGTAGTGGCACAATCACAATTTCGGATTCAACTACCGACTTGGGCGTTTCCAAACCCTAAGTCGCGGTACATTTTACTCCAAGAACATGGGTAGATTGTTTCGCCCGACAAGTTCCACACATAGAGCTCTAGAATTTAACCGAATTACATATATAGGTTCAAGTTCAACACATTATTATGCATCTTCATTGCTAGTAGCCTTCTTCCCCCGCCTGGGTGCCAAGCCTTCACGTCCACTGGCTTCTTCATTTCCTACCTTCTTCCTCTTCCTCGGTGCCAATTTTCTTAGCTTCACGTACTCTGCATCGCCGGGACAGTCAGCACCAGAATCGTGTCCAGCATCATCTTTCCACTCGTTTTTATTTTCTTCCGACACCAAAATGACTAACCCGGCAGTCAGGTTTCTAACCTTGCGGCGCTTCGTGTCAAAGAAACAGGACTATTGCATAACTTCCTAATATCTATAGAGTAAATAAAAAAATTACAATTTAGCACAAACATGCAAACCCCAAGAGACTTTTGCTTACCAGGAGCTAATTAGGTTCAAGCGACCACCCTGTCCAAGAATAGAAGGGCGACTCTCAGTTGTAGTAGCTTCCACATCCTGTACATCACAATTCAGCTCAAACATGCAAGCCGAAGCATACCTTTTCATCAACCCAATTAGTTGATTGTCACACGTTAGAGGAACCATGATGCCTCATTCATCAATTAAGCTGAACTTTGTAGTCCGCTTCGGCCATATTTTATCATGATTACGCAGAGTACCAACCATACTAGGGATAGTGCAGATCTGTGCAGGCGCTTCTTCCATCGTGATACAATGGTGTCCATACCACTTGCCCTTCACCCTTGCTAATTTAGAGTCGTAGCTGAAGAAGGCTACCATAACCAGGTAAGGGTGGTCCACGGAGATCCCACTTGACAGAAAACTGTGGACAAAATGTTGGGGGGGATACCCCCGGGTAGGGTCACGCCGGGGTATAAAGGCCGAGTTAGCCGAGGTACGGCAAGGCCAAAGCAAATGCTGGCCGAGTCGCCTCAAGGCTGGCCGACTTACGGAGTAACCCGGACCGTACGATGTCCACGAAACTGAGTCCCAGCCGATGTATGTCGTATGCCGGCAGGATTTATGTAACTTGTATGTAGGTACCCGCGTGGCCGGATTAACCAGGCACGATCCGGGTTATATCAGGCTTGCAGGAGAAGGAAGGTATCTCGCTGGGCAAAATGTGGTCACTGTACGCTAGAGCATGAGCGAAGCGGACAGAGAGAAGGACCACCGAGGCGTGGCCGACAAGGGTGACGCGCCCTGTGTCGAATGACGCTGGCGCCGCAGAGGCTTACGTAGCCTCTGCATGGCTTACGATGGCGAAAAGTGATCCAGTCGGTTTGCTATTTTGGGAAGAGGCATATTCCCAGGAATATGCCTCCACGTATGCCCTAATTGGAGACCTAGCCTCCCCTTTATAAGGAGCGCTAGGGCCTCTGTAGAAAGGGGTTGGTTGGCATTTGAGTAGTGAGTTCCTTGGAGATAGGTGGTGGTGAGAGTAAGAGAGTTCCTTCTTCCTCCTCTCCCCCAATACAGCTCAAGGAGCACTTGTAAACTCATCTAGCTTGGAGAATACAAAGCATTTGTGTGTGGAATCACCACACTATCCCTCCCTGGATTCCTCTAGCGCATATTGGCCCCACCTTTAGCCTATCCATGGCATCTGCCGTGACACCACCACAAAAGTTGGCGCCCACCCTAGGGCTGGCGGCGCTAGCAGGAGTGAAGATCCGGACGGGAAACCTCATCGGAAACGGCGAGCGCATCGTCTCTGGGCTCGTTCAGTGCTTTGGAGCGCTGGACTTCGTCAGTGACAATGCTGGCTGCTTCGGCAAACGACCTCTTCCGCGCAACGGCCTCTTTGTCAAGCTTGGCGCTCACAAGATCTATGTCGCAATCGATGTGTCGTGCGTTCACCCGCAACACGTCGTCGAGGGAGGCGAGCCACCCCTTAGCACGGCTCACGGGGCGCGTACCACTCGCTCCCCTGATCATGCCGAGGTGATGATGACGGCGCCTGGCGCTGGCACAAGCAATGATCCGGCACCAGATCCGGAGGTAACACCCAAGGCACCAAGGAAAAGTAGAGGTCCTCCACTAGAGAGGCTAGAGAACGTACTACAGCAGGCGATAGATAGCCTAGAGAGCCCCATAGCACCTGCGGTAGATCCGGCTCGGGCACAGGCCGAATTAGAAGAAACTAGGCAAAAAATACTAGAAGGTGCGAAAAAGATAACCGTGGCTCAGCAGTCGTTGAACATGACGCTGTGTGAGTACGCAAGAGCAAACAAGTTAGATGCTGTAAAAGTAAAGGGGAGAAACCTCATTAGTGAAATGAACAAAGAGGGTGATACTAGAGTTGAGGAGTCAGAGAACATTTTGTCCGTGGGGCTGCCGAAGTACAGTACCCCAGCAAAGAACCTCAGAGCAGCGGATGCAGCTGCATCCGAGTTAGAGGGTTTGACGGGTGAAGCCCGGCAAAGACAGCAGGAGAGGGTCAATGAGTTAGTTCGGATCGCTAACAGACAAAATGAAGAGTTGCTCAGGGCTAACCCGGCAAGGGTTGTGGCTTCCAAAGTCGTTTATTCAGCGGTAGGTAACCCGGAGAAATCTGCTGGAGCCGCATCGTCCCCTCATGGTGGCCCAAGAAGAGAGGAAGTGGTAACCTCGGCGAGGAGAAACAAACAAATAGTCCTCTACGACCCGTCAAGGGAAGGGAAAGGAAAAGCAGTGCAGGGAAACGAGGATCAACGAAGTGTCAGCCGAGGTGAAGCTGGCCGAGGTAACCGCAACCAAGGCAATGTCGGTCAGGGAAACGATGTAAACAGCAATGCCAGACAGCGCAACTCGGCGGGTGCAGGGCAACCGCAGCAGCGGAATATACCACGGCAAGAGTGAAGTGCCGGCCAAGGTATGCAACAGAGATGCGCTCCACAAGAGCAAGATAGATACAATGATGGTGATTCGGAAATGGTGAACGTAGGATACCCTAGGCCGGACTATCACATGATAGGGTCAAGGTTGGGAAGCAGGAACTTGATGCCTGACGACGCTAGGTTAAAACTGGATCGACTCTATAGGTCAGAGCAGATTGAGGGGCAAGGTCCTCCGGGTCCAGCATGCTTTGGGCCCCGGATCATGAAAGAGCCTCCAGTACCTAACTTCCTGTTACCCAGAGGCACGAAAACATATGACGGCAACACAAAGCTAGAGGATTGGTTGATCAACTATGCGACGGCGGTGAAAATTGCTATGGGCAACTTGAGATGGGCTGTGAGATAGGTGCCTTAGATTCTAGAGGGGCTAGCGAGGGTATGGTTAAACAATTTACCACCCGGAAGTATCAACTATTGGATTGATTTTGAGGAAATGTTTGTCAGTAACTTCTCGAGCACGTATCAGAGGCCGAATTGGCCACAGACCTTAGCAATGTGCAAACAGAGACCAAATGAAACAGACAGGGAGTTCTTGACCCGCTGGTGCACTGTGAGAAACTCATGTGAGGGCGTGATTGAGTCATAGGCAATAGCTTGGTTTCATTAAGGGTGTAGATATGCAAGCATGCTGTGCCAAACGTTACAAAGGGATATGCCAACTACACTGGCAAAGACGATCCGGATTGCTGATTCATATGTCTTGGGTGATCCGACTCAACCTAGGCTTATGTCGAACGAGTCAAATGAGGAGTACTACCAGCGAGATGGAGCCGGATAACCCCGGCGGAATGATTACCGGGGTAAGAGTAGACCGGATTACAGGTACAGTTCGCAACAAGTTGTTGTTGTAAATCAAGATCAACCCGGAGCAGGGAGTAATCAGCGTCAGAAAACTGGAGGGAAACAATGGCCTCCAAGAAATGATGGCAAGAAAACTTGGACGCCAGAGAAGAAGAAACAGTAGCAAGAAAAGAAAGATCGGCCGAGGTATACGTATGAGGCAATGCTGGATCAGCCATGCAAATTTCACACGCCAAATCTGAGTAACCCGGCGGGTCACACGACTCGGCAATGCGAGTGGATGAGGAATATTGAACAAAGTGGTTCGAGGAATGCTCAGGCACCTCGGAACGATCAACCTCGGCAGGAGTTACCCCGGCAAAAATTGCTCTCCGGAGCGAACACGCAACAGTTAATGTTGCCACCACCTCCGCCGAGGTATGAAAACCATGAGAGAAGGGATGCAGTACATCAGGTGGAAAATCAGCATCAGTCAGATCAAAGATACCCCAGAAATGAGGGGAGAAATGAATACAGAGAACATCACCAGAGTTATTGCGTGTTCACCACGGAAGAAACGGATAGAAAGAGCTTGCAACACCGACATATGGAAGTGAATGCGGTTATGCCGGCAGTGACGAGGTATATGCCTTGGTCAGATCAGGAAATTACCTGGAGTAACAAGGATCATCCCAAGCTTATGCCGAGCCCTGGTTCGTATGCGCTGGTGCTGGACCCAACGTTCATCGGGCCAAATATCAATGTAAGATTTTCTAAGGTGCTGATTGACAATGGCAGCAGTATTAATATTATGTACGTGGATACAATGCGCATGTTGGGTATCTCGGACAACATGCTCCAGGCCACGAGAACAACTTTCCATGGTATTGTGCCAAGCATTTCCTGTGAACCCATTGGCAAGGTACGGGTAGACGTGTTATTTGGCACGAGAGATAACTGCTGAACTGAAAATTTGGAGTTTGACGTGGTGAACCTGGAAAGCGCATATCACGCATTACTCGGCAGGCCAACCCTGAACAAATTCATGGCAAGTTGTCACATGAGTTACCTGAAGATGAAGTTGCCTGAGCCAAATGGAATAATTACCATAGGAGGAGATTTCCGACGTTCCATTGAGTGTGCGTCAACCGGGTCTAACCTAGCCGAGTCACTCGTGATCGCACAAGAAAAGAGAAAGATCCAGGAAGTAGCGGCATTGGCTCAATCCGCAGAGCAGTATATGCCGGCGCTGAGTAACCCGCATGGAAGTGTCTCGTTTCAAGCAACAAAGGATACAAAGGAAGTGCCTGTTGATGATCTATTCCCAGCGTGCACCGTAACAATTAGTGCCGGGTTAACTGACAAATCGGAAAGCGAGCTCGTCAACTTCCTCCGTGAGAATCGGGATATCTTTGCTTGGTCCACACAGGACTTGCAAGGTGTTCTGAGGGAGTTGGTCGAGCACTCTTTGAATGTGAGACCCGGAGCAAAGCCGGTGAAGCAACCTCTCCGCTGCTTTGCCGAAGATAGGAGAAAAGTCATTGGGGATGAGATAGCTCGGCTCCTCGCAGCCGGGCTTATCATGGAAGTGCTTTATCCGGATTGGCTATCTAATCCGGTGCTTGTGGAAAAGAAGAAAGATGATCCGAATGTGGCAGTGGTTTGGCGTATGTGCATAGATTACACGAACCTGAATAAGGCGTGTCGAAAAGATCCATTTCCACTGCCAAGGATAGATCATGTCATAGATTCTACTGCTGGGTGTGAACTGTTGTCATTCATAGATGCATACTCTGGTTTCCACCAGATACCTCTGAACCCTAGTGATCAAATAAAGACTGCGTTTATCACGCTGTATGGGGCTTATTGCTATCGTACCATGCCTTTTGGTTTACGTAATGCAGGGGTAACATACCAAAGATGTATGCAAAAATGTTTGCATGATCAAATTGGTGGAAATGTGGAAGCATATATGGATGATGTGGTTATAAAAACCAAGGAAAGCAAAACTCTCCTTGACGATATCGGGCAAACATTCGCGAACCTAAGGAGATTCCGGATGAAGCTTAACCCGGGGAAGTGTACCTTTGGTGTCCCGGCTGGAAAACTACTCGGATTTCTTGTCTCCAGCCAAGGTATCGAGGTTAACCCAACGAAAATCCGAGCCATAGAATGAATGGAATTGTCGAAGTGTCTTAATGATGTCCAGAAGTTCACTGGTTGCCTGGCATCCTTAAGTCGGATTATATGTCAGTTGGGAGAGAAGGCATTACCTCTCTATCAACTAATGAAAAAGTCAGACAAATTCGTATGGACGCCGCAGGCCAATGAAGCCTTCATTCAACTAAAGAAAATGTTAGCCATTGCACCAGTATTAGCCTCTCCACTATCAAAAGATTCAATGTTGCTGTACGTAGCCGCAACCAACCGAGTTGTAAGTGCAATAATAGTGGTAGAGCGCAACAAAGAGGGTAAGTCGGTGCAGAGGCCAGTCTATTACCTGAGCGAAGTATTATCAGCATCAAAGCAGAACTATCCTCACTATCAGAAAATGGCATATGGTGTATATATGGCAGCAAAGAAGCTGAAGCACTATTTTGAAAAACACCCCATTAAAGTGATATGTGAAGCCCCATATCTGAGATAATGAGCAATAAGGATGCAAGCGGTCGGATCACGAAATGGGCAATTGAACTAGCCCCTTATGCTCCACAATTCGACGGGAGAGATGCGATCAAGTCTCAGGCTGTGGCCGACTTTTTCGTGGATTGGGCCGAGATGCAATATGAGCCACCATTGCCAGATCCGAATTAATGGAGAATGCATTTTGATGGATCAAAAACGAAAACCGGGTTAGGCGCTAGAGTTGTGCTTACCTCGCCCAAAAAGGACCAGCTGAAGTATGTGCTGGAGATCCATTTCGCAACATCAAACAATGTTGCAGAATATGAAGCACTTGTACACAGGCTCAAAGTGACAAAAGAAATTGGAATACGTCGGATCCAATGCTTTGGTGACTCAGATTTGGTAGTTCAGCAAGTCTTGGGGCAATGGGATGCTTTGGATGCAAACATGGCATTGTACAGATTTCATGTGCAAAATATATCAGGGTATTTTGAGGGATGCGAGTTCCATCATGTACCCCGGTTGGAAAAGGAGGCTGCCGATGTATTGCCGAAGCTCGGATCAACCCGACAAGCAATTCCACCGGGTATAGCACTAGAACACCTCAGAAAACCATCTATCAGGCCGTCCCAGAAACCGACTCAATCTATATCCCGGAAAATCCGGAGTCGAAAGCCGTGCCCATGAACATTGATGTGAAAAGTGGGTCAGGAGACCCGGGGACTGCTTCGGCAAACCCAGGGACTACTTCACAAAACCCGGAGAATGCACAGCCTGACCCGGCAGAAGTTATGCCCGTAGATCGAACGGAAGTGGACGAGGATGTGTTTCTAGTGCGATCCATACCAGCTTGGGCACTGCCCATATTCCAGTTCCTGAAGGATGGATCCTTGCCCGATGAAGAAGTGCTTTCAAGGCAAGTTCAGAGGTGCGCAAAGGCATACACGATTATCAATGCCGAGTTATACAAGAGGAGTGTCACGAATGTCCTACAACGGTGTGTCGACCCGGAAGAGGGGCTTGACATCCTCAGAGATATACATCAAGGAGAATGTGGGCATCACGCCTCATCCAGAGCATTAGTGGCAAAAGCTTTCCGGCATGGGTTCTACTAGCCAAGTGCCTTGGAACAAGCAGAAGATCTAGTAAGAAAATGCAATGGCTACCAAAGGTATGCTACCAAGACACACATGCCAATGTCGGAGCTCAAGACCATACCAATTACCTGGCCATTTGCCGTATGGTGTCTGGATATGGTTGGCCCGTTTAAACCAGCGAGATGAAACATGACTCATATCTTGGTTATGGTTGACAAGTTTACAAAGTGGATTGAAGTAAAGCCAATAAGAAAATGTGATGGAGCTACAACCGTGACATTCCTCAAAGATATCATCTTGAGATATGGCTATCCTCACAGTATCATAACAGATAATGGCACCAATTTTGCTGAAGGATCATTTGCACGATTTTGCCGAGATAAAAAGATCCGGCTAGACGTTGCCTAGGTAGCCCACCCCGCATCGAACGTACAAGTGGAAAGATCCAACGGATTAGTGTTATCCAGGATAAAACCCCGGCTCATTGAGCCGCTGCAAAGATCAGCGGGGTGCTAGATAGAAGAACTACCAGCAGTATTATGGAATTTAAGAACAACTCCGAATCGATCAACAGGCTATACGCCATTCTTTCTAGTATATGGGGCAGAAGCTGTATTACCAGCCGACATAGAGCATGATTCGCCTAGGGTCACCCAATACACAGAAGCCGAAGTGCGAGAAGCCCGGAAAAATGATGTTGATCTGCTGGAAGAAGCGAGAGAATTGGCATTCTCTAGATCCGCCATATATCAGCAAAACCTCCGACACTATCATAGCCGGAAGGTAAACCCCTGAGTTTTCCGGGAAGGTGATCTGGTACTCCGGCTGGTACAACAAACTGCTGGCATGCATAAGTTATCCCCCCATGGGAAGGGTCATTCATTGTGAGCAAATCATTTCACAATGACTCTTATTATCTCATCGATGCAAAACCACAGGAGAAGAACAAGGCGGACAGGTCCGGTGAGGAATCTAAGCGTCCATGGAATGTAGCTCTACTTCGTCCGTTCTACACTTAACAAAGAAGTGTGTGTATCTGAGTCTCTCATATGTTGGTATGTATGCCGGCAATGAGTTTATCAATGAAATCATGGCACCTCGAGCAGTAACTCGGGGACTGCCTTAGTGATATTTATTGTCTTCTTTATTTGTCATTTTTATGTCGGCTGGCTTAAGTTGCTTCTACCTAAGCCGGATTAGTAGTGTGTGAGCACCAGAAACTCAACTCTTGGACTTGCTGCTGCCCAACAAGATTTGGCTTCATGGCAAGCAAGAGAACAAGTTTGGAATTACGTAGAACACGAAAGACGGCTAAGGAAAAGAACTTAATCGAGCCGACATTTGTTATTCAGACTAACCCTATGTTTACTTTATGTTTATTACGATGGATTACTTTGAGCTAAGCCTAAAGTTTCCAAGTATTGTTAAGTCAATTTTTGAAACTCGGACTCGTAACTCACAAAACCGAATCAAGGTAGACATGAGCCGAGCTAGGAAATTGGAGAAACAAGAAAATCAAACTCGGGGACTACGCCCAAGTTAATCCGGCACGAGCAACTTAGTAGCAAAATATAATTTGTGTGCTTAATACATCTGCACCCGGCATACCGGGGATCTGATAAATTTCAAAGTGTTTTTTCATGCTCAAGGAGCAGCAGCAGGTGGAACTCCGGCTTCAGCCTCATCATCGTCTTCATTCTCTTCAACATCTGAAGCTTCGTCCTCTTCCTCATCTCCCGAACCATCTTCGACGTATTCCTCGTCAACAGCACCGAGAAAGCTTGGTCCCTCGATCCACTGATGGATAGGGGCAAACTGAATGAGGTTATGGGCGCAAGCCTTGCGCCGAGCTATCCAATCCGGATCATTTGACCACCTTAATCCGGTGCGCAAGCGCTCGAGAAGATCCATATTTATTTTCTCATACCATGTGAGCATGAAATGGAGAACAGTTCCAGCTCCGGCACGGGCGGCAGATTCCCTCTAGAGGTCAAGCTGGGTCTCGCACTCCATTAACTTGGTAATTAGAGCAGTGGTCCCTTCCGGAGTATCTTCACCAGGCCAAAGGGCATTGAAGATCCGGACGGCTAAGTCTAGGATATCCGAAACATAGTTTTTTATAATCTCAAGGCGAGAGGATAGGCTGACCAACAAGTCCTCCATGTCAAAGGGAATGGTTTCAGATCCAGGACCAGTTGGAGTACCCCTCTTCTAGCGGAACTTGGCAACGGCAGTAGCTGTAATGGCATTACCCTCTGGGAATTTGCCTGATAACAAGACAAGTGAAATGAGTAAAAGAGGTTGACCCGGTGAAATTCATGTCGGCTGAAGGAAAAGAACTTATGAGAGATATGACTGTGGATCCGGATCAGCTCGTTGGTGCAATCAGCACGCCTCTTCCGGAGTATCTCAAGTTCAGCGTTTGCCGACTCAAGCTTGATGTCAGCCTCCTTCAGTAGCTCTTGGTCTTTTGCGAGTTGAAGCTTGAGGCATTCTTGCTCCTCGGAGAAATCTTGGCCAGCCTTGTCCATCTCAACCTTATGGAGCTCCTTAAGTTTTTCCATCTCGGCCTTGAGCTTGGCAATTTCATTGTCTTTGGCTCGGAGTTGGGCGAGCTCATCATCCTTCTTCTTAAGTTCGGCCTGGTGTTGCCCTGCTTGTTCGAGAAAATGCAGCATCATATCAGGCACGGGCACACTATCTTCAAGGGATGTTGAAATAGTTTGTTGACCCGGCAAAGCCGAGGTATGAATATATGCCGAGCTCAAGAGAAAGGAGAGAGGGCACCGAAATTGAGGAATCAAAACGAGTTACCTTTTATCTCGGCTAAGTTTTTTCTCATGATTTTGTTTTTGGCATCCACTTCGGCTGCACAAATTCGAATGAGAGATTAGTTCGGTGATAAAAGACTCAAAAAGATAGAAAAAAGTCAAAGTGAAAACTTACCCCTTTTCTCGAACTCAGCGAGAAGTGTAGAATGCTTCGAGCGCAGCGCCTTGTGTCCAAGAGGCGCTGGAACTCAGCACTCCGAGGATTGTTGGTGACCTGAGAAAAGCAAAGTTGACTTAATTATGTGCATATTCGAAGTGTACAAAATCCGGGCCAAGTGGAACTTAACCCGGCTCTAGGTGTGTGCATATTCGAAGTGTACAAAATCCGGGCCAAGTGGAACTTAACCCGGCTCTAGGTGTGTGCATATTCGAATTGTACAAGATCCAGGCCAAGTGGAACTTAACCCGACTCTAGGTGTGTGCATATTCGAAGTGTACAAAATCCGGGCCAAGTGGAACTTAACCCGGCTCTAGGTGTGTGCATATTCGAAGTGTACAAAATCCGGGCCAAGTGGAACCTAACCCGGCTCTAGGTGTGTGCATATTCGAAGTGTACAAGATCCGGTCCAAGTGGAACTTAACCCGGCTCTAGGTGTGTGCATATGCGAAGTGTACAAGATCCAGGCCAAGTGGAACTTAACCCGGCTCTAGGTGTGTGCATATTCGAAGTTACTAAGGAGCTACGCTAGTTCTCTAAGGAGCATCCGGCCGAGTAACAAGTTACTCCCCCAGAGGCTCAAGGACTAATGGATATATCTCTAAGCACTTGTACATGTTAAAGAAAAGACGATGTAGCGTACCTCCATCATTTGGCCGGCAAGGTTGATAGCCTTGGCTGCTGTGTTCATTTGTGCGGCAAACTCGGCAGGCCCAAATTTCTCCGGGAGATCGTCGTTGTTGACGAACTACGCCTTGTTCTAGTTATTGACAAACTGAATTAGGGCGGAGGATATCGCTCTCCGCTAAACATATGGGGTGCAATCAAACCCTTGGCATGGGCCTCCCTCCTTTCGACTTGGGCAGAAGCAGGGCTAGTGTGCAATGCAAGTTGCGTGTCAGCTGATCCGGAGGGGGCATCTTTCTTCGGTGGAGTTTTCTTCGGAAGCATGGACGCGAGCGTGCGCTGTCCAGCCTCGATGGATGCTGCCCTGGCAGCGTCAGAAGTTTTCTTGGCGTTAGGCTGCTGCTGAGAGGTTGAGGTTTGAGCTGCGGATTTTCTCTTGGGTGTAGCCTTGGTGCTAACTGGGCCTTCTCGCCGAGTCTTGGAAGACTCGGATGAGGCAGAAGGAATTGGTGCTGCTGGTGGTACTTGTGGCACTGCTGTTGGTGCTAGCGCTGGTACTGGTGCTGGTGCTGGTTTTGGCGGGGGTGCTGTGGGTACCTCGGAGGTGGCAGGATGCGGCTGAGCCGAAGAGGAGCTAGGAGCATCCGCTGCCTCGGCAGAGCCACTTCCCTCTGCTCCAAGGTTGCCCTCCTCTGGACGAGGTGAGCTAGAACCCGGAGGAGCCGCTGAACCCTCCTGAATGGGGCTCAGCGGGCGTGTATCGTCGTCATGAGGGGGAGATGGGGTATGCTAGAGAGGCGAAGCGATGCTGGATCCGCTCTAGGAACCTCCACCGCAGCCCTGCCGAATCAAACGATGAATAATAAATTATGACAAAGAAAAAGCATAAGAATAGCAAAGCACGAAGCAGAGAATTGGACAAAGGAAGAAATGACTTACTCGTCAGAAGTCAAAGGCTCGTTGGGCTTTCAAACTCTCTGGACTATGGCCTTTGCCGGAGGCTTGGTGGCAGTCTTATCTACGGACTTCTTCCTCCTCGTGGTCGGTTTAGAAAGTCCGTAGGAAGCAGCAGATGCGGCCGCCCGTTTCTTTGACGCGGCTGGGACCGGCTCACCCGTGGCAAGAGGAGGATCTTCATGGATCTGCCCAGTCGGGTTAGCTGAAGTCGTAAAGGCATAAGAAAGGGGTATAGCGTCAAATGCTTCCATCACCTCAACGTCGGAATCATATTCATCGTTAGGCCAATCTCTTAAGGAAGAGAAGTTACCAGTGGGTCGGCATCAGGGAATGGCAGGAACATCTCCTGATCCGGCTCCTCCTCATCCGAGACAAGACGATCCTTCGCCCATTTGAGCGAAGGCTCGGTGCCATCTTCGAGGGTTTGTTGAAGAAACAGCTAAGAAGGAAATACAAAAGGATCAGATAAACAACATACTCCGACATAGAATATAACTCGGAAAAAGATTGAATCATGAGATTTACCATAGGAGGAGGCTTGTCCCGGCAGAAATGTTCTATCCCCCACTCCCAATCAGCGGAGAAGTTTTTGTCGGTCGTGAAAAGGGCCTTGACCCAGCGGAATATCTCGGTGTTGTTCAGTTCAAAGGAAGAGGTCTGGTTAGGGTCAAGGCGCCAGCTCATGTGGAAAAGCTTGTGTGTGCACTTCTGGAGAGGGGAGATCTGGCTGCGGACTAAAGTGATCATTGCATCCTCGTTGCGCAGCCCCACATCCTTCAGCTCCTGAAATCGTTTGTTGACTTGATTCGCCAAGATAGTGGGTTTCTTGGAAACCCGGTCCCACATATACGGATTAGGAGGACCCGGAGCATAGGGGCGCATCCGGATTAGATCTTCATTCGTGCCATTTCTGACATAGAAGAAAGTTCGGGCCCAGCCCTTGCAGGAATCAAGCCCCGGGGAAAGACGGATTGTTTCCGGGGAGAAATAGAGGCAGCACCGAACTAAGTCAGATGTTTGTCCTCCGGGTCAAGCTGCTTATTCGGAATCACGTTCCTTCGTAGACCGAAGAACCGGATCCAGAGCTCTTTGGTAGGCCACAAACCGACATACCCTTCTATGGTGGAGGCGAATGAAGAGAGGGACGTAATGGCGTTCGCCAGAAGATGGTGGGGTTGAAGTTCATAGATGTTGAGGAAGTCATGAAAGAAATCGCTGACGGGGAGGCCGAAGCCGCGCTAGAAATGGGAGAGGAACACGACGAACTCACCCGGATTGGTTGAGGGAGCGAGCTCCTCGGCGGCGAGGCGGGCAATCACGCCCTCAGGGATGCGCCGGGTGCGGTAGAGCTAGTCCAGGTCGTCCTGACACACCCAGGAACCGGCCAAGGCAATGTGCTCCGCGTTCTCCCCCCTCCTCCATCTTCGCTTCAGCGACAACGAGCTCTTCTTCAGTCATGTCTAGATCGCTGTCCTCACCGGCCCTATCGGAGGAGGGGGCAGAGCCTTGGACTGGAGTGGACCCATGGTGGTGGAGCTGTGTAGGAATGACAGCGATGCAGCTTGAAAAGCGCAGTCTTGGCGGCAGCTGCTGCTAAGCGGCTTGGCGCTTGTCGCTAGGAAGAAGAAGAAGAGGCGGAAGGCGCGAGAAGGGAAAAAGACCAAGGGCGCCCTCCCTATTTAACCACGCACGGGGTAGTGGTATCGTCTTGATCTTGGCGAGGCCACACGGTGTGGCCATGTGTCTGTCAGGTCAGCCAATCACAGGCAAGCCACAGGAAGGGCCACAGGGCACGGGGGATCCCACGATGCGACGTGGTGATACAGTTAACGAGGAGACAGACACGACGTGATGTATGCAACAGTAACACCTGACATTAAGTGCAGTAACTGGCGCAGGCCCTTGAAATGAGGCAAGATAATGATTACCCTCCACGTGGGGAAGCGTACGAGAGAAGGAAGGATAACCCGGATAACTAAAGGGTGACCCGGCCAGCGAGCGAAAACTCAGAATGTGCCAAGGGAAAGTTAGCCCATGAAATGCGGACTATGAAGTAACTCGGGGACTAATGTTGGGGGGATACCCTCGGGTAGGGTCACGTCGGGGTATAAAGGCCGAGTTAGCCGAGGTACGGCAAGGCCAAAGCAAATGCTGGCTAAGTCGCCTCAAGGCTGGCCGACTTACGGAGTAACCCGGACCGGAGGATGTCCACCTAACTTAGTCCTGACCGACGTATGTCGTATGCCGGCAGGATTTATGTAACTTGTATGCAGGTACCCGCATGGACGGATTAACCAGGCACGATCTGGGTTATATCAGGCTTGCAGGAGAAGGAAGGTATCTCGCTGGGCAAAAGGTGGTCACTGTATGCTGGAGCATGAGCGAAGCGGACAAAAGAGAAGGACCACCAAGACCTGGCTGACAAGGGTGACGCGCCTTGTGTCAGATGACGCTGGCGCCGCAGAGGCTTACGTAGCCTCTGCATGGATTACAATGGCGAAAAGTGATCCGGTCGATTTGCTATTTTGGGAAGAGGCATATTCCCAGGAATATGCCTCCACGTATGCCCTAATTGGAGACCTAGCCTCCCCTTTATAAGGAGCGCTAGGACCTCTGTAGAAAGGGGTTGGTTGGCATTTGAGTAGTGAGTTCCTTGGAGATAGGTGGTGGTGAGAGTAAGAGAGTTCCTTCTTCCTCCTCTCCCCAATACAACTCAAGGAGCACTTGTAAACTCATCTAGCTTCCAGAATACAAAGCATCTGTGTGTGGAATCACCACATTATCCCTCCCTTGATTCCTCTAGTGCATATTGGCCCCACCTTTAGCCTATCCATGGCATCTGCCGTGACACCACCATGACACAAAATATGTTTGTCAGCGTTGGGCTAACAAACAATTTAAGTTCAGTAGCCAGCTAGCAGTTATAGTTAGTGCAAATAGCAAAAAGAAGGGTAGCTCAGCTCGTCAGCAGCGGAGGCAGGCTAGATCTAGAGCCTCGCAACAGCGGCTATGACATGCACCATTGGAGTTTGGGATCAGCGAATGGGCGCAGCAACTTGGCGCCCGAAGTCAAATGTCCGAAGGGATCGTTCTACCTAGAGGGTGGATTTCGACACCGTCGGTGCTAGGGGAAAGGAGGGAATGTATTTGTGAAATTGGTTAACGCATCCAAGCCACTTAGTTCCTTGATTTGCCTAAGAGGTTATCGTGTTGGCGCTCGCGTCACAGATAGATGGCCGACATGTGGGTCCCGACCGTCTACTTCACGGGAAAGTTTAATGGAATGTTTGTATTTTGTAGGGCTGATATGAGTTTGCCTCGAAATGGCCCCTCTCAGTAGTTGGCAGCCCAACTTTACAAAACGCGACAATTATAGG
Organism: Avena insularis; assembly: GCA_023614405.1. NCBI lineage: Eukaryota > Viridiplantae > Streptophyta > Magnoliopsida > Poales > Poaceae > Avena > Avena insularis. Next base: position 513,491,237 of record CM042690.1, read on the forward strand.
CAACTTGGGTACCACGATGCACTCACCCAGGAACTTTCGGGACACAAACCAACAAGCCCCTCGATGTGGCAGTTGAATCCACAACATGTTGCTAGGGTTCCTGGACATGGTTGGACACATGTTGTAGTGACATTGCATGTGTTCTTTTCCAAACCACAATGATCCACATGGCCAGCCATACACATCCAAGTAGATGTGGTGATGCAACATCTTTCAAACAGGTGCTCCACTGCATGTGGTGGTTGAATCCCAGCATGTTGTTAGGGTTCCTGGACAGGGTTGGGCACATGCTAGAGTGACATTGCACGTGTTCTTTTCCAAACCACAATGATCCTCATGGCCAGCCACATACATCCAAGTGGGTGTGGTGTCGCAACATCTTTCAAACTGGTGCTCCACTTCATGTGGCAGTTGAATCCACTTCATGTTGCTAGGGTTCCTGAACATGGTTGGACACATGCTGGAGTGACATTGCATTTGTTGTTTTCCAAACCAGACTGGTCCACATGGCCAGCCACACACATCCAAGTGGATGTGGTGATGCAACATCTTTCAAACTGGTGCTCCACTACATGTGGCAGTTGAATCCACTGCATGTGGCAGTTGAATCTAGTGCATGTTATTAGGGTTCCTAGACATGGTTGGACACATGATGGAGTGACATTGCATGTGTTCTTTTCCAAACCATAATGATACACATGGCTAGCCACACACATCCAAGTGGGTGTGGTGATGCAGTATCTTTCAAATTGGTGCTTGTAGCATCCCAATTGTCTAACAATTGCAATGCTACTATCCTAGTCTATATAAATGCTACTTCCTACATATAATTGTTGCATCATAATTATATCATGCTCATGTCATCATGCCACCTTGCATTTGAGCATCATATAAAACCCTCTTTCTTTGGTTCTTCCCTCATATGCATTATTAATTGTATTTGCCTCTGGATATTGTATTTGGTTATTGATATATTGTTTAATGCCCAAGTTGAGTTGGGGGCATATCTTTTATTCCACTCCACCACCTTTCTTTGTCACCACCTTATAATTCCACCACCCTAATTACCTATGATCTTGTATTTCTTTTTCTTTGATTTTATTCTAGCTCATGTGGGTGGGGTGGATCTAATTCTATAAATTCTTTTGCTTGGCTTTTATTCCACTTCTTGGGAATGCATAAGAATAATGCCATATCATCATTATTGTTTTCACAAGGATAATACATGGCGTTTATTATTTTGCATGGGCCATGCAAGAGTACCACCACCTTTAGCCATTTGCTTTTCTCTTGGTTTAAGTGGGTTTTTCTCTTTATTTGCGATCATCTCCATCCCTCACCACCATCTCTCTCTCTACCCCCCTTCATGCTTGATCTTGTTTGGTTCATGTTAAAAACCCTACACCATCCCCTCCATCCATGCAAGCCATGTGTGGGCACATTCAACCCTTATCTCTAAAAAAAAACCTAAACCATCTCCCTACCCCTCTCTCCTCACACTTGTCACCTCATGCTTTGGTCATGATTCAAACCCTAACTACAATACCACACCCTCTCTCTAATCCCCCTCTCTAAACCACATCCCCACCCTAACCACTCCATGCCGAGGCACCACCCAGCCTTAGGCTACCCTCTCTAGCCTAACCCCAACCTCTTCACCCAAACCCTAAGCCCCATCGGCCTCCTCCCTTGCTTAGCCAAAAAGGTGGCCACCACCACCCCCATGTGCTCCTATCTCCTTCTTCTACCCCACACCTCGTCTTACCTCACCCAGACCCTCATCCAGGAGGCGCCAGGTCCCCCTCTCCCTCCCTTCTTCCTCCTCTCCCTGCCACCTCCCTAAGCCATGGCCATCATGCAATCCCCAAACCCTAGATCGGCCTCCCCTCTGTGCCAGCTCGAGCTAGTGGCCGCCGCGCTGTTGCAAGGCACTAGGGACTCCCTGGGCTACCTCTTCGTCGGCCTAGACCGGGGCGACGCTGGGAGTCGCTGGAGTGGACGCGTCACTGCCGTAGCCGCCATGGACGCTGCTCGGTACCTCGCTATCACGTCGCCAGGGCCTCCTTCCTCTCGACGCCGTCCTCGTCTGCCTCGGCAAGCTCCGCTCGTCTAGGGGCACGCCGGTGAGCCCTCTTTTTCTCTTGCCCCTCCCCTGTACCTCCTTGTGCCCTTGCTTTCCGTTCGACCACCAGAGCGACGTCGTCCGTCTGCCTCGCTGCACACCGTGACTACCACGTGCACGCCGTTCACCGGTCAGAACAGCAGCAGCGTGCACGTCAACCAGCGACAGCAGCAGCGGAGCTTGGCGCACCCCTCTGTTCCTTTGCGTTTTCCGGGCGATGTGGTCCGCCTCCGTGCGATCTTGCTTAACCAAAGTTGTAGACCGAGCAATCCTCTTCAACTCACCTTTTTACGGCAGGGCGAAATTCGCAGCCGTTCGGTCGCAATCGTCGTCGCAAACCAGCCTGATCTCGGCCCGTTTCTGCAAATTTTACCGTCAGTTTTTAAACCGCGAGATCTACTCTGTTCATCCCATTGCCCCGTCCGCTGCGGACCTCCGTTGGCGAAGGTCCAAAAACCAAAGTTGTAGTCTGATGTTGGCTCTACAACTTTTGTTTTTGCAGCGTCGCAAAATTCCCGACGGTTTGCTCGCCTTCGTCGCTGGAAAACCGGACGAGCTGACTGTTTTGACTCTAGAAAATTTTCAGATTCGTTGTTCTTTTTGCATAAAACCCCCTGGCAGTATGTGTCCAGCGCGGACAGACCCCCCCACGCCCTGGATCGCCCACGTGTCAGCGCTGCTCACACAGACGCGCTTATGGCCGTGCGCCGAGGCCCACCTGTCATCCATCAAGGGCGGGTGTACTCGCGGTGCAAAAAGTCCGGTCCAGTCCCCGCCGTGTCGGCTATTGCTGAGTCAGCATCAGCCCCACCCGTCAGCGTCTCAGGCTAGATTCTCCTGAGTACAAAAAAATATCTATGCGCCTTTTTCCAAATAAAACTAATTCCAGAAAATATAAATATGTTTTAATATCCAGAAATTAATAACTTTTAGTTGGTATTTTCAAATAATACAAATGATATATGTTTTTAAATCAGAAAAATGTGAGGAATTCAAATATGCTATTCAAAATAATGTTTGAGCACTTTAAAATTTCGAGATGATTAAAATTACAATAAAATGCCCTTTTCCTTAATTAATTAATAACTTTGGTTTTATAACTCCAAATTTGACAAATAATATGTCTAAATCGATCAGCACGACGAGCCCGTTCTATATATGCATTCCATGTTCTGAATTGCAGCATGCATCATATAAATATAAAGGTTACAGCAACTTATTTGAGGATAGAAGGTGACTAAAACTCCATAAAATGCTTTATTCTTGTATTCCACACCTCACCCATGCCATGCTACATTGTTGCCATACAAATTGTGCATCATTCATCATGGCATGATTGTTTGCTTGTCGCATTTTAATTCATATGCTTGTGCACTCTATTTATGTTGGCCCTTGTTTGTTTGGTTCTTCTTCGAATAGACGCTGAAAGGTGGATATATCAAGAAACCACGAGCACTACCTGATCCATCCCTCGCTTCAACCGAGCTTCCAGGCAAGCACTACCACATGCTTGCATACATATAGTACCTATTGCCTCTCTCTTGTTGTTGCATCATTGAGTCGCGATTGCATTAAACTGAATCCCAAGTACTGCATATCCTTTACATTTAAACCCCACCGAAGCTTGTTCCTCCATCCCATGAGCCATTACTACAGGAGTTGTTTGAGCCATGCGGGTCGTAAAACAGCATGTGTAGGGTATGTGAGTGTCTGATGGATAACGAGGTACCTAAACAACTTAACCTGAGTAGTAATGGGATAACTAATGAAAGTGGCACCGTGAGCAATATCTCGCTATTTGGTTTTTCATGCTCACTTGTGTCCCGAGGACCCCGAGTACTTGATTCTGTTCCTTGACTATTCGCACTATCCACATCCGGAGGCCTTATGAACCCCCGAGCTGAGCTTGATTCATTCTTATTTCTTGGGGCCACAAAGTAGTTTGGGGCTTTATTACTATCCTGTACTTATGCCATGCTTTATCGCTTTATTTAAGATTGTGCGGAGCACCTGACGCTTTAGGACCATGACACGCGTTTATTTGACGACAAGCCACCACATTTTCGTTCCTAGTCATCGCCGGCCCACACAAACCCTGGGTCCGTTTCAAGCCGGCCAACTTCGTTGTGGGTAGCTTAGTGGGGTGGCCCCCTGAAACATTTCTGAATCCTGTGATCGCTTTGTCGTGAATGCCTCATTGGGTTTTGATTTGGTTTTTCTGAGGTTGATCGAGTGTGTGTTGCTATTTGTGCACCCCTGCAGGGTAAATCTTTCTGAAAGCCGTGTCCGCGGTTATGGACGACTTGGAGCATAGTTTCTCGATCATAGACAAGTATAACTAAAGTACCACTTTTAATTTGACTAAGTACCTGACTAGTAAATAGTGCAACACTCATGGAATGGATAATAAAACTGCCAACGGATGGGGGGTTGTTCGTCCGCTTCCTCGTTGGTAAGCGAGGAGAAGGATGGATCTGTTAATTACTGTTCTAACTATTGTTATTAATTCACGGACATCCGTCTATCATTGGTTAGGCGGATGGTTAGCGAGTATCCCTAGAATTGTTAGGTATTATCTTTTGCTGCAATTGCGTCACCCCAGGTTGTGTACCCTTTAGAGGCATAAAGACTTGCTGAGTACCCCTAGGGTCTCACACGATAAATTGTTTGATTAGATGAATGTAAACTCGCAAGATGGATACTGGGTGGAGGAGACGAACGATGTGGGCAACGGTCACTCTGTGTAGAGATTCCGGGAACGGGGATCCGTGAGATCTGTGGGCGGGATGAGTTTATTTATGGGGCATCTTATGCCGATTTGCTTCTTATCCGTACTCGGATCTTGTTTTCCGCTTCCGCCTGATACTCTGATGTTTGATGTATGAGGAGATATCCTAAACTATTATATCTATCTAGGATATTTGGATCTTGCCGTATGGCGTTGCAATATTTCTATTTCTTTTAGATGGAATGGCTCTGAGGACTGTTGTATGTGGCTTGCATACATACTCATTTGTGTATGTAGTAGATCCCTTCGCCGCCGACACGCCGTTCTTGTCCCGATGTTTGGAAATGGTTAGGACGGCCGAAAGGTTCACTGTGAGTGGCATTTGGCCCCACTGCATTATTTTAACCATTTCCGCTCATCCAGGCTTGTAACTAAGAGCGTAATTCACCGAGGTAGTTACAATTGGTATCGAGCCATCCCGCCTTCGTGGTCTCAACCAAATGGTCGTTGTCGATCTAGCAAATATTTTGGTAGCTATGTATACTAGGGAAAAACAAAACGCGAGAGTAGGACTGCTTCCACTTTTCTTCTTACCCACCCACCCACCCTTTTCTGGTAAGGAAGTGTAACGTTTTCAATCCTCTTCTTAAAATTCAAACTAGGATTCACGTGTTCTGGGTTTCCATAGTACCATAGAAAGTGTGTGTGTGTAATTCCTTGTCTATCTGTTGCATCTAATTTGTTATCACAATCTGCCTTTGGTTATCAACTGTTGGTACATTCCATATCTTGTGCTTTTGGAAAACCGCGATCTATCTCACTCCTTGTAACCGTGCCATCTTCTTAAGGGTGTTCTTCCTTCCAGCATGCTTTCACGAATGTGGAGTTGCTAATCTCTACCGATAAGTGATTTTATGCATCTATTGGTATTTTAATGCAAAACACGGAAAATTTTCTTTGATACATCAGTGCCTCCACACTCCTTTTCAGTCGTGTGTGAAACATTATCTATCTCCCTTTTATCAGCATGTCCATGCTAACTCATTCTTTTGTCACCGGCGCTTAATCCTGGAGTTTTATTTCATCTCCAATTCTCTTGGTCTAATTACATAACATGTGTCGATCCGATGTTGATGATTGTAATTTGGTTCTCAGCATAGCTATAGGACACTTATCATGAGTGGAATATGGAAAATGCTATCAACACTATCCTCCAAATGGTGACGGTTATCTCCTGTGATTTTGAGTACACCGTGATCATATCTATGCATATTCAAGCATCTTTGGCAATCCGGAGTTTCTCAAGGCACTACGGCGGTCTATCATCTGTCCATCATGATGCACATCTTTTTGAACTCCATATCTGCAAAATTCTCTTTGAGACGAGGGAATTGCATCTTTTCGTCTCTGGTAGCTTTGCGTGAGGAATGAGCTATCAGCGTTTCTTTATCCAAGATCTCTTTATCTTTGTAACCGGTGATCCAATCGACAATGTGAACCAGATAATCTATTCTTCCAGTGCATCTTCTTCAACACGAACCCGTGCTCTTAATATTGATCTTTCTAAGAGCGTTGAGCTCAGGAAGTGTTCGAGCATTTGTTCGCTTTCTCGCTTTTGAACTTGGTATTCTGGGAATATCTTGTTAATCCATGGTGGTATATGTTGATAATATGCTTGCCTATTCCATATCAATGGAAGAACATGGAAGATCATCTGTGTCCCTTTCTCTCAAGCTTTGTTAACACTGCCGTGTGCAAAGTTCCCAAAGTGGAAATTCTGGCTTCTTGAAGTCACCTATCTCGACCACGTCCTTCTACTAAATACACTACTTCAACTCTAGAATCAGCAAGTCCATTGTTAATTCCATCCTCCATCTTCAACCAATCTGGAGTTATTCCTTGTTGGCAAGTTATCATCGTCGTTCCGCTAAAGATTTTCCTCAAGACCGCTAAACCTCTCTCAATCTTTTCAAGAACAACATGGAGTTATTTTCACCTCTATCTCGTTAAGTAATCTCTTGAAACCCTCTCGCTCTATCGTCTATGCTCAATCCACCGGAGGCCATGAAGACCTTCCAGATCTTGTATTCCTTCTGTTCAAGTTGGTGCTATCTTTTCTGTAGCTGTTGAATCTTGCAGTTCTTCTCCGTAATCTTCCCTCATATCTTTCTGGTGGCTTGGTACTTCAGACATGACGACAACATCATCATCTTTATCTATCTATGAATCCGTGAATCGTTTGCATCTATCCTTGTTTTCTAACGAAGTTCCATGAGTTATTGTCAATACCTTCAGTCTGTTTCGGTAGTTGGGTTGCATGGTTTTCTTATTCATGTGCGGAGTAATGCTTTGAGTGTGGGATGGAGTATCTACCATACCATTACTCTTATCATTCGCTCTTGTACATTGAATTGGTGAATTAATGTGATTTCACTCATTCCACGGAAGTTAGAAGTGGCCTTTATCCCTCGATACTTTTACTTCCGTCTTTGTTTTTCCGGAGTGCTCTCTCGAAGTAAGTAATCAATAATCTCTTGTTGGTGGTCTGTCTATTCTAGATGGAGCAAAATCTTCAATTATCTGGTGGAAACAGACGCAAACTCCTTTCGTTCCTCGTCTTTCGTCTTTCTACCGATGCTCGACATCCCCAAACAAGATGAAAGGAAACTATCTCTCTTTGTTTCATCAATTCTTTTTCTGTGGTAAAGCCAATTATGGTTGATGCCATCACCGCAAATCTATTGCGTTAGCCTCAAGGCTAAAGAAAGCAATAAGTATATCTACAATAAACTCCAGATCCTCCATATTCTTTGCTTCTCGGGATTCCACCATGATCTGGCTTCACATCCGTCTCTGGAAGTTATATCCGTGCACCTCAATTGCGTGATCCGTTGGGTCTTACCAGCGCAAGAAGAATCTAATCCGACGATGTCTAACTCAATCTTCCGTGGATATCAAGGAACTCTATTGTTTGAAGGCAATATTGTTTCCGAACTTCATTTCTCCAATCCAAGAGAAGATACGATGCTATTGTCATAGTGGTTCAAACCTCTCCAACCTAGCTCTTTTCTTCCGGCGAGACAAAGATTCATCCTCTCTAGTATCGGTAAATCTTTAATCTTAACGGTGTGTCTTTCTTTACTCATGATACATCATCTTGTCTTTTTCTTTCACAAGTGGTTATATTGTTTTATCTTGTTTCTTGAGAAAACCGGAGCTATGTCCATCCTATCCTTCTTGTCTCACGACAATCCTTCAACTCTTCTAACCCGTTGTTTCTCAAGCAAAACGCAAGACTCGCAACAAGTCTAGCAAGTTTTGCAAGGTGTACTGGTCGCACCATTCCGTTGTTCATCAACTTGGGAACATGAGGGTCACCTTCGTTCCGAACAACCGCCTCTCCTTGTGTTGTTTTCCTTTTCCTAAGAATCTCGGGGCGAGATTCTTGTTTAGTGGGGGAGAGTTGTAGCATCCCAATTGTCTAACAATTGCAATGCTACTAGCCTAGTCTATATAAATGCTACTTCCTACATATAATTGTTGCATCATAATTATATCATGCTCATGTCATCATGCCACCTTGCATTTGAGCATCATATAAAACCCTCTTTCTTTGGTTCTTCCCTCATATGCATTATTAATTGTATTTGCCTCTTGATATTGTATTTGGTTATTGATATATTGTTTAATGCCCAAGTTGAGTTGGGGTCATATCTTTTATTCCACTCAACCACCTTTCTTTGTCACCGCCTTATAATTCCACCACCCTAATTACCTATGAGCTTGTATTTCTTTTTCTTTGATTTTATTCTAGCTCATGTGGGTGGGGTGGATCTAATTCTATAAATTCTTTTGCTTGGCTTTTATTCCACTTCTTGGGAATGCATAAGAATAATGCCATATCATCATTATTGTTTTCACAAGGATAATACATGGCATTTATTATTTTGCATGGGCCATGCAAGAGTACCACCACCTTTAGCCATTTGCTTTTCTCTTGGTTTAAGTGGGTTTTTCTCTTTATTTGGGATCATCTCCATCCCTCACCACCATCTCTCTCTCTACCCCCCTTCATGCTTGATCTTGTTTGGTTCATGTTAAAAACCCTACACCATCCCCTCCATCCATGCAAGCCATGTGTGGGCATATTCAACCCTTATCTCTAAAAAAAACCCTAAACCATCTCCCTACCCCTCTCTCCTCACACTTGTCACCTCATGCTTTGGTCATGATTCAAACCCTAACTACCATACCACACCCTCTCTCTAATCCCCCTCTCTAAACCACATCCCCACCCTAACCACTCCATGCCGAGGCACCACCCAGCCTTAGGCTACCCTCTCTAGCCTAACCCCAACCTCTTCACCCAAACCCTAAGCCCCATCGGCCTCCCCCCTTGATTAGCCAAAAAGGTGGCCACCACCACCCCCATGTGCTCCTATCTCCTTCTTCTACCCCACACCTCGTCTTACCTCACCCAGACCCTCATCCTGGAGGCGCCAGGTCCCCTCTCCCTTCCTTCTTCCTCCTCTCCCTGCCACCTCCCTAAGCCATGGCCATCATGCAATCCCCAAACCCTAGATCGGCCTCCCCTCGAGCTAGTGGTCGCCAGCAGCGTGCCGCCGAGACTCTGGCTACCTCTTCGGCCTGCACTGGGGCCGGGCGGCTGAGTCGCTGAGTGGACCACACGCCAGAGCCGCCATGGACGCTGCTCGGTACCTCTCCATCACGTCGCCAGGGCCTCCTTCCTCTCGACGCCGTCCTCGTCTGCCTCGGCAAGCTCCGCTCGTCTAGGGGCACGCCGGTGAGCCCTCTTTTTCTCTTGCCCCTCCCCTGTACCTCCTTGTGCCCTTGCTTTCCGTTCGACCACCGGAGCGTGCCGTCTCGCCTCTGCCGCCACTGCACCACGTGCACGCCTGTTCACCGAATGAACAGCCTGCAAGCATCGCCAACCCAAGATGACAGCAGAGCTTGGCGACCCCTCTTTCGCGCTTTACGGGCGATGTGGTCCGCCTCCGTGCGATCTTGCTTAACCAAAGTTGTAGCCCGAGCAATCCTCTTCAACTCTCCTTTTTACGGCAGGGCGAAATAAGCAGCCGTTCGGTCGCAATCGTCGTCGCAAACCAGCCTGATCTCAGCCCGTTTCTGCAAATTTTACCGTCAGTTTTTAAACCGCGAGATCTCCTATGTTCATCCCATTGCCCCGTCCGCTGCGGACCTCCGTTGGCGAAGGTCCAAAAACCAAAGTTGTAGGCTGATGTTGGCTCTACAACTTTTGTTTTTGCAGCGTCGCAAAATTCCCGACAGTTTGCTCGCCTTCGTTGCTGGAAAACCGGACGAGCTGACTGTTTTGACTCTAGAAAATTTTCAGATTCGTTGTTCTTTTTGCATAAAACCCCCTGGCAGTTTGTGTCCAGCGCGGACAGAACCCCCCCACGCCCTGGATCGCCCATCGCCTCAGCCGCTGGTCATGAGCTGCCGTGGCCCCGCCACTGAGGCCCACCTGTCATCCATCATTTCCGGGTGTACTCTCGGTGCAAAAAGTCCGGTCCAGTCCCCGCCGTGTCGGCTATTGCTGAGTCAGCATCGGCCCCACCCATCAGCGTCTCAGGCTAGATTCTCCTGAGTACAAAAAAATATCTATGCGCCTTTTTCCAAATAAAACTAATTCCAGAAAATATAAATATGTTTTAATATCCAGAAATTAATAACTTTTAGTTGGTATTTTCAAATAATACAAATGATATATGTTTTTAAATCAGAAAAATGTGAGGAATTCAAATATGCTATTCAAAATAATGTTTGAGCACTTTAAAATTTCGAGATGATTAAAATTACAATAAAATGCCCTTTTCCTTAATTAATTAATAACTTTGGTTTTATAACTCCAAATTTGACAAATAATATGTCTAAATCGATCAGCGCGACGAGCCCGTTCTATCTATGCATTCCATGTTCTGAATTGCAGCATGCATAATATAAATATAAAGGTTACAGCAACTTATTTGAGGATAAAAGGTGACTAAAACTCCATAAAATGCTTTATTCTTGTATTCCACACCTCACCCATGCCATGCTACATTGTTGCCATGCAAATTGTGCATCATTCATAATGGCATGATTGTTTGCTTGTCGCATTTTAATTCATATGCTTGTGCACTCTATTTATGTTGGCCCTTGTTTGTTTGGTTCTTCTTCGAATAGACTGAAAGGGATATATATCAAGAAACCCACGAGCACTACCCAGATCCATCCCTCGCTTCAACCGAGCTGCCAGGCAAGCACTACCACATGCTTGCATACATATAGTACCTATTGCCTCTCTCTTGTTCTTGCATCATTGAGTCGCGATTGCATTAAACTGAATCCCATCGCATAGCCTTTACATTTAAACCCCACCGAAGCTTGTTCCTCCATCCCATGAGCCATTACTACAGGAGTTGTTTGAGCCATGCGGGTCGTAAAACAGCATGTGTAGGGTATGTGAGTGTCTGATGGATAACGAGGTACCTAAACAACTTAACCTGAGTAGTAATGGGATAACTAATGAAAGTGGCACCGGTGAGCAATATCTGCTATTTGGTTTTTCATGCTCACTTGTGTCCCGAGGACCCAGTACTTGATTCCTGTTCCTTGACTATTCGCACTATCCACATCCGGGAGGCCTTATGAACCCCCCTGAGCCAGAGCTTGATTCATTCTTATTTCTTGGGGCCACAAAGTAGTTTGGGGCTTTATTACTATCCTGTACTTATGCCATGCTTTACTGCTTTATTTAAGATTGTGCGTGGAGCACCTGTACTGTTTAGGACCATGACACGTTTTCGCTGTATCGACAAGCCCAGTCACATTTTCGGGTTCCCAGTCGTTTACCGCCGTCCACACAAACCCTGGGTCCGTTTCAAGCCGGCCAACTTCGTTGTGGGTAGCTTAGTGGGGTGGCCCCCTGAAACATTTCTGAATCCTGTGATCGCTTTATCGTGAATGCCTCATTGGGTTTTGATTTGGTTTTTCCGAGGTTGATCGAGTGTGTGTTGCTATTTGTGCACCCCTGCAGGGTAAATCTTTCTGAAAGCCGTGTCCGCGGTTATGGACGACTTGGAGCATAGTTTCTCGATCATAGACAAGTATAACTAAAGTACCGCTTTTAATTTGACTAAGTACCTGACTAGTAAATAGTGCAACACTCATGGAATGGATAATAAAACTGCCAACGGATGGGGGGTTGTTCGTCCGCTTCCTCGTTGGTAAGCGAGGAGAAGGATGGATCTGTTAATTACTGTTCTAACTATTGTTATTAATTCACGGACATCCGTCTATCATTGGTTAGGCGGATGGTTAGCGAGTATCCCTAGAATTGTTAGGTATTATCTTTTGCTGCAATTGCGTCACCCCAGGTTGTGTACCCTTTAGAGGCATAAAGACTTGCTGAGTACCCCTAGGGTCTCACACGATAAATTGTTTGATTCAGATGAACAGGTAAACTCGCAAGATGGATACTGGGTGGAGGAGACGAACGATGTGGGCAACGGTCACTCTGTGTAGAGATTCCGGGAACGGGGATCCGTGAGATATGTGGGCGGGATGAGTTTATTTATGGGGCATCTTATGCCGATTTGCTTCTTATCCGTACTCGGATCTTGTTTTCCGCTCACCGATACTCGATGTTTGATGTATGAGGAGATATCCTTTACTATTATATCTATCTAGGATATTTGGATCTTGACGTATGTCGTTGCAATATTTGTATTTCTTGTAGATGGAATGGCTCGAGGACTTGTATGTGGCTTGCATACATACTCATTTGTGTATGTAGTAGATCCTTCGCCGATTACGCTTCGTTCTTGTCCCGATGTTTTGGAAATGGTTAGGACGGCCGAAAGGTCTACCTGTGAGTGGCATTTGGCCCCACCGTACTATTTTAACCATTTCCGCTCATCCAGGCTTGTAACTAAGAGCGTAATTCACCGAGGTAGTTACAGTGCTCCACTCCATGTGGCAGTTGAATCCACAAAATGTTGCTAGGGTTCCTACACATGGTTGGACACATGTTGTAGTGACATTGCATGTGTTCTTTCCCAAACCACAATGATCCACATGGCCAGCCACACACATCCAAGTGGGTGTGTTGATGCAACATCTTTCAAACTGGTGCTCCACTTCATGTGGTAATTGAATCCCAGCATGTAGCTAGGGTTCCTGCACATGGTTGGGCACATGCTGGAGTGACATTGCATGTGTTCTTTTCCAAACCACAATGATACACATGGCCAGCCACATACATCCAAGTGGGTGTGGTGATGCAACTTCTTTCAAACTGGTGCTCCACTTCATGTGGCAGTTGAATCCACTTCATGTTGCTAGGGTTCCTAGACATGGTTGGACACATGCTGGAGGGGCAGTGCATGTGTTCTTTTCCAAAACACAATGATCCACATGGCCAACCACACACATCCAAGTGGGTGTTGTGGTGATGCAGCATGTTTCGAACTGGTGCTCTAATGCATGTGGCAGTTGAATCCAGTGCATGTTATTAGGGCTCCTAGACATGGTTGGACACATGATGGAGTGACATTGCATGTGTTCTTTTCCAAACCATAATGATACACATGGCTAACCACACACATCCAAGTGGGTGTGGTGATGCAGCATCTTTCAAATTGGTGCTCCACTCCATGTGGTAGTTGAATCCACAAAATGTTGCTAGGGTTCCTAGACATGGTTGGACACATGTTGTAGTGACATTGCATGTGTTCTTTTCCGAACCACAATGATCCCCATGGCCAGCCACATACATCCAAGTGGGTGTGGCGTCGCAACATCTTTCAAACTGGTGCTCCACTTCATGTGGCAGTTGAATCCACTTCATGTTGCTAGGGTTCCTGAACATGGTTGGACACATGCTGGAGTGACATTGCATTTGTTCTTTTCCAAACCGGACTGGTCCACATGGCCAGCCACACACATCCATGTGGGTGTGGTGAATGAACATCTTTCAAACTGGTGCTCCACTGCATGTGGCAGTTGAATCCAGTGCATGTTATTAGGGTTCCTAGACATGGTTGGACACATGATGGAGTGACATTGCATGTGTTCTTTTCCAAACCATAATGATACACATGGCTAGCCACACACATCCAAGTGGGTGTGATGATGCAGCATCTTTCAAATTGGTGCTCCACTCCATGTGGCAGTTGAATCCACAAAATGTTGCTAGGTTTCCTACACATGGTTGGACACATGTTGTAGTGACATTGCATGTGTTCTTTCCCAAACCACAATGATCCACATGGCCAGCCACACACATCCAAGTGGGTGTGTTGATGCAACATCTTTCAAACTGGTGCTCCACTTCATGTGGTAGTTGAATCCCAGCATGTAGCTAGGGTTCCTGCACATGGTTGGGCACATGCTGGAGTGACATTGTATGTGTTATTTTCCAAACCACAATGATACACATGGCCAGCCACATACATCCAAGTGGGTGTGGTGATGCAACTTCTTTCAAACTGGTGCTGCACTTCATGTGGCAGTTGAATCCACTTCATGTTGCTAGGGTTCCTGGACATGGTTGGACACATGCTGGAGGGGCAGTGCATGTGTTCTTTTCCAAAACACAATGATCCACATGGCCAACCACACACATCCAAGTGGGTGTTGTGGTGATGCAGCTTGTTTCAAACTGGTGCTCTAATGCATGTGGCAGTTGAATCCAGTGCATGTTATTAGGGCTCCTAGACATGGTTGGACACATGATGGAGTGACATTGCATGTGTTCTTTTCCAAACCATAATGATACACATGGCTAACCACACACATCCAAGTGGGTGTGGTGATACAGCATCTTTCAAATTGGTGCTCCACTCCATGTGGTAGTTGAATCCACAAAATGTTGCTAGGGTTCCTAGACATGGTTGGACACATGTTGTAGTGACATTGCATGTGTTCTTTTCCGAACCACAATGATCCTTATGGCCAGCCACATACATCCAAGTGGGTGTGGTGTCACAACATCTTTCAAACTGGTGCTCCACTTCATGTGGCAGTTGAATCCACTTCATGTTGCTAGGGTTCCTGAACATGGTTGGACACATGCTGGAGTGACATTGCATTTGTTCTTTTCCAAACCGGACTGGTTCACATGGCCAGCCACACACATCCAAGTGGGTGTGGTGATGCAACATCTTTCAAACTGGTGCTCCACTGCATGTGGCAGTTGAATCCAGTGCATGTTATTAGGGTTCCTAGACATGGTTGGACACATGATGGAGTGACATTGCATGTGTTCTTTTCCAAACCATAATGATACACATGGCTAGCCACACACATCCAAGTGAGTGTGGTGATGCAGCATCTTTCAAATTGGTGCTCCACTCCATGTGGCAGTTGAATCCACAAAATGTTGCTAGGGTTCCTACACATGGTTGGACACATGTTGTAGTGACATTGCATGTGTTCTTTCCCAAACCACAATGATCCACATGGCCAGCCACACACATCCAAGTGGGTGTGTTGATGCAACATCTTTCAAACTGGTGCTCCACTTCATGTGGTAATTGAATCCCAACATGTAGCTAGGGTTCCTGAACATGGTTGGGCACATGTTGGAGTGACATTGCATGTGTTCTTTTCCAAACCACAATGATACACATGGCCAGCCACATACATCCAAGTGGGTGTGGTGATGCAACTTCTTTCAAACTGGTGTTGCACTTCATGTTGCAGTTGAATCCACTTCATGTTGCTAGGGTTCCTGGACATGGTTGGACACATGCTGGAGTGGCAGTGCATGTGTTCTTTTCCAAAACACAATGATCCACATGGCCAACCACACACATCCAAGTGGGTGTTGTGGCGATGCAACATGTTTCAAACTGGTGCTCCAATGCATGTGGCAGTTGAATCTTAGCATGTTGCTAGGGTTCCTGTACATGATTGGACACATGTTGGTGTGACATTGCATGGGTTCTTTTCCAAACCACAATGATCCACTTGGCCACACACACACATCCAAGTGGGTGTGGTGATGCTACATCTTTCAAACTAGTGTTCCACTTCATGTGGCAGTTGAATCCCAGCATGTTGCTAGGGTTCCTGTACGTGGTTGGACACATGCTAGAGTGACATTCATTGTGTTCTTTTCCAAACCACAATGATCCACATGGACACACACACATCCATGTAGGTGTGGTGATGCAACATCTTTCCAACTGGTGCTCCACCTCTTGTGGTAGTTGAATCCACATCATGTTACTAAGTTTCCTGGAAATGGTTGGACGCATGCTGGAGTGACATTGCATGTTATCTTTTCCAAACACAATGATCCACATGGCCACCCACAAATCCAAGTGGGTGTGGTGATGCAACATCTTTCAAACTGGCGCTCCACCTCTTGTGGTAGTTGAATCCCAGCCTAGTGCTAGGGTTCCTGGACATGGTTGGACACATGCTGGAGTGACATTGCATGTGTTATTTTCCAAACTACAATGGTCCACATGGCCACACACACACATCCACGTGAGTGTCGTGATGCAACATCATTCAAACTAGTGCTCCACTACATGTGGTAGTTGAATCCCAGCATATTGCTAGGGTTCCTGGACATGTTTGGACACATGCTAGAGTGACATTGCATGTATTCTTTTCCAAACCACAATGATCCACATGGGCACACACACACATCCAAGTGGGTGTGGAGATGCAACATTTTAAAACTTGTGCTCCACTTCATGTGGTAGTTGAATCCCAACATGTTGCTACGGTTCCTATATGTAACACCCTCGAATCGGCCCTATGCAACTTTTAGCGCTTCCCGCCAAATCTTTTGTTTTATTTAGTTTTTCTTTTAAGAGACTTCTCCAAATAGTTTCTAGGCAAATAAAAATATATCTAGAAGGACCGGGTTTTTTCATTTGAAAATAAGAAGAAGATATTTAGAAAACAAAGATAAGTTTTTAGAAAATAGTTTTAGGCAAACAAATGCATGATGACATGACGATGCTCAAATGCTATGTGGCATGATGAAATGAGCATGTGGTCATGATGATGCACCAAGCAAAAACACATCAATTTTCTAGTAGTGGTTTTACCGGGGTGCTACAATTCGACACCACTAACAATGGATCTCGCCCTCGAGATCCGCCTCATGGGACAGAGAAGAAGGCTGACGATCTGAATCTTCTCGCTTCATGTCGATCCTCACGACCCCACTAACAAAGATCCTTGCTCCATCTTGAAATCGGCGACACTACCAACAAGGGGTCGTTGTTCATGTTCGTCGAGAGAACACTCCAGAGAAACAAAGATGAAGGGAGAGGTATCAACAGATAGGCCACCTCTAACTTCCGTGAAAGCAGTAAAGTTGCATTGATCCACCAGTGCAATATACATAAGCGAATGATAAGAGTAGTGGTATGGTAGCTACTCCATCCCGCACTCAAAGCATTACTCTGCACAAGAATAGGGGAATTATACAACCAACTCTCGGAATTCAGACTGAAGATCTCAACAAGCGGGGTTCTGAAACAAAGGAGTGATGCAGGCTCTTCAGATGTAGATGATGTCGTCGCGTTGGAAACCACCGGAAGATACAAAGAAAAATTTTATGAAAAGACACAATGATTAGGTTTCGTGATGGTTCCATTGGCATGAACAACACATCCTCAAGGTATACTCCAACTTCACCAATGCTCATCCTTCTCATATGTCTATCAACGATACGGATATCCATCTAGGTGCAGATGCCGATAAAGAGTTCAAGGACCAAGAGATTGGATGAAGGGTACAACAAGCGAGATGCAAACTGATGACTTTAACAACACCGTTAAAAGAAAGGAAGGAAGTGAAACCCTAAAGGTACAACAGAATACCCAACCACGAGAAACCCTAGACTCGAAGAAAAGATAAGAGTAGATTCAAAACACGTAGAGGTAACAGGAGAATAGCACAAGGGAAAGGATTAAAAGCAGACCTAATTAGATCTATCCAACCGATTTTGCAAAAATAGTTTTGACACTCTACATCGGCCATTAGCTAGGTTATCCTACAGGGTGGACCAGTGGGGTATCGCAACTGCTGAGCTCTGATACCACTCTGTAACACCCTCGAATCGGCCCTATGCAAGTTTTAGCGCTTCCCGCCAAACCCGCATAGAAACGATTCAAGGACGCCCACCAGGCACTTTCGTGCGGGTGGAAAACGAAGTAATATCATTACACAATAGTCCATGATGGAACCCACATAACAGATATATACAACAACAAGTCCATGAGTCAAGAATACAGATATACAGTACAAAGATCCAAATAACCTCGAAAACGATACAACATCCGAGTACGGATAAGATGCAAATGGGGCTAATAGCCCTGAAGAATAACCAATGGCGTCCATAACCCTGCCCAGGCCAAGCCGGAAGGGTAACCCTGCTAATGACATCGATCTCGTACCTTCTAAACAAAAGGGGTGCCGAAAAAGGGTGAAGGGAAAAAGAGGAGCGTCAGTACTAAGGCCAGTACTAAGGCGAGGCTAGAATTCGGCGGCTCTCGCCTACATAGGTATGGTGGGATGAAGCGGAAGCGAAGCATGCACTAAACAACCTATAGAGACTCGATTCAACTGTCGGCTATTAGAGAGGGATACGAAAGACCTATTCAGATCCAACCTGATACTAACACCAAACATACTCATCCTGGCATTTCCCCCTCGAGACCAAACGAGGAAGTCAAACCGAGGAACTCACACAGTTGGTAGTTTTATTCATTCCATTATAGTTGAAGCACTTACTAGTCAGATATAGATAGCATGAGTCATCCTGATAGCATAAGTAGTGGGCAGTTTTAGGTAACCATTCAGTTGTAGTTGCAGTATTTACTAGTCAGATACAATTATCATGTGACATCCCAAACCCAGCAGTTGTTGGCACTTTTATTTCATTCGATTGGAGTTACGGTACTTACTAGGCAGGTATAACATGACACGATACACCCCAGTTCCACCAGTTGTTGGCACTTTTATTATCCATTCCATTGTAGTGAAGCTGATTACTAATCACATATTAAGTCAAATTTATAGCACTACTCTAGTTATGCTTGTCTATGATCGAGATACTGTGCTCCAAGTCGTCCATAACCGCGGACACGGCTTTCAGAAAGATTTACCCTGCAGGGGTGCACAAATAGCAACACACACACGATCAACCTTAGAAAAACCAAATCAAAACCCAACGAGGCTTTCACTACAAAGCAATCACAGGATTCATAAATCTTTTCAGGGGGCCACCCCACTAAGCTACCCGCAATGAAGTTGGCCGGCTCCGAGACGGACCCAGGGTTTGTGACAATGGCTGTAAACGACTGGGAACCCGAAAGTGTGACTGGGCTTGTCGATACCGTGAAAACATTCCACGTTCCAAAACAGTACAGGTGCTCCACGCACAATCGTAAATAAAGCAGTAAAGCATGGCATAAGTATAGGATAGTAATAAAGCCCCAAACTACTTTGTGGCCCCAAGAAATAAGAAATGAATCAAGCTCTGGCTAAGGGGGATCCATAGGGTCTCCCGGATGTGGATAGTGCAAATAATCAAGGAACAGGTATCAAGTACTCGGGGCCTACGGGACACAAGTGGACATGAAAAATATAATAACATATATTACCCACCGCTGCCTCTTTCATTAGTTATCCCAGCAATTTAATAGTTGTATGTAAAGTCATGATCCTCTCCACCGTAAAGCATATGACAACATTCCAACAACTGTGTGGTACTTCACGATACGAGATTGCACCTGAGCAAGCGACTATGACTCGCAAGACCATCTATCTACCAAACAACAGGTAATAGGAGGTGTCCAAGGCATATAAAGTTGCACGAAATATATCTGGTACGGAATACTAAAGCATCGTGACACGGATAGCAATAGATCAACAGGAGGAAATAAAGACTATAAATGCAAAATAGGTAGAAAGGGGGAGAATGCTCGCCTGGGAAAACACTGCCGAAGATACATTATCCGAAGGACTTGTCGATACTCGCATCCACTCAACGGCCTAATCCGCAAAGAACAAAACACTAAAAGAAACACCGGATGCAATATTTAATACTACGACAGATGAATCGGCATGTTTATGATATGATGCATGACATGGCAAAGATGCAATGCAATTAGGCAATATTAAGTGGAACCACGGTCCCGACAATTAAATATAAGGTTCATGTTGTTTAACTACCCCGCAAATTAAATGTGGAATTAACAAGGCAAAGCATGTAATCGGTTCGCTACACAAGTTTAAATGGAGCCATTATAAAACTAGAATAGCCCGCATATGATCTCCATATTTAATTATTAGGTGAATCGGCAAAGTACCCCCAAACACATGAATATGTATGCGACATGATCAAATTAATATGCAACAATTATATATAGCATTTATAAAATAGGGATAGATAGGAGTCACACATTAGAGGGTTCGGCGATCTTGGGGTTCGATGTGGTTCTGGTCCGGAAGATCTTCGGGGTTCGGCAGGATCGGTCTTCTGGTCTAAGCCTTCGGATCGGGCTCCGGGGTTCTGTGAAAGAGACCTTGGCATTCCGTGTCGAAGGCCTTGACGGTGAACAGGGTCAGGTTAATCTTGTCGAGGGCTGTGTGGAGGAACCAGCATCATCACCGCATCAACATCTCAATGTTACAGGGGTTTCGCAAACACCGTATGTACTTCACCACACATAATGCCTCATTATCGGTAAGGCAACAACAGGGATCTGGATCAAAACGAGCCACTATATCACCAGATCAAAAGAGAACGCTTCAAGACGCGGCTTACTACCACCTATAGCTACCAGATGACACTGCAGGGACTCACCGGGTCAACAAGCAGACACGCGGCAGAAAAAAAAGAGGCCGACAAGGACGCATACGCACGGGGAGGAGTTCAAGGGCGGAGCTCCATGCGGGCACGGGGAAGAGAAGTAGCCATGGGCCGAGGTGGTCCGTTCGATGACGAGCAGGTCGGGAGAAGGCGCAGGCAAGGCCGGTTGCGATGGCGGCTGCTTGCGGGAGAGGGAGGTCGCGGAGGCGAGGCCTGCGCTAATGGAGACCGGGGAGGAGCAGATACGAGGCGTCGTCGCTGCTGGGGCACTGCCGGCAGCGTGGGACGCTATGACGTAGAGACGACGCGGAAGCAAACGAGGTGGTGGCCGGCGGCGGCTGGAGGAGCTCCGAGTCAGGGAGACGATGGCGGCAGCGAGCTGGGCCGCGCTCGGGGCAACGTGATGCAGGACGCGCTCGGGACGGTGGCAGCGTGGAGTGAGGCAGGTCGGCGGCCGGCGGCAATCTGCAGGGAGAGAAGCGAGGCGAGGGTGCGGGGATTGGGGATCACAAGCGAGAAGCGTGCGGGACAGGGTGGTGTCGGTGGGAGTGGGACCCACGGGGTTGGGCCGGGGATTGCATCGAGAGGAGCGGGAGCGGTGGTCTCAAGGTTGTCGGTCGGGGTGGGTCTCGTGGTGCAATGTGGCGCGTGTTGTGGTGCACGCGTGGGGCCATGCGGTCACGTGCGAGTGCGGCGATGGGTGAGCGTGCAGGGTGTGGATTAGGGTTAGGTAGGCGTAGAGGCTGGGTTTGATCTAGGGCTTAGTCTAGATGAGCCGGGTCGTAGGTGGTCTGGTCGGTTGGGCCTCTGGTCTGACCGGCTGGACTGCCTCCCCGAACAAAATCTTTTGTTTTATTTAGTTTTTCTTTTAAGAGACTTCTGCAAATAGTTTCTAGGCAAATAAAAATATACCCGGAAGGACCGGGTTTTTTCATTTGAAAATAAGAAGGAGATATTTAGAAAACAAAGATAGGCTTTTAGAAAATAGTTTTAGGCAAACAAATGCATGATGACATGAGCATGCGGTCATGATGACGCACCAAACAAAAACATAGTGATTTTCTAGTAGTGGTTTTACCGGGGTGCTACACTATACATGGTTGGACACATGCTGGAGTGACATTCATTGTGTTCCTTTTCAAGCCACAATGACCCACATGGCCAGCCACACACATCCAAGTGGGTGTGGTGATGCAACATCTTTCAAACTGGTGCTCCACTCCATGTGGCAGTTGAATCCACAACATGTTGCTAGGGTTCCCCAACACGGTTGGACACATGCTGGAGTGACATTGCATGTGTTCGTTTCCAAACCACAATGATCCACATGGCCAGCCGCACACATCCAAGTGGGTGTGGTGATGCAACATCTTTCAAAGTAGTGCTCCATTGCATGTGGCCGTTGAATCCTAGCATGTTGCTAGGGTTGCTGGACATGGTTGGACGCATGTTGGAGTGACATTGCATGTTTTCTTCTCCAAACCATAATGATTCATATGGCCACACAAACACATCCAAGTGGGTGTGGTGATGAAACATATTTCAAACTTGTGCTCCACTACATGTGGCAGTTGAATCCTAGAATGTTTCTAGGCTTGCTAGACATGGTTGGGCACATGCTGGAGTGACATTGCATGTGTTCTTTTCAAAACCACAATGATCCACATGGCCATCCACACACATCCAAGTGGGTGTGGTGATGCAACATCTTTCAAACTGGTGGTCCACTACATGTGATAGTTGAATCCTAGCATGTTTCTAGGGTTCCTGGACATGGTTGCACACATGCTGGAGTGACATTTCATGTGTTTTTTCCAAACCACAATGATCCACATGACTAGCAACACACATCCAAGTGGGTGTGGTGATGTAACATATTTCAAATTGGTGCTCCACTTCATGTGGCAGTTGAATCCCATCATGTTAATAGGATTCCTAGACATGGTTGGGCACATGATGGAGTGACATTTCATGTGTTGTTTTCAAAACAACAATGATCCACATGGCCAGCCACACACATCCATGTGGGTGTGCTTATGCAACATCTTTCAATGTGGTGCTGCATTGCATGTGGCAGTTGAATCAACTCCATGTTGCTAGGGTTCCTGGAGATGGCTGGACACATGCTAGAGTGACATTGCATGTGTTATTTTCCAAACCACTATGATCCACATGGACACATAGAGATCTAAGTGGGTGTGGTGATACAACATCTTTCAAACTGGAGCTCCACTTCATGTGGCAGTTGAATCCGAGCATGTTGCTAGGGTTCCTGTACATGGTTGGACACATGCTGGAGTGACATTCACTGTGTTATTTTCCAAACCACAATGATCCACATGGCCACACACACATCCAAGTGGGTGTGGTGATGCAACATATTTCAAACTGGTGCTGCACTGCATGTGCCAACTAAATCCTAGCATGTTTCTAGGGTTCATAGACATGGTTGGGCACATGTTGGAGTGGCATTGCATGTGTTCTTTTCAAAACAACAATGATCCACATGGCCAGCCACACACATCCAAGTGGGTGTGGTGATGCAACATCTTTCAAACTGGTTCTCCATTGCATGTGGCAGTTGAATCCCAACATGTTGCTAGGATTCTTGGACATGGTTGGACACATGCTGGAGTGACATTCATTGCGTTCTTTTCTAAACCACAATGATCCACATGGCCAGACACACATCCAAGTAGGTGTGGTGATGCAACATCTTTTAAACTGGTGCTCCACCTCTTGTGGCAGTGGAATCCACATCAGGTTACTAAGGTTCCTGGACATGGTTGGACGAATGCTGGACTGACATTGCATGTGTTATTTTCATAAACATAATGATCGCCATGGCCACACACACATCCAAGTGGGCGTTGTGATGCAACATCTTTCATACTGGTGCTCCAGCTCTTGTGGCAGTTGAATCCCAACCTGGTGCTAGGGTTCCTAGACATGGTTGGATACATGCTAGAGTGACATTGCATGTGTTATTTTCCAAACCACAATGATCCACATGGCTACACACACACACATCCAAGTGATTCGTGATGCAACATCATTCAAACTAGTGCTCCACTAAATGTGGCAGTTGAATCCCGACATGTTTCTAGGGTTCCTGGACATGTTTGGACACATGATAGAGTGACATTGCATCTATTCTTTTCCAAACCACAATGATCCACATGGGCACACACACACAGCCAAGGGGGTGTGGAGATGCAACATCTTTTAAACTGGTGCTCCACTTCATGTGGTACTTGAATCCCAACATGTTGCTACGGTTCCTATACATGGTTGGACATATGCTGGAGTGACATTCATTGTGTTCTTTTTCAAGCCACAATGATCCACATGGCCAGCCACACACATCCAAGTGGGTGTGGTGATGCAACATCTTTCAAACTGGTGCTCCACTCCATGTGGAAGTTGACTCCACAACATGTTGCTAGGGTTCCCCGAGACGGTTGGACACATTCTAGAGTGACATTGCATGTGTTCGTTTCCAAACCACAATGATCCACATGGCCAGCCACACACATCCAAGTGAGTGTGGTGATGCAACATCTTTCAAACTAGTGCTCCACTGCATGTGGAAGTTGAATCCTAGCATGTTGCTAGGGTTGCTGGACATGGTTGGACGCATCTTGGAGTGACATTGCATGTTTTCTTCTCCAAACCATAATGATTCATATGGCCACACAAACACATCCAAGTGGGTGTGGTGATGAAACATATTTCAAACTTGTGCTCCACTGCATGTGACAGTTGAATCCTAGCATGTTTCTAGGATTGCTAGACATGGTTGGGCACATGCTGGAGTGACATTGCATGTGTTCTTTTCAAAACCACAATGATCCACATGGCCATCCACACACATCCAAGTGGGTGTGGTGATGCAACATCTTTCAAACTGGTGGTCCACTACATGTGGCAGTTGAATCCTAGCATGTTGCTAGGGTTCCTGGACATGGTTGCACACATGCTGGAGTGACATTTCATGTGTTTTTTCCAAACCACAATGATCCACATGACTAGCAACACACATCCAAGTGGGTGTGGTGATGTAACATATTTCAAATTGGTGCTCCACTTCATGTGGCAGTTGAATCCCATCATGTTAATAGGATTCCTAGACATGGTTGGGCATATGATGGAGTGACATTTCATGTGTTCTTTTCAAAACAACAATCATCCACATGGCCAGCCACACACATCCATGTGGGTGTGCTTATGCAACATCTTTCAATGTGGTGCTACATTGCATGTGGCAGTTGAATCCACTCCATGTTGCTAGGGTTCCTGGAGATGGCTATACACATGCTAGAGTGACATTGCATGTGTTCTTTTCCAAACCACTATGATCCACATGGACACATAGAGATCTAAGTGGGTGTGGTGATACAACATCTTTCAAACTGGAGCTCCACTTCATGTGGCAGTTGAATCCAAGCATGTTGCTAGGGTTCCTGTACATGGTTGGACACATGCTGGAGTGACATTCATTGTGTTATTTTCCAAACCACAATGATCCACATGGCCACGCACACATCCAAGTGGGTGTGGTGATGCAACATATTTCAAACTGGTGCTGCACTGCATGTGCCAACTAAATCCTAGCATGTTTCTAGGGTTCATAGACATGGTTGGGCACATGTTGGAGTGGCATTGCATGTGTTCTTTTCAAAACAACAATGATCCACATGGCCAGCCACACACATCCAAGTGGGTGTGGTGATGCAACATCTTTCAAACTGGTTCTCCATTGCATGTGGCAGTTGAATCCCAACATGTTGCTAGGATTCTTGGACATGGTTGGACACATGCTGGAGTGACATTCATTGCGTTCTTTTCTAAACCACAATGATCCACATGGCCAGACACACATCCAAGTAGGTGTGGTGATGCAACATCTTTTAAACTGGTGCTCCACCTCTTGTGGCAGTGGAATCCACATCAGGTTACTAAGGTTCCTGGACATGGTTGGACGAATGCTGGACTGACATTGCATGTGTTCTTTTCGTAAACACAATGATCGCCATGGCCACACACACATCCAAGTGGGCGTTGTGATGCAACATCTTTCATACTGGTGCTCTAGCTCTTGTGGCAGTTGAATCCCAACCTGGTGCTAGGGTTCCTAGACATGGTTGGATACATGCTAGAGTGACATTGCATGTGTTATTTTCCAAACCACAATGATCCACATGGCTACGCACACACACATCAAAGTGAGTTTCGTGATGCAACATCATTCAAACTAGTGCTCCACTAAATGTGGCAGTTGAATCCCGACATGTTTCAAGGGTTCCTGGACATGTTTGGACACATGATAGAGTGACATTGCATCTATTCTTTTCCAAACCACAATGATCCACATGGGCACACACACACAGCCAAGGGGGTGTGGAGATGCAACATCTTTTAAACTAGTGCTCCACTTCATGTGGTACTTGAATCCCAACATGTTGCTACGGTTCCTATACATGGTTGGACATATGCTGGAGTGACATTCATTGTGTTCTTTTTCAAGCCACAATGATCCACATGGCCAGCCACACACATCCAAGTGGGTGTGGTGATGCAACATCTTTCAAACTGGTGCTCCACTCCATGTGGAAGTTGACTCCACAACATGTTGCTAGGGTTCCCCGAGACGGTTGGACACATGCTAGAGTGACATTGCATGTGTTCGTTTCCAAACCACAATGATCCACATGGTCAGCCACACACATCCAAGTGAGTGTGGTGATGCACATCTTTCAAACTAGTGCTCCACTGCATGTGGAGGTTGAATCCTAGCATGTTGCTAGGGTTCCTTGACATGGTTGGACACATGTTGGAGTGACATTGCATATGTTCTTCTCCAAAACACAATGATCCACACGGCCACACAAACACATCAAAGTCGGTGTGGTGATGCAACATATTTCAAACTGGTGCTCCATTGCATGTGGCAGTTGAATCTCAACATGTTTCTAGGATTCCTAGACATGGTAGGGCACAAGCTGGAGTGACATTACATGTGTTCTTTTCAAAACCACAATGATCCATATGGCCATCCACACACATCCAAGTGGGTGTGGTGATGCAACATCTTCCAAACTGGTTCTCCACTTCATGTGGCAGTTGAATCCCAGCATGTTGCTAGGGTTCCTGTACATGGTTGGGCACATGCTGTAGTGACGTTGCATGTGTTCTTTTCCAAACCACAATGATCCACGTGACTAGCCACACACATCCAAGTGGGTTTGGTGATGTAACATATTTCAAACGGGTGCTCCACTTCATGTGGTAGTTGAATCCCATCATGTTGATAGGATTCCTAGACATGGTTGGGCACATGATGGAGTGACATTGCATGTGTTCTTTTCAAAACAACAATGATCCAGATGTACTACTAGGAAACAGCTCTGCTATGGCACATGTAATTACATCTTCTGTGGCGCATATCCTAGTCGCCACTGTTATCTCGCCACTGATATCTGCTTCCTGTGGCACATATAGATATGCTCCACAGAAGTCCCAGACTTCTGTGGCGCATTTCTTCATATGCGCCACATGAATAACTTCTGTGGCGCATTTACACATATGCGCCACAGCAAAGCCATGCGCCACTAACTATATAATTATATGCGCCACTGATTGCGTAACACGTATTCAAAGTAAAATACTTTCCTGGTGTATAATCAGGTATTTATACAGGATTTTATAGTATTTATCCAGATGAGTATAAAATACATTGCACAAGTAGTAGATGCATGAAAACGGACATATATATATAATAAAACACTTAGAGCCCGATCTAGATACATATATAGTGTCAAGTGCCAAATTTTTACACAAGCGCCGAATACAAAGTTCATATCATCTCACATTACAAATATGAAGTGGCCACCGCCGCCTACACTAGGATCAAATAGAATACAACTGTGATAATGGTGAGCAAGAGCATTAGCCCGGCCAATATCTTCATCCGGTTCTTCTTCCACAAGTGGTTCCTCCACTTGGCTATCGCCTCCTCCCTAGTCGCGTATCCTTTGTAGATGTTGCTGCTGAACTTGTTCACTTGTTTGTGACAATCCTCCCACTCCTCGTACACCACATACCACCTCGTCGCCATCTCTATAGACGACAAGGCATATTAGAAAAAATACAACGAAAATAATGAATAAAGGGTTCACATGCATATATATATATATATATGTTCACAGAATACAAAACAAAGGATCCATAAACCTAAAAGATAGATCATCATAGAAGGAATAAGTTCAACGACAACACGACCACAAGGTAGTCTAAGTCTAACAACAATGGCAATTTCGACCATGAGATAGTAAAGTTTATGACACACACACACTAATACAGCAGGCGTCCATCAAGAATATACATACACTAGATCATGCTAGAGGCACACATCGATCATGATGAAGACTTCCTCTTCTCGCTCGGCTTCGGGAACGGTAGATAGCCTTCTTTCGTCATCCACGTCCTTGTGTCACCCTGATTACGGAGGCGTTCTTTGATCTCCCTCTTACTCAACCCTCTGCCTTGTTGTAAGGCACCCCCCTTGTGTTGACATCTTCAATGATGATTTGCGACAACTTCATCTGAATGTGATGGAAGTCTTCTCTAAGATCAGCATTGTCGATTTTCGCAAAAGTTTCAGCCCATCCTCGGAGACTAGATGGCATCGTTAGGTTATGGAAATCCCGAACATAGCCTTTAAGGTGATGGAGGACGTAGAAGGCCACCTTGGCACCAGTAGTCGACTGCTTGACGTAGGGGAAGTCGAGCACGTGCTTCAACACGTGTTTGCCATCCTTTATACATTCCCCCTTATCTACGAAGGTGCATCCCTTCTTGGTGTAGCCCTCGAGAGCCTCATTGAGAACACCCCTTATTCTGGTGTAGTCTTTCTTCTTCGTCAAACTCCCCGAGTCAAAATACATGGCTAGCGAATACCTCAGGGCAAGGACGATGAGTGTGCAGTATTTGTCTATACGCAACACAGTTCGAATGGAATGTTGGAAAAAGAGCAAAGGAAGAAATCTATAATGAATGCATAAGTTACGGTGGCGATGAGCGAGTGTGTGTACTTAATCGGGAAAGAAAGGCAAAAGAAGTGTGCCCTTCCTCTTGTTGTCCAGCATGAACTTCTCGAGGTACGTCGTCACCTTGGTCCGTGTCTCTGATCCTTAGACCAACTGGTTGTCCCGCATGTAGTAGGGATCCACTATCGCGATTTCCGGGGTACTTTCTCTCTTGGTCATGAGCGCCAGGTTGAGCGCGTATAGGCGGACCAAGTTATAGTCCAGTCGTTTCGTGAGAAACAGCTTGAATATGTCCTCGAACGCTATGAAGAATATATCCGCGAGGGGTTCATCGACGAAGCCCACGTCCAATGGCACCTTGGCCATGAAAACCGGGTAATTTGGATCTTCGTATTTAAGAAGGAGGACCTCTAGTGTCTTGAAACCCTCGTGCAAAGTTAACATGGCTCCAACCGCAATGTGGATCATATCCAGAGTCAATATCGGATCACCAGCTACATGCACTCGGGGAAAGCCAAATTGTGTGGATGGTACGACGACAGCGTCCGGACCCCGGATCCTCTTCGGAAGAGGCTGGCTCACACCCTTCTTATTATTATTACCTCTCTTCCTGTAGTGCTTCTTCTTCACAACAGTGTCAGCCACTGCCATCTTCTCATCAGTCGGCTTTCGGAGTGTGTTGGGGTTGAAAACCAATCCTGGTTTCTCTTGTGGTGGATCGGCGGCCGGAGGCATCTCTTGAGAAAGACCATGCAAGACCAGGCGCTGCGTGCATGTATTGGGCCAACCAGCTTGATGGTCATCGCGAGCTGCGAAGGGTTCTTCATCCATAGAAGGCATATACAATCCTTTGGCGGCGCCGGTGTTGATGAAGTCGTCAATGTTGACCAATTCATCATCATCTTCATGGGTGTCATCATGTGGTGGTGGTAGCGGGGGCGATGATTCTGGATTGGTTTAGAACAAAGGGAATGCGCGAGCGGGAGCAAAGGATTGGGGCGGTTGCAGCACAATGTCTTTGCCATGTGGCGGTGCACACGCTGCCAAGAGTTGATAGTGACGGCTGGTGGTGGCGATGACGGCAGCTACTGGCTTCCGAGGTGGTGGCCGGGCGATCGGTCAAGAGGTGGCGCCGGTGCTCCCCCCGCAAGATGAATCTGGGTCTTCGGCCATGTCAAGGGCCAGTTGTAGCATTCCCCAAGGGTCTTGTGTTCGTCGGCTCCCTGAGGTTGAAAGGGGGGGTCCATGTCCGCACCGGCAACACCCGAGCCAACCTGACCCTCATCACGTCATCATCCATTGGATTGTTGTGCATCGTATGCTCGCGCCGTTGTATAAGAGTGCCCTTGGCAACATCCTTCAACTCACCGCCGACATCTTTAAGCAGGAGTACGCAAGAAGTGTCCTGAGGCAAAAACATGTTGTTGGGCATCATGAGATGGCAGCAGTCATGCATCAAAGGCATAAAGGAGATGATGTTCACTAACTAATTAGTTACCTTGGTGATGGCGTGGATCTTGGATAATGTAGATACATGGCCGATGCCGGCGGCCGGCCTATCATCATCTGCAATCTCCCGCTCGGGTGCCTCACAAAGCACCACCGCCGTCGGCTGCAACTTATTGGTATCTTTGGCGGGAGGGGGCATCGGTGTGACCAAAACGAGCGGCTGTGTCCCGACGTTGACGGCCGGCGGGGTAACTAGGTCCGGCGACACGGTAAAATTGATGCTCGAGTTGCTCCCGCTTAAGCTGGGCAGATGTATCGGCTCCTGTCGACCTCCCGCATTCCATGCAGTAAGCCCCTCGAAAAACTCAGGGGGGATCATCGAGCGGAGCTTCTCTTCCACTAACTTGTCCACCGTTTTCTCGTCCACTGCCTTCTCCTCCAGTGTCTGCACCTTCATCTTCAGCTCTGCAACAGCGGCTTTATCCTGGTTCTTCCTCTCCCTTCTTTTCTTGGCGTCCTCTTTGTAGTACTCCTTAAACTTCATGCTCGTACCAAAGCCGGACACATGGCCAGCTGAGGACGGCGGCAACCCCTTGTCCCTCTTCTTGTAAGCATTGGTCGCCCTGTTGAAAACCGTGTCCCACGGCTCCGTCGAATCCTGTGGCGCATATTGCCGAAATGCGCCACAGAACCTGTGGACTTAGTACAAAATGCGGCGCGCATGGTAGTATGACAAGATCACACACTTGACTTAGTGATCTCTGCTGCTTGCTTGTGCCATTCTAAACCTGAGGCAGCCAAGTTCGAATCCTGGCTGTCTCACACTTTTTTATTTTTAAAAAATATATTTTTAATTATAGATCTGTTTAAAATAAAGCAAGAACATATACAAACATTCATATTTATTCAAAAAACTCTCTCCCCGAACATATACAATCATGTAATGTGTTTTTAATTATATATATGTCTAAAATAAAGCAAGAACATATACAAACATTCATATTTATTCAAAAAACTCTCTCTCCGAACATATACAATCATGTGATGTGTCGAGCTAGTGTCTCTTCGCAATCTTCTTGCCCTTTTTCGCCGTGGTTGAATACTTTAGCCCGTGCACTTTGAGATTTCTTCTTGTGAATGGACAACCTTTAGTAGGCAGTGTGGTCTTCCTTCTTACTTTAGTAGTAGTAGGCATGTCGAAGTACTTGTCGAATTCCTCTTCGATCTCTGGGTCGCCGTTTTTGTCGAAGTTTTGCTCGTTGGCGGCTCCTTCCATTCCGATGATGCTCCTCATGCCCCTCCTAACTACAACATGATTGGGCTTTGATGGGTCGGTAATAATAAAGCATTGATCAACTTGGCTAGCGAGTACCCAAGGCTCATTTTTTGCGAAGGCGTTCTTCGTTGATTTGGCATCTGGTATAACCATTATGGTGAAATAGCGGCCTTCTTTTTCCACGTTCTTGGCCTATCTAACACGGAACATCGGTACGATCTCTCCACAGTAGTCGAGCTCCCATATCTCCTCGATTCTTCCATAGAATCTTTCCATCACAGTAGTCTCGTCATCAGCAAAGGATAACATAGTTACTCCTGAGTTTTGATATTCACTATTCTTGTCCTTTTCCTCGGTGTAGAATCTGTAACCGTTTATGTCGTATGACTGATAGGTCCTTAGGTTGTGCCCTGGGCCCTGTGATAAGGAGAATATGAGATTTTGATCTTCCATAGAAGGCATCTGTGGGGGATTGTCCAGTTGCCTTTTCTTGAACCAACCCGTGAAGCTGGAGTTGTGCTCTCTGGTTACGTCTCCCTTCTTCCTCGGCCGGCCCTGGTCGACGTACTCCTGCTCGATTAAGCTTCTGTGCTCTTCGACCCAAGGGCCGACCACTTCAATGTGTTGTAGCGCGACTCGGTGTGGCCTTTCAAAATCAGTGTGTCGACCATCAATGCTGACATGTAGTGAGCGGCAGCCCTCGCGGTGACCATATCCACCGAGCCTGCCGAGGTGCTTCTTTGTGGGTATTCCAACATCCTCGTTCTCCGTGGTTAGATAATTCTGGCAGAAGGAGATGCACTCGTAGATCACAAAGCCCTTGGCTATGCTTCCATCTGGACGAGACCTATTGCGAACGAATCCTTTGATGACACCGTTTAGCCTTTCAAACGGCATCATGTTGTGCAGGAATGTCGGCCCGAGCTGGATGATGTCGTCCACGACATGTACAAGCAGATGCACCATGATGTCGAAGAATGCGGGCGGGAAGTAAATCTCAAGCTCGCATAGTATCATCACGATCTCTTCCGGTAGCCTGTCGAGCTGCTTCACACTGATCGACTTCCTAGATATGACGTTGAAAAAGTTACAGAGGCCAAACAATGTCTCACGGACATGATCGTCCATTATCCCACGGATCACAACGGGGAGTATCTGCGTCATCAGCACGTGACAGTCGTGGGACTTCATACCGCTGAACCTCTTCTTCGCCACTTCCAGATATCTGCCTATCTTCCCTGAGTAACCGTGAGGAACTTTCACTCCTAAGAGGCACCTGAAAAACTGCTCGAGCTCCTCCAGACTCAGAGTGAAGCAGGCAACACGAAGCACCACCTCATTCTTCTTAACTCTTTTGCGGCGACCTTGAGTCCCTTCCGTCTGATCATCATCATCATCATCATCACTATCAGGGTACTGAAGATCTTTCTTTATGCCAAGCAATTTAAGGTCCTTTCTTGCTTTCGGCCCATCCTTGGTCCTCTTCGGCATGTTCAGTAGAGTGCCAAGGAGACTCTCGGTAACGTTCTTCGTGATGTGCATTACATCGAGCCTATGGGGAGTGTGAAGGACCTTCCAAGGCAGGTCCCAGAAAACAGACCTTGCTTTCCATACACCCAGCAGCGGCTTTGTCCTCGGTCGTTTTTTCCAGGCGCAGGGCAATCTACCCAATTATTCAAAAGCTCCTCGATTTCTTCGCCGCTCCTCGAACGCGGGGGCTCTTTTGAGCTCGTCCTTACCATTGAACATGTCACCACGTTTTCTCCACGGGTGATCCATGCGGAGCCACTTTCGAGTACCTTGGAACACGGTTTTCGAAGACCCAGGATCCCTTGGTAGCTGGAGATGCGGTGTCTCATCCATGCACTTGACGCATGCATTGTGTCCGTGGTGCACCTGGGCCGATACATATGCGTAACCAGGATAGTCATGCACGGTCCTGAGCAACGCGGCTCTCAGATGGAAATATTCTTTAGTGTAGGCGTCCCACGTACGGGCCGACGTCTCCCACAAGCTGGCTAACTCCTCTCTCAATATCCCGAGATACAAATGCATATCGATACCTGGTTGTTTCGGCCCCTGAATAAGAATGCTCATGTGTACATACCTGGTTGTATGGCCATACAAACATGGGCCAGGTGCTATGCGTGCTACTCTGGTTTCCAAAAGGATTGAGTCCATCGGTGCTCATACCCAGCCTGACGTTCCATGCATCGCCCCCAAACTCTTCAAACTCAATGTCTAATGCATTCCACTGGCTAGCGTCTAAAGGGTGTGTCAGGATCTTGCCCTTCTCTGGATCATCTTCGGGTTTCTCTCTTTCCGCGTGCCATTGCATGAGCTTTGCTTCCTTAGGATCTACGAAATATCGCTGCAGACGAGGCGTGATAGGAAAGTACCATACCACTTTTCGAGGAACTTTCTTGTTCCCTCTCTTGTACCTTCCTTGGCCACACACCGGACATGTGGTTCTATCCGCGTAGTCGTTTTGATAAAGTGCGCAATCATTGATGCATGCGTGGTATTTAATGTGTGGTAGGTCGAGAGGGCGAACGATTTTCTTGGCTCCTCGATACTTGTTGGCAATGTGTTCCCCTTAGGAAGTCGGTCGTGCCAGTATTCCATGTTCGCGTTGAAGCTCAAATCGGTCCATTTGTGTTCGGCCTTCATCTCCAGAGCCTTGAGCATTACACTCAAACGTGTATCCTCGGGGCGACACCCAGGATACAATGGAGTCATACCATCTACCTCCATTTGGGCCAGCTTGGCTTTCTCTCTGGATGTAGCTTTGTCGTTGCTCGTCTCCTTGAGGAGCAGTTCTTGAACATGAGGGTCCTGCAAGACCGAAGTTAGCAGCGTCTGTGTTTTAGCGTCTTCTCCTTATTCATGATCATGATCATGCCCGTCGCCATCTCCTTCGCCATGCTGATCATGCCCACTGGCATCTCCTTCGTCATGATGATCATGCCCGCTGGCATCTCCTTCGTCATGATGATAATGCCTGCTGGCATCTCCTTCGTCATGATGATCATGCCTAGTCGACTCTTCGTCTTCTCGCCCGCCCATGTCTTCATGACCACCACCATGTCCTGCCGGCGCCTCATTGAGGTTGCACATGAAACCGCGCCTGAGCAGGTGACCCTCCAATTGTCCAGATTCAGGGTCGATCCAGCGCTGCAGTTTGCATGTTCGACATGGACATCTTATCATGGTCTTGTTGTTCAGAATCATGTCCTCCTTCGCGCCTTTCTTGTATCTAGCAATTCGACCTTCGCTCATCGTGAGGACCATGGTTGCCTGAGCGGTCAAAACAGAGAGTATAGGTGAGAACCACACCATATGAACACACACATGCATGAATGCTAGCCGGAAAAAATTCGGCATGACCTTTCCTAAAATTAGGACATATGGGTAGTGCAAAAATTTGCCGAAATGGAAATGAATCAACATTTTGGCAAATCCATGCAACCACACCGGACGGGGCCGACACAACAACAAGCAACCAACAAAAAACTTCCTCCCATTACAAACAATCATGCACCACACAAGCATCCTCTCGCCATGGATCGCACACACACACCGCCCACGCGACAAGCTTCACCTACATGTTCATGGCCAAGTACTCACCTAGTAGACACAATAATAGCAAGACGAGACCGCACGATGAGAGACTGTGGACAAATAGATCTACAATGCAAGTTGGTGGAGAGGAAATTAGTAAACAAATAGAGATGTGAGAGAGAAAAGTAGGAACTTTTAGATCTAGAAGTTGGAGCGAAGCTTCCACTTACCAATCTATGGATTAAAGTAGGTTTAGTTACAAGAAAATGGAGAAACTATGGGCAAGATGGGGTGTGAGGGAGGAGGAAGACGAGTTGGGAGGAGGTAGAGATGTAAAATGGGTGGTGGTGGATAGATAGATAAGAAAGGTAGCTTTTGTCACCTTTTTAACATGGATCTAGACGCCCTCATCTGTGGCGCATATGGAGGAAATGTGCCACAGATGCTGAAACTTCTGTGGCTCATAAGTCCATATGCGCCACAGAAGTGGGTGAATTAGATTCCCTGTGTGGGGCCCACCTCCAAGTTCTGTGGCGCATGTTGGGATATGCGCCATAGAAGTGAAACACATATGTGGCGCATATCCGAACATGCGCCACAAAACTTGGGTGAATTAGATTCTGTGGTGGGGCCCCCCTCCATGTTTTGTGGCGCATGAGGAAATATGCGCCACAGAACAGGCAACATCTGTGGCGCATATCTCAGATTGCGCCACAGAACATGGATCAACCCACCCTGGCTGGCGGGTCCCACCAATCTTCTGTGGCGCATACTCTCGAGAATGCGCCACAGAACTTCCAATCTTCTGTGGCGCATGCTTTCTGGTGCGCCAGTGATGTTTTCCTGTAGCGCATGGTTTCGCATATGCGCCACTGAACATCTTGTCTATCTATAGGCTGTTTCCTAGTAGTGATGGCCAACCACACACATCCAAGTGGGTGTGGTGATGCAACATCTTTCAATGTGGTGCTCCACTACATGTGGCAATTGAATCCACTCCATGTTGCTAGGGTTCCTGGAGATGGTTGGACACATGCTGGAGTGATATTGCATGTGTTATTTTCCAAACCACAATGATACACATGGCCACACACACATCCAAGTGGGTGTGGTGATGCAACATCTTTCAAAGTGGTGCTCCACTTCATGTGGGAGTTGAATCCCATCATGTTGCTAGGGTTCATGTACATGGTTGGACACATGCTGGAGTGACATTCATTGTGTTCTTTTCCAAACCACAATAATCCACATGGCCACACACACACATCCAAGTGGGTATGGTGATGCAACATATTTCAAACTTGTGCTCCACTGCATGTGCAAACTAAATCCCAGCATGTTTCTAGGGTTCCTAGACATGGTTGGGCACATGTTGGAGTGACATTGCATGTGTTTTCTTCAAAACAACAACGATCCACATGGCCAACCACACACATCCAAGTGGGTGTGGTGATACAACATCTTTCAAACTGGTGCTCCACTACATGTGGCAGTTGAATCCTAGCATGTTTCTAGGTTTCCTGGACATGGCTGGACACATGCTGGTGTCACATGGCATGATTTCTTTTCCAGTCCATAATGATCCACATGGCTATCCACACAAATCCAAGTGGGTGTGGTGATGTATCATATTTCAAACTAGTGCTCCACTTCATGTGCTAGTTGAATCCCAGCATGTTGCTAGGATTCCTGGACTTGGTTGGGCACATGATGGAGTGTCATTGCATGTGTTCTTTTAAAAACCATAATGATCCACATGGTTATCCACACACATCCAAGTGGGTGTGGTGTTGCAACATCTTTCAAAGTGGTGCTCCACTGCATGTGGCAGTTGAATCCACTCCATGTTGCTAGGGTTCCTGGACATGGTTGGACACATGTTGGAGTGACATTTCCTGTGTTCTTTTCCAAACAACAATGATCCACATGTCCATACACACATCCAAGTGGGTGTGGTCATGTAACATCTTTCAAACTAGTTCTCCACTTCATGTGGCAGTTGAATCCCAGCATGTTGCTAGGGATCCTGTACATGGATGGACACATGTTGGAGTGACATAAATTGTGATATTTTCCAAACCATAATGATCCACATTGCCACACAAACACACACATCCAAGTGGGTGTGGTGATGCAACATCTTTCAAACTGGTGCTCCATTTCATGTGGCAGTTGAATCCACTGCATGTTGCTAGGGTTCCTGGACATGGTTGGACACATGCTGGAGTGACATTGCATATGTTCTTTTACAAACCACAATGATCCACATGGCCACACACACACATACAAGTGGGTGTGGTGATGCAACATCTTTCAAACTGGTGCTCCACCGCTTGTGGAAGTTGAATCCACTACATGTTGCTAGGGTTCCTGGACATGGTTGGACACATGCTAGAGTGACATTACATGTGTTGTCTTCCAAACAACAATGATCCACATGGCCACACACACACACATCCAAGTGGGTGTGGTGACGCAACATCTTTCAAACCGGTGCTCCACTGCATTTGGCAGTTGAATCCACTTCA
Source organism: Avena insularis (assembly GCA_023614405.1). Classification (NCBI taxonomy): domain Eukaryota; kingdom Viridiplantae; phylum Streptophyta; class Magnoliopsida; order Poales; family Poaceae; genus Avena; species Avena insularis. The sequence continues at coordinate 513,528,814 of CM042690.1, forward strand.
TGTTGGTAGGGTTCGTCGACACAGTTGGACACATGCTGGAGTGACATTGCATGTCTTCTTTTCCAAAACACAATGATCCACATGGCCAGCCACACACATCCAAGTGGGTGTGGTGATGCAACTTCTTTCAATCAGATGCTCCACTGCATGTGGCAGTTGAATCCCAGCATGTTGCTAGGTTCCTGGACATGGTGGGACACATGCTTGAGTGACATTGCATGTGTTCTTTTCCAAACCACAATTATCCACATAGCCACACACACATCCAAGTGGGGGTGGTGATGCAACATCTTTCAAATTGGTGCTCCACCGCTCGTGGGAGTTGAATCCAGTACATGTTGCTATGGTTCCTAGATATGGTTGGACACATGCTGGAGTGAAATTGCATGTGTTATTTTCCAAACCACAATGATCCACATGGACACACACACATCCAAGTGGGTGTTGTGATGCAACATCTTTCAAACTGGTGCTCCACTTCATGTGGTAGTTGAATCCCAGCATGTTGCTAGGGTTTTTGTACATGGTTGGACACATGCTGGAGTGACATTGCATGTGTTCCAAACCACAATGATCCACATGGCCAGACACACACATCCAAGTGAGTGTGGTGATGCAACATCTTTCAACTGGTGTTGCACTGCATGTGGCAGGTGAATCCCATCATGTTGCAAGGGTTCCTAGACATGGTTGGACACATGCTGGAGTGACATTGCATGTCTTATTTTCCAAACCACACTGATCCACATGTCCACACACACACACATCCAAGTGGGTGTGGTGATGCAACATCTTTCAAACTGGTTCCCCACTTCATGTGGAAGTTGAATCCTAGCATGTTGCAAGGGTTCCTGTACATGGTTGGACACATGCTGGAGTGAAATTGCATTCGGTCATTTCCAAACCACAATGATGCACATGGCGACACACACGCATCCAAGTGGGTGTGGTGATGCAACATGTTGGTGATCAACATGTGGTGATGCACATCATTAAGGCATTTTGGCAGTTCCATTCTTTCTATGGCCCGGATTTTCGTCGGGTTAGCTTCAATGCCACGGCTGGACACCCAAAACCCAAGTAACTTTCCAGCAGGTACGCCAAAGGTACATTTCTCCGGGTTCAGCTTCATTCGGAACCTTCTTAAGTTCACGAATGTCTGCCGGATATCCTCAAGGAGCGTATTGCTTTCCTTGGTCTTTATTACCACATCATCCACATAGACTTGCACATTCTGACCTATCTGATGATGTAAGCATTTTTGCATGCATCGCTGGTACGTTGCTCCTGCATTACGTAACCCAAATGGCATAGTGCGATAGCAATAAACCCCATACGGGGTAATAAATGTAGTCTTTATTTGATCATCCGGATTCAGGGGTATTTGGTGGAAAGCAGAATACGCATCAATGAATGACAGCAGCTCACATCCGGTCGTTGAGTCTATGACTTGATCTATTCCAGGGAGTGGAAATGGATCTTTGGGACACACCTTATTCAGGTTCGTGTAATCAATACACATGCACCATACCACGGCTACGTTCGGATCATCTTTCTTCTTCTCCACCAGCACCAGATTAGACAGCCAATCCGGATAGAGTACTTCCATGATAAACCTGGCCGCTAGGAGTCTAGATATTTCCTCTCCAATGACTTTCCTCCTGTCTTCGGCGAAACGCCTGAGTGGTTGCTTCACCGGCTTAGCCTCGGGTCTCACGTTCAATGAGTGCTTAGCCAACTCCCTCGGTACACCTTGTAGATCCTGAGTAGACCAAGCAAAGATATCCCTATTCGCACGGAGGAAGTTGACGAGCTCGCTTTCCTTGTTGCTTGGAATGACACGCTCCCGTGCGGGTTGGTCAGGGCCGGCATATGTTGTTGCGTGGATTGAGCCAGTGCCGCTACTTCCAGTATCTTCCTTTTTCTTGAGCTATCACAAGTGACTCGGCTAAATTAGATCCGGCTGAGGTGCACTCAATCAACGGAATCTTCGACATGCTTATCACGCCTTGGTCTGGGCAACTTCATCTTAAGGTAACTGATGTGGGTCGTTGCCATGAATTTGTTCAGCGCTGGCTTGCCGAGTAACGCATGATAAGCGCTCTCCAGATTCACCACTTCGAATTCCAAGTTCTCAGTGTGGCAGTTTTCTCTTGTGCCGAATAACACGTAGACCCGGACTTTACCAATTGGCTCACAGGAAATACCTGGTACAATGCCGTGAAAGGTGGTCCTCGTTGCTTGCAACATGTTCTTTGTTATCCCCAACTTGTGCATGGTATCTTTATACATGATGTTGATACTGCTGCCATTGTCAATCAGTACCTTGGAAAACCTTACGTTGAGATTCGGGCCGATGAACGTCGGATCGAGGACCAGAGCGTAGGCTCCTGGGCTTGGCATGATCTTTGGGTGATCCTTGACACTCCATGTAATTTCTTGATCCGCCCAAGGCATGTATCTTACCACTGCTGGCATTACTACATTCACTTCCATATGCCGGCGCTGCAAGCTTTTCCGGTCATTCTCTTCTGTGGTGAACACACAGTAGCTTTGATGATGTTCCCTGTACTCATTTCATCCCTCATTCTCGTTGTAACCTTGACCTTGCTGCTAGTTATTGCCCACTTGATGTACAGCATCCCTACTTTCCGGATTCTCGTACCTCGAAGGAGGTGGTGGCAGCATCAGTTGTTGTCCATTCCCCCTGCCAGTAATGGTGGCCGTGGTGCTTCATTTCTAGGTGCTTCGTTCCGAGGTGCCTGAGCATTTCCCGAACTTCCCTGTTCTAATTTCCTCATCCATTCATATTGCCGGGTTGTATGATTCGCCGGGCTATTCGGGCTTGCCGTATGGAACTTGCAAGGCTGATCCAGCATAGACTCAAATGTATATCTTGGTCTATCCTTTCGTTTTTTCCACTGCTTCCTCTGCTCCGGGGTCCAAGGTTTTTTCCCTTCATTTTTCTACTGCCAGTTTTGCCCTCTAGTTTTTTGGCGTTGACTGGCTTCGGCATTGGATTGATCCCGGTCCACTACTACGACCTGTTCTGAGTTATACCGGTAATCCGGACGCTCATCCCTTCTCTTTCCTCAAAAATCGTTCCTCCTTGATGATCTAGAGCCATATCGTCCATAATACTCCTCGTTTGCCTCGCTCGACATTAACCAGGGTTGCGTTGGATCTCCCAAGGCATACGAATCTGCGATCTGGATTGTCTCAGCCAAGGTAGTTGGCATATCTCGATGTAACCTCTCCCACAACATACTTCCATATCTGCATCCCTGAGCGAACCACGCAATAGCTTGTGATTCAATTACTCCTTCACACGAGTTTCGCACATTGCATCATCGAGTCAGGAAATCTCTATCTGGCTCATTCGGTATCTGCCGGCATAACGCGAGAGTCTGTGGCCTATTGGCTTGTACGTGCTTGAGAAGTTGCTAACGAATAGCTCCTGGAAATCTAACTAACATTTGACACTGCCCGGTGGTAAATTGTTCAGCCAAACTCACGCTGGTCCTTCCAGCATCTGCGGCACATACCTTACCGCCCATCTCAAATTTCCTGTTGTGATTTTGACCGTTGTGGCATAGTCAATTAGGCAATCCTTTGGCCTGGTACTACCATCATCAGTTCGTGTTCCTCTGGCCAGCTGAAAGTTCGGCACTAGTGGCTCGTTCATGATTCGGGGCCCAAAGCATGCTGGACCCGGTGGACCTTGTATCTCTATTTGTTCCGACCTATAAATCCTATCCAATTTCAGCCTCGCATCATCTGGCTGCAAGTTTCTACTTCCTAGCCTTGATCCCATTATGTGGTGATCCAGTCTGGGGTATCCGTCGTTGACCATAGCCGAATAACCATCATTGTATCTTTCCTGATCCGGACGAGAATTTCGTTGTGCTGCTGCTTGTCCCGCGCTCCCCTCTTGCCGAGGTGCACACTGTTGATGTGTCCGAGGTAAATTTTTCCCTGTTTCCCCGGGGTTACGCTATCCGGCATTGCCGTTGGCAGCATTTCTTTGACTGGCATTGCCTTGGTCACGGTTACCTCGGGCAGCACACCTTGTCTGGTACTGTGCCTATCTTCATCAACTTGCAATGCTTTGCCTTATCCAGCCCTTACCGGGTCATAGGGAACCATCTGTTTGTCTCTTTTTTCCAGAGTCTACCACCTCTTCTCTCCGGGGATTGTGACCCGGAGACGACGCGGCTCCTCTAGATCTTGCCGGGTTATTTCTGGCAAAATGCACCACCTGCGAGGCTCCTGTTGGTGCCGGGTTAGCCTTGTTTATTTCTTCATTTTGCTGGCAAGCAACTCTTACCAAGTGGTTTACCCTCTCTTGCTGCCTTTGCTAGGCCTCTCCGGTTAAACCTTCTAACTTGGACATGGCCGGATTTGCTGCCCTGAGGTTATTTGCCAGGGTACTGTACCAATCCAATCCTCCTGTTACTATCGTGGCTATCTGACCCGACCTAGGCTCGTACTCCTTGTCAATCTCGGTGATCAGGTTCCTGCCTCGGATTTTCAATCCATCTATGTGGTTTGCCTTAGCATATTCTCTCAAGGTGATGTTCAACAACTGATGCAACTCTGCTACCTTCTTTGCCCCGACTAATATTTTCCGCCTAGTTTCCTCTAAGTCAGCTTGTGCCTAGGCTGGATCTACCACAGGTGCTATTGGCGTTGCTAGGCTATCTATTGCTTGCTGGAGCACATTCTCTAGCCTTTCTAGGGGAGGAAACCTAGACCTGGTCTGTTTTGGTGTTACCTCTGGCTCTGGCACCGGATCGTTGCTTTGTCCCGCGTATAGCACGGTCATCAGGACCTCAATGCTGCTAGTGGGGCAAGTGATACGCACTCCACGAGCTGCGCTGAGAGGTGGCTCGCCTCCCTCGATGATGTGCCGCAGATGAACACAGGACTCGTCCATGCCGACGTAGATCTTGTGCATGCCAAGCTTGATGAAGACGTCGTTGCATGGTGGAGGGTTCCTGCCGAAGCTTCCTGCATTGTCGCTGACGTACTCTAGTGCTCCAAAGCGCTGAACCAAGCCTGAGACGACATGTTCGCCGGTGCCGGAGAAGTTTCTTGTCTGAATTTTCACCCCTACTAGCACCGCTAGCCCCACGGTGGGCGCTAACTGTCATGGTGGTGGCATGGCAGATGCCAGGGATAGGCTAAAGATGGGGCGAATGAGTGCTAGGGGAATCCAGGGAGGGAGAGCATGGTGATTCCACGCTCGGAAGTTCTTGTATTTCCTCTATCAATGGTGTTTACAAATGCTCTTGAGGCTCTCAGCAAGAAGGAGACAATGTCGCTTACCCCTTATGAAGAAACCCTAGAGTTCTACCTAAGACAGAGAGAATGATTGATAGACCGGCCCTCTCTATGGAGGCCCTGGTGCTCCTTATATAGGGAAGCCCGGGTTACATTTCTAGGGCACAGGTGGCAGCATATTCTACGAATATGCTCCTTTCCTAAAGCAGATGGTTCTTTATTCTCTTTAATGCCTTGTCCGGGATTTGGACGTAACCCATGGCATAATTCTTGTTTTTTTGGCCTCACTAGACACGGGCTATGTCATCCGGCTTTGCCCGCGTCACCTTGGTCGCCCCTGACCCTCTAGTCCTCTTCTTTACTTTACTTTGCTCATGCTAAAGCTAATAAAGTAACCTTTTGACCAGCGGGGGATTCCTTCTCCTGGAAGCTAAGATAATTTGGCTAGGATATAGCTAATCCGGCTTACCCAGTCACCTGCAAAACAGATAGACTGGGCCGGCATAAATCTTATGCTGGCTAGACCATAGTCAAGGAGATGCTCCATGGGCCGGGTCACACCGTGATTCAGTCTGCCCTTAGGTGACCCGGTCAGCATATGTTGATCACAGGTACCATTGCTAACTTCCTTATACCGGTGTTATTTACCCGGGGGTATCCCCCCAACAATATTCAAAGTTGTTTGTACACTATATGGTGGTAAGATCATGTAGAAGTCAACGATTATTAGCTGCTAGTGAGTTGCACATGAGACTCAGATAGTAGACGTATGACATATCATCACTATATAAAATTATAATTTGTAAAGCACAAAAAATTATAAAATTGATCAACATCTATAAAGTATGGGTGTATATTTGGTCCTTGTACTTTGTATCATCATGTGTAGAAGTCAAAGATTATTAGCTACCTGCTAACACATGAAATTTTTGATAACATGGTGTAGAGAAACAAGGGAGAAGATTCTAGTATGATGGAGAAGTGTGTTTTGAGGTTTGTGCATAGCATTCATTATGCCGAAGACTATCAATAGAATCTTCTAGATGCTAGAATGGAAAAAAGATCCAATAGCTAGAAATGCTGGGATTCACGAGTCTTGATCCAACGATCAACATTCAAAGTTATTCGTACACTATATAGTAGTTTGTAATGAAGACTATCAATAGAATATTCAAGATGCTAGAATGGAAAATAAGATCCAACGACTGGAAATGTTGGGATTTGCGACTCTTGATCCAACGGTCAATATTGAGTAAGTTGTTTGTACACTATATACCGGTAAAGTTAACAATTATTAGCTACTACTAAGTTGCACAGGAGATTCAGATAGTAGACGTGTGACATATCATCACTAGATAAAAATATAATTGGTAAAGCACAAAACATTATAAATTTGATCAGCATCTATATGGGTGTATATTTGATCCTTGTACTTTGTATCATCATGTAGAAGTCAAAGATTATTAGCTACCTAACACATGAATTTTTTGATAACATGGTCTAGAGAAACAAGGGAGAAAAGTATGGTGGAGAAGTGTGTTTTGAGGTTTGTGCGTAGCATTCATTATGCTGAAGATTATCAATAAAATCTTCTAGATGCTAGAATGGAAAAGAAGATCCAACGGCTATAAATGTCGGGATTCGTGAGTCTTAATCCAATGGTCCAAATTCAAAGTTATCCGTACACTATATAGTGGTTTGTAAAGAAGACTATCAATAGAATATTCAAGATGCTAGAATGGAAAAGAAGATCCAATGACTGGAAATGTTGGGATTCGCGAGTTTTGATCCAACGGTCAATATTCAAAGTTGTTTGTACACTATATAGTGGTAGGATCATGTAGAAGTCAACGATTATTAGCTACTAGTAAGTTGCACATGAGACACAGATAGTAGACGTATGTCATATCATCACTATATAGAATTATAATTTGTAAAGCACAAAAAATTATAAATTTGATCAACATCTATAAAGTATGGGTGTATATTTGGTCCTTGTACTTTGTATCATCATGTCTATAAGTCAAAGATTATTAGCTACCTACTAACACATGAAATTTTTGATAACATGGTGTAGAGAAACAAGGGAGAAGATTCTAGTATGATGGAGAAGTGTGTTTTGAGGTTTGTGCATAGTATTCATTATGCCGAAGACTATTAATAGAATCTTCTAGATGCTAGAATGGAAAAGAAGATCCAACGGCTAGAAATGCAGGATTCATGAGTCTTGATCCAACGGTAAACATTCAAAGTTATTCGTACACTATATAATGGTAAGATAAGATAAGATAAGATACTAGTAGGTTACACATGCCCTGTAGGTGAGGCTCAGATAATAGACGTCTGGCATATCATCACAATATAAAATTATAATAGGTAAAGTGAAAAAAAATATAAATTTGATCAACATCTATAAAGTATGGGTATATATTTGGTTCTTTTACTTTGTATCATCATGAGTAGCAATCAAAGATTATTAGCTACCTAACACTTGAAATTTTTGGTAACATGGTCTAGAGAAACGAGGGAGAAGATTCTAGTATGATGGAGACGTGTGTTTTGAGAGGTTTATGCATAGTGCATTCATTGTGTTCAACACTATCAATAAAATCTTATAGATGCTAGAATGGAAAAGAAGATCCAATGGCTGGAAATGTTCGGATTTGCGAGTCTCGATCCAACAGTCAATATTCAAAGTTATTCGTACACTATATAGTGGTAAGATAGTGGGAATATAAGATGTCTAAAAACATGGCTTGTGGCATTCAGATCCATACTCTTCAGACTGTCTTTACAGAAAGGAACAATCTCGTCATCACTCAGAAAATTAAAAATGATATTTCCTGATATTTGGAAACTCATATCGATGACATTGTTTAGTACAAGAAGATGCACCCGTCTACCTCCGAAAAGACAATTAACTCAAGAGCAATCTATCGCATTTACTTGTAGCTCAAGTTTGATATAATTTTGTTAAATTGTCAATATGCAAAATCTTAGCAAGAAGTTGAACTTTTTGTAAAAACTATCAGTGGTGGTTTGTGATATATTAAATCAGCCCCCAATGGTTACCTCCAAAAAACGTAAATATTTCAATGCAACCTAAAATTTACTTGTAGTTCAAAATTAAACTAATTTCAATAAATTGACATAAAATCAATTTCAAGTGGGCAAAGTTAGCTATAGAATAAGTTTGAAAACTCATAAAACACGGGAATCATAAGTACAACATGAGGGTCCACTATATATGTCTGAAAGCTTGGCTTGTGGCTTTCAGGTCCATATCCTTCGGACTTTGTTTACGAAAACGAACAATAATCTCATCATCACTCGGAAAATTGAGAATGTTCTTTCCTAATAGTTGGAAACTCACACCAGCGATATAGATTACTACAAGAAGATGCATCCATCTACCTCTAAAGAGACATTTAATTAAAGAAAAATTTATCGCGCTTACTTATAGCTCAAGTTTTAGCTAATTTTCGTTAAATTGTCAAGATGCAAGATCTTAATTAGAAAGGAGTTAAAAACCTATTGTCAAAACTCTTGGTTGTTTTCTGATATATTAACTGAGCCCCCAATGGGTACACCTCCAAAAGTTTTTTGTATTTCTTTAGAAGCAACCTACAATAATTTAGTTGTAGTTCAAGTTTGACCAAATTTCGATAAATATAGGCATGAAGTCGTTCAAGTGGGGCAAAGTTAATTAGCTACATAGGGAGTTTGAAAACTCATAAAACATGGGAATCGTAAGTAAAACACGTTGGTCCACTTAATATGTCTAAAATCTTGGGTTATGGCATTGAGATCCACATTCTTCAGACTTTCTTTACATAAAAGAACCATCTCGTCATCACTCAGAAAACTGAGGATTTTCTTTCCTCATAGTTAGAAACTCACACCGACGACATTGTTTACTAGAAGAAGATGCACCCATCTACCTACGAAAATACATTTAATTCAAGAGCAATCTATCGTGCTTAATTGTAGGTCAAGTTTGATCTAATTTCGTTAAATCAACAAGAAGTCACTGAAGTGTGCAAAGTTTGCTAGGACGAAGCTTGAAAAATCCTAGTACTAAAAACTTGGGCATTACGTATAAGAAACCATTGGTCCAGTTTGTGTGATAATTGGGATGGTTGCATTTTCTTTTAAGTACGGTAGGTCTCGTAGGAGAGAGGTGCTTGAGAGTTAACACGATTGATGGAAGTACAACTTATATCAAGGACCTCATAAAAAATGAAAATTGCATCCAAGTCCATCCATTTAACACAATGGCCCCAAAAATGAATAATGAAGTGTGTGTGTTTTGTGGTTTGCGCATACTAGTGTTCATTATGCTAAAGACTATCAATAGAATCTTTCTCAAAAATATGCTAAGGGAAAATAGAAGATCTAACGATTAACAATGTTTGGATTTGGCAGTCTTGATCCTGCGGTCAATGTTCGAAGCTAATTCGTACACTATACAATGGTGGTATGGTATTGTAAGAGATAAGACAAGATAAAGATAAGATAAGGAGTACCGCGAATGGCTGATCTAATGGTTGGTCTCGTAGGAGCGAGGTGCTTGAGAGTTAAGACGGTCAGTGGAAGTACAAGTTACATCAAGGACCTCATAAAAATGAAAATTACATGCAAGTCCATGCATGCATTTAGCACAAGGACCCTAAAACTAAGCAATGAAGTGTGTCTTTTGAGGAATGCGCATCCTAGTGTCCATTGTGCTAAAGTCTATCGGTAGAATCTTTCTAGATGCTAATAATGGAAAAGAAGATCCAACGGTTAAAAAAGTTTGGATTTGCCAGTCTTGATCCAACGGTCAATGTTCAAAGTTTGGATTTGCCAGTCTTGATCCAACGATCAATGTTCAAAACTGGTTCAAAATTGCCTTCCCTCCCGATATTTGGCTGATCTTTTGGACAACCTTCCCTCCCGATGTTTGGGAAGCAAGTGAAAATTTCGAAAACTGGAAAAGTTTGAATTTTTGTTCCGCCAAGGACCAAAGTGGTTTGCTTCCTATGTACTCCTCCTCGTCCCTACTCCACACCAACGCGCGGCTGCCGAACACGCCAGAGACACAGAGCCGTCGTACCAAGGCACATGTGCACAACGCCACGCTGTGGACGAGGGGAGAGAGATCAGCCGGCCCGGTGCGCGAGGGGCAAGGGGAGGAGAGGTGGAGCATAGGGAAGGAGAGAGAAAACACACGATTTGTTTTGCATGCATAGGTCCTGAAATTTACTACTAGTAGAGTGTACACTATAAGGCCGCAGGAGTACCTCGTGTCAGAAACCCATCATAACTTTGCTCTGACATGGAACCGCCTTCAACTTCTCTTCTTGCACGCCTCTTCCCCTGCCAACGTTTTATTCTCTCAGCATGTACAGCGCATGGACATAGGTGACCATATGTCTAAGCAAAGAAATATACTACTCCCGCATTGTGTAAATTATAATAAGGCTCAGATAGTAAATCGTATGACATATCATCACTATATAAAATTATAATTGGTAAAGCACAAAAAATTATAAATTTGATCAACATCTAATGTATAAAGTATGCCTGTATATTTGGTCCTTGTACTTTGTATCATCGTGTGTAGAAGTCAAAGATTATGAGCTACCTATCAGTTGAAATTTTTGGTAACATGGTCTAGAGAAACGAGGTAGGAGATTCTAGTATGATCGAGAAGTGTGTTTGGAGAGGTTTATGCATAGTTCATTCATTGTGTTCAAGACTATCAATAGAATCTTCTAGATGCTAGAATGGAAAAGAAGATCCAACGGCTAGAAATGCTGGGATTCGCGAGTCTTGATCCAATGGTCAACATTCAAATTTATTCATACACTAATCTCATCATCACTAATTTCATAGCACTGTAGACTGTATTATCTCTACTTATATACTACTATAGTGGAGCAGTTTTAAATTGGATCCATAGCACTAATCATGATGGTTGGCCTGTTAGATCCAATGGTTCAGGGCAACTGGATTCGTGTTGAATAGTACTCCCTCCGCCAAAATATAAGGCGCCTAAGGATTTTTCAAAAGTCAACATTTTTTAAGTTTGACCATGATTATACACAAAAATATAAAAATTTAGAATACTAAATTAATATCAATAGATTCACCATAAAGTATATTTTCTTAATATGCCCATTCAATATTGTAGATGTAGAATTTTTTTTTAAATATTTGGTCAAAGTTAGTAAGGTTTGACTTTTTGACCAATCCTTAGGCGCCTTATATTTTGGGATGGAGCGAGGGAGTACAGACCTAGATGCTAGAATGGAAAAGAAGATCCAACGGTTAGCAATATTTGGATTTGCCAGTCTTGATCCAACTGTTAATGTTCAAAGTTAATCTCTACACTATATGTAGTGGTATGGTATATATTGTAAGAGATAAGAGACAAGATAAAGATAAGATAGAAGTACTGCGAATGGCCGATATAATGGTAGGTCTCGTAAGAGAAAGGTGCTTGAGAGTTAACACCGTTGGTGGAAGTACAAGTTACATTAAGGACCTCATAAAAAATGAAAATTGCATCCAACAAGTCCGTGCATTTAGCACAAGGACCCTTATACCGAGTAATGAAGTACTACATGTTTTGAGGTTTGTGCATACTAGTGTTCATCGTGCTAAATACTATCAGTTGAATCTTTCTAGATAGTAAGAATGGAAAAGAAGATCCAACGGTTAGCAATGTTTGGATTTGCCAGTTTTGATCCAACGGTCAATGTTCAAATAAGTTAATCCCTACACTATGTAGTGGTGGTATGCATGGTATTGTAAGAGATAAGAGACAAAGATAAAGGTAAGATAAGAAGTATTGTGAATGGTCAATCTAATGGTAGGTCTCATACGAAGCGAGGTGCTTTGAGAGTTAACATGGTGGGTAGAATTACAATTTACATCAAGGACCTCATAAAAAATGAAAATTGCATCCAAGTCCATGCATTTAGCACAAAGACGACCCTGAAACGAAGCAATGAAGTGTGTGTTTTGAGATAGAGGTTTACATATACTAGTGGTTATCGTGCTAAAGACTATTACTAGAATATTTCTAGATGCTAAGAATGGAAAAGAAGATCCAATGGTTAGCAATGTTTGGATTTGCCAGTCTTGATCCAACGATCAATGTTCAAAGTTAATATGTACACTATATGTAGTGCGTGGTATGGTACGTTATTGTAAGAGATAGGACAAGATAAAGATAAGATAATAAGAAGTACTACGAATGGCCGATCTAATGGTTGGTCTAGCAGGTGCGATGTGCTTGAGAGTGAACATGGTCAGTGGAAGTACAAGTTACATATCAAGGACCTCATAAAAAATGAAAATTGCATCCAATTCCATGCATTTAGCACAAGGACCCTAAAACTGAGCAATGAAGTGTTTGCACATACTAGTGTTCATCGTTCTCATCAAGACTATTAGTAGAATCTTTTTAGATGCTAGGAATGGAAAAGAAGATCCAACAGTTAGCAAAATGTTTGGATTTGCGAGTCTTGATCCAACTTGTTGTCAAAACTCTCGTTGGATGGTTTCTCATATATTAATTTTGACCCCCGATGGGTACCTCCAAAAGCTTTTTGTAGAACTTTCACAGTAACCTAAAATTTATTTATACAAGTTCAAATCTGACCTATTTTCGATATATCGACATAAAGTCATTCAAGTGGGTGGAGTTAGGTAGGAAGTTTTGAATTGGATCCATAGTACCAATCGTGGCCGTTGGGTTGTTAAATCCAATGGTTCAGAGTAGTTGGATTCATGTTGAACAGTAGCCAGAGCAAACTCCACCATTTTCTAGATAGTTATTATTAATATACTTAATGTATGCCTTTTTCTCTAACAATACTATTGGTTAATAACAACTTAATGTTCGTTAAATCACATTTCATACAATATATACGAGTGTGGCACGTGCTTGTGTGTGCGTGTGAAAACTTTGGCTTGTGGCATTTATTTAGATTAATATTCTTTGGACTTCCTTTACGGGCGAGAATGATCATGACATGACTCGGAAAATTGAGAATGTCCTTTCCTGGTAGTTGGAAACTCACACCGACGACATTGTTTACTACAAGAAGATGCACCCATCTACCTCTGAAAAGACATTTAATTCAAGAGCAGTCTATCATGCTTACTTGTAGCTCAAGTCTAACTTAATTTCATTAAATTGATGCAAAATCTTAGCAAGAAGTTGAACCATACCTATATATCATCAAAACTCTTGGTTGTTTCCCGTATATTAATTGACCCCTCCCCCCGATAGATATGGGTACCTCCAAGAGAGATCTTTCGTGAAACTTTCAAAGCAACCTACAATTTACTTATTGCAGTTCAATTTGTACCTAATAATTTCGATAAATCGGCATAAAATCAATCAAGTGGGCGAAGTTATCTATCAAGTTTGAGAACTCATGAAACATGGGAAATCGTAAGTACAACATGTTGGTCCACAATATATGTCCGAAAACTTGCCTCGTGTGTCATTCAGATCGATATTCTTTAGACTTGCTTTACGGGAAAGAACAATCTCATCATCACACTCAGAAAATTGAGAATGTTTTTTCCTGAGATAGTAGGAACCACATAGTGATGGAATTGATTACTACAACAAGATGCACCTATAGATCTCCGAAAAGACATTTAATTCAAGAGCAATCTATATCGCGCTTACAGGTAGCTCAAGTTTGACCTAATTTCGATAAATTTTCAAGATGCAAAATCTATCTTAGCAAGAAGTTAAACCTATTGTCAAAACTCTTGGTGTTTTGTGATATATTAATTGACCCCTCGATGGGTACCTCCAAAAGCTTTTTCGAAAAACTTTCAAAGCAACCTACAATTTTCTTAGACACGAGGCTAGTAAATTTCTAAGCTACGTATAGTAAGGGCGTGTGCAGTGTCTAGAAGTAGCTATAAAAACTAATTTGGGTCCAGTGTTTAGAACTGAAGTGGGTCCACACAACCATGCTAAAAAGAAAAATAGACTGTTATCCACTGAATAGTGGGCCCTCCTAATTGATTCTCTTAGACATAATTCTAGCACTAGAATCACCTTGAAGAATATTTTTGTTAGCACTACCCACTCCACCGTTAAGATATATGTTTAACACATGACATCGTGCTTGCTTTGATGTCTGGGGCTAATGGGCTTACTACCGTGGTGCCCCATTGTTATTAGTGGTCTAGTTATATCCTATAGCAGCCAACAAATGTTAGCTCTGACTCCTCTAGCTCTTCCTTCTCGATGAAGCCTCGATGCTCGGCTTTAAAGGATGGTTACGAGGGTAGTAGGTGCCTATGGTGACTTCGTCAAGCTCAAGCCCCCCACCGGACAGTCTGAAGATGCAATCTTTTGCAGGTGCTCATAGGGGTAGGATGTGCATTCATGCATTCATAGGGGTGAGTGTGTGTATGCATTTGTGAGTGTGTGCGTTTTGTAGTGGATTTTCGCAAAAATGAGAGAGATGGGCCTTCCGTTTGTATTATGTTTTGCTCGGTTTTCCCAAAGTAATTGTAATGGTCAGTGGTGTCTAGGGTCTATGGGCTCACTACCGAGGGCCACATTATTAGTGGTTCAATTACATCCCATAGCAGGCAACGAATATGAGCTCCAACCCCCTAGCACTTCCTTCACCATGAAGCCTCGGCGCTTGACTTTGAAGGATGGTTATGAGGGTAGTGAGAGGCGACATTCCCGTCAATATATAGCGAGGTGCCTATGGTGATTTCGTCAAGCTCAAGCCCCACGAGATCAGTGTCAAGATCCAGTCTTTCTGAAGTGCTCATAGGTGTAGGGTGTGCGTACCTGCATTCATAGCAGTGAGTGTGTGTACACATTTGTGAGTGTCTCCGTTTTGTAATGGGTTTTCACAAAAAGAGAGGGGGGCCTTTCGTTTATTTACTTATTGAGTTTTGATCTATTTTCCAAAAGTACTCCATGAAATGCAAGTCAAACTAGGTTAGTGATGTTTGGGAGCCCACGGGCTCTCCAGCGCGGACCCAGTTATCAGTGGTCGAGTTAAATCCAATATGTAGTAGTAGCCAGCGAATGTGAGGACCGGCTCCCCTACCTCTTCCTTCTCCATGAAGCCTTTGTGCTAGGATTTGAAGGCGCGCTCTTTTTTCGAGCAATGTCGGCGGATTCAGTCATGCTAGTCCGGCGAACGACGGGGGATCTTGATGCGCAAGGAAGCCGGGTTAGGGTAAGTACGCCAGAGTTCACAGTCTCAGTTTATTTTCTCGAATTCAGCTTATGGGTTCTCTCCTTTAGGGTTTTTCTCTATTTTTCCTGTCTCGATCGATGATGTTTCCTAGGTTCACATGCCAGCACGGATGGTAGATGCGGAGTGGTACGGCATCATTACCGATGCGGATCTCCGGCTCTAGTGCAACTACGCCCTCGAGGGAACGAACTTCGGCCGTAGGTTCTTGGGTTGCAACTACGAATGTGAGCGCTGCATGTTCATCCACTGGGTAGATCTACCGTACTCACTTTCGCTACAGCACGCGATGATGTCGTTGTGGTTACAGCTCATGATCCGTGATGACCTTGAAGAGGAGGAGCAAGAGCGCCATCAAAGGCATGTTGAGGAGATGGCTACAGAGTTAACGGATGTCTCCAACTCACTGCACTCAGTCGTAAATAGGATAGATGCTCTTAGATTTGGGTAATTAGAGCTGGACATTAGGTTCTTAACCAAGTATGGTTTGCAATCTAGATATTTAGCATGCTCATGATGCTTTTGGTGGCTGGCTGTAGATTCCACTAATAATTAATTAATCCCCTTTTGCTTACTAGTACTCACCATCTCATAGTACTGCCACGTTTAATTACACAAGGTTAATTAATATGGGAGTAGTTGACAGTCTGCTTACAGCCCTTCTGGAGTTTGTGGTTACGACTAATTGATCTGGTTTATGTGTTACTGGTATCTCTATCTATATACGAGTATCGCTACATTTTTTGCACATTTGTGCACCTCCCCCGTCGTGCACCTTCTTTACCCAGTAGCGTCCACCTTTCCATCGCATCAGTGCAATCTCCGGTGAGTCCGCAACCATCCGGATCGTTGTTTAGGTGATTGCTATTTGAAATAGTAGATCTCTATGCCACATTAGGAAGCTAGGATCACCATGGATGTAGCCATGGAATTAGTTATAAGGTCCACTAAAAATAGGTAAGTATATGCTGCCAAGAAGAGTCTTTTGAGGATGGGAAGCTTGCCCCCTGGCTTTATTTCACAGAGTGGTCCTCTGATGAACAATGCAGATATAATTTGATGCATATCGTTCATAAACATATTGTTGTTTGCCGGTGTCCTGCATTACTGAGTTCTTTAAATTATATTGTTCATTAAAGGGAAACACGCCCAATCCTTGGCATCAGATTAATGCACGTATCCCTCTTTGCATTGCGAAGTTGATGTGTTCTTTCCTAAAATTTACTGGTTTTGTTGCATTTCATTTAGCATCATGCGCATGTCCCACCCGTGGAGGAGGCATTATTGAGTGACAAGTGTCTATGTATCAAGCTGCTTTGCTGGAATTTCATTAACCTATGATTTGTCCGCAAAAACATTTTTTTTGATAAAGAGCGCTTTATTACTTAAAATGTCCCCTAAAATATACTGATCATTTTTGTTGCATCATGATTTGTAGAAACAAAGTCATTCTGATCTGTTGCCACTTATTACTAAGGCCAAGACTGCTCATGTGCGAGCTAAGAAGGCAAACCCTGAAGTACGGCCCTTTTCATGTCGGTTATGTTTCCCATGTTTGGGAAATATGCCTCTATGGTTCTTTGCCATTTGCGGTACCACTATAGAGCTTGCACGATGTGCGCAGCTAAATTTGGATTGTGAAACGTGAATTTGGTTTATTATTTTTGAAATGAGAATCTGGTTTAATTTTGGATTTGTTATCTGCAGTTTCCACCTTACTCATATTGCTCGTCACTACAAGGATTTGACAATTTCCCGTCTCCGATAGAAATACAAAGCTGATAGACACATGATTTCGTGCCTTCAAGAGAAAGTGAAACACCAGGACGAATAGATTAGGCGCCTGAAGGAAGAAGTGTCCACATCCACTAAGCGGATAGTTGATTTGACTGCAGGATGGAATACATGAATTTCAGTTGCTCCTGATGCTGCTGTTGATTTTCCAAAGTTCGTGGCTGACAACTTAGTCCTCGAGTTGTCTGATGTGGATGGCGACGAGCTGATTGGCCAGGTGTACGATCGTATCTTGGAACAAGTTGGAATGCAAGCTGATAGTCTTTTCAATTCGTATCTAGAAGAAGATGAGACCCTGACAGAAATTCGAGATTCTCCACGCCCATATAGTCCTGATCCTGCAAAACATGAGGAAATCTGTAAACCATATTGACTGTTGTACTTTCATTTTTGAAGGGTTTAGATCTCTTGTGAGGATGACTGTTTGTTAAGTCATGTACTATAACTGTTTTTTTGCTCTATTGGTGTGTGGTATCCACAAATCTATATATTTGATGTAATATTATGACATATATATTGGACTTGGCTTTATGTGATTATATTTGGCAACAATAGTCATCTTATTCGAACTTGCGGTGGTTTTTTATCTTTCAATTTTTTTCCTTCTGAGATCTGTTAATCATGATGTTAATGCTAGTTGCGAGTGATTTTTTAGCATGTTTCTGGTAGTAAACCAAAACTTGTAGTTGTAGATTGTGCAAATTCAGGTCGATGTTTGAACTCTAGATCTTGATGTCATAGAAAGGGCAGGCTTCTACCACCTCGAATATTTTACCCAGCAATTGATTGTATCACACAAATAAGTGCACAAACATGATGTCTGTTGGCGGGAAACTGAGCAACGCAAGTGCACAAACTTGTATCAGTCGTGTGGTTGCTACTACTAATACAACCATGGTTTCCCCTAAAAAAATGCTAGGTTCACAAAAAAATAAAAATAAATAGTGGGGCGAAAGTTAGTTTCGAGTTCGAGGTAGCTCAGTCGTGTGCCCCTCGACCCCATCGTCATCTTCTCTGCCTGGCCGCCCTCCCTCGACCGAACCGTCCCCGCCTCTCCACCATTGAACACCACCGCACCGCCATTAGCTGGTATGTACGTCCCCAACCTCCAGCCATTACGGGCTTTCTTAAGGATAGAATGCATTTATTTTTGGGCATTGCGAGCTAAATAAGCTCGTGGCATTTACAGGAAATGGAATCGGCATTGGTGGATGCATTTGCTGCGTCGGCGGATGCTTGTAAAGAAGAGGTGGATACTGAAGCAGCACCAACAGATACATGTGAAGCGGATGCGAATGCCGATGCTTGTACCGCATTGGAGTCTTGGGCAGTGTTGAGTGATGCTTGGAAAGCAGTGAAGGTACAGTCGAAATCCTCGTCGGCTGCTGCTGGAACAAATTCAGCTATGTTGGTTGCCACTGCCAAAGTGATGGCTGCGTGGGATGCTAGGAATGCATCAGCTCGTGGTCGTGCTTCTTCAGCGTCAATGGTTGTGGCTCATCATTCGTCAGCGACGCCTGCTCCATCTACTCAGAACTCATCGACCCCATTGTAAGATCTGCGTTGGATTTTGTCTCCCTGACTTCCTGCCTCTTTTGTGTATTCTGCTCCAAGGTTTTTTTCTAGATACAGTGGATATTAGTTTAAACTAGTAGTACTGGGAACATAAAAATCTATTTAAGCACAAACTAGTGATCCAAATGGGATGAAACTTTCACAGGATTCAAACCTAGGCACCGATGATTAACTGATTTTTTGTCAATTTTTTTAGAATAGTTTTACTTTTTAGTTCAAAATCTGATCTACTGTCATACGTTTGATCTAAGATGGAAGGTGAATCCTGGGGCAAGTCATCGTGAGACTTGGTTTCACCAAGTCACTGAAGCTGCGTTCGTTTTTTCTCCTCTTCTTTATGATAAAACCAGAAAATTCAGGTGGAGGCCTTTCTGTCCTCCCCAGTGACCTAAAAAAGTTCTTCACTCCCTTTGCCCAGTTCCAACATGGTGAAGCATTTTGCGGTGCTTTCGTACTACTCTGGTTGATTGCTTGTGATGTTTAGGTTATTTTGTTGACAGACTCTACTTTTTAGGTAGTTTTTCAAATGGGTGCAGTTTAGGAAATTTCGATGATAAATTTTCCTGTCAAAATGTATGATCCATTGTGGTGTTTACTTAATTATTTTTTTAGGGTTTTGCATTGTGCATTGTGATGTTTACTTAATTCTGACAATGCACTTGTGCTATTTGCATCATCCTACCAGCTTTGGTGGAAGAACATATGCAACAATCAGCGACTTGCCAGGCAATATATTTGGTCAGATTCTTGTCAGGCTTCCTTCGCACCCATCCTGCATACTGAGGGCATCAGTCACCCAAAAATGTTGGATGGACTTCATGGGAAGCAACGATTTCAAAAGGCTAACCGTGTCACACAACAGAGGAATGTCGTTACTTGGGTTTTTCACCAACAGCTCCGAGGATGCTCGATTCTTAACATATCATAATCTTGACCAATCCATCTTCCAGAAGCTGAACAGGCTGGTGGAAGTACATAAAGCCTACATACCATATGTACTCGGATGTCGCAATGGTAGGGTGCTACTTCATTATCCGCAATGGTCTAACATGATAAAGGCCTGGGATCCAATCAGTGGAAGTGAAACAGTGATACTAGAACCACCAATTTGGCGGAGACGTGAGTATGATAGCGGCACAATTCTCTATTCGAGAAATCATGGGCAATTGTCCTCACACTGTTGCAGCAATTTCTGGGTTGTTTGGATAGTAACCAATGGTAACCAAGCACTGGTGCAGAGGTACTCATCAGAGTTAGGAAAATGGGAGGACTGTATTGAACCTGCTGAGATAATGGCTAAGATTGATCGCAGGCCGTCAACTCTCATAGGGGACATTTTGTACTGGCCAACAATGAACTCCAGATATATAATTACCTTCGATAACCTGACAACAAAACTGTGTTATATTGAGTGCCCCCATGAGACACATGATATTTCCAGACGCAATTTTGTCATCGCTAAGGGGCATAATGGAGATGTTGCCCTCGCGGTTATAAGAGACTTCAGTCTAAACACGTGGTCCAGTGCAAGATCATCAATAGGCAAATGGGAAGCTTGGGTGCCTCATATAAAGGTTGAGTTGGACACTCTCCTTGGCCTTGATAAATCATGGGCATATGGTGGGAAAGATGCAGTAAGGTTACTCTACGCATTTGAGGATAGAGAAATGGTGGTTACATGGGCGAAGGAGGGATTATTCGAATTAGATCTCAGCAGCATGAAGTCTAAGAAGTTCAGATCTCGTAAACGTTGGTGTACTTTACATCCCTACATTATGACACCTGGTTAGTGCAGTCATTCATGTGCAACCCTTGCATTTTTTAACACCTATGATTTTGCTGATCATTTTGTTCATTTCCTTTAGCAACCTACGTGATTCGGAGTGCTAAATCAAAGAAACGAAAAGGAAGTCCTGCCAGCAACATAGCTGATTCAGACTGCAACATCAAGGAGATGAAAATAACACTCGGATGAACATGCAAGGCTTGTTTGGGCAAGCATGTGTTTGCCCAGGTTGTGTTATTTGGAGCTGCAGTTTGATATTTGTTTGTTTTGGTAGCTGATGGAACTGTGGCGGCACCATTGTTCCTGCTGCAGTAACATCGGCAGAGGGCTGGAATATTAGAGTTGTCTGTTCGTTTTGGGGGCCTATGTGTGTCTGATAAAACACTGTTTTATATGATGAAATGGTGTTCTCTATATAGTAGTGTATGTGTGATGAAATCTTGTTTTATTTGTTCTACATATACTTTAGGTGGTCTTTGGTTTTTGATAGTATGTTGTAGTAGGAGTATTTGTTTCGCAGCAGGCTTTTTTATTTGATCTGAATTAGTACTACCATTTAGTTAGTGCTTCCTATAGAAGAGTCTGTGCCGACACCTAAATAATTACTAGACCTTGGTTGCACACCATTTTCACATGCTTGAATCAGAGCTAATTCAGACATTTGTTTGTTGTTATGTTAAACAAACATTCTTGTATCGGAGATCTGCATTTTCATATGCATGGTAGATAATCACTCTCCCTGTCTTGTATTCCTGAAATAGAGGGACAATGACCTATTTTTTTAATTATTCTTTGGACAATCTCTAAATTCAAAATCACTGTCGACCGCCAAAACCTACTGCCTACCCTGTTTGAATCGGAGGCATGAGTTGATGTGAGTCTCGCCTTAAATTCCTGACCATATGGCGTTCGAACTACATGACCTTTTTTCTAGTAATAAAAACTTGGCCGGCAGCCAAATTCAAAATCGTAATCGAGCGGGAAAATAACCCACCGACCCCGAAGCATTTCACACTCCCTCTGTTTCAAACATTTTCAGGCAAAATCACCCACCGAGGTAGTACCATTTTTATAATATTACATGGACCCTAGACAAATTTAAAATCTGAGTCAAGCGGCAAAATTTACCGCCTATGATGTGTGAATGGAAGGTATCCAAGTTTCTGTGCAAAAAAATGTTTATGGATGATCAGTTGATGTGACTCTCAGCCTTGTATTCCTGGACAGATAGCGTACGATCTACTACCTTTTTTCTATTAGTAGATGGAGGCTAGCCAAATTCAAAATCTCAATCGAGCGGCAAAATCACCCACCTACCAAACATTTCCCGCCCCATCGTTTCAAAAACTTTGAGCCAAAATATCCCACCGACTGGCGGAGTACCATTTTTCTATTATTATTATTGAATGGGTGCAAGCCAAATTCAAATTCTCAATTGAGCGACAAAACCACACACCGACCTTGAAGCATTTCGCGCCCTTCCATTTCAAAAACTTTAGAATTTAAAATTCCAAATCTACCCATTATTCAGACGACAAATGGGCATGCTAAAGTCGATAGCTCGGGGGCACAATCATAATTATTTTTTCTGCTCACCTCTATGGTCCCGATTCCCCTAGTTTTTCCTGCCGGCCCGTGCACCGCCGCGCAGCCGCTTCACCGACGCTCACCCACTAGATCTAGGAGCTGTGGTGTCGTTCACCATGCCAATGGCGTCATTGAGTGCCCAAGCTCTGCTTCCTCGCCGCCGAAAGCTACGCAAAGTGTTCCATGTCCACCGGGCGTGATCTACTTCAAAGTGTTCCATGTCCACCGCTCCAGACCAGCTGCACGACTGTCGCCGTTCACTGCACCGGATCTGCCTCAGCGATGCGCTCATCCATCGCTTTCAAGCCGGCATCAACCGCCCAAGATCTGCTTCCCCGACGCCAATAGCCACCGCAACCGCAACACCCTCGGTGACCTAGACGTCACTCGCACGGTAACCAAATCTCCAACCCGTTTTTGTTTTGTCAGCGGTATAGCAGGTTCAAGCCTGTCGCA
The DNA here is from genome assembly GCA_023614405.1 of Avena insularis. NCBI lineage: Eukaryota > Viridiplantae > Streptophyta > Magnoliopsida > Poales > Poaceae > Avena > Avena insularis. The sequence continues at coordinate 513,551,536 of CM042690.1, forward strand.
GTGAACTGCATTTTTTTAATCGTGGTAGTACATACAAGTCACTGGGCACGCCTGTACTTCGTGCTAGTACATACAATGTCATTAGACATGTTGGTTTGCATTCGCTGCTCTACAAATATCAAGTCATTCACATGTTCTTATCTTAGCTGCTCCGTACACCAGCAAAATGTAATGTCAGTGGAAAATATTAGTGTGGATTCCCTTCTACACAGTTACTGACTCTATCTGATTATTCCTGAGCTAAGTTCCTGCTATTATTTCCTCGCTGGCATCATTCTGCTATCCTGTGGTACCCGTTCAAACTCTTTGTACCAGTTCAATTATAATTTTGTTGTTGCCATCTGGTTCTTCAAAAGCTGCAACACTGACTATTTTCGTTTTCTTTGTGTAGAGCTCAAAAAGGAAACACTGAACATGTTGGTTTGCACAGCCTACTGGTCCACCAGCGATGACATTATATATTTTCTGTATCTGGTGCTAGTTCGTCCTAATAAACGGCATAATTATTCTTTACTGTATAGTTCATTCGTGTTTTCCATTCCCGCTCAACATGTTCTGGTATGATGTGGTCATAATTTCTATGTGGTTCATTCTTAGCTACGATAATAACTGCATGCCATTGTGTAGCTCACCGCAAATTCCGAGTCACCCAATGTCTCTTGCATTCCAGGATATACCACTGCTTCCATATATATTTGCTCAAATGACCTGGCTAGTTTATACTGAAATTCTAAGAAACACTTTGTTTGATTGCTCATTTCATTGTTAGCATACTTGTCTAATGCTTGTTTGTCCAGTTCTACAGGTTCACAAGCCACACCATTATATCTCGTATCTGGTTCTGATTCGTCCTAGGCAACGACATAACTATCCTCTACTATATAGTTCATTCATGGTTTGCATTCCTGCTCTACAAGTTTGTATTATGCAGTTATAATTCCTATCTGGATCATTCTTAGCTATGAGTATTTTGTCTTCTTTGCTGTATTAACTTGTTATCAGTTAGTTTCAGACTGCAATTATAGCTACCGCCACCAAAGAGGGGACTGCAAGATCATATCTCAAGGTGGTTTTCCAATGTAGCTGTCACACTCAAAGGGAGATGCAGTTGATGGATTGAGAAAGCAAATTGAGGACTCTGCTATCAACTTGATTCGCAACTGAAGTGCTGAATTTTATTTCCCCTTTGTTCATATTTTGTAATATTCTTAAGAAGTTTGCAGCTGATGAAAAATCTAGATATCTCGCATAGGCCATGTAGGCATTTAGTTGACGCCGTCCACGAATGGCTGTACCATAACTGCGCTAGCCAGGTTAATCAAGTTCCAGAGTTACCGAAACAGTAACGGTAACTAGCCAAAACAGTAACATGACAAAATAGTGATAGACCAAAACAGCAATGGTAACTGGCTAAAATAGCAACGTGACAAAATAGTAACAAACCAGAACAGTAACAGGCCGAAACAGTAACAGGCCAAAACATTACCAGGTCGAAACAGTAATAGGACAAAATAGTAACTAGCCAAAACAGTAACATGCCAAAACAGTAATAGGCCTAATCAGTAACAGGCCAAACAAAAGCAGGCCAAAACACCAGCAGACCAGAACAGTGGCAATCCAGCATAGTAACGGGCCAGAATAGTAAAGGACATGAATAGTAAACGACCAAAACAGTAACGAGCTAGAATAGTAAAAGGCTAGAAAAGTGTCGGACCTTCTAAAAAGTGGGCCATTCGTAGGCGGCCCATGACGAGCTGGGAGAACAGTGACGGGCTGACCGTGGGCTTCAACAGTATCGGGCCTACTTGTCGCAGCATGTTAACAGGCCACATAGTATTCGAAAAGTGTGGGATTTTGTAGGCCGAAACAGTAACGGGTATGACATTCGCGGGCCGCTATGGGCCACATCTTTGGGCCCATTTTAAACAGTGTCGGGCGAAACATTAACGGGTCATAATCTTATTGGGCTTTCTTGATGGTGTTGGAGATATGCCCTAGAGGCAATAATAAATATAGTTATTATTATATCTTTGTGTTTATGATAAATGTTTACATTCATGCTATAATAGTATTAACAAGGAAACATTAATACTTGTGTGATTTGTAAACTTAATTTGAAGTCCCTAGTAAAGCCTCTGTATAATACTAGCTTGTTGGTTAATAGATGATTGTGGTTTCCCTATCATGAATATTGAGATGTTATTAACAACAAGATCATATCGTTAGGAGAATGATATGGTGGACATACTCCTATAGATAAGCGTAGCATAAAGATCAAGTCATTTTAATAGTTCAATTGCTATATGCTTTCTGATACATAGTTATCTAATTCCTTCGACCATGAGATCATGCATATCACCTTTGCCGGATGGATGCTTTGATGACATCAAACACCACACCGTAACTGGGTGGCTATAAAGGTGTCATTGAGTGTTCAGAAAGTATCGGTTGAAACACATGGATCAAGAGTGGGATTTGTCCATCCATATGACGGATAGATATACTCTGGGCCCTCTCGGTGAAATGTCATCCAATTAGCTTGCAAGCATGTGACTGGATCACAAGGGATCACATATCACGGGAACGAGAAAAGAGTACTTATCAGTAATGAGGTTGAACTAGGTATGCAGAGATACCGACGATCATAACCTCGGATAAGTAAACTATCGTGAGACAAAGGGAAATTGATATCGTATGTACGTGGTTCATTCGATTGCAAAGTAATCGTAGAAATATGTGGGAGCCATATGAATTTCCAGATTCCTCTATTGGTTATTGGTCGGAGAAGTGTCTCGATCATGTCCGCATAATTCACGAACCGTAGGGAGACACACTTAAGGATTCGACATTGTTTGAGTAGTTATGGAATGATGAGAAAGAGTCCGAATGTTGTTCGGAGTCTCGAATGGGATTCGGGATATCACGAGGAGATCCGGAATGGTCTGGAGAATAAGATTCATATAAGGAAAGTCCCGTTTCGGAGTTGGGGAATGGTTCCGATGTTTTCATCGGGAACATTCTGGAAGGTTCCGGAATGTCCGACACTCCGGAGGGGGAAGGGTACATGAATGTGTCATTGTAAGTTGGAATGATTGCATCATGTACTAGGTGTCTTTGCTGTCCAAAATAAAGGGTTTATTTAAATCCTAATTTGAAAAGTCAAACGGCTAGTTTGAAAGTCAAACGGCAAGTCATGGAAAGAGGAGGAGGAGTGGGAAACCGAGTTGGGGAGGGATTCCCTCCTCCAACCGCCGGCCCACCTCCAAGCCGAGTTGGGGAGGGACTCCTCCCTTGGCCGCCTCCACCTATAAAGGGAGGGCAGGGCCGCCTCCTAGCACACAAGTACCTCTCCTCCAAAACCCTAGATTGGCGCCACCACCTCCTGCTGCTGCCGCCACCTCCCAGGGTTGCCCTAGCCGCCGACTTAGGGTGCCCCAAACCCTAGCCGCCGGCTCTAGCACCTCCTCCTTGGTGCATCTAAAACCTAGATCGCCGAGGAGCCCTCTCATACTCCACCATACTTGCTCCGGCTTAAGGCGAAGCCCTGCGAGATCTCCCCTCTACTTCCGGTACCACGCCGTTATGCTGCCGGAATCACGAGGAGAGTGCTACAACCTCCGCTTTCGCTGGAACAAGGAGAGGAAGGTCTTCGTCGAGTATCAACGTGTGACCGATCATGGAGCGCTGCGGAACACGGCGCCGAAGGATCGCTCACGATCTTGAGATCGGAAAGAGTACGACTACATCACCCACGAGAATCTGCTCGTTAAACACTTTGGAATCTTCGAGGGTGAGTTATTCCATCGACTCGTTACAATCTAGTAGATATATCTTGGCTTGTTTGTTTGTATGCGGTAGAAAATTTTTGTTTTCCATGCTACGAAACCCTACAGTGGTATCAGAGCCGTGTCTATATGTAGATCTGTTGCACGAGTAGAACACAATGGTCATTATGGGCATTGATGCTTTTATTGTCGATTGCTTCTTGTGTACTTTGCATCTTGCGGGATGTTGGGATGAAGCGGCCCGGGCTAACCTTACATGACATCGTTCATGAGACTTGCTCCACGCTTGACATGCAACTCATATTGCATAAGTGGCTTTATGGGTGCCTGTTTCTCCCCAGCATAGTGGAGATCCAATTTACAACGGGTGATTAACAATACTAGTATCAATGTTGTGGTTCTTGTTCGTAAGTTAGAACGACACTTATTGAAAGCCCCAAACCACGTAAAATATGCAAAGAAAGTAGAGGCGTCTAACTTTGTTTTGCAGGGGTGTGCAGTGATGTGATATGGCCATGATTGTGATTATATTTGATGTATGCAATGTTCCTTATTGTAAGTTGGCAACCGGCAGGAGCCATATGGTTGTCTTTAATTTATGTTAAGACCCGCGTGTCTATTCAAAGTAGTTGTAATAGTTGAAGCCGGTGGACGACAACCATGAAGAAGCGTCATTGACCTTGATGCTATACCGGTGATAATGGAGATCATGTTCGTGCTTGAAGATGGAGATCGGAAGCACAAAGAAGAAAGGCCATATCATATCACATATTATGAATTGCATGTGATGTTAATCCTTTATGCATCTTGTATTGCTTAGTAGACGACGGTAGCATTATAAGATGATCCCTCATGCACATAAATTTCAAGTTCTAAAGTGTTCACCCTTAGTATGCACCGCTATAAAGCTTGTTGTTTCGAAGCACCACGTGATGATCGGGTGTGTTAGATTCCGCGAGTGAATACAACGTAAGCAAGCCAGATTTGCTTATGCGGTAGCTAAGGTTTGATCTTGACGAGCCTAGCATGTACAGACATGGTCTCAGGAACACGAATCACCGAAAGGTAAAACATGAATCATATAGTAGATATGATGAACATGTCGATTGTTCGCCATTGAAACTATATCAACTCTCGTGATGATCGGTTTTGATATAGTGGATTTGGTTCGTGTGATCACTAAAACAATGTGAGGGATGTTGTTTTGAGTGGGAGTTCACCTAGATTAAACTTTATTATTAATTTGAACTCAATTTGTCATAAACTTAGTCTAAACTATTGCAAATATGTTGTAGATCAATGGCAGCCCCTACCATCAATTTTAATGCGTTCCTATAGAAAGAAAAGTTGAAAAACAATGGAAGCAACTTCGTGGATTGGTTCCGCAATTTGAGGATTGTCCTCACAGCTGGTAATTTGACCTATGTGCTGGATGCACCATTGGTGACCACTGCAGCTGATGCTACCGATGAAGTAAAGAATGTTTACCTTGCTCGGAAGAATCAAGACTCCATAGTTCAGTGTGCTATCTTGTATGGTTTAGAATCGAGCTTCATAAAAGGTTTGAGAATTCAGACCCACATGATATTGTCCGTGATCTCAAATTGATCTTTGAGACTCACGCGGCGATTGAGAGTTATGAGGCTTCTGAAAAGTTCTTTAACTGCAAGATGGAAGAGGGCAGCTCCGTCAATGAGCATGTGCTTAAGATGTCTGGGCACGCAAACAAACTTCAAAGCTTGGGTATAGTGATTCCTAATGCTTTGGGGATTTACCGTGTCCTCCAATCACTACCACCAAGTTACAAGAACTTTGTGATGAACTACAACATGAACATGAACAAGCTTGCCGTAACTGTTTGCTATGTTAAAGTCTACAGAAGTGGAGATCAAGAAAGAGCACCAAGTGTTGTTGGTCAATAAGACCACCAAATTCAAGAAAGGCAAGTCTAAGCAGAAGGGACACTTCAAGAAGGGTGGCAAGAAAGTTGCCACACCGACGAAGAAGACCAAGGCTGGACCCAAGCCTGATACTGAGTGCTTTTACTACAAAGGAGAAGGTCACTGGAAGCGGAATTGCCCAAAGTACTTGGCAGATTTGAAGAACAGCAACATCAAGAAGAAAGGTATATCTGATATACATGTTATTGATGTGTATCTCACTAGTATTCGTAGTAGTGCCTGGGTATTTGATACTGGTTCGGTTGCTCTTATTTGTAATTCGAAACAGGAGCTGCAGAATAAACGGAAGCTAGTGAAGAACGAGGTGACGATGCGCGTGGGAAACGGATCAAAGGTTGATGTGATCACGGTCGGCACGCTACCCCTTCATCTACCATCGGGATTAGTTTTATACTTAAATAATTGTTATTTGGCCTGCGTTGAGCATGAACATTATATCGGGATCTTGTTTATTGCGAGACGGTTACTTGTTTAAATACGAGAATAATGGTTGTTCGATTTATATGAGTAATATGTTTTATGCACATGCACCTTTGATAGATGGTCTATTCTTGTTGAATCTCGATGGTGGAAATACACATATTAATAACATTGAAGCTAAACGTTTGAAATCAAGCGATAACTCGACCTATATGTGGCACTATCGTCTTGGTCACATTGGAGTGAAGCGTATGAAGAAACTCCATTCCGATGGACTTCTTGAATCACTTGATTTTGAATCACTTGAAAGATGCGAAGCATGTCTGATGGGCAAAATGACTAAGACTCCATTTTCTGGTATGATGGAGCGAGATACGAACTTATTGGAAATCATACATACCGATGTGTGTGGTCCAATGAGTGTAGCATCGCGCGGTGGTTATCGTTATGTTCTTACCTTCACGGATGACTTGAGTAGATATGGGTATATCTATTTCATGAAACATAAGTCATAAAATTTAGATAAGTTTAAGGAGTTTCTAATTGAGGTAGAGAATAAACGTAAGAATAATATTTAATTTCTACGTTCTTATCGTGGAGTTGAATATCTGTTACGAGTTTGGCGAGCATTTGAAGAAATGCGGAATACTTTCACAATTGACACCGCCGGGAACACCACAGCGTAATGGTGTGTCTGAACATCGTAATCGAACTCTCTTAGATATGGTTCGTTCTATGATGTCACTTACAGATTTGCCGCTATCATTTTGGGGTTATGCATTAGAAACAGCCGCATTCACTTTAAATAGGGCACCGTCTAAACTGCTAAAACGACACCGTATGAATTATGGTTTGGGAAGAAACCTAAATTGTCGTTCCTTAAAGTTTGGGGATGCGAAGCCTATGTAAAGAAGTTACAACCGGACAAGCTTGAACCCAAAGCGGAAAAATGCGTCTTCATAGGATACCCGAAGGAAACTATTGGGTATACTTTCTATCATAGATCCGAAGGCAAAATCTTCGTTGCCAAGAATGGATCCTTTCTAGAGAAGGAATTTCTCTCGGAAGAATTGACTGGAAGGAAAGTAGAAATCGACGAGGTTGTCGAACCTTCTCTCGAAATTGCGAGTAGCGCAGCGCCGGAAGAAGTTCCTGTGGTGCCTGCACCAATTAGAGAGGAAGCTAATGATGATGATCATGAAACTTCGGTCGAAGTTGCTACAGAGCCTCGCAGGTCAACGAGAACTCGTACCACTCCAGATTGGTATGATCCCGTTATGAGTGTCATGTTGGTGGACAAAACCGATGACCCTGAGACATATGAGGAAGCGATGATGAGCCCAGATTCCAATAAATGGCAGGAAGCCATGAAATCCGAGATTGGATCCATGTACGAAAACCAAGTATGGACTTTGGTGGACTTACCGGATGGCCGGAAGGCTGTCGAGAACAAATGGATCTTCAAGAAGAAAACAGATGCTGATGGTAATGTAACTGTCTATAAAGCTCGACTTGTCGCAAAAGGGTTTCGACAAATTCAAGGAGTTGACTATGATGAGACTTTCTCACCAGTAGCGAAGCTAAAGTCTGTAAGGATTATGTTAGCAATCGCTGCATATTACAATTATGAGATATGGCAGATGGATGTCAAAACAGCATTCCTCAATGGTGACATTGATGAAGAGTTGTATATGATGCAACCCAAAGGTTTTGTCGATCCTAAAGATGCTAACAAGGTATGCAAACTTCAACGGTCCATCTATGGATTGAAGCAAGCATCCCGAAGTTGGAATCAACGTTTTGATAAGGTAATCAAAAGTTTTGGTTTTATACAAACTTATGGAGAAGCTTGTATTTACAAGAAAGTGAGTGGGAGCTCAGAGCATTCTTAATACTATATGTGGATGACATATTGTTGATTGGGAATGATGTAGACCTTCTTAATAGTGTCAAAGAATATTTGAATAATAGTTTTCAATGAAGGATCTTAGCGAAAGCTTACATATTAGGCATAAAGATTTATAGAGATAGATCAAACGCCAAATGTCATTGTCACAAAGTACATATTTGGACAAAGTTCTAAAGAGGTTTGAATGGAAGATAGCAAGAAAGGGTTCTTGCCCATGTTGCTAATACGACCTTGAGTAAAACTCAAAGTCCGACATCGGTAAGATAGAGAAAGGATGAGTAAGACTCCCTATGCCTCAGCCATAGGATCTCTAATGTATGCCATGCTATGTACTAGACCCGACATTGCATATGCTGTTAGTTTAACTAGCAGATATCAAAGTGATCCAAGAGTGGATCATTGGACAGCGGTCAAAAACATCCTTAAGTACTTGAGAAGAACTAAGGATATGGTTCTTTCTTATGGAGGTGATGAACAGCTCGTTGTTAATGGTTACACCGACGCTAGTTGGAACACCGATCCGGATGATTCTAAATCACAATCTGGATACGTATTTATTTTGAATGGTGCAGCAGTTAGCTGGAGGAGTGTAAAGCAAAGCGTTGTGGAGAGATCTTCAACTGAATCAGAATACATGGCTGCTTCGGAGGCTTCACAAGAAGCGATATGGATGAAAGAGTTCATTACAGAGCTGGGTGTGGTTCCTAGTGCGCTGGACCCAATGTCTATCTACTGTGATAACATGGGCGCCATAGCCAATGCGCAAGAACCAAGGTCACACAAGAAGCTGAAGCACATCAAGCTACGTTTTCACTCTATTCGAGAACATATCCAAGATGGGGATATAAAGATTTGCAAAGTACACACAGATCTGAATGTGGCGGATCTGTTGACTAAACCTCTCCCGAGGGCAAAACATGACCAGCACCAAACTGCCATGGGTGTTTGGTATATTACCATGTAATCTAGATTAGATGACTCTAGTGCAAGTGGGAGACTGTTCGAGATATGCCCTAGAGGCAATAATAAATATAGTTATTATTATATCTTTGTGTTTATGATAAATGTTTACATTCATGCTATAATAGTATTAACAAGGAAACATTAATACTTGTGTGATTTGTAAACTTAATTTGAAGTCCCTAGTAAAGCCTCTCAGATAATACTAGCTTGTTGGTTAATAGATGATTGTGGTTTCCCTATCATGAACATTGAGATGTTATTAACAACAAGATCATATCGTTAGGAGAATGATATGGTGGACATACTCCTATAGATAAGCGTAGCATAAAGATCAAGTCATTTTAATAGTTCAATTGCTATATGCTTTCTGATACATAGTTATCTAATTCCTTCGACCATGAGATCATGCATATCACCTTTGCCGGATGGATGCTTTGATGACATCAAACACCACACCGTAACTGGGTGGCTATAAAGGTGTCATTGAGTGTTCAGAATGTATTGGTTGAAACACATGGATCAAGAGTGGGATTTGTCCATCCATATGACGGATAGATATACTCTGGGCCCTCTCGGTGAAATGTCATCCAATTAGCTTGCAAGCATGTGACTGGCTCACAAGGGATCACATATCACGAACGAGAAAAGAGTACTTATCAAGAATGAGGTTGAACTAGGTATGCGTAGATACAAGCGATCATAACCTCGGATAAGTAAACTATCGTGAGACAAAAGGAAATTGATATCGTATGTAAGTGGTTCATTCGATCGCAAAGTAATCGAGAAATATGTGGAGCCATATGAATTTCCAGATTCCTCTATTGGTTATTGGTCGGAGAAGTGTCTCGATCATGTCCATAATTCACGAACCGTAGGGAGACACACTTAAGGATTGACGTTGTTTGAGTAGTTATGGAATGATGAGAAAGAGTCCTAATGTTGTTCGAGTCTCGAATGGGATTCGGGATATCACGAGGAGATCCGGAATGGTCCGAGAATAAGATTCATATAAGGAAAGTCCTGTTTGGAGTTGGGGAATGGTTCCGATGTTTTCATCGGGAACATTCGAAGGTTCCGGAATGTCCGCACTCGGGAGGGAAGGGTACATGAATGTGTCATTGTAAGTTGGAATGATTGCATCATGTACTAGGTGTCTTGCTCTCCAAAATAAAGGGTTTATTTAAATCCTAATTTGAAAAGTCAAACGGCTAGTTTGAAAGTCAAAGCAAGTTTTGGAAAGAGGAGGAGGAGGGAAACCGAGTTGGGGAGGGATTCCTCCTCCAACGGCCGCCCACCTCCAAGCCGAGTTGGGGAGGGACTCCTCCCTTGGCCGCGCCTCCCACCTATAAAGGGAGGGGCAGGGCTGCCCCTCCTAGCACACAAGTACCTCTCCTCCAAAACCCTAGATTGGCGCCACCACCTCCCAGGGTTGCCCTAGCCGCCGACTTGGGGTGCCCCAAACCCTAGCCGCCGGCTCTAGCACCTCCTCCTTGGTGCATCTAAAACCTAGATCGCCGAGGAGCCCTCTCATACTCCACCATACTCGCTCCGGCTTATGAAGCCTCATGAGATCTCCCTCTACTTGTACCACGCGTTATGCTGCCGGAATCACGAGGAGAGTGCTACAACCTCCGCTGCTGGAACAAGGGAGAGGAAGGTCTTCGCCGAGTACCGAACGTGTGACCGATCTTAGGAGCGCCGGAACGCCGGAAGGATCGTCTACGCGATCTTGAGATCGGAAAGTGTACGACTACATCACCCACGAGAATCTGCTCTCGTTAAACACTTTGGAATCTTCGAGGGTGAGTTATTCCATCGACTCGTTGCTACAATCTAGTAGATAGATCTTGGCTTGTTTGTTTGTATGCGGTAGAAATTTTTTGTTTTCCATGCTACGAAACCCTACAGATGGGCCTACCCACTTAATTATGAGCAGGCCTTGGCTGGGCCTGGCTTCTACCACGATTTCTGTGGCCGTTAACGGCGGTAACCGGCTGTTAACATCGGGTGCCACGTGGCATTTTGCATGACGTCAGCAGTCAACGCAGCTGGCGAAGAGATCTACGATGAAACAAGTTTTCGTGGCTGAAGGGTGCGATCCGCCACGGTCAGGAAAAAAAACGTGGTAGATTCTTTTGTGACGGGGATTTTACCACGATGGGCATCTGTCACGAAAATCATCCGTGAAAATCATCCGTTGTAAAAGCGGGCCTTCATCCATGAAAATCATCCGTTGTAAAAGCCAACTTTTCTTGTGGTGATTCATTTTGTTCTTTTTCAAACTACAATGATCCACATAGCCACACACATACATCCAAGTGGGTGTGGTGATGCAATATCTTTCAAACCTGGTCTCCACCACTTGTGGCAGTTGAATCCACTACATGTTGCTAGGGTTCCTGGACATGGTTGGACACATGTTGGAGTGACATTGCATGTGTTGTTTTCCAAACAACAATGATCCACATGGCCACACACACACATCCAAGTGGGTGTGGTGACACAACATCTTTCAAACCAGTGCTCCACTTCATGCGGCAGTTGAATCGACTGCATGTTGCTAGGGTTCCTCGACACGGTTGGACACATGCTGGAGTGACATTGCATATGTTCTTTTCCAAACCACAATGATCCACATGGCCAGCCACACACATCCAAGTGGGTGTGGTGATGCAACATCTTTCAAACTGGTGCTCCACTTCATGTGGCAGTTGAATCCTAGCATGTTGCTAGGTTCCTAGTCATGGTGGGACACATGCTGGAGTGACATTTCATGTGTTCTTTTCCAAACCACAATGACACGCATGGCCACACACACACATCCAAGTGGGGGTGGTGATGCAACGTCTTTTAAACTCGTGCTCCACTGCTTCTAGGAGTTGAATCCACTACATGTTCCTAGGGGTCCTGGACATGGTTGGACACATTGAGTGAAATTACATGTGTTATTTTCCAAACCACAATGATCTACATGTCCACACACACATCCAAGTGGGTGTTGTGATGCAACATCTTTCAAACTGGTGCTCCACTTCATGTGGCAGTTGAATCCTAGCATGTTGCTAGGGTTCCTGTACATGGTTGGACACATGCTGGAGTGACATTCCATGTTATCATTTCCAAACTACAATGATCCACGTGGCCACACACATATCCAAGTGGGTGTGGTGATGCAACATCTTTCAAACTGGTGCTCCACTACATGTGGTAGGTGAATCCCATCATGTTGCTAGGGTTCCTAGACATGGTTGGACACATGCTGGAGTGACATTGCATGTGTTCTTTTCCAAGCCACAATGATCCAAATGTCCACACACACACACACATCCAAGTGGGTGTGGTGATGCAACGTCTTTCAAACTAGTGCTCCACTTCATGTGGAAGTTGAATCACAGCATGTTGCTAGGGTTCCTGTACATGGTTGGACACATGCTAGAGTGCAATTGCATGTGTTCTTTTCCAAACCACAATGATCCACATGGCCACTCACACATCCAAGTGGGTGTGGTGATACAACATCTTTCAAACCGGTGCTCCACTTCATGTGGTTGTTGAATCCACTGCATGTTTCTAGGGTTCCTGGACATGGTTGGACACATGTTGTAGTGACATTGCATGTGGTCTTTTCCAAACAAGAATGATCCACATGGCCAGCCACACATCCAAGTGGGTGTGGTGATGCAACATCTTTCAAAACTGGCGCTCTATTACATGTGGCAGTTGAATCTAGTGCATGTTATTAGGGTTCCTGGACATGGTTGGACACATGATGGAGTGACACTGCATGTGTTCTTTTCCAAACCACAATGATACACATGGCCAGCCACATACATCTAAGTGGGTGTGGTGATGCAACATATTTCAAACTAGTGCTCCACTTCATGTGGCAGTTGAACGCTAGCATGTTGTTAGGGTTCCTAGACATGGTTGGACACATGCTGGAGTGACATTGCATGTGTTCTTTTCCAAACCACAATGATCCACATGGCCATACACACACACATCCAAGTGGGTGTGGTGATCCAACATCTTTCAAAGTGGTGGTCCACTCCATATGGCCGTTGAATCCATAGCATGTTACTAGGGTTCCTGGAGATGGTTGGAAACATGCTTGAGTGACATTACATGTGTTCTTTTCCAAACCAAAATGATCCACATGGCTAGTCACACAAATCCAAGTGGGTGTGGTGATGCAACATCTTTCAAACTGGTGCTCCGCTGCATGTGGCAGTTGAATCCCAACATGTTGCTAGGGTTCCTGGAGATCGTTGGGCATATGCTGGAGTGACATTGCACGTGTTGTTTTCCAAACCACAATGATCCACATGGCCAGCCACATATATCCAAGTGGGTGTGGTGATGCAACGTCTTTCAATATGGTGCTCCACTTCATGTGGCAGGTGAATCCACTGCTTGTTGCTAGTGTTCCTGATCATGGTTGGAGAAATGCTAGAGTGACATTTCATGTGTTCTTTTCTAAAGAACAATGATCCACATGGCCAGCTAGACACATCCAAGTGGGTGTGGTGATGCAACATCTTTCAAACTAGTGCTCCACCGCTTGTGGTAGTTGAATCCACTTTATGTTGCTAGGGTTCCAAGATATGGTTGGACACATGCTGGAGTGACACTTCATGTGTTGTCTTCCAAACCACAATGATCCTCATGGCCAGCCACACACATCCAAGTCGGTGTGGTGATTGAACATGTTTCAAACTGGTGCTCCACTTCATGTGGTAGTTGAACCCAATGATGTTGTTAGGGTTCCTAGATATGGTTGGACACATGTTGGAGTGACATTGCATGTGTACTTTTCCAAACCACAATGATACACATGACCACACACACATCCAAATGGGTGTGGTGATGCAACATCTTTCAAACTGACGCTCCATTACATGTGGCAGTTGAATCCTAGCATGTTGCTAGGGTTCCTAGACATGGTTGGACACATGCTAGAATGACATTGCATCTGTTGTTTTCCAAACCACAATGATCCACACGGCCACAAACACATCCAAGTGGGTGTGCTAATGCAACATCTTTCAAATTGGTGCTCCACTGCATGTGGAAGTTGAATCCCAACAGTTTGTTAGGGTTCCTAGACATGGTTGGGCATATGCCGGAGTGACATTGCATGTGTTGTTTTCCAAACCACAATGATCCACATGGCTAGCCACATACATCCAAGTGGGTGTGGTCATGCAACATCTTTCAATCTAGTGCTCCACTTCATGTGGCAGTTGAATCCACTGCATGTTTCTAGGGTCGCTAGACATGGTTGGCCACATGCTGGAGTGACATTGAATGTGTTCTTTTCCAAAGCACAATGATCCACATGGCCAGCCAAACACATCTAAGTGGGTGTGGTGATGCAGCATCTTTCAAACTGGTGCTCCACCCCTTATGGTAGTTGAATCCACTTTATGTTGCTAGGGTTCCTGTACATGGTTGGACACAGCATGCTGCAGTGAAATTGCATGTGTTCTTTTCCAAACCACAATGATCCACATGGCCACACACACACATCCAAGTGGGCGTGGTGATGCAACATGTTTCAAACTGGTGCTACACTTCATGTGGTAGTTGAAACCACTACATGTTGCTAGGTCTACTGGACATGGTTGGACACATGTTGGAATGACATTGCATGTGTTCTTTTCCAAACTAGAATGATCCACATGGCTAGCCACACACATACAAGTAGTTGTGGTGATGCAACATCTTTCAAAACTGGTGCTCCACTACTTGTGGTAGTTGAATCTAGTGCATGTTACTAGAGTTCGTGGACATGGTTGGACGCATGATGGAGTGACACTGCATGTGTTATTTTCCAAACCACAATGATACACATGGCCAGCCACATACATCCAAGTGGGTGTGGTGATGCAACATCTTTCAAATTGGTGCTCCACTCCATGTGGCAGTTGAATCCACAGCATGTTGCTAGGGTTCCTGGACATGGTTGGACACATGCTGTAGTGACATTGCATGTGTTATTTTCCAAACTAAAATGATCCGCATGGCCAGCCACACACATCCAAGTGAGTGTGGTGATGCAACATCTTTCAAACTGGTGCTCCACTCCATGTGGCAGTTGAATCTCAACATGTTGCTAGGGTTCCTGGACATGGTTGTCATATGCTGGAGTGACATTGCATGTGTTGTTTTCCAAACCAAATGATCGACATGGCCAGCCACATACATCCAACTAGGTGTGGTGATGCAACATGTTTCAATCTGGTGCTCCACTTCATGTGGCAGTTGAATCCACTTCATGTTGCTAGGATTCCTGGACATGGTTGGACACATGCTGGATTGACATTTCACGTGTTCTTTTCCAAAGCACAATGATCCACATGGCCATCTATACACATCCAAGTGGGTGGGGTAATGCAACATCTTTCAAACTAGTGCTCCACCGCTTGTGGTAGTTGAATCCACTTCATGTTGCTAAGGTTCCTGGATATGGTTGGACACATGCTAGAGTGACACTTAATGTGTTCTCTTCCAAACCACAATGATCCTCACGGCCAGCCACACACATCCAAGTCGGTGTGGTGATGTAACATCTTCCAAACCACAATGATCCACATGGCCACACACACACATCCAAGTGGGTGTGCTGATGCAACATCTTTCAAACTAGTGCTCCACTACATGTGGCAGTTGAATCCCAACATGTTGCTAGGGTTCCTGGACATGGTTGGGCATATGCTGGAGTGACATTGCATGCGTTGTTTTCCAAACCACAATGTTCCACATGGCTGGCCACATACATCCAAGTGGGTGTGGTGATGCAACATCTTTCAATTTGGTGCTCCACTTCATGTGGCAGTTGAATCCACTTCATGTTGCTAGGGTTCCTGAACATGGTTGGACACATGTTGGAGTGACATTGCATGTGTTCTTTGCCAAAGCACAATGATCCACATGATGATCCAGACCCATCTAAGTGGGTGTGGTGATGCAGCATCTTTCAAACTGGTGCTCCATCGCTTATGGTAGTTGAATCCACTTCATATTGCTAGGGTTCATGGACATGGCTGGACACATGCTGGAGTGACACTTCATGTGTTCTCTTCCAAACCACAATGATCCTCATGGCCAGCCACACACATCCAAGTGGGTGTGGTGATGCAACATCTTTCAAACTGGTGCTGCACTTCATGTGGCAGTTGAACCCTAGCATGTTGTTAGGGTTCCTTGACATGGTTGGACACATGTTGGAGTGACATTGCATGTGTTCTTTTCCAAACCACAATGATCCACATGGCCACACACATACACATCCAAGTGGGTGTGGTGATGCAACATATTTCAAAGTGGTGCTCCGCTGCATGTGGCAGTTGAATCCACTCCATGTTGCTTGGGTTCCTGGACATGGTTGGACACATGCTTGAGTGACATTGCATGTGTTCTTTTCCAAACCACAATGATCCACATGGCCACACACAAATCCAAGTGGGTGTGGTGATGCAACATCTTTCAAACTGGTTCTCCACTTCATGTGGTAGTTGAATCCCAACATGTTGCTAGGGTTCCTGTACATGGTTGGACACATGATAGGGTGACATTCATGGTGATCTTTTCCAAACCACAATGATCCACAATGCCACACACACACACACATCCAAGTGGGTGTGGTGATGCAACATCTTTCAAACTGGTGCTGCACTTCATGTGGCAGTTGAATCCCATCATGTTGCTAGGGTTCCTAGACATGGTTCGACACATGCTGGAGTGACATTTCATGTGTTCTTTTCCAAACCACAATGATCCACATGGCCACACATGCACATACACGTGCGTCTGGTGATGTAACATCTTTCAAACTGGTGCTCCACTTCATGTGGCAGTTGAATCCCAGCATGTTGCTAGGGTTCCTGTACATGATTGGTCACATGCTGGACTGACATTCATTGTGTTCTTTTCCAAACCACAATGATCCACATAGCCACACATACATCCAAGTGGGTGTGGTGATGCAGCATCTTTCAAACTTGGTCTCTACCACTTGTGGTAGTTGAATCCACTACATGTTGCTAGGGTTCCTAGACATGGTTGGAGGCATGCCAGAGTGGCATTGCATGTGTTGTTTTCCAAACAACAATGATCCACATGGCCACACACACACATCCAAGTGGGTGTGGTGACGCAACATCTTTCAAATCGGTGCTCGACTGCAGGTGGCAATTGAATCCACTACATGTTGCTAGGGTTCCTCGACACGGTTGGACACATGCTGGAGTGACATTGCATGTGTTCTTTTCCAAACCACAATGATCCACATGGCCAATGATGACCCACAAGTATAGGGGGTGTATCGCAGTATTTTCGAGGGAAGTGAAACCCAATTTATTGATTCGACACAAGAGGAGCCAAAGAATATTTATAAGCCTTAACAACTGAGTTTTCAATTCAGCTGCACCTAGAAACAATCTTGCTCACAGCAGTTTATCAGTAGCAACAGTTTTGTAGTAGGAATAGTAAAGTAACAGCAGTAGTAAAGCAAAGACAGTAGTAACAAAAGCAGTAAACAGTGGGATTCGAAAGTGTAGGCATAGGGATGGATGGACGGGCGTTGCATGGACAAGACAATTCACATAACAATCAGAACATAGGGCAATTGCAGATAAATAAGATAAAGCATCCAAGTACTAGACAATCCTAGGCATGTGTTCCATATATAGTCATACGTGCTCGCAATGAGAACTTGCACAACATCTTTTGTCCTGCCAGCCCGTTTGCAGCAGGGCCTCTAAGGAACTACTGGCAATTAAGGTGATCCTTTTAATAGAGCACTGAAGCAAAGCATTAACACTCCGTGAACACATGTGATCCTCACATCAAAGCCATTCCCTTCCGGTTATCCCGATTTCTGTCACTTCGGGGCCATAGGTTCCGGACAACAATGTGTGTATACAACTTGTAGATAAGACCAAAAAAATACTATCATAATGAATCAATAACGATCTGAAATCATGGCAGTCGGGCCCTAGTGACAAGCATTAAGCACAACAAGTCGCAACAAAGTCATAAAGCACTAATAAAAGATACTAGGCACCATGCCCTAACAATCTGATGCCATTACATGAACGATCTCATCCAATCCCTACCATCCCCTTAGCCTACAACGGGGGATTACTCACTCATTGATGGGGGAAACATGGATGGTCGATGGAGAAGCGATGGTGATGATGATGGCGATGATCTCCTCCCATTCCCCGTCCCGGTAGGGTGCCAGAACAGAGTTTCTGGTGATGTTTCGTGGAATATGGTGGTGGCGGCGGAGCGGAACTCCTTCTGGAAAAACGTCGAACCCCCCGAAGTTTTTAGGTCAGAAGGCTCCTTATAGGCGAAGAGAGAGGCTGAGGGGGTGCCTGGGGGCCCACACCACCCCCTGGCGCGGCCTGGCCTGGCCCGCGCCAGCAGGTGGTGTGGCCACCCCTGGCTCTTCTCCGTCTCGTATTCTGGCTCCTGGAGTCTTCAGGTGAAATAGGATTTTTGGCATATTTTCCGGGATTTTTCCTGATTGTTGATTTTCTGCACAAAAAGTAGATACCAAGGCAATTCTGCTGAAAGCAGCGTCAGTCCGCATTAGTTGTATCCAAATCACACAATTATAGAGGAGAAATAATAGGAATAGTGTTCGGGAAAGTAGATACGTTTTGGACGTATCAACTCCCCCCAAGCTTAGCTTATTGCTTGTCCTCAAGCAATTCAGTTGAAAACTGAGTGCGATAAAAGAACTTTCACGAACACATTTGCTTCACAAGATGTAAATATTCTCAGCAATGCGATCAACTACTTAAACAGTTCGTAATAAAGAGTATGCAACTGAGTCTACTTAATAGTCATTGCAAGCTATGAAGAGATTCCAATTCAAGACTAATAAGTAGCATGAGGCACAAACATAAGCAACATTATAATGCTCATAGATAGGTATGATAGAGTGGTATCTTGCTTGCCTTTGATTATGAATATCAAGGCACCTCTGAAGTTCAAGTGATGACTAGAAGTAAAGATATCAAGGATACAAGCATCAAAGTAATAACACAAATAATCAAGTAATGGAACAAACACAAAGAATGACAACTATGCTCTCAAGAAGGTGCTCAAAGAATAAATGGAGACTCAATAAGTAAAGAAAAAGGTTTTGAATAATTTTGAAAAGCTTCCAAACGCTGAAAGTATGGTACTCATTAGCTTTGAGCTCTCATTGCCCCTATCATAAGCATCTTTAAATGGTTAAGGTTAAAGTGACACAACTAAGAGGATATGCTTGACAAGTTATAAATCGAAGTCTCATGCCCCTTACTTACGAAGACCGATCCTCATGCTACTCAACTTCAGTCACAAGTAAGCTCTTGTCATTGTAAGTATATACGTATCATAGAGAACCCAGCAGGGTACCCTTGCACATGACACGGGAGCTATCCCATAATCAAAATAACAAGGCAAGCAGACAATGAGCATCTCGGCGATCTTTTTATTTACTATGTGCATAGATTTTTATTGAGGATGCTTCATAGAATGCTCATTATGGTTATGCTGCAAGTTTCCACCATCATTAGGCATGGCTTAGGCTAGCGGCCTAGGCGTTTCTCTAACATACATACAAACTCCATGATCTTACAAGTTCCACTTTTATTTCACATCGCTAGGATCCATAAGCAAAAGAACATGATATCAACTAGGTACAAAGTACCTATGAAGAGTTGAAAGCGGTCCCCATGATACATGGTTCTGCTAACTTCAACTCATAAAGCGCAACCATATGCGCAACAAAGAAGGACGCAATGTTTCTGGTTTATTAAGTGCAAGAAAATAAAGTGTGCCATCAAGTTTGTGAGAGCTTTACTAACTAACTTTCTCATCACAATCAAACATTTTATTCGGAAGAAAACAAGGCATATTTAATATGCACGGAGGTAGCAAATGATGCTAATGGGTAGGTATGGTGGACACTTTGGAAATATTTGGTTTAGGGAGTTGGGAACTTGAGTAAAACATACTCAGTGAAAGTGAAGGCTAGCAATAGTAAGGGAGCGACAAACGAGAGAGCAATAGCTGTCATTATCATGCTTGCAACAAAACAGGACTACTCATGGCATGAAAGTGATTCAAGATCCTCAAGGCAAAATAATTCATCAGGGCTTAACTGATTATCACAGTCATGTGCATGTGTGAGCATGTGCCAAGTCAATTCAAATGAAACATTCAGAGGAGGATACCGCGGTGTCATACCAATTTTATGAATAGAGCAATGCAAGCAAACATTCATAAGACATGCTACAAACTATTAGCGAGCTGGAGCTAATCATAAGAAAGCAAGAACTACTAAGCATCGAAAGATAACATACACCCTACTTGAACGGACTAAGCAAGCTCACAATGATGAGTATATGTACAAAATGAAAACAAATAAAGTTCGTTACCAGCCTCTTACCATGCCTCAAGTTGTCATTGATCCTCATTATTGCTCTTCACTTGTGTGGATTGAATAATAATATGAAACCAATATCCACTGAGGACTGCTGAACGCTGTAGCAGACTCATAAAACCAAAGAAGAACGACAAATATTTTTGGTGTTTTCAATTTTTAAACAAGAGCCAAAAGGGAAAAACAAGCAAAGCAAAATCTTTTTGGGTTTTTTGAATAGTTCAAACAAAGCAAAAAGGGAAAAAACAAACCAAGGAAAAAAGAAGAAGCAAACCAAAGAGAAATAACATAAATATTTTTGGTCTTTTTGTGTTTTTAGAAAGCAAAAGCAAAGAAGAACGAAAACTAAAAAGAGAACGAAAACATGAATATACAAAGTACCGACGCAACATGATATGAAGATGAGTGTGGTGTCAGCGTACCTCCCCCCAAGCTTAGGCTTTTGGCCTAAGTGGGTATCAATCCCAAGCTAGCCAGGATGAAGTGTCACCCTGGTACGACGAAGGGGTCCCCTCATCCTGGTGCGAACACGAGTACGTCCCTCCGTAATGCGCGGAGTAATCATAAGAGGGCACATCCTCCTGGTGCTACTGGTGGAAACCCGGCAAGCGAAGCTGCTCGTCCACCTCCTCCTTGGAGCGCGACCACGGTCTCCTGTGAACACTAAACAAAGCAGGTTGTGGCAAAAGTATCTCCCTTTCATCCCCGTCAGTGAAAATCATCCTATATACTAGATTGTTCAAATCAGAGGTAGCAGTGACAAAGTGATGAGTTTTCATGGCAACAAGGTCAAGCCTCTATGGTGCCAGCATAGCATCATAGGGATCCACTGAAAGACCTAATGCATTGACTATACGCGAGGCAATGATGCCCCCATAGATATGCCCCCTAGCAGCTAGGCGGCGAGCAATAAGCGAGCCAAGATTGTACTGAGTATCATTGTTAAGCGCAGCAGCAAGGAATGCTAAATGATAGTTGGAGATATTACTTGTGTTCTCCCTACCAAGTACACTAGTAGAAAGATAATATGCAAAGTATCTAAGAGCAGGGAGTTGGATATTTCTTATCTTTCCGCGTTGCACCACACGGTCATCATCATTGGTCACCCCTCGGTAAAGCTCCAACAAATCAGCGGGTCGCCCTTGAATTTTCTTCACGGTTCCTGTCATGCGCACACCTACAATACTACAAAATCTCTCCAAAGGCATGGTGAAGGGCAGATTATAGATTTTGAAAGAGACAGTAGACTGATAGGGTGTGTTAGTAAACATGAAGCTCTCAACAAAAGTTTTGGTGAGCATAGTGTATTACGCACTCTCATCTTGCATATATGAGGTCAAACCAACCGTATCAATCAGGAGCAAGAAATCATCAAGAATACCTATAGCTTGTAAGAAAGTAAAACAAGGAAAAGAGGATGGGTGAGCATCCCCATCATCCCATTCACTACCAATACGAGTTGCAATGAGATCTTCATTGTATGATGGCCTAGCTTGAGAGGCTGTCCTCGAGGGCCTCGACCTCCTTGGTGCATCACTCTCAAATACCTCTCCAAAAGTATGGTTGTTCATGCTTGGTATTTTAAAAATTTAAACACCTATTAAACAAGTGATTGCAAAGTAAATATAATGAAGGATTCTACTGATAGGGACTTGCAAGAGGCCTAAACATGCATCAAAACTATATCTCTAAGCATCAAACAAGCTTACAAGATCTCATAACCAGTCACCTACAGCAGCAAAATACTCAATATATAATCCACTAAACACAAATCTACTTGGACAAGGGGAGGAGTCACATACCAAGGAACAAATGCTCCAAATTTCAGCAAGAAAGATGGGCTCAGCAAGGAGATCGAAAAAATCGAGAGAAAGCACAGCAAGAATGCGATTTTGAGCTATGAACTGGAGCTTACTCGGGAGAGAGAAGAAAGTGGCAGGTGAGAGAGTTAGTGGGGGCCCAGGGGTGGCCCACAGCAAGGCATGGTACCACCCAAGGCTGGCCGCGCCACCATGTGTTGTGCCTGCCTGGTGGGCCCCCCTGGTACCTCCCAGGTACTCCTCTGCCCCTTTTTTCACATAAAATTTAATATGAATTTTCTGGAATTTTTCGAGACACTTTATTTTTGGGCATTTTTCAGACATAGAAGAATGATTTTTCTGATAGACAGATTTTTTTTCTTTTGGAAACATGATGCAAGGACAAAACAAGGCTAGAACTACAGAAGTTCTAACATGCAAGCAACTAACAACAAAAAGAAAACTAAACGAAAGCAAAAACTAAAATGCAAAGGATAGAAATAAACGGAGATAATCATAATGAAAACATTGTTTTGTTCAATGGAATCCTTTTGTTAACAAGGTTGATCAAGTCTTGCTACCAAAACAATTGCATATGAGACAAAACTTTGTACTCCACTAATGATTATGTTACCTCAACCTTGATAGCAATGGTCCCAATCATAATAGTTTCAAAATTTTCTCTTGGTATGGGACAATATATTTCTCCGACTTGAATGCCTTCAACATGTTCAATTGAATTCAAACCATAAGTCCTTTCAATCTTCTTGGGGAAATAGACAGTATGTTCCTTGTCATTAACATTGAATGTCACCTTTCCTTGATTACAATTAATAACAGCTCCTGCAGTATTAAGAAAAGGTGTCCCAAGAATAATAGACATATTATCATCTTCGGGCATTTCAAGCACAACAAAATTAGTTAATATCAAGTAGTTGTGAGCCACCTGAACAGGTACATCCTCACATATACCCACAGGAATAGTGGTAGATTTATCAGCCATTTGCAAAGATATATCAGTTGGTATTAATTTTTCAAGTTGAAGCCTCTTATAGAGAGAGAAAGGCATAACACTAACTCCAGCTCCCAAATCACACAAAGCAGTTCTAACATAACTGTTCTTAATAGAGCAAGGGATAGTTGGAATCCCTGGGTCTCCAAGTTTCTTAGGAACCTTACCATTGAAGGAATAATTAGCAAGCAAAGTAGAAATTTCTTCATTAGGGATCTTCCTTTTATTCGAGACAATGTCCTTCATATACTTTGAGTAAGGAGGCAATTTAATAGCATCAGTCAAAGGAATTTGCAAGAATAAAGGCTTCATCCACTCACAAAACTTATTATAGTGTTCATCTTCCTTTGACTTGTGTTTCTTATCAGGGAAAGGCATAGGTTTTTGGACCCAAGGTTCTCTTTCACTACCATGTTTCTTAGCAATAAAATCTTCTTTGGTGTATTTAGTATTCTTAGTGTGGTTTTCAGGTTCTTCTTCAACTTTTTCTTCATTAGGAACAACATTTTCTTCATTACCACTTTCAGTTTCAACATCAGAGATAGATATACTATTAGGATCTATAGCAGGTTCATAGGGTTCTACAATAGTTTGATGTTTCTTTTTCCTTTTCTTACGAGTAGAACCACTATTTTCAGATTGTTGAGAATCCTGCTTAATTCTTTTGGGATGCCCCTCAGGATATAGAGGATCTTGGGTAGCAGCACCACTTCTAGTTCTAATTTCATAAGCATGTTTTTCTTTAGCAGCATTAACTACCAAGTCGTTTTGCACTTTAATGAGTTGATCTATTTGAGTTTGAACCATTTGAAAGTCTTTAACAATCATTTTAAAATCATTAGAGGTTCTTTCCACAATATCTTTCAACTCAACAATAGCTCTAGTGTTTTCCATTAGATGATTTTGCACCCTTTTATTAAAGATATCTTGCTTACCAATAAAGATATCAAATTCTTCTAAGCATTGACCAGCAGGTTTAGAGTAAGGGATATCACCTCCATCAAAGTGTTGGAGAGAGTGTACCTCAATAGTGGATGAGTAGGGAATAGTCTTACATAATTCTTCTATAGGAGGTAAATTCTTGACATCTACAGCTTTAATTCCCTTCTCCTTAAGACATTTCTTAGCTTCCTTCATCACTTCATCATTTAATTCAATAACTCCCCTCTTCTCTGATGTTGGAATAGGCACAGGAATAGATGGTTCAGGTACAATTACTTCAGGTATAGCTTGTTTAGGAGGAGTCCAATCTTCATAATTCTTGCTTATTTTAGCCATTAATTCCTCAGCTTCCTTAGGAGTCCTATTCCTGAAAACACAATCAGCACAACTATCTAGGTATGTCCTAGATTCCTCTGTTAGTCCATTATAAAATATATCAAGAATCTCATTCTTAGGTAATGGACTTGCAGCCTGTGCATGAATCAAAGAACAAAACCTTGCCCAAGATTCAGGCAATACCTCTTTTTCTCCCTGTTTAAAATCAAAAAGTTCCTACAAAATAGCATGTCTAGCACTGGGAGGAAAATATTTCTACAGGAAATTACTAATCAAGCACTTAGGGCTATCAATAGATCCAGGAGGTAAATTACTAAACCAAGTTTTAGCTTGTCCTTTCCGTGAAAAGGGGAAAATCTTAGCACCAAAGTAAGTACGCATCTTAATATCATCAGAAAACAAGCCACTCATGGTAGAAAGTTCATTCATATGTGCTACCGCACTTTCATTCTTAGTCCCACAAAAAGGTTCGTTCTCGACAATAGCTATGTAAGATAGATCAAGAGAGAAATCATAATCTTCATCTATAATGTTTATGGGAGAAGCAGCAAACTTAGCAGCATGAGATAATTTGGTTCTAATAGTACGCCTCTCAAGGAGACTCTTAGCATCTCTCCTATCATGGGTATTCTTACATTCTTTAATAAACTCATCGGTCATTTCAACATAACCATCTTCAATATCATAACTCTCACTAGACTCAGGTGAGCAAACAGGTGTGGTAGTGTTTTCATTAGGAGTTTCGGTATTTCCAGCTATAGTTCTAGCAACCGTAGCATCTAGGAAAGGACCTAATGAACCACTCTTATCAAGCACAGTAGAAGCAGCATCATAAGCATCAGAAGTTTCAGATTCAGCAGTAGTAGCAGTGTGTGTAGCATGTGTATGTGGTGGTGTAAGGAACTTACTCATAACAAATGGTGAATAAAGAGCAGCAGAGGTGTTCAGAACCGTACCTCTTCTTGTAGTGGATGGTAAATAGGAATCTTGCCATCACGAGACTTACCCATGATGGATGGATAACAACAAACAATAGAGAATCCAAGTGAACTTGATAAATAAAGCTATGCTCCCCGGCAACGGCGCTAGAAAATAGTCTTGATGACCCACAAGTATAGGGGGTGTATCGTAGTATTTTCGAGGGAAGTGAAACCCAATTTATTGATTCGACACAAGGGGAGCCAAAGAATATTTATAAGCCTTAACAATTGAGTTGTCAATTTAGCTGCACCTGGAAACAATCTTGCTCACAGCAGTTTATCAGTAGCAACAGTTTTGTAGTAGGAATAGTAAAGTAACAGCAGTAGTAAAGCAAAGACAGTAGTAACAAAAGCAGTAAACAGTGGGATTCGAGTGCGGTAGGCATAGGGATGGATGGACGGGCGTTGCATGGACAAGACAATTCACATAACAATCAGAACATAGGGCAATTGCAGATAAGTAAGATACAAGTACTAGACAATCCTAGGTATGTGATCCATATATAGTCATACGTGATCTCAATGAGAACTTGCACAGCATCTTTTGTCCTGCCAGCCCGTTTGCAGCGGGGCCTCTAGGGAACTACTGGCAATTAAGGTGCTACTTTTAATAGAGCACCGAAGCAAAGCATTAACACTCCGTGAACACATGTGATCCTCAAAACAAAGCCATTCCCTTCCGGTTATCCCAATTTCTGTCACTTCGGGGCCATAGGTTCCAGACAACAACGTGTGTATACAACTTATAGATAAGACCAAAAACAATACTATCATAATGAATCAATAACATGTTCAGATCTGAAATCATGGCACTCGGGCTCTAGCGACAAGCATTAAGCACAACAAGTCGCAACAAAGTCATAAAGCACTAATATAAGATACTAGACACCATGCCCTAACAATCTGATGCCATTACATGAACGATCTCATCCAATCCCTACCATCCCCTTATCCTACAACGGGGGATTACTCACTCATAGATGGGGGAAACATGGATGGTCGATGGCGATGATCTCCTCCAATTCCCCGTCCTGGCAGGGTGCCAGAACGGAGTTTCTGGTGCTGTTTCGTGGAATCTAGTGGTGGCGGCGGAGCGGAACTCCTTGTGGAAAAATGTCGACCTCCCCGAAGTTTTTAGGTCAGAAGGATCCTTATAGGCGAAGAGAGATGCCGAGGGGGTGCCTAGGGGGCCCACACCACCCCCTCGGGCGGCCTGGCCTGGCCCGCGCCAGCAGGTGGTGTGGCCACCCCTGGCTCTTCTCCGTCTCGTATTCTGGCTCCTGGAGTCTTCGGGTGAAATAGGATTTTTGGCATATTTTCCGGGATTTTTCCTGATAGTTGATTTTCTACACAAAAAGTAGACACCAAGGCAATTCTGCTGAAAACATCGTCAGTCCGCATTAGTTGTATCCAAATCACACAAGTATAGAGGAGAAACAATAGCAAAAGTGTTTGGGAAAGTAGATACGTTTTGGACGTATCAGCCACACACACACACACATCCAAATGGGTGTGGTGATGCAACATCTTTAAAGCTGATGCTCCACTGCATGTGGTAGTTCAATCCTAGCATGTTGCTAGTGTTCCTAGACATTCTTCGACACATGCTGAAATGAAATTGCATATATTATTTTCCAAACCAAAATGATCCACACGGCCATACAGACACATGTTGTAGTTGAATCCCATCATGTTGCTAGGGTTCCTGGACATGGTTGGGCATATGCTAAAGTGACATTGCATGTGTTGTTTTCCAAACCACAATGATTCACATGGCCAGCCACATACATCCAGGTGGGTGTGGTGATGCAACATCTTTCAAACTGGTGCTCCACTTCATGTGGCAGTTGAATCCCAGCATGTTTCTAGGGTTCCTGTATATGGTTGGACACATGATGGAGTGAAATTACATGTGTTATTTTCCAAACCACAATGATCCACATGGCCACACAAACACATCCAAGTGGGTGTGGTGATAGAACATCTTTCAAACAGGTGCTCCACTTCATGTGGTAGTTGAATCCACTGCATGTTGCTAGGGTTCCTAGACATGGTTGGACACATGTTGGAGTGACATTGCATGTGTTCTTTTCCAAACCAGAATGATCCACATGGACAGCCACACACATCCAAGTGGGTGTGGTGATGCATCATCTTTCAAAACGGGTGCTGCACTACATGTGGCAGTTGAATCTAGTGCATGTTATTAGGGTCCTGGAGATGGTTGGACACATGATGGAATGACACTTCATGTGTTCTTTTCCAAACCACAATGATACACATGGCCATCCACATACATCCAAGTGGGTGTGGTGATGCAACATCTTTCAAATTGGTGCTCCACTTCATGTGACAGTTGAATCCACGGCATGTTGCTAGGCTTCCTGGACATGGTTGGACACATGCTGTAGTGACACTACTGTAGGGTTTCGTAGCATGGAAAACAAAAAAATTCTAACGCATACAAACAAACAAGCCAAGATCTATCTACTAGATTGTAGCAACGAGTCGATGGAATAACTCACCCTCGAAGATTCTCGTGGGTGATGTAGTCGTACTCTTTCCGATCTCAAGATCGCGTAGACGATCCTTCCGGCGCCGCGTTCCGGCAGCGCTCCCGCAGTCGGTCACACGTTCGGTACTCGATGAAGACCTTCCTCTCCCTTGTTCCAAAGAGCGGAGGTTGTAGCACTCTCCTCGTGATTCCGGCAGACTGTGGCGTGGTACAAGTAGAGGGAGATCTCATGAGGCTTCGCCTTAAGCCGGAGCAGTATGGTGGAGTATGAGAGGGCTCCTCGGCGATCTAGGTTTTAGATACACCAAGGAGGAGGTGCTAGAGCCGGCGGCTAGGGTTTGGGGCACCCCAAGTCGGTGGCTAGGGCAACCCTGGGAGGTGGCGGCAGCAGCAGGAGGTGGTGGCGCCAATCTAGGGTTTTGGAGGAGAGGTACTTGTGTGCTAGGAGGGGCAGCTCTGCCCCTCCCTTTATAGGTGGGAGGCGCGGCCAAGGGGAGGGGAGTCCCTCCCCAACTCGGCTTGGAGGTGGGCCGGCGGTTGGAGGAGGGAATCCCTCCCCAACTCGGTTTCCCACTCCTCCTCCTCTTTCCAAAACATGCCGTTTGACTTTCAAACTAGCCGTTTGACTTTTCAAATTAGGATTTAAATAAACCCATTATTTTGGACAGCAAAGACACCTAGTACATGATGCAATCATTCCAACTTACAATGACACATTCATGTACCCTTCCCCTTCCGGAGTGCCGGACATTCCGGAACCTTCTAGAATGTTCCCGATGAAAACATCGGAACCATTCCCCAACTCCAAAACGGGACTTTCCTTATATGAATCTTATTCTCCGGACCATTCCGGATCTCCTCGTGATATCCCGAATCCCATTCGGGACTCCGAACAACATTCGGACTCTTTCTCATCATTCCATAACTACTCAAACAACGTCGAATCCTTAAGTGTGTCTCCCTACGGTTCGTGAATTATGTGGACATGATCGAGACACTTCTCCGACCAATAACCAATAGAGGAATCTGGAAATTCATATGGATCCCACATATTTCTACGATTACTTTGTGATCGAATGAACCACTTACATACGATATCAATTTCCCTTTGTCTCACGATAGTTTACTTATCCGAGGTTATGATCGTCGGTATCTCTGCATACCTAGTTCAACCTCGTTACTGATAAGTACTCTTTTCTCGTTCCCGTGATATGTGATCCCTTGTGAGCCATTCACATGCTTGCAAGCTAATTGGATGACATTTCACCGAGAGGGCCCAGAGTATATCTATCCGTCATATGGATGGACAAATCCCACTCTTGATCCATGTGTTTCAACCAATAGTTTCTGAACACTCAATGACACCTTTATAGCCACCCAGTTACGGTGTGGTGTTTGATGTCATCAAAGCATCCATCTGGCAAAGGTGATATGCATGATCTCATGGTCGAAGGAATTAGATAACTATGTATCAGAAAGTATATAGCAATTGAACTATTAAAATGACTTGATCTTTATGCTACGCTTATCTATAGGAGTATGTCCACCATATCATTCTCCTAACGATATGATCTTGTTGTTAATAACATCTCAATGTTCATGATAGGTAAACCACAATCATCTATTAACCAACAAGCTAGTATTATCTGAGGCTTTACTAGGGACTTCAAATTAAGTTTACAAATCACACAAGTATTAATGTTTCCTTGTTAATACTATTATAGCATGAATGTAAACATTTATCATAAACACAAAGATATAATAATAACTATATTTATTATTGCCTCTAGGGCATATCTCCAACAGTCTCCCACTTGCACTAGAGTCATCTAATCTAGATTACATGGTAATATACCGAACACCCATGGCAGTTTGGTGCTGGTCATGTTTTGCCCTCGGGAGAGGTTTAGTCAACGGATCCACCACATTCAGATCTGTGTGTACTTTGCAAATCTTTATATCCCCATCTTGGATATGTTCTCGAATAGCGTGAAAACGTAGCTTGATGTGCTTCAGCTTCTTGTGTGACCTTGGTTCTTGCGCATTGGCTAAAGCCCATGTTATCACAGTAGATAGACATTGGGTCCAGCGCACTAGGAACCACACCCAGCTCTGTAATGAACTCTTTCATCCATATCGCTTCTTGTGAAGCCTCCGAAGCAGCCATGTATTCCGATTCAATTGAAGATCTCGCCACAACGCTTTGCTTTGCACTCCTCCAGCTAACTGCTGCACCATTCAAAATAAATCATTATCCAGTTGTGATTTAGAATCATCCGGATCGGTGTTCCAACTAGCATCGGTGTAACCATTAACAACGAGCTGTTCATCACCTCCATAAGAAAGAACCATATCCTTAGTTCTTCTCAAGTACTTAAGGATGTTTTTGACCGTTGTCCAATGATCCACTCCTGGATCACTTTGATATCTGCTAGTCAAACTAACAGCATATGCAATGTCGGGTCTAGTACATAGCATGGCATACATTAGAGATCCTATGGCTGAGGCATAGGGAGCCTTACTCATCCTTTCTCTATCTTCTGCCGATGTCGGACTTTGAGTTTTACTCAAGGTCGTATTGGGCAACATGGGCAAGAACCCTTTCTTGCTATCTTCCATTCCAAACCTCTTTAGAACTTTGTCCAAATATGTACTCTGTGACAATGATATTTGGCGTTTTGATCTATCTCTATAAATCTTTATGCCTAATATGTAAGCTGCTTCGCCAAGATCCTTCATTGAAAAACTATTATTCAAATATTCTTTGACACTATTAAGAAGGTCCACATCATTCCCAATCAACAATATGTCATCCACATATAGTATTAAGAATGCTACAGAGCTCCCACTCACTTTCTTGTAAATACAAGCTTCTCCATAAGTTTGTATTAAAACCAAAACTTTTGATTACCTTATCAAAACGTTGATTCCAACTTCGGGATGCTTGCTTTAATCCATAGACGGACCGTTGAAGTTTGCATACCTTGTTAGCATCTTTAGGATCGACAAAACCTTTGGGTTGCATCATATACAACTCTTCATCAATGTCACCATTGAGGAATGCTGTTTTGACATCCATCTGCCATATCTCATAATCGTAATATGCAGCGATTGCTAACATAATCCTTACAGACTTTAGCTTCACTACTGGTGAGAAAATCTTATCGTAGTCAACTCCTTGAATTTTTCGAAACCCTTTTGCGACAAGTCGAGCTTTATAGACAGTTACATTACCATCAGCATCTATTTTCTTCTTGAAGATCCATTTGTTCTCGATAGCCTTCCGGCCATCCGGTAAGTCCACCCAAGTCCATACTTGTTTTTCGTACATGGATCCAATCTCGGATTTCATGGCTTCCTGCCATTTATTGGAATCTGGGCTCATCATCGCTTCCTCATATGTCTCAGGGTCATCGGTGTTGTCCACCAACATGACACTCATAACGGGATCATACCAATGCAGGTGGTACGAGTTCTTGTTGACCTGCGAGGCTCTGTAGCAACTTCGACCGAAGTTTCATGATCATCATCATTAGCTTCCTCTCTAATTGGTGCAGGCACCACAGGAACTTCTTCTGGCGCTGCGCTACTCGCAATTTCGAGAGAAGGTTCGACAACCTCATCGAGTTCTACTTTCCTTCCAGTCAATTCTTTCGAGAGAAATTCCTTCTCTAGAAAGGATCCATTCTTGGCAACGAAGATTTTGCCTTCGGATCTATGATAGAAAGTATACCCAATAGTTTCCTTCGGGTATCCTATGAAGACGCATTTTTCCGCTTTGGGTTCAAGCTTGTCCGGCTGTAACTTCTTTACATAGGCTTCGCATGCCCAAACTTTAAGGAACGACAATTTAGGTTTCTTCCCAAACCATAATTCATACGGTGTCGTTTTAACGGATTTAGACGGTGCCCTATTTAAATTGAATGCGGCTGTTTCTAATGCATAGCCCCAAAATGATAGCGGCAAATCTGTAAGTGACATCATAGAACGAACCATATCTAAGAGAGTTCGATTACGACGTTCAGACACACCATTACGCTGTGGTGTTCCCGGCGGTGTCAATTGTGAAAGTATTCCGCATTTCTTCAAATGCTCGCCAAACTCGTAACTTAGATATTCACCTCCACGATCAGAACGTAGAAATTTAATCTTCTTGTTACGTTGATTCTCTACCTCACTTTGAAACTCCTTAAACTTCTCGAAAGTTTCGGACTTATGTTTCATGAAATAGATATACCCATATCTACTCAAGTCATCCGTGAAGGTAAGAACATAACGATAACCACCGCGCGATGCTACACTCATTGGACCACACACATCGGTATGTATGATTTCCAATAAGTTCGTAGCTCGCTCCATCATACCAGAAAATGGAGTCTTAGTCATTTTACCCATCAGACATGCTTCGCATCTTTCAAGTGATTCAAAATCAAGTGATTCAAGAAGTCCATCGGAATGGAGTTTCTTCATACGCTTCACTCCAATGTGACCAAGACGACAGTGCCACATATAGGTCGAGTTATCGCTTGATTTCAAACGTTTAGCTTCAATGTTATTAATATGTGTATTTCCACCATCGAGATTCAACAAGAATAGACCATCTATCAAAGGTGCATGTGCATAAAACATATTACTCATATAAATCGAACAACCATTATTCTCGGATTTAAACAAGTAACCGTCTCGCAATAAACAAGATCCCGATATAATGTTCATGCTCAACGCAGGCACCAAATAACAATTATTTAAGTATAAAACTAATCCCGATGGTAGATGAAGGGGTAGCGTGCCGACCGCGATCACATCAACCTTTGATCCGTTTCCCACGCGCATCGTCACCTCGTTCTTCACTAGCTTCCGTTTATTCTGCAGCTCCTGTTTCGAGTTACAAATATGAGCAACCGAACCAGTATCAAATACCCAGGCACTACTACGAATACTAGTGAGATACACATCAATAACATGTATATCAGATATACCTTTCTTCTTGATGTTGCCGTTCTTCAAATCTGCCAAGTACTTTGGGCAATTCCGCTTCCAGTGACCTTCTCCTTTGCAAAAGCACTCAAGATGTCGGGCTTGGGTCCAGCCTTGGTCTTCTTCGTTGGTGTGGCAACTTTCTTGCCACCCTTCTTGAAGTGTCCCTTCTTCTTAGACTTGCCTTTCTTGAATTTGGTGGTCTTATTGACCAACAACACTTGGTGCTCTTTCTTGATCTCCACTTCTGCAGACTTTAACATAGCAAACAGTTCTGGCAACTGCTTGTTCATGTTCTGCATGTTGTAGTTCATCACAAAGTTCTTGTAACTTGGTGGTAGTGATTGGAGGACACGGTAAATCCCCAAAGCATTAGGAATCACTATACCCAAGCTTTGAAGTTTGTTTGCGTGCCCAGACATCTTAAGCACATGCTCACTGACGGAGCTGCCCTCTTCCATCTTGCAGTTAAAGAACTTTTCAGAAGCCTCATAACTCTCAATCGCCGCGTGAGTCTCAAAGATCAATTTGAGATCACAGACAATATCATGTGGGTCTGAATTCTCAAACCTTTTCTGAAGCTCCGATTCTAAACCATACAAGATAGCACACTGAACTATGGAGTACTGATTCTTCCGAGCAAGGTAAACATTCTTTACTTCATCGGTAGCATCATTGCAGTGGGTCACCATGTGCATCCAGCACATAGGTCAAATTACCAGTTGTGAGGACAATCCTCAAATTGCGGAACCAATCCGCGAAGTTGCTTTCATTGTTTTTCAACTTTTCTTTCTATAGGAACGCATTAAAATTGATGGTAGGGGCTGCCATTGATCTACAACATATTTGCAATAGTTTAGACTAAGTTTATGACAAATTGAGTTCAAATTAATAATAAAGTTTAATCTAGGTGAACTCCCACTCAAAACAACATCCCTCACATTGTTTTAGTGATCACACGAACCAAATCCACTATATCAAAACCGATCATCACGAGAGATGATATAGTTTCAATGGCGAACAATCGACATGTTCATCATATCTACTATATGATTCATGTTTTACCTTTTGGTTATTCGTGTTCCTGAGACCATGTCTGTACATGCTAGGCTCGTCAAGATCAAACCTTAGCTACCGCATAAGCAAATCTGGCTTGCTTACGTTGTATTCACTCACGGAATCTAACACACCCGATCATCACGTGGTGCTTCGAAACAACAAGCTTTAGCAACGGTGCATACTAAGGGTGAACACTTTAGAACTTGAAATTTATGTGCATGAGGGATCATCTTATAATGCTACCGTCGTCTACTAAGCAATACAAGATGCATAAAGGATTAACATCACATGCAATTCATAATATGTGATATGATATGGCCTTTCTTCTTTGTGCTTCTGATCTCCATCTTCAAGCACGAACATGATCTCCATTATCACCGGTATAGCATCAAGGTCAATGACGCTTCTTCATGGTTGTCGTCCACCGGCTTCAACTATTACAACTACTTTGAATAGACACGCGGGTCTTAACATAAATTAAAGACAACCATATGGCTCCTGCCGGTTGCCAACTTACAATAAGGAACATTGCATACATCAAATATAATCACAATCATGGCCATATCACATCATCGCACACCCGCAAAACAAAGTTAGACGCCTCTACTTTCTTTGCATATTTTACGTGGTTTGGGGCTTTCAATAAGTGTCGTTCTAACTTACGAACAAGAACCACAACATTGATACTAGTATTGTTAATCACCCGTTGTAAATTGGATCTCCACTATGCTGGGAGAAACAGGCACCCGCAAAGCCACTTATGCAATACGAGTTGCATGTCAAGCGTGGAGCAAGTCTCATGAACGATGTCATGTAAGGTTAGCCGCTTCATCCCAACATCCCGCAAGATGCAAAGTACACAAGAAGCAATCGACAATAAAAGCATCAATTCCCACAATGACCATTGTGTTCTACTCGTGCAACAGATCTACATATAGTCATGGCTCAGATACCAATGTAGGGTTTCGTAGCATGGAAAACAAAAATATTCTACCGCATACAAACAAACAAGCCAAGATCTATCTACTAGATTGTAGCAACGAGTCGATGGAATAACTCACCCTCGAAGATTCCAAAATGTTTAACGAGAGCAGATTCTCGTGGGTGATGTAGTCGTACTCTTTCCGATCTCAAGATCGCGTAGACGATCCTTCCGGCGCCGCGTTCCGGCAGCGCTCCATGATCGGTCACACGTTAGATTTTCGAAGACCTTCCTCTCCCTTGTTCCAGCAGGCAGCAGAGGTTGTAGCACTCTCCTCGTGATTCCGGCAGCACAATGGCGTGGTACCGGAAGTAGAGGGGAGATCTCGCAGGGCTTCGCCTTAAGCCGGAGCGAGTATGGTGGGGTATGAGAGGGCTCCTCGGCGATCTAGGTTTTAGATACACCAAGGAGGAGGTGCTAGAGCCGGCGGCTAGGGTTTGGGGCACCCCAAGTCGGCGGCTAGGGCAACCCTGGGAGGTGGCGGCAGGTGGCAGGAGGTGGCGCCAATCTAGGGTTTTGGAGGAGAGGTACTTGTGTGCTAGGAGGGGCAGCTCTGCCCCTCCCTTTATAGGTGGGAGGCGCGGCCAAGGGGAGGGGAGTCCCTCCCCAACTCGGCTTGGAGGTGGTCCGGCGGTTGGAGGAGGGAATCCCTCCCCAACTCGGTTTCCCACTCCTCCTCCTCTTTCCAAAACTTGCCGTTTGACTTTCAAACTAGCCGTTTGACTTTTCAAAATAGGATTTAAATTAACCCTTTATTTTGGACAGCAAAGACACCTAGTACATGATGCAATCATTCCAACTTACAATGACACATTCATGTACTCTTCCCCTTCCGGAGTGCCGGACATTCCGGAACCTTCTAGAATGTTCCCGATGAAAACATCAGAACCATTCCCCAACTCCGAAACGGGACTTTCCTTATATGAATCTTATTCTCCGGACCATTCCGGATCTCCTCGTGATATCCCGAATCCCATTCGAGACTCCGAACAACATTCAGACTCTTTCTCATCATTCCATAACTACTCAAACAACGTCGAATCCTTAAGTGTGTCTCCCTACGGTTCGTGAATTATGCGGACATGATCGAGACACTTCTCCGACCAATAACCAATAGAGGAATCTGGAAATTCATATGGCTCCCACATATTTCTACGATTACTTTGCGATCGAATGAACCACTTACATACGATATCAATTTCACTTTTTATCAAGAAATTTTACTTATCCTAGGTTATTATCGTCGGTATCTGCATACCTAGTTCAACCTCGTTCTTGATAAGTACTCTTTTCTCGTTCCGTGATATGTGATCCCTTGTGAGCAGTCACATGCTTGCAAGCTAATTGGATGACATTTCATCGAGAGGGCCGGAGTATATCTATCCGTCATATGGATGGACAAATCCCACTCTTGATCCATGTGTTTCAACCAATACTTTCTGAACACTCAATGACACCTTTATAGCCACCCAGTTACGGTGTGGTGTTTGATGTCATCAAAGCATCCATCAGGTAAAGGTGATATGCATGATCTCATGGTCGAAGGAATTAGATAACTATGTATCAGAAAGCATATAGCAATTGAACTATTAAAATGACTTGATCTTTATGCTACGCTTATCTATAGGAGTATGTCCACCATATCATTCTCCTAACGATATGATCTTGTTGTTAATAACATCTCAATGTTCATGATAGGGAAACCACAATCATCTATTAACCAACAAGCTAGTATTATACAGAGGCTTTACCAGGGACTTCAAATTAAGTTTACAAATCACACAAGTATTAATGTTTCCTTGTTAATACTATTATAGCATGAATGTAAACATTTATCATAAACACAAAGATATAATAATAACTATATTTATTATTGCCTCTAGGGCATATCTCCAACAACTACATGTGTTATTTTCCAAACCACAATGATCCACATGTCCACACACACACATCCAAGTGGGTGTGGTGATGCAACATCTTTCAAACTGGTGCTCCAGTGCATGTGGTAGGTGAATCCCATCATGTTGCTAGGGTTCCTAGACATGGTTGGACACATGCTGGAGTGACATTGCATGTTTTATTTTCCAAACCACAATGATCCATATGTCCACATACACACACATCCAAGTGGGTGTGGTGATGCAACATCTTTAAAACTGATGCTCCACTCCATGTGGCAGTTCAATCCTAGCATGTTGCTAGGGTTCCTAGACATGCTTGGACACATGCTGGAATGACATTGCATCTATTCTTTTCCAAACCGAAATGATCCACATGGCCACACACACACATCAAGTGGGTGTGCTGATGCAACATCTTTCAAACTAGTGCTCCACTACATGTTGCAGTTGAATCCCATCATGTTGCTAGGGTTAATGGACATATTTGGGCATATGCTGGAGTGACATTGCATGTGTTGTTTTCCAAACCACAATGATCCGCATCGCCAGCCACATACATCCAATTGGGTTTGGTGATGTAACATCTTTCAAACTGTTGCTCCACTTCATGTGGCAGTTGAATCCCAGCATGTTGCTAGGGTTCCTGTACATGGCTGGACACATGCTGGACTGAAATTGCATGTGTTCTTTTCCAAACCACAAAGATCCACATGGCCACACACACACATCCAAGTGGGTGTGGTGATAGAACATCCTTCAAACTGGTGCTCCACTTCATGTGGTAGATAAATCCACTTCATGTTGCTAGGGTTCCTCGACATGGTTGGACACATGTTGGAGTGACATTGCATGTGTTCTTTTCCAAACCAGAATGATCCACATGGCAGCCACACACATCCAACTAGGTGTGGTGATGTAACATCTTTCAAACTAATGCTCCACTACATGTGGCAGTTGAATCTAGTGCATGTTATTAGGTTTCCTAGACATGGTTGGACACATGATGGAGTGACACTTCATGTGTTCTTTTCCAAATCACAATGATACACATGGCCAACCACATACATCCAAGTGGGTGTGGTGATGCAACATCTTTCAAATTGGTGCTCCTCTACATGTGGCAGTTGAATCCACAGCATGTTGCTAGGGTTCCTAGACATTGTTGGACACATGATGTAGTGAAATTGCATGTGTTATTTTCCAAACCAGGATGATCCACATGTCCACACACACACACATCCTAGTGGGTGTGGTGATGCGACATCTTTCAAACCGGTGCTCCACTTCATGTGGTAGGTGAATCCCATCATGTTGCTAGGGTTCCTAGACATGGTTGGACACATGCTGAAGTGACATTGAGTGTATTCTTTTCCAAACCACAATGATCCACATGTCCACACACACACATCCAAGTGGGTGTGGTGATGTAACATCTTTCAAACTAGTGCTCCACTTCATGTGGCAGTTGAATCCCAACATGTTGTTAGGGTTAATGTAAATGGTTGGACACATGCTGGAGTGCAATTGCATGTGTTCTTTTCCAAACCACAATGATCCACATGGCCACACACACATCCAAGTGGGTGTGGTGATAGAACATATTTCAAACTGGTGCTACACTTCATGTGGTAGTTGAATCCACTACATGTTGCTAGGGTTCCTGGACATGGTTCGACACATGTTGGAGTGACATTGCATGTGTTCTTTTCCAAACCAGAATGATCCACATGGCCATACACAGACACATCCAACTGGGTGTGGTGATGCAACAACTTTCAAAATGGGTGCTCCACTACA
The DNA here is from genome assembly GCA_023614405.1 of Avena insularis. Lineage (NCBI taxonomy): Eukaryota > Viridiplantae > Streptophyta > Magnoliopsida > Poales > Poaceae > Avena > Avena insularis. The sequence continues at coordinate 513,590,320 of CM042690.1, forward strand.
TGTGGCAGTTGAATCTAGTGCATGTTGCTAGGGTTCCTGGACATGGTTCGAGACATGATGGAATGACATTGCATGGTTATTTTCCAAATGAAAAAGATCTACATGACCAGCCACACACATCCAAGTGGGTGTGGTGATGCAATATCTTTCAAATTGGTGCTCCACTTCATGTGGTAGTTGAATCCGAGCATGTTGCTAGGGTTCCTGGACATGGTTGGGCATATGCTGGAGTGACATTGCATGTGTTCTTTTCCAAACCACAATGATCCACATGGCCAGCCACGTACATCCAAGTGGGTGTGGTGATGCAGCATCTTTCAAATTGGTGCTCCACTTCATGTGGCAGTGGAATCCACTACATGTTGCTAGGGTTCCTGTACATGGTTGGACACATGATGGAGTGACATTGCATGTGTTCTTTTCCAAACCACAATGATACACATGGCCAACTACACATCCAAGTGGCTGTGCTGATGCAACATCTTTCAAATTGGTGCTCCACTCCATGTGGTAGTTGAATCCACATCATGTTGCTTGGGTTCTTGGACATGGTTGGACACATGCTGTAGTGATAATGCATCTATTCATTTCCAAACCACAATGATCCACATGGCCAGCCACACACATCCAAGTGGGTGTGGTGATGCAACATCTTTCAAACTGGTGCTCCACTACATGTGGTAGTTGAATCATAGCATGTTGCTAGGGTTCCTGGACATGGTTGGGAACATGCTGGAGTGACATTATATGTGTTCTTTTCCAAAACAAAATGATTCACATGGCCAGCCACATACATCCAAGTGGGTGTGGTCATGCAACATCTTTCAAACTGTTACTCCACTTCATGTGGCAGTTGAATCCGCTGCATGTTGCTAGGGTTCCTGTACATGGTTGGACACATGCTGGAGTGTCATTGCATGTGTTCTTTTCTAAACCACAATGGTCCACATGGCCAGCCACACACATCCAAGTGGGTGTGGTGATGCACCATCTTTCAAACTGGTGCTCCACTTCATGTGGTAGTTGAATCCTAGCATATTACTAGAGTTCCTGAACATGGTTGGACACATGTGGGAGTGGCATTGCATGTGTTCTTTTTGAAACCACAATGATCCAGATGGCCACACACACACACATCCAAGTGGGTGTGGTGATGCAACATCTTTCAAACTGGTGCTCCACTTCATATGGCAATTGAATCCCAGCAGGTTGTTCGGGTTCCTGTACATGGTTGCACACATGCTGTAGTGACATTCATTGTGTTCTTTTCAAATCCACATGGCCACACACACACATCCAAGTGGGTGTGGTGACGCAACATCATTCAAACTGGTGCTTCACCGCATGTGGCAGTTGAATCCTAGCATGTTGGTAGGGTTCCTGGACATGGTTGGACACATGCTGGAGTGACACTGCATGTGTTCTTTTCCAAACCACAATGATCTACACGGCCAGCCACAGACATCCAAGTGGGTGTGCTGATGCAACATCTTTCAAACTGGTGCTCCACTACATGTGGAAGTTGAATCCGAACAGGTTGCTAGGGTTCCTGGACATGGTTGGGTATATGCCGGAGTGACAATGCATGTGTGGTTTTCCAAACCAAAATGATCCACAGGCAGCCACATACATCCAAGTGGGTGCGGTGATGCAACATCTTTCAATCTGGTGCTCCACTTCATGTGGCAGTTGAACCCTAGGATGTTGTTAGGGTTCCTGGACATGGTTGGACACATGCTGGAGTGACATTGCATGTGTTCTTTTTCAAATCACAATGATACACATGGCCACACACACACATCCAAGTGGGTGTGGTGATGCAACATCTTTCAAACTGATGCTCCACTGCATGTGGCAGTTGAATCCTAGCATGTTGCTAGGGTTCCTAGACATGGTTGGACACATACTAGAATGACATTGCATCTGTTCTTTTCCAAACCACAATGATCCACATGGCCACACACACATCCAAGTGGGTGTGCTGATGCAACATCTTTCAAAGTGGTGCTCTACTGCATGTGGTAGTTGTATCCCATCATGTTGCTAGGTTTCCTAGACATGGTTGGACACATGCTAGAGTGACATTCAATGTGTTATTTTCCAAACCACAATGATCCACATGGCTACACACACATCCAAGTGGGTGTGGTGATGGAGCATCTTTCAAACTGGTGCTCCACTTGTTGTGGTAGTTGAATCCCAGTATGTTGCTAGGGTGCCTGTACATGGTTGGACACATGTTGGAGTGACATTCATTGTGTTCTTTTATAAACCACAATTATCCACATGGACACACACACACACACACCCAAGTGGGTGTGGTGATGCAACATCTTTCAAACTGGTGCTCCACGGCTTGTGGAAGTTCAATCCACTTAATATTTCTAGGGTTCTTGGACATGGTTGGACATATGCCAGAGTGAAATTACATGTGTTATTTTCTAAAACACAATGATCCGCATGGTCATATAGAGACACATCCAAGTGGGTGTGGTGATGCAACATCTTTCAAATTGGTGCTCCACTGCATGTGGCAGTTGAATCAACATTATGTTGCTAGGTTTCATGGACATGGTTGGACACATGCTGGAGTGACATTGCATGGTTATTTTCCAAATGAAAATGATCCACATGACCAGCCACACACATCCAAGTGGGTGTGGTGATGGAACATCTTTCAAACTGGTGCTCCACTTGTTGTGGTAGTTGAATCCCAGTATGTTGCTAGGGTTCCTGTACATGGTTGGACACATGTTGGAGTGACATTCATTGTGTTCTTTTATAAACCACAATTATCCACATGGACACACACACACACCCAAGTGGGTGTGGTGATGCAACATCTTTCAAACTGGTGCTCCACGGCTTGTGGAAGTTCAATCCACTTAATATTTCTAGGGTTCTTGGACATGGTTGGACATATGCCAGAGTGAAATTACATGTGTTATTTTCTAAAACACAATGATTCGCATGGTCATATAGAGACACATCCAAGTGGGTGTGGTGATGCAACATCTTTCAAATTGGTGCTCCACTGCATGTGGCAGTTGAATCAACATTATGTTGCTAGGTTTCATGGACATGGTTGGACACATGCTGGAGTGACATTGCATGGTTATTTTCCAAATGAAAATGATCCACATGACCAGCCACACACATCCAAGTGGGTGTGGTGATGTAACATCTTTCAAACTGGTGCTCCACTTCATGTGGAAGTTGAATCTCAGCATGTTGCTAGGGTTCCTGGATATGGTTGGGCATATGCTGGAGTGACATTACATGTGTTATTTTCAAAACCAAAATGATCCACATGGCCAGCCACATACATCCAAGTGGGTGTGGTGATGCAACATCTTTCAAACTTGTGCTCCACTTCATGTGGCAGTTGAATCCACAACATGTTGCTAGGCTTCCTGTACATGGTTGGACACATGCTGGAGTGACATTGCATGTGTTCTTTTCTAAACCATAATGATCCACATGGCCAGCCACACACATCCAAGTGGGTGTGGTGAAGCAACATCTTTCAAACTGCTGCTCCACCGCTTATGGTAGTTGAATCCACTTCATGTTGCTAGGATTCCTTTGCATGGTTGGACACATGCTGGAGTCAAATTGCATCTGTTCTTTTCCAAACCACAATCATCCACATGGCCACACACACACATCCAAGTGGGTGTGGTGACGCAACATATTTCAAACTGGTGCTCCACTTCATGTGGTAGTTAAATCCACTACATGTTGCTAGGATTCCTTGACATGGTTGGACACATGTTGGAGTGACATTGCATGTGTTCTTTTCCAAACCAGAATGATCCACATGGCCAGCCACACACATCCATGTGGGTGTGGTGATGCAACATCTTTCAAAACTGGTGCTCCACTATATGTGGCAGTTGAATCTAGTGCATGTTATTAGGGTTCCTAGACATGGTTGGACAGATGATGGAGTGACACTGCATGTGTTCTTTTCCAAACCACAATGATACACATTGCCAGCCACATACATCCAAGTGGGTGTGGTGATGCAAGATATTTCAAAGTGGTGCTCCACTACATGTGGTAGTTGAATACACTCAATGTTGCTAGGGTTCCTGGACATGGTTGGACACATGCTGGAGTGAAATTGCATGTGTTCTTTTCCAAACCACAATGATCCACGTGGCCACACACACATCCAATGCAAGTGGGTGTGGTGATGCAACATCTTTCAAATTGGTTCTCCACTTCATGTGGCAGTTGAATACCAGCATGTTGCTAGGGTTCCTGTACATGGTTGGACACATGCTAGAGTGACATTCATTGTGATCTTTTCCAAACCACAATGATCCACATTACCACACACACACATCCAAGTGGGTGTGGTGAGGCAACATCTTTCAAATTGGTGATCCACTGCATGTGGCAGTTGAGTACCATCATGTTGCTAGGGTTCCTAGACATGGTTGGACACATGCTGGAGTGACATCGCATGCGTTCTTTTCCAAAGCACAATGATCCACGTGGCCAGCCAGACACATCCAAGTGGGTGTGGTGATGCAACATCTTTAAAACTGGTGGTCCACCGCTTGTGGTAGTTGAATCCAATTCATGTTGCCAGGGTTCCTGACATGGTTGGACACATGTTGGAGTGACACTTCATGTGTTCTCTTCCAAACTACAATCATCCTCATGGCCAACCACACACATCCAAGTGGGTGTGGTGATGCTACATCTTTGAACCTGGTGCTCCACTTCATGTGGCAGTTGAACCCTAGCATGTTGTTAGGGTTCCTGGACATGGTTGGACACATGCTGGAGTGACATTGCATGTGTTCTTTTCCAAACCACAATGATACACATGGCCACACACACTCATCCAAGTGGGTGTAGTGATGCAACATCTTTCAAACATATGCTCCACTGCATGTGGAAGTTGAATCCTAGCATGTTGCTAGGATTCCTAGACATGGTCGGACACATGCTGGAATGATATTACATCTATTCTTTTCCAGACCACACACACACACATCCAAGTGGGTGTGCTGATGCAACATCTTTCAAACCGGTATTCCACTGCATGTGCCAGTGGAATCCCAACATGTTGCTAGGGATCCTGGACATGGTTGGGCATATGCTGGAGTGACATTGCATGTGTTGTTTTCCAAACCACAATGATCCACATGGCCAGCCACATACATCCAAGTGGGTGTGCTGATGGAACATCTTTCAATCTGGTGCTCTACTTCATGTGGCAGTTGAATGCACTACATGTTGCTAGGGTTCCAGGACATGGTTGGACATATGCTGGAGTGGAATTGCATGTGTTCTTTTCCAACGCAGAATGATCTACATGTCCATCCAGACACATCTATGTGGGAGTGGTGATGCAGCATCTTTCAAACTGGCGCTCCACCGCTCATGGTAGTTGAATCCACTTCATGTTCCTAGGGTTTCTAGACATGGTTGGACACTTGCTGGAGTGACACTTCATGTGTTCTCTTCCAAACCACAATGATCGTCATGGCAGCGACACACATCCAAGTGGGTGTGGTGATGCAACATCTTTCAAACTGGTGCTCCACTTCATGTGGCAGTTGAACCCTAGCATGTTGTTAGGGTTCCTAGACATGGTTGGACACATGCTGGAGTGACATTGCATGTGTTCTTTTCCAAACCACAATGATCCACATGGCCACACACGCACATACAAGTGGGCGTGGTGATGCAACATCTTTCAAACTGTTGCCCAACTTCATGTGGCAGTTGAATCCTAGCATGTTGCTAGGGTTCCTGTACATGGTGGAATGACATTCATTGTGTTCTTTTCCAAACACAATGATCCACATAGCCACACACACACATCCAAGTGGGTGTGGTGATGCAACATCTTTCAAACCTGGTCTCCACCGCTTATGGCAGTTGAATCCACTACATGTTGCTAGGGTTCCTGGACATGGTTGGACACATGCTGGAGTGAAATTGCATGTGTTATTTTCCAAACCACAATGATCTATATGGCCACACACACACATCCAAGTGGGTGTTGGGATGCAACATCTTTCAAACTGGTGCTCCACTTCATGTGGCAGTTGAACCCTAGCATGTTATTAGGGTTCCTAGACATGGTTGGACACATGCTGGAGTGACATTGAATGTGTTCTTTTCCAAACCACAATAATCCACATGGCCACACACACACACATCCAAGTGGGTGTGGTGATGCAACATCTTTCAAACCGGTTCTCCTCTTCATGTGGTAGTTGAATCCCATCATGTTGCTAGGGTTCATGTGCATGGTTGGACACATGCTGGAGTGACATTCATTGTGTTATTTTCCAAACCAAAATTATCCACATGGCCAAACACACACATCCAAGTGGGTGTGGTGATGCAACATCTGTCAAACTGGTGCTCCACGGCTTGTGGCAGTTGAATCCACTTAATGTTGCTAGGGTTCTTGGACATGGTTGGACACATGATGGAGTGAAATTGAATGTGTTATTTTCCAAAATACAATGATCCACATGGCCATACACAGACACGTCCAAGTGGGTGTGGTGATGCAACATCTTTCAAACTAGTGTACCACTTCATGTGGTAGTTGAATCCACTTCATGTTGCTAGGGTTCCTGGACATGGTTGGACACATGCTGGAGTGACATTGCATGTGTTATTTTCCATACCAAAATGATCCACATGGCCAGCCACACACATCCAAATGGGTGTGGTGATGAAGCATCTTTCAAACTGGTGTTCCACTTCATGTGGTAGTTGAATTCCCGCATGTTGCTAGGGTTCCTGGACATGGTTGGGCACATGCTGGAGTGACATTGCATGTTTTCTTTTCCAAACCATAATGATCCACATGGCCAGCCACATACATCCATGTGGGTGTGGTGATGTAACATCTTTCAAACTGGTGCTCCACTTCATGTCACTACAAGAATCTAGATGATACTTGACGTTTTTATGACGCGACCTAAAAACGTCGTGGATTCCTGACGTTCTAGAACATTTCGTCGTAACAAGCTCCAAGCCCCTCCAGCCCGGTTATCCATGACGTTCCTTGTTTTTGTCATGGGAAATTCATCATAGATTTCGTCCCAGGCCCTGAAGCCCAGTTTGCCATTTTGTCTAGTGCAAAATTCGTCGTGGAATTCGTAACGACACATATTCGACACTTTTTTCCCATCGACCGTCTCCTCCGTGCTTCACCCCCACTTGTCAGTGCACTATGCACGGTAGCACTTCACAGAATTTTTTAGCCGGTCCCACATGTCAGTCTGTTTGATCAAAACTTGCATGCAGTGCATGGCTAGTTCACCCGCTAGTTTTGAAAAAAAGCATGTTGATCCAAACTTGAAGTGGCAATTCCGCTTCTTCTCCCTCGTCTCCTCATCTCCTCGAAGTGGCAGTTCCGCTTCGTCTCCCTCGTCTGTTCTCCTCTTCTTCTTCTCCTCGCATTGGTAGTTCTTCTTTCTTCCTCGATCAAAACATCCCCGCACGTAAGCCATGTCCAGTAGCCGGATGAAGAGGAACTAGTCCAATCTCCCGGCCGACCCACTTCACAAGATCACAGACTACTTGCTAGAGAAAGAGGAGTACGTCGACACCTATGCTGCTTGTCGGGAAGTCTGCACCGATTGGCGCCACACTTTAAAGGTGCCCGAATTCCATCTCAACAACCGGATCATGATAGATCACACACTTCCAAACGTTGCCGACTTCACCTTCCTCAACCTCGCCACTGGTCGTTGCTTCAGGACGAATCTAATGGAGGTCCATCGCAGGTACACATTCACATCCGATATATATAACATTCATTTATTTTTATTTTCCATTGTAAACATCTTATTGCTAACTGATGCCCTCTTCTTCCAAAAGATTCTACTTCGTCGGTGTTTCTCGTGGCGTCATCATGCTTGCTCAGAGGGTGGAGCCGTACAAGGTTCGGCTTCTGAATCAAATCACTCATCAGTCTAACACTGAGTTTCAAGCACACATTACATCTAATCTTCTGCAATCTGTCATCATGACGAAGTCCCCGACAATGGTGTTCGTTTGCACAGATTATCCAGATCATATTGCATGGACCGATGAGAGCACCCTAACGGGGCAAATCAATGAATCATTTGGAGAAGGATTGTATTCGCCACCTCCTTATATGTTTCTGGTCTGCATGATGGCATTCCGAGGGGAAGTATATGCATTACTTGAGAATGGAGACATCATGTCGACCAACATCTAGTTAGAGCAGCACACGAGCACTATCATGATGGCCAAAATAATTTCAGCCCCAGTCTTTGAACAGGTATGCGGAGGCTACAGATTTACCTAGTTGAGTCAGATGGTGATCTACTTCTTATGTTGAATGGGGATTTCGCCAAAGGGCAACCGGTGTTGTACCGGGTGGACACGGAGAACCACTCTCTCGAGGCCATCGGTGACATTGGAAGTCGTGCCCTCTTCGTTGATTACCATCGGTCTATCTCCATTGACACCAGGTTACACCCCACAGTCAAACCCGGTTGCATATACTACCGGAATTATACCAGACTGTATGATCATGAGGTTGAAGCCTGGGAAGAGGAACCAACAATGGTAATGTATGGCTTAAGTCTGGAACAGACACCAAGGCCTTACCCTCTAGACAAGATACTGGCAGCACATTGCCGACAGAGAGAGTTCTCTGAGCATGTGTTGCAGCACGCGGGAGCCGATGATGATGAAAAATATAAGGGAGAATGAATCCTATATTCATCCTAGGTTATTTGCTGGCATTTTCAGGTCTATTTGTCGAAGTAGAAATTTCTACTATATTTATATTATTTCGATCAGCAGTATGCGTATTACCTTTTAGACAAAATTGTAATGTATTTAATTTTAGTACTTTCAGAATTCAAAGTATTTATTTTTAGTAGCTTCTTTCAGAATTCTCTTTGTTAGCTTTCAGAATTATGTGCAAGTACTATCTTTCAACTTTTACAATCATAGTACTCAAGTTGTTTTAATTACTGATTCAAAAAATCTAATGTAGATCAGAGTCTCATCATGGAGAAATCTTTCGAACTCGCGATGAGGGACCCTCGCGAGCAGCCCAAACGACCGGAATGCATGTGGATAGGAAATCTTTCAGAATTCTTTTGTACTAGTAGCTTCCATATAATTCTTTGTAGTAGCTTCCAGTTCACATAATCATAACCTTACCTGGCAAAATATTCCAAGAGTAGACTAAACAGGCAAATATATTATATATAGTAGGTTTCAAACGACTAATTAACTGTTGCAGACTATGTCGTACTAGTTAAGCTTAATAGTTCCCAACCACAACTACACTCTAGATGGTCTCGAACACAAACTTCACGTCCAACATCTTTTATGTGGTCTTCCTGCCAGTGATTAGCACATCTTGTCCAACCTTTAGATCGTCTTCACTCTCGTGGAATTTCTTCCACCCCTGATTGCTGAAGACAGCACGACCATCTGGGTCAGTCTTGTATGCAATTGGGGTGATGTCAAAATCTCCTAGCTGTACTCCAGCCACGCCATCATCAGGGATGCCCATGGCAGAAACCACTTTTGTAGGTAATCTCTGCGATGTCGCGTCGTGGATTAAAAAGAAGAACTAATCATGTCAGACGATGACCACCACAAGTTATATATGGAGCCATATAAGGAACAAACAAAAGGTAGTTGCCATACCATCTTATGTTGGACAAGATTTGTCCTTGTCAAACGGGTCACAAATGGAACCCCGATGAAGGTGTTGATTGGCGGTAGGGTAGCTGGGAGGTGTTCCTTCTCATCATCGGTAAGCTGGCATCTTTGGGTAACAACCGTAGATTCATATACGTCTTCCTTGCCACCAAGACCACATATATAAAGAACAGTTATCCTCGGCATAGGTCCTGTCAAAGAAAAACATAACATTTCTTCCTCGGTAAGATCGTTCTATGTAATGAATTGCTTCCATCCTTCAACTCCCATGATAGGCATGTTCTTTCTTTTCTCGAGGTCAATCTTGTAGGTGCACCCAAGTAGCTTGAAGGGCACACTCTCACGTTCAGCTGTGGCTAGATTGAACATGAACCTTGAATTGCATGGCACAGTCTGTGCACCAAAAACAAAAGAATCAGACATTAAACAAATGGTTACAAACTTATAATGTAGTTTGAAAGAAAATTGCTTGTTACCACTTACCACTGAGTTCTGGAACCCCTCTGACTCTGACAAGTAGATACAAAAGGACATGCCCGATGACAACCTGGATTCGCAATTGCTCTTGCATACTAGACACGACGCCATATCCTATTAGGCAATAAATGATGAATGTCTAAATGATATATGGAACTAATCTCCCAAAAGAAATAGACTGTATATATACATTAAATGTATTATGATTTAAACACCTAAGTTGGGATCCTAGTTTTCTTAGCTTTGGTGATTCTAACAACCACATCATCAGGTGCTCTGAACCTCGCTTTCTTAGGTCGCTTGACTAGTTGCTTCACATCGTCATTAGATGTTGTGAACCATGCTTTATTAGGTCTCTTGACTACAGGTTACTTCACATCATCATCATCATCACCGGATGTGACATCGATTAAGCCAGCGTTGGTTTTAGAAACCTAAATGGACATTGCAGTAATTAGAATTAATGTTTTGTTCTGCTGCTGTACAGTAGGTTTAACTACTATCTTAGAGTCAGTTGCAACAATTTTAAAACCTGCATTTCAATGCTATGCTCTACAGTAGGCTCCTTCTACATCAGCCCTTCCATTTTGCAGTATTCACAGTTTCTACAGGCGCCTCTTTATAATTCTCCCCTTGACAGTGTAGCCATTTGGAGACTTGCTAACTAGAAGAATCAAATAATAATTAGTGAACTACAAAAATCAAATTTAAAAGCATATGGTTTGGTCACAACTACAAGCATCGTCCAATGAGATGAATCTGTATATACCAAGGAGCATGTACAACCATAGTGGCCATGCAAAGACTGTAAGTAGATGCCTATCATCCCATCAATAGTCAAAAGTACCACATTTTCATCATTGACCAGTTTTAAACAGTGAAAATCACAAGATTATCCCTTAGCACTAACATAGCTATGAAAAACATCAATTTGGGCCTCATACTAACAAAGCACACATAAATCAATGAGATAATCGACATATAGCAAGAAGCATGCACAAAAAATGTGTTTGTACATAACACATGCTATACGCACATTATCCCATGGATAGAGATAGTGCCACCATTTAATCATTGGACAAATGCACGTGAAGATAATACAATGACCTACATCAATATATAATGTGGGATCCATAGTAAGATAGCACACACAAGTAAATGAGATGAATTTGTATCTACCAAGGAGATGTAGAGCCATAGTTGTTGTACAAAGACACTAAGTAGATGGAGATCATCCCATCAACAAGCTAAGTGCCACATATTAGTCATTGGCCAGTTGTAAACAGTTAATATCCTAAGATTATCCATCAACACTAACATATAGCTATGAAAAACAACAATTTGGGGCATTAATTTGGCGACTACTTCAAGATCATCTAGTGACATAGACAGCAACACCGCCGCTCTACCCCAGAACGAGGCAGTGACACTGAGGCCAAGATCCATCGCCGGTGACCTAGATGGAGCACTGATGCAGTGAACCTAGAATGAGGAGGTGACGCGGTGAAGGGAAGTAGGTCGAGGAGCACTTACATTGCATCCATCATCGCCGGGGAGGGGAGGGTGATTGGTCATTGTCGGGAGGGGAGGGGAGGTGATTTGGCTGTCACAGGGGAGGGGAGGGGATTTGGTCGTCTCTAATGAGGGTATGAGAGGGGAGGGGATTTGTCCATCACCGGGGAGGGGAGGGGATGGGATTCATCTATCACTGGGGAGGGCCGGGGAGGGGATTCGGCCGTTGCCGGAGAGGGTTTTCCCAGCACTGGGAGGTGAGTGGATTTGGGCGAGTGTGGAAGGGACCTGTAGTACCCAACGACAGGTGGGGCCCATGCTAGAGCTGACGAGTGGCCCCATAATGAGTTGTTTCCCCGACCACAGCGCACCAGACCGTACCGCACCACGCCGCGCCGCACCGCACCACACAGCCGCCGTCGCTGTCATCTCATCTCCACCGCCGTCGCTGTCGTCGCTGCCACATCTCGGCTACCATGGGTATGCGCAAGCCGGCAGGAGATGGCGATGTTGTGGACCAGGTAAATTAGGTCTTGCTCTATCCCTGAATATATTCTACCTAGGGTTCTAGTAGCTAGGGGAATTTAACTATTTCAATGGCTTGTTCTGCAGAGTTGGGTTGGAATCGATGGGGAGCTGCCAATTTCCATCCTGGATTAAGAGATTGGTGGGAAGGAGCTAGATCCTAGTTGGAGATTCCAGTGCAACCATGTTCCTGCTAGGAAGGTTGCCTCCTATGGTGCAGATATTGGTAAAAAAATTAGGTTGTCCAGATGAGGTTTGTTGTTACTTGTACTAGATGGACAACCCATGGCCATCACAGATGCAGAGGATGCATACCCAGCTATGTAAGAAGGAAGATGATAAGATGATGATTGAGCTGAGGCTGGCAGATAGAGACACGGATCTACGGATATCTAAATTGAGGTTGAAGAAAATGAGAAAAGAAATGGAATGCAAGCATGTTTGGTTCATGATGATGCTTAGTGTGGCAGTGACTTTAGGGTGTGTTCTTCTTTTTGTTGTTGGCAATTGTGGAAATAAGTATTGAATTATGGATGTATTCTGCTTCCTCTTGGTTATTTTGACATTTTAGAAAACAGTAAGAGGAATGAGTTTGTTGGATGTTTAGTTAGCTAGCTAGCTAGTCAGTTGTTTTCAGTATTCATCAGATGTATTTAACTTGTTGTACCAAACTTGTTGAAACTGGGAAAAATCATGGATGTAGAAGTAATGTGTATTTATCTTTTGTTGATTTCAAACATGGTGTAACCAGGAACAATAACCATGGATTTTTTATATTGTTGCAAAACTAGGAACAATCGCGTGTGTGTTTTTGAAAGATTCACACTAAAAAATATTTGGAAATGTCGGAAATATGTGTAACCAGGAACAATCATAACAAACAACTTAAAAGGTACTGACAATATATAGAGGTACTAGTTAAATAGGTTCGATCACAACCACCGCATACTACTAGTAGTACTTAATAATTACACAACCCAAATGATATAATATAACAGTACACCCATTACATAAACAGGAGGCAGCAACAGGCAACAGGAGGCGGCAGCAATGGCAACACGAGGCAGCAGCAGGAGGCAGCTGAGGCAGCAGGAGCAAGCAGTTACGGCCCTAGAGCAATGTGCCCGAGGTTGGCATACTTGCTCAGGTAAACCATGAAGGCGGCGTGCTTGGCTTTCGTATGATTCGCATGCCGCTGTCCTCCATGGGAAAAGCCCGCGGCATGCTGCACGATGCTGTTTAGGTCTTCCGCAATCCTTCTTGCGCAGAAGGGGCACCTGTACTTGTTTGCACCTCGGCGGAAGGGGAACCTCATTCCTCATTTGCTTCAGGATGTGGCGGCTTTTTGCATGCCTGGACCACATACTTTCACCGACATCTCTATCTGATTCCTGCGAATTGTCAAGTAGAGAGAAGAAGTCAGTGAAAGAAAAAAAAATTACTCTCCCAAGATCATGAGATCAAACTAGGAAAGGGCTGTGTTGAGAGATTAATTTTAGCATGTGCGCACAGCTTTTGAACAAACTAGTCCATCAAACATATATCTATTTTGCATAAATATATGATAAAACAAGTGCTATATAAAATTATAATGTTCTTCCAAATATAGTTTGAAAGAATCTATACAAGTTTCAATATATAAAGATACGTCCAAATTTTAACAAAACTGATACATCCTTTTTTAGGACAAATGGAGTAATTCTTTCCATTTATCTTATCAGTAAATTGGTAAAACAAAAAGTAGTTATGACTAGCTAGTTTTATTCAGTTTGAACATGGTATAAAAATGAATTTGTTTTCTCCTAAATATATACTCGGTGTATTCTGAATTTAACAATTTTCTTCCCTAAACAAATAACAGAGATGGACAACATAGAGAAATTTAATTTATCAGCATTATTTTAATGCATATGTTCATATAAATACACAACTTACTATAACAGAGATTGGATAAAACATGCATGATCTAGTATTTAACATATACACTCCACTTAAGTTAAAATTATACTGTTTTCTTTCAAATAATTTAATTGAATATCTATACAAGTTTCAGTATATATAAAGATACATCCAAATTTTAATAAGAAATATGAGACGTCCTTTTTTAGGACAGATGGAGTAATTATTTCCACTCATCTTATCAGTAAATTGGAAAAACAAAAAGAATTTATGACTAGAACATGGTACAAAAAGGAATTTGCTTTCTCCTAAATATACTCAGTTAATTAGGAATTTAACAATTTGTTTCCCTAAATATAACGGAGATGGACATTTATCTACATTTTAATGCATCTGTACATATGATTTGTTTCCCTAATTATATCAGAGATGGACATTAAATTTCTGTTAATGTAGTCAGGAGCTCATATGATTACTATATATATGTGTGTGACTTTTATCATACAAATCAAACTATACATTGGACATCATGAACACAACCTAGATAAGAGATCTCTGAACCCGACAAACTAATTAAAACGACCAACAAAAGATGAGCATGTATAGAACTACTAGGCGCCTAGAACTATTAGCTATCAAAGCAAACTAGAAATTGTGCGACTGGAATGACTAGGGGCAGATCAAAACGACCAACAAAATATGAGCATAGAAATACTAGGAAGAGAAAAAACTAATTAATCAAACTCTACAAGATCAGAAAACCCTACAAATTAAAATATGAACAGTAAAATCTGAAAACCCCATTCATAGTTCAGATCTAATTACCTCCGGTTCTCCATCGCTAGGATCTTGCTCAAACATGAACGTATTCGTAGCTTCTTCATCCTCACTATTGTCGAAGTAATCATAGTGCACCTTGTTATCTGCAACCGCCACCGGATCTGCAACCGCTTCCTCTTCTACCTTACTATCTGCTTGCTTCTAGACGATGGCATTGGCATCCTCGGCGATGATGACCTTGGCGTCCTTGGTGACCACTGTCTTGATCTCTTCATCTTCGCAAGAAAACAATCTCGTACTTGTTGCTAGGGTTTCCTTCTGTTCTTTGGAGTGCAGGGAAGAGTGGGACGATGGATTGTGGAGAAATGACTAGGAGACGATGGAGAGACCGTGTGGATGATGTCTTTTAAATGACTGGGAGACGATGGGGCAGTTGGGCGGTGGGAGCACACGCGGGGTGGGACACGTGTACATCACATGCTTCAATGCAAAACGCACGAGTGGGAATGCAAAATGCACGTATACATGGCTCTATTTCTTTTGCAGTTAATCATTTTTCGATCGGTATGTCAATGGAAAATGCAAAACCCACACTCAATTTAATTTCCTCTAAATTATTCAGTAAATCATTGTTACTCTAGATACTCCATGCATGCATGCAGACCAAAAATATTTCCAACGTATTTTTTTCCAAAACCACATTGATATCTGATGACCACACACACACTACTCTAGTGGATTACATTATGTGATGCAACTTCTGTGTCACACTGGTGCATTAAATGTCAACCGGGAGTTGATTTCGTACATTCGTTTTGCTTCTTCTACACCATGGTTTTCCACTTCGATCCCACATAGAGTCATTGCATGCACATTATATTGCATATGTGTTCTTTTCCAAAACCACATTGATATCTAATGACCACACACACTCTAGTGGATTCTGTGATTCAACTTTTGTCACACTAGTGTGTTTTTGGTCTCTATATATATGTCCATGATGGTTTGACACATGTATCTATATGGATCATCCCCTAGAGTGATTTGAATGTGTTATTTTCCAAAACCACACATGTATATATATAGATAGTCATTATTGCTCATCCACATGACCACATTGATCATATCTATACATGACCACACACACACACTACTCTAGTGGATTATATGATCTGTGATGCAACTTCCCTGTCACACTGGTGCATTAAATATGTACTAGGAGTTGATTTCCTATGTGTGTCTTGCTTCTTCTAGACCATGGTTTTCCACTTGGATCCCCCATAGAGTCATTGCATGCACATTATATTGCATATGTGTTATTTTCCAAAACCACATTGATATGTGATGACCACACACAGTCTAGTGGATTCTGTGATTCAACTTCTGTGTTACACACTAGTGTGTTTTTGGTCTCTATATATATGACCATGATGGTTTGACACATGTATATATATATGGATCATCCCCTAAAGTGATTTGCATGTGTTCTTTTCGTAAACCACACATTGGTATATATATATATATCTCCACTAGATAGTCATTATTGATGATCCACATGACCACATTGATCATATCCATACATGACCACACACACACTACTCCACTGGATTATATCCCGTGATGCAACTTCTATGTCACACTGGTGCATTAAATGTGTACCGGGATTGATTTTCTATGTGTGTTTTCCTTCTTCTACACCATGGTTTTCCACTTGCATTTATCCCACATAGTACAGTCATTGCATGCATATTATATTGCATATGTGTTCTTTTCCAAAACCACATTGATATCTGATGACCACACACTCCAGTGGATTTTGTGATTCAACTTCCGTCACACTAGTGTGTTTTTGGTCTCTCTATATATGACCATGATGGTTTGACACATATATATATATGGATCATCCCCTAGAGTGATTTGCATATGTTGTTTTCCTAAACCACACATTGATATATAGATAGTCTCATTATTGATGATCCACATGACCACATTGATCATATATATACATGACCACACACACACACTACTCTAGTGTATTATATTCTGTGATGCAACCTGTTACACTGTTGCATTAAATGTGTACTGAGGGTTGATTTTCCTATGTGTGTTTTGCTTCGTCTACACCATGGTTTTCCACTTGCATCTGTCCCACATAGAGTCATTGCATGCACATTATATTGCATATGTGTTATTTTCCAAAACCACATTGATATCTGATGACCACACACACTCCAGTGGATTATGTGATTCAACTTCTGCCACACTAGTGTGATTTTGGTCTCTATATATATGTCCAGGATGGTTTGACACATGTATATATATGGATCATCCCCTAGAGTGATTTGCATGTGTTCTTTTCCAAAACCACACATGTGTATATATAGATAGTCATTATTGATGATCCACATGACCATATTGATCATATCTATACATGACCACACACACACACTACTCTAGTGGATTATATGATCTGTGATGCAAATTATCTGTCACACTGGTGCATTAAATGTGTACTAGGAGTTGATTTCCTATGTTTGTCTTGCTTCTTCTACACCATGGTTTTCCACTTGGATCCCCCATAGAGTCATTGCATGCACATTATATTGCATATGTGTTATTTTCTAAAACCACATTGATATCTGATGACCACACACACTCTAGTGGATTCTGTGATTCAACTTCTGTGTCACACACTAGTGTGTTTTTGGTCTCTATATATATGACCATGATGGTTTGACACATGTATATATATAAATATATGGATCATCCCCTAGAGTGATTTGCATGTGTTCTTTTCCTAAACCACACATTGATATATATATATCTCCACTAGATAGTCACTGTTGATGATCCACATGACCACATTGATCATATCTATACATGACCACACACACACACACACACTACTCTAGTGGATTATATTCCGTGATGCAACTTTTATGTCACACTGGTGCATTAAATGTATACCGGGAGTTGATTTCCTATGTGTGTTTTGCATCTTCTACACCATGGTTTTCCACTTGCATATATCCCACATAGTAGAGTCATTGCATGCACATTATATTGCATATGTCTTCTTTTCCAACACCACATTGATATCTGATGACCACACACTCCAGTGGATTCTGTGATTCAACTTCTGTCACACTAGTGTGTTTTTGGTATCTCTATATATGACCATGATGGTTTGACACATATATATATATATGGATCATCCCCTAGATTGATTTGCATGTGTTCTTTTCCTCAACCACACATTGATATATAGATAGTCTCACTATTGATGATCCACATGACCACATTGATCATATCTATACATGACCACACACACACTACTCTAGTGTATTATATTCTGTGATGCAACTTCTCTATCACACTGGTGCATTAAATGTGTACTGAGGGTTGATTTTCCTATGTGTGTTTTGCTTCGTCTACACCATGGTTTTCCACTTGCATCTGTCCCACATAGAGTCATTGCATGCACATTATATTGCATATGTGTTCTTTTCCAAAACCACATGGATATCTAATGACCACACACACTCCAGTGGATTCTGTGATTCAACTTTTGTCACAATAGTGTGTTTTTGGTCTCTATATATATGTCCATGATGGTTTGACACATGTATATATATGGATCATCCCCTAGAGTGATTTGCATGTGTTCTTTTCCAAAACCACACATGTATATATATATAGATAGTCATTATTGCTCATCCACATGACCACATTGATCATATCTATACATGACCACACACACACACACTACTCTAGTGGATTATATGATTTATGATGCAACTTCCCTGTCACAATGGTGCATTAAATGTGTACTGGGAGTTGATTTCCGATGTGTGTCTTGCTTCTTCTACACCATGGTTTCCCACTTGGATCCCCCATAGAGTCATTGCATGCACATTATATTGCATATGTGTTATTTTCCAAAACCACATTGATCTGTGATGACCACACACACTCTAGTGGATTCTGTAATTCAACTTCTGTGTCACACACTAGTGTGTTTTTGGTCTCTATATATATGACCATGATGGTTTGACACATGTATATATATGGATAATCCCCTAAAGTGATTTGCATGTGTTCTTTTCGTAAACCACACATTGGTATATATATATATCTCCACTAGATAGTCATTATTGATGATTCACATGACCACATTGATCATATCTATACATGACCACACACACACTACTCTACTGGATTATATTCCGTGATGCAACTTCTATGTCACACTGGTGCATTAAATGTGTACCGGGAGTTGATTTTCTATGTGTGTTTTGCTTCTTCTACACCATGGTTTTCCACTTGCATTTATCCCACATAGTAGAGTCATTGCATGCATATTATATTGCATATGTGTTCTTTTCCAAAACCACATTGATATCTGATGACCACACACTCCTTTGGATTCTGTGATTCAACTTCTGTCACACTAGTGTGTTTTTGGTCTCTCTATATATGACCATGATGGTTTGACACACACATATATATATATGGATCATCCCCTAGAGTGATTTGCATGTGTTCTTTTCCTAAACCACACATTGATATATAGATAGTCTCATTATTGATGATCCACATGACCACATTGATCATATATATACATGACCACACACACAGTACTCTAGTGTATCATATTCTATTATGCAACTTTTATATCACACTGGTGCATTAAATGTGTACTGAGGGTTGATTTTCCTATGTGTGATTTGCTTCGTCTACACCATGGTTTTCCACTTGCATCTGTCCCACAAAGAGTCATAGCATGCACATTATATTGCATATGTGTTCTTTTCCAAAACCACATTGATATCTAATGACCCCACACACTCCAGTGGATTCTGTGATTCAACTTTTGTCACACTAGTGTGTTTCTGCTCTCTATATATATGAACATGATGGTTTGACACATGTATATATATATATGGATCAACCCCTAGAGTAATTTGCATGTGTTCTTTTCCTAAACCACACATTGATATATATAGATAGTCTCATTATTGATGATCCACATGACCACATTGATCATATCTATACATGACCACACACACACTACTCTAGTATATTATATTCTGTGATGCAACTTTTCTGTCACACTGGTGCATTAAATGTGTACTGGGAGTTGATTTCCTATTTGTCTTTTGCTTCTTCTACACCATGGTTTTCCACTTGGATCCCCGATAGGGTCATTGCATGCACATTATATTGCATATGTGTTCTTTTCCAAAACCACATTGATATCTGATGACCACACACACTCTAGTGGATTATATGATTCAACTTCTGTCACACTAGTGTGTTTTTGCTCATTATATATATGACCATGATGGTTTGATACATGCATGTATATATATGGATCATCCCCTAGAGTGATTTGCATGTGTTCTTTTCCTAAACCACATATTGATATATATAGATAGTCATTATTGATGATCCACATGACCACATTGATCATATCTATACATGACCACACACACACACTACTCTAGTGGATTATATGATCTGTGATGCAACTTATCTGTCACACTGGTGCATTAAATGTGTACTGGGAGTTGATTTCCTATTTGTCTTTTGCTTCTTCTACACCATGGTTTTCCACTTGGATCCCCCATAGAGTCATTGCATGCACATTATATTGCATATGTGTGATTTTCCAAAACCACATTGATATGTGATGACCACACACACTCTAGTGGATTCTGTAATTCAACTTCTGTGTCACACACTAGTGTGTTTTTGGTCTCTATATATGTGACCATGATTGTTTGACACATGTATATATATATGGATAATCACCTAAAGTGATTTGCATGTGTTCTTTTCGTAAACCACACATTGGTATATATATATATCCACTAGATAGTCATTATTGATGATTCACATGACCACATTGATCATATCTGTACATGACCACACACACACTACTCTACTGGATTATATTCCGTGATGCAACTTCTATGTCACACTGGTGCATTTAATGTGTACTGGGAGTTGATTTTCTATGTGTGTTTTGCTTCTTCTACACCATGGTTTTCCACTTGCATTTATCCCACATAGTAGAGTCATTGCATGCATATTATATTGCATATGTGTTCTTTTCCAAAACCACATTGATATCTGATGACCACACACTCCAGTGGATTCTGTGATTCAACTTCTATCACACTAGTGTGTTTTTGGTCTCTCTATATATGACCATGATGGTTTGACACACATATATATATATATATATATATATATGGATCATCCCCTAGAGTGATTTGCATGTGTTCTTTTCCTAAACCACACATTGATATATAGATAGTCTCATTATTGATGATCCACATGACCACATTGATCATATATATACATGACCACACACACACACACACTACTCTAGTGTATTATATTCTGTGATGCAACTTCTCTGTCACAGTGTTGCATTAAATGTGTACTGAGGGTTGATTTTCCTATGTGTGTTTTGCTTCGTCTACACCATGGTTTTCCACTTGCATCTGTCCCACATAGGGTCATTGCATGCACATTATATTGCATATGTGTTATTTTCCATAACCACATTGATATCTGATGACCACACAAACTCCAGTGGATTATGTGATTCAACTTCTGCCACACTAGTGTGATTTTGGTCTCTATATATATGTCCATGATGGTTTGACACATGTATATGTATGGATCATCCCCTAGAGTGATTTGCATGTGTTCTTTTCCAAAACCACACATGTATATATATAGATAGTCATTATTGATGATCCACATGACCACATTGATCATATCTATACATGACCACACACACACACTACTCTAGTGGATTATATGATCTGTGATGCAACTTATCTGTCACACTGGTGCATTAAATGTGTACTAGGAGTTGATTTCCTATGTTTGTCTTGCTTCTTCTACACCATGGTTTTCCACTTGGATCCCCCATAGAGTCATTGCATGCACATTATATTGCATATGTGTTATTTTCCAAAACCACATTGATATCTGATGACCACACACACTCTAGTGGATTCTGTGATTCAACTTCTGTGTCCCACACTAGTGTGTTTTTGGTCTCTATATATATGACCATGATGGTTTAACACATGTATATATATAAATATATGGATCATCCCCTAGAGTGATTTGCATGTGTTCTTTTCCTAAACCACACATTGATATATATATATATATATATATATCTCCACTAGATAGTCACTGTTGATCATCCACATGACCACATTGATCATATCTATACATGACCACACACACACACACTACTCTAGTGGATTATATTCCGTGATGCAACTTCAATGTCACACTGGTGCATTAAATGTGTACCGGGAGTTGATTTCCTATGTGTGTTTTGCTTCTTCTACACCATGGTTTTCCACTTGCATATATCCCACATAGTAGAGTCATTGCATGCACATTATATTGCATATGTGTTCTTTTCCAACACCACATTGATATCTGATGCCCACACACTCCAGTGGATTCTGTGATTCAACTTCTGTCACACTAGTGTGTTTTTGGTCTCTCTATACATGACCATGATGGTTGACACATATATATATATGGATCATCCCCTAGATTGATTTGCATGTGTTCTTTTCCTCAACCACACATTGATATATAGATAGTCTCACTACTGATGATCCACATGACCACATTGATCATATCTATACATGACCACACACACACACTACTCTAGTGTATTATATTATGTGATGCAACTTCTCTATCACACTGGTGCATTAAATGTGTACTGAGGGTTGATTTTCCTATGTGTGAGTTGCTTTGTCTACACCATGGTTTTCCACTTGCATCTGTCCCACATAGAGTCATAGCATGCACATTATATTGCATATGTGTTCTTTTCCAAAACCACATTGATATCTAATGACCACACACACTCAAGTGGATTCTGTGATTCAACTTTTGTCACACTAGTGTGTTTCTGGTCTCTATATATATGAACATGATGGTTTGACACATGTATATATATATGGATCAACCCCTAGAGTGATTTGCATGTGTTCTTTTCCTAAACCACACATTGATATATATAGACAGTCTCATTATTGATGATCCACATGACCACATTAATCATATCTATACATGACCACACACACACTACTCTAGTGTATTATATTCTGTGATGCAACTTCTCTGTCACACTGGTGCATTAAATGTGTACTGGGAGTTGATTTCCTATTTGTCTTTTGCTTCTTCTACACCATGGTTTTCAACTTGGATCCCCGATAGAGTCATTGCATGCACATTATATTGCATATGTGTTCTTTTCCAAAACCACATTGATATCTGATGACCACACACACTCTAGTGGATTCTATGATTCAACTTCTGTCACACTAGTGTGTTTTTGCTCATTATATATATGACCATGATGGTTTGATACATGCATGTATATATGGATCATCCCCTAGAGTGATTTGCATGTGTTCTTTTCCTAAACCACATATTGATATATATAGATAGTCATTATTGATGATCCACATGACCACATTGATCATATCTATACATGACCACACACACACACACACTACTCTAGTGGATTATATGATCTGTGATGCAACTTATCTGTCACACTGGTGCATTAAATGTGTATTGAGAGTTGATTTCCTATGTTTGTCTTGCTTCTTCTACACCATGGTTCTCCACTTGGATCCCCCATAGAGTCATTGCATGCACATTATATTGCATATGTGTTATTTTCCAAAACCACATTGATATCTGATGACCACACACACTCTAGTGGATTCTATGATTCAACTTCTGTGTCACACACTAGTGTGTTTTTGGTCTCTATATATATAACCATGATGGTTTGACACATGTATATATATAAATATATGGATCATCCCCTAGAGTGATTTGCATGTGTTCTTTTCCTAAACCACACATTGATATATATATATATATCCACTAGATAGTCACTGTTGATGATCCACATGACCACATTGATCATATCTATACATGACCACACACACACACTAATCTAGTGGATTATATTCCGTGATGCAACTTCTATGTAACACTGGTGCATTAAATGTGTACCGGGAGTTGATTTCCTATGTGTGTTTTGCTTCTTCTACACCATGGTTTTCCACTTGCATATATCCCACATAGTAGAGTCATTGCATGCACATTATATTGCATATGTGTTCTTTTCCAACACCACATTGATATCTGATGACCACACACTCCAGCGGATTCTGTGATTCAACTTCTGTCACACTAGTGTGTTTTTGGTCTCTCTATATATGACCATGATGGTTTGACACATATATATATGGATCATCCCCTAGATTGATTTGCATGTGTTCTTTTCCTCAACCACACATTGATATATAGATAGTCTCACTATTGATGATCCACATGACCACATTGATCATATCTATACATGACAATACACACAGACTACTGCAGTGTATTACATTTTGTGATGCAACTTCTCTATCACACTGGTGCATTAAATGTGTACTGAGGGTTGATTTTCCTATGTGTGATTTGCTTCGTCTACACCATGGTTTTCCACTTGCATCTGTCCCACATAGAGGCATAGCATGCACATTATATTGCATATGTGTTCTTTTCCAAAACCACATTGATATCTAATGACCACACACACTCAAGTGGATTCTGTGATTCAACTTTTGTCACACTAGTGTGTTTCTGGTCTCTATATATATGAACATGATGGTTTGACACATGTATATATATATATGGATCAACCCCTAGAGTGATTTGCATGTGTTCTTTTCCTAAACCACACATTGATATATATAGATAGTCTCATTATTGATGATCCACATGACCACATTGATCATATCTATACATGACCACACACACTACTCTAGTGTATTATATTCTGTGATGCAACTTCTCTGTCACACTGGTGCATTAAATGTGTACTGGGAGTTGATTTCCTATTTGTCTTTTGCTTCTTCTACACCATGGTTTTCCACTTGGATCCCCCATAGAGTCATTGCATGCACATTATATTGCATATGTGTTATTTTCCAAAACCACATTGATATGTGATGACCACACACACTCTAGTGGATTCTGTAATTCAACTTCTGTGTCACACACTAGTGTGTTTTTGGTCTCTATATATGTGACCATGATTGTTTGACACATGTATATATATATGGATAATCACCTAAAGTGATTTGCATGTGTTCTTTTCGTAAACCACACATTGGTATATATATATATATCCACTAGATAGTCATTATTGATGATTCACATGACCACATTGATCATATCTATACATGACCACACACACACTACTCTACTGGATTATATTCCGTGATGCAACTTCTATGTCACACAGGTGCATTAAATGTGTACCGGGCGTTGATTTTCTATGTGTGTTTTGCTTCTTCTACACCATGGTTTTCCACTTGCA
Source organism: Avena insularis (assembly GCA_023614405.1). NCBI lineage: Eukaryota > Viridiplantae > Streptophyta > Magnoliopsida > Poales > Poaceae > Avena > Avena insularis. Next base: position 513,615,653 of record CM042690.1, read on the forward strand.
TTTATCCCACATAGTAGAGTCATTGCATGCATATTATATTGCATATGTGTTCTTTTCCAAAACCACATTGATATCTGATGACCACACACTCCAGTGGATTCTGTGATTCAACTTCTGTCACACTAGTGTGTTTTTGGTCTCTCTATATATGACCATGATGGTTTGACACACATATATATATATATATATATGGATCATCCCCTAGAGTGATTTTCATGTGTTCTTTTCCTAAACCACACATTGATATATAGATAGTCTCATTATTGATGATCCACATGACCACATTGATCATATATATACATGACCACACACACACACACACACTACTCTAGTGTATTATATTCTGTGATGCAACTTCTCTGTCACACTGTTGCATTAAATGTGTACTGAGGGTTGATTTTCCTATGTGTGTTTTGCTTCGTCTACACCATGGTTTTCCACTTGCATCTGTCCCACATAGGGTCATTGCATGCACATTATATTGCATATGTGTTATTTTCCATAACCACATTGATATCTGATGACCACACAAACTCCAGTGGATTATGTGATTCAACTTCTGCCACACTAGTGTGATTTTGGTCTCTATATATATGTCCATGATGGTTTGACACATGTATATATATGGATCATCCCCTAGAGTGATTTGCATGTGTTCTTTTCCAAAACCACACATGTATATATAGATAGTCATTATTGATGATCCACATGACCACATTGATCATATCTATACATGACCACACACACACACTACTCTAGTGGATTATATGATCTGTGATGCAACTTATCTGTCACACTGGTGCATTAAATGTGTACTAGGAGTTGATTTCCTATGTTTGTCTTGCTTCTTCTACACCATGGTTTTCCACTTGGATCCCCCATAGATTCATTGCATGCACATTATATTGCATATGTGTTATTTTCCAAAACCACATTGATATCTGATGACCACACACACTCTAGTGGATTCTGTGATTCAACTTCTGTGTCCCACACTAGTGTGTTTTTGGTCTCTATATATAAGACCATGATGGTTTAACACATGTATATATATAAATATATGGATCATCCCCTAGAGTGATTTGCATGTGTTCTTTTCCTAAACCACACATTGATATATATATATATATATATATATCTCCACTAGATAGTCACTGTTGATGATCCACATGACCACATTGATCATATCTATACATGACCACACACACACACACACACACACACTACTCTAGTGGATTATATTCCGTGATGCAACTTCAATGTCACACTGGTGCATTAAATGTGTACCGGGAGTTGATTTCCTATGTGTGTTTTGCTTCTTCTACACCATGGTTTTCCACTTGCATATATCCCACATAGTAGAGTCATTGCATGCACATTATATTGCATATGTGTTCTTTTCCAACACCACATTGATATCTGATGACCACACACTCCAGTGGATTCTGTGATTCAACTTCTGTCACACTAGTGCGTTTTTGGTCTCTCTATACATGACCATGATGGTTTGACACATATATATATATGGATCATCCCCTAGATTGATTTGCATGTGTTCTTTTCCTCAACCACACATTGATATATAGATAGTCTCACTACTGATGATCCACATGACCACATTGATCATATCTATACATGACCACACACACACACTACTCTAGTGTATTATATTCTATGATGCAACTTCTCTATCACACTGGTGCATTAAATGTGTACTGAGGGTTGATTTTCCTATGTGTGCGTTTCTTCGTCTACACCATGGTTTTCCACTTGCATCTGTCCCACATAGAGTCATAGCATGCACATTATATTGCATATGTGTTCTTTTCCAAAACCACATTGATATCTAATGACCACACACACTCCAGTGGATTCTGTGATTCAACTTTTGTCACACTAGTGTGTTTCTGGTCTCTATATATATGAACATGATGGTTTGACACATGTATATATATATATATGGATCAACCCCTAGAGTGATTTGCATGTGTTCTTTTCCTAAACCACACATTGATATATATAGACAGTCTCATTATTGATGATCCACATGACCACATTGATCATATCTATACATGACCACACACACACTACTCTAGTGTATTATATTCTGTGATGCAACTTCTCTGTCACACTGGTGCATTAAATGTGTACTGGGAGTTGATTTCCTATTTGTCTTTTGCTTCTTCTACACCATGGTTTTCAACTTGGATCCCCGATAGAGTCATTGCATGCACATTATATTGCATATGTGTTCTTTTCCAAAACCACATTGATATCTGATGACCACACACACTCTAGTGGATTCTATGATTCAACTTCTATCACACTAGTGTGTTTTTGCTCATTATATATATGACCATGATGGTTTGATACATGCATGTATATATATGGATCATCCCCTAGAGTGATTTGCATGTGTTCTTTTCCTAAACCACATATTGATATATATAGATAGTCATTATTTATGATCCACATGACCACATTGATCATATCTATACATGACCACACACACCCACACACTACTCTAGTGGATTATATGATCTGTGATGCAACTTATCTGTCACACTGGTGCATTAAATGTGTATTGAGAGTTGATTTCCTATGTTTGTCTTGCTTCTTCTACACCATGGTTTTCCACTTGGATCCCCCATAGAGTCATTGCATGCACATTATATTGCATATGTGTTATTTTCAAAAACCACATTGATATCTGATGACCACACACACTCTAGTGGATTCTATGATTCAACTTCTGTGTCACACACTAGTGTGTTTTTGGTCTCTATATATATATGACCATGATGGTTTGACACATGTATATATATAAATATATGGATCATCCCCTAGAGTGATTTGCATGTGTTCTTTTCCTAAACCACACATTGATATATATATATATATATATCTTCACTAGATAGTCACTGTTGATGATCCACATGACCACATTGATCATATCTATACATGACCACACACACACACTAATCTAGTGGATTATATTCCGTGATGCAACTTCTATGTCACACTGGTGCATTAAATGTGTACCGGGAGTTGATTTCCTATGTGTGTTTTGCTTCTTCTACACCATGGTTTTCCACTTGCATATATCCCACATAGTAGAGTCATTGCATGCACATTATGTTGCATATGTGTTCTTTTCCAACACCACATTGATATCTGATGACCACACACTCCAGTGGATTCTGTGATTCAACTTCTGTCACACTAGTGTGTTTTTGGTCTCTCTATATATGACCATGATGGTTTGACACACATATATATATATGGATCATCCCCTAGATTGATTTGCATGTGTTCTTTTCCTCAACCACACATTGATATATAGATAGTCTCACTATTGATGATCCACATGACCACATTGATCATATCTATACATGACCACACACACAGACTACTCCAGTGTATTACATTCTGTGATGCAACTTCTCTATCACACTGGTGCATTAAATGTGTACTGAGGGTTGATTTTCCTATGTGTGATTTGCTTCGTCTACACCATGGTTTTCCACTTGCATATGTCCCACATAGATTCAGAGCATGCACATTATATTGCATATGTGTTCTTTTCCAAAACCACATTGATATCTAATGACCACACACACTCAAGTGGATTCTGTGATTCAACTTTTGTCACACTAGTGTGTTTCTGGTCTCTATATATATGAACATGATGGTTTGACACATGTATATATATATATGGATCAACCCCTAGAGTGATTTGCATGTGTTCTTTTCCTAAACCACACATTGATATATATAGATAGTCTCATTATTGATGATCCACATGACCACATTGATCATATCTATACATGACCACACACACACTACTCTAGTGTATTATATTCTGTGATGCAACTTCTCTGTCACACTGGTGCATTAAATGTGTACTGGGAGTTGATTTCCTATTTGTCTTTTGCTTCTTCTACACCATGGTTTTCCACTTGGATCCCCGATAGAGTCATTGCATGCACATTATATTGCATATGTGTTATTTTCCAAAACCACATTGATATCTGATGACCACACACACTCTAGTGGATTCTGTGATTCAACTTCTGTGTCCCACACTAGTGTGTTTTTGGTCTCTATATATAAGACCATGATGGTTTAACACATGTATATATATAAATATATGGATCATCCCCTAGAGTGATTTGCATGTGTTCTTTTCCTAAACCACACATTGATATATATATATATATATCTCCACTAGATAGTCACTGTTGATGATCCACATGACCACATTGATCATATCTATACATGACCACACACACACACACACTACTCTAGTGGATTATATTTCGTGATGCAACTTCTATGTCACACTGGTACATTAAATGTGTACCGGGAGTTGATTTCCTATGTGTGTTTTGCTTCTTCTACACCATGGTTTTCCACTTGCATATATCCCACATAGTAGAGTCATTGCATGCACATTATATTGCATATGTGTTCTTTTCCAACACCACATTGATATCTGATGACCACACACAGTCCAGTGGATTCTATGATTCAACTTCTGTCACACTACTGTGTTTTTGCTCATTATATATATGACCATGATTGTTTGATACATGCATGTATATATATGGATCATCCCCTAGAGTGATTTGCATGTGTTCTTTTCCTAAACCACATATTGATATATATAGATAGTCATTATTGATGATTCACATGACCACATTGTTCATGTCTATACATGACCACACACACACAACTCTAGTGGATTATATGATCTGTGATGCGACTTCTCTGTCACACTGGTGCATTAAATGTGTATTGGGAGTTTATTTCCTATGTGTGTCTTGCTTCTTCTACACAATGGTTTTCCACTTGGATCCCCCATAGAGTCATTGCATGCACATTATATTGCATGTGTGTTATTTTCCAAAACCACATTGATATCTGATGACCACACACTCTAGTGGATTCTATGATTCAACTTCTGTGTCACACAAGTGTGTTTTTGGTCTCTATATATATGACCATGATGGTTTGACACATGTATATATATATGGATCGTCCCCTAGAGTGATTTGCATGTGTTCTTTTCCTAAACCACACATTGATATATATATAGTCATTATTGATGATCCACATGACCACATTGATCATATCTACATATGACCACACACACATTACTCTAGTGTATTATATTATGTGATGCAACTTCTCTGTCACATTGGTGCATTCAATGTGTACTGGGAGTTGATTTCCTATGAGTGTTTTGCTTCTTCTACACCATGGTTTTCCACTTGGATCCCACATAGAGTCATTGCATACACATTATATTGCATATGTGTTCTTTTCCAAAACCACATTGATATCTGATAACCACACACACTAGTGGATTCTGTGATTCAACTTCTACCACACTAGTGTGTTTTTGGTCTCTCTATATATGTCCATGATGGTTTGACCCATGTATATATATATGGATCATCCCACAGAGTAATTTGCATGTGTTCTTTTCCTAAATCACACATTGATATATATAGATAGTCATTATTGATGATCCACATGACCACATTGATCATATCTATACATGACCACACACACACTACTCTAGTGGATTATATGATCTGTGATGCAACTTCTCTGTCACACCGGTGCATTAAATGTGTACTGGGAGTTGATTTCCTATGTGTGTCTTGCTTCTTCTACACCATGGCTTTCCACTTGTGCATCCCCCATAGAGTCATTCCATGCACATTTATATTGCATATGTGTTATTTTCCAAAACCACATTGATATCTGATGACCACACATACTCCAGTGGATTCTGTGATTCAACTTCTGTCACACTAGTGTGTTTTTGGTCTCTATATATATGACCATGATGGTTTGACACACATGTATATATATGGATAATCCCCTAGAGTGATTTGCATGTGTTATTTCCTAAACCACACATTGATATATATATATATATCTCCACTAGATAGTCATTATTGATGATCCACATGACCACATTGATCATATCTATACATGACCACACACACACTACTCTAGTGGATTATATGATATGTGATGCAACTTATCTGTCACACTGGTGCATTAAATGTGTGGGAGTTGATTTCCTATATGCGTCTTGCTTCTTCTACACCATGGTTTTCCACTTGGATCCCCCATAGAGTCATTGCATGCACATTATATTGCATATGTGTTATTTTCCAAAACCACATTGATATATATATATGTGTGTGTGTTCTTTTCCAAAACCACATTGATATATACATGACCAGACACACACTCAAGTGGAATGCAACTTCTCTGTAGTACTACTGGTGCATTGCAATATGTGTGGAAGTTGTTTTCCTATGTTTGTTTTGCTTCTACACCATGGTTTGCCTATATCAACATCCACACTTTAATAAATATGGTAATGCTAATTTATTTGAGCATTATACGGAATTTTCCTGAATTTTTGGGTTAGTAATTGCTAATATCTTCAAAAGGTACCTTTTTTAACAAGTATCCTATGTGATTAATTTATTTGAGCCACTCATCATGTAATAGACGGCGAGGATACACCATCAAAAGATATGACCGACACCCCCCGCTCAAATTTCGCGTGTAGGAGTTAAATTTCACGCCTCAAAATTTCATCCCTAGGATAGACCGATCATCCCTTCAGCACAATGCCACACATCATTCACGGAGAGGGCATTTAGGTAATCTAAGAGAAACCCTCCTTATCTCCTCCCCCATGGAAAGTGGACGAGATCCATTTTCCTCACCTCGCCGTACTCTGCCTCCTCCCTCACCCCTACCCTTGCCGTCGTCCGTCCTTCCTCCACTCGCCGCCGTCCTTCACTCTGCCCCTCGCCGCCCTATGCCCCTCCCCACCATGCCACCGTCCTTCATTCTAGTAGACAGCACCTAGTTGTCACCGTAGCCCAAACCCTAGCCTATCGTCACCTTCGCGGTTTCCCACCACGTCGTGCCAACTGTCAAGCTCGCAGGTCTGCAAGCTCGCCGTCAACCTCACCCACAAGATCTGCCACCTCTACGTGCACCTCTCCGTAAAGATCTCCCCACTCGTCGTGCACCTCTCCGTCAAGGTCTGCTCCCTAGACTCTAAGGTCTGCCCACCCGCGGTCAAGGTCTGCTCACTCGACGTGCACCTCGCCGTGCACCTCGTCGACAAGGCCTGCCACCTCGCCGTCAAGTTCTTCCCACTATCCCTGCACGTCGTTGTCAAGATCTGTCCACTCGCGGTCATGGTTTGCTCACTCGACATGCACCTCGACTACAAGGTACGCCTACTCGCCATTGACCTAGTCGACACGGTCTTCCACATCGCCGTCAACAAGTTCTGCGTACTCGCCATGCACGTCCTCCACATACTATGCTACCAAGGTCCGCTGATAAGCCACGATGCCATGATTTAAGCGTTCCGCTAGGAATAGCAGTAAGAAAAAGGCCCCACATCCTGAAGGCAAGGAAACACTTACCTTGCTTTTCTGATGTTTGGTTATATTGTTTGTTGTAGATAAATGCTTTTCATAGCACGTCTTATGATCAGAGTATAAATACAAATTGTTCACGGTGGAATATTTTACACTTGCGATTACTATTGGACAATCAACAACATATGTTATATTCTTCCTACTTGCCTATTCAGTGGAAAGATATAGATGCATATAGTGCTCATGTTTAATTGTCCTGACCTCCTTATTATTGCAACCAATTAGTGAATTGCCTAGCTTGTAAACTATTAGGCTTATGATCAGTTTGCGTGTGATAAAGGTTGCATTATCCTGTTTGTTGCATTACTTTGGCTGTTTCGTGATATGTGTTATGTTCATCATATAAGTAGTTCATAGTTTACTGTTTTACATGATGGTTTACTATAGGACAATGAGCAACATATGTTATATTTTTCTTAATTGCCTATTTAATTTCATGGTAGATGCTTGTACTGCTTATGTTTAATCATCCTGCCCTGCTTATTATTGCAGTGTATAATACTAAGTCTGGTCATAGTGGGGAGTAACATAGCATGTTACTAGGCTATGTTACTCCCCACTATGACTGGTCTTAATATTATCTCCATAGTGAACAGTGTCATAGGTCTTATAACATAGACACTATCATTTAGGTTGGTCATAGTGGGAAGTTTGTACACACTAGTATTATGTGTACGATACTATTGTATAATACCAGCTAGGCCACCCATAGTAGGACTATCATGCAATCCATGTTGCATTTGTTTTGTTGTTTCGTCGTATGTTTTATGATTAGAGTATGAATTGGTCATAGCGGACTGTTCCACCCCATATGTTATATATTAATCCATATTTGGAGTTCCCTATACATGTTAGAAACACATATGTACAGTGGAATGTGCTTGGGGTGTTGCTTAGAAAAATAATCCTAGCTTTTTTTTGTAAGAAACAGTGCTTATTTGTATTCGAGAGGTGCCAATTTAGACATCATCCTGTTATAAATAAGCACCATTTCTTAACCAAAAACCGGTCTATTTCGCTAAGCACTTCACCAAGCATCTTGCATTTTACATGCTCTTAAGTTCTCATCATATGTTGTTGGATCGCCAAGTGTACCCCCCCCCCCCCCACATAGACCCCACAGACCCCTAGAAGTAGCAAAAAGGAAGGATATAGACCAAGTTACATTATCCCGTGTGTTGCATTAGTTTGGCATCCTACGATCTTTTTGTTTAAATTGCTCCTGGCGACCTGTTAAATGATGAGTACTATATAACATAGGTTGGTGTCGCACCCAGTTTTATATTTCTAGATTAATTGGAATTCTTTATTCATGTTAGAACCACAAATACTACCGATGGAAGAAAGTCGGATGAAAACCATCATGAGAAAGAGTCCATGGATGCAACGACTTGGTACTAGGTTCGTAGCCAGTGTTGTTGCATCCCCAACTTTATTCTCCCCTAAAAATAGCAACAGTGATCCCTCTGGACCTCAGTATGATCCCAGGAGGGTATCAGTGAAGGTGACATATCAGGTGATGAAACACTAGTCACCGAGGAGACTGGGCTGCAGGTAGTCCCCTTACCTTCTTGATCACCATCTTGTCATGATTTCTCCACAATTAAGGTGCTGCCAAATCATCTTGTGTGGAATTGTTTGCTTACTCTTTTTGCCATATGTTTTGTTCCTCTTTATTTTCCCCAATTGACTGTTACATGTAAATGTGTAGCTTGTTGAGAAAATTCAAGAAGACAACTCCTGTGAAAAGGATGGCTCTCGGTGGTGGATCATCTCAAGTGTGTTGTGGCATCGACTATCTCCAGACGTAAAATGAGAGACACACGAGGTCCAAGGGGAATCTGCTAAAAGCAGGACTTCCACCTCCAGGTTCCACATGGCGGACACCAAAAGCGGCAAGTCCTGCGACCCATTCACAAGAAACTCAGAGTGCAACACAGAAGATTGGCAAAGCCGAACTACCTGATGCCCAGCAAACGACCAAAGCCAAACTTCCTGATGCTAGGCAAACTGCCAAAGCCACACTTCCTAATGCCCTGGAGGTGGCTAGAGCTGCACTTCATTTTCCCCTGCTGGTCACCGATGATGCAGTTCCTAATGCGAAGCTAGTGGCCAAATCTGCACTTCCCGATGCCCACAAGTAGCTAAACCTTCAGTTCTCAATGTCGGCCAAGTGGCCAAAGATGTAGTTCCTAATGTCGGCCAACTGGCTAAAGCTACAATTTCTAATGCCGGCCAAGTGGCAAAAGATGTAGTTCCTAATGCCAGCCAACTGTCTAAATCTGCAGTTCCTAATGCCCACCAAGGCGAGAAGCCAGCTGCCGTCAAACTACCACCCACCCATGCCAAGAAGGCAGCAGCCCAAGGCAAGCAACCAGCTGCCCAAGGCGAGTTGGCAGCTGTCCAACATGGGCAGCACTCTTCCCAAGGTGACCTACCCACTCCCTCTGACCCGCTGGTATGCCGTCCGGCACCTCCCCAAAACCAGCCACCCCCCAAAGCCAGCATCCACCCCCCAAAGCCAGCAGCCACCTCCCAAAGCCAGTAGCCACATCCCCAAAGCCAGCAGCCACCTCCCCAAAGCCAACAGCCACTTACCCAAGGTGTGGAACCCCAACGCACATCCTGCCATCCTCTGGCACCTCCCAAAGCCAACCTGCCACCTCCACAAATCAAGAAGCCACCTTCCCAGGTGACGAAGTCTACGTCCTTCTGCCCATGGGTATCCCCCAAATGTGACTTGCTACCACTCCAAATCCAGAAGCCACCTCCCAACTGTCTGTGGGCACCTCGCCGAAGCGACCAAGCACCGTCCAAAACCGATGGGTTAGGTACCCAAGACGCTACGTCAGCTACCCAACATCTGTGTTCAGCTACCGACGGTGAGGACTCTGGTACCCCATTTGAGGGTCAGGAGTCAGCTACCCAATATGATGAGTTAGCTAGCGAATATGGGGAATCTGATCCTAGTCATGAAGTACCGTGGCAAGACTGTAGTGACTGGTCTCAACGTGGTAATGCGTTAAACCGACTGCTTTCTCACTTATAATCAATTTAATCCCATCATATTATTGGGGAACACTAAATCAGCATATTGTATTCCTGTAGATGATGATGACTACCAGATGTCTCAAGACTTTGATGCACCTTGTTCTAAAGACGTTGAAACACAAAATTCTAGAGATATAGTTCTGCATACTTGTTAAGCTCTGGTGGTGAGGGGGAAAACATGGGGAAGAGGATTGACAGGTTGTCCAAAGGAGGGAGGCTTTCACTTAATGTTCTTCCAGGAAGAACTAGACTAGACGAGTCGTGTGTTGCTGCCAGGTTTGCCAGTGAGTTTGCAGTCACAGTAAGGACTAGCATGCTTATCTTACCCCACTGGAAAGAGTACAAGAAGAGGGTTGATGTCCAATCAGACTTCATAGGCAAAGTTTCTGTATGTTCTGTGACTTAGCTGTCCTTTACCTTCCCATTTCTCTATTCATGCAAATGCTGATCCTCCATGTTTTATTTTTTAGCAAAAGTTTGCCATGGACACAAATAACACCCACATGCGGAATGCTTTCACAAATCAATTTATGAGGCATGTAAGGAATCAATGGCATATTATGAAGAGGAAGTATTTTGATCCCTACCCTCTGAACCAAGTTACAAGGAAATGTCCTGATGAAGTGAAACACATGACCGACGAGCAGTGGTGCAAGCTTGTTGATACTTGGTCTGACCCCAGGAAATAGGTCACTTTTTGTTTACTCTTTTACTATTACTGCATGTGTTTGAATTGTTTTATTATAACTGCCTCTTATACTGTATGGTTTCTGCTTGGTAGAGTACTTGTGTAACAAACAAGATCAACAGGAGCAAAGTCTTGTACCCTGCTGCCACAGGTTCTTGTAGCTATGAGGTTGTGTGCAACAGTGAGGACAATGCCTTCGAACTTTTCAAAAAGACGCATTGCTGCCCGAGAAATGGCTTCACTCTGAATGTGAAGAAAGCAATTGTAAGTCCTCTTGAATACTTTTCATCTTTGTAAAATTCAATGCTATCTTCTTCTCTCATTTGTATACGATATGATTGTAGTTTGCTTGCTATTTTTATAAGGTTTGATTCTATTCCTAATACTGTAGGAAATCATGGAAAAGAAGATGGCTCCAGATGTCCAGGGGGAAGAACCACTTTCTTCCACTAACGATGTGCACTTTGCAGTCTCATTGGACAGCAGAAAGCCAACATTCGTGAAGAACATCATCCTCCATCCAAGTACATCAAGACGAAGTAGGTCTGGCCTTGAAGCGGAGCTTTTGGCTGAGAGAGCAGGGAGTGACAAACTGTGCTATACCATAGAGGAATTACAGAGAGCGAAAGAAGTTGCCGAGGCAGAGAGGCTGTGGTATGCTAAATACATGAGAGAAATGCAGAAGAAGCAAGAAGAGATGCAGGATAAACAAAACCATACAAACGACTTACTTCAGCAAGTGTTGTCTCAGCTGACTCAGCAGAAGCAGCAGTAGCACCTTCAACTGTCGCAAGGTAAGTGAACTCGTGTTGACACCTGTGAGTTCTTGGGCATAGGAAAGTTAACTGGTGTGGAAACTTGTGAGTCTTTTGGGCAGGGAAACTTGTGAGGCTTTTGGCACATAAACTGATGTGGAAAGTTTTTGGCTGTGGAAGCTTGTGAGGCTTTTGGCTCAGAAACTGCTGTGGAAATCTATGTGGAAACTTGTCCTGAAATTCATTGTAAAATTATGTTATTTGATGCATGTGGTGTGAAATGTGTCACAAACGATTAGGGCTAGTATAAATTTACGTGCACAAATGGCCCCCTGATCTCACAGTGACGCCAGCCCGCATCCGCGATGAAAACGAAATCGTCTCAGTTGTTCTTGACGAAACATTTCTGTCACAGGTAAACACCGACATGGCCGCCTTTCATTGGCCAACTATCTAGACGAAACAGAAACAGCATGGCCAATAATGACATCATCACATAGAATTCGTCGTCGGTAGGTGATACGTGTCCCATTTTGATTTGTCAACATGGCGTTCCGATTGGTGCAAGCTTGTCCGTGCCAACCGCCACGTGTCAGCATGGCGTCGAAAGCTGGCGACTCACAAAATTCGTCACGGCACGTGTGACGTCATAAACGGGATATATGGCGTCATGAACGGGTTGGGTGACGTCACGGACATGGAGACAACAGAATCAAGCCGTGAAGGAACAAAACGTCAGGAACACGATGACGTTGTAGACGACGAACATGATGTCAGCAAATGTCGCTGACGGCCACCCGTTGTGCCATCTGCCATGTGGCATCGACCGTGACGAAATAAAAACGTCATGAGCGACCGGGCCTGGGATGGGCCGGTCCAGTTTGCCGTGATGAAAATATAGGAACATCACGATCGGGCGTGACGTTTTCAGACAGGAAAAACATCGCGGAATGAATTATGACATGAGGTCCGTGACCTATTTTTTTTGTCGCAGAATTCGTGGCGGATGGCCATCTATGACATTTTGGCCCTCATCCACGACGATATCAGATCGTCATGGATCGTCCATATTCTTGTAGTGTGTGGCAGTTGAATCCAATACATGTTGCTAGGGTTCCTGGACATGGTTGGACACATGATGGAGTGACATTGCATGTGTTCTTTTCCAAACCACAATGATACACATGGCCAGCCGCACACATCCAAGTGGGTGGGCTGATGCAACATCTTTCAAATTAGTGCTTCACTCCATGTGGTAGTTGAATCCACATCATGTTGCTAGGGTTTTTGTACATGGTTGGACACATGTTGTAGTGACATTGCATCTGTTATTTTCCAAACCACAATGATCCACATGGCCAGCCACAAACATCCAAGTGGGTGTGGTGATGCAACATCTTTCAAACTGGTGCTCCACTACATGTGGTAGTTGAATCCCAGCATGTTGCTAGGGTTCCTAGACATGGTTGGGCACATGCTGGAGTGACATTGCATGTGTTCTTTTACAAACCACAATGATCCACATGGCCAGCCACATACATCCAAGTGGGCGCGGTGATGCAACATCTTTCAAACTGGTGCTCCACTTCATGTGGCAGTTGAATCCACTTCATGTTTCTAGGGTTCCTAGACATGGTTGGACACATGCTGGAGTGACAATGCATGTGTTCTTTTCTAAACCACAATAATCCACATGGCCAGCCACACACATCCAAGTGGGTGTGGTGATGCAACATCTTTCAAACTGGTGCTCCACTGCATGTGGCAGTTGAATCCTAGCATGTTGCTAGGCTTCCTAAATATGGTTGGCACATGTTGGAGTGGAATTGCATGTGTTTTTTCCAAACCACAATGATCCACATGGCCAGACACACACATCCAAGTTGGTGTGGTGATGCGACATCTTTCAAACTGGTGCTCCACTTCATGTGGTAGTTGAATCCCAGCATGTTGTTAGGGTTCCTGTACATGGTTGGACACATGCTGGAGTGACATTCATTGTGTTCTTTTCAAAACCACAATGATCGACATACAACACACACACACACATCCAAGTGGGTGTCGTGATGCAACATTTTTCAAACTGGTGCTCCACCGCTTGTGGCAGTTGAATCCACTTCATGTTGGTAGGGTTCCTGGACATGGTTGGATACATGTTGGAGTGCCATTGCATGTGTTATTTTCCAAACCACCGTGATCCACATGGCCACACTCACACATCCAAGTGGGTGTGGTGATGCAACATCTTTCAAACTAGTGCTCCACTGCATGTGGCAGTTGAATCCCAACATGGTGCTAGGGTTCCTGGACATGGTTGGACACATGCTGGAGTGACATTGCATGTGTTCTTTTCCAAACCACAATATTCCACATGGCCACACGCACACATCCAAGTGGGTGTGCGATGCAACATCATTCAAACCGGTGCTCCACTACATGTGGCAGTTGAATCCTAGCATGTTGCTAGGGTTCCTAGACATGGTTGGACACACGCTGGAGTGGCACTGCATGTGTTCTTTTACAAACCACAATGATCCGCATGGGCACACACACACATCAAAGTGGGTATGGAGATGCAACATCTTTCAAAATGGTGCAGCACTACATGTGGTAGTTGAATCCCAGTATGTTGCTAGGGTTCCTATACATGGTTGGACACATGCTAGAGTGATAGTCACTATGGGTGTGGTGATACAACATCCAAGTGGGTGTGGTGATACAACATATTTCAAACTGGTGCTCCACCGCTTTTGGAAGTTGAATACACTGCATGTTTCTAGGGTTCTTGGACATGGTTGGACACAAGATTGAGTGACATTGCATGTGTTCTATTCCAAACCACAATGATCCACATGGCTAGCCACACACATCCAAGTGGGTGTGGTGATGCAACATCTTTCAAACTGTTGCTCCACCGCTTGTGGCAGTTGAATCCACTACATGTTGCTAGGGTTCCTGGACATGGTTGGATACATGTTGGAGTGAGATTGCATTTTTTTCCAAACCACAATGATCCACATGGCCAGTCACCCACATCCAGGTGTGTGGGGTGATGCGGTATATTTCAAACTAGTGCTCCACTTCATGTGACAGTTGAATCCCAGCATGTTTCTAGGGTTCCTAGACATGGTTGGACACATGCTGGAGTGACATTGCATGTGTTCTTTTCAAAACCACAATGATACACATGGCCACACACACACATCCAAGTGGGTGTGGTGATGCAACATCTTTCAAACTGGTGCTCCACTGCATGTGGCCGTTGAATCCTAGAATGTTGCTAGGGTTCCTAGAAAGGTTGGACACATGATGGAATGACATTGCATGTGTTCTTTTCCAAACCACAATGATCCACATGGCCACACACACATCCAAATGGGTGTGGTGATGCAATATCTTTCAAACTGGTGCTCCACCGCTTGTGGTAGTTGAATCCACTACATGTTGCTAGGGTTCCTGGACATGGTTAGACACATGCTGGAGTGGAATTGCATGTGTTCGTTTCTAAACCACAATGAGCCACATGGACAAACACACACATCCAACTGGGTGTGGTGACGCAACATCTTTCAAACTGTTGCTCCACCACTTGTGGTAGTTGAATCCACTACATGTTACTAGGGTTCCTGGACATGGTTGGATACATGTTGGAGTGACATTGCATTTTTTTCCAAACCACAATGATCCACATGGCCAGCCACCCACATCTAGGTGTGTGTGGTGATGCAATATATTTCAAACTAGTGCTCCACTGCATGTGGCAGTTGAATCCTAGCATGTTTCTAGGGTTCCTCGACATTGTTGGGCACATGCTGGAGTGACATTGCATCTGTTCATTTCAATACCACAATGATCCACATGGCCAGCCACACACATCCATGTGTGTGTTGTGAGGCAATATCTTTCAAACTGGTGCTCCACTTCATGTGACAGTTGAATCCCAGCATGTTTCTAGGGTTCCTAGACATGGTTGGACACATGCTGGAGTGACATTGCATGTGTTCTTTTCAAAACCACAATGATACACATGGCCACACACACACATCAAGGTGGGTGTGGTGATGCAACATCTTTCAAACTAGTGCTCCACTACATGTGGCAGTTGAATCCTAGCATGTTGCTAGGGTTCCTAGAAAGGTTGGACACATGCTGGAATGACATTGCATGTGTTCTTTTCCAAACCACAGTGATCCACATGGCCACACAAACACATCCAAGTGGGTGTGGTGATGCAATATCTTTGAAACTGGTGCTCCACCGCTTGTGGTAGTTGAATCCACTACATGTTGTTAGGGTTCCTAGACATGGTTGGACACATGCTGGAGTGGAATTGCAAGTGTTCGTTTCTAAACCACAATGAGCCACATGGACACACACACACATCCAAGTGGGTGCGGTGATGTAACATCTTTCAAACTGATGCGCCACTTCATGTGGCAGTAGAATCCACTACATGTTGCTAGGTTTCCTAGATATGGTTGGACACATGATGGAGTGACATTGCATGTATTCTTTTCCAAACCAGAATGATCCACATGGCCAGCCACATACATCCAAGTGGGTGTGGTGATGCAACATATTTCAAACTGGTGCTCCACCGCATGTGGCAGTTGAATCCAGTGCATGTTATTATATTACGGTTCCTGGACATGGTTGGACACATGATTGAGTGACATTGCATGTGTTCTTTTCCAAACCACAATGATACACATGGCTAGCCAGACACATCCAAGTGGGTGAGGTGATTCAACATCTTTCAAACTGGTGCTCCACCACTTGTGGCAGTTGAATCCACATCATGTTACTAGGGTTCCTAGACATCGTTGGACACATGCTAGAGTGACATTGCATCTGTTCTTTTCCAAACCACAATGATCCACATGGCCACACACGCATCAAAGTGGGTGTGGTGATGCAACATCTTTCAAACTGGTGCCCCACTGTATGTGGCAGTTGAATCCCAGCATC
This sequence comes from Avena insularis, assembly GCA_023614405.1. NCBI lineage: Eukaryota > Viridiplantae > Streptophyta > Magnoliopsida > Poales > Poaceae > Avena > Avena insularis. The sequence goes on from CM042690.1 coordinate 513,632,605, forward strand.
TTACTAGGATTCCTAGACATGGTTGGACACATGTTGGAATTGCAAATAATTTGATGTATGCCAAGATGTATTTCATTGTATAAAACACTTACTTTCCATTTTTAAAATCTCTTTCTATTTTCTATTTGTCGTTGGATTGAGGACTAGTACGCCATGAGGGGGTCCTCGAGGCGTGCAGAAGAGAGGGGTGTGAGTCGTACGGTGTTCCGTGACGGTAAGCACACAAGTTTACCCAGGTTCGAATCTACCAATGGTGGACGGATTCTACTCCTGCTAGCAATCCAGTAATACGGCAGAGCCAGAATATGGGTTACAAGGGTTTTGCCTGTGCGAGTTGAGATTGTAGAATATTGTGGGGTGCCATAAAGGTTGGTCCCTAGGATGGCTTATATAGATATCCGGCCTAGGATTTACAGGAGAGACCTATCCGGCTACGACTAAGAGTCGGTTAAAAAGTACATCTTGGACTACAAGTAACTATACATGCCTATGTTGGTAAGTATTGTAGGTTTTTTTGTAATCGAACTGGACTCCGTCTCTTCTCTCTGACTGGGCCACCCGTGAAGCAAATCACTAACCCGAAGTGGGCCACCCTGGTCAGTGAGGCACAATGAGGATACCAGGAAAGTATATCCCCAACAGCAGCCCCTGGAAGCCTCTAAGATCCAGAGTCGGATTTCATCGTCTAGCTTGATTTATCTTTGGCTTGCAGAATGTTGAAGGGTTCCTGAAACTCAAAATAAAGGGTATGATTCGAGTCTTAAATCGAGTCGGACCTATGAGTACTTAATTTAGGTTTCCAGCTTGAAATTCAAACTAAGCCGGAACATGGTCTCTGACGTAACCTGACATCAGTCAAGGTCAAGTAACGTCACTGACAGACATTCCTGACTGCACGACCATTGGTGAGTTCACCTTTCGCAGAATAGAGGCGTCGTTTTAATGAGTGCATGGAGATAGAGGCGGCGTAATCCTCGCGAGGAGGTTACCTGGCTCCTTCCACGGCGCGTGGAATGGTTACTGTTTACTTTGCACAAATCTTGGCACATGTGAGGGATATAAGGGGTCAAGATCTCCTTTTTCTTCCTTACCAGAGTCATTGCCTTTGCCTTCCTCCCAACGCCACCATGCGCAAGTTCCTCTACTTCCTCCTCCAAATGCGAAGTGCCGCCCATCTAAGGTCATCGCCACCCACAAAATGGCTGAGGCCTCTTCTTCCGGCACGACGACGACCACGACGGCGACCATGGCTGCGACCTCTACAGCAGTGGAGAAGGAAAACTTCTGCGTGGTATGGATCCCATGCATCCTCAAAGATGCGAATCTCCATAGCATTGAGAAGGAAGGCCTCCTCCACGTCGGTGACTAGCGGAGTGGCTTCAATCCAACAGTCCCCACCCCTCGCGCCGACGAGCAGGTGCACTTCGGCACTCACCTCGACAGACGTTTGAGCTTTCCTCCCTCAAATTTCTTTTCTGAGGTCATAGATCACTATGGAGTTCAACTCCACAACTTTCCCCCGAACACAATCTTAGAAATGAGTGCTTATGCATCTTTGTGTGAGGGTTATCTCGGAATTAGGCCAAGTCTTAATTTGTTCCGGTACTACTTTGGTACCCAAAGAAATTCTATCACTTTCGGTAATCCTTACATTATAGGAACTCTTATCCTAACTGTTAGGAGAGACCGAGTCTATCCTAAAATTAAGGCTAGTGAGTCTGTGAAGAAATGGCCATTGACATTCTTTTACCATAAGGACAGACCGGCTCCCGGCAAAGAAACTGCTTTGTCGTCTTTTGTCGATGGCGCCGCCACGCCTCAAGAGTCCTGGTATGTGGAAGCTCTGGCTCTCACCAATGATCTGCTTCTCGCTAAGAGGTGGATCGAGTACCTGATGAAGCACAAGGGTCTGAAAGGATCCGATTTGATTCACCACTTGCTGGCACGCCGGATTCATCCCCTCCAGCACCATGGTGAACGGCTCATGCATTGAATCACCAAGAGCAAGATGGATTCCCTTGGGATCTACTCACGATCTATCCCGGACAAAGAATACGAGTCCCAGATTAAATGGCTGATCAAAGAGTGGGTGGAGACGAAGATTCTAGATCTCTCCCTGGACATGTATACGGCTGACGATCCCGTGACACCAGTAAGTTTTCTAGATGTTACTCTTGTATTCTAATTATGTGCTCATCCTTACTTTGCTGTAGTTTCTCTCGCAACACTGAGATGATACATGTTTTAGCTTGCTCACATCCCCGAGTTGGACCTTTCTCCTCTTGAGGTATATCCACCTGAGAAACCAGTTTCTCAGGAGGAAGGAGAACTTGTATTGCTGCCGGATGCGTTTACTGTTGGGCGATACCCCCGGGTAGGGTCACGCCAGGGTATAATGGCCGAGTTAGCCGAGGTACGGCAAGGTCAAAGCGAATGCTGGCTGAGTCACCTCAAGGCAGGCCGAATCACAGAGTAACCCGGACCTGAGGATGTCCGCCTAACTGAGTCCCTGCCGAATTATGTCGTATGCCGGCAAGATTTATGTAAATTATATGCAGGTACCGCTGTGGCCTTATCAACCAGGCTTGATCCGGGTTATATCAAGCTTGCAAGAGAAGGAAGGTATCTCCATGGTCAAAAGGCGACCACTGTACGCAGAGCATGAGCGAAGCGGACAGAGGCCAGGACCACCGAGGTGTGGCCGACAAGGGTGATGATGCCTGTGTCGGATGACGCGGGCGCCGCAGAGGCTCACGTAGCCTCTACATGGATGACACTAGGCAAAAGTAACCCGGTCGGCTTACTATTTTGGGAAGAGGCATATTCCCTGGAATATGCCTCCACGTATGCCCTAATTCGAGACCTAGCAACCCCTATATAAGGAGGGCTAGGGCATCTGTAGAAGGGGTTGGTCTCTGGCTAGTTGATTGATCTCTAGTTGGTTAGTATGTTCCTGAGGCCTAGTTAGAGAGGAGAGTAAGAGAGTTCCTTCTTCCTCCTCTCCCCAATACAGCTGAAGGAGCACTTGTAAACCTTGGAAGTGAATCAAATACAAACATCTGTGTGTGGAGTCACCACACTATCCCTTCCTGGATTCCTCTAGTGCATCTTGTCCCCACCTTTAGCCTATCCATGGCATCTGCCGTGACACCACCACGACAGTTGGCGCCCACCGTGGGGCTAGCGGCGCTAGCAGGAGTGAAGATCCGGACGGGAAACCTCATCGGCACCGGCGAACGCATCGTCTCCGGGCTTGTTCAGCGCTTTGGAGCGCTGGACTTTGTCAGCGACAACGCTGGCTGCTTCGGCAAGCGACCTCTCCCGTGCAACGGCCTCTTTGTCAAGCTTGGCACGCACAAGATCTACATCGCTGTCGATGTGCCGTGCGTTCACCCGCGACACGTCGTCGAGGGAGGCGAGCCACCCCTTAGTGCGGTTCACGGGGCGCGTATCACTCGCTCCATTGATCGTGCCAAGGTGATGATGACAGCGCCTGGCGCTGGCGCGAGCAAGGATCCGACACCAGATCCGGAGGTAACACCAAAGGCACCAAGGAAAAGTAGAGGCCTGAGAACGTGCTGCAGCAGGCAATAGATAGCCTAGAGAGCCCCATAGCACCTGCAGTAGATCCGGCTTAGGCACATGCCGAGTTAGAGGAGACTAGGCAGAAAATACTAGAGGGTGCGAAAAAGATAGCCGTGGCTCAGCAGTCGTTGAACATGACACTGCGTGATTACGCAAGAGCAAATAAGGTAGATGTTGTAAAAGTAAAGGGAAAGAACCTAATCAGTGAAATGAACAAAGAGGGTGATACTAGAGTTGAGGAGTCATAGAAATTTCTATCCGCGGGACTGCCGAAGTACAGTACCCCAGCAAAGAACCTCAGAGCAGCGGATGCATCTGCATCCGAGTTAGAGGGTTTGACGGGTGAAGCCCGACAAAGACAGCAGGAAAGAGTCAATGAGTTAGTTCAGATTGCTAACAGACAAAATGAAGAGTTGCTCAGGGCAAACCCGGCAAGGGCTGGGGCATCCAAAGTTGTTCATTCAGTTGTAGGTAACCCGGAGAAATCAGCTAGAGCAGCATCATCCCCTCATGGAGACCCAAGAAGAGAGGAGGTGGTAACCTCCGCGAGGAGAAACAAACAGATAGTCCCATATGACACGGCAAGGGCAGGGAAAGGAAAAGCAGTGCAGGCAAATGATGATCCACGAAGTGTCAGCCGAGGTGAGGCTGGCCAAGGTAACCGCAAACAAGGCAGTGCCAGTCAAGGAAATGCTGCAAACGGCAATGCCAGACAGCGCAACTCGGCAGGAGCAGGGTAACCGCAGCGGCGGAATATACCACGGCAAGAGCAAAGTGCCAGCCGAGGTATGCAACAGAGAGGCGCTCCACGAGATCAAGACAAATATAATGATGGTGATTCGGAAATGGTGAACGCAGGATACCCAAGGCCGGACTATCACGTGATAGGGTCAAGATTGGGAAGCAGGGACTTGATGCCTGATGATGCCAGGTTAAAACTGGATCGGCTTTGTAGGTCGGAGCAAATTGAATGTCAAGGTCCTCCGGGTCCAGCGTGTTTTGGGCCATGGATAATGAAGGAGCCTCCGGTACCAAACTTTCAGTTACCCAGAGGCACGAAAACATATGACGGCAGCACAAAGCCGGAGGATTGGTTGATCAACTATGCTACGGCGGTGAAGATTGCCACAGGAAATTTGAGATGGCATGTGAGATATGTACCTCAGATGCTGGAGGGGACATCAAGGGTATGGCTAAACAATTTGCCACCCGGAAGTATTAACTGTTGGATTGATTTTAAGGAAATGTTTGTCAGCAACTTCTCGAGCACGTATCAGAGGCCGAATAGGCCACAGACCCTAGCAATGTGCAAACAATGACCGAATGAGATGGACAGGGAGTTCTTGACCCGCTGGTGCACCGTGAGAAACTCATGTGAGGGTGTGATCGAGTCACAGGCAATAGCTTGGTTTGCACAAGGGTGTAGATATGCGAGCATGTTGTGGCAAAGGCTACAAAGGGATATGCCAACTACACTGGCAGAGACGATCCGGATTGCTGATTCATATGCATTGGGTGATCCGACTCAACCTAGGCTCGTGTCAAACGAGTCAAATGAGGAGTACTACCAGAGAGATGGAGCCGGATCATCTCGGCGAAATGATTACCGGGGTAAAAGAACAGATGATAGACCGGATTACAGGTATAGTTCGCAAGAAGTTGCTGCTGTAAATCAAGATCAACCCGGAGCAGGGGGTAATCAGCGTCAGAAAACTAGAGGGCAACAATGGACCCCAAGAAATGATGGCAAGAAAACTTGGATGCCAGAGCAGAAGAAATAGTGGCAAGAAAAGAAGGACCGTCCGAGGTATACCTATGAGGCAATGCTAGATCAACCCGAGTGACCTGGCGAGTCACATGACTCGACAATGTGAGTGGATGAGGAAGATAGAACAAAGTGGTTCGGGGAATACTCAGGCACCTCGGAATGATCAATCTCGGCAGGAGTTACCCTGGCAGCAATTGCTCTCTGGAGCGAACATGCAACAGTTAATGTTGCCACCCCGTCCGCCGAGGTATGAAAACCATGAGAGAAGAGATGCAGTGCATCAGGTAGAGAATCAGCATCAGCCAGATCAAAGGTATCCCGGAAATGAAGGGAGAAATGAATATAGAGAGCATCACCAGAGTTACTGTGTGTTTACCACAGACGAAACAAACAGAAAGAGCTTGCAGCACCGACACATGGAAGTGAACGCAGTTATGCCGGCAGTGACGAGGTATATGCCTTGGGCGGATTAGGAAATTACTTGGAATATCAAGTATCATCCCAAGCTTATGCCGAGTCCTGGTTCACACGCATTGGTGTTGGACCCAACGTTCATCGGGCCAAATATAAATGTGAGATTTTCTAAGGTGCTGATTGACAATGGCAGCAGCATCAATATCATGTATGTGGATACGATGCGCAAGTTGGGCATCTTGGAGAACATGCTCCAAGCCACAAGAACAACTTTCCATGGTATTGTGCCAGGCATTTCCTGTGAACCCATTGGCAAGGTCCGGGTTGACGTATTGTTCGGCACGCGAGATAACTACCGAACCGAAAATTTGGAGTTTGAAGTTCTGAACTTAGAAAGTGCGTATCACGCGTTACTCGGCAGGCCAGCACTGAACAAGTTCATGGCAAGTTGTCACATCAGCTACTTGAAGATGAAGTTGCCTGGGCCAAATGGAGTAATTACCATAGCTAGAGATTTCCGACGTTCCATTGAGTGTGGGTCATCCGGGTCTAACCTAGCCGAGTCACTCGTGATTGCGCAAGAGAAAAGAAAGATACAGGAAGTGGCGGCATTGGCTTAGTCCGCGCAGCAGTATATGCCGGCGATGAGTAACCCGCATGGAAGTGTTTCGTTTCAAGCAACGAAGGATACGAAGAAAGTGCCTATTGATGATCTGTTCCTAGAGCGCACTGTAACAATTGGTGTCGGGTTAAATGACAAATAGGAAAGCGAGCTCGTCAACTTCCTCCATGAGAATCGGGATATCTTTGCTTGGTCCACACAGGACTTGTAAGGTGTTCTGAGGGAGTTGGCCGAGCACTCTTTGAATGTGAGACCCAGAGCAAAGCCGAGGAAGCAGCCTCTCCGCCGCTTCGCTGAAGATAGGAGAAAAGTCATTAGGGATGAGATAGCTCGGCTCCTCACAGCTGGGTTTATCATGGAAGTGCTTTACCCGGATTGGCTATCTAATCCGGTGCTAGTGGAAAAGAAAAAAGATGATCCGAATGTGGCAGTGGTTTGGCGTATGTGTATCGATTACACGAACCTGAATAAGGCGTGTCCAAAAGATCCATTTCCACTTCCAAGAATAGATCAGGTCATAGATTCTACTGCTGGATGTGAACTATTGTCATTCATAGATGCATATTCTGGTTTCCACCAGATACCTTTGAATCCGAATGATCAAATAAAGACTGTGTTTATTACCCCGTATGGGGCTTATTGCTATCGCACCATGCCTTTTGGTTTACGTAATGCAGGGGCAACGTACCAAAGATGTATGCAAAAATGTTTGCATGATCAAATTGGTGGAAATGTGCAGGTATATGTGGACGACGTGGTTATAAAAACCAAGGAAAGCAAAACGCTCCTTGAGGATATCAGGCAAACATTCGCAAACCTAAGGAGATTCCGGATGAAGCTTAACCCGGATAAATGTACCTTCAGTGTCCTGGCTGGAAAATTACTCGGATTTCTTGTCTCCAGGCGATGTATCGAAGTTAAACTGACGAAAATCCGAGCCATAGAGCGAATGTAATTGCCGAAGTGTCGTAACGATGTCTAGAAGTTCACTGGGTGCCTGACATCTTTAAGTCGGTTTGTATGTCGGATGGGAGAAAAGGCTTTGCCTCTCTATCAACTAATGAAAAAAGCGGACAAGTTCGTATGGACGCTGCAGGCCAATGAAGCCTTCATCGAATTAAAGAAAATGTTAGCCACTGCACCAGTGTTAGCCTCTCCACTATCAAAAGAGCCAATTTTGCTCTATATAGCCACAACCAACCGAGTTGTAAGTGAAGTGGTGGTGGTAGAGCGCGATGAAGAGGGTAAGTCAGTGCAAAGGCCATTCTATTACCTAAGCGAGGTATTGTCCGCATCAGAGCAAAACTATCCTCACTATCAGAAAATGGCATATGGTGTATACATGTCGGCAAAGAAGCTAAAACACTACTTTGAAGAACACCCAATCAAAGTGATATGTGAAGCCCCTATTTCTGAGATAATGAGAAACAAGGATGCAAGCGGCCGAATCGCAAAATGGGCAATTGAGCTAGCCCCATATGCTCCGCAATACGACAAGAGAGATGCGATCAAGTCTCAGGCTGTGGCCGACTTTTTCCTAGATTGGGCCGAGATGCAATACGAACCACCGTTACCAGATCCGAACTACTGGAGAATGCATTTTGACGGATCAAAGACGAAAACCGGGTTAGGCACCGGAGTTGTACTTACCTCGCCAAAGAATGACCAGCTGAAATACGTGTTGCAAATCAATTTCGCAGCGTCAAACAATGTCGCTGAATATGAAGCACTTGTGCATGGGCTCAAAGTGGCAAAAGAAATTGGGATACGTCAGATCCAATGCTTTGGCGACTCGGATTTGGTAGTTCAGCAAGTCTCGGGGCAGTGGGACGCTCTTGATCCAAACATGGCATTGTACAGATTCCATGTGCAAAAGATATTTGGGTATTTTGAGGATGCGAGTATCACCATGTACCTCGGCTGGAAAACAAGGCTGCCGACATATTTTTGAAGCTCGGATCAACCCAACAAGCAATTCCACCGGGTGTAGCACTGGAACACCTCAGAAAACCATCGATCAGACCGTCCCCGGAAACCGACTCAATCTACATCCCGGCAGATTCGGAGTCAGGAGCTGTGCCCATGGACATTAACATGGGAAGTGGTTCAGGAAACCCGGGGACTGCGCAGCGTGATCCGACCGAGGTTATGCCGGTGGAGCAAATGGAAATAGATGACAATGTGTTTCTAGTACGAGCTATACCAGCTTGGGCACTACCCATATTTCAGTTCCTAAAGGATGGAACTTTGCCCAGTGAAGAGGTGCTTTCCTGGCAAATTCAGAGGCACGCAAAGGCGTACACAATTATCAATGTCGAACTATACAAGAGGAGTGTCACAAGTGTACTACAGCGATGTGTTGACACGGAATAAGGGCTTGACATCCTCCGGTATATACATCAAGGGGAATGTGGGCATCACACCTCATCCAGAGCTTTGGTGGCAAAGGCTTTCCGGCATGGGTTCTACTGGCCAAGTGCCTTGGAACAAGCAGAAGATCTTGTAAAAAATGCAATGGCTGTCAGAGGTATGCTACCAAGACACACATGCCAATGTCGGAGCTCAAGACCATACCAATTACCTGTCCATTTTCCGTATGGTGTTTGGATATGGTTGGCCCGTTCAAACCAGCAAGGGGAAATATGACCCATATCTTGGTTATGGTGGACAAGTTTACGAAGTGGATTGAAGTGAAGCCAATAAGAAAATGTGATGGAGCTACGGCCGTAACGTTCCTCAAAGATATCATCTTGAGATATGGCTATCCTCATAGTATCATAACAAATAATGGCACAAATTTTGTTGAAGGGGCATTTGCACGATTCTGCCGGGATAAGAAGATCCGGCTGGATGTTGCCTCGGTAGCCCACCCCGCATCGAACGGACAAGTGGAAAGATCCAAGGGATTAGTATTATCCGGGATAAAACCCCGGCTCATTGAGCCGCTACAAAGATTAGCGGGGTGCTGGATAGATGAACTACCAGCGGTACTATGGAGTTTAAGAACAACTCCGAATCGATCAACAGGCTATACACCATTCTTTCTGGTATATGGGGCAAAAGCCGTATTACCGGCCGACATAGAGCATGATTCACCCAGAGTCACCCAATACACAGAAGCCGAAGTGCGTGAAGCCCGGCAAAATGATGTTGATCTACTGGAAGAAGCGAGAGAATTGGCATTGTCCAGATCCGCCATATATCAGCAAAATCTCCGATGCTATCATAGCCGAAAAGTTAACCCCGAGTCTTCCGGGAAGGTGATCTGGTACTCCAGTTGGTACAACGTACTGCTGGCATGCATAAGCTACCCCCCCCCATGGGAAGGGACATTCATTGTGAGCAAAGCATTGCACAATGACTCATATTATCTCATCGATCCAAAACCACAGGAGAAGAACAAGGCGGACAGGTCCGGCGAGGAATCTAAGCGTCCATGGAATGTAGCTCTACTTCGTCCGTTCTACACTTAGAAAATAAGTGTGTGTATCCGAGTCTCTCATATGTCGGTATGTATGCCGGCAATGAGCTTATCAATGAAATCTTGGCACCTCGAGCAGTAACTCGGGGACTGCCTTAGTGATATTTATTGTTTGATTTTTGTATTTATTATTTATATGTCGGCTGGTGTAAGTTGCTTCTACCTAAGCCGGATTAGTAATGTGTGAGCACCAAAAACTCAACTCTTCGACTTGCTGCTGTCCAACAAGATTTGGCTTCATGGCAAGCAAGAGAACAAGTTTGGAATTGCGTAGCACACGAAAAACGACTAAGGAAAAGAACTTAATCGAGCCGACATTTGTTATTCGGACTAACCTTATGCTTACTTTATGTTCACATTTTTTTACTATGCTGAATTATTTTGAGCTACTCCTAAAGTTTCCAAGTATTGTTAAGTCAATTTTTGAAACTCGGACTCGTAAGTCATAAAACCGAACCACGGTAGACACGAGCCGAGCCAAGAAATTGGAGAAACAAGAAAATGAAACTCGGGGACTACACCCAAGTTAATCCGGCACAAAAAACATAGTAGCAAAATATAACTGATGTGCTTAATACATTTGCACCCGGCATACCGGGGATCTGATAAACTTCAAAGTGTCTCTAATCAAGGAGCAGCAGGAGGAGGTAACTCGGTGCCAGCAGGTGCAGCTCCAGCCTTGGCTTCAGAATCATCTTCATCTTCTTCGACGTCCGAGGCTTCATCCTCTTCCTCCTCACGTGAACCATCTTCGACATATTCGTCATCGATAGCGCCAAGGAAACTTGGTCCCTCATTCCATAGATGGATGGGGGCATATTGAATGAGGCTGTGGGCGCAAGCCTTGCACCGAGCTATCCATTCCGGGTCAGTGGACCACCTTGATCCGGTGCGCATGCGCTCGAGAAGCTTCAGGTTTATCTTTTCATACCATGTGAGCACATAGTGGATGACGATTTCAACTCTGGCGCGTCCAGCGGATTCCCTCCAAAGGTCAAGATGGGTCTCGCACTCCATCCGCCTGCCAATAAGAGCAGTGGACCCTCCGGAGTATCTTCTTCAGGACAAAAGGCATTGAAGATCCGGATTGCCACATCTAGGATATCCTTGCCATAATTCTTCACAATCTCAACGCGAGAAGATAAGCTGACCAGCAGGTCCTCCATGTCATAGGGAATAATCTCTGCACCAGGACCAACTGGGGTACCCCTCTTCTGGCAGAATTTGGCAACGGAAGTGGCTGCAATGGCATCACCCTCCAGAAATTTGTCTGAAAACGGGACAAGTGAATTAAGTAAAGGAAGTAGACCTCAAAATATCAATGTCGGTTGAAGGAAAAGAACTTACGCGAAATATGGCTTTGGATCCGGGTCAGCTCCTTGGTGCAGTTGTCGCGCCTCTCCCGAAGTTGCACAAGTTCACCATTCGCCGACTCAAGCTTAGCGTCGGCCTCTTTCAGCAATTTTTGATCCTTGGTAATTCTGAGGTTCGGGCGTTCTCGCTCTTTAGTGAAATCCTGGCCAGCTTTATCGAGTTCGGATTTGTGGAGCGCCTTGAGTTTTTTCATGTCTGCCTTAAGCTTGGCAATTTCTTCATCCTTGATCCGGAGGAGGGCGAGCTCATCATCCTTCTTCTTGAGTTCGGCCTGATACTTCCCTGCTTGTTCGAGAAAATGCAGCATCATATCAGGCACAGGCACACTATCTTCAAGAGATGCTGAAATAGTTTGTTGACCCGGCAAAGCTGAGGTATGAATATTTGCCGAGCCAAGAGGAAAAGGAGATAGAGCGCAAAGGAAGATTAAGCAAAAATGACTTACCCTTTATTTGGTCCAAAATTTTCCTCATAAGGATGTTCTCAGCCTCCACTCCGGCTGCCTAATCCGAATAACAGATTAGTTCGGTGCAAGAAGACAAAGAGAAATGGGAAAAATGCCAAGGAGGGAACTTACCCTTTTTCTCATATTCGGCGAGAAGAGAAGTATGTTTTGAGCGCATCAGCTTATGTGTGTACAAAAGGATAGCTTGGTCATGTGCATATTCGAAGTGTGCAAGATCTGGGCCAAGTGGAACTTAACCCGGCTCTAGGTGTGTGCATATTTGAAGTGTGCAAGATCTGGGCCTAGTGGAACTTAACTCGGCTCTAGGTGTGTGCATATTCGAAGTGTACAGAATCCGAGCCAAGTGGAACTTAACCCGGCTCTAGGTGTGTGCATATTCGAAGTGTACAGAATCCAGGCCAACTGGAACTTAACCCGGCTCTAAGTGTGTGCATATTCGAAGTGTGCAGAATCCGGGCCAAGTGGAACTTAACCCGACTCTAGGTGTGTGCATATTCGAAGTGTACAAAATCCGGGCCAAGTGCAACTTAACCCGGCTGTAAGTGTGTGCATATTCGAAGTGTACAGAATCCGGGCCAAGTGGAACTTAACCCGGCTCTAGGTGTGTGCATATTCGAAGTGTACAAAATCTGGGCCAAGTGGAACTTAACCCGGCTCTAGGTGTGTGCATATTCGAAGTGTACAAAATCCGGGCCAAGTGGAACTTAACCCGGCTCTAGGTGTGTGCATATTCGAAGTATGCGAGATCTAGGCCAAGTGGAACTTAACCCGGCTCTAGGTGTGTGCATATTCGAAGTTGCTAAGGAGCTACACTAATTCTCTAAGGAGCATCTGACCGAGTAACAAGTTACTCCCCCGGAGGCTCAGGTACTAATGGTGATATCACTAAGTACTACTACATGTTAAAGAAAAAGCAAGGTAGCATACCTCCATCATCCGACCCGCAAAATTGATAGCCTTGGCGGTGGTATTCATCTGTGAGCAAACTCGGCAGTCCCGAATTTCTCCGGGAGATCGTCGTTATGGATGAACTCCGCCTTGTTCCATTTGTTAACAAACTCGATCAAGGTCGAAGGATAGCGTTCTCCGCTGAGCATGTGGGGCGCGACCAAACCCTTAGCATTGGCTTCCTTCCTTTCAACTTGGGCAACATCGGGGCTAGTGTGCAAGACGAGTTGCGCATCAGCTGACCCGACAGAGGTGTCTTTCTTTGGAGGGGTCTTCTTCGGAAGCATGGACGCGAGTGTACGTTATCCAGCCTCGATTGATGCTGCCCTGGCAGCGTCAGAAGCCTTTTTGCCTTTGGGATGCTGCTGAGAAGTGGAGGTTTGTGCTATGGATTTTCCCTTGGGCACGGCCTTGTTGCTAGCCTTGGTACCAGTTGTGTCTTCTCGCCGAGCCTTGGAAGACTCGGACGAGGCGGAAGGACTTGGTGCTGTTGCTGGTGCTTGTGCTGCTGCTGTTGGTGCTGGCACTGGGGTTGGTTTTGACGGGGTTGCTGTAGGTATCTCGGTGGTGGTAGGTTGCAGCTGAGCCGAAGAGGAACTAGGAACAACCGCTGCCTCGGCAGAGCCACTTCCCCCTATTCCGAGTTTTCCCTCCTCTGGACGAGGTGGGCTAGAACCAAGAGCAGCCGATTAACCCTCCTGGATGGGCCTCAACGGGCGTTGATCATCACGAGAGGGAGAAGGGCTATGTCGTAGCGGCGAGGCGATGCCGGATCCACTCTGAGGTACCTCCACCGCAGCCCTGCCGAATCAGACGACGAACAATAAGTTACAACAGAAGAAAAGCACGAAGCAGAAAATTGGATAAGGAAGAAATGACTTACTCATCTGAGGTCAAAGGCTCCTTAGGCTTGCGAGCCCTTCGAGTTATGCCCTTGGTCGTAGGCTTGGTGGCAGCTTTGTCTGCGGACTTCTTTCGTCTCTTCGTTGGTTTGGAAGGTTCAGAAGAAGAAGCAGATGCAGCTCCCCTTTTCTTGGACACGACCGGGACAGGCTCGCCCGTAGCGAGGGGAGGATCTTCATGGATCTGCCCACCGGGGTTAGCTGATGCCTGAAAGGCGTAAGAAAAGGGGACAGCGTCAAATGCTTCCATCACCTCAACGTCGGAATCATCTTCATCCTCACGCCAATCTCTAATGGAAGAGAATTACTGGTGTGTCGCTTGGTCGCATCGGGCAACGGTAGGAACATGTCCTGATCCGGCTCCTCCTCATCCGGGACATCTCGATCCGGGGCCCACTTGAGAGAAGGCTTGGTGCCATCCTCAAGAGTTTGCTGAAGAAACATCTAAGAGAGAAAATGCGAAGGGATCAAACATACAATAAATTCCGACATAAGACTTAACTCGGAAAAAGATCGGACATACAATAAATACCGCAGGAGGAAGCCTGTCTAGGCAGAAGTGTTCGATCCCCCACTCCCAATCAGCGGTGAATTTATTGTTGGTGGTGAAGAGGGCCTTGACCCGGCAGAAAATCTCGGTATTGCTCAACTTGAATGAGGATGTCCGGTTAGGGTCAAGTTGCCAGCTCATGTGGCAAAGTTTATGGGTGTGTTTCTGGAGAGGGGAGATCCGGTTGCGGACGAATGCGATCATCGCGTCCTTGTTGCGCAGTCCCAGATCCTTCAGCTCTTGGAACCTTTTGTTGACTTGGTTCGCCAGGACGGTGTGCTTCTTGGGGATCTGGTCCCAGAGATCCGGATTAGGAGGACCCGGAACATAGGGGCGCAGCCGGATCAGGTCTTCAGTTGTGCCATTTCTGACAAAAAAGAAGGTTCGGGCCTAGCCCTTGCAAGAGTCAAGCCCCGGGAATCGAGGAAAGATGGACTGTTTCCAAGGAGAGATGGAAGCAGCGCCGAATTGCGTGAGTTTTTTGTCCTCCGGGTCAAGCTCTCTATTTGGAATCACGTTCTAGCGGAGACCAAAAAACCGGATCCAAAGCTCCTTAGTGGGCCACAATCCGGCGTAACCCTTTACGGTGGAAGCGAAAGCAGAAAGGGAGGTGATGGCGTTCGCCGGAAGATGGTGCGGCTAAAGCTCATAGGTGTTGAGCTAGTCATGGAAGAAGTCGCTGACGGGGAGGCCAAACCCACGCTGGAAGTGGGAGAGAAACACTACAAACTCACCCGGATTGGGTGAGGGAGCGAGCTCCTCGGCGGCAAGGCGGGCGATGACACCCTCTAGGATACGCCGGGTGCGGTACAACCAGTCAAGGTCGTCCTGGTATACCCAGGACCCAGCCCAAGCGCCGCGCTCGGCGTTCTCCGCATCCTCCTCCATCTCCTGTTCCGCGCCGTCGAGTTCCTCCTCTGTCATCTCTAGGTCGCTGTCCTCACTGGCTCTATCGGTGGTGGGGGCCGTGGCCTGGACTGACACAGACCCGTGGCGGTGGACATGCGTGGGAGTGGCGGCGATGCTGGGGCGCAAGGAATTGTGCGGCGGCGGCGGCACTGTCGCTGGGAGGGAGAAGAAGAAGAGCCAGAGGGGCGCGAGAATGGGGAAAAGACCCAAGGGGCGCGCCCCTCCCCTATTTAACCATGCTCAGGAGGGGTAGTGGGATCGTCCTGTGCGGAAGAGCCACACGGTGTGGCCGTGTATAATCCGGATCAACCAATCACAGACAAGCCACACAAAGGGCCACGAGCGCGGAGATCCTGACTGACGTGGTGATCTGATTAACAAAGAGCAGACACGATGTGGCGTGTGCAGCGATTCGAGGTTTAATCTCGCCAATGCCCATTGTTATGGACTTGGGTTTTGGAGAAGATGGGGATGCTGGAGATCGTGGCACGGTTAACGGACAAGCAAACTGGGGACACGAGATTTACCTGTGTTCAGGCCCCGAGGGAAAACCCTACCCCGCTTGTTCCGCTCTTTTGATTACGGCGGAACCGAAGGTTACAGGGTGCGCAGATTCGATCTAGCGTGGATGCGTGTGCGAAAGTATGAGTCTGGTCTATCTAGGACGTGCCCTCCTGGCCTTTATATAGACTTAGGCAGGTCCTGGGCGTAGTCCTAGTCGGTTACAAGTTCTAGGGTTTTACCCCTTTGAATTTCATATCTCCGCTAGTCTTGCTCTCCAAGGATCGAAGGCGTCATGGGCCTTGGCCACCCGAAAATCTTCATGGGCCAGCGTATGTCTGCCGTGGGCCTTCCTTGGGCTGGACTAGGTATGCTGAAGTTACGTACCCGTAGGGTATAACCATGTCAGTAGCCCCCGAGTGATCAGTCGAATCGTAGATTCGGCTGAGGACTCTTCCATCCTTCGGGAGCAGCTATGTGTTAATAGTATATGTGTGTAGGGATTGTTGATGCGTGTGCCTGACTCACCCGATGGATCAGGGTCAGTTAACTGTCTTAGGACGAAACAACACGATGTTCTTCAGGTTCGGGTCCCTCAACCCGGACCTGGAACATATGATGGCGTAATTCGACTCAGGCCACGGAGGACTTACATGAGTGGAATTCTAGTGATTTTAATTGGTGTACCCAACGCGTCCGTCGGGATTTTTCATCGTACCTGCTGGTACGGATTCATACTAGCAGAGCGCAGTCAGGTGCGTTGCCAGACCATCAGATGATATCTGTAGGTCTTATCTTTGCGTCGCAGACGCAGCATCCGAATGTTTATCACCGCGGAGGTGTTTCGGGTGGCCAAGGAGGATGTTACTCACTTAGCATTAATTGGGGCAGAGTTGCCGAAAAGTTTTGCATGCTGATCCGAAAGATCGCAGTCGAAGATTTCATAGGGTGCGCGACCAGCGCTCCCTATGGGAGTAGCCCCCAAGTGTCTGTTCGAGTCGTAGACTCGAACGGAGACTTTTAGTTCAGGCATTGTTTCAATCATTAGGTCCGCAGGACTCGAAAATTTTCGGATGCTTAAATCCATCCTCCCTATGGGAGTAGTCCCCGAGTCCGTAGTGGAGTCGTAAACTCGACGTAGGACTCAGAGAAAATTTTTTGTCCTCATTTGTCTGTCGAGTGCGCGGCCAGCGCTCCTGATAGGAGTAGCCCCCAAGTATTTAGTCGAATCGTAGATTCGAGTGAGTACTTTTCGTGGAGCGAAGTGGTGCTAGTATAGCTTTGATGACGTCGCTGCTTACGATCGATGACCTCAAGCGTCGCTCGCCAGAGATGACTTGATCGGACGGGCGTGGGTCCCACTTGCTGACTTTGAATTGACCGGTCACGCGCGGCGTGGAGATGATTACGGCGTCTCCTCGATTTCCGCACGTAGTGGACGGCGTGGTAACGACGATTCGTTTTTGTGCTGACACGTGTACGGCCAGATCTACCGTTGGCGTTAGGTCTTCTTAATGGACGGCCAGCGTGCGTCGTCGTCTTATTATAATCCTGGTGAAATCATGGTTTGTTTTTCACCGCAGCAGTTCATCTATTCACCGCCTCCTCGTTCTTGAGCTATTCTTGCTGCGCTGAGAGTTTCCTCCACATTTCCTTTGTCTTTCTTTGTTGTAACGCCACCACGCCGAGCGCCATGGGGAAACCAAAGAAGTCCTCATCTGCAGTTGGGACCAGCGCCGCGAGGCAAGAAGGGCACCGCCACTTTCAGCGTCACTTGACGGTGGTGGCGGCGATCGAAGCAGCGGGAGAGCGATCTCCATAAGCTGCGCGCGGAGCATGATCCCAAGACACGGCCCGTGAGACTCCCCGGCAATGAGGTAATCCCCCGTCCCCCATCTGGGTATCGGGTTATGTTTGTTGCCTTCATGATTCGCGGGTTTTCTTTTCCAGTCCATGACTTCCTTCGTGGATTGCTCTTTTTCTATGGGGTTCAGCTCCATCATCTGTCTCTCAACTCCCTTCTCCACATTGCGTGTTTTATCACGCTTTGCGAGTGTTGGCTTGGCATTGAGCCGCACTTTGGTCTCTTTCGGAAGCTTTATTCCGTGAAGAGGCAGTCTGGTTCGGATGGTGTGTATCCCATTGGGGGTTTCATCATCTCCCTCAGTCCCAATGTGCAATTCTTTTCCTTTTCCATGTCTGAATCTATCCAGTACTGGCGGAGGAAATGGTTTTACATCCGTGACTCCGTACTGCCTGGGCAAGATTTTGGTCTCGTTCCTTTTGACCCCTCCCAATTGATTGAGAAGAAAAGATCCTGGAAAAACCAAATCTTAGACGGTGAGGTGGCGGAGATAGAGGCCCTGTACCGTTGGGTGGAGGATCTCCAATTGATTCCTGAGAAGGAGGTGAACGGTGTCGACATCATTCGGACGTTTCTTGAGTGTCGGGTGCAGCCGCTCCAAGCGAGGGCGCATCCGATGTTTCTTTACTCTGGGCGCCGTGACCCGACCAGGGTTTTGAGTGAGAAAATCTCCGAGGTGGAACTTGACAAGGCTCTTCGCGTGTTGTTGAAGTTCAAGGTCGACGAAGAAATCCCGGGGAAGTCGCTGACTCCTCCCTTTTCTTCGACGTTGGTTGTACCGAAGGTGTAGATTTGCGCACGTAGTGCTTCCCTTTTGTTTTTGTCGGCTGTCTACTTTTTCCTTTGTTTGCTAACAAAGTTCCTTTTCCTTTTGCAGAGCTTCAAAGTGCCGGGCATGGCACCACCTTTGCCCGAGAGGTATCCGAATGCCCCGGATAATGAAGTGGTGGATTCCGTGTCCGAGCTACCGTCAGCGCGATCCCCAGCGGAGGATGCCGACGAATCGAGTGAGGACCATCCGCGCAAGCGGTCACGGAGTTCTAGCGAGTCGTCAGATGCCTCGACTCCTCCGACTTCCAGAAATCCTCTGGGCCTTGAGCGTCATGATGATGTTCATGGGGGTTCTTCCTCTCCCCTTCCTGCCATTCCTGTGCGGGCTGTTGCTCCGCACCCGCCAGCAAAGCGGAAGAAGGAAGAGAAGAAGGAGGAGAAGAAGGAAGAAAAGAAGGAGGAGAAGAGGGCCCGAAGGGCTTCTCCTATCTTCGACCTGAGCGCGTTGGGCTCGTAAGTTTTCTTGTTGCCACTGCTGTCCTTTGTTCCCTTGTTATTTTTATGATGTTTGCACCTGTGCTGATTGGCTTCGTATGCAGGCAATCCTCCGACGGCTCCAGTGATGGTGCGGGGGAGATGATGGGGGAGTCGAACATTGCGTCGCCTCCTCCTCAGATGGTGGCGACTTCGGGTGACGCTGCGCCAGTTCCTCCTGTGCAGGAGAGGCTGGTGGTTGCACCTCAGAATTTCGCAGGCGGGCCTGCAGGTTCGCCTTCGGAGCACGTAAGTTTTTCTGCTTGATGTTACGGGGGGAGCCCCCGAGTGTCTTCGTATGCTGATGTTGTTGATGCTTTTTTGTGTTGGGCGTAGCCCCCAAGTCCTGCTCTTACTACTATTGCCTGTTGCTGCAGCCTTTTGTCCAAGAGGCCAAGCGGCTGGTGGAGGAACGCCTGACGCTGGAGGCGAAACTGCGGCAGCTTCAATGTATTCATCTGCCTTGTAGTACTTCTCTTGCTTATCCTGGTCTTGTTCTTTGACGCTTGTTGTAAATGCAGAGGAGCATAACGACTCTCTCCGTGAGGTCGATGCTCTGAAGAAGAGCCTTGGCCAATCGGAGAAGGCGAAGTTGCTGCCGGGCGAGAGAGCGCCTTGAGCTGGAGCTGACGAAGGCAGCCGAAGCGAAAGAGTGTCTGCAGCAGGAGGCTGCAGATCGTGAGGAGCAGCTGGCCACCGTTGCGGCTGCTCGTGAAAAAGGGGTGGCGGAGAAGCTCATGGCTATTGCCAAGGCTATTTCGGGTGAGCGTTTAGCTTTTGTACTTGCTCCTTTTTCTAGGGATCTTCTTCTATGTTGCCTTTCTTCATGTTTTCTTCTTTTTTGTCTCAGATGCCGCAGGCATCGAGTTTGACCGCGGTGCTCTGGAGCACGGGAGTGCTCTAGATGATGCCACTGTAGCGGTCGAAGACCGCCGTCTGCCAACTCCCTTGCCAAGGAGAAAGAGGTCCTTGGTCGCTTCTACCAGGAGCTCTTCCCGAAGGGCGCATCCCTTGAAGACGTGGGTGCCCTGGCAGAGGCTCTGTCAGCCGGCGCTACAGAAGCGCATAAGCGCAAAGAGGGCATCGGCGCGTCCGTCGGGCTGGCGATGGCCATGGCGGCTGGGGTGGAGCTGGACCTGCCCCAGATTACTTCTCGGATGCATACAGCTGCGGATGGATCCGAGGTAGCCTTCTCCGCCTACTCCGCTCGCTGCAGACGATATGGGCCCAAGCTCATTGACTTGCTGTCTGAGTATGCATTGTGGCAGCAGGGCGAGGCCAAAGCTAGGCAGTCTGGTTCTGAGGCGACTCAGTGTCCTCCGCCTTAGGCATAGTAGACGTAGGGTAGCTTGTAGTCTATTTTTGTTGTAAGTATCTTTTGTAGTATCATCCTTGTGCCACGTAGTGGCCTTATATACTTTAATGAATTCCTCCAAGTTGTGCTCTATCCTTGGCTGAATGTCTGTGTGCCTTCTTTTTTCTGCTGCTATAGGTTCCTTCGGGTGCTGACCCAGTTGACACTTCATCCGAAAGGCCCTTGCGAGCATCATTGGATGATTCCTCGCAGCTCGCGTTTCTTCGAGATCGCGTGCGCAGCTTGGAGAGAGATTTGCTTGGGTTACGCGGTCG
The DNA here is from genome assembly GCA_023614405.1 of Avena insularis. NCBI lineage: Eukaryota > Viridiplantae > Streptophyta > Magnoliopsida > Poales > Poaceae > Avena > Avena insularis. The sequence continues at coordinate 513,652,923 of CM042690.1, forward strand.
CGCTGACGTTTGGAAATCCAAAGCAGACCGTGGTGCAGCCAGAGAGGAGTATTTGATGGCGGAGCTGGGTCGGCTGTCCGAGCAGCTGCAATGTAAGTTGATCCTTCTTTCGGGTTGTAGCTTAGTTCTTCGGGTGAGCCTGCTGGCCTTACTCTTGTTTTGTGCGGTTGTCGCAGGTGCCAATCTTGCTCCGAGGGAAGAAAAGGAGTGTATTGTTGTTCGAGTCAATTGCTTGACTCAACAGGACATGGACGCCGGTGGCTTGTTCTGGATGGATCGTGATCGTGCCATAGTTCTGGCGACGGTGCAGGATCGTGTCTACCAGGTTTCGCGGGTGCTCCGCCAGGTGCAGACATCGCTTTCCTCGGTGCTGCACGTCATGTTTCCGTTGGATGCCGTGCCAACGACCCTTGCAGGTCTTCTGACGATATTTCGGAGTGCCAGCAATGTCAAGGAGCTGGTGCGGCAGCAGCTCGTCGCGGGAGTGAAGGCTGCCTTGTCTCTTGTGAGGGTGCACCGCCTCGACGATTTGGCTGGATCGGCCACCTCCTAGACCAGATGGTGGCGAGTGGAATATGCGTCCGCATTACGCGGCTGTAAGGCAAGATGCCGTCAGATCAGATTTGTTTGAGCAGCGTGCTCAGGTTATTCTTCAGAATAGGTAGGACCTCAAAATAAACAGATAGATGTAAAATTTGTATATTGCGGCTGGGCGTGTATGTGCCCTTTGTTGTAAAGGTTTGCTTGTTTGCGAGCACGTAGTGCTTTGATTTAGTACGTGCCCTTTTCGTTTGCCTGACGTGGTCAGCTACTCAGGTGTACACATTTTGTCCTCAGTCGATGAAATCGTGAGGTGGGGGGAGCCCCCGAGTGCGTTTGTAGCATGTAATAAAGTTGCAGAGAAATAGTCAACCGAAGGTTGGGGGCGAGACACTTAGCTGTATTTGTATCGTAATGGAGGAGGTTCATGATTCGGCTGAGTAGCCTTGGCTGGAAGCCTTATTGAAAGTAAAAGGGGGGTAGGTTGCTACGGGTAGAATCGTCGCAGGTGCGAGACGTTCCACGGGTTGGAGTATGGGACTCCAGACTCCATGTGCTTGAGGCGATAGGCGCCACCTGGGATGACCTCGGTGATGGCGTAGGGTCCTTCCCATGGTGACTCGAGTTTATTCGGTCGCTTTTGCTTAAGTCGCAAGACGAGGTCTCCTTCGACGAAGGACCTTGGGTGCAGCCGGCGGCTGTGGTAGTTGCGGAGACTTTGCTGGTACACCGCTGATCTAGCTGCTGCTATATCCCGTGCTTCGTCGAGTGTGTCGACGGCATCTTCGAGTGTAGCCGTGGATTCGGCTTCGCTGTAAGCAACGACTCGTGGAGCCTGGTGGCGCATGCCGGTGGTAACGGCCGACTCCGTGCACCATGAAGAACGGTGTGGAGCTGGTGGAGCTGTTTGGCGTAGTTCGTAAGCTCCACAGGACAGACGGTAGCTCTTTTGTCCAGTTTCTGGCTTTGTGCTCGAGTGAGCTCATGAGGCGCTTCTTGATGCTGGCGCCGATTAGGCCGTTGGCCTTTTCCACTTGCCCGTTTGTTTGCGGGTGTGCCACTGAGGCATACGTGATATTGATCCTGAGGCCTTCGCAGAAGTCCTGGAATTCTTCGGAGATGAAGTTCGATCCGTTTTCGGTGATGCTGCTGTGCGGTACGCCAAACCTGTAGACAATGGATTCGAAGAATTTGACGGCGGTTTTGCCCTTCTGGTTGGTGCTGGCATGGCTTCGATCCACTTGGTGAATTTGTCGACTACGACCAGGAGGAAGACGTGTCCTCCCTTCGAGGATTTTGGCAGTTTGCCGATCATGTCAAGGCCCCATTGGGCAAAAGGCCAGGCTATGGGTATGGGTCGAAGTTCGGACCCAGGTGCGTGCGGTTTGTCGGCGAACCGTTGGCACCCGTTGCATCTTCGGACGATGTCTTTCGCGTCGCTCATGGCCGTTGGCCAGTAGAATCCTGCTCGCAGAGTTTTGGCGACGAGGGAGCGGCTACCTGCGTGGTGGCCACAGCTGCCCTCGTGGATATCTTGGAGTATGGCCTTGCCGTCATTGATGGTGACGCACCGTTGTAGTACGCCCGTAATGCTGCGTTTGTACAGCTCGCCGTTGATGATGGTGACGGCTTTTGACCGACGAGATATGCACCGGGCATCTGTCGGGCTGTCTGACAATTCTCCGTTTATCAGGAACTGGAGGTATGGACGTGTCCAAGTTTCGTCGACTGCCATGACCTGCATCAGGTTGACCATGGCAACTTCGGTATCCAACTTTTCGGGTCCTTCATGACCTTCGGGTAGCGTAGCCCCCGAGTGTTCTGCTTCTTCGGGTGACCCCTTGGGGAATTTCCGCTTGATGGATGGCACGCAGATCTGTTCGAGGAACACACCTGGTGGTACCTTTGCACAAGTGGAGCCGATGTTGGCGAGTCTATCGGCCTCCTCGTTGCTCTCTCTTCCAACATGCCGAAGTTCGCAGCCGTCGAATTCTCCTTCGAGTGCGTTGTATAAGCGCCATGATCATGTTTCGGCGTGTGCGCCACACTCATTCATCGTCTGGACGACAAGGTTGGAGTCACCGTAGATGACCAGGCGCGGTGCGCCACATATTTTTGCCATCTTCATGCCATGGATGAGGGCTTCGTATTCGGCCTCGTTGTTGGAGGCTCTGAATTTCATCCGAAGGACGTACTTCATCTTGTCACCTTGCGGGGAGGTCAGTATGACTCCTGCCCTTGCTCCGGCTTTGCGTTTGGAGCCGTCAAAATGCATTGTCCAGGACTGCGACATGTCTAGGGTGTCAGGCAGCTGCAGCTCCATCCAGCGCACCAGGAAGTCCGGAAGGACTTGAGATTTGATTGCGTGTCGCTTCTCGTAGATGATGTCCAGGGGTGATAGTTCAATGCCCCATGTACACGGCCGCAGCGTGGCCTCCGGGCTATTCAGGATGCTGTTTAGGGTGCTCGTTGTGACCATCACCTGATGCTCCTGGAAGTAGTGGTTCAGTCGTTGAGCCGTCATGAACACGCCGTAGGCCAGCTTCTGGTAGTGCGGGTACCGCTGTTTTGTTGGAGTGAGAACCTCGCTGAGGTAGTAAATTGGGTGTTGTACCCCGTGGGTCTTGCCTTCTTCGGGTCGTTCGACCACGAGTACTGTGCTGACCACCTGGTGTGTGGCTACTATGTACAGCAACAGGGGCTCGCGCTCTTTTGGCGTGACCAAAACTGGCGAGGTGGAGAGGAGCCGCTTGAGGCTTTCGAATGCGTCGTTGGCTTCTGGTGTCCACTCGAACGTGTCTGCCTTGCGCATTTGGTAAAATGGTAGGGCCTTCTCGCCCATGCGGTGATGAACACCTTAGTGCCGCTACTCGCCTCCGCGAGCTGCTGAACGCCCTTGAGGTTTTCGGCTTCTCCATTGTCATGATAGCTTTGATTTTCTTCGGTTCGCCGATCCTCGTTGAGAGATGAAGTACCCAGCAGCTGACCGAGGGGCCAAAGGTGCACTTTTCTGGATTGAGCTTGATCCTGTAGCGATCAAGGTTGTCGAACGTCTCGCGGAGATCGTCGATAAGTGTTCTTGCCTCCTTGGTTTTTATGACTATGTCGTCGACATAGACTTGGACGTTGCGACCGATCTGGTCCTTGAGGCAGGCCTGCATGCATCGCTGGTACGTGGCACCCGCGTTCTTTAGCCCGAAGGGCATTGTGTTGTAGCAGTATACTCCAAACGGTGTGATGAACGCCGTTTTCTCTTGATCTTCGACCTTGAGTCGAATCTGGTTATAGCCTGAGTAGGCATCGAGGAAGGAGAGTTTCTCACAACCTGCAGTCGAATCGATGATCTGGTCGATCCGAGGAAGAGGGAAGTGGTCCTTAGGGCAGTGTTTATTTAGTGACGTGAAGTCCACGCACATCCGCAGGATGTCCGTGTCCTTCTTCGGGACCATCACCGTGTTTGCCAGCCACTCGCTTTCCTTGATTTCCCGGATGAAGTCTGCTGCGAGTAATCTGTTGATCTCCTTGCCGATAGCTTCGGCTCGTGGCTCCGACAGTCTTCGGATGGACTGCTTGACTGGCTTGGTGTCTGGGAAGACATTGAGTGCGTGCTCGGCGAATTCCCTGGGAACTCCTGGCATGTCCGCAGGACACCAGGCGAAGATTTCCCAGCGCTCACGGAGGAATTCGACGAGCGCGCCTTCCTATGCAGTGTTGAGGTTGTTGGCGATCAGCGCCGTCTTGGAGGCATCCGTTGGATGGACCTGCACTTTTTTGGTGTTGATGGTGGAGTCGAAAGACATGTCAGGTGCGTTCTGCTTTGTGACTGGGGGTAGCCCATTGTCCGTCACCTCGCGGAGCTTTACAAGCTCGTCTTGCATGCCGAAAGACTGGGAGATTTTGTTGAAATCCCTGTCGCATTGGTCCGATCGGGTGAAGCTCCCGTGGACTATGATGATGCCCCTTGGTCCTGGCATCTTGAGTAGTAGGTATGCGTAGTGTGGGACGGCCAGGAACCTTGCGAATGCTACACGTCCCAGGATGGCATGGTATTGCGACGACCAGTCCACCACTTCGAATTCTAGGCGCTCCTGCCGAAAGTTGTCCGGCTTCGTGAAGATGACGTCGAGCCCTATTTTGCCCAGGGGGAAGATGCCCTTCCCTGGGGCAATGCCGTGGAACGTTGTGTCTGATTGTTCCAGGCTGCATTGCGGGATCCGCATAGCTGCTAGAGTGCTTGCGAACATTAGGTTGATGCTGCTGCCGCCGTCCATGAAGACGCGACTCATCTCGAAGCCTCCGATCTGCGCCTCCAGCACCAGGGCAGCATGACCTGGGCGAGGGATCTGGCAAGGGTTATCCGTGTGAGTGAATGTGATGCAGGACTCCGATCCGCTGAGGTACTCAGGGATTGCAGGCGGAGTTGCCACGGCCAAGTTGATTTGTCGGGTGATTTTCTTCTGTACCCTGTTGGTGGGGCATCCCTTCTGGATCATATTTAGCGCTCCCTTTGGTGGGGGGTATGCGACCCCGGCGTTGTTTTGTACTGGTGCGACTGGTTGATTTGGGCCTCCAATAGGCGGCGGTGGAGGAGCTCGTGTGCTATTTCACCTGGTGCAGGTGCGTTTCCGAACGCAGGAATTGGAGCTTGTTGCCTCATCTGCATCATGCCTTCGCTGAGTTTCTGGAACTCGCGGCAGTCCTTGAGCATGTGGCTAGCTTTCTTTTTGCCATCTTGTTTGTCGATGTAGAAGTGGATGGTGCATGGACCCGAAAGTTTGTCGAATGCTGAGGGTCCGTTGTCGCGGTCGCGGCATTGCCACGACTGCGTTGGTCGTCCGTTGTCGTGAAAGTTTCCACTGCGGTATCCTCCGCTGTTGCGGCTATTGTCGTTACGACGGTTGGCGTAGCCGGCTGCGACCATGTCGGGTCCGTCGTGGTCCTCGTAGATGCGCGATCTCCTCTTGCTGCGGCGTTCGTGTCTTCGGCCGTAGTCGTCCTCTTCATCTGATTGCGCCTGCTGGATGCAATCTTCGCCGTCTGCCCAACTGTTGGCGATTTCCATGAGGTGGTCGAGTGTCTTGGGCTTTACACGCCCAAGTTCCTCCTTGAAGTTCTGGCGCTGACGCCCCGGAAGGCGTCGATGGCCCTTTCTTCGGAGATGTGTGCTGCGGAGTTCTTGGTTGTAGACCAGCGTAGTATGTACGAGCGAATAGATTCACCCGTTCTCTGAGTGCAGGCTCGCAACTCTTCGATTGAGGCGGGCCTCTTGCTGGTGCCTTTGAAATTTCGGATAAAGCTATAAGCGACCTCCTCCTAGCTTCGGATGGATCCTGATGATAGGCTGCTAAGCGACCAGCGCCATACCGTCAGCTGAAGGCATTGCATGGCGGTTTCTTTGCTCCCTCCATGAAGCTTAACGGATGACAGGTGGTCACTGAGCCAGGACTTTGGATCTTGCGTGCCGTTGAACTTCGGAGTATCTGAAGGAAGCTTGAAGTTGCGTGGCATCTGTGTTCGCCGAACGGATCTGCTGAAGCATCGAGCCCCGCAGAGTTCTCCTTCGTCTTCATCCATCTCAGATTCAGACGAGCATGCGCGTTTGGCGCGTGCTTTGTCGATCTTGCGCTGTGTAAGCTTGTCTCTAGCGTCGTAGTCGCGTTTATGGCGGTGCGAGCTCTTCTTCCTTCGAGGAAGATCGTGTTCCTCTTCATCTTCGGATGAGGGAGTGGGGCTCCGGTCGCGCCTGGCCGGAGCTTTCTTCTTCGGCTCCGTAGGAGCGTCTTCGTGGAGCGCAGCTCCGATTAGTCCTAGTCCGGTGAGTGCGGACCTATGCATGGCCCTTTTCGGGTCCCCCACCGGAGGTGGATGAGCCGCGAGATACGCAGTGGCTGCCATGATCGCAGCTTGTGGCGTCTTCGGGATGATGTTGCCGTCAGCGTCCATATCCATGAACGATGTGTGGAGAGTTCGGGTCACGTCACGCCGCTCCTTCGGGTCCATGTTTTCCACCCGAGAGCGGTGCTTGTTTCCCTGGTTTCCGTTTGTGCTAGAGCCGGGTCCCATGGCGGAGAGCGCAGCTCGTGCAATCGGACTCGAGAGGCTGCCGCTTGCGTTTGTCGAGCGCCCTGCATCTTGACTTGCTTCTTGTGCTCCTCGATGAGGTAGTGGTATGCCATCAGTAGGTCACGTGAGGAGTCCAGAGGTAGGACTATTTCGCCTGCGACGGCGCGGCGTGCTTCGACCCATCCTTCTTTGCTAAGTTGGATGAGGTGGCCCCTGTTTTCCCCGTTTTCGCCGTTTCCACCATTTTCGCCGTTTCTGTCCTGCGGGTTGGGGTTGGGCGGCGGGTTAGGCGTTTCCTCGTCGGTTTGGATGACTGCGTGAGATAGCGCTGCAGATTGGTTATTATTGCCGCAGCTTTCGGATCCGGAACCGTAGGTCCCTTCATCCGAAGGTGGATCGCACAGATCGGAGTTGCAGCTGCTGTTGCTGTAGAACTCATCTGTTGATGGTGACGTGCGTAGCACGGGGTGCGGAGCCCATGAAGCGGGCCTGATTGACGGCACGGGCACCCGCTCAGGGAGGCGGAGGGTGCCAGTTTGTCCCACCTGGAAGCAGAAGCTCCCGAACAGAATTTCGAGTCCGTCGCCTACGGGCTCGAAATCCTTCATGGTATCCGGCGAGTGGGCGGTGAAGTCGAAAGCGCCGAAGAGGAGGTGATTCTCCGTCACCGCGGAGTTGTAGATCGATCGGCTCGGAACCGTCACGACCGCACAATCAGCATCCCCAGTCCCCACGGTCGGCGCCAATTGACGAGGTTTAATCTCATCAATGCCCATTGTTATGGACTTGGGTTTTGGATAAGATGGGGATGCTGGAGATCGTGGCACGATTAACAGACAAGCAACCAGGGGACACGAGATTTACCCAGGTTCAGGCCCCCGGAGGGAAAACCCTACTCCTGCTTGTCTGCTCTTTGATTACGGCGGAACCGAAGGTTACAGGGTGCGCAGATTCGATCTGGCGTGGATGCGTGTGCGAAAGTATGAGTCTGGTCGATCTAGGACGTGCCCTCCTGGCCTTTATATAGACTTAGGCAGGTCCCGGGCGTAGTCCTAGTCGGTTACAAGTTCTAGGGTTTTACCCCTTTGAATTTCCTATCTCCGCTAGTCTTGCTCTCCAAGGATCGAAGGCGTCATGGGCCTTGGCCACCCGAAAATCTTCATGGGCCAGCGTATGTCTGCCGTGGGCCTTCTTTGGGCTGGACTAGGTATGCTGAAGTTACGTATCCGTAGGGTATAACCATGTCAACAGTAACTCCTGACATTAACTGCTGCAGTAACTGGCGCAGGCCCTTAAAATGAGGCAAAGTAATGATTACCCTCCACGTGGGGAAGCATACGAGAGAAGGAAGAATAACCCGGATAACTAAGGGATGACCTGGCCAGCAAGTGAAAACTCAGAATGTGCCAAGGGAAAAGCTAGCCAATGAAATCCAGGATATGAGGTAACTCGGAAAAGGGAGCAAAAGGCTCGGGGAAATTGAACCTGCTATGGCCTTAGCGACTGAGGCTGCTAAGACCGCACCAGCTTCGAGAACTAATGTTGGGGGGATACCCCCCGGGTAGGGTCACGCCGGGGTATAATGGCCGAGTTAGCCGAGGTACGGCAAGGTCAAAGCGAATGCTGGCTGAGTCACCTAAAGGCAGGACGAATCACGGAGTAACCCGGACCTGAGGATGTCCGCCTAACTGAGTCCCAGCCGACTTATGTCATATGCCGGCTGGATTTATGTACCTTATATGCAGGTACCGGTGTGGCCGGATCAACCAGGCTTGATCCGGGTTATATCAAGCTTGCAAGAGAAGGAAGGTATCTCGCTAGTCAAAAGGTGACCACTGTATGCAGAGCGTGAGCAAAGCGGACAGAGGCCAGGACTACCGAGGCGTGGCTGACAAGGGTGACGATGCCTGTGCAGGATGACGCGGGTGCCACAGAGGCTCATGTAGCCTCTACATGGATGATGCTGGGCAAAAGTGACCCGGTCGGCTTACTATTTTGGGAAAAGGCATATTCCATGGAATATGCCTCCACGTATGCCCTAATTGGAGACCTAGCCACCCCTATATAAGGAGGGCTAGGGCATCTGTAGAAGGGGTTGGTCTTTGACTAGTTGATTGATCTCTAGTTGGTTAGTATGTTCCTGAGGGCTAGTTAGAGAAGAGAGTAAGAGTGTAAAAGAGTTCCTTCTTCCTCCTCTTCCCAATACAGCTCAAGGAGAACTTGTAAACCTTGGAAGTGAATCAAATACAAACATCTATGTGTGGAATCACCACACTATCCCTCCCTGGATTCCTCTAGTGCATCTTGTCCCCACCTTTAGCCTATCCATGGCATCTGCCGTGACACCACCACGACATTTACCCGGAAACGCAAGAGTCCGACTGTTTCCATCGGCACGAAAGATGCGCCCGTTGTGAAGAGGTAAATTTCCTCACAAGGTTTTACATTTTATCTCATATTATTTCTGAAGTGTAACGATCTTGTACTGTCACTTATTTAGAGCTAAACAACTCGTCAAGGGCAAGGGGAAGCAAATTACGACGAAGCCCCTGCGCCAGTCAAAGTTAGTTTTGACTTCTCCTGCTGCTCCGCCTCTCACTCCTACCCCAATGCCTTCTACAACACCGAAGGTTACTCCATCTCCTCGTGATGTAGAAGATCCGGCTCAATACTCTGAGCCAGCAAACCTTGGCTTGCATACCGATGTCACCATTGATGATTCAGTAACTGATATGGGTGAACCCTCAAAGGGTAATGATGATTCAGCAGAGGTTTTCACGGATACTCTACTGAGCAATCCGGGTATTGCCAAGCTTGGCATTACTCGCAAAACCGCAGAAGAAATCCAGAAGTTGGATCAATAATGCTTGGAGAGCCGGAAAATCACTGCTGAAAAAGAGGCACAAGAAGTCGAGGACATAAAACTATCCGAGCTTCTTGACCAAGTTCGTCTTCGTGACGACAAGCTGAAGGCTGGTGTGGTTCCGCCACCACCAGTGATCCCTCTGACTCTTGCCGAGAAGGTTTCTTCTGAGGTGAACATGAGTCTGAACAAGCTAACCCATGAACTTTATGTAAGTCGGAATTCGATTCTCTGTTTTACTTTATTTCATGTTATATCCCCCAGCCCCCAAGCATGAAGTTGGATAGGAAATCCGAATTTGTGCTTTCATAGGATGCCAAAGAACGAACTAGTATAGACCCCAAGGCTGATGCTGATATTTAACTTAGTTAAAATCTTAGCTTGAGTCTTTTAGTAGACTTCTGACTCTGGGTATTATTCTGACTTATAGAAAGTTAATGCTTATAACCAGGAATTGCTGAAGAATATCTGCAATAAACGGAGAGAGATCAGAGCTCTCCGTCTAGAGAATGCTGAACTGAAAATTTCCAAGGATGAAGCCGAAGGTAATCATTTTAGTCCTCATACTTGCTATTTGATTCTTATGATTCATAGCTGAACATTTATTCGATTGCTTTCTTATTTTCACAGAACTGGTCAAACAGTCATGCAAAATGATTGAATAGGCCGAGAATTTCAAAACCCTAGAGGTGGAGAATGTCGACTTAAGGGAGAGCTGAATGAGCTTAAGGTAGATCATGAGCGCAGTATCAACAGCGTTCTTGAATTTCAAAACCCTAGAGGTGGAGAATCTCGGATCTAGCAGATGAGTTGGCCAGGTAAAAGGACATCACCCAAGCTCTCTGGGATGAACTCCAGAGTCTTCGAGCAGATAAAACCAAAGTTGATGATGCCATCTTTGGTAGGCTTTCCTGTCCCTGACCTTTCTTTCTTCCGACTTTAGGAGTTTGGATATGTTTCTGACTTTTCTTCATATATATAGGTCCTTTGAATATTTTGGATTCTTCCTCTTCCGAGTCTCGCACCAGTTGGCTTACTTCAGTCGGAGATCTGCTTAATGATTTCCGCTAGTCACTGGAGGATATTGGTAAAGCTTTAAGGATTTCCGACATGAATAGAATATCTGCCTTTGAGGTGCGGGACAAGGCAAAGGAGATGCCCCAACTTATCCAAGATTGGAACATGTCATATGCATGGACCGCGACACAGAATGCCCTAACAATGGTTATGAGCCACCATGGGAGCATGGAAATATGGCAAGTAACCAAGGGTTATTCGACTGTTGATGAAGACAGCAAAAAGAAAAACATCAAGGATATCATGGACGCTTGTTCCGGATATGGATGTCATGTAGCTAAGCTGACCAGCTACGATACTCCATTCATCACTCTAGTTGAAATACCACCACCCCCAAGGAAGTAACTGCTGAAATTTCCGAAGACGATGAGCAGACCGAGTCTGACTGTCTCAGAAAGATATCAGGATGATTTGGATGATGTGTCCAGTGATCCGGTAGCTCCTGCATCATAATGTACCAGAAAACCATGTGTTATCCTGAAACAGTCTGATTGTAATAAGTAGTATATTATTTTGCTAGTGCTAAGATTGTAAGAACTGATGCTTTTTTACTTCCTTTTAGCACCTTTTGGATTATTCTGACGTGCCTGAAAATTTACATAAGCACTTTTCTTTTTTGTCTACACTTATTGTTTATCTGGCTTTCCACCTCGTCCCTTTCATGAGCCGATAAACCTTCAATACGGAAACTTTGCCGAGCAACGGAGCTCAATTGCTAAACTAGTTTAAACTCGGAAACAAAGCTAGCTTCTAGTACCAACAATTCACTACTCAGAAAATACCCGCATCTAGCAATCAGACAAAAAAACAAAGTATAAATTGGAACATTTTAACATTTATAGCCGAAGGTAGCATTTTGAGAATCAGAAATCTAACCAGAACAAACATGAGCATAAAGTACTTTCACGTATTCTGGGATTTTCGACTATGACATGATCATTCGGAAATATGATGGTAATAAAACTTCTCAGAAAATATTGAGGCAACCAATACTTTATTTCACTTTGAACATGTACACATATATGATTACAAAGGAAGAAAAAATTAAGAATAAAAGGACGTAGCTGAGCAATATTCCATGGCCTGTCTAATTCATATGTGTTTGTACTACCTCCAGCTCTCTTTCTCTTCTTAGTAGAAGGTCTTTCTTTGAATGGCCGCATATCAGTTAGATAGTAAGAACCATTGTGCAATACTCGGCTAACTAAAAAGGGCCCTTCCCAAACTAGGAAAGTTTGTGCTTTCTTTTTTGCACAATCCAGAGAATCAAGTCGCCCTTATTGAAAGGCTGGTTCCTAACTCTCTGGATATGGTACTTGCGCAACTTATGCTAATAGGCTATTGATCTCAGCTCAGCAACAACGTGAACTTCTTTGATTAAATTGAGATCATCTTGTTGAGAAATTTCGGCATCCTCTTTGATATATGCACCACTCGGGGAGAAGTATGAATCAAATCACTAGGAAGAACTGCTTCTACACCATAGACCAAGAAGAAAGGTGTGTATCCTGTTGACCTATTCGGAGTTGTTCTTAGGCTCCATATGACAGATGACAATTCATCCGCCCAAGCCCCTGCAGCACGACAAAGTGGTGCTTCGAGTCTTAGTTTGAGCCCTTGAAGGATTAAACCATTTGCTCTTTCGACTTGTCCGTTGGCTTGTGGATGTGCGACTGACGCAATGTCAAGCCGGATTTTTTGATCGTTGCAGAATTTGGCAAGCTCTCCCATGGAAAATTTACTTACGTTGTCTGTAATAATACTTTGCGAATAACCGTATCGGATTATAACATTCTCGACAAATCTTTTGGTTGTTGATCCATCACAATTGGTGACGGGTTTAGCCTCAATCCATTTTGTGAACTTATCCACCATTACTAAGAGGTGAGTAAATCCACTTGGAGCCTGTTTGAACGGTCCTACCATGTCAAGCCCCTAGACCGCAAAAGGCCATGTTATCGGGATTGTTCTTAGCTGATCAGCCGGAACATGAGCTTGTTTGGCATATTTTTGGCAGCCTTTGCATGTCTTAACCAGCCGTTCAACATTAGCCTTGGCTATAAGCTAGAAAAATCTGTGTGTGAAAGATTTTGCCACTAAAGATTTGGCTGCAACGTGATGGCCGCATTCTCCTTCGTGGATCTCTCTTAAGATTTCCACGACTTCTTCCGGAGATACATAGCGTTGAAAGACCCCAGATACACTCCGCTTATAGAGCTCACCATTTATGATTGTATAGGTTTTTTCTCGTTGAACTATCTACTGGCTCAAAACTTCGTCTTCGGTAATTTTTCATCTACCAAGAAATCAAGGTAGGGTTTTGTCCAGCTGGGAATTACAGCCAGAACTGCTATTAATGGTGAGCCGGATTTGGTCGGATACTCCTCATCAACTCTTGTGATAGAGGGAACTTTAAGGTGCTCTAGAAAAGCACCATCCGAGACCTTTTTCTGTGCAGAGCCTATTCGAGATAATGCATATGCTTCCTTATTTTCTGTTCGAGGGATGTGTTAGACCTCAAACCCTTCGAACAATTTAGATAGTTCATCCATGATAGCCCTATATGCTGCCATGTGTTTGTTTGTATTATAGTGATCCGACACTTGTTGAGCAACAAGATCTGAATCTTCATAACACATAAGGAGTCAGATGCCAATATCCTTAGCAATCCGGATTCCATGCAGCAGTTCTTCATATTCGGCAATGTTGTTTGTTGCCGAGAAGTGGATCTGCAACATGTAGAAGAGCTTATCTCCTTGGGGTGATTTGAGAACCATGCCAGCCCTCGAGCGCCTTAGACCGGTCAAAATGTAAGGTCCAGTATTTTGAATCTGGTAGGGTCATATTCTTCGTTGTCTTTGTCCAATCAGTAACAAAGTCAGCAAGGATTTGGGATTTGATTGTTGTACGAGGTTTGTACTCAATGTCGAAAGCTGAAAGCTCTATTCCCCATTTTGCAACACGTCTTGTAGCGTTGCTAGTGTTAATTATGTCTCTCATGGGTGCTCACCACGGTAATTTGGTGCTTCTGAAAGTAATGTCGTAGCTTCCTAGATGCTAAGAACACACCATAAGCCAGCTTTTGATAGTGCGGATACCGCTGCTTAGAATTAGTTAGGACTTCACTGAGGTAGTAAGTCGGACAGTGCACCAGGTGTTCCTGTTTTTCCTCTGGTCTTTCCACCACCATGACGACACTGATGACCCTATTTGTTGCAGCTAGATAGAGCAACATCGGTTCCCGACGTTCCGGCGCTGCAAGGATAGGAGCAGACGAGAGTACTGCTTTCAGGTCTTGTAGTGTAGCTTCACCTTCACCAGTCCACATGAATTTTTTGGTCTTTTTCAGGAGCTTGTAGAGTGGTGCGGCTCTTTCACCGAGTCGGCTTACAAACCGACTGACTGCAGCAATGCAACCAGTTAATCTTTGTACGTCCTTCAGGCGAGTCGGCCTGGAAATGTTGAGTATAGGCTTAATATTGTCCCTGTTCACCTCTATGCCTCTTTGAGACACGATGAAACCTAACAATTTTCCAGCTGGTATTCCAAAGAAACACTTCTTCGGATTAATCATTATGTTGTATTTGCGTAGATTGGAGAACCTTTCCTCTAAGTCGGAAATTAGAGTTTCCTTCTTTTTGGACATCACCTCTATGTCATCCACATATGCATGTACATTGCATCCGATTTGATCATGGAGGCAATGCTGCATAGTGTGCTGGTACATAGCTCCTGCGTTCTTGAGCCCAAAAGGCATCCTAACAAAACAGAAGGTTCCGAAGGGGGTTATGAATGAAGTTTTTACTTTGTTTGATTCCTTCATCCGGATTTGGTGATAACCGGAATATGTGTCGAGAAAACATAAGAGTTCTGAGCCTGCCGTAGAATTGATTACTTGACCAATTCTAGGCAGAGTGAACTGATATTTGGGACAAGGCTTGGTCAAGGTGGTATAATCAACACACATCCTTAATTAAGTGGTGTCTTCTTTAGGACCATTACAGGGTTGTCCGACCAATCATTATGGATGACCTCTTCTATGAATCCGGCTTACTCGAGCCAGGCTAGTTCCTTAGCTATCAATTTTCGCTTTTCATTGCCAAAACATCGTAAGACCTGTTTGACGGGTTTAGAATTTGGGTGTACATTTAGAGAGTGCTCGACAATTTCCCTAGGTACTCCGGTCATGTCATATGGCTGCCATGCGAAGATATCTTGATTGGCTTGGAGGAACTTGACGATCGTGCTTTCCTATGCATGGTCTAACTTACACCTTTCTGGGTCACCTTGGAGGGGTCATCATCCCTCAACGGCGTCGTCTTCATCTCTTCCGATGCCTTGAACTCTGGAGTCGGATTTGTCACCTCCTTCTTCGTCGTGGGCATCTCAGATGGTTTGATGGTATTCTTGTTCTCCTGGTACTTCTGGGCATGCAGTCGGCTTCAGCAAAGGCGGCATTTCCGTCCTCACATTTTCGTGCTTTTTTCGGGTATCTCCTTACGGTGATCACGCCCTTGGGACTTAGAATTTTCACCATATTGTAAATATAACACGGACGAGCCATAAAGGCCTAGTAAGCTGGTCGTTCGAAGATAGCTTGGTATGCGCTCTTGAACGGGACCACTTCGAAGGAAAGTGCTTCCGTCCGATAGTTCTTTGGAGTTCCGAAGGTAACATCCAAAGTGATCTCTCCCAGAGAATTTGCCTGTCTTCCGGGGACAACTTCGTGGAAAATCACAGAGTTGTGATTCAGCTGTGTTTCTGAGATCCTCATCCGATGCAACGTTTCAACATACATGATGTTAATGCTGCTGCCGCCATCCATGAGGGTCTTGGAGAAACCATAGACATCAATAAGTGGATTGACGACTAGAGCATATTTTCCTTGCCTATGCAACTTAGGCGGATAATCAGCACGGTCAAAGGTGATTGTCACTTCCGACCAGTCCAAAAACCAAGGGACTACCAGAACAGTCGCATTGAGCTCATGCATTACTGCCTTCTTGACCTTAGCTAGTTGAGTCCCAAGGAAAGTGACATAAGTGTCTTTCTTCGTCAGGAAGGTCTTCTTTTCATCCGAATTGGGATTTGAAGGCTCTGCTTCCTCCATGTCAGAATCTTCCTTGGTCTCCTTTTCTTTCTGTGAATTTTTCTTTCCTTTTCTTCGCTTGGCCCTGTAACCAGCGGATTCATCTTTCTTGATGTCATCATTGAAACGACACTCGACATTTGTGTGGCACGAGCCCCCGTTGGCATCTAAGTGATGGACACATGGATTGTTGGCAATGTCGTCCCATGAGTAGGTTTTGCTAGGTTGCTAGTCTCCTCTACCTTGGACTCTGGATGTCCCACGACTGCGTCCATGTCCTCCTCTGTGCCCTTCTCGTCCTCTAGACCCGAAAGTAGCATTGACTACTGCTGTTTCCATAGTGGGTTTTTCTTCCGAGGTGTTTTTGCGCTTCTGAGTTTGTTGGTTCGGCTATTTTGCAGATTGTGGCACAACCAGGATGTTCAGTAGTCCCTCTGCATCATCATCGGCATCTGCATACTTGCTTGCCGTCTCTATCATCTCTCCCATATCGGTAACCTTGTCGCACTTCAAGCGGTGACATAGTAAACCAATTGGGAATCCTGCAATGAAAGCTTCAATCGCAGTTTCATCGTTTACTCCTTCATAGGAGTTCTTGGTGTCGATCCATCATCCGAGATAATATCAGCAAGTTTCTTCGGCCTTCTGGGTTCAACGATGTAGGTCTCCTACCGTATAGGGCCTCCGATATGTGCCTTCGAAGTTCCGAAAGAATGCGCTTTGCATGTCATACCAGTTGTGGATGGTGTTTTCCGGAAGTTCATTAGGCCATGATCGTGCCGCCTTCCTCAGCATAAGCGGGTGATACCGGGTCACGACCAGGCTGTTTCCTCCTTTGGCAATGCAGCAAGCCTAGAAAAAATCCTAGAGCCAAGTGTTTGGCCGAGCTACACCGTCGTAGGGTTGGATGTGTCTTGAGACAGCAAATCCTTCCGGTAAGTTTGTCTGTCGAATGCGCAGTCCGAAGCATTTTGGACCCACATAAATGTTGTCCGACTCGTAGCACCGCGCCTCTATGTTAGAGTTGATCCGATGCCTGACGTCACTTGGTGATAGAGAACGCCGTCGTGTTTTTTCGTTGTGGCCGTGGTGCCTTGGAGCCGGACTTCTGCTTCTACCACCACCTCCTCTGCCATGACGCCCTCCATGGTTCCCTTGATAACCACTATAATGTCTACTTGGTCGAGAGGGTGGTGCTGGTGGATTATTTCCTGCTGAGCGCCAGCCTCTGGCCAGAGAGTCGTTATTCCGGTTTTGGGGAGGGTATTGATTACGGCGAGCCCCCTATTGGCTTGACTCGGCATGGTGTCCATCGTTCCTTCGTCCGTCGTTTCCACTATTGTGGTGAGGTTTAGCTGGAAGGCTTGTATGTCTAGGAGGTGGCATTCTTTGTTGGTCCTCCTCCCGACGTCGCTCTTCTTCATCTTCCCTGTGATTGTTTGACTGGCGCCAGGGAGGCTGCCTCGGAACTAGTGCACCAACTGCGTCTCACTCCCTGGCTAGAGCAACGTTACTCCAGTCACGTGCAACTCTATGCCATTGCCTTGAAAATCTAGTCCTTGAGTAATTGTCTTCCCGATGGTCAGGACGATGGTGTTGTTCTAGGTCCCGTCGAGGTCTTATGCCATGCCAAGACGGATCCATGCGACATTGGTCGGACTTAGAGACCAGTTTTCCGCTTCCAGATTTCACGGCCTTCTGCTGCTCCAGGCCCTTGGTAAGTATCTTTACGCCTAACCGGACTTGGTCTCGGTTTGGATTGTTTGCCAGGATATCTCGAGCTACAGTAGTGTTTTCCACTAGTGTTCCATAGACCAGATATCCTTTACTGTCGAGCTAAGGTTCTCCTTTCATAGTGTCACCTTCCTCAAAGAGGGTCTTGTGGACTTCCAGATTTTTGTTAGCCCGCACGGGGCCGTTCCGAGTCTTCTGGTGCTGCTTGGAGTTGTCCTGCAGATGCAATGCGCTTTTTCTCCTCGAGGAGATTGTTAGCTTCATTCAGGAGTACTTGGCGATGTGATTCTAGGGCTTGGGCCTTATCTTCCAACTCCGCAGGTGTAACACCCACAACAGTAGGAATTAGCGTAGTAAGTGCGTCTCCAAGGATTTTACAGGCACTAGGGGTAACCATGTGTGCATCCACCAGAGTTTCTTTCGGCTCGTCTAGGATTAGAGCTCCATCCGAGTCTTCCTCATATTCTTTAGCGATTACTCAACCAGAGGGTCCTTCGCCAGAGTCTTCTTCTTCTTCTTTCCCTTCTTAGCAGCGCTAGTAGCAAATATAGCTTTGGGTCCGTTTCCTGGAGTCAAGCTCTGATCAGTACTTTTGGACATCTGGATGTCAGGATTATCTCCGAGATCCATATAATCCTGCATTTTGGGAGAGTTTTCTCCGGATCCTTCATCCATGGCTTCTCCTTCTTCTGTAGCTTTGGAGTTAAAACTCCTCTTCATATTCTTAGGAAAACTTTCAGAAATCTGCCGACGTCATTGAATAATCTGAAGATGCCGGTAAGTCGGTGTTTGTTCCGATCGTGTAACACCCCGTCCACTACTGGGCCCGAGGGGTGTCAGTCCTGGCAGCTTAATAGGATATTTAGACTGGCCCCATAGACCAACACTAGTCTTTTCTGCGCACTTTGTCCTCACTCGTGCGCACCCGGTTACCGACTTCCCGGTCGGTCACCCATCCTAGAATTTCTCTAGGCCAAGCACGCTTAACCTTAGAGTTCTTTTCGAATGACCTTCTCGAAAAGAAGTAGCAACTTGTTGATATGGGTATCCTATCAATCCTATTAAGCCATGTGCCTAGATCTCACATACACCCACCCTTTAGAAGATCGATGCCCTCATCGATCAAGCACACCCCAGGAACGTTCCCTCTTGGCACGCGTATGCGCGTCTAGTGCCGACACATGTGCCATGTCGTGTCCACTCCGGGCCACACGCGCCATGCTCCACATGTCCCGCCACTGACCCGCACACACCCGTGTAATCGCAAGGGTCGGCTCTGGTACCACTTGTAACACCTCGTCCACTCCTGGGCCCGGGGGTGTCACTCTTGGCAGCTTAATAGGATATCTACACTGGCCCCATAGACCAACACTAGTATTTTATGCGCACTTTACTTGTGCGCACCCGGTTACCCACTTCCTGGTCGGTCACCCATCCTAGAATTGCTCTAGGCCAAGCATGCTTAACCTTAGAGTTCTTTTCGAATGAGCTTCCGGAAAAGAAGTTGCAACTTGTTGATATGGGTATCCTATCAATCCTATTAAGCCATGTGCCTGGATCTCACAGATCGCCTCCAACACCCAATCTTCATTGTCGCTAGCATCGGTTGTGCCAGATATGGATCCAACGTATCCAACAAAGGGTGATGCGTGTGTCCTGAGGTAGTTGCAGCTTTCTTTGTGGGCTTCCTCGAAGCACTTGATGGTCTCCAGGATTTCTTCCATGTTGGCATCATGCAGCATCATACACCTCAACGTGTGCCTCAGGAAAGATTGACCTCCTCCAGTATCGGCAGAGCCGGATCTGGAGTTATTGTTGACTTGCTCCTCTTGAGATTCGACCTTGCTGGGGAGATCATCCTCAGATTTGACCTCTCTAGGGAGATTCACTTCAGGTTCGATGTCCACAGGAAGATCTGCTTCAGGCTCAGCTTTCTCCATTATCTCCACATCAGGTGCGGGCAGGGTTGGATTTGGGTGTTCTAGGATCCGGAACTCAGCCCCCTTCACGGACAAAGTGGACCCAGAAAATTATTCTGCCTCTATCATCACCGCTGGGGTGGGTGCGATAGGTTCATTGAAACCGAGATAGTAATCGATCTCGCCAAAAGACATGACTGTCTAGCTAGTCACGGCCTCCCTAGCTGCAATCCAGGTCTCATCAAGAAGAACGAGAGGGACATCACTGGCATAGAGGATGCGACCGACGATGATTGTCTTGCCAATTTCGATTCTTTCAGATTCCACTCGGAACACAAATCCGAAGCTCACTTTCCCCATGGTGGGCGCCAACTTTTGTCGGATTGAGGACTGGTACGCCATGAGGGGGTCCTCGAGGCGTGCGGAAGAGAGGGGTGTGAGTCGTACCGTGTTTCGGGACGGTGAGCACACAAGTTTACCCAGGTTCGAATCCACCGATGGTGGACGGATCCTACTCCTACTAGCAATCCACTAATACGGCAGAGCCAGAATATGGGTTACAAGGGTTTCGCCTATGCGAGTTGAGATTGTAGACTATTGTGGTGGTGGCCTAAAGGTTGTTCCCTAGGACGGCTTATATAGATATCCGACCTAGGGTTTACAGGAGAGTCCTATATGTCTACGACTAAGAGTCGGTTACAGAGTACATCTTGGACTACAAGTAACTATACATGCCTATGTCGGTAAGTCTTCTAGGCCTTTCCGTAGCTGGACTGAACTCTGTCTCTTCTCTCTGACTGGGCTGCCTATGAAGCAAAGCTCTAACCCAAAGTGGGCCACCCTGGTTAGCGATGCACAGTGAGGATACCCGGAAAGTATATCCCCAACACTATTTGAATCCCTTAGTCTGGTTGCCCTTGGTTTTTTGACACTACTCAGTTTTGCCCTCTCTCTGAGTTAGAAATCACATAAAAGCCCAAACGCGTGCTCACTCTAGGTGCTATGCCCTGATTGGTTGACACAGCTGCCACGAGGATCGTGCGCACCAACCATTGATACTCTGTGATCCAACGTGGATTGTTGCACGTGTTGTGCCCTTCACAGTACAACGTTAGAACGCACATACGTCTCTCTCAGCAACACTTCTACAAGAAGGAACATGAAGCCGTACATTAAATAAGTCGTCATGTCGTCATGTCACGTTTAATCTTGTCTGAAATACCTATTACTACTACTACTACTACTAATACTATGCCACAACACATGCATAGGGCAACTGGGTCTTCGGGTGCACGGTCATCGACAGGCGCTGCAATTTTTTACCACTTGATTTTAATAAGGCATATCCCATTTTTACATAGCGCGCTCTCAATCTCACTTCCAACCGGACCCTACCACAAGAAACTTCCATGCGTCAGCTGGAGGCTGAAGAGCTGCCTGCGACGCCACCATATGGGCCTCGAGGAAGGGGCCCCTCGAGGAGACCTAACGTCTCCTCCTTCATCGTGGCCCTCACACTCATCCACACCTCCATCTGCGTGATCTAGCAAAACCCCACAAATCTCACCATACAGCCACCTGCCTTCTCCTTCACATTTCCCCTTTTAATGATCTTTTATCGCCAATTTTATGGCCATGTCAACCTTCGTACTTAGAAATTGTGTCTATGCCTTTTGCATGCGGTTGAATGCAGAACTGCCATGCATGGCCCGGGAAAAAACATGATGGATCGTGCGCGTGTCACGGTGCACGGTGCAGTAGCCTAGGCGGTTAGTACGCGGTGCACAGTGGTGCAACGAAACGTCCTTTGCATTCACCTTTATTATAGAGCCCCTCTCCCTCTCCACCTACCCACTCTCACTCTCGCTCACTCTCCTCGCGCAATCGTCTCAACTGTGCCATCACCTTCTGCAAACTCCAGAGAAAACTCCAACCAAGCCGGTGATGGCGAAGGAGGATGCGGTGGCCATCGTCGCCTCCAAGGCCGCCGGCGAGGAGGCCCCCGTCTCTGTTCCGGCCCTCCTCGAGGGATTGAAAGCAGCCGCCGTCCTCATCCAGGCCCCCGTCGAGGCATCGATGGCAGCCGCCGTCCCCATCTAGCCCCCATCCCTTCTTCCTATGTAGCCACCGGCGAGGAGGCCCCAACCGGTCATGGGCAGATCCCACTCTACTGGGAACCCTACGATTTGGAGGAGTATATCACTCCGGTGAACCAATACAACCCTGGAATCGACGACCCATGATCGGAGGTAACTAGGGTTTGCTCGCCTTCCCTGGTTCTTC
Organism: Avena insularis; assembly: GCA_023614405.1. Classification (NCBI taxonomy): domain Eukaryota; kingdom Viridiplantae; phylum Streptophyta; class Magnoliopsida; order Poales; family Poaceae; genus Avena; species Avena insularis. The sequence continues at coordinate 513,674,491 of CM042690.1, forward strand.
TCCCATTCCCATCGTTGGATGTTAGATCTTGGGTTATTAGGGTTCGGTTGTTCATATTTCAATTGTTGGATGCTAGATTGATCTTCTTACATCATCTAATCCTCTTGTGTTGGATGCTATATTGATCTAGTGTTTCGATGAACCCGCATGTTCGCATTCAATCCTATTTTATTTTGTTTGATCTTGTGTCAACGGATCTCAGTCGGTTAATTTATGCAAACAATCAATCCCGACAATTAGGGGATCTCAATCATGTTCTTATTATCATGCAGTCTATTTTTTCCAACAGGTGTACGGCAGCGATGTCTGCAGTGACAATGAGTCCAAGCACACCAAGACTCGTCAGGTGCTAAGGAGGCTGCAGACTGGCCAGTACGACGCCTACTTTGCTGGAAGGGTCTACAGGTGCTCGTTCTGCAGGAAGAGACTCACCGGCACTGACTTCAACTACATCATGATGCATGTAGAGGAATCAAGCTCCGGCATCCCCAAAGTGGGTGAGACCATGAACGTTAATGCCTACATCGATGAACACTAGACGCTCAACATTCACCTCCGCAACCTCCCGCGGGTGGCCATCAAAGAGGGTCGCTTGCCTCCGATCAATCCCATGGTCCCCAAGATCAAGGGACTAGGCAAAAAGAAGTGGAGGAAGTGCCAGAGGGAGGAGGCGGAGGCGCTGGCCAGGAGGGGCTGAACGTGTCTACGGCTGCCGGTGTTGTAAAGCAGCTTCTTTTGTTTATGTATGTTGTCTGTGATGGCTGCTGAGCAACAAATTTATCGACCCTCGTTAAGGACCCTTAATAGCTATCGCTGTATCCTATTTAGTTGTGGACATCTATATCTACATTTGTTTTGTTTTGTGAATGTATGTATTCTGCCAGTGTGATTTGCTGCTCTATGTTTGCTACCAGATCGGGCAAAAACGAGGGCCAGAAGGAACGAATGATCGAAGAGAGAAGCTGCTCTAGATTTTCTACCAACTGGGGCAAAAAGAAACATAACTGTTAGTGAGAGAGGAAAAAGGTGCTCTGAAAACTACCAATTAATGAGCTGCCATCTTGACAATCTACCAGACACATACAAAAACATAACACAAAGAACTAAAATTTAATTCACTTCTCATTAAACCACTTGAGGCGCTTAACATCTTTCCTAGGAGACCAACTACCATCATCCCAACTGTGGTTTTTTTATTGGCCTCCCACAACTTACCAAATGCAAGTTCATCCCACCTAGAAGGGGCGTTGGCTTCCCTATCTTCAGCATCCTGCGGCACAAAGAGCGGTGCATCACAGGCCTGGTTGTTGCCACTAGAAGATGCCGCCTCTCTGTTTGCTGCTTCAACTGTAGCCTCTTTGTTTGCTTCTTCATCTGCAACCTCTCTCTTTGCATGTTCAGCGTCACGCTCAGCTAAACTGCATTTCTGACAAAGGGCTCCCCTTTGCTTTTCTTCCCTCTTGCAACTGGGGCAAAACATGAGGAAACATAGAAATAAATGGATCTGAACATACTGCTGGTAGGTCACGTAAGCATCTATGGCAACATACTTCAGGTTTATCTTAGACAACGACCTCTCCTCCCAGAAATTGGGCCTATCTTCAGGGAAATCTTCCTTCATTTTGTTGTACGACTCATCGATGATTTTAGTTGCGAGACTAGCCATTCCAGCCCTCCTCGAGTCCCCTTTGATCTTGACAAGACTCTGAATATCATCCACTTGTGCTTAGGAATTGTAATTCCCTCATAATGAAATTTAAAATAATCAGTCCTGTTATCGGTAGTGCAGAAAACAATTCCTTTTTCTACAAGGAATTGGTGCAACGCCAGACACTTGTTGTCATTCCTGAAAGTATGTAGTTTGTCAGCAAAATGTCTAACCAATATTTGTTTTGTCAATGCAAGATCATCATATAAATATAATTTTAAGCTACAAAAGTTTAGTAAATGCAAGATCAAGACTCTCAACATTGTCTTGTCATAATATATTTAGTTCTAATAAAATTCAGTAGTTGTAAGATGAGCAAATGGATAGATTCCATAAGCAATATAATTCAGTAGTTGCAAAAATGAAGCACTTGCAAGATCCACACTATAATAAAATTTGGGACTATGATTGTTTAGTCAATGCAATATCATAACCTGAATAAAATTTGAAACTACAAAATTTTAGTAAATCCAAGATCAACACTCTGAAATTAACCTGGTCATAATTCATTTGGTACTAAAATAATTTAGTACATGCAAGATGAGCATATGGAAAGATTACAGTACTTGCAAGATCAACATTTGAATAAATTTTGGCACTACGATAGTTTAGTAAAGGCAAGATCAACTGATTAATACCATACAAGTGACCATTCAAAAATAAGAAAACCATGAAAGCAGTTAACTACAGAGAGCAGATCTACAAAATAGGAGAAGTGGTAGACAAGGATGCGTTTGGCCAGTTAAACCATAGAGAGATCATTATCGTACACTAGGTCCTCCTTGGTGTACTCGAGGTCCAATCAAATGATATTTTCCTCGTCTTTCTCAAGCCAATCCTCGTACATCCTCAGGACTCGCACCACTGTCTCCTCCTGGTTGGTGTAGACAATGTCTATCTTCGTATTGCCATGAGAAATGAAGCTCGTCTCTCGAGTGTAACCTTCCATGGCAGCAAGGAGAAGACGGAAAGAAGACAGCGGGGGAAGCAGAAGACAGAGGACAGGAAGAAGAAGAGTGGTTTCTACAAGACAGGGGAATGGTGGAACCGTGAATGCACTTCTGACATGCTTGTAGGCAATGGGGACGGAAGTCCAATGGGGAGACGCGTGGCGGTGGTTGTTCCAGCTTCTGAGTAAACAAAGATTAAAAATAGTAATAACAAGGATATATGTGCGATGTGTTGTCACGTCAGTTCATGCTATCGGTTGTGTTTTCCTGTCCACTACATCACCTTAGCTCATGTTCTCTTCATAATTAGTTTTCACATGTCAAATCCTACGATGCAATTTAATTGCACATACCCATTTGCTGCATATCTAGTCTTCTTTTTTTGAGACAAATCCTCTAGCATTGCGATTTGTGAAGTGGGTCAGCCGGGAGATCGGACCATTTCACCTTCATCCGGCTACTGGCGATGGCTTACGTGTGGGAATGGTTCCTATCGATCGAGGAAGAAAGAAGAACAGGTAGACCGGGAACTTCCACTGCGAGTGCGAGGAGACGAGGGATACGAGGAGAAGAAGAAGACGATAAGACGATGGGATTTGGGATAGGGAGGAGAGCAGGGCTGAGTCATTTCATCCATGTCCCGAATCTCACCAACGAAGGAACTGATATCCCAGCTCAGCATCATGGCCGCAACCACAGATCGCTGCTCTAGGGAATAAGAAGACAACATACTTAGGAATGGCTACAGGAGCTAGCGCTGCAAGCTGATACATCATAAATGTATCTATAATTTTTGATGCTCCATGATTGTTTTATATCAAATTTTTTATGTTTTGTTCACACTTTGAGGTATTTTTATACATTTTATGGAACTAACCTATTGCCAAGATGCCACAGTGCCAGTTGCCTGTTTTCTATTGTTTTTGGTTTCACAAAAGATAGTAAAGAAATATTCTCGGAATTCGACGGAACAAAAGCCAAAGTCAATATTTTACCCAAAGCAACACACAGACCGAAAGGGAGACGAAGTGGCGCACTAGGGTGGCCACACCTGGAGGCCGCGTGGCCTAGGGCCAGGCGCACCAGGCTCAGGTGTGGGCCCCCTGGAACTCCATCGACCTTGACTCTTCTCCTATATATTCCCCCAAGATGAAAACCCTAGAAACAAGATCAGAATTACACGAAAAGTTCCGGAGCGCTGCTGCCACCGAAGAGGAGATTCAGGGAACAGAAGTCTCTGTTCTAGCACCCTACCAGGACGGGGAAGTGCCCCCGGAGCCATATCCATCGACTCCACCGCCATCTCCATCGCCGTTGCTGACTCCCATGATGAGGAGGGAGTAGTTCTCTCTCGAGGCTAAGGGCTCTATCGGTAGCTATGGGTTCATCTCTCTCTCTCTATGCGTGATCTTATTGAGATCATGAGCTTTGTAATCTATAGATCTATTCTGCTACTCAAGTGCTTTAATTAAACATTGCTTATCCCCACGTGTGTGAAGTTGATAGTGTGCACACCGTGTGGCACTTAGGCTAAGGTTACAAAAATAATTATCATGAGTATAATTTGAGTTGGATGTCTCTATGAGATTGTGGTGTTTGTTGGAACCATCTAGCGCTCAAGGTGATAGTGAGGGGTGACCTAGATGGGGAATGCAAACTTTAAGGTCTGCTGTTATAGCCCTACATCGTCCAACCGGAGAGTAGTTCAGGGTAGCATAATGAGGAGAATATATTTATATGAGAGTGTCCACTAGTGAAAGTATCATCCCTAGGCTTTGTTTATAAGCATTGAAACACCATTTACAATCAGTCATGTTACATGTTTGCTTGCTGCCACTCTTATTTCAGATTGCAATTACCACTTATAATCATCCATATTACTTGTATTTCACTATCTCTTCGCCGAACTAGTGCACATATACACCTGACAAGTGTATTGGGTGTGTTGGGGACACAAGAGACTTCTTGTATCTTGATTGCAGGGTTGCTTGAGAGGGATAACTTTGACCATTTCCTCCCTGAGTTCGATAAACCTTGGGTGATCCACTTAAGGGAAATTTGCTACTGTTCTACAAACCTCTGCACTTGGAGGCCCAACACTGTCTACAAGAATAGAAGTGTGCGTAGACATCAAGCTATTTTCTGGCGTCGTTGCTGAGGAGGTAAGGTAAAAGGTGCTCACATCCTCTGGCTACTAAGCTATCTTCTAGTATTGTTGCTGGTGTGTGAGTGCTTGAAGTCATTTCTTTTAGATTCTGCAATTATATCTTTTTGTTTCTTGTTTTTATTTTCAGTAGTTAGGCTTTATGGAAAACAACAACAAAATTAGAGAGCTTTATAGTATTTTCTTGAGTTAGGACATGGAGTGTTTGAAGAGAAAATTAAAAAACCTATGGAACTTTTTTTGCGTGCTAATAGAAATGTTATTAGCATGAATTCTTTGAACACCATTATTGATAATGCTATGGAAAAGTATAAGCTTGGGGAAGCTAGCTTTAATGAAACTGATCTTTTTAGTCCCCCAAGCACGGAGGAGAAAATTTACTTTGATGATACTATGCCTCCAATATATGATGATTACAATGATGAATATGATATTTTCAGTCCACCTACTATTGAGGAGAAAATTAAGTATGATTACAATATGCCTCCTATATTTGATGATTATGGTGATGAGAATAATAATGATAGCTATTTTGTTGAATTTTCTCCCACTACGATTAATAAGAATGACTATGCTTATAGAGAGAGTAATAATTATTTTATGCATGTGGCTCATGATAAGAATGTTTTATATGATATTTATATTGTTAATTTTATTCATGATTCTACTGAAAGTTATTATGAGAGATGGGAACATGGTTTTATGTATCTCAATAATATTAAGTTTCCCCTCTTTATGTTGAAAAGTTTGAAGTTGCACTTGTTTTGCTTTCCTATGCTTGTTGCTTTGTGCTTTCATGACTTGTTTCTTTACAAGATTATTTTTCATAGGAAGTGGGTTAGACTTAAATTTGTTCCATATTTTCTTCTTGATGCTCTCTTTTACTTCAATTCGTATTTCTTATGTGAGCATCATCGAAATTATCATGCCTATCTTAATGACTATAAAGAAAGAGCTTTTGGCAGACAACCCATTATATTTTTACTTTGATTTTATTTTTGTTTTTTTGAGTTTTGGAAGTTATTGCCTCAGTAATAACCTCTCCTTATCATTTTTGTTTGGTTTTTGTGCCAAGAATAACCTCTAATGAGAGGGAAGTAAGATATGGGGAAGTTGCTGTCCCGAAACAGATTTATGTGCGTCATAGTAAAAAATCATGAAAAATCTCAGTATGTCGGATTGAGCTATAATGTTTTGTGCTTATGCACCAGGTTATTACCCAACTTTGGTTAGCTTTGCACTTTTCTATTTGAGCAACATAAGGTCTTCGAAAAAATCCGTCTTTACCTACTGGTCTATTTTGACAGATTTCTGTCATTATTTGCATTTGCCTCTTAATCGGTTTATTTTTGAGTTCTATTGGATCACTTGAGCTTTTAGAAGAAATTGCTACAGTAGATTGTGTTTTAATGGATGATTTACTTGAGTTGAAGGTGAACCCAAAGGATTATTATTTTGAATACACTAATGTTGCTAATGAAGATTATGTGAAGTTTTGTATGAAGAAAGTTTTCAAGTATAGGGAGAGAATGATGTGATGAGATGAAGTATGGACAAAATGTGAAGCTTGGGCATGCCACCCGTGTCACCCCAAGAAATATTCAAGAAGTACAAGCGTCAAAGCTTGGGGATGCCCAAGGCATCCCCTTCTTCATCAATAATCTCAGGTCTTCTTTCAAGACACTTTATTTTTATTACCTTATGCACCATGTGTTGTTCTTGGAGCGTCTTTGTTTTTAGTTTTCTTTTGCTTTATTTGCCACAATAAGTTGTTTAGATCCCAACACACTTCTTTTGGATAGAGACACACCCTGTTATTCATTGCCTAGAACACTCTAGTTTTCACTCTTATCATTCTGTGAGTGTTCTCCTTTGCTAGCACTGCGTTTAGCTTTAGTTTTCTTATTCTTTTGGCTAAAAAATTTTTAGTTCTTCTTTGTAGATGGGCGAGACATGCTCTCTAGTCTTTATTGATTATTATCTTTGAGAGTTGTTTCAAATAAGTCGATTGGTGTTGGAAACGAGTAGGAAGTTTCATGCTTATAGTGGTACAAAAGGAAGCTTGTTTTGACTATGACTTAGACTTTATCATGTCATGCTAGATGTTGCTTTAACCATATGCTTAGTGATTGTTGTTGTATCATGACTTGTTTCAAACAATTGAGATTGCTTAATGTGCCTTAAAAGAATCATGAGTTGTTTTAGCATACAAAAGCAAAATATTGTGGTATTCTCCTTTGATGCTTTATTTGGGTTGACTTCGCACATGCTTAGACCATATTAAGACTATGAATCAATCACCTTAGCCTCTATGATCATTTAGTTTTTGACTTTTAGTATCACTTTATGCTTTAATTAATAATGTTTTGTTGCTTTGCATGATTATGGCCATTATTGCTCTCTTAGTTCGTCGCTCCCAGTCTTTTGCCAGCCTCCACCTGTACCACGTATGAGTTCCACTCATGCATCCAAACTCCAAGAAAACCAAGTTATTCCAAAGAGTTCACTATAAATTACTATGCATGGTGTGTTACACCATTCCAAGCATATTCATGTTTTTATCTATCTTCCAAATTAAACTTTTGTTATGTGAAAATTAGTGATTAAAGCTCTCACAAACTTGATGGCACACTTTTATTTTCTTGCACTTAATAAACTTGAACCATTGTGTCCATCTATGTTGCATATATGCTTGCACTTTATAAGTTGTGAATTAGCAGAACCATGTTACAATGGGGAACGCTTTCAACATTGCACTTATTATTTAGTTGATATCATGTTCTTTTGTTTATGGATCCCGGTGGTGTGAAGTAAAAATGGAGCTTATAAGCTCATGGAGTTTGTATGTGTGTTAGAGAAACGCCTGGGCGGCTAGCCTAAGCCATGCCTAATCATGGTTGAAACTTGCAGCATAACCATGGTGAGCATTCTGTGAAGCATCCTCAATAAAAACCTATGCAAATAGCAAATAAAAAGATCGCTGAGATGCTCATTGTTTGTTGCCTTGTCATTTTGATATGGGAAAGCTCCTGTGTCATGGGGCATGGGGTACCCCGTTGGCGGTTCTCCATGATACACATGTACTTACAATGACAAGAACTTACTTGTGACTAAAGTTGAGTAGCATGAGGTTCGGTACTCGTAAGCAAGGGGCATGAGATTTTCATCTTATAACTTGTCAAGCACATCCTCATATTTGTGTCACTTTAACCTTAATCACCTCAAGATGCTTCTGATAGGGGCAATGAGAGCTGAAAGCTAATAAGTACCATAATTTTCGGAAGCTCTTTATGAAACTTGAAATCCCTGCTTCCCTCTGTGAAGGGCCTTTCTTTTTTACTTTTATGTTGAGTCTCCATCTTCTCTTTATGCACCAATTTAGAGAGCATAGTGGTCATTCTTAGTTTAATGTGCATTGTCCCAAAACTTGTTGATTGATTCATAACTTTGATATTGCTTGTTCTTAAATTATTTGTATCTAGTCACCCTTATAAACTTTGAAGGTGTCCTATGCATTTATGTTTTTCTATACCATGAGGGACAAGCTAAATACCACTCTTATTATGTATTCTATATGTGAAACAAAAAACATCTTTCAATGCATTGTTATTCATGATCTTTTGTTTGTACCTTTTCATGTTACAACATAGTTGCTATGTCTTATTGTTAGAACTCTATCTTTCATGCTTATGTTTAGAGTACTTTGATTCCAGATATCAATGCTTTACGAATACCTTGATCAAGATTGTCATGGTGCATGTCACCTAAAAAATATTCTTTTTGTCACTTACCTACTCGAGGACGAGCAGGAGTTAAGCTTGGGGATGCTTGATACCTCATAAATGTATCTATAATTTTTGATGCTCCATGCTTGTTTTATATCAACTTTCTTGTTTTGTTCACACTTTGAGGTAGTTTTATACATTTTCTAGAACTAACCTATTGGCAAGATGCCACAGTGTCAGTTGCCTGTTTTTTGCTGTTTTTGGTTTCAGAAAACCTAGTAAAGAAATATTCTCAGAATTAGACGGAACAAAAGCCAAAGTCAATATTTTACCTGAAGCAACACGGAGACCGATAGGGAGACGAAGTGGCACACCAGGGTGGCCACACCTGGTGGGCGTGCGGCCTAGGTCCAGGCGCGCCAGGCCCAGGTGTGGCCCCCCTAGAGCTCCACCGACCTTGCCTCTTCGCCTATATATTCCCCTCGAGATGAAAACCCTAGAAACAAGATTAGAATTCCATGAAAAGTTCCCCAGTGCCGCCGCCACCGAAGAGGAGATTCAGGGGACACAAATCTCTGTTTCGGCACCCTACCGGGATGGGGAAGTGCCTCCGGAGACATCTCCATCGACTCCATCGCCATATCCATCGCCGTTGCTGACTCCCATGATGATGAGGCAGTAGTTCTCTCTTGGGGCTAAGGGCTCTACTGGGAGCTATGTGTTCATCTCTCTCTCTCTATGCGTGATCTTACTAAGATTATGAGCTTTGTAATCTATAGATCTATTCTGCTACTCAAGTGCTTTAATTAATCTCTGCTTATCCCCACGTGTGTGAAGTTGACAGTGTGCACGCCGTGTGGCACTTAGGCTAAGGTTACAGAAATACTTATCATGAGTATAATTTGAGTTGGATGTCTCTATGAGATTGTGGTGTTTGTTGGAACCATCTAGCGCTCAAGATGATAGTGAGGGGTTATCTAGATGGGGAATGTGAACTTTAAGGTGTGCTGTTATAGCCCTACATCGGCCAACCGGAGAGTAGTTCAGGGTAGCATAATGAAGAGAAGATATTTATATGAGAGTGTCCACTAGTGAAAGTATGATCCCTAGGCCTTGTTTCTAAGCATTTAAACACCATTTACAATCAGTCATGTTACATGTTTGCTTGCTGCCACTATTATTTCGGATTGCAATTACCACTTATAATCATCCATATTACTTGTATTTCACTATCTCTTCGCCAAACTAGTGCACCTATACACCTGACAAGTGTATTGGGTGTGTTGGGGACACAAGAGACTTCTTGTATCTTGATTGCAGGGTTGCTTGATAGGGATACCTTTGACCACTTCCTCCCGGAGTTCGATAAACCTTGGGTGATCTACTTAAGGGAAACTTGCTGTTGTTCTACAAACCTCTGCACTTGGAGGCCCAACACTATCTACAAGAATAGAAGCGTGTGTAAACATCACAAGCCTACATGGAAGCCACCATGACAGTGACATAACGACCAAAACTGATAGGGGGGCCCAACTTGATGGGCGTTAGCCTGATATTTTATATTCAAATTTTATGTTGAATTCGTGCCTAAAATACCCTCTAAGCATTTGGCACGCCAACTATGGGTAGCGCAATCCGATTACAAGCAACTTGGGCACCGCTATGCCTTGGCGTCTCAACTTTGGGGATGCAAAATTAAATTATCTTCAATCCCCCCTTTTTGGTTAACGATGACAAACCGAGCTAGAGTCACAAAGAGATATTATAATAAGCTTACGAAAAAAGCTCCCCATAAGTATGCACTTGGTTGATTTTACATTTGAATGCAAAGTGCAACCATTTGATATGTGGAGAGCTCCCCCAAAATCCTTAGGGAACATGCATGGTATAGACAAGTTAATAATAAGGATATCTAGTAGAGTTAAATGACATAGCATCACAATATCCAAGTACTAGCATCATAATACAAACTTGTCCAACACATCACAGCAATCCAAATGGTTCAAAATAGAAAATAGAAAATAGTAGCACAAGCCCATAGAAACCAAAGATTATCAAGGCTTGTGCATATGTCAAAGAACCCGTAACCTAGGCATACTCTACTATGTTCTCCCTCTTTGGCATCGAAACATCAAAAAGGAATAAGAAAGAAGACGATGCTAGCGCTAAAAAAAGTGACCCCGAGCAGCAGAGTCCTCCTCTTCTTCATCGTCCTCATCCTCTCCGTCCTCATCACCATCCTCATCATCAGCATCATCATCATGGACAATAGTAGAGTTGGAGGTATCAAAGTCTGGCAACTAGGACAGATCAAACCCATGGAACATGTTTTCATTGAGAGGTGGCATAACATAGTTGACATAAGGAACGTGAGTCAACTCATCTTTAACAACAAGACCATGGTGACCCCTTTCTTCCATGAAAGCATTGTGCTTCCTACCGGTATCCTGACTGAGCTCAACACTCTTATGGGAAACATCGTAGCAACTCTAGCATATACCCCATAGGCTGGTGAAGAACTTCGCAAGGCCCTTCTTGCAAGGAATAGTAGGACGACGGGAATTGGAAGCCGTCATTTGTTGGTCACGAGAATCCTTTGTCCTATGCTCATAAGGAAGCATCTATGGAATCTCCACATGATGGCCATAGAGAGACAAAGTGAAAATGTCCATTTCTTCACGCTGGCCACAAGGAAAACCGGTGGCATGAACTGTTGCATTGATTACGCACTGAATATAGTGGCAATAGTTGGGTGTCATGCGCCTCTCTGCGGACCTTAGAATCTCAGATTTCTGCCGGGGGAATTCCTTCCCGGAAAGGGGAGATCATCGCCATCAACATCACCATCAAGCTAGACTTCATCGGGATCATCATCATCATCATCACCACCATCATTCACCATCAGCACCCTCATCACCATCTCCATATTGTTGTAACAATTGCGTTGAATCTTGCATAGTTCATAGGGGAAACTTTCCCGGTGGTGATTACTCTTTGTAGTTGATGCTATTGAGTGAACCTTTGAATTATTATTTATGTTCAGATTGTTATACATCATTATTCCATCTCTGATCATGATCCATATGATGTCTTGTGAGTAGTTCGTTTTGTTCTTGAGGACATGGGAGAAGTCTTGTTGTTAGTAGTGGAGTTGTGCTGAGAAAGATTCAATAGAATGTTATTTAAGTTGTATGCATTTCTTCTAGTGGTGTCATGTGAACGCCGACTACATGACACTTCACCTATATGGGCCTAGGGAATGCATTGTGTATTTGGCTACTAATCGTAGGGGTTATGAGTGATGTAAACCTGAACCCCGTTAGGAAACCATTGCACAAGGGACGAAGGGTCTTAGAGTTTAAAGTCGTGGTTAGGTTTCTACCTTAATTACTTTCTTGTACTTACGGATGTTTGCAAGGGGTATAATCACAAGTATGTATTAGTCTTGGATGGGGCGGTACATTAGCATAGGTTCACCCACACAACACTTAGCAAGCTAAAGAAGATTAATCGACTATATGAAGCGTAAAGCACTTGATGCTTCCTTGTGTCCTCGAGAACGTTTGGTCATCTATAGAAACACAACCGGCTTGTCCTTTGCTGCATAAAGGATTGGCCCACTTGCTGCATTTGTTCCTACTGTCTTTTATTTACTCATACTTTGTTTACTTGCTTTATCGAAAACCCCTAAAAATCCGTTTGCTAAGTATTTGCAGAGAATTCCTGATACATACCACTAGCCAAAGACCTTCGCTTCCTCGTTGGGTTCGACACTCTTACTTATCGAAAATATGATACACCCCTATACTTGTGGGTCATCAAGACTATTTTCCGGCGCCGCTGTCGGGAGTGAAGCGCTATTGGAGAGTGGAACTGGTAAAGGAAACTTCTACTGTGAGTATTGTTTACTTCTGTTAGTTGCTTTATTTTCGTTATAGATAATTCGCTGAGTTTCTTATTTGGTAATGCTACTACCACTGCTAAGGTAGTAGATAAGCCACCACCTACAGAGAATGATGTTTTTAAAATACCTACAAGAATTATTGATCGTGTTATGGATAACTACTATGTTGAGGATGGAACTGTCCATCCCGGTGATCATTTTCTCTTTATACACGAATTATGCGGGTTGTTCAAGTGTGCAGGTATTACTACAGATCAAGTTAAGAAGAAGTTATTTTCATTATCACTGAAAGGAAGAGCTGAGGAATGGTATAAGCTGCTGAAGAATGGTCAAGCTCTGGAATGGGAGGAAATAGTGCCTCTCTTTTATTCAAAGTTTTATCCTCTTAGTGAGATTCATAAAGATCAGAATCAAATATATAATTTTTGGCCTTTTGATGGAAATAGTGCCTCTCAAGCTTGGGGGATATTGAAGTTACTAATGCTCAAATGTCCCATTCATGATCTCCCCAACAATATTATTATTAACAACTTTTATGCAAGGCTCCCTCTACATGATAAAGATTTATTGGATGCTTCTTGTGCTGGATCATTCACTCGTATGGAAGAAGAATCTAAATGGGACCTTCTAGACCGTATTCAAGACAATGCTGAAGCTTGGGAGAATGACAAAGGTAGAAAGTCAGGTATAAATTATGATTATGAATGCATTGAATCTTTTATGGGAACTGATGACTTTCAAAATATTAAAAATGCTTATGGTCTAGACTCTCAAGCTATTGCTTCTTATTTTAAGGCTTTTGCTTCCTATATTGAAGTGCCTAAAAAGAAGTGGAATAAGTATCATGAACCTTATAAAGATGTTGCTAAGAGTGTTCCTGCAAGAAATACTGAAGTTTATACTGCTAATCATGTTTTAGCTGAACCTTATATTGAGAAAATGCCTTTTCCAGTTAAGGTAAAGGAACATTCTATGATAGCTAGTATGGTTAATGAAAGTACTAATAAAGCTATTGAACCTGATAAACAAGAGGTTGATGAACCTATAGTAGCAAATTTGAAATACTTTGTCACTAAGTATGAAAATGAGGGACACACTATCCTTTGTAAGGATACCTCTAATATTGTTTCACAAAGTAGTGTTATGAGAGCTAATATTGCTGTGTTTTCTGTTAGAATAAGTGATCGTTGATATGATAGTCCTTGTGATAGCTATATTGTTAAGTTTATGCATGATACTGAAAGTTACTATGAGAGAGGGAAAAGTGTTCTTATGTATCTCAATAATATCAAGTTTCCTCGTTTTACGCTGAAAGTTTTTATATTGCGCTTCTTTTGCCTTCTTATGCAAGTTGCCTTTGGTTTCAATAACTTATTTGTTTACAAAATCCCCTTCCATAGGAAGTGGGTTAGACTTAAATGTGTGTGTTTTTGCTTCTCAATGCTCTCTTTCACTTCAATCCATATCCCTATGAGAGCTTCTTCAAAATTATCATGCCCATCTTAATGGCTATAAAGAAAGAGCTCTATGGGAGACAACCCAATTTGTTTTGGCTTTCAGTTTGTTTTTGTTTCTTTGAGTCTTGGAAGTTATTACTTCTGTAATAACCGCTCCTTATCAGTTTTGTTTGGTTTTTGTGTCAAGATCAACCTCTAATGAGAGAGAAGTAATATTTGGGGAAGATGCTGTCCCGAAACAGATTTTTGTGCTTCACCGTAAAAATTCGTGAGAGATCTCTGTATGTCGGATTGAGATGTAATTATTTGTGCTTCTGCCCCAGGTTGTTATTTAACTTTCGTTAGTTTTGCACTTTTTGATTTGAGCAACAGAAGATTTTCGAAAAAATTGATCTTTACCTGCTGGTTTGTTTTGATAGATTTAGCCACTCTTGCATTTGTTTCTTTATTCGATCTCCTTTTTGAATTATTTTTGGGTTTTCGGAAGGAGTTACTTCAGTAGCTTTTGTTTTGATGGTTTTCAGTTGAAGTTGGACTCAAAAGGTTTTATCACTTCATATATACCAATGTTGCTAATAAGAACTGTGTGAAGTTTTGTGTGAAAGAAATTTCCAGGAAGTGGAGATAATGGTGTAATAAGGAAGAGAAGGGCTTTATGGCTCAAATAATAATTGCATGAAGATGAAGATATAGATATTCAAGTGATGACTCCGGAAGGATCCACTAAATACCAAATTCAGAGACCTTAGAGTCCGTCTCCAACTAGGTAACAGTTCTGGTAAGAAAAGTTCCACGAAAATACTATCCAACTATATTTTTGCAGTTTTTAGTCAATAAGGGAAGCTACGAGGTGAAAAAGAGACGAAAACGGAGCCAGGGTGGCTCACACCACCCTTTGGCGCGGGCCCTCCCTTGGCCGCGCCACCAGGTGGTGAGGCCACCCAGGACTCTGCCTCCGACTCGTTTTCTCCCAGTACCTTCCTTTTGACATCAAACTTCGTAATATATAACCCCCCGGATCCCCCGAGGTCCGTATATCGTGTTTTCGTCGTGTTTTTGTTTCGATCTATTTCTGCCAGGTAGAATCCCAGATTTGGAGCCATGATGTCTTCCTCTGGACATCCAAGGGAGATTCCTTAGAAGATATCATCAACCCATACATGAGAGAATTGAAGATTCATCCCAAGGAGGTGTTGCTCGAAGGTGGGGAGGTCCGAATTAAAGAGTTTCAAGGCCCTAAAGGTGAAGGAAGTCTAGAGGATAGGATGGAAGCACTAGAGCATGAAGTCTTTAGGTATAGGAAGATGGCAGAGCGCGAAGTGGATATCATCCATAAGATTTGTTCTGAACTCATCACCGAGCACCAGAAGGAGAATGTTGAACTCAAAGAAGAAGTCCTCTCACTCCGCCAAACAACCAACAAACTGTAAGCACAGTTCTATGACGTTCAAAATCAAAACTGCGAGTATGCGGCTAGATTTAAACGCATAAGTGCTGCTGCAAGTTTCAGGATGTTGGAGACCACAATGTCCTTTGTTGATGGGAAGCCCTTACCCTGGAAGACAGACGAAGATGAAAGGATACCACCACTACCAAAGGAGTAATTCGTCATCGGGTTTGGCATCCCCTTGATTTGTTCCAAGCTTGGGGGAGTGCCGCGGTATCAAATCACTATCTTCTATCTTTTTACCTTATTAGTAGAGTCATATCATGAATAGAGGAGTTGTTTTGTAGTATGGTTTGCATTATGGAAGTGTCCCCTCTCTCGTTAGATTTGTATCCCTTGGTGTGAGTTTCCGTTATGGAATATTACTGAGAAGTTCTATCATTCACCCTTTTGCATAGCTTATGTTAGTTTTCAATTTGTGGTTATATGATTGATCTTGTTGTTAGTATTGGTATCACTTTGGGATCATTGAGTTAATTTAGTTGGTTTTGGCAAACCTGGCTCGGTCAGTAGCAATACCTTTTTGAGAATTGAAAAGAAAAAGATAGTAGTACTCTAAAGAAAAATAATTTCATCATCTTTCTTTCTTGATTTGCTCATAAGTCTAGTATTCTCTAGTTAAGATCTTTTGTGCCTCCAAGGAAGATTGCATGTTTGTCTTTATCACTTGTATGTTTGGTTGTTTCCTTCAACTCTTATACTTGCTACCCAACCTTGCTAGCCAAAAATCTATACTGAGAGGGTATTCTTCTCGTGCATCCACCTCCTTTAAACGAAAACCTTTGCCATTTGTGTCCACCATACCTACCTAGTAGCATTAGTGCTATTCCAAGTAAATTCCTGTTTTGTCTACCTCCAAAATTAAACTTGTTATGTGAAAAATAGTGATTAAAGCTCTCATGAACTTGATGGCACACTTTACTTTCTTGTATTTAATAAACTTGAACCATTGGGTCCTTCTTTGTTGCGTATATGCTTGCCCTTTATGAGTTGAAGTTCGCCGAACCATGTATCATGGGGACCGCTTTCAACACTTCATTGGTACTTGTACCTAGTTGATATCATGTTCTTTTGCTTATGGATCCCGGCGGTGTGAAATAAAAGTGGAACTTGTAAGATCATGGAGTTTATATGTGTGTTAGAGAAACGACTGGGCCGCTAGCCTAAGCCATGCCTAATCATGGTGGAAACTTGCAGCATAACAATAATGAGCATTCTATGAAGCATCCTCAATAAAAACCTATGCAAATAGCAAATAAAAGGATCGCTGAGATGCTCACTGTTTGCTTGCCTTGTCATTTTGATTATGGGATAGCTCCTATGTCATGTGCAAGGGGTACCCCGTTGGCGGTTCTCAATGATACGCATGTATTTACAATGACAAGAGCTTGCTCATGACTGAAGTTGAGTAGGATGAGGATCGGTACTCATAAGTAAGGGGCATGAGATTTCAACTTATAACTTGTCAAGCATATCCTCTTAGTTGTGTCACTTTAACCTTAATCACCTAAAGATGCCTATGATAGGGGCAATGAGAGCAGCAACCTAGTAAGTATCATAATTTTTGGGAGCTCTTTATGAGACTTGCAATCCCTGCTTCCCTATGTGAAGGGCCTTTCTTTTACTTTGTAGTTGAGTCAGTAAACCTAGTCAGCAAGTATCTTGAGTTGTTGTGTTTCATTCATTCATATGATGATTTATGGATTCATGTTTCTTATGTTCGTTGTTTTGCACTTTGCTATTATCTTGATGTTTACTACTTTGAAAGCTATCATTGAAAAACCAGCTATTTGTGAACTCCAGCAAATTATCAACTATTCTTCAACCGAGAGCTAAGTTTGCCATTACCAATTATGATTCACTTTTATGTATCTTTATTGTGTTTCCTTTACTCATTGCAAGTTGAGTTATATAATAGTGATTGTCTTCTATTATGATCTATGTATTTGATGAATGTGATGCTTCTTGTCCGTATTCTTTTATCGACTATTCACTCCATAAACCTGAGGCCATGTTTATTGAGCTCAGTTTCTCTTGGGGACAAGCGAAGTCTAAGCTTGGGGGACTTGATACGTCCATTTTGCATCACTATTCTATGTCTTAATTCACTATTATTCATTGATATATTTAGTATTGAGAGGTGATACTTATGTTATTTCATCTATTTTTGCATGGTTGATGACTTTTGGAGCATGGACCGCAATGTGATTCTGATGAAAAATGTGCTGTTTGGAGGCAAAATTCGTGAAGATCAGAAAATCCAGGAAAATATACGGAAAATCCTATTTTTCCAGAAGACTCAGGATGCCAGAAGATGGAGTGGAGGTGGGCCACAGGGGGCCCACACCACCCCATGGCGCGGGCAACCCTAGGCCGCGCCTGGGAGTGGTGTGGCCACCCTAGCCCACTCCAGCCTCTCCCCTTAGCGTATATCATCCCCACGAAACCCTAAGATTCGTGAAGGGACCACAGAAAGATTCCGCGGCCTCTACAGGGCGGAAAACACCGAGAGAGAAAGATCTCTCCGGCAGACAGATTTCTCCCGTGGGAATTCCTTCCCGAAAAGGGGAGATCGTCACCATCAACACCACCATCAAGCTGGACTTCATCGGGATCATCATCATCACCACCATCATCACCATCAGCACCCTCATTGCCATCTCCATATTGCTGTAACAATTGCGTTGAATCTTGCATAGTTCATAGGGGAAACTTTCCCGGTGTTGATTACTCTTTGTAGTTGATGCTATTGAGTGAACCTTTGAATTATTGTTTATGTTCAGATTGTTATACATCATTATTCCATCTCTGATCATGATCCATGTGATGTCTTGTGAGTAGTTTGTTTTGTTCTTGAGGACATGGGAGAAGTCTTGTTGTTAGTAGTGGAGTTGTGTTGAGAAAGATTCAATAGATTGTTATTTAAGTTGTGGTGTACTTCTTCTAGTGGTGTCATGTGAATGTCGACTACATGACACTTCACCTATATGGGCCTAGGGGAATGCATTGTGTATTTGGGTACTAATCTTAGGGGTTGCCGGAGTGACAGAAACCTGAACCCCCGTTAGGAAACCATTGCACAAGGGACATAAAGGTCTTAGAGTTTAAAGCTGTGGTTAAGTTTCTACCTTAATTACTTTCTTGTACTTATGGATGTTTGCAAGGGGTATAATCACAAGTATGTATTAGTCTTGGATGGGGCGGTACATTAGCACAGGTTCACCCACACAACACTTAGCAAGCTAAAGAAGATTAATCGACTATATGAAGCGAAAGCACTTGACAGTCTTCCCATGTGTCCTCGAGAACGTTTGGTCATCTATAGAAATACAACCGGCTTGCCCTTTGCTGCATAAAGGATTGGGCCACTTGCTGCATTTGTTCCTACTGTCTTTTATTTACTCGTACTTTGTTTACTTGCTTTATTGAAAACCCCTAAAAATCCGTTTGCTAAGTATTTGCAGAGAATTCATGATCCATACCACTAGCCAGCACCTTCTGCTCCTCGTTGGGTTCGACACTCTTACTTATCGAAAATACTGCGATACACCCCCTATACTTGTGGGTCATCACTACTTCGTAGTACAATTCTACCTCAGGAGGAGAGTTAGAGGCGTCGAAAGGAAGCACGACTGGTTCGCCTGGAAGATCCTCCTTGGCGGTATACTTCTGCACCAATCGCAGCCTCCTATCTACTTCACCCGCAAAAATGCCATCGGCAGATACTTGAGTGGCATCATTCGCACCAGCCCAGTGGAACATGGGGTGGACTCGCCAGAGGTCGGGACACAGAACCAAGAACCATAAAGCGAGTAGCAGCCTCTTTCTTTTTACCCATGGCGATTTCGAGGTCGCAGACGCGCTTGTGCAGCACTTCCATCTCCTCGAACTCGCCAGGCATCACTATGTTCTTCCAAGAACGCCTCCTCTTGAACTGCGTCATGGGATCAAAGGGCACGAGTCTGTAGTCCTCTCCCTCGGCCTTCTGGTCACGGATGTAGAACCACTTGTCTCTCCACCCTTGGACGGACGCCATGAGTTTGATATCGAAATAAGTGGCGGAAGAGTCGACATGGATTCCGCAGCCTCCTACGTCGTAGACTACAGAACCAGATGCTGACTGGCGCTTCAGCTTAAAAAGCCTCTTAAAGAGGCCAAAGTGTGGCTCGACTCCAAGCCAGCACTCGCAAAGGGTAATGAAGCAGGAGATGTGGAGAATAGAATTTGGGGACAGCTGATGCAACTCAAGCCCATAGAAGCAAAGAAGGCCCCTCAAGAAAGGATGCAGGGGCAGAGAAAGACCTCAGATGATGAACGCAAGGAACATCACCCGGAAACCAGCAGGAGGGCAAGGAATTACCTCCTCGCCGGGAACCCGCGAGTCGTCTTCCACAGAGGGAAGAACTCCATATCAACGATGAAGATGCAGCTAGGCGGGCGTGATGATGGACGCACGCCAAGCGCCGTTGGTGACGCGGGTTCCCGCGTCCTTCTTCTTCCCAGCACCGGCGGCACTGGTGCCCATAGTGGTGCAGCCGCCCTTCTTCTTGGCGGTGGCAATGGCGGCGGCAGACCCAGCGGCGGTGCCTCCCTTCTTCTTGCCCATCTTCTGATGGCGGTGAGAATGGAGGAAGTAGCTCGGAAAGATGTGGATCTGGTCTAGCGCCGCAACGGGAAAGTGCGCAAAGAAGTAGAGAGCAGCAGCAATGGCAATCGAGGCAAGAAGAATGAAAACAGATGGGGAAATTACCGTCGCTGTGCTGCTACTTAACCTCACCACAGACACCATCCAACGGCCAGCAGAAACCTTACTACACGCGTGGCGCACGTCGCCATCGACACGTGGTGAAGCTGAAGCATGAACCATCTCCCCACTATTCTCATTACACACAGAAATGGAGGAGACGCAGTTAAAACAGAAGATTACACATGCCCAGTCAAATCGAAGTCAGAAAGTGGGACCCACCACTCGTCACGTCCCATAAAAGCGGCTCACACGGGCAAACAAGGTCATCACATCGTCAGCACTGACGTCATTTCAGCAGCAGAAGATTTCGACTACTTTAGTCCTTGCTCTAGTCTTCGACTCAACCAAGGACTTGGGGGCTACTCCCATAGGGAGCGCTGGTCGCGCACCCTATGATTTATCTTTATGCAGGAATAAGAACATTCAGGACATACCCACCACTCGAATCTACGATTCGATTGAGGATTATGGGATACTCCCATAGGGAGCACCGGAAGCAAATTCGACTGAAACAAGCAAAACAGATGACAACAGTCGCAAAAAGTTTTTAGTCCCTGCCTGAGTCTTCGACTCAATCAGGCACTCGGGGGCACTGGTCGCGCACCCTATGATTATTTGTACATCGCACTGTGTGTTGATAACATCCAGACCCGAATGCTATGGCGACTCCGCCTCATACTATCCCTACAAAGAGACTACGTCTCCTGGGTCACCCGAATCATCTCCCAAATGACAAAGTTCGGATGCCGCGTTTACAGCGTGAAGATAAGACCTGAATAAGGCATGGCAACGCATCTGCTGTGCACTACCAGAAACATATCCGTGCCTGCAGGTACGATGAACATGCCTTGACGGACGGGTCGAGTGCTCACACCTATACACTGGAATTCGACTCCTGTAAGACCTCCGTGTTGTTTTTCCCTAAGGCAGTTAACTGATACCAATACATCGGATAAATCAGGCATGTATATCAACAATCCCTATGACGCAAACTAAACACTCGAAAATATACTCGGTCATGCACTCGAAGAGACTTAATAAAGTCCCAGTCGAATCTGCGATTCCACTTGATACTCGGGGGCTACTGACATGGGTATACCCTACAGGTACTCAAGTTTGGTATATACGGTCCAGGTATGGTGGAAGCCCACGGTGTTGCCAAGGCCCAAATGGAGAATTCGAGTGGCCCACAGACTCTCGATTGCTTGCGAGACAAGAAGAATCTTAAGATAGAAAGTTTAAAGGGAAAACCCTAATCTGTAACCGATTCGACCTGCTACCCGAGACCTAGCCTATCTATATAAAGGCTAGGAGGGGGCGGCGAGGAGGACACATGCAACCCTAGTTTCCACAACTCTTGCCAGATTGCATCTGCACGCCCCTGTAATCTTCGATTCCTTCGTTAATTCTAAGAGCAGACAAGTAGGAGTAGGGACCTCTACGAGGCCTGAACCTGGGTAAAACTTGTGTCCCTGTGTGCTTGTTTGCTAGCCGACTGATGCCTCCACCGCTCCCTCCTTCTCCAAAACCCAAGTCCATAACAATAGGCATTGACGAGTTAAACCTCGTCACTAAGCCTATGCTCCGGTGCTAGCACCTGAACATAGCCTCGGGCCTACTCCCATCGAGAGTGCTGGCCGCGCACCCGATAGAAAATGTATCCTCCAACGGAGTCGACGAAAACAAATTACAGCTCTACAAGCAAGGACCAAGTAGAGAAACCTCCTCGGATGAAGATCATCTTCACTCACCCGATAGAAAAAGTAAAATCCTCCTATGGAGAGGATAAAAATTTCAAAAATCCTCAGACCGTGTCCACTGCGATAATATGTCTGAATGTCGTGTCCACGACATGAAGATAAGACCCCAGGATCCGTCCTGTGTGGCCTAGTAATCGCACCCGAATGTGCTCTGTTAGTTATTATCCGTATCCACGATACAATGAAAAATCCTGACGGACGCGTTGGGTACCCATAAAACATAAAACTGGAATTCGGTACTCAATAAGACCGCGACCCAAGCTGAATTACGCCAGCATATACCAAATTCGAGTGCGGGGACTCGAGTTTTAACTCGTTATACCAAAATCCTCGTGACAAACTTATTGAACTGACAGTTCGCCTACTCAAATAGAAAAAGTTCCTCCTATGGAGTCGACATAAAATCAAAGTTATAAGACCGAAGTTGAGCAATTTCTCAGATGATGAAAACTTGAGCCTATGCTTGAACACATGCATTCGAACATAGCCTCGGGGGCTACTCCCATCGGGAGTGCTGGCCGCGCAACCGATAGAAAAACAGAAATCCTCCAAACAGGAGCCGATAGAAGAATATCTACAATGAAGAAGCATAACTTTGAGTCTACCCAAGTGTAGCCTCAAAGGTTACTCCCATCGGGGGCACCCGATGAAAATGCTGACATCATTCAAGAACAAGATAGTATCATCCATTGCATCAGCCAAACAAGACATCGACAAGTTCAAGCATCCGAAGAAATCTTCAAGTTCAGCTTCCAAGCATATTAAACAGGTCTTTGAGCCTATGCTCGGACGCAAGCATCCGAACATAGCCTTGGGGGCTACTAACATGGGCATAACCCTTCGAGTGCCTATGATTGCTATATATGGTTCGGCCCAACGGAAGCCTCACCTGAAGATATGCCAAGATCCATGAAGCCCACGACGGTTTGGCTGATACGAAGCCTACAAGGACACATACCCCTGTGAAACAAGACAAGGAAAGTACAAGACTAGACTAGATACAAACTGTAACTTGTAAACCAACTCGTATTGGTACCCGAGACCTAGCCTCCCCATATATAAAGGCTAGGAGGGGCCAATGAGGAGGGCATCCAATATTACAATACACATACCTATCTGTCTCGGTGAGATCGTATCTAGACGACTCAACGAGTTTGTACTCTCAAATGATAATACGAGCAGACAAGCAGGAAGTAGGGTTTCCTCTACGAGGGCCTGGACCTAGGTAAATCGCCTCCCTTGTTTGTCTCGTAAGCCGACAAAATCCCTAGTGCTCTCTCTTTTCACGAAACACAAGTCCATAACCATGGGCATTGCCGAGGTTACCCCTTGTTAATGGCCTTCTTGGAGTGAATGCAAAAGCCACCAAACCTGTCCTTAGGATAGCCTAGAGCAGCACAAAAATCAGCAAACATGGCATTGTATGGATGAATACCAGTCATCCAAGTGATAGTGCAAGCAGGGTCGGAGTGGAAGTACATGGTGCAGAAAAACTGACGAATGATAGCTGGCATATGCTTCACATTGATGGTGATAAGATCATACACATCCAACTTCTTCAAGGTTGCATCAATGAATTGAAAATCCCCGTTGAGATGCCGCTCATAGTGTTCCACATTGAGATACTTGGGAGGAACATACAAACCAGACTTCATGCAAGATTTATCATTGTAGAAATCATCCAAAAAATAGCGCTAAGTATCCGTCAGTAGAGATAATCTGGAAGCTTGTAGGGTTGCTCATGGAACCGTTAAGGGTGTTACCTCCTAATATTGTGCCACTTAATAGAGGACATCTAATAGTAGGTGTTGACAAATGGAGGAACTTATTCTTCAGTGGGGCCAATGCCCTTGACCTTTAGAGCCACTCTTCCAGCGGTGGATTTCTTCTTTTGACCTGAGGAAGGTCCTCCTGGACCTAAGCCCCCTAATGCTGCTGCTTTTACTGATTGATGCTTCACGAAACGACCACTAGAACGACCAGAAGGTGGCAGCTGAACATCCAACTTTCGCTTCTTGGTTGTCGACCTCATTGTCAATGCGGAACTCGCTGTGCTCAAAATCCGCGAAAATAATCAGCAAAAGAAGAGCAAAAAGACGTAAACAAGTGTACGTGCTACAAGAGGGGATCCCAACAACATCAGATTTGGGCAAGTGCAACGTCGATAAAATTGGAGACAAGGGAGTTCGGCACCAAGTCCGACTGGGCTAGGCCTACCGCTGAAACATCCTTCCCCAAGTCCGTCTGGCCAAAGCCACGACCGGAACTGTCGGCGTTAGATTTGGCAGACCGGATCCACTGCCGGAACGGTCGGCCATAGGTCCAGTTGACCGGATCCGCCACCAAAACTAGCATGGGGAATGGAAATGTCTCACATATTTCCCAAAAATGGCTGAAAACATGCACACATATGACTAGTGAGAGAGGGGAGGTCATGATTTGTCATGGTTGGCAACCAAAGACAAAAATGGGGGTACATTATATGGAAAACCCTAGTTCTTAAACACCAAGAGGATGGAGAAAAACTAGGGAAAGAAGAGCCAAGGAAGGAGCAAAGTACCAGAGACTCCAAATACATGATGCCCCTTGACAACAAGAGGAATCGCATAGGATGAAAGTGAAATCGCTGATCTCCCAATGTGGTAAAGTGATGGGGATACGCTGCATGGGGTATACCCAGCAGGATGTTTCGAGTGGGCCAAGGCCTCTGCGAGTGGGCCTATAGGATGGCCACTAGAATGCAACTCAGAAAGAGCCTGACGACTAGAAGCTGGAGGCCCAGAAGCATAGCAGAAGCCTAGTCAGATTAGGTTAAACCCTCCGAGTCCTTAACTGACTCGGCTGGATATCTATAAACCCTAGCGAGGTACCCCCTATATAAACCGCCCTCGGGTACTCTCTGTACTTACTTTCCATCATACACCCCATCTGAGCGACTCGCTGCCCAACCATCGAGATCGCCACCCCTGTAACTCACTCGCTGATAATACAATCTAGCAGGAGTAGGTCTTTACCCTATGGGGGGCCGAACCTGGGTAAACTCACGTGTCTCAGCCCTCAACTCGCTTTGCAGATGGTCGCCCGCTCTTGCCCTCAATCCTATCAATCGCTATCCCTAGTAGCGACTGTCGTCCCATGATAGTGGCGCCCATCGTGGGGGCATGGCCGGTCTGGCCTGAGTTCTGCGACGAGACCCTATTCGCTAATCGATCGGCTGATCGCTACCTGCCGTGTGATCCCCAGCGGCGGGATCCTCCAGATCCTACCCAGCAGCTACATCCCGATGTCGCGCCCTATCATGCATAGCGTGATGATGTCGGTCGGCACCATCAACATGTTTGTCGGCTTCACGGACATCGTCAACCCAGCGGGAACGATGATCATCGGTGGATCGCCACTGCACCGCGATCTGCTCTTGGAGGGCCAGATTCGCTCCATCAGCAGCCTCGCCACCGACTAGGACTCGGCCGCCAGCAACGGCGCTGGGACCGACGCTGCTGCAGATGACGCAGCTCTCCATGACGACGCTGATTCGGCGACCCATGCCTCGGTCGCCAGATCCATCACCGCCGCTTCGCGCGTGGACACCATCACGCGAGTCTCCAACCTGGAGGATTTCGAGGAGCTCTCCATCCTCGGGATCTTCGACTTTGACTCCGGCAGTGAGTCCCCCGAGGACTTCCGCGCCAGATCCAATCGCTTCAACGTGATCTACATGGCAGGAAGCACGAGCGCCCCGCCAAATCCCTTTGCCACGCTAATCCCGCCGACGGCCATGGCAACAGAGGTCGAAGAAGCCCGCCTGCGACTGGAGGAGGCATCAGGCAGGGAGCATGCTGAGCGTGAGAAATTCCGCCTCGAGCGGGAAATGGTGCAGGAGTTGTCGCTCTACCATCAACGCCGCATCAGGACCCACCTGCACTCCAACGTCCAGGGCTGCATCCTGAACTTCAACGACGAGAGCTTCCCTGCTTG
Source organism: Avena insularis (assembly GCA_023614405.1). Taxonomy (NCBI): domain Eukaryota; kingdom Viridiplantae; phylum Streptophyta; class Magnoliopsida; order Poales; family Poaceae; genus Avena; species Avena insularis. The sequence goes on from CM042690.1 coordinate 513,700,328, forward strand.
CGCGGCCGAGCACGAGCTCTGCGAAAACGCGTCGCCCGGTGGTAGCAACCGCCCACCACCTGGGGCACCCATGACTAGCACCCCACCACCACCCATAGGTCGCGCGCCTCCACCGGACCAACTGCGGACCATCATCTCGCCGCAAGCCCGTGACGCGAACGGGCTCCCGCTGTACTCCACCCCGATGGACAATGTCATCACGGGACACGCCGTAGTCGCCAACGTCGACATCCAAGGAGAGGGCACGCTGCAGGTCCAGTATGCCAAGGCCCAACTCGCCAAGGCCGTCGAGCAGCAAGCCGCGGGAGTCGACCCGCGTGGGTGGATGTACTCCCGCTCATCGCGAAGCAGGGCGGCCTCAAGCAGCGTCCAACTGTCGCCAACACCCTCAACTGCCCACCGCCCAAGCCCCTACAGCTCCAACCACGGGTCGTCAACCCTGTGCTCTCCATCAACGAGCCACGACCTACGAACAACACAGTCGCTGCCAACGGCCAACCCATCGACGCACAAACGCACATCGTCAACAACCAGGATTGGCAGGCGCGCCAGCCCAACGATCCGAGGCACACCCTCACCAACCACGGCGACAAAGAACCAAGGGGCTCGCTCAGCCGAGTCAACCCTCAGTGCTTCGGACCAATGATCCAAGGCGAGAAGTACCCTACCAACTTTAAAGTGCCCAAGGATATCGAGAAGTACGATCCAACATACGATCCAGCGGTGTGGCTGGACACGTACCTGATGGCAATGTGAATCGCCAGCCACACTGACATGCTTGCTGCTTGCTACCTTCCCCTGATGATGGAGGGATCTACCAGGCAATGGATCAACACCCTCCCCACAAATAGCATCGACTCATATGAGGAGATGTGCGATGTAACACCCTCGAATCAGCCCTATGCAAGTTTCAGCGCTTCCTGCCAAACCCACATAGAAACGATTCAAGGACGCCCACCAGGCACTTTCGTGCGGGTGGAAAACGAAGTAATACCATTACACATTAGTCCATGATGGAACCCACAGAACATATATACACAACAACGACTCCATGAGTCAAGAATACAGATATACTATACAAAGATTCAAATCACCTTGAAAATGATAGAGCGTCCGACTACGGATAAGAGGCAAATGGGGCTAAGAGCCCTGAAGAATAACCAATGGCGTCCATAACCCTGCCTAGGCCAAGCCGGAAGGGTAACCCTGCTAACGACGTTGATCTCAAACCTGCTAAATCAAAAGGTGCCACAAGGGAAAGGAAAAGAGGAGCGCCAAGATCGAGGCCAGTACACGACGAGGCTAGAATTCGGCGGCTCTCACCTACATAGGTATGGTGGACTGAAGCGGCAGCGAAGCATGTGCTAAACAACCTATAGAGACTCAATACAACTATCGGCTATTAGAGAGATAAGAAAGACCAATTCGAAACCAAACTTATACTAACACCAATCATACCCATCCTGGTATTCCCCCTCGAAACCAAACGAGAGAGTCAAACCGAGGAACTCACACAGTTGGTAGTTTTATTCATTCCATTATAGTTGTAGCATTTACTAGTCAGATATAGATAGCATGAGTCATCCTGATAGCATAAGTAGTGGGCAGTTTTAGTTAACCATTCAGTTGAAGTTGCGGTACTTACTAGTCAGATACAATTAGCATGTGACATCCCAAACCCAGTAGTTGTTGGCACTTTTATTTCATTCCATTGGAGTAGCGATACTTACTAGGCAGGTATAACATGACACGATACACCCCAGTTCCACCAGTTGTTGGCACTTTTATTATCCATTCCATGGCAGTGAAGCTGATTACTAGTCACATATTAAGTCAAATTTATAGCACTACTTTAGTTATGCTTGTCTATGATCGAGATACTGTGCTCCGAGTCGTGCATAATCGCGGACACGGCTTTCAGAAAGATTTACCCTGCAGGGGTGCACAAATAGCAACACACACACGATCAACCTTGGAAAAACCAAATCAAAACCCAATGAGGCTTTCACGACAAAGCAATCACAGGATTCAAAAAATATTTCAGGGGGCCACCCCATTAAGCTACCCGCAACGAAGTTGGCCGGCTCCGAGATGGACCCAAGGTTTGTGTCAATGGTTGTAAACGACTGGGAACCCAAAAGTGTGACTGGGCTTGTCGATACCGCGAAAACACTCCGCATCCAAAACAGTACAGGTGCTCCACGCACAATCGTAAATAAAGCAGTAAAGCATGGCATAAGTATAGGATAGTAATAAAGCCCGTAACTAGTTTGTGGCCCCAAGAAATAAGAAATGAATCAAGCTCTAGCTAAGGGGGATTCATAGACTCTCCCGTATGTGGATAGTGTGAATAGTCAAGGAACAGGTATCAAGTACTCGAGGCCTATGGGACACAAGTGAGCGTGGAAGAACCAAATAACATCTATTGCCCACCGATGCCTCTGCATTAGTTATATCTATTTCCAGCATTATATTTAACATGTTGTAATTAAATCCATGATCATCTCCACCATTAAGCATCTCCACCATTAAACATGTGTCAACCTTCCATCAATGGTGGAACGACAACGACACGAAGCAGGACCTGAGCAAGCAACTACGACTCGCAAGGCCGACTATCTATCAAACAACAAGCAATAGGATGTGTCCAAGGCAATATGAAGGCTGCACGGAATATATCTGGTACGGAACACTAAAGCATCACGACACGGATAGCAATAGATCAACAGGAGGAAATAAAGACTATAAATGCAAAATAGGTATAAAGGGGGAGATTGCTCGCCTGGGAAACACTGCCGAAGGTTCATATCCGAAGAACTTGTCGATACTCGCATCCACTCAACGGCCTAATCCGTGAAGAACAAAACACTAAAAGAAACACCGGATACACTATTTAATACTACGGCAGAAGATCGGGCATCATGCATGTATGATGTATGGCATGGCAAAGATGCGATGCAACTAGGCAATATTAAGCGGAACCAGGGTCCCGACAAATAATTAAGTGGTTCATGTTGTTTAGATACCCCGCATATTAAGTGTGGAATTAACAAGGCAATCATGTCATCGGTTCGCTACACAAATTTAAATGGAGCCAATATAAGACTAGAAAAGCCCTCATATAGTCTCCATATTTAATTATAAGGTGAATCGACAAAGTACCCCCAAATAAATAAACATGTATGCGATTATAGATGATTTAATATGCAATAAGTTTATATGGCATTTATAAAATAAGGATAGATAGGGGTCACACATCTCGGGTCGGAGAACTTGGGACTCCGAGGGGTTTCGGGATCGGTCTTCGGATCCGGACACCAGCAAGGTCTTCGGGTTCAGCGATCTTGGGGTTCGAGGGATCTTGGCATCGAGGGGAGAAGTACTTGCTGATTGTGGAGATCTTGGGCATCGACGCCATTGTCGGGTAGAACTTGGCGAGGTCTTCGGTTGATCTTGTCGATGAGAAGGTCTTGCTGTTCGAAACTTGGGGCGCTACGGTGGTCGACTTGGACTTGAGTCGCACCAGGAAAACGAAGGCGGACATCACCGCGAGAAACGACAACACGGACACGAGCGCCGGTCAAAGGAACCACACAACTGAGGGTCACCGGCCTTCTAGGCATTAAAGCAAGCAAGTCAGGTACATGCCTTGATCTATCTGAGCCGTGGCAGAGGCACTTCCTTGCCATAGGGGAGGTGGAAAACTGGAAGAGAAAGACACCAGGAGACGTGGCCGGCGCGAGAATGACGGCGACGACAGGGCTCCAGGGCACCGCCGCGGGAAAGGGAACCCATGTGAGGAACCAGAAGGGCGACGACTCTAGGCAAAGGGGGGGCAGTGGCTTCCGATGGTGTGGCTGGAGATGACCCCCTGCCGGAGCGGCAAAGGACGGTGGCGAGCCAAAGGGAGGCATGCCCCTGCGTGCAGCCGAGCTTGAGCAGACGAGCGCAGGAGCGAGACACAGCGGCGGAGGGACTCGCTGGCAGCGATGCTCACTAGGGCGGAGGCCGGGTCGACGGGCGCGAGACGCAGATGGCGACGGCATGAAGGCGGGGTGTGGCGCCCCGCTAAAACCACTACTAGAGCCCTTTCTAGTGCTCAGTGAAGGGATTTCGGGTAATTGATAGAACAAGGATATCGGGTAATTGATACAACAAGGATACTAAGGAATTGAGCTCTCGTGGTGTTTTTGTGCATCGCATCATCATGACCGCATGCTCATGTCATCATGCCACATTGCATTTGAGCATCGTCATCATCATGCATGGTTTTGACTAAAACTATTTTCGAAAACCTATTTTGTTTTCCTAAATAAGCCCTGTCTTTATTCAAATACAAATCCCGGGCTTCTCCGGATTATTTTGTTTCGTCTACCAACGGATTTCAAAAGCCCCGTTTTAAGCAAATAATACATTTATATTATTTTAGGGGGCACCCGAACCGGGCCGAACCGACCCAGCCGGCCACCCCTAGTAAACAAAACCAGACGCACAACCCAAACCCTTCCTACCCTAAACCAGCCTAACCACCCTGCCCTCACACACTCAGCCGCCACACCCCCGCACACACGCACCCAGCCAAAATTCCCCATCACCACCTCACCCCGACCACTCCCATGCCGCCACCTCACCCCGACCACTCCCAGGCCGCCACCTCACCTCCCTAGCCCTACCTGACCACCGACCGACCGCACCCCTCCTGGGCGCGCTCCCCAACCCATCCTCCCGCCCGCTCCCGACAACCCCCGCCACCTGCTTTCTCACAGACCCCACCGCCTGCTTCCACCACCTGTGCTCCTCTCCCTCCCCACCCCGCCATCGCCACCACCCGCGCCCATGCCCCGCTAGCATATGCGGGCCCCCGCCTCGCCGGCCTTCACCACCTCGACACCTGCCACCCCTCCGCCTTCTCGCCCCGCCGCTGCAGCCGCCGTTTTTCCCCGGCGCGTCGACCAAGCTCCTCCGCCTCCTCCGGCCGCAGCCCCATGTGCTCCTCGTTGTCGCAGCGAGCTCGCCACCTCCGCCTTCCTCCCGAATCTCGCCTCACCGCGCGCCTCCCCCGTCTTGCATCCTCTGCATCCTGCCTCCCGGCAGCCCTGCCTCGTCTCGCCTCGCGCTGTGTTCACCCTAGGCGTCGCCTCTGCCGCTATCGCTGTCTGCAGGAGCCCTCTCATAGAGCTGATGGGAACGCGGTCACTGTGGCTGACACCGGGCTCGCCGCACATCGCTCTGGTCCCGCCACCCGCTGCTTGTCCCTACGGCCGCCGGGCTCGAGTTGACCTCTCGCGCGAGCTCTGATTCTCCGGCCGCCCTAGCTCCCATCCTTCGCCGCCGTCGTGCCCAGCCGCGGCAGGTCCTTCCTCGTCCGCCACCAACCGCCGCGACGTGCCCTTCCGTATCGCTAGCCCCGCCTAGCTCTACCCCTCACCGCCTCGCTGCAGGCCCCGCTATCCCCCTGTCGCCATCTATCTCATGCCTCCTGCCGCTTGAACGGTTGAACCCTCTATGTGGTGCATGACCAGCAGCACAGTGTGTCCCAGACCTGTCGAAGACGTGTTTTCCTCCATCAGCAAGATCGGCCATAGCAGGTGCCATATGACAAGTACAGTCGCGAGAAGTTGTGTCGCTCTCAAGATCTACCGATGCCAAGATCGTCTCTCGGTCGCCAAGACCTTCGGCCCAGGAAAACCGACGACCCGACCAAAATCCGAAGACCGAACCCTGGCGTGCCATGTTCTTCGACCCCGAGGACCGATCCATCGGATGCGACAAGACCTCCTTCTTGGAACCACCAAGTACTTCCTCTCGGATGCCAAGGCCCGAACCCGAAGACCGCCAAGATCTCCGCCAGATACGCCAAGTTCCTCATCCCGGACGCCATGACCGTCTACACGGATTCGAAGACCACGATACCCGATCCACTCAAGTTCGCCATCGACGACAAGATCGACCGCTTGGCACCCAAGTTCTCCATCGCGACACGACAAGTTCTCCATCTTGTATCCGAACCTCGTCGTCCCTGTCAAACCCTGAGACCGAACCCCCGAACTCCCGGAACCAAGATCTGCCGAACCCTCAATTTTTATATTATGACATATACCTATCGCATCATTAAATCATCATGCTTGCATACATGTCATCTGGTGGGTTGGGTTAAATAGTTGATTCACCTAAATTAAATATGGAGTCTACATGCGGGATACTTTTGTATTATTCCGGACTTCATTTAAATTTGTGTAACAAACCGATGCCATGTTTTGCCTTGTTAAGACAACATTTAAATTGCAGGGTATCTAAATAACTCGAACCTATTAACTAATTGTCGGGACCCCGGTTCCGCTTAATACTACCTAATTGCACCACATCTGCATCATATCATAATCATGCCGGATCTTTTGCCGTAGTATTAAATAGTGCATCCGGTGTTTGTTCTAGTGTTGGCTTCTTCGTGGATTAGGCCGATGAGTTGATGCGAGTATTGGCAAGTTCTCCGGATATGATCCTTCGGCAGTGTTTCCCAGGCGAGCATCTCTCCCCCTTCTACCTATTTTGCATTTATAGTCTTCATTTCCTCCTATTGATCTATTGCTATCCGTGTCGCGATGCTTTAGTTACCGTGGACCAGTTATATCCCGTGCAGCCTCTATATTGCCACGGACACCTCCCAATACCTGTTGTTTGGTAGATAGCTAGCCTTGCGAGTCGTAGTTGCTTGCTCAGGTGCGATCTCGTGTTGTCGAGTACCATAGTTGTTTGTATGCTGGCAGATGTTTATGGTGGAGATGATCATGTCTTTAATTACAACTATTAAATTGCTGAGAATAGATATAACTAATGCAGAGGCATCGGTCGGCAATAGATGTTATTTGGTTCTTCCACGCTCACTTGTGTCCCGTAGGACCCCGTGTACTTGATACCTGTTCCTTGACTATTCGCACTATCCACATCTGGGAGTCTATGAATCCCCCTTAGCTAGAGCTTGATTCATTTCTTATTTCTTGGGGCCACAAACTAGTTTGGGGTTTTATTTACTATCCTTTACTTATGCCATGCTTTACTGCTTTATTTACGATTGCGCGTGGAGCACCTATACTATTTTGGAACGTGGAATGTTTTCGCGGTATCGACAAGCCCAGTCACACTTTCGGGTTCCCAGTCGTTTACAGCCATTGTCACAAACCCTGGGTCCGTCTCGGAGCCGGCCAACTTTGTTGCGGGTAGCTTAGTGGGGTGGCCCCCTGAAATATTTTATGAATCATGTGATTGCTTTGTCGTGAAAGCTTCATTGGGTTTTGATTTGGTTTTTCCGAGGTTGATCGTGTGTGTGTTGCTATTTGTGCACCCCTGCAGGGTAAATCTTTCTAAAAGCCGTGTCCACGGTTATGGACGACTTGGAGCACAGTATCTCGATCATAGACAAGCATAACTAAAGTAGTGCTATGAATTTGACTTAATATGTGACTAGTAATCAGCTTTACCACAATGGAATGGATAATAAAAGTGCCAACAACTGGTGGATCTGTGGTGATCGTGTCATGTTATACCTGCCTAGTAAGTATCGCTACTCCAATGGAATGAAAAAAAAGTGCCAACAACTGCTGGCTTTGGGATGTCACATGCTAATTGTGTCTGACTAGTAAGTACTGCAACTACAAATGAATGGTTAACTAAAACTGCCCACTACTTATGCTATCAGGATGACCCATGCTATATATATCTGACTAGTAAGTGCTTCAACTATAATGGAATGAATAAAACTGCCAACTGTGTGAGTTCCTCGGTTTGACTTTCTCATTTGGTCTCGAGGGGGAATACCAGGATGAGTATGATTGGTGTTAGTATAAGGTTGGTCCCGAATAGGTCTCTCTTATCCCTCTCTAATAGCCGACAGTTGTATCGAGTCTCTATAGGTTGTTTATGCATGCTGCGTTGCCGCGTCAGTCCACCATACCTATGTAGGCGAGAGCCGCTGAATTATAGCCTTGCCGTGTACTAGCCTTAGTACTGACGCTCCTCTTTTTCCCTTCGCCCTTTGTCGGCACCCCTTTTGTTTAGCAGGTACGAGTTCGACATCGTTAGCAGGGTTACCCTTCCGGCTTGGCCTGGGCAGGGTTATGGACGCCATTGGTTCTTCTTCAGGGATCTTAGCCCCAGTTGCATCTTGTGTGTACTCGGACGTTGTATCATTTTCAAGGTGATTTGGATCTTTGTATTGTATATCTGTATTCTTGACTGATGGAGTCGTGTTGTATATATCTGTTCTGTGGGTTCCATCGTGGACTATTGTGTAATGGTATTACTTCATTTTCCACCCGCACCAAAGTGCATGGTAGGCGTCCTTGAATCGTTTCTATGCGGGTTTGGCGGGAAGCGCTAAAACTTGCATAGGGCTGATTCGAGGGTGTTACAGAGTGGTATCAAAGCCCACCAGTTACGATACCCCACAAGTCCAGCCTGTAGGATAACCTAGCTAGCGGCCGAAGTAGATTGTCAAAACTATTTTGGAAAAATCGGTTGGATAGATCTGATTAGGTCTCCTTTTACTCCTTAACCTCTGCTGTTCTCCTCTTACCTCTGCGTGTTTTGAATCTGCTCTTCTCTTTTCTTCGAGTCCAGGAATTCTCGTGGTTGGGTTTCCGTAGTACCTTCAGGGTTTCGCTTCCTTCTTTGGTAACGGTGCTTCTACATCCGGTCTTCATGCTATCCGAGGAATCCTTCATCTGTTGGACTTTTCTTTGTTCCTTCTTTGTGCATTCCGGTGTTTCCAATATGACCTCATAATCTACGCCAGACCCGATGAAGATCCTACATCACTCCTTTGCTCCGAACCTCGCTTGTCGAGATCTTCAGTCTGATTCTGAGAGTTGGTTGCATAATTCTGTTGTTCATGTACGGGATAATGATATGAGCGCGGGATGGAGTTGCGACCATACCACTACTCTTATCATTCACTGATGTACATTGAATCGGTGGATCTATGCAATTTACTCCTCCACTGAAGTTAGGGGTGGCCGTATCTTTTGATACCTCTATCTTCGTCTTTGTTTTCTCTGGAGTGTTCTCGACGAGCGTGAACAATGACTCGTTGTTGGTGGTGTCGACGATTCCAAGATGGAGTAAGCACCCTTGTTCGTGGTGTCGCGACGATCTACACGAAGCGAGAAGATTCAGATTGCCAGCCTTCTTTCGGTACCATGAGGCGGATCTCGAGGGCGAGATCCATTGTTAGTGGTGTCGAATTGTGGCGCCCCGCTAAAACCACTACTAGAAAATCGTGGTGTTTTTGTGCATCGCATCATCATGACCGCATGCTCATGTCATCATGCCACATTGCACTTGAGCATCGTCATCATCATGCATGGTTTTGTCTAAAACTATTTTCGAAAACCTATTTTGATTTCCTAAATAAGCCTTGTCTTTATTCAAATAAAAATCCCGGGCTTCTCCGGATTATTTTGTTTCGTCTACCAACGGATTTCAAAAGCCCCATTTTAAGCAAATAAAACATTTATATTATTTTAGGGGGCAGCCGAACCGGGCCGAACCGACCCAGCCGGCCACTCCCAATAAACAAAACCAGACCCACACCCCAAACCCTTCCTACCCTAAACCAGCCTAACCACCCCGCCCTCACACACACAGCCGCCACACCCCCACACGCACGCACCCAGCCAAAATTCCCCATCGCCACCTCACCCCGACCACTCCCAGGCTGCCACCTCACCTCGACCACTCCTAGGCCTCCACCTCACCCCGACCACTCCCAGGCCGCCACCTCACCTCCCTGGCCCCACCTGACCACCGATCGACCGCACCCCTCCTGGGCGCACTCCCTAACCCATCCTCCCGCCCGCTCCCGACAACCCCCGCCTTGTCTCGTTTTCTCGCTGCACCCCATCTGCCCCGGTCCCACCACCCAGGCTCCTCTCTCCCCCTCCCCTACCCCGCCATCGCCAGCTACCCCGCCGCCTTCCACGCCCCCTCCTCGCCGGCCTTCACCACCTCGACGCCCGCCGCCCCTCCGCCTTCTCGCCCCGCCGCTGCATCCGTCGTTTTTCCTCGGCGCGTCGGCCAAGCTCCTCCACCTCCTCTGGCCGCAGCCCCACGTGCTCCTCGCTGTCGCCGCAAGCTCGCCACCTTTGCCTTCCTCCCGAATCTCGCCTCATGGCGCGCCTCCCCCATCTCGCATCCTCTCCACCCCGCCTCCCGGCAGCCCTGCCTCGTCTCGCCTCGTGCCGTGTTCACCCTAGGCGTTGCCTCTGCCGCTATTGCCGTCTGCAGGAGCCCTCTCATAGAGCTGCTGCGAGCACTACCGCTGTGGCCGACACCGGGCTCGCCGCACATCGCTCCGGTCCCGCCACCCGCTGCTCATCCCTGCGGCCGCCGGGCTCGAGTTGGCCTCTCGCGCGAGCTCTGCTTCTCCGACCGCCCTGGCTCCTGTCCTTCGCCGCCATCGTGCCCAACCGCGGCAGGTCCTTCCTCGTCCGCCACCAACCACCGCGACGCGCCCTTCCGCATCGCTGGCTCCGCCTAGCTCCACCCCCTCACCGCCTCGCTGCGGGCCCTGCTATCCCCGTGTCGCCCTCTGTCTCATGCCTCCTGCCGCTTGAATGGTTGAACCCTCTGTGTGGTGCATGACCAGCAGCACAGTGTGTCCTAGACCTGCCGAAGACGTGTTTTCCTCCATCGGCAAGATCGGCCATAGCAGGTGCCATATGACAAGTACGGTCGCGAGAAGTTGTGTCGCTCTCAAGATCTACCGACACCAAGATCGTCTCTCGGACGCCAAGACCTTCGGCCCGAGAAAACCGACGACCCGACCAAGATCCGAAGACCGAACCCTGGCGCGCCAAGTTCTTCGACCCCGAGGACCGATCCATCGGATGCGACAAGACATCCTTCTTGGAACAACCAAGTACTTCCTCTCGGACGCCAAGGCCCGAACCCGAAGACGGCCAAGATCACCGTTAGATACGCCAAGTTCCTCATCCCGGACGCCATGACCGTCTACACGGATTCGAAGACCCCGGTACCCGATCCACTCAAGTTCGCCATCGACGACAAGATCGACCGCTTGGCACCCAAGTTCTCTGTCCTGACATGACAAGTTCTCAATCTTGTATCCGAACCTTGCCGTCCCCATTGAACCCTGAGACCGAACCCCCGAACTCCCGGAACCAAGATCTGCCAAACCCAGATGTGTGACCCTAAGCCTCTATTTTTATATTATGACATATACCTGTCGCATCACTAAATCATCATGCTTGCATACATGTCATCTGGTGGGTTGGGTTAAATAGTCGATTCACCTAAAATAAATATGGAGTCTACATGCGGGCTACTTTTGTCTTATTCCGGACTCCATTTAAATTTGTGTAGCGAACCGATGCCATGTTTTGCCTTGTTAAGACAACATTTAAATTGCAGGGTATCTAAATAACTCGAACCTATTAATTAATTGACGGGACCCCGGTTTTGCTTAATACTGCCTAATTGCACCACATCTGCATCATATCATAATCATGCCGGATCTTTTGCCGTAGTATTAAATAGTGCATCCGGTGTTTGTTCTAGTGTTGGCTTCTTCGCGGATTAGGCTGATGAGTTGATGCGAGTATCGACAAGTTCTCCGGATATGATCCTTTGGCAGTGTTTCCCAAGCGAGCATCTCTCCCCCTTCTACCTATTTCCTCCTATTGATCTATTGCTATCCGTGTCAAGATGCTTTAGTTACCGTGGACCATTTATATCCCGTGCAACCTCTATATTGCCATGGACACGTCCCAATACCTGTTGTTTGGTAGATAGCTAGCCTTGTGAGTCATAGTTGCTTACTTAGTTGCGATCTCGTGTTGTCGAGTACCATAGTTGTTTGTATGCTGGCAGATGTTTATGGTGGAGATGATCATGTCTTTAATTACAACTATTAAATTGTTGAGAATAGATATAACTAATGCAGAGGCATCGGTGGGCAATATATGTTATTTGGTTCTTCCACGCTCACTGTGTCCCGTAGGACCCCTGAAGCTTGCATAGGGCTGATTCGAGGGTGTTACACGGGGTCCTGCTACTTGGTTGGAGGCGCGAGGCCAGGCGAGGTCAAGGCGGGAGGGCGTCTGAGCCAGCGGTGGTGCTCTGCTTGGAGGGGAGACGGGGTGAGGTCGACCCGGGCCGGAACGGAGAGGCTCCATCGGTGGGCGACGGGTCGGTCGACGAGGAGGTAGAGGACCACGCGGCGGCGGGGTCGACGAGGACGTCGGCGTGGCCGGGCTCCATGACATGGAGGCGGAGGTCGGGGTAGGGGCTTGAGGGAGCATCAGGCTCGCGCGGCGGCGGCCGTGGGGATCGGGCGGGGTCTCGTGCTAGGGAAAAGAGGAAGGCAGGCTCGGGGGCAAGGATAGGGGAACCAACGGCGATGGAGGAGGGGAATCGCGTCAGGGTGGGTGGGGCAGGGCGCTTGCGATAGGATCGAGGGGATATGGTGGGGTCGGGGTGCAAGCGGTAGGTGGCGCTACACGCGCGTGTACGCGTTGGGATTTGGGGTGGCTGTGAGCGGGCTTGGTCGCTGGGCAGGTGGGGAGCGGGTGCCACGTCGGTAGGAATATGGCCAGGATGGTGGGGCCGGGTGGACAGTGAGGAGAGACGTGCCAGGGGTTGCGGGATATGTCGCACGCGAGCGGGGCTGCTGCCGCGGGGTGGGGCTGGCGGCGGGGACTGGGTAGGTAGGTGGGATGTGGCGACAGGTTGGACTAGGGTTAGGGTTAGCTCGGTTTTGGGTTGGGCCGGGGTAGTAGCTAGCTAGTTGGGCCACTGGCCTGGCTGGCTCCTCCGGTAACAAAAATAGTCTTTATTTTGTTTGTTCATTTATTTTTATACAAAAGACTTTTACAAATAGTTTTTAGACAAACAAAATATCTAGGAATACCTAGGGTTTATATTTTGAAATAAGAAGGGGGATAATGTAGAAAACAAAATAAGACTTTTGGAAAATAGTTTCAGGCAAACCATGCATGATGACATGACGATGCTCAAATGCAATGTGGGATGATGATGCACAAAATGAAAACAACACGCGATTTTCTAGTAGTGGTTTTACCAGGGTGCTACATGCGACGCCTTCGTCAGGCACTTCGAGGTCTCCTACACCTGCGCCACCACCATCGAGGACCTAGAGCGCTGCATCTAGGGATAGCGCGAGTCGACCCGCCACTGGATCCAGAGGTGGCAGGAGCTATGGATCAATGCTTCCGACATTCACCCGGACACAGTGATCCATTACTTCAAGAACATGTTCCCGTACGAGCCCCTGGTCGCCAAGATCAAGAGGGTCTACCGGACGCTCGATAACATCCCTGACCTCCTCGAGATCTCCAAACGCTATGCAGAGGAGGACCCCAACCAAGACTCCAACGACGAGTCGGGGGGAAGAAGACGCGCTATCCGCAACGATAATGGGCGACTACACGACATGCGCTACAACAACACTCGCCTCACCGGAAAGCGCCATGGTGACGGGCGAGTCGGCTTCGTCGCCAACGCCGGCTATGGGCAACGCGACCCGAAAAACTTCTGCCGTGAGAGGAAACTACTACGACAACAGAAATTATCGCGTCAACAACATGGCCAGGCCGAAATTCGACCCTGCCACCCTCATCAACCATCCCTATGTATACCACAGCAGGGAGGGGAAGCCTGCCACTCACACCACCACATACTGCCATTCTCTGAAGGAGATTGAGAAGGCAAGGCGAGCAAGAGAGGACCCCAACAACAACTCGCCAAGGGACAATGGCAACACCGGCGGATTTAGCAACATCGTCAGCTCGCTGCACACCTTCACTAGGCTAGGCACCAAACACGAGAAGAAGGTGCTCGCCCGTGCAATCGCCATCAATGCAGTGACCTAGGTCGACATTCCCCGCTTCCTCAACTGGTCCGAGCAAAGCATCACCTAGAGTCACCAAGACCACGTTCCCAGGATCGAATATCCGGGGTGAGTCGCCCTGGTGGTCTGGCCCAAATTGGCCGACTACTAGCTACCAAAGATGCTGATGGAAGACGGAAGCTCCATCAACATAATGTACTTGGACACGTTCAAGAGGCTACACCTCCCGGAGTCGATGATCGAGTCGACCCTCAACACCTTCCATAGCATCGTCCCCGGTCAGAAGGTGTACCCAATCGGCAAGGTGATGCTACCAATCACCTTCGGCACACCAGCAAACTTCCGCACCGAGCGGATCGTCTTCGAGCTAGTGAACTTCTGCAGCCCCTACAACTGTATCCTGGGGCGCCAGGCGTTCGCCAAATTCATGGAAACCCCACAGTACTCCTACAACATGATGAAGCTCCCTGGGCCAAGCGGCATCACCACTATCCACGGCGACCCCGACATGGTTGTGGAGTCCGAGGACAAAGGCGTCGAGCTCACCGACACTGTCATTGTCATGGTGGTGGCACGACAGATGCCATGGATAGGCTAAAGATGGGGCCAAAGTACGCTAGAGGAATCCATTGAGGGATAGTGTGGTGATTCCACACACAAGTGTTTGTATTTCTTCTCTATCAATGGTGGTTTACAAGTGCTCCTCGAGCTGTTCGTGATAAGGAGACTAGGTCTCTTACCCCCCATAACTATGCTCTAGAGTTCTACCTTAGATAGAGAAAATGATCGACCCCCCTCTATGGAGGCCCTAGTGCTCCTTATATAGGCAAGCCCAGGGTTCAAAGTTTAGGGCATAAGTGTAGGAATATTCCCCGAATATGCCCTTTGGTTAATGCTAGATGCTTCTTTATTCACTTTAAACGACTCGTCCAGGCTTTGAACGTAACCCTCTGCATGCCCCTTGTCTTTTGGCATCACCAAACACGGTTTACGTCAGCCGGCTTTGCCTGCGTCGCCTTTGTTGGCCACGCCCCATTGGTCCTATCCTCCGCTCGCTTCGCTCACGCTATAGCGGGCAAAGGCCACCTTTTGACCAACTGGAGATTCCTTTCTTCTCTTAGAATCCAACCGGTATCCCAGCTAGCGCCTAGCTAACTCGGCTACGAGGGTACCTACACACATGATAGATTAAGTATGGCCGACATATAATTTATGCCGGCCGGGTAAGTGTCAGGTGAATACTCTCTGGGACGGGTTACTCCGTAAGTCGGCCTGCCATGAGGAGACCCGACCAGCACTTGCTTTGAGCGTGCCGTACCTCGGCCTCTATACCCCGGCATGACCCTACCCGAGGGTATCCCCCCAACATTAATCCCCGAAGCTGGTTCAGTCTTAGCAACTTCAGCTGTTAAGGCCACAGTAGGTTCCCCTTATCCGAATCTGCATCTCTTTAGCCGAGTTACACTGTAACTCGGACTCTTTGCTTTGATGTTCCCTTGGCTTGATCCGAGTTACTTCTCGTTGGTCGGTTTTTCTCCACGTATCCGGGTTGTCTTTCCTTCTCTCATACGCTTCCCCATGTCCTACGTGGAGGGTAATCATCACTTTGGCTCATTTTAAGGGTCGTGCCAGTTTACTATGCCGGTTACTATTGTAATTGTCAGGAATAACTGCCCCGCACGTCCTGTCGTGGCAGCCCCTCGTTAACTGTATCATAACGTCATGTTGCGGGATCTGCTGCTCCTTGTAACCCTTGTTGTGGAACGAGCCTGATTGGCTGATTTGAGGGGTACACAGCCACACCGTGCAGTTGGGCCACAGCCATCGATCCCACTTCACGCCCGTGATGCACGGTTAAATAGGGGGCAGGGGCGGTTCTTGGGGAAGTTCCCTCATTTTGCACGCACCCTGCCCCTTACTCCCTTCTTCTCCATAGCGCCGCCACCGCTGCCACCGCTTATGCTAAAGCGTTGCACCGCCGCTGCTATAGCCAGCCGCTCTTCGCGACCACGTCGCCACCTCTGCTTGAGGTGTTCACCACGGGGCCCTGCACCTCCAAGTTTCCCACGACCGGCTACCTCTTCTCCGATTACATCCTCGAGGATCTTCATTTAGGTATGACAGAGGAGGAGGCCGCCATTGTCGCTGAGGAGGAGGAGGATGAAGCTCACGAGCACGGCGGTTGGTCAGGCGCCTTGGTCTGCTAGGACGATCTGGACTGTCTCTACATGACCCATCGCATTCCTGCGGGCGTCGCCTACCGTCTCGCCGCCCAGGAAATCTCAACTTCACCAAATCCAGGAGAGTACGTCATTTTCCTCTCCCATTTTCAGCGTGGCTTCGACTTGCCCATTTCTGTTTTCTCCATAATTTCATCTCCACCTACCAGTTACAGCCTCATCACCTTCCTACCAACACAATCACCTCTCTTTCCTCTTTTGCCTCCTGCATAGAGGGGTACCTTGGCCTCTAGGCCACCAAAGAACTATGGATCAAGTTTTTTGATCTGCGCAAGAATGTTATACCGGATCCTCATCTTCTGCCAGCCGACAAACACCTTACCTAGTGCGGTGGAGCCTCCATTTCTCCCCATAAGAACTCCGCTTTCCCCCGGGTTACCAGCCTTGAATCCTGCAAAGGATGGGCCCAGACCTTCTTCTACGTCCGGAATACCTCGGACGTAGACCTGATCTGGCTCCTCCCCTTCAAGATTGGTGTCCGGGACACCTCTCTATGGGAGAGTATCCCTAAACATCCCACAACCTTGGTGAACCAGGTTGATCGCCGGATCAAGGAGCTTGTCGAGCATAGGCTACGCAACGAGGATATTATGATTACATTTGTCCGCAGCCGGGTCTCTCCCCTTCAGAAGCACGCCGACAAGATCTTCCATTTGAATGGCCCCTTGACCCCCACCGGACCTCCTCCTTCGAGCTTAGCAATTCTGAGGTGTTTCGCCGGGTCAAAGCCATCTTCAAGGTGGAGAAGGAGTTCTCCCAGTCTTGGAAATGGGGGCTTGCACCCTTTACCTGGGCCAAACTGCCTCCTAAGGTAAACTCTTCTCTTGATATCTTTTCCGGGTCTTGCGATATGTAGGATAGTTTCCTAAGTTAACCATTTAGTATTTTTGCTCTCAGCTGTTTCTCCAGCAGTCAGTTGAGGATGGCAAAGATCTGGCCCTCAAATGGGTGGTGGACCACACAGAGCCAGATGAGGAGGAGCCTGAATCGGAGAGGTTTCTGCCCGCTCCAGACACCAACAAGCGCACCTCTGGTAAGGCCTCTTCTCTAAGGGATTGGCCTAATGACGATGACTCGGATGTTGAGGTTATGGTGGTTAATGACCCACAAGTATAGGGGGTGTATCACAGTATTTTCGAGGGTAGTGAAACCCAATTTATTGATTCGACACAAGGGGAGCCAAAGAATATTTATAAGCCTTAACAACTAAGTTGTCAATTCAGCTGCACCTAGAAACAATCTTGCTCACAACAGTTTATCAATAGCAGCAGTTTTGTAGTAGGAATAGTAAAGTAACAGAAGTAGTAAAGCAAAGACAGTAGTAACAAAAATAGTAAACAGTGGGATTCGAGTGCGGTAGGCATAGGGATGGATGGACGGCCGTTGCATGGACAAGATAATCCACATAGCAATCAGAACATAGGGCAATTGCAGATAAATAAGATAAAGCATCCAAGTACTACACAATCCTAGGCATGTGTTCCATATATAGTCATACGTGCTTGCAATGAGAACTTGCACAACATCTTTTGTCCTGCCAGCCCGTTTGCAGCGGGGCCTCTAGGGAACTACTGGCAATTAAGGTGCTCCTTTTAATAGAGCACCGTGGCAAAGCATTAACACTCCTTGAACACATGTGATCCTCACATCAAAGCCTTTCCCTTCCGGTTATCCCGATTTCTATCACTTCGGGGCCATAGGTTCCGGACAACGACGTGTGTATACAACTTGCAGATAAGACCCAAAACAATACTATCATAATGAATCAATAACATGTTCAGATCTGAAATCATGGCACTCGGGCCCTAGTGACAAGCATTAAGCACAACAAGTCGCAACAAAGTCATAAAGCACTAATAAAAGATACTAGGCACCATGACCTAACAATCTGATGCCATTACATGAACGATCTCATCCAATCCCTACCATCCCCATAGCCTACAGCGGGGGATTACTCACTCATAGATGGGGGAAACATGGATGGTCGATGAAGATGATGGTGGAGATCCATGGAGAATGCTCCGGGGGCACTTCCCCGTCCCGGCAAGGTGCCGGAATAGAGACTTTTTGTCCCCCGAATCTCCCTTCATGGCGGTGCGGAAGTTTCGTGGAAAACGCCACCCAAGTTTTTAGGTCAGAAGGCTTCTTATAGGCGAAGAGGGAGACCGAGGGGGTGCCTGGGGCCACCACACCATGCCCTGGCGCGGCCAGGCCTAGCCCGCGCCTGGGGTGTGTGGCCAGCCCCTGGCCCTCCTCCGTATCGTATTCTGGATCCTGGAGTCTTCTGGAAAAATAGGCACTTTGGCTTTTGTCCCGTCCAATTCCGAGAATATTCATTTTCTGACTTTCCTGGAACCAAAAAGAGCAGAAAACAGGCAGCTGGCACTGTGGCTCTTGTTAATAGGTTAGTCCAAGAAATCATATGAAAAGTACTCCAAAGTGTGGACAAAACACAAGAAAGTGGATAAAACCAAGCATGGAGCATCAAAAATTATAGATACATTTGCAATGTATCTGTGGTACTTGATTCAATGTCTATCTCTTACGCGTTCCCGGTTATGTCCGAATCTTCAGCTAACCAGGCCGGTCAGGTCCTCGAGGTTCCTCCTCTCGCCACGGATGATCTGGCTCCTGCACCCTCGCAGAAGCGCGTCGCAACCTCGGCCGCAACTTCGGAGGTTCCTCCGCCCAGGAAAAGGCAGAAGAAATCTAGGGTCAAGGCTCAGCGGAAGCCCGCTGCTAAGAGCATAGTCCGGAGAATGCCCAAGCCTCGGTAGCCTCCAACCTCGGATGAGTAAGTCCTTTTTCTTTTTCTATTCGCTTCCAGGTCTTGCTCCTTATGGTTTTGCCTTTTTCCTGCCCTTCTTTCTCTATTTGACTTGTTATTTTTGCATCTGCAGCGCTCCTAGGGTTATTCCCCGGAGCGGCTTCGGCATTTCGTCTCCAATCCAGAGCAGCCCATCCCCCTCCCCCCGCGACGACGATGTTCGTCCGCTGAGTCCTATTCATGAGGAATCCGCGGCTGCGCCGGCTCAGAGCCCACCTCACCATGAGGAGGGAAACGTCGACGCGGAGGTTAGTGGAGCATCCGAGGACATGGCGATGCTGGATCTCCCTAGATCTTCCGCTCCACAAGAACCATCAACCTCTGAGGCGCCAGATTCATCGGTGCCGCCCTAGACAATATCTCCTTCAGCTCCTGTCTCTCCAGTTCCAGCACTCTCTGTACCAACAACACCAGCAGTACCAGCAGCACCAGTAGCACCAACACCAACAGCAACAATAGCGCCCGCAGCAGCAAGAACAACCACAGCCAAGCCAGCAGCAGTCACAGCTACAGCTAAGCCAGCCGCCAAGAAGAAAGCTCAGGCCGCATCCTCCGGATCTACCATGTCTATTAAGGACATTTTTCAGCCAGTCTCCCAAGCTCAGTCCGGTGCAGTAGCCTCTGCTCTTCTTCAGCGGCCAACCTCATCTGAGAAGAGCAAGAAAATCGCCAAGCCAGCCACGGATTCCCCTTCTCGCCCGCCTGCAGCCGGATCTGAGAGAAGTAAGCAATTGGCTTTGCATACCAGTCCTGCTGCTGCTCAATCCGCGATGGAGGAGGCCCATTCTGAGGGCTTGGTGACAAGCCACTCTGTTAGCGGTGAAAGCTATAGCCCGGTGCTTATTGAATATGTCCATAACTAGAATAACGCCGAGTTTATTGACCCGCAACATGACTTGCTATAGTGGTTTGTTCCGGCGGAGTTTAGCGCTCAGATGAACTCCGCTACCAAGGCCATCTCCCTTGCTAGCCGGATGATGGAGGTAACCCTTTTTTTCTGCTAAGCCTTTTATATATGCAATAGATATACCCACTAGTCCTCGAGCCTCCGAGGGAGTAATTTATAACTCGATCGGATGCTCTTAGAGAATTTAGTGTAAGTCCTTAGAGTTTCAAATAGCCACACACCTAGAGCCGGGTTAAGTTCCACTTGGCCTGGATCTTGTATACTTCGAACATCCACATACCTAGAGCCGGGTTAAGTTCCACTTGGCCCGGATCTTGTAGACTTTGAATATCCACACACCTAGGGCCGAGTTAAGTTCCACTTGGCCCGGATCTTGTATACTTCGAATATCCACAAACCTAGAGCCAGGTTAAGTTCCACTTGACTCTGATCTTGTATACTTTGAATATCCACACACCTAGAGCCGGGTTAAGTTCCACTTGGCCCGGATCTTTTAGACTTCGAATATCCACACACCTAGAGCCGGGTTAAGTTCCACTTGGCCCAAATCTTGTAGACTTTGAGTATCCACACACCTAGAGCCGGGTTAAGTTCCACTTGGCCCGAATCTTTGTAGACTTCGAATATCACTTTCTTCCATTATCTGAACTAACATCTAATTGTTTCAGATCACCACCAACTGTTGAACTACTGAGTTCTAGCGCCTACTGGACTCATACAAGGATCTCCGTGCCCGATATGGCAAATTGTTGGTTGATCACTAGAAGAAGGGTAATTTCCTTCGCTTAAGCACTTTTCATTTTCGCTCTCTCTAGTCACCTGTTATCCATATTAACTTGTTATCTGAATCATGCATCCGTGGCTGAGGTAGAAAATGTCATCATGCGCAAGAATTTTGGCTGATATCCAAGGTAACTTGTCTTGTTTACTTATGCATTATATGCTCATTCCTTGGCTGGGTGAATATTTATACCTCGGCTCCGCCGGGCAACTCACTACTGCAGTTGTGCTCGAAGATAGCATGCCCATCCCTGACATGATGACTAATTTTCTCGAACAAGCAGGGAAGCATCAGACCTAGCTAAAGAAAAAGGACGACGAAATTTCTTAGCTCCGCCTTAAGGACTCGAAGATTACTCGGTTGAACCCTGAAATTCAAAAGCTTAAGGACTTGCACAAATCCGAGCTGGACAAGGCTGACCAAGATTTCTCCGAGGAGAAAGAGCAGTTAAAGACCCAGATGTGAAAGGATAAGGAGTTTTTGTAGGAAGCCAATGTAAAACTTACGTCGGTGACCTCCGAATATGAGAAGTTCCAGGCCATCCAAGCAGATGTGTATGCCGGGCTCACTCGGATCCTCTTCCAAATTTCACGTGAGTTCCCTTCCTCATTTCGGTTCTTGTCATTCTGGATTAAGTGTTCTTGCTCATTGTCATCCTTTGTTTTGTTCATAGGCAAGTTCCCAGAGAGTGACTCCCTTGTTGTTGCTGCTGTAACCAGATCTCGCGTTTAGCGAGGTAAACCAGCCGACCCTACCGTCGAGCCAGTTCCATATGACATGGATGATCTGTTGGTGAGCCTTGCTACCCGCATGGAGCTGGTGAAGAACTGTGGAGCTGAAATTATGCCAGCGTTGATGCGGATGTTCAACTCTCTCTGGCCCACTGAGCCCACTCCTAAGGGAAGCGCGTCTACTTTGATTCGGTTTTTGACTTACGAGTCCGAGGTTCAAAAAATTGACGCAACAATACTTGAAACTTTGAGATTAGCTCAAAATAATCCAACGCAAGATAAGAAAGGTAAAAAGAAGGTTATTGCAAATAGCAACTGTCGGCTCGATTACATTCTTTTCCTTAGTCGTTTCTCATGTGCTTTGCAATTCCAAACTTGTTCTCTTGGTTGGACAGCAGCAAAGTCGAAGAGTTGGGTTTTTGGTGCTCACACATTACTAATCTGGCTAAGATCCAAGTAATTTAAGCCAGCCGACATACATTAAAAGTAAATACGGAAAAGACAATTATTAAGGCAGTCCCTGGGTTTCAGCCCGGGGTGCTGGAGTTTCATTGATGTGCTCATTGTTGACATACATACCGACATATGAGTAACTTGTAGGGGTTCCGCGTATGAAAACAATAATTTTTACCCTACGCCCCTGAACCCCTGATGTTGCCATGACCTATCTATTAGTAATGGGAGGGGCTTTTCGCGAACTTACCCTTGAAGACCGAAAAGCGTTGTCAATGCTTAGGAGAGCGTGGTTGATGTAGACGAGCTGAAGCCGACCTCAAGTCGTGATGAAGTCCTTGCGCTCCTGCGGCTCCAATGACTTGAGTGCCTCAAGTGTGACACCTCGCAGGGAGTTACACACGTCCAGTGCCTGACGATGACTCCCACTTCCTTGATCCAGCAGTAGTTGTGAAACTAGAGCTCCTGGATCCGAATCCCGCAGCGCGACGGTGCTCCGCCGTGAAGATGTCTCTCGTTCGTGCAGTCCGAACTTGGGACCATAGTCATGAGAGAGAGAGAATATCAATTGGATGTCTCCCCAAAAGTGAGGAAACCTTTATTGAACATTGTGTGTATTTATCTGGCCAAATACCCCCACTATATATAAGGGGAGGGGAGGTACTACCTCCCTCAAAGTCTCGGGGTGGGACTAAAGGAGAGGAGAGGGGGAGGGGTGGCACCTCCGGCCACCCCCATGGGCCCCGCGCAGGGAAGGCTGACCCACTAGGGCGCCGACCACCCCCTTTGGCCCTTCTCCCTCTTGCCTTTCCCTAATGGGCCCTCTTTCCTCCGGAATTGGCCCATTAATCCTTTTGGCCTTTAAATTGATTTTTTCTTTTATTAAATAATTATGAATAAATGGTTAAATCAATATTTAACATTCATTCACATATATTCAATCTCCGTGGTTATGGAACACCTTCCACCTCCAGTCCGGACATCCTCCGGACTTATCAAAACCCTTCCGGTTTTCTCTCTACTTTTTTTGACGATTATTCCAATCCTATAAACACTCTCTAATCATCATCAAACCCTTAAGAGTGATACCCTACGGTTTGGGAACACTCTATACATGGTCGGGACACTCCCGGACCAACGATCAATAGAGGGACCTGGATGGCCATGTGACCCCTGTGCGTTCCACGAAGATCTTTCGTTGTTTGAACCAGGACAGTCATATCTTATTCCCTTTGTCTCTCGATACTTGCATTACCTGAGATCTTATCAATGACATCACCATGTCATGTTCAATCTCATTACCGAACAATGCTACTTGATTCGTTCTGACAAGTGATATCCCTATGATAAAATCACACACTGCGCAACTATTGGATATAACTTCTCTTGAGTGGGCCCTTAAGTATCTTTCCGTCATGTGGATGGAAAAATCCCTCTATTAACATATATTGCCTCTACGGTTCCTCCGAGTACCTAAACACACCTTTATAATCACTGCATTACCAAGTGATGTTTGATGCTATCTAAGCACTCTCGGGAGACAGTGATTGATATAGCCTCATGGTCTAAGGAATAGTCTACGAGGATCCATTTCTAATCATCCTAACTTGAACTTCGTGACATGATTGGGTCACGATGTTTAGGTTGGGTATTGGTTCATCATCTCATTCTCAGAATGATCTAACTCCATTTCCAACTGGCATAAATGCCACATGATGAGGAAACTTGATCATCTGTTGACCAATGAACCAGTGACTAGAGTTTCACTGGGAACCCCTGGTTGTTTATATATCACACGTGTATTGATGTTTCCACTCAATACAGTTATAGCATGATATAAAACTTAATCATAAACTTTATGAAATATGATAATAGTCCTTATTACTATTTGTCTCTAGGGCATATTTCCAACATAACTCGGATACATTCACCTCTTTGCTAGGTGTAAAATGGACGAAGCAGAGCTACATTCCATGGCCACTTAGTTTCCTCGCAGGACCTATCCGCCTTGTTCTTTTCCTGTGGCTGCGCATCAATAAGATAGTAGGAATCATTGTGCAAAGCTTTGCTTACAATGAAAGGTCCTTATCATGGAGGGGATAACTTATGCATGCCAGCAGTGCGTTGCACCAGCCGAAGTACGAGATCACCTTCCCGGAAAAATCGGGGGTTTACTTTCTGGCTATGGTAGCGTCGGATATTTTTTTCTGATATATGGCGGATCTATACAAGGCCAGTTCTCTCGCTTCTTCCAGTAGATCGACATCATTTTGTCGGCCCTAACGCACTTCGGCTTCTGTGTATTGGGTGCTCTTAGCAAATCATGCTCTATGTCGGCTGGTAATACAGCTTCTTGCCCATATACCATATAGAACGGCGTATAGCTTGTTGATTGATTCGGAGTTGTTCTCAAACTCCACTGTACTGCTGGTAGTTCTTCTATACATTACCCCGTTGATCTTTGCAGCGGCTCAATGAGGCGGGGTTTTATCCCGGACAAGACTAGTCCATTGGATCTTTCCACTTGCCAATTCGATGTAGGGTGGGCTACTGAGGCAATGTCTAGCCGGATCTTCTTTTCTCGGCAGAACCTTGCAAATGATCCTTCAGCAAAATTCGTGCCATTATCAGTTATGATACTATGGGGATAACCATATCTCAAGATTATATCCTTGAGGAACGTTACAGGTGTTGCCCCATCACATTTCCTGATTGACTTTACTTCAATCCATTTGGTGAACTTGTCCACCATACCCAAGATATGAGTCATTCCTCCCTTTGCCGGCTTAAATGGTTCTACCATGTCTAGGCACCATACAACAAATGGCCAAGTAATGGGCATAGTCTTGAGTTCCGACATTGGCACATGGGTCTTGGTGGCATACCTCTGACAACCATTGCATTTCTCCACAAGATCTTTTGCTTGCTCCAAGGCACTTGGCCAATAAAATCCATGTTGGAATGCTTTTGCCACTAATGCTCTTGAAGATGCATGATGACCACATTCTCCTTGATGGATATCTCGAATTATTTCAAGCCCTTCTTCCGGGTCTACGCATCATTGCAAGACACTAGTAACACTTCTTTTATATAGCTCGGTGTTGATTATAGTATATGCCTTGGCCCTTCTTTGAATTTGTCTTGAGTGTATCTCATTATCCGGCAAAATTCCTTCTTTTAGGAAATCAAATATTGGCTTATCCCAAGCGGGTATGGGCCAGATGGGAAAATGTTCTTCATCAATTTCCATTGCACCCACTCTTGCCAGGTCCGGCTGAACAGTCCCCAGGTTCGCTGAAGCAGTCCCTGGGTTTGGTGAAGCAGTCGCCGGGTTTGCTGAGGTGCTTCCCTAGTCTATCTCCATAGGAGTAGCTTCTAATCCGGAGAGGGCTGGGATATAGATTGACTCGGATTCTGGTGATGGTGTAATTGATGGTTTTCTCAGGTGCTCCAAAGCAACATTTGGCGGGATTGGTTGCCGGGATGACCCCAACTTGGACAGTACGTCGGCTGCCTCGTTTTCAATCCGGGGTACGTGATGAAATTCACATCCCTTGAAAAACCCACTTATTTTTTGAACATGGAATCTGTAAGGGCCATGTTGGCATCCAAGGCATCCCAATTGCCAGACACTTGCTGTACCACCAAATTCGAGTCTCCAAAGCATTGTATTCGACGCATTCCTACTTCCTTCACCACTTTAAGCCCATGCACAAGTGCTTCGTATTCTGCGACATTGTTTGACGCGCTGAAGTGAATCTAGAGGACATATTTTAACTGGTCTTTCTTGGACGAGGTAAGCACTACCCTGGCGCCCAGCCCTTCTTTCAGATTTGATCCGTCAAAGTGCATCCGTCAGTAATTTGAGCCCGGTAGCGGTGGTTCGTATTGCATCTCGGCCCAATCCACAAAGAAACCTGCCATAGCTTGTGACTTGATCGCATCTCTTCTGTTGAACTATGGCGCTTTTTTGGCCAGCTCAATTGCCACTTTGCTATCCGGCTGCTAGCATCCTTGTTGCTCATAATCTCTGATATGGGCGCCTTGCATATTACCTTGATGGGATGTTCCTCAAAGTAATGTTTGAGCTTCTTGGCCTCCATGTATACACCGTATGCCATTTTTTGGTAGTGTGGGTAATTCTGTTTTGAGGCCGATAATACCTCTCTCAGCTAGTAGACCGTTCTCAGCACCGATTTTATTTCCTCATCACTGCACTTACAACTCGGTTGGTTGCGGCTATATAGAGCAATGTCGGCTCCTTAAGTAGTGGGTGGCTAATATTGGCGCAGAGGACAACATCTTTTTTAATTCTCGAAACATGCTATCTGCTTGTGTTGTCCATGTGAATTTGTCTGCCTTTTTCATTAAATGGTAGAGGTCTAATGCCTTCTCTCTCAGCCGACTTATGAACTGACTTAACAATGCCAGACAACCAGTGAACTTCTGCACATCGTTAAGGGACTTTGGCAGTTCCATTCTCTAAATAGCCCGGATTTTTGTCAGGTTAGCTTCAATACCTCGGTTGGACATGAGAAAACCGAGTAATTTTCTAGACGGTACACCAAAGGTACATTTTTCCGGGTTAAGCTTCATTCGGAACCGTCTTAGGTTCGCGAATGTCTGCCAGATATCATCAAGGAGCGTATTGCTTTCCTTAGTCTTTATCACAACATCATCCACATAGACTTGCATGTTTCGACCTATTTGGTCATGCAAGCATTTTTCCCTGCATCGTTTATACGTTACTGATGCATTACATAATCAAAACGGCATAGTGTGATAACAATAAGCCCTGTAAGGGGTGATAAATGCAGTCTTTATTTGATCATCCAGATTCAGAGCTATCTGGTGGAAACTAGAATATGCGTCTATGAATGACAATAGTTCACATCCGGTAGTTGAGTCTACGACTTGGTCTATCCTAGGAAATGGGAATGGATCTTTGGGACACGCCTTATTCAGGTTCGTGTAATCAAAGCACATACGCCATACCACAGCCATGTTAGGGTCATCCTTTTTCTTTCCCACGAGCACCGAATTAGAGACCCAATCCGGGTAAAGTACTTCCATGATAAATCCGGCTGCAAGGAGCCTATATATCTCATCTCTAATGAATTTTCTCCTATCTTCTGCGAAGCAACTGAGAGGTTGCTTCACCGGCTTAGCCCTGGGTCTCACATTCAAAGAGTGCTCGGCCAACTCCCTCGTCACACCTCGCAGATCCTGTGTGGACCAAGCAAAGATATCCTGATTCTCATGGAGGAATTTGACGAGCTCGCTTTCCTATTTGTCACCTAACCCGGCACCAATGGTCACGATGCACTCTAAGAATTAATCATCAATTGACACTTTCTTAGTGTCCTTGGTTGCTTGAAATTGACACACTTCCATGCGGGTTGGTCAGAGCCGACATATGTTTATGCGTGGATTGAGCCAATGCCACCACTTCCTGAATTTTCCTCTTCTCATGTGCTATCATGAGTGACTCGGCCAGATTAGACCCGGCAGAAGCACACTCAATCGGACGCCTAAATTCTCCTGATACCGTAATCACCCCTCTTGGTCCTGGAAGTTTCATCTTTAGGTAACTGATGTGAGTACTTGCCATGAACTTGTTCAGGGCAGGCCTACCAAGTAACGCGTGATAAGCACTCTCCAAGTTTACCACCTCAATCTCCAGGTTCTCAGTTCGACAGTTATCCCTTGTACCAAATAGCACATCAATCCGGACCTTTCTAATGGGTTCACAAGAGATACCTGGCACAATCCCGTGGAAAGTGGTTATTGTCGCTTGGAGCATGTTCTCCCTAATTCCTAGCTTGTGCATGGTATCCCTGTACATGATGTTAATGCTACTGACATTGTCTATCAGCACTTTGGAAAACCTCATGTTGATATTCGGGCCGATGAACGTCGGATCCAACACCAACGCATACATTCCAGGACTCGGCATGAGATTCGGATAGTCCTTGATACTCCACGTTATCTCCAGATCCGACCAAGGCATGTACCTCGTCACTGCAGGCATTACTGCATTCAGCTCCATATGCCGGTGCTATAAGCTTTTTCAGTCAGTTTCTTCCGTGGTAAACACACAGTAACTTTGGTGATGCTCCTTGTACTCATTCCATCCCTCATTACCGTGGTAACCTTGATCTTGATGTTGGTTGTTATTCACCTAATGCACCGCATCCCTTCTTTCCTGATTTTCATACCTCGGTGGAGGTGGAGGAAACATTAATTGCTGTCCATTCCCCCTGTAAGTAATGGCTGCCGAGGTGCCTCATTCCGAGGTGCTTCATTCCAAGGTGCCTAAGCATTCCCCGAGCTACCTTGTTCGAGTTTCCTCATCCACTCACATCGCCAGGTTGTATGGTTCGCCGGACTATTTGGACTTGGTGTATGGAATTTGCAAGGCTGATCCAGCATAGATTCGAATGTGTACCTTAGACGATCTTTTCTTTCTTGCCACTGCTTTTTGTGTTCCGGTGTCCAAGGCTTCTTGCCTTCACCCTTTTGTTGCCTATGTTACCCTCCAGTTTTTGGCGCTAGATGGCACCAGCATTGGGCTGATCTCGGTCCACGGCCGCCACTTGCTACGAGTTATACCTGTAATCCGGATGATCATCCCTTCTTTTACCCTGGAAATCATTTCTCCTGGATGACCCGGGGCCATACCTGTTGTAGTACTCCTCATTTGACTCGCTTGACATTATCCGGGGTTGGGTCGGGTCCCCCAAAGCGTACGAATCCGCGATCCGGATTGTCTCAGCCAAAGTGGTTGGCATATCACGTTGTAACCTTTGCCACAACATACTTCCGTATCTGCAGCCTTGGGCGAACCACGCAATTGCTTGTGACTCAATTACCCCCTCACATGAGTTGCGTACGTTGCACCACCGAGTCAGAAAATATCGGTCAGGCTCATTCGGTCTCTGCCGGCATAATGGCAAAGTCTGTGGCCTATTGGGACTCTTGTAGGTGCTTGAGAAATTAGTAACAAATAGTTCCTCAAAGTCCAGCCAGCAATTTACACTTCATGGCAGCAAGTTGTTCAGCCAATCTATCGTAGGTCCTTCCAACATCTGGGGCACATATCTTCCTGCCCACCTCAAGTTTCCCGTTGTTATCTTAAGTGCAGTTGCATAATCGATGAGCCAATCCTATGTCTTAGTGCTACCATCGTAAGTATTTGTTCTCCTGGCCAGTTGAAAGTTCAGAACTGGCGGTTCCCTCATGATCCGAGGTCCAAAACATGCCGGACCTAGAGGACCCTGTACCTCGATCATCTCCAACCTATAAATTCTGTCCAACTTCAGCCTTGCGTCATCCGGCTACAAATTTCTGCTTCCTAGCCTTGACCCAATCACGTGGTGCTCCGGTCTTGGATATCCATCATTGGCCATAGCCGAGTAACCATCATTGTACCTATCTTGATCCGGACGAGCATATTGCTGCTGCATCACTTGGCCAGCACTTCTCTCCTGCCAAGTTGTGTATTGTTGCTGCTGCTGCTGCCGTGGTGCATTTTGCTCTGCTCCCGCCGGATCACGTTGTCTGGCATTGCCTTTGTCCATGTTCCTTTGACCGGGATTTCCTTCGTCGTGGTTACCTCGGCCAGCTTCACCTTGGCTGGTACTGTGGCGATCCTCATCACCTTGCACCGCTTTTCCTTTTCCGGCTCTCACCGGGTCATATGGAACCATCTATTTATCCTTTCTACCTGAGTTTACCACTTCCTCTCTCCTTGGGACATGACCCAGAGAAGACGTTGCTCCAGCAGATTTTGCCGGGTTGTTTTTGGCAGAATGAACTACATTCGATGCTCCGGGCTGCGCCAGGTTTGCCTTGTTTATTTCCTCATTTTGCTGGCAAGCCACCCTTAACAAGTGGTTTACTCTTTCATGTTGCCTTTCTCGGGCCTCTTCGGTTAAGCCTTCTAACTCGGACGCGGCTACGTTTGCAGCCTTGAGGTTCTTTGTCGGGGTACTATACCTCCCCAGCCCTCCTATTACTATGGTAGCTGTCTGACCCGGCCTAGGTTCATATTCCTTGTCAATCTCAGTAATCAGGTTTCTACCTTGGACTTTCACCCCATCTATGCAGTTTGCCTTTGCATATTCCCTCGAAGTGATGTTCAGTGACTGTTGCAGCTCAGCTACTTTTTTCGCGCCAGCTAGCATTTTCTACCTAGTTTCCTCCAACTCAGCTTGCGCCTGAGTCGGATCTACCACAAGAGCTATTGGTGTTACTAAAATATCTATTGCTTGCTGCAGTACATTCTCTGGCCTCTTTATTGGAGGGAATCTAGATCTTGCCTACTATGGCTTGACTTCTAGGTCTGGCGCCGTGTCCTTGCTTGCTCCTGCATCAGGCACGGTCATCATGACCTCAACGCAGCTTGCGGGGCAAGTGATATGCAGGCCGCTAGCCGCGCTATGAGGTGGCTCGCCTCCCTCGACGATGTGGTGTGGGTCAACACAAAACTCATCCACACCAACGTAGATCTTGTGCGTGCCAAACTTTATGAAGAGGCCGTTGCATGGAGGAGGGCACCTGCCGAAGCTCCCAGCATTGTTGCTGACGTAGTCCAGCGCTCCAAAGCGCTGAACCAGGCCGGAGACGACGTGCTTGTCAGTGCCGATGATGTTCCCCGTCCGGATTTTTAGCCCTGCTAGCGCCGCTAGCACCATGGTGGGCACCAACTGTCGTGGTGGTGGCACGGCAGATGCCATGGATAGGCTAAAGATGGGGCCAAAGTA
Source organism: Avena insularis (assembly GCA_023614405.1). Taxonomy (NCBI): domain Eukaryota; kingdom Viridiplantae; phylum Streptophyta; class Magnoliopsida; order Poales; family Poaceae; genus Avena; species Avena insularis. Next base: position 513,730,917 of record CM042690.1, read on the forward strand.
TGCTAGAGGAATCCAGGGAGGGATAGTGTGGTGATTCCACACACAAGTGTTTGTATTTCTTCTATATCAATGGAGGTTTACAAGTGCTCCTCGAGCTGTTCGTTAGAAGGAGACTAGGTCTCTTACCCCCCACAACTGTGCTCTCGAGTTCTACCTTAGACAGAGAAAATGATCGATCCCCCCTCTATGGAGGCCCTGGTGCTCCTTATATAGGCGAGCCCAGCGTACAAAGTTTAGGGCATACGTGGAGGCATATTCCCTGAATATGCCCTTTGGCTAAAGCTAGATGCTTCTTTATTCACTTTAAACGGCTCGTCCGGGCTTTAAATGTAACCCTCTGCATGCCCCTTGTCTTTTGGCGTCACCAAACACGGTTTACGTCAGACGGCTTTGCCCGCGTCACCTTTGTCGGCCACGCCCCGCTGGTCCTCTCCGCCGCTCGCTTCGCTCATGCTACAGCGGGTAAATGCCTCCTTTTGACCAACAGGAGATTCCTTCCTTCTCTTAGGAGCCAACCGGTAGCCCAGCTAGCGCCTGGCTAACTCGGCTACGAGGGTACCTGCACACATGATAGATTAAGTATGTCCGACATATATTTTATGCTGTCCAGGTAAGTGTAAGGTGAATACTCTCTAGGCCGGGTTACTCCGTAAGTCGGCCTGCCTTGAGGAGACCAGGTCAACACTTGCTTTGACCGTGCTGTACCTCTGCTAACTCAGCCTCTATACCCCGACGTGACCCTAGCCAGGGGTATCCCCCCAACAGTCATCACCGTGGAAACCAACCACATGGATGAGCTTGCGAAATACGTGAACAACATCGACAAGGACGACCCCACCATCCTGAAGAAGCCCACCTCCGGGGGAATAGCTTTCGAGGCGACCACGCACACTCACGCCATTGAGCTTGTCCCAGGTGACTCCAACCAGACAGTCACCATCGGGACGAACTTGAGTCCCGCATAGGAAAGCGTGCTCATCAGGTTCCTACGTGAGAATCGCGATATCTTCGCATGGAAACCATTCGACATGCCTGGTGTCTCGAGGGAACTCACTGAGCACAAACTGAATGCCGACCCAAAAGTGCGACTACTAAAGCAGTCGTTGTGGCCCTTCAATGAAGAGCGCCGCCGAGCAATCACCGAAGAAGTACATCGTCTACTCGCTGCAGGCTTCATTCGGTCAATCAAGTACTCCAATTGGTTGGCAAACCCAGTCCTGGTTCTGAAGAAGAACAACACTTGGAGAATGTCTATTGACTACACCAACCTTAGCATCAACTGCCTGAAGGAGGAGTTTGTCTTACCGTGCATTGATCATATCATCGACTTGACCGTGGGATCTGAGTCGCTGTGCTTCCTCGACGAATACTCTGGTTACAACCAGATTAAAATGGCGGTCGAGGACAAGGAGAAGATAGCGTTTATCATGCCATTCGGTGACTTCTGCTACACCGCCATGACGTTTGGCCTCAAGAACGCCGGCGCAACCTATCAACGGTGCATGCAGGAGTGCCTTGAGATAAATTGGCCGCAACATCCACGTCTACATCGATGACGTGGTGGTAAAATCCACTCGCCACGACCTGCTTGCCGACCTGGCCGAGACCTTCGCGAATATGTGGAGGTACAAGATCAAGCTCAACCCAGGGAAGTGCACCTTCGGAATGCCCACCGGACACCTCCTCGGGTACATGGTCTCCAAGTGAGGCATTGAGGCAAACCCCACCAAGATCGACACCATCGCGCGCCTCGGGAAACCCGAGTGCCTGCGCGATGTGCAGAACCTAGCCGGGCGAGTCGTAGCTCTCAGTCGCTTCATCCCCTGGCTTGGCGAGAAGGCGATGCCCCACTACCGCCTGATGCGCAAGAACCCCATGTTCCAATGGGACGAAGAAGCGGATAACACACTCAAAGCGCTCAGGGAAGTGCTACTCGTGGCACCACTACTCGCTGCCCCAGTCGACAAAGAGCCAATGGTCATCTACGTCGCGGCCTCCGCTTGAGTCATCAGCGCCTTGATGGTCTTTGAGAGACCAGAAGAGGGAAATGGGTGCCCCGTACAGCGCTCGGTCTACTACATCAGCGAGTTCCTATCGGACTCAAGGCAGCGCTACCGCAGTACCAGAAACTGATGTATGCGGTCTTTAGAGCTCAACGACGACTCCGACACTACTTCCAGGAGCACCCCATCACGGTCATCTCCTTCGCACCACTACAGGACATCATCCGCAATTGCGAGGCGACTAGGCTAGTCGCTAAGTGGGCCGTCGAAATCAGCGTCTAGAACATCAAGTATGAGCCATGCAAGCTGATCAAGTCACAAGCCTTAGCTGATTTCCTTGCCGGCTGGGAAGAAGCACAGCAGCCGAAGAAGCTGCCCTATCTCCACTACTGGTTGCTCCACTTTGATGGTTCCAAAAATGCGGACGGTGTGGGGGGCGGGATCGTACTCACCTCCCCCAAAGGCGACAAGCTCTGCTACGTGCTACACCTCGACTTCACGCCCTGCACTAACAACATGGCCGAATACGACGCCCTTCTCCACGGCATGCGGGCTGCCAAGGAGATGAACATCAATCACCTACTATGCTATGGCGACTCCGACCTGGTCGTCGCACAAGTCGTCGGGACCTATGATGCCGTCTCCCCCACCATGATAGCATACCGCCAAGCGGTGGACTAGCTGGGGGTCAATTCACCTATTACTCCATCGACTAGATCGACAATTGCAAGAACAAGGAGGCCGACGCTCTCTCCCGCATCGGATCGGCCCGCCAAACACCACGTGCGGGTGTCTTCCTCAACATCATCCACAAGCCTTCAGTCTCCCCGCCCAAGGAAATCAACATCGGGATACCCCTACAGCCCGAGCCCGCTCTGGTCGCCATGATCACAGAGCCCAGCTACTGGACCGCACCATACATCGCCTACCTCGATCACAAGGTACTGCCCACCAACAAGACGGAGGCATGAATGATCATGAGCCGCTGCAAATCCTTCGTCATCATCAACGACGAGCTCCACAAATGCAGCATCACTGGCGTATTCCAGCGCTGTGTATAGCCAGAAGAAGGACGCAAGATCCTCCAAGACATCCACGCCAGTGATCGCGGCCACTAGACGGGTGCCAAGTCGCTAGTCGCCAAGGCCATGCGACACGGCTTCTACTGGCTCACCGCGCACGCCGATGCCATCGACATCGTCCAACGATGCATCAGGTGCCAGAAGTACGCCAACCAGACGCACATCCCTGGTTCGGCACTCAAGACCATCAACATCACCTAGCCATTCGCCGTATGGGGAATCGACATGGTCGGCCCGTTCAACAAGGCCCCATCTGGCTTCACCCACCACCTGGTCGCAGTCGACAAGTTCACCAAGTGGGTCGAGGCCAAGCCGATCAAGAAGTGTGACAGCAAGACCGCTACCAAGTTCCTCCATGAGCTCATTTACCGGTACGAATACCCGCATAGCATCATCACAGACAATGGCACCAACTTTGCCAAAGGCACCATGGCTGAATTCTGCGAAGAGCACGGCATACAAATCGACCTCGCCTTGGTGGCCCACCTAGATTCAAATGGCCAACCAGAGCGTGCCAACCAGAGCGTCCTCCATGGCCTCAAGCCGCGACTACAAGGTACCCTCGAGCGAACCCCTGGATGTTGGGTCGAAGAGCTCCTCTCTGTGATCTGGGGTATTCGCACCTCTGTCAACCGCTCCATGGGTTTCACACCCTTCTTCATGGTGTACGGCATTGAGGCCATCATGCCAACCGACCTGGAACACGACTCGCCTCAGGTCGTCAACTACGCAGAAGCAGACAACAAGATCATCCGCTAGGATGGAATTTACCAGCTCGATGAAGCACGTGACCTCGCTCGCTCTCGCACCGCCATCTACCAGCAGGGACTCCGCCGCTACCAGAGCCACCGATTCCGGACCTGCACCTTCCAGGAGGGCAACCGGGTCTTGTGAATGGTCCAGGATAAGAAGGGATGCACAAACTCTCCCCCCATGGGAGGGGCCATTTGCCATAGGGCGAGTCCTCGGCAATGACGCCTACTACCTCATCGACGTAAGAAGCAATGGTCAGCTCGATGTTGGGAGGCCATGGAATGTAAACCTCCTCCAAAAGTTCTACACATAGAACTAGACCTTGTACTCAGCTGCTATATAATGAAAGACATTTGGATCGCACAAATTGTGTCTACTCTCCATACTATTGTGCCAACTGCACTCGTACACTTAGCAATAAGCTATCCATGGAAGTCAACCCTTGGTCGAGCGACCGGCATGGCAATGTAGTGCGGCCCAAGGGCACCAAAGATATTTGGGCCTTGTGTCATCCACGAACACGCCACCCCGGAGCCACCATCAGAGTTTCCATCCTCGACTAGCTCGTCAGGCCTAGACAACCGATAACGCTCCTCACAGCGACCCGTCCTCCCCATAGTCGTGTAAAGCGACTCGAATAGTTATGTACCACGCACAGGGACTCATCTACAATGCTCCCCATGTGGCTCGGGAACACACCAAGTAAGATAGCCTGCCTTGGCCTCGCCATGCGACTAGCTTTTCGAGCCAGGAGGAGAGACACATTACAAACAATGCACCAGGTCTTCTCCATGCCCGGGGACTCGCCTAAACTGACCCTGTGCGCTCCCCTTCGGATCGCCAAGCGACTGGTTCCACAAGCCATGACAAACCAATTAAAACCAAACTTCAAACCCAATCCCAACAAACTTACACACATGCGAGAATAACCCCATGAAAGGGCGGACGTGCTCGGGGACTCGCTGAACAAAACAACGTAATAATACGAAACAAACAGCAATAGCACAGCAACTCGAGTCGATTGACCGTTTTCCTTCAAAAGAACAAAGTACATTGTGCAAGGTACATTTACAAAAGAGGCCAGTCGCCGCGACTAACACTAAATGCCCTAGTGCAATCTCCTCACTGTGTAGGACTCGAAAAAGAAGCGATGCCATTGCCTTTGGCCCAGACAAACGGCTCCCAAGGGTTTGACGGGTACGTCATTAACTGCTTCACCAACAACGACTGGAAGGGTTGCTCCGACTTCAGGTCACGGTGCTTCGGATCGGAGTCGCCTGGCGCCACCACCATTTCCTAGTATGGCAGCAAGTCCCCCATTGCCAACACCCGCTCTGCGAACGGTGCAGCCTTGGTGGTCAACCTCAACACTTCCGTGATCTCCATCGAGCCAGTCACCAAGGGATACCCGCTGGTGACGTCGTTGAGGTCGAAGTCGTCGGGGAAGTGCGCAAGTCTGAGACTGAGCGTCGTGGTAGCTCCTTGCCGGAAGGCCGATCGTGCCATCCACTTAACCACAGCGGGTGCCTCCTCAAGGTAGCGCCACACCTCCGTCATCCCACCTGGAATCACCTCGGTAGGAGAGATCCCTTGAAGGACAGCCTAAACACAAAGTGCTTAGGCGGTGGCCGCATTCTCCACCGCTGTCACGCATTGCAAGGCATCAAAGGTCTGCACCACCAGATCATTTTGACCTATCACAGCTGTAACGTCAGAAAATCAATATCACTTTGGCCTAGTGGACTCACCCGCTCAGGGACTTGCTGCATACTAGAAAAGAAGGAGGAGAAGGAAAAGACACTCACCAAGGAGTTTGCGGCAGCTCTCCGTCACATGCTTCTCAAGCATCCCAAGGTAGTCCTGCAACCCAAGGATGACAGAGTCGAAGGCCTTCCGCTCCTCCTCCGCCGTGGTGACTGCAACCTTGGCCCTCTCTTCAGAAGAGATCATCGACGCCTTCACCGCTTCCAGTTCTTGCATCCACAAGACGATTCGCTCCTCTACCACGGCCGCAACGGCCTTCGCGGCTTCTTACTCAATATGTTCAGCTCGTTGGGGAACCCAAGAGGAAGGTATGATGGGTATAGAAACAAGTTTTCCCTCAGTTATGAAACCAAGGTTATCAAACAAGTAGGAGCAAGGAAAAACCTCCCAGTTGTTTCCAACTTCACGGCCTGACACAATCACAAAACTTTGCCCCCAACTCAGTGATGTTGTCAATCTCACCGGTTTTGCTGAAAACAAAGGATTAAACGTATTGTGTGGAAGATAGTAATTTCTTGCAGAAAGTAAACAGAAAACAGTAAATAGTAGATTGTAGATTGATGGTAAAAGAAAGCAGCAGGGTCCATAGTTCACTAGTGGTGATTCTCCTTAAGATAGATGACATGTTGGGTAAACAAATTACAGCGGCGCAATTGACAAACATCAAGAAAGCATACATGCATATACTAATCATCTTGACTCCTATGAGATTTGATTGGGCATTACAACATTATACAGAGACCATAATCCAACTGCATCTATGACTAATAATCCACCTTCAGGTTATCATCCGAACCCCCTCCAATATTAAGTTGCAAGCAACAGATAATTGCATTAAGCAAAGTGTGTAAAGTAAACAATACGATTGTTCTATGAACAAAGGATTGCTGTTTTCTCCCTAGTAGCAACAGCACATCTAGTACCTTAGATATTTCTATCACTTCCCCAGATTACTAGAGGCATGAACCCACTATTGAGCATAAATACTCCCTCTTGGAGTTGCTAGCATCTACTCGGCCAAGATAGCTACTAACAACAAAGAGCATGCAAGATCACAAATAACAAAGACATGATAGATTCAATAATCAATCTGAAATAGCATCTCAATATCCATCGGATCCCACAAAGACAACATGTAAGATTACAAATAGATGATCTTGATCATGAACGGAGCTCACTAGATCTAAACATGGTAGCACAAAGGAGAAGAACCAACCATCTAGCTACTACATGGACCCATAGTCCAGGGATGAACTACTCACGCATCAGACCAGAGGCAGGCATGGTGATGAAGAAGGCCTCCAGGGTGAATTCTCCCCTCCGGTAGGGTGCGGGGAAGAGCTTTAGATCCCTCTCGATCTAGGGATGGAGATAATGGCAGCTACAGACTCTTTCGTGGAATTTTGATCGGGTACTTAGGTTTCTGTATCGGTGGCTTCTTATAGGCGAAAGGGGAGGCTGAGGGGGTGCCCGAGGTGGTCACACCACCCCCTAGCGCGGGCCAGTCCTGGCCGTGAGGCCAGGTGGTGTGGCCGTCCCCTGGCCCCTCTCTATCTCATCTTTTGGCTCCGTGTTCCCCTCGGTGAAATATTGACTTTGGCTTTTGTCACATCCAATTTCGAGAATACTCATTTTCTGACTTTCCTGGAACCACAAACAGCAGAAAACAGGCAACTGGCACTGTGGCATCTTGTTAATAGGTTAGTCCAAGAAAGTGTATAAAAATACTCCAAAGTGTGGACAAAACATAAGAAAGTAGATATAAAACAAGCATGGAACATCAAAAATTATATATACGTTAGCAACGTATCAACATCCCCAAGCTTAACTCCTGCTCATCCTCGAGTAGGTAAGTGATAAAAAGAAATAATAATTTTTGAGGTGACATGCACCATCATAAACTTGATCAAAGTATTTGTAAAACATTGATAGCTTGGATCATAGTACTTTAACATAGCATGAAAGATAAAGCTCTAACAATAAGACATAGCAACTATGTTGTCGCATGAAAAGGCACACACAAAAGATTCATGAATAATAATGCTTTGCAAGATGTTTGCTTGTTTCACATATAGAAAGCATAATGATAATGGTATTTCGCTTGTCCCTCATAGAGTAGAAAACATAAATGCATAGAACGCCTTCAAAGTTCATAATGGTGACTAGATACAAATAGTTCAAGAGCAAGCAATATCAAAGTTATGAATCAATCAATAAGTCTCGGGACAATGCACATTAAACTAAGAATGGCCACTATGCTCTCTTAATAGGTGCATAAAGATAGAAGATGGATACTCAACATAAAAGTAAAAGAAAGGCCTTCATAGAAGGAAGCAGGGATTCAAGTCTCACAAAAAGCTTCCAAAAATTATGGTACTTATTAGCTTTCAGCTCTCATTGCCCCTATCATAAGCATCTTGAAGTGATTAAGGTTAAAGTGAACAAACTATAGAGTATATGCTTGACAAAGTATAAGTGGGCAATCTCATGTCCCTTGAATAGGAGGGCCCCTCCTCATGCTACTCAAGTTTAGTCACCGGTAAGTTATTGTCATAGTAAGTAGATGTGTATCATAGAGAACCGCCAATGGGGTACCCCTTGCACGATGATAAGGAAAAATCCCCATATCAAATTGACAAGGCAAGCAGACAATGAGCATCTCAGCAATCTTCTTATTTACCATGGGAAAATGTTGCTTTTTCTCTCTTTCCTCTTTTCTCATCTCTTTTTTTCTTTTTTCTCAATCTCTGTCTCTTTTTTATAAGAAGATTGCTTCATAGATAGCTCATTATGGTTACGCTGCAGGTTTCCACAATAATTAGGCATGGATTAGACCAGCGGGCCTAGCGTTTCTCTAACACACATACATAACTCCATGGACTTACAAGCTCCCCTTTCATTTCACACCGACGACATCCATAAACAAAATAGCACGATATCAACTGATTACAATGTACAAGTGCAATGTTGCAAGTGTTCCCCATGACAACATGGTTCTGCTAATCCCCAACGTATAAGTGCAAGCATATACAACATAGATGACACAATGGTTCAAGTTTATTAGGGGCAAGAAAAGTAAAGTGTGCCATCAAGTTAGTGAGAGCTTTAATCACTAATTTTCACATAACAAGTTTAATTCGGAAGGTAGATAAAAACATGAATATACTTGGAATAGAAAATGCTAATAGGTAGGTATGGTGGACTCTTTGGAATAACTTGGTTTTATTTGGAGTTGGATGCATGAGTGGAACTCATACTTGGCTATGGAGGCTAGCAAAGGACTGGGAGCGACCAACTAAGAGAGCAATAATGGCCATAATCATGCAAAGCGACAAAACATCATTAATTAAAGCATAAAGTGATACTAAAAGTCAAAAACTAAATGATCATAGAGGCTAAGGTGACTGGTTCATAGTCTTAATATGGTGTAAGCATGTGCGAAGTCAACCCAAATAAAGCATCAAAGGAGAATACCACAATACTATGCTTTATATGGTAAAACAACGCATGATACTTCCAAGGCACATTAAGAAATCTCAATTGTTTATAACATGTCATGCTACAGCAAAAATCACTAAGCATAAAGCCAAAACAATACCAAGCATGACATGACAAAGCATAGGTCATAGTAAAAAACAAGCTCCTTTTTACCACTTAAGCATGAACTTTTCCTACTCTTTTCCAATCCAAACCAACTTATTTGAAAACTAATGTATGAATGAGGGGGTCCAACCAATTTATTCAAGCAAATAAAAACCAAAAACAAAAACAAAGACGCTCCAAGAACAACACAACTGTGCTTGAAACAATAAAAATGAAGTGTTTGGATGAAACCTGAGATTTTTATTGATGAAGAAGGGGATGCCTTGGGTATCCCCAAGCTTTGACGTTTGTACTTCTTGGATATTTCTTGGTGTGACACGGGTGGCATCCCCAAGATTGAGCTTTAGTCCATTCTTCATCTCATTACATCGTTCTTTCCCTACACCTGAAAATTTCCTTCATACAAAACTTCACACAATCTTCATTAGTAACATTAATGTACTCAAGATAATAAGTCTTTCAGTCTCAACACAAGTAACACTTCCATTAAAACACAAGATACTGTAGAAATTCCCTCAAAAAGCTGAAATTCCCCAAAAATAACCCAAAAAGGAATGAATAAGAAGCAAATGCAAATAGTGGCAAAATCTGTCAAAACAGACCAGCAGGTAGAAACCGATTTTTTCGAAGACCTTCTGTTTCTCAAATCGAAAAGTGTTGAACTAATGAAAGTTGGATAACAACCTGGGGCAGAAGCACAAAACATTATAGCTGAAACCGACGTACAAAGATTTTTCATGAATTTTTACAGCAAAGCACAAAAATCTGTTTCGGGATAGCAACTTTCCCAAGTATTACTTCTCTCTCATTAGAGGTTACTCTTGGCACAAAAACAACACAAAAATGATAAGCAGAGGTTATTAGTGAAGCAATAACTTCCAAGACTCAACTAAAACCTTTGGCTTATCTCCCAATAAGTACTTTTCTTTAATGCCATTAAGTTAGGCATAAGAAGCAAGAAAAGAATCAACTATTCTCAAATGAAGAAGCATTAAGAGCAAATTTTGTTTTAATAGGAGAGGCAAAAGGAATCTTCGATCTCTTCTTAGGGAAGTGTACTATACCTTTCTTCAGTGGGAGTTGATATTTAATGGTGCCTTCTTTCATATAAACAATGGCACCAATAGTTCTAAGAAAAGGTCTTCCCAAAATAATAGGACAAGAAGCATTGCATTCAACATCCAAAACATAGAAATCGACGGGGACATAGGCACTGTTAACCATAAGAAGAACATCATTAATACTCCCCATGAGTTTGTTTTTAGCATTATCATCAAGTGGGACATTTAAATAACAATCTTCCAATGGTGGCAAATCAAGCATTTCATAAAATCTTTCTAGGCATAATAGAAACACTACTATCAAGGTCACATAAAGCTTTCAGATCAAAATAATTTACTTTCATATTAATGATGGGTTCCCAACCATCTTCTAATTTCATAGGAATAGAAGCTTTATGTTTCATATTTTCTTCTTTAATTTTTATGAGAGCATCAGTAATGTGTTTTGTAAAGGCCATATTCATAGCACTAGCATTAGGACTTTTAGCAAGATTTTGTAGGAACATAATTACTTTAGATATATTGCAACTATCAAGATCAAAATCATAATTATCATCTAAACAAGTACAGCTATTGTTTCCCATGTTTCGAAGAATTTCAGCATTTTTATTACAAAAGGTTCCATTGGGTTTACTAGCTTCAACATTAGTGGTAGTGATAGTATAAATACTAATATTTCTAGTAATTTGATCTTCCCTTTCCCACTTAGCATGCAATTCAGCTAATAGTCTAACATTTTCATCAATTCTAACTTGTATGGCATTAGTAGTAGCAAAAGGATTTTCAATAGTTTCAGATATAGCAGCCATTTTATTCAAAGAAGATTGTGCTTCAGACAATGATGCTATATTTCTTTCAGCATTGGAGAGTTTTTCCTCAATTGTTTTATTGAAAGCATTTTGTTTACTAATAAAATCTTTAAGCATGTCTTCAAGTTTAGAGGGTGCACTCCTATTCGTGTTGTAGGAATTTCCATAAGCATTACCATCATTGGAAGGATATGGCCTATAATTATTATTACCAAAATTATTCCTGTAGGCATTGTTGCTAAAATTATTATTTCTTATAAAGTTCACATCAACTTGCTCTTCTTGAGCAACCAAAGAAGCTAAGGGAACATGATTTGGATCAATATGAGATTTCCCATTAACAATCATAGACATAATAACATCAATTTTATCACTCAAGGAGGAGGTTTCTTCAACAGAATTTACCTTCTTACCTTGCAGAGCTCTCTTAGTGTGCCATTCAAAATAGTTAACCATCATATTATCCAGAAGTTTTGTTGCAGCACCCAAAGTAATGGTCATAAAGGTACCTCCAGCAGCAGAATCCAGTAGATTTCTTGAAGAATAATTCAGTCCTGCATAAAAGGTTTGGATAATCATCCAAGCGAACGATCCATGAGTGGGACAATTCTTTACCAAAGATTTCATTCTTTCCCAAGCTTGAGCAACATGTTCATTATTAGATTGTTTAAATTTCATTATTTCACTTCTCATGGATATAATCTTAGCAGGAGGATAGTATTTTCCAATGAAAGCATCTTTGCATTTAGTCCAAGAATCAATACTATTTATAGTTAGGGATTGCAACCATTCTTTAAGCTTTTCCTCTCAAAAATAAAGGAAACAATTTAAGCTTAATAATATCTCCATCTATATCCCTATGTTTTTGCATCTCACAAAGTTCAACAAAGTTATTAAGATGAGCAGCAGCATCTTTAGTACCAATACCAGAAAATTGTTCTCTCATAACAAGATTGAGTAAAGCAGGTTTAATTTCAAAGAAAGTAGCTTTAGGAACAGGTGGAGTAATAGGTGTGCACATGAAATCATTGTTGATGGTGCTAGTGAAGTCACACAACTTAGTGTTCTCAAGAGTAGTCATTTTTTGTGTGTTTTTAATAAAGAAAGCAAACTAGTACAACTATTTTTTTTGTATTTTTGATAAAGAAACAAGCAAACAAAGCAGAAATAAAATAAGCAAAACAAATAAAACAAAGTAAAGAGATTGGTTATGAGGGACTCCCCTTGTGAAGATGTCCTTGACTCCTTGGCAACGGCGCCAGAAAAAGTCTTGCTTACTCAATATGTTGAGCTTGTTGGGGAACCCCAAGATGAAGGTATGATGATTATAGCAACAAGTTTGCCCTCAGTTATGAAACCAACGTTATCGAACCAGTAGGAGCAAGGAAACACCTCCCAGGTGTTGTTTCCAACTTAGAATCCTGCACAACACAATCATAGAACTTTGCCCCCAACTCAGTGAGGTTGTCAATCTCACCGGTTTTGCTGAAAACAAAGGATTAAACGTTTTGTGTGGAAGATAGTAATTTCTTGTAGAAAGTAAACAAAAAATAGTAAATAGTAGATTGTAGATTGATGGTAAAAGAAAGGATCGGGGTCCATAGTTCACTAGTGATGATTCTCCTTAAGATAGATGACATGCTAGGATAACAAATTATAGCGGGGCAATTGACAAACATCGAGAAAGCATACATGCATATACTAATCATCTTGACTCCTATGAGATTTGATTGGGCATTACAACATTATACCTAGACCATAATCCAACTGCATCTATGACTAATAATCCACCTTCAGGTTATCATCTGAACACCTTCCAGTATTAAGTTGCAAGCAAAACATAATTGCATTAACCAAAGTGTGTAAAGTAAACAATACGATTGTTCTATGAACAAAGGATTGCTGTTTTCTCCCTAGTAGCAACAACACATCTAGTAACTTAGAGATTTCTGTCACTTCCCTAGATTACTAGAGGCATGAACCCACTATTGAGCATAAATACTCCCTCTTGGAGTTGCTAGCATCTACTCGGCCAAGATAGCTACCAACAACGGAGAGCATGCAAGATCACAAATAACCAAGACATGACAGAATCAATAATCATCTGAAATAGCATCTCAATATCCATCGGATCCCCGCAAACACAACATGTAAGATTATAAATAGATGATATTGATCATGAACGGAGCTCACAAGATCTAAACATGGTAGCACAAAGGAGAAGAACCAACCATCTAGCTACTACATGGACTCGTAGTCCAGGGATGAACTACTCACGCATCACACTGGAGGCAGGCATTGTGATTAAGAAGGCCTCCAGGGTGAATTCTCCCCTCTGATAGGGTGCCGGGAAGATCTTTAGATCCCTCCCGATCTAGGGATGGAGATCACGGTGGCTACAGACTCTTTCGTGGAATTTTGATTGGGTACTTAGGGTTTACATGACGGAGGCTTCTTATAAGGAAGGGAAGCCGGGGTGCCCGAGGCGGACACACCACCTGGCATGGGCCAGGCCTGGCCATGTGCCACGGTGGTGTGGCCCCGCCCCTATCCGTCTCGTCTTCTGGCTCCATGTTCCCCTCAGTGAAATATTGACTCTGGCTTTTGTCCTGTCCAATTCCGAGAATATTGACTCTGACTCTGACTTTCCTGGAACCAAAAACAACAGAAAACAGGCAACTGGCACTATGTCATCTTGTTAATAGGTTAGTCCAAGAAAGTGTATAAAAATACTCCAAAGTGTAGACAAAACATAAGAAAGTAGATATAAAACAAGCATGGAACATCAAAAATTATAGATACATTAGCAACGTATCAGCGGCTTCCAAGTCAGCGACCAGAACATAGCCCTCACGAGCCTTGGAGATTGCAGCACAAGAATCAACTGAAAGAAAGACCATATTTCAATCATCCCACAATAGTGAGAACTATAATTTACAGCATACAATACAACTTACCAGCAGACGCCTGGAGTCACTAGTTGGCCTCCTGTGTTTGCCGTAGATCATGCTCCAAGCATTCCTTTGTGGCCAGCCGATCGGCAGACTCCCATTGTAGACCCTGAAGACAATGAAATTTAAAGGACTGGACAACTAAAAACTCTGAGTGCCTAGCCGCTGAAATTCAGCGACTAGACCCTCGGGGACTGGAAGACTAAAAAACTCTGAGTGTCTAGCCACTGAAATTCAGCGACTAGACCCTCGGGGACTGTACTCTAAGTGTCTAGCTGCTGAAATTCAGCGACTAGACCCTCGGGGACTGGACATACCTGTATAGAAGCACCCAACATGTCGTGGATCTTGATGGCATCCTTCGAGGTAATCACGAATCAGGTGCGCCCGTGACATTGTCCGACGTTGCCATCAATAACCTCAGGGACCTGTGGCGATTGCATTGCAGTCGGCACGGCAGAGGCCCTTGCCATAAAGCGAGGGAACAATGCGTCCGTTGCCGTCGGAGCATTGGCCACAGGCATTGGCACATCCGCTGGTTTGGTCGGTTTGCTCGACTCCGAACTGGCGGCCACTTCACCTTCATCGGGAACGGTGGAATCGCCCTTTCCCACGTCTTCTTCTTCGCTTTAGGGACTAGCACCTCCACCGGGTCGGCCTTCCTCTTATTGGAAGGGTCAACCCTCCCATTCGTGTCAACTAGAGGAATCTTGGCCACCGAGGGGCGGCCAATCTTCTTGGCACTAGACCTGCGAAATCGCCACGATCAGCGAGCCAACTACACAAGAAAGCATCTAAGCACGAATAAGAGAACATCAAAATTACTTGGCGACAAGAAGAGAGCACAGTCCCGTGCTAGTATGGGCAGGCTTCTCCAGCTCCGGGCCCCGCTTGCACGAGAGCCCCTTCTGAAAAACACTCACGGCCCATGACACCACGGGCTTCTTCGACGTCGAGCTCGCAGCTGCAGGAACCTTCGGCCTGGGCGACATGGCCACCCCCTCTGGCGGCGGGGACTTCGACCCCATGTGTTTGGCATCCCCTCGTTCCGGGATCACCGAGGCAATTCGGCGTGATCATGGCGAGCGGAACCGCCTTTTCCACCACTGCGGCTGTTGCCCTTGATTCCTTCATCGGAGTGGTGTCCTCTGGAATCTTGGTCATATCCTCGCCCTCCTTGTTGCCAGGCTCCTCGTCCGACAACTCAAATGCCACCACCGACCAAGCCGGTGACGTCCGCTTCGTCGTTAGCCTCTTCACGGGCGACTTCGCCTTTGGCGCGGGCTTCGCTGGTGTTGCCACGCACCGAGAGTTGTGCTCCTGCACCATGCCTTCGTCACTATCATGCTCTTCGAGTCTATGACTCGCCTCGATCTTGTGCTGCTTTTGCTCGCGGGTTTTGCGAGCCGTGGGCATAGGCGCGGCGACCTCCGCCACATTGTCTTCGCTGTTAGAGGACTCCACCGCCCCTTCTTCAAGGCCAGAGGGGACCTCCTCGTCTAGAGGAGGAAGACAATTTTCCAGCACTTGAAACAACTAACAAGAGGCAGAGAGGTGATCAGAACAAATAAAAACCACGACTGCAAAGAGTGCGACTGCAAAAATTGCGACTACAGGAAATAAGAAAGAAAGCTTACTATGGGGGCCTGACGCTTCCTGTTCGTGGTATATGGAGTGAGCCTGGCCTTCGGGTCGGTGTACTCTGTGTCCGCTTCAGCACGGCGATGTAGTCGTCAACCTCCTAGACCTCCTTGCAAGACTTCGTGGTGTCATCCTTGCCGTTGTACTGGTACATCCAGTGGGCTTGGGTCGCCAGAGGGACCAACCACCACCTGAGCGAGTAGTTGTACAAATTGTTGGATTCTAGGCCCTCCTTCTTCAGCTCCTTGATCCACATCAACATTTTGTCAATGGCCATCCTTTGGTCTTTAGGAAGCGCGGTTGCCGACAGCCGGTGTGGCTCGCTCCTCTCGGCGGTGTACATTGGTAGTGCCACCTCACCGTCGGTGGTAGACTCCTTCACATAAAACCAGCTGCTTTTCCATTTGCTGGCGGCTTTCTTCGGCAGAAGAAGCTTCATGAAGGTGGCCTTGGGCTTCAACTGAAATGTAACTCCGCCTGCCGCCGAAATGGGGCCACCAGTCCCCTCGCGTCCCAAGCGGCTATGGAACAATTCCAGCCACAAGGGGAAGTAAGGACGGAACCTAAGGTAACTTTCGCAGAAGGCGATGAAGATCACAAGCTACTCCACGCTATGTGGCCATAGATTGGACGGCTTGATCGCGTAGTATGCATAGAATCACCAGAAGAAGAGCGACATTGGGAAACCTAGCCCTCTTTCTAAGTGGCTCTAGAAGCAGGTGAATTCACCGTGGCGAGGCTTCGGCTCCATCTTGCTATTCGCAGGGATCCGCCAATCCCCCTTGAAGAGGATGCCCGCGTCCTGAAAGGACTTCAAGGCGGCTGTGGTGCACTTTGATTTTCCCTAGAAATATTTGGGAGGTGCCATGGATACAGGAAGAAAGTCGCTGTGAGCGGAGATTTTGGATCGGAAGCGGATCTAGAGACTGGGAGTGTGCAGGAATGGAGAAATGCGAAGATTTGTTTCTTCCTTTGCCATTCTTCTTATAAGGGGGACGCTACCCGCCAATCTCGGGTTAGCCGTTACCTCGTGGTAATTACGCCGAAGTTACCATTGGATTACCCAATGGCTAGTTTTACCTACTTGACGGTCCAACTTCATTCACTCGACTCGCTGTCAGTGTGCCTTGCCCATTCAATAAGGTACAGCGGCTCAAACATAACCCTACTCGCCAATGCTGCGACTAAAGACCTGATGGAGAGATTTCCTCCATCCAGGGAGTCCATCACCGATTTGACTAGGCGTCCAGAATGGACTCGCCTACTCCGACTACCAAAATAACACCTGCGTGAAAACAATGTTGGCCTTGGGGACTACTGATGGGGATATGCCGAATGGGGGCCTGTCCGTCTGCGGTACCAAAGTTCGCAGGCCAGCACACTGCGGTACCTAAGTTGCCTAAAATTGCCGTGCTTCGAAATGTTGGGCCACAAACTACTGAGAGGGGCCATTTCGAGGAAAACTCATCTCACCGCTGCCAAATTCAAACATTCCGTTAAACTGCCCCGTGAAGTAGACGGTCGAGACCCTCATGTCGGTCATCTGTCCGTGATGCGAGCACCAACGTGGAAACCTCTTAGGCAAATCGAGTAACTAAGTGGATTGGATGCGTTGACCAATTTCACAAATCCATTCCCGCCTTTCCCATAGCACCGGCGGTGTCGGAATCCACCCTCCAGGCAGGACGATCCCTTCGGAGATTTGACTTCCGGCGCCAAGTTGCTGTGCCCAGTCGCTGATCCCGAGCTCCAATGGAGCATGCCGTAGCCACCGTTGCGAGGCTCTATCCCGCCTCCACCGCTGACGAGCCGAGCATCTCGGAGGATGGCAGATCCTACTACTAAGGAAGAAGAAGTTCTAGCTACAAGCGGGTGAGCTACCCTTCTCTTTGCTATTCGCACTAATTATAACTGTTAGCTGGCTACTGAACCTAAAATTGTTTGTTAGCCCAATGCTGACAAACATATTTTGTTCATAGTTTTCTGTCAAGTGGGATCTCCGTGGACCACCCTTACCTAGTTACGGTAGTCCTCTTCAGGTACGACTCTAAGGGCAAGTGGTATGGACACCATTGTATCACGATGGAAGAAGCGCCTGCACAGATCTGCACTATAGCTAGTATGGTTGCTGCTCTGCGTAATCATGATGAATTATGGTCGAAGCTGACTGCAAAGTTTAGCTTCATGGATGAACGTGGCATCATGGTTCCTCTAATGTGTGACAGTCAGCTAATTGGGTTGATGAAAAGGTATGCTTCGGATTGCATGTTTGAGCTGAATTGTCATGTACTGGATGTGGAAGCTGCTACAACTGGGAGTCGCCCTTCTATTCTTGGACAGGGTGCTCGCTCGAACCCAATTAGCTCCTGGTAAGCAAAAGTCTCTTGGGGTTCGTATGTTTGTGCTGAATTGTAATTTTTGTTTAATTTACTCTATAGATATTGGCAGTTATGCAATAGTCCTATTTCTTTTACAGGAAACGCCGCAAGGTTAGAAACATGACTGCCGGGTCAGTCATTTTTTTGCCCGAAGAAATTAAAAATGAGTGGAAAGATGATGCTGGACACGATTCTGGTGCCCATTGTCCCGACGATGAAGAGTACGTGAAGCTAAGAAAATTGGCACCGAGGAAGAGGAAGAAGGCAGGAAATGAAGAAGCCAGTGGACGTGAAGGCTTGGCACCTAGGCTGCTGGCAATGAAGATGCATAATAATGTGTTGAACTTGAACCTATATATGTAATTCTGTTAAATTCTGGAGCTCTGTGTGTGGAACTTTGCTGGGCGAAACAATCTACCCACGTTCTCTGAGTAAAATGTACCGCGACATAGGGTTTGGAAACGCCCGAGTTAGTAGTTGAATCCGAAATTGTGATTGTGCCACTGCTATCTGAAAACACGCAGCACCGGTTCCACGATTGCTGAGGGGCAGGAGGTCTCCAAATACGACAGAATGTAAGTGGCACAGAAATAAATTATTTAAGCTGCCACACTCCACAAAGCAGCAACTTATTTCAGATGCTACACAATGACGTAGCAACATAAACAACAATGGCAACCGATAATGCCCAGACGCTTGAGCCCGTCTATCTCACGGCCTCCCTGCTCCTGCATCCCCTGCGTCTGGCGAAGCTCCCAGATCTCCATTAACCTGGTGTACGTGCTTCCACTTTATAAATTGTGGTTGTGCCATTTTCATGTGGCACAATCCACGTAGATTACGTTTAAACAAACCACCAATGTCAGAATACCACCATGATCAGACAAAAGGAAGTGATGCAGGGTTAAGACAAACTAACAGGAGAGCATTTTTTCCTCCCAGGACTCTGGGACCACTAGTTCAGACCGCTAGGTCAACAAGTACTACTATTACAACTTAAAAAGGCACGGAGCTCAACCTAAATGTAACTAGTTAGCACACATCTCCTTGATCTTCCTAATCTTAGCCCGATGCGCATCTTCCTGCGTGAGCAAGGATCGATTCGTCTGCTCCTTTCTTTTAGCATCTTCCTTGCACAGCTTCAATTGTTTCTCTGTATTTTTCCTCATGCACTTGTCAATACTCATAGTTGTGAACTGTAGGACTTTGGTCTGGTGAAGATCATTCCTTTCTTGAGTCAGTTCTTGCTCTGCTTTAGCCTTCAGGGCCAACGCCATGTCCCTCTCCTTCTCGACTTTGCTAACCTTGTCTTGCACCTCCTGAGATCTCGGTTAAGCTTGGTTGTGTCAACTAGGTCCCATAGCTTCATCTCAACACTGTCAAGTAGTGAGCTAACTACGGATTCTTTCAACTCAACAATCATATCCCATAGTTTGTCCAACGTTTTCTGCATTGATTTGGGCCACTCTGGATCTACCCATTTGACAACACTCCAACTTCCGCCTTGCATCATTGCACGATGTCCTTGACACCGTAGAAACCTCCTGCCTGCGTTTCGTCCTTCAAATGCTACAAATTTAGCGGACACATGTCCATGTTTACATAGCAGAGGACTGTCTTCATCCACCAAACCATGATAGTCGGAGTCATACATCGTTTGGTTGGCCTAACACATCATACGCGCATGAGTAAACAGATTAGATCTAGCTCAAAAAATAGATATCTGGCCATAGATGATAGAGATAGAGATGAGACGACTCAGATCAAAATCACCGTCCCTGTCGTCACGACGTGTTTCCTCACTGTCTCCCCTTGGCGAGAGGGAAGGGGGGGTGTCTGCCGGAGAGGGGATTGGGATGGAGGCACCGTCGGCTTGCAGCTATGGCAGGATGGGAGTGACGTGGGGAAAGTGGCTTCGAGGGGAAGGAAGAGAAGTACGGGGAGGAAGAGAAGTAATGGGGACGTGACACTGGGATATGGCCCACTCAACTCGTGAGTCGTGACAATCGCAATAGGGGAGCGCCCGGTGTTGCCAGTTTGTCCAAAGAAAGCGTGGCCAATCATGCCACAGAACAGCCTACTCGCGTATCGCTCTCACGAAGACCATCCCAATCGTCCAAGCGCCCCGATCAAATGGTATGTAATAATTGTCCAAGCAGAACAACTGTGTTAGGGCGTGCCTTCTAGAAGACTCAGTTTAACGGCCACCCATTGGGGGGCTAAGGTTAGGGCTCTCCTAAGGTTAGGATCCATATGTGGTTTATGAGAGGAACAGACATGCAATGACACTGGGTGTGGTTCATGAAAAGAATAGACAAGCAATGACACTGGTGGATCCATATGTGAAAAAACAGACATGCAATCACAGTGGGTGGATCCATGTGTGGTTCATGAAAAGAACACACATGCAATGACACTGGTGGATCCATGTGTGGTTTGTGAGAAGAACACACATCCAATGACACTGGGTGTGGTTCATGAAAAGAACACACATCAAATGGCACTAGGTGTGGTTCATGAAAAGAACACACATCCAATGACAGTGGTGGATCTAGTTGTGGTTCATGAAAGAACACACATCCAATGACACTGGTGGATCCATGTGTGGTTTGTGAAAAGAACAAACATGCAATCACACTAGGTGGATCCATGTGTGGTTTGTTTAGAGAAACATACATGCAATGACACTAGGTGTGGTTCATGAAAAGAACAAAAATGCAATGACACTAAGTGTGGTTCATGACACTGGTGGATCATTATGTGGTTTGTGAGAAGAACTGACATGCAATGTCTCTAGCTATGGTTCATGAAAAGAACACACATGCAATGACACTAGTGGATCCATGTGTGGTTTGTGAAAAGAACAGACATGCAATCACACTAGGTTGATCCATGTGTGGTTTGTGGAAAGAACAGACATGCAATGACTCTCGCTCTGGTTAATGAAAAGAACACACATGCAATGACACTGGTGGATCCATGTGTGGTTTGTGAAAAGAATAGACATGCAATCACACTGGGTGGTTCGTGAAAATAACACACATCCAATAACAATGGTGGATCCATATGTGGTTTGTGTAAAGAACAGACATGCAATGACACTGGGCGTGGTTCATGAAAAACACACATGCAATGACACTAGTGTATCCTTATGTGGTTTGCGAGAAGAACACACATACAATGACATTGGCGGATCCATCTGTGGTTTGTGGAAAGAACAGATATGCATTGACTCTAGTTGTGGTTAATGAAAAGAACACACATCCAATGACACTGGTGGATCCATGTGCGGTTTGTGAAAAGAATAGACATGCAATCAAACTAGGTGGATCCGTGTGTGGTTTGTTTAGAGTAACAGACATGCAATGACACTGGGTGTGGTTCATGAAAAGAATAGACATGCAATGACACTGGTGGGATCTCTATGTGGTTTGTGAGAAGAACTGACATGCAATGAGTCTAGCTATGGTTCATGAAAAGAACATACATGCAATGACACTAGTGGATCCATGTGTGGTTCATGAGAAGAACGGACATGCAATGACACTGGTGAATCCATGTGTGGTTCATGAAAAGAACACACATGCAATGGCTCTGGTGGATCCATATGTGGTTTGTGGAAGGAACAGACATGCAATGACTCTAGTTGTGGTTCATGAAAAGAACATACATGCAATAACACTGGTGGATCCATGTGTGGTTTATGGAAAGAACAGACATGCAACGACCCTGGGTGTGGTTCATGAAAAGAACACACATGCAATGACACTGGTTTATCCTTATGTGGTTTGTGAGAAGAACACACATGCAATGACACTAGTGGATCCATGTGTGGTTTGTTAGAAGAACACACATGCAATGACTCTAGTTGTGGTTCATGAAAAGAACACACATGCAATGACACTGGTGGATCCATGTGTGGTTCATGAGAAGAACACACATGCAGTGACACTGGTTGTGGTTCATGAAAAGAACATACATGAAATGACACTGGTGGATCCTTATGTGGTTTGGAGAAGAACTGACATGCAATGACTCTAGCTATGGTTCATGAAAAGAACACACATGCAATGACACAGGTGGATCCATGTGTGGTTTATGGAAAGAACAGACATGCAATCACACTAGGTGGATCCATATGTGGTTTGTGGAAAGAAGAGACATGCAATGGCTAGATGTGGTTCATGAAAAGAACACACATGCAATGACACTGGTGGATTCGTATGTTGTTTGTGAAAAGAACAGACATGCAATCACACTGGGTGTGGTTCATGAAAAGAACACACATCCAATAACGCTGGTGGATCCATGTGTGGTTTGTGGAAAGAACAGATATGCAATGACACTGGGTGTGGTTCATGAAAAGAACACACATGCAATGACACTGGTGTATCCTTATGTGGTGTGTGAGAAGAACAGACATGCAATGCCACTCGTGGATCCTTATGTGGTTTGTGAGAACCATTGACGTGCAATGACTCTAGCTATGGTTCATGAAAAGAACACACATGCAATGACACTGATGGATCCATGTGTGGTTTGTGAAAAGAACAGACCTGCAATCACACTTGGTGTGGTTCATGAAAAGAACACACATCCAATGACACTGGTGGATCCATGTGTGGTTTGTGGAAAGAACAGACATGCAATGACACTAGGTGTGGTCCATGAAAAGAACACACATTCAATGACTCTATCTGTGGTTCATGAAAAGAACACACATGCAATGACACTGGTGGATCCATATGTGGTTCATGAAAGGAAAAGACATGCAATGACACTGGTGGATCCATGTGTGGTTTGTTTAGAGGAACAGACATGCAATGACACTAGGTGTGGTTCATGAAAAGAACAGACATGCAATGACACTAGTGGATCCCTATGTGGTTTGTGAGAAGAACTAACATGCAATGACTCTAGCAATGGTTCATGACAAGAACACACATGCAATGACACAGGTGGATCCATTTGTGGTTTGTGAAAAGAACAGACATGCTATCACACTGGGTGGTTCATGAAAAGAACACACATGCAATGCCTCTAGTTGTGGTTCATGAAAAGAATACACATGCAATGACACTGGTGGATCCATGTGTTGTTTGTGAAAAGAACAGACATGCAATCACACTGGGTGGTTCATGAAAAGAACACACATCCAATAACAATGGTGTATCCATATGTGGTTTGTGGAAAGAACAGACATGCAATGACACTAGGTGTGGTTCATGAAAAGAACACACATGCAATGACACTGGTGGATCCTTGTGTGGTTTGTGGAAAGAACAAACATGAATTGACTCTAGTTGTGGTTCATGAAAAGAACACACATCCAATGACACTGGTGGATCCATGTGCGGTTTGTGAAAAGAACAGACATGCAATCAAACTAGGTGGATCCATGTGTGGTTTGATTAGAGGAACAGACATGCAATGACACTGGGTGTGGTTCATGAAAAGAATAGACATGCAATGACACTGGTGGATCTCTATGTGGTTTGTGAGAAGAACTGACATGCAATGACTCTAGCTATGGTTCATGAAAGGAACATACATGCAATGACACTAGTGGATCCATGTGTGGTTCATGAGAAGAACATACATGCAATGACACTGGTGGATCCATGTGTGGTTCTTGAAAAGAACACACATGCAATGACACTGGTGGATCCATATGTGGTTCGTGGAAGGAACATACCTGCAATGACTCTAGCTGTGGTTCATGAAAAGAACATACATGCAATAACACTGGTGGATCCATGTGTGGTTTGTGGAAAGAACAGACATGCAACGACACTGGGTGTGGTTCATGAAAAGAGCACACATGCAATGACACCGGTGTATCCTTACGTGATTTGTGAGAAGAACACACATGCAATGACACTAGTGGATCCATGTGTGGTTTGTGAGAATAACACACATGCAATGACTCTAGCAGTGGTTCATGAAAAGAACACACATGCAATGACACTGGTGGATCCATGTGTGGTTTGTGAAAAGAACAGACCTGCAATCACACTAGCTGGATCCATGTGTGGTCTGTGGAAAGAACAGGCATGCAATGACTCTAGATGTGGTTCATGAAAAGAACACACATGCAATGACACTGGTGGATCCATGTGTGGTTTGTGAACAAAACCGACATGCAATCACACTTGGTGTGGTTCATGAAAAGAACACACATCCAATGATACAGGTGGACCCATGTGTGGTTTGTGGAAAGAACAGACATGCAATGACACTAGGTGTGGTTCATGAAAAGAACACACATGCAATGACACTAGTGTATCCATATGTGGTTTGTGGAAGGAACAAACAAGCAATGACTCTAGCTGTGGTTCATGAAAAGAACATACATGCAATAACACTAGTGGATCCATGTGTGGTTTATGGAAAGAACAGACATGCAACAACACTGGGTGTGGTTCATGAAAAGAACACACATGCAATGACACTGGTGTATCCTTATGTGGTTTGTGAGAAGAACACACATGCAATGACACTAGTGGATCCATGTGTGGTTTATGAGAAGAACACACATGCAATGACTCCAGCTGTGGTTCATGAAAAGAACACACATGCAATGACACTAGTGGATCAATGTGTGGTTCATGAGAAGAACACACATGCAATGACACTGGTTGTGGTTCATGAAAAGAACATACATGCAATGACACTGGTGGATCCTTATGTGGTTTGTGAGAAGAATTAACATGCAATGACTCTAGCTATGCTTCATGAAAAGAACACACATGCAATGACACAGGTGCATCCATGTGTGGTTTGTGGAAAGAACACACATGCAATCACACTAGGTGGATCCATATGTGGTTTGTGGAAAGAACAGACATGCAATGGCTAGCTGTGGTTCATGAAAAGAACATACAGGCAATGACACTGGTGGATCCATATGTGGTTTGTGAAAAGAACAGACATGCAATCAAACTGGGTGTGGTTCATGAAAAGAACACACATCCAATAACACTGGTGGATCCATGGGTGGTTTGTGGAAAGAACATACATGCAATGACACTGGGTGTGGTTCATGAAAAGAACACACATGCAATGACACTGGTGTATCCTTATGTGGTTTGTGAGAAGAACAGACATGCAATGCCACTCGTGGATCCTTATGTGGTTTGTGAGAACCATTGACGTGCAATGACTCTAGCTATGGTTCATGAAAAGAACACACATACAATGACACTGGTGGATCCATGTGTGGTTTGTGAAAAGAACAGACCTGCAATCAAATTTGGTGTGGTTCATGAAAAGAACACACATCCAATGACACTGGTGGATCCATGTGTGGTTTGTGGAAAGAATAGACATGCAATGACACTGGGTGTGGTCCATGAAAGAACACACATGCAATGACACTGGTGTATCCTTATGTGGTTTGTGAGAAGAACACACATGCAATGACTCCAGCTGTGGTTCATGAAAAGAACACACATGCAATGACACTGGTGGATCCATATGTGGTTCATGAAAGGAACATACATGCAATGACACTGGTGGATCCATGTGTGGTTTGTGGAAAGAACAAACATGCAATGACTCTAGCTGTGGTTCATGAAAAGAACACACATCCAATGACACTGGTGGATCCATGTGTGGTTTGTGAAAAGAACAGACATGCAATAAAACTAGATGGATCCATGTGTGGTTTGTTTAGAGGAACAGACATGCAATGACACTGGGTGTGGTTCATGAAAAGAACAGACATGCAATGACACTAGTGGATCCCTATGTGGTTTGTGATAAGAACTAACATGCAATTACTCTAGCTATGGTTCATGAAAAGAACACACATGCAATGACACAGGTGGATCCATTTGTGGTTTGTGAAAAGAATAGACATGCAATCACACTATGTGGATCCATGTGTGGTTTGTGGAAAGAACAGACATGCAATGACTCTAGTTGTGGTTCATGAAAAGAACACACATGCATGACACTGGTGGATCCATGTGTGGTTTGTGAAAAGAACAGACATGCAATCACACTGGGTGGTTCATGAAAAGAACACACATCCAATAACAATGGTGGATCCATATGTGTTTTGCGGAAAGAATAGACATGCAATGACACTGGGCGTGGTTCATGAAAAGAACACACATGCAATGACACTGGTGTATCCTTATGTGGTTTGCGAGAAGAACACACACGCAATGACACTGGTGGATCCTTGTGTGGTTTGTGGAAAGAACAAACATGAATTGACTCTAGTTGTGGTTCATGAAAAGAACACACATCCAATGACACTGGTGGATCCATGTGCGGTTTGTGAAAAGAACAGACATGCAATCAAACTAGGTGGATCCATGTGTATTTTGTTTAGAGGAACAGACATGCAATGACACTGGGTGTGGTTCATGAAAAGAATAGACATGCAATGACACTGGTGGATCTCTATGTGGTTTGTGAGAAGAACTGACATGCAATGACTCTAGCTATGGTTCATGAAAGGAACATACATGCAATGACACTAGTGGATCCATGTGTGGTTCATGAGAAGAACGGACATGCAATGACACTGGTGGATCCATGTGTGGTTCGTGAAAAGAACACACATGCAATGACACTGGTGGATCCATATGTGGTTCGTGGAAGGAACAGACCTGCAATGACTCTAGCTATGGTTCATGAAAAGAACATACGTGCAATAACACTGGTGGATCCATGTTTGGTTTGTGGAAATAACAGACATGCAACGACACTGGGTGTGGTTCATGAAAAGAACACACATGCAATGACACTGGTGTATCCTTATGTGGTTTGTGAGAAGAACACACATGCAATGACACTAGTGGATCTAGCTGTGGTTTGTGAGAATAACACACATGCAATGACTCTAGCTGTGGTTCATGAAAAGAACACACATGCAATGACACTGGTGGATCCATGTGTGGTTCATGAGAAGAACACACATGCAATGACACTGGTTGTGGTTCATGAAAAGAACAGACATGCAATGACACTGGTGGATCCTTATGTGGTTTGTGAGAAGAACTTACATGCAATGACTCTAGCTATGGTTCATGAAAAGAACACACGTGCAATGACACAGGTGGATCCATGTGTGGTTTGTGGAAAGAACAGACATGCAATCACACCAGGTGGATCCATATGTGGTTTGTGGAAAGAACAGACATGCAATGACTAGCTGTGGTTCATGAAAAGAACACACATGGAATGACACTGGTGGATCCATATGTGGTTTGTGAAAAGTACAGACATGCAATAACACTGGGTGTGGTTCATGAAAATAACACACATCCAATAACACTGGTGGATCCATGTGTGGTTTGTGGAAAGAACAGACATGCAATGACACTGGGTGTGGTTCATGAAAAGAACACACATGCAATGACACTGGTGTTTCCTTATGTGGTTTGTGAGAAGAACAGACATGCAATGCCACTGGTAGATCCTTATGTGGTTTGTTAGAACCATTGACATGCAATGACTCTAGTTATGGTTCATGAAAAGAACACACATGCAATGACACTGGTGGATCCATGAGTGGTTTGTGAAAAGAACAGACCTGCAATCACACTAGTTGGATCCATGTGTGGTTTGTGGAAAGAACAGACATGCAATGACTCTAGCTGTGGTTCATGAAAAGAACACACATGCAATGACACTGGTGGATCCATGTGTGGTTGTGAAGAGAACCGATATGCAATCACACTTGGTGTGGTTCGTGAAAAGAACACACATCTAATGACACTAGTGGATCCATGTGTGGTTTGTGGAAAGAACAGACATGCAACAACACTGGGTGTGGTTCATGAAAAGAACACACATGCAATGACACTGGTGTATCCTTATGTGGTTTGTGAGAAGAACACACATGCAATGACTCTAGCTATGGTTCATGAAAAGAACACACATGCAATGACACTGGTGGATCCATATGTGGTTCATGAAAGGAACAGACATGCAATGACACAGGTGGATCCATGGGTGGTTTGTGCAAAGAACAGACATGCAATGACTCTAGCTGTGGTTCATGAAAAGAACACACATCCAATGACACTTGTGGATCCATGTGTGGTTTGTGAAAAGAACAGACATGCAATCAAACTAGGTGGATCCATGTGTCGTTTATTTGGAGGAACAGACATGCAATGACACTGGGTGTGGTTCATGAAAAGAACAGACATGCAATGACACTGGAGGATCCCTATGTGGTTTGTGAGAAGAACTAACATGCAATGACTATAGCTATGGTTCATGAAAAGAACACACGTGCAATGACACAGCTGGATCCATGTGTGGTTCATGAGAAGAACAAACATGTAATGACACTAGTGGATCCATGTGTGGTTCATGAAAAGAACACACATGCAATGACACTGGTGGATCCATGTGTGGTTCATGAGAAGAACACACATGCAATGACACTGCTGGATCCATATGTGGTTTGTGGAAGGAACATACATGCAATGACTCTAGCTGTGGTTCATGAAAAGAACAGACATGCAATGACACTGGTGGATCGATATGTGGTTTGTGGAAAGAGCAGACATGCAATGACACTGGGTGTGGTTCATGAAAAGAACACACATGCAATGACACTGGTGTATCCTTATGTGGTTCATGAGAAGAACACACATGCAATGACACTGGTGGATCCATGTGTGGTTTGTGAGAAGAACACACATGCAATGACACTGGTGGGTCCATGTGTGGTTCATGAGAAGAACACACATGCAATGACACTGGGTGTGGTTCATGAAAAGAACAGACATGCAATGACACTAGAGGATCCTTATGTGGTTTGTGAGAAGAACTGACATGAAATGACTCTAGCTATGGTTCATGAAAATAACACACATGCAATGACACTGGTGGATCCATGTGTGGTTTGTGAAAAGAACAGACATGCAATCACACTAGGTGAATCCATGTGTGGTTTGTTTAGAGGAACAAACATGCAATGACACTGTGTGTGGTTCATGAAAAGAACAGACATGCAATGACACTGGTGGATCCTTATGTGGTTTGTGAGCAGAACTGACATGCAATGACTCTAGCTATGGTTCATGAAAATAACACACATGCAATGACACTGGTGGATCCATGTGTGGTTTGTGAAAAGAACAGACATGCAATCACACTAGGTGGATCCATGCGTGGTTCATGAAAAGAACAGACATGCAATAACTCTAGTTGTGGTTCATGAAAAGAACACACATGCAATGACACTGGTGGATCCATGTGTGGTTTGTGAAAACAACAGACATGCAATCACACTGGGTGTGGTTCATGAGAAGAACACACATCCAATGACACTGGTGGATCCTTATGTGGTTTGTGAGAAGAACATACATGCAATGACACTGGCTGTGGTTCATCATAAGAACACACATGCAATGACGCTGGTGTATCCTTATGTGGTTTGTGAGAAGAACACCCATGCAACGACTCTAGCTGTGGTTCATGAAAAGAACACACATGCAATGACACTGGTGGATCCATGTGTGGTTCGTGAGAAGAACACACATGCAATGACACTGGGTGTGGTTCATGAAAAGAATAGACATGCAATGACACTGGTGGATCCTTATGTGGTTTGTGAGAAGAACTGACAAGCAATGACTATAGTTATGGTTCATGAAAAGAACACACATGCAATGACACTGGTGGATCCATGTGTCGTTTGTGAAAAGAACAGACATGCAATCACACTAGGTGGATACATGTGTGGTTTGTTTAGAGGAACATACATGCAATGACACTGGGTGTGGTTCATGAAAAGAACAGACATGCAATGACACTGGTGGATCCTTATATCGTTTGTGTGAAGAACTGACATGCAATGACTCTAGCTATGGTTCATGAAAAGAAGACACATGCAATGACACTAGTGGAGCCATGTGTGGTTCATGAAAAGAACAGGCATGCAATGACACTGGTGGATCCATGTGTGGTTTGTGGAAAGATCGGACATGCAATGACTCTAGCTCTGGTTCATGAAAAGAACACACATCCAATGACACTGGTGGATCCTTGTGTCGTTTGTGAAAAGAATATACATGCAATCAAACTAGGTGGATCCATGTGTGGTTTCTTTGGAGGAACAAACATGCAATGATACTGGGTGTGGTTCATGAAAAGAACAGACATGCAATGACACTGGTGGATCCCTATGTGGTTTTTGAGAATTACTGACATGCAATGACTCTAGCTATGGTTCATGAAAAGAACGCACATGCAATGACACTGGTGGATCCATGTGTGGTTCATGACAAGAACAGACATGCAATGACACTGGTGGATCCATGTGTGGTTCATGAAAAGAACACACATCCAATGACACTGGTGGATCCTTATGTGTGATTTGTGAGAAGAACACACATCCAATGACACTGGCTGTGGTTCATGAGAAGAACACACATGCAATGACACTGGTGTATCCTTATGTGGTTGGTGAGAAGTACACACATGCAATGACTCTAGTTGTGGTTCATGAAAAGAACACAGATGCAATGACACTAGTGGATCCATGTGTGGTTCATGATAAGAACACACATGCGATGACACTGTGTGTGGTTCATGAAAAGAACAGACATGCAATGACACTGGTGGATCCTTATGTGGTTTGTGAGAAGAACTGACATGCAATGACTCTAGCTATGGTTCATGAAAAGAACACACATGCAATGACACTGGTGGATCCATGTGTTGTTTTATGAAAAGAACAGACATGCAATCACACTAGGTGGATCCATGTGTGGTTCATGAAAAGAACAGAGATGGAATGCCACTGTTGGATCCATGTGTGGTTTGTGGAAAGAAGAGACATGCAATTACACTGGGTGTGGTTCATGAAAAGAACACACATGCAATGGCACTGGTGTATCCTTACGTGGTTTGAGAGAAGAACACACATGCAATTACTCTAGTTGTGGTTCATGAAAAGAACACACATGTAATGACACTAGTGGATCCATATGTGGTTTGTGGAAGGAACATACATGCAATGACTCTAGCTGTGTTTCATGACAAGAACAGACATGCAATGACACTGGTGGATCCATACGTGGTTTATGGAAAGAACAGACATGCAATGCCATTAGTTGATCCATGTATTTCATTGTACAAGACACTCACTTTCCATTTTGATACTACTCAGTTTTGCCCTTGGTTTTTTGATACTACTCAGTTTTGCCCCCCTCTCTATCTTTCATAGAAGCCCAAACCTGTGCTCACTCTGTATGCTACTCCCTCATTGGGTGTCATAGTTGTCACGCGGATCGTCCGCACTAACCGTTGATTCTGTGCGATCCAACGATGATCGTTGCACACGTCGTGCGCTTCACAGTATAGCGTGAGACAGCACGGACGTCTCCCTCAGCGAGACTTCTACAGGAAGGAAAACGATGCCGTCCATGGAAAAAGACATCGAGCGGTCATGTCATGTTTAATGAAGTCTGAAAAGCCTACTACTGCTACTACTATGCCACAACACATGCGTCATCGAGTGCACGGTCATCGATGGACAACTGCAATTTATTGCCACTTGATTTTAATAAGCCATATCCCATTTTTTATGCAGCGGCTCTCAATCTCACTTCCAACTAGGACCCACCGTAAGAAAATTGCACGCGCTCGCTGGAGGCTGAAGAGCTGAGCTCGACGAGACCTAACGTCTCCGCATTCATCGAGTCGCTCGCAGTCATCAACACATCCCTCTACCCGATATAGCACAACCCCACAAATCTCGCCGTACAGCCACCTACCTTCCCCTCTGCATTTCCACTTTTAACTATCGCCAATTTTAGGGCTGTGTCAAACTTCGTACATAGAAATTGTGTATGTGCCCTTTGCATGCGGCTCAATACAGAACTGGCATGCATGTCCCGGGAAAAAAACGTGACGTACCGTGCGCGTGTCGCGGTGCATGGTGCAGTAGACTGCGCTACGCGTGGCACGGTGGTGCAACGAAACGTGCCTTGCTTCCATCCACCTTAACTATAGAGCCCCTCTCCGCTCACTCTCGCTCACTCTCTCTCACTCTCCCCACACAACCCTCTCCACTGTCCCACCACCATCCGCAAACTTCCGAGAATACCCTGTTCGTGCTGGTGATGGCGGAGGAGGATAAGGTGGCCATCATCGCCTCCGAGGCCGCCGGCAAGGAGGCCCCCGTCTCCTCGTCGGTCCCCCTCTGTGCGTTGAAAGCAGCCACCATCCCTGTCTAGGCCCTAGTCGAGCCATCGATGGTAGCCTCCGTTCCTGTCCAAGCCCCTGTCCCTGCTACCGACAGGGCCGCCGAAGAGGAGCCCCCCTCCGGCGAGGAGGCCCCCCGCTGGTCACAAGCAGATCAAGCACTTCTTGGGCACCTATGATCTAGATAAGTACATCGCTCCGATGAACCCCTACGACATCGGCATCGACGACCCATGGTCGGAGGTAACTAGGGTTTGCTCCCCTCCCCTAGTTCTTCTACCGTTCCCATTGTTGGATGCTAGATCTTGGTTTATTAGGAATCACTTGTTCGCATTTCGATTGCTCGGTCTTCTTACATCATCTACTCCCCCATTTTCCTTTTCTTCCAATAGGTTTCCGGCAGCGACGTCTACAGCGATGACGAGTCCATCCACACCAAGACTTGTCAGGTGTTGAGGAGAGGCTGGGCTGCCAAGATCTGATGCCTTCTTGGCGGATCCCGGAGTGCCTCCTGCTGGGTGAGTCTCGCTGGCACCGACTTTAACTCCTTACTGAAGCATGTAGAGGCCCCGGGCTCCGGCATCCACAAAGGCGGTGAGCGCGAGACCATGAACATCAACGCCTACATCGCTAAACACCAGGCTCTCGGCATTCACCTTCGAAACCTCCAGCGGGTGGCCATCAAAGAGGGTCGCATGCCTCCAATCAGGCCCAAGGCCCCCAAGATCAAGGGACTGGGCAACAAGAAGTGGAGGAAGCGCCGGAGGGAGGAGGCGGAGGCGCGGGCGCATGAAGGACGGGTTGGATGTGTCCTTGAATATATCTGCTGCTGCGGCGGCTGCTGCTGCTAAGCAACTTCTTTTGATTTTCTATATTTTGCTTGCATCCTATTTCTGGCTGAATGCATCGAACCTCGTTAAGCAACCTACTTTCTTTCGCTATATCATATTTAGTTGCGCACAGCTATATCTACATTTGTTTTGTTTTCTAAATGAATGTATTCTGCCTGGTGTGATTTTCTGCTCTAGATTTGCTACCTGATGGGAGGCAAAAAGAGGTCCAAAAGGGAACGAATTATCGAAGAGAATCTTCTCTAGATTTGCTACCAATTTGGGCAAAATGGAACATATCTGTTTAGTGAGAGAGGAAAAGGGTACTCTTTCAAACTGCCAGTTAACGAGCTACCATCTTGACAAGCTATAAGACACATACATAAACATAACACAAAGAGGGTTAAATTTATTTTACTACTCTCACTTGAGGCGCTAGACATCTTGACAGGCTAAACGAGTTCCACAAAATAGAAACATAACACTGAGAAGTAAAATTTAATTCACTACTCATCAGACCACTTGAGGCGCTTGCCATCATTCCTAGGCGACCAACTGCGATCATTCTAGGTGGATCTTACATTATTGGCCCTCCACAGCTCATGAAATGCAAGTTCGTCCCACCTGGGATCTGACTTGGCTTCCCTATCTTCAGCATCCTGCAACACACTTAGCGGTGCATCATAGACATGATTGTTGCTGTTAGAAGATGATGCCTCTCTGTTTGCTGCTTCAGCTGCAGCCTCTCTGTCAGCTATACCTTTGCTGCAAGCTCTCTTTCAACCTGCGGCCTCTCTGTCCATTTGCTTGATGCAGCCATTTCCTTTGCATATGCAGCTTCAAACTCAACTATTCTGCATTTTCTACAAAGGGCTCCCCTAAGCTCGTCTTCCCTCTTGCAAATAGGGCAAAACACGAGGTAACGTAGAAA
This sequence comes from Avena insularis, assembly GCA_023614405.1. Taxonomy (NCBI): domain Eukaryota; kingdom Viridiplantae; phylum Streptophyta; class Magnoliopsida; order Poales; family Poaceae; genus Avena; species Avena insularis. Next base: position 513,764,904 of record CM042690.1, read on the forward strand.
AAAATGGATCCTCTTGTACAACTGGTAGGTCACGTAAGCATCTATGGCTGCATACTTCAGGTTTATATCAGACAACGGCCACTCGTCCTAGAAATCGTGCCTATCCGTGGGGAAATCTTCCTTCATTCTGTCGTACGACTCATCGAGGATTCTAGTTGCGAGTGATGCCATTCCATCCTTCCTTGAGCCCCCTAGGATCTTGATAAGACGCTGAATATCGATCCAGTTGTGCGCAGGAATTATAATTCCCTCTTGATAAAATTTCAAAAAATCAGTTGTATTGTCGACAGTGCAGAAAACAATTCCCTTTTCTACAAGGAACCGGCGTAGCGCCGGACAATTCCTGTCAGTCCTGAAAGTATGTAGTTTGTCATCACCAAAATTTGTAACTACAAATATTTTGTCAATGCAAGATCATCATCTAAATATAATTTTGAAAAGTTTAGTAAATGCAAGATCAAGACTCTCAACATTGTCTTGTCATAATTTATTTGGTCCTAAATAAAATCCACTAGTTGCAAGATGGGCAAATGGATAAAGAACAAGAGGAGAAAACCCTAAAAGCGGTTAGCTACAGAGAGTAGATCTACAAACCGGCAGAGGTGGTAGATGAGGACGTGTGTCCTCATGGCAAGTTGAACAACGGCGACTTCACTCCCTTCATATGGGTGCTCCGGGGTGTACTCAAGGTCCAATCCCACAAACTTGTCCTCGTCTTTCTCAAGCCAACCCTCGGACATCCTCAGGACACGCACCACTGTCTCCTACTCATTGGTGTAGACAATGTCTATCTTCTTATTGTCATGGGTAGTGAAGCTTGTCTCTAGAGTGCGACGACCTTCCATGGCGGCAAGGAGAAGACGGGAAGAGGACAGATGACAGGAAGAAGAAGAGTGGTTTCTGCAAGGCAGGAGAACGGTGGAACCGTCAATGCGCTTTTAAGGTAGTGGTTAACGACGGGGACGGAAGTCCAAGGAGATACGCGTGGCGGTGGCCGTTCCAGCTTCTGAGTAAACAAAAAATAATTATAACGCCGATACATGTGCCCTGTTTTGTCACGTCAATACACTGGGAAGGGGGTGTTGTCCTATCCACTATGCCAACGCTGCAAGCCTATGTGATAGCCACCCTGCCTAAGCGACAGGAGCGACATAACGATGAGAACTGACAGGGGGCCTAACTTGACGGCCGTTAGCCTGATATTTTGTATTGAAATGTCAAGTTGAATTGGTGCCGAAAAAACCCTCTGAGTATTTGGCACACCAACTTTGGGCACCGCAGCTGATTGTAAGCAACTTGGGTACCGTGTTGCCTGGCCACCCCAACTTTCGGGCCACAAAATGATATTCTCGCCGAATGGGGTATACCTAGCAGGATGTTTCGAGTGGGCCTGCAAAACGGCGACTGGAATGTGACTGAGAAGGAGCCTGTCGACTAGAAGCTGGAGGCATAGAAGCGTAGCAGAAGCCTAGTTGGATTAGGTCAAACCCTCCGAGTCCTTAACTCACTTGGCTGGATATGTGTAAACCCTAGCGAGGTACTGTAGCATCCCAATTGTCTAACAATTGTAATGCTACTTGGTCTAGTAATATAATGGCTACTTCAAATATATAATCGTTGCATCATCATTATATCATGCTCATGTCATCATGCCACCTTGCATTTGAGCATCATATAAAACCCTTTTCCATTTGGTTCTTATCTCATCTGCATTATTAATTGTATTTGCCTCTTGATATTGTATTTGGTTCTTGATATATTGTTTAATGCCCAAGTTGAGTTGGGGGCATATCTTTTATTAACTCCATCACCTTTCTTTCACCACCTTATAATTCCACCATCCAACTAAATATGAGCTTCGCACTTTATTGGTTTTACCTCGAGCTCATGTGGGTTGGGATGGATCCAATTCTTTTCCACATGCTCTCATCTTGGCATCATGATATTTTCACATTAGTGATATATGAGAGCCACATGGCCACCTTTGCATGCCTTGTGGGTGGAACCCTTTTTCCTAGCTTCCATATGGATTATTATGGATTTATGCTCATGTGGGAATATTTTTGGGACTAGTAAGAATCTAGTGGAATATACACACTAGCAAGTCCCAATTTTAATCCAATATGATCATCTCCATCTATTCCACTTGGGACCTTCTTTTAAACCCTTGGCTTGGCTTTATTCCAATTTTGGGAATGCATAATAATAATGCCATGAATAATATTGTTTTCACAAGAATAAACATGGCAATAAATATTTTGCATGGGCCATGCAAGTACCACCTTTTGCTTGTCTTTTGGATTTTATTTGATGTTGGAGTGGATCATCTCTATCTCTATCCCTTCTTTTGGCTTGATCTATGTTGATCTTGCTTAAACCCCATCACCATATCCATCCTTGCCATCCCCACCTTCTCTTTTTCTCTCTCTTTTGGCTATCTTGTTTGAGCTTGTTTTGAGCATGCTTGATCTTTTCAAAGAGAACCATCTAATCCATCATCCCCCATCTAACCTACCCCATCTTTCACCATACCCTCTACCCCACTTAAGCTAACACCATACCCCCCTCTAAACCTAGTTCTAGCTAAACCCTAAGTCTACCACCTCTCTCTCTCGGCCTCCCCCTCTCTCTCTCTTCTCCTTCTGAACCTAACCCTCCCCTTAGTCTCCATGTCGAGCCCCACCTTGCAGGTCCCACCTGGCCACCTACCCCTGCCCTAGCTACCCTCCATCCCAACCAAAACCCTAGCTACACCCGAGCCACCCATTCCTCTACCACGCCCTAAACCCGAGCCTCCCCTCTCCTCCTTTCTCCTCTCTCTGCCTGGTCTGCCCCACCCGAGCCACTGCCTGCCCTACCCAGCGGCTCCCCTTGCCCCTGCCCTGGTCCTGCCCGAGCCTACCACGTGAGCGAGGAGGAGGAAAGGTGGCACCAAGCCACCTTTAACCCTACCTGCTCCCACGTCACCTTCCCCTCTCTCTGCTACCTAACACCACCCCACCACCTCTCCGCCTCGCCTCTGCTTCGCCAGATCCGCCCCAAGCCGGCCGCTCTCCTCCCTTCTTCTCCACCGCCACCAGCTATCCCATAGCCTCCACCGTCGGCCTCTACTCCATTCCGTCGATCCAGTCGAGCCGCGCGTCCGAGAAGAAGCCATGGAGAACGAGGAGACGCCTAGGAGGCCGCCTGTACCCGCCGTCGAGGAGGAGAAGCGCCAGAGCCGGAGGTCACCGCCGAGCCGACGCCAAACCCTAGCTACCCTGGGCCTCTGCATCATCGCCTGCTTTGCCGCCCGATCCAACGCCACCGACAGCCCCACGGTGAGCTGAACCACCTCCCTGACATGGTCCCCTTCGCCGTACAGACCTAGTGTCGCCGTCCGCTCCGTCGAACAGGCTGCGTGCGCCGGTGGCGCTAGCGTCTGCCCGCTCCCGCGACATGCAGAATCCCTACCTAGCCACCGATCTGTCCTCTGTCAGCAATCCCCACCCCACTGCAGGCCGCTCACAAGACGCGCACTAGCCCAGGTCCAGAGATCGATCCCTGCCCGCGCCGTGCATCGACCTGTCGCTCAACGCAGAGAAGAAGATCCACAGTACGGCTGTGGTCGTTTTGCAATTTAGCCCTCCGTTCTTTTTCTGATCAACCCGCGGTCCACCCCACCGTCGGCCAGCTTAACGCTTTGCAGAAAACACCTAGGCTTTTGATTCCTTAACCCGTGCCCCTCGCGGCGCCCACCCGGACATTCATCACGTGGGCCGAGTCATGCCGGCCTGTCGCCGCTTAGGCTAGGTTAGCTCATGTAAAAACCTTGTTGTTCGCTGCAAAGCTGCTGAGTCATTGCCCCACTGGGTCATTGGCTGGCTAGCTGAACGAGTAGCAAAAGTAATTCTGTAATCTGTTTAAATTCAAATCCTTTTTAAATTAATTCAAATTCAAATTTAATTCTGTTTTTAAATATCTTTTCAAATATAATTCCAAATAATACAAATAATATATGTTTTCAAATCAGAAAAATGTGAGGAATTCAAATATGGCCTTCAAAATATATTTTGAACATTTAAAATTCCAAGTTTAATTAAAATTACATAAAATGCCCTTTTGACTTAATAAATTAATAACTTTTGTTTTATAAATCCAAATTTAATAAATAATATGTCTAAAATGATTAGCTCGACGAGACCTTTCTGTCTATGCTTTCCATGGTTTGATTTGAAGCATGCATCATATAAATATAATGGGTACAGCAACTTAAATGAGTATAAAATGTGAATAAGGCCCCATAAAATGGTTTGTTCTTGTATTCCACACCTCACCCATGCCATGCTACTTTATTGCCATGCAAATTGTGCATCATTCATCATGGCATGATTGTTTGCTTGTCGCATTTAATTCATATGCTTGCGCACCTTATTTATGTTGGCCCTTGTTTGTTTGGTTCTTCTTCGAATAGACGCTGAGCAGGGGATATATCAAGATACCCAGGAGCACTACCCAGATCCTTCTCTCGCTTCAACTGAGCTGCCAGGCAAGCACTACCACATGCTTGCATACATATAGTACCTATTGCCTCTATCTTATTCTTGCATCATTGAGTCGCGATTGCATTAATCTGAATCCCAAGTATTGCATAGCCTTTACTTTTAAACCCCACCGAATCTTGTTCCTCCATCCCATGAGCCATTACTACAGGAGTTGATTGAGCCAGAGCTTGATTCATTCTTATTTCTTGGGGCCACAACTAGTTTGAGGTTTTATTACTATCCTGTACTTATGCCATGCTTTACTACTTTATTTACGATTGTGCGAGGAGCACACTGTACTGTTTAGGAAAGCGGAGTGTTTTTCGTGTCGACAAGCCCAGTCCACATTTTCGGTTCCCAATCGTTCACAGCCATTGACGCAAACCTTGAGGCCGTCTCGAGTCGCTAACCGCTATGGTAGCTCAATGGGGTGGCCCCTGAAATATTTCGAATCCTGTAATTGCTTTGTCATGCCTCGTTGGGTTTTGATTTGGTTTTTCCGAGGCATATCGAGTGTGTGTTGCTATTTGTGCACCCTGCAGGGTAAAACTTTCTGAAAGCCGTGTCCGCGGTTATGGACGACTTGGAGCACAGTTTCTCGATCATAGACAAGCATAACTAAAGTACCGCTTTTAATTTGACTAGACTAGGTATCTGACTAGTAAATAGTGCAATACTCACGGAATGGATAATAAAACTGCCAACGGATGGGGGTTGTTCGTCCGCTTCCTCGTCGGTAAGCGAGGAGGAGGATGGATCTGTGGATATTACCGTTTTAACTGTTGTAACTACTGTTATTAATTCACGGACATCCGTCTATCTCTGGTTAGGCGGATGGTTAGCGAGTATCTATAGAATTGCTAGGGTTTATCTTTTGCTGCAATTGCGTCACCCCAGGTTGTGTCCCCTTTAGAGGCATAAAGACTTGCTGAGTACCCCTAGGGTCTCACACGATAAATTATTGGTTCAGATGAACAGGTACACTCACAAGATGGATACTGGGTGGAGGAGACGGACGATGTGGGAAACGATCATTCGGTGTAGAGATTCCGGGAACGGGGATCCGTGAGATCTGTGGGCGGGATGTGCTTATTTATGGGGCATCTTATGCCGATTTGCTTCTTATCCGTACTCGGATTTTGTCTTCCGCTTCCGCTTGATACTCTGTTGATTGATGTATGAGGAGATATCCTAAACTATTATATCTATCTAGGATATTTGGGTCTTGTCGTTTGGCGTTGCTATATTTCCTTTCTTTTTAGATGGAATGGCTCTGATGTACTATTGTATGGTGGCTTGCATACATACTCATTTGTGTATGTAGTTGATCCCTCTTTGCCGGGACACGCCTACGTTCTTGCCCCGATGTTTGGAAATGGTTGGGACGGCCGAAAGGTCTACCTGTGAGTGGCATTTGGGCCCCACCATACTATTTCAACCATTTATGATCATCCAGTCTTGTAACTAGGAGCGTAATTCACCGAGGTAGTTACAATTGGTATCAGAGCCATCCCGCCCTTCAGGGTCTCAGCCAAATGGTCGTTGTCTGTCTAGCAAATATTTTTGGTAGTTATGTATACTAAGGAAAAACAAAACGCGAAAGTAGGACTGCTTCCACTTTTCTTCTTACCCACCCACCCACCCTTTTCTGGTAAGGAAGTGTAACGTTTTCAATCCTCTTCTTAAAATTCAAACTAGGATTCACGTGTTCTGGGTTTCCGTAGTACCATAGAAAGTGTGTGTGTGTGTGTGTGCGTGTGTGTGTAATTCCTTGTCTATCTGTTGCATCCTTTTTGTTATCATAATCTGCCTTTGGTTATCAACTGTTGGTACATTCCATACTGACAGGCTTTTGAGAACCGGCGCGATCTATCTGATTCCTTGTTAACCGGTGCCATCTTCTTAAGGGTGTCCTTCCTTCTAGCAACTCCACATTCTGAAACCATCAGTTGCTAATCTCTACCTGATAAGTGATTTTGCGCATCTATTGGTATTTTAATGCCGAAAAATGCGGAAATTTTTTCTTTGATACATCTGTGCTTCCACACTCTTTTCAGTTGTGTGTGAAACATTATCTATCTTCCTTTTATCAGCATGTCCATGCTAACTCATTCTTTTGTCACCGGCGCTTAATCCTGGAGTTTCGTTTCATCAACAATTCTCTTGGGCTAATTACATAACGTGTGTCGATCCGATGCTGGTGATTGTAATTTGGCTCTCGGCATAGCTATATTCCACTCATGATAAGTGTCGATTGGAATATGGAAAAATGCTATCAACCGTCACCATCTGGAGGATAAGGTTATCTCCTGTGATTTTGAGTACACCGTGATCATATCTATGCATATTCAAGCATCTTTAGCAATCCAGAGTTTCTCAAAGCACTACGGCGGTCTATCATCTGATCATCATGCTGCATATCTTTTTGAACTCCATATCTGCACATCTTTTTCGTCTCTGATAGCTCATACCATAAGCAAAGCTATATCATCGTTTCTTTATCCAAGATCTCTTTATCTTTGTAACCGGTGATCCAATCGACAATGTGAACCAGGTGACATCTCTTTTTCTTCCGAAGGACCAAATAATCTATTCTTCCAGTGCATCTTCTTCAACACGAACCCGTGCTCTTAATATTGATATTTCTAAGAGCGTTGAGCTCAGAAAGTGTTCCGAGCATTTGTTCGTTTCTCCCGCCTCTTGAACTTGATATTCTTCGAATATCTTGGTAATCCATGGTGGTATATGTTGATAATATGCTTGCCTATTCCATATCAATGGAAGGACATGGAAGATCATCTGTGTCTCTTTCTCTCAAGCTTCGTGAGCGCTGCCTGTGTGCAAAGTCTCAAAGTGAGAATTCTGACTTTTTGAAGTTACCTATCTCGGCCACGTCCTTCTGCTAAATACATTGCTTCAATTCTATAATTGGCAATCCATTGTTAATTCCATCCTCCATCTTCAACCAATCCGGAGTTGTTCCTTGTTGGCAAGTTATCATCGTCATTCCGCTGAAGATTACCTCAAGACTGCTAAATCTCTCTCTATCATTTCAAGAACAACATGGAGTTCCTTTCACCTCTATCTCGTTAAGTAATCTCTTGAACCCTCTCGCTCTATCGTCTATGCTCAATCCACCGGAGGCCATGAAGATTTCCAGATCTTTTGTAATCCTTATGTTCAAGTGGTGCTATCTTTTTCTTTATCTGTGGGATCTTGCAGTTGTCTCCGTGATATTCCTTCATATCTTTCTGGTGTCTTGGTCTTTCCGAAATGACGACAACATCATCACCTTTATCTATCTATGAATCCGGTGAATCGTTTGCATCTATCCTTGTTTTCTAGCGGAGTTCCATGAGCTCTTCTTGTCAATACCTTCAGTCTGTTTCGGTAGTTGGGTTGCATGGTTTTCTTATTCATGTGCGGAGTAATGCTTTGAGTGCGGGATGGAGTAGCTACCATACCACTACTCTTACCATTCGCTCTTGTACATTGAATTGGTGAATTAATGTGATTCCACTCATTCCACGGAAGTTAGAAGTGGTCTTTATCCCTCGATACTTTTACTTCCGTCCTTGTTTTTCCGGAGTGCTCTCTCGAAGAAAGTAATCAATAATCTCTTGTTGGTGATCTCGCCCTTTCTACACGGAGCAAAATCCTCAATTATCTGGTGGAAACAAACGCAAACTCTTTTCTGTCCTCGTCTTTCTACCGGTGTTTGACATCCCCAAACAAGATGGATGGAAACTATCTCTCTCTTTGTTTCATCAATTCTTTTCGGTGGTAAAGCCAATTATGGTTGGTGCCATCAGCCGTGAATCTATTGCGTTAGCCTCAAGGCTAAAGAAAGCAATAAGTATCTCTACAGTAAAGTCCAGATCCTCCATATTCTTTGCTTCTCGGGATCCCACCATGATCTAGTTTCACATCCATCTCTGGAAGTTATATCCGCACACCTCAATTGCGTGATCCTTGGTTCTTACCGGCGCAACAAGAATCTAATCCGACGATGTCTATCTAAATCTTTCTGTTGATATCAAGGGACTCTATTGTTTGAAGGCAATATTGTTTCCGTACTTCTTTTCTCTAATCTGAGGGAAGGTACGATGCTATTATCATAGTGGTTCATACCTCTCCAATCTAGCTCTTTTTCTTCCGGCGAGACAAAGTTTTCATCCTCTCTAGTATCGGTAAATCTTTAATCTTAACGGTGTGTCTTTCTTTATCCATGATACATCATCTTTTCCTTTTCTTTCACAAGTGGTTCTTGTTTCCTGAGAACACCGGAGCTATGTCCATCCTATCCTTCTTGTCTCACGGCAATCCTTCAATTCTTCTAACCCGTTGTTTCTCAAGCAAAACGCAAGACTCGCAACAAGTCTAACAAGTTTTGCGAGGTGTAGTGGTCGCACCATTCCGTTGTTCATCAACTTGGGAACGTGAGGGTAACCTTCGTTCGAACACCCGCCTCTCCTTGTGTTATTTTCTTTTTCCTAGGAATCTCGGGGCGAGATTCTTGTTTAGTGGGGGAGAGTTGTAGCATCCCAATTGTCTAACAATTGTAATGCTACTTGGTCTAGTAATATAATGGCTACTTCAAATATATAATCATTGCATCATCATTATATCATGCTCATGTCATCATGCCACCTTGCATTTGAGCATCATATAAAACCCTTTTCCATTTGGTTCTTATCTCATCTGCATTATTAATTGTATTTGCCTCTTGATATTGTATTTGGTTCTTGATATATTGTTTAATGCCCAAGTTGAGTTGGGGGCATATCTTTTATTAACTCCACCACCTTTCTTTCACCACCTTATAATTCCACCATCCAACTAAATATGAGCTTCGCACTTTATTGGTTTTACCTCGAGCTCATGTGGGTTGGGATGGATCCAATTCTTTTCCACATGCTCTCATCTTGGCATCATGATGTTTTCACATTAGTGATATATGAGAGCCACATGGCCACCTTTGCATGCCTTGTGGGTGGAACCCTTTTTCCTAGCTTCCATATGGATTATTATGGATTTATGCTCATGTGGGAATATTTTTGGGACTAGTAAGCATCTAGTGGAATATACACACTAGCAAGTCCCAATTTTAATCCAATATGATCATCTCCATCTATTCCACTTGGGACCTTCTTTTAAACCCTTGGCTTGGCTTTATTCCAATTTTGGGAATGCATAATAATAATGCCATGAATAATATTGTTTTCACAAGAATCAACATGGCAATAAATATTTTGCATGGGCCATGCAAGTACCACCTTTTGCTTGTCTTTTGGATTTTATTTGATGTTGGAGTGGATCATCTCTATCTCTATCCCTTCTTTTGGCTTGATCTATGTTGATCTTGCTTAAACCCCATCACCATATCCATCCTTGCCATCCCCACCTTCTCTTTTTCTCTCTCTTTTGGCTATCTTGTTTGAGCTTGTTTTGAGCATGCTTGATCTTGTCAAAGAGAACCATCTAATCCATCATCCCCATCTAACCTACCCCATCTTTCACCATACCCTCTACCCCACTTAATCTAATACCATACCCCCCTCTAAACCTAGTTCTAGCTAAACCCTAAGTCCACCACCTCTCTCTCTCGGCCTCCCCCTCTCTCTCTCTTCTCCTTCTGAACCTAACCCTCCCCTTAGTCTCCATGCCGAGCCCCACCTTGCAGGTCCCACCTGGCCACCTACCCCTGCCCTAGCTACCCTCCATCCCAACCAAAACCCTAGCTACACCCGAGCCACCCATTCCTCTACCACGCCCTAAACCCGAGCCTCCCCTCTCCTCCTTTCTCCTCTCTCTGCCTGGTGTGCCCCACCCCGACCCTGGCCTGCCCTACCCCACCTGGCAGCTCCCCTTGCCCCTGCCCTGGTCCTGCCCGAGCCTACCACGTGAGCGAGGAGGAGGAAAGGTGGAACCAAGCCACCTTTAACCCTACCTGCTCCCACGGCACCTCCCTCTCTCTCTGCTACCTAACACCACCCCACCACCTCTCCGCCTCGCCTCTGCTTTGCCAGATCCGCCCCAAGCCGGCCGCTCTCCTCCCTTCTTCTCCACCGCCACCAGCTATCCCATAGCTGCCACCGTCGGCCTCTACTCCGTTCCGTCGATCCAGTCGAGCCGCGCGTCCGAGAAGAAGCCTGGGAGAACGAGGAGACGCCTAGGAGGCCGCCTGTACCCGCCGTCGAGGAGGAGAAGCGCCAGAGCCGGAGGTCACCGCCGAGCCGACGCCAAACCCTAGCTACCCTGGGCCTCTGCATCATCGTCGCTGCTCGCCTGATCCGATCCAACGCCACCGACAGCTACGGTGAGCTGAACCACCTCCCGACATGGTCCCCTTCACAGACAGCCCTAGTGTCGCCCGTCGCTCCGTCAGCAGTTCGTCTTGGCCGTAAGCGTCTGCCCGCTCTGACGCCAGTAAACCCTACCTAGCCACCGATCTATCCTCTGTCAGCAATCCCCACCCCACCGCACCGGTAGCCGCTTCCGCCAACTAGCCCCAGGTCCAGAGATCGATCCCTGCCCGCCATGCCGATTGTCATCGCTCAACGCAGAGAAGAAGATCCACAGTACGGCTGTGGTCGTTTTGCAGTTTAGCCCTCCGTTCTTTTTCTGATCAACCCACGGTCCGCAGACCCCACCAGTCAGCCGCGCCAACGCTTTTGCAGAAAACCCCCTAGGCTTTTGGATTCCTTAACCCGCGCTCCCCTCGTGGCCCACCTCGACCTTCGCCGCCACGTAATCCGGAGTCACTGTCACTGTCTGTCGCTTAGGCTAGGTTAGCTCATGTGTAAAAACCATGTTCCAAGTGAGGCGCTGAGTCAGCTGCTGGCCCCACTGGTCATTGGCTGTGGCTAGCTGCGACTGAGTAGCAAAAGTAATTCTGTAATCTGTTTAAATTCAAATCCTTTTTAAATTAATTCAAATTCAAATTTAATTCTGTTTTTAAATATCTTTTCAAATATAATTCCAAATAATACAAATAATATATGTTTTCAAATCATAAAAATGTGAGGAATTCAAATATGGCCTTCAAAATATATTTTGAACATTTAAAATTCCAAGTTTAATTAAAATTACATAAAATGCCCTTTTGACTTAATAAATTAATAACTTTTGTTTTATAAATCCAAATTTAATAAATAATATGTCTAAAATGATTAGCTCGACGAGACCTTTCTGTCTATGCTTTCCATGGTTTGATTTGAAGCATGCATCATATAAATATAATGGGTACAGCAACTTAAATGAGTATAAAATGTGAATAAGGCCCCATAAAATGGTTTGTTCTTGTATTCCACACCTCACCCATGCCATGCTACTTTATTGCCATGCAAATTGTGCATCATTCATCATGGCATGATTGTTTGCTTGTCGCATTTAATTCATATGCTTGCGCACCTTATTTATGTTGGCCCTTGTTTGTTTGGTTCTTCTTCGAATAGACGCGAAAGGTGGGATATATCAAGATACCCAGTGAGCACTACCTGCATCCTTCTCTCGCTTCAACTGAGCTGCCAGGCAAGCACTACCACATGCTTGCATACATATAGTACCTATTGCCTCTATCTTATTCTTGCATCATTGAGTCGCGATTGCATTAATCTGAATCCCAAGTATTGCATAGCCTTTACTTTTAAACCCCACCGAAGCTTGTTCCTCCATCCCATGAGCCATTCTACAGGAGTTGATTGAGCCATGCGAGTCGTAGAACAGCATGTGTAGGGTATGTGAGTGTCTGATGGATAACGAGGTACCTATACAACTTAACCTGAGTAGTAATGGGATAACTAATGAAAGTGGCATCGGTGAGCCATATCTGTTATTTGGTTTTTCAGGCTCACTTGTGTCCCGTAGGACCCCGAGTACTTGATTCCTGTTCCTTGAATATTCGCGCTATCCACATCCGGGAGGCTTATGAACCCCCCTAAGCCAGAGCTTGATTCATTCTTATTTCTTGGGGCCACAACTAGTTTGAGGTTTTATTACTATCCTGTACTTATGCCATGCTTTACTGCTTTATTTACGATTGTGCAAGGAGCACACTGTACTGTTTAGGAAAGTGGAGTGTTTTCGCGGTGTCGACAAGCCCACCACATTTTCGGTTCCCAAATGTTCACAGCCATTGACGCAAAACCTTGAGGCCGTCTCGAGTCACTAACTTCGCTATGGTAGCTCAATGGGGTGGCCTTGAAATATTTCTGAATCCTGTAATTGCTTTGTCGTGATCGCCTCGTTGGGTTTTGATTTGGTTTTTCCGAGGCATATCGAGTGTGTTGTTATTTGTGCACCCCTCAGGTAAAACTTTCTGAAAGCCGTGTCCGCGGTTATGGACGACTTGGAGCACAGTTTCTCGATCATAGACAAGCATAACTAAAGTACCGCTTTTAATTTGACTAGACTAGGTATCTGACTAGTAAATAGTGCAATACTCACGGAATGGATAATAAAACTGCCAACGGATGGGGGTTGTTCGTCCGCTTCCTCGTCGGTAAGCGAGGAGGAGGATGGATCTGTGGATATTACCGTTTTAACTGTTGTAACTACTGTTATTAATTCACGGACATCCGTCTATCTCTGGTTAGGCGGATGGTTAGCGAGTATCTATAGAATTGCTAGGGTTTATCTTTTGCTGCAATTCGCCACCCTGTGTTGTGTCCCTTTAGAGGCATAAAGACTTGCCGAGTACCCTAGGGTCTCACACGATAAATTATTGGTTCGATGAACAGGTACACTCACAAGATGGATACCGGTGGAGGAGACGATGTGGGCAACGATCATTCGTGTAGAGATTCCAGGAACGGGATCCGTGAGATCTGTATGGATGTGCTTATTTATGGGGCATCTTATGCCGATTTGCTTCTTATCCGTACTCGGATTTTGTCTTCCGCTTCCGCTTGATACTCTGTTGATTGATGTATGAGGAGATATCCTAAACTATTATATCTATCTAGGATATTTGGATCTTGCCGTATATGCTATATATTTCCTTTCTTTTTAGATGGAATGGCTCGATGTACTATTGTATGGTGGCTTGCATACATACTCATTTGTGTATGTAGTTGATCCCTTTGTTCGCTGACACGCCGCCCGTTCTTGCCCCGATGTTTGGAAATGGTTGGGACGGCCGAAAGGTCTACCTGTGAGTGGCATTTCGGCCCCACCGTACTATTTCAACCATTTCTGCTCATCCAGGCTTGTAACTAGGAGCGTAATTCACCGAGGTAGTTACAGGTACCCCCTATATAAACCACCCTATGGTACTCTCTATACTTACATTCCATCATACACCCCAACCAAGCGACTCTCTACCTAGCAGTCAAGCTCGCCACCCCTGTAACTCACTCGTCGATAATACAATCTAGTAGGAGTAGGTCTTTACCCTACGGGGGGCTAAACCTGCGTAAACTCACGTGTCTCGGCCCTCGTCTCGTTCCGCAGATGGCTGCCCGCTCTTTACCTCTATCCTATCAATCGCTACCCCTGGTAGCGACTGTCGTGGTCATTCCCACGACATAAAGGGAAGGGCAAATCATTCGGTGAGCACCTCCAAACAGCCCGATCCATGAAATGGCAGAGTTTGGAGAAGTTTTGTTGGAAGGGATGGCCTAGAGGGTGGTGGAGCAAGGTGGGGTGGCGGCAATGTCCATGGAGAACAAGGGAGGAAGAAGATGGAATGGCCAACTGTCCCCATGCATGAAGGATATGTACCTAGATTTTTTCTGATTCGGTGATAGGTCCAGCCGGACCGGAGGCCATCCCGAACCAATTGACGTAGGCTGATCCGTTCAGTGGTAGCCAAAACAGCTTACAATATAGCTATTCGGTCATTGCCTAACCAACCAACGCATGCCAGATCTTCTTGCGGTAGGCTCGGCCTAGCCAGAGCCACCGCCGGAACTTCCCAGGAAAGGAAAAAAATAGGATATTTGGCATAGAAATAGATGGTGTAGTATTTTGTGTGTGACCAAAGGGACATGTACACAAGATTCAAAGACAAATATTCTAGTCATACCCATTGGTGTAAGAACAAATAAAATATGAATAGCAACAATGGGAATGAGTTCGATATCATTAAGAGCCAAAACACATGATACATAAGAGGAAAATGGTTGGCGAGGGATTTCTCCCCCTATGTTTAAGCACAAATGTCATGGTGCCTCAAAGACAGATGCTTGGACCCATATCATGACATGAGATCAATTTATATGACACCCACATGTATGCATCCAACCAATACATCATAGGATGACTATCACCATATGTGCTACGCGACTTGGTTACATAGCAAGTTACAAGCAAGAATATAGTGCAAGAGATAAATCAATCCAAGTTTTTAGGATCTAGAATACCGAGTTTTCGCCTCAACATGACAAAACGGGCTTGATCCAAAGGTTTCGTGAAAATATCTGCCAATTAGAACATCATCCCCACATGAGTGGGATTGATGTCACCATTTGCAACATTGTCACGTAGGAAGTGGTGGTGGATGTCAATATGTTTGGTGCGACAATGTTGGATGGGGTTATTGGCGATCTTTACTGCTCTTTCATTGTCACATATAAGAGGCACCATACCAAAAGACACACCAGTCTTTCAAGGTTTGCCTCATCCATAACAAGTGAGCACAATAAGATGTCGTGGATATGTATTTGGCTTTGGCGGTGGATAGGGAGGTGGAGTTTTGTTTCTTGGATGAGGAACTCAACAATGACCAGCCAAGGAATTGGCAAGCCCCGGAGGCCGACTTCCGATCAACCTTATCACCGACCCAATCAGAATCTGAATAGCCAACAAGTTGAACGGTTGAACCCTTTAGATACAAAATCCCAAGTGTAGGAGTGACAACAAGGTATCCAAAAATCCGTTTGACTGCCATCAAATGGCACTCCTTGGGAGCGGATTGAAAACAAGGACACATTCCAACACAAAACATGATATCGATCCTAGAAGCACAAAGGTAGATCAAGGAACCAATCATGGAGGGATACACCTTTTGATCCATGTCCTTCTCAGCTTCTCCAAGACCAAGTTTCCCATTTAGTGGCATGGGTATATTCATGGGATTGCCATTGGTCATCTAAAACTTTGTGAGCATGTCCTTCACATACTTCTCTTGGAATACGAAGGTGCCTTGAGCAAGTTGTTTCACAATGAATCCTAGGAAGTACTTCAATTACCCCATCATGGACATCCTAAATTTCATAGTCATCAACTCGGCAAAAGATTTGTTATGAGATCCATTAGCTCTACCAAAGGTAATATCATCAACATAAATTTGAACAATGAATAGGCTACCCCATTGACCCTGTTTGGTGAAAAGGGTGGAATCGACCTTACGCGCACTAAACCCGTTCATGAGTAAGAAATCCCTAAGGTGCTCATACCAAGCACGAGGAGCTTGCTTTAGTCCATAAAGAGCCTTATGGAGTAGATACACAAGGTTGGGATAGCGTCTGTTTTCGAAACCCGGGGTTTGAGATACATATGCAACCTATTTCAAGGGGCCATTAAGAAGTGCACTTTTCGCATCCATTTGATAAAGCTTGAAGTTATGAAAATATGCATATGAAAGCAAGATATGAATATATTCAAGGCGAGCAACGGGCGCCAAGCTGCCCTCATAGTCGATACCTTCTATTTGGGCATACCCTTGCGCCACTAACCTTGTTTTGTTTGTTGTGACGGTTTTGTTCTCGTCTTGCTTCTTCTTGAACACCCAGTTGGTCCCAATGACATTGATGAGATGATCTTTATGCCTCTCCACAAGAGACAAAACTTCATTGTAGGTGAAGCACTCGAGTTCGTATTGCATGGAAACGAACCAATTCAGATCCTCAAAAGCTTCATGGACCTTGAGTGGCTCAAAGTTAGACGCAAAGGCATGATGACCACATAAGATTGTGAGATGTTTCTTCTTGTTGCGAGTCTCGATCCTTCTTGATATGCTTCCAAGGATATTATTTATCTGAATTTCACTTGCAATGGAGGCGGACTTGATATTCCAGATTGTGCCTTCATGATCAACAAATTCATCTTTTGGCGGTCCTTGATCATTGACAATATATTGATCTTGACCTTGGGATTGAGGAACTGGTTCTTCTTATTCGTCTTGCTCAACGAGTGGAGGGCTTGGTTCTTGTTCTTCGGTTTGAAAGAGTTCTTCATCTTGTGGTGCACTTAATGGTTCAACTTGAGTAGAGCGAGGCTCTTCTTGGGTTGGGCTTGATTCTCTCTCATCATCTTCTTGATCATGAATATGAGTTTCAGTGGGAAATATATGCCCAATTTCCATCAACTTGACGACTTGAGAAGAATATCCATCACGTACATCACGTGAAACAACTTGCCCCTCTCGGGAGCCATTATTCTCCACAAACTCCATGTCACAAGATACGTCAAGACAACCATTGGTTTGTTGTAGTATATATAGGCATGAGAGTTTTCCGCATAACCAACAAAGATACCCTCTATAGTTCTAGATTCGAATTTACCAAGCTTTTCTTTCTTGTTCTTTATGAGGCACTTGCACCCAAAGACACGGAAGTACATGACACTGGGCTTGTTGTTTGTTAGAATATCGTACGGGGTCATGTCGAAAGGAGCTCGGAAGAAGAGCTGGTTGGAGTAGTGAACCTCGTTGGCAAGGGCTTCTTCCCAAAAGTTGTGGGGTGACTAGAAATCTCTCAAAAAAATTCTTTCCATCTAGATGATTGTCCGGTCCTTCCTTTAAACAACACCATTTTGTTGAGGGGTGTAGGAAGATAAGAATTCATGCTTTATCCCCTCATCTTGAACAAACTCTTGCATGGTATAGTTCTTGATTTCGGTGCCATTGTTAGTCCTAATGGTATTGATCTCCACTTCATGGGTACCTTGATCTTTCTTCGCGAAGATCATGAAATACTTGTAGGTCTCATCCTTTGTCTTGAATAGGAAGACCCAAGTGTACCTTGAATAGTTATCTACGATGACAAGACCACAATTCCTTCCACCAAGAGAATCATATGTTGATGGCCCAAAGAGATAGAAAGGGAGGAAATCCAACAGTCTTCAGGTGGACACCTTAGATATAGATGGATGACTCTTCCTATGTTGCTTACCATAGATGCAAGCACTACACACACGATCCTTCTCAAAAGAAACACCGGTTAGTCCAACAATATGGTCACCCTTTAGGAGTTGTTTAACATTTCTCATGTTGACATGGCCAAGGCGGCGATGCCAAATCCATCCCTAGTTAAACTTGGCCATTAGACATGTAGAAAGAGACTGGCTCTCTTGCGAGAGATTGACCATGTAAAGGTTGTCTTCCACATATCCAACAAGGACCAAACTGATATTATAACCCCTAAATACATTCACAAATGTTCTAGAAAAATAGGAATCATAACCCACATCCGCAAGATGTTTAATTGAAAGCAAGTTGTAGCCAAGGTTCTCAACAAGCATGACGGTCTTTAGGGAAAAGCCTTGGAGACCACTAACTTGCCATAACCTAATACTTTTGCTTTAGAGTTGTCTCCAAAAGTGATGCTTGACGTTGAGTTGGCATCATGAATGAACCTGTCAAGCACACTTCTACCTTCGGTCATATGATTGGTGCATCCACTATCAAACACCCACTTTGATCCAACAGAGGCATATCCCTATGAAATCAATTCTTTGTTTTAGGAACCCATTGAGCAATGGGTCCCCTAGAATTAGCAACAAGATCTTTTGGTACCCAAATTGCGAGGGCCAACATATTTGGCATATACATCCCCTTGAGTGCCCTTACATAGCACATAGGATGAATTAGTTTTTACCGCAAATTTATGATTGGGTTGCCCCTTATGGCTCCCCATTCACAACATTATTATTGGTTTGGTTAACCACCTTGTGCCCTTCTTGCATGAAGTTGATCGTCTTAGGTGGGTCGGCACCGTTCTTGTTGTTCTTGGGGTCGAACCTCATACCTTGCCTTGGAACTCTCACATTTTGACGAGCAAGAATCTCAGCAAGAATCTTGCCCTTGAAAGTAGGTGTGAGATGCTCCTTCTCAAGTTGTTCCTTCAACTTTTTATTTTCCTCAAGGAGGAGAGCTTGATCCAAGGTAGATTTAGAGGCACAAGTAATATTTTAAACAATTATTGGATACTTTAATGTACCAAGAGCCTTTTCATAAGGTACTCAAAGTTTATCATGATTCTCCCCAAGCTTTATAAGCTCACACTTGACAAGAAAATTAGGTTTCTCAAGGTTCTCAAGGACATTGGTGAGAGAAGTATGAGCAATCTCAAGTTCCTTCTTTGAGGCATCAAACTCTTGGGACAAGGTAATATCAATATCAAGAGTATCTGCATCTTTTGCCTTATAAGGTTCAAATATTTCAATTCGTTGTTTAAGAAGTGAGGTGGTGTTCTTTTCCTTGCTTAGCTCTTGCTTAAGGAGATTGAATCTCTATTTTTGATCATCAATATGAGATTCCAAGCTATCAATGGTATCATCACGTGAATTTACATGGTACATTAATTTCTTGAATCTAGCACGAGCATTGCTAGGAAGAGACTTCATAATTTTATACATTTCTTGTATATAGTTTTCATCAAATTCACCATTATCACTATCATTGTTAGTATTATTGTTACTATCATTATCATTTAAGATGTTAGCGAGATATGGAGGGGAAGTGATTACCTTGGATATCCTTGCCATAAGTTAAGAGACGACGACCTTAGGAGTAGGAGAGTCATCAGTGTAGTCCTTGGTATAGTCGTAGGTGTCTAGTGAACCAGGTTTGGTATAAACCAAACTAGTCACACCCACCACATCCTCCTCGGCCCCACACTCCAGATTGCATGTGTCCTTGGATCTTCTTGCCATAAGGGAAGTGTCGGTGACCTTGGGAGTAGTTGAGTCATTGGTATAGTCCTTGGTGTAGTCATATGTGAATAGGGACCTGGGTTCAACAAAAGCCAAAATGGCCACACCCACAACCCTCTCTTCATACTCACTCTCCGCACAGGATATGTACTCTTGGACTAGGAAGCCTTTTCTATCACGCTTGTTGTTCCTCTTGTATCTTTTGTTGATGGTATTTGGCCTCAATATTGGCTTGGAACCCTCTTCATACTTGGGCTTGGCAAGCCTCTTCTCATATGGGAACTTGTCGGCAAAGTGATCATGTTGGCGTAATGGTATCAGGGGTACCTTACATTGCGCCTCAGCACGTGGGACAGGACCCACTGGTCAGCAACCCATCAGATGTATGGCTTGGTCGTCAGGGGCATCACCCAGATACAAGAACCATGTGCTCCAAGAAGGTATGGTTCTATCATGATAAGCCTATGGAGACTAAGTCTCGGCTATGTTGTACGTGCCTATGAGTGATACGAGTGCTACCAGACGCGCCTCGACCCGTCAACCGGGTACGGACAAGAAGGAAAGGACAATGACGAGCACAAGGCGGTCCTGCCCCTCCTTTGGGGGGTGCCCCAGAAGGAGGGAAAGAGCATTGTTGGGGAAAGCGAGGCCAAGGAGAGGCCTCTACCAAGCTCTGGAAGGACCATGAAGCACCCTCTCCTGGGCCAGGCGCGGCCCGGGAACCGGAGTCAACTATGCCTGACAAGGCGTGTCAGGCCTAGTCTTGGGAATGGGTGATGAGTCAGCATCTCTGGACCTTGACTTTGGGGGAAGCAGTCACTGCTGCCCGTGCCATAGCTCGGCACCCACCAGCTCCCGAGACGGCAGAGTATGCGGCATGGAGGGATGACCTTGACGCACAATTGGAGTTCATCAGGCTACACCAGGAGTCCACCCACGCTCGTTCCCAGTCTAACCTAGGGTCAAGGCATGGGGCACAGCGTCCTCCTACCACCACCATGGGACCCATGCAAAACCTTTCTCCGAGGCCATGTTCCTGGAATGCTACCCCTAGGTCGGGGGCTGTTGGACCCTGTGACAGTGGAAGGAGGACTAACAGCCATGCCTCTGGCCTCTTGGGGCTGGAGCCCCAAGACCTGCCGGGCAAGGCCACCTTTTCGTGGGGTCCATCAGCCAACCCCCCGCACAGGCGCGCCAAAGAGCGCTGAGGTGATTCCGCCCCTGCTAACGAGGTTCTAGTTCGAGACTACCTACTGCAGCCGTGTCAATAGGCTGCGCTTGTGGTCGTCCCTAACCCTCAGGGCACAGCTGAGGCAAGGGGCATGGCTTTGGGATATGGGCGTTGTTGTCTTGCCTTCTCGCCTCCCTTACGGTAGGTGGTGTGGCTTCCAAAGTTCCGTCCCATTGTCCCTGTCAAGTTTGAAGGAAATACCAACCCGAAGGAATTTTTGGCTATCTATTCTACCGTAATGGTTGTTGCAGGTGCTAATGAGAAAGTCATGGCCAACTAGTTTCCAATGGCCCTAAAGGGCATGGCCTTGTCCGAGCTCATCCATCTACCTAAGGAGTCCATTCATTCCTGGGCTGGGTTATGTACTCGCTTTGTGAGCGTGTTCCAGGGAGCCTTCAAGCGCCCGGGAACACTCATTCAGCTATACACAATGGTCTAGGGGAGTGGAGAGTGGCTACGACACTTCATGCTACGATTTTCACAGATCGCACACACTATCCCAGAGGCGGCGGGTGCCGCCATTATTAGCGCATTCACCATGAATGTGCGCGATAGAAAAATGCGCGAAGAGCTTAACATGCATCCCGTCAAGAGCATACATGAGTTGTGGGCGTTAGCTAACCTTTGATCCTTAGCAGAGGAAGGACGCTTCGCACCCGGAGATGCTGCCCGGGAAGCCGCTGGAGCAGTGGAACCGGGAAGCACTTCTGCAAAGAAGAGTGGCTCGCGCAAGTGGGGCATTCACCAGGCTTTGGCTGCGGAGCATAGTGCTCCCACCGGGGCTGTGAAGAAAACCAAACCAGAGGAAGAAGTGGCGACTACCAAGCCCTTGACGGGGAAGTGGTTCCCTATGCACAAGTTCAATGACAATGACGCTCGGAACTGCCGCTCCATCATCCGTTAAGCCGAGGGGATGGAAGAGGCGCATCGCCAATAAGGGGGCTAACAGTACCCTCGAGAACGGTTACCGCTGCAACAAGGCTGGTCATGATGCAAAAGACTGCACGGCACAACCTGGCCGAGGCACCCCCGCCAGAGGTCACTGGGGAAACGTGGGCGCTGCACGAGGATGAGATGGAGGCGGTGGAGACAGAGAAAGAGAGGGGCATGGACAATGGGTGTAGACAGTATCCACAAGTATAGGACTACGCGTATGCACACGGAGGAGCCTATGCCATGTCTTCCCACAGGGAGTTTAAGCGTTTCTCCCGTGAACTATGCGCCGTGTAGCCCAGCTCGGAGGCGCAATGGCCACTTCGTGGTCTCACGTGCCGATTACTTTTGAGGCAGGAGATCATCCAGACCACAACACCAGGGTCAGCATGCTACCCCTAGTGGTCTCCCCCATCATAAAGAACATTGCTGACTCGTGTATTAACGAGCTCGTTGGGGAACCCCAAGAGGAAGGTATGATGAGGAGAGCAATAAGTTTTCCCTCAGTACGAAACCAAGGTTATCAATCCAGTAGGAGCAAGGAAACACCCCAGAGGTGTAGCTAGATAAACATTGGCAGGGCGCACTACCGGTGCCAGCAGTAACGTGGAGACTTGCACAGCACAACCACAAAACTCTATCCCCAACTTGCGATGAGGTTGTCAATCTCACCGGTTTTGCTGAAAACAAAGGATTAAACGTATCGAATGGAAAGAAGTAATAGTTTGCAGAACGTAAACACAAAGCAGTAAACAATTTGTAGATTGTATGTAAAAGAAAGGACCGGGGTCCATAGTTCACTAGAGGTGGCTCTCCTTAAGATAGATAACATGCTAGGTGAATAAATTACAGTGGGGCAATTGACAAACATCGATAAAGCATACAAGCATATACTAATCATGGTGACTCCTTTGAGACTTCATTGGGCATTACAACATCCGACTGCATCTATGACTAATAATCCACCTTCAGGTTATCATCCGAACCCCCTCCAGTATTAAGTTGCAAGCAACGGATTATTGCTTTATGAATTGTGTGTAAAGTAAACAATACTATTGTTCTATGAACAAAGGATTGTTGTTTTCTCCCTAGTAGTAACACCACAACTAGTGCCTTAGAGATTTCAGTCACTTCCCCAGATTACAAGAGGCATGAACCCACTATCGAGCATAAATACTAACTCTTGGAGTTGCTAGCATCTACTTGGCCAAGATAGCTACTAACAACGGAAAGCATGCAAGATCACAAATAACAAAGACATGATAGAATCAATAATAAATCTAAAATAGCATCTCAATATCCATCAGATCCCCGCAAACACAACATGCAGAATTACAAATAGATGATCTTGATCATGAACGGAGCTCACAAGATCTAGACATGAAAGCACAAAGGAGGAGAACCATCCATCTAGCTACTACATGCACCCATAGTCCAGAGATGAACTACTCACGCATCACACCGGAGGCTTGCATGATGATGAAGAAGGCCTCCAGGGTGAATTCCCCTCTCCGGCAGGGTGCCGGGAAGAGCCTCAGATCCCTCCCGATCTAGGGATGGAGATGACGGCGGCTACTGACTTTTTCGTGGAATTTTGATCGGGTACTTAGGGTTTCCATATCAGAGGCAATATATAGGCGGAAGGAGAGGCCGAGGGGGTGCTAGGGTCGGCCAGACCACCCCTTGGCGCGGGCCAGGCCTAGCCGTGCAGCTAGGTGGTGTGGCTAGGCCCCAGCCCCTCTCCATCTCGTATTCTGGCTCCAGATGTCTTCCGGTAAAATATCGACTTTCGCTTTTCTCCCGTCCAATTCCGAGAATATTCATTTTCTGACTTCATGGAACCAAAAACAGTAGAAAACAGGCAACTAGCATTGTGGTTCTTGTTAATAGGTTAGTACAAGAAATCATATGAAAAGTACTCCAAAGTGTGGACAAAACATAAGAAAGTAGATAAAACCAAGCATGGAACATCAAAAATTATAGATACATTTGCAATGTATCAAACATCTGAGTTATCAAGATGCTGGTGGATGGAGGGGCTGGCCTCAATATCCTCTCGGCAAAGCTACTGGATAAGCTCCAGATCACTGAGGATCAATTGTCCTCTATGGGGACCTTTATAGGCATAAGCCTGGGAGCTATCTAGCCGTGGGAGAAGATTGAGCTGCCAGTCACCTTTGGGACTCAAGACAAATATCGCATTGAGAACATTATCTTTGATGTTGTGGACATTGCCCTGCCGTATAACGTCATAATGGGGCACCCTGCCTTGGCAAAGTTCATGGTGGTCTCCCACCATGCCTACAGCTCGTTCAAGCTTCCTTCCTCATGGGGAACCTTGACCATGAAGGGTGATATCAGGGATGCCGTTTTCTGCTCTGAATAGTTGTTCAAACTGGCAGCCACTACTTGCTCTCTATCCGATTCGGACCAACCTTTCGCCCCAATTCCCGACTCGCCCGGGAAAATCCTACGACCCTTTCCGAAACTTAGTTCTGATGACATTTCTGGTACTGGTGGCTCTCCAAGTAAGCTAACAACTTCTCACATCCACCCTACCAGCTAAAAGGCCCGGGTGTGAGTGGAGGTTCCCCCGGCAAATGAAAGCACGGGAGTGTGTGTGGTGCTCCCGACAATCTTAAAAAAACAAAAAAAAATATCTATTTATAATAAAAGCCCGGGTGTGAGTGGAGGTTCCCCGGCAAATGAAAGCCCGGGAGCATGTGTGGTGCTCCCGGCAAACCCAAATCTCAGGTGTGAGTAGTACTCCCGGCAAATGCGATGAATACTTGCGTATCTAGCCTAGCCCGCCTATGTGTAAACCGCTTGTAATCCGGGGCTGCCCCTGTTTTGGAATGGAAATCCCGTTGCTCTCGTTCTTCTGCCTGTTTTCATTTGTCGGGCCTTTTTCGGGATTTAATATTCCTTTGGTTTTTCTCAGTGTCGGACGTGGGTAATGAGACTGTCAGGACAAGAAACTTCGTACTCTCATGATCCGCTCTGAGGTATGAGAGTTGTGCTCTATCCATTGCCAACAAGCACTAAATCGCGAATACAAACCTCCCACATCAGGCCTCCGAGTTGGCAACGCCGTGCGCTCTGATGAAGCGCACTACACCTTATTTTAAACCTCGGGCATGGGCAAGATGCCGTAAGGTGTGTTCATCGTGTTTCAGGACGAGCAGCGGATGGATATGCAAGATGAGGCCGGGGCAAGGTCTCGACAAAGGGCAAAGGCTTGCCGCTGAATAGCGGCAACCACACGGCTTCCAAAGGCAGTTGGCCCCGCAAGCACGGCAGGAAACAATCGCAAGGCTAGAGGTAGGGAAGTGGGGGAAAGGTTTCTGAGGTGATGAATGATGCCCCCACGGGCCTACAAAGGCATCAAGGTGGCAACAAGCAGACGAATCAAGGGCAGCCGCACGCATGGAAAAGATAAAGAAAAGAGCAAATAATGCAAGGCAAAGGTAAATATACTACTGGTAGCAAATTGGCATTACATTTGAAAAATGTACAATGCAACAACTGGCTTGGGGAGGACCCCAGGTGTCAAGGAGGGAACCGTAAGTTAGCCACGCAAGGGAGGAACCTGCATTCCCTCCTCTAGCTCGTGCGCGATAGTGTCATCCGCTCAGCATGACACCCTACCTCAGGCATCGCTGAGGTCCGAGTCAAAGACAAGCGGTGTGTCGTTGGATTGGGAACGACAGTACCTAAGTAGGTTAGATAGAGGTGTGGGGACTAGAAGGGAAGCTATCGACAACGTCCATAGGCGGGATTGTGTAAGATCTCACCATAATAAGGTAAGATCCCTGTGATTGCAGTGCTAGTCCCTGGATCGAAATGCTAGAACCCATAGTTTAAGATGAAGTACACAGAAACAAAGGTCATTATTACATCGCATATCCAGGAATATAATGGGTCTTACAACTCACTTAGCCCAAGGCTAACATTACTTAAGGTTCACAAGACATAGTATAATAATAGAGTCTTTTGTCTTCATGGGTCATAGGCAAACATGTCGAGTGTAGCCCCGCAACCCTACTCATCATCAGAGTATCCTACAACATAATAAGTTACAGCCACAAAGGGTCAATACATTTGGAACTGTATTGGCAAGTGATACCGTAGATACTTAGTATAATCCAACAACTACATGAATATATGGCTAAGTGTGGTTTTGGCTGACTTTGCTAAAAGCAAGGTTTTATCTCATAGTTTTTGAAGAGTAGGTTTTCTCTTTCAAAACACTAAGGTACCATTGATAGACATCAATGAACCTCTACCCTTGTTCACCCACAAGTTTTAACTTAGAGAAATTTGGATGAGGAGATTATTGAACTGCTTCACTGTCTTGACGCTCAGAAATTGTCCATAACCGGGGACATGGCTAAGTACTTAGTTTTACCCTCTTGAGAGGTGGTGCACTTTCCCTCACAAGACTCGACATGCATCGAGACGAGACTTTTCAGAAGCAATCCCTCAGACCACCACAGACGCTTTCCATCCTATCATATCTACCACCCTCTGTCCATGGGATTTAAACCTGATCCATTTCTTTTCTGGGGTGGTGAGCATAACAGTTCGTTTGGCACAATCAATCATTCCCTCATAACGTGTCAACCAGTCCATCCCTAATATTACATCTAATCCTTGGGACTCTAGGATTATTAAATTAACTGGAAACTTGTTCTTTCCAATCTCTAGGGTTATTTGTTGGCACCTAGAATTTACTATCATTTGTCCACCCGGGGAGCTTACCTTAATGGGACATCCAATGGTTTCAGTGGAGAGTTTGTTTTTGACTACAAATGCTCTTGAAATGAATGAATGCGATGCGTCGGTATCGAAAAGGATAAGCGCAGGAAAGGAATTAATCTTGAACTTACCAATCACGGCATCAGATCCTTCTTGAATTTCCTCCACATTGATCTGATTCACATGACCCTTTTGAAATGGGTTCGGCTTAGCCCCATCAGTCTTCTTCTCTGGGCATTCACTAACATAGTGCCCTGTCTTCTTGCACTTGAAACATTCAACCTGACTGATGTCTTTCTTTGCTGGCTGATTATGGCGATTAGGACCATTTTGATTCCCATGGCCATGACTATCGTGGTTATTCCTGTACCCACCTTTGTTGTGTCCACGATGATTGTTTCCATCATGGTGGTGGTTATTGTTACGATGGTTGTTATGATTCCCATTCTTGTGGAATCCAGAACTCCCGCTTCCATCACCATGAGAACGCTTGTGAGGTGATCCTAATCCAAACTTATCAAAATGGTGCTTCCTCTTTCTACCTTCCACTTGCTTCATCTTGTTTTCTATGATGGTAGCTTTATCACATAGAGATTGATAGGTTGGAACATAAGCAACAGATAGTTGCATAGATATTTCATCATTCAACCCATCAAGGAACTTCTCCTTTCTCTTTGCGTCAGTGTCAACATCATCTGGTGCATAACGTGATAGATTGTTGAACTCTTCGATGTAGTCAGAAATACTGCGGTGGTGTTGTTTGAGGTTGTGAAACTCCTTTTTCTTCAACCCCATTATTTCATAAGAGATGTGAGTGGTACGAAATCCATCCTTAGACATTGCCCAGGTTACTTCTTCAATAGGGTGAGTAACTTGGAAATTGTCCCACCAAGTAGCTGCATGACCTTCCAGTAAGTGTGCTGCAAATCTGATGTTTTCTGCATCAGTGCATCCAACTATGACTAAGTCCTTATTCACAGAGCATAGCCAGTCATTTGCTACCATGGGATCAGTAGTACCAGAGAACTTAGCGGGTCTCAGCCTTAGAAATCTTGTGAGCATATCAAGAGGTGGTGGATTGTTCTAGTTGTTGTTATTGTTATTGTTGTTGTTCTGATTCTGGTTCGCCATGAACTGAGTCATCATTTGCATCAACTGGGTCTGTGCAGCCATCATTTGCTGCATTCCATTGCCATTGTCGTTGTTATCCTCGTTGTTGCGTCAGGGAGGCATCTATGGGTTTAATAAGGGTAAGTAATGATAGATAACCCAAGTAAAATAACAACAATCAAACAAACAAGTACATGCAGGTTCAACATCACGACAATAACAAAGTTTGCGAAAATAAACATACTAGCATAGTCACCCACAAGTCGGTATGATCTATGCGACTCAATAATAAAACGATAGATAGATGGATATCACTACTCCTCCATGTCGACTTCCTCCTCCACTAGTGCAAGTCTTGCTGCGGCGAATCCTGCCTTGTATTTCTCCAAGCTTGTAGACAAAGCATCGATCTTCGCCTGCAAATCTCTCTTCTTTGTGTGTAGCCTCTCTATCACCTCGTGATCCGCCTCCAGCTCAATGTCCTCAAGCTCTAACTCGGCCTCCAAGTCTCTAATCTTCTTATTCTTCTCCTGAACCCTCTTCTCTTGGTTCTTGAATTTCTTATCCTGGTCTTCAAACTTCTTCTCCATTTCCTTGATTCGCTTCTCCTGTTCCTGGAAGGCCTTGTCCTTCTCCTTAAGTTGGACTCATAGTTCATCTTTGCGAAGCATCACATTAGTCCTATTAGTATCAAGGCTCCTGATAAGGCTCTCTAAGTCTTGGAGGTGGTGACGCACGGGCTTGATAGTCTCCTTAGTGGCCTCGTCCAGCACAATAGGCTCTTCGTCCTCGTCGCGTCTCCCAAAGAAGTGAAAGTAGTGGCTCTTGATCTCGGAAGAGTGACGTCCACATAAGCGTCCCAACAGCTCCTGCATAGCCACATCGAGGCCCCTCTCTAAGTCATCGTGGAGTATCTTGAAGGCGATCTCCTTAGTTTGGGGCTCTGTCTCGCGTCCTCGCTGGGTAACTCTGAATCCCCATAAGTCCTTCCTCTGAAATTTCCTCAGCAAAGTCCCTGAATAGTATGGATTGGAAGAGCAAGCACCTAGACGAGCTCCAACATGCGAGTCCCAAAGCGAGTTCCCTTGAAATCCTCGGCCGTGCTGTAGACAACACTCGACATCTTTTGCATAGCATGGAGAAAAATTAGTAATAACACAAGTCTAGAGAAAGAAAACACAAGTCACAAAATATGCAAAGATAAAATAAAATCTACCAACAAAACATCCTCAAACCAAGTAGCAATACATTATTTAACTCAAGCAATCAAGGTTCCAAACATAACTTATTTTTGCTATACCACATAGGTCGGTATGATCAAAATACTAACGTGATAAAACGCCAAGTGGTGGTCCAACTAGTATCTCACTCCTTATTAACCAAGGTAGCAATCTAGGCGTCCTTGGCAGCAATCTGCTTGTCTTGGTCGCATAACTCCAAAGCCAAATCTATGAGATCCTCTTAGTCGTTGTACCGTGGCCCTTGAATCTTGGAAACGACGTTTCTCCTCCTTGAGATCCTCTTGAGTATTGAGCATTCTATACTTGACTCTTTCCCCAAGTTCCTCAATGGCTTTCCACGTAGCATTCCTTGCAGAGTCAAAGAATGACGTGTGCATTTCAGAGTTGGTGAACATGCAAAATCCCATACTCTTTGGATCATCTTCCTTGTTCTTATATAAATGGAGTTGCACCCACCAATACTCTTGTCCTTCGTCTATCACAGGAAATCCCTTGTACACGGCTTCACCATCCATCCCCAAGCCGACCATGAGGTTCTTCAGTGCCGTGGGAAATTCCGTCTCACACTCAAGGGTCATAGTCATCAGTGGTCCCTTCTTGATAGATTCATTGATTGTGGACATCTACAAAAATAGATGAGAAAGGATGATCAGGAAAAGTTTTACGAGATGAAAAGACAAGTGAAAAGTTTGAATATAAAGTTATTTTTCCTAAGGGTTTTCCTTAGTCTAATCCAATCTAGGGTCACGAACCTACAGGCAACAGAGTGCTCTGATACCATCTGTAAGATCTCACCATAATAAGGTAAGATCCCTATGATTGCAGTGGTAGTCCCTGGATCGAAATGCTAGCACCCACAGTTTAAGATGAAGTACACATAAACAAAGGTCATTATTACATCGCATATCCAGGAATATAATGGTTCTTACAACTCACTTAGCCCAAGGATAACATTACTCAAGGTTCACAAGACATAGTATAATAATAGAGTCTTTTGTCTTCATGCGCCACATGCAAACATGTCGAGTGTAGACCCGCAACCCTTCTCAACCTCAGAGTATCCTACAACATAATAAGTTACAGCCAGAAAGGGTCAATACATTTGGAATTGTATTGGCAAGTGATACCATAGATACTTAGTATAATCCAACAACTACATGAATATATGGCTAAGTGTGGTTTTGGCTGACTTTGCTAAAAGCAAGGTTTTATCTCATAGTTTTTGAAGAGTAGGTTTTCTCTTTCAAAACACTAAGGTACCATTGATAGACATCAATGAACCTCTACCCTTGTTCACCCACAAGTTTTAACTTAGAGAAATTTGGATGAGGAGATTATTGAACTGCTTCACTGTCTTGACGCTCAGAAATTGTCCATAATCGGGGAAATGGCTAAGTACTTAGTTTTACCCTCTCGAGAGGTGGTGCACTTTCCCCCAAAAGACTCGACATGCATCGAGATGAGACTTTTCAGAAGCAATCCCTCAAACCACCACGGAAGCGTTCCATCCTATCATATCTACCACCCTCTATCCGTCTGGCTGAGTTCTTGCAACTTAGTCGGTCAAGGCAGAGCCCATATGCCATGTGGTTGCACTAGAAGCTTCGCGACAAGAACGTCTCCAATCTCTCTGTTCCTTGGTGGCCGTACACAAGTGCGACACACCAGCTGACCATAGACATGGCCCTGAGTAACCACTCAACATAATCCAAGCAAGTCCCGTTCCACCCAGGTGTTTCACTAACATTAGTTGTTTTCTTAGTCAAACAAAATAATATCTTTCCATACTCTCTTGATATGAATTTCCACCCACGTATTCTAATATCATGGCTAAGCACTCTAGCATACGATGTCTCTCAACTAGGAAATATTACCAAGATATAATCTATAGGATAGCATAGCATAGTAACATATAAATAATCCTACCATGCTAAGATCTACCAAAAATAACACTAGTGTAATAGTGAAAATAATAGGACATGAGATGAAATACCACTTGCCTTGGTAGCTAGGAGAATAGGTACAATCCTCACAGCAACAAACTTCACAATCCACACAATTTACACAAAGAATAAACCAACAACAATAATACAATCAATATAGCATTACAAAAATATGAATGCATGCAAAATGCAATGTTATGAACAAAACTCTAAAACTTACAGAGTCTATAGTACAGAGGTCAATATACTCCATCTAAAGGCATAAGGAATACCTAAACAAAATTTATGAAGAAATTCTTATGGGAAAAATACT
Source organism: Avena insularis (assembly GCA_023614405.1). NCBI lineage: Eukaryota > Viridiplantae > Streptophyta > Magnoliopsida > Poales > Poaceae > Avena > Avena insularis. Next base: position 513,795,833 of record CM042690.1, read on the forward strand.
CCTAAAAAGGTTCTGCCTATAACTCCATTTTTTCAGAAACCAAAGCGTGAAATAAGGCCTTAACAGTAAAGGTATCATTTTTCAGAATCCATAAACACCAAATTTGCATTTTTCTGATTTGTGGATTAAAAGTTATTGAATTTCTAAGTTAAATACATATTCTGTCTATTTTTCTAATTAAATAGACGCATAGGCTGACGTGGCGCTACCTTATTGGCCCATACCGATTCGGTCGGATCGACCGCTATGGGCGGTCAGATTTTAAGTGGGAATGCACGAATTAGATCAGCCCATACCCGTTCGACTAGTGATCTAATCTTAGCCGCTGGCGACAGATCCAACGGCTCCTTGGGCTCGGCCGAGAACTGGCGGCGCTGACCTACTGCGCGCGGCGGCGGCGCGGCGGACGGAGGTGTGCCGGCAATTCTAAAGGGGGTAGGGGTCCGTGGACTATTACCAGAGGTTGTCACGGTCAAGGTGGTGTCGGTGATGGTCGCGGCAGAGGGAGAGGTGCTCTGCTTCGCTCCACATTCCTCGCCAGAGTTCTGCCGACGGCGGATCTTGTGTCTCCGAGACGGTGACATTGATCTGGGGCTCGAGCAGACAAAGAGAGGGGTTAGGGAGGTGCGCCTAGTCTAGTACTGTCTAGTAGGGGCTAAAAAGGGGCCGCGGGAACCCTAGTTTCACCGGAATCGTCGCCGGACGGTGGCGGCAGAAGAAAACGCCGGCGATGATCATGTCGTCAACATGGGGAAGTAAAAAGCATGTGGCCAGGATTAAAAGGTGGGCCAGGACATGGTAAAAAGAATAGGGCAGAGAGGAGGGCGCGTCGTGGTTGGAGCTCACCGGAATCGTCGCCGGAGTCGTGTCGGTGAGCGGCAGTTCGAGCTCTCAATTGGAGAGCCTGGGGTGGTGACTGAGGGGAAACCGATGAGGAGGGAGAGGGGATTAAGAAGGAGTGGTCGTGGTGCAGTTTTAATGCGTGTAAGGCTCGAATTCGAGACGATTAGAAATGGTAGAGAAGGGGAGAGGTGCAGTTCGTCCCGTGGTGGAAGAAGATGAGGTGGAGGTGACGTGGAGGTAGGGCTAGGGTGTAAGTGGGAGGGGGGCATGCAGAGGGACGGTGAGAAAAGAAAGAGAGGGGGAGGGGTGGCCCGGGTGGGCTGTTGGGCTGGGTTGGGCCGAATAGGCCAGAAACTGCTGGTGCTGTATTTTATCTCTCCCTTTTCTTTTTCCTTTTAGTGTTTTCTTTTCCTAGATTTTGAATTTAGCAAAAGGGTTCCAAATTGCTTCAAAATTTCACCAAATTTTTGGGGGACAAACTAAATGCAATGCAACACATGCCATGATGATATGAGTCCAATGATGATGGTTTTCAGATGAAAATTTTGGGATGTTACAGATTGGATACAAGCAAGTGTAGCTAGACACAAGATGTACCCAGGTTCGGAGCCCTCGTGATGAGGTAAAGCTCTTACTGCTGCTGATCTGACTATGAGTGGTATACGGGCTACAATCGCTCCCCGAGCTGTATTCTCTAGCTACTGCCTTAAATACACTCAGACCAACCCTTTCTACTGAAGCCTTGCCTCTCCTTATATAGGCAGAGAGGCAACAGTCTCACTGGCCAGTCCGGCTGGCGGGCCCCACAGGCGGGTCCCAACCGGCTGGTGATCTACAGTACTCGGTACACTTACATCCCATCAGGGTACGAGCGGTGTAGTCATCGTGGGTATAGTGAACACCGTGCGAGCCTGTCGTCAGCGTCTGGCCACTGTTCCCGCGTCACCCCGCAAAGTCTTCGGTATGGTCGGGTAGTTGTGAGTCTTGTCATCGTACCAGGGCATACCGTGCACTGTGCCACACGTCGCTCTGTCCTCTTGATTGGTTCCGGCTACGCTGATGTAGCCGGTACCGTGCCTTGCTACTCGCCGATCAGGTTACCGTGAGGTAGCCAGCTTGACTTGCTCCTGTCCGGCTGCGCTCAGCCAGCAGGACACGATCCGACTGCTGTGATTCTTTTCTGGTTGGGGTATCCGGAGGTCATCCCCCTGACACTAGCCCCCGAGCGCGTGTAGATTCGCCCTTAGGTGAAATGTGCATGCGCTCCTTCTTCGTTTTGAATTTTCTGGCCGGCTACGCTTGGCGGTTGCCCTACCCGTGACGTCATTGCTGACGCCGGCCACGCGCGCACGCGCCATCATTACTCTGCGGCAGGCAGGATAACGTCTCGACGCACGTCGCCTCGAGAACCGCCATCTTCCTCTTTGGTTTTTGCTCCAGAACCGACTGCACGTCTTGTGCCTGCGCAAAGGATCCTACGCTGTGCGGCGAGCGGGGAGCGTGTGGGTGGACGCCACGTGGCACAGCGGACGGTTCCGCTTTCGGGTCTTTAAAGGGGGTCCCGGGGGGAGCGGTTTGTCCCTCCGTTCGCTGCTTCCCCATTCTTCTCCTGTGCCCTTGCCTTCCATGCATCGCCTCGCTCACTGCTGCTACTGTAGTCCGCCGCGCCGCCCGTTTAGCATCGTCGGCGGTACGGGCCACCGGCACTCCTCCACCAGAATGCCTCCCAGCGAACCGGCGAGTGCAGCCGAACGTGGAGCCTGGTGTGGCACCTCCGTGATGGAGGAGCACATCGAGAAGTACCGTGCGACCCGCGTACTGCCGCTGGAGACGGAGGTGGAGGTGCGGCTCGCATCGGTGGGAGAGGAATCACCGCACCCGGTGGAGGGGGAGCGGGTGATCTTCTGGTCGCATCTTGCCCATGGCTTCGCGATGCCGGTGCATCCTTTCTTTCTGACTTTTCTTGCTTTCTTCGATCTCTGCCTCCACCACCTAGGCGCCAACGCCATTGGGATGCTGGCGCACTTCGTGGCTTTCTACAAGAGCTACCTCAGGATCTAGGCGGATCTCGTGCTCTTCTGCCGGCTTTTCCGAGTCCGGCCGCAGGTTCAGTTCACCAAGGGGCCGCTGGTGACATGCGGCGGCGCCTCCATCTACTCCCGCACGCAGATCGGCTACCCCAAATTCCGGCAGTAGGACACGGTATGACTGTGGCAACAGTCGTACTTCTACGTCCGCAACCTCAACGCCGAGAACCGGATCAACCTACCGGCTTTCCAGGACATGGAATCTAGCCGGCAGCAGTGGGATCTGAAGATCTACGGCGAGAAGACGGAGTCGGACGCGATGCTAGCCAGTCACCGCCGGTCTGACCGGCCTGGACATCACCCTCAGCTAGATGTCTAGGCTGATGATGCCGCTGCAGCAGCGGGCGCACAAGATGTGCTTCTACTCCAGACAGCTGGACCCGACCCGGCTGTCCCGCCGTGATCCCTACTACCACAACCTGAAGGAGTGGGTGTGGACCATCACGAAGTAGCGGCTGCCGGAAGGCTAGAAGTTCAGGCTGGTCCCTTATAGTCGCAACAACCGCGCGCCCCGGGTAAGTCTCGCCCACCGGATTTTCTCTTGCGTTTCGTGCCATTTTTGCTATCTGACTAATCTCTTCGCCTCTTTTTTCCTTGGCAGATCTTCCTTGCATCCTTCGGGAGGAGGGCGAGACCCCCCTCTAGAACTTCCCGCCCGACTTGGCCGAGCCACACGCTCGCTAGTCCGGCGAGGAGTCTGATAGGGACGGCGACGTCTTCCCTAGCCGGAATGACCAGCCAGTCACCGACCCCCACGCAGAGGTCGACGAAGAGGAGGAGGCCACACCGGCTCTCGAGCCGACTCGGCACCGCACGACGGATGGCGATTCCAGCCGGTCCGGTGCCGGCGGAAGCGGCTTTAGCCGGTCAGGCGCCGTCGGGGGTGGCTCCAGCCAGTCTAGCGGAGGAGGGTGCGGAGCCAGTCGGCCCGCCGTGGAGGAGCCGACCCCCAAGAGGAGCCAGAGCAGCACTCTTCTGCCGAGCCACCTCGGTCGCAAGAAGGGGAATCCCCCGGTGGTTCAGGGGTACGCTTTATTCTCTGAGTGTTTTTACTTTCTTCTGCTCTTTGTGTTCTCCTTGTCTGTCTTTGGCTTACTTGCTTTTTGCTTCTTTTCTACCTTCTGTTGCACAGTATGTTGGTTTCTTTTGGCTCTACGAGCCCGGCACCGGCGCCGACTGGCTCGCCGCCCCGCGCGCCGGACACCACGCCGCCCGCATCTGCCTCCGCTCCTCCTCTTTCTTCCAGGGATCCGCCTCCGCCACCACCTCAAGCCGATCTAGCTACGACAACTGGAGCGGGGGACGTTCCGCCGACCACGGTGGTGCAGCCGGAAACGGTTGTGACCACCTCACAAAGTGGAGGTAGTTCCCCTACGGCGGCACGGAGGGCCGCCACCGGCAAAGAGCTCGTGGTTGTCAGCGATGACAACTCCGACGACGAGCCGGGGGAGGAGTGGCAGACGACGATGGCCGCGGTGAAGGAATCGCTGGTTGCCAATGCCGTTGACGACGATGCCTTCTCCACCACTTCGCTGACGGACCTTGCCACCACCCTCGAGCTGGCGGTGAAGGAGATCCGGTTGCTCGAGGCTACAGCCGGCAGTAACCAAACCCTAGAGAAGAAGATTGTTGCTGCTAACGGGACTTCGCAGAGTAAGTTCCCTTAGCCAGATACCTTGGTCTTTCCTTTTCTCCTTTTTTATAGTAGCCTTTTTGTATCCATCATGGTGTGCGCTTAGTGGGAGATCGATCGTCTGAAGAAGGCGAACAACCGGCTGAGCAAGTCAAATTCTACACTTCGGCTGCAGAATAAAGACTGGCATACCAAGGTGGACACTCTGGAGGCCACCGTCAAGGAGCGCGACGCCACCTGGTGGAGGAGAAGGCCCTGGTGGAGGAACTGATGTAGGTCGGGCACACAACAAAGGGTAAGTTTACTCTCTGACTCCCCTTGTATTTTCCGGATCCGGTAGCCGGATCTGACGTTCTTTTTTCTGACAGCCTTTTATCCCAGCGTAGACATGCTGGCATACAACCGGCTGCAGGAGAACTGGCCGGGGGAGTAGCCGACCACCCAGGAGCTGGTCATCCTTCTTGGCGAGGAGGCTGCCAAACTTCGCCAGGTGAAGCAGGCCATCTTCACATTCCTGTGGCCAATGCTCCGGTTCTGGAGATGATGGCGCAGCTGGTGGCCAAGGTTGCAGAGGTGCCACCTACCGTCGACCGCATGAGGGATGTGGCGGCGCGAGCCGGTGCGAAGATGGCCCTGGCCCTTATGCTTTCCTGGTACAAGGACGCCCACGTCGAGAAGATCGACGGGGGTTTCCATGCTGGTGCGGACCTCGCCACCATCCGCCAATCCCATCTGGAGCTCCAGGCCTCCACCATCAAGATTGCCGACTATGCGGACGTCAACGAGGTCCTCACCGACTCGGAGTCTGCTGGCACTCCGGATGCGGAAGCCTCGTCGCAGCCGACCGGTGGGGATGCCGGAGCCGGATCAGCCAACGCGCCTCCTCCTCCCGAGACTGCCACCAGCCAGGATCCTCCACACGGCAAAGGCCTTGCCGCTTAGTTATGATCCCCGGGATGCCGGGTGTATTTGTCACCTTGTTTTGTTCAAACCTTACTGTTTGTGCCGGTTGTTTCTGACACCGGGTGAACTCATGGGAGCTTCGTCTCCCTCTCTTTTTTATATATATCAGTGTGAATTGCTTTGGCTTGCTTCCAACTTGTGTTTTTTGTGTGATTCAAAGCTTCGATATTTCGCTGATTGATTTTATCCGGCTAACTTCACTCGGCTGAACGCCTTTAGCCGAGGGAACTCCAACTCCAGTGGCTGGCATAGCCAGGCGCTTCAAATATTCTCTCTTTCCTCAAGTCTTTAGTTTCATCCAACTAGACACCTCTTAGCCAGTTACTTTCGCTGGCTAGACACCTGCAGCCGGGGGAGCTTTCATTCTAGTGGGGGCGCGTCAGCTCACCCACTGGGTGTAGCCCCCGAGATTCGGAATAGCTGGCATGGCCGGGTGCTTCGAATCTTCTTCTTTTCATTTTGCCCTTGCCCTCACCTGGGCTCCAAATATCCGGCTAACTCCTTTAGCCGGCTGGGCACTACAAGATTCCACTGGGGGCGCGCGAGCGCACCCAGTGGGTGTAGCCTCCGAGATTCGGAGTAGCTGGTGTAGCCAGGTACTTCGAATCTTCTTCTTTTCATTTTGCCCTTGCTCTCACCTGGGCTCCAAATATCCGTCTAACTCCATTAGCCGGCCGGGCACTACAAGATTCCACTAGGGGCACGCGAGCACACCCAGTGGGTGTAGCCCCGAGATTCGGAGTGCTTTATGACGGCAAGGACTTCGAATCTTCTTTCTTCCTGAATTCCAACTTGATGTGGTCGTACAAGAAACAAACAAACATACATAAATTCTCACCCGTCAATAGGTTAGTCGGTCAAACTTTAGCCGGGAGAAAGATTGTTTTTTTTTTGAAAACCAGCTTGTGCTTCTCTGGACACTTAGTCATTTTCCCGTGTGCTCTGATGTTTCCGCTGCGTCCTTGTCGGGCAGCCGGAATCGAAAAGAGTTGACAGTACATTGCGCACGGTACTAACAGCTTAGTAGCCAGATCGTCTCAAACTAGTTGCAAGGCCGGGACGCCCGACCTGTCGCATCTCCTCCCCGTTTTTCATGTGGGATGCCTCGGGCTTTTTCTCTTGCTAGCCAGACAGCCGGGTTGCGGCCTGTAGCTGAGCCGAAGAGTGGACCTCTGACCTCATTGCACACTACTCAGCCGGTTTGTTGATTTAGCAGGCCGGGCTAGCCAGCGAGCCCCCAGGTAGGGGTTGCCAGAGCCGAAAAAACTGAACCGGAAATAGATACATGCGAATTTCTAGCAAGGAGCCCGCGAGTATCTCGTAGGGGTCCGCATTTTCATTCATAAGGTTTGTGGGATACATACACAATATGGTGACTAGGTGTAAAACGGGCGGAGCAGGGCCGCGTTCCAGGGGCGCTCTGTCTTCTCATCCGACTTGTCCATCTTGTTCTTGTGCGGCTGTTGCGTGTCGATGAGGTAATAGGAGTCATTGGGAAGCGCCCGCCTAATGATGAAGGGACCCTCCCAGGGTGGCGATAACTTGTGCATGCTCTTCGTGTCCTGCACCAGCCGGAGAACTAGGTCGCCCTCGCGGAATGCGACAGGGCGGATCCGACTCGAATGGTAGTGGTGTAAGCGTTGCTGTTATAGGGACGATCTGGACAATGCCAGCTTGCGGGCCTCCTTGAGGAGGTCCACACCATCCTCCCACGCCTTCTGATTGGCCTTTTCATCATAGAGGAGCTTGCGTGGAGTGTCGAACTCGATGTCCGAAGAGAGAACGGCTTCTGACCCGTAGACGAGGAAGAATGGGGTGAAGCCGGTTGACCTATTCGGTGTGGTGCGGAGGGTCCACAGCACAGCCGGAAGTTCTTTGATCCAGCATCCGGGCGACCGCTCCATGGGATCGATGAGGTGTGGCTTGATGCCGGCTAGCACTAGGCCGTTTGCCCTTTCGACTTGCCTGTTGGATTGCAGGTGTGCGACGGAAGCAAGGTCCAGCCGGATGCCTTTGTTGCTGCCGAATCGGACGAAGGCCTCCTTGGCGAAGTTCGTGTCATTGTCGGTGATGATGCTGTTGGGGTAGCCGAACCGGTTGATGATGTCGGTGAAGAAGGTGACGACTGTCGCCCCGTCCAGCTTCTGAATAGGTTTGGCCTCTATCCACTTTGTAAACTTGTCCACCGCCACCAACAGATGGGCCATGCCTGTGCATGCCCGCTTGAAGGGACCGACCATGTCGAGGCCCCAAAAAGCGATGGGCCAGGTGATCGGTATGGTCTTGAGCACCAAAGCCGGCATGTGCTTGAGCTGCCCGAAGTGTTGGCACCCGTTGCACGCGCGGACTAGCTGTTCAGCGTCCTCGAGGGCGGTGGGCCAATAGAAGCCGTGGCGGAACGCCTTGGCGACTATTACCCTAGATGAGGCATGATGCCCGCACTCGCCCTGGTGAATATCCTTGAGCAGCCGGTAGCCTGTGTCTACGTCGACACACCTTTGGAAGATGCCAGATACGCTGCACTTGTACAGTTCTTTGTTGATGATGGTGTACGTGTGCGCGTGGCGCCGGATTTGCCTGGCCTCCACCTCATCATCCGGAAGCTCTCCATTGGCGATGTAGTCCATGAAGGGCTACACCTAGGATGATATCTCCCGAATGGTGAGGATGCTTCCGCTCTCCGGTTGATGGTCATCGGGGGGTCGTCTGGATGAGGTACCCGGAACGGCAGCCCCTGAGCCATTTGATGAGTCGGTAGCCCCCGGGTCTTGTGAGCCGGAGGGTACGGACATGCCAGAGTTAGTGTGGGCCTTCTTATTTGCTGGTTCCACCGGTTCTGCGTCTGTCATGCCGTCAACCGGAGCACTCCCTCCTCAGATGATGGAATCCGACTCGGGGGACGGGTTGATGGAGGGCTTGCGTAGGTGCTCCAAGGAGACCCCTGGTGCGATCGGCTGCCTGGTGGATCCGATTCGCGCGAGTGAATCGGTTGCCTCGTTGTTGACACGAGGGACGTGATGAAACTCACATCCGTCAAAGCAGGCGCTGAGCTTCTGTATGTGGAACCGGTAGACATCCATGTTTGCGTCGCTGGCATCCCATTCTCCGGATACCTGCTGCACCACCAGATCCGAATCGCCCAAGCAAAGGATCCAATTGACACCGATCTCTCTGGCTAGCCGGAGGTCGTGCGCTAGTGCCTCGTATTTGGCCATGTTGTTGGAGGCCTTGAAGTGGATCTGGAGGACGTACTCCAACCGGTCTCCTTTGGGCGAGGTGAGCACGATGCCGGCTCCCAAGCCCCCGAGCATCTTCGAGCCGTCGAAGTGCATCCTCCAGTGGTCCGAATCTGGAACCGGTGGGAGGTACTGGGCCTCGTCCCAGTCGACGAGGAAGTCCGCCAGAGCTTGCGACTTGATCGTGAGCCAGGGCTCGTACTGGATGGAGTAGGCGGCGAGCTCGATGGCCCATTTGTCGACTCGGCTGGTGGCATCCTTGTTGCTGATGATTTCTGAAAGGGGTGCGGTGCACATGACCTTAATCGGATGCTCCTGAAGTAGTGCTTGAGCCTCTTGCACGCCAGGTACACGCCATAACACATCTTCTGGTAGTGGGGGTAGTTCTGCTTGGAGAGGGAGAGGACCTCGCTGAGGTAGTAGACAGGTCGCTGAACCGGCTGAGCCTTGCCTTCCTCGAGGCGCTCCACCACCAGGACGACGCTGACGACCCGGCTGATGGCTGCTATATAGAGCAACATCGTCTCCTTGCTAGCCGGCATGGCTAGAACCGACAATGTGGGTAGCATGCACTTGAGGTCATGAAAAGCAGCGTCGGCTTGCGAGGTCCAGGATAACTTGTCCGTCTTCTTCATCAGTTGATACAACAGAAGTGCCTTCTCCCCCAACCGGCTGACGAAACGGCTGAGGAAGGCTAGACATCCAGTGAACTTCTGGACTCCAAGCAGGTTACTGGGTGAATGCATCCTTTCGATGGCTGTAATCTTTTCCGGATTCGCTTCGATCCCTCGTTGTGAAACGAGGAAACCGAGTAGCTGGCCAGATGGGACTCCAAAGACGCATTCTGCGGGTTTAGCCTCATCTGGTACTGTCGGAGGTTGCCGAATGTCTCCCCCAGGTCCTCGAGGAGGGTGCGCTTCTCCTTCGTTTTGATGACCACATCGTCTACATAGGCATGCATGTTTCGGCCGATCTACGAGTGCAAGCAGTTCTGCATGCAGCGCTGATAGGTAGCGCATGCATTCTTCAGACTGAAAGGCATGGTTACATAGCAGAAAGTCCCGTATGGGGTGATAAACGATGTTTTTTCTGGTCAGCCAGGTTTAGACGGATCTTATTGTAACCCAAATAACAATCCAAGAAAGACAACAAATCACAGTCGGCCATGGAATCGATGACTTGATCGATACGGGGCAAGGCAAAGGGGTCCTTCGGGCATGCCTTGTTCAGGCTGGTGTAGTCGATACACATGCGCTAGGTCTTGTTCTTCTTCAACACCAAGACTGGGTTGGCCAGCCAGTCCGGGTGGTACACCTCCGTGATGAACCCGGCTACAAGGAGCCAGGTGATCTCGTCACCAATAATCTTCCTTTTCTCCTCTACGAACCAGCGCAGAGGTTGCTTGACCGGCTTGGCATCCGGTCGCACATGAAGCGAGTTCTCGGCGAACTCCCTCAGCACACCTGGAATGACTTTGGGTGACCATGTGAAGATGTCCCGATTCTCGCGGAGGAAGTCGACGAGCACGCCTTCCTATTTGCTGTCCAAGTTGGCACCAATGGTGACGAACTTGGTTGGGTCAGAGGGGTCGAGCAGGATCCTCTTCGTCTCCTTTGCTGGCTAGAAAGCTCCTTCCCCAGCTAGTTTGCTGCTGGCTGGCATTTCTTGCTGGGCCATGGCCACATTGCACATGATCACGCGCTTTTCTTCGGCTATGATGAGGGCCTCTGCCAGCTTGGAGCCGGCTGAGGCGCACTCCATCGACCGCCTGAAGCAGCAGGCGACGGTGATCACGTTGTTTGGTCCCAGCATCTTCGTCTTGAGATACACGTAGTGGCGGATGGCCATGAATTTAGCGAGGGCAGGGAGCCTGAGGAGAGCATGGTAGGAGCTCGTCAGGTTTACTACCTCGAACCAAATTGGCTCGCAGCGGAAGTTCTCCTCGGTTCCGAAGATGACATCTAGCTGGATTTTACCCAGCGGAGCGCAAGCCGGTCCTGGCAGTACACCGTGGAACGTTGTGGTAGTCGGGCGCAGGTCGCACTCGCGGATGCCCAGCTTCTCTAGCAAAGACCGGTAGAGGAGGTTGAGGCTGCTGCCTCCGTCGATGAGGACGCGCGAGAAGCGGCAGGTGCGCTCGTTGGAGACCATGAGGGTGTCAAGCACCATAGCATAGCCCCCGAGAGTCGGAAGGTGCTCAGGCTGATCTTCTCGGCTCCAGGTGATGGGGGTTTCCGACCAGTTTAGGTACTGGGGGACCAGAGAGACGATGGGGTTGACCTCCTTGGAGCGTCACCTGCGGTTGTGCTTGTCGTCCAGCTCCGTCTCGAAGATGTGGTAGGTGGCATGCAGCTGGGGGTAGCCGTTGTTATTGTTGCCGCTGTTGCCGACGTTACCATCATTACCGGCTCCCCTAGCCAGTGGTGGTGGTCCACCAGGAGGGGGTAGGGGAAGACATTGTTGGTTGCCCTGGTCCTTTAGCTGGCGGGTCCAGCTGCAGTTCTGGGTGGTGTGCGTAGCCGATTTTAAGGGACCGCTATGCCACTTGCACGGGCCGTCAAGCATCTGGTCAAAGGTGAGCCACGGTTTCCGCCTTCTTGCATCATTAGCCGGCGCGTCGGGCGCGCCCTCCACCGCATTAACCTGCCGCGCATGGTAGCGGGGCTTCTGCTGTCCGGCTTGGCGGTCCCCATGGAACCGGTTGTCGTTGCCGTGGCGCCTGGAGGATCTGGCTTCTCCAGCCGGATTTCTCGGACGGTCGCGAGCCTGTTCTGTTGGAGTCGGACGCCTGTCAGCACTTACTCGGAGGGGCTTCTTTATGGAAGCATCCGCCATGGCGTACTTGTCCGCAACTGTCATGAGCTCCGCCATGGTTTTTGGCTCGTTGCAGAGTAGCCGGTGGCCAAGCATGGTGCCTTCTCGGCATCCCTCGATGAAGAAACTGATGGCCTGGCTCTCCAGGATGCCCTCGCAGGTGTTGCGCAACTCCGTCCACTTGGCGAGGTACTCGCGGTCCATCTCGCGGTCGCCCTGGATGCATAGGGCCAGGTTGTGCAGGCGGCCCGGACGCTTGTACGTGCCGTTGAAGTTGCGGACGAACACCTTTTCAAATTCTAGCCAGGCGTTGATGCTGTTGGGCACGAGGCTGTTGAGCCATGTCCTCGCTGACCTGGTTAGCATAAGGGGGCGTAACGCACCGTTGTGCTCTTGTTCCCATGGGCGATGCCGACTGCCGTGGCGTAGTCGGTCAGCCAATCTTCCGGCTTCATGCTGCTATCGTATTTGGGGGTGTCCCTGGGCAGGGTGAACTTATCCGAAAACGGCTCGTTCCGGATGCGGGGTCGGAAGGAAACCGGTCCGATGGAGTCTTCCTCTTCTGTGACACGCACTTGAGCGAGGAGCTCGATACGGTCATGGGCACCCGGACGATTTGGGTTGGGCGTTCCTACCCGGCCCGAGAGACGGGAACCGGCATGTCTTGGCGCTCCGGTTGGTGGAGGAGGAGGCGGTGGGTTGCTGTTCACTGTTTGCTCCTGGCGCGGCTGGCCCTTGCTGCCAGAGCCGCGACGCTTGCTGCGGGCCTTTGTCGGAGGAGAGGACACCTGCTGGGTGTCACGGGGCGCACCCTTGTTGTTGGCAGGAAGCTTGCTCCCCTTGGAGCAGCTGGGGTCCTCCTGCATCTTCCGGTTGGCATCAGCCTGCTCGTCCGCTATCCGGAGGAACTCCTGCACCCGAGCATGCTGGCGGGCTCGTTCCTCACCCTCTAGGTCGGGTAGCTCGTCTGCTGCAGCTCGTGTCGCGTGCAGGTTCTTAATGGGCGTGCTGTATGTGGGCCGGATGAGAGCGGGTACATGATCCAGCTTGCCATCCTTCTCCATCCTACCGCCTAGCTCGCCGCCCTGGCGCCACACTTGCCTGTGCCGGCTCGGCTCCACGGTAGCCGGAGTGAAGCTGTGTGCGTGGTCGTACTCGCGCCGGGTGATCTCGATCTGTTTGCGGGTCGCAGCCAGCTCCATGGCCTCCTGGAGGAGAAACTGTCTCTCCATGGCGAAGTTAGCCTCCACCTCCTCCGGGTTGTCCCTAAGGTTAACCGGCGTGAGGAGCCGATCGATGGCCTCCTCCACTGGGTTCCGGGGCTATGGCGACGCAGAAGTTCCGCCCTCGTCCGCACCCCTCTCTCGCGGCTGGCGGGGGTGGGAGCTAGAGCCAGACATCATTACCTCGACGCCGTGGGAGGCGACGAAGGCGCTGCTTCCCAGGTGTGGTGGCTCCGCGACAGAAACGATCTCCTTGGGGAAACGCTCCGGCACGGTGGCGACGTAGACGGGGAGGTCCCCGAAAAGCAGGATGGAGCCGTTTGCCGGAAACGAGGTCCCGGCGAAGGAGGAAGCGTTGTCGATGACGTAGTCGAATTTGCCGAGCGTGAGCACCAGGCCGGAGGCCACGCGCTCACCGGCTGAAGTGCGGGGTCCCGTGCGGAACGTGACTCCGGTCGAAGCCACCTTGCCCCATGGTGGGCGCCAGCTGTCGTTGTATTGGGAACGACAGTACCTAAGTAGGTTAGATAGAGGTGTGGGGACTAGCAGGGAAGCTATCGACGACGTCCACAAGCGGGATTGGATACAAGCAAGTGTAGCTGGACACAAGAAGTACTCAGGTGCGGAGCCCTCGTGATGAGGTAAAGCTCCTACTCCTGCCGATATGACTATGAGTGGTATACGGGCTACAATCGCTCCTCGAGCTGTATTCTCTAGCTACTGCCTTAAATGCACTCAGACCAACCCTTTCTACTGAAGCCTTGCCTCTCCTTATATAGGCGGAGAGGCAATGGTCTCACTAGCCAGTCCGGCTGGCGGGCCCCACAGGCGGGTCCCAACCAGCTGGTCATCTACAATACTTGATACACTTACATCCCATCAGGGTACGAGCTGTATGGTCATCATGGGTACAGTGAACTCCATGCAAGCCTGTCGTCAGTGTCTGCCACTGTTCCGCGTCACCCCGCAAAGTCTTCGGTATGGCCAGGTAGTTGTGAGTCTTGTCATCGTACCAGGGTGTACCGTGCACTATGCCGCACGTCGCTCTAGCCTCTTGATTGGTCCCGGCTACGCTGATGTATCCGGTCCCGTGCCTTGCTGCTCCTTGCTGATCCGGTTACCGTGAGGTAGCCAGCTTGACTTGCTCCTTTCCGGCTGCGCTCAGCCAGCTGGACACGATCCGACTACCGTGATTCTTGTCTGGTTGGGGTATCCGGAGGTCATCCCCCCGACACGGCGGGAAGTAGCTCCGGCAGCGAGGTGTCATCAAAGATTTTTACTGACAGGCGACCCCTGCCGTGGTAGCAAAACTTCAAGACATCGCCAACCTTCAGCTCGTAGTGGTCCATCAAGTCTAGCGACCCTTCAGTCAGGTGCTATCTACCCACCTCTAGAAGCCCTAGATGGGATGGTCACCGCTAGCCTCGCACACCCGGAGCTCGCACGAAGCATGGTTTCTGAGCTCCTCGGCGAACAGGTCTGGCAGGCACATCCACCACTTGAAGTTTCCGGGAGGAAGACGAGGAACTCGAAGCCAATAAGACCCGCTGTTTCTTGCCATCCATAGTGGCCCTCGTGAGACGGGCCACGTCCGCGTCTCGGAGAAGAAGAATGGTGACCAGGAGGGCCTCCCCATCTAGTGCCACCTTCCCAGCGGCCGCGACGAAGTGGAGCCTCAGTTCGTGGTTGCGGGAGGTCCGTGCCAGTGCCGGAGGAGGCACGACAGCCTTGGTGCCTGTGCCTGCGCCATGGCCCCTCCGACGAGGCAGGAGACATCTCCCCCACCCATGAAGGAGGATCATCGTCACCGGAGCTGCCCGACGCCATCGTCTTCACTATAGAGCAGGGAGTTGGAAGGAAAGACTGCGGGGGAAGTGGACAGTGAGCCACATCCCCGCGCATTCCCTCCCTCTTATAGCCAAAGAGAAGGGGAAGAGTTGCTGTCCACCTCTCTGGCTCACGGGAGGGCAACGATTCGCCCCACCAAAGTTATTTTGCAGTAATCAAAGCGGCGCAGTCAATGGGGGCTGTCGTGGAAGCCAAGGCGTGGCTCGGCAGTCCCGCAACCACTTGAGTGCACAGGCACGTGCACGTCATCTCTGCAGGATGGGAAGGCGTGTCGTCCAGTCTTGTCGCACTTCCCGCGATGTGGTCAGGGCCCAAGCTCTATTGGAGGGCGAAGCCCAGCAACAACCTCTTCGTCAAACCTCGGTCTATGTCGCAAGCCATACATCAGTTGGGTCCCTCACATTGTGCCTCAGCACATGGGCCAGGACCCACCGGTCAGCGACCCAACTGATGTATGGCTTGCTCGGCAGGGGTGTCGCCTGGATACAAGCATCGTCTGCTCCAAGCAGGTATGGTTGTGTCATGATAAGCCTATGGAGACTAAGTCTCAGCTATGTTATAGGTGCCTATGAGTGAGACGAATGCTACTAGACGCGCCTCGACCCGCCAACTGCGTGCGGATAAGAAGGAAAGGACAACGACGAGCGCAAGGCAGTCCTGCCCCTCCTTCCGAGGGTTCCCCGGAAGGAGGGCAAGGGCACTGTTGGGGGAAGCGAGGACAAGGAGTGGCCTCTACCAAGCCCCGGAAGGACCATGAAGCACCCTCTCCTGGGCCAGGCGAGGCCCGGGAACCGGAGTTAACTTTGCCTGACAAGGCGTGTCAGGCCTAGCCTTGGGAACCAATGATCCATCAGCATCTCTAGACATCATCATGGCGCCGCAGTCCACTGCAGTGCCACTGCAGCGTGTCACCGACAAGGGTGACAGCTCGGAGCCTGAGCTGTCACTCGGCCATCAAGTGCATCTATGCATCACCCCTGGCCATCCATTGGCCACAGGCGCTGCTTGCCTGCCTAAAGACCGCGTGGAACCCCGCAATTGAGGTCCGGGAACACACCGGGTGATGCTCCATGCTGGCCCTTGTGGTAACCCCTTGGTGTATAAAAGGAGGCACGTGGCCATGAGGAGGGGGGACCAAGAACTCAGAAGACTGGGGAGTTTAGAGGAACTCAACCAGAGAAAGAGGGAGAACGCAAGGAAGTGAGGAAAGAAAGGAAGAGGAAGCTCGGGGAGTGTAGAAGCTAGAGAAAGCGTCTCCCAACACCATAGATATCATCTTCTTGTATCTCGATCCACCCCAGATAATCCACCAAAGCAGGACGTAGGGTTGTTAGCCAAATGGTGGCTCGAACCTACATAAAAAATGCTTGTGTGTGCTTTGTGTGTGATGTATGCTCGTATCAGCAGGTTCCTTCGCCGACGTTGAGTCCAGAATGCCTTCCTACCCACTACCGAACAAATAGCGGGTGTCCAACATCCCCGATGTTTGCGTTGGAGAGACGCGACAGATCCGATTCATCATAATTGTAGCAAGTCCTCTTCTGCTCACTTGGTCTAGTTGAACTTCTCCTTCTTCGGAACATCAAGTTCTTGGTGAAGAGTGCAAGTTGAGTGAGTATCTCATCAACTTCACCCATTTGATCACTATCATTCTCTTCTTCACTCTCAACATCTTCTTGCACACGCTTGGTCTTTAATGCTAGGGTATGGGTAACCTATAGGGGGTAAATCCCTTAGAAGAGCCATTGTCTCTGAAACCAATTGAAAGGGTAAGATGATTAACCTATAGGGGGTGAATAGGTTTCTACAAATTTCTTTATAATATTTTGCAAGTTTTAGCATTTCCCACGAACCCAAGAGTAACAAGCAAACTCAATAAACTCAATGAGGAATGAACTTTTGCGTGGTAAAACATAGATCGAGACCTCCTCTTGCTTTCTACCAAAGGGATTTAACTTTGGTTGGGTCGAATGGGAGATCCTCAAGATTTTGGTGTTTCAACAATAGACAGAGAGAAACTCAAAAAAAAGACAGAGCGAGAGCTCAATGATAGTACCTGTTGGACTATTGGCACCCGGGGTACCCCGTCCCATCGGGTCACCGGGCCCGACAGGAGCACCCTCTCGAGAGATCTCGAAGAGACCAAGCCTCTGAAGGAGGGGAGATGCCTGGACACTCCATGGGCACTCGAGACTGTAATAGGAGGGCGGCGAGGCCCCCTGGCAAGGCCTCTGGAGGGAAGCCTCACGAGGCTCGGGCGTTCCTAGCAAGGCGACGCCCCAACGGTCGGTCCAAGCGGTGACCGGTCCACCCAGAGAAAGCAAGGCATGTCAGTGTACTGGGATGACGCACGACGAAGGCAGCCCCTGACAGAGCCGTTTTGGTGCAAGGAGACCAAGATGGAGACATAAAGTGGAGGAGTAGCCGACCACCCCCTAACACGGCAACCACTTGGCGGTCGCAAGAAGGCAAGGAGGGACCAAACCCATTGGCGGGAATGTGGTGACCCTTCCCGCCCAAGAGCTGGGGGAAGAGGCCTGACGCCGCCCTATATAAGGAGCCCTTATACTACCTTGTAAGGGGAAAGATCCCAGAGTTCTAAAACCCAAAACTTTCATCTCCTATTGCAACCTCGCGAGGCAAGCGAGCAATACAACCAAGCAGGAGTAGGGGCTTTACCACCTCACGAGGGTCCCGCACCTGGGTAAAAAACCCTAGTGTCAACTCTTTGTCGTGCATCCGCTTCACCGCCGTAACCGTTTCCTAACTCCTTTAGAATCATGTGTTCAGCCTTCTCACGAACCAAGGGATCGTTGGATCCTAGTTCCTTCGTGGGTCAAATCTTCGATAGTATCTGAAATGGAATACCTAACCTCTCAATGTATTAGAAAGGGGATATATATAGTCCTAGGGGAAAACTAGTCGTTTAGGGTTTCCTGCGATAGAACCAGTCATAAGTCCGGCGGTGCCAGAGCGCATGCTGGACAGATTGGTGGAACATCCGACCGACCGGAGCCCAAGCCGGAATAACCAGCGCTAGGTCTAGAGGACCGAAGTCCTGGCCGGAAGAACCGGCGATAGCTGAACCGTTCGGTGCACCATCGAATACCTATAAAGGGGGCAATTCCTAATGGTTCGAGGGTGGCTGATCACTTCGCAATAGGGCCAGCCTGGCCCGAGATCTTGCCAGTTTCACAGTAACCCAATACGAGCTATTTTCCACGACGACTACGGCTCATCTAAGGTGGGTGTGGAGCTAGTTTGTGTTAGGATGTGTATATGGTGTAAAGCACCCCCAAAATAGCTTATCGAAACTGCCCCTCTTAATAGTGCGGTGTTTCCTATAGACTCAAAAATAAAGAGAGATAACAAACAACGAAAACACCCGCTCATTCCTTGAATAGCGGATGGGGGGTCTCCCACCACCTCTCGTCATCACTTGCGTACTAAAACTTGTGTATGCACTAGCATATAACTTTAGTCTGCACTTTAGCTTTGGTGTCATCATTTAACCAATATAATGGATTAGGGAATTTGCCCTTTCACCTTAGACATGCCCGCTTCAGACAAGGAGGCAGTCGTGTTGTTGCCACACAACACATGGAGGTGTTGTGTCGTTGCTGCACAACCCATGGAGCTCAAGATTCTCTGGAGGATGTTGCCGCTCCGGGTGCTGTCGTGTTCTTCTATGCAAAAAGTGGTGTGGACGTTCATATAGGGCATATCGAAAAGTGGTCACCGGGAGGGAGAAGGGTGCCTTAGAGCTGCAGCGAATGACACCTGCCTCGCAATACCCGTGCTGCACATGGTTGTTGTGGCGCTTCTCTAGATGGAGCACCTCCGCGCCTCGCCGTAGTGTGCATGTTGGTGGGCGTAGGTGAGCTGCTCACCACGATTGGAATATAAAATCTTAGTGTAGGAGAAGCACATGGTCAAATGATCAAACATATTTTTTTCAATCGATGTTCAATATTTTCATACGGTCCCGTAGTAAGCACCTATAGTAGCATGTTAAACTTGCAAATATTTCTCTTGTTATAGATTATATTTTCCGCAATTGACGTTCAATTTTACTGGAGATGGGCTGACAAGTTCATGCCCACAGCCTGGAAAACCTCACTTCAATCTGAATGATAATGTGCAGCTTTTACACGTAACATGAGACATTTCTAACAATGATCACCGACTCAGATGATTTTTTACCCATGAAAATAGCTTCTTATGTAACAGTGAGGAAAACTTTAGTCTTCTCAGCTCGGCGTCAAGGTGTTGACAGAATGTTAGGTAAGTCCAGTTTATCCCCACAAAGATTCATAATCAGAAAAATGGTCATTTAAGTCACTAAATTTATTTTATTGTGCTTTGTTTTCCCAAATAAATCTTTATGAGGTGAGCGTAAAGGAGAGTGTGGATGGGACATACCTCATGCTAACATTGATATATACGTGAAGGTACAAATTGCATCCATATCGGGTACTCATTGGTACTATTCTTGCTCGGCTTAAAAGGACATGATTACCATGCTACCATGTTTCTGAATTTGCAGCATGAGAAGTATTCCCTTTATTCTCCATTGAGATGTTAGGTATTCCATTTTAGATTCTATCGTTGAGTTCTATGTCTCTCTCTCAATTGTTGAAACACCAAAATCTTGAGGATCTCCCATTCTACCCAACCAAAATCAAATCCCTTTGGTAGAAAGCAATAGGAGGTCCCGATCTATATATGTTTTATAACTGAATCACGCGGAGACAAAGATGTATTTGTTCACTCCCTTTAGGGAGGGGGCTACATCACGTTGGAGAAGTGTGAGGTGTCGTGGTATTGCTGACGAGTATGCCATGGAGGGGTTCTCACAGAGAGTGTTTAGAGAGGTGGGTGAAGAAGGTGAGTTGGTGGGTACAAGATAACACGGCCTACCCAGGTTCAGGTCCCACGGCGGTGGCGGAACTCAACTCCTGCTATAAATCACTATAAATGGCAATACACCGAGTTACAGAAATAGGTTCGTTGTGCGAGGTGATATTTATCGTGCCCTAAAGGCTCCCATAGGTCCGGCTTATCAAGGCGCCCAGAACCTAGGGTTACAGGGAAAAATCCATGCCAAACAGGTACATAGACCTACACTAATACTAACTAGTCTTCATGTCTCCATGCCAAACATGTAAGCCGATGAATCTTCAATTCTTTAGTCTTGTTTTCCGTAGTCAGATAGAATCCGTCCATACTGGAATCTTGAGGCGTGACTACTCCCCTACCACTGTCAGTAGGGTGCGTAGGCTACAACCTATTCTTCCTCAAAACTCTCATATGGCAGTGATTAATCATAGAGATTTTCCTACGCGTGAAATCCGAAATATTAAGAGGATAATGGGGGATGTGGCGAAATTACCGCCCACGTTCGCGCACACGTTGTCAACGCTCTTGGCATTAGATATTTTGCATACAATCTTGACGCCAGGACTTATAAATACTTATTGCGGCAGAAGATAATTCTTTGACCCACATTCTTCCTGCATCTTATTCTTCCTCTCGCTGCGCGAACCTTCAAGCTCTAGCGAAAACCCTAACTGAGAAATCCCATCTACTCTTTTTCCTCCAATCAAACTCAATGGTGAGCAGCATCAGCGCTCCATCAACGACGGGGTTCCCGAGGCTTCCAAGGAGCCATCAAGGGACGTTCCTATCCCAACGAAGGGGCTGGTGATCCCAGTATCTGCTATGGTGGAAACCACTGATATATTGCAGATGTATCTATAATTTTTGATGTTCCATGCTTGGTTTTATCCACTTTCTTGTGTTTTGTTCCAACTTTGGAGTACTTTTCATATTATTTCTTGGACTAACCTATTAACAAGAGCCACAGTGCCAGCTGCCTGTTTTCTGCTGTTTTTGGTTCCAGGAAAGTCAGAAAATGAATATTCTCAGAATTGGACGGGACAAAAGCCAAAGTGCCTATTTTTCCGGATGTCATCAAGTGCCAGAATACGAGACAAAGAGGGGCCAGAGGCTGGCCACACCACCTGGCCGCGCGGCCAGGCTTGGCCCGCGCCAGGGGGTGGTGTGGTGGCCCCTGGCACCCCCTCGGCCTCCCCTTCCAACTATAAGATGCCCTCGTGATGTAAACCCTAAGTGCCCGATCAAAAATCCACGAAAGAGTCTGCAGCCGCCGTCATCTCCATCCCTAGATCGGGAGGGATATGAAGCTCTTCCCGGCACCTTGCTGGAGAGGGGAATTCACCCTGGAAGCCTTCTTCATCACCATGCATGCCTCCCGTGTGATGCGTGAGTAGTTCATCCTTGGACTACGGATCCATGTAGTAGCTAGATGGCTGGTTCTCCTCCTTTGTGCTTTCATGTTTAGATCTTGTGAGCTCCGTTCATGATCAAGATCATCTATTTGTAATTCTACATGTTGTGTTTGCGGGGATCCGATGGATATTGAGATGCTATTTCAGATTGATTATTGATTCTATCATGTCTTTGTTATTTGTGATTTTGCATGCTTTCCGTTGTTAATAGCTATCTTGGCCAAGTTGATGCTAGCAACTCCAAGAGTTAGTATTTATGCTCGATAGTGGGTTCATGCCTCTGGTAATCTGGGGAAGTGACAGAAATCTATAAGGTACTAGATGTGCTGTTGCTACTAGGGAGAAAACAACAATCCTTTGTTTATAGAACAATCGTATTGTTTACTTTACACGCAGTTCGTAAAGCAATAATCTGTTGCTTGCAACATAATACTGGAGGGGGTTCGGATGATAACCTGAAGGTGGATTATTAGTCATAGATGCAGTTGGATGGCGGTCTATGTATAATGTTGTAATGCCTAATCAAGTCTCAAAGGAGTCAAGATGATTAGTATATGCATGTATTGCTTTCTCGGTGTTTGTCAATTGCCCCGCTGTAATTTGTTTACCCAGCATGTTATCTATCTTAAGGAGACTCATCTCTAGTGAACTATGGATCCCGGTCCTTTTCTTTACATACAATCTACAAACTGTTTACTTCTTTGTGTTTACTTTCTGCAAACTTTTACTTCTTTCCATTCGGTACGTTTAATCCTTTGTTTTCAGGGAAAACACGGTGAGATTGACAACCTCATCGCAAGTTGGGGACAAAATTCTGTGGTTGTGTTGTGCAGGTCTCCACGTTGCTACTAGCACCGTTAGTGCGCCCTGCCAAGGCTCAGCTACTAACACCTTTGGGGTGTTTCCTTGCTCCTACTGGTTCGATTAAACCTTGGTTTCATAACTGAGGGAAACATGCTACTGTGCTCATCATACCTTCCTCTTGGGGTTCCCAACGAGCTCGACATCAACAACGCCATGAAGCATTTTTCTGGGCGCCGTGCATTGAGCCATCAAGCATTTTTCTGGCGCCGTTGCCGGAGAGTCAGGGACATCTTCACAAGGGGAGTCCCTCATAACCAATCTCTTTACTTTGTTATTTTTGTTTTGCTTAGTTTCTTTTGCTTTGTTTGCTTGTTTTGTTATCAAAAACACAAAAAAATTAGTTTTACTAGTTTGCTTTCTTACTCAAAAACACAAAAAATTTAAGTCCCCTTTAGTTGTCACCTCTTCCTTAGCTCACCATGTTGATCCCTACTTTCACCCTGAAAGACCTTTCAATTGGTAGTGGTTCTATAATTGGGAAATATAATATTGAAGTATTCTTTAATCATGTTAGTAAGCATGAAGATACTGAGGATAGATCCCTTGCAGAACTTGGTCCAAACTATGAGATTGTTGTAGCTTCTTTAATTCATATGTTAGAAGCTAGGTTTGTTAACCTCAACCCCTTAATGCAAATAATGTTTCTTAAGCTTAAAGAAATTGAGGACCGTGAAAAGAGGGATTTTATTCTAAAAACTTTGTTTAAGGAGTTCTATGATGTTGCCAAGGAAGCTAGAAAAGTATTTGAACGTTTCAATATGCTAGGCTCATGTGTAGATGTTGTTGGTACATGAGAAAATATGAACAAAACCGAACCTAATGGGGAGGAACCTAAGATACCAATACCCTTTAAACTAGTAGCAATACATGATGCCATAGAAAAGAATCTTGATTGGATTGTTCCCGCAAACCCTTTTGATGAGAATAGTGAACCTAAGAGCATTGAGAGAGGATCCTCTAGAACTTATTTGGATGATATACCTTGCCTTGTTGAAAATATTTCTGGTATTGATCTTAATGCTTCTTCATTTGAGAACACTTGATTCTTTCTTGCTTCTTATGCCTAACTTATTGGCGTTAAAGAAAAGTACTTATTGGGAGATAACCCAAAAGTTTTATATGAGTCTTGGAAGTTATTACTTTAGTAATAACCGCTCTTATCCTTTTTATTTTCTTTTTGTGCCAAGGGTAACCTCTAATGAGAGAGAAGTAATGATTGGGAAAGTTGCTATCCCGAAACAGATTTCTGTGCTTTACCGTAAAAATTCGTGTAATATCTCTGAACGTCTTTTTGAGGCGTGAATTTTTGTGCTTCTGCCCCAGGTTGTTATCTAACTTTCGTTAGTTCAACACTTTTTGATTTGAGCAACATAAGGTCTTCGAAAAAATTCGTCTTTCCCTGCTGGTCTGTTTTGATAGATTTCTGCCATTTTCTGCATTTGCTTCTTGTTGGTTCCTTTTTGAGTTCTTTTGGGGAATTGAGCTTTTTGAGGGAAGTGCTACAGTAGCTAGTGTTCTAATGGAAGTTTATTTGGTGTTAGAACTGAAACCTTAAGACTTATTTATCTTGAGTGCACTAATGTTGCTAATAAAGACTGTGTGAAGTTTTGTATGAAGGAAAAATTTCATGTGTATGGAAGGAATGAGTAATGAGATGAAGGATGGACTAAAGCTCAAGCTTGGGGATGCCAGACATGTCACCCCAAGAAATATCCAATAAGTACAAGCGTCAAAGCTTGGGGATGCCCAAGGCATCGCCTTCTTCATCAATAAAAATTCCAGGTTTCTTCCAAACGCTTCATTTTTATTGTTTCATACACAGTTGTGTTGTTCTTGGAGCGTCTTCTTTTTCGTTTTCGTTTTGGTTTTTCGTTTGCTTTTGTTTGCTTAGTTTTCTGAATAAATTGGTTGGACCCCCTCTTTCATACTTTGGTTTGCAAATAGTTTGGTTTGGATTGGAAAAGAGTAGGAAAGTTCATGCTTATGTGGTAAAAAGAGCTTGTTTTTGAATGTGGCCTATGCTTTGTCATGCCATGCTTGATATTGTTTTGGCTTTATGCTTAGTATTCTTTGCTGTAGCATGACTTGTTATAAACAATTGAGATTGCTTAATGTGACTTGGATGAATCATGCGTTGTTTTAGCATATTAAAGCATAGTATAGTGGTATTCTCCTTTGATGCTTTATTTGGGTTGACTTGGCACATGATCACACCATGTTATGACTATCTCAAGTCACCATAGTAATGTGACTTGGGTTGACTATTGTCATAGCCTTTATGATCCTTTAGTTTTCAACTTGTAGTATCACTTTATGCTTTGATCAATGATGTTTTGTCACTCTGCATGATTATGGCCATTATTGCTCTCTTACTTTGTCGCTCCCAATCTTTTGCTAGCCTCGACAACAAAGTATGAGTTCCACTGATGCATCCAACTCCCTAAACCAAGTTATTCCAAAGAGTCCACCATACCTACCTACTAGCTTATGCTATTCCAAGTACATTCATGCTTTTGTTTACCTTCCAAATTCAACTTGTTATGAGAAAACTAGCGATTAAATCTCTCATGAACTTGATGACACACTTTACTTTATTGCCTCTAATAAACTTGAACCATTGGGTCCTTCTTTGTTGCGTATATGCTTGCGCTTTATAAGTTGAAATTAGCAGAACCATGTTTCATGGGGAACGCTTTTAACATTGCACTTGTACTTTGTACCCTGTTGATATCATGTTCTTTTGCTTACGGATCCCGGAGGTGTGAAATAAAAGTGGAACTTGTAAGATCATGGAGTTTGTATGTGTGTTAGAGAAACGCCTGGGTCGCTAGCCTAACCCATGCCTAATCATTGTAGAAACTTGCAGCATCACCATAATGAGCATTCTATGAAGCATCCTCAATAAAAACCTATGCAAATAGCAAATAAAAAGATCGTTGAGATGCTCATTTTCTGCTTGCCTTGTCATTTTGATTATGGGAAAGCTCCCGTATCATGTGCAAGGGGTACCCCATTGGCGGTTCATAATGATACACATATACTTACAATGACAAGAGCTTGCTCGTGACTGAAGTTGAGTAGCATGAGGATCGGTCTTTGTAAGTAAGGGGCATGAGATTTTGGTTTATAACTTGTCAAGCATATCCTCTTAGTTGTGTCACTTTAACCTTAATCACCTTCAAGATGCTTATGATAGGGGCAATGAGAGCTGAAAGCTATAAGTACCATAATTTTTGGAAGCTCTTTATGAGACTTGAATCCATACTTCCTTTTAATGAAGGCCTTTCTTCCACCATTATATTCGAGTATCCACCTTCTATCTTTATGCACCTACTTTGAGAGCATAGTGGTCATTCTTAGTTCTATGTGCATTGTTCCAAGACTAGTTGATTGATGCATAACTTGATATTGCTTGTTTTAAACTATTTGTATCTAGTCACTCTTATGAACTTTGAAGGTGTCCTATGCATCTATATTTCCTACTCTATTGAGGGACAAGCTGAATACTAGTATGCTATGTTTTCTTTATGTGAAACAAACAAACGTCTTGCAAAGCATTGTTATTCATGAATCTTTTGTTTGTGCCTTTTTATGTTGCATCATATTTTCTTTGCTTATTGCTAGAACTTTGTCTTTCATGTTATGATTGAAGTACTATGATCCCAGCTTTGAATGTTTTACAAATACTTTGATCAAGTCTTTGATGGTGCATGTCACCTCAAAAATTATTCTTTCTTTTTATCACTTACCTAGTCGAGGACGAGCAGGAGTTAAGCTTGGGGATGTTGATACATTGCAAATGTATCTATAATTTTTGATGTTCCATGTTTGGTTTTATCCACTTTCTTGTGTTTTGTTCCAACTTTGGAGTAATTTTCATATGATTTCTTGGACTAACCTATTAACAAGAGCCATAGTGACAGCCGCCTGTTTTCTGCTATTTTTGATTCCAGGAAAGTCAGAAAATGAATATTCTCGGAATTGGACGGGACAAAAGCCGAAGTGCCTATTTTTTCGGATGTCATCAAGTGCCAGAATACGAGACGGAGAGGGGCCAGAGGCCGGCCACACCACCTGGCCGCACGACCAGGCTTGGCAGCCAGAGGTGGTGTGGTGGCCCGCACCCCTCGGCCTCCCTTCATTGGGGGATACCCCGGGTAGGGTCACGCCAGGGTATAAAGGCCGAGTTAGCCGAGGTTCGGCAAGGCCAAAGCGGATGCTGGCCGGGTCAGCTCAAGGCAGGCCGAATCACGGGGTAACCCGGACCAGGGGGCGTTTGCCTAACTAAGTCTCAGCCGACTTAAGCAGTAAGTCAGAAATGCAGGTTTAACTTGTATGCAGGAACGGGTGTGGCCGGATCAACTATGATCCGGGTCACATCTAGATTCTAGGAGTAGGAAGGAATCTCGCTGGTCAAAAGAAGCCCCGATACGCACTTCCTGAGCGAAGCAGACAAGGGCAAGTCCACCGAGGCGTGGCCGACAAGGGTGACGATGCCCACGTCGGCTGACGCGGGCGCCGCAGAGGCTCACATAGCCTCTACATGTGTGACGCGAGGGAAAAGTAACCCGGTCGGCTTACTACTTTGGGAGATGGCATATTCTTAGGAATATGCCTCCACGTATGCCGTAAGTGGAGACCTAGCCCCCCTATATAAGGAGGGCTAGGGCTTCTGTAGAGGGGGTTCCGATTTTTCTAGTTTGGCTAGGGTTTAAGTGTGATCTGTGAGCGAGAGTAAGAGAGCTCCTTCTTCCTCCTCTCGCCATTACAGCTCTAGGAGCACTTGTAACCTTGGAGGCAAAGCAAATATAAACTTATGTGTGGAGAATCACTTCACTATCCCTCCCTGGATTCCCCTAGCGTGTTTTGTCCCTACCTTTAGCCTATCCATGGCATCTGCCATGACACCACCACGACAGTTGGCGCCCACCATGGGGCTAGCGGCGCTAGCAGGGGTCAAGATCCGGACGGGAAACTTCATCGCCACCAGCGAACGCATCGTCTCCGGGCTTGTCAGCGACAACGCTGGCTGCTTCGGCACGCGACCACTTCCGTGCAACAGCCTCTTCGTCAAGCTCGGCATGCACAAGGTCTACGTTGCTGTGGACATGTCATGTGTTCATCCACGACATGTCGTCGAGGCAGAGGAGCCCCCCCTCACCGTGGTTCACGGGGCGCGTATCACTCGCTCCCCGGACCATGCTGAAGTGATGATGACTGCGCCGGGTGTAGGCGCAAGCAAGGATCCGGCACCAAATCCGGAGGTAACACCTAAGGCACCTAGGAAAGGTAGAGGACGTCCATTAGAGAGGCCTAAGAATGTACTGAGAGAAGCTATGGATAGCTTGGCAAACCCGATAGCAGCAGTGGTAGATCCGGCTCAGGCACAGGCCGAGCTAGAGGAAACTAGGCAGAAAATTCTAGAGGGAGCGAAAAAGATTGCTGCGGCTCAGCAGTCATTGAACATGACGCTGCGTGAGTACGCAAAGGAAAAAAAAGTAGATGTTGTAAAGTGAAGGGGAGAAATCTCATGAGTGAAATGAACAAAGAAGGTGATACTCGGATTGAAGAGTCAGAAAACTGTTTGTCTGTGGGGCTGCCGAAGTACAGTACCCTGGCGAAAAACCTTAGAGCAGCGGATGCAGCTGCATCTGAGCTAGAGGGTCTGACAGGTGAAGCCCGTCAGAGACAGCAAGATCGGGTGAATGAGTTGGTTCGGATCGCGAACAGGCAAAATGAGGAACTGCTCAGGGCAAACCCAGAGAGAGCTGGGGCCTTCAAGATCGTTCATTCGGCGGTGGGTAACCCGGAGAAATCCGCTGGAGCCGCATCGTCTCCTCATGGTGGTCCAAGGAGAGAGGAGGTAGTAACCTCGGCCAGGAAAAACAAGCAGATTGTTCCGTATGACCCGACAAGGGCAGGAAAGGCAAAAGAAGTACAAAGAAACGATGATCAACAGAGTGTAAGCCGAGGTGAAGCTGGCCGAGGTAACCGTGACCAAGGCAATGCCGGTCAAGGAAATGTTGTTAACGGCAATGTCGGACAGCGCAACTCTACAGGACAACCGCATCAGCGGAATATACCAAGGCAAGAGCAAAGTGCCGGCCGAGGTATGCAATAGAGAGATGCACCACGAGAGCGAGACCGGTACAACGATGGAGATTCGGAAATGGTAAATGTAGGATACCCAAGGCCGAACTATCATGTGATAGGGTCGAGATTGGGAAGCAGGGATTTGATGTCGGATGATGCCGGGTTGGAACTGGATCGACTATATAGGTCAGAGCAGATTGAAATTCAAGGTCCTATGGGTCCTGCGTGTTTTGGACCCCGGATCATGAAAGAGCCACCAGTACCTAACTTCCAGTTACCTAGAGGCACGAAGACGTATGACGGCAGCACTAAGCTGGAGGATTGGTTGATAAATTATGCTACAGCTGTGAAAATCGCTACAGGCAACTTGAGGTGGGCCCGACAAGGGTATGGATGAACAATTTTCCACCTGGAAGCATTAACTGCTGGATAGATTTTGAAGAGATGTTGATCAGCAATTTCTCGAGTACGTATCAGAGGCCGAATAGGCCACAGACACTAGCTATCTGCAAGCAAAGACCGAATGATACGGATCGGGAGTTTTTAACCCGGTGGTGTACCGTGAGAAACTCATGTGAGGGCGTGATAGAATCACGGGCCATAGCGTGGTTTGCACAGGGATGCAGATATGCAAGCGAACTGTGGCAAAAGTTACAAAGGAAGATGCCAACTATGTTGGCTGAGATGATTCGGATTGCTGATTCGTATACTCTGGGAGATCCGACTCAACCTAGGCTTGTATCAAACGAGTCAAACGATGAGTACTACCAGAGAGATCGAGCCGGATCATCCCGGAGGAATGAGTATAGAGGTAAAAGGAGGGATGGTAGACCGGATCACCGGTACAGTTCGCAACAAGTTGCAGCTGTGAATCAAGATCAGCCCGGAACAGGAAGCAATCAACGTCAGAAAACTGGGGGGCAACAATGGACACCAAGAAATGATGGCAAGAAAACTTAGACGCCAGAGCAAAATAAACAGTGGCAAGAAAGGAAGGACCGTCCGAGGTACACCTATGAGTTGACGTTGGATCAGCCGTGTAAATTTCACACGCCAAATCCGAGTAACCCAGCGGGTCATACAACGAGGCAATGTGAGTGGATGCGCAAGATAGAACAAGGTGGTTCGGGGAATGCTTAGGCACCCCGGAATGATCAACCTCGGCAGGAGTTATCCTGGCAGCAATTGCTCTCCGGAGCGAACACTCAACAACTAATGTTGCCTCCCCTCCACCGAGGTATGACAATAATGAGAGAAGGGATGCAGTGCATCAGGTGGAAAATCAGCACCAGCCGGATCAGAGGTACCCCGGAAATGAGGGAAGAAACGAGTATAGAGAGCATCACCAGAGCTATTGTGTGTTCACAACTGAGGAAACAGATAAAAAGAGCTTGCAACACCGACATATGGAGGTCAATGCGGTAATGCCAGCGGTGACGAGGTACATGCCTTGGTCGGACCAGGAAATCACCTGGAACATCAAAGATCATCCCAAGCTTATGCCGAGTCCTGGTTCATATGCGTTAGTGCTGGACCCGGCATTCATTGGGCCTAAAATCAATGTGAGGTTCTCAAAGGTACTGATTGACAATGGCAGTAGTATTAACATCATGTATGCGGATACAATGCGCAAGTTGTGTATCTCGAAGAACATGCTCCAGGCTACAAGGACAACTTTCCATGGCATTGTGCCCAGCATTTCTTGTGAGCCAATAGGCAAGGTCCGGGTTGACGTATTGTTCGGCACGAGAGATAACTGCCAAACTGAGAATCTGGAGTTTGAGGTGGTGAACTTGGAAAGTGCATATCACGCGTTACTAGGAAGACCAGCATTGAACAAGTTCATGGCAAGCTGCCACATCAGTTATCTGAAGATGAAGTTGCCCAGGCCAAATGGAGTGATTACCATTGCTGGAGATTTCCGACGTTCCATTGAGTGTGCCTCAGCCGGGTCTAACCTAGCCGAGTCACTCGTGATTGCGCAAGAGAAAAGAAAAATCCAAGAGGTGGCGGCATTAGCTCAGTCCGCGTAGCAGTATATGCCGACGTTAAGTAACCCGCATGGTAGCATTTCGTTCCAAGCCGCAAGGGATACTAAGAAGGTGTCTGTTGATGATATGTTCCCAGAGCACACCATAACAATTGGTGTCGGGTTGAATGATAAATAGGAAAGAGAGCTCGTCAACTTCCTCCGTGAGAATCGGGATATTTTTGCTTGGTCTACACAGGACTTGCAAGGTGTTCCGAGGGAGTTGGCCGAGCACTCTTTGAACGTGAGACCTGGAGCAAGGCCGGTGAAGCAACCTATCCGCCGCTTCGCCGAGGATAGGAGAAAAGTCATTGGAGACGAGATAGCTCGGTTGCTTGCAGGAGGATTTATCATGGAAGTACTCTATCCGGATTGGCTCTCTAATCCGGTGCTGGTGGAAAAGAAGAAGGATGATCCGAACGTGGCAGTGGTTTGGCGTATGTGTATCGATTACACGAACCTGAACAAGGCGTGTCCAAAATATCCATTTCCACTGCCGAGGATAGATTAGGTCATAGACTCAACCGCGGGATCTGAACTGTTGTCATTCATTGATGCATATTCTGGTTTCCACCAGATACCTCTGAATCCGGATGATCAAATAAAGACTGCATTTATCACCCCGTACGGGGCTTATTGCTATCGCACCATGCCGTTTGGTTTACGTAATGCAGGTGCAACGTACCAAAGATGTATGCAAAAATGTTTGCACGACCAAATAGGTCAAAATGTACAAGTGTATGTGGATGATGTGGTTATCAAGACCAAGGAAAGCAAAACGCTCCTTGACGACATCAGACAGACATTCGCAAACTTAAGAAGGTTCCGAATGAAGCTTAACCAAGAAAAATGTACCTTCAGTGTCCCGGCTGGAAAATTACTCGGATTTCTCGTCTCCAGCCGAGGTATCGAAGTTAATCCAACTAAGATCCGGGCCATTGAACGAATGGAGCTGCCGAAGTGTCTTAACGATGTCCAGAAGTTCACTGGGTGCCTAGCATCGTTGATTCGATTTGTATGTCGGTTGGGAGAAAAGGCATTGCCTCTCTACCAACTCATGAAAAAGTCGGATAAGTTCGTTTGGACGCCACAGGCCGATGGAGCCTTTGCCCACTTAAAAAAGATGTTAGCCACTGCACCAGTGTTAGCCTCTCCACTATCAAAGGAGCCAATGTTGCTCTACATAGCCGCAACCAACCGAGTTGTAAGTGCAGTGATTGTAGTAGAACGCGATGAAGAGGGTAAGTCGGTGTAGAGGCCGGTGTATTACTTGAGCGAGGTATTATCTGCCTCAAAGCAGAACTACCCGCACTTTCAAAAGGTGGCATATGGTGTCTATATGGCAGCAAAGAAGTTAACGCATTACTTTGAGGAGCACCCCATCAAAGTAATATGTGAGGCTCCCATATCCGAGATAATGGGTAACAAGGATGCAAGTGGTCGAATCGCAAAATGGGCAATCGAACTAGCCCCTCATGTGCCACAATATGACAGAAGAGAAGCAATCAAGTCTCAAGCTGTGGCGGACTTTTTTGTGGATTGGGCCGAGGTACAATACGAACCACCGCCACCAGATCCGAACTACTGGAGGATGCACTTTGAAGGGTCAAAAACAAAAACCGGGCTAGGCGTCAGAGTTGTGCTTACCTCGCCAAAGAAGGACCAGCTGAAATATGTGCTCCAAATCCAATTCGCGGCATCGAATAATGTCGCAGAGTATGAAGCACTTGTGCATGGGCTCAAGGTAGCAAAAGAGATTGGTATACGTCGGATCATATGCTTTGGTGACTTGGATTTGGTGGTACAGCAAGTATCAGGACTGTGGGACGCCCTTGATCCAAACATGGCGCTGTACAGATTTCATGTACAGAAGATATCTGGTTACTTTGAGGGGTGTGAATTTCACCATGTACCCCGGGTGGAAAATGAGGCTGTCGACATGCTATCGAAGCTCGGATCAAGCCGACAAGCAATTCCACCGGGTGTAGCATTGGAACACCTCAGAAAACCATCTATCAGGCTGTCCCCAGGAACCGACTCGATCTATGTCCCGGAGGATACAGAATCCGGAGCTGAGCCCATGGACATTGACATAGGAGGTGGTGCGCGAAACCCGGGGACTACCTCAGCGAACCCGAGGACTACCTCGCAGGACCCGGGGACTGCTCAGCATGATCCGGTTGAAGTTATACCGGTGGATCAAATGGAAATTGATGAGGATGTGTTCCCTGTATGAGCAATACCAGCTTGGGCGCTGCCTATATTTCAATTCCTGAAAGATGGAAAGTTACCTACTAAGGAGGTGCTATCCAGGCAAACTCAGAGGAGAGCAAAGGCATACACAATCATCAATTCCGAGCTGTACAAGCAGAGTGTGACCAATGTCCTCCAGCAATGTGTTGACCCGGAAGAAGGGCTTGACATCCTCCGAGATATACACCAAGGAGAGTGCGGGCATCATGCCTCATCCCGAGCCTTGGTGGCAAAAGTGTTCCGGCATGGATTCTACTGGCCAAGTGCCTTAGAACAAGCAGAATATCTGGTGAGAAAATGCAATGGTTGTCAGAGGTACGCTACCAAGACACATATGCCAATGTCGGAGCTCAAGACCATACCAATTACATGGCCATTTGCCGTATGGTGCATGGACATGGTTGGCCCATTTAAGCCAGCAAGGGGAAACATGACTCACATTTTGGTCATGGTGGACTTGTTTACGAAGTGGATCGAAGTAAAGCCTATAAGGAAATGTGATGGGGCTACGACCGTAACGTTTCTCAAGGATATAATCTTGAGGTACGGTTACCCACACAGTATCATAACGGATAATGGAACAAATTTTGCGGAAGGAGCATTTGCGCGCTTCTGCTGGGACAAGAAGATCCGACTCGACGTAGCCTCGGTAGCCCACCCCGCATTGAACGGACAAGTGGAAAGATCCAACGGATTAGTACTATCTGGGATAAAACCCCGGCTCATTGAGCCGCTGCAAAGATCAGCGGGGTGCTGGATTGAAGAACTACCGGCGGGACTGTGGAGTTTAAGAACAACTCTGAATCGATCAACAGGCTATACGCTGTTTTTTCTGGTATATGGGGCAGAAGCTGTATTACCAGCCGACATAGAGCATGATTCGCCTAGGGTCACCCAATACACAGAAGTCGAAGTGCAAGAAGCCTGGCAAAATGATGTTGATCTGCTGGAAGAAGCGAGAGAACTGGCCTTGTCCAGATCCGCCATATATCAGAAAAATCTCCGATGCTATCATAGCGGGAAAGTAAGCCCCCGAGTCTTTTGGGAAGGCGATCTGGTGCTCTAGCTGGTACTGCGTATTGCCGGAATGCATAAATTATCCCCCCCATGGGAAGGGCCATTCATCGTGAGCAAAGCATTGCACAAGGACTCTTATTATCTTATAGACGCAAAGCCACAGGAAAAGAACAAGGCGGACAGGTCCGGCGAGGAATCTAAGCGCCCATGAAATGTAGCTCTACTTCGTCCTTTCTACACTTAGCAGAGAAGTGTATGTATCCGAGTCTTCTCATATGTCGGTATGTATGCAGGCAATGAGCTTATGAATGAAATAATGCACCTCGAGCAGTAACTCAGGGACTGCCTTAATAATATTTGTTGTTTTTTAATTTTACGTTAGCTGGAATAAGTTGTTCTACTTAACTCGGATTAGTAGTGTGTGAGCACCAAAAACCCAACTCTTCGACTTGCTGCTGTCCAACAAGAATTGGCTTCATGGCAAGCAAGAGAACAAGTTTGGAGTTGTGTAGCACATAAAAAAGGACTAAGGAAAAAGAACTTAATCGAGCCGACGTTTGTTTTTCGGACTAACCTTGTATTTACTTTCAAACTATTATGATAAATTAGTTTGAGCTAAGCCTAAAAGTTCCTAAGTATTGTTAAAACGATTTTTGAAGCTCGGATTCGTAAGTCGTAAAACCGAATCAAGGTAGACACGAACCGGACCAGAAGATTGGACGAACAAGAAAATAAAACTCGGGAACTACGCCCAAGTTAATCCGGCATACAAACTTAGTAGCAAAATATTACATAAGTACGGGACACATTTCCACCCGGCATACCGGGGATCTGATAAGTTTTCAAGTGTTTTTAGTTAAGGAGCACCAGGAGGAGGAAGTTCGGCGTCATCTTCGCTTTCTTCAATACTCGAGGCATCGTCCTCTCCATCCTCGTCTAAACTATCTTCAACATTCTCGACCTCTTCGTCGCTAGCAGCTTCTAGGAAGCTCGGACCCTCAGTCCATTCGTGAATGGGAGAATATTCAACAAGGCTATGGGCGCAAGCCTGGCGCCGAGCTACCCATTCTGGGTCATCGGTTCACTTGGATCCGGTGCGCACGCGCGTCAGGAGGCTGAGATCGATCTTCTCATACCATGTGAGTACGTGGTGAAGAAGGGTCTAAGCTGCAGCACGTCCAGCGGACTCGCTCCAGAGGTCGAGCTGGGTGTCGATCTCCGACAGCTTTTTAGCAAGATGTGTGATTCTCTTCGGAGCGCTCTCACCGGGCCATAACGTGTTGAAGTCTCGAACTGAAACGTCGAGGAGATCCTTGCCGTAGTTCTTGATGATCTCCACGCGAGATAACAGGCTGATCAATAGGTCCTCCATGTCAAAGGGAATGCTCTCACCGTCAGGAGTGACGGGAGTACCCCTCTCTCGGCGGAAATTGGCAACAGCAGCGCTCGCGATAGGAGTACCCTCTAGAAAGTGGCCTGAAAACAAAGCAAAGGAAGAAGCTGAAGAAAAGACATATGAAGTAACCCGGAGAAGTATGTCGGATAAGGGAAAGGAACTTACGTGAAATGTGGCTATGGATCCGGGTCAATTCATTGATGCAATTATCGCGTCTTTGGCAGAGCTGCACCAGTTCAGCGTTCGCCAACTCAAGTTTGACGTTGGCCTCCTGGCGAAGTTCGCGGTCCTTAGCAATTTGGATGTTGGGGCGCTCGTGTTCTTCGGTGTAGTCCTGGCCAGCCTTTTCAAGATCGGTTTGGTGCTACGCCTTTATCTTCTTCATTTCTGCCTTTAGCTTGGCAATCTCGTCGTTCTTGGTTCGGAGGAGGGCAAGCTCATCGTCTTTCTTTTTGAGCTCGGCCTGATGCTGCCTTGCTTGTTCGAGAAAATGCAGCATCATGTCAGGCACGGGCACACTATCTTCAAGAGATGCTGAAATAGCGTGTTGATCCGGCAGAGCCGAGGTATGAATGCTTGCCGAGCCAAGAAGAAAAGAAGATAGAAAGCGAAGCAGGGTCGGACAAAAAGGACTTACCCTTGATCTGCTCCAGGTTCTTTCGCATACTCTTGTTCTCAGCCTCCACCCCAGCTGAGAAAACCAAAAAATGAGATTAGTTCAGCAGAGGGAGTTGAAGGAAAACGGAGAAGCGCTAGGGGAGAAACTTACCCCTTTTCTCATGCTCAGCAATATGTGCATTGTGCTTTGAGAGCAGCATCTTGTGGGTATCCAAAAGACGCTGGAACTCAGCACTCCGGCGGTTGGTGGTCACCTGGAAAGAATACGAAAACTTGGCTTAAGCCTTGTGCATATTTGAAGTGTACAAGATCCGGGCCAAGTGGAACTTAACCTAGCTCTAGGTGTGTGCATATTCGAAGTGTACAAGATCCGGGCCAAGTGGAACTTAACCCGGCTCTAGGTGTGTGCATATTCGAAGTGTACAAGATCCAGGCCAAGTAGAACTTAACCCGGCTCTAGGTGTGTGCATATTCAAAGTGTACAAGATCCGGTCTAAGTGGAACTTAACCCGGCTCTAGGTGTATGCATTTCGAAGTGTACAAGATCCGGGCCAAGTGGAACTTAACCCGGCTCTAGGTGTGTGCATATTCGAAGTGTACAAGATCCAGGCCAAGTGGAACTTAACCCGGCTCTAGGTGTGTGCATATTCGAAGTGTACAAGATCCGGGCCAAGTGAAACTTAACCCGGCTCTAGGTGTGTGCATATTTGAAATTATGAAGGAGCTACATTAGTTCTCTAAGGAGCATCCGGCCGAGTAACAAGTTACTCCCCCGGAGGCTCGGGGACTAATGGTTATATTGTTAGTGCATGATAAGGAAAAGGTGAAGTAACGTACCTCCATCATCCGACCCGCAAGGTTAATCACCTTAGAGGCTGTGTTCATCTGGGCAGCGAATTCGGCGGGACCGAACTTCTCTGGGAGATCGTCGTTATAGATGAACTCCACCTTGTTCTAGTTATTCATAAACTCGATCAAGGTCGGAGGATATCGCTCACCGCTAAGCATGTGGGGCGCCACCAAGCCCCTCGCATGTGCCTCTCTCCTCTCAACCTGAGAAAGGGCCGGACTGGTGTGCAGAACAAGTTGCTGCGCACTAGTTGGCTCGGCAGGGGCGTCCTTCGGTGCTGGAGCCTTCTGTGCAAGCATGGACGCAAGGGTGCGCTGTCCAGACCCGGTGGATGCTGCCCTGGTGACGTCAGGGGCTTTCTTGCCTTTGGCTTGCTGAGAGGAGGAAGTGGTTGCGGCAGATTTCCCCTTAGGAGCTGCCTGGGTACTTCCTCGCCGAGACTGAGAAGACTCGGACGAGGCGGAGGAGCTTGGCGCTGGTGCCCTTGTTCCTGGTGCCGGAATTGGTGCTGGTGTCAGTGCTGGTACGAAGGTAGTCTCAGTAGTTGCTGGTTGCGGCGGAGCCGAAGTGGTGGATGCCACTGCCTCAGCTGGACCGGTCTCCCCCGCTCCGAGGTTACCCTCCTCTTGACGAGGTGCAATAGAACTCGGAGCAGCCGCAGAACCCTCTGGGATAGGGCTCAGCGGGCGTGACTCGTCGTCACGAGGGGGAGAAGAGCTGGGATGGAGAGGCGAAGAGATGCTAGATCCACTCTGAGGGACCTCCACCGCAGCCCTGCCAAATCAAATAATGTCAGAAGAGAAATTACAACAATGAACAAGTTGCAGGAGAAAAAGAGACTTACGCGTCCGAGGTTTGGGGCTCCTTGGGTTTCCGAGCCATTTGTGTTGGGGCCTTGCCTGCAGGCTTGGAAGCAATTTTGTCTCCGGACTTCTTTCGCCTTTTGGAGGGCTGAGAAGGTCCGGAGGAGGAACTTGATGCAGCTCCATGCCTCTTCTTTGGCGCTGCCGGAACAGGTTCCCCCGTGGCAAGGGGAGGGTCCTCGTGGATCTGCCCACCGGGGTTAGTTGATGCCGGAAAAGCATAAGAAAGGGGGACATCATCAACAGGTTCAATCACCTCGACATCCGAGTCATCTTCATCAGCGAGCCAATCTCTAATAGAAGAGGGTTTACCAGTGGGTCGCTTCGTAGCGTCGGTCATGGGAGGAACATCTCCTGGTCCGGCTCTTCCTTGTCCGGGGTCTCCCGGTCAGGCGCCCATTTAAGGGTCGGACCGGTGCCGTCCTCGAGGGTCTGCTGAAGGAATAGCTGAGGAAAAGAATGAACAACGGAGTCAAAAATGGAACAATGACCGACATATAATTAACCCAGAGTAAATCTGCGCCACGAAGCTTACCAAGGGAGGAAGCCTATCCCGGCAGAAATGCTCAATTCCCCATGTCCATTCAGTGGAGAAGTCCTTGTGGGTGGTGAAGAGAGCCTTGACCCGACGATAGATCTCCGAGTTGCTCAACTCGAAGGTCGAGCTCCGGTTGGGGGCACGGCCGAAGCTCATGTGGCACACCTTGTGGGTGCGCCTCTGGAGGGGGGAGATTCGGTTGCGCACGAACGTGATCATAGCATCCTCGTTGCACAACCCGAGCTTCTTCAGCTCCACAAACCTCTTGTTGACCTGGTTGGCCAAGGTTGTGGGCTTCTTGGGGACAACGTCCCACGATTCCGGGTTAGGTGGACCGGAGCATAGGGAAGCAGCCGGAACAAGTCTTCGGTACCCTCGTTCCGGACATAAAAGAAAGTCCGGGCCCATCCTTTGCAGGACTCCAGCCCGGTGACTCGAGGGAAGACGGATAGCCTCCGGGCTAAGATGGATGCAGATCCGAATTGAGTGAGCTGCTTGTCCTTCGGATCGAGTTGGATATTCGGAATGACATTACGACGAAGGCCGAAAAACCGGATCCATAGCTCTTTTGTGGGCCATAATCCGGTGTAGCCCTCAATCGTAGAGGCAAAAGCAGAAAGAGAGGTGATTGCGTTGTCAGGAAGGTGGTGCGGCTAGAGTTCGTAGGTGCTTAACCAGTCATGGAAGAAATCGCTGACCGGCAAACCGAACCCCCGTTGGAAGTGCGACAAGAACACAACATACTCACCCGGATTGGGTGAGGAGGCGAGTTCGTCAGAGGCAAGGCGCGCGACGATGCCGGCGGGGATGCGTCTGGTCTGGTAGAGCCAGTCCAAGTCATCTTGGCAGACCCATGACCCGGCCCACACACCATGGTCCGCGGCGGCGGAGTCCTCCTCCATCTCTTGCTCAGCAACGACGAGCTCCTCCTCCGTCATCTGATAATCGCTGCCCTCACTGGTGCTAGCGGCGGTGGGGGGCAGAGGCCAAGATTGGCAGCGACCCGTGGTGGAGGAGGCGCGTAGCGGTGGTGACGGTGTAGAAGTATGGGGGAAAAGATGCGGCGACGGCGCTGCTGCTTGGGAGCACTGGCGACGGTGCAGTCGCGAGGAAGACGAAGAAGGAGAGCAAAGGGCAGAGGGGCGCAGTAAGGGGAAAAAGGCTAAGTGATGCGCCCCTCCCCTATTTAACCTCTCCCATGAGGAGAAAGTGGTATCGCGTCATGCGGGCATGCCACATGCTGTGGCCATGTACCACCCGCGTCGACCAATCAGCAAGGAGCCACATGGAAGGCCACAGAGTGGAGTTGGTCCCATGACGTGACACGTTGATGCGGTAAATGAGGAGGCAGGCGTGACCCGCATGCGCATGATGACCGACAATTATCGCGGTTACTGTGCTGGCCCTTAAAATGAGACAACATAATGATTAGACTCCACGTGGGTTGGCGTACGAGAGAAGGAAGCAAGACCCGGATAGGACCGTGGTAACCTGGCCAGCAAGTGAAAACTTGGAATGTGCAGAGGGAAAGTAAAACCATGAGGTTAGATTTGAAGTGGTAACCCGGCTGGCAAGTGAAAACTTGGAACGTGCAAGGGGAATGTAAATCCATATAACCTGAGACAAGGAGGTAACTTGGAAATGACGTCCAAAGCTCAAACATAATTGAACCTGATGTGGCCTTAGCGGCCGAGGCAGCTAAGACCGCACCAGCTTCGGGGACTAATGTTGGGGGGATACCCCCGGGTAGGGTAACGCCGGGGTATAAAGGCCGAGTTAGCCGAGGTTTGGCAAGGCCAAAGCGGATATTGGCCGGGTCACCTCAAGGCAGGCCGAATCACGGGGTAACCCGGACCAGGGGGCATTCGCCTAACTAAGTCTCAGCCGACTTAAGCAGTAAGTCAGAAATGCATGTTTAACTTGTATGCAGGAACGGGTGTGGCCGGATCAACTATGATCCGGGTCACATCTAGCTTCGAGGAGAAGGAAGGAATCTCGCTGGTCAAAAGAAGCCTCGGTACGCACTGCCTGAGCGAAGCAGACAAGGGCAGGACCACCGAGGCGTGGCCGACAAGGGTGGCGGTGCCCGCGTCAGGAGGCTCACGTAGCCTCTGCATGTGTGACGCGAGGGAAAAGTAACCCGGTCGGCTTACTACTTTGGGAGATGGCATATTCTTAGGAATATGCCTCCACGTATGCCCTAAGTGGAGACCTAGCCCCCCCTATATAAGGAGGGCTAGGGCTTCTGTAGAGGGGGTTCCGATTTTTCTAGTTTGGCTAGGGTTTAAGTGTGATCTGTGAGCGAGAGTAAGAGAGATCCTTCTTCCCCCTCTCGCCATTACAACTCTAGGAGCACTTGTAACCTTGCAGGCAAAGCAAATATAAAACTTCTGTGTGGAGAATCACTCGACTATCCCTCCCTGGATTCCCCTAGCGTGTATTAGTCCCCACCTTTAGCCTATCCATGGCATCTTCCGTGACACCACCACGACACCTTCCGACTATAAGATGCCCTCGGGATGTAAACCCTAAGTGCCCGATCAAAAATCCACGAAAGAGTCTGCAGCCGCCGTCATCTCCATCCCTAGATCGGGAGGGATCTGAAGCTCTTCCCGGCACCCTGCCGGAGAGGGGAATTCACCCTCGAGGCCTTCTTCATCACCATGCAAGCCTCTGGTGTGATGCGTGAGTAGTTCATCCTTGGACTACGGATGCATGTAGTAGCTAGATGGCTGGTTCTCCTCCTTTGTGCTTTCATGTTTAGATCTTATGAGCTCCGTTCATGATCAAGATCATCTATTTGTAATTCTACATGTTGTGTTTGCGGGGATCCGATGGATATTGAGATGCTATTTCAGATTGATTATTGATTCTATCATGTCTTTGTTATTTGTGATCTTGCATGCTTTCCGTTGTTAATAGCTAT
Organism: Avena insularis; assembly: GCA_023614405.1. Lineage (NCBI taxonomy): Eukaryota > Viridiplantae > Streptophyta > Magnoliopsida > Poales > Poaceae > Avena > Avena insularis. The sequence goes on from CM042690.1 coordinate 513,836,238, forward strand.
CTTGGCCAAGTAGATGCTAGCAACTCCAAGAGTTAGTATTTATGCTCGATAGTGGGTTCATGCCTCTGGTAATCTGGGGAAGTGACAGAAATCTCTAAGGTACTAGATGTGCTGTCGTTACTAGGGAGAAAACAACAATCCTTTGTTCATAGAACAATCGTATTGTTTACTTTACACGCAGTTTGTAAAGCAATAATCTATTGCTTGCAACTTAATACTGGAGGGGGTTCGGATGATAACCTGAAGGTGGATTATTAGTCATAGATGCAGTTGGATGGCGGTCTATGTATAATGTTGTAATGCCCAATCAAGTCTCAAAGGAGTCAAGATGATTAGTATATGCATGTATTGCTTTCTCGGTGTTTGTCAATTGCCCCGTTGTAATTTGTTCACCCAGCATGTTATCTATCTTAAGGAGAGCCATCTCTAGTGAACTATGTATCCCGGCCCTTTTCTTTACATACAATCTACAAACTGTTTACTTCTTTGTGTTTACTTTCTGCAAACTTTTACTTCTTTCCATTGGATACGTTTAATCCTTTGTTTTCGGCAAAACACGGTGAGATTGAAAACCTCATCGCAAGTTGGGGACAAAGTTCTGTGGTTGTGTTGTGCAGGTCTCCACGTTGCTAGTAGAACCGGTTGTGCGCCCTGCCAAGGCTCAGCTAGTAACACCTTTGGGGTGTTTCCTTGCTCCTACTGGTTGGATTAAACCTTGGTTTCATAACTGAGGGAAACTTGCTGCTGTGCTCATCATACCTTCCTCTTGGGGTTCCCAACGAGCTCTACATGAACACCGCCATCAAGAATTTTTCTGGGCGCCGTGCATTGAGCCATCAACCACCGATGACGACCAAAAACAGGCAGCCGCCAAAGCCATTGCGGAGGAGTTCGACTCCCACAAGGGAGTGTGGAGGGGCTCTGAACTCACCATGGAGCACCTGAAGGAGCTCTTCGCTGAGGGATATCTCCCATATACGAAGGGCTATTCTGGTGGTCGGTGCCAGTTGACGAGGTTGTCTCCTCTCCCAAAGCCGGGAGAAGGTTTACCTCTAATCATAGCTGGTACGGGGCGTTTCTTTCCAAGTCTCCGACTTCTTCCTTGAGGTCCTGGATCACTTCCAAGTTCTTCGTCACATTATCCTAATATCATCTTAGCACTTAGCAATTACGTAGCTTCGTGCGAAGGATATCTAGGAATTAGGCCTAGATTAGATATGTTTATCTACTTCTTCACTGTGAAGAGAGAGTCTAGAGATTCCAAGGTTGAACTTCGGAATTGTGGAACCATTTCTTTTAAGACCCGTCCTGGCTGGCAATTTTGTGACATTGTTGGACATGACTCTTGCATGAATTGGCCAAAAACTTATTTCTACAGCCCACATATTCATGTAGCCGACAGACAAGGCTCATACCCCGACTTTGTCGATGGAGCTACTACTGAGGATCCCACATGGAGGTACCAACCCCTTCTCCCCTCCCACGATGCAGCCTCCCACGCTGTGAGGCAGATAGAGTGGCTATTGGATGGAGGTCTAACCTGTCGGACCTAGCCATATGCGGGTTTGTAAGGTGAATCTAGCCTCTACAACGCCGCCCCAAGCTGATGCAGGAGTATACCAAGGAGAGAAATGATCTAATGAGAATCTCCAAGGACAACTTCTCCAACGACTCCATCAATCTATGGCTTAAGGACATCGTCAAGGTGAAGGATAGGAAGCGTATAACCTTTGACATGTTCGAATGTGGTAAATTCCTAGAGGTAACCATGTTTGCTTCATTGTTTCTATATATACTCTAAGTTCTCCGTCTTGGATGCATCAATCATCTAACATGTTTCTATCCCATAAGCTGGCGATCTTGGCCGAGGAAATCATGGAGTTGCAAGTTTACGATCCGAAACTGAAGGATGTGCACATTTTGTCCAAATACGAGGCCTCCAAGGATCATCCAGCTCCGACAACGCGAAAGCGGAAGTGCTCTACCTCTGACGTTGCTGCTGAGGGCAAGAAGAAGAAGAAATCGGAGAGTGGAGTCTCCAAGAAATCCACTGCCGCCTTAGAGGAAAACAATAAAAAGTCCACCGGCATCCTTTTAACGAAGGCACATGCTGCAGTGTAAGTACTTTCCTCCTCCAACTTTAATTTTTACCTACTCATTCTTGTACTTATACTTTGTATGTTTTAGGAAGAGATCAGGCATTAGTCTGAAGCGCACCTCCAAAGATGTTGGAGGTTCTAAAAATATTCGTGAGATGTTTACCAAGTCCTCCCCCACTGTCTCTCCCCCAACTCCTACCGCCAAGCCTGCATCAGGCTCCACTAGAACCTCGTTCCCCGTTGCACCTGAGACCTCCATCAAGGAGACAAACATCAATCCTACACTAGATGTCTTAGGTTCTGCCGACATGGACATTGTTCACGGTGGCTAGGCAACGCTGGAGAGCACATCTTCTTCAATGGCTAAAGCTACGACTAAGGATGCCACTGAAAAAGGGAAGCAACTGATGGTCGGAGCAGATACAACGACAACAACAAAAAATTCAGGAACTTCTACGCTATCAACTACTATTGTAACACAAAGGATAGCTAGAGCTTCATCCGTACCTCTGGCTAGTGCACCTGTAATGCTTCTGACTTTGTCGATGTTAAGTCTGGATGATCTTATCCGGCAAGCGGATGTCATTTACAACAATGCCAAGACCTTCCACGACGCATACGCCACTGCAGCAAATAATCTCAAGATTATTGCAATTGTAAGTCTTCAATCTTTACATTTCACTTTTTAATATATACCACAATAGCCCCTAAGCTCTTAGGCAGAAAACCATAAGTTATCAGCCTCAGTGCTCTAAAAGGAACTAAGTGTAAAACTTGATAGTGTATCCCTCGATTTTCTAGGTAGAATGAATAATTCTGACTAGATACTCTAAGAGAAGCATACATAGGTTAAAATCTGATACTATAATCCCCTGAGCTTCTAGGTGAAATAGAAAATTTCTAGCAAGATGCTCTAGACAAACTAAGCATGCTCTTTATGCAGAATGAGAATAACCGGAGGAAGGCCGCCAATGAAAGGTTTGCCAAGATGATAAATGAACTAGACCTTGAAAAGGGTAAAATAGCCTTTCTAAAGGAATAGATCAAAAACAATAAGCATATGATCTCTTCCGACATCTCCCATTTCCATCATTTGTATTTCTTTTGAATACTCATAATGCTTCACTGTTCTGACTTGCATATGTTGTTGCCAAGGCTAAAAGCATTGTTGAGCAATCCAAGCACATCCAAGAGTTGAATGATGAGAATAAGATCCTGAAGAAATACATAGCTGATGCTGTCAAAACACATGAAGATGCAACGAAGGCCCTACAAGAATCTGCAAACACCGAGATGGAGCGCCTGAAGAAGGAGATTGAAGATCTCAAGGAATGGAACCAAGATGCCATAGAGCAGAATACTTGGGCCTTCAAATGTTCAAGAAACTTCAAAAGGAGCATGCCATCTTGGCGGAGACATGCTAACAAGCTAAAACCAACATGTTTGGTAATTTTCTTCCGTATTTCTCAAATTCTGTAAGTCTGCTAGTTTGTATCATTGCAATACTCATGACCTTTGTCTCTTATGAAAACATAACCCCATTAGTTAACCAACATGGGTGAAGGTTCTCTAGATTCAAAGGAATGCATGATTCTTGTTGGTAACTTCATCAGCAATGCCATTGCTCAGGCCAAGGAGATAGCACAGCCCCTGGAAATCACCATCATGGCGGTAGATTCTGCCGCCAAGTACTCCGAAATCCTCCGCCGAGCCCCCAAGAAAATAAGGAGCTGGAAAGCATCCTCTATCTGGGTTGGAGCCAGAATGGCCTTGTCCTTGGTGAAGGCACATTACGATAACGTCAACATCGACCTAGTGACCTTCGATATGCCGGATATTGACGAAGAAGGCAACAAGGTTGATAGCACTGCTATCTGGCATTCTCATGTCTGCTATGACAATAAGGTTTCCAAGATGGTCGACCCTAGAGTCTTCGTGCTAGCCTAGGAGATAGATGATGAGCCGGCAGAATCAGATTCTTCCTTCAAGACTATTTCAGACCTTGATGATATCTCCAAGGTTGTTTTCTCCCATTGTTGATGATGCAACATCAAAGTCGCCTACAGTAGAGCCATAAACACTTGTTGTATTAAATGTGTATCTTCCATTTTGTATGTATGCATAAAAACAATGTAGAAGTAAGGTGGAAAACTTGGCTACAAGCTCCTGCTACTTATGTATATCCAGCATGTATATTTTTTTAAGCAAGTGTTGGCTTATCTATTATTCTAGTTCTTATGCTTGACCTTTCATGATATGGAAGACTCGCAACACATAACCATGTCCTCAGGTGTTGATGCTTAATAGCACCGTCAAGAACCTAAGGACAAAATCGCCAGTTTTGATTGCCACAATATCACTACTCTGGAATCCACATAAAAACAACAGAAAACATGTAGACCAGAAAACCTAAGCTAATGACCATAGGAGGAATTTTCAAAAGTGTAAATGCAAACTTGTGCAAGAGTTTATATGATCCAAAAATGAACACTAAAGGAGGTAAAAGACTCAGGAAATATGAGTGAACCAAATGCTTTATTTCATTGATCATATAAGGTACTTATTACATAATAGAAAATATGCTAAGTGTAAAAGGGACGTAGTTGTGCTATGTTCCATGGCTAATCAATCTCCGGATAGTCATCATCGGGGTCACGTCGCTTATGCTTGCAATCTTTTCCTGACCTATCTTTCAACTTGCGAATATCGACGAGGTAATATGAACCATTGAGCAACGCTTTACTTATGATGAACGGTCCTTCCCAAGTCGGGGATAGTTTGTGTGACTTTATTTTACTGCTTGAGGCTAAGAAAAAGACCCCCCTCTTTAAATGAGCGACTCCTAACACGGTGACTATGTAGCTATGTAACTTCTGCTGGTAGATGGCAGATCTCTGGCATGCCAAGATGTGTTTTCCTCGAGCAGCTCCACGGATAAGCATATGTATTCTTCGGCGTCTTCTTCCTCGTAGGCGGTGACTCTTGGTGAATCTTGGAGGATGTCAGATGGTAGGACTGCATCTACTCGATAAACCATGAAGAAGGGGGTCAAGTCGGTGGATCTGTTGGGTGTTGTTCATAAACTCCACAAGATAGATGGTAACTCCTCCACCCAGGCCCCAGCTGCTCTTTGTAGTGGTGCCTCTAAGCGTGGCTTAATTCCTTGCAGAATTAGTCCATTGGCACTCTCAACATGACCATTAGATTGTGGATGTGCCACAGATGCTAGGTCAAGGCGGATGCCTTTATCGTGATAGTAATCCTATACTTTTTTCGAGTGATAAGTTTCTACCATTGTGAGTGATGATGCTATGCGGGAGATCAAATCTCACCACCAGATCCTAGACAAATTTTAGGATTGTTGCCCCATCGAGCTTTCTAATGGGTTTAGCTTCAATCCATTTAGTGAATTTATCAACTACAACCAGCACATATGTAAACCCACAAGATGCCGTCTTCAAGGGACCAACCATATCAAGCCTCCCAGACTGCAAACAACCAAGTAATTGGTATTGTTCACAATTCTTCAGCTCGAACATGTGGTTGCCTTGCATAAAACTGACATCCAATACAAGTCTACACCAACTTTTCGGCATCTGCCTTGGCGGTCGTCTAGCAGAATCCTTGTCGGAAGTCTTTGGAGACCATCGATCAGGGTGTGTCATGATGCCCGCAATCTGCGAGATGAATCTCTCTAAGGATTTCAATACCTTGTTGCTGGGAGAAGCACCATAGGAATACTCCCGTGGTGCTTCTTTTGTACAACTGGCCATTTATTCTAGTATAGCCTTTTACTCTTTGTACTTTCTGCCGGCTTTCGACTTCGTCGGTGGGTAGTGTTTCGTCTTTGAGATAGTCCAAGAACGGTTTTGTCCAAGCATCATCGTTGCCAGCGGATAATTCGCTAGCCTTGGCAATCATTGAGTTGAGATCAAGCTTGCCCTTGTCTTTAGTGCGCTTCACCGTATGCTGGAGCAAGGACCCTCTTTCTAGACCATCGATGAAAGGGGCCATAGCAGTTTGATCGTGTACTCCCACACACGATTTTTTCATGTCGAGACAACGGGATAGGTAGTTTCGAGATGATTCATCCTTTTCCTATACACACCGTTGTAGGTCACCGACAGTGCATGGATTTTTGTACGTACCCTCGAAGTTCTTGGTGAGCGCTTAATGCATGTCCAACCAATTGAAGATTGATTTTTTCGGCAAGTCATCGATCCATTGTCAGGTGGTGCTGGGGAGCATTTGTGGGAGGCGCTTGATAGCGACATTGGGGTTTCCCCCTATGATTTCTATTGCCTCACGATAGTCCTGCAACCATGTGGCTGGCCTAGTAGTGCCATCAGAGGGCTTGATAGTGTTATCAATCCGGAGGCCCCTAGAGTAGGTTGTGGCCCAGATAACTGGTCCGAAACAACATAGCCCAAGGTAGAGCTCTTCCCTGGCTTCATGGATCCTATAAATGCGCGAACATGCATCGTACGACTCTAGTGGTTGCTTGTGCTGATTTCCGCCATGGGGAGTGGAGTTATGGTGCGAACCATGACACCTGTGCGGTCCTCTGCAATTGTGGCTGCTGGGTGGCGATGGCGGCGGTGGGTTAGCTTTCTTGCTTCTCCCTCCATGCGAATCGTCACGCCTGTCGCGGTTGCTTTTTAGACATGGCGCTTCCTTGTGTGGTCTGCTCCTCCATCATTGTTGTTGTGTTGTCTGCTATGCCGAGGTTTCTCTCCCTGGTTGCGTATAACGATGCCACCCTAAGGGCGTCTAGGAGGTGGCATGCTCATGCGGTGGTGTGACTGTTCGTCATAATGATGTCGAAGCTGCGGGGGAGGTGGTGGCAAGCGACGAGGGTTAGCCTTGTCTCCATTGCCGGAGGATACTGGGATGGCATCAGTCCTGTTGCACGTGTGTCTCTTCCTTCGTTCTATGGAACCTGTGCGAGATCCGACATCATGGGGAGATCTTGGTCTACGCTGGTTGTCCAAACTAGACTGGCAAAACCACAGTAGTCGGGGAAAGAACTAGTCGCCATCTGTGGTGGGAGATTGGGACTAGATACAAGGGATTTACCCAGCTTTGGGCCCTCGTAGGGTAAAGACCTACTTCCTGCTATATTGTATTATTGGCGAGGGAGTTACACGGTGGGCGAGCTTGATGGCTAGGCAACAAGTCGCTTGGATGGGGTAACAAATAGCACGTAAGTATGCAGAGTACACTAGGGAGGTTTATATAGGGGTGCCTCGCTAGGGTTTACAGTATTACAACCAAATTAGTTTAGGTTTCAGAGGAGTTGACCTAATCGGACTGGGACTATCTAAGATCTTGGGCCTTCAGCTTCTAGTCATTGGGCTTCTTCTTCAACTGCTTTCCAGTCATCATTCTTATAGGCCCACTCACTATGGGTTCGGGCCAATCAAATCAGCCTTCTAGGCATAACCCGATCAGTGTATCCCCATCAGTAGTCCCCGAGGTCAACAGGGGTTTGGCGTACGCGTCAACTTGGCGGTCGGAGTAGGCGAGTCTGGGTGGATGCCTAGTCGAATCGGTAGTGGACTCCTCCAATGAAGGGATAAGCCCTCTCACGCATGTCCTCAGTCGCAACACTGGCAACTGGAAATATGCTCGAGTTGGCACACCCAAAAGATTGGAAGGGGTAGGCAACCAAGCGAGTCGAGTGGCTGAAGTTGGACAATCTATTTGGTCAAACTAGCCGTTGGATAACCCCAGCGGTAACTTTGGCGAAATTACCGCGAGGTAACGGCTACCTCAGGATTGCTGTGTGGCGCCGCTTTATAAGAAGAGTGGGAGAGGAAAAAGTAGACCTTCATCTCATTTATTAGCCTCCTCTTGCTTTCAGTCTCCAGAACCGCTCCCGATCTAAAATTTCCATATTGAGTGATCCCTTCTCGATGGCGCCTCCGATGTATTTGTCGGGATTCTCGCCAAGTGCTCCTCGGCCATCCTGAAATCATTTCCGGACACTGGGTGATGACCCACAAGTATAGGGGGTGTATCGTAGTATTTTCGAGGGAAGTGAAACCCAATTTATTGATTCGAAACAAGGGGAGCCAAATAATATTTATAAGCCTTAAAAACTGAGTTGTCAATTCAGCTGCACCTGGAAACAATCTTGCTCACAGCAGTTCATCAGTAGCAACAGTTTTGTAGTAGGAATAGCAAAGTAATAGCAGTAGTAAAGCAAAGACAATAGTAACAAAAGCGAAGAATGGGATGCGAAAAGGTAGGCATAGGGATGGATGGACGGGTGTTGCATGGACAAGGCAATTCAGATAGCAATCAGAACATAGGGCAATTGCAGATAAATAAGATAAAGCATCCAAGTACTAGACAATCCTAGGCATGTTTTCGATATATAGTCATACGTGCTCGCAATGAGAACTTGCACAACATCTTTTGTCCTGCCAGCCCGTTTGCAGCGGGGCCTCTAGGGAACTACTGGAAATTAAGGTGCTCCTTTTAATAGAGAACCGGAGCAAAGGATTAACACTCCGTGAACACATGTGATCCTCACATCAAATCCATTTCCTTCCGGTTATCCTGATTTCTGTCACTTCGGGGCGATAGGTTCCGGACAACAACGTGTGTATACAACTTGCAGATAAGACCAAAAACAATACTATCATAATGAATCAATAACATGTTCATATATGAAATCATGGCACTCGGGCCCTAGTGACAAGCATTAAGCACAACAAGTCACAACAAAGTCACGAAGCACTAATAAAAGATACTAGGCACCATGCCCTAACAATCTGATGCCATTACATGAACGATCTCATCCAATCCCTACCATCCCCATAGCCTACAGCGGGGTATTACTCACTCATAGATGGGGGAAACATGGATGGTCGATGGAGATGATGGTGGAGAACGATGGAGATGGCTCCGCGGGCACTTCCCCGTCCCGGCAGGGTGCTGGAACAGAGACTTTCTGTCCCCCGAATCTCCCCTTCGGTAGTGGCGGCGCTGTGGAACTTGTTCCGGAAAAAGGTCGAACCCCCGAAGTTTTTAGGTTAGAAGGCTTCTTATAGGCGAAGAGGGCGACCGAGGGGGTGCCTAGGGCCACCACACCATGCCCTGGCGCGGCCAGGCCCAGCCCGCTCCTGGGGGTGGTGTGGCCAGCCCCTAGCCCTCCTCCGTCTCGTATTCTGGCTGCTGGAGTCTTCTGGAAAAATAGGCACTTTGGCTTTTGTCCCGTCCAATTCCGAGAATATTCATTTTCTTACTTTCCTGGAACCAAAAACAGCAGAAAACAGGTAGCTGGCACTGTGGCTCTTGTTAATAGGTTAGTCCAAGAAATCATATGAAAAGTACTCCAAAGTTTGGACAAAACACAAGAAAGTGGATAAAACCAAGCATGGAGCATCAAAAATTATAGATACATTTGCAATGTATCAACATCCCCAAGCTTAACTCCTGCTCGTCCTCGAGTAGGTAAGTGATAAAAAGAAAGAATAATTTTTGAGGTGACATGCACCATCATAACTTGACAAAGTATTTGTAAAACATTCAAAGATGGGATCATAGTACTTCAATCATAGCATGAAAGACAAAGTTTTAGCAATAAGACAAAGGAACTATGATGCAACATGAAAAGGCATAAACAAAAAATTCATGAATAACAATGCCTTGCAAGACGTTTGTTTGTTTCACATAAAGAAAACATAGCATAGTGGCATTCAGCTTGTCCCTCATAGAGTAGCAAACATAAATGCATAGGACACCTTCAAAGTTTACAAGAGTGACTAGATACAAATAGTTTAAAATAAGCAATATCAAGGTATGCATCAATCAACAAGTCTTGGGACAATGCACATAGAACTAAGAATGGCCACTATGGTCTCAAGAAAGTGCTCATAGAATGTGTGGAGACTCAACAAGGAAATGAATAGGTTTTTGAAAAGTTTGAAAGGCTTCCAAATGCTGAAAGTATGGTACCCATTAGCTTTGAGCTCTCATTGCCCCTATCATAAGCATCTTTAATGTGGTTAAGGTGAAAGTGACACAACTAAGAGGATATGCATGACAAGTTATAAATCAAAGTCTCATGCCCCTTACTTACGAAGACCTATCCTCATGCTACTCAACTTCAGTCACGAGTAAGCTCTTGTCATTGTAAGTATATACGTATAATAGAGAACCGCCAACGGGGTACCCCTTGCACAAGACACGGGAGCTATCCCATAATCAAAATGACAAGGCAAGCAGACAATGAGCATCTCAGCGATCTTTTTATTTACTATGAGCATAGATTTTTATTGAGGATGCTTCATAAAATGCTCATTATGGTTATGCTGCAAGTTTCCACCATGATTAGGCATGGCTTAGGCTAGTGGCCCAGGCGTTTCTCTAACATATATACAAACTCCATGATCTTACAAGTTCCACTTTTATTTCACACCGCCGGGATCCATAAGCAAAAGAACATGATATCAACTAGGTACAAAGTACCTATGAAGTGTTGAAAACAGTCCCCATGATACATGGTTCTGCTAACTTCAACTCATAAAGCGCAAGCATATGTGCAACAAAGAAGGACACAATGGTTCAGGTTTATTAATTGCAGGAAATAAAGTGTGCCATCAAGTTCGTGAGAGCTTTACTAACTAACTTTCTCATAACAAGCAAACATTTTATTCGGAAGAAAACAAGGCATATTGAATATGCACGGAAGTAGAAAATGATGCTAATAGGTAGGTATGGTGGACACTTTGGAAATATTTGGTTTAGGGAGTTGGAAACTTGAGTAAAACATACTCAGTGAAAGTGAAGGGTAGCAATAGTAAGGGAGCGACAAACGAGAGAGCAATAATGGCCATAATCATGCAGAGCAACAAAACATCATTGATCAAAGCATAAAGTGATACTACAAGTTGAAAACTAAAGGATCATAAAGGCTTATGGTGACTTGGGATAGTCATAACATGGTGTGAGCATGCGCCAAGTCAACCCAAATAAAGCATCAAAGGAGAATACCACAATACTATGCTTTAATATGCTAAAACAACGCATGATTCTTCCAAAGCACATTAAGCAATCTCAATTGTTTATAACAAGTCATGCTACAACAAAGAATACTAAGAATAAAGCCAAAACAATATCAAGCATGGCATGACAAAGCATAGGCCACAGTCAAAAACAACCTCTCTTTACCACTTAAGCATGAGCTTTCCTACTCTTTTCCAATCCAAACCAGACTATTTGAACACCAATGTATGAAAGAGGAGGTCCAACCAATTTATTCAGAAAACTAAGCAAACCACGCAAACAAAAACAAAAATTAAAAAACGAAAAAGAAGACGCTCCAAGAACAACACAACTGTGCATGAAACAATAAAAATGAAGCGTTTGGAAGAAACCTGGGATTTTTATTGATGAAGAAGGGGATGCATTGGGCGTGCCCAAGCTTTGAAGCTTGTACTTCTTGGATGTTTCTTGGGATGACACGCGTGGCATCCCCAAGATTGAGCTTTAGTCCATCCTTCATCTCATTACTCATTCCTTCCATACACCTGAAATTTTTCCTTCAAACAAAACTTCACACAATCTTTATTAGCAACATTAGTGCACTCAAGATAATAGGTCTTAAGGTTCAGTTATAACACCAAATAAACTTCCATTAGAACACTAGCTACTGTAGCACTTCCCTCAAAAATCTCAATTCCCCAAAAGAACTCAAAAAGGAACCAACAAGAAGCAAATGCAAAAAATGGCAGAAATCTGTCAAAACAGACCAGCAGGTAAAGACAATTTTTTTCGAAGACCTTATGTTGCTCAAATCGAAAAGTGTTGAACTAAAGAAAGTTAGATAACAACCTGTGGCAGAAGGACAAAAAACTACAGCTCAATCCGACATACAGAGCTCTCTCACGAATTTTTATGGTGAAGCACGGAAATCTGTTTCGGGACAGCAACTTTCCCAATCATTACTTCTCTCTCATTAGAGGTTACTCTTGGCACAAGAAGCAAATAAAAAGGATAAAGAGCGGTTATTACTGAAGTAATAACTTCCAAGACTCATCTAAAACTTTTGGGTTATCTTCCAATAAGTACTTTTCTTTAACGCCTTTAAGTTAGGCATAAGCAAAAACTAAAATGGATAGAATAGAAGTAAGCGGAGATAATCATGGTGAAAACATTGTTTTGTTCAATGAAATCCTTTTTTTAACAAGGTTGATCAGGTTGGTAACATTATCATTATACTCACATTGAAAAGGGAGGTGTTTGTACCTCCTACGGCAACAAGATTTATCAAAGAAAAAAGTAACATTATAAGTAGAGCACACGTTTCTAGCAATGGTATACAATCTATCAATTTGTCCCCATAAGTGTTTCCCTTTTTGTGACAAGCGGTGTTCCTTATAATAATATTTTTCATCTTCCATGAACCCACCTTGCCAATAAGCTTCAGTTTCAAAGAAACCAACCATTGACAACACGCATGATAAGGAAAGACAATAACAGTCCAACGAAAATAACAACTAGAGAAGGAACTACTTTATTTTGTATTTTTGATAAAGAAACAAGCAAACAAGGCGAAAATAAACTTAGCTTGAACAATAGTGATTCCAAGTGGACTTGATAAATAAAGCTATGCTCCCCGGCAACGGCGCCAGAAAATAGTCTTGATGACCCACAAGTATAGGGGGTGTATCGTAGTATTTTCGAGGGAAGTGAAACCCAATTTATTGATTCGACACAAGGGGAGCCAAAGAATATTTATAAGCCTTAACAACTAAGTTGTCAATTCAGCTGCACCTGGAAACAATCTTGCTCACAATAGTTTATCAGTAGCAACAGTTTTGTTGTAGGAATAGCAAACTAACACCAGTAGTAAAGCAAAGACAGTAGTAACAAAAGCAGTAATAGTGGGATTCGAGTGCGGTAGGCATAGGGATGGATGGACGGGCGTTGCATGGACAAGACAATTCACATAGCAATCAAAACATAGGGAAATTGCAAATAATAAGATAAAGCATCCAAGTACTAGACAATCCTAGGCATGTGTTCCATATATAGTCATACGTGCTCGCAATGAGAACTTGCACAACAACTTTTGTCCTGCCAGCCCGTTTGTAGCGGGGCCTCTAGGGAACTACTGGAAATTAAGGTGCTCCTTTTAATAGAGCACCGAATTAAAGCATTAACACTTCGTGAACACATGTGATCCTCACATCAAAGCCATTCCCTTTTGGTTATCCCGATTTCTGTCACTTCGGGGCCATAGGTTCCGGACAACAACGTGTGTATACAACTTGCAGATAAGACCAAAAACAATACTATCATAATGAATCAATAACATGTTCAGATCTGAAATCATGGCACTCGGGCCCTAGTGACAAGCATTAAGCACAACAAGTCGCAACAAAGTCATAAAGCATTAATAAAAGATACTAGGCACCATGCCCTAACAATCTGATGCCATTACATGAACGATCTCATCCAATCCCTACCATCCCCATAGCCTACAGTGGGGGATAACTCACTCATAGATGGGGGAAACATGGATGGTCGATGGAGATGATGGTGGAGATCGATGGAGATGGCTCTGGGGGAACTTCCCCGTCTCGGCAGGGTGCCGGAACAGAGACTTTCTGTCCCTCGAATCTCCCCTTCAGTGTTGGCGGCGCTGCGGAACTTTTTCTAGAAAAACGTCGAACCCCCCGAAGTTTTTAGGTCAGAAGGCTTCTTATAGGTGAAGAGGGAGACCAAGGGGGTGCCTGGGGCCACCACACCATGCCCGGGCACGGCCAAGCCCAGCCCGCGCCTGGGGGTGGTGTGGCCAGCCCCTGGCCCTCCTCCGTCTCGTATTCTGGCTTCTGGAGTCTTCTAGAGTCTTCTGGAAAAATAGGCAGTTTGGCTTTTGTCCCGTCCAATTCCGAGAATATTCATTTTCTGACTTTCCTGGAACCAAAAACAGCAGAAAACAGGCAGCTGGCACTATGTCTCTTGTTAATAGGTTAGTCCAAGAAATCATATGAAAAGTACTCCAAAGTGTGGACAAAACACAAGAAAGTGGATAAAACCAAGCATGGAGCATCAAAAATTATAGATACATTTGCAATGTATCACTTGGATTCTCACCAAGGGGAACTGGCAGATCCCCATGTTTGCCGAGACTGAACTGAAGCCGCGGCTGGGGGAGTTTATTTGCTTCCAGAGCCACCTCAAAAGGAGATTGGGATTCCCAACCTCCCTCTTCTTCCAATGCTTCTGCTCCTACTACGCGATCAAGCCATCTGAGCTAGGACCGCACATCATCGACCAGCTCGCCATTTTTGTGGCATCCTACGAGTGCTACCTAGGGTGCCGGTTGTACTTCCCTCTCTGGCTGGAGTTGTTCCACGGCGGCATCAGTAGCAAAGGGAAGGGCGGCTCCATCCTGGCTGCAAGGGGCGTCACTTTCCAGTTGAAGCCCAAAGCTAAATTTGTGAAGCTGTTGCTTCCGAAGAAGGTGGCAAATGAGTGGAAAAGTTCTGGTTATATGCCAAAGAGTCCACTCCCTATGGCGAAGTGTCACTGCCAACATACACTAGGGAGAGGAGCGAGCCGCACAGATTGTTGGTAGATTCAGTTCCAGCAACTAGAAAATGACCGTGGATGAGATGCTCACGCGGATCAAGGAGATGGAGGATGGCTAGAGAACATTAACTTGTACAACTTCTGGCTTGGACGGCGACTCGTCCTGCTCGCGAACTGGGCTCACTACATGTACTAGTACACCAGGCCCAAAGATGCGACCACATCGAGCCCCAATGCCTAGAAAAAGAAGATTATGTTGCAGCACTAAAGAAAATCACCCACACGGAGTACACTGGTTCGAAGGCCGGGTTGGCTCCATACACCACTGGAAAGCAGAAAGCTCCTTTTGTAAGTTCCACTTTATTCGCAGTCGTGAGCTTTCAGTCACTTGAATTAAGTCATTGATCCTTTTGTTCATCAGCTCTTCCAGGTTCTTGAAAACTAGCTTCCTCAGCTCGATGAAGAAGTTCCCAAGGAGCTTGAAGAAGAATAAGAATCCTCCAAGAGCGAAGACGAAGTCATGGAGGTGCAAGCTCCGTCGTCCATGGCTCGGAAGACCCGCAGCCAGAAGCGACGTGAGATCGAGGCCAGTCGCAGCCTCGGGGAGCATGACAGCAACGTTGATCCCGTCGACAAGCACAATTCTCGGAGGTTGCCATGCTGGCCAAGCACGCGATGAAGCTGACTCCATCGACGAAAGCCAAGTCACCAGTGAAGCTTAAGACACTAGCAAAGCCAAAGTCACTGGCCAAATTAGTGGCGATGTTTTAGTCGGAAGGTGAATCGAACGAAGAAGAGGACGTAGACATGGCAAAGGTTCTAGAGGACTCAACTCTAGTGATGGAGCCCACAGCCACAGATGTGGTTTTGGAGTCGGTGAAACCACTCGCAATGAAGTCACCGAGCGCTCCAAGGATGCTAGAGCTAGAAGTCTAGGTGGCCACATAGTCGGTGGCTCCACCGGCGCAGGAGTTGGAGGAGGCGCCAGCGCTAAGGGAGATGGAGGTCCCTACAGCAGCGACCACGTTGGCGTAGAATCTTGCGGTGTTGCGGCAGGTGAACATATTGCAGAGAGGTATGACCCAATCTGGAGAGAGGTATGACCCAATAGGCCTTGAGCAGGAAAAGCCCGCGCACATTAGCACGGGCCTGCGCTTTATTCCGGTTGCCAGGTGAGTTTTTATCTTTGCACTTGTCATAATTTGCTATTTTTCGAATTTCCATGTCTCTGGTCGTAGCGAGTTCTCAGTGGAAGCCCTAAGAAGATCAATCACCCTTCGGTGGCCGAAGTTCCACCGGTCGGTACCGAAGTTGAAGACAACTCTTCCAAAGAAGAGGAAGGCGAAGATCGTCGAGACGCTAGATGTAGGCGTGAAGAGGAAGAAGAGTGACCCTGTTGCGGTTGTGGATTCCGGCGTGGGAGAAGGTGACTCCACGGTCCCTCCCGAAGAGGAGGCGACCGTTGGTGCAGAGCCGGCCAAGGCAGACCTGCCTTCGGAGGCATTAGTACTGGCGACCGACACACCAGAGGCGGCGACCACGATGTTCCCGTGATTCATGGCAAAAGCCTTCATCGCGGCGACTGATAAATGGTCGCCATAGGTTGCTGAGATCATTGATAGTGACATCGGACAGCATTGTGGGTGCATGACATTCGTGGTGCCTTCGGTGGATGCCATCGAGCTTCACCGCGTGTTGGGTGCCGCGCTCCAGGTATGTCCAGTCCCCGAGGGTCTAGTCGCTGAATTTTAGAGGGTACACACTTAAGCTTCGATTATCCAGTCCCTGAGGGTCTAGTCGCTGAATTTCAACGGCTGACACTCAAACATCGATTATCTAGTCCCCGAGGGTCTAGTCACTGAGTTTCAGCGGCTAGACACTCAAGCTTTTATTATCCAATCCCCAAGGGTCGGGTCGGTTAGTTGAACCTTGGATTTTGTGTCCGACGTTTTTATGCTGGTACTTGCAGGGTGAATCAATTGAGCGGAAGGCCACAGTAGAGCGAATGGAACACGACCTGCGAGTGGCTCAAGAGGCTAATCAGCGAATCCAAGCAGCCGCATGTCAGTTTCTATCTTGCAAGGATTTTGAAGTCCTGTGACTATGTGGTTGTTGATTTGGATTTTCTTGACTATAGATGATCATGCGGCCGCACTTGCCAAGGCCCTCTAAGGCTATGTTCTTGTCGCTGATCTGGAAGCTGCGAAGGCTTTGGCAACCGCAGTGGAGGAGAGAGCCAGCTCGCTAGCAAACAAGCTGGAATCAGCGACGGCGGTGATGAACTCTTCCAAAGAGAGGGAAAAGGTCACGACCGTGGCGGCGGAGGAGGAGCGTAAAGCCTCCGACTCCATTATTGTGGGGTTGTAGGGGAAGCTCGTCGTTCTGGAGAAATTCATCACGGAGAATTGCCGCAAACTACTTGGTGAGGCTTATTTCCCTGTTTGCTTGTTTGCGAGTAGCGCATTACTTAATCGTGGCGAGTCCTCGAGCGAGTGAGTCCCCGAGGGTGTTCTTCAACCAGAGCTTGATTTCTCTAACGCTCTATAGCTGTTATAGGCCAGGGAGATCCAGTTGTGCAGACGTTCGATGCTGAGAAATGTGTGACGGTTGTGTTGAACATTGCCACGGCGTCGGCGATGTGCATATGATACGTCCAAAATATATCTACTTTCCCGAACACTTTTGCTATCGTTTCTCCTCTAAACTTGTGTGATTTGGATGCAACTAACACAGACTGACGCTGTTTTCAGCAGAATTGCCTTGGTGTCTAGTTTTTGTGCAGAAAATCAACTATTAGGAAAAATCCTGGAAAATATGCAAAAAATCCTATTTCACCAGAAGACTCCCGGAGCCAGAATACGAGACGGAGGGGGCTGGGCCCAGGCCACACCACCTGGCCGCGCGGGCTAGGCCTGGCCGTGCCAGGGGGTGGTCTGGCCGCCCTAGACACCCCCTCGGTCTCCCTCTTCGCCTATAAGTTGCCTTCTGACCTAAAAACTCAGGGGGGGTCGACGTTTTTCCAGAAGGAGTTCCGCTCCGCCGCCACCACCAGATTCCACGAAACAGCACCAGAAACTCCGTTCTAGCACCCTGCCGGGACGGGGAATTGGAGGAGATCATCGCCATCATCATCACCATCGCTTCTCCATCGACCATCCATGTTTCCCCCATATATGAGTGAGTAATCCCCTGCTGTAGGCTATGGGGATGGTAGGGATTGGATGAGATCGTTCATGTAGTGGCATCAGATTGTTAGGGCATGGTGCCTAGTATCTACTATTAGTGCTTTATGACTTTGTTGCGACTTGTTATGCTTAATGCTTGTCACTAGGGCCCGAGTGCCATGATTTCAGATCTGAACATGTTATTGATTTATTATGAAAGTATTGTTTATGGTCTTATCTGCAAGTTGTTGTCCAGAACCAATGGCCCTGAAGTGACAGAAATCAGGATAACCCGAGGGAATGGCTTTGATGTGAGGATCACATGTGTTCATGGAGTGTTAATGCCTTGCTCAGGTGCTCTATTAAAAGGAGCACCTTAATTGCCAGTAGTTCCCTTGAGGCCCTGCTGCAAATGGGCTGGCAGGACAAAAGATGTTGTGCAAATTCTCATTGCGAGCACATATGACTATATATGGGACACATGCCTAGGATTATCTAGTACTTGGATGCTTTATCTTATTTATCTGCAATTGCCCTATGTTCTGATTGCCATGTGAATTGTCTTGTTCATGCAACGCCCGTCCATCCATCCCTATGCCTACCGCACTCGAATCCTACTATTTACTGCTATTGTTACTGTTGTCTTTACTTTACTACTGCTATTACTTTACTATTGCTACTACAAAACTGTTGCTACTAATAAACTACTGTGAGCAAGATTGTTTCCAGGTGCAGCTGAATGGAAAACTCAGTTGTTAAGGCTTATAAATATTCTTTGGATCCCCTTGTGTCGAATCAATAAATTGGGTTTCACTTCCCTTGAAAATACTGCGATACACCCCCTATACTTGTGGGTCATCAAGACTATTTTCTAGTGTCGTTGCCGGGGAGCATAGCTTTATTTATTAAGTTCACTTGGATTCTCTATTGTTCGTTGTTATCCATCCATCATGGGTAAGTCTCGTGATGGCAAGGTTCCTATTTTACCACCCACTACAAGAAGAGGTACGGTTGTGAACACCTCTATTGCTCTTGATTCACCATCTGTTATGAGTAAGCTCGTTACACCACCACATACACATGCTACACACACTACTACTACTGCTGAATCTGAAACTTCTGATACTTATGATGCTGCTTCTACTATGCTTGATAATAGTGGGTCATTAGGTCCTTTCCTAGATGCTACGATTGCTAGAACTATAGCTGGAAATACTGAAACTCCTAATGAAGACACTACTACACCTGTTAGTTCACCTAAGTCTAGTGAGAGCTATGATATTGAAGACAGTTATGTTGAGATGACCGATGAATTTATTAAAGAATGTAAAAACACCCATGATAGGAGCGCTGCTAAGAGTCTCCTTGAGACGCGTACTATTAGTCCCAAATTTTCTCCTATTGCTAAGTTTGATGCTTCTCCCATAAACATTAAAGATAAAGATTGTGATTTCTCTCTTGATCTATCTTATATAGCTATTGTTGAGAAAGAACCTTTTTGTGGGACTAAGAATGAAAGTGCGGTAGCACATATGACTGAGCTTTTTACCATGAGTGGCTTGTTTTCTGATGATATTAAGATGCGTACTTAATTTGTTCCTAAGATTTTCCCTTGTCACTGAAAGGGGAAGCCAAAACTTGGTTTAGTAATTTACCTCCTAGATCTATTGATACCCTTCATTGCTTGATTAGTATTTTCTTGCAGAAATATTTTCCTCCTAGTGTTAGACATGCTATATTGCTGGAACTTTTTGATTTTAAACAGGGAGAAAAAGAGATATTGCCTGAATCTTGGGAAAGGTTTTCTGCTTTGATTCATGCACAGGCTAGAAGTCCATTACCTAAGAATGAGCTGCTGGATATATTTTATAATGGACTAACCGACGAATATAGGACATACCTAGATAGTTGTGCTAATTGTGTTTTCAGGAATAGGACTCCCAAGGAAGCTGAGGAATTAATGGCTAAAATAAGAAAGAACTATGAAGATTGGACTCCTCCTGAACCAGCTATACCTGAAGTAATTATACCTGAACCAGCTATACCGGGGCCTATACCATTATCTAAGAAGAGGGGAGTTATTGAATTGAATGATAGAGTGATGAAGGAAGCTAAGAAATGTCTTAAGGAGAAAGGAATTAAAGCTGCAGATGTAAAGAATTTACCTCCTATAGAAGAATTATGTAAGCTTATCCCCTACTCATCCACTATTTAGGTACACTCTCTCCAACACTTGGATGAAGGTGATATCCCTTACTCTAAACCTCCTGATCAATGCTTAGAAGAATTCCATATTTTTATTGTTAAGCAAGATAATTTTAATAAAAGGGTGCAAAATCATCTAATGGAAAACACTAGAGCTATTGTTGAGTTAAAGGATACTGTGGAAAGAACCTCTAATGATGTTAAAATGATTTTTAAACACTTTGAAATGGTTCAAAATCAAATAGATCAACTCATTAAAGTGCAAAAAGACTTGCTAATTAATGCTGCCAAAGAAAAACATGCTTATGAATTTAGAACTAGAAGTGGTGCTGCTAACCAGGATCCTCTATATCCTGAGGGGCATCCCAAAAGAATTGAGCAGGATTCTCAACAAGCTGAAAATAGTGGCTCTACTCGTAAGAAAAGGAAAAAAGAAACATAAAACTATTGTAGAACCCTCTGAACCTGCTATAGATCCTAATAGTATATCTATCTCTAATGCTGAAACTGAAAGTGGTAATGAAGAAAATGATGTTCCTAATGAAGAAAAAGTTGAAGAAGAACCTGAAAAGCATACTAAGAATACTAAATACACTAAAGACGATTTTGTTGCTAAGAAACATGGTAGTGAAAGAGAGGCTTGGGTCCAAAATCCTATGCCTTTCCCTGATAAGAAACACAAGTCAAAAGAAGATGAACACTATAATCAGTTTTGTGAGTGGATGAAACCTTTATTCTTGCAAATTCCTTTGACCGATGCTATTAAACTGCCTCCTTACTCAAAGTATATGAAGGATATTGTCTCGAATAAAAGGAAGATCCCTAATGAAGCAATTTCCACTTTGCTTGCTAATTATTCCTTTAATGGTAAGGTTCCTAAGAAACTTGGAGACCCAGGGATTCCAACTATCCCTTGCTCTATTAAGAATAGTTATGTTAGAACTGCTTTGTGTGATTTAGGAGCTGGAGTTAGTGTTATGCCTTTCTCTCTCTATAAGAGACGTCAACTGGAAAAATTAATACCAACTAATATATCTTTGCAAATGGCTGATAAATCTACCACTATTCCTGTTGGTATATGTGAAGATGCACCTATTCAAGTGGCTCATAATTGCTTGATATTAACTGATTTTGTTGTAATTGAAATGCCTGAAGATGATAATATGTCTATTATTCTTGGGAGACATTTTCTTAATACTGCAGGAGCTGTTATTAATTGTAATCAAGGAAAGGTGACCTTCAATGTTAATGACAAGGAACATATTGTCTATTTCCCCAAGAAGATTGATAGGACTTATGGTTTGAATTCAATTGAACACGTTGAGGGCATTCAAGTTGGAGAAATATATTGTCCCATACCAAGAGAAAAATTTGAAACTATTATGATTGGGACCATTGCTATCAAGGTTGAGGTAACATAATCATTAGGGGAATACAAAGTTTTGTTTCATATAAAATTGTTTTGGTAACAAGACTTGATCAACCTTGTTAACAAAAGGATTTCATTGAGCAAAATAATGTTTTCACCATGATTATCTTTGCTTACTTTTATTCTGTCCATTTTAGTTTTTGCTTTCGTTTAGTTTTCTTTTATGTTGTTAGTTGCTTGCATGTTAGAGTGTCTTAGAACTTATGTAGTTCTAGCCTTGTTTTGTCATTTCATCATTTCCAAAAAAATCTGTTTCTGTCAGAAAATCATTCATCTATGCCTGAAAAATGCCCAAAAATAAAGTGTCTCGAAAAATTCCAGAAAATTCATATTAAATTTTTACGTGAAAAAAGGGGCAGAGAAGTACCTAGAAGATATCAGGGGGGCCCACCAGGCAGGCACACCACCTGGTGGCGTGGCCATCCCAGGGGCGCGCCAGCCTATGGTGTGGGCCACCCCTGACCCTCCACTCACTCACTCACTTGCCACTTTCTTCTCTCTTCCGAGTAGACACTAGTTCATTGCTCAAGATCGCATTCTTGTTGTGCTTGCCCTCGATTTTTCGATGTGCTTGCTCAGCCCATCTTTCCTGCTAAAATTTGGAGCATTTGTTCTCCGGTATGTGACTCCTCCGCTTGTCCAAGTAGATTTGTGTTTAGTGGATTATATCTTGAGTATTTTTCTACTGTAGGTGACAGGTTATAAGAGCTTGTAAGCTTGTTTGATGCTTAGACATATAGTTTTGATGCATGTTTAGGCCTCTTACAAGTCCCTATGAGTAGTGCCCTTCACTATATATTCACTTTGCAATCACTTGTTTAATAGATGTTTAAATTTCAGAATATCAAACATGAACAACCATACCTTTGGAGAAATATTTGAGAGGGATGCACCTAGGAGGTCAAGGCCCTCAAGATCA
This sequence comes from Avena insularis, assembly GCA_023614405.1. Lineage (NCBI taxonomy): Eukaryota > Viridiplantae > Streptophyta > Magnoliopsida > Poales > Poaceae > Avena > Avena insularis. The sequence goes on from CM042690.1 coordinate 513,858,603, forward strand.
GCCTCTCAGTTCAGGCCCTCATACAACGAAGAACTCATTGCACCTCGCATTAGTAATGAAGGAGATGATGGGGATGCTCACCCATCTACTTTTCCTTGTTTTACTTTCTTACAACCTGCAGGGATCCTTTATGATTTCTTGCTACTGATTCAGAGGGTTGGTTTGACCTTATATATGCAAGATGAGAGTGAGCAATACGCTATGCTCACCAAAACTTTTGTCGAGAGCTTCGTGTTTACTAACACGCCCTATCAGTCAACTGTCTCTTTCAAAATTTATACTCTGCCCTTTACCATGCCATTGGAAAGATTTTGTCGTGTTGTAGGTGTAAGCATGACAGGGACCGTGAAGAAGATTCAAGGGAGACCCGCTGATTTGCTAGAGCTTTACCGAGGGGTGACCAATGATGATGACCGCGTGGCTCGGCGCGGAAAGATAAGAAACATCCAACTGCCGGCCCTTAGATACTTTGCATATTATCTTGCTACTAGCGTTCTGGGTAGGGAGAATACGAGTAATATATCCAACTATCATTTGCCTTCCTTGCTGCTGCGCTTAACAATGACACTTAGTACAACCTTGGCTCGCTTATTGCTCACCGCCTAGCCACTAGTGGGCCTATCTATGGGGGCATCATTGCCTCACGTATGGTCAATGCATTAGGGCTTTCAGTGGACCCCAATGATACTATATTGGCACCACAAAGGCTTGACCTTGTTACCATGAAAACTCATCATTTTGTCACTATTGATTCTGAGTTGGACAGTTTAGTATATAGGATGATGTTTACTAACGGGGATGAAAGGGAGATCCCTTTCATGCAATGTACTTTGTTTAGTGTTCACAGGTGTCAGGATACCAACCTTAATAAAATATAAGGTAAGGTAGAATCCCCTGTGTTTACAATGCTAGTCCCTGGATCATTAGCTAGCATCCACAGTTATTATGAATAACATAATTTTATTACATCAAGCATAGCTCATTTGGCTATTACATTACATTGCAGCGGAATAACTATAAGCATGGGGTCCTTCATCTTCAAAGTGCCACAGGCAGATGTTGGTTGTAGACTTTGTAATCCTAAACAATCAATCTTCACTAGAAACAATCAAACCTGCAACAATACAAGTTACAGCCACAAGGGTTCAATACATTTGAATTGTATTGGCAAGTGATACTTTGGTAGTATAGTGGAGTCTAACATCTATATGCATTTGGCTAAGTGGAGCTTAGGCTTGCATTGCTCAAAATAGATTTTTCCTTATCATTTGAAAACACAAAGTTTTTGTTTGGCACAAATCACCCAAGGCATCTACCAATCCAAGACTGAAGATCCACTCAGGGCATCTACCAATCAAAAGACTGAAGATCCTTTAACCCTTGTTCACCCACAAGATTTTACTTAGAAATTGGGGTGATGAGATTCTTGAAGCTTCCATGTCTTGATGCTCAAATTGTCCTTTACCAGGGACATGGCTAAGTACTTAGATTTTACACTCTGCAGAGGTGGTGCACTTTCCCCACAAGACTTGGTTTCCCAAGACAAGATCTTTCGAAGCCTTCCTTAGACCAACATGGACGTTCCAACCTATCATTCCCTACCACCAACTGTCCATTTGGCTAAGTTATTGCAACCTATGATCCAGGCAGAGCCCATATTGCCAAGTGGCTGCACTTGAAGCTTCTCAACATTTGACATCTCAAATCTCTTTGTTCCTGGGTGGCCATCCACAAGTGAGATACACAAGCCAGGTCATGGCCTTGTGAACCACTCAACACAAACCATTCCTTCCATTCCACCCAGGTGATTCATTCACTTAGTTGTTTTATTAAACAAAACATAAGTCCACAGACTTAGTAATTTTTCATAGCATGAATATATATTCCACCCTTGTTTTCTATTAGCTAAGCTAAGCATGAAGGTAGTAGGAATCTTAACTTAGGAAATTTCTACTAAGGCTTCATCTATTAGGTTTTCCCATAGCAAGGTCTATACTTAGCAAAATAAAATTCCATGCAAGTCCTACTTAGAAATATCACTAATGCATAGTGAAAATAATGGGACAAAAGTATGAAGCATCACTTGCCTTTTTGGTAGAGGGTATAGGTTCACTCCTTGTCCTTGCAACAATCACACTCTTCAAGTCACTACAAATCAATCAAGCAAGGCACAAACTTAATCTACCAATCAAGCAAACACAAATTCAATTCACATTCCAAACCAAAGTCAAACAAACAATTTTTCACACACAAAGTAATGGGATCTAATTCATGCATAAGCATGCAAAGGTTGGTTCTATTGTAAGGATGGTCTTCACTAGGCTTATAAACTTTGTAAGTTCCAAATTGGTCATTTACCAAAATGGCAAAGTAATTTGCAAAAGGTTTCACTACAAAAACCATTTTTAATAAAATAACCACATTTCTATTTGACTAGAAACGGTTTTAAATCAAAGAGTCATTATTTTGTTTCACCAAATGAGTTGCTATTGCAAAACTTGGTGTTTTGGGTCAGTAGGTTTGGTCTAAACCATTTTCTCAAAGTTTTCTTGCCAAAAACATTTTCATAAACAAAACAATAATTTTTAATTAGCTAGAAATGGACTAAACCAAGTAATCCATTCTAAACTTTTCCAAATTCATTTTCCAAAACATAGGTTGGTTCCTAGGGTTAGTAAGGTCACAACAAACCATTTTGTAAAGGTTTTAACCCTAAAATCATTTTTAAACAATTTTTCTACTCTAAACAAGCACACCAAAGAATCTGCAAAAACAAGCAAGTTAACAGATACTATTTGCTAAACTAAGGGCAGGGTTGGTTAGGTCTTGTTCTCCTGAATCCAATGACATAAAATTTGTAATTTTTGGACGTGTGGATCCAAAGATACAAAGGTTTGAAAATGGCATCAAAATCTGTTTTTCAAATTCTGTTTTAATCAAACCCTGGCCACGCGTCGCGTTCCTATTGGTCCATACCGATTCGGGTGGATCGCACAGCTGCAGCCGTTGGATCTAAATTAGATCGTATGCGCAGGACTCGACTCTTCGCGATTAAGTGATCTAATCCTGTTCGCAAACTAGATCCTATGGTTGTTGTTGCCGGTCACAGATGGGCTACACAAGGCTGCTATATCTAAGTGGTTACCGGCTGCGGTCGACGACGGAGACGATGCTACAGGAGGTGAGGGAGAAAGGGGAGATGCTCACCGGGCTCAGGGGGTCACGGCGATGCTCGGGGAGGTGTTAGTCGGGCGAGGGGCGCTCTGGTACGACTGCGATTGCTCGCCGGAGTGGAGGACGGCGTCGGGTGCGTCAGGTGGTCGTCGTGGACGGTGCAGTGGATCACCTCGAGACAAAATGATGACGCGGTTAGACATGCACTATCATAACAAAGTTGTGTGCGTGATCGAGAGGTAGAGGGGCGGCCGGAAACTACCTGTGGGCTTCGCCGGAGAGGAAGCAGACGGTGGCGACGGTGGTCGCTGTCGTTGAAGCTGCAGGCACTCATGGCGAGTTTGATGCACTGGCAGATGCGCCTGAGAGTGGAAAAGCTGCCAGCGTGCTCAGGGAGGCTCGGGGCGGTGTCGAGTCGCCGGAATCGTCGCCGAACCTCGTCGGAGATAGAGGAGCTCGGGGAGGAAATGGGGGCGGCCTGGAGGCAGAGGGGAGGCGGTGTCTGGGGGAAATGACAGAGGAGAGGGAGGCTTTTAAGGGGGCGTGGTCTCTGGGTGAGTTAAGCCTGTCATCAACGCGGATTAATCGAAATCAATGGCGGTAGAGCAACGTTGAGGGAGGAGGGAGAAATGGCTGGCGCGGGTGAGGACGATGCATAGTGGTGTGGGACCCGTCTGTCAGCGAAAGAGAGAGAGTGGGAGTGGGTCCCGATTGTCTGTGACTGAGTGGGTTCTTTCCGCGGTAAAGAAAACGGTTCGCTCGGGGAAAAGGGAGAGGTGGGGTCGTCTTGTGAGTGATAGAAAAGGAAAGGGTTTGGGTCCACCAGTCATTGTCTTTGCGGGTCAGAATCTGGGTGAGAAAGGAATGCTTCGGGGAAGAGAACAGGTGGGCTAGGTGGGCTGCTGCTGGGCCTTAGTAGGCTGAGTCCTTTTTCTTATTTTTTCTGTCTGCTTTTCTTTTTCTTTTTCTAGTTCTTTTTCTGTTTTGAATTTCAATCAACATTTCAAACAACATTCAAACAAACAACAAACTTTTCTTTTGAATTTGGTTCTGTTTATCAACATAATCCAAATCTCAAAATAAAATAATATTTTTATTTATTTTAGGATCCATTTAATAATTAAATAAAATGGATCTTTAGTTATTTAATAAAATAGGGTTTGATTAATTAATAAAATTTCCATTTAAATTCTTTAAACTTCCCAATTCCTTTCAGTAGGTTTTTATTTGTTTAGTTGGTTCAAATAATTCATCTTGAATTATTTGGAAAGTATTCTAATATGATTTATTAATCATTTAAGATTGGGTAATTGTTTTAATTCCAATGGAAATTAATATAGTTTTAATTCCCAAATTTTTATTTGGAGGTTTTATTTTATTTAAGTTGATTAAACAACTTTTACTCCACTTGGGTGAATTCCAAATATCATTTTCTCATGTATTCTTATTTAGAGATTTGTCCTTATTAAGATAGGGATAGAATGGTTATTGCCATTTTATTTTTATTTGGAATATTCTTTATCCTTTTATTTTATTTGGATTGGGATTATATTCACTCCATTTACTTAATGGATTAGGCCAAGATTTGATTTGGTCTTTAAATATTCTTTATTTAATATTTTTATCTTTGTCTTATAAAATCCATATCTTTTTATTTATAGATCCGAACTTGGTGATTCCAATTTGTGAAATCTTATTTATTATTTGTTTATCCTTTTGAATCCTTTTAGGATCTATTGTTCACCACTTGGTATGGATTTTAGATGAGGGCTTTAATGGCTTTGGAAATTCAATTCCTTTATTAAATCCATAAGATTTTTATTTATGGTTCCAAATTAAGTGAAACCAATTTCTATGGTCTTATATTATTTCTATTTGTCTTTCTTGATCATTTGTGAATGTTTGTTGATCAATTTTTCATATGGTTCAAATCCATAGGCTTGGGGATAACTTGGAAATGGTTTTTATTCCATTAGGGTTTAGGGTTTTGGATTTATTTTCCAAGTGTTCAAATTTCCAGATACATTCATTGAGGAATGCATTTTACTTGATTTGAATTTGTTGAATTCAAACTTTAACCAAAGTTTGTTCAAGATGGGATTTTAAGTTTCCTTTTAGAAACAAAAGTTTCTTTTCACCCTGATTTTCAACAAAGATTTATTTTGTTTATTTATTTTTCACATAACAAGATTTGGAAAATCTTGGGATGTGACAGGCTACCACCCTTAAAATAAATCTCATCCCGAGATTTGGGAAGGTTAGGGTTACAAGCAGGCTCAAACAACTAGGGTACTACCACCCTTAAAAATTTTCCAACTAGACTACATCTTGGCTTGCTTGGATCTTGGAAAACTTCTTCTTGGAAAACTTCTGCATAGTGGCCTTTATTTCCATACTTGACTCATGGGCCAAGGTTGAGTTTCTCCATAGGCTTGTTCAACTTTTCTGGACAATTGTTTGCATAATGGCCTAGTTCCTTGCGTTTGAAACAGGTTATAAGTTTGAGGTCTTGAGGTGGCTTCTCTGGACAGTATGATGCATAATGTCCTAACTCCTTGCAGTGTTTGCACATCACTTGGCTAATATCCTTCCTCATCTTGGGTTTCACTAGCTTTTGTTTGTCTTCTTGGCTCTTTTTCTTTTCTGGGCATTCATTGGCATAATGACCCATCTCTTTGCATTTGAAACATTGCACTTGTGTAATATCCTTCTTGCTAGTGTTGGGGCATTTCTTCTTCTTCTTTTTGGGTCTCTCCAAAGCTAGGAGTTCTTCTAGTTCATGCTCTTCATGAGTGGGAGATCTTTCTCTCTTCTTGGGGCATTGATCTTCATGCTCCTTGGTTGCATGATCCTTGATTCCACAAGTATTGCTAACTTGGGTTCCTTCTAAATTAGCATCTTTGTCATCCTTGTTGTCATTAGCTCCTTGGGAAAAGTTTTCTCTCATGTTGATCATTTGAGTAACCAATCCTTGCAACAATTGGGATTGAAGTTTCAAAATCCTTTGTATGGCTGGGTCTAATCCATTGTTGTTGGCTAGAAGCTGAGTTGTCTCTTGGCTCAACTGGTTTTGGGTTGCTATGAGTTCTCTCATGTGCTTCTCTTGGTTGTTGTTGTTTTCATCAATCTTGATGTTGGAGTCTTTTGGATAAGTCATCTGTTTGGGTTGGGTTGGGATTAGAATAGGCAAAAGGTTTTTCTAAGGAAATAATTATAATCACACACAACACAATTCACACAAGCAATGTGTAAGCAATCACAAACAAACACTCCACTCAATCAACAAGTTTTCAAGCACATTTTTAGGCAACCAAAAATAATTTTTGTTACACCACATAAGTTGGTGTGTTAGACTTAACTATAATATGGTGGTCCATCTATATGGTTCACTTGTGATCTTTCCATCCTTGATTGAGATCTTTGTATCCTTGGAGAATTCTTGTGTCTTGGTCACAAATCTTCAAAGGTGGTCATGGTTCCTTCTAAGTTGTGTTTCCTTAATCTTCAAGTCTTGAGCAAAATTTCTTGTCTCACTTGTAGTCTTTAGTGATATCCAAGTTGGAAGTCCTTGGTGAATATGCTGAAGATGTTGAATTCATTAGAGTTGAATAAGTTGAAGATGTCCTTTTGCACATGGTGAAGTCTTTGGCCATGGGGTAGGCTTTTCCATCAAGTTTGAATATAGAAGAGATGTAGAGTTGAAACCAAAATGGTTGAGGAAAGAGTTTACAAGATTGTTTTGTAAATAAGTTTTTGGAACAAATACAACTCCTATTTTTCTAAGGGTTTTTGTCCAATCCTAGGGTTACAAATCCTACAGGCAACACAATGCTCTGATACCATGTCAGGATACCAACCTTAATAAAATATAAGGTAAGGTAGAATCCCCTGTGTTTATAATGCTAGTCCCTGGATCATTAGCTAGCATCCACAGTTATTATGTATATCAAGAGACAAAGGTCATAATACAACTTTATAACCAGGAATAACATAATTTTATTACATCAAGCATAGCTCATTTGGCTATTACATTACATTGCAGCGGAATAACTATAAGCATGGGGTCCTTCATCTTCAAAGTGCCACAGGCAGATGTTGGTTGTAGACTTTGTAATCCTAAACAATCAATCTTCACTAGAAACAATCAAACCTGCAACAATACAAGTTACAGCCACAAGGGTTCAATACATTTGAATTGTATTGGCAAGTGATACTTTGGTAGTATAGTGGAGTCTAACATCTATATGCATTTGGCTAAGTGGAGCTTAGGCTTGCATTGCTCAAAATAGATTTTTCCTTATCATTTGAAAACACAAAGTTTTTGTTTGGCACAAATCACCCAAGGCATCTACCAATCCAAGACTGAAGATCCACTCAGGGCATCTACCAATCAAAAGACTGAAGATCCTTTAACCCTTGTTCACCCACAAGATTTTACTTAGAAATTGGGGTGATGAGATTCTTGAAGCTTCCATGTCTTGATGCTCAAATTGTCCTTTACCAGGGACATGGCTAAGTACTTAGATTTTACACTCTGCAGAGGTGGTGCACTTTCCCCACAAGACTTGGTTTCCCAAGACAAGATCTTTCAGAAGCCTTCCCTTAGACCAACATGGACGCGTTCCAACCTATCATTCCCCTACCACCAACTGTCCATTTGGCTAAGTTATTGCAACCTATGATCTAGGCAGAGCCCATATTGCCAAGTGGCTGCACTTGAAGCTTCTCAACATTTGACATCTCAAATCTCTTTGTTCCTGGGTGGCCATCCACAAGTGAGATACACAAGCCAGGTCATGGCCTTGTGAACCACTCAACACAAACCATTCCTTCCATTCCACCCAGGTGATTCATTCACTTAGTTGTTTTATTAAACAAAACATAAGTCCACAGACTTAGTAATTTTTCATAGCATGAATATATATTCCACCCTTGTTTTCTATTAGCTAAGCTAAGCATGAAGGTAGTAGGAAACTTAACTTAGGAAATTTCTACTAAGGCTTCATCTATTAGGTTTTCCCATAGCAAGGTCTATACTTAGCAAAATAAAATTCGATGCAAGTCCTACTTAGAAATATCACTAATGCATAGTGAAAATAATGGGACAAAAGTATGAAGCATCACTTGCCTTTTTGGTAGAGGGTATAGGTTCACTCCTTGTCCTTGCAACAATCACACTCTTCAAGTCACTACAAATCAATCAAGCAAGGCACAAACTTAATCTACCAATCAAGCAAACACAAATTCAATTCACATTCCAAACCAAAGTCAAACAAACAATTTTTCACAGACAAAGTAATGGGATCTAAGTCATGCATAAGCATGCAAAGGTTGGTTCTATTGTAAGGATGGTCTTCACTAGGCTTATAAACTTTGTAAGTTCCAAATTGGTCATTTACCAAAATGGGAAAGTAATTTGCAAAAGGTTTCACTACAAAAACCATTTTTAATAAAATAACCACATTTCTATTTGACTAGAAATGGTTTTATATCAAAGAGTCATTATTTTGTTTCACCAAATGAGTTGCTATTCCAAAACTTGGTGTTTTGGGTCAGTAGGTTTGGTCTAAACCATTTTCTCAAAGTTTTCTTTCCAAAACCATTTTCATAAACAAAACAATAGTTTTTAATTAGCTAGAAATGGACTAAACCAAGTAATCCATTCTAAACTTTTCCAAATTCATTTTCCAAAACATAGGTTGGTTCCTAGGGTTAGTAAGGTCACAACAAACCATTTTGTAAAGGTTTTAACCCTAAAATCATTTTTAAACAATTTTTCTACTCTAAACAAGCACACCAAAGAATCTGCAAAAACAAGCAAGTTAACAGATACTATTTGCTAAACTAAGGGCAGGGTTGGTTAGGTCTTGTTCTCCTGAATCCAACGACATAAAATTTGTAATTTTTGGACGTGTGGATCCAAAGATACAAAGGTTTGAAAATGGCATCAAAATCTGTTTTTCAAATTCTGTTTTAATCAAACCCTGGCCACGCGTCGCGTTCCTATTGGTCCATACCGGTTCGGGTGGATCGCACAGCTGCAGCCGTTGGATCTAAATTAGATCGTGCGGCGCAGGACTCGTACCTCTTCGCGGTTAAGTGATCTAATCCTGTTCGCTCAAACTAGATCCTATGGTTGCTGTTGCCTGGTCACAGATGGGCGTAGGCTGGTATTCTTGGGCGAGCTGTCGGTCGACGACGGTGACGATGCTACAGGAGGTGAGGGAGAAAGGGGAGATGCTCACCGGGCTCAGGGGGTCACGGCGATGCTCGGGGAGGTGTTGGTCGGGCGAGGGGCGCTCTGGTACGACTGCGATTGCTCGCCGGAGTGGAGGACGGCGTCGGGTGCGTCAGGTGGTCGTCGTGGACGGTGCTGTGGATCACCTCGAGACAAAATGATGACGCGGTTAGACGCGCAGTATCATAACAAAGTTGTGTGCGTGATCGAGAGGTAGAGGGGCGGCCGGAAACTACCTGTGGGCTTTGCCGGAGAGGAAGTGCATTTGGCACGGTGGTTGTCGTTGCCGAGCCTGCAGGGCACTCGCGGGCGAGTTTGATGCACTGGCAGATGCGCCTGAGAGTGGGAAAGCTGCCAGCGTGCTCAGGGAGGCTCGGGGCGGTGTCGAGTCGCCGGAATCGTCGCCGAACCTCGTCGGAGACAGAGGAGCTCGGGGAGGAAATGGGGGCGGCCTGGAGGCAGAGGGGAGGCGGTGTCTGGGGGAAATGACAGAGGAGAGGGAGGCTTTTAAGGGGGCGTGGTCTCTGGGTGAGTTAAGCCTGTCATCAACACGGATTAATCGAAATCAATGGCGGCAGAGCGACGTTGAGGGAGGAGGGAGAAACGGCTGGCGCGGGTGAGGACGATGAACAGTGGTGTGGGACCCGTCTGTCAGCGAAAGAGAGAGAGTGGGAGTGGGTCCCGGTTGTCTGTGACTGAGTGGGTTCTTTCCGCGGTAAAGAAAACGGTTCGCTCGGGGAAAAGGGAGAGGTGGGGTCGTCTTGTCAGTGATAGAAAAGGAAAGGGTTTGGGTCCACCAGTCATTGTCTTTGCGGGTCAGAATCTGGGTGAGAAAGGAATGCTTCGGGGAAGAGAACAGGTGGGCTAGGTGGGCTGCTGCTGGGCCTTAGTGGGCTGAGTCCTTTTTCTTATTTTTTTCTGTCTGCTTTTCTTTTTCTTTTTCTAGTTCTTTTTCTGTTTTGAATTTCAATCAACATTTCAAACAACATTCAAACAAACAACAAACTTTTCTTTTGAATTTGGTTCTATTTATCAACATAATCCAAATCTCAAAATAAAATAATATTTTTATTTATTTTAGGATCCATTTAATAATTAAATAAAATGGATCTTTAGTTATTTAATAAAATAGGGTTTGATTAATTAATAAAATTTCCATTTAAATTCTTGAAACTTCCCAATTCCTTTCAGTAGGTCTTTATTTGTTTAGTTGGTTCAAATAATTCATCTTGAATTATTTGGAAAGTATTCTAATATGATTTATTAATCATTTAAGATTGGGTAATTGTTTTAATTCCAATGGAAATTAATATAGTTTTAATTCCCAAATTTTTATTTGGAGGTTTTATTTTATTTAAGTTGATTAAACAACTTTTACTCCACTTGGGTGAATTCCAAATATCATTTTCTCATGTATTCTTATTTAGAGATTTGTCCTTATTAAGATAGGGATAGAATGGTTATTGCCATTTTATTTTTATTTGGAATATTCTTTATCCTTTTATTTTATTTGGATTGGGATTATATTCACTCCATTTACTTAATGGATTAGGCCAAGATTTGATTTGGTCTTTATATATTCTTTATTTAATATTTTTATCTTTGTCTTATAAAATCCATATCTTTTTATTTATAGATCCAAACTTGGTGATTCCAATTTGTGAAATCTTATTTATTATTTGTTTATCCTTTTGAATCCTTTTAGGATCTATTGTTCACCACTTGGTATGGATTTTAGATGAGGGCTTTAATGGCTTTGGAAATTCAATTCCTTTATTAAATCCATAAGATTTTTATTTATGGTTCCAAATTAAGTGAAACCAATTTCTATGGTCTTATATTATTTCTATTTGTCTTTCTTGATCATTTGTGAATGTTTGTTGATCAATTTTTCATATGGTTCAAATCCATAGGCTTGGGGATAACTTGGAAATGGTTTTTATTCCATTAGGGTTTAGGGTTTTGGATTTATTTTCCAAGTGTTCAAATTTCCAGATACATTCATTGAGGAATGCATTTTACTTGATTTGAATTTGTTGAATTCAAACTTTAACCAAAGTTTGTTCAAGATGGGATTTTAAGTTTCCTTTTAGAAACAAAAGTTTCTTTTCACCCTGATTTTCAACAAAGATTTATTTTGTTTATTTATTTTTCACATAACAAGATTTGGAAAAACTTGGGATGTGACAACAGGAGACCGTGGTCACGCTCCAAGGAGGAGGTGGACGAGCAGCTCCGCTTGTTGGGTTTCCACGGGCAGCACCAGGAGGATGTTCCCTCCTACGATTACTCTGTGCACTACGGAGGGACGTACTCGAGTTCTCACCAGGAAGAGGGTACCTCCTCGTCGTACCATGGAGACACTTCATCCGGGCCAGCTTAGGATTGATACCCACTTAGGCCAAAAGCCTAAGCTTGGGGGGAGGTACGCCGACATCGCACTCATCTCCATATCATTTTGTGTCGGTACTTTGTATATTCATGTTTCGTTCTCCTTTTAGTTTTTGTTCTTTCTTTTCTTTTGCTTTCTAAAACACAAAAAGACCAAAAATATTTATGTTGTTTCTCTTTTGTTTGCTTCTTGTTCTTTTTGCCTTGGTTTGCTTTTCCCTTTTTGCTTTGTTTGAACTATTCGAAAAACCAAAAAAGCTTTTGCTTGCTTGTTCTTCCTTTTTGGTTCTTGTTTTAAAAATTGAAAACACCAAAAATATTTGTTGTTCTTGTTTGGTTTTGTGAGTTTGTTGCAGGGTTTAGCACGTCCTCAGTGGGATTTGGTTTCATATTATTATTCAAGCCACACAAGTGAAGGGCAATAATGAGGATTAATGACAACTTGAGGGGTGGTAAGAGGCTGGTAACGAACTCTATTTGTTTTCATTTTTGTACATATACTCATCATTGTGGGCATGCTTAGTCTGTTCATGTAGGGTGTATGTTATTTATGGATGCTTAGTAGTTCTTGCTTTCATATGATTAGTTCCAGCTTGCTAATAGTTTGTAGCATGTCTTATGAATGTTTGCTTGCATTACTCTATTCATAACTTGGTATGACACCGTGGTATCCTCCTCTTAATGTTTCATTTGAATTGACTTGGCACATGCTCATGCATGCATATGACTGAAATAATCAGTTAAGCCTCGATGAATTATTTTGCCTTGAGGGTCTTGAATCACTTTCATGCCATGATTATTCCTGTTTTGTTGCAAGCATGATTATGATAGCTATTGCTCTCTCGTTTGTTGCTCCCTTACTATTGCTATCCTTCACTTACACTAAGTATGTTTTACTCATGTTTCCAACTCCCTAAAACCAAATATTGCCAAACTGTCCACCATACATACCTATTAGCATCATTTTCTATTTCCGTGCATATTCAATATGCCTTGTTTTCTTTCGAATAAAATGTTTGCTTGTTATGAGAAAGTTAGTTAGTAAAGCTCTCACGAACTTGATGGCACACTTTATTTTCTGCACTTAATAAACCTGAACCATTGTGACTGTCCATGAAAGTTATATGCTTGCAAATTATAGGTTGGGGATTAGCAGAACCGTGCTGTCATGGGGAACGCTTTCAACACCTGTAAATATATACCCAGTTGATACCATGCTCTTTTGTTTGCGGATGTCGTCGGTGTGAAATAAAAGGGGAGCCTGTAAGTCCATGGAGTTATGTATGTGTGTTAGAGAAACGCTTGGGCCGCCGGTCTAATCCATGCCATCATGGTGGAAACCTGCAGCGTAACCATAATGATATCTATGAAGCATTCTTCTTATAATAAAGAGAGAGATAGCCATTGAGAAAAAGAAAAGAAAAAAAAGAGATTTGAGAAAAGAGGAAAGAGAGAAAAAAGCACCATTTTCCCATGGTAAATAAGAAGATTGTTGAGATACTCATTGTCTGCTTGCCTTGTCATTTTGATATGGGGATTCTTCCGTATCATCGGGCAAGGGGTACCCCGTTGGCGGTTCTCTATGATACGCACGTATTTACGATGACAAGAACTTACAGGTAACTAAAGTTGAGTAGCATGAGGAGTGGCCCTCGTACTCAAGGGACATGGGATTTCTAGTTTATAGTTTGTCAAGCATATAACTCAGATTGGACCTCACTTTCACCTTAACCATATCAAATATGCTTATGATAGGGGCAATGAGATCTCAAAGCTAATGAGTACCAAACTTTCAGCATTTGGAAGCCTTTCAAACTATTCAAAACCTTTTCATTTCCTTGTTGAGTCTCCACTTATTCTATGAGCATTTCATTGAGAGCATAGTTGTCATTCTTTGTGCCTGTCCCATTACTTGATTATTTGTGTTATGACTTTGATGCTTGTATCTTTGACATCTTTACTTCTAGTCTTCACCTGAACTTTAGAGGTGCCATGGCATTCACAATCAAGCGAGATACCACTCTATCATACCTTGTTATGAGCATTGTAATGTTGCTTATATTTATACTTCATGCTACTTATTATTTTTAAGTTGGAATCTCTTCATAGCTTGCAATGCCTATTAAGTAAACTTAGTTGCATACTCTTTATTATGATTTTTCGAAGTAGCTGATCACATGCTGAGAATATATACATCATATGAAGCAAATGTGTTCGTGAAAGTTTCTTTTATCGAACTCAGTTTTCAATTGAATTGCTTGAGGACAAGCAATAAGCTTAGCTTGGGGCGAGTTGATACGTCCAAAATGTATCTACTTTCCCGAACACTTTTGCTATTGTTTCTCCTCTAAACTTGTGTGATTTGGATGCAACTAAGGCGGACTGACGCTGTTTTCAGCAGAATTGCCTTGGTGTCTAGTTTTTGTGGAGAAAATCAACTATCAGGAAAAATCCCGGAAAATATGGCAAAAATCCTATTTCACTAGAAGACTCCTAGAGCCAGAATACGAGACGGAGGGGGCTGGGCCCAGGCCACACCACCTGGTCGCGCGGGCTAGGCCTGGCCATGCCAGGGTGTGGTCTGGCTGCCCCAGACACCCCCTCGGTCTCCCTCTTCGCCTATAAGTTTCCTTCTGGCCTAAAACCTCAGGGGGGTCGACGTTTTTCCCGAAGGAGTTCCGCTCCGCCGCCACCACCAGATTCCATAAACAGCACCAGAAACTCCGTTCCGGCACCCTGTCGGGACGGGGAATTGGAGGAGATCATCGCCATAATCATCACCATCGCTTCTCCATCGACCATCCATGTTTCCCCCATCTATGAGTGAGTAAGCCCCTGCTATAGGCTATGGGGATGGTAGGGATTGGATGAGATCGTTCATGTAATGACATCAGATTGTTAGGGCATGGTGCCTAGTATTTACAATTAGTGCTTTATGACTTTGTTGCGACTTGTTGTGCTTAATGCTTGTCACTAGGGCCCGAGTGCCATGATTTCAGATCTGAACATGTTATTGATTCATTATGATAGTATTGTTTATGATCTTATCTGCAAGTTGTATACACACGTTGTTGTCTGGAACCAATGGCCCCGAAGTGACAGCAATCGGGATAAACGGAGGGAATGGCTTTGATGTGAGGATCACATGTGTTCGCGGAGTGTTAATGCTTTGCTCCGGTGCTCTATTAAAAGGAGCACCTTAATTGTCAGTAGTTCCCTTGAGGCCCCGCTGCAAACGGGCTGGCAGGACAAAATATGTTGTGCAAGTTCTCATTGCGATCACGTTTGACTATATATGGGACAAATGCCTAGGATTATCTAGTACTAGGACGCCTTATCTTATTTATCTGCAATTGCCCTATGTTCTAATTGCCATGTGAATTATCTTGTCCATGCAACGCCCGTCCATCCATCCCTATGCCTACCGCAGTCGAATCCTACTATTTACTACTATTGTTACTGCTGTCTTTACTTTACTACTGCTATTACTTTACTATTGCTACTCCAAAACTGTTGCTACCGATAAACTGCTGTGAGCAATATTGTTTCCAGGTGCAACTGAATTGACAACTCAGTTGTTAAGGCTTATAAATATTCTTTGGCTCCCATTGTGTCAAATCATTAAATTGGGTTTCACTTCCCTCGAAAATACTGCGATACACCCCCTATACTTGTGGGTCATCAGCATCCAAGCCGTCCTCGAGGGTATTTCCCCCACCGAGGTGATTCCCGGGGGATTGATGGAGGTCTGGCGGTACCTTGAAGAGGCGCCCGCAATCATCAAATGGATGATGCGCTCCACATTCCGCCATGGAGCCAATGCGGCTTTGAGCCTTGGACTCGCGCATTTCCCGGAAGACTTTGATCTCAACGACGTCACCAATGAGTACCCCTCGACGTCTGACAAGGTGGAGATTTCTAAAGTCCTCAAGCTAAATGCCAAGGCCATTCCGTATGCGGAGCGTGTGTTGGTGATGGGCGATGTGCTGCCTTATTAGGATATGCCGGTGGCACGGAACAATGCTGAGCCGGCGCATTGCAACCTGAAGTTGGAGCAGCCCTTGCGGTTGTCACTCGCGAAGTAGTTGATGACCTACCCGGTGAACCCCTGGAAGGCTTTCATCCGGGTCAGGGGTGATGATGGTGCCTCTTCATCAGAGCCTGCAGAATGAAGAATTGCTCTGAAGCATACGTTTGTGTGGCAATTGGCCTTTTGTATGTTAATTTGGTGGTGAACAATGTATTTTGTCACTTTGTGGATATATCAATCGAATTGTATGAGCTTTCCTATTTTTACTTGTTTGGATCGTGCGAGTCCCCGGGCGTATTCGTTGGTAGGGGTTAGTCGTGCGCATGTGCTTTGGCACTGGTGACGTTTTTTTTGAAGTTGTTTGTGTAGCTTAGGATGACTCGTTGTGGCTCGTGGAGCCAGTCGCTTGGCGACCCCAATGGGTGCTTTGTACTTGGTGTTTTCCGTGAAGGCAAACAAGGTCGACTCGGCGAGCCCCTGAGTGTTCTACTCAACCGTTCGAGTTGCATGCCCAATGTAGGTAAGGACATGGTGCGTTGTTTGTAACACGTCTCTCCTCTTGACTTGGAAAGCCAGTCATGTGGCGATTCCAAGGCACGCTCTCATACTTGGTGTGTTTCCGAGCCGCGTGAGGGTTGTTTTCGATGAATCCCCGAGCATGGTACTTAACGGTTCGAGTCTCTTTGCACGAGGATGGGGAGGACAAGGCGATGTGGGAAACACGATCGGTCGTCTTGGCTCGGAGAGCCAGTCGAGCGAGGTGACTCTAATGGTGGCTCTGGGTTTGCGTTTTCGTGGACGGTGCAAGGCCTGAATATTTTCAGTGCCCTTGAACTGCAGTACTTAGCCATGCCAGGTGCTCAACCAAGGGTTGACTACCGTGGTTAGCGTTTTGCTAGATGTATGAGTGCAATTGGCACAAGAAATGGCGAGTGGACAAAATTTTTGCGAACATTGATTTATTTCGTCATTCCATGGCAATTGGCAGCTGAGTACAAGTTTTAGTTATATGTATATAACTTTCGGAAGAGATTCACATTCCATGGCCACTCGACGTCGAGCTGGCCGTCGCCTCGTATGTCGATGAGGTAGTAGGCGTCGTTGCCTAGGACTCGCCCTATGGTGAGTGGCCCCTCACACAAGGGAGACAACTTTTGCATGCCCTTCTTGTCCTCGATGAGTCGCAGAACAAGGTCGCCCGCCTAGAAGGTTTGAGTCCGAACTTAGCGGCTGTGGTAGCGGCGAAGACCTTGCTGGTAGATGGCGGTAATGGAGCGAGCTAGGTTGCGGGTTTCTTCGAGCAGGTTGACACTGTTTTGATGGGCAACCTCGTTGTCTTCTTCCGCGTAGTGGACGACTCGAGGCGAGTCGTGCTCTAGGTCAGAGCCATGACGGCTTCGGCGCCGTACACCATGAAGAATGCAGTAAACCTTGGCGATCGGTTAATGGAGGTGTGAATGCCCCATAACACGGAGGGGAGCTCTTCGATCCAGCATCCAGGGGTCCGTTCAAGGGGGACCTACAGTCTTGGCTTGAGTCTTTGGAGGATGCTTTGGTTAGCGCACTCTACTTGGCCTTTCGACTTCGGATGGACGATTGAGGCGAGGTTGAGACGGATGCCATGATCATCGCAGAAATTAGCCATGGTGCCCTTGGTGAAGTTGGTGTCGCTGGCCGTGATGATGTTGTGCAGGTAGCCATACAGCTAGATCAGCTCGCGAAGGAACTTCGTGGCAGTCTTGCCATCACATTTCTTGATCGGCTTCGCCTCAACCCACTTGGTGAATTTGTCGACTACGACTAGGAGGTGGGTGTAGCCTGATGGAGCGGTTTTGAACTGACCCACCATGTCGATGCCCTATATGGTGTATGGCCATGTGATGGGGATGGCCTTGAGGGCCGAACCAGGGATGTCCATCTGGTTGGCGTACTTATGGCACTCGACGCAGCGTTGGACGATGTCGGTGGCATCGGCATGTGCGGTGAGCCAGTAGAAGCCATGGCGCATGGCCTTGGTGGCTAGCGATCTTGCACCATCGTGATGGCCACATTCGCCGGCGTGGATGACTTGTAGGATCTTGCATCCTTCTTTTGGTTGAATGCAACATTGGAACACGCTTGTCACGCTGCGCTTGTGGAGCTAGTCGTTGATGATGACGAAGGACTTGCAGCGGCGCATGATCATCCGAGCCTCAATCTTGTTATTGGGTAGGATATTGTGCTCAAGGTAGGTGACGTAGTATGCGGTCCAGACGCTTGGCTCCATGATCATGGCGATCAGGGCGGGCTCGGGCTGGAGCGGTATCCTAATGTCGATCTCCTTCGGGGGAGACCGATGGTTGTCGAGGAAGACGCCCGGAGGTGGTGTTTGGTGGGCCGACCCAATGCGTAAGAGTGCGTCAGCTTCCTTAGTCTTGCGCCAGTCGATCCATTTGAAGGAGTAGCCGGCGAAGTAGCCTGCTAGCTAGTCCACTTCTTGGCGGTACGCTATGATGTTGGGGGGCGACTACATCATAGGTGCCGGTGACTTGGCCAGCGACGAGGTCAGAGTCGCCATAGCACTTGAGGCGATTGACGTTCATATCCATGGCAACTCGCATGCCGTGGAAGAGGGCCTCGTACTCCGCCATGTTGTTTGTGCAGGGGGTGAAGTTAAGCTGCAACATGTACCGGAGCTTGTCACCCTTATGGGAGGTGAGGATTATCACAGCCCCGGCTCCGTCTGCGTTCTTTGATCCGTCAAAGTGGAGGGACGAGTAGTGGAGGTATGGCAGCATCATGGGCTATTGTGCCTCCTCTTAGTCGGCAATGAAGTCAGCCAGATTTTGTGACTTGACGGCCTTGCGTGGCTCGTACTTGTTGTTGTGGATGCCAATTTTGATGGCCCACTTTGCGACTCGCCCGGTCGCATCACGACTGTGGATGATGTCTTGCAGCGGGGCAGAGGAGACGACCATGATGGGGTGCTCCTAGAAGTAGTGAGGGAGCCTGCGTTGGGCTTGGAAGACTACATATACCAATTTCTAGTACATCGGGTAGTGTTGCCGTGAGTCTGTGAGGACCTCGCTAATGTAGTAGACAATGCGCTACACAAGGCCCTCCTCGCCTTCCTCTAGTCGTTCGACGACCATCACGGTGCTGACTACTCGAGTGGAGGCCGCGATGTATACGAGCATTAGCTCCTTGTTCATGGGAGCGGCGAGTACTGGTGCTGCGAGTAGCGCCTCCTTCAGCGCTTTGAGTGTGTTGTCTTCTTCATCATCCCACGTGAATGTGGGATTCTTCTGCATTAGGCGATAGAGGGGCATTGCCTTTTATCCAAGCCGGGGGATGAAGCGACTGAGAGCCACGACTCGGCCGACCAGCTTCTGGACGTCGCGCAGGCACTCGTGTTTTCCGAGTCGCGCAATGGCGTCGATCTTGGAGGGGTTAGCCTTGGTGCCTCGTTTAGAGACCACGTAGCCCAGGAGCTGGCCAGTGGGCAGACCAGAAGTGCACTTCGCCGGGTTCAGCTTGATCATGTACTTCAGCTGATTTGTGAAAGTTTCGGCCAGGTTGGCGAGTAGGTCGCTCTGGTGACTTGATTTCACCACCATGTCGTTGATGTAGACGTGGATGTTGCGGCTAATTTAGCTTGCTAGGCAATCTTGCATGCACCGCTAATAGTTTGTGCTGGTGTTCTTGAGGCCGAACGTCATTGCAGTGTAGCAGAAGCTCCGAACAGGGTCACGAAAGCCATTTTCACCTCATCCTCGATATCCACCTTGATCTGATTGTAGATGGATTAGGCGTCGAGGGAAGCACAGCGACTTAGACCCCGCGGTCGAGTCGATGATCTGGTCAATGCACGGGAGGATGAACTCCTCCTTCGGGCAGGCGTTGTTGAGGTTGGTGTAGTTGACACACATCCTCCAGGTATTGTTGTTCTTCAGGACCAGGACCGGGTTTTCCAGCCACTTGGATTACTTGATTAGCCGAATGAAGCCTAGAGCGAGTGGCCGATGCACTTCTTCTGTGATTTCTTAGTGGCACTCTTCATTGAAGGGCCACAACGAGTTCTTCACAGGCTACGCTCTAGGGTTAGCATTTAGTTTGTGCTAAGCAAGTTCCCTCGGGACACCAGGCATGTCAGATGGCTTCCATGCGAAGATATCGCGATTCTCACGGAGAAACTCGATGAGCATGCTTTCCTATGCGAGGATCATGTTGGTTCCCATGGTGACATTCTAGCTCGAGTCGCTTGGGATGAGCTGGACGGTGTGGGTGTGCGTCGAGGCCTCGAAGGTTGCCTGTGCGGCATTGGCCATGCTCAACTTCTTCAGGATCACCGGGTTGTCTTTTTCGATGTTGCTCGTGTATTTTGTCAGCTCGTCTGCGTGGTTGGTTTCCTCGGCGATGACGGTGTCGTCGAGCTCGACGCCTTTGTCCTCGCAGTACACGACCATGTCGGGGTCGCTATGAACAGTGATAATGCCGCGTGGCCTGGGGAGCTTCATCATGTTATACGCGTAGTGCGGGGCCGCCATGAATTTGACGAATGCTTGTCGCCCCAGGACACAGTGGTAGGGGCTGCGGAAGTTAATCAGCTCGAAGACGATCCTCACGGTGCGGAAGTTAGCTGGTGTGCCGAAGGTGACTCGCATCGTGACTTTGCCAATCGGATATGCCTTCTGACCCAGCACGATGCGGTGGAAGGTGGTGAGTGTCCACTCAATCATCGACTGTGGGAGCTGAAGTGTCGTGAAGGTGTCCATGTACAATATGTTGATGTATCCCCCGCCGTCCATCAACCTGTTGAGGAGCTAGTAGTCAGCCACTTTGGGCTTCACCACCAGGGCGACTCGCCCGGGGTAATCGATCCTGAGCGCATGATCCTCACACCTGTAGGTGAAGCTTTGCTCGGACCAGTTTAGGTAGCGTGGAATGTCCACCTGCATCATCGTGTTGATGGCGACGGCATGGGCGGGCACTTTCTTCTCGGGCTTGGTGCCAAGCCGAGTGAACGTGTGTAGTGAGTCGACCTCGTTGCCGAACCCGTCAGCATTGACATTTTCCCTTGGCAGGTCGTTGTTGGGGCCATCCCTTACTCGCCTTGCCTTCTCGATCTCCTTCACAGAGTGGCAGTCGGTAGTGTTGTTAGTGGCGGACTTCCCCTCCCTACTGTGATAGACACAAGGTTGTTGAGCAGGGCCGCAGAGTCGAATTTCGGCCTCGTCGCGTTGTTGGTGCGGTAGTTTCCTCTATCGCGGTAGTTGCCACCATCACAGTGGAAGTTCTTGGGGTGGCGCTGCCCGTAGCCGGCATTGGCGACAAAGTCGACTCGCCTGTCACTACGGCGCTTGCTGTTGAGGCGAGTGTTGCTGTAGCGCATCTCGCACTCTCTGCCGTTGTCGTGGCCACCCGCACGGCGTCTCCTGCTCGACTCATTGCCCGAATTCTGGTTTGGGTCTTCCTCCGTGTAGATCTTGGCGATTTCGAGGAGGTCGGGGATGTTTTCAAGCGTCCGGTTGACCCTCTTGATCTTTGCGACCAAGGCTTCCTACCACACTACAAGGAATGTGTTAACTAGTGACCCCAAATATTAGTCACAGAAAGCTCATATTAATTCATCTATGACCTTTCTATGTCCACAAGCAGTAGGTCACATAGCGAGGGTCACTATAGACAGCTAACGACCTTTTTTTGAATTGGGCATGGGCAACTATGACCAAAATAGATGGTCATGGTGTCTATGACCAAACAATTTGGTCATAGGCTATCTGCCCAGTCCATGTCAGCCAATCCTACGTGGCAAATTTCTGTGACCAAATCAATTGGTCGTGGATCAGATTCAGCCCAGTCCAACTCAACCTTCTAAATGGACCGAGCCCAATAATTCAATCTGTGTAATTGTCTTTTTTTCTACCTGACTATTTTAATTCTCTAAGTTGTGGCCATTTTACAGTGCATTTTCTTTTGGGCCGCATCCTTTGTACACGTTTGGGCCTTGGCCATTTTACAACCTGGTGGTATTTTGAATCTTGGCCCTTTTATTGTCCAATTGATTGATAATTTTCGAATTTATATGAATTGGTTTTCAAAACATGTCCATTATTTCTTGGGCCATGGCCTTTTTACAACCCACTTATTTGTCTAGTATTTGGGCTGTTTCAATTCTACAATATAAGTATGTACATTTATAAAATAATTTTCCTTCACATAACAAAAATAATAATAAAAGCAGATATTATTTCAGCAGATAATATTTCAGCACAACACACGTCTTTTCAGCACATAATAAATATCATTCTCACTTGACTCACAACGGCATAGTCAGCCAACAACATCTAAAATGCCAGCCACACACGGCATCCAAAATGATAGCCAAAAAATGACCAAAGTGCAGCCACACATGGCATCGAAAATGACAGCCAAAAAATGACCAACGTACAACCACACATGGCATCGAAAATGACAGCCAACACAGAAGTTGTTCACAGTTCATATCTAGTCTAAGCAAAAAACAGAACTAGCTCACAGAACTAGTCATCATACAAAAGATGAGCTCCCAGTAGCCTTAGCTCCAAGCAGTGTCATCAAGTGATAGAACTTCTCATCGTGTTCTTGATGCTTCTTCAGAAGCAGTTCATACTTCTCGTCTCGTGTAGCTTGTAAGGCTTCAAATTCTTCGGACTTCTTCCTCAATGCAGCAACTTCTTCTCGCATAGCTTCACCTTTCAGTTCGGACCTTGCCAGCTGCTCCTTGAGGTCACAAACATGGGCAGCTACAGCAGCAGACTTAGTACCAGAGGACTTTGACTACAACCCAGCATTGATCAAGAATGTGCTTGATGGGCATTCCTTTCTGAGCACTTCAGCAACAATTTGGACATCGCATATTGGTTCTTCACCATCAGGTACTTCAGCATCCATCCTCTCCTCCATCTCAGCCTGCCATTAATGGATATAAAATGCAAATGAGATGAATCAAACAGCAAAGGTATTCTATGAGAAGAGAACACAGCAGTTCGAATGACTTACAATAGCATTCTTAGCTAACTCTGAAAAGCCATTCTTTGAGCTGTTGTGTGTGGCCTTGAACAAGTCAACCGCGTTCAGTTCCTCACCATTGCGCTCCTCCTTATGAAATGTCATTTAATCGAGAATCAAACTACAAGCTTTTGAGACAAAACTTATTTGGGCCTAATAAAGAGAAAACATGCTTTGTTCTTACAGTGGCATAGATATGAGCCGCGTAGGACCTCGAACCGGTCTTCTGCTGAAACTTCACCTTCATTCTGTTCTATTTGTTTGATTCATAGGTTTTCTACAAAAAACATAGACTGTTATCATGGGCTAGCACTACCAATATAGACCAGCAACTACATGTCAGAAATATGCCACACATATACATCAATGAAGAACAGATGGTCGCATACATGTAAACAAAAGCGGAGAGCATGTACATGCAAACAGCAACAGATACCATGCAAAGAGCAGCATATACATCAAAGACGGTACAAAAGAGACCAAGATATACCAATGTAGAGACATACCTTGTGTCGTCCTATGGACCACAACTTCACCAGCGATTGCCATTCATCATCCGGCATGCCTTTCATAGGAGACTTGATGCTAACTTCATTAGCATTTACATTGTCAAAAAAAGCTTCTTGATCTGGTGCCGCCTATTCTTTGTTATTCTCTGCAGCTTAGCGGTGCATGCTTCTTGAATGGTCCACGAGTTGGTGTCCATATCAAACTTTGACTACAAAGAAAGCAAGCAAGGAAAGAGACATGATTATCGATCATATGAAAGTTGTATCAGAAAGAAAGAAAGAAAAATTCAACAAACAGCAAGTTAACTTATAGCAACTTTGCCAACAAAGTCCTTAATCAGGTTGGCTTCTATTTTGTATTCTTTGAAGTGGGGAAGAACTGGTGCATGAGTCCTTAATCCCCTTGTGTTATGCCAGATGCGGAAGGGGATTTAGCAGTAACTGCCCTACGTTCTTTACCAGCATTCTACTTCCTAATCATCGACACTATTGCAGAAATCCAAGAGACTGGAACACGCGGTTGTTCCTCATCATTGTCCTATCCCTAATCTTCTCGATTTCGGTGAGGGGCGCTTCACTACATGAATAAAAAAACACAACCATTAGATGAATGGTTGAAATGCATGGGGGAGCAAGACAACTCAAACAGCTAAGGTTATACTTCATTTAATGCAAGTAGATTAACTAGCAGGATAACCATGAGCTAGGCAGATTACACATGAGGAACTGGGCAGATTATAGAGTAAATTAAGGCTCCGTTCGGAGCATGGGTATGAAAAACATAGGACCAGAAAACCGTGTAGGAATAGGAAAACATTGTTGATGCAAAACTACAATATTTAGAACCAGAGGAAAGGTGCATGCATAGGCGTTTGGACGAGCAATATAAAAACATAGGAAACAGTACATGTCTAGGTTTTTTTAACTCCACTGCACACGGCAGAGCCATGGCAGATGAATAATTAGCATATTTTATTCGACTACAAGACGCATAGATGAGTATTTTAATTGGCTAACATCCTCAGGCATCCACAAAAACAAGAGATCAGACCAGATGTTTAAATTCTCGTAGAATATTGTCAGAATAGTAGGAAAGGCATAGTTCAATAAGCAGATTACAAGCATAAGCCAGGCACAGTTCTATACTAAGCACATACACACAAAATACAAACAAGCAGCATACACATGAGGACAATTTGCATACCAGCCGGCTGCATCTTACCTGCCATCATTGATCTCGAGGTGGTGGAACTAGTGCTGCTGGGTAGCTGATGTCCACTTGCCCTATGTGCTTGCAAAAAATTATAAAGATTAATTAGATAAAACAGGTATAAACAAGAATGTTGCTTGAAAAATAGAATGAAGAAGATATGTTGATCAAGCATCCATGTCAATGGCTGTTCATGTATGAGCAATAAAAAATGCAGTGGTACACTAAGAACACACAAAGAGGCAATGATGCATGCACATAGTGGTGATGCATGGGAACAAACTTGCCAGGACACAAGTAAGAAGGAATGGCCTATCCATTATAAAGGATGGATGTACTTAGGATATAAATACACAAGTAAACATGAATGGCTGCCTAGTAAAAGATAGTAATGAGCAAGCATGCCTTGATATCTTCACTAGATTAATCAGGAGGTAGTAATGAACAAAAGGAATATGCCTAGTAATGAACAACAAGCATGTGGTAGGAACAAGCAAGCATCAATTAATATATGCCTTGATGAACAGCACGAAATCGATACATTAGAGGCAGTAGCAAACTGCCCATCTTCACTACAGCAACCCACCTTTCTATCTCACTGCTTTCCCTTGGTTGTTGAACTTCGTTTCGCTCAGTCTAACTTCCAAAATCCCTTGCTACTTTCCTGTGATGAACTTGTGGTTAGATAGCAGTACCAAATACACACAGAATTGGAGCATATATATAATTAGATAGCAGTACCATCTTATAACTAAACAAATAAGTTAGCTTCTATATAATTTACCACTACTTATCCACCATGCATATTAAATAAATCAAGATCGAAGCATAGAGTTCAACCATACTAGTTCTACTGCAAGGATGGATACCTAGCTGAACCATATCCAATAACTGTAATAAAAATTACATATCACATAAGCAAGGAACATAAATGATGTTTAAGAAACAAGAAAAAGAAAAACTAAAGCACACATAATAAGAGGTAAATATCACTAAGGGGGACAAGATAATACTTCAGTGTTCTTGCAAAGGATTAGTAATTGATGCTTATAGTTCACCCTTAATAAAAAATTCACCAAAAATCTTCATGCATTTACAAAAGAAACCATTAAAGGTATCTCAATAGAGAAGGCAAGTCCCACTCCACACTGATTAATCCATTATACAGTTGACTACTCAATTTTAGGTTGGCACAGATCACACATCATCTCCACCTAAATTCACTAAAACAAATTATGAAGGTGCATATTTGGATATCATGAACAACATCACATCTAAGCAGTCCTAACATGGGAACATGAACAGTAGATATCAGCAAAGCATATCAGAATATCATACACACCAACCAGACTTGTATAGAATCCCCTGTTTGCAACATGAACAACTATTCCCTAATATAGAAGGAGGCATAGCCTAACAGCAGGTATTAGCCTAATCTAATCATCATCAAAACACCAACACATCATCCAGAGCGAGCATGGTTTCAACCCTTGCTAATCTAGCATGGCGCAGGAGGACAAACTGTAATGCAAACCCCAACCCTAGCATGGCGCGCAAGCCCTAACCCCAAGCCCTATCGATAGCCATGGCAAGCAAGCCCTAACCCTAGCCATGTCAAGCAAACCCTAACCCTAGCCATGGCGCGCGACCTAGCAGCACAATCATGCGGAAGAACTCGAACTGGAGGGCAAGATCCGAAAGAAATTGAAGAGGAGGGGACGAATAAAAATAACTTGCCTGAGCCGATCTGAGCGGAGGACCATCATGCGTCATCGCGAAGTTGTTGTCATCGTTGCCGAGCGTCTCCTGCCTCCCGCTAGGCCGTCATCGCCGAGCGTATCCTCACCGAGCGTATCCTCCCTCCCGGCGTGGCCATCCTTGCCGAGCGTCTCCTCCCTCCCGCGTGGCCGTCGGTGAAGTTTGGCTCAGTGGCATGGTTCGGGGGTGGGGATTGGATATCTAGGGATGGGTGGGTGGGGTGGGGTTTGGGTGTGTGCGGTGGGGTGGGGTGGGGTGGGGTGGGGTTTGGTTGTGTGCGGTGTGGTGGGCGCGCCGGTCTGGTGGAGCAGGCATTTTGTCCAAAATACCGTGCGGGGAACCTGGGAGGCGGGAACAGCGGTGGGAAAATTATTTTGGGGAGAAAACCGGGAGGCGAGAAGAGTAGGGGCGGGAAAAATTCCAGGGACAAAAGTGAGGGAAATTTTAGCAATATTTTTTATAAGTCGTTTCCTTTGTAAAATAAATACAACTAAATGTCCAACTATTTAAATTGTATAATTTTAAATCAGTTTTAAACATTAAAAAATAGACCATAAAGTAAAATTCATTCAAATTATATCAGCATGGCACACAACAATGTTAGAGGAGTAGGTTTCCAACTTTATTGTAAAAAAACCTATTTTTTATTTTCCATGCATCACGAAACGGGTGTTTTGTGAAGCAGCTACTAGGAATATGTTGCAAAATTGGGCCGCGCATTTTTATAAAATATTAGTTTTCCCATGTGCGAGGGTCGACTAATGGAATTTTCTCTTTCCTTTGGATTACTTTCTCCATAGAAACATGGTAAACCAAGGTTGAGCCCAAGATTCCACCATTTCCCCATCCGAAGAGACATAGCACGAGTTTCCTCCCACACGTGCAGGAAATTTCTATGAGTTATCGTGCATGCAATAACAGTTAGAGAAGTGTTGGACGTGTAGGCGGGAAACTCCTGCTATGGGTCCAGCAGGGACAACCAGTGGAATATTGGGCCCAACCTTGGTTTTCTATGTATATATGGGGCCTAATCATTCCTAATAAACAAACAAAAAGTACATTGGTCAATCCTCATACGGAGATAGCTAGGGGTAGATCCCCGGGGCCCCGTAGAGGTTTACAATATGGGAGATGGCCGCCGGATCGCTGAAATCCAACCAAATCTTGCATGTGGACATACCATGTGTACAAAAGTGTGGAAGATGGTCCATATATGCAATGGATATAGATATCGAGTGTCACCGTCTTCAATTCATGCGCATGCAATAACACTTATTGGAGAAGTTCTGGACGTGTCACTGGGAAACTCCCGCGAGACGTCCAACGAGGGGCAACCGGTGGAATATTGGGCCCAACTTTGGTTTTATATGTAGCTTTGGCCTAAACATGCCTAAACAAAAAAAACTACATTGGTGGAACCTTGTACAGAGATAGCTAGGGGGTAGATCCCTCGGGCCCACTGAGACTATGGTTTCGATGGGAAATGGCCGCCAGAGCGCCAGAATCGAACAAACATTTTCATGTGTCCATGCCATGTGTACACAAGTGTGGTAGATAGTCCATAGATGCAATGTCTAGCTCACGGGTGTCACCGTCTTCAGTTCACGCGCATGCGATAACACTTATAGGAGAAGTTCTAGACGTGTCGCTGGGAAACTCCCACGAGACGTCCAACGAGGGGAAACCGGTGGAATATTGGGCCCAACTTTGGTTTTCTATGTAGATATGGCCTAATCATGTCTAAACAAACAAAAAACTACATTGGTGGAACCTCGTACGAAGATAGCTAGGGGGTAGAACCCTCGGGCCCACCGAGACTAGGGTTTCGATGGGAGATGGCCGCCAGAGCACCGGAATCCAACCAAAACTTGCATGAGGTCATGTAATGTGTACAAAAATGTGGTAGATAATCCATAGACACAATGGATATAGATCTCGGGTGTCACCGTCTTCAATTCACGCGCATGCGATAACACTTATTGGAGAAGTTCTGGACGTGTTCTTGGAAACTGCCGCGAGACGTCCAACGAGGGGCAACAAGTGGAATATTGGCCCCCAATTTGGTTTTCTATGTATATATGGCCTAAACATGCCTAAACAAACAAAAAACTACATTGGTGGAACCTTGTACAGAGATAGCTAGGGGGTAGATCCCCCGGGCCCACTTAGACTATGGTTTTGATGGGAAATGGCCGCCAGAGCGCCGAAATCCAACCAAAACTTGCATGTGGCCATGCCATGTGTACACAAGTGTGGTAGATGGTCCATAGATGCAATGGCTAGCTCCTGGGTGTCACCGACTTCAGTTCACGCGCATGCGATAACACTTATTGGAGAAGTTTTGGACGTGTCACTGGGAAACTCCCGCGAGAAGTCCAACGAGGAGAAACCGGTGGAATGTTGGGCCCAACTTTGGTGTTCTATGTACATATGGCCTAAACATGCCTAAACAAACAAAAAACTACATTGGTGGAACCTCGTACGGAGATAGCTAGGGTGTAGATCCCCCGGGCCCACCGAGACTAGGGTTTCGATGGGAGATGGCCGCCAGAGCACCGGAATCCAACCAAAACTTCAATGAGGTCATGTAATGTGTACAAAAATGTGGTAGATAATCCATAGACGCAATGGATATAGATCTCGGGTGTCACCGTCTTCAATTCACGCGCATGCGATAACACTTATTGGAGAAGTTCTGGACGTGTTGCTTGGAAACTCCCGCGAGACATCCAACAAGGGGCAACTAGTGGAATATTGGGCCCAAATTTGGTTTTCTATGTATATATGGCCTAAACATGCCTAAACAAACAAAAAACTACATTGGTGGAACCTCGTACAGAGATAGCTAGGGGGTAGATCCCCCGGGCCCACCGAGACTAGGGTTTCGATGGGAGATGGCCGCGAGAGCGCTGGAATCCGACCAAAACTTGCATGTGGCCGTGCCATGTGTACAGAAATGTGGTAGATGGTCCATAGATGGAATGGCTAGCTCCCGGGTGTCACCAACTTCATTTCACACGCATGCGATAACACTTATTGGAGAAGTTCTAGACGTGTCGCTAGGAAACTCCCGTGAGATGTCCAACGAGGGGTAACCGGTGGAATATTGGTCCCAACTTTGGTTTTCTATGTAGATATGGCCTAAACATTCCTAAACAAGCAAAAACCTACATTGGTGGAACCTTTTATAGAGATAGCTAGGGGGTAGATCCCCCGGGCCCACCGAGATTAGGGTTTCGATGGGAGATGGCCGCCAGAGCGCCGAAATCCAACCAAAACCTGCATGTGGCCATGACATGTGTACACAAGTGTGGTAGACGGTCCATAGATGAAATGGATAGCTCCTGGGTGTCACCGACTTCAGTTCACGCGCATGCGATAACACTTATTGGAGAAGTTTTGGACGTGTCGCTGGGAAACTCCCGCGATAAGTCCAACAAGGGGAAACCGGTGGAATGTTGGGCCCAACTTTGGTGTTCTACGTATATATGGCCTAAACATGCCTAAACAAACAAAAAACTACATTGGTGGAACCTCGTACAGAGATAGCTAGGGTGTAGATCCCCCGGGCCCACCGAGACTAGGGTTTCGATGGGAGATGGCCGCCAGAGCGCCGGAATCCAACTAAAACTTGCATGTGGCCATGACATGTGTACACAATTGTGGTAGATGGTCCATAGATGCAATGTCTAGCTCCCGGGTATCACTGACTTCAGTTCACGCGCATGCGATAATACTTATTGGAGAAGTTCTGGACGTGTCGCTGGGAAGCTCCCGCGAGACGTCCAACGAGGGGCAACCGGTGGAATGTTAGGCCCAACTTTGGTTTTCTATGTATATATGGCCTAAACATGCCTAAACAAACAAAAAACTACATTGGTGGAACCTCGTACGGAGATAGCTAGGGGGTAGATCCCCCGGGCCCACCGAGACTAGGGTTTCGATGGGAGATGGCCGCCAGACCGCCGGAATCCAACCAAAACTTGCATGTGGCCATGCCATGTGTACAAAAATGTGGTAGATGGTTCATATATGCAATGGATATAGATCTCGGGTGTCACCGTCTTCAATTCACGCGCATGCGATAACACTTATTGGAGAAGTTCTGGACGTGTCGCTGGGAAACTCGTGCGAGACATCCAACGAGGGGTAACCGATGGAATATTGGGCCCAACTTTGGTTTTCTATGTTGATATGGCCTAAACATGCCTAAAAAAATAAAGAACTACATTGGTGTAACCTCGTATAGAGATAGCTAGGGGTAGATCCCCCGGGGCCACCGAGACTAAGGGTTTCGATGGGAGATGGCCGCCGGAGCGCCAGAATCCAACCAAAACTTGCATGTGGCCATGCCATGTGTACACAAGTGTGGTAGATGGTCCATATATGCAATGGATATAGATCTCGGGTGTCACCGTCTTCAGTTCACGCGCATGCGATAACACTCATTTATGGAGAAGTTCTGGACGTGTCGTTCGGAAACTCCCGCGAGACGTTCAACGAGGGGCAACCGGTGGAATATTGGGCCCAACTTTGGTTTTCTATGTATATATGGCCTAAACATGCCTAAACAAACAAAAAACTACATTGGTGCAACCTCGTACAAAGATAGCTAGGGGGTAGATCCCCCGAGCCCACCGAGACTAGGGTTTCGATGGGAGATGGCCGCCAGAGCACCGGAATCCAACCAGAACTTGCATGTGGTCATGAAATGTGTACACAAATGTGGTAGATAGTCCATAGATGCAATGGATATAGATCTCGGGTGTCACCGTCTTAAATTCACGCGCATGCAATAACACTTATTGGAGAAGTTCTGGACGTGTCGCTGGGAAATAGCTACGAGACGTCCAACGAGGGGCAACCGGTGGACTATTGGGCCCAACTTTGATTTTCTATGTAGATATGTCCTAAACATGCCTAAACAAACAAAAAACTACAGTGGTGTAACCTCGTACAGAGATACCTAGGGGGTAGATCCCCCGGGCCCACCGAGACTAGGGTTTCGATGGGAGATGGCCGCCAGACCGCTGGAATCCAACCAAACCTTGCATGTGGCAATGCCATGTGTACACAAGTGTGGTAGATGTCCATAGATGCAATGGGTAGATCCCAGGTGTCACCGACTTCAGTTCATGCGCATGCGATAACACTTATTGGATAAGTTCTGGGCGTGTCGCTGGGAAACTCGCGCGAGACGTCCAACGAGGGGCAACCGGTGGAATATTGGGCCCAACTTTGGTTTTCTATGTAGATATGGCCTAAACATGCCTAAACAAAAAACTTTGGTTTTCTGTTAGACTTTTCTCTTCGTTTGGATTGCTTTGTCCATAGAAACATGGTAAACCAAAGGTTGAGCCCAAGATCCCTATTTGCCGTGATAAAACCTTTGCCGTGAGAAATTTCGATGTACTCCTCATGAAAAAGTAAAATCCGCGCCGATTTGAAGGAACTCTGACCAATTTGAATTGGGGGTGATTCAAATTTTGGAAAGGTGGAATTTTTTTAAAATTATAATAATAATGGGCAAAATTGAACCAGGGGAGCCCACCCGCCCTGTTTGGTACCAGGAAAAAGATATCGAGTGCACAAGAGAGATGACATACTTGATATACGGTAGAAACTCAGGGCAACATCTGAGCACATACCAGTGCATATTGTCATAGTCATCACCACTAGCCTTCAAATATTGTGACCCTCCAAGGAAGTTGACACCACGGTTGAAAACTGAGACATCATCACTTTGCGAATCGTTCCGCTCTCTATTTCTGCCCAGCCGATTAAATCTTGTTTCCACATCATCAAAGTACCGCGAGCAAAACTTCAGGAACTCATCAACAACATATGCCTCGGCTATTGACCCCTCAGGCCTCGCCGTGTTTCGCACATAACGCTTAAATGTAAGAATCCTTCTTTCGACGGGGTACATCCAACCGTATTGTACGGGACCTCTAAGTCTTGCCTATTTGGGTAAATGGACCGCCAAATGGACCATGACAGTGAAGAAGGCTGGAGGAAAGATCTTTTCGAGTTTGCAGAGGATAATCGGAATTCCTTTTTCGACTCTTTCAAGAACAAGTAGCTTAAGTGTTTTGTAGCACAACTCTCTGAAGAAATTCCCCAACTCAGCAACCGCTTCATATATTTCTTTATCCTTTATTCCACGTAGTCCAGCAGGTAAAATCCTTTGGAGGAGGATGTGACAATCATGAGTTTTCAGACCTTGGAGTTTGCATCCATCAGGGGACACACATTTTGCAAGATTAGCGGCATACCCATCTGCAAATCTCATCGCTCTGATAAATTCACAGAATGTAAGCTTTTCTTCTTTACTCATTGTATACCATGCTCAACAGGCCGTAGATGCAAATCTTCTCTTATGCCCATATCTTCCAAATCAATCCTCGAGTTAAGTGTATCCTTTGATTTCCCATCAATGTTCATAAATGTCCCAAGAAGATTATCACATATGTTTTTCTCGATGTGCATTACATCGAGATTATGCCTCAACTTGAGATCTGCCCAATATGGGAGGTCCCACAGGATACACCTCCGGTCCCAACATTGACCGTCCTCCCGCTTCCTTTTTCTTTGACCCTTTCCCGGTCTCACATCTTTCACCTTGTCAAGTTGCTGCTTGAGCTCTTCTTTACTGAACTCCGCTGGTGCATCGGGGTTTTCAGTCTTCCCATTGAAATCTCTGCTTCTTCGCCAACGATGGTTGTGAGGACGAAAACGTCAGTTCCCTATCCAGCACAACTTGTTCCTTATTCTTTCTGAGAACGGGTTCTTGTCACACCAAACACATGCTTGATAACCAGTCGTGAGCCTGCCTGACAGAGTGTGCAGCGCAGGGAAATCATGGATGCACCATATTACTACAGCCCACAAATCAAACTTATCAGGACTCAGGGCATCATAGGTACGCACACCCTCGCATAGCTTCATTAGATCTTCAACGAGGGGCTCCATAAAGACATGAAAATCCTTTCCTGGAGAAGATGGACCCAGGATCAACAAATCCATCATGAAGTTGGATTTATCCATACATGCCCAAGGTGGAAGGTTGTATGGCACAACAAATACAGGCCACATGCTATATTTCTTGCTCATTCCAAAAGGGTTAAAGCCATCCGTGGCAAGGCCAAGTCTTATGTTCCTCGCATCGGCGGCAAACTCTTTATGTTTATCATCAAAGTCTTTCCATGCCTCTCCATCAGCTGGATGGCTTAGCTCATTATCCACAAGTTGCTTCTTTAGCTTATGCCATTGTACCTCCTCAGATTGCTTCTTTGAAAAAAACATCCTCTGCAACCTTGGAATAATAGGAAAGTACCTCAACACCTTCTCCGGAATCTGCCTCCTCCCATCTGCATCTTTCCACCTAGAGGCATCACATTTCGGGCACTTGTCAAGGTTGGCATATGTCTTCCGAAACAAGACAAAGTTGTTTGCGCAGACATGGATTGAATCATAACCAAGCCCTAGTCTACGGATTACACTCAATGCTTCTTCATAATTTTTGGGAATTGAGCTTTTAGGGTACTGGATTGTCAAGATACGGAGTATTCCGTTGATGGCAACGTTGCTTATCTAGTAGAAGGACTTGACATGGAGTAACTTCACAGTGAAAGCAAATCTAGACATTGTACCACCATCACTAGCTAGACGCTTCGCCTCCTCTATAAGCTCGGCATAGATTGTATTCATTCCCTCACCTTGTGGTTTAGATTGGTATAGATCCTTAAACATATCAGGGATTCTATCATCTTCATCCCCATCCTCCTCCAAAACAACATCCTCTTGCTGATCATCATCTTGTACAAAATCACCACCTTGTTGTGCATCAGGTTCATGATGTTCAGGTTCATCTCCAGGTTTTGCATGTAAAGCCTCTCCATGATGGATCAATCTATCACACGTGGATGCCATCCCACGCATCAGCATATGAGCCTCTACGTCATGTAGAGTCTGGTGATCACGGTTATTACAGCTGGGGCACGGCAAAGAACTTGAGCACCCTCGGCAACACTTCTGCGAACAAACTGCATGAACTCGTTCACTCCCCTCATATGCTCATTAGAAAGCCTTCTAACTCCTATGGTAATCCATCATCTATCCATCTGCATGCAAAAGACCAAAGAATTGTTAGCATGTAGAATTGCTAAGCTTAGAGTAACATCAAATGAAACCAAACCAGAAAATTCCATAGCTAAGATTAGAGTAACATCATAGTAAAATTGCTACAGGGAGCATTTGACTAAATTGCTACAGGGAGCATTTGACTGAAAATTTCATAGCTAAAGGGGAATTTGACCAAACAATTGCAACAGGGACACGAATTATTCCATAGCAACAGGGACAGAAACTATTCCAAGCATTTCACCAAACAATTCCATGGACACAAACTAAAGAACGGACCTAGACCTAGAGGGGAGAGGGGAGAGAGGAGAGGGGAGAGGGGAGAGGAGAGGGGCACAGACCTGGAGGTGCTCGGCCGCTTTCTCTGCCTCTTGCTCGGTCGCGCACCGCCGCTGATGGGGAGTCGCAGAAGGGGCCTCGTGGCGATGGGGAGTCACGGAAGGGAGCCGCTTCCTCCTGTCCTGGTAGCAATAAGAAAGCGGAAGGGGCTCCATCGAGCAGCAGCACCGCCAACGGGGAGTCCGGCAGCACCACCGCCCCCACCCTCGCTGCTCTCCTACACCGGCAGCAAAGAGGAAAACCCAATTTTTCTGCTAGGTGAAGGAAATATGCCCTGAGAGGCAATAATAAAGTTGTTATTATGTATTCCTTGTATATGATAGATGTTTATTTTACATGCTATAATTGTATTGATAGAAACATCAATACATGTGTGTTTAATAAACAAAAAGGGTTCCTAGTCATGCCTCTCTTATAGACTAGCTTGTTGATTAACAAGATGATCAAGGTTTCCTGATCATGGACATTGGATGTTGTTAATAACAAGGTCACACCATTGGTGGAATGATGTGATGAACATTCATCCGAAGTATAGCATTATGATCAAGTCATTGTGTTTATATTGCTCTAACATCATGCAAACTAATCTTTATCCTTGGACCATGAGATCATGTTAATTGCTAACACCAGAAGAGTATCTTGATAACATCAAACGTCACACCGTAACAGGGTGACTATAAAGATGGGTTCAGTGCTACGAAGGTGTTATGTTGAGGCTCATGGATCAAGAGTGGAATTTGTCAATCCAGATGATGGATAGATATACTCTGGGCCCTCTCGGTGATATCACATTAGGATAGCTTGCAAGCAAGTGATGTGATCACTAGAATGTTATATCACGGGAACGAGAAAAGAGTGCATGTCGGTAACGAGATCAAACTAGGTATGGAGATACTGATGATCGAATCTCGGACATGTAATATATCGAGAGACAAAGGGATTTAGTTACAAGCGTTAAAGGTTCTCACGATCACAGGAGTCATCGTTGAATGTGTAGGAGTCAGTACGGATCTCCAGGTCCCGCTGCTGATTATTGACCGGAGAAGGGTCTCGATCATGTCTGCATTATTCGCGAACCATAGGGTGGCACACTTAAGAGTTACCGGACACCATTTTGGAGCACATATGTTTCAGACGAAAGAATTGCAAAGCGCAGGAATTGTTTCAATAGAAACCGGGAATTGTTTTGGGTGAAATTGCAGAAGGTGGTTCTGCATGTGATATTGAAATATTGCAAGGGGCTATATGTGAATGTTTGTTAATTAAAGTAATTAACAAAATTCTGAATAAATTTAATAAAAGAGTTTTATTAAATGAGAGAGCATTAAATTTGGAGAAACTTAATGCATTTAAAGTGGAGACTTTAAAAGGGAATGTGAAGAGGCATTTTAATGTGGAGGAGTTACCACCACATGAATGGGGGAGGTGAGGGGTCACCCCCCCCATGCGCCAGCCATGGAGAGAGGGGGCACCCCCCTCCTCCTATAAAAGGCCACCCATTCCCTCCTTCATCCTCACACCTCCTTGTGAAGGATCTCTCTCCCCCTCTAGAATTATTCCCCCATGGTCTCGGATTAGCGAGATACATGTTCCCGGTGGCATTTCGTCTGGAAGGAGGTGCTGCTTCCGCTGGATCGCTGGAGCGAGGAGGTGGAGGTTGTCCGGTGGCTTGAACGTGTGTGCGAGTGCAGATGCGCTGCTGAGTTGTGGCGCTCGTACTTCCTCACGATCTTGAGATCGGCAAGTGTACGACTACATCAACCACGAGTTCCTACTCGTTAACAAAGCTTAGTGTCTTCGAGGGTAAGTTCTCTATGGATGTATGTCCACCCCTTTGCTTTGTACCTAGTAGATAGATCTTGGCGTGTAGTTCACACCGTAGGAAATTTTTTGTTTTCTATGCTGCGGACCCAACAGTGGTATTAGAGCCTGGTCTATGCGTAGGTGCTTTGCACGGGTAGTACACATATGTTTATATGTGGGCGATGATGATCATGTTATTGCATCTTCTATGTACTTTGGATATTGGTGGCATAGTGGGATGAAGCGGCCCGGACCAACCTTACATGTCATCGTACATGAGACCGGTTCCACGACTGACATGCAACTTGTTTTGCATATGTGGCTGGCGGGTGTCTGTCTCTCCTACTATAGTCAATATCTGATTTACAACGAGTTGCTGATAACTTGGTTATCCTCGTTGTGGTTCGTGTTCGTAGGTTAGACAGGTTCTATCTCCGAAAGCCCTAAGCCACGTAAAATTTGCAATTGATAAATTAGAGGCGTCTAGTTTAGATCATTGCTGGGCTAGTGTTTTGATATGGTATTATTGTAAGTAGATGTATAATAGATACTCTTATAACTCACTTAACGTGTAAGTTCCATAGACCTTGGCCTTACACACAAAGGAATGATAAAGATCATACCACGATGCAAATGATAGAGATCAAATGCATGGACCATATCATCTCACTTCACACATTAGATGTTAGCATCTTATATTGCTAGTTTGGCGCGTTTGGTAGCATTATAAGATCATCCCTCATTTAGATATCAAGATAAAATGTGTTCTTCCTTAAGTATGCACCGTTTTTTGGATCGTGTTTTGAGGCATCACGTGATGATCGGGTGTTTTCAACTCTATGCTTTCATACAACAGGTGTAAGAAAGTTTTACACACACAAATACTAAGGTTCTTACTTGACGAGCCTAGCATGTACAGACATGGCCTCGGAACACGGACCGAAAGGTTAAGCATGAGTCATATAGTTTATATGATGCCCATATAGATGCTCCCCTTTGAAGCTACACCGACTCACGTGATGATCAGACTTGGTGTAGTGGATTTGGTTCATGTAATCACCAAAAGGACACGAGGGATGTCGTTTTTGAGTGGGAGTTCATTAGTAATTTGGATTAGTCGAACTCAATCTATCATAAACTTAGTCTAAATATACTTTACAAATTCTGTTGTAGATGGAACCACCTGCTTTTAATTTCAATGTGTTCATGGAGAAAGAGAAACTTGTCATAATGGTAGCAACTTCACCAACTGGCTATGAATTTGAGGATTCTCCTCACTCGCACAAAAGCAATATGTGCTAGATGCCGCTAGGCCCCCACCAGCTCCCGATGCCCCGACAAGGAAAAGAACATCTATATAACTCGTCAGAGAACCACAACTTAGTTCATTGCGGCATCTTGTATGGGCTAGAGCGAACTTCAAAGCTGAAAATGGCAATGCCTTTAATACCATGGGAGAATTGAAAATGATTTTTGATACCCATGCTGCCGTAGAGAGTTATAATGCTACAGAAAAGTTCTTTAGCTGCATGATGGAGGAAAACAACTCCGTTAGTGAGCACGTACTCAAAATGTCTGGGCACGCTGATAAGCTTGTGTCCTTGGGAATAACGATTCCCATTGACTTAGGCATACATCGTGTTCTCCAATCCGCCACCTAGCTACAAGAGCTTCGTCATGAACTATAATATGCAAGGCATGAAGAAGTCTCTTCCCGAGCTTCTGTCAATGCTTAAGACTGCAGAAGTGGAGATTAGGAAAGAACATCAAGTGTTGATGATCAATAGGACCACCGGTTTCAAGAAGGACAAGAAAGGCAAGCACAAGGGAAAGAAGGGTGGCAAGTCTGTTGCCACGCCTGAAAAGAAACCCCGAGCTGGCCCTAAGTCTGACACCGAGTGCTACTATTGCAAGGGGACTGGCCATTGAAGAATCGCCTAAGTATTTGGCGGACAAGAAGTCCGGCAAGGCAAACAAAGGTATATGTGATATACATGTTATTGATGTGTACTTGACTAGTACTCGCAGTACCACCTGGGTATTTGATACGGGATCGGTTGCTAATATATGTAACACGGTTCAGGGGCTCCGGAACAAGCGACAACTAGCAAGGGATGAGGTCTCGATGCGGGTCGGCAATGGATCAAGAGTTGATGTGATCGCCGTCGGAACGCTGCCTCTCCATATGCCATCGGGATTAGTTATAAACCTAAATAATTGTTATTTGGTGCCTGCACTGAGCATGAACATTGTATCCGGATCGTGTTTGATGCAAAGTGGTTATTCATTTAAGTCTGAAAACAATGGTTGTTCGATTTATATGAATAATATCTTTTATGGTCATGCACCTATGTTGAATGGTTTATTTCTGTTGGATCTCAATAGTAGTATTACGCATATTCATTATGTTGATGCTAAAAGGATTAAACTTGATAATGTTATATCTACATATATGTGGCACTGCCGTCTAGGTCATATTGGCGTTAAACGCATGAAGAAACTCCATTCTTATGGACTTTTGGAATCACTTGATTTTGAATCATTTGATACATGTGAGCCATGCCTTATGGGCAAGATGACTAGAACGCCGTTTTCCGGTTCAATGGAATGGGGGAAAGATCTATTGGAAATCATACATACTGATGTGTGTGGACCAATGAGTGTGTCGGCGCGAGGTGGATATCGTTATTTTGTTACTTTCACGGATGATTTGAGTAGATACGGGTATATCTATTTGATGAAACACAAGTCTAAAACTTTTGAAAAGTTCAAAGAATTTCAAAATGAAGTGGAAAATCATCATAACAGAAAGATCAAATTTCTGCGGTCCGACCGTGGAGGAGAGTATCTTAGTTACGAGTTTAGCACACATATGAAAGACTGTGGAATAGTTTCACAACTCACGCCTGCCAGAACACCACAACGTAATGGTGTGTCAGAACGTCATAATCGTACTTTATTGGATATGGTTTGATCTATGATGTCTCTGACTGAGTTGTCACTGTCATTTTGGGGTTATGCACTAGAAACCGCTACATTCACTTTAAATAGGGGACCATCTAAATCCGTTAAAAAGACACCGTATGAATTATGGTTTGGAAACAAACCTAAGCTGTCATTTCTTAAAGTTTGGGGATGCGATGTTTATATGAAGAAACTTCAACCGGATAAACTCGAACCCAAAGCGGAAAAATGCGTCTTCATAGGATACCCTAAGGAAACGATTGGGTATACCTTCTATCACAGATCCGAGGGCAAGGTCTTTGTTGCCAAGAATGGATCCTTTCTTGAAAAGGAGTTTCTCACGAAAGGTGTGAGTAGTCGGAAGGTAGAACTCGAAGAGGTTATTGAACCTTCTCTTCATGAAATGGCGAGTAGCGCAGCTCTAGAAGTTGTTTCGGAGTTGACTGCACCTAATGAAGAGAGAGCTAATGATATTGATCATGAAACTCCGAAAGAGGACACTACCGAACCTCGCAGGTCAAGCAGGACACGTGCAGCTCCTGAACTGTACGGCAATCCTGTTATGAATTTCATGATTGATGAAATGGATGACCCTGCGACATATGAAGAAGCGATGATGACCCCGGATTCCAACAAATGGCTAGAAGCCATGAAATCCGAGATGGAATCCATGTACGAGAACCAAGTTTGGAACTTGGTGGACTTACCTCACGACCGAAAGGCCGTTGAGAATAAATGGATTTTCAAAAGGAAAACTGATGCTGATGGTAATGTGACCATCTATAAGGCTCGACTTGTTCCAAAGGGGTTTCGAAAAAAATTCAAGGAGTTGACTACGATGAGACATTCTCTCCCGTAGCGATGCTTAAGTCGGTTAGGATTATGTTAGCAATTGTTGCATATTTCGATTATGAAATATGGCAGATGGATGTCAATACTGCGTTCCTCAATGGTAAGATTGAAGAAGAGTTGTATATGATACAACCTAAGGCTTTTGTCGATCCTAAGGATGCTAATAAGGTGTGCAAACTTCAGCGATCCATCTATGGACTGAAGCAAGCATCACGAAGTTGGAATCTCCGCTTTGATGAGGTGATCAAAGAGTTTGGATTTGTCCAAACTTATGGAGAGGCTTGTATTTACAAGAAAGTGAGTGGGAGCAATGTGGCATTTCTGATATTATATGTGGATGACATATTATTGATTGGAAATGATTTAGATCTTTTAAACAGTGTTAAAAGTTATCTAAACAGCAAATTTTCGATGAAGGACCTTGGTGAAGCTTCATATATATTAGGCATTAAAATCTATAGAGATAGATCAAGACGCCTAATTGGGCTATCGCAGAGTATATACCTTGATAAGATATTAAAGAAGTTTAATATGGACGGAAGTAAGAAGGGGTTCTTACGTATGTTGCAAGGCAAGACATTGAGTAAGACACAAAGTCCGGCTACGGCGGAAGAAAGAGAGATAATGGATAGGATCCCCTATGCCTCTGCCATAGGCTCTATAATGTATGCCATGCTATGTACAAGACCGGATAGCGGTCAAGAATATCCTTAAGTACTTGAGAAGAACTAAGGATATGTTTCTTATATACGGAGGTGAAGAAGAGCTAGTCGCTAAGTGTTATGTTGATGCTAGCTTTGACACTGATCCGATGACTCCAAGTCTCAATCCGGATACGTATTTCTCTTGAACGGAGCAACAATTAGTTGGAGGAGCTCCAAACAACCTATGGTGGCTAGATCAACAACGGAGGCAGAATATGTTGCTGCTTCAGAAGCAGCGCCAGGAAGCGGTTTGGATCAAAGAGTTCATTACGAAACTGGGTGTGGTTCCTAGTGCGTTGGACCCGATGGTGACCTACTGTGACAACAATGGAGCCATAGCCAACGCCAAGGAACCAAGGTCTCACAAGAATTCCAAGCATATTAAGCGCCGGTTTCACTCCATCCGCAAACATGTCAAGGATGGAGATATAAAGATTTGTAAAGTGCACACGGACCTGAATGTAGCAGATCCATTGACTAAAGTAATCCCTAGGGCAAAACATGATCAACACCAGAACTCCATGGGTGTTATATTTATCACTATGTGAACTAGATTATTGTCTCTAGTGCAAGTGGGAGACTGAAGGAAATATGCTCTGAGAGGCAATAATAAAGTTGTTATTATGTATTCCTAGTATATGATAGATGTTTATTTTACATGCTATAATTGTATTGATAGGAAACATCAATACATGTGTGTTTAATAAACAAAAAGGGTTCCTAGTCATGCCTCTCTTATAGACTAGCTTGTTGATTAACAAGATGATCAAGGTTTCCTGATCATGGACATTGGATGTTGTTAATAACAAGGTCGCACCATTGGTGGAATGATGTGATGAACATTCATCCGAAGTATAGCATTACGATCAAGTCATTGTGTTTATATTGCTATAATATCATACGAAGTAATCTTTATCCTTAGACCATGAGATCATGTTAATTGCTAACACCGGAAGAGTATCTTGATAACATCAAACGTCACCCGTGTGGTGACTATAAAGATGGGTTCAAGCATACGGAGGTGTTATGTTGAGGCTCATGGATCAAGAGTGGAATTTGTCAATCCAGATGACGGATAGATATACTCTGGGCCCTCTCGGTGATATCACATTAGGATAGCTTGCAAGCAAGTGATGTGATCACTAGAATGTTATACCACGGGAACGAGAAAAGAGTGCATGTCGGTAACGAGATCAAACTAGGTATGGAGATACCGATGATCGAATCTCGGACATGTAATGTATCGAGAGACAAAGGGATTTAGTTACAAGCGTGAAAGGTTCTCACGATCACAGGAGTCATCGTTGAATGTGT
Source organism: Avena insularis (assembly GCA_023614405.1). Classification (NCBI taxonomy): domain Eukaryota; kingdom Viridiplantae; phylum Streptophyta; class Magnoliopsida; order Poales; family Poaceae; genus Avena; species Avena insularis. The sequence goes on from CM042690.1 coordinate 513,901,060, forward strand.
AGGAGTCAGTACAGATCTCTAGGTCCCGCTACTGATTATTGATCGAAGAAGGGTCTGAATCATGTCTGCATTATTCGCGAACCGTAGGGTGGCACACTTAAGAGTTACCGGACACCATTTTGGAGCACATATGTTTCAGACGAAAGAATTGCAAAGCACAGGAATTGTTTCAATAGAAACCGGAAATTGTTTCGGGTGAAATTGCAGAAGGTGGTTCTGCATGTGATATTGAAATATTGTAAGGGGTTATATGTGAATTTTTGTTAATTAAAGTAATTAACAAAATTCTGAATAAATTTAATAAAAGACTTTTATTAAATGAGAGAGCATTAAATTTGGAGAAACTTAATGCATTTAAATTGGAGACTTTAAAAGGGAATGTGAAGAGGCATTTTAATGTGGAGGAGTTACCACCACATGAATGGGGGAGGTGAGGGGTCACCCCCCCCATGCGCCGGCCATGGAGAGAGGGGGAACCCCCCTCCTCCTATAAAAGGCCACCCATTCCCTCCTTCATCCTCACACCTCCTTGTGAAGGATCCTCTCCCCCTCTAGAATTATTCCCCCATGGTCTCGGATTAGCGAGATACATGTTCCCGGTGGCATTTCGTCTGGAAGGAGTTGCTGCTTCCGCTGGATCGCTAGAGCGAGGAGGTGGAGGTTGTCCGGTGTCTTGAACGTGTGTGCGAGTGCGGATGTGCTGCTGAGTTGCGGCGCTCGGACTGCCTCACGATCTTGAGATCTGCAAGTGTACGACTACATCAACCACGAGTTCCTACTCGCTAACAAAGCTCGTTGTCTTCGAGGGTATGTTCTCTATGGATGTATGTCCACCCTTTGCTTTGTACCTAGTAGATAGATCTTGGCGTGTAGTTCACACCGTAGGAAATTTTTTGTTTTCTATGCTGCGGACCCAACACTAGGTTCCCCGCAGGTCACTGTGTACTGTCAGATAGAAATAAAGTCTATTCATATACATAACGAAGGCCACAGTATCAACAACACTAGCCTGGTTTAGTGGTAGGGGGCTATCTGAAACAGCGCCCGGTCGTGGGTTCGAGACCCTGGTGCGCTATTTTTTGCCAATTAACTAGGCGTGGGTTCTACCCATAGTATGGGCCTAACTGGGCCACCTTCCGGTGTAGCAGGTTTATTCGGGACCAATATGCTAAATGGTCGAGCAGGCTGGTCCAGTCCAGCAAAGCATGCTAAATGGTCTGAAGAGAAAATATGGCCCAACATGCTAAATGCACATGTCCCACCTGTTACAATAGTCAAAATCATTGGGTCCCACTTGTCAGATGGTTCAAATGACACCTAGATACTGCCATGTAGACGCAACTGCTGATGTGGCCACCCAGTCATGTCAATACAACCTAGTTAAGGACGTTATAGTATGGTCATAGATGTTATGACCATTTAAATTGGTCCTAATCTGCTAAAAAAAGGTCGTGGACCACTACTGTTTAGTCTATGACCAATTCATGTAAGAATATTATGACCTTTATTGCTAAATTGGTCATAAAATTTATGTCTTTCGACCCTCACAAATGGCCTACGACCATTTCGAACCAAATGGTCACGGAACTATGACCAAAAAAACCATGGTCGTTAAGAAAAGGTCACTAGTCAACACATTTCTTGTAGTGCCAGCACGCCTTCTTGAAGCAGTGAATTGCCGTGTCCGGGTGGATGCCAGAGGCGTTGATCCACACATCCTTCCACCGCTGCACCAAGTGGCGGGTCAACTCATGTGGTCCCTGGATGCAGCGATCTAGGTTCTCAAATGTCGTGGTGAGGGTGTAGGAGCCCTCGAAGTGCCTGATGAAGGTGCCTCACATAGTCTCCCACGAGTCGCTGTTGTTTTCAGGGAGGGTGTCGATCCATTGCTGAGTCGGTCCCTCCATCATCAGGGGGAGGTAGCGAGCGGAAAGAAGGTCGGTGTGTTCGGCGATCCCCATTTCCATGAGGTACGTGTTGATTCACATGGATAGATCGTACGTGGGGTCTTACTTCTCGATGTCCTTCGGCGCTTTGAAGTTGGTGTGGTATTTTTCGCCTCAGATCATTGATCTGAAGCACTATGGGCTGATTCGGCTAAGGGAGCCCCTTTGCTCGGGCTCGCTGTGGTTGGTGTGGGTGTTCCTCAGATCGTTTTGCTAGCGAGCGTGCCAAGCTTGGTTGTTGACAATGTGGGTCTGCGCGTCGATCGGCTGACCGTTGGCGTCGACCGTGTTGTGCATGGGCTGCAGCTCGTTGGTGGAGAGCGCGGGGTTAGCTACCCGCGGTTGGAGCTGTAGGTGCTCGGGTGGTGGGAAGTCGATGGCCTTGGGGACTGTTGGGCAGCCGATCGAGGCTGCTCGATTGTCGGACAAGCGGTAGTACATCCGCCCCCGCTGGTCAGTCCCCGCGACTTGCTTCTCGACGGCCCTGGCGAATAGGGTATGCAAATACTTGACCTGCAGCACACCCTCTCCAGTGATGTTGAGGTCGGCGACTGCGACCTGTCCCATGATGACATTGTCCATCGGGGTGGAGTAGAGCGGGAGTCCGTTGAATCATGGGCCTGTGGGGAGATCAGGATTCGTGGCTGCTCCGAGCGGCGGGGTGGCGGTGGAGCTCCAGTCGCGGGTACGCCAGCTTGTGGGCAATTGCCATCGGGTGGTGCGTTGTGGTAGACCTCGGCCGTCGTGCGGCGAAAGGTGGTCGTGTTAAATGAAGTTTAGGTGCGATACGGACGCTTACGCTCGCGACTCGACACGGGCGCTGGTGGTAGAGCGACAGCTCCTGCACCCTTTGCTGCTCGAGGTGAAATTTTTCGTGCTTGGCCTACTCCCTGAGGTTTGCCACCTCTAGCTATTGGCAGTACTTCTCAATCTCCGTCGCCATCGTGGTCAGTGGAAGGGGTCCAGAGAAGGGATCTAGCGAGGCGTTGACGTTGCCCGCCATGTAGATGGCCTCGTAACAATTGGATCTAACATCGATGTTGTCGGGGACTCCGATCTAGAGTTAGAGTCGAAGATCCTGAGGATGGAGGGGTCTTCAAAGTCCCGGTGTTGGAGACTCACGTGATGGAGTCTACGTGTGGTGCAGCAGTGATGGATCCGGTGACCGAGGTAGGGGTCGCCGAGTCGGTGTCGTCACACAAGGTTGCATCGTCCCCAACCACATTGTTGGCGGCCAAGTTGTACCCGGAGGCGAGGAGGATGATGGAGTGGACCTAGTCCTTCGAGATCCAATCACGTGGGGGTGATCCTCGAATCACCACCGTCGGGTCGATGGCATCGGTGAATCTGACAAAGAGGTTGATGGAGCCAACCAGCATCACCGCGGTGTGGGTAACTAGGCGTGAGGCCGGGATGTAGCTGCTTGGTAGGATCTGAAGGAACCCGCCACTGGCAACCATGCGACATTTGGCGATCAGCCAATCGACTGGAGAGTATGGTCTCGCCGCAGATCTCAAGATTGACTAGCTATGCCCCACGGTGGGAACCACTGTCATGGGAATGACCACGGTAGTCTCTCCTAGGGGTAGCAATTGATACGAGTTGGGGCAAGAACTAGTCGCCATATGCGGTGTGGTATTGGGACCATAGAGAAGAGATTTACCCAGGTTTGGCCCCCATAGGGTAAAGACCTACTTCCTGCTAGATTGTATTATTGGTGAGTGAGTTACACGATGGGAGAGGTCGACGACTAGGCAGCGAGTCGCTTGGATGGGGTAGCTAATAACATGTAAGTATGAAGAGTACCGTAGGGAGGTTTATATAGGGGTACCTCGCTAGGGTTTATAGGATTACAACTGAATTAGTTTAGGTTTCAGAGGAGTTGACCTAAGATCTTGGGCCTTCAGCTTATAGTCATTGGGCTTCTTCTTCAATCGCTTTCCAAGCATCGTTCCTACAGGCCAACTCGCTATGGGCTGGTGCCAATCGAATCAGCCTTCTAGGCATACCCCGATTAGCATATCGCCATCACTACAGGTGATTTTTCCTACTCGAGTAGAGTTTTGGCAATGACCTTGTTGAGGGAGGGGGTTGGCATGACTTGCTTCCCAGCCTTAATGATGTAGGGGTAGCTTTTGCCGGTTTGGATGGAGCCTTTAAAATCCCAGCATTAGAGCTTAGAAATAAGCTGAGATAAGGTCTGTGCATTGAATTCATGCATAGAAAATCTAGGGAATTTTCGCGCAAAACTAAAAGAGATATAGAGGGGTCGAGATCTCTCTTGTTCGGATGGAAGTGTCAGGGCAAGTGTGATAGATTTCGACATGACCTCTATGGAACCTATGTGTTTTGAGGAAGAGTGATTGAAATTCAAATTCAAATATGAGTCATAGTATAATTGGGTATTCAAATGATATATTTGAATATAAAGATAAGTGAAAATGAATGATAATAATAAATAAATAAATGAATGATTATTTATAAATAATGTACAAATAGTTACAAAATTCTAGAATACACAATAAGAAGTTACACTTTATTTTATTACAATTACAAGTATAAATAAATTACAAGAGAAATTGACATTACAATAAGAGAGAAAGTTTAACTTTATTAAATAAGTTATACAATATTACATTGTCTTTACATTATCCAAACAGAAGATCAATTACAATTGAGTAAAAGAAAACCCTAAACCTATTTCTAAGCTGTCTCTTTATCTTCATTAGTCTTGTTCCTGCAAATAAGATAAAACAACTAAAATGACTCAAAAGATTAGTTGATTAGTTTTACTCTCAGTGATGAACAGTGAAGTGCACTGTTCATATTACATCATTGAGTAATTCAAAGGGGCAAGTTTCACCAGTGTGTAGTATCTATTCTTTTAAGTAAGTAGTTCCAGTATAAGCCAAATAGATAAGTGATAAGTTTCACCAGGACTGTAACCAGTAAAAGGATAGGCAATGAAAACCATTTTACTTGATCTGATCCACACACAGCTAGGCAGCAAGGCATCTTAGTCATCTAATTGCATGCTGTGTGCTATCAACACAACAGCAACAGCAAATGCAATCAAATGGGAAGTGCACAGCTAGAGCACAGGTCTTAATTGCTCGTTCCTATTCACAAGCACAAAGCCAAGAACACACCAAGCCTGCCAAAGCCAAACAGAACCACCAGCCAAGATATACACCAAATCATTCAACCAAATAGTAGATGGTGACATAAGGCGGTGGAGTAGGTGGACATCAAGATCAAGATCAAGCTCACAGGAACCAGAAGTAACAGGAGCAGCACTAGGAGGTGTAGAGCAAACAAGCCAGCAAGATCAACCAGCACCACAGCCACAACACTAACAACCAAGTTGTGTGGTGAGTACACATAAAACCATCACATGATCAAACCATCTATTCTAGATTCTCAAGCATGTGTTGTTTTATGTGTAAACCTCTCAGAATCACCCAAGTGGGGTGTATCCATCACAGAAGGTTTTGCATAAAGACCAATGACTAAAACAAATCCAGGATCTCAGCCTGTGCATCATAGATCCTGGATATAAAGTTATATTTCCACATCCCAACATAACCACAGCCCTAGATCATGATTTCTAGGCACATCTCTTAAAAGAGTAGCACCTCAGAACTCAAAAAATCTCAAGGATTCATATTAAACAGTAAGAATACCAGTCATTTTATCAGAGAACTCAAAAAGCAGTAGCTGGTACTAAATACCAGAACATATCCATGAGGGATAGCAAAGCAGAAACTAAGTTTCTATTTAGCTTAGGCTCAGACCAGCATCATAAGCTAAAGTAACTCCATAGCTAGCATAGGCTAATCTTCCCAGTAGAAGCTTTCAGCTTAACTTAGTACCAAGCCACTTCGGAACACTGATAGAATAACACTAGCACTAGAACAAATTCTTATGTAGCATTCCAAAGAAGATGTCACAAGGATCTATTCTAAGCCAGCATAATCTACATCGAAATTTCACAATCAAACCTTGCAGAAAGATATTCAATCATTTTACTAATATAAGGATTAGGAATCATAGTGTTTGCATCAAAGCAATATCATTAGGGGCATTAACAGTAAATGCCCAAGAAACCAAATACAGGTTCTAGTACTGAAATTAGTTAGCCAGCATCAATAACTAGACATCAGTCTAGATCAGAGCCATAGCACCACAATTTTTACAATGACAGAGACCAAGATCAGATAAAAATTTATCTCACGAATACACTAGCAATTCCAACACCAACTGTAGACAGTAATCAACATGGTATAATCATCACAGATACTTCTAAGTCATTCATCATCCTCAATAACCAACATAGAAGGGTGAGGCCGTAATCAAAGCATGAACCCTAATTAAGGATTTCCATCGGAAGCACATACAAGCTAACGAGGGGGGGGGGGGCAGAAAATCAGAGGGGGAGAGGAAAGCACTCACCAATGGTCCTCGCTGACGAATAGAAGAGGAAGCAGAGGGGCCAACATGCACACGGCGGCACGGGGAGCACCTGGAAGGCGTTGCAACCCGTGCCGATCCATGGCGGAGGCCACAACAACATCAGTGGTCTAACAAGCGCACAACATCACGGGAGCGGCGGAGAGGACACCACCGACAAAACCTCAAACCCTAGGGTTCGGACTGGAGCTAGCCTAACCGAGAGAAGAGTCTAGTGGCAAATCTAACATGACCAGACGACGGAGCGGCATCGACTACCTCAACATACACCATGGCGGCAACTGGGGAGGCCCAGGGCGGCGTGTATCAAACGGCGACAGCGTCGGCAACCCAACGTCACCATGGGGTCGAGAGAGAAGGGAGAGTGAGCACGTGAGAGAGAGGAGCGAGTGGTACTAGGCCAATCATTCGGAGTGGGCTTAATTAGCCTAAGTGGGCTGAGTCAGGGCTGGGCCAGCCCAATGGGCTTGGTCCAGATTTAAAAGAGAAAAGCTAAACTGATTTATTAAAAGATCAAAATACCCCTTTCAGTTAAAAAGTTCTAGGAAATAAAATAAAAATCCTAAAAATATAAATAAGATACCAATGAACTCCTCAGATTTTTCTCTATTCACAAATAATAATAGAGAGAATTTTAGGTGATTGATTTTTGAAATTGTTATTATAAATATATATGTTCCTTTTGGAATTCTATAAAAATATACAAAACACTTAAAATTGAAAAAGAAAAATTCACTTTTTAAGATCCTAAAAGAAAGTAATATTATAGAAAATACTAGTTTGAATTTTTTAAATATAAATCAAGTGTGATAAAAAATAAAGTCTTATTTCCTTAAAGGAATTCTAGTTAAGTATTTAAAAGAGTTAAAAACTAAAATAAATTCATTTTTAAACTCCTAAAATAATAATAGTCATTATAAAGATACTAAATATAATGTTTATGTAAATGATCACAAAAAAAAGATATGTGCCTAGGAAAAATATCTGTTTACTTAATTAAGCTAATTAAAATATGAATAAATATTAGCACCCTTAAATCCTTAATAAAATCTCATAAATTAAGGAAAAGTTCTAAAAATGAATAAGAATCATTTGTGCATATGAAAATAAATCAACCATTTTACAAAAATACTAACTTAAATTTTTACATATAAAAGTTAAAGCAAATATTGTAAGGATATTTAATCCTTTGTGGAATTTTATAAAAATAAGAATAATACTTAAAAATAAATAAAAATCATTTTTAAAATCTAGAATAAATATAGTATATTTGAATAATACCAAATATAATATTCCATAAGTTTTTAAGATTTTAAAGTAATAAATTCTGATCTATTATATAAAATACAATTTTTTAGAAACATTTCTTAAATAAGAAATAATCACAATTTGGTACTAAACCTTAACTCTCTTATATGTAATACTAGTTCCAAAGTCATAACTTCGATAAACTTTAAGTGTAAGATAATAACTTAAACAAGAACCTTTTAAAACCATAACCTCAAGTTAAACCAACAATTCAAATAAATTATCAACATCATTCACCTATATGAATGGTGAATACTCTTTATCTTTTAACCATGCTTAATATGATTTTAAAACCCTAACACATTAATGAGATCATCTTGCTTTCTTTAATACTAGAAATCATTTTTTATAACAGTAAATCACATTTAAACTTACCATTCACTTAAATTGGAAGTGAATTAATTCACACTCTTAACCATCTTAACATTAACCCTAGAATTCAAACATAATCTAGATACATCAGAACCCTAAGTCTATTTATGTTCCTCTTAAAGTTAATTTTGCTCTACCAAAGTTATAAGCTTAAGAACCAAATTATATTATGTTTTTATAGTTAACTTTTGTCTATTCCAAATTAAATCAAAATTCATCATGCTTATCGGATAAGAGAAAATGATATCGATCATATTCGATGAACCACAAACATGGTTTAAAGCTTAACAAAGAAATATTTTCTTCAAAAGTTATTTGTTTTGCCACATCAAACAGCAAACTTATAATAAGTCCTTTAACTGTTAACCTAATAATTTCCATCATCATTACAAGATAGAAATCCACCTAAATCTTAGAATATTATTATACTTCACTTCTATACTTTGCATGTTAAAAATTTAAATTCATTTACTTTATAAAACAAACCTTTTCCTTGAAAGTTATTCCTTTAAGAAACAATATAAATAATCCTTAAACACTTCTTAAAATCTCTAATTGATTAGTAATCTTGCTCAAGAAATCTTTGAGATACCATGCCCCATTTGAGCGATTTACTACTGTATATACTACTTTTTGAATTTACATATCATTTCACACACTCACCAGCCTTAATAAGAAGCACAAGTGTGAAACTGGTATAAAAGTGGAACACATTTTAAAGATATCATCACAAATTCCAAAACCATAGATCATATATGATTAGTCCGGGCATTCACGTTTATCAAATTGCATTACATTACATATGCATAATTGCATCTTGTCTCTTTAAACATTAGTCCTTACCGGACCAATGACGTTATTTCCAGATTTTGGATCTTCTATTGTCTTGAAGACCGTGAGTGCAGAATCTTGCAATCACAAAAGGCAAGTTCACAACTTGCTCATGTCCTTTGATTATTTTCTATCAAATGCTTGTAACTCAAATGTTGTCATCACCTGCATTTCAAAAAGGATAGAAAATACTATTTTCATAATAATATGATTATGGAATATTTACCAAGTGGTACTAATCTATTGATACAGTTCGAGTGGTAAAGGAACATAATATCTAGGACTTAACAACCAATGTCGCCAGTGATTCTAGCACTGTATATTATGCGTCAACCATGAGATTTGGAATGGGAAGGAGAAGTTAGCTGTATCTTCTTCCTCTCGCATGCATCCGGATGGCCAGGTCGTGGCTGTTATCCTCGTAGCGTGCATTTATTGTTAATTCGTAGAGGATATGCAGCATATGGATTGGAGCCCTCAATGTCCCATGATAGTTCTGGCATCTGACGGTCTGTACTAACCATTGCCGTAATTGAAAAGGTGGGCATGGCGTACACCAAGGGGACATGCAGGGTCATGAAGGGGGCAATGATTGGCTTGGATCTTAGGTTGGGCCTCAAACCATGGAAGTTTGAACGGGGACATACTCCCGGCCGTGCAACAAAGCTTAAGGTCTCTTGTGGGAAAAGTGATGCACCTCTACAGATTGTAAGAATTGTGACATGTTACTCCCTGTTCCGGGAAGGAGCTATGAACGCGGTAGGAAAGGAACCCCACGAAGGTTCTGGTCAACCTATGAAGGCTGTCGGACATAGTTTTCAGAATAAAAGCAATCTTTGAAGAAATGTTTATGAAAACCTTCATTGCCTACGACCTTTGGTTTGTGGCTGTAGAGATAGTGCATCATACACTCCTTTTTAGTGAACTTGCTGAGTATGCTCGTAGTCAACCATACCTTCTCAATCCTTGCTAGATTTTAAGCCATTGAAGATGATGTCAACATCAATATATGCTCAAGACACCATCATCGACAGCTCAAGTTCTTCAATAAAGTCAATGAAGTCAACATATACATCCGCTGAAGTGAAGGTAAAGTCTCGGTTTAGATAAGAGTAGATACTCTAGCCATTAAACCTACTTCTATAGAGCATTGCATTAGTAGAAATTGCAAGCCAAATAGTTAGGTATTAGTCTTATTAGTTAGACAATTTGGAGTTATTATTTCTGGTTCTTCTTTGTAAGAAGTTCTTTCTCTCTCTTTAACCTAGAGTGTTTTTTGGATCTTCTGTAAAGTGTCAGGTTATAATCTATAGTCATGTCGTGGACCCACTGTGTTTCTGTTGTACCACTCTGAGGGATGCAATACTAGAGAATGGTGTTTCATTGGTGTTATGTCAACGACTATAGTGTATTACATCATGCAGTGGTATGCTGGGTCACCGCAGATCCCATCCCAAGATGCGTCAAATGCCGGGATTACCGACGACCTGAGATGGAGCTTTCTTAGATTTATGCTACTTTAGTAGTTGCTTGTACTTAACCTCCATTGCTTTTTGCACCTTGATCGAGTCGTGTGCCTTGGCGATATCCTTTTCTAGATATACGCCTTGCTCCGTGATGTATTTGGACTCCACGCGGATTTCTTGATGCTTCTCATCAAGATGCGTAATGTTCTGAATATGGGCAACAATTAGCGGTTCGACGAGGAGTTCGCCATAGATCACCTGGTCAGATGGAGTGACCAAAGTATTGTCGGTAGCCGGCGTGGATGGCAGAGGCGGTAGGTTTGTGTGGTTGGCAGTACTGGGTCCGGTAGCGAGTTCCTGCGGCTGTTGCGAGGGATAGCCGAAGGGGGCATGGCCTTTGCTAGATCCGAAGGATCGACATCATTTTTACCATTAGCCATCGCATTTCTAGCATCGGCCGCTGCTTGTGGAGCTCTTCCGGCTCCTTGATTTTGTTGGTCTTCTTCCATCACATTCCTGATGGCCACCAGTACCTAGCTGGAAGTCAGTGTTATCCCCGTGCTCGAATTCCTCCTCGATCTCCTTCATGGCAGCTTCGAGTTCCTCCGAGTTGACCGACGACCTACCGCCATCCATGTTGATGTCGGTGTAGAGTGTGTCCAACACAGAGTTGGAACTAGCATTGGCATTGTCGATGGTAGAGGCTAGGCCGGAGGCACCGTGGACAATGAACTTGGATTTTTTGGTCATGGTGGCGATTTCGGCCTTGGCTTCCTCATCAGCAGCCTTGAAACTGTTAACAGTCTCGATCGTCTCGTTGAGAGTAAGTAAGTTGACGGCTTGCCACCTTCTAAGCATATGCCGGAGAAGAGTGCATGGCGTGAGCCCTTCGACGAGTGGTACACTACATCATCGGTGGCGAGGTGATCATGAGGGGATTCCCTTGACCTTTGGACGCAGCAAGCCAGGTCAAAGATGCTGACGATGCTGACAAAGTGTGACCTCTATTTCTCTAACACTTGGGGGAGCCAAGAAAATCTACGTTGGTCTTCCACCACTATATCCTGCATAGGGGCTATTTGGGTGGGCTTTGATTTGTTCCGATCTAAGCCGGTAAACTCGAAAGAGAGATCCGATCTCGATCCTTCCGCGAGCGTGTCCTGCTCGTAGGCGGTCCGTGCAGGTCTTGGTGCATGTCCGACTTCCTGGGATCTTGATTCCAAGGTGGTTTCGCCGATGAAGAGGTGGATGTCCCTGATTGGAATAATGGAGCAGCGGGTGGGGTTCGACTTCGCCAAGATCTAGAACTCGTCTTGAGGGACGATCAGAACATTGTCGGAGAAGAGAACACGCCCAATGGAAACCGTGTCGCTGATTCCCGTGAAGAGAATGGACCTTGCCCGGTATAGAGCTCGAAGCGCCTCTTGCCCCATGGTGGGCACCAACTGTCGTGGTATTGCCGATGAGTACGCCATGGAGGGGTACTCACATAGCATGCTTATAGAGGTGGGGAAGGCGGTGAGTTGGAGGGTACGTGGTAACATAGCTTACCCAGGTTTAGGTCCCTCGATGGTGGCAGAACCCTACTCCTGCTATAAATCACTATAATGGCAATATGCCGAGTACAAAGACAGGTTTGCTATGCGAAGTGATATATATCGTGCCCTAAAGGATCCCATAGGTCCGTCTTATAAAGGCGCCAGAACCTAGGGCTACAGGGAAAGATCCTTTTTAGACAGGTTACAGAGTCCTACATTAATACTAACTAGTCTTCATGTCTTGTACTCCAAGGCTCCGGGTTTGTCAGTGACTGCACCGTAGACTTCCTTACTCCAGCATGGCCCTCCCTTCCGGATCCATATAATTGGGCCACCTAGTAGGCCATATGCATTTCTACCAACTGTGGGCCACCTGGGTTAGCCTGATTAGAGACATGTAATGGTGATACCCATTTAGCATATCCCCAACATGAGGTCCCACGAAGGATTACCCAATGCCACTAAGGCTCACCTTCTTCTCCGAGCCTATTCCATGAAGAAATAACGCACTTACTCGTGGCATACTTTAAGGTAGCCTCCAAAGCCTCACAATTTTTCTAGGGGAAAATCACAAGCCAAATGCCTTCACGCGACCCTAGCCGCCTAGGGTTTCCCACGAACCCAAGAGCAACAAGCAATATCAATAAACTCAAGGGCCAATGAACTTTGGCTTGGTACAAACGTAGATCGGGACCTCCTCTAGCTTTCTACCGAAGGGATTTGACTTTGGTTGGGTAGAATGGGAGATCCTCAAGCTTTTGGTGTTTAAACAATGGAGAGAGAGAGATCTCAATTATAGAATGGAATACATAACCTCTCAATGGAGAATAAATAGGATATATATATAGTCCAAGGGGAAAACTAGCTGTTTAAGGTATCTTGTGATAGAACCGGTCATAAGTCCGTCGGCACCGGAGCGCAGGATGGATGGATCAGTGGCACGGCTAGCCCACTGGATCCCAGGCTGGAATAACTGGTGCCAGGTCCTGCATGTTAGTGTAGGAGTCTATAACCTATCCGGCAATGTCCTTTCCCTATAACCCTAGGTTCCAGCGCCTTTATAAGCCGGACATGTGGGAGCCTTTAGGGCAACAATCATAGTGCTTAGGGCAACACTTCGCACAGTGAACGATCCCTGTATCTCGGCGTATTGCCATAATAGTGATTTATAGGAGTAGAGTTTCACCACCGTTGTGGGACTTGAACCTGGGTAAGATGTGTTACCTCGTACCCTTCAACTCACTGCCTTCCCCCACCTCTCTAAACATTCTCTATGAGGACACCTCCATGGCGTACTCGTCGGCAATACCACGATAGTTGGCGCCCACCGTGGGGCAAGAGGCGCTTCGAGCTCTACACCAGGCAAGGTCAAATCTTTTTGCAGGAATCGGCGACACCATATGCATTGGGCGTATTCTCTTCTCCGGAAACATTCTGATCGTCCCTCTGGATGATTTTTTTATCCCGGCGAAGACAAACCCCACCACCATCTCCATTGTTCCAGTCGGGGACATCCACATCTTCATCTGCCAAACCGACTCGGGTCCTAGCTCCTAGGAAGTCGGAAACTCGTCAAGCCCCGCACTGACCGCCTAAGGACACTTTGACGGAAGGATCGGGCCCAGATCTCACTTTAGAGTTTGCTGGCTCATATCATAATAATTCAAGGCCCACCCAAACCACCCCTATGTAGGATATAACGTTGGAAGGACCTCGCAAATCCGCTTGGCTTCCCCAAGTGTTCGAGAAGCGGAGGTCACACTTTTTCAGGGTCGTCACCATCTTTGATATGGCTAGATACGTTCAGAGGGACAGAGAATCCCCCCATGAATACCTCGCCAGATGGATGAGGGTAAGGGAAACCATAGATGGTGACCACACTGACGAACTTGTCTACCATTTTCTGGAGGGGCTTACGTCCGGAACACTCCTCCAGCATACACTCAGGAGATGACAGGCTACCGGCTTGCTTACCCTCAATGAGATGATCACAACTATTAACATTTTCACTGATGCCAATGAGGAAGCTAAGGACAATATCGCCATCACAAAAACAAAAACAACAAAAACAACAACAACAACAGCCCTGCACCATCCCCCTCCAACTCCACTATCAAAAACACCGAAGCCAACTCCGACTCAGTGCTAGACGCACTTTACACCGACATCAACATGGATGGCGGTGGATCTGATGCCAACTCGCAGGACTACGATGCTGCAATGGGGGGGATCGAAAGGGAGGAGCGTGCTGAGACGGTTGTCAATTCCCTCCAGGTACTGGTGGCCGTCGTGACGTGATAGAAGAAGACCATCAGAACCAGGTGGCCGGCAAAGCTCCGCCAAGATTGGCGCAAGCAAGAGCTGCGGCAACAAACGCTAAGAAAGTCGTCGATCCTTCGGGTCCGGCTAAGGCTATGCCCCCTCCGTCTATTCCCCTGCAGCAGCTACAGGAACATACCACCGGACCTAGTGTTGCAAACCAAACAAACCTACCGCCACCGCCGTCCACGTCAGCAGCCGGCAACCCCTTGTTTACTCCCGCCGACAAGCTGATGGATGGTCCACTCCTCGTCGAGCCCATAACCGTCACCCATATTCAAAACGTTACTGAGATTGATGATCAGCTCGCGGAGATCCTCGTGGAGGCCAAGTGCATCATAGAACAGGGCGCCCAGCTGGACAGTGATTTGGTCAAGGCACATCAATCGATCAAGGAGGCAAGAGTAATGGAGGCTGAGTACAAGCAGTTGTTGTTGAAGCACAAGGTAAAGAAAGCCCCAGCTCAAGTCGTCGGTGATCCAGGCGTTTGACGCAAATTGGGTTGGGCTCCGTCAACACTAGCAAAAGCTACCCCCTAAATCGATTCAGCTAGGAAGTAAGTCATGCCATTTCCCGCCCTCAATATGGTCATCACCAAGAACTTACTCAAACAGGACAGGTCGCCTACGGCAGTTGATCAGGTCTATGTCCTCGTTGCCAAGGCTAGCTCGCGGCAGGAAAGGCCACCTTGCAAAGGCTTGAGTCCATTCCGGAGCTTTGCCAGTCAAGCATGAACAACCACCGAAAACCAAGATCTCATCGCGATGAAGGATCCCACATGGGCTCCACGGAACATAGACGGAGGGATGCGTGCAATAGAACTGATGCTATCCAAATATCCTCCGACAACAGAGATAAGGTTCAGCCTCGTCGCTCGCCGTCAGCCCCGCGGTCCCGGCATCATGAGGAACCACATCCGCACCACTGTACAAGCACGCCACCTCCTAGATGTCCCTTGGTTGGTATTGTTATACGCGACCAGGGAGAGAAGCCCCAGCATGACGGAGAACACAGCGGCAACAAAGGACATAGGAGCAGATCTCACAAGGAAGCCCCACGTTCTTCAAGCAACCATGATAGGCGTGAGGATTCGCTTGGAGGGAGTAGCAATAAGGCAAACCCACCGCCACCGTTGCCACCCAACAGCCACCATGGAGAAGGACCTCGCATGTTCCAAGGCTCGCACCACAACTGTCCTCCTCGTGGCCTAAAGGGAGACAAGAAAGCACCGGAGCTATACAATGCACGATCGTGCCTTGATAAGATCCAAGAAGCCTAGGAGGATGCATACTTGGGGACATGTTGTTTTACACTGGTTATCCGGGCCACAACTTACCCTAAGGGCCTCCGGATTGACAAGACTATCAAACCCTATGATGGCACTGCCAGGCCAGTCATGTGGTTGTAGGACTACCGCGAAGCGATCGAGATCCCGAGGGGAAACCCCAAGGTCGTTGTCAAGTACCTCCCACTCATGCATGCTCACCGGCACTGCCCGACAATGGATCGATGACTTTCCAAAGAAATCAACCTGCAATTGGTTGGACATGCATGAAGCATTCACCAAGAACATCGAGGGAACATACAAACGTCCCTATACCGTCGGTGACCTACATCGGTGTGTGCAAGAAAAGGACAAATCTTCTCGTGCCTACTTATCCCATTGGCCTGACATGAAAAACTCATGTGAGGGACTACACAATGAAATTGATATGGCAGCCTTCATCAACGGCCTGGAGAAGGGAACATTGCTCCAACATACACTGAAGCGCCATCAAGACAATGGCAAGCTCGACCTCAACTCGATGAATGCCATAGCCAACGAATTCGCTGCTACCGACGATGACGCTCGCGGGTCATTGCATGTGTTGGCCAGCCCCACCCAGGCCAAGAAGAATAACAATAACAAGCGGAAGAACCAGCCAGAAGAAAAGCAGAAAACCAACATGGTCGCCGTGATGTTTGCTGACAGAGGCGAAGGAAGACAACGTGATCGTGTTTGGGAGGGCTAGTCATGGGCAGCAGCAGAGTGACTATACACCCACGACACCTCGTGTTCCCCAGACGTACAAGGAGTACGGAGATATACCGTGTTTCTTCCATCTCGACGCAAATGGCAAAGACACCCACACCAAGCGCTAATGCAAGTTTGTCAATGACCTTAAGGAAGACCTTGAGTCCGTCTACAAGCGAAGTCGAAAGAACAGACCCTGTGGAAAGGGCAAGGGGAAGAAGAAGGAGGAAGAGTCCAAGGATTGAGATGACATGGACGAAGACGCAAACCTTAAAGCCGCCGACAAAGGTGATGGCAAGGGCAAGAATCCCTTTGAAAATAAGGCCTCGGTCCACCACACTTTCCTTGGCACTCCCACCGTTTAGGACTAGAAAAACTCTCTAGGATACTGATGGCTACCCTCCCCCAGTTCCCTAGTACGTCAGGTGGTCGGAGATTCCAATCACTTGGGATAGAGAAGATCACTCAGAGCTCATCCCAACAGAGAACCAGTATGCCATGTTAAGCAACCCCTTGATTAACGGCAGCGAGTTCACCAACTACCTCGTGGACAGTGGAACATCATCAACATCATGTACTTGGATACACTGCACGAGATGAACTTGACGGAGACCCAACTAAGGAAGATAAACACCCCGTTCCATGACGTTGTTCCTAGACGTCAAGCTAATTCCCTTGGCCGCATCACCCTTCCGGTCACCTTTGGTGGAGAATATCATTTTGCGGCCCGAATGTTGGGGTGGCCAGGCAACGTGGTACCCAAGTTGCTTACAATCAGCTGCGTTGCCCAAAGTTGGCGTGCCAAATACTCAGAGGGTCTTTTTCGGCACGAATTCAACTTTATGTTTCATTACTAAATATCAGGCTAACGACCGTCAAGTTGGGCCCCCTGTCAGTTGTCGCTATTATGTCGCTCCTGTCGCTTAGGCGGGGTGGCTGTCACGTAGGCTTGCAGCATTGGCACAGTGGATAGGACAACACCACCTGCCCAGTGTATTGACGTGACAAAACAGGGCACATGTATCGGCGTTATAATTATTTTTTGTTTACTCAGAAGCTGGAACAGCCACCGCCACGCGTCTCTCCTTGGACTTCCGTCCCCGTCGTTAACCACTATCTTAAAAGCGCATTGACGGTTCCACCATTCCCCTGCCTCACAGAAACCACTCTTCTTCTTCCTGTCATTTTTCTTCTTCTTGTCTTCGCCTTGCTTCCATGGAAGGTCGTCGCACTCTAGAGACAAGCTTCACTACCCATGACAATAAGAAGATAGACGTTGTCTACACCAACGAGGAGGAGACAGTGGTGCGTGTCCTGAGGATGTACGAGGGTTGGCTTGAGATAGACAAGGAAAAGTTTGTGGGATTGGACCTCGAGTACA
The DNA here is from genome assembly GCA_023614405.1 of Avena insularis. Taxonomy (NCBI): domain Eukaryota; kingdom Viridiplantae; phylum Streptophyta; class Magnoliopsida; order Poales; family Poaceae; genus Avena; species Avena insularis. The sequence continues at coordinate 513,918,705 of CM042690.1, forward strand.
CCCCAGAGCACCCATATGAAGGGAGTGAAGTCGCCGTCATTCAACTGGCCATCAGGAAACATGTGCTTGTCTACCACCTCTCCCGGTTCGTAGATCTGCTCTTTGTAGCTAACCGCTTTTAGGATTTTCTCCTCTTGTTCTTTATCCATCTGCTCATCTTGCAACTACTGGATTTTATTTAGGACCAAATAAATTATGACAAGACAATGTTGAGAGTCTTGATCTTGCATTTACTAAACTTTTCAAAATTATATTTAGATGATGATCTTGCATTGACAAAATATTTGTAGTTACAAATTTTGGTGATGACAAACTACATACTTTCAGGACTGATAGGAATTGTCCGGTGCTGCGCCAGTTCCTTGTAGAAAAGGAAATTGTTTTCTACACTGTCGACAATACAACTGATTTTTTGAAATTTTATCAAGAGGGAATTATAAGTCCTGCACATAGCTGGATCGATATTCAGTGTCTTGTCAAGATCCTAGGGGGCTCGAGGAAGGATGGAATGACATCACTCGCAACTAGAATCCTCGATGAGTCATACGACAGAATGAAGGAAGATTTCCCTACGGATAGGCATGATTTCTGGGATGAGTGGCCGTTGTTCGATATAAACCTGAAGTATGCAGCCACAGATGTTTACGTGACCTACCAGCTATACAAGAAGATCCATTTTTTTCTATGTTACCTCTTGTTTTGCCCTATTTGCTAGAGGGAAAACGAGCTTAGGGGAGCCCTTTGTAGAAAATGCAGAATAGCTGAGTTTGAAGCTGCATATGCAAAGGAAATGGCTAAATCTGAAGCAACTGACAAAGAGGCTGCAGAAGCAGGTGAAAGAGAGCTTGCAGCTGAAGCAGAACAGCTGAAAGAGAGCTTGCAGCTAAGATTAGGAAGATCAAGGAGATGTGTGATAACTAGTTCTATTTAGCTTGAGCTCCGTTCCTTTTTAAGTTGTAATAGTAGTACTTGTTGACCTAGCGGTCTAAACTAGTGGTCCCGGAGTCCTGGGAGGAAAAAATTGCTCTCCCGTTAGTCTGTCTTAACCCTGCATCACTTCCTTTTGTCTGATCATGGTGGTATTCTGACATTGTTGGTTTGTTTAAATGTAATCTACGTGGATTGTGCCGCATGCAAATGGCACAACCACAATTTACAAAGTGGAAGCACGTACACCCAGTTAATAGAGATCCGGGAGCTTCGCTAGACGTAGGGGATGCAGGAGCAGGGATGCGGTGAGATAGATGGGCTCAAGCGTCTGGGCATTATCGGTTGCCATTGCTATTTATGTTGCCATATCGTTGTGCATCATCTGAAATAAGTTGTTGCTTCGTGGAGTGTGGCAGCTTAAATAATTTATTTCTGTGCCACTTACATTCCGTTGTATTTGGAGACCTCCTGCCCCTCAGCAATCGTGGAACCGGTGCTCCATGTTTTTAGATAGCAGCGGCACAATCACAATTTCAGATTCAACTATTGACTCGGGTATTTCCAAACCCTAGGTCGCGGTACATTTTACTCAGAGAACATGGGTAGATTGTTTCACCCAGCAAAGTTCCACACACAGAGCTCCAGAATTTAACAGAAATACATATATAGGTTCAAGTTCAACACATTACTATGCATCTTTATTGCCAGCAGCCTTCTTCCGCAGCCTGGGTGCCAAGCCTTCACATCCATTGGCTTCTTCATTTCCTGCCTTCTTCCTCTTCCTTGGTGCCAATTTTCTTAGCTTCACGTACTCTGCATCACCTGGACAATGGGCACCAGAATCGTGTCCAGCATCAACTTTCCACTCGTTTTTAATTTCTTCGGGCAGCAAAATCACTGACCCGGCAGTCATGTTTCTAACCTTGCGATGTTTCCTGTAAAAGAAACAGGACTGTTGCATAACTTCCCAATATCTACAGAGTAAATGAAACAAAAATTACAATTAAGCACAAACATGCGAACCCCAAGAGACTTTTGCTTACCAGGAGCTAATTGGGTTCGAGCGACCACCCTGTCCAAGAATAGAAGGGTGACTCCTAGTTGCAGCAGCTTCCGCATCCAGTACATCACAATTCAGCTCAAACATGCAATCCGAAGCATACCTTTTCATCAACCCAATTAGCTGACTGTCACACATTAGAGGAACCATGATGCCACGTTCATCCATGAAGCTGAACTTTGCACCCTGCTTCGGCCATAATTCATCATGATTAGGCAGAGCAGCAACCATACCAGATATAGTGTAGATCTGCGCATGCGCTTCTTCCATCGTGATAAAATGGTGTCCATACCACTTCCCCTTGGAGTCATACCTGAAGAGGACTATCGTAACCAGGTAAGGGTGGTCCGTGGAGATCCCACTTGACAGAAAACTGTAGACAAAATATGTTTGTCAGCGTTGGGCTAACAAACAATTTTAGTTTCAGTAGCTAGCTAATAGTTATAATTAGTGCGAATAGCAAAGAGAAGGTTAGCTCACCCGCTTGTAGTCAGAACTTCTTCTTCCTTGGTAGTAGGATCTACCATCCTCCGAGCTGCTCAGCTCGTCAGTGGCGGAGGCGGGCTAGAGCCTCGCAACGGTGGCTATGGCATGCGCCATTGGAGCTCGGGATCAGCGACTGGGCGCAGCAACTGGGTGCATCAACTTGGCACCGGAAGTCAAATGTCCGAAGGGATCGTCCTGCTTGGAGGGTGGATTCCGACGCCGCCAATGCTAGGGGAAAGGTGGGAATGGATTTGTGAAATTGGTCAACGCATCCAATCCACTTAGTTACTCGATTTGCCTAAGAGGTTGCCGCGTTGGCGCTCGCTTCACAGACAGATGACCGACATGAGGGTCCCGACCGTCTACTTCACGGGGCAGTTTAACGAAATGTTTGAATTTGGCAGGGGTGAGATGAGTTGGCCTCGAAATGGCCCCTCCCAGTAGTTGGCGGCCCAACATTTCGAAACGCGACAATTTCAGGCAACTTAGGTACCGCGGTGCGCTGGCCTGCCAACTTTGGTACCGCAGACGAATAGGCCCCCTTTGGTGATGTTAATAATTACCAGCAAGAGCGCATGACCTTTGAAGTGGTGCCCTTTAAGAACGTGTACCGTGTCATATTTGGTCGTGACATCTTCTACTCCTTCCTCGTTAGGCCATGTTTCTTCTACAACAATCTTCAGATACCCGGACCAAAAGGCATCATCACTGTTGCCGGAAGCTTCACCAAGGCAAGGGAGTGCGAGCTGAGTGAAGTCGCCTTTGCCAAAGCGGTCCTCTACGGTGAAGAGTTCTAGGAGATCTAGCGCCAGGTTGATGCCTCAGAGATGCCGGCTTCGAAGAAGCAGATTTCTGACTCCAAACCCGCATTCATGGCCACCATCAATATCAAGAAGGTGGAACTTGTTGAAGGAGATTCCTCCAAGACCACCTCCATTGGCATGGACCTAGATCCGAAATAGGAAAGCACCCTCGTCAAGTTCCTTTGTGAGAATAGGGACATCTTCGGCTGGCAACCTACTAACATGACGGGTGTACCTAGGGAACTTGCTGAGCATAGCTTAAACATCGATCCTAAATAAAAACCGGTGATACAACCTCTACGATGCTTCGGTGTTGAAAAACTACGGGCTATAGGAAAGGAGCTAGCTAGGTTACTTAAGGCTAGTTTTATCCGAGAAGTTATTCACACCCAGTGGGTGGCCAATCCTGTACTTGTCCCCAAAAAGGGAACCAAAGAATTAAGAATGTGCGTTGATTACACCGGCTTGAACAAAGCGTGTCTGAAGGATCCGTTTTCTTTGACTTGCGTTGACCAAGTCATTAACTCAACGGCTGGCTCGGAACTTCTATGTTTTCTCGATGCATACTCAGGATACCACCAAATCAAGATGCGAAAGTCGGACCAATTGGCCACTTTGTTCATCACACCTTACAGCACATACTGCTATGTCACAATTCCCTTTGGGTAGAAAAACGCTGGTGCTACTTATGAGCGGATGATGTAATGTTGCCTACATGACCAAATAGGTCGCAACGTACACGCTTATGTGGACGACATTGTGGTTATGTCAAATAAATCAAGCGACCTCATCGCTGAATTGCAGGAAACCTTTGACAATCTTCAGAAGCACAACATGATGCTTAACCCTAAGAAGTGTGTCTTCAGGGTGCCATCCGACAGATTTTTGGGCTTCGTCATTTGGAACCACGGAATTGAAGTTAACCTAGATAAGATCAAGGCCATCCTTGACATCAAATTGTCAGGGTCGTGGCAACCGGGGTGCCACATCCCGAAGGTTAGTGGTCCCCCAGTGCCTCAAGACGACGTGCCCTCGAGAGACTTTGGCACCTCCGGAGACGGGAACGGCCAGGTCAGTCCTCGCGAGGGTCCGATTCACAAGAGGACACCCTCCCAAGGGGGACTCTCTCCCAAGAGACACCACCGCAGAGCCCAATTGCAGGAGTGCTGAATCCCATTCCAGGGCTTATCGGTAACTTCACAAGGTGGACAACCGGTAGGAAAAGGGTGGCTACTTTACCAACTGGCAGAGGTGCACCCGGGTCCAAGACCTAGACCACCAAAAAGCAGCCATGTAGACTAGGACTATGGGGCGACACTGTGGTGACCTTTCCCACTGATAGACCGGGGGAATAGGCCCGATGCCGCCATATATAAGGATCCCTTTTCCTACCTTGGAAGGGTTCGATCCTTGAGATCTAAAACCCTAGACTTTCATCCTCCATTCTACTCTTGCAAAGCACACATGCAATACAACAAAGAAGGAGTAGGGGCTTTACCTCCTGACGAGGGTCCCGACCCTAGGTAATAAACCCCGGTGTCATCTCTCTGTCGTGTTCTTGCTCTGTTGTCGTCGCCGTCGCTAAGTTCCTTCGGAATCACATGTTCATCCCCCTCATGAACCAAGGGATCATTGGACCCTAGTTCCTTCGCGGGACAAATCTCCGTCATTTGGCGTGCTAGGTAGGGGGCTGAGGCAAGTTTCCAAGACCTTTGACGACCTCGAAGACATGTCGGCCGGCAAAGAGACACGCGCCAAGCGAGTCCTCCGTCGCGTGGCAAGCAAGGCCCAAACGGAGCCGGCTCCGTAGCGTGCTGCCTTCAAGCAGGTCCCATGGACGGAGGACGAAGGGGGCTCCTCCTACCACCCATCGCGGGAGGCTGCTCCCTCCTCACATGGTGTCACCTCGCTCTCCCGCACCGTGTCGTCTCGCGGCCATCCCAAGCATCTCACCCTGGAGGCCGCCAAGCGCATGGTGTGCGAGCTTCTAGACCACCCACTGGCTGAGCAGAGCCAGGAGTGGCACAACCGGATCACCGAGCTCCTATACACCACCACCCTCTCTCCCGAGGGCGAGGAGCCGGGGTCTGGGGGCTTGCTCCTGCCTCATCGTTGTGGGGATGATACCAAGCTCGACAATGCCACTCCACCACATGTGAACAGTTGCTAGATCGTCTTGCCTCCTACGGCTTTGGCGCCTCTATGTGAGCGTGAGGACCGTACCGCCGAGGAAATCGCCGCCATAGGTCAGCAGAACCACGCGGCCCTTGCCAACAGCAAGGCGGTCCAGGCCAACGGCTGCCTCACCTTTACCAAGAGCCTCCGCCGCGTGGTCTAGCCCCACAAGTTCCGCCCAGAGACGCCAACATGCTATGATGGTACGCCCAAACCATGTGTGTTCCTCCAGCTCTATACCAAGGGCATCGAGGCAGCAGGGGAGACGACCATGTCATGGCAAACTAGTTCCCCCTATGCCTGAAGGAGACAGCCAATACCGGGCTGATGAACCTCTATGAGGAATTAGTTGACTCATGGGCGGAGCTCAGATCCCTCTTCATTGCCAACTTCAAGGGGACCTACGAGTGCCACTCACCTACTATGACCTCCGCCAAATACGCTAGCTGCCTGGAGAAACCCTCTTCAAGTTCCTGAAGAGGTTCAGCCGAGTCAGCAACAAGATCCCCAAAATCTCGGACTCCAACGTCATCACCGCTTCTCTGAGGGAGTGAAGAATGTCAAGATGAGGGAGAAGATCGGGATCTGGGGCGAGAGCCTCAGCACCACTGCCGAGCTCTTCGTCATGGCCGAGAAGTGTGCCAAGGAGGAGGCGAGGCGGATGTTTGGCCTTCGCGAGGCAGACACCACCCCAAAGGCCTCAGGCTCGTCCAAGGGCAAGAACAAGGACCCCAAGCACAAGACCGCCACTGTCCTGGCAGCAGAGCCAGATCAGAAAAGTCCTCGCGAGGGGAATGGCGAGAGAGAGCGGGATGACAACTCGTACTACCACTTCCATAAGAAGCTAGGGCACCCCACCGACGATTGCTATGAGCTCAAGAAACACCGCGACCTCTACAGCAGCCAGAGAAAGGGGAGGCCAGGCGGCGAGCGAGGCGGCCAGAACGGAGGCAACCGCAGAGGTGACCGCTGGAACAACAACTCCAGAGGCTGTGATACCCCTCAGGCGGGTCACCTGGCCAACGCTGTGCAACAACACCCTCACCCCCAGTAGAAGGGACATGTCGAGGATCCCGGGGGCTACCAAGTGCTGTCGGGCACCATAGCCTTCATACTTGGTGTCTCCCAGGCCCCGACGTCCAACCGGCACTTCAATCTACTCGCTCGCGAGGTCGAAGCTGCTAGACCGGGAGTCCCCTCGCTGAAGCTGAAGTGGTCCCAATGCACCATCACTTTCGACACCAGCAACCACCCCATCTCCACTAGGCCTATGGTTACTCTTCCCATAATATGCACCCCCACCCTCAGCAACATCGAGGTTGCGAAGACCCTCATCGATGGAGGCGCAGGCCTAAACATGATATCCACCGGGATTTTTGTGCAGCTGCAGGTGCCGTACGATAGGCTGATGCCGACCATAACATTCTCCGGAGTGACCAGCGGATCCACCAAAGCCATCCGGCTGGTGCGCCTCTCCATCACGTTCGGGATGCGTGACAACTACCACACCGAGCTCATCGACTTTGATGTGGCACACATCAACCTCTCGTACAAAATCATCCTCAGCTATTGTCGGAGACTTATGCCGTGAAGGAACTAGGGTCCAACGATCCCTTTGTTTGCGGGGGGAGGGGGGCTGAACACACGAGTCTGAAGGATTCCGATGATGGCTACAACGGCAGAACAGATGCACGACAGAGAGTTGACACCGAGGTTTTTTACCCAAGTTCGGGGCCCTCGTGAGGAGGTAAAGCCCCTACTCCTGCTTGGTTGTATTGCTCGCTTGCCTCGCGAGGTTACAATGGTGGATGAAAGTCTAGGGTTTTAGATCTCTTGGATCGCCCATTACAAGGTAGGAATAGGGTCCCTTATATAGGGTGGAGTTGGCCCTCTCCCCATGGTCCATAGACGGGGAGGGTCACCATAGTGCCATCCCATGTGATCCCGGTCTAGGAGACTACTTTCTGGTGGACTAGGTCCTTTGCACCGGACACCGCTCCGCCCGTTGGTAAAGTGTCCTCCTTGTCCTCATCCGTTGGGGAGTGCGTCTCTCCTTTCACCAAAATGGCCAAAGGAAACTCTGCCCAATCTAAAGCCGTCCGTCAGCCGGTCAGGGCTTTGTCGGCTCCACTTTTGACCAGGTCCTGGCCGTGGGGGCAGAGCATCCAATGCATCGGTCGCTCTTGACATTTCCCTCGGGAGGAAGCCGCGTAAACCTCGTGGTCTCCTTATCCATAGGTCTCGAGAAGAGGTGTCCTAGCCCACCTCGCGAAGGGGGGAAACCCTCCATCGTGAAGCCCTCTTGGGGCCATTGAGGCAGCCAGAGATAGACGGATCAGGGTAACCCCTGTACCAGCTATCCGACAGTAGGCCCCGCCTGTTCGGGCCTAGTGCCGCGTCCAGGCCATAACGGGCCCGGATGGCCACCATAGTATTTGGCGCCCTTTAGGCATGGGCCGTCCTAGGCCCTTTATGCGCCTTCTCGAGAGACTCGCCTCCGGGCTGACGCCTCCCCTACCCATAAAAAGGAGGGCTCCTAGGTTGTATGGATATCTGTTCTTCTCTGCCGGTTCTCCTCAACTTGCTCTCTTTCCAACAAACTACTCATGCACACCACGCGAGATGTCTCGCCGTGAATATCTTCCCACGATGAAGGGGAAGCACCCACTGCCCAGCCCCCCTCACAAAGAAGAGGAGGAGGGTAGGAGGAGTCGGGAGAGGTGCTGCTGCCTTCCACTATAAAGACAGATTCCAGCCATGACCGGTGCCGCCCGGAGCTAGCCACTGACCGGAAAGAGTGGGGAAGGTCCCGGGTGTGGCCTGGGTCAGCGGATTCGGTGGCTCTCCCAGGCCCGGTGCACCCCTTCTTCTACCACACCGTCATTGCGGGGTTGGTCCCGCCATTGTCCCTCTTCTTCATGGCAATTCTGGAGCACTATCAGATCTGCACCCTGAACTTACATCCCAACTCGGTCACAACCTTGGCTATCTTCGCCTTCTGGTGTGAGATGTTCGTGGGGGTGAAGCCTTCCGTGGCATTGTTGTGCCACATGTACACTCTCCGCCTCACTTCCCCCAAGCGCGCCGCAGGCTACGCCTCCTTCGTGAAGGAGGGACGGTTTGGCCTTCTGATGGGCTAGACGAAGCGTATGGATGACTTGGTATAGTCATAACATGGTGTGAGCATGCGCCAAGTCAACCCAAATAAAGCATCAAAGGAGAATACCACAATACTATGCTTTAATATGCTTAAAACAACACATGATTTTTTCAAGGCACATTAAGCAATCTCAATTGTTTATAACATGTCATGCTACAGCAAAAATAACTAAGCATAAAGCCAAAACAATATCAAGCATGACATGACAAAGTATAGGCCACAGTCAAAAACAAGCTCCTTTTTACCACTTAAGCATTAACTTTTCCTACTCTTTTCCAATCCAAACCAATCTATTAGAAAACTAATGCGTGAATGAGGGGGTCCAACCAATTTATTCAAGAAAACTAAGCAAATTAAAACTAAAAACAAAACGAAGATGCTCCAAGAACACCACAACTGTGCATGAAACAATAAAAATGAAGTGTTTGGAAGAAACCTAAGATTTTTATTGATGAAGAAGGCCCAAGATTTGACATTTGTACTTCTTGGATATTTCTTGGGGTGACACGGGTGGCATCCCCAATCTTGAGCTTTAGTCCATTCTTGATCTCATTACATCATTCTTTCCCTACACCTGAAAATTTCCTCCATACCCCACACAATCTTCATTAGCAACATTAGTGTACTCAAGATAATAAGTATTTCGGTTCAGTCCCAACAGAAGTAAAACTTCCATTAAAACACAAACTACTGTAGAAATTCCCTCAAAAATCTCAATTTCCCCAAAAAGAACATAAAAAGGAATCAATAAGAAGCAAATGCAAATAGTGGCAGAAATCTGTCAAAACAGACCAGCGGGTAAAAACCAATTTTGTCGAAGACCTTCTGTTGCTCAAATCGAAAAGTGTTGACCTAACGAAAGTTGGATAGCAACCTGGGGCACAAGCACAAAAAATTACAGCTCAAACCGACGTACGGATATTTTTCACGAATTTTTACAGCAAAGCACAAAAATCTGTTTCGGGACAGCAACTTTCCCAAGCATTACTTCTCTCTCATTAGAGGTTACTCTTGGCACAAAAACCACACAAAAATGATAAGGAGAGGTTATTACTGAAGCAATAACTTCCAAGACTCAACTAAAACTTTTGGGTTATCTCCCAATAAGTACTTTTCTTTAATACCTTTAAGTTAGGCAAAAGAAGCAAGAATAGAATCAAGTATTCTCCAATGAAGAAGCATTAAGATTGATACCAGAAATATCTTCAACAAGGCAAGGTATCTCATCCAGATAGGTTCTAGAGGATCCTCTCTCAATGCTCTTGGGTTCACTATTTTCATCAAACAGGTTTTCAGGAACAATCCAATCAAAATTCTTTTCTAAGGCTTCATGCATTCCTACAAGTTTAAAAGGTATTGGTACCTTAATTCCCTCCCCATTAGGTTCGGTTTTGTCCATCTTTTCTCATGTACCAATAACATCTACACATGAGACTAGCATATTAAAACGATCAAAGACTTGTCTAGCTTCCTTAGCAACATCATAGAATTCTTTAAGCAACGTTTCCAGAATAAAATCTCTCTTTTCAGGGTCCTCAATTTCTTTAAGTTTAAGAAACATTACTTGCATTATGGGGTTAAGGTTAAAAAACCTAGCTTCCAACATGTGAACTAGAGAAGCTGCAACAATTTCATATTTTGGAGCAAGTTCTGCAAGGGATCTATCCTCAATATCCTCATGCTTACTAACATGATTAAATAATTCTTCAATATTATCTTTTCCAATTATAGAGCCACTACCTATCTCAAGGTCTTTTAGGGTGAACTTTGGGATCAACATGGTGAGCTAAGAACGAGGAAACAAATTTGTTTTATGTTTTTGGTAAAGGAAACAAACTAGTACAACTAATTTTTTTGTGTTTTTGATAAGGAAACAAGCAAACAAAGCAGAAATAAACTAAGCAAAACAAATAAAACAAAGTAAAGAGATTGGTTATGAGGGACTCCCCTTGTGAAGATGTCCTTGACTCCCCGGCAACGGTGCCAGAAAAAGTCTTGCTTACTCAATATGTTGAGCTCGTTGGGAACCCCAAGAGGAAGGTATGATGAGTATAGCAACAAGTTTCCCTCAGTTATGAAACCAAGGTTATCGAACCAGTAGGAGCAAGGAAACACCTCACCAAGGTGTTGTTTCCAACTTGTAATCCTGCACAACACAATCACAGAACTTTGCCCCCAACTGAGTGAGGCTGTCAATCTCACCGGTTTTGCTGAAAACAAAGGATTAAACGTATTGTGTGGAAGACAATAATTGCTTGCAGAAAGTAAACAAAAAATAGTAAATAGTAGATTGATGATAAAATAAAAGATCAGGGTCCATAGTTCACTAATGGTGATTCTCCTTAAGATAGATGACATGTTGGGTGAGCAAATTACAGCGGGGCAATTGACAAACATCGAGAAAGCATACATGCATATACTAATCATCTCGACTCCTATGAGATTTGATTGGGCATTACAAATTTATACATAGGCCGTAATCCAACTGCATCTATCACTAATAATCCACCTTTAGGTTATCATCCGAACCCCCTCCAGTATTAAGTTGCATGCAACAGATAATTGCATTAAGCAAAGTGTGTAAAGTAAACAATACGACTGTTCTATGAACAAAGGATTGTTGTTTTCTCCCTAGTAGCAATAGCACATCTAGTACCTTAGAGATTTTTGTCACTTCCCTAGATTCCTAGAGGCATGAACCCACTATCAAGCATAAATACTCCCTCTTGGAGTTGCTAGCATCTACTCGGCCAAGATAGCTACTAACAACGGAGAGCATGCAAGATCACAAATAACAAAGACGTGATAGAATCAATAATAAATCTAAAATAGCATCTCAATATCCATCAGATCCCTGTAAACACAACATGTAGGATTACAAATAGATGATCTTGATCATGAACGGAGCTCACAAGATCTAGACATGGTAGCACAAAGGAGAAGAACCAACCATCTAGCTACTACATGGACCCGTAGTCCAGGGATGAACTACTTACGCATCACACCGGAGGCAGTCATGGTGATGAAGAAGGCCTCCAGGGTGATCTCTCCTCTCCGGCAGGGTGCCGGGAAGAGCTTCAGATCCCTCCCGATCTAGGATTTGAGATGACAGCGGCTACAGACTCTTTCATGGAATTTTGATCGGGTACTTAGGGTTTCTGTATCAGAGGCTTCTTATAAGCGAAAGGGGAGACCGAGGGGGTGCCAGAGGCGGCTGCACCCCCCCAAGCATGGGCCAGGCCTGTCCGTGCGGCCAGGGGCTGTGGCCCCCTCGAGGCCCTTCTCCGTCTCGTCTTCTGGCTCTGTGTTCCCCTGGTAAAATATTGACTTTGGATTATGTCCCGTCGAATTCCGAGAATATTCATTGTCTGACTTTCCTAGAACCAAAAACAGTAGAAAACAGGCAACTGGCACTATGGCATCTTGTTAATAGGTTAGTCCCAGAAAGTGTATAAAAATACTCCAAAGTGTGGACAAAACATAAGAAAGTAGATATAAAACAAGCATGGAACATCAAAAATTATAGATACATTAGCAACGTATCATATAGTCTCCGCCTTGCTCCCCCCACCGTGCTGGCAGAGAAAGTCAACAGCCAATGGTCGGCGGCACCCTTGGAGGGGGGGCTACCGGTGTGTGGTACCAAAGTTTGTGGGTGAGTGCACCGCGGTACCTAAGTTGCCTAAAATTGCCGCGTTTCGAAATGTTGGGCCGCCAACTACACAGAGGGGCCATTTCGATGCAAACTCATCTCACCCCTACCAAATCCAAATATGCCATGAAACTGCCCCGTGAAGTAGACGGTCGGGACCCTCATGTCAGTAATATTTCCATGACGCGAGCGCCAACGCGGCAACCACATAGGCGAAACGTGAGACTAAAGGAGCATGGTGCATTGACCAAATTCAAAAATCCACTCCCTCCCTCCTTTCGCATGAACCCTAGCACCGGTGGCATCGAAATCCCCTATCCAACCAGAATGATCTCTTTGGGCATTTGACTTCCGGCACCAAGTTGCTGCGCCTACTCGCTGCTACCGAGCTCTAATGCCGAATGCCGTGTCAGCCGTTGCAACGATCTAGCCCGCCTCTACCACCGACAAGCTGAGAAGCGCGAACGATGGCAGATCCATTTGCCGAGGAAGAAGTACTTCTGGCTAATTGCGGGTGAGCTACTCTTCTGTTTGCTATTTGCACTACCTATAACTTCTAGCTGGCTATTGGCATTACAGAGATATATCGAACATAGAATTGTTTACTAGCACGACGCTGACAAACAATTCTTATCTTTTGTCTCCAATTTTCTGTCAACTAGGATCTCCGCTGAACCCAAATACATGGTTCGGGTCACCATCTGTGGCTACCTCATTAAATTAGCACATGGGAAGAGCATGTGGAAACAAGCTTAGAATCTGAAGATGGAAGTAGCACATGTGCAGTTATGCACTATCCCTGGTTTGGTTGCTGTTGTGCATGAACTTGCTGAAATGAGGCCAGAGCAGACTGCACGGTTCAGCATCCTTGATGAACGAGGCTTCAAGGTTCCTATAGCGTGTGACAGTCAGCTAATTGGGTTGATGAAACAGCATGTTGGGCTTCGCGTGGTTATGCTGGTGTGTAACATACTGGATGAGGAAGCCTGCTACTGGGAGTCGCCCAGCTATTATTGGACAAGGAGGTCTAACTCGAACCCCTACTGTTGTTGAGCAAAATGTGGTTCCTCGACCGCGACATGCTTCTGTCAGGAAACCTCCTCGTAGGAGTCCCCGTATTGCCGTTGTGGAAAACTCTGCTCTGGAATCTGCTGGTACTGGTCATCCCCGTCCCCGTGCCTGTGTTGCTACGGCTGCTGCTCACCCAATCCATGCTGCTGTTGAGCAAACTAAGGCTTCCGAAGGCTGTCCTGCTGTTGTTGCCAAGACCGTCGCCTTGTGTGCTGCTCCTCCTCGAAACCGTCCTCAAGTTGTGTGAACCCGTGCTCTGGAATCTGCTGGTATTGGTCGTCCTCGTGTTGTTGTTGATCTAGACATTGTTGACCCAATCCTTGCCGCTGTTGAGCAAACTAAGGCTTTCGGAGGCTGCCCCACTGTTGTTGCAAATACTAATGCCTTGTCTCCTCCTTGAACCCGTGCTCAGGTTCAGAGAGCTGCTGGTCTGGAGCCAGCTCATGGTCTGGACTCTGCTAGCACTCGAAACACTGTTGTTGTGGGAACTGCTCCTGATCGTCGATGTGGCATGGCAGCAGCTGATCCTATTGTGGCTACCGTTAGAAGGGGACCTGCATGTCCACCATGTAATGTAGCTCCCGCTGCTAAGGGCCCTCGACTTGCTCCTGATACTGAAGAACCTGATGATGGCAAAGTAATCGTACGTATCGGTGTCGCAGATTATACTTCAAAATTAGATGATGGCACAGAAAAAGTCTATGACGAGTTTGATGTAATCCTTGGCAGATACGACCCTGAAGTGGTAGAGTTATCTAACCTGATGGCATCGTTACGTGTGTAGGTGTTGTGGGGGTCCTCCTAGGAAACACGTTTGGTGTATTATGGTTACAGGAGCAAAAAGGCTATCGAAGTGAAAGATACCAGTGATTTAGTCGTATCGTTTACAAGGAAACATTATAGAGGTGAAGTGTACTTCCACTTGATAGTGCTCATGGTTGGAGAGGAATTGGAACTCGACAATAGAGATGATGGACTTTCAGAAGGCATGCGTGACCTGATCCATGGCATCACTGGGGCCGGTGCGACTGAGGGTAGCTTCGAACAGAGGAGAGTCTTATAGAGGAGCGTCATAAAGAGGAGCAGGAAGAGCATCCCCGGGAAGGCCACCCCGAAGAAGAATGTCACCAAGGAGACCACGCCAGAGAAGAGGACGCCCAAGAGTCGCACGACAAAAGGCACCACGCCGCAGAGTACACCCCTGAGATCCAGTCAAAATGCCACACCGAACGGTAGCAGCAAAAACGCAAAGAGGGCTAGCACGATGATGAACACTCCCAGGAGTGGTAGCAAAGAGGCGAAGATGGCCAGCACGGAGGCTACCACACCCAGTGGGAGCAGAAAAAATATTAATTTGGAGCGGAACACGCCGCTGTCAGGGAATTATGCTAGCACGAAGGAGAACATGCCCAATAGTAGCAGCAATAGGGCTAATTTGGAGCGGAACACGCCGCTGAGGTCAGGCAATAATGCCAGCATGAAGGAGAAGACACCCAATAGTAGCAGCAATAGGGCTAATTTGGAGCGGAACACGCCGCTGAGGTCAGGCAATAATGCCAGCACGAAGGAGAACACGCCCAATAGTAGCAGCAAAAGGGCTAATTCGAAGAAGAACACGCCGCAGAGGTCAGGCAATAATGCCAGCACCCTGGAGCCAACACCCGTGAGGGGAGGCAGTAAGGAGATCACACCCAAGAGCGGCAGCAAAAAGCCTAGTTCGATGGGGAATGGAACGCGGATGTCAAGCCCTACTGATACCATCAGGAAAGATTACATCAGGAAGGAGGATGTACACAGGAAGAGCAAGAGGGTTCTGTACACTCAAGATGAAATTGATTCTGACTGCTGTTTGTCCACTGAAGTACCTGGGATGCGTGCAAACGTAAGACCACCCCATGTGGTTGCAGCAGAACCAACCGAGTGTCTTGGAGAAAACAGAGTTGCCGGTGAGGTGGATTGGGGCAATGTTCCGGTCCATCCGGGTGGAGACGATGGTGCAGCCCCACCCATGGGAGTCAATATGATGTGTGCAGTACTAGGCATTAGAGACGATGGCGAGGATTCTGAATCAGATGAAGAAGAAGGCACTGTAGAGGATCAAGAATCTGGTGATGATGAAATAGACGAGGAACTTAACGATGAGGCTGGTATTCCAGTCGATGATTTGGGTGTTGAAGTAGAAGAAATGAAACATGACCACGAGTATCCTATAATTTTGGTCGGCACCGAGTTCAGGAGCATGCATGAGTTCAGGATGTTGTTCCGGAATTTTTGTATCAAGGGGGAGTTCGACATTTATCGACTAAAGAACACTGCCGAGAGGTATGCGGTCGTTTGCAAGTTAACGTGGATGAATGGACGGGCCGAGGTACATTATCCATGGAGGATCACAACAAGAGCCTTACCTGCGTCGAATGCAACTAGGGTACTAGGGCAATGAATGCATCAAACCATTAGCTCTCTCTCTCTTTTAACTCTATAACTATAATTGATGTGCGATATCTTTCTGGTAACTTGTCTACTCCTCTTATCTTTTAAATGAATCTGTGTTGCAGGTGAACAAAATGGGCCCTCCACACATGTGTCCGACAGGCAGCAAACTGAAATCCTCAATGGCTGATATGGAGTGGGTGGCTATGCAATCTATGTCCATACTAAAGGATAACCCTAAGGAGACCGTGAAGAATATTTAGACTAGCCTCGGTTCTAAATACAACATTGTCCTTCTGTATTACACGGTTTGGAAAGGTAAAGAGAAAGCTCTGGGGGTCTTGCACGAGGATTGGACCAATAGCTTCAGGATGCTATACAACTTCAACGTGGAGGTACAAGCTAGGTGTTCGGGGAGTGTTGTGGAGATTGACACCGAATCAGAAGGTGGTAAAATATATTTCAAAAGATTTTTCATGGCGCTTAAACCTTGCATCCAGGGATTCAAGGATGGTCAGAGGCCGATTCGAGTGTAGACAACACTGTCCTAACTGGCAAATCGAAAGGCTGCCTGCCATCTGCCATAGCACTTGATGGTCACAACTGGATGTTCCCAGTGGCATTCGGGATGTTTGAAATAGAAACAGAGGAAAACTGGGTCTGGTTTATGAGGCAGCTCAGGAGATTAATAGGCCACATGGATCCATTGGCTATATCCACGGATGCATGCAAAGGGCTGACAAATGCAGTGAAGGAGGTGTTCCCGCGAGCTGAAGGTAGAGAATGCCATGCCCATATGATGCTCAACTTGTACTCACACTAAGCAGGTAACGTATTTCGTTACATGTTTCCTGCTGCTAGAGTTTATAGACCTAGTAGCAGCGAATATTTCATGAGCAAGATTTTTGCGGAAGCCCCTGAACTTCCAGAGTACTTAGCCATCCATCATTCGTAGCTATGGAAGAGGAGTCAATTCAAACCTGACATCAAAGTTGATTACATAAACACCAACCTTGCAGAATGCCTGAATAACTAGGTGAAGGACATAAAAGTGCGTCATGTTCATATCTTGATGGACAGCATGCATGGTATGATCATGAAGCTGTTAAATATAAGGAGAGAGATCGGTAGGAGACTTAGAGGATAGATGCTACCGCCATTTGTACAGCAACTGCACAAGAGAAGCCCAGGACTTGCTCATCTTAAGGTTCTCCCGTCAACCAGCAGAAGCTGTAAGGTGGTCGATATGTCCAAGAGTCGCAAAAGGGATGTTGTGAACATCCAGCTGCGAGAATGCACCTACTTGGAGTGGCAACATACCGGGAAACCTTGCGACCACGCCTTGGCCTTCTTGGTGAAGAAAATAACTCTACCACATTTGGATCAATATTTGTCAGACTACTACTCTATTGGAAATTCTAGAGCTACGGACGCTAGATCCGTCGAGCCATGTACAAACCCATCTCAGTGGCCTCAAGTCCAACTATCTTTCGAGCTTTGCCAGCCAGTTACAAAAAGGGGCAAAGGAAGACCCCAGGTGAATAGGTTTAAGAATTTTCTCGAGAAGAAGGGTTCGGCTTTCTGTGCTACAAAGAAGGGCAAAAAGAGATGCAAGACCTGCCATCTTATAGGCCATAGAGCAGCTAGATGTCCCCTTAATGCTCCCAAACCTAGGTATGAGATGGTACATTCACACAAAAAATTGTTTATAGTCTGTAGATATAAGGTAGTAATCCATGTACTTTTTTTTTATAGGAAGCGCAAGGTAAGAAACAAGATAGCTGACTCAGTGATTTTGCTACAGGAAGAAAACCAAAACGAGTGGAGTGATGATGCCGGACAAGATTCTGGTGCTGATTGGCCTGACTTCCCCTGGCCCGGAGATGCAGGGTACTTGAAGGTAAGAAAATTGGCACCCAGGAAGAGGAACAAGGCAGGAGATGAAGAAGCCAGTGGACATGAAGGAAACAGTTAGAAAGTTAGCACCCAAGCAGAGAAAGAGGGCTAGCAGTGTAGCAGCCTAATGAAGTATTGAACTTGAACATATATATGTAGTTCGGTTAAACTCTAGAGCTATGTGCGTGGAACTTATCGGGCGAAACAATATGTCTCCCGTACTCGGAGTAAAATGTATCGTGAATAGGATTGGATATGGCCGAGAACACTAGTTGAATCCAAAATTGTGATTGTGTCACTACTATCTGAACAATCGCGATAGCTGAGCGGTTAAATCCTCTCCAAAATTGATGGGTGTTAGTGGCACAAACATGAATTATTTATAGGTGCTTAATAAATCCATGCTATTGGCATTACACTTATGATAAGTTTGGGCTGAAAAACAATTTCTTAAGCTGGCTGCTACACTCCAGGAAGCAGCAACTTATTTCAGCTGCTGGACAACGACATGGCAACATAAACTGCAAATGCAACAGATAATGCCCAGATAATGAGGAAATTGTTTCCAATGTCTGGCCTAATCTTAAGCCCGTCTGTCTCACCACCTCCCTACCCCTGCCTCCCCTGCACCTGGCGAAGCTCCCGGATCTCTCGCTCCATCACACGAATCTCCTCTTTCTTGTCCCACACAGTATCACGCAGATCCTAAACAAGCTCTCTGTGAAAACCTGTCAGTGGCTTTTCGATCCACACAAACTTGTCACAACCAGTCAACCTCCCTTCCTGCATAGTAGATCGAAGGAAACAAAAAAAGTATTACATTACCCTTTCCGGATCTGGGTTACCATTGTACCTACAGTAGGAACTTATCGCTCTGATGCTGCAGTTGCTGAATTTTCCTGCAGTATTTTCGTTGGTCCATGAAATCCATCTCGGCATCTTCTCACCGCACAAACACAGCATATCGGGGTAGTAATCGTAGGGCGCCCTCCGGTACCTGATGAGGGCACCCGCCTGACGGCGTTGAGCCGACCCTGATTCCGCCCGAGAGGAACTGCACGAGCTGGGAGCCATGAGCGAGGGGAGCGAGGGCAGAGGAAAGAGGAGCCTTTGGATGTCAGGGTAGTGGTGAAGAGTGATTTATCCCTACTTAATAACTTGGGCAGAATCCTACCGTCCACATTCGGCTGACAGGTGGGGGACCTAGCGTGTGGACTTGTCAACAAAACCTCACACCTTCGTGGTTCAAAAGCCCTCTCGCGCGCATTGGACGGAATTTTTTGGCACCTTGCCCATGTACATATATCACTAGGAGGCCTTGCTCAAGAACCAGACACGCGTGGCCCACAATCTTACTCCCTCCTAGGAACTTGTCATGGCTCGCGCCGGCAGATCCATCTGCTCCACCGCTTTCGGTAGGGCTCGCCGCGACGGATCCACCCCAAGATCCTACCGTCGCAGTATCAAATGGCCATGGTTTCTTAAGAGGAGCGACGATGCTACGTATGCGAGCTCGACCCCTCCTACCTGTAGAAGGACTGATGCGGCGTCGAGCTCGAGCAGTAGCCGCCAGGCGCGACGGCGCTCGGTCCACGCCAACCCCGTCACCTTCGTCATTGTCGATTCCGATGTGGAGGACGACGGGGACGAAGTTGTGCAGAACGTCATTGTTGCCTCCTTGGCGAAGGGTAAGCCACGGGCGGGAGTGGATGTCGCTGGGAAGGGCACGGCGGTGTCACCAATCGAGGTAGACTCCGACGACAGCAGTGTGATGTGGGTTTAGATGTTGTTTAGGATGGTTGCAATTTCGGTTGTGTTTAATGCGAGTACAATTATTGTAATGGGTTTGTCGAGCTATATTGAGAAATATGTGCAATAGCAGCGTGTCAGTGCTTCCACTTTAGAAATTGTGTCTGTGCCATTTGCATGTTGCATTATCAACGTAGATTACTTGTAAACAATCCAACGAAAATCAGATTACAACCATCAGACGGGAGTGGCAGGATGGAAGAGAAGTTGGGGAAAGTGGCTTCAAGGGGAAGGAAGAGGAGGGGGTGTGACACTGGCAGGTGGGCCCTCGGAACACGTGACACTGACATGCGGGAGCGGGAGCACACGGTATTGCTGGTCTGTCCAGAGCACGAGGACTTTGCAACATGACAACAGCAAGCTGATTGGACCAATATAATAACTCGTCGAATTATTAAGGAGTACCGAAAACTATAACTGGGGTATATTTGCACAACACGTATGCTCTAAGCACCTGAGAAGCATCGCTTAAGTCTAACAGTAACGACAGCACAAGTACTACATTTCCCTGTCGGTCTTCTCGATACAAATGTAGAAATGCATCTGCATGTTCGGTCCAGCACCGACAAGGTACTGAGATGGCACGCATAGGATCGACCTTAGGTCCACATACTCCACCTCCCGTGGTGTCGGGCAGCTCGGCGCCTCGGCTAGCACAAGAGTGATATCCGACGTTGGCGGCTAGGAGTTTGCCCACATGCGCACCGTGTATACGGCCCAGGAGCATGAGACCGACCTGACGCATACGGCACACATGACGGTGGGCCCGGCTCTGGTTCCTAGAACACCGGCGCTGATGGTCAGGACACAGAGCCGTCCCCCCCCCCCCCCTCCCCTGGAAAATTAGCCGGCAGCGTGCCGAGTCGGTGAATCGAACCTGCTCTTGGAGAAGTTGGGCTTGCCCGTACAAGATCCTAATCACTTCGATCAAGTGCCCCTCTGCAAGGTGGACGACGAGCTCTGCCGGCGGGCCAGTGTAGTTGCACCCCGGCTCCGTGCAGGAGCACGCGCCGTGCAGGCACGCGAGCACGTGGAGCCGGAGCTCGTGGTAGGAGTAACAGCGAAAGCATCCAGGGTGGGAGCACACGAGCGGGAACGTCGCTACAAAGTTGCGCGCGAAGATCTCCAGATTCTTGGGCTGCAGCATCTGCCACATCTGAAATTCGTCGAGAAATTGGAAAAAGATCAGCAGTTAGATTGGTGAATAGCAGGAATATGTAGGATAAGTTCAAAAGCTTGTAAAATGGTTTCTCAGCATAAAGGTAGCGACCCAAGAATTGGCGGATTTCGTCGGCTTGCGGCTACGGCAGGATGGAAGTGAAGTGGGGAAAGTGGCTTCGAGGGGAAGAAAGAGAAATACAGGGAGGAAGAGAAGTAACAGGGACGTGACGCTGGGATATGGCCCACTGAACTCGTGAGTCGTGACACTCGCAACATGCCAGTTTGTCTAGAGAAAGCGTGGCCAATCATGCCGCCGAACAGCCTACTCGAGGATCGCTCTCACGAAGACCATCCCAATCGTCCAAGCGCCCCACTCAAACGATATGTAACAATCGTCAAGCAGAAGAACTGTGTTATGGCGTGCCTTCTAGAAGACTCGGTCTAACGGTGGATCCATTGGGGGGTTTGTGGAAAGAACACACATGCAATGAACTCTAGTGGATCCATGTGTAGTTTGTGAAAAGAACACACATGCAATGCGTCTAGTGCTGGTTTTAGTATAAAAACGCACATGCAATGACTCTAGTGGGTCCACATGTGGTTTGTGAAAAGAACACACATACAGTGAACACTGGTTGATCCATGTGTGTTTTGTAGAAAGAACACACATGAAATGACATTGGTTGATCCATGTGTGGTTTGTGGAAAGAACACACATGCAATGACACTGGTGGATCCATATGTGGTTTGTGAAAAGAACACACATGCAATGAACACTAGTTGTTCCATATGTCGTTTGTGGAAAAGAACACACATACAATGAACATTGGTGGATCCATAACTGGTTTGTGGAAAGAACACATGCAGTGAACACTGGTGGATCCATATGTTGTTTGTGAAAAGAACACACATGCAATGAATCTAGTGCTGGTTTTAGTATAAGAAAACACAAGCAATGACTCTAGTGGGTCCATATGTGATTTGTGGAAAGAACACACATGCAATGACACTGGTTGATCCATGTGTGGTTTGTGGAAAGAACACACATGCAATGAACACTGGTTGATCCATATGTGGTTTGTGAAAAGAACACACATACAATGACTCTAGTTCTGGTTTTAGTATAAGAACACACATGCAATGACCACTGGTTGATCCATATGTGGTTTGTGGAAAAGAACACACATGCAATGAACACTGGTGGATCCATATGTGGTATCTGGAAAAGAACACACATGTAGTGAACACTGGTGGATCCATATGTTGTTTGTGAAAAGAACACACATGCAATGACCACTGGTTGATCCATGTGTGGTTTGTGGAAAGAACACGCATGCAGTGAACACTGGTGGATCCATGTGTGGTTTGTGAAAAGAACACACATGCAATGAGTCTACTGCTGGTTTTAGTATAAGAACACACATGAAATGACTCTAGTGGGTCCACATGTGGTTTGTGAAAAGAACACACATGTAGTGAACACTAATGGATCCATGTGTGGTTTGTGGAAAGAACACACATGCAATGACATTGGTTGATCCATGTGTGGTTTGTGGAAATAACACACATGCAATGACTCTAATGGATCCATATGTGGTTTGTGGAAAAGAACACACATGCAATAACCACTGGTTGATCCATGTGGGGTTTGTGGAAAGAACACCCATGCAATGAACACTGGTTAATCCATATGTGGTTTGTGTAAAAGAACACACATACAATGAACACTGGTGGATCCATAAGTGGTTTGTGGAAAGAACACACATGTAGTGAACACTGGTGGATCCATATGTTGTTTGTGAAAAGAACACACATGCAATCACTCTAGTGCTGGTTTTAGTATAAGAACACACAAGCAATGACTCTAGTGGGTCCATATGTGATTTGTGGAAAGAACACACATGCAATGACACTGGTTGATCCATGTGTGGTTTGTGGAAAGAACACACATGCAATGAACACTGGTTGATCCATATGTGGTTTGTGAAAAGAACGCACATGCAATGACCACTGGTTGATCCATATGTGGTTTGTGGAAAAGAACACACATAAAATGAACACTGGTGGATCCATAACTGGTCTATGGAAAGAACACACATGCAGTGAACACTGGTGGATCCATATGTTGTTTGTGAAAAGAACACACATGCAATGAATCTAGTGCTGGTTTTAGTATAAGAACACACAAGCAATGACTCTAGTGGGTCCATATGTGATTTGTGGAAAGAACACACATGTAATGACCACTGGTTGATCCATATGTGGTTTGTGGAAAGAACACACTTTAAATGAACACTGGTGGATCCATAAGTGGTTTGTGGAAAGAACACACATGTAGTGAACACTGGTGGATCCATATGTGGTTTGTGAAAAGAACACACATGCAATGACCACTGGTTGATCTGTATGTGGTTTGTGGAAAGAACACACATGTAGTGACCACTGGTGGATCCATATGTGGTTTGTGGAAAGAACACGCATGCAATGAGTCTAGTGCTGGTTTTAGTATAAGAACACACATGCAATGACTCGTTGATCCATATGTGGTTTGTGGAAAGAACACACATGCAATGAACATTGGTGGATCCATGTGTGGTTTCTGAAAATAACACACATGCAATGAACACTGGTTGATCCATATTTGGTTTGTGAAAAGAACACACATACAATGAACACTGGTGGATCCATAAGTGGTTTGGAAAGAACACACATGCAGTGAATACTGGTGGATCCATATGTGGTTTGTCAAAATAACACACATGCAATGAATCTAATGGATCCATCTGTGGTTTGTGAAAAGAACACACATGCAATGACCACTGGTTAATCCATATGTGGTTTGTGGAAAAGAACACACATGCAGTGACCACTAGTGGATGCATGCATGGTTTGTGGAAAGAAAACACATGCAATGACACTAGTGGATCCATGTGTGGTTTGTGGAAAGAACATACATGTGACCACTGGTTGATCCATATGTGGTTGGTGGAAAAGAACACACATGCAATGAACACTGGTGGATCTATGTGTGGTTTGTGAAAATAACACACATGCAATGAACACTGGTTGATCCATATGTGGTTTGTGGAATAGAACACACATACAATGACTCTAATGGATCCATATTTGGTTTGTGGAAAAGAACACACATGCAATGAACACTGGTGGATCCATATGTGGTTTCTGGAAAAGAACGCACATGTAGTGAACACTGGTGGATCCATATGTTGTTTGTGAAAAGAACACACATGCAATGACCACTGGTTGATCCATGTGTGGTTTGTGGAAAGAACACGCATGCAGTGAACACTGGTGGATCCATGTGTGGTTTGTGAAAAGAACACACATGCAATGAGTCTACTGCTGGTTTTAGTATAAGAACACACATGAATGACTCTAGTGGTTCCACATGTGGTTTGTGAAAAGAACACACATGCAGTGAACACTAATGGATCCATGTGTGGTTTGTGGAAAGAACACACATGCAATGACATTGGTTGATCCATGTGTGGTTTGTGGAAATAACACACATGCAATGACTCTAATGGATCCATATGTGGTTTGTGGAAAAGAACACACATGCAATGACTCTAATGGATCCATATGTGGTTTGTGGAAAAGAACACACATGCAATAACCACTGGTTGATCCATGTGGGGTTTGTGGAAAGAACACCCATGCAATGACACTGGTGGATCCATGTGTGGTTTGTGAAAAGAACACACATGCAATGAACACTGGTTAATCCATATGTGGTTTGTGTAAAAGAACACACATACAATGAACACTGGTGGATCCATAAGTGGTTTGTGGAAAGAACACACATGTAGTGAACACTGGTGGATCCATATGTTGTTTGTGAAAAGAACACACATGCAATCACTCTAGTGCTGGTTTTAGTATAAGAACACACAAGCAATGACTCTAGTGGGTCCATATGTGATTTGTGGAAAGAACACACATGCAATGACACTGGTTGATCCATGTGTGGTTTGTGGAAAGAACACACATGCAATGAACACTGGTTGATCCATATGTGGTTTGTGAAAAGAACGCACATGCAATGACCACTGGTTGATCCATATGTGGTTTGTGGAAAAGAACACACATAAAATGAACACTGGTGGATCCATAACTGGTCTATGGAAAGAACACACATGCAGTGAACACTGGTGGATCCATATGTTGTTTGTGAAAAGAACACACATGCAATGAATCTAGTGCTGGTTTTAGTATAAGAACACACAAGCAATGACTCTAGTGGGTCCATATGTGATTTGTGGAAAGAACACACATGTAATGACCACTGGTTGATCCATATGTGGTTTGTGGAAAAGAACACACATTAAATGAACACTGGTGGATCCATAAGTGGTTTGTGGAAAGAACACACATGTAGTGAACACTGGTGGATCCATATGTGGTTTGTGAAAAGAACACACATGCAATGACCACTGGTTGATCCATATGTGGTTTGTGGAAAAGAACACACATGTAGTGACCACTGGTGGATCCATATGTGGTTTGTGGAAAAGAACACGCATGCAATGAGTCTAGTGCTGGTTTTAGTATAAGAACACACATGCAATGACCACTCGTTGATCCATATGTGGTTTGTGGAAAAGAACACACATGCAATGAACACTGGTGGATCCATATGTGGTTTCTGAAAAGAACACACATGCAATGAACACTGGTTGATCCATATTTGGTTTGTGAAAAGAACACACATACAATGAACACTGGTGGATCCATAAGTGGTTTCTGGAAAGAACACACATGCAGTGAATACTGGTGGATCCATATGTGGTTTGTCAAAATAACACACATGCAATGAATCTAATGGATCCATCTGTGGTTTGTGAAAAGAACACACATGCAATGACCACTGGTTAATCCATATGTGGTTTGTGGAAAAGAACACACATGCAGTGACCACTAGTGGATGCATGCATGGTTTGTGGAAAGAAAACACATGCAATGACACTAGTGGATCCATGTGTGGTTTGTGGAAAGAACATACATGTGACCACTGGTTGATCCATATGTGGTTGGTGGAAAAGAACACACATGCAATGAACACTGGGGGATCTATGTGTGGTTTGTGAAAATAACACACATGCAATGAACACTGGTTGATCCATATGTGGTTTGTGGAATAGAACACACATACAATGACTCTAATGGATCCATATTTGGTTTGTGGAAAAGAACACATGCAATGAACACTGGTGGATCCATATGTGGTTTCGGAAAAGAACACACATGTAGTGAACACTGGTGGATCCATATGTTGTTTGTGAAAAGAACACACATGCAATGACCACTGGTTGATCCATTTGTGGTTTGTGTAAAGAACACATGCAAAGTGAACATCGGTGGATCCATGTGTGGTTTGTGAAAAGAACACACATGCAATGAGTCTACACTGGTTTTATTATAAGAACACACATGATTGACACTAGTGGTTCCTAATGTGGTTTGTGAAAAGAACACACATGCAGTGAACACTAATGGATCCATGTGTGGTTTGTGGAAAGAACACACATGCAATGACATTGGTTGATCCATGTGTGGTTTGTGGAAATAACACACATGCAATGACTCTAATGGATCCATATGTGGTTTGTGGAAAAGAACACACATGCAATGACTCTAATGGATCCATATGTGGTTTTTGGAAAAGAACACACATGCAATAACCACTGGTTGATCCATGTGGTTTGTGGAAAAGAACACCCATGCAATGACACTGGTGGATCCATGTGTGGTTTGTGAAAAGAACACACATGCAATGAACACTGGTTAATCCATATGTGGTTTGTGTAAAAGAACACACATACAATGAACACTGGTGGATCCATAAGTGGTTTGTGGAAAGAACACACATGTAGTGAACACCGGTGGATCCATATGTTGTTTGTGAAAAGAACACATGCAATCACTCTAGTGCTGGTTTTAGTATAAGAACACACAAGCAATGACTCTAGTGGGTCCATATGTGATTTGTGGAAAGAACACACATGCAATGACACTGGTTGATCCATGTGTGGTTTGTGGAAAGAACACACATGCAATGAACACTGGTTGATCCATATGTGGTTTGTGAAAAGAACGCACATGCAATGACCACTGGTTGATCCATATGTGGTTTGTGGAAAAGAACACACATAAAATGAACACTGGTGGATCCATAACTGGTCTATGGAAAGAACACACATGCAGTGAACACTGGTGGATCCATATGTTGTTTGTGAAAAGAACACACATGCAATGAATCTAGTGCTGGTTTTAGTATAAGAACACACAAGCAATGACTCTAGTGGGTCCATATGTGATTTGTGGAAAGAACACACATGTAATGACCACTGGTTGATCCATATGTGGTTTGTGGAAAAGAACACACATTAAATGAACACTGGTGGATCCATAAGTGGTTTGTGGAAAGAACACACATGTAGTGAACACTGGTGGATCCATATGTGGTTTGTGAAAGAACACACATGCAATGACCTGGTTGATCCATATGTGGTTTGTGGAAAAGAACACACATGTAGTGACCACTGGTGGATCCATATGTGGTTTGTGGAAAAGAACACGCATGCAATGAGTCTAGTGCTGGTTTTAGTATAAGAACACACATGCAATGACCACTCGTTGATCCATATGTGGTTTGTGGAAAAGAACACACATGCAATGAACACTGGTGGATCCATGTGTGGTTTCTGAAAAGAACACACATGCAATGAACACTGGTTGATCCATATTTGGTTTGTGAAAAGAACACACATACAATGAACACTGGTGGATCCATAAGTGGTTTCTGGAAAGAACACACATGCAGTGAATACTGGTGGATCCATATGTGGTTTGTCAAAATAACACACATGCAATGAATCTAATGGATCCATCTGTGGTTTGTGAAAAGAACACACATGCAATGACCACTGGTTAATCCATATGTGGTTTGTGGAAAAGAACACACATGCAGTGACCACTAGTGGATGCATGCATGGTTTGTGGAAAGAAAACACATGCAATGACACTAGTGGATCCATGTGTGGTTTGTGGAAAGAACATACATGTGACCACTGGTTGATCCATATGTGGTTGGTGGAAAAGAACACACATGCAATGAACACTGGTGGATCTATGTGTGGTTTGTGAAAATAACACACATGCAATGAACACTGGTTGATCCATATGTGGTTTGTGGAATAGAACACACATACAATGACTCTAATGGATCCATATTTGGTTTGTGGAAAAGAACACACATGCAATGAACACTGGTGGATCCATATGTGGTTTCTGGAAAAGAACGCACATGTAGTGAACACTGGTGGATCCATATGTTGTTTGTGAAAAGAACACACATGCAATGACCACTGGTTGATCCATGTGTGGTTTGTGGAAAGAACACGCATGCAGTGAACACTGGTGGATCCATGTGTGGTTTGTGAAAAGAACACACATGCAATGAGTCTACTGCTGGTTTTAGTATAAGAACACACATGCAATGACTCTAGTGGTTCCACATGTGGTTTGTGAAAAGAACACACATGCAGTGAACACTAATGGATCCATGTGTGGTTTGTGGAAAGAACACACATGCAATGACATTGGTTGATCCATGTGTGGTTTGTGGAAATAACACACATGCAATGACTCTAATGGATCCATATGTGGTTTGTGGAAAAGAACACACATGCAATAACCACTGGTTGATCCATGTGGGGTTTGTGGAAAGAACACCCATGCAATGACACTGGTGGATCCATGTGTGGTTTGTGAAAAGAACACACATGCAATGAACACTGGTTAATCCATATGTGGTTTGTGTAAAAGAACACACATACAATGAACACTGGTGGATCCATAAGTGGTTTGTGGAAAGAACACACATGTAGTGAACACTGGTGGATCCATATGTTGTTTGTGAAAAGAACACACATGCAATCACTCTAGTGCTGGTTTTAGTATAAGAACACACAAGCAATGACTCTAGTGGGTCCATATGTGATTTGTGGAAAGAACACACATGCAATGACACTGGTTGATCCATGTGTGGTTTGTGGAAAGAACACACATGCAATGAACGCTGGTTGATCCATATGTGGTTTGTGAAAAGCACGCACATGCAATGACCACTGGTTGATCCATATGTGGTTTGTGGAAAAGAACACACATAAAATGAACACTGGTGGATCCATAAGTGGTCTGTGGAAAGAACACACATGCAGTGAACACTGGTGGATCCATATGTTGTTTGTGAAAAGAACACACATGCAATGAATCTAGTGCTGGTTTTAGTATAAGAACACACAAGCAATGACTCTAGTGGGTCCATATGTGATTTGTGGAAAGAACACACATGTAATGACCACTGGTTGATCCATATGTGGTTTGTGGAAAAGAACACACATTAAATGAACACTGGTGGATCCATAAGTGGTTTGTGGAAAGAACACACATGTAGTGAACACTGGTGGATCCATATGTGGTTTGTGAAAATAACACACATGCAATGACCACTGGTTGATCCATATGTGTTTTGTGGAAAAGAACACACATGTAGTGACCACTGGTGGATCCATATGTGGTTTGTGGAAAAGAACACGCATGCAATGAGTCTAGTGCTGGTTTTAGTATAAGAACACACATGCAATGACCATTCGTTGATCCATATGTGGTTTGTGGAAAATAACACACATGCAATGAACACTGGTGGATCCATGTGTGGTTTCTGAAAATAACACACATGCAATGAACACTGGTTGATCCATATTTGGTTTGTGAAAAGAACACACATACAATGAACACTGGTGGATCCATAAGTGGATTCTGGAAAGAACACACATGCAGTGAATACTGGTGGATCCATATGTGGTTTGTCACAATAACACACATGCAATGAATCTAATGGATCCATCTGTGGTTTGTGAAAAGAACACACATGCAATGACCACTGGTTGATCCATATGTGGTTTGTGGAAAAGAACACACATGCAGTGACCACTAGTTGATGCATGCATGGTTTGTGGAAAGAAAACACATGCAATGACACTAGTGGATCCATGTGTGGTTTGTGGAAAGAACATACATGTGACCACTGGTTGATCCATATGTGGTTGGTGGAAAAGAACACACATGCAATGAACACTGGGGGATCTATGTGTGGTTTGTGAAAATAACACACATGCAATGAACACTGGTTGATCCATATGTGGTTTGTGGAATAGAACACACATACAATGACTCTAATGGATCCATATTTGGTTTGTGGAAAAGAACACACATGCAATGAACACTGGTGGATCCATATGTGGTTTCTAGAAAAGAACGCACATGTAGTGAACACTGGTGGATCCATATGTTGTTTGTGAAAAGAACACACATGCAATGACCACTGGTTGATCCATGTGTGGTTTGTGGAAAGAACACTCATGCAGTGAACACTGGTGGATCCATGTGTGGTTTGTGAAAAGAACACACATGCAATGAGTCTACTGCTGGTTTTAGTATAAGAACACACATGCAATGACTCTAGTGGTTCCACATGTGGTTTGTGAAAAGAACACACATGCAGTGAACACTAATGGATCCATGTGTGGTTTGTGGAAAGAACACACATGCAATGACATTGGTTGATCCATGTGTGGTTTGTGGAAATAACACACATGCAATGACTCTAATGGATCCATATGTGGTTTGTGGAAAAGAACACACATGCAATGACTCTAATGGATCCATATGTGGTTTGTGGAAAAGAACACACATGCAATAACCACTGCTTGATCCATGTGGGGTTTGTGGAAAGAACACCCATGCAATGACACTGGTGGATCCATGTGTGGTTTGTGAAAAGAACACACATGCAATGAACACTGGTTAATCCATATGTGGTTTGTGTAAAAGAACACACATACAATGAACACTGGTGGATCCATAAGTGGTTTGTGGAAAGAACACACATGTAGTGAACACTGGTGGATCCATATGTTGTTTGTGAAAAGAACACACATGCAATCACTCTAGTGCTGGTTTTAGTATAAGAACACACAAGCAATGACTCTAGTGGGTCCATATGTGATTTGTGGAAAGAACACACATGCAATGACACTGGTTGATCCATGTGTGGTTTGTGGAAAGAACACACATGCAATGAACACTGGTTGATCCATATGTGGTTTGTGAAAAGAACGCACATGCAATGACCACTGGTTGATCCATATGTGGTTTGTGGAAAAGAACACACATTAAATGAACACTGGTGGATCCATAACTGGTCTATGGAAAGAACACACATGCAGTGAACACTGGTGGATCCATATGTTGTTTGTGAAAAGAACACACATGCAATGAATCTAGTGCTGGTTTTAGTATAAGAACACACAAGCAATGACTCTAGTGGGTCCATATGTGATTTGTGGAAAGAACACACATGTAATGACCACTGGTTGATCCATATGTGGTTTGTGGAAAAGAACACACTTTAAATGAACACTGGTGGATCCATAAGTGGTTTGTGGAAAGAACACACATGTAGTGAACACTGGTGGATCCATATGTGGTTTGTGAAAAGAACACACATGCAATGACCACTGGTTGATCCATATGTGGTTTGTGGAAAAGAACACACATGTAGTGACCACTGGTGGATCCATATGTGGTTTGTGGAAAAGAACACGCATGCAATGAGTCTAGTGCTGGTTTTAGTATAAGAACACACATGCAATGACCACTCGTTGATCCATATGTGGTTTGTGGAAAAGAACACACATGCAATGAACACTGGTGGATCCATGTGTGGTTTCTGAAAAGAACACACATGCAATGAACACTGGTTGATCCATATTTGGTTTGTGAAAAGAACACACATACAATGAACACTGGTGGATCCATAAGTGGTTTCTGGAAAGAACACACATGAAGTGAATACTGGTGGATCCATATGTGGTTTGTCAAAATAACACACATGCAATGAATCTAATGGATCCATCTGTGGTTTGTGAAAAGAACACACATGCAATGACCACTAGTTAATCCATATGTGGTTTGTGGAAAAGAACACACATGCAGTGACCACTAGTGGATGCATGCATGGTTTGTGGAAAGAAAACACATGCAATGACACTAGTGGATCCATGTGTGGTTTGTGGAAAGAACATACATGTGACCACTGATTGATCCATATGTGGTTGGTGGAAAAGAACACACATGCAATGAACACTGGTGGATCTATGTGTGGTTTGTGAAAATAACACACATGCAATGAACACTGGTTGATCCATATGTGGTTTGTGGAATAGAACACACATACAATGACTCTAATGGATCCATATTTGGTTTGTGGAAAAGAACACACATGCAATGAACACTGGTGGATCCATATGTGGTTTCGGAAAGAACACATGTAGTGAACACTGGTGGATCCATATGTTGTTTGTGAAAAGAACACACATGCAATGACCACTGGTTGATCCATGTGTGGTTTGTGGAAAGAACACATGCAAAGTGAACACTGGTGGATCCATGTGTGGTTTGTGAAAAGAACACACATGCAATGAGTCTACTGCTGGTTTTAGTATAAGAACACACATGCAATGACTCTAGTGGTTCCACATGTGGTTTGTGAAAAGAACACACATGCAGTGAACACTAATGGATCCATGTGTGGTTTGTGGAAAGAACACACATGCAATGACATTGGTTGATCCATGTGTGGTTTGTGGAAATAACACACATGCAATGACTCTAATGGATCCATATGTGGTTTGTGGAAAAGAACACACATGCAATAACCATTGGTTGATCCATGTGGGGTTTGTGGAAAGAACACCGATGCAATGACACCGGTGGATCCATGTGTGGTTTGTGAAAAGAACACACATGCAATGAACACTGGTTAATCCATATGTGGTTTGTGTAAAAGAACACACATACAATGAACACTGGTGGATCCATAAGTGGTTTGTGGAAAGAACACACATGTAGTGAACACTGGTGGATCCATATGTTGTTTGTGAAAAGAACACACATGCAATCACTCTAGTGCTGGTTTTAGTATAAGAACACACAAGCAATGACTCTAGTGGGTCCATATGTGATTTGTGGAAAGAACACACATGCAATGACACTGGTTGATCCATGTGTGGTTTGTGGAAAGAACACACATGCAATGAACGCTGGTTGATCCATATGTGGTTTGTGAAAAGAACGCACATGCAATGACCACTGGTTGATCCATATGTGGTTTGTGGAAAAGAACACACATAAAATGAACACTTGTGGATCCATAAGTGGTTTGTGGAAAGAACACACATGCAGTGAACACTGGTGGATCCATATGTTATTTGTGAAAAGAACACACATGCAATGAATCTAATGCTGGTTTTAGTATAAGAACACACAAGCAATGACTCTAGTGGGTCCATATGTGATTTGTGGAAAGAACACAAATGCAATGACCACTTGTTGATACATATGTGGTTTGTGGAAAAGAACACACATGGAATGAACACTAGTGGATCCATAAGTGGTTTGTGGAAACAACGCACATGCAGTGAAAACTGGTGGATCCATATGTGGTTTGTGAAAAGAACACACATGCAATGACCACTGGTTGATCCATATGTGGTTTGCGGAAAAGAACACACATGTAGTGACCACTAGTGGATCCATATGTGGTTTCTGGAAAAGAACACACATGCAATGAGTCCAGTGATGGTTTTAGTATAAGAACACACATGCAATGACCACTAGTTGATCCATATGTGGTTTGTGGAAAAAAACACACATGCAATGAACACTGGTGGATCCATGTGTGGTTTGTGAAAAGTACACACATGCAATGAACACTAGTTGATCCATATGTGGTTTGTCGAAAAGAACACACATACAATGAACAGTGGTGGATCCATAAGTGGTTTGTGGAAAGAACACACATGTAGTGAACACTGGTGGATCCATATGTGGTTTGCGAAAAGAACACACATGCAATGAATCTAATGGATCCATATGTGGTTTGTGAAAAGAACACACATGCAATGACCACTGGTTGATCCATATGTGGTTTGTGGAAAAGAACACACATGATGTGACCACTAGTTGATCCATGTGTGGTTTGTGGAAAGAAAACACATGCAATGACACTAATGGATCCATGTGTGGTTTTTGGTAAGAACATACATGCAATGACTCTAGTGCTGGTTGTAGTATAAGAACACACATACAATGACCACTGGTTGATCCCTATGTGGTTTGTGGAAAAGAACACACATGCAATGAACACTGGTGGATCCATGTGTGGTTTGTGAAAAGAACACATATGCAATGAATACTGGTGATTCATATGTGGTTTGTGGAAAAGAACACACATACAATGACTCTAATGGATCCATATGTGATTTGTGGAAAAGAACACACATCCAATGGCCACTGGTTGATCCATGTGTGGTTTGTGGAAAGAACACGCATGCAGTGAACACTGGTGGATCCATGTGTGGTTTGTGGAAAGAACACACATGCAATGACATTGGTTGATCCATGTGTGGTTTGTGGAAATAGCACACATGCAATGACTCTAATGGATCCATATGTGGTTTGTGGAAAAGAACACACATGCAATGACCACTGGTTGATCCATGGGTGGTTTGTGGAAAGAACACGCATGCAATGACACTGGTGGATCCATGTGTGGTTTGTGAAAAGAACACACATGCAATGAACACTGGTTGATCCATATGTGGTTTGTGGAAAAGAACACACATACAATGAACACTGGTGGATCCATAAGTGGTTTTTGGAAAGAACACACATGCAGTGAACACTGGTGGATCCATATGTTGTTTGTGAAAAGAACACACATGCAATGACTCTAAAGCTGGATTTAGTATAAGAACACACAAGCAATGACTCTAGGGGGTCCATATGTCACTTGTGGAAAGTACAAACATGCAATGACACTGGTTGATCCATGTGTTGTTTGTGGAAAGAACACACATGCAATGAACACTGGTTGATCCATATGTGGTTTGTGAAAAGAACACACATACAATGACTCTAGTGCTCGTTTTAGTATAAGAACACACATGTAATGACCACTGGTTGATCAATATGTGGTTTGTGGAAAAGAACACACATGCAATGAACAATGGTCGATCCATATGTGGTTTGTGGAAAAGAACACACATGTAGTGAACACTGGTGGATCCATATGTTGTTTGTGAAAAGAACACACATGCAACGACTCTAGTGCTTGTTTTAGTATAAGAACACACCAGCAATGACTCTAGTGGGTCCATATGTGATTTGTGGAAATAACAAACATGCAATGACCACTAGTTGATCCATATGTGGTTTGTGGAAAAGAACACTCATGCAGTGACCACTGGTTGATCCATGTGTGGTTTGTGAAAAGAACACGCATGCAGTGAACACTGGTGGATCCATGTGTGGTTTGTGGAAAGAACACACATGCAATGACATTGGTTGATCCATGTGTGGTTTGTGGAAATAACACACATGCAATGACTCTAATGGATCCATATGTGGTTTGTGGAAAAGAACACACATGCAATGACCACTGGTTGATCCATGGGTGGTTTGTGGAAAGAACACGCATGCAATGACACTGGTGGATCCATGTGTGGTTTGTGAAAAGAACACACATGCAATGAACATTGGTCGATCCATATGTGGTTTGTGGAAAAGAACACACATACAATGAACACTAGTTGATCCATAAGTGGTTTGTGGAAAGAACACACATGCAGTGAACACTGGTGGATCCATATATTGTTTGTGAAAAGAACACACATGCAATGACTCTAGAGCTGGATTTAGTATAAGAACACACAAGCAATGACTCTAGTGGGTCCATATGTGACTTGTGGAAAGAACACACATGCAATGACACTGGTTGATCCATGTGTGGTTTGTGGAAAGAACACACATGCAATGAACACTGGTTGATCCATATGTGGTTTGTGAAAAGAACACACATACAATGACTCTAGTGCTGGTTTTAGTATAAGAACACACATGCAATGACCACTGGTTGATCCATATGTGGTTTGTGGAAAGCAACACACATGCAATGAACACTGGTGGATCCATATGTGGTTTGTGGAAAAGAACACACATGTAGTGAACACTGGTGGATCCATATGTTGTTTGTGAAAAGAACACACATGCAATGACTCTAGTGCTTGTTTTAGTATAAGAACACACAAGCAATGACTCTAGTGGGTCCATATGTGATTTGTGGAAAGAACACACATGCAATGACCACTAGTTGATCCATATGTGGTTTGTGGAAAAGAACACACATGCAATGACCACTGGTTTATCCATGTGTGGTTTGTGGAAAGAACACACATGCAATGACACTGGTGGATCCATGTGTGGTTTGTGCAAATAACACACATGGAATGACTCTAATGGATCCATATGTGGTTTGTGGAAAAGAATACACATACAATGACCACTGGTTGATCCATGTGTGGTTTGTGGAAAGAACACGCATGCAATGAGTCTAGTGCTGGTTTTAGTATAAGAACACACATGCAATGACCACTGGTTGATCCATATGTGGTTTGTGGAAAAGAACACATATGCAATGAACACTAGTGGATCCATGTGTGTTTTGTGAAAAGACCACACATGCAATGAACACTAGTTGATCCATATGTGGTTTGTGGAAAAGAACATGCATACAATGAACACTGGTGGATCCATATTTGGTTTGTGAAAAGACCACACATGCAATGAACACTAGTTGATCCATAAGTGGTTTGTGGAAAGAACACACATGCAGTGAACACTGGTGGATTCATATTTGGTTTGTGAAAAGAACACACATGCAATGAATCTAATGGATCCATATGTGGTTTGTGAAAAGAACACACATGCAATGACCACTGGTTGATCCATGTGTGCTTTTTGGAAAGAACACGTATGCAGTGAACACTGGTGGATCCATGTGTGGTTTGTGAAAAGAACACACATGGATGAGTCTAGTGGTGGTTTTAGTATAAGAACACGCATGCAATGACTCTAGTGGGTCCACATGTGGTTTGTGAAAAGACAACACATGCAGTGAACACTGGTGGATCCATGTGTGGTTTGTGGAAAGAACACACATGCAATGACATTGGTTGATGCATGTGTGGTTTGTGGAAATAACACACATCCAATGACTCTAATGGATCCATATGTGGTTTGTGGAGAAGAACACACATGCAATGACCACTGGTTGACGCATGTGTGGTTTGTGGAAAGAACACGCATGCAATGACACTGGTGGATCCATGTGTGGTTTGGGAAAAGAACACACATGCAATGAACACTGGTTGATCCATATGTGGTTTGTGGAAAAGAACATACATACAATGAACACTGGTGGATCCATAAGTGGTTTATGGAAAGAACACACATGAAGTGAATACTGGTGGATCCGTATGTTGTTTGTGAAAAGAACACACATGCAATGACTCTTGTGCTGGTTTTAGTATAAGAACACACAAGCAATAACTCTAGTGAGTCCATATGTGATTTGTGGAAAGAACACACATGCAATGACACTGGTTGATCCATGTATGTTTTGTGGAAAGAACACACATGCAATGAACAGTGGTTGATCCATTTGTGGTTTGTGAAAAGAACACACATACAATGACTCTAGTGCTGGTTTTAGTATAAGAACACACATGCAATGACCACTTGTTGATCCATATGTGGTTTGTGGAAAATAACACACATGCAATGAACACTGGTGGATCCATATGTGGTTTGTGGAAAAGAACACACATGTAGTGAACACTGGTGGATCCATATGTTGTTTGTGAAAAGAACACACACGCAATGACTCTACTGCTTGTTTTAGTATAAGAACACACAAGCAATGACTCTCGTGAGTCCATATGTGATTTGTGCAAAGAACAGACATGCAATGACCACTAGTTGATCCACATGTGGTTTGTGAAAAAGAACACACAAGCAGTGACCACTGGTTGATACATGTGTGGTTTGTGGAAAGAACACACATGCAATGACACTGGTGGATCCATGTGTGGTTTATGGAAATAACACACATGCAATGACTCTAATGGATCCATATGTGGTTTGTGTAAAAGAACACACATGCAATGACCACCGGTTGATCCATTTGTGGTTTGTGGAAAGAACATGCATGCAATGAGTCTATGCTGGTTTTAGTATAAGAACACACATGCAATGACCACTGGTTGATCCATATGTGGTTTGTGGAAAAGAACACACATGCAATGAACACTGGTGGATCCATGTGTGGTTTGTGAAAAGACCACACATGCAATGAACAGTAGTTGATCCATATGTGGTTTGTGGAAAAGAACACGGATACAATGAAGACTGGTGGATCCATCAGTGGTTTGTGGAAAGAACACACATGTAGTGAACACTTGTGGATTCATATTTGGTTTGTGAAAAGAACACACATGCAATGAATCTAATGCATCCATATGTGGTTTGTGAAAATAACACACATGCAATGACCACTGGTTGATCCATGTGTGGTTTGTGGAAAGAACACGCATGCAGTGAACACTGGTGGATCCATCTGTGGTTTGTGAAAACAACACACATGCAATGAGTCTAGTGCTGGTTTTAGTATAAGAACACACATGCAATGACTCTAGTGGGTCCACATGTGGTTTGTGAAAAGAACACACATGTAGTGAACACTGGTGGATCCATGTGTGGTTTGTGGAAAGAACACACATGCAATGACATTGGTTGATCCATGTGTGGTTTGTGGAAATAACACATATGAATGACTCTAATGGATCCATATGTGGTTTGTGGAGAAGAACACACATGCAATGACCACTGGCTGATCCATGTGTGGTTTGTGGAAAGAACACGCATGCAATGACACTGGTGGATCCATGT
Source organism: Avena insularis (assembly GCA_023614405.1). Lineage (NCBI taxonomy): Eukaryota > Viridiplantae > Streptophyta > Magnoliopsida > Poales > Poaceae > Avena > Avena insularis. Next base: position 513,957,272 of record CM042690.1, read on the forward strand.
GTGGTTTGTGAAAAGAACACACATGCAATGAACACTGGTTGATCCATATGAGGTTTGTGGAAAAGAACACACATACAATGAACACTGGTGGATCCATAAGTGGTTTGTGGAAAAGAACACGCTTGCAATGAACACTGGTTGATCCATGTGTGGTTTGTGGAAAGAACAAACTTGCAATGCCATTGGTTGATCCATGTGTGGTTTGTGGAAAAGAACACACATGCAATGAATCTAATGGATCCATGTGTGGTTTGTGAAAATAACACACATGCAATGAGTCTAGTGCTAGTTTTAGTATAAGAACACACATTCAATGACTCTAGTGGGTCCACATGTGGTTTGTGAAAAGAACACACATGCAGTGAACATTGGTGGATCCATGTGTGGTTTGTGGAAAGAACACACATGCAATGAGATTGGTTGATCCATGTGTGGTTTGTGGAAATAGCACACATGCAATGACTCTAATGGAACCATATGTGGTTTGTGGAAAAGAACACACATGCAATGACCATTGGTTGATCCATGTGTGGTTTGTGGAAAGAACACGCATGCAGTGAACACTGGTTGATCCATATGTGGTTTGTGTAAAAGAACTCACATACAATGAACACTGATGGAGCCATAAGTGGTTTGTGGAAAGAACACACATGTAGTGAACACTGGTGGATCCATATGTTGTTTGTGAAAAGAACACACATGTAATGACCACTAGTTGATCCATATGTGGTTTGTGGAAAAGAACACACATACAAATAACACTGGTGGATCCATAAGTGGTTTGTGGAAAGAACACACATGCAGTGAACACTAGTGGATCCATATGTTGTTTGTGAAAAGAACACACATGCAATGAATCTAGTGCTGGTTTTAGTATAAGAACACACAAGCAATGACTCTCGTGGGTCCATATGTGATTTGTGGAAAGAACACACATGCAATGACACTGGTTGATCCATGTGTGGTTTGTGGAAAGAACACACATGCAATGAACACTGGTTGATCCATATGTGGTTTGTGAAAAGAACACACATGCAATGACCACTGATTGATCCATATGTGGTTTGTTGACAAGAACACACATGCAATGACCACTGGTTGATCCATTTGTGGTTTGTGGAAAGAACACACATGCAATGACACTGGTGGATCCATGTGTGGTTTGTGGAAAGAACATACATGAAATGACTCTAGTGCTGGTTTTAGTATAAGAACACAAATGCCATGACCACTGGTTGATCCATATTTGGTTTGTGGAAAAGAACACACATGCAATGAACACTGGTGGATCCATATGTGGTTTGTGGAAAAGAACACACATGTAGTGAACACTGGTGGATCCATATGTTGTTTGTGAAAAGAACACACATGCAATAACTCTAGTGCTGGTTTTAGTATAAGAACACATAGGCAATGACTCTAGTGGCTCCATATGTGATTTGTGGAAAGAACACACATGCAATGAACACTGGTTGATCCATATGTGGTTTGTGGAAAAGAACACACATGCAGCAACCACTGGTTTATCCATCTGTGGTTTGTGGAAAGAACACACATTCAATGACACTAGTGGATCCATGTGTGGTTTGTGGAAAGAAAATACATGCAATGACTCTAGTGCTGGTTTTAGTATAAGAACACACATGCAATGACCACTGGTTGATCCATATGTGGTTTGTGGAAAAGAACACACATGCAATGAACACTGGTTGATCCATGTGCGGTTTGTGGAAAGAACACACATGCAATGCCATTGGTTGATCCATGTGTGGTTTGTGGAAAAGAACACACATGCAATGACTCTAATGGATCCATATGTGGTTTGTGGAAAGGAACACAAATGCAATGATCACTGGTTGATCCATGTGTGGTTTGTGGAAAGAACACGCATGCAATGAACTCTAGTGGATCCATGTGTGGTTTGTGAAAAGAACACACATGCAATGAATCTAGTGCTAGTTTTAGTATAAGAACACACAAGCAATGACTCTAGTATGTCCATATGTGATTTGTGGAAAGAACACACATTCAATGACACTGGTTGATCCATGTGTGGTTTGTGGAAAGAACAGACATGCAATGAATACTGGTTGATCCATATGTGGTTTGTGAAAAGAACACACATGCAATGACCACTGGTTGATCCATATGTGGTTTGTGGAAAAAAACACACATACAATGAACACTGGTGGATCCATAAGTGGTTTGTGGAAAAACACACATGCAGTGAACACTGGTGGATCCATATGTTGCTTGTGAAAAGAACACACATGCAGTTAATCTAGTGCTGGTTTTAGTATAAGAACACACAAGGAATGACTCTAGTGGGTCCATATGTGATTTGTGGAAAGAACACACATGCAATGACACTGGTTGATCCATATGTGGTTTGTGGAAAAGAACACCCATACAATGAACACTGGTGGATCCATAAGTGGTTTGTGGAAAGAACACACATGCGGTGAAGACTGGTGGATCCATATGTTGTTTGTGAAAAGAACACACATGCAATGAATCTAGTGCTGGTTTTAGTATAATAACACACATGCAATGACCACTGGTTGATCCATATGTGGTTTGTGGAAAAGAACACACATGCAATGAACACTGGTGGATGCATATGTGGTTTGTGGAAAAGAACACACATGTAGTGAACACTGGTGGATCCATATGTTGTTTGTGAAAAGAACACACATGCAATGACCCTAGTGCTTGTTTTAGTATAAGAACACACAAGCAATAACTCTCGTGAGTCCATATGTGATTTGTGCAAAGAACAGACATGCAATGACCACTAGTTGATCCATATGTGGTTTGTGGAAAGGAACACACATGCATTGACCACTGGTTCATCCATGTGTGGTTTGTGGAAAGAACACACATGCAATGACACTGGTGGATCCATGTGTGGTTTGTGGAAATAACACACATGTAATGACTCTAATGGATCCACATGTGGTTTGTGGAAAAGAACACACATGCAATGACCACCGGTTGATCCATGTGTGGTTTTTGTGGAAAGAACATGCATGCAATGAGTCTAGTGCTGGTTTTAGTATAAGAACACACATGCAATGAACACTGGTGGATCCATGTGTGTTTTGTGGAAAATAACACACATGCAATGAACACTGGTGGATCCATGTGTGGTTTGTGAAAAGACCACACATGCAATGAACACTGGTTGATCCATATGTGGTTTGTGGAAAAGAACACGCATACAATGAACACACATGCAATGACACTGGTTGATCCATGTGTGGTTTGTGGAAAGAACACACATGCAATGAACACTGGTTGATCCATATGTGGTTTGTGAAAGAACACACATACAATGAATCTAGTGCTGGTTTTAGTATAATAACACACATGCAATGACCATTGGTTGATCCATATGTGGTTTGTGGAAAAGAACACACATGCAATGAACACGCATAGTGGTTCCATATGTGATTTGTGGAAAGAACACACATGCAATGACACTGGTTGATCCATGTGTGGTTTGTGGAAAGAACACACATGCAATGAACACTGGTTGATCCATATGTGGTTTGTGAAAAGAACACACATACAATGAATCTAGTGCTGGTTTTAGTATAAGAACACACATGCAATGACCACTGGTTGATCCATATGTGGTTTGTGGAAAAGAACACACATGCAATGAACATTGGTGGATCCATATGTGGTTTGTGGAAAAGAACACACATGTAGTGAACACTGGTGGATCCATATGTTGTTTGTGAAAATAACACACATGCAATGACTCTAGTGCTTGTTTTAGTATAAGAACGCGCAAGCAATGACTCTCGTGAGTCCATATGTGATTTCTGCAAAGAATAGACATGCAGTGACCACTAGTTGATCCATGTGTGGTTTGTGGAAAGAACACACATGCAATGACACTGGTGGATCCATGTGTGGTTTGTGGAAATAACACACATGCAATGACTCTAATGGATTTGTATGTGGTTTGTGGAAAAGAACACACATGCAATGACCACCGGTCGATCCATGTGTGGTTTGTGGAAAGAACATGCATGCAATGAGTCTAGTGCTGGTTTTAGTATAAGAACACACATGCAGTGACCACTGTTTGATCCATATGTGGTTTGTGGAAAAGAACACACATGCAATGAACACTGGTGGATCCATGTGTGGTTTGTGAAAAGACCACACATGCAATGAACACTGGTTGATCCATATGTGGTTTATGGAAAAGAACACGCATACAGTGAACACTGGTGGATCCATAAGTGGTTTGTGGAAAGAACACACATGAAGTGAACACTGGTGGATTCATATGTGGTTTGTGAAAAGAACACACATGCAATGACCACTGGTTGATCCATATGTGGTTTGTGGAAAAGAACACACATGCAGTGACCACTGGTTGATCCATGTGTGATTTTTGGAAAGAACACACATGCAATGACACTAGTGGATCCATGTGTGGCTTGTGGAAAGAACATATTTACAATGAATCTAGTGCTGGTTTTAGTATAAGAACACACACGCAATGACCACTGGTTGATCCATGTGTGGTTTGTGGAAAAGAACACACATGCAATGAACACTGGTGGATCCATGTGTGGTTTGTAAAAAGAACACACATGCAATGAACACTAGTTGATCCATATGTGGTTTGTGGAAAAGAACACATATACAATGACTCTGATGGATCCATATGTGGTTTGTGGAAAAGAACACACATGCAATGACCCTTGGTTAATCTATGTGTGGTTTGTAGAAAGAACAAGCATGCAGTGAACACTGGTGGATCCATGTGTGGTTTGTGAAAAGAACACACATGCAATGAGTCTAGTGCTGGTTTTAGTATAAGAACACACATGCAATGACTCTAGTGGGTCCACATATGGTTTGTGAAAAGAACACACATGCAGTGAACACTGGTGGATCCATGTGTGGTTTGTGGAAATAACACACATGCAATGACTCTAATGGATCCATATGTGGTTTGTGGAAAAGAAAACACATGCAATGACCACTGGCTGATCCATGTGTGGTTTGTGGAAAGAACACGCATGCAATGACACTGGTGGATCCATGTGTGGTTTGTGACAAGAACACACATGCAATGAACACTAGTTGATCCATATGTGGTTTGTGGAAAAAACACACATACAATGAACACTGGTGGATCCATATGTGGTTTGTGGAAAGAACACACAGGCAGTGAACACTGGTGGATCCATATGTTGTTTATAAAAAGAACACACATGCAATGACTCTAGTGCTGGTTTTAGTATAAGAACACACAAGCAATGACTCTAGTGGGTCCATATGTGATTTGTGGAAAGAACACACATGCAATGACACTGGTTGATCCATGTGTGGTTTGTGGAAAGAACAGACATGCAATGAATACTGGTTATTCCGTATGTGGTCTGTGAAAAGAACACACATGCAATGACCACTAGTTGATCCATATGTTGTTTGTGGAAAAGAACACACATACAATTAACACTGGTGGATCCATAAGTGGTTTGTGGAAAGAACACACATGCAGTGAACACTGGTGGATCCATATGTTGTTTGTGAAAAGAACACACATGCAATGAATCTAGTGCTGGTTTTAGTATAAGAACACACAAGCAATGACTCTAGTGGGTCCATATGTGATTTGTGGAAAGAACACACATGCAATGATACTTGTTGATCCATATGTGGTTTGTGGAAAAGAACACACATACAATGAACACTGGTGGATCCATATGTGGTTTGTGAAAAGAACACACATGCAATGACCACTGGTTGATCCATATGTGGTTTGTGGAAAAGAACACACATGTAGTGACCACTGGTTGATCCATGTGTGGTTCGTGGAAAGAACACACATGCAATGACACTAGTGGGTCCAAGTGTGGTTTGTGGAAAGAACATACATGCAATGACTCTAGTGCTGGTTTTCGTATAAGAACACACATGCAATGACCACTGGTTGATCCATGTGTGGTTTGTGGAAAAGAACACACATACAATGAACATTGGTTGATCCATGTGTGGTCTGTGGAAATAACACACATGCAATGCCATTGGTTGATCCATGTGTGGTTTGTGGAAAATAACACATATTCAATGACTCTAATAGATCCATATGTGGTTTGTGGAAAAGAACACACATGCAATTATCACTGGTTGATCCACGTGTGGTTTGTGGAAAGAACACGCATGTAATGAACTCTAGTAGATCCATGTGTGGTTTGTGAAAATAACACACATGCAATGAGTCTAGTGCTGGTTTTAGTATAAGAACACACATGCAATGACTCTAGTGGGTCCACATGTGGTTTGTGAAAAGAACACACATGAAGTGAACAATGGTGGATCCATGTGTGGTTTGTGGAAAGAACACGCATGCAATGACATTGGTTGATCCATGTGTGGTTTGTGGAAATAACACACATGCAATGACTCTAATGGATCCATATGTGGTTTGTGGAAAAGAACACACATGCAATGACCACTGGTTGATCCATGGGTGGTTTGTGGAAAGAACACGCATGCGGTGAACACTGGTTGATCCATATGTGGTTTGTGGAAAAGAACACACATACAATGAACACTGTTGGATCCATAAGTGGTTTGTGGAAAGAACACACATGTAGTGAACACTGGTGGATCCATATGTTGTTTGTGAAAAGAACACACATGTAATGACCACTGGTTGATCCATATGTGGTTTGTGGAAAAGAACACGCATACAAAGAACACTGGTGGATCCATAAGTGGTTTGTGGAAAGAACACACATGCAGTGAACACTAGTGGATCTATATGTTGTTTGTGAAAAGAACACACATGCAATGAATCTAGTGCTGGTTTTAGTATAAGAACACACAAGCAATGACTCTAGTGGGTCCGTATGTGATTTGTGGAAAGAACACACATGCAATGACACTGGTTGATCCATGTGTGGTTTGTGGAAAGAACACACATGCAATGAACACTGGTTGATCCATATGTGGTTTGTGAAAAGAACACACATGCAATGACCACTGGTTGATCCATATGTGGTTTGTTGACAAGAGCACACATGCAATGACCACTGGTTCATCCTTTTGTTGTTTATGGAAAGAACACACATGCAATGACACTGGTGGATACATGTGTGGTTTGTGGAAAGAACATACATGCAATGACTCTAGTGCTGGTTTTAGTATAAGAACACACATGCAATGACCACTTGTTGGGGGGATACCCCCGGGTAGGGTAACTACAGGGTATAAGGGCCGAGTTAGCCGTGGGTCGGCAAGGTCAAAGCGGATGCTGGCCAAGTCACCTCAAGGCAGGCCGGATCACGGAGTAACCCGGACCAGGGGGTCGCCTAACATTGTCTCGTCCGACTTAAGGAGTAAGTCGGAAATGCTTGTCTAACTTATATGCAGGAACAGGTGTGGCCGGATCTACTATGATCCGGATCCTCGCTTAGCTTCTAGGAGAAGGAAGGAATCTCTCTGGTCAAAAAAGAAGGTCTGGTACGTACTGGATGAGCGAATAAAGCAAGGGCAGGACCACCGGATCATGGCCGACAAGGATGACGACGCTCACGTCGGCTGACGTCGCTAAAGCATGAGTGACGCGGGGAAAGCACCCCGGTCGGGTTACCACTTTGGGAGGGGGCATATTCTTAGGAATATGCCTCCACGTATGCCCTAGGCCAGGACCGAACCTCTTCTATATAAGGGGTTAGGGTTGCAGAGGGGTTGGGAGAATTCTAGTTGGTTGAGCACTAGTAGATCTAGGGTTCTTGGGCTAGATAGAAGGTAAGTGTAGGAGAGCACCTTCTTCCTCCTCTCGCCAATACAGCTCAAGGAGCACTTGTAATCTGGGAGATATCGCAATACAAACTTCTGTGTAGAGAATCACTCTACTATCCCTTCCTGGATTCCCCTAGCGCATATTAGTCCCCACCTTTAGCCTATCCATGGCATCTGCCGTGTAACGCTTCCTGACGACCTCTTCGTCAAGCTCGGCACGCACAAGGTCTACGTTTCTATGGACGTCTCGTGCGTTCACCCGCGTCGTGTCGTCAATGCGGGGGAACCACCCCTCACTGTGGCTCGCGCCAGACGCCGCTCCCGGACCATGCGGAGGTGATGATGACTGCTCTAGGTGCAGGCGCAAGCAAGGATCCAGCGCCAGACCCGGAGGTAACACGTAAGGCGCCGAGGAAAGGTAGAGGACCTCCACTAAAGAGGCCTGAGAACGTGCTGAGGGAAGCTATGGATAGCTTGGCTAACCCGGTAGCAGCAGTGATAAATGCGACTCAGGAACAGGCCGAGCTAGAGGAAACTCGGCAAAAGATACTGGAGGGCGCAAAGAAAATAGCCGCGGCTCAGCAGTCACTGAACATGACGCTGCGTGAGTACGCGAAGGCAAACAAGGTTGATGCAGTAAGGGTAAAAGGGAAAAATCTCATAAGTGAGATGAACAGAGAAGGTGATGATGGAGCAGAAGGGTCGGAAAACTATCTGTCTGTGGGGTTGCCAAAGTATAGTACACCGGCGAAGAACCTCAGAGCAGCAGATGCCACTGCATCCGAGCTAGAGGGTCTAATGGGTGAGGCCCGTCAAAGACAGCAAGACCGGGTTAACGAGCTGGTTCCGATCGCGAACAGGCAGAACGAGGAGCTGCTGAGAGCTAACCCAGAGAGATCTGGGGCTTCCAAGATCATCCATTCAGTGGTGGGTAACCCGGAGAAATCTGCTGGAGCTGCATCATCGCCTCATGGCGGTCCAAGGAGAGAAGAGGTAGTAACCTGTAACCTCGGCAGGAACAAACAGATTGTCCGTCATTTACCCAACACGTGCGGGAAAAGAAAAAGAGATGTGGAAAATTGATGATCGACGGAATGTGAGCCGAGGTGAAGCCGGCCGAGGTAATCATGACCAAGGTAATGCCGGTCAAGGGAATGCTGCCAACGGCAATGCCGGATAGCACAACTCCACAGGAGCAGGACAACCACAATAGCGGAATATACCGAGGCAAGAGCAAAGCGCCGGCCGAGGTATGCAGTAGAAAGGTGTGCAACGAGAGCAAAACCGATACAATGACGGTGATTCGGAGATGGTGAACGCAGGGTACCCCAGACCGGACTATCATGTGATAGGGTCTAGGTTGGGGAGCAGGGATTTGATGCCAGATGACGCCAGGTTAAAACTGGATCGCCTATATAGGTCGGAACATATCGAATGTCAAGGTCCTCCGGGTCCAGCGTGCTTTGGACCCCGGATCATGAAGGAACCACCAGTACCCAACTTCCAATTACCCAGGGGCACGAAGACGTATGACGACACTACCAAGCCGGAGGATTGGTTGATAAACTATGCTACGGCGGTGAAAATTGCAACTGGTAACTTGAGATGTGCGTTACGTGCCCTAGATGTTGGAAGGCCCGGCCAGAGTATGGCTGAATAACTTGCCGCCCGGAAGCATCAACTGTCGGATAGATTTTGAAGAAATGTTTATTAGCAACTTCTCAAATGCGTACGGAGGCGAATAGACCCGAATAGACCCTGGCAATGTGCAAGCAAAGACCCAACGAGATGGATCGTGAATTCTTAACCTGGTGGTGTACCATAAGAAACTCGTGTGAGGGCGTCATAGAGTCACAGGCCATAGCGTGGTTTGCGCAAGGGTGCAGATACGGCAACGAGCTATGGATGAAACTGCAAAGGAAAATGCCAGTTACTCTGGCAAAGATGATCCGGATTGCTGATTCGTATGCTTTGGGCGATCCGACTCAACCTAGGCTCCCGTCAAATGACTCAAGCGAGGAATACTATCAGAGGGATAGAGCTGGGTCGTCCCGGAGGAATGATTACAGAGGAAAAAGGAGAGATGACAGACCGGACCATCGCTATGGCTCGCAACAAGTTGCGGCAGTGAATGAAGATCAACCCGGAGGAGGGAGTAACCAACGCCAGAGAACTGGAGGGCAGTGGACTCCAAGAAATGATGGCAAGAAAACATGGACTCGGAGCAAGAAAGCGATGGCGAAAAAGAAAGACCGTCCGAGGTATACCTATGAGTCGATGCTGGACCAACTGTGTAAGTTTCACACGCCGAATCCAAATAGCCCAGCGGGTCACACGACGAGGCAATGTGAGTGGATGCGAAAGATAGAGCAAGGTGGCTCAGGGAATGCTCAGGCACCCCGAAACGATCAACCTCGGCAGGAGTTACCCCAGCAGCAATTGCTTTCCGGAGCAAACACGCAGTAGCTAATGTTGCCTCCCCCTCCGCCGAGGTATGACAACAATGAAAGAAGGGATGCAGTGCATCAGGTGGAAAATCAGCAACAACCGGATCAGAGGTACCCCGGAAATGAGGGAAGGAACGAGTACAGGGAACATCACCAGAGTTATTGTGTGTTCACGACTGAGGAGACAGATAGAAAAAGCTTGCAGCACCGACATATGGAGGTCAATGCGGTCATGCCAGCGGTGACGAGGTACATGCCTTGGTCAAACCAGGAAATCACCTGGAACATCAAAGATCATCCTAAACTTATGCGCTAGTACTAGATCCGACATTCATTGGACCGAACATCAACGTGAGGTTCTCCAAGGTTTTGATTGATAATGGCAGTAGCATTAACATCATGTATGCGGACACGATGTGCAAGTTAGGAATCTCGGAGAACATGCTCTAGGCTATGAGAAGAACTTTCCATGGCATTATACCAGGCATTTCGTGCGAGCCCATAGGCAAAGTCCGGGTCGACGTGCTATTCGGAACAAGGGATAACTGCCGAACTGAAAATCTGGAGTTTGAAATGGTGAACTTGGAAAGTGCATATCATGCGTTACTCGGAAGACCAGCATTGAACAAATTCATGGCAAGCTGTCACATCAGTCGTTATCTGAAGATGAAGTTGGAAAGTGCATATCATGCGTTTCCAAGTGGTGAACTTGGAAAGTGCATATCATGCGTTATCTGAAGATGAAGTTGCCCGGGCCAAATGGAGCGATTACCATTGCTGGAGATTTCCGACGTTCCATGGAGTGTGCTTCAGCCGGGTCCAACCTAGCCGAGTAACTCGTGATTGCGCAGGAGAAAAGAAAAATCCAAGAGGTGGCAGCATTAGCTCAGTCCGCACAACAATATATGCCGGCATTAAGTAACCCGCATGGCAGCGTTTCATTTCAAGCCGCAAAGGACACCAAGAAGATTCCAATTGATAACATGTTTCCGGAGCGCACCGTAACGATTGGTGCCGGGTTAACTGACAAATAGGAAAGCGAACTCGTCAACTTCCTCCGTGAGAATCGGGATATTTTTGCTTGGTCTACACAGGACTTGCAAGGTGTTCCGAGGGAGTTGGCCGAGCACTCTTTGAATGTAAGACCCGGAGCAAGGCCGGTGAAGCAACCTCTCTGCCGCTTCGCCGAGGATAGGAGAAAAGTCATTGGAGACGAGATAGCTCGGTTACTGGCAGCAGGATTCATCATGAAGGTACTATATCCGGATTGGCTCTCTAATCCGGTGCTAGTGGAAAAGAAGTAGGACGATCCGAACGTGGCAGTGGTCTGGCGTATGTGTATCGATTACACGAACCTGAACAAGGCGTGTCCAAAAGACCCATTTCCACTGCCGAGGATAGATCAGGTCATAGACTCAACCGCAGGATGCGAACTGTTGTCATTCATTGATGCATATTCTGGCTTCCACCAGATACCTCTGAACCCGGATGATCAAATAAAAACGGCGTTTATGTAAAGACCCAAACCTGGCTTGGTTTGAATCCCTGTGATTACAGTGCTAGTCCCTGGATCGAATAGCTAGCACCCATAGTTTAAGATGTAATATCAAGATACAACGGTCATATTACATCGCATGATCTAGAATATGAATACTTTATTACAAACTCATAGTCATAGGCTATCTTATTACAAAGCAGCAGAATACAAGTAAAGCATGGAGTCCTTCATCTTCATGTGCCACAGGCAAACATGTTGGGTGCAGGCTCATAACCTCTATCATCAATCCATACTCATCAATGGAATAACCTGCAACATGATAGGTTGTAGCCACAAAGGGTCAATACTTTGAATGTATTGGCAAGTGTCACAAGTTTGTGTATATAAGTTGGACTATCACTACATGCACATTTGGCTAAGTAGATCTTAGGCTCATTTGCAGAAAGCAATATGGTTTTATCCTATGTTTGTAAAAATAGTTTTGATCTTTCAATAACTTTTTGAACTCCTTGGCAAACTCCAAGTTCTTCTAATCTCTTGTTGTCACCATTAAGTTTTACTTTGAGAAATTAGAATGTCGAGATCTTCTATAGCTTCAGGCCTTAGTTGCTCAGAGTTGTCCATAACCGGGGACACGGCTAAGTACTTAGAATTTAATCTTCTGCAGAAGTTGTACAATTTACCCACAAGACACAATCTCGTCTTGACGCCACCAGTGGCCGCTGGATTAGTACTCACCAAGATGGAGTACCGGCAGATCGAGAATGTGACAAAGTCTTTCCATAGAAGTGCTCCCAATACATAATGCCAGCACATCTACCGGGCACCAATGCAAGGATAAACCTCCAATGCATAATTCCAGTTAACCTGAAGAGGTACCAATGCATGGGTCTCCCACTATGTAATTGACTAGGCCAGAGCCCATTTGGCATGTGGCTGTACACGGAAGCCACTGTACGAGAAATATGTTCAATCCCTAAGTTCCTGGGTGGTATTCTCCTAGTGCACACATGAAAGAGATAGCCATAGGCATGGTTCCCTTCGTTGCCACCTTATTCTCAACTGAGTATCCACACTCCACCCAGGTGATTCATTGAGTCCTTGTTTTATTATATAAAACATATATTTTCCAACACTTCATATAATCACAATATGGTATATTCCACCCTGAATCTATAGCAGGGCTAAGCATACTACAACTATAGTATTTCCACTAAGGGATATATATAAAGGATATCCTAATAGGATTTAGCATAGCATAGTATCATAGTAATCCTATCATACATACTACAAAAATCCACTAAGTGTAATGAAAATAGTAGGACATGGATGATAGTGTCACTTGCCTTAGTATTCGGTGGTGTTGGTACACTCTTTGCAGTAACACACTTGACAATCCACACAATCTATCAAACAAAACAAACAAGACAAAACATGCACAAAGTCAACACTAATGGCAATACAAAAATCATGCAAAAATATGCAAGCATGCAAGAAGGCAATTTTTATTGCACAAATTGCTACAACAAAGGTTTTGAACACTACTAAGTGCTTTCTGAACATTTTATAATTGCAAGGTGACAAATGCAACCATTTGTGCAATTGTAATAATTAGCAATAATTTCAATCATTTGGAAAGGCTAGATTCACTAAATAATTTCCATGCTATTAGGCATAGCCAACCAAATCTATATTTTGGTCTCACTGGACAGAGGGTTCAATTTGCAATCCATAGCAAAAAGATTCACCCAAAAATAATTTACAAAACAATTTTTATGGGTAAAATACTCCTAAAAAGGTTCTGCCTAAAACTTCTATTTTACAGAAGCTAAAGGGTGAAATAAGGCCTCAACAATGAAGCTCTCATTTTTCTGAATCCATAGACACCAAATTTGTATTTTTCTGATTTGTGGATCAAAAGTTATTGAATTTCTAAGTTTAATACAAATTCTTCCTATTTTCTAATTTAAACAGACGCTCGGTCCTACGTGGCATGTTCTTATTGGCCGGTACCGGTTCGGGCGGATAGGCTGCTACGGGCCGTTGGATTTTAAGTGGCAACGGGCGATCCAAATTAGCCCGTACCATTTTGCTAAGTGATCTATCTAAGCTGCTGGATCAAGATCAGACGGTGCTCAGCGTGTCGACCACAGACTGGCGGTGCTAGCGACGGTGCGCGGCGGCGACGCGTCGGACGGGTGGTGCTCCGGTGGTTCTAGAGGGTTAGGGGAAGCAGCGATCTTACCGAGGGTTCGTGGTGGTCTCGGTGATCTCGATGGTGGTCGTGGTGGAGGGAGGGGCGTTCAGATTCGTCGGGGATTCCTCGCCGGAGTACTTGCCGACGGTGGAGCTCGTGTCTCCGAGACGGTGTCGTCGACCTGGGGCTCGAGCAGACAAAACAGGGGGTCAGAGGAGTACGCCTGGTCATGTAGAAGCTGGTTGTGGCCAGAAGAGGGCGGCGGGAACCTGCGTCTCGCCGGTGAACGACGGCAGCAGAGGGTGACGCCAGTGGCGACCGTGGCGACGACCTAGGCACAGAAAAATCACGGGAAAGCGTCAGTAGAGGCGCCAGAGCATGGAGAAGCTAACAGGACAGAGGGGAAGGTGCGGGGTAGTGAGTTCTTGCCGGAATCTTTGCCAGAGCTCGTCGGTGGCTGCAGTGGTTCGAGCGCGATTCCGAGCAGCCTATTGGCTCCGGGGTTGTGGGGCTTGAGGAAAAACGGAGAGGAAGGAGTGGCGGTTAAGAGGCAGGGCTCGGAGTAGAGAATTAATTGCGCAAACGCACAAATTCGAGCCGATTTGGAAACGGCAGAGGGAGGGAGAGGGGTTGTTCGTCGCGGTGGAAGAAGCTGAGGTGGCAGGTGACGTGGGCGTGGGGTCGAACCGTCAGTGAGGGGGGGTGAAGAGGGGGACGGTGAGAAACAGAGGGGGAAAGGGGAGTGCCGGGTGGGCTTAGTGGGCTAGGGTTTGGGCCGAGCTGTTGCTTCTGTTTTTTTCTACAGCTTTTTCTTTTTCTTTTTCTATTTTCTTAAATATCTTTTGATTTAATGATCCAATTTGAATCAAACAAATTTCTAAAAAAAATTAAAACTCAAATTAGGTTTTTAGGGAATTATAGAACACATTTACTTTCTAACTCAAATTTTTCTAACCAAATTTATTCACTTTGGCTTTAATAGCTAATATTGCCTTTCTTAATTATATTCTCAAATTAATTCATATCTTTTTATCCATTGCTCCAAATTGGATGAAACCAATTTCTATTGTTTTATTATTTTGTCCTTTATCTTTTTAGCCCTCATAGGAGTTCTTTTGTGTAATATAAATATGGAGTATATCCATAGTATTGTGTTGTTCTTAGTGTTAACAAATAATTAGAGTTTTAGGGTTTGAGATATTTTTCACTTCTCTTAGGTTTTTAAAATGCAGCCAAGTCAAGATGATCATGCATGCTTCATGATTTGGGATTTTAAAACATGCACACCAATTCACAAACAAAATCATTTTGTTTGGCTTGGGTTTGTAGGCATTAGATTTAAATGTTCCAAAAGTTTTTGTTCCTTCTGAATTTCAAAGAACTTGGTTCTTCATTTTGTTTAAAAATTTTCACATTCCAAAATTTGGAAAATTTTGGGATGTGATAGTTTATTACCCCGTACGGGGCTTACTGCTATCGCACTATGTCGTTTGGTTTACGTAACGCAGGTGCAACGTACCAAAGATGTATGCAAAAGTGTTTGCACGACCAAATAGGTAAAACATACAAGTATACGTGGATGATGTGGTTATCAAGACCAAGGAAAGGACAACGCTCCTTGACGATATAAGACAAACATTCGCGAACTTGAGAAGGTTTCGGATGAAGCTTAACTTGGAAAAATGTACCTTCGGTGTCTCGGCTGGAAAGTTACTCGGATTTCTCGTCTCCAGCCGAGGTATCGAGGTTAATCCAACTAAGATCCGAGCCATCGAACGAATGGAGCTGCCGAAGTGTCTTAACAATGTCCAGAAGTTCACTGGATGCCTGGCGTCGTTGATTCGGTTTGTATGTCGGTTAGGAGAAAAGGCCCTGCCTCTCTACCAACTCATGAAAAAGTCAGATAAATTCGTTTGGACGCCACAGGCCGATGAAGCTTTTGCCCACTTGAAAAAGATGTTGGCCACTGCGCCAGTGTTAGCCTCTCCACTATCAAAGGAACCAATGTTGCTCTACGTAGTCGCAACCAACCGAGTTGTAAGTGCAGTAATCGTAGTGGAACGCAATGAAGAGGGTAAGTCGGTGCAGAAGCTAGTGTATTACCTGAGCGAGGTATTGTCTGCCTCAAAACAGAACTACCCGCACTTTCAAAAGGTGGCATACGGTGTCTATATGGCGGCGAAGAAGTTAAAGCATTACTTTGAGGAGCACCCCATCAAAGTAATATGTGAAGCTCCCATATCCGAGATAATGGGTAACAAGGATGCGAGTGGCAGAATCGCAAAATGGGCAATTGAGCTAGCCCCTTATGCGCCCCAATACGACAGAAGAGAAGCGATCAAATCTCAGGCTGTGGTGGACTTTTTCGTGGATTGGGCCGAGGTACAATATGAACCACCGCCACCAGATCCGAATTACTGGAGGATGCACTTTGACAGGTCGAAAACCAAAACCGGATTAGGCACCGGGGTTGTGCTTACCTCGCCAAAGAAGGATCAGCTAAAGTACGTATTGCAGATTCATTTCGCGGCATCGAACAATGTCGCTGAGTATGAGGCTCTTGTGCATGGGCTCAAAGTGGCAAAGGAGATTGGCATACGTCGGGTAATATGCTTTGGCGACTCAAACCTAGTGGTGCAGCAGGTGTCCGGAGTGTGGGACGCCCTGGATCCAAACATGGCACTATACAAATTTCACGTGCAGAAGATATCTGGTTACTTCGAGGGGTGTGAATTTCACCATGTACCCCAGGCGGAAAACGAGGCAGCCGACATGTTGTCGAAGCTCGGATCGACCAGACAAGCAATTCCACCGGGTGTAGCATTGGAACACCTCAGAAAACCATCTATCAGGCCGTCCCTAGGAACCGACTCGATCTATGTCCCGGAAAATATGGAATCCAAAGCTGAGCCCATGGACATTTACATGGGAGGAGGTACGCGAGACCCGGGGACTGCGTCAGCAAACCCGGGGACTGCCTCGGCGAACCCAGGGACTACCTCGCTAGACCCGGGGACTGCTCAGCAGGATCCGGCTGAAGTTATGCCGGTGGATCAGATGGAAATTGATGAGGAGATATTCCCCCCACGAGCCATACTAGCTTGGGCACTGCCTATATTCCAATTCCTGAAAGATGGAACGCTACCCGCTGAGGAGGTGTTAGCCAGGCAAACTCAGAGGAGAGCAAAAGCATACACAATCATCAATTCCGAGTTATACAAATGGAGTGTAACCAATGTTCTCCAAAGATGCGTTGACCCGGAAGAAGGGCTTGACATCCTCCGAGATATACACCAAGGGGAATGTGGGCATCATGCCTCATCCCGAGCCTTGGTGGCAAAGGCGTTCCGACATGGATTTTACTGGCCAAGTGCCTTGGAACAAGCAGAAGATCTGGTGAGAAAATGCAATGGTTGTCAGAGGTACGCCACCAAGACACATATGCCTATGTCGGAACTCAAGACCATACCAATTACATGGACATTTGTTGTATGGTGCTTGGACATGGTTGGCCCGTTCAA
The DNA here is from genome assembly GCA_023614405.1 of Avena insularis. Classification (NCBI taxonomy): domain Eukaryota; kingdom Viridiplantae; phylum Streptophyta; class Magnoliopsida; order Poales; family Poaceae; genus Avena; species Avena insularis. The sequence continues at coordinate 513,974,714 of CM042690.1, forward strand.
ACCAGCGAGAGGAAAGATGACACACATTTTGGTCATGGTGGAAAAGTTTACAAAATGGATTGAAGTGAAGCCTATAAGAATATGTGATGGAGCTACGGCCGTGACGTTTCTCAAAGACATCATATTGAGATACGGTTATCCACATAGTATTATAACTGATAATGGAACAAATTTTGCGGAAGGAGCATTTGCGCGCTTCTGCCGAGATAAGAAGATCCGACTCGATGTCGCCTCGGTAGCCCACCCCGTGTCGAAGGACAAGTGGAAAGATCCAACGGATTAGTATTCTCCGGGATAAAACCCCGGCTCATTGAGCCGCTGCAAAGATTAGCGGGGTGCTGGATAGAAGAACTACCAGCAGTACTGTGGAGCTTAAGAACAACTCCGAATCGATCAACATGCTATACGCCATTCTTTCTGGTATATGGGGTGAAGTGACATTACCAGCCGACATAGAGCATGATTCGCCTAGGGTCACCCAATACATAGAAGCCAAAGTGCAAGAAGCCCGGCAAAATGATGTTGATCTGTTGGAAGAAGCGAGAGAACTGACACTGTCCAGATCCGCCATATATCAGAAAATCTCCGACGCTATCATAGCCGGAAAGTGTGCCCCTGAGTCTTCCAGGAAGGCGATCTGGTGCTCCGGTTGGTACAACGTACTACTGACATGCATAAATTATCCCCCCCATGGGAAGGGCTGTTCATTGTGAGCAAAGCATTGCACAATGATTCTTACTATCTCATAGATGCAAAGCCACAGGAAAAAAACAAGGCGGACAGGTCCGGAGAGGAATCCAAGCGACCGTGGAATGTAGCACTACTTCGTCCCTTCTACACTTAGCTAAGAAGTGTATGTATCCGAGTCATCTCATATGTCGGTATGTATGTCGGCAATGAGCTTATCAATGAAATACCAGCGCCTCGAGTAGTAACTCGAGGACTGCCTTAATAATGTTTGTCGTAATTTCTTACACGGTAGCTGGAATGGGTCATTTTACTTAACCCGGATTAGTAATGTGTGAGCACAAAAAACCCAACCCTTCGACTTGCTGCTGTCCAACAAGAATTGGCTTCATGGCAAGCAAGGGAACAAGTTTGGAATTACATAGCACGTGAAAAACCACTAAGGAAACGAATTTATTCGAGCTAACGTTTATTTTTTCGGACTAACCCTGTATTTATTTTCAAGTTATTATGCTGAATTATTTTGAGCCAAGCCTCAAAGTTTCTAAGTATTGTTAAGACAATTTTTGAAGCTCGGATTCGTAAGTCGTAAAACCGAATCAAGGTAGACACGAGTCGAGCCAGAGAATTGGACGAACAAGAAAATGAAACTCGGGGACTACGCCCAAGTTAATCTGGCATACAAACATAGTAGCAAATTATCACATATCAAGCATACAATTGCACCCGGCATACCGGGGATCTGATAAAATTTTCAAGTTTTTTCAACTAAGGAGCAGCAGCAGGAGGAAGTTCGGCGTCGTCATCGCTGTCTTCAATATCCGAAGTAGCATCTTCTCCATCCTCACCCGACCCATCCTCCATGTTCTCAATATGCTCATCCCCACCGGACTCCAGAAAGCTCGGTCCCTCAACCCAGTAATGGATCGGAGAATATTCGACGAGGCTGTAGGCGCAAGCCTGGCGACGAGCTACCCACTCCGGATCGTCGGTCCATTTGGATCCGGTGCGCTGGCGTGTGAGGACGCTCAAGTCGATCTTCTCGTACCATGTAAGAATATGATGAAGGAGGGTATCTGCTGCGGCACGCCCGACGGACTCTCTCTAGAGGTCAAGCTGGGTCTCAATTTCCAACAGCTTTTCGGCAAGGAGTGTGATCCTCTTCGGAGCGCTCTCGCTTGGCCAGAAGGTGTTGTAAATCTGGACCGCAACATCGAGGAGATCTTTCCCATAGTTCTTAATGGTTTCCACACGAGCTGACACGCTGACCAATAGGTCCTCCATGTCTAAGGGGATGCTCTCACCATCAGGAGCGACGGGAGTACCCCTTTCTCGGCGGAATTTGGTAACAGCAGCACTAGCAATGGGAGTACCCTCGGGAAAGTGGTCTGGAAACAAGGAAAAGGAAGATGCTGAAGCAAACACATATGGGCCAAGCCGGAAAATTATGTCAGATAAGGGAAAGAAACTTACGTGAGATATGGCCGTGGATCCGGGTCAACTCCTTGATGCAATTGTCGCGTCTCTAGCGAAGTTGTTCAAGTTCAGCGATCGCCGACCCAAGCTGGACCTCGGATTCTTTAAGCAGGTCCTGGTCCTTGGAGATCTGGAGACTAAGGCGCTCACGCTCTTCGGTGAAGTTCTGGCCAACTTTTTGGAGCTCGGTTTTGTGTTGGGCCTTCATCTTCTCCATCTTATCCTTGAGCTTGGCTATCTCGTCGTCCTTGGTCCGGAGGTGGGCAAGCTCATCATTCTTCTTCTTCAGCTCAGCTTGATGCTGTCCTGCTTGTTCGAGAAAATGCAGCATCATATCAGGCACGGGTACACTATCCTCAAGCGATGCTGAAATAGTATGTTGACCCGGCAAAGCCGAGGAGTGAATGTTTGCCGAGCCAAGGAGAAGAAGAAATGGAAAACACAACAAGGTCAGGCAAAAGAGGATATACCTTGGATTTCCTCCAAGTTCTTCCGCATAATTTTGTTCTCAGCCTCCACCCCAGCTGCAGAAAACCGAATGAGGAGGTTAGTCCAGCGGAAACAAGCGAAGAAAAACGGAGAGGTGCTTAGGGAGAAAATTACCCCTCTTTTCATGCTCTGCGCCAAGTGCAACATGTTTTGCACGCAGGATCTTGTGGGTATCAAGCAGGCGTTGAAATTCGGCGCTCCGGCGATTGGTAGTTACCTGAAAGAAGTACAGAAGTTAGCTTGGTGCATATTCGAAGCGTGCAAGATCTGGGCCAAGTGGAACTTAACCCGGCTCTAGGCGTGTGCATATTCGAAGTGTGCAAGATCCAGGCCAAGTGGAACTTAACCTGGCTCTAGGTGTGTGTGCATATTCGAAGTGTACAAGATCCGGGCAAAGTGGAACTTAACCCGGCTCTAGGTGTGTGCATATTTGAAGTGTACGAGATCCGGGTCAAGTGGAACTTAACCCGGCTCTAGGTGTGTGCATATTCGAAGTATGCAAGATCCGGGCCAAGTGGAACTTAACCCGGCTCTTGGTGTGTGCATATTTGAAGTTTACATGCAGTTATGCTAGTTTTCTAAGGAGCATCTGGCCGAGTAACAAGCTACTCCACCGGAGGCTCGGGGACTAATGGTTATTATCTACAGCATATAAAGGAGAAACGACATACCTCCATCATTCGCCCCGCGAGGTTAATTGCCTTGGCAGCAGTATTCATCTGGGCAGAAAATTCTGCGGGGCCGAACTTTTCCGGGAGATCGTCGTTGTAGACGAATTCCGCCTTATTCTAGTTCATGACGAACTCGATAAGGCTCGGAGGGTACCGTTCGCCAGTGGGCATGTGGGGTGCCACCAAGCCCTTCGCATGAGCTTCCTTCCTCTCAATTAGGGCAAGAGTTGGGCTGGTGTGAAGAACCATCTGCTACGCATCGGTTGGCTCGGCAGGAAGATCCGTCGCTGCTGGTGATTTCTTCGGAAACATTGACGACAAGGTTCGCTGCCCGGCCTTGACGGATGTAGACCTAGTAGCATCCGGAGCCTTCTTGCCTTTAGTTTGCTGGTAAGAAGTAACCACGACGGATTTCCCTTTGGAAGCTGCTAGAATGGTTCCTCGCCGGGGCTGAGATGACTCGGAAGAGGCAGAGGAACTTGGTACTGGAGCTGCTGTGGGTTTCCTGGCTGCCGGGACAGGTGCTGGTTCGGATGCTGGTACTGGAGCTGCTGCTGGTGCTGGGGTTGCGGTAGACCTGGTGGTTGCTGGTTGCGGCAATGCCGAAGTGGTGGACGCCGTTGCCTCGACCGAACCGACCCCTCCCGACCCGAGCTCGCGTTCCTCTTGATGAGGTACTGCGGAACCCGGAGCAGCCGTAGAGCCCTCCGGAATAGGGCTCAGCGGGCGTGACTCGTCGTCACGAGGAGGGGAAGGACCGGACCGAAGGGGAGAAGATATGCTCGATCCGCTCTGAGGGACCTCCACAGGAGGCCTGCAAAAGAAAATGATGTCAGGAGTGAAATTACCCCGATGCAAGGAGAAGTATGTTGCGTAGTGAAAAATGACTTACGCATCCAAGGTCTTGGCCTCCTTGGGTTTCCGGGCCCTCCGTGCCGGGGCTTTGCCTGCCCGCTTGGAGGCAGTCTTGTCTCCGACCTTCTTTTGCCTTTTGGTGGGCTGAGAAGGTTCGGAAGAAGAACTTGACATGGATCTGCGCTTCTTCTTCGGCGCCACTAGAACCGGCTCGCCCGTGGCAAGTGGAGGATCCTCGTGGATATGCCCACCGGGGTTAGCTGATGCCGGATAGGCAAAAGAAAGAGGGACAGCCTCAACAGGTTCAATCACGTCGATATCCGAGTCATCCTCATCATCGGGCCAATCTCTAAGAGAAGAGAATTTACCGCTGGGACGTTTGGTGGCATCGGTCATAGGGAGGAACATCTCCTGGTCCGGCTCCTCCTCATCCGGGATCTCTCGGTCCGGCGCCCACTTAAGGGTCGGATCCGTGCCATCCTCGAGAGTTTGCTGGAGAAACAGCTGAGAAAAAGCACAAAGAGCAGAGTCAGAAATATGACAAAAACCGACACATAATTGATCCGAAATAAGTTTACCCGCGAAGCTTACCGCGGGAGGGAGCCTGTCACGGCAGTAATGCTCGATTCCCCACGTCCATTCGGCGGAGAAATCTTTGTGAGTGGTGAACAGAGCCTTGACCCGGCGGAAGATCTCTGTGTTGCTCAATTCAAAGGAGGAGGTTCGGTTGGGGTCGCGACCGAAGCTCATGTGGCACAACTTGTGGGTGCGCCTCTAGAGGGGAGAGATTCGGTTGCGCACGAACGTGATCAATGCATCCTCGTTGCACAATCCAAGCTTCTTCAGCTCCGCGAACCTTTTGTTGACTTGGTTGGCCAGAGCTGCAGGTTTCTTGGCGACCTCCTCCCAGAAATCCGTGTCAGGGGGGCCCGGAGCGTAGGGCAGCAACCGAATCAAGTCTTCGATACCCTCGTTCCGGACGTAGAAGAAGGTCCGGGCCCATCCTTTGCAGGAGTCAAGCCCGGTGACCCGGGGAAAGATTGAAAATCTCCGGGGCGAGATCGAGGCAGCTCCGAACTGGGTGAGCTGCTTGTCCTCCGACTCGACGTGGATGCTGGGGACGATGTTGTGACGAAGACCGAAGAATCGGATCCACAGCTCCTTCGTGGGCCATAGTCCGGTATAACCTTCGATCGTAGAGACAAAGGAATAAAGATAGGTGATTGCGTTCGCTGGGAGATGGTGCGGCTGCAAGTGGTACGTCCTGACCCAGTCCTGGAAGAAGTCGCTCACCGGGAGACCAAATCCCCGTTGGAAATGGGATAGGAATACGACGAACTCACCCGGATTGGGTGAGGGGGCCAGTTCCGAGGAGGGGAGACGAGCGGCAACACCGGCGGGAATACGCCTGGTCCGGTAGAGCCAGTCGATGTCGTCTAGGCAGACCCACGAACCGGCCCACGCGTCGCGATCCGCCGCGCCGGCGTCCTCCTCCATCTCCTGCTCGGTGACGATGAGCTCCTCCTCAGTCATCACGTATCCGCTGTCCTCGCTGGAGCTAGCGGCAGCGGGGGTCTATGGTCTAGATTGACGAGGACCCGTGGCAGCTTCTAGCATGGTGGATGCGGTGCGGAGGCACGGGGAGGTACGGCGGCGGCGTTGCTGATGGAAAGCACCGGCGGCGGCATGGTCGCAGGGAAGACGAAGGTGAAAATTGCAACGGGCAAAGGGGCGCGGAGATGGAAAAATGCTAAGGGACGCGCCCCTCCCCTATTTAACCGCCCCCAGGGATCGATGAGTGGGATCGCGCTGCGCCGGCGAGCCACACGGTGTGGCCATGTATCTCCGGCATCAGCCAATCAGAGAAAAGCCACACAGGGGGCCACAGAGTAGATGAGATCCCATGACATGACGTGCTGTTGCGGTAAACGAGGAGATAGGCATGACGTAACCCGCGCACAGTAAAACTGACAATTACTGCGGCGGTTACTGTGCAGGCCCTTAAAATAAGACAAGGTAATGATTAGCCTCTACGTGGGTTGGCGTTTGAGAGAAGGAAACGGGGCCCGGATCAAACCATAATGACCATGGGATCCGAGCCAAAGTGGTGACCCGGCCGGCAAGTGAAAACTTGGGACGTGCGAAGGGAATGTAAATCCATGTAATCCGAGATAGGGAGCTAACCCGGAATTGAACGTATGACGCTCGAACATAAATGAACCTGATGTGGCCTTAGCGGCCGAGGCAGCCAAGACCGCACCAGCTTCGGGGACTAATATTGGGGGGATACCCCCGGGTAGGGTCACTCCGGGGTATAAGGGCCGAGTTAGCCGAGGGTCGGCAAGGTCAAAGCGGATGCTGGTCGAGTCACCTCAAGGCAGGCCGGATCACGGAGTAACCCGAACCAAGGGGGTCGCCTAACGTTGTCTCGTCCGACTTAAGGAGTAAGTCGGAAATGCTTGTCTAACTTATATGCAGGAACAAGTGTGGCCGGATCTACTGTGATTCGGATCCTCACTTAGCTTCTAGGAGAAGGAAGGAATCTCTCTGGTCAAAAAAGAAGGTCCGGTACGTACTGGATGAGCGAATAAAGCAAGGGCAGGACCACCGGATCGTGGCCGACAAGGATGATGATGCTCACGTCGGCTGACGTTGCTAAAGCATGAGTGACCCGGGGAAAGCACCCCGGTCGGGTTACCACTTTGGGAGGGGGCATATTCTTAGGAATATGCCTCCACGTATGCCCTAGGCCAGGACCGAACCTCTTCTATATAAGGGGGGTTAGGGTTCTGGTAGAGGGGGTTGGGAGAATTCTAGTTGGTTGAGCCCTAGTAGATCTAGGGTTCTTGGGCTAGATAGAAGGCAAGTGTATGAGAGCACCTTCTTCCTCCTCTCGCCAATACAGCTCAAGGAGCACTTGTAATCTTGGAGATATCGCAATACAAACTTCTGTGTAGAGAATCACTCTACTATCCCTCCCTGGATTCCCCTAGCGCATATTAGTCCCCACCTTTAGCCTATCCATGGCATCTTCCGGGACACCACCACGACACCACTGGTTGATCCATATTTGGTTTGTGGAAAAGAACACACATGCAATGAACACTGGTGGATAAATATGTGGTTTGTGGAAAAGAAGACACATGTAGTGAACACTGGTGGATCCATATGTTGTTTGTGAAAAGAACACACATGCAATGACTCTAGTGCTGGTTTTAGTATAAGAACACACAAGCAATGACTCTAGTGGGTCATATGTGATTTGTGGAAAGAACACACATGAAATGACCACTAGTTGATCCATATGTGGTTTGTGGAAAAGAACACACATGCAGTGACCACTGGTTGATCCATCTATGGTTTGCGGAAAGAACACACATTCAATGACACTAGTGGATCCATGTGTGGTTTGTGGAAAGAACATACATGTAATGACTCTAGTGGATCCATATGTGGTTTGTGGAAAAGAACACACATGCAATGACCACCGGTTGATCCATGTGTGGTTTGTGGAAAGAACACGCATGCAATGAGTCTAGTGTTGGTTTTAGTATAAGAACACACATGCAATGACCACTGGTTGATCCATATGTGGTTTGTGGAAAAGAACACACATGCAATGAACACTGGTGGATCCATGTGTGGTTTGTGAAAAGACCACACATGCAATGAACACTAGTTGATCCATATGTGGTTTGTGGAAAAGAACACGCATACAATGAACACTTGTGGATCCATAAGTGGTTTGTGGAAAGATCACACATGCAGTGAACACTGGTGGATTCATATTTGGTTTGTGAAAAGAACACACATGCAATGAATCTAATGGATCCATATGTGGTTTATGAAAAGAACACACATGCAATGACCACTGGTTGGTCCATGTGTGGTTTGTGGAAAGAACACGCATGCAGTGAACACTGGTGGATCCATGTGTGGTTTGTTAAAACAACACACATGCAATGAGTCTAGTGGTGGTTTTAGTATAAGAACACACATGCAATGACTCTAGTGGGTGCACATATGGTTTGTGAAAAGAACACACATGCAATGAACACTGGTGGATCCATGTGTGGTTTGTGGAAAGAAAACACATGCAATGACATTGGTTGATCCATGTGTGGTTTGTGGAAATAACACACATGCAATGACTCTAATGGATCCATATGTGGTTTGTGGAAAAGAAAACACATGCAATGACCACTGGTTGATCCATATGTGGTTTGTGGAAAAGAACACACATGCAATGAACACTGGTGGATCCATGTGGTTTTTCTGAAAAGACCACAATGCAATGAACACTGGTTGATCCATATGTGGTTTGTGGAAAAGAACTCGCATACAATGAACACTGGTGGATCCATAAGTGGTTTGTGGAAAGAACACACATGAAGTGAACACTGGTGGATTCATATGTGGTTTGTGAAAAGAACACACATGCAATGAATCTAATGGATCCATATGTGAAAAGAACACGCATGCAATGACCACTGGTTGATCCATATGTGGTTTGTGGAAAAGAAAACACATGCAATGACACTGGTGGATCCATGTGTGGTTTGTGGAAATAACACACATGCAATGACTCTAGTGGATCCATATGTGGTTTGTGGAAAAGAACACACATGCAATGACCACCGGTTGATCCATGTGTGGTTTGTGGAAAGAACACGCATGCAACGAGTCTAGTGCTGGTTTTAGTATAAGAACACACATGCAATGACCACTGGTTGATCCATATGTGGTTTGTGGAAAAGAACACACATGCAATGAACACTGGTGGATCCATGTGTGGTTTGTGAAAAGACCACACATGCAATGAACACTAGTTGATCCATATGTGGTTTGTGGAAAAGAACACGCATACAATGAACACTAGTGGATCCATAAGTGGTTTGTGGAAAGATCACACATGCAGTGAACACTGGTGGATTCATATTTGGTTTGTGAAAAGAACACACATGCAATGAATCTAATGGATCCATATGTGGTTTGTGAAAAGAACACACATGCAGTAACCTCTGGTTGATCCATGTGTGGTTTGTGGAAAGAACACGCATGCAGTGAACAATGGTGGATCCATGTGTGGTTTGTTAAAACAACACACATGCAATGAGTCTAGTGATGGTTTTAGTATAAGAACACACATGCAATGACTCTAGTGGGTCCACATGTGGTTTGTGAAAAGAACACACATGCAGTGAACACTGGTGGATGCATGTGTGGTTTGTGGAAAGAACACACATGCAATGACATTGGTTGATCCATGTGTGGTTTGTGGAAATAACACACATGCAATGACTCTAATGGATCCATATGTGGTTTGTGGAGAAGAAAACACAAGCAATGACCACTGGTTGATCCATGTGTGGTTTGTGAAAAGAACACGCATGCAATGACACTGGTGGATCCATGTGTGGTTTGTGAAAAGAACACACATGCAATGAACACTGGTTGATCCATATGTGGTTTGTGGAAAATAACACACATACAATGAACACTGGTGGATCCATAAGTGGTTTATGGAAAGAACACACATGCAGTGAACACTGGTGGATCCGTATGTTGTTTGTGAAAAGAACACACATGCAATGACCACTGGTTGATCCATATGTTGTTTGTGAAAAGAACACACATGCAATGAATCTAGTGCTGGTTTTAGTATAAGAACACACAAGCAATGACTCTAGTGGGTCCATATGTGATTTGTGGAAAGAACACACATGCAATGCACTGGTTGATCCATGTGTGGTTTGTGGAAAGAACACACATGCAATGAATACTGGTTGATCCATATGTGGTTTCTGAAAAGAACACACATACAATAACCACTGGTTGATCCATATGTGGTTTGTTGACAAGAACACACATGCAATGACCACTGGTTGATCCATTTGTGGTTTGTGGAAAGAACACTCATGCAATGACACTGGTGGATCCATGTGTGATTTGTGGAAAGAACATACATGCAATGAGTCTAGTGCCGGTTTTAGTATAAGAACACACATGCAATGACCACTGGTTGATCCATATTTGGTTTGTGGAAAAGAACACACATGCAATGAACACTGGTGGATCCATATGTGGTTTGTGGAAAAGAACACACATGTAGTGAACACTGGTGGATCCATATATTGTTTGTGAAAAGAACACACATGCAATGACTCTAGTGCTGGTTTTAGTATAAGAACACACAAACAATGACTCTAGTGGGTACATATGTGATTTGTGGAAAGAACACACATGCAATGACCACTGGTTGATCCATATGTGGTTTGTGGAAAAGAAAACACATGCAGCGACCACTGGTTGATCCATCTGTTGTTTGTGGAAAGAACACACATTCAATGACACTAGTGGATCCATGTGTGCTTTGTGGAAAGAACATACACGCAATGACTCTAGTGTTGGTTTTGGTATAAGAACACACATGCAATTACCACTGGTTGATCCATATGTGTTTTGTGGAAAAGAACACACATGCAATGAACACTGGTTGATCCATGTGTGGTTTGTGGAAAGAACACACATGAAATGCCATTGATTGATCCATGTGTGGTTTGTGGAAAAGAACACACATGCAATGACTCTAACGGATCCATTTGTGGTTTGTGGAAAAGAACACACATGCAATGATCATTGGTTGATCCATGTGTGGTTTGTGGAAAGAACACGCATGCAATGAATTCTAGTGGATCCATGTGTGGTTTGTGAAAAGAACACACATGCAATGAACCTAGTGCTTGTTTTAGTATAGGAACACACAAGCAATGACTCTAGTGGGTCCATATGTGATTTGTGGAAAGAACACACATGCAATAACACTGGTTGATCCATGTGTGGTTTGTGGAAAGAATAGACATGCAATGAATACTGGTTGGTCCATATGTGGTTTGTGAAAAGAACACACATGCAATGACCACTGGTTGATCCATATGTGGTTTGTGGAAAAGAACACACATACAATGACCACTGGTGGATCTATAAGTGGTTTGTGAAAAGAACACACATGCAGTGAACACTGGTGGATCCATATGTTGTTTGTGAAAAGAACACACATGCAATGAATCTAGTGCTGGTTTTAGTATAAGAACACACAAGCAATGACTCTTGTGGGTCCATATGTGATTTGTGGAAAGAGCACACATGCAATGACACTGGTTGATCCATATGTGGTTTGTGGAAAAGAACACACATACAATGAACACTGGTGGATCCATAAGTGGTTTGTGGAAAGAACACACATGGAGTGAACACTGGTGGATCCATATGTTGTTTGTGAAAAGAACACACATGCAATGAATCTAGTGCTGGTTTTAATATAAGAACAGACATGCAATGACCACTGGTTGATCCATAGGTGGTTTGTGGAAAAGAACACACATGCAATGAACACTGGTGGATCCATCTGTGGTTTGTGGAAAAGAACACACATGTAGTGAACACTGGTGGATCCATATGTTGTTTGTGAAAAGAACACACATGCAATGACTCTAGTGCTTGTTTTAGTATAAGAACACACAAGCAATGACTCTCGTGAGTCCATATGTGATTTGTGCAAAGAACAGACATGCAATGACCACTAGTTGATCCATATGTGGTTTGTGGAAAAGAACACACATGCAGCGACCACTGGTTGATCCATGTGTGGTTTGTGGAAATAACACACATGCAATGACTCTAATGGATACATATGTGGTTTGTGGAAAATAACACACATGCAATGACTCTAGTGGATCCATATGTGGTTTTTGGAAAAGAACACACATGCAATGACCACCGGTTGATCCATGTGTGGTTTGTGGAAAGAACACGCATGCAATGAGTCTAGTGCTGGTTTTAGTATAAGAACACACATGCAATGACCACTGGTTGATCCATATGTGGTTTGTGGAAAAGAACACACATACAATGACCACTGGTGGATCCATAAGTGGTTTAAAAAAAAGAACACACGGTGAAGAACTTTGGTGTGAAAGAACACACACACAATGAAGGAACACCGTGGATCCATATGTTGTTTGTGAAAAGAACACACATGCAATGAATCTAGTGCTGGTTTTAGTATAAGAACACACAAGCAATGACTCTTGTGGGTCCATATGTGATTTGTGGAAAGAGCACACATGCAATGACACTGGTTGATCTATATGTGGTTTGTGGAAAAGAACACACATACAATGAACACTGGTGGATCCATAAGTGGTTTGTGGAAAGAACACACATGGAGTGAACACTGGTGGATCCATATGTTGTTTGTGAAAAGAACACACATGCAATGAATCTAGTGCTGGTTTTAGTATAAGAACAGACATGCAATGACCACTGGTTGATCCATAGGTCGTTTGTGGAAAAGAACACACATGCAATGAACACTGGTGGATCCATATGTGGTTTGTGGAAAAGAACACACATGTAGTGAACACTGGTGGATCCATATGTTGTTTGTGAAAAGAACACACATGCAATGACTCTAGTGCTTGTTTTAGTATAAGAACACACAAGCAATGACTCTCGTGAGTCCATATGTGATTTGTGCAAAGAACAGACATGTAATGACCACTAGTTGATCCATATATGGTTTGTGGAAAAGAACACACATGCAGCGACCACTGGTTGATCCATGTGTGGTTTGTGGAAATAACACACATGCAATGACTCTAATGGATACATATGTGGTTTGTGGAAAAGAACACACATGCAATGACTCTAGTGGATCCATATGTGGTTTTTGGAAAAGAACACACATGCAATGACCACCGGTTGATCCATGTGTGGTTTGTGGAAAGAACACGCATGCAATGAGTCTAGTGATGGTTTTAGTATAAGAACACACATGCAATGACCACTGGTTGATCCATATGTGGTTTGTGGAAAAGAACACACATGCAATGAACACTAGTGGATCCATGAGTGGTTTGTGAAAAGACCACACATGCAATGAACACTAGTTGATCCATATGTGGTTTGTGGAAAAGAACATGCATACAATGAACACTGGTGGATCCATAAGTGGTTTCTGGAAAGGTCACACATGTAGTGAACACTGGTGGATTCATATTTGGTTTGTGAAAAGAACACACATGCAAGGAATATAATCGATCCATATGTGGTTTGTGAAAAGAACACACATGCAATGACCACTGGTTGATCCATGTGTGGTTTGTGGAAAGAACACGCATGCAGTGAACAATGGTGGATCCATGTGTGGTTTGTGAAAACAACAGACATGCAATGAGTCTAGTGCTGGTTTTAGTATAAGAACACACATGCAATGACTCTAGTGGGTCCACATGCGGTTTGTGAAAAGAACACATATGCAGTGAACACTGGTGGATGCATGTGTGGTTTGTGGAAAGAACACACATGCAATGACATTGGTTGATCCATGTGCGGTTTGTGGAAATAACACACATGCAATGACTCTAATGGATCCATATGTGGTTTGTGGAGAAGAAAACACATGCAATGACCACTGGTTGATCCATGTGTGGTTGGTGGAAAGAACACGCATGCAATGACACTGGTGGATCCATGTGTGGTTTGTGAAAAGAACACACATGCAATGAACACTGGTTGATCCATATGTGGTTTGTGGAAAAGAACACACATACAATGAACACTAGTGGATCCATAAGTGGTTTATGGAAAGAACACACATGCAGTGAACACTGGTGGATCCGTATGTTGTTTGTGAAAAGAACACACATGCAATGACTCTTGTGCTGGTTTTAGTATAAGAACACACACGCAAGAACTCTAGTGGTTCCATATGTGGTTTGTGGAAAGAACACACATGCAATGACACTGGTTGATCCATGTGTGGTTTGTGGAAAGAACACACATGCAATGAACACTAGTTGATCCATATGTGGTTTGTGAAAAGAACACATATACAATGACTCTAGTGCTGGTTTTAGTATAAGAACACACATGCAATGACCACTGGTTGATCCATATGTGGTTTGTGGAAAAGAACACACATGCAATGAACACTGGTGGATCCATATGTGGTTTGTGGAAAAGAACACACATGTAGTGAACACTGGTGGATCCATATGTTGTTTATGAAAAGAACACACATGCAATGACTCTAGTGCTTGTTTTAGTATAAGAACACACAAGCAATGACTCTCGTGAGTCCATATGTGATTTGTGCAAAGAACAGACATGCAATGACCACTAGTATCCATATGTGGTTTGTGGAAAAGAACACACATGCAGCGACCACTGGTTGATCCATGTGTGGTTTGTGGAAATAACACACATGCAATGACTCTAATGGATACATATGTGGTTTGTGGAAAAGAACACACATGCAATGACTCTAGTGGATCCATATGTTGTTTGTGAAAAGAACACACATGCCATGAATCTAGTGCTGGTTTTAGTATAAGAACACACAAGCAATGACTCTTGTGGGTCCATATGTGATTTGTGGAAAGAGCACACATGCAATGACACTGGTTGATCCATATATGGTTTGTGGAAAAGAACACACATACAATGAACACTGGTGGATCCATAAGTGGTTTGTGGAAAGAACACACATGGAGTGAACACTGGTGGATCCATATGTTGTTTGTGAAAAGAACACACATGCAATGAATCTAGTGCTGGTTTTAGTATAAGAACAGACATGCAATGACCACTGGTTGATCCATAGGTGGTTTGTGGAAAAGAACACACATGCAATGAACACTGGTGGATCCATATGTGGTTTGTGGAAAAGAACACACATGTAGTGAACACTGGTGGATCCATATGTTGTTTGTGAAAATAACACACATGCAATGACTCTAGTGCTTGTTTTAGTATAAGAACACACAAGCAATGACTCTCGTGAGTCCATATGTGATTTGTGCAAAGAACAGACATGCAATGACCACTAGTTGATCCATATGTGGTTTGTGGAAAAGAACACACATGCAGCGACCACTGGTTGATCCATGTGTGGTTTGTGGAAATAACACACATGCAATGACTCTAATGGATACATATGTGGTTTGTGGAAAAGAACACACATGCAATGACTCTAGTGGATCCATATGTAGTTTTTGGAAAAGAACACACATGCAATGACCACCGGTTGATCCATGTGTGGTTTGTGGAAAGAACACGCATGCAATGAGTCTAGTGCTGGTTTTAGTATAAGAACACACATGCAATGACCACTGGTTGATCCATATGTGGTTTGTGGAAAAGAACACACATGCAATGAACACTGGTGGATCCATGTGTGGTTTGTGAAAAGACCACACATGCAATGAACACTAGTTGATCCATATGTGGTTTGTGGAAAAGAACATGCATACAATGAACACTAGTGGATACATAAGTGGTTTGTGGAAAGGTCACACATGTAGTGAACACTGGTGGATTCATATTTGGTTTGTGAAAAGAACACACATGCAAGGAATATAATCGATCCATATGTGGTTTGTGAAAAGAACACACATGCAATGACCACTGGTTGATCCATGTGTGGTTTGTGGAAAGAACACGCATGCAGTGAACAATGGTGGATCCATGTGTGGTTTGTGAAAACAACACACATGCAATGAGTCTAGTGCTGGTTTTAGTATAAGAACACACATGCAATGACTCTAGTGGGTCCACATGCGGTTTGTGAAAAGAACACACATGCAGTGAACACTGGTGGATGCATGTGTGGTTTGTGGAAAGAACACACAGGCAATGACATTGGTTGATCCATGTGTGGTTTGTGGAAATAACACACATGCAATGACTCTAATGGATCCATATGTGGTTTGTGGAGAAGAAAACACATGCAATGACCACTGGTTGATCCATGTGTGGTTGGTGGAAAGAACACGCATGCAATAACACTGGTGGATCCATGTGTGGTTTGTGAAAAGAACACACATGCAATGAACACTGGTTGATCCATATGTGGTTTGTGGAAAAGAACACACATACAATGAACACTAGTGGATCCATAAGTGGTTTATGGAAAGAACACACATGCAGTGAACACTGGTGGATCCGTATGTTGTTTGTGAAAAGAACAGACATGCAATGACTCTTGTGCTGGTTTTAGTATAAGAACACACAAGCAAGAACTCTAGTGGTTCCATATGTGGTTTGTGGAAAGAACACACATGCAATGACACTGGTTGATCCATGTGTGGTTTGTGGAAAGAACACACATGCAATGAACACTGGTTGATCCATATGTGGTTTGTGAAAAGAACACATATACAATGACTCTAGTGCTGGTTTTAGTATAAGAACACACATGCAATGACCACTGGTTGATCCATATGTGGTTTGTGGAAAAGAACACACATGCAATGAACACTGGTGGATCCATATGTGGTTTGTGGAAAAGAACACACATGTAGTGAACACTGGTGGATC
The DNA here is from genome assembly GCA_023614405.1 of Avena insularis. Classification (NCBI taxonomy): domain Eukaryota; kingdom Viridiplantae; phylum Streptophyta; class Magnoliopsida; order Poales; family Poaceae; genus Avena; species Avena insularis. The sequence goes on from CM042690.1 coordinate 513,991,273, forward strand.
CATATGTTGTTTATGAAAAGAACACACATGCAATGACTTTAGTGCTTGTTTTAGTATAAGAACACACAAGCAATGACTCTCGTGAGTCCATATGTGATTTGTGGAAAGAATAGACATGCAATGACCACTAGTTGATCCATATCTGGTTTGTGGAAAAGAACACACATGTAGTGACCACTGGTTGATCCATGTGTGGTTTGTGGAAAGAACACACATGTAATGACACTGGTGGATCCATGTGTGGTTTGTGGAAATAACACACATGCAATGACTCTAATGGATCCATATGTGGTTTGTGGAAAAGAACACGCATGCAATGACCACCGGTTGATCCATGTGTGGTTTGTGGAAAGAACACGCATGCAATGAGTCTAGTGCTGGTTTTAGTATAAGAACACACATGCAATGACCACTGGTTGATCCATATGTGGTTTATGGAAAAGAACACACATGCAATGAACACTGGTGGATCCATGTGCGGTTTGTAAAAAGACCACACATGCAATGAACACTGGTTGATCCATATGTGCTTTGTGGAAAAGAACACGCATACAATGAACGCTGGTGGATCCATAAGTGGTTTGTGGAAAGAACACACATGAAGTGAACACTGGTGGATTCATATGTGGTTTGTGAAAAGAACACACATGCAATGAATCTAATGGATCCATATGTAAAAAGAACACACATGCAATGACCACTAGTTGATCCATATGTGGTTTGTGGAAAAGAACACACATGCAGTGACCACTGGTTGATCCATGTGTGGTTTGTGGAAAGAACACACATGCAATGACACTAGTGGATCCATGTGTGGTTTGTGGAAAGAACATACTTACAATGACTCTAGTGCTGGTTTTAGTATAAGAACACACATGCAATGACCACTTGGTTATCCATGTGTGGTTTGTGGAAAAGAACACACATGCAATGAACACTGGTGGATCCATGTGTGGTTTGTGAAAAGAACACACATGCAGTGAACACTAGTGGATCCATGTGTGATTTGTGGAAAGAACACACATGCAATGACATTGGTTGATCCATGTGTGGTTTGTGGAAAAGAACACACATGCAATGAATCTAATGGATCCATGTGTGGTTTGTGGAAAGAACACGCATGCAATGAACACTGGTGGATCCATGTGTGGTTTGTGAAAAGAACACACATGCAATGAGTCTAGTGCTGGTTTTAGTATAAGAACACACATGCAATGACTCTAGTGGGTCCACATATAGTTTCTGAAAAGAACACACATGCAGTGAACACTAGTGGATCCATGTGTGGTTTGTGGAAAGAACACACATGCAATGACATTGGTTGATCCATGTGTGGTTTGTGGAAATAACACACATGCAATGACTCTAATGGATCCATATGTGGTTTGTGGAAAAGAAAACTCATGCAATGACCACTGGTTGATCCATGTGTGGTTTGTGGGAGGAACAGGCATGCAATGACACTGGTGGATCCATGTGTGGTTTGTGACAAGAACACACATGCAATGAACGCTGGTAGATCCATATGTGGTTTGTGGAAAAGAACACACATACAATGAACACTGCTGGATCCATAAGTGGTTTGTGGAAAGAACACACATGAAGTGAAAACTGGTGGATCCATATGTTGTTTATGAAAAGAACACACATGAAATGACTCTAGTGCTGGTTTTAGTATAAGAACACACAAGCAATGACTCTCGTGGGTCCATATGTGATTTGTGGAAAGAACACACATGCAATGACATTGGTTGATCCATGTGTGGTTTGTGGAAAGAACAGACATGCAATGAATACTGGTTGATCCTTATGTGGTTTGTGGAAAAGAACACACATACAATGAACACTGGTGGATCCATAATTGGTTTGTGGAAAGAACATACATGCAGTCAACACTGGTGGATCCATATGTTGTTTGTGAAAAGAACACACATGCAATGAATCTAGTGCTGGTTTTAGTATAAGAACACACAAGCAATGACTCTAGTGGGTCCATATGTGATTTGTGGAAAGAACACACATGCAATGACACTGGTTGATCCATATGTTGTTTGTGGAAAAGAACACACATACAATGAACACTGGTGGATCCATATGTGGTTTGAGAAAAGAACACGCATGCAATGACCACTGGTTGATCCATATGTGGTTTGTGGAAAAGAACACACATGCAGTGGCCACTGGTTGATCCATGTGTGGTTTGTGGAAAGAACACACATGCAATGACACTAGTGGATCTAGGTGTGGTTTGTGGAAAGAACAGACATGCAAAGACTCTAGTGCTGGTTTTAGTATAAGAACACACATGCAATGACCACTGGTTGATCCATATGTGGTTTGTGGAAAAGAACACACATGCAATGAACATTGGTTGATCCATGTGTGGTTTGTGGAAATAACACACATGCAATGCCATTGGTTGATCCATGTGTGGTTTGTGGAAAATAACACACATTCAATGACTCTAATGGATCCATATGTGGTTTGTGGAAAAGAACACACATGCAATTACCACTGGTTGATCCATGTGTGGTTTGTGGAAAGAACACGCATGCAATGAACTCTAGTGGATCCATGTGTGGTTTGTGAAAATAACACACATGCAATGAGTCTAGTGCTGGTTTTAGTATAAGAACACACATGCAATGACTCTAGTGGGTCCACATGTAGTTTGTGAAAAGAACACACATGTAGTGAACAATGGTGGATCCATGTGTGGTTTGTGGAAAGAACACACATGCAGTGACTCTAATGGATCCATATGTGGTTTGTGGAAAAGAACACACATGCAATGACCACTGGTTGATCCATATGTGGTTTGTGGAAAAGAACACCCATACAATGAACACTGGTGGATCCATAAGTGGTTTGTGGAAAGAACACACATGTAGTGAACACTGGTGGATCCATATGTTGTTTGTGAAAAGAACACACATGTAATGACCACTGGTTTATCAATATGTGGTCTGTGGAAAAGAACACACATACAAAGAACACTGGTGGATCCATAAGTGGTTTGTGGAAAGAACACACATGCAGTGAACACTAGTGGATCCATATGTTGTTTGTGAAAAGAACACACATGCAATGAATCTAGTGCTGGTATTAGTATAGGAACACACAAGCAATGACTCTAGTGGGTCCATATGTGATTTGTGGAAAGAACACACATGCAATGACACTGGTTGATCCATGTGTTGTTTGTGGAAACAACACACATGCAATGAACACTGGTTTATCTATATGTGGTTTGTGAAAAGAACACACATGCAATGACCACTGGTTCATCCATATGTGGTTTGTTGACAAGAACGCACATGCACTGACCACTGGTTGATCCATTTGTGGTTTGTGTAAAGAACACACATGCAATGACACTGGTGGATCCATGTGTGGTTTGTGGAAAGAACATACATGCAATGACTCTAGTGCTGGTTTTAGTATAAGAACACACATGCAATGCCCACTGGTTGATCCATATTTGGTTTGTGGAAAAGAACACACATGCAATGAACACTGGTGGATCCATATGTGGTTTGTGGAAAAGAACACACATGTAGTGAACACTGGTGGATCCATATGTTGTTTGTGAAAAGAACGCACATGCAATGACTCTAGTGCTGGTTTTAGTATAAGAACACACAAGCAATGTCTTTAGTGCGTCCATATGTGATTTGTGGAAAGAACACACGTGTAATGACCACTGGTTGATCCATATGTGGTTTGTGGAAAAGAACACAAATGCAGTGACCACTGGTTGATCCATCTGTGGTTTGTGGAAAGAACACACATTCAATGACACTAGTGCATCCATATGTGGTTTGTGGAAAGAACATACATGCAATGACTCTAGTGCTGGTTTTAGTATAAGAACACCCATGCAATGACCACTGGTTGATCCATATGTGCTTTGTGGAAAAGAACACACATGCAATGAACACTGGTTGATCCATGTGTGGTTTGTGGAAAGAACACACATGCAATGCCATTGGTTGATCCATGTGTGGTTTGTGGAAAAGAACACACATGCAATGACTCTAATGGATCCATATGTGGTTTATGGAAAAGAACACACATGCAATGATCATTGGTTGATCCATGTGTGGTTTGTGGAAAGAACACGCATGCAATGAACTCTAGTGGATCCATGTGTGGTTTGTGAAAAGAACACACATGCAATGAATCTAGTGCTAGTTTTAGTATAAGAACACACAAGTAATGACTCTAGTGGGTCCATATGTGATTTGTGGAAAGAACACACATGCAATGACACTGGTTGATCCATGTGTGGTTTGTGGAAAGAACACACATGCAATGAACACTGGTTGATCCATATGTGGTTTGTGAAAAGAACACACATGCAATGAACACTGGTTGATCCATATGTGGTTTGTGAAAAGAACACACATGCAATGACCACTATTTGATCCATATGTGGTTTGTTGACAAGAACACACATGCAATGACCACTGGTTGATCCATGTGTGGTTTGTGGAAACAACACACATGCAATGACACTGGTGGATCCATGTGTGCTTTGTGAAAAGAACATACATGCAATGACTCTAGTGCCGGTTTTAGTATAAGAACACACATGCAATGACCACTTGTTGATCCATATGTGGTTTGTGGAAAATAACACACATGCAATGAACACTGGTGGATCCATATGTGGTTTGTGGAAAAGAACACACATGCAATGAACACTGATGGATCCATACGTGGTTTGTGGAAAGAACACACATGCAATGAACACTGGTGGATCCATATTTGGTTTGTGAAAAGAACACACATGCAATGACTCTAGTGCTAGTTTTAGTATAAGAACACACATGCAATGACTCTAGTGGGTCCATATGTGAGTTTTGAAAAGAACACACATGCAATGACCACTGGTTGATCCATATGTGGTTTGTGGAAAATAACACACATGTAATGAACACTGGTGGATCCATAAGTGGTTTGTGGAAAGAACACACATGCAGTGAACACTGGTGGATCCATATGTTGTTTGTGAAAAGAACACACATGCAATGACTCTAGTGCTGGTTTTAGTATAAGAACACACAAGCAATGACTCTATGGGTCCATATGTGATTTGTGGAAAGAACACACATACAATGACACTTTTTGATCCATGTGTGGTTTGTGGAAAGAACACACATGCAATGTCATTGGTTGATCAATGTATGGTTTGTGGAAATAACACACATGCAATGACTCTAATGGATCCATATGTGGTTTGTGGAAAAGAACACACATGCAATGACTCTAGTGCTGGTTTTAGTATAAGAACACACAAGCAATGACTCTAGTGGGTCCATATGTGATTTGTGGAAAGAACACACATGCAATGATACTGGTTGATCCATGTGTGGTTTGTGAAAAGAGCACACATGCAATGCCATTGGTTGATCCATGTGTGGTTTGTGGAAAGAACACACATGCAATGACTCTAATGGATCCATATGTGGTTTGTGGAAAAGAACACACATGCAATGACCACTGGTTGATCCATGTGTGGTTTGTGGAAAGAACACACATCCAATGAACTCTAGTGGATCCATGTGTGGTTTGTGAAAATAACACACATGCAATGCGTCTAGTGCTGGTTTTAGTATAAGAACACACGTGCATTGACTCTAGTGGGTCTACATGTGGTTTGTGAAAAGAACACACATGCAGTGAACACTAGTTGGTCCATGTGTGGTTTGTGGAAAGAACACACATGCAATGACATTGGTTGATCCATGTGTGATTTGTGGAAATAACACACATGCAATGACTCTAATGGATCCATGTGTGTTTTGTGGAAAAGAACACACATGCAATGACTCTAGTGCTGGTTTTAGTATAAGAACACACAAGCAATGACTCTAGTGGGTCCATATGTGATTTGTGGAAAGAACACACATGCAATGACACTGGTTGATCCATGTGTGGTTTGTGGAAAGAACACACATGCAATGCCATTTGTTGATCCACGTGTGGTTTGTGGAAATAACACATATGCAATGACTCTAATAGATCCATATGTGGTTTGTGGAAAAGAACAAACATGCAATGACTATAGTGCTGGTTTTAGTATAAGAACACACAAGCAATGACTCTAGTGGGTCCATATGTGATTTGTGGAAATAACACACATGCAATTACACTAGTTGATCCATGTGTGGTTTGTGGAAAGAACACACATGCAATGCCATTGGTTGATCCATGTGTGGTTTGTGAAAAGAACACACATGCAATGACTCCAATGGATCCATATGTTGTTTATGGAAAAGAACACACATGCAATGACCACTGGTTGATCCATGTGTGGTTTGTGGAAAGAACACACATGCAATGAACTCTAGTGGATATATCTTGGCATAATTTGATGTATGCCATGATGCATTTTATTGTAAAAGACACCCACTTTCATTGTAAAAGACATCCACTCTAGTGGATCTATCGGCTCCTCCATTCGCACTCATCCACTACTCTCTCTTCCCTATCCAGCAAAACCCTACAATCTTGAACGTATTTGCACGAACCCTCTCCATGAAACCAGTGCGTGGGGGTGAGTGTCCGGGCATCGCCGCTGGGGTGGTGCTTCACGCGGCAGATCTGGAGGAGCATCACGCAACACAAGGTGAGGAGGACATGCAGTTCAACCCCTTGGGGGACCATGTGCTCGCCGATGCTGATCACTTCGGAGGCGCCGATGAGGGCGTGGAGTTCGACGAACACGCTCCGCTCGTGTACCCGGTGGTACATCTATTTCTACATGTTTCATATTTTCTACTCGAGCTTAATCTACCCTGGCATCATAAAAAATCTAGTCCTAATGATTAGATGCAATGTACGAACCGGTACATGGAGAGATCTAGTCTGTTCTGAATGAATCCACATTATTTATTTATTAATAAGTTACCAAGAGCACAAACCACATTAATTTAGACATGTTATTCCATCGAAAGTAACTTGGAATGGTGGAAGGAATATATATTTATTATTTTGCTCATTTCGGTTTGTATTCCATACATTACAGGTGTATTCAAGTGAGATGGACTCTGAGAAGGAGACCAGGGACAACAAGAGCCGCCATGTCATGAAGAAGCTCAAGGGCGGGATAATCCCTTTTCGCACTCGACTTGGGGAGCTCAAGTGCCCTTTTTGTAAGAAAGGAGTCAACCTGAGGATTGCCAGCTTGATTCCGCATGCGGTTGGCATCGGTAAAAGCCCGGCTAGTAAAAACAAGTCGGTGACCAAGGCTAAGCATGCTGCTTATGGCAAATTCCTGAGGGAGTATGTCAAGACCGGCCTAGTGTCCCCTTACATAGGAATCAAGAACTTCTAGCCAACCTACCCCGTCACTGTGCTGGCCCGGCCACTAATAATATTTAGTTCTCTTATCGTATCTAGACCCTTAAACTATGGGGATTTCTATTTTCATACCCTTCAAAATATATTCAAGTTCATATGTTTATGGAGTTAAAGTTCCGGTGGCATACTCGTTATTTTGCATGGATAGAGGGATGCCCCCGATAGATATAAGGGTTATCTTGTCCGCTAGATCACAGAGGATCAACGGTTGGTTGGCACGATCCGTATGACTACTGTCTCGACCAATCAGAGCGTAGTAGCGAAGATGAGCACAGGTGCGAGAGATGGATACAAAGAGAGGGGAAAACCGAGTAGCAACCAAGGGAAAAACTGAGTAGAACTTAAAAACCAAGGGCAAGACTGAGTAGAACTTAAAAAACAAGGGCAACCGTGACAAAGGGATTCAAATAGAAAATATAAAATGATTTAAAAATGGAACCAAACCGCCAGTGTTACGCTCGAGGGCAAAACTGAGTACAACTGAATCGCCAGGGTTAGACACGAGGGAAAAAACGCGACTCACGGTAAGCTTGTGCAGTGCACGAGGCGGTAGCGGACACGTGTGGCCGTGCACGGTGCATTAGTGTACGCGCTGCACGGTAGTGCAACGAAACATCGCTTCCCTTCTCCTTTAATAGAGGCCTCCCCACTCCCTCTCATCACGCACTCGCTCACTCAACCGTCTCCACTGTCCCATCACCTTCTGCAAACGCCCAACAAAACTCCAACCACGCCGGCGATGGAGAAGAACGGCGCGGTGGCCATCGGCGCCTCCAAGGCCACCGGCGAGGAGCCCCCTGTCCCCGTCCTCGCATCCGCCGTAGCCGCCGGCGAGGAGGCCCCCGCCGGTCTCGGACAGATTTGCTCGGCTGGGACCCCTACGAGGAGGTTGTCTACATAAGGCCGGAGAACCCCTACGACACCAGAATCGCTGACCCATGGTCTGAGGTAACCAGGGTTTTCTCCCCTTCCCTTGTTCTTCCTCCGTTCCCATCATTGGATGCTAGATCGTATGTTATTAGGGCTCGGCTGTTCGTATTTTTTATAGTAGCTAATCCTCTTGTGTTAGATCTCGATTTTCGATGAATCCCCCTATTCGTAGTTGGGATCAGTATTCAATTTGGTTTGAGATTTGGGGAATAATCGGGAGATCTCATTCGGTTAATTTATGCAAAAAATCAATCCCGATAATCAAAGTATCTCCATCATGTCCTTATTTCACTCTACTGTTTTTTTCCAACAGGAGGATAGCAGCGACCTCCACAGCGACGACGAGTCCAAGGACACCAAGACTCATCATGTGCTGAGGAGGCTAAAGTCCGGTCAGTACAACAACTTTTTCGCTGGCGACATGTACAGGTGCCCCTTCTGCCCCACCCGGAGGCTCCACGCCATGGACTTCAACTCCCTCGTGAAGCATGCCGAGGATGTGAGGACCTACGGTGAGTCCGTGAACGTCCACGGCTTCATGGCCAAGCACCAGGTGCTCGGTCTTCACCTCCGCAACCTCTAGAAGGTGGCTATCAAGGAGGGTCGCATGCCCCCGATCAGACCCAAGGCGCCCAAGGTCAAGGGGCTGGGAAGCAAGAAGTGGAGGAGGCGCCAGAGGGAGGAGGCGGATGCCCTCCTGGAAGAGGCCATGAGGGGACACTGATCAGCTGCTGCTGCTGTAAAGCGGCTTCTTTTGTCTTGTCTGTGTTGAACCTGTCAGCTGCTGCTAAGCAGCCTAATTGTCGAACCTCGTTAAGTACCGTACTATATAACCTATATTAGCTGCTTTATCTACATATGCTCTGTTTACTGAATTTATTTATGGTGCTGGTTTGTTTTGCTGCTCTAGATTTGCTACCAGATTGGGGAAAAACGATCGCAAAAGGAACAATGAATGAAGAGAGAAGCTGCTCTAGATTCCCTACCTTTTTGGGCAAAAAAAACACAATTGTTAGAGAGAGAGGGGAGAGGCGCTCTTAAAAAGGCCAAATAACAAAAAAAACTTCCACTTTAGGCGTCATGGCGCACGTAACAGCCAAGCCTTTGACCAGACGGCACCCCTCTCCGAGCGCATGTGAGGGCTTCGGAATATCGGGAGCGAAAAAGTGAGGACAAACGAGACATAATGTTGCTATAGCTTAATCTGACAAAAAGCTAAATTTGGCTTTACCATGCAATTTGGCTAGAGCTCCACAATGTAGCTATTCTAAATCCCTAAACTATGTGGTGCGTTAAAACTAATGCTTTTCCACCGACACGTGTGTTGCAAAGTTGCTTGATCATGCATGCTTACACAAGTGGCCTACAGAGAAACTTAGAGCGTGTGCAGCGTACGAGAAAACCAGTGTCTAAGGGAATCTTTTCACTCCTTAGCTTGAGTCTAACCGGTGGGAGGAGGAGTAAAGTCTAAAACAAAATAAAGATCATGTGTAGACATTTGAACACAGCTAAGAAAAAAACGCTAAAAGGGGTCCACGTCCGCCTGTAGTAAGTCTAGCAACACAAAAACAAGACATGTGTGTCCAATTGAACAACAGCCGCAAAAAAAGCAAAAACTAAAAAGGGTCCACCGTCAGCCTCCTACTATCCTGATATGGATGGCAAAATTGTTGGCAGAAAAGACACTTTTTCCGAGGTAGGTGGGTCCTTCGGAGATGGCTAACCGCTGCGGGAAATTTTCTTTGCTAGACTCAGCGTTACATGGCACCCTTTATTCCTGGACTCGTCTCTACACGCTGCACTTGCTCTTATAGAAGCATGGGCAAACGAGCTTCATTTTGGCAAATTCTGGACAAGCTTTGCACAATCGGCAGGCCTAATCGACTGGACGGCTGCCCCGGGGTGCAGGGATGCTAGGTCCATGTCTATGATTACACTTCTTAAACTTGTTAGGAATTAATAATAACTGTACACTTCCTTATGTCATGTCACGTCACGTCGTGTCAGCACCGCGGGCACCCACTGCGGATCATCAACGGGACAGGGGTCTACGTGACCGGTCTCTGACACGCCAAAGCCACATCGCACACCCGTCCCATCGCCTACCAGGACGGACGCCGAATTTAATCGCTAGGATTGGAAACCATCGGTGCTCGCCTGGTCAAACTTGCTTCTGCATGGGTATGACCGGAATATTGGTAAACGGAATTTAAGCATCGACTTCCGTCTGCTCAGCACATCACTGTGCAAAAATCCCCAACTCACTCCTTCCGCCGCCGCCACCACCGCAAGAACCATTGACGCTGCCGCAGGCACCGCCTCCGCCTGGCCATACCACCACAACAGATCACTCCACCGCCACGCCCAGTCCCAGCCACCGCTACCGACCCTAGGCCACCGCCGCCGCAATAGCTGCTGCCATGGACGCAGAGTACGGCGTTTTCGGCGACGGGAGCGACTACACCGACGAGTACACCGTCACTGCCCATGGCACCACCAAGCTGACGGTCGTCCATATAAATGCGTCAGCGGAGGTCGCCAAGGTCATCGCAATGTACGAGCGGTGGCTACAAGAGCCGATGGACAGGTACAAGATCGTCGGCCTTGATCTCGAGTATACCGGAGATAGGAAGAGGACGGCGCTTTTGCAGTTGTCCATGCGCAACCACTGCCTCCTATATCACGTATGTAGGGCCAAATCTGTATGCCCGGAGCTTTGCGAGTTCCTACACAGGAGGGATATCTACTTCGCCAGCGTCGACATCAAGAACGACACTCTGAAGCTAGAACGGGATCTCTTCGTTCATGTCGTCAATCACGTCGATTTCCAACGTTTGTGGAGGTACCCGGATGGCGGTACGGGGAAAGCCGGCATGGCTAGACTCGCTGCCGACATCATCGACCGTGAGTATGCCGGCATGAAAGTCGAGTTATCGAAGCACTTGCACGAGCGATGGAAGAGGAGGCACGTGGATTACGATGCGATCAAGTACGCAGCCAGGGACGCGTATGTCTGCTACGAGATGCTCAACAGGATCTGGCGGGTGGGTGAGTGTGTTGTTTACCACTACTAGTTCACATTTCATTCCTAGTTTTATCTCACCTGTATTTTATCTCGCATTTATTTTCTAAGCATTCTGTGTGAAGAACCAAGCTCGTATGATCCCTGTGCTATTAGCTACTTAACCTGTATGAAGTACATTACCCCTTTTGTATGCTCAACATTCATTCTTACAAATTTTGTCTGTGCCATTTGCATGCGGCAGAATCCAGGACTAAAATGCATAAGGTGTGATACAGTCATAAGTCATAACCAAACACAGATTATAGCGAAGGATACAGTCTTAACCAAACCCAGATTATAGTTTAACAATGGTAATACACAGTAGTTCGTAATTGCTCACATAGTGTACTTCTAAAATAACATGTTTTCATAAACACAACAATCATGCACTAATAGTCTACATCCCAGCCTGTTGGAGAAGGCAACCGATCCGAGGATGCCTTCGGTCGCTTGCCCCGGTTTGTAGATTCATCTACACTCTGGCATCTCGGGCAAACAACCTGCCTTGGTGGTGGTTCAATGATGCGATGCCTGGAACGAGATTTTACAATCTGGCGGTACAGCTCGTGCCTAACATACCCGTCAATTGCAGCGTACTTCAGATTAGGTTCAAAAAGTGGCTTATCCGCCCAGTAATCGTGCCCTAAATGCCTCCACGAACATCTCGGCAATATGTCCTTCATGTCAGTGTACCATGGGTCGATGAGTTCGGAGGCAAGAGTGGTGATCCCGGTCTTGCCGTCCTTCATCCCTGGGATCCAGTAAATTTCCTGGATGTCCACTCTGCACTCCTTTGGGATTCTAATGTTGACAGTCAGGCTTTCAAGCAGTTTAGTGTCATTTGTGATGTCAACACTAGTAAATGTTATGTGCTGGTTCACGAGAAAGTCATGAAACAGATCCCTAATGCTTTCGCCCCACCTGCATGAAAATGAATTCAGACAAATAATATAGCAATAACTTTTGCAAACAAACGGTTCAGGAACAAAAAGACAACAAAGTCTACCAGATCCCGTCAGCCCCCTTCCCCCAAAAAAGGCTGGTATACGAGGACGTGCGCGTTCATGGAGAGTTGCACCACGACGATCCTATGGTGATCGCGGCTGTACTCGAGGTCGAGACCTACGAACCTATTTTCTTCGAACTGTAGCCAACTCGTGTAATTATTCAGAGTGTTCCTCACCGTCCGAGGGTCGGTGGTGTAGACGACACCGATCTTCTTCCCGCCATGTACTTCAATGTCGAAGTGCGCAGTTTCTTGCCTACCGTCGTTTCGAACGTCCCGAGCGTCCATGAGTACAGGCAAGAGGGAAAGGATACGGAGGAAGAGGGTGATGCGGTGGTGGAGGAAATGGATGAGACCGTGGAGGAGAAAGACGATGAGGCCGTGGAGGAGGAAATGAGACGGAGAAGTGAAAGATTGGAACCGTCCTTACCAATATCTGGAATGGTGCACGACCGTTCGTAGTAGGGTGAAGGTGGAGAAAAATGGCGGTTTTACACGTCGACGCTAGCGCTTCCTAAAATTTGTTCTACGCCACTTGCATGCGGTGGAATCGAGGTCTGCCATGCACGATCCAAGTCAAACGTAGGCAGGTTTGCGTGTGCCAACCTTCACTCACTGACAGGCGGGCCGCACATTTCTCTCTTACGATTTATTTTTTCACTTCCTCTAGATGGTTCCGGTGCCCGCCCTCAATAATTACGCCCCCCTTCTTGTCTTCCACGCGGACGAGAACTAGCGGCGGCGGTGGTTCCATGCAGATTCACTCCCCACTCGAACAACTTCCCCCATCCCTGATTCCGTCCCCTCTCGAATCCATCTACCTCCTTATCACAATGCCTCCATTAATCTACCGGATTTGCCGCTATGGGTAGAGATTGGGGTAGCAGCAGGCTGAAGCGAAAGGCATGCGACGACGACACGGATGGCCAGGGCGACCGCTACCACGAGGATTAGGGATGGCCGAACCTCAGCACCACGAACATGCACAGGATCGCCTCGGGGTTGGACATCATCTTAGCTGGCCGCCTCGCTCGCTGCATCCCTGGCTACCGCTTGACGATGCGGAACATGGACGAACAATCGTTCGGCATGCCAAGCCTTCTTTACCCCGATAACAGCAAATGGCCAAACGACCGCGATGTCCATGTAAGTTCCAATATCTAGCTTATTCGTTCAGTCATATCGTTGATTCATATGTGCTCAACTCTCATCGGAATCCTATGTTCCTTTCGTCGAACGTGTTGTGTGCACACACGGTTTGAACAAATCGAACCATTTAAGACTATTTTGTACTACGGAAGCTCTGTCGTACCTGATATTCTGGTATTTTCATAGTGACACAGTCTTACTTTAGGTGATAGACGAGATGTCAATTTCGATTTTGCAATGGAATGCTTGCTAGGTGATATTCTGTTTCCTAAAATAAAAACAAACATATTAGACGATTTAAGGCTGTTAGGCCCCGAGCTGTTTATGATCATCGTCAGGAGTTTGTTCTTGGGGCTCTGCTACTACTCCATATATTGAGTATCTTCGTAGTGACACAGGCACAATTTAGGCGATATCTGAGGAGACACTCGTATTTAGGCAATATTTTGTGTACTTTAATCTGAAGGTCCAATTGTCAAATTGTATTTGCAATGGAATCCATGCTAGGTGATTGTACCAACTGACCACAAACTCTGCAGAATATTCATGCAAAACTGATGCTGTCGGATAAGTGGTCTGAATCAGTAGTGGTGAATATCAAGGAAGAAAAAGAGACGGAAATGGAAGATGACCAGAACTAGGTGGGTGGCAATGGTGAGTGGCTCGTCCTTTTATCACAGGATGGTAGAACTTGGACTCTAAAAAATGGCTACAGATCGGTGAGACTTGCAGTGCCATCTTTGAGGGGTGTCGGCATTACTGCATTCAACAACGGGTGGCCGCCGCCCATTTCCGAATTCGCTTACAGGTTAACATGGCAGAAGTTGACCTCGTGAAGGTACAGCTCCCACATAGACCGCGGGAGGGGCGTGGAAGAACTAGGAGTATGACCTCTTAGCGGTGTTCGACAAGGCAATCACATTCATTAGATGCCTAGAAGATAGTGAATGGACAGTCTTGCGCGACGACTTCCTGCGGCCGGAGAAGTATGTCGACACCGTCTTCACCTATGGCTACTCTTCGTACAGACCGCAACGCATTTATGCGGTCACTGAACCTAGCGGCGACGTGCGTGTTTGGGAGCCGTCCATTTGGGGTGAGCCATGGTGTCATATAACATGTAAAATCCCATTCAAAATTCTACTTACTGACTGTTAGTAACACGCAGGTACCCACGTAGCCCTGCGCATCATTCTAGCTCCGGTCATCGAAGATGCAGTAGCAGATGCTAAACTTGGGACACGACGCTGGTTCCTGACACCTCTCGGAGACAACACGGAACAGGATGATGAACTCATGTGGATTCATATCAGGGGAGCACTAAATAGCGTTGGTGATACAATAGAACATATGGGGACACAACTTTCTTCATACCCATCGATGTGGTGTCACGTTTTCTCGAGGTCCGCATGCCCATCCAAAGACCAGTAGAGCAAGTCTGGAGAAGAGTCAACAATATGAAGGGACAATCTGTGTTTCTTGGGATCAACTACCCTTTCTTTGTCGGAGCCCCTAGAGTTGTTGAACCTGTAATTGCTCAGGCAGCCCTGGCCTCGGATGCTGCTGCTGCTGGTGGTGGTGTTGGTGGTGGTGGAGCTAATGAAGAACTAGCTGCTGCTGCTCCTAGTGAAGCTGACAAAATACTTGGTGATGCTGCTGCTGGTGAAGCTGACGAAATACTTGCTAATGCTGCTGCTGGTGAAGTTGATGAAATACCTGTTGAGGCTGTTGCTAGTGAAGCTGACGAAATACCTACTGAGGCTACTGCCAGATTCCATGAAGAACATGCTGGTGTTGTTGCCGAGGTGCCAGGACTTCCAGTGTTGATAGCAGACTATGTGTTTGCTACACACTCACGTGCCTATCATGTTGACACTCCAGATCCGACCTGGAGCCGAATCCACGTCTGGGGGAGGGGGCCTCCAATTGGCTCATCAGTGGGGTCGTACGATTTGAAGGAGAATGAAAGACAGCCAAACACAGCATTCTACTTCGTTCCGATGATACCACCAGCTCCAGGGACCTAGTGCTCACACTAGCAGATCCGATGAACCATTTGTCTTTATCTTGATCATTAATTACGCTTATGTGTGTAAAGACTAAGTTGTGCTTATTTGTGTAAGACTAAGTTAGGCCTAACTGTGTAATATTCAGTGAAGCCCAGCTTTTCTTTCCATGCCCATAACAACAGAATTGCATCATAGAACATACAAATGTAATGTGCATACCAGGCATTTTTGCTTAGGATAACAACCACTTCAAGAAAATGATACATCGTGTACGCATTTGAACGCATCACTAGAATGTGCCACCTATTGATGATGGATGACATGGATCTAGCTTTTCTGCGCGTATTTGCATTGAATCGCTCATTGATTTGTTCACATATTTTTTGGCAATGGCTGATGAACTCCACTCTCTTGGTAACTTGCTTCACAAGGAGCACTTGTTGATGCAATGCAAAGTACAGAACATGGTCGTCATCGTCATTCCATTTAGGTTCTCTATGTTTCGTCATCACGGAGCTACTAATTTCAAATGAAAATCTAGTAAACAATATATGTGTACATTGTTAGAGTATGCTACGGCCATGGTACATACATGTTTTTCTACAATCACAAGAAGAAAACTTGATGCATTTTCACCTTGTTGGCGTTGTGCCGAACTGGGTGGATGTGGCTTTGGGGTTCGGAGAGGAACGCGTCGTGGCTGGTGTGTGTGCGACCATGGCAATGGTGAGCTCGGATTCTGGAGGAGGCCAACAAGACCGAGCATGGTCGGCATGGTGACAGATCTCACCCGGGAATGAATTCCCGTCCCCGCACCGTGCCAATGGTGCGGTCATGGTGATGGCGAGCTCCGATTTGGGATGGGGAGGAGAATGGGCCGAGCAGGTTCGTCCAAGTCCTAGCTCCACGCCATGGCCGCGACCACAGATTTCCGCCCCGGAGGAAGAAGAAGACGTGTAAACGATGCATGCGCCAACATTGCAAGCCTACATGGCAGCGACGACTGCAGCGACATAATGGCAAAAGCTCACAGGGGGGCCCAACTTGATGGCCGTTAGCCTGATTTTTTGTATTGAAATGTAAAGTTGAATTCGTGCCGAAAAGACCCTCTGAGTATTTGGCACGCCAACTGTAGTCATCGCGGCTGATTTCAGGGAACTCGGGTACCGCGTTGCCTGGCCACCCCAACTTTCGGGCCACAAAATGATATTCTCCTTGGAGGGGGACAAGGTGGACGCTCTTACCGCCCGTGTCGAGAAGCTCAACTCCTCAGGTCTGACGGGACCTATTGTTTCCATGGAGTTCATTCGCCTCAAGATCGCTCCACTCTAGAAGCACAACAAGGACCTATGGGATTTCTCTATGGGGGATCGCCTGGCCCTTGGGGACGGTGTGACCGACGATTCCATCGTGGCGGGCTTTATCAACAACCTCCTGCACACCCCTGCCTCCTCCGAGCTTCCCGAGAGGGTCACCCCTCTTCACATCGATCCACACGGTTCGACGAGTGGGGAATCGTCCCCCTAGGCAGCGCGGGTCGGTGTCTAAAACCCCTAGACACGGCTTCCTCATCCGAGGGTTCCCCTAGGCCTGCGGCGGGTGATACCACCAGAGTGGGGATCGCTTCTTCTGAGGCCAACCCTCGGGGGGTGTCTCACCATGTGGAGAATCGCTTGGGGAGCCCTCCTCCATAGGGGCCTGTGCCGGGAGGCTCGAGGTCCGTCCCACGGGGGGATTTATTCCCCTCGGCATGAAATGGGGCCGCTGGGGCGTGCAATCCTCAACCAGGGAAGCAACAGGTATCGATCAACAGCTTGCTACTCTTTCTCATGCCATTTGACCTTAACTCACTTGCAGGATTCCTTGCAGCGACAACCACCCGCAGAAGCAGCCCTGGGTGAAGAGGACCACCTCCCGGAAGATCTGGTCGATTGTACTCCCGCTGGCCCTGCCAAGTGAGGCCTTAGCCGTGCTGACAGCTCCTGTGGAGGAAGCGGTCATCCCCCCTCCACAGGTAGTCCCGACCTTGGTCATCTCGTGGCCTTCAGCCTCGCCGGCAACCAAAGTGGATGGTAGGCGCCTCCCAGGCTCTCCTCTAGAGGTCGTCTATCCAGCAGCGGACCAGGCAACAAGTGCCACAGGGCTAGCCGGTGCGGGTGCGGGGCAAGGGATGCTACAGGGTGAGGCTGCTACAGGCCGGGCATCCCCCAGGTCGGCCCCCACGACACCCCCATGCTCGCCAGTTACTCCGGAGGAGGCTCCTCTTGGTGCATCACCCCGCGGGTCTTAGGCCCTGATCATGGACGATCTGGGGTATTCCCCCCACACCGAGCTCCTGGGGAAGCTTGTTTGCAGCTTCTGTGCCGAGCTGGACTAGTTCCTAGTGGGCATGGTTCGCAAGGACCATTGGCTAACCCGGGAGTGGGGGCATCTCACAGAGGCTCGGAGAACGGTAAACTCTGAAAGGAAGCATGCTCGCGTGGATGCGGAGGGCGTACTATGGGACGCGTCGGCCCGGGTGGCGAAGATCCTTGCTGACGCCGAAGACCAGGCCTCTCGAATCGAGGATTCCTTTTCGGCTCGGGAAAAGGATGTCTCTGCTCGGGAGTTGGCGGCGGCTCAGTAACGGAAAGATCTCGAGGCTCGGTCACTGGAGACCGGCACCAAGTTGTTGGAAGCCCAAGGGGCCCTCGCCTGAGAGCAAGAGAAGGGTTCCAAGATCTGGGACACCCTTGCCGAGGAGAAGGAACTTCGGAGGGGCTCACTTCAAGAGGCCGAGGAGCTCTAGGGCGAGATCAAGGTCTTGAAAGAGTCCCTTACTGTTGCCGCACAGGCCGAGGAGGGGCACGAGCGGTCTGCTCGCGAGACGTTGGAGGCCCTTCGCCCGTCCTTCCACGCCCTTGCTGGGCAGGGTGTTGTGGTCCTCCCACTCTTAGGGGCCAAAGATTTACCGTGCCAGAGCTCCAAGTCGGCCACGAGGTTAAGGCACTTCTGGAGCTCGCCCGCAGGGTCCTGAGTTCCCTAAGCCCGGTGGTGCAGGCCCTGGATGGGCCAACCTCCTGCAGTTGTGGGCCGACCTTGACTACTCCCTGGTCGTGCGTCAGTCG
Source organism: Avena insularis (assembly GCA_023614405.1). NCBI lineage: Eukaryota > Viridiplantae > Streptophyta > Magnoliopsida > Poales > Poaceae > Avena > Avena insularis. The sequence goes on from CM042690.1 coordinate 514,009,906, forward strand.
GCCGTAGTGCTAGCTCCTGAGGCGACTGTTGCCCCGCTCGTTGACCTGCTGGTCAAGTCATTTCCACGCGTGGTCAATGACGAAGTGGAGTCCAGAGCCGATGACTCGGGTGACCCCACCACGCCAGAAGAGGAAGAAGAACTCCGCCAGGCGAGCACTGAGGGCACCGCTGGGGCAGTGTAATTTTTATTAATGCGACGCTCGTGAAGTGTGTCTGGACTTTGTTGTTTCTTTGGTAGGGCTTGCAAGGGCACCCTTCCTGTGGTTGATGGCCTTAACCAGGCATGGTGTGTGGTTCTTCCCGGAGGGCCCTCAAGAGGGTTATCCCGCCTGACTCCTATGGAGATAACCGCTGGTTTGTGTGCTGCTTGAGGGGTGGTTACAAGGGTCGCCCCGCTAGCCCCCATTCCGAGGAGGTCGCGTGGCATGTACCTATCCTGTAGGTCCCTCGAGGAGGAGGCCGTAGGCTATGTACGTTCAATTCCACCCCGTAAGTCCCTCGAGGAGGTGACCATAGGGCGCGTACTTTCCCTGTATAGTCCCTCAAAGAGGTAACCATAGGTGACGGTGTATACTCTCCTTTGCACGCCGTGTTAGGATCGTCAAGAAACGGGAATCGTGGTTGAGGTGAATTATTGCCGGAGCCAGTCCTTATGTTTAGAGCTCAATACTCTAGGATTCCATGCCAACTGAGGGTGGCAACAGCAGGCATTGTGACCAGCCCCCGCTCACATGGCATGAAAAAAGGAGAAGCACCAGAAAAGGAGAAACAAAGAAGAAAACGTAAAACAGCAAGCAAAACAGAGTTGAAAACAAGCTATTGCTCAGGAAGTTTGAACATCACCGGAGGAGCCGGCTGCTTGTCACCGTTGTCGCCATGGGACCGGCTCATGGGTAGAACTTGCGAAGGTGCTAGATGTTCTAGGGGTTGGGGATTGGGATGCCCTCCTCCATTTCCAGCCGTGCTGCACCTGGTCTTGCGATGTGGACAACCCTGAAACGGCTCTCCCACATTGGAGATAGCTTGTGAAGGCCTTCGCGAGAGAGTACGTGGCGGAGGACCAGGTCCCCCACTTCACAGCACGAGCTCGTATGCTGCGGCAGTGATATCGACACAGCGCCTACTGGTATCTAGCCGCTCGCATGCTAGCCTTGTGGCGAGCCTCCTCAAGAAGGTTGAGTCTATCATGGTGTAGATCCTCCTCTGCTATTTCATTGAAGGCAAGCACCCGGGGGGAGCGGTGCTTGATCTCTACAATGATGACAGCTTCAGCACCATATATGAGGAAGAAAGGGGTATCACCCGTCAGTTTGGTTGTGGTGGCTCGGATGGACCATAGCACCCCCAGAAGGGCGTCCAGACATCATCGCCCGCACTCCTTGAGCTTGCGACAGAAACTCTTGGTCTTGAGGCCCGTCAAGACCTCGGCGTTTGCTCGTTCTGCTTGCCCGTTGCTGAGGTGGTGGGTGAATGATGCATATCAGATCTTGGTGCCGATATCCTTGCAGTAAGCCTGGAACAGCCCGCTCTGGCTACCATAGTCGGTGATGATGCGGTTAGGCACCCCGAAGAGGCACACCAGGCCTTGGATGAACTTCACCACCGAGCACGCCAGGATGGTTCTGACTGGTTCCACCTCATCCCATTTGGTGAACTTGTCGATGGCGAGGTAGAGGTAGAGGTATAGGTAGCCCCCGGGCGCCTGCGGAAAAGGACCTAAGATGTCCAGCCCCACACCGCGAACTTCCATGAGAGCGGGATGGTATGAAATTGTTGTGCCGGCTAGTGTATTTGTTTGGCATGGAACTGGCATGCTTCACATGACTTCACTAGCTCGGTGGCATCGGCGAGCACGGTGAGCCAGTAGAAGCCGCTGCGGAAGGCCTTCCCAGCTAGGGTGCGTGCCGAGGCGTGGTGGCCTCACTCTCATGCATGGATGTCGGTCAGCAGCTCTCGCGCTTTGTCGCTAGAGATGCACCGGAGGATGACCCTGTTGGGGCGGCAGCAGTACAGGTCCCCGTCCATGATCCAGTACTTATTTTCCCAGCACACCAGGCTTTTCGCATCGTCCTTGTTATCTGGGAGGGTTCCATCCTAGAGGTAGCCCTTGAGTTCGGTGATCCAACTCTGTTCCTGAGCTGTGGCCGTTAGGACGAGGCTGCTACCCGAAGGCAAGTTGCGGTCGGGTGCACCTATGGAGGGTGGGGGCGGGAGCTCCTTTGGTTGGGCGGTCTCCTTCTCGTCCTCCTTTGCCATCTTGATTTGATGGTGCCCCAAGAAGGCATGCAGGAAGCACAAAAGGTCACAACCCGCCATGGAGTTGAAGATCTGGTCTATCCGTGGTAGTGGGAATGGATCCTTAGGGCATGCCTTATCGTGGTTGGTGAAGTTGACGCAGAACCTCCCACCCCCGGTAGACTTGCGGACCACCATGGGGTTTGTTTGCCAGTCGGCGTGTAGGACCTCCCTGACGATATGCGCCTTAACGAGTTTTTCCATCTCGGCGACGATGAACCGCTGCTTCTCAGCCGATTGCTTTCGGGGATTCTAGTTCACCGTGCATACCGTGGGACACAATGCCAGGTGATGCTCGATCACCTCGCGAGGGACTCCCTTCATGTCCAATGGGGACCAGGCGAACATGTCCGTTTTGGCCTGAAGGAAGGCAACGAGGGCCTCCTCCTTCTCGGGAGGGAGGCCGGTGCCGATGGTGATGGTAGCCCCTGGTGTCGCCGGGTCGACGGGGACATTCTTGGTCTTGGCTCTCTCATGAGAGAACGCCGACTTCTTCTTGCTAGCGACCTCGGCGGTGCACACGGTTCCCACACGTCGGGAGGCGCCGCCGACACGGCATCTTCTTTTCCATGTGGAGGGGGGAGCTAGGGGCGGTCACTCGCGAGCTCCCGCCGTGCCGGTGCGGCCTCCTTACGGATTTCCACGGCTTCGACCTCGTCGTAGCACACCGTGATGGTGGTGCCGGCACTGCCCGACATCTTGACCAGGTTGTAGGCGCTATGTGTGACCGCCATGAACTTGGCTAGGGCTGAGTACCCCAGGATGGCGTTGTAAGGCAGGGAGATCCGAGCGACCTTGAAGTCGATGAGCTCCGTGCGATAGTTACCGCTCATCCCAAAGGTGACAGGGAGCTGGATCTGGCCGAGGCGCATGATGGCGCTCGGTGTGACTCCCACGAACGGCGGAGCCGAGAGAAGGTGTGCGTCGGGTACCTGGAGCTGCTCGAACGCCTCCTCGGAGAGCATGTTAAGGCCCGCCCCGCCATCAATAACGGTCTTGGAGACTGTGACCCTGATACATTGCAAATGTATCTATAATTTTTGATGTTCCATGCTTGGTTTTATCCACTTTATTGTGTTTTGTCCACACTTTGGAGTACTTTTCATATGATTTCTTGGACTAACCTATTAACAAGAGCCACAGTGCTAGCTGCCTGTTTTCTGCTGTTTTTGGTTCCAGGAAAGTCAAAAAATGAATATTCTCAGAATTGGACAGGACAAAAGCCAAAGTGCCTATTTTTCCGGAAGTCATCAGATGCCAGAATACGATACGGAGAGGAGCCAGGGGCCACCACACCACCTGGCCGCGCGGTCCAGGCCTGGCCAGGCCAGGCCTTGCCGCGCCAGGGGGTGGTGTGGCCAGCCCAGGCACCCCCTCGGCCTCTCCTTCCGCCTATAAGATGCCCTGGGGACGAAAACCCTAAGTACCCGATCAAAAATCCAAGAAAGAGTCTGTAGCCGCTGTCATCTCCATCCCTAGATCGGGAGGGATCTGAAGCTCTTCCCGGCACCCTGGCGGAGAGGGGAATTCACCCTGGAGGCCTTCTTCATCACCATGCAAGCTTTCGGTGTGATGCGTGAGTAGTTCATCTCTGGACTACGGATCCATGTAGTAGCTAATGGCTGGTTCTCCTCCTTTGTGCTTTGATGTTTAGATCTTGTGAGCTCCGTTCATGATCAAGATCATCTATTTGTAATTCTGCATGTTGTGTTTGCTGGGATCCGATGGATATTGAGATGCTATTTCAGATTGATTATTGATTCTATCATGTCTTTGTTATTTGTGATCTTGCATGCTTTTCGTTGTTAGTAGCTATCTTGGCCAAGTAGATGCTAGCAACTCCAAGAGTTAGTATTTTATGCTCGATAGTGGGTTCATGCCTCGTAACTGGGAAGTGGAAATCTCTAAGGTACTAGATGTCTTTGCTACTAGGAGAAAACAACAATCCTTTGTTCATAGAACAATCGTATTGTTTACTTTACACGCATTAAGTAAAGCAATAATCATTGCTTGCAACTTATCTTCGGAGGGAGTTCGGATGATAACCTGAAGGTGGATTATTAGTCATTGATGTAGTTGGATGGCGGTCTATGTATAATGTTGTAATGCCCAATCAAGTTCGAAAGGAGTCAAGATGATTAGTATATGCATGTATTGCTTTCTCGATGTTTGTCAATTGCCCTGCTGTAATTTGTTCACCCAGCATGTTATCTATCTTATGGAGAGCCACCTCTAGTGAACTATGGATCCCGGTCCTTTTCTTTTACATACAATCTACAAACTGTTTACTGCTTTGTGTTTACTTTCTGCAAACTATTACTTCCTTCCATTCGATATGTTTAATCCTTTGTTTTCAGCAAAACCGGTGAGATTGACAACCTCATCGCAAGTTGGGGACAAAGTTTTGTAGTTGTGTTGTGCAGGTCTCCATGTTGCTACTAGCACCGGTAGTGCGCCCTGCCAAGGCTCATCTAGCAACACCTTTGGGGTGTTTCCTTGCTCCTACTGGTTCGATTAAACCTTGGTTTCATAACTAAGGGAAACTTGCTGCTGTGCTCATCATACCTTCCTCTTGGGGTTCCCAACAAGCTCTACATCAACACTGAGCCATCAAGCATTTTTCAAGGCCGCTGTCGGGAGTCAAGGACATCTTCACAAGGGGAGTCCCTCATAACCAATCTCTTTACTTTGTTGTTTTTGTTTTGCTTAGTTTCTTTTTGCTTTCTTTGCTTGTTTCTTTATCAAAAACACAAAAAAATTAGTTTTACAAGTTTGCTTTCTTATTCAAAAACACAAAAAATGACTACTCTTGAAAACACTGAGTTGTGTGACTTCACTAGCACCAACAACAATGATTTTATGAGCACCTATTGCTCCACCTGTGCCTGAAGATACCTTCTTTGAGATAAAACCTGCTTTACTCAATCTTGTTATGAGAGAACAATTTTCTGGTATTGGTAATGAAGATGGTGCTGCCCATCTAAATAACTTTGTTGAACTTTGTGAGATGCAAAAGCATAGGGATGTAGATGGTGATATTATTAAGCTGAAATTGTTTCCTTTCTCTTTGAGAGGAAAAGCTAAAGAATGGCTGAATTCCTTAACTAGGAATAGTATTGATTCTTGGACTAAGTGCAAAGATGCTTTCATTGGAAAATCCTATCCTCCTGTTAAGATTATATCTATGAGAAGTGAAATAATGAAGTTTAAACAATCTAATAATGAGCATGTTGCTCAAGCTTGGGAAAGAATGAAATCTTTGGTAAAGAATTGTCCCACTCATGGACTGACTGCTTGGATGACCATCCAAACTTTTTTGCAGGATTGAACTATTCTTCAAGGAACCTATTGGACTCTGGGCACCTTTATGACCATTACTTTGGGTGTTGCAAAAAAACTTCTAGATAAAATGATGGTTAATTATTCTGAATGGCATACTGAGAGAGCTCCACAAGGTAGGAAGGTAAATTCTGTTGAGGAAACCTCCTCCTTGAGTGATAAGATTGATATTATTATGTCTATGCTTGTTAATGGGAAAGCCCATATTGATCCAAATAATGTTCCTTTAGCCTCTTTGGTTGCTCAATAAGAGCAAGTTGATGTGAACTTCATAAGAAATAATAATTTTGGCAATAATGCTTATAGGAGTAATTTTGGTAACAACAATTATAAGCCATATCCTCCCAACAATGGTAATGCTTATGGAAATTCTTACAACAATAATAGGAGTGCACCCTCTGAACTTGAAGTTATGCTTAAAGACTTTATTAGTAAACAAACTGCTTTCAATAAAACTATTGAGGAAAAACTCTCTAATGCTGAAAGAAATATAGCATCTTTGGCTGAAGCTCAATCTTCTTTGAATAAAATGGCTGCTAAACCTGAAACTAATGATAATCCCTTTGCATCTACTAATGCTATACAAGTAAGAATAAAATGGCGATGGCTACGGCGGCAGAACGGATGCACGGAAGAGAGTCGGCACCGGGTTTTTTACCCAAGTTCGGGGCCCTTGTGAGGAGGTAAAGCCCCTACTGCTGCTTGGTTGTATTGCTCGCTTGCCTCACAAGGTTACAATGGTGGATGAAAGTCTATTGTTTTAGATCTCTTGGATCCCCCTTACAAGGTAGGAGTAGGGTTCCTTATATAGGAGAATATCATTTTGCGGCTCAAAAGTTGGGGCGCCCAGGCAACACGGTACCCAAGTTGCCTGTAATCAGCCGCGATGACTATAGTTGGCGTGCCAAATACTCAGATGGTCTTTTTCGGCCCGAATTCAACTTTACGTTTCAATACAAAATATTAGGCTAACGGCCGTCAAGTTGGGCCCCCCTGTCAGTTCTCGCCGTTATGTCGCTCCCGTCGCTTAGGCGGGGTGGCTGTCATGTAGGCTTGTAGCACTAGCACAGTGGATAGGAAAACATGGCCGACCCAGTGTATTGACGTGACAAAACAGGGCACATATATCGTCATTATAATTATTTTTTGTTTACTCAGAAGCTGGAAGGGCCACCGCCACGTGTCTCTCCTTTGGACTTTCGTCCATGTCTAACCACTACCTTAAAAGCGCATTGACGATTCCACCGTTCCCCTGCCTCATAGAAACCACTCTTCTTCTTCCTGTCATCTGTCTTCTTCCCGTCTTCTCCTTGCCGCCATGGAAGGTCGTCGCACTCTAGAGATAAGCTTCACTACCCATGGCAATAAGAATATAGACGTCATCTACACCAACGAGGAGGAGATAATGGTGCGAGTCATGAGGATGTACGAGGGTTGGATTGAGAAAGACGAGGACAAGTTTGTGGGATTGGACCTCGAGTACACCCCGGAGGTCCCATATGAAGGGAGTGAAGTCGCCGTCGTTCAACTAGCCATGAGGAAACACGTCCTCGTCTACCACCTCTCCCGGTGTGTAGATCTACTCTCTGTAGCTAACCGCTTTTAGGGTTTTCTCCTCTTGTTCTTTATCCATTTGCTCATCTTGCAACTAATAGGTTTTATTTAGGACCAAATAAATTATGACAAGACAATGTTGAGAGTCTTGAACTTGCATTTACTAAACTTTTCAAAATTATATTCAGATGATGATCTTGCATTGACCAAATATTTGTAGTTTCAAATTTTGGTGATGACAAACTACATACTTTCAGGACTGACAGGAATTGTCCAGCGCTGCACCAGTTCCTTGTAGAAAAGGGAATTGTTTTCTGCACTATCGACAATACAACTGATTTTTTGAAATTTCATTGAGAGGGAATTACAATTCCTACGCACAACTGGATCGATATTCAGAGTCTTGTCAAGATCCTAGGGGGCTCGAGGCTCGCAACTATAATCCTCGATGAGTCGTATGATAGAATGAAGGCAGATTTCCCTACAGATAGGCACGATTTCTAGGACGAGTGGTCGTTGTCTGATATAAACCTGAAGTATGCAGCCATAGATGCTTACGTGACCTACCAGCTATACAAGAAGATCCATTTTTTTCTATGTTTCCTCGTGTTTTGCCCTATTTGCAAGAGGGAAGACGAGCTTAGGGGAGCCCTTTATAGAAAATGCAGAATAGCTGAGTTTGAAGCTGCATATGCAAAGGAAATGGCTGCATCTGAAGCAGGTGATGAGAGGCTAAGGTATACTGAAAGAGAGCTTGCACCTGAAGGTATAAATGACAGAGGTTGCAAATGAAGCAAAGAGAGGCAACATCTTCTAGTGGCAACAATCAGGTCTGTGGTGCACCGCTAATTATGTCGCAGGACGCTCAAGATAGGGAAGGCAAGTCAGATCCCAGGTGGGACGAAGCATTTCGTGAGCTGTGGAGTGCCGATAATGTAAGATCCACCTGGAATGATCACAGTTGGTCGCCTAGGAACGATGGCAAGCGCCTCAAGTGGGCTGATGAGAAGTGAATTAAATTTTACTCCTTTGTGTTATGGTTCTATTTTGTGGAACTCATTTAACATATCAAGATGTCTAGCGCCTCAAATGAGAGTAGTAAAATATATTTAACCCTCTTTGTGTTATGTTTCTATATGTGTCTTGTAGCTTGTCAAGATGGTAGCTCATTAACTGGCAGTTTGAAAGAGTACCTTTTTCCTCTCTCGCTAAACAGGTATGTTTCATTTTGCCCAAATTGGTACCAAACCTAGAGAAGATTCTCTCTTCGATAATTCGTTCCCTTTTGGACCTCTATTTGCCTCCGATCTAGTAGCAAATCTAGAGCAGCAAATCACACCAGGCAGAATACATTCATTCAGAAAACAAAACAAATGTAGATATAGTTGTGCGCAGCTAAATAGGATATAGCGATAGAAAGTAGGTTGCTTAACGAGGTTCGATGAATTCAACCAGAAATAGGATGCAAGCAAAATATACAAAATCAAAATAAGCTGCTTAGCAGCAGCAGACACATTCAACCCCTCCTTGCATGCGCCTGCACCTCCGCCTCCTCCCTCCTACGCTTCCTCCACTTCTTGCTGCCAGTCCCTTGATCTTGGGAGCCTTGGGCTTGATTGGAGGTATACGACCCTCTTTGATGGCCACCTGCTAGAGGTTTCGGAGGTGAATGCCGAGAGCCTGGTGTTCAGCGATGTAGGCGTTGACGTTCACGATCTGGCTGCCTTTGTGGATGCCAGGGCCCGGGCCCTCTGCATGCTTCAGTAAGGAGTTGAAGTCGGTGCCATGAGACTCACCCAATGAGCGATACTTGCGGAAGGGCAGCTGTAGTCATGCCGCCAAGAAGGCGTCGTCTTGGCAGCCTCCTCATCACCTGACAAGTCTTGGTGTGCCTGGACTCGTCATTGCTGCAGACGTTGCTGCCGTAAACCTATTGGAAGAAAAGGAAAATTGGGGAGTAGATGATGTAAGAAGATCGAGCAATCGAAATGCAAACAAGTGAATCCTAATAAACCAAGATCTAGCATCCAACGATGGGAACGGTAGAAGAACCAAGGAAGGGGAGCAAACCCTAGTTACCTCCAACCATGGGTCGTCGATGCTAGTGTCGTAGGGGTTCAACACAGTGATGTACTCATCTGGATTGTAGGGGCCCCTGGAGAGCTGGATTTGCTCGTGACTGGCGGGAGCCTCCTCGTCGGCGGCTACATCGATAGCAGGGACGGGGGCCTGGATGGGAACGGTGGCTGCCATCGATGCCTCGACTGGGGCCTGGACAGGGACAGCGGCTGCTTTGAACGCATCTAGGGGGACCAGCAAGGAGACGGGGGCCTCGTTAGTGGCTACGTCGGTAGCAGGGACGGGGTCCTAGACAGGAACAACGGCTGCCATTGATGCCTCGACTGGGGCCTAGACGGGGATGACAGCTGCTTTCAACGCGTCAAGAGGGACCAGCAATGAGACGGGGGCCTCCTCGTCGGTAGCCTTGGAGGCGACGATGGCCACTGTATCCTCCTCCGCCATCACTGACACGGACGGGGTATTCTCAGGAGTTTGCAGATGCTGGTGGGACAGTGGAGAGGGTTGCATGGGGAGAGTGAGAGAGAGTGAGAGTGGGTGTGCGCAGAGAGGCTCTATAGTTAAGGTGAATGGAAGCAAGGCATGTTTCGTTGCACCACCGTGCAACGCGCCACAGATCTCTTTGCGACTGCACGCGACACGCTGCACGTCACGTTTGTTTACCGGGCCATGCATGGCAGTTCTATATTGAGCTGCATGCAAAGGGCGCATATGCAATTTCTATGTATGAAGTTTTACACGACCCTAAAATTGGCGATAATTAAAAGTGGAAATGTAGAGGGGAAGGTGATTTGTGGGGTTGTGCTAGATCGGGTAGATGGATGTGTTGATGACTGCGAGTGACTCGATGAAGGCGGAGACGTTAGGTCTCATTGAGCTTAGCTCTTCGGCCTCCGGCTAGCGCGTGCAAGTTTCTTATGGTGGGGCCTAGTTGGAAGTGAGGTTGAGAGCCGCTACTTAAAAAATGGGACATGTCTTATTAAAATCAAGTGGCAATAAATTGCAGTTGTCCATCGACGACCGTGCACTCGATAACACATGTGTTGTGACATAGTAGTAGCAGTAGTAGGCTTTTCAGACTTGATTAAACATGACATGACCAGTCGACGACTTTTTCCATGGACGGCTTCGTGTTCCTTCTTGTAGAAGTCTCGCTAAGGGAGACGTTTGTGCTGTCTCACGCTGTACTGTGAAGGGAACGACGTGTGCAATGATCATCGTTGGATTGCACAGAATCAACGGTTGGTGCGCATGATCTACGTGACAACTGTGACAACCAATCAGGGAGTAGCAGACAGAGTGAGCACAGGTTTGGGCTTCTACGAAAGATAGAGAGAGAGGGGCAAAACTGAGTAGTATCAAAAAACCAAGGGAAAAACTGAGTAGTATAAAAATGGAAAGTGAGTGTCTTGTACAATGAAATACATCATGGCATACATCAAATTATGCGAATATAGATCCACTAGACTTCATTGGATGTGTGTTCTTCTCATCAACCATATGGACCCACTAGAGTTCATTGCATGTGTGTTATTGTCATAAACCACATGGATCCACCAGTGCCATTGCATGTGTGTTCTTTTCATAAACCACATGTTGATCCACCAATGTCATTGCATGTGTGTTCTTTTCATGAACCACATATGGATCCACCAGTGTCATTGAATGTGTGTTCTTTTCATGAACCAGATATGGATCCACCAGAGTCATTGCATGTGTGTTCTTTCAATAAACCACAGCTAGAGACATTGCATCTCTTTTCTTTTCATTAACCAAACCTAGTGTCATTGCATGTGTGTTCTTCTCACAAACCACAGATGGATCTACCAGTGTGATTGCATGTGTGTTCTTTTTCATCAACCACAGCCAGAGTCATTGGATGTGTGTTCCTCTCACAAACCACATAAGGATCCACTAGTGTCATTGGATGTCTGTTCTTTTCATGAACCACACCAGTGTCATTGCATGTGTGTTCTTCTCACAAACCACATATGGATCCACCAGTGTCATTTCATGTATGTTCTTCTCACAAACCACACATGGAACCACCAGTGTTATTGCATGTGTGTTCTTTTCATTAAACCACACATGGATCCACCAGTGTCATTGGATGTCTATTCTTTTCATGAACCAAACCCAGAGTCATTGCATGTATGTTCTTCTCACAAACCACACATGCATCCACCAGTGTCATTGCATGTGTGTTCTTTTCATGAACCACAGCTAGATTCATTGCCTGTGTGTTCTTTTTCACAAACCACATAAGGATCCACCAGTGTCGTTGGATGTGTGTTCTTTTCAGGAACCACACCTAGTGTCGTTGCATATGTGCTATTTTCACAAACCACATAAGGATCAACCAGTGTCATTGCATGTTTGTTCTTTTCACAAACCATAGCTAGAGTCATTGCATGTCTGTTCTTCTCACAAACCACACATGTATCCACTAGTGTCATTGCATGTCTATTCTTTTCATTAACCACAGCTAGAGTCATTGCATGTATGTTTTTTCCACAAACCACATATGGATCCACTAGTGTCATTGCATGTCTATTCTTTTCATTAACCACAGCTAGAGTCATTACATGTCTGTTCTTCCGACAAACCACACATGGATCCACCAGTGTGATTGCATGTGTGTTCTTTTCACAAACCACTGCCAATGTCATTTCATGTATGTTCTTTCCACAGACCACATATGGATCCACCAGTGTCATTGGATGTGTGTTCTTTTCACAAACCACAGCTAGTGTCATTGCATGTCTGTTCTTTTCATGAACCACAGCTAGAGTCATTGGATGTGTGTTCTTCTCATAAACCACATATGGATCCACTAGTGTCATTGGATGTGTATTCTTTTCATGAACCACACCCAATGTCATTGGATGTGTGTTCTTTTCATTAAACCACACATGGATCACCCAGTGTCATTGCATGTGTGTTCTTTTCACAAACCACAGCTAGAGTCATTGCATTTCTGTTCTTCTCACAAACCACACATGGATCCACCGGTGTGATTGCATGTGTGTTCATTTCACAAACCATAGCTAGAGTCATTTGCATGCCTGTTCTTTTCACAAACCACACATGGATCCATCAGTGTCATTGCATGTGTGTTCTTTTCATGAACCACAGCTAGAGTCATTGCATGTGTGTTCTTTTTCACAAACCACATAAGGATCCACCAGTGTCATTGGATGTGTGTTCTTTTCATGAACCACTCCCAGTGTCATTGCATGTGTGTTCTTTTCACAATCCACCTAAGGATACACCAGTGTCATTGGATGTGTTTTCCTTTCATGAACCACACCCAGTGTCATTGCATGTGTTTTCTTCTCACAAACCACACGTGGATCCACTAGTGTCATTGCATGTCTGTTCTTTTCATTAACCACAGCTAGAGTCAGTGCATGTATGTTCCTTCCACAAACCACATATGGATCCACCAGTGTCATTGCATGTCTATTCATTTCATTAACCACAGCTAGAGTCATTGGATGTCTGTTCTTCTCACAAACCACACATGGAACCACCAGTGTTATTTCATGTGTGTTCTTTTCATTAAACCACACATGGATCCTCTAGTATCATTGGATGTCTGTTCTTTTCACGAACCACACCCAGAGTCATTGCATGTCTTTTGTTCTCACAAACCACACATGGATCCACTAGTGTCATTGCATGTCTATTATTTTCATTAACCACAGCTAGGGTCATTGCATGTATGTTCTTTCCACAAACCACATATGGATCCACCATTGTCATTGCATGTGTGTTCTTTTCTTTAACCACAGCTAGAGTCATTACATGTCTGTTCTTCCCACAAACCACACAAGGATCCACCAGTGTCATTGCATGTCTATTGTTTTCATTAACCACAGCTAGAGTCATTGGATGTATGTTCTTTCCACAAACCACATATGGATCCACTAGTGTCATTGCATGTCCATTATTTTCATTAACCACAGCTAGAGTCATTGGATGTCTGTTCTTCTCACAAACTACACATGGAACCACCAGTGTCATTGCATGTGTATTCTTTTCATTAAACCACACATGGATCCTCCAGTATCATTGGATGTCTTTTGTTTTCATGAACAACACCTAGAGTCATTGCATGTTTTTTCTTCTCACAAACCACACATGGATCCACCGGTGTGATTGCATGTGTGTTCTTTTCACAAACCATGGTTGGAGTCATTTGCATGCCTGTTCTTGTCACAAACCACACATGGATCCACCAGTGTCATTGCATGTGTGTTCTTTTCATGAACCACAGCTAGAGTCATTGCGTGTGTGTTCTTTTTCACAAACCACATAAGGATCCACCAGTGTCATTGCATGTTTGTTCTTTTCACAAACCATAGCTAGAGTCATTGCATGTCTGTACTTCTCACAAACCACACATGGATTCACTAGTGTCATTGCATGTCTATTCTTTTCATTAACCATAGCTAGAGTCATTGCATATATGTTTTTTCCACAAACCACATATGGATCCACTAGTGTTATTGCATGTCTATTCTTTTCATTAACCACAGCTAGAGTCATTGCATGTCTGTTCTTCCGACAAACCACACATGGATCCACTAGTGTGATTGCATGTGTGTTCTTTTCACAAACCACAGCCAGTGTCATTGCATGTATGTTCTTTCCACAAACCACATATGGATCCACCAGTGTCATTGGATGTGTGTTCTTTTCACAAACCACAGCTAGTATCATTGCATGTATGTTCTTTCAATGAACCACAGCTAGATTCATTGGATGTGTGTTCTTCTCACAAACCACATATGGATCCACCAGTGTCATTGGATGTGTATTATTTTCGTGAACCACACCCAGTGTCACTGGATGTGTGTTCTTTTCACTAAACCACACATGGATCACCCAGTGTCATTGCATGTGTGTTCTTTTCACAAACCACAGCTAGAGTCATTGCATGTCTGTTCTTCTCACAAACCACACATGGAACCACCAGTGTGATTGCATCTGTGTTCTTTTCATGAACCACACCCAGATTCATTGCATGTCTTTTCTTCTCACAAACCACACATGGATACACCGGTGCCATTGCATGTGTTGTCTTTTCATGAACCACAGCTAGAGTCATTGCATGTGTGTTCTTTTTCACAAACCACATAAGGATCCACCGGTGTCATTGGATGTGTGTTCTTTTCATGAACCAGACCCAGTGTCATTCCATGTGTGTTCTTTTCACAATCCACCTAAGGATACACCAGTGTCATTGGATGTGTTTTATTTTCATGAACCACACCCAGTGTTATTGCATGTGTGTTCTTCTCACAAACCACACATGGATCCACCAGTGTACTTGCATGTCTAATCTTTTCATTAACCACAGCTACAGTCAGTGCATGTATGTTCTTTCCACAAACCACATATGGATCCACCAGTGTCATTGCATGTCTATTCATTTCATTAACCACAGCTAGAGTCATTGGATGTCTGTTCTTCTCACAAACCACACATGGAACCACCAGTGTCATTTCATGTGTGTTCTTTTCATTAAACCACACACGGAGCCTCTAGTATCATCGGATGTCTGTTCTTTTCATGAACCACACCCAGAGTCATTGCATGTCTTTTCTTCTCACAAACCACACATGGATCCACTAGTGTGATTGCATTTCTATTCTTTTCATTAACCACAGCTAGAGTCATTGCATGTATGTTCTTTCCACAAACCACATATGGATCCACTTGTGTCATTGCATGTCTGTTCTTTTCATTAACCATAGCTAGAGTCATTGCATGTCTGTTCTTCCCACAAACCACACATGGATCCACCAGTGTGATTGCATGTGTGTGCTTTTCACAAACCATATCCAGTGTCATTGCATGTATGTTCTTTCCACAAACCACATATGGATCCACCAGTGTCATTAGATTTGTATTCTTTTCACAAACCACAGCTAGTGTCATTGCATGTCTGTTCTTTTCATGAACCACAATTAGAGTCATTGGATGTGTGTTCTTCTCACAAACCACATATGGATCCACTAGTGTCATTGGATGTGTATTCTTTTCATGAACCACTCCCAGTGTCATTGCATGTGTGTTTTTTCATTAAACCACACATGGATCACCCAATGTCATTGCATGTGTGTTCTTTTCACAAACCACAGCTAGAGTCATTGCATGTCTATTCTTCTCACAAACCACACATGGACCCACCGGTGTGATTGCATGTGTGTTCTTTTCACAAACCACAGCTAGAGTCATTTGCATGCCTGTTCTTGTCACAAACCACACTTGGATCCACCAGTGTCATTGCATGTGTGTTCTATTCATGAACCACAGCGAGAGTCATTGCATGTGTGTTCTTTTTCACAAACCACATAAGGACCCACCAGTGTGATTGGATGTATGTTCTTTTCATGAACCACACCTAGTGTCATTGCATGCCTGTTCTTTTCACAATCCACCTAAGGATACACCAGTGTCATTGGATGTGTTTTCTTTTCATGAACCACACCAGTGTCATTGCATGTGTGTTCATCTCACAAGCCACACATGGATCCACCAATGTCATTGCATGTCTATTCTTTTCATTAACCACAGCTAGAGTCATTGCATGTATGTTCTTTCCACAAACCACATATGGATCCACCAGTGTCATTGCATGTCTATTCTTTTCATTAACCACAGCTAGAGTCATTGGATGTCTATTCTTCTCACAAACCACACATGGAACCACCAGTGTCATTTCATGTGTGTTGTTTTCATTAAACCACACATGGAGCCTCTAGTATCATCGGATGTCTGTTCTTTTCATGAACCACACCCAGAATCATTGCATGTCTTTTCTTCTCACAAACCACACATGGATCCACTAGTGTGATTGCATTTCTATTGTTTTCATTAGCCACAGCTAGAGTCATTACATGTCTGTTCTTCCCACAAACCACACAAGGATCCACCAGTGTCATTGCATGTCTATTCTTTTCATTAACCACAGCTAGAGTCATTGCATGTATGTTCTTTCCACAAACCACATATGGATCCACCAGTGTCATTGCATGTCCATTATTTTCATTAACCATAGCTAGAGTCATTGGATGTATGTTCTTCTCACAAACCACACATGGAACCACCAGTGTCATTGCATGTGTATTCTTTTCATTAAACCACACATGGATCCTCTAGTATCATTGGATGTCTATTCTTTTCATGAACCACACCTAGAGTCATTGCATGTCTTTTCTTCTCACAAACCACACATGGATCCACCGGTGGGATTGCATGTGTGTTCTTTTCACAAACCATAGCTGGAGTCATTTGCATGCCTGTTCTTGTCACAAACCACACATGGATCCACCAGTGTCATTGCATGTGTGTTATTTTCATGAACCACAGCTAGAGTCATTGCATGTGTGTTCTTTTTCACAAACCACATAAGGATCCACTAGTGTCATTGCATGTTTGTTCTTTTCACAAACCATAGCTAGAGTCATTGCATGTTTGTACTTCTCACAAACCACACATGGATCCACTAGTGTCATTGCATGTCTATTCTTTTCATTAACCACAGCTAGAGTCATTGCATGTATGTTCTTTCCACAAACCACATATGGATCCACCAGTGTCATTGCATGTCTATTCATTTCATTAACCACAGCTAGAGTCATTGGATGTCTGTTCTTCTCACAAACCACACATGGAACCACCAGTGTCATTTCATGTGTGTTCTTTTCATTAAACCACACATGGAGCCTCTAGTATCATCGGATGTCTGTTCTTTTCATGAACCACACCCAGAGTCATTGCATGTCTTTTCTTCTCACAAACCACACATGGATCCACTAGTGTGATTGCATTTCTATTCTTTTCATTAGCCACAGCTAGAGTCATTGCATGTATGTTCTTTCCACAAACCACATATGGATCCACTTGTGTCATTGCATGTCTGTTCTTTTCATTAACCATAGCTAGAGTCATTGCATGTCTGTTCTTCCCACAAACCACACATGGATCCACCAGTGTGATTGCATGTGTGTACTTTTCAGAAACCACAGCCAGTGTCATTGCATGTATGTTCTTTCCACAAACCACATATGGATCCACCAGTGTCATTAGATTTGTGTTCTTTTCACAAACCACAGCTAGTGACATTGCATGTCTGTTCTTTTCATGAACCACAATTAGAGTCATTGAATGTGTGTTCTTCTCACAAACCACATATGGATCCACTAGTGTCATTGGATGTGTATTCTTTTCATGAACCACTCCCAGTGTCATTGCATGTGTGTTGTTTTCATTAAACCACACATGGATCACCCAATGTCATTGCATGTGTGTTCTTTTCACAAACCACAGCTAGAGTCATTGCATGTCTATTCTTCTCACAAACCACACATGGACCCATCGGTGTGGTTGCATGTGTGTTCTTTTCACAAACCACGGCTAGAGTCATTTGCAGGCCTGTTCTTGTCACAAACCACACATGGATCCACCAGTGTCATTGCATGTGTGTTCTATTCATGAACCACAGCGAGAGTCATTGAATGTGTGTTCTTTTTCACAAACCACATAAGGACCGACCAGTGTGATTGGATGTATGTTCTTTTCATGAACCAAACCTAGTGTCATTGCATGCCTGTTCTTTTCACAATCCACCTAAGGATACACCAGTGTCATTGGATGTGTTTTCTTTTCATGAACCACACCTAGTGTCATTGCATGTGTGTTCATCACACAAACCACACATGGATCCACCATTGTCATTGCATGTCTGTTCTTTTCATTAACCATAGATAGAGTCATTCCATGTCTGTTCTTCCCACAAACCACACATGGATCCACCAGTGTGATTGCATGTGTGTACTTTTCACAAACCACAGCCAGTGTCATTGCATGTATGTTCTTTCGATAGACCACATATGGATCCACCAGTGTTATTGCATGTCTATTCTTTTCATCAACCACAGCTAGAGTCATTGGGTGTCTGTTCTTCTCACAAACCACACATGGAACCACCAGTGTCATTGCATGTGTGTTCTTTTCATTAAACCACACATGGATCCCCTAGAATCATTGGATGTCTGTTCTTTTCATGAACCACACCCAGAGTCATTGCATGTCTTTTGTTCTCACAAACCACACATGGATCCACTAGTGTCATTGCATGTCTATTATTTTCATTAACCAGAGCTAGGGTCATTGCATGTATGTTCTTTCCACAAACCACATATGGATCCACCAGTGTCATTGCATGTGTGTTCTTTTCATTAACCACAGCTAGAGTCATTACATGTCTGTTCTTCCCACAAACCACACAAGGATCCACCAGTGTCATTGCATGTCTATTCTTTTCATTAACCACAGCTAGAGTCATTGGATGTATGTTCTTTCCACAAACCACATATGGATCCACCAGTGTCATTGCATGTCCATTATTTTCATTAACCATAGCTAGAGTCATTGGATGTCTGTTCTTCTCACAAACCACACATGGAACCACCAGTGTCATTGCATGTGTATTCTTTTCATTAAACCACACATGGATCCTCCAGTATCATTGGATGTCTATTCTTTTCATGAACCACACCCAGAGTCATTGCATGTCTTTTCTTCTCACAAACCACACATGGATCCACCGGTGGGATTGCATGTGTGTTCTTTTCACAAACCATAGCTAGAGTCATTTGCATGCCTGTTCTTGTCACAAACCACACATGGATCCACCAGTGTCATTGCATGTGTGTTCTTTTCATGAACCACAGCTAGAGTCATTGCATGTGTGTTCTTTTTCACAAACCACATAAGGATCCACTAGTGTCATTGCATGTTTGTTCTTTTCACAAACCATAGCTAGAGTCATTGCATGTCTGTACTTCTCACAAACCACACATGGATCCACTAGTGTCATTGCATGTCTATTCTTTTCATTAACCCAGCTAGAGTCATTGCATGTATGTTTTTTCCACAAACCACATATGGATCCACCAGTGTGATCGCATGTGTGTTCTTTTCACAAACCACAGCCAGTGTCAATGCATGTATGTTCTTTCCACAAACCACATATGGATCCACCAGTGTCATTGGATGTGTGTTCTTTTCACAAACCACAGCTAGTATCATTGCATGTATGTTCTTTCAATGAACCACAGCTAGAGTCATTGGATGTGTGTTCTTCTCACAAACCACATATGGATCCACCAGTGTCATTGGATGTGTATTCTTTTCATGAACCACACCCAGTGTCATTGGATGTGTGTTCTTTTCACTAAACCACACATGGATCACCCAGTGTCATTGCATGTGTGTTCTTTTCACAAACCACAGCTAGAGTCATTGCATGTCTGTTCTTCTCACAAACCACACATGGATCCACCTGTGTGATTGCATCTGTGTTCATTTCACAAACCACAGCTAGAGTCATTTGCATGCCTATTCTTTTCACAAACCACACATGGATCCACCGGTGTCATTGCATGTTTGTTATTTTCATGAACCACAGCTAGAGTCATTGCATGTGTGTTATTTTTCACAAACCACATAAGGATCCACCAGTGTCATTGGATGTGTGTTCTTTTCATGAACCACACCCAGTGTCATTCCACGTGTGTTCTTTTCACAATCCACCTAAGGATATACCAGTGTCATTGGCTGTGTTTTCTTTTCATGAACCACACCCAGTGTTATTGCATGTGTGTTCTTCTCACAAACCACACATGGATCCACCAGTGTCATTGCATGTCGGTTCTTTTCATTAACCACAGCTAGAGTCAGTGCATGTATGTTCTTTCCACAAACCACATATGGATCCACCAGTGTCATTGCATGTCTATTCATTTCATTAACCACAGCTAGAGTCATTGGATGTCTGTTCTTCTCACAAACCACACATGGAACCACCCGTGTCATTTCATGTGTGTTCTTTTCATTAAACCACACATGGATCCTCTAGTATCATCGGATGTCTGTTCTTTTCATGAACCACACCCAGAGTCATTGCATGTCTTTTCTTCTCACAAACCACACATGGATCCACTAGTGTGATTGCATGTCTATTCTTTTTATTAACCACAGCTAGAGTCACTACATGTATGTTCTTTCCACAAACCACATATGGATCCACTAGTGTCATTGCATGTCTGTTCTTTTCATTAACCACAACTAGATTCATTGCATGTCTTTTCTTCCGACAAACCACACATGGATCCACCAGTGTGATTGCATGTGTGTTCTTTTCACAAACCACAGCCAGTGTCATTGCATGTATGTCCTTTCCACAAACCACATATGGATCCACCAGTGTCATTGGATTTGTGTTCTTTTCACAAACCACAGCTAGTGTCATTGGATGTCTGTTCTTTTCATGAACCACAGCTAGAGTCATTGGATGTGTGTTCTTCTCCCAAACCACATATGGATCCACCAGTGTCATTGGATGTGTATTCTTTTCATGAACCACTCCCAGTGTCATTGCATGTGTGTTGTTTTCATTAAACCACACATGGATCACCCAATGTCATTGCATGTGTGTTCTTTTCACAAACCACAGCTAGAGTCATTGCATGTCTATTCTTCTCACAAACCACACATGGACCCATCGGTGTGGTTGCATGTGTGTTCTTTTCACAAACCACGGCTAGAGTCATTTGCAGGCCTGTTCTTGTCACAAACCACACATGGATCCACCAGTGTCATTGCATGTGTGTTCTATTCATGAACCACAGCGAGAGTCATTGCATGTGTGTTCTTTTTCACAAACTATATAAGGACCCACCAGTGTCATTGGATGTATGTTCTTTTCATGAACCACACCCAGTGTTATTGCATGCTTGTTCTTTTCACAGTCCACCTAAGGATACACCAGTGTCATTGTATGTGTTTTCTTTTCATGAACCACACCCAGTGTCATTGCATGTGTGTTCATCTCACAAACCACACATGGATCCACCAATGTCATTGCATGTCTATTCTTTTCATTAACCACATCTAGAGTCATTGCATGTATGTTCTTTCCACAAATCACATATGGATCCACTAGTGTCATTGCATGTCTGTTCTTTTCATTAACCACAGCTAGAGTCAGTGCATGTATGTTCCTTCCACAAACCACATATGGATCCACCAGTGTCATTGCATGTCTATTCATTTCATTAACCACAGCTAGAGTCATTGGATGTCTGTTCTTCTCACAAACCACACATGGAACCACCAGTGTTATTTCATGTGTGTTCTTTTCATTAAACCACACATGGATCCTCTAGTATCATTGGATGTCTGTTCTTTTCACGAACCACACCCAGAGTCATTGCATGTCTTTTGTTCTCACAAACCACACATGGATCCACTAGTGTCATTGCATGTCTATTATTTTCATTAACCACAGCTAGGGTCATTGCATGTATGTTCTTTCCACAAACCACATATGGATCCACCATTGTCATTGCATGTGTGTTCTTTTCTTTAACCACAGCTAGAGTCATTACATGTCTGTTCTTCCCACAAACCACACAAGGATCCACCAGTGTCATTGCATGTCTATTGTTTTCATTAACCACAGCTAGAGTCATTGGATGTATGTTCTTTCCACAAACCACATATGGATCCACTAGTGTCATTGCATGTCCATTATTTTCATTAACCACAGCTAGAGTCATTGGATGTCTGTTCTTCTCACAAACTACACATGGAACCACCAGTGTCATTGCATGTGTATTCTTTTCATTAAACCACACATGGATCCTCCAGTATCATTGGATGTCTGTTCTTTTCATGAACCACACCTAGAGTCATTGCATGTTTTTTCTTCTCACAAACCACACATGGATCCACCGGTGTGATTGCATGTGTGTTCTTTTCACAAACCATGGTTGGAGTCATTTGCATGCCTGTTCTTGTCACAAACCACACATGGATCCACCAGTGTCATTGCATGTGTGTTCTTTTCATGAACCACAGCTAGAGTCATTGCGTGTGTGTTCTTTTTCACAAACCACATAAGGATCCACCAGTGTCATTGCATGTTTGTTCTTTTCACAAACCATAGCTAGAGTCATTGCATGTCTGTACTTCTCACAAACCACACATGGATCCACTAGTGTCATTGCATGTCTATTCTTTTCATTAACCATAGCTAGAGTCATTGCATATATGTTTTTTCCACAAACCACATATGGATCCACTAGTGTTATTGCATGTCTATTCTTTTCATTAACCACAGCTAGAGTCATTGCATGTCTGTTCTTCCGACAAACCACACATGGATCCACTAGTGTGATTGCATGTGTGTTCTTTTCACAAACCACAGCCAGTGTCATTGCATGTATGTTCTTTCCACAAACCACATATGGATCCACCAGTGTCATTGGATGTGTGTTCTTTTCACAAACCACAGCTAGTATCATTGCATGTATGTTCTTTCAATGAACCACAGCTAGATTCATTGGATGTGTGTTCTTCTCACAAACCACATATGGATCCACCAGTGTCATTGGATGTGTATTATTTTCGTGAACCACACCCAGTGTCACTGGATGTGTGTTCTTTTCACTAAACCACACATGGATCACCCAGTGTCATTGCATGTGTGTTCTTTTCACAAACCACAGCTAGAGTCATTGCATGTCTGTTCTTCTCACAAACCACACATGGAACCACCAGTGTGATTGCATCTGTGTTCTTTTCATGAACCACACCCAGATTCATTGCATGTCTTTTCTTCTCACAAACCACACATGGATACACCGGTGCCATTGCATGTGTTGTCTTTTCATGAACCACAGCTAGAGTCATTGCATGTGTGTTCTTTTTCACAAACCACATAAGGATCCACCGGTGTCATTGGATGTGTGTTCTTTTCATGAACCAGACCCAGTGTCATTCCATGTGTGTTCTTTTCACAATCCACCTAAGGATACACCAGTGTCATTGGATGTGTTTTATTTTCATGAACCACACCCAGTGTTATTGCATGTGTGTTCTTCTCACAAACCACACATGGATCCACCAGTGTCATTGCATGTCTAATCTTTTCATTAACCACAGCTACAGTCAGTGCATGTATGTTCTTTCCACAAACCACATATGGATCCACCAGTGTCATTGCATGTCTATTCATTTCATTAACCACAGCTAGAGTCATTGGATGTCTGTTCTTCTCACAAACCACACATGGAACCACCAGTGTCATTTCATGTGTGTTCTTTTCATTAAACCACACACGGAGCCTCTAGTATCATCGGATGTACATTTCTTTTCATGAACCACACCCAGAGTCATTGCATGTCTTTTCTTCTCACAAACCACACATGGATCCACTAGTGTGATTGCATTTCTATTCTTTTCATTAACCACAGCTAGAGTCATTGCATGTATGTTCTTTCCACAAACCACATATGGATCCACTTGTGTCATTGCATGTCTGTTCTTTTCATTAACCATAGCTAGAGTCATTGCATGTCTGTTCTTCCCACAAACCACACATGGATCCACCAGTGTGATTGCATGTGTGTGCTTTTCACAAACCATATCCAGTGTCATTGCATGTATGTTCTTTCCACAAACCACATATGGATCCACCAGTGTCATTAGATTTGTATTCTTTTCACAAACCACAGCTAGTGTCATTGCATGTCTGTTCTTTTCATGAACCACAATTAGAGTCATTGGATGTGTGTTCTTCTCACAAACCACATATGGATCCACTAGTGTCATTGGATGTGTATTCTTTTCATGAACCACTCCCAGTGTCATTGCATGTGTGTTTTTTCATTAAACCACACATGGATCACCCAATGTCATTGCATGTGTGTTCTTTTCACAAACCACAGCTAGAGTCATTGCATGTCTATTCTTCTCACAAACCACACATGGACCCACCGGTGTGATTGCATGTGTGTTCTTTTCACAAACCACAGCTAGAGTCATTTGCATGCCTGTTCTTGTCACAAACCACACTTGGATCCACCAGTGTCATTGCATGTGTGTTCTATTCATGAACCACAGCGAGAGTCATTGCATGTGTGTTCTTTTTCACAAACCACATAAGGACCCACCAGTGTGATTGGATGTATGTTCTTTTCATGAACCACACCTAGTGTCATTGCATGCCTGTTCTTTTCACAATCCACCTAAGGATACACCAGTGTCATTGGATGTGTTTTCTTTTCATGAACCACACCAGTGTCATTGCATGTGTGTTCATCTCACAAGCCACACATGGATCCACCAATGTCATTGCATGTCTATTCTTTTCATTAACCACAGCTAGAGTCATTGCATGTATGTTCTTTCCACAAACCACATATGGATCCACCAGTGTCATTGCATGTCTATTCTTTTCATTAACCACAGCTAGAGTCATTGGATGTCTATTCTTCTCACAAACCACACATGGAACCACCAGTGTCATTTCATGTGTGTTGTTTTCATTAAACCACACATGGAGCCTCTAGTATCATCGGATGTCTGTTCTTTTCATGAACCACACCCAGAGTCATTGCATGTCTTTTCTTCTCACAAACCACACATGGATCCACTAGTGTGATTTCATTTCTATTGTTTTCATTAGCCACAGCTAGAGTCATTACATGTCTTTTCTTCACACAAACCACACAAGGATCCACCAGTGTCATTGCATGTCTATTATTTTCATTAACCATAGCTAGAGTCATTGGATGTATGTTCTTCTCACAAACCACACATGGAACCACCAGTGTCATTGCATGTGTATTCTTTTCATTAAACCACACATGGATCCTCTAGTATCATTGGATGTCTATTCTTTTCATGAACCACACCTAGAGTCATTGCATGTCTTTTCTTCTCACAAACCACACATGGATCCACCGGTGGGATTGCATGTGTGTTCTTTTCACAAACCATAGCTGGAGTCATTTGCATGCCTGTTCTTGTCACAAACCACACATGGATCCACCAGTGTCATTGCATGTGTGTTATTTTCATGAACCACAGCTAGAGTCATTGCATGTGTGTTCTTTTTCACAAACCACATAAGGATCCACTAGTGTCATTGCATGTTTGTTCTTTTCACAAACCATAGCTAGAGTCATTGCATGTTTGTACTTCTCACAAACCACACATGGATCCACTAGTGTCATTGCATGTCTATTCTTTTCATTAACCACAGCTAGAGTCATTGCATGTATGTTCTTTCCACAAACCACATATGGATCCACCAGTGTCATTGCATGTCTATTCATTTCATTAACCACAGCTAGAGTCATTGGATGTCTGTTCTTCTCACAAACCACACATGGAACCACCAGTGTCATTGCATGTGTATTCTTTTCAGTAAACCACACATGGAGCCTCTAGTATCATCGGATGTACATTCTTTTCATGAACCACACCCGAGTCATTGCATGTCTTTTCTTCTCACAAACCACACATGGATCCACTAGTGTGATTGCATTTCTATTCTTTTCATTAGCCACAGCTAGAGTCATTGCATGTATGTTCTTTCCACAAACCACATATGGATCCACTTGTGTCATTGCATGTCCGTTCTTTTCATTAACCATAGCTAGAGTCATTGCATGTCTGTTCTTCCCACAAACCACACATGGATCCACCAGTGTGATTGCATGTGTGTACTTTTCAGAAACCACAGCCAGTGTCATTGCATGTATGTTCTTTCCACAAACCACATATGGATCCACCAGTGTCATTAGATTTGTGTTCTTTTCACAAACCACTAGTGACATTGCATGTCTGTTCTTTTCATGAACCACAATTAGAGTCATTGGATGTGTGTTCTTCTCACAAACCACATATGGATCCACTAGTGTCATTGGATGTGTATTCTTTTCATGAACCACTCCCAGTGTCATTGCATGTGTGTTTTTTTCATTAAACCACACATGGATCACCCAATGTCATTGCATGTGTGTTCTTTTCACAAACCACAGCTAGAGTCATTGCATGTCTATTCTTCTCACAAACCACACATGGACCCATCGGTGTGGTTGCATGTGTGTTCTTTTCACAAACCACGGCTAGAGTCATTTGCAGGCCTGTTCTTGTCACAAACCACACATGGATCCACCAGTGTCATTGCATGTGTGTTCTATTCATGAACCACAGCGAGAGTCATTGAATGTGTGTTCTTTTTCACAAACCACATAAGGACCAGTGTGATTGGATGTATGTTCTTTTCATGAACCAAACCTAGTGTCATTGCATGCCTGTTCTTTTCACAATCCACCTAAGGATACACCAGTGTCATTGGATGTGTTTTCTTTTCATGAACCACACCTAGTGTCATTGCATGTGTGTTCATCACACAAACCACACATGGATCCACCATTGTCATTGCATGTCTGTTCTTTTCATTAACCATAGATAGAGTCATTCCATGTCTGTTCTTCCCACAAACCACACATGGATCCACCAGTGTGATTGCATGTGTGTACTTTTCACAAACCACAGCCAGTGTCATTGCATGTATGTTCTTTCGATAGACCACATATGGATCCACCAGTGTTATTGCATGTCTATTCTTTTCATCAACCACAGCTAGAGTCATTGGGTGTCTGTTCTTCTCACAAACCACACATGGAACCACCAGTGTCATTGCATGTGTGTTCTTTTCATTAAACCACACATGGATCCTCTAGAATCATTGGATGTACATTCTTTTCATGAACCACACCCGAGTCATTGCATGTCTTTTGTTCTCACAAACCACATGGATCCACTAGTGTCATTGCATGTCTATTATTTTCATTAACTTGAGCTAGGGTCATTGCATGTATGTTCTTTCCACAAACCACATATGGATCCACAGTGTCATTGCATGTGTGTTCTTTTCATTAACCACAGCTAGAGTCATTACATGTCTGTTCTTCCCACAAACCACACAAGGATCCACCAGTGTCATTGCATGTCTATTCTTTTCATTAACCACAGCTAGAGTCATTGGATGTATGTTCTTTCCACAAACCACATATGGATCCACCAGTGTCATTGCATGTCCATTATTTTCATTAACCATAGCTAGAGTCATTGGATGTCTGTTCTTCTCACAAACCACACATGGAACCACCAGTGTCATTGCATGTGTATTCTTTTCATTAAACCACACATGGATCCTCCAGTATCATTGGATGTCTATTCTTTTCATGAACCACACCCGAGTCATTGCATGTCTTTTCTTCTCAAACCACATGGATCCACCGGTGGGATTGCATGTGTGTTATTTTCACAAACCATAGCTAGAGTCATTTGCATGCCTGTTCTTGTCACAAACCACACATGGATCCACCAGTGTCATTGCATGTGTGTTCTTTTCATGAACCACAGCTAGAGTCATTGCATGTGTGTTCTTTTTCACAAACCACATAAGGATCCACTAGTGTCATTGCATGTTTGTTCTTTTCACAAACCATAGCTAGAGTCATTGCATGTCTGTACTTCTCACAAACCACACATGGATCCACTAGTGTCATTGCATGTCTATTCTTTTCATTAACCCAGCTAGAGTCATTGCATGTATGTTTTTTCCACAAACCACATATGGATCCACCAGTGTGATCGCATGTGTGTTCTTTTCACAAACCACAGCCAGTGTCAATGCATGTATGTTCTTTCCACAAACCACATATGGATCCACCAGTGTCATTGGATGTGTGTTCTTTTCACAAACCACAGCTAGTATCATTGCATGTATGTTCTTTCAATGAACCACAGCTAGAGTCATTGGACGTGTGTTCTTCTCACAAACCACATATGGATCCACCAGTGTCATTGGATGTGTATTCTTTTCATGAACCACACCCAGTGTCATTGGATGTGTGTTCTTTTCACTAAACCACACATGGATCACCCAGTGTCATTGCATGTGTGTTCTTTTCACAAACCACAGCTAGAGTCATTGCATGTCTGTTCTTCTCACAAACCACACATGGATCCACCTGTGTGATTGCATCTGTGTTCATTTCACAAACCACAGCTAGAGTCATTTGCATGCCTATTCTTTTCACAAACCACACATGGATCCACCGGTGTCATTGCATGTGTGTTATTTTCATGAACCACAGCTAGAGTCATTGCATGTGTGTTATTTTTCACAAACCACATAAGGATCCACCAGTGTCATTGGATGTGTGTTCTTTTCATGAACCACACCCAGTGTCATTCCACGTGTGTTCTTTTCACAATCCACCTAAGGATATACCAGTGTCATTGGCTGTGTTTTCTTTTCATGAACCACACCCAGTGTTATTGCATGTGTGTTCTTCTCACAAACCACACATGGATCCACCAGTGTCATTGCATGTCGGTTCTTTTCATTAACCACAGCTAGAGTCAGTGCATGTATGTTCTTTCCACAAACCACATATGGATCCACCAGTGTCATTGCATGTCTATTCATTTCATTAACCACAGCTAGAGTCATTCGATGTCTGTTCTTCTCACAAACCACACATGGAACCACCAGTGTCATTTCATGTGTGTTCTTTTCATTAAACCACACATGGATCCTCTAGTATCATCGGATGTCTGTTCTTTTCATGAACCACACCCAGAGTCATTGCATTTCTTTTCTTCTCACAAACCACACATGGATCCACTAGTGTGATTGCATGTCTATTCTTTTTATTAACCACAGCTAGAGTCACTACATGTATGTTCTTTCCACAAACCACATATGGATCCACTAGTGTCATTGCATGTCTGTTCTTTTCATTAACCACAGCTAGATTCATTGCATGTCTTTTCTTCCGACAAACCACACATGGATCCACCAGTGTGATTGCATGTGTGTTCTTTTCACAAACCACAGCCAGTGTCATTGCATGTATGTCCTTTCCACAAACCACATATGGATCCACCAGTGTCATTGGATTTGTGTTCTTTTCACAAACCACAGCTAGTGTCATTGGATGTCTGTTCTTTTCATGAACCACAGCTAGAGTCATTGGATGTGTGTTCTTCTCCCAAACCACATATGGATCCACCAGTGTCATTGGATGTGTATTCTTTTCATGAACCACTCCCAGTGTCATTGCATGTGTGTTGTTTTCATTAAACCACACATGGATCACCCAATGTCATTGCATGTGTGTTCTTTTCACAAACCACAGCTAGAGTCATTGCATGTCTATTCTTCTCACAAACCACACATGGACCCATCGGTGTGGTTGCATGTGTGTTCTTTTCACAAACCACGGCTAGAGTCATTTGCAGGCCTGTTCTTGTCACAAACCACACATGGATCCACCAGTGTCATTGCATGTGTGTTCTATTCATGAACCACAGCGAGAGTCATTGCATGTGTGTTCTTTTTCACAAACTATATAAGGACCCACCAGTGTCATTGGATGTATGTTCTTTTCATGAACCACACCCAGTGTTATTGCATGCTTGTTCTTTTCACAGTCCACCTAAGGATACACCAATGTCATTGTATGTGTTTTCTTTTCATGAACCACACCCAGTGTCATTGCATGTGTGTTCATCTCACAAACCACACATGGATGCACCAATGTCATTGCATGTCTATTCTTTTCATTAACCACATCTAGAGTCATTGCATGTATGTTCTTTCCACAAATCACATATGGATCCACCAGTGTCATTGCATCTCTATTCTTTTCATTAACCACAGCTAGCCATTGGATGTCTGTTCTTCTCACAAACCACACATGGAACCACCAGTGTCATTGCATGTGTGTTCTTTTCATTAAACCACACATGGATCCTCCAGTATGATTGGATGTCTATTCTTTTCATGAACCACACCCAGAGTCATTGCATATCTTTTCTTCTCACAAACCACACATGGATCCACCGGTGTGATTGCATGTGTGTTCTTTTCACAAACCATAGCTAGAGTCATTTGCATGCCTGTTCGTGTCACAAACCACACATGGATCCACCGGTGTCATTGCATGTGTGTTCTTTTCATGAACCACAGTTAGAGTCATTGCATGTGTGTTCTTTTTCACAAACCACATAAGGATCCACCAGTGTCATTGGATGTGTGTTCTTTTCAGGAACCACACCCAGTGTCATTGCATGTGTGTTATTTTCACAAAGCACATAAGGATCCACCAGTGTCATCGCATGTTTGTTCTTTTGACAAACCATAGCTAGAGTCATTGCATATTTGTTCTTCTCACAAACCACACATGGATCCACAAGTGTCATTGCATGTCTATTATTTTCATTAACCACACCTAGAGTCATTGCAAGTATGTTTTTTCCACAAACCACATATGCATGCACCAGTGTCATTGCATGTCTATTCTTTTCATTAACCACAACTAGAGTCATTGCATGTCTGTTCTTCCGACAAACCACACAAGGATCCACCAGTGTGATTGCATGTGTGTTCCTTTCACAAACCACAGTCAGTGTCATTGCATGTATGTTCTTTCCACAAACCGCATATGGATCCACCAGTGTCATTGGATGTGTGTTCTTTTCACAAACAACAGCTAGTGTCATTGCATGTCTGTTCTTTTCATGAACCACAGCTAGAGTCATTGGATGTGTGTTCTTCTCACAAACCACATATGGATCCACCAGTGTCATTGGATGTGTATTCTTTTCATGAACCACACCTAGTGTCATTGGATGTGTGTTCTTTTCATTAAACCACACATGGATCACCCAGTGTCATTGCATGTGTGTTCTTTTCACAAACCACAGCTAGAGTCATTGCATGTCTGTTCTTCTCACAAACCACACATGGATCCACCGGCGTGATTGCATGTGTGTTCTTTTCATAAACCACAGCTAGAGTCATTGCATGTGTGTTCTTTTTCACAAACCACATAAGGCTCCACCAGTGTCATTGGATGTGTGTTATTTTCATGAACCACACCCAGTGTCATTGCATGTGTGTTCTTTTCACAATCCACCTAAGGATACACCAGTGTCATTCGATGTGTTTTCCTTTCATGAACCACACCCAGTGTCATTGCATGTGTGTTCTTCTCACAAGCCACACATGGATCCACCAGTGTCATTGCATGTCTGTTCTTTTCATTAACCACATCTAGAGTCATTGCATGTATGTTCTGTCCACAAACCACATATGGATCCACCAGTGTGAATGCTTGTCTATTCTTTTCATCAACCACAACTAGAGTCATTGGATGTCTGTTCTTCTCACAAACCACACATGGAACCACCAGAATCATTGCATGTGTGTTATTTTCATTAAACCACACATGGATCCTCTAGTATCATTGGATGTCTGTTCTTTTCATGAACCACACCCAGATTCATTGCATGTCTTTTGTTCTCAAAACTACACATGGATCCACTAGTGTCATTGCATGTCTATTATTTTCATTAACCATAGCTAGGGTCATTGCATGTATGTTCTTTCCACAAACCACATATGGATCCACCAGTGTCATTGCATGTCTGTTCTTTTCATTAACCACAGCTAGATTCATTGCATGTCTTTTCTTCCGACAAACCACACATGGATCCACCAGTGTGATTGCATGTGTGTTCTTTTCACAAACCACAGCTAGTGTCATTGCATGTATGGTCTTTCCACAAACCACATATGGATCCACTAGTGTCATTGGATATGTGTTCTTTTCACAAACCACAGCTAGTGTCATTGCATGTCTATTCTTTTCATGAACCACAGCTAGAGTCATTGGATGTATGTTCTTCTCACATACCACATATGGATGCACCAGTGTCATTGGATGTGTATTCTTTTCATTAACCACACCCAGTGTCCTTGCATGCGTGTTCTTTTCATTAAACCACACATGGATCACCCAGTGTCATTGCATGTGTGTTCTTTTCACAAACCACTGCTAGAGTCATTGCATGTCTGTTCTTCTCACAAACCACATATGGATCCACCGGTGTGATTGCATGTGTGTTCTTTTCACAAACCACAGCTAGAGTCATTTGCATGCCTGTTATTTTCACAAACCACACAATTGATCCACCGGTGTTATTGCTTGTGTGATCTTTTCATGAACCACAGCTAGAGTCATTGCATGTGTGTTCTTTTTCACAAACCACATAAGGATCTACCAGTGTCATTGGATGTGTGTTCTTTTCATGAACCACACCCAGTGTCATTGCTAGTGTGTTCTTTTCACAATCCACCTAAGGATACACTAGTGTCATTGGATGTGTTTTCTTTTCATGAACCACACCCAGTGGCATTGCATGTGTGTTCTTCTCACAGACCACACATGGATCCACCAGTGTCATTGCATGTCTGTTCTTTTCATTAACCATAGCTAGAGTCATTGCATGTATTTTCTTTCCACAAACCACATATGGATCCACTAGTGTCATTGCATGTCTATTCTTTTCATTAACCACAGCTAGAGTCATTTCATGTTTGTTCTTCCCACAAACCACACATGGATCCACCAGTGTGATTGGATGTGTGTTCTTTTCACAAACCACAGCCAATGTCATTGCATGTGTGTCTTTTCACAAACCACATAAGGATACACAAGTGTAATTGAATGTGTTTTCTTTTCATGAACCACAGCAAGAGTCATTGCATGTGTGTTCTTTTCATGAACCACAGCTAGAGTCATTGCATGTGTGTTGTTTTTCAAAAAGCACATAAGGATCCACCAGTGTCATTGGTTGTGTGTTCTTTTCATGAACCACACCCAGTGTCATTGCATGTGTGTTCTTCTCAGAAACCACATAAGGATCCACCAGTGTCATTGGATGTGTGTTGTTTTCATGAACCACACCCTGTGTCATTGCATGTGTGTTATTCTCACAAACTACACATGGATCCACTAGTGTCATTGCATGTCTATTCTTTTCATTAACCACATCTAGAGTCATTGCATGTATGTTCTTTCCACAAACCACATATGGATCCACCAGTGTCATTGCATGTATGTTCTTTTAATTAACCACATCTAGAGTCATTGCATGTCTTTTCTTCCCACGAACCACACATGGATCCACTAGTGTGATTGCATGTGTGTTCTTTTCACAAACCACAGCCAGTGTCATTGCATGTATGTTCTTTCCACAAACCACATATGGATCCACTAGTGTCACTGGTTGTGTGTTCTTTTCACAAACCACAGCTAGAGTCATTGGATGTGTGTTATTCTCATGAACCACAGCTAGAGTCATTGTATGTGTGTTCCCTTCATAAACCACATATGGATCCACCAGTGTCATTGCATCTCTGTTATTTTCATGAACCATACCCAGTTTCATTGCATGTGTGTTCCTCTCACAAATCACACATGGACCCACCAGTGTAATTGCATCTCTGTTCTTTTCATGAACCACACCCAGTGTCATTGCCTGTGTTTCCTCTCACAAACCACATATGGATCCACCAGGGTCATTGGATGTGTGTTATTTTCATGAACCACACCCAGTGTCGTTGCATGTGTGTTCTCACAAACCACACATGGATCCACCAGTGTCATTGCATGTTTGTTCTTCTCACAAACCACACATGGATCCACCAGTGTCATTGCATGTCTGTTCTTTTCACAAACCACATATGGATCCACCAGTGTCATTGGATGTGTGTTCTTTTCATGAACCACACCCAGAGTCATTGCATGTCTGTTCTTTTCACAAACCACACATGGATCAACCAATGTCATTGGATGTGTGTTCTTTTCATGAACCATAGCTAGAGTCATTGCATGTGTGTTCTTCTCACAAACCACACATGGATCCACCAGTGTCATTGCAAGTATCTAACAGCTCGAGTCATTGCATGTGTGTTTTTTCAAAAACCACATATGGGTCCACCAGTGTCATTGCATGTCTGTTCTTTTCATGAACCACAGTTAGAGTCATTGGATGCGTGTTCTTCTCACGAACCACATATGGATCCACCAGTGTTATTGGATGTGTATTCTTTTCATGAACCACACCCAATGTCATTGCATGCGTATTCTTTTCATTAAACTACACATGGATCACCCAGTGTCATTGTATGTGTGTTCTTTTCACAAACCACAGCTAGAGTCATTGCATGTTTCTCTTCTCACAAACCACACATGGATCCATCGGTGTGATTGCATGTGTGTTATTTTCACAAACCATAGCCAGTGTCATTGCATGTACGTTCTTTCCACAAACCACATATGGAACTACTAGTGTCACTGGTTGTGTGTTCTTTTCACAAACCATAGTTAGAGTCATTGGATGTGTGTTATTCTCATGAACCACAGCTAGAGTCATTGCATGTGTGTTCCTCTCACAAACCACACATGGATCCACCAGTGTCATTGCATCTCTGTTCTTTTCATGAACCACACCGAGTGTCATTGCATGTGTGTTCCTCTCACAAACCACATATGGATCCACCAGTGTCATTGGATGTGTATTCTTTTCATGAACCACACCTAGTGTCATTGTATGTGTATTCTTCTCACAAACCACACATGGATCTACCAGTGTCATTGCATGTTTGTTCTTCTCACAAACCACACATGGATCCACCGGTGTGATTGCATGTCTGTTCTTTTCACATACCACATATGGATCCACCAGTGCCATTGGATGTGTGTTCTTTTCATGAACCACACCCAGAGTCATTGAATGTCTGTTCTTTTCACAAACCACAAATGGATCCACCTGTGTCATTGGATGTGTGTTCTTTTCATGAACCATATCTAGAGTCATTGCATGTGTGTTCTTCTCACAAACCACATAAGGATACACCAGTGTCATTGCATGTGTGTTCTTCTCACAAACCACACATGGATCCACCAGTGTCATTGCATGTGTGTTCTTCTCACAAACCACACATGGATCCACCAGTGTCATTGCATGTCTCTTCTTTTCACAAACCACATATGGATCCACCAGTGTCATTGGATGTGTGTTCTTTTCATGAACCACACCCAGAGTCATTGCATGTCTGTTCTTTTCACAAACCACACATGGATCAACCAATGTCATTGGAAGTGTGTTCTTTTCATGAACCATAGCTAGAGTCATTGCATGTGTGTTCTTCTCACAAACCACACATGGATCCACCAGTGTCATTGCAAGTATCTAACAGCTAGAGTCATTGCATGTGTGTTTTTTCAAAACCACATATGGGTCCACCAGTGTCATTGCATGTCTGTTCTTTTCATGAACCACAGTTAGAGTCATTGGATGCGTGTTCTTCTCACAAACCACATATGGATCCAGCAGTGTTATTGGATGTGTATTCTTTTCATGAACCACACCCAATGTCATTGCATGCGTATTCTTTTCATTAAACTACACATGGATCACCTGGTGTCATTGTATGTGTGTTCTTTTCACAAACCACAGCTAGAGTCATTGCATGTTTCTCTTCTCACAAACCACACATGGATCCATCGGTGTGATTGCATGTGTGTTCTTTTCACAAACCACATATGGATCCACCAGTGTCATTGGATGTGTGTTCTTTTCATGAACCACACCCAGAGTCATTGCATGTCTGTTCTTTTCACAAACCACACATGGATCAACCAATGTCATTGGATGTGTGTTCTTTTCACGAACCATAGCTAGAGTCATTGCATGTGTGTTCTTCTCACAAACCACACATGGATCCACTAGTGTCATTGCATGTATCTAGCAGCTAGAGTCATTGCATGTGTGTTCTTTTCACAAACCACATATGGGTCCACCAGTGTCATTGCATGTCTGTTCTTTTCATGAACCATAGCTAGAGTCATTGGATATGTGTTCTTCTCACAAACCACATATGGATCCACCAGTGTCATTGGATGTGTATTCTTTTCATGAACCACACCCAGTATCATTGCATGTGTGTTCTTTTCATTAAACCACACATGGATCACCCAGTGTCATTGCATGTGTGTTCTTTTGACAAACCACAACTAGAGTCATTTCATGTCTGTTCTTCTCACAAACCACACATGGATCACCGGTGTGATTGCATGTGTGTTCTTTTCACAAACCACAGCCAGAGTCATTTGCATGCCTATTCTTGTCACAAACCACACATGGATCCACCAGTGTCATTGCATGTGTGTTCTTTTCATGAACCACATCTAGAGTCATTGCATCTGTCTTCTTTTTCACAAACCACATAAGGATCCACCAGTGTCATTGGATATGTGTTCTTTTCATGAACCACACCCAGTGTCATTGCATGCCTGTTCTTTTCACAATCCACCTAAGGATACACTAGTGTCATTGGATGTGTTTTATTTTCATGAACCACACCCAGTGTCATTGTATGTGTGTTCTTCTCACAAACCACACATGAATCCACCAGTGTTATTGCATGTCTATTCTTTTCATTAACCACAGCTAGAGTCATTGCATCTATGTTCTTTCCACAAACCACATATGGATCCACCAGTGTCATTGCATGTCTATTCTTTTCATTAACCACAGCTAGAGTCATTGCATGTCTGGTCTTCCCACAAACCACACATGGATCCGCCAGTGTGATTGCATGTGTGTTCTTTTCACAAACCACGGCCAGTGTCATTGCATGTGTGTTCTTTCCACAAACCACATATGGATCCACCAGTGTCACTACATGTGTTTTCTTTTCACAAACCACACCTAGAGTCATTGCATGTCTATTCTTTTCATGAACCACCGCTAGAGTCATTGCATGTGTATTCTTTTTCACAAACCACATAAGGATCCACCAGTGTCATTGGATGTGTGTTCTATTCATCAACCACACCCAGTGTCATTGTATGTGTATTCTTCTCACAAACCACATAAGGATCCACCAGTGTCATTGGATGTGTGTTCTTTTCATGAACCACACCCAGTGTCATTGCATGTGTGTTCTTCAAACAAACCACACATGGATCCACTAGTGTCATTGATGTCTGTTCTTTTCATTAACCACAGCTAGAGACATTGCATGTATGTTCTTTCCACAAACCACATATGGATCCACCAGTGTCATTGCATGTCTGTTCTTTTCATTAACCACAGCTAGAGCCATAGCATGTCTGTTCTTCCTACAAAACACACATGGATCCACTAGTGTGATTGCATGTGTGTTCTTTTGACAAGCCACAGCTAGTGTCATTGCATGTATGTTCTTTCCACAAACCACATATGGATCCACTAGTGTCACTAGTTGTGTGTTCTTTTCACAAACCACAGCTAGAGTCATTGGATGTGTGTTATTCTCATGAACCACATCTAGAGTCATTGCATGTGTGTTCCTTTCATAAACCACATATGGATCCACCGGTGTCATTGCATCTCTGTTATTTTCATGAACCACACCCAGTGTCATTGCATGTGTGTTCCTCTCACAAACCACACATGGATCCACTAGTGTCATTTGGTCTCTGTTCTTTTCATGAACCGCACCCAGTGTCATTGCATGTGTGTTCCTCTCACAAACCACATATGGATCCACCAGTATCCTTGGATGTGTGTTCTTTTCATGAACCACACCTAGTGTCATTGCATGTGTATTCTTCTCACAAACCACACATGGATCCACCAGTGCCATTGCATGTCTGTTCTTCTCATCAAACCACACATGGATCCACTAGTGTGATTGCATGTCTGTTCTTTTCACAAACCACATATGGATCCACCAGTGTCATTGGATGTGTGTTCTTTTCCTGAACCAAACCCAGAGTCATTGCATGTCTGTTCTTTTCACAAACCACACATGGATCCACCAGTGTCATTGGATGTGTGCTCTTTTCATGACCCACAGCTAGAGTCATTGCATGTGTGTTCTTCTCACAAACCACATAAGGATACACTAGTGTCATTGCATGTGTGTTCTTCTCACAAACCACACATGGATCCACCAGTGTCATTGCATGTATCTAACAGCTAGTGTCATTGCATGTGTGTTATTTTCACAAACCACATATGGGTCCACCAATGTCATAGCATGTCTGTTCTTTTCATGAACCACAGGTAGATTCATTGGATGTGTGTTCTTCTCACAAACCACATATGGATCCACCAGTGTCATTGGATGTGTATTCTTTTCAGGAACCACACCCAGTGTCATTGCATGTGTGTTCTTTTCATTAAACCACACATGGATCCACCAGTGTCATTGCATGTCTGTTCTTTTCATGAACCACAGCTAGAGTTATTGGATGTCTGTTCCTCTCACAAACCCCATATGGATCCACTAGTGTCATTGGATGTGTATTCTTTTCATGAACCACACCCAGTGTCATTCCATGTGTGTTCTTTTGATTAAACCACACATGGATCTCCTGGTGTCATTGCATGTGTGTTCTTTTCACAAACCACAGCTAGAGGCATTGCATGTCTGTTCTTGTCACAAACCACACATGGATCCACCAGTCTCATTGCATGTGTGTTCTTTTCACAAACCACAGCTAGAGGCATTGCATGTTTGTTCTTGTCACAAACCACACATGGATCCACCGGTGTGATTGAATGTGTGTTCTTTTCACAAACTACAGCTAGAGTTATTGCATGTGTGTTCTTCTCACAAACCACATAAGGATACACCAGTGTCACTTGATGTGTTTTCTTTTCATGAACCACACCAAGTGTCATTGCATGTGTGTTCTTTTCACAAACCACGGCTAGAGTCATTGCATGTCTGTTGTTTTCATGAACCACACATGGATCCACCAGTGTCATTGCATGTGTGTTCTTCTCATAAACCACATATGGATCCTAACCTTAGGAGAGCCCTAACCTTATCCCCCTAATGGTGGCTGTTATATTGAGTCTTCTAGAAGGCACGCCCTAACACAGTTGTTCTGCTTGACGATTGTTACATACTATTCGATCTAGGCGCTTGGACGATTGGGATGGTCTTTGTGAGAGCGATCCGCGAGTAGGATATTCTGCGGCATGATTGGCCATGCTTGCTGCCCGCTTGCTTTCTGACAAGCTGCAACACCGGCGCTCCACATTGCGAGTGTCACGACTCACGAGTTCAGTGGGCCATATTCCAGTGTCACGTCCCCATTACTTCTCTTCCTTCCGTACCTCTCTTCCTTCCCCTCGAAGCCATTTTCCCCACTTCACTCCCATCCTGCCGTAGCCGCAAGCTGACGACGCCTCCATCCCAATCCCCTCTCCAGCAGCCACCCCCCTCCCCTCTCGCCATGGGTTCAAGTGGAGACTTTGAGGAAACGCGTTGTGACGACAGGGACGGTGATTTCGATGTGAGTCATCTCATCGCTATCTCTATCATCTGTGGCCAGTTATCTATTTTGAGCTAGATCTACTATGTTTACTCATGCGCATATGATGTGTTAGGCTAACCAGACGCTGTATGACTCCGACTATCACGGTTTAGCGGATGAAGACAGTCCTCTGCTATGTAAACATGGATATGTGCCCTCTAAATTTGTAGCGTTCGAAGTACGAAACGCAGGCAGGAGGTTTTTATGGTGTCAAGGACATCGTGCAATGATGCAAGGCGGAAGTTGCGGTGTTGTCAAATGGGTGGATCCAGAGTGGCCCAAATCGATGCAGAAAATGCTGGACAAACTATGGGATATGACTATTGAGTTGAAAGAATCCGTAGTCAGCTCACTTCTTGATAGTGTTGAGATGAAGCAATGGGACCCAGTTGACACGACCAAGCTTAACCGAGATCTCAGGAGGGTGCAAGACAAGGTTAGCAAAGTCGAGAAGGAGAGGGACGTGGCGTTGGCCCTGAAGGCTAAAGTAGAGCAAGAACTGACTCAAGCAAGGAATGATCTTCACAAGGACAAAGTCCTGCAGTTCACAACTATGAGTATTGACAAGTGCATGAGGAAAAATGAAGAGAAACAATTGAAGTTGTGCAAAGGAAGATGCTAAAAGGAAGGAGCAGACGAATCGATCCTCGCTCTCGAAGGAAGATGCGCATCAGGCTAAGATTAGGAAGATCAAGGAGATGTGTGATAACTAGTTCTATTTAGCTTGAGCTCCGTGCCTTTTTAAGTTCTAACAGTAGTACTTGTTGACCTAGCGGTCTAAACTAGAGGTCCTAGAGTCCTAGGAGGAAAAAAATTGGTCTCTCGTTAATCTGTCTTAACCCTGCATCACTTCCTTTTGTCTGATCATGGTGGTATTCTGACATTGGTGGTTTGTTTAAACATAATCTATGTGGATTGTGCCGCATGAAAATGGCACAACCACAATTTCTAAAGTGGAAGCACGTACACCCGGTTAATGGAGATCCGGGAGCTTCGCCAGACGCAGGGGACGCAGGAGCAGGGAGGCGGTGAGATAGACGGGATCAAGCATCTAGGAATTATCGGTTGCCATTGCTGTTTATGTTTCCATGTCGTTGTGCAGCAGCTGAAATACGTTGCTGCTTCGTAGAGTGTGATAGCTTAAATAATTTATTCTGTGCCACTTACATTCCTTCGTATTTGGAGACCTCCTGCCCCTCAGCAATCGTGGAACCGGTGCTGCATGTTTTTAGATAGTAGTGGCACAATCACATTTTCAGATTCAACTACTGAATCGGGCATTTCCAAACCCTAAGTCGCAACACATTTTACTCAGAGAACATGGGTAGATTGTTTTGCCCAGCAAAGTTCCACACACAGAGCTCCAGAATTTAACCGAATTACATATATAGGTTCAAGTTCAACACATTACTATGCATCTTCATTGCCAGCAGCCTTCTTCCACATCCTGGGTGCAAGCCTTCACGTCCATTGGCTTCTTCATTTCCTTCCTTCTTCCTCTTCCTCGGTGCCAATTTTCTTAGCTTCACGTACTCTGCATCCTCGGGACAATGGGCACCAGAATCGTGTCCAGCATCATCTTTCCACTCATTTTTAATTTCTTTGGGCAGCAAAATGACTGAACCAATAGTCATGTTTCTAACCTTGCGGCGCTTCCTGTCAAAGAAACAAGACTGTTGCATAACTGCCCAATATCTACAAAGTAAATAAAACAAAAATTAAAATTCAACACAAACATGCGAACCCCAAGAGACTTTTTCTTACCAGGAGCTAATTGGGTTCGAGCAACCACCCTGTCCAAGAATAGAAGGGCGACTCCCAGTTGCAGCAGCTTCCACATCCAGTACATCACAATTCAGCTCAAACATGCAATCCGAACATACCTTTTCATCAACCCAATTAGCTGACTGTCACACGTTAGAGGAACCATGATGCCATGTTCATCCATGAAGCTGAATTTTGCAGTCTGCTTCGGCCATAATTCATCATGATTATGCAGAGCAGCAACCATATCAGATATAGTGCAGATCTGCGCAGGCGCTTCTTCCATCGGGATACAATGGTGTCCATACCACTAGCCCTTAGAGTCGTACCTGAAGAGGATTACCGTAACCAGGTAAGGGTGGTCCGCGGAGATCCCACTTGACAGAAAATTGTGGACAAAATATGTTTGTCAGCGTTGGGATAACAAACAATGGTAGGTTCAGTAACCAGCTAGTAGTTATAATTAGTGCGAATAGCAAAGAGAAGGGTAGCTCACCCGCATGTAGCCAGAACTTCTTCTTCCTTGGTAGTAGGATCTGCCATCCCCGAGTTGCTCGGCTCGTCGGTGGCGGAGGCGGGCTAGAGCCTCACAACGGAGGCTATGGCATGCACCATTGGAGCTCGGGATCAGCGATTGGGCGCAGCAACTTGGCGCCAGAAGTCAAATGTCCGAAGGGATCGTCCTGCTTGGAGGGTGGATTTCGACGCCATCGGTGCTAGGGGAAAGGAGGGAATGGATTTGTGAAATTGGTCAACGCATCCAATCCACTTAGTTCCTCGATTTGCTTAAGAGGTTGCCATGTTGGCGCTCGCATCACAGACATATGACCAACATGTTGGTCCCGACTGTCTACTTCATGGCGCAGTTTAACGGAATGTTTGTATTTGGCAGGGGTGAGATGAGTTTGCCTCAAAATGGCCCCTCTGAGTAGTGGGCAGCCCAACTTTACGAAACGTGGCAATTACAGGCAACTTGGGTACTGCCATGCACTCTCCCATGAACTTTTGGGCCGCAAACAAACAATCCACTTATATAGGGCGGCATTGGCCCTCTCCTCCTGGTCCATAGACGAGGAGGGTCGCCACAGTGCTGTCCCTTGTGATCCTGGTCTAGGAGACTACTTTCTGGTGGACTAGGTCCTTTGCGCCAGACACCCCTCCGCCCATTGGTAAAGCGTCCTCCTTGTCATCATCTGTCGGGGCTCATGTCTCTCCTTGCACCAAAATAGTCAAAGGCAACTCTGCCCACTCTGAAGCCATCCGTCAGCCGGTCAGCGCTTTATCGGCTCCACTTTTGACCAAGTCCCGACCGGAGGGGCTGGAGCATCCAACATGTCAGTCGCTCTTGTCGTTTCCCTTGGGAGGAAGCTATGTAAACCTCGCGGCCTCCTCCTACAGAGGTCTCCAGAAGAGGTGTCCTAGCCCACCTTGCAAAGGGGGAAACCCTCCCTCGTGAAGCCCTCTTGGGGCCGTTGAGGCAGCCAGACGTAGATGGATCAGGGTACCCCTTGTACCAGCTATCTGACAGCTACCCCTTGTTGGCCAAGTTCATGGCCGTTACTCACCACGCCTGCAACATGATCAAGATGCCTGGCGGCAAAGGTAGAGTCATCACGGTTCGTTGCGATGAGGTGGAAGCCTTGCGCTCCCTTGAACAAGCCTACAAGACTGCAGCTTCCCCCTATATTGAGGACATGGATGCCCTGGACTATGTTGGAGGCTCCACAAGGAGGAAGTAGATGATGGCCCAGGAGAACGCCATGGCAAAGAGGGCAGCAGGTGCTCTGTTCCCACCTCATGAGGGGAAGGACGCGACCCGCACCCACACCCTCAAGAGGAACTCGGGAGCTGTTGGGGATATGCTAAATGGGTATCACCATTGCATGTCTCTAATCCAGCTAACCCGGGTGGCCCACAGTTGGTAGCATGGCCCAGAGTTTATTTTCTTGTTTACTCAATCTTATGACCTTGGCTCACGTATATGAGTCACCAGATCAGAAAATTAAATCAACAATACTCTAAACCATGAGAATCAGGCCAAAGTTATTCGACATAAGAAAAAGAAAAAAATACAAGGGTTAGTCCAAATAACAAGTATCGACTTGCTTATTTTTCTCTCCTTAGTCATTTTCATATGTGCACCACTCGCCAACTTTTGCTCTTGCTTGCCATGAATCCGGGTTTCGGACAGCAGCAAGTCGAAGAGTGGGCCTTTGGTGCCGACACATTACTAAACCGGCCTATGGGATAAGAAACTTAAGCTAGCGGACACAAAAAAGATAAAGTACTGAATTGACAATTACGACGAAGGCAGTCCCCGAGTTTCTACTTGGGGTTCTAGTATTTCATTCGTAGCTCATTGTAGGCATACAAATCGACATATGAGAGTTTGAGATACATACACTTTCTCCTAAGTGTAAAATGGATGAAGTAGAGCTACATTCCACGACCTCTTTGTTTCTACTCCTGACCTGTCCGCCTTGTTCTTCTCCTGTGCTTGAACATCTATTAGATAGTATGCATCGTTGTGTAAAGCTTTGCTCACAATAAATGTCTCTTCACATGGAGGCGATAATTTGTGCATGATGGCAGTGCGTTGCACTAGCCGAAGCACTAAACCCCCTTCTCGAAACACTCGAGGGTTTACTTTCCGGCGATGATAGCGTCAGGGATTTTGCTGATAGATAGCAG
This sequence comes from Avena insularis, assembly GCA_023614405.1. Classification (NCBI taxonomy): domain Eukaryota; kingdom Viridiplantae; phylum Streptophyta; class Magnoliopsida; order Poales; family Poaceae; genus Avena; species Avena insularis. The sequence goes on from CM042690.1 coordinate 514,053,742, forward strand.
ATCTAGACAATGCCAATTCTTGTGCTTCTTCCAACAAATCAATATTGTTTTCTCGGGCTTCCTTTACCTTGGCCTCTGTATATTGGCTAACTCTTGGCAAATCATGCACCATGTCGGATGGTAATACAACTTCTGCCCCATATACGAGAAAAATGGCATATAGCCAGTCGAACAATTCGGAGTGGTCCTTAGACTCCATAGTACTGTCAGGAGTTCAGCAATCCAGCATCCAGCTGATCGCTTCAGCGGCTCAATGAGCCGAGGTTTTATCCCGGATAATACTAATCCATTGGATCTCTCCACTTTTCCATTTGATACGGGATGAGCGACTGATGCTACATTGAGTCTTATCCTCCTATCCATGCAAAATCGAGCAAAGGCTCCTTCAACAAAGTTCGTTCCATTATCCATTTTTATGTTGTGCGGATATCCATATCTCAAGATTATATCTTTCAGGAATGATACAGCTGTGGGGTCATCACACTTTCTTATTGGTTTGACTTCAATCCATTTGGTGAACTTATCAACCATGACCAAGATATGAGTCATGTTGCCATGTGCCGGCTTAAACGACCACACCATATCCAAAAACCACACTGCAAATGGCCAAGTGATTGGTATGGTCTTGAGTGTAGAGGCCGACATGTGAATCTTACTCGAATACCTTTGACACCCTTTGCATTTTATCACTAAGTCTTCATCTTCTTGTAGAATCCATGCAGGAATGCTTTGGCAACTAGGGCTATCAACGAGTCATGATGCCCACATTCTCCGTGATGGAAATCCCGAAGGATTTCCTCTGCTTCTTCTAGGTCAACACATCACTGAAGAACACTAGTTACACTTATTTTATATATATCGCCATTGATAATGGTATAGGACTTCGCCCTTCTCTACACTTGTCTGGCCAAGACCTCATCACTCAGCAAACTTCCATATTTCAAAAATGACATAATCAGCTGAGCCCAAGCTGGTACAGCATGGGCCGGGAAAACAACTTCGTTAATCAACATTGGATCCACTGACATAATTTCTGCCGGGTTTGTATGCACAGTCCCCGGGTTGCTCGAAACACTCCCCATATCTATATCCATAGGGACAACCTCTGACTCCAGACTGGCCGGGATAAATATTGATTCGGATTCAGGCGATAGTTTAATGAAGGGTTTCCGGAGGTCCTCGAGAGCTATGCCTGGTGGGATTAACTATCTAGATGAACCTAATTTGGATACCACATCAGCTACATCATTCTCGGCACGTGGTACATGGTGGAATTCACATCACTCGAAGTACCTACTAATTTTCTGAACGTGAAATCTATATGAGGCCATGTTAGCGTCAAGTGCATCCCAGTTACCTAAAACTTGCTGCACTATAAGGTCTGAGTCACCAAAGCACTGAAGCCGGCGAATACCAATCTCTTTTGCTACCTTGATCCCATGCACAAGTACCTCATACTCAGCAACATTGTTTGATGTGGAAAAATGTATCTTCAACAAATATCTCAACTGATCTTTCTTATGCAAGGTGAGGACTATGCCGTCACCTAACCCAGTTTTCATTTTGGATCCATCGAAGTGCACTCTCCAATAGTTGGAGTCAGGCAGTGGTGTTTCATACTGCATTTTAGCCCAATCGACAAAAAAGTTGGCCAATGCTTGAGACTTGGTGGCATCTCTCCTATCGTATTGCGGTGCATATGGTGCTAACTCAATTATCGGGGCCCTGGCAACCGGGGTGCCACGTGCCTTCAAAGAGGCTACAATACCTCCAAGGACAAGCACCGCCGAGTGAGCCCTCGCGAGGGTCCATTTCACGAGGGGACACTCTCCCGAGGGGGACTCTCCCCCGGAGGCACCACTGCAGAACCCAACTACAGGTGCCCTGAAGAACATCCCGGGGCTTATCGGTAACTTCACCAGGCAGCCAGTAGGCGGGGCAAGTCTCGACAAGGGGCCTAGTCGCCCCGTTCCCTCTGTTCGCCTCGATAAAGGAAGGTCTGGTCCGTCCCCCTTTTCTACAGCAGAAGGACAGACGACACTAGCGTAGCAGGTGCACCATCTTACCGATTTGGTGCACAAGAGACAGTGGGTAGCGCCAGACAAGGACTAACGAGACAAAGGAAGGCTATTACCAGCGGATGGAAAAGCGCCCGGGTCCAAGACTCGGTCCACCAAAAAATAGCCCTCTAGACCAGGACCTTGGGGAACGGAATTGTGGTGACCCTTCCCTTCCATAGACCGGGGGAAGAGGCCGACGCCGCCCTATATAAGGAGCCCTCCTCCTACCTTGGAAGGGATCGATCCTTAGGATCTAAAACCCTAGACTTTCATCCTCCACTGTACCCTCGCGAAGCACGCGAGCAATACAACAAAGCAGGAGTAGGGGCTTTACCTCCTCACGATGGTCCCGAACCAGGGTAAAAAACCCGTGTCACCTCTCTGTCATGTGCTTTCTCCACCGCCGTTGCCATTGTCAGGTTTCCTTGGAGTCGCGTGTTCAGCCCCCTCCCAAACCAAGGGATCGCTGGACCCTAGCTCCTTTATGGGACAAATCTCGGAAATTTTGTATGCCAGGTAGGGGATGAGGCGCGTTTCCAAGACCTTCGTCGACCTCGATGAAATGTCGGCCAGCAATGAGACGCGTGCTGAGCGGGCCCTCCGTCGTGCGACAAGCAAGGCCCAAACGGAGACGCCTCCATAGCACGCCTCCTCTCAGTAGGCCCTATAGACGGAGGACGAGGGCCTCTCCTCCTGCCGCCTGTCACAGGAGCCACTCCCTCCTCGCGTGGTAGCACGTCACTCTCTCGCACCGCGTCATCTCGTGGCAACCCCGAGCATCTCACCCTGAAGGCTGCCAAGCACATGGTGCATGAGCTCCTAGACCACCCACCTGCGGAGCAGGGCAAGGATAGGTGGTGTGATTGGATAGCCGAACTCCTCGACGTCACCACCCTCTCCCTCGATATCCCGGGGGCTTGAGCCAGGGACGGGATGCAGGAGGCTGGGGGCACTCTCCCGCCTCACCGTGAAGGTGTCCCCAAGCCCGACAAAGCCAACTCCACTCACGAATAGATGCCAGGTCATCTCGCCCCCCACAGCCAGAGCGCAGCCACGCAGGTGCGAGGACCATCTCGCTGAGGAAATCGCCGCTACAGGGTAGCAGAATCGCATAGCCCTCGCCAACGGCAAGGCGGTCCAAGCCAGTGGCTACCTTGCCCTCATCAAAAGTCTCCGCCACGTGGTCTGGCCACACAAGTTCCGCCCAAAGACGCCAGCGCACTACGATAGAACGACCAACCCGTGTGAGTTCATTCCGCTATACACCACAAGCGTCGAGGCTACGGGAGGAGACGACCGTGTCATGGCAAACTGGTTCCCCTGCGCCTGAAGGAGATGGTCAGTACCTAGCTGATGAACCTCCCTGAGGAATCAATTGACTCATGGGCGGAGCTCAGCTTCCTCTTCATCGCCAACTTCAAGGGGACCTACGAGCGCCCTCTCACCTACTACGACCTCCATTAGGTACGCTAGCAGCCTGGAGAGACCCTCATCAAGTTCCTATAGAGGTTCAACCGAGTCCGCAACAAGATCCCCAAGATCTCGGGCTCCAACGTCATCACCGTTTTCTCCGAGGGTGTGAAAGACGTCAAGATGAGGGAGAAGATTGGCATCCGGGGTGAGAGCCTCACCACCCCTGATGAGCTCTTCGCAATGGCTGTAAAGTGTGCCAAGGTAGAGGCGGGGAAGATGTTCAGCCTCGCCGAGGTGGAAACCACCCCCAAGGCCTCGGGCCCATCCAAGTGCAAGGACAAGGACCCCAAGCGCAAGACCGCCACTGTCCTAGCTGTAGAGCCAGAACGGAAACATCCTCGTGAGGGGAATGCCGAGAGGGAGTGGGACGACGACTCGTACTTCCACTTCCACAAGAAGCCAGGGCACCCCACCGACGACTACTACGAGCTAAAGAAGCTCCACGACCTGTGCAGCAGCCAAAGGAAGGGAAGACTGGGTGGCGAGCGAGGCGGCCAGAATGGTGCTAACCGTGGATGTGACCACTGGAACAACAACTCTGGCAGCCACGACCCCCTCCAACAGGCCACCAGGCCAACGCCATGTAGCAGCACCCTCACCCTAGGAGAAAGGGTGTGCCGAGGATCCTGGGGGCTACCAGGTCGTGGCTGCTAGACTAGGAGTCCCATCCCCGAAGCTCAAGTGGTCCCAGTGCGCCATCACCTTCGACGCTCGTGACCACCACACTTCCACCAGGCCCGTGGGCACTCTCCCCATGATCTCCCCCCACCATCAACAACATCATGGTTGCAAAGACCCTCATCGATGGAGGCGCAGGCCTAAACGTGATCTCCACCAAGACTTTCGCCCAGCTCCAGGTGTCCTACGACAGGATGATTCCGACCATGTCGTTCTTCAGGGTGTCCAGCAGATCCACCATACCCATCGGGCAGGTTCACCTCTCCATCACGTTTGGGACGCGTGACAAATACCACACCGAGCTCATCGACTTCAACGTGGTGCACACCAACCTCCTGTACAACATCATCATCGGCTACCCCGCGCTGGCCAAGTTCATGGTCGCTACTCACCATGCCTACAACATGATCAAGATGCCTGGAAGCAACAGCGGAGTCATCACGATCCATTGCGACAAAGTGGAAGCCTTGCGCTCCCTAGAGCACGCCTACAAGACCGCTGCCGCCACCTATCCCGGGGATGTGGATGCCTTGGACTATGTTGGAGGCTCCACCAGGAGGAAGCAGATGATGGCCCAGGAGAACACCATGGCAAAGAGGGCAGCAGCCGCTTTGTTTCCGCCGCACGAAGGGAAGGGCATGACCGGTGCCCACGACCTCGGGAGGAGCTTGGGACCACCCCGACCTATTCTTAGGAGGGATTAGGAACCTCCCGAGGACGGAGACCACACAGGGGCTATAGACTTCCCCATGGACTACACCCAGCGCATGTACGACGCCGACTGCCCCATGACGGTGACTGAACTATAGATGAGCTAACGGATTGGGCTACTGGAAGGTGGACAAACCTCTCCGAATGGCATGCCTGACTCCACGAATTTTTGAATGTGACCCCCGAAAAACCCTCATCCCTTACAGATTCATATCTTGTAAGACCCCGTGTAGGCCACGGTGGCATTGTAATAAGCTCGTACTATTAGTGCTCTTTTGGATCTTGCGTTGCGCACAAGCTTGGTTATTTGTTTTTTCCTCGAAAAAGCATTTCTCCAAAAACCGTGTTGTCAGACTTCCCTCACACACACAGCACGAGTGGGGGCTCGGGACGGTACCCTTCACCAGGCCAATCCCACGTCAACATCAGAGCCTAAAGTGTCGAGCTGTGAACTCACGGGATAGTCTCGGCCATGAGTTACCTCGCCCACGGTTCCTGGTGCTTGAGATCCTCGTGTGGCACGTGTATGGACCCCTGGCGGTGCGCGCTTTTCCCTACAGCCCTCTCCTGGTAAGGTCTACGGGGCAGCTCGTCAGGACCTAAAGTGTCGAGCTCTAAACTCGCGGCCCGTTCCTCGACCGTGAGTTACCTCACCCACGGTTCCTGACCCAATTTTTATCCTCGCGACGGCTCGTGAGGCGCTTCCCCTCCACGGCCTGAGCTCGTCGGGACCTAAAGTGTCGAGCTCTGAACTCGCGGCCCGTTCCTCGGTCGTGAGTTACCTCACCCACGGTTCCTGACACAGTTTTATCCTCCCAAGGGCTCGTGAGGCACTACCCCTCCGCGGCCTTAGATCGTCGGGACCAAAAGTGTCGAGCTCTGAACTTGCGGCCCGTTCCTGACATAGTTTTTATCCCCGCGACGGCTAGTGAGGCACTGCCCCTTTATGGCCTGAGCTCATCGGGACCTAAAGTGTTGAGGTCTGAACTCGCAGCCCGTTCCTCGGCCGTGAGTTACCTAACCCATGGTTCCTTACACAGTTTTCATCCCTGCGAGGACTCGTGAGGCACTGGCCCTCCGTGCCCTGATCTCGTCGGGGCCTAAAGTGTTGAACACTGAACTCATGGCCCATCCCTCGGCTATGAAGTTACCTCACCCATGGTTCCTGACATAGTTTTTATCCTCCCAAGGGCTCGTGAAGCACTGCCCCTCTGTGGCCCGAGCTTGTTAGGACCTAAAGTGTCAAGCTCTAAACTCGCGGACCATCCCTCGGCTGTGAGTTACCTCACCCATGGTTCCTAACCTAGTCTTTATCCTCACGATGACTTGTGAGGCACTGCCCCCCGCGCCTTAATCTCATCGAAATCTAAAGTGTTGAGCTCTGAACTTACGACCCACCCCGCGGCTATGAGTCACCTCACCAACGGTTTCTGACCCTACGAAACCAAAAATCCCAGTGCGTACCTAACAACCTTCTCCTTGAGAGGTTTGCAGCGTGTCTCATGAGGCACTCACCCCTTAGGCAGCCAGGAAATCACAGGGCCTAGTGCGCTCAACCCCGAGCTTACTGCCCTACCACGACGTCAAGTTACCTCACAAACGGTCTCGACGCCCATGACTAGCCATGAAAGCTCATTATAGAGCCTCCCCCATAGCTCATGGCTAGTTCCTCGAGGCTCCGCGAGGAGACCACGAAGGCCCAGTGACAATTCGCGTCACCAGTGTTGAAACCCATGAGTGACGGCGCGCCCCCACGAGGCTCGAGGCAGCAACGTGCGTAAGCCTCTAGAGGTTAACACCACCCAAGCAGCTGGGCCTAGAGACACGTGGGGGATCTCCGCAAGTCTCCCCTGACGCCACCTCTAGAAGTTACTTGGCTGGGGGAGGTCTCCACGAGCCTCTCATAAAGCCAAACCACGAGCAAGGTCACCGGCCATGGCTGGCTTTGTCGAGCCAGCTCATAGGAATGAGCACCAAAACTACAAGCATCATAGCAAAACATGCAAAGGGAGAAATAACAAGCGCGAAGATCCGCTTACAGGCATCCATGACAAGTCTTATTTACAGACCCCACCCGGAAAAATATACTAAAAGAAGCTACACCTACGCTAGAAAAAGACCCACGACACTAGGGCAAGGCGGCGGACAAGGTGCGGACCTGGCCTCGTCTCCTCAAGGTAGGTACGCCGGGTAGGCCACCCGACACAGCGGAACCGCAGCATGGAAACACGCCAGATGCGATGAGTGACAAGGAACCGATTCCAACCATCGCAGAGGGACATCTCGTCGGGCCAGAGGGTCTCCACGCTCACCCGCCACCTCTGGTGCCCGCCGGAGTGCCACAGCTCCACCTCCTCTAGAAATTCCACCATAACCCCAAAGGCAAAGCGGGAAGGGAGCCTCACCTTGGTGAACCAGTCGGAGTTCCCGAGAATAACAATGAAGTCGATCACCCGAGAAGGCTCGGGGTCGTCCTCTATCTTGATCACCGCTGGCGGGGGCTGCACGGTAACTGCCATGGGAGGCTCGAGCTCGATGCCACACCTTCCACCGCATCCCCCGCGGCCATCACCGCCACTCCCGCAGGGACGCCCGTGCCTGTGTCTTACCGGAGCCTCGCCGGCCGGCGCTTCCATGATTGAGGGTGATGCGGCCCCAGGGCCGGCACCACGATCCCCGTGCTTCGCAGGGGGATCCACCTCCTCCACTGGAGAGATGACGGCCAGAGGGCCCTCACCCCTGGCCGTGGCGGCCTCGCCTATCACAACGATGGTAGAGAAGGGGATGCCATCTAGGAGAGTGGGGTTTTCTCACGAGCGCATGGTGGAATAGAGGGGGAATGAAGTTGAGGAGTGAGAAATCACACGTTCACTCCTTAGTATAAACGGGGCCGTCTGAAAATACGTATCGCTGCCCCATGCATGGGGTATAACTTCAAAGGTCCCACATGTCGTCGCATCGTGGGAGCGACTCTCGGGGAGGGAGCGACACGCCCGAGTCTGGCGGTTAAGAGCCCGCGGGTGCTTCGAATCTATGGTCAAGAAGAGGGAGTGGCAGGATCATGATTACGTGGGTAGGCACTAGGGCCCACCAATCGTCCTAGGCCGTTTGTCCCTTCGAGTCCATTAAGTGACACATGCAGGCCAAACGTCCGAGGGCTACTGTCGGGGCCATGGAAACTGTAGTTCCATGTCCCGATGGTTAGTGGTCCCCCTAGTGCCTCAAGACAACATGCCCTCAAGAGACTTCGGCACCTCCGGACACGGTAACGACTAGGTCGGTCCTTGCGAGGGTCCGCTTCACGAGGGGACACCCTACCAAGGGGGACTCTCTCTCGGGAGACGCCACCGTAGAGCCCAACTGTAGGAGCTCTAAAGCCCATTTTGGGGCTTATCGGTAACTTCACCAGGGGCCAACCGGCAGGGCAAGTCCCGACAAGGGGCCGAGTCTCCCCGCGTCCTCTGTTCGCCTCGTTAAAGGGAGGTCCGATCCGCCCCCCTTCTCTACAACGGAAGGACAGATGATTTCAATGTAGCAGGCGCACCAGTTGCCGTTTGGGTGCTAAGGAGATAGCAAGCAGCACTGAATGAAGAGAAACTAGGAAAAGGGTGGCTACTTTACCAACTAGCAGAGGCGCACCTGGTTCCAAGACCTAGTCCACCAAAAATCAGCCCTGTCAACCAGCACTATGGTGACCCTTCCCACCAATAGATCGGGGGAAGAGGCCTGATGCCGCCCTATATAATGAGCCCTTCTCCTACCTTGGAAGGGATCGATCCTTGAGATCTAAAGCCCTAGACTTTCATCCTCCATCGTACCCTCCTGAAGCATGTGAGCTATACAACAAAGCAGGAGTAGGGGCTTTACCTCCTGACGAGGGTCCCGAACCTGGGTAAAAACCCGGTGTCATATCTCTGTCTTGTGCTTGCTCTGTCGCCATCGCTAAGTTCCTTCGGGATCGCGTGTTCAGCCTCCTCATGAACCAAGGGATCAGTGGACCCTACTTACTTCACGGGACAAATCTCCGACACAAATGCCTGACGTTCTTGAACGACATACAAAGGCTCACACGTTGTGTCGTAGAAGTAAGCCGGTTCATCAGCTGACTTGGAGAGAAGGCCATGCCGCTCTACAAGTTGTTCAAGAAGGCGGACAAATTCATATGGATGGATGAAGCAGATGCAACACTTTCGGATTTGAAGAGAATACTCTCCTCCACACCAATACTTGTAGCACCAGACTCAATGGAGCCTATGTTAGTATACATGGCGGGAACCAACCGGGTGATCAGCATCGTTGTCGTGGTGGAGTGCAAGTAGCCAACGCACGAGCACGAAGTTCAGTGACCAGTTTACTATGTAAGCGAGGTCTTGATGGAATCCAAGTAGTGTTACCCGCACTACCAAAAGCTAGCTTATGGAGTTTTCCTTGCTTCACAGAAGATAAGGCACTACTTCCAGGAGCACCCTATAACATTGGTGAGCAAGGCTCCGCTGTCCGACATTATCAATAAAAATGATGCTATAGGAAGGGTGGCAAAGTGGGGCATCGAGCTTGCCGCCTTTGAAATCACTTACAAGAGGCGAGACGCTATCAACTCTCAAGCATTGGCGGATTTCATCGTAGATTGGATAAAGATTGCTGGGAGAACACTCATGTGCTAGAGCCAGAGTATTGGGTCATGAATTTGATGGATCCAAGCTACTTAATGGCTCGAGGGCTGGTGATTTACTACAATCACCAACAGGAGAGAAGCTACAGTACGTCCTGGAGATCAATTTCAATACTACCAATAACATGGCGGAGTATGAGGCCCTCATTCACGGACTTCATGTTGCCAAGGATATTGGCATTAAGCGCATAGTTCGCTATGGAGATTCCGACTTCGTTGTCTAGCAGGTGGCTAGCACCTAGAACGCGCGGAACCCTATGATAGCGGCATATCGAGACGAAGTAGACGAGATGGCCAAGTGCTTCGACGGCTACGAAGTCAAGTACGTCAAAAGGGAGGAAAATGAGGCGGCATATCTGCTGTCTAAGCTTGGATCCGCTCGCCGACCAGTTCTTCCTGGTGTTTTCCTGGAGCATCTACGAACCCCATCCGTGAAAGGAGTAGACCCCGACAACCCGGATAGAGTGGACTCATTTGTTAATGCAGTAATAGTGACCTCTTTGGCTTGGATGAAACCGTTCATCGACTACCTAAAAGATGGAACACTGCCCACCGACGAACTCGAAAGCCGGTAGATAGTACGTAGATCAAAAGGCTATGTCATAATAGACAACCAACTATACAAAAGAATTACCACAGGAGTTTTCCTATGGTGTGTCTCCCAATAGTAAGGTATGGATATCCTTATAGAAATACATCTCGGAGATTGTGGGCATCACGCCTCTCCCCGATCGCTAGTTGCAAAAGCCTTCCGGCAAGGATTCTACTAGTTGACCGCCAAGGAGAATTGGCGACAAGCTGGTGCAGACATGTATTGGGTGTCTGTCTTATGCACGGCAACCACATGTTCCAGCTAAAGACTTGCGAACAATACAAATTACTTGGTTGTTTGTAGTCTGGGGGCTTGACATGGTTGGTCCTTTGCAAATAGCACCTTGTGGATTTACGCATCTTCTAGTAGTAGTTGATAAATTCACTAAATGGATCGAAGCTAACCCCATTAGAAAGGTCGATGGGGCAACATCCCTTAAATTTGTCCGGGATCTAGTGGTGAGATTTGGTCTCCCACATAACATCATCACTGACAACAGCAACAACTTGTCTCTTAGATAAGTTGAGGAGTACTGTCATGAAAAAGCCATACGCCTTGACCTAGCATCTGTGGGACATCCATAGTCAAATGGGCAAGCTGAGCGAGCCAATGGACTAATTCTACAAGGAATCAAGCAACTCTTAGAGGCATAGCTACATAGAGCAGCTGGAGCCTGGGCGGAGGAGTTGCCATCTGTTTTGTGGAGCTTACAGACAACACACAATAGATCTACCGGCTTGACCCCTTTCTTCATGGTATATGGAGCAGAAGAAGTCCTACCATACAACATCCTCCATAATGCACCAAGAGTCGCCGCCTACTAAGAAGATGACGATGAAGAATCTAGGCACCTATTTGTGGACCTTCTCGAAGAGGAACACGTGCTGGCATGCCAGAGATCCGCCATCTACCTATAGAAGCTACGCAACTACCATAGTCTCTGTGTTAGGCATCGCTCGTTTAAAGAGGGGGATCTGGTGCTTCGAATCAAGTAGCAAAAGTCACACAAGCTATCCCCGCCTTGGGAAGGATCGTTCGCCATAAGCAAAGCATTCCTCAATGGTTCCTATTACCTCATCGATAATCACAAGTTGAAAGATAGGCCAAAAGAATGCAAGTGCAAGCAACATGAATCCGATGATAATACCCCGGAGACTGATCGGCCATGGAACATAGCACAACTACATCCTTTTTACACTTAGCATTTTTTATATTATTTAATAAGTACCTTATATGATCGATGGAATAAAGCATTTGGTTCACTCATATTTTCTGAGTCTTTTACCTCCTTTAGTGATCATTTTTTGATCATATAAACCCTTTATGAGCAAGGTTACATTTTCACTTGTGAAAATTTCACCTACGGGCATTAGCTTAAGTTTTCTAGTCTACATGTTTTTTGATGTTTTTATGTGGATTCTAGAGTAGTGACTTTTTGGCACTCAAAGCCAGTGATCTTGTTCTTCGGTTCCTGATGGTGCTATTAAGAATCATCACCTGAGAGCATGGTTATATGTTATGAGTCTTCCGTCTCACGAAAGGTCAAGCATACGAACCAGAATAAGGGATAAGCCAGCATTTGCTTAAAAATATATACATGCTAGATATAGATAAGTAGCAGGAGGCTTGCATCCAAGTTTTCCGCCTTACTTCTACAAGTTTTCCGCATACATACAAAATATTTCAGAGACACATTGAATACAAAAGTGTTTTTGGCTCTGCTGCAGAAGAGTTCGATGTTGCATCATCATCTACATGAGAATCAGACATGGCCAGGTCATCTAACTCGGAGGATCGAAGGCTATAGTCCGAAGCTGCTGGTTCATCATCAGGAAATTCAGCAGGCACAAAGACGTCCACCTTGACCATCTTGGAAACCCTGGTGTTGTAGCTGGAGAGGAAGTTCCAGATGGCGTCGCTTCCAATTTTGCGCCCCTCCTCATCAACCTTCGGCATGCCGAAAGTCACCAAGTCGATGTCGGCTTCGTCATAGTGTGCCCTGACCAAAGACAAGGCCATCCTTGCACCTGTCCAAATGCAAGATGCTTTCTATCTCTTTAATTTCTTGGGAGCTCGGTGCAGGATTTCTGAGTACTTGGCGGTAGAATCTGCCGCCTTGATGGTAATGTCCAGCGGCTTGGCAATCTCCTTGGCTTGATTAATGGCAGTATTGATGAAGTTGCCAGCAAGAATCATGCACTCCTTTGAATCCAGAGCACCTTCACCCATATTAGTTAGTCCAATGGGAGCTGTGTTTTTCGTCAGAGATAAGGGTCATGAGTACAACAATACATATACATTTATCCGACTTATAGAATTGACACAAGACGGAGTAAGTTACCGAAGATGCTGGATTTGCCTTGTTGGAAGGTCTCCCCCAAGATGTCATGCTCCTTCTGAAGCTTCTTGTACACCTCAAGGCCCCGAGCATTCTACTCTTTGACAGCCTGGTTTTGCTCCTTGAGTTTTTCAATCTCCTTCTTCACGCGCTGAATCTCAGAGTCGACATATTCTTGCATAACCTTCATTGCCTCCTCATGGCCCTTAACGGCTTTGGCCAGTTCTTTCTTCAGAATTTTGTTCTCATCATCGAGCTGTTGGATATGCTTGGATTGCTCGATGATGCTCTTCGCCTTGGCAATGGTTTCTGTAAGATGGAACAAAGACATCATTGTGGAAATTCAGATGAAATGGTTCCAAGAGATAAATTGGGAGCTGTTGGAGGAAAAAACGCTTGCTATTTGTGATATGTTACTTCAGAAAGGTTATTTTACCCTTTTCAATGTCCAGCGCTTCTTGCAACTTGGCATATTTATCATTGACAGTATTCCTCCGAGCATTCTCATTTTGCAAAGAGATGAAGTACTTAGTTTCTCTAGAGCATCTAGTCGGAACTTCTTAGTTTCAACTAAAGGCTCGGGGCTACAGTATCAGATTTTAATTTAGGTGTGCTCTCTCTTAGAGTATCTAGCCGGAATTATTCATTCTAACTAGAAACTTAGGGGCTACACTATCAAGTTCTACACTTAGTTCTTTGGAGCACTCGGGCCAATAACTACTTGTTTTCCACCTAAGATCTTGGGGGCTACAGTGGGACATATTATAAAGTAAAAATTAAAGATCAAAGACTTACAATAGCAATAACCCTCAAATTGTTGGCCAAGTTGGCATATGCGTCGTAGAGGGTCCGGGCATTGTTATAAATGGCATTTGCCTATTGAATGAGATCGTCCAAGCTCCATGTCAGAGGAGTCAGAGGAAGAGGAGTTGTAGAAGCCATAGGCATGGATGAAGCCCTAGTTGTCTCCTGTGTAATGATAGCAGTCGAAGACGAAGTGGATCTCGGCTTTACTGTTGATGTTGTTGCTACTGCTTCTACTCCCTCCGCTAACTGCTTCCCTTTCTTAGTGGAATCCTTAGCTGAAGCTTCAACTACTTTGGAGGAGGTACTCTCCTGTGTTGCTTAACCGCTAGGAGCAAGGTCCATACCAATAGGCTTGAGACATCTGGTGTTGGATTGATGTCTATCTCCATGATGGAGGTCTCAGGGGTGACAGGGGACGATGTTCTAGTGCAGCCTATGGCAGGCTTGGCGGTAGGAGTTAGGAGAGCAACGGCGGGTGATGACTTGGAAAACATATCACGAATATTTTTGGAACCTCCAGCATCTTTGGAGGTCCGCCTCAAACTAACACCTGATTTCTTCCTAAAACATACAAAGTATAAGTACAAGGATTGAATAGGTGCAAAGCAAAGTTAAGTCAGAGAATGAATATACTTACACTACAGCTGGTTCCTTGGTCAAGGGGGTGCCGGTGGATTTCTTCTTCTCCGCCTCTAAGGCGGCAGTGGAGTTTTTGGAGACTCCACTCTCCATTTTCTTCTTCGTCTTGCCCTTGGCAGCAGCGTCAGAGGTGGAGCTCTTCCGCTGCCGTGCTACCGGAGCTGGATGATCCTTGGAGGTATCATGATCAGACATAACCTGGATATCCTTCACTGTTGGGTCGTAGACTTGGGAGGCCATCAGGTCCGCTACCAAGGTCGCCATCTGGTGGGTCAAACAGCATGTCGGATGATTGATACATTAAAGTCAGAAAGCCTTAGAGTATATATAAAAGCAACAGAGGAAACATAGTTACCTCTAGGCATTTGCTGCATTCGGACATGTCGAAGGTGATCTTGAAGCCACACTTCTTATCTTTCACCTTAACAAGGTCATTAAGCTGGAGCTTGATGGAGTCTGTGGAGAAGTTGTCCTTGGGAATCCGCATAGGATCTTCCCTCTCCTTGGAGTACTTGTGCATCAGCTCGGCGCGGTGCTGCAGAGGTTGGATTCGCCTTGTGAACCAGCACATGGCTAGGTACATGTCGGTTAGCCCTCCATCTACCAGCCACTTGATCCGCCTAATGACAAGAGAGGCCTCATCATCGGATGGGAGGGGGCCTTGGGATCTCTGGGTGGTGGTCTCGGTGGTAGCTCCCTCGACAAAGTCGGGGTACGAGTCTTCATGGCTGGCCTGAGGGATATCTGGGCTATAGAAATAAGTCTGATGCCAGTTCGTGCAGACTCAAGACCGACAATGTCAGGAAACCATCGGTTAGGATGGATCTTGAATCTAATGGTTCTGTAGTTCCGAAGTTCATCCTTGGACTCTCCGGACTCTCTCTTAACGGTGATAAAATATATAAACGGATCTACCTAGGTTTGATTCCTAGGTATCCTTTTCACAAAGCTACATAGTTGCTAAGTACAACGGTGTTGTTGGGAGAAAGATTGTGGGGGAGAACCCAGAAGTGTCGAAGGATTTCAAGGAAGAAGGCGGGGACTAGAACGCTAATTCCACGTACCAGTTGAGATTTGAGGTAGACCTTTCCTCCGGCTTGGGGAGAAGGGACCACTTCGCCGGCCGGTGCTGGCCGCCAGACCAATCCTTTCATCATCGGGAGATATCCCTCGGCGATGAGTTCTTGCAGTTGATCGACGGAGAGGTCATAGCCCCTCCATACTCCCTTGTGGAATTTAGCATAATCTTCCGCGGCACCAAGCACTGCTCTTTTCTGGTCACCGTCAGTGGATTCCACCATGGCGGAGACGGGAATCACTACTCCCTCCGGCGGGATGGATACTCCCTGAGACGGCTCGATTGAAGCCCCGGGAGCCACCGCCATTGATGGAGCGCTGCTGCTGCTGTCCATTGAGCGTTTGGATGAAGGATGAGAAGGGAACATGTCTGGCTAGGGTTTTTCTAAGGAGCTCGAATGGTCGTGCAGCAAGAGGAAGAAGACAATGCAGGAAATGATGCGGGTAAAATAAAATATTCTGGTCGTAGTAAACATTTATAGACCCAGACATCAAGATTCATGCATCGAAGATCTAACGGTTGCATTGTTGAAACATGTGTGCAAATGTGCGTAGTAATTTTGCCTCGTCCCCCGATTTGCCGCTTAAACTTTTCAGATTTTGCGCGCGCAGAAATAGCTAATGATTAATTCACTACCATATGTGAGTTTCGAGGTAGCGTAGGCTGTAGCCTATGTAATCCTACTGACCGTTGCAGTGGAGGAGTCATGTCTGAAGATTCCATGGAAGGCAGAAACTATCTGACTCTGGAAGAAAAGATTCGAAGAATATCCGGCTTACATGATGAAGACAGAGAGGATTGCAGGGTTCTTTGGGAGACCTTTGAGATATTGCTTGATAGATTGCCAGCATCATCCGGACAAAGCATTCAAGACCAAAAGGTAAGACAACGCAATATCTCAAAGTCCTCCAGGGGCTACTGTTGGGGATGTGCTAAATGGGTACCACCATTGCATGTCTGTAATCCGGATAACCTGGCTGGCCCATAGTTGATAGCATGCCCCATGGCCTGCTGGGTGGCCCAGTTAGACGGATCCAGAAGGGAAGTGCATGCCGGATAAAAGAAGGCTATGTTTCAGTCACCTACCTACTCGAAGCCTTGGAGTACAAGACACAAAGACTAGTTAGTATTAGTGTAGGACTCTGTAACCTATCCGGCAAGGTCCTTTCCCTGTAACCCTATGTTCTGGTGCCTTTATAAGACGGACATGTGGGAGTCTTTAGGGCAAAAATCATAGTGCTTAGAGCAATACCTTGAATAGCGAACCGATCCCTGTAACTCAGTGTATTATCATTATAGTGATTTATAGCAGGAGTAGAGTTCCACCAGCATTGTGGGACTTGAACCTAGGTAAGTTGTGTTACCTCGTACCCGTCAACTCACCGCCTTCCCCCACCTCTCTAAGCACACTATGTGAGGACCCCTCCATGGCATACTCGTCGGTAATAACATGACAATTGATATGGTCTCACGGTCTAAGAAACAAGACACTGCGTTTCCTAATCATCGTAACTTGAAATTTGTGACATGATCATGTCATGATGTTTAGATTGGGTATGTTCATCATCTCATTCTCCCAACAAGGTGAATCCATTGTCAACTGGCATAAATGCCACATGATCAGGAAACCTTGATCATTTGTTGATCACTGAACCAGTGAATAGAGATTCACAGGGAACTCCTGGTTGTTTACATATCGCACGTGTATTAATGTTTCCTTTCAATACAATTATAGCATGATATAAAACCTAATTATAAACTTTGCGAAATATGATAATAATCTATATTATTATTTGTCTCTAGGGCATATTTCCAATTGTCTCCTACTTGCACTAGAGTACAAATAAACTACCCACATTTGTTTACTAATCATTGGCACCATATTATCTGGCACTTCTGATCATGCTTGATCATGGAAGAAGTTGAGTCTAGGGTCTGGAATTTACAGCCCCTTATGTCCTTTGAAACTTACTAATGTCACCTTAATTTACATTAATATTTTATCATCTTATGATAACATCTTGTGTATGTATAGTAGTTGTGGCATCAGAGTGAGGTCGGTTCCAAGAGCCAGTAGTGACGTTAGATTAGTTAATGCGAACTTTCTCATGGTCACTGTTTCCTGGGACACACTCTCTATGAGAAGACGAACTTCTCTAGCCACAACGTTATATATGACATCTGGTAGTATCCTTATACTTTTATTTTAAATGTAGTTATCGAAACACTAGCGCACCATGTGCATTTTTCGATGTCTACGACCATGCTTCCTCTTTGACTTAAGTCGGTATTCTTAATGCAGAGATTTCCAATCCTTTTAAGGTTAACACATGCCCTTATAGAATACCACTTTATGCTTTAAGGTATGTTATCCTTCATAGATTTGGAAAAATATGTCTACAGTTCTCATTAGACACTATGGACAAGCTCAGCTCAATGTTCAGTGATTCATACTTAATCACTTCTGAACTTTTCTTCTTGGATCACATTATGTTGAGTTCTCATCATGGTTTCTAAGACAAAACCTATGTCAAAACATAGTGGATGACAATCACCCTTTTCTTTCTTTTAACTACTGATGTTGTACTCAATGTCATTCCTAATTCAAAGGATCAAGGATAATTCCTTAATAAATTCCTATTCACAAACTACTTCAGAATCTCTTTTAGGAATACATTCCAACATAATATTGTATTATATATTCTATTTCAACTTTACCCTTGTAAATCAATATTTATTAGTAATTGTTCTCTCATTCTTAATGTATCATTTACACATAATAATTTACGTCGAGCTCCCACTCAAAATATGTCACCTACATATTGGAGTTCGAAACTTACATTGCTCCCACTCAAAAATATGTCATTCACATATTAGTTCAGGGAGACTCTATAGCTCCCACTCAATTTTATGCAAATTGCATATATTCTCAATATTTTGAATGACTTCAAAATCCCTTGATCAATTATCAAATTGAGAGTTTCTTTTACAAGAGAAACAGTTAGACGTCAGCATTTTTGAATCAAATTCATTTGAGTTTGCCCAAAACATTATTTGCGGAGAATCGTACTTTGTCTTTCACCTTGTCCGTCATGACCTTGCGGTCCTTTGGAAAAACCAAGTAATCCCTGTTACTTGATAAGCTTCAGTAATACTTCACTTTCTAACCTTGAGTGAAGTTTTACTTCTAGGATTTCTTGTAACTCTAGTTTACTATCAATTCCTTTGTAGTTCGTAGGTATGTCATGTTTCGATAACATGACAAGTGATTCATAAATGTCTTTCATACAAGATGTAGGATACATTTGCGAATACTAATTTATTTAGAAAATTCACTAGTGGGAAAAATACAATGATATTTATCATTGATCCTTTACTTTATGTGAAGACATGCGTTCTAGAACATGTTCCGTTGCGCTCCTCGACACTCTGATGTAGGGTCATGAACCTTCATCGTGCTTTCACTTTCTTCCACTAACATCATTGTTGAGGATTATACTTCCTCGAAAATGCACCAAACTTTCAGCAATGCTAGTTTTTCCTATCTTTTGGTTTTAGCCATGGATTTCGTATTCAAAGTTTCCAAAGAATACCCCACAAGGACTTGTTCATTGTTGCTTTGGCGGTATCGAATAATTCCAAAGTTTCCACGACAATCCATATAAAGTATGGTGCCGATCTCACGTATTTCAGATGGTTCACTTTATTCTAAATGAGTGTTTGCTATTTCCAACTAATGGTATTTCACTACAAGAAAATAGTCATGTAGAGACGTCGTCCATTGGACGCCATTATTTTCGTCTCTAAATCCATATTGAGACGTTACATGTATCGTCCTTAATTTCAGGCTTTAGGCCAACGATAACAATAGCCTCCGTGTCTCTGATACCCACGTCTCTCTTTTTTCTTTCTTATACATGCACTTTTACCTTTTCTCACAACTGGAGGTTGCGTTGTTTATATCTATCACGCTGTGCAAAACCTAGGGCCGCCGCCAACAGATCCGATTCTGCGCCTCTTTCAAGTGTATTCTCCCCTCCAGTTTTCTCAAGAATTGCTACATCTTTGTCTTTGCTAGGATTCATTCAACAATACATGAAACCGAGGACCTTTCAGGTCGCTGAACTCGATCCATGTTGAATTTGGTGAGTTCCTAGCCACTGGACTCGATCCATGTTGAATTTGGTAAGTTCATGGCCGCTGGACTCGATTAATTATTTCTTGCTGCTGGATTCGATCAACAGATCCTTGCCACTAGACCGGATCAATTGATTGTTGCCCTTTATCTCCGAATCATTTTCTTGTATGTTGCAGATCAGTTTTCGTGCTTGCATTTCCCTACTACTCCCTCCGTTTAGAAATATAGATGTTTTAGCTCTATGAAAATAATGTATCTAGACGTCTTTTAGTGTATAGGTTCACTCCGAACCTCTACGAACCTATATACTAAAACAAGTCTAGATACATTCAATTCACAATCCTAAAACAACTTATATTTCTAAACGGAGGGAGTACTCATGGATATTGTTGTACCGTTTGCGTAGAGGAGGGTGCTAATTGCAGCAAAAAGTATTAAATTTTCGATTTATTGTAAATTCACCTACCTTCTCTGATCCAGCAGCGAGTTATGTACATGAACTGATGCTCGTTGTTTTGGATATTTATGTGCAAACAGGATCAGATTTGCTGGACTCACCTACTACACGTGGAAAATTTCTTCTATCAGGCTAGAACTCTAGGATAAATTTTTGTTGGTGCACATGGTATTTTACTCTGATAGCATAGGCATATTAAATTGCTGTCAGTTTATCACAGTTTATCGATTGACTTTTGGCTTGTGGACCTCTGCAAGATTTGTTTTTGCCAAGAATTTTCATGTAGCAAAGTACGAGAGCAAAGAATGTCCGCAGAAGCAGCGCTGAACCTTAGAGCTGATGATGTCGACATGAAATAGATTAAATCATATCGCTCATGTCCATTCCCCTGAAGGCACCAACTCTCCCATGAGCCCCTAGGCAGAGCACGATTCTGAGGTAGACATGAGGTATGCAACCGCCGCCAGCCTCCTTCCTCCCAGCTCTTTGATCTTTGTTGTTCTTGCTTTATTTTGCGATGTCAGACCTATGAAACTTGCAATCATTGTGGATGGTATTCAAACGCTGGTCTTGGTGGATGGTGGAGTACGTGGTAAGTGTTTTTTTACCGCATATCTGGAGATAATTCTTTTAGCACGAGTTCGCCTGCTCTTCCGTGAGACTGCAGCATTTTGGTTCTGATAGCTACTGTCTAAATTGAATTATATAGACACAGGACATATGCATTGTGTTTATTATCTTTTCTTGTTGATAAATAATTAGATGAGATTTGAGTAATAATCATCTTCAACTGCTTTTCAACTTTTTTCAGGGCAATTTCACTTCTATTTTCTTGGGAGTGACTGATATAAGCAAAGTAAGTATTGTGGCATCAAGAATTGGTACTGCAACATTCTGCACTCTTACAAGCCAGTGCCAAGGTAACTTCGTTTTGTTTTCTTCTTTCTTCTAAGTCTTTTTCATCATAGAGTTTAGGCAAGAACATACATGGTCTTCTGAATATGTATTTGTCAAATAAAAAATCAAGTATTGCTCTATGCCTCTCTCCACCAACAGAGATTTGATTCAGGCTTCACGTGCTGAATCGTTAGATTAGTATCTTCATTAAGAACTACTTTTCTTCCATATTCTACACTTTTGAATGAACGTGGCACTAGATTATTGTCCAAAAGGACTAATAATTGTTTTTCGGACAGCTGTTAACTGCATTTTTTAGCTATGATCTCTTACATTGCCACATATTCTTCCATATACCTCTTTATAATGTTAAAAACTCTGACTGTTGGCAATAATAGTTTTATGAGTATGTATACATGATGATTTAATAATTCCTTCATGCAGTAGGTCTGCAGCTTTATGCAAACAAGATGTTGAAACAACAGTGTGAAGAAATGGTGCTCCATTATATATGGATATTGTCCTGATGCTAAAAAAACCACGGTATGTGCTTCATTTGTGTATGTGGAAAATGGAACTTACTGATGATATTTAATTTATGTATCTGTCAGCTGACTTTGTCTATAGCTTAATTGTCTATGAAGATTTTTTTAGCAAACACGAGAAAAAACTACAAGCCTGATCTACAGTAATGGCGATGGGGAGCTGATGTACCCTTTTCTTCCTGCACAGGATTATAGACCGAGTCCAAACTAGTTAGAAAAATATTTTTAGAGATTTGGTCAAGTTTGTAATTCTTTTGTAAATGTGTATAGTTCACTGTAAGTACAGTTGTAAAATATATATAGCGATTGGGATTTTTTTTCCTGTCAAGTTTGTAATTCCTTCACAAATACACAGTTCATTGTAAAGTATTGTTCTTCTGAAGAAATAAAATTAACTTACTCCAATGAATGCACTTTATTTTTCTGCTGTGTAATGGTCTGTGGTAGCATGGAGGTATGATTATCTTGGAAGTGAAGTTAGATTTTGGCTACGTCCAGAAAAAATAAGTTTCTACGTAAATTAAAGAAGTGTCTTTAAAACTATTAAGGACGTCAAAATGCATTGTAGGGAAGACATGAC
The DNA here is from genome assembly GCA_023614405.1 of Avena insularis. Classification (NCBI taxonomy): domain Eukaryota; kingdom Viridiplantae; phylum Streptophyta; class Magnoliopsida; order Poales; family Poaceae; genus Avena; species Avena insularis. The sequence continues at coordinate 514,075,407 of CM042690.1, forward strand.
CCTGCATTTAACAAAACGTCTCTACTAGGGTAGACATGCTTTATAAACGTCGCATGCCATCTAGACACGCTTCTAATGCGTCCATATGGATTTTGAGACGATGCATAAGGAGACGCACCTAGGACGCTTTACCACAGCGACCCTAAATTGCTCTAGTGATGTTTTAAAGGGTCTTTAGCACCAAATTTGAACGTCTCCACATGGCTTTTTTGTTGTAGTGTTTACGCTACCATGCTTTATCTCACGCCACCTATTTACCCACTCAATATCAAATATCACATTGTGATGTTTTGCAGTTCAACATATCAAAATGCATTGCATTTCACAAGTTCTTATGCCAATCTTATAACGTCGAATTTCATTACTATTGATCAAATCATAGTAATTTAATTCGTTTTTATCTGTAATACCCTTTGATGCTAAAATTCTTTGATCATATAAAATAGTTTCATACTCATGTTTCATTTGGTAAACTCTTTTACAAAATTAACGATTACAAAAAATGATAATCACCACTTCATATACATCAAATATGTATTTTCTTTCAACAATTCATCAAACACATTGTATTTATACAATGCATGGTGTTTTAGTTATCTTGCCGAATGTGGGCATGATTTGTATGTGACTAGAGATCAAATATCTACAATCTTCACATACTATCAACATAACTCTTGAATTTCAAACAATGGTTTCATTCAAAATGAATATATCATTAAGTTGGGTATTTTCAAGGCATTTTAATATTTTACAAATGTTCATGCAATATCAATTAGTTTTACAACACAAATAATTCACACATAATCGAAAAACCATATGAACAATAATAGAAATCATTCATAAAAGTAGAACAACTATTCTGTTACAAACTCATATGAATAACCATCTCGCGAGGTGCAAGACCTAATAAAGTTCATACTCCATCGATTACAATAATTATTTAAAACAATAAACTAAATGATAAGTGTTGAGAGAGAGTGTTGTCGGCCATCATCATCATGCTCGCCATCAACACGCAACATCACCTCCTCTCCAGCAAACAGCTCTTATGCAGAAGGACCTATTTTAACAAAACAAAACAAGTATTAGATACTACAATACTACAACAAGTGTTTGCAAGGTTATAACATTTATAAAACTGTATATCATATATACCTTCGTCATCGACGACCTCTCCGGCAATGGGTTCAACTTTCACATTCCTGAAATGTGTTATGAACTCGTGGAAATCATGTGTTTCCCCATCACCTCTCATGATGCAAGTCCTGGCATGATCTTGGTAGTTGGGAGGCAGCGACCATAGCAACATGCCTATTGCAAAGGAATCGGTCATCTAGTGGTCCACGTAGTAAACAAGTCTCATGTACGCATCATGCACTCGCTCCAAGTGACTCTTTAGACAAGCGAGTTCCTCCATCTTTATAGAAAGGAAATATCCAAGCAACTCATGTTTCCACATGTGCACATGGCTCACGAACTCTGCTCTTAGCTGTCCCAACATTTCATGTGGGTCAAGATTACCCACAATTGGATGTAGTTCATATGCCATCCCGAAACGCATTGTCACTAAAATGTAGGTGGACATCTCACGATGATAATAGTTGTCTTCCCGTTGCTGCGGGGTCTCGTAGAAATATGGTTGATCCAAATCCATCTCGAAGTGTATGTAGTCGACCATGTTGTTCTTACTAAGAAGATCATTCAGACGCACAACCCACTCAGGGAAGTTTGATCCATCTCGTTTGAGCTTTTCAGCAACTGCCCACTCAGCAATCTCAAAAGAAGCTTCACAGCAAGCCATTTCTACACTTACAATTGCAAAAAGGACTTTAGACTATGTTTATAATTATGTGAGTTACAGGAATAACTCCACTAAAACTATTATCCCCAAAAAGTTTTTAGTGATTACACGGTCCCTATTCACTACACCGCCCTCATCGTCATGACTGGCGATATTGTTACAAAGGTGGACGCCAAAACGTCGATCACATCATTCATGCGGCTCGTGCTCGATCTTTCGATCATTCCGTGTTCCGAGGCCATGTTTATACATCCTAGGCTCGCGAACTTAACCTTCCGTGTATTAGCTGTGCAACATGGCTTACACCCACCATATGTGAACGCAGATATGTGTGACACCCGATAGTCACGGTGTGCCTCATAACGGAGAACTTTCTTGGTGGTGCACACTAAGGGAGAACACTTTTGTTGGTGGTATTTTTTTGGATCATCTTATTTAGGATACCATCAAGTATCTAATACTAGCACACAACAAGATGCACAAACAATAAATGTCATGTGTAAATGCGATGCGATATGATCCTTCACGATGTGATCTCCATACCGCGTCTCCGGGTATGGCTATATGGTTGCGGTGCCATTCCGGTGTCGTAGTCCACCATCATGATGACCGTTACTACTACTTAGCAACAGAAAATAAACTACTTTACCTTGACTACGACCATATCACATCACAACGCCCCTGCAAAACAAAGTTAGATGCTTCTACTTTATCTTTGCATGTTTTACGTGGTTGTTAGGGCTTTCGCACAAGAATCATTCTTACCTACGAACTTCAACCATAACATTGATCAAATAGTTGTCTATACTACACTCCTTTCAGGGCCCTCCATTGCATGGTGTACCAACTAATGCGAGAGAGACAAGCACCCCCCAAAGCCACTTTATACGGTACAAGTCGTATGTCAAGCATGGACTGGTCTCGCGAATTAACGCATAAAGTCGGTTGGGGGCCGCTTCATCAAGCATTACTGCGGTATGCACAAGTACACGTGAGAGGGTAACAACTATAAGATCAACACCCACACGCTACAACTCGTGTGTTCTACCCATACTAGTAATACTACGCATAGATCTTGCTCTGAAACCACTACTAGGGGTTCGCGCCTGAAAACAATAAAAATTTCCGATGCCAAGAACCATAATGCCAGGACCTATCTATTAGTAATGCAGTAATGGGAGGGGATTTTTATGAACTTACCCTTGAAGACTAAAAAGCGGTGTCACACATTCAGGAGAACATGGTTGATGTAGTCGTACCGACGCTAACCTCGGGGTCGTGTTGAAGTCTAACAGCTCCTGTGGCTCCAACGACTCCTAGTGCCACAAGTGCAGCATCTCACGGGGAGCTGCACACGTCCGGTGTCTGACGATAACTCCCACTCCTCCGATCAAGTAAACCTTCTGGATCTGGATCCCGTAGCGCGATAAGCAAATGTGAAAAATTCTCCTGCCCGCGCGGGTCAGTTGCGACCAGTGAGTCACAGAGAGAGAGAGAGAGAGAGTATCAACTGGAGGTCTCTCCAAAAGAGAGTAAACCTTTTATTAATTATTGGTGTATTTATTTTCTCAAAACACCTCTCAATATATAGGGGAAAATGACCCCATAGCTTATTAGCTAAGCGATGTGGGACTAAACAAGTAAGAGGGGAAGGGGGATGGCCACCACCGGACATGGACCTAGTGGGCCCCACGCGGCGTCCATAGGCCTAGCTAGCCACCTACCCTTTCTCCTTCCTTTGGTCTTTCCCTCATGGGCCTTTTTTCCCCAAGGGATTTTGGCCCAATAGTGAATTTGACCATTTTAATTCCGTTTCTTTATTAAATAAATATAAATAAATGGTTAAATAAATATTTTACATTTACTTACATATTATTCAATCCCCATGGCTATGGAACTCCTTCCATCCCACTCCGGACATCCTCCAGACTTTCCCGAAACACTTCCAATTTTCTCTCTTTCTATTCTTCGGTCATTCTGACAATACCAAAATGCTCTCCGAGCATCATCAAGCCCTTAAGCGTGATACCCCACGGTTCGGGAACACTCTAGACATGGTCGAGATCCCTCTTATACCAATGATCATCAGCGGGACCTGGATGCTCATGATGACCCCTGTGCATTCCACGAAATCTTTATCGTTGAATCATCAACGCTATGTCCTATTACTTTTGTCTCTGTGATACTTGCACTCTCCATGATCTGATCAATGACAACACCATTCCATGTTCAATCTCGTTACCGAAAAATTCTACTTGAATCGTTTCGACAAGTGATATCCCTATGACCTACTCACATACTGCGCAGCTCTATGGATATAACTTCTCTAAGTGGGCCCTTGAGTACCTCTCCGTCACGAGGATGGACAAATCCTTCTCTTGACACATAGACATCTACATAACCCTCTGAATATCTGAAGACACCTTTATGATCACCGTTTAACCGAGTGACGTTTGATGCAGTAAAGGCACTCTCGGGTGACAGTGATTGATATGGTCTCACGGTTTAAGAAACAAGACACTGCGTTTCTTAATCATTGTAACTTGAACGTTGTGACATGATCATGTCACGATGCTTAGACTGGGTATGTTCATCATCTCATTCTCCCAACGAGGTGACTTCATTGTCAACTAGCATAAATGCCACATGATCAGAAAACCTTGATCCTCTGTTGACCAATGAACCGGTGACTAGAGATTCACCTGGAACTCCTAGTTGTTTAGATATCAAAAATGTATTGGTGTTTCCTTTCAATGCAGTTATAGCATGATATAAAACCTAATTATAAACTTTGTGAAATATGATAATAATCTATATTATTATTTGTCTCTAGGGCATATTTCTAACATGACGGACCGAAGTCCCAGCCGGAAGAACCGGCGACAGCCAAACCGTTCGGTGCACTGGCGAATACCTATACAGAGGGCAATTCCGATGGTGGCCAGAATGGTTCGGCGGTGGCTGATCACTTCGGCGACAGGGCCGGCCTGGCCAGAGATCCCGTTGGTTTCGTAGTAACCCAATATGAGACATTTTTCCATGACGACTATGACTCATCTAAGGTGGGTGTGGAGCTGGTTTGTGTTAGGATGTGTATATGGTGTAAAGCATTCCCAAAATAGCTCATCGAGACCATCCCTCTTAGTAGTGTAGTGTTTCCTATAGACTCAAAAATAAAGAGAGTGAACAAACAACGAAAACACCGGCTCATTCCTTGAATAGCGAATGTGGGGGGGGGAGGGGTCTCCCACAACCTCTCGTCATCACTTGTCGTACTAAAACATGTGTATTCACTTGCAGATAATGTTATTCCACACTTTAGCTCCGGTGTCATCATTTAACCAAAATAATGGATTAGGGCATTTGCCCTTACACCTTTGACAGGCCCGCTTCGGACAAGGATGCAACTGTTGTTGCCACGCAACACATGGAGGCGTTGTGTCGTTGCTGCACAACCCATGGAGACTCCGCATCGAGAAGGTGGAGAAGCTCAAGATTCTCTGGAGGATGTTGCCACTCCGGGCTCCGTCGTGTTATTCTATGCAAAAAGTGGTGTGGATGTTCATACCGGGAATATCGTAAAGTGGTCACCGGGAGGGAGAAGGGTGCCTCGGAGCTGCAGCGGATTGGCACCTGCCTCGCAATACCCGTGCTTGCACATATTTGTTGCGGTGCTTCTCTAGATGGAGCACCTTGGTGCCTCGCTGCAGTATACATGCTGGTGGGCGTAGGTGAGTTGCTCACCACCATTGGTCTACAAAATCTAAGTGTAGGAGAAGCACATTGTCAAATGTATCAAACATATTTTTTTCAATGGACGTTCAATATTTTGATACGGTTTGTAGTAAGCACGGAACACTGTAGCAGTATGTTAAACTTGCAAATATTTCTCTTGTTACACAATATATTTTCTGCAATTGATGTTCAATTTTACTGGAGATGGGCTGACAAGTTCATGCCGACGGCCTGAAAAACATCACTTGAATGTGAATGACAATGTGCTAGTAGCTTTTACACGTAACATGAGACATTTCTTACTATGATTACCGACTCGGATGAATTTGTACCCAAGAAAATAGCTGCTTATATAACAGTGAGGGAAACTTTAGACTTCTCGGCTCGGCGTCAAGGTGTTGATAGAACACCAGGTAAGTCCAGTTTATCCCCACAAAGATTCATAATCAGAAAAAGGGTCAAGTAACTAACTAAAATTATTTAATGTGCTTTGTTTTCCCAAAGAAATCTCTTGGAGGTGAGCGTAAAGGAGAGTGTGGCTGGGACATACCTGATGCTAACATTGATATATACGTGAAGGTACAGATTGCATTCATATCGGGTACTCGTTGGTACTCTTCTTGCTCGGTTTATAAGGACTCATTGGTACTAATCTTGCTCGGTTTATAAGAAGGACATGATTATCGTGCTACCATGTTTCTGAATTTGCAGCATGAGAAGTAAAAATGGATGCGGGGATATGCTGACCGAATTTTCTAACTGCGTACCCCGTGCACTTGCAATAGGGGCTTGTTTGATAGGAGGGAACCCAGCTTTTTCCTAGAGAAATAAATTCACCAGTAAGGAGGTGAGAAATAAAATTTCGGTGATTTAAACTGTTTTCTTGGATTCCCAGTCAGATTTGATTCCGCGGGATAATAATCCCGGTACATCCAAACAAGCCCTAGAGGGTAATGGATGACACGGTCAAACAGTACCTTGATGTATACAAGTGTTATAATCAAATATAAAAAGGGTGTTAAATTTTCTATTATTCTAAGTAAACCAGGAATGTTAAGAAGTGCATCTAGCTCACTTGGTTAGGGAGTAGATGTACAACCAACCACCCATATTCAAATTCTCATAGACGTTATTTAGGTTCTTATTATTTAAAAAAAAACACTGTGGGTGCTTTTCCTACCGTATTTCTTTTTTAAAAACCTGTAATATTTGATGATTTACCCCAATTTGGTATGTCCTTCTTTTCTCACGTGCATGCACGTAATTAGTTAGGATCTGCTAACATATTTTTTACTATAGGGTATAGCTGAGCGTCTTATTTCACTGGCGTGGCTGAGCATCTTTGGAACAAGATATGGCTCATATAATGGATATGCATGGAAAATATAGAACTTAACAAAGATAGTATACTTAGTTTTGAGTAGCCGGAGCATGGTCTACACAAAATTGGGCACCAGATGACTGATGCATAATTGACCCCCCCTCCCCCTCTCCGCTCCTCGCGTCGCCTCCTCCGGGCGACGAGGGGCAAAACCCTAACGTGCCATCGCCGCCCCTTCCCCCACCCCACCTCTCGTCGCCCGCCAAGGTTGCCGCCGGCAAAGCCTGGCGACGCCGGTGAAGGTGGCGACGAGATCTACTGCCTCTCGGCTTTCCCGCGGTGGTTTCAGAGGCAGGCTCTCACACCAGCGACCGCAGGCGGCTGCTACGGTGAGGATGGCGAGCTGGCGGAGCAGGTGCTCTGTCAGTGCCGACCGCAACACAGGCGATGCGCGGGAGCGCAAGCAGAGGCGCGGGCCTGATCAGGGCCTAGAGGGCCGCGTCCCTGGCTCTGCTGGCGTGCTCCTCGGCTGGTCCTGACGAGACGCGGTTACATGCCAGGGTCCTGGCCCCTGCCAGCGGCGCCCAGTGCACGCGGGCCAGGGGGCCCGGCCAGGCCTTGCCCCCTTCCTTGTTTTCTTCCCAAGACCGGTAGTTGGCGTGACGTATCTGCGCTGCCTGACATGACCATCTCAGTCCCTTTCCGGCATGCTTACATACTCGTGGTGGTGGTGGTTGACATGCCCTCCTTCGTCAACGAGCTGCTTCCCACGATGGTGTTTTGCTGGCTACATACTGCTCCTCATCTCTGTTTCGCTGGGGTGCGATCTTCTGCCCGGGTTAAAACCCTGCTCGGCGCTGCCATTGCGGACCACGGTGACACCTACGGGTGCCACTCCCTCCCTGGAGGCGTGGTCTTGGGTTTGACCGTTCTTCCCCTCCGTGCTAGGGGAAACCCTAGGTTCGCTTTGTCAGACCGGGTAGCGGTGGCCCTAAGGTGTCATTCCCTTCCTGAAGGCACTGCCTAGGCTGTGAGGGCTTTGTGGCTTTTGGAGGTGGCGTCCTCGCCGGTCTCCTGCGAGGCTTGGTCGTGTTGTGCCAGTTACTGCTCAAGGTGTGAGGCTCCGGGCACAACGCACGCCATCGTCGGCACTCTACAGTCGACTCCAGTCCATGTCCGGCCAGACCCTGCCATTCACTCGCTTTGCGTCGTTCTTATAGGCGCATGAGTAGTGGTGCGTTGGTCTGTGCAACCGTGGAGTTTTGGTCGTACTTATGTGTGTGTGGTGTTGGTGTTGACGTGGTCTAGAGGCTCTATGCCCGCCTTCTCACTATTCTTGGCTAGAGGTCGGGTTAGGCGAGCTTGTCATCGGTATTATAGGAGTGTGTTGTACGCCGAAAAGCAGGTGTGATGTTGTAGCCTTTCTATAGCGTTCTTTGCAAACTTAATACAAAGACACGCACGTCCGTTATGTCTGATGCAGGTGTCCAAATACTAATGCATGATATGATTAATCATTATTTTTGTTCATTTTGAAAACTTTTGCGGCTCTATCATTAGACATGGCGAATGGCAATGAAGGAAGAAACAGGAGAAATAATATGTGTTTGTTTTTATTTGATTGGCACACACGATTTGCAACAATTTTTTTATTACTATATTTTTTTTGTCTGTCATGGTAACTGTCATGGTAACGTACGGGCATTCAGCTAGTTGTTATAATATTAGCAATATTATAAGACTTTTTCAATACGAATCCAATGATACTAATTATGTACTTCCTATGTCCCAAAATAAGTGACTTCACTTTGTCTAGATACGTATGAATCTAATCACAAAATATGTCTAAACACGTACATATAGACAAAGTGGGATAATTTATTTTGGGATGGAGAGAGTATAATATATTATTACTCTATTTTTTGATCAAAGTTCATCTTAATATACACATGCGCCTTATTCTTAGTAGCGGAGGTACTAGTATATCCATAGTGAAACCAAACTCAAATCAGGAATTAATTTTCTTTAACAGGATGAGAAACCACATGTTGAGAAAGCGGGGAGTATTTCAGTTACGTCGGCACGGCTAAAACTTCTGATATGAACGCCAAAGCAACATGTACGACGTTATTTGACCAAGATGATATGCTTTGAATGCTATAACGTGTACTAGTAATTATACTACGCCATCTACTACTAGTACGTATTAGATGCAGGAGGTCCGTAACCTAGTGTGTAAAATAAGGAGGTCAGTACCGGTAAGATGCAGGGAAATGGGACCCACGTCACCCACCAGGCTGGTAGTACTCTGTTGAGTCTTCTTCTGCAGCTCAGCCGTGCAGGGGTCCCCGGTGACAGACAGCCAGCCCCTGCCCATTTGACTTGTGCAAAGCAAAAGCATCGATGCGACAGCCGCCCAACCACGGTTACGTTGGCAACACAAGAGAGGACAGAGGACACAGAAAATACTCCTACAGTACTACAGTACTCTCCGAGCAATGCTACTCCAGAGAGAGAGAGAGAGAGAGAGAGAGAGAGAGAGAGAGAGAGAGAGATTCCCCCTACGATGTCAGGCATCCACTCCGAGCAACGCAAATTTCGCGAGATCGCAAGGAAGAAGAAACGAGGAAAGCGACACGGTGTAAATAGCGTGTGTCTGCTTGTTGCTTTCCGTTGCATTGTATCCTAGTGCTTGTCTGCGTGCCTCCGCTTTCGCTTTACAAAGGTCAGCCTTGAATTCCAACCTCCCCAGTCCCCCCTCTATCACTGGGTCTCTAGCCTTTGACATGAATCGCATATGTGTGTGCGGACTGCCAGCGTGTACAGATGGCCTCTCTTTCTTTTCCTAATCGTCTTGCTTCCCTACTGGCTCGGTTAATAAAAACTTGCGTGCTTTGGGAGGGCCTTTTGGGCACGGTATCAATCATCTCTCTCTCTCTCTCTCTCTCTCTCTCTCTCTTGCCCGTCTCGTTATTTTCCTGACACTGTTGCTCGTGGGAAGCAAAGCGTGCGTGCGTGCAATGCTAATGTTCTTCCGGTTTTTGTTTTGTTTTTTGGGCTTCGCTTTAGCCTTTGAACTTGAACTCATCAGTCATCATCTAGTCACGCTAGATGTCCTTTGCAATTTTCTTTTCATCGCTAAGTCCCCGCTAAGAACCAACGAGTCTTGTGAAAGTCATCCGAAAACAAACACCTACGTACTAATTGATGGTCTCTTCTGCTCTTTAAATTTGACGGTATACATGACACTAGCAGATCACTAGCTAGTACGTACTACACTCCCTAATCAGCGATAGGCTTAGCTTACCATCAACGTGAATGAAGATACTAAAAACATTATTATAGTACAACAGATGAAAAGCACCAGTGTTCTTACATGTTTTTACAGTAAGTAAGTAGCAGCACGTACTGTTCTGCATATGTAGTACGTACAGCGTTGAATATACGTCCATAAACACAAGCCCATATACGGGGGACCAGCAGCTCGCCTAGCTGGTTTCGGCCAAAAGAAAAAAGTGACAGCTCCTGAGAGGCCGCCTAGATTAGATCAAGATTAGAAGGCGATGGAGAGAGAACATGCATCTGTCTGACTGTCTCCTTGCACCCATGTGTTGCCTGTCAAAGTGTTTTTTTTTCCTTTCACGGTGATGACCCTCCCGCATCCTGTCTCTTCATATCCATCTCAATCCAGTGCTAATTATCTGCCAAATGTCTAGAGGCAAGCAACTACTAGCATGCGCAATATAGTGCACGTCCACAATGCCTTGTCTTACATTTGTTCAAGAAAATGTTTAATTATTTCACTAGCATTTTCCCGGAATGGTACCCGCTAAAATTCCAGCTATCGTTTGGTTTCAAGCATTTTTACAAAGGGTGTCTAAGTCTTAATCAACCAAAACATTAAATAACATGAATAAAAATTGTACTACTGCAATGTGATAAGTTGGAAACGTATATATGTATTTCAAAGTTTGTTATAGTAAAATCCTTCATATTTTTTTGGAAAATTTTATTATATTTATCGGGACTAAAAAATGCACATTTTCTATTTTACACTTTGATAATTTTTTTAGAGATTGCCATGTACCCGTCCAAAGACGACGTCAAACGGAAATCAGCGCAAAGTTTTTGATATACATAACGCGTTAGTCCGATATCATATGTGGGAATAATGGATTTACCAAAACCCCACATTTCCCCTAGACAGTCTGTAACTACCTCGGTGAATTACGCTCCTAGTACAAGCCTGGATGTTCAGAAATGGTTGAAATAGTACGGTGGGGCCCAAATACCACTCACAGGTAGACCTTTCGGCCGTCCCAACCATTTCCGAACATCGGGACAAGAACGGGCGGCGTAATCGGCAGGCGAAGGGATCAACTACATACACAAATGAGTATGTATGCAAGCCACCATACAACAGTACATCAGAGCCATTCCATCTAAAAAGAAAGGAAATATAGCAACGCCATACGGCAAGATCCAAATATCCTAGATAGATATAATAGTTCAGGATATCTCCTCATACATCAATCAACAGAGTATCAAGCGGAAGCGGAAGACAAAATCCGAGTACGGATAAGAAGCAAATCGGCATAAGATGCCCCATAAATAAGAAGATCCCGCCCACAGATCTCACGGATCCCCGTTCCCGGAATCTCTACACCGAATGATCGTTGCCCACATCGTCCGTCTCTTCCACCCAGTATCCATCTTGCGAGTGTACCTGTCCATCTGAACCAATAATTTATCGTGAGACCCTAAAATTTTCGGCAAGTCTTTATGCCTCTAAAGGGAACACAACAGGGGTGACGAATTGCAGCAAAAGATAAACCCTAGCAATTCTATAGATACTCGCTAACCATCCGCCTAACCAAAGATAGACGGATGTCCGTGAATTAATAACAACAGTTATAACGGTTATAACGGTAATATCCACAGATCCATCCTCCACCTCGCTTACCGACGAGGAAGCGGACGAACAACCCCCCATCCGTTGGCAGTTTTATTATCCATTCCGTGAATGTTGCACTATTTACTAGTCAGGTACCTAGTCTAGTCAAATTAAAAGCGGTACTTTAGTTATACTTGTCTATGATCGAGAAATTGTGCTCCAAGTCGTCCATAACCGCGGACACGGCTTTCAGAAAGTTTTACCCTGCAGGGGTGCACAAATAGCAACACACACTCGATATGCCTCGGAAAAACCAAATCAAAACCCAACGAGGCAGTCACGACAAAGCGATCAGGATTCAGAAATATTTGGGGCCACCCCATTGAGCTACCATAGCGAAGTTAGCTGACTCGAGACGGCCTCAAGGTTTGTGGAGCCGTACATTGGGAACCCGAAAGTGTGGTGGGCTTGTCGATACAGCAAACAGGTCACGGACCTAATGATGCAGTGTGCATTACCTCGCACAATTTAAATTAAAGCAGTAAAGCATGGCATAAGTACAGGATAGTAAATAAAACCTCAAACTAGGTTGTGGCCCTCAAGAAATAAGAATGAATCAAGCTCTGGCTCAGGGGGGTTCATAAGCCTCCCGGATGTGGATAGCGCGAATATTCAAGGAACAGGAATTAAGTACTCGGGGTCCTACGGGACACAAGTGAGCCTGAAAAACCAAATAGTGAATATGGCTCACCGGTGCCACTTTCATTAGTTATCCCATTACTAATCAGGTTGGGTTGTTTAGGTACCTCGTTTTCCATCAGACACTCACAAACCCTACACATGCTGTTCTACGACTCGCATGGCTCAAACAACTCCTGTAGTAATGGCTCATGGGATGGAGGAACAAGCTTCGGTGGGGTTTAAAAGTAAAAGCTATGCAATACTTGGGATTCAATTTAATGCAATCGCGACTCAATGACGCAAGAATAAGAAAGAGGCAATAGGTACTATATGTATGCAAGCATGTGGTAGTGCTTGCACAGCAGCTCGATTGAAGCAAGTGATGGATCAGGTAGTGCTCTGGTTCTCTTGATATATCCCACCTCAAATACATTATTGAAGAAGAACCAAACAAACAAGGGCCAACATAAATAAAGTGCACAAGCATATGAATTAAATGCATCAAGCAAACAATCATGCCATGATGAATGATGCACAAATAGCATGGCCTGGGTGAGGCGTGGAATACAATAATAAAGCATTTTATTTAGTTTTGGCCCCATTTTATTTGCAATTAAGTTGCTTCCCACAATATATTTATATGACGCATGCTTCAAATCATACCATGGAATGCATAAACAGAAAGGTCTCGTCGAGCTAATCATTTTAGACATATCATTTGTTAAATTTGGACTTATAAAACAAAAGTTATTAATTTATTAAGGTAAAAGGGCATTTAATTGTAATTTAAATAAACTTGGAATTTTAAATGTTCAAAATATATTTTGAAGGTCATATTTGAATTCCTCACATTTTTCTGATTTGAAAACATATATTATTTGTTAAATTTGGATCTATATTTTAAAAGATATTTTAAAAACAGATTTGAAATTTGAATTAATTTAATTTGAAAAGATTTGATTTAAACAGAAATAGACAGAAGCTTTTCTCCCAGCCGGACCTAGCAGTCCTTTATCTGGTGGGCGGCTGACGGGCAGAATCTGCTGAAAACTTTTTACACCGCTACGCTTCCTAGCCACGGAGACAGACAGGTGGGACCATCGGTCTCGCAGGCCCACTTGGCAGAGAGATGCTGCGGGCTGACCACGTGGCGCAGGGGGGGGATTGCGGGTTGAGGGTAACAAGGTACAGGGTGCTCTTTGTAAAACGGCAACAGCCACTGACTGGTGGGCCTCGGTTGGACCGCGGGTTAATCAGAAACAAAACGGAGGGGGGTATCGGCAAAACGATCACCGTCTTGCTTCTTCCGTGGCAGCGATCGATCGGTGCTTTCATGTGGCGGGGGATTGAACCGAGGACTGCGCGGCTGGGTGGCGAACCGGTGCGGTGGGTTGGGCTAGGTGAGAGAGGTGGCACAGGGCCTAGCTAAGGTTTCGGGGCCTTCTGAACAGGCGGACGAAGCGCGACGGGCGCGACACAGAGCGTGCACGACGAAACGTCCGGCGGATATAGGGTGGCACGGCGAGGCGGTCCGTGTCCAGGAGGTCAGGGAGCTCACCGAGGTGGTGTTGGCGTGGACGGATCGAGCAGAGGAGCAGTGGTTCGGCGTCGAGGCAGACGTACTGGCGGCTAGGGTTTGCGTCGGAGCGGCGCTGGTTCTGGTGGCTCCGGTCCGTCTCCTCCTCGTCGCCGGGCTCAGGGTGAAGCAGAGGAGCGCCGTTGATCTCCCAGGCCGCTCCACGGACGTGCTGCTCGGCTGGATCGGCTGGACGCGGTGGAGGCCGAGGGTGACCGGCGTTTGAGGGGGGGTAGACGGTGGAGAGGAAGGGAGGATGGCCAGGCGCCTCGGCCAGATCTGGGGGGCAGAGGGGTGCCGTGTGGTGGTAGATAGGGACGGGAGAGGGAGGTGGTGCCGTGGGCGCGGGGTAGATGGGAAAAGGTGGCCTCGGGTGCCACCTTTCCTCCTCCTTGCTCACGTGCACGGCAGGGCAGGACCAGGGCAGGTAGGGGCTTCCAGGTGGGGCCAGGGAGAGGAGAAGGGGAGGCTCGGGTGGGGCCTTGTACGGCAGAGAGAGAAGGAGGGGGGAGGCTCGGGTAGAAGAGAGCTAGGGTTTGGGGGTAGATGGTAGGCTCAGTTTAGGGTTTGTTTGGGTGGGGTAGCTAGGTGGCATGGGTGACCAAGTGGGGCCAAGCTAGGGTAGGTTTAGAGGGGTGGCTCGGCTAGAGAGGAGAGAAAGAGGGGGTACTTAGGGTTTGGTTTAGATTAGGTGTAGATTAGGGTTTAGCTAGGATGGGGTATGGGGGGTATGGTGATGATGGAGTAGGTGATAGAGGGAACTTAGATAGAGGATTAGAGAGAGAGGGGTGAGAGCTAGGGTTTTAGAAGCATGCATGCTCCAAACATAGATCAAGCAAGATCAAGAGGAAAAGAGGGAGAGAGAGGGATGTGGTATGATGTAAACAAGATCAACTAGATCAAGCCCAAAAGGAAGGGATATAGATAGAGATGATCCACTCAAAACAAATAAAATCCAAATGACAAGCAAAAAGGTGGTACTTGCATGGCCCATGCAGAAATATTTATTGCCCTGATGATTCTTGTGAAAACAATGTTATTACATGGCATTATTATTTTGCATTCCCAAAAATTGGAATAAAGGCCAAGCAAAAAGAATTAAAAAGGATGCCCCATGTGGAATAGATGGAGATGACCATATCTGAAATACAATGGGACTTGCTAGTGTGTATATGCCACTAGATATTTAATAAGCCCACAAAATATCCCAACATGATGATAACCCCAAAAACAACACATATGGGAGCTAGAATTAGGGTCCCACTCACAAGGCATGCAAAGGTGGCCATGTGGCTCTCATATATCACTAATGTGAAAACATCATGATGCTAAGCTGAGAGCATGGGGAAAAGAAGTGGGTCCATCCTAACCCACATGAGCTAGAGGTAAAACCAAATAAAGTGCAAAGCTCATATTTAGTTGGATGGTGGAATTATAAGGTGGTGAAAGAAAAAGGTGGGGGAGTTAATAAAAGATATGCCCCCAACTCAACTTGGGCATTAAACAATATATCAAGAACCAAATACAATATCAAGAGGCAAATACAATTAATAATGCACATGAGATAAGAACCAAACAAGAAGGGGTTTTATATGATGCTCAAATGCAAGGTGGCATGATGACATGAGCATGATATAATGATGATGCAACAATTATATATTTGAAGTAGCCATTATTACTAGACCAAGTAGCATTACAATTGTTAGACAATTGGGATGCTACACAGTCCGAAAGTGGATGATAGCACTAGTGAAAAACAGGGCTCTAGTCCTGATTTGTCATAGACTTTAGTCCCGATTGCGCAACTGGGACTAAGCAATTGGGACTAGAGCCTTCCCCCTCCTAGTCCCTGTCGTTTTATTGGAAACGGCAGTGCTTGAACAGGCTAGATAGAGATGTTGCCAAAGAGCAAGGAAGCTATTGACGGCGTCCGCAGGCAGGATTGGTACGAGCGAGTGTAGCGTGACACAAGAAGTACCCAGGTTCAGGGACCTCGTATGGAAGTAACACTCCTACTCCTGCCGATCTGACTAAGGTATGATATGTGGGATACAAGTTGCTCCTCGAGCTGTATGAACTGTCTAGCTACTGAATGATCAACCCTTACTACGAGAGCCTCGCCCCCCTTATATAGGCTGGGGGTAGCGATCTTACTGGCCAGGCCGGCTGGCGGGTCCCACGGGCGGGCCCCAGTCGGCTAGTCATCTACAGTGCCATGTAGTGACGGGTCTTGTCGAGAGTACACGCCGTGCGGGGCGTCATGGGCACAGTGAACGTCATGCGGGCTGGCGTCAGCAGCCGGCCACTGTGCCCCCATCAGCCGCGAAGTCTTCGTATGGTGCTCGTCCTTCTGGTGTCTTTTCAAAGTACCAGGGTGTACCGCACACTGTGCTGCACGTCGCCATGCCTCTATCTTGATTGTGTCCGGCTACGATTGTCTAGCCAGATCCAAGTCTTGCCAACCTTCCTTGTTCCGGCTACTCACTGTGCGCCATCTTGTGCCTTCGTCCGGCTAGGCTCGCTAGCCGGTTGTAACCTGCTTGCCTTTGTTCTTGTCCGGCTAGTCTATCCGGGGGACATCCCCCGACACTAGCCCTCGAGCACATGTAGATTTCGCCCTTAGGTGAAATGTGTGCGTGCTCCCCTCCTATTTTGAATCTACGTCTGGCTACGAACTGGCGGTTGCGCTGCCCCATGACGTCACGTCCCGTCATTGCGCTGCCGCGCTCCCCTCCCATCATTGCGCTGCCGCGCGCAGCATCATGTCCCGTCGCACATCGCCTAGGGAACCGTCGCCTAGCTCTTCGGTTTCTGCCCCCGGATTTTTTTGCGCGCGTGGTGCCGTCACATGTGATCCGGAGCGGTTGGTGGGGGTGCAGCGCAGCCCAACGGGTGCCACGCAGCAACCCAGACAGTTGCTCTCCCCCGTGGTTAAATACCGCCCGAGAGAGAGGATCCTCCCACTCCGCTGCCCATTTCCTCGCTTCCTCTTCTGCGCTCGCTGCTTGCCCTTGCTCTGCTTCCAGTTGCTCACTGCCGAACTCGATGCGCCGCCCGTTCGTGGTCACTGAAGACATGGGCCCCTGCTTCTCGGCGCCTGTGACGACGGCTGACCGCGTCGCCTGGTGCGGGTCCTCGGTGACAGAGGACCACATCGCCAAATACCGCGCCACGCGGGTCCTCCCGCCAGAGTCGGAGGTGGCGGTGCAGCTCGTGCCGCTAGAGGAGGAGTCGCCGCACCCTCAAGAGGGGGAACGGGTTATCTTTCTGTCCCACCTCGCACGTGACTTTGCCCTCCTTGCCAATCCTTTCCTCCTCGCCTTCCTTTCCTTCTTCGACCTGCGCCTTGACCACCTCGGTGCCAACGCCATCGGCATCCTCGCCCGCTTCGCTGCCTTCTGTGAGTGCTACCTTAGGATCCAGCCAGATCTTGGGCTCTTCTGCCGGCTCTTCCGTGTCCGGCCGCAGGTCCAGTTCGCCCAGGGCCCGTTGGTCCCCTGCGGCGGCGCCTCAATCTACTTCCGCGCGGCAACCCGAAGTTCCAGCTGCACGATACGGTCCGTCTCTGGAAGCAGTCGTATTTCTACATCAACAACGTCACCGATGTCGAACGGATCAACCTTCCGGCCTTCCAGGATGTGGAGTCTAGCCGACAGCACTGGGACCTAAAGATCCACGGGAGAAGGTGGAGTCCGACGTGATGCTGCAGCGGCTGAGGTCACTCGTCACCACCGGTCTGACCGGCCTAGACATCACCCTCGCTTGGATGTCTCGGCTGATGATGCCCCTGCAGCACCGGGCGAACAAGATGTGCTTCTGCTCCGGCCGGCTAGACCTGACCCGGCTCTCCCGTCACGATCCCCACTATCACAACCTCAAGGAGTGGGTGTGGACGATTACGAAGGAGAGGCTGCCGGAGAACTGGAAGTTCGGGCTGGCCCCGTACACGCACGAGAACCGCGTGCCTCAGGTAAGTCCTTTGATGTGTCTCTTGTTTTGTATGTTCGTCCGGCTGATGTTCTGCCTTTTCCCCTTGCGGCAGAACTTTCCCTGCATCATCTGGGAGGAGGGAGAGACCCCCCTCCAGGTCTTTACTACCGATCTTCTGGAGTTGCACGCATGGCGAACGTGCGAGGAGTCCGACAGCGAGGCGGACGTCTTCCCCAACCAGAACAACGAGCCGGCACATGATCCCCACGCGCCGGTTGTTGAGGAAGAGGAAACCGTCTCGGCCCCCGAACCGAGCCGACACCAGGCGACGGATGGCGACTCCGACCGGTCTGCCACGAGCGAAGCGGATCTAGCCGGCCCGCGGTGGAGGAGCCAGCATCCAAGAGGATCCAGACCGGCGCTCCACACCCGAGCCAAGGTGGCCGCAAGAAGACGCCGCCCCCAGTGGTCCAGGGGTAAGGGCTTCCTTCCCTCCTCGTTTGTTTTTTCTCTTTCGACTGTTCTAGTTTGCTTCTCTTCCTTTCTTACTGGCTTTATCTTTCTCCTGGCGCCACAGGGGGCCCACACCACCCCCTAGCGCGGGCAAGCCCTGGCTGCGCCAACAGATGGTGTGGCCACCCTGGCCCACCTCCGGCTCTCCCCATTGGCGTATATTATCCCCACGAAACCATAAGACTCTGGGAGCGACCATAGAAAGATTCCGCCGTCTCTGCTGTAACACCCTCGAATCGGCCCTATGCAGATTTTAGCTATTCCCGCCAAACCCGCATAGAAACGATTCAACGATGCCCACCAGGCACTTGTGTGCGGGTGGAAAACGAAGTAATATCATTACACATTAGTCCACGATGGAACCCACAGAACATTTATATACAACAACGACTCCATGAGTCAAGAATACCGATATACTATACGAAGATCCAAATCATGTTGAAAACGATACAACATCCTAGTACGGATAAGATGCAAATGGGGCTAAGAGCCCTGAAGAATAACCAATGGCGTCCATAACCCTGTCCAGGCCAAGCCACAAGGGTAAACCTACTAACGACATTGATCTCATACCTGCTAAAACAAAAGGGGTGCCGACAAAGGGCAAAGGAAAAAGGGAGCGGTCAGTACTGAGGCCAGTACACGGCGAGTCTAGAATTCAGCGACTCTCGCCTACATAGGTATGGTGGACTGAAGCGGCAACGCAGCATGCACTAAACAATCTATAGAGACTCGATTCAACTATCGGCTATTAGAGAGGGGTAAGAAAGACCTATTCGGATCCAACCTGATAGTAACACCAAAACATACCCATCCTGGTATTTCCCCCTCGAGACCACACGAGGAAGTCAAACCGAGGAAGTCACACTGTTGGTAGTTTTATTCATTCCATTATAGTTGCAGTACTTACTAGTCAGATATAGATAACACGAGTCATCCTGATATCATAAGAAGTGGGCAGTTTTAGTTAACCATTCAATTATAGTTGCAATACTTACTAGGCAAGTATAACAAGACATGATACATGTTGGGGATATACTTTCCGGGTATCCTCACAGTTCCTCACTAACAAGCGTGGCCCACTTCGGGTTAGAGCTTTGCTTCACGGGCGACCCAGTCAGGGAGAAGAGATGGAGTCTAATCCGGCTATGGGAAGGCCTAGAAGACTTACCGACATAGGCCCATAGTGTTACTTGTAGTTCCAGATATACTCTGTAACCGACTCTTAGTCATAGCCGGATAGATCTCTCCTGTAAACCCTATGCCGGATATCTATATAAGCCGTCATAGGGAGAGCCTTTAGGACAACCCTTACTATCACAATCTCAACTCGCACAGGCGAACCCTTTGTAAGCCATATTCCGGCTCTGCCGTATTACTGGATTGCTAGCAGGAGTAGGATCCATCCAAAGACGATGGATTTGAACCTGGGTAAACTTGTGTGCTCACCGTCCCGGCACACCATACGTCCCACACCCCTCTCTTCCACACGCCTCGAGGAACCCCTCATGGCGTACTTGTCATCAATCCGACGATAGTTGGCGCCCACCATGGGGCAAGTGAGCTTCAGATCTGCGTTCCGAGCGGAATCTGCAAAACTTAGAATCGGCAAGACTATCGCCATCGGTCGCATCCTCTACGCCAGCGACGTCCCTCTCATTGTCCTCGACGAGACTTGGATTCCGGCTAGGGAAGCCGTGACCACCTACACCATCATGTATTTCGGCGAGATCGATGTTTACATCAGTTTCGCTGAACCTGCCCAACCCACCCCAGCGGTGCTGATAGAGGCAGAAGAAATTTCTGGGTCCCCTCTGTCCACGGAGGCGGCAGAATTCTAGATCTCAGAAAAACCTAATCCCACCAGCCCGCACCAGTTATGGAGATAGTGAAGAAAGCTGAACCTGAGGCAGATCTCGTGGTGCATGTCGGATCTGGAGTGGATCTCCCTAGCGAGCCTGAATCCCAGATCGATCCACCTGCACAGGTCGAAATCTAGGAAGAGCAAGAAGACAACTCTGGCTCCAGCTCTGATGACGCCGGGACAGACAGACCTTTCCTGAGATACACATTAAGGCGCATGGTGATGCAAAACTCAGGCGTAGATGCAATCCTCGAGACCATCAGGCGTTTCGACAAAGCCTACTGTGAAGACAGCAGTTATCTCTGGAGGGGCACATTGCATTTTGTCGGATATGTGGGATCCGGATCCGGCTCCGCCGATGCAAGAGACAACACCGACTCTGTGCTAGAGGCTATCGGAACAAGCATCGAATTACCAGCATCTTCGGATGACTCCATGACGTCGGCAGATTTTCGGAAGTTATCCGTGGAATATGAAGAGGAGATTAACTCCACAGCTGATGCAAAAGGAGAAGACATGGACGAAGGATCACTGAAGGTGCGCGTAAACTCATTGATGCTGCATTAACCACACCTATTCCTACAGCTGCAGAACTTACTGCTGAAGAGCTGGACGAGAGGGTCCAGGCCTTAGAAGCGTGTTGCCAAGTACTCCTCAATGACGCCAAAAACCTTGAGGAATAAAATAAACGTATGGCAACTGCGGAGAAGTACAACTCCAGGCAACATCAGAAGACCAGGAAATGTCATACTCATGACGATCAATTCCCGCAGATTCACAAAGTCCTCTTTGGAGGAGAACATGGAATTCCTCGGCGCGACACCAACGGGGATTGGGTGTATCCAACACCAGTATAGAATACAGTTGCGGCTCGAGAAATCCTATCTGCTAATCCAGGCCCAGAGCAGATCCAGTTGGGCATTAAGCTACTCAACAAGGGTCTAGAACAGCAAAAGGTTGCCCTATCCGGAAGTCAAAAACTGGTCTCCCATTCTGACCAATATCGCACGGATCCGGCTTGGGCTGACGTAAGACCCCAACGTGTTCCGGAACAACATCATCGTTCTGACCGTCGGGAAGACAACTACTCAAGAACCGGATCTTCAGGACAGCACCACAAAGCTGCACGTGACTGGCACAACATTACCCTAGTTGCGGAGCAAGAGGCAATTGCTGCACTGAATCCGAAGAATCCTCCCCGGCGAGAGTCGAAGGATCGCAGGGAAGAAGATAAAGAGAAATGCAGGGAGGAGGACCGACAAAGAATTCCACCTCCTAGACATGCAAGACGTCCGGCTGACGGGCGAGGGAACGACGGACACCATGCCGAAGCAAACCAGCTGATGGCTCGTTGTAATGAAGATCCTCCCCGGAACTGGAATAATGACGCTCTGGACGAAGGCTGGTGGTCAGCCGGAAACAACCCAGCTGTCCACCCTCTCCAACAAGTAGCCATCACAACGGTTCCCTAGGAGGCCATGGAGGGCGTCGTGGTGGGGGAGGTGGTGGTAGAAGCCGAAGTCCGGCTCCAAGGCACCGCAGCCGCAGCCGTCATTCGGGACGATCTTTATCCCCAAGTGATGCAAGACACAAGATCAATTCCAACATAGAGGCATGACGCTACAAAAATGATGATATATACGTGGGCCTAAAGTGCTTCGGACCACGCATAAGAGCCACAAAATTCCCGGAAGGATTTGCTATCTCAAGACATATTCAGGCCTACGATGGCATAGATCGGCTAGATACTTGGCTCTAGGATTTCTTCCAAGCTTGCTGTATCGCCAAAGGAGAAAATAGCCTGGTCGCGACTCGATATCTCCCACTCATGTTGCGGAAGACGGCACGATCATGACTCAATGAACTTCCGGAGAACACCATCCACAACTGTTATGACATGCAAAGTGCGTTCTTTTGGAATTTCGAAGGCACATACCGGAGGCCTTGTACGGTAGGAGACCTACATCGTTGCACCCAGAAAGCCAGGGAAACTTGCCGGGATTATCTCGGACGATGGATCGACACCAAGAACTCCTGTGAAGGATTAAATGACCAAACTGCGATTGAAGCTTTCATTGCAGGACTCCCAATTGCTTTACTACATCATCGCTTGAAGTGTGACAAGGTCACTGATTTGGGAGAGATGATAGAAACAGCGAGCAAGTATGCAGATGCTGACGACAATGCAGAGGGATTACTGAACGCCCTGGCTGTGCCACAGTCGGCAAAACAACCAAAGCAGCAGGCTCAGAAGCGTAAGAACACCTCGGAAGAAAAGCCCAACGCGGAAACGGCAGTGGTCACTGCTACTTTCGGGTCTGGAGGACGAGGAGGGCGCAGCGGTGGCCGTGGACGCGGTCGTGGGACATCAAGAGTCTAGGGTAGAGGAGACCAACAACCCAGAAAAACCTACTCCTGGGCCGACATTGCCAACAACCCATGTGTGCATCACTTAGATGCCAATGGGGGCTCGTCCCACACAAACGTCGAGTGTCGTTTCAATGACGACATCAAGAAAGACGATACCGCTGGCTATAGGGCTAAGCGGAAGAAGGAAAGAAGAATCGAAAAGGATAAAGAGACCAAGGAAGATTCCGACATGGAGGAAGCTGATGCTTCAAATCCCAAGCCAGAATGGAAGAAAACTTTTCCAACCAAGAAAGACACTTACATCACCTTCCTCGGATCTCAACCAGCAAAGGTCAAGAAAGCAGTTCTACATGAGCTCAATGCAACAGTTCCGGCTGTCCCTCAATTCTTGGACTGGTCGGAAGTGGCAATCACCTTTGACCGTGTTGATCATCCGCCTAAGTTGCACACGGTGGCAACAGCATTAATATTCTGTATGTCAAAACGGTACACCGGATGAAGATCTCGGAGACCCAGCTGAACTATAGTTCTGTGATCTTTCACGGAGTTGTCCCAGGAAGACAAGAAAATTCCTTGGGAGAAATCACTTTGGAGGTTACCTTTGGAACTCCAAATAACTACCGGACGGAAGCACTTTCCTTCGAAGTGGTCCCGTTCAAGAGCGCGTACCATGCTATATTCGGACGTCTGGCTTACTGGGCTATATTCGGACGTCTGGCTTACATTTACAATATGATGAAAATTCCAGGTCCCAACAGCGTGATCACTATCAGGGGAGACCTGAAGAAAGTGCGAGAGTGTGAGGATGGAAATGCCGCCTTTGCTGAAGCCGTGTTGCACGCTCAGGAGTACTAGGAGATCAAGAAGAGCATAGATCCGTCCGAGATGCCCGCAATGAAGAAGGAGGTGACAAAGCCAAATCCGGAGTTTAAGGCATCATAAGAGACGAAGAAGATGCCGTTGAAGGATGATGACCCCTCCAAGGTGAACCAGATAGGTGTAGGCCTAGATATCACATAGGAAAGCGCGCATGTCAAGTTCCTCCAAGTAAATCAAGATATCTTCGCATGGCAGCCATCTGAAATGATTGGAGTACCTAGGGAACTTGCTGAGAACTCTTTAAATGTAAACCCGAACGCTAAACCCATCAAACGGTCCCTATGATGTTTTGGCGACGAAAAGCGTAAGGCAATAGCTAAGGAACTAGCACGGCTTGAGTTAGCCGAATTCATAGAAGAGGTCATCCACACTGAGTGGTCGGCCAATCTTGTAATGGTCCCTAAAAAGGACACCACTGATTTTAGGATGTGTGCTGATTATACTGCCTTGAACAAGGCTTGTCCCAAAGATCCGTTCGCTCTGCCTAGGATTGATCAAGTTATCGATTCTATGGCAGGCTCGGAACTCCTATGTTTTCTCGACGCATATTCCGGTTATCACCAAATTCGGATGAAGGAATCTGACAAAGTCAAAACTTCATTCATAACCCCCTTCATAACCTTCTGTTTTGTTACGATGCCCTTTGGGCTGAAGAATGCATGAGCTACGTACCAACGCACAATGCAGTGTTGCCTCCATGATCAAATCAGACGCAATGTACATGCATATGTGGATGATATTGCGGTGATGTCCAAAAAGAAGGAAACCTTGATTTCCGACTTGGAGGAAACATTTGCTAATCTATGAAAATACAACATAATGCTTAATCCAAAGAAATGCTCTTTGGAATCCCAGCCAGAAAATTGTTAGGTTTTATCGTGTCTCAAAGAGGCATAGAGGTGAACCGAGACAAAATCAAGGCTATACTCAATATTTCCAGGCCAACTCGCCTGAAGGACGTACAAAGACTAACTGGTTGCATTGCCGCAGTCAGTCGGTTTGTAAGCCGGCTCGGTGAAAGAGCCGCACCACTATACAAACTTCTAAAAAGGACCAAGGATTTTGTATGGACCGGCGAAGCTGAAGATGCACTACAAGACCTGAAAGCAGTACTCTCATCTGCTCCTATCCTTGCGGCACCGGAACCACAAGAACCGATATTGCTCTGTCTTGCTACGACAAATAAAGTCGTCAGTATCGTCATGGTGGTGGAGAGACCAGAGGAAAATCAGGAACACTTGGTGCAGCGTTCGACTTACTATCTCAGCGAGGTCTTAACAGAATCAAAGTAGCGGTATCCGCACTATCAAAAACTAGCTTATGGTGTGTTCTTAGCATCTCGTAAGTTACGACATTATTTTCAGGAACATCCAATTACCGTGGTGAGCACAGCTCCCATGAGAGATATAATCAACAATAGTGACGCCACATGACGCGTCGCCAAATGGGGCAGAGAGCTTTAAGCTTTCGATATTGAGTACAAACCTCATACAGCAATCAAATCCCAAATCCTTGCTGACTTTTTTGCTTATTGGATAGAGATAAAGGAGAATATGACTCTCCCTGAGTCGGAATATTGGACCCTATATTTTGATGGGTCTAAGGCTTGTGGGGGCTCGGGGGCTGGCGTGGTGCTCAAATTAGGGCTTGTTCGTCTGCGGTACCAAAGTTGGCAGGCCAGCGCATGGAGGTACCTAAGTTGCCTGAAATTACCGCGTTTCGAAAAGTTGGGCCGCCAACTACTGAGATGTAACTACCTCGGTGAATTACGCTCCTAGTTACAAGCCTGGATGCGCAGAAATGGTTGAAATAGTACGGTGGGGCCCAAATGCCACTCACAGGTAGACCTTTCGGCCGTCCCAACCATTTCCAAACATCGGGACAAGAACGGGCGGCGTAATCGGCAGGCGAAGGGATCAACTACATACACAAATGAGTATGTATGCAAGCCACCATACAATAGTACATCAGAGCCATTCCATCTAAAAAGAAAGGAAATATAGCAACGCCATACGGCAAGATCCAAATATCCTAGATAGATATAATAGTTTAGGATATCTCCTCATACATCAAACATCAGAGTATCAGGCGGAAGCGGAAGACAAAATCCGAGTACGGATAAGAAGCAAATCGGCATAAGATGCCCCATAATTAAGCACATCCCGCCCACAGATCTCACGGATCCCCTTTCCCGGAATCTCTACACCGAATGATCGTTGCCCACATCGTCCGTCTCCTCCACCCAGTATCCATCTTGCGAGTTTACCTGTTCATCTGAATCAAACAATTTATCGTGTGAGACCCTAGGGGTACTCAGCAAGTCTTTATGCCTCTAAAGGGGACACAACCTGGGGTGACGCAATTGCAGCAAAAGATAAACCCTAACAATTCTATAGATACTCGCTAACCATCTGCCTAACCAGAGATAGACGGATTTCTGTGAATTAATAACAACAGTTATAACAGTAATATTAACAGATCCATCCTCCTCCTCGCTTACCGACGAGGAAGCGGACGAACAACCCCCCATCCGTTGGCAGTTTTATTAACCATTCCATGAGTGTTGCACTATTTACTAGTCAGTTACTTAGTCAAATTAAAGGCGGTACTTTAGTTATACTTGTCTATGATCGAGAAACTGTGCTCCAAGTCGTCCATAACCATGACACGACTTTCGAAAGTTTTACCGTAGGGTGCACAAATAGCAACACACACTCGATCAACCTCGAAAAACCAAATCAAAACCAACGAGGCAGTCACGACAAAGCGATCACAGGATTCAGAAATATTTTAGGGGGCCACCCCATTAAGCTACCCGCAACGAAGCTGGCCGGCTACGAGACGGACTCAAGGTTTGTGGAGCCGGCTGTAAACGACTGGGAACCCGAAAGTGTGACTGGGCTTGTCGATACAGCGAAAACGGGTCACGGCCCTAAACAGTACAGTGTGCAGTACCTCGCACAATTTTAAATAAAGCAGTAAAGCATGGCATAAGTACAGGATAGTAAATAAAACCTCAAACTAGTTTGTGGCCCCAAGAAATAAGAATGAATCAAGCTCGCTCGGGGTTCATAAGCCTCCCGGATGTGGATAGCGCGAATATTCAAGGAACAGGAATCAAGTACTCGGGGTCCTACGGGACACAAGTGAGCCTGAAAAACCAAATAGCAAATATGGCTCACCGATGCCACTTTCATTAGTTATCCCATTACTACTCCGGTTAAGTTGTTTAGGTACCTCGTTATCCATCCGACACTCACATACCCTACACATGCTGTTCTACGACTCGCATGGCTCAAGCAACTCCTGTAGTAATGGCTCATGGGATGGAGGAACAAGCTTCGGTGGGGTTTAAAAGTAAAGGCTATGCAATACTTGGGATTCAGCTTAATGCAATCGCGACTCAATGATGCAAGAATAAGCTAGAGGCAATAGGTACTATATATATGCAAGCATGTGGTAGTGCTTGCCTGGCAGCTCAGTTGAAGCGAGAGAAGGATCTGGGTAGTGCTCCTGGTTCTCTTGGTATATCCCCTGCTCAGCGTCTATTCGAAGAAGAACCAAACAAACAAGGGCCAACATAAATAAAGTGCACAAGCATATGAATTAAATGCATCAAGCAAACAATCATGCCATGATGAATGATGCACAATTTTCATGGCAATAAAGTAGCATGGCATGGGTGAGGTGTGGAATACAAGAATAAATCGTTTTATTGAGTTTTGGCCCTATTTTATCCTTATATTAGTTGCTGTACACATTATATTTATATGATGCATGCTGCAAAACAGAACAAGGAATGCATAAACGGAAAGGTCTCGTCGAGCTAATCATTTTAGACATATTATTTGTTAAATTTGGAGTTATAAATCAAAAGTTATTAATTAATTAAGGAGAGAGGGCATTTTCTTGTAATTTTAATTAACTTGGAAATTAAAGTGTTCAAAATATATTTTTTAAGGCCATATTTGAATTCCTCACATTTTTCTGATTTGAAAACATATATTACTTGTATTATTTGGATTTGTATTTTAAAAGTTATTTAAAAACAGAAATAAATTTGAATTTAAAATGAATTTGAAAAGATTTAAATTCAAACAGACAGGCAGAATTACTTTTACTACTCAGGTTTAGCTAGCCACGGACAATGACAGGTGGGGCTGGCTGACTAGACGCCACAACGCCGAAAAGTTTCACATCATGAGCACGCCCAGCCCGTGACATCGACAGATGGGACCTGGCTGCTCGCAGGCCCACTTGACAGAGAAAGGTGGGGAACTGACCACGTGGCGCTGTGAGGGAGTGCGGGTTGAGGATCCGAAACTTGCGGTCTCTTTTTGCAAAGTGGCATCAGCCGATGACAGCTGGGTCCGGAGGGTCGCGGGTTTGGCCGGCAAAAAAGCAGGGGGCTAAACAGAAAAGAACGACGCTACTATTTTTCTTCTCTCCGCGATCTGGCGAGAGATCAGTGCGCAGCGCGGGCGGGGGATCGATCCCTGGACGCGGGCGTGCGCGCGAGGGAACGGAACCAGTGCGGTGGCTTCCAGGTTGGTGTCAGAGGAGTGGGCGAGGCCTAGATAAGTCGCTGCGCGGTGTAGCAGCGCAGGAACGACGTCGGCCGCCGCGCACCGAGGCTGTTCGACGATATGGCCGGCGAGCACAGGCGACGACAGCGAGGCGAAACATGTCAGGGGGGTGGAGAGGCTCACCGCGAGGCTGTCGGTGGAGTTGGATCGGGCAGAGGAGCTGGCGATCGACGTCGAGGCAGAGGTCGGGCGAGCTAGGGTTTAGCGTCGGTGCAGCGTTGTCCTGGTAGCTCTGGTCCTCCTTCTCCTTGACGGCGAGTACAGGACGATGCAGGGGACCCTCCTCGATCTCCCAGACCACTTCACGGACGCGCGGCTCGACTGGATCAACGGGATGTGGAGTAGGCCGACGGTGGCCGGCTAGAGAGGGTGGCCGGTGGTGGAGAGGTAGGTGAGGAGAGGCAGGTCCCGGGGTAGATCTGGACGAGAGCGAGGAGACGTGGAAGAGGAGATAAAGCAGAGAGGGGGGAGGAAGGTGCCGTGGGGAGTAGGTAGATGGAAAAGGTGGCCTCGGTGCCACCTTTCTCTCCTTCTCCTCACGTGCTCGGGTAGGGACAGGGCAGGGCAGGGGCAGCTGGGGCTTCCAGGTGGGGACGGTAGGCTCGGTGGGGAGAGGCTCGGGCTGGGGGGCCCTTAGGCAGAGAGAGAAAAGAGAGGGGAAGGGAAAGAGGGAGCTCGGGTTGGATCTAGGGTTGGGTAGCTAGGTGGCTCGGGCTAGGGTTTTCTGCTGGGGATGGGGTAGCTAGGTGGGGACAGGTGATCAGGTGGCCAAGTGGGGCCAGCTAGGTAGAGAGAAGAGAGAGGCCGAGAGAGAGGGGTGGTGAGGTAGCTAGGGTTTGGTTTAGATGGGGTGGTGTAATAATGGATGGGGTAGGAGGGGGTATGGTGATGAGGGTTAGAAACTTAGGTGTAGGTTTTAGAGAGGGAAGATGGTTTAGGGTTTAGATAGGAACCAGATGATCATGCATGGATGGTGGAGAAAAGGAGAGGGGGTATGGTGATGATGGGGTAGATGATAGGGAGGATCTTAGCTAGAGGGTAAGAGAGAGATGAGGTATAGGGTTTTGTCAAGATCAAGCAAGATCAAGCAAAGAGCAAGCAATACCTAGACAAGGAGTGGAAGAGATAAAAGATGGTGAGGTTTGTTGGAGTAGCTCATGGTGGTGGCTTTTTATCAAGACCAACTAGAGCAAGCCAAAGGAGGGGGAGAGAGATGAGAGGTGATCCACTCAAGAAAAGAACCAAATAAAATCCAAAGGACTAGAATAAGGTGGTTCTTGCATGGGCCATGCAAAATGATAATTGCCATGATTAAATCTTGTGAAAACAATAATATTAACATGGCATCATTCTTATGCATTCCCAAAGTTGGAATAAAGCCAAGCAAAAGGATTGTAGAAGAAAGTCTCAAGTGGAGTAGATGGAGATGATCACCATTGATTATAATTGGGAATTACTAGTGTGTATATTCCACTAGATGCTTACTAGTCCCAAAAATATCCCAACATGAGCATAATTCCATAATAAACCATATGGAAGCTAGGGAAAAGGGTTCCACTCACAAGGCATGCAAAGGTGGCCATGTGGCTCTCATAAACCAATAATGTGAAAACAACATGATGCTAAGATGAGAGCATGTGGAAAAAGAATTGGATCCATCCCAACCCACATGAGCTAGAGGTAAAACCCAATAAGTGCCAAGCTCATATTTAGTTGGATGGTGGAATTATAAGGTGGTGAAAGAAAGGTGGTGGAGTTAATAAGAGATATGCCCCCAACTCAACTTGGGCATTAAACAATATATCAAGAACCAAATACAATATCAAGAGGCAACTACAATTAACAATGCATATGAGATAAGAACCAAACAAAAGGGGTTTTATATGATGCTCAAATGCAAGGTGGCATGATGTCATGAGCATGATATAATGATGATGCAACAATTATATGTTTGAAGTAGCCATTATATTACTAGACCAAGTAGCATTACAATTGTTAGACAATTCGGATGCTACAACTCTCCCCCACTAAACAGGAATCTCGCCCCGAGATTCTAGGATGAAGAAGAAGACACAAAGAGGGTAGGATACTTGGCACGGAGCTCATCTTCACGTTCCCAAGTGGCTTCATCAACAGAATGGTGCGACCACTGCACCTTGCAGAACTTGATGGACTTGTTGCAAGTCCTTCTTTCTGCGACTTCAAGGATTTTTGTGGGGTGTTCTTGATAAGACAGGTCTTCTTGTAGATTGATAAGCTCATGGTCCACGGTCCTGCCGGGATCCTTGAAGCACTTCTTGAGTTGAGAGATGTGGAAAACATCATGGACTTTGAGTTTTTCCGGAAGCTTAAGAGCATAAGCAACTTCTCCTCTTCTTCCACGAATTTTGAAAGGACCGATGTATCTAGGAGCCAGCTTCCCTTTGATACCAAAACGGTGCGTGCCTCTCATGGGAGTGACACGAAGGTAAACGAGATCACTGGGACATACTCCATGTCCGGTGTGCTTCGTCATAATTGCTCTTCCGCGACTTTGAGCAATCCTCAGATTTTCAAGAATGATGTGAACCTTCTCCTCCGCTTGAGTTACAATGTCAGGGCCAAACAACATTCTTTCTCCTGCACCCGACCAACCAATCGGAGTTCTGCATTTGCGACCATAGAGAGCCTCAAATGGTGCCATCTTTAGACTTTTCTGGAAGCTGTTGTTTTAAGAGAATTCAGCATAAGGAAGACATTCTTCCCACTTCATGCCAAAAGAGATGACGCAAGCACGAAGCATATCCTCCAGAATCTGATTGATCCTTTCAACTTGTCCTTGCGACTGAGGGTGGTAAGCTGTGCTGAAGTTCAACTTTGTTCCCAAAGCATTTTGGAAACTCTCCCAGAACTTGGAAGTGAAGATGCTTCCACGGTCTGAACTGATCTCAAGCGGAACCCCATACAGAGAGACAATTCTGTTGATATAGAGCTCAGCCAACTGAATTGCAGAAATTGTTTCCTTGACGGGGAAGAAGTGAGCCACTTTAGAAAGCCTGTCAATGACAACAAAGATTGCATTGTTGCCCTTCTGCAACCTTGGAAAACCTGTGATGAAGTCCATCTCTACTTTCTCCCATTTCCACTCCGGGGGTTTAAATGGCTGTAGAAGACCAGAAGGTTTCTGATGGACAGCTTTCACTCTGCGGCAGACATCACACTCCGAGACATACTTGGCACAATATCGTTTCAAACCAGGCCACCAATATTGTGTTTTCAAGTCCATGTACATCTTTGTGCTGCCAGGGTGGATAGAAAGAACAGAATCATGCGCCTCCTTGAGAACTTGCTCTCTCAGACCCGGGTAGTTCGGAACAAACATCCGGTGTTCAAAGAAAAGCGTGCCTTCATCATCGACGTGGAAGGACTCATACTTCGAAAGCTGGATGTTGGAGATGACCTTTCTTGTGTATGGATCACCAAGCTGAAAGGAGCGAACCTTTTCTTCCAAGAGAGGGGTTGCTAGAAGGTTCAGGAGATACCCTTGTTCCACAATTTCAAGGTTGAGCTGACGGAATTCCTCGCACAAGAGAGGCTGTTGTTCTTCCATCATAAGGTTGTTGACATAAGCTTTGTGGCTGAGAGCATTGGCCATGACATTAGCTTTGCCCGGAGTGTAATTGATGGTCCAATCAAAATCATTGATTGCTTCAATCCATCTCCTCTGCCGAAGGTTGAGATCAGGCTGAGTGAAGATATACTTCAAACTCTTGTGATCAGAAAAGATTTCACAACGGTTGCCAAGCAAGTAGTGCCTCCATACTTTCAAAGCAAAGACAACTGCTGCGAGCTCGAGGTCATGTGTAGGATAGTTGATCTCATGCGTCTTCAACTGTCGAGAGGCATAAGCAACAACTTGTTTTTCTTGCATAAGGACCGCTCCCAATCCTTGCAAAGAGGCGTCACAGAAGATCTGGAAAGGCTTGGATGTATCCAGAGGAACCAAGACTGGTGTGGAAGTGAGCTTCTCTTTGAGTGTCTCAAAGCTTGCTTGACATGCAGGAGTCCAAAGGTATTTCTTGCCTTTCTTGAGGAGATCGGTAAGAGGCTTCGCTATCTTCGAAAAGTTCTGAACGAAGCGACGGCAATAACTAGCCAAACCAAGGAAACTCCGCACTTCTTTGACATTAACAGGAGGAAGCCATTCAACAATCGTCTTCACAGTTTTCGGATTGACTGCAACGCCCTTGGCAGAGAGGACGTGACCAAGATAGGTTACTTGAGGCAGCCAAAACTCGCACTTGGAGAACTTTGCATACAAGCGGTTCTCACGAAGCTTGCTTAGGACACACCGGAGGTGTTCTTCATGCTCTTCCTGTGACTTAGAGTAGACTAGGATGTCATCCAGATAGACCACAACGAACTTATCAAGATACTCCATGAAAACCGAGTTCATGAGCCTCGAGAAGGTGGCAGGTGCGTTGGTGAGACCGAAAGACATGACCGTGTACTCATACAGGCCATAGCGGGTGGTGAAAGCTGTTTTAGGAACATCTTCCTTGTGAATCTTGATTTGGTGATAACCACTTCTCAAGTCAAGCTTAGAGAATACCACAGCTCCAGCTAGCTGATCGAAGAGATCATTAATCCGCGGAAGGGGATATTTATTCTTGATGGTTTTAGCATTGAGAGCCCGATAGTCAACACAAAGTCTATCAGTCTTGTCTCGCTTCTTCACAAAGATTGTTGGGCTACCCCAAGAAAAAGTACTGTGTTGAATGAAACCCAACTTCTCTTGTTCATCAAGCTGACGTTTGATTTCAGCCAACTCAGCAGGACCCATTTTATAAGGCCGCTTGGAGATAGGAGCGGTACCAGGTTCAAGCTCAATTACAAACTCAACCTCACGATCCGGAGGCATACCTGGCAACTCTTCAGGAAAGACATCTGGGAACTCACAGACCACCGGAACACTCTGAATAGCTTCCATAGCATCATCATTCAGAGCCGCCAAAGAGAAAAGCTGGATAGCAGGAGTCAGACTTGGAGAATAGACTATATGGCCTTCAGGAATCTTCAGAGAAACCGAGCGTTCAGCACAATCAATCACAGCTGCATTTGCTGTCAACCAATCCATGCCCAAGATGACATCAATGTCAGAGTTGCCCAGAAAGATTAAGGACGCCGAGAACAAAGAGCCACCAATCTCAATTTGATTGCCATGGCTGATATGAGCAGCCCTCATGTTTGAACCAGGAGATTGTACCACCAGACGATGTGATAAAGGAACCTTATCCAGATCATGCTCTTGCGCAAACTTATGCGAAACAAAAGAATGCGAAGCACCAGAATCAAACAAAACTCTTGCAGGAACTGAGTTAACGGGAAGCATACCCATCACAACTCCAGGTGCATGCTCAGCTTGAGCGGCGTTGACACAGTTGGCACGAGCAACAGTAGACCCGGGCTTGGTGTTGATGTTGAGAGCCCGAGGTGGTGGTGCACGAACCAAAGGAGAGCTTGCCGCAGATCTTGGAGGTGGTGGAGGGAGAGCCTTGTTCTTCATCGGACAGTTCCAGCTTTGATGCCCAGTGTCTCCACAAGTGTAACAAGCACCAGGTGGACGTGGAGCAACGTAGCCAGGGACTCCGCCAGGCGCTCCAGGGTAGTGGTGGTTGTAGCCCCTGGGAGCAGCAGTGAGGGAGTTTGGTGGCCTTGCTGCGTAGCTTGAAGGTCTTGGTGGAGCCGGGAGCGACGGTGGGGTGTTAGGAACCCAGACACGACGCTTAGAAGGAGCTAACATAGCTGAAGAGCTTGCTGCATCACGGTTGTGTTTTTTTGACTCCTCAAACACTTGCCTACTTGCCTCTTCCTACAGAGCTCTATGCTGAAGTTCCAGAAAAGACGCCGGCCTTGCATGTGTGATTGCATATTTAATCGATGCATTGAGCCCTTGCCTGAACCTCTTTTGCTTCTTCTTGTCATCAGAGATCTCATCGCCACCATAACAAGAAAGGTTCATGAAGTTCCTGATGTAGGTATTGACATTATCATTGCCCTGCTTGAGTTTGAGAAACACTTCCTTCATCCTCTCCATGACAATTTCTGACAGGTACTGCTCTTTGAAAGCTCCAGTGAACTGTCCCCAAGTAGGCTGAAAACCAGTGCAGTTTGCCTTCAGGTAATTCTCCCACCAGAGAGTTGCATCTCCCTTCAGAAGGTGAGTAGCACACTTTACCCATTCTTGCTCAGGAACATCAGCAGTCATCAGCAACCTTGACATCTCACGCAACCAATCATCAGCATCAAGTGGTTGATCAGAAACATCAAACTGGCGCGGGTTGAACTTCAGAAAGCTTTTGATGTCTCCTCGCTTGGGAGGTGGAGGTAGCGGAACAAACTCATTCCTCCTGACACTTTCCTCGAAACGCTGCTGGTTCTGCTGCATTGCTGCCAAGGCATTGGCGATGCTTGACAACGTTGCCCCCAGTTCAGGTTGGATGTCCTCCTTAGAATGGCGTGGTGGTGCCATCCTGTGATTGATATAAAACACAAGTCAGTACTATGATGGAGAATAATAATAATCCAAAATAGTACCAAGATGGAATTAATCAAGATTAAAGGATACAATTTACTAAGATGATATTAAAATATCAACAAAGTTCAAAGCACCTAGAAGATATTAAGCATATCGCACACGACTGAAAAGGAGTGTGGTACACAAATATATCAAAGAAAATTTTTCCACAAATTTCGGCATTAAAATACCAATAGATGCGCAAAATCACTTAACGAATCAAGATTAGTGACTCTACCAATTCAATATACAAGAGCGAATGATAATAGTAGTGGTATGGTCGCGACTCCATCCCGCACTCAAATCATTACTCCGCACATGAATAAATAGAACACATATCACAACACCTTCTTCTCGCGATGAACCTAAAGGTTAGTAACTACGGAAACGAACCTCCAAACAAGATGACGTCGGATAACAAAGAGTAAGACAGATCGCGTCGGTATACAACGAATCAGATAGATCGCGTTGGTTTGCAAAAGCCTGTCGGTATGGAATGTACCAACAGTTGATAACCAAAAGGCAAATTGTGATAACAACTTGGATGCAATAGATAGACAAGGAATTACACACACACACACACAACCTATGGTACTACGGAAACCCAGAACACGTGAATCCTAGTTTGAATTTTGAGAAGAGGATTGAAAACGTTACACTTCCTTACCAGAAAAGGGTGGGTGGTTGGGTAAGAAGAAAAGTGGAAGCAGTCCTACTCTCGCGTTTTGTTTTTCCCTAGTATACATAACTACCAAAAATATTTGCTAGACAGACAACAACCATTTGGCTGAGACCCTGAAGGGCGGGATGGCTCTGATACCAATTGTAACTACCTCGGTGAATTACGCTCCTAGTTACAAGCCTGGATGCGCAGAAATGGTTGAAATAGTACGGTGGGGCCCAAATGCCACTCACAGGTAGACCTTTCGGCCGTCCCAACCATTTCCAAACATCGGGACAAGAACGGGCGGCGTAATCGGCAGGCGAAGGGATCAACTACATACACAAATGAGTATGTATGCAAGCCACCATACAATAGTACATCAGAGCCATTCCATCTAAAAAGAAAGGAAATATAGCAACGCCATACGGCAAGATCCAAATATCCTAGATAGATATAATAGTTTAGGATATCTCCTCATACATCAAACATCAGAGTATCAGGCGGAAGCGGAAGACAAAATCCGAGTACGGATAAGAAGCAAATCGGCATAAGATGCCCCATAATTAAGCACATCCCGTCCATAGATCTCACGGATCCCCTTTCCTGGAATCTCTACACCGAATGATCGTTGCCCACATCGTCCGTCTCCTCCACCCAGTATCCATCTTGCGAGTTTACCTGTTCATCTGAATCAAACAATTTATCGTGTGAGACCCTAGGGGTACTCAGCAAGTCTTTATGCCTCTAAAGGGGACACAACCTGGGGTGACGCAATTGCAGCAAAAGATAAACCCTAACAATTCTATAGATACTCGCTAACCATCCGCCTAACTAGAGATAGACGGATGTCTGTGAATTAATAACAACAGTTATAACAGTAATATTAACAGATCCATCCTTCTCCTCGCTTACCGACGAGGAAGCGGACGAACAACCCCCCATCCGTTGGCAGTTTTATTAACCATTCCATGAGTGTTGCACTATTTACTAGTCGATTTAGTCAAATTAAAGCGGTACTTTAGTTATACTTGTCTATAATCGAGAAACTGTGCTCCAAGTCGCCCATAACCGGACACGGCTTTGAAAGTTTTATCAGGGTGCACAAATAGCAACACACACTCGATCAACCTCGGAAAACCAAATCAAAACCAACGAGGCACGACAAAGCGATCACAGGATTCAGAATATTTCAGGGGCCACCCCATTAAGCTACCCGCAACGAAGCGGGCCGGCTACGAGACGGACTCAAGGTTTGTGGAGCCGGCTGTAAACGACTGGGAACCCGAAAGTGTGACTGGGCTTGTCGATACAGCGAAAACGGGTCACGGTCCTAAACAATACAGTGTGCAGTACCTCGCACAATTTTAAATAAAGCAGTAAAGCATGGCATAGGTACAGGATAGTAAATAAAACCTCAAACTAGTTTGTGGCCCCAAGAAATAAGAATGAATCAAGCTCTGGCTCAGGGGGGTTCATAAGCCTCCCGGATGTGGATAGCGCGAATATTCAAGGAACAGGAATCAAGTACTGGGTCCTACGGACACAAGTGAGCCTGAAAAACCAAATAGCAAATATGGCTCACCGATGCCACTTTCATTAGTTATCCCATTACTCCGGTTAAGTTGTTTAGGTACCTCGTTATCCATCCGACACTCACATACCCTACACATGTTGTTCTACGACTCGCATGGCTCAAGCAACTCCTGTAGTAATGGCTCATGGGATGGAGGAACAAGCTTCGGTGGGGTTTAAAAGTAAAGGCTATGCAATACTTGGGATTCAGCTTAATGCAATCGCGACTCAATGATGCAAGAATAAGCTAGAGGCAATAGGTACTATATGTATGCAAGCATGTGGTAGTGCTTGCCTGGCAGCTCAGTTGAAGCGAGAGAAGGATCTGGGTAGTGCTCCTGGTTCTCTTGGTATATCCCCTCATGGCCTATTCAAGAAGAACCAAACAAACAAGGGCCAACATAAATAAAGTGCACAAGCATATGAATTAAATGCATCAAGCAAACAATCATGCCATGATGAATGATGCACAATTTGCATGGCAATAAAGTAGCATGGCATGGGTGAGGTGTGGAATACAAGAATAAATCGTTTTATTGAGTTTTGGCCCTATTTTATCCTTATATTAGTTGCTGTACACATTATATTTATATGATGCATGCTGCAAAACAGAACAAGGAATGCATAAACGGAAAGGTCTCGTCGAGCTAATCATTTTAGACATATTATTTGTTAAATTTGGAGTTATAAATCAAAAGTTATTAATTAATTAAGGAGAGAGGGCATTTTCTTGTAATTTTAATTAACTTGGACATTAAAGTGTTCAAAATATATTTTTAAGGCCATATTTGAATTCCTCACATTTTTCTGATTTGAAAACATATATTACTTGTATTATTTGGATTTGTATTTTAAAAGTTATTTAAAAACAGAAATAAATTTGAATTTAAAATCAATTTGAAAAGATTTAAATTCAAACAGACAGGCATAATTACTTTTACTACTCAGGTTTAGCTAGCCACGGACAATGACAGGTGGGGCCTGGCTGACTAGACGCCACAACGCTTAGAAAAGTTTCTGTCACCGCGAGCACGCCCAGCCCGTGACACTGACAGATGGGACCCGCTGGCTCGCAGGCCCACTTGACAGAGAAAGGTGGGGAACTGACCACGTGGCGCTGTGAGGGAGTGCGGGTTGAGGATCCGAAACTTGCGGTCTCTTTTTGCAAAGTGGCATCAGCCGATGACAGCTCGGTCCGGAGGGGTCGCGGGTTTGGCCGGCAAAAAAGCAGGGGGCTAAACAGAAAAGAACGACGCTACTGTTTTTTTCTCTCCGCGATCTAGCGAGAGATCGGTGCGCAGCACGGGCGGGGGATCGATCCCTGGTCGCGGGCGTGCGCGCGAGGGAACGGAACCAGTGCGGTGGCTTCCAGGTTGGTGTCAGAGGAGTGGGCGAGGCCTAGCTAAGTCGCTTGGCGTAACAATGAGGAACGTCGCCGCCGCTGCACCGGGCTGTTGACGATATGGCCGGCGAGCACTGACGGCAACAATGAGCGAAACATGTCAAGGGGGTGGAGAGGCTCACCGCGAGGCTGTCGGTGGAGTTGGATCGGGCAGAGGAGCTGGCGATCAACGTCGAGGCAGAGGTCGGGCGAGCTAGGGTTTAGCGTCGGTGCAGCGTCGTCCTGGTAGCTCTGGTCCTCCTCCTCCTCGGCACAGCAGTACAGACGACGAGGACCTCCTCGATCTCCCAGGCCACTTCAGACGCGGCTCGACTGGATCAACGGACGTGGAGGAGGCCGACGGTGGCCACTAGAGAGGTGGCCGTGGTGGAGAGGTAGGAGGAGAGGCAGGTCCCGGGTAGATCTGGACGAGGCGAGGAGATGTGGAAGAGGAGATAAAGGAGAGGGGGAGGAAGGTGCCGTGGGGAGTAGGTAGATGGAAAAGGTGGCCTCGGTGCCACCTTTCTATCTTTCTCCTATCTTGCTCGGGTTGGGACTGGGGCAGCTGGGGCTTCCTGGTGGGGACTGTTGGCTCGGTGGGGAGAGGCTCGGGCTAGGGGGCCATTAGGCAGAGAGAGAAAAGAGAGGGGGAGGGAAAGAGGGAGCTCGGGTTGGAGCTAGGGTTGGGTAGCTAGGTGGCTCGGGCTAGGGTTTTCTTTGGGGATGGGGTAGCTAGGTGGGGACAGGTGATCGGTGGCCAAGTGGGGCCAGCTAGGTAGAGAAGAAGAGAGGCCGAGAGAGAGGGTGGTGAGGTAGCTAGGGTTTGGTTTAGATGGGGTGGTGTAATGATGGATGGGGTAGGAGGGGGTATGGTGATGAGGGTTAGAAACTTAGGTGTAGGTTTTAGAGAGGGAAGATGGTTTAGGGTTTAGATAGGAACCACATGATCATGCATGGATGGTGGAGAAAAGGAGAGGGGGTATGGTGATGATGGGGTAGATGATAGGGAGGATCTTAGCTAGAGGGTAAGAGAGAGATGAGGTATAGGGTTTTGTCAAGATCAAGCAAGATCAAGCAAAGAGCAAGCAAGACCTAGACATGGAGTGGAAGAGATAAAAGATGGTGAGGTTTGTTGGAGTAGCTCATGGTGGTGGCTTTTTATCAAGACCAACTAGAGCAAGCCAAAGGAGGGGGAGAGAGATGAGAGGTGATCCACTCAAGAAAAGAACCAAATAAAATCCAAAGGACTAGAATAAGGTGGTTCTTGCATGGGCCATGCAAAATGATAATTGCCATGATTAAATCTTGTGAAAACAATAATATTAACATGGCATCATTCTTATGCATTCCCAAAGTTGGAATAAAGCCAAGCAAAAGGATTGTAGAAGAAAGTCTCAAGTGGAGTAGATGGAGATGATCACCATTGATTATAATTGGGAATTACTAGTGTGTATATTCCACTAGATGCTTACTAGTCCCAAAAATATCCCAACATGAGCATAATTCCATAATAAACCATATGGAAGCTAGGGAAAAGGGTTCCACTCACAAGGCATGCAAAGGTGGCCATGTGGCTCTCATAAACCAATAATGTGAAAACAACATGATGCTAAGATTAGAGCATGTGGAAAAAGAATTGGATCCATCCCAACCCACATGAGCTAGAGGTAAAACCCAATAAGTGCCAAGCTCATATTTAGTTGGATGGTGGAATTATAAGGTGGTGAAAGAAAGGTGGTGGAGTTAATAAGAGATATGCCCCCAACTCAACTTGGGCATTAAACAATATATCAAGAACCAAATACAATATCAAGAGGCAACTACAATTAACAATGCATATGAGATAAGAA
This sequence comes from Avena insularis, assembly GCA_023614405.1. Lineage (NCBI taxonomy): Eukaryota > Viridiplantae > Streptophyta > Magnoliopsida > Poales > Poaceae > Avena > Avena insularis. Next base: position 514,115,580 of record CM042690.1, read on the forward strand.
CCAAACAAAATGGGTTTTATATGATGCTCAAATGCAAGGTGGCATGATGTCATGAGCATGATATAATGATGATGCAACAATTATATATTTGAAGTAGCCATTATATTACTAGACCAAGTAGCATTACAATTGTTAGACAATTCGGATGCTACATGAGAGGGGCCATTTCGAGGCAAACTCATCTCACCCCTGCCAAATACAAACATTCCGTTAAACCGCCCCGTGAAGTAGACGGTCGGGACCCCCATGTCGGTTATCTATCCGTGACGCGGGCGCCAATGCGGCAACCTCTTAGGCAAATCGAGCAGCTAAGTGGATTGGATGCATTGAACAATTTCGCAAATCCATTCCCAGCTTTCCCCTAGCACCGGCGGCGTCAGAATCCACCCTCCAGGCAGGACGACCCCTTCGGACATTTGACTTCTGGGGCCAAGTTGCTACGCCTAGTCACTGATACCGAGCTCCAATGGCGCATGCAGTAGCCTCCGTTGCGAGGCTCTAGCCCGCCTCCGCCGCCGAAGAGCCAAGCAGCTCGGAGGATGGCAGATCCTACTATCAAGAAAGAAGAAGTTTTGTCTACAAGCGGGTGATCTACCCTTCTCTTTCCTATTTGCACTAGTTACAAGTGCTAGCTGGGTACTGAACCTCAAATTGTTTGTTAGCCCATCGCTGACAAACATATGTTGTCCACAGTTTTCTATCAAGTGGGATCTGCACGGACCCCCCTTACCTGGTTACTGTAGTCCTCTATAGGTACGACTCTAAGGGCAACATATATGGACACCATTGTTTCACGATGGAAGAAGCGCCTGCGCAGATCTGCACTATATCTGGTATGGTTGCTGCTCTGCGTAATCATGTTGAAGTATGGCCAAAGCAGACTGCAAAGTTCAGCTTCATGGATGAACGTGGCATCCATGTTCCTATATCGTGTGACAATCAGCTAATTGGGTTGATGAAAAAATATGCTTCGGATTGCATGTTTGAGCTGAATTGTGATGTACTGGATGTGGAAGCTGCTGCAATTAGGAGTCACCCTTCTATTCTTGGACAGGGTGGTTGCTCGAACGCAATTAGCTCCTGGTAAGCAAAGGTCGCTTGGGGTTCGCATGTTTGTGCTGAATTGTAATCTTTGTTTTATTTACTCTGTAGATATTGGGCAGTTATGCAACATTCTTGTTTCTTTGACAGGAAGTGCCGCAAGGTTAGAAACATGACTGTCGGGTCAGTCATTTTGCTGCCCGAAGAAATTAAAAACGAGTGGAAAGATGATGTTGGACATGATTCTGGTGCCCATTATCCCGGCGATGTAGAGTACGTGAAGCTAAGAAACTTGGCACCGAGGAAGATGAAGAAGGCAGGAAATGAAGAAGCCATTGGATGTGAAGGCTTGGCACCCAGGCTGCGGAAGAAGGCTACTGGCAATGGAGATGCATAGTAATGTGTTGAACTTGAACCTATATATGTAATTCTGTTAAATTCTGATCGCTCTGTGTGGCACGTTGCTGGGCGAAACAATCTACCCACATTCTCTGAGTAAAATTTACAGTGACTTAGGGTTTGGAAACGCCCGAGTCGGTAGTTGAATCCAAAATTGTGATTGCGTCACTGCTATCTGAAAACAATGATCCACCGGTTCCATGATTGCTGAGAGGCAGGAGGTCTCCAAATACGACGGAATGTAAGTGGCACATAAATAAATTATTTAAGCTGCCACACTCCACGAAGCAGCAACTTATTTCAGATGCTGCACAACGACGTGGCAACATAAACAGCAATGTTCTCACCGATAATGCCCATATGAGGAGGAAATGGGTACCACTTTCTGGCCTAATCTTGAGCCCGTCTATCTCACTGCCTCTCTGCTCCTGCATCCCCTGCATCTGGCGAAGCTCTCGGATCTCCAGTAACCGGGTGTACGTGCTTCCACTTTATAAATTGTGGTTGTGCCATTTGCATGCGGCACAATCCACGTAGATTACGTTTAAACAAACCACCAGTGTCAGAATACACTAGTAGAAAAGGTGTCTTTGGTCCATGGTTACGTTCCCAATCCGGGACAGAGATCTAAATCGAGGCAGAAATTGATCTAAATCACAAATTCTTCAACAAATTAATGCGGGGTCAGAGCAATTTTTTTCCTCCCTGGAATCCGGGACCAATAGTTCAGACAGCTAGGTCAACAAGTACAAATATTACAACTTAAAAAGGCACGGAGCTTAAGCTAAATAGAACTAGTTATCACACATCTCCTTGATCTTGCTAATCTTGGCCCGATGCGCATCTTCCTGTGAGAGCAAGGATCGAATTGTCTGCTCCTTCCTTTTAGCATCTTCCTTGCATAGCTTCAATTGTTTCTCCGCATTTTTCCTCATGCACTTGTCAATACTTGTAATTGTGTACTGCAGGACTTTGGCCTGGTGGAGATCGTTCCTTGCTTGAGTCAGTTCTTGCTCTGCTTTAGCCTTCAGGGCCAACGCCGCGTCCCTCTCCTTCTCGACTTTGATAACCTTGTCTTGCACCCACCTGAGATCTCGCTTATCCTTGGTTGTGTCAACTGGTTCCCATAGATTCATCTCAACACTGTCAAGAAGTGAGCTGAATACGAATTCTTTCAACTCGACAGTCATTTCCCATAGTTTGTCTAGCGTTTTCTGCATCGATTTGGGCCACTCTGGATCTACCCATTTGACAACACCGCAACTTCCGCCTTGCATCATTGCACGATGTCCTTGACACCGTAGAAACCTCCTGCCTGCGTTTCGTCCTTCGAAGGCTACAAATTTAGCGGGCACATATCCATGTTTACATACCAGAGGACTATCTTCATCCTCTAAACTGTGATAGTCGGAGTCATACATCGTCTGGTTGGCCTAACACATCATACGCGCATGAGTAAATAGATTAGATCTAGCTCAAAAAATAGATAACTGGCCACAGATGATAAAAATAGAGATGAGACGACTCACATCGAAATCATCTGTCGTCATTGCCACGACGCTGCTTCTCCCCTTGAACCCATGGCGAGAGGGGTGGGGGGGGGGGGTAGCGGCCGGAGAGGGGATTGGGATGGAGGCGCTGTCGGCTAACGGCTACGGTAGGATGGGAGTGAAGTGGGGAAAGTGGCTTCGAGGGTAAGGAAGAGAAGTACGGGGAGGAAGAGAAATAATGGGAACGTGACACTAGGATGTGGCCCACTAAACTCGTGAGACGTGACACTCGAAATAGGGGAGCGCCTGGTGTTGCTAGTGTGTCCAAAGAAGTGTGGCCAATCATGCCGCAGAACAGCCTACTCGCGGATCGCTCTCACGAAGACCATACCAATCGTCCAAGCGCCCCAATCGAACGGTATGTAACAATCGTCAAGCAGAACAACTATGTTAGGGCGTGCCTTCTAGAAGACTCGGTCTAACGGCTACCCATGCAATGACACTGGGTGTGGTTCATGAAAAGAACAGACATGCAATGACACTGGTAGATCCTTATGTCGTTCATGAGAAGAACACACACGCAATGACACTGGTGGATGCTTATGTGGTCTGTTTAGAGGAACAGACATGCAATGATAGCGGTGGATCCACATGTGGTTTATGGAAGTAAAAGACATGCAATGACACTGGTAGATCCTTTTGTGGTTCATGAAAAGAACAGGTATGCAGTGAAACTGGGTGTGGTTCATCAATAGAACAAACATGCACTGACACTGGGTGTGGTTCATGAAAAGAACAGACATGCAATGACACTGGTGGGCCCATCCTTATGTGGTTCATGAAAAGAACACACATGCAGTGACACTGGTGGATCCTTATGTGGTTTTTTTAGAGGAACAAACATGCAATGACACCGGTGGATCCACATGTGGTTTATGGAAGTAACACACATGCAATGACACTGGGCGTGGTTCATGAAAAGAACATACATGCAATGAGACTGGTAGATCCTTATGTGGTTCATGAAAATAACAGACATGCAATGACACTGGTGGATCCTTATGTGGTTTGTTTAGAGGAACAGACATGGAATGACTCTAGCCGTGGTTCATGAAAAGAACAGACATGCAATGACACCGGGTGTGGTTCATGAAAACAACAGACATGCAATGACTTATGTGGTTTGTTTAGAATAACACACATGCAATGACACTGGGTGTGGTTCATGAAAAGAACATATAGGCAATGACACTGGTGGATCCTTATGTGGTTTGTTTAGAAGAACACGCATGCAATGACACTGGGTGTGGTTCATGAAAAGAACAGACATGCAATGACACTGGTGGATCCTTATGTGGTTTGTTTAGAGGAACAGACATGCAATCACACTAGGTGGATCCATATGTGGTTTATGGAAAAGAACACACATGCAATGACACTGGCTGTGATTCACGAAAAGAACAGACATGCAATGACACTGGTGGATCCTTATGTGGTTCATGAAAAGAACAGACAGGCAATGACACTGGTGGATCCTTATATGGTTTGTTTAGAAGAACACACATGCAATGATACTGGGTGTGGTTCATGAGAAGAACACACACACAATGACAACGGTGGATCCTTATGTGGTTTGTTTAGAGGAACAGACATGCAATGACACCGGTGGATCCACATGTGGTTTATGGAAGTAAAAGACTTAAGGGAATATGCCCGAGAGGCAATAATAAAGTGGTTATTATCTTATTCCATGTTTATGATAAATGTTTATTTTGCATGCTATAATTGTATTGATCGGAAACATCAATACATGTGTGTTTAATAAACAAAAAGGGTTCCTAGTTATGCCTCTCTTATAGACTAGCTTGTTGATTAACAAGATGATCAAGGTTTCCTGATCATAGACATTGCATGTTGTTAATAACAAGGTCACACCATTGGTGGAATGATGTGATGAACATTCATCCGAAGTATAGCATTACGATCAAGTCATTATGTTTATATTGCTATAACATCATATGAAGTAATCTTTATCCTTAGACCATGAGATCATGTTAATTGCTAACACCGGAAGAGTATCTGGATAACATCAAACGTCACACCGTAACAGGGTGACTATAAGGATGGGTTCAGTGCTATGAAGGTGTTATGTTGAGGCTCATGGATCAAGAGTGGGATTTGTCCATCCCGATGACGGATAGATATACTCTGGGCCCTCTCGGTGATATCACATTGAAATAGCTTGCAAGCAAGTGATGTGATCACTAGAATGTTATATCACGGGAACGAGAAAAGAGTGCATTTCGGCAACGAGATCAAACTAGGTATGGAGATACCGATGATCGAATCTCGAACATGTAATATATCGCGAGACAAAGGGATTTAGTTACTAGCGTTAAAGATTCTCACGATCACAGAAGTCATCGTTGAATGTGTAGGAGTCAGTATGGATCTCTAGGTCCCGCTTTTGAGTATTGATCTGAGAGGGGTCTCAATCATGTCTGCATTATTCGCGAACCGTAGGGTGACACACTTAAGGTATACCGACACCATTTGGAGCAAATATGTTTCAGATAAGGATTTAAGAATGTGCTGAAATTATTTCAATAGACACCGAAACTGTTTCGGGTGAAATTGCTGAAATTGGTTCTACATGTAATATTGAAATGTTGTAGGGGGTTTTATGTGAATGTTTATTAATTAAAGTAATTAACAAAATTGTGAATAATAATAAAAGAGTTTTATTAAATGAGAGAGCATTAAATTTGGAGAAATTTATTGCATTTAAAGTGGAGACTTTAAAAGGGAATGTGAAGAGGCATTTTAATGTGGAGGGGTTACCACCACATGAATGGAGGAGGTGAGGAGACACCTCCTCCATGCGCCGGCCATGAAGGAGGGGCACCCCCCTCCTCCTATAAAAGGCCACCCTCTCCTCACTTCTCAAACACACCTCCTTGTGAAGGATCTCTCTCCTCCTCTAGTATTATTTCCCCATGGTCTCGGATTAGCGAGATACATGTTCCCGGTGGCTTTATCTGGAAAGGAGTTGCTGCTTCCGGTACTTTGCTAGAGCGAGGGACGGAGGTTGTCGGGGTACCGGACGTGTGTGCGATCACGGATGCACCGCTGCTTTGTGGTGCTGGACTTGCTGGAGCTGGATCTGAAGGAAGTGCTGGAGCCGGACCTGCTCGGACTTCAACACGATCTTGAGATCGGCAAGTGTACGACTACATCAACCACGAGTTCCTACTCGTTAACAAAACTCGTTGTCTTCGAGGGTAAGTTCTCGTTGGATGTATGTCCACCCGTTGCTTTGTACCTAGTAGATAGATCTTGGCGTGTAGTTCTCATCGTAGGAAATTTTTTGTTTTCTATGCTGCGGACCCAACAGTGGTATCAGAGCCTGATCTATGCGTAGGTGCTTTGCACGGGTAGTACACATATGTTTATATGTGGGCGATGATGATCATGTTATTGCATCTTCTATGTATTTTGGATATTGGTGGCATAGTGGGATGAAGCGGCCCGGACCAACCTTACATGTCATCGTACATGAGACCGGTTCCACGACTGACATGCAACTAGTTTTGCATAAGTGGCTGGCGGGTGTCTGTCTCTCCTACTATAGTCAATATCTGATTTACAACGAGTTGCTAATAACTTGGTTATCCTCGTTGTGGTTCATGTTTGTAGGTAAGAACGGTTCTATCTCCGAAAGCCCTAAGCCACGTAAAACTTGCAATTGATAAATTAGAGGCGTCTAGTTTAGATCGTTGCTGGGCTAGTGTCTTGATATGGTATTGTTGTAAGTAGATGTATGATAGATACTCTTACAACACACTCAACGTGTAAGTTCCATAGACCTTGGCCTTACACACAAAGGAATGATAGAGATCATACCACGATGCAAGTGATAGAGATCAAATGCATGGACCATATCATCTCACTTTACACATTAGATGTTAGCATTTTATACTGCTAGTTTGGCGTTTTCTATAGCACTATAAGATGATCCCTCATTTAGATATCAAGATAAAAATGTGTTCTTCCTTAAGTATGCACCGTTCTGTGGATCGTGTTTCGAGACATCACGTGATGATCGGGTGTACTCGAATCTACGCTTTCATAGGAACTGGTGTAAGACAGTTTTACACACGCGAATACTAAGGTTCTTACTTGGCGAGCCTAGCATGTACAGACATGGCCTCGGAACACGGACCGAAAGGTTAAGCATGAGTCATATAGTTGCTATGATGCCCATATAGATGCTCGCCTTTGAAGCTACATCAACTCACGTGATGATCGGACTTGGTGTAGTGGATTTGGTTCATGTAATCACCAAAAAGACACGAGGGATGTCGTTTTTGAGTGGGAGTTCATTTCTAATTTGGATTAGTCGAACCAAATTTGTCATAAATTAAATCAAAGTGAATTTTCATAGTTTGTTGTAGTCATTGGCATTCGTTTTCTACCTTATGCTTAGTTTTTATTTGAGATAATAGAACTATAGAATTCTGGATATTTACTTTACGAACTGGTATCGTATTGTTTTGAATGTCAATTTAAAGTTTATAAGTCCTATTGCAAACTTTCAGCAAACTCTCTTTACTCCATGAAGTTTAATAAGTAGTATTAAATCAAGAGTAAGAGTTCCAATGTTATTATCTAAAGTATCATGTTTGCCTCCATGATTATTGATATTCAAAAGTTGTTTTAATATCAAGATTATATTGGAGCTGAAACTTGTTTCAGAAACCATCATGTGTGAAAGATATTGTGATATCTGAAACAATGTTTTTTGGTTGCATTATGATAGAGTATAATTTAGCAAAATACATGTTCTCATATTGTATGAGAATTTGTGAAGGTTGGAGATGCTAGGCATCCTAATCTACCAAAAAGGTTTTGGGAACTGATATTATACTCGCGATTCTTCCTTATAGGCTATAGTAGCTTGATCATGAAAGTTGTCATGATAAGGATGAATAAAATATGTAAGTAAAATGTTTACTACACTAATAGATTACTAAAGAATGGATTTTTGAAAGAACACCAAACATTTGATGATGGTGATCCACTTCAAAGGGCAAGTCCAAAGGAATTAGTATTTGACTATATACGCTTTGTACTATGTGTCATGTGAATGACACCAGAATTGATGTCGATAGATTCTTTTAAAAGGAAAAGGAATTGCTGAAAGAGAATCTATAAAATATTTGGCAGAAAAGAAAAAGTTGGAAATGTCCAGCTTGGGTATATAGAAGATATACATGTTATGGTTGTATTCCTTGCTTGTTAAACAATGTGGTTCTTAGGTATTGGATACCGTTATAGGATACCGAATTGGTTGGTATGAAGTGTCATACAGGATAACACAATTCATGAACTACAATGGCCTGAAGTAACTAGCAAGAGAATAAGTGATGATGTTCATCGAAAACAAATAAAGTGTTATTGTGTTTTTTCGTTGTCATCAAACCTAGCCTTCAAGATTTGTTTTAATAATTTTTATTTTGTTCTGGTATTATGAGAACAATGGTTGTTCAAATAATTACCGTATTCCATAAAAGATGGATGAACTTTTACAAGTCTAGGGGAGAAATCACATCCATAAACACTATTGCTAAAATGTCGCAAGACAAATGATTGAAAGATCACTTATGAAGTGACATCGCTGTTTAAATTATATTGGAAAGAGAACATGAAGAAACTCCATGTTGATGGATTTTTGGAGTCTTTTGATTTTGATCAATTGATGCTGGTGAAACTTTCCTCGAGATAATTGAAACTCCGATCATAGGCCAAAGAGGAACGGATGAATAACTTATTGGATATTATGCATGTTGATGTATATAGTCCATTATGTGTAGCCATATGCGATGGATCCTTTTGCTTCATATGCTTTCTCCAGAAATTTAAGTGAATATATCTATATATTTACTTAATAAGTAAGAAGTATGAAACATTTGAAAAATGTTCAAAGACTTTCAAGATGAAGTGGAAAATCATTGTAATAAGAAAATAAAGAGTTCATGATTCGATCATGAAGGAAGATATTTGAGTTACATGTTTACCAAAAACACCTAAGACTTGAGGAATTGTTCCATGATTTGTGTTTCCCGATAAACCATAGGAGTATGGTATATTCGAGAGATGAAATCAAACCATGTTTGACATGGTAAGATCAAGGGTGTCATTTATAAAACTGCCATTATGTTTTAAGGATTAAAGCTTTAGAGACTACCGCTTTTACACTGAAAAGAGCACCATCGTGATCCGTTGAAATGACACCATATAAGTTATGGTTTGGGATAAAACCCGAATTGTCTTTTCTTAAATTTTGGTATGCTATGCATAAGTAAAATGTTTACAACCAAAGCTGGATAAACACGTCTTTGTAGGTTATCCCAAAGAATTTGTTGGGAATTTCTCCATAACACCAAGGACAAAAGAGTTTGTTACTTGGAATGTCAAGTTTCTTGAGAAGAATTTTTTCACGAAAAGTTAAGAGGGAGGACAATAGAACTTTGATAAGGTTGTTGAACCTTAGCTATATGTGCTAAGTAGCGCAGCGCCAGAAAGTGTCCCGGTGGCGGCCACAATGCTCATGGCTCACGTGATTACAAAGGGTGTGATCTCGGAGATTAGAGTTCCTATTGAACCATGTGGGTCGGTAAGAATCAAATAGTGTGATTTGATAAGCAAGTCATTATTGTTTTGACAATAATGAACCGACTACATGCAAAGAAGCGATGATGGGCCCTGACTCCATAAAATGACTAGAAGTCATAGAATCCGTGATAGTATCCATACACGAGAAATCAAGTTTCTGAACTTGGAAGACCCTCCGGAAAGGCGTGAAGCCTATCGGTCGTGTTTGGATCTATAAAGAATTAAGACATGGATGTTTAACATATATGAAATAGTCGACATGTCGGAAAGAAGTTTACGACAATGTTCAAGGAGTTGACTATGACAAGATTTGATCTTTCATAGCGATATTTAGTCTTGGCGGATTAATGTAGCAACCACTACATATAATTTGGTATATGGTAGTTGAATAAACAAAACAAGGTTCTTCTAATAGAATTGTTACCTAGGACGTGTACATGACACGGTCCAAAGGGTTTTTGTTAATTCAAAGGGTGCTAAAAGGGCATGCAAACTTCAATAGTTGAAGTAAGCATAGCGGAGTTGGAATCTTCACCATGATGAAACTGTTAAAAGAGTTTAAATTCATCGGAGATGATGAAGATGCTTGCATTTGCAAGAAATTAAGTGGGAGCACTGAGACATATTTCTAATACATTATGTAGAGGATATATTGTTGATTGGAAATGATGTACCTTGTATTGACACAAGTTAAGAACTTCATTAAAATGAGATTTCAATGAAAGACTTGGGCAAACCCGGAATATTTGGCATCAATATCTATATGGATAGATTGATGCGCTAATATGGTTGTGCTAGACATGCATATATGAGATATTGAAAGGGTTCAATATGGAAACAACAAGAAAGGTTCTTGCTGCATGGAAAGGATTGTATCAAAATTCAAGTGTTTCAACACTTGGTGAGTAAAATCACATGAAGATTTTGATCGATTATACCATGATATGTATATATCCAGAATATCCTATGCTCTAAATGTTATGATCATATACCAGAATGATTCATAAGATGATCATTGGACAATAGTAAAGATATTCTTATGAGCTTTGGAAGAACTAAGAATATATCATGTATAAGTGAAAAATAGTTAAAGGTAGTTCACTGTAAAGTGTTACATTGATACTAGTTTTGTCACAAGATACAAATTATATTTATCTCAATTTAGACTATGGGTGGCACAATGTAATGGAAAGGATGTTCCATGATGGATTTGTATGAGTTCCAAAGTTGAGACATTGTGACGGATACTACAACAAAAAGGCTAAGTATATGACTGCTATAGTAGCAGCATAGGAGGGCATTTGTGTTTAGTAGTTTGTTATCAAACTAGGTGTGGTTCAAAGTGGGCTAATACGATGAAGATATATTGTGTGACAATAATATCAACATATTTTAACCGGAACGAACTAAAGGTCTCACCAAAGGACCAAATTTATATAATGCCATCTCATTTGAGAATGAGTGATGGGTAGAGACGCAAAGACATGCAAATACACACGGACCTGAAACTGTCAGATCCGGAGATTATGTTAACCACTAGCAATAGTGTATATGCAACACCAGAAAGCCATAGGTGTTCAATACGCAAAGTTTTTCAAACTATATTATTAACTCTAGTGCAAGTGGGAGACTGAAGGGAATATGCCCGAGAGGCAATAATAAAGTGGTTATTATCTAATTCCATGTTTATGATAAATGTTTATTTTGCATGCTATAATTGTATTGATCGGAAACATCAATACAATTGTGTTTAATAAACAAAAAGGGTTCCTAGTTATGCCTCTCTTATAGACTAGCTTGTTGATTAACAAGATGATCAAGGTTTCCTGATCATAGACATTGCATATTGTTAATAACAAGGTCACACCATTGGTGGAATGATGTGATGAACATTCATCCGAAGTATAGCATTACGATCAAGTCATTATGTTTATATTGCTATAACATCATACGAAGTAATCTTTATCCTTAGACCATGAGATCATGTTAATTGCTAACACCGGAAAAGTATCTTGATAACATCAAACGTCACACCGTAACAGGGTGACTATAAAGATGGGTTCAGTGCTATGAAGGTGTTATGTTGAGGCTCATGGATCAAGAGTGGGATTTGTCCATCCCGATGACGGATAGATATACTCTGGGCCCTCTCGGTGATATCACATTGAAATATCTTGCAAGCAAGTGATGTGACCACTAGAATGTTATATCACGGGAACGAGAAAAGAGTGCATGTCGGCAACGAGATCAAACTAGGTATGGAGATACCGATGATCGAATCTCGGACATGTAATATATCGCGAGGCAAAGGGATTTAGTTACTAGCATTAAAGGTTCTCACGATCACAGAAGTCATCGTTGAATGTGTAGGAGTCAGTATGGATCTCTAGGTCCCGCTTCTGATTATTGATCTGAGAGGGGTCTCGATCATGTCTGCATTATTCGTGAACCGTAGGGTGACACACTTAAGGGATACCGACACCATTTGGAGCAAATATGTTTTAGATAAAGATTTAAGAAAGCGCTAGAATTATTTCAATAGACACCGAAACTGTTTCGGGTGAAATTGTTGAAATTGGTTCTGCATGTAATATTGAAATGTTGCAGGGGGTTTTATGTGAATGTTTGTTAATTAATGTAATTAACAAAATTCTGAATAAAAATAATAAAATAGTTTTATTAAATGAGAGAGCATTAAATTTGGAGAAATTTAATGCATTTAAAGTGGAGACTTTAAAAGGGAATGTGAAGAGGCATTTTAATATGGAGGGGTTACCACCACATGAATGGAGGAGGTGAAGAGACACCTCCTCTATGCGCCGGCCATGAAGAAGGGGCACCCCCCTTCTCCTATAAAAGGCCACCCTCTCCTCACTTCTCAAACACACCTCCTTGTGAAGGATCTCTCTCCCCCTCTAGTATTATTTCCCCATGGTCTCGGATTAGCGAGATACATGTTCCCGGTGGCTTTATCTGGAAAGGAGTTACGCTTCATTGCTTTCTTTGGAGCGAGGGATGGAGGTTGTTGGGGTACCGGACGTGTGTGCGATCACGGATGCACCGCTGCTTTGCGGTGCTGGACTTGCTGGAGGTGGATCTGAAGGAAGTGCTGGAGCCGGACCTACTCAAACTTCCACACAATCTTGAGATCGGCAAGTGTACGACTATATCAACCACGAGTTCCTACTCGTTAACAAAACTCGTTGTCTTCGAGGGTAAGTTCTCGTTGGATGTATGTCCACCCGTTGCTTTGTACCTAGTAGATAGATCTTGGCGTGTAGTTCTCATCATAGGATTTTTTTGTTTTCTATGCTGCGGACCCAACAAAGACATGCAATGACACTGGTAGATCCTTATGTGGTTCATGAAAAGAACAGACATGTAGTGAAACTGGGTGTGGTTCGTGAATAGAACAGACATGCACTGACACTGGGTGTGGTTCATGAAAAGAACAGACATGCAATGACACTGGTGGGCCCATCCTTATGTGGTTCATGAAAAGAACAGACATGCAGTGACACTGGCTGTGATTCATGAAAAGAACAGACATGCAATGACATTGGTGGATCCTTATGTGGTTCATGAAAAGAACAGACAGGCAAAGACACTGGTGGATCCTTATGTGGTTTGTTTAGAAGAACACACATGCAACGACACTGGGTGTGGTTCATGAGAAGAACACACACACACAATGACACTGGTGGATCCTTATGTGGTTTGTTTAGAGGAACAGACATGCAATGACACCGGTGGATCCACATGTGGTTTATGGAAGCAAAAGACATGCAATGACACTGGTAGATCCTTATGTGGTTCATGAAAAGAACAGACATGCAGTGAAACTGGGTGTGGTTCGTGAATAGAACAGACATGCACTGACACTGGGTGTGGTTTATGAAAAGAACAGACATGCAATGACACTGGTGGGGCCATCCTTATGTGGTTCATGAAAAGAACAGACATGCAATGACACTGGTGGATCCTTATGTGGTTTGTTTAGAAGAACACACATGCAATGACACCGGTGGATCCACATGTGGTTTATGGAAGTAAAAGACACGCAATGACACTGGTAGATCCTTATGTGGTTCATGAAAAGAATAGGCATGCAGTGAAACTAGGTGTGGTTCATGAATAGAACACACATGCACTGACACTGGGTGTGGTTCATGAAAAGAACAGACATGCAATGACACTGGTGAGCCCATCCTTATGTGGTTCATGAAAAGAACAGACATGCAATGACACTGGTGGATCCTTATGTGGTTTGTTTAGAAGAACACACATGCAATGACACTAGGTGTGGTTTATGAGAAGAACACACATCCAACGAACTCTAGTGGATCTATCTTGGCATAATTTGATGTATTCCACGATGTATTTCATTGTACAAGACACTTTCCATTTTTATACTACTCAGTTTTGCCCTTGGTTTTATGTGGTACTACTTAGTTTTGCCCACCCCCTCTCTATCTTTCGTAGAAGCCCAAAACTGTGCTCACCCTGTCTGCTACTCCCTGATTGGTTGTCACAGTTGTCACGCGGATCGTGTGCACCAACCGTTGATTCTGTGCGATCCAACGATGATTGTTGCACACCTCGTGCCCTTCACAGTACAGCGTGAGACAGCACGGATGTCTCCCTCCCCGAGACTTCTACAGGAAGGAACACGATGCCGTCCATCGAAAAAGTCGTCGAGCGGTCATGTCAAGTTTAATCAAGTCTGAAAAGCCTACTACTGCTACTACAACTCATGCACAGGGCAACGGGGTCATCGAGTGCACGGTTGTCGACGGGACGCTGCAATTTATTGCCACTTGATTTTAATCAGACATATCCCATTTATACGCAGCGCTCTCAATCTCACTTCCAACTGGGCCCTACCGCTAGTAAATTCCATGAGTCAAGGCCCCCCCTCGAGTAGATCTAACGTTACTAGAAATTAGTTCCGCGCCACTTGCATGCAGTGGAATCGAGGTCTGCCATGAGCGTGTTTTCAATGCAGCTCTAAAGTGGAGATCGTGGCTGTTTCAAAAAAAGGGAACCGAAAAAAAGGGTGGAGATCGTCGTAGCCCCCCGCCCCCCACCCCCCACCCCCGCCCACCACACGTGTCCACTCGAGGACTACGAACGGTCCGGTGTTTATAACCCCCCTCGACCTTCTTCTTCCATGAGCTCGTGTCATTTCCCCCAGTCTGTCTAGTCCCAAGACCCCAATCTACACCTGCCGCGCGCGCCGAATCTCCCTCGTTTGCACTATCTCCTTCCCTTGGTGCGCCATGAAGCGTACGCGTGGATAAGATCAGGACGTGAAGCCAGTTGAAGGCGAAGCAGCAGATGGCTCGGTCGTCGCCAAGCAGACGGAGGCGTCTTCTCCGAGCACGAACGCCGCTCGTCGCTACGCTGTCGAGGGTGCGAACTCATCCGTCCAGCCAGTAGCCGTCGCCGCCGAGCAGCAGGTGGTAGCCGTCACCACCGAGCAGCAGTTGGTAGCCGTCGCTGCCGAGCAGCAGGTGGTAGCCATCACCGCCGAGCAGCTGGTAGTAGCCGTCGCCGCCGAGCAGCAGGTGGCCGACAACGTCGTGGTGCCAGCGGCAAATCTGGATGGGGGGCAGGCGGCAGGCGGAGGCAATCCGGTGATCTACATCGACGACACCATCACCGTTCAAGAAATCTTCGACACAATCGCGGAGAATGATGAGTTCGAGGAGGAGGTCCTAGATGAGGAGGCCGAGGTACTACATTGCTAGCTTCTCTAGTCGCAGCCGCAGTTTTCACTGTTCATACATAGGATTTGCTCAATCGTGTACATATTCTTTTGCTGTTGAAGTAGGGTAGTATATATATGATTCGATCGGTTGATTGATGCATCTGCCATCTAGTCACACAACCCCAATCCGTCTAGTCACAAAACCCCAATCTGCTCATCTGCCATCTAGTTGAGTTTGCTAGTTGAGTGTTGATTTCGATACACAGCAGGCCTATAACATTATATTTCTATTCCTTACTGAGCCCAATGATTCAATTTTTCCCCAAAATAGTGCAAGGGCATCTGATGGTCTCGTTTTCTTAGGGATGGTTAGTGGCCCTGAGGCAGCAATGCACACAAACAATATAGGTTGTGCTGTTGGTATTTTGGTTCTCCGACTCCAACGCTGAAAAAAATGAGACCCTAATTTTTTCTCTCATATGGAACCTAAATATATAATATTTGTATTGTTTCTGATCTATGAATGCGTTGTATGATGCATTTGTATATCCCTGAATATTTTTTGGTACGATTACATTTCAATTTCTTATTGTGGCCAATGATTCAAATTTGCCCCAAAGAGAGGCAGACACATTGGTGTTAAATTTTTACTGGGATGAGTGAGCGAACCTGGGGCCATGTACAAGATCAATATAAGCTGTGCAATTGTTACTTGGTTCGCTTACGCCATCTTTGTAGAAACTTATGAGGCTGTAATCTTTATTCTACATTCATAGAACTATGATATTTGAATTATCTATTCCATGCATTCACAGTGTATAAGAATTACATTTTAGTTTGTCACCGAGGCCGATGATTGAAATTTGCCCCAAAAGAGTTCAAGTGGAGACACGTATGGTGGTGTCGTGTTTTAGGGATGGGTTGGTGAACCTGAGGCAGCAATGCACACAAACAATATAGGTTGTGCTGTTGGTACTTTGGTTCCCCAACTCCATCTCTGAAACAAATTTTGAGGCCCTAGATTTATTCTCATATGGAACTACATATATGATCCTTGAATTGTTTCTGATCTTTTAATGATTGGTATGATGCATATGTATATGAATGGTTTTGATCATAAGTATTTTTAACATGCACCTGTAGATTAATTGTTTGGTTTTTGTTTATAATTACAATATTTAGGCTTGTTTTTGTACCTGACTATGTATATCCCTGAATATTTTTTGGTACGATTACATTTCAATTTCTTATTGTGGCTAATGATTCAAATTTGCCCCAAAGAGAGGCAGACACATTGGTGTTAGATTTTTACTGGGATGAGTGAGCGAACCTGGGGCCATGTACAAGATCAATATAAGCTGTGCAATTGTTACTTGGTTCGCTTACGCCATCTCTGTAGAAACTTATGAGGCTGTAATCTTTATTCTACATTCATAGAACTATGATATTTGAATTATCTATTCCATGCATTCACAGTGTATAAGAATTACATTTTAGTTTGTCACCGAGGCCGATGATTGAAATTTGCCCCAAAAGAGTTCAAGTGGAGACACGTATGGTGGTGTCGTGTTTTAGGGATGGGTTGGTGAACCTGAGGCAGCAATGCACACAAACAATATAGGTTGTGCTGTTGGTACTTTGGTTCCCCAACTCCATCTCTGAAACAAATTTTGAGGCCCTAGATTTATTCTCATATGGAACTACATATATGATCCTTGAATTGTTTCTGATCTTTTAATGATTGGTATGATGCATATGTATATGAATGGTTTTGATCATAAGTATTTTTAACATGCACCTGAAGTTTAATTGTTTGGTTTTCATTTATAATTACAATATTTAGGCTTGTTTTTGTACCTGACTATGTATATCCCTGAATAATGTTTTGTACGATTACATTTCAATTTCTTATTGTGGCCAATGATTCAAATTTGCCCCAAAAGAGAGGCAGACACATTGGTGTCAGATTTTTCAGGGACGAGTTAGTGAACCTAGGGTGATATACAACAACAATATAGGCTGTGAAATTGTTACTTGGTTCACTCACACTGTCCCTGAATAAACTTATGAGGCCGCAATCTTTATTCTACATTCATAGAACTATGATATTCATATTATCTATTCCATGCATTCATAGTGTATAAGAATTACATTTTAGTTTGTCACCGTGGCTGATGATTGAAATTTGCCCCAAAAGAGTTCAAGGGGAGACACGTATGATGGTGTCGTGTTTTAGGGATGGGTTGGTGAACCTGAGGCAGCAATGCACACAAACAATATAGGTTGTGTTGTTGGTACTTTGGTTCCCCAACTCCATCTCTAAAACAAATTATGAGGCCCTAGATTTATTCTCATGTGGAACTACATATATGATCCTTGAATTGTTTCTGATCTTTTAATGATTGGTATGATGCATATGTATATGAATGGTTTTGATCATAAGTATTTTTAACATGCACCTGAAGATTAATTGTTTGGTTTTTTATTTATAATTACAATATTTAGGCTTGTTTTTGTACCTGACTATGTATATCCCTGAATAATGTTTTGTACGATTACATTTCAATTTCTTATTGTGGCCAATGATTCAAATTTGCCCCAAAAGAGAGGAAGACACATTGGTGTCAGATTTTTCAGGGACGAGTTAGTGAACCTGGGGCGATATACAACAACAATATAGGCTGTGCAATTGTTACTTGGTTCACTCACACCGTCCCTGAATAAACTTATGAGGCTGCAATCTTTATTCTACATTCATAGAACTATGATATTCAAATTATCTATTCCATGCATTCATAGTGTATAAGAATTATATTTTAGTTTGTCAACGAGGCCGATGATTGAAATTTGCCCCAAAAGAGTTCAAGGGGAGACACGTATGATGGTGTCGTGTTTTAGGGATGGGTTGGTGAACCTGAGGCAGCAATGCACACAAACAATATAGGTTGTGTTGTTGGTACTTTGGTTCCCCAACTCCATCTCTAAAACAAATTATGAGGCCCTAGATTTATTCTCATGTGGAACTACATATATGATCCTTGAATTACATTTCAATTTCTTATTGTGGCCAATGATTCAAGTTTTTCCCAAAAGACAGGCAGACACATTGGTGTCAGATTTTTTCAGGGACGAGTTAGTGAACCTGGGGCAATGTACAACAACAATACAGGTTGTGCAATTGTTACTTGGTTCACTCACGGCGTCCCTGAATAAACTTATGAGGCCGCAATCTGATGCAATTATTTGTCATTGTGTTGATATGAAATGATAGATGAACCGATCAAACTATTGCTGAAATGCTTTATCTTTGATATCCATGGATATATTGTCTTACATATACACGTTGTCAATTCTTGAGTTGTAATACAATTCAATCATATGTACGAGTTCTATGTTATGTTCTTAAAAATCAATAGGAGGAGGATGATGAAGTGGACGATAGCAAGAAATCCAGGGACAACAAGAGCCGCTACGTGCTAAGGCGGTTATGGTGTGGGCTAATCCGTTTCCACCGTAGGGGAAGACTGTTTTGCCCATTCTGTGGCAGAGCAATCAACGTGGACCTCAACAGCTTGATCC
Source organism: Avena insularis (assembly GCA_023614405.1). Taxonomy (NCBI): domain Eukaryota; kingdom Viridiplantae; phylum Streptophyta; class Magnoliopsida; order Poales; family Poaceae; genus Avena; species Avena insularis. The sequence continues at coordinate 514,134,474 of CM042690.1, forward strand.
AGCAAGCGGAGGGCATTGGCAGAGGCAGAGGCAGAAGCCATAGGCCGATTACGGCAAATTCCTCTAGAAGTATGTCAGGACTGGCCTGTATCCCATCGACTATGTTGTCGCTGCCTCCTGCTAATAAACCCCTGCCCTGCTAGGCGTCTCCGTGTCCCGGCCTCCTGCTGTAGCCCCTGCTTTTATTCTGTTCTAGTTAATTATTACCTATGTGTGGCATGTAAGACAATATATCCGTGGTGTCTCTGGTGAACCTTATATATTAATCTACTCCTTTATATGGAGTGCCTTAAACTTTCTAGTGTTAAATTATATTTACTGATCATGCTCATGCACACTACAAAATATTTCTAGTGCTCGATTATATTATAATTGTCAAGAAATACATCAACAAGTTAAATTCGTTCAAATTTTGTATTGAAGTAACTAAATGTGTCACACACATAATAAACTAGAAACTAAAATCTAGTTCAAACACATAATGTATCACCACCACTTGTTGTCGTCCTTGACTTGCTTCCCCTTCAGCCGCTTGATGTCGCCACCGTCCCAAGATCCCTGCTCGTCCTGAAACCGCTTTCTGTCCTCCTCACGCTTCTTCTCCTAGGCTAGCTTGCAACCAGGGCATAGCTCTCTCGTGAAAAACCCCGCCTTAACCATCCCATCTTTCATGGTAATGAGCTTACTGTACAACTCGTACGCCATGTAGGCGTCTCATGCATACATACTCGTGTTCGCTGATCGGCTTCCACTCCCAATAGTCGTGATCGAGTCGCTTCAATTTCTTCAGTTTTTCATAGGATTTATCGATGATTTCCGCTGCCAGATCACCCATGCCATCCTTCGCTGGGTATGATTTGATCTTGTACAGATTTTGGATGTCGATGTGGTGCCCCTCTGGGATTTGTATCAACGCACGAGAAAGCATAATTGTGTCATTTGTGATATCCACGCTAGTGAAAGTTATCCCTTTCCTACACAAGAACTCGACCAGAGCCAGACAACGCATCTCAATTGGTTTACTCCTGCACTTAGATGGTTCTAGGGATGTAAGGGAACAAGGGATGCAGAAGTGGTGATCTCAAATTTAAATTTCACATACCTGCAGAAGTGGTAAACGAGGACCACCTCATGTATGGAGATTTGCACGACAACGATCTATTGTGGAGGATTTTTTCGCTTATTTGCATGGGTGTACTCCAAGTCTAGCCCCACAAACTTGTGCTTCTCTTTCTCAAGCAATTGCTCAAACCTGGCGAGAGTTGTCTCCACAGTCGCTTCATCATTTGTGTACACCACTGTCAAAGTCATGGTGCCATGGGCAGGGACCAAGTGGGTCTCTGTTGTGCGTTTCCCATCGTCCATGCCTGCAAGGAAATGGGTGAAAGGAACTGCCTACAAGGAACTGCCTTCGATAGGAAGAAGAAGATGAAGCGACGGTTCCAGAATAGAGGGAGAAGAAGCACCCAGGAAAAACTGCAGAGGAATGACTAAGGAAGAGGAATGACTGCAGAAGAAACGTGGTGACTGCAACTTTCGGTTCGAGAACTCACTGTGGTTACGTGGAGATCGTGGCAGTGCCGCCGGATCAACAAGTGGGGCCAGTTCCTGCGAGAATATGAAATTAGCTGTGCATTTTTTTATGCGAGAAATTGAGAGAAGTCATTTATATTTTGTCTTTCATAATTAAACACAATGAAGTTGGTACAGCCCAAGATATTTTAACAAACGAGATTTGCTAGTTTAACATACAACAACACTTGCAGTCCCAACATGGCAGAACTTGGAGAGCCCCAGAACTTGAGCTCCCATAGAGACCTTGGTAGAGGTGGCAAAATTGGTGCGGGTGCAACCACGGCGACGGCGAGCTCGGATTCTAGAGGAGGAAAACATAACCGAGCATGGTCGACAAAGTGATAGATCTCACCAGGAACCAATTCTCGCCCCGACTGTGCCATGGGTGCATCCACGGTGAGGGCGAGCTCCAACTCGGGATGGGGAGGAGAGCGGGGCCGAGCAGCTTTGTCACTTCCCAGCTCTGCGCCATGGCCGCGACCACAGATTGCCGCTCCGGGGAAGAAGACGAGTAATGGAGGCGCCAACGCTGCAAGCCTACAGGGAGGAGAGCTGGGCCGAGCAGGTTCGTCCATGTCCCAGCTCCGTGCCATGACGGCCTGATTGCATACAGGGAAGAAGAAGGCAGCGTAATGGATGCGGTAAGCGCTGCAAGCTTAATTGACACCTAAGCGACGGGAGCGACATAACAGCGAGAACTAACAGGGGGGGGCCAACTTGACGGCCGTTAGCCTGATTTTTTGTATTGAAACATAAAGTTGAATTCATGCCGAAAAAGACCCTCTGAGTATTTGGCACACCAACTATAGTCATCGCGGATGATATCAGGGAACTCGGGTACCGCGTTGCCTGGACACCCCAACTTTCGGGCTGCAAAATGATATTCTCCTCAAATTACGCCAAGGTGATAAACTTTTATACGTGTTGCAGATTCACTTCATAGCGACAAATAATATTGCCGAGTACGAAGCACTGCTGCATGGAATCCGGATTGCTAAGGATATCGGCATCCGACGTTTGATGTGTTATGGAGATTCGGATCTTGTTGCTCAGCAAGTGTCAGATATTTTTAAAGCAAATAAGCACATGGCAACATATAAAGCTTTCGTGGGTGATCTATCTAAATAGTTTGAAGGGTTTGAGGTTCAACACATCCCTCGAGCATAAAATGAGGAAGCAGATGCATTATCTCGGATAGGCTCTGCACGGAAAGAGGTCCCGGATGGCACTTTTTTGAGCACCTCAAAGTTCCCTCAATAAAGGGAGTAGACGAGGAATATCCGACCAAATCCAATTCACCTTTAACAGCAGTTCTGGCTGTAATTCCCAGCTGGACTCAACCCTACCTTGACTATTTAGTAGATGGCAAATTACCCGAAGACGAAGTTCTAAGCCAACAGATCATCCGACGAGAAAAATCCTATACTGTAGTTAGTGGTGAGCTCTATAAGCGGAGTGTGTCTGGGGTTTTTTAGCGTTGCGTATCTCCAGAAGAAGGAGTGGAAATCTTAAGAGAAATCCACGAAGGCGAGTGTGGTCACCACGCTGCAGCCAAATCTCTAGTGGCAAAAGCTTTCCGACACGGTTTTTTCTGGCTTACAGCCAAGGCAGATGCCGAACGGCTAGTCAAGACGTGCAAGGGCTGTCAAAAATACACCAAACAAGCTCACGTTCCGACTGATCAGCTGCGAACAATACCTATAACATGGTCTTTCGCGGTCTGGGGGCTTGACATGGTAGGACCGTTTAAACGGGATCCAAGTGGATTTACTCACCTCTTAGTGATGGTGGATAAATTCACCAAATGGATTGAGGCTAAACCTGTCACTAGTTGTGATGGAGCAACAGCCAAAAGATTTATCGAGGATGTTATAATCTGGTATGGTTATCCGCATAGTATTATCACGGACAACAGGAGTAATTTCTCTATGCTAGATCTTGCCGAATTCTGCAATGAACAAAATATCCTGCTTGACATTGCGTCAGTCGCACATCCATAGGCTAATGGACAAGTTGAAAGAGCAAACGGTTTAATCCTACAAGCCCTAAAACCGAGACTCGAAGCACCGCTACGACGTGCTGCGGGGGCTTGGGCTGAGGAATTACCTTCTGTAATATGGAGTTTGTGAACAACTCCGAACAGGTCAACTGGATACACACCTTTCTTCTTGGTCTATGGCGCAGAAGCAGTTCTTCCTAGTGACTTGATTCACATTTCTCCTAGAGTGGCCGCGTATATCGAAGAGGATGCCGAGATTTCTCGACAAAATGATCTCGACTTAGTCGAAGAAGTTCGCGTCGTTGCTGAGATGAGATCAACAGCCTATCAGCAGAAGTTAGACAAGTATCATAGCCAGAGAGTCAGAAGCCAGTCTTTTAATAAGAGGGATTTGGTTCTCTGGCTTGTGCAGCAATGAAAGCACAAACTTTCCCTAGTATGGGAAGGGCCATTTTTGGTTAGTCGAGTATTACACAATGGTTCATACTACCTAACTGATATGCGTCCAGTCAAAGAAAGACCTGCAACTAAGAAGAGAAAGAGAGCTGGAGACAGTGCAAATCTGGATGAGTTAGATAGACCATGGAATATTGCTCAGCTACGTCCCTTTTATTCTTAGTTTATCCTTCTTTGTAATCATATATGTGTACATGTTCTATGAGAAATAAAATGTATGGTTGCCTCAAGTTTTTTCTGAGAAGTTTTTACCACCTTATTTTTGAACGATCATGTCACAGTCGAAAATACCAGAATACTTGAAAGTACTTTATGCTCATGTTTGTTCTGGTTTAGATTTCCGATTCTAAAATTGCTACCTTCAGGTATAAATCTAAATTTCCTAGTCTATACTTTGGTTATTTGTCTAATTGCTGGATGCGAGTATTTTTCGAGTAGTGAATTGTTGGTACTGGAAGCCGGCTTTGTTTCTGAGTTTAAACAGGTTTAGCAATTGAGCTCCGTTGCTCGGCAAAGTTTCTATGCTGAAAGTGGGCAGGCTCATGAAAGGGACAAGGCGGAAAGCCAAATAAACGATAAGTACAGACAAAAAAATACAAGTTCTTATGTAAACATTTCAGGCACATAGTATCAAAGTTAAAAGTGCTAAATAGATAAAATAAAACTTGGCACTAGCAAAAGTATCACACTACTTATTTACAGATCCATAATGTTTTAGAATAATACATACGTTCTTTCTGATGATCTATGATGCAGGAGGAGAGGTAGGAGCTGTAGGCTTGCTGGATACATCGGCCTCGGCTTGATAACGTTCCAAGATGTTCAAATCCGATATGGTTTGATCATCGTCGGAAACTTCATCTGTTTCTTCGGGAGGCAGAGGCGGCGTGTCCACGCGGGTGAAGAAGGGAGTATCGTAGCTGGTCAAATCAGCTACGTGGCACCCATATCCAGCGCAGGAGTCCATGATGGCCTTGATATCTTGCTCCTGGCCAACTTCGTCCACAGTAGAATACCCTCTGGTCACTTGCCAGATTTCCATAATGGTGAGAGCGTTCTGCGCTGCGGATCGCGCGTAGGACATGTTCCAGTCCTGAACAAGCTGCAGCATATCCTTGGCCTTGTCTTGCACTTCAAAACCAGACATGTTGTGCATATCCGGAACCTTGAGAGCTTCGCCAATATCCTCGATGGATTGGCGGAAGTCATGAAGCAAATCACCGACTTGGGTAAGCCGGTGGGTGCGAGGCTCGGTAGAGGCAGAATCCATCAAATTTAGAGGACCTGCGCATATAATGCAAAGGATAAGTCAAATAAACCCGAAGTCTAGAGAGTCGGAAGATGCAGAAAAAACAAAGAAAGGGAAACATACCAAGGATGACATCGTCGACTTTGGTCTTCTCTTTGCGAAGACTCTGGAGCTCAGCCCGGAGCGCCGCGGAAATGTCCTTCTATCTAAATAACTCGTCGTTGAGATCCGAGATTTTCTGATCTTGAAGCGCAATCTTGCGATCACGCTCATCGGTGGCCATGGAGCTGGACTCGAGAATCTGAGCAATGCTCTTCTCATGATCTGCCTTGAGCTTATCCAGCTCTTGGCGAAGTTCTATGTTCTCCACCACCAAGGTTTTCAGATTCTCGGCTTTCTCGATCATGGCGTAGAACTGTTTTACCAGTGTTGTAAGTCAAAAAGAACAGTCAGTTCAACAAAAATTCGACTATGAAACAAAAAAGACAAGGTTTGAGTCTCGAAATGTTTTGCCTTTGGCCTCATCCTTGGAAACCTTCAGCTGTGCATTTCAAGTCGGAGAGCTCTGATCTCTTTCCGCTTGTTGCAGATATTTTCTAATAATTGTTGGTTATATGAATTAACTTTCTGTAAGTCAGAATACCCAGAGTCAGAAGTCTACTAAAGACTCAGGCTAATATTTTAACTAATATCAGCACAAGCCTTGGGGGCTACACTAGTTCATTCTTTGGCATCCTACGTAAGCATAAACCCGGATTTGACTATCCAACTTCATGCTTGGGGCTAGAGGATAGGATATAAAGTAACATAAAGGAAAAAGTGAATTGGAATTTCGACTTACATGTTGTTCATGTGTGAGCTTGCTCAAGCACATGTTCACTTCAGTTGTAACCTTCTCGGAAAGGGTGAGCAGGATCACTGGTGGAGGTGGTAATACACCGGCTCTCAGTCCCTCGTCGTGAAGGCAGACTTGTTCAAGAAGTTCGGAGTACTTGATGTCCTCTGCTTCTTGTGCTTCTCCTTCGGCAGAAAGATTCCGGCTTTCTAAGCACTGCCGACCCAGATGCTGGATTTCCTCCGTAGATTTCCAAGACAGGCCAAGTTTGGAAAGTCCCGGATTACTTAGGAGATTGTCGACGAAGATTTTTGCTGAGGGATCATTACCCGAAGAGGGTTCACCCTTATCAAAACCCGAGTCACTCATGGTGACATCAGTCTGCGATTCAAGGATCGCTGGCTCTACTGAGGGAGCCGGATCTTCTATAATGGTCGGAGATGGCGTAATCTCCGGCGCTGCAGAAGGCTAAGGAGCGGGAGTCGGAGGACGTTAGGAGAAGCCAGTTTGAGTTTCGACTGGCGTAGGGGCTTCGTGGCAGCATCCTTCCCCTTGCCCTTGATGAGCTGTTTAGCTCTGAGAAGAATATAGAACAAATAACATTACATCTCAGAAGGAACTACAAGCAAAATACAAAGACCTCGTGAAGAAAGATTACCTCTTCACAACTGGCACTTCCTTTGTGCCGATAGCCACTCTCGGAGCTTTGCGCTTTCTAGGCACAATATCCGACAGTGGGACCAATTCCTCCTCCTGAGAAAATTCGGGAGGATATCCCTCGATAGGAGCTAATTCTGACTCGGGGAGGTCGGCAAGATGAAAAGAAGATAGTATCTCAGTATTGCGAAATAACTTAAAGGTGAAACACATAAAAGGGTTGTTGCTAAAGCTTACCAGCATGACAGGATCTTCCGCTGTATGCATGTCCAGGGGCAGGTCCGGAATCTTCCTCTCAATCCGCTCCCTTATCAGCCATTTGATTTGGCATATATAATCTTGCGGCTTTAAGGCCTTGGAGCTGATGCGGAGGGAGTACTTTTTCGACGTCGTGATGGAATGCATTAGTCGGTCGCCATGGTGTTGGAGAGGTTGGATCCGGCGAGAAACCCAACACTGGACCAAGTCGGACCCTCTCAGGCCCTTGTGCTTCATCAGATATTCAATCCGCCTCTTGGCGAGAAGCAGATCGTCACTAAGAGCCGGAGCAACCTCATCCCAAGATGCTTGAGATGTGGCGGCTCCATCGACGAAAGCCGGCAATGTAGTAGCTTTGCCGGGAGCGGGAATATCTGTCAACACCCAGATTTTAAATCCCAGATGCCTATTATGCCATACATCGCAATCCCAGGATTACCATTTTTGCGAGACATAACAGATTGGATATCACAGTACATCATCCATTACAAACCATAATATGGTCTTCCACAAATAAGGATCTCATGATCCAGTCTTAGTACAATCAAGCAGCGGAATAAATAGCATAGCGGTGGGGTCCGTCTTCAGAGTCACAGGCAATGCTGACGATAGGAGATGATCCTAGTTGACGTAGCCGTCCTATTGTCCTCCTTCAGGGTAGTCCTCCTCATAGTTTGGCCACGAGAATAGCCAGGGACAAAGCCATGAGTACTCTTTAAGTACTTGCAAACTACCACTAACAAGTAGTATAGTTCTAGTAGGAACACTAACTCTAAGTTTAATTGTAAAGTTAAGTTTGAAACCTAAGCTGAGTTCAAAAACAAAGAAAGATAAAAGAAGTTTGAAAACACCTAAGTGGGAACTTAATTGTCTTAGTCACAACTCTGTTGTGGTCAAGTCATGTCACAATTCATTTCATAAGTTGTTTTGAAAACAGCTGACAACGGAACAGTATGGCCACTCCAACTGTCCATAACCGTAGACGCGGCTATTCGAATAGTTTGACACTTTGCATAGGTGGTACACTTTCACCACAAGATTCGATACATCTGTCAGGGATAACCATGAATCATCATACTTAGTATGCAGATAATCAAACATAACCTTTCCTTTACACACCCGAGTATAAGCACCTCTCCTATGAGTATGGCCTCCCAACCATGACCATCTGTCATCTTGGGCACTACATAGGTGGACAACATTGAGAGATAGCCTCAGCTCAAACCTCTCCCGGGAGGGAACTAATACTAGTGCATATAAACTTCCGGCTAAGCCTTACCCAATTCAGGTATTGTGGTTGTACGGTAAAATTGGAATGGTATCGCATCCGAACCCAACCATAAGTTTTATAAAAGGGCTAAGGCTCATGCCTCAACATTTTCATCATCATAAACCATTTGTGTTTCTCAACAGATGTCAAAACATCTGAATAGAATGACTCATCATTCCAAGGTTTTCACAAATCATTTTCACCAAGTATTCCCATCTAGAGTGAATCAAGTTTTGGGTTTTTGTTCCAACTACTATGTTAAGAGTGTTCACTAATGTGGGATGCTAATCTCAATCTCATGCCATAGAATGACATCTAAGTCTAACTAGATAGGTCAAGTTTTATACTCTTTATGCTACCTTTGAACAAGTAAAGGACTTTGGTAAAGTAAAGAAAGTAAAGCTTGTAAATAAGACTTGGTGTAGGTATAAGTCCAAAATGGTATAACCAAAGCATGCCTAATGCCTTTGCTTAGGTTATCTAGCTTGCAAGGGTTAGCTTGCATTGTTAATGATGTCTTGCAAGTAATTACTTGCATGGTTAAGTTGTGTAATGCTAGATTGCCTTGGGTAGTTCAGTGGTTGAAGTTTTCTTCCTCCTCCTCTTGGTAGAACTCCTCCTCCTCGTAGACTTGGTCGGTACTATCTTCTATAAATACAACGGAATACCCAATCACCAAACAATACTTAAGTAGTCTACTTAGCACACTAAGGCACACATTTGATGATCTATTATCATCACAAGCATCACAAGGTTTAAGGAACTAGTTTCATTTATTTTATTTGAGAAAAGTAATTTCTACTCATTGAAATTAACTAAGATTTAATATTCTCCAATTAAAATATGGGATCATGTGGACACATGTCATCACTACATATTATAACATATGGGAATGTGATTTAAGGGTTGGATCACATCTTCATAGGTTTAAGTTTAATAATTAATGATTTAAAGTGACTAGAAATGCCTATATAGCATTATTTTGGTACTAGTCCAATGTCACTACATGCAAACCTTAATATTATTTCATATTCAGATAGGTATGGTTAAATGTGATTTTTAAGAGTTGGAATCAACTGAAAAGCTACTATGGTTGATTTTAGAAAAATGTTTGAATGTGCAAAAGCTTCTATTTTGTTATTTTTACTAGGAGAGATCTCTAGGTCTAAATGATTTAAATCCAACGGTCTTTGATAGACATTTTCATTACCTTTCCAACAAAATTGGAATGACTCAATTTGGATTTGGAAAACTCTCTGAATTGATTTTTAAACTAAGGGACACAATTAAGTTTACTTCTAAAAAGAAAAACCTATATTTGAATTACTAGGTCAGCGCGGGAAACTAAATTGGCTGGCCCGTGTACACTCCGTGGCGCTGAGGGCTGCTGACAGGGGGTCCCGCCTGTGAGTGACTCATAAAACGCGAAGCGGTACGGGGCGCTGAGCACCCATGATTAGAACACAGATCAATGGCTCACGGTCGTCGTCGACGACGGACACATCGCCGGCGAGACTGAACCCTAGCACGGTCAGTGGGGGTCTACTAGGGACGTACCAGGCCTCCAGCTAGTGCAACAAGGCGGGCAAACAAACTGGTGGACGACGGCGGACTCAGGCAAGGTCGCGGTAGGGGCCGAGGTGGACTCAGACTTCTCCTCCTCTGCAGCGGCTACCTCCGGTGGAATTCCAGCGATGGGCTGCTCGAGCGGCTCCGGCGAGAGAGGGGAAACATTCAGTGGAGAGAGGGGAGTGGAATGGTGTGAAGAAATGGTGCTAGGAGGCTTGCTTATATAGGCTCGATGAGGGGACCGGCGGTTGCGGGCGGAGCTCGTCGGTGACGATGATACAGGGGGCTACCAGCATGGGCGAGGTAGGCGGACAGTGGGCAGTCTACTGGCGGTCCTCTACGACGTAATGGCATGGCTAGGGGCAGTGGCAATTAGCGGGGGCATCCGTGCTCGGGAGATGTCACGGTGCTCGGCGGTGCTCTGGCGATCGTGGTCGCGTAGCGTGTGCAATTGTGTCTGGCGGGGTAATGGGTTCAAGGCGGAGCAGCGTGCGCTGTCTGGTGTCGAGGCGCAGTCTGTGGCATGCTGGCGGCGAGGGCGCTCTGGCGTGCATTGCGCATGGCGCAGAGAGAAAGGGTGGCGCTGCTCTGGGGTGGTCCAGGGGCTGGCATTGATCGAGGGGTGGATAGGGAGTCGCGGTAGGGTTGGGCGGAGCTAGGGGCATGCTGGTTTGGCACGACGCGATCTGGTGAGCGTTGCCCGTGTTTGGCCGGCGACGACCATATTTGGGCGGCGCGCCACTGCTGCTAGCGGTGAAGGGGGAGTTGGTCTGGGCTGGGGTAGATGCTAGGGGGACAGGGGATTAAGTGGGAGACCAAATTGGTCGATGATCATTGTGGAAACAGTGAAGCTACTCTAGTTCTTGTTCAGTGCTTGCCATGTGTTCGACAGAATGGCTGCATGAAACTTTTATTTGAATTTTTGAAAGATTTTGGTGGGTGCTTTGATCTGATGCTTGGTAGACTATGGTTTCTAGGATTTGTTAAATGGAATTCATTTGAATGGTTTTTGCAAAAGTGTGATCTATACATATGAACTATATTCAAATTTCAAATGTCCTTTAAATTTAGAGTTTGAACGTTTTTCGGAGATCACAAAGTGGGCCTTGGCACAGCACTACTTGTAGTAGCAAGGGGTGCAAAGATCCACATTTGTCTCTGTTGGAAAATGAGTGCTAGGAATAGCCAAAGTGGGCTAGGTGATTAAAATGGCAAAAGTGACCATTTGCTTATTTAATTCTTTTTGATTTCTTTTTCTTTGGGATTTGCTTGGGGAGGATCTAGATGATGTGTAATTCACCTTAGAGTCATTTTACAATCAATAGATCACTCAATGATGGCAATTCAAAACAACTCCTATTTAAATGCACACACATATGAATGTTTAAAGTTTTTCAAATAGCAAAAGTTTTTGTTAACCCTAAATTGGGTAGATTTGATCTTGATCACTTGGATTAAAGTTTTGGGATGTTACAAACCTTCCACCCTTAAACAAAATCTTGTCCCGAGATTTAAGAAAGAAAACTAGGAACTAAAGAGATCTGGGAACTCAGTCCTAATGTAATCTTCTCGCTCCCAAGTGGCTTCTTCTTTGGTGTGGTTGCTCCATTGAATCTTGAGAAATTTAATACTCCTGGTCCTGGTGGTTCTGTAGGCTTCCTCCAAGATACGGATGGGCACTTCACGATATGTCAGATCCTTGTTGATATCAACAGCTCGGTGATCGGTGTTCTTGAAAACTTCGGTCTTCTCCAGCACTTCTAGGCATTTGCGAAGTAACGAGATATGGAACACATTGTAGATGGCTAACATTTCTTCTGGCAGTTCCAGTTGATACGATACTTCTCCTCGGTGATTCAGAATCTTGAAAGGTCTGATATATCTGGGGGCTAACTTTCCTTTCAGATTAAAACATTGGGTTCCCTTCAATGGCGAAACCATGAGATATACAAAATCTCTGACATTGAAAGTCAGGTCTCTCCTTCTATTGTCAGGATAACTCTTCTTTCTGGATAGGGCGGTCTTGATGTGTTCACAGACTTTGTGAACCATCTCTTCGGCTTCTCGGAGAATGTCTGGTCCAAAAATCTGACTCTCTCCTACTTGCGTCCAATTCAAAGGGGTACGGCACTTCCTTCCATATAAGAAGTCAAATGGGGCCATTTGAAAACTGGCTTGATAACTGTTGTTGTATGAGAATTTTGCGAAAGGCAGACAATCTTCCCATTTTGATCCATACTCTAACACACAAGTGCTTAACATATCCTCTAGGATTTGGTTGACTCTTTTAGTCTATCCATCGGTTTGCGGGTGATAAGCTGTGCTGAAATTCAACTTGGTTCCTAATCCTTCTTGGACTTTCTGCCAAAATCTCGAGGTAAATTGGGTTCCTCGATCTGATACTATAGTCTTGGGGGTCCCATGCAGACTAACAATTCTAGCAATGTACAACTTTGCTAGCTTCGAACTCTAGTAGTTTGTTTTGACCGGTATAAAATGAGCTACCTTAGACAGTCTATCAACAATGACCCAGATTGAGTCATTTCCCCTACTAGAAGTAGGCAAACTGGTGATAAAGTCCATTCCAACGGAATCCCATTTCCATTCTGGAATCTGTAAGGGTTGCAATAGTCCTGCGGGTCTCTGATGTTCTGCTTTGACTCGTTGACAGATATCACACTTGGCGATGTAGCTCCCGATTTCTCTCTTCATCTTGTGCCACCAAAATTGCTCCTTCAAATCCTGATACATCTTTGTTCCTCCGGGGTGGATAGAATAAAGAGTATCATGAGATTCTTGCATTATAACTTGCTTCAGCTTCGAATCTGCTGGCACATAGATACGGCCTTTGTACCACAGAACTCCTTCTTCATCTTCGGTGAATCCAGGTACCTTTCACAGCCTGTCTGACGTTTGATTACATCGATAGTTTCATTTCCTTTTTAGGCTTCCTTGATTTGGCTAATCAAAGTGGGTTGAAGTTCAATGCTAGCTAAGAATCCTTTGTTAACTAGCTCAGTGCTAAACTGCTCCAACTCCTCATACAAACTTGGCTGCTTCTCCTTGATCATGGTGTTTAGCCTGCACGGCAATCTGCTAAGAGCATACGCTACCACATTGGCTTTGCCGGGGTGATAGTGAATGTCAAGATCATAATCCTTGATTAACTCTATCCATCTCCTTTGCCTCATATTCAGCTCCTTCTGAGTGAAAATATACTTCAAGCTTTTGTGATCTGAGTAAATCTCACAGCGATTACCCATAAGATAATGACGCCATGTCTTCAATGCCAAAACTACATCTGCTAACTCAAGATCATGGGTGGGGTAGTTCTACTCATGCTGCTTCAGTTGTCGAGACAGATACGCGATGACTTTGCCTTCTTGCATTAGTACACATCCGAGACCAATCTTGGATGCATCACAATACACATCAAATGGCTTCTTGACATCTGGCATGATCAATATTGGGGCTGAAATCAATCTCTTCTTCAGCTCCTGGAAACTTGCTTCACATTTTTTCGGTCCATTCGAACTTCTTGTCCTTCTTCAATAATTGGGTCATGGGTATGGTGATGCTCAAGAATCCTTCTACGAACTTGCGGTAATATCCCGCTAATCCGAGAAATGCCCGGACTTGGGTTTGAGTGGTTGAGGCTTCCCATTCTTCGACATCTTTGATCTTGGCAGGATCAACAGCGACTCCTCTGGCAGACACAATATGTCCTAGGAATCCTACTTCTTTCAGCCAAAACTCACACTTGCTGAACTTGGCATATAACCGATGCTCTCTAAGGGTTTCAAGGATGATTCTCAGATGTTGCTCATGCTCTTCTTCTGAATTGGAGTAGATAAGGATATCGTTGATAGACACAACGACAAACTTATCCAAAAAATTCATAAAGATTTTATTCATGAGATTCATGAAATAAGCAGGGGCATTGGTTAATCCAAAAGACGTGACCGTATACTCGTATAATCCATAACAAGTAGTAAAGGCGGTCTTCGGAATATCCGTTGCACGAATCTTAAGTTGGTGATAACCAGTTCTAAGATCGATCTTAGAGAACACATTTGCTCCAGTCAACTGATCAAATAGATCTTCTATCTTTGGCAAAGATGGTGACGTCATTCAGCTTCATGTAATCTATGCACAAACGGTTGCCTCCATCTTTCTTGTCGATGAATAACACTGGTGATCTCCATGGCAATGCGCTTGGTTGAATCAAGCCTGTTGCCAACATAGCATCCAACTGCTTCTTCAATTCCACTAACTCTGAGGGGTTCATACTATAGGGTCTCTGGGCTATGGGTCCGCTTCTGGGGATCAGTTCAATAATGAACTCAATATCCCTATCTGGGGGGCATACTGGACAATTCATCTGGGAATACATCTGGGTATTCACAGACTACTCTGACTTGGTCAATGGTGGGCAGGGCTAGACTCTTATTACACTTGAATTGGCAGGGTAAGGTTTCAGATATATGCTCTACTGAGACTCCAGAGCTACTGGTCATGGTGATGGCTTTCTTGGCACAGTCTATCAGTCCTTTATGCTTTGACATCCAGTCCATTCCTAGTACTACTTCCAAACCTTTGGTTCCAAGTACTATTAGATTGGCAAAGAAATCTATCCCATGTATTCTGATAGGCACAGCTTTGCAAATTTTTCTAGCTTTTGTAGTTGAACCGGGGATTTGAACTATCATGACATGCTTCAAGTTGGTTGGGTGAATCTTACTAGTGCATGCAAATTCTTCAGTGACAAATGAGTGCGATGCTCCCAAATCAAACAATACTCTTGCTAAAACTGAGTTGACAGAAGACATACCCAGCACTACATCTGCCGCTTCTTGGGCTTCTCCGGCGTTCATGTGGAAGAGACAACCATTGCGGTTGTGAGGGTTCCCAGGGGCAAATCTTCTTCCTGGTTGAACACGACGCTGCTGTTGAGCTGGGGCATTCACATTGGCAGTGGCGGCAATCTTCTTGGGGCACTCATTGGAATAGTGACCCTTCACTCCACTCGAAACAAGTGATCTGAGACTTGTCTTTCGCTGCCACGGGCACAACATTGCTTCTAGTTCTGGGTGCAGTGTTGTTGTTGTTGTTGCTATTGCTCTTGGGAGGTGCACGGTTGAAATTGCTGGTGTTGCCGGGGTGATTGTTGTTTCCTCCGGACTTCACATTTCCTCCGCTACGGTTGGGGTAGCTTGGGCGAGACATTTGAGGTCGGTTGTTCCTCGGTGCATATCCCACAGAAGGGTTGGGACGGTACTGCTGGTGACTGTTGGACCCAGCTTGGTGCATCATACGACGTTTGCGGTTGTCGTTTGCTTGGATAATCTTCCCTTCCATCTGAATGGCAGAGTCGACTAGCTCTTCAAGATCCTCGAAACGGATGTTGACGAGGACAGTCTGCATCTCATCATGCAGTCCGTTCAGGAATTTCTCCTTCTTCTTGGCCTCTGTGTTGATCTCATCAGGTGCAGACCTGGCTAAGGACAAGAATCGGTCACGGTACTCCACTATAGTCATTCTGCCTTGCTTCAACTCTCTGAATTCATCCCTCATTCCGGTGACTAGACCCTGCGGCACGTGGGTGCGGCTGAACTTGATTTTGAAGGCTTCCCATGTCATCACTTGACCATGGTTCATTGTGCGGATGTTGTTCCACCATGCTCTTGCATCTCCTGCCAAATAGTGGGTGGCAAAAAGAACCTTCTCGTTGGCATCCACTCCTGCTACTTCTAAGTTGTTCTCCATTGTATGCAACCAGTCATCAGCATCTAGTGGGTTCTCCGAAATACTAAAGATTGGGGGATTAGTATTCCGGAAGTTTTTGAGTTTGGATCCATGATGATCCTGATTTCCATGGTTCTGATTGTTATGAGCCATCTGGGTGATCTGCTGCAGTGTTGCTAGATTAGCTTGGCGCTCTGCCCTGCTTGCTTCCCGGTATGCAATGAGAGTCTGCAGAATCTGTAGCATTGGGTCTTGCGATGAGCTGCTCCCTCCTTGGTTTCCACGAGTCATCTGAAGATTGAGATAGATAAAGGGGTAAGAGGGAAAGTTCTAAGGTTCATGGTTTTGATTTCAAGCTAAAACTTTGAGTTTGACTCAGGTTTTGCAACTAACTTCTTTTCATTCATTCAAGCAAAGCACACGATACAAACACACACACACCACAACATCAAAGGAAAACAGATGGTTTTAAGAACCATTCTGTAAGCTACAATACAATGGGACCGATACTCCTCATTCTACGATAGTGCTCGAGTGCATCTACTCATCATCGATGAAGTTGGAGTCGTCATCGTCGGTGTAGAAGTACACGGCATCCTCCTCTAGAAAGTCATCATCATTGCTGAGGTAGGAGTCAGTATCCCCTTGGCTATCTTCACCTTCCTCTTCTTCTTCCTTTACGGCAAGCTGAGCTTCTTGCTCCTTGATGGTATTCTCGAGGTCGGCCACCTTCTTGTGAAGACAGTCGATGGTGCGATCCTTCTTGGCGCGCTGACGGCGAAGAGACTGATGATCCTGGACGAGCAGTGAGAAAGTATGGGCCTTCTAGGCGGCAATGGCGAGGTTGTTGTTGGCGAGCTCTCTAGCATTGTCCAATCCTTCTGTCTGTCGTACAGTAGGAAGTCGAGGTTCTCCACTTGACGCTTCAGTATTGGGTGACTTGGCATCTCTAGCGGCATTCCCATGGAATCACGCCTTGCATAGTGAACAAAGCGGGTTCCTTGGATTAGGTTGACACTTAGGGCACACAGACGTGCGAGAGCTTCATACATTGCCCTGGCTAATCCATCTAGCCAGTTGTTCCGAGAACTGAATCGTCCTAGACACTGGTGCCTCTATCTTGCCTCGAAGATCCGCAGTCACTAGCCATTGTAAATCTCCTCCAGGTGGACCTAGGAGTTGAGATCCAAGGAATTCCGGATGAGGACGCTCCAAGAACTCAGACAGTGCATCAAGATCCCTCTCGAAGATTAGTTGGCCTCCGTTGTCCAACTGGTAGAACTTGCTGTATTGAGCTTCCATCTATAAGAATTTAGGATGAGAAAGTTAGTGAAGTGATCAAGTGTGTCAAAGTTTTATGTAGTAATATAAGACTTTTGGAGGAACATGAATTTTTTTTGAGAGAAAGAATCCCTAAGGGTAAGAGAGGAAATAGTTTTCATAAATACTCACTTTGGTTTTTGAAACTAAGTTTTTGTTCAGACGTCCATTCTAACTAGGGTCTCCTATGGTCAGGATGGCTCTGATACCACCTTGTCAACACCCGGATTTTTAATCCCAGATGCCTGTTATGCCATACATTGCAATCCTAGGATTACCATTTTTGCGAGACATAACAGATTGGATATCACAGTACATCATCCATTATAAACCATATAAGGTCTTACACAAATAAGGATCTCATGATCCAGTCTTAGTACAATCAAGCAGCGGAAGAAATAGCATAGCAGTGGGTTCCATCTTTAGAGTCACAGGCAATGCTGACGATGGGAGATGATCCTAGTTGTCGTAGCCGTCCTGCTATCCTCCTTCAGGGTAGTCCTCCTCATAGTTTGGCCACGAGAATAGCCAGGGACAAAGCCATGAGTACTCTTTAAGTACTCGCAAACTACCACTAACAAGTAGTACAGTTCTAGTAGGAATGCTAATTCTAAGTTTAATTGTAAAGTTAAGTTTGAAACCTAAGCTGAGTTCAAAAACAAAGAAAGATAAAAGAAGTTTGAAAACACCTAAGTGGGAACTTAATTGTCTTAGTCACAACTCTGTTGTGGTCAAGTCATGTCACAATTCATTTCATAAGTTGTTTTGAAAACAGCTGAGAACGGAACAGTATGGCCACTCCAACTGTCCATAACCGCGGACGCGGCTATTCGAATAGTTTAACACTCTGTAGAGGTGGTACACTTTCACCACAAGATTTGATACATCTGTCAGGGATAACCCTGAATCATCAAACTTAGTATGCAGATAATCAAACATAACCTTTCCTTTACACACCCGAGTATAAGCACCTCTCCTATGAGTATGTCCTCCCAACCATGACCATCTGTCATCTTGGGCACTGCATAGGTGGACAACACTGAGAAGTAGCCTCAGCTCAAACCTCTCCCACGAGGGAACTAATACTAATGCATATAAACTTCCGGCTAAGCCTTACCCAATTCAGGTATTGTGGTTGTACGGTAAAATTGGAATTGTATCGCATCCGAACCCAACCATAAGTTTTATAAAAGGGCTAAGGCTCATGCCTCAACATTTTCATCATCATAAACCATTTGTGTTTCTCAACAGATGTCAAAACATCTGAATAGAATGACTCATCATTCCAAGGTTTTCACAAATCATTTTCACCAAGTATTCCCATCTAGAGTGAATCAAGTTTTGGGTTTTTGTTCCATCTACTATGTTAAGAGTGTTCACTAATGTGGGATGCTAATCTCAATCTCATGCCATAGAATGACATCTAAGTCTAACTAGATAGGTCAAGTTTTATACTCTTTATGCTACCTTTGAACAAGTAAAGGACTTTGGTAAAGTAAGGAAAGTAAAGCTTGTAAATAAGACTTGGTGTAGGTATAAGTCCAAAATGGTATAACCAAAGCATGCCTAATGCCTTTGCTTAGGTTATCTAGCTTGCAAGGGTTAGCTTGCATTGTTAATGATGGCTTGCAAGTAATCACTTGCATGGTTAGCTTGTATAATGCTAGCTTGCCTTGGGTAGTGAAGTGGTTGAAGTTTTCTTCCTCCTCCTCTTGGTAGAACTCCTCCTCCTCGTAGACTTGGTCGGTACTATCTTCTATAAATACATACGGAATACACAATCACCAAACAATACTTAACTAGTATACTTAGCACACTAAGGCACACATTTGATGATCTATTATCATCACAAGCATCACAAGGTTTAAGGAACTAGTTTCATTTATTTTATTTGAGCAAAGTAATTTCTACTCATTGAAATTAACTAATATTTAATATTCTCCAATTAAAATATGGGATCATGTGGACACATGTCATCACTACATACTATAACATATGGGAATGTGATTTAAGGGTTGGATCACATTTTCATAGGTTTAAGTTTAATAATTAATGATTTAAAGTGACTAGAAATGCCTATATAGCATTATTTTGGTACTAGTCCAAAGTCACTGCATGCAAACCTTAATATTCTTTCATATTCAGATAGGTATGGTTAAATGTGATTTTTGAGAGTTGGAATCAACTCAAAAGCTACTATGGTTGATTTTAGAAAAATGTTTGAATGTGCAAAAGCTTCTGTTTTGTTATTTTTACTATGAGAGATCTCTAACTCTAAATTATTTAAATCCAATTGGCTTGGATATATATTTTCATTACCTTTCCAACAAAATTGGAATCACTCAATTTGGATTTGGAAAACTCTCTGAATTGGTTTTTGAACTAAGGGACAAAATTAAGTTTACTTCTAAAAAAACCTATATTTGAATTACTGGGTCAACGCGGGAAACTAAATGGGCCGGCCCGTGTACACTCCGCGGCACTGAGGGTTGCTGACAGGGGGTCCCGCTTATCAGTGACTCATAAAACGCGAAGCGGTAGGGTGCGCTGAGGACCACACGATTAGAACATAGATCAACGGCTCACGGTCGTCATCGACGACGGACATGTCGCCAGCGAGACTGAACCCTAGCACGGTCAGTGGGGGTCTACTAGGGACGTACCAGGGCTCCAGCTATTGTGGCGAGGCAGGCAAACGAACTGGTGGACGACGGTGGACTCAGGCGAGGTTGCGGCAGGGGCTGAGGTGGACGAAGTCGACGGGGACTTCTCCTCCTCTACAACGGCTACCTCCAGCGGAATTCCGGCGATGGGCTGCTCGAGCGGCTCCAGCAAGAGAGGGGAAACGTTCAGTGGAGGGAGGGGAGTGCAATGGTGTGAAGAAATGGTGCTGGGGAGGCTTGCTTATATAGGCTCGACGAGGGGACCGACGGTTGTGGGCGAAGCTCGTCGGTGACGGCGATACAGGGGGCTACTAGCGTGGGCGATGTAGGCGGACGGTGGGTGGTCTGTTGGCGGTCCTCTACGACATAATGGCCTGGCTAGGGGTGGTGGTAATTGGTCGGGGGCTTCCCGCGCTCTGGGAGACAGAGGCGGTGCTCGACGGTTCTCCTGGCGACTATGGGTCGCGCGGCAGTGCACGACCATGTCTGGCGGGGTGATGGGTTCAAGGGGGAGCGGCGTGCGTGGTATGGTGTCGAGGCGCGGTCTGTGGCGTTCTGGCAGTGAGGGCGCTCTGGCGTGTGATGCGCATGGCGCAGAGAGAAAGGGCGGCACTGCTCTGGGGTGGTCCAGGGGCTGGCATTGATCGAGGGGTGGACAGGGAGTTGTGGTAGGGTTGGGCGCGGCGCAGTCTGGTGAGCATTGCCCGCGTTTGGCTGGCGACGACCATATTTGGGCAGCGCGCCACTGCTGATAGCGGTGAAGGGGGAGCTGGTCTGGGCTGGGGTAGATGCTAGTGGGACAGGGGATTAAGTGGGAGACCAAATTGGTCGATCATCACTTGGGAAACAGTGAAGCTACTCTAGTTCTTGTATAGTGCCTGCCATGTGTTCGACAGAATGGTCGCATGAAAATTTTATTTGAATTTTTGAAAGATTTTTGGTGGGTGCTTTGATCTGATGCTTGGTATACTGTGGTTGTTAGGATTTGTTAAATGGAATTCATTTGAGTGGTTTTTGCAAAAGTGTGATCTATACATATGAACTAGATTCAAATTTCAAATGTCCTTTAAATTTAGAGTTTGAATGTTTTTGGGAGATCACAAAGTGGTCCTTGGCACATCACTACTTTTACTAGCAAGGGGTGCAAATATCCAAATTTGTCTCTATTGGAAAATGAGTGCTAGGAATAGCCAAAGTGGGCTAGGTGCTTAAAATGGCAAAAGTGACCATTTGCTTATTTAATTCTTCTTGATTTATTTTTCTTTGGGATTTGCTTGGGGATGATATAGATGATGTGTAATTCAACTTAGAGTCATTTGACAATCTATAGATCACTCAATGATGGCAATTCAAAACAACTCCTATTTAAATGCACACACATATGAAAGCTTAAAGTTTTTCAAATAGCAAAAGTTTTTGTTAACCCTAAATTGGGTAGATTTTATCTTGATCACTTGGATTAATGTTTTGGGATGTTACAATATCCTTATGATAGAAAAAGGTAGCAGGACATTGTTTAACCGACTCACTAGCTAAAATCCGAGGATAAACACGCTCACGCCTAACCGAAAAACTAAAAGTACCGGTAATATAAGGATTACCGACGGTGATGGAATTTCTCCGGACATGGAAGTAGTACCGGAAGAGAGTCAGACTCGGCCTAATGCCGAGATACCCCTCGCACAAAGAGGCGTACGCGCTCATCTCTAAGATGGAGTTAGGGTAAGATGGTGGAGATGAACACCATAGTGATCTATAACCTCAGAAAAGAATTCCGAGGGAGGAAAGGACAGACCTCTGTCGAGGTGAGTGCCGAAATGCACTCGCTCGTCGGCGTGAGGGTTGGGGACAGTTTCGCCGAAGCCGCTCCGCCAGTCGCCGGAACGGAGGAGCCATTTGTTTTCTACGCCGAGGAGCTTGGCATCATCGAGGCCACACAGGATCCAAACCCTGCGATTACTTTCTTTCTCTACCACCGTTGCCATCGCTGCCGCCGCTGTTGCCGCTGCTAAGCCAAAGGATGAAGAAGAAGCCATTCTCTCCGGTGAGCCAACGACCTTGGATGGGCGGCGCTGAGGTTTTTTCTGGAGGCAGAGGAGCGCTAGGTGCTGGGGAGGCGTAGAGGGGAAGGAAACGGCGCTAGGAATAGGTGAAGAAGATGAGGAAAAGAAATCCTCACCCCTTATAACTGCCAAGCCGCGCCAAGATTCGTGCAAATATTAAAGTAGATACACCACCCGTCGTGGAAAGAACTGGGAAGCCCCCACACGATGATTACGCCACCTCGATCTCCACGCACGCATTGAGACGGCGCTTCGGTTCCGTGAAAGGCGGACCCACCAACGGTCGTGCTGACAGGAAATGTCTGTCAATGACGTGACTTGACCATGACTGGTGTCAGATGACGTCAGAGACCAAGTTCTAGCTTAGTTTGAGTTTCAAGCTGGAAATCCGAATAACGTATTTATAGGTCCGACTTATTTTAAGACCCGGATTGTATCTTTTGTTTTGAAGTTTCAGGAACCCTTCAAGATTCTACAAGCCGAAGATCAAGCTAGATGATGATAAATCCGACTTTGGATCTTGGAGACTTCCGGGGAGTTGCTGTTGGGGATATACTTTCCAGGTATCCTCATAGTTCCTCACTGACCAGGGTGGCCCACTTCGGGTTAGATCTTTGCTTCTCGGACGGCCCAGTCAGGGAGAAGAGACGGAGTCCAATCCGGCTATGCGAAGGCCCAAAAGAGTTACCGACATATGCCCATAGTGTTACTTGTAGTTCCAGATGTACTCTGTAACCAACTCTTAGTCGTAGCCGGATAGATCTCTCCTGTAAACCCTAGGCCGGATATCTATATAAGCCGTCCTAGGGAGAGCCTTTAGGGCAACCCTTACTATCACAATCTCAACTCGCACAGGCGAACCCTTTATAACCCATATTCCGGCTTTGCCGTATTACTGGATTGCTAGTAGGAGTAGGATCCATCCAAAGACGATGGATTCGAACCTGGATAAACTTGTGTGCTCACTGTCCCGGAACACCGTACGTCTCACATCCCTCTCTTCCACACGCCTCGAGGACCCCCTCATGGCGTACTTGTCATCAATCCGACGACAATACACCCCAATTCCACCAGTTGTTGGCACTTTTATTATCGATTTTGTGAAAATAAAGCTGATAACTAGTCATATATTAAGTCAAATTCACAACACTACTTTAGTTATAGTTGTCTATTATCGAGATACTGTGCTCCAAGTCGTCCATAACTGCGGACACGGCTTTCAGAAAGTTTTACCCTGCAGGGTTGCACAAATAGCAACACACACACGATCAACCTCGATAAGAACCAAATAAAACACAACGAGGCCTCACGACAATGAATTCATAGGATTCATAAATTATTTCAGGGGGCCACCCCATTAAGCTACTCGCAACAAAGTTGGACGGCTCCGAGATGGACCCAAGGTTTATGCCAATTGCTGTAAACGACTAGGAACCCGAAAGTGTGACTGGGCTTGTTGATACCGCGAGAACACTTCACAATTCCTAAACAGTACAGGTTTTCCACACACAATCGTAAATAAGGAAGTAAAGCATGGCATAAGTACATGATAGTAATAAAGCCTCAAACTAGTTTGTGGCCCCAAGAAATAAAGTGTGAATCAAGCTCAGGCAAAGGGGGATTCATAGAGTCTCCCATATGTGGATAGTGCGAATAGTCAAGGAACAGGTATCAAGTACTCGGGGCCTACGGGACACAAGTGAGCATGGAAGAACCAAATATTATCTATTGCCCACCGGTGCCTCTGCATTAGTTATATCTATTCCCAACATTGTAATTATCAGTTGAAATTAAAGTCATGATCATCTCCACCATTAAGCATGTGCCAACCTTCCAACAACGATGGAACAACAACGACACGAAGTAGGACCTAAGCAAGCAACTACGACTCGCAAGGCCGAATATCTATCAAACAACAGGCAATATGTTGTGTCTAAGGCAATATAGAGGCTGCAAGAAATTTAAATGGTGCACGGAAACTAAAGCATCGCAATATGGATAGCAATAGATCAATAGGAGGAAGTAAAGACTATAATGCAAAATAGGTAGAAAGGGGGAGATTGCTCGCCTGGAAAACATTGCTGGAGATTCATTATCCGAAGGACTTGTCGATACTCGCATCCACTCAACGCCCTGATTCGCAAAGAAGCAAATCACTAAAAGAAACACCGGGTGCACTATTTAATACTACGGTAGAAGATCGGGCATGATGCATATATGATGTATGACATGGCAAGGGTGCAATGCAACTAGGCAATATTAAGCGGAACCAGGGTCCCGAAAATTAATTAAATGGTTGCAGTTATTTAGATACCCCGCAATTTATAGGTTGTCTTAGCAAGGCAAACATGGCATCAGTTCACTATACAAATTTAAATGGAGTCCGGAATAAGACAAAGGTATCCCGCATAAACACTCCATATTTAATTATAAGGTGAATCGGCGTAATGCCCCCAAACCACAAAATATGTAGGCGACATGGACAATTTAAATGCAACAAGTATATGTCATATATTATAAAAACAAGGGTCTCGGGAAGGGAATCACATTAGGGTATCGACGATCTGGGGGTTCACCGAGGGGGTTCGATGGGATCGGTCTTCGGATTTGGGGTCGGGGACTCAGACATCAGATCCATGATGGAGCACTTGGCGGTCTTCGGGTCCCTGAAGGAGATCGTGCCGCTCGGGCTCAGAGAACTTGTTGGTAGACCTTGTACAACTCTCTCGTGGTCGATATTGTCAGTTAGGAGATCTTGGCAGATCACCTCAGGAGCATCCGGACATCCAACTATCGAAGGCTGTAAGGCACGACAGCAACATCTTAGGGCACCACATGGGGATCACCTGGATGGCCTTGATCTGTGGCTTGCGCTCATGGAAGGAGTAGAAGGAGGTTGACAGGGTTTCCAGCGAGCAGGATCAATCGAGGCAGGGACATGAACACTCCACTGATGTGCACAGGTCAAGCAGCCAAAAACACAGGGGCGACAACAGAGGACACATGTGGGAGGAGTAGGGCTCGCGCACGCGGAAGGGGCAGAGGACAGCCAAGGCGCACGAGGGCACGAGACAGAGGCGGCATGGCGAGGACGGCGCGAGGAGGGGCCGTGCTGGACGTAGGCGGATGGCGCGGAGGCGCTGCTCATGGGCAGAGGCGGCCAGCGGCAGGCTCGGGGTGGCGTCATGGCGACTGGTGACAAGCGCTGGCCAGAGGCGGCCAAATGCATGGATGAGGTGGGCGGCACCGGACGGAGGGACGAGGAGGCACTTCTGGATGAGGCCGGCGAGGAGGGAGCGCCCAGGGGCAGAGGGGACGATGCGGGGTGAACGAGGCCAGGGTAGGGGCTGGAGGAGGCGTCCGCTAGCGGGGGTGGGGGTGGGGGGGCGAGCTCGCATGATTGAGCCCCTAGCGGCGGCGTTGGTTCTGTGGGAGGAGGTTGGTGGCGAGTGATTGGGGATGAGCTTCCTGGCGAGGCAAATCGTGGAGGGAGGGGACATGGGCGGTAGGTGGCGATGGGGCCTTGGGATGCGTGTCGTGTCGAGGACTCGGGGTGGGTTACGGGCCGTGTACGCGGGATCATCACGAGCGAGCGGCGTGGTGGGGCTAGGCGGGGTGCGAGAGGCGAGGCCAGGTCGGGTGGGTTGCGTGCTACGTTGTAGCATGTAGCTGTGTGTAACCGGGCGATGGCGTGCACGCGCCGGTGGGCGGCTGGGTGGTGGGTTTGATTTAGGGTTAGGGTTTGGTCAAACGGGCTAACAGCCGGGGTGGTAGGTAGCCTGGCCTACGGGCTGGGCTGCCTCCCCCGGTACAAAATATTTTGGTTGTTATTTTTATTTTAAAAAAAACTTTTGTAAATTTAGACAAATAAAAGATCCGGAAGAGACCGGGGTTTTGATTTGAAATAAAGATGCGGGATATTTAGAAAACAGATATAGGATTTTGGAAATAGTTTTAGGTAAAAAGATGCATGATGATGACGATGCTCAAATGCAATGCGGCATGATGACATGAGCATGTGGTCATAATGATGCACAAAGGTAAAACATAGTGATTTTCTAGTAGTGATTTTACCGGGATGCTACAATTCATCACCACTAACAATGGATCTCGCCCTCGAGATCCGCCTCATGGTATGGGGAAGAAAGTCGACAGTCTGAATCTTCTCGCTTTGTGTAGATCCTCATGACACCACTAACAAAGATCTTTACTCCACCTTAAAGTTGTCGACACCACCAACAAGAGATTGTTGCTCCTATTTGCTGACGGAATGCTCCAGATAAACAAAGGATGAAGGTAAATGTCTCAAAAGGTAAAGCCACCTCTAACCTCCATGAAGAGAGTAAAAGTCAAATTGATCCACCAGTTCGATGTACAAAGCGTATGATAAGAGTAGTGGTATGGTAGCTACTCCATCCCGCACTCAAAGCATTACTTCGTACATGAATAGAAGAATTATGCAACTACTCTTGGAATTTAGACTGACGATCTTCACAAGCGATGTTCGGATACAAAGGATTGATGCATGCTCTTCATAGATGATGTCGTCATGTTGGGAAATGCCAGAAGATACAAAGAAAATCGTATGAAGAGACACAATGATTAGGTTTCATGATTGTTCCATTGGCATGAACAACACATGCTCAAGGTATACTCCAACTTCAGCACTGCTCATCCTTCTCATAATGTTTTTAAACGATACGGATATCCGTCAAGGTGCAGATATAGATAAAGAGTTTAAGGACCAACAAGATTGGATGAAGGGTACAACAAACGAGATGCAGGTTAAATGATTGTAGCTTCACCGTTATAAAAGGGAGGAAGAGAAACCTGAAGGTACGACAGAAACCCAACCACGAGAAATCCTGGACTCGAAGAAAATATGAGAGTAGAATCAAAACATGTGAAGGGAAGAGGAGAATAGCGTAGAGGTAAGGAGTAAAAGCAGAACTAATATGATCTACCCAACCGATTTTTGCAAAATAGTTTTGACACTCTACATCGACCATTAGCTAGGTTATCCTACAGGTTGGACCAGTGGGGAATCACAACTGCGGAGCTCTAATACCACTTTGTAACACCCTCGAATCAGCCCTATGTAGATTTTAGCGATTCCCGCCAAACCCGCATAGAAACGATTCAAAGATGCCCACCAGGCACTTGCATGCGGGTGGAAAACGAAGTAATATCATTACAAAATAGTCCACGATTGAACCCACAGAACATTTATATACAACAATGACTCCATGAGTCAAGAATACCGATACACAGTACAAAGATCCAAATCACCTTGAAAATGATACAACATCCAAGTACGGATAAGATGCAAATGGGGCTAAGAGCCCTGAAGAATAACCAATGGCGTCCATAACCCAGCCCAGGCCAAGCAGAAAGGGTAACCCTACTAACGACATCGATCTCATACCTGCTAAAACAAATGGAGTGCCGACAAAGGGCAAAGGAAAAAGGGAGCGGTCAGTACTGAGGCCAGTACACGGCGAGTCTAGAATTCGGCGGCTCTCACCTACATAGGTATGGTGGACTGAAGCGGCAACGCGGCATGCACTAAGCAATCTATAGAGACTCGATTCAACTATCGGCTATTAGAGAGGGGTAAGAAAGACCTATTCGGATCCAACCTGATAGTAACACCAAAACATACCCATCCTGGTATTTCCCCCTCGAGACCACACGAGGAAGTCAAACCGAGGAACTCACATATTTGGCAGTTTTATTCATTCCATTATAGTTGTAGTACTTACTAGTCAGATATAGATAACACGAGTCATCCTGATATCATAAGAAGTGGGCAGTTTTAGTTAACCATTCCATTGTAGTTGCAATACTTACTAGGCAAGTATAACATGACATGATACACCCCAATTCCACCAGTTGTTGGCACTTTAATTATCCATTCTGTTAATGTAAAGCTGATAACTAGTCATATATTAGGTCAAATTCACAACACTACTTTAGTTATAGTTGTCTATGATCGAGATATTGTGCTCCAAGTCATCCATAACCACGGACATGGCTTTTAGAAAGTTTTACCCTGCAGGGGTGCACAAATAGCAACACACACACGATCAACCTCGAGAAGAACCAAATAAAATGCAACGAGTCGTCACGACAATGCATTCACATGATTCATAAATTATTTCAGGGGCCACCCCATTAAGCTACCCGCAACGAAGTTGGCCGGCTCCGTGACAGACCCAAGGTTTGTGCCAATGGCTGTAAACGACTGGGAACCCGAAAGTGTGAATGGGCTTGTCGAAAACACTCCGCAATTCCTAAATAGTACAGGTGCTCCATGCATAATCATAAATAAAGCATTAAAGCAAGGCATAAGTATAGGATAGTAATAAAGCCCCAAACTAGTTTGTGGCCCCAAGAAATAAAGTGTGAATCAAGCTCAGGCAAAGGGGGATTCATAGAGTCTCCCGTATGTGGATAGTGCGAATAGTCAAGGAACAAGTATCAAGTACTCGGGGCCTACGGGACACAAGTGAGCATGGAAGAACCAAATATTATCTATTTCCCACCAGTGCCTCTACATTAGTTATATCTATTCCCAGCACTTTAATTATCAGTTGAAATTAAAGTAATGATCATATCCACCATTAAGCATGTGCCAACCTTCCAACAATGATGGAACAACAACGACGCGAAGTAGCACCTAAGCAAGCAACTAGGACTCGCAAGGCCGACTATCTATCAAACAACAAGCAATAGGTTGTGTCCAAGGCAATATAGAAGCTGCAAGGAATATAAATGGTGCATGGAAACTAAAGCATCGCAATACGGATAACAATAGATCAACATGAGGAAGTAAAGACTATAATGCAAAATAGGTAGAAAGGGGGAGATTACTCGCCTAGAAAACATTGCTGGAGATTCATTATCCGAAGGACTTGTCGATACTCGCATCCACTCAACGGCCTAATCCGCGAAGAAGCAAATCACTAAAAGTAACACTGGGTGCACTATTTAATACTACGACAGAAGATCGGGCATGATGCATATATGATGTATGACATGGCAAGGGTGCGATGCAACTAGGAAATATTAAGCGGAACCAGGGTCCCAACAATTAATTAAATGGTTCAAGTTTTTTAGATACCCCGGAATTTATATGTTGTCTTAGCAAGCAAAACATGGCATAAGTTCACTACACAAATTTAAATGGAGTCCGGAATAAGACAAAGGTATCCCGCATAAACACTCCATATTTAATTATAATGTGAATCGGCGTAATGCCCCCAAACCAAAAAATATGTATGCGACATGAACAATTTAAATGCAACAAGTATATGTCATATATTATAAAAATAAGGGTCACGGAAAGGGAATCACATTAGGGTATCGGTGATCTGGGGGTTCACCAAGGGGGTTCGATGGGATCGGTCTTCAGATTCGGGGCCGGGGCCTCAGACATCAGGTCCGTGACAGAGCACTTGGCGGTCTTCGGGTCGCTGAAGGAGATCGTGCTGCTCGGGCTTGGAGAAATTGTTGGTAGCCCTTGTACAAATCGCTCGTGGTCGATCTTGTTAGTTAGGAGATCTTGGCAGATCACCTCAGGAGCATCCGGACATCCAACTATCGAAGGCTACAAGGCATAGCAACAACATCTTCAGACACCACATGGGAATCACCTGGATGACCTTGATCTGTGGCTCGCGCTCACTGAAGGAGTAGAAGGAGGTCGACAGGGTTTCCAGCGAGCAGGATCAATCGAGGCAGGGACATGAACACTCCACCGATGTGCACAGGTCAAGCAGCCAAAAACATAGGGGCGACAACAGAGGACACATGCGGGAGGAGTAGGGCTCGCGCACGCGGCAGGGGTAGAGGACGGCCAAGGCGCACGAGGGCACGAGACAGAGGCGACGCAGTGAGGACGAAGCGAGGAGGGGCCATGCTGGCCGCATGCGAATGGCGCGGAGGCGCTGATCACGGGCAGAGGCGGCCGACGGCTGGCTTGGGGTGGTGTCATGGCGACTGGCGACAAGCGCTGGTCGGAGGCTGCTAGATGCATGGACGAGGTGGGCGGCGCCGGACAGAGGGACGAGGAGGCGCTTCTAGACAAGGCCAGCGAGGAGGGAGCGCCCGGCAGCGGAGGAGACGATGCAGGGTGAACGAGGCCAGGGTAGGGGTTGGAGGAGGCGTCCGCTGGCGGTGGGGGGGCGAGCTCGGGTGATTGAGCCCCTGGCGGCAGCGGTGGTTCTGTGGGAGGAGGTTGGTGGCGAGAGATTGGGGACGAGGTTCCTGGGGAGGGGAAACGTGGAGGGATAGGGACATG
This sequence comes from Avena insularis, assembly GCA_023614405.1. Classification (NCBI taxonomy): domain Eukaryota; kingdom Viridiplantae; phylum Streptophyta; class Magnoliopsida; order Poales; family Poaceae; genus Avena; species Avena insularis. The sequence goes on from CM042690.1 coordinate 514,164,435, forward strand.
GGCGTTAGGTGGCGACGGGGCCTGGGGATGCGTGTCGTGTCGAGGACTCGGGGTTGTTTACGGGCCGTGTACGCGGGAGCATCACGAGCGAGCGGCGTGGTGGGGCGAGGCAGGGTGCAAGAGGTGAGGCCAGGTCGGTCGGGTTGCGTGCTGCAATGCAGCGTGTAGCTGTGTGCGACCGGGCGATGGCGTGCGCACGCTGCTGGGCGGCTGGGTGGTGGGTTTGGTTGATTTTGATTTAGGGTTAGGGTTTGGTCAAACAGGCTTAGCCAGCCGGGGTGGTAGGTAGCCTAGCCTACAGGCTAGGCTGCCTCCCCTGGTACAAAATATTTTGTTTGTTATTCTTATTTTTATATAAAAAACTTTTGTAAATAATTTTTAGACAAATCAAATATCCGGAAGGGACCGGGGTTTTGATTTGAAATAAAGATGGGGGATATTTAGAAAACAAATATAGGCTTTTGGTAAATAGTTTTAGGTAAAAAGATGCATGATGATGACGATGCTCAAATGCAATGCGGCATGATGACATGAGCATGCGGTCATAATGATGCACAAAGGTAAAACATAGCGATTTTCTAGTAGTGATTTTACCAGGATGCTACATCTGCGGGGCAAAAAACTACAAAGAGAGAAAGAGCTCTCCGGTAGGCAGAAATCTACCGGGGAAATTCCTTCCCGGTGAGGGAAGATCGTCGCCATCAACACCACCATTTAGTTGGACTTCATCGGGATCATCATCATCATCATCTCCACCATCATCTCCACCAACACTATCATCACCACTTCATACCGCTGTAATAATTGAGTTGAATCTTGCATAGTTCTTAGGGGAAACTTTCCCAGTGTTGATTACTTGTTGTAGATTATGCTATTGAGTGGAACCATTGAATTATTGTTATGGTCAGATTGTTACTTATCATTATTTCATCTCTGATCTTGATCCATATGATGTCTTGTGAGTAGTTCGTTTAGTTCTTGAGGACATGGGAGAAGTCATGTTATTAGTAGTGTAATTGTGTTGAGAAAGATTCAATAGTGTGTTATTTAAGTTGTGGTGTTATTCTTACTCAACATATTTGGGTATGAGTCACTACTCTTACTCAAACTATGTTCCTACGTATTTGAATTTGAGACTTATATTGCTCCCACTCAAAAATATGTCATTCACATATTATTTTAGGAAGACTTTTATAGCTCCCACTCAATTTCATGCAAATTGCATATCAACTCACTATTTTGAACAACTTCAAAATCCTTTGATCAAATATCAAACTTGGAGATTTACTATGAGATACTAGTCCTTTTACTAGTTTTAAATCCATTAGTCTTTCAGCACACTTGAATCAAATTCATTTGAATTCGTCCAATACTTGACAAATTTTGCTTTTGTTATTTACCCCCTTTTCCACTATGGCTTTGCAGTCATTTGGGAAAATTCCATGTAACTCCTTTACTTGTGAGATTCAGCAACGAATTGCTTTCTAATCTCAAGGGAATTTTTCTTCTAGGATTTCTCATAATTCTAGTTTACCATTATTTCCTTAGTAGTTCGTAGGTATGTCATATTCCAAGAATCATGACAAATGATTCACAAATGTCTCCATACAAGATATGGGTTACATTTTGAATCCTAATTCATGCAGTGAAAACACTAGTGGGGAAAACACAATGATCATTATCATTGATTCTTTCCTTTGTGAAGAGTATCATTTAGGAACAATTTCCATTGTGCTTCTCAACACTCTGATGCAAGGTTTTGAATCCTCGTCATGTTTTTACTATCTTCCATGTGCTCCATAATCGAGAAATATCACTGAATGTGAACTTTCTCAAAAAATGTACCAAAATCCAAGCAATACTAGTCTTGCTTCCCATTTGGTTCTAGCTCTGGATTTCGTATTCAAAGCTTCCAATGAATACTCTACAAGGACTTATTCCTTATTGTTTTGGTTATATCGTATAACCCCAAAACTTTTATGACGATCCATACTAGATATGGAGTTGATTTCACGAATCCAAATTGTTCACTATATGTTCTAATTGAGTGCTAAGTATTTCTAACTAATGGTCTCTACATCTACACTACAACGATATATTTGGCGCCATCTATTCACCCATTTTGATATCAAATATCATATTGTGATGCTTTCCATTTTGACATTTCAGAACACTTTGCATTTCACAATTACCTTTATGTGCCATCCTTCTAAAGTCGAATTTCATTACTATTGATCAAATCGTAGTAATTAGATTCTTTTTTATCTTTAATACCCTTTGTTTGATGAAATACTTTGATCATATCAAATAGTTTCATATTCATGTTTCCTTTGTGAAACTTATTTACATTTTAAACAATCATATCCTGATAATTACCATTTTTGTTAAAACACAATACATCGAATATGTATTTACTTTTAACAATTCATCAACACTTTGTATTTGAGTAATACCCGGTGTTTAAGTTATATTGCCGAACTTAGGAATGATTTATATGTGATAAGTAATCAAATGACTTTCACATATTATCACATAACTTTGAATTTAAACAATGGTTTCATTCATTAATGAATATATCATTAAGTTGGGTAATTTAAAGGCATTTCTATATTTTACATATGTTCATGTATTATTAATTAGTTTCATAACAAGAAGGAGAATTCATATATAATCAAACAAGATATGAACAGAAATAGAAATCATTCATAAAAGTGGAACAACTGTTTGTTACAAACTGATATGAATAACCGTCTCACAAAGTGTGAGACACACTAAAGAAGTTCACAACCTTTTGATTACAATAATCATCCTACAAAATAAAATAAGTGATAAATGTTAAGGGAGAGTGTCGTTGGCCATCATCATCATGCTCGCCATCAACACGCAAAGTCACCTTCTCTCCACCAAGCACCTCTATGTAGAAGGACCTGTTTTCAGCAAAACATAACAAGTATCAAATATATTTAACACTGCAAATGTGTTTGCAAGATTATAACATTTATAAAATTGTATATCAAATATATACCTTTGTCATTGATGACCTCAGCGACAATGGGTTCAACCATCACATCTCTGAAACGTGATATGAACTCGTGGAAATCTGTGTTTCCACGTCGCCTCTCATAATGCAAGTCCTGACTTGTGCTTGGAAGCTTGGTGGCAGCGACCGCAGCACAACAAACATCTGCAAAAGAGCCCGTCATCCATCTATCCAGGAAGTATGCAGGCCTCATGTACGCATTATGCATGCGCTCCAAGTGGTCGTCAAGTGATGAGTTCTCCTCCATCTTAATGGAGAGGAAGTCTCCCATGAGCTCACGCTCCCATATGCGTGCTTGTTCCACGAAATGTGTCCTAAGCTGTAGCATTACCGTATGAGGGTTGACATTACCCACGACAGGCCACAACTCGCCCACCATTCCAAAACGCATTGTAACTGAAATAAAGGAGGCCATCTCTTGATTTTGATAGCGGTCTTCCCGCTGCTCTAGGGTCTCTACGTCAATGGGCTGATCCAAATCTATCTCGTTGAGTATATAGTTGACCACGTTATTCTCGCTAAGGAGAACGTGGAGACACGCAACCCACATAGAGAAGTTTGATCCGTCTAGCCTGAGCTTCTCTCCTTCTAACCAATCAATCGTCAATAGGAAAGGTGGCATTAGGGAGAACCTTTTCTACATTTATAATTGCAAAAGGAATTTAGACTAAGTTTATAATTAAATGAGTTAATAATAACTCCACTCAGAAACACCTATCCCCTGAAGGGTTCCTAGTGATAACACGACCCCTTTCCCTCACATCTCCCCGATCATCACGGCCATCAATGTGGGTTCTAGGGTGGACGCTAAACGTCGGTCACATCATTCATGCGACTCGTGCTCGATCTTTTGACCATCCGTGTTCCGAGGCCACGTCTCTATAACATGCTAGGATCGCCAACTCAACCTTAGTGTATTCGTTGTGCAACATGGCTTACACCCACTGTATGCGAACGTAGATATGTCTGACACCCGATCATCACGGCCTGCCTCATACCGAAGAACTTTCTTGGTGGTGCACACTAAGGGGGAACACAATCATTGGTAATTTTAACTAGGGATAATCTTATTAGGCTACCGTCGAGTATCTAATACTAGCACACAATAAGATATACAAACAATGGCATTGAATGTAAATGCAATGTGATATGGTCCTTCACATCGTGATCTTCATCCGTCATCACCGGATTTCGATGCCAGGGTTCCGGCGCCAGGGTTCTGACGCCGTAGACACCAGGGTACCGGTGTCTTTCCGGCGTGGTAGTCCGTCACCTCCGTGACTATCTACTACTACGTAACATAAGGTAATCACTTTCCCTTTTCCATAACCATATCACAAAGCAACGCCCCCTTCAAAACAAAGTTAGATGCCTCTACTTTATCTTTGCATGTTTTACGTGGCTGAATGGGCTTTCGCACAAGAACCATTCTTACCTGTGAACTGTCACCACAACGCTGATCAAGTAGTTGTCTATACTACACCGCTTTCGGGGCCCTCCGTTGCAAATGGCATACCAACTAATGCTAGAGAGACAGACACCCCCCTAAGCCACTTTATACGGTACAAGCCATATGTCAAGCGTGGACCAGTCTCGCGAATGAACACGCAAAGTCGGTTGGGGGCCGCTTCATCAAGCATTACTGCGGTATACACAAGTACACGTGGGAGGGTAACAACTAAAAGATCAACACCCACACGCTACATCTCGTGTGTTCTACCCGTACTAGCATTACTAAGCATAGATCTAGCTCTGATACCACTGTAGGGGTTCCGCATATAACAATAAAATTTTACCCTATGCCCCTAAACCCCTGATGTTGCCAGGACCTATCTATTAGTAATGAAGTAATGGGAGGGGCTTTTCACGAACTTACCCTTGAAGACGGAAAAGCATTGTCAACGCTCAGGAGAGCGTGGTTGATGTGGACGAGCCGAAGCCGACCTCAAGGTTGTGATGAAGTCCTTGCACTCATGTGGCTCCAACGACTTGAGTGCCTCAAGTGTGACACCTCGCGGGGAGTTACACACGTCCGGTGCCTGATGATTACTCCCACTTCCCCGATCCAGCAGCAATTGTGGAAGTAGAGCTCCTAGATCCGAATCCCGCAATGCGACGGTGCTCTGCGGTGAAGATGTCTCTCGTTCGCGCAGTCTGAACTTGGGACCGCGGTCACGAGAGAGAGAGAGGGAGAGAGAGAGAGAATATCAATTGGAGGTCTCCCTAAAAGTGAGGAAACCTTTATTGAATGTTGTGTGTATTTATCTGGCCAAATACCCCCACTATATATAGGGGGAGGGGAGGTACTACCTCCCTCAAAGTCCCGGGGTGGGGCTAAAGGAGAGGAGAGGGGGAGGGGTGGCGCCGCCGGCCACCCCCATGGGCCCCGTGCAGGGGGGGCTAGCCCACTAGGGTGCCGGCCACCCCCTTTGGCCCTTCTCCCTCTTGCTTTTCCCTAATGGGCCCTCTTCCCTCCAAAAATGTCCCATTAAGCATTTTGACCTTTAAATTGATTTTATCTTTTATTAAATAATTATGAATAAATGATTAAATCAATATTTAACATTCATTCACGTATTATTCAATCTTCGTGGTTATGGAACACCTTCCACCTCCACTCCGGACATCCTCCGAACTTACAGAAACCCTTCCGGTTTTCTCTCTACTATCCTTCGGTGATTCTTCCGATCCTATAAACACTCTCTAAGCATAATCAAACCCTTAAGAGTGATACCCTACGGTTCCGGAACTCTCCAGACATGGTCGGGACACTCCCGAACCAATGATCAACAAAGGTACCTGGATGGCCATGTGACCCCTGTGCGTTCCACAAAGATCTTTCATCGTTTGAACCGGGACAGTCATATCTTATTCCCTTTGTCTCTTGATACTTGCATTGCCCGAGATCTGATCAATGACATCACCATGTTGTGTTTGATCTCGTTACAAAACAATGCTACTTGACTTGTTCCGACAAGTGATATCCATGTGATCAAATCACATGATGTGCAGCTATTGGATATAACTTCTCTTTAGTGGGCCCTTAAGTATCTTTCCGTTACATGGACGAACAAATCTAGCCTTTGACATATATTACCTCTACGGTTCCTCCGAGTACCTGAACACACCTTTATAATCACTGGATTACCAAGTGACGCTTGATGCTATCTAAGCACTCTCGGGAGACAGTGATTGATATAGCCTCACGTCTAACGAATAGTCTACGAGGATCCATTTCTAATCATCATAACTTGAACTTCGTGAAATTATCGGGTCACGATGTTTAGGTTGGGTATTGTGTCATCATCTCATTCTCAGAATGAGTTGACTCCTTTTCCAACTGGCATAAATGCCACATGATCAGGAAACTTGATCATCTGTTGACCAATGAACTAGTGACTAGAGTTTCATTGGGAACCCCTGGTTGTTTATATATCACACGTGTATTGATGTTTCCACTCAATGCAGTTATAGCATGATATAAAACTTAATCATAAACTTTATGAAATATGATAATATTCCTTATTACTATTTGTCTCTAGGGCATATTTCCAACAAAGGCAAAGTCGACCGCCACCTTTATGGATATGATCACAGCTATCAAATGTAGCTCGCAATTTTTTGGACCCGTGATATCATCCACGGGGTAGCGATGAGCCATCGTCAGTGAATCATCATCAAACGGGTGTTTCGTGGAAGCCATGCTACTTTTCCATTGAGATGATGGGCCGGTAGCATCGAATGCAGGATCTTTGTCATGCCACTGAGATGGGATGGTTGCTTGATGGCTAAGTGTGTTTATTTTCTCTTGCTGCATCCTTAATGTATCTTCTATATGTTGCATCTGGTCTGCATCCCTGACCTTTCTCCTTTGATGGCTTTTATTGGGATATTTTTTCCTATTGTCGGGAAACCCGAGCTTCCACGGAATAGAGCCTTCAATGCCTCTTGCTTGTCCTTTGTGTTCCTTATTCCCAAGGGCGCGTGTCAGCTTGTCCTTCTCTCTGTCAGGATAGAACTTTCCCTCCTGCACATCCTCCGATGAAGTTTTAAGGGCTCTACAAGGTGTTGCAAGATGTTCTTTTGTATAAATACACTTCCCTGCTTCTGGGTTCAAATTTCCCCCATGCTCGTAGAACCAAGACTTTTCCCGATTGGTCCACTCTGATGTCTCTGGTTCGATATTTGTCCCCATAACAAGGTGATATGTCTTCAGCGCAACATTTGCCTTGTTTATTTCCATCCTTTTCATAGCTTTAGCCGATGATTTGTACTCAACAAATTCGTCCAAGTGATCTCTTAGCTTCTCATTCGCTCCGGTGAACTCCGGAGTCTTTTCTTCTAGGACATACTTCATGTATAATATTTTCTTGTGGTCTTTGAATTGTGTGGCCATCTTGTTAAGATCCCACTCCTTGACTTTTGGCTCTATTACTTTGTTTTCTAGATCCACCTTTGGCGGTAGTTTGAAATTTTCATGAGCGTATTCCAAAGATTATCTTTGCATCTAACCTCGACATAACTAACTCCATCCGCCTTTGGCTTATTCCATTCTAGAATGGTGATAGGGATGGTGTTCCTAACAATACGTCCGCATTGACTTACAAATAATCTTGCGTTGTGCTCGGGAGAAATTGGGGTGCCATCTGCAGCGACTTCTTCGATCATGAACCTAGCATCAGGGGCCAACATTTTTGTCGGGCCTCGTTTGCATCCAGTAGATTGCTTCGATCTGGAGGGCTAAAAGAAGAAAGAATTGTTAATATATATAGAAATCAATTAATGCATCTAGTCAGCAACGACTTAATTTACATATTTGGTCAAACTTTGTAGTCAAGGCTCCCTCACTGGAGCCATCTCTTTGCTCACATGTGTCGTATCTTCCCTCACCAGAGTCGTCCCACTTCTCGATATCCTCCTCCACTCCCTCACCAGATTCGTTTAGATACTGCGATGTCATATCATCACCGGCTATCATACCCTGTAATATCTTTTCTTGATCCAGGTCGCGCTCCATAGTTTCTGCAAAGACTTGCTAGTTATTTCGATGCTATAAATGCAGCAAAGTGCTAATGAATTAAGGACATCGCGCGAAATGGTTTCCTCCATGGAGTTAAGAAACCCGTGAAAAATAGTTGTCGCGCCCATCCATTGTCCCTATATTGCGTGCATTGTCGTGCCCATCCATAGTCCCTATATGGCGGGAGTTGTCGCGTTCGTCCATAGTCCCTATATGGCGCGTATTGCCACGCCCGTCCATCGGCCATATATGGCGCGCATTGCCATACCTGTCTATCGTCCATAAATGGCGCGTGTTGTCACGCCCATCAATTGTCCCTATATGGCACGCTTTGCCACGCCTGACCCGAAGACATTACTCCCTTGACCCGAATACATGTTATATCATCTAAAATTGTCCAAGAATCATGTTATAGCATACAAAAATTTGTATTTTACACATGACTCGTACTACTAATACTACCACTATCACTATCATATACTACTACTAAGACTACCACTACCACTATACTACTAGTACTAATACTACTATTAATAAAGAGTACACTATTACTACTACTATACTACTAGTACTAATACTACCACTAGACTACTAGTACTAATACTACTATATAAATATTACTACTAGCAAATTTTGACACCAAATAATCACTAACAATTTGAGTATAGTGATTAATTAAGCAAAGTACATTGGATCAAACAAGGGGATCATCTAGCTAGCATTGCCGGAGAAGGGGATTAATGGAGATGGGAAGAACAGGGGACACTAACCTGCAGTCAATGGCAGTAGGCGACGGCCAGCGGAGCGGGCTTCTTGGCGGCTGGATCCTTTCTCCGGCGCGGCGGCACGGTTGATGATGGTTGGCGGCCGAGGCACGCGCGAACGATGGCGGTGTGAGTGGTGGTGCTGGTGGCTGGGGCGCGCGGCGTGGTTGGTGGTGGTGGCAGTGGCGGCGTAGGCTCGGACAGTGACGACACAGTTGGTCGGACGGCGAGAATCCGTGGTGGATGTGGGCAGCGTGTCGGCGTCGGGACGGTGGCGGTTGGCTCCTATGCTAGCTCAATCTAGAATGGAGATGGATATGTGTAGGAGGAGGCGGTTGGCAGGTTATATATCAGAGGCCTTTAGCCCCGGGTCATCCCACGACCAAGGACTAAAGAGTTTTGGTAGCAGCCCAGAGGACACGCCCCAACCATCCACATTTAGTCCTGGGTCTTGGATGACCCAGGACTAAAGGGCCTTTTGAAAATTATATTTGAACTTTGTAGTATAAATTTTGGTTCCCGCCTTATTGTATACTAAAATATTAATAAAATAAATAAAGAATATCTCTCTAATAAAAGAAATAAAGAATATTTATGTTTTTTAAAAATCTTTTTTGAACTACAGGTACATGATCTAATGCTCATTATTTTTTTAACAAATAATTTTTAGACTCACAATATGATGTTTCTTCAGAGATCCAATGCAAATTTTAGCGAGGCTCATCCCTTATCTTCATGCCCGCCGTTTTGACCATAATCTGAAACGGCAAAATTTGGAAATGGGCGTAAGAAATTCAAAAATGGTTCGAACAATGTAAATCCTTCGCGTGGTGTCATATTATGTGACATAGTTACAAGGAAAAAATACCAGACTTGGTATATCGATCGCATCTCAAAAATTCATTCTCAAAATGCATGTTTGAGGTTTCATAGCTTTTGGACCAAATGTCCAATGTTATGGCTAGAATCGCGGTATAGTTTGTGATAGTGTGCCCATATTATGCATCCATGTGTAACTTGGGATGGCGGACAATGTTGCAGGAGGAAGTTTTCATTTTCGTCGCACGGAAAAGGCATTTTCCATTTTACGAGTGCCAAAAACAGGGTGTTTTGTGAAGGAGACACCAAAGGGATAATTCAAAATGCTACCACCCTATTTAAAAGAAATACTAGACAACCTTGGGTCAGTGTTCATTGTAAAGGGTAGAATTTCATCAAACTTATTATAATCTTTGACATGTCTGTCTTGTCCTCCACTCCCACGATGTTCCTTTTACCTGAAAGAAATATGTGGCGCTTTGGCTCATCGTATGATGTATCCATTTGCTTATTTATTTTTCCTTTTTATCGGTTTGGTAGACATGTCTTTCACATAGAAAAACCGGAGCCACATCATTGGCTAGGACGAATGGTTTGTCTGTGAGCCCAAGATTGTTGTGATCCACTATTGTCATTCCATACTTCTTCTCTACCTGAACCCTGCCTCCTGTCAGCTTGACCCATTTGCACCGAAACAAAGGGACCTTAAAAGAAGGTCCATAGTCAAGTTCTCATATCTCCTCTATGTAACCATAATATGTATCCTTTGGCCCATTGTTGTTTGTTGCATCAATACGGACACCACTATTTTGGTTGGTGCTCTTTTTATCTTGGGCGATCGTGTAAAATATATTCCCATTTATCTCGCACCCTTGGAAAGTCAATACATTCGAAGACGGTGTCTTGGCCATCAAGTACATCTGGTCTCCAACAACAGTGTTATTCATGAGATGTGTTTGCAACCAACCGCCAAAAGTCGCCATGTGTGTAATCGAGTTGTCAGACTCCCCCGGGCATTGGGAGCGTAGAATTTTCTTGTGTTCATTGATATACGGAACCACCAAAGTGGAACTTTGTAGAACTGTATAGTGCGCTTGAGTGAAAGAATGCTCGTCTCTATATATTATTGCTTTCTTTCCTAACGTGCCTTTTCCACTTAGTATCCTCTCGTGCCGCAATTGAGGAACACCAATCGGCTTAAGGTTAGGAATAAAGTCAACACAGAACTCAATGACCTCCTCTATTCCATAGCCCATGGAGATGCTTCCTTCTGGCCTAGCACGGTTATGAACATATTTCTTTAAGACTCCCATGAACCTGTCAAAGGGGAACATATTTTGCAGAAATACAGGAGCAAGAATGGCAATCTCTTCGACTAGGTGAACTAGGAGATTCTTCATAATATTGAAGAAGGATGGTAGTAACATCAACTCAAAACTAACAATACATTGGACCACATCATTTTGTAACCTTGGAAGAGTATTTAGATTGATTACCTTTTGAGAAATTGCGTTGAGGAATGCACATAGCTTCACAATGGGTACTCGAACATTTTCTGGTAGAAGCCCCCTCAATATAACCGGAAGCAATTGCATCATAATCACGTGGCAATCATGAGACTTTAGGTTCTAGAATTTTTTTCTTTGCCATATTTATTATACCTTTTATATTCTATGAGAAGCTAGATGGGAACTTGATACTGCTCATGCATTCAAAAAATATTTCATTCTATTTTTTGGTAAGAGTGTAGCAGGAAGGACCTTGATACTTCTATGGATGCAGGCCATCTTGTTCGTTAATACATTCATGGTCCTTCCATGCGTCCGATGTATCTTTTGACTTCCCATACACGCCCAAGAATTCTAGCAGGTCCATGCAAAGATTTTTCGTCACGTGCATCACGTCGATTGAAGAGTGAACCTCTAGGACTTCCCAATAGGGTAGCTCCCAATATATAGATTTATTCCTCCACGTGGGCACTTGTCTGGTAGCGTCATTCGGAACAGATTGACCTCTAGGACCCTTTCCAAAGATTACTTCTAGATCTTTGACCATACTAAATACATCATCACCACTACGGGGGATAGGCTTATTCTGGTGATCTGCCTCACATTTAAATTCTTGTCTTTGTTTCTTATGATATGCTTGGTCGGAATAAATTAATGATTCCCCAGGTACACAACCTTCTTACATTTATGCAAGTATGTACCTTCAGTCTCGTCTAACCAGTGCGTACATGAATTGTATCCCTCGTTTGACTATCCTGAAAGGTTACTAAGAGCAGGCCAATTATTTATGATTATGAAAAGCAACGCTCTTAGATAAAATTCCTCCTATTTGTGCTCATCCCACACATGTACACCTTGTCCGTGCCACAACTGTAAAAGTTATTAAACTAATGGCCTTAGGTACACATCAATATCTTTGCCGGGTTGCTTCGGTCCTTGGATGAGCACTAGCATCATAATGAACTTCTGCTTCATGCAGAACCAAGGAGGAAGGTTATAGATACATAGAGTTACATGACAGGTGCTATGACTGCAGCTCTGCTCCCCAAAAGGATTCATGCCATCTGTACTTAGACCAAACCTTAAGTTCCCCGCATCATCTGCAAAGCCCGGGTACTCTCTCGATTTTTATCCACTGCGACCCATCAGCGAGGTGTCTCAACATCTTGTCTATCTTGCAGTCTTTTTTGTGCCATCGCAACAACTTGACATGCTCTTTGTTTCTGAACAAACGTTTCATCGTGGTATTATAGGAGCAAACCACATAACCTTGGCAGGAAACCTATTCCTAGGGCGCTCACCCTCAACATCACCAGGATCATCTCATATGATCTTATACCTCAATGCACCGCATACCGGGCATTTATTCTTATTCTCGTACTCCTCACTGCGGTAGAGGATGCAGTCATTAATGTATTCATGTATCTTCTACACCACTAATCCTAGAGGGCAGATAACCTTCTTTGCTTTGTACGTACTGGCAGGAAATTCATTATCCTTTGAAAGCTTGTTCTTCATTATTTTCAGTAGCTTCTCAAATCACTTGTTAGATAAACCATTCTCTCCCTTCCATTCCAGCAATTCCAGTGTGGTACCGAGCTTTGTGTTGCCATCTTCTCAATTTGGGTACAACCTTGTTTTGTGATCATCTAACATGCGCTTCAACTTCTCTTTTTCACTTCTGAATTCTCTCTGTGCATCAACAATGGCCCGTTGAATATCATCAATAAGCTCATCTAGTGCCTCTTCATCTCCAGCTTCCCCCGTTGCAATATCACCATATTCAGGGAACACAAGATAGTTGTCATCATCCTCTTCTTCATTAACTTCCATCATAACCCCACTTTCTCCATGCTTGGTCCAACAATTATATCAAGCAAACATTTTATTCGAAAGAAAACAAGGCATATTGAATATGCACGGAAATAGCAAATGATGCTAATAGGTAGGTGTGGTGGACACTTTTGGCAATACTTGGGTTTAGGGAATTGGAAACACGAGTAAAACATACTCAGTGAGTGAAGGCTAGCAATAGTAAGGGAGTAACAAACGAGAGAGCAATGTTGTCATAATCATGCTTGCAACAAAACAGGACTAATCATGTCATGCAAGTGATTCAAGACGCTCAAGGCAAAATAATTCATCGAGGCTTAACTGATTATTTCAGTCATATGCATGCATGAGCATGTGCCAAGTTAATTCAAATGAAACATTCAGAGGAGGATACCACGGTGTCATACCAAGTTATGAATAGAGTAATGCAAGCAAACATTCATAATACATGCTACAAACTATTAGCAAGCAGGAACTAATCATATGAAAGCAAGAACTACTAAACATCCATAAATAACGTACACCCTACATGAACAGACTAAGCATGCCCACAATGATGAGTATATGTACAAAAATGAAAATAAATAGAGTTCGTTACCAGCCTCTTACCACACCTCAAGTTGTCATTAATCCTCATTATTGCCCTCCACTTGTGTGGCTTGAATAATAATATGAAACCAAATCCCACTGAGAACTTGCTGAACCCTGCAACAAACTCACAAAACCAAAGAAGAAGAACAAATATTTTTGGTGTTTTCGATTTTTAAAACAAGAACCAAAAAGGAAGGACAAGCAAGCAAAATCTTTTTTGGGTTTTTCGAATAGTTCAAAAAAAGCAAAAAGGGAAAAGCAAACCAAGGAAAAAAGAAGAAGAAGCAAACAAAAGAGAAACAACAAAAATATTTTTGGTCTTTTTGTGTTTTAGAAAGCAAAAGCAAAGAAAGAACAAAAACTAAAAGGAGAACGAAACATGAATATACAAAGTACCAACGCAAAATGATATGGAGATGAGTGCGATGTCTGCATACCTCCCCCAAAGCTTAGGCTTTTGGCCTAAGTGGGTATCAATATAGATACAGGTAAGGGCTCCAAGCAGGCGGGTCATTGTAAGAATGGTCGTAGTTAGGCCCGTGGGAAGAAGACGAAGCTCCCCAATCATCGGTAGGCTGCTGATATGAAGACTACCCCTCATTCAAGGGCTGGACCGAATCATCTGTGACCTCCCTTCTAGTATCCTGCTCCTGTTGGGAGAGCTCTCCCAAGTACGTATCAAGCTCCTCCTCCGTGAGGGACCATACCCTGTTATCAAGTTTAAATAAAATAGGTGCAGGCAAAAGGACAACACGCTCAGACTTGCTCTTTTTCCAACCAGCTTTGAAAAAGGTTATTTCATAAGACAACTCACTCAAACTAGCCATGAGGAAACAAACTTATGTTGTATCATGGAATTAAAATCAAGCCTTTCTATGGGAAACTGTAGGTCAAGATGATGAGGCACCAAACCATGCAATGCTAGTAAACGAGAAGCAATGAGCCCCCCACAAATTCCACCTTTCTCGCGGTTATAGGCAAGACGGAAAGCTATCAAAGCACCCAAGTTGTAAGACCTATCTTGTTTAAGAGCAGCAGAGATGAATGCTAGATCATATGAAGATAACTTATTGGCAGTTTTCCTAGCAAGAACACACTTGGCAATAAAGTAAGAAAAGTAGCGAATGGAGGGAGATGGATGTTACGGATTTTCCCACTCTCCTTCGAGAAGCTGCTCCCTTGGAAAATTTCTGCGTATAAATCCATGAGTGGCGCAGGTCGCTCTTTAATCCTTCTACATGATCCCCACTGAGGTACCTTAATGGCTGCACAAAAGTCATCGAGAGCAAGGTCGATAGCAATTTTTTAAATTTTGTAGTGGACCATGGGATTAGGCAAAGAGTAACTAAATTGAAAGTCCTGCACCACACACATGGTTAGCTTCACAAATTGACAAGGTTCATCTTCCAAAAAGTGCTCCAATCCCGCATTAGAAACCAAAGTGTGGAAATCCTGGAGAATCCTTGCAGCTCTCATGAATTCAGAGCATGGATAAATGGAAGGAAAAACTTCCTCTTCCCGGTGAACCTTCATAACCTCAGGCACCCATAGTTCATGTTGGTTTAGTTGATGCTCATTCATCTTCAATTCTGAAATTTAAACACCTATTAAATAAGTGATTGCAAAGTGAATATAATGAAGGGGACTACTCATAGGGACTTGTAAGAGGCCTAAACATGCATCAAAACTATATCTCTAAGTATAAAACAAGCTTACAAGCTCTCATAACCTATCACCTACAGTAGCAAAATACTCAAGATATAAACCACTAAACACAAATCTACTTGGACAAGCGGAGGAGTCACATACCGGAGAACAAATGCTCCAAATTTCAGCAGCAAAGATGGGCTGAGCAAGGAGATCGAAAAATCGAGGGCAAGCATAGAAAGAACGCCATTTTGAGCAATGAACTGGTGTCTACTCGGGAGAGAGAAGAAAGTGGCAAGTGAGAGAGTGAGTGGAGGGCCAGGGGTGGCCCACACCATGGCTAGGCGCGCCCCTGGGCTGGCCGCACCACCAGGTGGTGTGCCTACCTGGTGGGCCCCCTGGTACCTTCTAGGCACTCCTCTGCCCCTTTTTTCACGTAAAATTTAATATGAATTTTCTGGAAATTTTTGAGACACTTTATTTTTGGGCAATTTTCAGGTATAGATGAATGATTTTCTGATAGAAAGATTTTTTTGGAATGATGCAATGACAAAACAAGGCTAGAACTACAGAAGTTCTAGGACACTCTAACATGCAAGCAACTAACAACAAAAAAGAAAATTAAACGAAAGCAAAAACTAAAATGGATAGAATAGAATTAAGAGGACATAATCATGGTGAAAACATTGTTTTGCTCAACGAAATCCTTTTGTTAACAAGGTTGATCAGGTATTGTTACCAAAACAATTTTATATGAACAAAACTTTGTATTCCTCTCATGATTATGTTACCTCAACTTTGATAGCAATGGTCCCAATCATAATAGTTTCAAATTTTTCTCTTGGTATGGGACTATATTTCTCCAATTTGAATGCCCTCAACATGTTCAATTGAATTCAAACCATAAGTCCTATCAATATTCTTGGGGAAATAGACAGTATGTTCCTTGTCATTAACATTGAAGGTCACCTTTCCTTGATTACAATTACTAAAAGCTCATGCAGTATTAAGAAAAGGTCTCCCAAGAATAATAGACATATTATCATCTTCAGGCATTTCAAGCACAACAAAATCAGTTAATATCAAGCAATTATGAGCCACTTGAACAGGTACATATACCAATAGGAATAGTGGTAGATTTATCAGCCATTTGTAAAGATATATCAGTTGGTATTAGTTTTTCTAGTTGAAGTCTCTTATAGAGAGATAAAGGCATAACACTAACTCCAGCTCCTAAATCACACAAAGCAGTTCTAACATAACTATTCTTAATAGAGCAAGGGATAGATGGAATCCCTGGGTCTCCAAGTTTCTTAGGAACCTTACCATTAAAGGAATAATTAGCAAGCAAAGTAGAAATTTCTTCATTAGGGATCTTCCTTTTATTCGAGACAATATCCTTCATATACTTTGAGTAAGGAGGAAATTTAATAGCATTAGTCAAAGGAATTTGCAGGAATAAAGGTTTCATCCACTCACAAAACTTATTATAGTGTTCATCTTCCTTTGACTTGTGTTTCTTATCGGGGAAAGGCATAGGTTTTTGGACCCAAGGCTCTCTTTCACTACCATGTTTCTTAGCAACAAAATCTTCTTTAGTGTATTTAGTATTCTTAGTGTGCTTCTCAGGTTCTTCTTCAACTTTTCCTTCATTAGGAACATTATTTTCTTCATTACCACTTTCAGTTTCAGCATCAGAAATAGATATACTATTAGGATCTATAGCTGGTTCAGAGGGTTCTACAATAGTTTTATGTTTGTTTTTCCTTTTCTTACGAGTAGAGCCACTATTTTCAGCTTATTTAGAATCCTGCTCAATTCTTTTGGGATGCCCCTCAGGATATAGAGGATTCTGGGTAGCAGCACCACTTGTCGTTCTAATTTCATAAGCATGTTTTTCTTTAGCAGCATTAACTAGCAAGTCTTTTTGCACTTTAATAAGTTGATCTATTTGAGTTTGAACCATTTGAAAGTGTTTGACAATCATTTTAACATCATTAGAGGTTCTTTCCACAATATCTTTTAACTCAACAATAGCTCTAGTGTTTTCCATTAGATGATTTTGCATCCTTTTATTAAAATTATCTTTCTTAACAATAAAAATATCAAATTCTTCTAAGCATTGATCGGGAGGTTTAGAGTAAGGGATATCACCTTCATCAAAGTGTTGGAGAGATTGTACCTCAATAGTGGATGAGTAGGGGATAGGCTTACATAATTCTTCTATAGGAGGTAAATTCTTGACATCTGCAACTTTAATTCCCTTCTCCTTAAGACATTTCTTAGCTTCCTTCATCACTTCATCATTTAATTGAATAACTCCCCTCTTCTTTGATGTTGGAATAGGCACAGGAATAGTTGGTGCAGGTATGATTACTTTAGGTATAGCTGGTTCAGGTATGATTACTTCAGGTATAGCTGTTTCGGGAGGAGTCCAATCTTCATATT
This sequence comes from Avena insularis, assembly GCA_023614405.1. NCBI lineage: Eukaryota > Viridiplantae > Streptophyta > Magnoliopsida > Poales > Poaceae > Avena > Avena insularis. The sequence goes on from CM042690.1 coordinate 514,182,105, forward strand.
TCTGGCTTATTTTAGCTATTAATTCCTCAGCTTCCTTCGGAGTCCTATTCCTGAAATCACAATCAACACAACTATCTAGGTATGTCCTAGATTCTTCAGTTAGTCCATTATAAAATATATCAAGAAGCTCATTCTTAGGTAATGGACTTCCAGCCTGTGCATGAATCAATGCACAAAACCTTGCCCAAGATTCAGGAAATATCTCTTTTTCTCCCTGTTTAAAATCAAAAAGTTCCTGAAAAATAGCATGTCTAGCACTAGGAGGAAAATATTTCTGCAGGAAAGTACTAATCAAGCAACCAGGGCTATCAATAGATCCAGGGGGTAAATTACTAAACCAAGTTTTAGCTTCTCCTTTCAATGAAAAGGGGAAAATCTTAGTAACAAAGTAAGTACGCATCTTAATATCATTAGAAAACGGGCCACTCATGGTAGAAAGCTCAGTCATATGTGCTACTGCACTCTCATTCTTAGTCCCACAAAAAGGTTCTTTCTCAACAATAGCTATGTAAGATAGATCAAGAGAGAAATCATAATATTTATCTTTAATGTTTATGGGAGAAGCAGCAAACTTAGTAATAGGAGACAATTTGGGTCTAATAGTACACCTCTCAAGGAGACTCTTAGAAACGCTCCTATCATGGGTGTTTTTACATTCTTTAATAAATTCATCGGTCATCTCAACATAACCGTCTTCAACATCATAACTCTCACTAGACTCAGGTGAACTAATAGGTGTAGTAGTGTCTTCATTAGGAGTTTCAGTATTTCCAGCTATAGTTCTAGAAATAGTAGCATCTAGGAAAGGACCTAATGAACCACTCTTATGAAGCACAGTAGAAGCAGCATCATAAGTATTAGAAGTTTCAGATTCAGCAGTAGTAGCATGTGTATGTGGTGGTGTAACGAGCTTACTCATAACATATGGTGAATCAAGAGCAACAGAGGTGTTCAGAACCGTACCTCTTCTTGTAGTGGATGGTAAAATAGGAACCTTGCCATCACGAGACTTACCCATAATGGATGGATAGCAGCGAACAATAGAGAATCCAAGTGAACTTGATAAATAAAGCTATACTCTCCGGCAACGGCGCCAGAAAATAGTCTTGATGACCCACAAGTATAGGGGGTGTATCGCATTATTTTCGAGGGAAGTGAAACCCAATTTATTGATTCGACACAAGGGGAGCCAAAGAATATTTATAAGCCTTAACAACTGAGTTGTCAATTCAGCTGCACTTGGAAACAATCTTGCTCACAGCAGTTTATCAGTAGCAACAGTTTTGTAGTAGGAAAAGTAAAGTAGCAGCAGTAGTAAAGTAAAGACAATAGTAATAATAGAAGTGAACAGTAGGATTCGAGTGCGATGGGATTGGGATGGATGGACGGGCGTTGCATGAACAAGACAATTCACAAGGCAATCAGAACATAGGGCAATTGCAGATAAATAAGATAAAGCATCCAAGTACTAGATAATCCTAGGCATGTGTTCCATATATAGTCATACGTGCTCGCAATGAGAACTTGCACAACATCTTTTGTCCTGCCAGCCCGTTTGCAGCAGGGCCTCAAGGGAACTACTGGCAATTAAGGTGATCGTTTTAATAGAGCACCAGAGCAAAGCATTAACACTCCCTGAAGACATGTGATCCTCACATCAAAGCCATTCCGTCCGGTTGTCCCGAGTTCTATCACTTCGGGGCCATTGGTTCCGGACAACAACATGTGTATACAACTTGCAAGTAAGACCAAAAACAATACTATCATAATGAATCAATAACATGTTCAGATCTAAAATCATGGCACTCGGGCCCTAGTGACAAGCATTAAGCATAACAAGTCGCAACAAAGTCATAAAGCACTAATAGAAGATACTAGGCACCATGCCTAACAATCTGATGACATTACATGAACGATCTCATCCAATCCCTACCATCCCCATAGCCTACACGATCGATGGGGGAAACATGGATGGTCGATGGAGAAGCGATGGTGATGATGATGGCGATGATCTCCTCCAATTCCCTGTCCCAGCAGGGTGCCAGAACGGAGTTTCTGGTGCTGTTTCGTGGAATCTAGTGGTGGCAGCGAAGTGGAACTCCTTCTGGAAAAACATCGAACCCCCCTGAGTTTTTAGGTCAGAAGGCATCTTATAGGCGAAGAGGGAGACCGAGGGGGTGTGCAGGCGGCGGACCACCCCCTGGCGACCAGCCTAGCCCATGCCAGGTGGTGTGGCCTGGGCCCAGCCTCCCTCCGTCTCGTAATCTGGCTCTTGGAGTCTTCTGGTGAAATAGGATTTTTGGCATATTTTCTGGGATTTTTCCTGATAGTTGATTTTCTAGACAAAAACTATACACCAAGGCAATTCTGCTGAAAACAACGTCAGTCTGTATCAGTTGCATCCAAATCACATTAGTTTAGAGGAGAAACAATAGCAAAAGTGTTCGGGAAAGTAGATACGTTTTGGACGTATCAGTTTGCATGCAGTGACTTTGGACTGGTACCAAAATAATGCTATATAGGCATTTCTAGTCACTTTAAATCATTAATGTTCATCTTAAACTTATTAAAATGTGATCCAACATTTAAATCACATTCCCATGTACTAGAATATGTGGTGATGACATGTGTCCACATGATCCCATATTTTAATTGGAGAATATTAAATGTTAGTTAATTTCAATGAGTAGAAATTACTTTTCTCAAATAAAATACTTGTGATGTTTGTGATGAAACTAGATCATCAAATATCTGCCTTAGTGTGCTAAGTAGACTAGTTAAGTATTGTTTGGTGATTGTGTATTCCGTATGTATTTATAGACGATAGTACCGACCAAGTCTACAAGGAGGAGGAGTTCTACCCTGAAGAAGAAGAGGAGAATTTCAACCACTGCACCAACCAAGGCAAGCCATCACTAGATGCAAGTTAACCTAAGCAAGATGCATTAGGCATGCTTGGGTTATACCCTTCTTGAGTTATACCAATTCCAAGTTTTACTTACAAGCCTTACTTTCTTTTACCAAAATTCTTTACTTTATTTATAGATAGCATAAAGAGTATAAAACTTGACCTATTTAGTTAGACTTAGATGTCATTCTATGGCATGAGATTGATATTAGCATCCCACATTACTGAACACTCTTAACTTAGTAGTTTAGAGCTAAACCAAAACTTGATCACTTTAGATGGGAATACTTGGTGAAAATGATTTGTGAAAACCTTGGAATGATGAGTCATTCTATTGAGATGTTTTGACATGTGTTGAGAAACACAACTGGTTTATGATGATGAAAATGTTGAGGCATGAGCCTTAGCCCTTTTATAAAAACTGATGGTTGGGTTCGGATGCGATACCATTCACATTTTACTGTACAACCATAATAGCTGAATTGGGTAAGGCTTAGCCGGAAGTTTATATGCATTAATATTAGTTCCCTTGCGGGAGAGGTTTGAGCTGATGCTACCTCTCAATGTTGTCCACCTATGTAGTGCCCAGGATGGCAGATGGCCATGGTGGGGAGGCCAAGCTCATAGGAGATGTGCTTATACTAGAGTGTGTAAAGGAAAGGTTATGTTTGATTATCTGCATACTAAGTATGATGATTCAGGGTTATCCCTGACAGATGTATCGAATTTTGTGGTGAAAGTGTACCACCTCTACAGAGTGTGAAACTATTCGAATAGCCGTGTTCGCAGTTATGGATAGTTGGAGTGGTCATACTATTCCATTGTCAGATATTTTCAAAATGACTTATGAAAGGAATTGTGACATGACTTGACCACAACATGGTCGTGACTATGACAACTAAGTTCCCACTTAGGTGTTTTCAAACTTTATTTTATCTTTCTTTGTTTCTGATCTCAGCTTAGGTTTCAAATTTAACTTTACAAATAAACTTAGCGTTTAGCATTCCTACTAGAACTACCTTACTTGTTAGTGATAGTTTGCGAGTACTTAAAGAGTTCTCATGGCTTTTTTCCCTGGCTATTCCCGTGGCCAGACTATGAGGAGGACTACCCTGAAGGAGGACAGCAGGACGGGTACGACAACTAGGATCATCTCCCATCATCAGCATTGCCTGTGACACTGAAGATGGAGCCCACCGCTATGCTATTTATTCCGTTGCTTGTTTGTACTAAGATTGGATCATGAGATCCTTTATTTGTGTAAGACCTTATTATGGTTTGTTATGGATGATGTACTGTGATATCCAATCTGTTATGTCTCGCAAAAATGGTAATCCTGGGATTGCGAGGTATGGCATAACAGGCATCTGGGATTAAAAATCCGGGTGTTGACAAGTTGGTATCAGAGCCATCCTAACCATACGATACCCTAGTTAGAATGGACGTCCGAACAAAAACTTAGTTCCAAAAACAAAGAAGTGGGTATTTATGAAAACCTATTTCCTCCCTTACCCTTGGGATTCTTTCTCTCAAATAATTACATGTCCTCAAAAATTCTTACATTACTACATAAAATTTTGACACACTTGATCACTTCACTAACTTTCTCATCCTAAATTCTTATAGATGGAAGTTCAGTACTGCAAGTTCTACCAGTTGGGCAATGGAGGCCAACTGATCTTCAAGAGGGATCTTGAATCACTGTTTGAGTACTTGGAGCCCCCACATCCGGAATTCTTTGGAGCTCAACTCCCTGGTCCACCAAGAGGAGATTTACAATGGCTAGTAGTTGCTGATCTTCGAGGCAAGTTGTAGGCACCAATGTCCGAGAAGATTCTGTTCTCCGTGAGAGAAAATAACTGGCTAGATGGATTAGCCAGGGCAATGCATGAAGCTCCTGCTCGTCTCTGCACACAAAATGTCAACCTAATCCAAGGAACCCGCTTTGCTCACTATGCAAGGCGTGATTTTATGGGAATGTCGCTGGAGATCCCAAGTCACCCGGAGTTGAAGCGTCAAGTGGAGAACCTCGACTTCATGCTGTACAACAGACAGAAGGAATTGGACATTGCTAGAGAGTTCGCCAACCACAACCTTGCCATTGCCGCCCAGAAGGCCCAAACTTTCTCACTGCTCGTCAAGGATCGTTAGTCTCTTCGCCGTTAATGCGCAAAGAAGGATCGCACCATCGACTATCTTCGCAAGAAGGTGGCCATCCTCGAGAGGAACATCAAGGAGCAAGAAGCTCAACTTGCAGCAATATAAGAAGAAGAGGAAGTTGAAGACATCCAAGGGGATATTCACTTGTACCTCAGCAATGATGATGACTATCTGGAGGATGATGCTATGGACTTCTACACCGATGATGATGACTCCGACTTCATCGATGATGATTAGATGCACTAGAGCACTATCATAGGAGTGAGGAGTATCGTTCCCATTGTATCTTAGCTTACAGAATGGTTCTTCAAACCATCTGTTTTCCTTTGATGTTGAGGTGTGTGTGTGTTTGTATCGTGTGCTTTGCTTGAATGGATGAAACGAAGTTAGTTGCAAAACCTGAGTCAAACTCAAAGTTTTAGCTTGAAACCAAAACCATGAACCTTATAACTTTCCCTCTTACCCCGTTATCTATCTCAATCTTCAGATGACTCGTGGAAACCAAGGAGGGAGCAGCTCATCGCAAGACCCAATGCTGCAGATTCTGCAGACTCTCATTGCAGAACGTGAAGCTTGTAGGGCAGAGTGCCAAGCAAATCTAGCCACACTGCAGCAGATCACCCAGATGGCTCACAACAATCAGAACCATGGAAATCATGATCATCATGGATCCAAACTCAAAAACTTCCAGAATACCAATCCCCCAATATTTAGCAAGTCTAAAGACCCGTTAGATGCTGATGATTGGTTGCAGACAATGGAGAACAACTTAGAAGTCACCGGAGTGGATGCAAACGAGAAAGTTCTGTTTGCCACTCACTATTTGGCTGGAGATGTAAGAGCATGGTGGAACAACACCCACACGATGAACCATGGTCAAGTGATGATATGGGAAGCCTTCAAAGTCAAGTTCAGCCGCACCCATGTGCCGTAGGGTCTAGTCACCAAAATGAGAGATGAATTCAGAGAGCTCAAGCAAGGAAGAATGACTATAGTAGAGTACCGTGACAGATTCTTGTCCCTCGCCAGGTATGCACCGGATGAGATCAACACGGAGGCCAAGAAGAAGGAGAGATTCCTGAACGGACTGCATGATGAGATGCAGACGGTTATCGTCAACATCCGTTTCAAGGATCTCGAAGAACTGGTCGACTCTGCCATTCAGATGGAAGGGAAGATTAATCAAGCAAAATACAACCACAAACGTTGGATGATGCACCAAGATGGATCCAACAGTCACCAGAAGTACCGTCCCAACCCGTCCGCCGGATACGCCCCGCGGAATAATCGACCCCCAATGTCTCGCCCAAGCTACCCCAACCGTAGCGGAGGAAATGTGAAGTCCGGGGGAAACAACAACCACCCTGGCAACTCTAGAAATTCCAATTGTGCACCTCCCAAGCACAACAACAACAACAACAACAATAGCAACAACAGTGCACCCAGAACTAGAAGCAATGTTGTGCCCGTGGCAGCAAAAGACAAGTCTCAGATTACTTGTTTCGAGTGTGGAGCCAAGGGTCACTACTCCAATGAGTGTCCCAAGAAGATTGCCGTGCCAATGTGAATGCCCCAGCTCAATAGCAGCGTCGTGTTCAGCCTGGAAAAAGATTCGCCCCAGGGAACCCTCACAACCGCAATGGTCGTCTCTTCCACATGAACACCGAAGAAGCCCAAGAAGTGCCAGATGTAGTGCTGGGTATGTTTTCTGTCAACTCGGTTTTAGCAAGAGTGTTGTTTGATTCAGGAGCATCGCACTCATTTGTCACCAAAGAATTTGCATGCACCCGTAAGATTCACCCTACCAACTTGAAGCATGTCATGATAGTTCAAATACCTGGTTCAACTACAAAAGCTAGAAAAATTTGCAAAGCTGTACCTATCAGAATACATGGGATAGATTTTTATGCCAATCTAATAGTACTTGGAACCAAAGGTTTGGAAGTAGTACTAGGAATGGATTGGATGTCAAAGCATAAAGGATTGATTGACTGTGCCAAGAAAGCCATCACCATGACCAGTAGCTCTAGAGTATTAGTAGAGCATATATATGAAACCTTACCCTGTCAATTCAAGTGCAATAAGAGTCTAGCCCTACCCACCATAGACCAAGTCAGAGTAGTCTGTGAATACCCCGACGTATTCCTAGATGAATTGCCCGGTATGCCCCCGGATAGGGATATTGAGTTCATTATTGAACTAATCCCCGGAACCGATCCCATAGCTCAGAGACCCTATAGCATGAACCCCTCAGAGTTAGTGGAACTGAAGAAGCAGTTGGATGCTATGATGGAGAAAGGCTTGATTCAACCAAGCGCATCGCCATGGAGATCGCTCGTGTTGTTTGTCGATAAGAAAGATGGAGGCAACCCTTTGTGCAGAGATTACAGGAAGCTGAATGATGTCACAATCAAGAACAAGTACCCATTGCCAAAGATAGAGGATCTATTTGATTAGTTGACCGGTGCCAGTGTGTTCTCTAAGATCGATCTTAGGACTGGTTATCACCAACTTAAGATTCATGCAACGGATATTCCAAAGACCGCCTTTACTACCCGATATGGATTATATGAATATACGGTTATGTCTTTTGGCGTAACCAATGCCCCTGCTTATTTCATGAATCTCATGAATAAGATCTTTATGAATTTTCTGGATAAGTTTGTCGTTGTGTTTATCGATGATATCCTTATCTACTCCAAGTCAGAGGAAGACCATGAGCAACATCTAAGAATCATTCTTGAAACCCTTAGAGAGCATCAGTTCTATGCCAGGTTCAGCAAATGTGAGTTTTGGCTGAAAGAAGTAGGATTCCTAGGACATATTGTGTCTGCCGGAGGAGTCGTTGTCGCCAAGATCAAAGATGTTAAAGAATGGGAAGCCCCAACCACTCAAACCCATGTCCGTGCATTTCTCAGATTAGTGGGATATTACCGCAAGTTCGTAGAAGGATTTTAGAGCATAGCAAGACCCATGACTAAATTGTTGAAGAAGGACAAGAAGTTTGAATGGACCGACAAATGTGAAGAAAGTTTACAAGAGCTCAAGAAGAGATTGATTTCAGCCCCAATATTGATCATGCCAGATATCAAGAAGCTGTTTGATGTGTATTGTGATGCATCCAAGATTGGTCTCGGATGTGTATTGATACAAGAAGGCAAAGTCATCGCATATCTGTCTCGACAACTGAAGCAGCATGAGCAAAACTACCCTACCCATGATCTTGAATTAGCTGACGTAGTGTTGGCACTGAAGACATGGCGTCATTATCTTATGGATAATCGCTGTGAGATTTACTCAGACCACAAAAGCTTGAAGTATATTTTCACTTAGAAGGAGCTGAATATGAGGCAAAGGAGATGGATAGAGTTAAGCAAGGATTATGACCTTGACATTCACTATCACCCCGGCAAAGCCAATGTGGTAGCGGATGCTCTTAGTAGATTGTCGTGTAGGCTAAACACTATGATCAAGGAGAAGCAACCAAGTTTGTATGAGGAGTTGGAGCAGTTTAGAACTGAGCTAGTTAGTAAAGGATTTTTAGCTAGCATTGAACTTCAACCCACTTTGATTAGCCAAATCATGGAAGCCCAGAAGGGAAATGAAAGTATAGATGGAATCAAGCATCGTATTGGTACAAGCAAGTTATCATGCAAGAAGCTCATGATACTCTTTATTCTATCCACCACGGAGGAACGAAGATGTATCAGGATTTGAAGGAGCATTTTTGGTGGCACAAGATGAAGAGAGAAATCGGAAGCTACATAGCCAAGTGTGATATCTGTCAGAGAGTCAAAGCGGAACATCAGAGACCCGCAGGACTATTGCAACCACTGCAAATTCCAGAATGGAAATGGGATTCCGTCGAAATGGACTTTCTCACCGGTTTGCCTACTTCTGGTAAGGTAAATGACTCAATCTGGGTCATAGTTGATAGACTATCCAAGGTAGCTCATTTTATACCTGTCAAGACAACCTACCAGAGTTCGAAGCTAGCAGAGTAGTACATTGCTAGAATTGTTAGTTTGCATGGAACCCCCAAGACCATAGTGTCAGATCGAGGAACCCAATTTACCTCGAGATTTTGGTAGAAAGTCCAAGAAGGATTAGGAACCAAGTTGAATTTCATCACAACTTATCACCCGCAAACCGATGGACAGACTGAAAGAGTCAACCAAATCCTAGAGGATATGTTGAGAGCTTGTGTGTTAGAGTATGGATCAAAATGGGAAGATTGTCTGCCTTTTGCAGAATTCTCATACAACAACAGTTATCAAGCTAGTTTACAAATGGCCCCATTTGAGTTCTTATATGGAAGAAAGTGTCGTACCCCTTTGAATTGGTCGCAAGTAGGAGAGAGTCGGATTTTTGGACCCGACATCCTCCGAGAAGCTGAAGAGAAGGTTCACAAAGTCCGTGAGCACCTCAAGACCACCCAATCCAGACAGAAGAGTTATGCTAACAAGAGAAGGAGAGATCTGACTTTCAATGTCAGAGATTTTGTATATCTCAAGGTTTCGCCATTGAAGGGAACCCAACGTTTTAGTCTAAAAGGAAAGTTAGCCCCCAGATATATCGGACCCTTCAAGATTCTGAATCACCGAGGAGATGTATCGTATCAACTAGAACTTCCTGAAGAGATGTCTTCCATCCACAATGTGTTCCATATCTCATTACTTCGCAAATGCCTAGAAGTGCCGGAGAAGACCGAATTCAAGAACATCGATCACCGAGCCATTGATATTAACAAGGATCTGCCGTATCGTGAAGTGCCCATCTGTATCATGGAGGAAGCTTACAGAACCACCAGGACTCGGAGTATCAAGTTTCTCAAGATTCAATGGAGCAACCATACCGAAGAAGAAGCCACTCGGGAGCGAGAAGATTACATTAGGATAGAGTTCCCAGATCTCTTTAGTTCCTAGTTTTCTTTCTTAAATCTCGGGACAAGATTTTGTTTAAGGGGGGAAGGTTTGTAACATACCAAAACTTTAATCCAAGTTATCAAGATCCAAATCTCCCAATTTAGAGTTAACAAAACCTTTTTCCATTTAAAATAATTGAGCATTCATATGTGTGTTGCATTAAATAGGAGTTGTTTTTAAATTTCCATGATTGTTTGTTCTAATGGTTGTAAAATGACTCTAAGATGAATGCCACATCAAATAGATCATTCCCAAGAAAAAAACCAAAGAAAAAGAAATCAAATACAATTAATAATGGAAATGGTCACTTTTGCCATTTTAATCAACTAGGCCACTTTGGGTATTCCTAGCACTCAAATTCCAACAGAAACAATTGTGGATCTTTGCACCCCTTGCTAGTACAAGTTAAGATGTACCAAGGCCCACTTTGTGATCTTACAAAAACCTTTAAACTCTAATTTTAAATGACATTTGAAAATGGAATCTATCTCATATGTCTAGATCACCCTTTTTCAAAAACCATCCAAATGAACTCCATTTGACAAATCCTAGCAACCAAAGATGCTGAAGCATCTGACAAACCACTCCACCAAAAATATCTAAAAAATTCAATTCTTTGTGCCATGCAGCCATTTGGTCGAACACTTGGCATGCACTGATCACACCCTAGTATAGCATCACTATTTCTACAGGGTTTTGCCACCCATTTGACCCCAATTCACTCCCTCTGTCCCTCTTTGATCTAACCATGCCTTAACCAGCACACCCCTAGTCCCTAGCAATAGTGCCATGCCACCCCGACGCCATGCTCGCCGGCCAATCGTGCCCACGCTGCAGGAGACCACTAGCCCCTCTCTGCCGCTCCAGGAAGGGAGGCGTGACCTCACCGCCATCCACGGTCCACCCCACGACCACTGCTATCCCCTGGACCACCGAGGACAAGCCCCGCACTAAGTCTCTGCGCCGCGCCAGCGCACGCCAGAGTGTCATCGCCGACAGAGAACCACATGCTGCGCCTCGACCCCAGATCGTGCGCGCCGCTCCGCCTTGAGAACCTCAACCCGCCAGACACGCCCTTACCCCGCCGCTCGACCCACAGTCGCTGGGAACCATGTCGAGCACCGCCTCTGTCTCTCAGAGCGCGCAATGCTCCCAACTGCAATCCACTGCCCCTAGCACCGCCATTAAGCCCTAGATGACCGCCAGGGAACCGCCCACCATCCGCCTACCTCGCCCAGGCTGATAGCCCCCTATGCCGTCGTCACCGACGAGCTCCGCCACACCTCTCTGCCGCCTCGCTGGGCCTATATAAGGGAGCCTCCCCAGCACCATTTCTTCACACTCCCCTCTCTCCACTGTTCCTTCCCCACCTCTTGCCGGAGTAGCTCGAGCAGCCAGCCACCGGAATTTTGCCGGAGACAGCCGTAGCAGAGGAGACGCTACCGTTGATTTCGTCCACCCCTGGAGCTGCTGCGACTTTGCCTGATGTCGCCGTCGTCTTCTAATTTGTTTGCCCGCCTGGACGCACTTGCTAGAGCCCTGGTACGCCCTCACCACACTCCCACTGAGCCGTTAGGGTTCCACCTCGCCGGCGACAAGTCTGTCGTCGACGATGAACGTGAGCCGTAGATGCTAGTCCTAATCCTACAATCCACATTGCCCCGTACCGCTTCGCGTTTAGTGAGCCACTGACAGGCGGAACCCCCCTGTCAGCAGTCCTCAGTGCCACGGAGTGAAACTGGACCGGCCCGTAAGTGTTCCTGCGCTGGCCCTGTGATTCAAATTTAGATTTTTCTTTTTAGCTGAAACTTAGTTCTGTCCCTTAGTTTAAAAACCAATTCAGGGAGTTCTACAAATCCAAATTGAATGATTCCAATTTTGTTGGAAAGGTAATTAAAAACTCTATCCAAGCCTATTGGATTTCAATCATTTAGAGTTATATATCTCTCCTAGCTAAAATAACAAGATAGAAGCTTTTGCACATTCAAACATTTTTATAAAATCAACCATAATAGCTTTTGAGTTGATTCCAACTCTCAAAATCACATTTAACCATACCTATCTGAATATGTAATAATATTACGGTTTGCGTGCAATGACTTTGGACTAGTACCAAAATAATGCTATATAGGCATTTTTAGTCACTTTAAATCATTAAATGTTAATCTTAAACTTATTAAAATGTGATCCAACATTTAAATCACATTCCCATGTACTAGAATATATGGTGATGACATGTGTCCACATGATCCCATATTTTAATTGGAGAATATTAAATCTTAGTTAATTTCAATGAGTAGAAATTACTTTTCTCAAATAAAATAAATGAACTTAGTTCATTAAAGCTTGTGATGTTTGTGAGGATACTAGGTCATCAAATATGTTCCTTAGTGTGCTAAGTAGACTAGTTAAGTATTGTTTGGTGATAGTACCTACCAAGTCTACAAGGAGGAGGAGTTCTACCCCGAAGAAGAAGAGGAGAATTTCAACCACTGCACCAACCAAGGCAAGCCATCACTAGATGCAAGTTAACCTAAGCAAGATGCATTAGGCATGCTTGGGTTATACCCTTCTTGAGTTATACCAATTCCAAGTTTTACTTACAAGCCTTACTTTCTTTTACCAATGTTCTTTACTTTGTTTATAGATAGCATAAAGTGTATAAAACTTGACCTATCTAGTTAGACTTAGATGTCATTCTATGGCATGAGATTGATATTAGCATCCCACATTAGTGAACACTCTTAACTTAGTAGTTTAGAGCTAAACCAAAACTTGATCACTTTAGATGGGAATACTTGGTGAAAATGATTTGTGAAAACCTTGGAATGATGAGTCATTCTATTGAGATGTTTTGACATGTGTTGAGAAACACAACTGGTTTATGATGATGAAAATGTTGAGGCATGAGCCTTAGCCCTTTTATAAAAACTGATGGTTGGGTTCGGATGCGATACCATTCACATTTTACTGTACAACCATAATAGCTGAATTGGGTAAGGCTTAGCCGGAAGTTTATATGCATTAATATTAGTTCCCTCGCGGGAGAGGTTTGAGATGAGGCTACCTCTCAATGTTGTCCACCTATGTAGTGCCCAGGATGGCAGATGGCCATGGTGGGGAGGCCAAGCTCATAGGAGATGTGCTTATACTAGAGTGTGTAAAGGAAAGGTTATGTTTGATTATCTGCATACTAAGTATGATGATTCAGGGTTATCCCTGACAGATGTATCGAATTTTGTGGTGAAAGTGTACCACCTCTACAGAGTGTGAAACTATTCGAATAGCCGCGTCCGCAGTTATGGATAGTTGGAGTGGCCATACTATTCCATTGTCAGATATTTTCAAAATGACTTATGAAAGGAATTGTGACATGACTTGACCACAACATGGTCGTGACTATGACAACTAAGTTCCCACTTAGGTGTTTTCAAACTTTATTTTATCTTTCTTTGTTTCTGAACTCAGCTTAGGTTTCAAATTTAACTTTACAAATAAACTTAGCGTTTAGCATTCCTACTAGAACTACCTTACTAGTTAGTGATAGTTTGCGAGTACTTAAAGAGTTCTCATGGCTTTTTTCCCTGGCTATTCCCGTGGCCAGACTATGAGGAGGACTACCCTGAAGGAGGACAGCAGGACTGCTACGACAACTAGGATCATCTCCCATCATCAGCATTGCCTGTGACACTGAAGATGGAGCCTACCACTACACTATTTATTCCGCTGCTTGTTTGTACTAAGACTGGATCATGAGATCCTTTAATGGTGTAAGACCTTATTATGGTTTGTAATGGATGATGTACTGTGATATCCAATCTGTTATGTCTCGCAAAAATGGTAATCCTGGGATTGCGAGGTATGGGATAATAGGCATCTGGGATTAAAAATCCGGGTGTTGATAGTGTCGAAATCCTAGACACGACATCCATCGTGCCAGGTAGGGGGCACATCCATCATGAGCTCCCCCTCCAATCCTATCATGCCCGAACCTCTATGACCCGGGGCATGGGCAACCTACTGCCTCCTCGGAGCTGATGAAGAGATGGTAGACGACCACATCGCTTCATCAATCCCTCCCTTGCTTGAGCCTTCACGTCCCTGCAGGGTAGGACCTTGGGCAGGCACTAGTGGAAAATGGGAATCTTGTCCCGGTTTGTAAGGGGCTTTAGTCCCAGTTGTCCCACCAGCACAGGCAATCGAGAATAAAGCCCCAACCCTTTAGCCCTGGTTGGGCTACGAACCGGGACGAAAGGGCGGTCCACGTGGCAGTGGTCGTCAAGGGGAGGGCATTCGTCGGTTAAATGTCTGAACCGGGATCTATAGGTCTCTGCCGTGGCAGAATTTTGGGCACTTTTTGTGCCATGGCAGAGAATTCATTTTGTATATTTTCGTTTATTTTGTTTCCCCTTTATCTATTTCCTTTTTGTGTTTTGGGCAGCATTTATTTTGTGTTTTGCACTGAGAAGTGAAGGAACCATTATATTACAAAACATCTCCCGATTATATTACACAACAAGTATCGAATATATTACATTCATGCATATATACAATATAAAGTCTTTTATGATCCCTATTACATTATCATCATCTTCTGATAGTATTATCCTTTTGGATCTAGGACCTCTGCATCTAAGAATCCCGCAATTTCCTCTTGGATTGCTTGTACGCGGTCCTTTGGTAGAAGATGGTCTTGCAACCATTCGATCTAATTTAAAAGAAGGTGACATAGGTATGCTTACTCGGATGCTTATGATTTACTACCCTATACTGGGTAAAAGGCTTCCGGCCCATGAAGATTTGAGATGATAGCCCAAGGAAGCAACCGACAATGATTTTGATTGTATTAGGAAAGAGACTATGAACCAACATTGTGTTGGTATTGTAATTACGCGTATGTAAAACCTATCCGCATACAGCTTTGAGACCCGGCCTATTATATATAGGAAGGGAGAAGTCCAAGCGTGGGTACCTAAAACTCCCAGGCAACTTGTAACAGTACGATTTCTCAATATTCAGGCGACTTTGACTCCATTGTTTCCCTGACATCCGCCGAAATACCCAGTGTTTTCTTTCTCACGGAAGCAGAGCAAGGAACCACGCAACAACTCGATAGATCCCCACGCTGTCGTAGCAGCCCTCGGCAAGTGGGACACACCCGATGATCTCGATCGCCACACCAGGCACACCTTGTAGGATATGAGTCACTAAGCAACACAAGAAACGACAACACACATCATAGGAACGATGGGTCAAGAGATGAAAACTGCAGCCGACGACACCATGATGAATACAACAAAGATGATTACGAGCTATGCGGGGTTAGTTGTTTCACTCAGTGGATTCGCAAAACCTCAGTACCTAAGGACTTCAAACTTCCACACGACCGCTAAAAGTACGATGGACTCCAAGAACCCGAAGCATGATTAGCAGATTATTTGGCCACTGTCAAGTTACAAGGCGGCTCAACAGCTACCGCAATGCAAAGTTTACAACTACACCTCATCAGCGCCGGAAGATCATGGCTCAGGCAGCTACCCGAGGATTCAATTGGCAGCTGGAACGACCTAGAAGATAAGTTCATTTGGCACTTCCAATCCACGTTTAAACGACCTGCATCCTTGGAGCAGCTGCGAGCATGCAAACAAAAATCCGGGGAATCAATAAGAGCATTGATCTAACGATGGAATATCATTAAAAACTCAGTTGAGTCCATATCCGACGAAAGGGCCATCGATGCCTTCAATAATGGCCTTCGTCACCGAGAATTGATAGAAGAACTAGGACAAGTTAAACCCAAAACAATCTCATAGCTAATGGAAATAGAAAATCACTGGGTTGATGGAGAAGACGTGCTGCATAATAAGAGTACACGATCACCCAAGGAAGACAGGGATAAACGTGGCAACGATAGAAGAAGAAGGAACAACAATGGAAACACGGGACCAAGTTACGTCACATCCAGTTTCTCGGGTGAAGGTAAGAATAGAAGCAACGACTACAATGGCAGGTACCGCCATAACAGGGATGACGTCGGAGGAAACCAGTCAACACAGCGGTACCAGCCAAGAGCTCGAGATCCACCCATGTCCGCAGTGCAAATGCTGGAAGGACACAGTAATATGCACTTTTATGTCGACTCGACAGGCAGGCGACAATCTAACCATCTCATGAAAGACTGTCCAACATTCTTGAAGATGCAGGAGCTATGTAATGCAAAAGCAACCGAAGCGGCAAACCAAGGATACGCATCTACGCCTAGCACATTAGCCATCGGTTCACCACCACCACCATCACCAGCACTTCCACCACAAAACTCAACTGATCAAAATGGTGAATACCCTAGGTCAAAAGGGGAAATGTCAATGATTTAGAAGGGACGACCATCCAACAGAACCCAGAAGCTGATCACAAGACAAATCAATATGGCGGAAACAGCAACATCAACCACACCCGAATATCTCCACTGGTCCGAGCAAGAAATCACATTCAGTAGAGCCGATCTCCCGCTTAGGGTCCCATGACCGGGTCACTCAGCCTTGAATAGTCAAAGCACAAATTGGCAGGTTCAATATGAGAAAAGTCTTCATGGACGCAGGAAGCAGCATAAATCTAATCTACGCAACAATGTTAAGAACAATGGGTTATCCCCTCTACAATCTCGCGCCAATAGAAACATCTTTCCACAGAATAGTACCAGCTAAAGCCAAAATTCCTTTAGGAAAAGTATTTCTTGATGTTGTTTTTGGTTCCAAAGTAAATTTTAGGCGAGAAAAACTTGAATTCAAAGTCATGGACTGCCCATCACAATATCATGCGATCCTGGGACGACTAGCCTTCGCAAAGTTCATGGCAGTTCCGCATTATGTGTACCTAGTCATGAAAATGCCAGCACCAAAAGGAATCATCACGATAAAAGGAAGCTTCACACGTGCCAACAATTGTGATTGGGAGTTCAACAATTTTTTTGAATCTTTTAGGATGGCAACGGGGTTCGAACAACTCAAAACTTCAGCAATCGCAGAACCACTAGAAGTAGCGCGTGTCAATCCCGATCAGCTTTTTGCCACTACAAAGGACACAAAAGAAGTACAGATCCACCCCATTGACCTGACGAAAACAACATTTGTGGCTTCCAATCTTGGTCCCGCATAGGAAAGCACGCTCATCAAGTTCCTCCGTGAGCACTGGGAGATTTTTGCATGGCTACCTACTAACATGCCGGGAATTCCCAGGGAACTCGCTGAGCATGCATTAAATTTGGATTTAAAGGCGAAGCCAGTAAAGCAACCGCTTCGCAGAACCAAAGCGTAAAGCCATTGTAAAGGAGCTCCATCACCTTATTGGCGCAAATTTTATAAAAGAACTAGCAAAAGCAAAGTGGGTCGCAAACCCAGTATGTGTTCCAAAGAAAAATACTATAGAACTTCGGATGTGCATCGACTTTACTGCATTGAACAAAAATTGTCGAATATATCACTTCCCATTGCCACGAATCGACCAAATAATCGATGCAACTGTGGGATGCGAATGTCTTTCTTTCTTGGATGCTTACTCAGGATACCACCAGATTAGGATGAAGGAAGAAGACCAGGAGAAAACAACGTTTATCATGCCTTATGGTGTATTCTGCTACACAACAATGCCCTTTGGCCTCAAGAATGCTAGAGCAACATATCAGTGGATGATTCAGAAGTGTTTGGGAAGCCAAATAGGCAAAAATGTATAAGTGTATATTGATGATGTTATAGTTACAACAAGACAAGGATCTGCACTCATCAAGGACTTCGAAGAAACATTCAAAAATCTCGACAAGTTTAGCATCAAACTGAACCCGAAGAAATGATCCTTTGGAGTCCCGGTAGGGCAACTCCTCGGATATTTGGTATCAGCAAGAGGAATCGAGGCTAACCCCGAGAAAATACAAGCAATTTTAACAATGAAAAAGCCAACAAATCTATGTGGCGTACAACAGCTGGAAGGGCGAGTAGTGGTACTCAGTCATTTCATTGCAAGAATAGGAGAAAAAGCATTGCCATTTTACGCCCTCATGAGGAAATTAGAGAAATTCGAATGGACAGAAGAAGCTCAACGCGCCTTTGAAGATCTTAAAAGGACACTTTCGACATCTCCCATCATCGTGTCACCAAAAGGGAAAGAGCCTTTACTGCTTTATATCGCTGCCACAAATCTGGTGGTCAGCACGGTCTTGGTCGTGAAGCGACTCGAAGAAGGGAAAACCCATGGTGTACATATGCTAGTCTACTTCCTAAGCGAGGTCTTATCGCCATCCAAACAAAGGTACCCATAATACCAAAAACTAGCTTATGGGGTATTTATGACAGCACGAAAACTACGCCATTATTTTTTGGACCATCCGATCATAGTGGTTAATGAAGCACCTTTGTCAAGGATCCTCAACAATCCAGAAGCAACTGGGCATGTCTCTCTATGGGGCATCGAATTATCCCCTCGAGATATCACGTATGAGAAGCGCAAGGCAATCAAGTCACAAGTTTTGCCGGATTTCATCACAAAATGGACATAATTGCAATGTGCGGGACCACCTAACCTTTCCAGTGCCTAGACAATGTACTTCGATGGATCAAAAAGAACGGAAGGAGCAGGGGCAGGAGTCTTACTAGTATTACCACAAGGCGACAAAATGCGTTGTATACTTCGTATGAGCTTTGCAAACGCATCCAATAATGAAGGTGAATACGAGGCCTTGTTGCACAACATGTGAATGGCCAAAGCTTGCGGTGCAACTCACCTCAAAATACTTGGAGACTCCAATCTTGTGGCACAACAAGCAATGAATAAGTGTGATGTCGTCAGTGATAACATGATTTCCTGCCGCGATCTATATGGTCTTATGGAAGCTCAGTTTGATGGATGCGAGGTATCGCACATACAGAGAGAAAGCAATGAAGAAGCCGACAATCTAGCAAACATGGGTCCTTATGCTTACCAGTGCCACCCAGAGTTTTTTGGGAAGAAATAATGGACCGATCGATCAAAGTAAAAAGAGTCTCCGAGGTTGTAGCACCAAAAACAGGAAAAAAGAGTAACCCGCAAAAAGACTCGGGGGCTCCATCAACGACCAAGAGTGTGGAAGCGGACATTGAAGAGGAATAATAGGAAATTGGAGAGGTCATGCTAATTGAACCTACATGGATGCATTCGTATATAGCATATATGACTAAGGGCGAGGTACCCGAAGATATGATAGAAGCTCGGCGAATCACCCGAAGATCGAAGGCCTTCAGAATAATCAAAGGGGAGCTATAGAAGAGATGTATTTCGGGGGTGTTACAGCGCTGCGTAACACCTGAAGAAAGGAAAATCATACTCAAAGATATACATGAAGGAGTTTGTGGTCATCATGCTAGTAGCTGAGCAATCGCTGCCAAAGCATTCAGGGGAGGGTTTTACTGGCTCACTACAGTTCAAGATGCAAAAGATATAGTTAGAACATGTGAAGCATGTTAATGGTTTGTAACAAAGCCTGGAGCACCCGCCGCTGAGTTAAATCCTATGCCTCTGGCTTGGCCCTTCGCTCAGTGGGGACTCGATATGGTGGGAAAACTTCACAAATCATCCCCTGGAGGACACGTCTTTCTGCTAGTAGCAGTCGACAAATTTACTAAATGGATTGAAGTAGTGTCTGTCACCACCCAAGATAGAACTTCGGCTGTGAATTTCATTAAATCCATAGTATTTCGGTTCGGCATATCGAACATCATCATTACAGACAATGGAACTAACTTCACTTCCAATGAGTTCAAGGAGTACTGCCAGGAGATGGATATCAAAGTAAGCTACGCCTCAGTAGCACACTCGCGAACAAATGGACAAGTAGAAAAAGCCAATGGACAAGTCACTGTTTGGCTCAAGAAAAGACTACTAGCGCCACTTGATAGAGCAAAAGGAGAATGGGTTTATGAATTACCATCTGTCTTATGGAGTTTACGTACAACCCCAAATAATTCGACATAAGAGACACCTTTCTTTTTGGTCCACGGCGCAGAAGTCGTGCTTCCTGTTGAAGCGTCACATGAATCCCCAAGAGTAGCTGCATACGATGAAGAGGAATCAAGAGAAGTGCACGAAGATGATGTGGATGCACTTGATGAAGCTCGAGATGAAGCCCTACAAAGAGCAACTATGTACCAGCAAAACTTGCGCAATTACCACAGCCGAAGATTGTGGCCTAGGTCCTTCGCAGTAGGGGACCTAGTTCTTCGCCTCAAGCAAGATGGCCACCGAAAGTTAGAATCACCATGGGAAGGACCATACATCGTCACAGAAGTTATTCCCAGAGGAGCATATCGATTACAAGACAAGAAGACAGGAGTCAATTACTCCAATCCATGGAATGTAGCACAGCTACGATGCTTTTACGCAAAAGATTACTTACAATACGATAAGATTTACGGTTCGGCTTCTTAAGCCAGAATATCCAGGCCAACAGCTAGGTGCCATCCGCCCAAAAAATAATGTATCATCGGTTTTCCGCCTTGTGTATAAAGAGATAAGTTTCGTACCTTAAGTTCTTTATTATTTATATCCATTCAACAAGATCTATGTTTTCCATCAAGCTAACAACAACTATGAGCCTATGTCTAGATACAAGCATCCAAACATAGCCTCGGGGGCTACTCCCATCGGGAGCGCTGACGCGCACCCAATATAGATCCAATTGTGTATGATTAAACCAAAAATATTTGTGATTGAAAATACCTATGAGTTTTACATCAATGTATCCTCAAAAAGGTATCCTCAAAGAGATTACTCCCATTAGGAGCCGGTATAAAGCATTAAAACTATCTGATAAAAATCAGAAATACTGACGGGCCAGCAGGCCAACCACTAAAAAACCAAAAAATCTCGGATCGCGCTCAAACGCGACAAACATCTAAATGCCATGTTCAGAAACATGAAGGCAAGACCCTAGGATTCGTCCCGTGTGGCCTGGTAATCGCACAAGAATGCGCTCTGCCAGTAAAATATTCGTCTCAATGATACGATGAAAAATCACGACGGACGTGTTGGGTACGTGATAAAATAGAAGCTGGAATTCAGTAGTCGATAAGACCTCAGCGGCCCGAACTGAATTACACTAGTAGTAAATTCCGAATTCAGGCCTAGGGACTTGAATTTGATGCAGGACAACCTTGTTTTTACCTAGGAGCAATTAACTGATTCCCGATCAGTCGGAAGCTTCAGACTCGTTGTACGAAATCCCTATGAAAAATAAAAAATAAAGAAATAAACATAAAGGAACAGAAGGAAAAATAAACTTTGAGACTCAACCTGAAACTGTGGTTCACGTAGAGTCTCGGGGACTACTGACATAGGTAAAATTACTTGGATGCTTATGATTTACTACCCTATACTGGGTAAAAGGTTTCCGGCCCATGAAGATTTCAGATGATAGCCCAAGTAAGCAACCGACAAAGACTTTGATTGTATTAGGAAAGAGACTATGAACCAACATTGTGTTGGTATTGTAATTAAGCGTATGTAAAACCTATCCGCATACAGCTTTGAGACCCGACCTATTATATATAGGATGGGAGAAGCCCAAGCGAGGGTACCGAAAACTCCCAGGCAACTTGTAATAGTACGATTTCTCAATATTCAGGCGAATTTGACTCCATTGTTTCCCTGACATCCGACGAAATCCCCAGTGTTGTCTTTTCCGCAAAACCCTAAGTCCTTCACCATGGACATTGCGGAGGTTACCCCTCGCCAGAAGGAGTCAACATATATGAATGAAACTAAATAAAATTGATGGTAATAAAACAAAATTCTGAATATTGTTTACATACTTGAAGTTGTTCTAAATTTCTGCCCTTCTCACAGGTCGTCTGATGAATGAACTCGCAAACATAGTATCCACATAAGTTATTCTGTCTGCCTGCCTCAGACACTTTACAAGAACAAAGTTCAATCAAAATAATAATAATTAAGCATGATAATGGTATCAAAACTAGAATCAAAGAGATGCGCAGATCTAGCTAGTAGTACTTACATTTAGTGGTTTAAATGTAAGCTTCCCTTTCCATGCACCCATAGCCTTGTTGGTGAACCGTTTCTAAGCGCTGCCCGGCAAAGAAAAATGAATAAAATGAGTTATTAATTACTTGATATCAGTAAATGAATGAAAGTTGTTGATATAGTGTCATAATGTCTGAAATTACTGCTGGAGCATATCCTGCATAGGGGCCCACTTCTCAAGGGGTTTATGTTTAGAGTCCATGACTTGTACTACTCCATTGTCAGGTTGAATGATTAGCAGAATATAATGGAATCTGCGCATGCATAACTCATCGATTATACACTTAACATCGAGTAAGCGAAATAGAATGTGTACAAGACAATAAAACTCACTCGAAGTTGTAAGGTAATAATATTTCCCTTTTGGTTTCTTGAAACCTTAATGCCATTATAATTTTATCTTTTGTTTCCTTGGGATTAAGTTTCATAGTAGTTTCATGATCCCATTATGGGTCAATGAACCCAATGTCCTAGATTTGTCCTCTTCTACATTCAAGAATCTTCAGTCTGCATAATATAGTGAGTATGATTATACATGCGGTATAAACAAGGTGAGCTAACTAGAGACTTAATTATTACAGAAATAAAACTTAGAAACAATAGGAACTAACGATCGATTTGTCAAGGGTGTCTTGATTGAAAAACTGATGTAGTTCAGGAAATTTAGTCAGTATATGCGCATCTCCATACCCGTAATGCTCGTTTCGAACTTCGATCACTATCTAGTTTGGCCTTCCTTTGTGGTTTTCATGTACCAATTATGCAATCTTTGCATTTTTTTTGGTAGATAGTTGACGTCCTCAGGTCTGACGAGAGATTTCCTGTACTAGTATTCATATGCTTCCTCAGCCACGGGGAACTCTAACTAGTTTAAGTACTGAGAAATAGTCAAACAAGGAGAAGTGGCCGCATCTCCATACAGTGCAACAATTTCTGGATCATACTGCTCGTCTGCACCTTTGCTCGACTCCACCCTAGTATCAGAAATCACTTTGAGCGGGGGGCATTCCTGTTTTTTCTATAAACTAAGCTGGGTAACTGAATTCCCGCTTGCACTACTGCTATTCGACTGCACCATTGACTGATGTGACCTGACAATAGAGTGGTCATAGTCTGATGATAGCCTTGGCTAGGGTTGATGAAGGGTCTTCAACATTTTTTGCACTTTGGCTTTTTCTTCTTTAGTGCTTGGGAACTCTGGCTCTCTCGGCCGCTTGAGGTAATCAAACCACTATTGCGTATGGGCCTTTGCGATCACCATATTCTCCTCTTCAGTATAGTCATAAGGTCTCTTGGGAGGAACCTTTGGTACTTTTGGGAGGGGCTCTGGTAGATGTTTTGGTGATCGGTTACTCTCTCTTTTGGCCCTAACCCTTTTGTACTTTTGGGAGGGGCTAACGCAGCGGCGAAGACGACTGTGCTGGAGAAAGGGCCTATTTTGGCGGAGTTAGTTGTTCTAGAGAAAGGGTCTGTTGTGGCGGAGATGACACCTGCCGCAGCGACGGCAAAGATGGCTGATGCGATAGAGACGGGTGAGGATGCGACGAAGATGGAGTTGTGCTCAGAGGAGTGGATGGCCTTGGCGTCCGATTTGAATGCATGATGTGTTCCTTTCTCCATAGAATGGTCATGTTTTTTTCTTATCCCAGTTCAGTCACATCCCCTTCAACTACAAGGAAGTCAAGCTTGAGATGCGCGAATCCGTCCATAACTTCATCCACCCCAGCAATAGCGTAGCCCTGTGGAACCGGACAACAATGGTAAGTTGGTACCGGTCCAACTAATGGTAAGGCATAGCCAACCGCCAGCTTCATGGTTATGTTGACAACTTTCACATGTAGCTCACAATGTGTCATCTCTATGATATCATCCACTAGGTAGCAAAGAGGACCCATCGTTGGTGCATCCTAACATCATCACCGGGGAGCTCCATGGAAGCCATGCTGATTTTTCGATTAGTGGATGGGCCGGTAGCATCGAAGGCAGCTTCGTCTACCATGTGCCGCTTAGATGGGCCGGTAGCTTGCTGGCTAAGTACGTCAAGTTGATTCTATTGCCGCCTTAATTGTTCTTATATTTTGCGCATCTGGTGTTCCTACTTCATTACTTCAATTTCCTCCCTTTCCTTTCTCCTCTGACGGCTTCTATCGGGATATTTCTTCCTGTTGTCGGGGAACCCAAGTTTCCATGGTTTGGAGCCTTCTATGCCTCGTGTTCCTTGTTCCCAAGGGCGAGTGCGATCTCGTCATTCTCTCAATCAGGAATGAACGCCCCATCTTCAACAACCTTTACTGCATTTCCAATCTCTTTGATGGGTATGGGAGTTTCTTTATGTCTTATGTTTTATATGCACTTCCCTTTTGAGTCCAACATACCCCCATGCCCGTAAAACCAATTCCTTACCCGTTCGATCCAATTGTATGGCTCTGGAGTGATCCCTTTAGCAAACAGGTCGGAGTCAAGTTTCTCCCACTTAGGCCTGCTAGCCTTGTAGCCACCTTGCCCCATAGTATGGTGATATTTCTTTTTAGCAGCATTTTGCTTATTCTTTTCAGACCTTTTCTTAGCTGGCGCCGATGTCTTGTATGCCACAAAATCAGCCTAGTAGTTTTTTAGCTTCACAAACGCTCCAGTGAATTTCGGAGTCTTCTCTTTCATGACATATTCAAGGTGAAACCTTTTGTTCCAGTTTTTGAATTTTTCCTCCATGTGTTTCTATAGTTCCTCCTAAGTTGAAATTTCCTCATTTGGATCCACCTCTAGCGTCGGTTGGGTGAAATTAACCATGAGCTTTTTCCAAAGCATATCTTTGACTAAGTCACTAACATATAGAGCTTATGGATCCTTTGACCTATTCCATTCTCTGATGGTGATCGGAATGTAGTCCCTAACAATAACTCCTCATGGCCTTGAAAATTTATTTGTAGCATGAATGGGGGCCTTCAGTTCCCGTCTAGAGCAACTTCTACAATCCGGTACCTTTCATGGTCTCACAACTTTCTGGCTGGGCCTCGTTTATTCTTTGTAGAAGATTGGTCGATCCAGAGGGCTAAAAGAAGAAAGAGCGTTAATATATGTGTATATAGACAATGGAGGCTTAATTAATTAATATATATATATATGCACCTCGCTGGCTTCTCCCTCATCGTCTTCTCCCTCGTTATCTTCTCCCTCGTTATCTTCTCCCTCGTCGGCTTCTCCCTCACTAGAACCGTCTGTTTGGTCGAAACTCGGATATCCCTCACCGGAGTTGTTCAGATATAGCGAGGTGACATCGTTATCGATATGTCCTCCCTCGTTGATTATATCCTCAAGCGTCATTTCCTTTTCTTCATCTCTGGGTTCCATAGTTTCTGCAAAAGGGGATAAGTGGATGAGTCGAAGCGGCCAAGCGAGGAGGTTAGGTAGGCGAGATTTGATGGGCTAGGGTGATGTGGTTTGATGAAGAGATAACCTTAAATGTAACCCTAATACATGCTTGACAATTTAAAATGCGGTCCGAGGGATATAAACCGTAATTCGAAGAAACCCTAATATATGGCGTGCATTGCCTTTTGTCAATCGTCTCCCTATATGGCGGCGTTGCGTGCCGTCCATAAATCGCCCTATATATGGCGATGCTGCACCGGTCCCTAACCCCAAACGCATTTAAACATAGAAAACATTTCTTGAAATATTCAAAGTAACAATTTTAGTACTAATAATAATGCAACATAAGCTTCTCCTGTCTTGGATCCAACCGACACTAGGAAGAAGTGTCGTCACGAGCCTTCGTCTCTGACTCCGCATCGTCATCGCGAGCCACTACCACGACCACTATACTAACAATACCACTACCACTACCACAATACTATTACGAATAATACTCTACAACTACCACTATACTACTACTAATTACTACTACTACATATACTACTAATTAATACTATAGTACTAGTAATATAATACTAATAGTAATACTCTAATAATACAAATACTACTAGTAATACTACTACAAATACTAAAAAGACATAATAATAAAGACAAATACTAAAAATACTAATAAACACATAATAATAAAAAAGACAAAAAAATCATGCCGGCTCTCCTACTCGCATCGGCCGGCTCCCCTCCTCACGACCCCTACTCGCGGCCGCTGCTCATGGCCGCCTGCTCGGTCGCCCTAGCTCGCAGCCCTCCTCGGTCGCCCCTGCTCGCGGCCTCCCCTTCTCGTTCCACCGACCTACTCTCCCCGCCATTGCTAACCCCGCCGCCGCACCAACCGGGACTAAAGACCAGAGCATACGTCCCGGTTGGAGCCACCAATTAGGACGTATGATGACCACCAAAGCGGCACACGCAGAGGACCTTTAGTCCCGGTTGGTGGCACCAACCGGGACTAAAAGTCCTTTTTTAAAACTTTTCAGATGTTCCCGACTTATTTATTATTTAGGTGTTTACATTTGAAATGAGTTGAATTTGAAAAAAATTCTGTCTTATGAAATAATTATTGTAACTATTCAAACTATTAAATTTGAAATTTATGAAATGGTTTAAATGTGAAATTTCTGAAATGGTTTAAATTTTAATTTGAAAAAACTTTCAACATGAAAAGTGTTTGAATTTGAATAAATAATCCAGAACCATTTTCTATTTCAGAATGAAAATAGTGGATCTCTAGACAATCTTGTTACACAGACGAACCATTCGTCCTAGCCAATGGATTAGTCATAATCATGTCTAGCCCTATAGTACACAGCTTTAGGGTCATCTTCTGAATCATCTTCGTCATCGTCACTATGGCATATTCCAGGGATGCTCAACCCTTCCCCGGCTTGTGTAGGGGGGAACCAGGGACCGTGAACCATGACATATTCCGGGGGCACCTGCCACTCCGGCCTCGATTCACGACGCGTGGGGGAGGGGGATCGCGGATGATGATGCCACTACGCCCGTGGCCTTCACCACAGCTACCCTTATTGTGGCTTTGCGGCGGGTGCAAGTGTAGGTACCACAAGCGAGGATGATCTCCCTCAGCGATGTAGCGCATCACACCGGCGATAGTCCGGTTCGCCCACCACATGCGACGACCGGTTTCGTTGTGGTTCACCAGGAGCGGGTTGTCACCCTCGTACCTGGCGAGCTCCCTTTCCTGCCGGTTAGCGAAGAAGGCATTCCAGGTGTCGAAGTTGTCAGGATCCCAATGGGGATCCATCTGCTCCTCCGGTGTGAGCTCTAGGTAGAAGTGGTTCGTGATGGCCACCTGTCGGGCGGAACCTTGAGGCACAGGAGGGATAGGAACTCCTCCAACGCTCAGCATCCAGACAGCGGGCAGTCGGTAGCTCGGCGGCCACGGGTAGCTGGAGGCGCACAGCGCCTCGGTCTCTTCGAGAATCAGAATGGCCTAGTATGCGGTGTCCAATTTTGTGAGAGTGGAAGGTGTGGATGTGTGGATAGCCATGGCACGGTCGGCCTAGATATATAGGGAAAGGCGGGAAAACATAGCAGGAAGCTGTGGGAAATGGAGGGAAATATCTTTGGGATTTCTATTTTCGTGCCCCTGGTTCGTTAGTTGTACTCAGTTTTCCCTAGTCGCTTAGTTTTTCCTCACTTTTCCCCTCCCACCATTCTGAACCCCTCACATGCGCTCGGACGGGTGGATGCCGCCAGGTCAAAAGCTTGACCGTTACATGTTAATAGGTGGGACCACGTTGGGCGGGTCCTGCGTTGAGCGTTACGTTACGTCGCCTCGACCATTACATGCTAACAGGTGGGGCCAGGATACACGGCGGACCAGCCATCCGTCTCTCGCTGACTTGTGGGCCCTGTTTTTCCTGGTTGTGTGGTCGGTGCAGCCAATGACAAATATGGCCGTTCTATGGGCCATCGAAGCCAATGAATGATGGGGCCGCTATGTGGAGCCGTTCTGTGGGGCCGTCGTAGCCAATGATCGGTGGGGCCGTCATGTGGGTCTAGAGGGGGTATTTGCAAATTTGCCATGTTTTACTTTACAATTTGCATATTTGCCATTTTGTGTGTCACTGATATGTGGTGGTCATGTGGAAAATATGCAAATTTTAAAGAAAAAGTTTGGCAGATATGCAAAATTGGCAAATATGAAATAATTAACAGGTGGGGTCGTGTATGACATGTCGGCTCTCTCTCTCATCCACTCCCAGCACCCAGCCCCGAGCATCTCCTATCCCACCGGCGGACAGAACAGCCATCGTCGGTGCGTCGGTGCATCGCCGGATCTATCCTACGGCGGTATCGAACGGACTACCGCGCTGCACCTTAACCACGGCTCCGACACCTGTTTTGTCCGCACGCATTGTACGTTGGGGCAGTACTGATCGTAGGCAGGTCCGCCGCCCATGACAATCGGGATTTAGTTCTGCCGCCATAGCTCGACGAACAGTCGTAGCAATTTCTAGTAGTGCTTGCTAAACCTTCGCCCCTTGTCCGCCCACCCTAATCGATTCGATTCCCACAATTTCCTCGATATTGTAGGTGCAAATTAGTCATCAATGTCTGGTCATAGCGGGTACACCAGTCATGGCTCAATGCACGGCGCCCAGAAAAATGCTTGATGGCGGTGTTGATGTAGAGCTTGTTGGGAACCCCAAGAGGAAGGTATGATGAGCACAGCAGCAAGTTTCCCTCAGTTATGAAACCAAGGTTTAATCGAACTAGTAGGAGCAAGGAAACACCCCAAAGGTGTTACTAGCTGAGCTTTGGCAGGTGCTAGTAGCAACGTGGAGACCTGCACAACACAACCACAGAACTTTGTCCCCAACTTGCGACGAGGTTGTCAATCTCACCATGTTTTGCGGAAAACAAAGGATTAAACGTATCGAATGGAAAGAAGTAAAAGTTTGCAGAAAGTAAACACAAAGCAGTAAAAGATTGTAGATTGTATGTAAAAGACAAGGACCGGGATCCATAGTTCACTACAGGTGGCTCTCCTTAAGATAGATAACATGCTGGGTGAACAAATTACAGCGGGGCAATTAACAAACATCGAGAAAGCAATACATGCATATACTAATCATCTTTACTCCTTTGAGACTTGATTGGGCATTACAACATAATACATAGACCACCATCCAACTGCATCTATGACTAATAATCCACCTTCAGGTTATCATCCAAACCCCCTCCAGTATTAAGTTGCAAGCAACAGATTATTGCTTTACGAACTGCGTGTAAAGTAAACAATACGATTGTTCTATGAACAAAGGATTATTGTTTTCTCCCTAGTAGCAACAACACATCTAGTACCTTAGAGATTTCTGTCACTTCCCCAGATTACTAGAGGCATGAACCCACTATCGAGCATAAATACTAACTCTTGGAGTTGCTAGCATCTACTTGGCCAAGATAGCTACTAAGAACAGAAAGCATGCAAGATCACAAATAACAAAGACATGATAGAATCAATAATCAATCTAAAATAGCATCTCAATATCCATCGGATCCCCGCAAACACAACATATAGAATTACAAATAGATGATATTGATCATGAACGGAGCTCACAAGATCTAGACATGAAAGCACAAAGGAGGAGAACCAGCCATCTAGCTACTACATGGATCCGTAGTCCAAGGATGAACTACTCACGCATCACACCGGAGGCTTGAATGGTGATGAAGAAAGCCTCCAGGGTGAATTCCCCTCTCCGGCAGGGTGCCGGGAAGAGCTTCAGATCCCTCCTGATCTAGGGATGGAGATGACGGCGGCTACAGACTCTTTCGTGGATTTTTGATCGGGTACTTTGGGTTTTCGTCCTGAGGGCAATATATAGGCGGAAGGAGAGGCCGAGGGGGTGCCGGGATCGGCCACACCACCCCCTAGCGCAGGCCAGGCCTGGCCGCACGGCCAGGTGGTGTGGTGGCCCCCTGGCCCCTCTCCGTCTCGTATTCTGGCACTTGATGACATCCGGAAAAATAGGCACTTTGGGTTTTGTCCCGTCCAATTCCGAGAATATTCATTTTCTGACTTTCCTGGAACTAAAAACAGCAGAAAATAGGCAGCTGGCATTGTGGCTCTTGTTAATAGGTTAGTCCAAGAAATCATATGAAAAGTACTCCAAAGATGGAACAAAACACAAGAAACTGGATAAAACCAAGCATGGAACATCAAAAATTATAGACACATTTGCAATGTATCAGCATCCCCAAGCTTAACTCCTGCTCATCCTCGAGTAGGTAAGTGATAAAAAGAGAATAATTTTTGTGCTGACATGCACCATCAAAGACTTGATCAAAGTATTTGTAGAACATTCAAAGCTGAGATCATAGTACTTCAATCATAACATGAAAGACAAAGTTCTAGCAATAAGCAAAGAAACTATGATGCAATCTTGAAAAGGCACAAACAAAATATTCATGAATAACAATGCTTTGCAAGACGTTTGTTTGTTTCACATAAAGAAAACATAGCATAATAGTATTCAGCTTGTCCCTCAATAGAGTAGCAAATATAAATGCATAGCACACCTTCAAAGTTCATAAGAGTGACTAGATACAATAGTTTAAAACAAGTAATATCAAAGTATGAATCAATCAACTAGTCTTGGGACAATGCACATAGAACTAAGAATGGACACTATGTTCTCAAAGTAAGTGCATAAAGATAGAAGGTGGAGACTCAATATAATGGTGGAAGAAAGGCCTTTGTAGAAGGAAGTAGGGATTCAAGTCTCATAAAGAGCTTCCAAAAATAAGGGTACTTATAGCTTTCAGCTCTCATTTCCCCTATCATAAGCATCTTGAAGTGATTAAGGTTAAAGTGAACAAACTATGGTGTACATGCTTGACGAAGTATAAGTTAGAAATCTCATGTCCCTTGTATACGAGGGCCGCTCCTCATGCTACTCAAGTTTAGTTATCGGTAAGTTCTTGTCATTGTAAGTATATGTGTATCATAGAGAACCGCCAACGGGGTACCCCTTGCCCGATGATACGGAAGAATCCCCATATCAAAATGACAAGGCAAGCAGACAACGAGCATCTCAGCATTCTTCTTATTTGCCATTGGAATATGGTGATTTTTTCTCTCTTTCCTCTTTTCATAGTATCTCTTTTTTCTCTCTTTTTTTCTCAATATAGGACTCTTTTTTTTTATAAGAAGAATGCTTCATAGACAGCTCATTATGGTTACGCTGCAGGTTTCCACCATGCCAGCATGGATTAGACCAGTGGCCCAGGCGTTTCTCTAACATATATACATAAATCCATGGACTTACAAGCTCCCCCTTCATTTCACACCGATGATATCCATATACAAAAGACCATGATATCAACTAGGTACAAGTACCAACTGCAATGTTGAAAGCGTTCCCCCTGAAAGCATGGTTCTGCAAATTCCCAACAAATAAGTGCAAGCATATACAACATAGAAGACACAATGTTTCAAGTTTATTAAGGGCAAGAAAAGTAAAGTGTGCCATTAAGTTCGTGAGAGCTTTAATCACTAGTTTTCTCATAACAAGTTTAATTTGGAAGGTAAACAAAAGCATGAATATACTTGGAATAGCATAAGCTAGTAGGTAGGTATGGTGGACTCTTTGGAAAAACTTGGTTTAAGGAGTTGGATGCATGAGTGAAACTCATACTTTGTTGTGGAGGATAGCAAAAGACTGGGAGCGACAAACTAAGAGAGCAATAATGGCCATAATCATGCAGAGCGACAAAACATCATTGATCAAAGCATAAAGTGATACTACAGGTTGAAAACTAAAGGATCATAAAGGCTATGGTGACTTGAGATAGTTATAACATGGTGTGAGCATGTGCCATGTCAACCCAAATAAAGCATCAAAGGAGAATACCACTATACTATGCTTTAATATGCTAAAACAATGCATGATTCATCCAAGGCACATTAAGCAATCTCAATTGTTTATAACAAGTCATGCTACAGCAAAGAATACTAAGCATAAAGCCAAAACAATATCAAGCTTGGCATAACAAAGTATAAGCCACAGTCAAAAACGAGCTCTTTTTACCACATAAGCATGAACTTTCCTACTCTTTTCCAAACCAAACCAAACTATTTGCAAACCAATGTATGAAAGAGGGGGTCCAACCAATTTATTCAAAAAACTAAGCAAACCAAAACAAACGAAAAAAAAAAACAAAAACGAAAAAGAAGACGCTCCAAGAACAGCACAACTATGCATGAAACAATAAAAATGAAGCATTTGGAAGAAACCTGGGATTTTTATTGATGAAGAGGAGGATGCCTTGGGCATCCCCAAGCTTTTACGCTTGTACTTCTTGGGTATTTCTTGGGGTCACACGCGTGGCATCCCCAAGATTGAGCTTTGGTCCATCCTTCATCTCATTACTCATTCCTTCCATACACCTGAAAATTTTCCTTCATAAAAAACTTCACACAATCTTTATTAGCAACATTAGTGCACTCAAGATAAAAGGTCTTAAGGTTCAGTTCTAACACGAAATAAACTTCCATTAGAACACTAGCTACTGTAGCACTTCCCTCAAAAAGCTCAATTCCCCAAAAGAACTCAAAAAGGAACCAACAAGAAGCAAATGCAGAAAATGGCAGAAATCTATCAAAATAGACCAGCAGGTAAAGATGAATTTTTTCGAAGACCTTCTGTTGCTCAAATAAAAACGTGTTGAACTAACAAAAGTTAGATAACAACCTGGGGCAGAAGCACAAAAATTCACGCCTCAAAAAGACGTTCAGAGATTTTACATGAATTGTTACGGTGAAGCACATAAATCTGTTTCGGGACAGCAACTTTCCCAATCATTACTTCTCTCTCATTAGAGGTTACTCTTGGCACAAAAATCAAATAAAAAGGATAAGGAGAGGTTATTACTGAAGTAATAACTTCCAAGACTCATCTAAAACTTTTGGGTTATCCCCCAATAAGTACTTTTCTTTAATGCCTTTAAGTTAGGCATAAGAAGCAAAGAAAGAATCAAGTGTTCTCAAATGAAGAAGCATTAAGATCAATGCCAGAAATATTTTCAACAAGGCAAGGTATATCATCCAAATAATTTTTAGAGGATCCTCTCTCAATGCTCTTAGGTTCACTATTCTCATTAAAAGGGTTTGCAGGAATAATCCAATCAAGATTCTTTTCTATGTCATCATGTATTGCTACTAGTTTAAAGGGTGTTGGTATCTTAGGTTCCTCCCCATTAGGTTCGGTTTTCTTCATATTTTCTCGCGTACCAACAACATCTACACATGAGCCTAGCATATTGAAACGTTCAAAGACTTTCCTAGCTTCCATGGCAACATCATAGAACTCCTTAAACAAAGTTTCTACAATAAAATCCCTCTTTTCAGGGTCTTCAATTTCTTTAAGCTTAAGAAATATTACTTGCATTAAGGGGTTGAGGTTAACAAACCTAGCTTCCAACATGTGAATTAAAGAGGCTGCAGCAATCTCATAGTTTGGAGCAAGTTCTGCAAGGGATCTATCCTCAGTATCTTCATGTTTGCTAACATGATTAAAGAATTCTTCAATATTATCTTTTCCAATTATAGAACCACTACCAATTGAAAGGTCTTTCAGGGTGAAAGTAGGGATCAACATGGTGAGCTAAGGAAGAGGTGACAACTAAAGGAGACTTAATTTTTTTTGTTTTTGAATAAGAAAGCAAACTAGCAAAACTAAAAAAATTGTGTGTTTTTGATAAAGAAACAAGCAAACAAAGCAAAAAGAAACTAAGCAAAACAAAAACAACAAAGTAAAGAGATTGGTTATGAGAGACTCCCCTTGTGAAGATGTCCTTGACTCCCCGACAATGGCGCCAGAAAAATGCTTGATGGCTCAATGCACGGCGCCTAGAAAAATGCTTGATGGCGGTGTTGATGTAGAGCTCGTTGGGAACCCCAAGAGGAAGGTATGATGAGCACAGCAGCAAGTTTCCCTCAGTTATGAAACCAAGGTTTAATCGAACCAGTAGGAGCAAGGAAACACCCCAAAGGTGTTACTAGCTGAGCTTTGGCAGGGCGCACTACCGGTGCTAGTAGCAACATGGAGACCTGCACAACACAACCACGGAACTTTGTCCCCAACTTGCGATGAGGTTGTCAATCTCACCGCGTTTTGTGGAAAACAAAGGATTAAACGTATCGAATGGAAAGAAGTAAAAGTTTGCAGAAAGTGAACACAAAGCAGTAAACGATTGTAGATTGTATGTAAAAGACAAGGACCGGGATCCATAGTTCACTAGAGGTGGCTCTCCTTAAGATAGATAACATGCTGGGTGAACAAATTACATCGGGGCAATTGACAAACATCGAGAAAGCAATACATGCATATACTAATCATCTTTACTCCTTTGAGACTTGATTGGGCATTACAACATAATACATAGACCGTCATCCAACTGCATCTATGACTAATAATCCACCTTCAGGTTATCATCTGAACCCCCTCCATTATTAAGTTGCAAGCAACAGATTGCTGTCTTACGAACTGCGTGTAAAGTAAACAATACGATTGGTCTATGAACAAAGGATTGTTGTTTTCTCCCTAGTAGCAACATCACAACTAGTACCTTAGAGATTTCTACACTTCCCTAGATTACTAGAGGCATGAACCCACTATCGAGCATAAATACTAACTCTTGGAGTTTCTAGCATCTACTTGTCCAAGATAGCTACTAACAACGGAAAGCATGCAAGATCACAAATAACAAAGACATGATAGAATTAATAATCAATCTGAAATCGCATCTCAATATCCATCGGATCCCCGCAAACACAACATGCAGAATTACAAATAGATGATCTTGATCATGAACGAAGCTCACAAGATCTAGACATGAAAGCACAAAGGAGGAGAACCAGCCATCTAGCTACTACATGGATCCGTAGTCCAAGGATGAACTACTCACGCATCACACTGGAGGCTTGCATGGTGATGAAGAAGGCCTCCAGGGTGAATTCCCCTCTCCGGTAGGGTGCCGGGAAGAGCTTCAGATCCCTCCCGATCTAGGGATGGAGATGACGGCGGCTACCGACTCTTTCGTGGATTTTTGATCGGGTACTTAAGGTTTTCGTCCCGAGGGCAATATATAGGCGGAAGGAGAGTCCGAGGGGGTGCCGGGAGCGGCCACACCACCCCATGGTGCGGGCTAGGCCTGGCCGCGTGGCCAGGTGGTGTGGTGGCCCCCCTGGCCCCTCTCCGTCTCGTATTCTGGCAATTGATGACATCCGGAAAAATAGGCACTTTGGCTTTTGTCCCGTCCAATTCCGAGAATATTCATTTTCTAACTTTCCTAGAACCAAAAACAGCAGAAAACGGGCAGCTGGCACTGTGGCCCTTGTTAATAGGTTAGTCCAAGAAATCATATGAAAAGTACTCCAAAGTTGGAACAAAACACAAGAAAGTGGATAAAACCAAGCATGGAACATCAAAAATTATAGATACATTTGCAATATCAACCGACGAGGGTGGGGAATCGATCATGTCGTGGACACATTCTCCTTCTCCTACCACGTCGGAAGTGCATGTAACTCATTCTCTTTGTACTACTATTGAATTTGAAGTGCTAACATGGCCTATGAGACTGATTCCAATTTAGTTTATTTTGGGATTGTTACAATGTGCTATGCAGGCGGATGATCCATGGTACATTGCATACCAAGATGAATCACCTCAGTGGTCTAGCCATAGGATGGATTTGGAGAAGATGGTTGCCAAGTTAGGTGATGAATTGGCCCATAAAAACCTGTTGATATTCGAGCTGGATTTGGAGGAGATGGTCGAGGAAGAATTCAGATCTTATTCGCAAAGAGAAGTTAACACCTGAGGTTGATCTTGCCGTATCTGATCAAGTCATATAAAATCTAAAGCATGAACTTCAAGTGAGCGAGAGAGGAGGGGGTAGTTGCCATCCTAGCAGTTATAGTATACGGTTTGTGGCGAAGGGTCCCACGTGTATTGATTAGTTGAATAGATAGCTAATTTAGAGAGTAGGTTTGTTATTCAGTATATGGTTGTGAGTTCGTGCTAATTTAGTCACTTTGCGGTCCCAAAGTTGTCGAGAGAATGCATTGCGGTACCCGAGTTGCTTGCCATTGGATCTAGCGGTTCCAAAGTGGTCGAGAGAATGCATTGCAGTACCAGAGTTCCTTGCCATTGGATCTAGCGGTCCCAAAGTAATGCATTGCGGTACCCGATTTGCTTGCCATTGGATCTAGCGGCCCATAGTCGGCGTGCCAAATGCCTAGAGGGTCAAGTTGGGGGGCTAGCAGTTTTGACTGTTCTGTCGCTACCATCATGGCTGCCATGTAGATACAATTGAATCTAGACAAATCTAAATCAACTAATTTGGTTCAGAGGGAGTACTACTTATGAATCAGCTTTAGATCATATCAACCATCCTCACTGCTCAAATACATATCAATTTTGATTCAAATCATACATATTTCGATCAAATTTATACAAGCCCACCGGAGATTGTCAAAGCAAGTACTACTACTTATGAATAAGCTTTAGAGTGTATCCACCGGTCTCACGGCTCAAATCATACATATAATTTAACTCACGGAATTTTGGTTCAAATTGTTCTTAAATTTGTCCAAATTCCAAGTGGACGGTGAGCTAGCGGCCCTCCCTGCCATTGGTGTACCCCAAGAAGTACGGGCAAAGTGCACACATCCGGCCTTCACCGTCGACGTGCCAGCCACGGCTGCGGCCTGCCTCCCACTGCTTCGGTTCACGAGGGCTTGATCTACGCCATCGTAGTGATGTTGCGGATGATGGCTTCAATCGTCTTCGCATCGATGACCACTGTCGTCACCACAGCCATAGATGTGAATGGATGATGGCTTCCATCGGTCGTCGCATTGATGACCACTGTCGGCACCACAGCCGTAGATGTGAATGGATGATGGCTTCCATCGGTGTCTTTCATCGATGGCCATTGTCGCCACTACCAACGTCGCACTGATGTTGCGGATGATGGCTTCCATCATTGTCTTTTAGACGGTTAGATCCTCACCGCCGCATGTTGTTCTAGCAGCCATGCTTAGATCCACACCACCGCAAGCCGTTCCGACCCCCACACGCTTAGATCCGTGCCGCCGCAAGCCGTACGTCGATAGGAGGGGAGGAAGATGCGGCTGATGTATCCAATGGTGGTTGTCCAAGATCCGTGTGATACATCTCGACCAATCAGAGCACAGCCAAACTGAGCGCTAGTTGATGCGGCTGGTATACGTGCGAAAGGGAAATGGAGGGAGAGACATCCAGCCTATCGGGCTCTCCTCGCCGTACAAGGGTAGGTGCGCCCATCGGGAGAGAGACCGCTAGCCCGTTGGATCATGATGTATCCAATGGTGGTTGGCCATGATCCGTGTGACATACATCTCGACCAATCAGAGCGCTAGCCAGAGTGAGACATGAGAGAGGGGAAAGTGAGGAAAACTTCAGCGGGAGGGGAAAAGTGAGGAAAACTTTAGACGGAGGGGAAACTGAGTAGAGCTAAGGAAAACAAGGGCGCTCAGATAAAAAATGACTAAGTGAAATTCAAGATTTTGGCATAAGAAATGGAAAATTTGTTATTTGAACAAAATAATCCATCTTGGCCAACATTATATTGTTTGCAACTCAATGATACACAAGTCTGACAAATTTGGCCTCATTTAGACAAAGTATGTTTTGGAATGGGTTATCTTGGACGCTGACTGAGTAGAAAGCCATGCATCTTCATAGCTAGTAGCTCATTCCAAGAAGTGGTTTAGGGGAGAAGCCCGTTTCTCTTTATTTCGTTTTCTTTTATTATTCATTCTAGGTTTTAGTTAACATAACAAGACTCCATGTGAAGGTTGCTCTATGTTTTGACTTCTTTTTGAATTAAACTAACCCTAAAACCATTTATTTGAATTTAATCACTTAGAAAAACAAAAATGTGTCTGATTACAAGTAAATCCAAAATTTCCAATTTCATATGGTAAATCAATCCAGGATACACAAGTGTGCCAAATTTTGGATCGATTGGTCAATGTTTGCTATGGTTT
The DNA here is from genome assembly GCA_023614405.1 of Avena insularis. Taxonomy (NCBI): domain Eukaryota; kingdom Viridiplantae; phylum Streptophyta; class Magnoliopsida; order Poales; family Poaceae; genus Avena; species Avena insularis. The sequence goes on from CM042690.1 coordinate 514,220,158, forward strand.
AAGCCATGAACTAGCTAAACCCCATGTGTTGACCACATCTCGAATAAAGCGGCAAAGGCTAAGCAACTAGGTGCATGACAATAGAAACTTGCAATAACACATACGTTATGGGGTTATCCAACATACAAACTTGGAAGCGTAACAAACATTAATAGTAGTTCAAATTCAATACAAACACTGTCAGTAGTTCAAATTCATCATACAAATTCAAATTCATTTTTTCTTGCTCCTAGTGTTTTTCGCTAGAATATTCTCGGAATTCACCACCTTGCTCCGTGTGATCCTGGCTGGAATATTCTCGGAGTCCACCATCAGCTTCTTACGTTTGTTCCCTTTGTTCTTTTTCTCTGCATCAAATGGATCAAGTGCTTTAATCTATCGTACAATTGGTTCAACCACGTTTTGATTCATTGGTTCATACAGTTCAAAATGCATTGGCATCATTTCTTCAATATCCTCTTGTGTAATTCCTTTTTGTTTGAACTCTGCTTCCAATGAATAAATTGCTTCAATATCCGATGCATTTGGTGCAATCTCCGCTGCATTTGGTTCAATCTCCCCTGCATCTGGTTCAATCTCCCCTGCATTTGGTTCAATCTGCAATGTATCCATTGCTTCATTCTCCTCTTGTTCAGATACTTCATTCTCGTCCACATTTGCTTCTCCCGCCTGATCATCCATTCCATAAGCTGGGTCCACTGCATTTTTACAAAGCCTAGCAATGTGCCCTAGGATCCCACATTGTTTGCACTTATGTCGTCGAGGTGGTGCACCACCCTCTGCACTACCTCCCATCCTATTATTCCTTGGCCTACCTACTGGTCTAGTAAAAACTGGAGGGTATAGCTTGAAGCCTGGATTCACTTCCATCCATTGGTATTTTCCCAACAAGGCTAGAACATTCTGAGCATATGCTGCCCTAAATTTGGCACCAGAGAAATACTCCGACATGTACTTCACCCTCTTTACCTCCTAGAACACCCATGAAAAACAATGCATGTATGCAGGGTTTCCCACGGAGTTGCCATTGCCTGCAATGGCATGTCCTATCAGCCAAACTCACTGGATACCTCCATTGCCTATCTTTACTGTCAGTGTATGTTACCTCAGCCTCCATTCCTTTTCTAATGCATTTCATCTTCAATTGTTTTGCCCTGGCATGCAATGCCTTAATCAAATATGGGAGGATGAGATGGTCAGCATATAATGTTGGTGCAATTCTTTGACGCAAATCGATCTTTATCATGATCATCTGCCTAATCTTATCCAATATTTGCCACAGCATAAGCCCTTTCAATGACTTGACCTTTGCATTGAAACTCTCTGCAAGGTTACTTGTCACATAGTCTACCTTACAAATTTCATTGAATTGGCTTCTTGACCACACCATTCCATGATGTGCATCCAAGTACTCCTTCACCGTAGGTTTTTGTTTATACAACTCTTCCAAATGATACAGATGCTTCCTCAAACTGCATGTGTATGAATCTGGCCATAGGTTGTTAGTATAAACTTTACCCTTGTATTTCTTTGTAAAATTCTGCACTAAGTGTCGCATACATTCCCTGTGCTCCACTTCGGGGAATACTGCTTCTATAGCTTTCTCCCAACCTTTGCAAGCGTCCATGTGGATAGTAAGTCCTGGTGGATAACCTACAAGGTCACGCAAATTCTCCAGAAACCAAGTACAACTGTCCTCTGACTCAATCTCCAAAACTCCAAAAGCAATAGGGAACATCCAATTGTGGCCATCAACTGCAGTAGCAGCTACTAGCTATCCTTTAAATCTGCCATGAAGAGTTGTAGCATCCATGGCCAAATAAGGCCTGCAACCATCCAGAAACCCTTGCCAGCAAGCTTTGAAACAAACAAAAGCCCTTCTAAAGCACTCCTTCTCCATTGTCTTCCCTCTTATTTTGTACTGAACTGTATGCTTGTTTATCTGTACAACACTACCTGGACTAGCCATCTCCACTTCAGCTTTGAAGCTGTAAAGCAATTGAAAACTTTCATTCCATGGACCATTGATCCTATCAAGAGCCATTTCCTTTGCATATAACATCCTCATGTAAGGTACTATAATATTAAACTTTTCAGAAACTTTTTTTATGAGCGCTCTTGGACCAAGTGATGGGTTCGCTCTCATCCAATCCATGATTGCATCTGCCAACCACCTAGTCTTTGCTTGTTTTGTTTTGTCCTCTGGTTGTCCCCCTTGAGGTGGACAAGAAGGTGGACAAGAATCCAAGAATGTTCGAGGTGGATAATGGAAATGTCAGGTACAGTTAACAAATTCTACACAATGATCTAAAGTACACAACTAGATGTAATACCTGAACCAAACTGCTCCGGAGCATAGTGGATGTGTGCGTCCTCCACCTACACCTCTTGTATGGGCACTTCACTATGAACCTTGCTGGATCACTCTTAATAACAACATAATCATTATTGGTGCAGATGCAATATGTAGTAGGGGCATTACGATATTCCCGCATCGTTTCAAATAAGGTGCCTTCTGAAATCTTAGGATCGTTCATGTCCCACTCAATTACTAGCAAGTCCTCACATCATACTCAGCTAAAACGAGACTGTCATTGTTCTCCTTGTTCTCTTCTTCATCAGTGTCATCAAATCTGGCACCATGGGCCAATTTCTCCGTGTATTGATCCCCTAGTGTCTGTTTACTCAATCTATCTACCAATTCAGGAAACATCAACTCATCCTCGTCATCTAGTGGAAGCGCTCCCTCGGCAAGCTCTTCTTCATCCTCCACATCAGCCGCACGAGCGATTAGGCTTACACTCGTAGTGCGAACATATGGTACTACTATGGACCTACAAGGAGCGTGGGGGCGCACACTATTAGCAGAGACAACAGAGACACATGATGCCCGATCACCTGATGATGCCTGACCAACAGATGATGCTTTAGCCCTCTTTCCCGTGTGTTCAACTTTAGGTTGCACATGAAGATGAATTCGACCAAAACGTTCGGCAACATTCAAAGAAAAAAGCATTACCAGATCAGCTTCGCTAGTTAGTGGGTGCAATCTTTGCTCGCTAATGTTCAAATATTGCAAGTCAACTGAATTGCCATTGCTCCAGAGGAATTTAGAATATATTTTATCTTTAAAATATCTGAGAGTTATGGAGGTTGCAACCACCGCTGGGAAGTAAAATCCAGAGAGATACCGTTCACAACCACGAATTACGCTAGTATCCAGTTTAACTGCCAGCCGAAATGCCAGCGCTGGATCAATCCTATTCGAAAAGCAAGGTAGTTAGCTGAGCACCGGCGATTCATGCTCAATTACTGCCTATAATCAATCCACAAAGGGAAGAAATACTTACCCAGATGGAATCTATGTGTTCCATCCCTCTGATTCCACCCAATCTTCTCCACGCTCGACGGGGAGGACCGGTACACCCGCCGGCGTATCATACTGTTCCGTGAAAGGGGTAAATCTAGCGGGGGCGGAAGTGGAGCCGGAGTGGGCTCGGGGGCTAGGGGAGGGGGTGGCTCGGGGGCCGACGACGACATAAGGTAGGAGGGGCTCTTAGGAAGGAGGGCATGATGGTGGGGGAGCAGAGACGAGTGGCGGTGTGGGAGTTGTTGTAGGCTCGGAGAGAGAATGGCTGGTCCGATGTGTCTCTATGTGGCCCCACCCTTCACCACGTATGCAAGACCCGTCCCAACATGGCCCCACCCTTCACCATGTATCTAGGACCCGTCCAAACACGGCCCCACCTGTCAGCATGTAACGGTCGAGGCGACATAATGTAACGCTCAACGCAGGACCCGCCCAACATGGTCCCATGTGGCATCCCGCAAAAACCACTACTAGAAAATCGCGTTGTTTTTGTGCATTGCATCATCATGACCGCATGCTCATGTCATCATGCCACATCGCATTTGTGCATCGTCATGTCATCTTGCATTTGTTTGCATAAAGCCATTTTCGAAACGCCTAGTTTTGTCTTCTAAATCTTCCCGTCTTTATTCAAATTAAAACCCGGGACTCCGGATTATTTTGTTTTGTCTGCCAACGGTTTACAAACGCCCCGTTTTAAATAATAAAATATTTATTTTAATTTTAGGGGGCAGCCAAACCGGGCCGATCCGACCCAGTCGGCCACCCCCAGTACAAATCAGCCTGTCTAATTCCTAACCCTACCAATCCTATTCTACCCACCCAACCAGCCACATCACCCCCACCAATCACTGGCTGCCACCTCACCCTCTCCCTTCCCTCCACCCAATCCCAGCCCGCCACCTCACCTCAGACCCTCTCTCTCTCACCCACTCTTCTGGCCACCAACACACCCAGCACACCACGCACGCACGCCTGCAGCACACACACACCCCGCGTACACCGACCCACTCCCCAACCCCTCTCCCTTCCACTCCGGACCCACCCCCATCTCACCCTGGCCCACCCCGAGACCACCTACCACCCACGCATCCTCGCTCCCCGCGGGACCTCCCCGACTCAGCGTCCTCCCCACGCGACCTCCTGCCCCTGACCCCACTCCCCACGAACCCGTCCTCCTCGCCTCCGGCCTTCCTCTCCAGCGCCGTCGCCCCTCCTCTGCAACCACCCCGCTCTCTCCTTCCTCTCGCCCTCCTGCCCACCCGACCGCGACCTTCCCCCTCTGCCCCGCGTCTCCCTCCTCCTCGAGCCGACGCACGGCCACCGCCACCAGCCCGCCCGCCTCCGGTGCCTCGCCCCACCCTCTCCTCTCTCTGGCCTCGAGCCGCCGCCGTCCGTCGACCGCCGCCGGCCTCAACCAACCCTGGCCCGCGCGTCCTCCTCGGTCTCCGTCGCAGGCACCCCAACCGCGGCGCCCCCCCCTCGAGCTTCACCGCCTCCGTTGGCCGCGTCGGGCGTGCCGCGACCCTCCGCCGGCCTCTCCTGGCCGCCTTCCCGGCCGCGTGGACCCCGTTGACCCGCCTCCTCCAGTTTCTCCGCCTCCTCCTCCCGCGTGTGGCTCCGCGTCGACCAGCCGGCCGTCCTGCGCCGTCGCCCGTGCGTGGCCGCGGGACCTCCTCCTCCGCGCGGTCGAGTTGTCGTTGCCCCTGTGCTCACCGGTGTGGCCTCTGCTGTTGCACTGCGTGTCTATGCTCCTGTGTGTTTGCGTGCTGTGGGCATTCCAGAGCCAATAGATGGATGGATGATCTTCTCCCCAAGTTGTGCCGACCAGACCACACCCTCGACAAGAACGACAACGTGGTCAAGTAACCGCCAAGATCGACATCGACCAGGCAGATCCAATGAACCCTCGGTGCCCACCCAAGATCGCCACCCCGAAGCCCCGACCCGAAGACCGATCCCGCCGAACGACAAGATCTTCTGCCCAGAACTCGTGGAACCGACTCCGTTTCATGTCCTTCACCAACCGTCAAAGGGGAACCCAAGTACTCCGATATGGAGCCCTGAAGACCCCGGTGTCGAGCCCCAAGTTCGCCACCGATGATCAGGATGGTACCCCAAGATCTTCTTCCCGGAATGCGACGCCTCGATCCTGCGAATCCGAAGACCAAGCCTGAACCCCCGTCGAACCCCTGAACCAAGTTCGCCGAACCCAGATGTGTGACCTCTTTGCCGGAACCCTATTTTATCAATGATATATCTGATGCATATTAAATTGTTCATGCATGCATACTTGTCTGTGGTTTGGGGGCCTTATGCCGATTCACCATATAATTAAACATGGGGCCCATATGTGGACAAATCTAGTCTTATATTGGTCCCATTTAAATTTGTGCAGCGAACCGGTGCTACCTTTTTCCATGTTAAAAAAACATTTAAAATGCGGGGTACCTAAATAACTAGAACCATATATTTAATTGTCGGGACCCTGGTTCCGCTTAATATGACCTAATTGCATCGCATCTTTGCCATGTCATATATCATGCATGCATCATGCCTGATCTTCTGCCGTAGTATTAAATATTGCATCCGGTGTTTATTCTAGTGTTTTGGTTCTTCGCGGATAAGGCCGTTGAGTTGATGTGAGCTTCGCCCCAATCTTCGGTTGAACCTTCGGCAATGTTTTCAGGCGAGCATCTCCCCCTTTCTACCTATCTTACTTTTATAGTATTTATTTCCCTCCTGTTGATCTATTGCTATCTGTGTTGCGATGCTCTAGTTTTCGTACCCGTGATATCCCTTGCAGCCTTATATTGCCTTGGACACCTCCTATTACCTGTTGTTTGGTAGATAGTTGGACTTGCGCGTCGTAGTCGCTTGCTCAAGCGTCGTTGCGTGTCGTCAAGTACCACAGTTGTTGGAGTATTGACGTGTGTTTATTGTTGGAGATGATCAAGACTTTAATTATTGTTTAACAACTAAAATTGAAGTAGGTAAGCAGAGGCACAGGTGGGCAATAGATGTTATTTGGTTGTTAACCGTCCACTTGTGTCCCGTAGGACCCCGAGTTCTTGACACCTGTTCCGAGATCGAGCGCGCTAACCACAGGTGGGGAGATATGGGCCCCCCATCGATTAGTACCTGATTTCAAAGTATTGTACTGGGGGCCACAAACTAGTTTGAGGTTTTATTTACTATCATGTACTTATGCCATGCTTTACCGCTTTATTTAAATTGTGCGATGGATAGCACCTGTACTGTTTAGGATCGGGACACGATTTCGCGGTGTCGACAAGCCCAGTTTTGGGTTCCCAGTCGTTCACAGCCGTCTACCCAAACCCTAAGTATGTCTCGGAGACCGGCCGACTTTGTTGCGGGTTCGACTTAGTGGGGTGGCCCCCATGTACTTGCTTTGGATCTGGAAACGTCATGACTTAGGCCCCGCCGACATGCCGATGGGTGTATGTTAAGCGATCGGCAAAAGGGTCAAGTGCTTGTGGATACTTTGGTGCACCCTGCAGGTTTAATCTTTTCAAGCCGTGTCATGTTATGGACGACTTGGAGCACAGTGCTTGATCATAGACAACTATAACTAAAGTTTACTGTTATAAATTGACTTGTATCCAATGTGACTAGTAATCAGCTCAACTACAAGGGAATGGCTAAATAAAAGTACCAACAACTGCTGGGTTTGAGATATCTCATGCTAAATGTATCTGACTAGTAAGTGTTGCAACTACAACGGAATGGTTAACTAAAATTTCCCACTGCTTATTATATCAGGACGACTATCTATACCTGACTAGTAATTGCTGCAACGATAACCGAATAAATAAAACTGCCAACTGTGTGAGTTCCTCGGTTGACTTCCTCGTCTGGTTTCGAGGGGGAAATACCAGGATGGGTATGTTTGGTGGTAGAATCAGGTTGGATCCGAATAGGTCTTTCTTATCCCTCTCTGATAGCCGACAGTTTTATCGAGTCTCTATAGGTTGTTTAGTGCATGCCGCGCTGCCGCTTCGGTCCACCATACCTATGTAGGCGAGGACCGCCGAATTCTATCCTCGCCGTGTACTGGCCTCAGTACTGACGCTCCTCTTTTTCCTTTGCCCTTTTGTCGGCACCCCTTTTGTTTAGCAGGTTTGAGATCGCCGTCGTTAGCAGGGTTACCCTTCCGGCTTGGCCTGGGCAGGGTTATGGACGCCATTGGTTATTCTCCAGGGCTCTTAGCCCCATTTGCATCTTGTCCGTAGTCGGGCGCTATATCATTTTCAAGGTGATTTGGATCTTTGTATATTATATTTGTATTCTTGACTCATTGAGTCGCTGCTGTATATATACCTGTTCTGTGGGTCCCATCGAGGACTGTTGTGTAATGTTATTACTTCGTTTTCCACCCGCACGAAAGTGCCTGGTGGGCACCTTTGAATCGTTTCTATGCGGGTTTGGCCGTTTTCGCTAAAACTTGCATAGGGCCGATTCTGAGGGTGTTACAAAGTGGTATCAGAGCTCAGCAGTTGCGATACCCCACAAGTCCAGCCTGTAGGATAACCTAGCTAACGGCCGAAGTAGAGTGTCAAAACTATTTTTGCAAAATCGGTTGGATAGTTCTAATTAGGTCTGATTTTACTCCTTACCCCTGTGCTGCTCTCCTCTCACCTCTGCGTGTTTTGAATCCGCTCTCTTCTCTCTCTTCGTGTCCAGGATTTCTCGTGGTTGGGTTCCGTCGTACCTTTAGGGTTTCGTTTCCTCCTTTGGTAACGGTGTTGCTACATCTGGTCTTCATTCTGTCCGAGGAATCCTTCGTCTGGTGGACTTCTCTTTGTTCCTTCTCGTGCCTTCCGGTGTTTTCCGACGCGACGACATCATCTACACCAGATCCGATGCAGAGTCTGCATCACTCCTTTGTTTCTGAACCTCGATTGGCGAGATCTTCAGTCTGATTCCGAGAATGGTTGCACGCTTTTCTACTGATTGTGCAGAGTAATAGTTTGGGTGCGTGATGGATTGGCCCCCATGCCGGCTACTCACTCTATTCGCTTGTGTACATTGAAGTGGATGAGAATGCATCGGTTCCCTCTTTCCATCGAAGCTAGAGGTGGCTTTATTTGTTGATACCTCTACCTTCGACCTTTTGTTCCCGGAGTGTTCTCTCGACGTTCACGGACAACGACCTCTTGTTAGTGGTGTCGCGAAGATCTACACGAAGCGAGAAGATGCAGATCACCGACCTTCTTTCCGGTACCATGAGGTGGATCTCGAGGGCGAGATCCATTGTTAGTTGTGTCGAACTGTGGCATCCCGCAAAAACCACTACTAGAAAATCGCGTTGTTTTTGTGCATTGCATCATCATGACCGCATGCTCATGTCATCATGCCACATCGCATTTGTGCATCGTCATGTCATCTTGCATTTGTTTGCATAAAGCCATTTTCGAAACGCCTAGTTTTGTCTTCTAAATCTTCCCGTCTTTATTCAAATTAAAACCCGGGACTCCGGATTATTTTGTTTTGTCTGCCAACGGTTTGCAAACGCCCCGTTTTAAATAATAAAATATTTATTTTAATTTTAGGGGGCAGCCAAACCGGGCCGATCCGACCCAGTCGGCCACCCCCAGTACAAATCAGCCTGTCTAATTCCTAACCCTACCAATCCTATTCTACCCACCCAACCAGCCACATCACCCCCACCAATCACTGGCTGCCACCTCACCCTCTCCCTTCCCTCCACCCAATCCCAGCCCGCCACCTCACCTCAGATCCTCTCTCTCTCTCACCCACTCTTCTGGCCACCAACACACCCAGCACACCACGCACGCACGCCTGCAGCACACACACACCCCGCGTACACCGACCCACTACCCAACCCCTCTCCCTTCCACTCCAGACCCACCCCATCTCACCTGCCCACCCCGAGACCACCTACCACCCACGATCCTCGCTCCTCTGGACCTCCCCGACTCAGGCCCTCCCCACGCGACCTCCTGCCTGACCCCACTCCCCACGAACCGTCCTCCTCGCCTTGCCTTCCTCTCCAGCTGCCGCCTCCTCTGCAACCACCCCGCTCTCTCCGTCCTCTCGCCCGCCTGCCCACCCGACCGCGACCGTCCCCCTCTGCCCCGCGTCTCCCTCCTCCTCGAGCCGACTCACGGCCACCGCCACCAGCCCGCCTGGCCGTGCCTCGCCCACCCTCTACTCTCTTCGCTCGAGCCTGGCCGTCTGCCGACCGCCGCTGCCTCAACCAACCCTGGCCCGCGCGTCCTCCTCGGTTTTCGTCGCAGGCACCCCAACCGCGGCGCCCCCCCCTCGAGCTTCACCGCCTCATGGCGCCCGGGCGTGCCGCGACCCTCCCGGCCTCTCTGCCGCTTTCCCCGCGTGGACCCCGTTGACCCGCCTCCTCCAGTTTCTCCGCCTCCTCCTCCCGCGTGTGGCTCCGCGTCGACCAGCCGGCCGTCCTGCGCCGTCGCCCGTGCGTGGCCGCGGGACCTCCTCCTCCGCGCGGTCGAGTTGTTGTTGCCCCTGTGCTCACCGGTGTGGCCTCTCGCTGTAATCGGTGTCTATGCTCCCGTGTGTTTTTGCGTCTTTGTGGGCATTCCAGAGCCAATAGATGGATGGATGATCTTCTCCCCAAGTTGTGCCGACCAGACCACACCCTCGACAAGAACGACAACATGGTCAAGTAACCGCCAAGATCGACATCGACCAGGCAGATCCAATGAACCCTCGGTGCCCACCCAAGATCGCCACCCCGAAGCCCCGAACCGAAGACCGATCCCGCCGAACAACAAGATCTTCTGCCCAGAACTCGTGGAACCGACTCCGTTTCATGTCCTTCGCCAACCGTCAAAGGGGAACCCAAGTACTCCGATATGGAGCCCTAAAGACCCCGGTGTCGAGCCCCAAGTTCGCCACCGATGATCAGGATGGTACCCCAAGATCTTCTTCCCGGAATGCGACGCCTCGATCCTGCGAATCCGAAGACCAAGCCTGAACCCCCGTCGAACCCCTGAACCAAGTTCGCCGAACCCAGATGTGTGACCTCTTTGCCGGAACCCTATTTTATCAATGATATATCTGATGCATATTAAATTGTTCATGCATGCATACTTGTCTGTGGTTTGGGGGCCTTATGCCGATTCACCATATAATTAAACATGGGGCCCATATGTGGACAAATCTAGTCTTATATTGGTCCCATTTAAATTTGTGCAGCGAACCGGTGCTACCTTTTGCCATGTTAAAACAACATTTAAAATGCGGGGTACCTAAATAACTAGAACCATATATTTAATTGTCGGGACCCTGGTTCCGCTTAATATGACCTAATTGCATCGCATCTTTGCCATGTCATATATCATGCATGCATCATGCCCGATCTTCTGCCGTAGTATTAAATATTGCATCCGGTGTTTATTCTAGTGTTTTGGTTCTTCGCGGATAAGGCCGTTGAGTTGATGTGAGCTTCGCCCCGATCTTCGGTTGAACCTTCGGCAATGTTTTCAGGCGAGCATCTCCCCCTTTCTACCTATCTTACTTTTATAGTATTTATTTCCCTCCTGTTGATCTATTGCTATCTGTGTTGCGATGCTCTAGTTTTCGTACCCGTGATATCCCTTGCAGCCTTATATTACCTTGGACACCTCCTATTACCTGTTGTTTGGTAGATAGTTGGACTTATGTCAGAGTCGCTTGCTCAAGCCGCTATGCGTGTCGTCAAGTACCACAGATTGTTGGAGTATTGACGTGTGTTTATTGTTGGAGATGATCAAGACTTTAATTATTGTTTAACAACTAAAATTGAAGTAGGTAAGAGGCAGGTGGGCAATAGATGTTATTTGGTTGTTAACCGTCCACTTGTGTCCCGTAGGACCCCGAGTTCTTGACACCTGTTCCGAGATCGAGCGCGCTAACCACAGGTGGGGAGATATGGGCCCCCCATCGATTAGTACCTGATTTCAAAGTATTGTACTGGGGGCCACAAACTAGTTTGAGGTTTTATTTACTATCATGTACTTATGCCATGCTTTACCGCTTTATTTAAATTGTGCGATGGATAGCACCTGTACTGTTTAGGATCGGGACACGATTTCGCGGTGTCGACAAGCCCGATTTTGGGTTCCCGATCGTTCACTGCGTCTACCCAAACCCTAAGTCCGTCTCGAGACCGCCGACTTCGCTATGGGTTCGACTTAGTGGGGTGGCCCCCATGTACTTGCTTTGGATCTGGAAACGTCATGACTTAGGCCCCGCCGACATACCGATGGGTGTATGTTAACTGATCTGGCAAAAAGGGTCGAAGTGCTTGTGGATACTTTGGTGCACCCCTGCAGGGTTTAATCTTTTCGAAAAGCCGTGTCCGCGGTTATGGACGACTTGGAGCACAGTGCTTGATCATAGACAACTATAACTAAAGTTTACTGTTATAAATTGACTTGTATCCGATGTGACTAGTAATCAGCTCAACTACAAGGGAATGGCTAAATAAAAGTACCAACAACTGCTGGGTTTGAGATATCTCATGCTAAATGTATCTAACTAGTAAGTGTTGCAACTACAACGGAATGGTTAACTAAAAGTGCCCACTGCTTATTATATCAGGACGACTATCTATACCTGACTAGTAATTGCTGCAACGATAACCGAATAAATAAAATCGCCAACCGTGAGTTCTCGCTGACTTCCTCGTCTGTTTCGAGAAATACCAGGATGGGTATGTTTGGTGGTAGAATCAGGTTGGATCCGAATAGGTCTTTCTTATCCCTCTCTGATAGCCGACAGTTTTATCGAGTCTCTATAGGTTGTTTAGTGCATGCCGCGCTGCCGCTTCAGTCCACCATACCTATGTAGGAGAGGACCGCCGAATTCTATCCTCGCCGTGTACTGGCCTCAGTAATGACGCTCCTCTTTTTTCTTTGCCCTTTTGTCGGCACCCCTTTTGTTTAGCAGGTTTGAGATCGCCGTCGTTAGCAGGGTTACCCTTCCGGCTTGGCCTGGGCAGGGTTATGGACGCCATTGGTTATTCTCCAGGGCTCTTAGCCCCATTTGCATCTTGTCCGTAGTCGGGCGCTATATCGTTTTCAAGGTGATTTGGATCTTTGTATATTATATTTGTATTCTTGACTCATTGAGTCGCTGCTGTATATATACCTGTTCTGTGGGTCCCATCGAGGACTGTTGTGTAATGTTATTACTTCGTTTTCCACCCGCACGAAAGTGCCTGGTGGGCACCTTTGAATCGTTTCTATGCGGGTTTGGCGGGTTTCGTTAAATCTTGCATAGGGCCGATTCTGAGGGTGTTACATCCCACCTGTCAGCATGTAACGGTCAAGCCTTTGAATTGACGGCATCCACCGGTCCGAGCGCATGTGAGGGTTTCAGAATGGTGGGAGGGGAAAGTGAGGAAAAACTAAGCGGCTGGGGAAAACTGAGTACAACTAATGAACCTGGGGTAGAAAAATAGAAATCCCTATATCTTTAGTCCCGGTTAGTGGCTCCAACTAGGACTAAAAGGCCCGGTTAGAGGGAAAGGGCAAGAAAACATAGCGGGAAGCGGTGGGAAATATCGGGAAATATCTTTAGTCCCGGTTAGTGCTTCCAACTAGGATTAAAAGGCCCGATTAGAGGAAAAGGGCGGGAAAACATAGCGGGAAGCGATGGGAAATGGCAGGAAATATCTTTAGTCCTGGTTAGTGGCTCCAACCGGGACTAAAACACCTCGACAAGAGTGTCGATATTATGTCGTGAGTGTCGACACTATGTTGTTCTTCTTAATCTATAAATAGGCATCCTTGTGAAGTTATCAACTACAAACATGATGATGTGCGAGAGCAGCGACACCAGTACGACCAGTTTGAGGGAGATGTCCGCGGAGCCCAATCCTCCGGCATCTCCAATAAACTGGCCATAGATGTACTCCCTAATATGTGAAATTAGTTAGCTCCCAGTGTATTGATCTAGTTAGAGGAGTTATAAACTGCAAGACGATTGTGTGCAAGAGCAGGGACAACACTACGGCCAACTTCAAGGAGATGCCTAAGGATCCAGTCCTCAGGCATCTCTCTGAAGCTGGCCATAGAGGCAGAGCCTCGTTAAAACTTGCATTGGATCTTCGAAGAAACATCACATTATGAGTCTAAAAATGATTTTTTCAAAAAATCACGAGCATTAGATCATGTACTTGTACGTCAAATTGGACCCACTTCCTACTGATTCAGTAGACATTTGTCTTTTTCTCTAGGGGTGGATGGAAAGGTTTTAAAATCCCCGGTTGGGACATTATTCATGTAAGGTGGTCTAGTATTTTTGAAAAATGGGGTGGTACCATTTTTTTATTTAACGTTTGGTGTTGCTTCTCAAAACACCCCAATTTTGGCACTTAGAAAATAGAAAATGCCTTTTCCATGCGACGAAAAATAAAACTTCCTCCTGCAACATTGTTCGCCATCCCAAGATGCACATGCATGCACAATATGGGCACAATATCACATACTATGCCTCGGTTATGCACATAACATTGGTCATTTGGACCGAAAGCCATGAGACCTCGTACATGATAGGTCATTTTGTGAAGGTTTTTTGAGACATAATCAATATAGCAAGTTTGGTATTTTTCCTTGCAACTATGTCACATAATATGAACTAGAGGTACACAATATGAGTCCATGAACACATCTTGGCGTATTTACCTTCCTTATGATCGCTTCGGCCATAACCATGGAGCATCTTCTTTGCTTAACGGGATGCTTGGGTCAGGGCGGAATTTCATCAAACTTATTATAATCTTCTGACATGTCTGTCTTGTCCTCGACTCCCACGATGTTTCTTTTCCCTAAAAGAACTATGTGACGCTTTGGGTCATCATGTGATGTATTAGTTTGCTATTTTTTCTTTTTTCGGTATGGAGGACATATCCTTCACATAGAAAACCTGGGCCACATCATTGGCTAGGAAGAATGGTTCGTCTCTCTAACCAAGATTGTTGAGATCTACTGTTGTCATTCCATACAACTGGTCTACCTTTACCCCTTGTCCATTCAAGCTGATCCATTTTCACTGAAACAAAGGGACCTTAAAATAAACTCCATAGTCAAGTCCCCATATGTCCTCTATGTAACCATAGTATATGTCCTTTTTCCCATTCTTGTCGGTTGCATCAAAGCGGACGCCACTGTTCTGGTTGGTGCTATTTTTATCTTGGGCGATAATATAAAATGTATTCACATTTATCTCGTACCCATGGTAATTCAATATAGTAGAAGATGGTGACCCAATCAACAAGGAGAGCCGATCTCCAACATTGGTTTCATTCATTAGATGTGTTTGCAGGCAATTGCCGAAAGTCTTGTGTTCCCCGATATACGGAGCTGCCAAGGTGGAATTCTGTAGAACCGTGTAGTGTGCTTGAGTGAAAGATTGCCCGTCCCTACATACCATTGCTTTGTTTCCCAGTGGACTTTTCCACTCTGTCTCCCCTCATGCCGCGATTGAGGAACAACAATCGGCTTAAGGTCAGGAATAAAGTCAACACAGAACTCAATGACCTCCTCTATTCCATAGCCCTTGGAGATGCTTCCTTCTGGCCTAGCACGTTTATGAACATATATCTTTAACACTCCCATGAACCTCTCAAAGGGGAACACATTGTGCAGAAATACAGGACCGAGAATAGAAATCTCTTCGACTAGGTGAACCAGAAGATGTGTCATAATATTGAATAAGGATGGTGGGAACACCAACTCAAAACTAACAAGACATTGGACCACATCCTTCTGTAACCTTGTCAGAATATCTTGATTGATCACCTTCTGAGATATTGCAATGAGGAATGCACATAGCTTCACAATGGGTACTCGAACATTTTCCGGTAGAATCCCCCTCAATGCAATCGGAAGTAACTGCGTCATAATCACGTGAGAGTCATGAGACTTCAGGTTTTGGAATTTTTTCTCTACCATATTTGTTATCCCCTTTATATTAGATGAGAATCTAGATGGCACCTTGATACTATAAAGGACTTCAAAAAAGATTTCCTTCTCTGCTTTCGTAATAGCATAGCTAGGAGGACTTAAGTGACGCCCTTTATCCGTCTTGTTCTGTGGATGCATGTTTTGTGGGTCTCTCGTACGTTGTTGGTCCTCCCATGATTCTGGTGTATCTTTTGTCTTCTTGTTGTTGTATTGGAAATGGCAGTGCCTAAGAAGGCTAGTTAGAGGTGTGGGGACTAGTAGGAAAGCTCTTGACGGTGTCTGCAGGCGGGATTGGGTACGAGCGAGTATTGCGAGACACAGGAAGTACCCAGGTTCGGAGCCCGCGTGGTGAGTTAAAGCTCCTACTCCTTCCGATCTGACTATGGATAGAATAAAGAGTACACTTGCTCCTCGAGCTGTATGAAGTAGCTACCTCTCAAATGCTCAACCTCTGCTACGAGAGCATTGCCCCTCCTTATATAGGAAAAGGGGCAACAGGCTCATTGGCTAGGCCGGCTGGCAGGTCCCACAGGCGGGCCCTAGCCGGCAGGTCATCTATAGTGTCTGGTAGTGCCTGTCCTGTTGAAGGTACAGGCCGTGCGAGTCGTTGTGGGTACAGTGAACGTTGTGCGAGCCTATCGTCAGCAACCGGCCACTATGCCTATGTCACCCACAAAGTCTTCGGCATGTCCTCATAGTGGTGCATCTTGTCGCGGTACGAGCGTCTGCACCTTTGCGATCACGTCGTCTGTCCTCGATTAAATGCAGCTCGCCACGCGTGTAGCCGGATTCGTGTCTTGCCGCCCTTCCTTGTTCTGGCTAACTGCTGGTAGCCAGGACGAGGTGCCTGTGTCCGACTACGATCTGCTAGCTGGACATGAGCCGTCTGCCTTTGTTATTGTCTGGTTAAGGTACCCGGGGGTCATCCCCCCGTCACTAGCCCCCGAGCACATGTGGATTTTGCCCTTATGTGAAAGTATCCGTGCTCCCTCCTGCGTTTGAATTTTGTGTCCGGCCGCCGTCTGACGGTTGCACTGCCTGTGTCGTCAGCGCTAACGCCGGCCACGCACGCACGCGCCATCATTGCGCTGCTGCGTGTAGCGCTGTGTCCCATCGCACGTCACGCACGTCGCTCGGGAACTGCCACTTGCCGTTTCGGTTTCCGGCCTAGGATCCTTTGCATACACAGTGCCGGCATAGGGGATTTCGAGCCGTTGGTGGAGGGGTGGCACGGCACAACGGGTGCCGCACGGCGAGTAGGACGGTTGCACTCCCCCGGGTTTATATACCGCCCGGGGAGCATTTCTCCCCTTCTGCACTCCGCCATTGCCATTTCCACTGTGCGCTCCCTCTGCTTCCTCACTGCCTCTGTCTATGCGCCGCCAGATTCATCGCACCGCCCATTTAGCGCCGCCAGAGACACGGGTCCCCGCTTCTCAGCACCTGCCGCCATGGCCCATTTAGCGCCGCCAGAGACACGGGTCCCCGCTTCTCAGCACCTGCCGCCATGGCCAACAAGGAGATGATGTCTTCAGAGTGTGGTGTGTGGTGCGGTTCGTTCGTGATGGAGGACCACATCACGAAGTACCGCGTGACTTGGGTTCTGCCATCGGAGATGGAGGTGACGGTGTGGCTCGCGCCGCCGGAAGAGGAGTCGCCGCACGCCCAGGAAGGGGAGCGGGTGATCTTCCTCTCCCATCTCGCACGCGGCTTCGCTCTACCGGTGAACCCCTTCCTCTTGACATTCCTCGCCTTCTTTGATTTCCGCCTCCACCACCTTGGCGTCAATGCCATTGGTATCCTTGTGCACTTCGCAACCTTCTGCGAGTGCTACCTCAGGATCCAGCCGGATCTCATGCTTTTCTGCCGGTTGTTCCGCATCCGGCCGCAGGTCCTGTCTCCCAGGGCCCGCTGGTCCCCTACGTTGTTGCCTCCATCTACTCCCGCGTGCAGACCGGCTACCCGAAGTTCAAGCTTCAGGACATGGTCCGACTATGGCTATAGTCGTATTTCTACATCCGCAACGTCACCGACATCGACCGGATCAACTTGCTGGCCTTCCAAGACGTGGAATCCTCCCGGGAGCATTGGGATCTAAAGATCCACGGCTCCAAGGCGGAGTCGGATGAGATGTTGCAGCGGATGCAGGCACTCATCATCGCTGGCCTAACTGGCTTGGACATCACGCTTGCCTGGATCTCTCGGCTGATGATGTTGCGGCATCAACGAGCGCATACGATGTGCTACTACTCTGGCCGGCTAGACCCCACTCTGCTTTCCCGCCATGATCCTCGCGACCCCAACCTGAAGGAGTGGGTGTGGACGATAATGAAGGAGAAGCTCGTGGAGGGCTGGAAGTTCAGGCTGGTCCCGTACACCCGCGAGAACCGCGCGCCCCGGATAAGTTTCTTGGGTCTTCTATCTTTCGTCTCTCTAGGCGTTGGTTTCATCCTTTTTCCGTCTAGGCTGCCTTATTCTGCTGACGTTTTTGTCGTCTTCCTTGGTGTAGATCTTCACCTGCATCATCCGGGAGGACGACGAGACTCCCCTCTAGACCTTCGCGGCTGATCTTCTGGAGCCGCACGCATGCCGGTCCGGCAAGGAATCCAATAGTGACACCGGTGTCTTCCCCAATCGGAACGACGAGCCAACGAACGACCCTCACGCGCCGGTTGTCAAGGAGGACGAGGAGGCTGCCCTGGTCCCGAACCGACCTATCGCCGAACGACGGACACCATCCGCTCCGGCGCGGGAGGGAGCAGGTCCAGTCAGCCCCGGTGGAGGAGCCAGCTGCCAAGAGGAGCTAGACCGGTGTCCTGCTGCCGAGCCGTATCGGCCGTTAGAAGGCGCCACCCCTGGTGGTGCAGGGGTAAGACTTCTCCCCCTCTCCTTAACCTTTTTAACTTGCCCCATATTGCCTTTCTCACTGTTTTTACTCTTTTTCTCTTTTTACCACACTTATTTCCTTCGGCGTTGCCAGCCCTACGCGTGCGCCGATTGGTTCACCGCCACGCGTGCCGCCTGTCAACCTAGCTCATGCCACCTCCTCCACTCCTTCTCCAACACCTAGGACTCCACCACCACCGCCTCGTGTAGATCTGACTGCGGGAGCCGGGCCCGGAGATGCTCCGCCGACCATGGTGGTCTAGCCAAACACCGCCGCGCCGATCCTGAAGAGCAGAGGTGGCCCCTCCGTGGGAGCGATGGGGCCGCGACCGACAAGAAGCTGGTGGTGTCTGCCGACCAAAACTCTGACGGCGAGTCGGGGGAGGGATGGCAGGTGGCGCTCTGTGAGGCGAAGGAGTCCCTGACCCTCAACGCTGCCGACGACTCCTCCTCCTCTGCCGCGTCTCTGGCAGATCTGGCTGCCACCTTGGAGTTAGCGGTGAAGGAGATCCTGCTTCTCAATGCTTCGGTTGGGAGAAATCGGATGCTGGAGAAGAAGCTTGCTGCAGTGAATGACACTTCCTAGAGTAAGTCTTTTTACTCGGTCTTCTCCCTTTTTTATTTTTTGGCTGATAGCCGGTTTCCTGTAGCCATCATGGTCTGTATCCAGTGGGAGATCGACCGCCTGACCAAGGCGAACGACCGCCTCACCCAGTCCAACTCCTCCCTCCGGCTCCAGAATAAGGAATGGCACTCCAAGACGGACAAACTGG
Organism: Avena insularis; assembly: GCA_023614405.1. Lineage (NCBI taxonomy): Eukaryota > Viridiplantae > Streptophyta > Magnoliopsida > Poales > Poaceae > Avena > Avena insularis. Next base: position 514,239,153 of record CM042690.1, read on the forward strand.
AGGCCGTCATCAAGGAGCATGATTCAGCCCTTGCCAGCCAGGCCTAGGCCTTTGACCTCCTCGATGCCCAGTGCAAAGACCAAGAGAAGGAGATCAAACGGCCAGGGGAGTGGGAGAAGGCCCTTCTGGACGAGCTGATGCAGATCGGCCGCATCGCCAAAGGTAAACTCTCTTGCCGACTTGGCTTTCTCTCTCCGGATCTGGTAGCTGGACCTGACTTGTTTTTCTGACAGCTTTTTATCTGGGCGTAGACTTGCTGGCCTACAACCAGCTCCAAGAGAACTGGCCGGGGGAGAACCTGCCTCCCAGGAGTTGGTTGCCCTTCTTAGCGAGGAGGCCGCCGAGCTGCGGAAGGCAGGACGTGTGGTCTTCGATTTCCTGTGGCTGGATGCGACTGCGCCGGAGACAATCGCCCAGCTGGCAATGAAGGTTGCGGAGGTGCCGGCCACCATCGACCGGCTGAGGGACTTGGCAGCATGAGCCGTAGTAGAGATGGCCTTGGCGCTGATGTTGTCCTGGTACAAGGATGCGCGTGTCTAGCAGATCGATGGAGGATTCCGTGCCGGTGCGGATCTTGCCGCCATCCGCCAGGCTCACCCAGACTTCTTGCTTCTGCCATCAGGATCGCCGGCTACACCGACATCGACGAAGTCCTCACCGACTCGGAGTCTGTCGAGATGCTGGAGACGGAGGCCGAGCCGATGCTGCGGCCGGGTGGTGGAGACGTCAAAGCCGGGACGTCCAGCGCGCCTCCTCCGCCTCCCGAAGCCACGGCTAGACAGGATCAGCCACACGGCAAGGGCCCGGCCGCCTAGACTTGATCCCCGGAATGCCGGGTGAATTTGTAACGGTTTATTTTGTTGAACCTTTTTATCTGTACTGGTAAACTTGTGGGAGCTTCGACCTCCTTTATTTTTATGCATTGTGTGCTTCTGTTTTTCTTTTTGATCTTATGTAATTTGAGGCTTTTCTATTTTGCCGAATATATTCATCCGATTATCTTCGTTCGGCTAAGCTCCTTTAGCCGGATGACTATCTATTCTAGTGGGGGCATGCCAGCACACCCACTAGGTGTAGCCCCCGATATTCGGAGTGAAGGAAATATGCCCTGAGAGGCAATAATAAAGTTTTTATGATGTATTACTTGTATATGATAGATGTTTATTTTGCATGCTATAATTTTATCGATAGGAAACATCAATACATGTGTGTTTAATAAACAAATAAAAGGTTCCTAGTTATGCCTCTCTTATAGACTAGCTCGTTGATTAACAAGATGATCAAATTTCCTGATCATGGACATTGGATGTTGTTAATAACAAGGTCACAACATTTGTGAAATGATGTGATGAACATTCATCCGAAGTATAGCATTACGATCAAAGTCATTATGTTTATATTGCTATAACATCATACGAAGTAATCTTTATCCTTAGAAGAGTAACTTGATAACATCAAACGTCACACCGTAAAAGGGTGACTATGAAGGTGGGTTCAGATACTCCGAAGATGTTATGTTGAGGCTCATGGATCAAGAGTGGAATTTGTCAATCCCGATGACGGATAGATACACTCTGTGCCCTCTCGGTGATATCACATTAAGATAGCTTGCAAGCAAGTGATGTGATCACTAGAATGTTATATCACGGGAACGAGAAAAGAGTGCATGTCGGTAATGAGATCAAACTAGGTATTAGGATACCGATGATCGAATCTTGGATATGTAATATATCATGAGACAAAGGGATTAAATTACTAGCGTTAAAGGTTCTCACGATCACAGAAGTCATCGTTGAATGTGCAGCAGTCAGTATGGATCACCAGGTCCCACTTCTGATTATTGATTTGAGAGGAGTCTCAATCATGTCTGCATTATTCGCGAACCGTAGGGTGACACACTTAAGGGTTGCCAAACACCATTTTGGAGCACATATGTTTCAGAAGAAAGAATTGCAAAGCGCTGGAATTATTTCGATGGAAACCGGAATTGTTTTCGGTGAAATTGCAGAGACTGGTTTTGCATGTGATATTGAAATGTTACAAGGGGTTTTATGTGAATGTTTTTAATTAAAGTAATTAACAAAAATCTGAATAAAATAAATAAAATAGTTTTATTAAATGAGAGTTGCATTAAATTTGGTGGAAATTTAATGCATGTGAGTGGAACTTTGGGTGGAGGCTAAATTGATGTGAGTGGAGCTTCCACCACATGAATGAGGAAGAGGTGGGGGCACCCCCCATGGGCGCCGGCCATGGTAGGGGAGGAGACCCACCCTCCTATAAAAGTCCCCCTCTCCTCCCTCACAAAGCACACCTCCTCATGAAGGATCTCTCTCCCCTCTAGATATATTCCCCATGGTCTCGGATTAGCGAGATACATGTTCTCGATGGTATTGCATCTGGAAGGAGTTACTGCTTCCGCTAATTCACTGGAGTGAGGAGGTGGAGGTTGGTCGGTGGCCTGAACGTGTGTGCTGCTGATTTGCGGTGCTAGGACTTCCACATGACCTTGAGATCGGCAAGCATACGACTACATCATCCACGAGTTCCAACTCGTTAACAAAGCCTTGTTTTCTTCGAGGGTAAGTTCTCTATGGATGTATATACACCTGTTGCTTGTATCTAGTAGATAGATCTTGGCGTATAGTTCCCATCGTAGGAAATTTTTTGTTTTCTATGCTGTGAACCCAACAGTGGTATCAGAGCCTGATCTATGCATAGGTGCTTTGCACGGGTAGTACACATATGTTTATATGAGGGCGATGATGATCATGTTATTGCTTCTTTCATGTATTTTGGATATTGGTGGCATAGTGGATGAAGCGGCCCGGACCAACCTTACATGTCATCGCACATGAGACCCGTTCCATGACTGACATGCAACTATTTTGCATAAGTGGCTGGCAGGTGTCTATCTCTCCTACTATAGTCAATATCTGATTTACAACGAGTTCCTAATAACTTGGTTATCCTCATTGTGGTTCCATGTTCGTAGGTAAGACTGGTTCTATATCCGAAAGCCCTAAGCCACGTAAAACTTGCAATGGATAAATTAGAGGCGTCTAGTTTAGATCGTTGCTGGGCTAGTGTCTTGATATGGTAATGTTGTAAGTAGATGTATGGTAGATACTCCTACAACACATTTAACATGTAAGTTCCATAGACCTTGGCCTTACACACAAAGGAATGATAAAGATCATACCACGATGTATATGATAGAGATCAAATGCATGGATCATATCATCCCACTTTACACATTAGATGTCCGCATCTTATATTGCTAGTTTGGCGCTTTTAGTAGCTTTGTAAGATGATCCCTCATTCAAATATCAAGATAAAATGTGTTCTTCCTTAAGTATGCACCGTTCTATGGATCGTGTTTCGAGACATCATGTGATGATCGGGTGTACTCGACTCTATGCTTTCATACACCGGGTGTAAGACAGTTTTACACATGTGAATACTGAGGTTCTTACTTAGAGAGCCTAGCATGTACATACATGACCTCCGAACACGGACCGAAAGGTTAAGCATGAGTCATATAGTTGATATGATGCCCATATAGATGCTCGCCTTTGAAGCTACACCGACTCACGTGATGATCGGACTTGGTGTAGTGGATTTGGTTCATGTAATCACCAAAAAGAGACGAGGGATGTCGTTTTTGAGTTGGAGTTCATTAGTAATTCGGATTAGTTGAACTCAATCTATCATAAACTTAGTCTAAATAAACTTTACAAATTCTGTTGTAGATGGCACCACCTGCTTTTAATTTCAATGTGTTCATGGAGAAAGAGAAACTTGCTGCGAATGGTAGCAACTTCACCAACTGGGCTATGAATTTGAGGATTCTCCTCACTTCTGCACAAAAGCAATATGTGCTAGAGGCGCCGCTAGGCTCCCACCAGCTCATGATGCCCCTAACAAGGAAAAGAATGTCTATATAACTCGTCAGGAGGACCAAAACTTAGTTCATTGCGGCATACTGTATGGGCTAGAGCCAGAACTTCAAAAGCGTTTCGAAAATGGCAATGCTTTTGATACCATGGGAGAATTGAAAATGATTTCCGATACCCATGATTCCATAGAGAGTTATAATGCTTCTGAAAAGTTCTTTAGCTGCATGATGGAGGAGAACAACTCCGTTAGTGAGCACATACTCAAAATGTCTGGGTACGCCGATAAGCTTGTGTCCTTCGGAATAATGATTCCCATTGACCTAGGCATACATCATGTTCTCCAATCTCTGCCACCTAGCTACAAGAGCTTCGTGATGAACTATAACATGTAGGGCATGAAGAAGTCTCTTCCCGAGCTTCTATCAATGCTTAAAACTACAGAAGTGGAGATTAGGAAAGAACATCAAGTGTTGATGATCAATAAGACCACCGGTTTCAAGAAAGACAAGAATGGCAAGAAGAAGGGAAAGAAGGGCGGAAAATCTGTTGCCACACCTGAGAAGAAATCCCGAGCTGGCCCTAAGTCTGATACCGAGTGCTACTATTACAAGGGGACTGGCAATTGGAAGCGCAACTGCCCCAAGTATTTGGCGAACAAGAAGGCCGACAAGGCAAACAAAGGTATATGTGATATACATGTTATTAATGTGTACTTGACTAGTACTCGCAGTAGCACCTAGGTATTTGATACGAGATTGGTTTCTAATATATGTAACTCAATTCAGGGGTTGCGAAACAAGCGACAGCTAGCAAGGGATGAGATCACGATGCGGGTCACCAATGGATCAAGAGTTGATGTGATCGCCATCGGAACACTACCTCTCCATATGTCATCGGGATTAGTGATAAATCTAAATAATTGTTATTTGGTGCCTGCACTGAGCATGAACATTGTATCCGGATCATGTTTGATACGAAGTGGTTATTCCTTTAAATCTAAAAACAATGGTTGTTCGATTTACATGAATGATATCTTTTATGGTAATGCCCTTGTGATGAATGGTTTATTTCTATTGGATCTCGATAGTAGTATTACGCATATTCATAATGTTGATGCTAAAAGGATTAAACTTGATAATGATATATCTGCATATATGTGGCAATCGCTGCTCAGGTCATATTGGCGTTAAACGCATGAAGAAACTCCATTCTGATGGACTTTTGGAATCACTTGATTTTGAATCATTTGATACATGTGAGCCATGCCTTATGGGCAATATGACTAAAACGCCGTTTTCCGGTTCAATGGAACGGGCGACAGATTTATTGGAAATCATACATACTGATGTATGTGGACCAATGAGTATGTTGGCGCGAGGTGGATATCGTTATTTTGTTACTTTCATGGATGATTTGAGTAGATACGGGTATATCTATTTAATGAAATATAAGTATGAATCCTTTGAAAAGTTCAAAGAATTTCAGAATGAAGTGGAAAATCATCATAACAAAAAGATCAAATTTCTGCGGTCTGACCATGGAGGAGAGTATCTTAGTTACGAGTTTAGCACACATATGAAAGACTATGGAATAGTTTCATAGCTCACGCATAGCTCACGAATGTCGTAATCGTACTTTATTGGATATGGTTTGATCTATGATGTCTCTGACTGACTTGCCACTGACATTTTGGGGTTATGCACTAGAAACCGCTGCATTCACTTTAAATCGGGCACCATCTAAATCCGTTGAAACAACACCATATGAATTATGGTTCGGAAACAAACCTAAGCTGTCATTTCTTAAAGTTTGGGGATGCGATGTTTATGTAAAGAAACTTCCGCCGGATAAACTCGAACCCAAAGCGGAAAAATGCGTCTTCATAGGATACCCTAAAGAAACGATTGGGTATATCTTCTATCACAGATCCGAGGGAAAGGTTTTTGTTGCCAAGAATGGATCCTTTCTTGAGAAGGAATTTCTCGCGAAAGGTGTGAGTAGTCAGAAAGTAGAACTCGAAGAGGTTATTGAAACTTCTCTTCATGAAATGGCAAGTAGCAAAGCACCGGAAATTGTTTCGGAGTTGACTTCACCTGATGAAGAGAGAGCTAATGATAATAATCATGAAACTACAAAAGAGGACACTACCGAACCTCGCAGGTTAAGCAGGACACGTGCAGCTCCTGAACTATATGGAAATCCTATTATAAATTCCATGATTGATGAAATAGATGATCCTACGACGCATGAAGAAGCGATGATGAGCCCGGATTCCAACAAATGGCTAGAAACCATGAAATCGGAGATGGAATCCATGTACGAAAACCAGGTTTGGACCTTGGTGGACTTACCTCACGAATGAAAGGCCGTTGAGAATAAATGGATTTTCAAAATAAAAACTGATGTTGATGGTAATATGACCACCTATAAAGCTCGACTTGTCACAAAGGGGTTTCGACAAATTCAAGGAGTTAACTACGATGAGACATTCTCTCCCGTGATGATGCTAATGTCGGTTAGGATTATGTTAGCAATTGCTGCATATTTTGATTATGAAATATGGCAGATGGATGTCAAAACTGCGTTCCTCAGTGGTAATATTGAAGAAGAGTTGTATATGATACAACCTAAGGGTTTTGTCGATCCTAAGGATGCTGATAAGGTATGAAAGCTTCAGCGATCCATCTATGGACTGAAGCAAGCATCCCGGAGTTGGAATCTCCACTTTGATGAGTGATCAAAGATTTTGGATTTGTCCAAACTTATGGAGAGGCTTGTATTTACAAGAAAGTGAGTGGGAGCAATGTGGCATTTCTAATATTATATGTGGATGACATATTATTGATTGGAAATGATATAGATCTTTTAAATAGTGTTAAAAGTTATCTAAACAACAAATTTTCAATGAAGGACCTTGGTGAAGCTTCATATATATTAGGCATTATAATCTGTAGAGATAGATCAAGGCGCCTAATTGGGCTATTGCAAAGTACATACCTTGATAAGATATTAAAGAAGTTTAATATGGACGGAAGTAAGAAGGGGTTCTTACCTATGTTGCAAGGCAAGACATTGAGTAAGAAGGGATTATTACCTATGTGGCACATGCTATTAGTTTGACTAGTAGGTACCAATCAGATCCAGGTTCGGAACACTGGATAGCGGTCAAGAATATCCTTAAGTACTTAAGAAGAACTAAGGATATGTTTCTTGTATACGGAGGTGAAGAAGAGCTAGTCACTAAGTGTTATGTTGATGCTAGCTTTGACACCGATCCGGATGACTCTAAGTCTCAATCTGGATATGTATTTCTCTTGAACGGATCAATAGTTAGTTGGATGAGTTCCAAACAACCTGTGGTGGCTGGATCAACGACGGAGGTGGAATATGTTGCTGCTTCAGAAGTGGCGCAGGAAGCGGTTTGGATGAAGGAGTTCATAACGGAACTAGGTGTGGTTCCTAGTGTATTGGACCCAATGGTGATCTATTGTGACAACAATGGAGCCATAGCCAACGCCAAGGAACAAAGGTCTCACAAGAATTCCAAGCATATTAAGCACCGGTTTCACTCCATCCACAAGCATGTCAAGGATGGAGATATAAAGATTTGTAAAGTACACACGGACCTAAATGTAGCAGATCCATTGACTAAAGTTCTCCCTAGGGCAAAACATGATCAACACCAGAACTCCATGGGTGTTAGATTTATCACTATGTGAACTAGATTATTGTCTCTAGTGCAAGTGGGAGACTAAAGGAAATATACCCTGAGAGGCAATAATAAATATGTTATTATGTATTCCTTGTATATGATAGATGGTTATTTTGCATCCTATAATTGTATTGATAGGAAACATCAATACATGTGTGTTTAATAAACAAATAAAAGGTTCCTAGTTAAGCATCTCTTATAGACTAGCTCGTTGATTAACAAGATGATCAAAGTTTCTTGATCATGGACGTTGGATGTTGTTAATAACAAGGTCACAACATTTGTGAAATGATGTGATGAACATTCTTCCGAAGTATATAATTACGATCAAAGTCATTATGTTTATATTGCTATAACATCATATGAAGTAATCTTTATCTTTAGACCATGAGATCATGTTAATTGCTGACATCAGAAGAGTAACTTGATAACATCAAACGTCACACCGTAAAAGGGTGACTATAAAGGTGGGTTCAGATACTCTGAAGATGTTATGTTGAGGCTCATGGATCAAGAGTGGAATTTTTCAATCCCGATGATGGATAGATATACTCTAGGCCCTCAAGGTGATATCACATTAAGATAGCTTGCAAGCAAGTGATGTGATCACTAGAATGTTATATCACGGGAACGAGAAAAGAGTGCATGCCGGTAACGAGATCAAACTAGGTATTAGGATACAAATGATCGAATCTAGGACATGTAATATATCATGAGACAAAGGGATTAAATTACTAGTGTTAAAGGTTCTCACGATCATAGAAGTCATCATTGAATGTGTAGGAGTCAGTATGGATCTCTAGGTCCCGCTTCCGATTATTGATTTGAGAGGAGTCTCAATCATGTCTGCATTATTCGCGAACCGTAGGGTGACACACTTAAGGGTTGCCAGACACCATTCTAGAGCACATAGTTTCAGACGAAAGAATTGCAAAGCGCTAGAATTATTTCGATGGAAACCGGAATTGTTTCGGTTGAAATTGCAGAAACTGGTTCTGCATGTGATATTGAAATGTTACAAGGGGTTTTATGTGAATGTTTGTTAATTAAAGTAATTAACAAAATTATGAATAAAATAAATAAAAGAGTTTTATTAAATGAGAGTTGCATTAAATTTGGTGGAAATTTAATGCATGTGAGTGGAACTTTGGGTGGAGGCTAAATTGATGTGAGTGGAGCTTCTACCACATGAATGAGGAAGAGGTGGGGGCACCCCCCATGGGTGCCGGCCATGGTAGGGGAGGAGCCCCCGCTCTCCTATAAAAGGCCCCCTCTCCTCCCTCACAAAGCACACCTCCTCGTGAAGGATCTCTCTACCCCTCTAGATATATTCCCCATGGTCTCGGATTAGCGAGATACATGTTCCCGGTGGCACTGCATCTGGAAGGAGTTGCTGCTTCTGCTGATTCGCTAGAGCGAGGAGGTGGAGGTTGTTCGGTGGTCTGAACGTGTGTGCGAGGACGGATGCGCTGCTGATTTGCGGCGCTAGGACTTCCACACGATCTTGAGATAGGCAAGCGTACGACTACATCATCCACGAGTTCCAACTCGTTAACAAAGCCTTGTTGTCTTCGAGGGTAAGTTCTCTATGGATGTATATCCACCCGTTGCTTGTATCTAGTAGACAGATCTTGCCGTATAGTTCCCATCGTAGGAATTTTTTTGTTTTCTATGCTGCAAACCCAACACGAAGTTCTTGGAAAAGACAAGGACTTCGAATCTTCCCTTCTTTATTTACTTCAAACTCTTAGTTTCTTCTAGCTAGACACCTTTAGACGGTTAGCCTGGCCTTGCTTGGACCAACTGGACAACCACAACCAACAGTGGGGGCGTGCCAGCGCACCCACTAGGTGTAGCCCCCGAGATACGGATTAGTTGGTGAAGCCAAGTGCTTCGAATCTTCTCCTCTTGCTCTTTCCCTTGCCCTCACTTGGGACCTAATATTGGGATAAAACTCCTTAGCCGGTTAGAACTACATGATTCCACTGGGGGCGCGCGAGCACACCTAGTGGGTGTAGCCCCCGAGATTTAGAGCGCTTGGTGAAGACAAGGACTTCGAATCTTCTCTCCTTTTGATGATTGACTCGTTGTAGTCATGCAAAAAAAACACATATATAGGTTCATTGTTAATATGTTAGTCGGTTAAGGTGTTACTTATTAACCGGAAAATAGCTTCAGTTTTTTTCGAAAACTAGCTTGCGCTTCTCATGTTACTTAGTCGGTTTCCCGTGCGCTCTGCTATTTACGCTGCACCCTTGCCAGTCAGTCAGGTTGCGGTCTGCAGCTAGAATTGAAGGAAGCTGGCAATACATTGTGCATGGTACTGGAGGCTCATTAGCCGGACAATCCCAAACTAGGCACAAGGCCATACCGTTCAATCTATCGCATCTTTTCGCCATTTTTCATGTGGGGTGCCTCGGGCTTTTGCTCTTGCTAGGGAGATAGCCGGGTTGCGGTCTGTAGTTGAGACAAAGAGTGGGCCTCTGACATTGTCACACACTACTCATCCAGTTTATAGAATTAGCAGGCCAAGCTAACCAGTGAGCCCCGGGTAGGGGTTGCTAGAGCCAGAAAAAATGAATCAAATAAAGAGCAACATGCAAATTTCTGGCAAGGAGCCCCCAAGTGTCTCTCGGGTTTCCACATCTTTCATTCATAGGGTTCACGGGATACATACACTATTAGACGACTAGGTGTAAAACGGACGGAGTAGGGCCGTGTTCCAGGGTGTTTTGTCTCCTCGTCCGACTTGTCCATCTTGTTCTTGCATGGCTGCTGCATTTTAATGAGGTAGTAGGAGTTGTTGTGTAGCGCCTGGATGATGATGAAGGGGCCCTCCCAAGGCGGCGACATTTTGTGCATGCCCGTCGTGTCCTGCACCAGCCGGAGAACCAGGTCGCCCTCGCGGAACGTGATGGGTCGGATCCGGCTCGAATGGTAGTGATGTAGGCGTTGCTGGTACAACGCTGATATGGACAACGCCAACTCACGGGCCTCCTCGAGGAGGTCCACACCGTCCTCCCTTGCCTCTTGGATGTACTTCTTGCCGTAAAGGAGCTTGCGGGTTGAGTCGAACTCAATGTCCATGGAGAGGACGACTTTCAGGCCGTAGACATGGAAGAACAGGCTGAAGCCAGTTGATCTGTTCGGGGTGGTTAGGAGGCTCCATAGCACATCCGGTAGTTCCTCAATCCAACAACCGGGAGACCGCTCCAAAGGCTCGATGAGTCGTGGCTTGATGCTGGCTAGCACTAGGCCGTTTGAACTTTCGACTTTCCCATTGGATTACAGGTGTGTGATGGATGCCAGGTCCAGCCGGATCCCCTTGTTGCTGCAGAACTAGGCGAAGGCCCCCTTGGCGAAGTTCGTGTCGTTATCCGTGATGATGCTATTAGGGTAGCCGAAATGGTTGTCTGTGAAGAAGGTGACGAATGTTGCCCCATCCAGCTTTCGGATGGGCTTGGCCTCTATCCACTTGGTGAACTTGTCCACCACCACCAGCACATAGGTCATGCCCGCGCGTGCTCGCTTGAAGGGGCCGACCATGTCGAGCCCCCTTACGGTGAAGGGCCACGTGATCGGTATGGTCTTGAGTAGTGAAGTCAGCATGTGCCTCAGCTGGCCAAAATGTTGGCACCCATTGCATGTGTGGACTAGCTGCTCCGCATGCTCGAAGGCGGTGGGCCAATAGAAGCCATGGTAGAACGCATTGGCGACTATTTCCCTTGAAGAGGCGTGATGTCCGCACTTGCCCTGGTGGATGTATTTTAGTAGCCGGTAACCTGGGTCCGCATTAACACACTGCTGGAATATGCCATATACGCTGCGTTTGTATAGTTCTTTGTTGATGATGGTGTACGTGTCCGCGTGTCGCCGGATTTGCCTGGCCTCCACCTCGTCATCTGGAAGCTCCCCATTGTTGATGTAGTTCATGAAGGGTTGTGCCCAGGATTGTATATCCCGGATGGCGAGGAAGCTCTTGTGCTTCGGCTGAGGGATGTCAGGGGGTCGTTTGGGTGGGGTACCCGGGACGGCAGCCACCGAGCCACTTGATAAGTCGGCAGCCCCAAGGTCTTTCGAGCCGAAGGGTGCAGATACATTGGAGTCAGTGCGGGCCTTCTTCTTTGCAGGCTCCGAGGGCTCTAGGTCTGCCGAGCCGATAGCTCTAGGGTTTCAGGCCCGGATGATGGAATCCGACTTAGGAGACAGGGTGATGGAGGGATTGCGCTGATTCTCCAAGGAGACCCCTGGCGGGATCGCCTACTTGGTGGACTCGATTCGGGCGAGCGAGTCGGCTGCCTTGTTGTTTAGGCGAGGGACGTGATGGAACTCACATCCGTCGAAACAGGCGCTGAGCTTCTGTATGTGGAAGCGGTAGAGGGCCATGTTCGCGTCACACGCATCCCATTCTCCGGATACTTGCTGCACCACCAGATCTGAATCGCCGAAGCAAAATATCAAGTTGATGTCGATTTCCCTGGCTAACCGGAGGCCACGCACTAGTGCCTCGTACTCGGAAACGTTGTTGGAGGCCTTGAAGTGGATCTCGAGAGCATACTACAGCCGGTCTCCCTTGGGCAAGGTGAGGATGATGCCGGCTCCCAAGCCCCCAAGCATCTTCGAGCCGTCGAAGTGCATCTTCCAGTGATTCGAGTCGAGAACCGGCAGTAGGTACTAGGTTTCGGCCCAGTCGACCAGGAACTCCGCCAGAGCCTGCGACTTGATCGTGAGCCTTGTCTCATACTAGATGGAGTTGGCAGCGAGCTCAATTGCCCACTTGGCAACTCGGCCGGTGGCTTCCTTGTTGTTGATGATCTCGGAAAGGGGTGCAGTGCACACCACCTTAATCGGATGCTCCTGGAAGTAGTGCTTGAGCTTCTTGCATTCTAGGTACATGTTGTAGCACATCTTCTGGTAGTGGGGTTAGTTCTACTTGGAGAGGGAGAGAACCTTGCTGAGGTAGTAGACGGGCCTCTGTACCGGCTGAGCCTTGCCTTCCTCGGGGCGCTCCACCACCAGGACGATGCTGAAGACCCGGCCGATGGCTGGTATATGGAGCAACATCGGCTCATTGCTAGCCTACGTGGCCAGAACCGGCGCTGTGGATATCATGCACTTAAGGTCGTGGAATGCAGCGTCGGCTTGCGAGGTCTAGGAAAACTTGTCTGTCTTCTTCATCAGCTGGTACAGTTGGAGTGCCTTCTCCCTAGCCGACTAACGAAACAACTAAGGGAGGTCAGGCATCCGGTGATCTTTTGGACTCCGATCAAGCTCTTGAGCAGCTGCATCCTCTCGATGGCTACAATATTCTCCGGATTTGCCTCGATCCCTCGTTGTGAAATGAGAAAACCGAGTAGCTGGCTGGATGGGACGCTGGAGACGCACTTCTCCGGGTTCAGCTTTATCTGGGACCGGCAGAGGTTGCCGAACGTCTCCCCCAAGTCCTCGAGGAGGGTGCGCTTCTCCTTCATCTTGATGACGACGTCGTCCACATAAGCATGCACGTTCCAACTGTGTTGATAAGTAGCGCCTGCATTTTTCAGACCGAAAGGCATGGTTACGTAATAGAAAGCCCCGTATAGGGTGATAAATGGCGTCTTTATCTGGTTAGCCGGATTCAACTGGATCTGATTGTAACCGGAATAACAGTCTAGGAAGGAAAACAAGTCGCAGCCGGCTGTGGAATTGATAACTTGATCGATAAGGGGCAAAGCGAAGGGGTCTTTCAGGCACGCCTTGTTCAGACCCGTGTAGTCGATACACATGTGCCAGGTCTTGTTTTTCATCAACACCAGGACTGGGTTGGCCAGCCAGTCTGGGTGGTACACTTCCATGATGAATCCGGCTGCGAGGAGCCAGGTGATCTCGTCACCAATGATCTTCCTTTTTTCTTCTACGAACCAGCGGAGGGGCTGCTTGACCGGCTTGGCATCCGGCCACACATGGAGTGAGTGCTCTGCGAACTCACTCGGAACACCCGGCATGTCCTTGGGTGACCATGCAAAGATGTCCCAATTCTCACGGAGGAAGTCAATGAGCGTGCCTTCCTATTTGTTGTCCAAGCCGTCATCGATGGTGACAAACTTGGTCGGGTTGGTGGGGTCGAGCAGCATCTTCTTCGTATCCTTTGCCGGCTAGAAAGCCGCGTCACCAGTCGGCTTCCTGTTAGCTGGCACTTCTTGCTGGGCGAATGCCACATTGTGCATGATTTCACATTTTTCCTCTGTAATGATGAGGACTTCAGCCTGCTTTGAGCCTGCTGCCGTGCACTCCATCGACCACCTGACGCAGTCGGCAACGGTGATCACGCCGTTAGTCCCCGACATCTTCGTCTTGAGGTATGCATAGTGGGGGACGGCCATGAACTTGGCAAGGGCGGTACGCCCGAGGAGAGTGTGGTAGGAGCTTGTAAGGTTCACTACTTTGAACCATATTGGCTCGCAGAGGAAGTTCTCCTCGGTTCTAAATATGACATCGAGCCGGATTTTACCCAACGGAGCACAAGCCGGCCTTGGCAGTACACCATGGAATGCCTTGGTAGTCTGGCGCATGTCTCATTCGCGGATGCCCAGCTTCTCCGGAGAGGACCAGTAGAGCAGGTTGAGACTGCTACCTCCGTCGACAAGGACGCGTGAGAAGCGGTAGGTGCACTCGTTGGAGACAATGAGGGTGTATAGCACCATTGCGTAGCCCCGGGGATTCGGAAGGCGATCCGGCTGGTCCTCCCGACTCCAGGTGATGGGGGTCTCCTTGTCGTCCGGCTTGGTTTCGAAGATGTGGTGGGCAGCGTGCAGCTGAGGGTAGCTGTTGTTGTTGTTGCCATTATTGCCGGCTCCCCTAGACGGTGGTGGTGGTCCGTCGGGAGGGGCAGTGGCGGATGGGGTAGGCCGCCCTGTTCCTTCATCTGGCGGGTCCAGCTGCAGTTCTGGGTAGTATGAGTAGCCGGTTTGAAGGTTCTGCTGTGCCACTTGCACGGGCCGTCAAACATTTGTTCAAAGGTGAACCGCGGCTTTTGCCTCCTTGCGTCGCTAGCCGGCGTATCAGGTGCGCCCTCCACAGCATTGAAGTGCCTCGCATGATAGCGGGGCTTCTGCTGTCCGGCTTGGCGGTCGCCTTTGAAGCGGTTGTTGTTGTCATGCCGCCTAGAGGATTCGGCTTTGCCGCCCGGGTTACTCGGTCGGTCGCGACCCGGTTCAATGGGAGTCGGTCGGCCGTCAGCATTCACTCGGAGGGGCTTCTTCATCACAGCATCGGACGTGGCATACTAGTCTGCGACCATCATGAGCTCCGCCATAGTTTTCGGCTCGTCATACAGTAGCCAGTGGCGAAGCATGGTGCCTTCCCGACACCCCTCCACAAAGAACCCAATCGCCTGGCTCTCCAGGATGCCCTCGCAAGTGTTGCGCAGTTCAGTCCACCTGGCGAGGTACTCGCGGTCCAACTCGCGGTCTCCCTGGATGCACAGGGCCAGATTGCGAGGGCGGCCCGGACGCTTGTACGTGCCGTTCAAGTTGTAGACGAACACCTTCTCAAAGTCCGGCTAGGCGTTGATGCTGTTGGGCGCGAGGCTGTTGAGCCATGTCCTTGCTGACCCGGTTAGCATGAGGGGGACGTAGCGCACCGCAACGCGCTTGTTCCCATGGGCGATACCGACTGCCGTGGCATAGTTGGTTAGCAAGTCTTCCTGCTTCATGCTGCTGTTGTACTTGGTAGTGTCCCTTGGCAGGGTAAACTTATCCGGAAACGGTTCGTTCCAGATGCGGGGTCCGAAACAAACTGGCTTGGTAGAATATTCCTCCGTGATGTGCGCTTGTGCTAGGATCTCGATGCAGTCACGGGCGTCTGGACGGTCCGGATTGGGTGCTCCTACCCGGCCTGACAGACGGGAGTCGGCAGGTCATGGCGCTCCGGCTGGTGGAGGGGGCGGTGGTGGGTTGCTGTTCACCATTTTCCCTTGACACGGCTGGCCCTTGTGGCTCGAGTCATGACGCTTGCTGCGGGATTTCCCCGCCGGAGGAGAGGATGTGTGCTAGGTCTCGCGGGTTGCGCCCTTGCTGTTGTCGGGCCGCTTGCTTCCCCTAGAGCCGTTGGGGTCCTTGTGCATCTATCGTATGGCGTCAGCCTTTTCGTCCGCGATCTGGAGGAGATCCTGCACCCGGGCGTGTTGTCGGTCTCGCTCCTCTCCCTCTAGGTTGGGCAGCTCATCCGCCACGGCTCGCGCCGCGTGCAGGTTCTTGATGTGCGGGTTGTAGGTGGGCCGGAAAAGGATAGGTGGTGGATCCAACTCGCAGTCTCTTTCCATCCTTCCATCTAGCTCGCCGCCCCAGCGTCGCACCTGTCCATGCTGGCTTGGCTCCTTGGTAGCCGAGTGTAGCCGTGAGCGTGGTCGTACTCATGCATGGTGATGTCTACTTGCTTTTTGGTGGCGGCTAGGTCGATGGACTCCCACAGGAGGAGCTCTCTCTCAATGGCGAAGTCTGCCTCAGCCTTCTTTGGGTTTTCCCCGAGGGTAACTGGAGTGAGGAGTCGGCCGATGGCTTCTTCCACTAGATCCTTCGGCTGCGGAGGGCCGGAAGTTCTGGCCTCAGCACCGCCCTGATCTTGAGGACAGCGAGGCTGGGTCCTAGAGCCGGCCATCATGACCTCAACACCACATGGAGTGAAGGGAACGCTGCTGCTGGGGAACAGCGACTCCGAGACGACGACGATCTCCCTAGAGAAACGCTCCGGCACGATGGCAACATAGACGGGATGGTCGCCGACCAGCAGGATGGAGCCGTCCGCTGGGAAGGTGGATCTGGCGAAACACGACGCGTTGTCGATGACACAGTCGAACTTGCCTAGCGTAATCACAAGGTCAGAGGCCACACGCTCACCGGCTGAAGTATGGGGTCCCGTGCGGAACGTGACTTTGGTCAAAGCCATGTCTGCCCCATGGTAGGTGCCAACTGTCGTTGTATTGGAAACGACAGTGCCTAAGAAGGCTAGATAGAGGTGTCGGGAGTAGCAAGAAAGCTCTCGACGACATCCGCGGGCGGGATTGGGTACGAGCGAGTGTAGCGCGATACAGGAAGTACCCAGGTTCGGAGCCCTCGGGGTGAGGTAAAGCCCCTACTCCTGCCGATCTGACTATGGGTAGAATACAGAGTACGCTTTCTCCTCGAGCTGTATGAACTAGGTACCTCTTAAATTCTCAACCTCTGCTACGAGAGCATTGCCCCTCCTTATATAGGCAAAGGGTCAACAGTCTCACTGGCCAGGCCAGCTAGCGGGTCCCATAGGCGGACCCTAGCCGGCTGGTCATCTACAGTGTCGGGTATTGCCTATCATGTCGAAGGTACACGTCGTGCGGTTCTTCGTGGGTACAGTGAACGTCGTGTGAGCCTGTCGTCAGCAACCGGCCACCATGCATGTGTCACCCGCAAAGTCTTTGGCATGGCCTCGTAGTGGTGAGTTTTGTCGCTGTACCAGGGCATACCGTGCACTGTGCAACATGTTGTCCTGTCCTCCTGATTGTGTCCGTCTACGCCCGTGAAGTCGAATCCGTGTCTTGCTGCACTTCCTTGTCCCGGCTACCGGCTAGTAGCTGGGACGAGGTGCCTGTGTCTGACTATGATTTGCTTGCCGGACACGAGCCGTCTACCCTTGTTCTTGTCCCATCAGGGTACCCGGGGGTCATCCGCCCGACACTTCCCATACATGCCCAGGAAGCCTAGTATGTTCACACAAAAATTCTTCGTCACGTGCATCACGTCGATTGAAGAGCGAACATGTAGGACTTTCCAATAGGGTAGCTCCCAAAATATAGATTTCTTCTTCCACATGGGCGCGTGTCCGGTAGAGACGTCGTTCGGAATAGGTTAACCACCAGGACCCTTTCTAAAGATTACTTCTATGTCCTTGACCATACAAAATACATCATCACCAGTAGGGAGGTCAGGCTTCTTCCGGTGATCTGCCTCACCTTTAAAATTCTTGCCTTTCTTTCTTACTTGATGATTGGTCGGAAGAAATCGAAGATTCCCCGGGTACACAACTTTCTTACATTTATGCAAATATGTAGCTTCAGTATCATCTAAACAGTGTGTGCATGCCTTGTATCCCTTGTTTGTCTGTCCTGAAAGGTTACTAAGAGCAGGACAATCATTGATGGTTACGAAAAGCAGCACTCGTAGGTCAAATGGCTCCTGTTTGTGCTCATCCCAGACACGTACACCTGGTTTTCCCCACAACTATAAGATTCCTTCAACTAATGTCCGTAGGTACACATCAATGTCGTTGCCGGGTTACTTCGGGCCTTGGATGAGCACTGGCATCCTAATGAACTTACGCTTCATGCACAACCAAGGAGGAAGGTTGTAGATACATAGAGTCACAGGCTAGGTGTTGTGGCTGAAGATCTGCTCCCCAAAAGGATTCATGCCATATGTACTTAGACCAAATTATAAGTTCCTCGCATCACTAGAAAAGTCCAGGAACTCTTTCGATTTTTCTCCACTGCGACCCATCAGCGGGGTGTCTCAACTTCTCGTCTTTCTTACGGTCTTCATTGTGCCATCGCCACAACCTAGAATGCTCTTTGTTTCTGAACAGACGTTTCAACCTTGGTATTATAGGAGCATACCACATAGCCTTAGTAGGAACCCTCTTCATGCGGGGCTCGTCATCGCCATCAACATCAACAGGGTCATCTCGTCTGATCTTATACCGCAGTGCAGTGCATACCGGACATTTTTGTAAATTCTCGTACTCCTCACCGTGGTTCGCGTGGTATTTCTGACGAGTACGCCATGGAGGGGTCCTCATAGTGTGTGTTTAGAGACGTGGGGTAAGGCGGAGAGTTGGCAGGTACGAGGTAACACAGCTTACCCAGGTTCAAGTCCCACAACGGTGGCGGAACTATACTCCTGCTATAAATCACAATAATGGCAATACATCGAGTTACAGAGATAGGGTCGTTGTGCGAGGGTGTTATGAATCATTGCCCTAAAGGCTCCCGCATGCCGGCTTTTAAAGGCGCCAAGACCTAGGGTTTACAGGGAAATGACCTTGCCGGACAAGATAAAGAGTCCTACACCTACACGAACTAGTCTTCCGTTTCTTGTACTCCAAGGCTCCGAGTATGTCGGTGACTCCTATGTAGCCTTCCTTTATCCGGCATGGGCCTCCCTTCTCGATCCATCTAACTGGGCCGCCCAGTAGGCCATAGGCCTTGTTACCAACTATGGGCCACCCGGGTTAGGCGGATTGGTGACATGCTATGAGGATACCCATATAGCATATCCCCAACAATAGCCCCTAGAGGACTTGGAAATCTTGTGTCGTCTTGCTCGTTGATCTCTGAATGTCCCGTCTAAGTGATGCCGGCAATCCATCAAGCAATATCTCAAAGGTCTCCCAAAGAACCCTACAATCCTCTTCGACTTCGCAATATAACCGGAGATTCCTTGAGTCTTCGTTTCCAGAGTCAGGTAATCTCCGCCTTCAATGGAATCTTAGGATGTGACCCTTCACTGCAACTGTCAGGAGGATGACATAGGGTACAGCCTACACTACCTCGAAACTGACAGAAACAGAGAATTAATCATCAGCTATTTTCACGCGTGCAAAATCCAAAACGGTGAAGCAGCAAAGACGGAGGACGTGGCGAAATTGCCGCGCACGTTCACTTCCACGTTGGCAACATTTTGTCCATTAGATCTCTTTGCACGAATCTTGACGCGAGGCCTATATAGCTTCATCGTAGTCAATTTATTTCTTTTTTACCCGCATTCGCTTTCTAGTATTCGTCTTCCTCCAGCCGCACGACCGTTCAAGCTCTCTGCGAAAACCCTAACCAGAGCCCTTCTCTTCTCCACCTTCCCCCGTTTCAATGGCATCCAGCAGCTCTGCTTCTTCCATGGCGGCGGTTCCCGGGGCTACTGTAGAGCCATCCCAGGGAGCGACCGTCCCAGGGGGTGGTCGTTCCTGTCTCCACCGTGGTGGAATCCACCGGCGATGACCAAGAACGAGCGGCGCCCGAAGCCGCTGAAGAAGAAAGCAACTCCCACTAGGGGGTGTGGAGAGGCTCCGATCTTTTCGCCAAGGATCTTCAAGAACTAGTCACCGAGGGATACCTCCCTGCGGGGAAGGAATTGGTTTGGCGGGTGGCGCTGGCTGGTGAGGTGGTCCCTTCTCCCAAAGCCGGAGAGAAGGTATACCTCAAGTCTCAGTGGTGCATGGCGTAAGCCTGCTAGGTTCCGAATGCTTCTTGGATGTCCTCCGGCACTTCTGGGTACTCCCCCACAATCTCTCTCCCAACAGTATTCTAGTCCTTAGCAACTTTGTAGCTCTATGAGAAGTATACCTAGGGATTAAGCCTAGATTAGATATGTTTGTATATTTTTTCACTATCAAGAGAGAGTCTGTAGAGTCCAAGGACGAATTGCGGATCTGCGGAACCATTAGCTTTAAGATCCGGCCTAGCCGGCGCTTCCCCGACATCATGGGGAATGAGTCATGCAAGAACTAGCAGCGCACGTACTTCTACGGCCCCAATGTTCCTCTACCTGACCGCCTTGAGACCTACCCCGACTTTGTCGATGGAGCTGCTACCGAAGTGCCCGCATGGCGGACTCTAGCCTCCCTTCCCTCTGACGACGAAGCCAGCCATGCCGTAAGGTGGATTAAATAGCTCGTAGACGAAGGTCTGACACGCCTGGACCTTGCCATGTGCTGGTTCACTAGGCGGATCCATCCTCTACAGCAACACGCCGAGTTGATGCATAAATACACTCAAGACAGGAGGGCTCCCATGGGAACTTCGCGGGATAACTTCTCTACGACTCCATCAAACTCTGGCTTAAGGACATCGTCAAGGTGAAGGACAAGAAGCATGGATTCAAGATCACCTTCAACATGTTCGAGCGCGGCAAGTGCCCAGAGGTAGCTTCTATTTCCTTTGTTGCTAGTTACATACTCTAAGGCTTTTCCAACTTGAAGTTGTCCATCTAACACTACCATGTAACCCAGCTGGCGACCTTGGCGGCGGATCAAATGGCCTCCCAGGTCTATGATCCTAAGCTGAAGGATATCCAGGTGGTGTCCGACAACGACGACCCCAAGGATAAACCAGCACCGGTAGAGCGAAAGTGGAAGAGCTCCACCTCTAACGCTGATGCCGAGGCCAAGAAGAAGAAACCGGAGAGTGGAGTCTCCAAACGTTTGATGACCCACAAGTATAGGGGGTGTATCGCAGTATTTTCGATAAGTAAGAGTGTCGAACCCAACGAGGAGCAGAAGGTGCTGGCTAGTGGTATGGATCAGGAATTCTCTGCAAATACTTAGCAAACGGATTTTTAGGGGTTTTCGATAAAGCAAGTAAACAAAGTACGAGTAAACAAAAGACAGTAAGAATGAATGCATCAAGTGGCCCAATCCTTTATGCAGGAAAGGACAAGCCGGTTGTATTTCTATAGATGACCAAACGTTCTCAAGGACACATGGGAAGACTGTCAAGTGCTTTCGCTTCATATAGTCGATTAATCTTCTTTAGCTTGCTAAGTGTTGTGTGGGTGAACCTATGCTAATGTACCGTCCCATCCAAGACTTAATACATACTTGTGATTAAACCCCCTTGCAAACATCCGTAAGTACAAGAAAGTAATTAAGGTAAAACCTAACCACAACTTTAAACTCTAAGACCCTTACGTCCCTTGTGCAATGGTTTCCTAACGGGGGTTCAGGTTTACATCCTCAACCCCTACGATTAGTAGCCAAATACACAATGCATTCCCCTAGGCCCATATAGGTGAAGTGTCATGTAGTCGACGTTCACATGACACCACTAGAAGAAGTACACCACAACTTAAATAACAATCTATTGAATCTTTCTCAATGCAACTCCACTACTAACAACAAGACTTCTCCCATGTCCTCAAGAACAAAACGAACTACTCACAAGACATCATATGGATCATGATCAGAGATGGAATAATGATATATAACAATCTGAACATAAACAATAATTCAATGGTTCACTCAATAGCATCAACTACAAAGAGTAATCAACACCGGGAAAGTTTCCCCTATGAACTATGCAAGATTCAACTCAATTGTTACAGCAATATGGAGATGGTGATGAGGGTGCTGATGGTGATGATGGTGGTGATGAGGATGATGATGATCCCGATGAAGTCCAGCTTGATGGTGGTGTTGATGGCGATGATCTCCCCTCTCCGGGAAGGAATTCCCCGGGCAGAAATCTGTCTGTCGGAGAGATCTTTCTCTCTCGGTGTTTTCCGCCCTGCAGAGGCGGCAGAATCTTTCTGTGGTTGCTCCCCAAGTCTTAGGGTTTCAGGAGGAAGATATACGCCAGAGGGGAGAGGCTGGAGTGGTCCAGGGTGGCCATACCACTCCTTGGCGCGGCCTGGGCTTGCACACGCCATGGGGTGGTGTGGGCCCCCTGTGGCCCACCTCCACTCCATCTTCTGGCATCTTGAGTCTTCTAGAAAAATAGAATTTTCCGTATATTTTCTCGGATTTTCTGATCTTCGCAAATTTTGCCTCCAAACAGCACCTTTTCCATCAGAATCCTGACTGCAGCGGTCCATGCTCCAAAAGTCATCAACCATGCAAAAACAGATGAAATAACATAAGTATCACCTCTGAATACGAAATATATCAATGAATAATAGTGAATTAAGACATAGAACAGTGATGCAAAATGAACGTATCAATGTTCCACCGCCGCCTTAGAGGCGGAGAAGAAGAAGAAGTACACCGACATTCCCCTTACCAAAGCTCCTTCCATGGAGTAAGTATTTTCATTCTCCGACTTGTGCTTTTCAGCCCATACCTTTTTTCAACTGTTGTACTTATACTTTGTACGTTTCAGGAGGAAAGCTGGTGTTAGTTTAAAGCGATCCTCCAAAGATGTTGGAGGGTAAAAAAACATCCGTGATATGCTGACCAAGGATTTGTCCACCAAGTCCTCTCCCGCCACTGCTCCCCCTACTCCTGCCGCCAAGCCCTCTTCTGGCCCCGTTAGGCCTTCATCTCCCGCCATCCCTGAGATCTCCGCCATGGAGACAGATGTCAATCCAATCCTTGATGTCTCAGGCTCTGTTGAGGTAGATGTTGCTCCCAGCGGTCATGCGGCGCAGGAGAGTACTTCATCTAAATTGGTTGAAGCTCTAGCTAAGGATGCCACCGAGAAAGGGAAGGAAGAGGTGGAAGAGGTGGACATGGAAGCGACGATCGAGGCGTGAGCCTCCGAGCCATCATCTGCTTCGAAGGTGCAGGAGGCAGCTAGGGCTTCATCCATGCCTCTGGCTTCAACCTCTCCATTGGTTGCGACTCCTCCAATGTTGAGCCTGCATGACCTCATCATGCAGGCCAATGCAATTTATAACAATGCTCGGACCTTCCATGACTCCTATGCTCATCTGGTCAACAATCTTAGGGTCATTGCCATCATAAGTCTTTTGAACTTTACTTCTTTTAACTTGTAATATATCCCACTATAGCCCCTGAGCTCTTAGGCGGATAAACCAATAGTTATTGGCCTGAGTGCTCCAAAGAACTATATGTAGAACTTGTCCGTGTAGCCCCCGAGCGTTAGTTGAAACTAAATAGTTACGACTAGATGCTCTAGAGAAACTAGCTTACTTTAAAATCATGTACTGTAGCCCCCGAGCCTTTAGTTGAAACTTGAATAGTTCCGACTAGATGCTCTAGAGAAACTAAGCATTTCATTATTTTGTGCAGAATGAGAATAAACGGAGGATTGCTGCCAATGAGAGGTTTGCTGCTATTCGGAAGGAACTGGACCTTGAACAGGGTAAAACCAAATTCCTGAAAGAACAGATAAAAAATTGCCAGACTCTATTTCCGACAATATCTCCTTGCTTTTCTCATTGAACTATTTCTTTCGTCTGCTGATAGCACTTTCTGATTTCCGTCTTACAGAAGCCTTTGCCAAGGCCAAGAGCATCGTCGAGCAATCCAAGCATATCCAAGAGCTTGATGATGAAAACAAGATTCTGAAGAAGGACCTGGCTGATGCCGTCAAGGGCCACAAGGCAGCGATGAAGGCGTTGCAAGAGTCTGCTGACGCCGAGATGCAGCGCCTGAAGGACAAACTTGTGCAACTCAAGGAGCAGAACCAAGATGCCAAATAGCAAAATGCTAGAAACCTTGAGATGTACAAGACAGTCTAGAAGGAGCGGGATGTCTTGGCGGAGACATGCAAGCAAGTGGAAACGAGCATCTTCGGTAACCTTTCTCCGTCTTGGTCATTTCTGTAAGTTGGACAACCATTTTACTTGTTTGTACTCATGGTCCTTGTATTTTGTGCAAGCCACAGCTCCCATTGGCCTAGCCAACTTGGGTGAGGGTGCTCCGGATCCCAAGGAACGCATGATTCTTGTTGGCAACTTCGTCAGCACCGCCATTGCCCAAGCCAAGGAGATAGCTCAACCTCTGGGCATCAACATCAAGGCGGCAGACTCAGTGGCCAAGTACGCAGAAATCCTGCATCGAGCCCCCGAGAAAGTCAAGGACTGGAAAGCTTCTTGCATTTGGGCTGGTGCAAGGATGACCTTGTCCTTGGTAAAGGCACATTACGACAATGCCGACATCGACTTGGTGACCACCGGCATGCCTAAGCTGGAAGAGGAAGGACAAGAGATCAATAGCGATGCTATTTGGAACTCCCTCGCCGGCTTCAACACCCGAGTTACCAAGATGGTCAAGGCGGACGTCTTCATGCCTGCTGAGATCCTCGATGAAGACATGGCTTCGTCTGATTCTATCCCCTCTCCTTTAGAGTTTGACGATCTCTCTCGGCCTGGCTCTCCTGATGATGTCCCCTGCAGCAGAGCCATTAAAAACAATATTTGTATTAAATGTGTCTCTGCAATGTGTATGCGAAAAAAACTTATGTTTGGCTTAAGGCAGAAAAACTTGTACTCAAGCTTCCTGCAACTTATCTGTTTCCAGCATGTGTATATATTTTTTAAGAAAGTTCTGGCTTATCCATTATTCTGGTTCGTATGCTTGACCTTTCGTGAGATGGAAGACTCGCAGCGCAGAGCTATGCTCTTAGGTGATGATGCTTAATAGCACCCTCCAGAACCTAAGAACAAAATCGCCGGCTTTGAGTGCTAAAAGTCACTACTCCGGAATCCACATAAAAACTTCAGAAAATGTGTAGACCAGAAAACTTAAGCTAACGCCCGTAGGCGGAATTTTCACAAGGGAAAATGCAACCTTGCGCATAAAGGGTTTATATGATCAAAAAAATGAACAACTAAAGGGGGTAAAAGACTCAGAGAATATGAGTGAACCAAATGCTTTACTTCATTGATCATATAAGAAACTTATTACATAATATAAATGTGCTAAGTGTAAAAGGGACGTAGTTGTGATATGCTCCATGGCCGATCTGTCTCCGGGTAATCATCATCGGAGTCACGTTTCTTGCGCTTGTGATTTTTTTTCCTACCTTTCAACTCGCGAATATCGTTGAGGTAATACAAACCATTTAGAAATGCTTTGCTTATGACGAATGGTCCTTCCCAAGGCGGGGATAGTTTGTGTGATTTCTCCTGCTTGAGTCTATGCACCAGATCCCCCTCTTTAAATGAGTGATGCTTTACATGGTGACTATGGTAGCCACACAGCTTCTGCTGGTAGATGGCGGATCTCTGGCATGCCAGCACGTGCTCTTCTTTGAGTAGGTCCTCAGATAAGCATTTGGATTCTTCAGCGTCATCCTTGTTGTAGGCGGAAACTCTTGGGGCATCGTGGAGGATGTCGTATAGGAGGACTGCTTGTTCTCCATAAACCATGAAGAAAGGAGTCAAGTCGGTGGATCCGTTGGGTGTTGTTCTTAAACTCCACAAGACAGATGGTAATTCCTCCGCCTAGGCTCCAGCTGCTCTACGTAGCGGTACCACTAAGCGTGGCTTGATTCCATGCAGAATTAGTCCATTGGCCCTTTCAACTTGCCCATTTGACTGTGGATGTGCCACAGATGCTAGGTCAAGGAGGATGCCTTTTTCATGACAGTACTCCTCAACTTCTGCGAGAGATAAATTTCTGCCATTATCAGTGATGATGCTATATGGAGACAACCAAATCTCACCACTAGATCCCGGAAATTTTTTAGGGTTGTTGCCCCATCAAGCTTTCTAATGGGTTTAGCTTCAATCCAGTTTGTGAATTTATCCACTACTACTAGCAAGTGTGTGAATCCACAGGGTGCTGTTTGCAAAGTTCCCACCATGTCCATCCCCCAGACTACAAACGGCCAAGTTATTGGTATTGTTCGCAATTCTTCAGCTGGAATACTTGGTTGTCTTGCATAGAACTGACACCCAAGGCATGTTTGTACCAACTTGTCGGAGTCCGCCTTGGCAGTTATCCAGTAGAATCCTTTTCAGAAGGCTTTAGCTACCAACGATCAGGGAGCGACGTGATGTCCGCAATCTCCGAGATGCATTTCTCTAAGGATATCAATACCTTGCTGCTGGGAGACGCATCGTAGGAAAACTCCTGTGGTACTTCTTTTGTATAGCTGGCCATCAATGATGACGTAGCCTTTTGCTCTGCGTACTATTTGCCAGCTTTCAACTTCATCGACAGGCAAAGTTCCGTCTTGTAGATAGTCCATGAACAGTTTCGTCCAAGCTAGAGAGATCACTATTAGTGTATTAACAAATGAATCCACTCTATCCGGGTTGTCGGGGTCTGCTCCTTTCACGGATGGGGTCCGTAAATGTTCTCGGAAAACGCCTGGTGGAATTGGTCGACGAGCTGATCCAAGCTTTGATAGCAGATGTGCCGCCTCATTATCCTCCCTTTTTACATACTTGACTTCGTAGCCGTCGAAGCACTTGGCTATTTCGTCTACTTCGTCTCGATATGCTGCCATTATAGGGTTCTGCGCGTTCCAGGTGCTAGCTACTTGCTAGGCAACCAAGTCAGAATCTCCACAGTAAACTATGCGCTTGATGCTAGTATCCTTGGCTACACGAAGTCCGTGAATGAGGGCATCATACTCCACCATGTTGTTGGTAGCATTGAAGTGGATCTGCAGGATGTATTGCAGCTTTTCTCCTATTTGTGATTGTAATACTACACCAGCCCCCGAGCCATTGAGTTGCTTTGATCCGTCAAAGTGCATACCCCAATATTCTGGCTCTAGCACAGGAGTTTCTTCTGGAAGTTCTGTCCAATATACGAGAAAGTCCGCCAATGCTTTTGATTTGATAGCATCGCGTCTCTTGTAGGTGATTTCAAAGGCGGCAAGATCAATGCCCCACTTTGTCACTCTCCCTGTAGCATCATTGTTGTTGATGATGTTGGACAGTGGAGCCTTGCTCACTATTGTGATGGGGTGCTCCTGGAAATAATGCCTTAGCTTACGCGAAGCAAGGAAAACTCCATAAGCTATCTTCTGGTAGTGTGGGTAATGCTGCTTGGATTCCGTCAAGACCTCGCTTACATAGTAAACGGGTCGCTGAACTCCATACTCTTGCATTGGTTCCTTGTGCTCCACCACGACGACGATGTTGATTACTCGGTTGGTTGCTGCCATGTAGACTAACATAGGCTCACTTGGTACCGGTGCTGCAACTATTGGTGGGGAGGAGAGTATTCTCTTCAACTCATGAAGTGTTGCGTTAGCTTCGTCCGTCCATGTGAATTTATCCGCCTTCTTGAGCAACTTGTAGAGTGGCATAGCCTTCTCACCAAGTCGGCTGATGAACCGGCTTACTACTGCAATGCAGGCTGTGAGCCTTTGTATGTCCTTCAGGCATGTCGAGCGGTTGATATTGAGGATGGCCTTGATTTTCCTCGAGTTCACCTCAATTCTGCGATGCGAAACGATGAAACCTAACAGCTTGCCGGAAGGTACCCCGAAGACACACTTCTTGGGGTTCAGCGTCATGTTGTACTTCCGGAGATTATCAAAGGTTTCCTGCAAGTCAGCAATAAGATCATTTGATTTCTTTGACATTACCGCGATGTTGTCCACGTAAGCATGTACGTTGCAACCTATCTGGTCGTGTAGGCAACGCTGCATCGTCCGCTGGTAAGTAGCACCGGCGTTTTTCTACCCAAAAGGCATCGTGACGTAGCTATACGTGTTGTAGGGTGTGGTGAACGAAGTGGCAATTTGGTCCAACTTTCTCATCCGGATCTGGTGGTATCCTGAATAGGCATCGAAAAAACACAGAAGTTCCAAGCCAGCCGTCGAGTGAATGACTTGGTCAAAGTGAGGCAAAGCAAACGGATCCTTCAGACACGCTTTGTTCAAGCCGGTGTAATCAACGCACATTCTTAATTCATTGGTTCCCTTTTTGGGGACAAGTACAGGATTTTTCACCCATCGAGTGTGAATAACTTCTCGGATAAAGCCAACCTTAAGTAACTGATACGTTGTAAACATATCTATAATTTTTGATGTTCCATGCTTGTTTTATATCTACTTTCTTATGTTTTCTCCACACTTCGGAGTATTTTTACACATTTTATGGAACTAACCTATTAACAAGATGCCATAGTGCCAGTTGCATGTTTTCTTCTATTTTTGGTTCTAGAAAAGCCAGAAAATGAATATTCTTGGAATTGTATGGGACAAAAGCCAAAGTCGATATTTTACCGGAAGACTCACGGAGCCAGAAGACGAGACGAAGAGGGCCGAGGGGCTGGCCACACCATGTGGTGGCGCGGGTCCCCCTGGTCGCGCCACCAGGTGGTGTGGGCCCCTGGTCCACCCTATGACATCGCCCCTTCACCTATAAGAAGCCTCCCGATGAGAAAACCCTAAAAAATCTAGCCACTAGATCAGATTTCCACAAAAAGTTCCACAGCACTGCCGCCATCGAAGAGGAGATTCGGGGGACAAAAGTCTCTATTCTGGCACCCTGCCGGGACGAGGAAGTGCCCCCAGATCCATCTCCATGGACTCCACCGCCATCTCCATCGCTGTTGCTGACTCCCATGATGAGGAGGGAGTATTTCTCTCTCGAGGCTAAGGGCTCTACCGGTAGCTATGTGTTCATCTCTCTCTCTATGCATGATCTTATTGAGATCATGAGCTTTGTAATCTATAGATCTATTCTGCTACTCAAGTGCTTTAATGAATCTCTGCTTATCCCCATGTGTGTGAAGTTGACAGTGTGCACACCGTGTGGCACTTTGGATAAGGTTACATAAATACTTATCATGAGTATAATTTGAGTTGGATGTCTCTATGAGATTGTGGTGTTTGTTGGAACCATCTAGCGCTCAACGTGATAGTGAGGGGTTATACAGATGGGGAATGCGAACTTTAAGGTGTGTTGTTATAGCCCTACATCGTCCAACCGGAGAGTAGTTCTGGGTAGCATAATGAAGAGAAGATATTTATATGAGAGTGTCCACTAGTAAAAGTATGATCCCTAGGCCTTGTTTCTAAGCATCAAAACACTGTTTACAATCAGTTATGTTACATGTTTGCTTGCTGCCACTCTTATTTCAGATTGCAATTACCACTTATAATCATCCATATTACTTGTATTTCACTATCTTTTCGTTGAACTAGTGCACCTATACACCTGACAAGTGTATTGGGTGTGTTGGGGACACAAGAGACTTCTTGTATCTTGATTGCAGGGTTGCTTGAGAGGAATACCTTTGACCACTTCCTCCTTGAGTTCGATAAACCTTGGGTGATCCACTTAATGGAAACTTGCTGATGTTCTACAAACCTCTGCACTTGGAGGCCCAACAATGTCTACAAGAATAGAAGCGTGCGTAGACATCAAGCTATTTTCTGGTGCCGTTGCCGGGGAGGTAAGGTAAAAGGTACTCACAGCCTCTGGCTACTAAGATATCTTCTAGTACTGTAGCTGGTGTGTGAGTGCTCGAAGTTATGTCCTTTAGATTCTGCAATTATATCTTTTTGTTTCTTGTTTTTATTTTCACTAGGTAGGCTTAATGGAAAACAACAACAAAATTAGAGAGCTTTATAGTATTTATCTTGAGTTAGGACATGAAGTGTTTGAAGAGAGAATTAAAAAACATATGGAACTTTATTTGCATGCTAATAGCAATGTTATTAGTATGAATTCTTTGAACACTATTATTGCTAATGCTATGGAAAAGTCTAAGCTTGGAGAAGCTAGTTTTGATGAGCATGATATATTTAGTACCCCAAGCACGGAGGAGAAAATTTACTTTGATGATACTATGCCTCCAATATATGATGATTACAATGATGAGTATGATATTTATAGTCCTCCTACTATTGAGGAGAAAATTAATTATGATTACAATATTCCTCCTATATTTGATGATTATGGTGATGATAATAATAATGATAGCTATTTTGTTGAATTTTCTCCCACTATGATTTATAAGAATGACTATTCTTATAGGGAGAGTAATAATTTTTTTATGCATGTGGCTCATGATAAGAATGTTTTATGTGATAGTTATATTGTTAATTTTATTCATGATGATACTGGAAGTTATTATGAGAGAGGGAAACATGGTTTTATGTATCTGATACATTGCAAATGTATCTATAATTTTTGATGTTCCATGCTTGGTTTTATCCACTTTCTTGTGTTTTGTTCCAACTATGGAGTACTTTTCATATGATTTCTTGGACTAACCTATTAACAAGAGCCACAGTGCCAGCTGCATGTTTTCTGCTGTTTTTGGTTCCAGGAAAGTCAGAAAATGAATATTCTCGGAATTGGACGGGACAAAAGCTAAAGTGCCTATTTTTCCGGAAGTCATCAGATGCCAGAATACGAGACGGAGAGGGGCCAGAGGCTGGCCACACCACCTGGCCGTGCGGCCAGGCTTTGCCCGCGCCAGGGGGTGGTGTGGTTGCCCCAGGCACTCCCTCGGCCTACCATTCCGACTATAAGATGCCCTCGGGACGTAAACCCTAAGTACCCAATCAAAAATCCACGAAAGAGTCTGTAGCCGCCATCATCTCCATCCCTAGATCGAGAGGGATCTGAAGCTCTTCCCGGCACCCTGTCGGAGAGGGGAATTCACCCCGGAGGCCTTCTTCATCACCATGCAAGCCTCTCGTGTGATGCGTGAGGGTCCATGTATTAGCTAGATGGCTGGTTCTCCTCCTTTGTGCTTTCATGTCTAGATCTTGTGAGCTCCGTTCATGATCAAGATCATCTATTTGTAATTCTGCATGTTGTGTTTGCGGGGATTCGATGGATATTGATATGCTATTTCAGATTGATTATTGATTCTATCATGTCTTTGTTATTTGTGATCTTGCATGCTTTCCGTTGTTAGTAGCTATCTTGGCCAAGTAGATGCTAGCAACTCCAAGAGTTAGTATTTATGCTCGATAGTGTGTTCATGCCTCCGTAATCTGGGAAGTGATGAAATCTCTAAGGTACTAGATGTGTTGTTGCTACTAGGGAGAAAACAACAATCCTTTGTTCATAGAACAATCGTATTGTTTACTTTACACGCAGTTCGTAAAGCAATAATCTGTTGCTTGCAACTTAATACTGGAGGGGGTTCGGATGATAACCTGAAGGTGGATTATTAGTCATAGATGCAGTTGGATGCCGGTCTATGTATAATGTTGTAATGCCCAATCAAGTTCCAAAGGAGTCAAGATGATTAGTATATGCATGTATTTCTTTCTCGATGTTTGTCAATTGCCCCGCTGTAATTTGTTCACCCAGCATGTTATCTATCTTAAGGAGAGCCACCTCTAGTGAACTATGGATCCCGGTCCTTGTCTTTTACATTCAATCTACAAACTGTTTACTTCTTTGTGTTTACTTTCTGCATACTTTTACTTCTTTCCATTCGATACGTTTAATCCTTTGTTTACCGCAAACACTGTGAGATTGACAACCTCATCGCAAGTTGGGGACAAAGTTCTGTGGTTGTGTTGTGCAGGTCTCCATGTTGCTACTAGCACCGGTAGTGTGCCCTGCCAAAGCTCAGCTAGTAACACCTTTGGGGTGTTTCCTTGCTCCTACTGGTTCGATTAAACCTTGGTTTCATACTGAGGGAAACTTGCTGCTGTGCTCATCATACCTTCCTCTTGGGGTTCCCAATGAGCTCTACATCAACACCGCACCAACACTTTTCTGGGCGCCATACACAGAGCCATCAAGCATTTTTATGGCGCTGTTGCCGGGGAGTCAAGGACATCTTCACAAGGGGAGTCCGTCATAACCAATCTATTTACTTTGTTATTTTTGTTTTGCTTAGTTTATTTTTGCTTTGTTTGCTTGCTTCTTTATCAAAACACAAAAAAATTAGTTTTACTAGTTTGCTTTCTTATTTGAAAAACACAAAAAAATTAGTTCCTTTCTTAAGTTGCCACTATGGATAGCCTTGCTCCAATCACTATGTCACCCGAGGAAATGATTTTCACTTTTAAACAAGGAATGGAAGAGAGTTTCAAGGAAGCTTGGTCTAGAATCTCCGATCTACATGAAAAAACTGAGCCTAAAATGACTCAAAGTTTGTTCCTTAGCAGTTTTTACCTTGGGATTGCTCTTTGCTATAGATATGCTTTAGATGCTGTTGTGGGAGGAGATTTCGTCCAATGTAATAAGATGATGCTATTAATGCTATAAAGAAATTGATCCTCACTTACAACTTGCCTAGCCAAACTGATATTTCTTTCGCAAAAATATTTGCTAGGTTGAACACTCTTGAGACTAGCACTACTAGCTTAAAAGATTGCTATAATATGCTTAGGGAGCATCACAATTATGTTCCAATAAATTCTGAATCATCAAAATGCCTCCCTACAGTAAAGATTGAGATAAACACTGAAACTTTTCAAGCTCGTTGTGATATCATGTCTGAATTTTGTCTTATGCCCGAAGATATTTATGAATCTCTGAATACTTGGGGGCTTACTGAAGGAGAAAAAGAAATATCTCTTGCTAATAATGCTACCTTATTACCTATTGGAATAGCTGAAGGAGTGTTTACAAAGATCCTTGGGAAAATGATTTCTACTGATTATCTTGTTACTAAATGTGCAGGAAGAGGACAAATTACACTTGGAAGGTCCCTATTAGAACTCTTTGGAGCAATAATAGATGTGGGAAAGGGGACCATGCACCTTTCTTCTCCACCAAACAATCATATTTTCCCCAAGGTTAAGAATAAAAGTAAGAGAGGTAAGGGCAAGAAATTTGGTCTTAATGCTTCTTCATTTGAGAACACTTGATTCTTTCTTGCTTCTTATGCCTAACTTAAAGGTGTTAAAGAAAAGTACTTATCGGGAGATAACCCAAAAGTTTTAGATGAGTCTTGGAAGTTATTACTTCAGTAATAACCGCTCCTTATCCTTTTTATTTGCTTTTTGTGCCAAGAGTAACCTCTAATGAGAGAGAAGTAATAATTGGGAAAGTTGCTGTCCTGAAACAGATTTCTGTGCTTCACTGTAAAAATTTGTATAAAATCTCTGAACGTATTTTTGAGGCGTGAAGTTTTGTGCTTCTGCCCCAGGTTGTTATCTAACTTTCGTTAGTTCAACACTTTTTGATTTGAGCAACAGAAGGTCTTCGAAAAAATTCGTCTTTACCTGCTGGTCTGTTTTGACAGATTTCTGCCATTTTCTGCATTTGTTTCTTGTTGGTTCCTTTTTGAGTTATTTTGGGGAATTGAGCTTTTTGAGGGAAGTTCTACAGTATCTAGTGTTCTAATGGAAGTTTATTTGGTGTTAGAACTGACCCTTAAGACCTTTTATCTTGAGTGCACTAATGTTGCTAATAAAGATTGTGTGAAGTTTTGTATGAAGGAAAATTTCAGGTGTATGGAAGGAATGAGTAATGAGATGAAGGATGGACTAAAGCTCAAGCTTGGGGATGCCACGCGTGTCGCCCCAAGAAATATCCAAGAATTACAAGCATCAAAGCTTGGGGATGCCCAAGGCATCCCCTTCTTCATCAATAAAAATTCCAGGTTTCTTCCAAACGCTTCATTTTTATTGTTTCATGCACAGTTGTGTTGTTCTTGGAGCGTCTTCTTTTTCGTTTTGGTTTTTGTTTGCTTTTGTTTGCTTAGTTTTCTGAATAAATTGTTTGGACCCCCTCTTTCATACATTGGTTTGCAAATAGTTTGGTTTGGATTGGAAAAGAGTAGGAAAGTTCATGCTTATGTGGTAAAAAGAGCTTGTTTTTGACTGTGGCCTATGCTTTGTCATGCCATGCTTGATATTGTTTTGGCTTTATGCTTAGTATTCTTTGATGTAGCATGACTTGTTATAAACAATTGATATTGCTTAATGTGCCTTGGATGAATCATGCGTTGTTTTAGCATATTAAAGCATAGTATAGTGGTATTCTCCTTTGATGCTTTATTTGGGTTGACTTAGCGCATGCTCACACCATGTTATGACTATCTCAAGTCACCATAGCCTTTATGATCCTTTAGTTTTCAACTTGTAGTATCACTTTATGCTTTGATCAATGATGTTTTGTCGCACTGCATGATTATGGCCATTATTGCTCTCTTAGTTTGTCGCTCCTGGTCTTTTGCTAGCATCCACAACAAAGTATGAGTTCCACTCATGCATCCAACTCCCTAAACCAAGTTATTCCAAAGAGTCCACCATACCTACCTACTAGCTTATGCTATTCCAAGTATATTCATGCTTTTGTTTACCTTCCAAATGAAACTTGTTATGAGAAAACTAGTGATTAAAGCTCTCACGAACTTGATGGCACACTTTACTTTTCTTGCCCTTAATAAACTTGAACCATTGTGTTGTCTATGTTGTATATGCTTGCACTTATTTGTTGGGAATTAGCAGAACCATGCTTTCATGGGGAACGCTTTCAATATTGCACTTGGTACTTGTACCTAGTTGATATCATGCTCTTTTGTATATGGATGTCATCGGTGTGAAACGAAAGGGGAGCTTGTAAGTCCATGGAGTTATGTATATGTGTTAGAGAAACGCCTGGGACGCTGGTCTAATCCATGCTGACATGGTGGAAACCTACTGCGTAACCATAATGAGCTGTCTATGAAGTATTCTTCTTATAAAAAAGAGTCCTATATTGAGAAAAAGAGAAAAGAAAAAAAAGAGATATTATGAAAAGAGGAAAGAGAGAAAAAAGCACCATATTCCCATGGTAAATAAGAAGAATGCTGAGATGCTCGTTGTCTGCTTGCCTTGTCATTTTGATATGGGGATTCTTTCGTATCATCGGGCAAGGGATACCCCGTTGGCGGTTCTCTATGATACACATATACTTACAATGACAAGAACTTACCGGTGACTAAACTTGAGTCGCATGAGGAGCGGCCCTCGTATACAAGGGACATGAGATTTCTGACTTATACTTCATCAAGCATGTACACCATAGTTTGTTCACTTTAACCTTAATCACTTCAAGATGCTTGTGATAGGGGTAATGAGAGTTGAAAGCTATAAGTACCTTAATTTTTGGAAGCTCTTTATGAGACTTGAATCCCTACTTCCTTTTATAAAAAGGCCTTTCTTCCACCATTATATTGAGTCTCCACCGTCTATCTTTATGCACCTACTTTGAGAGCATAGTGGCCATTCTTAGTTCTATGTGCATTGTCCCAAGACTTGTTGATTGATGCATAACTTGATATTGCTGGTTTTAAACTATTTGTATCTAGTGACTCTTATGAACTTTGAAGGTGTCATGTGCATTTATATTTGCTACTCTATGAGGGACAAGCTGAATACTTTTATCCTATGTTTTCTTTATGTGAAACAAACAAACATCTTGCAAAGCACTGTTATTCATGAATCTTTTGTTTGTGCCTTTTCATGTTGCATCATAGTTTCTTTGTCTTATTGCTAGAACCTTGTCTTTCATGTTATGTTTGAAGTACTATGATCCTAGCTTTGAATGTTCTACAAATACTTTGATCATGTCTTTCATGGTGCATGTCACCTCAAAAATTATTCTTTCTTTTTATCACTTACCTACTCGAGGACGAGCAGGAGTTAAGCTTGGGGATGTTGATACATTGCAAATGTATCTATAATTTTTTATGTTCCATGCTTGGTTTTATCCACTTTCTTGTGTTTTGTTCCAACTTTGGAGTACTTTTCATATGATTTCTTGGACTAACCTATTAACAAGAGCCACAGTGCTAGCTGCCTGTTTTCTGCTGTTTTTGGTTCCAGAAAGTCATAAAATCAATATTCTCTGAATTGGACGGGACAAAAGCCAAAGTGCCTATTTTTCCAAAGTCATCAGATGCCAGAATACGAGACGGAGAGGGGCCAGAGGCCGGCCACACCACCTGGCCACGCGGCCACGCTTGGCCCGCGCCAAGGGGTGGTGTGGTGGCCCCAGGCACCCCCTCGGCCTCCCCTTCGGACTATAAGATGCCCTCTGGACGTAAACCCTAAGTACCCGATCAAAAATCCACGAAAGAGTCTGTAGCCCCCGTCATCTCCATTCCTAGATCTGGAGGGATCTGAAGCTCTTCCCGGCACCCTGTTGGAGAGGGGAATTCACCCCGGAGGCCTTCTTCATCACCATGCAAGCCTCCGGTGTGATGCATGAGCAGTTCATCCTTGGACTATGGGTCCATGTAGTAGCTAGATGGCTGGTTCTCCTCCTTTGTGCTTTCATGTCTAGATCTTGTGAGCTCCGTTCATGATTAAGATCATCTATTTGTAATTCTTCATGTTGTGTTTGCGGGGATCCAATGGATATTGAGATGTTATTTCAGATTGATTATTGATTCTATCATGTCTTTGTTATTTGTGATCTTGCATGCTTTCCGTTGTTAGTAGCTATCTTGGCCAAGTAGATGCTAGCAACTCCAAGAGTTAGTATTTATGCTCGATAGTGGGTTCATGCCTTTGGTAATCTAGGGAAGTGATAGAAATCTCTAAGGTACTAGATGTGTTGTTGCTACTAGGGAGAAAACAACAATCCTGTGTTCATAGAACAATCGTATTGTTTACTTTACACGCAGTTCGTAAAGCAATAATCTATTGCTTGCAACTTAATACTAGAGGGGGTTCAGATGATAACTTGAAGGTGGATTATTAGTCATAGATGCAGTTGGATGGCGGTCTATGTATAATGTTGTAATGCCCAATCAAGTTCCAAAGGAGTCAAGATGATTAGTATATGCATGTATTGCTTTCTTGATGTTAGTCAATTGCCCCACTGTAATTTGTTCACCCAGCATGTTATCTATCTTAAGGAGAGCCACCTGTAGTGAGCTATGGATCCCGGTCCTTGTCTTTTACATTCAATCTACAAACTGTTTACTTCTTTGTGTTTACTTTCTGCAAACTTTTACTTCTTTCTATTCGATATGTTTAATCCTTTGTTTACTACAAAACACGGTGAGATTGACAACCTCATCGCAAGTTGGGGACAAAGTTCTGTGGTTGTGTTGTGCAGGTCTCCACGTTGCTACTAGCACGGAGTGCATACCTTAAAGCTCAGCTAGTAACACCTTTGGGGTGTTTCCTTGCTCCTACTGGTTCGATTAAACCTTGGTTTCATACTAAGGGAAACTTGATGCTGTGCTCATCATACCTTCCTCTTGGGGTTCCCAACGAGCTGTACATCAACACCGCACCAGCACTTTTCTGGGCGCCATAAACAAAGCCATCAGTATCTCAACAATATTAAGTTTCCCCTCTTTATGTTGAAAATTTTGAAGTTGCACTTGTTTTGCTTTCCTATGGTTGTTGTGTGCTTTCATGAGTTGTTTATTTACAAGATTATTTTTCATAGGAAGTGGGTTAGACTTAAATGTGTTTTATATTTGCTTCTTGATGGTCTCTTTTACTCTAAATTCATATTTCTTATGTGAGCATCATTGAAATTCTTATGCCTAGCTCAAAGGCGTTAATGAAAAGCACTTATTAGGAGATATACCAAATTTTTATTCAGTAAGTTATTCTTTTGTTGAGTCTTGGAAGTTATTGACTTAGTAATAACCTCTCCTTATCCTGTTTGTGTTGTTTTTGTGCCAAGAATAACCTCTAATGAGAGAGAAATAGGACTTGGGAAAGTTGCTGTCCCGAAACACATTTTTGTGCTTCACTGTAAACATTCGTGAAAAATCTCTGTATGTCGGATTGAGCTGTAATTTTTGTTCTTCTGCCCCAGGTTATTATGTAACTTTCATTAGTTTATCACTTTTCGATTTGAGCAACAGAAGGTCTTTAGAAAAATCAGTTTTTACCTGCTCGTCTGTTTTGACAGATTTCTGTCATTATTTGCATTTGCCTCTTAATCTCTTTCTCTTTGAGTTCTCTTTGATCATTTGAGCTTTTAGAGGGAATTGCTACAGTAGCTTGTGTTTTAATGGAAGTTTTACTTGTGATGAAAATAAACCATAGGACCAATTATCTTGAATACACTAATGTTGCTAATGAGGATTGTGTGAAGTTTTGTATGAAGGAAAATTTTCAAGTGTAGGGGAAGAATAATGTTATAAGATGAAGTATTGACAAAAGCTCAATCTTGGGGATGCCACCCGTGTCACCCCGAGAAATATTCAAGAAGTACAAGCGTCAAAGTTTGGGGATGCCCAGGGCATCCCCTTCTTCATCAGTAATCTTAGGTCTTCTTTCAAGACACTTTATTTTTATTACCTTATGCACTATGTGTTGTTCTTGGAGCGTCTTTGTTTTTAGTTTTCTTTTGTTTGGTTTGCTTAAATAAGTTGGTTGGATCCCAACACACTTCTTTTGGAGAGAGACACACCCCATTATTCATTGCCTAGAACACTCTAGTTTTCACTCTTATTGTTCTGTGAGTGTTCTCCTTTGCTAGCACTGCGTTTAGCTTTAGTTTTCGATTGGTGTTGGAAAAGAGTAGGAAGTTTCATGCTTATAGTGGTACAAAAGGGAGCTTGTTTTGACTGTGGCCTAGACTTTATCATGTCATGTTTGATATTGCTTTGACTTTATGCTTAGTGATTATTACTGTAGCATGACTTGCTACAAACAATTGAGATTGCTTAATGTGCCTTGAAAGAATCATGTGTTGTTTTAGCATATAAAAACATAATATTATGGTATTCTCCTTTGATTCTTTATTTGGGTTGACTTGGCACATGCTCACACCATGTTAAGACTATACCAAGTCACCATAGCCTCTTATCATTTAGTTTTCGACTTGTAATAACACTTTATGCTTTAATTAATAATGTTTTGTCGCTTTGCATGATTATATCCATTATTGCTCTCTTAGTTGGTCTCTCCCAGTCTTTTGCTAGCCTCCACATGTACCAAGTATGAGTTCCACTCATGCATCCAACTCCAAATAAAACCAAGTTATTCCAAAGAGTCCACCATACCTATCTATTAGCATTATTGCTATTCCAAGTATATTCATCTTTTTATCTACCTTCCGAATTAAACTTGTTATGTGAAAATTAGTGATTAAAGCTCTCACGAACTTGATGGCTCACTTTACTTTCTTGAACTTAATAAACTTGAACCATTGTGCCCATCTATGTTGGGCATATGCTTGCATTTTGTAAGTTGTGAATTAGCAGAACCATGTTACCATGGGGAACGCTTTCAACATTGCACTTTATTTAGTTGATATCATGTTCTTTTGCTTATGGATCCTGGCGGTGTGAAATGAAAGGGGAGCTTGTAAGGCTCATGGAGTTCGTATATGTGTTAGAGAAACGCCTGGGCGGCTGGTCTAAGTCATGACTAATCATGGTGGAAACCTGCAGCATAACCATAGTGAGCAATCTATAAAGCATCCTCTATAAAAAACTATGCAAATAGGAAAGATAAAAAGATAAAAAAAGAAAAAAAATCCTATGCAAATAGGAAATAAAAGGATCGCTGAGATGCTCATTGTCTGCTTGCCTTGTCATTTTGATATGGGGAATCTTCCGTATCATCGGGCAAGGGGTACCCCATTGGCGGTTCTCTATGATACACATGTACTTACAATGACAAGGACTTACCTGTGACTAAACTTGAGTACCATGAGGAGCGACCCTCGTATTCAAGGGACATGAGATTGCCAACTTATACTTTGTCAAGCATATACTCCATATTTTGTTCATTTTAACCTTAACCACCTAAAGATGCTTATGATAGGGGCAATAAGATCTGAAAGCTAATAAGTAACATAATCTTTGGAAGCTCTTTATGAGACTTGAATCCCTGCTTCCTTCTATGAAGGCCTTTCTTTTACTTTTATGTTGAGTCTCCACCTTCTATCCTTAGGCACTAATTAAGAGAGCATAGTTGTCATTCTTAGTTCTACGTGCATTGTCCCAAAACTTAGTTCTACAAGCTGAATGCCACTATGCTATGTTTTCTATAAGTGAAACAAACAAACGTCTTTCAATGCATTGTTATTCATGATCTTTTTTTTTATCCTTTCATGTTGCATGCATAGTTACTATGTCTTATTGTTAGAACTTCATCTTTCATGCTCATTTTTAGAGTACTTTGATCCATCTTTCAATGCTTGCAAATGGTTTGATCTTGATTGTGATGGTGCATGTCACCTCAAAAAAAATTCTTTTTATCACTTACCTACTCGAGGATGAGCAGGAGTTAAGCTTGGGGATGTTGATACGTTGTAAACGTATCTATAATTTTTGATGTTCCATGCTTGTTTTATATCTACTTTCTTATGTTTTATCCACACTTTGGAGTATTTTTACACATTTTCTGGAACTAACCTATTAACAAGATGCCATAGTTCCAGTTGCATGTTTTCTTCTGTTTTTGGTTCCAGAAAAGCCAGAAAATGAATATTCTCGGAATTGGACGGGACAAAAGCCAAAGTCGATATTTTACCGGAAGACTCACGGAGCCAGAAGATGAGACAGAGAGGGTCCAGGGCTAGCCACACCATGTGGTGGCACGGGTCCCCCCTGGATGCGCCACCAGGTGGTGTGGGCCCCTGATCCACCCTCTAACATCGCCCCTTCGCATATAAGAAGCCTCCCGATGAGAAAACCCTAAATAATCTAGCCACCAGATCAGATTTCCACAAAAAGTTCCGCAGCACCGCTACCACCGAAGAGGAGATTCGGGGGATAGAAGTCTCTGTTCCGGCACCCTGCCGGGATGGGGAAGTGCCCCCGGAGCCATCTCCATCGACTCCACCACCATCTCCATCGCCGTTGCTGACTCCCATGATGAGGAGGGAGTAGTTCTCTCTCGAGGCTAAGGGCTCTACCGATAGCTATGTGTTCATCTCTCTCTCTTTATGCATGATCTTATTGAGATCATGAGCTTTGTAATCTATAGATCTATTCTACTACTCATGTTTTTTAATGAATCTCTACTTATCCCCACGTGTGTGAAGTTGACAGTGTGCACACCATGTGGCACTTTGGCTAAGGTTACATAAATACTTATCATGAGTATAATTTGAGTTGGATGTCTCTATGAGATTGTGGTGTTTGTTGGAACCATCTCGCGCTCAACGTGATAGTGAGGGGTTATCTAGATGGGGAATGCGAACTTTAAGGTGTGCTGTTATAGCCCTACATCGTCCAACCGGAGCGTAGTTCAGGGTAACATAATGAAGATAAGATATTTATATGAGAGTGTCCACTATTGAAAGTATGATCCCTAGGCCTTATTTCTAAGCATCGAAACATTGTTTACAATCAGTTCTGTTACATGTTTGCTTGCTGCCACTCTTATATCAGATTGCAATTACCACTTATAATCATCCATATTACTTGTATTTCACTATCTCTTCGCCGAACTATTGCACCTATACACCTACCAAGTGTATTGGGTGTATTGGGGACACAAGAGACTTCTTGTATCTTGATTGCAGGGTTGCTTGAGAGGGATACCTTTGACCACTTCCTCCCTGAGTTCAATAAACCTTGGGTGATCCACTTAAGGGAAACTTGCTTCTGTTCTACAAACCTCTGCACTTGGAGGCCCAATAATGTCTACAAGAATAGAAGCGTGCGTAGACATCAGTAACCTAGCTATTTCTTTGCCTATAGCCCTTCGTCTTTCATCACCAAAGCATCGGAGAGCTTGTTTCACCGGTTTGGCATTAGGATCAATGTTCAAGTTATGCTCGGCAAGTTCCCTAGGTACACCTTTCATGTCGGCAGGTTGCCCAGCAAAGATGTCCCTATTCTCACGGAGGAACTCGACGAGCGCGCTTTCCTATTTCGGATATAGGTCCATGCCAATGGCAATGGTCTTGGAGGAATCTCCTTCGACAAGCTCCACCTGCTTTGTCTTGATGGAGGCCTTGAAGGCGGGTTCGGCAGTAGTGATCTGCTTCTTCGAAGCCGGCATCTCTGAGGCATCGACCTGGCTGTAGATCTCCTTGAACTCTTCACCGTAGAGGACTGCTTCGGTGAAGGCGGCCTCACTGAGCTCGCACTCCCTTGCCTTGGTGAAGCTTTTGTCAACGGTGATGACGCCATTTAGTCCGGGAATCTTGAGTTTGTTGTAGACAAAGAATGGACTTGTGAGGAAGGAGTGGAAGATGTAGCGTCTGAAGATGACGTGGTACACGCTCTTGAAAGGTACCACTTCAAAGGTCATGCATTCTTGGCGGTAATTGTTAACATTACCAAAAGCGACCGAAAGGGTGATGCAGCCGAGAGAATTTGCTTGTCAGTCAGGGACAACCCCATGGAACATGGTGTTGCTTTTCCTTAGCTTGGTCTCCGTCAAGTTCATTTTGTGCAGTGTATCCAGGTACATGATGTTGATGATGCTTCCACTGTCCACGAGGCACTTGGTGAACTCTGTGCCGTCAATCAAAGGATTGATGACCATGGCATACTGGTTCTCTGTGGGGATAAGCTCTGGATGATCTTTCCTATCCCAAGTAATTGGAACTTCCGACCACCTGACGTACTGGGGAACCAGAGGGATGGTAGCCATCAGTATCCTCAGAGAGGTTTTGTGGGCCCGAACGGTGGGAGTGCCAAGGAAAGTGTGGTAACATGGAGCCTTCTTTTCGAAGGCATTTTTCCCTTTATTCTCTCCCTTGTCGCAAGATTTGGGTTCCACGTCCTCATCCATATCACTTGAGTCCTTGGGCTCTTCCTCCTTATTCTTCCCTTTGCCCTTTCCGCGGGGTCTATTTTTCTGACTTTGCTTGTAGCCAGACTCAGGGTCCTCCTTGAGATCATTGACAAACTTGCATTGGCGGTTGGTATGGGTGGATTTGTCATTGGCGTCCAGGCAGATGAAACACGGCATGTCGCGGTACTCTTTGTACGTTTGGGGAACGCGGGGCACTGAGGGTGTAATATCACTCCTCTGCTGGCCACTGTTAGCCCCTCGGACATGTCCACGCTATCCGCCTTGGCCTCTGCTAGTGAACGTTGCGATGACCATGTCGGCTACATGTTTTTTCGGGCGGATTCTTCCGCTTGTTATTATTGTTGTTTTTCTAGCCTAGGTAGGGATTGATATTGTTGGTAGTGATCCACGCACGTCGTCATCAGCAGTGGAGAATTCGCTAGCCATGGCGATCATTGCATTGAGGGTGAGATCATTGTTGTCTTGCTTGCGCTTCAAATTATGGTGGAGCAAAGTTCCCTTTTCCACACAGTCAATGAAGGCGCCATAGCGGTCTATTCGTGCACCCCTATGTGGGAATTTTTCATATCCAGCCAGCAAGAGAGGTAAGCATGAGAAGTTTCATCCTTTTCTTGCACACACCGCTGAAGGTCTCTGATAGTGCAGGGACGTTTGTACATGCCCTCGAAATTCTTGGTGAACACTTCATGCATGTCCAACCAATT
This sequence comes from Avena insularis, assembly GCA_023614405.1. Taxonomy (NCBI): domain Eukaryota; kingdom Viridiplantae; phylum Streptophyta; class Magnoliopsida; order Poales; family Poaceae; genus Avena; species Avena insularis. The sequence continues at coordinate 514,282,500 of CM042690.1, forward strand.
GCATATTGATTTCTCTAGTAGATCATCGATCCATTGTTGGGCGGTGCCGGTCAACATGAGTGGGAGGTACTTTACAGCGATGTTGGGGTTTCCCCCTGCGATGTGAATCGCTTCGCTGTAGTCCTACAACCACCTTGTTGGCCTGGCCGTGCCATTGTAGGGCTTGATGGTCTTGTCTATCCGGAATCCCTTGGGGTAAGTTGTGGCCCGTATTACTGGTCCAAAACAACGTGGCCCAAGGTATGGGAGTTCCCGAGCTTCTTAGATCTTGTCCATCCGTGATCTTGCATCATACGGCTCTGGGTCCTTCCATTTTCCGTCATGAGGAGGAGAGTTGTGGCGCGATTTGTGAGATCTGCCATGGCCTCCTCCATGATGGTTACTAGGTGGCGATGGTGGAGGTGGAGGCGGGAGATAGCCTTCTTGCTATGGCCCTCCTGCGACTCCTCACGCCTGTCGTGGTTTCTTGTCGGACGTGGCGGTTCCTTATGGGACCTACTACTGTGTCGTTCATAGTCGCTGCGCTCTCCGGCGTGCTGAGGCTGCTCGCCCTGGGCGCGTATAACGACACCGGGTTGGGCTCGCCTTGGAGGTGGCATGCTTGTACGGTGGGGTGGCTCTGGGAGTTGATTTCCTATGTGTGTTTCTTCTTCTACACCATGGTTTTACACTTGGATCCCCCATAGAGTCATTGCATGCACATTATATTGCATATATGTTCTTTTCCAAAACCACATTGATATCTGATGACCACACACACTCGAGTGGATTCTGTGATTCAACTTCTGTCACACTAGTGTGTTTTTGGTCTCTATATATATGATGATGGTTTGACACATGTATATATATATGGATCATCCCCTAGAGTGATTGCATGAGTTATTTTCCTAAACCACACATTGATATATATATATCTCCACTAGATAGTCATTATTGATGATCCACATGAACACATTGATCATATATATCACATGACCACACACACACTACTCTAGTGGATTATATTCGATGGTGCAACTTCTTTGTCACACTGGTGCATTAAATGTGTGGGAGTTGATTTCCTATGTGTGTTTTTCTTCTTCTAAACCATGTTTTTCGACTTGGATCCCCCATAGAATCATTGCATGCACATTATATTGCATATGTGTTCTTTTCCAAAACCACATTGATATCTAATGACCACACACTCTAGTGGCTTCTATGATTCAACTTTTGTCACACAACTATGTTTTTGGTCTCTATATATATGACCATGATGGTTTGACACATGTATATATATATGGATCATCCCCTAGAGTGATTGCATGTGTTCTTTTCCTAAACCACACATTGATATATATATATATATATATCCACTAGATAGTCATTATTAATGATCCACATGACCACATTGATCATATATAGCACATGCACACACACTACTCTAGTAGATTATATTCTGTGATGCAATTTCTCTGTAACACTGGTGCATTAAATGTGCGGGAGTTGATTTCCTATGCGTGTTTTTCTTCTTCTACACCATGGTTTTCCACTTGGATCCCCCATAGAGTCATTGCATGCACATTATATTGCATATGTGTTCTTTTCCAAAACCACATTGATATATGATGACCTCACACACTCCAGTGGATTCTGTGATTCAACTTCTATCACACTAGTGTGTTTTTGGTCTCTATGTATATGACCATGATTGTTTGACACACATATATATATATATATATGGATCATCCCCTAGTGTTATTGCATGTGTTCTTTTCCTAAACCACACATTGATATATATATATATCCACTAGATAGTCATTATTGATGATCCACATGACCACATTGATCATCTATATCACACGACCACACAAACACACTACTTTAGTGGATTATATTCTGTGATGCAACTTCTCTATCACACTGGTGCATTAAATGTGTGGGAGTTGATTTCCTATGTGTGTTTTGCTTCTTCTACACCATGCTTTTCCACTTGGATCCCCCATAGAGTCATTGCATGCACATTATATTCCGTATGTGGTCTTTTCCAAAACCACATTGATATCTGATGACCACACACACTCCAGTGTATTCTGTGATTAAACTTCTGTCACACTAGTGTGTTTTTGGTCTCTATATATATGACCATTATGGTTTGACACATGTATATATATGGATCATCCCCTAGAATGATTGCATGTGTTCTTTTCCTAAACCACACATTGATATATATATATCCACTAGATAGTCATTATTGATGATCCACATGACCACATTGATCATATATATCACATGACCACACATACACACACTACTCTAGTGGATTATATTCTGTGATGCAACTTCTTTGTCACACTGGTGCATTAAATGTGTGGCAGTTGATTTCCTATGTGTGTTTTTCTTCTTCTACACCATGGTTTTCCACTTGGATCCCCCATAGAGTCATTGCATGCACATTATATTACATATGTGTTCTTTTCCAAAATCATGTTGATATCTGATGACCACACACACTCCAGTGGATTCTGTGTTTCAAGTTCTGTCATAGTAGTGTATTTTTTGTCTCTATATATATGACCATGATGGTTTGACACATGTATATATATATGGATCATCCCCTAGATTGATATTCATGTGTTCTTTTCCTAATCCACACATTGATATATATATATCTATATATCTCCACTAGATAGTCATAATTGATGAACCACATGACCACATTGATCATATATATCACATTACCACACACACTACTCTTGGATTATATTCTGTGATGCAAATTATCTATCACACTGATGCCTTAAATGTGTGGGAGTTGATTTCCTATGTGTGTTTTCTTCTTCTACACCATGGTTTTCCACTTGGATCCCCCATAGAGTCATTGCAGCACATTATATTGCATATGTGTTCTTTTCCAAAACAACATTGATATCTGATGACCACACACACTCTAGTTGATTCTGTGATTCAACTTCTCTCACACTAGTGTATTTTTGGTCTCTCTCTATATATATGTCCATGATGGTTTGACACATGTATATATATGGATCATCCCCTAGAGTGATTTGCATGTGTTCTTTTCCTAAACCACACACTGATATATATATATATATCTCCACTCGATAGTCATTATTGATGATCCACATGACCACATTGATCATATCTATACATGACCACACCCACTACTCTAGTGGATTATATTCTATGATGCAACTTCTCTATCACACTGGTGCATTATTGTAATGTGGGAGTTGATTTAATGTGTTTTGCTTCTTCTACACCATGGTTTTCCACACTTGGATCCCCCATAGAGTAATTTCACATTGCATATGTGCATGTTCTTTTCCAAAACGACACATTGATATATGATGACCACACACTCCAGTGGATTCTGTGATTCAACTTCTGTCACACTAGTGTGTTTTTGTTCTCTATATATATGACCATGATGGTTTGACACGTGCACCTAGAGTGATTGCACAAGTTGTTTTCCTAAACCACACATTGATATATATATGTATCTCCACTAGATAGTCATTAATTATTGATGATGCACATGACCACATTGATCATATCCATACATGACCACACACACACTACTCTAGTGGATTATATTCTGTGATGCAAGTTCTCTGTCACACTGGTGCATTATTACAATGTGTGGGAGTTGATTTCCTATGTGTGTTTTGCATCTTCTACACCATGATTTTCCACACTTTGATCCCCCATAGAGTCACTGCATGCACATTATATTGCATATGTGTTCTTTTCCAAAACCACATTGATATCTGATGACCACACTGAAGGGAATATGCCCGAGAGGCAATAATAAAGTGGTTATTATCTTATTCCATGTTTATGATAAATGTTTTATTTTGCATGCTATAATTGTATTGATCGGAAACGTCAATACATGTGTGTTTAATAAACAAAAAGGGTTCCTAGTTATGCCTCTCTTATAGACTAGCTCGTTGATTAACAAGATGATCAAGGTTTCCTGATCATGGACATTGGATGTTGTTAATAACGAGGTCACAACATTGGTGGAATGATGTGATGAACATTCATCCAAAGTATAGCATTACGATCAAAGTCATTATGTTTATATTGCTATAACATCATACGAAGTAATCTTTATCCTTAGCCCATGAGATCATGTTAATTGCTAACACCGGAAGAGTATCTTGATAACATCAAACGTCACACTGTAACAGGGTGACTATAAAGATGGGTTCAGTGCTACGAAGGTGTTATGTTGAGGATCATGGATCAATAGTGGAATTTGTCAATCCCGATGATGGATAGATATACTCTGGGCCCTCTCGGTGATATCCCCTTAAGATAGCTTGCAAGCAAGTGATGTGATCACTAGAATGTTATATCACGGGAACAAGAAAAGAGTGCATGTCGGCAACGAGATCAAACTAGGTATGGAGATACCGATGATCGAATCTTGAACATGTAATATATCACGAAACAAATGGATTTAGTTACTAGAGTTAAAGGTTCTCACGATCACAGAAGTCATCGTTGAATGTGTAGGAGTCAGTATGGATCTCCAGGTCCCCCTTCGGATTATTGATCTGAGAGGGGTCTCGATCATGTCTGCATTATTCGCGAACCGTAGGGTGACACACTTAAGGGATAACGACACCATTTGGAGCAAATATGTTTCAGATAAAGATTTAAGAAAGCGCTGGAATTATTTCAATAGACACCGAAACTGTTTCGGGTGAAATTGCTGAAATTGGTTCTGCATGTAATATTGAAATGTTGCAGGGGGTTTTATGTGAATGTTTTTTAATTAAAGTAATTAACAAAATTCTGAATAAAAGTAATAAAAGAGTTTTATTAAATGAGAGAGCATTAAATTTGGAGAAATTTAATGCATTTAAAGTGGAGACTTTAAAAGGGAATGTGAAGAGGCATTTTAATGTGGAGGGGTTACCACCACATGAATGGAGGAGGTGAAGAGGCACCTCCTCCATGCGCCGTCCATGAAGGAGGGGCACCCCCTACTCCTATAAAAGGCCACCCTCTCCTCACTTCTCACACACACCTCCTCGTGAAGGATCTCTCTCCCCCTCTAGTTATTCCCCATGGTCTCGGATTAGCGAGATACATGTTCCCGGTGGCTTTATCTGGAAAGGAGTTGCTTCTTCCGCTGCTTTGCTGGAGCGAGGGATGGAGGTTGTCGGGGTACCGGACGTGTGTGCGATCAAGGATGCACCGCTGCTTTGCGGTGCTGGACTTGGTGGTGTCGGAGCTGGATCTGATGGACGTGCTGGAGCCGGACCTACTGGACTTCATCACGATCTTGAGATCGGCAAGTGTACGACTACATCAACCACGAGTTCCTACTCGTTAAAAAAACTCGTTGTCTTTGAGGGTAAGTTCTCGTAGGATGTATGTCCACCTGTTGCTCTGTACCTAGTAGATAGATCTTGGCATATAGTTCTCATCGTAGGAAATTTTTTGTTTTCTATGCTGCGGACCCAACAGTGGTATCAGAGCCTGATCTATGCGTAGGTGCTTTGCACGGGTAGTACACATATGTTTATATGTGGGCGATGATGATCATGTTATTGCATCTTCTATGTATTTTGGATATTGGTGGCATAGTGGGATGAAGCGGCCCGGACCAACCTTACATGTCATCGTACATGAGACCGGTTCCACGACTGGCATGCAACTAGTTTTGCATAAGTGGCTGGCGGGTGTCTGTCTCTCCTACTATAGTCAATATCTGATTTACAACGAGTTGCTAATAACTTGGTTATCCTCGTTGTGGTTCATGTTCGTAGGTAAGAACGGTTCTATCTCCGAAAGCCCTAAGCCACGTAAAACTTGCAATTGATAAATTAGAGGTGTCTAGTTTAGATCGTTGCTGGGCTAGTGTCTTGATATGGTATTGTTGTAAGTAGATGTATGATAGATACTCTTACAACACAGTCAACGTGTAAGTTCCATAGATCTTGGCCTTACACACAAAGGAATGATAGAGATCATACCACGATGCAAGTGATAGAGATCAAATGCATGGACCATATCATCTCACTTTACACATTAGATGTTAGCATCTTATACTACTAGTTTGGCGCTTTCTGTAGCATTGTAAGATGATCCCTCTTTTAGATATCAAGATAAAAATGTGTTCTTCCTTAAGTATGCACCGTTCTGTGGATCGTATTTCGAGACATCACATGATGATTGGGTGTACTAAATCTACGCTTTCATAGGAATGAGTGTAAGACAGTTTTACACACACGAATACTAAGGTTCTTACTTGGCGAGCCTAGCATGTACAGACATGGCCTCGGAACACGGACCGAAAGGTTAAGCATGAGTCATATAGTTGATATGATGCCCATATGGATGCTCGCCTTTGAAGCTACATCAACTCACGTGATGATCGGACTTGGTGTAGTGGATTTGGTTCATGTAATCACCAAAAAGACATGAGGGATGTCGTTTTTGAGTGGGAGTTCATTTCTAATTTGGATTAGTCGAACCAAATTTGTCATAAATTAAATCAAAGTGAATTTGGATAGTTTGTTGTAGTCATTTGCATTCGTTTTCTACCTTATACTTAGTTTTTATTTGAGATAATAGAACTATAGAATTCTGGATATTTACTTTACGAACCGGTATCGTATTGTTTTGAATGTCAATTTAAAGTTTAGAAGTCCTATTGCAAACTTTCAGCAAACTCTATTTACTCCATGAAGTTTAATAAGTAGTATTAAATCAAGAGTAAGAATTCCAATGTTAGTATCTAAAGTATCATGTTTTCCTCCATGATTATTGATATCCAAAATTTGTTTTAATATTAAGATTATATTGGAGCTGAAAATTGTTTCAGAAACTATCATGTGTGAAAGATATTGTGATATCTGAAACAATCTTTTTTTTGGTTGCATTATGATAGAGTATAATTTAGCAAAATACATGTTCTCATATTGTATGAGAATTTGTGAAGGTTGGAGACGCTAGGCGTCCTAATCTACCAAAAAGATTTTGGGAACTGATATTATACTCGCGATTCTTCCTTATAGGCTATAGTAGCTTGATCATGAAAGTTGTCATGATAAGGATGAATAGAAGATGTAAGTAAAATGTTTACTACACTAATAGATTACTAAAGAATGGATTTTTTGAAAGAATGCCAAACATTTGATGATGGTGATCCACTTCAAAGTGCAAGTCCAAAGGTATTAGTATTTGACTATATACAAGCTTTGTACCATGTGTCATGTTGATGACACCACTATTGATGTTGATAGATTCTTTTAAAAGAAAAGGAATTGCTGAAAGAGAATCTATAAAATATTTGGCAGAAAATAAAAGGTTGGAGATGTCCAACTTAGGTATATAGAATATATACATGTTATGGCTATATTCCTTGCTTGTTAAACAATGTGGTTCTTAGGTATTGCCAGTATTGGACACCGAATTGGTTGGTATGAAGTGTCACATATAGGACAACGCAATTCATGAACTACAATGGCCTAAGTAACTAGCAAGAGAATGAGTGATGATGTTCATCGAAAACAAATAAAGTGTTATTGTGCTTTTCGTTGTCGTCAAACCTAGCCTTCAAGATTTGTTTTAATAATTGTTATTTTGTTCCGGTATTATGAGAACAATGGTTGTTCAAATAATTACCGTATTCCATCAAGGATGGATGAACTTTTACAAGTCTAGTGGGAGAAATCACATCCATAAACACTATTGCTAAAATGTTGCAAGACAAATGATTGAAAGATCACTTATGAAGTGACATCGCTGTTTAAATTATATTGGAAAGAAAACATGAAGAAACTCCATGTTGATGGATTTTAGGAGTCTTTGATTTTGATCAATTGACGCATGTGAGACTTTCCTCGATATAATTGAAACTTCGTCCATAGGCCAGAGAGGAACGGATGACTAGCTTATTGGAAATTGTGCATGCTGATGTGCATAGTCCATTATGTGTAGCCATATGCGATGGATCTTTTTGCTTCATATTCTTTCTTCGAAAATTTGAGTGAATATATCTGTATATTTACTTAATAAGGAAGAAGTATGAAACATTTGAAAGTTGTTCAAAGACTTTCAAGATGAAGTGAAAAATCATTGTAACAAGAAAATAAAAGAGTTTATGATTTGATCGTAAAGGAAGATATTTGAGTTTCATGTTTAGCAAAAACACCTAAGACTTGAGGAATTGTTCCATGATTTGTGTTTCTCGATAAACCATAGGAGTATGGCATATTCGAGAGATGAAATCAAACCATGTTTGACATGGTAAGATCAAGGGTGTCATTTATAAAACTGCCATTATGTTTTAAGGATTGAAGCTTTAGAGACTACCGCTTTTACACTGAAAAGAGCACCATCGTGATCCGTTGAAATGACACCATATGAGTTATGGTTTGGGATAAAACCCGAATTGTCTTTTCTTAAGTTTTTATATGCTACGCATAAGTAAAATGTTTACAACCAAAGTCGGATAAGCATGTCTTTGTAGGTTATCCCAAAGAATTTGTTGGGAATTTCTCCATAACACCGAGGACAAAAGAGTTTGTCGCTTGGAACGTCAAGTTTCTTGAGAAGGAATTTTTCGTGAAAAGTTAAGTGGGAGGACAATAGAACTTTGATAAGGTTATTGAACCTTAGCTATATGTGCTAAGTAGCACAGCGCTGGAAAGTGTCTCGGTGGAGACCACAATGCTCATGGCTCTCGTGATTACAAAAGGTGTGATCTCGAAGATTAGAGTTCCTATAGAACCGTGTGGGTCGGTAAGAATCAAATAGTAAGATTTGATAAGCAAGTCGTTATTGTTTTGACAATGATGAACCGACTACATGCAAAGAAGCGATGATGGGCCCTGACTCCATAAAATGACTAGAAGTCATAGAATCCGTGATAGTATCCATACACGAGAAATCAAGTTTCTGAACTTGGAAGACCCTCCGGAAAGGCGTGAAGCCTATCAGTCGTGTTTGGATATATAAAGAAATAAGACATGGATGTTTAACATCTATGAAATAGTCAACATGTCGGAAAGAAGTTTACGACAATGTTCAAGGAGTTGACTATGACAAGATTTGATCTTTCATAGCGATATATAGTCTTGACGGATTAATGTAGCAACCACTACATATAATTTGGTATATGGTAGTTGAACAAACAAAACAAGGTTCTTCTAATAGAACGGTAACCTAGGACATGTACATGACATGGTCCGAAGGGTTTGTTAACTCAAAGGGTGCTAAAAGGGCATGTAAACTTCAATAGTTGAAGTAAGCATAGCGGAGTTGGAATCTTCACCATGATGAAACTGTTAAAAGAGTTTAAATTCATTGGAGATGATGAAGATGCTTGCATTCGCAAGAAATTAAGTGGGAGCGCTGAGACATATTTCTAATACATTATGTAGAGGACATATTGTTGATTGGAAATGATGTATCTTGTATTGACACAAGTTAAGAATTTCATTAAAATAAGATTTCGATGAAAGACTTGGGCAAACCCGTAATATTTGGCATCAATATCTATATGGATAGATTAAGGCGCAAATATGGTTGTGCCAGACATACATATATGAGATATTGAAAGGGTTCAATATGGAAACAACAAGAAAGGTTCTTGCTACATGGAAAGAATTGTATCAAGATTCAAGTATTTCAACACTTGGTGAGTAAAATCACATGAAGATTTTGATCGATTATACCATGATATGTATATATCTAGAATGTCCTATGCTCTAAATGTTATGAGCATATACCAAAATGATTCATAAGATGATCATTGGACAATAGTAAAGATATTCTTATGAGCTTTGGAAGAACTAAGAATATATCATGTATAAGTGACAAATAGTTAATGGTAGTTCATTGTAAAGTGTTACATTGATACTAATTTTGTCACAAGATACAAATTAAATTTATCTCAATGTAGACTATGGGTGGCACAATGTAATGGAAAGGATGTTCCATGATGGATTTGGATGAGTTCCAAAGATGAGACATTGTGACGGATACTACAACAAAAAGGCTAAGTATATAACTGCTATAGTAGCAGCAAAGGAGGGCATTTGTGTTAAGTACTTTGTTATCAAACTAGGTGTGGTTCAAAGTGGGCTAATACTATGAAGATATATTGTGTGACAATAATATCAACATATTTTGAGCCGAACGAACTAAAGGTCTCACCAAAGGACCAAATTTATACAATGCCATCTCATTTGAGAATGAGTGATGCGTAGAGACACAAAGACATGCAAATACACACGGACCTGAAACTGTCAGATCCGGAGATGATGTTAACCACTAGCAATAGCGTATATGCAACACAAGAAAGCCATAAGTGTTCAATATGCAAAGTTTTTCAAACTAGATTATTGACTCTAGTGCAGGTGGGAGACTGAAGGGAATATGCCCGAGAGGCAATAATAAAGTGGTTATTATCTTATTCCATGTTTATGATAAATTTTTATTTTGCATGCTATAATTGTATTGATCGGAAACGTCAATACATGTGTGTTTAATAAACAAAAAGGGTTCCTGGTTATGCCTCTCTTATAGACTAGCTCGTTGATTAACAAGATGATCAAGGTTTCCTGATCATGGACATTGGATGTTGTTAATAATGAGGTCACAACATTGGTGGAATGATGTGATGAACATTCATCCAAAGTATAGCATTACGATCAAATTCATTATGTTTATATTGCTATAACATCATACGAAGTAATCTTTATCCTTAGACCATGAGATCATGTTAATTGCTTACACCGGAAGAGTATCTTGATAACATCAAACATCACACCGTAACAGGGTGACTATAAAGATGGGTTCAGTGCTACGAAGGTGTTATGTTGAGGCTCATGGATCAAGAGTGGAATTTGTCAATCCTGATGACGGATAGATATACTCTAGGCCCTCTCGGTGATATCGGACGTGTGTGCGATCACGGATGCACCGCTGCTTTGCTGGAGCGAGGGACGGAGGTTGTCGGGGTACCGGACGTGTGTGCGATCACGGATGCACCGCTGCTTTGCGGTGCTGAACTTGGTGGTGCCGGAGCTGGATCTGATGGACGTGCTAGAGCCAGACCTGCTGGACTTCATCACGATCTTGAGATCGGCAAGTGTACGACTACATCAACCACGACTTCCTACTCGTTAACAAAACTCGTTGTCTTCGAGGGTAAGTTCTCATTGGATGTATGTCCACCCGTTGCTCTGTACCTAGTAGATAGATCTTGGTGTATAGTTCTCATCGTAGGAAATTTTTTGTTTTCTATGCTGCGAACCCAACACACACACACACACTCAAGTGGATTCTGTGATTCAACTTCTATCACACTAGTGTGTTTTTGGTCTCTATATATATGACCATGATGGTTTGACACATGTATATATATATGGATCATCCCCTAGAGTGATTGCATGTGTTCTTTTCCTAAACCACACATTGATATATATATATATCCACTAGATAGTCATTATTAATGATCCACATGACCACATTGATCATATATAGCACATGCACACACACTACTCTAGTGGATTATATTCTGTGATCCAACTTCTCTGTCACACTCGTGCATTAAATGTGTGGGAGTTGATTTCCTACGCGTGTTTTGCTTCTTCTACACCATGGTTTTCCACTTGGATCCCCCATAGAGTCATTGCATGCACATTATATTGCATATGTGTTCTTTTCCAAAATCACATTGATATCTGATGACCTCACACACTCCAGTGAATTCTGTGATTCAACTTCTATCACACTAGTGTGTTTTTGGTCTCTATATATATAACCATGATTGTTTGACACATGTACATATATGGATCATCCCCTAGAGTGATTGGATGTGTTCTTTTCCTAAACCACACATTGATATATATATATATATCCACTAGATAGTCATTATTGATGATCCACATGACCACATTGATCATATATATCACATGACCACACACACACACTACTCTAGTGGATTATATTCTGTGATGCAACTTCTTTTTCACACTGGTGCATTAAATGTGTGGGAGTTGATTTCCTATGTGTGTTTTGCTTCTTCTACACCATGGTTTTCCACATGGATCCCCAGTAGAGTCAATGCATGCACATTATATTGCATATGTGTTCTTTTCCAAAACCACATTGATATTTGATGACCACACACACTCCAGTGGATTCTGTGATTAAATTTCTGTCACACTAGTGTGTTTTTGGTCTCTATATATATGACCATGATGGTTTGACACATGTATATATATGGATCATCCCCTAAAGTGATTGCATGTGTTCTTTCCTTAAACCACACATTGATATATATATCCACTAGATAGTCATTATTGATGATCCACATGACCACATTGATCATATATATCACATGACCACACATACACACACTACTCTAGTGGATTATGTTATGTGATGCAACTTCTTTGTCACACTGGTGCATTAAATGTGTTGGAGTTGATTTCCTATGTGTGTTTTTCTTATTCTACACCATGGTTTTCCACTTGGATCCCCCATAGAGTCATTGCATGCACATTATATTACATATGTGTTCTTTTCCAAAACCACATTGATATCTGATGACCACACACACTCCAGTGGATTCTGTGATTCAAGTTCTGTCACAATAGTGTATTTTCGGTCTCTATATATATGACCATGATGGTTTGACACATGTATATATATATGGATCATCCCCTAGAGTGATATGCATGTGTTCTTTTCGTAAACCACACATTGATATATATACATATCCACTAGATAGTCATTATTGATGAACCACATGACCACATTGATCATATATATCACATTACCACACACACACACTACTCTTGGATTATATTCTGTGATGCAACTTCTCTATCACACCGATGCCTTAAATGTGTGGGAGTTGATTTCCTATGTGTGTTTTGCTTCTTCTACATAATGGTTTTCCACTTGGATCCCCCATAGAGTCATTGCAGCACATTATATTGCATATGTGTTCTTTTCCAAAACCACATTGATATCTGATGACCACACACACTCCAGTGGATTATGTGATTCAACTTTTGTCACACTAGTGTGTTTTTGGTCTATATATATATACGACCATGATGGTTTGACACATATATATATGGATCATCCCCTAGAGTGATTTGCATGTGTTCTTTTCCTAAACCACACATTGATATATATATATATATACATATCTCCACTCGATAGTCATTATTGATGATCCACATGAGCACATTGATCATATCTATACATGACCACACCCACTACTCTAGTCGATTATATATTCTGTGATGCAACTTCTCTGTCACACTGGTGCATTATTGCAATGTGGGAGTTGATTTAATGTGTTTTGCTTCTTCTACACCATGGTTTTCCACACTTGGATCCCCCATAGAGTCATTGCACATTGCATATGTGCATGTTCTTTTCCAAAACCACACATTGATATAACCACACACACTCTAGTGGATTCTGTGATTCAACTTCTATCACACTAGTGTGTTTTTGGTCTCTATATATATGACCATGATGGTTTGACACATGCACCTAGAGTGATTGCATGTGTGCTTTTCCTAAACCACACATTGATATATATATATATATATATATATATCTACACTAGATAGTCATTAATTATTGATGATCCACATGACCACATTGATTATATCTATACATGACCACACACACACACACTACTCTAGTGGATTATATTCTATGATGCAACTTCTCTGTCACACTGGTGCATTATTACAATGTGTCGGAGTTGATTTCCTATGTGTGTTTTGCTTCTTCTACACCATGGTTTTCCACACTTGGATCCCCCATAGAGTCACTGCATGCACATTATATTGCATATGTGTTCTTTTCCAAAACCACATTGATATCTGATGACCACATACACTCAAGTGGATTCTGTGATTCAACTTCTGTCACACTAGTGTGTTTTTGGTCTCTATATATATGACCATGATGGTTTGACACATGTATATATATGGATCATCCCCTAGAGTGATTGCATGTGTTCTTTTCCTAAACCACACTTTGCTATATATATATACTAGATATAGTCATTATTGATGATCCACATGACCACATTGATTATATCTATACATGACCACACACACACACACTACTCTAGTGGATTATATTATGTGATGCAACTTCTCTGTCACACTAGTGCATTATTACAATGTGTGGGAGTTGATTTCCTATGTGTGTTTTGCTTCTTCTACACCATGGTTTTCCACACTTGGATCCCTCATAGAGTCATTGCATGCACATTATATTGCATATGTGTTCTTTTCCAAAGTCACATTGATATTTGATGACCACACACACTCCAGTGGATTATGTGATTCAACTTATGTCACACTACTGTGTTTTTGGTCTCTATATATATGATCATGATGGTTTGACACATGTATATATATGGATCATCCCCTAGAGTGATTGCATGTGTTCTTTTCCTGAACCACACATTGATATATATATCTCTCTCCACTAGATATAGTCATTATTGATGATCCACATGACCACATTAATCATATCTATACATGACCACACACACTACTCTAGTGGATTATATTCTGTGATGCAACTTCTTTGTCACACTGGTGCATTATTGCAATGTGTGGGAGTTGATTTCATGTGTTTTGCTTCTTCTACACCATGGTTTTCCACACTTGGATCCCCCATAGAGTCAATGCACATTGCATATGTGCATGTTCTTTTCCAAAACCACACATTGATATTTGATGACCACACACATTCCAGTGGATTCTGTGATTCAACTACTTCTGTCACACTAGTGTGTTTTTGGTCTCTATATATATGACTATGATGGTTTGACACACACATATATATATATGGATCATCACCTAGAGTGATTGCGTGTGTTCTTTTTCTAAATTAAACCACACATTGATATATATATATATATATATATCTCCACTAGATAGTCATTATTGATGATCCACATGACCACATTGATCATATTTATATGATCACACACACACACACTACTCTAGTGGATTATATTCTTTGTTGCAACTTCTCTGTCACACTGGTGCATTTATTGCAATGTGTCGAAGTTGATTTCCTATGTGTGTTTTGCTTCTTCTACACCATGGTTTTCCACTTGGATACCCCATAGAGTCATTGCACATTATATTGCATATGTGTTATTTTCCAAAACCACATTGATATCTATTGACCACACACACTCCACTAGTGGATTCTCTCTCTGTCACACTGCTGCATTAATATAATGTGTGTGGAAGTTGCTTTTCCTATGTGTGTTTTTGATCTACACCATGGTTTGCCACTTGGATCCCCCTAGAGTCATTACACATTGCATATATATATGTGTGTTCTTTTCCAAAACCACATTGATATATATCTACACATGACCACACACACACTCAAGTGGAATGCAACTTCTTTGTACTACTGGTGCATTGCAATATGTGTGGAAGTTGCTTTCCTATGTTTGTTTTGCTTCTACACCATGGTTTGCCACTCTTGGGTACCCATAGAGTCATTTTGCACATTGCATATATATATATGTGTGTGTTCTTTTCCAAAACCACATTGATATCTACATGAGCACACACACACTCCAGTGAATCTGTGATGCAACTTCTCTATCACAGTGCATTGCAATGTGTGGAAGTTGCTTTCCTATGTGTGTTTTGCTTCTACATGATGGTGGTTTGCCACTTGGATCCCCATAGAGTCATTGCACATTGCATATATGTGTTCTTTTCCAAAACCACATTGATATATATACATGAACCACACACACACTATTGTCAAAACACGTACTCATAAAAAAGAAACACATATATATGAATATGCAACAACACCATGAAAGGGAAGTTGCATTTGAGAACAGGCTCACCTATGGGTGGGTTCTGCCTATATCAACATCCACACTTTAATAAATATGGTAATGCTAATTTATTTGAGCATTATACAGAATTTTCCTGAATTTTTGGGTTAGTAGTTGCTAATTTCTTCGAAAGGTACCCTTTCTAACAAGTATCCTATATGATTAATTTATTTGAGCCACTCATCATGCAATAGACGGCCAGGATACGCCATCAAAAAATTTGACCGACACACCCCACTCAAATTTCGCGCGTAGGAGTTAAATTTCGTGCCTTGAAATTTCGTCCCTGGGATAGACCGATCATCCCTTCAGCACAGCACCACGCATCATTCACGGAGAGGGCATTTAGGTAATCTAAAAGAAAACCTCCTTATCCCCTTCCCCGCTGAAAGTGGACGATATCCATTTTTCCTCACCTCGTCGTCCTTTGCCTCCTCCCTCACCCTCACCCTTGCCGCCGTCCGTCCTTCCTCCAGTCGCTGCCATCCTTCACTCCGCCCCTCGCCGCCCTGTGCCCCTCCCTACCACGTCGCTATCCTTCGTTCTAGTAGACAGCAGCAATGCCATCGCCGTAGCCCAAACCCTAGCCCGTCGTCACCTTCGCGGTTTCCACCATGTCGTGCTAACTGTCAAGCTCGCAGGTCTGCAAGCTCACCGTTAACCTCGCCCAGAAGATCTGCCACCTCTACATGCACCTCTCTGTAAAGATCTCCCCACTCGTCGTGCACCTCTCCGTCAAGGTCTGCTCCCTGGACGCCAAGGTTTGCCCACCCACGGTCAATGTATGCTCACTCGACATGCACCTCGCCGACAAGGTACGCCACCTTGTCGGGCACCTCGTCGACAAGGCCTGCCACCTCTCCCTCAAGTTCTTCCCACTATCCCTCCACGTCGCCGTCAAGATCTGCCCACTCGCGGTCAATGTATGCTCACTCGACGTGCACCTCGACTACAAGGTACGCATACTCGCCGTCCACCTAGTCGACACGGTCTGCCACATCGTCGTCGACAAGGTCTGCCTACTCACCGTGCACCTCCTCCACATAGTCGACAAGGTCCGCTGACAAGCCTCAATGCCACGATTTAAGCGTTCCGCCAGGAATAGCAGTAAGAAAAAGGCCCCACAGCCTGAAGGCAAGGAAACACTTACCTTGCTTTTCTGCTGTTTGGTTATATTGTTTGTTGTAGATAAATGCTTTCCATAACACGTCTTATGATCAGAGTATAAATACAAATTGTTCATAGTGGAATATTTTACACTTATGATTACTATTGGACAATCAACAACATATGTTATATTCTGCCTACTTGCCTATTCAGTGGCAAGATATAGATGCATATACTGCTCATGTTTAATTGTCCAGACCTCCTTATTATTGCAACCAATTGGTGAATTGCCCAGCTTGTAAACTATTAGGCTTATGATGAGTTTGCGTGTGATAAAGGTTGCATTATCCTGTTTGTTGCATTACTTTAGCTGTTTCGTGATATGTCTTATGTTCATCGTATAAGTAGTTCATAGTTTACTATTTTACATGATGGTTTACTATAGGACAATGAGCACCATATGTTATATTTTTCTTAATTGCCTATTTAATTGCATGGTAGATGCTTGTACTTCTTATGTTTAATTGTCCTCCCCTACTTATTATTGCAGTGTATAATACTAAGTCTGGTCATAGTGGGGAGTAACATAGCATGTTACTAGGCAATGTTACTCCCCACTATGACTAGTCTTAATATTATCTCCATAGTGACCAGTGTCATAGATCTTATAACATAGACACCATCATTTAGGTTGGTCATAGTGGGAAGTTTGTACACACTAGTATTATGTGTATGATACTAGTGTATAATATCAGCTAGGCCACCCATAGTAGGGCTATCATGCAATCCATGTTGCATTTGTTTTGTTATTTCGTCGTATGTCTTATGATCAGAGTATGAATTGGTCATAGCGGACTGTTCCACCCCATATGTTATATATTGAGCCATATTTGGAGTTCCCTATACATGTTAGAAACACATATATATAGTGGAATGTGCTAGGGGTGTTGCTTAGAAAAATAATCCTAGCTTTTTCGTAAGAAATAATGCTTATTTATATTCGAGAGGTGCCAATTTAGACATCATCCTATTATAAATAAGCACCATTGCTTAACCAAAAACCAATTTATTTCGCTAAGAACTTCTCTAAGCTTCTTGCATTGTACATGCTCTTAGGTTCTTAGCATATGTTGTTGCATCGCCAAGTGTATCCCCCCCACCACACACACCCCACAGACCCCTAAACCCCTAGAAGTAGCAAAAAGGAAGGATGTAGACCAGGTTACATTATCCCGTGTGTTGCATTAGTTTGGAAGCCTACGATCTTTTTGTTTAAATTGCTCATTGTGACCTGTTAAATGATGAGTACTACATACTATATAACATAGGTTGGTATCGCACCCAGCTTTATATTTCTAGATTAATTGGAATTCTTTATTCATGTTAGAACCACAAATACTACCGATGGAAGAAAGTCGGATGAAAACAATCATGAGAAAGAGTCCATGGATGCAACGACTTGGTATTAGGTTCATAGCCAGTGTTGTTGCATCCCCAACTGTATTCTCCCCTAAAAAGAGCAACGGTGATCCCTCTAGACCTGGTATGATCCTGAGAGGGGGGTATCAGTGAAGGTGACATATCAGGTGATGAAACACTAGTCACCTAGGAGACTGGGCTACAGGTAGTCCCCTTACCTGCTAGCTCACCATCTTGTCATGATTTCTCCACAATTAAGGTGCTGCCAAATCATCTTGTGTGGAATTGTTTGCTTACTGTTTTGGCCATATGTTTTGTTCCTCTTTATTTTTCCCAATTGACTGTTACATGTAAAATGTGTAGCTTAAGCAGAGAAAATTCAAGAAGACAACTCCCAGGAAAAGGATGGCTCCTGGTGGTGGATCATCTCGCAAGCGTGTTGTGGCATCAGTACTATCTCTAGACACAGAAAATGAGAGACACATGAGGTCCAAGGGGAATCCGCTAAAAGCAGGACTTCCACCTCCAAGTTCCACATGGCAGACAACAAAAGAGGCAAGTCCTATGACCCATTCACAAGAAACTCGGAGTTCAACCCATAAGATTGCCAAAGCCGAACTACCTGATGCACGGCAAATGACCAAAACCGAACTTCCTGATGCTAGGCAAACTACCAAAGCCGCACCTCCAAATGCCCTGGAGGTGGCTAGAGCTGCACTTCATTTTCCCCTGCTGGTCACCGATGATATAGTTCATGATGCCAACCTAGTGGCCAAATCTGCAGTTCCCGATGCCCGGCAAGTAGCTAAACCTTCAGTTCCTGATGTCGGCCAAGTGGCCAAAGCTGTAGTTCCTAATGCCGGCCACTGGCTAAAGCTGCAGTTTCTGATGCCGGCCATGTGGCCAAAGCTGCAGTTCCTGATGCCGGCCAAGTGGCTAAAGATGCAGCTCCTGATGCCCACCAAGGCGAGAAGCCAGCTGCAGTCAATCTACCACCCACCCAAGCCAAGAAGGAAGTAGCCCAAGGCAAGCAACCATCTGCCCAAGGCGAGCTGGCAACTGTCCAACATGAGCAGCACTCTACCCAAGGTGACCTGCCCACTCCCTCCGACCCACTGGTATTGCCGTCCGGCACCTCCCTAGAGCCAACAACCATCCCCCCAAACCCAGGATCCACCCCCAGAAAGCCAGTAGCCACCCCCCAAAGCCAACAGCCACCCCCTAAAGCCATCATCCACCTCCCCAAAGCCAGCAGCCACTTACCCAAGGTGTGAAACCCCAAACCACATCCTTCCGTCCTCTAGCACCTCCCAAAGCCAACCTGACACCTCCAAAAATCAAGAAGCCACCTTCCCAGGTGACGAAGTCCGCATCCTTCTACCCACGGGTATCCCCCAAAGGTGACTTGCTACCACTCCAAATCCACAAGCCACCTCCCAGCTGTCTACGGGCACCTCGCCGAAGCGACCATGCACCGTCCCAAACCGATGGGTTAGCTACCCAAGGCGCTACGTATGTTACCCAACATTTGTGTTCAGCTGCCGATGGCGAGGACTCTGGTACCCAATTTGAGGGTCAAGGGTCAGATACCCAATACAATGAGTCAGCTACCGAATATGGGGAATCTGATCCTAGTCATGAAGTACCGTGCCAAGACTGCAGTGAGTGGTCTCAACATGGTAATGCGTTAAACTGACTGCTTTCTCATTTATAATTCATTTAATCCCATCATATTACTGTGGAACACTAAATCAGCATATTGTATTCCTGTAGATGATGATGGCTACCAGATGTCTCAAGAATTTGATGCACCTTGTTCTGAAGAAACTAAAACACAGAATTCTAACGATATAGTTTCACATACTGGTCAAGCTCTGGTGGTGAGGGGGAAAACATGGGGAAGAGGCTTGACAAGTTGTCCAAAGGAGGGAGGCTTTCACTTAATGTTCTTCCAAGAAGAACTAGACCAGACGAGCCGGTTGTTTCTGCTAGGTTTGCTAGTGAGTGTGCAGTCACAGTAAGGACTAGCATGCCTATCTTCCCCACTGGAAAGAGTACAAGAAGAGGGTTAATGTCCAATCAGACTTCTTAGGCAAAGTTTCTGTATGTTCTATGATTTAGCTATCCTTTACCTTCCCATTTCTCTGTTCATGCAAATGTTGATGCTCCATGTTTTATTTTAGCAAAAGTTTGCCATGGACACAAATCACCCCGACGTGTGGAATGCTTGCGCAAATCAATTTATGAGGCATGCAAGGAATCAGTGGTATATTCCGAAGAAGAAGTATTTTGATCCTTACCCTCTGAACCAATTTACAAGGAAATGTCCTGATGAAGTGAAACTCATGACCGACGAGCAGTGGTGCAAGCTTGTTGATACTTGGTCTGACCCCAGGAAACAGGTCACTTTTCGTTTACTCTTTTACTGTTACTGCATGTGTTTGAATTTTTTGATTGGAACTGCCTCTTATACTGTATGGTTCCTGCTTGTGTAGAGTACTTGTGTAATAAACAAGAAGAATGGGAGAAAAGTCTTGTACCCTGCTGCCACAAGTAGCCCGATAAATGGCTTCACTCCGAATGTGAAGAAAGAAATTGTAACTCCTCTTGAATACTTTTCATCTTTGTAAAATTCAATGCTATCTTCATCTCTCAATTGTATACGATATGATTGTAGTTTTCTTGCTATTTTTCTAAGGTTCACTTCTATTCCTAATACTGTAGGAAATCATGGAAAAGAAGATGGCTCCAGATGTCCACAGGGAAGAACCACTTTCTTCCACTGAGATTGTGCACTTTGCACTCTTGTTGGACAGCAGAAAGCCAACGTTCCTGAAGAACATCAGCCTCCATCCAAGTACATAAAGACGAAGCAGGTCTGGCCTTGAAGCGGAACTTTTGGCTCAGAGAGAAGAGAGTGACAAACTGTGTTATACCATAGAGGAATTGCAGAGAGTGAAAGAAGCAGTCAGGGCAGAGAGGCTACAGTATGCTAAAGACATAAGATAAATGCAGAAGAAGCAAGAAGAGATGCAGGATAAACAAAACCATATAAATGACTTACTTCAGCAAGTGTTGTCTCAGATGACTCAGCAGAAGAAACAATAGCTTCAGCTGTCGCAAGTTAAGTGAACTCGTGGTTGACACTTGTGAGTTCTTGGGCTAGGAAAATTAACTGCTGTGGAAACTTGTGAGTCTTTTGGGCAGGGAAACTTGTGAGGCTTTTGGCTCATAAACTACTGTGGAAAGTTTTTGGCTGTGGAAGCTTGTGAAGGTTTTGGCTCAGAAACTACTGTGGAAATTTATGTGGAAACTTGTCCTGAAATTCATTGACAAATTATATTATTTGATGCATGTGGTGGGAAATATGTCACAAACGATTAGAGCTAGTAGAAATTTACGTGCACAAATGGCCCCCTGATCTCACGGTGATGCCAGCCTGCATTCGCGACAAAAACAAAATTGTCTCAGTTGTTCTTGACGAAACATTTCCATCACACGTAAACGCTGACGTGGCCGCCTTTCATTGGCGAACTATCTAGACGAAACAGAAACATCACGGCCAATGATGATGTTATCACACAGAATTCATCGTCGGTAGGTGATACGTGTCCCATTTTGATTTGTCAACATGGCGTTCTGCGGCTTGCCCATGTGGCCACGTCCGATTGGCGCAAGCTTGTCCGTGCCAACCGTCCTTGTGTCAGCATGGCGTCGAAAGCTGGCGACGAACAAAATTCGTCACGGTGTGGGTGACGTCATAAAGAGGATGTATGGCATCATGAATGGGTTGGATGACGTCACGGACATGGAGACAACAGAATCAAGCCGTGATGGAAAAAACATCAGGAACCTGATGATGTCGTAGACGGTGAACTTGATGTTAGCAAACATCGCTCACGGCCACCCGCGGTGCTGTTTGCCACGTGGCATCGACCGTGACAAAATAAAAACATCATGAACGACCGGGCCTGGGCTGGACCGGTCCAGTTCGCCGCAACGAAAATATAGGAACGTCACGATCGGGCGTGACATTTTCAGACAGAAAAAACATCACGGAATGAATTATGACGTGAGGTCCGTGACCTATTTTTTCATTGCAGAATTCATAGCGGATGGCCATCTACGACGTTTTGGCCCTCATCCACGATGATATCATATCGTCATGAACCCGCCAGATTCTTGTAGTGATACATCATTTCCAATCAACAATATGTCCTCTATATAATGTATTGGAAATACATCTTAGTGCTCCCACATAAATTCTTGGAAATGCAAGCATCTTCATCGTCTTCAATGAAATTAAACTCTTTTAACATTGTCATCACGGTGAATATTCCAACTCTGCTATGCTTACTTCAACCATTGAAGTTTGCATTCCATTTTAGCATCCTTTGAATTAACAAAACCGTTCGGACTGTGTCATGTACACGTCCTGGGTAACTATTCTATTAGAAGAACTTCGTTTTGTTTATTCTACTACCATATACCAAATTATATGTAGTGGTTGCTACATTAATCCGTCAAGACAAAATATCACTATGAAAGATCAAATCTTTTCATAGTCAACTTCTTGAACATTGTTGTAAACTCCTTTCTGACATGTCGACTATTATATAGATGTCAAACATCCATGTATATTTATTTATAGATCCAAATACGACCGATAGGCTTCACGCCTTTCCGGAGGGTCTTCCAAGTTCTGAAACTTGATTTCTTGTGTATTGTAGCATCCCATCTGTCTAACATCTGTAATGCTACATGGTCTAATAATAAAATGCTACTTCCTACATATAATTGTTGCACCATAATTATATCATGCTCATGTCATCATGCCACCTTGCATTTGAGCATCATATAAAACCCTTCTTCCTTTGGCTCTTATCTCATATGCATTATTAATCATATTTGCCTCTTGATATATTGTATTTGGTTCTTGGTAAGTGCTTGATGCCCAAGTTGAGTTGGGGGCATATCTTTTATTAAACTCCACCACCTTTCTTGTCACCACCCTATAATCCCACCATCCAAGTATATGTGAGCTTTGCATTTCATTTGGTTTTACCTCTAGCTCATGTGGGTTGGGATGGATCCACTTCTAATTCCACATGCATGTATGCATCATGTTGTTTTCACATTATTGATATGTGGAGCCACATGGCCACTTTTGCATGCTATGTGAGTGGTACCCCTTTTCAAGCTTCCATATGGATTGATTTTGCATGAATGCTCATGTTGGAATATTTTTTAGGCTATTATTCATCTAGTGGAACATACACACTAGCATGTCTAAATTATATTCAAATATGAACATATGCCATCTACTCCACATGGAACATCCACCTCCTTATTTCTTTTGGCTTGGCCTTAATTCCATATTGTGGGATGCATGTAAATAAATGCCATGGGGCTTTATCTTTGTTTTCACAAGATTAAACATGGCATTTATTGATTATGCATGGGCCATGCAAGGTCACCTTCCTTTCTATTTTCTTTGGTTCTATTTTTGGCTTGAGTGGGGCATGGGTATTTTACCCATGGTACAATTTAATTCTCTCTCCCTCTCTTCTTTTAACTCTGGAACCACCCTCTATCCCTCATTCTATCTCATCTCCAAAAACCTCCACATCCCTTGCAACCTATCCTTTTCCAACATAGTCTTCTTCTTCTAGTGCTTATGAGAGAGTTTTGGCTTTTGGAACTCTTTGAGAGCTTGTGTTAAAACTTGAATAAACCTCCTAAACTAAAAACTCTCCCTAATTCTACTTACACCATATCTACTCATGCCCACACCTACACATGCATGTGTGTCCACATGTGAGTCTCTCTCTCTCTCTAACCTACCTAGCTATAACCCCTAAACCGAAGTAAACCCAGCCTAAACCCCACCTATCTAGCCGCAACACATGGGGTGCCCATGGCATGTCCGTGACATGTGCACCACACCCAATCACCTCACCATCCCCTCTTCTCTTGCTGTCCATGAAGCTCACCACCGTGCCCAGCTGTCCCTGTGCCACCACCCTGGCTCGGCCCCTACACCCCTAGCCCAGCAACCCAACCGAGCCACATGCCGACCCTACCGGTCTAACCCTAGTCGAGTCCCTCCCCTCTTGGTCTCTCTCTCTCTACCAAACCCGGACCCAACCGAGCCACTCCTTCTCCTCTCTCTGGCCCCATCTGCAGCCACTCCCCTCGCCCCTGCCGAGCCTGGTCGAGCACGTGAGGAGGAGGAGGGAAAAAAGGTGGCGGTAGCCACTTTTCCACCGAGCCTCCCCACGGCATCTCCCCTCCCCCTCTGCTTTATCTACCTCCTCCCTACCGTGCAGCTACCCAGATCCCCCAGGGCCTGCCCCTGTACCGCAGCTCCTTCCCCATCTCCCCCTGCCACCTCCTCTTCCACCTCCAGCCACCACCGTCGGCATCCACCTCGTACACCAGATCACGGAGGAAGGCATGGCGTCGAGGGTGTCGAGGAAGGCCACGTGGATCCCGGCGCCGCCCCTGTGCTCTGCGTCGAGGAGGAGACCATCATGTACCTGCTGCACGCCGATGACACCAACGAACCCCTAGCCGCGGAACGCCAGCAACCCTGGCGATCCGTTGCGCCTCCGGCCGTACCACCACCTCCAACCTCCTCACGGTGAGCCACCCTTTTCCCCAGGCAACCTCCCGCTCGTTTTTGCTTCCTGTACGCGCCAAACCGCCGGACAAGCGCCTTCTGTGCAATGCTCTCGCCGTCGTCGAGGGTCATCCTCTCGCCGTTTTCGCTTTATCTGGCCGCGCCCGCGTTTCCTCTCACCAACCCAGACCCACCGTAGCGGTAGCCGCCGTCGTGCGCAAGCGCCAGGTCGCGAGTTCGATCCTCGCCTCACCGCGCCGCGCCGTCTGTCAGTTTTGTCAGACAAATCCCTGGAAGAAAAACAGTGTCGCGGGCACTTTTGCATGTAACCCCTGCGCCTTTTTGTTTTCTTAACCCGCGCTTCACCCTGGCCTACCTGTCTGCCTCGGTGCAAATCTTATAGAGAGGCCCCTGGATATAACGCGCCAGCACGAGCAACCCCTGTCCCTACCGCATGGCACGCCCTAGCTAGGCTGCGCGCGCAGTGGCCCTGTGGTAGCTATGGCCCGCTTGTCAGCGGCTGTGGCTAGCCAGACGCGCGGTAAGAAAATTCTCTGTCACGCGCAGTGTCGCCAGCTCAGCATGGCCCCACCTGTCCGTGTCTGTGGCTAGATCCCTCTGAGTAGAAAAAGTTCTGCTGCTTTCTGTTTTAATAAAACAATTTTAGAAAATGTTTAAATATGATTTAAATTCTGTTTTTAATAACTTTTAATTTGTAAATCCAAATAATACAAACAATATATGTTTTTGAATCAGAAAAATTGTGAGGATTTCAAATCTGCCATCTAAATTAATGTTTGACTATTTTAAATTTTCTTAATTGTTTAAATGCAATAAAAATGCTTTTTCTTAATTAATTAATAACTTTAAATCTACAACTCCAAATTTGACAAATAATATGTCTAAATCGATGAGCGCGGTGAGCCTGTTCTGTTAATGCATTCCATGTTCTGAATTGCAGCATGCATAATATAAATATTAAGTGTACAGAAAGTGTTATGGGAGTAAAACATGACTAAAACTTAATAAAATGCTTTATTCTTGTACCCCACACCTCACCATGCCTTGCTACATTATTGCCATGTAAATTGTGCATCATTCATCATGGCATGCTTGTTTGCTTGTCGCATTTTATTCATATGCTTGTGCACTTTATTTATGTCGGTCCTTGTTTGTTTGGTTCTTCTTCGAATAGACGCCGAGCAGGGGAAATATCAGGAATCCCAGGAGTACTACCCAGATCCGTCTCTCGCTTCAACTGAGCTTCTAGGCAAGCACTACCACATGCTTGCATACATATAGTACCTATTGCCTCTTTCTTATTCTTGCATCATTGAGTCGCGATTGCATTAAATTGAATCCCAACTACTGCATAGCCTTTACTTTTAAACCCCACCGAAGCTTGTTCCTCCATCCCATGAGCCATTACTACAGGAGTTGTTTGAGCCATGCGAGTTGTAGAACATGTGTAGGGTATGTTAGTGTCTGATGGATAACGAGGTACCTAAACAACTTAACCTGTGTAGTAATGGGATAACTAATGAAAGAGGCGCCGGTGAGCAATATCTGTTATTTGGTTTTTCATGCTCACTTGTGTCCCGTAGGACCCCGAGTACTTGATTTCTGTTCCTTGACTATTCGCACTATCATGGCTCTGAGAACTGTTGTATGGTAGCTTGCATACATACTCACTTGTGTATGTATTTGATCTCTTCGCCTGTTGCCTACGCCGCTCGCTCTTGTCCTGATGTCTTGGAAGTGGTTAGGACGGCCGATGGGTCTACACGTGGGCGGTCCCCTGGGCCCCTGCTGTACTATTTTAACCACTTCCGTTTCATCCAGGCTTGAACTTAGAGCGTAGGGTCCGAGGTAGTTACAATTGGTATCAGAGCCATCCCGCCCTTTAGGGTCTCAGCCAAATGGTCGTTGTCAGTCTAGCAAATATTTTTGGTAGCTATGTATACTAGGGAAAAACAAAACGTGAGAGTAGGACTGCTTCCATTTTTCTTCTTACCCACCCACCCACCCTTTTCTGGTAAGAAAGTGTAACGTTTTCAATCCTCTTCTAAAATTCAAACTAGGATTCACGTGTTCTGGGTTCCGTAGTACCATAGGTTGTGTGTGTGTGTGTGTGTGTAATTCCTTGTCTATCTGTTGCATCCAACTTGTTGTTGCTATCTGTCTTTTGGGTATCAACTATCGGTACATTCAATATCGACAGGCTTTTGTAAACCGACGCGATCTATCTGATTTGTTGTATACCGATGCGATCTGTCTTACTCTTTGTTATCCGACGTTATCTTGTTTGGGGTGTTCGTTTCTGTAGTTACTAATCTTTAGGTTCATCTTAAGAAGAAGAGGTGGTGGGATATGTGTTTTACTTATTCATGTGAGGAGTAATGATTTGAGTGCGGGATGGAGTCGCGACCCTACCACTACTTTTATCATTCGCTCTTGTATATTGAATTGGTAGAGTTACTAATCTTGATTCGTTAAGTGGGTTTGCGCATATAGT
The DNA here is from genome assembly GCA_023614405.1 of Avena insularis. Taxonomy (NCBI): domain Eukaryota; kingdom Viridiplantae; phylum Streptophyta; class Magnoliopsida; order Poales; family Poaceae; genus Avena; species Avena insularis. The sequence continues at coordinate 514,310,049 of CM042690.1, forward strand.
GGTATTTTAATGCCGAAATTTGCGAGAAAAAAATTCTTTGTTAGCTTGTGTACCACACTCCTTGTTCAGTCGTGTGCGTTATGCTTAATATCTTCTAGGTGCTTTGAACTTTGTTGATATTTTAATATCATCTTAGTGATTTGTATCCTTTAATCTTGGTTAATTCCATTTTGGTACTATTTTGGACTATTATTATTTTCCATTATGGTACTGACTTGAGTTTTATATCAATCACAGGATGGCACCACCACGCCGTTCTGAGGAGGACATACCACCTGAACTGGGGGCTGCGTTGGCAAGTATTGCTAATGACTTGGGAGCAATGCAACAGAACCAACAGCAATTTGAAGAAAGTGTCAGGAGGAATGAGTTTGTTCCGCTACCTCCACCTCCCAAGCGAGGAGACATCAAGAGTTTTCTGAAGTTCAACCCGCGCCACTTTGAGGTGTCTGATCAACCACTTGATGCTGATGATTAGTTGCGTGAGATGTCAAGGTTGCTGATGACTGCTGATGTTCCTGAGCAAGAATGGGTAAAATGTGCCACTCACCTTCTGAAGGGAGATGCAGCTCTGTGGTGGGAAAATTACCTGAAGGCAAACCACTCTGGTTTTCAGCCTACTTGGGAGCAGTTCACTGGGGATTTCAAAGAGCAATATCTGTCAGAAATTGTCATGGAAAGGATTAAGGAAGTGTTTCTCAACCTCAAGCAGGGCAATGACAATGTTAATACCTATATCAGAAACTTCATGAATCTTTCTCGGTATGGTGGCGATGAGATCTCTGATGACAAGAAGAAGCAAAAGAGTTTCAGGCAAGGGCTCAATGCATCTATCAAATATGCAATCACTCATGCAAGGCCGGGGTCTTTTCTGCAACTCCAACATACAGCTCTGCCGGAAGAAGCAAGTAGGCAAGTGTTTGAGGAGTCCAAGAAACACAGCCGTGATGCAGCAAGCTCTTCAGCTATGACAGCTCCTTCTAAGCGCCGTGTGTGGGTTCCTAACACTCAGCCACTCCCGGCTCAACAAGTCCACTCCTGGCTCACGCTCTCACGCCCACTGGGTGCTTGTTACACCTGTGGGAACACTAGGCATCAACACTGGAGTTGTCCCATGAACAACAAAGCTCTTCCTCCACCACCTCCAAGACCTACGGCAAGTCCTTCTATGGTTCGTGCACCTCCTCCGCGGGCTCTCAACATCAACACCATGCCCGGGTCTACTGTTGCTCATGCCAACTGTGTCAATGTCGCTCAAGCCGAGCATGCACCTGGAGTTATGATGGGTATGCTTCCTGTTAACTCAGTTCCTGTACGAGTTTTGTTCGATTCTGGTGCATCGCATTCTTTTGTTTCTCACAAGTTTGCAAATTAGAATGAGTTAGCAATGGATCCTCTCTCCAAACATTTAATGGTCCTTTCTCCTGGAGCAACAATGGCATCTTCCAAAATCAGCCATGGCAATCAAATTGACATTGGTGGTTCTTCGTTCCCGGCTTCCTTAATTATTCTAGGCAATTCTGACATTGATGTTATCTTGGGCATGGATTGGTTGACAGCAAATGCAGCTGTGATTGATTATGCTGAACGCTCGGTTTCTCTGAAAATTTCTGAAGGCCATATAGTCTATTCGCCAAGTCTGACTCCTGCAATTCAGCTTTTCTCTTTGGCGGCTCTGAATGATGATGCTATTTAGAGTGTTCCGGTGGTCTGTGAGTTCCCAGATGTTTTTCCTGATGAGTTACCGGGTATGCCTCCTGATCGTGAGGTCGAGTTTGTGATTGATCTTGAACCTGGAACCGCTCCTATCTCCAAGCGGCCTTATAAAATGGGTCCTGCTGAATTGGCTGAACTCAAACGTCAGCTTGATGAACAAGAGAAGTTGGGTTTCATTCAGCACAATACTTCTTCTTGGGGTAGCCCAACCATCTTTGTGAAGAAGCGAGGCAAGACTGATAGACTTTGTGTTGACTATCGAGCTCTGAATGCTAAAACCATCAAGAATAAATATCCCCTTCCGCGGATTAATGATCTCTTTATCAGCTAGCTAGAGTTGTGGTTTTCTCTAAGCTTGACTTGAGAAGTGGATATCATCAAATCAAGATTCGCAAGGAAGATGTTCCCAAAACAGCTTTCACCACTCGCTATGGCCTGTATGAGTACACGGTCATGTCTTTTGGTCTCACCAACGCACCTGCCACCTTCTTGAGGCTTATGAACTCGGTTTTCATGGAGTATCTTGATAAGTTCGTTGTGGTGTATCTGGATGACATCCTAGTCTATTCGAAGTCAAAGGAAGAACATGAAGAACACCTTTGGTGTGTCCTAAACAAGCTGGGTGAGAACCGCCTGTATGCAAAGTTCTCCAAGTGTGAGTTCTGGCTGCCTGAAGTCACCTACCTTGGTCACGTCATCTCTGCCAAGGGCATTGCCATCAATCCAGAAACTGTTCGGACAATTGTTGACTGGCTTCCACCCAAAAATTTCAAAGAAGTCCGGAGTTTCCTTGGTTTGGCTAGTTACTGTTGTCGCTTTGTTCAGAACTTCTCGAAGATTGCGAAGCCTCTTAACGATCTCCTCAAGAAAGGCAAGAAATACCTTTGGTCTCCTGCATGTCAAGCAAGCTTTGAAACACTCAAATATAAGCTCACTTCCACACCAGTCTTGATTCCTCCAGATACATCAAAGCCTTTCTAGATATTATGTGATGCCTCCTTGCAAGGATTGGATGCGATCCTTATGCAAGAAAAACAAGTTGTTGCTTATGCCTCTCGACAGTTGAAGACGCATGAGCTCAACTATCCTACACATGACCTCGAACTCGTAGTAGTTGTCTTTGCTTTGAAAGTATGGAGGCACTACTTGATTGGCAACCGTTGTGACATCTTTTCTGATCACAAGAGTCTGAAGTATATCTTCACACAACCTGATCTCAACCTTCGTCAGAGGAGGTGGATTGAAGCAATTAATGATTTCGATTTGACCATCAACTACACTCCTGGCAAAGCTAATGTGATGGCCGATGCTCTCAGCTGAAAAGCTTATGTCAACAACCTCATGGTGGAAGAACAACAACCTCTCTTGTGCGAGGAATTCCGCCAACTCAACCTTGAAATTGTGGATCAAGGGTATCTTCTGAATCTTCTGGCAACCCTCTCTTGGAAGAAAAGATTCATGCTAGTCAGCGAGGTGATGCTTACGCCAAAAACATCATCTCCAACATTCAGATGCCGAGATATGAGTCCTTCCACGTCGATGATCAAGGAGCTCTATTCTTTTAACACCGGATGTTCGTTCCGAACGACCCGGGTTTGAGAGAGAAAGTTCTTAAGGAGGCGCATGATTCTGTTCTTTCTATCCAGCCTGGCAGCACTAAGATGTACATGGACTTGAAAACACAATATTGGTGGCCTGGGTTGAAACAATGTTGTGCCAAGTATGTCTCGGAGTGTGATGTCTGCCACAGAGTTAAAGCTGTCCATCAGAAACCTTCCGGTCTTCTACAGTCATTGAAGCCTCCGGAATGGAAATGGGATAAAGTAGAGATGGACTTCATAACTGGTTTTCCAAGGTCGCAGAAGGGCAACAATGCAATCTTTGTTGTCATCGACAGGCTTTCTAAAGTAGCTCACTTCTTTCCCGTCAAGGAAACAATTTCTGCAATTCAGTTGGCAGAGCTCCATATCAACAGAATTGTCTCTCTGTATGGGGTTCCTCTTGAGATCAGCTCATACCGTGGAAGCATCTTCACTTCCAAGTTCTGGGGAAGTTTCCAAAATGCTTTGGGAACAAAATTGAAATTCAGCACAGCTTACCACCCTCAGACGCAAGGACAAGTTGAAAGGATCAATCAAATTCTAGAAGATATGCTCCGTGCTTGCGTTATCTCTTTCGGCATGAAGTGGGAAGAATGCCTTCCTTATGCTGAGTTCTCTTACAACAACAGCTTCTAGAAAAGTCTAAAGATGGCACCATTTGAGGTTCTCTATGGCCGCAAATGCAGAACTCCGATTGGTTGGTCGGGCACAGGTGAAAGAACATTGTTTAGCCCCGACATTGTAACTCAAGCGAAGGAGAAGGTTCACATCATTCTTGAAAACCTGAAGGTTGCTCAAAGTCGCCAGAAGAGCAACTATGACAGAAATCACACGGACATGGAGTATGTCCTTCGTGATCTCGTTTACCTTCGTGTCACTCCCATGAGAGGCACGCACCGTTTTGGTATCAAAGGAAAGCTGGTTCCTAGATACATCGGTCCTTTCAAAGTTCGTGGAAGAAGAGGAGAAGTCGCTTATGCTCTTGAGCTCCCTAAAAAACTCAAGGTCCATGATGTTTTCCATATCTCTCAACTCAAGAAGTGCTTCAAGGATCCCGGCAGGACCGTGGACGATGAACTCATCAATCTCCAAGAAGATCTGTCTTATCAAGAACACCCCATAAAAATCCTAGAAGTCGCAGAAAGAAGGACTCGCAACAAGTCCATCAAGTTCTACAAGGTGCAGTGGTCGCACCATTCCATTGATGAAGCCACTTGGGAACGCGAGGATGAGCTCCGTGCCAAGTATCCTACCCTCTTCGTGTCTTCTTCTTCCTAGAATCTCGGGGGGAGATTCTTGTTTAGTGGGGGAGAGTTGTAGCATCCCATCTGTCTAACATCTGTAATGCTACATGGTCTAATAATAAAATGCTACTTCCTACATATAATTGTTGCACCATAATTATATCATGCTCATGTCATCATGCCACCTTGCATTTGAGCATCATATAAAACCCTTCTTCCTTTGGCTCTTATCTCATATGCATTATTAATCATATTTGCCTCTTGATATATTGTATCTGTTTCCTGGTAAGTGCTTGATGCCCAAGTTGAGTTGGGGGCATATCTTTTATTAAACTACACCACCTTTCTTGTCACCACCCTATAATCCCACCATCCAAGTATATGTGAGCTTTGCATTTCATTTGGTTTTACCTCTAGCTCATGTGGGTTGGGATGGATCCACTTCTAATTCCACATGCATATATGCATCATGTTGTTTTCACATTATTGATATGTGGAGCCACATGGACACTTTTGCATGCTATGTGAGTGGTACCCCTTTTCAAGCTTCCATATGGATTGATTTTGCATGAATGCTCATGTTGGAATATTTTTGAGGCTATTATTCATCTAGTGGAACATACACACTAGCATGTCTAAATTATATTCAAATATGAGCATATGCCATCTACTCCACATGGCACATCCACCTCCTTATTTCTTTTGGCTTGGCCTTAATTCCATATTGTGGGATGCATGTGAATAAATGCCATGGGGCTTTATCTTTGTTTTCACAAGATTAAACATGGCATTTATTGATTATGCATGGGCCATGCAAGGTCACCTTCCTTTCTATTTTCTTTGGTTCTATTTTTGGCTTGAGTGGGGCATGGGTATTTTACCTATGGTCCAATTTAATTCTCTCTCCCTCTCTTCTTTTAACTTTGGAACCACCCTCTATCCCTCATTCTATCTTATCTCCAAAAACCTCCACATCCCTTGCAACCTATCCTTTTCCAACATAGCCTTCTTCTTCTAGTGCTTATGAGAGAGTTTTGGCTTTTGGAACTCTTTGAGAGCTTGTGTTAAAACTTGAATAAACCTCCTAAACTAAAAACTCTCCCTAATTCTACTTACACCATATCTACTCATGCCCACACCTACACATGCATGTGGGTCCACATGTGAGTCTCTCTCTCTAACCTACCTAGCTATAACCCCTAAACCGAAGTAAACCCAGCCTAAACCCCACCTATCTAGCCGCAACACATGGGGTGCCCATGGCATGTCCATGCCATGTGCACCACACCCCCTCAACTCACCATCCCCTCTTCTCTTGCTGTCCATGAAGCTCACCACTGCCGTGCCCTGTGCACCACCACCTGCTCAGCCCCTACACCCCTAGCCCAGCAACCCAACCGAGCCACATGCCGACCCTGCCAGTCTAACCCTAGCCGAGTCCCTCCCCTCTCGGTCTCTCTCTATGCCAAACCCGGACCCAACCGAGCCACTCCTTCTCCTCTCTCTGGCCCCATTTGCAGCCACTCCCCTCGCCCCTACCAAGCCTGGCCGAGGACGTGAGGAGGAGGAGGGAAAAAGGTGGCGGTAGCCACTTTTCCACCGAGCCTCCCCACGGCATCTCCCCTCCCCCTCTGCTTTATCTACCTCATCCCTACCATGCAGCTACCCAGATCCCCCAGGGCCTGCCCCTGTGCCGCAACTCCTTCCCCATCTCCCCCTGCCACCTCCCCTTCCACCTCCGGCCACCACCGTCGGCATCCACCTCGTACACCAGATCGCGGAGGCGGGCATGGCATCGAGGGTGTCGAGGAAGGCCACGTGGATCCCGGCGCCGCCCCTGTGCTCTGCGTCGAGGAGGAGACCGTCCTGTACCTGCTGCACGCCGATGACACCGACGAAACCCTAGCCGCGGAATGCCAGCAACCCTGGCGATCTGTTGTGCCTCCGGCCGTACCACCACCTCCAACCTCCTCGTGGTGATCCATCCTTTTCCCCAGGAAACCTCCCGCTCGTTTTTGCTTCCTGTACACGCCAAACCGCTGGACGAGCGCCTTCTATGCAACGCGCTCGCCGTCGTCGAGGGTCGTCCTCTCGCAGTTTTCGCTTTATCTGGCCGCGCCCGCGTTTCCTCTCACCAACCCAGCCCCACCGCAGTGGTAGCCGCCGCCGTGCGCAAGCGCCAGGTCGCGAGTTTGAGCCTCGCCTCGCCGCGCCACGCCGTCCGTTAGTTTCGTCAGACAAATCCCTGGAAGAAAAACAGTGTCGCGGGCACTTTTGCATGTAACCCCTGCGCCTTTTTGTTTTCTTAACCCGCGCTTCACCCTAGCCCACCTATCTGCCTCGGTGCAAATCTTAAAGAGAGGCCCCTGGATATAACGCGCCAACACGAGCAAGCCCTTGTCCCTGCCGCGTGCACGCCAGCTGCTGGCAGCATGATGGCCCCGTGTGGTTCGCTTGTCGATTGTAGCCGCTAGCCAGGTAAGAAAATTCTCTATCAGCCAAGTGTCAGCCATTCAAGACGGCCCCACCTGTCCGTGTCTGTGGCTAGATCCCTCTGAGTAGAAAAAGTTCTGCTGCTTTCTGTTTTAATAAAACAATTTCAGAAAATGTTTAAATATGATTTAATTTCTGTTTTTAATAACTTTTAATTTGTAAATCTAAATAATACAAACAATATATGTTTTTGAATCAGAAAAATTGTGAGGATTTCAAATCTGCCATCCAAATTAATGTTTGACTATTTTAAATTTTCGAAATTGTTTAAATGCAATAAAAATGCCTTTTCTTAATTAATTAATAACTTTAAATCTACAACTCCAAATTTGACAAATAATATGTCTAAATCGATCAGCGCGACGAGCCCGTTCTGTTTATGCATTCCATGTTCTGATTTGCAGCATGCATCATATAAATATTAAGTGTATAGCAAGTGTTATGGGAGCAAAACAGGACTAAAACTTAATAAAATGCTTTATTCTTGTACCTTATTGCCTTGCTACATTATTGCCATGTAAATTGTGCATCATTCATCATGGCATGCTTGTTTGCTTGTCGCATTTTATTCATATGCTTGTGCACTTTATTTATGTTGACCCTTGTTTCTTTGGTTCTTCTTCGAATAGACGCCGAGCAGGGGAAATATCAGGAATCCCAGGAGTACTACCCAGATCCGTCTCTTGCTTCAACTGAGCTGCCAGGCATGCACTACCACATGCTTGCATACATATAGTACCTATTGCCTCTATCTTATTCTTGCATCATTGAGTCGCGATTGCATTAAATTGAATCCCAAGTACTGCATAGCCTTTACTTTTAAACCCCACCGAAGCTTGTTCCTCCATCCCATGAGCCATTACTACAGGAGTTGTTTGAGCCATGCGAGTTGTAGAACATGTGTAGGGTATGTTAGTGTCTGATGGATATCTGTTATTTGGTTTTTCATGCTCACTTGTGTCCCGTGGGACCCCGATTACTTGATTCATGTTCCTTGACTATTCGCACTATCCACATCCGGGAGGCCATGGACCCTCCTGAGCCAGAGCTTGATTCATTTCTATTTCTTGGGGCCACAAAGTAGTTTGGGGCTTTGTTACTATCCTGTACTTATGCCATGCTTTACTGCTTTATTTAAGATTGTGCGTGGAGCACCTGTACTGTTTTGGATGTGGAGTGTTTTCACGGTATCGACAAGCCCAGTCAAACTTTCGAGTTCCCAGTCGTTTACAGCCATTGACGCAAACCTTGGGTCCGTCTCGGAGCCGGCCAACTTTGTTGCGGGTAGCTTAATAGGGTGGCCCCCTGAAATATTTATGAATCCTGTGATCGCTTTGTCGTGAATGCCTTGTTTGGTTTTTAATTTGGTTTTTCCGAGGTTGATCGAGTGTGTGTTGCTATTTGTGCTACCCTGCAGGGTAAATCTTTCTGAAAGCCGTGTCCGCGGTTATGGATGACTTGGAGCACAGTTTCTCGATCATAGACAAGTATAACTAAACTACCGCTTTTAATTTGACTAAGTACCTGACTAGTAAATAGTGCAATACTCATGGAATGGTTAATAAAACTGCCAACGAAGTGGTTGTTCGTCCGCTTTCTCGTTGGTAAGCGAGAAGGAGGATGGATCTGTTACTTTATACTGTTATAACTGTTGTTACTAATTAACGGACATTCGTCTATCATTGGTTAGACGAATGGTTAGCGAGCATCTATAGACTTGTTAGTTATTATCTTTTGCTACAATTGCGTCACCCCAGGTATATGTCCCCTTTAGAGGCATAAAGACTTGCTGAGTACCCCTAGGGTCTCACACGATAAATTGTTTGATTCAGATGAAAAGGTGTATTCGCAAGATGGATACTGGGTGGAGGAGACAGACGATGTTGGCAACGATCACTCGGTGTAGAGATTTCGGGGATGGAGATCCGCGAGATCTGTGGGCGGGATGTGTTTATTTATGTGGCATCTTATGCCGATTTGCTTCTTATCCGTACTCGGATCTTGTTTTCCGCTTCCGCTTGATACTCTGATGGTTGATGTATGAGGAGCTATCCTAAACTATTATCTCTATCTAGGATATTTGGATTTTGCTGTATGGCATTGCAATATTTCTATTTCTTTTAGATGGAATGGCTCTGAGAACTGTTGTATGGTAGCTTGCATACATACTCACTTGTGTATGTATTTGATCTCTTCGCCTGTTGCCTACGCCACTCGCTCTTGTCCTGATGTCTTGGAAGTGGTTAGGACTGCCAGGTCTACGTGGGTGGCGGTCCCCTAGGCCCCCACTGTACTATTTTAACCACTTCCGTTTCATCCAGGCTTGAACTTAGAGCGTAGGGTCCGAGGTAGTTACATGTATGGATACTATCATAGATTTTATGACTTCTAGTCATTTTATGGAGTCAGGGCCTATCATCGCTTCTTTGCATGCAGTCGGTTAATTATTGTCAAAAAAATAATGACTTCTGTTTCAAATCTTACTATTTGATTCTTACTGACACACCCGGTTCAATAGGAACTCTAATCTTTGAGTTCACAACCTTTGTAATCACGAGAGCCATGAGCATTTTAGCCGCCTCCGGGGGACTTTCAGGCGCTACGCTACTTAGCACATGTTGCTTAGGTTCATCAACCTAATCAAAGTTCTATTGTCCTCCCACTTAACTTTTGTGAAAAAATCCTTCTTTAAGAAACTTCATGTTCTAAGCGTCAAAATCTTTTGCCTGCGGTGCTGTGAAGGAATACCCAATAAATTCTTTGGGACAACCTACAAAGACGTGCTTATCCGACTTTGGTTGTAAACATTTTAATTATGCATAGCATACCAAAATTTAAGAAAAGACAACTCGGGTTTTATCCCAAACCATAACCTTTATGGTGCCATTTCAACGGATCATGATGGTGCTCTTTTCAGTGTAAAAGCGGTAGTCTCTAAAGCTTTAATCTTTAAAACATAATGGCAGTTTTATAAATGACACCTTTGATCTCTTGAACATACCATACTCCTATGGTTTATCAGGAAATGCAAATCCATGGAACAATTCGTCAAATCTTAGGTGTTTTGCTAAACTTGTAACTCAAAAAATCTTCCTTTATGATCAAATCATAAACTCTTTATTTTCTTGTTACAATGATTTTCCACTTCATCTTGAAAGTATTTGAACAATTTTCAAATGTTTCATACTTCTTGCTTATCAAGTAAATGTACAGATATATTCACTCAAATTTTCGGAGAAAGCATATGAAGTCGAAAGATGCACCGCACATGGCTAAACACAATGGACTATATACATCAATATGCATAATTTCTGATAAGTTAGTCATCCATTCTTCTTTGGCCTATGAACGGAGTTTCAATTATCTCGAGGAAAGTCTCACAAGCGTCAACTTATCAAAATCAAAGACTCCAAAAATCCATCAACATCGATTTTCTTCATGTTTTCTTTCTAATATAATTTGAATGGCGATGTCACTTTGTAAGTGATCTTTCAATCATTTGTCTTGCAACATTTTAGCATTAGTTTTTATGGACGTGATTTCTCCAACTAGATTTGTAAAAGTTCATCCATCTTCTATGAAATACAGTAATTATTTGAACAACCATTATTGTCATAATACCGGAACAAAATAACAATTATTTAAACAAATATTGAAGGCAAGCTTTGATATCAACGAGAAACAAAATAACACTTCATTTGGTTTTGATGAATGTCATCACATATTCTCTTGCTAGTTACTTAGGCCATTGTAGTTCATGAATTGCATTGTTCTGTATGACATTTCATACCAACCAATTCGGTATACAATACCCAAGAACCACATTGTTTAACAAGCAAAGAATACAACCATAACATGTATATCATCTATATACCTTAGCTAGACATTTCCCTCTTTTCTGCCAAATATTTTATAGATTCTCTTTCAGCATTTCTTTTTCTTTTAAAAGAATCTATCAACATCAATAGTGGTGTCATACACATGACACATAGTCCAAAGCATGTATAGTCAAATACTAATACTTGATCTGGACTTGCACTTTGAAGTTGATCACCATCATCAAATGTTTGGCGTTCTTTCAAAAATCCATTCTTTAGTAATCTATTAGTGTAGTAAACATTTTACCTACATCTTCTGTTCATCCTTATCATGACAACTTTCATGATCAAGCTACTATAGCCTATAAGGACGAATCGTGAATATAATGTCAGTTCCCAAAACCTTTTTGGTAGATTAGGACGCCTAGCGTCTCCAACCTTCACCAATTGTCATACAATATGAGAATGTGTATTTTGCCAAATTATACTTTGTCATATTGAAACCATAAATATTGTTTCGAATATCACAATATCTTCCACACATGATGGTTTATGAAACAATTCTTTCAGCTCCATGATAACCTCGATATTAAAACAATATTTGAATATCAAGAATCATGAAGGAAAACATGATACTTTAGATACTAACATTAGAATTCTTACTCTTGATTTAATACTACTTATTAAACTTCATGGAGTAAATAGAGTTTGATGAAAGTTTGCAATAGGACTTCTAAACTTTTAAATTGACACTTAAAACAATACGATACCAGTTTGTAAAGTAAATATCCATAATTCTATAGTTCTATTATCTCAATTAAAGCTAAGCGCAAGGTAGTAAACAGATGCCAATGACTACAACAAATTATGCCAATTCACTTTGATTTTAGTTTATGATAAATTGATTTCGAGTAATCCAAATTACAAATGAACTTCCACTCAAAACCAACATCCCTCGAGTTGTTTTGGTGATTACATGAACCAAATCCACTACACCAAGTTTTGGTGATCACATGAGTCGGTGTAGCTTCAAAGGCGAGCAACTATATGGGCATCATATCAACTATATGACTCATGCTTAACCTTTTGGTTCGTGTTCCGAGGCCATGTATGTACATGATAGGCTCGCCAAGTAAGAACCTTAGTACTCGTGTGTGTAAAACTGTCTTACACCCATTATACGAATGTGGATTCAAGTACACCCGATCATCACATGATGTATTGAAGTGACGAAACACAAAACGGTGCGTACGTAAGGAAGAACACATGTTTATCTTGATATCTAAATGAGGGATCATCTTATAATGCTACTAAAACACCGAACAAGCAATATAAGATGCAAACAAAACATCATATGCATAAAGTGAAATGATATGGTTCTTGCACTTGATCACTATCACGTGCATCGCGGTATGATCTTTATCATTCCTTTATGTGTAAGGACAAGGTTTATGGAACTTACATGTTAGGTATGCTATAATTTCCAAGAGTATCAACTATACTTCAAATTATAACATTACCATATCTTGAAACTTCCCCAACAACAATCTAAACTAGACGCCTCTAATTTATCAATTGCAAGTTTTACGTGGCTTAGGGCTTTCGAAGATAGAACCGGTCTTAACTACGAACATGGAACCACAACGATGATAGTGAAATTATTAGCAACTAGTTGTAAATCAGATATTGACTATACTAAGAGAGACACACACCCGCTAGCCACTTATGCAAAACTAGTTGCATGTCAAGCGTGGAATAGGTCTCATGTGCGAGAACATGTAAAGTTAGTCTGGGTCGCTTCATTCCACTATGCCACCAATATCCAAAATACTTAGAAGATGCAATAAAATGATCATCAGAGCCCACATACTCATATGTGTTCTATCCGTGCAAAGCATCTACGCATAAACCTGGCTCTGATACCACTGTTGGGTTCGTAGCATAGAAATCAAAAAATTCCTACGATGTGAACATCTAAGCACCAAGATCTATCTACCTAGATACAATCAAAAGGTGGATATACATCCATAGAGAACATACCCTTGAAGATCGAAAAAGCATTGTTAACGAAACTGATTTCGTGGTTGATGTAGTCATACACTTGCCGATCTCAAGATAGTGATGAAGTATAGTGAGTCTAGCAGGTCCAGCACCAGCTGGTCCAGCACCAGGAAGTCCAGCACCGCAAAGCAGCGGTGCATCCGTGATCGGACACACGTCCGGTCCATCGAACAACCTCCGCCTCCTCGCTCTAGCGATGCAGCAGAAGCAGTAACTCATTTCCAGATAAAGCCATCGGGAACATGTATCTCGCTAATCCGAGACCATAGGAATAATTTCTAGAGGGGGAGAGAGATCCTTCACGAGGAGGTGTGAGTGAGAAGGAGGGAGGAGGGGGCCTTTTATAGGGGGAAGGGGGCAGCCCCAAGGCCTTGTACGACGCCCAAGGTGGTGCCCCCACCTCCTCCATTCATGTGAGTGGAGCTCCCACTCACACAAATGCCCCTCCATTTTGTCCTATCAGAATCCCACTCAAAATCATTAAATTTCCACCAAATTTAATACAATCTCTCATTTAATAAAACTCGTTTATTTATTTATTCAGAATTTTGTTAATTACTTTAATTAACAAACATTCATATAAAACCCCTAGCAACATTTTAATATCACATGCAGAACCAGTTTCCGCAATTTCACTCAAAACAATTCTGGTTTCCATCACAATGATTCCAGCGCTTTCTTAAATCTTTATCTGAAACACATTTGATCCAATTGGTGTTGGTATCCCTTAAGTGTGTCACCCTATGGTTCGTGAATAATGCAAACATGATCGAGACTCCTCTCCGATCAATCTAGCACCAAGACCTGGAGATCCGTACTGACTCCCACAGATTCAACGATGACTCTAGTGATTGTGTGAACCTTTAATGTTGTAACTAAATCTCTTTATCTCGCGATATATTACATGTCCGAGATTCGATCATCGGTATCTCCATACCTAGTTTGATCTCGTTACCGACATGCATTCTTTTCTCATTTTCGTGATATAACATTCTAGTGATCACATCACTTGCTTGCAAGCTATTTCAATGTGATATCACCGAGAGGGCCCAGAGTATATCTATCTGTCATCTGGATGGACAAATCCAACTCTTGATCCATGAGCCTCAACATAACACCTTCGGAGTATCTGAACCCACCTTTATAGTCACCCTATTACGGTGTGACGTTTGATGTTATCAAGTTACTCTTTTAGTGTTAGCAATTAACATGATCTCATAGTCTAAGGACTAAGATTACTTCGCATGATGTTATAGAAATTTAAACACAATGATTTTGATTGTAATGCTATACTTCGGATGAATGTTCATCACATCATTCACCAATGATGTGACCTCGTTATTAACAACATCCAATGTCCATGATGAGGAAACCTTGATCATCTTGTTAATCAACGAGCTAGTTTATAAGAGAGGCATAAGTAGGAACCCTTTATTTGTTTATTAAACACACATGTATTAATGTTTCCAATTAATACAATTATAGCATGCAAAATAAACATTTATCATAAACAAGGAATAAGATAATAACCACTTTATTATTGCCTCTCGAGCATATTACCTTCAGAATGGCTTGTAGAAATAAGATGGGGCCAGCCGAGCCACGGAGATAGATGTCCCCATTATAAAAACTGAGCCGTGTGCGGTTGCCTAACTAATCGAGTCGGGAAAATACACTAGGATGCCTCAAATCACCCCTCCCGTCTCGAACGACTCCCCAAGCTAGGGGAACCCTTGAACGGTGCTCTCCCCATGATGCTCACCACTAGGAAAATTCTAGCCATGTCGTACGGCTTATAGAGAGATGGATCAAGCTGAGTCACGGAGGGAGATGACACGTGTGTCATTGATGATGGCCCCGGTACAAAAACCGAGCCTCATACGCATGCCTGACTCTTCAAGTCCGGGCCGAAGCGCCCTCCCCACGATGCTCACCTCAAGAACGAATCTAGCCACTCCAAGCATCCCAATGAAGAAAATGGGGCAAACCCTTCAAAGGATTTGCCCTGGCACTTGATATATGAAGACCCGGGCACCGGGGGTTGTAACACCCTCGAATCGTCCCTATGCACGTTTTAGCATTTCCCGCCAAACCCGCATAGAAACGATTCAAGGACGCCCACCAGGAACTTTCGTGCGGGTGGAAAACGAGGTAATACCATTACACATTATTCCACGATGGAACCCACAAAACATAGATATACAACAGTGACTCCTCGAGTCAAGAATACAGATATACAATACAAAGATCCAAATCACCTTGCAAACGATAAGGCGTCCGACTACGGACAAGATGCAAATGGGGCTAAGAGCCCTGAAGAATAACCAATGGCGTCCATAACCATTCCCAAGGCAAGCCGGAAGGGTAACCCTGCTAACGACGTCGATCTCAGACCTGCTAAAACAAAAGGGGTGCCGACAAAGGGCAAAGGAAAAAGAGGAGCGTCAGTACTGAGGCCAGTACATGGCGAGGCTAGAATTCGGCGGCTCTCACCTACATAGGTATGGTGGACTGAAGCGGTAGCGCAGCAGCACTAAACAACCTATAGAGACTTAGTAAAACTGGCGGCTATTAGAGAGGGATAAGAAAGACCTATCCGGATCCAACCTGATAGTAACACCAAACATACCCATCCTGGTATTCCCCCTCGAGACCAAACGAGGAAGTCAAACCAAGGAACTCACACAGTTGGCAGTTTATCCATTCCATTATAGTTGAAGCACTTACTAGTCAAATATAAATAGCATGAGTCATCCTGATAGCATAAGTAGTGGGCAGTTTTAGTTAACATTCCGTTGTAGTTGGAACATTTACTAGTCAGATATAATTGTCCTGAGGAATCCCAAAACCCAGCAGTTGTTGGCACTTTTAACACATTCCATTGGAGTTGCAATACTTACTAGGCAGATATAACAAGACACAAGGAACCCCAGCTCCACCAGTTGTTGGCATTTTTAATATCCATTCCGTTGTATTTGAATCTGATTACTAGTCACATATTAAGTCAAATTTATAGAACTACTTTAGTTATGCTTGTCTATGATCAAGATATTGTGCTCCGAGTCGTCCATAACCGCGGACACGGCTTTCGGAAAGTTTTACCCTGCAGGGGTGCACAAATAGCAACACACACTCGATCGACCTCGGAAAAACCAACTCAAAACCCAACGAGGCTTTCACGACAAAGCAATCACAGGATTTATAAATATTTCAGGGGGCCACCCCATTAAGCTACTCGCAACAAAGTTGGCCGGCTCCGAGACGGACCAAAGGTTTGCGTCAATGGCTGTAAATGACTGGGAACCCGAAAGTGTGACTGGGCTTGTCGATACCGCGAAAACACTCCGCATCCAAAACAGTACAAGTGCTCCACGCACAATCGTAAATAAAGCAGTAAAGCATGGCATAAGTACAAGATAGTAATAAAACCCCAAACTAGTTTGTGGCCCTAAGAAATAGAAATGAATCAAGCTCTGGCTCAGGGGGATCCCATAGGGTCTCCCGGATGTGGATAGTGCGAATAGTCAAGGAACAGGTATCAAGTACTCGGGGCCTACGGGACACAAGTGGGCATGAAAAACCAAATAGCGCATATTGCCCACCGGTGCCACTTTCATTAGTTATCACAGCAATTTAATAGTTGTAATTAAAGACATGATCATCTCCACCATAAACAGCTGCCAGCATTCCAACAACTATGGCACTTGACAACACGAGATCGCACCTGAGCAAGCAACTACGACTCGCAAGGCCAGCTATCTACCAACACAGGTAATAGGAGGTGTCCAAGGCAATATAGAGGCTGCACGGGATATAACTGGTGTACGGAAACTAAAGCATCGCGACACGGATATCAATAGATCAATAGGAGGAAATAAAGACTATAAATGCAAAATAGGTAGAAGGGGAAGAGATGCTCGCCTGGGAAAACATAGCCGAAGGTTCATATCCGGAGAACTTGCCGATACTCGCATCATCTCATCGGCCTAATCCGCGAAGAAGCAAAGCACTAAAAGAAACACCGGATGCAATATTTAATACTACGGCAGAGATCCGGCATGATTATGATATGATGCAGATGCGGTGCAATTAGGCAGTATTAAGCGGAACCAGGGTCCCGATATTTAATTAGACGAAGTTATTTAAAATCCCGCAATTTAAATGTTGTATTAACAAGGCAAAACAGGACATCGGTTCACTACACCAATTTAAATGGAGTCTAGAATAAGACAAAGATATCCCGCATAAACGCTCCATATTTAATTATGAGGTGAATCGGCGTAATGCCCCCAAACCACAACATGTATGCAAGCATGATCAATTTATATGCAACAGATGATAATGTCATATTATAAAAATAGAGGCTTAGGGTCACACATCTGTGTTCGGAAGATCTTAGGTTTTGGGGGTTCGGCTCTGGGTCTCAGGGTCTTCGGATCTGTGAAGGAGATCAAGGCGTTCCGAGGAGAAGATCTTGGCACTCAGTGTCCGTGTAGGCGAACTTGTCAGTTCTGCGGTTTCGATTATCGGTGTCGGACTCGGGTCTTGGCGCCGGGAGATCTTGGTGTTCCGTGCGGTCGATCTTGCCATTCCGGGATGGGAACTCGGCGCTCCGGGAAGAAGGCCATGCGGTTTCTGTGTTGGCGAACTTGGCGGTCATCGAAAGAACTCGGCGATGTCTCCACTTTACAGCCTCGAACATCAGGTACGAGTCGAAGGTCTTGGCGTTTCCCTATCCCCGCGGGCGGATGAACATCTTGGGGGTCTCGGAGCGGTTCTGGGTTCGGGTCTTGGAGTCCGGTCTTTGAATTCGTCTTTGTTCATCGAAGGCAGAACTTGGACCGGCATGATGCTAATATGTGGTTCTTTGGATGCTCGCCCCGGTACATGTCCCTGTGTCGACCTTGGTGCTCCAAACCTCTCGAGTACACGGTGCCCGGGGAGATCTTGGTGTCACGGAGCTGGACCCTACGAGCCAACTTGAGGAAGCGAGTATCGGTGATCTACTACCAGAACATGGGTGGCAAGATACAAGACGCGCCCTTACAGAAAAAGAATGAACAACCACCGGTCGTTCTGCACCCTGGTCGCGCAATAGAAGCCGAGAGCAGCAACGCGTGCTGGTACCAGGCTGACGGCGGCCCGCAAGGCGCTAGGGAGATGTAGGGGACTAAGCCGGCGACGCGGTTGACAAGGAGGAGGAGACGCGAGGCTGGTTGGGGCGAGCTCGGGAAGACGGGCCCGCTCTAGCATCTGGAGGCGGGGACACGACGGGCAGAACCTTGTAAATAAACGTAAACGAAAATAAACGTCAAAGAAGAGGAGACAAACATGACAGAGTGAACAAACCTTGTAAATCCACCACCACCACCGACAACATGGGCAACCGAGCCTATGACCACACAATGTTGCGGGAGTCTACATCCAGCCCATGAAGCCACAGCACATGGCATTCGCACACATTGTCCAACAAAGCACGACGCCGTCGTAGCTTTATGGATCGAGAGCAAGGGGAGGAGCAGACGTAGAAGAAAACTGCAAAGAGAAAGAGACGAAAGATGGAATATATATGAGCCGTAAAAAAGAGGAAAATGCATGAGACCATGTGTTGATAGCGTAATTTGGCTAGACAGTTCGTATAATCGGCTAAATTAATTTAATAGTCGTGCAAGCTAATCAGTTGATATTATTTCTAAGAATTGCAACAGGGATTTGCCTGGCAAGAAACTACTTAGGATGGAAAATCACATCGGCATGAGAGCAATGACGGTGTAATTTGGCTACAGTTGCAGGGCTGGTCAAAGTCCAATATTGCATCGGTGGATCAGGCATAGCAAATTATTTACTCAGGCCAAATATATATGGAGTTCCGAAGCTACAGAGGACAAGTCCTGGGCATATTCAGGTATGTGTTGACGTAAAACACAGATGCCTAGAACAGTCCTAACTGATCACGGATGGCTAAGACGTGTAGATTGGAAAGATTGACAAAGCACGTAAGGAAGAAATCCACTCGTTTTGGATCGGTCAAGCTAGCAAGTTGTACTAAGAGAACATATGTATTCTATGCTTAATTAGATGTACGGCCGGATCAATTAGAAATTAGAAATATTTTATTCGGCTTTACGTCAAGAAAACCAAACCATCCGTGTCATGTTGTATATGCCAAAGACCAGGCGCCCTATATAAGATGGGTACATGGCCGATTGAAAGGGGACCAACCAATCGATCTAATCACAAAATATCTATTACTTTTTACGTATTATTTTTTCTATTGTTTTTCTCATGCCGAGCCCTAGCAAATCTAGGGTTTGGTGATCTTTGCCGTTTTGCGCTGAAAAGCGGTCGTCTCTCCTCCACGAAAGTGAGGAAATCCTTTGTTGATTTGCTCGAAAAGCACCGTTCGTCGTCACAAAAACACGACGATTATCCTGGTGTTGCGTGGTGATTTCACGTGCCAACACAATTGGCGACTCCGCTGTAGAAGAAGAATAGGCAATATACACGATGAACACCGATCCTAGAGATGCAAGCAACCTCAACCTGGACAACATCGTCCCTATCACACTCGATGATCTGTCCGAGGATGATCGGCGAGAATTCGAGCAGGAGCTTGAAGAATTGAAGGTTGAGAAGTTGAAGCGATACTTCAAGACAAGAAACAGCGTCGTCAAGCAGGTAATAACGCCAACCCCTTCTCTTGTCTTCGACACTCAGGTGCAATCGTCCATTGATGACAGACGATTGATACTTACAGAAAATACTAAGAGGAAGCTTGATATTGATTCTTTTCCAATCAATTTGATCCACTTTGAGAACAAGAAAATACTTATTCGGTTGGATCAGGTCGAATCTACCAAAGGAAAAAATGTCCTTATTGATGATGATGCTGCACCGAGGATGATCAACCCAAAAAATCCAGAAGTACGACTGTAGAAAGTCGATGAAAGAAAGACACAATTAGCTCCAAGATCAAAGCCGACCGTTAAACAGTTGTTGGACAAATATACCGCATACAAGGCCAACAATGTATTTGATCGGCTTGGAGGTAATAAGCGCCCTAGATTTCCTTCTGGACTTCGGGTTCATCAGCAACGGCGAGGAAATTTATATGACCAGCAACCCAATTTTCCGATGGAATCGATGTATTGGAGATGTCCACCTCCTATGTATCCTCAGTATCCTCCACGGGGATTCAACCCGTGGACACCATATCCCATAGGGCCAGCAGGTTATTTCCAACCAGGATGTATTCCGCCGAGGATTATGTTTAGAGGAGATACGCATGAGAAAAGGGCTCGGTTCAATCAGGAAATGTGGTCACATGATGCCAATGTAATTCAAGGAAGGCGATCGCCAGTGCGCAGTACTGATTGTACAAATTATAACGGTGATCGCAGGCGTGTGTGGGTGCCGGTGAAGCGTGCTGAGCCGAAGCGTGTGAAAGATTCAGAGGATTTAGATACTGCTCATGGCTCGGAACATGTGGAACATCAGTTAGCTAACGATGTGTTTTCTGATCCCAAAACAAATGACATTGATGGAATAGCTTGTGGTTTAGATCAAGAAAACATTGCTATTACAGAAGGAAAAGTTGTAGACAATACACATATTGCATCCTCTAGTACACGTAGAAGTACGAAGCCAGAAGCGGCTAGCATGCATGCCGTTGCAGCTAATTTATCTCCAACGATTAACACGTCTGGTACTAGTATATCCATGGAACGTGGGGATTCAACTAGTACAAGGAGTCAGAAATTTGGAGCGTGTGGCGCATCTAATCAGAAGAAGGTTTTCTCAGCCAGACATATAATGTTCGCGCCAAAAACAGCAGTACGTCAGTATAGGCTGAGGTACTCGGGGGGGCAGCATGATTAAGTCAGTTGCACCGGGTACTAAACCATGTTCTCAATGGTGCCCGGCGGGGCTCACGCGCACTCAGAAACGCCGGGTACAGAGGCTGCGAGCATTGGAAATCCGAGAAGAGATAGAAGAAAAGAAGCGCGATGAGTTGTTCAACTAAGATAGGCCAATGGTGCCTACAAAAATTTGGAAGTAGAAACGCATCGCCGTCCAGGAAAATAAAAAAGAGAATGACATGAGTGCTAATGAATATTCAGAAAATAAAAATGATGCACCTACAAATACGAGTGTTAATAAGGTGTTTGAACTGCCCGCTAAATTTCACGCACGTAAGGCTGAAGTTGCAGAGCTTACTTTTGGTCCAACAAATGCGACATTCAAGAAGCCGGAGAAGTAAGGTCAGCACCTAAAGCCATTGTTTATCAAGGGTAACATTGATGGTAAGCCTATGAGTCGTATGCTTGTTGACGGTGGTGCTGGTGGTAATATTATGACTCTTTCAGTATTTTCTAAATTGAACCGAAAAGAAAGCGAGTTAATGACTTAGGGGGTTCTCGGGAGAAATATCTGAAGCCAAGGGTGTTATTTCTATGGAGCTCATAGTCGGAAGAAAAACATTGGCAACTGCATTTTTTGTTGTTGATATCATAGGCCGATATGATATTTTGTTGGGGCGTGACTGGGTTCATGCAAATTGTTGCATCTATTCTACTTTACATCAGTGCTTAATTCAGTGGGTTGATGATGACGTGGAGGTGATTGAGGCAGATAATTCTGCTTGCATTGATTTGACAAAGACGCCGATTGAGTGGCAATACGGTGAGATGCGATGTTTGACCGGTAGGGATTTATCGTACTATGATCACATCAGTATTGGTGGAGATGGTTTTGTACCTATAAATGCACATCCGTCTAGCATAGCTCAGCTTAATGATTTATCCATATAAAATTGTGAGTAAAGATTATAGTCCTAGGTGGCTGCAAAGACGAAACCGGGAGTATCGTTCTGGAAAGAATGATATGCATGAAACAATTGAGGATTTTGATGACATGGAGAGGCATGGGAAAGCATTCTCATTGGCTGACCCACTTGAAGAAATTGACATTAGTGATGGAAGAATTACAAGGCCTACATTAATGAATGCCGTTCAGAAAAGCAAGGGAAAGTAGAATCATTTGTTCTTTTACTTCGGCTAAAACATGAAGCCGAATTTACTTGGGGGGTAGAACAGCGGGATGTCCTTTAAGAGTATAAATAGATACTTGTTGATTCCTCCGTTATGGCGAGCGGCCAAGTCTGGTGTGTCGTTCGGATTATATATTGCTGCACAAGATACCGTGATCGACGCATTGTTGGCACAAGAGGACGACGGGGAAGGGTACATCATTGCATATCTAATTCGCCGTTTGCTCGACACCAAGGCTCAGTACGTGTTTATTGAAAAGTTATGTTTGTCTTTATATTATGCACTGCCAAGTTTTGGTCGTATCTACTTTCTAGTACATGTTTGGTAGCTTGTCAAGCCGACGTAATTCAGTATATGTTGCAATAACCGATTCTTAGTGGTAGAATTGGAAAATGGAGTTATGCGCTAATAGAATATGATTTAGTATATGAATCGTTGCGTGCTATGAGGAGTCAAATTATCGCCTATTTTATTGTTGATCATATAATTAAGTATGAGGAAAATATTAGTTTTGTTAGTCTTTCCTCATGGAATCTTTATTTTGATGGATCGGTTTTGTAGACATGGACAAGCTATTGGCAATGTTTTAATTTAGCCCAACAATGTTGTTGAAACATCGAGTCAGTTTGGAATATCCTTATACTAATAACCAAACTGAATATGGGGTTTTATTGTTTGGTTTACAAAATCTAGAAATATGGGTTTAAAGGATATATGTGCTTTTGGGGATTCGTCTGGTCGTACATCAAGTTAAAGATGAATTTTAGTATTTTGACGGATTAATAGAAGCTACTTGGACTGATATTTAATTATTGTTAATTCTCTGGATATTTTCAGTCGATCATATATCTAAGGCACAAGCATCTGGTAATCAGATTGGCAAAGGAAAACTCTTCGTGTTAGAAAGACCGATGATAGCTATTGTTGGAAATGATTCCAGCCTGTTGGACGTTAGTTTGATACAGAGTGTAGCTGGTTCTGATTCACTTTAGCCTAGGAGTATATGTTACAGAGAGGATTCGGTCCATGAGTCATAAACAACCGAATTACCAAGTAATTTAGAACTAGTGATTCGAGAGTTCCACAAGTTAAATATTCAGATAAAACATAAGAATATTTGGCGACAAGCTTAAATATATTTGTTGATGAGTTGTGTTGCCAAACAATTAGTAGATGGGTTGCAATTAAATTGCTTGAATTCTGATCGGTCAAGATTGGCTATGGGAGATAAGTGCATGAAACAATATGCTGGACACATTAGTCGGCCTATGAGATACAATGGTTGTTAAAAACAAGGGGATTATATTGGCCGACTTTGTTAGAAGATTATTTTCAGAATTAAAAGGAGTGTGACCTACTGGGACTAAAGAACAAA
The DNA here is from genome assembly GCA_023614405.1 of Avena insularis. Lineage (NCBI taxonomy): Eukaryota > Viridiplantae > Streptophyta > Magnoliopsida > Poales > Poaceae > Avena > Avena insularis. The sequence goes on from CM042690.1 coordinate 514,333,407, forward strand.
ATTCAGCAAATCATTGCCTAGTTGGGAATGCCTATATATAGTTGTAGAGATTGTTCGTAAAGAAAAATCATATATTTGTACAGTCTTTGTCGGGTAGAAATTCCCAAAAGATCTCAAAGAACAATATTTGAAAAAGTACTATCAGAACATGTGGATGTAGGCTCGAGATACTACGGCCGATATTTATTTGACATATCGCCCTAAGAAAATATGGCTGATGAGTTATTTAGGCATCACTGTAAGCAAAAAATTGATCGATATTGATGTGTTATATAAACATATCCCTAAGCAGTTATATGGCTGGTGAAGTTATTTTCATCGTTCTAAGGTATTATAGATACGTTTTTGGTAAATTCAATTATGCCAAAAACAGGGGGCATGTGTTGATAGCGTAATTTGGCTAGATAGTTCGTATGATCGGCTAAATTAATTTAATAGTCGTGCAAGCTAATCAGTTGATATTATTTCTAAGAATTGCAGCAGGGATTTGCCTGGCAAGAAACTACTTAGGATGGAAAATCATGTCGGCATGAGAGCAATGACGGTGTAATTTGGCTACGGTTGCAGGGCTGGTCAAAGTCCAATATTGCATTGGTGGATTAGGCATAGCAAATTATTTACTCAGGCCAAATATATATGGAGTTCCGCAGCTACAGAGGACAAGTCCTGGGCATATTCAGGTATGTGTTGAGGTAAAACACAGATGCCTAGAACAGTCCCAACTGATCACGGATGGCTAAGACGTGTAGATTGGAAAGATTGACAAAGCACGTAAGGAAGCAGTCCACTCGTTTTGGATCGGTCAAGCTAGCAAGTTGTACTAGTACTTCCACTAAGAGAACATATGTATTCTATGCTTAATCAGATGTACGGCCGGATCAATTAGAAATTAGAAATATTTTATTCGGCTTGTACGTCAAGAAAACCAAACCATCCGTGTCATGCTCTATATGCCAAAGACCAGGCTCCCTTAATGCAAAATCTGGGACCTTCTGGTCCCTTCCCAGTTCAAAAAAAAAAAGACGGGTACATGGCCGATTGAAAGGGGAACAACCAATCGATCTAATCACAAAATATCTATTACTTTTTACGTATTATTTTTTCTATTGTTTTTCTCATGCCAAGTCCTAGCAGATGTAGGGTTTGGTGATCTTTGCCGTTTTGCGCTGAAAAGCGGTCGTCTCTCCTCGGCGAAAGTGAGGAAATCCTTTGTTGCTTTGCTCGAAAAGCATCCGTTCGTCGTCACGAAAGTAGGACGATTATCCTGGTGTTGCGCGGTGATTTCGCGTGCCAACACCATGCCCTCTTATGGCGAGGGATCACGCTACCATCTCGGTTGTGTACGGACCCACTACACGGCCTATCTGCGAGAACCTGCGGATACCTACAGACTATGACGCTAGGTTGGAAGCTAGCTCAACTCTTTTCAAGGACAATCCACATCCGGCGAGGTACAACGATGCCATCTCGGCTGCTTACGGGACCCACCGTACGACCTCACCACGAGAATCAGCAGATGACATATCTTCCTTAGCCACCACGGCTCACGAGAGCCACCGCACGAACTTGCCACGATAAATCGTCGCCTGACAGACTCTACGCCGCCAGCTGGGCTATAGGACTCAAGAACCAGTGGACGTCCATCATTTCTGATGCCACCTGAGCTGCTAACCATGCTATCCGCTGCGAGAACCCATGTCTAGCTACAGTCTACAACACCACATCGTTTCTTAGAGGTCCCTACCGTCATGATAATCCGCGTCAAGCTAGAGCCTATGATGGCACGCCGGCTCCGAGCGGGCCCCACAGTCGCGATAATCCGTGGTTGGCATGGGTTGACAGCACCACATCAGCTCTTCGCGGGATCCACCACCCGGCGGGTGCGAGGCGTGTCGTGCTTGAGACGCCTTCCACTGAGCAAAAATCTTCCCACATACGCTAACGTCGGGCCCATGGCACGGGCACGGTTAACCGTCATGCGATGCGGGCTACTACAGTGAGTGCAACACCCATTCGCGGTAGGGAAACTTTCACCTTGGGCTGCAGTGGGACCCGCCTCACGGAATAGCAGGGCTCCGTTGCGAAGGCGCCGCATGTACTTTTGGGTGTACATCCGACGACCGAAAAGAATCGGGAAAATGTGGATACATAATTGACCGAAACATTCTAGCACTATTATTTATTCTGATTTCCTTGTTCATGATATTGTTTATCATCCATGCTATAGTTGTATGTATTAGAAACTAAATACACTTGTGGATAAATAAATAACACAAAAGTCTCTAGTAAGCCTCTTCTACTAGTTCGTTAGTAAAGTGATGGTAAAGGTTTCCTATACCATGGACATTGATGTTAGTTGATAATGGGGTCTGTTCATTAGAGAATGATGTGATGTACAAGAACCTTAATAATGAGCGTAGCTTCTAATCGCAGTGTCTAGTTTGTTTGTTATCGCTTTATGAATATGTCAAGTATATTTTCCTCAAACCATGAGATCATGTTACTCCTGGGCATTTGAGGAATACCTTTTGGACATCAAATGTCACTCTGTAACTAGGTGATTATAAAGGTGGCTTTTAGATATCTCCGATGGTGTCTGTTGGGTTGCGTGAATCAAGACTGAGATTTGTTCCTTCGTATGATGGATGTAGCATCCCAATTGTCTAACAATTGTAATGCTACTTGGTCTAGTAATATAATGGCTACTTCAAATATATAATTGTTGCATCATCATTATATCATGCTCATGTCATCATGCCACCTTGCATTTGAGCATCATATAAAACCCTTTTGATTTGGTTCTTCTCTCATATGCATTGTTAATTGTATTTGCCTCTTGATATTGTATTTGGCTGTTGATATATTGTTAAATGCCCAAGTTGAGTTGGGGGCATATCTTTTATTCAACTCCACCACCTTTTGTTTCACCACCTTATAATTCCACCATCCAACTAAATATGAGCTTGGCAGTTATTGGTTTCACCTCTAGCTCATGTGGGTTGGGATGGATCCAATTCTTTTCCACATGCTCTCATCTTGGCATCATGTTGTTTTCACATTATTGATATATGAGAGCCACATGGCCACCTTTGCATGCCTTGTGAGTGGAACCCTTCTTCCTAGCTTCCATATGGATTATTATGGATGAGGCTCATGATGGGATATTTTTGGGACTATTGAGCATCTAGTGGCACATACACACTAGCAAGTTCCATTTCTATTCAAACATGGTCATCTCCATCTACTCCACATGGGGCATCCTTTTAATTCTTTTGCTTGGCCTTTATTCCAATTTTGAGAATGCATAATAATAATGCCATGCGATAATATTGTTTTCACAAGAATCCACATGGCAATAAATATTTTGCATGGGCCATGAAAGTACCACCTTTTTGCTTGTCATTTGGATTTTATTTGTTTTGAGTGGAGCATCTCTATCTTCCCCTTCTCTTGGTTTGATCTAGTGTGATCTTGCTTAATCCTCACCACCTCTCCTCTCCTTCCCTTTTCCTTGTCAAGATCTTGTGGGAGCTTGGCATGTCATGCTTGATCTTGCCCAAAAGTTCTCCACTCCATCTATCTCTCTCTCTTTCCACATGTTTTTGGCTTGATCTAGTTTGGAGTATGCTATCTTCTAAAAACCCTAAACCACCACCCCCCTTCTCTCTTAACCTCTATCTAGGTGCCACTCATATCATCTCCCTTCATCACCATAACCCCCTCTCTCCTAAACCCCACCATGACCAAACCCTAGCTACCATGTCCCCCTCTCTCTCGGCCTTACCCCCCCTCTCTCACCTAGCTGGCCCCACCGGCCACCCTCTCTCCCTGGCCCCACCTAGCTACTCCCTCCACCCCACAAAACCCTAACCCGAGCCACCACCCTAGCTCCAAACCTAGCTCCAACCCGAGCTCCTCCCTCCCTCTCTTTTCTCTCTCTGCACGAGGACCCCACCACCCAGCCTGCACACCCTGCCCCACCTGCCAGCCTCCTACCCCTTCACCACCTCGCCTGCTCCCTTTGCCTCGACCACGTGAGTAGGAGAGGAGGAAAAAGGTGCCCGAGCCACCTTTCCATCTACCTGCTCCCCCGGCCTCTCCCTACCCCTCTCTGCGTTATCTCCATCCCTTGGCTCTCCTCTGTCCCCCAGCTCCGCCCCAGCCGGCCCCTCTCCCCCCTTCTTCTCCACCGCCATAGCCCACCGTCGGCCTCTACTCCGTTCTGTTGATCTAGTCGAGCCGCGCGTCCGTGAAGTGGCTTGGAAGATCGAGGCTCCCTCGTCACTGCATACAGCGTGGCAGGAGGAGCACCAGCGCCTGATGCAGCCCGACGCCCAAACCCCTAGCTCCGGTCCGTGCGTAGCCGACGCCGATCAACCGCTCCGGCCGATCCATCTACACCAACGCCTCGCGGTGAGCCCCTAAGCCCCCTGGACATGTTTCGCCTCGTCGCCTGTGCTCGCCGGCCATATCGTCGAACAGCCTCGGTGCGCGGCGGCCGACGTCGTTCCTGCGTTGCTACGCCGCGCAGCGACTTAGCTAGGCCCCGTCCGCCCTCCCTAGCAGCTACCTCACCTAGCCGCACTGGCTCGCACTGCCAGTAGCACCAGACGTCCAGATCGAATCCCACCTTTGGCCTGGACCGATCCGTCATGGTTGAGAGGAAGAAAGCGATCTGCATGGCTGTTTTGCTGATACCCCCCTGCACTTTTAGTGGCATCAACCCGCGCTCCGCTAGGCCCACTTGTCAGCCTCATGGCATTTTTGCAAAAAGGCTCCCCTGCTTTGGTCGCATCAACCCGCAGTCCCCCCTGAGCCGCGTGGCAGCCTCTCCACCTCCCTCTGGCGTGTGGGACATGCAGGCCATGAGCCCACTGTCTCCGTGGCTAGGAAGCGCAATGGTGTAAAAGCTTTACAGATTCTACCCAGTCACCGGCCCACCCGACAGTGACTCTGGCTAGGTCCGGGCTGGGTGAGAAAAGCTTCTGTCTATTTCTGTTTTAATTCAAATCTTTTCAAAATTAATTCAAATTCAAACTTAATTCTGTTTTTAAATAACTTTTAAAATACAAATCCAAATAATACAAATAATATACGTTTTCAAATCAGAAAAATGTGAGGAACCCAAATATGCCCTTCAAAATATATTTTGGACACTTTATTTTCCAAGTTAACTAAAATTACAAATAAATGCCCTTTTTCCTTAATTAATTAATAACTTTTGTTTTATAAGTCCAAATTTGACAAATAATATGTCTAAAATGATTAGCTCAACGAGACCTTTCTGTTTATGCAATCCTTTACCTGTTTTGAAGCATGCATCATATAAATATAAAGTATACAGCAACTAATATGAGGATAAAATGGGGCCAAAACTCAATAAAATGATTTAATCTTGTATTCCACACCTCACCCATGCCATGCTACTTCAATGCCATGCAAATTGTGCATCATTCATCATGGCATGATTGTTTGCTTGACGCATTTTATTCATATGCTTGTGCACTTTATTTATGTTGGCCCTTGTCTGTTTGGTTCTTCTCGAATAGGCCGAAAGGGGGATATATCAAGAGAACCAGGAGCACTACCCAGATCCATCCCTTGCTTCAACTGAGATGCCAGGCAAGCACTACCACATGCTTGCATACATATAGTACCTATTGCCTCTATCTTATTCTTGCATCATTGAGTCGCGATTGCATTAATCTGAATCCCAAGTATTGCATAGCCTTTACTTTAAACCCCACCGAAGCTTGTTCCTCCATCCCATGAGCCATTACTACAGGAGTTGTTTGAGCCATGCGAGTCGTAGAACAGCATGTGTAGGCTATGTGAGTGTCTGATGAATAACGAGGTACCTAAACAACTTAACCTGAGTAGTAATGGGATAACTAATGAAAGTGGCATCGGTGAGCCATATTCGCTATTTGGTTTTTCAGGCTCACTTGTGTCCCGTAAGACCCCGAGTACTTGATTCCTGTTCCAAGAATATTCGCGCTATCCACATCCGGGAGGCTTATGAACCCCCCTGAGCCAGAGCTTGATTCATTCTTATTTCTTGGGGCCACAAACTAGTTTGAGGTTTTATTTACTATCCTGTACTTATGCCATGCTTTACTGCTTTAATTTAAATTGTGCGAGGTACTGCACACTGTACTGTTTAGGGCCGTGACCCGTTTTCGCTATATCGACAAGCCCAGTCACACTTTCGGGTTCCCAGTCGTTTACAGCCGGCTCCACAAACCTTGAGGCCGTCTCGGAGTCAGCTAACTTCGTTGCGGGTAGCTCAATGGGGTGGCCCCCTGAAATATTTCTGAATCCTGTGATCGCTTTGTCGTGACTGCCTCGTTGGGTTTTGATTTGGTTTTTCCGAGGCATATCGAGTGTGTGTTTCTATTTATGCACCCCTGCAGGGTAAAACTTTCTGAAAGCCGTGTCAGCGGTTATGGACGACTTGGAGCACAGTTTCTCGATCATAGACAAGCATAACTAAAGTACCGCTTTTAATTTGACTAGACTAGGTACATGACTAGTAAATAGTACAACACTCATGGAATGGATAGTAAAACTGCCAACGGATGGGGGGGTTGTTCGTCCGCTTCCTCGTCGGTAAGCGAGGAGGAGGATGGATCTGTGGATATTACCGTTATAACTGTTATAACTGTTGTTATTAATTCACGGACATCCGTCTATCTCTGGTTAGGCGGATGGTTAGCGAGTATCTATAGAATTGCTAGGGTTTATCTTTTGCTGCAATTGCGTCACCCCAGGTTGTGTCCCCTTTAGAGGCATAAAGACTTGCTGAGTACCCCTAAGGTCTCACACGATAAATTGTTTGATTCAGATGAACAGGTAAACCCGCAAGATGGATACTGGTTGGAGGAGACGGACGATGTGGGCAACGATCATTTGGTGTAGAGATTCCGGGAACGGGGATCCGTGTGATCTGTGGGTGGGATGTGCTTATTTATGGGGCATCTTATGCCTATTTGCTTCTTATCCGTACTCGGATTTTGTCTTCCGCTTCCGCCTGATACTCTGATGTTTGATGTATGAGGAGATATCCTAAACTATTATATCTATCTAGGATATTTGGATCTTGCCGTATGGCGTTGCTATATTTCCTTTCTTTTTAGATGGAATGGCTCTGATGTACTGTTGTATGGTGGCTTGCATACATACTCATTTGTGTATGTAGTTGATCCCTTCGCCTGCCGATTACGCCGCCCGTTCTTGTCCCAATGTTTGGAAATGGTTGGGACGGCCGAAAGGTCTACCTGTGAGTGGCATTTGGGCCCCACCGTACTAACCATTTCTGCTCATCCAGGCTTGAAACTAGGAGCGTAATTCACCGAGGTAGTTACAAGGATGAAAATAGATAGCATTAACCATACTCCACTCATGATAAGTGTCATATAGGTATGTCGAGAACCAAATTACAATCACAAGCATCGGATCGATGCGAGTTATGAACTTAGCCTAGAAGATTTTGAAACAAAATAAAACTCCAAGATCAAGCGCCGGTGACAAAAGAATGAGTTAGCATGAACATGCCGATAAAGGAAAGATAGATAATGTTTCACACACGACTGAAGAGGAGTGTGGAAACACAGATGTATCAAAGAAAAATTTCCGCATTTTTCGGCATTAAAATACCAATAAATGCGCAAAACCACTTAACAGATAGAGATTAGCAACTCCACATTTTCTGAAAGCATGCTGGAAGGAAGAACACCCTTAACAAGATTGCGCCGGTTAACAAGGAGTCGGATAGATCACGTCGGTTTACAAAAGCCTATCGGTATGGAATGTACCAATAGTTGATAACCAAAGGCAGATTGCGGTAACAAGGTTGGATACAATAGATAGACAAAGAATTACCCCCACACACACAACCTATGGTACTACGGAACCCAGAACACGTGAATCCTAGTTTGAATTTTTAGAAGAGGATTGAAAACGTTACACTTCCTTACCAGAAAAGGGTGGGTGGATGGGTAAGAAGAAAAGTGGAAGCAGTCCTACTCTCATGTTTTGTTTTTCCCTAATATACATAACAACCAAAATATTTGCTAGACTGACAACGACCATTTGGCTGAGACCCTGAAGGGCGGGATGGCTCTGATACCAATTGTAACAACCTTGGACCCTACGCTCTAAGTGCAAGCCTGGATGAACCAAAAGTGGTTAAGGGTTTTATAGCGGGGGCCCAGGTCCACCCACGTGTAGGCCCGTCGACCGTCCTAACCACTTCCAAGAACATCGGGACAAGAGCGAGCGGCGTAGGCAACAGGCGAAGAGATCAAATACATACACAAGTGAGTATGTATGGAAGCTACCTTACAACAGTTCTCAGAGCCATACCATCTAAAAGAAATAGAAATATTGCAACACCATACGGCAAGATCTAAATATCCTAAATAGAGATAATAGTGTAGGATAGCTCCTCATACATCAAACAACAGAGTACCAAGCGGAAGCGGGAAACAAGATCCGAGTACGAATAAGAAGCAAATCGGCATAAGATGCCACATAAATAAGGACATCCTGCCCACAGATCTCATGGATCCCCATCCCCGGAATCACTACACCGAGTGATCGTTGCCAACATCATCTGTCTCCTCCACCCAGTATCCATCTTGCGAGTATACTTGTTCATCTGAATCAAACAATTTATCGTGTGAGACCCTAGGGGTACTCAGCAAGTCTTTATGCCACTAAAGGGGACATATACCTGGGGTGACGCAATTGCAGCAAAAGAGAATAACTAACAAGTCTATAGATACTCGCTAACCATCCTCCTAAACAATGATAGACGGATGTCCGTTAATTAGAAACAACAGTTATAATAATATAAAGTAAAAGATCCATCCTCCTTCTCGCTTACCAACGAGAAAGCGGACGAACAACCCATCCGTTGGGAGTTTTATTAACCATTCCATGAGTATTGCACTAATTACTAGACATATATTTAGTCAAATTAAAAGCGGTGCTTTAGTTATGCTTGTCTATGATCGAGAAACTGTGCTCCAAGTCGTCCATAATCGCGAACACGGCTTTCAGAAAGATTTACCCTATAGGGGTGCACAAATAGCAACACACACTCGATCAACCTCGGAAAAACCAACTCAAAACCCAACGAGGCATTCACGACAAAGCGATCACAGGATTCATAAAATATTTCAGGGGGCCACCCCATTAAGCTACCCGCAACGAAGTTGGCCGACTCCGAGACGGACCCAAGGTTTGCGTCAATGGCTGTAAACGATTGGGAACCCGAAAATGTGACTGGGCTTGTTGATACCGCGAAAACACTCCGTATCCAAAATAGTACAGGTGCTCCACGCACAATCTTAATAAACAGTAACATGCATAAGTACAGGATAGTAAATAAAACCCCAAACTAGTTTGTGGCCCCGAGAAATAGAAATGAATCAAGCTCTGGCTCAGGGGGTCCATAAGGCCTCCCGGATGTGGATAGTGCGAATAGTCAAGGAACAGGAATCAAGTACTTGGGGTCCTACAGGACACAAGTGGACATAAAAACCAAATGACAGATATTGCCCATCGGTGCCTCTTTCATTAATTATCTCATTACTACTCAGGTTAAGTTGTTTAGGTACCTCGTTATCCATCAGACACTCACATACCCTACACATGCTGTTCTACGACTCGCATGGCTCAAACAACTCCTGTAGTAATGGTTCATGGGATGGAGGAACAAGCTCGGTGGGGTTTAAAAGTAAAGGCTATGCAGTACTTGGGATTCAATTTAATGCATTCGTGACTCCATGATGCAAGAATAAGATTGAAGCAATAGGTACTATATGTATGCAAGCATGTGGTAGTACTTGCCTGGCAGCTCAGTTGAAGCGAGAGATGGATCTGTGTAGTACTCCTGGGATTCCTGATAATTCCCCTGCTCGGCGTCTTTCCGAGAAGAACCAAATAAACAATGCATAAATATAATACGCAAACATATAAATAAAATGCGACAAGCAAACAAGCATGCCATGATGAATGATGCAAAAATTACATGGCATAACATAGCATGGCATGGGTGAGGTGTGGGGTACAAGAATAAAGCATTTAATTAAGTTCTTAGTCATGTTTTGCCCCCATATAACTTGTTGTCCACTTATTATTTATATGATGCATTCTTCAATTCATATCATGGAATGCATAAATATAACGGGCTCGTTGCGCTAATCGATTTAGACATATTATTTGCCAAATTTGGAATTACGGAATTAAAGTTATGGATTTATTAAGATAAAGGCATTTATTGACATTTAAATAATTTCGAAATTTTAAATTGATCAAAAATTATTTTGGATAGCATATTTGAATTTCTGACATTTTTCTGATCAAGAAGCATATATCATTTGCAATATTTGGAAAATAGTGATAAAAAGATATGATTTAATAATGATTATAGCATTTAGTAGAAGGCATAAAAGAATGATTATTTTTCCAACATGCATCAAAATAAACAAGGGGTATATTCATGCAGGGAATTCAAAATTGAACAACTTTGATTTTTGTACTTTTCTCAATTTCATTACCGGTTGTTTTTTTTAAATATGTTCCCAGTTGTATTTGACTTTTCAAATTGAGTTTGAATTTTTGGGGTGTATTCTGCAAAGCACTGTAGGGACTCCACCACGCAACATTGAGTATAACCTCAGGGGGGCTAAGAGCAATATGTTCCATCTGAAACTGAACTGTACTCGCCTATAGTCGCGGTAGAATCAGTAGCCATGGGACTGGACAAGTTTTGGGAATACGAAGGGAATTCCACCATTATGGATGGATCTTGGGAGGCTCCGGTGACTGACCAAAAGAAGGAATTGGTGACATCATTCTGAATTTGTACCTAGATCATTCCATATGTTGATGAAGCAGCCAATAGACTAAGCTGTTGCTTCGGTTTTGAACAGGAGCGACATATAGAATAAACAAGGTGTCGTGTGTGGCATAGTAGTAGAATCAAACACTACCTGCAAAGCCATCTAGCTCAAGACGTGGTGCTGCTCGACCATGGTATTGATAGAAAGGGACGCTCACCATTTTCTGCACCTAATTCCTGGGATTTACAGAGTTTTAACTGAATTTGGCCGACAAAAGAAAAGATGAAAACGAGCACACTCTCGTTGGCGCTTGCGAGCGGCTCTGGGTACCAAATTGAGCTGGGTTTTTTGCCTTGTGAAGCTGGCACATCAAGCTGCAACAGCGTGTGAAAAAGAACAACTAAGAGGTACTGTAGACGACGTGGCGTTGCTCGCAAGTTGATGGGAAAACGGTCAGCGCAGGTCGGATCAGCAGCGGCGAAGTCGACGTCGGCACGGTTGCGGTGAGGGTGTTGGACGGGGAAGAGCATGAGGACGTGCAGCTGGGCGAGGCGCACCCTTAGGAACAAAAGGACTAGGATGGGGTTAACGGAATCGACGGTGGCCTTCGGGTGACGGCGACGGACATGGTCCACGGACGGCACTCGACGAATGGAACTCCAGCGAGAGATATCTAGATGAAGCATGGGGATATCCAGGGGATGCAGGAGCTCACCGTGGTCCTCTCGGACGAGGTGGATGTTGTCGGGGACGGTGGTGACATGAAGTTGACGGCGACAACGAGCGTCGGGTGCGCAGGGACGGTGACGGTATCAGCAACGTGTCCTAGGCCTTCTCCTCCACGATCCTTGTACCGCGCGAGGACGTGGAAGAAGCAGCGTTGCTGGAGGTGTCACAACGGAGCTCGAGCTGGCTTAGGACGGCGCCGATGAGGAAGCTAGGGAACGGCCACGGTAGCGTCTCGATCTGGTTCAACTTGGAGAGGGGAAAGAGATAGGAAGGGAGTGGCTGGGGAGGCCTAGGATGCTCTCTGTATGATGCTTTGTTGAGGCCAGGACACGCGAGGCTGTAGGACTCACGCGTGCCGCGGGCCGTGAACACAGGGAGCCTCACGTGCACTCTCTGAAGAAGATAAACAGGTTAGCTCAGATAGGTTCAGTAAAAGAAAAGACTCCCAGATTGACCTTTTAGAATTTGATTTTTAAATACTGTTTGAATAAATAGAAGTCTGGGAGGGAGACAAAACAGAGACCCTGCAACAGTTTTTGTAGCCAAACCAATAGCATGTATTAAGTATTTACAAGCATTGGTATGTGGTAAAAATAGAGGAAAAACAGATAGTAAAAATGTCCAGATTGAATTATTTCTTTTAAGTCTATAATTCATATTTTGAACAAACAAGGTGTTGTTGCTTAGGATAGACAGAAGGAAGAAGAACAAAAGCTTTGCAAGCTAGCACATGGTAAAAACATACAAAAGCATAAGGAAAAACTAAAATAAAAAGATGGATATGATCACATACAACCAAAACAAGGTATAAACCATATGTACTGAATATGGTTGATTTAGAGATTTGTGTGAAGATGATCACCTGGAAAAAAGGATTTGCAAAGAGAAAAGAATAGAGAGAAGATCAACACAACAAGAATCGGTAAAATAGGTAGAACCAATATATGGATGGAGGAAAAAATGTCATGGGCTCAAGTAGATGAAGTAGAGAAACAAAAGGGTATCAAGATTTAGAGAATCCACATGAATGCGTACCCATGTGGTAGAATTAGCGAGAGGGTCAAATGGACCACATGATACCAACAAGGTAGAATGGAAAAGAGATAATAGATGATGCCCCCAACTCAATCTGGGCATGTAACAATATATCAAAAACCAACTACAATATGTCAAGATGCAAATACAATTAATAATATAAATGCATATGAAAGAATAACCAAATGAAAAGGAGTTTTATATGATGCTCAAATGCAATGTGGCATGGTGACATGTGCATGATATAATTATGATGCAACAATTATATGTAGGAAGGTAGCATATATATAGACTAGGCTAGTAGCATAGCAATTGTTAGACAATTGGGATGCTACATATATTGCGATACAAAAGGAATAGTATACCCGATTGTTTGAATCTTTGACATTGTGGTTCAATCGAAAAGAACTTTATTGAATGTGTAGGAACCGTTATCGGCATCCTGGTCTCGCTAACGATTATCATGTCGGGTCATTGTAATACCTCGGACCCTACGCTCTAAGCACGATCCTGGATGAACCAAAAAGTGGATAAGGGATTCTACCGCGGAGGCCCAAGGCCACCCACGTGTATGCCCGTCGAAGCGGAGCAGGGCATGGTACCAAATATTTATCGTGTGAGACCACAGGGGTACTCAGCAAGTCTTAATGCTACTAAAAGGAGCAACCTGGGGTGACACAATTGCAGCGGAACATAATATCTACAAAGTGATATAGAGACATGCTACACATCCGCCCAACCAGAAATGGACGAACGCTCGTTAATTAATAACAACAGTTATGTAAGCAATATAAATAAATAGCGCTCGCCCTCCTTCTCGCTTACTGACGAGAAGGCGGAAGAATATCCCATCCGTTGGCAATTTTATTAACCATTCCATGAGTGTTGCACTATTTGCTAGTCATGTCTTAGTCAAATTAAAGACGGTACTTTAGTTTTGCTTGTCTATGATCGAGAAATTGTGCTCCAAGTCATCCATAACCGTGGACACGGTTTTCAGAAAGATTTACACTGCTGGGGTGCACAAATAGCAACACACACACGATCAACCTTGGGAAAAATCAAATAAAATGCAACGAGGCCTCACGACAATGCATTCACAGGATTCATAAATCATTTCAGAGGGCCACCTCATTAAGCTACCTGCAACGAACTTGGCCGGCTCCGAGACAAACCCAAGGTGTGCGCCAATGGCTGTAAATGACTAGAAACCCGCAAGTGTGACTAGGCTTGTCGATTTTCATGAAAACACTTCGCAATTTCCAAACACTACAGGTGTTCCACGCACAATCATAAATAAAGCAGTAAAGCATGCCATAAGTACAGGATAGTAATAAAGCCCCAAACTAGCTTGCCTGGCAGTTCTGTTGCGGAATAAGAAGGATCCAGGTAATACTCCTGAGGCTCTTGGTATTCTTCTTGCTCAGTGTCTATCCGGATAAAAACCAAACACACAAGACCAAAATAAATACATTGCACATTCATAATAATCATATGCAACAAGCAAACAAAGTATGCCATGATGGAATGATGCACAATTGCATGGTATAACATAGCATGGCATGAGTGAGATGTGGTAAGGGAAATAAATCACTTTTAAATTTATTTAGACATGTTTTACTCCCATAAATAGTTCTGATTATTTAATATTTATATAATTAAATCTGAGAATGGTTGGACAACTCAACCATACCTGAGATGAACCCGCGCGAGTAAACATGACATCTGAACCTCAACCAAAACTGTTTAACATTTATGTCAGCCCAACCAAAACCAAACCACTTGATTTTCTACCCAAACCGAACTAAACCGAATCTCCATCTGCAGGTTGAAACCGTTTACTGAAATGGGTTCAAAAGTGTTTGATCGAATGGGTCTCGTGCCTTGCCCGCTAGCCGAGGGCCGCAGTATTTTTAGCATATACATGGTCGTCGTATAAACTCTCATGAGCCAAGCTACTACCGAGAAGAACTGTTTTGAAGCAACGAGCATGGAAAGGACATATCGAACTCTGGCACATCAGCCATACCAGCATCTAGCTAGCTAGACGGCGCTGCAATCCGGCAAACAGGGGCCGGCGGCATCTCAGAAGACGGTGTTGTTTTGCGGCACATCGCCAGGAACCCAATCGCCCTCCTCGGACGGTGGCATGCGGACAATTTTTTGCTTGGGCTCGGCCGGCGGCGGCGGCAGATGGCGATCGGCGGTGGCCGGCAAGTTAGGGACCTTCAACGTCGTGTGCCGGACACGATGCGGATCGATTTAGCTAAAGATACCTATACAACTTCAAACTCTATACTCTATACGGTATGTGACATGTATACATACACCATGGTGATATCATGATGATGTCAGATGTACATGCATAAACGATTTGCACACGTCCGTACAGAGCATCGCCGTCTCAACCACAAAACCGAGAGCTAGGTGGCATCAAACCTCCCCACGAGCACACCCATGGAAAGAACCGGGTCTGGACCCATAGTCTGTACCTGTTAGGAACCGAATGGTTAAAGCCCACACCCAACCAAAACCAACCGATTCCCCCTGAAAACCGAACTATAACCAACTGTTTAGAGGATGAACCCATAATAACCTGAACTAATCACGCCCACTACTCGAAACCGAACCATTTAACCTAGTTATTTAGAAACCATTTCCAGGTTTATATATGATGCATGCTTCAATCCATATCATGGAATTCATAATCAGAACGAATTCGTCGCGCTGATCGGTTTAGATATCTTATTTGTCAAATTTAAAATTACAGATTTAAAGTTATAGATTTATTTACAAAAGGCATCTATTGACATTTAAATAATTTCGATATTTTAATTGCTCAAAAATTATTTTGAATAGCGTATTTGAATTCCTGGCATTTTTCTGATCAGAAAATATATATCATATGCAAAATTTGAATTTATGAATTTAAAACATTATTTAATTGCAATATAATTCAAAAAGGGGTCAAAGTCACAGATTTGACTAGTTAGGGTTAACTCTGGTCAAATTTGAATTTGTATTTGAATTCATGTTCGAATTTGAAACATTTTTCATTTTGGATATTTTGTCAAATTCGAAAAATATAAAAAGATATGATTTATTTAAGATATTAACAATTTCTGGAAATTTAAAAGAATTAGAAAAGTATAGCGGGCTTTTGTTACTCATGGTGGTTTTACCCACAACCGCTGATAGGTGGAGGCAGGCGGCTCATAGGCCCACTACGCGTGCGTGCCGTGGGGAGGTGACACATGGGCTGGCTAGGGACCCGTGCTTGATCAACACAACTACGCAGGGGGCTTTCTGCAAATAGACATGATTAGATCGGATGGTTTCTGACGAAACTGAAATTTGCACTCATGCAACTGCTAGCTGAATCGATTTGGCGAGGAAGATTCCGAGCAAACTGTTATGAATTTTGATATGCTTCAAAAACAAAAGTTGTAGATCTCGCTTAGATCTACAATCTCGTGTGCAAAGATCTCCTGGAGGAGGACTGTAGAGACGGCAAACTTGCGTTGAACAACAGCTCAAACTAAACACTCCTCTGACGAACTGCAACTGGTTTTCCAGAGTCAAAAAGGGCGGGGCTTCAGACGAAGATGGAGTCGTGCAGAGTAAGAGTTGGGCGACGATGTAAACACGAAAAACGTAACTATTACTTCGCTCTACCGAACTCATGTTAAAATATTTTACAGAGGAGGCCTAGATCTACGGTTGTGAAGCGGGGGAACAGGGCCATGCGGAGGATGCGGTTGCAGCTATTCGTGGCGTCGCGGCGCAGTGCGGTGCGCGCAACGAGACGAGGGCATGGCCACGGCTGCAGAGCGGGTGCGGGCGCGACGTCGGTGTGGCGAGGTTGGAGGAGAGTAGGAATAGGGGAGGCCTAGGGCGCGTGGAAGCTCACTGGAAGGCTTGCGGTCATGGCCAGTGGAGCGACCGTAGACGGCATCGGCGGCGAGACGAGGGTGGCTGAGGCGAGGAAGCTCACCATGACATCAAGCGGCACGACGGCTGAGGCTAGGGCTTCTTGCGCAGCTCTGGGACACGGCGTCCTGGCGACGACGAGGAGCTAGGTAGAGATGGACATGGCGGTGGCTAGGGTTTTGCTGAGAGGGCAAGGAGAAGAGGGATGGTTTGCGATGGCTTTCTGCTTTACTAAAGGTGGGCTTGTCGCTTTAAACAAAGAGGAGGGAGGACGCAACACATGAGGCAAGGTAGGCTCGCTGGCGTTCACGTGCAGCAGAAGGGGTGGAAGAAAAACAGGAACGGGCTGGCGGGGTTAGGTCGGCTGGAGCCCATGGTGCAGGGAGAGAGGGTGCAGCAGGGCTGGGTTGGCGAGGCTCCTCTGCTTCTCTCTATCGACCTGATCGCCCAGAGAGAGGGGGCAGGGTTGGATGAGAGAGGGTGCATCGGGTCTGGTTCAGGTTGAGGCTGCACCGAGTGCACCTTGGAGGAATTGAGCTAGCTAAGTGGTGAGGTGTAGATGGTTAGGTTAGCTTCGGTTTAGGTTCAGCAGATGGTAGTTTAGGTTTCCTTTATTTCCCTTGTTTTGTTTGATTTGAAGCAAGCTTTTAAACAAGCTCCAAAAAAATCAAATAAATCCCAAATAGAGCATACATGGGAAAAGGAGATGATCTATTGAGATTGAAATTGAATTTGATCAAACTTGAGTGGATTTAAATCAACAAGCTTCTCACAAATTCAAAAGAAATCACAATAGAAGGGAGATGGTGCAAACTTGCATGGCCCATGCATGTTTAATAAATGCCCACTACTAGTTGTGAAAACAACTATAATATAACAAGGTCACTTATTTAGATATGCTTCAAAATTTGAAGAAGGGCCTTACAAAAAGAATTATGGAGCTTGCCTTCCCATATGGAATAGAAGGAAACAAATTGGCCAAGCTAGTGTGTGTTCCACTCGATGAACATATAGCCTCATATATATATATATATATATATATATATATCTATATATATATATATATATATATATATATATATATATATATATATTCAAACATGCTCACATTCAAATTCAAACCATATGGAAGCTTGAGAATGTATTCTACCCACATAGCATGCAAAGGTGGCCATGTGGCTCCACATATTTGCTATTGTGAAAACAACATTCATTATATATGGAATCATGTAGAAATAGAAGTGGATCCATCCAAACACACATGGGCTAGACTTAAATAATAAATATAAATGCAATGGCTCATATATAATTGGGATGGTGGAATTTGTGGATGGAACCAAAGAGGATGGTGGAAGAATAAAATATATGCCCCCAACTCAACTTGGGCACCAAACAATATATCAAGAACCAACTACAATATATCAAGAGGCAAATACATATAATAAGGCAAATGCATTATGATGGAAGAACCAAATGAAAGGGGTTTTATATGATGCTCAAATGCAATGTGACATGGTGACATGAGCATGATATAATGATGATGCAATAAATGATATGTAGGAAGTAGCAATATATAGACTAGGCAAGTAGCATTACAATTGTTAGACAAATGGTATGCTACAACTCTCCCCCACTAAACAAGAATCTCGCCCCAAGATTCCTAGGAAGAAGAAGACTCAAAGAGAACAGGGTACTCGGAATGGAGGTCGTCCTCACACTCCCAAGTGGCTTCATCAGTAGAATGGTGCAACCAATGCACCTTGCAGAACTTGATAGACTTGTTGCGAGTCTTTGGTTCTGCAACTTCAAGAATTTTGACGGGGTGTTCTTTATAGAAGAGATCTTCTTGGAGATTGATGAGCTCGTGATCCACGGTCCTGCCGGGATCCTTGAAGCATTTCTTGAGTTGAGAGATGTGGAAGACATCGTGAACCTTGTGTTTTTCAGGAAGTTCGAGAGCATAAGCCACTTCTTCTCTTTTGCCTCGGATTTTGAAAGGACCGGTGTATCTAGCCGCAAGCTTGCCTTTGATACCGAAACGATGAGTGACTCTCATGGGAGTAACACGAAGGTAATCAAGATCACCAGGGACATACTCCATGTCCGTGTGTTTTCTATCATAGATTCTTTTTTGATGATTCTGGGCAACTTTCAAGTTCTCAAGAATGATAAGAACCTTCTCTTCTGCTTGAGTGACAATGTCGGGACTAAATAGTTTTCTTTCACCTGCCCCTGACCAACCAATCGGAGTCCAACACTTGCGACCATAGAGGACCTCAAAGGGTGCCATCTAGAGACTCTTCTGATAGCCGTTTTTGTAGGATAATTCAACATATGGGAGGCACTCTTGCCACTTCATGCCGAAAGAAATGACCCAAGCGCGAAGCATACCTTCTAGAATCTGATTGATCCTTTCAACTTTCCCTCGCGACTGAGGATGGTAAGATGTGCTGAAGTTTAGCTTTGTTCCCAAACCTTGTTGGAAACTTTCCCAGTACTTAGAGGTAAAGATACTCCCACAATATGAGCTAATTACAAGAGGAACCCCATATGAAGAGACAATTCTGTTGATATAGAGCTCGGCCAGCTGACTACCATAAATTGTTTCCTTGACTAGAAAGAAGTGATACAATTTTGAGAGCCTGTCAATGACAACAAAGATTGCATTGTTGCCTTTTTCAGACCTTGGAAAGCCAGTTATGAAGTCCATCTCTACTTTCTCCCATTTCCATTTTGGAGGCCTCAAAGTTTGAAGAAGACCAGAAGGTTTTTGATGAACAGTTTTCACTCTATGGCAGACATCGCACTCTGAGACATACTTTCCACAGTCCAGTTTCAATCCCGGCCACCAATATTGAGTTTTCAGGTCCATGTACATCTTTGTGCTGCCAGGGTGGATAGAAAGAACAGAATCATGAGCTTCTTTGAGGAATTGCTCTCTCAAACACGGATACTTCGAAAAAAACATTCGGTGCTTAAAGAATAGAGTGCGTTGGTCGTCAAGGTGGAAAGGTTCTTACTTCGGAAGCTGAACCTTGGAGATGATTTTTTTAGTGTAAGGATCACCAAGTAGAATGGAGCGAACTTTTTCTTCCAAGAGAGGGGTAGCTATCAAGTTATGAAGGTAGTGATGGCTCAAAATTTAGAGCTCGTTGGGACCCCAAGAGGAAGGTATGATGAGCATAGCAGCAAGTTTTCCCTCAGTTATGAAACCAAGGTTATCGAACCAATAGCAGCAAGGAAACAACTGCAAGGTGTTGCTAGCAACTTGGAATCCTGCACAACACTACCACAGAACTTTGCTCCCAACTTATAGTGAAGTTGTCAATCTCACTGGTTTTGTTGAAAACAAAGGATTAAATGTATTGTGTGGAAGATATTAACTTCTTGCAGAAATTAAATAGTAAACGGTAAACAGTAGATGGTATAGCAATGGTAAAAGCATGGACCGGGGTGCATAGTTCACTAGAGGTGATTCTCCTTAAGATAAATAGCATGCTGGGTGAACAAATTACAGCGGGGCAATTGACATATTTGAGAAAGCATAACAATGCATATACTAGACATCTTGACTCCTATGAGATTTGATTGGGCATTACAACATTATACATAGACCGTAATCCAACTGCATCTATGACTAATAATCCACCTTCAGGTTATCATCCGAACACCTTCTAGTATTAAGTTGCAAGCAACAGATAATTGCATTAAGCAAAGTGTGTAAAGTAAACAATACGATTGTCCCATGGACAAAGGACTGCTGTTTTGTCCCTCGTAGCAACAACACATCTACAACCTTAGAGATTCCTGTCACTTCCCCAGATTACTAGAGCCATGAACCCACTATCAAGCATAAATACTCCCTCTTGGAGTTGCAAGCATCTACTTGGCCAAGATAGTTACAAACAACGGAGAGCATGCAAGATCACAAATAACATAGACATGATAGAATCAATAATCAATCTGAAATAGCATCTCAATATCCATCGGATCCCTGCAAACACAACATGTAAGATTACAAATAGATGATCTTGATCATGAACAGAGCTCACAAGATCTAAACATGATAGCACAAAGGAGGAGAACCAACCAGCTAGCTACTACATGGACCCATAGTCCAAGGATGAACTACTCACACATCACACCGGAGGCAGGCATGGTGATGAAGAAGGCCTCTAGGGTGATCTCTCCCCTCTGGCAGGGTGCCGGGAAGAGCTTTAGATCCCCCCGATCTAGGGATGGAGATGGCGGTAGCTACAGACTCTTTCGTGGAATTTTGATCAGGTACTTAGGGTTTTTGTCCTGGGAGGCTTTTATAGGCGAAGGGGCAAGGTCGGTCGAGCACCAGGGGGCCCACACCCCCTGGTGACGCGCCCCCTGGCCGCCCTGGTGCGCCACTTCGTCTCCCCTTCGGTCTCTGTATTGCTTCGGGTAAAATATTGACTTTGGCTTTTGTCCCGTCCAATTCTGAGAATATTTCCTTACAAGATTTTCTAAAACCAAAAATAGCAGAAAACAGGCAACTGGCACTATGGCATCTTGTTAATAGGTTAGTTCCATAAAATGTATAAAAATACCTCAAAGTATGAACAAAACATAGGAAATTAGATATAAAACAAACATGGAACCAAAAATATTTCCTTACTAGATTTTCTAAAACCAAAAATAGCAGAAAACAGGCAACTGGCACTATGGCATCTTGTTAATAGGTTAGTTCCAGAAAATGTATAAAAATACCTCAAAGTATGAACAAAACATAGGAAATTAGATATAAAACAAACGTTTACGACGTATCAACATCCCCAAGCTTAACTCCTGCTCGTCCTTGAGTAGGTTAGTGATAAAAAGAATAATTTTTGAGGTGACATACACCATCATAATCTTGATCAAGGTATTTGGAAATCATTGATGGTTGGGATCAAAGTACTCTAACATGAACATAAAAGACAGAGTTCTAACAACAAGACATAGCAACTATGTTGTAACATGAAAAAGGTACAAACAAAAGATTCATGAATAACATTGCATTAAAAGATGTTTGTTTGTTTCACATATAGAAAACATAATAAGAATGGTATTCAGCTTGTCCCTCGTGGTATAGCAAAACATAAATGCATAGGACACCTTCAAAGTTCATAAGGGTGACTAGATACAAATAATTTAAGAACAAGAAAATATCACAGTTATGAATCAATCAAGAAGTTTTGGGACAGTGCACATTAAACTAAGAATGATCACTATGCTCTCTCAATTGGAGCATAAAGATATAAGATGGAGACTCAACATAAAAGTAAAAAGAAAGGCCCTTCATAAGAGGAAAGCAGGGATTTCAAGTTTCATAAAGAGCTTCCAAAAATTATGGTACTTATTAGCTTTCAGCTCTCATTACCCCTATCATAAGAATCTTAGGTGATTAAGGTTAAAGTGAACAAATATGAGGATATGCTTGACAAGTTATAAGTCAAAAATCTCATGCCCCTTGCCTACTAGTACCGGACCTCATGCTACTCAACTTTAGTCACAAGTAAGTTCTTGTCATTGTAAGTACATGTGTATCATGGAGAACCGCCAACGGAGTACCCCTTTCCCCATGATACAGGAGTTATCGCATATCAAAATGACAAGGCAACAGACATTGAGCATCTCAGCGATCTTTTTATTTGCTATTTGCATAGGTTTTTATTGAGGATGCTTCACAGAATGCTCACTATGGTTATGCTGCAAGTTTCCACCATGATTAGGCATGGCTTAGGCTAGCCGCCCAGGTGTTTCTCTAACACATATACAAACTCCATGAGCTTACAAGTTCCCCTTTTATTTCACACTGCCAGGATCCATAAACAAAAGACATGATATCAACTGAATAATAAGTGCAATGTTGGAAGTGTTCCCCATGACAACATGGTTCTGCTAATTATCAACTTATAAAGTGCAAGCATATACGCAACATAGATGGACGCAGTGGTTCAAGTTTATTAAGTGCAAGAAAGTAAAGTGTGCCATCAAGTTCGTGAGTGCTTTAATCACTAATTTTCACATAACAAGTTTAATTCGGAAGGTAGATAAAAGCATGAATATACTTGGAATGGTGTAACACACCATGCATAGGAATATATAGTGGAACTCATACTTGGTACATGTGGAAGCTAGCAAAAGACTAGGAGCGACCAACTAATAGAGCACTAATGGCCATAATCATACAAAGCGACAAAACATTATCAATTAAAGAATAAAGTGATATTACAAGTCAAAAAACTAAATGATCATGGAGGCTAAGGTGACTGGTACATAGTCTTAACATGGTGTAAGCATGTGCCAAGTCAACCCAAATAAAGCATCAAAGGAGAATACCACAATATTATGCTTTTGTATGCTAAAGCAACGCATGATTCTTTCAAGGCACATTATGCAATCTCAATTGTTTGGAACAAGTCATGCTACAACAATAATTACTAAGCATAAGGTCAAAGCAATATCAAACATGACATGATAAAGTCTAGGCCATAGTCAAAACAAAACTCCTTTTATACTACTTATAAGCATGAACTTTCCTACTCTTTTCCAATCACCAATCAACTTATTTGAAATATCATATGAATGCAGGGGTCCATCAAATTTATTTAAGCAAACTAAAAAAATAAAACTAAAAGCAAAAAACAAACACACTACAAGAACAACACAATTATGCATGAAACAATAAAAATGAAGTGTTTTGGAAGAAAACTTGAGATTTTATTGATGAAGAAGGGGATGCCTTGGGAATCCCCAAGATTTTATGCTTGTACTTCTTGAATATTTCTTGGGGTAACACGGGTGGCATCCCCAAGCTTGAGATTTTGTCCATACTTCATCTTATCACATTATTCTTCCCCTACACTTCCTTCATACAAAACTTCACACAATCCTCATTAGCAACATTAGTGTATTCAAGATAATTGATCCTATGGTTTAGTTTCATCACAAGTAAAACTTCCATTAAAACACAAGCTACTGTAGCAATTCCTTCTAAAAGCTTAAGTGATCAAAGATAACTCAAAGATAAAGAGATTAAGAGGCAAATGTAAATAATGGCAGAAATCTGTCAAAACAGACCAACAGGTAAAAAAAATCGAAGAGCTTCTGTTGCTCAAATCGAAAAGTGCTGAACTAACAAAAGTTAGATAATAACCTTGGGCATAAGCACAAAAAATTACGTCTCAATCCGACGTACAGGGATTTTTCACGATTGTTTACAGTGAAGCACAAAAATCTGTTTCGGGACAGCAACTTTCCCAAGTCTTACTTCTCTCTCATTAGAGGTTATTCTTGGCAGAAAAACCACACAAAAAGGATAAGGAGAGGTTATTACAGAAGTAATAACTTCCAAGACTCAACAAAAGAAAAACTTACTGAATAGAAATTTGGATTATCTCCCAATTAGTGCTTTTCTTTAACACCTTTGAGCTAGGCATAGGAAGCAAGATTCAAGTATTTTCAAATGAAGAAGCATTAGGACCAAATTTTGTTTTAATAGGAGAGGCAAAATGTATCTTCTTTATCTTCCTAGGGAAGTATTCTATACCTTTCTTGTGTGGGAGTTGATATTTAATGGTGCCTTCCTTCATATCAATAATGGCACCAACTGTGCTAAGAAAAGGTCTTCCCAAGGTAATAGGACAAGAAGCATTGCAATCAACATCCAAAACATAGAAATCAACAGGGACATAGGTATTGTTAACCATAATAGGAACTTCATTAATACTCCCCATGAGTTTCTTTTTAGCAGTATCATCAAGTTAGACATCTAAATAACAATCTTCCAATGGTGGCAAATCAAGCATTTCATAAATCCTTCTAGGCATAATAGAGACACTAGTATCAAGATCACATAAAGCTTTGAGGTCAAAATCATTTACTTTCATATTAATTATGGGTTCCCAACCATCTTCTAATTTCCTAGGAATAGAAGCTTTATGTTTTAACTTCTCTTATTTAATTTTCATGAGAGCATCTGTAATGTGTTCTGTAAATGCCATATTCATAGCACTAGCATTAGGACTTCTAGCAAGATTTTGTAGGAACTTAATTACTTAAGAAATATTGCACCCATCAATATCAAAATCAAAATTACCATCCAAGGAAGTAGAACTATTGTCTCCCATATTAATGGGGACTTCATGTGGTTTGCTAGCGTCAACATTAGTGATGGTGATAGTACAAATACTACTATTTCTAGAAATTTTATCTTCTCTTTCCTACTTAGCATGCAATTTAGCTAATAGTCTAACATTTTCATCAATTCTAACTTGTATGGCATTAGTAGCAGCAAAGGGGTTTTCCATAGTTTTAGGTTTAGTAGCCATTTTATTAATCAAAGAAGATTGTGCTTCAGACAAAGATGATATTTTTTTTCAGCATTCGAAAGTTTTTCCTCAATAGTTTTATTAAAAGCAGTTTGTTTACTAATAAAATCCTTAAGCATGACTTCAAGTTCAGAGGGTGCACTTCTATTGTTGTTTTAGGAATTTCCATAAGCATTGGGAGGATATGGCCTATAATTGTTATTACCAAAATTATTCCTATAGGAATTATTGCTAAAATTATTATTTCTAATGAAGTTCACATCAACTTGCTCTTATTGAGCAACCAAAGAGGCTAAGGGGACATGATTTGGATCAATATGAGATTTTCCATTAACAAGCATAGACATAATAACATCAATTTTATCACTCAAGGAGGAGGTTTCTTCAACAGAATTTACCTTCTTACCTTGTGGAGCTCTCTCAGTGTGCCATTCAGAATAGTTAAACATCATATTATCAAGGAGCTTTGTTGCGGCACCCAAAGTAATGGTCATAAAGGTGTCTCCAGTAGCAGAATCCAATAGATTTCTTGAAGAATAATTCAGTCTTGCATAAAAGGTTTGGATAATCATCCAAGCACTTAGTCCATGAGTGGGGCAATTCTTTACCAAAGATTTCATTCTTTCCCAAGCTTGAGCAACATGTTCATTATCAAATTGTTTAAATTTCATTATTTCACTTCTCATAGATATAATATTAGCAGGAGGATAGTATTTTCCAATGAAAGCATCTTTGCATTTAATCCAGGAATCAATACTATTTCTAGGTAGGGATAACAACCATTCTTTAGCTTTTCCTCTCAAAGAAAAAGGAAACAATTTAAGCTTAATAATATCTCCATCTATATCCCTATGTTTTTGCACCTCACCAAGTTCAACAAAGTTATTAAGGTGTGCAGCAGCATCATCAGTACCAGCACCAGAGAATTGTTCTTTCATAACAAGATTGAGCAAAGCAGGTTTCATTTCAAAGAAAGTAGCTTCAGAATAAGGTGGAGCAATGGGTGTGCACACGAAATCATTGTTGTTTGTGCTAGTGAAGTCACACAACTTAGTATTTTCAAGAGTAGTCATTTTTTTGTGTTTTTGATAAAAGGAAGCAAACAAAGCAAAAATAAACTAAGCAAAACAAAAAAACAAAGTAAAGCGATTCGTTGTGAGAGACTCCCCTTGTGAAGCTGTCCTTGACTCCCCGACAACGGAGCCAGAAAAAGTGCTTGATGGCTCAAAATGTAGAGCTCGTTGGGAAACCCAAGAGGAAGGTATGATGAGCACAACATCAAGTTTTCCCTCAGTTATGAAACCAAGGTTATCGAACCAGTAGGAGCAAGGAAACAACTGCAAGGTGTTGCTAGCAACTTGGAATCCTGCACAACACAACCACAGAACTTTGCTCCCAACTTACAGTGAGGTTGTCAATCTCACCGGTTTTGCTGAAAACAAAGGACTAAACGCATTGTGTGGAAGATAGTAATTTCTTGAAGAAAGTAAATAGTAAACGTTAAACAGTAGATGGTATAGCAATGGTAAAAGCATGGACCGAGGACCATAGTTCAGTAGAGGTGATTCTCCTTAAGATAAATAACATGTTGGGTGAACAAATTATAGCGGGGCAATTGACAGATTTGAGAAAGCATAACAATGCATATACTAGACATCTTGACTCCTATGAGATTTGATTGGGCATTACAACATTATACATAGACCGTAATCCAACTACATCTATGACTAATAATCCACCTTCAGGTTATCATCCGAACCCCTTCCAGTATTAAGTTGCAAGCAACAGATAATTGCATTAAGCAAAGTGTGTAAAGTAAACAATACGATTGTTCCATGGACAAAGGATTGTTGTTTTCTCCCTAGTAGCAACAACACATCTACAACCTTAGAGATTCCTGTCACTTCCCCAGATTACTAGAGGCATGAACCCACTATCGAGCATAATAGTTACAAACAACGGAGAGCATGCAAGATCACAAATAACATAAACATGATAGAATCAATAATCAATCTGAAATAGCATCTCAATATCCATCGGATCCCCACAAAACAACATGTAAGATTACAAATAGATGATCTTGATCATATACGGAGCTCACAAGATTTAAACATGATAGCACAAAGGAGGAGAAACAACCATCTAGCTACTACACGGACCCATAGTCCAAGTATGAACTACTCACGCATCACACCAGAGGCAGGCATGGTGATGAAGAAGGCCTCCAGGGTGATCTCTCCTCTCTAGCAGGGTGCCGGGAAGAGCTTCAGATCCCCTGATCTAGGGATGGAGATAGCGGTGGCTATAGACTCTTTCGTGGAATTTCGATCGGGTACTTAAGGTTTTCGTCCCGGGAGGCTTTTATTGGCGAAGGGGAAAGGTCGATGGAGCACCAGGGGGCCCATACCCCTGGTGGCGTGCCCCTTGGCCACGCGGCCACCAGGTGTGGCCGCCCTGGTGCGCCACTTCGTCTCCCCTTCGATCTTCGTATTGCTTCGGGTAAAATATTGACTTTGGCTTTTGTGCCGTCCAATTCCAAGAATATTTCTTACTAGCTTTTCTGAAACCAAAAATAGCAGAAAACAGGCAATTAGCACTGTTGCGTCTTGTTAATAGGTTAGTTCTAGAAAATGTATAAAAATACCTCAAAGTATGAACAAAACATAAGAAAGTAGATATAAAACAAGCATGGAACATCAAAAATTATAGATACGTTTACGACGTATCAGGTAGCCTTGAGGTACAAGATCGAGGTTGAGTTGACGGAATTCCTCGCACAAGAGAGGTTGTTGTTCTTCCACCATGAGGTTGCTCACATATGCCTTACGACTGAGGGCATCGGCCATCACGTTTGCTTTGCCCAGAGTGTAGTTGATCGAAAGATCAAAGTAGTTGATGGTTTCAATCCATCTCCTCTGGTGAAGGTTGAGGTCCGGCTGAGTGAAGATATATTTCAGACTTTTGTGGTTAGAAAAGATCTCACAACGGTTTCCAAGCAAGTAGTGCCTCCATACTTTCAAAGCAAAGACAACCTCTACAAGTTCAATATCATGTGTTGGATAGTTGATCTCATGAGTTTTCAATTGACGGGAAGCATAAGCACAAACTTGCTTGTCTTGCAAGAGGACCGCGCCATGTCCTTGGAGAGAGGCATCACAGAAGATCTGAAACGGTTTTGATGTATCAGGAGGAATCAAGACAGGTGTTGAGGTGACCTTTTCCTTGAGTGTTTCAAATCTTTCTTGACATGTTGTAGACCAAAGAAATTGCTTGCCTTTCTTGAGGAGATCGGTAAGAGGCTTAGCAAGTTTTGAGAAGTTCTGAACGAACAGATGGTAATAACTAGCCAATCCAAGAAAACTCTAGACTTCTTTAACATTTTTGGGAGGTAGCCACTCCACAATTGTCCAAACAGTCTCTGGGTTGACAGCAATGCCCTTAGTATAAATGACGTGACCCAAGTAGATTACTTCAGGGAGCTAGAATTCGCACTTGGAGAACTTTGCATAGAGGCGGTTCTTATGAAGCTTGGTAAGAACACAACGGAGATGTTCCACATGATCTTCTTTCGACTTGGAGTAGACTAGGATGTCATCAAGATAGACCACCACGAACTTCTTAAGATACTCCATGAAAACTAAGTTTCGGAGCCATGAGAAAGTAGAGGGAGCATTGGTGAGGCTGAAGGACATGACCGTGTACTGGTACAAGCCATAGCGAGTGGTGAAATCTATTTTAGGAACATCTTCCTTGTGAATCTTGATCTGATGATATCCACTTCTCAATTCAAGCTTGGAGAATACCACTGCTCCTACAAGATGATCAAAGAGATCATTGATCCGTGGAAGGGGATATTTATTCTTGATGGTTTCTGCCAACTCTGCATGACCTATTTTATAAGGCCGCTTGGAGATAGGAGCGGTTCCAGGTTCAAGATCAATCACGAACTCGACCTCTCGGCAAGGAGGCATACCTGGTAACTCATTTGGAAAAACATCTTGAAACTCATAGACCACCGGGACATTTTGCAAGGGTTCCATAACATCAATGTTTTGGACACCCAAAGAGTAGAGCTAAATATAAGGAGTTTTCCTTGGAGAATATACTATATGGCCTTCAGGAATTTTCAAAGAAACCGAATGTTCAGTATAATCAATCACAGCTTCATTGGCTTTCAACCAGTCCATGCCCAATATGACATCAATATCTGATTTGCCAAGAATAATCAAGGAAGCTAGAAATGAAGAACCACCAATTTGAATTTGATTGCCATGACTAATCTTGGAAGATGGCATTGTTGCTCTGGGCGAGAGAACCATTAAACGTTTGGGAAGAGGATCCACAAATAAACCATTCTCATCAGCAAAACTTGTCGAGACAAAAGAATGCGATGCACCAGAATCGAATAAAACTCGTGCAGAAACTGAGTTAACAGGGCGTGTACCCATCACAACTCCAGGAGCATGCTCCGCTTGAACAATGTTGATGTTGTTGGCGTGAGCAACAGTGGACCTGGGCTTGGTGTTGATGTTGAGGGCCCGTGGTTCAGGTGCACGAGGAGCAATTATCAAAAAAGGTCTTCGAGGTGATGGAGGAAGAGCCTTATTGTTCATAGGATGTTCCACTGCTGGTGTCCAGTGTTCCCACACGAGAAACAAGCACCACTCGGACGAGGAGTAGAGTATCCAAGAGCTCCACCATATGGCGCCCTAGGGTAGTTGTTGTTGTAGCCCCTTGGAGCGATGTTGTAAGAGTATGGTGGCCTTGGCGAGAAAGTTGACGGTCTTGGCGGAGCAGGGAGCAGCAGCGCGGTACTAGGGACCCACACATGGCACTTAGAAGGAGCGACCACTGCCTAAGAACCGCCAGTATCACGATTGTGCTTCTTGGAATCATCATGTGCCTGTTTACTTGCCTCCTCTTGAAGAGATGCTTACTGGAGCTTGAGAAACGATCTTGGAGTGGTATGGGTGAGAGCATATTTGATTGAAGCATTTAGCCCTTGATGAAACCTCTTCTGTCTTTTCTTATCATCAGAAACCTCATCCCCACCATAACGAGATAAGTTTGAAAAGTTCTTGATGTAAGTATTGACATTGTTGCTTCCTTGATTTAGATTCAGGAAGACCTTCATG
The DNA here is from genome assembly GCA_023614405.1 of Avena insularis. Lineage (NCBI taxonomy): Eukaryota > Viridiplantae > Streptophyta > Magnoliopsida > Poales > Poaceae > Avena > Avena insularis. The sequence goes on from CM042690.1 coordinate 514,363,428, forward strand.
CGTTCCATGACAAATTTAGGCAGGTACTACTCTTTGAAAGCATCAGTGAATTGCCCCCATATTGGCTGAAATCCAGGAGGACTTGCTCTCAGATAGCTCTCCCACCAAAGAGCGGCTTCCCCACGCAGATGGTGAGTGGCGAACTTGACCTTGTCGTGCTCAGCAACATCTGCGGTATCTAGTAGCCTCGTGGTCTCCCGGAGCCACCCGTCGGCATCCAGCGGCTCGGCGGTCACCTCGAAGTGTCGTGGGGCGAACTTCAGAAAGTCCTTCATGTGGACATGCTCGGGAGGTGGGGGAGGTGGTGCGAACTCATTCCTCCTGACACTCTCCTCGAACCTCTGTTGGTTTTGCTGCATAGTTCCCAGGGTATTTGCCAAACTGACAAGCGCAGCACCCAGCTCTGGCAAACCCGGGACATCATCATTGCGGCGAGGCATCCTGTTATTGATGGAAAAACTTGCGTTAGTATCATAATGGAGAATCATTAATAATCCAAAATATCACTAAAACAGAATTAACAAAGATTAAAGGATACAATTTACTAAGATAATATTAAAATATCAAGCAAAGTTCATAGCACCTAGAAGATAGTTAGCATATCACACACGACTAAAAAGGAGTGTGGACCACAAATCTACCAAAGAAAAAAATTCCGCAAATTTCGGCATTAAAATACCAACTAGATGCACAAAACCACTTAACAGTTAGAGCTTAGCAGCTTCACCCATTCAATGTACAAGAGCGAATGATAAAAATAGTGGTATGGTCATGAATCCATCCCGCACTCAAAGCATTACTCCGCACAAGAATAGTGAAAACATGCAACCCAACTCTTATCCTTCTTACAAACAACTAAAGAAATAATAGAAACAAAACAAACACCCCTAACTATAACGCGTCGGTTACAAAGAGTAAGACAGATCGCATCGGTTTACAAAGAATCAGATAGATCGCGTCGGTTTACACAAAACATGTCGGTATGGAATGTACCAACAATTGATAACCAAAGGAAGATTGCAACAACAAGGTTGGATGTAACAGATACACAAAGAATTAACACACACATCCTATGGTACTATGGAAACCCCAAATACGTGAATCCTAGTTTGAATTTTTAGATGAGGATAGGCAAACGTTAGACTTGCTTACCAGAAAAGGGTGGGTGGGTAACAAGAAAAACAGATGCAGTCCTACTCTCACGTTTAGTTTTTCCCTAGTATACATAGCTACCAAAATATTTTTTAGACTGGCAACAACCATCTTGGCTGAGACCCTGAAGGGCGGAATGCCTCTGATACCAATTGTAATACCTCGGACCCTACGCTCTATGCACGAGCCTGGATGAACCCAAAAGTGGATAAAGGATTCTACCGCGGAGTCCCAAGGACACCCACGTGTAGGCCCGTCGAAGCGGAGCAGAGCACGATACCGACCGACCACCCTATCCACTTTCAAGAACATCGGGACAAGAGCGAGCGGCGTAGTCAACAGGTAACGCGAACAAAACATACACAAATGAGTATGTATGTCAATGACTTACAATAGACATCATATTCACACCATCTAAAACAATAGAAACAGAAAATATTCAACGCCATACGGCAAGATCCAAATATCCTAGATAGATATAATAGTTTAGGATACATCCTCATACATCATGCAAGAGAGTATCAAGCGGAACCATAAAACATGATCTGAGTGCGGATAAAAAGAAAATTGGCATAAGATGCCCTGAACATAAGCACATCCCGGCCACAGATCTCATGGATCTCCATCCCCAGAATCTCTACACCGGATGGTCGTTGCCACCATCATCAGTCTCTTTGACCCAGTAGCCTTCCTGAGAGTATACCTGTCCATATGAACCAAATATTTATCATGTGAGACCCTAGGGGTACTCAAAAAGTCTTAATTCTACTAAAGGGAACAACGTGGGTGACGCAATTGCAGCAGAAGATAATATCTACAAAGTGCTATAGATACACACTACACATCCGCCCAACCAGAGATGGACGGATGCTTGTTATTATTAACAATATTTATGTAAGCAACATAAATAAATAGCGCTCACCCTCCTTATCGCTTACCGACGAGAAGGCGGAAGAACATCCCATTTGTTGGCAATTTTATTAACCATTCCATGAGTTTTGTACTATTTACTAGTCATGTCTTTGTCAAATTAAAGGCGGTACTTTAGTTTTCTTGTCTATGATCGAGAACTATGCTCCAAGTCGTTCATAACCACGAACACGGCTTTCAGAATTATTTACCCTGCAGGGGTGCACAAATAGCAACACACACACGGTCAACCTCGAGAAAACCAAATGAAACACAACAAAGCCTCACGACAATGCATTCACGGGATTCAAAAATCATTTCAGGGGGCCACCCCATTAAGCTACCCACAACAAAGTTGGCCAGCTCCGAGATGGACCCAAGGTTTGTACCAATGGCTGTAAACGACTAGGAACCCGAAAGTGTGAGTAGGCTTGTCGATACTGCAAAAACACTCTGCAATTCCTAAAAAGTACAGGTGCTCCACGCACAATCGTAAATAAAGAAGTAAAGCATAGCATAAGTACATGATAGTAAGAATGCCCCAAACTAGTTTGTGGCCCCAAGAAATAAAGTGCGAATCAAGCTTAGGCGAAGGGGGATCCATAGAGTCTCCCGTATGTGGATAGTGTGAATAGTCAAGGAATATGAATCAAGTACTCGGGGTCCTACGAGACACAAGTGAGCTTAAAGAATCAAATAACAGATAATGGTCATCGATGCCTCTTTAATTAGTTATCCCATTACTACTTAGATTAAGTTGTTTAGGTACCTCGGTATCCAAAGACTCGCACACACCCTACACATGCAATTCTATGACTCACAGGGCTCAAACAACTCTTGTAGGAATTGCTCATGGGATTGAGGATACAAGCTCCGGTGGGGTTTAAAAGTAAAGGTTGTGCAATAATTGGGATTCAATTTAATGCAATCGCGACTCAATGATGCAAGAGTAAGATAGAAGCATATGTATTATATGTATGCAAGCATGGGGAAATGCTTTCCTGGCAGTTCTGTTGCGGAATAAGAAGGATCCGAGTAATACTCCTGATGCTTCCCATATTCTCCTTGCTCAGTGTCTATCTGGATAAAAACCAAACACACAAGGCCGAAATAAATACATTGCACATTCATAATAATCATATGCAACAAGCAAACAAAGTATGCCATGATGGAATGATGCACAACTACATGGTATAACATAGCATGTCATGGGTGAGGTGTGGTGCAAGAAATAAATCACTTTTAAATTTATTTAGGTATGTTTTACTCCCATAAACAGTTCTGATTATTTAATATTTATATGATGCATGCTTCAATTCATGTCATAGAATGCATAATCAGAACAGACTGGTCGCGCTGATCAATTTAGATATCTTATTTGTCAAATTTGGAATTACAGATTTAAAGTTATAGATTTATTTAAAAAAGGCATCTACTGACATTTAAATAATTTCAAAATTTTAATATCCTCAAAAATTATTTTGGATAGCATATTTGAATTCCTGGCATTTTTCTGATCACAAAACATATATCATATGCAAAATTTGTATTTATGAATTTAAAACATTATTTAATTGCAAAATAATTTAAAAAGGGGTCAAAGTCACATGTTTGACTAGTTAGGGTTGACTCTGGTCAAATTTGAATTTGTATTTGAATTCATGTTCGAATTTGAAACACTTTTCATTTTGGAAATTTTGTCAAATTCAAAAAGTATAAAAAGATATGATTTATTTAAGATATTAACAATTTCTAGAATTTTAAAAGAATTAGAAAAGTATTGCGGGCTTTTGTTACTCAGGGTGGTTTTACCCACAACCACCGACAGGTGGGGCAGGCGGCTCGCAGGCCCACTATGCGGAGAATATCATTTTGCGGCCCAAAAGTTGGGGTGGCCAGGCAACGCGGTACCCAAGTTGATTTTTATCACCGCGATTCAAAAAGTTGGGGCGCCAATTGCTGAGAGGGGTCTTTCGAGTGAATGATGGCCAAACCCAATATTTTCAAATTGCGCCCGTTAAGTTAGGATATTCCATTACACTAGTTCCTGTTGTGCCCCTCCTTCGCCGGTCACTCTTCTTAGTCACCCTGCACGTGTCGTAGGGGCAAATCCATTACTGTACTTTCCTAACTCTCGACACTGAATCTTGCTGCGGCGGTGGTCCCTTTTCTTCCCTTCCCCGACCCTAAATCTGCCGGCAGCGGAGGACCTTTTTTCTCCCTCTCCCGCCACCGAATCCAACGGCGGCGGACCAGCATGTCTTGCAAGGCGAAGGTTGTAGCTACGTCGCCTACTGAAAAGGGTCCGTCGGGGCCCAAGTCTGGGGCTCAATGCGTAGCAGCGGCGAGGTCTTCAGCCCCGGTTAGCGAGGAGGCCAGCAAGGATTCTGCTCCCAAGGTACCTACGAGCAGCGGGTTGAAGAGAAAAGCAAGGCCGGCGGAGGATTGTTCGGCTCCGGTGGGCGGATGCAGCACTCAGATCTCGAAGAAAAAAACCCAGGAGAAGAGCGAGAGGTGAATTTTTCTCATTTGTGCCTTATCTTGCAAGTAGATTACTTATGGAATAATAGAATCGAATGAACTGAAATTCTCCCCTTTTTAATCAAATTAGGCACAACTTTGATACAAGGGACCTATATGAGTCCACAGTTCATGTTGGCAAAGACAATCGCAAAGCTTGATTTTGGTTGCGAGAGGGTTGTGTTCGGGCAAGATGTGCATCTGCTTGTGAATTGCAAAGATGTTGTGTCTGTTTCGCAGCTGGTAGATATGCTTGCCGCTAGAATTCCCTGGGGTTCTAGACAGAGGACAAAATTGGTGTGGCGCAACATGAATGATACCTATCAGAAAATTGAGCACTCCCATGAGCTACAGATGGTTTGAGAGTGTTGTGCAGCTGATCATAAGGTGAAAGTTGAAGCGATGATTGATGATATGTATGCAGATGCTGGAGATCTTGTTGCCAGAGCTTCTGCTCCTAAAGAATATGGACCAATAGATGCTGATCTAGATAAGTTCAGTATACGCATAGAGGTGGATTCATACATGGCAAAACTTGATGAGGGAGTTAATAGGCCAGTTGCGTCATATACTATGGAGATAACTGTCGATTCCAAAGACATAACTCTCTTGATGAAATGAGAGAGATGATCGGTAAGGAAATCAGTATTGGCCCTAAGCAGATGGCAAAAATCCGGTGGTGGCATCATAAGAAGCAGAAATTCATAGATGTTTTGGATACTGAAGATCTTATGCAGATTATGCGGCGAAAGAAGCAAACCAGGAAGGTGTTCTTCCTTGGTACCATTTCTGATGTTGTTGAACAAGTTATAGTGGATGTAGATGCCTGTAGTGGTACGAATGTAATGAGGTGGTCGACGTTGATGAGATCTGATGAGAGCTGCTACCCTGGGCTTGTCATATGGACCGCGGGGTTCCCCTGCCTGTATTTGTAATATTGAATGCTATTGCATTTAGAGTGTGCTTCTATGATTATGTTTGTTGAGAGATTGCGATATAATGTTGTGCGAGCTGTTGAGATTTTCGGACATGTCACTCACTGAAACCATCGTTGTTGTAATAAGACATAAGTATATTGTAGTTGACATGATTATGTCTCTTAAGATGACGTACCGTACTTGTTTCTATTATTATGTTTATTGGGACATTGTAATGTAATGTTTTGTGAAACCATGACTAGACTAGTGATGCATAAATACATTGTAGTTGACATGATTATGTTTCTTGAGATGATGTACTGTACTTGTTTCTGTTATTTTGTTTGTTGAGAGACTGTAATGTAATGTTTTGTGAAACTATGATAGGACAAGTGATGTGTAAGTACCTTGTAGTCTACATGATTTTGTTTCTTGAGTTGATGTAATATACCGGTTTCTGTGATTACGTTTGTTGAGAGATTGTAATGTGATGTTTTGTGAAACCATGTTGTGGTTATGTTTGTTGGGAGATTATAATGTAATGTTTTGTAAAACCATGACTGAAGAAGTGATGCATAAGTACCTTGTAGTTGACATGATTTTGTTTCTTTGGATGATGTAATATACTTGTATGTTTTCGTTAGGCAATGAAATTGGGATGGAGGGAGTGCAGGTTTAATATTTGAAATGAGAATGTGTGAAGAGAATCCATATCAGGCAGGAGACAGTAATCCAGGGAAAGGGCATGGTATCCATTAAACTATTGTAACATGCCAATTTAGTCATCGTTGCAGCGGTAGAAGGGCTGCTCTCTCTCTCTCTCTCTCTCTCTCTCTCTCTCTCTCGCTGATGCCATCGCCGTCGCCTGCGACGACGCATTCGCCATGCTGTCCTTGAACGGCAAGGACGACCAGTCGAGCAGCGACAGCCTTCTCTCCGACATCAAGTATTCCTTCCACGATGTGAGTTCCTCTGTTTTCTCGGGCTAGGGTTAGGCAATGGTAAATCTCTCGATCTGAGCTCCATATGTGCATGCAGTCGTGTTCGATTTCAGCTTTGCGTTTACCTATAGGTACCAAGGACGATCTATGACTCTGAATTGGAGGGCCTAGATCCCAATGGAGAAGTGCCATGTGACCATGGGCTATAACTGAGGAGATATGTTGCATTCGAAGGCAGTAACACTGGGAGAAGGTTTTTGGGCTGTAGAAATCAGGTTTGTTTACATTATGTGCAACTGTGACATGAAGTAAAATGCATCGTGCATGTTCATAACACTATAGTGTGTGTGTTTTTAGGTTGGCCTGGTGTGTAAAGTAGTAGAGTGGGTGGATCTTGAGTGGCCAAATGCACTTAAGAAATGTTTGGCATAGTTATGGGAGATGTATGAGTTGGAAAGGTCAGGGAGATTTACTGATGTAAGTGATGTAGCTGAAAAAAATTACAAGCTGTCGGTACGAAATAAGGAGCTGGAACAAGAAATCGAGAATTTGCAGTCAGGGCTAACTGACGGAATCGATGGGAGCTTGGTTGTTGGAACTGCAAAGAAGCTTCAGGATAGTCACAGGTTGCTGATTCATAATGCAGAAAAGGAGAGGGATCAGCTCAGGGAAGACAAGAAGAAGCTAGAGTACTGCATTGCGGATCTGTTGAAGGAACTGAAGAAGGCGCGCGAGGGTGAACAAGGACAGACTATAGAGGATAAAGGAAATTCGAGATGAATAATTTATGTTATACCAATGCTTGAAACTAGTTAATTGTAAGACTTGCAGTTGCGCTTTCCGAACTAAGCCAAACCCAATCCTCAAGCAAACTAATTTCAGACGAACACACATATCATGCATAGAGTTAAGTTCACGCTTACAAAATCACCACTACAGAGGATAAACCAGGCAGTTCAGTACTAAATAGACATATGTTGTGTTCAAGCGAGCCTGGCCCGGAGATGCCTGTTTTCCTCCCTAAGGTTGGCCAGCTCCTTCAGTACTATGTCGTGCTTCAGCTGTAGGTTCCAGCGCTCCGTCACGGATTGGAGAATTTTGTCTGTAGCCATACGATTTTCCTTCAAGATCCCTTTCATGATCTCCGTCTGCTTCCTAGCCGAGGCGCGACCTTCACTGTGTAGCTTCGCACATATGGATCCACCGGTGTCATTGAAATGTGTGTTCTCTATAGAGACCACACATGGATCCACCAGTTTCATTGCATGTATGTTCTTTTCACTAACAACAACTAGAGTCATTGCATGTGTGCTCTTTTCACAATCCACATATGGATCCACCAGTGTCATTGCATGTGTGTTCTTTTTAGTAACAACAACTAGTGTCATTGTTGGTGTGTTCTTTTCACTAACTACAACTGGATTCATTGCATGTGTGCTCTCTTTAGAGACCACCTATGGATCCACCAGTGTCATTGCATGTGTGTTATTTTTACTAACAACAACCAGAGTCATTGAAATGTGTGCTCTCTTCAGAGACCACACATGGATCCACCGGTGTCATTGCATGTATGTTCTTTTCACTAACAACAACTTGAGTCATTGCATGTGTGTTCTTTTCACTAACAACAACTGGAGTCATTGCATGTGTGTTCTTTTTACTAACAACAACCAGAGTCATTTCATGGTTGTTCTCTTCACAATCCACACATGGATCCACCAGTGTCATTGCATGCGTGTTCTTTTTAGTAACAACGACCAGTGTCATTGCATGTGTGTTCTCTTCAGAGACCACACATGGATCCACCAGTGTCATTGCATGTGTGTTCTTTTCACTAACAACAACCAGAGGCATTGAAATGTGTGCTCTCTTCAGAGACCACACTTGGATCCACCAGTGTCATTGCATGTATGTTCTTTTCACTAACAACAACTGGAGTCATTGCATGTGTGTTCTTTTCACATACCACATATGGATCCACTAGTGTCATTGCATGTGTGCTCTTTTCACAATCCACCCATGGATCCACCAGTGTCATTGCATGTGTGTTCTTTTTAGTAACAACAACCAGAGTCATTGAAATGTGTGTTCTTCTCACATACCACCTATGGATCCACTTGCATGTTTGTTCATTTCACTAACAACAACCAGAGTCATTGCATGTGTGTTCTTTTCACATACCACATATGGATCCACCAGTGTCATTGAAATGTGTGTTCTCTACAGAGACCACACATGGATCCACCAGTGTCATTGCATGTATGTTCTTTTCACTAACAACAACTGGAGTCATTGCATGTGTGCTCTTTTCACAATCCACATATGGATCCACCAGTGTCATTGCATGTGTGTTTTTTTAGTAACAACAACCAGTGTCATTGCAGGTGTGTTCTTTTCACTAACAACAACCGGAGTCATTGTATGTGTGCTCTCTTGAGAGACCACCTATGGATCCACCAGTGTCATTGCATGTGTGTTCTTTTTACTAACAACAACCAGAGTCATTGAAATTGTGCTCTTTTCCGAGACCACACATGGATCCACCGGTGTCATTGCATGTATGTTCTTTTCACTAACAACAACTGGAGTCATTGCATGTGTGTTCTTTTCACTAACAACAACTGGAGTCATTGCATGTGTGTTCTTTTTACTAACAACAACTAGAGTCATTTCATGGCTGTTCTTCTCACATACCACCTATGGATCCACCAGTGTCATTGCATGTGTGTTCTTTTTAGTAACAACAACCAGTGTCATTGCATGTGTGTTCTCTTCAGAGACCACACATGGATCCACCAGTGTCATTGCATGTGTGTTCTTTTCACTAACAACAACCAGTGTCATTTCATGTATGTTCTTTGTACTAACAACAACTAGAGTCATTGCATGTCTGTTCTTTTCACATACCACATATGGATCCACTAGTGTCATTGCATGTGTGCTCTTTTCACAATCCACCCATGGATCCACTAGTGTCATTGCATGTGTGTTCTTTTTAGTAACAATAACCAGAGTCATTGAAATGTGTGTTCTTCTCACATACCACCTATGGATCCACCAGTGTCATTGCATGTGTGTTCATTTCACTAACAACAACCAGAGTCATTGCATGTGTGTTCTTTTCACATACCACATATGGATCCACCAGTTTCATTGAAATGTGTGTTCTCTACAGAGACCACACATGCATCCACCAGTGTCATTGCATGTATATATTCTTTTCACTAACAACAACTACAGTCATTGCATGTGTGCTCTTTTCACAATCCACATATGGATCCACCAGTGTCATTGCGTGTGTGTTCTTTTTAGTAACAACAACTAGTGTCATTGCAGGTGTGTTCTTTTCACTAAAAACAACTAGAGTCATTGCATGTGTGCTCTCTTTAGAGACCACCTATGGATCCACCAGTATCATTGCATGTGTGTTCTTTTACTAACAACAACCAGAGTCATTGAAATGTGTGCTCTCTTTAGAGACCACACATGGATCCACCGGTGTCATTGCATGTATGTTCTTTTCACTAACAACAATTGGAGTCATTGCAGGTGTGTTCTTTTCACTAGCTACAACTGGATTCATTGCATGTGTGCTCTCTTTATAGAACACCTATGGATCCACCAGTGTCATTGCATGTGTGTTATTTTTACTAACAACAACCAGATTCATTGAAATGTGTGCTCTCTTCAGAGACCACACATGGATCCACCGGTGTCATTGCATGTATGTTCTTTTCACTAACAACAACTTGAGTCATTGCATGTGTGTTCTTTTCACTAACAACAACTGGAGTCATTGCATGTGTGTTCTTTTTACTAACAACAACCAGAGTCATTTCATGGTTGTTCTCTTCACAATCCACACATGGATCCACCAGTGTCATTGCATGCGTGTTCTTTTTAGTAACAACGACCAGTGTCATTGCATGTGTGTTCTCTTCAGAGACCACACATGGATCCACCAGTGTCATTGCATGTGTGTTCTTTTCACTAACAACAACCAGAGGCATTGAAATGTGTGCTCTCTTCAGAGACCACACTTGGATCCACCAGTGTCATTGCATGTATGTTCTTTGTACTAACAACAACTGGAGTCATTGCATGTGTGTTCTTTTCACATACCACATATGGATCCACCAGTGTCATTGCATGTGTGTTCTTTTCACAATCCACCCATGGATCCACTAGTGTCATTGCATGTGTGTTCTTTTTAGTAACAAACACCTGAGTCATTGAAATGTGTGTTCTTCTCACATACCACCTATGGATCCACCAGTGTCATTGCATGTGTGTTCATTTCACTAACAACAACCAGAGCCATTGCATGTGTGTTCTTTTCAGATACCACATATGGATCCACCAGTGTCATTGAAATGTGTGTTCTTTACAGAGACCACACATGGATCCACCAGTGTCATTGCATGTATGTTCTTTTCACTAACAACAACTGGAGTCATTGCATGTGTGCTCTTTTCACAATCCACATATGGATCCACCAGTGTCATTGCATGTGTGTTCTTTTTAGTAACAACAACCAGTGTCATTGCAGATGTGTTCTTTTCACTAACAACAACTAGAGTCATTGCATGTGTGCTCTCTTCAGAGACCACCTATGGATCCACCAGTGTCATTGCATGTGTGTTCTTTTTACTAACAACAACCAGAGTCATTGAAATGTGTGCTCTCTTCAGAGACCACACATGGATCCACCGGTGTCATTGCATGTATGTTCTTTTCACTAACAACAACTGGAGTCATTGCATGTGTGTTCTTTTCACTAACAACAACTGGAGTCATTGCATGTGTGTTCTTTTTACTAACAACAACCAGAGTCATTTCATGGTTGTTCTCTTCACAATCCACACATGGATCCACCAGTGTCATTGCATGTGTGTTCTCTTTAGAGACCACACATGGATCCACTAGTGTCATTGCATGTTTGTTCTTTTCACAAACAACAACCAGAGTCATTGAAATGTGTGCTCTCTTCAGAGACCACACATGGATACACCAGTGTCATTGCATGTATGTTCTTTTCACTAACAACAACTGGAGTCATAGCATGTGTGTTCTTTTCACATACCACATATGGATCCACTAGTGTCATTGCATGTGTGCTCTTTTCACAATCCACCCATGGATCCACAAGTGTCATTGCATGTGTGTTCTTTTTAGTAACAATAACCAGAGTCATTGAAATGTGTGTTCTTCTCACATACCACCTATGGATCCACCAGTGTCATTGCATGTGTGTTCATTTCACTAACAACAACCAGAGTCATTGCATGTGTGTTCTTTTCACATACCACATATGGATCCACCAGTTTCATTGAAATGTGTGTTCTCTACAGAGACCACACATGCATCCACCAGTGTCATTGCATGTATATATTCTTTTCACTAACAACAATTGGAGTCATTGCATGTGTGCTCTTTTCACAATCCACATATGGATCCATGAGTGTCATTGAATGCATGTTCTTTTTAGTAACAACAACCAGTGTCATTGCAGGTGTGTTATTTTCACTAACAACAACTAAAGTCATTGCATGTGTGCTCTTTTCACAATCCACCTATGGATCCACCAGTGTCATTGCATGTGTGTTCTTTTTACTAACAACAACCAGAGTCATTTCATGGCCGTTCTTCTCACATACCACCTATGGATCCACCAGTGTCATTGCATGTGTGTTCTCTTCACAATCCACACATGGATCCACCAGTGTCATTGCATGTGTGTTCTTTTTAGTAACAACAACCAGTGTCATTGCATGTGTGTTCTTTTTACTAACAACAACCAGAGTCATTGAAATGTGTGCTCTCTTCAGAGACCACACATGGATCCACCGGTGTTATTGCATGTATGTTCTTTTCACTAACAACAACTGGAGTCATTGCATGTGTGCTCTTTTCACAATCCACCTATGGATCCACCAGTGTCATTGCATGTGTGTTCTTTTTACTAACCACAATTGGAGTCATTTCATGGCTGTTCTTCTCACATACCACCTATGGATCCACTAGTGTCATTGCATGTGTGTTCTCTTCACAATCCACACATGGATCCACCGGTGTCATTGCATGTGTGTTCTTTTTATTTACAACAACCAGTGTCATTGCATGTGTGTTCTCTTCAGAGACCACACATGGATCCACTAGTGTCATTGCATGTGTGTTCTCTTCACAATCCACACATGGATCCACAAGTGTCATTGCATGTGTGCTATTTTTAGTAACAACAACCAGAGTCATTGCATGTGTGTTCTCTTCACAGACCACACATGGATCCACCAGTGTCATTGCATATGTGTTCTTTTTACTAACAACAACCAGAGTCATTGAAATGTGTGCTCTCTTCAGAGACCACACATGGATCTAGCGGTGTCATTACATGTGTGCTCTTTTCATAATCCACCTATGGATCCACTAGTGTCATTACATGTGTGTTCTTTTTACTAACAACAACTGAGTCATTTCATGACTATTCTTTTCACATACCACATATGGATCCACCAGTGTCATTGAAATGTGTGTTCTCTTTAGAGACCACACATGGATCCACCAGTGTCATTGCATGTGTGTTCTTTTCACTAACAACAACTAGAGTCATTGCATGTGTGTTCTTTTCACATACCACATATGGATCCACCAGTGTCATTGCATGTGTGCTCTTTTTACTAACAACAACCAAAGTCATTGGATGTGTGTTCTCTTTAGAGACCACACATGGATCCACCAGTGTCATTGAAATGTGTATTATTTTCAACTACTGTCGTTGGCCACAAACAATCAGGACGCAGAACTAACCAGCAACCGCTCTGGGCTTCTAGAAGACCCGATCCTCGATTGTTAGGCACCATTGGATCGGGGTGCATGGACGATAATGATGTCCTTCGCGAGTGCGATCTGCGAGAAGTCTGTTTTGCGAACTGATTGGCCATGGCAACTACACTGGGCCTACGTCCTTGCCCTTATCCCCTTAACCTCGGGGCCAAAAATCAGATTGTGTTCCTTCATCGCCATGGAGAGGGAGATGCTCAAACTCAGCTTGCACGAGGCTCAGATGTTCGCCCACTACGACATACTCGCGTCGCCGTTAGCTAGGCTTCCGGCCGGCTTTGAGCTCAGCTACGCCGGGGTTCCTGTCGCGTCGCTCTTGCGTGACAACGCGTTGGCGAGGCAGATTGAGGAGCACCGCCGCCAGCTGTCGGAGTGGAAGAGGGCAATGGCGCGGTACTCGCGTACGAGCGTGTACTGGCGAAAGTTGTTCAAGAAGGAGCGGGCTGCGTTGATTGAGCTGTGCGGAACCCACCGTCGGGAGATCCACCCGGATCTGCGCAACCCCGAAAGGGCAGCGCTTCTGGGCAGTGCTTGGGCGTATGACCTCCACCATTATCGATGCAGCGCGCCGTGAAGAATCCATGAGGAGGAGGAACGCTGCCGGGAACATCAGCATCGATTCCGACACGGAGGAGGCTAGCGGCGACGCGGACAACATCGTCAATGATGGAGACTGCGGGAGCGTCATAGTTGATTAGGGCCACTTAAGCATAAATTAAATCTATGTACGGTATCTTAATACGCTCTTTGGATCTGGGTCACCTGAGTCATGGTCGATTATCGTCATAATCTATATATGTTGGCCATGTTTTAGTTGTCTTTGTCTTTGAAACTAGTCGATCGAAACTCATCCGATCCTAAAAATAAAGTTCGTGCGTTCCCTGGCATATCTGATGGGACAATACGCTGACTCTGCTCCTAGCACTTGATGGCACAGCCGTAATTTGGAGTGCGCCTGAGGAGAAGGGATCGAGCGTGTTATAATAGTGTACTACTCCTATCCAGATATAACTGACTTAGTTTTTTTTAGATATTTAATAAATGTGTCTATACCCAAAACATGTCTAGATACATGTTTTAGGTTTCTCTGTCTTTCAAACTAATCAAAAGTCGTCAAATTCTGAACAAACAAAGTCATTGCGTTCACACCTGATGGGACAATATGCTGACTCTGCTACTTGATGGCACATCCATAATTCTGGAGTGCGCCAGAGGAGATGGGAATGCAAGGGAGATGGGAACTAGTAGCCGTGTCCAAACGCAGATAAAAATTAATGTAATAATATTTTTAAAAAATGTAATCTGGTCCACATGACCCCATCACAGACACGTTGCACGCGTCAGATATAAATAAAGACGACACGGCTAGTTTAGTTTCAATGATATAATTCAGCATATGATGTTACTGTGCCCGCATCTTTTTGCTCCTCTTATTAGTCTGCTAGCCCACGCTGCATTAAGAATCAGTTGATGAGAATAAAAAATGATAAAATGGCAAATAAAACAATTTTTAAGCTTACCTTTCATCCGGAGAATCGTACAAAGATGAAATTGGCAGGGATTTATTATTTCTCCTGCAGTTAGCCGAAAGATCCTCAAGAACATCCTCAATCACCCTTGCAACTTCTTCATATTCTAATACAACTCCATTATTTGCCCTTTCCTCCCCGTTCCGCTTACCCTTTTGTTTCTTTTCACACCCTTTTCTCGCCGGCACCTCCACTTCTTCATAAATTGGCTGCTTACGTACGTTTTCCTCCGAGTGCTTATCACCGTCTTCGCGCTTCTCTTCCGCCAGTTCTGGCTGAGAAGCCTCATTTTCTGCCACCGGGGTGTGAACAGGGACAATAGCATGTGTAACTGGGTTTTTGCACAACCTCTTGATATGGACGAATCCACCACAACATCCGCATTTCCTTTTCCTAGATCCCAGCCTTGGACCTTTATCGGTGGAGGCTTCGATCCTTAGCTTTCTAGGCCTCCCAGGTGGCCTCCTAAGAACTGGTGGTTGAAGTTTGAACCCTGGATCGACAATCTCCCAATCATTTTCATCGGCCATAGGTGGTATGTTTTCTGCATAAGTTGTAGGAAACTTGTCCACGGAGAAATAGTTGTCGACATAGTTCTCTATTTCAGCTCCGTTACCTCTAAGCTTTAAGATGAAGTAAATTGCATGGTGACATGGCAAACTAGTAATCTGCCACTATCCGCATGAACAAGTCTTGTTTCCAATGTCTATAGTGTACCTCCGTTCACTTCCACGCTTGTATTCTGCATAAACCTCAGCCAATGTTCCGGAACTTCTGACCACCCTCATCTTTATCATTCTCATTGCCCTGGTTCTTGCATTTAGTAACATAACCACCTTTGGAACTATTTTATGGCCTAAAAAATTTCTTGCACAAATTCTTTGCCTTAAATCTATCTTCACCAGTATGCACAGTCTTATTGCATCCAATAAAATAACAATTCCAAGTGTCTTCATGCCCGAAATCTTATCATTGAAACTCTCTGCCAAATTATTGCATCCAAAATCCACCTTGCTTAACTCACCAAACTTTCTTTTGGCCCATAGCTTGGTGTGATGTTCCTCAAGGTATTTTTTCACCATTGGCACTACACACATGTTCTGCAAGTAAGTAGCATGCGTGCTTGGGATGTATGTGTATGCTGATTGCCACAAGTCCTCTTCAAAGATCTTTCCTTTGAACTTCTTCGTGAAGTTAGTAGTGAGGTGCCGCATGCATTCCCTATGCTCAACCCTAGGAAACATAGCATCAACAGCATTCTCAAGACCCTCGGATGAACCGGTGTGTATCACCAAGCCTTCAGGGTGACCAATTACTTCCCATAGTCTCTGCATGAACCATGTCCAGCTTTGATTTGATTCACCCTCAAGAACAGCATAAGCTACGGGTAGAAGCCAATTATGCGCGTCCAAAGCACAAGCAGAAGCAACATGTCCCCTGAACTTCCTTGTTAAAGAAGTTGCGCCTATTGCCAAGTATGGCATGCAGCCGTCTAGGAACCCCTTCCAGCATGCCTTCAGGCAGACAAAACATCTCCTGAAGCATATCTTATCTGCCTGCTTATACCTGACCCCCCTCGAGACCTTTTCTCTCCCTTTCACAACCTCGTAATCAATGTCAACAACACTACCAGGTGATGTTTTCCCTAACTGAGCTTTGAAACTATACAACATATGAAAACTATCATTCCACTTGCCTTGAATGAAGTCTAGATCCATCTCCTTCCCATCAAAGACTCTGTGATAAGGAATCAAATTGTTAAACTTTTTGCTAATCTTTGCTCTGAGTTCAGCAGGTCCAAAGTTATGATCCTGCCTCACCCAGTCAAGTACAGTAGCAGCAATCCACTTGGTAGTCGCCGGTCTAATTTTACCACTTAAAGAAGTATTAGGGCAGTTGTGTTTCTTCGTGTTTACTTTGATCTGCATTCGATAAGAATCCAAATAATTTAGAGCTACTTATCAGCAGAATAAATATGAGAAAGACTGAAACTAAATGTAGCTATTGCAACCTGAAATGGGTGTCCACCCCGCATTGGAGATGCATGTAATCTCCATTTACACACATTACTTTCCCTACAGTGCACCCTAAATCTCTTTTGGTCGCTCTTTTCAATGATAAATTCGAACCCAACTCTGATTGCATAGGTTGCAACTGCATATCTGCAGTCCTCCACATTATCAAAGATAGTCCCCTCATCAATTGTAGGATTGTCCCTGTCAAAGTGTATCACTGGCCTGTCCACGTCTTCGTTGTTGTATCTACATCCCATTTTCACATCTTCACATTCCTCTTCCTCATCATTCCCATAGTTAGGCTCAAAGTTCGAATCAACCAAATATTCCCTACTCTCCATCCTATCAGGGTCAGCAGCCACGTCTGGATATGCTTTCTCATCATCATTTGCACCGCCACACGTTTCAGTGCCTTCATGCTTGCTTGACAAAGCATCATGCTCAAGGACAAGCTGTACAGACGTCCTGCGGTTACCAACACATATCCTTGCCATCACCACGGGACTAGAAACGCTAATTGGGGTATGCAGATAAGGAATCACAGTTCTTACCCTTCAATGTGGATGCACGGCACCTTCTCCGGGCTCCATACCTCCAAAGCTCTGCACCCCGCTTCCTCTCCTCCCATTTCGTTGTCCTCTGTGCTCTCTAGACTTGAAGGATATTCCGTGCTCTCTAGTCGCATAGGACCCATATCCGTGCTGTCAATCCTCGCAGGATCCATCTCCGAGCGGGATCCAGATCACCAGCGTCGTTGGGCCCCTAACCCAATGGCCGACTCTCGGTTTTCGTTTCCAGACGCGCCTGGGCGGTAGGCGGCGGCAAGGAGACATGGCAGGGAGGGGAGGGGAGGGGACGTGAGGGGATGGCAGGGAGGGAAGGGCGGAAGGACGACGGCCCAAAGGGACGACGAGAGTGGTGCACGATTGAGCGGAGTGGCGGCGGCAGGAGCAGAGGAGAGGAGCGGAGCGGAGCTGGTTGCGACAAAGCATGGAAAATTGCATAATAATGTGTTGGTGGGTGGCACCAACCCTTGAACCTGGGACGCGCGCCATCGTAGGTGGAGGAGGCGAGCCCGCCTGTCAGAAAACATGCCACCTGTCAGCGCACTATGTACGGGGAGCACTTCACGGAATTTTTTAGCAGGTCCCACATGTCAGTCTGTTTGATCAAAACTTGCATGCAGTGCATGGCTGGTTCACGCGCTAGTTCCGAAAAAAGCTCGTTGATCCAAACTTGAATTGGCAGTTCCGCTTCTTCTCCCCCGTCTCATCGTCTCCTCGCAGTGGCACTTCCGCTTCGTCTCCCTCGTCTGTTATCCTCTTCTTCTTTCCCTTGTAGTGGTAGTTCTTCTTTCTTCCTCGATCAAAACATTCCCGCATGTAAGCCATGGCCAGTAGCCGGATGAAGAGGAACTAGGCCGATCTCCCGGCTGACCCAGTTCACAAGATCGCCGACTATTTGCTGGAGAAAGAGGAGTACGTCGACACCTATGCTGCTTGTCGGGAAGTCTGCACCGATTGGCGCCGCACTTTAAAGGTGCCCGAATTCCATCTCAACAACTGGATCATGATAGATCACACACTTCCAGACGCTGGCGACTTCACCTTCCTCAACCTCGCCACTGGTCGTTGCTTCAGGACAAATCTAATGGATGTCCATCGCAGGTTCACATTCACATCTGATATTTATTGGTATTTTCCATTGTAAACATCTTAGTGCTAACTGATGCCCTCTTCTTCCAAAAGATTCTACTTCGTCGGTGTTTCTCGTGGCGTCATCGTTCTTGCTCAGAGGGTGGAGCCGTACCAGATTCGGCTTCTAAACCCAATCACTCATAAGTCTAACACTGAGTTTCAAGCACACATACCATCTGATCCTCTGCAATATGTCATCGTGACGAAGTCCCCGACGATGGTGTTTGTTTGCACCAATTATCCAGATCGTATTGCATGTGCTGATGAGAGCACCCTAACGGGGCAAATCAATGAATCGTTTGGAGAAGGATTGTATTCGCCACCTCCTGCTATGCTTCTGGACTGCATGACGACATTCCGAGGGGAAGTATATGCATTACTTGAGAATGGAGACATCTTGTCGACCAACATCAAGTTAGAGCAGCGCGCGAGCACTGTCACGATGGCCAAAATAATTTCGGCCCCAGTCTTTGAACAGGTACGTGAAACTTACAAATTTTACCTTGTGGAGTCAGATGGTGATCCGCTTCTTGTGTTGAACGGGGATTTTGCCAAAGGGCAAGCGGTGTTGTACCGGGTGGACACGGAGAACCGCTCTCTCGAGGCTGTCAGTGACATTGGAAGTCGTGCCCTCTTTGTTGATTACAGTCGGTCTATCTCCATTGACATCAGGTTACACCCTACAGTCAAATCCGGTTGCATATACTACAGAAATTATATTAGACTGTACGATCATGAGGTTCAAGCCTGGGAAGAGGAACCAACAATAATGTATGGCTTAAGTCTGGAACATACACCGAGGTCTTACCCTCTGGACGAGATACTGGCAGCACATTACAGACGGAGAGAGTTCTCTGAATGTGTGTTGCAACACGTGGGAGCCGCCGCCCACGAAATATATAGGGGAGAATGAATCATATATTCATCATAGGTTATTTGCTAGCATTTTCAGGTCTATTTTTCGAAGTAGAAATTTGTACTGTATTTATATTATTTCGATGATCAGTATGCGTATTAACTTTCAGACAAAATTGTAATGTATTTAAATTCAGTACTTCGAGAATTCAAAGTATTTATTTTTAGTAGCTTCTTTCAGAATTCTCTGTGTTGGACATGGGCATCAACTTAGCGCCGGAATTCAGGTCCCACATGGAAAATTGCACAATAATGTGTTGGTGGGCGGCACCAACCCTCGAACCTGGGATGCGCGCCGTCGAAGGTGGAGGGGGCGGGCCCGCTAGTCAGAAAACATGCCACGTCGGCATCCCCTGTTTCTGATGCCCTTTAAAAAATAAAACACGTCACGTCGTTATCCCCTGTTTCTGATGGTGTCGCTACACTCGACGGTACATGGTGGCATATAAATAATATCATATAAATATAAGGGCAAAGTTGTCAACATTTTTAAAATGAAACTCGGTCCCGTCTCCTACCTGTCCTTGTACATTGCCCGATGAGGTGGATAGCCACGACCGATCTTTTTAATACGTTCGCACTCTTATGCTGAGAAGAGAAATAAAGATTGAGCTGTTAATGCAACGAGTGTCGAATTATTACCTTCTAATAAAATGGGAAATGGTTATTTTCACGCGTGCCCGTAGTCCAAACCTACTGTCAGTCTTTCACTCCCCTTCGCCGACTAACCACAGTTCACCTTGCGCAGCTCCTCCGTGCCGCACCAACTAGGATAACATGGCCCCGCCTAAGCCGCCACGACAGCCGCCGAAACTGGGGCATTTAGCCCCTCTAAGACAGGCCATGAAGCTCTACTTCAAGGCCGGTCTCCCATTGCCTTGCCAGGTGGATGATTTCCCTAAATGTGCCCAATCGGCCGCGGTGGCGACTGCGTCGTCGTCGGCACCAGATGCGGCAAGCAGGGCCAAGAGAGCGATGTGGAGAAATCACGCGGCGGCATTACGGCATGCTCTAGGCAGTGGGAACAAGGTACGTATCAAATCGTTCATGAGAGCATCCCACCGCCGAGGATACACACCCTCGAACAGGGTAGCGCCAAGGTCTAGGAACTCTCGTGTCCACGCTTCGGCGCGGACTACCTTACCTCAGTAGGGTAGGCTGGGAGCACGCCGTCTGTGGCAAAGACGCTCCATCCTACGCACCGTTGAAGGCCGTACCGTGGTGGCGACCAAGCGTCTACACTCAGCATGCTGGATTGTTCGACAGCCAGAGCCAGCGGCGGGCATCAGCTCAGCCCCGGAATTCAGGTTCGACTTCACAGAGACCTATGATCCCGAGAAGGAGATGTCGAATTTCAGTTTCGAAGAAATCGTTGCGGCGGCGTGGATGGTCCAACTGAACCGGGACTGGCGCACGCAAATCGCTCGTGCATGAACGATGCAGATTTCTTGTAGTTTGGCGGGAAGGCAATAGATCAGTTTGGGTTAAATGATCAAAGAACTTATGTCCTCTCAAGGCAATTGGCCAACCAACTTTTCTGGTGGAGATCTGTAGTTTCTTCAGTGTAGAATAGTTAAGTTCAGACTGAAGAATGGCTTTTGTAGATGAAATGCTGACGAATTGTTCTATAAACTAGTAGGAAGTTTAGCCCACTTTTGTGCAAGTATAAGACCCTTTTGTATGGAAGTACTACTGTTGTAAGCAAATACTATCAAGTACCTATTTCCTTCAATTACTAGTCGTGGTTCAATCCAGTTAACTGGCATCTTTTTATCTCAGACTACAGATTTTGCGTCTGCTGTCTGTGCTATAAACCATTTTTTCCTTTGTCTTGTGTTGCCTACAAAATGGTCCTGCAGTTCAACGTGTTACAAATGTAGCTACCTTGTACTTGAAGAGGAGATGGACTATATTTTCCTGGCATCCACAGAATTGATATTGCTCATTGCCAGACCACCCTCTTTTCATGAGGTTGTCCTTGGTTATTCACAGAAATTATAAAGAACGGTGTTCAACTACATCGATTCAAACTATTACACACACACTACATCAAATTCATTACCCACACATACTACATCGATTCAAACTATTACACACACATACTACTTCAAACTATTACACACATGTACTACATCGATTCAAACTATTACACATGTTTAGTCGATGCTAACTTCCTGCTACGCTCTCCATACTACAAATTCATTAGCCACACATACCACGACAATTCAATAGAGCTCTATCTTCACTCGAGGGAAATCAGAACCACCAGCTCGTCCAAGCCCGGTCCCCCCACCGAAACTGTGTGCCCCGTCACGAAACGGTGGCGGTCATGTGCCATCAATCCTTCCAGGCCAACACTGCAAGCGACGAGGGCGCTTTCTGGCAGCCTCTTCGGGGCCCTGAATGCCATGTACCGATTCCAGAACTTCCTCCAGGTGGATGATGACCGGGTGCTTCCAGCAAAGTTGTCGCCCTGCCCTGCTTGGAATCTGCACCTCGTACATCTTAGGAACGGCGTCAGGATCTTTCAGCCACGCCTTTACCTTGATGACCCATCTGTCGCTCGGTGGCACGATTTCCACTAGCTCGCCTCCAAGGCTACTGACGACCTGCTTGAGGGCCTCCGGCTCCCAAGCATCCAATGGGAGGCCGTCAAAGCCGAGTTTGGAGAAGAAACGAAGCTGCCCCAAGCGATCGTCCCACCCACAGGCGCGATGCCAATGCATGAAGCTCATTTTCTCCCCGCAGCACTCGAAAGAACGGGAAGAATGCAGAACGCGCTCAGTGTCTGAGCTGTGCTCGAACCGGATGAAAAAATCGAATGGCGACGCGCATACCTCAATGTTGACCTCATTTCGTCTGATCCCAAAATGAGACCTAAAAGCCGACAGCAACTCTGACAGCGACACGGCGGGACGGACGCCCAGCATGGTGGCCATGAGAGTGTGGTCGTCGAACTGCTGTGTCAGGGCTACCAAGCCTGGGGTGCGCGGCAGCACGCAACTTCCCGAGGCCGGTCGCCAGCCTGGATCGCCTGATGGGACGCGCTCCGCTGTGCGAGATGGACTAGCCAGAGGCGAGATATTAGTCCAGGGACGCGAAGCTCCGATACGGCGGACGATGCAATGGCGACGGCTGCGAGCTTCGATTAGAGGCATGGGAGGTTGACCGGACATGGCGGGGACGCAAATTAGAGCAAGTGCAAGCTCCGATCTGAGACGAGCAGCCGGAGCTGAGCAAATGTTATGGGGAGGGGAGCAGGGGAGAAGACCAGAGCAGAGCAAAGAAATAGATCTGGTCCACTCAGGGATCTGGTCCACGCAGGGGTAAGCTAGTCCACGACCGCAAAAGATAACGGGGAATACTGACATGGCGGGCCAAGAAGAGTTGACCTAACGACGGTATTTGAGTTCAACCGTTTTTTGTCTGGTTCAAACGACCATTTGGCCGTTAGATTTGTATTCACCCCCATTTGGCCCTTCTAGACAATTGGTGAATCTACTATGGCCCCTCCGCGCGATTGATGGCAACTCGGGTACCGCGGTGCGCTCACCCACCAAGTTTGGTACCGCAAACGAACATTCCCCACTGTGCGTGCGGACCGCGGGGAGGTGACACGTGGGCCGACTATGGACCTGTGCTTGATCGACACAACTACGCAGGGGGCTTTCTGCAAATAGACACGAACGGATCAGATGGTTTCTGATGGAACTAAAATTTGCACTCGCCAAACCTGCTAGCTGAATCAATTTGGTGAGGAAGATTCTGAGCAAACTGTTACGAATTTTGGTATGCTCCAAAAAAAGTTGTAGATCTCGCTTAGATCTACAAATCTTGTGTTCAAATATCTCCCAGAGGAGGACTGTAGCGACGGCAAACTTGCGTTGAACAGCAGCTCAAACAAGACACTCCTCTGACGAACTGCAATTGGTTACCAGAGTCAAAAAGGGCGTGGATTTAGATGAAGATAGCATTGCATAGAGCAAAAGTTGGGCGACGATCTAAACATGAAAAACATAGCTCTTACTTCGCTCTACCGAACTCATATTCAAAGATTTTACAGAGGAGGCCTAGATCTACGGCTGCAAAGTGGCAGAACAGGGTCAGGCGAAGGATGCGATTGCTGCTGCTCGCAGCGTCGCGGCGTTGTGCGGTGTGCGCGGCGAGACGAGGGCATGGCTACGGCTGTAGAACGGATGCGCACACGGCGTCGGTGTGGCGAGATTGGAGGACAGCAGGAACAGGGGAGCCCCAGGGCGTGTGGAAGCTCACTGGGAGGCTTGCGGTCGCGGCCGGTGGAGCGACCGTAGACAACGTCAGCGACGAGACAAGGGTGGCTAAGGCGAGGAAGGTCAGCATGGCATCAAGCGGCACGACGGTGCGGTGCGTCTCCTCCTCGCTCCCGGTTCCATACCACGCCGGGGCTTCTTGCGCAGCTGTAGGACACGGCGGCCCAGCGACGACGAGGAGCTAGGTAGAGATGGACATGGCGACGGCTAGGGTTTTGCTGAGAGGGGAAGGAGGAGAGGAATGGTTTGCGATGGTTTGCTGCTTTACTAAAGGCGGCCTTGTCGCTTTAAACAAAGAGGAGGGAGGCTATAGCACGCGAGGCAAGGTAGGCTCGGCGGCGTTCACGTGCAGTAGGTGGGGTGGAAGAAAAACAGGAACAGGCTGGCGGGGTTAGGTCAACTGGAGCCTAGGGTGCAGCGGGGCTGGGTTGGCGAGGCTCCTCTGCTGCTCTCGATCGACCTGATCGCCCAGAGAGAGGGGGCAGGGTTGGTTCAGAGAGGGTACGCCGGGTCTGGTTCAGGTTGAGGCTGCACGGAGTGCACCTGGGAGGATTTGAGCTAGCTAAGTGGTGAGGTGTAGATGGTTAGGTTAGCTTCGGTTTAGGTTTAGTAGATGGTAGTTTAGGTTCCTTTATTTCCCTTATTTTGTTTGATTTGAAGCAAGCTTTTAAACAAGCTCCAAAACAAAAAGAAGAAAAATCAAGTAAATCCCTAATAGAGCATAGATGGGAAAAGGAGATGATCTATTGAGATTGTAATTGAATTTGATCAAACTTGAGTGGATTTAAATCAACAAGCTTCTCACAAATTCAAAACAAATCACAATAGAAGAGAGATGGTGCAAACTTGCATGGCCCATGCATGTTTAATAAACGCCCACTACTAGTTGTGAAAACAACTATAATATAACATGGTCACTTATTTGAATATGCTTCAAAATTTGAAGAAGGGCCTTACAAAAAGAATTATGGAGCTTGCCTTCCCATATGGAATAGATGGAGTATAAGCATGGAGGAAATAAATTTGCCAAGCTAGTGTGTGTGTTCCACTAGATGAACATATAGTCTCATATATACATATTCAAACATGCTCACATTCAAATTCAAACCATATGGAAGCTTGAGAATGTATTCTACCCACATAGCATGCAAAGGTGGCCATGTGGCTCCACATATTTGATATTGTGAAAACAACATTCATTATATATGGAAGCATGTAGAAATAGAAGTGGATCCATCCAAACACACATGAGCTAGACTTAAATAACAAATAGAAATGCAATGGCTCATATATAATTGGAATGGTGGAATTTGTGGATGGAACCAAAGAGGATGGTGGAAGAATAAAGGATATGCCCCCAACTAACCTTGGGCACCAAACAATATATCAAGAACCAACTGCAATATATCAAGAGGCAAATACATATAATAAGTAAAATGCATTATGAGGGAAGAACCAAATGAAAGGGGTCTTATATGATGCTCAAATGCAATGTGGCATGGTGACATGAGCATGATATAATGATGATGCAATAAATGGTATGTAGGAAGTAGCAATATATAGACTAGGCAAGTAGCTTTACAATTGTTATACAATTGGGATGCTACAGTCACACACTTAACCTGCGGTGTCGCTAGTCTTCATTGAGAATATGTGTGGTGTGAATAAAATGTTATTTCAGAGTCTTGGATAAGATCCTTGATATCATGAGGAGCTTCGTAATGGTCTGAAGGTAGAGAAAATTATATATCATTTCCTATTTGGGTTTTCAATAAAGTTCAGAAGTTTTTCTATTTGATAGAACCTTCTAGAATGTTCCTGGAAGGCCCGTGGTGGGTCCCACCTACGAGGTAGGGGCACATGGGCCCAAGTGTGGGCATCCCGACCCTAGTTGGCTAGGGGCAACATGGCTACATAGGCCCATGCGGCCAAGGTGGTGGCCGAAACCCTAGGGGAGGTGGAGGTGCGCGTGGGGAGTGGGAGGAATCCCCCCCCCCCTCTGCTGACGGCTAGGGCTTTGGGGAGGGGCAAGCCTCTCCTCCCCAACCCCTATATAAGAGAGGGAGGGGGCAGGGGCACCGCACCCAAGATTGTTGGCCGCTCCCTCCTCTCTCTCTCCTAGAGACTCTCTCCCTCTCCCATTGATGCACGACAAAACCCTGCTGAAATTCTCCACCACTATAGTTGTGTTGATGTTGCGCTGCCCGATTCTTGCGGAGATATCCACAATCCCTTGCGGGATCAAGAAGGAGGACAGGAAGTGTGGATACCGCAGAGGTGTCTTCGTTCGGTACACGGATCTCGAAGGTCAAGATCTATTACGGTTTGAACCGTCGCAAGCGATCGACTACATCACCTAAGATCTCTAGATCGTTAACACTCGTGTTCTTCGAGGGCAAGTAGATTAGATCTATTCTACTTATTACTTGCATCTAGTAGACTAGATCTTGCGGGGTTCTCTCTTGCTATTCCGTAGATTTTTTTATTTTCCATGCAACGAACCCATCAAAGATATCTGACACAAGGGAGTTTCTAACCCTTCTACAACCATAAGAAAATCCAAATTGTTATATCGAGAGAATAAAAAAATACACTTTCTTAAGGTTCTCAAGTATGAATAAATGGCAAAAATGTTTGAATTACATAAGTAAATAGACAGAAATTCATTACATATTCAACGAATAAAGAAGCTCTCTGTCCTTCGGTCGCTTCCTTCATTACGCCACAACACATATATCAAGAAGCTCTGTACCTTCCTCTGGCTTCCTTAGTTATGGTGTCATCTTCCTAAGAAGTAGTGGTATGACTAGTTGCGCATCTCAAAGTTGTTTAAAGAGAACTGAATTCTTCACCTCCTTCGAACCAGGATTTTCGCCTTGCATAAATTTGTGCATGCAGGGACAACATGAGGATCTCAATATTAATATGTAGAAACAAACAAGACATATTTGAAATTCTTATGGGTTGCTAATCTTGCCAGCTCACACTTTGATCCTTTTAAAATCTTATTAAAATTAGCATGATTTTTTTTGCCAAACACTACCATCTCCTACATGGGAGGAGAAACAATAACAGAGGACAACAACATGAAGGAACAAGTTGCTGGCGGCGGGAGCAGTCAGCGGGAGGAGGGTGACACAAGGAAGAATAAAAATGGAAAAGGGGGTTGTAGCCTGAATACTAAGCTCTAAAGTACTCCGGTTACAATGTTTATATTTGGATGTCACATGGAAATGGAAGGTATTCAATCTATGGCTTTTGTTGTTTCGAATTTGAACTTCATGTTCACACATAAACTTTATGCTTGAAATCAACTGAAATTTGACAAACCATTGTCCACATGCGGAAGAGCTGCTTTGAGCTTATTGACACACAAAACCGTACAAGGTTGTCCTATGCAAGCTGAAACATTGGTGCTTATGTTTTCAACCTAGTGTTTGCATTACATTTTTTTGGTCGAAGTATTTGATAGTTGATTGCACTCTCCAGTAGCAAAATGCTCCTGAAAATAAGGGTGCATCGAAGAAATCGTAAAGTGCTCAGTTTTTCTGAAAAGGTTGTTAGCTCGAAATGGATGAGGAAAGGAAGCCTACA
Source organism: Avena insularis (assembly GCA_023614405.1). Taxonomy (NCBI): domain Eukaryota; kingdom Viridiplantae; phylum Streptophyta; class Magnoliopsida; order Poales; family Poaceae; genus Avena; species Avena insularis. Next base: position 514,390,746 of record CM042690.1, read on the forward strand.
GGTATATAGCACAACTGTTTTTTTTTCGCACACCAAAAATACTCTGCCGGGCAGCGCTACGAACATGTGCTGAGTAGTACTAGTACTATAAATAGGGGAGGCAGTAGGTGGTGGTGGCTGGCCACGCTCGCATGCTCAACTGAACTCCATTCCTTCCACCACGCTTGCTGCTCTACTCTACTTCATACTCCTCGTTGCTCGTCGCACCACGCCCCATTCATCCCTGCTGTGCTCTCCACTCAGACAGCGGAGTGGAGTAGAGTGACACTCGCTTCCTCTCTTTCTTTGCATGTCAACGCGAACAAAAAGTGTCCTCCCATCCATCGCCTTCGCGCGGATATAAAGCGGCTACCCCAAACATACCAAAGGGCGAGGAGGAGGAGGAGGAGACTTAATTGAGAGGCGCAAGGCCCAAGTTTGCAAGAACACACTCTACTCTACCTCCTTAGCCAAGAGCAACCCTGAGGTATATTATATATGCAGCATTTTCCTATTCTTTGCTCGCTTCTTGCTGCAATCTTTGGTTCTCGGCTGCAATTCAGTTCGTCTTGGGATTTCAAACCAAGATTTGATCCACGGTTTATTTGCAACACACCAAAGAAAATACCCAATTCTACTTGATGCACAGTTGTTGTTTCTTGTTGTAGTAAGAAGAATCTGAACGAAGTCCGAATTAACTTGCTTCGATCTCCTTGTCCCAAATGCAGCGACCTTGTGGAACTAGTCATCGCCGAATGGAGCTGAGCACAGAGATGTCAATGGCGCCGCCGGCCAACTGCAGGAAGCGCAAGTGCTCACCGCCCTGCCTGGGGGACATCCACGAGGACATGCTGGAGCGCGTCCTCGCGCGCCTCCCGCCGGCCAGCTTCTTCCGCCTCCGCTCCGTCTGCCGAGAGTGGCGCGCGGCCGCCGCGTCCCCGACATTCCTCGACGCCTGCGCCCGCGTCCCCTCCCGCGACCCGTGGTTCCTCATGCTCTCTGACCGTCCCCGTCCTACCGTCGCCTTCGACGCCGGCGAGCGCTCCTGGAACCCCTGCCGGGCCGCGCCAGGGTCCATGCCGGTGGCCGCGTCGGGCGGCCTCGTCCTCTACCGCGCGTTGGCCACTGGCGCGCTCTCCGTCTCCAACCCTCTGACCGGCGCGTCCCGCGCGCTCCCCACGCCGCCGCAGGGCCAGGGCGTGCGGCAGCTCCACGCAATTGCCATGTACGCCTCTCCCTACCGTGTGGCGCTCTTCACGGGCGACGTCCCGGACCTGTCCATGACGGTGTTCGACTCCTCCAAGGACTCGTGGGACGTCCCCGTGGCGCTCTCCCGGAGGCAAGAGGCCTCCTACGCCGACGCGACGGCGCAGGGTGGTCGCGCCGACGACACCGTCTACTTTCTGAGCAAGTCCGGCGACGTGGTTACCACCAACATGCAGCGCAGCGCGTCGAAGCAGTACTCCTCGGTGGCCGTACCCTCCGAGCGGGGCGCCGGCGAGGCCGTGGCGTACTTCCTGAGCCACTCGGGCACGGTCGTCGCGTGCGACACGGCGAGACGCACTTTCGCCGAGCTGCCACGGATCCTCCCCGTGCACTTCGAGTACTCCATCGACGTCGTGGCATGCAACGGCGCCGCCTACGCCGTCGTCCTCTCGGAGTATCTCGACACGGCGAGCCTTCGGGTGTGGCATTTCGCGGACGGTGCGTGGAGGCAGGTGGCCGCCATGCCGCCCGCCATGTCGCACGGGTTCTACGGCGAGAAGGCGGACATCAACTGCGTCGGCCACGGGGACCGCGTCATGGTGTGCGTGAGCTCGGGTGACGTCAACGGCTGCTTCATGTGCGACGTGGGGAGCGACCACTGGGAGGAGCTGCCCAAGTGCATCAATGGCGATGGAGAGGTCAACGAATTCTTGGCCGCCTTCTCCTTCGAGCCTAGAGTGGAGATCAACATAGTATAAGTTGTGTGTGTGCGCGTGCCCCCGCTCCCGCGTATTGTGCCTATTTTCCTTTAGATTGCTACTGTGTTTCGCCATCATCACAAGAATCAAGAACTCGATTTCATATCTACTACGAAACACCGAAAAGGCCATGCGACGCAAGACAAACAGCCATGGCTACACTCATATACGTACAGGAAGAAATCAAACAAACAAGCAAAGGAGCAAAACAAAAGAGTGCTCGTTTTCTATCAGTAAATGGCATTTTACAATTTAGATTTCAGAAAGAATATATTCGGTTGGGAACCTTCCCTGTAGGGAAAGAGTGAAGAAGGTTTCCAGCGGAAGAAAATATTTCATTCTTGATTTATGTTCTTGAACGCGTGACACTAATTTTGCACTTTGTCTCTGGCTTGAGCGATTTATTCCCTCCGTTCAAAATATAAGATGTTTTAGCTTTGTGAAAGGAGTTCATCTAGATCTATTTTGTCTCTGACTTGGAGTGAACCTACACACTAAAAAGGATCTAAATACATTTCTTTCGCAAAGCTATAACATCTTATATTTTGAAACGGAGGGAGTAAAAGATACTAGTACTATAGTTTGGTGGAACAAAGCATCTGATCCCATAGATATAACTCGGCAACTTGTTTTACTCACGAGAATCATCCCCAGAACCCAAACATTCCTGAACCATAAAAAAATATAACTCTTGCAAATTTTCGCAACAAGTTCATGCAAAAGAAAAGCAAGTGTGTATAGCATTGTTCTTTTTTTACGTATCACAAATGGTCATATCTACATGCATGAATTTCTGGAACTTGTAAATACGATTTTTTTATTACCTTCGTATTGCCTCAAGATCAGGTTCAGCGTTACCCAGGTTGCGAAAATCCTATAATATACCACCAAACGTTTCCTACTTCAAAATCTTGGGGCATCTCTAACCGATCCGCTAAAAGGGTTAGAGGAGTAAAAAAATTGTCATTTTACTTCTCTAAGCGTACCTAACCGAAGCCCAACCGGTGTTAACTGAGTAAATTTTTTAGAGTCGGGTCGGTCGACTCCTATTTTTACTTCTCCACCGCTCGGAGGATTAAAGATTTCTCCCCTCCCACACGTTCACACTCGCCTCTACTCGGCTTCTGCTCCACCTCCGGTGAGCCTCCTCTCCGACTGCCGCTACCCCAGCCACCACAGCAGCCTGAGATGGCTGGATCTCGCCGGCCATTCCTGCCGCCCTTTGTAACACTCTCGAATCGGACCTATGCAAGTTTTAGCGCTTCCCGCCAAACCCGCATAAAAACGATTCAAGGACGCCCACCAGGCACTTTCGTGCGGGTGGAAAACGAAGTAATATCATTACACAATAGTCCACGATGGAACCCACAGAACCGATATATATACAACAACGACTCACTGAGTCAAGAATACAGATATACAGTACAAAGATCCAAATCACCTCGAAAACGATACAACATCCGAGTACGGATAAGATGCAAATGGGGCTAAGAGCCCTGAAGAATAACCAATGGCGTCCATAACCCTGCAGCCAAGCCGAAGGGTAACCACGCTAATGACGTCGAACTCGCACTGCTAAACAAAAGGTGCCGACAAAGGGCGAAGGAAAAAGAGGCGCCAAGATCGAGGCCAAGACAGCGAGGCTAGAATTCGGCGGCTCTCGCCTACATAGGTATGGTGGACTAAAGCGGTAGCGCAGCATGCACTAAATAACCTATAGAGACTCGATACATCTGTCGGCTATTAGAGAGGGGTAAGAAAGACCTATTCGGAACCAACCTGCTACTAACACCAATCATACCCATCCTGGTATTTCCCCTCGAGACCAAACGAGGAAGTCAAATCGAGGAACTCACACAGTGGGCAGTTTTATTCGTTCCATTATAGTTAAAGCACTTACTAGTCAGATATAAATAGCATGAGTCATCCTGATAGCATAAATAGTGGGCAGTTTTAGTTAACCATTCAGTTGTAGTTGCAGTACTTACTAGTCAGATACAATTAGCACGTGACATCTCAAACCCAGCAGTTATTGGCACTTTTATTTCATTCCATTGGAGTTGCGATACTTACTAGGCAGGTATAACAGGACACGATACACCCCAGTTCCACCAGTTGTTGGCACTTTTATTATCCATTCTATTATAGTGAAGCTGATTACTAGTCACATATTAAGTCAAATTTATAGCACTACTTTAGTTATGCTTGTCTATGATCGAGATACTGTACTCCAAGTCGTCCATAACCGCGGACATGGCTTTCAAAAAGATTTACCCTGTAGGGGTGCACAAATAGCAACACACACACGATCAACCTCGGAAAAACCAAATCAAAACCCAACGAGGCTTTCACGACAAAGCAATCACAGGATTCATAAATCATTTCAGGGGGCCACCCCACTAAGCTACCCGCAACGAAGTTGGCCGGCTCTGAGACGGACCCAGGGTTTATGTCAATGGCTGTAAACGACTGGGAACCCGAAAGTGTGACTGGGCTTGTCGATACCGCGAAAACATTTCACGTTCCAAAATAGTACAGGTGCTCCACGCACAATCGTAAATAAAGCAGTAAAACATGGCATAAGTATAGGATAGTAATAAAGCCCCAAACTACTTTGTGGCCCCAAGAAATAAGAATGAATCAAGCTCTAGCTAAGGGGGATTCATAGACTCTCCCGGATGTGGATAGTGCGAATAGTCAAGGAAGAGGTACCAAGTACTCGGGGCCTACGGGACACAAGTGGACATAAAAACCAAATAGCATATATTGCCCATCGGTGCCTCTTTCATTAGTTATTCTAACAATTTAATAGTTGTATTTAAAGTCATGATCATCTCCACCATTAAACATCTGCCAACCTCCCAACAACTGTGGAACATCGACGACGCGAAACAACACCTGAGCAAGCAACTACGACTCGCGGGGCCAACTGTCTAGCAAGCAACAGGTAACAGGAGGTGGCCAAGGCAATATAACGGCTGCAGGAATATATCTGGTACGGAACACTAAAGCATCGAGACACGGATAGCAATAGATCAACAGGAGAAAGTAAAGACTATAAAATGCAAAATAGGTAGAAGGGGGAGAGATGCTCGCCTAGGAAGCACGGCCGAAGGTATATTATCCGAAGGACTTGCCGATACTCGCATCAACTCATCGGCCTAATCGGCGAAGAAGCAAAGCACTAAAAAAACACTGAATGCACTATTTAATACTACGGCAGAAGATCCGGCATGATTATGATATGATGCATGGCATGACACAGATGCGGTGCAATTAGGCAATATTAAGCGGAACTGGGGTCCCGCCAATTAATTATATGGTTTCTATTGTGTAGCTACCCCGCAATTTGAATGTTGTATTAACAAGGCAAAACATGGCATCGGTTCGCTATGCAAATTTAAATGGAGCCAATATAAGACTAGAAAAGTCCGCATATAGACTCCATATTTAATTATGAGGTGAATCGACAAAGTACCCACAAACCCAGAAATATGTATGCGACAAGAACAATTTAATATGCAACAAGTATATGCCATTATTATAAAAATAGGGGTATCGGATCAGGTTCACACATAGGGGGCTCGGTGATCTTGGACTCCAGGTGTTCGACGAACTTGGGGTTCCGAGGATTTGACGAGGTTCAGACTCGGCGGGACCGGTCTTCGGTTCCGGGTCGAGGCTCCGGATCCGGGGATCAGGGTCTTGGTGTCCGTGATGAAGATCTTGTCGGATCCATGTCGAAGGTCTTGGGGTTTCACCTTATTCACCGATGGCGAACTTGGGTGACATCGGAAAGAACTCGATGGTGCCAGGAATTGCCTTGGTGCGACCACATCTACATATAGTAGGCGTCGCATCAGAGGTAGATGGTTCACTGTTATTATCACCACGCCATCTTCACGTGATTGTCAGCATGTCTTCACACACATCACCGGCAAGGCACAAAGGAGCACATGAGTAGAAGATCATGGTAACAAATATCAACTGGGCCTTATGCTCTGGGTAGCAACATGACACAGGAGAACGACTACCTGTAGTAGAGTGTCAGGGCCGAAGGGGAGAACGTCCACGAGGAAAAAGGGGCGGCTTCGCGTGGCGTTGCAGAGGGAGGTGACAGCAGCGACGCACACATGCAGAAGGACCACGGCGACGACGACCAGTCTTAGGGCAGAGGAAGAAGCGGTCGGCGACGCCGGGAGAGGGAGGTGCTCGGGCGAGGCGGGGAGGCGCGCGTCATGGCCGAGATGCGAGCGCCTAGAAGCGGAGGCAGAGGGAGGGCCTGGTGGCAGCGCCAGAACAGGGCGCGGTCGAGAACAGGCGCACGACGGCGACGCGTACTGGAGCACCTAGTGACGGGGACGGCAAGGCTGACGCGGGTCCTGTGAAGCGGGGCGACGACGGCCCGCTGCAATAGCGCTCGGGTCGCTGGAAGATGGAAGCTCGAGGAAGGGGGCCCGCGCAGCGGCGGCGCCGGGAGGAGCTCTGGATGGTGGCGACGGGGCGGGGCTCCATCTCTACATCGGGGCTCGGTCGCGCCAGGGAGGCAAGGTCGTCAGCGGCCACGGTGTGCTGGCCAGAAGGAAGGCGACGCCTAGGGGTGTGGGCTTGACGCGGGAGGAGGCTGGGCGTAGGGGCGCCTGCGGCGCCGGTTGCTGGCGGCGGGGATCGAGAACCGGGCGGCGGGGTTGGCGGTTGGGGACGATGGGCTTCGCGAGATCGTGGTGGGGCCGAGATGACCGCGGGGATCGGGGATGGGTTGATTGGGTCGCTCGCCTCGCTAGCGACAAGGGAGAGGCAGGATGGTGGCGACCGCGAGGCAGGCGCGTAACACGCGTTAACGTGTACCGCATACGGGGGAGCGGGACGACGCGCGCGCTGGGTGCGGACTGACATGCAAGAGCGGGTCGGGTGCGTGTTCGCGCCGTGTAGCTAGGATGGTGGCGGCGGCAGCTGGAGGGAGTGGGTAGGTGGAGATCTAGGGTTAGGGTTTGACTAGATTAGGTTAGAGTTTGGTCTGGTCTAGGGTTTGGCAAGGTTTAGTTTTAGTTAGCTGGGCTAGGGTCGTAGGTGGCCTGGCCTAACGGCTGGGCAGCCTCCCCGGTGCAATCAAAATAGTTTTATTTTATATAATGTTCTGTTTTATTTTACATTATTTTTTTATAAATAATTTTAGACAAACAATAATATCCGGAAGAGACCGGGGTTTATCGTTTGAAATAAAGACGGGGTGTCTAGAAAACAAAGGTGGGCTTTTATAAAATATTTTTTGGCAAAAGATGCATAATGACATGACGATGCTCAAATGCAATGTGGCATGATGACATGAGCATGCGGTCATGATGATGCACAAACAGAAATAACAAGCGATTTTTTAGTAGTGGTTTTATCGGGGTGCTACACCCTTCCCAACGCTCGCCGCCACCGCAGCCCCCCGATGGAGCCCCGTGTCGCTCCCGCTCCTCGCCACCATTCCCCTCATCGATTGGCACCACCCAAGCGTCGGCGGCAGCCCCGGTGGTCCACCAGCACCTTTGGCCTGCCGGTACCGCCAACGGCCGGTCTACTACGGCGTGCGGCGTGCGGTCGTGGGGAGGGGCGTGGGTTGCCAAAATCACTAACCGCAACACCCACCAGAAGGTCTTCATCGGCAGCTTCCAGTCGCCAGAGCAAACGTACGCTGGCTCCACAGATCCGACTATGGCAAGCTCAACTTCCCGCTAGGGTGTTGCACGGTGCCAGACTTGGAGCCGGCCGGCCTCCGATTCGTCTCCGACCGTGAGCATCATGAGGACAAGGAGGCCCGTGAGCACCTCGAGGCAGAGCGACGTGACGCGGCGATGGAGGCAACGCTCGCCGGGCTCAACCCGGAGCTCATTGAGGAGGAGCAGCAATGGCTCGAGGAATTCGTCGAGGCCAAGCAGAAGGCGGACGTGGCGAAGAAGAAGGGGGTCACCGATGCTGCGGGCCGTCGCAGCTCCGGTGCCGGCCAGGGTGAGGGAGGAGGACGTCGGCAGCTCCGCGGGGCCTTCAACGGCGCCGGCGGTCATCTACCTCGATAACTCCTCCTCCTCCTTGTTCGAGTGGCATGAGGATTATGTTAGGTTTAGTTGAAATCCGATCGAATTTAGTGAAATTCGACCGACTTTTGGGTGTAATATGTATAAATCAACGTAAATGAAAAAGTAGGTTCAAAATTCGGTTTGAATCGAGCAAAATTCGGTCAAATTTGATCAAATTTTGCGGTGATCATCTGATTTCCTCCTCTAAGTTTTGTACTTGGGTTAGAAACGGCTATCAGTTAGAGGGTTACTTTTTGAAAGAGTATAAGTTTGACGGAATATGATGGATATATATTATTGAGCCTCATGGGCGAGTATATATAGGCGTACAGGGATCAACTTGGAGTACAAGACGAGTTAGGCTAGAATCCTAACTATCTTAAACTATCACAATAACCGTGTACGTATCATACTCTAACATCCCCGCAGTCGTAGCGGTAGCGTCGTGAACAACCGGAACGTCACAGACGGTCATACTAGATATAAACCGAAGTAGCATCCAGTAGGCTGACATCCCCACACAGTCGTAGCAGAAACATCTTGGATGGTGTCGTGTCGCGGTAGCTTGAACTGTAGAGGAAGTTGGTGATGCTCAAGCGAGATGGTAGCCCTTGTGCCGATGTCGAGGGAGCCGAGAGCGTGAGGCGGTGCCATGGTCGAGGTAGCCGTGTGATGGGTCGCCGTGGTCGATGTTGTGGTCGGGGATGCCCGTGTCGAGGTAGCCGCACGTGAAGCCGCATGCGCATAGTGCGCGAGGAGGATGACGGGGACGCATCGAGACAGTCGTTGAGGTGTCGATGCCGAAGTCGATGCAGTCCGAGCCGTCGAGGATGAGGTGTGGCCATAGTTTTGCCAGAACTAGGCGCACATCGGGGACAAACGCACACTCTAGTTTTGCCAGAACCGAGTATGCAAACAAGAACTCGTCGGTGACGTGGTCGAGGCAGTCGTGGAGGGGTCGATGCCGAAGAAGATGTTGTCGAAGACGATGAATACGAGGCGCCGATCCGAGTTTGCTAGACTCAGGAACGCGTCGGGGACGAAGGCATACTCCCGGTGTTGCCAGTACCAGGCGTGCGGGGGCAGGGACCATCATGAACTTGTCGCCATGTCAGAAAGACTAGGAGAGGAAGCCTCCAGAGCGGTTGCGACGCGCAGAGCGGCTAAGGGGGAGATGTCGGCGCTGTCCGCGGTTGTTGGAGTAGAGTAGCAGGTGGTGTAGTCGGGGATGAGGCGATGACGCTGGCGGCGAAGTTGTAGTGGACGAAGACGTAGAAGGCGGCAAAACTAGCGGCGACCTGGGTTAGTCATGCTGGATGCCTAGAGTGGCGATGGGGTAGTTGGCGGGACCTGCAACGGCGAGAGAGCGCCCTGCAGGTTACCTTGTGAAGCGCGGCGGCGGTGCTTGAAGTAGGCGAGGAAGACCCGGCGATGTGACGAAGACCATGTGCAGACGACGGCGATCCGCGCCGTAGGAGATGGCGCGGTGAAAGTCGATGCCGTCGATGCACGAGGACGACGAAGTAGACTGCGTGCAGCCATACTACGACCCGAAGGGGCGGCATAGCTGCAGGGCGCAAGTTGGTGCAGCAGCTGGGAGACCACGAGCGACGTACACGCCAAGAAAGACGCGTTGAAAGCCGGTAACGTGGACCAAAGGCGGCGGCGCTGCGGCCTGACGGGCGACACAACGGCTGCCCGTAGCTCGATCGATGGTAGGCACGTGCTCGGGGACGTGCTTGGCGTAGACAGACGCGGGATCGGTTGATCAGACCGACGGTGCACCGTATGCGCCATGGCGTGGACGACGCGTAGATCAGATCCGATGGCGACGTTGTCAGTGAAGTCCCGAACGATGACGACGAAGAGGATCCGAGAAGGGGCGGCCGTGGTAGCCTTCTGAGGAAGGCGTAGCAGCTGTCCACGGTGCGCGGCAGCCTACCGTGAGGCCGCGACAGCCTACAGAGGTAGGCGCAGCAGCGGAGGGGGCAGGTGCACGGACGTGATGTAGATCCTCGATTCCGATGGTCGGAGTAGAGGCGCGGCGGTGGGTGACTCAATCCGATCTAAGATTGGTAAACCAAAAAGAAAGCCGATCAAGAGATCGGAGAAAAAGACTTACAGAGCAGCCGATCACGGATCGGCGGACGAACCCTACATACGGGTTGCGCAGTCCCCGGCGGAATCATGGAGATCGACCTCCCCGGGGACAGCGCGGCGGAAGCTAGGGTTTGAGATCGATTTAGGCTGATACCATGAAAGAGTATGAGTTTGGCGTAATATGATGGATATATTATTGAGCTCATGGACGAATATATATAGTCGTATAGGGATCAACTTAGAGTATAAGACGAGTTAGGCTAAAATCCTAACTATCCTAAACTACCACAATAACCGTGTACATATTATACTCTAACACTTTTGCTCCTCTAAGTATTCTTCGGAGGTTTACTCTCGTAAACTTTAGGGGATCCGCTAGAGATGCGCTTACAACGTAGGCTAAATCTTAAGTCAATGCTCTGTACTAGGCCCGCGGGTAGCTGTTTCTGTGGTCGGGAAGATCGATCTGATGCATTCAGTCTGATCTAAGAAACGCAAGATGAAAGAGGGATGAGTAAAGGGAGAAAACAAAGTAAAAACTTTCTCCATCTTTCTTCGTTTCTTTTCATTCTTTCTCGCAAGTGCAGTGCATGCAGCAGCAGCAGTTTGCCCATGCAAGAGCAAAAGTTGTGACCTTTGCTTTGGAAGGAGGCAGTGTGGCTTCCACTGAGGAAAGAGTTATCATAAGAATTGTGTAGAAAGATAGAAAGAGAATGGATGTAGGAGTATCATTCCCTGTACTGCGTGCTGTTGGGTCTCCTTCTTATGTCTTCCCCTTGCCCCCTTCTCCCCATGCTTGCAGTTGCAGTGTGGGAGAGAGAGAGAGTGAGGACTGGAGACTTGAGATGTGAGTTGTGGACTGTGGTATAGCAGATGCTCTACGAGATAGATATGCTCGCTCGTAGTAATGGGTTGCTTTCGCTTAGCTGCTTTGATCTGGGGATCAAGAGGGTGCCGCTGCTTTAGCGAGTGCAAACAAGGCTCTTAAAGCATGCTCTTTAGTTTGTTGCAGGGTGCAGGCGCAGAGAGAGAGAGCCTTCTTTTGCAGCAGCTACTCTTTTGCAGCGCAGAGAGATATAGTACTGCAACGCGGCGAAATAAGATCGATGTCTGCCCCAACTGCACAAAACCTCACTCAACAATGGCGATCGATCTAGATTGGACTGCGAAAGTACACTCAGTGTTTTTGGTGCTGTGTGAAAACGTACAGCTTTTCTCCTTTGCATTGAAACATTTATTCAGTCGTTACACATCTAACTGAAAAGCGAAAAACTAGGACACGACCGGGGTGCTCGACGCTGCCATCCCAACGTCCCCCACTCGCCTCCTGATCCGACGCCTTGATCGTTGCTTCGTGCCATCCCACGAAAGACCCGGACGTCGCACTAATCTATCTAAGACAAATTCAAACGCTGAGACGCAGCTCAGACTCTTATCTGCTAAGTTTAAACTAACTGTCGAAACTGAACTTCTGACAGTGAAAGCCCTATCTGAATCTTCTGAAGATTTTGGAGCAGAGGCAGCTGTTAACTGACATTCTCCCCCTTAATCAGCTGCCGATGTTGACGATGCCCAGCTTAGCACGCAGCTCCTGAAACTTGGCTCGAGGTAACGCCTTGGTCATGATATCTGCCAGTTGCTCGCCGGTGTGGAACTCGCCGGTGTGAACATAGTCCACGGAGATCCGGCCATCTTGCACACACTCGCGGATAAAGTGATAGCGAGTCTCGATGTGCTTGCTCCTGTCGTGAAAAACGGGATTCTTGCAGAGCTGGATCGCGGATTTGTTGTCGACGAGGAGTGTTGCCGTGTAGCTGGTGCTCCCAAGCAGATCACCGATCATCCGCCGGAGCCACACTCCCTGACACGCTGCCGTTGTGGCAGCGATGTACTCAGCCTCACAAGATGAGAGAGCGATCACCTTCTGCTTCTGGGACTGCCAGCAGATGGGGCTTCCTCCGAACATGAAGATCGTGCCGGAGGTGCTCTTCCTATCGTCGACGTCGCCGGCGAAGTCTGCGTCGCTGTACCCGACCAGCCGTGCTTCCTTCTGTCGCCCATACCTGCACCCGAAGTGCAGAGAGCCTGCTATATACCTGATCAGGTGTTTTACTGCAGCCCAGTGTTCCGTCGTTGGTGCTTCCATGAAACGACTGACAAAGCCGACGGCGAAGGATATGTCTGGCCGCGTGTGCACCAGATACCGCAGGCTGCCAACGACGCTGCGGTACCTCGTGGTGTCCACCGGCTCGTTCGAGCTCTCCTTGCTCAACTTCAACCTTGGCTCCATTGGTATGTGCACAGGGTTGCAGTCTGACATGCCCAACTTCTCCACAAGCTTCGCTGCATCCGCTGCCTGCTTGAGTGTGATGCCATCTGCGCCCTGCTGCACTTCTATGCCGAGGTAGTAAGAGAGCAGGCCCAGGTCGCTCATGGCGAACGTGGCCATCATCTGTTTTTTGAACAGATCGATTGCCGCCGTGCTCGAGCCAGTGACGACGAGGTCATCCACGTACACCCCTAGCAGAAGACGCTCGTTGCTGTCAGCGCGCCTGTACACCGCGTGTTCCGATGGACTGCGCTCGAACCCAAGAGAGATCAGGGTCTCGTCGAGCTTGGCGTTCCATGCGCGAGGAGCCTGTTGGAGCCCGTACAATGCCTTCGAGAGCCGGTACACCTTCTCTGCCTCGCCATCACACTCAAAGCCAGGAGGCTGCGTGACGTAGACTTCCTCTTCCAGCTCGCCGTTCAGGAATGCTGATTTGACATCGAGATGGTGCACACACCACCCGCAGTGAGCAGCGATGGCGAGAAGCAGGCGAACAGAATCGAGCCGTGCCACTGGAGCGAACACCTCATCGAAGTCCACACCGGCGCGCTGCGCGTATCCCTTCGCCACTAGTCTCGCCTTGTGCTTGACGATCTCGCCAGTTGGGTTCTTCTTCAGTTTAAAGACCCACTTGAGGCCGATTGGTCGCTTACCGGCGGGCAGCGTGGTGAGCTCCCACGTCTTGTTCTCCTCTATCGAGGCCAGCTCGTCCATCATCGCGGCGCGCCACGCCGCGTGTGTCTCCGCCTCCTGAAACGTGCTTGGCTCCTCTCCTGACACAAGCAGCAACTCCCCAGCCGCGTCAGAGTCCAGGTCCTGGACAATGGTCGTGATCTTGCGGTAACGGCGCGGTGCCTCCTCCCCCACCAACTCAGCGTCCGGTGTGGCACCATGAGGTGGGGACGCATACCCCTCCGCCGTGCCCTTTCCCTTGTACACCTCTGGTGCTGGTGTGGGAGCGTGCAGTGAAGGCGAGGGCGAAGCCGTGGGCGACGAAGTGTCTGATGACGCAGCCGCACCAGGTGATGGGGCCGTGGGTGTCGATGGCGGCGTCTTCTCCTCCTTGTCAGGTTCTGCGGCGTGTGTTTGAGCCAGGCCTACTGGCCCCTCCATGTCGATCATGAACATGCCCGGCACCTGCGCCGGTGCATCCCAGTTCCAGCACGTGCCCTCGTCGAAGACCGCGTCTCTGGTGATGTGGACTCGCTTGCCGATCGGGTCGTAGACGCGCCAGGCCTTAGAGGTGCCGTGCTCGTAACTAATGAACACGGTACGGAGGCTTCTGTCATCAAGTTTCTTCAGGTCGGGCCTCGCGTTCTTGATGTGGGCGATGCAGCCGAATGTGCGGAAGTGGCCGACGGCGGGCTTCTCCCCGTGCCAGGCCTCGTATGGCGTAGCGCCGCGGACGGATTTTGTGGGAGCACAGTTCAGCAGGTGCACCGCGGTGGTTACTGCCTCCCCCCAAAACTCGTTGGGCACACCCTTCGTCTTCAGGAGGCATCGAGCCGTGCCCACCACGGACTGGTTCCGGCGTTCGACAACACCGTTCTGTTGCGGCGAGTAGGGCGCGGTTAGATGACGACGCACCCCATGATCGGCGCAGTACTCGCCGAACTCAGTCGAGGTGAACTCGCCTCCTCTGTCCGTGCGGAGCACACGAAGTCTAACCCGAGTCTCCACCTCCACGGCGGCCTGCCAGCGCTTGATGGCCGCCGGTGCATCGCTCTTCCTGCCAAGCAACACAATCCACATGTAGCGAGTTTTATCATCTACCAGAAGCATGGAAGTATCTCCTGCCTCCATGAGTCGGCGGTGAGATCGGACCACACAGGTCGCCGTGGACCAGGTCCAGTCTCTCCATGGCGCGGTAATTCGCCTCAGCAGGAAACGGCGAGCGACGCTGTTTTCCGATCAAGCAGCCGTCGCAGATCTGATCCACGCGTTGGACGACGGGCATTCCTCTCACCATGTCGCTCACCCTGTGCAGCGCGTCGAAGTTGAGGTGCCCGAACCTGGCGTGCCACCTCCAGGCCTCATCGCCCGAGGTTGCCGCCAGACAGACTGGGCGCGCGATCTGCAACTCCGTCGTGTACAAGCGGTTAATGGCTCTCGGCACCTTGGCGACGAGCTGGTCTTGGACATCGCGTATCACCATGAAGCCACCCTTGACGATCGTGGCGCAGCCCACTTCGTCGAGCTGGCCAATGGACACGATGGAGGTGCGCAGCCGTGGGATGAAGTACACTCGTGAGAGCACGCAATGCCGCCCTCCGTGCGCCACGAAGACCACAGTGCCACGACCTCTGATCTCCACCACCGAGCTGTCGCCGAAGCGCACGATGCCGGTGACGTTCTTGTCGAGCTCGGAGAAGACAGAGGCGGCGCCGGTCATGTGATTTGACGCGCCCGTGTCCATGTGCCACTTGGGCTCTTTGTCACCGTCCTCGGTGCCCAGGCACGCCTTGGCGCGTTCCTCGTTCAGGTGAACGACCAGGTCATTGTCCACCGCAGGAGCATGGTCCGCTGGCGCCACCAGCGCCATGAGGAGTGTGGGATCGACGTCTGCTGCGGCTTCCGCGACGTGGGCCTCGCCGCCGCCCTCGTCGCGCTCCTTCTTCCGGCATTCGCGAGCCCAATGCCCCGCCTTGCCGCAGTAGCGACAATTTCCGTCGCGACGTGGCCCGCCCCTGCCGGTTCCACCACGCGTGCCGTCCTTGCCACGATCAGCGCGCCCTTTGCCGTGCGGCTTCTTCCCGCCGCTGGAGCCGCTGCCGGGTGAGCCTCGCGCCGCCCGCGCCCGCCACTCTTCCTCTGTCAGCAGCAGCTTGGTGCCGCCGCCGTCCTCGGCATCCTGCTCGTCCCTCTCCTCAGCTGCCTTGAATCGACCCACGAGCTCCTCGATCGAGGTCGTGCGCAGGTCAATGAGATTGTCGATGGAGTGAGCGAGCTGCGCATATTGCTTGGGGACAATGCGTAGCCACTTCTGCATCACCTTCTTGTCGGATTCTGGGTCACCTAGTTCGCTGAGCTTCGCCGTGATGCCCTGCAACCGCAATGCCAGATCGTCGATAGACTCACCAGGTTTGTGACGGAGCTGGTCATACTCCGAGCGCAGCGTCTGCGCCTTGGCGTCGCGGAGTTTCTCTGAACCCGCACGCATCTTGCGGATCGCCTCCCAGACCTCGTGCGAGGACTTGTGCTTCCTCAGGACGGGGAGCAGCTCCGGAGGCACTGATTTGTAAATCAGTTCCAGAGCTCCACGATCGCTGCGGTAGCCCAGCTCGTCGTCAAGGTCTTCCGCTCCCTCGATCGCCGCCCACAGGCCTCGTGCCTGCAGACTCACCTCCATCAGAAGGCTCCATGTTGCGTAGTTTGTGCTTGTCAGCGGTGGGATATTGGAGGTGCTCGACACCACCGGCGCGAGTTGCCGTGCCACCGCCAACACGCGCCCTTGGCCGGCTGCAGCTGGATCCCCGATCCTAGCACGCGGCGAACTGCTTCCGCTGTCGATGTCGTCCCCCTTCTTCTTCCCTTCTGATCCGCCGGCGGTGGCCATTGACACCAAAGCCCTGGGCTCTGATACCACTTGTCAGCCCCAACTGCACAAAACCTCACTCAACAATGGCGATCCATCTAGATTGGACTGCGAAAGTACACTCAGTGTTTTTGGTGCTGTGTGAAAACGTACAGCTTTTCTCCTTTGCATTGAAACATTTATTCAGTCGTTACACATCTAACTGAAAAGCGAAAAACTAGGACACGACCGGGGTGCTCGACGCTGCCATCCCAACGTCCCCCACTCGCCTCCTGATCCGACGCCTTGATTGTTGCTTCGTGCCATCCCACGAAAGACCCGGACGTCGCACTAATCTATCTAAGACAAATTCAAACGCTGAGACGCAGCTCAGACTCTTATCTGCTAAGTTTAAACTAACTGTCGAAACTGAACTTCTGACAGTGAAAGCCCTATCTGAATCTTCTGAAGATTTTGGAGCAGAGGCAGCTGTTAACTGACAATCGAATCTCCAGCTCGCTTCAAAGATACTACTACTCACTGTAATTAAGTGGGAGCAGGATTTATAGTTCCTGTACAATTGCACGCCATGGCTGGAGCAAGATCGATCATGACTGCCGAGCGATGCCGGCCTGCTGGATGGAAAGATTGGCAGAGGGGAAATAATGATGGCGCGCGCGCGGTTGCATGATGAAGTGGTTGACAATGCCATAACAGAATTGCTACACAATCATCACGTACGTCGACCGTCTCCGTTTTCAGATTTTTCAGCTCGACATGAAAAGCTGGCGTGCCCTTCTCTCTCGCGTAAAGGAGAAGCGACAACGGAAAGCTCGCCATGCCTTTCAGCCCTGCATGCGGCCGGCCGGCCGGCCCTGCATGCTGACGACCCGCTCCGGATCTGATTGTCTTTAATTTTTTATTTATCCACCAACGCCACTATCTATACTATTAAAAGGTCTTGATGGTCGCTGGAAAACTACCACGAAACTTGAAACAATTTACGGGGTATGCCACCTCCAAGTGCCTTACCGATTCGATTTATCTTCCCCGCTCGTGTTCCTATGGCCGGTGCGCGATAGAGCATGTCGCGAGCAGCAACGCCGCTATGCATCGAGCCCTAGCTCGCCCGCGTGCCAACAAACTCCTTCCGTACCGATTTCCTCCCAAAAATCTCTCTCGGCATGCATCCAGGACATGCCCGGGGCATGGCGGCCGACGTGTATATTGCCCAGCGGCGTGGGGTGGCTCCGTATGTGGCGATGGCGGTCCAACATGCGGTTTGAACACAACTTTTACAGCTACTACGACGACTACTGGGCAGCAATGTGCTCGGCCAAAACAGCTACCTGCAGCAGTACCGATGGAATGACTTGTTTGCTCACCATCCTTTATTTACCATACGCAGCAGAGGGTTGAGAGGAGCATCCGGCTACCACTAAATTTGTCATGGTTGGGACTTAATTAATACAGTACTTTCTTTGTCCTAAAATAAGTGACTTAGTTTGTCTAGATTCGTATGTGTCTGGATACATATAAATCTAGATAAACCCAAGTCACTTATTTTATGACAGAGGGAGTACATATTTGTTTGCACATGGACTTTATCCCACTCGCTCTCCAGTATTTTATTTATTTATTTTGGACAACCTACACGTACATGTACACATCTTCTTTTAGTTGAATGCTAGGATGCATTGATACACACTGTACACACGAACGAGTAGCATACACTCCTTTTTACATTTTGTAAGAATAATTAATTCCGTCTGTCCGATTAATGGCACTTTGCATGACAGAATAATTGAAATCAATGTCTAATTGATGGAGGACAAAGTTTTTACCATGACTAACATTTCTATATCATCCACCCCTACCTAATTCCACCTCTCCGCATCCTATTTTCCTGCCCAAAGGAAGCGAACTAACATAGTAAAGATAAAGAAAGTGTCTTACCTAATTCTACCTCTCCCCATCATATTTCCATGCCAAAAGGAGTAGATTGCAAGAAATTGTGGTTGTTTTTGTTTAGGAAGGCAAGAAGTAATCAACCGCATGCATCAATCGATGCAGAGGCCGGGGCGCTGTCTCCATTTCGAAAAAAATGACTTACATAAGAAAGGTTTTTTCGCATCAACTCACTAGCCTTTGGAACTTCACCAGGATTGGTGTAGTAGAGCAATGAAATATTGGTGATTTGTAAGAGGTATATTGTTGAATGTGAGCTGAGAGAAAATGTGTATGGAACATCAAAGAAGCTTCCATCTACCTGGCATACAGAGGCATAGAGCTTTGCTTGGAATCAGTAAAACTCAAAAGGCTTGCTTGTTAATGGATGATTATGTCTAATGATAGGCGATCTTATTGTTTCTTAGAAATAAACCTTAGATGAATGTAAAATTGTGTCAATGCACAACACACAGGTTGCCAAAGGCAAACAAATAGATAGTTTCAGTTTTAATAACAAGATTCATGCTGAAAAGATTGAGATGTTTAAATGACTATCTACATTGCCATACCTTAATTAGTGAAAAATTTCATGGTCTAAAAAATTCAACGAAGATAAACAATCCTTGAGATAATTACAATCATGACAAATTTACATAAATAATGCCAGCAAAGAAAGAAATTCGAAATACAATTGATATTATCATGTATAAAATATCATCTCTATCGGATTTGGATGGTTGTGCTCTATTTATAATGCGATGAAAGCCTATTTTAAGGAAAAACATCGTCTCACATATTTGTTGAATTTAGGACAATTGTTTTATACGTTTGTCCAATTTTTCGTTATCCCGTAGCAACGCACGGGCATTCAGCTAGTGTGTATATATATATATATATATGCTTTATTACAGATGGTACTTCTGTTTTTCCTCTCAGAAAATTAAGCTGCTTGAGAGGATGTTCTACTGCTGCTGCTCCTACATCCATAGTAGAAAGAGAAAATACAGTACTTTCTCCGATCCATATTAATGTTCGCAACTTTGTCTAGATTCAGATGAATCTAGTCTAAATCATTAACTAGGTATATCCGAATCTAGATAAAATTAAGAACAATAATATGAACCGGAGGGAGTACTAGTAACAATCTATAGAGAGACAGCACTGACTGGTGCTGACTCGCTCCAAATAAACGCGGCGAATGAAAGAAAATGCTGGGTCGTTAGAATTAGATTGGCTGAGCTGGCCTAGGTCGCAGGCTGGCGGAGACAACTTTGGGCCCATCTGTTTGCCGCATGGATCTGGTCCCCAATGGCACTACCTGGCGCTCCAGGTGGATGGGCACCACTCCGTACACTCGCTTTTTTTTGAAAAAGATGCGGTAGGGGAAACCCCTACAACGATTTTGTTTTTTTTAAATAACTAGCACATATGTTCGTACGTTGCAACGGAAAATAAAAAGTCGATTTTAAACAAAAACATTTACTTGGCCTTAATTTTACCCAATGTAGAGCATGCTAAGTTTTCCTAGTCTTCATTCGCCATCTGTCTTACTCTATTGTACCATATAAGAGAAAATATAGTAACCCCAATAGGTTTTCCGGATACCCCTTCGACTCCTCTGGCGATCAGGGGGCGATTAGGGTTTCCAGTGAAAAGTGGCGGCGCTCGTGGGGAAACCTGCGGTGCGTAGAGAGGATCGAGCAAGGATTCATTCACCCTCACCGGCGGAACGTTGTCTCCTGTGCCTAGCCAAGTTGGTTTCCTACTCGGGGCGACAAAGGGGAGGCCTGGCGTTTCTACCCGCCCTTGGTAGGCGATCGATCTGTGCAACGTGAGGAGGGGTTCGGTAATGGCAGAGGAAAAGGAGGCCCCGATGGGAGGATCGGGGAGTGGTTTTGAGTGTGGGAAGAAGCCCGCGGTAGAAGAAGAATCGATCGAGGATCTGGTGGGAAGGATGAAGCTTACTGCAAAAGAATCAAAGAAGCTCTTCATCGATGATCGTGCAGGGGTATAGGAGAAGCCCATGTGCGTATTTGGCAAGATCCTGGCTCCGGAGATCTTCCACATCCAGACGATTCTGGTGCCGCGACATGGGGTAACCCACGGGGTCTGGTTTTTCGTGATGGGGGCCCGAACCTCTTTGTTGCCGGGCTGCCATCGGAGCAAGAGAGGGACAGGATCTGGGCGAGATCACCGTGGACGGTGAACAAGCATGCTGTGATTTTGGAGAATTTTAAGCGTAGCCAACGCCGTCAAAACCGAGGTTTGATCGTATGCCAATTTAGATAAGTGTGATGAACTTACCGTTTAATCTGAACGATGACTGGGGAAGGAGATTGCAGAGATGGTGGGCGAGTTCATTAGCTTGGACAAAAGTAATGCTAATCTGGTGTTTGGGAGGTATCTGCGGGCTCGGGTTGCTATTGATGTTAACGAGCCACTGGAACGGTGGATAGAGATTGATTCAACTGCTAGGGAGGCATGTGACTGGTATGACATAAAGTACGAGAATGTTCCATACTTCTGCTTTTCATGTGGACTCCTAGGTCACTCTGATTTGGTGTGTCCAAATCTAGGGGAGAGGGATGAACTAGGCAAATTGCCATTCTGGCCTAGCCTGCGTGTGCAGGATGAGAGGAAGAACAGAGCAGTCCCCTCGGCGTGGGGAAATTACACGGGTGGTTTTTCTGGGAGCTAGCAGCAGAGGGATACGAATAGTGCTGGTTATGGAGGTCCTCCTCTACCAGTTAACCACCCCAACCGAGGAGGGGGAAGAGGATGTGGTCGTTCAGGGCCTACGGGTGGTCGTTTCAACGGGGCCCAGGGCAACATGACGACATATCGTAAGCTATCTCTAGATCGAACAACAGAGGCCACGAGTCCAATGGAGGTGGAGAATCAAGTGGTCCTATTTGCCCCTCAGAATTCAGGGGAGAAAAGAGATGAAAGGCTAGAGAAGACATCTAATTCTGCTGCTTCTTCTCCATATGCCAAGAAGACAAATGTAGGGAGCGGAGATTTGGTTGATATAGACAATTTGGCGCCGGCTGCGGGACAGCCGGGCTAGCTCCAATGATTTGTGGGAGTTTGAACTGTCGGGAGCTTGGGAACCAGCCGACAGTTCGGGAGCTTCGCGATTTAGTGAAGCTACAAGGGCCTGATCTTTTATTCATAATGGAGACTAAAATTGCGGCTAAAAGAGTGGAGAATTTGGTTAGCACCTTCGGTTTTGCTGGAGGATTTGCAGTGGATAGCGTCGGTCTAAGTGGAGGCATTGGCCTCTTCTCGTCATCGGCTGTTACGGTTGATCTGAAGAGTCTTAATTCTAATCATATTGATGCGGTTGTGACCCACAACGATGGAGGAGTATCACTTTGGAGGTTTACAGGCTTTTATGGGGAACCGAGACGGGAAGATCGCCATCGTAGTTGGACACTGTTCAGAAGGTTGCATGCACTCCGAAGTTATCCGTGGTTGTGTATGGATGATTACAATGAAACATTGTTCGCCTCAGAACACTTCAGTGAGGTTGGGAAGGAGGAATGGCAAATGAATCCTTTTCGGGAAGTGATAGATGATTGTGATCTGATTGATCTTGGCTATTCTGGCTTACCATATACATGGGATGATCGCCAGGAGGGGAGAACCAATGTAAAAGCTAGGCTGGATAGAGCCTTTGGTAATCAAGCCTTGTCCCAGTTATTTTCTGTGATCAAAATGTGCCATGTAAGTGTTGTTGAGTCTGACCATAGCCTGGTAGTGGCTGAGATGTGCCAGCGATCATCGCAAAGGAGGACACCACGTAATTTTAAATACGAGAACGTGTGGCAAATGCATGGGGATTATGATCGGGTGGTGGCTGAAATGTGGAGGTCGAGCAATGAGGGAGAGGGGGCACTTGGATTGATGAACAAGTTAAGTCGTACACAGTAGGGGCTATAGTCCTGGGGCTCTAAAACTTTCGGCAATTTTAAAAAGAAGTTGGCTGAATTGCGAAAGAATTTGGAGATAGTGTGTCGTGGTTCGTTGGGCCGAGGCGCATCCCAGGAGGATCGTCGCCTGAGTGAGAGAATTAAAGAAGTCTTGCTCCAGGAGGAGATTTGGGTAAAACAACAATCGCGAGTGTTATGGCTGAAGGCTGGAGACCGAAACATGGGGTTTTTCCATGGCCGTATTGCTCAGAGGAAGAGGATGAATAAACTAACTGTCCTGGAACGCAGTGACAGATCAATTTGTGATGACGAGGAGGCGGTTAATGGTGAGGTACAGGTTTCTACAACAATTTGTACACTTCACAAGGTGATCCGATCATGAAGAATTTGTTGACTTTGGTCCCTGAAAAGCTGGATGGGTTGGCCAGGGAGTCCATGCAAGAGGAGTATGCCGAGGAGGAAATCAGGGTGGCATTGTTTCAGATGCACCCATCTAAAGCGTCGGGCGTAGATGGCTTTACTGTAGGATTTTTTCAGCGCCACTAGGATATTGTCAGGGAGGATTTAGTCCGAGCTGTATTGGGAGTTTTGAATGGCGGGGAATGGCTATCTGATATGAACGACACTATTATAGTTCTCATTCCCAAGGTACGGCACCCCCAGTCCATTAAACAGTTTAGACCAATCTCATTATGCACGGTTATCTATAAACTCTGTGCAAAGGTTGTGGCAAACCGAATGCGACCTTGGCTGGAGGAGGTAATTAGTAAGGAGTAAAGTGCGTTTGTCCCGGGTCATGTCATAACGGACAATGCATTAGTTGCTTTTGAGTGTATACACACGATGAAACGGATCAAGAAAGGAAAGAAAGGTCTTTGTGCGGTTAAATTAGATATGATGAAGGCCTATGATCGGGTGGAGTGGCCCTTTCTAGAAGCTATGATGGTGAAACTTGGGTTTCCAGGAAGGATGGTGTAGCTGATTATGAGTTTTGTCAGATCAGTTCGCTTCTCAGTTAAGCTGAATGGTGTGCTTTTACCACAATTCTTACCAACGAGGGGGCTCAGGCAGGGGGATCCGATGTCACCATACCTGTTTTTGTTGTGCTCTGAAGGTTTTTCGATCTTATTAAATCACTTTCAAATGGGACCGACTGATAGAGGAATTCGGGTGTGCCATAGAGCACCGTGGATTACTCACCTATTATTTGCCGACGACAGTCTTATCTTCAGCAATGCAATGGTGTCCAATGCTAGGCGCTTTAATGAGATCCTCCGTATTTACAATGAGGCGTCGGGGCAGCTGGTTAACAGAGAGAAGAGTTCGATTTTCTTCACCCCGAGTACAGGTGAGGCTCAGAAGGAAGCAGCGAAGCATGAACTTGATATCCTGGTAGAAGCTTTCAGTGAGAGGTACTTGGGATTACCAACGGCTGTGGGCCGGTTAACAAGCGGTGAGTTTGAATTTATAGCGGAAGGAATGCGAAAGAGTATGAATGACTGTGCAAAGATGTTATCTTACCCTGGCAAGGAGGTTTGGCTAAAATTAGTGGTACAAGCCAAATCAACTTATTACATGAGTATATTCCAGCTATCCGAAGGCACATGTAAAAAATTCTCCTTACTGTCATCCAAGTTCTGGTGGAGTGGTAACCTGGATAAGAGATCAATGCACTGGATAGCTTGGGACAAGATGTCTATACCTAAGGGGCGTGGTGGAATGGGCTTCCGTGACTATCAGATGTTTAATCTAGCTCTTTTGGGGAAGCAAGGATGGCGACTGATGACAGTACCGAATTCACTTTGTTCTCAGGTACTACGCAATCGCTATTTTGATGATAAAGATTTCATGATAGCAACAGTACCAAGGACTGCCTCGAGGACGTGGCGTTCGATCATAGCGGGCAGAGATGCGCTTCGGACTGGTTTGCTAAAAAGAATAGGTTCAGGTAGTTCGGTTTCTATTTGGGAGGACAACTGGCTACCTGGACCCCAACATATGCGACCTCTAGGCAGGAAGGAGGAAGGCACGGCCGAGATGGTGAGTGAGTTGATTGATCACACCACACATTCCTGGAATTTGGAGGAGTTGGAGAAGAATCTCTTCCCGATAGATGTTGAGATAGTTCAGAAAATCCCTCTGAGGAATACCGAGGGGAAACCGAGGGGAAGGACTGGCTGGCATGGGCACTTGAGAAATCAGGAGTTTACTCGGTAAAATCTGCTTACCGTGCAATGATGTCCTAGCGCATGATCGGGGACGATGCGTCGTCGTCCGAGGACAGAAGTTTAGTCTGGAAGAAGCTATGGAGGCTTGCAGTGGTACCTAAGGTTCGCACATTTTGGTGGAGAGTTCTACGAGGCATTGTGCCATCTTATTCGGCTCTCACTCAGCGGCATGTCAAAGAAGAAGTGACCTGTGGTGTATGCAAAGCAGCACCGGAAACAGTGTTTCATGCATTGTTTGAATGTGCTCACGCTCGGCAATTTTTGCTAGCAGCGAAAGAGGTTTTTTCTCTTCAATTGCCCAGGCTTCATCCAGAGTCTTGGGCGGCGGATATTTTATGTGAGGAATGGTTCTCGCCGACTGAACAAGCACAACTAATTTCAGTATTGGCTGCGATCTGGGACTCCAGGAATAAGCTACTACATGGGACAGTTGGCTACGACCCGGGCAAATGCGTGGATGGTATTAAACATGATCTCCTTGAGATTATGGTTCCAAAAGTAGCGGTGAGGAAGGGAGCACCAAAACCAGTTTGCAAATGGACTGCGCCAGTTGGAGAGGTGGTGAAATTGAATTCTGATGGTGCCATTTGTGAAACAGAAGGTAGAGCTGGAAGCGGAGGTGTGGCAAGAGACGCTTTGGGATTCAGAGGAGCGTGGGCAAAGGTTTATGCTGGTGTTCGCGATCCTTTCATGGCAGAGACGCTAGCTCTGCGAGACGCCGTCATCTGTGCGCATGCAAGAGGCTTCTAGAGAGTTGTTTTTGAAACGGACAGCCAGGAGCTGGTCCGGTGTTGGATGGCTCGGAGCAAGGAGAGGTCGCTCGTGGCTCCTATTCTTGAGGAAATAAATACTGTAAAAGACAATTTTATTAGCTTTTCGTTGGTTTTCCAGGGTAGAGAGGGAAACAAAGTTGCTCATTCCTGTGCAAGGCTGGCATGTGCTAGCAATGTCATGCAAGAGTGGTTGGGAGTGTGCCCAAAATTCCTACTAGACAGCATCCTTGCTGATTATAATTCTATGATTTTGAGTTAATAAAGTTGGAAGTTCTCCAAAAAAAAAGAAAGAGAAAATATAGTATAAAATAATTACTATGTTAATATCAAAATCAATATTTTTTCTTCACCATGATAGTATGTGCAAACATATACAAACATCTTCCTGATAATGTCCTAATCATATAGAATGGGTGTTAGAAAATTTTGTGTGTGTACACAACTCACTCGCTAGGAGAAACACGTTGCTCAGATGGTTACCTGGATCTCCGGCAGCATGCCAATGTTGTACGCGTACACCAGGCTCGTCGACTCGCAGTTGTTATTTAGCAGTATGGTGGAGAATTTAAGCCAAATACTTAGCAGTATTGTCCTTATCAGCAGATTAAATACCTACACACGCGGATCGTGTCAGAGAAACACCAAATTAACACGCAGAACAACACGATCCAAACCGTGGAGCATGTACGTTAAGATCTTGTCATGCATGTATAATGAATCCTGTGCTGATCATGAAGAGGCCTTCCTACTCTGGCATCTTCCGCTGCGGCGATCTGTCTTCGTTCGCTCGTCCGCAACAACCCACATGAAAATACATCTCAAAATAGTCTGCACGGAGCTAACACGATATGCAAAGCTGGCTCAATCTGGTATAGTATTTTCAGAGCCAACCCTGTTGATCGATTGTTTTGTAGTATACGTAGCTAGCTTGTAGGGAATATAGAACCACGCACCACCGATTTGCACAAGCTTCATGTGGCGCACAAGCCGGCGTACGATGTCGAGCAGCCTATGCATGAACGACCCCTCGCCCCCGTCGTCGGCACCGAGCGGGAGCCGGACTGCAAGTGGAGCAGCGGCCTCGTGCACGTACAAAGTAATGCACATGGCCGACTGCCGCCCACGAGCAGTGCCTCAGGTCTTATTCTCTAGGTACTAGTACGCCCATGACCTTTAGTTCAAGCGATTCCAGGCCATGGTGGCGTCCATGGCGGCGTGAGTTCGAGGCGAACGCGACGATCGAAGAACCCAGCGACCAACATGGCGTGCTCTCGCGAGGCCGCCTCAATCCTCACGCCTTCTGCCTTCCTGGACTGGCACTACCCCGGCTGCCTGTACTCCGGTGTTGTGCCCCGCGCCGTTCTCTCTGCCTGCATGGACTCTGGCGTAGACCAATCGCTGCATGGTGGCTTTCCCCAGTGTGCCCATGCCCCTGCCTCCTCTAGATTCGACCCTCTTTTCCGCAGCAGATCGA
Source organism: Avena insularis (assembly GCA_023614405.1). Taxonomy (NCBI): domain Eukaryota; kingdom Viridiplantae; phylum Streptophyta; class Magnoliopsida; order Poales; family Poaceae; genus Avena; species Avena insularis. The sequence goes on from CM042690.1 coordinate 514,417,051, forward strand.
AATCGAGAGGCACAAAAGGAGATTGAACGGAGATAGATCGACCGGTGCGCGTGTAGAAATAGAGGAGGGGTAATGTGCAGCGAAGGGAGATCAGATTGGATTGGAGCATAAGAAAGATGGTCTACGCACGCACACGGGTTGGTGATTAAGCGCTTGGAGGGGCGTCACAGGAGAGTGTGGTCGCCGGGGAATCGGTGGACTTCGGTGGCGGGCGCGTGGGTCGTGGGGCGCCCAGGGATTTCTTTGGCTACTACGCTGATATGCTCATTATAACCGAACAATTAGTTTTTTGCGGCGGGAGGGCAAAACTAATTACCGGTGGCTTGGTGGGCAATTTAGTGTCCGGTGGAAGAGTAAAAAGGTTAAAAAAAGTAGGGCATGTCTGGTGTCAGGCGTCTATTTCTCAGTCGCTGATGTCAGCAGGAATTTAGTTATGCTCCTATCGATTGGTTGACCTGTTTGCGCATGTATTTTTTTCCCACGCTGAATGCAACCCATATAGTCGTGAGTTCAGCCCGTTGATTCGTGGGCTTCTTCGATTTGTGAGCCTCTTTTGATTCCACGTGCATAGCTTCTTCTTTTTCCTTAAAAATTGTACATGCTAGACTGCAGCCGTTGCTTGGGTATTTATTTTTTTCTTCGCTCTTTTATTTACACTTGCAAAAGGAAGATGAACCACGACGTACATCTAAGTGGCGAAGGATCCTAATTTACTCAGTTGCAACCCACTGGTAACTTGGAAAACTCTTTGTTGCAGCTCGCTTGCAACTGGGAGAAAATTCAACCGCGGTCCACTGAGTTGCAACCTGTTTGTAATTAGGAATTATCAGTTGCAACCCACCTGTAACTCAGAAAAATCTTAGTTGCAGCTCGCTTGCAACCGGGAGAAAATTCAACTGCAGTCCACTGAGTTGCAACCTGTTTGTAATTAGGAATTACCAGTTGCAACCCACTTGTAACTCAGAAAAATCTTAGTTACAGCTCGCATGCAACCGGGAGAAAATTCAACTGCGGTCCACTGAGTTGCAACCTGTTTGTAATTAGGAATTATCAGTTGCAACCTATTTGTAATTAGGAATATCAGCTACAACCTATTTGTAATCAGGAATTATCAGTTGCAATTTGGTTGCAACTGATAAAACATCTCAGTTGCATCTCACTCGCAGCCCACTTGCAACTATAAAAGACTCGTTTATAACCCACTTTGTACTGAAAATTCTAAATTGCAGACCACTTGCAACTATAAATTGTTAGTTACAACCCAGTTGCAACTAGTAAAAGACTCAGTTACAACCCATTTGCAAAATACTTATTTGTCAAACGAATCTTAGTTACTGTGGTTAGAGATAGATACATAAAAATCAATAAAAAAGAGACAAAGTAGTTCATATGACTGAGGGACTGAGGGGGCACCAAATACTTTTAAATAACATGGAACAGTTTGCCAAAAAAAGGTGACACAAAACAAAAACAAAAAACACAACAAAAATCATGCAGCTGAAAAAGAAACCCGTCCAATTCATGGGCCTAGTTGACCTTCATAGGAAACAAAAGCCTAGAAACTTGCCACCGTTCTGAATAAACAGAAGTCAGCGGCAGCCCAGGATCGCGCGGGAGCTCACGCAGCAACAGAAGCAGCCCAAGCTCGCGCGGGAGTGGCAACTCACGCTCGCCTATGTCAAACCGCATCTTACAACCAGTCAAAAAAAGCCAAGTTACGCGAATCTTGATATCCAGATCCGACAGAGATCGAGACGCCCGAGAAATAGTTATTTCTCAGGCGTCTAGAAATAGCAAATCCGAAAAAAGTATTAGACCAAAAAAAAAATCCGTCCTTTATTATTAGATATAGATAAGAACCCAAATCTACGTCTGTGAGGACTTAAACCTGGGTGGCCTTCCCTAACCAAGCGAGCCTAGCTCACTTCTTTAACATTACTCACTTATTATTACTACTACTGTCTGCTAATAAAAAGAAAAGGAAAATACTTATTACTGTCTAATAAAAATGAAATACTACTATACTATTTTTATTCAAGGCTAAATTAAAGGTGTGATTCCCTATCTAGTTGATGGAGGCCTATGTATTCTTCAATATACGGATGATACGATTTTGTTTATTATGTCGAAAAAGCAAAAAAATCTGAAACTAATTCTTTCAGCTTTTGAGCAACTTTTAGGAATAAAAATTTAACATTCCATAAAAGTGAGTTGTTCTGTTTCAGTGAGGTTCAAGGTATGGCTAGTCTATATGCTGAGTTATTTGGCTACACTCAGGGCCAATTTCCCATTAGTCACTTAGACATCCTGATTCACTATCAGAGACTTATAAATGCTGAAAAGGAAGTATAGACTAACTAAATGGAGTGTGATATCCCGGCCCAAAGACCAGCGTGAGTTGTGTATTCATGATCTTGAGATCAAAAATACATCCATACTCGGTAAATGGCTCGTCAAGTTGTTAACTAAAGATAGGGTGTGGCAAAATCTCTTTAAAAGAAAATATGTTGGCTCGAAAGCTTTGCAACAGGTGGTTTCGAAACCTGATTACTCTCATTTTTGGGTTGGTCTTATGGTGACGAAGAAAAAACTGTTCCGTTTTATAAATTTTTAATTAAGGATGTATCTGAGATACGGTTTTGGAGATAAATGGCTTAATAATGCCACCCTCAGGGAATAGTATCCACGTTGTACACTATTTTCTCATCACAAGGATGATACAATTGCCATAGTGATGGAGTTCTTTCCTCCAAATGTGACTTTCAGGAGAGATTTGATCGGATCCACGTTTGACTCTTAGATTGCATTATTCAACGATTAGCAGCTATCCAACTGAAGCCCAGGACTGATGAATTTCGTTGGAACTTAAATTTTCAGTTAGTTCTTTGTACAATGTGCTAATCCAACTAGACATACCAGTTGTTGATAATAGGATGACCTGGAAGATGAAGATACCTCTACAAAACAAAATATTTGCTTGGTATCTTCTCCGGGAGATTATTCTTATGGAAGACAATTTACTTAAGAAGAATTGGAACGTGAATAGTACATGTGTGTTCTGTCATCACGATGAGATAACTAAACACTTGTTTTCCAATGTAATTTTGCTAGGGCTATATGGTCAGTTACCCAAACAGCTAGAGACTTGTATCCCCCGTTCAGCGCTGCCAAAATATTTGGAAACAGAAATGATAAAGTGTTCAATGATAAAAAATGGTTCTCTCTTGCAGGTTATCTACCGGTGTACTAGTACCTACATTGATGATCGTACCTACTTCGTCTGGAGTTTCACGATATTTTTACGCAGGTGTGTACACGTCTGGAGAATACATCACGAGATTTATGTACCTTCCATGAATGACCGCATAATATTCGGATTGGTCCTCCACCATCACCTTAGTCGATTTTATAATTTCTGAGTGTGATATGTAATATGACTTTTTATTTTTCTATGCAACTTTGGCATTCTATCGGTTGTGTGCATCTTACCCATACAGTCTGCAGAGACCTCTATAATACTCTTGAGTCAGGCTTTCATCCCGCTTTATAAATAAAGCAACCATCCACAACGAGTTACAGGGTGCAACATCCACGACAAAAAAAGTCTGTTGGGGCCATAGCACAACACGACCCAAGGGAAAACGAAAAGACACACTCGCCATGCGAGAGAACACCGAAAAAAGCACCGCTAAGCTGGATTAAGAGGGGAGCCGTCGTGCCGCCTCTAGGAAAAGTCGAAGAATCTCGTCCAGCCACGCCTTGTCCCGCTGTCTGTAGAGCGAGTACTAGAGCTGCAAACATGCCAAGAGTTTGAACACCGAGTCAGCTGCACAATGAGGTAGGACTTTCTCAATCACCATCTTATTAGAAATAGTCCAAAGTGACAAAGATAGCCCGGCAAACACTAGCCAAAAGAGGCGGCGGCCCTTTCTGGCACGGTTAGCCTACGCTTTTAGGAATTCACCGAGATCATGGGCAATCTAGTCTGGGCCCAATGCATCCCTGGTAAAGTTCGACAGAAATCGGGCTACTGGGCAAGTGAACATTAGGTGGGCAGTGTCCGAACCCTCGCTTCCTCTAGGAAGCCGAGGATCCATACCCACACAGCCATGAGAGTCGTTGTGATCGCAGGGTGTGCTATCGAGGGCTCGATGGAGATCTGCACCTTGCTGATCGGAATCATGAGGGTTGAGCTGCAAGCGCTGAGGGAGAGTATCTCGGCCGACAGGAAGGTCACCGCGAACTGGGAGGGGGAGATCTCGTGCACGCTCTAGGCATGGCTCGACATCATATGTCACGGTTCATCCTGGATGAGGTTCGTGGAGATCACCATCGAGTCTGGGAGCTCCTGTCCAAGGACAACAATGGCCACCGCCGGGTTCTTGGGCACCATCATCGCCACCCCTCCAATATCGACATAGTAGAAGCCCCTGCAATGGAGTGAGTGAGGTACTCCAGCTGCTGCGCGGTGTGCCGCGGGAGGGGAGTGCCAAGCTGCGAGTTTCTTGTCTCCGCTGCCATTGGTGCTTTCTTCTTCTTCTTCTTCTTCTTCTTCTTTTCGTTCTTCTTCTTTTTCTTCTTCGCCGGATCGGCTGGCTCCGATGTGGTGTCGCAGCGAGGGGAGAGCGGCCGGGGAGCATCCTTGTCCCGGCACCAATCTGCAGCTCATGTCCTTCCTGTATTGTCACGGGGCAATGGGCGCTGCACTAGTGCATCCCATAGTGCCTTGTCCGTGTGATGGCCTTCTAGCGAGTGGGCCTTGCGCGCGCCTGGGCATCCATAGTGACCCGTCGCTTCCTAGTGCGTCTTCCCCTCACACGTGGAGTGCCCCTTGCCATGGCGGTGGGAGGCAGGGCCACCGTGCCTCGGCGACCACGGTTGGGAAGGGGAGCGGAGCCTGCGTGGTTCCTGTTTGCGAGGAGCGGCGTTGGGGCGACCTTGGATGTCTGCACGCGGGAGGGGGTGGGGCTTCACGGCCTCTTGCGGGAGACGGCCTCCGCATAGGTCATGGCTCCGACAGCGCAGCGCATGAGGGGAGCGGCGACGGCCGACGGGGATTCAGAGGTCAGGTGGCCGCGGGGCATCTGGGTGGACGAGGGAGGGTGACTGGGGGAAAACGCAACACAATGGTTCTAGGACCATGCCCTAACGGGTTGAGTCCTCGCAGCCGCCCGAGCGGTGGCAAGCCGCGGACCATCCCGTGTGGGCTTCCCATGCGCCTATGTCGCGCGGCCCACCTCCTGTTCTCCCCGCAGATAGACGTCCTGGCTGCGCCAGGCCTGGACCGGATGTGGGCCGGAGATCGGCCCAACACCCACCAATGACCCGCAATGGGGGGCGGTTCCCTGTGAGATCGGCGAGGATGATCGGGGCACCGTCAGGCGAGCCAGGTCCGGCACCGGTGGAGGAGGGACCTCAGGGGTGGAGCCCTGTGATGCCACCCTCGTCGTGCTAGCACCAGGTCCCGCGCTTGCTAGCAGCATCCCTCTCTCCTGCCAGGTCCTCACCATCCGCGGCGGCGCCGAGCCTCCCGCCGACGATCTGGACAGAGGTGTTCGAGCCCTAGCCGGCGACTTCGGGGCCCGCGCGGGGCGTGCCCACTGGAGGCAGTCCGCCAGCGTGTGTGAGGCCGGGGGCAAGCACCGCCGCGCCTCCTCCTCCACAGCCTCTTCTTCCTCATCGGCCACGTCTGCCCATCGGTGGCCCCGCAGGTCCGAGCGTCCAGCGCCCGTGCCCCGCTCTGCCGCTTGTCGTGTGCCACCGCTGTCGTTGAGTTGCTCCCCGCTTTCCTGCACAGACGAAAAAAGCATGGGTTTCGCCGAGGTGGGGGGGGGGGGGGGGGAGGGGTTCGTACCTGTCTTTACGCGCCGGGTCGACTCCCCAAGGCTTCTATAATACTTAAACATTTAAGTAATAAAGGTCCCTTATCGAAAAAGATATCGCCGTGCCTCACCATCATAAAGAAGACAAAAGAAAAACTAAAAAAAAACATAAACTATCCCGTCGGCAAGAGACCATGGTCCGTCGCAACTCTATGGTCACAAAATCAACGGGGGCGGGAGCGGACAACGGATACTAATGACTTTGATAAAACCTCACTATTTTTCCAAAAAAAAAAGGCAGCGTCGGGTTGTTATAGTGCAGGATAACAGTAATCAGCACAGAATTGCCACGAGCGCATCGCTGGCAAGGCATGTCCGCTGGTGAAAATGAGATGACAAGGTTTGGAGCACGACGAGTAAACTAGTAAATCGTTCACTTTCTTTTGTGTTGTTGATTGAATACGGCGAATCTCCTACCAGCCCGCTGCCGTCCGCAACTGTGGCGTCGTCAACGGAGCAGAAAGCTGAGCCGAGCCTCTGGGCGGTAGCTCGTGCTCCTGTCCAAACGCGCGGGTACACAGCCCGTAACACTGACCGCAGTCCGGCATTGAAAACGACATAGAGTACTGCTGCCTGCCAGTCTTGACTTGCCCTTTACTCCCGTTTATCTTTAAGTCAAGAATTACTTCATGTTTAAAACGGAAGCATGGAACTGAAATTGTGTGAAAACAAAAAATGCTTTGGGTTTCGATCCATATAGAGAGGGACTTTATCTCGCTGTCAGAACCATGCGCCGCGCGAGATCTTCACCGTAACAACCATCTTCGTAGCTTTGGCTTAGATCCTATCTACTATGTTTCATAATATAAGATATTTTAGCTTTAAACGTGTCCGTACACTCGCATGATGGATCCGCTTAGTCGGATGGTTGGAGTCGCCAATACGTTTGACCGAATAACGTATAAGGTCTTACTCGAATGCCTAGAAGAACAACGGTGATGTACCTCAATACGTTTTCAGGATACTAATCTTACAACGCGATACGCAAGACAGTAAGCCGGCGCTCTTTAAACCAGAAGCCCTAATTTCTCAAAAAGGACCCTGTCTGAGATTCCATCGACTATTGGCTGAGTTTGTAAGCCTGACTGTCCTAACTAGATTGTCGATCCTTCGTAACGCAAATTCACCGAAGAAACGGAAGCGTGGACAAGGGTTGAGTAGTCAAAAGTAAGGCGAAAAAATAATGTATTGAATTTGGGATTTTATATTTTGTGGGTTTTGTGTGTTTAAGTTCAATCGGCAATCGGCCCTAACAATTTATATGGGACGGCTAGTCTTTTCGTGTAATCCTAGGAGACTACTATACAAGTAAAATGTGAACTCCTTAGTAGGAAAATAACTCTAAACTACGTAACTACCGTTGGCTTCATACTAGATCCGTTCTCCAAGCGTTCGGTTGACTCCCCGCGAAGTTCCTTTTCTTTTCGTGTTGGCACAGTCGTCATGGCCTTCGAGTTTTCTTGCTGGCTAAGTCATGGTCTTAGGCATAAGTCGGTTCCACCACCAGCTTCCAGAAGTTTCTCCTTAACGGGCTTCACTGATGGTTCATCTTGGGTTGGTTCTTCCAATAGTTCATAACGACTATCTTCAATGTTCGGCTTTGGGATGGATTTTGATAATCAGCAAAATGCGTTCATCTACATGCTACATTTTTTTCGGCTTTCAACCTTTATTATTTATATCTTTCCAAAATGGGTGCTAACAGATGCGTCCCTCTTTCCTGGTAAAGCTGGTGTACCAGGAAACACTGCGTGTAATTTGCGAAGAGTGATGATGTATTCATCGACCATTTTTATTCTGAGGCGATATACGGATGTTGGCCATTTTACAACGTGTTTAGGCATTTTGCCATATGCTCGGGTGGAAATTTTTTTAGGTATCCTCCGTTAAGTGTCCGAGGAAGTAGATCTCCCTCCATTGTCTCCACCAGATATGAGTTACCTGACACCAATCTTGTATCCCGGAAAGGACCTTCCCAACTTTGTGACCACTTTCTGAATTTGCGATTCTGATTCTATGAATCGATTTGCAATATGGCCTTCCAAACTAAGTCACTGATTTGAAAATCCTTTAGCCAAACTTTCTTGTTGTAGACCTTGGATACCTGCAAATTCTACTTCTCGATGTTCTCAAGAGATTCTACCCTTTTGTCGGCCACTTCATCAATGTTGTCCATCATTAGATTATATTGATCTTTGGCTAACAAATCGGTCTTCTTGGAGAATCTCAAAGCAGCCAGATTAACCTCCATAGGAAAAACAGATTCACTGTAGTCGCACCATGCCTTGATAATCTTTGAGCCCATAGTTCTTCTGATAACACTCCATGCCATCACTTGGGATAGTCCTGAACCTTCTTCTTTATCAACATAATCAAAATCTTGTTAGTCGATTCAACTTATCCATTGGTTTGGGCATAGTAAGGAGAAGAATTGAGCATCTTGATCCCTAGTGATTCAGCAAACTGCTTCACTTCCTTGGCCCTAAAGAATGTTCCTTGATTTGTGGTGAGAGTCTGGGGTATGCCGAACCTGTCAACAATATGCTCAGTAATAAATTGAATTACTTCCTTGTGGGTCATGTTCCTGAGAGGAACTACTTTAGACCACTTGGTGAAATAGTCAGTAGCAACTAACACAAACCGATGCCCTTTAGATGATGTCAGATGACTCATAGCGACAAACTCCAATGCCCAACCTTGAAAAGGACATGGTTTGATGATCGACTGCATAAACGATGCTGGTTATAGTTGTATATCTCCGAACTTCTGACAAGCTTCATATCCCTTGTAGTACCTAAAGCTGTCTTGAATCATAGTCCACCACTAGAAACTGACTATTTTCAGCATCCACTTCGTCTTGTGGGTCGCCTGATGAGTTCTGTATAAGCTATCATGTACCTCTCCCATGGCAACTCTGGCTTGATCTTCATCTAAACATCTCAGAAGAAGACCATCCATTGTTCGGTGATAAAGATCATTATTGACTAAGCAATGCTTCAATGCTAGTCTCCAAACAGTTATGTCTGTCTTTTGATTCGGACCCCGCAAATACTCGATGATTGGTTGTTTCCAATCGACTTTGTATATCCACTTCTCGGTCGTTGAGCCAAATCATTAGAAGAATCGGCTTCACAAGAGATGGCCATGCATAAGTCGATGGGAAGGTGCATCGGTTGTTCTGAAATATAAAACATCCCCCAGGTAACATGATAACCTGATGCCTGATGTGCTAACCATTGGCCAACCAATTATCATGTCTAGACACATGTGATATCTCGAAATAAGTTAAAGTATATATTATGTCTAGACACTTATCGGGGTATATATTTAGTGGTCCTTCATTGCATTGGAAAATTCCAGCAACCTATTATAAAACCAACAAGGAATCACCAAACGCCTCAATACAACACACTTCTATAGCAACCAGAAACTCCAAACCGAATAACAAAGCTTCGTATTTGGCTTGATTATTAGTGCAATCACTTCAGTCAGCAGGATGATGCATATACAACCTCTGAAAGAGAGATACAAACTATTCTGACTCCCAAGAAATTATTGCACACAGAACTATCAAAGTACAACTTCCATGGCTTTGCTGTTAAATATCGTAAGTTGGCACTCTCACTAATATGATTCTCGACTATAAAGTCGGCTACAATCTGACCTTTCATAGATCGAAGAGGTTCATATGTTAAATCATACTTAATCAAACCATAAGCCCACTTGCCGATTCTTCCACTCAAGATCGACTTTCGAATCATGTGTTTGATAACACCGGCTTGGCAAGCTACTACACATTCATTAGAAAGTAAATAATGACGGAACTTGGTGCATGCATAGTAGAGCGACAAAGATATTTGCTCGACCAAACTATAACATCACGTGTTTCAGCTTCAAATAATCGTAGATTAAGATAAGCAATGGCATACTCCTTTCCGTCGGTTACCTGTGTTAGAGTAGCACCAATGACCCCTGATCCGGCAGTATGTATAGCTGGAAAGGCTTTCCTTTCCCTGGTGCTCTCAGAATTGGGGGTGTGGATAAGTAGGTCTTGATCTTCTCAAATGCTTCTTGCTGTTTTGGCCCCAGACTAAGTCTTCCTCCGTCTTGATCCGAAGAATGTCGGTAAAAATATATACCTTTCTCGGCAAATTTACGATGAACCGCCGGAGGTAATTTACTTTACCGAGAAACTTCTACAACTCCCTTTTGCAAGTCGGAGCATGTACCTTCTGTATCACAGTAATATTCTCCGGGTCAATTTCTATGCCATGTTGGTGTACGATGAACCCTAAAAATTTGCCGGCTGATACAATGCACCTTTCAACAGATTCATCTTGAGTCCATATTTTCTCATCCTTTCAAATGATAATCGTAAGTCGGCTAAATGACTCATATGTGAGTGTCACTTAACAACGATGTAAACCTCCAGTATGACTCCCAACAAATCATGGAAGATAAGATTCATAGCCATTTGATATGTCACTCCAGCATTCTTTAAGCCATAGGTCATTTGTTCCACTCAAACAAACCAACGAAACCCAGAAAATGAAAAAACTATTTTAACCGAATATTCTTCAACCATGAATATTTGGTTATACCCGGTGTTCCCATCCAAGAAACTAATGACTAGACACATTATTGATAAGCATGTTGGCTATGGGCATAGGGTACTCATCTTTGGGTGTAGCTCGGTTAAGACCTCTAAAATCAATGCAAGACCGAAGCCTGTCAGACCCTTCCTTGTTAACCGACACGATTTTTGAAAACAAATCATCATATCTGCATGTTTGAATAAAATTGGCTTTCAATAATCGACCTATCTCTTCCTTTATACAATCATACATGATTGGATTGAACTTCCATGGAGACTTCTTATAAGGGTGAAAGCCATCTTTAATCGTTAGTCCGTGTTTCACCAATTTCCTTCTTAGACCAGGCATCTCATGATACTCCCAGGCAAAACAATCAGCGGATTCTCGGATAAGGCCTATTAACTCTTGCTTGTAATCGTCTTATAGGTTATGATTTATGTAAGTCGTCCATGGATTTTCTCCATCTCCAATGTATACCTCTTCCAATGTATCATCCGACTTGAAACCTTGCCCTAGTTTGTCCATGTCATCCATCTCCTCTATAGATTCATACATATCATCCTTGTTGGCCCAATACTGTCGAACAAAGTGTCCCGCGAAGGAATAAGGGGTCCAACAAGCCCTGAGTTCAATAGGGAGTGTACACGTGTTCCGAGCTCCTTAGCGGCGGTGGAGACATCGGCGCATGAGCACGACAGAGAGGGTGACACCGTGGTTTCTTACCCAGGTCTGGGACCCTCGTGAGGAGGTAAAGCCCCTACTCCTGCTTGGTTATATTGCTCGCGGTGCTTCGTGAGGGTACAATGGTGTATCAATGTCTAGGGTTATAGATCGCTGGGATCGACCTCTTCTAAGATGGGAGAAGGTATCCTTATATTGGGGCGTCGGGCCTCTTCCCCCCAAATGTTGGGCGGGAAGGGTTACCACATTCCCACTACCGGGAAGTATCTGGTTCACCTTTTCCCCTCTAGCCACGAGCTGGCTCCGACAGGAGGTAGTGGGTTGCTACTAAGGTAACCGATGACGTACCCCCTGCCTCGTCGCGTCACCCTAGTCTCCTTGCACCAAAGTGGCAATGTCAGGTCCTGACGGGGCTCCTGCGTCATCTTCCCGCCTTTAACACCAAGGTGGGCAGACAGTGTATCACTTTCCTAAGGGGGACCGATCGCAGCTTTGACCGGCCGTTGCACCGTCGCATTGCGAGACATGACGGTGTCACTGCAGTACTTCAGCCAATTCCTCATCAGGGACACATGGGCCCTGGAGGGGGCCGGTCTTGGCGTCCTCCTGCCTTCGTTGCTTCGACCTTGGCTTCCATAGGGAAGCACTCGTCTCACTCCTTGTGAGGGGCACCATGCGCGGGTCTGGCAACCTGATGGGACGGGGTAACCATAGTGCTAGTAGTCCGATAGTAGGCCTAGGTCGCTTGCCTTGCACGCTACTGGTGAAGAGGCAGGAAAGTCAAGAGACCATCCGATGCCGGTCCTGCGCCTGACCATGTCAGCACACACCCTCCCCTGCGCTCTCCCACGTACCCAACTCGTCCTTGACTTGAGGCGATGTCCGTTGGAAGCACGACCCATCGCCTCCGCCAGGCCTCGGGGTCTGGTTCCCCCATAAAAACCCAAGCCCGAGTGGGGTTTGGTCACTTCGCCTTTTTGCCATCGATCATCACCCCAACCTTTCCCCGCAACCATGCTCCTAACCTCCGTAGCTCTCAAGATGGCGCCTAAGAGGGTGCACCATGCTCCAGGCGCGGCGAACTTCTCCGTGGAGAGCATCCGATTCTTGCCGGCATCGTCAATATCGAACAAGGAGGGCTTGGAGAAGGTCAGGCACCTGATGGCCTCCACCTCTAACAAGTGGGGCACCTCCTAGGTATGGTGCGTCGGGGTCGGAGGGGATGAGAGGCCTGCCACCACGTTCCCGGTCTTCACGCACTCCATTGTCGCCGGTCTTGTTCCCCCTTCTCGCCCTTCCTCATCGCCGTCCTGGAGCACTATTGCATACAATTACTACACCTTCATCTGTGGAATGTGACCCTCCTAGCCGCCTTCGCTTACTGGTGCGAAGCCTTCGTGGGCGTGATGCCCTCACTGGCGCTCTTTCGGCACTTCTATAGCCTCCCGCGTCCTCACGCTAGAGGACCGCCTTAGCAGTGTCGGGTTCTTTTCCAATGATGGCGAGGGCTTCCTCCCCCTCTCCATCCTAGGGGTAGCATCTAGTTCCGCCAGGACTGGGTCCTCATGAACGCCTCTCAGATTCTCCCACAACTCTGTGTTCCAACGGGGGCGATAGTGGAGAACCCCGGATGGGCTCGTGTGGCCGCCTCCTGTATGAGCTCTAGACCCCTCGCGAGGTGCGTGGCGGACCTGATGAGCCAAGGGCTGACAGGTGAGATGCTGGTCCGGGAGTTCCTCCGCTAGCAGATCGTGCCCCTCCAGGAGCATCGCAAGGATGCGTGGGGTTTAACCTCTCTTCACGACACAATTAGGCTATCCGTGGGGCTTCACGCGGAGGACACGGTGGTCGCCCTTACACGGCTGCTGCTCAACGAGGGAGTCGTGCCTGAGATTCCTTCGGGGGATCATCCCCTGCACTCGTCGCGTGTCACCTGCACCATATGTCCAGGGCTTCCCTCCTTCGAGCAGTGGGGGAGAATAGTCGGGCGAGAGGACCTCCCAAGGGGCCTTCTCCTCTGCCCTGCTGCAGGATCTCATGCGCGAACTGGTCGTCGTGGGCACGCCGCAGAGCGGAGGCACCGAAGACCATACGGTGGCCTTCATGACTAGGGCTCCCAGTGTTGCGGTCGTGGGGGGCTCCACTGCTCTGCATTACGTGTCGAGCGGGGGAGCCACCTTCATTCCCCCAATCCCGAGGAGGGGAAACTGGTCCTATGCTGGCTATACAAGAGAGCGGTGGGTTAGCCTCTTGAGGGCTTCCCTTGATTACTTCTTGCTCACCCTTTTGTCCGATGGACCCGCCTCTCCTAAACACATGCACGAGAAGAAGAAGAGACATGTCAGGGTGCTGGGCTTGCTGGCAGAAAGTGCTGGAGGATCTGTTGAGGCCGTTGCTGCCCCAGGCTCTCCCGAGGGGTGTCTTCCACCAAATACTACTGGGGATACCTGCCCCCACCATTGGACATGGTGGGGACCTCCAGTACTCGCGAAGCCTCCAGTGCAGCGCTCGAGGTCGCGCTCTCGCGTGATGCGGGGGATGGGGCGCGAGCAGAGAGTCATGTGCCACCTTATTCTCCGCCTGCCCTGGTCAGAGGGGAGACGAGAGTCGCGTGTTCGCCAGAGATCCCGATGGCTCCCTCCATGACTGGAAGCAATGCATATGCTTCACCGCTGCCAGACCCCGTAGGTGCCTAGGAGGACTCTCCATCACCCCCTCATGGCGGAGAGGAGGGACCTCTCACGAGGAGCCCCGTCGCCCAAGGAAACGTGGGGCTGAACACGCTGGCCCTAGAGACGGCTAACCATTTCTCCTCTGGTCGAGCGGGCCGCCTTCATGCTATCATGGGAGCCGTGCACGTCGGGCTTGACCGATTCCTCACCAATGTTGCCACGGAAAAGCATCAACTTGGGAGGGGGGGAGGGTGCGTGGCAGCGCCTCCAACAAGAGCGGGTAGTCCACGATGCGTCTCTATAGCTGTGGGAACGGCGCCAAGCTTCTCGAAGCCCTCGAGCCATGGGGGGGGGGGGGGTCCCCGAAGAGGCGTATCATGGGGCCGTGAGGATTCTGTTTCCGGGCCCGGGTCCACTCCCACCCTCCTGAGGAGACGGGCCTTCTTCCGGGGACCTTGACCACTTGGCGTGCGAGATCTTTGTTTGTGATCGTGCGATCGCCTTTTACAAAAAGGAGGTCGAGGAGGATCGCAAAAGGGTCGCCACCCGGGAGCGGGAGGTGGCACGACGAGAAGACGCGGTTTGGCTCCGAGAGGATGAGGTTCTCCTGGAGAGGGGGCATCTGGAGGCCCTAGATGTGGAGCTGGATGCGACTCGTGAGAAGCTTGAGGAGCACGAGCTCGAAGTTGAGCACCAGAGTGCATAGATCGATGACTGCATACATCGTTGTAATGCCAAGGTCACCGAGGAGTAGAGGGAGATGGAGGTGTCCAACCACAACAAGCTCGAGTAGCTGCGCGTGGCCCTTCGAGAGGAGTACCTGCAGAAGGCCATTACGCAGGAGAAGTGCTTCTTGGAGAAGAAGGATAAAATGGAGGCCTCGCAGCGCAAGGTGGAAGAGTGTCTGGGCCAAGCTTATGCGGATCTGGACGTCCTACAGGAGCTGCAAAAAATGATGGGCCCTCCGAGATCAAGAGGAGCTGGACCGACGAGTGCTCAAGAAGGAGCGGTGCAAGATGTACCAGGAGCTTGCCCTGCGTGTCACTGCTACCCTTCAAGAGTTCGGGGTGATTGATTTTTACGCCAGGCCCCTTGCCGATGCTGATGAGGGTGGAGCCTTCCTGGAGCTCTTCACTCGGATCACCGTAGCGTTGGAGGGAAAAGCCACGCTCTACCACACTTTTCACCTGGACAAGTGCGCAATGATGATACAAGTCGCCACGACCTAGGTTTTCTTCCATCTTCACCAGCATGACATTGACTTCCCCTGGAGGAATCTCCTGAATCCCATGAGGCACCGCCAAGGGACCCAGCGGGCGAGATTGTCTACCTCGAGCAGCTCATTGCTGAACACATGGATAACTTCGTCCCACGGTTTGTCCGGACCGAGGAGGGCGAGGATGGCCTGGCTCTCGGTGCTACCTCTGGAGTCGCGGAAGGCCCAAGAAGAAAGAGCGAGGATGATACCTTAGGGAGTGGGTCGTCCGGCGGCGAGGATCCATTTGGTGATGTTACCCTAGACCCGTTGACCTGAGGAGGTCTTGTGTGCTCCAAACGTCTTCATTTTGGTGATGAATACTGCCCAGTCTAGCATTCTGGCGACATTGGGATCGACACGGCTCCCCTGGACCCTCCGGAGGGGCCCCCCTTTTAGCACCGTGGTTCTCTTGCCATATGTTGATTGCACGGCTGTGAGAGACTGCCCCATGAAGTGTTCTATGCTCCTTTTATATGTGTTTGAACCCTGGCGATGTACGGAACCGTAACATATAAGGTTAGTGCCTTAGTTGCTGGAGCTGGTACCCTCACGAGCCGCCTTGTAAGCCTCTCAAGGAGAAGACCGTAGGGTGAATGCTTATCTTATTGGCCCCTCGGGGAGGAGACCGTAGGTCTAGCATGAGTTTTGTCCACTAGAGAGGGATACCCTCACGAGCCACCCAGTAAGCCTCTCAAGGAGAAGATCGTAGGGAAAATGCTTATCCTGTTGGCCCCTCAGGGAGGAGACCGTAGGTCTAGCATGGATTTTGTTCACTGGACGGGGATACCCTTACGAGCCGCCCTGTCAGCCTCTCGAGGAGAAGACCGTAGGGAAAATTCTTATTTTGTTGGCCCCTCGAGGAGGAGACTGTAGGTCTAGCATGAATTTTGGCCGCTGGACGGGGATACCATCATGAGCCACCCCATAACCCTCTCGAGGAGAAGACCATAGGGCCCGCGCCTGTCCTGTTGGTTCCTCAAGGAGGAGGCCGTAGGTCTCGCACGTTTTAACGTTCATGTCTGACAACAAACATGCTCCAAACAGACCGTGTCACATGTGTTCGCTAGTTTCGTGTAGGCATTATACGAGGGCCGTTTGGACACGCTCGGGGTGCAACACGCATGCTGCGGATGTGTGGGGGTGAAATCTCATGCCCGAGCCCCCTAGCATCGACTAAGGATCAAATCCCGCCATTTCTAGGAGCTCGGGCCTCTCTATCCCCCGGTACCTTCCCGAGCTATTGGCTCGGGCTTTGGTCGACGAGTCCCCCGCATGTTGATCCGCGCGCGCCTGCCTTCCTTGTCTCCACGCTTGTAACCACTCCCACGCCTCCTCTTGTTGTCGTACTCCTCCCTCACCTCCTTGAGCTTGATACATTCATCGGTGTCATGGCCTGGCCTTCGGTGGAAGGCGCAATATAGGCGGTTCCCTGTCGCACTTTCCACGGTCCTCTATGGAGGGATCATCTTCGTGGCCCTCGCTGTACATCCTCTGGGAGCCTCGTTTGTCCTCACGGATGGGGAATCCGGCGGCCCGTCCCCGCCTCGAGAAAATTTGCCGCCAGCTCCCGCCTTCGTGCAGCGGTCAGTCGCTGCGAAAAGCTCCGCTATCGTGGATAGGTTCTCTCCTTGGTGGCCGATCTTAGCTAGCATCCTTTCATCCATGATGCCACCAGCGAAGGCGGTAATGACCTCGGTGTCGGATGCCCTATGTACCTTGACGAGGCACTGGTCAAAATGCTGGAGGTATTCGCGCCAAAGTCTCGCCAGGCTTATGCCGCACCCGCCGAAGGTCTTTACACGTGAAGGGGTGTCCATTCGTCCCCCCAAACTTGGTGATGAAGAGGTCGTAGAGCTTAGGCCATGACCCAATGGACCCTTTCGAGAGGTTGAGTAGCCAGACATGCGCCATGGCTTCCATTCCCATGGGGAACCAGTTGGCTAGGACACGGTCATCCCTATTGGCTGCCTCTACTCCCATTGCATAGATATGCAAGTACTTAGTGGGGCTGGTGGTATCGTCGTAGAGTGGAGGCATCTCCGGCTTGAACTTGGGCGGACACACCACTTGCCGGGTGTTCGGCGAGTGCAGGGCAACTAGCACTGCGGGTCTCAATTTCGCCGATGAGTGCCGCTCGGTTTTGGCGCCCTACGGCTGTGACGTCTCTAGCGATGCGGGCCTCGTGCCCTTGGCGGCATGCCAAGGTCACCCGGGCATCCTCCACCGAGCAGACAGCTTGGGGGAGACCTAGATCCCTCATGGGTGGCATCACGCACGGGGACCGCCCAGAACCAGGGGGTTGTCCCATGCAACATCCACGAGCTCCATGAGGCACGCCCACCATTCCTCCCGTGCCTAGTATGTCCACGATTAGTGGAGGAGGTCCTTCACCATGAGCTGGACGGCCTCCGAAGTGAGCATGGCGTGACGCACCCGAGGTTACAACACACTTGAGGAGTTGCCCCCACTCGCCCTAAGAGGTGTCGAAGCCTGAATGGCCACGCGGCATGCGCCTTGGTTTGTGGCCGCCTTGGGCATAGCCATGCACTACCATGACGTCGCCGCCGTCTTACGCTCTCGAAATCGCGCCTCAGCCCCCTACCCGGCACGCCAAATGTCAGAGAAAGTGTCCCGCGAAGGAACAAGGGGTCTAACAAGCCCTGAGTTCAAGAGGGGACTGAACACGCATTCCAAGCTCCTCAGAGGCGGCGAAGACGAGAACGTACTAGCATGATAGAGAGGGTGATAGAGGTTTTTTTACCCAGGACCCTCGTGAGGAGGTAAAACCCCTACTCCTGCTTGGTTGTATTGATCACGGTGCTTCGCGAGGGTACAATGGTGTATCAAGGTCTAGGGTTACAGATCGCTGGGATCGACCTCTTCTAAGATGGGAGAAGGTCTCCTTATATAGGGGCATCGGTCCTCTTCCCCCCAAATGTTGGGTAGGAAGGGTTACCACATTCCCGCCACTAGGAAGTATCTGGTTCACCTTTTCCCCTCTGGCCATGAGTTGGCTCTGACTGGAGGTAGTGTCCTACTACTGAGGTAACCGATGATGTACCCCCTGCCTCATCGTGTCACCCTGGTCTCCTTGCACCAAAGTGGCAATGTTAGGTCTTAATGGGGCTCCCCCGTCGTCTTTCCGCCTTTAACACCAAGGTGGGAAGGCCGTGTATCACTTTCCCAAGGGGGACCGGTCGCAGCTTTAATCAGCCGTTGCACCGTCGTGTTGCGAGACACGACGGTGTCACTATAGTACTTCGGCCAATCCCTCATCAGGGAGCCATGGGCCCTAGAGGGGGCCGGTCTTGGTGTTTTCCTGCCTTCGTTGCTTCGATCCTGGCTTCCAGAGGGCATCACCCCTCTCACTCCTTATGATGGCACCATGAATGGGTCTGGCAACCTGACGGGATGGGTACCCCTAGTGCCAGTAGTTCGATAGTAGCCTCCGGTCGCTTGCCTTGCACGCATCAGGGTGCTACTAGTCACTAAGCACATCGTCCATAGCAATGCAGGATGACTCATCAACATGGACTATCTCCACTTCATCACCCACCCATTGTATCAACGATCGATGTAATGTGAATGGTACACACATGGAGCCAATCTTGGCCGACTAAGATGTTATAGTGGCCCAGTACATCTGCTACGAAGAAAGCTGTGGCCAAAGTATTGTAGCTGATAGTCAGCTCCAAACTAATCATCTCTTTGGCCATGAGTCCATCTCCTCCTTCGAAATCGCTAAGCACCATGTTGGTTTTCATCATTCTATCTTTTTCAATACCCAATATTTTGAAGAGCGACTACGACACTAGACTGACGATGGCACCACTATCGATCAAACATCCGGTTAACTGGCTTTCCATCTATGTGCCCCTTTAGGAAGAGAGGTTTAAGGTGTTTAACCGATCCCTCCAGTTTCTCGAATATTGAGTTCTTGGGTCCGTGGTCCAACTGAGCTACCTCCCCTTCTTTAGTGGCTCTGAATTCATTCGACAAGTAATAGACCGTGTTGATGCCAGCACTCCTAACGGGGGATGGACTATACTCGATCAACTTCTCATCATCCTCATCCACCATCATGGACGCTGCTTTAGCCTCTTCGAGTTCAACCGTTTCAATTTCATCGCCCCACAAAGAATATGTAGTACTTCTTCCATCTCAAAATATAAGACGCCTAAGGATTAGTCAAAAGTTAATGTTTTCTAAGTTTGACAAAGATTATACACAAAAATATGAACATTTATAATATTGAATCAATATCAATAGATTCACCATAAAATATATTTCTTAATGTGTCCATTCAATATTGAAGATTTAGATACTTTTTTCTAAATATGTGGTCAAAGTTTGTAAGATTTGACTAATTCTTAGATGTCTTATATTTTGGGACGGAGGGAGTAGCTGATGTTGGTATATCAGGTTCATTGTCTCTGATAGGAACAATGCTAGTCAGTATGTATCTAGCACATCTTCAATCAGCAACACTATGCTAGCGGGCACCACCAGATTAGTCGGTTTTGGTACCCACACCTAGGACTTGACGCCTGGGTGAATCTTTTCAAAGAGGTTATCGCGTGCCTACTCTGTATCTCACTCTCTTCTTTCTCTATTCCAAAGCCACTGTAATTTTCTTTTTCAGTTTTAGTTAGCCCTAATGGACACCACTTGCGCTAAATGTAGGATCCACTTGCTTTCGAGACGACTTCGGCTTCCCTGGCTCATCCTGCGGATCTTTGCTAGAGCCAGCCTCATGGTCATTGGTTCGTGGTTGGAATGTGAGGATCGGTTACTAGCATGACCCTTATTATTGAAAAGGGCAGTACCACGTGTACTCAACATCTGGGTCACGATCACTAGAGAACCGGTACTGATGTTCATCCTAGAATTGTTGATGCCGAGTGACACATTGCTCTAAGAACGCCAGGTTGGTACATTAGATCCAGGGCGGCGCGTCGACATTTGCTATGACTTGCTTCGTGCTAAACCACCGGATGACCCTCCTCCGGATCTCCTGGGTAGTGGTCTCCTTGAACTCTTTCTAGATGAACTTCCTGATGACCCTCCAGATCTCTGGTCATCATTTGGAGGTGGCGGCAATTCTCCGAATGAGACAGGAACTGGTGTAGGTGCTGGTTCAGCTGGGGCATTGTTCTCCGCACTAAAATTAGGTCACCTCCTATAACACCCTCGAATTGGCCCTATGCAGATTTTAGCGATTTCCGGCAAACTCGCATGGAATCGATTCGATGACTCCCACTAAGCACTTGCGTGCGGGTGTAAAGCAAAGTAATTTCATTATATGATAATTCACGATGGAACCCACAAGATTATATATATACAACAACAACTCAATGAGTCAAGAATACAAATATACATTACAAATATACAACATCTGAGTATGGATAAGATGCAAATTAGACTAAGAGTCTTGAAGAATAACCAATGGCATCCATAACCATGCCCAGGCCAAGCCAAAAAGGTAACCTTTCTAACATTGTTGAACTCATACCTATCAATGCAAAGGGGTGTCGACAAAGGGCAAAGGAAAAAGGGGGCGGTCAGTACTGAGGCCAGTACACGACACATCTTAGAATTCAACAGCTCTTGCCTACATATGTATGGTGGTCCTAGCGGCAACAAAGCATGCACTAAAACAACCTATAGAGACACAATACAACTATCGGCTATCAGAGAGGGATAAGAGAGACCTATTCGGAACCAACCTAATAATAACACCAAACATAACCCATCCTTAAGTTTCCCCCTCGAGACCAAAGGAGGAAGTCCTTCTGAGGAACTCACACAGTTGGCAGTTTTATTAATCATTCCATTGAAGTTGCAATACTTACTAGTCAAATATAGATAGCGTAAGACATACCAATATCACCATTTGTTGGTACTTTTAATTAACCATTCCATTATAGTGGATCTGATTGTTAATCAGGCCAAAATCAAATTTATAGCACTAATTTAGTTTGAATTGTCTATTTTCGAGACACTATGCTCTAAGTAGTCCATCAGAGGTGCACAAATATTTACTCTGTAGACATGGATTTTCAAAAATATTTACCCTGCAGAGGTGCAAAAATAGCAACACAATCACGATCAACCTTAGGGAAAAACAAACGAAAGCAAAGAGGCATCACGATAAAGCATTCTCAAGATTCAAAAATGATTTTGGGGGGCCATCCCAACTAAGCTACCCGCGACGAAGTTGGCTAAGCTCTGCAATGGAGCCAAGGGTTTGTAATGATGGCTGAGAAAGACTGAGAAGCCAAAAGTGTGACTGGGCTTGTCCAAACAACGTAAATGTGGCGCGGGGTTCCAAACAGTACAACAGTAAACCGCTCCTCGAGCAATAGTAGTAAATAAAGTAGTAAAGCATAGCATAAGTACATGATAGTAGTAAAGTGCCAAACTACTTGTGGCCACAAAAATAAGATGTGAATCATGACCATACCGAAGGGGATCCCAGAAAGTCTCCCACATGTGAATAGTGCAATAATCAAGGAACAAGCATCAAGTACTCGGGTCCTAGGTGGAAACAAGTGGGCGGTATAAAAGCCAAATCTCAACTATTTCCCATCGTGCCTCTTTATTAGTGATTTATACTACCAACATTTTAGTTGTCAAGTTGTAAGTAGAACCATGTTTATCTCCACCATTAAGCATGTGACAACCTCCCAACAACTTTAGAACTCGATGACTCAAACTAACACCTAAGCAAGCAACTAGATAAAAATAGGAAGTAACCAAGGCAATCTAGACTGTAGGGAATAAAAATGGTATAGAAACTAAAGCATCGCAACATAGATAAAAATAGAGGGAAGTAAAGCCATAAAGAGAAAATAGGTAGTAGTGGGAGGATGCTCGCTTGGGAAATATTGCTGAAGATATATCTGAAGAACTTGTCAAATTCACAACATCTCATCATCCTATCCCGGAAGAAGAAAAGCACGGGAGGTGGGTAAAGAAGGCGTGATCCAAGACGACGGAGGACATACGCGACCAAGATGATGGAAACCAACATCCGTGTTATGCTGGTGCAGGGGTGCTGTCCCTTGGTGCCGGTAGGGACGGGAGATGCTGCGGTCTCGGAGCTTGCCGGTGACGAGCTGGAGGTGCGACTAGGCACACATGGACGGTGCTGAAGACTAACTCATTGGCTAGCGCACGGGAGGGCATGGTTGGGGACGCATGGATAAGATCGGTCCAATTGCAAGGATGTGGCGGTGAGTAGGGAGATGGCTCACAAGCTTATCGATCTCGACGATGAGGGTTCATTACCGACAAGCGGCTCACATGCTCGAAGGGATAAGAAGTGGAGTGGTGCCTAGTGCCTTGTAGGGAAAATGGAGGGAGATCTTGGAACAAGAGATGGCAGTGGCGACATAAGAGAGGGGGTAGGTAATCTAGGGTTTATGACAGGGGCTAGGAGGAAGCTTCTTATAGAGAGGAGTCAGTGGGGATCAACATCCCATCCACAAGGTGGGTAGACATGGCTCCATCGATGTGCTACCGTACAAGCTACATGGAGAAGACAAACGAGAGGGGTGTCTAGTTGTTGGGCTTGGCTAAGAAGGGGGACATGGATGGGCTGAAAGTTGGTTATTGATTGATTGATCTAGAGCAAGGAAAAAAAGGCCACAACTGCTTTGCTCCTTCTTCTTATCTCTTCCTTGTCTTCTATTTTTATTTTATGATTTCTTTTCTCTTATTGTATGTTTAGTTGTTTTAAGATAAAACAAACCAACAACTATCTTAACCCGATATTTTCTAGGATTTAGAACAAAATACTTTTGACAAGAAAGAGTGGAAAGAGGGAACAAGCAATGAAGGGAAGATGATACCCACAAATATAATCAATTTAGGCATTTATACAAGAATAAAGATTTAGGGTTTTAGCAAAGGAATAAAACCATTTGGGAAAATATGGAACCCTAGCAAGTGGGTACCCTCTTGTTGAAAACAAAATAGAGATATAAGAGAGAGAGAGAGAGTGAGGATGATATCAAGAGAAAACACAACAAGGTAACAATGCAATACAACATATTAATGCACCAATTTGAGTATGATCCATGCAATGTGGCATGATGAACATGAGCATGATATCATGACGCTGCAATAAAGTAAAAGAATAAGAAATTATAATTGGGGAATTCTTAGGGTGCTACACCTCTAGGGAGGATGCTCACCGAAGTATCCTCCGTTGGCTATAGTGGTCCTTCCCCCACTACCCTCCTAGACCAAAGCTTGCATTGTCAGTAATTGGCCTTTCGGATATACTTGTCTCACATCATATCAAAATTGGATTGAAATCCTTTTTCTTCTTCCCGATCATGTTATGCTTCCACTTGCTGACTTTGGGGTTTCGAGGTTTAAGGAACTTGGTCGAAAACTCCGGTTGTTCTTCGTCTTGCCCCCTGAGCACATGGTCACTGATAGTGATCTTTAGAGTTTCCTTGCCATCGGACTATCAACTGATCATGATGTCTCAAACCTGGGCTCCTCTTTTGTTCTCAGTGTTCCTGGGCTCACCAACAACAACCTTAACCTCCTTTGCCGATTTAGCTATCTTAGGCCGAATAAGGACTTTCTTCCCTTCTAGAACATTCATTGGGAATGGTTGTTTGTCGATTTTCATGTTGGCAAAGCTCAATCATCCATCGTTATCTGTCGTCAGAAAACATTGTGGTCATTAATGCCGTGAGAGTAAAAATTATGATACTTATAGTAAATGTGTCATTTTATGTCATCAACATGCAGCATAACATGGTTAATCCCTATAACTTTGTCTCTTAACAAAGCATCGAACATCTTATCACATTTGCCCACATAAAAAATGCATTTGAATTCCATCTCCCGGTTCTTTTTAATTGGATCAAGGTCCTCGCATACGTGCGATTTAGTCTTAGCCGGCCATATGAACTCGAAAGTATAAATATCCACCTCCTCACCTGAGTCGATATCATATGTATTACTCACATAGCTGATTCAGCTTCTACCCAAATGATGAATTTCATTTCATTAGCCCGACTTTCATAAACCATAGCTTTCTGCAAAACTTATCCCGATTGTTATGTACTCAAAACCCTACAACTTTTCCTTTAGGTGGGGTCATAGGCCATTGAGCACTAAATTAGCCATGTCTTTGTCCGCCAACTTGTAAAACCGATTCTTTGTATCTCTAAACCTCTTGACATAATCGGATACCGATTCGTCATGTTTCTATCTCACCGCCATTAAGTGTGATAACGTAAGTTCGTTCTCACCGTTATAGAAGCTTTCATGTAAGTTCGTTCTCACCAAAACAAAGAAAAAGCAGTACCGGTTAACAACAGTGGAAACAAACAATTTTTAAGGACGTCACTATTGTTAGCTTCTCCCATATGGGCCAAGTATTGACTAATCCGTTCCGCTAAACTTGATGAAATATGTTACTCTAAATCCTAATGGGTATAGAACAGTGTCAAAGTAATCCGGGTAAAGTTTTTGGTAAAGGACATAAGTAGGTTTTGGTTCAACGCCAAATTTCTCATACGCCATCTTCTGTATCTGGGTCCTAAACTTCTCGAATCCTGGATCAAAGTCTGACAAAGATCTCCGCGGCTGAGACGAGACAAAAGGCCTTGGTGTAGTGATAGGGTTGTAGACCAGGATAGTACTCGACACAGGTGGGTAAACATGTGCATTAGGTCTAGCTGAGTAGGGTACAATTTCAATTGGTTCTGGGGTGTAAACCAAAGTCTTACTAAGATTTGGGTTTGGACTTACCGGGTAAACCGACGATTCAGAGTTTGAGCACAATGTGCTAGCAGTGTTTTTAGTTGCATCAGCATACTCGAAACCAGCTTTAAGGATCTGCTGATTTGAATCGCTAATGCGTAAATCTACGACTACTAATTGACCATATGATACGTTTTAATAATTATAGTTGAATCATAAATGAGGAGAGTGAACTGGACAACACCGATTGACGTGATGTGATCCTTCAAAGTCACCAGGAAAACTACCCGATCTTCCTCTTCCTTCTTCTCCTGGAGCTGTTTTAGTTCATCCAAGAGTTCTTTCTCCTTCTTCTTCTGAATCTCCTCGATCTCTTCTTGACATTGAGCTTTCATGGCTTGGAATATGTTGAGTTGATCTTCCGGCAGTTCATCATAGGCGGGTCGTATGATTTTAGCCGGATCAATCTTACCCGACTGAGGGATTGTAGGACTAGTCATTGCTGCCCGATCAATGCTGCTGTCCCGAGCAAAGTCACCAAAAAGTTTGTTGCACTTTAAATGTGGCCGCACACTCGCAGGACGTATCCATTTATTCAGATGGTTGGAGTCGCCAATACATTGACCAAATAACGTATAAGGTCTTACTCGGGTGCCTAGAAGAGCAAGAGTGATGCACCTTAATCCATTTCCAAGAGACTAATCTTAGGGCGCAATACTCAAGATAGTAAGCCGACGATCTTTAAACCAGAAGCCCTAGTTTCTCGAGAGGGATCCTGTCCGAAATTTTAGTGGCTATTGGCTGAGTTAGTCGGCCTGACCATCCTACCTGGATTATTGATCCTTTATAACACAAAGTCAGCAAACAAATAGAAGTAGGGACAAGGGCCAAGTAGTCGAAAGTAGGCGAAAAGTAAGGAGAAAAAGTAATGTATTGAATTTGGTGATTGTATATTTTGCGGGCTTTGTGTGCTTAAGTTCAATCAGCCATCACCCCTCACAATTTATATGGACCAGCTGGTCTTTCCGTGTAAGCCTAGAAGACTATTAAACTAGTACAATGCTGACTCCTTAGTATGTAGACAACTCTAAACTAGGTAACTACCGCTGACTTCGTACTAGAACTGGTCTCCAACGGTCTGGTTGACTACCAGCAAAGTTCTTTTTTTTCCGTGCTGGTGTAGTCACAACGGTCTTCGAGTTTTCTTGCTGGCTAAGTCATGGTCTTTGGCATAACTTGGTTCCACTACCGGCTTCCAAAAGCTTATCTTAACAGGCTTAACCGATGCTTCATCTTGGGATAGTTCTTCCAATAGCCCATAGCGACTATCTTCAATATATGGCTTTGGGCTGGATTTTGGTATTCAGCAAAATGCGCTCGTCAGCAAGACACCTTTTTCCGGCTTTTAACCTCTGTAATTTATATCTTCCCAAAATGGATGCTAATAGAAACTAAAGATGCAACACCACATCCACCATTACCCCAACAACCGTCTGCAAGGTCATATGATGCTCACTTCCTTCCTCAGGATAGGGAAGAAAATACTTTACTCTGACTTCAAAATATAGCCGCCGTCTCACCATCCCGACAAAACTGCCTAAATAAAAAATCCTGCCAGCGAGGGGCCGTGGTCCATCATGCCTCCAAAATCCAAGACCGCCTGCTGGCGAGGGAATGTAACCCTAGCTGGGTTTTCAACCACCACCTCATGGCCTCGTGAGAATCAACTCATGTACCGGTTCCCCATGTCTTGTCCATTTTTTGCGAAATAGACTTTGTATTATTTAATCACCAGGATTACGATCGTCCACAAAGAGTTCGGGTATAACACCAGGGCCCGATCCTAACCAAACATCAGTTTTTGTTTCTAATCGGCCAATTTGGTGCGGCCATTGCTAACCAAGTTTTGATCCCGCCTAATACTCACTACCCTAAACTCTTCCATCTCATGTAGCAACATACTGATCTATCTAATCATAGAATTGGATGATGATATCTCCTCCTCCTTGCTCAGCAACATCGCCACAATCTCGCGACAATCAAATTCCATAATGCATGGGACGTTTGACCATTGGTCTGTCATGCATGTAAAATGTATACATGAACTTTGTAGTTTGTTAATATGTTTACCCACATATTTTCATCATATATAATGTTAGATCCTTGTTTTACATTGATTTTGGGAATTTTCTAAACAATCCCCTCTCTTTTGATTCTATCTTTTTTTCTGGCAGAAAATCTATCTGTTAGTGTTGTTGACTTTACAGGAGCTACAGAGCTCGAAATGGATCTAGATCAATGGGAGCTGTTAGATAATTTCCATACGAATCGAACCAGCTATAGTAGAGACCAAGGGGACCAACTAGCTGAAAATGGGAGCCCATTTACTAGAGGGCGCGCCACCTGTACTATCTCAGCCATCGAAACTCCGATGCCATTGATTCCACCACCATTCGCTTTGTTTTGACCTAAAACCATCTATATATACCCCCTGGCAGCCTTTATCGAGAGGCACAGAGGAGGAGATCGAAAACCAAGTAATAGAGAGCTAGCATGCCGCCGCTCGGAGGAAGATTGGAGGGGGAACCGCTGCCGAAATCACCTCCGACCGCGTCTCCTCCTTCACCAACGCCTCCTCATCACTCTCCATGATGAGAGGGGAGTAGTGCACCCCTTGGAATTTGGGTTTATGGTGGTAACTTTATCTAATCTCTCTATGTATGATCATTGTTGAAATCCATATGATGTGTCTTGCATGAGTATGGATCTATCTATGTAATTCCTATGGTGGATATTGTGTTATGAGATAGTACTTGTTATTCATTTACCGTTGTGTTGGATCTTGTATGATTTGTCATACTTTGGGAATATTCTATGATGTATGTAATGGTTTAGATCTATACATAATGCCTTGTCTATCCATATCATGAGGTGATTGACACCATCAAGTTGGGGTAGATGAGAGAGATGTGATAATACTAACAACATATGAATCATTGCACTAGTGTTTAGAATGTTTTCTATTAAGAAGTATGATGTATGTAGGTAATGGGTGACCGAGTGACAATGACATATGTATTGAGTGATAGCAATGTAGCCCAACATCCTTTATCTAGGGGTAAAAAGGGAGAAGTATGATGTGTGGCGTACCACAAACCAAATGCTAGCCTTATTGCAAGGGTGACCTAGCAACACAAATGAGTACTTCTTCCACCTATGTGTTTTACGACATGTATCCACCATAAAAGTACCATTAAAACATTGCAATTGTGCGTACCTTTACTATCAATAATATGATAATCACCATAGATGGAGAAGAGAGGATTAAGTGAACCCATGAATCCATGTCCATTGTTCCCATAATAGAAAATCCCTTGTCTTGTCCTCTTGCATTGAACAGGATTGGGACACTTTTACATTCTTGTTCTGTTACATTATATTTGCATTATTAAAACAACCATCTTATTCCTTAAAACTTGTTTAGTGCATAATCAACTAAAACTTGTGACACTTTAGTTGTAGAGAATAGATAGCTTTTCCTTCTTGCTCCTGCGGATCGATACCCTACTTCCACATTGAGAGGTACTACAGTGATCCCCTTCACTTGGGGGTTCTCACGATACTTTCTAGCACCATTGCTGGGGAGCGTAGCACTTAAGTTTCTATTCTTATGTGCACTAGAATTTAGATTTGTTTTAGTTTGTTTTATATCTTACAATCATATAAGCTTGGGGAGGTTTCTTTAATTTGTTTTGGTTGTGAGTTTCTCATTAGATTTACTTTTAGTTTTTACTTCTCTTATATCAAAAACACATAAAAATTATTATAAATTTTACTATGGATGATAAAGATGAACATGTTAATGAAAAAGATATTCCAACTAGTTCTAATGAGACGCCTAGTGAAGAGGATATTGCTTTCACTGAAGCTTTTATGAGTCTTGATCTAGAAATTTGAAGAAACCTTGAGTACCTTTTCTATAGGAAAACTATTTCATGTTGCTAGTAAATGCAATGAACCTGCAATATTCATTAAAGATAAGGATTATGATTTTGAAGTTAACCCTGAAATAATAGAAAGAGTTGAAGCATCTAAGTTATATGGTAAAGAAGAAGAATTTCCCTATTAGCACTTAATGAATCTAGAAGATGCTGCTTGCCTATTTGGAAATACTGAGATACAACAACACTATTATTTCTTAAAACTGTTCCCCTTCTCTTTAGGAGGAGATGCAAAAAACTTGGTACAAAGCATTAGCTCCTAAGTCCATTACTAGTAATAAAGCATGCTTGTATTTTTTTCCATAAGTATATCTCTGATAGTAAAATACATGCTATGAAAATTGAAGTTAATAGATTTACACAAAACAAAGAAGAAAGTATCCCCGAAGCTTGGGGAAGATTTTGCGCCATTGGAAGGAGATGTCCTGCGCATGGTTTTAAGGGTAATAAAATTGCTTGATGCAATTTACAATGGACTAAGTGGACGTTCTAAAACCTATCTATATAGTGTTGGATGAAATATTTTTAGGGACATGACTATTGAGGAAGCTAAGGAATTATTGAATACTATTATTCAGAATTATCATGATTGACATATTGAAGAAGAGGAGAAGAATGAATAAGAAGTAGATATGGTCCAACCTAAGCTTGGGGATGTATGGGAACCTCTCGAAAATGATAGTAACACTAAAACTCAAAACTCATTTGTCATTTATGAGAACTCATGCTATGATAATTATGTAGCTAAGAATTCTATACTCATATTTGATAACCCATGCTATTATGATGAAACTAATAATGCTCATTCACTTTCTAATAATGCTACTACTAAGATTATTGATGGTAATGAGGAATATTTTTTAGACATGCTATATGATAATGATTTAGATGATGGACCTATGTCTATTAACAACCCTCCATGTATAATACATGAGGATGAAGATGACATACTTGTTGTACATGATGATACTCTTGTTATCAAGAGTCCTATAATATTCTTGAACTCTCTTATGTTAACCATAGAGGAGAAATATGCACTTGCTAGAGCCTATATATGTGGTTTGCAATTACCTTATGTTGAAAATCATCATTGCAACCATGATCTTAAAAATGAAAATAGTACTAGCAACTATTTTGAAAGAGGAAAGCATGCAAATGAAGGCCATGATAGTTATAATGATCCCCTTCACATGAAAAATTCTATGAACTTGCTTGCTTTGGATGCTTACAATGCTAGAATTGCTTCTAGTAAATGCAACTATTATGAAAGAGGAGGTGATAGGTGCCCTCATTAAGATTCTTTTTATTATATGTTGTGCCCACCTACTGAGGATATGCAAAGGTATGCTTCTACTTGCTGTTATTTAGTCATATATAAAATATCAATGCATAGGAAAAATGTGAGACTTTGTTTCTATTGTTTCCATATCTTGTGTTGCTTCTTACCATGTTTTAACTTGATCATGATTTTGATTGGCATGAGCACACCATGGGACCCTGATATAATGTATGGAACACTTTCCAAGGAAAAAGAAGGTAGCAAAGAAATACAAGCTATCCCATGAATTCCATATCACCTAAACCAAGTATGTAAAACCTAGCTATATGGCTATAAAGGAAGCGCTTCGCACGAGGCAACTCGGTTATTTTATTTTGGATTTTTTTGTTTTTGAACTCTTGATGTAGAAAGAGAGTTTTATTTTAGTTTTTTCTGTAATTTTTAATAAAGTACCAAGTGGAACCCATTTTAGATGTTTTAAAAGTTGCTAAACATATGGAGTAGCAAATTTCTGCTGAACAGTTTTTAGTGCAAGAATTTTTCTGATTTTTTATGTAACTCCGATTGCGCTCAAATTAATACAGAATTTACAATTTTTCATCCTATGTATGCAAAAAAAATTAGATGAAATTCCTGACATGCCTAAGTGGACGAACAAAATTCGTTTTTTTGTTGCTAAAAATCTGGACAGATTCTGCCATGTTTTATTTTAACTATTCCCAAGTGTCCTAAGATGATTTGTATGAGTCATATTATATTCTAGGGATGTGTAGGAACATTATATGCTTTCTGGAACATTCAGAAAGAATTTTATATTTGATATATAAGTAGCAATTATTATATTCTTGTGCCACTAATGTCACCTCTCAGAAAAGAGATGGGAGAAAAAGTTTTGTGTTGAAGTTTTTTTGACAAGGAATGGAGGAACATCACACAAAGAGCAACCCAAGGATGGTCAAAACCATAAGCTTGGGGATGTCCAACGCACCCCAGTGGACCAACTCAACTCACGGTTTGCAAACCTCTAAACTTTGTTTTTTGAGCAACATAGAACTATCGTAGAAACTTGGAGCGTCTGTTTTGTCATTTTACCTTTTGTTTTGCATTAAAAAGACCACCACGACCATTATTATATATGTTTATGATCATCTACTAAAAATAAACTCTACCTTAATGAGATTAAAATTGAAAAAGAATTCCATGGAATAAAAAAGGGGAGATAAAAACAAAAGCTGAAATTTATGTTGTGTCTAGTTCTTAAGATCAAGTACTTTATATGAAACATGATCTGTTTTATGCATATTAATTTGTATCCTTTTCTTGTGCATATTCATGTTCAACATTAAGAAGCAAGGTGAGAAAATAAATGTTGACATTGTAAACTAGATGGCACACTCTTTAGATCTCTTTTTGCTAAGCCTTTTCTACACAAGTTAAGCTTTGATGCAAGACCCTTAAAACTAGACTAGACATATCCACCTACTTGTGGCAAAAGCTACTTTCAATTATAGTATGTATGTTAATCCTCCAAACACTCATACCCTTTTTCATGTATTCTAAAGCTCATAAGAAAGTAAGGTTTGGGGTGATACCACTATGGAAACTTTTGTGCTTCACATCTTATTAGTGGTTGTTAGCTAAACCATGACTGGCATGGAACACAACTTTCAATGTTAAATGTTGAATATTAATCATGTTTAAGTTCTACCTATGGATTGCAACAATGTGAAATGTAGTGTGCACACTGAAGTAGGCATGTTGGTAGAAAACGCTCCTGAACCGCTAGCCAAAGATGCATGACATGGTGGAAACTTACAACATGATAATCCTTGTTGATATGATTCACATGTCTATTTTTCTTGTTGTTCTAGAGTAGAGATGCTGCCCCTCCCACCTTGAACACAACCAAGGAATTATATTATCTTTTATGCTAAATGAATGAATGAAAGAATAAGCTAATAAATAAATGCCAAAAAGGGGGGCATATTGTCAAAGATTTGTCCCACGAAGGAACTAGGGTTCAACGATCCCTTGATTCATGAGGGGGCTGAACACGGGATTCTGAAGGAGTTCGGCAACAGCTACGGTGGCAAAGCGGGTGCATGGCAGAGAGTTGACACTGGGGTTTTTTACCCAAGTTTGGGACCCTCATGAGGAGGTAAAGCCCCTACTCCTGCTTTGTGGTATTGCTCGCTTGCCTCGCAAGGTTACAATGGTGGATGAAAGTCTAGGGTTTTAGATCTCCGAGATCCATCCCCCGCAAGGTAGGAGAAGGGCTCCTTATATAGGGCAGTGTCGGGCCTCTCCCCCTGGTTCATGGAAGGGAAGGGTCACCATAGTGCCGTCCCTCGTGATCCTGGTCTAGGAGACTACTTTTTGGTGGACTAGGCCTTGGGTGTTGGGCGCTCTTCCTCTCACTGGTAAAGCACTCCCCTTCTAATGCTCCTTGTCCTCATCCGATGTTGCGTGCTCTCTCCCTTGCACCAAAGTAGCCAAAGGTGGTCCTGCCCGTGCTGAAGCCGTCTGTCAGCCGGCCAGGGCTTTGTCGGCTCCACCTTTGACCAAGTCCCGGCCTCAGGGGCTGCTAGAACTAGAGAATCCAATGCATCAGTCGCGCTTGTTGTTTTCCTCCGGAGGGAGCTGCGTCGACCTCGTGACTTCCCCCTCTAGGGGCCTCTAGAGGAGGGGTGCTGGCATACCTCGTGACGGAGGAAATCCTCCATCGCGAGGCCTTCTCGGGACCATAGAGGTATCTAGGCGTAGATGGATCGAGGTACCCCTATACCGGCTATCCGACAGTAGCCCCCAGCCGTTCTGGCCAAGTGCCACGTCCAGGCCGTAGAGGGCCCGAACGCCCACCTCGACGTTTGGCGCCACACTAGACGCATGCCATTCTAGTCCATTTATGCGCCTCCTTGAGAGGTGCGCTCCTGAGCGGAAACACCCCCAGCCCATAAAAAGGGGGGGGGGCGCTTTGGTTGAGCAGAGATCTGTTCCTCTCCGCCTTCTCTTCTTTGCTCGCTTCCCTTAGCAAACCGCCCCCGCTTGTTGTGCGAGATGTCTCGCCGTGAAGCCCTGGCCACGACGAAGGGGAAGCATCCTCCGCCTAGCCCTCCTCGAGAAGAAGAGGATGAGGGGAGGAGAAGACAAGGGAGGTGCTGCTGCCTTCCACCATCAAGACGGATTCCAGCCTTGACCATTGCCGCCTACAGCTGGCCACCGATCGGAACGAGTAGGGGAGGACCCCAGTATGGCCTGGATCAGCGGATCCGACGGGTCTCCCAGGCCCGGTGCACCCGTTCTTCTATCACACCATCATCGCGGGGTTGGTCCTGCCGTTCTCTCCCTTCTTCATGGCGGTTCTGGAGCACTACCAGATCTGCGCCCTCCACCTGCATTCCAACTCCGTCACGACCCTGGCTATCTTCGCCTGCTGGTGCGAGATGTTCGTGGGGGTGAAGCCTTCTGTGGCGCTGCTGCGCCACATGTACGCTCTTTGCCTCACCTCCCCGAAGCGTGCCGCCGGCTGCGCCTCCTTTGTGAAGGAGGGGCCTTTTGGCCCCCAAATGGGGTGGACAAAGCGCATGGATGACTTCCGTAAGCAATGGGTCCTGATGGATGTGGTGGAGGACAGTCCTCGCCTTGCTCCCCCCACCATGCTGGCCAAGAAAGTCAACAGCCGATGGTCCATGGCAACCCTAGAGGGGGACAAGATGGAAGCCCTCACCACCCGTGTTGAGCGGCTCAACTCCTCAGGTCTAACGTGACCTCTTGTTTCCATGGAGTTTATTCGCCTGAGGATCGCTCCGCTGCAGAAGCACAACAAGGACCTATGGGAATTCTCCATGGGAGACCGCCTGGCCCTCAGGGACGGTGTTACCGATGATTTTGTCGAAGCGGGCTTCATCCATGAGCTCGTGCACACCCCTACCACCTCCGAGCTTCTCGAGGGGGTCCTCCCCTTTACCTTGATCCCCATGGAGCAGAGATTCGGGCCACCCTATCCCAGTTCGTCGTGTGGAGAATTGTCCCCCATGGCTTCATGGGTGAGGGCCCGAATCCTCTGGAAATGGCCTCCTCTACTGCCACCTCATCCGAGGGCTCCCCTAGGACCATGACGGGGAAAGCCACAGGAGTAGGAGTCCCTTCTTCCGGGGTCGACCCTCAGGAGGTATCTCAACAGAAGGGGAACCACGAGGGGAGCCCTTCTCCGGAGGGGGCCTGCCGGGAGGCGGCGAGCCTCGTCCCTCCGGGGGCTTCCTCCCTCTCAGCACAAAACAGGGTCGCTGGGGCGTGCAGTCCTCAACCAGTGGCAGCAGGTATCGGTCGGTAGCCCTCAAATCCTTCTCGTGCTGTCTGGTCTTAGCTCACTCAGAGAATTCCTTGCAGCGACGACCACCCACGGAAGCAGCCACAGGTGAAGAGGACCAACTCCCGGAAGATCCGGTCTGCTGTACGCCCGCTGGTCTTGCCAAGTGAGACCTCGGCCACGCTGACGGCACCAGAATAGGAGGCGGCCGCCTCTCCTCTGTAGGCGGATCCCTCCCTTGTCACCTCGGGACCGTCAGCCTCGGCAGTGATTGAGGCGGGCGATGAGCGCCTCCCGGGCTCTCCTCCTGAAGCCGCTCCCCAACCATGGACCAGGCGGTGGACATCACTGGGCCAGCCGACACGGGTGCAGGGCAAGGGTCGCTAGAGGGCGAGGCTTCTGTAGGCCGCACATCCCCTAGGCTAGCCCCCTTGACTCCTACGCGCCCGCCAGGCGCTCCGGAAGAGGCTCCTTCCGGCGCACAGCCCAACGAGTCTCGGGCCCTGATCGTGGCTGAGCCAAGGTAGTCCCCCCGCACCGAGCTCCTGGGGAAGCTCATTTTCGGCCTCCATGTCGAGCGGTACCAGTTCCTGGTAGACGCGGTTCGCGAGGACCGTTAGCTAACCCGGGAATGGGAGCATCTTACATAGGCTAGGAAAGCGGTGGACTCCGAGAGGGAGCATGCTCGCGTGGACGCGGAGGGCATACTGCAAGACACGTTGGCCCAGGTGGCGAAAGTCCTCGCCAATGCCAAGGACCAGGCCTCTCGAAATGGGGACGCCTTATCGGCTTGGGAGAAAGATGTTTCTGCTCAGGAGGTGACGGAGGCTCAGTGCTAGAAGGAACTTGAGGCTCAGTCACTAGAGACCGGCGCCAAGCTATCGAAAGCCCAGGGGGCCCTCGCTCAAGAGCGAGAGGAAGGCTCCAAGCTCGGGGATGCCTTTGCCGAGGAGGAGAAACTCCAGAGGGGTTCACTTCAGGAGGTCGAGGAGCTCCGGGGCAAAATCAGGGCCCTAAAAGAGTCCCTTGCTGCTGCAGCACAGGCCGAGGAGGGGCGCGAGCGATCCTCTCATGAGGCATCGGAGGCCCTTCGCCCATCCTTCCACGCACTTGCCGGGCAAGGTGCTGTGGTCCTCCCGTTCATGGGGGTCTAAGGCTTCACTGCGTCAGAGCTCCAAGCCAGCCGCGAGGTTGAGGCGCTTCTAGAGCTTGCATAGGGTCCTGAGCTCCCTGAGCCCGGCGGTAGAGGCCTTGGATGGCTTTATCTCCTCGGAGTGCTAGGTGATGCTGACCGCCGTGGGGAAGTCCCTCTTCACTAACCTCCTGCAGCTATAGCCTGACCTTGGCAACTCCCTGGCCATGCGTCAATCGGCCATTGTGCCATCTGTCGAGGCGAGAGTTGCCCCGATTGTCGACCTGCTGGTCGAGACATTTCCACGCGTGGTGGATGACGAAGAGGAGGCCGGGGCTGGTGACTCGGGTGACCCCGCCATGCCGGAAGATGAAGAAGATCTTCACCAGACGAGCACCGAGGGCACCGCTAGGTAGGTGTAACTCTTAATTTGTGTAACGCTCGGGAAGCAAGTCTGGACTTTGTCGTTTCTTTGCCATGACTTGTAAGGATACCCTTCCCGTGATCGGGGGCCTTAACCATCTATTGTAACTTTTCCCGCCTCAAGGGCATGGTGTGTGGTTCTTCTAGGGGCCCTTGAGAGGGCTGTCCCGCTCGTCTCTTGTGGACATGGCCGTTAGTTCACACGCTGCTTGAGGGGTAGTCTCAAGGGTCGCCCTGCTAGCCCCCCTTCTAAGGAGGTCGCGGGGTTGTACCTGTCCCGTAGGTCCCTCGAGGAGGAGGCTGTAGGCTCTGTACGTTCAGTTCCGCTCCGTAAGTCCCTCGAGGAGGTGATCGTAGGGGGCATGCTTTCCCTGTATAGTCCCTCTGAGAGGTAACCGTAGGTTCCGCACGCCCCTTGAGAGGTAGTCTCAAGGGTCACCCCGCTAGCCCCCCTTCTGAGGAGGTCGCGGGGCTTGTACCTGTCCCGTAGGTCCCTCGAGGAGGAGGCCGTAGGCTCTGTATGTTCGGTTCGGCCCCATAAGTCCCTCGACAAGGCGACCATAGGGTGCGTACTTTCCCTGTATAGTTCCTCGAAGAGGTAACCGTAGGTTCTGCATGGTGTATGCTTTCCTTTTGCGCATCGTGTGAGGATCGTCAAGCACCGGGAACCATGGTTGAGGTGACTTATTGTCAGAGCTAGTCCATAAGTTTAGAGCTCGACGCTTTAGGCTCCTGTGCTGACCGAGGGTGTCAATGGCGGTTGGTACCATGACTAGCCCCCGCTCACGCGGTGTGGAAAAGGGAGAAGCACCATAAGAAACGAAGATACAAGCAAGGAAAACATCAGGTAAAACAAAGTCGCAAACTAGCTATTGTTCGAGAATCTAAACATCACCCGAGGGGTAGGCTTCTTGTTACCGCTGTTACCATGAGGCCAGCTCATGGGTAGAACTTGCGTAGGTGTTGGATGTTCCAAGGGTTGGGGATCGGGACGCCCTCCTCCATTTCCATCCATGCTGCGCGTGGCCTTGTGATGTGTGTGACCCTAAAAGGGCCCTCCCACATTGGAGACAGCTTGTGGAGGCCCTCGCGAGAGAGGACGCGACGAAGAACCAGATCCCCCACTTCCAAGGTATGAGCTCGTATGTTGCGGCAGTGGTATCGATGCAGCGCTTCCTGGTACCTAGACCCCAGTACGTTGGCCTTGTGGCGAGCCTCCTCGAGGCGGTTGAGGTTCTCCCGATGTAGCTCCTCTTGTGCTATTTCGTTGAAGGCGAGCACCCGGGGGAGCCGTGCTTGAGCTCTGTAGGGATAACAGCTTCAGCACCATATACGAGGAAGAAGGGGGTCTCACCCGTCGGTTTGGTTGCGGTGGTTTGGATGGACCATAACACTCCTGGGAGAGCATCCAGCCATCCTCGCCCGCACTCCTTGAGCTTGCGACAGAAACTCTTGGTCTTGAGCCCCTTCAAAACCTCCACGTTGGCTCGCTCCACTTGCCCATTGCTGCGGGGATGGGCGACTCATGCATAGAAGATCTTGGTGCCGATGTCCTTGTAGTAAGACTGGAATAGCCCGCTGGTGAACTGGCTGTTGTTGTCGGTGATGATGCGATTAGGCACCCCGAAGCGGCACACCAGGCCTTGGATGAACTTCATATCTGAGTGCATCCGGATGGTTCTTACCGGTTCCACCTCAGCCCATTTGGTGAATTTATCAATGGCGACGTAGAGGTACCGGTAGCCCCCGGGCGCCCGTGGAAAAGGCCCCAAGATACCCAGCCCCCAAACCGCGAATGGACATGAGAGCAGGATGGTCTACAGGTGCTGAGCCGGCTAGTATATTTGTTTGGCGTGGAACTATAATGCTTCACATGACTTCACCAGCTCTGTGGCATCGGCGAGCGCGGTGAGCCAGTAGAAGCCACTGCGGAAGGCCTTCTCGGCCAGGGTGTGCGCTGAGGCGTGGTGGCCGCATTCCACTGCGTGGATGTCGGTCAGAAGTTCGCGCCCTTTGTCACTGGAGATGCATCAGAGGGCAACCCTATTGGGGCGGCAACAGTAGAGATCCGCGTCCACCATGCAGTATGTCTTTGCTCGGCGTAGCAAGCTTTCCACCGCATCCTTGCTGTTTGGGAGGGTGCCATCATGGAGGTAGCTTTTGAGTTTAGTGATCCAGCTCTGCTCCTGATCTGCGGCCGCTAGGACGAGCCTGCCTCCTGAAGGCAGGCCACAGTCGGGTGCACCTATGGAGGGTGGGGGCGAGAGTTTCTCTGGTTGGGAAATTTCCTTTCAAGGGGGGGGGGGGGGTTGCCGAGGGTTTGAACAATCTTTCCTCGAAGACCCCCGGCTACTATGGCTCCTGCCTGGACACGCGCTTAGCAATCTTGTCTGCCTCGTAGTTGTCTCCATGAGGGATGTGAAGCAGGTCCAAGCCCAATAAGTACTTCTCCAGCCTTCGCACTTCCTCCAAGTACGCTGCCATATGCTCGTCCTTGGGACAGTAGATTTTGTTGGAGAAGTTAACCAGGAGCAAGGAATCCCCCTGGATAGTGACACGCTTGATGCCAAGGGCGATGGCCGCCTTGAGGCCAGCAATCAAGCCCTCATACCCGGCGATGTTTTTGGAGCATTTGTCTCCATCATTGAAGCGCAGCTACACGGCATATAAGAGTTTGTTGCCGATGGGGGACGTGAGTATGGCAACCTCTCCCGTGCCATCCCTTTGAACGCCTTGTCAAAGTTCACGGTCCAACGCCCTGGGGCTAGCTTCCTGGGAAGCTGGGTTATCTCCTATCAAGGCTCGCTCTCCCCAAGGACGGTCCATTCCGCCGCGAACTCTGCTAGGGCACTCGCACAGACGGTGGGTATGGTGTCGAACATCAACTCAAAGGGCTGTAGTTCAATGGCCCACTCAACCACATGGCCCATGGCGTTGGGGTTGTGAAGGATTGCCTCCAGAGGGAACTTGGTAACCACCCTGATGGGGTGACCCTGAAAGTAGTGGTGTAGCTTGCGTGATGCCACTAGGAGTGCATAGAGGAACTTCTGCTGCATGGGGTACCTTTCCCTCGCGTCTCTGAGCACCATGCTAATGAAGTAGATCGGCCGTTGCACAAGCTCATGGTCTTGGCCGTGGCTCAGTTGACGGCCATGCCGTCAGCTTCCTTCGGGGCACCGTCGCACTTGGGTAGCCCCTAGGCCCTCAGGATGGTTCACGGCTTGGGGCTTCTGCTTCTTTTCTACCACCTCTTCACGCCCAGCGACCAGACAACGCTCGCTGGTTGCGGCATGGCATCCAGATATAGAAGTAGTGGCTCGTGCTCCCTGGGAGCCACCATGATCAGTGGGCTCATGAGATACCTCTTGAGGGCCTCGAACGCCTCGTCGACCTCCGGAGTCCACTAGAACTTGCTGGTACTCTTTGTAATCTTGAAGAAAGGCAAAGCCTTCTCGCTGAGCTTGGAGATGAACCTTCCCAAAGCCGCCATGCACCCGACCAAATGTTGCATTTCCTTGAGCCGCGTTGGTGGGCTCATTTCCTCGATGGCCCGAACCTTGTCGGGGTTGGCTTCGATCCCCCTGTGCGACACTAAGAAACCAAGGAGCTTGCCTGACGGGACTCCAAATATGCATTTGGCGGGGTTGAGCTTGATGGTCACCCGACGCAAGTTGGCAAAGGTTTCCATCAGGTCCTCCACCAAGGTGTCCTCTTCGCAGGTCTTGACCATGATGTCATCGATGTAGGCCTCCGTGTTCCTCCATATCTGCCTGCCTAGCGCAATACACATGAGCCTTTGGAAGGTGGCGCCGGTGTTCTTGAGGCCAAACGGCATGCATGTGTAATAGTACATGCCGCACGGGGTGATCAAGGTAGTCTTCTCCTCGTCCTCCTTGGCCATCTTGATCTGATGGTACCCCGAGAAGGAGTCCACAAAACACAAGAGGTCGCAGCCCGTCGTGGAGTCGATGGTCTGGTCTATCTGAGGCAGAGGGAAAGGATCCTTGGGGCATGCCTTGTTGAGGTCGGTGAAGTAGATGCAGAGCCTCCCTCCGGTGCACTTGGGGACCACCACAGGGTTCACGTGCCAGTCGGCATGCAAGACTTCCGTGATGAGGTATGCCTTGACAAGCTTTTCCATCTTGGCGATGATGAATTGCTGCTTCTCAGCTGACTGCTTTCGCGGCTTCTGCTTCACTGGGTGCATCATGGGGCACACTGCCGGGTGGTGCTCGATCACTTCGCGAGCGACCCCCATCATGGCTGATGGGCACCAGGCGAACATGTCCGTGTTGGCACAAAGGAAGGCAACGAGGGCCTCCTCCCTCTTGGGAGAGAGGCCGACACCGATGGTGATCAAGGCCCCCAACATCGCTGGGTCGAGGGGGACCTTCTTGGTCTTGGCCCTTCTTGCGAGAACACCGGCTTCTTCCTGCCAGCGACCCCAGCGGTGTGAACGGTTTCCTCGTCGGGAGGTGCCGGTGACCCGATGTCTTCCCCTTCCTAGGGAGGGGAGAGTTGAGAGTGGCGCACCGCGGGCTCTTGTCGCACCGACGTGGCCTCTTTATAGGCTTTCTTGAGGGAGCGCACGGATTCGACCTCATTGCAGTGCACCGTGATGGTGGTGCCGGTGCTGCCCGGCATCTTGACCAGGTTGTAGGCTGTTGTGTGTGACCGCCATGAACTTGGCCATAGCTGGGTAGCCTAGGATGGCGTTGTAAGGCAGGGAGATCCGAGCGACCTCGAAGTCGATGAGTTCTGTGTGGTAGTTGTCGCTCGTTCCAAAGGTGACCTGAAGCTGGACCCGGCCGAGGGGCACGGTGGCGCTCGCCGTGACCCCTACGAACGGCGGGGCAGGGAGAAGGCGTGCACCGGGCACCCACAGCTGCCCGTACGCTTCTTCGGAGAGCATGTTCAGGCCCGCCCCACCATCGATGAGGGTCTTGGAGACTGCAATACCAGCGATGGTGGGGGTACAGACCATGGGCACGACGCCCACCAGGCGAGTAGAGCCAGGGTGGTCCGAGGCGCCAAAGGAGACCAGCTGCCGCGACCACCAGAGAGGGGCTGCGGTAGCGCTAGTACTTGCCACCGCCAGCCCCCGGGTGAACTTCCTGAGGTGTGAACCGTGGGCAGAGGCCTGTAGGCCGCCCAGGATGCAGGCGACCATTCCGATTGGCCCCCTAGGCAAGGAACCTCCTGAAGTGGCCTCCGCACTAGAGCTCCTCGCCATAGCGTCGCTCACCTAAAGGTCATGGGAACACGTCTTATCCCCCTACCTGGCGTGCCAAATGTCGGAGATTTGTCCCACGAAGGAACTAGGATCCAACAATCCCATGGTTCAAGAGGGGGATGAACACACGATTCCGAAGGAGTTCGGCGACGGCTACAGCGGCGAAGCGGGTGCATGACAGAGAGTTGACACCTGGATTTTTTACCCAGGTTCGGGACCCTCGTGAGGAGGTAAAGCCCCTACTCCTGCTTTGCTGTATTGCTCGCTTGCCTCGCGAGGTTACAATGGTGGATGAAAGTCTAGGGTTTTAGATCTCTAGGATCCATCCCCGACCCTGCAAGGTAGGATAAGGGCTCCTTATATAGGGCGTCACCGGGCCTCTCCCCCTGGTTCATGGATATGGAGGGTCACCATAGTGCCGTCCCTCATGATCTTGGTCTAGGAGACTACTTTTTCGTGGACTAGGCCTTGGGTGATGGGTGATACTCCTACCGCTAGTAAAGCGCTCCCCTTCTGACGCTCCTTGTCCTCATTCGAAGTTGCATGCTCTCTCCCTTGCACCAAAGTAGCCAAAGGCGGTCCTGCCCGTGCTGAAGCCGTTCGTCTGTTAGTCAGGGCCTTGTCAGCTCCACCTTTGACCAAGTCCCGGCCTCAAGGGCCACTGGAACCAGAGCATCCAATGCGTCGGTCACGCTTGTTGTTTTCCTCTAGAGGGAGCCGCGTCGACCTCACGACTTCCCCCTCCAGGGTTCTCTAGAGGAGGGATCCTAGCATACCTCGCGAGGGGGGAAATCCTCCCTCCCGAGGCCTTCCCGGGACCGCAAAGGTAGACAGAGATAGACGAATCAAGGTACCCCCTATACCAGCTATCCGACACATATAGCTACACAGGGGCAAGAGGTACTTCAGTGATGCGGTCTCATAGACCAACATGATTATATAATGATAGGCCTAATTGAGTAGCATGAGGAGTGCAAGGTCATGTGCTAGGTGAATGAAACAATCAACTTGTAAAATGTTCCGCACATAAACCATATGAAGCTTTAAAACAAAGTGAAATAAAAAGATACTTGGATCCCCATCCTTATTAGTATTGTTGACATGAATTACATAGCTCAAAATTCTATTTTTATTCTTTATGGAGGATTAACATATGTATTCGATGCTTACTTTCGGTACGAGATGCAAAACATCTCAAGGGAAGACATAAAACTAAGAAGTGAGTCTTCAAGTCAAGGGCATGAAACTAAGAAGTATCCCAAAACTAAATGCATAAAACACCAATGCCAATCATGAAAAGAGTCTCTTATTCTATAGGTTCATCAAAGTGTTCTTGAAGGTTTGTTTTGTTCATCATTTGTTTTATCACACCATTACTTATTGTTTAACATATTCATAGATGTGTAAAAGATACAACTTGATAGTACACTTGCATATTATGTTTCATTGAAAGGAATTGAGCCTATGAACTTTACATGATAATGAAGGAAGCAAAGGTAACAAACTCCAAAGTCCATGTTTAGTTTTTATCATGTTCATGCCCGAGGACGAGCATAGGTTAAGCTTAGGGATGTTGATGCATGTAAAATGCATACATGAACTTTGTAATTTGTTAACATATCTACCCACATATTTGCATCATATATAATGTTAAATCGTTGTTTTACATTGATTTTGGGGATTTTCTAAACAATCCCCTCTCTTTTGGTTCTAACTTTTTCTGACAGAAAAACCTTCTATTAGTGTTTTTGACTTTCTAGCAGGTACGGAACTCGAAACCGAGCTAGGTCAATGTGATCTGTTAGATCATTTCCATACGAATCCAATGAGCTAAAATAGAGCCGAAGGGGACCAACGAGCTTAAAATGGGAGCCCATTTACTAGAGGATGTGTCACCTTTACTATCTCAGCCGTCGAACTCCGATGCCGTCGATTCCACTGCCATTCACTTTGTTTTGACATAAAATCATCTATATACCCCCTGGTGTCCTTTCTCGAGAGGCACAGAGGCGGAGATCAAAAACCAAGTAACAGAGAGCTAGCAGGCTGCCGTCTAGAGGAAGATTGGAGGGGGAACCGTTGCCGGAATCACCTCTGGCCACGTCTCCTCCATCACCAACGCCTCCTCATCACTCTCCATGATGAGAGGGGAGTAGTCTACCCCTTTAATTTGGGTTTATGGTGGTAACCTGATCTAATCTCTCTATGTATGATCATTGTTGAAATCCATATGATGTGTCTTGCAAGAGTATGGATCTATCTATGTAATTCCTATGGTGGATATTATGTTATGAGATAGTACTTGTTATTCATTTACCGTTGTGTTGCATCTTGTATGGTTTGTCATACTTTGGGAATATTCTATGATGCGTGTAATGGTTTAGATCTATACATAATACCTTGTCTATCCATATCATGAGGTGATTGACACCACCAAGTGGGGGTAGATGAGAGAGATGTGATAATACTAACAACATATCACAACATATGAATCATTGCGCTAGTGTTTAGAATGTTTTCCATTAAGAAGTATGATATATGTAGGTAATGGGTGGCTGAGTGACAGTGGCATATGTATTTAGTGACAGTAGTGCAGCCAAACATCCTTTATCTAGGGGTAAAAAGGGAGAAGTATGATGTGTGGCGTGACACAAACCAAATGCTAGCCTTATTGCAAGGGTGACCTAGCAACCCAAAGGAGTACTTCTTCCACCTATGTATTTTACGACATGTAACCACCATAAAAGTACCATTAAAACATTGCAATTGTGTGTACCTTTACTATCCATAACATGATAATCACCATAGATGGAGAAGAGAGGATTAAGTGAACCCATGAACCCATGTCCATTTTTCCCATAATAGAAAACCCCTTGTCTTGTCCTCTTGCATTGAAGAGGATTGGGACACTTTTATATTCTTGTTTTGTTACATTAAATTTGCATTTACTAAAACAACCACCTTATTCCTTAAAACTTGTTTAGTGCATAATCAACTAAAACATGTGACACTTTAGTTGTAGAGAATAGATATCTTTTCCTTCTTGCTCCTGTGGATCGATACCCTACTTCACATTGAGAGGTGCTACGGTGATCCCCTGCACTTGGGGGTTACCAGTCTACTAACGAA
This sequence comes from Avena insularis, assembly GCA_023614405.1. Taxonomy (NCBI): domain Eukaryota; kingdom Viridiplantae; phylum Streptophyta; class Magnoliopsida; order Poales; family Poaceae; genus Avena; species Avena insularis. Next base: position 514,461,374 of record CM042690.1, read on the forward strand.
CAACCCTCCATGCATGCAACAGCCTCGGCCTCCAATGGAGACGAGCACGAAAACAGATGACAACACGAAGAGAAGACAATCTCTCCAATATCATTGCGAATAATCATACCCACACATACCATCATTGAAAAATAATCAAATGAGCTGTGTGATGACCTGCAAGAGCACAAGTTTGTCAGAGCATGTTTTCGTGGAAGTATTAATTCCAGTTTCATATCGATCCGAATAAGGAGCCTAAGAAATTTTTTATCTGAGGAGTTTCTATCGCACTCAAGGTGTCACTTTTTATTGAGTAATTGACTGCAAGTGTTGATAGTGGAAATTAGGTGAGTGAAAAGGAAGTAGAATTAAGTATGAATGGTACTTACAAAAATAATATGATAGTAAAAGTAAGGAGGTTGTTCGAGATTCTTGCTAATGATAAGTTAGGCGTGGAGAGAAACGGTTCATGGTGATAGTGAATGTGCCAGGTGAATAAAATGGGATAAGTGATTATGATACTTCTTATTCATATGTGAGTAGGAAAGCAACGCGTATACTAATTAAGAGTACTCTTGGTAGATTCTTCTCGATCCCAGTGATCCTTCTGCCTGTTACTAAAGCCATGGTTAACGCATCAATAAAGGTATTCCGACCAGATCAAGGCTTTAAAATTGATGGTTCCTTATTGTCCTCAAGTTATACTAGCTCCACTTTGATATTAGTTGTGTCACTCGGGGTCACCGATTCGCTAGTAAACAAGCTCATATCTATGTGATCTCAGGATCATGTTACTCGGTCCATTAAATTGGATAAAAAGCATTAGGCAAACATAGATAATCATTATCACAATAATATAATCACAAATGGATGGAAATAAAGGAGGCATAACACATATCACAAATTCGCCACATCTCTCACACCTATGGGGATTTACTCACACATGAGAGGAGAATAAATCAAATATATAATCATATTGCAGATAGAAATCATCTCAACTGTACCGTAGCAAACCACAATATTGTTGAAGATCAAATCAAGTACAAAACAAAGTAGGAATAGAGGTTCAAACCCTAATATTACAAGTATGAATCTCTCTACCAGTACAATTGGGGAATTATGGTGGAGTTGGTGATCAAGAGGCCATGGATCTTCAAAGGATGAGACAGAGTTCTTCTCCTTCTTCAGATCTGGTCTCATCTTTTCTAGGATGCTTTGTGGTGGCTATGTTCGTATTCTATCCGTCCTCCCTTCACAAAAGTTGCTTGTATTAATATAATAGAGGCGACCGAGGGTAGCACAGGCGGACTGTACGGGCAGCCTCCGACTGTACCACATGTTGTTAAAGGCTCTAGAGTCATCGCATGGAATAGTCTGCAAATGGGGATTTGCTCAATTAAATGTTATTAGCCCATAAATGCTCTTAGATCTTCCAAAAGTGTCCAATACATAAAAACCAACACAAGAGAATAAGGTTTTGCTAACTTGTAGTATTATCATTAGTTGAAAGATCAAAATCAATGAAACTCGATGAAAACCAATGGAAAATCCTTGATAAAAAGTATCAATATTTGGAGTTATCAACTTCCCCAAGTTTAGTTGTTACTTTCCCTCGAGTGACAACGCTATAAAGAACAATAGCGAGAAATAAGTTCAACAAGGAAACTCAAAAGTTTAAGGGGGTATCATATTCCATCGTCACAAATCCTGTAACCTTGAACATGAGCATAATATATCTAAACAATTGCACTTAAGTTCGCTTCCTAACCACATATAACTTGCTAGCCAATAATTCTTAGCTTCAAAAGAGATTGTCAAAAATTTGGTTAGTCTTGCGAATAAATTCTTTCAGCGCCTCTCTTTTTATGAGAATAAAATCATTTCAAGCAAGAATGCTTCAGTCAAATTAAGGGTGCAATAGTAGATGTCAAAAATAAGGATAAAATTAGAGCTTTTTATTAACACCCACTTTGAAAATCATGGCTTTCCAACACCCTATCTTTTCCTTGTCTTCCAAGAACTTTAATCATTTAAGTAGTGAGGTGATGCCAAGACTTTCATATAAATCAAATAATTTCAGCTCTAGTCTTGATAGAAGATTCTTTTGCTCTAGTACTTGGGCTCATGGAATTAAAATTTGCACACCACAACAATGCGAAATGTCTAGATAACTCGTAGCCAAAATCTAAGCTGAACTCAAGATTGTTCATAAGACATAGCAGTTGTTAGTTCCATGAAGTTTTGGTACTCTTTTATTTCACTTCAATAACATATTTCTTTTCAACTTAGCAACACAAGTTTGGCATCTCCCTCAACCACCGCAACATATCCATTCCTTCAAATTAATATTTTTCTAAAAGTGTTATCAAGTCAAACCGTTAAGATGTGAGGTTGAGTCCTGCTAAGATTAAGCGCTTAAGACAAAAACATGGCACCAAAGTTTTCAAGAAGACAATTTCTCTTGTTCTTTTTTTGGAATTTAATCCAATGTGGTTGTTGTTCAAACTATGAGTAATAAGTAGAAACCAAAGTAGTGAAATTAGCCTTGATAGTAAGTCTTAAAAGATAACAAGCTAAGCGTGGAGTGGAACTCAAGTTCAACCTGACAAACATAATATGTTCATGAATAAACTTACAGGAATATGGAAAATAGGAATGTGGTACCTCCTCTCACTTGCACATTTCACACTTGAATTGACTCCTCGTGTTAATCTCCATAGCTAAGTCACTTGAAGTGGATAACCAACGAGAAATCTAAAGAAAACCGAGAGAACTTCACACGAAACGAGATAAAATCTATTCTATTTTTTGTGCTTTCTTTTATCAATACAAACTGAAAGTAAACATGCAGCTAAAAAAATAAGCAAATCAAAAGAAAAAAATGAATGTAAAAGGTGAGGAGGAGTTCAACCTCCCCAATCGAAGACAAGATATATCTCTAATCAAATACCGTCGCCACCATTGGGCGGCAGTTGCTGGTGTGGATGTTATGGGTAGTAGTTTGGAAATTCAGACATATAATGGGTGAAGTCCTGGGTGAGGGTGGTCATGTTGGCGTTCACATCATGCAGTGTGTTTTCCACATCATTAACATGAGACACCAATTGATCATACTCACCTCTTGGGACATAGTTATACCCTGGGTGAGGTGGTGGCTTGTTTTGTTGTTGCCGATACTAGGGAAAGTATTATTGATGCTGGTGTTGCTGGCCATAGTCATCCCATCCCATCGTGTTCTAGCTTTGTCCCTCTTGGCCACCTCCCGCATTCTCCCAAGCGGGATTTCCTCCCGAGGGCACGGTCCTCCCCGAGGTGATCATTTCTTGAGCGAATTCCTCCTCATCAAGGACCCAAGTCTGTTTTCCTGGCAAACCAAAAGCTTGGACAAATGGAAGCAAAGTTTGGTGGACATCACCATTAGGTTCATAATAAAATTGGTAAGCATGAAGAGAGCGTTGAGGCCTATAGCCTCCCATAAATTTGGTGCTCACCATGTGAGCATCATCCAAGAACTTACTAGTACCCACCAATCTCTCATGAGGCATGACAAACTCAGTTTCATAGGATATCTGAGTGACCAAGCCATTGCAATGGATGTCTCATGAATGAGCTGACCTTTGGGGGTGAAACTATTGGATCAACAAAGTACCTAAGTTTACCTTATGCTCCATCTCGGGATGGAGATCCACGTAAATCACACTTATCTTAGGGCCTTCCATTGCCCAAGTGTCTCCCTTCCGAAAGATAGAATTCGCCAAGAAGGTGGTGAAAGTAAAGGATAGTGGGATTCTAGATGGTGGAGGTTTTCTTCCGCAAGTAATCAACATCCCTGAAAATTGCTAAAAAATTAAGGCTCATTGGTTGCCCATTGAGCACAAAACTTACAGTGCAATGACATTGTTGGAGTGTGAGGTCATCATGGAAACTTGAAATAAACTTCCACGTGGCATGCTCGAAGGTGTTGGGGAAATGATGGTGAAAGTGACCATACCGGCATTCTCAACCATCATGTCGAAGTCCTCCTTTAGAACATGACGAGATAGGAAGTCATGGCATGCCCACTTGGTGGGAAACACTTTGCGTCTACTCACCCTTTTGTAGTCCTTGTTAGGGCGGCCTTCAGAGCATTCCCCGCCCGACGTCTCTTCTTCACACCCGGTGTTGTGGAGCTGCCAGAGGGTCTCGAGCTTCCTGAGCCCTTCCCGGTGCGTAAAATCTTTCCAATATTCAATGTACTAGAAAATTTCAAAGCAAAACTATAGGCATAAGGTTTCTATCATATAAATAAAATGATTACAGGTAGAAACTATGAATTCTATTGTGAGAAATCAATAATAATCTCAAAGTATGAAGAACTAATCTAGATGGCCAATGTGAGAGATTCAACCATGGAGTTTAGAAAATAAAGCATGGATCCGGTGAGAAACTTACTGATGTGAAGGTTCCCCCACTCAAACGAATGAAATCGGTTAAGAATCAAGGATTCTAGGAGGTCAGGGTTTGAGTTTGAGAGAAAAAAGGGAGAGAAAATGAGACGAAGAAGATGGGTGGCTGGGATAACAGCCAGCCACCATCGATTTTATGGGGCGATGCAGTCGGTACCGGTGGACCATACGGGCGCATCCCAATCATTCCGACGGACATCACTGTTGGATATGCGATTAGGGTTTTAGGATCAAACCTGAGTATCGTTATGGGCGGACGGTACGGTAGGATCCGGTCGTACCACTGATCGTTAATCACTTAGTACCTTGGGAGAAAAATTGGTTGCCTTCGTCGATGCTCAGTACGGGCGGACGGTACGGGGACTTTAGATCGTACTTCTGCTGATTAAGTGCTCTATATCGAAGGGAAATTCTTTTGTTTACTCAGTCCTTCGGTATGGGCGCACGGTATGGTCTTCTCTGGTTGCATCACAACTCGTTAAAGGCCCATAACCCTTTCTTCTTCTTTGCTTTTCAATTCTTTCCTTCAAACTTAAACTTTAGCTTCATATTAGCGGGTTTCCTCTGCACATTTTGGCTACAAGAATTCTATTAGATTAACTAAACTAAAACATGAAAATAAATATGCTAGTTTATTATAGAATGGGTTGACTGCCATCAAGCTTTTTATTTTGAAACAGTTGATTCTAATTAATCGACCTCTGAGTTTGTGGCACATACCTTGGGCTTCCCTTTATCAAGGGTACTTACCACTTGAACACATTTAGGTGGCGCTACATATTTCCCACCTTGTTCTTGTTTCTTAGAAAAATAACAAAAAATCTGATCATCATATATGTTGAAAACAATTTACCGCTAGAGTAGTCCACATTTTCTCCCTAAAAGGTTTTTCAAGTATAATAAAATCAGTGGGTATGACATGTTGATCAATTCTAAGTAAAGCATCTTCTATCATACCAATAGGTTGTTTAGTGGTTTCATCAGCCATTTGCAAGGTAATTGATGTAGGGGAGTAGTCTCTACGATTTAGTTTCTTAAATAGGGAATAAGGCATGACACTAACACCTGAACCTAAATCATAGAGAGCATTGAGAATGTTAGTTTTTCCAATAGCACAAGAGATAGTTGGTATACCAGGATCCCCAAGCTTAGCAGGAAGCTTGTCACTAAAGCTTCTCATCACTGCTATAGTCTTAGTTACCTTTTTCTTTCTGCTAAGGATATCTCGCATGAACTTTTTATAAGTAGGAACTTGAATTGCATCAGCCAGAGGAAGTTCTAAACAAATATTACTTAGAGCCTCGGCAAATGAGTAGTAAACACATTTTTCAGGTTCATATTGGACATGGTTAGGATAATGGATTTTATTTTTAGTTGGTTTTACTTTTTTTACCTTGGCTGCTAGATCAACATCCTTTTTATTCTTCTTCTTTGTTGTAGAAATTTCTTTTTCTTCTCAACTTGTTTCTCATTTGATGTGATAACTTGTTCTTCATGTTCTTGACTAAGTTCGGCTTCTTATCTTGGATCTATAGTTTCAGTGTTAGAGTCATATTGTTTATCCTTGTCTCTTCCTATTCTTCATTTTCATTAGAAGCTTCCTTTTCTTTTCTTTTCTTTTCTTTTCTTTGAGCTTCAAGATCAATATCATCTTGTGGATCAACATGGTTTTCTTCTTCTTGACTCATTTCTTAAGTTTCTCTTGCTTCCCGGGCATGTTCTTCTTGGTACCAAGGTGGCCCTTGAGGTTCCTGCATTTCTATACCACGTATAGTAACAACATTAGTTGAAACATAATTACGATCAAAGTTACTTTGACTTAAAATGAAAGATTGTGTTTTAGCTATATGATCACATTGGGTTTTAACCTGTAACATCCCAAATTTTTTTCCTATTTTGGAATGTTATAAATAAAATCAATAGCTTGATTGATTGTTTGACTTTGTTGAAAATTCTCAAAGAGAAGAAACTTTTTGAATAGAAAATCCTCTCAACCTTGAATTCAAAATCTTATATTCTTTTGTTATGACCTAGGTAGCCATATAAGCAAAAGGGCATGGATTGATTATGGATTGTAGAATTGGAGTGCAAGATTTCAACAATTCAAAATCATTAAGCATGCATGACCATCATTGCATCCTGCATTTGAAAAATTGCAATAAAGACCCTGGCACATAAACCCATTTAAAAACCCTATTAAATATTCTCATAAGTGAGCACCCTTGTTGTAGTAGCATGACCCCCTCTAAAAACCTTGGAAAACATTAAACCTTGGCATATGTTGACCACCTCAATTTTATGAAAATTTAGAAACAAATTTCAGCTCATTTAGACTTAGTATGAAAAAGTTATAAAGGAAATAAGAAAATAGAAAAAAAGAAAAGAATAAACAAAAAAAAACTAACCTAATCATTGGCGAACCCCCTGCCCGACCCCAACCCACCCACCTAGCTAACTACCTTTCACTTCCCCTTGCAAGAATCACCAACCACGGGCTCAAGGCCGGCCCATCACAATAGCAGCAGCCACCGGCCCTCCCTCCTTCTCTGTCACCGACAGGTAGGGCCCACCCCATCTTCTTCCACCTTGCGATAGGAGACTGCGATGAGCACGATGCCGCCCCTTTTTCAAATCCGATCGATTCCGGTTGATTTCTTGCCCCTTCTCCACGAATCCCTCCCCCATAAAAACCTGACCCCCGCCGCCACTTTTTCCCCTTCGGATTTTTTCCCTCAAAACCCTAGCCGCCAGATCGATCTACTCCAATTCCGCCGTCGCCATTACAGGAGCTTCGGGAGGTCAAGCCTGCTGTTGATTTCGAGCACCCCGAGCCCTATTCTTTACCCCATCGTCTTCCCCTTGTTTCGCCGCGTCTCCTCACCCTGTTTTCCCCCTCGCAGGCGCAGCACAGCAAGCACGCGAGCTCGCCGGAGCTCCACCGACCCGCTGCCACTCCATCCGCACGTCGCGGCTATTCCAGGAAGCAAACAGCGAAGATGAGCGTGCCATAGGGTTCGCCGAGACGGTCTGCACCCCGTCGCCTACTCCGCCGTCACTGGAGGCCACCAGAACTGGCTCCACCACTGACATCCGAGCGCCGCCGCCGCCGAAGCCACTGTTCCCGTCGCCGTTGACCGCCACCTAAGCCCAGTTCACCAGCAGCCGTAGGATCAACATCCGACGATCCAGATTAAAACAAGGAGCGAAGGGGTACCGACCAACCTGGTTACGCCACGTGGCCATCCTCGTCACTCTGCCTCATCAGCGCGCTGCGTCATCACTTCGTCATCTGCCAGGTCAGCAGGTCAGAGCCCAGTCAGCGCGAATTATTTGATTTTAATATTTAAAATAGCCAGAATTATGTCCAATCTTGTAAAATTCATATAAAATTGAATACATGTCCAAAAATTATAAATAATATATGGTTGGATTCATAAAATTGTGTAGAACAATAATACAAGATTAGATATAACTTTTACAGCACATATTTACTGTAATAAATTAAATGGTTTAATGAGCTTTTTAGACATAATAAATCATAGTAAATTATCTGTAGATCCTAAAAATACAAATAAAGTGTCTATGGATTCATAATTTCATATAAAGCATTAATATGCTATTAGATCCAATTTTTGCAGTGTAAAATTGCTGTAGTGATTTAAATAGTTTTAATGGACTTTTAGAGTATTAAATTCATAGTAAATAGTTTATAACACAGAAAAATATGAATAATATGTCTCTGGAATCACATTATCATGTAGATTACAGATCTGTATTTAGTTTGAATTTTAGACAACAGAAATTGTTTAAATAATTTAAACTCCATTAAACACTATTTAAATCATAAGAAAAGATTTATAACTCCGATAAAGTTGAATCCAATTGCTACTGGTTAGTATTAATGCCCTCTATCCAATACACTTTAGATACAAATTTAATACGGCAATTAGTACAGAAGTTCAACAGAACTATTAAAACCCCTAGATTGGCAATCAAGTATTAATAATAGATATCCTATTGCATTAAATGATCTCCTGCATGCACCATGTGTTGTAGTATTGTCCAGAGAACTAATTACAACCATTATGACTTATTAAAACATCATGCATGTTTTTGATCATCCTTGTTGTGTTTGCTATGTTTGCAATTGTTTTGATTGGAACTACTTTGTCCTCGTATTAGATTGTTCGGAGAGTGCGATTTCTGCGGAGAAATACAATCAACACCCATATTATCAACATAAGGCAAGTTACACCACTTGTTCATAATTTTGTCCCAGTTTTGGTTCTATGCATGTGATCTTCAAAAATTCTGTAGTATGCATGTGTTGAATATTATAGTAGAATTTTTCCTTAGTATTATTTTGCAAGTGCGATGATTTTGTAGTATGCCATGAGTAGCTCTATACTTAGGCTTTCCCATCCTAATAGGTTACCCCTGTTTTTGCTAAGTATTGCTTGCTATGCTATATATACAAAGTACCGTTGGGGGGGTTCGAAAGACAAAGAATTTTTCTAAGTATAAAGGCTCTCTAGAGCAAACTTTTCTTCTCAAATCCACTTCAAAATAAAACTAAGTTTTCTTCTGGACGGAATGGTTGTCGGGTCAACCAGTGTGATTTTGGTGGAGGATGGCCGCCCAGGAATCAAAGAAGTCTGCCATGTTTCAGAATTCAGAAGCTTCCAGTGCAACCACAATACATTATGGGCTCTGTCTTGGCCTAGTACTTAGTGGGAAACCTCACCTGGGTACCAACATTTGGAGGTTCTTGGCACGGTTGGATCCGGAAGGTAGAGGGGCTACTAAGGGAAAGCCTCGCCATGGTCTTGTCTGTAAAAGGACTTGATCGTGGATTGTGGGTAAAGTGTACAAACTCTCGAGATTATTGCAATCTGATCGATCAGCTGTGTTCACGGAAACAGAACAACATTGAGCATCTGAAGGATGGAGCCTCTGAAGGATCTTCCTCTCTCTTTTCTAAAACAAAGTTTTGAAACCCCATGGCGTGCGTAATATCGCTAATGGGTGGGAATTTGGGGAACTTGGTGTGTAATATCCAAGTGACGCTTGGTGCGTAATATCCAACTGTTTGGTTGTTTGGACACTTGGTGCGTAATATCCTCGTGTGCCACTCGACCTTATTTTATTCAATCAAATGTTTACAAAGTAGGACAATCCTCTCTTCTTCTCTCTACTTAAGAAAACTAGCTTTGAGCAAATGAACTCTACAGCCTAAACTAGCCTTGCATGTAGAGATAGTCTTTTCCTTCCTTGGTGTAATTTGCCAATATATTCAAAGTATTGACCCAACTTGTTGGCTGCACGTTTCATGTGCAGAATTTCGGAGACCCTTGAAAGGTGCGCTAGGATCGCGGGTCTTCACTCAACCTGCCTGTGGCATTGATGGGACTCCAAGTTGTATTTATATTGCTTTTGTTGTAATAATGTAAACTCTGGATTATTCGATTCATGTAATAAAGACTTGTGTTTTACATGATATTTCATCGACTGTGAGTGCTAGCTATTGATCCAGGGACTAGCATGTTAATCACAGGGACTAAGGATCTTACCTGATCCGAGGTCACTACATAACCATACTTATATATTTATCAAGATGTCTAGTAGCATGTCCTAGATCATCGAAAATTACGGTTAATTCTTCTATATTCTTCTTTTGGACATTAAGCGCTTATAATACCTATCATGAAGCTAACACTGTTGATGTCTAAAATTTTTCAGTAGAAGATTCATTTCGCATTCTAGAACAAATGTTTGGACAACGTCCACTTTATTTTATTTTACAAGTTCCACTGTTATTCCTTTTTCTTCCATGGATTTTTTAAATTTAGGCATAAGTTCTAGAGGTATATGAAACATACCTTTCCTTGGTTTAGTATCCTCAACAGGATTGTATTGTTCATCGTTGAAGGATCTTACCATAAAAAGGTCTAAGCACTCGGGTAGCGTCAGATTACTGATAGATCCTCCTATAGTTAAATCCATCATTTGTTTTGAATCATCAGTGAGCCTATCATAAAAGTATTGAATGATTAAATGCTCCTTAAGATCATGATTAGGGACTTTCATGACCATTCCATAAAATCTTTTCCAAGCTTGAGAGAAACTTTCTTCAACTCTCTAAAAGAAATTTGATATTTCACGCTTAATCTTCATAATTTTAGTGAATGAGCATTTTATTTGCATAAACTCTTGGATGCAAACCACCCAGCTTTTTATAGTGTGATTAGGAAAGGATTGTAACCAAGTAAAAGCTTTATCTTTTAATAACCAACAATTTTTTTAAGAAGGACCAAACTCCTTTGGTAGCCCTACTGGTTTAAGAGTATCGCAAAGGTCATAGACCTTCATCAAATGATCACTTGGATCTTCATCTTCTCTTGCTACAAAATAAAATTTTGTCATCATATATATGAGCTCAGGATCTATTTCAAACTCCAGGCTTTCAAGATCAGGATATAGAATAGGCATTTTTCTAAGGTGCCTAGATGGATTCCCATAATCTCCCAATACTTTCTGAGGCTCTTCCGCCTCTTAGGTCATGGTCAAATCTGCCATCAAAGGAATCGAGTTGTTCACGTCTATAGAACGTGAGTTAGAAAATCTTTCAATAAATTCTAGGCATCTCTCAGTTGGTATACATTCAATATAAGGAGGTAAATAAGTTCTTCTGGAATGTGTAGTACCTTTGTCTTCAATATAGATCATGGATGGTGTCAACACTTACGAATGTCAAGAAACAAACACTTAGTACTTAGCTCTCCGACAACGGTGCTTGAAAATAGCTTGATGACCTGGAAGAGCACAGGTTCGTCGAAGCATGTTTTCATGGAAGTATTAATTCCTGTTTTTATATTGATACCAATAAGGAGCCTAGGAAGATATTTATCTGAGGTGTTTCTATAACACTCAAGGTGTCAGTTTGTCTTGAGTGAATTGAGTGCTAGTGTTGATAGTGGAATGGGTGAGTGAAAAGGGAATCGGATTAAGTATTGAACCGTACTAGAAGTAAATAACATGAAAGTAAAACTAAGGACGTTGTTCTACATTCCTGCAGATGAGAAGTTAGGCGCGGAGAGATACGGTTCATGGTGATAGTGAATGTGCCAGGTGAATAAAATGGGATAAGTGATTATGATACTTCTTATTCATATGTGAGTAGGCAAGCAACCCGTATACCAATAAAGACTCCTCTTGGTAGATTCTTCTTGATCCAAATAATCCTTTTGCCTATTACCAAAGCCATGGTTAGCGCATCAATTAAGGGCTTCCGACCAGATCAAGGATTTAAACTTGATGGTTCCTCGTTGTCCTCGAGTTATACTAGCCCCTCTTTGATATCGGCCGTGTCACTCGGGGGTCGCCGATTCGCTAGTAAACAAGTTCATATCTATGAGATCTCAGGATCATGCTACCTAGGCCCTTAAATTGGATAACAAGCATTAGGAAAACATAGATAATCATTCTCACAATAAATGAGGCACAACACATCTCACCAATTCCGAACATCCCCCACGCCTATGGGGATTTACTCACACATGAGAGGTGAATAGATGAAAGACATAATCATATTGCAGAAAGAAATCATCTCAACTTTACCATAGCAAACCACAATATTGTTGAAGATCAAATCAAGTACAAACCAAAGTAGGAATAGAGGTCCAACCCCTATTGAAGCTTCTCGAACCACATGAACCTTCGAGAAGCTTCAATAGGGGGAACCGGTTTGAAGTGCACCACATTGTTCCTGGTGCAATCCTTAAAAGTCGTCAGGAAAGCTTCCCAATCTTCCTCTTCCTTCTTCTCCCGGAGCTATTGCAGTTCATCCAAGATTACTTACTCCTTCTTCCTCTGAATCTCCTTGCTACCCTGAGATGGATACCTATCACACATAAGTCTCTTAGTCAATTTCTCCTGCAAGTTTTTGAACCTTCCTTTATGCATGTGACCATCTAGTATAGGAAGGCCTAAATACTTCTCCTGCAGACTATCCACTTGCACGTGAAGGATTCATTTCACAAGGTCCTTTGTAGCACTAGGGAAACTCTCCCCAAAAGAAGTAGTGCATTTGTCGTAATTTATCAATTGCCCTGTACCTGAAGCATATGTATTGATAGTATATATAATACTGGACGCCCGATCTTGTTGTGCATGAAATAATAAGAGCGTATCGTAGGCAAACAACAAGTGGGAAAATCCAGGAGCTCTAGGACACACCCGGACCGGCTCAACAAAATTCAGCTGCACACTCCTTTTGAGAAGAGCATACATACCATCAACAACAAAGAGGAACAAAAAAGGAGATAAATGATCACCATGCCGTAGCCCACACGACTGTGCAAACGAATCCAAGAGGGCTCCATTCAATTTTACGGAATACCTCACCATGGTGACACAAGTCATTATCCACTCGACCCACCAGTCAGAGAAGCCCAAGTTTTCCATCATCTGCGTCAAGAAACCCCAACCCACTCGATCATACGCATTTGATAGGTCCAATTTATAAGCACAAAAACTACTATTTGGATTCTTCTCATTGTGAATATGATGCATATATTCAAAAGTGAATAATGCATTGTTTGTAATAAGCCTTCCTGGAACAAAAGTACTTTGCTCCTCAAATATGATATTACCCAAGATAGGCCTTAGTCGATTCACAATACACTTCAACACCACTTTGTAGATAACATTACATAGGCTTATAGGTGTAAAGTCTGACATTCTCTTTGGGTTATGAACCTTTGGGATCAGGACCAAAGTTGTATCATTAATGCCCTCAGGCATAACTCTTAAAGCAAAAAATAACTTAATAACAACAATAATCTCCTCTTGTAGCACCCCCAATTCCGCTAAAAAAATATGGCCAAAAAACCATCGGGCCCGAGTGCTTTAAGAGGTCCAGTCCAAAAAAGAGCATTACCAATTTTCCTATCATAGAACTCCACACTTAATTTCTCATTCTTATCTTCGGTAACCTTACCCTCAAATAAATCAATAACCGGGCTTGGTGTAATTTTTGGATCCATAGTAAATATATTCTAAAAATAGTCCGTAGCCAACGTCCGCATCTCCCTAGCATTCGAATGCCAAATACCATCCGCATCTTCCTAGCCTTTTATTTTATTCCTTCTAGCAGGCCAAACTGCATTTCCATGAAAATATTTTGTATTACGATCGCCCTCCCGCAGCCACTTTACGTGTGACCTTTGGAGACACATCATCTCCTCTCGATAGAGCATCTCGTTCATCTTGTATAAAACTTCCTATATTCCTGCATATCTACATTCATCGCCATAAGCTCCTCTAGGCATGTATGAGATTTCTCCACTTCTTTCACAATAGAGCCAAAGATGGATTTAGTCTGAACTTGCAAGTGCACCATGACCTTTTTGAGCCCTGTGCGAATGTATCCTAATGGGTTCTTCGGCCTAGCTTCAACCCACGCATTGGCAACACGCTCTAGTAGATTTTCGTCCCTCTCCCACATGATCTCATAGTGGTGGCAAGCTGGCCTGTGCCGCACCACCTCCTCCTACAAGAATTTTAAGATTATCAGCGAATGGTCAGAACATGATGAAACCAAGTGGTCCAGCACCGATTCTGCAAACAGATTACGCCAGCCATTGCACACGACCACCCTGTCCAGCCGAACTTTAACGTTAGCCCTTCCACTCCTCTTATTATCTTATGTAAACGGTAGGCCAGAGAACTCCAGTCCATCAGATCACATACCTCACAAGTATCACGGAAAGCCAGCATATGTTGTTCACCACGAGCTGTAGCCGAGAAATGTTCAAAATGCCAAAGGGCTTCATTCTAGAACACACCATGGAAGGCTAGACCTAGATTTTAGGTCTTGTAGTTGGGTCCACATATGATGTGGTTTTCAGTACCTGGCTCACCGTACACACATGTGAGATTTCATTGCGGCATCTCAGGTGACATTCTCATAAACACATTAATGTAACATGTGGTCACCTCCTGAACCTCCACCAAAATATTTTTACTCCAAAAAAGAGCAAGGCCTCCACATAGACCATCGCTATCAAAACCCGTAAAGCCTTTCAACCCTAGTCTATTCTGCAATCTCCGAATTATATATTTTTTCTGCCTTGTCTCACAGAGGAAAACTAAGCTTGCTTTATGAAATTTTCACAAACTCTCAAGTTCACAAACTGTCGGTTTATTCCCCGCTCCCCGACAGTTCTAGTCTAGGAAATTCATTGCTCTCAGTGGTCATCCTCGAAGGATGCCACCGATCCAGTAGCACATGACACCGAAGAGTTCCCGTCCATTTTGTGCTGCTTGGTACTATTTGCACTCGACTTGTCCATCTCAATAGCCATAGTCAAATTAGCACCGCCTATCACCATGCCAGCTGCAGTCACATCCATATCTGGCTCAACCTCATCAAAATCAATTGATCGCTTATAATTTTTCTCCGCCTCCGACATCTCCTGGTCACGTACTTTGATAGGGCTAGATGTCGTATCAGAGAGTTCATTTTCAGTAGTGCCAAGCCCCATAGCACCCTTCCTCTTAGGATGATTCCTCCAGTCCACATAGGTTCCACACCGCAAGACGAAACCTCACTGGCCGATGAAACCACCACGACCCCTTGCTCCTCTCGCCTCCACAATGGCACCATGGTCTCGCACAACACCACCACGTAGACCCCCTAGCTGGACCAACACCACGTCCACGCCCTAGGGGATTGCCATAGATATAGTCGCCAAGTTTGTAGATCTTCTCTTCGTGCACCTCATCCCCACACTCCTTCACATCATGTCCAACCAGACCACATGCATAACACACCTACACCAACTTCTACTTGACCTCATAAAGGAATCTTTTTTCATCCATGACAATGGAAATAAGTCGAATCATAGGTTTACGCATATCATGTTTTATTCTGAGTCTGACGAAGTCGCCCTTAAAATTCCCTACAAGAATCATATCGGTTGCCAGATCCTCTCCTGTTGCACGATCCACGATCTTCTTGATCAAATCTTCATTATGATACGCCACTGGCAACTTATGGACTTGGATCCAATTAGCATGAACTCTAGCTCCACCGCTTCCGGATAAGAAAAACCATCGTAAGGAGCCATGATTAGAGGCCACTCATGAAACAACCAAGGACCACGATACATCACCTTATCCCAATCACCCAAACATGAGCACTGTATATCATATCTAACTGCAGCACCGCTCAAATCTGAATTTACTGGGCAGAATACCAAGCAAACCACATCTTCTGAAAAAGAGCTTCATGGCTAAATCCCTTTGCACAATGAACCCTAGCCACAGCTAGCCATCTGGTACTCTCCGCTAACACAAGATCAACCTCGTCTAATACAAAGTCATCTAACTCATCCTCTCCAATCTCTAGCTGATCAAACAAAGAACCAATCTCATTACTAGATTGAATCAGAAAAGACGTTGCCTCATCACCCAAGAGATCCTCCCGTGGAGTAGAGACATCCACACTTACCTCCTTCCCTCCCGTATCAATATCCCCCTGCTTTCCCGCCACCGTTGTCACCGGGTTGCTTGGCATAACAGCCAGAAATTCTAGCACAATTACCCAAGCGTTAGAGGAAAACCAGCAGGAAGACTAGTGCCTGCGCTTAAGCCGAAGATCGTCACCACAGGGAAGAACAATGGGGAATTCGAGTCATGATCAGATAAAAAAATGAGATCGTATGGAACTCACCGCCAGATCACCTGGGGGAGTACAAAACCCTAGAGGAACATCACTATTGTTAGCTTCTCCCATTTGGGACAAGTATTGACTAATGTGTTCCGAGGTAGTCTTGCCATTCGTTCTGCTAAACTTGATGAAATATGGTACTCTAAATCTCGATGGGCACAAAACATTGTCGAAGTAATCAGGGTAAATTTTTTGGTAAAGGACATGAGTAGGTTTCAGTTGAACGTCGAATTTCTCATACAACATCTTCTGTATCTTTGTCCTAAACTTCTCAAATCCCGGATAGAAGTCTGATGACGACCTCTGCGGCTTAGCCGGGACAAAAGGCCTTGGTGTACTGATAGGGCTGTAGATCGGGATAGTACTCGGCACAGGTGGGTTAATAGGTGCGTTAGGTCTAGCCGAGTAGGTTACAATTGCAATTGGTTCTGGGGTATAAACCAAAGGCTAACTAAGGTTTGGGTTTGGACTTACCGGGTAAACTAGCGGTCCAGAGTTTGAGCCTGATGCGCTAGCAGTGTTTTTAGTTGCATCATACTCAAAAGCATCTTTAAGAATCTGCTGATTTTACTCGCTATGCATAAATTTACGATGGCTAACTAATCATATGATAATTCTATAAGGCTTATAGTTGAGTCATTGATGAGAGGAGTGAATTGGACAACGCCAGTTGACGTGATGTTCGTGGTGCAATCCTTAAATGTCGTCATGAAAGCTTCTCGATCTTCCTCTTCCTTCTTCTCCTGGAGCTACTGCAGTTCATCCAAGAGTTCTTTCTCCTTCTTCCTCTGAATCTCCTCGATCTCCTCTTGACGTTGAGATTTCATGGCTTCGAAGATGTTTCGTTGATCTTCCAGAAGTTCATCATAGGCTGGTTGTATGATGTTAGTAGGATCGAACTTATCCGACTGAGGGATCGTAGGACATGTAATTGTAGCCCGACCGATGTTGCTGTCCCTAGCGGAGTCGCTAAAAAGTGTGTTGCGCTTTAAACATGGACGCACACTCGCATAATGTATAATGTCGGATATTTGGAGTCACCAATACGTTGACAGAATAACGTATAATGTCTTACTCGAGTGCCTAGAAGAGAAAGGGTGATACACCTCAGTACGTTTCCATGAGACCGATCTTATAGCGTGATAAACAAGACAGTAAGCTGACGCTGTTTAAACTAGAATCCCTAGTTTCTCGGGAGGGACCCCGTATGAGATTTCAACGACTATTGGCTGAGTTAGTCGGCCTGGCCACCCAAACTCGAATGTCGATCCTTAATAATGCATAGTCACCTAAGAAACGAAAGTTGGGACAAAGGCTGAGTAGTCGAAAGTAGGTGAAAAAGTAATGTATTGAATTTGGCGATTGTATATTTTGTGGGCTTTGTGTGCTTAAGTCAGCCATCACCCCTCACAATTTATATGGACCGGCTGGTCTTTCCATATAATCCTATGATCCTATTACACGAGTATAATACGGACTCCTTAGTAGCAAAATAACTCTAAACTAGGTAACTACCGCCTGCTTCGTACTGGGACCGGTCTCCAAGCATCCGTTGACTCTCTGCGAAGTTCTTTTTGTTTCCATGTTGGCGTAGTCATGATGGTCTTCGAATTTTCTTGCCGGCTAGGTTCAGTTGAGATCATAGCTACAGAGTGGCGCACGATCGATGCAACGCATTAATAGGACGTGACCAAGTCCACCCTAAACACATGAGTAAGTCTAGTTTAGCATTAACATGTTTTGGAGAGGGATTTAATGATAGCTCAATAAGTCAACAAAAGACAATGGGATAGGACGAGTGCCATGGACTAAACTAGGCACACACGTTAGCGCATCTCCACTAGGGTTCTAGAAAGGTGTTCTCAGGCCGATTTTTTCGCCCGGACGGCGAAATTTCGCCCAGTCATGTTCCCAGGACGTCGGAATCGTCTAGATTTGGCCCAACTTTCATCCGGCATTCCCAGGCGGAACCCAGGACACTGGGAACCGTCTGGAAACTCCGGACGCAGTGAAAAACAGGTGGGCCAATCCTATCAGCGAGACAACCCCATTCCCCACCCCGATTCGGCTCTCCTGTGCCAAAGAGCTTTCATCGTTGCCATGTCATTGCCGGCGAGCTCCCGCCATGCCAAGCCGAAACCACGCCTGTAGATAGGACCGCCGCATCGTTTCCCCTCTGCCTAGGCCCCTTTTTGCCGTCCCAACTTCGCCATAGCTCGGCTTTGTTCCGAGCTCCCGCCACCTTGCACGCGGAGTATTCGGCGTTTTGCCTGTTGATGGCTCTGTGTATGGCGCCCAGAAAAGTGCTGGTGCGTGGTTGATGTAGAGCTCGTTGGGAACCCCAAGAGGAAGGTATGATGAGCATAGCAGCAAGTTTCCCTCAGTATGAAACCAAGGTTTAATCGAACTAGTAGGAGCAAGGAAACACCCCAAAGGTGTTACTAGCTGAGCTTTGGCAGGGCGCACTACCGGTGCTAGTAGCAACATGGAGACCTACACAACACAACCACAGAACTTTGTCCCTAACTTGCGATGAGGTTGTCAATCTCACCGTGTTTTGCTGAAAACAAAGGATTAAACGTATCGAATGGAAGGAAGTAAAAGTTTGCAGAAAGTAAACACAAAGCAGTAAACAGTTTATAGATTGTGTGTAAAAGACAAGGAACAGGATCCATAGTTCACTAGAGGTGGCTCTCCTTAGATAGATAACATGTTGGGTGAACAAATTACAGCGGGGAAATTGACAAACATCGAGAAAGCAATACATGCATATACTAATCATCTTGACTCCTTTGAGATTTGATTGGGCATTACAACATTATACATAGACCGCCATAAAACTGCATCTATGACTAATAATCCACCTTCAGGTTATCATCCGAACCCCTCCAAAGATTAAGTTGCAAGCAGATTATTGCTTTACGAACTGCGTGTAAAGTAAACAATACGATTGTTCTATGAACAAAGGATTGTTGTTTTCTCCTAGTAGCAACAACACATCTAGTACCTTAGAGATTTCTCACTTCCCATTACCAGAGGCATGAACCCACTATCGAGCATAAATACTAACTCTTGGAGTTGCTAGCATCTACTTGGCCAAGATAGCTACTAACAACAGAAATCATGCAAGATCACAAATAACAAAGACATGATAGAATCAATAATCAATCTAAAATAGCATCTCATTATCCATCGGATCCCCGCAAACACAACATGCAGAATTACAAATAGATGATCTTGATCATGAACGGAGATCACAAGATCTAAACATGAAAGAACAAAGAAGGAGAACAAGACATCTAGCTACTACATGGATCCGTAGTCCAAGGATGAACTACTCACGCATCACACCAGAGGCTTGCATGGTGATGAAGAAGGCCTCCAGGGTGAATTCCCCTCTCCGGCAGGGTGCCGGGAAGAGCTTCAGATCCTTCCCGATCTAGGGATGGAGATGACGGTGGCTACAGACTCTTTTGTGGATTTTTGATCAGGTACTTAGGGTTTTCGTCCCGAGGGCATCTTATAGTCGGAAGGGGAGACCGAGGGGGTGCCAGGGGCCACCACACCACCCCTGGCGTGGGCCTAGCCTGGCCGTGTGGCCAGGTGGTGTGGCCGGCCTCTGTCCCTTCTCCGTCTCGTATTCTGGCACTTGATGACTTCCGGAAAAATAGGCACTTTGGCTTTTGTCCCGTCCAATTCCAAGAATATTCATTTTCTGACTTTCCTGGAACCAAAAACAGCAGAAAACAGGCAGCTGGCACTATGGCTCTTGTTAATAGGTTAGTCCAAGAAATCATATGAAAAGTACTCCAAAGTTGGAACAAAACACAAGAAAGTGGATAAAACCAAGCATGGAACATCAAAAATTATAGATACATTTGCAATGTATCAACATCCCCAAGCTTAACTCCCACTCGTCCTCGAGTAGGTAAGTGATAAAAATAAAGAATAATTTTTGAGGTGACATGCACCATCAAAGTCTTGATCAAAGTATTTGCAAAACATTCAAAGCTGGGTTCATAGTACTTCAATCATAACATGAAAGATAAAGTTCTAGAAATAAGCAAAGAAACTATGATGCAACATGAAAAGACACAAACAAAAGATACATGAATAACAATGCTTTGCAAGACGTTTGTTTGTTTCACATAAAGAAAACATAGCATAATAGCATTCAGCTTGTCCCTCAATAGAGTAGCAAATATAAATGCATAGGACACCTTCAAAGTTCATAAGAGTGACTAGATACAATAGTTTAAAACAAGCAATATCAAAGTATGCATCAATCAACTAGTCTTGGGACAATGCACGTAGAACTAAGAATGGCCACTATGCACTCAAAGTAGGTGCATAAAGATAGAAGGTGGAGACTCAATATAATGGTGGAAGAAAGGCCTTTTTATAAAAGGAAGTAGGGATTCAAGTCTCATAAAGATCTTCCAAAAATTATGGTGCTTATAGCTTTCAGCTCTCATTGCCCCTATCATAAGCATCTTGAAATGATTAAGGTTAAAGTGAACAAACTATGGTGTACATGCTTGACGAAGTATAAGTCAGAAATCTCATGTCCCTTGTATACGAGGGCCGCTCCTCATGCTACTCAAGTTTACTCACCGGTAAGTTCTTGTCATTGTAAGTACATGTGTATCATAGAGAACCGCCAACGGGGTACCCCTTGCCCGATGATACGGAAGAATCCCCATATCAAAATGACAAGGCAAGCAGACAACGAGCATCTCAGCAATCTTCTTATTTACCATGGGAATATGGTTCTTTTTTCTCTCTTTCCTCTTTTCATAATCTTTTTTCTCTTTTTTCTCAATATAGGACTCTTTTTTTAGAAGAAGAATGCTTCATAGACAGCTCATTATGGTTACGCTGCAGGTTTCCACCATGTCAGCATGGATTAGACCAGCGGCCCAGGCGTTTGTCTAACACATATACATAACTCTATGGACTTACAAGCTCCCCTTTCATTTCACACCGATGACATCCATATACAAAAGATCAAGATATCAACTAGGTACAAGTACCAAGTGCAATGTTGAAAGCGTTCCCCATGAAAGCATGGTTTTGCTAATTCCCAACAAATAAGTGCAAGCATATACAACATAGACGACACAATGGTTCAAGTTTATTAAGGGCAAGAAAAGTAAAGTGTGCCATCAAGTTCATGAGAGCTTTAATCACTAGTTTTCTCATAAAAAGTTTAATTTGGAAGGTAAACAAAAGCATGAATATACTTGGAATAGCATAAGCTAGTAGGTAGGTATGGTGGAATCTTTGGGATTACATGGTTTAGGGAGTTGGATGCAATAGTGGAACTCATACTTAGTTGTGGAGGCTAGCAAAAGACTGGGAGTGACAAACTAATAGAGCAGTAATAGCCATAATCATGCAGAGCGACAAAACATCATTGATCAAAGCATAAAGTGATACTACAAGGTAAAAACTAAAGGATCATAAAGGCTATGGTGACTTGAGATAGTCATAACATCGTGTGAGCATGTGCCAAATCAACCCAAATAGAGCATCAAAGGAGAATACCACTATACTATGCTTTAATATGCTAAAACAACGCATGATTTATCCAAAGCACATTAAGCAATATCAATTGTTTATAACAAGTCATGCTACAGCAACGAATACTAAGCATAAAGCCAAAACAATATCAAGCATGGCATGACAAAGCATAGGCCACAGTAAAAAACGAGCTCTTTTTACCACATAAGCATGAACTTTCCTACTCTTTTCCAAACCAAACCAAACTATTTGGAAACCAATGTATAAAAGAGGGGGTCCAACCAATTTATTCAGAAAACTAAGCAAACCAAGAAAACGAAAAAGCAAAACAAAAATGAAAAAGAAGAAGCTCCAAGAACAACACAACTGTGCATGAAACAATAAAAATGAAAGGTTGGAAGAAACCTGGGATTTTTATTGATGAAGAAGGGGATGCCTTGGGCATACCCAAGCTTTAATGCTTCTACTTCTTGGATATTTCTTGGGGTGACACCCGTGGCATCCCCAAGCTTGAGCTTTAGTCCATCCTTCATCTCAATACTCATTCCTTCCATACACCTAAAATTTTTCCTTTATACAAAACTTCACACAATCTTTATTAGCAACATTAGTGTACTCAAGATAAAAGGTCTTAAGATTCAGTTCTAACACCAAATAAACTTCCATTAGAACACTAGCTACTGTAGCACTTCCCTAAAAAATCTCAATTCCCCAAAAGAACTCAAAAAGGAACCAACAAGAAGCAAATGCAGAAAATAGCAGAAATCTGTCAAAACAGACCAGCAGGTAAAGACGAATTTTTTTGAAGCCCTTCTGTTGCTCAAATCAAAAAGTGTTAAACTAACGAAAGTTAGATAACAACCTGGGTCATAAGCACAAAAATTCACGCCTCAAAAATATGTTCAGAGATTTTACACGAATATTTACGGTGAAGCACAAAAATCTGTTTCGGGACAGCAACTTTCCCAATCATTACTTCTCTCTCATTAGAGGTTACTCTTGGCACAAAAAGCAAATAAAAAGGATAAGGAGCAGTTATTATTAATAACTTCCAAGACTCATCTAAAACTTTTGGGTTATCTCCCAAGAAGTACTTTTCTTTAACGCCTTTAAGTTAGGCATAAGAAGCAAGAAAGAATCAAGTGTTCTCAAATGAAGAAGCATTAAGACCAAATTTTTTTTTCATAGGAGAAGCAAAAGAAATATTTTCTCTCTTTTTAAGGAAGTGTTATATACCTTTTGAGTGGGAGTTGATATTTAATGGTGCCTTCTATCATATCAATAATGGCACCAACAGTTCTAAGAAAAGGTCTTCCCAAAGTGATAGGACAAGAAGCATTGCATTCAACATCCAAAACATAGAAATCAACGGGGACATAGGCATTGTTAACCATAATAAGAACATCATTAAGACTCCCCATGAGTTTATTTTTAGCATTATCATCAAGTGGGACATTCAAATAACAATCTTCAAGTGGAGGCAAATCAAGCATATCATAAATCCTTCTAGGCATAATAGAAACACTACTATCAAGATCACATAAAGCTTTGAAATCAAAGTCATTCACTTTCATATTAATGATGGGTTCCCAACCATATTCTTGTTTAATAGGAATAGAAGCTTTATGTTTTATCTTTTCTTCTTTAATCTTTATGAGAGCATCAGTAATGTGTTTCGTAAAGGCCATGTTCATAGCACTAGCATTAGGACTTTTAGCAAGCTTTTATAGGAACTTAATAACTTCAGAGATATTGCAACCATCAAGATCAAAATCAAACTTATCATCTAGAGTAGTAGAACTATTACTAGCCACAACACTAGTGGTGGTAATAGTAGAAACACTAATGTTTCTAGCAATTTCATCTTCTCTTTCCCACTTAGCATGTAATTCAGCTAATAGTCTAACATTTTCATCAATTCTTACTTGTATAGCATTAGTAGCTGCAAAGGTATTATCATTAGATTCAGGTTTAGCAGCCATTTTATTCAAAGAAGATTGAGCTTCAGCTAAAGATGCTATATTTCTTTCAGCATTAGAGAGTTTTTCCTCAATAGTTTTATTGAAAGTAGTTTGCTTACTAATAAAGTCTTTAAGCATAACTTCAAGTTCAGAGGGAGCACTCCTATTATTGTTGTAGGAACTTCCATAAGCATTACCATTGTTGGGAGGATATGGCTTATAATTGTTGTTACCAAAATTGTTCCTATAAGCATTATTGCCAAAATTGTTATTTCTTATGAAGTTCACATCAACTTGCTCTTCTTGAGCAACCAAAGAAGCCAAAGAAACATTATTTGGATCAATATGGGCTTTCCCATTAACAAGCATAGACATAATATAATTAGTGTTGATAGTAATATAAGATCAATAAAACTAGTTCTTTATTTCATGTGATGATTGGGATGATGCTAGATCATCAAGTATGAACCTTAGTTTGCTAAATAGAAGTAGTTGAGTATTGTTTGGTGATTGTGTACTCCGTATTTATTTATAGATGATAGTACCAACCCCGGATACGAGGAGGAGGAGTTCTACCCAGAAGAAGAAGAACAAAACTTCAACCACTGCTCTAATCAAGGCAAGTTAACACTTGCAAGTTTCTTAACCATGCAAGCTATTATTGGCAAGCTAGAATTATACAAGTTAACTATGCAAGCTAACACTTGCAAGTTTCTTAACCCAAGCATGATGCATTAGGCATGCTTTGGTTATATACCTTTGATTATACCAATCCCAAGTTTTATTTGCAAGCTTTACTCTTTTACTTTACCAAAGTTCTTTACTTTTAGTTAGTGCTTTGTGAGTATTGGAAAGATAGTATAAATAGCATAAAGAGTATAAAACTATGCCTATACCTAGATGTCACTATATGGCATGAGATTGAAGTTTAGCACCCCTCATTAGTGAACACTCTTAACTTAGTGGCTAGTGCTAAGCATAAAACTCGATCACTTTAATTACTTGGTGAAAATGATTATGAAAACCTTGGAATGATGAGTCATTCTATTGAAATGTTTTGACATGTGTTATGGACACAAAAGGATTTGATGATGAAAATGTTGAGGCATGAGCCTTAGCCCTTTATAAAAACTGATGGTTGGGTTCGGATGCGATACCATTCCAATTTCACCGTACAACCACAATACCCTAATTGGGTAGGGCTTACCCTGAAGTTTATATGCATTAGTATGGGTTCCCTCGTGGAAGTGGTTTGAGCTGAGGCTACCTATTGATGATATCCACCTATGTAGTGCCCAGGATGGCAGACGGCCATGGCTGGGAGGCCAAGCTCATAGGGGAGGTTCATATACTAGAGTGTGTAATTGAAAGGTTATGATTGATTATCCGCATACTAAGTATGATGATTCAGGGTTATCCCTGACGGATGTATAGAATTTTGTGGTGAAAGTGTACCACCTCTGCAGAGTGTCAAACTATTCAAATAGTCGCGTCCGTGGTCATGGACAGTTGGAATGGCCATACTGTTCCGTCGTCAGATGTTTTCATAATGACTTGTGAAGTGAATTATGATTTTGACTTGACCATAACAGGGTTGTGGATATGAAAGCTAGGTTCCCACGTAAGTGATTTAGAACATTAATTTAGTTTCCTTTACTTCTAAACTCAGTTTAGATAAATCTGCATTTTTGCAAATAAACCTAGAGCTTAAGATTCCTATTAGAACTACCTTACTTGTTAGTGATAGTTTGCGAGTACTTAAAGAGTACTCATGGCTTTATCCCTGGCTATTCCCGTGGCCAGACTACGAGGAGGACTATCAGGATGATGGACAGTAGGACATCTACGACAACTAGGATCATCTCCTATCGTCAGCATTGCCTGTGACTCTGAAGATGGAGCCCCTACTACACTTATTATTCTGCTGTTTGTTTGTATTAAGACTAGATCATGAGATCCGTTATTTGTGTAAGACCTTATTAAGGTTTGTAATGGATGATGTACTGTGATATCCAATTTGTTATGTCTCGCAAAAATGGTAATCCTAGGATTGCGAGGTATGGCATAAATGGCATCTGGGATTAAAAATCTGGGTGTAGACAAGTTGGTATCAGAGCCATCCTAACCATAGGAGACCCTAGTTAGAATGGACGTCCGAACAAAAACTTAGTTTCAAAACAAATGAAGTGAGTATTTATGAAAACCTATTCCCACTCTTATCCTTGATTCTTTCAAAAAAAGTCATGTTCCTCAAAAATTCTTGCTTTCCTGCATAAAATTTGACACACTTGATCACCTCACTAACTTACTCACCCAAAATTCTTATAGATGGAAGTCCAGTATTGCAAGTTTTACCAGTTGGGCAACGGAGGCTAGCTTATCTTTGAGAGGGATCTAGATGCACTGTCTGAGTACCTTGAGCGCCCGCATCCGGAATTCTTCGGGGCCCAACTCAACGATCACGTAGGAGGAGATCTACAATGGCTGATAGTTGCAGATCTCCGAGGCAAAATTAAAGCACCTACTTTTGAGAAGATTCAATTCACCTTGCGTGAGAACAACTGGCTAGATGGATTAGCCAGGCCTATGCATGAAGCTCTTTCCTGTCTGTGTGGGAAAACATCAACTTGATCCAGGGAACTCGCTTTGCTCACTTCACAAGGCGTGATTCTATGGGAATGCCATTGGAGATGCCAGGACACCCAGAGTTGAAGCACCAGCTGGTGAATCTTGACTTCATGCTGTATGATAGGCAGAAGGAATTGGACAACGCTCGAGCCTATGCCAACCACAACCTTGCCATTACCGTCAAGAAGGACCAGACTCGCCATTCTCGCCAAGGAACACCAATCACTTTGTCGTCAATGCAACAAGAAGGATCGCACCATCGATCGTCTTCGCAAGA
The DNA here is from genome assembly GCA_023614405.1 of Avena insularis. Classification (NCBI taxonomy): domain Eukaryota; kingdom Viridiplantae; phylum Streptophyta; class Magnoliopsida; order Poales; family Poaceae; genus Avena; species Avena insularis. Next base: position 514,487,918 of record CM042690.1, read on the forward strand.
AGGTGGCCGCTCTCGAGAAGACCATCCGTGAACAGGAAGTCCAGCTTGAAGCAAAAGAGGAGGGGAAAGGTGAAGACATCCAGGGAGATCTTCACTCTTACCTCAGTGATGACAACGACTACCTGGAGGATGATGCCATGGATTTCTACACCGATGATGATGATTCTGACTTCATTGATGATGAGTAGATGCACCTGATCAATACCATAGGAGTGAGTTGTATCGGTCCCACTGTATCGTTATTTCACAGAATGGTTCTTAAAACCATATGTTTTCTATCGGTCTGTGGTGTGTGTTGTATTGGGTGCTTTGAGTGAATGAATGAATGAGAAGAAGAAGTTAGTTTGCAAAACCTGAGTCAAACTCAAAGTTTAAAGCTTTTGAAAACAAAACCATGAACCTTAGAAACTTCCCTCTTATCTCACTATCTATCTAAATCTTTAGATGACTCGTGGAAACCCCGGAGGAAGTAGCTCATCTCAGGACCCGATGCTGTAGATTATGCAAATGCTAGTCTCTGACCGTGAAGCTAGTAGAGCCGAACGCCAAGCCAACCTAGCCACTCTTCAATAGAAAGCTCAGATGGCCCACAATAATCAAGGCCATGGAAACCAAGATCACCATGGATCCAAACTCCAGAACTTTCAGAATACCAACCCACCTATCTTTAACAAATCTGAGGATCCCTTAGATGCTGATGACTGGTTGCAAACCATGGAGAACAATCTGGAGGTCACAGGAGTTGAAGCCAATGAGAAAGTACTGTTTGCCACCCTCTATCTGGCAGGAGATGCACGAGCCTGGTGGAATAGCACCCGTACCATGAATGACGGTCAGATGATGACATGGGAAGCATTTAAGATCAAGTTCAGCCGCACCCATGTGCCACAAGGTTTGGTCACTAGGATGAGAGATGAATTTAGGGAACTGAAGCAAGGAAGGATGACGGTAGTTGAGTACCGTGAAAAATTTCTGTCCCTAGCTAGATATGCCCCTGATGAGATTAACACTGAAGCCAAGAAGAAGGAAAGGTTCCTGAATGGATTGCATGATGAGATACAGATTATGTTAGTCAACATCCGTTTTGGAGATCTAGAAGAGCTAGTAGACTCTACCATCCAGATGGAAGGGAAGATAAACCAAGCCAATGACAACCGCAAGCACAGGATGATGCACCCGACTGGGTCCCACAATACCCAGAAGTATCGCCCCAACCCGTCGGCAGGATATGCCCCAAGAAACAACAGACCCCCGATGTCCCGTCAAAGCTACCCCAATCGTAGCGGAGGAAACCTGAAGACCGGAGGAAACCACAACAACAACCCCGACAACTCCAACAACTTCAACCGTGCACCGCCCAAGTCCAACAACAACAATACTGCCCCAAGGACTAGAAGCAATGATGTGCCCATTGCATCCAAAGACAAGTCCCAGATTACTTGTTTTGAATGTGGAGTCAAGGGTCACAACTCCAATGAGTGCCCCAAGAAGCTTGCAGTAGCCACCAATGTGAATGCACCCGCTCAGCAGCAACATCGTGTTCAGCCTGGAAGGAGATTTGTCCAAGAGTGTTGTTTGATTCTGGAGCATCACACTCGTTTGTTACAGAAGAAGTTGCATGCACTAGTAAGATTCAACCAACGAAATTGAAGCATGTTATGATAGTTCAAATACCTGGTTCAACCAGCAAAGCTAGAAAAATTTGCAAGGCTGTACCTATCAGAATCCATGGAATACATTTTTATGCCAATATAATATTACTTGGAACCAAAGGTTTGGAAGTAGTACTAGGAATGGATTGGATGTCGAAACATAAAGTATTGATCGACTATGCCAAGAAAGCCATAACCATGACCAGTAGCTCTGGAGTATCAATAGAGCATGTATCTGAAACCTTGCCCCGTTAATTCAAATGCAACAAGAGTCTAGCCCAACCAGCCTTAGACAAGGTCAGAGTAGTCTGGGAATACCTCCACGTATTCCCATATGAATTTCCCGGTATGCCCCCAGATCGGGATATCGAGTTCATTATTGAACTAATTCCTAGAACTAGACCCATAGCTCAGAGACCTTATAGTATGAACACATCTGAATTAGTGGAGCCGAAGAAGCAACTTGATGCTATGCTGGAGAAAGGTTTGATTCAACCAAGAGCACCGCCATGGAGATCGCCTGTTCTGTTTGTGGATAAGAAGGATGGAGGTAACCGTTTGTGCATGGATTACCGGAAGTTGAATGATGTCACTATCAAGAACAAGTACCCACTGCCAAAGATAGAGGATCTAGTTAATCAGTTCACTGGTTCTAGAGTGTTCTCTAAGATTGATCTTAGAACTGGTTATCATCAACTCAAGATTCGTGCAACGGATATTCCAAAGACCGCCTTTACCACCAGATATGGATTGTATGAGTATACGGTCATGTCTTTTGGGATTAACCAATGCCCCTGCTTATTTCATGAATCTCATGAATAGGATTTTTATGAACTTCCTGGATAAGTTTGTCGTTGTTATTATCGACGAAATTCTAATCTATTCCAAGTCAGAAGAAGACCATGAGCTACATCCGAGAACCATCCTTGAAACCCTTAGAGAGCATCGATTGTATGCCAAGTTTAGCAAATGTGAGTTCCGGACGAAGGAAGTAGGATTCCTAGGACATATTGTTTCGGCAGGATGAGTCGCTGTCGATCCCGCCAAGATCAAAGATGTTGAAGAATGGGAAGCCCCAACCACTCAAACCCAAGTCTGTGCATTTATCGGATTAGCGGGATATTACCGCAAGTTCGTCGAAGGATTTTCGAGCATCGCAAGACCGATGACCCAATTGTTGAAGAAAGATAAGAAGTTTGAATGGACCTACATATGTGAAGCAAGTTTTCAAGATCTCAAGAAGAGATTGATTTCAGCACCAATTCTGATTATGCCAGATATCAAGAAGCCTTTTGATGTGTATTATGATGCATCCAAGATTGTTCTCGGATGTGTGTTGATGCAAGAAGGCAAATTCATAGCATATCTGTCCTGACAACTGAAGCAGCATGAGAAAAACTACCCTACCCATGATCTTGAACTAGCAGTTGTAGTTTTAGCCTTGAAGACATGGTTTCATTACCTTATGGTTAACCGCTGTGAGATTTATTCGGATCACAAGAGCCTGAAGTATATTTTCACTCAGAAGGAGCTGAATATGAGGCAAAGGAGATGGATAGAGTTAATCAAGGATTATGACCTTGACTTTCACTACCACCCCGACAAAGCCAATGTGGTAGCAGATGCTCTTAGCAGATTGCTGTGTAGATTAAACACCATGATCAAAGAAGCCCAGCCAAGTTTGCATGAAGAGTTGCAGAAGTTTAGAACATAGCTAATTAGCAAAGAATTATTAGCTAGCATTGAACTTCAACCCACGTTGATCAGTCAGATCAAGGAGGTGCAGAAAGGAAATGCGAGTATCGACGGAATCAAACGTCGTATCGGGACATGAAAGGTACCCAGATTCACCAAAGATGAAGAAGGAGTTTTGTGGTAAAAAGGACGTATCTATGTGCCAGCAGATTCAGAGCTGAAGCGAGTTATCATGCAAGAAGCTCATGATACTCTTTATTCTATCCACCCCGGAGGAACAAAGATGTATCAGGATTTGAAGGAGCAATTTTGGTGGCACAAGATGAAGAGAGAAATCGGAAGCTACATAGCCAAGTGTGATATCTGTCAGAGAGTCAAAGCGGAACATCAGAGACTCGTAGAACTTTTGCAACCATTGTAGATTCCAGAATGTAAATGGGATTCCGTTGGAATGGACTTTATCACCGGTTTGCCTACTTCTAGTAGGGGAAATGACTCTATCTAGGTCATAGTTGATAGACTGTCCAAGGTAACCCATTTCATACCTGTCAAGACAACCTACCAGAGTTCGAAGCTAGCAGAGCTGTACATTGCTAGAATCGTCAGTGTGCATGGAACCCCTGAGACCATAGTGTTGGATCGAGGAACCCAGTTTACCTCAAGATTTTGGCAGAAAGTCCAAGAAGGATTAGGAACCATGTTGAATTTTAGCACAGCTTATCACCCACAAACCGATGGACAGACTAAAAGAGTCAATCAAATCTTAGAAGATATGTTGAGAGATTGTGTGCTAGAATATGGATCAAAATGGGAAGATTGTCTTCCTTTCGCAGAATTCTCATAGAACAATAGTTATCAAGCCAGTTTGCAAATGGCCCCATTTGAATTTCTGTATGGAAGGAAGTGACGTACCCCTTTGAATTGGTCGCAAGTAGGAGAGAGTCAGATTTTCAGACCCGACATCCTATGAGAAGCCTAAGACAAGGTTCAAAAAGTCCGTGAGCACCTCAAGACTACCCAATCCAGACAGAAGAGTTATGCTGACAAGAAACGTAGAGACCTGACTTTCAATGCCAGAGATTTTGTGTATCTCAAGGTTTCGTCGTTGAAAGGAATGCAACGTTTTCAGCTGAAAGGAAAGTGAGCCCCCAGATATATTGGACCCTTCAAGATTCTGAATCACCGTGGAGAAGTATGTTATCAACTGGAACTGCCAGAGGAGATGTCAGCCATCCATAATGAGTTCCATATCTCGTTACATCACAAATGCCTATAAGTTCCGGAGAAGACCGAAGTTTTCAAGAACATCGATCACCGAGCCATAGATATCAACAATAATCTGACGTATCGTGAAGTGCCCATTCATATTTTGGAAGAAGCCTTCAGAACCACCAGGACCCGGAGTATCAAGTTTCTCAAGATCCAATGGAGCAACCATACCTTAGAACAAGCTACTTGGCAGCGAGAGGATTGCATTAGGACTGAGTTTGCAGATCTCTTTAGTTCCTAGTTTTCTTAATGAAGGGAATATGCCCGAGAGGCAATAATAAAGTGGTTATTATCTTATTCCATGTTTATGATAAATGTTTATTTTACATGCTAGAATTGTATTGATCGGAAACATCAATACATGTGTGTTTAATAAACAAAAAGGGTTCCTAGTTATGCCTCTCTTATAGACTAGCTTGTTGATTAACAAGATGATCAAGGTTTCCTGATCATGGACATTGGATGTTGTTAATAACAAGGTCACACCATTGGTGGAATGATGTGATGAACATTCATCCGAAGTATAGCATTATGATCAAAGTCATTATGTTTATATTGCTATAACATCATACGAAGTAATCTTTATCCTTAGACCATGAGATCATGTTAATTGCTAACACCAGAAGAGTATCTTGATAACATCAAACGTCACCGTAACAGGTGACTATAAAGGTGGGTTGGCAATTACGAAGGTGTTATGTTGAGACTCATGGATCAAGAGTGGATTTGTCCATCCCGATGACGGATAGATATACTCTGTCCCTCTCGGTGATATCACATTGAAATAGCTTGCAAGCAAGGGATGTGTTCGCTAGAGTGTTATAGCACGGAACAAGAAAAGAGTGCATGTCGATAGCGAGATCAAACTAGGTATGGAGATACCGATGATCGAATCTCGGACATGTAATATATCATGGGACAAAGGGATTTAGTTACTAGCGTTAAAGGTTCTCACGATCACGAAGTCATCGTTGAATGTGTAGGAGTCGTTATGGATCTCGTGTCCAGCTGCTGATTATTGATCGGAGAGGGGTCTTGATCATGTCTGCATTATTCGCGAACCGTAGGGTGACACACTTAAGGGATACCAACACCATTTGGAGAAAATATGTTTCAGATAAAGATATAAGAAAGCGCTGGAATTATTTCTATAGACACCGAAACTGTTTCGGGTGAAAATGCTGAAATTGGTTCTGCATGTAATATTGAAATGTTGCAGGGGGTTTTATGTGAATGTTTGTTAATTAAAGTAATTAACAAAATTCTGAATACAAAATAATAAAAGAGTTTTATTAAATGAGAGAGCATTAAATTTGGAGAAATTTAATGCATTTAAAGTGGAGAGTTTAAAAGAGAATGTGAAGGGGCATTTTAATGTGGAGGGGTTACCACCACATGAATGGAGGAGGTGAAGGGTCACCCCCTCCATGCGCCAGCCATGAAGGAGGGCCACCCCCCTCCTCCTATAAAAGGCCACCCCCTCCTCACTTCTCACTGACACCTCCTTGTGAAGGATCTCTCTCCCCCTCTAGTATTATTCCCCCATGGTCTCGGATTAGCGAGATACATGTTCCCGATGGCTTTATCTGGAAAGGAGTTGCTGCTTTCGCTGCTTTGCTGGAGCGAGGGATGGAGGTTGTCGGGGTACCGGACGTGTGTGCGATCACGGATGCACCGCTGCTTTGCGGTGCTGGACTTGGTGGTGCTGGAGCTGGATCTGATGGACGTGCTGGAGCTGGACCTGCTGGACTTCATCACGATCTTGAGATCGGCAAGTGTACGACTACATCAACCACGAGTTCCTACTCATTAACAAAGATCGTTGTCTACGAGGGTAAGTTCTCATTGGATGTATGTCCATCTGTTGCTTTGTACCTAGTAGATAGATCTTGGTGTGTAGTTCACACCGTAGGAAATTTTTTGTTTTCCATGCTGCGGACCCAACAGTGGTATCAGAGCCTGATCTATGTTTAGGTGCTTAGCACGGGTAGTACACATGTGTTGATATGTGGGCGATGATGATCATGTTATTGCATCTTCTATGTATTTTGGATATTGGTGGCATAGTGGGATGAAGCGGCCCGGACCAACCTTACATGTCATCGTACATGAGACCGGTTCCATGACTGACATGCAACTTGTTTTGCATAAGTGGCTGGCGGGTGTCTGTCTCTCCTACTATAGTCAATATCTGATTTACAACGAGTTGCTAATAACTTAGTTATCCTCGTTGTGATTCATGTTCGTAGGTAAGAACGGTTCTATCTCCGAAAGCCCTAAGCCACGTAAAACTTGCAATTGATAAATTAGAGGCGTCTAGTTTAGATTGTTGCTGGGCTAGTGTATTGATATGGTATTGTTATAAGTAGATGTATGATAGATACTCTTACAACACACTCAACGTGTAAGTTCCATAGACCTTGGCCTTACACACAAAGGAATGATAGAGATCATACCACGATGCAAGTGATAGAGATCAAATGCATGGACCATATCATCTCACTTTACACATTAGATGTTAGCATCTTATACTGCTAGCTTGGCGCTTTCTGTAGCATTTTAAGATGATCCCTCTTTTAGATATCAAGATAAAAATGTGTTCTTCCTTAAGTATGCACCATTTTGTGGATCTTATTTCGAGACATCACGTGATGATTGGGTGTACTCGACTCTACGCTTTCATACAAACGGGTGTAAGATAGTTTTACGCATGCGAGTACTAAGGTTCTTACTTGGCGAGCCTAGCATGTACGGACATGGCCTCGGAACACAGACCAAAAGGTTAAGCATGAGTCATATAGTTGATATGATGCCCATATAGATGCTTGCCTTTGAAGCTACATCAACTCACATGATTATCGGACTTGGTGTAGTGGATTTGGTTCATGTAATCACCAAAAAGGCACGAGGGATGTCGTTTTTGAGTGGGAGTTCATTTCTAATTTGGATTAGTCGAACCAAATTTGTCATAAATTAAATCAAAGTGAATTTGCATAGTTTGTTGTAGTCATTGGCATTCGTTTTCTACCTTATGCTTAGTTTTTATTTGAGATAATATAACTATAGAATTCTGGATATTTACTTTACGAACTGGTATCGTATTGTTTTGAATGTCAATTTAAAGTTCATAAGTCCTATTGCAAACTTTCAGCAAACTCTATTTACTCCATGAAGTTTAATAAGTAGTATTAAATGAAGAGTAAGAATTCCAATGTTAGTATCTAAAGTATCATGTTTGCCTCCATGATTATTGATATTCAAAAAGTTGTTTTAATATCAAGATTATATTGGAGCTGGAAATTGTTTCAGAAACCATCATGTGTGAAAGATATTGTGATATCTGAAACAATGTTTTTGGTTGCATTATGATAGAGTATAATTTAGCAAAATACATGTTCTCATATTGTATGAGAATTTGTGAAGGATGGAGATGCTAGGCATCCGAATCTACCAAAAAGGTTTTGGGAACTGATATTATACTCGCGATTCTTCCTTATAGGCTATAGTAGCTTGATCATGAAAGTTGTCATGATAAGGATGAATAGAAGATGTAAGTAAAATGTTTACTACACTAATAGATTACTAAAGAATGGATTTTTGAAAGAACACCAAACATTTGATGATGGTGATCCACTTCAATGTGCAAGTCCAAAGGTATTAGTATTTGACTATATACGCTTTGTACCATGTGTCATGTTGATGACACCACTATTGATGTTGATAGATTCTTTTAAAAGAAAAGGAATTGCTGAAAGAGAATCTATAAAATATTTGGCAGAAAATAAAAGGTTGGAGATGTCCAACTTAGGTATATAGAAGATATACATGTTATGGCTATATTCCTTGCTTGTTAAACAATGTGGTTCTTAGGTATTGGATACTGGTATTGGATACCGAATTGGTTGGTATGAAGTGTCATACAGGACAACGCAATTCATGAACTGCAATGGCCTAAGTAACCAGCAAGAGAATGATTGATGATGTTCATCGAAAACAAATAAATTGTTATTGTGTTTTTCGTTGTCATCAAACCAAGCCTTTAAGATTTGTTTAAATAATTGTTATTTTGTTCCGGTATCATGAGAACAATGGCTATTCAAATAATTACCGTATTCCATAAAGGATGGATGAACTTTTACAAGTCTAGTTGGAGAAATCACATCCATAAACACTATTGCTAAAATATCGCAAGACAAATGATTGAAAGATCACTTATGAAGTGACATCGCTGTTTAAATTATATTTGAAAGAAAACATGAAGAAACTCCATGTTGATGGATTTTTGGAGCCTTTGATTTTGATCAATTGACGCATGTGAGACTTTCCTCGAGATAATTGAAACTCCGTCCATAGGCCAGAGAGGAACGGATGACTAGCTTATTGGAAATTGTGCATGCTGATGTGCATAGTCCATTATGTGTAGCCATATGCGATGGATCTTTTTGCTTCATATGCTTTCTCCAAAAATTTGAGTGAATATATCTGTATATTTACTTAATAAGGAAGAAGTATGAAACATTTAAAAATTGTTCAAAGACTTTCAAGATGAAGTGGAAAATCATTGTAACAAGAAAATAAAGAGTTTATGATTCGATCATAAAGGAAGATATTTGAGTTACATGTTTAGCAAAAACACCTAAGTCTTGAGGAATTATTCCATGATTTGTGTTTCCCGATAAACCATAGGAGTATGGCATATTCGAGAGATAAAATCAAACCATGTTTGACATGGTAAGATCAAGGGTGTCATTTATAAAACTGCCATTATGTGTTAAGGATTGAAGCTTTAGAGACTACCGCTTTTACACTGAAAAGAGCACCATCGTGATCCATTGAAATGACACCATATGAGTTATGGTTTGGGATAAAACCCGAATTGTCTTTTCTTAAATTTTGGTATGCTATGCATAAGTAAAATGTTTACAACCAAAGTCGGATAAGCACTTATTTGTAGGTTATCCCAAAGAATTTGTTGGGAATTTCTCCATAACACCGAGGACAAAAGAGTTTGTTACTTGGAACGTCAAGTTTCTCGAGAAGGAATTTTTCATGAAAAGTTAAGTGGGAGGATAATAGAACTTTGATAAGGTTGTTGAACCTTAGCTATATTTGCTAAGTAGCGCAGCGCCGGAAAGTGTCCCGGTGGTGGCCACAATGCTCATGGCTCTCGTGATTACAAAAGGTGTGATCTCGGAGATTAGAGTTCCTATAGAACCGTGTGGGTCGGTAAGAATCAAATAGTAAGATTTGATAAGCAAGTCGTTATTATTTGACAATGATGAACCGACTACATGCAAAGAAGCGATGATGGGCCCTGACTCCATAAAATGACCAGAAGTCATAGAATCCGTGATAGTATCCATACACGAGAAAACAAGTTTCTGAACTTGGAAGACCCTCCGGAAAGGCGTGAAGCCTATCGGTCGTCTTTGGATCTATAAAGAAATAAGACATGGATGTTTAACATCTATGAAATAGCCGACATGTCGGAAAGAAGTTTACGACGATGTTCAAGGAGTTGACTATGACAAGATTTGATCTTTCATAGCGATATATAGTCTCGACGGATTAATGTAGCAACCACTACATATAATTTGGTATATGGTAGTTGAATAAACAAAACAAGGTTCTTCTAATAGACGGTAACCTAGGACATGTACATGACATGGTCCGAAGGGTTTTGTTAATTCAAAGGGTGCTAAAAGGGCATGTAAACTTCAATAGTTGAAGTAACCATAGCGGAGTTGGAATCTTCACCATGATGAAACTGTTAAAAGAGTTTAAATTCATCAGAGATGATGAAGATGCTTGCATTTGCAAGAAATTAAGTGGGAGCGCTGAGACATATTTCTAATACATTATGTAGAGGACATATTGTTGATTGGAAATGATGTATCTTGTATTGACAAGTTAAGAATTTCATTAAAATAAGATTTCGATGAAAGACTTGGGCAAACCCGGAGTATTAGGCATCAATATCTATATGGATAGATTAAGACGCTAATATGGTTGTGCCAGACATACATATATGAGATATTGAAAGGGTTCAATATCGAAACAACAAGAAATATTCTTGCTGCATGGAAAGGATTGTATCAAAATTCAAGTGTTTCAACACTTGGTGAGTAAAATCACATGAAGATTTTGATCGATTATACCATGATATGTATATATCCAGAATGTCCTATGCTCTAAATGTTATGAGCATATACCTGAATGATTCATAAGATGATGATTGGACAATAGTAAAGATATTCTTATGAGCTTTGGAAGAACTAAGAATATATAATGTATAAGTGAGAAATAGTTAAATGTAGTTCATTGTAAAGTGTTACATTGATACTAGTTTTGTCACAAGATACAAATTAAATTTATCTCAATTTAGACTATGGGTGGCACAATGTAATGGAAAGGATGTTCCATGATGGATTTGGATGAGTTCCAAAGTTGATACTAGTTTTGTCACAAGATACCAATTAAATTTATCTCAATTTAGACTATGGGTGGCACAATGTAATGGAAAGGATGTTCCATGATGGATTTGGATGAGTTCCAAAGTTGAGACATTGTGACGGATACTACAACAAAAGGCTAAGTATATGACTGCTATAGTAGCAGCAAAGGAGGGCATTTGTGTTAAGTAGTTTGTTATCAAACTAGGTGTGGTTCAAAGTGGGCTAATACTCTGAAGATATATTGTGTGACAATAATATCAACATATTTTGAGCCGAACAAACTAAAGGTCTCACCAAAGGACCAAATCTATACAATGCCATCTCATTTGAGAATGAGTGATGCGTAGAGACGCAGAGACATGCAAATACACACGGACCTGAAACTGTTAGATCTAAAGATTATGTTAACCACTAGCAATAGCGTATATGCAACACCAGAAAGCCATAGGTGTTCAATACGCAAAGTTTTTCAAACTAGATTATTGACTCTAGTGCAAGTGGGAGACTGAAGGGAATATGCCCGAGAGGCAATAATAAAGTGGTTATTATCTTATTCCATGTTTATGATAAATGTTTATTTTACATGCTAGAATTGTATTGATCAGAAACATCAATACATGTGTGTTTAATAAACAAAAAGGGTTCCTAGTTATGCCTCTCTTATAGACTAGCTTGTTGATTAACAAGATGATCAAGGTTTCCTGATCATGGACATTGGATGTTGTTAATAACAAGGTCACACCATTGGTGGAATGATGTGATGAACATTCATCCGAAGTATAGCATTACGATCAAAGTCACTATGTTTATATTGCTATAACATCATACGAAGTAATCTTTATCCTTGGACCATGAGATCATGTTAATTTCTAACACCGGAAGAGTATCTTGATAACATCAAACGTCACACTGTAAGAAGGCGACTATAAAGGTGGGTTCAGTGCTACGAAGGTGTTATGTTGAGTCTCATGGATCAAGAGTGGGATTTTTCCATCCCGATGATGGATAGATATACTCTGGGCCCTCTCGGTGATATCACATTGAAATAGCTTGCAAGCAAGTGATGTGATCACTAGAATGTTATATCACGGGAACGAGAAAAGAGTGCATGTCGGTAACGAGATCAAACTAGGTATGGAGATACCGATGATCGAATCTCGGACATGTAATATATCGCGGGACAAAGGGATTTAGTTACTAGCGTTAAAGGTTCTCACTATCATAGAAGTCATCGTTGAATGTGTAGGAGTCAGTATGGATCGCCAGGTCCCGCTGCTGATTATTGATCGGAGAGGGGTCTCGATCATGTCTGCATTATTCGTGAACCGTAGGGTGACACACTTAAGGGATACCGACACCATTTGGAGCAAATATGTTTCAAATAAAGATTTAAGAAAGCACTGGAATTATTTCAATAGACACCAAAACTGTTTCGGGTGAAAATGCTGAAATTGGTTCTGCATGTAATATTGAAATGTTGCAGGGGGTTTTATGTGAATGTTTGTTAATTAAAGTAATTAACAAAATTCTGAATAAAAAATAATAAAAGAGTTTTATTAAATGAGAGAGCATTAAATTTGGAGAAATTTAATGCATTTAAAGTGGAGACTTTAAAAGAGAATGTGAAGGGGCATTTTAATGTGGAGGGGTTACCACCACATGAATGGAGGAGGTGAAGGGTCAGCCCCTCCATGTGCCGGCCATGAAGGAGGGGCACCCCCCCTCCTCCTATAAAAGGCCACCCCCTCCTCACTTCTCACTGACACCTCCTTGTGAAGGATCTCTCTCCCCCTCTAGTATTATGACCCCATGGTCTCGGATTAGCGAGATACATGTTCCCGGTGGCTTTATCTGGAAAGGAGTTGCTGCTTCCGCTGCTTTGCTGGAGCGAGGGACGGAGGTTGTCGGGGTACCGGACGTGTGTGCGATCATGGATGCACCGCTTCTTTACGGTGCTGGACTTGGTGGTGCTGGAGCTGGATCTGATGGACGTGCTGGAGCCGGACCTGCTGGACTTCATCACGATCTTGAGATCGGCAAGTGTACGACTACATTAACCACGAGTTCCTACTCGTTAACAAAGCTCGTTGTCTATGAGGGTAAGTTCTCGTTGGATGTATGTCCACCCGTTGCTTTGTACCTAGTAGATAGATCTTGGCGTGTAGTTCACACCGTACGAAATTTTTTGTTTTCCATGCTGCGGACCCAACACTTAAATCTTGGGACGAGATTTTGTTTAAGGAGGGAATGTTTGTAACACCCCAAAACTTCTAATCAAGATTATCAAGTTCAAATCACCCAAGTTTAGGGTTAACAAAAACTTTTATTACAAATTTGAATATGAATGCATGTGTGTTTTGCATTAGTATAGAATTGATTGAAATTGCCATGCTTGATTGCTACAAATGATGAGAAATGGTTTAAAGATGAATACCATATCATCTAGGCCATTTACAAACAAAATCCAAAGAAAAAATCAGATATGAATTTAATAACCAAATGGTCATTTTGGCCAAAGTTAACCACTAAGTCACTTTATGTGTTCCTAGAAGAGGATTTCTAACAGAGAAAATTCCACTTCTTTTCACCCGTTGCTAGACCAAGTAAAAGTGTATCAAGGCCCACTTTACAAAGTTACAAAAACATTTTCCAAATCAATTTAATGGACAGTTGAAAATTGAATCTAGTTCATATGGTAAGATCCCACTTTTTCAAAAACCTATCAAACCAATCCCCCCTGAGCCTAGCCAAGCACCAGACCAATCCCCCCTGAGCCGTTATGCACAGCGGAGCGCCACCCAGTTTTGGTCGTCGCCGGCCGACAGTGGACAGTATGCCAGAAGCATCGCCGCCCTCGCCCACGACACGCACCAGACACGCCGCACTCCACCGCCACCCCCTGTCCAAGCCTCGACCGCAGACGAGCCCTGGACGACCCTAGCACCACCGTGCACTATGTCTCTGCGCCATGCCCAGAGCGCGCTAGGTCGCCGCGCACGACCGCCTCGACACCTCCGTTCGCTGCCGCGCGACCTGTAGCTCCCGCACGCCGTCGCAAACACCTCCGCTTCTGTGCAGAGCTCCGCACGCTCCCTACCAACTTAGACCGCCCCGTGCTTGGCCATTACTCCCGTGAGAACTTCCAGGGAACCAAGCACCATCCCCTAGCCTCAACCACGCCGCTAACTGCTTGTAGCATCATCACCGACGAGCCCACACCCACACCGTTCGGTCCCCTCGCTGCAGTATAAATGGATACCTCCCCCGCCTCCATTCTCAACACCAACACCCTCACCACTCCTCACTGATCCTCCCTCACCCTTTCCTGGAGAAAGGCGAGCTCTCCCTCGCCGGACTTTGGCTAGAGCCCGCCGCTGCTGGAGGAGAAGGGCGCCATCGATTGGAGCCACCCCGGGAGATGCTGTGACTGCCAATCGATCCGTTGTCCTCGACAACCCCATTCACCCCCATCGCCGACCCTAGCTGGAGCCCAAGTGAGCCTCGCCGAATCCCCACCTCCGTGCTAGGTTAATTTCCTCGCCGGAGCAGTTTGTCATCAATGATGACTCCCAGCCGTTAGATTAGATTTTGATCGCACGACTCAGATTCGCAGATACCGCTTCGCGTAGTTTAAGTCGCTGATGAGTGGACCCCCTCTGTCAGCAGCCCGCTGTGCCCGCGTAGTAAAGTTGGGCCGGCCCGTTTACTTTCCCGTGCGTAGCCCAAAAATTCAAATAAGGATTTTCCAATTTAGTTTAAACTAGTTTCTGTCCATAGATTCAAAAATCAATTCAGAGAGTTTCACTAAACCAAATTGTATGATTCAAATTGTTTTAGAAAGATATTTAAATTATCTATCCAAACCCATTGGATTTGAATCATTTGGAGTTAGAGATAATCTATAGTAAAAATAACAAGACAAAGACGTTTCGACATTCAAACATTTTGCAAAAATCAACCATAATAGCTTTTGAGTTGATTCCAACTCTCAAAAACCATTTGACAATATCTATCTGAATATGTAAAAACATTTAGGTTTGCATGCAGTGACATTGGACTAGTACCAAAAGATTGCTATTAGGGCATTTCTAGTCACTTTAAATCTATTAAATGATAATCTTAAACTTTATAAAATATGATCAACACTTTAAATCACATTTCCATGTACTAGAATATATGGTGATGACATGTGTCAACATGATCCCATATTTTAATAGGAGAATATTAAATCTTAATTAATTTCCATGAGTAGAAATTACTTTTCTCAAATAAGATCAATAAAACTAGTTCTTTATTTCATGTGATGATTTGGACGATGCTAGATCATCAAGTATGAACCTTAGTTTTCTAAATAGAAGTAGTTAAGTATTGTTTGGTGATTGTGTACCCCGTATTTATTTTTAGATGATAGTACCGACCCCGGATACAAGGAGGAGGAGTTCTACCCAGAAGAAGAAGAAGAAAACTTCAACCACTGCTCTACTCAAGGCAAGCTAACACTTGCAAGTTTCTTAACCATGCAAGCTATTATTGGCAAGCTAGAATTATACAAGTTAACTATGCAAGCTAACACTTGCAATTTTTTAACCCAAGCAAGATGCATTAGGCATGCTTTGGTTATATACCTTTGATTATACAATTCCCAAGTTTTACTTGCAAACTTTACTCTTTTACTTTACCAAAGTTCTTTACTTTTAGTTAGTGCTTTATGAGTATTGGAAAGATAGTATAGAAAGCATAAAGAGTATAAAACTAGGCCTATACCTAGATGTCATTCTATGGCATGAGATTGAAGTTTAGCACCCCTCATTACTGAACACTCTTAACTTTGTGGCTATTGCTAAGCATAAAACTTGATCACTTTAGATGGGAATACTTGGTGAAAATGATTATGAAAACCTTGGAATGATGAGTCATTCTATTGAAATGTTTTGACATGTGTTATGGACACAAAAGGATTTGATGATGAAAATGTTGAGCCATGAGCCTTAGCCCTTTATAAAAACTGATGGTTGGGTTCAGATGCGATACCATTCCAATTTTATCGTATAACCACAATACCTAAATTAGGTAGGGCTTAGCCAGAAATTTATATGCATTAGTATGGGTTCCCTCGGGAAAGAGGTTTGAGCTGAGGTTACCTCTTGATGACGTCCACCTATGCAGTGCCCAGGATGACAGATGGCCATGGCTGGGAGGCCAAGCTCATAGGGGAGGTGCCTATACTAGAGTGTGTAATTGAAAGGTTATGATTAATTATCCGCATACTAAGTATGATGATTCAGGGTTATCCCTGACGGATGTATTGAATTTTGTGGTGAAAGTGTACCACCTCTGCAAAGTGTAAAACTATTCGAATAGCCGCGTCCGCGGTCATGGACAGTTGGAGTGGCCATACTGTTCCCTCGTCAAATGTTTTCAAAATGACTTGTGAAGTGAACTATGATTTTGACTTGACATGACATGGTTGTGGATATGAAAGTTAGGTTCCCACCTAAGTGATTTAGAACATTAATTTAGTTTTCTTTACTTCTAAACTCAGTTTAGATAAATCTGGCTTTTTGCAAATAAACCTAGAGCTTAAGATTCATATTAGAACTACCTTACTTGTTAGTGATAGTTTGCGATTACTTAAAGAGTACTCATGGCTTTGTCCCTGGCTATTCCCATGGCCAGACTATGAGGAGGACTATCAAGATGATGGACAGCAGGACGTCTACGACAACTAGGATCATCTCACATCGTCAGCATTGCTTGTGACTCTAAAGATGGAGCCCCTACTATACTTATTATTCCGCTGTTTCTTTGTATTAAGACTGGATCATGAGATCCTTTATTTGTGTAAGACCTTATTATGGTTTGTAATGGATGATGTACTGTAATATCCAATCTGTTATGTCTCGCAAAAATGGTAATCCTAGGATTGCGAGGTATGGCATAACAGGCATCTGGGATTAAAAATCCGGGTGTTGACAAGTTGGTATCAGAGCCATCCTGACCATAGGAGACCCTAGTTAGAATGGACGTCCAAACAAAAACTTAGTTTCAAAACAAATGAAGTGAGTATTTATGAAAACCTATTCCCACTCTTATCTTTGATTCTTTCAAAAAAAGTCATGTTCCTCAAAAAGTCTTGCGTTCCTACATAAAATTTGACACACTTGATCACCTCACTAACTTACTCACCCAAAATTCTTATAGATGGAAGTCCAGTATTGCAAGTTCTACCAGTTGGGTAACGGAAGCCAGCTGATCTTTGAGAGGGATCTAGATGCACTGTTTGAGTACCTTGAGTCCCCGCATCCGGAATTCTTCGGGGCCCAACTCAACGATCACGTAGGAGGAGATCTACAATGGCTGATAGTTGCAGATCTCTGAGGAAAAATGGAACCACCTACTTCTGATAAGATTCAATTCACCTTACGTGAGAACAACTAGCTAGATGGATTAGCCAGGGCTATGCATGAAGCTCTTGCCTGTCTGTGTGGGCAAAACATCAACTTGATCAAGGGAACTCGCTTTGCTCACTTCGCAAGGTGTGATTCTATAGGAATGCCATTGGAGATGCTAGGACACCCAGAGTTGAAGCACCAGGTGGACAATCTTGACTTCATGCTGTATGATAGGAAGACGGAATTGGACAACGCCAGATCCTATGCCAACCACAACCTTGCCATTGCCGTCAAGAAGGACCAGACTCGCCATTGTCGCCAAGGAACGCCAATCACTTCGTCCTCAATGCAACAAGAAGGATCGTACCATCGATCATCTTTGCAATAAGGTGGCCGCTCTCGAGAAGACCATCCGTGAACAGGAAGTCTAGCTTGAAGCAAAAGAGGAGGAGGAAGGTGAATATATCCAGGGAGATCTTCACTCTTACCTCAGTGATGACAACGACTGCCTAGAGGATGATGCCATGGATTTATACACCGATGATGATGATTCCGACTTCATTGATGATGAGTAGATTCATTTGATGACTACCATAGGAGTGAGTTGTATCGGTCCCATTGTATCATAGTTTCACAGAATGGTTCTTAAAACCATCTGTTTTCTATTGGTCTGTGGTGTGTGTTATCTTGGATGCTTTGAGTGAATGAATGAATGAGAAGAAGAAGTTAGTTTGTAAAACCTGAGTCAAACTCAAAGTTTAAAGCTTTTGAAAACAAAACCATGAACCTTAGAAACTTCCCTCTTATCTCACTACCTCAATATTCAGATGACTTGTGGAAACCCCGGAGGAAGCAGCTCATCTCAGGACCCGATGCTGTAGATTCTGCAAATGCTAGTCTCTAACCGTGAAGCTAGTAGAGCCGAACGCCAAGCCAACCTAGCCACTCTTCAACATATAGCTCAGATGGCCCACAATAATCAAGGCCATGGAAACCAAGATCACCATGGATCCAAACTCAACAACTTTTAGAATACCAACCCACCTATCTTTAACAAATTTGAGGATCCCTTAGATGATGATGACTGGTTGCAAACCATGGAGAACAATCTGGAGGTCGCAGGAGTTGAAGCCAATGCGAAAGTACTGTTTGCCACCCACTATTTGGCAGGAGATGCACGATCCTGGTGGAATAGCACCCGTACCATGAACGACGGTCAGATGATGACTTGGGAAGCATTCAAGATCAAGTTCAGCCGCACCCATGTGCCACAAGGTTTGGTCACCAGGATGAGAGATAAATTCAGGGAACTGAAGCAAGGAAGGATGACGGTAGTTGAGTACCGTGACAAATTTCTGTCCCTAGCTAGATATGCCCCTGATTAGATTAACACTGAAGCCAAGAAGAAGGAAAGGTTCCTGAATGGATTGCATGATGAGATGCGGACTATGTTAGTCAACATCCGTTTTGGAGATCTAGAAGAGCTAGTAGACTCTGCCATCCAGATGGAAGGGAAGATAAACCAAGCCAATGACAACCACAAGCGCAGGATGATGCACCAGACTAGGTCCCACAATACCAAGAAGTATCGCCCCAACCCGTCGGCAGAATATGCCCCAAGAAACAATAGACCCCCGGTGTCCCGTCC
Source organism: Avena insularis (assembly GCA_023614405.1). Taxonomy (NCBI): domain Eukaryota; kingdom Viridiplantae; phylum Streptophyta; class Magnoliopsida; order Poales; family Poaceae; genus Avena; species Avena insularis. The sequence goes on from CM042690.1 coordinate 514,507,029, forward strand.
AAGCTACCCCAATCGTAGTGGAGGAAACTTGAAGACCGGAGGAAAGCACAACAACAACCCCGGCAACTCCAACAACTTTAACCGTGCACTGCCCAAGTCCAACAACAACAACAATACCGCCCCAAGGACTGGAAGCAATGTTGTGCCTGTTGCAGCCAAAAACAAGTCCCAGATTACTTGTTTTGAATGTGGAGTCAAGGGTCACTACTCCAATGAGTGCCCCAAGAAGCTTGCAGTAGCCACCAATGTGAATGCACCCGCTCAGCAGCAACGCCGTGTTCAGCCTGGAAGGAGATTTGCCCCAGGGAATTCACTCAATTGCAATGGCCGTCTGTTCCACATGAATGGTGAAGAAGTTCAGGAAGCGCCCGATGTCATGCTAGGTATGTTTTCTGTTAACTCAGTACTTGCAAGAGTGTTGTTTGATTCTGGAGCATCGCACTCATTTGGTACAGAAGAATTTTCATGCACTAGCAAGATTCAACCAACGAAATTGAAGCATGTTATGATAGTTCAAATACCTGGTTCAACCACCAAAGCTAGAAAAATTTGCAAGGCTGTACCTATCAGAATCCATGGAATGGATTTTTATGCCAATACAATATTACTTGGAACCAAAGGTTTGGAAGTAGTACTAGGAATGGATTGGATGTCGAAACATAAAGAATTGATCGACTGTGCCAAGAAAGCCATAACCATGACCACTAGCTCTGGAGTATCAGTAGAGCATGTATCTAAAACCTCGCCCTGTCAATTCAAATGCAACAAGAGTCTAGCCCAACCAACCCTAGACCAAGTCAGAGTAGTCTGTGAATACCCCGACGTATTCCCAGATGAATTGCCCGGTATGCCCCCAGATCGGGATATCGAGTTCATTATTGAACTAATTCCTGGAACTGGACCCATAGCTCAGACACCTTATAGTATGAACCCATCTGAATTAGTGGAGCTAAAGAAGCAACTTGATGCTATGCTGGAGAAAGGTTTGATTCAACCAAGTGCGTCGCCATGGAGATCGCCTGCTCTGTTTGTGGATAAGAAGGATGGAGGTAACCGTTTGTGCACGGATTACCGGAAGTTGAATGATGTCACTATCAAGAACAAGTACCCACTGCCAAAGATAGAGGATCTGTTTGATTAGTTGACTGGTGCTAGAGTGTTTTCTAAGATTAATCTTAGAACTGGTTATCATCAACTCAAGATTCGTGCAACAAATATTCCAAAGGCTGCCTTTACCACCAGATATGGATTGTATGAGTATACGGTCATGTCTTTTGGGATTAACCAATGCCCCCGCTTATTTGATGAATCTCATGAATAAGATTTTTATGAACTTCCTAGATAAGTTTGTCGTTGTTTTTATCGACGATATTCTAATCTATTCCAAGTAAGAAAAAGACCATGAGCTACATCTGAGAACCATCCTTGAAACCCTTACAGAGCATTGGTTGTATGCCAAGTTTAGCAAATGTGAGTTCTGCCTGAAGGAAGTAGGATTCCTAGGACATATTGTGTCGGCAGGAGGAGTCGCTGTCGATCCCGCCAAGATCAAAGATGTTGAAGAATGGGAAGCCCCAACCACTCAAACCCATGTCCGTGCATTTCTCGGATTAGCGAGATATTACCACAAGTTCGTAGAAGGATTTTCGAGCATCGCAAGACCGATGACCCAATTGTTGATGAAGGATAAGAAGTTTGAATGGACCGACAACTGTGAAGCAAGTTTTCAAGAGCTCAAGAAGATATTGATTTCAGCCCCAATTCTAATTATGCCAAATATCAAGAAGCCTTTTGATGTGTATTGTGATGGATCCAAGATTGGTCTCGGATGTGTGTTTATGCAAGAAGCCAAAGTCATAGCATATATGTCCCGACAACTGAAGCAGCATGAGAAAAACTACCCTACCCATGATCTTGAACTAGCAGCTGTAGTTTTAGCCTTGAAGACATGGCGTCATTACCTTATAGGTAACCGCTGCGAGATTTATTCGGATCACAAGAGCCTGAAGTATATTTTCACTCAGAAGGAGCTGAATATGAGGCAAAGGAGATGTCTAGAATTAATCAAGGATTATGACCTTGACATTCACTACCACCCCAGCAAAGCCAATGTGGTAGCGGATGCTCTTAGCAGATTGCCGTGTAGATTAAACACCATGATCAAAGAAGCCCAGCCAAGTTTGCATGAAGAGTTGGAGCAGTTTAGAACAGAGCTAGTTAGGAAAGGATGTTTAGCTAGCATTGAACTTCAACCCACGTTGATCAGTCAGATCAAGGAGGTGCAGAAAGGAAATGCGAGTATCGACAGAATCAAACATCGTATCGGTACAGGAAAGGTACCCGGATTCACCGAAGATGAAGAAGGAGTTTTTTGGTACAAAGGACATATCTGTGTGCTAGCAGATTCGGAGCTGAAGCAAGTTATCATGCAAGAAGCTCATGATACTCTTTATTCTATCTACCCCGGAGGAACAAAGATGTATCTAGATTCGAAGGAGCAATTTTGGTGGAATAAGATGAAGAGAGAAATCGGAAGCTACATACCCAAGTGTGATATCTGTCAGAGAGTCAAAGCGGAACATCAGAGACCCGCATGACTTTTGCAACCATTGTAGATTCCGGAATGGAAATGGGATTCTGTCAGAATGGACTTTATCAATGGTTTGCCTACTTCTAGTAGGGTAAATGACTCTATCTGGGTCATAGTTGATAGAATATCCAAGGTAGCCCATTTCATACCTATCAAGACAACCTACCAGAGTTCGAAGCTACCAGAGCTGTACATTGCTAGAATCGTCAGTTTGCATGGAACCCCCAAGACCATAGTGTCGGATCGAGGAACCCAGTTTACCTCATGATTTTGGCAGAAAGTCCAAGAAGGATTAGGAACCAAGTTGAATTTCAGGACAACTTATCACCCGCAAACCGATGGACAGACTAAAAGAGTCAATCAAATCTTAGAAGATATGTTGAGAGCTTGTGTGCTAGAATATTGATCAAAATGGGAAGATTGTCTGCCTTTCGCAGAATTCTCATACAACAATAGATATCAAGCCAGTTTGCAAATGGCCCCATTTGAATTTCTGTATGGAAGGAAGTGTTGTACCCCTTTGAATTGGTCGCAAGTAGGAGAGAGTCAGATTTTCGGACCCGACATCCTACGAGAACCGAAGAGAAGGTTCACAAAGTCTGTGAGCACCTCAAGACCGCCCAATCTAGATAAAAGAGTTATGCTGACAAGAGACATCGAGACCTGACCTTCAATGTCAGAGATTTTGTGTATCTCAAAGTGTCACCCTTGAAGGAAATGTAGTGCTTTCAACTTAAAGGAAAGTTAGGCCCTAGATATATTGGACCCTTCAAGGTTTTGAATCGCCGAGGAGAAGTATCTTATCAACTAGAACTACCAGAGGAGATGTCAGCCATCTATGATGTGTTCTATATATCGTTACTTCGCAAATGCTTAGAAGTTCTGGAGAAGACCGAAGTTTTCAGGAACATCGATCACCGAGCCATAGATATCAACAAGGATCTGACGTATCATGAAGTGCCCATTCATGTTTTGGAAGAAGACTTTAGAACCACCAGGATCCGGAGTATCAAGTTTCTCAAGATCCAATGGAGCAACCATACCGAAGAAGAAGCTACTTGGGAGCGAGAGGATTAAATTAGGACTAAGTTTCCAGATCTCTTTAGTTCCTAGTTTTCTTAAATATCGGGGCGAGATTTTGTTCAAGGAGGTAAGGTTTGTAACACCCCAAAACTTCTAATCAAGATTATCAAGTTCAAATCACCCAAGTTTAGGGTTAACAAAAACTTTATTACAAATTTGAATATGAATGCATGTGTGTTTTGCATTAGTATAGAATTGATTGAAATTTCCATGCTTGATTGCTACAAATGATGAGAAATGGTTTATAGATGAATACCACATCATCTAGGCCATTTACAAACAAAATCCAAAGAACAAGAAATCAAATATGAATTTAATAACCAAATGGTCATTTTGGCCAAAGTTAACCACTAGGTCACTTTAGGTGTTCCTAGAAGAGGATTTCAATCAGAAACAATTCTACTTCTTTTCACCCCTTGCTATACCAAGTAAAAGTGTATCAAGGCCCACTTTACAAAGTTACAAAAACATTTTCCAAATCAGTTTAATGGTAGTTGAAAATTGAATCTAGTTCATATGGTTAGATCCCACTTTTTCAAAAACCTATCAAACCAATCCCCGAGCTAGCCAAGCACTGCACCAATCCCCCGAGCCTTTATGCACAGCGGAGCGCCACCCAGTTTTGGTCGTCGCCGGCCGACAGTGGACAGTATGCCAGAAGCATCGCCGCCCTCGCCCACGACACGCACCAGACACACCGCACTCCACCACCACCTTATGTCCAAGCCTCGAATGTAGACGAGCCCTGGACCACCCTAGCACCGCCGTGCCGTATGTCTCTGTGCCATGCCCAGGGCGCGCCAGCTCACTGCGCCGACCGCCTCGCACAGACCACGCCTCGCCTTCTCGACGCACGCTCACGCTCGCCATGATCACCACAACCCCGCAGACACCCCCGTTCACCGCCACGACCAGAGCTCCTGCGCCGCCGCGCAACACCTCCGCCTCTCGCATGGCGCGCTTACGCCTCCCGACTAGCTTAGACCGCCCCGTGCTTAGCCATTACTCTCGTGATAACCGCTAGGGAACCACGCACCGTCCCCTAGCCTTAGCCGCGCCGCTAGCCGCCTGTAGCATCGTCACCGACGAGCCCGCGCCCACACCGTTCGGTCCCCTCGCCACAGTATAAATGGAGACCTCCCCCGCCTCCATTCTCCACACCAACACCCTCACCACTCCTCACTGATCCTCCCTCACCCTTTCCTGGAGCAAGGTGAACTCTCCCTTGCTGGAATTTGGCCGGAGCCCGCCGCTGCTGGAGGAGAAGGGCACCGTCGATTGGAGCCACCCCAGGAGCTGCTGTGACCGCCAATCGATCTGACGTCCTCGACAACCCCATTCGCCCCCATCGCTGACCCTAGCTGGTGCCCAGGTGAGCCTCGCCGGACCCCCACCGCCGCGCTAGGTTAATTTCCTCGCCGGAGCAGTTCGTCGTCGACGATGACTCCCAGCCGTTAGATTAGATTTTGATCGCATGGCTCAGATTCGCAAATATCGCTTCGCATAGTTTAAGTCGCTGACAAGTGGACCCCCTTGCTGGCTCGTGGTTGATGTCGAGCTCGTTAGGGAACCCCAAGAGGAAGGTATGATGAGCAAAGCAGTAAGTTTCCCTCAGTTATGAAACCAAGGTTATCGAACCAGTAGGAGCAAGGAAACACCTCCAAGGTGTTGTTTCCAACTTGGAATCCGGCACAACACAACCATAGAATTTTGCCCCCAACTTATAGTGAGGTTGTCAATCTCACCGGTTTTGCTGAAAACAAAGGATTAAATGTATTTTGTGGAAGAAAGTAATAGCTTGCAGAAGGTAAACAGAAAATAGTAAATAGTTGTAGATTGATGGTAAAAGAAAGCACCGGGGTCCATAGTTCACTAGTGGTGGTTCTCCTTAAGATAGATGACATGTTGGGTGAACAAATTATAGCGGGGCAATTGACAAACATCGAGAAAGCATACATGCATATACTAATCATCTTGACTCCTTTGAGATTTGATTGGGCATTACAATATTATACATAGACTATAATCCAACTCCATCTATGACTAATAATCCACCTTCAAGTTATCATCCAAACCCCCTCCAGTATTAAGTTGGAAGCAAAAGATAATTGCATTACGCATTGCGTGTAAAGTAAACAATATGATTGTTTTATGAACAAAGGATTGCTGTTTTCTCCCTAGTAGCAACAACACATCTAGTACCTTAGAGATTTCTGTCACTTCCCCAGATTACTAGAGGCATGAACCCACTATCGAGCATAAATACTAACTCTTGGAGTTGCTAGCATCTACTTGGCCAAGATAGCTACTAACAACGGAAAACATGCAAGATCACAAATAACAAAGACATGATAGAATCAATAATCAATCTGAAATAGCATCTCAATATCCATCTGATCCCCGTAAACACAACATGTAGGATTACAAATGGATGATCTTGATCATGAACGGAGCTCACAAGATCTAAACATGGTAGCACAAAGGATAAGAACCAACCATCTAGCTACTACATGGACCCGTATTCCAAGGATGAACTACTCACGCATCACACTAGAGGCTTGCATGGTGATGAAGAAGGCCTCCAGGGTGAATTCTCCCCTCTGGCAGGGTGCCGGGAAGAGCTTCAGATCCCTCCCAATCTAGGGATGGAGATGACGGCGGCTACATAATCTTTTGTGGAATTTTGATCCGGTACTTAGGGTTTTTGTATCGCAGGCATCTTATAGGCGAAAGGGGAGGCCGAGAGGGTGCCCTAGGCGGCCACGCCACCCCCTGGCGCGGGCCAGGCCTGGATGCATGGCCAGGTGGTGTGGTGGCCCTCTGGCCCCTCTCCGTCTCGTATTCTAGCTTTGTGTCCCCTCGGTGAAAAACTAACTTTGGCTTTTGTCCCGTGCAATTCCGAGAATATTCATTTTCTGACTTTCCTTGAACCAAAAATAGCAGAAAACAGGCAACTAGCACTATGGCATCTTGTTAATAGGTTAGTCCATGAAAGTGTATAAAAAGTACTCCAAAGTGTGGGCAAAACATAAAAAAGTAGATAAAACCAAGCATGGAACATCAAAAATTATGGATACATTTGCAACGTATCAACATCCCCAAGCTTAACTCCTGCTCGTCCTTAAGTAGGTAAGTGATAAAAAGAAAGAATAATTTTTGAGGTGACATGCACCATCATAAACTTGATCAAAGTATTTGTAAAACATTGATAGCTGGGATCATAGTACTTCAACATAGCATGAAAGATAAAGTTCTAGACATAGCAACTATGTTGTAACATGAAAAGGCACAAACAAAAGATTCATGAATAACAATGCTTTGCAAGAAGTTTGTTTGTTTCACATAAAGAAAACATAGCATAGTGGCATTCAACTTGTCCCTCATAGAGTAGAAAATCATAATTGCATAGGACACCTTCAAAGTTCATAAGAGTGACTAGATACAAATAGTTTAAGAACAAGCAATATCAAAGTTATGCATCAGTCAACAAGTCTTGGGACAATGCACATAGAACTAAGAATGGCCACTATGCTCTCAAAATAGGTGCATAAAGATAGAAGGTGGAGACTCAACATAAAAGTAAAAGAAAGGCCTTCATAGATGGAAGCAGGGATTCAAGTTTCATAAAGAGCTTCCGAAAATTATGGTACTTATTAGCTTTCAGCTCTCATTGCCTCTATCATGAGCATCTTGAAGTGATTAAGGTTAAAGTGAACAAACTATGGATTATATGCTTGACAAAGTATAAGTTGGAAATCTCATGTCCCTTGAATACGAGGGCCGCTCCTCATGCTACTCAAGTTTAGTTACCGGTAAATTCTTATCATAGTAAGTACATGTGTATCATAGAACTCAGCAATCTGGTACCCCTTGCCCAATGATACGGAAGAATCCCCATATCAAAATGACAAGGCAAGCAGACAACGAGCATCTCAGCAATCTTCTTATTTACCATGGGAAAATGGTGCTTTTTTCTCTCTTTCCTCTTTTCTCATATCTCTTTTTTTTCTTTTTCTCTTTTTCTCAATATCTGACTCTTTTTTATAGGAAGAATGCTTCATAGACAGCTCATTATGGTTACGCTGCAGGTTTCGACCATGATTAGGCATGGATTAGACCGACAGCCCAAGCGTTTCTCTAACACACATACATAACTCCATGGACTTACAAGCTCCCCTTTCATTTCACACTGACGACATGCATAGACAAAAGAGCAAGATATCAACTAGGTACAAAGTACAAGTGCAATGTTGAAAGTGTTCCCCATGACAGCATGGTTCTGCTAATCCCCAACATATAAGTGCAAGCATATAAAAATAGAGGACACAATAGTTCAATTTTAATAAGGACAAGAAAAGTAAAGTGTGCCATCAAGTTCGTGAGAGCCTTAATCAGTAGTTTTCTCATAACAAGTTTAATTCGGAAGGTACATAAAAACATGAATATACTTGGAATAGCAAATGGTAATGGGTAGGTATGGTGGACTCTTTGGAATAACTTGGTTTTAGGAGTTGGATGCATGAGTGGAACTCATACTTGGTTATGGAGGCTAGCAAAAGACTGGGAGCGACCGACTAAGAGAGCAATAATGGCCATAATCATGCAAAGCGACAAAACATCATTAATTAAAGCATAAAGTGATACTACAAGTCGAAAACTAAAGGATCATAAATGCTATGGTGACTTGGGATAGTCATAACATGGTGTGAGCATGCACCAAGTCAACCCAAATAAAGCATCAAAGGAGAATACCACAATACTATGCTTTAATATGCTAAAACAACACATGATTCTTCCAAGGAACATTAAGAAATCTCAATTGTTTATAACATGTCATGCTACAGCAAACAACACTAAGCATAAATCCAAAACAATATCAAGCATGGCATGACCAAGCATGGGCCACAGTCAAAAACAAGCTCTCTTTACCACTTAAGCATGAACTTTCCTAATCTTTTTCCAATCCAAACCAAACTATTTGAAAACCAATGTATGAAAGAGGGGGTCCAACCAATTTATTCAAGAAAACTAAGAAAATCAAGCAAATGAAAAACAAAAACAAAAAACAAAGACGCTCCAAGAACAAGACAACTATGCATGAAACATTAAAAATGAAGTGTTTGGAAGAAACCTGGGATTTTTTTTGATGAAGAAGGGGATGCCTTGGGCATCCCCAAGCTTTGACGCTTGTACTTCTTGGATAATTCTTGGGGTGACACGGGTTGCCATCCCCAAGCTTGAGCTTTAGTCCATTCTTCATCTCATTACATCATTCTCTCCATACACCTGAATTTTTTTCCTTCATACAAAACTTCACACAATCTTTATTAGCAACATTAGTGCACTCAAGATAAAAAGTCTTTGGGTTCAGTTTCAACACCAATAAAACTTCCATTAAAACACAATCGACTGAAGAACTTCCCTCAAAAAGCTCAATTCCCCAAAGAGAACTCAAAAAGGAACCAACAAGAAGCAAATGCAAATAATGGCAGAAATCTGTCAAAACAGACCAGCAGGTAAAAACCAATTTTTTCGAAGACCTTCTGTTGCTCAAATCAAAAAGTGTTGAACTAACGGAAGTTAGATAAAACCTGGGACATAAGCACAAAAATTTACGCCTCAAAACGACATACAAAGATTTTACACGAATATTTACTGTGAAGCACAAAAATCTGTTTCGGGATAGCAACTTTCCCAATCATTACTTCTCTCTCATTAGAGGTTACTCTTGGCACAAAAAGCAAATAAAAAGGATAAGGAGAGGTTATTACTGAGGTAATAACTTCCAAGACTCATCTAACACTTTTGGGTTATCTCCCAATAAGTACTTTTCTTTAACGCTTTTGAGCTAGGCATAAGAATTTTGGTGATGCTCACATAAGAAATATGAATTGAAGTAAAATAGAGCATCGAGAATCAAATTCAAAACACATTTAAGTCTAACACACTTCCTATGCATAGGAATCTTATATGCAAATAAATTCACAAAGAACAAAGCGACATGCACATGAAGATAAAAGGAGAGTAACTTCAAAACTTTCAGTAAATAGAGAGGTGTTTCAGTGCCATGAAAACTTTTACAACCATATTTTCCTCTCTCATAATAATTTTCAGTAGCCTCATGAATAAACTCAAAAATATAACTATCACATAAAGCATGCTTTTCATGATCTACGAACACTAGAGCTTTATTATAAACATTTTCAAAAGAATCCTCAGGAACATAACATTCATCCTCCTTTAGTAAGCATGGGGGACAATCAAATATTGTAAGAGGTAAAGAGTTACTCTAATTAGAAGGTAGGAATGGGTAGATCCATTCTTCCTCCTCTTGGTCATCACTCTCCTCCTCTTTTTCATCCAATAAGCTTCCAGTTTTAGCAATTTCTTCTTCTATAGGCTCCTGCAAGGCATTAGTCTCTTTCGCTAGTGGAGAGCATCTATTAAGATATTGAAGAATATAGCCATTTTCTTCCTTGTAATTATCAAAGAAAAATTGGATTATATCATAAACCTCATATTTATAAGGTGCATCATCAGTATTTTCAAGCAAATAAGCTAGTTCGAATGCACCCTTCCAAACAATAAATTCTTCAATTTGTTCCACATCATAAAAGTCATAATCTCCCTTAACATAAGTGGATATGGTAACATCATCATTATACTCACATTGAAAAGGGAGGTGTTTATACCTCTTACAGAAACAAGATTTATCAAAGCAATAAGTAACATTAATAGAGCACACGTTTCTAGCAATGGTAAACAATTTATCAATTTGTTCCCATAAGTGTTTCCCTTTTTGTGACAAGTGGTGTTCCTTATAATAATATTTTTGTTTTTCCATGAACCCACCTTGCTAATTAGATTCAGTTTCAAAGAAACCAACCATTGATAGAAAGCATGATAAAGCAAGGCACTAACAGACCAAAGAAAATAACAACTATAGTAGGAACTAATTTTTTTTGTATTTTTGATAAAAGGAACAAGAAAACAAAGCAGAAATAAACTAAGCAAAACAAATAAAACAAAGTAAAGATATTGGTTATGAGGGACTCCCCTTGTGAAGATGTCCTTGACTCCTCGGCAACGGTGCCAGAAAAATACTTGCTGGCTCGTGGTTGATGTCGAGCTCGTTGGGGAACCCCAAGAGGAAGGTATGATGAGCACAACAGTAAGTTTCCCTCAGTTATGAAACCAAGGCTATCGAACCAGTAGGAGCAAGGAAACACCTCCAAGGTGTTGTTTCCAACTTGGAATCCTGCACAACACAACCACAGAACTTTGCCCCAACTTACAGTGAGGTTGTCAATCTCACTGATTTTGCTGAAAACAAAGGATTAAACGTCCTGTGTGGAAGAAAGTAATAGCTTGCAGAAAGTAAACAGAAAACAATAAATAGTTCTAGATTGATAGTAAAAGAAAGGACCGGGGTCCATAGTTCACTAATGGTGGTTCTCCTTAAGATAGATGACATGTTGTGTGAACAAATTACAGCGGGGCAATTGACAAACATCGAGAAAGCATACATGCTTATACTAATCATCTTGATTCCTTTGAGATTTGATTGGGCATTACAACATTATACATAGACCGTAATCCAACTGCATCTATGACTAATAATTCACCTTCAGGTTATCATCCGAACCCCGTCCAGTATTAAGTTGCAAGCAACAAATAATTGCATTACGCATTGCGTGTAAAGTAAACAATACGATTGTTCTATGAACAAAGGATTGCTGTTTTTTCCCTAGTAGCAACAACACATCTAGTACCTTAGAGATTTTTGTCACTTCCCCAGATTACTAGAGGCATGAACCCACCATCGAGCATAAATACTAACTCTTGGAGTTGCTAGCATCTACTTGGCCAAGATAGCCACTAACAACGGAAAGCATGCAATATCACAAATAACAAAGACATGATAGAATCAATTATCAATATGAAATAGCATCTCAATATCCATCGGATCCCCACAAACACAACATGTAGGATTACAAATAGATGATCTTGATCATGAACGGAGCTCACAAGATCTAAACATGGTAGCACAAAGGAGAAGAACCAACCATCTAGCTACTACATGGACCTGTAGTCCAAGGATGAACTACTCACGCATCACACCGGAGGCTTGCATGGTGATGAAGAAGGCCTCCAGGGTGAATTCTCCCCTCCGGCAGGGTGCCGGGAAGAGCTTCAGATCCCTCTCGATCTAGGGATGGAGATGACGGCGGCTACAGACTCTTTCGTGGAATTTTGATCCGGTAGTTTGGGTTTTGTATCGGAGGCATCTTATAGGCGAAAGGGGAGGCTGAGGGGGTGCCCTTGGAGGCCACACCACCCCCTGGAGTAGGCCAGGCCTGGCCGCATGGCCAGGTGGTGTGGCGGCCCTCTGGCCCCTCTCCGTCTCGTATTCTGGCTCCGTGTCCCCCTCGGTGAAAAACTGACTTTATGCTTCTGCCCTAGGTTGTTATCCAACTTTCATTAGTTCAACACTTTTTGATTTGAGCAACAGATGGTCTTCGAAAAAATTGGTTTCTATCTGCTGGTCTATTTTGACAGATTTCTGCCATTATTTGCATTTGCTTCTTGTTGATTCCTTTTTCGGTTCTGTTTGGGGAATTGAGCTTTTTAAGGGAAGTGCTATAGTAGCTTGTGTTTTAATGGAAGTTTTATTGGTGTTGAAACTGAACCCAAAGACTTATTATCTTGAGTATACTAATGTTGCTAATGAAGATTATGTGAAGTTTTGCATGAAGGAAAAATTTCAGATGTTAAGGAAAGAATGATGTAATGAGATGAAGAATGGACTAAAGATCAAGCTTGGGGATGCCACCCCATGTCACCCCAAGAAATATCCAAGAAGTACAAGCTTCAAAGCTTGGGGATGCCCAAGGCATCCTGGGCATCCCCTTCTTCATCAATAAAAATCTCAGGTTCTTCCAAATACTTCATTTTTATTGTTTCATGCACAATTGTGTTGTTCTTGGAGTGTCTTTGTTTTCGTTTTTGGTTTTTGTTTTATTTGTTTGCTTAGTTTTCTTGAATAAATTGGTTGGACCCCCTCTTTCATACATTAGTTTTCAAATAAGTGTGGTTTGGATTGGAAAAGAGTAGGAAAAGTTCATGCGTAAGTGGTAAAAGGAGCTCGTTTTTTATGGTGGCCTATGCTTTGTCATGTCATGATTGATATTGTTTTGGCTTTATGCTTAGTGATCTGAATCATGAAATGTTATAAACAATTGAGATTGCTTAATGTGCCTTGAAATAATCATGCATTGTTTTAGCATATTAAAGCATAGTATTGTGGTATTCTCCTTTGATGCTTTATTTGGGTTGACTTGGTGCATGCTCACACCATGTTATGACTATCCCAAGTTACCATAGCCTTTATGATCCTTTAGTTTTCAACTTGTAATATCACTTTATGCTTTAATTAATGATGTTTTGTCGCTTTGCATTATTATGGCTATTATTGCTCTATTAGTTGGTCGCTCCTAGTCTTTTGCTAGCCTCCATAACCAAGTATGAGTTCCACTCATGCATCCAACTCCAAATAAAACCAAGTTATCCCAAAGAGTCCACCATACCTACCTATTAGCATTTGCTATTCCAAGTATATTCATGCTTTTATCTACCTTCCGAATTAAACTTGTTATGAGAAAACTAGTGATTAAAGCTCTCACGAACTTGATGGCACACTTTACTTTTCTTGCCCCTAATAAACTTGAACCATTGTGTCATCTATGTTGCATATGCTTGCACTTATATGTTGGGGATTAGCAGAACCATGCTGTCATGGGGAACGCTTTCAACATTGCACTTGTACATTGTACCTTGTTGATATCATGCTCTTTTGTCTATGGATGTCGTCGGTGTGAAATGAAAGGGGAGCTTGTAAGTCCATGGAGTTATGTATGTGTGTTAGAGAAACACCTGGGCCGCCGGTCTAATCCATGCCTAATCATGGTGGAAACCTGCAGCGTAACCATAATGAGCAATCTATGAAGCATTCTTCTTATAAAAAAGAGATAGAGATTGAGAAAAAAGAAAAGAAGAGATGAGAAAGAGGAAAGAGAGAAAAAAGCACCATTTTCCCATGGTAAATAAGAAGATTGTTGAGATGCTTGTTGTATGCTTGCCTTGTCATTTTGATATGGGGATTCTTCTGTATCATCGGGCAAGGGGTACCCTGTTGGTGGTTCTCTATGATACACATGTACTTACTATGACAAGAACTTACCGCTAACTAAACTTGAGTAGCATGAGGAGCGGCGCTCGTATTCAAGGGACATGAGATTTCCAACTTATACTTTGTCAAGCATATACTCCATAGTTTGTTCACTTTAACCTTAATCACTTCAAGATGTTTATGATAGGGGCAATGAGAGCTGAAAGCTTATAAGTATCATAATTTTTGGAAGCTCTTTATGAGACTTGAATCCCTGCTTCCTTCTATGAAGGCCTTTCTTCCGCTTTTATATTGAGTCTTTACCTTCTATCTTTATGCACCAATTAAGAGAGCATAGTTGTCATTCTTAGTTCTATGTGCATTGTCCCACGACTTGTTGATTGATGCATAACTTTGATATTGCTTGTTCCTAAACTATTTGTATCTAGTCACCCTTATAAACTTTGAAGGTATCCTATGCATTTATGTTCTGCTACTCTATGAGGGACAAGCTAAATACCATTCTCATTATGCTTTCTTTATGTGAACCAAACAAACGTCTTGCAAAGCATTGTTATTTATGAATCTTTTGTTTGTGCCTTTTGATGTTACAACATAGTTGCTATGTATTATTGTTAGAACTCTATCTTTCATTATTCCTGTTTAGAGTACCTTAATCCCAGCTATCAATGCTTTTACAATAATGATGATCAAGATTGTGTTGTCTGCATGTCGCCTAAAAAATTATATTGTTTTGATCGTTTACCTACTTGAGGACGAGTAGGAACTAAGCATGGGGATGTTGAGACGTCCATAACGTATCTATAATTTTTGATGGTTTTATGCTAATAATATGCTTTTAACACTCCTTTTTTATAAAGTTTATGATTTATTTTGACTAACCTACTAATAGTTGCAAAAGTGCACAATGTTCTTGTTTTACACTTTGATGTGTAGGAATTACGAAGAATACAAGTGGAAACCTTGTTGGAGTCAAATTGGGATTTTTCCAGAAACCTGTCTCAGAACTCTTTTTGACGATGGTCACGTTTAGGGTCGAAGAAAGCGTCAAACGGAAAACTCTTCAACTACACAGTGGTTGGAAATTTCGCGACAAACGTTCTAGACATAAAATTTAGCTGATTCCAAGTCCGGACGGGCCTTTTAGGCCCGATTTACTGAAGCCCAAGATGGGGTGACGGGAATCCAAGAAGCTATATAAAGGGAGGAAACCTAATTCTCCCAGGGCATCTCCACACACGAATTTGCAGCCACCAAAGCCACGTTTTTTCCTCCCCCATGGATCCCATCTCCATGGGGGAGGGCTCCCAACAAGCCATCGAGGAACATTGCACGTATAGGAGTAAGAGGACCGTTAAACTTAAGGCTATGGTTGGGGAAACCTTAATGCATTGATTAGTACTTACGCATGTTTGCTAAAAATACAATCATATAGTACATGTAATTCCAAGTAGTGAAGCGCATGTATATTTAGCCTCTCCCACATAGAAAACTGCATCGAATACAATAAACCTGATCTATTCGCTATTTAAACTTGGACAAAGCCACCACAATTACCACCACTATTCCACACTCATGGTTCTTTTAGTTTAGTGTATTTTATTGCTGCAATAACTAGCTTTACTTTCTTGTTATTTATTATCATGCAAAGCTATCTCTATTACTTGTATTGTTGCTCTAGTTTTATTTCCTAAATAATGCAAACGTTTAGTGTGCGTAGAATTGTATTAGTGGTTGATATAACTTGAGAGAATATTTTTCCTACCTTTAGCTCCTCGTTGGGTTCGACACTCTTACTTATCAAAAAGGCTACACACGATCCTCTATACTTGTGGGTTATCACTCCCCTCATTAGTGAACACTCTTTACTTAGTGGCTAGTGCTAAGCATAAAACTTGATCACTTTAGATGGGAATACTTGGTGAAAATGATTATGAAAACCTTGAAATGATGAGTCATTCTATTGAAATGTTTTGACATGTGTTATGGACACAAAAGGATTTGATGATGAAAATGTTGAGGAACGAACCTTAGCCCTTTATAAAAACTGATGATTGGGTTCGTATGCGATACCATTCCAATTTTACCGTACAACCACAATACCCGAATTGGATAGGGCTTAGCCAGAAGTTTATATGCATTAGTACGGGTTCCCTCGCGGAAGAGGTTTGAGCCGAGGCTACCTCTTGATGATGTCCACCTATGTAGTGCCCAGGATGGCAGATGGACATGGCTGGGAGGCCACGCTCATAGGGGAGGTGCCTATACTAGAGTGTGTAATTGAAAGGTTATGATTGATTATCCGCATACTACGTATGATGATTCAGGGTTATCCCTGACGGATGTATCGAATTTTGTGGTGAAAGTGTACCACCTCTCCAGAGTGTCAAACTATTCGAATAGCCACGTCCGCAGTCATGGACGGTTGTAGTGGCCATACCGTTCCGTCGTCAGATGTTTTCAAAATGACTTGTGAAGTGCACTATGATTTTGACTTGACCACAACAGGGTTGTGGATATGAAAGCTAGGTTCCCACCTAAGTGATTTAGAATATTAATTTAGTTTTCTTTACTTCTAAACTCAGTTTAGATAAATCTGCCTTTTTGCAAAGAAACCTAGAGCTTAATATTCCTATTAGAACTACCTTACTTGTTAGTGATAGTTTGCGAGTACTTAAAGAGTACTCATGGCTTTGTCCCTGGCTATTCCTGTGGCCAGACTATGAGGAGGACTATCAGGATGATGGACAGCAGGATGTCTACGACAACTAGGATCATCTCCCATCGTCAGCATTGCCTGTGACTCTGAAGATGGAGCCCCTACTACGCTTATTATTCCGCTGTTTATTTGTATTAAGACTGGATCATGAGATCCTTTATTTGTGTAAGACCTTATTATGGTTCGTAATGGATGATGTACTGTGATATCCAATCTGTTATGTTTCACAAAAATGGAAATCCTGGGATTGCGAGGTATGGCATAACAGGCATCTGGGATTAAAAATCCGGGTGTTGACAATGACACCATGCAAATATTGTACATTGTTTGGATCGTTATTGAATTTCTTATGCTCATTTCAAACTATGGATAAAATGGTGGGCATGAAGATTCTTAGCTCGGGGTTGAGCCTCGCTAAACTTGAAGTGGACCTTTGATGAAATAGCATATTGTGAACCTAAAAATGATTTTTCCAAAAAATCATGAGTATTAGATCATGTACATGTAGTTCAAATCTGACCGACTTCCTACCGATTCAGCAGGATTTGTCTTTTTCATGTGGAATGGGCGGAACGGTTTAAGATACCGCGGTTGGGAAATTGCACATGTAAGGTGGTCTAATATTTTTGAAAAATGGGTTAGTACCAATGTGAAACTTTCATTTGGTGGTTGCTTCACAAACACCCTGTTTTTGGCACTCGGAAAATAGAAAATGGCTTTTTGGTACGATGAAAAAGGAAACTTCCTCCTGCAAGATTGTAAGCCATCCAAAGATGCACATGTGTGCACAATATGAGCACATTATCACACACTATGCCATGATTCTAGCCATAACATAGATCGTTTGGCTTGAAAGTCATGAAACCTCGAACATGATAGTTCATTTTGAGAAGGTTTTTTGTGATATTTAGAATATTCCAAGTTTGAGATTTTTTCTTGCAACTATATCACATAATATGACACCACACGAAGATTGTACATTGTTTAGGTTGTTTTTGAATTTCTTATGCTCGTTTCAAACTATGGTCAAAATGGCGGGCGTGAAGATTCTTAGCTCGGGGTTGAGCCTCCCTAAGCTTGAAGTGGATCTCTAATGAAATTACATATTGTGAACATAAAATGATTTTTCCAAAAAATCATGAGCATTAGATCATGTCCAGGCAGTTCAAATCTGACCGACTTCCTATCGATTCAGAAGGAATTTGTCTTTTTCATGAGGGGTGGGCGGAAAGGTTTAAGATACATCGGTTGGGAAATTGTCCATATAAGGTGGTCTAGTATTTTTGAAAAATGTGGTAGTACCAATGTAAAACTTTCATTTGTTGGTTGCTTCACAAAACACGCCTATTTTTGGCACTTGAAAAACAGAAATGGCTTTTTGGTCAAAACTTTGATATGCAAGCACGAGATTCCTTACTTCCGGATATAGAAACATTAAAGCCAATCCATAGTACATGCCGATTGAAGGATGTAGACCTTGCGATGAAAAAGAAAACTTCCTCCTTCAAGATTGTAAGCCGTCCCAAGGTGCACATCTATGCATAATATGGGCACATATCACAAACTATGGCATGATTCTAGCCAAAATATTGGCCGTTTGGCTTGAAAGCCATGAAACCGCCAACATGATAGCTCATTTTGAGAAGGTTTTTTTGTGATATTTACAATATTCTAAGTTTGATATTTTTCCTTACAACTATATCTCATAATATGACACTACGCGAAGGTTGTACATTGTTTGGATCATTTTTTAATTTCTTATGCCTGTTTTAAACTATGGTCAAAACAGCGGGCATGAAGATTCTTAGCTCGAGGTTGAGCCTTGTTAAACTTGAAGTGGATCACTCATGAAATAGCATATTGTGAACCTAAAAATAATTTTTCCAAAAAATCATGAGCACTAGATCATGTACATATAGTTCAAATCTGACTGACTACCTACCGATTCGGCAAGAATTTGTCTTTTTCATAAGGTATGGACGGAAATGTTTAAGATATCCCGATTGAAAAATTGTCCATGTGAGGTGTACTAGTATTTTTAAGAAATAGGGTAGTACCAATGTGAAACTTTCATTTGGTTGTTGCTTCACGAAATATCCCCTTTTTGGCACTCGCAAAATGGAAAATGGTTTTTTGGTGCAATGAAAAGGAAAATATCCTCTTGCAAGATTTTAATCCATCCCAAGATGCACATCTATGCATAATAGAGGCACATTATCACAAACTATGTCGTGATTCTAGTCATAACATTGGTCGTTTAGCTTGAAAGCCATAAAACTTCGAACATGATAACTCATTTTGAGAAGATTTTTTGTGATATTTACAATAATACAATTTTTATATTTTTTCTTGCAATTATATCACATAATATGACCCCACGCGAAGGTTTTACATTTTTTGGATCGTTTTTGAATTTCTTATGCCCATTTTAAATTATATGTAATGTTTTACTTAATTGTTATTTACAAATGTGTAATATTTTAGTGTAGATAGATAGATCTTATTTTTGTGTAAATTTTGATATATTATTTGTATTTTTATGAATTAGAATGATTTAATTCTGGTTTTTCAAAGATTAATGTGGTAAAAGAGAAAATAGCTATGCCGAGGACATTGTCGTGGGCGTAGCTACGAAAGCTATGCTGGGGGCATTGCCATCGGCTTAGATATCCTACGTCAAGGGAACTCTTACGCCGACGGCCAGCTTCGTGGGGTGACCAGCTCGTGGCCTACGCCGACGGCCTCGACTTTTGACCATTGGCGTAGCCTCTGGCCGTCGGCGCCTCACTCCATTCCTATAGTGGTAGAATGTATGCCGAAGACAACTGGTAATCTTTTTATGTTTTACCAAGCTTATCAAAGCTTCATCTCTCTAGTCTATTTAAACATTGAGATTGACGTTAACAACAACACATGCCCTGACGTACTTATTTCAATTCAGATCCGGTCGCTGAGCCGAAGCACCACAATTACCTACATCGAGCGACGAGAGCACCGACGATGCCGCCAAAGGTAATTAATTATGAGGCCATACTTGTGCAGCATGGAGGTTAAGAGCCTAAGAGCATATCTAGCAGTGTTGTATATTGCGTTTGTAGCGCGCTGCGCTAGGCTAGAGCACGCGCTATTGCCGCGTCCTCCACCAGAAGTGCCATTTTGCAGCGCACTTGTCGAGCTGAAAAAAGCCCCCGCCAGGCGCTAGAAACTACAACACACGATGCTGGCACAAACCAAAAACACAATGAACAACTATCACAAGAAGATAAAAATGGACCAAAAAAATCAAGAACAAATGGCTCTAAAATCCCCGAATCTCAACCTAAATAGCATAGTTTGACTCAGTGACATAGTTCAAACACAAACTACAATTCCACACAAACAAGTTCATCAAAAATGAGACTCAAAGATACACACACATCATCACTTGTCAACATCATCCATTGCACCGCCACCTCCATTTTGTGCATCTTCTTGGGAGTCTTGCACCATAGTGTTGGCGGTTCAATATCCATATGCATTATTGGTAAAGTGTGGTGGGTCAACCAAGGAGACCATGAGTCCACCTGGCGGTGCTCCCATGCCAACCATGGCGCCCATGCTTCCAAATCCCATGCATCCATATGGTGCTCCCATTCCTCCATATGGTCCTGATGGTGCTCCCATGCCTCCATAGGGTGCCCGTGCTTGTCCCATGAATCCATGGAATTCAAAGCAACCCATGCCTCCATAGCCTCCAAAGCCACCCATGCCTCCATACCCCGGTGCATTTATCCCTTCATTTTGGGCCTTCAATAAGTTTGCCAACTTTTTTTGTCCAACACTTCATCGTGGGCAAGGTTGATGTACTCTCTTTGCCTTTCATTGATGTGGCTTGTGTCCGTGTAGAAGAGCTTCCTCTCTTATTCCACTAGGCGTTGATGCTCCTCATTGGCCAACTTCTACTCCTCCATTGCCATACTCCTCTCCTCGGCGGCCGCCAACCTCTCCTCCAATTCCACCCGTCACGCCTCGTCCTCCTTCTTGTCCTCATTGTATTCCATTCTTCCTTTGGGCATCCTCTCCATAGCTTTTGTTAGGTCATCATCACCAGCCTTCTTCCCCTTCATATCTTTGGCGACCTTCCTTCGAAGCACCAGTATTTTGTGTTGGCAACCGAGTGAGGAGTGGAGCTTCTCTTCTTGTCCTCATCACCACTTGATGCATCACCATCTATGATAGTTTTCTCCATGGTTGCATTCGCCGCCAACATTGTTGGCACGTCCATCCCACGGTTCTTTCACTTCTCCTCATTCCCTAGCACTTTATAGCAATTGTGAAAGGTAAATGGCTTTCCAAGGATCTTCTTGCCTTTCTTGGCCTTCTTCCCCTCATCTGGGTACAAGCCTTGACCCATGCTAAGCTACATTGTGAACAAAGCAGAAGAAATAAGTAATATATAACAACAACATATGCACATCTCAACAAAATACAAGAACACAAAATAAGAACTTACGCTGTCCACCTTATTGGTGCCACTTGGGTTGATTTCATCAAGATCCTTTTGCGTACGAGCCCACTTTTGACAATCGCCGTTGATGACCGACCAATGGGACCGAAGAGAGCGGTTGGTTCGAACATTTCCACTTGTGTTGTGTGCATCGAAGTAGCCATTCATTATTATGCAATATGTGTCTCTACTTTCGCTGGTGCCAACCGATGGATCCATGCCAATTTTCAACCAAGTCTTGCAAAGGAACACATCCTCTTCTATGGTGTAGTTTGCCTTCTTACCACTCAGCTCTTCAACCATTCCCTCGCCTTCCTCATCCACCTCAAACTCCTCCTCTTCATGATTTTCACCTAAATATGTTGTTGGTGCAATAGAGGAGCCAACCTCCATAGTTTCCAAGAAACTTTCATTATCAAAACTACAATGTATACACATGTCACAATCCTACTACACATTCACATGTATCTCAAAAAATCGACAAAAAATAGGATTTTTTACCTTGTTGCCATTTCATCGGTCATGTTGCGCACGGTGACGGCCGCTGAGGTTGCCATCAGATGTGGAGGAGGCGAAGGAGGCGGAGCGGAGGCGGCTGGCGCTTGGGGGTTGGGTGGATGCTACGCGCGCCGAGCCTCCACGCTGTACTTCGCCAACTTGAGCTTGGGAGCTTGCCGACCCGTCACCGCTACCATGCGCTTCGGGGTGGTGCTCCTCCCCTTCGCTGGAGCGACTGGCGGGAGCTGCCTGGCGCCGATGCTTGTCCGAGGCGACACAAAGAGGGCGCGAGTTGTGGCGGGAGCGCTCCCCACAGTGAAATAACTATTCTCGGTGCCGACACTAGGGTTTGGCGCGGGTGGTGGTGGGGTTGCATGTGCGTCGGCGCTGGAAGTCGGGGGAATGGAGTGGGAGGGGTTCATGGGGCTGTCGGAGGTCCCGTCCATCGCCAGAATTGCGTCGGCGGCCGCATGGAAGGGGAAGTTGGAGGTGCAGGTCACGCGTGCGGGGGAATTTTCCTGGCGGTTGGTTCTTCGTGTGCAAGCTAAGCGATAGCACGCGCTGTAGTTGGTGCCCCAAATATTCGACGCGAGATAGCGCAAAACGGACCGCGGTGCTAAAACATTTACAGCGTGCACGAGGATACAACACCCTATGGAGGACCGCGCACGAGCACTCGTGCTGTATATTGACGGTTAATATAGCACAACGCTAGAATAGCGCCACTACTGGAGATACTCTAACAGTATAACTCAATTTGAAGTGCACGTGCATCCCACGTGCTACTCACTCTGTGCTTAACTTCATAAATAGTATCATTTGGTTGTGCAGGCGCTGTGGCATTAGTAGATCCATGAAACAATTAACTACTCATATTATTCCTGTGTCGACATGCGCAGATGTGGCAGCACCAAGAAGAAAGTTAAGCCCTCACCCACATGAAGATCTGCGCCACGGAAGGCAACATCCGTGTGCACGGCAAATCAGCTATCGTCTACGTGGTAGCAGCCTCCGATGGCAGCTCCTGGCCAGAGAACATGACTGTTTGGGATATACACATGGTCTAACTAGTCGTTTGTAACTTTCGAGATAGCGTACCTTTGCCATCCTACTGACAGACGCAGTGGATATGTCACATCTGAAGTTTTTTAAATAGACGAATAGTTTCTGACTATGGAGAAGTAATCGAAGACTAAGCATTTCTCTGGCTACGTATTGAAACCGTAGAAACCAGAGATTTGAAGTGTTCTTTGGGAGGACTTCAAGGTGTTTCTTGCCAAGATTGCGACATCATTTAGACGGAGCATTCACGTGTTAAGAGCAAGACGACGCAAGATCGTAAAATTCTCCAGGTGCTAGTGTTGGGATATGCATAATGGGTATCACCATTGCATAACTCTAATCCGGATAACCCGGGCGACCCACGGTGGTAGCATGTCCCATGGATTGCTGGGAGAGCCCCAGTTAGAAGGATCCAGAAGGGAGGTCCATGCATGTCGGAGTACCAGGGAGGCCATGACATCGACATATACGAAGCCAGAGCCTTGAAGTACAAGACACGTATGCTAGTTAGTATTAGTGTAGAACTCTATAACCTCTCCGGTATGGAATTTACCCTGTAACCCTAGGTTCTGGCGTCTTTATAAGTCGGACCTCTAGGAGCATTTAGGGAATGATACGACTCACTCATAACGAACCCTACTATCTCTGTAACCCAACGTATTGTCATTATAGTGATTGGAAGTAGGAGTAGGATTCCGCCACATCGTGGGATGTGAACCTAGATAAACTGTGTCACCTCGTACCAGGCAAGTCACCGCCTTATCCCACCTCTCTCTCAATGCTCTTTGAGGACCTCTCCAAGGCATACTCATCGGTAATACCACGACAGTTGATACCCACCATGGGGCAAGATGCGCTTCGAGCTCTGCACCGAGTGAGGACTAACCTCTTCACGGGAATCGTCCACACCGTAGCCATTGGCCATGTTCTCTTCTCCGACAAGGTTCTGATCGTCCCACTAGACGAGTTCTTGATCTCGGCGAAGACGGAACCCACCCGTTTCTCCATTGTCCCAATCGGGGACATCCACATCATCATCGGTGAAACCGGCACGGGATCCAACTCCTAGGAAGCTAGAGAAATATCAAGCCCCGCATGGAATGCTGCAAGTCTAGAGACGATCGCGGAAGAGCGATCAAGCTTGGATCTCTCTTTGGAGTTTGCCAGCTTAGATCTCAACAATTCAAGGCCCACCCAAACCGCCTCTGTGCAGGATATAAAGGTGGAAGACCAAATCAGATCCGCTTGGCTTACCCAAGTGTTAGAGAAGCAGAGTTCGCACTTCGTCGGAGATCTCAACGTCTTGGATCTGTCACACTATGTTTAGAAGCCAGATGAAATCCCCCGTGAGATCCTGACCATATTGTTCAGGTTGAAAAACTCCATCGAGGGAATCTCCAAGCGCACAACTGTGTACTACTTCATAGAAGGGCTCACACGGGGTACACTTCTCCGGCATACGCTGAGGAGGCAGGAAGCCGCGGGTTTACTCAGTTTTAGCAAAGTGATCACAACTGTTAATATTTTTCGCTCGCTGAAACGGTTACCGCCGGACCTACTCACACCTCTAACAGAAAGAATTACTTCATGAAGTATGTTGCTTTTGGTTCTAGTTCTACCTCCGATCTGGCCAAAACCGAATCTGAATCAATCCTAGACGCACTCTACACCGACATCGTCGAAACGGATTTTAGAAGCGATTTGGCCAACTAGGAAGAACTTGAAGCTACCATCTGAAAGAGATGGAGGTGATAGCTCCAAATTTTGACACTTTTTATCAAAGATTTTTGATGACCCACAAGTATAGGGGGTGTATCGCAGTATTTTCGATAAGTAAGAGTGTCGAACCCAACGAGGAGCAGAAGGTGTTGGCGAATGGCTTGGAGAAGGAATTCTTTGTAAATACTTAGCAAACTGATTTTTAGAGGTTTTTGATAATGTAGGTAAATAAAGTACGAGTAAATGAAAGACAATAAGAATAAATGCAGCAAGTGGCCCAATCCTTTCTTTAGCAAAGGACAAGCCTGTTGTATTACTTAAGATGACCAAATGTTCTCGAGGACACACGAGAATATCGTCAAGTACTTTCGCTTCATATAGTTGATTAATATTCTTTAGTTTGCTAAGTGTTGTGTGGGTGAACCTGTGCTAATGTACCGACCTTCCTAGGACTAATACATACTTGTGATTATACCCCTTGCAAGCATCCGCAAGTACAAGAAAGTAATTAAGGTAGAACCCTAACCACAGCTTTAAACTCTAAGACCCCAATGTCCCTTGTGCAAAGGTTTCCTAACAGGGGTTCAGGTTTCTGTCACTCCGGCAACCCCTACGATTAGTAGCCAAATACACAATGCATTCCCCTAGGCCCATATAGGTGAAGTGTCATGTAGTCGATGTTCACATGACACCACTAGAAGAAATACACCACAACTTAAATATCAAACCATTGAATCTTTCTCAACACAATTCCACTACTAACAACATGACTTCTCCCATGTCCTCAAGAACAAAACAAACTACTCACAAGACATCATATGGATCATGATCAGAGATGAAATAATGATGTGTAACAATCTGAACATAACTATAATTCAATGGTTCACTCAATAGCATCAACTACAAGGAGTAATCAACACCGGGAAAGTTTCCCCTAAGAACTATGCAAGATTCAACACAATTGTTATAGCGGTATGAAGTGGTGATGATGGTGCTGGTGGAGATGATGGTGGTGATGATGATCCCAATGAAGTCCATCTTGACGGTGGTGTTGATGGCGACGATCTCCCCTCTCCGGGAAGGAATTCCCCCGGTAGAATTCTGTCCGCCGGAGAGATCTTTCTCTCTCGGTGTTTTCCGCCCTGCAGAGGCGACGAAATCTTTATGTGGTCGCTCCCCGAGTCTTAGGGTTTCGGGAGGATAATATACGCAGAGGGGAGAGCCTAGAGTGGGCCACGGTGGCGACACCACCTCCTGGCGCGGCCTAGGGCTGCCCGTGCTAGCGGGTGGTGTGGGCCCCCTGTGGCCCATCTCCACTTCCCCTTCTGGCAATCTTCGTCTTCTGGAAAAATAGAATTTTCCATGTATTTTCTCGGATTTTCTGATCTTCGCAAATTTTGCCTCCAAACATCACCTTTTCTATCAGAATCCTAACTACAACGATCGATGCTCTAGAAGTCATCAACCATGCAAAAACAGATGAAATAACATAAGTATCATATCTTAATATGAAATATACCAATGAATAACAGTAAATTATGATATAGAATAGTCATGCAAAATGGACGTATCAACTCCCCCAAGCTTAGACTTCGCTTGTCCCCAAGCGAAAACTGAGCTCAATAAACATGACCTCAGGTTTATGGAGTGAAGAGTCGATAAAATAATACGGACAAGAAGCATCACAATCATCAATACATAAATCATAATAGAAGACAACTCGTTATTATATAACTTAACTAGCAATAAGTGAAGGAAACACAATAAAGATACATAAAGTAAATCATAGTTGGTAATGGCAAACTTAGCTCTTGGTCGAAGAATACTTGACAATTTGCAGGAGTTCACAAATAACTGGTTTTCAATGATATCTTTCAAAGTAGTAGACACTAAGATAAGAGCAATGTGCAAAACAAGGAACATAAGAAACATGATTGAATAAATCATCATATGAATGAATGAAACACAACAACTCAAAATACTTGCTGAGATAGAAGGGAATAGGTTTACTGACTCAACTAAAAAGTAAAAGATAGGCCCTTCGCAGAGGGAAGCAGGGATTTCAAGTTTCATAAAGAGTTTCCAAAAATTATGATACATATTAGCTTTCAGCTCTCATTGCCCCTATCATAGGCATCTTTTAGGTGATTAAGGTTAAAGTGATAAAATATGAGGATATGCTTAACAAGTTGCAAGTTGAAAATGTCATGTCCCTTGAATACGAGGGCCGCTCCTCATGCTACTCAAGTTTAGTTACTGGTAAGTTCTTGTCATAGTAAGTATATGTGTATCAGAGAGAACCACCAACGGGGCACCCCTTGCCCGATGATACGGAAGAATCCCCATATCAAAATGACAAGGCAAGCAGACAACAAGCATCTCTGCAATCTTCTTATTTACCATGGGAATATTGTGCTTTTTTTCTCTTTCCTATTTTTTCATCCTTTTTTCTTTTTCTCTTTTTCTCAATCTCTATCTCTTTTTTATAAGAAGAATGCTTCATAGATGCTCATTATGGTTACGCTGCAGATTTCCTCCATGATTAGGCATGGATTAGACCAGCGGCCCAGGTGTTTCTCTAGCACATATACAAAACTCCAGGGACCCTACAAGCTCCCGTTTCATTTCACACCGACGATATCCATAGACAAAAGAACATGATATCAACTAGGTACAAAGTACCGGTGCAATGTTGAAAGTGTTCCCCATGTGCGGTGACCCAGCATACCACTTCTTGATGTAGTACACTATAGTCGTTGACATAACACTAATGAAACACCGTTCACTAGTATTACATCCCTCAGAGTGGTTCAACAGAAACACAGCAGGTCCAAGACATGACTATAGATTACAACTCGACTCTTTACAAAAGATCCAGAGAACACTCTAGGTTAAAGAGAGAGAAAGAACTTCTTACAAGGAAAAACTAGAAACAATAACACAGAACTATCTAGTAACTAATACTAGCATCTAAACTAATTGGTTTACAAATTGCTGCTAATGCAATGCTCTATAGAAATAGGTTTTATGGCTAGAGTATCTACTCTTATCTAAACATAGACTTTGTCTTCACTTCGGATGATGTATATGTTGACTTTATTGAAGAACTTGAGCTGTCGATGATGGTTTCTTGAGAAGAAATTGATGTTGACGTTGTCTTCAACGGCTTAGAACGTAGCAAGGGTTAAGAAGGTACGGTTTAGTACGAGCGTACTCAGCAAGTTCACTAAAAAGGAGTGTATGATGAAATATCTCTACAGCCATAGACCATAAGTCGTAGGCAATGCAGGTTTTCGTAAACATTTCTTCAAAGGTTGCTTTTATTCTAAAAACTATATCCGACAGACTTCACAGGTTGACCAGAACCTTCGTGCGGTTCCTTTCCTGCCGCGTTCGTAGATCCTTCCCGGAATAGGCAGTAACATGTCACAAGTCTTACACTATGCAGAGGTGCATCACTTTTCCCACAAGAGACCTTAAGCTTTGTTGCACAGCCGGGAGTATGTCCCTGTTCAAACTTCCATGGTGTTGCGCCCCGCAAAAACCACTACTAGAAAATCGCTGTTGTTTTTATTATGTGCATCATCATGACCTCAGCATGCATCTGTTTGCCTAAAAGTATTTTGCTAAAAGCCTAGTTTTGCTTTCTACAAATATCCCTCTTTATTTCAAATGCAAAACCCTGATCGTATCGGATATTTTATTTACCTATAAACTAATTGCAAAATAGTCTTGTTTTAAAATAAATAAAACAATAAAATGTTTTGTCCGGAGAGGCAGTCCGACCGGTCAGGCCAGAGGCCCAATCGAACCAGACTACCTACAATCCGGGCCACCTAAACTAAACCTAATCCCTAATCTACCCAATCCTATTCTACCCACCCTTCAGCCACCTCACCCCAGCCAATCACCGGTTGCCACCTCACCTCTCCCTCTCCTCCCTCCAATCCCCTGTCGCCACCTCACCTCCTCACCCTCACCCACCTGGCCTACCCCAGCAGCCCCAACCCGCAACACACACACGCACACCACACACCCAACCGCCTATGGGCCCCCCACCTGGGCGCGTCCCCTCCCCACTCCCTCGCCCGGCCCCACCCACGTGACCCCACCCCGCGGACTCGCCCCTCTCGCCCCCACGTCGCTCTCGCCTCCATCCCCAACCCGCGCTCGACGGCCTCTGCTCACCGGCCGCCACCGTCCCTCCTCGATCCCCACCTCCCCGCGCTCGCCGCCCCCTCTCCCGCGGTACCCCGACCTCCGCCGCCGCTGGGGGCCCGTGCTCGACCGACCTCGCCGCCTCTGGCCCCTGCAAGCTCTTCCCCGCCGCCGTCTACCTCGCCTCAACCACCCACGCGACCCCCTCCCCGGCCATATCCTCTCCTCCTAGCGGCTCCCGTCTCCGCGGCCGAGGCGAGCCCCCTCTGCCCCGCGTGTGGTCGCGCCACCATGTCCCTGCCCCGCGTCCAACACCCGGTCCCCAATCCTCGCCCCTAATCGTCCTCCTCTGCCAACCGCCGCTGCCAGGTGCCCTTGCCGGCGCGCCTCCTCCCCGGCGCCGGCTTTCTTCCCGGGTCCCTCCTCCGCTACCTCCTCATGACCGCCTGCGATCCAGCTGCGCCACAGATCCTCGAGCTCCCCTCGCCGCAGCCATCCCGCCTCCACCTCGCCTCCAACCGTCGAGCCGAGCTCCCCGGCACCGCCCCAGGGTCGCCCTTCCCCACGGGCCGCTTCCTTCGCCCCGTCGTCGCGCCCCGCGCCGTCCCTCCGGCGCGCCCCTGTCTTCCTCGCGAGCGTGTGCTGCTGATGTGCTCCTCCCCCATGCCGTCGTCCACCTGCAAGCGAGCGCCTTAACCCCTGCCGCTGCCGCCTTGTGCTTGTGATGCTGTACAGAAGCATCCGGTTCTGTTTAGTGTATCCCGAGCACCTGGTGTTTGTAATTGGTGATATCCCTATCTCGGCCCAAAAACTGTTGATGTGATGATGTTGCTGTCGAAGACCAACGCAAGTCTGATGCGATAAGATCTTCCCGTTGACAAGGCCACCGACAAGATCTTCGACATCCGTGGCCATACTCGAAGCCCACTCTGCGGACCCGGCGACCACACATGCGACAAGACCTTCGTCCCGGATGCGAAGTCGAGAACCCGAACGCCAAGATCGCCGATGCGAATACGCCAAGTTCGCCTACCCCGGACACTGTGCGACAAGATCTACTTCACGGATCCAAAGACCCCGGTACCCGATCCACTCAAGTTCGCCATCGACGACAAGATCGGCACCGACCAAGGCGGATCCGGTGCGCCCCGACGCAAACCAAGTCCTCCTTCCTGGAATGCCAAGATCTACCTCCGTTATCCGAGAACGATCCCGCCGAGGCCGAACCCTAGATCCGGACCCTGAGAGCCGACCCCGAACCACATCGAACCCCAATGTGTGATTCCCTATCCGAGACCCCAGTATTTTATAATATGACATTATCAACTGTTGCATATTAAATTGTTCATGCATGCATACTTGTCTGTGGTTTGGGGGCATTATACCGATTCATCTCATAATTAAATATG
Source organism: Avena insularis (assembly GCA_023614405.1). Classification (NCBI taxonomy): domain Eukaryota; kingdom Viridiplantae; phylum Streptophyta; class Magnoliopsida; order Poales; family Poaceae; genus Avena; species Avena insularis. The sequence goes on from CM042690.1 coordinate 514,536,942, forward strand.
GAGTCTATATGCGGGACATCTTTGTCTTATTCCGGACTCCATTTAAATTGGCATAGCGAACCGAAGCCATGTTTTGTCTTGCTAATCCAACATTTAAATTGTGGGGTATCTAAACAACTTGAACCACTTAAATATTTGCCGGGACCCCGGTTCCGTTAATATGGCCTAGATGCATCGCACCTTTGCCATGTCATACATCATACATGCATCATGCCCGATCTTTTGCCGTAGTATTAAATATTGCATCCGGTGTTTCTTCTAGTGTTTTGCTTCTTCGCGGATTAGGCCGATGAGTTGATGCGAGTGTCGACCCGATCTTCGGATGAACCTCGGCAATGTTTTCAGGCGAGCACCTCCCCCTTTCTACCTATCTTACTTTTATAGTCTTTATTCCCTCCTGTTGATCTATTGCTATCCGTGGTTATGCTCTAGTTTTCGTGCCCGTGATATCCCTTGCAGCCGATATTGCCTTGGACACATCCTATTACCTGTTGATTGGTAGATAGTTGGACTTATGCCGTCAGAGTCGCTTGCTCAAGTGCTATGCGGTCGTCAAGTACCACGCTTGTTGGAGTATTGCCGCATGTTTAAGGTTGGAGTTGATCATGGCTTTAATTACTGTTTAATAACTAAAATTGAAAGTAGGTAAATGCAGGCACCGTGGGTGATAGACAATATTTGGTTTCCGATCACCACTGGTGTCCTGAGGACCCGAGTTCTTGACACTGTTCCGAGATCGAGCGCTAACCACATGTGGGATGTGGGCACCCCATCGATTAGTACCTGATTTCAAAGTATTGTACTGGGGGCCACAACTAGTTTGAGGTTTTATTTACTATTCTGTACTTATGCCATGCTTTACTGCTTTATTTAAATTGTGCGATGTACTGCACCTGTACTGTTTAGGATCGGGACACGTTTTCGCTGTATCGACAAGCCCGGTCATCTTTTCGTTCCGTCGTTTACTGGCCGTCCACCCAAACCCTGAGTCCGTCTCGGAGACCGGCCGACTTCGTTGCGGGTAGACTTAGTGGGGTGGCCCCCATGTACTTGCTTTGGGTCTGGGAAACGTCATGACTTAGGCCCCGCCGACATACCGATGGGCGTATGCTAATTGATCTGGCAAAAAGGGTCGAAGTGCGTGTGGATACTTTGGTGCACCCCTGCAGGGTTAAATCTTTTCAAAAAGCCGTGTCCGCGGTTATGGACGACTTGGAGCACAGTTCTCGATCATAGACAACTATAACTAAAGTTTACTGTTATAATTTGACTTGCATCCGATGTGACTAGTAATCAGCTTTACTGCAACGGAATGGCTAAATAAAAGTACCAACAACTGCTGGGTTTGGAATATCTCATGCTAATCGTATCTGACTAGTAAGTGTTGCAACTACAATGGAATGGTTAACTAAAACTGCCCACTGCTTATTTTATCAGAATGACTACCTATACCTGACTAGTAATTGCTGCAACGATAACTGAATAAATAAAACTGTCAACGGTGTGAGTTCCTCGGTTAACTTCCTCGTTTGGTCTCGAGGGGGAAACACCAGGATGGGTATGTGTGGTGGTAGTATCAGGTTGGTTCCAAATAGGTCTTTCTTATCCCTCTCTGATAGCCGACAGTTGTATCGAGTCTCTATAGGAGGTTTAGTGCATGCTGCGCTGCCGCTTCAGTCTACCATACCTATGTAGGCGAGGACCGCCGAATTCTAGTCTCGTCGTGTACTGGCCTCAGTACTGACGCTCCTCTTTTTCCTTTGCCCTTTGTTGGCACCCCTTTTGTTTAGCAGGTTTTGAGATCGCCGTCGTTAGCAGGGTTACCCTTCCGGCTTGGCTCAAGGTGGTTATGGACGCCATTGGTTATTCTTCAGGGCTCTTAGCCCCATTTGCATCTTGTCCGTAGTCGGGCGCTATGTCGTTTTCAAGGTGTTTTGGATCTTTGTATTGTATCTCTGTATTCTTGACTCTTTGAGTCGCTGTTGTATATATATCTGTTCTGTGGGTCCCATCGAGGACTGTTGTGTAATGTTACTACTTCGTTTTCCACCCGCACGAAAGTGCCTGGTGGGAGTCCTTGAATCGTGTCTATGCGGGTTTGGCGGGAAGCGCTGAAACTTGCATAGGGCCGATTCGAGGGTGTTATAGAGTGGTATCAGAGCTCAGCAGTTGCGATACCCCACAAGTCCAGCCTGTAGGATAACCTAGCTAACGGCCGTAGTAGAGTGTCAAAACTATTTTTGCAAAATCGGTTGGATAGTTTTGATTAGGTCTGATTTTACTCCTTACCCCTCTGCTGCTCTCCTCTCACCTCAGCGTGTTTTGAATCCGCTCTATTCTCTCTCTTCGAGTCCAGGATTTCTCGTGGTTGGGTTCCGTCGCACCTCCAGGGTTTCGCTTCCTCTTTTGATAACGGTGTTGCTACATCCAGTCTTCATGCTATCTGAGTGGTCCTTTATCTGTGATACCGTTCTTTGTTCCTTGCTTGTGCCTTCCGGTGTTTCCGACACGACGACATCACCTATGCCAGATCCGATGCAGAGTCTGCATCACTCCTTTGTTTCTGAACCTCGATTGTCGAGATCTTTAGTCTGATTCCGAGAATGGTTGCACGCTTTTCTACTGATTGTGCAAAGTAATAGTTTGGGTGCGTGATGGATTGGCCCCCATGCCGACTACCCCTTCTATTCGCTTTTGTACATTGAAGTGGATGAGAATGCATCGGTTCTCTCTTTCTATCGAAGCTAGAGGTGGCTTTATTGGTTGATACCTTTACCTTCGCCTTTTGTTTCCGGAGTGTTCTCTCGACGATCACGGACAAGGACCTCTTGTTAGTGGTGTCGCGAGGATCTACACGAAGCGAGAAGACGCAGATCGCCGCCCTTCTTCCCGGTACCATGAGGCGGATCTCGAGGGCGAGATCCATTGTTAGTGGTGTCGAATTGTGGCGCCCCGCAAAAACCACTACTAGAAAATCGCTGTTCTTTTTATTATGTGCATCATCATGACCTCAGCATGCATCTGTTTGCCTAAAAGTATTTTGCTAAAAGCCTAGTTTTGCTTTCTACAAATATCCCTCTTTATTTCAAATGCAAAACCCTGATCGTATCAGATATTTTATTTACCTATCAACTAATTGCAAAATAGTCTTGTTTTAAAATAAATAAAATAATAAAATGTTTTGTCCGGAGAGGCAGTCCGACCGGTCAGGCCAGAGGCCCAATCGAACCAGACTACCTACAATCCGGGCCACCTAAACTAAACCTAATCCCTAATCTACCCAATCCTATTCTACCCACCCTTCAGCCACCTCACCCAAGCCAATCACCGGTTGCCACTTCACCTCTCCCTCTCCTCCCTCCAATCCCCTGTCGCCACCTCACCTCCTCACCCTCACCCACCTGGCCTACCCCAGCAGCCCCAACCCGCAACACACACACGCACACCACACACCCAACCGCCTGTGGGCCTCCCCACCTGGGCGCGTCCCTCCCACTCCTCGCCTGGCCCCACCCACGTGACCCCCACCTGCGGACTCGCCTCTCGCCCCACGCCGCTCTCGCCCATCCCCAACCCAGCCGACGGCCTCGCCACCGCCGCCACCGTCCCTCCTCGATCCCCACCTCCCTTGCGCCTCTCTCAAGCAATTCCCGACCTCCGGCCACTGGGGGCCCAGGCTTGTGACCGACCCGCCTCCTCCGCCCCTCAAGCTCTTCCCGCACCGCCTACCTCGCCAACCACCCACGCGACCCTCCCGGCCATCATCTCCTTCCTCCTAGCGGCTCTGTCTCGGCCGAGGCGAGCCCCCGCCTCAAGGTGGTGGTCGCCACCATGTCCCGCCCCCTGGCCCAAGACCGGTCCCCAATCCTCGCCTAACCGTCTCCTCCTTCAACCGCTTGCCAGTGCCCTTGCTGGCGCCTCCTCCCACGGCTTTCTTCCCCGCCGGTCTCCTCCTCCTCCGCTACCTCATGATCACCAGCAGTCCAGCCACAGATCCTCGAGCTCCTCGCGCAGCCATCCTGCCTCCACTCGCCTCCAACTGGCCGAGCCGAGCTCCCGCACCGCCTGTGGTCGCCCTTCCCTGGCCGCTTCTTCGCTTCGTCGTCGCGCTTCGCCGTCCCTCCGGCGCGCCCCTGTCTTCCTCGCGAGCGCGTGCTGCTGATGTGCTCCTCCCCCATGCCGTCGTCCACCTGCAAGCGAGCGCCTTAACCCCTACCGCTGCCGCCTTGTGCTTGTGATGCTGTACAGAGGCATCCGGTTCTGTTTAGTGTATCGCGAGCACCGGGTGTTTGTAATTGGTGATATCCCTATCTCGGCCCAAAAACTGTTGATGTGATGATGTTGCTGTCGAAGACCAACGCAAGTCTGATGCGATAAGATCTTCCCGTTGACAAGGCCACCGACAAGATCTTCGACATCCGTCGCCATACTCGAAGCCCACTTCGCAGACCCGGCGACCACACATGCGACAAGACCTTCGTCCCGGATGCGAAGTCGAGAACCCGAACGCCAAGATCGCCGATGCGAATACGCCAAGTTCGCCTACCCCGGACACTGTGCGACAAGATCTACTTCACGGATCCGAAGACCCCGGTACCCGATCCACTCAAGTTCGCCATCGACGACAAGATCGGCACCGACCAAGGCGGATCCGGTGCGCCCCGACGCAAACCAAGTCCTCCTTCCCGGAATGCCAAGATCTACCTCCGTTATCCGAGAACGATCCCGCCGAGGCCGAACCCTAGATCCGGACCCTGAGAGCCGACCCCGAAGCACATCGAACCCCAAGAGCGCCGAACCCCAATGTGTGATTCCCTATCCGAGACCCCAGTATTTTATAATATGTATATGTTGACTTTATTGAAGAACTTGAGCTGTCGATGATGGTTTCTTGAGAAGAAATTGATGTTGACGTTGTCTTCAACGGCTTAGAACCTAGCAAGGTTTAAGAAGGTACGGTTTAGTACGAGCGTACTCACCAAGTTCACTAAAAAGGAGTGTATGATGAAATATCTCTACAGCCATAGACCATAAGTCGTAGGCAATGCAGGTTTTCGCAAACATTTCTTCAAAGGTTGCTTTTATTCTAAAAACTATATCCGACAGACTTCACAGGTTGACCAGAACCTTCGTGCGGTTCCTTTCCTGCCGCGTTCGTAGATCCTTCCCGGAATAGGCAGTAACATGTCACAATTCTTACACTATGCAGAGGTGCATCACTTTTCCCACAAGAGACCTTAAGCTTTGTTGCACAGCCGGGAGTATGTCCCTGTTCAAACTTCCATGGTGTGGCGCCCCGCAAAAACCACTACTAGAAAATCGCTGTTGTTTTTATTATGTGCATCATCATGACCTCAGCATGCATCTGTTTGCCTAAAAGTATTTTGCTAAAAGCCTAGTTTTGCTTTCTACAAATATCCCTCTTTATTTCAAATGCAAAACCCTGATCGTATCGGATATTTTATTTACCTATAAACTAATTGCAAAATAGTCTTGTTTTAAAATAAATAAAACAATAAAATGTTTTGTCCGGAGAGGCAGTCCGACCGGTCAGGCCAGAGGCCCAATCGGACCAGACTACCTACAATCCGGGCCACCTAAACTAAACCTAATCCCTAATCTACCCAATCCTATTCTACCCACCCTTCAGCCACCTCACCCCAGCCAATCACCGGTTGCCACCTCACCTCTCCCTCTCCTCCCTCCAATCCCCTGTCGCCACCTCACCTCCTCACCCTCACCCACCTGGCCTACCCCAGCAGCCCCAACCCGCAACACACACACGCACACCACACACCCAACCGCCTGTGGGCCTCCCCACCTGGGCGCGTCCCCTCCCCACTCCCTCGCCCGGCCCCACCCACGTGACCCGCGGACTCGCCTCCGCCTCTCTGCCCATCGCTCTTCGCCTCCATCCCCCAAGGCCGACGGCCTCTGCTCACCGGCCGCCACCGTCCCTCCTCGATCCCCACCTCCCGCGCTCGCCGCCCCCTCTCCCGCGGTACCCCGACCTCCGCCGCCGCTGGGGGCCCGTGCGCGACCGACCTCGCCGCCTCTGGCCCCTGCAAGCTCTTCCCCGCCGCCGTCTACCTCGCCTCAACCACCCACGCGACCCCCTCCCCGGCCATCTCCTCTCCTCCTAGCGGCTCCCGTCTCCGCGGCCGAGGCGAGCCCCCTCTGCCCCGCGTGTGGTCGCGCCACCATGTCCCTGCCCCGCGTCCAGCACCCGGTCCCCAATCCTCGCCCTAATCGTCCCTCCTTCGCTAACCGCTGCAGTGCCCTTCTTGGCGCCTCCTCCCCGCCCGGCTTTCTTCCCCCGGTCCCCTCCTCCGTTTACCTCCGCCTCGCAGTCCCATGGCCAAGATCCTCGAGCTCCCTCGCCGCAGCCATCCTGGCCTCCACTCGCCTCGCGAGCAGGCCACCGCCACCGCGGTCGCTTTCCTTCCCGCCGCCCTTCGCCCCTTCCTTCCGCCGCGCGCCGCGCGTCTTCGTCCCTCGCTTCCCTCTTCTCGCGATGCGTGAGCATTGATGTGCTCTCCCCATGCCGTCCCACCTGCAGCGCGCGCTTTAACTTCGCTGCCGCCTTTGTGATGCATGTAAGCATCCGTTCTGCTTAGTGTATCCCGAGCACGGTGTTTGTAATTGGTGATATCCTATCTCGCCCAAAACTTGATGTGATGATGTTGCTGTCAAGACCAACGCAGTTCGATGCGATAAGATCTTCCCGCTGACAAGGCCACCGACAAGATCTTCGACATCCGTGGCCATACTCGAAGCCCACTTTATGACCCGGCGAACACATTACGCGACAAGACCTTCGTCCGGATGCGAAGTCGAGAACCCGAACGCCAAGATCGCCGATGCGAATACGCCAAGTTCGCCTACCCCGGACACTGTGCGACAAGATCTACTTCACGGATCCAAAGACCCCGGTACCCGATCCACTCAAGTTCGCCATCGACGACAAGATCGGCACCGACCAAGGCGGATCCGGTGCGCCCCGACGCAAACCAAGTCCTCCTTCCCGGAATGCCAAGATCTACCTCCGTTATCCGAGAACGATCCCGCCGAGGCCGAACCCTAGATCCGGACCCTGAGAGCCGACCCCGAACCACATCGAACCCCAATGTGTGATTCCCTATCCGAGACCCCAGTATTTTATAATATGACATTATCAACTGTTGCATATTAAATTGTTCATGCATGCATACTTTGTCTTATTCATCTCATAATTAAATATACCGATTCATCTCATAATTAAATATGGAGTCTATATGCGGGACATCTTTGTCTTATTCCGGACTCCATTTAAATTGGCATAGCGAACCGAAGCCATGTTTTGTCTTGCTAATCCAACATTTAAATTGTGGGGTATCTAAACAACTTGAACCACTTAAATATTTGTCGGGACCCCGGTTCCGTTAATATGGCCTAGATGCATCGCACCTTTGCCATGTCATACATCATACATGCATCATGCCCGATCTTTTGCCGTAGTATTAAATATTGCATCCGGTGTTTCTTCTAGTGTTTTGCTTCTTCGCGGATTAGGCCGATGAGTTGATGCGAGTGTCGACCCGATCTTCGGATGAACCTCGGCAATGTTTTCAGGCGAGCACCTCCCCCTTTCTACCTATCTTACTTTTATAGTCTTTATTCCCTCCTGTTGATCTATTGCTATCTGTGTTGCGATGCTCTAGTTTTCGTGCCCGTGATATCCCTTGCAGCCGTATATTGCCTTGGACACATCCTATTACCTGTTGATTGGTAGATAGTTGGACTTGCGCGTCGTAGTCGCTTGCTCAAGTGCTGTTGCGTGTCGTCAAGTACCACAGTTGTTGGAGTATTGCCGCATGTTTAAGGTTGGAGTTGATCATGGCTTTAATTACTGTTTAATAACTAAAATTGAAAGTAGGTAAATGCAGAGGCACCGGTGGGTGATAGACAATATTTGGTTTCCGATCACCACTTTGGTGTCCGTGGGACCCCGAGTTCTTGACACTGTTCCGAGATCGAGCGCGCTAACCACATGTGGGATGTGTGGGCACCCCATCGATTAGTACCTGATTTCAAAGTATTGTACTGGGGGCCACAACTAGTTTGAGGTTTTATTTACTATTCTGTACTTATGCCATGCTTTACTGCTTTATTTAAATTGTGCGATGTCGCACTGTCTTGCTTAGGATCGGGACACGTTTTGTTGTATCGACAAGCCCGATCATCTTTTCGGGTTCCTGTCGTTACCGTCCAGCCAAACCCCGAGTCCGTCTCGAGACCGGCCGACTTCGTTCTTGGTAGACTTAGTGGGTGGCCCCATGTACTTGCTTTGGTCCGGAAACGCTATGACTTAGGCCCGCCGACATACCGATGGGCGTATGCTAATTGATCCGCAAAAGGGTCAAGTGCGGTGGATACTTTGGTGCACCCTAGGGTTAAATCTTTTCAAAAAGCCGTGTCATCGGTTATGGACGACTTGAGCAGGTTCTCGATCATAGACAACTATAACTAAAGTTTACTGTTATAATTTGACTTGCATCCGATGTGACTAGTAATCAGCTTTACTGCAACGGAATGGCTAAATAAAAGTACCAACAACTGCTGGGTTTGGAATATCTCATGCTAATCGTATCTGACTAGTAAGTGTTGCAACTACAATGGAATGGTTAACTAAAACTGCCAACTGCTTATTTTATCAGAATGACTACCTATACCTGACTAGTAATTGCTGCAACGATAACTGAATAAATAAAACTGTCAACGGTGTGAGTTCGTCGATTGACTTCCTCGTTTGGTCTCGAGGGGGAAACACCAGGATGGGTATGTGTGGTGGTAGTATCAGGTTGGTTCCAAATAGGTCTTTCTTATCCCTCTCTGATAGCCGACAGTTGTATCGAGTCTCTATAGGAGGTTTAGTGCATGCTGCGCTGCCGCTTCAGTCCACCATACCTATGTAGGCGAGGACCGCCGAATTCTAGTCTCGCCGTGTCGCCTCGATCGACGCTCCTCTTTTTCCTTTGCCCTTTGTTGGCACCCCTTTTGTTTAGCAGGTTTTGAGATCGCCGTCGTTAGCAGGGTTACCCTTCCGGCTTGGCCTGGGCAGGGTTATGGACGCCATTGGTTATTCTTCAGGGCTCTTAGCCCCATTTGCATCTTGTCCGTAGTCGGGCGCTATGTCGTTTTCAAGGTGTTTTGGATCTTTGTATTGTATCTCTGTATTCTTGACTCTTTGAGTCGCTGTTGTATATATATCTGTTCTGTGGGTCCCATCGAGGACTGTTGTGTAATGTTACTACTTCGTTTTCCACCCGCACGAAAGTGCCTGGTGGGCGTCCTTGAATCGTTTCTATGCGGGTTTGGCGGGAAGCGCTGAAACTTGCATAGGGCCGATTCGAGGGTGTTATACATGGTTCGAGGCCCAACTAAAGATCCAAGCCAATCGATGCCCTGCTTCGCAACCCCGTATGAGACATGATCCCCTGAGACAACTACCACAGTTACTCTTTGGGTAGCCTCTCGGAGAGTCCGTACGCAGCTCTGTTTGGCGGTCACCATCAGCTATGGTGAACTCAGACCCAGATAGAGATGCACAAATAATCTAGACACCAAGATCGCTGGGAACTAAGGGGTCCCACCCATGTGCTGGATTCTCTGGAACTCCACGAGAAATCAACAGCCTCATGATAAGGTCATCCGTCCATGCGAAAGGAAGAAGATCCAGCTGACTTCTCCGTCCCATTCCAAATCTCATGGTTGACGCGTAATGTACGACGCTAGAATCACTAGCGACATTGGTTGTTAAGTCCTAGATATTATGTTCCTTTACCACTAGAACTGTATTAGTAGATTATTACCATCTGGTAAATAATACATAATCATATTATTATGAAAATAGTGTTTTCTGACCTTTTTGGAATGCAGGTGATGACAACATTTGAATTACAAGCATTTGATAGAAAATAATCAAAGGACATGAGCAATTTGTGAACTTGGCTTTTGTGATTGCAAGATTATGCACTCACGGTCTTCAAGACAATAGAAGATCCAAATTTTGTAAATAACAAATTGGTCCGGTAAGGACTAATGTTTAAAGAAGCGAGATGCAATGATGCATAAGTAATGTAATGCGGTTTGATAAACGTGAATCCCCGGACTAATCGTATCTGATCTAGGGTTCGGAAACTAGAAATGGTTCTTTAGAATGTGTTTCACTTTTATATCAGTTTCACACTTGTGCTTCTTAATAAGGCTTGTGAGAGTGTGTGAAACAATATGTAGATACAACAAGTAATACGCAATATGAAAGCACTTAAATGAATCATGGTATTTAGAATATTTCTTAAACTAAATAAGGTTTAATTGAAGCTTTTAGAGAAGTGTTCAAGGATTACTTTTAATGTTTCTTAAAAGAATAACTCTTGAGGAAAACATTACTTTACAAAGTAAAAAGTATTTAAACTTAAGGCTAACACTATAAGGTTTTATTATTACTTATATGTACTAAAGTAGAAAACAACTAGTATTGTTGAGTATCTATTCTACTAGTAAATGGAGACTTTTAACACTTCATGAAGGTGAAACAAAAGTATTATGCATTGATAGAAGTGGTGTTTTCTTGATTTTATAAGTGGATAGAATCACTTACTTCTTATAGAATTAATACTTATTTCTATGAACATGGGAATGGTATCATGTGAAATACTTACAAACTTTCCTTAGCCTTTAGAGTGGATTCCCAAACTTGTAAAAGAATTAGTATTCAAATCTTGATGATTTTATAATTGATAAACTATTTTTGGAGAGTAAGATTTACTTAACTTTGAATGGTAGTTTTAGTAAGTACAACTTGAATTAGTTAGACCTGTTTTAACTTCATTTAAACATAACTTGCATTTGTTCTTACAATTTTAGACTTTAAACAAATAATGCTAAAGGTAATAGTAAGTATTAATATATTTTTAATGAATTAAAATAAAAGAAAAGAGTTAAAATAAGATTTATTAGACATTTACCTTTTATTTTACTTCAAAAGTGAGAGTTGACATTTTTTATGTGTCGAATTTATTTTTGTGATCATTTTGGTATATTATAAGTATTTTTGTGATTTTTAAATAATAAGATCTGATTTTTACAAATTTTATCACTTTATAACTACTAAATAAATAATAAATATTACTTAAGTGATATAATACTTTAAGTTTATAGTTTTACACTTTAGTTCTTATTTTTACAAGAATTTTAGTATATTATTTATAATTTTCCCTTTTACCAATATTAAAATATGAATTTTCAAAGTATTATTACTTATAAAATATTTATTGAATAATAATTATTTAAATAGTTAGAACAATAATTTTGATAATAAGTTTATAATATAGATTTTATTTTTCTAAGCATTTTGATATATGATATACATTTTTCTGAATTATAAAATAAAAGATATAGAATTAACAACATTTAATCCTTTTATTAAATTTCTAGAAATTATATTTATAGTTAAACTTATTTTGTGCTATCTCTTTATTAAACAGATAATCTTTTTACACCCAGACCCAAACTAGACCCAGCCACTGAATAGTGGGGTCAAGGCCACGTTGGCAGGCCACGCGTGTGCAGAAGACCGGTCCAATAACTTTTGTTACTAACCCTATTTTTACCAAAGTTCAATGATAAGCGGGTCCAGGGCCACGTCACTTTCCACATGGGCAAGGACCAAGTCAAACAGAACTGCTGATCCTAGCTGGTGTCATCTCGCCGGAGGATGACGTCATCCTCACCGGAGCATGGTGGAGACGCCCATCTATGGCACTACAAACACTATGGGGATACGCGTTCGAACGAGGTGACTGAAGCGGACCTGGGAGTAGTGTGGTTCTTATCCTCGGCTAGGACGGCGGCGAGAATCTGGGCGGTTGGATCCCGCTGACGCCGGTGATTCGCATCCAGCGGCGGCACAAACCTCCAGCGAGTTGCATGTGTGCGTCGCGGTGACGACGACAATTTTCCAAAAAACCCCTACGATTTATAGGAATTAAACCGCAGTCTATCCTTGGTCCCACCCGTCAGTGAGAGCGAGAGGGATGTTGGGCTGCTGTTAATGGGCTGCGGCTTTTGGGCCGATGTGGACGGTAGATAGGCAGAGAGAACACTGGGCTGGCCTGCTGGCTCGGCCAATTTTTTTTCTTTCTGTTCTCTTTTTCTATTTTCTGTTTCTATTTGTATACAACCTTTCCAAGAATGATTTTCTCAAGGTTTGAAATACCTTGAATATTTGTAAGTCCTAAATAATATTATAAGGATCAATTATAATCAACTTCTTCTACAATTCTAATTATGTTCACAAAATGTATTATTATATGAAGGGTTCTTTTTTTAGTAAAGTAAATATAATTTAGGGTTTTAGGTTTTACTTCCTATAAGAAAATCTTATATAAATGATTTATATTACTAATAAAATAATGTATTAGTAGTGGTTTAAGAGGCTAATGATTTATGTGTATATAATCTCATTAATACTTTCCCTCATAAATGAACTATATTTACATGATAAGATATTAAACCCTGGGGTTTGCATGATGGTGATTTGAATTCCATGGTTCTCCCTATTTGGGGATTTCACCAAATCCAATTCTACTTGGTTTGTAGAGTTTAGAATTACTACATAACAATCTTGGTTAGGTAATGATGAATCAATAATAATCATTGGTGGAGAAATGCCAAGGTTTATTCAAATATAGGTATATGGGTTTTGAGAGGATTTAATCACTCACATTCAATTAGAGATATGGATGATTATTAAGGCTATTATATATTACTATCATGTTTTGTGATCCTGAATAACCTCTCCACTTAAAGTGAGTTATTGGGATTGCTTTACTAAAGTGATCTTGGTTAAGGCTTCTAAAGAATCCTTACCTTAATACCTCACTAAGGTTAACTTTAGATAAGGAATTCCTTTCCTAAATATACTATATAAACCTCTCTTATCTTATTCACAAAGATCACATCTTCCTGAACAAGACAATCATCTGACTCCACCATATTCATCACCATATGATGACATGGTCATACCACTTCAACATTACTCCTGGTATATAACTCCTTTGAACTAACTACCATTGATGCACCTATCAAGGTAGCTACTGCTAACTCCATCCATTAACTCCTTTTATATCCACCTTGCATTTACTTCCAAGGCTTACAAGATTATAGTTCTCTCTATACATCACAAGTGATAATAATCCTACAGAATAGGTATGCTACTACTCTCCATAATACAAGTTGTTCTTCTACTAACTTGGTTAAACTACTATGCCTCCAACTACTCCATACAACTTATGTTATATACTTTATTATACTCTAGCTTGACTTCTCATGATCAAGCTAGATGATTCATCTTACTAGGGATTTACCTAATTTGGTGTACTCACAACTCTTCTTTATCAACTAGTCATCTATTCTCAAGTGACTTGGGAATAATGACCACCATCATTTCATCAAACAAAGCTTAGGCTTCTAATTGTCTGATCAAGATCTATAATCAACTAAGTAGTAAACTTGTACTAGTCTGTCTATAAAGCTGATATTGTTAAAGAAGCTTACTTCATATATATCTACTCGGCTTAAAAAAATTATTATTAGATTCTCCACTACTACTAGCTTTCTCATAGCTTCTCAAATACTAGCTTAACTCTTGGGTTTAGGTACTTCTTCTAGTTAACTCATGAGTGATTTAACTCCTCCAACATAAAATGGTTTGATCTCCACTAAGGATCACATTCCATTGATGATGGAACACTCTACCATAACTAGTTCCTTCTTCTTATTAACTTACTTAAGGTCTTTGGAAGGTTTATATAATAGGTCAAAGCTAAAGGTTAACAAGTGCTAGGTCAAGAATTGGTCACTCAGTAGTGATCTTCCATTGACACTAGGACTTGATTAAATAGGAATGTCACCTCTTAATATCATATTAAGGGTATGTGTTGAATGGTCTTGTATTGACTTCCTTTACTACTCTATTTGTAATAATAGTTAGTGTTTAGAAACTACCATGATTCTCATGGTAGGAATAACTATTGCAAGCAAGTATATCAAGGTTTAGTTATGGGGTTTCATTACTTAAGTTATATACTTAACTTGGTATTGAGGGTTTGTTGTAGATAATACCTTGATATCATCTTTAGAGTATTAAGTATTCATCCTTGAGTTGTGCTATGGAATACCATGTAATGATCTCTAGGAGATCATTTACTCTTTATTAAGTAGTGTGTTGTGACTTAGTTTTATTACATTTGATCTACCCTTAGATCAAATTATGTTACCCAAAGATAAAGTTTTAGCAAAGGTCATATTAAAACTTATCGCAGTCAACTTGATGATCTACTTCAGTTCCACCAAGTTAAGAGAAGCTTCAATCTCTTTGACAAGTTTTATTTAAAAGCGCAAAAATTATCCAGATTCTCTATGCATGAATGCAATGCACACACCTTTGTTCAGCTTATTTCTAAGCTCTAATGCTGGGGTGTTACAGACTCTCCCCCTTAAAATAAACTTCATCGTCGAAGTTCGTACCCTCTTATGTTTCGGAATGAGTAGTTGACTTGTATTGATCACACCATTTCTCAAATTCCATTGTGATCACCATTGGGGGAAATTGTGGTATCTCATATCCAGATCTTGTTCCTTGAATCCTCTTCGTTTTTTACAACATCCACTATCACTTCTAATTTATTCTAGGTTTCTTTTATTACAATCTCATGGATTATGTTTTGACATTCCTACTTAGAGTTGGGTTGTGGACACATTTTGTCCATTCCAATCCGGTTTTCCTATTACACTACACTAGTCTATTTTAGAATACTGTCTTTACTCTAGTGGACAACTTAGGAGTTGTTTCTTTAAGAACTAGTCCACTAAGCTTAGTCTGTTATATCTCCTTCGATCTTTCATCTAGAAATACTCTTGAGAGTACTCTTATAAGATGACTTCTTATAACCTTATGTGATTAAGGCTTAACCTCGTCATAACTTTATACTTCTTGTCCAACCTTTAGTCAGAAAGTTAGGCAGCAACATGTCAGTGTTTATTGTTTACTCTCCCCCTTGGGGTTTCCTAGTGGTCTATAAACTACATGTATACTACCCATTAGTTAAGGTATTGGTATCTGTCTAGCTTATATTTTACCTCTGGAAGGTCGCACGAAAGAATCTGCAGTATATCCACACAATTGTGGATCCCCGAAAGGAATCTTCCGACATTACTTGACTTACTCTTAACCCTTTGAACATTTTCGCTTTGGTAGGCCTGATTTCGCGAAGCGTCACGAAATTCGTTCGCTATAAATTTTATACTCCTTTATTTTCTTCTTAGCTTATGCCAAGTTTTATACTCTTTAAATTAAACAAAGATGACCTACTTCACTACACCTCTAGGATACCAGCTACGGATACCAGATGTAGATCCTCCTAGGTGTATGGATTACCCTACGGGTTTTCGACTTCTTACTGACATTCTCTCCGAGTTGTCAGAGCTTGAATACCACTTTTGTTTCAAAACTTCTTCTTTGCACCCTTTCATGATACTTCCATGAACTTGGTACAACTACTTCATTAGCTTCTTAGCAACATAACCTATCTTGAGTGAACTTAAGTTCATCCTTTAAGTTGCTCCACACCTTTTCTGCACTAGTATTCCTTCTTGTTACCAACTAGTAATAAGTTGGGATTGATCCATCCTTTCAAAATAGTGTTGATACACCTTATATTTAGCATCCTTCTTCGTGCCAGTCTTCATCTTGATCTTCAGAACTCGTCACTCCCTTAAACGAATTCCCATTTCTATCTAGGTCTATAACATCAAGTAATAACTCGTTGATGCAACATGTATTTGCACATCAAGTCAAACTTCATGCATAGATCTAGTCAATCAAGAAGATACAAGAAAACCAAGAAATCCAAATGTGGTACATATAACACACATCATTCTAAGCCTGAAATATAGTAGTTGAGTATAATACCTCTAGAATTCAGGCTTAACTGTGTAGTATATGACACCTCCTAATATAGGTTCACTTCGTGATACTTAGCACTTAGGGGTTAACTACTCTTTGTCTCAATATTTACCCAAATTGCTCAGTTGCAATAGGATAATTTTGAGTAAAGTGGTCTCACTTTGGTTTTGACTAACCACTTACCTTTCCTTTAGAACTACTAAAGACTACCAATTTTCTATTCTATAGCAAACTATCCTCACACAATCTCTCAAAACTACTAACAAAATTGTAGTTACTACCTTAATCCAAAATTATCGTAATGTTATAATACCTATGACTTCTATCATAGACCTACATTGTTCTTTACTTACTGTTATTACAAGATTTATTACAGAGTACTTGCCCTAATAACACACTTATCATGGTCTCGGAGATATTCTCGCCATGAACTTGTTAAGATTTACCTAGTCATCATGATTAAAGAGCTAATCTCACCATGACGACTCTTCTTCTTAGCTTACTATTAATGATTCTTAACAGAAGTCTACTCCATCACATGGAATTCTCAAGTAAATGCCACATGATTTACTTCCAATTGTATCTATACATACTCTGATGGTCTACCCTGTATGGTATAATGGTATCAACTAATGGTAAGATTCTGCTACTTCACATGGATTCTAAATATAGACTCCATCACTAATACTACTCCACATGATATCCTAGTCTTCTTTGATATTTTCTATTACTTAATATATCTTAGTGGTGTTATACCTTCTTAGAGGTACACTAAAATGACATTTCTCTAGAGAATACATATAACTAATCCAACTTAAGTGTGACAAGGTTTATCCTCAAGTGGATATCCATCACAAGTATTGATTTAGATAAGACGGCTCCTATAGTCACCTACAGATCTTCCTATAAGGGTTTTAATCCTAAGGTCAAAGCATATGCTCTGATACCAGCTGCGGTGACCCAGCATACCACTGAATGATGTAGTACACTATAGTCGTTGACATAACACAAATGAAACACCGTTCACTAGTATTACATCCCTCAGAGTGGTACAACAGAAACACAGTAGGTCCAAGACATGACTATAGATTACAACTCTACTCTTTACAAAATATCTAGAGAACTGTAACATCCCAAAACTTTAATCCAAGTTTAACAAGATCAAATCATCCAAAAATAGGGTTAACAAAAACTTTTCGAAATTTAAAATGAAAGCATTCATATGTGTGTGCATTTAAAATAGGAGTTGTTTGAATTGCCATGATTGAATGATCCAATGCTTGTAAAATGTTTATTAGGTGATTTAAAAATCATCTACATCATTCCCAAACTTTTCCTAAAGAAAATCAAATAAAAAAGAATTAAAAAGGAGGAATGGTCATTTTGGCAAATTTAACTCTCATGCCTACTTTGGCTATTCCTAGTACTCAAAACTTAACAGAAATAATTCTTGATCTTTGTACCCCTTGATAGTACACATAATGAGGTACCAAGGCCCACCTTTTGATCTGCTAAAAACATTCTTTTACTTATTTTAAATGACAGTTTAAAATTGAATCTGATGCATATGCATAGATCATCCCTATTTCAAAAACCACCTATTTGAGCTCCACTTTCAAAACCCTTGCAACCAGAGACTACCTAGCACTAGTGGAGATCACTCAAAAAATTTGAAACCAAAATTCAAAACTTTCTTTCATGCGGCCATTTCATCAAACACCTTGCTGGCAAAATCATTTTGGCCTAACTAATACTGTTTTGGGTTTATTTTGTCTAGCAATTGCAATGTGCTTTGATCATATTTGTCCCCCTCAAGCCTGACCAGACCAACCCCAGCATCTTCCCTAACCCCTAGCTGCACTACACTGCCATGCCGAGCCCCCTCTCGCCGACCAACCTTGCCATCACCGCAGCAGACTGCCCCTCTCCCTCTCTCCATGTCTAGGAGGTAGCTCACACCTCACTGCCACCCCCTGTCCCTTGCCCGAGCCCAGCCGTGCAGTGGACCACCGAGGACAAGCCGCGCCTAGTGCCACCGCACCATGCCAGTACCACCCCCAGAGGGCGCTCTGTCCCCGCTCGCACAGACCGCGCCTTTGCAGCAGCCCGCGCCCGCCGCTCCGCCTCGACCTGGAGAACACCCCAGACATCCCCGCTGGCCGCCCAACGCCTCACATCCACCGCTCGCCGTGGACAATGCCGCCTTTGCCTCTCAGAGCGCAACCTCGCCCAGACCGCGTGCCACCGCCTCTACGCTCGCATTCAAGTTCTAGAGCACCGCCAGGGAACCACACATCGATCGCCACCCCCAGCCATGCCTCTACCCCGCCGTAGCCATGTCGCCACCGTCGACTGCCCATCCTGCTCGGTCTCACCGTCGGGCCTATAAAAGGAGCCCTCCCCAGCCTCTTCTCTCCACACCATTCCACTCCCCTCACCTCTCTGAACCTCACCCACCTCTAGCCGGAGCAAGGCAAGCTCTGCCTCGCCGGAATTGGAGCCGAAGCAGCCGCGGCAGGAGGAGAAGGGCGCCGTTGATTGCGACCACCCCAAGCTCCGCCATAACCGCGCCTCGCCTCGCCGTCGTCTTCCACGTCGTTTGCCTACCTCGCCGACCCCGCTGGAGCCCTGGTATGCCCCAGTAGACCCCCACCGAGCCGCTAGGGTTCGAGCTCGCCGGCGACCTGTTCGTCGTCGACGACGACCCTCAGCCGTAGATTCCTATTCTAATCCTACGGTCCACAGCGCGCATACCGTTTCGCGTCTTAAGTTCCACTGACACGCGGGACCCCCTGTCAGCTGAGCCTCGCGCCGCGGAGCGCCACTGGGCCGGCCCATTTCTCTTCCCGCACTAGCCCATCGATTCAAATCTGGATTTTTCTTTTTAGTTAAATCTAGTTTCTGTCCCCTAGTTTTAAAATCAATTCAGAGAGTTTTAGAAATCCAAATTGCATCAAAATAATTTTGTCTCAAAGGTATGGAAATGATCTATCCAAGCCCATTGGATTTAATTCAATTAGAGTTATAGATCTCTCCTAATAAAAATAAGAAGACATAAGCTTTTGCAACTTGCAACATTTTTATAAAATCAACCAAGTTATATTTTGAGTTGATTCCAACTCTCAAAAATCACATTTCATCATATATATCTAAATATGTAATAATATTAAGGTTTACATGCAGTGACTTTGGACTAGTACCAAAATAATGCTATATAGGCATTTCTAGTCACTTTAAATCATTAAATAATAAACTTAAACTAAAGTAATATTGATCCTACCTTTAAATCTCATTCCCACATGTTAGAATATGTGGTGAGGACATGTGTCCACATGATCCCATATTTTGGTGGTGAATATTAAATTTTAGTTAATATTTCAATGAGTAGAAATTACTTTTCTAAAATAAAAAGGATGAAACTATTGAATTAAAACTTGTGATGCTTGTGATGATAATAGATCATCAATCGTGTGTCTTAGAATGCTATCTAGCCTAGTTAAGTATTGTTTAGTGATTGTCTACTCTCTATGTATTTATAGACGCTAGTACCGACCAAGCTTTCAAGGAGGAGGAGTTCTACCAAGAAGAAGAAGAAGAAGAAGAAAACTTCAACCACTGCACCAACCAAGGCAAGCCACCATTAATAGTACAAGCTACCCTTAGCAAGCTAGCACTATCCCAGATTAACCCTTGCAAGTTATTACTTGCAAGTGTAGTACTTAGCAAACTAGAATCAAACTAGATGGTTTAGCAAAGATGCCTTAAGCATGCTTTGATCACCCCTTTTGACTATTTAGTACCCCAAGTCTTACTTACAAGTTTTACTCCCCTTAGTACACAAAGCTCTTTACTTGTGTTGAAGGTAGCATAAAAAGTCTAAAACTTGACCTACTTAGAAACCTTTAGATGTCATTCTATGGCATGAGATTCATCCCGTCCTTCCACTTTAGTGAACACCCTTAACTTAGTATGTTAGAGTAGATCAAAAACTTGAGTCACTTTAGATGGGAACACTTAGTGAAAATGAATTCTGAAAACCTTGGAATGATGAGTCATTCTATTGAGATGTTTTGACATGTGTTGAGAAACACAAATGATTGAGGATGATCAAAATATTGAGGCATGAGCCTAAACCTTTTATAAAACTGATGGTTGGATTCGGATGCGATACCATTCCAAATTTACTATATAACCACACTAACTGAATTGGGTAAGGCTTTGCTGGAAATTTATATGCATTAGTATTAGTTCCCTCACGGGAGAGGTTTGAGCTGAGGCTACCTCTCAATGTTCTCCACCTATGCATTGCCCAAGATGACTGATGGTCATGGTTGGGAGGCCATGCTCATAGGAGATGTGCTTATACTAGGGTGTGTAAAGGGAAGGTTATGTTTGATTATCTGCATACTAAGTATGATGATTCAGGGTTATCCCTGATAGATGTATCAAATCTTGTGGTGAAAGTGTACCACCTCTGCAGAGTGTCAAACTATTCGAATAGCCGCATCCGCGGTTATGGACAGTTGGAATGGCCATACTTTTTTATTGTCAGATGTTTTCCAAATAACTTGAAATGAATGATGAACTTTGACTTGACCACAATAGGGTTGTGTTTATGATAATAGCTTCCCAACTTAAGTGATTTAAGAACTTTACTTTATCTTTCTTTGCTTCTGAACTCAGCTTAGGTTTCAAACTTAACTTGATAGTTAAACTTAGATTTAGCACTTTGACTTAGAACTATAGTACCTGTTAATAGTAGTTTGTGAGTACTTAAAGAGTACTCATGGCATTGCGAGGTATGGCATAACGGGCATCTGGGATTAAAAATCCGGGTGTTGACAAGTTGGTATCAGAGCCATCCTGACCATAGGAGACCCTAGTTAGAATGGACGTTCAAACAAAAACTTAGGTTCAAAAACCAAAGTGAGTATTTATGAAAAACTATTTCCTCTCTTACCCTTGTGAACTCCTTCTTTCTCAAAAATTCATGTTCCTCAAAATTCTTACATTACTACTTAAAATTTGACACACTTGATCACTTCACTAACTTCCTCATCCTTAATTCTTGTAGATGGAGACTCAGTTCAGCAAGTTTTACCAGTTGGAAAACGGAGGTCAGCTGATCTTCGAGAGGTATCTGGATTCACTATCGGAGTTACTAGGACGCCCACATCCGGAGTTTCTTGGAGATCAACTTCCAAGACCCCCAGGAGGAGACCTACAGTGGCTAGTCACCGTGGATCTTTGAGGAAGCATCGAAGCACCAACTTCCGAGAGAATTCAGTTCTCCGTGAGAGAGAACAACTGGCTAGATGGATTAGCCAGGGCAATGCATGAAGCTCTCGCACGTCTATGTGCCCTCAGTGTCAACAAGATGCCAAGTCACCCAGAGTTGAGGCGTCAAGTGGAGAACCTTGACTTCTTGCTTCATGACAGACAGCAGGAACTGGACAATGCCAGGGAGTTAGCCAACCAGAACTATGTCATTGCCGACCAGAAGGCCCAGACTTTCGCACTCCTTGTCCAAGATCGCCAGTCTCTTTGCCGCCAGCGTGCAAAGAAGGATCGCACCATCGGCCGTATTCGCAAGAAGGTGGCCGACCTCGAGAAGACCGTCAAGGAGCAGGAAGCTCAGCTTGCCGCTAAGGAAGAAGAAGATGAGGGTGAAGACATCCAGGGAGATATGGATTCTTACCTCAGCAACGATGATGACTTTCTGGAGGAGGATGCTATGGACTTCTACACTGATGATGAAGACTCCGACTTCATTGACGATGAGTAGATGCACTAGAGCACTGTCGTAGCATGAGATGTATCATCTCATTGTATCGTAGCTTATAGAATGGTTCATCAAACCATCTGTTTTCCCCTTTGATTGTTGTGGTGTGTGTTGTATCGGGTGCTAGCTTGCATGAATGAAAAAGAAGTTAGTTGAAAAACCTGAGTCTAACTCAAAGTTTTATCTTTGAAAACCCCAAAACCATGAACCTTGGAATTTCCCTCTTACCCCTATATCTATCTCAATCTTCAGATGACTCGTCGAAACCAAGGAGGGAGCAGCTCGTCGCAGGACCCAATGCTGCAGATCTTGCAGAATCTCATCGCGGACCGTGAAGCAAGCAGGGCGAAGCGTCAAGCTAACTTAGCAACATTGCAGCAGATCGCCCAAATGGCTCTAAACAACCAAGGACATGGAAATCAGGATCACCAAGGATCCAAACTCAAAAACTTTCAGAACACCAATCCCCCAATCTTTAACCAATCTAAAAAACCATTAGATGTTGATGACTAGTTACAGACCATGGAAAACAACTTAGAGGTTGCCAGAGTTGATGAGAATGAGAAAGTTCTCTTCGCCACCCACTATCTGGCGGGAGATGCAAGAGCTTGGTGGAATAGCATCCGCAATATGAACCATGGTCAAGTGAGGACCTGGGAAGCATTCAAGGTGAAGTTCAGCCGCACCCACGTGCCGCAAGGTCTTGTCAACAGGATGAGAGATGAATTCCACGAATTGAAGCAAGGAAGAATGACTGTGGTGGAGTACCATGACAGATTCTTGTCACTTGCCAGATATGCACCGGATGAGATCAACACGGAGGCCAAGAAGAAGGAGAGATTCATAAACGGACTGCATGATGAGATGCAGACTGTCCTCGTGAACATCCATTTTGATGATCTCGAAGAGCTAGTCGACTCTACCATTCAGATGGAAGGGAAGATTAACCAGGCAAACGACAACCGCAAGCGTCGTATGATGCAGAAGTCTGGATCTAGTAGTCACCAGAAGTACCGTCCTAACCCCTCACCAGGATATGCACCAAGGAACAACCGACCCTCAAATTCTCGCCCAAGCTACACCAACTGTAGCGGAGGTAATGTGAATTCCGGAGGAAACAATCACAACTCCAGTAATGCCAACAATTTCAACCGTTCCCCTCCCAAGAGCAACAACAACAACAACACTGCGCCCAGAACTGGCAACAATGTTGTGCCTGTCGCAGTCAAGGACAAGTCCCAGATCACTTGTTTCGAGTGTGGAGTGAAGGGTCACTACTCCAATGAGTGTCCCAAGAAGACTGCCGCCAATGCCCCTGTGAATGCCCTAGCTCAGCAGCAGCGTCGTGTTCAACCAGGAAGGAGATTTGCCCCAGGGAACCCTCACAACCGCAACGGTCGTCTCTTCCACATGAACACAGAAGAAGCCCAGGATGCGCCAGATGTAGTGCTGGGTATGTTTTCTGTCAACACGGTTTTAGCAAGAGTATTGTTTGATTCTGGAGCATCGCATTCATTTGTCACCGAAGAATTTGTATGCACTAGTAAGATTCACCCAACCAACCTGAAACATGTCATGATAGTTCAAATCCCCGGTTCAACAACAAAAGCTAGAAAAATTTACAAAGCTGTACCTATCAGAATACATGGGATAGATTTTTATGCCAACCTAATTGTACATGGAACCAAAGGATTGGAAGTAGTACTAGGTATGGACTAGATGTCAAGGTATAAAGGACTGATAGACTGTGCTAAGAAAGCCATCACCATGACCAGTAGTTCTGGAGTAATAGTAGAGCATATCTCTGAAACCTTACCCCGTCAATTCAAGTGCAACAAGAGTGTAGCCCTGCCCACCATTGACCAATTCAGAGTAGTCTGTGAATACCCCGACGTATTCCCAGATGAATTGCTAGGTATGCCCTCG
Source organism: Avena insularis (assembly GCA_023614405.1). NCBI lineage: Eukaryota > Viridiplantae > Streptophyta > Magnoliopsida > Poales > Poaceae > Avena > Avena insularis. The sequence continues at coordinate 514,560,659 of CM042690.1, forward strand.
GATAGGGATATTGAGTTCATTATCGAACTAATCCCCAGAACCGGACCTATAGCCCAGAGACCCTATACCATGAACCCCTTAGAGTTAGTGGAACTAAAGAAGCAGTTGGATGCCATGTTAGCAACAGGCTTGATTCAGCCAAGCGCATCGCCATGGAGATCACCAGTGTTCTTCATCGACAAGAAAGATGGAGGCAATAGTCTGTGTACAGATTACAAAAAGTTGAATAATGTCACCATCAAGAAAAAGTACCCCTTGCCAAAGATAGAGGATCTATTTGATCAGTTGACTGGAGCTCAGGTATTCTCAAAGATTGATCTTAGGACTGGTTATCACCAACTTAAGATTCGTGCAACGGATATTCCGAAGACCGCCTTTACTACTCGCTATGGTTTATACGAGTATACGGTTATGTCTTTTGGATTAACCAATGCCCCTGCTTATTTCATGAATCTCATGAATAAGATCTTTATGAATTTCCTAGATAAGTTTGTAGTTGTGTTTATCGATGACATCCTTATCTACTCCAAGTCAGAAGAAGAGCATGAGCAACATCTGAGAATCATCCTAGAAACCCTGAGAGGGCATCAGTTATATGCCAAGTTCAGCAAGTGTGAGTTTTGGCTGAAAGAAGTAGGATTCCTAGGACATATTGTGTCTGCCGGAGGAGTCTCAGTTGATCCCACCAAGATCAAAGATGTCGAGGAATGGGAAGCCCCAACCAATCAAACCCAAGTTCGTTCATTTCTCGGATTAGCAGGATATTACCGCAAGTTTGTAGAAGGATTCTCGAGCATAGCCCGAACAATGACCCAATTCTTGAAGAAGGACAAGAAGTTTGAATGGACAGACAAGTGTGAAGCTAGTTCCAGGAGCTGAAGAAGAGATTGCTATCGGCCCCAATTTTGATCATGCCAGACATCAAGAAGCCGTTTGATGTGTATTGTGATGCATCCAAAATTGGCCTAGGGTGTGTATTGATGCAAGAAGGCAAAGTCATCGCTTATCTGTCTCGACAACTGAAGCAGCATGAGCAGAACTATCCGACCCATGATCTTGAGCTAGCAGCCGTGGTTCTAGTATTGAAGACATGGCGTCATTATTTGATGGGTAGTCGCTGTGAGATCTACTCAGATCATAAGAGCTTGAAGTATATTTTCACTCAGAAGGAGCTGAATATGAGGCAAAGAAGATGGATAGAGTTAATCAAGGATTATGACCTTGACATTCACTATCACCCCGGCAAAGCCAATATGGTAGCGGATGCTCTTAGCAGATTGCCGTGTAGGCTTAACACCATGATCAAGGAGAAGCAACCAAGTTTGTATGAGGAGTTGGAGCAGTTCAGGGCTGAGTTAGTTAGCAAAGGATTCCTAGCTAGCATTGAACTTCAACCCACTTTGATTAGCCAAATCAAGGAAGCCCAGAAGGGGAATGAAAGTATCGATGGAATCAAACGTCGTATTGGTACAGGAAAGGTACCTGGATTCACCAAAGACGAAGAAGGAGTACTGTGGTACAAAGGACGTATCTGTGTGCCAGCAGATTCGGAGCTGAAGGAAGTTATCATGAAGGAAGCTCATGATACTCTTTATTCTATCCACCCCGGAGGAACAAAGATGTATCAGGATTTGAAAGAGCAATTTTGGTGGCACAAGATGAAGAGAGAGATCGGAAGCTACATCGCCAAATGTGACATCTGTCAAAGAGTCAAAGCAGAGCATCAGAGACCTGCAGGACTATTGGGTCCGCAGCATAGAAACAAAAAATTTCCTACGGTGTAAACTATACGCCAAGAGCTATCTACTAGGTACAAAGCAACGGGTGGACATACATCCAACAAGAACTTACCCTCGTAGACAACGATCTTTGTTAACGAGTAGGAACTCGTGGTTGATGTAGTCGTACACTTGCCGATCTCAAGATCGTGATGAAGTCCAGCAGGTCCGGCTCCAGCACGTCCATCAGATCCAGCTCCAGCACCACCAAGTCCAGCACCGCAAAGCAGCGGTGCATCCGTGATCGCACACACGTCCGGTACCCCGACAACCTCCGTCCCTTGATCCAGCAAAGCAGTAGAAGCAGCAACCCCTTTCCAGATAAAGCCACCAGGAACATGTATCTCGCTAATCTGAGACCATGGGGAAATAATACTAAAGGGGAGAGAGATCCTTCACAAGGAGGTGTCTGTGAGAAGTGAGGAGGTGGTGGCCTTTTATAGGAGGACGGGGGTGCCCCTACTTCATGGCCGGCGCATGGAGGAGGTGACCCTTCACCTCCTCCATTCATGTGGTGGTAACTCCCTCCACATAAATTTGCCCCTTCACATTCTCTTTTAAAGTCTCCACTTTAAATGCATTAAATTTGTCCAATTTTAATGCTCTCTCGTTTAATAAAACTCTTTTATTATTTTTATTCAGAATTTTGTTAATTACTTTAATTAACAAACATTCACATAAAACCCCCTGCAACATTTCAATATTACATGCAGAACCAATTTCAGCAATTTCACCCGAAACAGTTTCGGTGTCTATTGAAATAATTCCAGCGCTTTCTTAAATCTTTATCTGAAACATATTTACTCCAAATGGTGTCGGTATCCCTTAAGTGTGTCACCCTACGGTTCGCGAATGATGCAGACATGATCGAGACCCCTCTCCGATCAATAATCAGCAGCGGGACCTGGAGATCCATACTGACTCCTACACAATCAACGATGACTTCTGTGATCGTGAGAACCTTTAATGATAATAACTAAATCCCTTTGTCTCGCGATATATTACATTTCCAAGATTCGATCATCGGTATCTCCATACCTAGTTTTATCTCGTTACCGACATGCTCTCTTTTCTTGTTCCCGTGATATAACATTCTAGTGATCACATCACTTGCTTGCAAGCTATTTCAATGTGATATCACCGAGAGGGCCTAGAGTATATCTATCCGTCATCGGGATGGACAAATCCCACTCTTGATCCATGAGCCTCAACATAACACCTTCGTAGTAATCGAACCCACCTTTATAGTCACCCTGTTACGGTGTGACGTTTGATGTTATCAAGATACTCTTCCGGTGTTAGCAATTAACATGATCTCATGGTCTAAGGATAAAGATTACTTCGTATGATGTTATAGCAATATAAACATAATGACTTGATCGTAATGCTATACTTCGGACGAATGTTCATCACATCATTCCACCAATGGCGTGACCTTGTTATTAACAACATCCAATGTCCATGATCAGGAAACCTAGATCATCTTGTTAATCAACAAGCTAGTCTATAAGAGAGGCATAACTAGGAACCCTTTTTGTTTATTAAACACACATGTATTGATGTTTCCGATCAATACAATTCTAGCATGTAAAATAAACATTTATCATAAACATGGAATAAGATAATAACCACTTTATTATTGCCTCTCGGGCATATTCCCTTCAATCTCCCACTTGCACTAGAGTCAATAATCTAGTTTGAAAAACTTTGCGTATTGAACACCTATGGCTTTCTGGTGTTGCATATACGCAATTGCTAGTGGTTAACATAATCTCCGAATCTGACAGTTTCAGGTCCGTGTGTATTTGCATGTCTTTGCGTCTCTATGCATCACTCATTCTCAAATGAGATGGCATTGTATAAATTTGGTCCTCTAGGGAGACCTTTAGTTCGTTCGGGTTTAAATATGTTGATATTATTTTCACACAATATATCTTCATAGTATTAGCCCACTTTGAACCACACCTAGTTTGATAACAAACTACTTAACACAAATGCCCTCCTATGCTGCTACTATAGCAGTCATATACTTAGCCTTTTGTTGTACTATCCGTCACAATATCTCAACTTTGGAACTCATCCAAATCCATCATGGAACATCCTTTCTATTACATTGTGCCACCCATAGTCTAAATTGAGATAAATTTAATTTCTATCTTGTGACAAAACTAGTATCAATGTAACACTTTACAATGAACTACCTTTAACTATTTGTCACTTATACATTAGATATTCTTAGTTCTTCCAAAGCTCATAAGAATATCTTTACTATTGTCCAATGATCGTCTTATGAATCATTCTGGTATATGCTCATAACATTTAGAGCATAGGACATTCTGGATATATACATATCATGGTATAATCGATCAAAATCTTCATGTGCTTTTACTCACCAAGTGTTGAAACACTTGAATTTTGATACAATCCTTTCCATGCAGCAAGAACCTTTCTTGTTGTTTCCATATTGAACCCTTTCAATATCTCATATATGTATGTCTGGCACAACCATATTAGCACCGTAATCTATCCATATAGATATTGAAGCCTAATATTTCCGGTTTGCCCAAGTCTTTCATCGAAATCTTATTTTAATGAAATTCTTAACTTGTGTCAATACAAGATACATCATTTCCAATCAACAATATGTCCTCTACATAATGTATTAGAAATATGTCTCAGCGCTCCCACTTAATTTATTGCAAATGCAAGCATCTTCATCATCTCTGATGAATTTAAACTCTTTTAACAGTTTCATCACGGTGAAGATTCCAACTCCGCTATGCTTGCTTCAACTATTGAAGTTTTAATGCCCTTTTAGCACCCTTTGAATTAACAAAACCCTTCGGACCATGTCATGTACATGTCCTAGGTTACCGTTCTATTAGAAGAACCTTGTTTTGTTTATTCAACTACCATATACCAAATTATATGTAGTGGTTGCTACATTAATCCGTCAAGACTATATATCGCTATGAAAGATCAAATCTTGTCATAGTCAACTCCTTGAACATTGTCGTAAACTTCTTTCCGACATGTTGACTATTTCATAGATGTTAAACATCCATGTCTTATTTCTTTATAGATCCAAACACGACCGATAGGGTTCACGCCTTTCCGGAGGGTCTTCCATGTTCAGAAACTTGTTTTCTCGTGTCTGGATACTATCACGGATTCGATGACTTCTAGTAATTTTATGGAGTCAGGGCCCATCAACGCTTCTTTGCATGTAGTCGGTTCATCATTGTCAAAACAATAACGACTTGCTTATCAAACCTTACTATTTGATTCTTACCGACCCACACGGTTCTATAGGAACTCTAATCTCTGAGATCACACCTTTTGTAATCACGAGAGTCATGAGCATTGTGGCCGCCACCGGGACACTTTCCGGTGCTGCGCTACTTAGCACATATAGCTAAGGTTCAACAACCTTATCAAAGTTCTATTGTCCTCCCACTTAACTTTTCACAAAAAATTCCTTCTCAAGAAACTTGACGTTCCAAGTAACAAACTCTTTTGTCCTCGGTGTTATGGAGAAATTCCCAACAAATTCTTTGGGATAACCTACAAAGACGTGCTTATCCGATTTTGGTTGTAAACATTTTACTTATGCATAGCATACCAAAATTTAAGAAAAGACAATTCGGGTTTTATCCCAAACCATAACTCATATGGTGTCATTTCAATGGATCACGATGGTGCTCTTTTCAGTGTAAAAGCGGTAGTCTCTAAAGCTTTAATCCTTAAAACATAATGGCAGTTTTATAAATGACACCCTTGATCTTATCATGTCAAACATGGTTTGATTTTATCTCTCGAATATGCCATACTCCTATGGTTTATCGGGAAACACAAATCATGGAACAATTCCTCAAGTCTTAGGTGTTTTTGCTAAACATGTAACTCAAATATCTTCCTTTATGATCGAATCATAAACTCTTTATTTTCTTGTTACAATGATTTTCCACTTCATCTTGAAAGTCTTTGAACAATTGTCAAATGTTTCATACTTCTTCCTTATTAAGTAAATATACAGATATATTCACTCAAATTTTCGGAGAAAGCATATGAAGCAAAAAGATCCATCGCATATGGCTACACATAATGGACTATGCACATCAGCATGCACAATTTCCAATAAGCTAGTCATCCGTTCCTCTCTGGCCTATGGACGGAGTTTCAATTATCTCGAGGAAAGTCTCACATGCGTCAATTGATCAAAATCAAAGACTCCAAAAATCCATTAACATGGAGTTTCTTCATGTTTTCTTTCAAATATAATTTAAACATCGATGTCACTTCATAAGTGATCTTTCAATCATTTGTCTTGCAACATTTTAGCAATAGTTTTTATGGATGTGATTTCTCCAACTAGACTTGTAAAATATCATCCATCCTTTATGGAATACGGTAATTATTTGAACAGCCATTGTTCTCATGATACCGGAACAAAATAACAATTATTAAAACAAATCTTGAAGGCTTGGTTTGATGACAACGAAAAACACAATAACATTTTATTTGTTTTCAATGAACATCCACTCATTCTCTTCCTGGTTACTTAGGCCATTGTAGTTCATGAATTGCATTGTCCTGTATGACACTTCATACCAACCAATTCGGTATCCAATACCGGTATCCAATACCTAAGAACCACATTGTTTAACAAGCAAGGAATATAGCCATAACATGTATATCTTCTATATACCTAAGTTGGACATCTCCAACCTTTTATTTTCTACCAAATATTTTATAGATTCTCTTTCAGCAATTCCTTTTCTTTTAAAAGAATCTATCAACATCAATAGTGGTGTCATCAACATGACACATGGTACAAAGCGTATATAGTCAAATACTAATACCTTTGGACTTGCACTTTGAAGTGGATCACCATCATCAAATGTTTGGTGTTCTTTCAAAAATCCATTCTTTAGTAATCTATTAGTGTAGTAAACATTTTACTTACATCTTCTATTCATCCTTATCATGACAACTTTCATGATCAATCTACTATAGCCTCTAAGGAAGAATCGCGAGTATAATATCAGTTCCCAAAACCTTTTTGGTAGATTCGGATGCCTAACATCTCCATCCTTCACAAATTCTCATACAATATGAGAACATGTATTTTTCTAAATTATACTCTATCATAATGCAACCAAAAAATATTGTTTCAGATATCACAATATCTTTCACACATGATGGTTTCTGAAACAATTTCCAGCTCCAATATAATCTTGATATTAAAACAACTTTTTGAATATCAATAATCATGGAGGCAAACATGATACTTTAGATACTAACATTGGAATTCTTACTCTTGATTTAATACTACTTATTAAACTTCATGGAGTAAATAGAGTTTGCTGAAAGTTTGCAATAGGACTTATAAACTTTAAATTGACATTCAAAACAATACGATACCAGTCAGAAAGTAAATATCCAGAATTCTATAGTTCTATTATCTCAATTAAAACTAAGCATAAGGTAGTGAACAGATGCCAATGACTACAACAAATTATGCAAATTCACATTGATTTAGTTTATGACAAATTGAGTTCGACTAATCCAAATTAGAAATGAACTCCCACTCAAAAACGACATCCCTCGTGCCTTTTTGGTGACTACATGAACCAAATCCACTACACCAAGTCCGATCATCACGTGAGTCGGTGTAGCTTCAAAGGCGAGCATCAATATGGTCATCACATCAACTATGTGACTCATGCTTAACCTTTCGGTCCGTGTTCCGAGGCCATGTCTGTACATGCTAGGCTCGCCAAGTAAGAACCTTAGTATTCGTGTGTGTAAAACTGTCTTACACCCGTTGCATGAAAGCGTAGAGTTGAGAACACCCGATCATCACGTGATGTCTCGAAACACGATCCATAGAACGGTGCATACTTAAGGAAGAACACATTTTTATCTCGATATCTAAAAGAGGGATCATCTTACAATGCTACAGAAAGCGCCAAACTAGCAGTATAAGATGCTAACATCTAATGTGTAAAGTGAGATGATATGGTCCATGCATTTGATCTCTCTCACTTGCATCGTGGTATGATCTCTATCATTCCCTTGTGTGTAAGGCCAAGGTCTATGGAACTTACACGTTGAGTGTGTTGTAAGAGTATCTATCATACATCTACTTACAACAATACCATATCAAGACACTAGCCCCGCAACGATCTAAACTAGACGCCTCTAATTTATCAATTGCAAGTTTTACGTGGCTTAGGGCTTTCGGAGATAGAACCGTTCTTACCTATGAACATGAACCACAACGAGGATAACTAAGTTATTAGCAACTCGTTGTAAATCAGATATTGACTATAGTAGGACAGACAGACACCCGCCAGCCACTTATGCAAAACAAGTTGCATGTCAGTCGTGGAACCGTCTCATGTACGATGACATGTAAGGTTGGTCCGAGCCGCTTCATCCCACTATGCCACCAATATCCAAAATACATGAAAGATGCAATAACATGATCATCATCGCCCACATATAACCATATGTGTACTACCCGTGCAAAGAACCTACGCATAGATCTGGATCTGATACCACTGTTGGGTCCGCAGCATAGAAAACAAAAATTTTCCTACGGTGTGAACTATACGCCAAGATCTATCTACTAGGTACAAAGCAACGGGTGGACCTACATCCAACGATAACTTACCCTCGTAGACAACGAGCTTTGTTAACGAGTAGGAACTCGTGGTTGATGTAGTCGTACACTTGCCGATCTCAAGATCATGATGAAGTCCAGCAGGTCCGGCTCCAGCGCGTCCATCAGATCCAGCTCCAGCACCACCAAGTCCAGCACCGCAAAGCAGCGGTGCATCCATGATCGCACACACGTCCGGTACACCGACAACCTGCGTCCCTCGCTCCAGCAAAGCAGCAGAAGCAGCAACTCCTTTCCAGATAAAGCCACCGGGAACATGAATCTCCCTAATCCGAGACCATGGGGAAATAATACTAGAGAGGGAGAGAGATCCTTCACAAGGAGGTGTCTATGAGAAGTGAGGAGGGGGTGGCCTTTTATAGGAGGAGGGGGGTGCCCCTCCTTCATGGCCGGCGCATGGAGGAGGTGACCCTTCACCTCCTCCATTCATGTGGTGGTAACTCCCTCCACATAAATTTGCCCCTTCACATTCTCTTTTAAAGTCTCCACTTTAAATGCGTTAAATTTCTCCAATTTTAATGCTCTCTCATTTAATAAAACTCTTTTATTATTTTTATTCAGAATTTTGTTAATTACTTTAATTAACAAACATTCACATAAAACCCCTGCAACATTTCAATATTACATGCAGAACCAATTTCAGCAATTTCACCCGAAACAGTTTCGGTGTCTATTGAAATAATTCCAGCGCTTTCTTAAATCTTTATCTGAAACATATTTGCTCCAAATGGTGTCGGTATCCCTTAAGTGTGTCACCCTATGGTTCGCGAATAATGCAGACATGATCGAGATCCCTCTCCGATCAATAATCAGCAGCGGGACCTGGAGATCCATACTGACTCCTACACATTCAACGATGACTTCTGTGATCGTGAGAACCTTTAACGCTAGTAACTAAATCCCTTTGTCTCGCGATATATTACATGCCCGAGATTCGATCATCGGTATCTCCATACCTAGTTTTATCTCGTTACCAACATGCACTCTTTTCTCGTTCCCGTGATATAACATTCTAGTGATCACATCACTTGCTTGCAACCTATTTCAATGTGATATCACCGAGAGGGCCCAGAGTATATCTATACGTCATCGGGATGGACAAATCCCACTCTTGATCCATGAGCCTCAACATAACACCTTCGTTGCACTGAACCCACCTTTATAGTCACCCTGTTACGGTGTGACGTTTGATGTTATCAAGATACTCTTCCGGTGTTAGCAATTAACATGATCTCATGGTCTAAGGATAAAGATTACTTCATATGATGTTATAGCAATATAAACATAATGACTTGATCGTAATGATATACTTCGGATGAATGTTCATCACATCATTCCACCAATGGTGTGACCTTGTTATTAACAACATCCAATGTCCATGATCAGGAAACCTGGATCATCTTGTTAATCAACAAGCTAGTCTATAAGAGAGGCATAACTAGGAACCCTTTTTGTTTATTAAACACATATGTATTGATGTTTCCGATCAATACAATTCTAGCATGTAAAATAAACATTTATCATAAACATGGAATAAGATAATAACCACTTTATTATTGCCTCTCGGGCATATTCCCTTCAAGGACTATTGCAACCATTGCAGATTCTGGAATGGAAATGGGATTCCGTCGGAATGGACTTTATCACCGGTTTACCTACTTCTAGTAGGGGAAATGACTCAATCTGGGTCATCGTTGATAGATTGTCCAAGGTAGCCCACTTCATACCTGTCAAGACTACCTACCAGAGTGCAAAACTATCAGAGCTGTATATTGCTAGGATTGTTAGTCTGCATGGAACCCCCAAGACCATCGTCTCAGATCGAGGGACCAAGTTTACTTCAAGATTTTGGCAGAAAGTTCAGGAAGGTTTAGGAACCAAGTTGAACTTTAGCACCACGTATCACCCGCAAACAGATGGACAAACTGAGAGAGTCAACCAGATCTTGGAGGATATGCTTAGAGCTTGTGTGTTGGAATACGGATCAAAATGGGAAGACTACCTGCCTTTCGCAGAATTCTCATATAACAACAGTTATCAAGCTAGTTTGCAGATGGTACCATTTGAATTCCTATACGGAAGAAAGTGTTGTACCCCTTTAAATTGGTCGCAAGTAGGAGAGAGTCAGATCTTTGGACCCGACATTCTCCGAGAAGCAGAAGAGAAAGTTCAAAAAGTCCGTGAGCACCACAAGACCGCCCAATCTAGACAGAAGAGCTATGCTGGTGAGAGAAGGAGAGACCTGACTTTCAATGTCGGAGATTTCGTATATCTCAAGGTTTCACCATTGAAGGGAACTCAACGCTTTAGTTTGAAGGGAAAGTTAGCTCCCAGATATATCAGACCTTTCAAGATTCTAATCCGCCGAGGAGAAGTATCGTATCAACTGGAACTGCCTGAAGAGATGTCAGCCATCCACAATGTGTTCCATATCTCGTTACTTCACAAATGCTTGGAAGTGCCTGAGAAGACTGAAGTTTTCAAGAACATCGATCACAGAGCTGTGGAAATCAACAATGACCTAACCTATTGGGAAGTACCCATCTGTATCTTAGAATAAGCCTACAGAACCACCAGGACCAGGAGTATCAAGTTTCTCAAGATTCAGTGGAGCAACCATACCGAGGAGCAAGCTACTTGGGAGCGAGAAGATTACATTAGGACAGAGTTCCCAGATCTCTTTAGTTCCTAGTTTTCTTTGTAAATCTCGGGACGAGATTTTATTTAAGGGGGGAAGGTTTGTAACATACCAAAACTTTAATCAAAGGTTAACAAGATCAAATCATCCAAAAATAGGGTTAACAAAAACTTTTCGAAATTTAAATTGAAACATTCATATGTGTGTGCATTTAAAATAGGAGTTGTTTGAATTGCCATGATTGAATGATCCAATGCTTGTAAAATGTCTCTTAGGTGATTTAAAAATCATCTACATCATTCCCAAACTTTTCCTAAAGAAAATCAAATAAAAAAGAATTAAAAAGGAGGAATGGTCATTTTGGCAAATTTAACTCTCATGCCTACTTTGGCTATTCCTAGTACTCAAAACTTAACAGAAATAATTCTTGATCTTTGTACCCCTTGCTAGTACACATAATGAGGTACCAAGGCCCACCTTTTGATCTGCTAAAAACTTTCTTTTACTTATTTTAAATGACAGTTTAAAATTGAATCTGATGCATATGCATAGATCACCCTATTTCAAAAACCACCTATTTGAGCTCCACTTTCAAAACCCTTGCAACCAGAGACTACCTAGCACTAGTGAAGATCACTCAAAAATTTTGAAACCAAAATTCAAAACTTTCTTTCATGCGGCCATTTCATCAAACACCTTGCTGGCAAAATAATTTTGGCCTAACTAATACTGTTTTGGGTTGATTTTGTCTAGCAATTGCAATGTGCTTTGATCATCTTTGTCCCCCTCAAGCCTGACCAGACCAACCCCAGCCTCTTCCCTAACCCATAGCTGCACTACACTGCCATACCGAGCCCCCTCTCGCCGGCCAACCTTGCCGTCACCGCAGTAGACCGCCCCTCTCCCTCTCTCCATGTCTAGGAGGTAGCTCACACCTCACTGCCACCCCCTGTCCCTTGCCCGAGCCCAGCCGTACACTGGACCACCAAGCACAAGCCACGCCTAGTGCCACCTCACCATGCCAGTGTCGCCCCAGGGGCATGACCGCCCTTTGCAGCGGCCGCTCCGCCTCGACCCGGAGAACACCCCAGACATCCCCGCTGGCCGCCCAACGCCTCACAGCCACCGCTCGCCGTGGACACCGCCGCCTCTGCCTCTCAGAGCGCCACCTCGCCGAGACCGCGTGCCACCGCCCCTATGCTCGCATTCAAGTTCTAGAGCACCGCCAGGGAACCACACATCGATCGCCACCCCCAGCCATGCCTCTACCCCGCCGTAGCCATGTCGCCACCGTCGACTACCCATCCCGCTCGGTCTCACCGTCGGGCCTATAAAAGGAGCCCTCCCCAGCCTCTTCTCTCCACACCACTCCACTCCCCTCACCTCTCTGAACCTCACCCACCTCTAGCCCGACCAAGGCGAGCTCTGCCTAACCAGAATTGGAGCCGGAGCAGCCGCGACAGGAGGAGAAGGGCGTCGTTGATTGCGACCACCCCAAGCTCCGCCAAGAATCGCCTGCCGTCATCTTCCGCCACGTTCCGCCACGCACCTGTTGGAGCCACGCCCCATGAACCCCGTCGAGCCGCTTAGGTTCGAGTCGCCTGACGACCTGTTTGTCATCGATTTACGACCCTCACCAGAGATTCCTATTCTAATCCTACGCCAGAGCCTTATACTGCTTGCTTTAAGTGTCACGACTGTGGGACCCCTGTCTTGAGCCACTTGATCATGAGCGCCACTGGCCGCCCATTTCTCCCAGCTAGCCCATCGATTGAAATTTGGATTTTTCTTTTTAGTTAAATCTAGTTTCTGTCCCCTAGTTTGAAAATCAATTCAGAGAGTTTTAGAAACCCAAATGGCATGAACCTAATTTTGTCTGAAAGGTATGGAAATGATATATCCAAGCCCATTGGATTTAATTCAATTAGAGTTATAGATCTCTCCTAAGAAAAATAAGAAGACAAAAGCTTTTGCAACTTGCAACATTTTATAAAATCAACCAAGTTAGCTTTTGAGTTGATTCCAACTCTAAAAGATCACATTTCATCATATCTATCTAAATATGTAATAATATTAAGGTTTACATGCAGTGACTTTGGACTAGTACCAAAATAATGCTATATAGGCATTTCTAGTCACTTTAAATCATTAAATAATAAACTTAAACTAAAGTAATATTGATGGAACCTTTAAATCTCATTCCCACATGTTAGAATATGTGGTGAGGACATGTGTCCACATGATCCCATATTTTGGTGGGGAATATTAAATTTTAGTTAATATTTCAATGAGTAGAAATTACTTTTCTAAAATAAAAAGGATGAAACTATTGAATTTAAAACTTGTGATGCTTGTGATGATAATAGATCATCAATCGTGTGTCTTAGAATGCTATCTAGCCTAGTTAAGTATTGTTTGGTGATTGTCTACTCCCTATGTATTTATAGACGCTAGTACCGACCAAGCTTGCGAGGAGGAGGAGTTCTACCAAGAAGAAGAAGAAGAAAACTTCAATCACTGCACCAACCAAGGAAAGCCACCATTAATAGTAAAATCTACCCTTAGCAAGCTAGCACTATCCCAGATTCACCCTTGCAAGTTAGTACTTGCAAGTGTAGTACTTAGCAAACTAGAATCAAACTAGATGGTTTAGCAAAGATGCCTTAAGCATGCTTTGATCACCCCTTTTGACTATTTAGTACCCCAAGTCTTACTTACAAGTTTTACTCCCCTTAGTACCCAAAGCTCTTTACTTGTGTTGAAGGTAGCATAAAAAGTATAAAACTTGACCTACTTAGAAACCTTTAGATGTCATTCTATGGCATGAGATTGATCCCATCCTTCCGCTTTAGTGAACACCCTTAACTTAGTATTTTAGAGTAGATCAAAAACTTGAGTCACTTTAGATGGGAACACTTAGTGAAAATGAATTCTGAAAACCTTGGAATGATGAGTCATTCTATTGAGATGTTCTGACATGTGTTGAGAAACACAAATGATTGAGGATGATGAAAATATTGAGGCATGAGCCTTAACCCTTTTATAAAACTGATGGTTGGATCCGGATGCGATACCATTCCAAATTTACCGTACAACCACACTACCTGAATTGGGTAAGGCTTAGCTGGAAATTTATATGCATTAGTATTAGTTCCCTCACGGGAGAGGTTTGAGCTGAGGCTACCTCTCAATGTTGTCCACCTATGCTGTGCCCAAGATGACTGATGGTCATGGTTGGGAGGCCATGCTCATAGGAGAGGTGCTTATACTAGGGTGTGTAAAGGGAAGGTTATGTTTGATTATCTGCATACTAAGTATGATGATTCAGGGTTATCCCTGACAGATATATCGAATCTTGTGGTGAAAGTGTACCACCTCTGCAGAGTGTCAAACTATTCAAATAGCCGCGTCCGTGATTATGGACAGTTGGAATGGCCATACTGTTTCGTTGTCAGATGTTTTCCAAATAACTTGAAATGAATGATGAACTTTGACTTGACCACAACAGGGTTGTGTTTATGATAACAGCTTCCCAAACTTAAGTGATTTTAGAACTTTACTTTATCTTTCCTTGCTTCTGAACTCAGCTTAGGTTTCAAACTTAACTTGATAGTTAAACTTAGATTTAGGACTTTGACTTAGAACTATAGTACCTGTTAATAGTAGTTTGCGAGTACTTAAAGAGTACTCATGGCTTTTGTCCCTGGCTATTATCATGGCCAGACTCTGAAGTAGATTATCAAGATGATGGTCAGCAGGACGGCTATGATAACTAGGACTATCTGCCTTCGTCAGCATTGCCTGTGCCCCTGAAGATGGACTTAAAGAGTGGATCATGAGATCCTTATTTGTGGCTACGCTTATCTTTTATTTCCGCTGCTTGTTGTATTAAAGACTGGATCATGAGATCCTTATTTGTGTAAAACCTTATGTATGGTTTGTAATGGATGATGTACTGTGATATCCAATCCGTTATGTCTCGCAAAATGGTAATCCCTGGGATTGCGAGGTATGGCATAACGGGCATCTGGGATTAAAAATCCGGGTGTTGACAAGAACACTCTAGGTTAAAGAGAGAGAAAGAACTTCTTACAAGGAAGAACCAGAAATAATAACTCAGAACTATCTAGTAACTAAGACTAGCATCTGAACTAATTGGTTTGCAAATTTTTGCTAATGCAATGCTCTGTAGACATAGGTTTTATGTCTAGAGTATCTTCCCTTATCTAAACATAGACTTTGTCTTCACTTCAGATGATGTATATGTTGACTTCATTGACTTTATTGAAGAACTTGAGATGTCGATGATGGTTTCTTGAGAAGAAATTGATGTTGACGTTGTCTTCAATGGCTTAGAACCTAGCAAGGGTTAAGAAGGTATGGTTGAGTACGAGCATACTCAGCAAGTTCACTAAAAAGGAGTGTATGATGCACTATCTCTACAGCCATAGACCATAGGTCGTAGGCAATGCAGGTTTTCGTAAACATTTCTTCAAAGGTTGCTTTTATTCTTAAAACTATATCCGACAGCCTTCATAGGTTGACCAGAACCTTCGTGAGGTTCCTTTCCTGCCGCGTTCGTAGCTCCTTCCCGGAACAGGGAGTAACATGTCACAATTCTTACACTATGCAAAGGTGCGTCACTTTTCCCACAAGAGACCTTAAGCATTGTTGGACAGCCCGGAGTATGTCCCTATTCAATCTTCCATGGTTTGAGGCCCAACTTAAGATCCAAGCCAATCGTTGCCCTTCTCCATGACCCCGCATGAGACACGATCCCCCGAGACAACTACCACGGTTACTCTTTGGGTAGCCTCTCCGAGAGTCCGTACGCAACTCTGTTTAGCGGTCACCATCAGCTATGGTGAACTCATACCTAGACAGAGATGCACAAAATCCAGACACCAAGATCACGGGGAACTAAGGGGTCCCACCCATGTCCTGGATTCTCTGGAACTCCACGAGAGATCAACAGCCTCATGATAAGGTCATCCGTCCATGCGAAAGGAAGAAGATCCAGCTGACTTCTCCATCCCATTCCAAGTCTCATGGTTGACGCGTAATGTACGGCGCTAGAATCACTGGCGACATTGGTTGTTAAGTCCTAGATATTATGTTCTTTTACCACTGGAACTGTATTAGTAGATTATTACCATCCATAATCATATTATTATGAAAATAGTGTTTTCTGACCTTTTTGGAATGCAGGTGATGACATCATTTGAGTTACAAGCATTTGATAGAAAATAATCAACGGACATGACCAAGTTGTGAACTTGCCTTTTGTGGTTGCAAGATTATGCACTCATGGTCTTCAAGACAATAGAAGATCCAAATTCTGTAAATAGCATCATTGGTCTGGTAAGGACTAATGTTTAAATAAGCGAGATGCAATGATGCATAAGTAATGTAATGCGGTTTGATAAACGTGAATCCCCGGACTAATCGTATCTGATCTAGGGTTTGGAAACTGGAAATGGTTCTTTAGAATGTGTTTCACTTTTATATCAGCTTCACACTTGTGCTTCTTAATAAGGCTTGTGAGAGTGTGTGAAACAATATGTAGATACAACAAGTAATATGCAATATTAAAGAACCTAAATGAATCATGGTATTTAGAATATTTCTTAAACCAGATTAAGGTTTAATTAAAGCTTTTAGAGAAGTGTTCAAGGATTAATTTTAATGTTTCTTAAAATAATAACTCTTGAGGAAAACATTACTTTACAAAGTAAAAACTATTTAAACTTAAGGCTAACACTATATGGTTTTCTTATTACTTATAAGTACTAAAGTAGAAAACAACTAGTATTGTTGAGTAGCTATTCTACTAGTAAATGTAGACTTTTAACACTCCATGAAGGTGAAACAAAAGTATTATGCATTGATAGAAGTGGTGTTTTCTTGATTTTATAACTGGATATAATCACTTACTTATTATAGAATTAATACTTATTTCTATGAACATGGGAATGGCATCATGTGAAATACTTACACATTTTCCTTAGCCTTTAGAGTGGATTCCCAAACTTGTAAAAGAATTAGTATTCAAATCTTCATGATTTTATAATTGATAAACTATTTTTGGAGAGTAAGATTTACTTAACTTTGAATGGTAGTTTAGTAAGTACAACTTGAATTGGTTAGACCTGTTTTAACTTCATTTAAACATAACTTGCATTTGTTCTTACACTTTTAGACTTTAAACAAATAATGCTAAAGGTAATAGTAAGTATTTATATATTTTTAATGAATTAAAATAAAAGAAAAGAGTTAAAATAAAATTTATTAGACATTCACCTTTTATTTTATTCCAAAAGTGAGAGTTGACATTTTTGATGTGTAGAATTTATTTTTGTGATCATTTTGGTATATTATAAGTATATTTATGATTTTTAAATAATAAGATATGATTTTTACAAATTTTATCACTTTATAACTACTAAATAAATAATAAATATTACTTAAGTGATATAATATTTTAAGTTTATAGTTTTACACTTTAGTTCTTATTTTTCCAAGAATTTTAGTATATTATTTATATTTTTCCCATTTACCAATATTAAAATATGAATTTTCAAAGTATTATTACTTATAAAATCTTTATTAAATAATAATTATTTAAATAGTTAACACAATAATATTTGATAATAAGTTTATAATATAGATTTTATTTTTCTAAGCATTTTGATATATTATATACATTTTTCTGAATTATAAAACAAAAGATATAGAATTAACAAGATTTAATCCTTTTATTAAATTTCTAGAAATTATATTTATAGTTAAATTTATTGTGTGTGATCTCTTTATTAAACAAATAATCGTTTTACACCCAGACCCGACCCAGCCACTAACTAGTGGGGTTAGGGCCATGTTGGTAGGCCATGCGTGCAGAAGACCGGTCGAATAACTTTTGTTACTAACCCTATTTCTACCCTGGTTCAATGACAAGCGGGTCCGGGGCCACGTCACTTGCCACATAGGCAAGGATCAAGTCAAACAGAACTGCTGATCCTAGCTGGCGTCATCTTGCTGGAGGATGATGTCATCCCCACCGGAGCACGGCGGAGACGCCCATCTATGGCACTACAGACACTACGGGGATACGCGTTCGAACGAGGAGACTGAAGCGGACCTGGGAGTGGTGTAGTTCTTATCCTAGGCTAGGACGGAGATGAGAATCTGGGCGGTTGGATCCTACTGACGCGGGCAATCCGCATCCAGCGGCGGCACAAACCTCTAGCGAGCTGCATGTGTGCGTCATGGTGACGACGACAACAATTTTCCGAACAAACCCCTACAGTTTCTAGGAATTAACCCACACTCTATCCTTGATCCCACCCGTTAGTGAGAGCAAGAAGGATGTTGGGCTACTATTAATGGGTTGCGGTTGTTGGGCCGATGTGGACGGTAGGTAGGCAGAGAGACCACTGGGCTGGCCTACTTGCTCGGCTAGATTTTTTTTCTTTCTAATTATGTTCACAAAATGTATTATTATATGAAGGGTTCTTTTTTTAGTAAAGTAAATATAATTTAGGGTTTTATGTTTTACTTCCTATAAGAAAATCTTATATAAATGATTTATATTACTACTAAAATAATTTATTAGTAGTGGTTTAAGAGGCTAATTATTTATGTGTATATAATCTCATTAATACTTTCCCTCGTAAATGAACTATATTTACATGATAAGATATTAAACCCTGGGGTTTGCATGATGGTGATTTGAATTCCATGGTTCTCCCTATTTGGGGATTTCACCAAATCCAATTCTACTTGGTTTTTAGAGTTTAGAATTACTACATGACAATCTTGGTTAGGTAATGAGGAATCAATAATAATCATTGGTGGAGAAATGCCAAGGTTTATTCAAATATAGGTATATGGGTTTTGAGAGGATTTAATCACTCATATTCAATTAGAGATATGGATGGTTATTAAGGCTATTATATATTACTATCATGTTTTGTGATCCTGAATAACCTCTCCACTTAAAGTGAGTTATTGGGATTGCTTTACTAAAGTAATCTTGGTTAAGGCTTCTAAAGAATCCTTACCATAATACCTCACTAAGGTTAACTTTAGATAAGGAATTCCTTTCCTCAATATACTATATAAACCTCTCTGATCTTATTCACAAAGATCACATCTTCCTAAACAAGACAATCATCTGACTACACCATATTTATCACCATATGATGACATGGTCATACCACTTCAACATTACTCCTGGTATATAACTCCTTTGAACTAACTACCATTGATGCACCTATCAAGGTAGCTACTGCTAACTCCATCCATTAACTCCTTTTATATCCACCTTGCATTTACTTCCAAGGCTTACAAGATTATAGTTCTCTCTATACATCACAAGTGATAATAATCCTACAGAATAGGTATGCTACTACTCTCCATAATACAAGTTGTTCTTCTACTAACTTGGTTAAACTACTATGCCTCCAACTACTCCATACAACTTATGTTATATACTTTATTATACTCTAGCTTGACTTCTCATGATCAAGCTAGATGATTCATCTTACTAGGGCTTTACCTAATTTGGTGTACTCACAACTCTTCTTTATCAACTAGTCATCTATTCTCAAGTGACTTGGGAATAATTACCACCATCATTTCATCAAACAAAGCTTAGGCTTCTAATTGTCTAATCAAGATATATAATCAACTAAGTAGTAAACTTGTACTAGTCTGTCTATAAAGCTGATATTGTTAAAAAAGCTTACTTCATATATATCTACTCGGCTTAACAAAATTATTATTAGATTCTCCACTACTACTAGCTTTCTCATAGCTTCTCAATTACTAGCTTAACTCTTGGGTTTAGGTACTTCTTCTAGTTAACTCATGAGTGATTTAGCTCCTCCAACATCAAATGGTTTGATGTCCACTAAGGATCACATTCCATTGATGATGGAACACTCTACCATAACTAGTTCCTTCTTCTTATTAACTTACTTAAGGTCTTTGGAAGGTTTATATAATAGGTCAAAGCTAAAGGTTAACAAGTGCTAGGTCAAGAATTGGTCACTCAGTAGTGATCTTCCATTGACACTAGGACTTGATTAAATAGGAATGTCACCTCTTAATATCATATTAAGGGTATGTGTTGAATGGTCTTGTATTGACTTCCTTTACTACTCTATTTGTAATAATAGTTAGTGTTTCAAAACTACCATGATTCTCATGGTAGGAATAACTATTGCAAGCAAGTATATCAAGGTTTAGTTATGGGGTTTCATTACTTAAGTTATATACTTAACTTGGAATTGAGGGTTTGTGGTAGATAATACCTTGATATCATCTTTAGAGTATTAAGTATTCATCCTTGAGTTGTGCTATGGAATACCATGTAATGATCTCTAGGAGATCAAGTACTCTTTATTAAGTAGTGTGTTGTGACTTAGTTTTATTACATTTGATCTACCCTTAGATCAAATTATGTTACCCAAAGATAAAGTTTTAGCAAAGGTCATATTGAATCTTATCGCAGTCAACTTGATGATCTACTTCAGTTCCACCAAGTTAAGAGAAGCTTCAATCTCTTTGACAAGTTTTATTAAAAAGCGCAAAAATTATCCAGATTCTCTATGCATGAATGCAATGCACACACTTGTGTTCAGCTTATTTCTAAGCTCTAATGCTGGGGTGTTACACCATGACAACATGGTTCTTCTAATTTACAACTTACAAAGCGCAAGCATATACACAGCATAGATGGGCACAATGGTTCAAGTTTATTAAATGCAAGAAAGTAAAGTGTGCCATCAAGTTTGTGAGAGCTTTAATCACTAATTTTCATATAACAAGTTTAATTTGGAAGGTAGATAAAAACATGAATTTACTTGGAATAGCAATAATGCTAATAGGTAGGTATGGTGGACACAAATGGCATAGGTTTTGGTTTAAGGATTGGATGCACGAGAAGCATTCCCTCTCAGTACAGGTTTTTGGCTAGCAAGGCTGGGTAGCAAGCATAAGAATTAAAGGAAACAAATAAACATACAAGTGATAAAAACAAACATGCAATCTTCCTTGGAAGCACAAAAGATCTTAACTAGAGAATACTAAACTTATGAGCAAGTCAAGAAAGAAAGATGATGAAATTATATTTCTTTTAGAGTACTTTTTATCTTTTTCATTCTATTCTCAAAGTAGTGTTACTACTGACTGAGCCAGGTTTGCCAGAACCAACTAAATTAACTCAATGATCCCAAAGTGATACCAATACTAATGACAAGATAAATCATATAACCATGAATTGAAAACTAAAATAAGATATGCAAAAGAGTAAATGATATAACTTCTCATCAATATTCCATAACGGCAACGCACACCAAGGGATACATAGATATCTAACGAGAGGGGGGACACTTCCATAATGCAAACCATCCTACATGATAACTTCTCTATTCATGATATGACTCTACTAAAAAGGAAAAAAGATAGAAGATAATGATATGATACCGCGGCACTCCCCCAAGCTTGGAACAAACCAAGGGGATGCAAAAACCTGATGACGAATTACTCCTTCGGTGGTGGTGGTATTATCTCGATGAGCTTTTTGATTAGTTTCCCCAAGTCCTGAATCTCGAAAGTGAGAGTACGAATCAACTCCGAGTTTTGCTCAATGCGGCTCATGGTCATGTCGGGTTGCGAATTCCAGCTCTTGTGATTCTTTCCCCACTCTTCCTCCTTGAAGTCTTCTTTTCCTACATGGTTAGAACGAGGCATATCCAAATTGGAGGGTAGTTTCTCCTTGGGCATATTCTGGAACTGATGCTCATGGATAAGGGTATGGAAGGCATTCTTGGTGCATGGAGGAAGTGACCGTGGAGCCAAACAGTGACACGGAGGCTTCCCTCCAGTTGACATTCGCGCAGTCCTTTTGATCTTGGAAGGGTTTGCCAACACTCCAATGCTTGCAATGGTAGTGCCGGTGTGCGGATGCTGGCTTTCCTTTGCCTCCTCTTCATCTTCACTCTTGATCTCCTTCTCCTGGCCAGGGTCTTGAGGATCCTCCTCCATATTCTCCTTTCCCTTATCCTTGGCAGAGACCAATGTGCTTCTAAACTTTAAGAATAGTTCCTGGCAGAAACATCTCTAAATGAAAACACGACGAGAACACGATATACGAACCTCTGGGGATCCGGGGGATTATATATAACGAAGTTTTACAACAAAAGGAAGGTACTGGAAGAAAACGGGTTAGAGACGGAGTCTGGGGCGGCCACACCACCTGCTGGCGCAGCCAGGGGGCCGCGCCAGGGGGTGGTGTGAGCCACCCTGGCTCCATTTCCATCCCTCTTTCACTTCGTAGCTTTCCTTGTTGGATAAAGCTGCAAAATATAACTGGACAGAATTTTTGCGGAACTTCTCTTACTAGAACTATTACCTATTCGAAAACGGACTCTGTAGGTCTCTGAATTTGGCATTTAGCAGATTCTTCCGGATTCACCGCTAGAATAACATCAATATCTTCATCTTCATACACATATTGCTCGAGTCATTAAACCTTTCACTATCTTATTACACCATTTTCTCCACTAACCTGAAAATTTCTTTCACACAAAACTTTACACAATTCTCATTAGCAACATTAGTGTAAGCGAGGTAATAAACCTTTTGGGTCCAATTTCAACTGAAATCCATCAAAACATAAGCTACTGTAACAACTCCTTATGAAAACCCAAAAAAAGAATTCAAAAAGGAAATCGATTTAAAGAAGCAAATGCAAGAGTGGCAAAATCTGTCAAAACAGACCAGCAGGTAAACATCAATTTTTTTGAAACTCTTCTGTTGCTCAAATCAAAAAGTCCAAAACTAAATAAAGTTAAATAACAACCTGGGGCAGAATCACAAACAATTACATCTCAATCCGGGATACATAGATCTCTCACGAATTTTTATGGTGAAGCTCAAAAATCTGTTTCGGGATAGCAACTTCCCCAAATCTTACTACTCTCTCATTAGAGGTTGATCTTGACACAAAAACCAAACAAAAAGGATAGGGAGAGGTTATTACCAAAGTAATAACTTCCAAGACTCAAAGAAACAAAAACAAACTGAAAGCAAGAATATATGGGGTTGTCTCCCAAAAAGCTCTTTCTTTATAGCCATTAAGATGGGCATGATGATTTCAATGGTGCTCACATAAGATATGAATTGAAGTAAAAGAGAGCATCAAGAAGCAAACATACACATGTTTAAGTCTAACCCACTTCCTATGCAAGGGAATTTTGTAAACAAACAAGTTGTTGAAACCAGAGGCTACAAGCATAGGAAGGCAAAACAAGTGCAACATAAAGACTTTAAGCATAAAACAACGAAACTTGATATTATTGAGATGCATAAGAACAGTCTTCCCTCTCTCATAATAACTTTCAATATCATGCGTAAACTTAATGATATAACTATCACAAGAACCATTGTAGAAGTGATCACTTATCCTTATAGAAAACACAGGAACACTAGCTCTCATAACACTACTTTGTGAAACAATATTAGAAGTGTCCTTATAGAGGATAGTGCGTCCATCTTCTACATATTTAGTGACAAAGTCTTTCACATTTGCTATTATAGGTTCATCATTTTTTTCATCAGGTTCAACAGCTTTATTCATACCTTCATTAACCATATTACCCTTCATAGAATGTTTCCTTTATCTTAACTTGGAAAGATATTTTCTCAATACAAGTTTCAGGTAAAGCATGATTAGCATTATAAACTTCAGTATTTCTTGCAGGAACACACTTATCAACATCTTTATATGGTTCATGATACTTATCCCACTTCTTTTTAGGAACTTCAATATAGGAGGCAAAAGCCTTAAAATAAGTTGCAATAGCTTGAGAATCAAGACCATAAGCATTTTTAATATTTTGAAAGTCATCAGTTCCCATAAAAGATTCAATGCATTCATAATCATAATTTATACGTGACTTTCTTCCTTTGTCATTCTCCCATGCTTCAACATTGTCTTGAATACGGTCTAGAAGATCCGATTTAGCTTCTTCCTCCATGCGAGTGAATGATCCAGCACAAGAAGCATCGAATAAATCCTTATCATGAAGCGAAAGCCTTGCATAAAAATTATTTGTAATAATATTGTTGGGGAGCTCATGAATGGAACATTTGAGCATTAGTAACTTCAATCTCCCCCAAGCTTGAGATGTACTCTCTCTATCAAGAGGCCAAGCGTTGTATATTTGATTCCGATCTTTATGGATCTCACTAGGAGGATAAAATTTTGAATAAAAGAGAGGTACTATTTCCTCCCATTTAAGAGCTTGACCATTCTTTAGCATCTTATACCATTCTTCAGCTCTTCCTTTCAGTGATAATGAGAATAACTGCTTCTTGACTTGATCTGTTGTAATACCTGCACACTTGAACAACCCGCATAATTCGTGTATAAAGAGAAAATGATCACCAGGATGGACAGTTCCATCTCCAACATAATAGTTATCCATAACACGATCAATGATTCTTTAAGGTATTTTAAAAGTATCATTTCAGCAGGTGGTGGTTCATCTACTACCTTAGTAGTGGTAGTAGAATTACAAAATAAGAAACTCAGCGAATTATCCATATTGAAAATAAAGCAACTAACAACAGTAAACAATACTCATGGTAGAAGTTTTCTTTACCAGTTCCACTCTCCAATAGCACTTCACTCCCTAGCAACGGCGCCAGAAAATAGTCTTGATGACCCACAAGTATAGGGGGTGTATCACAGTATTTTGGATAAGTAAGAGTGTCGAACCCAACGAGGAGCAGAAGGTGTTGGCGAATGGCTTGGAGCAGGAATTCTCTGTAAATACTTAGCAAACGGATTTTTTAGGGGTTTTTGATAATGCAGGTAAATAAAGTACGAGTAAATAAAAGACAATAAGAATAAATGCAGAAAGTGGCCCAAACCTTTCTTTCGCAAAGTACAAGCCGGTTGTATTACTTAAGATGACCAAATGTTCTCGAGGACACATGGGAATATCGTCAAGTGCTTTCACTTCATATAGTTGATTAATCTTCTTTAGTTTGCTAAGTGTTGTGTGGGTGAACCTGTTCTAATGTACCGACCTTCCTAGGACTAATACATACTTGTGATTATACCCCTTGCAAGCATCCACAAGTACAAGAAAGTAATTAAGGTAGAAACCTAACCACAGCTTTAAAATCTAAGACCCCGACGTCCCTTGTGCAAAGGTTTTCTAATAGGGGTTCAGGTTTCTGTCACTCCGGTAACCCCTACGATTAGTAGCCAAATACACAATGCATTCCCCTAGGCCCATATAGGTGAAGTGTCATGTAGTCGACGTTCACATGACACCACTAGAAGAAATACACCACAACTTAAATATCAAACCATTGAATGTTTATCAACACAATTCCACTACTAACAACATGACTTCTCCCATGTCCTCAAGAACAAAACGAACTACTTACAAGACATCATATGGATCATGATCAGAGATGAAATAATGATGTGTAACAATCTGAACATAAACGATAATTCAATGGTTCACTCAATAGCATCAACTACAAGCAGTAATCAACACCGGGAAAGTTTCCCCTAAGAACTATGCAAGATTCAACCCAATTGTTACAGCGGTATGAAGTGGTGACGATGGTGCTAGTGGAGATGATGGTGGTGATGATGATCCTGATGAAGTCCAGCTTGATGGTGGTCTTGCTGGCGATGATCTCCCCTCTCTGGGAAGGAATTCCTCCGGCAGAATTCTGTCTGCCAGAGAGATCTTTCTCTCTCGGTGTTTTCCACCCCGTAGAGGCGGCGGAATCTTTCTGTGGTCGCTCCCCGATTCTTAGGGTTTCAGGAGGATAATATACGCCAGAGGGGAGTGAAGGGAATATGCCCGAGAGGCAATAATAAAGTGGTTATTATCTTACTCCTTGTTTATGATAAATGTTTATTTTGCATGCTATAATTGTATTAATTTGGAAACGTTAATACATGTGTGTTTAATAAACAAAAGGAAAGTTCCTAGTTATGCCTCTCTTATAAACTAGCTCGTTGATTAACAAGATGATCAAGGTTTCCTGATCATGGACATTGGATGTCGTTAATAACGAGGTCACAACATTGGTGGAATGATGTGATGAACATTCATCCGAAGTATAGCATTACGATAAGAGTCATTATGTTTATATTGCTATAACATCATACGAAGTAATCTTAGTCCTTAGACCATGAGATCATGTTAATTGCTAACACCGGAAGAGTATCTTGATAACATCAGACGTCACACCGTAACATGGTGACTATAAAGGTGTGTTCAGTGCTACGAAGGTGTTATGTTGAGGCTCATGGATCAAGAGTGGGATTTGTCCATCCCGGTGATGGATAGATATACTCTGGGCCCTCTCAGTGATATCACATTAAGATAGCTTGCAAGCAAGTGATGTGATCACTAGAATGTTATATCACGAGAACAAGAAATGAGTGCATGTCGGTAAGGAGATCAAACTAGGTATTTGGATGCCAATGATCGAATCTCGGACATGTAATATATCGCGAGACAAAGGGATTTAGTTATGACCTTAAAGGTTCACACGATCACAAGGGTCATCGTTGATATGTGGGAGTCAGTACGGATCTCTAGGTCCCGCTGCTGATTATTGATCGGAGAGGGGTCTCAATCATGTCTGCATTATTCGCGAACCGTAGGGTGACACACTTAAGGGATACCAACACCATTTAGGAGCAAATATGTTTCAGATAAAGATTAAGAAAGCGCAGGAATTATTTCAATAGACACCGAAACTGTTTCAGGTGAAATTGCTGAAATTGGTTCTGCATGTAATATTGAAATGTTGCAGGGGTTTTATGTGAATGTTTTTTAATTAAAGTAATTAACAAAATTCTGAATAAAATTAATAAAATAGTTTTATTAAATGAGAGAGCATTAAATTTGGATAAATGTAATGCATTTAAAGTGGAGACTTTAAAAGAGAATGTGAAGGGGCATTTTAATGTGGAGGGGGTTACCACCACATGAATGGGGGAGGTGAAGGGACACCCTCCCCCCTCCTATAAAAGGCCCCCCTCTCACTTCTTCTTCCTCACACCTCCTCGTGAAGGATCTCTCTCCCCCTCTAGTATTATTCCCCATGGTCTCGGATTAACGAGATACATGTTCCTAGTGGCTTTATCTGGAAAGGAGTTGTTGCTTCCGCTGCTTTGCTGGAGCGAGGGACGGAGGTTGTCGGGTACCAGACGTGTGTGCTATCACTGATGCACTGCTGCTTTGCGGTGCTGGACTTGGTGGTGCTAGACTTGCTGGAGCTGGATCTGAAGGACGTGTTGGAGCCAGACCTGCTGGACTTCATCACGATCTTGAGATCGGCAAGTGTACGACTACATCATCCACGAGTTTCAACTTGTTAACAAAACTCGTTGTCTTTGAGGGTAAGTTCTCCATGGATGTATATCCACCAGTTGCTCTGTATCTAGTAGATAGATCTTGGCGTATAGTTCTCATGATAGGAATTTTTTTGTTTTCTATGATGCAAACCCTTCCGTGGTATCAGAGCCTGATCTATGCGTAGGTGCTTTGCACGGATAGTACACATATGTTTATATGTGGGCGATGATGATCATGTTATTGCATCTTCTATGTAGTTTGGATATTGGTGGCATAGTCGGATGAAGTGGCCTGGACCAACCTTACATGTCATCGTACATGAGACCGGTTCCACGACTGACATGCAACTTGTTTTGCATAAGTGGCTGGCGGGTGTCTGTCTCTCCTACTATAGTCAATATCTGATTTACAACGAGTTGCTAATAACTTGGTTATCCTCGTTGTGGTTCATGTTCATAGGTAAGAACAATTCTATCTCCGAAAGCCCTAAGCCACGTAAAACCTGCAATTGATAAATTAGAGGCGTCTAGTTTAGATCGTTGTTGGGCTAGTGTCTTGATATGGTATTGTTGTAAGTAGATGTATGATAGATACTCTCACAACACACTCAACGTGTAAGTTCCATAGACCTTGGCCTTACACACAAAGGAATGATAGATATCATACCACAATGAAAATGATAGAGATCAAATGCATGGACCATATCATCTCACTTTACACATTAGATGTTAGCATATTATACTGCTAGTTTGGCGCTTTTTTGTAGCATTATAAGATGATCCCTCATTTTGATATCAAGATAAAAATGTGTTCTTCCTTAAGTATGCACCGTTTTGTGGATCGTGTTTCGAGACATCACATGATGATCGGGTGTACTCGAATCTACGCTTTCATGGGAACAGGTGTAAGACAGTTTTACACACGCGAATACTAAGGTTCTTACTTGGCGAGCCTAGCATGTACAGACATGGCCTCGGAACACGGACCAAAAGGTTAAGAATGAGTCATATAGTTGATATGATGCCCATATAGATGCTCGCCTTTGAAGCTACATCAACTCACGTGATGATCGGACTTGGTGTAGTGGATTTGGTTCATGTAATCATCAAAAAGGCACGAGGGATGTCGTTTTTGAGTGGGAGTTCATTTCTAATTTGGATTAGTCGAACTCAATTTGTCATAAACTAAATCAAAGTGAATTTGCATAATTTGTTGTAGTCATTGGTGTCTGTTCACTACCTTATGCTTAGTTTTAATTGA
This sequence comes from Avena insularis, assembly GCA_023614405.1. Lineage (NCBI taxonomy): Eukaryota > Viridiplantae > Streptophyta > Magnoliopsida > Poales > Poaceae > Avena > Avena insularis. Next base: position 514,589,426 of record CM042690.1, read on the forward strand.
GATAATAGAACTATAGAATTCTGGATATTTACTTTACGAACTGGTATCGTATTGTTTTGAATGTCAATTTAAAGTTTATAAGACCTATTGCAAAACTTCAGCAAACTCTATTTACTCCATGAAGTTTAATAAGTAGTATTAAATCAAGAGTAAGAATTCCAATGTTAGTATCTAAAGTATCATGTTTGCCTCCATGATTATTGATATTCAAAAGTTGTTTTAATATCAAGATTATATAGGAGCTGAAAATTGTTTCAGAAACCATCATGTGTGAAAGATATTGTGATATCTGAAACAATGTTTTTGGTTGCATTATGATAGAATATAATTTAGAAAAATACATGTTCTCATATTGTATGATAATTTGTGAAGGATGGAGATGCTAAGCATCCGGATCTCCCAAAAAGGTTTTGGGAACTAACATTATACTCGTGACTCTTCCTTACAGGTTATAGTAGTTTGATCATGAAAGTTGTCATGATAAGGATGAATAGAAGATGTAAGTAAAATGTTTACTACACTGATATATTACTAAAGAATGGATTTTTGAAAGAACACCAAACATTTGATGATGGTGATCCACTTCAAAGTGCAAGTCCAAAGGTATTAGTATTTGACTATACACGCTTTGTAATATGTGTCATGTGAATGACACCACTATTGATGTTGATAGATTCTTTTAAAAGAAAAGGAATTGTTGAAAGAGAATCTATAAAATATTTGGCAGAAAATAAAAGGTTGGAGATGTCCAACTTAGGTATATAGAATATATACATGTTATGGTTGTATTCCTTGCTTGTTAAACTATGTGGTTCTGAGGTATTGGATACCAGTATTGGATGCCGAATTGGTTGGTATGAAGTGTCATACAGGACAATGCAATTCATGAACTGAAATGGCCTAAGTAACTAGCAAGAGAATAAGTGATGATGATCATCGAAAACAAATAAAGTGTTATTGTGCTTTTCGTTGATGTCAAACCTAGTCTTCAAGATTTGTTTTAATAATTGTTATTTTGTTCCGGTATTATGAGAACAATGGTTGTTCAAATAATTACCGTATTCCATAAAAGATAGATGAACTTTTACAAGTAGTGGGAGAAATCACATCCATAAACACTATTGCTAAAATGTCGCAAGACAAATGATTGAAAGATCACTTATGAAGCGACATCGCTGTTTAAATTATATTGGAAAGAAAACATGAAGAAACACCATGTTGATGGATTTTTAGAGTCTTTGATTTTGATCAATTGACGCTTGTGAAACTTTCCTCGAGATAATTGAAACTCCGTCCATAGGCCAAAGAGGAACGGATGACTAATTTATTGGATATTATGCATGTTGATTTATATAGTCCATTATGTGTAGCCATATGCGACGGATCTTTTGGCTTCATATGCTTTCTCCAGAAATTTGAGTGAATATATCTATATATTTACTTAATAAGGAAGAAGTATGAAACATTTGAAAATTGTTCAAAGACTTTCAAGATGAAGTGAAAAATCATTGTAACAAGAAAATAAAAGAGTTTATGATTGGATCATAAAGGAAGATATTTGAGTTACATGTTTAGCAAAACACCTAAGATTTGAGAAATTGTTCCATGATTTATGTTTCCCGATAAACCATAGGAGTATGGCATATTCGAGAGATTAAATCAAACCATGTTTGACATGGTAAGATCAAAGGTATCATTTATAAAACTGCCATTATGTTTTAATGATTGAAGCTTTAGAGACTACCGCTTTTACACTTAAAAGAGCACCATCATGATCCGTTGAAATGACACCATATGAGTTACGGTTTGGGATAAAACTTGAATTGTCTTTTCTTAAATTTTGGTATGCTATGCATAAGTAAAATGTTTACAACCAAAGTCGGATAAGCACGTATTTGTAGGTTATCCCAAAGAATTTGTTGGGAATTTCTCCATAACACCGAGGACAAAAGAGTTTGTTACTTGGAATGTCAAGTTTCTTGAAAAGGAATTTTTCACGAAAAGTTAAGTGGGAGGACAATAGAAATTTGATAAGGTTGTTGAACCTTAGCTATATGTGCTAAGTAGCACAGTGCCGGAAAGTGTCCCGGTGGTGGCCACAATGCTCATGGCTCCCGTGATTACAAAGGTTGTGATCTTGGAGATTAGAGTTCCTATTGAACCGGGAGGGTCGGTAAAAATCAAATAGTGTGATTTGATAAGCAAGTCGTTATTGTTTTGACAATGATGAACCGACTACATACAAGGAAGCGATGATGGGCCCTGACTACATAAAATGACTAGAAGTCATAGAATCCGTGATAGTATCCATACACGAGAAATCAAGTTTCTGAACTTGGAAGACCCTCCGGAAAGGTGTAAATCCTATCGGTCGTGTTTGGATCTATAAAGAAATAGACATGGATGTTTAACATCTATGAAATAGTCGACATGTCGAAAAGAAGTTTACGACAATGTTCAAGGAGTTGACTATGACAAGATTTGATCTTTCATAGCGATATATAGTCTTGACGGATTAATGTAGAAACCACTACATATAATTTGGTATATGGTAGTTCAATAAACAAAACAAGGTTCTTATAATAGAACGGTTACCTAGGACGTGTACATGACATGGTCTGAAGGGTTTTGTTAATTCAAAGGGTGCTAAAAGGGCATGCAAACTTCAATAGTTGAAGTGAGCATAGCGGATATGGAATCTTCACCATGATGAAACTGTTAAAAGAGTTTAAATTCATCGGAGATGATGAAGATGCTTGCATTTGCAAGAAATTAAGTGGGAGCACTGAGACATATTTCTAATACATTATGTAGACGACATATTGTTGATTGGAAATGATGTATCCTGTATTGACAGAAGTTAAGAATTTCATTAAAATAAGATTTCGATGAAAGACTTGGGCAAAACCGGAATATTTAGCATCAATATCTATATGGATAGATTGAGGCGCTAATATGGTTGTGCCAGACATACATATATGAGATATTGAAAGGGTTCAATATGGAAACAACAAGAAAGGTTCTTGCTGCATGGAAAGGATTGTATCAGGATTCAAGTGTTTCAACACTTGGTGAGTAAAATCTAATGAAGATTTTGATCCATTATACCATGATATGTATATATCCAGAATGTCCTATGCTCTAAATTTTATGAGCACATACAAGAATGGTTCATAAGATGATCATTGGACAATAGTAAAGATATTCTTATAAACTTTGGAAGAACTAAGAATATATCATGTATAAGTGACAAATGGTTAAAGGTAGTTCATTGTAAATTGTTACATTGATACTAGTTTTGTCACAAGATACAAATTAAATTTATCTCAATTTAGACTACGGGTGGCACAATGTAACGGAAAGGATGTTCCATGATGGATTTGGATAAGTTCCAAAGTTGAAACATTGTGACAGATACTACAACAAAAGGCTAAGTATATGACTGCTATAGTAGCAGCAAAGAAGGGCATTTGTGTTAAGAAATTTGCTATCAAACTAGGTGTGGTTCAAAGTGGGCTAATACTATGAAGATATATTGTATGACAATAATATCAACATATTTTAACCCGAACGAACTAAAGGTCTCACCAAAGGACCAAACTTATACAATGCCATCTCATTTGAGAATGAGTGATGCGTAGAGATGCAAAGACATGCAAATACACACGGACCTGAAACTGCCAGATCCGTAGATTATGTTAACCACTAGCAAACACGTATATTCAACACCTAGGTGTTGTATATACAAGTTTACAAACTAGATTATTGACTCTAGTGCACGTGGGAGACTGAAGGGAATATGCCCGAGAGGCAATAATAAAGTGGTTATTATCTTATTCCTTGTTTATGATAGATGTTTATTTTGCATGCTATAATTGTATTAATTTGGAAACATTAATACATGTGTGTTTCATAAACAAAAGGAAAGTTCCTAGTTATGCCTCTCTTATAAACTAGCTCGTTGATTAACAAGATGATCAAGGTTTCCTAATCATGGACATTGGATGTCGTTAATAACGAGGTCACAACATTGGTGGAATGATGTGATGAACATTCATCCTAAGTATAACATTACGATCAGAGTCATTATTTTTATATTGCTATAACATCATACAAAGTAATCTTAGTCCTTAGACCATGAGATCATGTTAATTGCTAACATCGGAAGAGTATCTTGATAACATCAAACGTCACACCGTAACAGGGTGACTATAAAGGTGGGTTCAGTGCTACGAAGGTGTTATGTTGAGGCTCATGGATCAAGAGTGGGATTTGTCCATCCCGATGACGGATAGATATACTCTGGGCCCTCTCGGTGATATCACATTAAGATAGCTTGCAAGCAAGTGATGTGATCACTAGAATGTTATATCACGGGAACGAGAAAAGAGTGCATGTCGGTAACGAGATCAAACTAGGTATTTGGATGCCAATGATCGAATCTCGGACATGTAATATATCGTGAAACAAAGGGATTTAGTTACGACGTTAAAGGTTCACACGATCACAAGGGTCATCATTGAATATGTGGGAGTCAGTATGGATCTCAAGGTCCCGCTGCTGATTATTGATCGGAGAGGGGTCTCGATCATGTTTGCATTATTCGGGAACTGTAGGGTGACACACTTAAGGGATACCGACACCATTTAGGAGCAAATATGTTTCACATAAAGATTAAGAAAGCACTGGAATTATTTCAATAGACACCGAAACTGTTTTGGGTGAAATTGCTGAAATTGGTTCTGCATTCAATATTGAAATGTTGCAGGGGGTTTTATGTGAATGTTTGTTAATTAAAGTAATTAACAAAATTCTGAATAAAATTAATAAAATAGTTTTATTAAATGAGAGAGCATTAAATTTGGAGAAATTTAATGCATTTAAAGTGGAGACTTTAAAAGAGAATGTGAACGGGCATTTTAATGTGGAGGGGGTTACCACCACATGAATGGGGGAGGTGAAGGGACACCCTCCCCTCCTCCTATAAAAGGCCCCCTCTCACTTCTTCTTCCTCACACCACCTCGTGAAGGATCTCTCTCCCCCTCTAGTGTTATTCTCCATGGTCTCGGATTAGCGAGATACATGTTCCCGGTGGCTTTATCTGGAAAGGAGTTGCTGCTTCTGCTGCTTTGCTGGAGCGAGGGATGGAGGTTGTCGGGGTACTGGACGTGTGTGCGATCACGGATGCACCGCTGCTTTGCTGTGCTGGACTTGTGGTGCTAGACTTGCTGGAGCTGGATCTGAAGGACATGCTGGAGCCGGACCTGCTAGACTTCATCATGATCTTGAGATCGGCAAGTGTACGACTACATCATCCACGAGTTCCAACTCGTTAACAAAACTCGTTGTCTTTGAGGGTAAGTTCTCCATGGATGTATATCCACCCCTTGCTCTGTATCTAGTAGATAGATCTTGGCGTATAGTTCTCATCGTAGGAATTTTTTGGTTTTCTATGCTGTGAACCCTTCAGGGAGAGCCTGGAGTGGGCCAGGGTGGCCACACTACCTGCTGGCGCGACCTAGGCCTGTCCGCGTTAGGGGGTGGTGTGGGCCCCCTATGTCCCATCTCCACTTCCCCTTCGGGCAATCTTCGTCTTCTAGAAAAATAGAATTTTCCATGTATTTTGCCGAACTTTTTGATCTTCAGGAATTTTGCCTCCAAACAGCACATTTTCCATCATAATCCTGACTGCAGCGGTCCATGCTCCAAAAGTCATCAACCATGCAAAAACAGATGAAATAACATAAGTATCATCTCTTAATATGAAATATATCAATGGATAACAGTAAATTATGATATAGAATAGTGATGCAAAATGGACGTATCAATTTTCCATTGGGTTTCACTCGGCTTCGTTGGTTTTGATCTTTCAACTAACGCTAATATCGCAAGCTAGCGAAACATTGTTATTTTGCGATGACTTTCAGGTACTAAATTTTTTTGGAAATATTCGAGAGCATTTATTGGATAATCACACCTAAATGAGCAAATATCCAATTGAAGATAATTCCATCCGAGGCCTACTCAGGCTTTAACGACCAACAGTACAGCCAGAGGCCACCCGTACCGTCTGCTCATACCACAGGCCATCATCCCCGTTATAACAATACAAGCATCTTTCATGAAGAGAATGAGGGCCAAATATGAATGCAACCACCACACACCTTTCCAAAGAAGACGAGATAAGATCTGAAGAAGGAGAAGAACCTCATCTCATCCTTTAGAGATCTTTAGCCTCTTGATCATCTACTCCACCATAATTATCCACTTGTACTGAGAGAGAGAGACTCATACTAGTAAGATTAGGGGTTTTGAACCTCTATTCCTACTTTGGTTTTATTTGATTTGATCTTCAACTTCATTGTTGTTTGCTACGATAAGTTGAGATGATTTCCATTTGCAATATGATTATGTTTTTGACCTATTCTCCTCTCATGTGTGAGTAAATCCCCATATGCATGGGATATGTTGGGAATTGGTGAGATGTGATGTGCCTCTCTTATTTTCATTCTGTCATGGTGTGGAACACGGTAGTACCATCGAGGATGGCTTGAAGGGGACAATCAGGATGCTATCGATGGCTACTCGCAACGGGTTGGGCACAGATACTGCAAACACACAGATGTACCCAGGTTTGGAGCACTCTTGGCGAGGTAAAGCTCCTACTCCTGCAAGGATATACTATCAAAGGGGGCGAATGCCCAATACAGATGCTCCTTGAGCTGTTTCCTTAGATACTCCTTGCTAGAAGGAGAAGAAGGAGCTACCAAACTTGTCCAATGTGGAGAACTTCTAACTTGTAATTGTCTACTACTTACCTAGAACCCTAGCACTAACCCCTCTTATATACTGGTGGAGGAGCCAGTTTACAAGGTGGGTTCTAGGGTTTACTGTTTGGATCTGGGCCTTACAAAGTGGGCTAGTTGGACCAGACCAAACGGTAGGCCCGGTTCCATTCAAGTCTCCAGTACAGGGAAGGACCACGCTACAGTGTACATCGCCCCTTCTTTACTCGTCAGCCGGCTCTTTATCCGTTAGCCGGCTCTTTATGCGTAAGCCGGAGCTTTCCTCGTCAGGCCTTGCTTAGGTCGTCAACCTCAAGCTTTGGCACAGTTGTCCGGAAGCGCCGACCAGGCTAGTTAGCCTGTCCGGTCAAAGGTGCGCTCAGCGGGGAGTGTCATTCCCACCATACTACCGCTAGCGGATCCGAGGCGGCTGGCTAGGAGTGGCCTCCCAGCCGGTTCTTCTGGCTACCGAGCTAGACAGGCCAGCCGGGGAAACTTGGATGTGGACCGGGTGGGGGATTCCACCCAGCTGTGTTTCCTTGGTCTGGGCCCAGACGACGTGAGATCCTTGGAGCTGGCCGGTAGGTCTTGCCTTAGCCTACCCGGGGGTTATCCCCCCGACACTAGTCCCTGAGCGCGTTAGGACTTGGCCTCGTGGAGAAGTTTTTGCATGCTCATTTGAAATAATTGATGGTGCAGGTGCTTTGTCGTTTTCCTTTGTCTTGTAGTCTTTGTCTTGTACCGGCTTGAGATTCTTCGCTGTTTCCCGGCTGGGGTTACCGTATGCGGGGCCGATGCCCCCACCCACAGGGTGTGAGCGGTGATCTTCTGGACTGGCCGCCTCACCTGGCCGGGAGAGGGATCGCTAGTTTGCCGATGTCACTGCTAGCATCAGCCATGCCTGTCACTTCTAGCACGCGTCGCATCAGTTTGATCTCTTGGTCTGCCGCGGCAGTTTTTTGGTAACTGCGCGCACACCTTCATCATTGGGGTTTCTTGGAGATCGTGGGCACGGTTTGCCTCCTGCAGTAACTTCTTCGGGATCTTCTGTGCGTGTGACGCTGGCGCACGCGATCTGCCCCGAACCGTCGTGGAGAAGTGGGGCAGTTGCTTGCCACGTGGCGCGGAGGGAGGGCAATTGGCGCGGCCTTTCCTCCCTGATAAATAGGGACGCCAAGGAGAGGGGGATCTTCACTTCTTCTTCCTATGCTTGTTGCCCCTACTCTCCTTTATGCTCTAGCCCTCCACTTCTCCTCTGCGCCGCTGCTTCTTGGTCATCACGCCGTTTCTTTTCTTCTGCGACAACGGGCCCCCGTGCTTCAATCACGGCCACCTTCCCGAACAACATGATGCCCGACGTTGCCGGCGGGAGGTGTGGCTCGTACGTCACCGAGGAATTCGTGAGGAAGTACCGGCGGGGGAGGTTCCTACCGTCGGAGCGGTTGGTGAAGCAGCGCCTTGCACCGGAGGGCGAGCGGGTGCCCAACCCTCATCCTGGCGAGGCCGTCGTCTTCCTCTCCCACTTCTCTTGCGGCCTTGGGCTGCCGCTGAGCCGGTTCGTACTGGAGCTTCTTGTCGCCTTTGACCTCCAGCTCTACCATCTCAGAGCCAACGCCGTGTCGATGATATTGCATCATGCGGCCTGCTGCGAGGCGTACCTTGGCGTCTGCCCCGACGCCGCGAACTTCTTGAAGTTTTTCTATGTCAAAGTTCAGGTGGTTGGCAAGGGCGGCCCACTAACGGAGACGGGCTGCTGCGCCATCTACCCGCGGTCGTCGGCGGTGATGCCTCGCCTGGAGCTTCCGGACACTGTCAAGCTCTGGTAGTGCTCGTACTTCTACATGCGCAACAACACCGAGGTGGACTGGATCAAGGTCCCGTCCTTCGCCAACGTCCCTTCCACCCGGAAGGCCTGGAGCTTCCAGCACTTGGGCGCCCAGGGCGACATCGACCGGATGGGCGCCCAGCTGGCGGTCCTCGTGGACAAGGAGCGGCTCACCGCCCAGGACATTCTGCTTTCCTTGATGGCGAGTCGCGTGCTCCCGCTGCAGCCCCAGTCGCACAAGATGTGCCACCTCTCTAGCCATATGGATCCCACCCGGGTATCCCGGCAGGACGTGTCGTACACCACGGTCCGCGAGTGCCTCGCCACCATCTCGAAGGAGGTGCTGGAGGAGGACTAGGTGTTCTCCTGCCGGCCGTACCACCACGGCCGGCTTCCGCCGAAGGTATGTCTTTGCTCCTCTTTTCCGGGTGGATTTTCCCAAGGGACTCCCGCTTCGTGCCTCTCATCTTCCCTTGTTGAGTAGCTTTTCACGGTGCATGGCATGGGGGACAATGAGCTCCCCAACTTTGCTGCGGACCTCAAGCCCGCAAAAGCTCCGCCGGTGGAGCCGGAGCGGCTCCCCATGCGGGCCGATGAGGGCTGTGAGTTTCCACCCGGTGAGAGTTTTTCCTTTGTCCTTGACCGCTTTGCTCTTGCTGCGCTCTTAGCCGCAAACTTGATGTTCTGCTTGCATTGGAACAGCCGGTCATGGCGAGGATGTGGATTTGGCCGAGGTCACCTCGCCGAGGGGCAGGGGGAAGCGTGCCGCCCCGAGTAGCGCTCTGCCGGCTGGAGGCGGCACCAAGAAGACCCGCCGCCCTAGACCCACGACCACCATGCCGAGCGTTGCCGGGTAGGTGTTCCTTTCCTCCTAATACTTGTATTGATTTGCTCGCACATGCTTTGTTCACCCTTCTCTTTTCTGCAGCGAGGCGATGGCATTGCCTGGCTCCAAGACCGTCGCCACCGTGTCCACCCCTCTGCCTGCCGGGGAGGGAAGTGCGCCGGCTCCGGCCCCCGAGGCGGCATCTGCTCCACCTGCTGGGGCCGATGTGGATGCGATGGAGGTGGTGCATGATACGTTGCAAACGTATCTATAATTTTTGATGTTCCATGCTTGTTTAGTATCTACTTTGCTTTGCTTTGTCAACACTTTGAGGTATTTTTATATGTTTTCTGGGACTAACCTATTAACAAGATGCCATAGTTCCAGTTGCCTGTTTTCTTCTGTTTTTGGTTCCAAAAAAGCTAGAAAATGAATATTCTCAGAATTGGACGGGACAAAAGTCAAAGTCGATATTTTACCGGAAGACTCACGGAGCCAGAAGACGAGACGGAGAGGGCCAGGGGCTGGCCACACCATGTGGTGGTGCGGGTCCCCCTGGCCGCGCCACCAGGTGGTGTGGGCCCCTGGTCCACCCTCTGACATCGCCTCTTCGCCTATAAGAAGCCTCCCGATGAGAAAACCCAAAAGAATCAAGCCTCCAGCCACGAAAAGTTCCGCAGTGTCGACGCCACCGAACGGGAGATTCAGGGGACAAAAAGTCTCTGTTCCGGCACCCTACCAAGACGGGGAAGTGCCCCCGGGACCATCTCCATCGACTCCACCGCCATCTCAATCGCCATTGCTGACTCCCATGATGAGGAGGGAGTAGTTCTTCCTCGAGGCCAAGGGTTCTACCGGTAGCTACGTGTTCATCTCTCTCTCTATAAGTGATCATATTATGATCATGAGCTTTGTAATCAAGTAGATCTACCTTGCTACTCAAGTGCTTTAATAGATCTCTGCTCTCCTCACGTGTGTGAAATTGACAGTGTGCACACTGTGTGGCACTTAGGCTAGAGATTATAAATACTTGTTATGAGTTATATTTGGAGTTGGATGTCTCTATGAAATTGTGGTGTTTGTTGGAACCATCTAGCGCTCAAGGTGATAGTGAGGGGTTATCTAGATGGGGAAAGTGAACTTTGAGGAGTGCTTTTTTAGCCCTACCATGGATTAGAGTGTCCAACCGGAGAGTAGTTCAGAGTAGTATCATAAAGAGAAGATATTTATATGAGAGTGTTCACTAGTGAAAGTATGATCCCTAGGCCTTGTTTCTAAGCATTGAAACATAGTTTGCAACTAGATCTGTCATGTTTGCTTGCTTCCATCTTTATTTCAGATTGCCTTTAGTCTCTTTCGCCCCGTCAAGTTCATTTTTGTCACCATTACCACTTATAATTATCCATACCACTTGTATTTCACTATCTCTTCGCTGAACTAGTGCACCTATACAACTGAAAACTGTATTAGGTATGTTTGGGACACAAGAGACTTCTTGTATCTTGATTGCAGGGTTGCTTGAGAGGGATACCTTTGACCACTTCCTCCCTGAGTTTGATAAACCTTGGGTAATCCACTTAAGGGAAACTTGCTGCTGTTCTACAAAACTATGCACTTGGAGGCCCAACAATTGTCTACAAGAATCGAAGTGTGTAGACATCAAGCTATTTTATGGCGTTGTTGCCGGGGAGGTAAGGTAAAATGTACTCACATCTTCTGGCTACTAAGCTATCTTCTAGTACTGTTGCTGGTGTGTGATTGCTCGAAGTTATTTCCTTTAGATTCTGCAATTATATCTTTTTTTTCTTGTTTTTATTTTCACTAGTTAGGCTTAATGGAAAACAAAAAAAGAGAGCTTTATAGTATTTATATTGAGTTAGGACATGAAGTGTTTGAAGAGAAAATTAAAAAACCTATGGAACTTTATTTGCATGCTAATAGCAATGTTGTTAGTATGAATTCTTTGGACACCATTATTGCTAATGCTATGGAAAAGTCTAAGCTTGGAGAAGGTAGTTTTTATGAAAATGATCTTTTTAGTTCCCCAGCTTTGGAAGATAGCTATTCTATTGCTTATGATGATACCAAACCTCCAATATATGATGATTAAAATGATGAATATGATATTTTCAGTCCACCTAATATTGAGGAGAAAATTAATGATAACAATATGCCTCCTATATTTGATGATTATGGTGATGAGAATAATAATGATGGCTATTTTGTTGAATTTTCTCCCACCACAATTAATAAGAATGACTATGCTTATGTGGAGAGTAATAATCATTTTATGCATGTGGATCATAATAAGAATGTTTTATGCGATAGTCATATTGTTAATTTTATTCATGTTGATACTAAAAGTTATTACGAGAGAGGGAAACATGGTCTTATGTATCTCAACATTATTAAGTTTCCCCTCTTTATGTTGAAAGTCTTGAAGTTGCATTTGTTTTGCTTTCCTATGCTTGTTGCTTTGTGCTTTCATGACTTGTTTCTTTATAAGATTCCTATGCATAGGAAGTGGGTTAGACTTAAATGTGTTTTGAATTTGCTTCTTGATGCTCTCTTTTACTTCAATTCATATCTCTTATGTGAGCATCTTTTCAAACTATCAAGCCTAACTTAAAGGTGTTAAAGAAATGTACTTATTGGGAGATAACCCAAAAGTTTTAGTTGAGTATTGGAAGTTATTACCTCTGTAATAACCTCTCCTTATCCTTTTTGTTTGATTTTTGTGACAAGAATAACCTCTAATGAGAGGGAAGTAAGATTTGGGAATGTGCTGTCCTGAAACAGATTTGTGTGCTCCACTGTAAAACTTCGTGAAAAATCTTTGAATGTCGGATTGAGCTGTAATTTTCTTAATAAATCCCCCAGGTTGTTAGATAACTTTTGTTAGTTCAACACTTTTTTATTGGAGCAACATAAGGTCTTCGAAAAAATCGGTTTTCACCTGCTGGTCTGGTTTGATAGATTTTTTCCATTATCTGCATTTGCCTCTTTATCGATTTCTTATTGGGTTCTTTTTGGAGAATTGAGCTTTCTGAGGGAATTTATACAGTAGCTTGTGTTTTTAATGAAAGTTTTGCTGTTTTAAAACTAAAACCCAAAGGTTTATTATCTTTTGAATGCACTAATGTTGCTAATAAAGATTGTGTGAAGTTTTGTATGAAGGAAATTTTCAGGTGTAGGGAAAGAATGATGTAATGAGATGAAGTATGGACAAAAGCTCAAGCTTGGGGATGCAACTTGTGTCACCCCAAGAAATATTCAAGAAGTACAAGCGTCAAAGCTTAGGAATGCCCAAGGCATCCCCTTCTTCATCAATAAAAATTTCAGGTTTCTTCCAAACACTTCATTTTTATTGTTTCATGCACAATTGTGTCGTTCTTGGAGCGTCTTCGTTTTTGTTATTATTCGTTTGCTTAGTTTACTAAAATAAATTGGTTGGACCCCCTCATTCATACATAGTTTTAAATAGGTTGATTTGGATTGGAAAAGAGTAGGAAAGTCATGCTTAAGTGGTGTAAAAGGAGCTTGTTTTTGACTGTGACTTAGACTTTATCATGTCATGCTTGATATTGTTTTGACTTTATGCTTAGTGATTATTGCTGTAGCATGACTCGTTACAAACAATTGAGATTTCTTAATGTGCCTTGAAAGAATCATGCGTTGTTTTAGCATATAAAAGCATAATATTGTGGTATTCTCCTTTAATGCTTTATTTGGGTTGACTTGGCGCATGCTCAGACCATGTTAAGACTACACCAAGTCACCTTAGCCTCTATGATCATTTAGTTTTCGACTTGTAATATCATTTTATGCTTTAATTATAATGTTTTGTTTCTTTGAATGATTATGACCATTATTGCTCTTTTAGTTGGTCGCTCCCAGTCTTTTGCTAGCCTCTATACCAAGTATGAGTTCCACTCATGCATCCAACTCCAAATAAAACCAAGTTATTCCAAAGAGTCCACCATACCTACCTATTAGCATTTGCTATTCCAAGTATATTCATGTTTTTATCTACCTTCCGAATTACTCTTGTTATGTGAAAATTAGTGATTAAAGCTGTCACGAACTTGATGGCACACTTTACTTTTCTTGCCCCTAATAAACTTGAACCATTGTGTCATCTATTTTGTATATGCTTGCACTTATTCGTTGGGATTAGCAGAACCATGCTGTCATGAGGAACGCTTTCAACATTGCACTTGTACATTGTATCCAGTTGATATCATGCTCTTTTGTTTATGCATGTCGTCGGTGTGAAATGAAAGGGGAGCTTGTAAGTCCATGGAGTTATGTATGTATGTATGTTAGAGAAACGCCTAGGCCGCTAGCCTAAGCCATGCCTAATCATGGTGGAAACTTGCAGCATCACCATAGTGAGCAATCTATGAAGCATTCTTTTTATAAAAAAAGAGATAGAGATTGAGAAAAAGAAAAAATGAGAAAAGAGGAAAGAGAGAAAAAGCACCATTTTCCCATGGTAAATAAGAAGATTGCTGAGATGCTCATTGTCTGTTGCCTTGTCATTTTGATTATGGGATAGCTCCTGTATCATGTGCAAGGGGTACCCCGTTGGCGGTTCTCTATGATACACATGTACTTACTATGACAAGAACTTAGCGGTAACTAAACTTGAGTAGCATGAGGAGCGGCCCTCGTATTCAAGGGACATGAGATTGCCAACTTATACTTTGTCAAGCATATACTCCATAGTTTGTTCACTTTAACCTTAATCACTTCAATATGCTTATGGTAGGGGTAATAAGAGCCGAAACCTAATAAGTACCATAATTTTTGGAACCTCTTTATGAGACTTGAATCCCTGCTTCCTTCTATGAAGGCCTTTCTTTTACTTTTATGTTGAGTCTCCGTCTTCTATCCTTAGGAACCAATTAGGAGAGCATTCATTCTTAGTTCTATGTGCATTGTCCCAAAACTTATTGATTAATAATGTTGATATTGCTTGTTCTTGAACCATTTGTATCTAGTCACCCTTATGAACTTTGAAGGTGTCCTATGCATTTCTGTTTTGCTACTTCATGAGGGACAATCTGAATGCCACTATGCTATGTTTTCTATATGTGAAACAAACAAACGTCTTTCAATGCATTGTTATTCATGATCTTTGTTTGTATCCTTTCATGTTGAATGCATAGTTACTATGTCTTATTGTTAGAACTTCATCTTTCTTGCTCATGTTTAGAGTACTTTGATCTGAGATTTCAATGCTTGCAAATGGTTTGTAACATCCCAAAACTCTAATCCAAGGTTATTAAGATCCAAATCATCAAAATTTACGGTTAACAAAAACTTTTCCATTTAAAATAATTAAGCATTCATATGTGTGTTCATATAATTTAGGAGTTGTTTTGAATTGCCATGTTTGAGTGATCCATTGGTTGTAAAATGATTCTAAGGTGAATTAAACATCATCTAGATCATTCCCAAACAAATCCCAAAGAAAAACAAATCAAAATGAATAAATTAATCAAATGGTCATTTGTGCCATTTTAATCATCATGCCTACTTTGGCTATTCCTAGAATCAAATCTTAACAGAAACAATTATGGTTCTTTGCACCCCTTGCTAGTACAAGTAGTGATGTGCCAAGGCCCACTTTGTTTCATCCCAAAAACTTTCAAACACTAAATTTGAATGACATTTGAAATTTGAATGCAATTCATATGTATAGATCACACTTATTCAAAAACCACTCAATTGAACTCCACTTTCAAAACCCAGGCACAACTAGAAGCTCAAGCATAAGATACAACACTCCACCAAAAATCAGCACAAAATTCAAACATTTTTCTCTTGCGGCCATTTGATCGAACAGGTTGCAGACAGAATCAAATTAGCCTAACTATTACTGTTTTTGATCAAATCTTGTCGAGCCATTTGGTGTGCATTGATCATCCTTGTACCCCATAAGTCCAACCAGCACCCCCACCGGCCTACCCCTAAGCCGCAGCTGTAGTGGAGCGCCGCCACTTTGTGGTCGCCGCCGGCCAGAAGAGTGCAGAGCGCCAGGGACAGCACCGCACCAAACAAGCAAGCCCTCTAGCTCTTCCCAACCCTACTGCACCTCCCTGCCCCTTCCCCAAGCCTAGCCATGCCCTGATCCACTCCCCAACCTCGCCGCCCTTTCTCTCTGCAAGCTTGCCAAAGTGCGCTAGAGCGTGATAGCCGCCAGCACGCCACATACTGCCACTCGACCCAATACCGCGCACGCCGCTCCGCCTCGACCCTAGCACCCCGCCAGACAAGGCCGTGCGCTGCCGTGCCACCCATAGTCGCCGACTGCCGAATCGAGCATCGCCTCTATCTACTAGAGCGCGTGACGCTCCCGACCACCATCCGCCGCCCCTAGTTGCGCCATTAAGCCGTAGAGCACCGCCAGGAGGCAAGCCACCGTCTGCCTATGTCGCCCGTGCCAATAGCGTCTTCTATCGTCGTCACTGACGAGCTCGCCATCGCCCTCTTGGTCCCTGATACATTGCAAATGTATCTATAATTTTTGATGCTCCATGCTTGGTTTTATCCACTTTCTTGTGTTTTGTCCACACTTTGGAGTACTTTTCATATGATTTCTTTGACTAACCTATTAACAAGAGCCACAATGCCAGTTGCCTGTTTTCTGCTGTTTTTGGTTCCAGGAAAGTCAGAAAATGAATATTCTCGGAATTGGACGGGACAAAAGCCAAAGTGCCTATTTTTCCCGAAGACTCCAGGAGCTAGAATACGAGATGGAGGAGGGCTAGGGGCTGGCCACACAACACCTTGGCGCGGGCTGGGCCTAGCCGCGCCAGGGCATGGTGTGGTGGCCCCAAGCACCCCCTCGGTCTCCCTCTTTGCCTATAAGAAGCCCTCTGACCTAAAAACTCCGTGGGGTTCGACGTTTTTCTAGAAAAAATTTCCGCAGCGCTGCCACCACCGAAGGGGAGATTCGGGGGGCAAAAAGTCTCTGTTCCGGCACCCTGCCGGGACGGGGAAGTGCCCCCGGAGCCATCTCCATCGATCTCCACCATCATCTTCATCGACCATCCATGTTTCCCCCATCTATGAGTGAGTAATCCCCTGCTGTAGGCTATGGGGATGGTAGGGATTGGATGAGATCGTTCATGTAATGGCATCAGATTGTTAGGGCATGGTGCCTAGTATCTTTTATTAGTGCTTTACGACTTTGTTGTGACTTGTTGTGCTTAATGCTTGTCACTAGGGACCGAGTGCCATGATTTCAGATCTGAACATGTCATTGATTCATTATGATAGTATTGTTTTTGGTCGTATCTACAAGTTGTATACACACGTTGTTGTCTAGAATCTATGGCCCCGAAGTGACAGAAATCGGGATAACCGGAAGGGAATGGCTTTGATGTGAGGATCACATGTGTTCACGGAGTGTTAATTCTTTGCTCCAGTGCTCTATTAAAAGGAGCACCTTAATTGCCAGTAGTTCCCTAGAGGGCCCGCTGTAAACGGGCTGGCAGGACAAAAGATGTTGTGCAAGTTCTCATTGCGAGCACGTATGACTATATATGGAACACATGCCTAGGATTGTCTAGTACTTGGATGCTTTATCTTATTTATCTGCAATTGCCCTATGTTCTGATTGCTTTGTGAATTGTCTTGTCCATGCAACGCCCGTCCATCCATCCCTATGCCTACCACACTCGAATCCCACTGTGACTGCTTTTGTTACTACTATCTTTGCTTTACTACTACTGCTACTTTACTATTCCTACTACAAAATTGTTGCTACTGATAAACTGTTGTGAGCAAGATTGTTTCCAAGTGCAGATGAATTGACAACTCAGTTGTTAAGGCTTATAAATATTCTTTGGCTCCCCTTGTGTCGAATCAATAAATTGGGTTTCACTTCCCTCGAAAATACTGCGATACACCCCCTATACTTGTGGGTTATCAAGACTATTTTCTGGCGCCGTTGCCGGGGAGCATAGCTTTATTTATCAAGTCCACTTGGAATCACTATTCTTCAAGCTAAGTTTATTTTCTCCTTGTTTGCTTGTTTCTTTATCAAAAATACAAAAAAAAATTGGTTCCTACTCTAGTTGTTATTTCCGTTGGTCTGTTATTGTCTGGCTTTATCATGCTTGATGTCAATGGTTGGTTTCTTTGAAACTGAATCTTATTGGCAAGGTGGGTTCACGGAAGATGAAAAATATTATTATAAGGAACACCGCTTGTCACAAAAAGGGAAACACTTATGGGGACAAATTGATAAATTGTATACCATTGCTCGAAATGTGTGCTCTACTTATAATGTTACTTATTGCCTTGATAAATCTTGTTGCTGTAGGAGGTACAAATACCTCCCTTTTCAATGTGAGTATAATGATAATGTTACCATATCTTCCTATGTTAAGGGAAATATGACCTTTATGATGTGGAACAAATTGAGGAATTTATTGCTTGGAAGGGTGCATTTGAACTTGCTAGTTTGCTTGAAAATATTGATGATTCTCCTAATAAGTATGAGGTTAATTGTATACTTAAATTTTGCTTTGATAATTACAAGGATGAAAATGGCTATATTCTTGAATATTTTAATAGATGCTTTCCACAAAAGGAAGAGACTAATGCCTTGCAGGATCCTATGGAAGAAGAATTTGATGAACCTGAAATCTCATTAGATGAATAAGAGGAGGAGAGTGATGAACAAAAGGAGGAAGAATGGATTAGCTACCCATGCCTACCTTCTAATGAGAGTAACTCTTTATCCCTTACATTATTTGATTGTCCTCCATGCTTACTAAAGGAGGATGAATGTTATGTTCCTGAGGATTCTTTTGAAAGTTTTTATAATAAAGCTCTAGTGCTTGTAGATTATGAAAAGCATGATTTATGTGATAGTTATATTGTTGAGTTGCTTCATGAGGCTACTGAAAATTATTATGAGAGAGGAAAATATGGTTGTGGAAGTTTTCATGGTATTGAAACACCTCTCTGTGTGTTGAAAGTTTTGAAATTACTCTTGTTTTATCTTCCTATGCTTGTCACTTTGTTCTTTTTGAATTTATTTGCGTACACGATTCCTATGCATAGGAAGTGCGTTAGACTTAAATGTGTTTTGAATTTTCTTCTTGATGCTCTCTTTTACTTCAACTCATATTTCTTATGAGAGCATCCTCTCAAACTTTAATGCCCGAAGATGATAATATGTCTACTATTCTTGGGAGACCTTTTCTTAAATACTACAGGAGCTGTTATTAATTGTAATCAAGGGAAGGTGACCTTCAATGTCAATGACAAGGAACATACTATCTATTTCCCCAAGAAGATTGAAAGGACTTATGGTTTGAATTCAATTGAACATGTTGAGGGCATTCAAGTTGGAGAGATATATTGTCCGATACCAAGAGAAAAATTTGAAACTATTATGATTGGGACCATTGCTATCAAGGTTGATGTAACATAATCATTAGTGGAATACAAAGTTTTGTCTCATATGAAATTGTTTTGGTAACAAGACCTGATCAACCTTGTTAACGAAAGTATTTCATTGAACAAAACAATGTTTTCACCATGATTATCTCCGCTTACTTTTATTCTATCCATTTTTAGTTTTTGC
Source organism: Avena insularis (assembly GCA_023614405.1). NCBI lineage: Eukaryota > Viridiplantae > Streptophyta > Magnoliopsida > Poales > Poaceae > Avena > Avena insularis. The sequence continues at coordinate 514,608,470 of CM042690.1, forward strand.
TTATGCCTAACTTAAAGGCATTAAAGAAAAGTACTTATTGGGAGATAACCCAAAAGTTTTAGATGAGTCTTGGAAGTTATTATCTCTGTAATAACCGCTCCTTATCCTTTTTATTTGCTTTTTGTGCCAAGAGTAACCTCTAATGAGAGAGAAGTAATGATTGGGAAAGTTGCTGTCCCGAAACAGATTTCTGTGCTTCACCGTAAAAATTCGTGTAAAATATCTGAACGTCTTTTTGAGGCGTGAATTTTTGTGCTTCTGACCCAGGTTGTTATCTAACTTTCGTTAGTTCAAAACTTTTTGATTTGAGTAACATAAGGTCTTCGAAAAAATTCTTATTTACCTGCTGGTCTGTTTTGACAGATTTCTGCTATTTTCTGCATTTGCTTCTTGTTGGTTCCTTTTTGAGTTCTTTTGGGGAATTGAGCTTTTTGAGGGAAGTGCTACAGTATCTAGTATTCTAATGAAGTTTATTTGGTGTTAGAACTGAACCTTAAGACTTATTTATCTTGAGTGCACTAATGTTGCTAATGAGATTGTGTGAAGTTTTGTATGAAGGAAAAATTTCAGGTGTATGGAAGGAATGAGTAATAAGATGAAGGATGGACTAAAGCTCAAGCTTGGGGATGCCAAGCGTGTCACCCTAAGAAATATCGAAGAAGTACACGCTTCAAAGCTTGGGGATGCCCAAGGCATCCCCTTTTTCATCAATAAAAATCCTAGGTCTCTTCCAAACGCTTCATTTTTATTGTTTCGTGCACAGTTGTGTTGTTCTTGGAGCGTCTTCTTTTTTGTTTTTAGTTTTGGTTTTTAGTTTGCTTGGTTTGCTTAGTTTTTTTAATGAATTGGTTGGACCCCCTCTTTCATACATTGGTTTTCAAATAGTTTGGTTTGGATTGGAAAAGAGTAGGAAAGCTCATGCTTAAGTGGTAAAGAGAGCTTGTTTTTGACTGTGGCCTATGCTTTGTCATGACGTGCTTGATATTGTTTTGGATTTATGCTTAGTATTCTTTATTGTAGCATGACTTGTTATAAACAATTTAGATTTCTTAATGTGCTTTGGAAGAATCATGCGTTGTTTTAGCATATTAAAGCATAGTATTGTGGTATTCTCCTTTGATGCTTTATTTAGGTTGACTTGGCACATGCTCACACCATGTTATGACTATCCCAAGTCACCATAAGCCTTTATGATCCTTTAGTTTTCAACTTGTAGTATCACTTTATGCTTTGATCAATGATGTTTTGTCGCTTTGCATGATTATGGCCATTATTGCTCTCTCGTTTGTCGCTCCCTTACTATTTGCTAGCCTTCACTTTCACTGAGTATGTTGTAATCATGTTTCCAACTCCCTAAAACCAAATATTGGCAAAGTGTCCACCATACCTACCTATTAGCATCATTTGCTACTTCCGTGCATATTCAATATGCCTTGTTTTCTTCCGAACAAAATGTTTGCTTGTTATGAGAAAGTTAGTTAGTAAAGCTCTCACGAACTTGATGGCACACTTTATTTTCTTGCATTTAATAAACCTGAACCATGTCCTTCTTTGTTGCGTATATGCTTGCTCTTTATAAGTTGAAGTTAGCAGAACCATGTATCATGGGGACCGCTTTCAATGCTTCATAGGTACTTTGTACCTAGTTGATATCATGTTCTTTTGCTTATGGATCCCGACGGTGTGAAATAAAAGTGGAACTTGTAAGATCATGGAGTTTGTATGTATGTTAGAGAAACGCCTGGGCCGCTAGCCTAAGCCATGCCTAATCATGGTGGATACTTGCAGCATAACCATAATAAGCATTCTATGAAGCATCCCCAATAAAAATCTATGCATATAGTAAATAAAAAGATCACTGAGATGCTCATTGTCTGCTTGCCTTGACATTTTGATTATGGGATAGCTCCTATATCATGTGCAAGGGGTACCCCGTTGGCGGTTCTCTATGATACGTATATACTTACAATGACAAGAGCTTACTCGTGACTGAAGTTGAGTAGCATGAGGATCGGTCTTCGTAAGTAAGGGGCATGAGACTTCGATTTATAACTTGTCAAGCATATCCTCTTAGTTGTGTCACTTTCACCTTAACCACATTAAAGATGCTTATGATAGGGGCAATGAGAGATCAAAGCTAACGAGTACCATACTTTCAGCATTTGGAAGCCTTTCAAACTTTTCAAAACCTTTTCATTTCCTTGTTGAGTCTCCACACATTCTATGAGCACTTTCTTGAGAGCATAGTGGCCATTCTTAGTTATATCTGCATTGTCCCAAGACTTGTTGATTGATGCATACCTTGATATTGCTTGTTTTAAACTATTTGTATCTAGTCACTCTTGTAAACTTTGAAGGTGTCCTTTGCATTTATGTTTGCTACTCTTTTAGGGACAAGCTGAATGCCACTTTGCTATGTTTTCTTTATGTGAAACAAACAAACGTCTTGCAAAGCATTGTTATTCATGAATCTTTTCTTTGTGCCTTTTCATGTTGCATCATAGTTTCTTTGTCTTATTGCTAGAATTTGTCTTTCATGTTATGATTGAAGTACTTTGATCCCAGCTTTGAGTGTTTTACAAATACTTTGATCAAGTCTTTGATGGTGCATGTCACCTCAAAAATTATTCTTTCTTTTTATCACTTACCTACTCGAGGACGAGCAGGAGTTAAGCTTGGGGATGTTGATACATTGCAAATGTATCTATAATTTTTGATGCTCCATGCTTGGTTTTATCCACTTTCTCGTGTTTTGTCCACACTTTGGAGTACTTTTCATATGATTTCTTGGACTAACCTATTAACAAGAGCCACAGTGCCAGCTGCCTGTTTTCTGCTGTTTTTTGGTTCCAGGAAAGTCAGAAAATGAATATTCTCGGAATTGGACGGGACAAAAGCAAAAGTGCCTATTTTTCCAGAAGACTCTAGGAGCTAGAATACGAGACAGAGGAGGGCCAGGGGCTGGCCACACCACCCCCAGGCGCGGGCTGGGCCTGGCCGCGCCAGGGCATGGTGTCGTGGCCCCAAGCACCCCCTCGGTCTCCCTCTTCGCCTATAAGAAGCCTTCTGACCTAAAAACTCCGTGGGGTTCGACGTTTTTCTAGAAAAAAGTTCCGCAGCGCACCACCACCAAAGGGGAGATTCGGGGGATAGAAAGTCTACATTAGGCACCTGCCGGACGGGAAATACCCGAGCCATATCCATCGATCTCCACCATCATATTCATCGACCATCCATGTTTCCCCCATCTATGAGTGAGTAATCCCCCGCTGTAGGCTATGGGGATGGTAGGGATTGGATGAGATCGTTCATGTAATGGCATCAGATTGTTAGGGCATGGTACCTAGTATCTTTTATTAGTGCTTTATGACTTTGTTGCGACTTGTTGTGCTTAATGCTTGTCACTAGGGCCCGAGTCCCATGATTTCAGATCTGAACATGTTATTGATTCATTATGATAGTATTGTTTTTGGTCTTATCTACAAGTTGTATACACACATTGTTGTCCGGAACCTATGGCCCCGAAGTGACAGAAATCGGGATACCAAAAGGGAATGACTTTGATGTGAGGATCACATGTGTTCATGGAGTGTTAATGCTTTGCTCCGGTGCTCTATTAAAAGGAGCACCTTAATTGCCAGTAGTTCCCTAGAGGCCCCGCTACAAACGGGCTGGCAGGACAAAAGATGGTGTGCAAGTTCTCATTGTGAGCACGTATGACTATATATGGAACACATGCCTAGGATTGTCTAGTACTTGGATGCTTTATCTTATTTATCTGCAATTGCCATATGTTCTGATTGCCATGTGAATTGTCTTGTCCATGCAATGCTCGTCCATCCATCCCTATGCCTACCGCACTCGAATCCCACTGTTACTGCTTTTGTTACTACTGTCTTTGCTTTACTACTACTGCTACTGTACTATTCCTACTACAAAACTGTTGCTACTGATAATCTGCTATGAGCAAGATTGTTTCCAGGTGCAGCTGAATTGACAACTCAGTTGTTAAGGCTTATAAATATTCTTTGGCTCCCCTTGTGTCGAATCAATAAATTGGGTTTCACTTCCCTCGAAATTACTGCTATACACCCCTATACTTGTGGGTCATCAGTCCCCTCGTCGAGCCTATATAAGGAGCCCTCCCCACCACGAATTCCTCACACCACTCAACTCCCCTCTAATCACTGATCCTTCCCCACCTATCGCCGGAGCCGCTCGATCCATAGTTCACCGAAATTGCACCGGAGGAGCCCGCTGCAGAGGAGGAGACACTGTCGTTGATTCTGTCCACCGCAGCCCCTGCTACGACCTCCCCTGAGTCCATGGTCGCCGTCCAGTTTGATCGCCCGCCTCGCCGCAGTAGCTAGAGCCCTAGTACGTCCCCAGTAGACCCCCACTGGCCGTTTAGGGTTCTGTCTTGCCAGCGACGAGTCTATCATCAACAACGACTGTGAGCCGTCGATCTCTGTTCTAATCGTGTGGCCCAGTGTGATACATACCGTTTCGGGTTTTAAGTCTCGCTGACAAGCGGGACCAACCTGTCAGCCGCCCTCTGCTGGCCACTGTCATCAGCCAAGCCCATTTCCTTTCCGCTGACCAGTTAATTCAAATTTAGGTTTTCCATTTTAGTTTGAACTCACTTCTGCCCCTTAGTTTAAAAATAAATTCAGGAAGATTTACTGAACCAACTTGAGTGATTCAAATTTCGCTGGAAAGCTTCTGAAAAGATCTCTCCTAGTAAAAATAACTAGACAAAAGCTTTTGCACATTCAAACATTTTTATAAAATCAACCATAATAGATTTTGAGTTGATTCCAACTCTCAACAATCACATTTAACCATACCTATTTGAATATGTAATAATATTAAGGTTTACATGCAGTGACTTTGGACTAGTACCTTTCAATGTTATATAGGCATTTCTAGTCACTTTAAATCATTAAATAATAAACTTAAACTTAATTAAATGTGATCCAACCTTTAAATAACATTCCCATATGTTAGAATATGTGGTGATGACATGTGTCCACATGATCCCATATTTTATTTGGAGAATATTAAATCTTAGTTAATTTCAATGAGTATAAATTACTTTTCTTAAATAAAAAGAATGAAGCTAGTTAATAAAACCTTGTGATGATAATAGACCATCAAATGCATGCCATAGTATGCTAAGTAGCCTAGTTAAGCATTGTTTGGTGATTGTGTATCCCATATGTATTTATAGACGATAGTACCGACCAAGTCTACGAGGAGGAGGAGTTCTACCAAGAGGAGGAGGAGGAAAACTTCAACCACTACACTACCCAAGGCAAGCTAGCACTATACTAGTGAACCCTTGCAATCTAGATAAACTAAGCAAAGGCATTAGGCATTCTTTGGTTGTACCACTTTGACTATTACCTACCCCAAGTTTTATTTCCAACCTTTACTTCCTTACTTTATTAAGGTACCTTGCTTGTTTGAAGGTAGCATAAAGAGTATAAAACTTGACATATCTAGATAACCTTAGATGTCATTCTATGGCATGAGATTGAGATTAACATCCCACCTTAGTGAACACTCTTAACTTAGTAGTTTAGAGCTAAACTAAAACTTGAGTCACTTTAGATTGGAATACTTGGTGAAAATGAATTATGAAATCCTTGGAATGATGAGTCATTCTAATGAGATGTTTTGACCTGTGTTGAGAAACACGAATGGTTTATGATGATGAAAATGTTGAGGCATGAGCCTTAGCCCTCTTACAAAAACCGGTGGTTGGATTCGGATGCGATACCATTCCAAATTTACCGTACAACCACAATACTTGAATTGGGTAAGGCTTAGCCGAAAGGTTATATGCATTAGTATCAGTTCCTTCACGGGAGAGGTTTGAGATGAGGCTACCTCTCAATGTTGTCCACCTATGCAGTGCCCAAGATGACAGATGGTCATGGTTGGGAGGCCATGCTCATAGGAGAGGTGCTTATACTAGGGTGTGTAAACGGAAGGTTATGTTTGATTATCTACATACTAAGTATGATGATTCAGGGTTATCCCTGACAGATGTATCGAATCTTATGGTGAAAGTGTACCACCTCTCCAGAGTGTCAAACTATTCGAATAGCCGCGTCCGCGGTTATGGACAGTTGGAGTGTCCATACTATTTCGTTGTTAGATATTTTCAAAATGACTTATGAAATGAATGATGAATCTTGACTTGACCACAACAGGGTTGTGACTATGACACTAGCTTCCCAACTTAAGTGATTCTAGAACTTTGTTTTATCTTTCTTTGTTTTAGAACTCAGCTTAGGTTTCAAACTTAACTTTATAGTTAAACTTAGAGTTAGCATTTACCCTAAAACTATACTACTTGCTAGTGGTAGTTTGAGAGTACTTAAAGAGTACTCATGGATTTTGTCCCTGGCTATTCCCATGGCCAGACTATGAACGAGACTACCAAGATGAAGGACAGCATGACGACTATGATAACTAGGACTATCTTCCATCGTCAGTATTGCTTGTGCCTCTGAAGATGGACCCCACCGCTACGCTTATTATTTACTCCGCTGCTTGTTGTATTAAGACTGAATCATGAGATCCTTTATTCGTGTAAGACCTTATTATGGTTTGTAATGGATGATGTACTATGATATCCAATCTGTTATGTCTCGCAAAAATGGTAATCCTAGGATTGCGATGTATGACATAACATGCATCTGGGATTAAAAATCCAGGTGTTGACAAGTTGGTATCAGAGCCATCCTGACCATAGGAGACCCTAGTTAGAATGGACGTCCGAACAAAAACTTAATTTCAAAACCAAAGTGAGTATTTCTGAAAACTATTTCCTCTCTTACCCTTGGGAATTCTTTCTATCAAAAAAATTCATGTTCCTCCAATTCTTACATTACTACCTAAAATTTGACACACTTGATCACTTCAATAACTTCCTCATCCTTAATTCTTGTAGATGGAGACTCAGTTCAGCAAGTTCTACCAGTTGGGCAATGGAGGCCAACTGATCTTCGAGTGGGATCTAGATTCATTGTCTGAGTTATTGGGACGCCCACATCCGGAGTTTCTTGGAGCACAACTTCCTGGACCCCCAGGAGGAGATTTACAGTGGCTGGTCACCGCTGATCTTCGAGGAAGCATAGAAGCACCAACGTCCGGGAGAATCCACTTCTCCGTCAGAGAGAACAACTGGCTAGATGGATTAGCCAGGGCAATGCATGAAGCTCTCGCACGTCTATGTGCCCTCAGTGTCAACCAAATCCAAGGAACCCTCTTTGCGCACTATGCAAGGTGTGACTTCATGGGAATGTCAATGGAGATGCCAGGTCACCCGGAGTTGAAGCGTCAAGTGCAGAACCTTGACTTCCTGCTGTACGATTGCCAGAAGGAATTGGACAATGCTAGAGAGTTTGCCAACCACAACCGTGCCATTGCCACCCAGAAGGCCCAGACTTTCTCACTGCTTGTCAAGGACCATCAGTCTCTTCGCCTTCAGCGCGAAAAGAAGGATGACACCATCGCTCGTCTTCGCAAGAAGGTGGCCGACCTCAAGAAGACCATCAAGGAGCAAGAAGCTCAGCTTGCAGCAAAGGAGGAAGAAGAGGAGGGTGAATACATCCAGGGAGATATGGATTCTTACCTGCCGTGGACTTCTACACCGACGATGAGGACTCCGACTTCATCGACGATGAGTAGATGCACTAGAGCACTGTCGTAGCATGAGGAGTATCGGTCTCATTGTATCGTAGCTTGCAGAATGGTTCTTAAAACCATATGTTTTCCTTTGATGTGGTGGTGTGTGTGTGTTTGTATCGTGTGCTTTGCTTTAATGAATGAAAAGCAGTTAGTTGCAAAACCTGAGTCAAACTCAAAGTTTTAACTTTGAAATCAAAACCATGAACCTTAGAACTTTCCCTCTTACCCCTTTATCTACCTCAATCTTCAGATGACTCGTGGAAACCAAGGAGGGAGTAGCTCATTGCAAGACCCAATGCTGTAGATCTTTCAGAATCTCATCACAGACAGAAAAGCAAGCAGGACAGAGCGCCAAGCTAATCTAGCAACACTACAATAGATCGCCCAGATGGCTCTCAACAATCAGAACCATGGAAATCAGGATCATCAAGGATCCAAGTTGAAAAACTTCCAGAATACCAATCCCCCAATCTTTAGCACTTCGGAGAACCCATTATATGTAGATGACTGGTTATAGACGATGGAGAACAATTTGGAAGTAGCCAGAGTTAATGACAATGAGAAGGTTCTCTTTGCCACCCACTATTTGGCAGCAGATGCAAGAGCATGGTGGAACAACATCCGCCTGATGAACCATGGTCAAGTGATGACATGGGAAGCCTTCAAAATGAAGTTCAGCCGCACCCACGTGCCGTAGGGCTTAGTCACCAGAAATGAGGGATGAATTCAGAGAGTTGAAGCAAGGCCGAATGACTATGGTGGAGTACCATGACAGATTCCTGTCGCTTGCCAGGTATGCACCTGATGAGATCAACACGGAGGCCAAGAAGAAGGAGAGATTCTTGAACGGACTGCATGATGAGATGTAGACTGTCCTCGTCAACATCCGTTTCCAAGATCTCGAAGAGCTAGTCGACTCCACAATTCAGATGGAAGTAAATATTAACCAGGCAAACGACAACCGCAAACATCGTATGATGTAGCAAACTGGATCCAACAGTCACCAGAAGTACCGTCCCAACCCCTCACCAGGATATGCACCAAGGAACAACCGACCCCCAATGTCTCGCCCAAGCTACCCCAACCGTAGTGGAGGCAATGTGAAGTCCGGAGCAAACAACAACAACTCCGGCAACCCCAGCAATTTCAACCGTGCCCCTCCCAAGAGCAACAACAACAACAACAACACTGCACCCAGAACTGGAAGCAATGTTGTGCCCGTCACAGCTAAAGACAAGTCCCAGATAACTTGTTTTGAGTGTGGAGTGAAGGGTCACTATTACAGTGAGTGCCCCAAGAAGACTGCCGCCACTGCCAATGTGAATGCCCCAGCTCAACAGCAGCGTCGTGTTCAACCATGGAGAAGATTTTCCCCAGGGAACCCTCACAACCGCAACGGTCGTCTCTTCCACATGAACGTCGAAGAAGCCCAAGAAGTGCCAGATGTAGTGCTGGGTATGTTTTCTATCAACTCAGGTTTAGCAAGAGTCTTGTTTGATTCAGGAGCATCGCATTCTTTTGTCACCAAAGAATTTGCATGCACTAGTAAGATCAACCCAACCAACTTGAAGCATGTCATGATAGTTCAAATTCCCGGATCAACTACAAAAGCTAGAAAATTTTGCAAAGTCGTGCCTATCAGAATACATGGGATAGATTTTTATGCCAACCTAATAGTACTTGGAACCAAAGGATTGGAAGTAGTACTAGGTATGGACTGGATGTAAAGGCATAAAGGACTGATAGACTATGCTAAGAAAGCCATCACCATGACCAGTAGCTCTGGAGTAACAGTAGAGCATATATTTGAAACCTTACCTCGTCAATTCAAGTGCAACAAGAGTCTAACCCTGCCCACCATTGACCAAGTCCGAGTAATCTGTGAATACCCCGATGTATTCCCGGATGAATTGCCTAGTATGCCCCTGGATAGGGATATTGAGTTCATTATTGAATTAATCCCCGGAACCGGACCCACAGCCCAGAGACCCTATAGCATGAACCCCTTAGATTTAGTAGAATTGAAGAAGCAGTTGGATGCCATGTTAGCAACATGCTTGATTCAACCAAGCGCATCGCCATGGAGATCACCAGTGTTATTCATCGACAAGAAAGATGGAGGCAACCGTTTGTGCACCGATTACAGAAAGCTGAATTATGTTACCATCAAAAACAAGTACCCTTTTCCAAAGATAGAAGATCTATTTGATCAGTTGACTGGTGCCCAGGTATTCTCAAAGATTGATCTTAGGATTGGTTATCACCATCTTAAGATTCGTGCAACGGATATTTCGAAGATCGCCTTTACTACTCGCTATGGTTTATACGAGTATACGGTCATGTCTTTCGGATTAACCAATGCCCCTTCTTATTTCATGAATATCATGAATAAGATCTTTATGAATTTCTTGGATAAGTTTGTCGTTGTGTTTATCAACGATATCCTTATCTACTCCAAGTCAGAAGAAGAGCATGAGCAACATCTGAGAATCATCCTAGAAACACTGAGAGAGCACCGGTTAAATGCCAAGTTCAGCAAATGTGAGTTTTGGCTGAAAGAAGTAGGATTCCTAGGACATATTGTGTCAGCCGGGGGAGTCTCTGTTGATCCCACCAACATTAAAGATGTCGAAGAATGGGAAGCCCCCACCACTGAAACCCAAGTCCGTGCATTTCTCGGATTAGCGGGATATTACCGCAAGTTCGTAGAAGGATTCTCGAGCATCACCAGACCCATGACCCAATTGTCGAAGAAGGACAAGAAGTTTGAATGGACCATCAACTGTGAAGCCAGTTTCCAAGAGCTGAAGAAGAGATTGATTTCAGCCCCAATACTGATCATGCCAGATATCAAGAAACCGTTTGATCTGAATTGTGATGGATCCAAGATTGGTCTCGGATGTGTGTTGATGCAAGAAGGCAAAGTTATCGCTTATCTATCTCGACAACTGAAGAAGCATGAGCAGAACTATCCGACCCATGATCTTGAGTTAGCAGCCGTAGTTTTGGCCTTGAAGACATGGCGTCATTATCTGATGGGTAATCGCTGTGAGATTTACTCAGATCACAAAACCTTGAAGTATATTTTCACTCAGAAGGATTTGAATATGAGGCAAATAAGATGGATAGAGTTAATCAAGGATTATGATCTTGACATTCACTATCACCCCGGCAAAGCCAATGTGGTAGCGGATGCTCTTAGCCGATTGCCGTGTAGGCTAAACACTGTGATCAAGGAGAAGCAACCAAGTTTGTATGAGGAGTTGGAGCAGTTCCGGACTGAACTAGTTAGCAATGGATTCTTAGCTAGCATTGAAATTCAACCCACTTTGATTAGCCAAATCAAGGAAGCCCAAAAGGGAAATGAAAGTATCGACGGAATCAAACGTCGTATTGGTACAGGAAAGGTACCTGGATTCACTGAGGACGAAGAAGGAGTTCTGTGGTACAAAGGCCGTATCTGTGTGCCAGCAGATTCGGAGCTGAAGCAAGTTATCATACAGGAAGCTCACGATACTCTTTATTCTATCCACCCCGGAGGAACGAAGATGTATGAAGATTTGAAGGAGCAATTTTGGTGGCACAAGATGAAGAGAGAAATCGGAAGCTACATCGCCAAGTGTGACATCTGTCAAAGATTCAAAGCAGAGCATCAGAGACCTGCAGGACTGTTGCAACCCTTGCAGATTCCGGAATGGAAATGGGATTCCGTCGGAATGGACTTTATCACCGGATTGCCTACTTCGAGTAGGGGAAATGACTCAATCTGGGTCATCGTTGATAGACTGTCCAAGGTAGATCACTTTATACCCGTCAAGACAACTTACCAGAGTTTGAAGTTAGCAGAGCTGTATATTGCTAGAATTGTTAGTCTGCATGGAACCCCCAAGACCATAGTATCAAATCGAGGAACCCAGATTACCTCGAGATTTTGGCAGAAAGTCCAGGAAGGATTAGGCACCAAGTTGAATTTCAGCACCGCTTATCACCCGCAAACTGATGGACAGGCTGAAAGAGTCAACCAAATCTTAGAAGATATGTTAAGAGCTTGTGTTTTGGAGTACGGATCCAAATGGGAAGATTGCCTGCCTTTCGCAGAATTCTCATATAACAACAGTTATGAAGCTAGTTTGCAAATGGCACCATTTGAGTTCCTATACGGAAGAAAGTGTAGCACCCCTTTAAATTGGTCGCAAGTAGGAGAGAGTCAGATCTTTGGACCCGACATTCTCCGAGAAGCTAAAGAGAAGGTTCACAAAGTCCGTGAACACCTCAAGACCGCCCAATCTAGACAGAAGAGTTGTGCTGACAAGAGAAGGAGAGACCTGGCTTTCAATGTCGGAGATTTTGTATATCTCAAGGTTTCTCCATTGAAGGGAACGCAACACTTTAGTCTGAAAGGAAAGTTAGCCCCCATATATATAGGGCCCTTCAAGATTTTGAACCGTCGAGGAGAAGTATCGTATCAACTGGAACTACCAGAGGAGATGTCAGCCATCCACAATGTGTTGCATATCTCGTTACTTCGCAAATGCCTAGAAGTGCCGGAGAAGACTGAAGTTTTCAAAAACATCTATCACCGAGCTGTTGATATCAACAAAGACCTGACGTATCGTGAAGTGCCCATCCGTATTCTAGAGGAAGCCTACAGAACCACCATGACTAGGAGTATCAAGTTTCTCAAGATTCAATGGAGCAACCATACCGAAGTGGAAGCCACTTGGGAGCGAGAAGATTACATTAGGACAGAGTTCCCAGGTCTTTTTAGTTCCTAGTTTTATTTCGTAAATTTCGGGATGAGATTTTGTTTAAGGGGGAAGGTTTGTAACATCCCAAAACTCTAATCCAAGATTATTCAAATATTTAAGCATTCATATGTGTGTGCATATAATTTAGGAGTTGTTTTGAATTTGTGATAACCCGGATGTTTTTTAAAAAATAATAATAATTTGACTTAGAAAAAAATTAGCTTCTAAATAATTTAATTTTGGCTAATTCTAATGTTTAGACTGAAAGCATGCAATAAAGTTAGAGAAGTTAATAAAAAGAGAAGCTACTAGCTAGCTAATTTTTTGTTGGTTGATCACTACCTAGCGTAGTATTAGTGCATCTTCCGACCAAGCCAAATAGAAATACTAGTCTTGAACCTTGACTTATCTAGTAGTAGTATATACATGTCGGCAATGTTTCAATTTATCTAGAAGTACAAAATAAATCTTGGAGTCTCTAGCATTTGACGTGCATGCAAAGATGCATTGAACCATGCCTGGTGACTTGAGATATTTGCATGGAGTGGCAACGTGGCATCTTGGTAGTGGACATACATGTCTAGTTTGGCAGCCAACTAGTCACCGAGAATTCTAGCGCTCCCGCATGTATGTGATGCATGGTGGCCAGGTGAGTTAGCTAGTAGCTTACTCTACTCCATAGAGCGGCATGATATTTTGTCTAGCACCGATGACCATCTACTATAAATACTTGATGCCGCTGCTCAACGCTGAGACATACAACCTCATCGACTAGTCAGTCACAAACACATCGCCAGAGAGTGAGCGAGGAGGAGATGCTGTTACAAATACATACCGACAAGGATAATCAGAGGGAGATGTGCTACATAAGAGAGTCGATCGACAGGATATTTAGAATATTTATGGCGGCGATATGGTTCATCGACATGGATAGTACTGTTGGAGATTATTCTTGGATATTGTTTTCATATGGTGCATAATTTCTACCGAGGCAAGTAGCTCCTTTGCTAACCCATAACTTCTACTTCCTTGTAATCCTTTTTGTGTCACTTTCGATCCTTACGATCCTGTTGGATACCGTTGCTCCTGATCTTTGGTAATCCTATTGATCACCTTATGGTTGGAGAGAGACATGTGTACGTTGTCTCCTCATTCTTGAATCGAAATTGCTAGATGATCTACAGGAGCTCATGCGGAGGCATGAGTATATCTTATTGGCTCATAATTCAGCAATTCTTTCATTGATCTGTCCACATATCTTGTTTCTCTTGGTATTGGTATTACGACGGCAAATGTATTGTACCGGTCACAGTTCAGGTATGGAACTATCTATGTTCTGCGTTACGGACGGCCCTTGTTCTAGAAAGTGTCCGGTGATGGATCCGTAGGAGCGGCCGACACGAGTAGGTCAAGGTGTCCGGGTCTTAATGGGCTAAAGAGCTTTGCTCGACTAGAGTCTTTGTGGTTCTAGTTGAGACTGTTGACGTCGGAGTACCCCTCTGCAGAGTTTAAAAGTGTTAATATTAACCCATTAACCCCTGTGACTCCCGGGTAGGGAATGCTTGCTGTCATGTGTGATACCGATACTAACCCTTCCATTATCCTTATATCCAACTCCGCTAATATTTTGTTTACCTTCTTTGTTAATCCCTCCCGATGATATGTTGTTGATTTTTCTTTAAATACAGCTAATCCTTTATTACTATATTTCATATTTTCTGTTGTTTAGTAAGGTGCGTACTTTCTGAGTACATTTCTGTACTCATCCTTGCTCCCTTTTGATGTTAGATGCAGCCGAAAGAGAAGACGCGGTCGTTCGAGATTAGGCTAGACACGTGGGTGGGAAGCGACTTAGAGAATATAGTTGTATTTCTATGTAAATGTAAATAAACATGTAATAAAATTAATATGAGCTTCTCGAGATCCACTGTATTTTTAGCCTCATGGGTATATAGGCCTCCGGGTCTATATACGCGTGGCGGTTGTCATTCTACCGGATCGCGTCTTGGGGCGTGACAGAATTGCAATGTTTGAGTGATCCATTGGTTGTAAAATGATTCTAAGGTGAATTAAACATCATCTAGATCATTCCCAAACAAATCCCAAAGAAAAACAAATTAAAATGAATAAAATAAGCAAATGGTCATTTGTGCCATTTTAATCATCATGCCTACTTTGGCTATTCCTAGAACTCAAATCTTAACAGAAACACTTATGGTTCTTTGCACCCCTTGCTAGTACAAGTAGTGATGTGCCAAGGCCCAGTTTGTTTCATCCCAAAAACTTTCAAACACTAAATTTAAATGACATTTGAAATTTAAATATAGTTCATATATATAGATCAGACTTATTCAAAAACCAATCAATTGAACTCCACTTTCAAAACCCAAGCAAACCTAGAAGCTCAAGCATAAGATACAACACTCCACCAAAAATCAGCCCAAAATTCAAACATTTTTCTCTTGCGGCCTTTTGATCGAACAGGTTGCAGACAGAATCAAATTAGCCGAACTATTACTGTTTTTTATCAAATCTTGTCGAGCCATTTGGTGTGCATTGATCATCCTTGTCCCTCCTGAGTCCAACCAGCACCCCCACCGGCCTACCCCTAAGCCGCAGCTGCAGTGGAGTGCTGCTACTTTGTGGTCGCCGCCGGCCAGAAGAGGGCAGAGCGCCAGGGACAGCGCTGCGCCAAACCAGCAAGCCCTCTAGCTCTGCCCAACCCTACCGCACCTCCCTGCCCCTTCCCCAAGCCCAGCCAGGCCCTGGACCACTCCCCAACCTCGCCGCCCTTTCTCTATGCGAGCTCGCCAGAGCGCGATAGCCACTAGCACGTCACAGACCGCCCCTCGACCCAATACCGCGCACGCCGCTCCGCCTCGACCCCAGCACCCCGCAAGACACGGCCGTGCACCGCCGCTCGACCCATAGTCGCCGAGCGCCGCGTCGAGCACCGCCTTTGTCTCCCAGAGCGCGTGACGCTCCCGACCACCATCCACCGCCCCTAGTCGCGCCATTAAGCCATAGAGCACCGTCAGGAGGCAAGCCACTGTCCGCCTACGCCGCCCATGCCAATAGCGCCCTGTATCGTCATGACGGACGAGCTCACCGTCGCCCTCTCGGTCCCCTCGTCGAGCCTATATAAGGAGCCCTCCCCAGCACGAATTCCTCACACCACTCAACTACCCTCTCATAATTGATCCTTCCCCACCTCTCGCCGGAGCCGCTCGAGCCATAGTTCACCGAAATTGCACCAGAGGAGCCCGCTGCAGAGGAGGAGACGCTACCGTTGATTCCGTCCACTGCAGCCCCTGCCGCGACCTTGCCTGAGTCCGCCGTCGCCGTCCAGTTCGATCGTCCGCCTCGCTGCAGTAGCTGGAGCCCTGGTACGTCCCCAGTAGACCCCCACTGGCCATTTAGCATTTGGTCTCGCCGACGATGAGTATGTCATCGATGACAACTGTGAGTCGTCGATCTCTGTTCTAATCGCGTGGCCCAGAGTGATAGATACCATTTCGGGTTTAAGTCTCGCTGACAAGCGGGACCACCCTGTTAGCCGCCCTCTGTGCTGCTGAGCATCACTGGGCCGGCCCATTTCCTTTCCCGCACGACCTAGTTAATTCAAATTTAGGTTTTTCTATTTTAGTTTGAACTCAGTTTTGTCCCTTAGTTTAAAAATCAATTCAGGAAGATTTACTGAACCAACTTGAGTGATTCCAATTTTGTTGGAAAGCTTCTGAAAAGATCTATCCAATCCCGTTGGATTTAATTCACTTAGAGTTAGAGATCTCTCCTAGTAAAAATAACAAGACAAAAGCTTTTGCACATTCAAACATTTTTATAAAATCAACCATAATAGCTTTTGAGTTGATTCCAACTATCAAAAATCACATTTAACCATACCTATCTGAATATGTAATAATATTAAGGTTTACATGTAGTGACTTTGGACTAGTACCAAAATAATGCTATATAGGCATTTCTAGTCACTTTAAATCATTAAATAATAAACTTAAACTTAATTAAATGTGATCCAACCATTAAATCACATTCCCATATGTTAGAATATGTGGTGATGACATGTGTCCACATGATCCCATATTTTAATTGGAGAATATTAAATCTTAGTTAATTTCAATGAGTAGAAATTACTTTTCTTAAATAAAAAGAATGAAGGTAGTTAATAAAACCTTGTGATGCTTGTGATGATAATAGATCATCAAATGTGTGCCATAGTATGCTAAGTAGCCTAGTTAAGCATTGTTTGGTGATTGTGTATCCCGTATGTATTTATAGACGATAGTACCGACCAAGTCTACAAGGAGGAGGTGTTCTACCAAGAGGAGGAGGAGGAAAACTTCAACCACTACACTAGCCAAGGCAAGCTAGCACTATACCAGTGAACCCTTGCAAGCTAACCCTTGCAATCTAGATAACCTAAGCAAAGGAATTAGGCATGCTTTGGTTGTACCACTTTGACTATTACCTACCCCAAGTTTTATTTCCAAGCTTTTACTTCTTTACTTTATTAAGGTACCTTGTTTGAAGGTAGCACAAAGAGTATAAAACTTGACCTATCTAGATAACCTTAGATGTCATTCTATGGCATGAGATTGAGGTTAGCATCCCACCTTAGTGAACACTCTTAACTTAGTAGTTTAGAGCTAAACTAAAACTCGAGTCACTTTAGATGGGAATACTTGGTGAAAATGAATTATGAAAACCTTGGAATGATGAGTCATTCTATTGAGATGTTTTGACATGTATTGATAAACACAAATGGTTTATGATGATGAAAATGTTGAGGCATGAGCCTTAGCTCTCTTAGAAAAAACTGATGGGTTGATTCGGATGCGATACCATTGCAAATTTACCATACAACCACAATCCCTGAATTGGGTAAGTCTTAGTCGGATGTTTATATGCATTAGTATTAGTTCCCTCGCGGGAGAGGTTTGAGCTGAGGCTACCTCTCAATGTTGTCCACCTATGCAGTGCCCAAGATGACAGATGGTCATGGTTGGGAGGCCATGCTCATAGGAGAGGTGCTTATACTAGGGTGTGTAAAGGGAAGGTTATGTTTGATTATCTGCATACTAAGTATGATGATTTAGGTTTATCCCTGGCAGATGTATCGATTCTTCCGGTGAAAGTGTACCACCTCTGCAGAGTGTCAAACTATTCGAATAGCCGTGTCCGCGGTTATGGACAGTTGGAGTGGCCATACTGTTTTGTTGTCAGATATTTTCAAAATGACTTATGAAATGAATGATGAATCTTGACTTGACCACAACAGGGTTGTGACTATGACACTAGCTTCCCGACTTAAGTGATTCTAGAATTTTGTTTTATCTTTCTTTGTTTCAGAACTCAGCTCAGGTTTCAAACTTAACTTTATAGTTAAACTTAGAGTTAGCATTTACCCTAAAACTATACTACTTGCTAGTGGTAGTTTGCGAGTACTTAAAGAGTACTCATGGCTTTTGTCCCTGGCTATTCCCATGGCCAGACTATGAACGAGACTACCAAGATGAAGGACAGCAAGACGGCTATGATAACTAGGACTATCTTCCATCGTCAGCATTGCCTGTGCCTCTGAAGATGGGCCCTACCGCTACGCTTATTATTTACTCCGCTTCTTGTTGTATTAAGACTGGATCATGAGATCCTTTATTCATGTAAGACCTTATTATGGTTTGTAATGGATGATGTACTGTGATATCCAATCTGTTATGTCTCGCAAAAATGGTAATCCTGGGATTGCGATGTGTGACTAAACAGGCATCTGGGATTAAAAATCCGGGTGTTGACATGGTTTGATCTTGATTGTGATGGTGCATGTCACCTCAAAAATTATTCTTTTTATCACTTACCTACTTGAGGACGAGCAGGAGTAAATCTTGGGGATGTTGATATGTTGCAAACGTATCTATAATTCTTGATGTTCCATGCTTGTTTAGTATCTACTTTGCTTTGCTTTGTTAACACTTTGAGGTATTTTTATATGTTTTCTGGGACTAACCTATTAACAAGATGCCACAATGCCAGTTTCCTGTTTTCTTTTATTTTTGGTTCCAGAAAAGCCAGAAAATGAATATTCTCGGAATTAGACGGGACAAAAGCCAAAGTCGATATTTTACCGGAAGACTCATGGAGCTAGAATACGAGACGGAGAGGGGCCAGGGGCTGGCCACACCATGTGGTGGTGTGGGTCCACCCTGGTCGCGCCACCAGGTGGTGTGGTCCCCTGGTCCACCCTGGTCGCGCCACCAGGTGGTGTGGTCCCCTGGTCCACCCTAGGTGCGCCACCAGGTGGTGTGGGCCCTTGGTCCACCCTTTTTGCCTATAAGAAGCCTCCCGATGAGAAAACCCAAAAGAATCCAGCCTCCAGCCACAAAAAGTTCCGCGGTGCCACCGCCACCGAAGGGGAGATTCGGGGGACAGAAAGTCACTATTCCGGCACCTTGCCATCGACTCCACCACCATCTCCATCGCCATTGCTGAATCCCATGATGAGGAGGGTGTAGTTCTTCCTCGAGGCTAAGGGTTCTACCGGTAGGTATGTGTTCATCTCTCTCTTTATGCGTGATCATATTATGATCATGAGCTTTGTAATCAAGTAGATCTACCTTGCTACTCAAGTTCTTTAATAGATCTCTGCTCTCCCCATGTGTGTGAAGTTAACAGTGTGCACACCATGTGGCACTTAGGCTAGAGATTACAAATACTTGTTATGAGTTATATTTGGAGTTGGATGTCTCTATGAAATTGTGGTGTTTGTTGGAACCATCTAGCGCTCAAGGTGATAGTGAGGGGTTATCTAGATGGGGAAAGCAAACTTTCATGAGTGTTGTTATAGCCCTACCATGGATTAGAGTGTCCAACTGGAGAGTAGTTCAGAGTAGTATCATAAAGAGAAGATATATATATGAGAGTGTTCACTGGTGAAAGTATGATCCCTAGGCCTTGTTTCTAAGAATTGAAACACCGTTTGCAACTAGATTTGTTACATGTTTGCTTGCTTCCATCTTTATTTTAGATTGCCTTTAGTCTCTTCCTACCCATCAAGCTCTTTTCAGATTGTATTTCATTATCTCTTCGCCGAAATAGTGCACCTATACACCTGACAAGTCTATTAGGTGTGTTAGGGACACAAGAGACTTCTTGTATCTTGATTGTAGGGTTGCTTGAGAGGGATACCTTTGACCACTTCCTCCCTGAGTTAGATAAACCTTGGGTAATCCACTTAAGGGAAACTTGCTGCTGTTCTACAAACCTCTGCACTTGGAGGCCCAACAACTGTCTACAAGAATAGAAGTTCGTAGACATCAGTGCCGCCGGCTGTGCCCGCGATGCTTCACCGGGCTAGGGCCGTCTCTCGGCTTGCCGAGGGTCTTCTGCTTGGTCGCGCCGGCACGGCCGCGCCTCCCTCTGGCTCGACTGTGCGCGCTGATTCTGGCGCCTACCGGGTGGAGGAGCCGGTGGAGGTGCCGCAGCTGGAGGTCCCTGTCCAGCCGAGGGGTGAGCCCTCCGCGACTCCGGTGAGCGACGATGACCTCCAGGCCACCGACTGGACGTCGGCTCGGGCTGCACCGCCGCTGGACGCTGCCTTGGCACAGTTGTCGGAGGAGGCACCCCTGGCCATTGGCCAGGCCTGCCAGCTGGTGGAGGCGCTGGAGTAGGGGCTTGGCCAGACCAAGGCGCTGGGGGCCTCCGTCGAGGTATGTGTCCTGCTGCAAATATTGATGCTTGTTCGCCGCCTCGCACCGCAGCTCGTTCTTACTTCTCATTTTACACAGAGGGCTCTCGTCAATGCTGCCAAGACCTCACGGGACCTGGGCTGTAAGATCGCTTGCTCCGCCGTATCTTCTCGATTGCGCAATTTCTCGCGCTTCTTGTTGAATATTGGTTACCCTCCTGCAGGTTTGCTGGCGGACCAGGACCGCGAGGTGGCCCGGCTAAAGGGAGAGGTTGCCCAGCTGGAGGAGTCCAACAAGAGTCGCCAGGACCAGATCGCCTAGCTGACTGCGCATCAGAAGCAGATGGAGATCAAGGCCGGCAAAGCCAAGAAGGTGGCGGACACCCGGGCCGAGGCGCTGAAGAATCTGGAGGTGCTCTACGACACCCAAGAAGATGCTCTTAAGGCCTCCAAGGCCAAGGAGGCGGCGGCGCTGGGAGAGCTTTGCCAGATCACCGAGATTGTCGTCAGTAAGTACTCTCAATCCAGGCCAGCTTTGCCATTTTGCCTTCTGCAGCCAACGTTGATTATTTGCCCTTCTCCCGGCTACAGCTCAGAATCCTGAGGCGACTGATCAGGCACTGGGCCGCATTCCCGAGATGGATCTGGAGCGAGATCTCCACCCGGGGGAGCTGGTGGCGGTTGTCAGCGAGGAGGCGAACCGGCTTTGGCGATGCCGCTCTCGACGTCTACGACTACCTCTGGCCTGACACCGCCTAGCCGGCCACCATGGATGCCTTGGCCGAGCGGCTTTGGGGTGCTCCGGACCTCATGAACATGGCTCGGAAGTGGGCGGCTCGTGGCATCGCAGAGATGGTAGTGGTGCTGCTGAAGTCCTGGTACCCGGACGTGGATATGCGGAGCCTTTCCTGCCGATTTCACCAAGGGACCAGCTATGACCAGCTTCGCGCCGAGGTTCCTGACATCTCCTCCTGTGGCGTGAAGATTGTGAGCTTTGTCGCGCTGGATAGGTACTTCAGCGACCCGAATGGCACGGAGTGGTACCAAGGTAGTCCGGATGCGCCGCGCACTAAGGACCCGGCTGCGCCCCAGACGTCACCTCTAGCTCAGCTCCGGCCCTTTTCGCCCTACCAATCGGCCACCTTTGATCCCCGGTATGCCGGGAGTATTTGTGAATGAAGAACTTGTGTTTTCTATGTGCTGAATAATTGTCGGTTGGTTATTAAACTCTCGTGGGAGCATCGCCTCCCTTTGGATATTTGCTTGTGCTTTTTCATTTGCACTTTCTGTTTTGCATTTGCTGCATGCTTGTTTCTGTGTGGGGGCGCGTAAGCGCACCCACAGGGTGTAGTCCCCGAGGTTCAGGCCGGCTGGAGGATACAGCCGGGTCGAAGCTCCTTTATGTTGTTGTCTGTTTCCTGGTTTCTCTCTGGGGGTGCGCAAGCGCACCCACAGGGTGTAGTCCCCGAGGTTCGGGCCGGCTAGAGGATACAGCCGGGTCGAATCTCCTTGACCTACTCTGCTGCCGCTTGGAAGCTACTACCCTCCGCCTCGGGTGTTTATCATGGAACTTTGGCTCATACAAACATAGAAACAAACAAGTTGTTTGCTTGGTTAAGAATATGCAAGTTAAACTGTAATCTTAGATTTACTAGTTTCAAAATTTCGCTTTTTCGTGGAAATCCAATGTCTTTGCCCTTTTGTCAGTGAGGATTGGCCAGTTTTGATGTTGTTCCCTTGCTGGCTTCTAGCCGGAGTCGGAAGGATAGCTTAGTAGGCGTACTGCACGATACTTCGGGTTTGGGTCATTGGCCTTGGGCGAGCGAGCGCAGCCGGGACGTCCAGACGTTTTTTTCCTCGTGGCTTTTTCGTGTAGGGGCCTTCGAGCGTTCTTCTCTTGCCGGATCTGTCAGCCGGCTTGCGGTCTGCAGCCGGAACCGAAGAGGAAGCCCTTGGAACCGCATACAGTACTTTCCCGCATGGGTCGTGTAGCCGTCTGGGCCAACCGGCGAGTCCCCAAGATGGATTGACGGCTCCGGGGTTAGAGCATTGTAGCCGGAAAACCAAGTTGTCTAGAATGACTTGCTAATTTATTGCGGAGTCCCCGAGACTGTATCGAGGCTCCCATGCTTGTTCATTACATGAAGGTAAGATACACAAACTTCTTGTTCAAGTATAAAAGGGGCGAAGCAGGCTCGCGTTCCATGGGCATTCAGTTTCTTCGCCTGAGCGATCCATCTTGTTCTTTTCCGGCTAGCGGGCGTCCATGAGGTAGTATGAGTTGTTCTGCAGTGCCTGGCTAATGGTGAATGCGCCTTCCCAAGGCGGAGATACCTTGTGCATCCCCTTGGTGTCTTGTACTAGCCTTAGCACCAGGTTGCCCTCGCGGAATGAGACGCTGCGGATCCGGCTGGCGTGGTAATGGTGCAAGTTTTGCTAGTAGATGGCAGATCTGGACAAGGCCTGCTCGCGTGCTTCTTCAAGATGATCGACGCAGTCTTCCCTTGCTTCTTTGGCTTGCTGCTCTGTGTAAAGAAGTTTGCGGGGTGCGTCGAACTCGATGTCTATGGACAAAACCGCCTCCGCCCCGTGGATGAGAAAGAAAGGAGTGTAGCCGGTGAACCGTTTTGGCGTGGTGCGAAGGCTCCAAACCACACTCGGTAGCTCCTCAATCTAGCAGCCGGGGGATCGCATCAGTGGCTTGATCAGCTGGGGCTTGATTCCGGCTAGGACTAGGCCATTTGCTTGCTCGCACTGTCCATTGGATTGGGGGTGAGCCACAAATTCCAGGTCCAGGCGGATACCCTTATCTCCGCAAAATCATGCGAAAGCTCCCTTGGCGAAATTTGTGCCGTTGTCGGTTATGATGTTGTTAGGGTAGCCAAAGCGTGTGATTATGTCTGTGAAGAACTTTACCATCGTTGGTCCATCCAGCTTCTTTATTGGCTTTGCCTCTATCCACTTGGTGAACTTATCTACCACCACCAGCAAGTGCGTCATGCCGGATCTGGCTGTTTTGAAAGGGCCGACCATGTCCAGCCCCCAGACGGCAAAGGGCCAAGTGATGGGAATTGTCTTGAGTGTCGCAGATGGGGTGTGCTTCTGCTGGCTGAACTGCTGGCAACCATTGCATGCCTTGATGATTTGCTCAGGGTCTTCCAGTGATGTGGGCCAGTAGAACCCATGGTGGAATGCCTTTGCCACTATGGCTCGTGACGACATGTGGTGTCCGCATTCGCCCTGGTGGATGTCAACCAGTAGCTGGATCCCTTCCTCCTGGCTCACACATCGCTGATAAATGCCACCAACGTTGCGCTTGTAGAGCTCGTTGTTGATTATGGTGTATGTGTTGGCTCTACGCTTCACCTGCCTTGCTTCTACCTCCTCTTCGGGCAGCTCTCCTCTGGCCAGGAAATCCATGAATGGCTTGGCCCATGTTGGGGTTTCCCGGATGGCACATACCGCCTGCATGAGCAGATTCACTTCTGCTCGGATAGCCGGGTCGGGCTCGTCTAGAGGCCGACCGGGTGGAGTAGTGGAGCCGGCAGCCTCTAGGATGGACGCGGCAATTCCCGGGTGCAGCGAAGCCGTCGTGAAGGTCTTGGAGCCAGTAGTCCCCAGGTGCAGCGAAGCAGTCCTCGGATGCGGTGAAGCTGTCACGAAGGTCTTGCAACCTGCAGTCCCCGGGTGTGGCGAAGCAGTCCCCGGGTGCAGTGAAGCCATCACGGAGATCTTGGAGCCGGCAGTCCCTGGGTGCAGCAAAGCAGTCCCCAGGTGCGGTGAAGCCGTCACGGAGGTCTTGGATCCGGCATTCCCTGGGTCCACGTCCAATATTATGGAGTCGGATGCGGGAGACAACATGATTGATGGCTTGCGCATGTGCTTGAGGGAGACTCCAGGCAGAATTGCTTGTCTTGTTGAACCAATGCGGGCGACCATGTCTGTGGCCTCGTTGTTTTCCCTGGGAACATGGTGAAAATCGCACCCTTCGAAACAGGCACACAACTGTTTCACGAAGAAACGATATAGAGCCATGTTTGCATCCCTGGCGTCCCAGTCGCCCGACACTTGCTGTACCACCGGATCAAAGTCGCTGAAGCATAGGATGCGTCGGATGCCTATTTCCTTTGTCATCTTGACGCCATGGACGAGCGCCTCGTACTCAGCGACGTTGTTGGACTCACGGAAGTGGATCTGCAGCGCGTATTCCAGCCGGTCTCCTTTTGGAGAGGTGATGACCATTCCGGCTCCAAGCCGTCCATACATCTTGGAGCCATCAAAATACAGCTTCCAATGCGTGGAGTCAGGGCAAGGCGGCAGGTACTGTGTTTCTGCCCAATCAACGAGGAAATCCGCCAAGGCCTGAGACTTAATCGCCGTTCTTGGCTCGTACTATATGTTGTCAGCGGCGAGCTCTATGGCCCATTTCGCCACCCGGCATGTGGCGTCTCTGTTGCCGATGATCTCCGAGAGCGGCGCTAGCGCCTCCACCCGGATGGAATGTTCTTGGAAGTAGTGCTTCAATTTCTTGGCGGCCATGTACACGCCATACACCAGTTTCTGGTAATGAGGGTAGTTCTGCTTTGAGAGAGAGTACCACACTCAGGTAGTACACTGGTCGTTGCACCGGCTGTGCCTTTCCTTCTTCCGACCTCTCCACTATTAGCACCACACTGACGACCCGGTTGGTTGCTGTGATGTACATCAACATGGGCTCCTTCGCTGCTGGTGCTGCCAGGATAGGTGGTGAAGTGAGCATGCGCTTGAGGTCACGGAAGGTTTCATCCGCCTGCGATGTCCAGACAAATTTGCCCGTCTTCTTCTTGAGTTGGTACAGCGGGAGTGCTTTCTCGCCCAGCCGGCTGATGAACCGGCTGAGGGAGGCCAGGCATCAGGTGAACTTCTATACATCCCGTAAGTTCTTGGGTGGCTGCATGCGCTCGATTGCACCGATCTTCTCTGGGTTCGCCTCGATTCCTCGCTCTGATACGAGAAAACCGAGGAGTTGGTCGGTTGGGTTGCCAAACACGCACTTCTCCGGGTTCAGCTTCATCTGGAACCGGCGGAGGTTGGTGAATGTTTCCTTTAGATCTTCAAGGACTGTTTGGAGCTCCATGTCTTGACTACCACATCATTGACGTAGGCGTGTACATTTATGCCGATCTGAGTCTGCAAGCACTTCTGCATGCAGCACTGGTATGTTGCTCCAACGTTCTTCAGCCCAAACGACATTGTGGTGTAGCAGTAGGATCCGTAGGGAGTGATGAATGCTATCTTTATTTGATCAGCGGGGTTTAGCCGGATCTGGTGGTAGACGGAATACGTGTCCAGAAATGACAACAGCTCGCAGCCGGCCGTGGAATAGATCACTTGGTCTATCCTTGGCAGGGAGAATGGATATTTGGGGCATGCTTTGTTCAGGCTGGTGTAGTCGACACACATGCGCCAAGTCTTGTTCTTCTTTAGCACCAGTACAGGGTTTGCCAGCCATTTCTGGTGGAAAACCTCCATGATGAATCCAGCTACGAGTAGCCGGGTGATATCCTCACCGATGGTTCTTCTTTTTTCTTCTGCGAAACGGCGTAGCGACTGTTTGACCGGCTTTGCATCCGGCCTGACATGTAAAGAGTGCTCAGCGAGCTCCCTCGGAACACCTAGCATGTCCTTGGGGGACCATGCGAAGATATCTCGATTCTCACGGAGGAAGTCGACGAGCGCGCTTTCGTATTTGCTATTGAGGCCGTCTTCGACCAGGACGAACTTGTCTGGCTCGGCCTTGTTCAACAAGATCTTTCTCGTGCCCTTGGATGGCTTGAACTGTGCTTCTCCGGCCGGCTTGGGATCGCCAACCGGCATGTCCTTTTGCAGGACCGCCATGTTCTGCATGATTATGCGCTTTTCTTCCACGATCATCATGGCTTCCGCTATCTTGGACCCATTTGTGGCGCACTCCACAGACCGTCTGTAGCAACCAGCCACGATGATGATGCCCTTGGGCCCTAGTAGCTTCATCTTGAGGTACGCGTAATGCGGTACCGCTATGAATTTGGTGAGAGTCGGGCGCCCCAGGATTGCGTGGTACGCGCTGTAGAGGTTGACCACCTCGAATCAGATGGGCTCGCGGTGGAAGTTATCCTCTATGCCGAAGATGATGTCCAGCCGGATCTTTCCGATGGGCGAGTGCGACGGGCCCGGGACGGCTCCATGGAAGGAGGTGCTTGACGGCTCCAGCTGCGACTCGCTGATACCGATCCGGTCTAGCGAGTTGTGGTACAGGAGGTTGATGCTGCTCCTTTCGTGTACGAGGACGCGGGAGAACCTATAGGAATGCTTATGGGAGACAATGATAGGATCCAAAACCATCGCGTAGGTGCCTGGGTGAGGCAGCTCAGCCGGCTGGTCCTTTCGGCTCCATGCAACTTCTTGATCCGACCAGTTGAGGTACTGGGGAACGGGAGGAACGATTGCGTTCACTTCTGCCTCGCGACGCCTCTTGTTGTGCTTGGTCTACGGCTCCGTGGTGAAGATGTGGTAATTTCCCACCTGGCAGGGGTAGTTGTTATCATCATCTTCCCATCGACGCTAGTTATTGCAATCGCCCGACGGCCCACCGGCTGGAGGAGGCAGTGCCTGTGCAGCCGGTGTACCAGCGATCTCTGCCATCTTCTTCGTCCAGGTGCACTGGCGTGTGGTATGCGTAGCCAGTTTGTTGCCTCCGCTATGGAACTTGCATGGCCCATCAAGCATCGACTCGATGTTGTACTTGGGCCTCGGAGGCCGATCATCGGGCTTCTGTCTCCGGCTTTCGCCTACAGCCGGATCCTCCTGCATTGCCGCTACCTTACTGGAACCGTACTAGTTATCCGGCTGGTCATCCTTTATCTTGCCGTGTCGGTTATCATGTCGCCTGGAAATGTGTCCATTTCCTTCCAGCTGGCGCCGATCCACGGCGACGTCAATGATTATTTCCCCTTGGTCTTCCACCCGAACGGATCTTTTCATTGCCGCGTCGGCCGTGGCGTACTTGTCTGTGATGGCCATGGTTGTGGGATCCACCCGGCGAAGCTTGTGCTTGAGCATGGTGCCGTATCTGCAGTCATTGATGAAGAAGTCAACCGCCTAGTGCTCGCGTACCCCCTCGCAGGAGTTGTGCATGCTCGTCCATCGGGTGATGTAGGAGCGGTCCGATTCATCCGGACCTTGTACGCAAAGAGCGAGCTCACCGGGTCGGTCTAGGCGCTTGTAGGTACTAGTGAAGTTGCAGACGAACGCCTGCTCGAAATCAATCCATGCGTTGATGTTGTTGTCGGGGAGGTTGTTGAGCCACGTCCTGGCTGAGTCGATGAGCATGAGAGGGGCGTAGTGCACTGCCACCCGGCGGTTGCCGTTTGCGATGCCCACAACGGTGGTGTACTCCACCGGCCAGTCCTATGGCTTGACCAAGCCGTTGTATTTTGGCGTATCCCTTGGGAGCGAAAATCCCTTTGGAAACGGCTCGTTCTGGATGCACGGTCCGAAACTCCTTGGCCTGGCTGGACTTTCTTCTTCCAGCGCGCATGACTGGACCAATAGGTCGATTCGTGCACACACGTCTTGCTGTTCCTCCGGCTCGAGCGGTCCCAGCCGGCCGGATAGGCGGGACTTGGGCAGCGTTTGGGCTTTTCTGGCTTCACCAGCCGGGTCGCGGTTTTTGCTAGCAGCAGCTACTGTGTCGTGGGCGTTGTTCCCACGGCCTGTAGATCCACCGCGTGGGCGGTTGCTCGGCCTTGCTCCATTTGGGGAAGATGCCTTGCTACCGCCTATAGCTGGATCCGCCATTCGGCGAGCCGGTTGGGTTCTGCTGTTGCCGGCCATGCTGAGTTCTGCCTCAGCCTGCTATTTGTTTGCCGTGACCATGAGCAGCTGGACACGTGCCTGCTGATGGAGCAGTTCCTTGCCCTCCAAGTGGCTTAGCTCTGCAACTGCCGCCTCCGTGGCCCTCATGTTTTTGGCGGAGGTTCTTTGTGGCGCGATATATCTCCGGACCGAGGTTTCAGCCTTGTGGCTAGGCCAGGTGGCTGGTGCCGGGCAAGCGTGCGAATCCGTGCACGATGTTGTACTCCCGCATGGTCGCGTTCATCCGCTGTTGGGCGGCTGCCACTTTGCCAGCTTCCTCCAGAAGGTTCTGATGAGTAGCCTCCAGGGCTACCGCAGCTGCGGCTGGATTCGCCTCGATGGGGGTGATGGGGTTGCGGAGGTGTTCGATGGACGCATTGAGCAGGTCCTGGTTCGGGAGGCGCGAGTTGGTGGCACGGCCGTCCATGTTGCGCTCCTGAGGCGGGCGACGGTTCTCCACCGAGCCTACCATCATGACCTCGACGCTGCCTCAGGCGAGGCGTGAAGCGGAGAAACCAGGGGCGTGCCGGAGATGGTGATGACCTCACGAGGGAAAGCCTTAGCGACGGTGGCGATGTAGACGTGGTGTTCTCCAAAGTGCATGATGGAGCCTCCGCTTGGGAAAATCCCCCCAACGAAACAGGATGCGTTGTCGAGGACATAGTCGAAGGAGCCGAAAGTGAGGACGAGGCCACAGGCGACTCGCTCACCGGCGATGAGTGGAAGTCCCATGTGAAAGATGATCCCAGCCAAAGCGTTGTGCCCCATGGTGGGCGCCAACTGTCGTGGTGTGGAACATGGCAGTACCATCGGGGAAGGCTTGAAGGGGACAATCAAGATGCTATCGGTGGCTCCTCGCAACGGGTTGGGCACAGATACTACAAACACAGCGATGTACCCAGGTTCGGAGCCCTCTTGGCAAGATAAAGCTCCTACTCCTACAAGGATCTACTATCAAAGGGGGCGAATGCCCAATATAGATGCTCCTTGAGCTGTTTCCTTAGCTACTCCTTGCTAGAAGGAGAAGAAGGAGCTACCAAACTTGTCCAATGTGGAGAACTTCTAACTTGTAATTGTCTACTGCTTACCTAGAACCCTAGCACTATTCCCTCTTATATACTGGTGGAGGAGGCAATTTACAAGGTGGGTTCTAGGGTTTAATGTTTGGATCTGGGCCTTACAAAGTGGGCCGACTAGATCGGGCCAAACGGTAGGCCCGGGTCCAGTCAAGCCTCCAGTATAGGGAAGGACCACGCTATAGTGTCCAGCGCCCCTGCTTTACTCATCAGCCGGCTCTTTATGCGTAAGTCGGAGCTTTCCTCGTCAGCCCTTGCTTTGCTCGTCAGCCTCCAGCTTTGGCACAGTTGTCCGGTAGCGCCGGCCAGGCTATCCAGCATGTCCGGTCAAAGGTGCGCTCAGCGGGTTGCATCATTCCCACTATACTACCGCCAGCAGATCTGAGGCAGCCGGCTAGGAGCGGCCTCCCAGCAGGTTCTTCTGGCTAACTGGCTAGACGGGCCAGCCGGGGAAACTTAGATGTGTACCGGGTGGGGGATTCCACCCGGCTGTGGTTCCTTGGTCTGAGCCCAAACGGCGTGAGCTCCTTGGAGCCGGCCGGTTGGTCCCGCCTTGGCCTACCCGGGGTTTATCCCCCCGACACATTTATTTGTGATTATTGTCATGATTATTATATTGTGAGAATGATTATCTATGCATGCATGATGTTTTTTATCCAATTTAAGGGCCCATGTAACATGATCCGGAAATATCATAGGTATGTACTTGTTTACTAGTGATTCGGCGAACCCTTGAGTGACATGACTGATATCAAAGAGGATCTAGTATAACTCGAGGAAAATAAGGAACCATCAAGATTAAAGCCTTGAGCTGGTCTAAATACCTTTATTGATGTACTAACCATGGCTTTGGTAATAGGCAGAATGATCAATGGAATCGAGAAGAATCTACCAAGAGGACTCTTGATTGGTATATGACTCGTTTCCCTACTCACACATGAATAAGAAGTATTATAATCACTTATCCCATTCCATTCCATTTGGCACATTCACTATCACCATGAACAATTTCTCTCCGCGTCTAACCTTTGATCAGCAGGAAACCTCAAACAATCTCCGTGCTATTTACTTTTATGTTATTTACTTTAAGTACAGTTCAATACTCAAAACCACTTCCTTTCCACTCATTAATTTCCACCTCAACTATTGTAGTTAATTCACTCAATAGGAGTGACACCTTGAGTGAGATAGAAATGCCGCAAATAAACATTTTCCTAAGCTCCTTATTGGGATCGATATAAAAACTAGAACTAATACTTCTAATGACTCCATTTTTGAAGCATATTTATCTTATGTTTGTGCATCAGTAGAGTTAGTGACATGGGTATAACCTACAGGTACTCGAGCTTGGTATATACGGTCCAAATACGTACAGGCCCACGGTGTCGCCAAGGCCCGGAGGGAGGGACTCGAGTAACCTGCGGACTCTCGATTGCTTGAAGGACAAGAAGAAGCTAAAGATAGAAAGTTTGAAGGGGAAAACCCTAACTTGTAACCGACTTGACCTGCTACCTAAGACCTAGCCTATCTATATAAGGGCAAGGAGGGGACAGCGAGGAGGACACACGCAACCCTAGTTTCCACAACCCTCGCCAGATTGCATCTGCGCACCATTGTAACTTTTGACTCCTTCGATAATTCCACGAGCAGACAAGCAGGAGTAGGGACCTCTACGAGGCCTGAACCTGGGTAAATCCTTTGCCCCCTGTGTGCTTGTTTGCTAGCCGATAGATGTCTCCAGCGCTCCCTCCTTCTCCAAAACCCAAGTCCATAACAATGGGCATTGACGAGTTAAACCCTCGTCAATTGGCGCCGTCTGTGGGAATTGGGAGTGCTGATGTTGCGGCTTCTTAGGCCCCATCAAACGCGATCTACAACTCTGCAACAGCGGAGATTCACCATCTTTTTGGTGCCTTCGACTTCACCGTCCACACGCCGGCTACTCGCCCGGCTTTCGACTCCGTAGGCGAAGGAATCAGCCTGGCGATTGGGAGCTTCTGCTTCCAAATTGGTCAGGTAGGCATGCTACGCATGCCCGATCAGCCGACGGCACCGGCGATTGCCCCAGCATCATGGTTCCCTCCATCGATCGGCACCCTCAGCGAGCTCAATGCTCCGGCAGTGGTTGGGAACATGGTCAGCGGCAGCAGTTGCGACTCCGATCTAAGCGATCTAGCCACTGAAAATGGAACCTACGATTCCGGATCTGAAAGTTGTGGAAGCAACAGCTTCCCAAATTACTTCATGTGCGCCGTCATCAACACGGGCGACACCTCTGTCAACCGCGGTAACAATGGTAACACCAGCAACGGCACCGACCCGCCCAACGCTGCCAACGGCGGCAATGGAGGAGCAGTCGAACCCCCCAGCACAATCAACGAGCAAACCGGCGAACGCGTCGTGATCAGGCTCAACGAGCAAGAGTGGGAATGCTGCCGCGAAGCCCTATGAGGTGCACCTCTACCCTTCGGGTCCCCTCGGGAACTACTGATGGGTTACCACTGGCTCCTAAAAGAGGAATTCAAACGCCAGAAACAAGCAATCGCGCAACTCGAGGCACGTAAAAAGGCGGCGGACGAGTCAAGCCTTTGTCGCATTGGGCTCTCCTCCTACGGAGGATCCTCATCAAGAGGCAACGAGCATCTCGCCAGGAAGAGGCAATCGCGGATGGCTCACCTCACCGAACAAGAACGCATAGATGCCACGAAAGTCCTCGACTTCGGCTCTATGACAGTCGACACGAGAGGCAACGTGGTTCCTAGGACGCCACAGGCCGCAGTGACAGCGGCCACCATGTACCTTCTCAATAACTAGCCACCGGCTGGAGATCCCCGAACGGCCATGCACCGATCTACTATCGCGGTCCTTGGGCTAATCGAGGCCGCCCTCGACAAAGAACCAGTACCAGACCCAAAAAGGGCAAAGCGTTAGGAAAACACTACTCCTCGTCCTTGTCAAGCGATGACAGTCACGACCTGTCTCGGCGCCGCCGTTCACGACGACACGATCACGACTACAATGCACGCGACGAGCTCACGCAACGCAAGATCGACAAGTCAAGGGCACGACGTGCTCGGTCGACTGATTTGGAAGAAGAAGATGGGGAGCTCTGTGGCGCCAGATGCTTCAGCAGATCCATCGGGCAAAAGCGAATGCCTAAAGGGTTCAAACTCCCATCGGCGAACCCGAAATTTGACGGTCTGCAGGACCCCAAGATCTGGCTGGAGGATCACATCTCCTCCGTCAGGCTGCACGGAGGCAGTCGAAGTACTGCCATGCAATGCTTGCAGCTACAGCTGCAGGGCACCGCTCGAGCGTGGTTCAATAACCTCCCACGCGGATCCATTCACAGCTGGGATGAGATGGTCTACAGCTTCGTACGCAACTTCAAGGGCACGTACAAACGCCCCGCTTCAATCGAAGAACTGAGATGCTGCCAGCAAAAAACTGGCGAATCGCTGCGCTCTTACATCCAAAGATGGTCCATCATCAAGAACTCCGCGGAAAACATCTCGGAAGACCGCACGATTGATGCATTCAACGGGGGTGTCCACCGCATGGAACTCAGGGAGGAGCTAGGCCGCTCAAAGCCCAAGACCATCGACCACCTGATGGAGATAGCGAATCGGTGGGCTGATGGAGAAGATTCATTGAAGAATCGCGTTCACTCTGACAAGGAGGCAGAACTCGAACGAAGACGCGACCGCCGGAGTAAATGTCGTATGTGCGTCTACAACGATCGTGGTGACATCAACATGGTCGCAGCCGGCTACGCCGATAGACACGACGATAACCGCAACAGCGGATACCGCAGCGGCGGATACGGCGACTCCGGGAAAACCACGCAAGTATGGCAACACCGCACTCGCAATGAAGCACCCGCGACCTCCATCAAAGACAAACTGTCCGGACCATGCACGGTACACTTCTACATCGACAAGCATGACAGCAAGAGAAAGTCGAGTCACCTCCTCAAGGACTGCCGCGAGTTCCTCAAGCTACATGAGGGATTGGTTCGGATAAACCGCAACGCAGTCGAAAGAGGCTACGGAACCGCTCCAGGCGCAGTGGCACATGGCGCACCACCACCACCACCTAGGCCACCCTCGAACGGAGCTGCACCGGACCAGCATCACGAAGGCGAACCATACCCACGAGCCATGGGTACCATGATGATCCAAAAGGGATGCCCCTCCAATAGGGTGCAGAAGGCCATCACTCACCAAGTCAATTTGGCCACGCACTCGCCACCATCCACCACTGAGTACCTCAGTGGTACTGAGTCGTGCATTACCTTCAACAAACGCGACCACCTGCCTCAGGTACCTCGCCCAGGTCATTGCCCCCTCGTACTCGAGGCGCAAATTGGAGGCTTCAGCATGAGTCGCGTCTTCATGGATGGCGGAAGCGGTATCAACCTCATATTCGCGAGTACCTTGCGAGCAATGAGGATCCCTCTAACCTGCTTGGAGGCATCAGACACAATGTTCCACGGCATTGTCCCAGGAAAAGGCGTATACCCCCTGGGCAAAATCAACCTCGACGTCATATTCGGCACGCTGAAGAACTTCCGGCACGAGCGCATCGACTTTGAAGTTGTCGACTGGCCCTCACAATACCACTGCATCCTCGGGCCCGTCGCGTTCGCTAGGTTCATGGCAGTACCTCACTATGCCTACCTTCAGATGAAAATGCCAGGTCCAAACGGCGTCATCATGATCAACGGGAGTATCGAGCGATCTGACAGTTGCGACAGGGAATTCAACAGAATCTCCCAGTCCTTCGGCATGCAGGAAGAACTCGCGCGATTGAAGGAAACGATGCATACCGCCTCCTGAGTAGGCCAAGCTCACCTGACCTCTCCTTCGACTCATCTGTGCACACAAAGAAGGTGCAGGTCCATCCATCAGATCCCGCTAAAACGGCCCTCATCACCAACAACTTGAGTCCCGCATAGGAACTCGCGCTCGTCGAATTCCTCCGTGAGCACTGGGAAATTTTCGCCTGGTGTTCTGCGGACATGCCAGGAGTTCCCAGGGAATTTGCCGAGCACGCACTCAACGACAACCCCGACGCAAGGCCAGTCAAGCAAAAAATCAGGCGACTGTCTGAGCCACGGGCACAAGCAATCGGAATGGAGATCAACAGACTCCTCGAGGCCAAATTGATACGCGAGATTCAGGAAAGCACTTGGCTCGCCAATACGGTGCTGGTGCCAAAAAAGGACACGGATATCCTGCGGATGTGCGTGGACTTCACTTCTCTAAACAAGCACTACCCAAAAGATCACTTCCCGCTACCACGGATCGATCAAATCATCGACTCCACTGCTGGATGCGAGCGCCTCTGCTTCCTCGACGCCTACTCAGGCTATAACCAAATTCAAATGAAGGAGGAAGACCAGGAGAAGACACATAACGCCCTTCGCGTGTTCTCACATTAACACAATGCCCTTCGGGCTAAAAAACGCAGGAGCCATGTACCAGCGGTGCATGCAGGCCTGCCTCAAGGAGCAACTTGGTCACAACATCCAAGTCTATGTCGACGACATAGTAATCAAGACCAAGGAAGAAGCCTCTCTAATCGACGACTTGCGTGAAACCTTCGCCAATCTCGATCGCTACCAGATAAAGCTCAATCCGGACAAATGCGCCTTTGGCGTACCCTCTGGGCAACTGCTCGGGTATCTCATCTCCGTGAGAGGGATTGTGGCAAACCCGAAAAAGATAAAGGCCATACTGGCCATGGAAAAGCCAAAGAACATAAGAGGCGTTCAACAACTAGCCGGGCGAATCACGGCCCTCAGTCGATTTATCAGTCGAATGGGAGAAAAGGCGCTGCCCTTCTATCAGCTTCGCCGCAAAGCTGACAAATTCGAGTGGACCAACGAAGCGCAAGAAGCATTCGAGGACCTCAAGCGCCTACTATCCACCTCGCTAGTATTGGTAACTCCACGAGAAAGGGAACAACTACTGCTGTACATCTCCGCCACTAACCAAGTGGTTAGCACAGTGCTCGTCGTCGAACGGGCCGAGGAAAACAAGGTCCATGGCGTACAACGCCTGGTATACTACCTCAGCGAGGTCCTCACGCCAACAAAACAGCGGTACCCGCACTACCAGAAGTTGGCGTACGGCGTCTTTATGACCGCCCGGCGACTGCGCCATTACTTCCAGGAACACCCAATCGTGGTAGTCAACGACGCCCCATTGGGACATATCCTCAATAACCCTGACGCCACAGGGCGAGTCGCGCTTTGGGGAATCGAACTGTCTCCACGAGACATCACGTACGAAAAGCGTGGCGCAATCAAGTCTCAAGTTCTCCCTGACTTCCTCATACATTGGATGGAAACCCAACTCCCGGACAAACCAGACATGTCCTACCTCTGGACAATGCACTTCGATGGGTCCAAGGGAAAAGATGGAGCAGGAGCAGGCGTCATACTGACATCGCCTCAAGGGGACAAGCTTAAATACGTCCTACGAATGCAGTTCATAGCCTCAAACAACGAGGCTTAATATGAGGCCCTGTTACACAGGATGAGGATGGCAAAAGCCTACGGCGCAAAGAGGCTAATCATATATGGCGACTCCAAGCTGGTCGTCAACCAAACAATGCACGAGTGCGACGCACTAAACGACAACATGATCGCATACCGCGACCTCTACGACACACTCGAAGGAGACTTTGATGGTTGCGAGTTACGACACATAGGTCGCGAAAGCAATGAGGAGGCGGACACACTCGCCAACATAGGATCCACCTGCGCACCCATACCACCTGGGGTGTTTCTCGAGAGCATATGCGAACGCTCCATCAAGCCAAATGCCGTAGAGAAGAAAACAAGCGCAGTAACGGACTCGGGGGCTATGCCACCCAATGAGCCAATGACAATCGATGACTTGGAGCTCGACACAGGACTCGAGGGACCAATGAGCGTCATGATGATCGAAAAATCCTAGACGCATCCGTACATTACGTACCTCCTCAGTAGGCGCCTACCGGATGACCCAACAGACGCACGACACATCGCGCGACGCTCCAAGGCATTCACCATTATCAACGGCGAACTGTATAAACGCAGCATCATAGGCGTGTTACAGCGATGCGTCTCCCTAGCCGATGGAAAAGCAGTACTCCTCGACATCCATGAAGGGACATGCGGGCACCACGACGGCAGTCGCGCCCTCGTTGCCAAAGCTCTACGAGCTGGATTTTACTGGCCCACGGCCATGCGCGACGCCAAAGACATAGTCCAAAAGTGCAATGCTTGCCAGCGATTCGCGGACAAGCCACACGCACAGTACGTAATCACGGCCTATTCCATTGGCCTGGCCCTTCGCCCAGTGGGGACTCGACATGGTTGGCAAACTTCCAAGGACCTCGCAACGAGGCTACGCCTACCTCTTGGTCGCAATCAACAAATTCACCAAGTGGATTGAGGCCATGCCGGTGACCAAGCAATCGGGCACAACACGGTCAAGTTCTTCGAGTCCATCGCTCACCGCTTCGTGCCACACAGCATCATCACCGACAACGAACGAACTTTACATCCAAGGAGTTCCAAGATTTCTGCGAGAACTGGGATCAACATTACGCCAAGATGCAGCCCGCAGACCAACGGTCAGGTGGAAAGGCAAACGGGCTCGTCTGCGGTGGCATCAAAAGCGACCTCCGGCCACTCGAACAAGCCGCGGGCTGCTGGCCAAACGAACTGCAATCCGTACTCTGGAGCCTGCGTACAACTCCAAACAGCGCCACCGGCTACACACCATTCTTTATGGTACATGGAGCAGAGGCAGTATTACCCGCCGAAGTACGGTACAGAGCGCCACGCGTAGTCGCCTATAGCGAGAAGGAATCATCCCTCGCACTCGAAGACTCCGTCGACCTCCTTGACGAAGCAAGAGAAATAGCCACAGAAAGATCTACGATCTACCAGCATAACCTGCGCAACTACCATAGCAGAAGGCTTCGCCCAAGATCCTTCGTCGAAGGTGACCTGGTCCTACGACTGAAGCAGCAGGGGCATCTCAAACTCGAGTCCCCCTGGGTAGGACCGTACGTGATTACAGAAGTAATCCCAGGTGGGGCCTATCGCCTTCAAGATTTAGAGACAGGAGTCACATACTCCAACCCTTGGAACGTCGCACAACTGCGACGCTTCTACCCTTAGTCGTTTTCCTTTACTTTTGCATTGCAAATAAGGCTATTCAGCCAAGGCTACTTAGCCGCACATTGTACTACGTACTGTTCTCCGAATTAATAAAAGCTAAGTGCCCCAAAACTCCGTATTCTCCTTTCTTTTGTCAACTTTCATACTTGGGGGCTACGCCACCCTATACACATATGTTCTTCGAACAACAACGCGACATCCCGAGTAGCTGGCACATCAATCGAACACCTTAACACAAACTCAACCCAGCTGCAACGCACCTGACAGGTTGATAAGGTTACGATACAAGGATGGCCAGGCTAACGAAAAGGACTCGCATAAGTGCAACGCACCCCACGCTTATAAAGCTATTTTGTATACACTCAACAATAAGTTATCTACAAATATATATGAGCTTTACAACACCAGTACACTAATATGCAGGATACATATTTGGCTACCCTTGCAACAGAAGAACACGAAGAAGTCGACGATCTCCTCAGTTGGACGATGCACCGCCTGATAGTGCGGCACCATATTCCAGGAAGATCCTGCCGGTGGCACCGGTGGCCCAGATGCAATAGCGGCGACATCCACGTCAGGCCTGTGCAAACGCACCACGGAGAGGACAGCCTTGTCACCAGCCACCAACTGCTGCCTCACGCACTCGCGAACCACGGACATATCTTGAAATTTCATCAGAAGGGCCAGCAGGCTTGATGGAGTATCATCCAGCGGGAACATTGCCCGGTAGATGTTCTTCAAACACGACCACGACTTCTTCAAAAAGAGCAGCACTCGCGAGGCGTGATCCTGCAGGGTCGCTAACACAGTCGCACGATCATGATCTACCCAGAAGTATCCACTCTCCTGAAGTTGCTCTTGGGTGAGATCATGAAGGCGGATGGCAATCCTATCC
Source organism: Avena insularis (assembly GCA_023614405.1). Classification (NCBI taxonomy): domain Eukaryota; kingdom Viridiplantae; phylum Streptophyta; class Magnoliopsida; order Poales; family Poaceae; genus Avena; species Avena insularis. The sequence continues at coordinate 514,646,646 of CM042690.1, forward strand.
CTCTCCTCCTGTGGACGGCGTGCGCTAACAACTACACGAAGCAGCATCAACAACATGAGTACAATGTACCATTGTGATTAACTACAAAGGAAAAGACGAGGATGAGCAAACTAACACTTAAACTGGTCGCCCAGCTGCGTCACCTCGCCAAGCAGATATTGCTCGCGGGCGGCGGATTTTTGAGCCTTTGACTTCCACACGTCCGCGCTACCACGGATCAAGGGCAACTCACGCTCCAGTTGCTTAACGCGATCAGGAAGTCGCGAAAGCCAGGAAAGCTCCTCTACCCTGGAGCAGGATGGTGCCATTGTATCCTCAAGAGATGGCGAGTCCGGGGTCCCCCCCCCCACAGGGCCACATGACGTACCCTACCAAAAATCAAGCCAGAGGCAAAATAAGGCGACCAACTCAAAATTCAAAAGTAACAGGTGCATTCAAGATCAATAAAAGTATCTACAAACACATTCGCCAACAGGCATGTTCTCCAATATCTGCTGCTACGATCTTCGACCGCAGATACCGCGCTCGCTAAAGCATCATCGCGACCAAGGACTTGTGGATCAAAACTCAAGCCGCCAGCATCTACACCAAAATACACACACGGATCAAACTTATAATGCCACCGACACTACAGAGGAAGAGAAGAACATCAATAAAATATCTACCAAGTAAAGGTACCTGAGAGGGCCTTGGCGACTGAGAACAGTTGCTCTTCGAACAACTTCTCCCTGGCCGCAAAGGAGGCACGCAGATCCTCTTCGCGCTTCTGGGCTTCATCATGAGCCGCGATTGCCTCGTCGCGCCGCTTCACAGCTGCGGCCAGCGTCTTCTCCAACGTGGCGACATCACGCAGTAAAGCATTATGCTCGGCTATAGGGCAGTCAAAAATTTGGCTGTCAGTCAATTATACCAAAATACGGAGAAGACGAAAAGAATAAGTATAGAACACTCACTCTCAACCACGTGGTGACGCGTCTCCAGCATTGCATGCTGGCGACCTATCGCCATCACCTGCTCCGCCACTTGCGCGGCTTCCTTTACAAGGAGCTGTCGCACAAAACAAGAAGTCAGCAGAGGGCAACATAAGGGTGTTGATTGACAAATTATAAAACAAAGAAAGATATACTTACATGGTCCTCTAGCGACTCCGAAGAAGATTGCCGAACCGTCATCCGAGCAACTACTCGATGCTCCCCTACGTGAGGAGAGCTCGAAGAATTATGCTCGGATTGAGCCGCCGCCGGAGGAGAAGGAGCCCGCTCGACCTCTATCTTGGCCTTTGAGGTCGCGACTCCTGATTCCTTCAGAAATTCGACGTTGCCAGAAGATGACGACGCCTCTTGACTGCAAGACAAAATCCGCACTCAGAAAGGGCAAACTCCAGGGCAAAGCTAACAAAAAGAAAACAAGAGAAGAATGAACGCACTAGCAAACCTACCAGTCAAATCTGTCAAGATCAAATGTGGCCTCCATCGACTCCGATGAAGACTCCTTGGGCAATCGCATCTTCTTACGAGAAGACGGTGCCACATCCCTCACAAGAATGGCGGGAATTGGCGACTCCGCGCCAACAGCCGCGCCTCCCAGAGTTGAAGGAGTCGATGCATCGGAATCCACGCTACGCGAGCGCTTGCGAGTATCCGGACTTTCAGACTCGGGGGCTTCCTCTTCCACATCGGGAGGGACAGTCGACTCAGGCTCGTCCTCTTCCAAAGCTTCACGAGGAATAATCCCCCCAGGAAGGGGAGGCATGCAAGGCGACACCGCCCACTTCTGCATACAAAAGTAAAACAGATAAGCAACAGAAGACGCAATCGAGAAAATAAGCTACTACGTAGCACAACCATACCTGAGGAGGAGGATTCGAAGCATCGAAAGGAGGAACGACTGGCTTGTTCGGAAGCACATCCTTGAGGGTATACTTCGTGACCAGTCGCACCCTCTTATCTACCTCACTCGCAGACATGCCATCAGTAGACACACGAGTGGGATCATCAGCGTCACCCCATTGGAACATGGGATGGACCCTGGCTTGGAGAGGCTGGACGCGACGATGTAGCCAAGTCCTGACAAGGGCGCAGCCTCCCTCTTCTGCGCCTATGCGACTCTCGAGGTTGCAGACGCGCTCATATAACACGTCTGTTTCGATGAGTTCGGAAGGCATGATCACGTTCTTCCAAGAACGCATCTTCTTGCACGGAGTCGTGGGATCGAAGGGCGCGAGTCCAAAATGCTCGTCCTTGGCCTTCTGGTCGCGCACATAGAACCATTTGTCCCTCCATCCCTGGATGGACTTGGTGAGCTTGATGTCGAAGTAGGTGGCGGATGGGTCAACATGGATTCCGCAACCACCTACGTCATAAACTAAAGATCCATATGTGGACTAAGGCTTCAATTTAAAGATGCGTTTGAAAAGACCAAAGTGCGGCTCGATTCCGAGCCAGCACTCGCAGAGAGTGATGAAACAAGTGATGTGGAGGAGAGAATTTGGGGACAGCTGATGAAGCTGGAGCCCATAGAAACAAAGAAGACCCCGAAGAAAGGGGTGAAGAGGCAAGGAAAGACCACGAATGATGAATGCAAGAAACATCACTCGATAACCAGCGGGAGGCACAGGAATGGTCTCACCGCTGGGGACGCGCGAATCGGTGACTGCTGCAGAGATCACTCCGTCTTGGCGAAGAAGACGGAGATCCGACGCCTTGATAATAGAGGGGCGCCATGCGCCATTGGTCACACGGGTGCCCGCGACCTTCTTCTTCCCGGCGGCGGCACTGGTGACCGCAGGAGCGGAGCCGCCTTTCTTCTTCGCTACAGCGAGGGTGGCCACGGAATCAGCGGCATCGCCTTCCTTCTTCTTCCCCATTGCGTGGCGGCGATGAGAGCGAAGGAAATAGCTTGGGAACGAATGGAGCTGGTCCAGCGTCGTGGGGAAGATGAGCGCAGAGGAAAGCAAAAAAGAAAACGGCAATGGCGATGGCAGGAAGGAAGAAAGAGCATAGATGGGAAATTACCGGCGCAACATCGCTACTTAACCCCTAGAAGATGCAATCCAACGACTGACAAAAACCCTATTGGACGCGTGGCACGCATCGTGTAGGACACGTGGCGAAGAGGAAGCGCGAACCGTCCCCCCACTTCTACCATTACACGCGGAAATCGAGGAGGCACAGTTAAAAATAAGATTATGCACGCCCAATTAAATCAAAGTCAGAAAGTGGGACCCACCGCTCGTCACGTCCCGTCAAAACCGCTCACGCGGGAAACTAAGGTAATACAAGCGTCAGCACTGACGTCACCAAGCCTATGAAGTGGGAAACTTCGACTATTTTTAGTCCTTGCTAGAGTCTTTGACTCCACCAAGCACTCGGGTGCTACTCCCATAGGTAGCGCTGGCCGCGCACCCTACAAATTTCTTTTTCTTGTTGCAGGAACATGGACAATCACAAAAGCAAACCCAACCACTCGAAACACAGTTCGATTATGGACATGTGTTACTCCCATAGGGGGCGCCGGAAACAAGCAGGCAAAAGACGACAACAGTCGCGAAAATATTTCAGTATCCACCTGAGTCATCGACTGAAACAAGCAGGCAAAAGATGGCAGCAGTCGCGAAAATATTTCAGTATCCGCCTGAGTCATCGACTGAAACGAGCAGGCAAAAGATGGCAGCAGTCGCGAAAGTGTTTTAGTACTTGTCTGAGTCATCGAATGAAACAAGCAAGCAAAAGATGACAGCAGTCGCAAAAGTTCTTTAGTCCCTGCCTGAGTCTTCGACTCAACTAGGCACTCGGGGCTACTCCCATAGGGAGCGCTGGCCCCGCACCCTATGATTATTTATGCAAGAAAAACTGTGTGTTGATAACATCCACACTCGAAACTCATGGCGACACCGCCTCATAATTTTTCCCTGCAAAGAGACTGCGTCTCCTGGGTTACCCGAATCGTCTCCGCGATGATAAAATTCGGATGCCGCGCCTACGGCGTGAAGGTAAGACCTGAATAAGGCCTGGCAACGCATTTAACTGCGCACTACCAAAAACATATCCGTGCCTACAGGCACGATGAACATGCCTTGACGGACGTGTCAAGTGCTCACACCCATATAACTGGAATTCGACTCCTGTAAGACCTCCGCGGCCTGAGTCGAATTATACCAGCACTTCTCCGGATTCGAGTCCAGGGACTCGCATTTGAGTAGATTGCGTTGTTTCACCCTAAGGTGGTTAACTGATACCGATACTTCGGTTATATCAAGCACGTATATCAACAATCCCTATGACGCAAATAAAAGCAATCGAAATGTACTAATTTAGGCACTCGAACGCTTCAAAAGTCCCCAGTCGAATCTGCGATTCCACTGGGCACTCGGGGGCTACTGACATGGGTATACCCTACAGGTACTCGAGCTTGGTATATACGGTCCAAATACATACAGGCCCACGGTGTCGCCAAGGCCTGGAGGGAGGGACTCGAGTAACCTGCGGACTCTCGATTGCTTGAAGGACAAGAAGAAGCTAAAGATAGAAAGTTTGAAGGGGAAAACCCTAACTTGTAACCGACTCGACCTGCTACCTGAGACCTAGACTATCTATATAAGGGCTAGGAGGGGACGGCGAGGAGGACACACGCAACCCTAGTTTCCACAACCCTCGCCAGATTGCACCTGTGCACCATTGTAACTTTTGACTCCTTCGATAATTCCACGAGCAGACAAGCAGGAGTAGGGACCTCTACGAGGCCTGAACCTGGGTAAATCCTTTGTCCCCTATGTGCTTGTTTGCTAGCCAATAGATGTCTCTAGCGCTCCCTCCTTCTCCAAAACCCAAGTCCATAACAATGGGCATTGACGAGTTAAACCCTCGTCAGTTAGCATTTTGGTATTTTACGACACTCGCGCACACCTTTTTTCCCTTGTTTCAACATGATCCCGTATTACTAAGTCTTTTACGAATACTAGTCTCCTCTTTGTGCCTCCCAGGGCACGTCTGAAAGGCAACTATGCCTTCATGCAAGATAAAAACCATACTTGAGACCTTCCCCTAGGGACTGGAGTTCCTAAGGTAAAGCCTCAAACCTGGATGACCGAACTCTCGTTTTTGGGTTTATAAGCTGGCTGAAACCGCTATAAATTGTCAAGGTGGGACTAAACTTCTAGAATTCTATCACATGAAACCTTAAACGCTATAAGAGCTATTTCTGTGAGTGCGTGAGCCATGTACGTCCGAATTCCAAATATAAGAGACGGGTTCGCAAGCGTCTAGTACTGATTTCACGACACATGAAGCGGCGTCTCCTAGTCAAACCTAAGAGTACAACCGCTGTAACAGGATAGGAAGTGTTAATCGTACAGTACTACATTTTATAAAACGCTATAATAGACTGTTTGCACGAGGCAGTGGAGATATCTCTATGCGTGAGGAAGTGGAGATATTCTCATTTGCACGATCATACGTGTAAAGTATCCTGAACGACTACTATCAAGAACCAATACACGCAACACGGTAAGCACTTTTTTAACATGACGATGCAGGCATATAGGAATAGAGTGCAGAATACTAAGACACGAAAATACACATAAAAAGTAAAGTGAAACATACACACATGGAATTATGAACAACAAATAGTCGGATACTAATCCTAGAATCCTATCTAACAATAAACATACAATACATAGTTGAGGAAGGGGCTCGTGAAGCTGGTTCAAAATTCACTTATCCTATCGAGGAACGATGGAAGCATGCAGACGACTATGTTGAACTTCCTAAAGGGTACCTTGTTTAGCATTTGCACGTCTCTTGCGTTAGCAGCGAAAGTAGAAGCCAACGAAAAAGTAAACGCATAAAATACAGTTCTTAATGTCTTGGCACCTAGCGTCTTGTTGGACACTCTGAGGCCCATAGTTATCAGGACCGGATACGCACATCGTAGCGTATTTCCATCAATACTAGAGTAATCATGTCCACATCATTCATCTATGACCGTAAGTCAACATATCCACACGCACGTCACACAAGTTTTAGCGTACCTATGCCAAATTTATTTAGTTATATGAACATCATTGATGTACTATTTTAGTGTTCTACATGCTGCATGCATTTTGGAATGAGAATGCAACCCCGAGCAAGAGAGAAGAGATTAAATGAGAACTTTGACGTATAAGGCGCCAGACTAATTTAGATCGTACAATTAATATTTATAGGAGAAAAGGAAAATCAGAGGCCACAATATTTTCTTTAACTGGACACTTTATAGAGAGTAGCTTACATCGTACGATTTGGTTACAATTAGAGTCTTGCGAGGGAAAGAAATATTCGTTTGAGAGCTAGCTAAGAAGGTGCTGCAGGTCGAGGACCATCTATCTATACTACAATGCAAATGATATCTTTAGACGATTGCCAATAGTGGAGCTCATCAGCATTGGTGTGTAGGAGAGGAGCTCATACAGCAGCTCGGCGACATACAGGAAGACACATTAGTCGTCAGCGGAGTCGAGGAACACACGCATTTGGTTGATGCGCCAAGAGCTCGAATAGAACAAAGCAATTTGCATGTATACAACCAAGCATCTGTCCTGACCATGAAGTAAACATTATAAAAAATATTAACTCCAATGGAGACACACCTGAGTACTACTGTCCATCACCAACGTTCTAACGTTGACTACGACAACCAAGGAGAAAACTTATGGAGTCAAATGTATTAGCTACAGTTCAGCAAAATATGAGAGAAATCGAGGGGCATACCTGCACTTTTTATTTGGCTCGTGCGCTACTGCATAAGAATAAATACCTGAAATTGCCAAAAAGGACGCGTTAGGTGCTTTTTATAAAAGAGGGATAAAGGGCGGGGAAAGGGAAAATCGAATAGAACATATGGTACTTACCTGGTAAAGATCTATGACGAGACAGAGGTTGCCAATGGAGAGTTTTGACATGCCTTGCTCGGAATGCTCTATCTCATCTCCTTTCTCTCAGTCCACCAATTTCCATCCGACGTTGGACAGCGAACAAATATGCACGGAGAAACATTAGTCGCTAAAAAAGAAATCAAGCAAAAATGCATGGATATTTACCTCGTCCACTTGAAGTTGTTGTGGCCATATGGAGACAAATGCATTTTCCCCTACATGCTCGCGATAGGACCCCCAAGCCATAGACGTTGAATTGCATGGACTCCCTGAAAGAGAGAGGGAGATGGTCAGAAAAAATAGAGAGGGAGAGATTGCAGACCGTGGTACATATCTTCAGAAAATCACCGTGTCATGTGTCGTGCTGAACAAACTTTTGCCGCTGCTGGTGACGCACTTGTCATTTGCGCCCGTGTCTGCGCCTTCGTGCTCTGCTAGGGGGTTGACTTCAGGTCGCCATGGCACCCCACCACAGTGGCAGACGATTGATAGCGAAAGAGATAGTCTGAGAAAGGCGAAGAATAAGAGAGATATAGTGACGATGAGGTTGTACCTATGAAGCCTTTCGTCTCTTTGTGTGCTAGTGGTCCTTGTCGTGGAGTCCAGACGTCTCCATCCTCAGGCGCATCCTCTCCTGACTGAGAGAGAATAAGAAGGATGTAGCCCTGGTATGAAGACACCACGTCATGTTTCAGGTCATCATGTAGGACAGCCGCAACACCAAATCAGGTCATGATAACTAGAGAAATGCATGCTACTGACCTAGAAGATGAACCAAAGCACGACAGAGATGGTGAGGGGAGAACCTAGCTAAAGCATTGCGTATAGAAATAACAGCGAGAGGCGATATATACTACATCATTCGGTATGATATCGCATCACAATCTTGACGCGAGAACCTACGCCGTGTACAGTCTATGCTAATAGACGGCCTGGTCAGCACATCATCTCGGTACGGCCCCACATACGCGATAAACCACGGTCGGCATGGGCTTACGATGCTATGCCGGCCTATGATGGGCCATACGTCCGCGATAAACGGTGGCCGACATGTGCTAACGACGCTAATTCGGCTCAAAATAAGGTGAGAGGCGATATATACTGCATCGTTTGATACAATCTTGCAGCATGATGTCTCCACGAGAATCCGCTCCATGTATAGTGTATGGTGACAGACGGCCTAGACCAACGTCGGCACATCGTTTCGGGTTGGCCACACGTACGCGATAAACGCACCCAACATGGGCTTACAATGCCACTTCGACCTAAGGCAGGCCATAAGTCTGCAAGAAACCACGGCCGACATAGGCTAACGATGCCATGTGGGCTCTGGGCGGGACCCATGTCCACAAGAAATCGAGACTGGCATGGGCACCCGCATGAAGCCGCACCCGGCACGGGCTAAGGGCGCCACGTCGGCTCTAGGCGGATCCTATGTCGGTGAAAGTCTACGACCGTCATGTGATCACTGCGCTACATCAACTCTCGGCAGGCACAACCACCCAGTGGATGCAGAGGAGTGTCATGCTGAGAATGCCTCTCACAGAGCCCCGTCCTGCCCGTGCATGCTGAAGGCGGGCCCACGCCATGCATATGGTCCACCGTACAGTGACCCGGGATAGGACAGTGCACGGTACACCGGTTCGTGGTATCGAATCTTTCGCCCTAGCCCTGTCGTTGTATTGGGAACGGCAGTACCTAAAAAGGTTAGATAGAGGTGTGGGGACTAGCAGGAAAGCTATCGACGGCGTCCGTAGGCGAGATTGGATACGAGCAAGCATAGCGGGACGCAAGAAGTACCCAGGTTCGGGACCCTCGTGGCGAGGTAAAGCCCCTACTCCTGCCTGATCTGGCTATGTGGAATATACGAGCTACAAGTGCTCCACGACCTGTATCTTTAGCTACTGCCTTAAATGAACTGAGACGCCTCCTTTCTACTGAGGCCCTCCCTCTACTTATATAGGAAGAGAGGCAAGGGTCTCACTGGCTAGTCCGACTGGCGGGCCCCACAGCGGGTCCCAGCCGACTAGTCATCTACAACACCCAGCATGGTGTGTCACATCGGTATATGAGCGGTATGGCTGTCGTAGGCACAGTGGACGCCGTGCGAGCCCGTCGTCAGCACACGCCACTGTTCCCTCGTCAGCCACGCCAAGTCTTCGGTACGGGCGGATGGTTGCCCGTCTTGTCGTCGTACAGGGTGTAGCGTGCACTGATACGCACGTTGTCATGTCCCTCTGATTGGATACGGCTATGTTTGTTGTATCCGGCTACCTCTTTATGGTCCGGCTACCAGGTGGTAGCCGGTCTATCCTACCCTGTCCGGCTGCATCCGGTCAGCCAGAAGAGATCCGACTGTCCTATTTCTTATTCGGGTGGTGTACCCGGGGATCATCCCCCTGACACTAGCCCCCGAGCGCGTGTGGATTCCGCCCTTGGCGAAATGCGCGCGCGCTCCCTTCTGCTTTTTGAATTTTGATGCGGCTGAGCCTGGCGGTTGCGCTACCCGTGACGTCGATCGACGCCGCCACGCCAAGACGCGCCATCATTGCTCTGCGGCAGGCAGCGTAACGTCCCGTCGCGTGTCGCCTCGGGGAACTGCTTGCCCGGCGCCTCGGTTTCCGTCCCAGGATCTTCTGCGCATCCCGTCCCGGCACACGGGATCTAGGCGGCGGTTGGGATGTGGGTCGCCCGGATGCGCGCCACGTGGCCCTGCCGACGGTTGCCCTTCCGGTCCTTTAAAGGGATGCCGCGAGGGAGGCAGTTCATTTCCTTCGCTCCCCCGGTGCAATCTTCCTCTCCTTCTCGTGCGCTGCTGCTCCTGTGCTCTTACCCTCTGTGCCGCGGGCTCGCCGCCGTCGACGCTACGGGCCACCGTCACTCCTCCGCTGCCGCTCCTTCTCCTCAGCCGGAAATGGCCGCTGACCGCGGAGCCTGGTGTGGCTCCTCCGTCACCGAGGATCAGATCGCGAAGTATCGTGCGACCCACGTCCTCCCGCCGGCGGAGGAGGTGGCGGTGCGGTTGGCGCCGGTGGGGGAAGTGTCGCCGCATCCGGCGGAGGAGGAGCGTGTTATCTTCCTCTCGCATCTGGCGCGCGGGTTTGTGCTGCCGCTCCACCCCTTCTTTCTGACCTTTCTGGCCTTCTTCGACCTTCGTCTCCACCACCTCGGCGCCAACGCCATTGGAACGCTGGCGCACTTCATGGCGTTCTGCGAGAGTTACCTCGGGATCCAGCAGGATCTCGGGCTCTTCTGCCAGCTCTTCCGAGTTCGGCCGCAGGTCCAGTACATGAAGGGCCCGCTAGTCGTCTGCGGCGGCGCCTCCATATACTCCCGCTCCCAATCCGGCTACCCGAAGTTCTTGCTCCAGGACACGGTACGACTTTGGCAGCAGTCGTACTTTTATGTCAAGAACGTCACCGGCGTCGACCGGATAAACCTGCCGGCCTTCCAAGACGTCGAGTCCAGCCGGCAAAACTGGGACCTGAAGGTCTATGGCGACAAGGCGGAGACAGACGCTATGCTGGCACGCATGTGCTCCCTTGTCACCTGCCAGCTAACCGGTCGGGACATCACCCTTAGCTGGATGTCCCGGCTGATGATGCCGCTCCAGCAGCGGGCGCACAAGATGTGCTTCTACTCCGGCCGGCTGGACCTGACCCGGCTATCGCGCCGCGATCCCCGCTACCACAACTGGAAGGAGTGGTTGTGGACGATCAGCAAGGAGCGGCTGCCGGAGAACTGGAAGTTCAGCCTGGCGCCCTACATCCGAGAGAACCGCGCGCCCCGGGTAAGTTCTTGTAGCCGGAATTTCTACTTATTCCCTCTGTTATCTCCCTGTTCTGTCTGGCTGACCTTTTGCATTCGCCAGATCTTCCCCTACATCCTTCGCAAGGAGGGCGACGCCCCTCTTGAGGTATTCGCGCCGGACCTGCCCAAGCCGGGTGCTCGGCGATCAGGCGAGGACTCGGATGGGGACGGCGATGCCTTCCCCAGCCGGTACGACGAGCCGGTAGCCGACCCGCACGCGGAGGTGCACGAGGAGGAGGATGCCGGGACGACCGCGGAGCCGGCAACGCGCTCCGCGGCAGACGGCGAAGCAGGCGGGAGCGGCTCCGGCCATTCCGGTTCCCGCCAAGCCGTCTTGGCCGGAAGAAAGGGCCGCCCCCGGTTGTGTCGGGGTACGTTTTTCTCCCTCCACCCTCGGTGCTTTCTGTTTGTTTTTCCTTGTCCTTGTTTTTCTGACTTTAGCCTGTTTTGCTCTTGTCTTTTCCTCTTTCCCTTTAGCGCACTGGTTTCTTTCGGCGCCGCGAGCCCGGCTCGGACGCCAGCCGGGTCGCCGCCTCGCGCCCCGACTGATCCAACCGGCGCCTCCCCTTCCTCTGAGGCGCAGCCTCCTTCTCCTCCTCAAGCCGAGCCGGCTACCCCCTCCCAGCCGGAGGGTCCCCAGCCGGAAGCGACTCGCTCCCAGCCGGAATGTTCCTCCGCGGGCGCGCGGGGGGCTACTGGCAAGGAGCTTGTCGTGGTAGGCGCTCGGGGAGGAGTGGAAGACGGCGGTGCTCGCGGTGAAGGAGTCCTTGGCCGTCAACGCCGTGGACGACGACGCCTCTTCCGCTGCTTCGCTGTCGGATCTTGCCGCCACGCTCGAGCTGGCAGTGAAGGAGATCCGGCTGCTTGAGGCCACAGCCGGTGGAACCCGCAGCCTGGAGCAGAAGCTTGCTGCTGCCAACGGGACCTCTCAGAGTAAGTCCGCCTTATCCATCCGGCTCTTTTTTTAATAGTCGGCTTTGTTGCAGCCATCCTCGTGTGTGCTCAGCGCGAGATCGATCGCTTGAAGAAAGCGAATGACCGGCTGAGCATGTCCAACTCCACGCTGCGCTTGCAGAACAAGGACTGTCACGCACGGGTAGACGGCTTGGAGGCTACCGTCAAGGAGCACGACGCCTTGCTCGCTAGCCGGACCGAAGCCATCTCCCTTCTTGAGGCCCAGAACAAGGACCAAGAGAAGGAGATAAAACGGCTAGCAGTCAAGGAGAAGGCGCTGGTGGAGGAGCTGATGCAAGTCGGCCACACTACCAAAGGTGAGTTCTTTCTTCCGTCTTCTTTTCTTTCCTGATCCGGTAGCCGGATTTGACTCCTCTTTTCTGACAGCCTTTTACCTCGGCATAGACCTGCTGGCCTACAACCGGCTGTAGGAGAACTGGCCAGGAGCACAGCCGACGGCTCAGGAGCTCGTCGTTCTTCTTGGCGAGGAGGCCGCGAAGCTTCGTCAGGCGGCGCGGGACGTCTTCTCCTTTGTGTGGCCAGAGGCTCCGGTTTCGGAGACGATGGCGCAGCTGGCAGCGAAGGTGGGGGAGGTGCCGGCTGCGGGATCTAGTGGCACGGGGCGGAGCGGAGATGGCCTTGGCGCTGATGCTTTCCTGGTATAAGGATGCTCGCGTCGAGAAGATCGATGGGGGCTTCTGCACCGGAGCCGATCTTGCCGCCATCCGCCAAGCCCATCCGGAGCTTCGCGGGTTCGCCATCAAGATCGCCGACTCGGAGTCCCCCGACACTCCGGATGCGGAGTCCTCGGTGTCGCCGTCTGCCAGCGCCGGAGCCGGAACGAGCACTGCGGCTCCGCCCCCGCCTCCAGCATCTGCCAGCCAGGAACACCCCCACGGCAAAGGCCATGCCGTTTAGCTGTTGCCCCGGGATGCCGGGTGTATTTGTCTTGTTTTTAGGTTATCGTGGAACTTATGCATCTGCATGGCTATCTTTGATGTCGGGTAACTCTCGGGAGCTTCGTCTCCCTTTTGCTTGTTAATATTAAATTCTTGAGTCTTTCTTAACTTGTGTCTTGAATTTTCTTTTGATATCTTTGCCGGCTCGCTCCGCCTGGCTAACCTCGTCCGGCTACACACTCTTAGCCGGGCGAACTACACCTCCAGTGGGGGCGCGCCAGCGCACCCACTGGGTGTAGCCCCCGAGATTCGGAGTATCTGGCGTAGCCAGGTGCTTCGAATCTTCCTTGTTCTTCCCCGTTCTTCTAACTTTATCCGACTGGCCTCGCCCTAGTCGGCTGCTTTCGTCATTTGGGCGCCTTCGGGGGAACCAACATTCAGGGGGCGCGGCCCTGCTGGGTGTAGCCCCCGAGATTCGGAGTAGCTGGCGTAGCCAGGTGCTTCGAATCTTTTTGTCTTTTATTGCTCCCGCCCTTGCCCTCACCTGGGCTCCGAACTATCGGCTAAACGCCCTTAGTTGGCCAGGAACTACAAGATTCCACTGGGGGCGTGCGAGCGCACCCAGTGGGTGTAGCCCCCGAGATTCGGAGCGCTTGATGAAGGCAAGGGCTTCGAAACTTCTTTCCTTCTCCTGAATTCCGGCTCGAAGTAGTCGGACAAGAACGTACATATGCATACACATACATCTTCATAGGTTAATAGGTTAGTCCGTCAAATCGTAGCCGGGAAACGGCTTATTTTTTCAAAAACTGGCTTGCTCCTTTCTAGGCACTTAGTCGCTTTCTGCTGTTTTCGCTGCGTCCTTGCCGGACAGCCGGGTTGCGGTCTGCAGCCAGAATCGAAGGGAGCTGACAGTACATTACGCACGGTACTAGCGGCTGGATTGGTTTGAGCTAGTTGCGGGGCCGGGACGCCCGATCTATCACGCCTCTTCCCTGTTTTTCATGTGGGATGCCTCAGGCTTTTGCTCTTGCTAGACGGACAGCCGGGTTGCGGTCAGTAGCTGAGACGAAGAGTGGGCCTTTGACACCATCGCACACTACTCAGCTGAGAACAGGTACGCACACATTTTCAGAAGGAGCCCCCGAGATTCTCGTGGGAGTCCGCATTTTCATTTATGAGGTTTTCAGGATACATACACTGTTTGGCGACTAGATGTAAAACGGGCGCAGCAGGGCCGCGTTCCAAGGACGCTCGGTATCCTCGTCTAAATTGTTCATCTTGTTCTTGCGCGGCTGCTGTGCGTCGATGAGGTAGTAAGAATCGTTGGGCAATGCCCAACTGATGATGAAGGGGCCCTCCCAGGGTGGTGATAGCTTGTGCAGGCCCTTCGTGTCTTGCACCAACCGGAGAACCAGGTCACCCTCGCGGAATGCGACTAGGCAAATTCGGCTGGAATGGTAGCGGCGTAGTCGCTGCTGGTACAGGGCAGATCTGGACAGGGCCAGCTCGCGGGCCTCCTCCAGGTGATCTACCCCGTCCTCCCGCACCTCCTTGTTGGCCTGCTCGTCGTAGAGGAGCTTGCGGGGGAGTCGAATTCGATGTCGACGGAGAGGACGGCTTCCGATCCGTAGACCAGGAAGAATGGCGGGTAGCCGGTTGACCTATTCGGTGTGGTGCGGAGGCTCCATAGCACAACCGGAAGGTCTTCGATCCAGCATCCGGGTGACCGCTCCAACGGCTCGATGAGACGTGGTTTGATGCCGGCTAGCACCAAGCCGTTTGCTTGTTCGACCTGCCCGTTGGACTGTGGATGTGCAACGGAGGCGAGGTCTAGCCGGATGCCCTTGTTGCTGCAGAATCGGGCGAAGGCCCCCTTGGTGAAGTTCGTGTCGTTGTCGGTGATGATGCTATTGGGGTAGCCGAAGCGGTTGATGATGTCGGTGAAGAAGGTAACAACCGTCACCCCATCCAGCTTCTGGATAGGCTTGGCCTCGATCCACTTTGTGAACTTGTCCACCGCTACCAGCAGGTGGGTCATTCCCGCGCGAGCTTGCTTCAAGGGCCCGACCATGTGGAGGCCCCAAACGGTGAAGGGCCAGGTGATCGGTATGGTCTTGAGCATCAAGGTTGGCATGTGCCTGAGCTGCCCGAAGCGTTGGCACCCATTGCACGCGCGGACCAACTGCTCGGCATCCTCGAGGGCGGTGGGCCAATAGAAGCCGTGGCGAAACGCCTTGGCGACTATCACCCTTCACGAAGCGCGGTGCCCACACTCGCCCTGGTGGATGTCCTTGAGTAGCCGGTAGCCTGTGTCTACGTCGACACATCTTTGGAAGATACCGGATACACTGCGCTTGTATAGCTCGCCGTTTATGATGGTGTATGTATGCGCGCGGCGTCGGATTTGTCTGGCCTCCACCTCGTCATCCTGGAGTTCGTTGTTGGCGATGTAGTTCATGAAGGGCTGTGCCCAGGATGGCACTTCCCGGATGACGAGGACGCTCCTGTCCTCCGGCTGTCGGGTGTCGGTGGGCCGTCCGGGTGGGATGTCCGGGGCGGCAGCCCCTGAGCCACTGGGAGAGCCGGGAGCCCCCGGGTCCTGCGAGCCGGAGGGCACTTCCTGGCCGGAGTTGGCATGAGTTTTCTTCTTTGGTGGCTCCGCCGGCTCCGCCTCCGCTGCCCCGGCTGCCGGGACGCTGCCCGCCCAGATGATGGAATCTGATTCCGGCGACGGGTTGATGGATGGCTTGCGTAGGTGCTCCAGGGAGACCCCTGGTGGGATGGCCTGCCTGGTGGACCCTATCTTGGAGAGCGCGTCGGCTGCCTCGTTGTTGGTGCGGGGGACGTGATGAAATTCACACCCGTCGAAGGAGGAGCTGAGCTTCTGGATGTGGAACCGGTAGAGGGCCATGTTGGCATCTCTGGCGTCCCATTCCCCGGATACTTGTTGTACCACCAGGTCCGAATCGCCGAAGCACAGGATCTGGTTGACACCGATTTCCTTGGCCAGCCGGAACCCGTGCGCCAGTGCCTCGTATTCGGCTACGTTGTTGGAGGCCTTGAAGTGGATCTGCAACACGTACTCCAGCCGGTCTCCCTTGGGCGAGGTGAGCACGATGCCGGCTCCCAAGCCCCCGAGCATCTTCGACCCGTCGAAGTGCATCCTCCAGTGGTCCGAATCCGGAACCGGTGGGAGGTACTGGGTCTCGGCCCAGTCGACGAGAAAGTACGCCATCGCCTGTGACTTGATCGTGAGCCAGGGCTCGTACTGGATGGAGTAGGCAGCGAGATCGATGGCCCATTTGGTGACCCAACTGGTGGCGTCCTTGTTGCCGATGATTTCCGAAAGGGGTGCAGTGCACACGACCTTGATCGGGTGCTCCTGGAAGTAGTGCTTGAGCTTCTTGCATGCTAGGTACACGCCGTAGCACATCTTTTGGTAGTGGGGGTAGTTCTGCTTGGAGAGGGAGAGAACCTCGCTGAGGTAGTAGACGGGTCTCTGAACTTGCTGAGCCTTGCCTTCCTCGGGGCGCTCCACCACCAGGACGACGCTGACGACCCGGCTGGTGGCTGCTATATAGAGCAACATCGGCTCCTTGCTAGCCGGTGTGGCTAGAACCGGCGCTGTGGACAGCATGCGCTTGAGGTCGTGAAATGCGGTGTCGGCCTGCGAAGTCCAGGAGAACTTTTCCGTCTTTTTCATTAGCTGGTACAACAGAAGTGACTTCTCCCCTAGCCGGCTGACGAAACGACTGAGGGAAGCCAGGCATCCGGTGAACTACTGGACTCCAAGCAGGTTCTTGGGCGGTTGCATCCTTTCGATGGCCGCGATCTTCTCTGGATTTGCCTAGATGCCTCGCTAAGATATGAGGAAACCGAGTAGCTGGCCGGATGGTACTCCGAAGACGCATTTTTCCGGGTTCAGCTTCATCTGGTACTGGCGGGGGTTGCCAAATGTTTCTTGCAGATCCTCGAGGAGGGTGCGCTTTTCCTTGGTCTTGATGACCACGTCATCCACGTAAGCGTGTGTGTTTCGGCCTATCTGCGAGTGCAAGCATTTCTGCATACATCGCTGATAGGTGGCGCCTGCGTTCTTTAGGCCGAAAGGCATGGTTACATAGCAGAAAGCCCCGTAGGGGGTGATAAATGATGTCTTAATATGATCAGCCGGTTTTAGCCGGATCTGATTGTATCCGGAATAACAATCTAGAAAAGACAACACATCACAGCAGGCCGTGGAATCGATGACCTGATCGATACGGGGCAAGGCGAAGGGGTCTTTCGGGCACGCCTTGTTCAGGCTGGTGTAGTCGATACACATGCGCCAGGTCTTGTTCTTTTTCAACACCAGGACTGGGTTCGCCAGCCAGTCCGGGTGGTACACTTCCATGATGAACCCGGCTGCGATGAGCCGGGTGATCTAGTCACCGATTATCTTTCTCTTTTCTTCTGCGAACCGGCGCAGAGGTTGTTTGACCGGCTTGGCATCCGGACGCACATGAAGTGAGTGCTCTGCGAACTCCCTCGGCACACCCGACATGTCTTTGGGAGACCATGCGAAGATGTCCCGATTCTCACGGAGGAAGTCGACGAGCGCGCCTTCCTATTTGCTGTCTAATCCGGCACCAATGGTGACGAACTTAGTCGGGTCGGAGGGGTCGAGCAGGATCCTCTTCGTCTCCTTTGCCGGCTGGAAAGCTCCTTCTCCAACCAGTTTGCTGCTAGCCGGAATGTCCTGCTGGGCCATGGCCACATTGCGCATGATCGCGCGCTTTTCTTCGGCTATGATGAGGGCCTCTGCTAGTTTGGAACCGGATGAGGCACACTCCATCGATTGCCTGAAGCAGCCAGCGACGGTGATCACGCCGTGGGGGCCTGGCATCTTCGTCTTGAGGTATGCATAGTGGGGGACGGCCATGAACTTGGCGAGGGCGGGGCGCCCGAGGAGAGCATGGTAGGAGCTCGTCAAATTTACCACCTCGAACCAGATTGGTTCGCGGTAGAAGTTCTCCTCGGTCCCGAAGATGACGTCCAGCTGGATTTTTCCCAGCGGACCGCAGGCTGACCCCGGCAGTACGCCATGGAACGTCGTGGTAGTCGGGCGCAGGTTGCTTCCGCGAATGCCCAGCTTCTCCAGCGAGGACTGGTAGACGAGGTTGAGGCTGCTGCCTCCTCGATGAGGACGCGCGAAAATCGGCAGGTGCGCGCGTTGGAGACGATGAGGGGGTCGAGAACCATGGCGTAGCCCCCGGGAGTCGGCAGATGCTCAGGTTGATCTGCCCGGCTCCAGGTGATGGGGGTTTCTGACCAGTTCAGGTACTGGGGGACCGGAGAAACGATGGCGCTGACCTCCTTGGAGCGTCGCCTGCGGCTATGCTTGTCGTCCTGCTCCATCTCGAAGATATGGTAGGCGACGTGCGGCTGGGGGTAGCCGTTGTTGTTGTTGCCGCCGTTGCCGCCGTTACCATCATTACCGGCTCCCCTAGCCGGTGGTGGGGGTGCACCCGGTGGGGGAGGCGGGAGACGAGGCTGGTTGCCCTGGTCCTTTAGCTGGCGAGTCCAGCTGCAGTTCCGGGTGGTGTGCGTAGCCGGTTTGAAGGGACCGCTATGCCACTTGCACGGGTCGTCAATCATCTGGTCGAAGGTGAACCGGGGCTTCTGCCTTCCTGTGTCGTTAGCCGGTGCGTCGGGCGCACCCTCTACTGCATTGACCTGCCGCGAGTGGTAGCGAGGCTTCTGTTGCCTATCCTGGCGGTCCCCGTGGAACCGGTTGTCGTTGCCGTGGCGTCTGGAGGATCCGGCTTCACAAGCCGGATTGCTCGGACGGTCGCGAGCCGGCTCCGTGGGAGTCGGACGGCCTTCCGCATTTACTCGGAGGGGCTTCTTCATGGCGGCATCTGCCGTGGCGTACTGGTCGGCAACCGTCATGAGCTCCGCCATGGTTTTCGGCTCGTCACACAGTAGCCGGTGGCAAAGCATGGTGCCCTCTCGGCATCCTTCGATGAAGAAACCGATGGCTTGGCTCTCTAGGATGCCCTCGCAAGTGCTGCGGAGCTCCGTCCACTTGGCGAGGTACTCGCGGTCGGTCTCGTGGTCGCCCTGGACACACAAGGCCAGGTCACGCGGGCGCCCTAGGCGCTTGTACGTGCCATTGAAGTTGCGGACGAAAACCTTCTCAAAATCGGGCCAGGCGTTGATGCTGTTGGGCGCGAGGCTATTGAGCCAGGTTCTCGCCGACCCAGTTAGCATGAGAGGGACGTAACGCACGGCTGTGCGCTTATTCCCGTGGGCGATGCCGATTGCCGTGGCGTAGTCGGTCAACCAGTCTTCCGGCTTCATGCTTTGCCGTGCCAGGGGTGTCTCGGCGAGGAGAATTTATCCGGAAACGGCTCGTTCCGGATGCGGGGTCCGAAACAAACTGGTTCGATAGAATCTTCCTCCTCCGTGACGCGCGCTTGAGCGAGCAGCTCGATGCGGTCGCGGGCATCCGGACAATCCGGGTTGGGCGCACCCACCCGGCCCGAGAGGCGGGAACCGGCTTGTCTGGGTGCTACGGCTGGTGGTGGGGGAGGTGGCGGGTTGCTGACCGCTCGCTCTGGCGGCTGGCCCTATGCGCCGGAGCTGGGACGCCTGCTGCGGGCCCTAGCCGGCTGAGGGGAGGACGCCTGCTGCGTGTCACGTGGTGTGCCCCTGCTGTTGGCGGGTAGCCTGCTTCCTCTGGATTAGTTGAGGTCCTCCTGCGTCTGCCGGTTGGCGCCGGCCTGCTCGTCCACGATGCGGAGGAGCTCCTGGACTCGAGCGTGCTAGCGGGCTCGCTCCTCGCCGTCCAGGCTGGGTAGTTCTTCTGCCGCGGCTCGCGTCGCGCGCAAGTTCTTGATGGGCGTGCTGTAGGTGGGCCGTGTAGGGGCAGGCGCAGGATCCGGTTCTCCGTCCTTCTCCATCCTGCCGCCTAGCTCACCGCCCCGACGTCGTACCTGGCCGCGCCGGCTCGGCTCCACGGTAGCCGGGGTGAGACCGTGCGCGCGGTCATACTCGCGCCTGGCGATCTCCAGCTGCTTGCGGGCTGCTGCCAGCTCCATGGCCTCCTGGAGGAGGATCTGTCTTTCCATGGTGAAGTTGGCCTCCTTCTCCTCCGGGTTGTCCCCGAGGGTAACCGGCGTCAGGAGCCGATCAATGGCATCCTTGACCGGGTTCCGAGGCTGCGAGGGAACGAAAGTTCCGACCTCGTCCATGCCTCGCTCCCGTGGCTGGCGGTGCTGCGAGTTGGATCCGGCCATCATGACCTCCACGCCGCGAGGTGCGGCGGAGGTGCCGCCGCTTGAGCATGGCGGCCCCGCGACAGAGACGATTTCCCTAGGGAAACGCTCCGGGACGGTGGCGATGTAGACGGGGAGATCGCCGAATAGCAGAACGGTGCCATTTGCCGGTAAGGAAGTTCCGGCGAAGCAGGAGGCGTTGTCGATGACACAGTCGAACTTGCCGGGCGTGAGCACCAGGCCAGAGGCCACGCGCTCACCGGCTGAAGTGCGGGGTCCCGTGCGGAACGTGACTCCGGTCGAAGCCATTTGCCCCACGATGGGCGCCAACTGTCGTTGTATTGGGAACGACAGTACCTAAAAAGGTTAGATAGAGGTGTCGGGACTAGCAGGAAAGCTATCGACGGCGTCCGCAGGCGAGATTGGATACGAGCAAGCGTAGCGGGACGCAAGAAGTACCCAGGTTCGGGACCCTCGTGGCGAGGTAAAGACCCTACTCCTGCCTGATCTGACTATGTGGAATATACGAGCTACAAGTGCTCCACGAGCTGTATCTTTAGCTACAGCCTTAAATGAACTGAGACCCCCCTTTCTACTGAGGCCCTCCCTCTCCTTATATAGGAAGAGAGGCAAGGGTCTCACTGGCTAGTCTGACAGGCGGGCCCCACAGGCGGGTCCCAGCCGACTAGTCATCTACAACACCCAGCATGGTGTGTCACATTGGTGTATGAGCGGTATGGCTGTCGTAGGCACAGTGGACGCCGTGCGTGCCCGTCGTCAGCACAGGCCACCGTTCCCTCGTCAACCACGCCAAGTCTTCGGTATGGGCGGGTGGTTGCCCGTCTTGTCGTCGTACAGGGCGTACCGTGCACTGATACGCACGTCGTCCTGTCCCTCTGATTGGATCCGGCTATGTTTGTTGTATCCGGCTACCTCTTCATGGTCCGGCTACCGGGTGGTAGCCGGTCTATCCTACCCTGTCCGGCTGCATCCGGTCAGCCGGAAGAGATCCGAGTGTCCTGTTTCTTATTCGGGTGGGGTACCCGGGGATCATCCCCCTGACAAGCCCACAGCAAGACTCGCCTCATGGGATAGCAAGGCCCCATTGCGACGTCATCGCATGTCCTTCTGGGCCTCCATCCGACGGCCGAAAATAATTGGGACAACGTGGATAGTAGTTTGAGCCAAAACAATGTACCACTATTATTTTCTTCTGGCCTCAATTGTTACTATCATGTTATGTAATAATATGATATTTCTATGTGATAAATATCATTTAAATGATTTTCTATGCACCTAGGAGAACAGAGGATGTGAGGAGAAGCTACTTCAAGTTTAACGACCTGCTGTACGGGTGGAGCTTGCCCATACTGTTCGCCCGTACTGCCTACCAGGACATCCGCCTCGTCCAATACTTTTACCACGCAAAGACAGATCTGAGATCCAACATACACATACACCTCCATCCATGAAATACCACCCCATGAAGGGATCTGGAGGAGGAACTTCGAGAAGGGAAAATCCTTGCTGCTACATGGATCATCATAGGACAACACATCATCCCTCTTATCATTGATCGCTACATCTCCATCATCCCCTTTCTCATTCATTAGATCTTGTTGTAATTACAAATACAATTGTGGGTTTGCACTTGATTTTACCTTTGGACATTCAATCCATCCATATGAATATGATGATATTATTGATTGCCTCCATGTATGAGTAGTTCCCTTTATTCTTAGGGAGATGGAGAAACCCTAGTACTATTATGGAATGAAATAAAGATGATCTATAAGTTTGGTCTTTGATATTTAGTTGATCTATGATATTGTATTAGATCTCTCTCTCTAGATGCACTACAAGAAAAGTTTCCTTCTACAACGACTTGGCCCGACGGTCGTCGTAGAAGGCGCGTCTTCCGCGACGAATTTTTTGGCTCGGTCGTGGCCGATGGAATTTGTTTCCGGTTTCGCGGCCCTCTACTACGACGGAACCGCTAAAAACACGGAGGAAGATCAGCTAGCGTGTGGCAGAAGTAAGATTTTCATTTCCTCGCGCGATGTTGACTCGCCGAACTCTTTGGAGGCATGTGGGTCTCACACGTTAGTGTCTCTAGCGGATCATACTTTTCTGTCGCGCCTCCTTGATTTGAACTCGATAACGTTGCTCGAGGTGTCTGCCGTTTATTCAGGCTGCTGAGTCCCACATGTCAGCCTCTTATTAGAAGAATCATGTGTATGATGGAATTTTTTTCTTCGCTCGCGCTATCCTTTTTCGAAGTTTATAGCATTACTCGATGCATCTACCGTTTAATCAGGCTGCTAGGAATCACATGACATCATCTCATTAGAATAAACATGTGTATGATGGAATTTTTCCTTGGCTCGCGCTGCCCTGCTCCGAAGTTGATAGTGCTGCTCGATGCATCTACCGTTTAATCAACCTCCTGGGCCCCACATGTCATCCAATCATTAGAATAAACGTGTGTATGATAGATTTTTTGCCCTCGGTCATGCCTTTGTGTCCTAACTTGATAGCATTCCTCGCTGCTTCAGCCGTTTATACAGGCTGGTGGGCCCCACATGTCAGCCTCCTCTGTGCAGGAAACATGTGCATGCTAGACTTTTTTCTTCTCTCGTGCCTCCCCGTTTGGAACTTGGCAATGTTGCTCAATACAACACCTATATAATGTCTCCTTGCTAGGTCCATATGTCAGCCTCCTATGTAGAGGAAATGTGTGTATGTTGGACATTTTTTTGGTCGTGTCCGCCGGTTTGACCTTGGTAACGTCTTGATATTAGGGCCCACGTGTCAGCTTCTCTGGACAATAAACGTGTCGATCTTGGTCTTCTTTTTTCTGGTCGTGACTATTGTACAAGTACCTTTTAAACGCGCTTGTTAAATTTGATCTCTTGTATGGTAAGGTTGATGGGTGCTAGCTGCAGGCAGGTGGGTCGGCCATGTCAACCTCTCAGTATAGAAATATTGCTACAGATAAACTGAATGTCTTGCCACTACACAAGAAAATTGTTATGCTTTTATAAAACGTAAAAAATGTATACTAACATCATATATAACTTATTTATTTTTCTTCTTAAAAAATTGCTTTTCCATATGCTACGCTTGATTGCTAGCAGCTCAACTAAAAAATGTTAAATATAAATAATGTAGTAGGTAGTACTTAAAAAACATGGATAGGCGGAGTTTTTTAGGGGTGGGTGGACAGTGCCCAAAAAAGGCCGAATTGAAGAAAAATGGGCCTAGTCGGGATTGATGGGATATTATCCATGGGATATTTTTCATGGGCTCTCGCCCAATCTAAATGGAGTATTTGCACGGCCGAATGACCGAAAACATGGCTGAATTAGAAGGTCTTGGGTTATAACGAGGCTGGATGGGCTAATTTCTTGGGCTCGATAGTTAAAATCCAAATATATGTGATGGGGCTTGGTCGGATTCGAAACATAGACGTCAACAAGGAAAAAAAGGTACAAAATATGAGCGCCTAGATCCCAGGCGCCTGAGAACTTGTTATGTTAAGGCGCTGACGTCACCTTACTAATTGTGCTAATTCTCAGTTGTAACCTAGTAGTTGCAACTCATTAAATTCCCAGTTACAAGCTAGTTGCAACAAATGTGTAACCCTCACGTTGCACGAATCGTGAGGTAAATCCAATGGCGAGAGAGGTGACTCTTGAGAACTGGCAAATCTGATAAAATATTCACATATATTTCTGTGAAAATTGTGGACAAACACCCCGCACCCGCCAAAACATTCCGCCGAGACACCAAACTTTCCTAAGCGCGCCCTCAATCGAGCGACCAGTCCCTATCTCTTCAAATTTTGTGCCGTTCTTATAGGAGATGCACCAGATTAGAACCAAACCACAAACTTCTCGATGCCTTTCTATGAAGGACTTTCTATCAACAGTGCCAGCCTACCACCATTAGCCACGCCGTTCTTCACAAGACACACCGGCCGGCGGTCAGCTGGGCGATCCCCATGCTTCGCTTGCTAGATTCAAGCACTGGGCATTCTTCTTGGCTTTGATTTATTCTCCACCTGTCCTAGAAATAGTTAAAGCTTGTGACCATCTAGATTTACAAGGTGCTTGCAGATTTGGGTAGGTACGTCCTTTAGGTAAATCTATAGTAAAGCTCTAGACAAAAGAGTTGGAAAACATCTTTAAAAAGGACTTGGCAGAGATCCCGTGCAAGCTTTTGACCTGATATATTCCCCAACCCTCTTTGATATGATGGAGCATTTGGCTGTTGATGTACCTGATGATGAAGTACTTAGAGGTACAGTATAATATAGATGGATGTACCCTATAGAGTGTCGACTTTGCATTTCCAAGGAACGGGAAGATATCCGTAGACAGTTTGATAAGTGAGTGTTTTGCAAAGATATCTTCACATATAATATAGACTATAAAAAAAGTTAGATATATTCAAATGTCTGAATTTGCTATGTTTTGTCGGTTCTTCATAGAAATAAAAGTACTAGAAAATTTTGTTCCACCAATAAAAAGACCGGATGGACTAAGATCTAAGGATCATGTAAGACACTCAAATTGCGCTGTGAATTGTTTATGAATTTTCCAGATGGAGTAACCTCTTGTCTATTTTGTAATGCTACATTTTCGAAGCTTGAATTTATGGCCCTTATCTGTTTTCCTGATAGGTTAATAACAACAACTTTAGCTTGTATTTTGAACGGTGTATACCATAGTGTTGATGTACCTTCTGTGGAGACTGACGCCGCTGGAGGTTGTCCTGATGAACCTACACTGGATTGCATTTAGACTCGAAATCCTGCACTTGACATTGTCGTCCCAAGGAAAAGAAGGTTGTGGATCCGGTAATAACGCTAAAAAGTACCATAATTTTTGGAAGCTCTTTATGAAACTTGAATCCCTACTTCCTTCTATGAAGGCTTTTCTTCTACTTTTATGTTGAGTCTCCACCTTCTACCTTTATGGACCTACTTTGAGAGCATAGTGGCCATTCTTAGTTCTATGTGCATTGTCCCAAGACTTGTCGATTAATGCATAGCTTTGATATTGCTTGTTTTAAACTATTTGTATGTAGTCACTCTTATGAACTTTGAAGGTGTCCTATGCATTTACGTTTGCTACTCTATGAGAGACAAGCTGAATACTACTATGCTATGTTTTTTTTATGTGAAACAACCAAACGTCTTGCAAAGTATTATTATTCATGATCTTTGTTTGTGTCCTTTCATGTTGCATGCATAGTTACTATGTATTATGGTTAGAACTCTATCTTTCATTTTCATGTTTAGAGTACCCTGATCCCAGCTATCAATGTTTTACAAATACTTTGATCAAGTTTATGATGGTGCATGTCACCTCAAAAATTATTCTTTCTTTTTATCACTTACCTACTCGAGGACGAGCAGGAGTTAAGCTTGGGGATGTTGATACATTGCTAACATATCCATAATTTTTGACGTTCCATGCTTGGTTTATATCTACTTTCTTATGTTTTGTCCACACTTTGGAGTACTTTTCATATGATTTCTTGGACTAACCTATTAACAAGAGCCACAATGCCAGTTGCCTGTTTTCTGCTGTTTTTGGTTCCAGAAAGTCAGAAAATGATTATTCTCGGAATTGGACCGGACAAAAGCCAAAGTCGTTATTTTCCTAGAAGATTCACAGAGCCAGAAGGAGAGACAAAGGGGGGCCACAGGGTAGCCAAACCACCCCTAGGCGCGGGTCCCCCCAGGCCACGCTAGGGCATGGTGTGGGCCCCCTGGCTGGCCACCGACCTCGCCCCTTCGCCTATATATTCCTCCTGATGTGAAAACCCTAAATAGTCAATCAGAAATCTATGAAAAGTTCCACAGTGCCACCTCCACCGAAGAGGAGATTCGAGGGACAGAAAGTTTCTGTTCCGACACCCTGCCGGGACGAGGAAGTGCCCCCGGAGCCATCTCCATCGATCTCCACCACCATCTCCATCGCCGTTGCTGATTCTCATGATGAGGAGGGAGTAGTTCTCTCTCGAGGCTAAGGGTTCTACCGGTAGCTATGTGTTCATCTCTCTCTCTATGCATGATCTTATTGAGATCATGAGCTTGTAATCTATAGATCTACCTTGCTACTCAAGTGCTTTAATAGATCTCTGCTCTCCCCATGTGTGTGAAGTTGACAATGTGCATACCATGATGGCACTTAGGCTAGAGATTACAAATACTTGTTATGAATTATATTTGGAGTTGGATGTCATTATGAAATTGTGGTGTTTGTTTGAACCATCCAGTTCTCAAGGTGACAGTGCGGGGGTATCTAGATGCGGAAAGTGAACTTTGAGGTGTGACGTTATAGCCCTACCATTGATTAGAGTGTCCAACCAGAGAGTAGTTAAGAGTAGTATCATAAAGAGAAGATATTTATATGAGAGTGTTCACTAGTGAAAGTATGATCCCTAGGCCTTGTTTCTAAGCACTGAAACACCGTTTGCTATTAGATCTATTACATGTTTGCTTGATTCTATCTTTATTTCAGTTTTACTTTAGTCTTTTCCACGCCATCAAGCTATTTTCTATCACCGTTACCACTTGTATTTCACTATCTCTTCGTCGAACTAGTGCACCTATACACCTCACAAGTGTATTGGGTGTGTTGGGGACACAAGAGACTTCTTGTATCTTGATTGTAGGGTTGATTGAGAGGAGATACCTTTGACCACTTCCTCCCTGAGTTCGATAAACCTTGGATGATCCACTTAAGGGAAAACTTGCTGTTGTTCTACAAACCTCTGCACTTGGAGGCCCAACAACTGTCTACAAGAATAGAAGTGCGTAGACATCAAGGGTTCACAATTAATATATCAGAAAACAACAAGAGTTTTGATGATAGGTTCAACTTCTTGCTAAGATTTTGCATCTTGACAATTTAACAAAATTAGGTCAAACTTGAGCTACAAGTAAGCGCGATAGATTACTCTTGAATTAAATGTCATTTCAGAGGTAGATGGGTGCATTTTCTGGTAGTAAGCAGTGCCGTGGGTGTGAGTGTCCAACTACCAGGAAAGAACATTCAATTCTACATTTTCCAAGTGAAGACGAGCGGGGTTAGTTGTTCTTTTCCGTAAAGAGAAGTCCAAAGAATATTTGATGTGGATGCCACAAGCCAAGTTGATAGACATATATAGTGGATCGACAAAATGTTGTGCTTGCGATTCCCATGTTTTATGATTTTCAAGCTTCCTAGCTAACCCCGTCCATTTGAATGACTTTATGTCGATATCGTGGAATTAGGTCAAATTTGAAACTACAAGTAAATTGTACATTTTGCTTTGATAGTAAATTGTGCACTTTATATCTTGACAAATTAACAAAATTAGGTCAAACTTGATCTAGCTACAAGTAAACGCCATAGATTGCTCTTGAATTAAATGTCTTTTTAGAGGTAGATCGGTGCATCTTCTTATAGTAAATAGTGTCGTTGGTGCAAGTTTCCAACTATCAAGAAAGAACATTCAATTCTACATTTTCTGAGTGAATACGAGCGAGCGTGTTCTTTTTCCTAAAGAAAAGTCCCGAGAATATTGGATCTGAATGCCAAAAGCCAAGTTTACAGACATATATGTTGGAGCAACATTTGTACCAACGATTCCCATGTTTTATCAGTTTTCAAACTTCCTAGCTAACTCTGCCCATTAGAATGACTTTATGTTGATTTATCGAAATTAGGTCAAATTTGAATCTACAAGTACTAGTAAATTGCACGTGCCCTGCACGTGAGACTCAGATAATAGACGTCTGACATATCATCACTATATAAAATTATAATAGGTAAAGCACAAAAAATATAAATTTGATCAACATCTATAAAGTATGGGTGTATAAGTACTAGTAAATTGCATGTGCCCTACACTTTGTATATCATGTAGAAGTCAACTATTATTAGCTATCTAAAACTTGAAAATTTTGGTAACATTGTCTAGAGAAACGAGGAAGAGGATTCTAGAATGATTGACAAGTGTGTTTTGAGTTTTGTGCATAGCATTCATTGTGATGAAGACTATCAATAGAATCTTCTAGATGCTAGAATGGAAAAGAAGATCTAACGGCTGGTGACATGGGTATACCCTACAGGTACTCGAGCCTGCTATATATGGCCTGAATACGTAGAGGCCCACGGTCTCGCCAAGGCCCAAATGAGGAAGTCGAGTAACCTACGGACTCTCGATTGCTTGAAGAACAAGAAGAAGCTAAAGATAGAAATTTCAAAGGGGAAAACCCTAACTTGTAACCGACTCGACCTGCTACCCGAGACCTAGCCTATCTATATAAAGGCTAGGAGGGGGCAGCGAGGAAGACACGCGCAACCCTAGTTTCCACTACTCTCGCAAGATTGCATCTGCGCACCCTTGTAATCCTCGATTCCTTTGATAATTCCACGAGTAGACAAGCAGGAGTAGGGACCTCTACGAGGCCTGAACCTGGGTAATCTTCGAGTCCCTGTGTGCTTGTTTGCTAGCGGAGAGATGTCTCTAGCGCTCCCTCCTTCTCCAAAACCCAAGTCCATAACAATGGGCATTGATGAGTTAAACCCTTGTCAATTGGCGCCATCTGTGGGAATTGGGAGTGCTGATGTTGTGGCTTCTTCGGCCACATCAACCTCGATCTACAACTCCGCAACAGCGGAGATTCGCCAGCTCTTCAGCGCGTTCGACTTCACCGTCCACACACCAGCCACTCGCCTTGCCTTCGAATCCGTGGGCGACGGAATCAACCTGGCAATCGAGAGCTTCCGCTTCCAAGTTGGTTAGATTGGCACACTTCGCATGCCTCACCAGCCGACGGTACCATCAATTGCTCCAGCATCATGGTTCCCTCTGTCGACTGGCACCCTCAGTGAGCCCCATACCTCAACAACAGTCGAGAATACGGTCAGCGACAGCAGTCGCGAATCCGATCTGGGCGATCTGGCCACTGAAGACGGAGCCTACGGTTCCGGATCTGAAATTTGCGGAAGCAGCAGCTTCCCCAACCACTTCATGTGCGCCGTCATCAACGCAGGCGACACCTCCGCCAATTGCGACAACACGGGCAACGGTGGCCATGAAGCCGACCCGGCAAACGGGGAACCAACCAACGGCGGCATACCCAATGGAGGACCACCACCAAACGGCGGCCCCACCAATGGCACCCCCGTCAACAATGGAGGAGTAGTCGAACCTCCAACCATGATAAACGAGCAAACTGGCGAACGCGTCGTGATCAGGGTCAATGATCTCGAGTGGGCCCGTTGCCGTGAAGCCCTACGAGGCCATCCTCTACCTTTTGGTTCCCCACAAGAACTGCTGATGGGCTACCACTGGCTTCTAAAAGAGGAATACAAGCGCCAGCTACAAACAATCGTGCAACTCGAGGCGCGAAAAAAGGCGGATGATGAGGCAAGCCTCCGACAAGCCGGGCTCTCCTCCCATGGAGGATCCTCCTCCAAGTGCAACGAGTACATCGCCAACAAGAGACGATCTCGACTCGCCCACCTCACTGAACAAGAACATGTAGAAGCCGCCAAAGTCCTCGACTTCGGCTCCATGATGGTGGATACGCGTGGCAATGTGCTCCCGAAAACGCCACAGGCCACGGTAACGGCGGCCACCATGTACCTCCTCAACAACCAACCGCCAGCTGGAGACCCTCGAGCTGCCATGCACCGATCCATGATCGCAGGCTTGGGGTTAATCGAAGCTGCCCTCGATAAAGGGCCGGCGTCAGAACCGAAGAAAGGCAAGGCTTCGGCAAAACGCTACTCCTCGCCCTCATCCATCGATGACAGTCACGATCTGTCTCGACATCGCTACTCATGGCGACATGACCACGACTATGATGCGCGCGATGACCTCACGCAGCGCAAGATCGACAAATCAAGGGCGCGACGTGCTCGGTCAGCTGACGCAGAATACGAAGATGTGGAGTTCTGTGGCGCTAGATGCTTCAGTAGAGCCATCAGGAAAAAGCGAATGCCCAAAGGGTTTAAGCTCCCGTCAGAGAACCCTAAGTTTGACGGCCTATAGGACCTGAAGTTCTGGTTGGAGGACCACATCTCATCCGTCAGGCTTCACGGCGGAAGTCAAAGAATGGCCATGCAATGCCTACAGCTACAGCTGCAGGGCGCCGCCCGAGCCTGGCTCAACAACCTCCCACGCGGATCCATTCGCAGTTGGGAAGATCTGGTATACAGCTTCGTGCGCAACTTCAAGGGCACATACAAACGGCCCGCATCAATCGAAGAGCTGAGATGCTACCAGCAGAGATCGGGCGAATCGTTATGCTCCTACATTCAGAGGTGGTCAATCATCAAGAACTCCGCAGAGAACATCTTGGAGGATCGCGCGATTGACGCATTCAATGGCAGCGTACGCCCATAGAGCTCAGGGAGGAGATAGGCCGCTCGAAGCCCAAAACCATCGACCACCTGATGGAATTCACGAATTGCTGGGCAGATGAAGAGGATTTGGTGAAAAATCGCGTTCACTCCGACGACGAGGCAGAACTCGAGTGTCGACACGACCGTCGAAGCAAACGCCGCATGCGCATCTACGATGACCGCGACGACGTCAACATGGTCGCAGCCGGCTACGCCGACAGACGCGACGACAACCGCAACAGCGGCTACCACAGTGGTGGATACCGCGACTCCGGAAAGACCACGCAAGTATGGCAGTACCACAATCGTGATGAGGCACCCGCAACATCCGTTGAAGACAAGATATCCGAGCCATGCACTGTGCACTTCTACATCGACAAGCATGACGGAAATAAGAAGTCCCGCCACCTCCTCAAGGACTGCCGTGAGTTCCTTAAACTACATGAGGGACTGGCTCGGATGAATCGCAGCGCAGTCGAAAGGGGCTATGGAGCCGCTCTAGGCACCATGGCACATTGTGCTCTGCCACCACCACCTGGACTACCCCCAAATGCAGCTGCGCCAGACCAGCACCAGGGAGGCGAACCATACCCACGGGCCATGGGTACCATGATGATCCAAAAGGGACGCCCCTTGAATAGGGTGTAGAAGGCCATCACTCGCCAAGTCAACTTGGCTACAAACTCGCCACCATCTACCAATGAGTACCTTAGCTGAAGCGAGTCCTGCATCACCTTCGACAAGCGCGACCACCCGCGCCAAGTACCTCGTCCAGGCCATTGTCCCGTCGTCCTCGAGGCACAAATTGGAGGCTTCGACATGAGTCTCGTATTTATGGACGACGGAAGCGGCATTAACTTTATGTTCGCAAGTACCTTGCGAGCAATGAGGATCCCTCTGACCTGCCTAGAGGCGTCAGACACAACATTCCACGACATCGTCCCATACAAGGGTGTATAGCCCCTTGGCAAAATCAACCTCGACGTCATCTTCGACACACCAAAAAACTTTCGACGCGAGCGCATCGATTTCGAGGTCGTCGACTGGCCTTCGCAGTACAGCTGCATCCTCGGACATGTCGCGTTCGCTAGGTTCATGGCAGTGCGGCACTACGCCTACCTGAAGAAGAAAATGCCAGGACCTAACGGCGTCATCACAATCAACGGAATCTTCGAGAGGTCTGACAGCTACGGTGGGGAATTCAACAGAATCTCCCAGTCCTTCGGCATGCAGGAGGTACTCGCAAGATTAAAGGAGTCGACAGACAACAGTCTGCCTCCCCTGAGCCGGCCAAGTTCACCCGACCTATCCTTCGACTCATCGGTGCACACGAAGAAAGTTTAGGTCCACCCATCAGATCCCGCCAAGATGGCTCTCATCGCCAACAACTTGAGTCCCGCATAGGAATACGCGCTCGTCGAATTCCTCCGTGAGCACTGGGAAATCTTCGCCTGGTGTCCAGCGGACATGCCAGGAGTTCCCAGGGAATTCGCCGAGCACGCACTCAACATCAACCCAGACGCAAGGCCAATCAAGCAAAAAAATCGGCGACTATCTGAACCAAGAGCAAAGGCAGTCGGAATGGAGATCAATAGACTCCTCGACGCCAAATTCATACGCGAGATCAAGGAAAGCACTTGGCTTGCCAACACGGTGCTAGTTCCAAAAAAGGACACCGATATCCTGCGGATGTGCGTGGACTTCACCTCTTTGAATAAGCATTGTCCGAAGGACCACTTCCCGCTACCACGAATTGACTAGATCATCGACTCCACCGCGAGATGTGAGCGCCTTTGTTTCCTTGATGCCTACTTAGGCTATAATCAGATTCGAATGAAGGAGGAAGCCCAAGAAAAAATAGCGTTTACAACGCCTTTTAGTGTGTTCTTCTACAACACAATGCCCTTCGGGCTAAAGAACGCAGGAGCCACCTACCAGCGGTGCATGCAGGCTTGCCTCAAGAACCAACTCGGTCGCAACATTCAAGTCTATGTCGACAACATAGTAATCAAGACCAAAGAGGAAGCCTCACTAATCGATGATTTGCGCAAAACCTTCGCCAACATCGATCGCTACCGGATCAAGCTTAATCTAGACAAGTGCCCCTTCGGCGTACCATCTGGGTAACTATTCGGGTATCTTATCTCCGTGAGAGGGATCGAGGCGAACCCGAAGAAAATAAAAGCCATACTGGCCATGGAGAAGCCGAAAAACATAAGGGGCGTCCAGCAACTGACTGGGCAAATCGCGGCTCTCAGTCGATTCATTAGTCGGATGGGTGAAAAGGCACTGCCCTTCTACCAACTCTTCCGCAAAGCTGACAAGTTCGAGTGGACCAATGAGGCGCAGGAAGCATTCGAAGACCTCAAGCGCCTGCTATCCACCTCGCGAGTACTGGTGACCCCACGAGCAAGGGAACCATTGTTGCTATACATCTCCGCCACCAACCAGGTGGTCAGCACAGTGCTCGTAGTCGAACGACACCCCGCTTGGGCACATCCTCAACAATCCCGACGCCACCGGATGAGTCGCACTTTGGGGAATCGAACTGTCTCCACGAGACATCACATATGAAAAATGCGACGCAATTAAGTCGCAGGTTCTCCCTGACTTCCTTGTACACTGGATGGAGAACCAGCTGCCCGAAAAACTAGATATGTCCTACCTTTGGACAATGCACTTCGACGGATCCAAGCGGAAAGGCGGAGCTGGTGTAGGTGTCATACTGATATCGCCCCAGGGGGACAAGATGAAATATATCCTGCGAATGCAGTTCACCGCCTCCAACAACGAAGCTGAATATGAGGCCCTACTACACGGGATGAGGATGGCAAAAGCCTACGGCACCAAAAGGCTCATAATATATGGCGACTCCAAGCTGGTCGTCAACCAAACAATGCACGAGTGCGACGCACTAAACAACAACATGATCGCCTATCGCGACATCTACGACACACTCGAAGGGGAATTCGACGGCTGCGAGCTGCAGCACATAGGTCGCGAAAGCAACGAAGAGGCGGATGCACTCGCCAACATAGGCTCTACCTGTGCCCCCATACCACCTGGGTATTTCTCGAGGCGCATATGCGAACGCTCCATCAAGACAAAGGACGCAGAAAAGAAAACAAGCGCAGCAACGGACTCGGGGGCTACGCCACCCAATGAGCCAATGGCACTCGAGGACTTGGAGCTGGACACAGGACTCGAAGGACCAATGAGTGTCATCATGATCGAGCAATCCTGGACTCAACCGTACATCATGTACCTTCTCAGCAAGAGGCTATCGGATGATCCGAATGATGCACGGCACATCGCGTGGCGATCCAAAGCATTCGTTGTTATCAATGGTGAACTATACAAGCGTAGCATCACAGGAGTACTCTAGCGATGCGTCTCCACGGCCGATGGAAGAGCTGTTCTCCTCGACATCCATGAAGTGACCTGCGGGCAACTCGCCGGCAGTCGCGCCCTCATTGCCAAAGCTCTACGTGCTGGATTCTTCTGGCCTACGGCCATGCGTGACGCCAAGGATATCGTCCAAAAATGCAATGCTTGCCAGCAATTTGCGGACAAGCCGCACGCACCTAGCATAGAGCTTCGGCCAATCCCATTGGCCTGGCCCTTTGTGCAATGGGGACTCGACATGGTCTGTTCCTCGAAGAAGTCGACGATCTCCTCTACTGGGTGATCCACTGCCTGGTAGTGCGGCACCATGTCCAAGAAGAACCCGCTGGCGGCACCGGTGGTCCAACCGCAACTGCTGCAACGTCCACATCAGGCCTATGTAGTCGCACCACTGACAGCGCAGCTTCGGCACCAGCCACTAACTGTTGCCACACACACTCGCGGACCGCACTCAAGTCCTGGAATGTAGAGAGAAGGGCCAGTAGGCTCGATGGAATAACGTCCAACGGGAACATCGTCTGGTAAATATTTCTCAAGCATGACTGCGACTTCTTCAAGAAATGAAGCACTCGCGACGCGCGATCCTGCAGGGTCGCCAATGCGATTGCGCGATCATGATCTACCCAGAAGTACCCACTCGCCTGAAGCTGCTCTTGGGTCAGATCATTCATGCGAATGGCAATTCGGTCCTTCTCATCCTGTGGATGTCACGCGCTAACAACTATACAAGGCAAAGGAAAAAATATGAGAACAACAAACTACTGCGAGTGACTACAAGGAAACAATAGGAGGGAAGAAGACTGACATTTGAACTGGTCACCCAA
This sequence comes from Avena insularis, assembly GCA_023614405.1. Taxonomy (NCBI): domain Eukaryota; kingdom Viridiplantae; phylum Streptophyta; class Magnoliopsida; order Poales; family Poaceae; genus Avena; species Avena insularis. The sequence goes on from CM042690.1 coordinate 514,681,119, forward strand.
CTGGTTCACCTCCCCTAGCAGATACTGCTCTCGGGCGGCGGCTTTTTCTGCTTTTGACTTCCATACGTCCGCATTTCTACGAAGTACGGGCAATTCACGCTCCAGTTGCTTCACGCGGTCACGGAGTCGCGAGAGTATAGAAAGCTCATCCACCCTTGAACGCGGTGGTGCCAAAGTGTCATCAAAGGGCGGCGAATCTTGAGGCTCCCTCAAAGGATCACTCGACATGCCCTACCACAAGTCAAGCAAGAGAAAATAAGAGGACTAAGGCGAGGCATAAAAAAGATTCGAGTGCATTCAAGATTAACAAAAGTATCAGCAGATACACTCGCCAACAGGCAAGTTCTTGACAAAAGACATAATCTATTTAACTATTACAAGTTGCGGCTACTAAGGAGCGACAGGCTTCTTCGACTTTGACTTTGGTTTTGGGGGCCTCATATAGTCTGTGGCAGTATCAGATGCCACAGACTTCCCGCCGGCCCCTGACACCACAGCCTTCGCAGCTTTCTTGGTGCGCTGAAGCTCCTCAGAGTACTTCGCAACTGTATTGATCAGCTGCGGGCCGTACTTGCCACAAGCAGTTGCGAAGGGAGCAAAGACTACCTGCTGGCCATCGGTGCTGACAGGCATCGCCTTAGAAACCGCTGCAGGATCAATTTCGACTCCATGGGCTTGAACCATGGCGAGTGACATCGAAGCACCTGCCGCACGGAGCGAGTTATTGAAGCTTGCAGTGATGCCCTATCAAGAGACTCCACCAACTCGTCCATATTCTCGATTCGCTCAGCCTTGGGCGCCTCTCTTCCCGGAGGCGACTAAGCACGCCCTTGGCCTTGGAGAGCATCCCTTGAATGGCGGGACTGCGGTCCTTGACTGCTGAAAGGGCACCCGCCAAAGCATCGTCACGACGGAGGGCCTAAGGGTCGAAGGTCAAATCGCTGGCATCTACACAGAACCCATGCATGGATACAAAGATCAGCAAGAACGGCATATTCACAAGAAGAACAATAATGAAATCCAGACAAGGCACCTGAGAGAGCCTTGGCAATCGAGAACAGCTGTTGCTCGAACAACTTCTCTCTAGCCACGACAGAGGCACGTAGATCCTCTTCGCGTTTCCGCGACTCGTCACGTGCTGCGATTGCCTCATCGCGACTCTTCACCGCCGCGGCAAGCGTCTTTTCAAGAGAAGCGGCATTGCGGAGAAGTGAATGATGCTCAGCTACGATACCAACAAAGATAGGCTATGAGACGGATATATCACAAGGAGGATGAAGAAGAAGCAAGACACTTACTTTCAACTACGCGGTGGCGAGTGTCCAACATTGCATGCTGGCGACCCATCGCAAGAACTTGCTCCGCTAAGCGAGCGGCTTCCTTCACAATAAGCTGCGACAGGAAAACAACAGCAAAGGATAAGCAAGACAACAAAAAATGGTACATTCGACTGCAAAAATAGAGGAAACAAAATACCACACTTACATGATCCTCCAAAGACTCCGAAGCCGATGGATTCACAGTCGTCCGGATAACCATCTGGTGCTCCACATCATGCGGAGAACTCGATGAATGATGGCTGGAGTGGGCAGCCAATGGAGGAGAAGGAGTACGCTCAGCCACTTTCTTGGCTTTGGAGGTCGCGACTCCAGATTCTTTCAAAAATTGTACGTCACCAGAAGAAGACGACGCTTGTTGACTACAAAACAAAACCAATGTCAAGAAAGGGCAACTCCAAAGAAGAACCAAAAAGGAAGACTCGAATACTTACTAATCAAACTTATCAAAATCGAAGGTTTGACCCCCCCGACTCTGACGATGATTCCTTCGGCAGCCGCATCTTCTTGCGAGAGGATGGCGCCATGGTACTCACAGGAACGGCAGGGATCGGCGACTCTGCACCAACACCTGCACCTTCCGGAGTCGAAGGGGACGATGCATCCGAATCCTTGCTCCGCGAATGCTTGCGAGTATCCGGAGTACTCGACTCGGGGGCTTCCTCTTCCACATCAGATGGGACGGTCGACTCCGACTCGTCCTCTTCCAAGGTTTCACGAGGGATAACCCCCTCAGGAAGAGGGGGCATACAGGGTGACACCGCCCAATCCTGCATACATAAAAAAAATTAGCACAAAGTCAAGAAACAGCAAACAAGCAATCGATAAACAAAGCTACTACGTAGCACAACTGTACCTTAGGAGGAGGGTTAGCAACATCGAACGGAGGAACGACTGGTTCATTGGGGAGCACATCCTTGACGGTGTATTCGGTGACCAATCGCACCCTTTTGTCTACCTCACTCGCGGACATGCCATCGGCAGACACGCGAGTGACATCGTCCGCGCCAGCCCACTGGAACATGGGGTGGACTCTGGCCTACAGGGGCTGGACGTGACGGCACAGCCATGTGCGAATGAGGGCGCAACCTCCCTCCTCCTTGCCTATGCGATTCTCGAGGTCACAGACGCGCGCGTACAGCACCTCTGTCTCCGTGGACTCGCCGGGCATAATCATGTCCTTCCAGGAGCGCCTCCTCCTGCACAGCGTCACGGGGTCAAAAGGCGCGAGTCCGTAGTGGTATCCGTCGGCCTTCTGGTCGCGGACGTAGAACCACTTGTCCCTCCACCCATGGACGGACATCATCAGCTTGATGTCGAAATACGTGACGGAGGGGTCGACGTGGATACCGCAGCCGCCTACATCATAGACTACGGAGCCAGACGCCGATTGGCGCTTCAACTTGAAGAGGCGCTTGAAGAGGCCGAAGTGCGGCTCGATTCCGAGCCAGCACTCGCAGAGAGTAATGTAGAAAACTACGTGGAGGATGGAATTAGGGGACAACTGATGGAGCTAGAGCCCGTAAAAACAGAGAAGGCCCCTGAAGAAAGGATTCCGGGTCAACGAGAGGCCGTGGATGATGAATGCTAAGAACATCACCCGAAAGCTGGCAGGAGAAGAGGGGATTACCTTGCTACCAGGGACGCGTGTGTCCGCGACTGCGGACGACAAAACCCCTTCTTGGCGAAGACGACGAAGCTCCGAGGACATGATCACAGATGCACGCCACGCACAATTTGTGACGCGAGTGCCCGTGCCCTTTTTCTTTCCACCGGCAGCGGTGCTGGTGCCCGCAGCGGCGGAGCCGCCCTTCTTCTTCGTCGCAGCCGTGGCAGCAGCGGAATCGGCCGCTGCACCTACCTTTTTATTCCCCATTCCGCGGCGGCGATGTGACCGAAGGAAGTAGCTGGGAAATACGCATAGCTGGTCCAGCGCCGCAAAGGAAAGGAGCGCAAAGAAGCAGAGGAGCAGCGGCAGTGGTGATGAAGGCAAAGGTAGAAAAGAAGTAGATGTGAAATTTACCGACGCTGCATCACTACTTAACCACCTGGAAGATGCAATCCAACGGCTCAGAAAAACCCTATCAAATGTGTGGCGTTCATCGAGCTCGACACGTGGAGGACCTGAAGCGCGAACCATCCCCCACTACTCCCATTAAGCACGGAAATCAAGGAGGCGCAGTTAAAATAAAGATTACGCACACCCGGTCAAATCAGAGTCAGGAAATGGGACCCACCGCTCGTCACGTCCCGTCAAACTCGCTCATGCGGGCAACTGGGGGTCATGGAATCATCAGCACTGACGTCATCCAAAATTTCGCAGCAGCAGATTTTGACTACCTTAGTCCTTGCTCGAGTCTTCGACTCCACCAAGCACTCGGGGGCTACTCCCATATGGAGCGCTGGTCGTGCACCCTACGATTTTTTCTTCTTCTTTTTGCAGGAACATGGACAATCAAAGCAAACCCAACCACTCGAAACACGGTTCGACTATGGACATGGGTTACTCCCATAGGGAGCGCCGGAAGCAAATTCGACTGAAACAAGCAAACAAAAGACGACAGCAGTCGAAAAAGTTCTTTAGTCCCTGCCTGAGTCTTCGACTCAACCAGGCACTCGGGGCCTACTCCCATAGGGAGCGCTGGTCGCGCACCCTATGATTATTTGTACAAAGTACTGTGTGTTGATAACATCCACACTCGAAGCTTATGGTGACACCGCCTCATGACTTTTCTCTACAAAGAGACTGTGTCTTCTGGGTCACCCGAATCGTCTCCGTGATTACAAAATTCGGATGCCGCGCTTATAGCGTGAAGATATGACCTGAATAAGGTCTGGCAACGCATTTGCTACGCACTACTAGAAATATAACTGTGCCTACAGGCACGATGAACATGCCTTGACGGACGCGTCGAGAGCTCACACCCAAACACTGGAATTCGACTCATGTAAGACCTCCGTGGCTTGAGTCGAATTACACCAGCACTTTTCCGGATTTGAGTCCGGGGACTCGAGTTCGAGTAGATGGTGTTGTTTTACCCTAAGGTAGTTAACTGATACCGATACATCGGTTAAATCAGGCACGCACATCAATAATCCCTATGACATAAACAGGGCAGTCGAAAAACATACTCAGTCATGCACTCGAAAGGCTTCATAAAGTCTCCAGTCGAATATGCGATTCCACTGGACACTCGAGGGCTACTGACATGGATATACCCTATAGGTACTCGAGCTTGGTATATACGGCCTGAATACGTAGAGGCCCACAGTCTCGCCAAGACCCAAATAAGGAACTCGAGTAACCTATGGACTCTCGATTGCTTGAAGAACAAGAAGAAGCTAAAGATAGAAAGTTCAAAGGGGAAAACCCTAACTTGTAACCGACTCGACCTGCTACCCGAGACCTAGCCTATGATATAAAGGCTAGGAGGGGGCAGCGAGGAAGACACGTGCAACCCTAGTTTCCACAACTCTCGCCAGATTGCATCTGTGCACCCTTGTAATCCTCGATTCCTTTGATAATTCCACGAGCAGACAAACAGGAGTAGGGACCTCTACGAGGCCTGAACCTGGGTAAATCTTCGAGTCCCCTGTGTGCTTGTTTGCTAGACGATATATGTCTCCAGCGCTCCCTCCTTCTCCAAATCCCAAGTCCATAACAATGGGCATTGATGAGTTAAGCCCTAGTCAATTGGAAATGTTGGGATTCGCGAGTCTTTATCCAACGGTCAATATTCAAAGTTATTCGTACACTATATAGTGGTAAGAAATTGTAGGTTGCTTTAAAAGTTCTACGAAAAAGCTTTTCAGGGTACCCATCAGGGGGTCACAATTAATATATCAGAAACCACCGAGAGTTTTGATGATAGTTTCAACTTTTGCTAAGATTTTTTATCTTGAAAATTTAACGAAATTAGGTCAAACTTGAGCTACAAGCAAGTAAGCGTGATTGATTTATCTTGAATTAAATGTCTTGTCAGAGGTAGATGGATGCATCTTCTTGTAGTAAGCAATTGTGTTAGTGTGAGTTTCCAACTATCAGGAAAGAACATTCTCAATTTTCCTAGTGATGACGAGATTGTTCTTTCAGGTAAAGAAAGTCCAAAGAATATGGATCTGAATTCCACAAGCCAAGTTTTCACACATATATGGTGGAGCAATATGCCATACTTACGATTTCCCATGTTTTATGAGTTCTAAAATTTCCTAGCTATCTTCACCCACTTGAATGACTTTTGGACATATACAGGGGATCAACATCATGTTGTATTTGCGATTCCCATGTTTTAGGAGTTTTCAAGCTTCCTAGGTATATAACTCCACTCACTTGAATGACTTTATGTTGATGTATCGAAATAAGGTCGAATTTGAACTACATGTAATAAATTGTAGGTTGCTTTGAAAGTTTTATGAAAAAGCTTTTGGAGGTACCCATGTAGAGGTCAGTTAATATATCAGAAACCATAGAGGGTTTTGACGACTGGTTCGACTTCTAGCTAAGATTTAGAATCTTGAAAATTTTGAACCCCTTTTGAAAACAATCACATGAGAAATAAGGAGAGAGTGGAAATAATTTTTCTATTTTCTATGGGCAACCCATAAGCTTTTGAGGTGCACCTTAGGCTTAAAGATAACTTTAGTTTCTCCATAGTATAAGGTGAGCCTTAATTAGCGGATGCCACATAGGACTTAAGGTGTGCCTTTTTACACATTGCGGATGACCTTAGGGCATCACCTATGTATGTAAAAAAACTTGTTGATAAGATGGCTCCCAACATGACCGTGATATGAATATGAGTTGGAACTTGCAAATTTGCATGATTGTATAACATCATCCTCCTAACATGATGTAATTTATCTCATAATTAGTTGAAACTCCTAAGTATGATATCGATTCTTCTTCGAGATCCTGAGCATTGGGAGTACTGCCATGGATGATCAGTGGAGGTGTTGGATTGAGGGAGTACTTCCTTGGATACCTGAACAGAGAGGGAGTATGGCCTACCAAATTTCTATTATTACATGGACCATAACCAACTTCAAAACCAAAATAAATAGGTAAAATATCCCGCGTATCTGGACATAGTTTGTGCCCCAACATTTCAGATACTTCAAAATTCCCATTCGACCCCTATTAAATTCGTTGGGTGGTGGCTTCACTCGTACTTTTCCCCGTATAGTGCTAGCAGTACCTAAACCCTACCCCCTCTCCTGCAGGAATACGTCACCGGCTGGAACATCCCCGCTGCACTTTAGCTGGCATACCCACCACACCCGATCTACTCAATGAACACTCTTGTCCAGCGTGCTGAGCACATCATCGACCGCCTAGGATCTGCTCCACAGACGCCGTGGACCAACGTTCTGCTCGTATCCTGGCCCGTGACCATAGCACCTTCGGTGAACTCGACATGACCCGTGAGGATGTAGAGGAGTCCTAGACGCCACCCGCCAGAGGTAAAACCATATCTCCCTACGTGATTTTTTTGTTGGCAATGTACAATATTCGTGCTAAATTTCCTAACTAACATGTTCTTTACTTGATATACTCCCTCCGACCCAAATTAGTTGACCCAAATTTGTCTAGATTCGGATGTATCTAGTACTAAAACATGTCTAGATACATCCGAATCTAGATAAATCCAAGTCAACTAATATGGGTCGGAGGGAGTACCTGTTATATACTAAATTAACCCGTTGTGGTTACGCTTAAACTCCACACATTGAACTATTTTTATGTACTATTTCTTTGTGAATTATTAGTCACTTAACATATTTGTTTACATTCTCTGTTGTACGTGTCCACAAGAGATATGATTATATAATATCTCTCTCATTCACCAATTTATGACCTATAGTATTTCCATCGTGTTATTTTCCTGCTATCCTATACTACACGTTTACACACGTCATACTATTTGACCATTATGTACTGCCGATTTGATCCCTATTAACCTACAGCTCAAACTGTTTGCTGTTATTATGCAAGGAGCAGCCTCAGGTTGCAGACAATACCACAAAGTGAATGGCTCCTATAATATTGTAAGACCCCATCACTTTTGTTTCACTTCATGCCAACGTATATCATGTTGGAACCTGTTTGTATTTACAGTTGGCCTTACCTTTATGCAGAGGAGCAACAATGGAGTACATACTCCGCCCGTCCACAAGACCCGTCGTAGATCTCGTGTAACACCTACCGTAAGACCACCACTCGAAGTTTGGTCCTTGCCACATTTTTTGCTTAAATTTACCATTTGTCTTTCTTGTTTTCATATTTTTTACCAAAAATGAGCGTCAAATTTTTTAGCCCCACTATGGTTAGCTTTTGTTCAATGTGCTTAGTTCAATTTCGTAGATATGGAGAGGCCGAGTGTATTGCATCTAAGTTGTCTGATAACAAGAACAAGGACACACTAGCGATAAGATCCACACATGTATCATAATGAACTCTATGCACTTCATCTCACTCTTGTATCTACTTTGTATCATAGTTACATGAACTGGATATTTTAATACGAGGCACTTGATGGTTCAATTTTTTGTTCTCAGGCCGCCGAATCGTTGAAATCATCTGGATATTCATGAATAATTCAATGTATGGTTGCTTGATTCATTGTTTGTCTGAAATTATCTGGCTAGTATATTCGAGGCTCACAGTTGATGTGTTTTTGTTGGCTGAGTTACTCTTTTTCTCTACGATTAAATAAGTGGCAGATTTTGTTTTGTAGTCCTTCGCTAGTTTATATATGAGAAACATAATGGCTTAGTTTTCATATTCGTTTTATTCATGTTCTGCACATTCTAGTTTGAGCAGTCTGCACCAGGTACTTTGCTTCCTTCCTTATATATTACCGCATTGACACATTTAATATTCATGGTGGTGCGATTGCATGGTAATGCTGTTATAACTTGTTTTGTGTTTGTTTCAGGCTGTAAATGACCCTGTGAATGCCGAACAAAGACCCATTTCTCCAAGTTTAGATTTTTTTTCACACAACAGAAGTGACAATACCTATTGCTCATGTCACACCGCTTCGACTGATCCTCTTTTTTCAGCCGAAAGATTATTTGAGGATGCCATCCAAGATGCCTGTGATATTGTTGAGCAAGAAGCCAACAAACCAGATTCAGTAATCACCATAGCACGCAAAGACTTATTTGAATTGAAAAACAGGCAAGATTTAACGCAGAACATATTTAATAATCTCATATGAGCTCTGATGGGAACCCAGTTGTTACATGTCTCATGATGCAAGCTCCATAGAGACCTTTTCTATAACACCAGTTATGGTGTTTTTTAGTTGTCTGGAGTCTGATGCAACTTTTATGCTTCATTTTATTACTATCAAGTTTACTGAGGATTGTAATAATCTACTGTAATTCGCAGTTGTAAGTTGTTTGAGGATTATTACAAACAGAGCATCTATCAGAATTACTACACGCACATGAAAAAACAGTGAAATTGTAAGAGGTACAACACATGATCTTCTGGAAAGGGAGAACATCCATTGTATTACACGGGCACCATAGAACTTGCAAAATTTATAGACGTTCACTCCACAAAGTTAACACATAAAGAGCTGACCTAAAGAGAATACATTAGAAGCAGAACCACACAATCCATCAATCTGACGGGTAGGCGTCTTAGTAATCATAGTGGGTGGTACCATCCTCGCCATAAGGTGGCACCATCGACAGCTCAGAATGCTCAACGGTTCTGCAATACTCTGCTAGCAATCAATCGAGTTCGAAAGGACGATCATTGATCCATAATCCTCCTACTCCATACCCATATAGAACCCTTGGCTCCTCTTCCCACGCAAGAGCCTCAAAGTTGTAAGATCTACTCTCTGATAGGTCCGCATAGTATATGCTGCTTTGCACGTGCACGCACCGATTGTCAGCGATGAAGAGAGAATGACTTCTGATGCCTCTGACCGGCAGAAGGACACGGTTCTGGGTATCAACCCGGTAAACAAGTGGCCTGCCACCATACACTGGTCCACTCACAACGAACATCAACTCCTCGTTGGACTCGACGAGGTAAAAACGATCCTCTGGGAACTGGCAACTCGGAACAGGGCCTACAACGGTGGGATGCATCTCCAGTGTTCTTGCGGACCGTTGTAGCTGGACATCTCCATGAGCAGGATCATACATAGTCGAGAGGATAGACCCGTATATTTCTGTGATGAAAACATCACTAGCATAAGAAGTCATGCTCCGGAGTTACTCAAAGTCATACGGCGAGTACCACCCTTCACCAAAGACCGGGCGACTCGCTTCCTCCATTCCCTCATCCGCCCACCAAATGGTGTTGTTCTGATGGTTTGATGTAAACACAATCAACGACGGGAACATCATCACATCAACAGAATCCACCTGCTCGGTCAATATATCGGCCCTCGGGTGCTTGATAGCGCCTGAGAAGGGGTTGTACAGCCGGGTCTTGTAGGACTGCACCCTCTGTCCAAGTACAAGGAGGCCTCCGGTTGTGCTACTAACATAAAAGTACCTTCGAGAGAGAGTGAGAGAGAGAAAGGAGAAAAAAGATTCAGTCAAGCTAAATAGACTGAAATTCAATCAAGGTAAACCATGGAGCCAAACCCTGGGAAACAAGTGGACGAAGAAATAGAACTTGAAAAAACAGATAGTATAGGATGTGAATGCAAAAAAATATCACATATATACAGATGAATATAAAAAAGGACCTGCAAATAACCCGGCTAATCTTCTTCTCAAGGTGGCTGCCAGTTATCACGTTCAGCAATGTGATGGCGGCGCCGTCTACCCGATACTCCTTCGACAACTGGTGATCTAGAATAATCTAGTTGGTAGGCATAAAGAACTCCTCTGTGAAGTGGCGCCAGGCGCTGCAGACTTCTCGGAAGGCGGCATAGTAGTCGAAGTCATCCTTCGAAAGGAAGATATCACCTATCTTCTAGACGAGTCCCTCGGGGAGACCATCCCATTCCGAGACCTCCTGCTTCTTACTGGCCATGGATGATGGCATTCATGTGGTCGCGGTCTCGTCGACAAGCATAGGAAGCGGTTCCAGATACACACATTTAAACAAAGGACTAGGAAAGCCAAGTGAATCGTGTGGAAACGAGAAGACGACATGTACATAGCAACCGCAAGCGCGTTTGATCATACTGGCCCAGGCACGCGCATGCGCCCATTCACTTATTACAGAACAACAGTCGTGCACACCAGCGTACGAATCCTGGGAGCATGCGAATGTGTAGGTGTAGGATGATATTAGTAGTAGTAGTATCATAACCTCATTGTATTTAATTATCCCGAATTCTAAGGAGAAAACGTGGCCTCCCTGGTCCCTTAGGGAACACGCAAACGCAGTGCATTTTTCATTTTTTTCCTGCCATTTTCCATTTTTCAATTTCGCTTTTTGGCTGTGCTGTTGGATGCTCACCGTGTGGCCGAATGGGGCGTATGCTCTGTGGAGCTAAAAACCTCAAGTTCGCTCAATAGCACGGTCATTAATTATTGAGGTATATACGTTTTTAGTCCCACAACTTGCACCGCAGGAGCGTTTTAGTCTCACATCTTGCAAAGTGAGCAACACTAGTCCCACAACTTGTATCTAGGAGCATTTTAGTGCAATTCAATCGAATTTCTATGATTTTGTCTGAATTCGTCGTAACTCATTCTAGCACTGACATGTGGTATCATAATTTTTACAAAATGACCCCTATGTATTTTCTCCCTACCAGTTGTGACCTTGGTATGACCCGACAGGCGGATCTGAATAAGACAACAAATAAGAAAAACTACCAATGCATTGTAGGGTATCGAACTGATTACCTGCGCTACTGAAGAAATCATCCATTCCACTGAAGAGCGCTCTAGCTGATGTGTTCTTTATTTTGGATATTCAAAAATATGTGTTCGAAGATGTGAAAAAATCTAAAAACAAGATGCAAATTCTAAATTCAAAATAATTTGTGTTCTAGGCTATAATTACATCTGAAGTTTATTCCTTTTCATTTTTGTGAATAAGAAAAAACTCAAGTTTATTATAGATACTACAGGTAGCTATTAGGTTAACGACTAAGTTATACAGTAGATATTATGGACCGTTCCAATATGCACATGACAAAATGTTTCTGTACATATGCACAAGATTATACTGGTAGTAGACGTGAGAATTTTTGTGTTTGTGTGTGCTTTTTTATTATATAAATAATTACGTCCTTCCAAGTACTCCTCGTCTGGCATAATTACGTCCTCTCATGTACTCCTCGTCTGATAGGAGTAACAACTATCATCTACCGGCATAGTGGCTTCTGCGTGTGTGTCGTTGTACAAAAGTGTTAAGTTTGAATCCATTCTTGTATTAGAGATTTAACTATTTTATTTGTACGTCTACTAACAGGTGGTCCACTTTTCAATCCACATAGGGTCACAAATGACATAGAAAAATATAGAGGGGTCATTTAAAAAAATCAATATCATTTGTGGACAAATTAAGTCAAATTTACTGAAATTCGATTAAATTGGACTAAAATGCTCTCAAGATACAAGTTATGGGACTAGTATTGCTGATTTTTCAATATGTGGGAAAAAATGCTCTCACGGTGCAAGATGTGGGACTAAAGATGTATATACCTCTTAATTATTTGTACAACCTCAATTGCTAGCCTCGAGGACCAATTAATGCTCCTAGTTTTGCTCAATTACTCTCCTAGTTGACCGAAATATACGAACCACCACGTCTTGTAATGTTCCTGGCTGATCATGTTGTTAAAATGGGAGTGCATCCATTGGCTTGCATGTTTTCAATTAGATGCGGTGGTCATGTTCATTGGCTGGATTTTAGGATTACTACTGCATGCAATAACTAGCGATACATCGAATAGGTGAAGTTAATTCTCCGAACTAGTACTACTCCGGCCTAGTAATACCGAACACAGGGAGTACCTCAAGTATGGTTATATGGATAATCAGTTGATGTGACTCTCGGCCATGAATTCCTGACCAGATAGCCGTACGTTCTACAACCTTTTTTTACTACTACTACTACTACTAGTAGTACATGGATGCTAGCCAAATTCAAAATCTCAATCGAGCGGCAAAACCACACCCACCAACTTCGAAGTATTTCCCGCCTAACCGTTTCAAAAACTTCGGGCCAAAATCTCCCACCGGGTAGTTGGACGCTAGCCAAATTCAAAATCTCAATCGAGCGGCAAGACCGCACACCGACTTTGAAGCATTTCCCGCCCCTCCATTTCAAAAACTTTGAGGAAAAATATCCCACTGGGAGAGTACCATTTTTGTATAATTATCAGATGGGTGCTAGTCAAATCAAAATCTCAATCGAGCGGCAAAACCGCACATCGACTTTGAATCATTTCCTGTCCCTCTGTTTCAAAAACCTTGAGGAAAAATCCCCCATCGGGGGAGTATCATTTTTGTATTATTATCAGATGGGTGCTAGTCAAATTCAAAATCTCAATCGAGCGTCTAAACCATAGACTGACTTTGAAGCATTTCCCGTCCCTCAGTTTCAAAAACTTTGAGGCAAAATGTCCCACCAGGGCAGTACCATTTTTATATTATTATTAGATGGACGGTCGCCAAATTCAAAATCTCAATCAAGCGGCACAATCATACACCGACCTTGAAGAATTTAGCGCCCCTCCATTTAAAAAACTTTTGACTTCAAAATTCCCATTCTACCCATTGTTCTAATGCCCTATGGGAAAGTTAAAGTTGGTAGCTTGGGGGCACAATCATAATTATGTTTCTGTTCACCTCCTTAGTCCCGATTCGCCCAGATTTTCCTGCTGGTCCTTCCAAACATCCCAGCCCCCTCTCTCCCACGCCCTCACCTCCAAGACCACCATGCGCACCGGCCAGTGGCAATTCCACGGTGGCCGGAGCCGCTTGAGCTGCGGTCTCATGCACCACCGTGGAGCCGCTTCATCGATGATCACACACTAGATCTGGTTCATTGGGTCTCTCTACCATTGCATCGGAGCTGCGGTGTCGTTCACCACGCCGATGGCATCATCGACCGCCCAAGCTCTGCTTCCAGGCTGCAGAAAGCTACCCAACCATACCGGATCCACTTCACCGGTGTACACTGGACGTGATCTGGTTCAAGGAATTCCATGTCCACTGCCCTAGACCAGCTCCTCGGTCATCATTGTTCACCATAATGGATCTGCCTCAACGATGCTCTCGTCCACCGCGCTCAAGCCGACATCAACCGCCCAATATCTGCTTCCCCGACGCCAACAGCCACCGCAATGGCATCACCCTCGGTGACCTGGAAGTCACCCGCACGGTACCAACGATGCTTAGATGCCTCTCTGACCAAGGTTAACGAAATCTCCAACCCGTTTTTGTTTTGTCAACAATATAGCAGGTTCCAGCCTGTCGTAGTGAACTGCAATTTTGTAATCATGCTCGTACATACAAGTCACTAGGCATGCCTATTCTTTGTTCTAGTACATACAAGGTCATTAGATATGTTGGTTTGCATTCGATGCTCTAGGAATTTCAAGTCATGCACATGTCTGTTATTTTGTCATGTACATGTTCTTAGCTACTCCATACAATAGTAATTGCCTGCTACCGTGTAATTCTTGTAAAATTTGAAGTCAGTGGAAAATATCAGTGTGGATTCCCTGCTCTATAGTTGTTAAATCTATCTGGTTCATCCTGAGACCATTTCCTGCTATTATTTCCTCCTTGGCATCGTTCTACTATCCTGTAGTAGCCGTTTAAACTCTTCGTACTAATTCGATTATAATTTTGTTGTTGCCATCTGGTTCTTGAAAAGCTGCATCACTAACTATTTCCTTTTTCTTGCATATAGCTCAAAATGGAACATGAAACATGTTGGTTTGCATAGCCTATTCTACAGGTTCACAAGGGATGCCATTACTTCCTTATCTGGTGCTGGTTTGTCCTGAGCAACGGCATAACTATCCTCTATTCTATAGTTCACTCATGGTTTTCATTCCTACTCTAGAAGTTCTCTTATGATGCCATTATAATTTCTATCTAGTTGATTCTTAGCTATATGATAGTAACTACATGCTATTGTGTAGCTCACCAAAAATTCTAAGTCACCCAACAACTCTTTGCATTCCAGGAGATGCCACTCTTTCCATATATATTTGCTGAAAAGACCTTGCTAGTTTATAATTGCTAAAATTCTAAGAAACACTTTGTTTGATTGCTCATTTCATTCTAGGAACACTTGTCTAATGCTTGTTTGTCCTGTTCTATAGGTTCACGAGCTACGCCATTATATCTCGCATCTGGTTCTAGTTTTTCCTAAGACACGACATAACTATCCTCTACAATATATAGTTCATTTATGGTTTGGATTCCTGCCCTATAAGTTCTTGTATGATGCGGTTATAATTTCTATCTGGTTCATTCTTCGCTATGACAGTAACTGCATGCCATTTTGTTGCTCAGCATAAATTTCGAGTCACCCAACGTCTCTTGCATTTTAGGGTATACAACTGCCTCCATATATATTTGTTGAAATGACCTGGCTAGTTTATATTTGCTGAAATAAGATAAATTCTATTATGATATTCATCACTGTGACCATGTGTTAGATGTTGAGAGAAGGCGACCTCTCAATATTTGCCTCTCAGGTGGACTTGATGGAGGGAACTACTTGTTGGTAGACAGAGGTGTGTTCGCACTTACTGTGACTATAAAGCTGTTGCCACTCCTTACGTATCAACTTGGGAAACCGAGGACACTCACGGAACACTATCCATGCCATGGGATACGTCCTACGGGGTTACATCCCTTAATATGGAAGTAATTCGATTGATGTCGATTGCTGAGTGCTGCGGTTACGAGGATAATGTGAGCAGTAGTTGCTACCTATTTGTCCAAATACGAAGTTCCTCCCACACATACATAGTTGAGAATGTTCATGATAATAATCTTTATCTTAGCTCCTTATAGTGCTAGTGGTTTATCCGCTACTTCCTGAGAACGCTTTTCCCCATTGCAGTTCCAATCTCTCTTACATACGCGATGCTTACTTTTTGCATTCAGTTGTTTTACTTCACTTTATTGTTGCTCTTATACCTAAAACCCAAAAACACACTTTTAAACAATACTCGCATTTTATCTTGTTACTTAGAACTTTATTTAGCATTTCTATTATAATATTTATTTCAAGAGTTATTAGACTTCAGACTCCTTCTCCCTGTGGGATCGATATCTTTATTTTGAAACTAGCTACAAACGATCTGTGCACTTGCAGTCATCAAGCTATTTTCTGGCACCGTTGTCGGGGAGCTAAGCGCTGTAGGTCTTTTAGTTTCTTATTTATTTTTGTCTTGCTAAGTTTTATTTTGAATTATAGGTTTCCACCAACATGATGGAGTTTGAGTATATGACTAGTGCTAACCCACTCAACTACTTTGGGAAGCCCTATGATATTTATAAAAGAGACAACTCCAATGAGAATACAAGGAGGTTTGAAATAAACCCCCTACTAGGTATTTTACGCAAGAAGCAATTTACTAGAGATGAAGAAGATCCTGATCCATATGAGCATATAGCATGTTTCAAAGATATATGTGGCACTTTTCAATTGACGGGACATACCGCCGATGAGGTAAGGGTTAAACTTTTTAGTCAGACTTTGACAAGTACATCTCTCTCATGGTATAGATCTCTACCCCCCTAAAGCCACTACTAATTGGGATAATCTAGCCTATGAATTTGTATCAAAATATTATCCATCATCAAAATCTTTTGGAATCAGACATCTTATAATGACTTGGAGGAATCGCTCTAATGAAGGACTAGTAAGAGCTTATATCATATTTAAAGATTTACTACGTCTATGGCCTCATCATGATTTGCCTGAATGGTATTTATTGCATATTTTTTATGGCGGTTTAATTGAACCTAATAAAATTGAACTAGACTCTTTCGCGGAAGGAGCCTTTTTGAATCTTCCTATACCTAAAGCTTGGGCTTTACTTAATAGAATTCGTGATCACAAAGTTTCATGGAATTTTGGTCTAGGAAGTGAAGGAGGCGTAGAAATAGAACATGATTGCATTCATGACTATAATAAAAAGGGCCATGTTCAAGAATTATCTAAAGAACTTTATTTGGATTCAGGTCTTGTGTTGCAAGTTGTTAAAGCTTTTACAAAACATATCAAATCTCCGAAAGAGGGTGCGGTCAAGTATGATCCACCCCCCGAACCTGCGAAGAAAAGAGAAGATAAACCAACACTGGCCTCCCTAGAACCAACAAATGACATGCCTTTCCCTAACACTTCACAAAAGAATATTCTTGAATTTGAACATGTCAAAGCAGTACATGAAAAGAAGGAAGAAGAAACTATGACAGAAGTCGTTGAACATCTGGAAGAAACCAAATATGAAGAGGTAACCAAGGAAGCAATTGTGGCTATGTACGCACATTGTAACATAGTTGATCTTGATGAAGAGACTTTTGTATTAGTTGAAGGTAAAACGAAGGTAAAAGATGTGGGTAAGCCTATTCTTCCCTGCATATTTAAAGAAACCCCGCATTATGGTTTATGTGATCTTGGCACCGAAGTTAATGTTATATCTTATGATTTCTATTTAGAAATAAAAGAAGAGATAGAACCGGCTAGAATTGAAAGTACTGATATGACAATTATGCTAGCCAATAAAAATCTTATAATTCCAATGGGAGTAGTTGAAGATGCAACTGTCACAATTGGCAACAAAAACTTTCCTATCGATTTTGTAGTTGTTGATATGCCATCTGACACTCTTTGCCCAATTATATTTGGAAGAAACTTTTTGAGTGATATAGGTGCCTATGTTGATTTTAAAAAGGAGATTGTGTCTCTTAAGCTTGGGGGAGCAGAAAATGAATTCCACATTTCCAAATTTGAAGATAGGCCTCCACAAATACAAGAAGAAGAGGAAGAGAAAACTATTGAGGAAATGGCAGCTCTTTTCTTTAGCAATCAAGAACAAGAAATAAATGAAGATCCAAATTATGAAGAAATAGTTATGAAGGACAAGTCTGTAACATCCCAAAACTTTAATCAAGGTTACCAAAGTTCCTAATCACCCTATTTAGGGTTAACAAAAAACTTTTATTGGAATCGTCTCCTCCCTCGCTACAGTGTCGGAGGGCGATTCTTTGAAACCACCTAGTCAACCCACCTCACCGGCGATGATACGCTGGTTCCCCTTCCCTCCATCGGCCACTCCGGTGGAGGGAGGGTGGGGGAACCCCGGATCTCGTCGTGTATATAGCGTAGGAGTGAGTAGGTTGATTGCCGACGGTGTCTTGGAGGCGGTGGCGTCCGCTGTTGGAGTTTTGGGGTCGTCCTCTTCCTCTCCGGTGGCGGCGCTCTCTAGAGCTTCGGCATCAAGCGGACGACCTGCTCGCGTGCTCGCGGTCCTGGGTGACTAACGTGCACGTGCTGTCCCCGGCTGGATCACGGAGCGGCGGATCCAGATCAAGATCCCGAAGCTGGTGATGTTGAAGACCGGCGGTGCTGTTGTCTTGGCGCAAGATGGAGGCTCTCCGGAGTTCGAGGTTCGACGACTTCCCGTCCGCAGTGGGGCATCTTCGATCCAAGGTTTGGAAGATGCTACGGTGGCGCGCCATCGGCACGTCTGGTTCCTCGACAGCGACAGCGAGTTTCAGGAGGACCAGTGTGTAATTTCTATCTTTCTTGAGTGTCTTTTTGTAATGTCTGGTCTTTAATATAATCAGTGGTTTCCCGCAAAAAAAACTTTTATTAAAGAAAAGGCAAATGAATGCATGTGTGTTTGCATTAGTGTAGAATTGTTTGCAAATGCCATGATTGATTGTTCTAAAGGTTGTGAAATGGTTTAAAGGTGAATGCCACATCATCTAGACCATCTACAAACAAAATCCAAAAAAAAGAAATCAAATAAGATTAAATAAGACAAATGGTCATTTTGACATTTTTAATCCACTAGGCCACTTTAGGTGTTCCTAGAAGTCAATTCCTAACAGAAACAATTCTAGATATTTTCACCCCTTGCTAAACCAAGTAAAGATGTACCAATGCCCAATTTGCAAACTTACAAAAACATCTAGCAAAGCAATTTAAATGACATTTGAAAATTGAATCCAATGCATATGTGAAGATCCTCATTTTTGAAAAACCCATCAAATGAACTCACCTTGCCAAACCCAAGAAACCAGAGACTCTCAAGCATAAGTGCAGATCACACACCAAAAATCTTTCCAAAATTCGAATTTAAATCTCTTGCGGCCATTTGATCGAACACCTAGTGGACAAAATTAATCTGGCCTAACAATTACTCTTTTAGAGTAGTGATCAAGCGCCACTAAGGCCTCAATCCACGCCCCTGGTCTCCCCCAGTTCCAACCATGCCATAAAAGATCTTCCCCATAGCCGCTTGCAGCAGTGCTGAGCCACCCGAGCGCCATGCTCGCCGTTCGAGCATGGAGCGCTCCTAGCAGACCGCCCGCTCTCTCCCGCCATGCCTAGGAGGATTGCCGCACCCTACCGCCCCTCTCTGTCCCTTCCCCGAGCGCTGCCAAACCCTGGACCACCGTAGAACAACCGGGCCAGAGCGCCGCGCCCGACCAGCCAGCACATACCGTGCCTTGACCGCAGCTCGTGCACACTGCTTCACCACGACCCGAGGAATCGCCCAGACATGCCCATTCGCCGCTGCGCGACCAGTAGCCATCGTGCGCCGCATCGAGCACCCGTTGTCTCCTCGCAGAGCGCGGACGCTCCCGACCAAATGCGATCGCCATTGCCGTGCCATCAAGCCCGTGAGAACCGCCCTGAAGCACCGCATCGACGGTCGCTCGCAACCATGCCAATAGCAGCCCGTGGCCATGTCGCCACTGTCGCCTGACCATGTCGCTTTGTCCCCCTCGGCGAGCTATAAAAGGAGGCCTCCTCCACCCCAAATCCTCACACCATCTCACTCCCCTCTCACCACTAACCACCCCCGACCTCTCCGCGGAACCAATTGAGCCGCAGTTCACCGGAATTGCATCGGAGTTCATCGCTGTAGAGGACAAGAGGCGTCATTGATTGCGACTGCCCCAGGAGCCGCCATGACCATGCCTTGAACCGCCGTCGTCCACCAGCCCGAACACCCCCGTCGCCAAACCTAGCTGGAGCCCTGGTAAGCCCCCACGTACCCCCACCGTGACGCGTTAGGGTTCGTTCTCGCCGGAGTTGTTCACCGGAGACGACGAACGTCAGCCGTTGATCTGTCATCTAATCGAACGGCTGAAATTAAAACTTACCGATTTGCTGAGTAACAGCCGCTGACGTGCAGGACCCCCCTGTTAGTAGCCCGTTGCGCCCGCGCAGTACAGCTGGACCGGCCCATTTTGTTTCCCGTGCTAGCCCACCGATTCAAACTAGTATTTTTCTATTTAGGTTTAAACTAGTTCCTGTCCACTTATTTAAAAATCATTTCAGAGAGTTTCACCTAACCAAAAAGTATGATTCAAATTTTGTTAGAAAGATAATTAACATATCTATCCAAGCCCGTTGGATTTAAATCAATTAGATTTAGAGATCACATATAGAAAAAATAACAAGACAAAGACTTTTCTACATTCAAACATTTTTCAAAAATCAACCATAATAGCTTTTGAGTTGATTTCAACCCTCAAAAATCACATTTGACAATACCTATCTGAATATGTAATAATATTTAGGTTTGCATGCAGTGACTTTGGACTAGTACCAAAATAATGCTATATAGGCATTTCTATTCACTTTAAATCATTTAAATAATAATCTTAAACTTTATAAAATATGACCAACCCTTTTTACTCACATTCCCATGTATTAGAATATGTGGTGATGACATGTGTCCACATGATCCCTTATTTTAATTAGAGAATATTAAATCTTAATAAATTTCAATGAGTAGAAATTACTTTTCTCAAATAAAATAAATGAAACTAGTTCATTAAATCTTGTGATGATTGTGATGGTACTAGATGATCAAGTGTGTGCCTTAGTGTTCTAAATAGACTAGTTAAGTATTGTTTGGTGATTGTGTATCCCGTATTTATTTATAGACGATAGTACCGACCAAGTCTACGAGGAGGAGGAGTTCTACCCCGAAGAAGACGAAGAGAACTTTAATCATTGCACCAATCAAGGCAAGCTATTATTAGCAAGTTAGAATTATACAAGTTACCCATGCAAGATAACCTAAGCAAGATACATTAGGAATGCTTTGGTTATACATTTTGATTTATACCCATTTCATGTTTTACTTGCAAGCTTTACTTTTGCTTTACCAAAGTTTCTTTAATTTTAGTAATGCTTTGTGAGATTTTGGGAAGTAGTATAGATAGCTTAAAGAGTATAAAACTAGGCCTATACTAGATGCCCTTCTATGGCATGAGATTGAGTTTAGCACTACTCACTAGTGAACACTCTTAACCTTAGTGGCTAGTGCTAAGCAATAAAACTTGATCACTTTAGATGGGAATACTTGGTGAAAATCCTTATGAAAGCCTTGGAATGATGAGTCATTCTATTGAGATGTTTTGACATGTGTTGAGAAACACAAATGGTTCATTCTATAAAAACTGATGGTTGGGTTCGGATGCGATACCTTTCCAATCTCACCATACAACCATAATACCTGAATTAGGTAAGGCTTAGCCGGAAGTTTATATGCATTAGTATGGGTTCCCTCGTGGAAGAGGTTTGAGCTGAGGCTACCTCTTGATGTTGTCCACCTATGAAGTGCCCAGGATGGCAGATGGCCATGGCTGGGAGGCCAAGCTCATAGGAGAGGTGCTTATA
Source organism: Avena insularis (assembly GCA_023614405.1). Taxonomy (NCBI): domain Eukaryota; kingdom Viridiplantae; phylum Streptophyta; class Magnoliopsida; order Poales; family Poaceae; genus Avena; species Avena insularis. The sequence goes on from CM042690.1 coordinate 514,702,287, forward strand.
CTAGAGTATGTAAAGGAAAGGTTATGATTGATTATCTGCACAGTAAGTATGATGATTCAGGGTTATCCCTGATGGATGTATCGAATTTTGTGGTGAAAGTGTACCACCTCTGCAGAGTGTCAAACTATTTGAATAGCCGTGTCCGCGGTCATGGATAGTTGGAGTGGCCATACTGTTCCATCGTCAGATGTTTTCAAAATGACCTATGAAATGAATTGTGACTTGACTTGACCACAACAGGGTTGTGACTATGAAAACTAAGTTCCCACTTAGGTGATTTAGAACATTATTTTAACTTTCTTGTCTTCTGATCTCAGTTTAGATAAATCTGGATTTTGCAAATAAACTTAGAGCTTAGCATTCCTACTAGAACTACCTTAATTTTTAGTGATAGTTTGCGAGTACTTAAAGAGTACTCATGGCTTTGTCCTTGGCTATTGCCGTGGCCAGACTATGAGGAGGACTATCCAGAAGAAGGATAGCAGGACGGCTACGACAACTATGATTATCTCCCATCGTCAGTATTGCCTGTGACATTGAAGATGGAGCCCACCGCTACACTTATTATTCCGCTGCTTGTTTGTATTAAGACTGGATCATGAGATCCTTTATTTGTGTAAAACCTTATTATGGTTTGTAATGGATGATGTACTATGATATCCAATATGTTATGTCTCGCAAAAATGGTAATCCTAGGATTGCGATGTATGCCATAACTGACATCTGGGATTAAAAATCTGGGTGTTGACATGTTGGTATCAGAGCCATCCTGACCATAGGAGACCCTAGTTAGAATGGACGTCCGAACAAAACATTAGTTTCAAAACCAAAAAAGTGAGTATTTATGAAAACCTATTTCTACTCTTATCCTTGATTCTTTCAAAAAGTATTCATGTTCCTAAAAAATTCTTACTTTACTACATAAAATTTGACACACTTGATCACCTCACTAACTCATCCTAAATTCTTATAGATGGAAGTTCAGTATTGCAAGTTATACCAGTTGGGAAACGGAGGCCAACTGATCTTCGAGAGGGATCTTGATGCACTGTCTGAGTACTTTGAGCGCTCGCATCCGGAATTCTTCGGAGCCCAACTCAAGGATTTTCCAAGAGGAGATCTAAAATGGCTGATAGTTGCAGATCTTCGAGGCAAGATGGAAGCACCCCTTTCCGAGAAGATTCAATTCACCGTGAGAGAGAACAACTGGCTAGATGGATTAGCTAGGGCTATGCATGAAGCTCTTGCCCATATGTGTGGGGAAAATGTCACCTTGATCCAGGGAACTCACTTTGCTCATTATGCAAGGCGTAATTCTATGGGAATGCCATTAGAGATGCCAAGTCACCTGGAGATGAAGCGCTAAGTGGAGAATCTGGACTTCCCACTGTATGATAGGCAGAAGGAATTAGACAATGCTCGAGCCTACGCCAACCACAACCTTGCCATTGCCGCCAAGAAGGATCGGACTTTTGCCATGCTCGTCAAGGATCGTCAATCACTTTGCCGTCAACGCGAGAAGAAGGATCGCACCATCGCTCGTATTCGCAGCAAAAGAAGAAGAAGAGGAAGAAGGTGAAGACATCCAGGGAGATATTCACTCATACCTCTGGGAAGACAATGACTATCTGGAGGATGATGCCATGTATTTCTATACCGATGATGATGACTCTGACTTCATTGATGATGAGTAGATGCACTTGATCACTACCATAGGCAGGAGTTGTGTTGGTCCCACTATATCTTAGCTTCACAGAATTGTTCTTAAAACCATTTGTTTTCCGTTCATGTTGTGGTGTGTATGTTTGTATCGTGTGCTTTGATTGAATGAATGAATGAATGAGAAGGAGTTAGTTTGCAAAATCTCAGTTCAAACTCAAAGTTTTAGCTTTGAAAACAAAACCATGAACCTTAGAACTTTCCCTCTTACCCCATTATCTATCTAAATCTTCAGATGACTCGTGGAAACCAAGGAGGAAGCAGCTCATCGCAGGACCCGATGCTGCAGATTCTGCAGATGCTAGTTTCTGACCGTGAAGCTAGTAGAGAAGAGCGCCAAACCAACCTAGCTACCCTGCAACAGATCGCTCAGATGGCCCACAATAATCAAGGCCATGGAAATTAGGATCATCATGGATCCAAACTCAAGAACTTCCAGAATACCAATCCCCCTATCTTTAGCCAGTCTGAAGACCCGTTGGATGCGGATGATTGGTTGCAAACCATGGAGAATAACCTAGAAGTCGCAGGAGTTGATGCCAACAAGAAGGTACTGTTTGCCACCCACTATCTAGCAGGAGATGCAAGAGCCTGGTGGAATAGCACGTGTACTATGAACCACGCTCAAGCGATGACGTGGCAAGCCTTCAAAATAATGTTCAGCCGCACCCATGTGCCGCAAGGATTAGTCACCAGAATGAGAGATGAATTCAGGGAACTAAAGCAAGGAAGGATGACGGTAGTTGAGTACTGTGACAAATTTTTTTCCTTAGCAAGATATGCCCCGGATGAGATCAACACTAAAGCCAAGAAGAAGGAAAGATTGCTGAATGGACTGCATGATGAGATGTAGACGGTGTTAGTCAACATCCGTTTTGATGATCTCGAAGAGCTAGTCGACTTTTCCATCCAGATGGAAGGGAAGATCAACCAACCAAATGACAACCGCAAGTGCAGAATGATGCATCAGACTAGGTCCCACAATACCTAGAAGTATCGCCCCAACCCGTCTGCAGGGTATGCCCAAGGAACAATAGACCCCCAATGTCTCGTCCAAGCTACCCCAACCGTAGCGGAAGAAATGTGAAGTCCGGAGGAAACCACAACAACAACCCTGGCAACTCCAACAACTTCAACCCTGCACCGCCCAAGTCCAACAACAAATACAACAACAATAATGCCCCAAGGACTAGAAGTAACGCCGTGCCTGTTGCAGCCAAAGACAAGTCCTAGATTACTTGTTTTGAGTGTGGAGTCAAGGGTCACTACTCCAATGAGTGTCCCAGGAAGCTTACAGCCACCACCAATGTGAATGCCCCAGCTCAGCAGCAATGCCTTTTTCATCCTAGAAGAAGATTTGCCCTAGGGAATTCGCTCAACCGCAACGGCCGTCCGTTCCACATGAATGTTGAAGAATCCCAGGAAGCGCCAGATGTCATTCTGGGTATGTTTTCTGTTAACTTAGTATTAGCAAGAGTGATGTTTGATTCTGGAGCATGACACTCATTTGTTACAGAAGAATTTGCATGCACTAGTAAGATTCAACCAACAAAATTGGAGCATGTTATGATAGTTCAAATACCTGGTTCAACCACCAAAGCTAGAAAAATTTTCAAGGTTGTACCTATCAGAATCCATGGAATAGATTTTTATGCTAATCTAATAGTACTTGGAACCAAAGGTTTGGAAGTAGTACTAGGAATGGATTGGATGTCGAAACATAAAGGATTGATAGAATGTGCCAAGAAAGCCATAACCATGACCAGTAGCTCTGGAGTATCAGTAGAGCATGTATCTGAAACCTTGCCCTGCCAGTTCAAATGCAACAAGATTCTAGCCCTACCCACCATAGACCAAGTCAGAGTAGTCTGTGAATAACCCGATGTATTCCTAGATGAATTGCCCAGTATGCCCCCAGATCGGGATATTGAGCTAATTATTGAACTAATTCCTGGAACTGGACCCATAGCTCAGACACCTTATAGGATGAACCCATTGGAGTTAGTGGAGCTGAAGAAGCAACTAGATGCTATGTTGGAGAAAGGTTTGATTCAACCAAGCGCATCGCCATGGAGATCACATGTGCTGTTTATGGATAAAAAGATGGAGGTAACCGTTTGTGCACAGATTACAGGAAGCTAAATGATGTCACCATCAAAAGAAGTACCCACTGCCCAAGATAGAGGATCTGTTTGATCAGTTGACTGGTGCCAGAGTGTTCTCTAAGATTGATCTTAGAACTGGTTATCATCAACTCAAGATTCGTGCAACAGATATTCCGAAGACCGCCTTTACCACCAGATATGGATTGTATGAGTATACAGTCATGTCTTTTGGATTAACCAATGCCCCTACTTATTTCATGAATCTCATGAATAAGATTTTTACGAATTTTCTAGATAAGTTTGTCATTGTGTTTATCGATGATATTCTTATCTATTCCAAGTCAGAAGAAGACCATGAGAAACATCTGAGAATCATGCTCGAAACCATTAGAGAGCATCAGTTGTATGCCAAGTTTAGCAAATGTGAGTTTTGGCTGAAAGAAGTAGGATTCCTTGGACAAATTGTGTCGGCAGGAGGAGTCGCTGTTGATCCCGCAAAGATCAAAGATGTTGAAGAATGGAAAGCCCCAACCACTCAAACCCAAGTCTATGCATTTCTCGGATTATCGGGATAGTACCGCAAGTTCGTTGAAGGATTTTCTAGCATTGCAATACCGATGACCCAATTGTTGAAGAAAGACAAGAAGTTTGAATGGACAGACAAATGTGGAGCAAGTTTTCAAGAGCTCAAGAAAAGATTGATTTCAGCCCCAATATTGATTATGCTGGATATCAAGAAGCCTTTTGATTTGTATTGTGATGCATCCATGATTGGTCTCGGATGTGTGTTGATGCAAGAAGGCAAAGTCATCGCATATTTGTCCCGACAACTGAAGCAGCATGAGCAAAACTACCCCACCCATGATCTTGAACTAGCAGCTGTAGTTTTAGCTTTGAAGACATGGCGTCATTACTTGATGGGTAATCGCTGTGAGATTTATTCAAATCACAAGAGCTTGAAGTTTATTTTTACTCAGAAGGAGCTGAATATGACGTAAAGGAGATGGATAGAGCTAATCATGGATTATGTCCTTGACATTCACTATTACCCCGGCAAAGCCAATGTGGTAGCAGATGCTCTTAGCAGATTGCCATGTAGGTTAAACACCATGATCAAAGAGAACCAGCCAAGTTTGCATGAAGAGCTGGAGCAGTTTAGAGCAGATCTAGTTAGCAAAGGATTTTTAGCTAGCATTGAACTTCAACCCACTTTGATTAGCCAAATCAAGGAAGCCTAGAAGGGAAATGCAAGTATCCACGGAATCAAACATCGTATCGGTACAGGAAAGGTACCTGGATTCACCGAAGATGAAGAAGGAGTTTTGTGGTACAAAGGACGTATCTGTGTGCCAGAAGATTCGGAGCTGAAGCAAGTTATCATGCAATAATCTCATGATACTCTTTATTCTATCCACCCCGGAGGAACGAAGATGTATCAAGATTTGAGGAGCAATTTTGGTGGCACAATATGAAGAGAGAAATCGGAAGCTACATCGCCAAGTGTGATATCTGTCAGAGAGTCAAAGCGGAACATCAGAGACCCGCAGGGCTGTTGCAACCATTGCAGATTCCGAATGGAAATGGGATTCCATCGGAATCGACTTTATCACTGGTTTGCCTACTTCTAGTAGGGGAAATGACTCTATTGGGGTCATAGTTGATAGACTGTCCAAGGTATCCCATTTTATACCTGTCAAGACAACCTAAAAGAGTTCGAAGCTAGAAGAGTTGTACATTGCTATAATCGCTAGTTTGCATGGAACCCCCAAGACCATAGTGTCGGATCGAGGAACCCAATTTACCTCAAGATTTTGGCAGAAAGTCCAAGAAGGATTAGGAACCAAGTTGAATTTCAGCACAGCTTATCACCCGCAATCGATGGATGATGATCGAAAGAGTCAACCAAATCTTAGAAGATATGTTGAGAGCTTGTGTGTTAGAGTATGGATCAAAATGGGAAGATTGTCTGCCTTTCGCAGAATTCTCATACAACAACAGTTATCAAGCCAGTTTGCAAATGGACCCATTTGAATTTCTGTATGGAAGAAAGTGCCGTACTCCTTTGAATTGGTCCCAAGTAGGAGAGAGTTAGATCTTCGGACCCGACATCCTACGAGAATCCGAAGAGAAGGTTCACAAAGTCCATGAACACCTCAAGACCGCCCAATCCAGACAGAAGAGTTATGCTGACAAGAGACGTAGAGACCTGACTTTCAATATCGGAGATTTTGTGTATCTTAAAGTGTCGCCTTTGAAGAGAATGGAGTGTTTTCAACTGAAAGGAAAGTTATCACCCAGATATATTGGACCCTTCATGATTTTGAATCGTCGAGGAGAAGTATCATATCAACTAGAACTGCCAGAGGAGATGTCATACATACATAGTGTGTTCCATATCTCGTTACTTCGCAAATGCTTAGAAGTGCCGAAGAAGACCGAAGTGTTCAAGAACATCGATCACCAAGCCATTGATATCAACAAGGATCTGACGTATCGTGAAGTGCCCATTCGTATCATGGAAGAAGCCTTCAGAACCACTAGGACCCAAAGTATCAAGTTTCTCAAGATTCAATGGAGGAATCATATCGAAGAAGAAGCTACTTGGGAGCGAGAATATTACATTAGGACTGAGTTCCCAGATCTCTTTAGTTCCTAGTTTTTCTTAAATCTCGGGACGAGATTTTGTTTAAGGGGGGAAGGTTTGTAACATGCCAAAACTTTAATCAAGGTTATCAAAGTTCCTAATCACCCAATTTAGGGTTAACAAAAACTTTTATTAAAGAAAAGGCATATGAATGCATATGTGTTTGCATTAGTGTAGAATTGTTTGAAAATGCCATGATTGATTGTTCTAAAGGTTGTGAAATGGTTTAAAGGTGAATGCCACATCATCTAGACCATCTATAAACAAAATCGAAAGAAAAAGAAATCAAATAAGATTAAATAAGACAAATGGTCATTTTGACATTTTTAATCCACTAGGACACTTTAGGTGTTCCTAGAAGTCAATTCCTAACAGAAACAATTCTAGATCTTTTCAACCCTTGCTAGACCAAGTAAAGATGTACCAAGGCCAACTTTACAAACTTACAAAAACATCTAGCAAAGCAATTTAAATGACATTTGAAAATTGAATCCAATGCATATGTAAAGATCCTCATTTTTGAAAAACCCATCAAAGAACTCACCTTGCCAAACCCAAGCAACTAGAGACGCTCAAGCATAAGTGCAGATCACACACCAGAATCTTTCCAAAATTCGAATTTAAATCTCTTGTGACCATTTGATCGAACACCTGGCAGACAAAATTAATCTAGCCTAACAATTACTGTTTTAGAGCAGTGATCAAGCGCCACTAAGGCCTCAATCCACGCCCCTGGTCTTCCCCATTTCCAACCATGCCATAAAAGAGCTCCCCCTTAGGCACTTGCAGTAGTGCCGAGCCACCCGAGCGCCATGCCCACTGGTCGAGCATGGACCGCTCCCAGTAGACCGCCCCGCTCTCTCTCAACATGCCTAGGAGGATCGCCGCACCCTACCGCCCCTCTTTGTCCCTTCCCCGAGCGTTGCCAGCCCCTGGATCACCACAGAACAACCGCGCCCCGAGCGTCTGCGCCATGTCGAGCACGCGCCAGAGCGCCGTGCCCGACTAGCCAGCATAGACCGCGCCTCGACCGCAACTCGTGCACACTGCTTTAGCACAACCCATGAGAACCGCCCTGAAGCACCGCATCGACCGCCGCTTGCAGCCATGCCAATAGTAGCCCGTAGCCATGTTGCCACCATCTCTTGACCATGCCGCTCTGTCCCCCTCGGCAAGCTATAAAAGGAGGCCTCCTCCACCCCAAATCCTCACACCATCTCACTCCCCTCTCACCACTGACCACCCCCGACCTCTCCCTGGAGCCAATCGAGCCGCAGTTCACCGGAATTGCATCGGAGATCGTCGCTGGAGAGGAGAAGAGGCGTCGTTGATTGCGACTGCCCCAGGAGCCGTCGCGACCATGCCTCGAACCGCCGTCGTCCACCAGCCCAAACGCCCCCATCGCCAAGCCTAGCTGGAGCCCTGGTAAGCCCCCACGTACCCCCACCGTGTCGCGTTAGGGTTCGTTCTCGCCGGAGCTATTCACTAGAGACGACGAACGTCAACCATTGATCTGTCGTCTAATCGCACGGCTGAAATTAAAACTTACCGTCATTGAGTAATGGCCGACGCAGGACCCCTTTCAAGAGTTGTACAGTCCACAGAGTACAGCTGGGCCGGCCCATTTTCTTTCGCGCTAGCCCACCGATTCAAACTAGTATTTTTCCATTCAGGTTTAAACTAGTTTCTGTCCACTTATTTAAAAATCATTTCGGAGAGTTTCACCTAACCAAAAAGCATGATTCAAATTTTGTTAGAAATATAATTAAAATATATATCGAAGCCACCTGGATTTAAATCAATTAGATTTAGATATCACATATAGCAAAAATAACAAGACAAAGACTTTTCTACATTCAAACATTTTTTTAAAATCAACCATAATAGATGTTGAGTTGATTCCAACTCTTAAAAATCACATTCGACAATACCTATCTGAATATGTAATAATATTTAGGTTTGCATGCAGTGACTTTGTACTAGTACCAAAATAATGCTATATAGGCATTTCTAGTCACTTTAAATCATTTAAATAATAATCTTAAACTTTATAAAATATGAACAACCCTTTTAAATCACATTCCCATGTATTAGAATATGTGGTGATGACATGTGTCCACATGATCCCATATTTTAATTGGAGAATATTAAATCTTAATAAATTTCAATGAGTAGAAATTACTTTTCTCAAATAAAATAAATGAAACTAGTTCATCAAATCTTGTGATGATTGTGATGGTACTAGATCATCAAGTGTGTGCCTTAGTGTGCTAAATATACTAGTTAAGTATTGTTGGGTGATTGTGTATCCTGTATTTATTTATAGACGATAGTACCGACCAAGTCTACGAGGAGAAGGAGTTCTACCTCGAAGAAGACAAAGAGAACTTCAATCACTGCACCAATCAAGGCAAGCTATTATTAGCAAGCTAGAATTATACAAGTTACCCATGCAAGATAACCTAACAAAGATGCATTAGGCATGCTTTGGTTATATATTTTGATTTATACCCATCCCAAGTTTTACTTGCAAGCTTTACTTTTGCTTTACCAAAGTTTCTTTACTTTTAGTAATGCTTTGTGAGATTTTGGAAAGTAGTATAGATAGCTTAAACAGTATAAAACTAGGCCTATACTAGATGCCATTCTATGGCATGATATTGAGTTTAGCACTCCTCATTAGTGAACACTCTTAACCTTAGTGGCTAGTGTTAAGCAATAAAACTTGATCACTTTAGAAGGGAATACTTGGTGAAAATGCTTATGAAAACCTTGGAATGATGAGTCATTCTATTGAGATGTTTTGACATGTATTGAGAAACACAAATGGTTTAAGATGATGAAAATGTTGAGGCATGAGCCTTAGCCCTTTTATAAAAACTGATGGATGGGTTCGGATGTGATACCATTCCAATTTTACCGTACAACCACAATACCTGAATTGGGTAAGGCTTAGCCAGAAGTTTGTATGCATTAGTATGGGTTCCCTCGCGGAAGAGGTTTGAGCTGAGGCTACCTCTTGATGCTGTCCACCTATACAGTGCCCAGGATGGTAGATGGCCATGACTGGGAGGCCAAGCTCATAGGAAAGGTTATGATTGATTATCCGCATACTAAGTATGATGATTCAGGGTTATCCCTGACGGATATATCGAATTTTGTGGTGAAAGTGTACCACCTCTGCAGAGTGTCAAACTATTCGAATAGACGCATCCGTGGTCATGGACAGCTAGAGTGGCCATACTATTTTGTCATCAGATGTTTTCAAAATGACTTATGAAATGAATTGTGACTTGACTTGACCACAACAGGGTTATGACTATGAAAACTAAGTTCCAACTTAGGTGATTTAGAACATTATTTTAACTTTCTTGGCGTCTGAACTCAATTTAGATAAATCTGGCTTTTGCAAATAAACATAGAGCTTAGCATTCCTACTAGAACTACCTTACTTCTTAGTGATAGTTTGCGAGTACTTAAAGAGTACTCATGGTTTTGTCCCTGGCTATTCCCGTGGCCATACTATGAGGAGGACTGTCCAAAAAAAGGATAGCAGGATCGCTAGGACAACTAGGATCATCTCCCATCATCAACATTGCCTGTTACACTGAAGATGGAGCCCACCACTACGCTTATTATTCCACTGCTTGTTTGTATTAAGACTAGATCATGAGATCCTTTATTTGCGTAAAACCTTATTATGGTTTGTAATGGATGATGTACTGTGATATCCAATCTATTATGTATCACAAAAATGGTAATCCTGGGATTGCGATGTATGGCATAACAAGCATCTGGGATTAAAAATCTGGGTGTTGACAAAGTCCCTTAGAGAACTAGAAGATGAATTTGATTCACTTCCCATTATGGGACCTCCAACTGATGAGGCTTTTGAAGAGCCAGAAAAGAGAGGGGACGAGGAATTACCACCCCCAGAATTGAAGACTCTACCAGATAATCTTAAATACAGGTTTTTAGATGATACAAATAAATTTCCTGTTATTATCAGTGCTAAACTTTTAGGAGAAGAAGAAGAAGAACTAATGAAGATACTTAAGGAGCACCGCAAGGCCTTTGGGTACTCAATGGATGATTTGAAGGGTATTAGTCCCATGATAACCGTCCATCGAATATTCATGGAAGAAAATGCTAAACCCATTGCGGAATTTAATAGAAGATTGAAGCCTGAAATGAAGGAAGTGGTAAGGAAAGAAATTGTACGCCCCTTGGATGCAGGTATAATTTATCCTGTTAAATAAAGAAATTGTCTCCCTAAGAAGGGCGGTTTTTGTAACATCCCAATTTCAGCAACCCTGATTATTCTCCAGAATGCAAAAATCAGGAGCAACAAAACCTTTTTCTTGTTGATTGATGCAGTGTTGCTTGATTGCTTGTTTGTGCTTATGCCTCTGAATGTGCAACAGATGATATACTCCTTACCTCAACCTCAGTTGACAAAAGCTATTTAACAAAAACTATCTTGGCTTATGTTCCATATTCTCAAATGTTCCGGCATTTCAAAACTTGAGCCAAGATACCCTTGCAACCCAAACTATTTTATTAGATTCTATTGATTAAACTATGGAGAGCTATATAATATAATCTCCTTATATTTTCAAGATAGAACTTCAACTACTCTGACCTCTAGGTTTTTCCAAAACCTGGTTATAAAGCTTTTGAATGCTACTCCTGGTAGAAATACCAAGGACTCTCACCTTACTCAAACCCCAACCTTTCAAAGTACCCATCCTTGCCTCAAGCTAAGCTTGATGGTAACCCTAGTAGTAGTTGAATTGCTTGTAGGATGCGTGGCCTTGATCTGTTGTCTGATGAATTGCCTTGATCTGCTGTTTGACTTATTTGCTTAGGAGTAGTATGAGAAACTCTAGGGATCATCGTCTATCTTCTAAGTAATCCAAGAGTGTCAACCCTAAGAAATTTAACCAATCTGGATCTAATCTATAGCCACTAGGTGATCATCTAAAACCCTTAACCAGATCAATTCTGAGGGATCCATTCTAGAAGTTTCCAACTCAATGAGGACCAATATCAAGCATGGATCTATTCTTCGCAATCTACACTTCAACATCATCCACTTGATGATGCTTTTATACCTTGCAACCCATCAAAAACATCCCCACTCATATTCTAGTCAAAAACTATAAATCTGCTAAATTTGACCAAGTGTGGAAACCGTTTCAAAATCACTTCTTTGAATGCCTCTCTTTATCAACCCTTGTGCATTCTTGGTAATGAACTTGAACCATCTTATAAACCATAATAAGGACTACCAAGGCCCACTTTTTACCTTGGCTAGATCATCCTCCAAACCACATGTTCTTGATGGTTTTGTAGGCAAGAAAATAATAAATTCTGCATATCTTATCAACTAGCCTACTTTGGAAGAAGCTCACATCTCCATACTATCTTCTTTGGACCAAATCCTTGCATGATTGTGTTATACTCATAAAGAACTATCCATACCTACTTCACTTGTTCCACTTGGATTCTTGTGCTTCCAAAACCCACAAGGTTTTGAAGGCTACTTGATAATTTGGTTTGGCACCATTATTTTATTCAAAGTTTGACATCAATATCTAGAGCACTCAAGCATGATCAAGCTCCACTTATTGTATCATGGTGATAAAATCAACTTGGTCTATCTATCCATATATCCCATGACCCAAGGGGATCTTTGAGCTCCAGGATACAACTAAGTTTTGGTGGCATAAAAATAACCTTACCTAAGATCCTATATCTCTTGCTCTCCTTCTAAAACAAGTTGGATTCCCAAAAATCGATCTTTCAAATGGTATATACAATAACCCCACTTAACCATCCAAGGAAATAATTTTTGGAGCTCCAGAACTTTTCTGGTGAATTATTGCCTGAAACTAGAGGTTATTTCACTAGAAAAATTATAACTAAATATAGAAAATTGATAAAATCATGAAACCACTTTTGTTGGCCTTGTTATTCCAATACCTATATGTTGATATCATTTTTGTACATTGATATCATACAGACTCAAGCCCTAGTTCAAAACCCCCTTCATTAGGTGGTATTTGACAAATGAATTCCAAAGGCAAATCCACAAAGGCAATTAAAGTATTTCCAAATGCTATGATCTCAATCTATCAAAACCTACTGAAGTGATTAGTGCGTTTAATGATTGTTTTCTGTATTATAATGATGCTCGTATTCCTTGTGTTGATTGTGCCTTTTGTCTGCTTGCATGTGATCCATAACGACGATAGATGCGATTATATCAGAGACCAGAATAAGATGGCTATTATTATTGGTTATTATGGTTTCCTAAGAAGAAGTCTAGGGACATATATGCCATACAACTGATAACAAGAAAGCCACCTTCTTGCTCATGAGCCTTGTCCTACTGTTTTACTTATGCATGTTTTATCTACTGTTTATGAAACTACATTGTTTTATTATATGATGAGTTATCTCTGATAGTGGCTTGGCTCCTCCAAACCATTACACAATGGTACTACTGAGTACAACCCCCTCGATGATACCTACTTGTCCCTAGTATGGTAGATGGTGTAATACACCGTACCCCTTTGGAGACCCTGATTTAGCCGAAGCAAAGCTATAGGATGGGAAGACCCCGAAAAAGTTTACAAAATGTTTATGGCAAAACCTTGGTGAGGTTTGACCTACCAAGAGAAGTTTGAGAAAGGAAAAAGGGTTCTCTTTTACAAAATGCTGAAAGAAAGATGGAGGAAACATGTTTACAAAAACGCACCCGGTTCTTGGCAGTTTTGCTAGAACAATTAACCCGTGCAACCACATTACTCTAGAATGGGATAGGGCTAGGCTTGATGTTTGTTTACTCTGGTATAAGCTGTCTACAACTACTACAGGGGATTTAAAAATCCTTGAGAGTGGGCCTTTTCCTATAAAGGTCCATGTGAGACATCTACCTAGAGAAGGAACGGAGGGTCTACGGGCCTCCACACGTTACTATGAGCCCCTCATTGAAAGCGCACACTTTGTGCAGTGCAAAAAGCGCTCCGGTTGGCTTGGGAACTATATAGGCGGTCCTGGTGTTGAGGGGAACAACACTTATAGGGTAGGCATTTATACTGGAGTGAGTATCCGGAGAGTCTTGATCAGTTACTCGACCCACGATCGGTGTAGATCAGGGTAGGGTACCCAGATGGTGTGGGTAAAGTGTACAACCTCTACAGAGTGTAAATCTATTCGAATAGCCGTGTCCACGGTCATGGACGGTTGGGAAGGTTGATGTAGAGCGGTGCTGGTTTTAATTTTAAAAGGATTTCGGAAAGCAATGGCTTTGGAAATTTTTTAATGATGGGATGGTCAGAAAGGATATATGTTTTGACCATGGGATGGTCGGAAAGGAAGGAAAGGAGTTTGGTCATGGGATGACCGGAAGGACGCAACAAATGGATCCTAGTGATTCCCTAAAACTTTTCTAAAAGGGTTCCAAAATGTTTTACAAAAGTTTTCAACAAAGTTATGTAGATGCTATATCTACAAGAGAAGCTATCTGAGAAAAGAACCTCTCTTGGAGCCCTCCTACTACCACAGCCATACTGCATATCATGTTATTGTTATTACTTTTATCTTAAGGTGGTTTGCGAGTACATCCAAAGTACTCATTAGCATTGTCCCTGGCTATTAACTTGGTCAAATCTCAAGAAGAAGGGGTCGATGACGACTATGTGAGCTAGGACGTTCTCCCAGTCAGTTGCGTGTAGGTTAAGGCATGGCTCGGGCTCTATGCTTGATGAAGTTACGCTGATGATTATTGATGTATCCATAATGGCATGTAAGATATGACATGTATCCGCTTAAGTAATGGATGTTTACTTTGATACTTTTCGGTTATGTCCCATGACTAACTGATCATAGGATCGTGGTGTATGCATAACAGGGATTCTTGGAGGATTAATCCGGGGGGCCCATAGTTTTACTATTGTTCCTAATGAAAACAATGAATTGATACCTACTAGAACCACTGTTGGGCATAGGATGTGCATAGACTTCAGAAAATTAAATAAAGAAACTAGGAAAGATCACTATCCTTTACCGTTCATAGATCAAACTTTAGAAAGGTTAGCAAACCATACTCATTAGTGCTACTTGGACGGATACTCTGGTTTTTCTCAAATAGTTGTTCATCCGGATGACCAACTTAAAACAACTTTCATTAGTCCTTATTTTTTACATGCTTATAGATGTATGCCTTTTGGTTTATGTAATGCTCCAGCTACTTTTCAAAGATGCATGACTACTATTTTTGTGGATTTTATAGAACTTATAATGTGAGTATTTATGGATGACTTTTCTGTCTATGGAACTTTGTTTACTAGTTGCTTGGATAATCTCAAGAGAGTTTTGCAGCATTGCAAAGAAACAAAATCTTATACTAAACTGGGAGAAGTGCCATTTTATGGTCAAAGAAGGTATAGTACTTGGACACAAGGTATTAGGTAAGGGGGTTGAAGTTGATAGAGCTAAGGTTGAGGCAATAAAGAGAATGCCACAACCTAGGGATATTAAAGGTATAAGAAGTTTCCTTGGTCATGTGGGTTTTTATAGAAGGTTCATTAGAACTTTCTTTGGAATATATAAACCTTTGACTAACCTCCCACAAAAGGGAGTAAGATTTAATTTTGATGATAAATGTCTTGAAGCCTTTGATAAACTAAAAAATTCTTAATCTCATGTTCCCATTATTAAACCACCTATCTGGGATACAACCTTTGACTTAATATGTGAAGCTAGTGATGATGTTGTAGGAGTAACTCTGGGACAACACATTGGTCATAGATTTAACATTATACATCATGCTAGTAGAGCTCTAAATGGTGCTTAGAAGAATTACCCTAAGGAAGAAAGGGAACTTTTTGCTGTATTTTTCTCTTGTGATAAATTTTGTTCTTACATAGTAGATGCAAAGGTAAGAGCTCATACAGATCATGATGGTTTAAAAGAACTCCTTGAGAGGAAAGACCTTAAGCAAGGACTGATCCGTTGGATTCTTTCACTTCAAGAATTTGAGTTGCAGATTATGTAGAGGCAAGAAATAAAGATGTTGGATACAATGTCCATGTTTTTCCAACAAGGCACCAATATTATTGAGAGGAACTTTAGTCCTGGTGATTTTTGTTTACAAGAATTATTCAATGAACTAAGGTCAATTCCTCCAAAAGAGAAGAAGTCTTTGTTGTTGGAGGAGCTTTTCATTCCCCTGAATCAACAAACAGTAAGTTCGAGGTAAGTATTCTTACCTAAATAAGTGATTTGTTTCTCACAAATTTTACTTCTAATTTTTTTGCCTTTGAATTCCTTGTGTTTTTTTATGTTTTTTAGGGTTTTTACCAACTATATGGGCGGGGCTATACGATCAGAGAGGAAGCTACCATCGTATAGTTGGTCGCTAAACTCTCTATATCATCTTCGTGAAATTGTTTTCGATATCTGAGCCTATACGGTCGCAACTATACGACTAGAGCCAAAATTCTGGCCATATAGTTGGTCGTTAAACTCTTAGATACTTTCGATTTTTGGTGTCTGTATCTATACGGTCGCAACTATATGAATCGAGCCAAAATTCCAGTCATATAGTTGGTCATTAAACTCTCAAACACTTTTCATTTTTAATCTTTGTATCTATACGGTCGCAACTATACGATCGGAGCCAAAATTCCGGCAGTATAGTTGGTCATTAAACTCTCAAACACTTTTCGTTTGTCTTTTCATTTTTATAAAAAAACATTATTGTTAGTTCCGAGTCGTGATTTAATTTACCTGGACTCGAGATATTTGGAAATATCTGCCTGGAACCAACTATACGGCCGGAGCTATACGGGTCGCGCCCATATATTTGGTCGTTACACGGCATGACACTTCCAAATCCGTAATTTCTTTCCCTCTTTTGTTAAGATTCTTTTCTTGGGCTACAATTTGGTGTTTCTCGCGAGTTTTAACGACCTCTAGCCCCCCTTATATACTGATATTGTATCTCTCTCTAATCATAATCTCTAGGAACCAATCTAGCGATGCGCTATCCCATGCGAGGTAGTGGGAAACCCATGGGGCTCATTGCTCCTTCCAGGGACCACTCCAGCAGCCCGTCCATGGAGGACGATGATGAGGAGGTGGAGAGGTTTAGCCCGAGGTACAAGGAGTATGTCGAGCCAAGCTACTACAACAACGATTCCGATGATGATGTGGTTAACTTATACATCCACCTTGACGTCTATGATCCATCGGAGATCGATTGGGCAGCAATGAATAAAGCTCAACAACAGAGAGAAGATCGCAAGACGCATGGAAAAGGGCATGTGGAGACGGCCAAGTTCATCACCATGGATCCAAGGCTGCACATGCATAAGGAATTATCTAATATTGGTGCAGGTGCTAGCAAGGGAGCGAAGGCACCACTCTCGGAGCCAACCATTGGTGCCTGTATGAAGGTTAAGCCTCAAGAAGACTAGAGGTACGGTTTCCACTTCCCCGATCCATCCATTATGGATGAGGAAGAAGTTGTCCATAGGACCAAGGATCGCGTGAAGGCACTAGAGATATATCAGAAGCAGGAGCTACTCCATCGCGTTGAAGTCCGTAACCGTCTCAATGAGATGGAGAAGAAGGAAGACCTCCTTCCATTGGTGACTAAACTCGCAGATAGAGTGGATACTCTGCAATCTGATTTGCGTAGGTGCTACAGCCACATCACTACCCTGGAGGATACCAACAAGAAGCTACGCACCATAGTATTACATGCCATGGAACCACAGTGATCTACAACAATCAAGGTATCAAATAATCGCAAGGGATTATTTGATCCCGCCTGGCTTGATTCCAAGCTTGGGGAGATATTTAAGACCTTGTGATCTATCTTATAAGTCTTTACATTACTATTTTAGTTTTGCATTAGTTTAAACTAGCAATAAGTTTGCATCATTAGAATTCCCTTCAGGAATAGTTGATCCCTTTTATGAAATTCCGAGTTTATTATTATATATGGAGAAATATTGAGTGTGTGTTTGTTTTATCAGATATATGAATGGCTTAAGTATAATTTTACTTGCACTTGATGATAGCAATAGGAGTATTCCACACTATTGGTATTAATGCAACATATAAAGATAATTTGTTCAATATGTTGTAAGTCTACGGTTTGATTTACAAAGAAAAATTATCTATACATTTAAGTTGAAAGAGAAACCTTGAACAAAGGAAAATGAAAGTGCTATCAAAATAGAGTGAGAACAAGTCGAGGTAGAATTTTCAAGTCATAAAAATGCTTCATATACAATTGGAATTTGATAATTGAGATCGTTAAACTTTGGATTCCTACATGAAGTGGAATGTACGGCTAGCTCCTTTGCATAGCACTTAAACAACAGTCTGAGCATATATACAAAAAAGAAGAAAAGAAAGAAGAAAAAGGGCGAGTGTGCAAAGAGCAAATAGGCATATACCACTATACTGTAGTATGACAAAGAGACACTTTTGAGATTTTGAATCCCAAGTGGATATGTTGATCCTAAAACACTTGGGACTACCTCGCTAACTCATTCGATTGAACCGGATACTTTTACATTATGTTGAGATTCATCTTTTATGAACTATTGATCACTAAGGTGTGGAAGCCTGCTAATACTATTCAGATGGTTCGAGTAAGGTACTATTCATGAACTTATTGCTATGTATTGTATATGATAAACACATGCTGCAACTTCCTCATTTATTTTAATCGACTCAGCTTCATGAATATGAGGATCACATCCATTAAGCTAAACTTGCTCGTGACGAGCAAGAGTCTAAGTTTGGGGAAGTTGATGAGTGCATATTTGCATCATGTTCTACATTATTATTTTGCATTGTAGATGTAGGATCTTGGTATTTTATGGCGCTCGCGCACACATTTATGTCTGGTTTCACCAGGATCAGGACAGATGATGGATCCAATGGATATAATTCTTGGAGCAGTTGTACTATGGAGAAAAGGAGTCAAAAACAACGTAAATCGCTTATTTTGGAAATATTTATAATACGAGAAGAAATCCAGAAGCGAACAAAGGAGACAGAGGGTTCAACGACCAACTATCGACCAGAATAAATTTTCTGGTCGTATAGTTCCGGCCGTATAGTTGGAGCCGCCTCGGCCTCCTCAAATAGTTTCACCCCGTGCAACTTGATTAGAGAGATCACATACAGAACACGCAGAAATTGTCGAAACCTCACCTCCGAAAGGCATCTGGAGGGGGAACTCATCCACCAGGGATCCATCTTCGCCCTACACAGATCCGGGAGGCTAAGGCACACCCACCGCTTCATCACCACCATCTCCATCCATCCCATCTACATCTTGTTGTAATTTCTGTATTTGTTGTGGATTTATACAAGTACTATCCATCTATGATAGATTACATTGATATTGCCACGATGTTGATTGCCTCCATGTCTAAGTAGATCATTAGATCTTGGGGAGATGGATAAACCCTAGTATGAGATTGAAATAAGATAAAGTCTATTATGATATTCATCGCTATGACCATGTGTTAGATTATCTTCATATTGATGTTGAGAGAAGTCGACCTCTCAATATTTGCCTCTCATGTCAACTTGATGGAGGGAACTACTTGTTGGTAGACGAAGGTGTGTTAGCACTTAGAGTGACTATAAAGCTGTTGCCACTCGTTATGTGTCAACTTGGGAAACTGAGTAAACTCATGGAACACTATCCATGCCATGGGATACGTCCTACGGGATTACGTCCCTTAATAGCACAATAATTCGATTGATGTTGATTGCTCACTGCTGTAGTTATGAGGATGATGTGAGCAACGGTTGCTGCCTATTTGTCCAAATACGGAGTTCCTCGCACACATACATAGTTGAGAATGTTCATGATAATAATCTTTATCTTAGCTCCTTATAATGCTAGTGGTGTATCCACTACTCCCTGAGAATGCTTTTTCCCTATTGCAGTTCCAATCTCTCTTACATACGCGATACTTACTTTCTACAGTAAGTAGTTTTACTTTACTTTATTGTTGCTCTTATACCTAAAACCCAAAAACACCCTTTTACACAATACTCGCAGTTTATCTTGTTACTTAGAAATTTATTTAGCAAAACTAGCTACAAACGATCTGTGCACTTGCAGTCATCAATTTGTTGCATTTGTATTGCACTCTTTGCGTTGTTATTCACCTCGTCGTACCGATTCATGTAGAGTGTGAGGAGTGCAACATCTGTGATTGTCAAGACTATGCTTTTGACTCCTATGACCAAGGCAAGTGGTGGTACATTAATGTCCTACTTATTTTTCTATGCATTGTAGTTCTATTTTTGTAGTTACATGTGTAGGAATATTATGCTATGCTATATCCCATTATTGTCGTAGTACTCCGTGTTAGGTGAGCCACCGTATGATAGATGTGCTTAGATATGCTACTTAGACAATAGTGGGATTACACCATGATAAACTATGTTTTGGAAAGCAATTTTTTGTGAAAACCAAAACAACTTAATTAATAAATCACATAGGTGTGATGGGATTAATATTTTTTGGATATTTTTAATGCGGAAAGGCACCCAGGCCTCTGAGAAATGTTTAGTGTCTTGTTTGGTAGCTTTTGTGTGCAACCATGTGCCAGTGAGTTATGGGTGGCTGGTTGATCTTAGTAGGTCATGGTGAACCGAACCCTTCATATCCAAAGATGTAGTGAATGATAGGTTGGAACGATCCATGGATGGGTTTGGGAACTACTTCCCGAATTGTCTCTTCTTGGACGTCTCCCTATTGTGACTCAAAATGTGTGTCATGGTAAGAGCGGGTTGACCAGATCACATGGGTAAAGTGTACAAACCTCTAGGGTGTAAAACTAAGTGCTTAGCCATGTCCCTAGTTATGGACAGTTTGAGTTACTGAATTTAGAGGCTATGACATGTTCTCTCTCATCCCAACTTTAGAATTTCTTAAAACTTTTTGTTAAACTTAATTGGGTTGTGTGTTACAAGATCTAAATGATTTAAAATTGATAAGATGAAATTTTTGATGCTACAAATATGCCGAACTCCACAAGACAAATAAGCATGTAGTGTATATACTTGTTTCACTCTCTCATAGTTCCATTTGCCATACATTAAAGGTATTGACCACTCCATGGCTACAACCTTTTATGTTGCAGGTTGTTCCAATTGTTCTGATGGATCTTATAGGTTGTGACCCTCCACTTGACATTTGTTCGCTTGTGGCACAATTGAAGATGGAGCCTATTATATACTTATGCTTCTGGATGCTTCTTGAATATTTGAGTTAGCTTTAAGCTATGCACTATGTAATAATTGCAAATTCTAGATCATTCGATGTAATAATGGTGCACTATTAAATTCTTTGCTACCCATATGTATTGTGTGTGCTAGTGAACCGATCTGGGGATTGGCACTATACACAGGAACCCAGTCTTATCAGGTGAGGGTGTTACAACCTTATAATACACCACAATATAGAATAATCACGAGGGATTATTTGATCCCAAATGGCTAGTTTCCAAGCTCGGGGAGATCTTTAACACCTTGTAATCTATCTTGCAGTTTTAGCATGTTTACCTTCTTGTAATAAAGTGTTTTGTTTGATATATCTCTTGTATGTTCATAATAAACGTTAATACACATGTGGTATTTATACAAACAGTGTCTCTAGTTACCTATATCAAACTAGCTCATTAGTCGAACGAATGATGTAGGGTTTCAAGATCATGGTCATTCATGCCAGTTAACAATGAGGTCATATCATTGGTTGAATGATGTCATAGACAAACACCCAAAGTTATATCATAATGAGATCTAGTTACAAATGTTTGTCTTTGATGATAACAAAGAAACCTTGGAACCTAATACTTTTACTATGAGATAATGCATAATCATCGTTACTGGAGGGAGATTTGATGGTATAAGTATCAAGCTGTGAAAGGGTGATCAAAATGATACCACTCAGGTTTCACAAAGAGACGAGTAGATGAGTATGTATCAAGACCAAAATTTTCCAATCCAAGTAATGGATAGATACACGTGGCCAACTGCGTGACGTTGCATTAATGAAGCTTGCAAGCGTATGACTAGGTCATGGAATGCAACGACACGGAAATGAGTAAACGAGTTCGTAGTTAACAAGATCAAACTAGGTATGGAGATAACAAAGATCAAATCTTGGATGAACTAGGTGTCTAGTGGCAAACGGAGTGGGACGCGACGTTGAAGGTTCAAGCGATGATATTCGTGAAACACATGGGGGTCATTATGGGCATCCAGGTCCCACTGATGATCATTGATACGAGAGCGGTCTTGGTCATGTCCGGAGTGTTTCTGAACCAAAGGGTAGCACGCTTAAGGGTGGGGATGCATAGGGATTGATTTGGCACCACATAAGAAATGAGAGAGAGAGAAACCAGAAAAGTTCTGTTTAGCACCCGATGTTGATCAGAGGGGTCCGGAAGGAGTCCCGAAGTGTAATATATAATAATATATGTGTTTTATGTTAATTAGTAGTATTAATAAAACATACATTTTTATTTTATTTGAAAAGGAATCCCATGCCTAAAGGGCCTCACCCGGAGGGGACGCCCAAGGGGGCAAGGCGCATGGGGAAGGGGGCTAGCCGGCCTAGCCCTAGTGGGCTCCCTACCTAGGGCCCACCTGTGGCTGGAGGATCCCCTTTGGTGGCGAGTGTGTGTGGGGTTTAGTCCCACACCGCTTGATCCTTCGGGGTTGGCCCTCCCCTCCTCCTATAAATAGAGGGGCTCCCCTGCCCTTGGAGATCATCCCATTCTCTCTTATCTCTCTCATTTTCTTGAGGTTTCCTCCATAATATTGGAGAGGACCTTGAGGGACTTGAGTTCTCCACCTTTGCACTACCTCCATGCCCTCTTCAGTCTACCATCTTTCTTCTTCCGCTGCTCGGCTAGATCGGAGCCTAGGAGACGTCACCCACATCGGACGTGTGTGGAACTTCGGAGGCACCACACTTGGGGTTGCTTGGAGATGCTCATCTTCATCAACATATGCCTACCTGCATAAGGCATACCTCGGTCTTCAAGGGTATGAATACAGTTTCCCTCTCCATTACTTATGTCTACGTAAAATAGATCTTGGTTATTGTGTTTGTGTAGTTAGAATATTTTTGTTTTCTGCTCCGGAACCCAATAGTGGTATCAGATCCAATCTATGGGTAGGCATGTCGTACGGATAGAACACATAGCAATATGTGGGCATTGATTTTCTAGTTTCTACGCTCTTTCGTGTATTCCTAATCCGCTTCAATGTACAAGAGCGAATAGAATGAGTAGTCGGCATGGGGGCTAATCCATCACGCACCCAAACTATTACTCCGTACATGAATAAGAAAATCGTGCAACCCATTCTCGAAATTTAGACTCAAGATCTTCACAACCGATATTCATAAGCAAAAGAATATATCGTCGTGTTGGAAAACACCAGAAGATACAAAGAATATTTTTAGTGACTTTTGGGTCACTTGAGAGGTACACAGAGGAAGATTCCTCATATAGCATGAAGACCGGATGTAGCAACACCGTTAAAAGAAGAAGGAAGCGAAACCCTAAAGGTATGACAGAAACCCAACCACGTGAAGTCCTAGACTTGAAGAAAAGGTAAGAGAGAAGATTCAAATCATGCAAAGGTAAGAGGTGAATATCATTAGGGGTAAGGAGTAAAATCATACCTAATTATATCTATCCAACCGATTTTGTAAAATAGTTTTGACACTATACTTTGTCCGTTAGATATATTATCCTACCGGCTGGACCAGTGGGGTATCGTAACTACTGAGCTCTGATACCACTTTGTAACACCCTCGAATTGGCCCTATGCAGATTTTAGCGATTCCCGGCAAACCCGCATAGAAAAAAAATCAAAGATGCCCACCAGGCACTTGCGTGCAGGTGGAAAACAAAGTAATACCATTACAAAATAGTTCACGATGGAACCCATAGAAACATATATATACAACAATGACTCAACAAGTCAAAAATACAAATATCCAAATCACCTTGAAAATGATACAACATCCGAGTACGGATAAGAAGCAAATTGGGCAAAGAGCCCTGAAGAATAACCAATGGAGTCCATAACCCTACCCAGGCCAAGACGGAAGGGTAACCATGCTAACATCGTCGAACTTAAACCTACTTAAACAAAAGGGGTGCCGACAAAGGGCAAACGAAAAAGAGAGCGGTCAGTTCTGACCGAAAGAGCTACCCGTATGAGGTATAGCTAATCCTCCTCGTTCGGACCTTGAGGTTGCATGCACTTATCACACGAGCAGAGGCCATAGACAATATAATCCTGTGACAGAGTGCTGCACCTATGCAACAGTATTAAACGCTCATCGAGCAACAAGTAATAAACATTTCATACATGGCATAGGTACTGTAGGTAACCTATAAAGCCCGAACTAGTTTTCTCCCCCGGGAAATCAGGTAATAAGACGATAGGGGCACCCAAACACCCCACATGTGGTTAACACGCTCAGTATCAGAACATGTGTCAAGAACTCGGGTCCTAGGTGGACACAAGTGGGTGGTTAAAAACCAAACAACATCTATTATCCACTGGTGCCTATGCATTATATCTATTTCCAGCTCTATAATTGACAAGTATAATGAAAGTCAGGATCATCTCCACCATTAAGCACGTGCCAACCTCCCAACAACGATGGAACATCGACGACGTGAAGCTGGAGTGAATATGCCCGAGAGGCAATAATAAAATGGTTATTATCTTATTCCTTGTTTATGATAAATGTTTATTTTTCATGCTATAATTGTATTGATTGGAAACGTCAATACATGTGTGTTTAATAAACAAAATACAAAGTTCCTAGTAATGCCTCTCATATAAACTAGCTCGTTGATTAACGAGATGATCAAGGTTTCCTGGTCATGGACATTTGATGTTGTTAATAACAAGGTCACAACATTGGTGGAATGATGTGATGAACATTCATCCGAAGTATAGCATTACGATCAGAGTCATTATGTTTATATTGCTATAACATCATACGAAGTAATCTTAGTCCTTAGACCATGATATCATGTTAATTGCTAACAGCGGAAGAGTATCTTGATAACATCAAACATGACACCATAACAGGGTGACTATAAAGGTGGGTTCAATGCTACGAAGGTGTTATGTTGAGGCTCATGGATCAAGAGTGGGATTTGTCCATCCCGATGATGGATAGATATACTCTAGGCCCTCTCGGTGTTATCACATTGAAATAGCTTGCAAGGAAGTGATCTGATCACTAGAATGTTATATCACGGGAACGAGAAAAGAGTGCATGTCGGTAACGAGATCAAACTAGGTATTTGGATGCCGATGATCGCATCTTGGACATGTAATATATTGCGAGACAAAGGGATTTAGTTATGACGTTAAAGGTTCACACGATCACAAGGGTCATCGTTGAATATGTGGGAGTCAGTACGGATCTCTAGGTCCCGCTGCTGATTATTAATCGGAGAGGGGTCTCGATCATGTCTGCATTATTCGTGAACCATAGGGTGACACACTTAAGGGATACCGACACCATTTAGGAGCAAATATGTTTCAGATAAAGATTAAGAAAGCGCTGGAATTATTTCAATAAACACTGAAACTGTTTCGGGTGAAATTGCTGAAATTGGTTCTGCATGTGATATTGAAATGTTGCAGGGGGTTTTATGTGAATATTTGTTAATTAAAGTAATTAACAAAATTCTAAACAAAATAAATAAAAGTGTATTATTTCAAGAGAAAATGCATTTAATTTGGTGGACATTAAATGCAAAGTGAGTGGAGTTGAAATTGATGTGAGTGGGCTTAGTGGAAGCTCCACCCACATGAATGAGGGAGAGGTGGGGGCACCCACCATGGCCGGCCAGGCCATGTCCTTGGGGCTGCGCCCCATCCCCTATAAAAGGAGCCCCATGGCTCCTCTCCTCTTGCACCACCTCCTCATGAAGGTTCTCTTCTCCCTCTAGTTATTCCCTATGGTCTCGGATTAGCGAGATACATGTTCCCGGTGGCTTTATCTGGAAAGGAGTTGCTGCTTCCACTTCATCGCTGGAGCGAGGAGGTGGAGGTTGTTCGGTGGACCGAACGTGTGTGCGATCACGAATGCACCGCTACTTTGCGGTGCTGCACTTGATGGTGCTAGACCTGATGGTGCTGGAGCTGCTGGACCTGAAGGACTTCATCACGATCTTGAGATCGGCAAGTGTACGACTACATCATCCACGAGTTCCAACTCGTTAACAAAGCTTTGTTGTCTTCGAGGGTAAGTTCTCTATGGATGTATATCCACCTGTTGCTTGTATCTAGTAGATAGATCTTGGCGTATAGTTCCCATCATAGGAAATTTTTTGTTTTCTATGCCATGAACCCAACGGTGGTATCAGAGCCTGATCTATGCGTAGGTGCTTTGCACTGGTAGTACACATATGTTTATATGTGGGCGATGATGATCATGTTATTGCTTCTTTCATGTATTTTGGATATCGGTGGCATAGTGGGATGAAGCGACCCAGACCAACCTTACATGTCATCGCACATGAGACCGGTTCCACGACTGACATGCAACTAGTTTTGCATAAGTGGTCAAGGGTGTCTCTCCTACTATAGTCAATATCTGATTTACAACAAGTTGCTAATAACTTGGTTATCCTCGTTGTGGTTCCATGTTCGTAGGTAAGACCGGTTCTATCTCCGAAAGCCCTAAGCCACGTAAAACTTGCAATGGATAAATTAGAGGCGTCTAGTTTAGATCGTTGCTGGGCTAGTGTCATGATATGGTAATGTTGTAAGTAGATGTATGATAGATACTCTTACAACACACTTAACGTGTAAGTTCCATAGACCTTGGACTTACACACAAAGGAATGATAGAGATCATACCACGATGCATATGATAGAGATCAAATGCATGGACCATATCATCCCACTTTGCACATTAGATGTTTGCATCTTATATTGCTAGTTTAGCGCTTTTAGTAGCATTGTAAGATGATCCCTCATTTAAATATCAAGATAAAATGTGTTCTTCCTTAAGTATGCACCATTCTATGGATCGTGTTTCGAGACATCACGTGATGATCGGGTGTACTCGACTCTAGGCTTTCATACAACGGGTGTAAGACAGTTTTACACACGCGAGTACTAAGGTTCCTACTTGGCGAGCGTAGCATGTACATACATGGCCTCGGAACACGGACCGAAAGGTTAAGCATGAGTCATATAGTTGATGTGATGCCCATATTGATGCTCGCCTTCGAAGCTTCACCAACTCACGTGATGATCAGACTTGGTGTAGTGGATTTGGTTCATGTAATCACCAAAAAGGCACGAGGGATGTCATTTTTGAGTGGGAGTTCATTTCTAATTTGGATTAGTTCAACTCAATTTGTCATAAACTAAATCAAAGTGAATTTGCATAATTTGTTGTAGTCATTGGCGTTTGTTCACTACCTTATGCTTAGTTTTAATTGAGATAATAGAACTATAGAATTCTGGATATTTACTTTACGAACTGGTATCGTATTGTTTTGAATGTCAATTTAAATATTAGAAGTCCTATTGCAAACTTTCAGCAAACTCTATTTACTCCATGAAGTTTAATAAGTAGTATTAAATCAAGAGTAATAATTCCAATGTTAGTATCTAAAGTATCATGTTTGCCTCCATGATTATTGATATTCAAAAGTTGTTTAATATCAAGATTATCTAGGAGCTGAAAAATTGTTTCAGAAACCATCATGTGTGAAAGATATTATGATATCTGAAACAATGTTTTTGGTTGCATTATGAGAGAGTATAATTTAGCAAAATACGTGTTCTCATATTGTATGAGAATTTGTGAAGGATGGAGATGCTAGGCATCCGAATCTCCCAAAAAGGTTTTGGGAACTAACATTATACTCACGATTCTTCCTTTAGGCTATAGTAGCTTGATCATCAAAGTTTCCATGATAAGGATGAATAGAAGATGTAAGTAAAACGTTTACTACACTGATAGATTAATAAAGAATGGATTTTTGAAAGAACACCAAACATTTGATGATGGTGATCCACTTCAAAGTGCAAGTCCAAAGGTATTAATATTTGACTATATATACTTTGTACAATGTGTCATGTGAATGACACCACTATTGATGTTGATAGATTCTTTTAAAAGAAAAGGAATTGTTGAAAGAGAATCTATAAAATATTTGGCGGAAAAGAAAAGGTTGGATATGTCAAACTTAGGTATATAGAAGATATACATATTATGGTTGTATTCCTTGCTTGTTAAACAATGTAGTTCTAAGGTATTGGATACCGAATTGGTTGGTGTGAAATGTCATACAAAACAACACAATTCATGGACTGCAACAGCTTAAGTAACTGGCAAGATAATAAGTGATGATGTTCATCAAAAAAAATAAAGTTTTATCGTGTTTTCGTTGTCGTCAAACCTAGCCTTCAAGATTTGTTTTAATAATTGTTATTTTGTTCTGGTATTACGAGAACAATGGCTGTTCAAATAAACTACCGTATTCCATAGAGGATGGATGAACTTTTACAAGTCTAGTTGGAGAAATCACATCCATAAACATTATTGCTAAAATGTTGTAAGACAAATGATTGGAAGATCATTTATGAAGTGACATCTCTGTTTGAATTATATTGGAAAGTAAACATGAAGAAACCCCATGTTGACGGATTTTTGAAGTCTTTTGATTTTGATTAATTAACACTTATGAAACTTTCCTCGAGATAATTGAAACTTCGTCCATAGGCCAAGGTGGAACGGATGACTAACTTATTGGATATTATGCATGTTGATGTATATAGTCCATTATGTGTAGCCATATGCGATGGACCTTTTTGCTTCATATGCTTTCTCCAGAAATTTGAGTGAATATATCTATATATTTACTTAATAAGGAAGAAGTATGAAACATTTAAAAATTGTTCAAAGACTTTCAAGATGAAGTGAAAAATCATTGTAACAAGAAAATAAAAGAGTTTATGATTTGATCATAAAGGAAGATATTTGAGTTACAGGTTTAGCAAAACACCTAAGATTTCAGGAATTGTTCCATGAATTTGCATTTCCCGATAAACCACATGAGCATGGTATATTCGAGAGATCAAATCAAACCTTGTTTGACATGGTACGATCAAAGGTGTCATTTATAAAACTGCCATTATGTTTTAAGGATTAAAGCTTTAGAGACTACCGCTTTTACGCTGAAAAGAGCACCATCGTGATCCGTTGAAATGACACTATATGAGTTATGGTTTGGGATAAAATCCGAATTGTCTTTTCTTAAATTTTGGTATGCTATGCATAGATAAAATGTTTACAACCAAAGTTGGATAAGCACGTCTTTGTAGGTTATCCCAAAGAATTTGTTCGGAATTTCTCCATAACACCGAGGACAAAAGAGTTTGTCGCTTGGAACGTCAAGTTTCTTGAGAAGGAACTTTTCGTGAAAAGTTAAGTGGGAGGACAATAGAACTTTGATAAGGTTGTTGAACCTTAGCTATATGTGCTAAGTAGCGCAGCACCGGAAAGTGTCCCGGTGGCGGCCACAATGCTCACGGCTCCCGTGATTACAAAGGGTGTGATCTTGGAGATTAGAGTTCCTATTGAACCATGTGAGTCGGTAAGAATCAAATAGTAAGATTTGAAACAGAAGTCGTTATTGTTTTGACAATGATGAACTGACTGCATGCAAAGAAGCGATGATGGGCCCTGACTCTATAAAATGACTAGAAGTCATAGAATCCGTGATAGTATCCATACACGAGAAATCAAGTTTCTAAACTTGGAAGACCCTCTAGAAAGGCGTGAAGCCTATCGGCCGTGTTTAGATCTATAAAGAAATAGACATAGATGTTTAACATCTATGAAATAGTCGACATATCGGAAAGAAGTTTATGGCAATGTTCAAGGAGTTGACTATGACAAGATTTGATCTTTCATAGCGATATTTAGTCTTGACGGATTAATGTAGCAACCACTACATATAATTTGGTATATGGTAGTTGAATAAACAAAACAAGGTTCTTCTAATAGAATGGTTACCTAGGACGTGTACATGACACAGTTCGAAGGGTTTTGTTAATTCAAAGGGTGCTAAAAGGGCATGCAAACTTCAATAGTTGAAGTGAGCATAGCGGAGTTGGAATCTTCACCGTGATGAAAATGTTAAAGGAGTTTAATTTCATTGGAGATGATGAAGATTCTTGCATTTGCAAGAAATTAAGTGGGAGCGCTGAGACAAATTTCCAATACATTATGCAGAGTACATATTGTTGATTGGAAATGATGTATCTTTTATTGACACAAGTTAAGAATTTCATCAAAATAGGATTTCAATGAAAGACTTGGGGAAAGCCGAAATATTCGGCATGAATGTCTATATATAGATTGAGGCGCTAATATGGTTATGCCAGACATACATATATGTGATATTGAAAGGGTTCAATATGGAAACAACAAGAAAGGTTCTTGCTGCATGGAAAGGATTGTATCAAGATTCAAGTGATTCAACACTTGGTGAGTAAAATCACATGAATATTTTGATCGATTATACCGTGATATGTATATATCCAGATATGTCCTATGCTCTAAATGTTATGAGCACATACCAGAATGATTCATAAGATGATCATTGGACGATAGTAAGGATATTCTTATGAGCTTTGGAAGAACTAAGAATATATCATGTATAAGTGACAAATAGTTAAAGGTAGTTCATTGTAAAGTGTTACATTGATACTAGTTTTGTCACAAGATACAAATTAAATTTATCTCAATTTAGACTATGGGTGGCACAATGTAATGGAAAGGATATTCCATGATGGATTTGGATGAGTTCCAAAGTTGAAACATTATGACAGATACTACAACAAAAGGATAGGTATATGACTACTATAGTAGCAGCAAAGGAGGGCATTTGTGTTAAGTAGTTTGTTATCAAACTAGGTGTGGTTCAAAGTGGGCTAATACTATGAAGATATATTGTATGACAATAATATCAACATATTTTAACTCGAACGAACTAAAGGTCTCACCAAAGGACCGAATTTATACAATGCCATCTCATTTGAATGAGTGATGCGTAGAGACGCAAAGACATGCAAATATACACGGACCTGAAACTGTCAGATCCGGAGATTATGTTAACCACTATAAATCGCGTATATGCAACACCAGAAAGCCATAGGTGTTCAATACATAAAGTTTTTCAAACTAGATTATTGACTCTAGTGCATGTGGGAGACTGAAGGGAATATGCCCGAGAGGCAATAATAAAGTGGTTATGATCTTATTCCTTGTTTATAATAAATGTTTATTTTGCATTCTTTAATTGTATTGATTGAAAACGTCAATACATGTGTGTTTAATAAACAAAATACAAAGTTCCTAGTAATGCCTCTCATATAAACTAGCTCGTGATTAACAAGATGATCAAGGTTTCATCATCATGGACATTGGATGTTGTTAATAACGAGGTCACAACATTGGTGGAATGATGTGATTAACATTCATCCGAAGTATAGCATTACGATCAGAGTCATTATGTTTATATTGCTATAACATCATATGAAGTACTATTAGTCCTTAGACCATGAGATCATGTCAATTGCTAACACCAGAAGAGTATCTTGATAACATCAAACATGACACCATAACAGGGTGACTATAAAGGTGGGTTCAGTGCTACGAAGGTGTTATGTTGAGGCTCATGGATCAAGAGTGGGATTTGTCCATCCCGATGACAGATAGATATACTCTAGGCCCTCTCGGTGATATCACATTGAAATAGCTTGCAAGCAAGTGATGTGATCACTAGAATGTTATATCACGGGAACGAGAAAAGAGTGCATACCGGTAACGAGATCAAACTAGGTATTTGGATGTCGATGATCGAATCTTGGACATGTAATATAGCGTGAGACAAAGGGATTTAGTTATGACGTTAAAGGTTCACACGATCACAAAGGTCATCGTTGAATATGTGGGAGTCAGTACGGATCTCTAGGTCCCGCTTCTGATTATTGATCGGAGAGGGGTCTCGATCATGTCTGCATTATTCGCGAACCATAGGGTGACATACTTAAGGGATACCGACACCATTTAGGAGCAAACATGTTTCAGATAAAGATTAAAAAAGCGCTGGAATTATTTCAATAGACACCAAAACTGTTTCGGGTGAAATTGCTGAAATTGGTTCTGCATGTGATATTGAAATGTTGCAGGGGGTTTTATGTCAATGTTTGTTAATTAAAGTAATTAACAAAATTCTGAATAAAATAATTAAATATGTTTTATTTAAAGAGAAAATGCATTTAATTTGGTGGACATTAAATGCAAAGTGAGTGGAGTTGAAATTGATGTGAGTGGGCTTAGTGGAAGCTCCACCCACATGAATGAGGGAGAGGTGGGGGAAAACACCATGGCCGGCCAAGCCATGGCCTTGGGGCTACGCCCCATCCCCTATGGCTCCTCTCCTCTTGCGTCACCTCCTCGTGAAGGTTCTCTTCTCCCTCTAGTTATTCCCCATGGTCTCGGATTAGCGAGATACATGTTCCCGGTGGATTTATCTGGAAAGGAGTTGCTGCTTCCGCTGCATCGCTAGAGCGAGGAGGCGGAGGTTGTTCGGTGGACCGAACGTGTGTGCGATCACGGATGCACCTCTACTTTGCGGTGCTGGACTTGATGGTGCTGGACCTGAAGGACTTCATCACGGTCTTGAGATCGGAAAGTGTACGACTACATCATCCACGAGTTCCAACTCGTTAACAAAGCTTTTGTTGTCTTCGAGGGTAAGTTCTCTATGGATGTATATCCACCCGTTGCTTGTATCTAGTAGATAGATCTTGGCGTATAGTTCCCATCGTAGGAATTTTTTTGTTTTCTATGCTGCGAACCCAACAGAAGCAGCACCTGAGCAAGCAACTATGACTCGCAAGGCCAACTTTCTACCAAACAACAGGCAAAAGGAGGTGTCCAGGGCAATATAGGCTGCAGGGGTATAAGTGGTACGGGAAGTAAAGCATCGTAACACGGATAGCAATAGATCAATAGGAGGCAGTAAATACTATAAATATAAAATAGGTAGAAAGGGGGAGAATGCTCGCCTAGGAAACACGGCCAAAGGTACATTATCTGAAGGACTTGTTGATACTCGCATCAACTCAACGGACTAATCCATGAAGAAGAAAATCACTAAAAGAAACACCAACTACACTATTTAATACTACGATAGAAGATCGAGCATGATGCATGTATGATGTATGACATGGCAAAGGTGCGATGCAATTAGGCAATATTAAGCGGAATCGGGGTCCTGACAATTATTCAGAAGGTTCAAGTTGTTTAGGTACCCTAAAATTTAAATGTTGTATTAATAAGGGAAAACAGGGCATCAGTTTGCTACAAAAAATTAAATGGAGCCTATATAAGACTAGAATAGTCCGCATATGGTCTCCATATTTAATTGTTAGATGAGTCAACAAAACAAAATACCCCCAAACCAAAATATGTATGTAAGCATGTTCAATTCATATGCAACAAGATGTATGTCATATATTATAAAAATAGGGGATCAGGGTCACACATCGGGGTTCGAATCCGTGGGTCTTGGGGTTCGATGGGATCGGTCTTCAGATATTGATTTGGGGTCTCGAACATCGGATCCGTGATAAAGAACTTGTCATTCCAGGAAGGAGAGCTTGGTGTTCTTCGGGTTTGGACTTCGCCTCCGGGAACAGGGTCATTCCGATGGAGTTCTTAGCGTGTTCCATGTTGGATATCTTCGAGTCCCGACTTCATTTGTCGATGTGAGACTTAGTACATCTTCTTGTCATGTTTGGGAATCTTCGAGATGCCACGGTCCTGCTGACCTCATCGTGTGGTGGCACGGTTACACGATCATAGTGCAACATTGATGGAGATCTTGTCAGCAGGAAAACAAAGAACAAAAGGTACAAGGTTGCCATCGAGCTTCATATGAAAAGGCCACAGACGGAAACAAAATGGCACCAACGAGATGCAAACCAGGACCAAGTTCACTTGCGCGAGGACAAGCGTTGGCGTTGATGTGCTGTGAAGGAAGCTTGAACTGGGCTCGTGGGATACAGTCGTAGGAGACAAAGTGGGAGTCGACAGAGGCAAACAGGGCAGAGTCGAGGTGGGGCGGTCATGCACGTCGACGCAGAGAGGCACGGCGCCAGGCTTGAGTGGCAGAGGCAACGGACGAGCAACAGAGGTGGACCCGGCGGCTCGGGGCAGCGGCCAGAGAGGAGTCAGCGGTGGCGGCTCGAGCTCGAACCTCGGTGGGGAGAGGCGGAGCTGGGCGAGGCGCGCAGGACATCGGGGTTCATGGAGCTCCACAGTAGAGGAGAGGGCAAGGTCGCGCGGCGCGCGGGGGAGAGGGAGGACGGCATGGTGCAAACTCGCTAGCGGGGAGGAGCGGAGCAGGCCACACATGGGGAGCGGACAGGGTCTAGGTCGACCAGGGGAGGAGGGTCGTGGTGGAAGGGAATCTTCACAGCGCAGCGATCTTGCAGGGCGAGAGCCCCAGCAGCGGGCATGCGAGGTGGATGAGGGCACGCGGGAGAGGAAGTGCCCGGCGGCGGTGCTGGCCAGAGGAGGAGGCAGTGGCGGCTCTGCCATGAGGAACGCGAGCGAGCACTCAGAATATAGGAGGGGGTTGGTGGCGTGCGTGTGTGGGTCTCCTGATGTGCAGGCGTGTAATGTGTTAGGTGCACTGCAGCATGGTGTATGTTGTGTGTTTGCGGTGGGGTGGGGTAGGTAGGTGGCGGTGGTAGCGGAGTGGAGTGGCGGCTAGGGTTAGTTTAGG
Organism: Avena insularis; assembly: GCA_023614405.1. Taxonomy (NCBI): domain Eukaryota; kingdom Viridiplantae; phylum Streptophyta; class Magnoliopsida; order Poales; family Poaceae; genus Avena; species Avena insularis. Next base: position 514,736,678 of record CM042690.1, read on the forward strand.
TGGGGATTAGGCACTACAAGAAAAGTTGTCTTTTATAACGGACGATTTTGGTGGTTGAAGGCCTATTTTTCGTGGCTTAAAAGTCTTCCGCGACATATGGCCTTTGTGCTAAAAGCCCCGTCACAAATGAATCAACCACGGTTTTTTCCCAATCATGGCGGATCGCACCCTTCGGCCACAAAAACTTGTTCCGTTGTAGATCTGTTTGCCAGCCGCGCTAACTGCTGGTGTCACGCAAACTGCCACGTGGCAACCGTTGTTAATGTCCGGTTACCGTCATTAACGATCGCATAAACCATGGTAGAATCCAGGCCCAGCGAAGGCCTGCTAATAATTAAATGGGCTGGCCCGTGTGGGGAGCCCAACAGGAATATGGCCCTTTACTGTTTTGTCCTTCACTGTATAGAATCGGCCCAGTATTGCAGCATGTAGTGGCCCGTACACTTTTGGGCCTGATATTGTTTCGGCCTATTTAAGGCCCAAGTTAGCCCAACACTGTGCTGCCACTTGAGGCATGCACCAAGACGACCCGGTACTGTTTAAGCCTATTGCCAATCTAGTTTTTTACTATTCAGTCATGTTACTGTTCCAGCCTTTTTGGAATTTCGCCCCGTTATTGTTTAGGCCCTTTAGAGTTTGGGATTTTTACTATTTAGGACGGTACTTTTCGTCTTGTTGCTATAGTGTCCTTCCACCTTACTGGCCTTTTACTGTTCTAGCCATTTACTATTCTAGCCTTTTACTGTTCTGGCCATTTACTATTCTGGTCTTCCACTGTTCAGGACTTTCGCTGTTCCGGCCTTTCTACTGTTTAGGCCTTTCACTGTTTCGGCCTTTCTCTACTCTGGTCTTTTACTGTTCTGACATTTTACTATTCTAGCATTTTACTATTCTGGCCTTTTACTATTCTGGCCTTTTACTGCTCTGGCCTTTTACTGCTTTAGCCTTTTACTGATCTAGACTTTTACTTTTCTAGCCTTTTACTGTTCTAGCCTTCTACCATTCTGGACTTTTACTCTTCTGGCATTTTACTGTTCTAGTCATTTTGGGCCGTCCATGCGCCTGTTACTGTTTCGGCCTTTTTTCTAGCGCCTACTTTTTTGGCGGAACAGAGGAATATCAAGACATCAATTAATAGACACGCACAAATTAAAACTACTTATTGCACAACAATAAAAGTTTAGTACAACAGGTTATACAATAAGATCGAAATTCTAAAAGATTTCAAAGTGTCGGTATCATAAATAAGAGATCGGGACATGGCGATTCACTTCAATGTATCATCTGTCCTCTTCTTCAACATTTTAGCTATAGATATAAGAGCAGCTACACCCTTTCTTTCTGCATGCAATACAACCTTTATATATTTATCACCTGCAGGAGCTATTCTAGGTGGACTGTTAAGTAAGTTGTTTGCTTTGGAAATGCAATGGGAGGATGAATGAGAAGAGGGATCACAACTTTCAGTCCTGCCTTCCAAGGACTCCTGCTTGGTTTTAACTGCATCCTGCTAAAATATGTTGAAAGAGGTTAAAACAAATACATGGGAAGCAAGTAGTATTATATAAAGTAGAGATCATTTAAAGTAATTATGAACTTACGGTAGCACATTGAGGCTGACAGTAGCTCCTTCTTGAGCGGGTGCGACTCCTGGTCAATCTGCTAGAAGAATCTAAGCCGAGTAGTTGGAAATCTGGTGCTTGTACTCCATTGTCATTTCTCTGCATTAAGGCGTGACATTTAAAACCAAGTTAGCTGGTTTGGAAGGATGAAAACTCTTGAAAAACACCAAAAACACAAGCATTAAAAATTACTAGATGTATGATTCAAACTAGATAGCTGTTTTGGAAGGATGAAAGTAGGTGAAAACACCAAAATATAGTATTAAAAATGACTAGACATATGTTTCAAACTAGATGCACATTTTCTGAAATAAGCATTCACAGATAGAAACACAATAGAACATGCAAATGTCGTGGCAAGGTCTTAGGTAGAATGACTTATTAACTTATTAGGCATGTAGGTTATACAACTTATTAATATAACAAGAATCCGGCCTAAGTAACACAAAGAAACCTCACACTTCAGCCTTGCTGGGCGTCAGATTGTCAGTGTTGGATCCTCTATGAGTTATTTGCATGACCCATGCGAGTGCTCAGAAAGAATAGCAACTATGAGTTGGTGTTGGAGGATTAAAACGAAAGCGTGAGAATGTAAGAAAGGGAATAGAAGCGAGAAGCTAATGATGTGGATAGGACCTACCAGATTTGGTATGCAAATGAAATGGCAATAGCATGCTGGATATTGAGCAACATTCTAACGATTTCGTAGCTTATGAGTACCAAAAATATAGCAAACGAGAAAGAGAAATTACCGCTCCGCGGCGAGGATGGGTGAGATGGGCAAGAGGGCGGCGTGGGTGGCGGCTCAGCATTTCAGTGTCAGCGATGAGTGATTCAGTGAAGCGGCCGCCGTAGGGTAGATGATGGCATTGGTGAAGCAGATCCGGTGCATTGAGGGAGTCGGTGAAATAGTTCTGGTGAAGATCACCAGCAGTGGAGGAGCTCCTGTGTGGAAGAGAGGGCCGGTGGTGTAGCAGTTGGAGGAAGGTTGAGGTTGGTGGGGTGTGGGCGGGGAAGAAGTAGTTGGAGGAAGGTATATGATGTGGATGTCTCCTAGACAATGGCCACCACCTATTTGGGTGGCCAAGGTTGGTCCCAGTATGTGTGTGATAATGGTCTGAAGTAGGGGGATGAGGTAACATTCGATTTTAGCAAGCCTCGGCAGATACTTGCACAACATCATGCACATGTTGACCTAAGGACCAAGAACAGAGGTTGTACTAATTAATTTGCTTCTATACTCATCACAACCTCTAATGATTTTCTTGTGACTAACTGTTATGCACCATTGTCTTTACTCATCATTGACGCTGACCACTTCTACAGTCCTCTTCCCCTTATGTAGAAGGGTGCCAGCATCAAGCTGCTGGCACCGGCACCGGCCCCAGTTCCTGCAACGACACCTGTTGACCTCAGTAGGATAAATAATAGAGGTAGTAATTTAATTCGCTTGTATACTCTCATCTCTGTCTAGGAGTAACTTGTGGGGCCCTCGAATTAATCCTCCGAGAATCCCTGTTATGCATACACCACGATCCCAAGATCAGTCTGTTGTGGCACATAACCGACAAGTATCAAAGTAAACATCCATTACTTAAGCGGATACATGCCATACCTTAGTTTCCATTATGGCTACATCAAGCATCATCAGCAGAACTTCATCAAGCGTAGAGCCCGAGCCATGCCTTAACCTACAGGCAGCTGACTAGGAGAATGTTCTAGCTCGCATAGTCATCAACTTCACCTTCTTCTCGATATCTGACCAAGTTAATAGCCAGGGACAATCCCAGTGTGTACTTTGAATGTACTCGCAAACCACCTTAGGATAATGGTAATATCAAGAGGATATGCAATATGGCTATGGTAGTAGGAGGGCTCTAAGAGAGGTTCTTTTCGAAAACATTTTCTCTTGTAGATATAGCATCTACATATATTTGTTAAAAACTTTTGTAAAACCTTTTTGGAAACCTTTTTGAAAAGTTTTGGAAATCACTAGGATTGGGTCACCCATTTGTTTCTTGCTTCTGGTCATCTCATGACCAAACTCCTTTCCTTCCATTCTAACATCCCATGGTCAAATCATTTCTAAAGCCTTTGCTTTTCTGAAATCCTTTTTGAAAAAAAACCCAGCACCGCTATACAGCAACCTTCCCAACCGTCCATGACCGTGGACACGGCTATTCGAATAGATTTACACTCTGCAGAGGTTATACACTTTACCCACACCAACCGAGTACCCTGCCCAGATCCTCACTGATCGTGCATCAAGTAACCGATCAAGACTCTCCGGATGCCACTCTAGTATAGGCCCTACCCTATGAGTTGTTCCTCTCAAGACTGGGACGTCGGGGCCACAGACCAACCGGAGAGCATTCCGACTCCTCCAGAGTGGGCACTTTCAATGAGAGGCTCATAGTATCGCCCAATCACTCGCATGGGTGATCCTGCTTCCTCTAGGTGATTGTCTAACAGTTGACCCTTTTTGTAAAGGCAAGCCCGGAATTCGAGGGAGATGATCCCTTATAGACAGTTGTGAGAACTCCCACACCAGAGTAGCAAACTTCAAGCCCAGCCCTATCCCATTCTAGAGTGATGTGGTTGCACGGGTTAATTATTCTAGCAAAACTGCAAAGAACCAGGTGCATTTTCGTAAACCTTTTTCCTCCATCTTTCAGCATCTCGTAAAACAAAAACCTTTTTCTATTCTCAAACTTCACTTGGTAGGTCAAACCTCACCAAGGTTTTATCATAAAACATTTTGTAAAACTTTTTCGAGGGTTTCCCGTCCAAAAGTTTTTCTTTGGCTAAAGCAGGGTCTCCAAAAGGGGTATGGTGTTATACACCAACTACTACACTAGGGACAAGTAGGTGTCATCAAGGGGGTTGTACTTAATAGTACAAAAGTGTAATGGTTTGGAGGAGCCGAGCCACTACCAGGTATAGATCATCATATAATAAAGCAATGTAGTCTTCATAAACAATTGGTAAAATATGCATAAGTAAAATAGTAGGACAAGGCTTATGAGCAAGAAGGTGGCTTGCCTGAAATCAGCAAACTGGTAGTATATGTCCCTAGAATTCTTCTTAGAATACCATAATAACCAATAATAACCACTTCTTCTGGTCTCCGATATAACACAACTATCATCGTCAAAGATAGCACATGCAAGCAAACAAGGCCACAATCAACACAATGCATACAAGCTTCATTAAAATACAGAAACAAACATACAACATAGTAGTAACTTTAGTTGGTTTTGATGGATTGAGGTTTGAGCAGTTGGAATTACTTTCATTGTCCTTGTAGAATTCCTTTTTCATTTATTTGTCAAATACCACCTAATGAAGGAGGTTTTGAACTAGGTATTTAAATAACAAGGCCAACAAAAGTGGTTTCATGATTTTATCAATTTTCTATATTTAGTTATGATTTTTCAGTGAAATCACCTCTAGTTTAGGTTAAAAATTGACCATAAAAGATCTGTAAGACAAATAAATTTGTACTCAGGGTATGTTATGTATAACTGTGTTTGGAATTTTGGAGAGTTCGAATTATCTCAGAATAATGAATAGAATGACCTTGGGAACATCCCAAAGTTAGTTCTGCAAGCTTTTTGCCTTTTTCACCAAATTAAAACTACAGATGATTTTGATATGAATCCAAATTCACCTCTTAGGTATTTGAAATACCTTTCTGTAGAAATTCGTATCACCCTTTTTTGCCTTTACAGAACTATAGTAGTAAAGTTATTGGTGAATAAACCATGCACAAAACAGTTTAATTCATAGTAATTCAACCATTGCTTAATAAATTCCGGGCTCTAGGGTTTGGTAGATGTTCTGTTTTAGCAACTATGAGGGTTGGAATTAGGTCAGTACCTATTTCTATTTGACCTAGAGAATTTCCTAATTGCAAAAATGGGCTATTTTTGTTATTTTTACCAGGGCAAACTAGGAACACATTTTAGATGGGGAAAAGGGGACATGCAAGGTATCTAGGATACCATTCAGTACAAAAATGGTTTACATCATTTGGACTTGTAAAACTCATAGAAAGAATTTATTAGTGAAACAGATACTTCTTTGCATTTGTTTTACCAAAAAAAGATGAATATTATTTTGAGACGATGGTGTGTTCTGCATGTTGAGGAAAACACTAGGGGACAAGGTAAAAAATTCATCTGGACGATATCATAAATTTTCAAATTTTATTTGGATTTAAACTAGCAGGTATGTTACAGATCTGGAATTATATTTAAAAAGGAAAAGAAAAGGGCCACAGCTGGGTCGATTGTTGACCGAGATGGGCCATGCAGGGCAGTTCTGGCACACCCGGTGGGGTCGCACACGGGAACAGAATTCAAAGGCCCGCGGGATGGGGCCCGCTCGTCATAGGGCTTGGGGCGCCAAAGCGGTAATAGGAGAGGTGGGCCATCGGATTAGAGTGGATCCAATGGTTCCTCGTCGTCTTCCCAACTAGAAGCAGGTGGAGGCACTGGGAACCCTATGTGGCACTAGGAGGAGCAAGGAAAGTACCCAGGGGATCGTCGGTGGCCGGGGAGGTAACAGGAAGACGCGGCTTGGCGCGGGGACTCCAGATATGGGAGGCGTCAGGGGTCCTTGCGGTGGAGGTTATCTCGCGTGCGATGGCCCAAGGCGGATGGCGTGGTGCTCGTCGAAGATGGCCCAGGGAAGGCGTGCATGTCAACAAAAAGGTTCTAGAGAGAGTTCTGGGGTCCGTACTGGTCAAGGGCCAGTGCATGTAGGGGTACGGGCGCTCGGGATCGCGGGTGCTCAAGGGAGGAGCTCTCTCGGACATGCATGGTCGTGGCATTCTCCGGTGTTCTTGCAGACAAAAAAGGGAGGACGAGGGAGGTGTATTAGGGATACAAGAGTAGATTTTAGAGGAGAGAGGGATCTGGGATAGTCGGAAATGATGGTAACCTGTTTGGTTTTGCCGGCAGCACCTCACAACCATTCTTACTCTCCTTAGGTGCATAGTGGGAGAGAGGGATGGGGCGTGCAGGAGGGGAGAGTAGGGAGGTGGTGGGAGGAAATGAGTAAGGGGGAGCTGGGTTGTTTGGCCTTTGGCCATTTATCTTTAGTTGAAATGGTTCATGGTGGACTTAGGGCAAAAGAGAGGGAGGAGGGCCGTGGTTGGACAATGCTGGCGGTGGGGAGGTCCTGTGGGGGCTCTTTGGTGCTGTAGAAAGGTGGAGACAGGAGAGTGCAATAGTGGCAAGGAGTGAATGACAATATATGGCGAGTTCTCTTGTCTCTCACATATCAAAACACTACAGACAAGGAGGTTTTATGCTGCTATAGTGTTATGCTACAGTGGAGCACGACCACAGGGGTGTGAGTTGTGCTCGAGAAGCTTGCTTGACCAGGTTGGTAATGTTTTGTGTGGGTTTGAGTGGATGATTTGCTTAGATTGAAAAATTGATCAACAACATTGTTATGAAGGAAGTCTCAAAGGCAGTATGGAAAAGTTGCACTAATGGGTAGATATGGTCAATACATGTCCTTAGGAATTGTTTGAGATTTTTCAGAGGATTTAAAGTCCACTAAAATCCATTTATTCAAAAAGTGCGGATATGGTTTCTAGAAGCTATTCTGATATTTTTACATTGGGCAAGGTTGGTTTTTGATGTGAGATTGTCCTAAATACCATATCACAAATTGGAGAATTTTCTTTGGATTTATTGTGGTGGAAAAGTATTTATGAGGAATTATTTCTTGTTCATGCCAATTAAGAAAAATGGCTAAAAGAAATAATAAAGGATCTCATAATTATTTATTTTTGAGGTGAGAAGATAGTATATGATATATAGGCATGAATTGTGCCTTGAGTTTGCCATGTGGTTTGGAAAAAAACAAACTTGCCTTTATTGGCAATGTTCTGAAGATTTTGCGAAGATAGGAGATTAAATAGTTTTAGGATCCAAATAATTATGGATATTATTTGGCAATTGATTATAACCAAGGTGGATGATGTAAACTTGAAGTAGCCATCATTGGAAACCTTGGTTTTTGCCAAACAAGATAGATTTTGGAAGAGAACAAGGATTAGGGGATCTAGGGCATTGATATTTTTTATACCACCTAAACAAGGTTGGACCAGTGAGCTCGGAGGTCACCTTGATGCAAGGGATATGTGGATGGTAGAACAAGTTGTATATATGATCATTGTACCGAGGTATAGGCTTGGTTTTATTTTAGGTGATCTAGAAGTGATGGCAAACTTTGTTGAAAATAAGGCCGCCATATCAGATAGGTCATGATGCCTCATAAACCATGTGGGTTTAAGAAGCACAGAGCTCCAATGGAACAAGTAAAGGTTGGATTGATATACCATGGTTAGTAGGTCATAACCATGCAGATAGTTGGTCAAGATAAGATAACATAAGGATGTGAGCTTCTGCCAAAGTAGGCAAGATGATAAGGTTTGCAGAAAAATTTATTTTCCTGCCTACAAAACCATGAAGAGCAAGTGGGTTAGAGGATGGTCTAGCCAAGGGAAATAGTGGGCCTTGGTAGTCCTTAGGATGGACTGCAAGATGGTTCAAGTGCACTTCCAGAAATGCACAAGGGTTGAGAAAGGTAGGTATTCAAAGAAGTGATGTTGAAACAGTTTTGAGGATTTGACTAGAGTACAAGGGGGAATGCTTTTGAGAGGAGACAAGGTTCCAATTTATCATCAAGTAGATGGTGATGAAGAATAGATTGAGTAGGATAGATCCATGCTTGATATTGGTCTTCCTTGACTTGGGAGCTTCTAGAATGGATCACTTAAGAATTCATCTTGTTAGGGGTTTTAGATGATCACCTAGTGGCTAGAGATCATCTCTAGCTTGCATTCTTGCTTAGGGTTTGGGGATCTTAATTATCTTGCTCTTATAGGATGAGCTCCTAGAGTAGCTCATACTACTTCCTAAGCAAACAAGTCAAATAGCAGATCAAGGCAATTCATCCTAGCAGACCAAGGCAACTCATCTTTCGAGCAAAACAAATTTACTACTAGGGTTACCATCAAGCATAGCTTGAGATAAGTATGGGTATTTTGAAAGGGTTGAAATTTGAACTGTATGAGATTCCTTGGTAAATTTACCAAGAGTAGAATTCAAAAGCTTTATAAAAAGGTTTTGGAAACCTAGAGATAAGAGTAGTTGAAGTTCTGTCTTGAAAACATAAGGAGATTATATTATATAGGTCTCCCTAATTCTTTCAATAGAAGCTACTAAAATAGTTTGGGTAATAAAGGCATCTTGGCTCAGGTTTTGAATTGCCTGAACATTTGAGAATATGTAAAATGAGCCAGGATAGTTTTGTTAAATAGCTTTTGTCAACTGATGTTGAGGTAAGGAGCATATCGTATGCTATACATTCAAATGCATAAGCATCAACAAACAAGCATGAAAACATTGCATCCTTAACAAGAAAAAGTTTTTGTTCCCCTTGATTTTTGCATTCTGGACAACTAATCAGGGTTGCTAAAACTAGGATGTTACATAACTGTTGTGTAAGAAACCATTTTTCTAGTACACATCTCATATGCCTCTTTGACAACTCCTGCATTCCCCTTACCTACCCTGCAGAATGTAACCAACATCAAGGTGCTGGCACCCACACCGGCACGGGCCCTAGTTCCTTCTCCAGCACCTATTGACCTAAGGAGAAAGAATGGAGGTAGTAACGTAATTTGCTTGTATACTCATCATATCCTCTGATCACTATCTTATAAGTAACTTTTGTATAAGAGACCATTTTTCCTGTACACATATCATCTGCCTCTACCATCCCTGCAGTCAGCTTAGCTACACCTCAGAAGGAATCTAGCATCAAGATGCCGGCGCCGACACTGGTTCTGGGCCCTCTGGCTCTTACACCATCTCCTGCACCAGCACCAGCTACCGCACCCGCCCCAACACAGGCATCGCCACAAGCTCCTTCATCACCACGGGCAGTGCCTTCTCAGACCATATCCTACACTTGTGTCATCACAAGGTCGCACCGGATTATGTTTGTGAGTATATGGCGACAGATAAACTGCTCTGAATGTCTTCTCATGTTTCACATGATTAAGTGCATTGCTCTTAGTAATTATGCGTTTATCTCTTGCTTTGACTCAGAAATTGCCTAAGAGTACCACAAAGCAACACCAGGCCAGACGAAAGGGCACAATATTCTTCATGATGTAGAGGGAAGGACTGCAAATCGTGGGACACTATGCCATTAACTCGACTGTTGGGCACTTGGCAGATACTTCTAGGTGGATCAAGTTCTGGAAAGAACCAAACTTACCATTTGAAGAACGGTCAAGGTGGATGTATCTGGCTGCCCTGAATGTCGCATGTTGTTCATGAACTTCCTAACTATCTAGCTCTTTGGTCGCATGCTATTGTAATTAATTATGTGGTTGTCTTATCTCCACTCATCATATATGGTTTGTAAAACTGTGATAACCTTTTGCTGGATTGGAGCTATGAGTAGTACATACTGGTATGGTATGTCTGTATCTATATGATGGTTCCCTATATGACCAAATATTATGATAATGATTATTTTCTAGTGATCTAGTATGTTTGGAGAAAACGGTAAACTGATCATGTGATATGGTTTTTAGAGCTGAAACAAGAACTTGCTCTCTTTGTACTGCTATTGAATTTTAGTGTTTGTATTGCTGAATCAGTCACTTTGAAATACTTCTGAATTGGTCAAATGCGGCTGAATATGAACTAGGAATCTGTCGATAATTTTATTTCTTATTATTCTATACTCCTTAATCTTTCAGATGCTACTAAATTTGTCAAAAGTTCTATCGTTGTTGTTGGCTGCTTGCTCTAGAGCTTTCACCTGCGTGTAATCGGAACCGTTGGATGTGTTTTGGACAGATATTAGAGGGTAAAGATATACAGCGTGATTTCACCAAGTGAAGTCATTGGATACTAACCCTGTTTTGGCGCACATGGTGTGTGTTCTTTAGATATTTTTACATGAATATCTGTCAAAGGAATTATCCTTTTTTCCTCCCTCGGTGAGGTCTACGTTTGAGTCCGGCGAGCCACGACCCAATGAAATTTGAGATAGGAGCCCATTGACCATAGCCCAAAAACTTTTAGTTTGGCCCTTTTGGTATTGCCCCCCACATCTAAAAAACTCTGCCTACCCATGTTTTTAAGAAAGTAATCCATTATGTGGCATTTTTATAAATTGAGGTTCTAGTAGCACTGCCCTTTTATTTTAAGAGAGATAAACATGGAGACAAAAAATATTTTTAAGAAGACTAATACATAAGTTATAGGTACTATAAAGCTTTTAATGATAAATTTCATCCGATTTCTTTTGCGTAGTGGCAACGCATAAAATTCATATTTTTTGAGGTTTTGAGTTTGAATCCTGTGTCCTTGACATATACTATGGTTTGGGTCACTATCTTGTGAATGAGGCCTTCGCCATGTCATCAAACGCTTCTCGATAGTGCATCAATTGTTTTTTCTGGTCAAAAGTATTCCGTTGGTAGGGCGATGTTGTGGTCTCCTTGTGTTTGTTGGTAGTTGCTTCTCTTCATCTTGTTATAATCGTCCTCACCGAGTTCTAGGTCCTAGTTATTTGAAATCCATAGGTTTGAAATTTGGACGAGAGATAGAATAAACCATTTTTGAAATCATTTAATTTAGGATAAGATAAGAAGTAGAACTTTTCGAAAGGAATTTGGGAAAGATAGTTTTTAGAAAGCGGTGTTTCCATAAATAGTTTTCCTGTCTATCGACCATGCAAACTAAAGTTATCCTACAGTCAGGATGGCTCTGATACCAAGTCTGTGGGGCCCCCGTATTAATCCTCCGAGAATCCCTGATATGCATACACCATGATCCCATGATCAGTTTGTCGTGGCACATAACCGACAAGTATCAAAGTAAACACATGTCATACCTTATTTTCCATTATGGCTACATCAAGCATCATCAACGGAACTTCATTAAGCGTAGAGCCCGAGCCATGCCTTAACCTACAGGAAGGTGACTAGGAGAACGTTCTAGCTCGCATAATCGTCAACTTCACCTTCTTCTCGATATCTGGCCAAGTGAGGGACAATGCCAGTGAGTACTTTGAATGTACTCGCAAACCACCTTAGGATAATGGTAATAACAAGAGGATATGCAATATGGCTATGGTAGTAGGAGGGTTCCAAGAGAGGTTCTTTTCGAAAATATTTTCTCTTGTAGATATAGCATCTACATATCTTTGTTGAAAACTTTTGTAAAACCTTTTTGGAAAAGGAGTCAAAAACCAATATAAATCGCTTCTTTGGGAAATATCAATAACACCAGAAGAAAACCCGAAGCGATCGAGGCATCTAGAGGGTTTAAGGACCAACTATACGGCGGGAATAATTTTTTGGCCGTATAGTTTCCGCCGTATAGTTGGCGCCACCACCGCCTCCTCAAATAGTTTCACCCCGTGCAACTAGATCAGGGAGACGATATCTTCGATCTGGATTATGGATGTAGTATAGCTTCTTTTTCCCTAGTAGACCTAGCTTTATCGAATCCTCGAGAAGCAAAGCTTAGTGAAGTTACTTTAATGGACATTCGGGAGTTTTAGAATTCCTTCTGTGTTTTTACCGGACCAAGAGTTTGCGTCTTTTTGTTTTTGGTAGATGATGGAGAGAGAGGGCCTAGGGCATTCGGTTTCACCTGTAGCTATGCAGAACATCTGATGGGAATAAAAGATAGAAATAAAGTATGCATGTAATGGTTAGAGCAAGATAAGTTATATGTGGGTAGTGCATCCATAATTTCTATTGCCTCCGCAACCACTTATAGCAATAACTTACTAGTCTCATCCATAGAAGAAAGAGAACTAATCATATGCATAGTGATGTCACCGTTAATCCCAAGTAAATCCCTCACATACATTCGTACTACCCTTTCTGTCACTAGGTTCCCAACCTGCCGATTAGCCATTACTCATACTCCCTATACTTGGCTCAATCCTCAGGGTCTTGGGTACCTGACAAGTCCTTAGATTGAGGCAAGAGAGGATACAATAATCATCATGTCATCCAAACTAATACATTATCCCATCTATGATAAATAACATGCACAAAAAGCTACATGGCTAGGCTAAAGCCCTTATCCCAAGAAGAATTACTCACACATAGAGATGAGATCAAAGATTATAAACATTGTAGTAGAAATCATGAGATTGATAGCAAATAGTCTTATAATGTCACCAATCGAAAAAGATATCTAGTATTACAAGTGGTGGAATATGGCTATGGTGGTGGAGAGATTAGATCTAAGTCTACTCCTCCGGCGGCTCGTCGGTGTTGTGGATGGAGATCTAGGGGTGGCTGATGGTTCCTGTGAGCGCTTGTTTCTCATCGCCCGAGACCTCTTTATATGGGGGTCCCTTCACAAAAGTTGTTCTGTTTGACCTAGCAGCGTCGATGGAACTATACGGCCGGAATTTTATTCAGGGCATATAGTTGGTCGTTAAAGCATCCTTATGGTTGTTGGAAATATTGTATCTTTGACTTTAATGTAGTGATTCCCATCATAAAACATCAGTATCTACGCAGGAAAAAATAGAAAAAAGGATTGCATACCCCTTTGAATATTAGGCATTAGTGGCAGGGTTTAGAGAGATATTTCATCAAAATTATGAATAATATCCAGTTTAAATGTGGACGTAGATTGCTATATTTCAGAGCCATCAACCTCCCCAAGCTTAAACTTGATCGTCCCCAAGCAAGAAAACCAAAATCAAAAAGGAACTCACCATTTAAACTGAAATAATGAGATGATAATCTTACTCACGATTGATATCCCATGTTTCCTCCACTTCATAAATCTGAAAAACTTCAACATAGATAGAGTAATGGCAAGCATATCCTACGGGTTTTATGCATCCTTATAGCGCAGGAAAATCATTGTTAAGATGGATGATTCAAATGAGTAACTTTTATTCCATGTCATGTAATCAAATCATATGCTTGCATTTGAACATAAAGTATAATCATATAAATTGAGAGTGTGAGAGTTGTCATGAAAAGCATATATACTAGAGTATCTCAATTCTCCCACATCAATAAATCAAAACTTTTCAAGCACTACTTTTCTATTCATTGTCCTTCAAGAATTTCAGTTTTTGAGTAATTGAGAGCATGCCAAATAAATTATTTTAGTTTATCTGGTTGTGATGGACACTCGTGGAATCACTAAGGTTTTTGTTCCTTTTGCATAATGATTAACAAGTCAAACTTTGGCATGCTCACAAAAACCACCAAACATTAATTCAATCGAACAAATCCTTTTAAAGAGAGGTATCAAGTCAATCAATATTTTTAGTGGTGTTGAGTGTCTCTAGAAATAAGCCTTCAAGACTAAACACTACAACAGCCAAGACTTCAATTGTGATACTTTTTCTTATTACAGTTGTTTTGCAATTTTTAGGCAAGACATGGTTAATTACGAGAGCTGGAACAAAACGTACCCAACTAAATACCATGAAAATGAAAATCTTACTACAGTACAAAGACTCACTGCACCAATATAATATCTCAACATTTACCACTACCTAGCATGGGTTTCTCAAACTTCAAAAGTGGAGAGTCATAAGGCATACCTCTCATGTTTGGTTCCACTTCTCTCTTCCTTTTTTATTTGTTTCTTGGAAAATCGAAGTCGATCACTCTCCTTCAAATACTTGAGAACCTTGAGGCGGAAAGGAAAAGAAAGAGGGAAAAATTAAGAAAAATGGAGAAATCTTTTTGTTATTTTTAAGAGAGGGAATTTAAAGAATAGAAAATTGGCGGCAAAGCTTGGCTAGAAAATCTCGAAAGGAAATAGAAATAACTAAAGATAAAGTGTTGGGGAAGCCAACACGAGTGCTTATAAACTAAAATTAGAAACACAACCTCGAAATAAATAAAAGCAAATGAACGCCAAATAAAGATACACGAGGAAACTTCCCGAAGCTTAGGCTTTTGTAAGCCCTCCAAATCATTGTGGTGGTGGTAAAAAGTCGGAACTCCAGTTTGCAAATTGAGTTGAAAGGTTACTACTTGATTCTCAGAGGTTTAGAGAGAGATTATGCATCCTGTCAACAGTCCCTCCAAGTTCTTGGAAGCCTTGGTATGTAGCGAACCGGGTTGATGGTTACTCCTCTTGATGAGGAACTTCTTGCTCCTATCTTGGTCCTCATCCTCATCTGGAATCTCCTCTTCGGATTGGTCTTGCTCAACCTGCAAGTCATATAGCAAATGTCCTTCCTCCATAGAGAAAATTCCATTAGGCATAGGAGTGGGGTAGATACGCCCATCTCCAACAATATGAAGGTAATAAACACCACCTCTCCTAGTGAGCATTCCACAAGCTTTCAAAGTAGAGAAACCAACACGTCACTCACCTAGCACAGGTTGCAACTCACCTAGGTCGATGCCTAGGGCATTGGCGAGCAAAGTGATGATGCCTCCACCTGTGATTGGTCCTTGGCTTTGTGAGGATTGGTGCTCCAAGTAGCGCATAAGGATTGCGCCCAAGTTGAGTGACAAGTTGCAGTTAATGTAAGCAGCCTTTGTAAGGACTAAGAGGTCCTCCTCATTGAGTCTTATGAACTCATTACGTGTCTTCAAGGTGTTAGCAATAACATAGAACAAATAGCGAATTGCAGGTTGTTGAATATTCTTCCCCTTGCTTACTCTAGTAGTGAAACTCATTCCATTATAATATTGTTCAAGGGAAGGATTTAAGCCAGTAAAGGATGCGCTTAAGGCATTAACATTATTTTTGGGAAGTTAAAACATGCGCACCATTCATCTAGTGTTAAAGTGTAGTTGTTGTTCATAAGTCGGAAAGAAATCATGTCCCCTCCTTGCCATAGTTTAACAGTGCTTTGCAACGAACTTAGGAATTCAATGGTTAACCGGCGATAAGTAGGCACATCATTGTACACAAAGTTTTGTAGGATATCTCTATTTCAAAGTAAATTGAAGTCATCAGAAATACCGAGTTGGTTCAATATAATGGGGCAAGCCCACTTGGTGGCCTTCACTTCATGGTTCTTGATCTTGTTGAAGCGTTTGTGTTGGAGCTCATTCCTAAATCGTGTCCCCATGCGTTCTTGAGTGACAGCCCGAGAAGTGCTAGCGGCGGCACGAGCACGAGTTTGGATCCTTGTGTTCATCATCTAAAACAATAAAGGAAGATAAAAATAAAACTTTTTGATCCAACAATAATAAGTATAACATATTCCTCATCATAGCACACTAAACAATCCTCTCTAAATAATAATCTAGGCAAGAGAATCATGGAAATTAGTTCATAGTAGGTCTTACCCTAGATTGATAATGACAATAGATCAAAAATGAATTTGCAAAAAGTAATTGGAGGATCGGAGGAGAAACATATCGTAGATCACTTGTGTGCAAGGAAATCGAATGAAATTGATTAGAGGTGAAGATCTCTTGAGGTTTTTTTGAGAGCTTGGAGGTAGAAGAGAGAAAAAGGATTGAAGTTTTGGAGTTGGTGGTACCTTCCCGTGCGATTTTGTGGTCGGACGCAACTATACAGGCGCCATTCCGGCCATATAGTTGGCCTTCTGTCAATTTTTTAGGGTTTCCACCTCGCAGCGCAGCTATACGGATGTAACTATACGACCGGAACAATATGTTCCCGCCGTATAGTTGGTCATCAAACCGTCTGTACCTAGGAAAGAATTTGTACAAAAGCATCAATATCTACATGACCGAATCTATACGACCGGAATTTATTATTCCCGCCATATAGTTGGTCGTTAAACAGCCAGTATTTTTGAAAGAAAAATTGTCGATGACACAAATATCTATACGACCGGAACTATACGGCCGGAATTTTTATTCCCGCCGTATAGTTGGTTGTTAAAATCTCTTTGTCCATCAAAAAGTTTCTGTTTCTTCGTGAATTACTTCTTATACTGAAACTTAGCAAAATACCTTGTTTTTGACAGAAAGTTGATAGTTAAAATTATCGACCAACAACAACATGTACAAAGCAGAATTTTAAGTTACCGAATTTCTTCTCCTCAAATGGAGTTTTCTAGCACTCGTTATTAAACATAAAATTAAACTAAAACTTAAAACTTAACTCTAAGCTTTATTTAACATGGGTTACCTCCTATGGAGCGATCTTTTATGGTCAATAGCTTGACCATGATGTTACTCACTTGGGCCAGATGAGTGGAACACCCACTCTAAAGTAGTTGGCCTTCAAAGTGATGGCCTCCTTTTCATCATGTTTGGCTTTCTTTTTCCTAGGGAAATGGATAAAAAAGGATCCCGCGAAGGAAATTGCAGCTTCACGTTCCTTTCATGGAGATTAATTAAAGCCTTTATTGTTCTTAAGAAAGGACGACCTAGTAAAATAGGAGCAATAGCATATTCAGGCATGTCAACAATAACAAAGTCAATTATAGCAGGATAACCTTTAATGTAAACTAAAGTGATCTACTTAATTCCTACAACTTGTTTATAGGTAGAATCTGCAAAGATGTAGTTTTATTTCAGTGATTTCGAAAGAGCCAAGATTTAACTTGTTAAAAAGACTCTTTGGGATTATTGAGACGCTTGAACCTAAATCACAAAGTGCACCTATCTCATTGGTCCCAATCTTAATTTTAATCATGGGATCAACTATATCATCTAGTTTAACAAGTAATTTTCAACAATTTTCTTGTGTTCCTCTTCAAGCTTGTGTACCTTAATCGCTAATTGATCAACAAAGTGTTGATACATGGATTCATCGTTACCTTCACTCACCATAATCTTAACATTCATCCTTTTTATGAGGTATTCGATGGTGTAACTTGGTGAAGGGGCATTACTATAATCAAGCTCTTCGGGCTCCTCTCTTTGGATGTTCATCATTTTTAGTTCTTCAATAGGATTGGGCCCAACTTTACCTACAAATTTTAGCCAGAATGAGAGTTTGACTCTCAGGGTTATCTTACCTAGCTATGCCTCAACAATCCTCGTCCTTTCTTAGAGGGCCTACAAATCATTCCTCAAACTTACAGCTTGGTTAGGTAATTTACCAAGCATAGCATCATGGTTCGCCGTTATTTGGATAGGAATATTGTTTTGTTCATTTTGTGAGTCTATAAAAGACTTAAGTGTTTCTTGCAGACTACCATTACTAGTTCCCATATTATTATTAGAGTTACCTATAGGATTAGAATATTGTTTCTGAAAATTAGGATTATAATTTTTCTTCCAAGCAGGGTTATAATCCTTACGAGCTATGAAGTCTATTTCTTCAATATTAGTTTCGGGAATAGCTCTTACCTCGGTTTCCTTACCTTTTATGGCTAATATGAGCTCATACAACTTAGCATTGAGTTCTTCATTTTCTTTTGGTGAGACGGAGTTCACCTTCTTCGTGTTTGATCTTTCCATATGCCATTGGGCATGGTTGTCTTGCATATTGTCTAGCAGCTGCTTTGCTTCGGTAATATGTTTACCCATAAATGTTCCTCCAGCTACAGTATCAAGCTTAGACTTAGACATAGGATTAAGCGCACTATAAAATAAATGGAGGATTAACCAATCTTCCATCCCATGGCTGGGACAGTTTCTTAAGCATTCTTTCATCCTCTCTCATGCAAGCGCTAGTGGCTCACGCTCTTCCTGTCTAAAACTAGTAATATTAGATCTTAGTTGCATAGTCTTTGCAGCTGGGAAAAATTTAGTCATAAATAAAGAAGTACATCCCACCCATGATGTAATAGTATTTTTAGGCAAAGCTAGCAACCATTATTTTTCTCTTCCTCTAAGAAAGAAAGGAAATAAACACAATTTGACCACATCGGGGTCAACATCTTTTATGCGCATCATATCACATATATTAGTGAAAGTATTCAAGTGCATACCTGCATCCTCAACAACAGAGCCTCCAAATTGATTCTGTTGAACCGAACTTAAGTAATGGGGCTTAATTTCATAGTCATCAGCAGCGATTGCTGGCTAGGTAATAGGAGTACGCAAATAATCATTATTGGGAGTGGAAAATTCCCCAAGATTTTTTCAGCCATATTTCCTATGTTTTGGGGTTTTCTTAAACAGAAACTTATGATAATAATAAAAACAAGAATTTAAAGACTCACTATTTTTTTGGTTTTTCAAATAAAGACTGAAAGAAAAATAAAAATTGAAAACAAGAATTAAAACTAGCAAGGTTCCTACTAACCTCACCAGGGTAGCTATCACTTCCCCGACAACGGCGCCAGAAAAAGGGTTGATACCTTTGATCCGGACTTCAGATGTAGTATAGCTTCATTTTTCCTAGTAGACCTAGGTTTATCGAATCCTCTGAAGCAAAGCGTACTGAAGTTACTTTAACGGACCTTCGGGAGTTTTAGAATTCCTTTTGTGTTTTTAACGCACCAAGAGTTTGTGTCTTTTGGTTGTTGTCGATGATGGAGAGAGAGGGCCTAGGGCGTTCAGTTTCACCTGTAGCTGTGCAAAACATCTGATGGGAAGAAAAGATAGAAATAAAGTATGCATGTAATTGTTAGAGCAAGATAAATTATATGTGGGCAGTGCAATCATAATTGCTATTGCCTCCGCACCCGCTTATAGAAATAACCTACTAGTCTCATCCATAGAATAAATAGTACTAATGATATGCATAGTGATGTCACCGTTAATCCCAAGTAAATCCCTCACATACAGCCATACCTGTCACTAGGGTTCCCAACCTGCAGATTAGTCATTACTCATTGTCCCTATACTGGTCAATCCTCGGAGTCTTGGGTACCTGACAAGTCTTTGATTAAGGCAAGAGAGGATACAATAATCATCATGTCATGCAAACTAATACATGATCCCATCTATGATAAATAACATGCACAAAAAGCTACATGGCTAGGCCGAAGCTCTTATCCCAAGGAGAATTACTCACACATAGAGATGAGATCAAAGATCATAAACATTGTAGTAGAAATCATGAGATTGATTGCAAATAGTCTTACAATGTCTCCAATCGAAGAAGATATCTACTATTACATGTGGTGGAATATGGCTCTGGTGGTGGAGAGATTAGATCTAAGACTATTCCTCCGGTGGCTCATCGGTGTTCTGGATGGAGATTTGGGGGTGGCTGATGGTTTCTGCGAGCGCCTGTTTCTCGTTGTTAGAGGCCTCTTCATATAGGGGTCCTTTCACGAAAGTTGTTCTATTTGACCTACCGGCGTCGATGGCAACTATACGGCCGAAATTTTATTCCAGTCGTATAGTTGGTCGTTAAAGCATCTGCCTCCGATCCACGACTCATGGTTTCTTCTTGTTGTTGGAAATCTCGTATCGTTGACTTTAATGTAGTGATTCCCATCATAAAACGTCTTGGCAGTGTTTAGAGAGATATTTCATCAAAATTATGAATAATCTCTAGTTTAAATGTGTACGTAGATGGCTATATTTTAGAGCCATCAGGAGACGATATACAGAACAACCAGAAATCGCCGAAACCTCACCTCCGAATGGCATTTGGAGGGGGAACTTGTCCACCAGGGAGGGATCTTCGCCCTGCGTAGATCCAGGAGGCTAAGGCATCGATCTTCATCATCAACCACTGCATCACCACCATCTCCAACCATACCATATACATCTTGTCTATATCTTGTTGTAATTCCCATACTCATTATGGATTTCTACAAGTACTATTCATCTATTATATATTCCATTGTTATTTCCATGATGTTGATTGCCTCCATGTCTGAGTAGATCCTTATTTCTTGGGGAGATAGAGAAACCCTAGTATGAGATTGAAATAAGAGAAAGTTTATTATGATATTCATCGCTATGACCATGTGTTAGATTGTCTTCATCTTGATGTTGGGAGAAGTCGACCTCTCACTATTTGCCTCTTGTTGGGACTTGATGGAGGGAACTACTTGTTGGTATACGGAGGTGTGTTAACACTTACAGTGACTATAAAGTTGTTGGCACCCCTTACGTATCAACTTGGGAACCGAGGAAACTCATGGAACACTATCCATGCCATGGGATACGATCTACGGGATTAAGTCCCTTAATGGCGCAGTAATTCAATTGATGTCGATTGCTGACTACTATGGTTATGAGGATGATGTGAGCAGTGGTTGCTGCCTATTTGTCCCAATGCAGAGTTCCTCCCACACACACATAGTTGAGAATGTCCATGATAATAATCTTTACCATAATTCTTTATAATGCTAGAGGTGTATCCGCTTCTCCCTAAGAACGTCTTTTTCCCATTGCAGTTTCAAATCTCTTTTATATACGCGATACTTACTTTCTATGTTCAGTTGTTTTACTTTACTTCTTGTTCTCTTATACCAAAAACCCAAAAACACCTTTTTATACAATATTCGCATTTTATCTTGTTACGAACTTTATTTAGCATTTCTATTGTAGTATTTAATTCAAGAGTTATTAGACTTCAGACTCCTGCTCCCTGTGGTATCGGTATCTTTATTACGAAACTAGCTACAAACGATCTATGGACTTGTAGTCATCATGGCTTAGGTTGAAAAACTCCGCTGTGGGAAACTTTGATGAAAGGTCTGTGCATCACTTCATTGAAGGACTTGAACGAGGCTCACTTCAATGACATTTGCTAAGGCAGAAGGAGGTTTCCAGATTATTAACTCAGAACCAAGTGATCGTGACTATTAATAGTTATAGTGAGGCTGACATATTTGCTCTGGGATCCTACTCTGTTATTGCCAGAAAAAGCAAGTTCGTTGGTTACATTGCTTCAGAATTAGGCTCTATGCCGACATCGGCGATATGGACTGTGGGAGTGAGTCACCCAACTTGGAGGAACTCGATGCTGCCATGAGGGGGATCGAGGAGGAAATGGATCATGAGGAGCGCAATGAACAAGCAATGGCTACCCACGAAGTGCTGGTGTCCATCACAGAAGAAAACCAATGTGCCAGAGTGGCTCCACCAATAGTGGACAAGACCGGAAGAGAAGCGGCCACAGGTAAGAACACTATAGATCCTATGGTTTCGTCAAGGGCCATGCATCCTCCGGCTATTCCTCCGCAACCAGTGTAGGAAGCGGCAACCGGATCAAGCGCGACCAATCATGCAAATCCTCCACCACCGCAATCAAACTTGGCGACTGGCAACATCTTTGTTACTCTGGCCTACAAAGTGATATACGGCAAAACCATTGTAGAGCCAGTGACCGTGGGTCATATCCGGAATGTTGTCCATATAGATGAGAAGCTCGAAGAATTCCTAGCAGAAGCCAAGTGCGTCATAGAGTAAAAGCGTTCAACTCAACTAGGACCTTGACAAGGCGCAAGAATCCATCAAGGTGGCAAGAGAAATGGAACCAGTGTACAAAAAGTTGTTGGCACAATAGAAGAAAGCACGAGATCCCACTCATGACATCCAAGACCCCTACGTTCGATGAAAACTAGGCTAGGGAAAGAATAAGGCGGAAAAACTAAAGGCTACCCCCTACATTGACAAAGATGGGAAGCAAGTCATTCCAACCCCTGCCCTGAACATGGCCATCGCCAAGCACCTGCTAGAGCATGATAGATCACCCGTGGAGGTTGACCAGGTCTATGATCTAGTCGCTAATGCTATCAAAGAACATGAGAAGGACACCTCATAGAGGCTCGAGACCTATATAGACTTCTGCCGGTCCTGCGCTCAAAATAACCACAGGCCAAGATCTCCAGCTCAGCAAATCAGAGACCTACGCCAAGATTTCGGGTCACAGACAGGCTCCACGGAGCGAAGGAGGAGGGACATGCGAAATCGGGATGATGCTATCCCCATATCATCTAGAAATGGAGCCAAGGAAAAGCCCCGCTGCTTGCCTGTCCCTCTCGAGCAATCTCGATGATACGGAGATGAACCACCTCCCCACCACACGAGCATGATGCCTCCTAGACACCCACAAGGTGGCATCATCATACGTGATAATGGA
The DNA here is from genome assembly GCA_023614405.1 of Avena insularis. Taxonomy (NCBI): domain Eukaryota; kingdom Viridiplantae; phylum Streptophyta; class Magnoliopsida; order Poales; family Poaceae; genus Avena; species Avena insularis. The sequence goes on from CM042690.1 coordinate 514,759,272, forward strand.
GAATGGTGGCACTATGGTGGAGAGCATAGCGCCAATGACGGTAGAAGGAGCAAGGCTCGAAATAATGAAGATGGTCATCGTGGTTTCCAATACAAAAGAAGCAAGAGGACTGATTCCGCACCGCCGCCACCATCACCACCAAGCAGCCACCATGGCGGAGGATCTCGTAGGACTCACCCTTCACGGCGTAACTCTCCTCCCCTTGGCGGAGAGCATAATACTCCACTACCAAATACCTATGATGCACATTAGCATCTCAATGAACTTCGGGAAGCACGAGAAGAAGCCTATGTGGGGCCACGATGTTTCGGCCCGGTTATCCGGACAACAACTTACCCCAAGGGTCTTCGGATTCAAACAACTATCAAGCTCTACTACGGCACAGACCAACCATCTACAGGGTTGTAGGACTACCAAAAAGAGAGAGAAATCGCATTGGGAAACCCCAATGTCACTGTTAAGTACCTCCTACTCATGTTCACCGGCAGCGCCCGACAATGGATCGATGACTTACCGGAGAAATCCATCTACAACTGGTTGGACATGCATGGGGAGTTCACCAAAAATCTTGAGGGTACGTACAAGCATGCCTACATAGTTAATGACCTACAACGGTGTGTATAGGAAAATTACGAGTCATCTTGGAACTACCTATCTTGTTGGCTCGACATGAAAAATTAATGCGCAGGAGTACACGATCAAACTGTTATGGCCTCCTTCATTGATGGTTTGGAAAGAGGGTGTCTGGTCCGGCATACGCTGAAGCGCTCTCAGGACAAGGGCAAGCTTGATATCAACACGATGATAGCCAAGTCTAGAGAATTTTCCGCTGCTGATGATAATGCTCACGGTGCTCTACCTGTAGTTGCGATCCCCAACCAAGCCAAGGAAAATACCAACAACAAGTGGAAAATCCAACCGAAGAAAAGCATGTGGCTGACATGGCCGCCATGACATTCACTACCAGAGGCGAAGGTGGATAACGTGTACATGGATGGGGAGTAAGTCGTGGGCAATAGCGTAGAAGCAAAGCTACACCTGCTACACCCCGCGTTCCCTAGATATATGAGGAATACCGAGGTATGCCATGCTTCGTACACATGGATGCCAATGGTAAGTCCACCCACACTAACCGCAATTGCAAGTGTGTCAATGATACCAAGGACGACCCTTGGTCTGGCTACAAGCAAAGTTAGAAGAACTGACCTTGCAGGAAAGGCAAGGGTAAGAAGGAAGAAAGTGTCCAAGGATTTTGATGATATGGAGAAGGATACTGAACCTAAGCCCACCGGCAAGAGTGATGGCCAGGGAAAGAGAAAAAATCTGTTCGAAAAGAAGAACGCCACCTATCAAACCTTCCTCGACACTGATACGTCCATAACGTATCTATAATTTTTGATGGCTTTATGCTAATAATATGCTTTTGACACTCCTTTTTGTATAAAGTTTATGATTTATTTGAACTAACCTAGTAATAGTTGCAAAAGTGCACAATGTTCTTGTTTTATACTTTGATGTGTAGAAATTACCAAGAATACAAGTGGAAACCTTGTTGGAGTCAAATTGGGATTTTTCCAGAAATCTGTCTCAGAACTCTTTTTGAAGATGGTCACGTTTCGTATCGAAGACGGTGTCAAACGGAAAACTCTTCAACTACAAAGCTGTTATAAATTGTGCGAAAAACATTCTGGACATAAACTTTAGCTGATTCCGAGTCTGGACGGGCCTTTTAGGCCCGATTTACTACAGCCCAAGATGGGGTGACGGGACTCCGAGAAGCTACATAAAGGGAGGAAACCTAATTCGCCCAGGGCATCTCCACCCATGAATTTTTAGGCACCAAAGCCATGTTTTTGCCTCCCCCATGGATCCCATCTCCATGGGGGAGGACTCCCAAGAAGCCATGAAGGAAGGGGGCTAAGGGGCGGTGCTCCCCCATGATACCGGCGGCGGGGAAGGAGTCCCCCGCGCCGCCGCCGCCTTCTTCACCATCTTCACCACCATCTCCATCACCTAATCCTCCTAGTATGCAGTGGTTCATGCTCCCACACACCTATGTACTGTCCTATGTAAACTTGGTGTTTGATGCTATAAGTTATAATCCTATGATCTATGTCATGTTTGCGTAGTTTCTTTGTTCTTAGATTGAATGGTTGAACGTATTTGGTTCATTAGATTTGTATGTTGATATGGTACAGTCCTTTGGCATCTATTATATTTGTGCGCACATGGATTAAACATCATAGGGTTTGTAGTATGTGTAAGAGGAAGGGGGAATTTCTGTCGGAGTGACAGAAACCTGAGGACGCGAACCGGAACGTTCCACATATGGGAGTAAGAGGACCATTAAACTTATGGTTATGGTGGGGGAAACCTTAATGCATTGATTACTACTTACAGATGTTTGCTAACAATCCAATCATATAGTACATGTAATTCCAAGTAGTAAAGCGCATGTATATTTAGCCTCTCCCACATAGAAAACTACATCGAAGACAATGAACCTGATCTATTCGCTATTTAAACTTGGACAAAGCCACCACAATTACCACCACTATTCCACACTCATGGTTCTGTTAGTTTAGTGTATTTTATTGCTGCAGCAACTAGCTTTGCTTTCTTGTTATTTGTTATCATGCAAATCTATCTTTATTACTCGTATTGTTGCTCTAGTTGTATTTCCTAGATAACGCAAACATTTAGTGTGCGTAGAGTTGTATCAGTGGTTGATAGAACTTGAGAGAATATTTATCCTACCTTTAGCTCCTCGTTGGGTTCGACACTCTTACTTATCCAAAAGGATACACACGGTCCCCTATACTTGTGGTTTATCAAGACCTTTTCTGGCACTGTTGTCGGGGAGCAATATCGTGTGGGTGAATATTCTTATGTCCACTTGTTTGCTTTATCTCTAAGTAGGTTTTACATTCAGTTTTAAGTTGTTCTCTATCTTAGTATGGATAGGAAATGCGAATTACAAAAAATAATTAGTTATACTTGTTACCTAAAAACGTTTTCAAAAAGGAAAGTGATTGGAAAGATGAGTAATGGTTAAGTGGGGGTCGACCTTGAACACTTGTGTTCATGCCTATGAAACCAAAACAAATCTTTCCATGGAATCTTTTCAGTTTAAATCTTGTAGGAATGTATGAAGCATTGAAAAAGAAAGATATTTCTGGTATTGATCTTAATGCTTATTCATTCAAAAATACGTGAATCTTGCTCTTATGCCTAACTTAAGGCGTTAAAAAAAGTACTTCTTGGGAGATAACCCAAAAGTTTTAGTTGAGTCTTGGAAGTTATTTCTTCAGTAATAACCTCTCCTTATTCTTTTTATTTGCTTTTTGTGCCAAGAGTAACCTCTGATGAGAGAGAACTAATGCTTGGGAAAGTTGCTGTCCCGAAACAGATTTTTGTGCATCACTGTAAAAATTCGTGTAAAATATCTGTACATCGGTTTGAGCTGTAATTTTTTGTGCTTCTGCCCTAGGTTGTTATCCAACTTTCGTTAGTTCAATACTTTTCGATTTGAGCAACAGAAGGTCTTCGAAAAAATTTATTTCTATCTCTGGTCTATTTTGACAGATTTCTGCTATTATTTGCATTTGTTTCTTGTTGATTCCTTTTTGGATTCTCTTTGGGGAACTGAGATTTTTAAGGGAAGTGCTACAGTAGCTTGTGTTTTGATGGAAGTTTTATTGGTGTTGAAACTGAACCCAAAGACTTATTATCTTGAGTACACTAATGTTGCTAAAGAAGATTATGTGAAGTTTTGTATGAAGGAAAAATTTCAGGTGGTAAGGAAAGAATGATGTAATGAGATGAAGAATGGACTAAATCTCAAGCTTGGGGATGCCACCCCGTGTCACCCCAAGAAATATCCAAAAATTACAAGCGTCAAAGCTTGGTGATGCCCAAGGCATCCCATTCTTCATCAATAAAAATCTCAGGTTCTTCCAAACACTTCATTTTTATTGTTTCATGCACAGTTGTGTTGTACTTGAAGCGTCTTTGTTTTTGTTTTTGGTTTTCATTTGCTTTGTTGGCTTATTTTTCTTGAATAAATTGGTTATACCCCCTCTTTCATACATTAGTTTTCAAATAAGTGTGGTTTGGATTGGAAAAGAGTAGGAAAAGTTAATGCTTATGTGGTAAAAGGAGCTCGTTTTTTATGGTGGCCTATGCTTTGTTATGTCATGCTTGATATTGTTTTAGCTTTATTCGTAGTGATTTTTGCTATAGCATGACATGTTATAAATAATTGAGATTGCTTAATGTGCCTTGAATGAATCATGCGTTGTTTTAGCATATTAAAACATAGTATTCTGGTATTCTCCTTTGATGCTTTATTTGGGTTGACTTGGCGCATGCTCATACCATGTTATGACTATCCCAAGTCACCATGGCCTTTATGATCCTTTAGTTTTCGACTTGTATGAATACTTTATGCTTTAATTAATGATGTTTTGTCACTTTGCATGATTATGGCCATTATTGCTCTTTTAGTTAGTCGCTCCTAGTCTTTTGCTAGCCTCCATAACTAAGTATGAGTTCCACTCATGCATCCAACTCCAAATAAAACCAAGTTATCCCAAAGAGTCCACCATACCTACCTATTAGCATTTGCTATTCCAAGTATATTCATGCTTTTATGTACCTTCCGAATTAAACTTGTTATGAGAAAACTAGTGATTAAAGCTCTCACGAACTTGATGGAACACTTTACTTTTATTTCCCCTAATAAACTTGAACCATTGTGTCATCTATGTTGTATATGCTTGCACTTATATGTTGGGGATTAGCAGAGCCATGCTGTCATGGAGAACGCTTTCATCATTGCACTTGTACATTGTACCTAGCTGATATCATGCTCTTTTGTATATGCATGTCGTCGGTGTGAAATTAAAGGGGAGCTTGTAAGTCCATGGAGTTATGTATGTGTGTTAGAGAAACGTCTGGGCCGCCAGTCTAATCCATGCCTAATCATAGTGGAAACCTGCAGCGTAACCATAATGAGCAATCTATGACGCATTCTTCTTATAAAAAAAGAGATAGAGATTGAGAAAAAAGAAAGAAAAAGAGAGATGAGAAAAGAGGAAAGAGAGAAAAAAGCACCATTTTCCCATGGTAAATAAGAAGATTGTTGAGATGCTTGTTGTTTGCTTGCCTTGTCATTTTGATACGGGGATTCTTTCGTATCATCGGGCAAGGGGTACCCTGTTGGCGGTTCTCTATGATACATATGTACTTACTATGACAAGAACTTACCGGTAACTAAACTTGAGTAGCATGAGGAGCGGCCCTCGTATTCTAGGGACATGAGATTTCCAACTTATACTTTGTCAAGCATATACTCCATAGTTTGTTCACTTTATCCTTAATCACTTCAAGATGCTTATGATAGGGAAATGAGAGATGAAAGCTAATAAGTACCATAATTTTTGGAAGCTCTTTATGAGACTTGAATCCCTGCTTCCTTCTATGAAGGCCTTTCTTCCACTTTTATATTGAGTCTCCACCTTCTATCTTTATGCACCAATTAAGAGAGCATAGTTGTCATTCTTAGTTCTATGTGCATTGTCCCAAGACTTGTTGATTGATGCATAACTTTGATATTGCTTGTTCCTAAACTATTTGTATCTAGTCACCCTTATGAACTTTGAAGGTGTCCTATGCATTTATATTTTGCTACTCTATGAGGGACAAGCTGAATACTATTCTCATTATGCTTTCTTTATGTTAAATAAACAAACGTTTTGCAAAGCATTGTTATTCATGAATCTTTTGTTTGTGTCTTTCCATGTTACAACATAGTTGATGTCTTATTGTTAGAACTCTATCTTTCATGATTCATGTTTAGAGTACCTTAATCCCAGCTATCAATGCTTTTACAATAATGATGATCAAGATTGTGTTGTCTGCATGTCACCTCAAAAATTATATTTTTTTGATCGTTTACCTACTCGAGGACGAGCAGGAACTAAGCTTCGGGATGTTGATATGTCCATAACGTATCTATAATTTTTGATGGTTTTATGCTAATAATATGCTTTTCACACTCCTTTTTGTATAAAGTTTATGATTTATTTGGACTAACCTACTAATAGTTGCAAAAGTGCACAATGTTCTTGTTTTACACTTTGATGTGTAGAAATTACCAAGAATACAATTGGAAACTTTGTTGGAGTCAAATTGGGTTTTTTTTGCAGAAATCTGTCTCAGAACTCTTTCTGAAGATGGTCATATTTCGGGTCCAAGACGGCATCAAACGGAAAACTCTTCAACTATAAAGTTGTTAGAAATTTCACGTCAAACGTTCTGGACATAAAATTTAGCTGATTCCGAGTCCGAACGTGTCTTTTAGACCCGATTTACTGCAGCCCAAGATGGGGTGACGGGAATCCGAGAAGCTATATAAAGGGAGGAAACCTAATTCGCCCAGGGCATCTCCACCCACGAATTTGCAGCCACCAAAGCCACGTTTTTGCCTCCCCCATGGATCCCATCTCCACGGGGAAGGTCTTCCAAGAAGCCATGAAGGAAGGGGCTAAGGGGTGGTGCTCCCCCGTGATACCGGCGACTGGGAAGGAGTCCCCCACGCTGCCGCCGGTGCGCCACCGTCTTCTTCACCATCTTCACCGCTATGTCCATCACCTAATCCTCCTAGTATGCAGTGGTTCATCCTCCCACACAACTCTATATCGTCCTATGTAAACTTGGTGTTTGATGCTATAAGTTATAATCCTATGATCTATGTCATGTTTGCGTAGTTTCTTTGTCTTAGATTGAATGGTTGAACGTCTTTGGTTCATTAGAGTTGTATGTTGATATGTTACAGTCCTTTGGTGTCCATTATATTTGTGCATATATGAATTAAACATCATAGGGTTTGTAGTATGTGTAAGAGAAAGGGGGGAAGTTCTGCCGGAATGACAGAAACCTGAGGACGTGAACCGGAACGTTGCACGTATGGGAGTAAGAGGACCATTAAACTTAAGGCTATGGTTGGGGAAACCTTAATGCATTGATTAGTACTTATAGATGGTTGCTAACAATCCAAGCATATAGTACATGTAATTCCAAGTAGTGAAACTCATGTATATTTAGCCTCTTCCACATAGAAAACTGCATCGAAGACAATGAACCTGATCTATTCGCTATTTAAACTTGGACAAATCCACCACAATTACCACCACTATTCCACACTCATGGTTCTGTTAGTTTAGTGTATTTTATTGCTACAATAACTATATTTACTTTCTTGTTATTTGTTATCATGCAAAGCTATCTTTATTACTCGTATTGTTGCTCTAGTTTTATTTCCTAGATAATGCAAACGTTTAGTGTGCGTAGAGTTGTATCAGTGGTTGATAGAATTTGAGAGAATATTTATCCTACCTTTAGCTCCACGTTGGGTTTGACACTCTTACTTATCAAAAAGGCTACACACGATCCCCTATACTTGTGGGTTATCAGGAACTCCAACGTTCAAGGCATAGAAAAACTCTCTAAGGATATCGCTGGCCACCCTCCCCAAAGTACATTAGTACGTGAAGTGGTTGGAGATTATAGTTACTTGGGACAGAGAGGATCAGCTAGATCTCATCCCAACAGAGAAGCAGTATGTCATGATCATCAACCCATTGATTGACAGTTACGAGTTCACCAAGTGCCTCGTGGATAGTGGAAGCAGCATCAACATCATGTACATCGATACACTACATGATGTGACCTCGCATGAGACCCAACTTAATTGGAGCAACACCATGTTTCACGGGGTTGTTCCTGGTTGGCAAGCTCAGTCCCTTGGATGCATTACCCATCAGGTCACTTTTGGTGATATTAATAATTACCTCCATGAGAAGATGACCTTTGAGGTGGTACCCTTCAAGAGCGTGTACCACATCATTTTCGGCCGCGACCTTCTCGATGCTTTCCACGCACGGATGTGTCACATCTACAACAAGCTCAAGATACCGGGACCTAACGGTATCATCACCACTGTAGGAAGCTTCCAGAAGGCAAGTGAGTGCAAAGGAGAAGCAGCCTATGCCGAATCAGTAGTCTATGGTGAAGAGTTCAAGGCAGCCATCGAGACCAAGCTGATGCAACTTGTTGAATGATATTCCTCCAAGACCACTGCCATTAGCACATCACTGAAGCCCAAATAGGAAAGAGCGCTTGTCGAGTTCCTCCATGAGAATAAGGGCATCTTTGCCTGGCAACCAGCCGACATGAAAGCTATTCCTAGGGAACTCACCGAGCATAGCTTAAACATCAATCCTAAAGAAAAGCCAGTGAAGCAACTACTATGACGCTTTGGTGATGAAAATCTACGCGCTATTAGCAAGGAGCTACCTAAGAAAGCGACCAAAGTTTTAAGAATGTGTGTTGATTACATCGGCTTGAACAAAGCGTGTATGAAAGATTTGTTTACTCTGCCTCACATTGACCAACTCATTGCCTCGATGGCTGGCTAAGAACTTTTGTGTTTCTTAGATACATACTCCGGATACCACCAGATTAAGATGCACGAGTCGGACCAATTGGTCACTTCATTCATCACACCTTATGGCACATAGTGCTATGTCACGATGCCCTTTGGGTCGAAAAACGTTGGTGCTACATACCAGCGGACGATGCAGCCTTGCCTACATTACCAAATTGGTCGCAATGTACACACTTATGTGGATAACATTACGGTGATGTCAAAGAATCAAACGACCTTATCGCTGATTTAAAGGAAACCTTTGATAACCTCCGGAAATATAACATGATGCTTAACCCTTAGAAGTGAGTCTTCGGTGTCCCTGTTGGAAAATTGTTAGGTTTCATTGTTTCACATCGCGGAATTGAGGTGAACCCGAAGAATATCAAGTCCATCGTCAATATGAAACACCCGACATGCATGAAGGACATCCAATGTCTCATAGGTTGTGTTGCAGCCGTAAGTCGGTTCATCAACAGACTTGGAGAGAAGGCCATGCCACTATACAAGTGCTCAGGAAGGCTGACAAATTCTTATGGACGGATGAGGCAGACGTTGCACTATAAGGGTTGAAGAGAATATTCTCCTCTGCACTAATACTGGCAGGGCTAGAATCAAGGGAGCCTATGTTAATCTACATGGAGGCAACCAACCAGGTTATCAGCATCATCGTCATGGTGGAGTGGAAGGAGCCAACACATGAGCATGGAATCCAGCACAAGTTTATTATGTAAGTGAGTTCCTGGCGGAATCTAAGAAGCGCTACCCGCCCTTCCATAAAATAGCTTATGGAGTATTCCTTGTTTCACGGAAGCTAAGGCATTACTTCCAGGAGCATCCTATCACAGTAGTGAGCAAACCTCTACTATCCGACATCATCAACAACAACGACACAATAGGATGGGTGGTGAAGTGGGGCATCAAGCTTGATGACTTCAAAATTACCTACAAAAAGTGACACGCTATCAAATATCAAGCCTTGGCGGATTTTTATCGTAGATTGGATAGAAATCCCAGTTGATACTCCTGTACTAGAGGCAGAGTTTTGGATCATGTAGTTTAATGGATCCAAGATGCTCAACGGCTTGGGGCCTGGTGTATTATTACAATGACCAACTGGAAAGAAGCTCTAGTACGTCTTGCAGATTCACTTCAACGCCACTAATAATATGGCAGAGTACGAGGCTCTTATTAACAGACTTTGCGTAGCCAAGGATATTGGTATCAAGTGCATAGTTTGTTGTGGAGATTCTGACTTAGTTTCCCAACAGGTGGCTAGAACCTAGAATGCACGGAACCCTATCATGGCGGCATATCGAGATGAAGTGGACGAGATAGCCAAGGGCTTTTACGGCTATGAAGTAAAGTATGTCAAGAGGGAGGACAACAAAGCGGCAGATATCCTATCAAAGCTTCGATCAACGTGTAAACTAGTTCCACTTAGCGTATTCCTGGGGCACCTCCAGGTACCATCCATGAAGGGAGCAGACCTAGAAAATCTGGATATAGTTGATTCATTTGTCAACATCGTTGTAGTGATCCCTCCAGCATAGACGAAACCGTTCATGGAGTACCTCAAAGATGGAAATCTACCAAAAGACAATGTTGAAAGACGGCAGATAGTACAGAGAACAAAGGCCTACACCATCATTGACGGCCAGCTATATAAAAGAAGCACCATAGGTATATTCTTATGGTGTGTGTCTCAGCAACAAGGAATTGAGATCCTTAGAGAGATCCATCTCGGTGATTGCGGGCATCACGTCGCTCCTAAATCGTTGGACTCCAAATATTTCTGGCAAGGATTCTACTAGCTCATAGCCAAGGCAGACGCCATCAAAATTGTTGAGATGTGTCTAGGATGTCAGTACTATGTGAGGCAACCACATGTTCCGGCATCAGAATTGCAAACTTTACTAATTACATGGTTGTTTGTAGTCTAGGGGCTTGACATGGTTGGTCCCTTGAAGATGACTCCATATGGCTTTACCCATGTGCTATTGCTAATTTGATAATTTCACAAAATGGATTGAAACTAAAACCATTAGAAGGCTCGATGAGGCAACTACCCTTAAGTTTGTCCGGGATCTAGCATCATCACCGACAATGGGAGCAACCTATCGCTTGGAGAAGTGGAGGCTTACTGTCACGATAAAGGCATCTGCCTTGACTTAGCATATGTGAAACATCCACAATATAATGGTCAAGTTGAATGGGCCAATGGACTAATTTTGCAGGAAATCAAGCCACGCTTGGAGGCACCGCTACATAGAACAGCTAGAGCGTGGGCGGAAGAACTACCATCTGTACCATGGAGCTTGCGAACAACTCCCAACAGATACACCGGTACACCCCTTTCTTCATGGTACATGGAGAAGAAGTAGTCCTTCCTTCTAACATCCTCCATGATTTCCCTCATGTTGCTGCCTACGACTAAGATGATGTTGAAGAATCCCGACACCTCTCTATGGACCTGCTCGAGGAAGAACACGTGTTGGCAGCCTACAGATCTGCCGTCTACCAGCAGAAGCTACGCAGCTATCATAGTCTCCGCATTCGGCAGCGCCCGTTTAAGGAGGGTGATCTAGTGCTTCACCTCAAGTAGAAGAAGTCACACAAACTATCCCAGCCATGGGAAGGACCGTTCATCATAAGAAAGGCATTTCTCAATGGTTCCTACAACCTCGTTGATATTCGTGAGTTAAAAGATAGGGCAGACAAGGATCGCAAGCACAAGCGACGTGACCCCGATGATGATTATCTATATATAGATCAGCCATGGAACATAACACATCTATGTCCTTATTATACTTAGCATGTTTCTCTTATGTAATATGTACCTTATATGATCTATGAAATTAAGCATTTGGTTCACTCATGTTAAGAGTCTTTTACCTCATTTTGTTATTCATTTTTGGATCATATAAACTTTTATGCACAAGTTTGCTTTTGCACTTGTAAAAATTCTGCCTTCCGGTGTTAGATTAAGTTTTGTGGTCTACACGTTTTCTAATGTTTTATGTGGATTCTGGAGTAGTGACTTATCAGCACTCAAATTAGGCAATTTTGCTCCTTAGGTTCTATACTAAGAGTTTTCTGTTTGATGAAAAGTTAAGCATAAAAACCAAAATAATGGATAATCCAACACTTTCTTAAAAAATATATACATGCTGGACATAGTTTGTGTAGCTAGAGGCTTGCATTCAAGTTTTCCGCTTTACTTCAAACTTTTTCCGCATTAACACGAAATATGCAGAGACCTAATTGATACAACATAGTTTCTATGATTCTGATGTAGGAGACTTTGACATAGCGTCATCAGAAGAAGGAGTGTCTTCATGATCCTACAAGCCCAAGGATGAATCTGATTGTTCTAGAATATCTTCTAGAAGGGTCTCGGTAGGGACAAATACATCCGACTTGACCAACTTGGCTACACGGTTGTCGTAGCCGGCAAGGGAATTCCATATGGTGGAGATATCAATCTCCTTGCAATCCTCGTCAATGGCAGGCATACCACCGGAGGTAATCAAGCCTATGTCAATGTTGTCGTGATGGGCTTTGGTCAAGGCTAGTGCCATTCTTTCTCCTTCCCGTCTAGATGACCCCTTCCATCTAATGATCTTCCTAGGGGCTCGACGAAGGATCTCAGAGAACTTGGTAACAGAATCCACCGCCTCGATGGTGATATCCAAGCATTTGCCTATCACCTTCACCCGCGTGATGATGGTGTTGATGCAGTTTCTAGCAAGGCTCATTAGGCTCTCGAGATCCGGCATGTATGCTCCAATGTTGGTTAAACCTAGGAGGCTATAGTCAAATAAATATCAAGATAGCTATGAGTTCACAAACACAAAAATTATCCGACTTACTGAATGGAAAGATATAGAAGTGATTACCAAGCACGCTTATCTCTGCATGTTGGCAATCCTCCACCAAGGCATCATGCTCCTTATGTAGTTTTTGAAAGCTTCAAGGCTTCAAAAATTTTGTGCTTCGGCCGCAACATTTTTATCCTTAAGCATTTCAATATCTTTGTTGAGCTTCTTAATGGCAGTGTAAGAGGGTTTATACATGGCCTTGAGGGTTTCCTCATGCATCTTGACGGTGTTCGCCAGGTCCTCCTTCAGAATCGTGTTTTGAGTGTCAAACTCCTAGCTGTGTTTGGATTTCTTCACAATTGCTTGATCTTTGGAGAAATCATGTCCAAGTCAAAAAAGCAAAATAAGTGATCTTACTCGGAAGTAAAAAAACTTTGAGGATACAATACTGAAATGTCAAAAAGATGACAGACTTTTATTCTAGACGATCTGTTCCTTCAGGAAGGAAACCTTACCATTCTCGTCTGGCATCTCCTTTTTCGTTTTATTGAACTTCTTAGAAGCAGAAGCTCTTTGATCACGTTCATTCTACAAAAATACACAGTTTAGTTTCTATAGATTTAGTTTCTATAGATCACATAGTCGGACAATTTAAGTTTTCCCACCACATGCTCAGGACCTAAAATGTGAAAATTGGACCTATACAGCTACTCTAAGAGTGTCTAGTTCAATCTGATTCAAACTAGAAACTCAAGGGCTACATGTCAAAGTAAAACTGGACTACTCTAAGAGTACTCATGCCCAAACCTTATGGTTTTCCACCTAAGTGCTCGGGGGCTAGAATGGAGTATATCTCAAAGGAAGTACAAAGTTTCAAGGACTAATTGTGGGAATGATCTTCAAGTTGTTGCCAGCTCCGATAATGTTATCTTGGAAGATTTTTATATTATGAACCAAGACGTTGGCCTACTAGAACAGATCTTTGGCATTTAATGTCAGAGGAGCTGTGGTGGATAGTTTTCCAGGAAATGACACTGAGGAGGCCCTTGCTACCCTTTGGCCTGACAACAAAGGAGTTAGCTGGGAACCTGCTGTTGTGCTGGTTGCTGGGTTCCCTTCTGCCATCACCACCAACTCCCTACCACTCTCCTGTGTTCATTGAGTACTTGGAGGAGTCACTCCAACATATACCGACATGGAAGGATCCTTACTAGGAATGATATATGTCTCCATGTCGGAGACTTTAGGAATAGCTATAGTGGTGGAGGATCCTCCTAGGATGATAGGTGCATCGACGATAGGAGTGGATGGAGCAACGGTTTGGCAGGACTTTAGGATAAACCCCTGATGTCCCTAGAACTGCGTTTCAATACAATGTTCCTCTTCCTGAAACGTACGAGTTAAAAGTATAAGTACTAGAATTAGTTTGAACAAATAATAAAGTCAGAGTTAAGAAATTCTTATACAGTATATAGTTCCTTGGTCAAAGGAATGTCTTCGCACTTTCTTATTTTCTCCGCCTCGAAAGAGGCGGTATATTTCTTAGATCCTCCGCCCTCCGTCTTCTTTTTATTCTTGCCCTCGATAATAGCTTCAGGGGCGAAGCCCTTCTGCTTCCTTATTACTGGAGTACCTGGATCCTTGGAGGCCTCGTCATCCAATAAAACCATCACGTATTTAAGCTTGGGGTTGTAGACTTTGGGAGCCATGTCTAGCTTGTCCAGACCCATAATCCGACAAAGAGTTTTGTTAGAAGCATGATTGATGGAACCAAGTTGGAGAAACTCTAGAGAATAAATAACATGCAAAGAAGATTACCTCTGGAAAGTTATTGTTCTCGAACATGTCATACTTGATAGTGAATCCATGCCTCTTATCCTTCAACTCGACCATATCCTTCATCCAGATCTTGATGGAGTCATTGGAGAAGTTGTCTTGAGAAATCTGGAGTGGATCCTTCCTGTCTCTAGTGTACTTATGCATCAGGTCAGAGCGGTGCTGCAGGGGCTAGATATGTCTTGTGAACCAGCACATGGACAAGTCCAAACCGGTCAGGCCCGAGTCTGGTCCGCTAGGTGGGGGAAGCTTCATTATCGAAGGGGGACGGCTCTAGTCCGCTAGGTGGGGGGATTCAGCCATAGCACCATCGACGAAGTCGGGATATGTGGAGGTACTAATAGTCAGAGGAAAGTATGGGTCATAGAAGTAAGTCTCCTGCTAGTTCTTGACGGACTCATGGCCGGCAATGTTAGGAAACCTCCGATTCGGACGGATCTTAAAACTAATGGATCGGCAATTGGCGAGTTCATCCTTGATATCGCCTGACTCACTATTGACGGTGAAGAAGGAGACGAAGATCTCTAACCTAGGCTTCACTCTGACATACCTCTCGAACAATGCTGTTTTTGTTGCTAAGGGCATGGATTCTATTGAGAGAGAGGTGGTGGGAATAACTCGGAAGTAGTCTAGTACCTCAAGGAATAAGTCGGATACTGGAAGGGAAATGCCGCGCACTAGCTGGGCTTTGAGGTACACCTTTTCCCCAGCTTCGGGAGAAGGGACGACCTCGCGGACCAGCTCCAACCTCTAGTTGAGCCTCTCCGCCAATGGGAGGTACCCCTCGGTGATGAGGTCTTTGAGCGTCGTAGAGTGAGTTTCGATTCCCTCCCCTCCTCTAGATGGTGTTGCGCGGCCACTTTGGGTCAGCACTGATGGATCTTTCCACCACGACACTAACCGGGAGGACCAACCCCTCCTATAGCACAATGACCTCCCGGGATGGCTCGGTCTGAGCATCAAGCTGCGCCACAAGGGAAGAATGGATCTCAACATTGGATGAGGTGAAGGTGGGGGATGATATTGGGGTATAGGGTTTTTTGATCGGGAGCTCAAAGTGGTGGTCGTTGCGAGGAAGAAGAAGAAGGTTGGGGGAGATGGGTGAATGCGATCAATTACCAACACAATAACCTATATATCCCTAGCATCAAGATTCTTTCAAGTGGAAATCCATTTGATTGGATGTAGGCACTTATGTGAGAACATGTGTGGTAATTTCCCCACCCCCATAACTTCTAGCAACGTTTCGGGAATTCTCGCGCGGGAAAATCGCAATGATTATTCACTAGCCGTTGTGATTTTCGAGGAAGCGTAGGATGTACACTATGTCATATTCCTGACAACTGCTATGGACATATCACGTTTGAAGAATCTTTGGTGAAACCGGAAGATTACGGACTACCGAAGATATGATCAAGACTTACTGACCCTCCGACTTTCAAATGCAAGACAAAGAAGAAGATTTGCACTATTCTTTGCGAGGACTTTAAGATATTGCTTTCCAAGTTTGCGAATATCACCTAGATGGAGATTTCAAGACACAAAGAAACGAGACGATGCAAGATCTTAAAGTTCTTCGGGGGCTACAGTTGGGGATATGCATAATGGGTATCACCATAACATAGCTCTATTCCAGCTAAACCGGGTGGCCCACATTTAGTAGCAAGGCCCATGGCCTGATGGGTGGCCTAGTTAGATGGATCCAGAAGGGAGGCCCAAGCCGGATACAGGGAGGCTATGGCACCGACATAGATGAACCTAGAGCCTTCAAGTAGAGGACACGAAAACTAGTTAGTATTAGTGTAGGACTCTATGACCTGTCCAATATAGACTTTAGCCTATAACCCTAGGATCTAGCGCCTTTATAAGCCAGACCTTTGGGATCCTTTAGGGAACAACAAGTTCTAGCAACATTACCTGGGTAAGGTGTGTAACCTGGTACCCGCCTACTCGCCGCATTACCCCACATCTCTAAACACGCTCTATGAGGAACCCTTCATGGTGTACACATCAACAATACCATGACAATAAGTAGAGTTAGGATTTTGGTATTTCATGGTTCTCGCACGCACCTTTTTCATCTTTCAACAGGATCCCGAATTACTAAGTCTTTTATGAATATATCAATTGGGACTATCATGTTATGTAATAATATGATATTTCTAAGTGATAAATGTCATTTAAATGATTTTCCACGCGGCTAGGAGAAGAGAGGATGTGATGAGAAGCTACTTGATGGCTGTGAAAATAGCCATCTTTCTTCACGTTTAAACTTCGTTTTTAGTCAAGAAATGGACCAAGAATCCCTCTATCCTTGCTACTAATGAATAATTTTTGCAAAGATATGCAATTCATTGTTTTGAATTGTGTTGTGCAGGAAATCATGCTTTTAAGGAAAAATAACGAGCCATTAATGAATATTTTGAGGAAGTCTAGATGGCTAAGAAATCCTGGACCAATAACCATTCGGCTCGAGGCTTCACGACCACTGGTACGGGAAAGGTCCACCCGTATGGCCCGCCCGTACAATGTGTCATTGGCTCCGTATTGTCAAACCCTACGACTTTCGTGAAGATGCCTATATATTTTGAGGTCCCAGCCGCCGCATAGAGTGTCGCCATTCTCAGATTGCATCGTAACTACACCAAAGGAGATCCTCCACAATAGTTCATCCTCTCCATAGCCATAGCCATTAGCTTGTACTTGAGATATCCTTGTGATTCGGTGACCATTGTAAGAATATTTGATTTCAATCTACGAATTTTGCAAATGTTTTCTATCCTTGATATTATTGTTATGGGTGAGTAGTCCTCACATGCTGCGGGTTGGGGTGAAACCTCGCGGAGATTATGTGAATCTAATCCATGGGAATGTTGTGTATTGATTGAATAAAGATTTGTATCTTTGTTTCTTTGTCTCTTGTCTCGATCTATGGACTTGTAGGTACCCAAGATCCCAGATATTGATAAAGGCTCGAGGTGAGATACTTGGTTAGCGGTGATCTCGTAGGAAACCTAGTGACACAAAGTGGAGTATGGTCTTCCTTTAGCGATCCGTTTGGGAACAACAGCAAAATCACTTCTTAAGGCTTTGATCTATGTTTCCACTTAATAATTGTTGTAAGCTCGGTGCTTCGTGGTTACAATGGGAGGATCAAAATGTTGGGTTCACAGCATAGAAAACAAAAAATTTCCTACGATGTGAACTACTAAGGACCAAGATCTATCTACCTAGATACAAGCAACATGTGGATATACATCCATTGTAGACCGACAAAGTGTAATGAGGATGAACTCGTGGATGACGTAGTCGAACGCTTGCCGATCTCAGGATTGAGAAGAAGTCTAGCCCTACAAATTAGCAGCGCATCCTTGGTAGCACACACGTCCGGTCCATCGAACAACTTCCACCTCCTTGCTCCAGTGATGCAGCGGAAGGAGCAAATCCTTCTAGATGAAATACCACCGAGAACATGTATCTCGCTAATCCGAGACCATGGGGGAATAATTCTAAAGGGGGGGAGAGATCCTTCACGAGGAGGTGTGCTTTGTGAGGACGAGAGGGGGGCCATTTATAGGGAGAGGGGGAGCTCCCTCCCATGGCCAGCGGCCATGAGGAGGTGCCCCCACCTCTTCCATATTCATGTGGTGGAGCTCCGACTCACTTAAATTTTCCTCCACTCAAAATTCCACTCACATGCATTAAATTTTCACCAAATTTAATGCAATTCTCATTTGATAAAACTCTTTTATTTATTTTATTCAGAATTTTGTTAATTACTTTAATTAACAAACATTCACATAAAACCCCCTACAATATTTCAATATCACATGCATAATCAATTTTAGCAATTTCACCCGAGACAATTTCGGTGTCCATTGAGATAATTCCAGCGCTTTGCAATTCTTTCATCTGGATCATATTTGCACCAAATGGTGTTGGTAAGCCTTAAGTGTGTCACCCTACGGTTCGTGAATAATGCAGACATGATCGAGACCACTCTCCGATCAATAGTTAGTAGCGGGATATGGAGATCCATACTGACTCCCACACATTCAACAATGACTCTTGTGATTGTGAGAACCTTTAACGTTAGTAACTAAATCCCTTTTTCTCGCGATATGTTGGGGGGATACCCCCGAGTAGGGTCATGCTGGGGTATAAAGGACATGTTAGCCGAGGTACGGCGAGGTCAAAGCATATGCTGGTCGAGTCACCTCAAGGCAGTCCGACTTACGGAGTGACCTGGCTTGAAGGATGTTCGTCTAACCTTGTCCCGACCGACATATAGCATATGTCGGCTAGCCATTTTGTAACTTGTTTGCAAGTACCCACGTGGCCGACTCAACCAGGCACTAGCTGGGTTATCACTTGGCTTACAAGAGAAGGAAGGAATCTCGCTGGTCAAAAGGTGGTCTCTGTCCACTATAGCGTGAGCGAAGCGGACAGAGGGAAGGACCAGCGGGGAGTGACCAACAAAGATGACGTAGCCAATGTCGGCTGACGCCACCAGTGTCGGATGATGCCACGCCGTAGAGGGGCTCAGGGAGGCTTACGCCCTGTGTCCGGACCAGCCTGTTAAATTGTAAAAGAGGCATCTTACTTTACCAAGGAGCAGATTCAGAGAATATGCCTCCACGTATGCCCTAGACCTAGCCCCACCTATATAAGGAGGGGCAGGATATCCATAGAGAGGGTCGGCCATTTTTACTAAGGGAGAACCCTAGAGTGTAGCTATGGGTGGTAAGAGAACTAGTCTCCTTCCCACGAACAGCTCAAGGAGCCATTGTAATCCATCGTCAACAAGAGAGAAATACAAACATCTGTGTGTGGAATCACTACACTATCCCTCCCTGGATTCCTCTAGTGCACATTGGCCCCATCTTTAGCCTATACATGGCATCTGCCGTGCCACCACCATGATAGTTGGCGTCCACCGTGGGGCTGGCGGCACTAGTAGGAGTAAAAATCCAAACGGGAAACATCATGAGCACCGGCGAACTCATCGTCTCCGGGCTTTTTCAGCGCTTTGGACCGCTAGACTACGTCAGCAACAATGTTGGTAGCTTCGGCAGGCGCCCTCCTCCGTGCAATGGCCTCTTCGTCAGTGTTGACGAGTCCTGCGTTCACCCGTAGCACGGCGTCGAGGAGGACCACCTCTTAGCACACCTCGCGGCTCACGTATCACTCGCCTCGTTAGCTATGCCGAGGTCATGATGATGGCACCTGATGCAGGAGCAAGCAAGGACCCAACGCCAGATCTGGAAGCAACACCGAAGCAGGCAAGATCTAGATTCCCACCACTAGAGAGGCTAGAGAATGTACTGCAGAATGCAATAGATAGCTTAGCAACACCCATAGCACCAGCAGTAGATCTGTCTTAGGCACATGCCAAGTTAGAGGAGACTAGACAGAAAATGTTAGCTGAGGTGAAAAACATTGCTGAGTTACAGCAGTCATTGAACATTACTCTGCGGAAGTATGCAAAAGCAAACCGTAAAGATGGAGTGAAAATCAGAGGTAGAAACTTAATCACTGAGATAGATAGGGAGTATGTGCCTAAGCCGGGTCAGACAACTACTCTAGTAACAACATAGCTGGAGAGGTATAGCACCACGGCGAAAAACCTAAGGGCTACCAACACAGCGGCATCCGAGTTAGAGGATTTGACCGGAGAAGCCCAAGAAAGGGAACAGGAGAGAATTAACCATTTGTTAAGGGTAGCATGTCAATAGAATGAGGAAATAAACAAGGCATACCCGGCGCAACCCAGAGCATCGCACGTAGTTCATCGGCAAGGAATAACCCAACAAAGTCCGCTGGGGCTGTATCGTCACCTCATTATGGCCCTAGAAAAGAGGAAGTGGTAACCTCGGGGAGAAAAGACAGATAGATGGTCCCGTATGACCCGGTAAGGGCAAGAAAAGGAAAAGTAGTGCAAATTGATGAGGATCGTCACAGTGCCAGTTGGGGTGAAGCTGGCTGGGGTAACAGTGACCAAGGCAATGCCGGTCAAGGAAACACTGCCAATGGAAATACCAGACAACATAGTTCGGTGGGAGCAAGGCAAAATGCACCTCGACAACAACAACATCAATATGCACCTCAGCAGGAGAGAAGTGTTGACCCAGCAATGCAGCAACAAAATGCTCGTCCGGGTCAAGATAGATACAATCATGGTTACTCAACAATGGCTGATGCCGGATCCCTAGACCAGAGCACCATGTGATTGGATCGAGATCGGGGAACAGGAGTTTGCAATCGAATGATGCAAGGCTGAAGCTGGATCGAATCTATAGGTCGGAAATGATTGAGGTTCAAGCTCCTCCGGGTTCAGCATGTTTCGGACCACGGATCATGAGGGAGCCGCCAGTGCCAAACTTTCAGTTGGCCCGAGGAAAAAGGACATATGATGGTAGCACTAAGCCAGATGATTGGCTCATTGACTATGCTACAATAGTTAACATAGCCAAAGGAAATTTGAGATGGGCCATGAGGTATGTACCATAGATGTTAGAGGGTCCAGCAAGGGTCTGGTTAAATAACTTGCCAGAGGGAAATACGAACTGCTGGATAGACTTCGAGGAGATGTTCGTTAGCAACTTCTCGAGCACGTACAAGAGACAAAATACGGCACAAACTATGGCACTATGCAAGCAAAGAACAAATGAGCTGGACCGAGAATTCTTGAATCGGTGGTGCAATGTGCGCAATTCCTGTGAAGGAGTAATCGAGATCACAAGCTATTGCATGGTTTGCCCAAGGCTGTAGATATGGAAGTACGTTGTGGCATAGGTTGTAGCGAGATATGCCAACTACCTTGGCAGAAACAATTCGTATTGCTGACTCATATGCCTTGGGAGCTCCAACCCAACCTTGGCTGATGTCAAATGAGGGATATGATGAGTACTAAAACATAGATGGTCCAGGGTTATCCTAGAGGAATGATTTCTGTGGTAAAAGAAGAGATGATCGGCCGGATTACCGGTACAGCTTGCAGCAAGTGGCAGCGGTGGATCAGGATCAGCCCAATGCTAGCGTCAAAAAACTGGAGGGAAACAGTGGCAACAAAAGGGTGAAGGCAAGAAGCCTTGGATGCCAGAGCATAAAAAACAGCGGCAAGAAAGAAAGGATAGGCCGAGATACACATATGAATCTATGCTGGATCAGCCATGAAAGTTCCACACTCCAGGTCCGAATAACCCGACGAATTATACAACCCAACAATGTGAATGGATGAGGAAGGTAGAGCAAGGTGGCTTGGGGAATGCTCAGGCACCTCGGCACGAAGCACCTCGGCATGATGGACGTCGACATGAAGCACCTCAGAACGATGCACATCGGCAGCAACAGCTCACTAGGGGAATGGATAGCAACTGATGTTGCCTCCAACTCCACTAAGGTATGAGAACCATGAGAGAAGGGATGCAGTGCATCAGGTGAACAATCAGCAACAACAATACTAATGATATCATGGAAATGATGGCAGGAATAAATACAGAGAGCATCACTAAAGTTACTGTGTGTTCACCACCGAGGAAACTGATAGAAAGAGCTTGGAGCATCGACATATGGAGGTGAACACGGTAATGCCAGCTGTGATGAGATATATGCCTTGGGCAGAACAGGAAATCACTTGGAGCATCAAGGATCACCCCAGGCTCATGCCGAGTCCTGGATCATATGCCCTAGTGTTGGATCCGACATTCATTGGGCCGAATATCAATGTGAGATTTTCGAAGGTGTTGATAGACAACGGCAGTAGCATTAACATCATGTAAAAGGATACCATGAACAAGTCAGGAATATTAGAGAACATGCTCCAAGCAACAAAGACCACTTTTGGTTAGCATCGTGTCCGGTACCTCATGTGAGCCCATTGGTAAGCTCCGGGTTGACGTGTTATTCGGCACAGGGGACAACTGTCGTACTGAGAACTTGGAGTTTGAGGTTGTGAACTTGGAAAGCGCATATCATGTGTTACTTGGCAGGCCTGCTCTGAAAAAGTTTATGGCGTGTACTCACATTAGTTACTTGAAGATGAAGTTGCTAGGGCCAAGGGGAGTGATCACCATAGCTGGAGACTTCAGGTGATCCATTGAGTGTGCTTCAGCCGGGTCTAACCTGGCCGAGTCACTTGTGATTTCTCAAGAGAAGAGGAAAATTCAGGAGGTGGCGGCATTGGCTTAGTCCGTGCATCAGCATATGTCGGCTCTGACTAACCCGCATGTCAGTGTCTCATTCCAAGCAACAAAGGATACGAAGAAGGTGCCCATTGATGATCAGTTCCCAGAGAGCACCATAACCATTGGTGCCAGGTTAAGTGACAAATAGGAAAGCGAGCTCGTCAACTTCCTCCGTGAGAATCGGGATATCTTTGCTTGGTCTACATAGTACCTGCAAGGTGTGTCGAGGGAGTTGGCCGATCACTCTTTGAATGTATGACACAGAGCAAAGCCGATGAAGCAGCCTCTCCACCGCTTCGCCGAAGATAGGAGAAAAGTCATTGGAGATGAGATAGCTCGGCTCCTTGCAGTCGGGCTTATCATGGAAGTACTTTACCCGGATTGGCTCTCTAATCCGGTGCTCGTGGAGAAGAAGAAATATGATCTGAATGTGGCAGTGGTGTGTCATATGTGTATCGATTACACGAACCTGAATAAGGCGTGTCCAAAAGATCCATTTCCACTGCCAAGGATAGGCCAGGTCATAGATTCAACTGCTGGGTGTGAGTTGTTATCATTCATAAATGCTTATTCTGGCTTCCACCAGATACCTTTGAACCCAGATCATCAAATAAAGACCGTGTTTATCACCCCGTATGGGGATTATTGCTATTGCACTATGCCGTTTGGTTTACGTAATGCAGGAGCAACGTATCAACAATGCATGCAAAAATGTCTATGATACGTCGTAAACGTATCTATAATTTTTGATTCTCCATGCTTGTTTTATATCATTTGTCCTATGCTTTGTCCACACTTTGGAGTATTTTTATACACTTTCTGGAACTAACCTATAAACAATATGACACAATGCTAGTTGCCTGTTTTCTGCTATTTTTGGTTCCAGAAAGGCCAGAAAATGAATATACTTGGAATTGGATGGGACAAAAGACAAAGTCAATATTTTACCGGAAGACACATGGAGTCCGAAGGAGAGACGAAGGGGGGCCACACCCCCCTTGGTGTTGGCAGCGCTAGGCCGCGCCAGGGCATGGTGTGGGCCCCCTGGCCGGCCACCGACCTCGCCTCTTTGCCTATAAGAAGCCTCCCGATCCAGAAACCCTAGAAAATCCAGCCTCTAGCCACGAAAAGTTCTGCAACGCCGCCGCCACTGAAGGGGAGATTCGGGGGATAGAAAGTCTCTATTCTGGCATCCTGTCGGGACGGGGAAGTGCACCCGGAGCCATCTCCATCGATCTTCACCACCATCTCCATCACCGTTGCTGATTCCCATGATGATGAGGGAGTATTTCTTCCTCAAGGCTAAGGGCTCTACCGGTAGCTATGTGTTCATCTCTCTTTCTATGCATGATCTTATTGAGATCATGAGCTTTGTAATCTATAGATCTATTCTGCTACTCAAGTGCTTTAATGAATCCCTGCTTATCCCCACGTGTGTGAAGTTGATAGTGTGCACACCATGTGGCACTTTGGCTAAGGTTACATAAATACTTGTTATGAGTTATATTTGGAGTTGGATGTCTCTATGAAATTGTGGTGTTTGTTGGAACCACCTAGCTCTCAAGGTGACAGTGTGGGGTTATCTAGATGGGGAAAGCGGACTTTGAGGAGTGCTATTATAGCCCTACCATGGATTAGAGTGTCCAACCAAAGAGTAGTTCATAGTAGTATCATGAAGAGAATATATTTATATGAGAGTGTTCACTAGCGAAAGTATGATCCCTAGGCCTTGTTTCTAAACATTGAAACACCATTTGCAACTAGATCATGTTTGCTTGCTTCCATCTTTATGTCAGATTTCCTTTAGTCTCTTCCTACCAGTCAAGATCTTTTCTGGCACCGTTACCACTTATAATTATCCATACCACTTGTATTTCACTATCTTTTCGCCGAACTAGTGCACCTATACGCCTGACAAGTGTATTGGGTGTGTTGGGACACAAGAGACTTCTTGGATCTTGATTGCAGGGTTGCTTGAGAGGGATATCTTTGACCACTTCCTCCCTGAGTTCGATAAACCTTGGGCAATCCACTTAAGGGAAACTTGTTGCTGTTCTACAAACCTCTGCACTTGGAGGCCCAACAACTGTCTACAAGAATAGAAGTGCACAGACCTCAAGCTATTTTCTGGCGCTGTTGTCGGGGACGTAAGGTAAAAGGTACTCACATCCTCCAGTGTGAGTGCTCGAAGTTATTTCCTTTAGATTCTCATTTTTGTCTTTTTGATTCTTGTTTTCACTAGCTAGGCTTAATGGAAAACAACAACAAAATTAGAGAGCTTTATAGTATTTATCTTGAGTTAGCACATGAAGTGTTTGAAGAGAAAATTAAAAAACCTATGGAACTTTATTTGCATGCTAATAGCAATGTTGTTAGTATGAATTCTTTGGACACCATTATTGCTAATGCTATGGAAAATTCTAAGCTTGGGGAAGCTAGTTTTTATGAAAATGATCTTTTTAGTTCCCCAGCTTTGGAAGATAGCTATTCTATTGCTTATGATGGTACCAAACCTCCAATATATGATGATTACAATGATGAATATGATATTTTCAGTCCACCTACTATTGAGGAGAAAATTAATGATTACAATATGCCTCCTATATTTGATGATTATGGTGATGAGAATAATAATGATAGCTATTTTGTTGAATTTGCTCCCACTATAATTAATAAGAATGATGTTGGGGGGATACCCCCGGGTAGGGTCACGCCGGGGTATAAAGGCCAAGTTAGCCGAGGTATGGCAAGGTCAAAGCGAGTGCTGGCCGAGTCACCTCAAGGCAGGCCGAATCACGGAGTAACCCAGACCAGGGGATGTCCACCTAATTGAGTCTCAGCCGACTTATGTAGTATGTCGGTAAGACATATCTAACTCGTATGCAGGTACAGGTGTGGCCGGATCAACTAAGTGCGATCTGGGTTATATCAAGCTTGTAAGAGAAGGAAGGTATCTCGCTGGTCAAAGGGTGACCACTGTACGTAGAGCGTGAGCGAAGCGGACAGATGCCAGGACCACCGAGGCGTGGCCGACAGGGGTGACGATGCCTGTGTTAGATGACGCGGGCGCCATAGAGGCTCACGTAGCCTCTGCATGGATGACGCTGGGCAAAAGTGACCCGGTCGGCTTACTATTTTGGGAGGAGGCATATTCCTTGGAATATGCCTCCACGTATGCCCTAATTGTAGACCTAGCCATCCCTATATAAGGAGGGCTAGGGCCTCTGTAGAAGGGGTTGGTGTTTGGCTGGTTGATCTCTAGAGGGTTGTGTTTTACAAGTGTGTTCTTGAGAGCTAGCAAGTGGTGAGAGTAAGAGAGTCCCTTCTTCCTCCTCTCCCCAATACAGCTCGAGGAGCACTGGTAATCTAAGGAAGTGAATCAAATACAAAGCTACCGTGTGTGGAATCACCACACTATCCCTCCTTGGATTCCCCTAGTGCATTTAGGCCCCACCTTTAGCTTATTCATGGCATCTACCGTGACACCACCATGATAGTTGGCGCCCACCGTGGGACTTGTGCTGCGCCTTGAGCTTCTTCATGTCTGCCTTAAGCTTGGAAATATCATCATCTTTGGTTCGGAGGAGGGCAAGCTCATCATCTTTCTTCTTGAGTTCGGCCTGGTGCTGTCCTGATTGTGCGAGAAAATGCAGCATCATGTCAGGCACGGGCACACTATCTTCAAGAGAGGCCGAAATAGTTTGTTAACTCGGCAAAGCCATGGTATGAATATTTGCGAGCCAAGGGGAAAAGTAGATAGAGCGTGGAGGAAGGTTGAGCAAGAATAACTTACCCTTTATCTGGTCCATGTTTTTCCTCATGAGGATATTCTCAGCCTCCACTCCAGCTGCGAAATCCGAATGATGGATTAGTTCGGCGAAAAAAGACAAAGAGAGATGAAAAATGCCATGGAGGAAACTTACCCCTTTTCTCGTGTTCGGTGAGAAGCACAGAACGTTTCGCACGCAGCATCTTGTGAGTATCCAAAAGACGTTGAAACTCAGCGCTCCGGCTATTGGTGGTCACCTGAAAAGAGTACAAAAAAAGATAGCTTAGTCTTATGCATATTCGAAGTGTACAAAATCTGGGCCAAGTGGAACTTAACCTGGCTCTAGGTGTGTGCATATTCGAAGTGTACAAAATCCGGGCCAAGTGGAACTTAACCCGGCTCTAGGTGTGTGCATATTCGAAGTGTACAAAATCCGGTCCAAGTGGAACTTAACCCGGCTCTGGATGTGTGCATATTCGAAGTGTACAAGATCCGGGCCAAGTGGAACTTAACCCGGCTCTAGGTGTGTGCATATTCGAAGTGTACAAGATCCGGGCCAAGTGGAACTTAACCCGACTCTAGGTGTGTGCATATTCGAAGTGTACAAGATTCGGGCCAAGTGGAACTTAACCCGGCTCTAGGTGTGTGCATATTCGAAGTTATTAAGGAGCTATGTTAGTTCTCTAAGGAGCATCCGGCCGAGTAACAAGTTACTCCCCCGGAGGCTCGAGGACTAATGGCAATATCATTAATATCTACTACATGATAAGGAAAAGGGCGAAGTAACGTACCTTCGGCATCCGACCTGCGAGGTTAATTGCCTTGGCAGTGGTATTCATCTGGGCAGCAAACTAAGCGGGCCCGAATTTCTTCGGGAGATCGTCATTGTGAACGAACTCCGCCTTGTTCCAGTTGTTTACAAACTCGATCAAGGTTGGAGGATAGCGTTCACCGCTGAGCATGTGGGGTGCAACTAGACCCTTAGCGTGGGCTTCCCTCCTCTCAACCTGGGCAACGGCGGGGATGGTGTGCAAAATCAGTTGCTCATCAGCTGACCCAACGGAGGTGTCCGTTGTCGGTGGGGTCTTCTTCGAAAGCATGGACGCAAGTGTACGCTATCCAGCCTCGACTGACGCTGCCCTGGTGGCGTCAGGAGCCTTTTTGCTCTTGGGATGCTGTTGAGAAGTTGAAGTTGCTGCAGCGGATTTGCCCTTGGGAGCTGCCTTGGTGCTAGCCTTGGTACTGCTGATGTCTTCTCGCCGAGTCTTGGAAGACTCGAACGAGGCGGAGGGGCTTGGTGCTGTTGCTGGCGCTTTTGCTGTTGCTGCTAGTGCTGGAGTTGATGCTGGTGCTGATTTCTATTTCGGCGGGGGTGTTGAAGGAACCTCGGTGGTGGCTGGTTGTCGCTGTGCCGAAGAAGGAGCAACCGCTACCTCGGTAGAACCGCTTCCCCCCGTTTCGAGGTTGCCTTCCTCTTGACGAGGTGGGCTAGAACCCGGAGCAGCCGCTGAACCCTCCTGAATTGGGCTCAACGAGCGTGAATCATCACCACGAGGGGGAGAAGGGCTATGTCGGAGCGGCGAGGCTATGCCAGATCCACTCTGCGGAACCTCCATCATGGCCCTGCCGAATCAAATCATGAATGATGAGAAACTATAACAAAAGAAGAACAAGTAAATAGCAAAGGGAGAAGTGACTTACTCATCCGAAGTCAAGGGCTCCATGGGCTTGCGAGCTCTGCGGGCCACGGGTTTAGTCGTGGACTTGGTGGAAGATTTGTCCACGGACTTCTTTCGCCTTTTAGCTGGCTGAGAAGGTCCGGAGGAAGAAGCAGATGCGGACCCCCTCTTCTTCGGCGCGACGGGGACAGGCTCACCCGTGGCGAGGGGAGGATCTTCATGGATCTGCCCACCGGGGTTAGCTGATGTCAGAAAATCATAAGAAAGGGGGACAACGTCAAATGCCTCCATCACCTCAACATCCGAATCATCTTCATCGTCGGGCCAATCTCTAATGGAAGAGAGTTTACCGGTGTGCCGCTTGGTCGCATCAGCCATCAGCAGGAACATCTCCTGATCTAGCTCCTCCTCATCCGAGGTGTCTCGACAAGGCGCCCATTTGAGAAAAGGCTCGGTCCCATCCTCAATAGTTTGCTGAAGAAACATCTAAGGGAAAGAAAAGACAAAAGGATTAAACCTACAACGGAAACCGACATATGATTTACCGACATATGGTTTGGGGCACGAGACTTACCGCAGGGGGAAGCCTATCTCGGCAGAAGTGTTCGATCCCCCACATCAACCCAGCAGAGAAGTCCTTCTTAGTGGTGAAGAGGGCCTTGACCCGGCGGAAGATCTCGGTGTTGCTCAACTCAAATGAGGAGGTCCGGTTGGGGTCACGGCCCTAGCTCATGTGGAAAACTTTATGTGTATGTTTCTGGAGGGGGGAGATCCGGTTGCGGACAAATGTGATCATCGCGTCCTCGTTGCGCAATCCCAGGTCCTTCAGCTCCTGGAACATTTTGTTGACTTGGTTCGCCAGGACGGTGGGCTTCTTGGGGACCTTGTCCCATAGATCCGGATTAGGAGGACCCGGAGCGTAGGGGTGCATCCGGATCAGATCTTCAGTTGTGCCATTTCTGACATAAAAGAAGGTTCGGGCCCAGCCCTTGCAGGAGTCAAGCCCTGTGACTCGGGGGAAAATGGACTGCTTCTGAGGCGAGATAGAAGCTGCACCGAACTGCGTGAGCTGCTTGTCCTCCGGATCCAGAGCTATATTCGGAATCACGTTCCGGCGAAGGCCAACGAACCAGATCTAGAGCTCCTTCGTGGGCCACAGTCCGGCGTAGCCCTCGATGGTGGAAGCGAAGGCGGAGAGAGAGGTAATGGCATTAGCTTGAAGATGGTGCGGCTGAAGCTCGTAGGTGTTGAGCTAGTCATTGAAGAAATCGCTAACTAGGAGCCCAAACCCGCGCTGGAAGTGGGAGAGGAATACCACATACTCACCCAGTTTGGGTGAGGGGGCAAGCTCCGCAGCGGCAAGACGCGCGATGACGCCCTCCGGGATACGCCGGGTGCGGTACAACCAATCGAGATCATCCTCGCAAACCCAGGACCCAGCCTAGGCGCCGTGGTCTGTGTTCCCCGCGTCCTCCTCCATTTCCTGCTCTGCAACGGCGAGCTCCTCTTCTGTCATCTCAAGGTCACTGTCCTCACTAGCGCTAGCGGGGGTGGGGGGCAGTGGCCTGGACTGGCGAGGACCCGTGGCGGAGGAGGTGCGCGGAGGTGGCGGCGACGCAAGTACGTGAGGAAACGGTGCAGCGGCGGCGCTGTCGTGGGAAGGAAGAAGAAGAAGAGGCAGAGGGGCGCGAGAGTGGGGAAAAGACCCAAGGGGCGCGCCCCTCCCCTATTTAACCTTGCCCTTGAGGGGTAGTGGGATCGCGCTGTGCGGACGGGCCGCACGGTGTGGCCATGTATGACCCGGATCAGCCAATGAGCGACGAGCCACAGGAAGGGCCACATGGCGTAGGAGATCCCATGACGTGACGTTATGATACAGTTAACGAGGAGGCAGGCACGATGCGACATGCACTACAGTAATATCTGACAATAACTGCGACGGTTACTGCCGCAGGCCCTTAAAATGAGGCAAAGTAATGATTAGCCTCCACATGGGGAAGCGTATGAGAGAAGGAAGAATGACCCGGATGAGTATGAGGTGACCCGACCAGCGAGTGAAAACTCAGAATGTGCCAAGGGAAAGTAAGCCTATGAAATCCGGACTATAAGATAACTCGGAAAAGGAGCAAAAGACTCGGTAAAATTGAACCTGTTGTGGCCTTAGCGGCTAAGGCAGCTAAGACCGCACCAGCTTCAGGGACTAATGTCGGGGGGATACCCCCGGGTAGGGTCACGCCGGGGTATAAAGGCCGAGTTAGCCGAGGTACGGCAAGGTCAAAGCGAGTGCTAGCCCAGTCACCTCAAGGTAGGCCGAATCACGGAGTAACCCGGACAAGGGGATGTCCACCTAACTGAGTGTCAGTCGACTTATGTAGTATGTTGGTAAGACGTATCTAACTCGTATGCAGGTACAGGTGTGGTCAGATCAACTAAGTGCGATCCGGGTTATATCCAGCTTGTAAGAGAAGGAAGGTATCTCGCTGGTCAAAGGGTGACCATGGTACGCAGAGCGTGAGAGAAGCGGACAGAGGCCAAGACCACCGAGGCGTGGCCGACAAGGGTGACGATGCCTGTGTCGGATGACGCGGGCGCCGCAGAGGCTCACGTAGCCTCTACATGGATGACGCTGGGAAAAGTGACCCGGTCGGCTTACTATTTTGGGAGGAGTCATATTCCTTGGAATATGCCTCCACGTATGCCCTAATTGGAGACCTAGCCATCACTATATAAGGAGGGCTAGGGCCTCTATAGAAGGGGTTGGTCTTTGACTGGTTGATCTCTAGAGGGTTTTGTTTTACTAGTGTGTTCTTGAGAGCTAGCTAGTGGTGAGAGTAAGAGAGTCTTTTGTACCTCATCTCCCCAATACAGCTCGAGGAGCACTTGTAATCTGAGGAAGTGAATCAAATACAAAGCTACCGTGTGTGGAATCACCACACTATCCCTCCCTGGATTCCCCTAGTGCATTTAGTCCCCACCTTTAGCCTATTCATGGCATCTGCCGTGACACCACCACGACAAATGACTATTCTTATGTGGGGAGTATTAATTCTTTTATGCATGTGGCTCATGATAAGAATATTTTATGTGATAGTTATATTGTTAATTTTATTGATGATGCTACTGAAAGTTATTATGAGAGCGGGAAACATGGTTTTATGTATCTCAACAATATTAAGTTTCCCCTCTTTATGTTGAAAGTCTTGAAGTATGTGAGCATCTTCTCAAACTATCATGCCTAACTTAAAGGCGTTAAAGAAAAGTACTTATTGGGAGATAACCCAAAAGTTTTAGTTGAGTCTTGGAAGTTATTGCTTCAGTAATAACCTCTCCTTATATTTTTTTTGTGGTTTTTGTGCCATGAATAACCTCTAATAAGAGAGAAATAATGCTTGGAAAAGTTGCTGTCCCAAAACAGATTTTTGTGCTTCGCTGTAAAAAATCGTGTAAAATCTCTGTACGTCGGTTTGAGCTGTGATTTTCTGTTCTTCTGCCCCAGGGTTTTATCCAACTTTGGTTAGTTCAACACTTTTCGATTTTAGCAACAGAAGGTCTTCGAAAAAATTGGTTTTTACCTGCTGGTCTGTTTTGACAGATTTCTGCCATTATTTGCATTTTCTTCTTGTTGATTCCATTTTGGGTTCTTTTTGGGGAATTGAGCTTTTTAAGGGAAGTGCTACAGTAGCTTGTGTTTTAATGGAAGTTTTATTGGTGTTGAAACTGAACCCAAAGACTTATTATCTTGAGTACACTAATGTTGCTAATGAAGATTTCAGGTGTAAGGAAAGAGTGATGTAATGAGATGAAGAATGGACTAAAGCTCGAGCTTGGGGATGCCACCCTGTGTCAGCCCTAGAAATATCCAAGAAGTACAAGCGTCAAAGCTTGGCGATGCCCAAGGCATCTCCTTCATCAATAAAAATCTCAGGTTTCTTCCAAACACTTCATTTTTTTGTTTCATGCATTGTGTTGTTCTTGGAGTGTCTTCATTTTTGTTTTTCGTTTTCGTTTGCTTAGTTTTCTTAGTTTGCTTGAATAAATTGGTTGGACCACCTCATTGATTCATTAGTTTTCAAATAAGATTGGTTTGGATTGGAAAAGAGTAGGAAAAGTCCATGCTTAAGTGGTAAAAGGAGCTTGTATTTGACTGTGGACTATGCTTTGTCATTCCATGCTTGATATTATTTTGGCTTTATGCTTAGTGATTTTTGCTGTAGCATGACATGTTATAAACAATTGAGATTGCATAATGTGCCTTGAAAGAATCATGCGTTGTTTTAGCATATTAAAGCATATTATTGTGGTATTCTCCTTTGATGCTTTATTTGGGTTGACATGGCGCATGCTCACACCATGTTAAGACTATCCCAAGTCACCATAGCCTCTATGATCCTTAGTTTTCGAATTTTACTATCACTTTATGCTTTAATTAATGATGTTTTGTCGCTTTGCATGATTATGGCCATTATTGCTATCTTAGCTGGTCGCTCCCAGTCTTTTGCTAGCCTCCATAACCAAGTGTGAGTTCCACTCATGCATCCAGCTCCAAATAAAACCAAGTTATTACAAAGAGTCCACCATACCTACCTATTAGCATTTGTTATTCCAAGTATATTCATGTTTTTATCTACCTTCTGAATTAAACTTGTTATGAGGAAACTAGTGATTAAAGCTCTCATGAGCTTGGTGGCACACTTTACTTTTCTTGCCCCTAATAAACTTGAACCATTGTGTCATCTATGTTGTATATGCTTGCACTTATATGTTGGGGATTAACAGAACCATGCTGTCATGGAGAATGCTTTCAACATTGCACTTGTACATTGTACCTAGTTGATATCATGCTCTTTTGTCTATGGATGTCGTCGGTGTGAAATGAAAGGGGAGCTTGTAAGTCCATGGAGTTATGTATGTGTGTTAGAGAAACGCCTGGGACGCTCATCTAATCCATGCCTAATCATGGTTGAAACCTGCAGCATAACCATAATGAGCAATCTATGAAGCATTCTTCTTATAAAAAAAGATAGAGATTGAGAAAAAGCGAAAAAGAAAAAAAGAGATGAGAAAAGAGGAAAGAGAGAAAAAAGCACCATTTTCCCATGGTAAATAAGAAGATTGTTGAGATGCTTGTTGTCTGCTGGCCTTGTCATTTTGATATGGGGATTCTTCCGTATCATTGGGCAAGGGGTACCCCGTTGGCGATTCTCTATGATACACATGCACTTACTATGACAAGAACTTACTGCTAACTAAACTTGAGTAGCATGAGGAGCGGCCCTCGTATTCAAGGGACATGCGATTTCCAACTTACACTTTGTCAAGCATATACTCCATGGTTTGTTCACTTTAACCTTAATCACTTCAAGATGCTTATGATAGGGGCCATGAGAGCTAAACACTAATAAGTACCATAATTTTTGGAAGCTCTTTATGAGACTTGAATCCCTGCATTCCTTCTATGAAGGCCTTTCTTTTACTTTTATGTTGAGTCTCCATCTTCTATCTTTATGCACCTATTAAGAGAGCATAGTGGACATTCTTAGATTAATGTGCATTGTTCCAAGACTTGTTGATTGATGCATAACTTTGATATTGCTTGTTCTTAAACTATTTGTATCTAGTCACCCTTATGAACTTTGAAGGTGTCTTATGCATTTATGTTTTGCTACACTATGAGGGACAAGCTGAATACCATTCTCATTATGTTTTCTATATGTGAAACAAACAAACGTCTTTCAAAGCATTGCTATTCATGAATCTTTTGTTTGTACCTTTTCATGTTACAACATAGTTGCTATGTCTTATTGTTAGAACTATATCTTTCATGCTATGTTAAAGTACTATGATCCCAGCTATCAATGTTTTACAAATACCTTGATCAAGATTATGATGGTGCATGTCACCTCAAACATTATTCTTTTTTATCACTTACCTACTCAAGGACGAGTAGGAGTTAAGCTTGGGGATGCTTGATACGTCGTAAACGTATCTATAATTTTTGATGCTCCATGCTTATTTTATATCATTTGTCCTATGCTTTGTCCAAACTTTGGAGTATTTTTATACACTTTCTGGAACTAACCTATTACATAGATGCCACAGTGCCAGTTGCCTATTTTCTGCTGTTTTTGGTTCCAGAAAAGCAAGAAAATGAATATACTCGGAATTGGACAGGACAAAAGCCAAAGTCAATATGTTACCGGAAGACACATGGAGTCCGAAGGAGAGACGAAGGGGGGACATAGGGCGGCCACACCCCCCTTGGAGCAGGCAGCCCTAGGCCGTGCCAGGGCATGGTGTGGGCCCCCTGGCCGGCCATCGACCTCGCCTCTTTGCCTATAAGAAGCCCCCCGATCCAGAAACCCTAGATAATCTAGCCTCCAGCCATGAAAAGTTCCGTAGTGCCGCCACCACCGAAGGGGAGATTCGGAGGACAGAAAGTCTCTATTCCGACACCCTGCCGGGACGGGGAAGTGCCCCTGGAGCCATCTCCATCGATCTCCACCACCATCTCCATCGCCGTTGTGGATTCCCATTATGATGAGACAGTAGTTCTTCCTCGGGGCTAAGATCTCTACTGGTAGCTATGTGTTCATCTCTCTCTCTATGCATGATCTTATTTGAGATCATGAGCTTTGTAATCTATAGATCTATTCTGCTACTCAAGTGCTTTAATGAATCTCTGCTTATCCCCACGTGTGTGAAGTTGACAGTGTGCACACCGTGTGGCACTTTGGCTAAGGTTACATAAATACTTGTTATGAGTTATATTTGGAGTTGGATGTCTCTATGAAATTGTGGTGTTTGTTGGAACCATCTAGCACTCAAGGTGACAGTGTGGGGTTATCTAGATGGGGAAAGCGGACTTTGAGGAGTGTTGTTATAGCCCTACCATGGATTAGAGTGTCCAACCGGAGAGTAGTTCAGAGTTGTATCATGAAGAGAAGATTTTTATATGAGAGTGTTCACTAGCGAAAGTATGATCCCTAGGCCTTGTTTCTAAACATTGAAACATCATTTGCAACTAGATCTGTTACATCTTTTCTTGCTTCCATCTTTATTTCAGATTGCCTTTAGTCTCTTCCTACCCGTCAAGCTCTTTTCTGGCACCGTTACCACTTATAATTATCCATACCACTTGTATTTCACTATCTCTTCGCCAAACTAGTGCACCTATACACCTGCCAAGTGTATTGGGTGTGTTGGGGACACAAGAGACTTCTTGTATCTTGATTGTATGGTTGCTTGAGAGGGATACCTTTGTCCACTTCCTCCCTGAGTTCGATAAACCTTGGGCAATCCAGTTAAGGGAAACTTGCTGCTGTTCTACAAACCTCTACACTTGGAGGCCCAACAACTGTCTACAAGAATAGAAGTGCGTAGACATCAGTCTACATGATCAAATTGGTCGAAATGTGCAAGTTTATGTGGATGATGTCGTAATAAAAACTAAGGAAAGCAAAACACTCCTTGATGATATCCGGCAAACATTCACGAACCTAAGGAGGTTCCGGATGAAGCTTAACCTGGAGAAATGTACCTTTGGTGTGCCGACAGGGAAGTTACTCGGTTTTCTCGTATCTAGCCGAGGTATCGAGACCAACCCCACAAAAATCCGAGCCATAGTAAGAATGGAACTACCGAAGTGTCTTAACGATGTGCAGAAATTCACAGGTTGCCTGGCACCGTTAAGTCGGTTTGTATGTCGGCTGGGAGAGAAGGCATTGCCCCTCTACCAGTTAATGAAAAAGGCAGATAAATTTATATGGACACACAAGATGATAGCGCATTTCATGAACTCAAAAAGATGCTAGCCTCTGCACCAGTGTTAGCCTCACCACTATGCAAAGAGCCAATGTTGCTCTATATAGCAGCGACCAACCGAGTTGTAAGTGCAGTGATAGTAGTGGAGCGTGATGAGGACGGTAAGTAGGTACAGAGCCGAGTGTGTTAGCTAAGCGAGGTGTTGCCCACTTCAAAGTAGAATTACCCTCACTATTAGAAAATGGCATACGACGTATATATGGCAGCCAATCAGCTCAAGCATTACTTTGAGGAACACCCCATAAAATTGATATGCGAAGCGCCCATATCCGAGATAATGAGCAACAAAGATGCAAGTGGCCGGATTGCAAAATGGGCAATTGAGTTAGCCCCATATGCACCACAATTTGATAGAAGAGATGTGATTAAATCTCAAGCAGTGGCATATTTCTACGTGGATTGGGCTGAGAAGCAATACGCACCACCTTTGCTGGAATCAAACTATTAGAGAATGAACTTGATGGATCAAAGTTAAAGGAAGGACTGGGGGACGGGGTAGTACTTACCTCGCCCAAGAAAGATCAGCTGAAATACATCCTCCAGGTCCATTTCAGAGCATCAAATAATGTAGCCAAGTATGAAGCGCTTGTGCATGGACTTAAGGTGGCAATGGAAGTGGGGATATGTTGGGTAAAATGTTTTGGTGATTCAGATTTGGTGGTGCAGCAAGTGTTTGGCAATTGGGATGCTCTGGATGCAAAGATGGCCCTTTATAGATTCCATGTCCAGAAAATAAGTGGGTTCTTTGAAGGATGTGAATTTCACCAGGTACCTCATCTTGAGAACGAGGAAGACAATGTATTGTCTAAATTGGGGTCATCTCGGCAGCCAATCCCGCCAGGCGTTGCTTTGGAGCACTTGAGAAAACCATCTATCACAACTTCACCATATTCCGACTCAATCTATCTCCCGACACACTCCGGATCAGAAGCTATCCCTATGGATATAGATTGGGGGAGCACCTCAGCAAACCTGGGGACTACTTCGGCAGACCCAGGGACTACCTCGCAGAACCGAGGGACTGTTCAGCTTGATTCGGCATGAGTTATGTTTGTGGAAGCAATGGAAATTGACGAGGAACTTTTCCCAGCTATACCGACATGGGAAAAGCCAGTATTTGAGTTCTTGAAAGAAGGAACCTTGCCGAATGACGAGATACTTTCAAGGAAAGTCCAAAGCAGAGAAAAGGCATACACTATTACCAATGTCGAACTATCCAAGAGGAGTGTTACAAGTGTTCTGCAACAATGTGTTAACCCGGAAGAAGGGCTTGACATCCTTCGAGATATCCATCAGGGGGAATGTGGGCATCATGCATCATCCAGAGCATTAGTGGCAAAAGCTTCCCGGCATGGATTTTACTGGCCAAGTGCCTTGGAGCAAGCAGAAGATCTTGTAAGGAAATTCAATGGTTGTCAGAGGTACGCCACCAAGACACACATGCCTATGTCGGAACTGAAGACTATACCTATCACTTGGCCATTTGCGGTATGGTGTTTGGACATGGTCGGCCCAGTTAAGCCGGCAAAAGGAAACATGACCCATATCTTTGTTATGGTAGACAAATTTACAAAGTGGACTGAGGTAAAGACAATCAGGAAATGTGATGGGGCAACAACCATGACATTCCTCAAAGATATAATCTTGAAATATGGCTATCCTCATAGCATCATAACTGATAATGGCACAAATTTTGCTGAAGGAGCATTTGCGAGGTTCTGCCGAGAAAAGAATATCCGGCTAGATATTGCATCAGTAGCCCACCCCACGTCGAACGGGCAAGTGGAAAGATCCAACGGACTAGGTTTGTCCGGGATAAAACCCCGGATCATTGAGCCGCTGGAAAGATCAGCGGGGTGCTGGATAGAAGAACTACCAGCAGTACTGTGGATTCTAAGAACAACTCCGAATCGATCAACAGGATATACACCATTTTTTCTAGTATATGAGGCAAAAGTTGTATTACCAGCTGACATAGAGCATGACTCGCCCAGGGTCACCCAATACACAGAAGCAGAAGTTTAAGAAACCCAGCAAAATGATTTTGATCTGCTGGAAGAAGCGAGAGAACTGTCCTTGTCTAGATCCGCCATATATCACCAAAATCTCGGACGCTACCATAGCCGGAAAGTAAATCCCCGAGTCTTCCGGGAAGGTGATCTTGTACTTTGGCTGGTGCAGCACACTACTGGAATGCATAAGTTATCCCCTCCATTGGAAGGACCATTCATTGTAAGCAAAGCATTGCACAATGATTCCTATTACCTCATTGATGCGCAACCACAGGAGAAAAACAACGCGGACAGGTCCAGCGAGGAATCTAAGCGTCCATGGAACGTAGCTTTACTCCGTCCATTTTACACATAGCGAATAAGTGTATGTATCCGAATCTCTCATATGTCGGTATGTATGTCGGCATTGAGATTATCAATGAAACCTCGGTACCCCAAGCAGAAACTCGGGGACTGCCTTAATAATTGTCTTTTCCGTATTTACTTTCTATATGTCGGCTGGCTTAAATTACTAACACCTTAGCCGGTTAGTATTGTGTAGGTACCCGGGGTTCTGAAAAATGTTAAAGTGTTTCCCTCTAAGGAGCAGCAGCACCAGAGGTATCAGTCACATGAGGAGGTATTTTGGTATCTGTGTGGGGAGCTTCGGTCTCAGCCTCATCCTCTGGGTTAGCCCCAACATCCTCCAGATCTTCAGTATCCTTGCCGAGCTCCGAAGCCTCTTCTTCTTCTTCGCTGTCTGGTCCATCTGAGACATAGGCATCATCGACGGTGTCGAGGAAGCTAGGTCCATCGTTCCAGCTGTGGACAAAGGCGTACTGGATGAGGTTGTAAGCG
Source organism: Avena insularis (assembly GCA_023614405.1). Taxonomy (NCBI): domain Eukaryota; kingdom Viridiplantae; phylum Streptophyta; class Magnoliopsida; order Poales; family Poaceae; genus Avena; species Avena insularis. Next base: position 514,797,721 of record CM042690.1, read on the forward strand.
TAAGCCTTGCGGCGAGCTATCCACTCTAGATCATTCATCCACCTAGATCCAGTGCGCATGCGATCGAGAACCTACAGATCCAAGCCCTCGTACCAAGATAGCACGAAGCTTAGCACCGTGTCAGCTCCAGCCCGTGCACAAATTCCCTCCAGAGTTTCAGCTAGGTATCGCACTCCATCAGTTTTGCAATAAAAGTAGTACTACCTCTGGGTGTGGGGTCAGTTGGCCAAAGGGCATTAAAGATCCGGGCAGCTTCATTCATGATGTCTGCGCCATAATTATTCATAGTTTCAGCCCGGGTAGCGAGGCTCACCAGCATGTCCGCCATTTCAGAAGGAATAGGCTCAGTGCTAGGACCAATTGGAGTACCACTCCGCAGGTGAATTTGGCAACGCCAGCAGAAGCAATGATATCACTCTGTGGGAATTTGCCTGGAAACAAGGCAAGCAACATCAGTAAGTAAGGGTACATGACCTAGACAAAAAGTGTTAACGGAAGGAAAAGAACTGACGAGAGATATATCCGAGGATCCAGGTCAGCTCCTTGACACTGTCAGCATTCCTCTTTTTGAGCTTCTCGTATTCGTTGGTCATCGACTCAAATTTGATGTCGGTTTCCTTCAGCATATCTTGGTCTTTTTGAAGCTGAGTTTTCAGGCGCTCCATTTTCTTGGAAAATTCTTGATCAGCCTTGTCCAACTCATCTGTATGGGAGTTCTTCAGCTTTTTGATTTGAGCGCTCAGCCGAGTAATCTCATCATTTTTGAGCTAGAGTTCGGTGATCTTATCATCCTTCTTCTTAAGTTCGGCCTCATGCTACCCTGCTTGTTTGAGAAAGTGAAGCATCATATCAGGCAAGGGCACGCTATCTTCAAGAGACACTGCAAATGATTTGTTGACCCGATAGAGCTGTGGTATAATTATCTACCGAGTCATGATGGAAAAGGGTAAAGGTTGAGTAGTCAAGGCGAGTTACCTCTAATCTCGGACAAGTTCTTCCTCATGAGGATGTTCTCAGCTTCAACATCGGTTGTGCGATCCGGATCACAAGTTAGTTCGGACAACAAATGAGGCAGAAGAAGTAAGAGTAAAAAATACTAAGTAAGATAACTTACATTTCTTCTTTAGCTCAGTAATGAATTTGATATGCTTTGAGGGAAGATCCTTGTGTGTGTCCATAAGACACTGGAACTCAGTGGTTCAGCGATTGGTGGTGATCTAAAGAGGCAAGTGTTAGTTCAGGAATAAGAAGGAATATTTGAAGTTTACAAGACTCAGGACAAGTGGAACTTAACCCAGCTCTAGGTGTGTGAATATTCGAAGTTTACTAGATCCGGACCAAGTGGAACTTAACTCGGCCCTAGGTGTGTGAATATTCAAAATTTACAAGATCCGAGCCAAGTGGAACTTAACCCGACCCTAGGTGTGTGAATATTCGAGGTTTACAAGATCCGGGCCAAGTGGAACTTAATCCGGCTCTAGGTGTGTGAATATTCGAAGTTTACAAGATCCAGGCCAAGTGGAACTTAACCCGGCCCTAGGTGTGTGAATATTCGAAATTTACAAGATCTAGTCCAAGTGGAACTTAACCCGGCCCTAGGTGTGTGAATATTCGAGGTTTACAAGATCCGGGCCAAGTGGAACTTGACCTGGCTATACGTGTGTGAATATTCGAAACTACTAAGGAACTACGCTAATTTTCTAGGAGCGTCCGGCCGAGTAACAAGTTACTCCCCCAGATGTTTGGTGACAAGTGGATATATCTGTAAGTATTTGCGCATATTAACGTCATCACAAAAAGGATTACCTCCATCATTTGGCCGGCAAGGGAAATAGCCTTGGTCACTGTATTCATTTGAGCGCTGAACTCGGCGGGCCCAAACTTCTCTGGGAGATCATCATTGTGGTTGATGATCTCGGCGCCATTCTTGTTGTTGACATATTCGATCAACACCGGGCCATAATGCTCCCCACTGAGCGTCTGGGTTACCACCAAGCCCTTGGCATGGGCCTCTTTCCTCGCGATCTGGGCAGCAGCTGGGCTAGTGTGAAGAGTGAGCTGCTTGCTGCCAGCAGACCAGGAAGCAGCAGGATCGAAGGTAGCACTCCCCATCTTTATCCTAGACGCGATAGTATGCTATCCAGATTCTGATGTTGATCCCTTGGGGATTTTGGCGGCCTACACAGGTCCTTGGCTCTTAGGGGCATCAGGCCCTTTCTTGGCCTTGGTGCCAGGTTTGGCATGAGACTTCTGCTTAAAGATATCCTTGGCACAAGATGTAGACGCTAGAGTTTTGGCCCTTGGGCTGGGCTGAGCTTGGTCTTCTTGCCGAGTCTTGGAAGACTCGGACGCGGCAGGAGGAGTTGGTGCAGAACCTGAAGCTGTGACTGGTGCTGGTGCTGGTACTGGTGCTGATGCTGGTGCTAGTGCTGGTACATGTGCTAGTGCTGGTGCTGGAGCAGGTGGAGAAGAAATTTGGGTCGGTGCCGATGTAACTGGCACCTCGGTGATGGCAGGTTGCAGCTGAGCTGAATAGGAGCGGGGGAGATCCGGCATAGCTGTATCCTCGGCAGTGCCACTTCCCCCTGCACCGACCTTTCCCTCCTCATGAAGAGGTGGGCTAAGATTCAGAGCAGCCGCTGAGCTCTCCTGAATAGGGCTCAGCGGGCGAACGTCATCGTTGTGGGGGGAGATGGGGCATTCCGGATAGGCGAAGCAATGATGTAGACGCTCTAGGGGATCTCCTTGGCAGCACTACCGAGTTAGACAAACAACAAAAAAATATATCAGAAAAATAGAAACAAGAAATACATGACGATAGTGGAATGTGATCCAAAAAATGGACAAGGAAGGAAAAAGGACTTACTCAAATGTGGTTGGAGGTTACCTAGGCTTGGGAGCTCTCCAGACCGTGGCCTTGGTCACGGGTTTGCTACCACCCTTGACATTGGGTTTCTTCTGCCTCTTCTTAGCTGGGGGTGGCTCGGAATAAGCAACCGAGGTAGACGCACGCTTCTTGGAGGGAGGAGGAACCGGGTCACCCATGGAAAGAGGAGGATCCTCGTGGACCTACCTGGTCGGATTAGTAAAGCCGAGTCAATCAGAAACACGTAAGAAATGGGTGATACATGCATTTTGCATCACTATTCTATATCATAATTTACTGTTACTCATTGATATATTTCATATTAAGAGATGAAACTTATGTTATTTCATCTGTTTTTGCATGGTTGATGACTTTTGGAGGATGGACCGCTGAAGTCAGGATTCTGATGGAAAACGCACTGTTTGGAGGCAAAATTCGCGAAGATTAGAAAATACCGGAAAATATATGGAAAATCATATTTTTCCAGAAGACGAAGGAAGCCAGAAGGGGGAGCGGATATGGGCCACAAGAGGCCCACACCACCCCCTGGCGCGGGCCACCCTTGGCCGCGCCACCAGGTGGTGTGGCCACCCTAGCCCACCTCTAGCACTACTCTTTGGCGTATATAATCCTCCCGAAACACTAAGTTTCGGGAGTGACCACAGAAAGATTCTGCCGCCTCTGCGGGGTGGAAAACTGTAGAGAGAGAAAGAGCTCTTCAGCAGGCAGAAATCTGCCAGCAAAATTCCTTCCCGGAGAGGGGAGATCATCGCCATTAAAACCACCATCAAGCTGGACTTCATCAGGATCATCATCACCATCATCTCCATCATCATCTCCACAAGCACCCTCATCACCACTCTGTACCGCTGTAACAATTGGGTTGAATATTGCATAGTTCTTAGGGGAAACATTCCCGATGTTGATTACTTATTGTAGTTGATGCTATTGAGTGGAACCATTGAATTATCGTTCATGTTCAGATTGTTACTTATCATTATTTCATCTCTAATCTTGATCCATATGGTGTCTCGTGAGTAGTTCGTTTAGTTCTTGAGGACATGGGAGAAGTCATGTTGTTAGTAGTGGAATTGTGTTGAGCAATATTAAATAGTTTGATAATTAAGTTGTGGTGTTATTCTTCTAGTGGTGTCATGTGAACGTCGACTACATGACACTTCACCTTTATGGGCCTAGGCGAATGCATTGTGTATTTGTGGGCTACTAATCGCGGGGTTGCCAGAGTGACAGAAACATGAACCCCCATTACGAAACCTTTGCACAACGGAGTGTAGGATCTCAGAGTTTAAAGTTGTGGTTAGGTTTCTATCTTAATTACTTTCTTGTATTTGTGGATGCTTTCAAGGGGTATAATCACAAGTATGTATTAGTCCTAGGAAGGTCAGTACATTAGCATAGGTTCACCCACACAACACTTATCAAACTAAAGAAGATTAATCAACTATATGAAGTGAAAGCACTTGACAGTATTCCCATGTGTCCTCGAGAATGTTTGGTCATCTTAAGTAATACAACCGGCTTGTCCTTTACTACACAAAGGATTTGGCCACTTGCTGCAATTATTCTTATTGTCTTTTATTTACTCGCACTTTATTTATCTATATTATCAAAACCCCCTAAAAATCCGTTTGCTAAGTATTTACAGATAATTCCTGCTCCAAGCCACTCGTCAACACCTTCTGCTCCTTGTTGGGTTCGACACTCTTACTTATCGAAAATACTGCGAAACACCCCCTATACTCGTGGGTCATCAACACTATTTTCTCGTGCCGTTGCCGGGGAATGAAGCTCTATTGGAGAGTGGAACTGGTAAAGGAAACTTCTACTGTGAGTATTGTTTACTTTTGTTAGTTACTTTATTCTCAATATGGATAATTCACTTAGTTTCTTATTTCGTAATGCTACTACCACTGCGAAGGTAGTAGATGAACCACCACTTTTTGAAACCGATACTTTTAAGATACCTACGAGAAATATTAATCGTGTTATGGATAACTACTATTTTCGAGATGGAACTGTCCATCCCGGTGATCATTTGCTCTTTATACGCGAATTATGCGGGTTTTTCAAGTGTGTAGGTATTACAACAGATCAAGTCAAGAAGAATTTATTCTCATTATCACTGAAAGGAAGAGCTGAGGAATGGTACAAGCTGCTGAAGAATGGTCAAGCTCTTGAATGGGAGGAAGTTGTACCTCTCTTTTATTCAAAGTTTTATCCTCCTAGTGAGATTCACAAAGATTGGAATCAAATATACAACTTTTGGCCTCGTGATGGAGGGACTAGAGCTCAAGCTTGGGGGAGATTGAAGTTACTAATGCTCAAATGACCTATTCATGAGCTCCCTAATAATATTATTATCAATAACTTTTATGCAAGGCTTTCTTCATGATAAGGATCTATTGGATGCTTCTTGTGCTGGATCATATACGCGCATGGAAGAAGAAGTTAAATGGGATCTCCTAGACCGTATTCAAGACAATGCTAAAGCATGGGAGAATGATAAAGTAAGAAAGTTAGGTATAGATTATGATTATGAATGCATTAAATCTTTTATGGGAACTAATGACTTTCATAATATTAGTAATGCTTATGGTCTTGATTTTTAAAGTATTGCAAATTATTTTAAGGCTTTTGCTTCTGATATTGAAATTCCTAAAAAGAAATGGAATAAGTATCATGAGCCATATAAAGATATTGTTAATTGTGTTCCTTCTAGAAATACTGAAGTCTATACTGCTAATCATATTTTACCTGAACCTTACATCAAGAAAATACCTTTCTCGGTTAAAGTAAAGGAACATTCTATGATAGCTAGTATGGTTAATGAAAGTACAAATAAAGTTGTTGAACCTGATAAACAAATAGCTGTTGAACCTGTAATAGCAAATGTGAAAGACTTTGTCACTAAATATGTAGAAGATGGACACACTATCCTCTGTAAGGATACTTCTAATATTGTTTCACAAAGTAGAGTTAGGAGAGCTAGTGTCCCTATTTTTTCTGTTAAAATAAGTGATCATTGCTACAATGGTTCATGTGATAGTTATATCGTTAAATTTATGCACGATACTAAAAGTTATTATGAGAGAGGGAAAATTGTTCTTATGCATGTCAATAATATTAAGTTTCCTTGCTTTATGCTGAAAGTCTTTATGTTGCACTTGTTTTGCCTTCCTATGCTAGTAGCCTCTGGTTTCAACAATTTATTTTCTTAAAAAATTAACTTGCATAGGAAGTGGGTTAGACTTAAACATGTGTATTTTTTCTTCTTGATGCTCTCTTTTACTTCAATTCTATTCTTATGTGAGCATCATTGAAATTATCATGCCCATCTTAATGGCTACAAAGAAAAAGCTTTTTGGGAGACAACTCAATATATTTTTTGCTTTCAGTTTGTTTTTTGTTTGAGTCTTAGAAGTTATTGGTTTTGTAATAACCTCTCTTTATACTTTTTGTTTGGTGTTTGTGTCAAGATCAACCTCTAATGAGAGAGAAGTATGTTTTGGGGAAGTTAATGTCCCAAAACCGATTTTTGTGTTTAACTATAAAAAATCATTAAAAATCTCAGAACATCGTACTGATCTATAATTTTTTTGTGCATGCCCCAGGTTAGTATTTAACTGTCGTTAGATTTGCACTTTTTGATTTGAGCAACAAAAGATTTTCGAAAAAATTGATCTTTACTTGCTGGTCTATTTTGACAGATTTTTGCCACTCTTGCATTTGCCTCTTAAACCGATTTCCTTTTTGAATTCCTTGTTGGGCTTTCGGAAGGAGTTGCTACAGTAGCTTATGTTTTGATGGATTTCAGTTAAAATTGAACTTAAAGGTTTATTACCTTGCATGCACCAATGTTGCTAATGAGAATTGTGTGAAGTTTTGTGTGAAAGAAATTTCCAAGTTGTAGGAGAAAATGGTGTAATAAGACGGTGAATGGTCAGAGACTCAAGCAGTATGTCTATAAAGATGAAGATATTGATGTTATTCAAGTGGCGACTCCGGAAAAGTTTATCAAAGACCAAATTCAGAGACCTGCAAAGTCCATCTTTGAATAGGTAACAATTCTGGTAAGAAAAGGTCCACGAAAAATCTATCAATTTATATTTTTGCAGTTTTTATCCAACATGAAAAGCAATGAGTCGAAATAGGGACAGAAAGGGAGCCTGGGTGGCTCACAGCACCAAGTGGCGCGGGCCCACCTGGCCACGCCACCAGGGGGTGTGGCCACCCCGAAGCCCGTCTCTGACCCGTTTTCTCCCATCACTTTCCTTTTGTTGTTAAACTTGGTAATATATAATCCCCCAGATCCCCCGAGGTTCATATATCATGTTCTCGTCGTGTTTTCGTTTCGATCTGTTTCTGACAGGTAGAATCCCATTTTTAGAGCCACAATGTTTTCCTCTGGATCAGCCAAGGAAGATCCCTCTGCGGACATCATCAACCCGTACATGCGTGAGTTGAAGATTCATCCTAAGGAGTTGTTGCTCGAAGATGGCAAGGTACAAATAAAAGAGGTTCAGGGCCCTAAAGGTGAAGGAAGTCTGGAGGACAGGATGGAAGCACTAGGGCAAGAAGTGTTTAGGTACAAGAAGATGGCAAAATACGAAGTGGATATCCTCCATAAGATCAGTTCATAACTCATCGCCAAGCACTAGAAGGAGGCTGCTGAGCTCAAGGATGAAATTCTCTCACTCCATCGAAAAACCAACTAACTACAAGCATAGCTCTACGACGTGCAAAATCAAAACTGTGAGTATGAGGTTAGGTTTAAACACATAAGTGTTGTTGCTAGTTTCAGGATTTTGGAAACCAAGATGTCTTTTGTTGATGGGGAGCCCTTACCTTGGAAGTCGGACAATGACGAGAGAACACAACCACCACCGAAGGAGTAATTCGTCATCAGGTTTTGGCATCCCCTTGGTTTGTTCCAAGATTGGGGGAGTGTCGCGGTATCACATCTTTTATCTTTTATCTTTTTACCTTTTAAGTAGAGTCATATCATGAATAGAAAAGTTATCATATAGGATGGTTTGCATTATGGAAGTGTCTCCCCTCTAATTATATATCTATGTATCCTTTGGTGTGAGTTGCCATTGTGGAATATTAATGAGAAGTTTTATCATTTACTCTTTTGCATATCTTATTTTAGTTTGCAATTTTTGTTATATGATTGATCTTGTTGTTAGTATTGGTATCACTTTGGGATCATTAAGTAAATTTGGTTGGTTTTGGCAAACCTGGCTAAGTCAGTAGCAACACTATTTTGAGAATTGAATGAAAAAGAGAAAAGTACTTTTAAGAAATATAATTTCATCATGTTTCTTTCTTTATGGGCTCATAAGCTTAGTATTCTCTAGTTAATATCTTTTGTTCTTCCAAGGAAGATTGCATGTTTGTTTTTATCACTTGTATGTTTGTTTGTTTCCTTCAACTCTTATGCTTGCTACCTAGCCTTGCTAGCCAAAAACCTGTACTGATAGGGAATGATTCCTGTGCATCCAATCCTTAAACCAAAACCTATGCCATTTGTGTGCACCATACCTACCTATTAGCATTATTGTTATTCCAAGTAAATTCATGTTCTTATATACCTTCCGAATTAAACTTGTTATGTGAAAATTAGTGATTAAAGCTCTCCCGAACTTGATGGCACACTTTAATTACTTTCGTGCATTTAATAAACTTGAACCATTGTGCCCATCTATGTTGCGTATATGCTTGTGTTATATAAGGTGTGGATTAGCAGAACCATGTTACCATGGGGAACTCTTTCAACACTGCATTTATTTAGTTGATATCATGATCTTTTGCTTATGGATCCCGACGGTGTGAAATAAAAGGGGAGCTTGTAAGCTCATGGAGTTTGTATATGTGTTAGAGAAACGCCTGGTCGGCTAGCCTAAGCCATGCCTAATCATGGTGGAAACTTGCAGCATAACCATAGTGAGCATTCTGCGAAGCATCCTCAATAAAAACCTATGCAAATAGCAAATAAAAAGATCGTTGAGATGTTCATTGTCTGTTGCCTTGTCATTTTTATATGGGATATCTCCCGTGTCATGGGGCAAGGGGTACCCTGTTGGCGGTTCTCTATGATACACATGTACTTAAAATGACAAGAGCTTACTCGTGACTAAAGTTAAGTAGCATGAGGTCCTGGACTCGTAAGTAAGGGGCATGAGATTTTCAACTTATAACTTGTCAAGCATATCCGCATATTTGTTCACTTTAACCTTAATCACCTCAAGATGCTTATGATAGGGGTAATGTGAGCTGAAAGCTAATAAGTACCATAATTTTTGGAAGCTCTCTATGAAACTTGAAATCCCTGCTTCCCTCTACGAAGGGCCTATCTTTTCTTAGTTGAGTCGGTAAACCTATTCCTTTCTATCTCAAGCAATTATTTTGAGTTGTTGTGTTTCATTCATTCATATGATGATTTATTCAATCATGTTTCTTATGTTCTTTGTTTTGCACAATGCTCTTATCATAATGAATATTACTTTGAAAGCTATCATTGAAAACCCCATTATCTTGTAAATTGTTAACTATTCTTTAACCAAGAACAAAGTTTGCCATTACAAATTATGATTTACTTTGTGTATCTTTATTGTGTTTCCTTTACTTATTGCAAGTTAAGTTATATAATAGTGAGTTGTCTTCTATTATGATTTATGTATTGATGAATGTGATGCTTCTTATCCGTATTCTTTTATCGACACTTCACTCCATAAACCTGAGGTCCTGTTTATTGAGCTCAGTTTTTGCTCGGGGAAAAGCGAAGTCTAAGCTTGGGGGGACTTGATACGTCCATTTTGCATCACTATTCTATATCATATTTTAATGTTATTCAGTGATATATTTCATATTAAGAGATGATACTTATGTTATTTCGTCTAATTTTGCATGGTTGATGACTTTTGGAGGATGGACCGCTGAAGTCAGGATTTTGATGGAAAAGGCACTGTTTGGACGCGATATTCATAAAGATTAGAAAATCCCAGAAAATATATGGAAAATCCTATTTTTCCAGTAGATGAAGGAAGCCAGAAGGGTGAGCAGAGATGGGCCACAGAGGGCCCATGCCACCCCCTAGCGCGGGGCACCCTTGGCCATGCCACCAGGTGGTGTGGCCACCCTAGCCCACCTCTGGCTCTGCTCTTTGGCATATATAATCGTCCCGAAACCCTAATACTCGGGGAGTGACCATAGAAGATTCCGCTGCCTCTGCGAGGCGGAAAACTGCAGAGAGAGAAAGAGCTCTTCGGCAGGCAGTAATCTGCTGGGAAAATTCCTTCCCGGAGAGGGGAGATCGTCGCCATCAACACCACCATTAAGATGGATTTCATCAGGATCATCATCACCGTCATCTCCATCATCATCTCCACCATCACCCTCATCACCACTCCATACCGCTATAACAATTGGGTTGAATCTTGCATAGTTCTTAGGGGAAACTTTCCCAGTGTTGGTTACTTGTTGTAGTTGATGCTATTTAGTGGAACCATTGAATTATCTTTCATGTTCAGCTTGTTACTTATCATTATTTCATTTCTGATCTTGATCCATATGATGTCTCATGAGTAGTTCGTTTAGTTCTTGAGGACATGGGAGAAGTCATGTGAACGTCGACTACATGATACTTCACCTTTATGGGCCTAGGGGAATGCATTGTGTATTTGGCTACTAATCGCGGGGTTGTCAGAGTGACAGAAACCTGAACCCCCGTTAGGAAACCTTTGCATAAGGGAGTGTAGGATCTCAGAGTTTAGAGCTATGGTTAGGTTTCTATCTTAATTACTTTCTTGTACTTGTGGATGCTTGCAAGGGGTATAATCACAAGTATGTATTAGTCCTAGGAAGGTCAGTACATTATCACAGGTTCACCCACACAACACATATCAAACTAAAGAAGATTAATCAACTATATGAAGCGAAAGCACTTGACAGTATTCCCATGTGTCCTTGAGAACGTTTGGTCATCTTAAGTAATACAACCGGCTTGTCCTTTGCTAAAGAAAGGATTAGGCCACTTGCTGCAATTATTCTTATTGTCTTTTTATTTACTCGCACTTTATTTATCTGCATTATCAAAAACCCCTAAAAATTCGTTTGCTAAGTATTCACAGAGAATTCCTGCTCCAAGCCACTCATCAACACCTTCTTCTCCTCGTTGGGTTCGACACTCTTACTTATCGAAAATACTGCAATACACCCCCTATACTTGTGGGTCATCAATGGGCGTCGGGTCAAGCACCTCCATAATCTCAATATCAGAGTCTTCATCGTCATGAGCCAATCCCTTAAAGAAGAGGCCTTACCAGAAGTTTGTCTGGAGCCATCCCGAGTGGGCAAAAACATTTCTGAGTCCGGCTCCACTAGACTAGACGGTCCTTCCCCCATTTAAGGGACGGATCTTTACCATCTTCGATGGTCTGCTGAAGGAACAACTAGAGGCAAAAATACAAAAGAATTGAGTAAGAGGATTATCCGAAGGGAACGCTTGTGAGTGCAGAAAAGGGAACGAGTGGGAAACATACCGGAGGTGGCAACTTATCCCGACAGAAATGTTCTAGCCGCCATTCCCACTCTTCGGTGAACTGCTTTTCTATCTTGAAGATGGCCTTGACCCGATGGAAAATCTCAGTGTTAGTGGGCTCGAAGGAGGAGGTTCAGTTGGGGTCCAGATGCCCACTCATGTGGCAGCGCTTGTGAGTGCGTTTCTGCAGGGGAGATATGGTTATGGACGAAGGTGATCATCACATCCTCCCTGCATAGCCCCAGATTGTTCAGCTCCTTGATTCGCTTATCCCCCTGATTCTCTAAAGCAGTTGGCCGCCTTGGGATCCAGTTCCACAAAGAGGTATCTGGAACACCCATCTTGAAGGGCGCAGCCGGATCAGGTCCTCATCCGTGTTGTTCCTCACATAGAATAACGTCCGGGCCCATCCTTTGCAAGACTCGAGGCCAGTGACTCGGGGGAATGCAGAGTTTTTGCGGGGGCAGATTGAGGCTCCGCCGCACTGGGTCAAGGATTTGTTGGCAGGGGCAAGAAAAGGATCAAGGATGATGTTCTTGCAGAGGCCGGAGAACATGATCTAGAGCTTGTTGGTGGGCCAGACACCGACATACCCTTCTATGCCGGATGCGAAGGAGGAAAGGGAGGTGATGGAAATCACCAGAAGATGATGCGGTTGGAGCTCATATGCGTTGATGAAAGCATGGAAAAAATCGCTGACTGGGAAACCAAAACCGCGTTGGAAGTGAGAGAGAAAGACCACAAACTCACCCAGATTGGGAGAGGGAACGATCTTCGGGGCGGCGAGACGGCAGGTAACCCCTTCAGGGATGCGGCGGATCCGGTAGAGCCAGTCAAGATCATCTTGAAAGACCCAGGAGCCGGCCCATCCGCCGCGTTCGTGCGCTTTTCTTTCCTCCTCCTCCTCTACAATGGACATTTCTTCTTTTATCATCTCCAAGTCACTGTCCTCATAGAAGGGACAAGGCGGCAAGGCCATTTAGGAGCGAAGCGTGGCAAGCAGCTGCTAGGGAAAGAAGGAAGAAGAAGAGCGAACGCACGTGCTAAGTGGGGGAAGAGCAACGAAGGGGCGCCCCCTTTCCTATTTAACCACACCCCTAAGGGGGAAGTGGGATCTAGTGGTGCGGTGGAGCCACATGGTGTGGCCATGTATTTGCCGGGTCAGCCAATCAGAGGCTAGCCACACGAAGTACCACAGGGAGTAGCAGATCCCATGACACGACGTGGTGATACAATTAACAAGGAGGCAGCCACGATGTGACGTTTGCAGCAGTTATCCCTGACAGTAAATATAGTAAGAGGCACAGTAACTGGCGCAGGCCCTTAAAATGAGGCAAAACAAAGATTACCCTCCACGTAGGATGTGGGAAGTGTACGAGACAAGGAAAGATGACCCGGATAAATATAATGTAACCCGACCAGTGAGTAATATCTCAGAATGAGCCAAGGGAATGCCAATCCATAGGAGGCAAGTTATAGGATAAGTCAGTGAAGAGAGCACAAAACTTGATAGGTTGAACCTGTTATCAGCTGAAGTTGCTAAGACTGCACCAGCTTCGTGGACTAATGTTAGGGGGATACTCCCGGGTAGGGTCACGCCGGGGTATAAAGGCCATGTTAGCCGAGGTACGGCGAGGTCAAAGCATATGCTGGCTGAGTCACCTCAAGGTCGGCCGACTTACGGAGTGACCCGGCTCGAAGGATGTTCGTCTAAACTTGTCCCAGCCAACATATAGCGTATGTCGGCTAGCCCTTTGTAACTTGTTTGCAAGTACCCACGTGGCTGACTTAACCAGTCACTAGCCGGGTTATCACTTGGCTTACAAGAGAAGGAAGGAATCTCGATGGTCAAAAGGTGGTATCTGTCTACTGTAGCATGAGCAAAGCGGACAGAGGGAATGACCAGCGGGGAGTGGCCGACAAAGATGATGTAGCCAATGTCGACTGACGCCACCAGTGTCGGATGATGCCACGCCGCAGAGGGGCTCATGAAGGCTTACTCCCTGAGTCCGGACCAGCCTATTAAAGTGTAAAAGAGGCATCTTACTTTACCAAAGAACATATTCGGAGAATATGCCTCCACGTATTCCCTAGATTGTAACCTAGCCCCACCCCTATATATGGAGGGGCAGGATATCCATAGAGAGGGCCAGCCATTTTTACTAAGGTAGAACCCTAGAGTGTAGCTGTGGGTGGTAAGAGAACTAGTCTCCTTCCCACGAACATTTCAACGAGCCCTTGTAATACATCATCAACAAGAGAGAAATACAAGCATCTGTGTGTGGAATCACCACACTATCCCTCCCTTGATTCCTCTAGTGCACATTGGCCCCATCTTTAGCCTATACATGGCATCTGTTGTGCCACCACCACGACACGATATATTACATGAAACTAGATTCGATTATCGGTATCTCCATACGTAGTTTGATCTTGTTGCCGACATGCACTCTTTTCTCGTTCCTGTTATATAACATTCTAGTGATCACATCACTTGCTTGCAAGCTATCTCAATGTGATATCACCGAGAGGGCCCAGAGTATATCTATCTATCATCGGGATGGACAAATCCCACTCTTGATCCATGAACCTCTACATAACACCTTTGTAGCACTGAACCCACCTTTATAGTCACCCTGTCATGGTGTGATGTTTGATGTTATCAAGATACTCTTCTAGTGTTAGTGATTGACATGATCTCATGGTCTAAGGACTAGGATTACTTCGTATGATGTTATAGCAATATAAACATAATGACTTTGATCGTAATGCTATACTTCGGATGAATGTTCATCACATATTTTCACCAATGTTGTGACCTCGTTATTAACAACATCCAATGTCCATGACCAGGAAATGTCATGGTGGTGGCACGGCAGATGCCATGGATAGGCTAATGATGGGGCCAATGTGTGCTAGGGGAATCCAGGGAGGGAGAACATGGTGATTCCACGCACAGATGTTCTTGTATTCTCTCTATCAATGGTGTTTACAAGTACTCTTCAAGCTCTTGGTGATAAGGAGACTATGTCTCTTACTCCCCACAAGCTATCTCAAGAGTTCTATCTAAGACAGAGAAAATGATCGATCCCCTTCTATGGAGGCCCCGATGCTCCTTATATAGGGGAGCCTGGGTTACAAAGTTACAGCACACGTGGTGGCATATTCTCCGAATATGCCCCTCGACTAAAGCTACATGCTTCTTTATTCTCTTTAATGGCTCGTCCGGGCTTTGGACGTAACCCACAACGTAATCCTCGCTTAAGTTGCCAAGCACACCTGCCACGTCAGCCAACATTGCCCGCGTCATCTTGGTCGCCCCTGACCTGCTGGTCCTCCTCTCTGCTTTGCTTCACTCATGCTATAGCTAATAAAGCGACCTTTTGACCAGCGGGAGATTCCTTCCTTCTCTTGGAAGCCATATCATAGTCCGGCTAGCACGTGGCTAATTCAGCTACGAAGATACCTGCAAAACAGATAGACAAACATGTCCGACATATATTTTATGCCGGCCAGGCTATGGCTAAGGAGATGCTCCACGGGTTGGGTCACTTCGTGGTTCGGCCTGCCTTGAGGTGACCCGGTCAGCACGTGCTTTGAAAGCGCCGTACCCCGGCTAAGTCGTCCTTAATACCCTTACCCTACCCGACGGTATCCCCCCAACATTAGTCCCCGAACTGGTGCAGTCTTAGCAACTTTTAGATGTTTAAGGCCACAACAAGTTCCCATATCCGGATCTCTTCCTCCTTAGCCGAGTTATCCCGTAACCCAGGGATTTTCCTCTAGTGATCCCTTGGCTCATAATGAGTTATTCCTTGCTGGATGGGTTTTTTGCCTGCTTATCCGGGTTACTATTCCATCTCTTGTATGCTTCCCCACATTCTACGTGGAGGGCAATCATCATTTCGCCTCATTTTAAGGGCCATGCGCATTTAATGCACCAGTTACTTTCGCAATGTCAGGAATAACTGATGCGTGCGTTCCTTCACTGCAGCGCCTCGTTAATTGTAACATTACATCGCGACTGTGCTCAGGCAGCACCTTGCACCTGCGCCACTATTCCTGCTCAAGAGCTTCACCACGGGGGCTTGTGCTTCTCGGTTCCCCTCCACCAGTTATTTCTACTCTGATTTCCTTATCGAAGACCTTGAGTTTACCATGACTGAGGAGGAGGCAGCCGTAGTGGCACAGTAGGAGGAGGAAGGAGAATCCCATGAGCACGGTGGCTGGGACGGCACATTTGTCTGCGAGGATGATCTGGACTAGCTTCGTGCCACGCACCGCATCACCTCTAGCGTTGCTTGTCGCCTTGCCGCTGGTGAAGTTTCCCCCGCTCCCAATCCTGGAGAGTATGTTGTTTTTCTTTCTCATTTTCAGCGTGGCTTTGGCCTTCCGACCTCATATTTCTTTTTTGATTTAATCTCTATGTATCAACTACAACCACATCATCTCCCTGCCAATGCCATCACTTCTCTATCCTCTTTCGCCTCTGGCATTGAGGGATATATCGGCCTCTGGCCATCTAAGGAATGGTGGATCAAATTTTCAGTCTCCGGAGGAATGTGGTTCCGGATAAGGAGCTTACTCCGGAGGAGAAGCACCTGACTCAGTGCGACGCTACCTCCATATTTCCCCACAAGGGCTCCGTATTTCCCTGGGTCACTGGGCTAGAGTCTTGCAAGGGCTGGGCCCGGACATTCTTCTATGTCCGGAACACCAACGAGGAAGATCTGATCCGGCTCCTCCCCTTCAAACTCGACCCTCCAGATACCTCTCTTTGGGAGAGCAACCCCAAGCGACCCATAGCCCTGGCGAATCAGGTGGAGCACCGGATCAAGGAGCTACTCAAGGAGAAGCTTCGGGTGTAGGACATCATGATCACTTTTGTCAGCAGCCGGGTCTCCCCACTTCAGAAGCGTGCCCACAAGATCTGCTACTTGAGCGGCCCCCTTGACCCCCACCGGACTTCATCTTTTGAGCTTGATAACTCGGTGGTTTACTGCTGGGTTAAGGCCATTTTCAATGTGGAGAAGGAATTCTTCGAAGATTGGGAATGGGGGATCGAGCCCTACACCCGGGACAACCCTCCTCCAAAGGTAAACTTACTTCTTACTGTTTTCTGGATCTTCTCTGTATGTTGGATTACTTAAATAACTTAGAAATTGTTGTCTTGTTCTCGGCGATTCCTCCAACATCCATTAGAAGATGGCGAGGTCCTGGCGAGCAAGTGGGTACCGGATTGCGACGAGGAGGATGAGGAGGAGCCTGATCCGGAGAACTTTCTGCCTACTCTGGACGTCATCAAACGCATCTCTGGTAAGGCCTCTTCTCTAAGGGATTAGCCGGATGACAATGACTCGGACGTTGAGGTCCTAGAGGTACTTGATCCGGTTCTCATCTCTTACGCATATCTGGTTATGTCTGAATCTTCAGCTAACCCGGCCGGTCAGGTCCACGAGGTTCCTCCCCTTGCCACTGGTGGTCCGTTCCCTGCTTCTTCCCAAAAGCGCGTGGCTGCCTCGGCCGCAGCTTCAGAGGTGCCGCCGCCCAAGAAGAGGTAGAAAAAGTCCGGGGTGAAAGCCTCGACTAAGGCGGCCGCCAAGAGCATGTTCCAGAGGACACCCAAATCTCGGGCTCCCCCAACCTCATACAAGTAAGTTTCTTTGCATTTGCCCTTCGAGTTTTTTCCTTTCTATGTTTGCTTTTGTCTCTTATTGGGTCTTTTTGCCCAGAGCTCCTAGGGTCATTCCCCAGAGCGGCTCCGGCATAGCATCTCCAATCCGGAGCAGCCCTTCTCCCCCTCGCGATGATGACACTCGCCTGCTCAACCCTATCCAAGAGGGCTCCGCAGTTGTGCCTGATCTGAGCCTACCTCACCATGAGGAGGGCAATGTCAGCGCGAGGGGTGGTGGGGCAGCTCTAGATATGGCCATGCCGGATCTTCCCAGTTCCTCTTCGGCCCCATCGCCAAGTGTTGAGGTGCCAGTTTCATCGGCACCGCCCCAGTCAAGTTCTTCTCCCGCTCAAGTGTCTTCAGAACCAGTAGCACCACCGTCCCCAACACCAACAGCACCAGCATCACCATCAGTAGCAACAAAATCATCAGCACCAGCAGCAGTAGCAACAACATCGACCAAGGCCCCAAAAAAGAAGGCTTCGTCGGCCGCCCCCAGATCAAAGGCGTCTATTGCAGATATTTTTCCACTAGCTTCTGAAGCTCCTTCCGGGTCAGCAGCCTCGGATCTTCCACTGCGTCCTCCGTCATCCGGCAAGCTCAAGAAAGCTACCGGATCAACTAAGGGCATCACTTTTGGGTCACCCGCTGCCAGATCAGAGGGTAGAAAGCAGCTGGTTTTGCATACCAGCCCTGCTGCAGACCAATCTACAAGGCAAGAGGCCCACGTCGAAGTCCTTGTGGCAAACTACTCTCCTAGCGGTGAAAGTTACGGTCCACTGCTCCTGGAGTATGTGAAGAATTGGAACAATGCGGAATTCATCGTTCCAAAGGATGATCTGCCGGAGAAGTTCGGCCTAGCCGAGTTCAGCGCATAGATGAACTCCGCCACCAAGGCCATCTCTTTGGCTGCCCAGATGATGGAGGTAATTATTTTCCTCTGCTTTAGTACTTTGTATAGATGAGCACTTTTAGATATATCCCCTAGTCCCCGAGCCTCTGAGGGAGTAACTTGTTACTCGGTCGGATGCTCCTAGAGAATTTGGTTTCTATCCGTAGCAATTTCAAATCTTAACAAAGTTAGAGCCAGGTTTAGTTCCCATGGCCCAGATCTTGGACACTTCGAATATCTGCACACCTAGAGCCGGGTTAAGTTCCACTTGGCCCGGATCTTGTAGAGTTCGAATATCCACACACCTAGAGCCGGGTTAAGTTCCACTTGGCCCGGATCTAGTAGACTCGAATATCCACACACCTAGAGCCTGGTTTAGTTCCACTTGGCCTGGATCTTGTAGATTTCAAATATCCCCACACCTAGAACCGGGTTAAGTTCCACTTGGCCTGGATCTTGAAGACTCGAATATCCACACACCTAGAGCCGGGTTAAGTTCCACTTGGCCCGGATCTTGTAGACTTTGAATATCCACACACCGAGAGCAGGGTTAAGTTCCACTTGGCCCGGATCTTGTAGACTTTGAATATCCACACACCTAGAGCCAGGTTAAGTTCCACTTGGCCCGGATCTTATAGACTTCGAATATCCACACACCTAGAGCCGTGTTAAGTTCCACTTGGCCCGGATCTTGTAGACTTCAAATATCCACACACCTAGAGTCGGGTTAAGTTCCACTTGGCCCGGATCTTGTAGACTTTGAATATCCACACACCTAAAGCCGGGTTAAGTTCCACTTGGCCCGGATTTTTTAGACTTCGAATATCCACACACCTAGAGCCGGGTTAAGTTCCACTTGGCCCGGATCTTGTAGACTTCGAATATCCACACACCTAGAGCTAGGCTAAGTTCCACTTGGCCCGAATCTTGTAGAATTTCGAATTACTTTTTACTTTGCCTTTGATCTTGACATTGCCTTGCTTATATCAGATTACCACTAACCGCCGATCTGCCAAGTTCCAGCGCCTGATGGACTCCTATAAAGACATTCGCTTGTGTTATGGCAAACTCCTAGAGGAGCACCAGAAGAAGGGTAATGTTTTTTACTTAGACTTTTCCTTCTTCCATTTTTGTTTGTTCGAGTTTTTTGTGATCCGTATTAATTAGTTTATCCAGACTATGTAGCCGAGGTTGAAGCTGATCCAAGGTATCTTATCTCGTTCACCCCATTATTGTGCATTCTTTTCTTCATCTGGTCTATATTTATACTCTGGCTCTGCCGAATTAACCCACTGTTGCAGTTGCTCTTAAAAACAGTGTACCCATGCCTGATATGATGACCCATTTCCTCAAACAAACAGGGAAGCATCAGGCTGAATTGAAGAAGAAGGATGATGAGATAACTAGGCTGCGGCTCCAGGACTCGGAGATTACTCGGCTGAATGCCGAAATCCAGAGGCTCAAAGACCTCCACAAAACCGAGCTAGACAAGTCGGACCAGGAGTTTGCCGAGGAAAAAGAGCATTTGACAACTCAAGTTTCCAAGGATAAGGATCTATTTGAGGAAGCCGACGTAAAACTTAACGTACGTCGGTAACCTCCGAATCCGAGAAACTCCAGGCCCACAGCGCCAATGTCCACTTCAAGCTTCAACGACTCCTCTTCCAAATTTCCCGTGAGTTCTTTGCCCTTGCTTATCTTTCATTCTCCCGGATTTGGTGCCTTTGTTCATTTTTCCCTCTGTTATGTTCTTAGGCAAATTTCCAGAAGGCGATACTCTTGCTACTGCTGCCATAACCCGGTCCCGCGAATAGCGTGGTATCCCCACCGGTCCTAATGCCGAGCCAATCCCGTATAATATGGGGGATCTACTGGAGAGCTTCTCCACTCGCCTTGAGCTAGTGAAGAACTATGGTGCAGCCATTATACCGGCGGCAACACGGATGTTTGGCTCCCTCTAACCCATTGAGCCCATTCCTAGAAGACATACGACTTTCATAGCCAAACTGATGGAGTGCGAGCATCAGCTGAATCTATGGCGTGAGTCGGCTGTGCAGGCCAGGGCTGACATTGCCTTGCAGTTCATCCTCTCATGGTACGAAGGAATAGACCTGGGGCTACTTACCCGCATGTGCACCGGATCCAAGTGGAAGAAAGATCCGGCGTGGGTTGCGCGCCGCAAAGCTAGTGCTAACAAACTTATTTAGTATTCCTTCTGCCATGCTTGGAATGATGGGCCGAGCTACCTCGACATTTTTGATGATGAAGCTGCTTCTGAAGATGAAGAAGATGAAGGGAGTGAGGGTGAAGCCTCCGAACTTGGCGACGAGGCCAAAGACCTGGAGGACGGTGAGGCCAACCCTGAGGATGAAGCCGAGGCCAGCTCCCCTCCCCCAAATTCTGAAGTACCTCCTTCTTCGGCTGATGATTCGGCGGCTGACCCTACTCCTTAAAAACACTTGATCGTATTTGTCAGATCCCCGAAATGCCGGGCGGAAATGTATCTAAGTACGTTGGTTTGGTTGAGCTACAACTTATTGTTTTGAACTAAGTTCTTAATGCTGGATTATCGTGGGCGAAGTCCCCGAGTTTCGTTTTCTTGTTCCCCCAATTTTTGACTCGGCTCGCGTCTACCTTGATTCGGTTTTTTGACTTACGAGTCCGAGGTCCAAAAAATTGACTTAACAATACTTGAAACTTTGAGATTACCTGAAAATGATCCGGCGTTAGATAAATGCAGTAAACCAAGGGTTAGTCAAAATAACCAATGTCGGCCCGCTTAAGTTATTTTCCTTAGTCATTTTTCATGTGCTTTGCCATTCCAAACTTGTTCTCTTGCTTGCCATGAACCCAATTTTTGTTGGACAACAGCAAAGTCAAAGATTTGGGTTTTTGGTGCTCACACATTACTAATCCGACTAAGATATAAGTGACTTAACCCAGCCGACATAAAAATACGAAAACAAGAAAAACAACTAGTACGGTAGTCCCCGAGTCTCTGCTTGGGATGCCAAAGTTTCATTAATAAGCTCATTGCCGACATACATACCGACATATGAGTAGCTCGGATACATTCACCTCTTTGTCAAGTGTAAAAAGGACGGAGTAGTGCTACATTCCACGGTCGGTTAGATTCCTCTCCGGACCTGTCCGCCTTGTTCTTTTCCTGTGGCTGTGCATCAATAAGATAGTAGGAGTCATTGTGCAAGGCTTTTCTTACAATGAAAGGTCCTTCCCATGGAGGGGATAGCTTATGCATGCCAGTAGTGCGCTGTATCAACCAAAGTACCAGGTCACCTTCCCGGAAGACTCGGGGGTTTACTTTCTGGCTATGATAGCGTTAGAGATTTTGCTAATATATGGCGGATCTAGACAAGGTCAGTTCTATCGCTTCTTCCAGCAGATCAACATCATTTTGCCAGGCTTCACGCACTTCGGCTTCTGTGTATTGGGTGACTCTTGGCAAATCATGCTCTATGTCTGCTAGTAATACATCTTCTGCCCAATATACCAGAAAGAATAGCGTATAGCATGTTGATCGATTCGGAGTTGTTCTTAAACTCCATAGTATCGCTGGTAGTTCTTCTATCCAGCACCCTGCTGATCTCTGCAGCGGCTCTATATGAGCCGGGGTTTTATCCCAGACAAAACTAGTCCATTGGATCTTTCCACTTGCCGATTTGATGCGGGGTGGGCGACTGAGGCGATATCCAGCCGGATCTTCTTTTCTTGGCAGAACCTCGCAAATGCTACTTCAACGAAATTTGTACCATTATCAGTTATGATGCTATGGGGATAGCCATATCTCAGGATTATATACTTGAGGAACCTTACTGCTGTTGCCCCGTCATATTTCTTAATTGGCTTCACTTCAATCCACTTAGTGAACTTGTCGACCATAACTAGGATATGGGTCATTCCTCCTTTAGCCGGCTTAAATGGCCCTACCATGTCTAGGCACCATATAGCAAATGGCCAAGTAATGGGGATAGTTTTGAGTTCCGACATTGGTAAATGAGTTTTCGTGGCGTATCTCTGATAGCCATTGCATTTTCTCACCAAATCCTCTACTTGCTCCAAAGCACTTGGCTAATAAAATCCATGCCAGAAAGCTTTTGCCACTAATGCTCTTGAGGAGGCATGGTGGCCACATTCTCCTCGGTGAATATCTCGGAGTATGTCAAGTCCTTCTTCTGGGTCAACACACTGCTTCAGTACTAATGTTACACTCCTTTTATATAATTCGGCGTTGATAATAGTATAGGCCTTTGCTCTCCTTTGGATCTGCCTTGAGGATATCTCATCGTCCGGCAAAACTCCTCCTTTCAGGAAATCATATATTGGCTTGTCCCAAGCTGGTATATCCCGGACGGGAAATGGCTCCTCGTCAATTTCCATTGCATCCACCAACATAACTCCTGCCGGGTGTGGCTGATCAGTCCCCGGGTTTGTTGAGGCAGTCCCCAGGTTTGCCAAAGCAGTCCCCGGGTTTGCTGAGTTGCCTCCCCACTCTATCTCCATAGGTGCAGCTCCTGATCCAGAGAGTGCCGGGATATAAATTGAGTCTGATTCAGGCGACGGCGTGATGGATGGTTTTCTCAAGTGCTCTAAAGCAACATTCGGCCGGATTGGCTGCCGGGATGATCCTAACTTGGACAGCGTATCGGCCGCCTCGTTTTCAATCCGAGTTATGTGATGAATTCACACCCTTCGAAAAATACACTTATCTTTTGAACATGGAATCTATAAAGGGCCATGTTAGCATCCAGAGCATCCTAGTTTCTAGACACCTGTTGCACCACCAAATCAGAATCTCCAAAGCATTGGCCCGACGTATCCCCACTTCTTTCACTACCTTGAGACCATGTACCAATGCTTCATACTCTGCAACATTGTTCGAGGCACTGAAGTGGATTTAAAGGACATATTTCAGCTGATCATTCTTGGCCGAGGTAAGCACTACTCAGGTGCCCAACCCATCTTTTAGTTTTGATCCATCGAAGTGCATTCGCCAATAATCGGAGTCTAGTAGAGGTGGCTCATATTGCATCTCAGCCCAGTCCACAAAGAAATCAACCACAACTTGCGATTTTATCGCATATCTTCTATCAAACTGCGGTGCATATGGGGCTAACTCAATTGCCCATTTTTCTATCCGACCACTTGCATCTTTGTTAGTCATAATCTCTGATATGGGTGCCTCACATATCACTTTGATGGGATGTTCCTCAAAATAGTGCTTGAGTTTCTTGGCCGACATATATACGCCATACGCCATCTTTTGATAGTGAGGTAATTCTATTTTGATGCAGACAATACTTCGCTCAGATAATACACCAGCCTTTGCACCGACTTTCCTTCTTCCTCGCGCTCCACTACAATTACTACACTTACGACTCGGTTGGTCATGGCTACGTAGAGCAACATTGTCTCCTTGGGTAGTGGTGCTACTAGGATCGGCGCAGTAGATAACATCTTTTTCAATTCTCGAAACGCAATGTCTGCCTGTGGCATCCATGTGAATTTGTCTGCCTTTTTCATTAACTGGTAGAGGGGTAAGGTCTTCTCTCCCAGCCGACATACGAACTGGCTTAACAATGCCAGGCAACCAGTGAACTGCGATACATTGTTAAGGCATTTTGGCAGTTCCATTCTCTCTATGGCCTGGATTTTCGTCGGGTTAGCTTCGATACCTCGGCTAGACACTAGAAAACCGAGTAACTTTCCCGCGGGCACACCGAAGGTGCACTTCTCCGGGTTAAGCTTCATTCGGAACCTTCTTAAGTTCGCGAATGTCTGCCGAATGTCATCAAGGAGCGTATTGCTTTCCTTAGTCTTTATCACCACATCATCCACATAAACTTGCATGTTCCGACCTATTTGGTCATGTAAGCATTTTTTCATGCATCGTTGGTACATTGCTCCTGCATTACGTAACCCAAACGGCATAGTGCGATAGCAATAAGACCCGTATGGGGTAATAAACGCAGTCTTTATTTGATCATCCAGATTTAGGGGTATCTGGTGGAAACCAGAATCCGCATCAATGAATGACAATAGTTCACATCCGGCTATTGAGTCTATGACTTGATCTATTCTAGGGAGTGGGAATGGATCTTTGGGACACGCCTTATTCAGGTTCCTGTAATCAATGCACATGCGCCATACCACGGCCATGTTCGGATCATCCTTCTTCTTTTCCACAGGCACCGGATTCGAGAGCCAATCTGGATAGAGTACTTCCATGATAAACCCAGCTGCTAGGAGCCTAGCTATCTCATCCCCAATGACTTTCCTTCTGTCTTCGGCAAAACACCCAAGAGGCTGCTTTACCAGCTTAGCCCCGGGTCTTACGTTTAATGAGTGCTCGGCCAACTCCCTCGGCACACCTTGCAGATCCTTAGTGGACCAAGCAAAGATATGTCGATTCTCACGGAGGAAGTTGATGAGCTTGTTTTCCTATTTGCTGCTTAACCCGGCACCAATGGTTACGGTGCGCTCTAGGAACTCATCATCGATTGGCACTTTCTTTGTGTCCTTGGTTGCTTGGAATGACACGCCTCGATGGGTTGGTCGAGCCAGATATGCTGCCGCTGGATTGAGCCAACACCGCCACTTCTAGTATCTTCCTTTTTTCCTGAGCTATCATGAGTGACTCGGCTAAGTTAGATTCGGCTGAGGTGAACTCAATCGAATGCTAGAAGTCCCATGATACAGTTATCACACCCCTTGGTCCGGGCAGTTTCATCTTAAGGTAGCTGATGTGAGTACTTGCCATGAGCTTGTTCAGCGCGGCCTGCCGAGTAACGTGTGATAAGCGCTCTCTAGATTCACCACTTCGAACTCCAAATTTTTAGTCCGGCAATTGTCTCTCATGCCGAATAACACATCAACCCAGACCTTACCAATCGGCTCACAGGAAATACCTGGCACAATGCCATGAAAGGTGGTCCTCGTTGCTTGCAGCATGTTCTCTGTTCTTCCCAACTTCTGCATGGTATCCTTGTACATAATGTTTATACTACTGCGATTGTCAATCAGTACTTTGGAAAACCTCACATTGAGATTCAGCCCGGTGAATGTTGGATCCAGGACCAGTGCATAGGTCCCAGGGCTAGGCCTGATCTTTGGGTGATCCTTAATACTCCAGGTGATCTCCTGATCCGCCAGGGCATGTATCTCACTATTGCCGGCATTACTGCGTTTACCTCCATATGCGGGCGCTGCAAGCTTTTCCGGTCATTTTCTTCTGTGGTAAACACAGTAACTTTGATGATGCTCCCTGTACTCGTTTCGTCCCTCATTCACGTGGTAACGTTGACCTTGTTGCTGGTTATTGTCTACTTGATGTACCGCATCCCTCCTTTCCTGATTTTCGTACCTCGGCGGAGGTGGTGGCAATATTAGTTGTTGTCCATTCCCCTGTTAGTAATGGTTGCCGTGGTGCCTCATTCTTAGGTGCCTCATTCCTCGAACTGCCCTGCTCTAACTGCCTCATTCACTCACATTGCCGGGTCGTGTGATTTGCCGGACTATTCGGACTTGGTGTATGGACCTTGCAAGGTTGATCCAACATAGACTCGAACGTATACCTCGGTCTATCTTTCCGCTCTTGCCATTGCTTTTTCTGGTCCGGCGTCCAAGGATTTTTCCCTTCATTTTTCTATTGCCAGTTTTGCCCTCTAGTTTTCTGGCGATGGCTGGCACCAGCATTGGGCTGGTCCTGGTCTACCGCTGCCACCTGCTGCGAGTTATATCTGTAATCCGGATGCTCGTCCCTTCTCTTTCCTTGAAAATCATTTCTCCTCGTTGACCCGAAGCCATCTCGGTTGTAATATTCCTTGTTTGCCTCGCTTGACATTAGTCAGGGTTGCGTTGGATCTCCCAAAGCATATGAATCTGCAATCCGGATTGTCTCAGCCAAAGTGGTTGGCATATCTCGCTGCAGCCTCTGCCACAACATACTTCCATATCTGCATCCTTGGGCGAACCACACAATAGCTTGTGATTCAATTACTCCCTCGCATGAGTTACGCACGTTGCACCACCGAGTCAAGAAATTCCGATCTGGCTCATTCGGTCTTTTCTGGCATAGCGTCAGAGTCTATGGCCTGTTTGGCCTCTTGTAGGTGCTCGAAAAGTTGCTAACGAACAACTCCTCAAAATCCAGCCAAGAGTTAACACTTCCTGGTGGCAAATTGTTCAGCCAAACTCTCGCTGGTCCTTCTAACATTTGTGGCACATATCTCACTGCCCATCTCAAATTTCTAGTTGCGATCTTGACCGCTGTCACGTAATCAATCAGCCAATCCTCTGGCCTAGTACTACCATCATAGGTTCTGGTTCCTCTGGTCAGCTGAAAGTTCAGCACTGGTGGCTCCTTCATGATCTAGGGCCCAAAGCATGCCGGACCAGGTGGACCTTGTACTTCGATTAGCCCCGACCTATAAATTCTATCCAATTTCAGCCTCGCATCTTCTGGCTACAAGTTCCTGCTTCCCAGCCTTGACCCAATTATGTGGTGATCTGGTCAGGGATATCCGTCATTGATCATAGCCGAATAACCATCATTGTATTTTTCCTGATCCGGACAAGCATTTTGTTGTTGTGCCGCTGGTCCTACACTTCCCTCTTGCCGAGGTGCGCGCTGCTGCTGCTGCCGAGGTATATTTTGCCCCGTTTCCGTGGAATCACGCTGTCCGGCATTGCCATTGGCAGCATTCCTCTGACCGGCATTGCCTTGCTCGCGGTTACCTCGGCTAGCCACACCTCAGCTGGTACTGCGCTGATCTTCATCAACTTGCGCTGCTTTGCCTTTTCCGGCCCTCACTAGATCGTAGGGAACCATCTGTTTGTCCCTTGTTCCGGAGTTTACCACCTCCTGTCTCCTAGGATTGTGACCTGGAGATGATGCGGCTCCCTCGAATCTTGCCAGGTTATTCCTAGCCGAATGAACCACGTGTGATGCCCCCGCTAGTACCGGGTTTGCCTTGTTCATTTCTTCATTTTGCTAGCAAGCGACTCTAAGCAAGTGGTTCACCCTCTCTTGTTGCCTTTGTCGGGCCTCTCTGGTTAAACCTTCTAACTCGGACGCGGCCACATTTGCTGCCCTAAGGTTCTTTGTCGGGGTACTGTACATATCCAGCCCTCCTGTTACTATCATGACTGTCTGACCTGGCCTAGGTTCGTATTCCTTGTCAATCTCAGTAATCAGGTTGCTACGTTGGATCTTTACTCCATCTATGCGGTTTGCCTTTGCATATTCTCTAAAAGCAATGTTCAAGGACTGCTGTAGCTCTGCTACCTTCTTTGCCCCAGCTAACATTTTCCGCCTAGTTTCTTCTAACTCAGCTTGCGCTTGAGCCGGATCTACCACACGTGCTATTGGTGTTGCTAGGCTATCTATTGCTTGCTGGAGCACATTCTGCGGCCTCTCTAGTGAGGGGAACCTAGACCTAGTCGCGCGTGTAGGCGTGACTTCGCGGCCCTGTTTGCCCTTGTTTGCACCGTCTGGCGTGGTCATCAGGACCTCAATGCTGCTGGTGGGGCGAGTGATACGGACGCCACGAGCTACGCTGAGAGATGGTTCGCCTCCTTCGACGATGTGTCACGGATGAACGCATGACTTGTCTACTTCGACGTAGATCTTATGCGCGCCAAGCTTGATGAAGACACCGTT
This sequence comes from Avena insularis, assembly GCA_023614405.1. Lineage (NCBI taxonomy): Eukaryota > Viridiplantae > Streptophyta > Magnoliopsida > Poales > Poaceae > Avena > Avena insularis. Next base: position 514,825,395 of record CM042690.1, read on the forward strand.
GCACGGAGCGGGTGGTTCCTGCCGAAGCTCCATGCGTTGTTGCTGACATAGTCCAGCGCTCCGAAGCGCTGAACCAGGCCGGAGACGATGCGCTCGCCAGTGCTGGACAAACTTCCCGTCCGGATTTTCACCCCTGCTAGCACCGCTAGCCCCACGGTGGGTGCCAACTGTCATGGTGGTGGCACGACAGATGCCATGTATAGGCTAATGATGGGGCCAATGTGTGCTAGGGGAATCCAGGGAGGGAGAATGTGGTGATTCCACGCACATATGTTCTTGTATTCTCTCTATCAATGGTGTTTACAAGTACTCTTCAAGCTCTTGGTGAGTAGGAGCTATGTCTCTTACTCCCCACAAGCTAGCTCAAGAGTCCTATCTAAGACAGAGAAAATGATCGATCCCCTTCTATGGAGGCCTCGGTGCTCCTTATATAGGGGAGCCCGGGTTACAAAGTTAGGGCACATGTGGCGGCATATTCTCTGAATATGCCCCTCGACTAAATCTAGATGCTTCTTTATTCTCTTTAACGGCTCATCCGGGCTTTGGACGTAACCCGCAATGTAATCCTCATCTTTAAGCATCACTAGACACGGGCTACGTCAGCCAACATTGCCCGCGTCATCTTGGTTGCACCTGACCCGCTGGTCCTCCTCTCTGCTTTGCTTTGCTCATGCTACAGCTAATAAAGCCACCTTTTGACCAGCGGGAGATTCCTTCCTTCTCTTGGAAGCCATCTGATAGTCCATCTAGCACGTGGATAATTCGGCTATGAAGATACCTGCAAAACAGATAGACAAACATGGTCGGCATATATTTTATGCCGACCGGGCTACGACTAAGGAGATGCTCCACAAGCCGGGTCACTCCATGGTTCGGCATGCCTTGAGGTGACCCGGTCAGCACTTGCTTTGACCGTGCCGTACCCCAGCTAACTCGGCCTTTATACCCCAGCATTACCGTACCCGGGGGTATCCCCCCAATAGGAAACCATGATCATCTTGTTAATCAACGAGCTAGTTTATAAGAGAGGCATAACTAGGAACCTTCTATTTGTATTAAGCAAACATGTATTAATGTTTCCAAATTAATACAATTATAGCATGCAAAATAAACATCTATCATATACTTGGAATACATATAATAACAACTTTCTTATTGCCTCTCAGGGCATATTCCCTTCAGTCTCCCACTTGCACTAGAGACAATAATCTAGTTACATAGTGATAAATCTAACACCCATGGAGTTCTGGTGTTGATCATGTTTTGCCCTAGGGAGAACTTTATTCAATGGATCTGCTACATTCAGGTCCGTGTGTACTTTAAAAATCTTTATATCTCTATCCTTGACATGCTCGTGGATGGAGTGAAACCAGCGCTTAATATGCTTGGAATTGCTGTGAGACCTTGGTTCCTTGGCGTTGGCTATGGCTCCATTTTTGGCACAATAGATCATCATTGGGTCCAATGCACTAGGAACCCTACCTAGTTCAGTAATGAACTCCTTCATCCAAACTTTGCTTCCTATGTTGCTTCTGAAGAAGCAATATATTCCGCCTTTGTTGTTGATCTTGTCACCACAGGTTGTGTGCAGCTCCTCCAACTAACTTCTACTCCATTCATGCGAAATACGTATCCGGATTGAGACTTAGAGTCATCCGAATCGGTGTCAAAGCTAGCGTCAACATAACAATTAGCTACCAGCTCTTCTTCACCTCCGTATACAAGACACATTTCCTTTGTTCTTCTTAAGTACTTAAGGATATTCTTGACCGATATCTAGTGTTCCGAACCTGGATCAGATTGGTACCTACTAGTCAAACTAATAGCATGTGCCACATCCGGTCTTGTAGATATCATGGTGTACATTATAGAGCATATAGCTGAAGCATAGGGGATCTTATCCATTATCTCTCTTTATTCCGCCGTAGCCGGAATTTGAGTTTTACTCAATGTCTTGCCTTGCAACATAGGTATGAACCCCTTCTTACTTTCGTCCATATTAAACTTCTTTAAAATTATCAAGGTATGTACTCCGTGATAGCCCTATTAGGAACCTTGATCTATCTCTATATATCTTAATGCCTAATATATATGATGCTTCACCAAGGTCTTTCATCGAAATTTTGTTGTTTAGATAACTTTTAACACTGTTTAAAAGATCTATATCTTTTCCAATTAGTAATATGGCATCCACATATAATATCAGAAATGCCACATTGCTCCCACTCACTTTCTTGTAAATACAAGCCTCTCCATAAGTTTAGACAAATCCAAACTCTTTGATCACCTCATCAATGCGGAGATTCCAACTCCGGGATGCTTGCTTTAGTCCATAGATGGATCCCTGAGGTTTGCATACCTTGTAAGCATCCTTAGGATCGACAAAACCCTTTGGTTGTATCATATACAACTCTTCTTCAATATTACCATGAAGGAACACAGTTTTGACATACATCTGTCATATCTCATAATCGAAATATGCAGCAATTGCTAACATAATCCTAACTGACTTTAGCATTGCTACGGGAAAGAATGTCTCATCATAGTCAACTCCTTAAATTTCTCGAAACCACTTTGCGACAAGTCGAGCTTTATAGATGGTCACGTTACCATCAACATCAGTTTTTCTTTTGAAAATCTATTTATTCTCAACGGCCTTCCGGTCGTGAGGTAAGTCCACCAAGGTCCAAACCTAGTTTTTGTACATGGATTCCATCTCGGATTTCATGGCTTCTAGTCATTTGCTAGAATCTGGGCTCATCATCGCTTCTTCATATGTCACAGGGTCATCAATTTCATCAACCATGAAATTCATAACAGGATTGCCATATAGTTCAGGAGTTGCACGTGTCCTGCTTGACCTAGAAGGTTCGGTAGTGTCCTGTTTCGGAGTTTCATGCTCATTATCATTAGTTCCTTCTTCATTAGGTGAAGTAAACTCTGGAAAAATTTCTCGCGCTGCGCCACTCGCCGTTTCATGAAGGGATGGTTCAGTAACCTCTTCGAGTTCTACCTTCTGACTAGACACACCTTTCGCGAGAAACTCTTTCTCTAGAAAGGATCCATTCTTGGCAATGAAAACCTTGCCCTCAAATCTGTGATAGAAAGAATACCCAATTTTTTCTTTAGGGAATCCTATGAAGACGCACTTTCCGCTTTGGGTTCGAGTTTATCAGGCTGAAGTTTCTTCACATAAACATCGCATCCCCAAACTTTAAGCAATGACAGCTTAGGTTTGGTTCCAAACCACAATTCATACGGTGTCATTTCAAAGGATTTAGATGGTGCCCTATTTAAAGTGAATGCAGCGTTTTCTAGTGCATAACCCCAAAATAACAGTGGTAAATCCGTCTGAGACATCATAGATCAAAAAATATCCAATAAAGTACAATTACAACATTCCGACACACCATTACGCTATGGTGTTCCGGTAGGTGTGAGTTGTGAAACTATTCCACAATCTCTGATATGTGCGCTAAACTCGTAACTTAGATACTCACCTCCACGGTCGTACCGTAGAAATTTGATCTTTCTATTACAATGATTTTCCACTTCACTATGAAATTCCTTGAACTTTTCAAAGGTTTCAAACTTATGTTTCATTAAAAAGATATACCCGTATCTACTCAAATCATCCGTGAAACTAACAAAATAATGATATCCACATCGCGCCGATACTCATTGGACCACATACATCAGTATGTATGATTTACAATAAATCTATCGCTCGCTCCATTGTACCGGAGAACGGGGTTCTAGTCATCTTGCCCATAAGGCATGGCTCACATGTATCAAATGATTCAAAATCAAGTTATTCCAAAAGTCCATCAAAATGGAGTTTCTTCATGCGTTTTACGCCAATATGACCTAGACAGTAGTGCCACATATATGCAAATATATCATTATCAAGTTTAATCCTTTTAGCATCAACATTATGAATATGTGTATCACTACTATTGATATTTGTCGTGGTATTGCCAATGAGTGCGCCATGGAGGGGTACTCACAGTGTGTGTTTAGAGACGTGGGGTAAGGCAGAGAGGTCGTGGGTACGAGGTAACTTAGCTTACCCAGGTTCAAGTCCCACAACGGTGGCAGAACTCTACTCCTGCTATAAATCACTATAATGGAAATATGCCGAGATACAGAGATAGGTTCGCCTTGCGAGGTGTTGCGCGTTGTTCGCAACAATCTAGGTTATCTTCTGCCCTAAAGGCTCCAACAGGCCAGCTTATAAAGGCGCCAAGACCTATGGTTTACAGGGAAAGGTCCTTGCCGGACAAGGTAAACAGTCCTGAACTAATACGAACTAGTGTTTCGTGTCTTGCACTCAAAGGCTCCGAGTATGTCGGTGACTCCTGCATAGCCTTCCTTTATCCGGCATGGGCCTCCCTTCAGGATCCGTCTAACTGGGTCGCCCGGCAGGCCATAAGCCTTGCTACCAACTATGGGCCACCCGGGTTAGGCAGATTGGTGACATGCTATGAGGATACCCATATAGCATATCCCCAATAGTAGCCCTCGAAGGACTTCGAAATCTTGCATTGTCTTGCTCGTTGATCTCTGAATGTCCCGTCTAAGTGAAGCCGGCAATTCGTCAAGCAATATCTGAAAGGTCTCCCAAAGAACCCTACAATCCTCTCTAGCTTCGCAATGTAGCCGAAGATTCCTTGAGTCTTCATTTTCATAGTCGGACAGTCCCCGTCTTCAATGGAATCTTTGGACGTGACCTTTGACTGCAACTGTCAGGAGGATGACGTAGGGTACAACCTACGCCTACCTCGAAACTCATAGAAACAGAGAATTAATCATCATTTATTTTCACGCGCGTGAAATCCGAAATGGTGGAGCGACAAAAGACGGAGGACATAGAGAAATTACCTCGCACGTTCACTTCCACGGCGGCAATGTTCCATCCATTAGATCTCTTTGCACGAATCATGACGCGGGGCCTATATCTTTTCACCACGGTCAATTTATTTCTCTTTTACCCGCATTCGCTTTCCAGTCTTTGTCTTCCTCCAGCCGCGCGACCGTTCGAGCTTTTCTGGGAAAACCCTAACCAGAGCCCTTCTTTCATCCACCTTCTCTCTGTCGTAATGGCCTCCAGCAGCTCCATCCCCTTCAACGGCGGCGACCCCCGAGGCTACTCTGGTGCCATCCCAGGGATTGACCGTCCCGTCGGAGGGGATGGTCATCCCTGTCAACACCGTGGTGGAAACCACCAGCGACGACCAAGAACGAGCGGCGCCCAAAGCTGTAGAAGAAGAAAACGACTCCCATATGGGGGTGTGGAGAGGCTCTAATCTCTCTGCCAAAGATCTGCCGGAGCTAGTCCCCGAGGGGTATCTTCCCACGGCGAAGGAGTTAGTCTGGCGGGCGGCGCCGGCCGGCGAGGTGGTCCCTTCTCCCCAAGTCAGAGAGAAGGTGTACCTCAAATCTCAGTTTGTACGTTGCGTAAGCTTGTTAGTCTCTGACTTCTTCTTGGACTTCCTTCGGCACTTCCGGGTACTCCCCCACAATCTCTCTCCCAACAACATTCTAGTCCTTAGCAACTTCATAGCCTTGTGCGAAGGATTCCTAGGCATAAAACCTAGGTTAGATCTGTTCGTGTACTTCTTTACTGTCAAGAGAGAGTCCGTAGAGTTCAAGGACGAATTGCGGATCTATGGAACTATAAGCTTCAAGATCCGTCCTAGCCGGCGCTTCCCCAACATCGTAGGGCATGAGTCCTACAAGAACTAGGAACGCACGTATTTCTATGGGCTTGATATCCCTCTGCCTGACCGCCTTGAGACTTATCCTGACTTTGTCGATGGAGCTACCACCGAAGTGGCCACATTGCGGACCCCAGCCTCCCTTCCCTCTGATGATGAAGCCAATCGCGCCATAAGGCAGATTGAATGGCTCGTAGACGGAGGTCTGACGGGCTTGGATCTGGCCATGTGCTGGTTCGTTAGGTGGATCCAGCCTCTGCAGCACCGCACCCGTTTGATGTATAAATATACTCAATACATGAGGGATCCCATGCGAATTTCGCGGGATAACTTCTCTACTGAATCCATCAAACTCCGGCTAAAGGACATCTTAAAGGTGAAGGACAAGAACCAGGGCTTCAAGATCACCTACGACATGTTCGATTGCAGCACATGCCCAGAGGTAGCTTCTGTTTCCTTTGTTGCTCATTACATGCTCTAAGGTTTTTCCGACTTGAAGTTGTCAATCTAACACTCCTCTGTATCCCAGCTGGCAACCATGGCGGCGAATCAAATGGCCACCCAAGTCTATGATCCTAAGCTGAAGGATATCCAGGTGGTGTCCGACGATGACGCCCCCAAGGATCAACCAGCTACGGTAGCACGAAAGCGGAAGAGCTCCACCTCTAACCCTACTGTCGAGGCCAAGAAGAAGAAGAAATCGTAGAGTAGAGTCTCTAAACAATCCACTTCCGTCTTAGAGGCGGAGAAGAAGAAGAAATCCACCGGCATTCCCCTCACCATGGCTCCTGCTATGGAGTAAGTACTTTCATTCTCTGGCTTGTATTTTTCAGCTTATACCTTTTTTCAACACTTGTACTTATACTTTGTACGTTTGAGGAGGAAAGCCGGCGTTAGTTTGCAGCGATCCTCCAGAGATGCTGGAGTGTCAAAAATCATTCGTGACATGCTGACCAGGGACGTGGCCGCCAAGCCCTCTCCCACTATTTCTCCCCCTACTCCTGCCGCCAAGCCTTCTATTGGCCCCGCTGGGCCGTCATCCTTGAGATCTCCGCCATGGAGACAGATGTCAATCCAATCCTTGATATCTCAGGATCTGTTGAGGCAGACGTTGCTCCTAGCAGCCAGGCAACACAGGAGAGTACTTCCTTAAAGTGGCCGAAGCTCTAGCTAAGGATGCCACCAAGAAAGGGAAGAAAGTGGTGGAAGAGGTGGATGTGGAAGCAGCAATTCAGGCGGGAGCCTCTAAGCCATCCTTTGCCTTGAAAATGCACGAGACGACTAGGGCGTCATCCATGCCTCGAGCTTCAACTTCTCCATTGGCTATGACTCCTCTGACATTGTGCTTGGATGACCTAATCTTGTAGGCCAACACAATTTATAACAATGCCTAGACCTTCCATGATTCTTATGCTCATCTGGCCAATAATATTAGGGTCATTGCCATTGTAAGTCTTTTGAACATCACTTATTTTGATTTGTAATGTATCCCACTATAGCCCCCGAGCTCTTAGGCTAAAAATCAATAGTTTTGGCCTGAGTGCGCTAAAGAACTAAGTGTAAAACTTGTCTGTGTAGCCCCAAGCGTTTAGTTGAAACTGGAAACTTCCGACTAGATGCTCTAGAGAAACTAGCTGATATTAAAATCTTATATTGTATCCCCCGAGCATTTAGTTGAAAGTTGAATAGTTCTGACTAGATGCTCTAGAGAATCTAAGCATGTTAATATCTTGTGTAGAATGAGAATAAACGGAGGATAGCCGCCAATGAGAGGTTTGCTGCTCTGCGAAAGGAACTGGACCTTGAATAGGTAAAACCAACTTCCTGAAGCAACATATCAAAATAGCCAGAGTCTGTTTTCTACAACAGCTCCTTGCTTTTCTCATTGAATCATTTCTCTCTTCTTCTTATAGCACTTTCTGATTTCCCTCTTGTAGAAGCCATTGCCAAGGCCAAGAGCATTGTCGAGCAATCCAAGCATATCCAGGAGCTCGATGATGAAAACAAAATTTTGAAGAAGGACCTGGTTGATGCCGTCAAAGGCCATGAGGCAGCGATGAAGGTGTTGCAAGAGTCTGCTGAGGTCGAGATGCAGCGCCTGAAAGATGAGATTGCACAACTCAAGGAATAGAACCAAGCTACCAAAGAGCAGAACACTAGGAACCTTAAGGTGTACAAGACAGTCCAGAAGGAGTGGGATGCATTAGCGGAGTCATGCTCACAAGCAGAGACGAGCATCTTCGGTAACCTTTCTTCGTCTTGGTCATTTCTGTATTTTGGAAGATTCTTTGATTGGTTTGTACTCATGGTCCTTGTTTATTTTGCAAACCATAGCCCCTATTGGCTTAGCCAACTTGGGTGAAGGTGCTCTAGACCTCAAGGAACACATGATTCTTGCCGGCAACTTCGTCAGCATCGCCATTGCTCAAGCCAAGGAGATAGCCCAGCCTCTAGGGATTAATATCAAGGCGGCAGACTCAGTGGCCAAGTACACGTAGATCCTGCGCCGAGCTCCTAGGAAGGTCAAGGATTGGAAGGTCTCTTGTGTCCGGGCTGGCGCTAGGATGTCGCTATCCTTGGTCAAGGCGCACTATGACAACACCGACATCAACTTGGTGACCTCCGGCTTTACCAAGCTGGATGAAGAAGGGAGGGAAATCGATAGCGATGCTATTTGGAATTCCCTTGCAGGCTTTGACACTAGGGTTGCCAAGATGGTCAACGCTGATGTCTTTGTGCCTACTGAGATCCTTGATGAAGAGATGGCCTCGTCCGAGTCTAGCCCATCACCCTCCGAGTTTTATGAGCTCTCCCAGCCTGCCTCTCCTGATGATGCCACCACGAAGCCCCTGCAGCAGAGCCATGAAAAACAATGTTTGTATTAAATTTATGTCTGCAATGTGTATGCGGAAAAAACTTATGTTTTGTTAAGGCAGAAAATCTTGTACTCAAGTTTTCCTGCTACTAATCTGTTTCCAGCATGTGTATATTTTTAAGCCAGTGTTGGCTTATCCATTATTCTGGTTTGTATGCTTAACCTTTCATGAGACGGAAGACTCGCAACACAGAACTATGCTCTTAGGTGATGATGCTTAATAGCACCGTCCAGAACCCAAGAAAAACAATCGCCGGCTTTGAGTGCCGAAAAGTCCGTCCTCCGGAATCCACATAAAAAATTTAGAAAACGTGTAGACCAGAAAACTTAAGCTAACGCCCGTAGGCAGAATTTTCACAAGTGCAAATGCAAACTTGCGCATAAAGGGTTTATATGATCCAAAAATGAAGAACTAAAGGAGGTAAAAGACTTAGAGAATATGAGTGAACCAAATGCTTTATTTCATTGATAATATAAGAAACTTATTACATAATATAAATATGCTAAGTGTAAAAGGGACGTAGTTGTGCTATGTTCCATGACCAACCTGTCTCCGGGTAATCATCATCGGAGTCACGTTCCTTCCGCTTGCGATTTTTTGGCCTATCTTTCAACACATGAATATCGACGAGGTAATAGGAACCATTGAGCAATGCTTTGCTTATGACGAATGGTCCTTCCCAAGGAGGGGATAGTTTGTGTGATTTCTCCTGCTTGAGTATAAGCACCAGATCCCCCTCTTTAAATGAGCGATGCTTTACGGGGCGACTATGGTAGCCATGTAGCTTCTCCTAGTAGATGGCGGATCTCTGGCATGCCAGCACGTGCTCTTCTTCAAGTAGGTCCACAGATAGTTGTCTGCATTCTTCAACATCATCATCCTTGTAGCTGGAAACTCTTTGTTGCATCTTGGAGGATGTCAGATGGGAGGATTGCTTCTGCTCCATAAACCATGAAGAAAGGAGTCAAGCCGATTGATCTATTGGGTGTTGTTCGTAAACTCCAAAATACAGATGCTAATTCCTCCGCCCAGGCTCCAACTGCTCTACGTAGCGGTGCCTCTAAGGGTGGCTTGATTCCGTGCAGAATTAGTCCATTGTCCCTTTCAACTTGCCCATTTGACTGTGGATGTGCCATAGATGCTCGGTCAAGGCGGATGCCTTTTTCATGACAGTACTCCTCAACTTCTCTGAGAGATAAATTTCTACCATTGTCGGTGATGATGCTATGTGGGAGACCAAATATCACTAGTAGATCCCGAACAAATTTCAAGGCTGTTGCCCCATCAAGCTTTCTAATGGGTTTAGCTTCAATCCATTTTGTGAATTTATTTACTGCAACTAGCAAGTGTGTGAGTCCACAGGGTGCTGTCTAGAAAGGTCCCACCATGTCCAGCCCCCAGACTACAAACGACCAAGTTATTGATATTGTTCGCAAGTCTTCAGCTGGAACACTTGGTTGTCTTGCATAAAACTGACACCCAAGGCATGTTTTTACCAACTTGTCGGCGCCCGACTTGGCAGTTATCCAGTAGAATCCTTGTCAGAAGGCCTTAGCCACTAATGATCAGGGAGGGGCATGATGCCCGCAATCTCCGAGATGTATTTCTCTAAAGATTTCAATACCTTGCTGCTGGGAGACGCATCGTAGGAAAATTCATGCGGTACTTCTTTTGTATAGCTGGCCGTCAATGATGACGTAACCTTTTGCTCTGCGTATTACTAGGCAAAGTTCCGTCTTGTAGATAGTCCATAAATGGCTTCATCCAAGCCGGAGAGGTCACTATTACTGTGTTAACAAATGAATCCAGTCTATCCGGGTTGTCGAGGTCTGCTCCCTTCACGGATGGAGTCCGTAAATGTTCCAGAAAAACACCTGGCGAAATTGGTCGACGAGCTGATCCAAGTTTGGCAGCAGATCTATCGCCTCATTCTCCTTCCTTTTGGCGTACTTGACTTCGTAGCCATCGAAGCACTTGGCTATTCCGTCTACTTCGTCTCGATATGCTGCCATCATAGGGTTCTGTGCGTTCCAGGTGCCAGCTACTTGCTGGGCAACAAAGTCAGAATCTCCACAGCAAACTATGCGCTTGATCCCAATATCCTTGGATAAGCAAAGTCCATGAATGAGGGCCTCATACTCAGCCATGTTGTTGGTAGCATTGAAGTGGATCCGCAGCACGTATTGCAACTTCTCCCTTGTTGGTGATTATAATAATACACCAGCCCCCGAGCCATTGAGTAGCCTCGATCCATCAAAGTGCATGACCCAATACTCTAGCTCTAGCACAGGACTGTCTTCTGGCAGTTCTGTCCAATCTGCAAGAAAGTCCGCCAGTGCTTGTGATTTGATAGTGTCGCGTCTTTTTTAGGTGATTTCAAAGGCGGCAAGTTCAATGCCCCACTTTGCCACTCTTCCTATAGCATCGCTGTTTTTGATGATGTCGGATAGTGAGGCTTTGCTCACTACTGTGACAGCGTGCTCCTGGAAATAATGCCTTAGCTTACGCGAAGCGAGGAAAACTCCATAAGCTATCTTTTGGTAGTACGGGTAACACTGCTTGGATTCCATCAATACCTCTCTTACATAGTAAACGGGCCACTGAACTCCGTATTCGTGCGTTGGTTCCTTGCGGTCCACCATGATGAAGATGTTGATTACTCGGTTGGTTGCCGCCATGTAAACTAACATAGGCTCCCTTGGCACTGGTGCTGCAAGTATTGGTGGGGAGGAGAGTATTCTCTTCAACTCCTGAAGTGCTATGTCAGCTTCGTCCGTCCATGTGAATTTGTCCGCCTACTTGAGCAACTTGTAGAGCGGCATAGCCTTCTCACCAAGTTGGCTGATGAACCGGCTTACTGCTGCAACGCAGCCTGTGAGGCTTTGTATGTCCTCCAGGCATGTTGGGCATTTTATGTCGAGGATGGCCTTGATTTTCCCTGGGTTCACCTCGATTTCGCGATGCGAAACGATGAAACCAAACAGTTTGCCGGAGGGTACCCCGAAGACGCACTTCTTGGGGTTCAGCATCATGTTGTATTTCCAGACATTGTCAAAGGTTTCCTGCAAGTCAGCGATAAGATCATTTGATTTCTTTGACATTACCGCCATGTCGTCCATGTTAGCGTGTATGTTGGGACCTATTTGGTCCTGTAGGCAACGTTGCATCATCCCCTGGTACGTAGCACCGGCGTTTTTCAACCCAAAGGGCACTGTGACGTAGCAATACGTGCCATAGGGTGTGATGAATGAAGTGGCCAATTGGTCCGACTTTCCCATCCGGATCTGGTGGTATCCTGAATAGGCATCGATAAAACATAGAAGTTTCGAGCTAGCCGTCGAGTCAATGACTTGGTCAATGCGAGGAAAAGCAAACAGATCCTTCGGACACACTTTGTTCAAGCCGGTGTAATAAATTCACATTCTTAATTCATTGGTTCCCTTTTTTGGGACAAGTACAGGATTTTCCACCCATTGGGTGTGAATAACTTCTCGGATAAAGCCAGCCTTAAGTAACCTAGCTATTTCTTTGCCGATAGCCCTTCGTCATTCATCACCAAAGCGCCGTGGACGTTGCTTCATCGATTTGGCATTAGGATCAATATTCAAGGTGTGCTCGGCAAGTTCCCTAGGTACACCTTTCATGTTGGCAGGTTGCCAGGCAAAGATGTCCCTATTCTCACAGAGGAACTCGACAAGCACGCTTTCCTATTTGGGATCCAGGTCCGTGCCAATGGCAGTGGTCTTGGAGGAATCTCCTTTGACAAGTTCCACCTGCTTGGTCATGATGGCGGCCTTGAAGGGGGGTTCGACAACAGTGATCACCTTCTTTTAAGCCGGCATCTCCGAGGAATTAACCTGGTTCTGGATCTCCTTGAACTCCTCACCGTAGAGGACTGCTTCGGCGAAGGTGGCCTCACTGAGCTTGAACTCTCGTGCCTTGGTGAAGCTCCCATCAACGGTGATGACGCCATTTGGTCCGAGTATCTTGAGCTTGTTGTAGACAAAGCATGGCCTTGCGAGGAAGGAGTGGAAGATGTCGCGTCTGAAGATGACGTGGTACATGCTCTTGAAAGGCACCACTTCGAAGGTCATGCGCTCTTGGTGGTAATTGTTAACATCACCAAAAGCGACCGGAAGGGTGATGCAGCCTAGGGAATTTGCTTGTCGGCCAGGTACAACCCCATGGAAAACGGTGTTGATCTTCCTTAGCTATGTGTCTGTCAAGTTCATCTTGTGCAGTGTATCCAGGTACATGATGTTGATGCTGCTTCCACTATCCACGAGGCACTTGGTGAACTCCGTGCCATCAATCAAAGGGTTGATGATCATGGCATACTTGTTCTCTGTTGGGATAAGTTCAGTGTGATCTTTCCTATCCCAAGTAATTGGAACTTCCGACCACCTGACGTACTGGGGAACTGGAGGGAGGGTAGCCATCAGTATCCTCAGAGAGGTTTTTTGGGCCTAGACGGTGGGAGTACCAAGGAAGGTGTGGTAACATGGAGCCTTCTTTTCGAAGGGATTTTCCCTTTATCGTCGCCCTTGTCACAAGATTTTGGGTCCACGTCTTCATCCATATCGCTTGATTCCTTGGGCTCTTCGTCCTTCTTCTTCCCTTTGCCCTTTCCATAGGGTCTTTTCTTCCGACTTTGCTTTTAGCCGGACTCAGGCTCCTCCTTGAGGTCACTGACAAATTTGCATTGGAAATTGGTGTGGGTGCCTTGCCATTTGGGTAGAGGTGGACGAAACACGACATGTCACAGTACTCTTCATACGTTTGAGGAAAACGGGGCACTGAGGGTGTAGTGTCACTCCTCTGCTGGCCACTGCTAGCTCCTCAGCCATGCCCACGCTGTCCGCCTCCGCCTTTGCCAGTGAATGTTGCGGTGACCATGTCGGCTACTTGCTTCTCTTCGGGTGGATGTTTCCGCTTGTTATCATTGTTTTTTCTGGCCTGAGTAGGGATTGCTATTGCCGGTAGTGATCCGCACGCGTCATCATCAGCAGCGGCGAACATGCTAGCCATGGTGATCATTGCATTGAGGGTGAGCTCATTGTTGTCTTGCTTGCGCTTCAACTTATGGCGGAGCAAAGTTCCCTTTTCCAGACCATCAACAAAGGCGGCCATGGCGGTTTGATCGTGCACCCCTGCGCAGGAAATTTTCATATCCAGCCAGCGAGAGAGGTAGGCATGAGAGGTTTCATCCTTTTCTTGTACACACCGCTGCAGATCTCTGACAGTGCAGGGACATTTGTACATGCCCTAAAATTCTTGGTGATCGCTTCATGCATGTCCAACCAATTGCATATTGATTTCGCCGGTAAGTCATCGATCCATTGTTGGGCGGTGCCAATCAACATGAGTGGGAGGTACTTGACGGTGACATTGGGGTTTGACCCTGCAATGTGAATCACTTCGATGTGGTCCTGCAACCACGTTGCTGGCCTGGCAGTGCTATTGTAGGGCTTGATGGTCTTGTATATCTGGAGGCCCTTGGGGTAAGTTGTGGCCCGTATTACTAATCCAAAACAACGTGGCCCAAGGTATGGGAGCTCCCGAGCCTCTTAGATCTTGTCCAGCCACGAACATGCATCATGTGGCTCTGGCTACTTCCATTTTCCATCATGGGGAGGGGAGTTGTGGCGCGATTAGTGAGATCCTCCATATCCTCCGCAATGATGGCTGCTAGGTGGCGACGGTGGCGGTGGAGGCGGTGGCTTAGACTTCTTGATATGACCCTCCTGCGACTCTTCACGCCTGTCACGGTTTCTTGTCGGACACGGCGGTTCCTTGTGGGACCTGCTCCTGTGTTCTTCATTGCCACTGCGCTCTCCGGCATGCTGAGGCTACTCACCCTGATCACGTATAACGACGTCGGGCTGGGGCCGCCTTGGCGGTGGCATGTTTGTACGATGGCACGACTCTGGTTCCTCGTGACACCGAGATGGTGGTGGAGGTGGCGACCAGGGAGGATGAGCCTTTTCTCCATGATCAGAGGATATGGGGATGGCGTCAGTCCTATTGCGTGTGGGATCCCTAGTCACGGGGAGATTTTGGCCTCATGTGGTTGTTCAGGGTTGACTGGCAAAGCTCTGGGTTTGACTCAAGCCTTTGCGAGGTAGCCTTTTCCTGCTGCTTGCATGCCTTAGCGACCAGGTCGTACACCTGAGCAACTGCTTCTGGCGACCTGTCCTGTTCCAGGAGGGTCTTGGCGACGGCGATGTTGAGGGCGGGAGTTGGCATGAATTGCCTCCCCTCTGAGTCAATATATGGGGTGGCCTTTGTCGCCTTGGAGCCCTCATACCCCAACCTGCATCGAACGCTGGGATCTTTGACGACGTGAGCCGGTGCTTTCTTTGATTTTTGCTTCAACAGGAATTTCATGACTCAGCCTCCATAGCTCTTGCCGCCTTAATGGATTGTTGCGCCTTAGCCATGTCTTCGTCCAGCTTAGCGCCCTGCTCTGCGATGCACTTGGCCTCCACCAATATTGCCGTGCGCTTCTCATCAAGCTCCGTAATGCTCCGAATATGGGCGACGCTGATAGGTTCAACAAGGAGGGCGCTGTAAATTGTCTTTTCGGCAGGAGTAGCCAATGGGTTGCCGGCTGCAGATGTTGACGGTGGCATTGGCAGCTGATTTGTTTGTCGGGCCATACTAGGGGCCGTGGTGAGTTCCTATGCCGATAGGGAACGGATAACTGGAGGAGGCATAGCTTTGGCCGGAGCCGGAGGCTCAGCGTCTTTCTTAGCTGCTGCTGCTCTGGTAACCACTGGTGTGGGCGGAGCTCTCTCATGTTATGGTTCGTGTCCGTCTTCTTCCATCACGCTCCCAATTGCGATGAGCACCTGGTGGGAAGTGTTGTTCTTCTCGGCGCGCTCCTCCTTCTTGATCTCCTGCAAGATCTCCCTCATAACAGCATCGTGTTCCTCCAAGTTAGCGTCCAAGCCACCGCCATCCTTATTGATGTTGGCGTATAGTACGTCAAGGACGGAGTCAGAGTTGGCTTCTGTGTTGGCGATGGCGGATGTGGAGGGTGATGGAGGCGGGTCGTTGTTGTTGTTGTTTCCTCCTGCTTTCGGCCTAGGCATTGCTTTGGTGTTCTCCTTAGCGTCCGCGTGTTTGTTAACGATGGTGACCATCTCACTAAGGGTGAGAGGACATACGGCCTGCCGCCTTCGGAGGGTATGCTGGAGGAGTGTTCCGGGTGTGACCCCTTCCACGAAGTGGTATACGAGCTCATCGGTGTGGTCGACCTCTAGGGTTTCCCTCGCCCTCATCCATCTGGCGAGGTATTCACGGGGAGTTTCTCCATCCCTCTGAATGTATCTAGCCAGATCGAAGATGGTGACTACACCGACAAAGTGAGACCTGCGCATCTCTAATGCTCGGGGAAGCCAAGCGGATTTGCGGGGTCCTTCCACCCTTTATATCCTACACAGGGGCGGTTTGGGTGGGCCTTGAAATTTCCTGATCCTAGCCACCATACTCCAAGGAGAGTTATTGACTAGATCCTTCCACAAATGCGTCCTGCTCATAGGCGTTCCGTGTGGGGCTTGACGAGTTTCCGACTTCCTAGGAGCTAGGACCCGAGTCAGTTTCGCCGATGAAGATGTGATGTCTCCGAAGGGGATGATGGAGTAGCACGTAGGGTTCATCTTCGCCAGCACCCAGAACTCGTCAGGAGGGCGATCAGGACGTTGTCGGAGAAACAAACGCGACCGATGGCTACGGTGTCGCCGATTCCTGCGAAGAGATTGGACCTCACCCGGTGTAGATCTTGAAGCGCCTCTTGCCCCACGGTGGGCACCAATTGTCGTGGTATTGCCTACGAGTATGTCATGGAGGGGTCCTCACAGTGAGTGTTTAGAGACGTGGGGTAAGGCAGAGAGTTGGCGGGTAAGAGGTAACACAGCTTACCCAGGTTCAAGTCCCACAATGATGGCGAAACTCTACTCCTACTATAAATCACTATAATGGCAATACACCGAGATACAGAGATAGGTTCGCTGTGCGAGGTGTTGCGTGTTGTACGCAACAATCTAGGTTATCTTCTACCCTAAAGGCTCCCGCAGGTCAGCTTATAAAGGCGCCAAGACCTAGGGTTTACAGGGAAAGGTCCTTGCCGGACAAGGTAAAGAGTCCTACACTATTACGAACTAGTCTTTCGTGTCTTGCACTCCAAGGCTCCGAGTATGTCGGTGACTCCTGCGTAGCCTTCCTTTATTCGGCATGGGACTCCCTCCAGGATCCGTCTAACCGGGCCGCCCAGCAGGCCATAAGCCTTGCTACCAACTATGGGCCACCCGGGTTAGGCAGATTGGTGACATGCTATGAGGATACGCAGATAGCATATCCCCAACAATATTCAACAGGAATAAACCATTCATCACAGGTGCATGACCAAAAAATATATGATCCATATAAATCGAATAACCATTGTTTTCAGATTTAAATGAATAACCGCTTCGCAATAAACATGGTTCAGATACAATGTTCATGCTTAGCGCAGGCACCAAATAACAATTATTTAGATTTATCACTAGTGCCAACGGCATATGGAGAGGTAGCGTTCCGACGGCGATCACATCAACTCTTGATCCATTGCCGACACGCATCGTGACCTCATCCCTTGCTAGTTGTTGCTTGTTCCACAGCCACTAATTCGAGTTACATATGTTAGCAACTGAACCAATATCAAATACCCTGGTGCTACTGCGAGTACTAGTCAAGTACACATCAATAACACGTATATCACATATACCTTTGTTTGCCTGCCGGCCTTCTTGTTCGCCAAATACTTGGGGCAGTTGCGCTTCCAATGGCCAATCCCCTTACAATAATAGCACTCGGTATCAGACTTAGGGCAGCTCGAGATTTATTTTTAGGCGCAACAACAGATTTGTCGCCCTTATTTCCCTTCTGTTTACCCTTCTTGTCCTTCTTGAAACCAGTGGTCTTATTGATGATGAACACTTGATGTTCTTTCTTGATCTCCACTTCTGCCGGCTTAAGCATTGACAGAAGCTCGGGGAGAGACTCTTCATGCCCTACATGTTATAGTTCATCACGAAGCTCTTGTAGCTAGGTGGCAGAGATCGGAGAACATGATGTATGCCAAAGTCAATAGGAATCGTTATTCCCAGGGACACAATCTTATCGGCGTACCCAGACATTTTGAGTACATGCTCACTAACGGGGCCGTTCTCTTCCATCTTGCAGCTAAAGAACTTTTCAAAAGCGTCATTACTCTGTATGGCAGCATTGGTATCAAAAATCATTTTCAATTCACCCATGGTATGAAAGGCATTGCCATTCTCGAAACACTTTCGGAGTTCTGGCTCTAGCCCATACAGTATGCCGCAATGAACTAAGTTTTGGTCCTCCTGACGACTCAAATAGACATTCTTTTCTTTGCCAGGGGTATCAGGAGCTTGTGGGGGCCTAGCGGTGGTTTTAGCACATATTGCTTTTGTGCAGCAGTGAGGAGAATCCTCAAATTCGTGGCCTAGTTGGTAAAGTTGCTACCATTCGTCGCAACTTTCTCTTTCTCCATGAACACATTGAAATTAAAAGTAGGTGGTGCCATCTACCATAGAATTTGTAAATTTTAGACTAAGCGTATGATAGATCGAGTTCAACTAATCCAAATTATGAATGAACTCCCACTCAAAAACAACATCCTTTGTGTCTTTTTGGTGATTACATGAACCAAATCCACTACACCAAGTCCGATCATCACGTGAGTTGGATCTATATAGGCATCATATCAACTATATGAATCACTCTTAACCTTTTGGTTTGTGTTCTGAGGCCATGTTTGTACATGCTAGGATCTCCAAGTAAGAAGCTTAGTACTCGCATGTAAAACTATCTTACACCCGTTGTATGAAAGCATAGAGTCAAAAACACCCGATCATCATGTGATGTCTTGAAACAACGATCCATAAAGTGGTGTAGACTTAAGGAAGAACACATTTTTATCTTGATATCTAAATGAGGGATCATCTTATAACGCTAATAAAGCGCAAACAAGCAATATAAGATGCAAACATCATATGCAAAAGTGATATGATATGGTTCTTGCACTTTGATCACTATCATGTGCATCATGGTATGATCCTTATCATTCCTTTATGTGTAAGGCCAAGGTCTATGGAACTTACATGTTTGGTATGTTATAAGAGTATCAACTATACTTCAACTATTAACATTACCATATCATGACACCAGCCCAGCAACAATCTAAACTAGATGCTTCTAACTTATCAATTGCATGTTTTTACGTGTCTTGGGGCTTTCGGAGATAGAACCGGTCTTACCTACGAACATGAAACCACAACGATGATAACCAAATTATTAGCAACTCGTTATAAATCAGATATTGACTATAGTATGAAAGATAGACACCCGCTAGCCACTTATGAGAAACTAGTTGCATGTCAATCGTGGAAAAGGTCTCATGTGCGAGGACATGTAAAGTTAGTCTGGGCCGCTTCATGCCACTATGCCACTAATATCCAAAATACATATAAAATGCAATAACATGATCATCATCACCCACATACTCATATGTGTACTACTCGTGCAAAGCATCTGCGCATAGATCAGGTTCTGATACCACTGTTGGGTTCGTAGCATAGAAAACAAAAAAATTCCTACGAAGGGAACTATTAAGCACCAAGATCTATCTACCTAGATACAAGAAACGGGTGGATATACATCCATAGAGAACATACCCTTGTAGACCGACAAAGTGTAACGAGGTTGACCTCGTGATGTAGTCGAATACTTGCCGATTTCAGGATTGAGAAGAAGTCCAGCGTAGCAAATCAAAAGCGCATTCGTGATCGCGCACACTTCCGGTCCACCAAACAACCTCCACCTCCTCGCTCCGGCGATGCAGCAGAAGCAAAAACTCCTTCCAGATGAAATGCCACCGGGAACATGTATCTCGCTAATCTGAGAACATGGGGAATAATTCTAGAGGAGAGAGAGACCCTTCACGAGGAGGTGTGCTCTGTGAGGAGGAGAGGGGGCAACCCCCTCCCATGGCCGGAAGCCATGAGGAGGAGCCCCCACCTCTTCCACATTCATGTGGTGGAGCTCCCACTCACATAAATTTTCCTCCACTCAAAATTCCACTCACATGCATTAAATTTCCACAAAATTTAATGCAACTCTCATTTAATAAAACTCTTTTATAGATTTTATTCAGGATTTTTTAATTACTTTAATTAACAAACATTCACATAAAACCCCCTGCAATATTTCAATATCACATGTAGAACCAATTTCAGCAATTTCACATGTAGAAACAATTCTGGTGTCCATTGAAATAATTCCAGCGCTTTGTAATTCTTTCGTCTGGAACATATTTGCTCCAAATGGTGTTGGTATCCCTTAAGTTTGTCACCCTATGGTTCACGAATAATGCAGACATGATCGAGAGACCCCTCTCCGATCAATAATCAGTAGTGGGACCTAAAGATCCATATTGAGTCCCACACATTCAACAATGTCTCTTGTGATCGTGAGAACCTTTAATGCTACTAACTAAATCCCTTTGTCTCGTGATATATTACATGTCTGAGATTCGATCATCGGTATCTTGATACCTACACTACAAGAATCTGGACGATCCGTGACGTTTTTTTTATGACGCGACCTAAAAACGCCGCAGATTCATGACGTTCTAGAATGTTCTGTCATAACGAGCTCCAAGCCCCTCCAGCCCGATTATCCATGATGTTCCTTGTTTTCGTCATGGCAAATTCGTCGTAGATTTCATCCTAGACCCTGAAGCCCAGTTTGGCATTTCTTCTGGTGCAAAATTGGTCGTGGATTTCGTCACAACACATATTCGACACTTTTTTCGCATCGATCGTCTCCTCCGTGCTTCAACCCCACTTGTCAGCTCGGTGTCGACGTTACGTACGTAGTGTATCTCACGGTAGTGCTGCGTTCGATGCGGCTTCATGATGTTTTCCGCCGGCCCCAGCGGTTAGTGCATTTGATAGAAATTAAATAACAGAAAAACATTTCATGCAGGTAGATGGAATCGAACCGTCAACCAATCTTTTGCAAAACTATCTTGCAATCGATGCATCTATCCATTGGTTTTGTGCTGATCTACAACTTTATTATCTATATTACATACCATCTCTCAATCACAGGTAAGCAACAACATGAACACAATGAACCAAAATATATACATAGCATATGGAGATAATATTACTTAGCATGTAGAGCACCAGGTTGACAACAAGTTCCTTAACACTACAAGTTCACTGACAACATATTACTTTAATGGTTCATCCAACACCACAGCATAAACAAGCAGATACTTTTTGGCCTCACTACAGAACATTAACATGACCCATGAAGGCATGTAGCCCCTCATTTAAAAAGGTGAAGATGGACACATTCCCCTCCCTTATTCCAGTGAGTTAGAGAACATTAGACCAGCCTCTTGTCATCTGGGCAGCATCATGCATGCCTTGGAAGAGGTTAACATGCTCAAAAGTGGTCTTGTAGGAGCATGCGAGTGGTAACACCTTTGGGAGATATCGGTTGAGGTGTGCACGGCTGTAGCTAACTGAAAAGTACTATAGGAGAAGAAGAATATAAGTTGTTGGCTAGAGTTCACTGTGCATAATAAAATTTAACTATTGAAATGTCAAATTTTAACCATTCTGGCCTTCCCACGGATGACATTTGACTTGTTCATCTTGCACACATAGTATGATATAGATGGCTTGTGTCGTTTAACTAACACTTTGAGGGAAGCAACTTGGTCAGAAGTTAATTCCAAATGGTTTCCAAACACGCAATGCTCATCGAATTCCTCAAGCCCCATCATACTTGGACCTAGAAAGAAAATATTAGAAAGTAATAATCTGTATCTGCATAGATATAAATGTAGCAAAACATGTATATAATACCACACCTCTAGGAATAAGGATCCTCGGTTTCTCGACTGCTCTAAATCTTTTCATATAAGCTTTAGCTCTTCGCCTTGCTATCTTAGCTTTCATCTTGCGAAAAACTACATCAGCAGGTTTCTTCACATCATCATCAGATGAGACATCGATGACGACAGCATCCTTCGTAGCCTAAATTAGACATTGCATTAATTAGAATGTTTAGTTTTTATGCCATATACTGTAGTAGTGCTAGTAGCATCAATTTTATAATATGCTCATGTATCTCCCTGGCCTTCATCATACCTGCCCCAAAGAGTAAATACAAGAATTAAGTTAGAATACAATTTTAATTAGTCAATTATTACAAGAATCAAATTCAGTGAGTAAACTAAAGGGTGCTTCCAGTGAACTAGATTGAGCCTTGCCGTAAGAAGCAACCTCGACGCGCGGAGCACTAGATTGTGAGTACATACGCGCTGCCATAGAACAAGGAGGCGACGCATTGAACTAGAACTAATTAAATAGCAACATCGACGCGGTGTCCTATAGAACAAGGAGGCGATGCATCGAACTAGAACAAGGAGGCGACCACATCGCCGGCCGGTTAACAAAGTGTTGACGTAGTAAAAGGGTGCTAGGTTGAGGAGCACTTACACATCAGTTTGCAGCCTCCGCTGCCACCGTCATCGCCGGGATTTGGTCGTCCGCGAGGAGGGGAGAGAGTTTTCTCTAGCGCGGATTTGGGGGAAGTGGTGTGTGATTTGGGAGTGCCATGGAGGGGAGAGGGTTTTTTTTCTACCTGCTATGGCAGGTGGGTCCCATGCGTGAGCTGTTTTGGTTCATAGTGGCATCGTATTTTAGGCTGACGAATGGGTCCCACACGGACTGAATAACAACACAATTTTTCTACGAGAAAAAGAGATTTTGTTCATCCAAGTTTGACAGACAGAATAACAGCACAATTGTGGCTAATTTTCCAAATGAATAACTATTAATTCCATGAACTAAAGGATAATCAGATTGATCAGTTCAAAGGCATGCACACAACCGTTAGTTCAACACAAAACATGCAACACAGGCATGCACACAACCATTACTTCAAGCATGCACCACAAAGCATGCACACACGATCATTAGTTCAACACACGCATGCACACATCCATCAGTTCAAGCGTGCAACACAAGTCATCCAACACTCCACCACCATAAGCTAGAACTACTCTTCATCTGTATCATCTTGTACTTCATCTTCTTTGTCACTGCAGTACTCCTCAATGGTGTCGTCTACTTTAGGCTCACTGTCAACTTCCTCCTCTTCAACAAATTTCCTTTTGCCTCTGATACGATCGAATGATGAAGCATCTACGATGTGGCCTCCGTTGATAGAGGGTCAATGTTTCCTAAAAGGCAGAGCCTCAAATACAGTCTCATTGTCAGAGCCTACAAACTGTTGGTATGCTACATCAGTATGCACCGCCTCCTCCTCCTCCTCTCCTTCGGCAACATCAAACTTATGTATTTGAACTATTTGTTGAACCACCCACCAGTTTTTGCCCTTGGCTATGTCTGGCACATAGGAAACTTTTGTCGCCTGGGTTGCCAAGATGTAACTGTCATCTTTGTTCCAAAAATTGGTAATGTTGACACTCCGGAAGAGTTTATCATACACCATCTCAATATCCTTGCGGCCCTCAAGCTGATACCAATCGCAGTGGAATAACACAACTGATCATTGGTGTTCCAAATCATAGTTAAAATACAGCACGTTGATATCCTTGAGGACACCATAAAAATGGATATCCTTCTCCAAGTGACTATCGTCAGTCATTACTCCACGGTTTTGTGTTTTCTTGCCCTTCTCACGATCAGCGGTGAGGAACCGAACACCATCCACAATACAAGCTGAATAAGTTCTTACTCGGAAGTCTGGGCCACACGCCAATGCAAAAATCTCTTCATCCACAGCTTCTGGATTCTCCTATCACTTTTTCATGATCTGTATGTACCGCAGCAGAAATACAATATGGTCAAATCATGTATTGAAATGCTATATATAAAGGACAGAGATAAATGCAAAAGGAAACTAAGATGGTCCTTGAACCATCTTTGAAATCCCTGCTCAAGCCTTCTTTCCACAATGGGCATCCCATTGTTCACCAGTTGTTCTCGACGAAGACTGCAATCTAGAGAGTAACTCGGAATTAAAAACTTTAGGTGTATGGAAATATTGGATTCATAAGTATGGGAGATCAGAACATACATGATATATGGCTTAACGTCCTCCCAGTTGTTTGGACATACCAAGTCATCTTGTGTAGCTCCCTTTGGAGGGTCAAATCAGTATCATCGCTTCCTCCATAGCAGGTGACATGGCTTCCTCCAATCAAATTCACACCATGGCCAAACACATCACAATCTGATTCATGTTGGTCACCTACATTTCTCGCTGGTCAGTTGAATCTTGTCACAATATCATCAAGGTATCTAGCGAAAAAAGTCACGCACTCGGCAGCCATGTAGGCCTCTGCCACTGAACCTTCTGGACGTGACATGTTCCTGACATATCTCTTTAGAGGACACAACAACCTCTCTATTGTATACATCCACCCATAGTTCACAGGGCCTCGGAGCATGGCCTCATCAGGTAAATGCACAGCCAGGTGGACTATCACATCAAAAAATGCCGGCAGAAAGATGTGTTCAAGTTTTCACAGAATTACTAGGATTTCATCTTTGAGCCTTTCCAACACCGATAGTTTCAAGTTTTTACTGCACAATTCCCTGAAAAATCTTCCCAGCTCTCCAAATGCCGTGTAGATATCGGGATGCAAATACTCTTGCATGCCAGCAGCCAATATTCCCTGCAACGGGATGTGGGAATCATGGGTTTTAAGTCATGTGATCTTGCGCGTAGGAACGCTGACACATTTGGCCATGTTTGAACAAAACCCATCAGGAAAAGTGTAGTCCCATAGATATTAACAGAAACCTATCTTCTGATCCTTATTCAGGTAAGACGGTGCATATGGACAAAGAAGGTCCTTCTCTATGTCTGTGGGTTGCACATGTAGATCTCACCTAATGCCTAGGGCCTCACAGTCATACCTATCCTTCAAGGTGTCGTTATTCTTCCCGTCAAGTTCAAGTAGTGTGCCAATCAAGTTGTCGCAAATGTTTTTCTCGATGTGCATCATGTCGAGATTGTGCTAAAGTTTCAATGATGCCTAGTAAGGCAAGTCCCAGAAACCATGCCGCCGGTTCTAGATCGGTGAAGGATCTGTTCGCTTTCTCTTTTTGCTCCCAGGATCACATCTAGCTCCTGGTTTAAGATGCCTAACCTTCTCCAGCCCAGCTTGTAACTCAACTGCAGTAAATTTGCCAGACTTCGAGTGGTCATCATGAATGCCGGCAAGCACCATGTATCGCCGCAAGTGGTGGCGCTTCGGGAGGAAATGGTGGTGCCCAATGTAGCATATTTTGCTCTTTATGGATTTGGACAGAGGATTTTTGTCACAATGTAGGCATGCATAACATCCTTTTGTTATACGCCCAGACATAGTGCTGCAAGTTTGGTAGTCATGGGTACACCAAAGAACCGCTGCTTGAAGATCAAACGTTTCATTTTGAAATGCATCGTAAGAGCGCACACCCTTCCAAAGCTGTTACAAATCATCGAGAAGAGGCTCAATAAAGAGATCAAAGTCCTTTCTAGGACTTGATTTGCCAGGCATTAGAAGGCAAAGCATGTAGTTTGATGCATCCATACAATCCCATGGTGGAAGGTTGTACGAAGGGCAAATACAGGCCACATACTGTAGCTCGTGCTTACGGTTCCATAAGGATTGAAGCCATCGGTCGCAAGGCCGAGTCTTACGTTTCTAGGGTCAGCTGAATAGTCCTCCCATGTTCTGTCAAAATCCTTCCATGCTTCAGCATCAGCCGGATGACTGAGTATACCATCTCTGGGTATTCTCCTTAACTTGTGCCACTGCATGTTCTCCGCTGTTTTCCTCGAAGAGAACAATCTCTGTAGCTGTGGTGCCAAGGGAAAATGAAGCAACACTTTGACAGCCGATGACTTTCTTTCCGGATATTTCCACCTCGAGGAGCCACACGTAATGCAGTTGTCCAGCTTGTCATTGTCCTTCCAGAAGAGCATGTAGTTGTTTTTGCACACGTGTATGCTGTCATAGGAAAGTCCAAGCTCCTTCAGATAAGTTTTTGCTTCACGGTATGATCTCGGCAGGGTATTGGGATCCGGTAGTGCATCAGCAAATAGCTTCATCCAATCATCGAAAGTAGTGTTGGTGATCCGGTGATATGACTTGTGATGAAGGAGCTTCACAACAAATGCAAGCCTAGAGTGTTTACTTCCTGGGTAAAGCTTGCACTTTGCCTCTTCCATCAACTTTGCAAACAATTTCTAATGTTTACCGTTAGTTGGGACATTAGCAGCAATCTGGTTTGGTGTTAATGCATCACCTGCGTGCTTAAGGTGTTGCAATATATCCATCATCATCGCCTTCATCATCCGTATACATATTGTCATTGTCATCACCGGCATGACCACCATTGTTACCACCATTGGGTGGATCTTCAACAATAGCAAGATCAAGTGGCTCTCCATGCTGTATCCACTGAGTATACGTGTGCGACATGCCACTGATGAGTAAGTGGTCATAAAGAGGGCCTACATGTACCATTCTCCGGTTGAGGCACTTACGATAGGGGCATGGAACCTCAGCATTCTTGCCATATCCCTCCTTGACAAACCTGACAAACTATTTCAGGTCAGCTTTGTAGGGTTCAGTAAACTATCTGCCATGAACAATCTAACTCCTATCCATCTGTTAATAATTAAATAAACAAATCAAACTTTCAGAACATGCTAATGATTTTCTAGAATAGTTTTCTTTACAATTAACTAGCCAACTCATATCCATGTGTTGAACAATTAAAACAACAAATCTCATTTTTAGAACAGGCTAGTCATTTATCAGAACTATTTACTTTACCATGCAACAAATCCAACTCCTATCAATCTGTTGGCCAATTAAACAAACTAATCACATTTTCTGAGAAGAATAATCCCTTTTAAGAAGATTTTTATGTAGATGAACAATCCAAGTGATATCCATGTGTTGAACAATTAAATAAACTATTTTTTTTACCTTGGTAGACACGGAGACGAGCGAGTTGAGCACGGAGATGGCGCTCGGAAAGGGAGCTACCGAGGTGTGCGGAGACGTTGGCCGGAAGGGGACAATCATGGAGTGCGGATGCTAAAATGGACGGGGAGATGCCGCCACTGTGTGTGGTGGACCGGCAAAGGCAGCGGTGCCCTAGCCGCCGCTGCCGCGTGTGGTGGACCGAATTCCACATCTGATTTCGAAACCTCCCGGGTGGAGTTCAGGTTAGTGTGTGCGCGGAAAAGAGCTGGGCCCCACAAGTCAGTGAAAGAAATTTCACTTGTCTAGCTGACACGTGGGGTTCATCATTGGTGGGTCCACTGGTCAGGGTCCTCTTGATTGCGTGTTCGAGACCTGGAGGTTTCCATTTTATTGAATTTCTTCGAACTTTATTTTCACTCCATTTTGTCGGAACCGAAGCGGCACGTAAAGAGAGAGTGGACAAGACAGGTGCAGCTAGAGAGAGAGATAGAGTGTGCCCCATCGCTTCCTCCGGGAGCTGCTCTCTAGCGAGCTTTCACCAGAAGCAGGTTCACGAATTATATATTCTCCAATCTCCGACGAGCTTCCTTCATGTATATATAGGTGTGCGGTGTTTTTTGGGCCAATGCAGGGGAGCTGCAGCATCCACGGGCGCGACGACAGCGGAGTGAGGGATGCAATCTACTGTGGAATAACCGACAGCGAGTATCTTCAGCAGCAGCAGCTCGATGAATCTGTAGGGTTTTCAGAGCTGCGTAAATAGTACTTGTTCTTCATTGAATCGGTAGTGTTTTCTCTGCGATTGTTTCAACGAATCCGTAGAGTTTCTCTAAGATTACTTCATCGAATCTCTAGAGTAAATCTAGGATGTGCAGATTTTGTTGGGTTGAATTTCTGCAGATTTTTTTGTTGGTACAATTTGTGCTAATATTTTGTGTGACATCTGAGGAGCAACCTGCCTGGTATGGGAGTGGAAACACAGACCATGTGATGTATTTTAGAATGAGGGTGAGATCACCCTTTTTGCAGAGGGATTTGTAAGTATTCTCGATTTTCACACACATATCTTATTTTAAATTTCCATATAAATTGTTTTATGTTCATGATCTTATGGGTTTTTTCTGTTTCACAAATTTATGCAGGGTATTCCTTGTTGTTTCGTGGAGCGTCTGCGATAATTCGCTCTTGGTCCACATCTAACCTGGATCCTTTCTCAGAGTGACCGCCATGATGATCAAAACAGAACAATTGATGAATACTACTTCTATGTACTGTATGGTGGGAATTTTGGGAGGTCTGTAGCATTATGTGGGCCATATTGGAGGGGGTTCTGTGTAGCTTATAACATTGAACAAAATGATGTTCTGACATTTACATATAATAGGGTAGACAGGTGCTTTATTGTTGAAGTGTCAAATGCTGATAATGTTGTCAAACCTTGGGTTGATCAAGACTAGTGTATGTATTGACTTCTTTGCATTGAAATGGTTTTTTCCTTACACACATGACTAGTTTCTTAATTATGTATGTTCCTGTAGCACCCCGGGAAAAACCACTACTAGAAAATCGCGTGTTATTTTTATTTTGTGCATCACCATGACCGCATGCTCACGTCATCATGCCTCATTGCATTTGAGCATCGCAATGTCATCATGCATGGTTTGACTAAAACTAATTTCTAAAAGGTTACCTTTGTTTTCTAAATGCCCCGTCTGTATTCAAATCAAAAACCTCGGTCCCTTTCGGATATTTTTGTTTTGTCTAAAATTGTTTATAAAAAGTCTGTAAAATAAAACAGAACATTAAATAAAATAAAACTATGTTTTGTACCAGGGGAGGCAACCCAGCCGTTTAGGCCAGGCCACCTACTACCCCGGTAGGCCCGGCCCAGCTAGACCAAACCCTAGACTAGATCTAACCTAAACCCTAACCCTAGACTCAAACCAAACACACCCGGTCCAACCTGAGCTGCAACCGACGCCAGCTACCTAACCTGCCTCGACCGTGCGACACAACCCAGCCCACCTCATCACACTACACATGCGGCGCGACGCAGTAGAGCACACACACAGCGGACACGCGCATGTCCTGCACCCTAGCCCCACTTCCTTGCTACGGTGCACAACAGCGCCTCGTCCTGCACCCCCGACGCGAGCACACGTGAACCGCCCCTGCTCTTCCGCCCACCGCGATGCGGGCTCCACCCCACCAACGTGTTCCCACCTATCCTTCCCCATCGCAAACGCCCCCACCCTCTCGTTTCCTCACCAACCCGAGCAGAGACGCCGTTGTGCCGCTAGGCTCCACTCTCGCCTCCCCAAGACCTCCTTGCCATCCCCCTCCCCGACCTCGCGAAACCCATCCCCGTGTGCCCTGCGCGCCACCGCTCTCGTCTTTGTGGGCCGCTGCTGCCAGGCCACTGCCAGCGAGGCCCACCACTGCTTGTCCTCTCTGTGTCGCCCGGCCTCCACCGTGAGTGCCATCGGGTCCGTCGGCTTCGGCATCGAGGACGGCCGCCCTGCCCTCTCCTCTGCCATGGAGATCCACGAGCCCTACCGTCCTGCGCACCTCACCTAGCTCCGCCTCTCCCCGCTGTCGTTCAAGCTCGATCCGCCATCGTTGGCCCCTCTCTGACCATGTCGCCGCCGAGGCCGCCCCGCCAGCGACGTCCCCACCCACCCCAACCCCGAGCTCACCCCATCGCACCTCCTCGCCGCCCCTCTCGGCCGCATCCCGTCGTCCCTGTACCCGCGTGTAACTATCTCGGTGAATTACGCTCTTAGTTACATGCCTGGATGAGCGAAAGTGGTTAAAATAGTATGGTGGGGCCCAGGGGCCACTCACAGGTAGACCTTTCGGCCGTCCTAACCACTTCCAGATCATCGGGACAAGAACGAGCGGCATAATCGGCAGGCGAAGGGATCAACTACATACACAAGTGAGTATGTATGCATGCCACCATACAATTGTTCACAGAGCCATTCTAAAAGAAATATAAATATTGCAACACCATACGGCAAGATCCAAATATCCTAGATAGAGATAATATTTTAGGATAGCTCCTCATACATCAAACATCAGAGTATCAAGCGGAAGCGGAAAACAAGATCCGAGTATGGATAAGAAGCAAATCGGCATAAGATTCCACATAAATAAACACATCCCGCCCACAGATCTCACGGATCCCTGTTCCCGGAATCTCTACACCGAGTGATCGTTTCCAACATCATCCGTCTCCTCCACCTAGTATCCATCTTGCGAGTACACCTGTTCATCTGAATCAAACAATTTATTGTGTGAGACCTTAGGGGTACTCAGCAAGTCTTTATGCCTCTAAAGGGGACATATACCTGGGGTGACGCAAGTGCAGCAAAAGATAATAACTAACAAGTCTATAGATACTCGCTAACCATCCGCCTAACCAATGATAGACGGATGTCCGTTAATTAGTAACAACAGTTATAACAGTATAATTAACAGATCCATCCTCCTTCTCGTTTACCAACGAGAAAGCGGACGAACAACCTCTCCGTTGGCGGTTTTATTAACCATTCCATAGTATTGCACTATTTACTAGTCAAGTACTTAGTCAAATCGAAAGCGGTACTTTAGTTATACTTGTCTATGATCGAGAAACTGTGCTCCAAGTCGTCCATAACCGTGGACACGGCTTTCAGAAAGATTTACCCTGCAGGGCTGCACAAATAGCAACACACACTCGATCAACCTCGGAAAAACCAAATCAAAACCCAATGAGGCATTCACGACAAAGCGATCACAGGATTCAAAAACATTTCAGGGGGCCACCCCACTAAGCTACCCACAATGAATTTGGCCGGCACCGGAACGGACCCAGGGTTTGTGTGGATGGCGGTAAAGGACTGTGAACCCGAAAGTGTGACTGGGCTTGTCGATACAGCGAAAACGTGTCACGATCCAAAACAGTACAGGTGCTCCACGCACAATCTTAAATAAAATAGTAAAGCATGGCATAAGTACAGGATAGTAAGAAAACCCTAAACTACTTTGTGGCCCCAAGAAATAAGAATGAATCAAGCTCTGGCTCAGGAGGGTCCATAAGGCCTCCCGGATGTGGATAGTGCAAATAGTCAAGGAACGGGAATCAAGTACTCGGGGTCCTACGGGACACAAGTGAGCATGAAAAACCAAATATCAGATATTGCTCACTGGTGCCACTTTCATTAGTTATCCCATTACTACTCCGGTTAAGTTGTTTAGGTACCTCGTTATCCATCAGACACTCACATACCCTACACATGATGTTCTACGACTCGCATGGCTCAAAAAACTCCTGTAGTAATGGCTCATGGGATGGAGGAACAAGCTTTGGTGGGGTTTAAAAGTAAGGCTATGCAGTACTTGGGATTCAATTTAATGCAACCGCGACTCAATGATGCAAGAATAAGATAGAGGCAATAGGTACTATATGTATGCAAGCATGTGGTAGTGCTTGCACAGCAGCTCGATTAGCGAGAGTCGGATCTGGGTAGTGCTCCTGGGATTCTTGATATATCCCCTGCTCGGCGTCTATTCGAAGAAGAACCAAACAAACAAGGGCCAACATAAATAAAGTGCACAAGCATATGAATTAAAATGCGACAAGCAAACAAGCATGCCATGATGAATGATGCACAATTTACATGGCAATAAAGTAGCATGGCATGGGTGAGATGTGGGGTACAAGAATAAAGCATTTTATTAAGTTTTAGTTATGTTTTGCTCTCATATAAGTTGTTGTATACTTATTATTTATATGATGCATGCTGCATTTCAGAACATGGAATGCATAGTTGGAACGGGCTCGTCGCGCTGATCGATTTAGACATATTATTTGTCAAATTTGGAGTTATAGATTTAAAGTTGTTAGTTAATTAAGAAAAGGGCCTTTTATTGTAATTTTAATCATCTCGAAAATTTAAAGTGCCCAAATATTTTTTTGAATGGCAAATTTGAAATCCTCACATTTTTCTGATTCAAAAACATAAATCATTTGTATTATTTGGGTTTACAAATTGAAAGTTATTTAAAACAGATCTAAAAACATATTAAAACATTTACTGAAATCATTTTATTAAAACAGAGCAGGCTGCCCTTTTCTACTCAGCCGCAGCTAGCCCCACTCACTGACGGGTGGGACCAGAGCTGACTGGGCGGACAACGGCGCGCGGCGGTCTTCTCTCACTCGGGACCTATCTAGCCACCCCCACTGACGAGCGGGGCTGGGTTCTGTGGACACGCTGCGCATCCGATGCGGGCGTGACACCTGGCGGCGCTAGGGGCTGCGGGTTGGGGCTACTGAACTTGGGGTGCCTCTTTGTAAAAATACAACAGCGGCTGACAGGTGGGGTTCGGTGGAGCATGGGTATAGAAATCCAAAAGGCTGGGGGGATTTGCAAAAGCCTGCCATCGTTTCTCTTCTCCACGTTACGGCCGACAGACGGAAAAGCAGACGGTGGGGCTCGAACCCGCAACACGGTGTGTGCGCGCCGGCTGTGGTGACCACTGCGGTGTGGTAGGGTTGCTGACAGGGAGTGGCTAGGCGGCTAGATCTGCCTCTGCGACGCCACGGTCTGGAAACCAATCGCGAACGCCGGCGCGCAGAGAGCGTTCGACGGAGCGACCGACGCGACCAGGACACGACTGCGATGGCGAGGATGTCTGGGAGGGTCGGACGCTCATCGTGGGGAGGTTGGTGCAGACGGATCGGGCTGGGACACGGTGGATCGACGGCGATGCAGACGCTCACGCGGCAAGGATTTCAGTCGGCCTCGACGGTGTTTGGTGGCTGCAGGGCGTCTCCTCCTCGCTGGCGTGTATGGGACGACGCAGGTAGCAGCACTGGTTCTTCCTCGACGACCTAACAACATGCCGCCGGCTTGTAACGAGTAGGGGAGGTGGAGACCGACGATGGCGGCCGCGATGGCTGTGGGGTAGCAGGGTCGGAAGAGGAGGTAGTGCACGGCTCGGGTTGTATCTGGGCGAGGCAGAGGAGGCGTGGGGGAGTGGATAAAGCAAAGAGGGAGAGGAGAGGGGTGGCGTGGGGGAACAGTGGAGCAAAAGGTGGCTTCGGCCACCTTTTCTTCCTCCTTCACGTGCTCGACGTGGGCGGCCAGGGAAGAGCAGGGGCTGCCAGGTGGGCCGGGGAGAGAGGGGTAGCTCGGGTGTGGGGCCAGCATGGCAGGGAGAGAGAGAGAGATAGAGGGTCGGGTAGGAGCTAGGGTTGGAGTGAGACTCAGGTTAGGGTTTAGGGTGGCATGGGTGTGGTTGGTTAGGGTAGGTAACCAGGTTAGGAAGGGTGGGGAGGCTCGGCATGGAGACTAGCTAGGAGGGAGAAGGGTAGTGCCTCGACATGGAGGTAGATCAAGGAGATGGTGAGGTTAGGGTTAGGGTAGGGAGGAGGGTTAATGGAAGGTGAGGTGTAGATTAGGGTTTTCCCATCTCAAAGCAACATGATGGTGGCATGGTGTTGGAAAGAGGTAGAGTAGATGGGTTTAGGTTTTGTGTTTGAGCATGGACAACAATAAGATCAAGCAAGGATTTAGGGTTTGGTGGTGATCCACCAAGATCAAACAAAATGAAAGAAGATGCTAAGATAAGGGTTTGGGAGAGAAAAGTGGAGCTCAACCAAAAGAAAAAGAATCACTTGACATAATTTCCAAAGGTCCATGCCCCACTCCCAAAAACAAATAAAACCAAAGGAGAATAATAGTGGTAACTTGCATGGCCCATGCATGGGCATTAAATGCCATGTTTTATTCTTGTGAAAACAATAATAATGTATCATGGCATTATACACATGCATCCCAAAATATGGAGTAAAGCCAAGCTAAAGGAAATAGAATTGGATCCATCCCAACCCACATGAGCTAGGTTAAATGTCCAAAGAATGTAAAAGCTCATGGGTAATTAGGATGGTGGAATTATAAGGTGGTGACAAAGAAAGGTGATGGAGTTGAATAAAAGATATGCCCCCAACTCAACTTGGGCATCAAGCATTATCAAGAACCAAATACAATATATCAAGAGCCAAATACAATTAACAATGCATATGAGAGAAGAACCAAATGGAAAGGGTTTTATATGATGCTCAAATGCAAGGTGGCATGATGACATGAGCATGATATAATTATGATGCACAATTATATGTAGGAAGTAGCCATTATATTACCATACAATGTAGCATTACATATGTTAGACAGATGGGATGTTACACCGCGCGGGCCCCCCGTCCTCGAGCTCGTCACCGGCCGTGTCGCCCCTCTCCCGTGTTGTGGCCGCGTCCGCCAAGCCCACCTACTCGACTCCCATCCGCCACCTCAAGATCTGCTGTATGATGTCTCGTTCAAGCTCGCCCTCGAGGTGTTCGACTCCGTGCTTCTATGAGTCCTTCGGGTTAAGACGTCGTGGAATTGATGCCACGGATGCTAAACAACTATAGTCCCTGGAAATGTTACAATGTGGTGCTAGTGGCGCTGTTGTTTGTGAAGACCCCATGTTAACGTGGATGTTTGAGGCCCTCCCAAGCGTCAAGATCTACTACACGGAGCAAATGACCAAGACCTCGATATGCGGATTCGATGACTGAAGAGCGCCACACGGAACCGATCAGATCACCTACACAGAAGCCAAGGCCACGAACCCCGACCCCGGAACTGAAGGGCGGACCTGAAGACCATGAGTCCTCCTTCATGGATCCAACGTTCGAGACCCTAAAGACTGAGCCCATGGAACCCCTTCCCTCGGTGAACCCCAAGATCTTCGGACCCTAATATGATCCCCTTTTTCCGAGACCCCTATTTTTATAATATGACATTATCAAATGTTGCATATTAAATTGTTCATGCTCGCATACATATACATTTGTTTGGGGGTATTTTGTCGATTCACTTCATAATTAAATATGCAGACTATATGCGGGTTATATTAGTCTATTCTTGACTCCATTTAATTTTGTGTAGCGAACCGATGCCATGTTTTGCCTTATTAATACAACACATAAAATGCTGGGTATCTAAACAACATGAACCATCTAATTAATTGTCGGGACCCCGGTTCTACTTAATATTGCCTAATTGCATCGCATCTTTGCCATGTTGTGCATCATACATGCATGATGCCCGATCTTCTGCCGTAGTATTAAATAGTGCATCCGGTGTTTTTTTAGTGCTTTGCTTCTTCACGGATTGGGTCGTTGAGTGGATGTGAGTATCGACAAGTTCTTCGGATAATGCACCTTGGCTATGTTTCACCAGGGGAGCAATCTCCCTCTTTCTACCTATTTTGCATTTATAGTCTTTACTTCCTCATGTTGATCTATTGCTATCCTTGTCGCGATGCTTTAGTTTCCTTGCACCAATTATATTCCTTGCAGACTCTATATTGCCTTGGACACATCCTATTGCCTGTTGTTTGATAGATGGTCGGCCTTGCGAGTCGTAGTTGCTTGCTCAGGTGCTGCTTCACGTTGTTGTCATTCCACCATTGTTGGAAGGTTGACACATGCTCAATGGTGGACATGCTTAATGGTGGAGATGATCATGACTTTAATTTCAACTAATTATTAAAATGTTGGGAATAGATATAACTAATGTAGAGGCACCTATGGGAAATAGCTAATATTTGGTTTTTAACCGCTCACTTATGTCCCGTAGGCCCCGAGTACTTGATACCTGTTTTTTGACTATCGCACTATCCGCATGTGGGACCATGAATCCCCTTAGCTAGAGCTTGATTCATTTCTTATTTCTTGGGGACACAAAGGAGTTTGGGGCTTTATTAGTATCCTATACTTATGCCATGCTTTACTACTTTATTTACGATTGTGCGTGGAGCACATGTACTATTTTGGAACGTGGAATTTTTTCGTGGTATCGACAAGCCCAGTGACACTTTCGTGTTCCTAGTCATTTACAACCATTGACACAAACCCTATGTCCGTCTTGGAGCCGACCAACTTTGTCGCGGGTAGCTTTGTGGGGTGCCCCCCTAAAATATTTTATGAGTCTTGTGATTGCTTTGTCGTGAAAGCCTCGTTGGGTTTTTATTTGGTTTTTTCGAGGTTGATCGTGCGTGTGTTGCTATTTGTGCACCCCTGCAGGGTAAATCTTTCTGAAAGCCATGTCTGCGGTTATGGACGACTTGGAGCACAGTATCTCGATCATAGACAACTATAACTAAAGTAATGCTATAAATTTTACTTTGACATGTCTAGTAATCAGTTTCACTACAACGGAATGAGTAAATAAAAGTGCCAACAACTGCTGGAGTTGGGATGTCTCATGCTAATTGTATCGGAATAGTAAGTATTGCAACTACAATGGAATGGTTAACTAAAACTGCCCACTATTTATGATATTGGGATGACTCATGCTATCTATATCTGACTAGTAAGTGCTACCACTATAATGGAATTAATAAAAGTGCCAACTGTGTGAGTTCCTCGGTTTGACTTCCTCGTTTGTTCTCGAGGGGGAATACCAGGATGGGTATGACTGGTGTTACTATTAGGTTGGATCCGAATAGGTCTTTCTTACCCCTCTCTAATAGCCGACAGTTATATTGAGTCTCTACAGGTTGTATAGTGCATGCTTCGCTGTCGCTTCAGTCCACCATACCTATGTAGGCGAGAGCCACCGAATTCTAGCCTTGCCGTGTACTGGCCTTAGTACTGACCGCTCCCCTTTTCCTTTGCCCTGTGTCGGCACGCCTTTTGTCTGACAGGTATGAGTTCGACGTTGTTAGCACGGTTACCCTTCCGGTTTGGCCTGGGCAGGGTTATGGACGCCATTGGTTATTCTTCCAGGCTCTTAGCCCCATTTGCATCTTATCCGTACTTGGATGTTGTATCGTTTTCAAGGTGATTTGGATATTTGTATTGTATATCTGTATTCTTGACTCATGGAGTTGATGTTGTATATATATGTTCTATGGGTTCCATCATGGACTATTGTGTAATGATATTACTTCGTTTTCCACCCGCACGGAAGTGCCTGGTGGGCCTCTTTGAATCGTTTCTATGCGGGTTTGCTAGGAATCGCTAAAACTTGCATAGGGCTGATTCGAGGGTGTTACAGTTCCTTACAGACAAACCTTCTTCAATTTCATATGCATGATCAGGGTGTTATAAGACCGAAGATTGTTGTAAGGTGACACTAGAGAAATCCATATTTCAGCACCCATGTAATGTCAGTTGCTCTGAAATGAATTCCATATCTTGGGCATTCTATAAGGAGTTTGTAAGAGACCTGGATGAAGATAAGGTCTTTGAGATCCCTCAATTCTTGGTGCACCGAGTGTAGGATGAAGATGATCTTCATTAGATGGTTAGTTTAATCACTTTTTCCTATGCTTTTCCTTCTTATTTTGTAAATTTATCAGGGTGGCCAGTTAACTAAGATCTGTTATATATTTTTGTTACTCAGGAAATTCCTTTGAGATGCACAAGGGAACACCAAATCCCAAAGAAAGGGTTCTATTGTGTATGCATGAAGAATAATTGTAACAAAGGCCTGAAAATCTTGGGGCGATATCGCATATCGGAAGTATATGACGATTGCATTGAGTTCACCGACCCCTGGGCTGAATTATGTGCTAAAAACAGAATTCCCCTTGATGATCTGCTCGTTGTCTAGGTCAAGGTGATGAGGCACTATATCAAGCTAATTATTGAGGTGGTCACCGGTCCGGCAGAGGAACAAGAGGATGCAGAAGATGACAGTGACGAGCAGCAAGAGGAGGACGAAGATGAGAGCATTGGCTCTGTAATGTCGGTTGTAGCTCAGAACTTCTGAATAAATCATCAGAATTTAAATTTCAAGAATGCATGCTCAAAAACTTTTGGGTTGTTGTAAGTTAAACTAGCAAATATCTTTTCTTCAAATCTCTTGGGCTTGCCAACTTCATTATGTTTAATTATGAAAGACAAAATATAAATGATTTCTCTCAATTTCTCGCATAGAAAAATGCATAACTAATTCCATATTCTCGCAGGAACTGGCCCCACTTGTTGAACCCACGGCACTGCCAAGATCTCCACGTAACAACGGTGAGTTCTTGAACTGAAGCTGCAGTTACCATGTTTCTTCTTCCTCTTCAGTTTTTCCTGGGCGCTTCTTCTTCCTCTTCCTCGGTCATTCCTCTGCAGTTTTTCCTGGGCGCTTCTTCTTCCTCTGTTCTAGAACCATCGGTGCATCTTCTTCTTCCTCTCGCAAGCAGTTCCTTGTAGGCATTTCCTTTCACCCATTTCCTTGTAGGCATGGACGATGGGAAACGCACAATAGAGACCCACTTGGTCCCTGCCCATGGCACCATGACTTTGATAGTGGTGTACACAAATGATGAAGCGACTGTGGAGACAACTCTCGCCAGGTTTGAGCAATTGCTTGAGAAAGAGAAGCACAAGTTTGTGGGGCTAGACTTGGAGTACACCATTGCAAATAAGTGAAAAAATCCTCCACAAGAGATCGCTGTCGTGCAAATTGCCATACATGAGGAGGTCCTCGTTTACCACTTCTATAGGTATGTGAAATTTAAATTTGAGATCACCACTTATGCATCTGCTGTTCCCTTACATCCCTAAAACCATCTAACTACAGGAGTAAACCAACTGAGAAGCATTGTCCGGCTCTGGTCGAGTTCTTGTGTAGGAAAGGGATAACTTTCACTAGTGTGGATCTCACAAATGACACAATTATGCTCTCTCGTGCATTGATAAAAATCCTAGATCGACACCACATCGACATCCAAAATCTATACAAGATCAAACCATACCCAGCGAAGGATGGCATGGGTGATCTGGCAGCGGAAATCATCGATAAATCCTATGAAAAATTGAAGAAATTGAAGCGACTCAATCACAACTACTAGGAGTGGAAGCCGATGAGCCAGGTGCGCCTCGATTATGCAGCCAGAGACACCTACATGGCGTACGAGTTGTATAGTAATCTCATTACCATGAAAGATGGGATGGTAAAGGCGAGGTTTTTCACGAGAGAGCTATGCCCTGGTTGCAAGCTAGCCTAGGAGAAGCGCGAGGAGGATAGAAAGCGGTTTCAGGACGAGCAGGGATCTTGGGACGGTGGCGACAACAAGCGGTTGAAGGAGAATCAAGTCAAGGATGACAACAAGTGGTGGTGATACATTATGTGTTTGAACTAGATTTTAGTTTCTAGTTTATTTTGTGTATGTAGTATGTATTTTGGAATGTACAGATTAGTTTGGGATCTAAGCGTTGGATGAACTTGCATGGATATGTATATGTTTACCTATATGATATATATGTACAAAAGTGTGATGGGTTGTTTCATTGAGATATGCATTATATCTAGGCCCCTGGTGAGCATATGGTATCTAACATATATCGATCGATATGCATGCGCATGATCCAGCATCTTCTTGGGCTCAAACTTTGAGATAGGTATCATATAGCCAACTTCAATGGATTTTGTGACGCACCTTTTCCTCCTTTGTGTGATGCATGACCACACACACATGGTTCATTGCATGATGTGTATGTGTTCGTTTCCTACACCAGTACACACTGATATATATCCACTAGAGCCACTGATCCCATCACATGACCACACATTGC
Source organism: Avena insularis (assembly GCA_023614405.1). Taxonomy (NCBI): domain Eukaryota; kingdom Viridiplantae; phylum Streptophyta; class Magnoliopsida; order Poales; family Poaceae; genus Avena; species Avena insularis. Next base: position 514,864,698 of record CM042690.1, read on the forward strand.
ATATATATGACGACATTGCATAGATATCCACACTAGCTAGATGTCATTGACCCACATACATGACCACATTGCATGTGTTCTCTTTTCCAAAAACACATTGTTGGTATATGTACACACTAGTGTGGATTCTGTGATGCAACTTCTGTCATACTGGTGAAACATGCAATATGTTGCTTTCCTATGTGTTTTAGTCTATATGCATGTGACCATGCATTGTTTAATACACATGGATCCTCCCCTAGAGACATTGCATGATGTGTTCCTAAACCAGTACACACTGATATATATATGTACACTGTTCTTTTCCAAAACAACACAAGATGATGATATATATCTCTCTACATATAAATGCATGACCAGACACACATGCATATACTCAAGGATTAGGTGATGATGCACAAATTCTGTCACACTGGTCTGCATGCATGTATAGGGGGTCATATTGCATGCATGTGTTCTTTTTCCTAACCCACGTTGATATGGTCACTAGAGTCATTGATAGATCCACATCCATGATGATCTGTGACCACATTTCCATGTATGTACATTGTTCTCTTCAAAAACCTACCACAATGATATATCTACACATATGCATGACCACACAATGCATATACTACTCAAGTGGATTATGGATGATGCACAACTAATAATAATTCTGTCACACTACATGCATGCAATGTGTGGAAGCTCTCCTTTATTTGACCTATGTGTTTTTGGTCCACATATGGATTTGATCTCCTAGAGTCATATTGCATGCATGTGTGTTCCTTTCCATGCATATATATTGCAATATTGTTGATAGATCCACATGAGATGACCACATTGCATGCATGTGTGTTCTTTTCCAACAATATAACACATTTGACATATATTTATCTACATGATGAGACCACACATATATAACTCTGGATGATGCAACTGATGTCACACTAGTGCAACATGCATGCAATGTGTGTGTGGAAGCTGTGCTTTTCCTATATTGGTCTTTGTGATCATACATGTGGTGGCTGTACACATGGAACCCCTAGAGTCATTATTTAATATGTGTTCATTTTCCTATACCACATTGATATCCACACTAGCTACTAGTAGCTAGATCTCATTGATCCACATACATGACCACAATGCATGTGTTCTCTTTTCCAAAACAACATTGTTAATTGGTATATATACCACACACTAGTGGATTCTGTGATGCAACTTCTGTCACACTGGTGCAACATGCAATATGTTGCTTTCGTGTGTTTTGGTCTATATATGCATGTGACCATGCATGGTTTAATACACATGGATCCTCCCCTAGAGACATTACATGATGTGAGTTCTTTTCCTAAACCATCACACTAATATATATATATATCCACTAGAGCCACTGATCCCATAACATGACCACACATTGCATATATATGTACATTATTCTTTTCCAAAACAACACAAGATGATGATATATATATATATCTCTGTACATATATATGCATGACCAGACACACATGCATATACTCAAGGATTATGTGATGATGTGCACAAATTCTGTCACACTAGTCCATGCTTGCATGCAATGTGGAAGCTCCTTTATTTAATTCCTATGTGTTGTTTGGTCTCTATGACCAATATGGAATATATATATATATATATATCTATCTATCTATCTCCTATAGGGGGTCATATTGCCTGCATGTGTTCTTTTTCCTAACCCACATTGATATGGTCACCAGAGTCATTGATAGATCCACATCCATGATGATATGTGACTACATTTGCATGTATGTACATTATTCTCTTCCAAAACCTAACAATGATATCTCTACACATATGCATGACCACACAACGCCTATACAACTCAAGTGGATTATCTGATGATGCACAACTAATAATAATTCCGTCACACTACATGCATGCAATGTGTGGAAGCTCTCCTTTATTTAACCTATGTGTTTTTGGTCTATATGGCCATATATATATGGATTTGATCTCCTAGAGTCATATTGCATGCACATGTGTTCTTTTCCATGCATATATTGCATTATTGTTGATAGATCCACATGATATGACCACATTGCATGCATGTGTGTTGTTTTCCAACAATATACCACATTTTGACATATATCTACATGATGAGACCACACATATATAACTCTGGATGATGCAACTTATGTCACACTAGTGCAACATGCATGCAATGTGTGTGGAAGCTGTGCTTTTCCTATATTGGTCTCTGTGACCATGCATGTGGCTGTACACATATGGAAGCCCTAGAGTCACTATTGCATATGTGATCTTTTTCCTAAACCACATTTATGTCCACACTAGCTACTAGTAGCTAGTGGTCATTGATCCACATACATGACCACATTGCATGTGTTCTCTTTTCCAAAACCACATTGTTAATTGGTATATCTACCACACACTAGTGGATTCTGTGATGCAACTTTTGTCACACTGGTGCAACATGCAATATGTTGCTTTCCAGTGTTTTGGTTTATATATGCATGTGACCATGCATGGTTTAATACACATGTATCCTCCCTAGAGACATTGCATGATGTGTGTTCTTTTCCCAAACCATCACACTAATATATATATATATATATATATATATCCACTAGAGCCACTGATCCCATAACATGACCACACATTGCATATATATGTACACTGTTCTTTTCCAAAACAACACAAGATGATGATATATATACCTCTGTACATATACATGCATGACCAGACACACATGCATATACTCAAGGATTATGTGATAATGTGCACAAATTCTGTCACACTAGTCCATGCATGCATGCAATGTGGAAGCTCCTTTATTTAATTCCTATGTGTTGTTTGGTCTCTATGACCAATATGGAATATATATATATATCTATCTATCTCCTATAGGGGGTCATATTGCCTGCATGTGTTCTTTTTCCTAACCCACATTGATATGGTCACCAGAGTCATTGATAGATCCACATCCATGATGATATGTGACCACATTTGCATGTATATACATTCTTCTCTTCCAAAACCTAACAATGATATCTCTACACATATGGATGACCACACAACACCTATACTACTCAAGTGGATTATCTGATGATGCACAACTAATAATAATTCCGTCACACTACATGCATGCAATGTGTGGAAGCTCTCCTTTATTTAACCTATGTGTTTTTGGTCTATATGGCCATATATATATGGATTTGATATCCTAGAGTCATATTGCATGCACATGTGTTCTTTTCCATGCATATATTGCATTATTGTTGATAGATCCACATGATATGACCACATTGCATGCATGTGTGTTCTTTTCCAACAATATACCACATTTTGACATATATCTACATGATGAGACCACACATATATAACTCTGGATGATGCAACTTATGTCACACTAGTGCAACATGCATGCAATGTGTGTGGAAGTTGTGCTTTTCCTATATTGGTCTCTGTGACCATGCATGTGGCTGTACACATATGGAAGCCCTAGAGTCATTATTGCATATGTGATCTTTTTCCTAAACCACATTTATGTCCACACTAGCTACTAGTAGCTAGATGTCATTGATCCACATACATGACCACATTGCATGTGTTCTCTTTTCCAAAACCACATTGTTAATTGGTATATCTACCACACACTAGTGGATTCTGCGATGCAAATTTTGTCACACTGGTGCAACATGCAATATGTTGCTTTCGAGTGTTTTGGTTTATATATGCATGTGATCATGCATGGTTTAATACACATGTATCCTCCCTAGAGACATTGCATGATGTGTGTTCTTTTCCCAAACCATCACACTAATATATATATATCCACTAGAGCCACTGATCCCATAACATGACCACACATTGCATATATATGTACACTGTTCTTTTCCAAAACAACACAAGCTGATGATATATATACCTCTGTACATATATATGCATGACCAGACACACATGCATATACTCAAGGATTATGTGATGATGTGCATAAATTCTGTCACACTGGTCCATGCATGCATGCAATGTGGAAGCTCCTTTATTTAATTCCTATGTGTTGTGTCGTCTCTATGACCAATGTGGAATATATATATATGTATATCTATCTCCTATAAGGGGTCATATTGCATGCATGTGTTCTTTTTCCTAACCCACATTGATATGGTCACCAGAGTCATTAATATATACACATCCATGATGATATGTGACCACATTTGCATGTATGTACATTGTTCTCTTCCAAAACCTAACAATGATATCTCTACACATATGCATGACCACACAATGCATATACTACTCAAGTGGATTATCTGATGATGCACAACTAATAACAATTCTGTCACACTGCATGCATGCAATGTGTGGAAGCTGTCCTTTATTTAACCTATGTGTTTTTGGTCTCTTTGACCATATATATATGGATTTGATCTCCTAGATTCATATAGCATGCACGTGTGTTCTTTTCCATGCATATATTGCATTATTATTGATAGATCCACATGAGATGACCACATTGCATGCATGTGTGTTCATTTCCAACAATATACCACATTTTGATATATATCTACACCATGAGACCACACATATATATCTCTAGATGATGCAACTTATGTCACACTGGTGCAACATGCATGCAATGTGCGTGGAAGCTGTGCTTTTCCTATATTGGTCTCTGTGACCATGCATGTGGCTGTACACATATGGAACCCCTAGAGTCACTATTATATATGTGATTTTTTTCCTAAACCACATTTATATCCACACTAGCTACTAGTAGCTAGATGTCATTGATCCACATACATGACCACATTGCATGTGTTCTCTTTTCCAAAACCAAATTGTTAATTGGTATATCTACCACACACTAGTGGATTCTGTGATGCAACTTCTGTCACATTGGTGCAACATGCAATATGTTGCTTTCCTGTGTTTTGGTCTATATATGCATGTGACCATGCATGGTGTAATACACATGGATCCTCTCCTAGAGACATTGCATGATTTGTGTTCTTTTCCTAAACCATCACACTAATATATATATATATATCCACTAGAGCCACTAATCCCATGACATGACCACACATTGCATATATATGTGCATTGTTCTTTTCCAAAACAACACAAGATGATGATATATATCTCTACATATATATGCATGACCAGTCACACATGCATATACTCAAGGATTATGTGATGATGTGCACAAATTCTATTACATTGGTCCATGCATGCATGAATGCAATTTGAAAGCTCCTTTATTTAATTCCTATGTGTTGTTTGGTCTCTATGACCAATATGGAATATATATATCTATCTATCTCCTATAGGTGGTCATATTGCATGCATGTGTTCTTTTTCCTAACCCACATTGTTATGGTCACCAGAGTCATTGATAGATCCACATCCATGATGAACCGTGACCACATTTGCATGTATGTACATTGTTTTCTTGCAAAACCTAACAATGATATCTCTACACATATGCATGAACACACAATGCATATACTACTCAAGTGGATTATCTGATGATGCACAACTAATAATAATTCTGTCACACTGCATGCATGCAATATGTGGAATCTCTCCTTTATTTAACCTATGTGTTTTTGGTCTCTATGACCATATATATATGGATTTGATCTCCTAGAGTCATATTGCATGCATGTGTGTTCTTTTCCATGCATATATTGCATTGTTGTTGATAGATCCACATGAGATGACCACATTGTATGCATCTGTGTTCTTTTCCAACAATATACCACATTTTGACATATATCAACATGATGAGACCAAACATATATAACTCTGGATGTTTCAACTTATGTCACACTGGTGCAACATGCATGCAATGTGTGTGGAAGCTGTGCTTTTCCTATATTGGTCTATGTGACCATGCATGTGGCTGTACACATATGGAACCCCTAGAGTGATTATTGCATATGTGATCTTTTTCCTAAACCGCATTGATATCCACACTAGCTACTAGTAGCTAGATGTCATTGATCCACATACATGACCACATTGCATGTGTTCTCTTTTCCAAAACCACATTGTTAATTGGTATATCTACCACACACTAGTGGATTCTGTGATGCACCCTCTGTCACACTGGTGCCACATGCAATATGTTGATTTCCTATGTTTTGGTATATATATGCATGTGACCATGCATGGTTTAATACACATGGATCCTCCCTAGAGACATTGCATGATGTGTGTTCTTTTTCTAAACCATCACACTAATATAGATATACACTAGAGCCACTGATCCCATCACATGACCACACATTTCATATATATGTACACTGTTCTTTTCCAAAACAACACAAGATGATGATATATATATATATCTACATATATATGCATGACTAGACACACATGCATATACTCAAGGATTATATGATGATGTGCACAAATTCTGTCACACTAGTCCATGCATGCATGCATGCAATTTGGAAGCTCCTTTATTTATTTCCTATCTGTTGTTTAGTCTCTGTGACCAATATGGAATATATATATCTATCTATCTATCTCCTATAGGGGGTCATATTACATGCATGAATTCTTTTTCCTAACCCACATTGATATGGTCACCAGAGTCATTGATAGATACACATCCATGATGATCTGTGACCACATTTGCATGTATGTACATTGTACTCTTCCAAAACCTAACAATGATATCTCTACACATATGCATGACCACAAAATGCATATACTACTCAACTGGATTATGTGATGATGCACAACTAATAATAATTCTGTCACACTGCATCCATGCAATGTGTGGAAGCTCTCCTTTATTTAACCTATGTGTTTTTGGTCTCTATGACCATATATATATGGATTTGATCTCCTAGAGTCATAATGCATGCATGTGTGTTCTTTTCCATGCATATATTGCATTATTATTGATAGATACTCATGAGATGACCACATCGCATGCATATATGTTCTTTTCCGACTATATACCACATTTTGACATATATCTACATGATGAGACCACACATATATAACTCTGGATGATGCAACTTATGTCACATTGGTGCAACATGCATGTAATGTGTGTGGAAGATGTGCTTTTCCTATATTGGTCTCTATGACCATGCATGTCGTTGTACACATATGGAACCCCTAGAGTCATTATAGCATATGTGATCTTTTTCCTAAACCACATTGATATCCAAACTAGCTACTAGTAGCTAGATGTCATTGATCCACATACATTACAACATTGCATGTCTTATCTTTTCCAAAACCACATTGTTAATTGGGATATCAACCACACACTAGTAGATTCTGTGATGCAACTTCTGTCACACTAGTGCAACATGCAATATGTTGCTTTCCTCTGTTTTGGTCTATATATGCATGTGACCATGCATGGTGTAATACACATGGATCCTCTCCTAGACACATTGCATGATTTGTGTTCTTTTCCTAAACCATCACACTAATATATATATATATCCACAAGAGCCACTGATCCCATGACATGACCACACATTGCATATATATGTGCATTGTTCTTTTCCAAAACAACACAAGATGATGATATATATCTCTCCATATATATGCATGACCAGACACACATGCATATACTCAAGGATTATGTGATGATGTGCACAAATTCTGTCACATTGGTCCATGCATGCATGAATGCAATTTGGAAGCTCCTTTATTTAATTCCTATGTGTTGTTTGGTCTCTATGACCAATATGGAATATATATATCTATCTATCTCCTATAGGTGGTCATATTGCATGCATGTGTTCTTTTTCCTAACCCACATTGATATGGTCACTAGAGTCATTTATAGATCCACATCCATGATGATCCCTGACCACATTTGCATGTATGTACATTGTTTTCTTCCAAAGCCTAACAATGATATCTCTACACATATGCATGACCACACAATGCATATACTACTCAAGTTGATTATCTGATGATGCACAATTAATAATAATTCTGTCACACTGCATGCATGCAATATGTGGAAGCTCTCCTTTATTTAAGCTATGTGTTTTGGTATCTATGACCATATATATATGGATTTGATCTCCTAGAGTCATATTGCATGCATGTGTGTTCTTTTCCATGCATATATTGCATTGTTGTTGATAGATCCACATGAGATGACCACATTGGATGCATCTGTGTTCTTTTCCAACAATATACCACATTTTGACATATATCAACATGATGAGACCACACATATATAACTCTGGATGTTGCAACTTATGTCACACTGGTGCAACATGCATGCAATGTGTGTGGAAGCTGTGCTTTTCCTATATTGGTCTATGTGACCATGCATGTGGCTGTACACATATGGAACCCCTAGAGTGATTATTGTATATGTGATCTTTTTCCTAAACCACATTGATATCCACACTAGCTACTAGTAGCTAGATGTCATTGATCCACATACATGACCACATTGCATGTGTTCTCTTTTCCAAAACCACATTGTTAATTGGTATATCTACCACACACTAGTGGATTCTGTGATGAAAATTCTGTCACACTGGTGCAACATGCAATATGTTTATTTCCTATGTTTTGGTATATACATGCATGTGACCATGCATGGTTTAATACACATGGATCCTCCCCTAGAGACATTGCATGATGTGTGTTCTTTTCCTAAACCATCACACTAATATATATATCCACTAGAGCTACTGATCCTAGCACATGACCACACATTGCATATATATGTACACTGTTCTTTTCCAAAACAACACAAGATGATGATATATATATATCTACATATATATGCATGACTAGACACACATGCATATACTCAAGGATTATATGACGATGTGCACAAATTCTGTCACACTAGTCCATGCATGAATGCATGCAATTTGGAAGCTCCTTTATTTATTTCCTATATGTTGTTTAGTCTCTGTGACCAATATGGAATATATATATATATCTATCTATCTATCTCCTATAGGGGATCATATTACATGCATGAATTCTTTTTCCTAACCCACATTGATATGGTCACCAGAGTCATTGATAGATCCACATCCATGATGATCTGTGACCACATTTGCATGTATGTACATTGTACTCTTCCAAAACCTAACAATGATATCTCTACACATATGCATGACCACACAATGCATATACTACTCAAGTGGATTATGTGATCATGCACAACTAATAATAATTCTGTCACACTGCATCCATGCAATGTGTGGAAGCTCTCCTTTATTTAACCTATGTGTTTTTGGTCTCTATACCATATATATATGTATTTGATCTCCTAGAGCCATAATGCATGCATGTGTGTTCTTTTCCATGCATATGTTGCATTATTGTTGATAGATACTCATGAGATGACCACATCGCACGCATGTGTGTTCTTTTCCGACTATATACCACATTTTGACATATATCTACATGATGAGACCACACATATATAACTCTGGATGATGCAACTTATGTCACACTGGTGCAACATGCATGCAATGTGTGTGGAAGCTGTGCTTTTCCTATATCAGTCTCTATGACCATGCATGTGGCTGTACACATATGGAACACCTATAGTCATTATTGCATATGTGATCTTTTTCCTAAACCACATTGATATTTAAACTAGCTACTAGTAGCTAGATGTCATTGATCCACATACATGACCACATTGCATGTGTTCTCTTTTCCAAAACCACATTGTTAATTGGTATATCAACCACACACTAGTGGATTCTGTGATGCAACTTCTGTCACACTAGTGCAACATGCAATATGTTGCTTTCCTGTGTTTTGGTCTATATATGCGTGTGACCATGCATGGTTTAATACACATGGATCCTCCCCTAGAGACATGATGTGTGTTACACACTGATATATATATATATATCCACAAGAGCCACTGATCCCATGACATGACCACACATTGCATATATATGTGCATTGTTCTTTTCCAAAACAACACAAGATGATGATATATATATCTCTGTACATATATATGCATGACCAGACACACATGCATATACAAAAGGATTATGTGATGATGTGCACAAATTCTGTCACACCGGTCCATGCATGCATGCATGCAATGTGGAAGCTCCTTTATTTAATTCCTATGTGTTGTTTGGTCTCTATGACCAATATGGAATATATATATCTATCTCCTATAGGGGGTCATATTGCATGTGTGTGGTCTTTTTCCTAACCCACATTGATATGGTCACTAGAGTCATTGATAGATCCACATCCATGATGATCTGTGCGACCACATTTGCATGTATGTACATTGTTCTTCCAAAACCTATCAATGATATCTCTACACATATGCATGACCAAACAATGAATATACTACTCAAGTGGATCATCTGATGATGCACAACTAATAATAATTCTGTCACACTGCGTGCATGCAATGTGTGGAAGCTCTCCTTTATTTAAGCTATGTGTTTTTGGTGTCTATGACCATATATATATGGATCTGATCTCCTAGAGTCATATTGCATGCATGTGTGTTCTTTTCCATGCATATATTGCATTATTATTGATAGATCTACATGAGATGACCACATTTCATGCATGTGTGTTCTTTTCCAACAATATACCACATTTTGACATATATATACATGATGAGACCACGCATATATAACTCTGGATGATGCAATATGTCACACTGGTGCAACATGCATGCAATGTGTGTGGAAGTTGTGATTTTCCTATATTGCACTATGTGACCATGCATGTGGATGTAAACATATGGAACCCCTAGATTCATTATTGCATATGTGACCTTTTTCCTAAACCACATTGATATCCACACTAGCTACTAGTAGCTAGATGTCATTGATCCTCATACATGACCACATTCCATGTGTTCTCTTTTCCAAAACCACATTATTAATTAGTATATCTACCACACACTAGTGGATTCTGTGATGCAACTTCATTCTTTCACACTGGTGCAACGTGCAATATGTTGCTTTAATTCCTATGTGTTTTGGTCTTTTTTTTTGAGAATTCACTTGATGCCATATAATAATCAAAACAGGATTATAACACACGCAGGGAAACATCCAGAACGACCTAGTCAACATGTGTCCTGGAGACACTGCACAAAGGCCCCAAATGTAAAGAAAATAAAACTGAAGCCCTTGAAGGTCCTTATGCAGCCACCATACGCCGATCTGGAAAAACCATCGGCGTCGCACGCCGGCTGGAGAGCAGACCGTCGACAACCAAGAGCCCAAGCTCCGAGCCAACACCCTCGCAGATCACCTGCTTTGTGAGCCTCACAAGTAGCCCGCCATAAACGCCGGGACCATTGCCGTTGGGGCACGTCGGCCAGGAAGAATCCCAGTGCTGCTCCGATCTCATAACTTCCTCCTTCCATCGAAGATGTCGAGGAAGAGGCGCAGAGCTGCCTTCTAGCAACCACACATCCCGCTCCAGCAACACCGCACACCGAGTCTCGCCACCACAGATGGCGTCAAACCCTCCTGTACAGCTTCCTACGAGTCTCCCGTCAGTACTGGAGGTAGCACCGATGCTACGGAGCCGAGACTGGGGCACAAAAGTGCCTGGGAAAGTCGGCGCCACTGCCTCGTCGATGTTCCCCGCAAATCCTAGCATCACCGCCCAAGAAGGACAGCATGAATCTACACCTCCAACCCCTCGGCGTCGCCGTCGAGATGGGGGGAATCGAGGCAGATTTATTCGTCGGCCTGGCACCGCCGCCACCATCAACGGCCCGCGGTCGGGAAACCCCAACCCTAACCTATCTACAAACCCACGATTAGACCCCGGGGTTCCCCGCCCCTCCCGCTGCCAGAGCAGCAGGCGGAGGAGGGGGGAACCCATAGGCTCATCGCTGGCGGGGGACGGAGGGAAACGAGGCTTTGCCCTTTCCCCTTACTCGGGAGCAGGGGAAGGGGAAAGCAAGGAACTGACCTCTATCTATGTGTTTTGGTCTGTATGACCATGCATGGTTTAATTTGACACATGGATATATCCCCTAGAGACATTGCATGATCGATGTGTGTGTTCTTTTCCTAGTACACACTGATATATATCCACCTGAGCCACTGATCCCACATGACCACATTGCATACACTGTTCTTTTCCAAAACCACAATGATATATCTCTAGCTAGCTACATGTACACATGACCGCCCACATGTATATATATACTCAAGTGGATTAATTCCTCTATGATATCGATGATGCACAACGTGTACTATCACACTGGTGCGACCATGCATGCATGCAATGTGTGGAATCTCCTTTATTAATTAATTCCCACGTGTCGTTCTTAGTCTCTATGACGATCATGGATCTCTCTCCTATAGTCATATTTTTCAAATGATGTGTTCTTTTCCTAACCCACATTATTGATATGACCACCAGAGTCATTGTTGATAGATCACACATCATTGCATTTGTTGTTTTCCAATAATATATACCACACATTGATATCTAAATCCAGTGGATTCTGTGATGCAACTTAACGCTTCTGTCACACTGGTGCAACATGTGCAACATGGAATTGAAAGCTAGTTATTTATTATTTCCTATATGATGATGTCTAATTTAATTTAGTCTTGACACACATGGACCCCCAGCCCCTAGAGTCATGCATGTGTTCTAACCACATTGATATATCGACTATACTCTAGTCATTAACATGGATACATGTGGAAGCTGCTTTAATTTCCTATATATGTATTTTGGTCTGTGTAGTGATGCATCTTCTTTGGGATCAAACTAATTTGATATATATACCATATGTGTTGCTATGACCTAAAACTAACCAAAATAAGGATAAAAGGCCATCATCATTAAACTCTAATCTGGAGAAATCCATTGTTCAAAATAAACCACATTTTGAATCTTATCTATAAATTTGAATATATTATCCAAAATACTTGCCTCTCCTGAGATCATTATACAAGCCATAATATAAACTAGTAGTCCACATTATTGCATGTTTTTCATCATTTATTCGTCAATAATTTATAGTTTTCTTCACCAAGGCTGTTTTTCGTGAAGACTTTCTAAAATATGGTTAATTTTTTTGAACCCTCTATCGTGCATCCAACGGCCAGGACACCAACCCTAAATTTCCAGGTCAGATCCTCCCGCCCACGCGAAATTTGGCACCCGCGCGGGAGAGTTTCTACGCAAAAAAAATTTCTCGAGCTGCAATTACGTTTGAGCCCACCCGCACAGCGCCACCCAAGTATTCGCGCAAAGGTCATTTACGTAATCTATTCCAAACCCTTTTTATCCCCTCGCCGAAATGAGACAGATCCAAATTTCGCCACCGCCCTCGGCACCGCCATCCTCCCCCTTTCCGCCTCGCCCTTCCCGCTGTCCTCCCCCTTTTCTCCTCGCTGCTGTCCGTCCCTCCGCCATCTGCCTTTAATCCCCTCATCTCCGTCCGTCCTTCCAGTAGTAACCTCTCCATCACCCTAGCGCACAAACCCTAGCCCCTCCTCACCTTCCCGGTTTTCCACCACGTCCGTCGACCTCGCCGGTCGTCCACCTTGCCGATAGCCGGCTGACCTTTTCTACCACCTCGCTGTACACTTCACCCACAAAGTCGGCCAGCTTGTCGTCCATCTCCCCGTTTAGCTCGCCATCCAGCTCGTCATCCATCTCACCGTCCACCTCGCTGACAAGGCCCGTCACCACACTGACAAGGCCCGTCCACCTCGTCGCCCACCTCGTCGACGAGTTCTGCTACCTCACCATCCAGATCGATGCCACGTGCCCCGGGTCACTTCAAGAAACGCGGTATCAAAAGGCCCTATAGCCTGGAGGCAAGGAAACACGCTCATACTTGATTCTCATGTTTTTTTACTTTTGCTGAGAAATGTTGTTCATTATCCTGTTCATGCCACCAATTTACCTTTTTTGTTGAAGTTATTCTCTCTTATTTGTTCTGCCTGTGAAATTGCTTGTGATTTTACAAGTCTTGTGATCAGGGTTGCATTAACTGTCCGTTGCATGAGTTTGACTGCTTCATGACATATCTGATGAGGAGAGTATAAATTGTTCATAGTAGTCTGTTTTACATGATGATTACTATTGAACAATCAACATCATATGTCATGACTTGTTTAATTGCCTATTTTAACTGCATGAAAGATGCTTATCCTTCTGATGTTTAATTGTCATGCCCTAGTTATTAGTGCAACCATCCAACCAATTGACAAGTGAGATTCAGAGTATTCAACTTATGATCAGTTTACATACAGATAAAGTTTGCATTATCTTGGTTGTTCCATTGGTTTGGCTGCTTCATCCTATGTCTTTTGATCAGAGTATAAATTGCTCATAGTGGACTCTATTACATGACGATTACTATAGAACAATCAGCACCATAAGTTATATTTTGTTTATTTGTAGGATAGTTGCTTATCATGCTTATGTTTTATTGTGATTATCCTATTTAACTGCGTGTATACTATTTCGGCTTATGATCTGTTTGCGTGTGATAAAGGTTGCATCATCTTGCCTTTTTGCATTAGTTTGGTTGCTTCCTCATATGCCTTATGATCATAGTAGAAATTGATCATAGTGAGATGTCACATGATGAGTTCTATAGAACAGTCAGTACAGTAGGGTATGTTTCCTATTTAATTGCACTATTGCTTCTTATCCTTCTTATGTTTTATTGTCCCACTCTACTTATTACTACAACCAATTTCTGAATTGTCCAACTTGTTCATCATCTTGTCTCTTGCTTTGCTTTGGCTACTTCATCGTATGTCTTGTGATATGAGATTCAGAGTAGAAGTTCCTCATAGTGGACCGTTGGAAATTATGATTAGTATAGAACAATCAATACCATAGGACATAGGTTATATTTTTGTAGCTTACTAAAGAGTTGTTTATTAATGATATAACCACAATTTCATTCCCTAGAAGAAAGATGGCTGGAAAACATCACGAGAAACAATGCGTGTATGCAAAAAATGGGTCTTAGGCCCCTTGTTTATCCATCCCCCACTGAATTCTCCCCTAAAAAGTGCAAGGATGAAGGTTCTAGATCTGACTATTATCCTGAAGAGGAGGGGGAGGATGAGCTGGAGGTTGTCCCCTTACTTGCCTACTCATCTTTTGTGTAATTATTTGGTTACTTAATTTTCCATATATGTTGTGCTTTTTTATTATCCTGAATTGACTACCTTTGAATTGTGTACACTGAGAAGAGGAAATATAACAAGAAACCTATCGTCATGACAAGGATGGATGCTAGTGGTGGATCAGCTTCTCGGAAGCGCGTCTCGTTTAGCTTGGCTGCCTTGATAGAAAGTATGAGACATACCAGGTCCAAGGGGAATCCGCCAGAAGTACTTCCACCTCCAAGTTCTCCACGTCACCCACCAAGACTGCCAAGTGCTGCGACCTCTTCGCAAGAAACTCAGAGTCCTACAGATCCTGATGCTCGAGGAGAGAAGGTAGCAGCCCAAATTGAGATGGCAGCACTCCATGGAAGGAAGACAACAGTCCAAGACGAGTAGACAGCTGCCCTACGCAAGAAACCAACTCCCCAAGGAAAGCACATTATATTGTTTGAATGGCACTTATTATATGGTAGAACACTAACTCCACATTATATGTTTGTAGATGATTTTGGCCATCATCCTTCTGAAGATACTATTAAACATGATGATCCTCAAATTGTCTTGAGGGAAAAAACATGGGGACGCAGCGTGAGAACGTGTCCAAAGGAGGAAAGCTTCCATTTGCCATTCCTCCAGGAAGAACTATTGCTTCCAAGTTTGCCACTAAGTGTGCAAAAACAGTCAGGATTGATATCCCTATCTTCCCCCGCTGGAAAGAGTACAAGGAGAGGCCGGATGTCAGAGCAGAGTTGTACGACAGAGTTTCTGTATGTTCTGTGACTCAACTGCCCTTTTCTTCTCATTACTGTTCAAGCAGAGGCTGATGCACAATGTTTTATTTCAGAAAAAGTTTGTCATGGATGCATCACACCCATATGTGTAGGATGCTTGCAACCAGCAGTTAACGACGCATGCAAGAATTCAAAGGCATCTCCTGAAGAAGCAGTTTTTTGACCCCCTCCCACTGAATGAAGTAACAAGGTTTTCTCTTGTTGAACACATGAACGATGCAGAGTGGTACAAGCTTGTTGATTCTTGGACTGACCCTAGGAACCAGGTCAAGTCTTGTCTACTCAACTTCCCCTTGTTTGTGTTTAACCAGGATTGCCTCTTATACTCTATGCTCTCCTTTTGTGTAGGCCCATTGTCTAATAAACAGGTAAACAAGAAATAGACAACCTTATCTTAGTGACTTGTTTTTCTGTGACAGCCGGGGCTTCTCTAATCACAGTGTGAAAAAAGCAATAGTAAGCCCTCCAGAATACTTTTCATCTTTCTCATTTTCCAATATTTCAATGCCATATTTGTCTCTGAAATGAGTATGATCATTTGTAATTTGCTGGCTATTTTTCTAATGTTTGATTCTATTCCTAAAACTCAATAGGCAATCAAGGAAAGCAAGATGGCACCTAATGTTACAAAATATATCACTGAGGCTAAACAACCTCCTTGCACCTACACGGTGCACTATGCGCGGTCGCAGGACATCAGCATCCATTCTTCAAGACCAGCCAAGACTCTCTTTGAAGCGCAACTCGGAGCTTAGAGAGCAGGGAATGCGATACTGTGCAGTGCCATTATGGGGTTGCAGACGGAGATACCTGATGGCAAGGCAGAAGCCCTGAAGGAAGCGCAGGAAGTGTGGAAGAAGCTATATCTAGGACATCTTTGTCAACTTCGTATAATTCAATACCCTGTTTGTCCATGAAGATGTGCTTGGAATTTGCTTGCTAGTTTTCTAATGTTTGCTTCTATAACTGCTAGGCACCCATTGGAAGCACAGTCGCGCCATCTGCTACAGAAGATGGCATTGAGGATCAACCCGTTGGTTCCACTGATGAAAGCATCCATGCTTCAAGACCAACCAACTCTCTCCTTGAAGCACAACTTTTGGCTGAGAGAGCAGCGAATGAGGCACGGAGCAGACGCATTGCAGCATTGCTGAAGGAGATAGAAGCAAACAAATGAAGCGCAGAAAGCACTTGTGAACTTCGCAGACCTTATAAATGCATAACTTCAGCAATTCGTAGCCATATTGCGTAAGTGAACTAGTGGTGTGACTCAAAGCTTGTTAGGATCTTTTCTTTACTTTGTTGGAAACTTATGTGCGAACCTATTTATGTCCCCTGAAACATGTGCCCTGCAATTTCTGTCATTTTGATCTAGACGGTGCAATCTAGCAAAACTGCCAGCAGTCTTCTCCGACGTAAATGAAAACATCATGCTTGTTTAGTTGACGAAAATATTTCGTCACCGATAGACTCCTACATGGCACACTTTCACTCGTCAACATGCTCGACGAAATAGGAACGTCATCTCTTATGCCCTGACGATTGAGTTCATCATGCGTTGGAGATACGCGTCCAACTCTTGTTGGGACATGATCCGCGCTACAGATGGACCACATGTTTCCTTCCTATTGGTCCACGTATCTCTGTAAAATTTCATGACAGACCTGGCCTGGGCAGGGCTAGTCTAGTTTGCCGTGACGTTTTCAGACAGAAAAAACATCAAGGATTGAATTATGACGTGAGGTCCGTCACCTATTTTTTTCATCACAGAATTCATCGCGGATGGCCATCTACGATGTTTTGGCCCTCATCCACGACGATATCAGATCGTCATGAACCGCCCAGATTCTTGTAGTGCTAGTTTGATCTCGTTTCTGACATGCACTCTTTTCTCGTTCCCATGATATAACATTCTACTGATCACATCACTTGCTTGCAAGCTATATCAATGTGATATCACCGAGAGGGCCTAGAGTATATATATATATATCTATCATCAGGATGGACAAATCCCGTTGTTGATCCATGAGCCTCTACATAACATCTTCGTAGCACTGAACCCACCTTTATAGTCACCCTGTCATGGTGTGACGTTTGATGTTATCAAGATACTCTTCTAGTGTTAGTGATTGACATGATCTCATGGTCTAAGGACTAGGATTACTTCGTATGATGTTATAGCAATATAAACATAATGACTTTGATCGTAATGCTATACTTCAGATGAATGTTCATCACATCATTCCACCAATGTTGTGACCTTGTTATTAACAACATCCAATGTCCATGATCAGGAAACCATGATCGTCTTGTTAATCAACGAGCTGGTTTATAAGAGAGGCATAACTAGGAACCTTCTATTTGTTTATTAAACACACATGTATTAATGTTTCCAAATGAATACAATTATAGCATCAAAATAAACATCTATCATATACTTGGAATACATATAATAACCACTTTATTATTTCCTCTCATGGCGTATTCCCTTCACAAAAGACTATTGCAATTCCTGTGACTCATAGGGCTCTAGTATATCTGGATGTGTTGCCCACAAATTTTATCTTTGTTAAATCATTACACATGAATATGCGTATTACTATCTTTATCCCATATGATGTGCCGCTACAGGTGAATCTTCAACCCTGGCCTATCTCCATCCATTGAAACAACCCACATTCTAAAGTAAACTAGAAAGGTCCGGTTAATGAAGGTAAAATGAAGAAACAAGTCTTGTAGACGTGCCTTATTATTTTACTTTTAGCATTGTTTTCGAAGGATACAATTAAACCTAGGTCTACAAGGGAAAAAGCTACTATACTACATCTATAAATCTGGATTGAAGGTATTAACCCTTTTTCTACTGCTGTTGCCGGGGAAGCACGCTATCTTGGTGAGGTCACTAGATACCCTGTTGTTAGTTTTTTTGTAGTTTATTTCTTATTATTATTTTAATTTTTTTTATTTATTGAAAACCCAAAAAAATAGTTACTTGTTTATTGGTTTCTCTCATATCAAAAACACCAAAAAGAAAGATCCATGGCTCAGAAGAATCTTGGGGAGTATGCTACTCCAACTAATGAATTTATTCATACACCTATTACTCAGCCCGCTGTTGATGCAGAAACTTCTGAAATTAAGCCTAACCTTTTAAGTTTGGTTCAAATGAATCAATTTGGAGGATCATCTACAGAGGACTCAGGTTTGCACCTAAGTACTTTTACAGAGATTTGCGACATGATGTGCATAAAAGATGTTGACCCAAATGCAGTTAAATTATGTTTATTTCCTTTCTCTCTAAGAGGAAAGGCTAAGGAATGGTTGCTAGCTTTGTGTAGAGGCACTATTAAATCTTGCGAGGAATGCACTAATATTTTTATGATTAAATTGTTCCCTCCAGCTAAAACTATGTAGCTAAGGTCCAACATTACAAGCTTTAGACTCGAAGACCTCGGTCCACTAGTGCTTGCTTGGGAAAGGATGAAATAATCCGTAACGAACTGCCCTAGTCATGGGCTAGAAGAACGGCTTATATTACATTTGTTTCATAATGGTCTTAACCCAATGTCTAAGTCTATGCTAGATACCGCCAAGTGAGTGTTGCAAAGAAATTACTTGATGATATACAAAATGACCATGCCCAATGGCATGTATAAAGATCCTCAAAAAGGGTGAATTGAATCACCGAGGAACCTATTGAAGAGCTTAAGGCAAAGGTACATGAGTTACTTCATATTGTGAAGTGTAAGGAAGATACCCAAATTAATGCTATCACTACCGATGCTAATGATGTTAATTTTATAGATCGTAATCCTTATAATCCTGCTTGGAAGAGTCACAACTTTGTCTCAAATGTTCAAAAGAAATATTCTAATCCTGAAGGTGCTCCATATAACAACAATTATGATAACCATAATGGAGAAAATCATGGTAATATCTCTCTTAAAATAGTAGTATAACTTTCATGAAAGCTCAAATCGAGAAAAATAATATGCTTATTGAAATCACAGAGAACCATGAGACTAGTATTGGAAAATTATATAACCAAGCCATTGCAATTAGAAATGATGTCTAGGCTCCATAGGAAAGAACCAAGACCGTGGAGGCACAATTGGGAAAATTAGCTGAGAGCCAAGCTCTCATACTTGCAAAATTCGCTGGAAAGACTGAGACAAACCCGGTGGAAGACCTCAAGATGATGAGGCAAGAAAATAAAGATGATAAGCCTGAAGAGATAGATTGTAGCAATGCACCATCACCGGATTATACCATCGAATATTTGTTGAAGATGGTCACCGTCAAGAATCCCGGTATAGAACATGGTGACGATGCTACATACCAAAAATTTGTAAAAGAAGTAGCATATAAAGTTTGTGAACTAGAAATGGAGTATAAGAAACTAACCGATTGGCTTCTAGCTAAACTAGATGATATATTTGGGCCCACTATTAAAATTAAAATTTGGGTTAATGAGATAGCTGCTCTTTGTGATCTTGGTGCGAGCGTCTCTACGGATTCTAAAATCTTATTTGATAAGATAAACTTAGGGCCATTTACAACAACTAAAATGAGACTCCATCTTGCTGATTGAACCAATAAACAAGCTATTGGGATAAAATAAAATATAGTTGTGGAAATTAAAGGATGTCCCACGCTTATTGATCTTGTGATAGTGGACATGCCTGAAGATCCAATAGCACCTATAATTTTAGGTAGTTCTTTCCTAATAACAATCAAAGCTTTGATCAGCTTACATGAAGGGAATGTGAGAATAGGACTACCACTTGCAAAGACTAAATAATCACCATCTTGGTAAAGCTAATTGACCTTAACTAGAATAACTTGATGGGAGGCAACCCATGTGAAATAAAGTTATAATATTGTGTTAGTTTTGTTTTTGTTTTGTTTTGTTTTTAATAAAGATTGTTCAAGAAGGTCATTTGAAGAGAGGAGAAGAAATCAAGGTAATACTCGATCTATTATATTTACTAACACATGGCCATAAGGTATTGTTGTTTTTTATTAGGTTTATGTGTTGTCATTTTGTTGTTGCTAAGTTGTGCAAAGGTGCATGAAGCTACTAACTTAAGTATTTAAGTTTTTGAAGCTTACTATGAGCTTAAGGAGCACTAGTATGACTGGAGGCGACCGTACCGCGCGCCCGTACCACATCGCGGTAGAAGTAAATGCAAACATTAATTTTTGCAGATGGACACAGAGGCCATAATGACCTTTGGTACGACCGGAGTGGACCTACCATCCACCCATACCGTATATGCGAGCACAACATCAAGTTTGAGGTAAACATACCATAGAGAGATAATGACCAGTAGTACGGGCGCGTGAAACCATACCACGCGCCCGTACATGATGTGCTGCCGGAAGGGTCCTTCTACCCCAAGGTTGGACACTTGGTACGGGCGGGCTCCGCCTAAACCACTCGCATGTACCGTGTACCCGACCGCAACAAAGACCCAGGGAGAGGAAAAGCTGAAATCCCAAATCACATTTTTCTCTTTCTTCTTCCTCCAAACTCCAAACTACCTTCATCGGATCTTCGACTATGTCCGCTATTTCTTCGATTCCTCACACCCAATCGATTTAACATATGTTTCTCCTCTGATCCCTAGGTTATATGCATCAAAACCTTGCTCAATATTTCATCATTATCAATCTAGACTTGGGCTAATCTTGATTATGAGCATGCTTAGTTTTGTCTTTAGAGGAGATTCTTTTGTAAGAAGTGCACAGGATCACCTATGCTATGTTTCTATTTGATAATTTTTTTAATTAGCTTTATTTTTGTTTTAGATGAATACGAGGAGATGTACAAGTGCAGTGGTTGCGGAACAAGCCATACCACCCATTTAGACACTAACCTCTGAGTCATTTGGCACTGAGTTCATTTCAACTGTCTCAAGCACCGAGACATCAAGTCCACCAAGTGGCCATGTCCTTACATCCTCAACCAACTAGGCATTTGTCGAAGATTTGTCCCGCGAAGGAACTAGGGTACAACGATCCCTTGGTTCGTGAGGGGGCTGAACACGCGATTCAGAAGGAGTTCGGAGACGGCTACGATGATGAAGTGGGTGCATGGCATAGAGTTGGCACTGATGTTTTTTACGCTGGTTCAGGACCCTCGTGAGGAGGTAAAGACCCTACTCCAGCTTTGTTGTATTGCTTGCTTGCCTCACGAGGTTACAATGGTGGATGAAATTCTAGGGTTTTAGATCTCTCGGATGTGCCCCATGTAAGGTAGGAGAAGGGCTCCTTATATAGGGCGGCGTTAGGCCTCTTCCCCTGGTCCATGGACAGGGAGGGTCACCACATTGCCATCCTCCTGGGCACCCCTGCTGGCTGATAAAGAGGCATCCTTTTTCCATTTTGTCTTCATCCGGCGCTGCCCGCTGTCCCCTTGTCACCCAAACGGTAATTGGCGCACCCACCAGGCTGGGGTCTTCGTTCTCTCTACTGCAAAGGAAAGGTTGGCGGATCAGACCTTCCTTTCTGAGGAGGATGGTGAGGATGTACTGACTGCGCCAGTTGTCGGGGCCCGGCTCACTTGCTGATTACTTAACAATCTTACCGAAGGGCCCGAGGGACATTCTGAAGCACCCTCGAGAGGTTGTGTGGACGCTTTTACCTGGGAGGTTATTTCCCCTTGAGGGTAAACCCTCTCGAGGACCACTCCTCCTTGAGGGGCAGAGTAGACTCACGAGGTGGCAGTATCTCGACGAGCTAGGGGATGCCGGCCGTCGGGATGTGGTACCCCGTTCACCAGGGCACCGCCAGCATTCGTCATCATTTTGATTTCCTTTGCAACAATGTTGGTTTGTGTCAAATTGTTTTCCACGACGACGCCACATATCGTCGCTTGATACTTGACTTCCTTAGTACTTTTACATACATGATGAGTCCATACTACTCAGAGGTGCATATTCTAGGACCTTATCGCATGAACTTCCGCCTTATGAACTATGGGTATTCCTTGACACTCAACAAATGGGCTCTTCATTTTGTGTTTGCCAACAACACCACTTACAAACGCTTTACCACCTTTGTTCTTGATGCATCAACCTTGGACTACTTTTGTAGAATGAAAATCCATGGAAACATCCCCAAGGGAAACCAAATTGATCACCCTGTTATTTGTTATTTGTTCTATGTTATTGCTAACACTCTGCAAGAATGTGGTGAGTTTACTAGAGTCAATGAGGAGGATATGATTATCCTTGCAAGATATGCTATTCCCATTTGTAATTTGACGCCAAATTTTGGTGCCCTTCTATTGTTTTATCTTAATCATCAAGCTCTTCCATCTTGTGGTCCCATATTGAAGGGAATATGCCCGAGATGCAATAATAAATTTGCTATTATCTTATTCCAAGTATATTATAGATGTATATTTTGCATGCTATAATTGTGTTAATTGGAAACGTCAATACATGTGTGTTTAATAAACAAATATATAGAGTTCCTAGTTATGCCTCTCATATAAACTAGATCGTTGATTAACAAGATGATCAAGGTTTCCTAATCATGGACATTGGAAGTTTTTAATAACGAGGTCACAACATTGGTGGAATGATGCGATGAACATTGTTCTGAAGTATAGTAATACGATCAAAGTCATTATGTTTACATTTCTATAACATCATGCTAAGTAACTTTATAGCCTTAGACCATGAGATCATGTTAATTCCTACCACCCGAAGAGTACTTTGATAACATCAAACGTCACACCATAATAGGGTGACTATAAAGGTGGGTTTGAGTACTCTGAAAGTGTTATGTTGAGGCTCATGGATCAAGAGTGGAATTTTTCCATCCTAATGACAGAGAGATATACTCTGGGCCCTCTAAGTGATATCGCGTTGACATAGCTTGCAAGCAAGTGATGAGATCACTAGAATGTTATATCACAGGAACAAGCAAAGAGTACTTGTTAGTAAAGAGATCAAACTAGTTATGGGGATACCGATGACAGAATCTCGGACATGTAATATATCACGAGACAAAGGTATTTATTTATGACATTTAAGGTTCACACAATCACTAGATTCATCATTGAATGTGCGGGTGTCAGTATGGATCTCGATGACCCACTTCTGATTACTGATTGGAGAAGGGTATCGATCATGTCTGCATTATTCGTGAATCGTAGGGTGACATACTTCAGGGATACCGATGCCATTTGGAGCTAATAAGATACCATAGAAAGAAAATGAAAGCGCTAGAATTATTTCGATGGACATCGGAATTGTTTTAGGTGAAATTTCTGAAATTGGTTCTACATGTAATATTGAAATGTTACAAGGGGTTTTATGCAAATGTTTGTTAATTAAAATAATTAAAAATAAATAAAAGAGTTTAATTAAATGAGAGATACATTAAATTTGGTGTAAATTTAATGCATGTGGGTGGACATGTAAGTGGAGAAGGTTTTATGTGAGTGGAGGTTCCACCCACATGAATGAAGGGAGAGGTGGGGGAACCTCCTTGGCCGCCGGACATGGGAGGGTCTGCCCCTCCCCCTATAGAAGGTCTCCTCCCCATATCACTTCACACCTCCTCATGAAGGATCTCTCTCCCCTCTAGGATATTCCACATGGCTTCGTATTAGCGAAGTACATGTTCCCGGTGACTTTTTTGGAAGGACTTGCTGATTCCGCTGCTTCGCTGCAGCGAGGACTCAGAGGTGGTCGGGGCACCGTACATGTGTGCGATCATGCATGCACTTCTTCTTTGCGTTGCTAGGACTTCATCACGATCTTGATATTGGCAAGTGAATGACTACATCATCCATGAGACCAAATCTCGTTACGCTTTCTCGCTCTTCGAGGATAGGTTCTCTATAGATGTATATCCACCTGTTGATTGTATCTATGTATATACATCTTGGTTCTTATTTGTTCATATCGTAGGAAATTTTTTGTTTTCTATGCTGCGAATCCAACAGTGGTATTAGAGTATGATCTACGCGTAGATGCTTTGCACGGGTAGAACACATATGATTATGTGGGTGCTGAGGATCATGTTTTTGCTTCGTGACACCCTCGGGTTAAACAAATCCCACACCTTAGCATGACATAAGCTTAACCTTGAGCTCCAGGATATCCAGTGAGAAATCGGTAACACAACAGTAACCCTACGACACAAAAATTATTATAGCAAGCTCATAACTGAGTAGAGAACCAAAATATTACAAGTAGAGGTCACTGACCACAAACATCATACAACAGAAGGAAAATTATGCTATTAAGTATAGCAAAATTAACAAGTGGCCTAAGAGGCTGAAGCATAACGATGACGTCCCAGCCCATAGATTCCAGGCTACCGGCCGGGAACACCAAGCTACTCGTCAGTGTCGATGTCGTACCAAGCTTCTCTTTAGGGGAATACTTACTCTGCTACAAAAGTATAAACAAAGCAAGGGCGAGTACAGGGTGTATTCCGCAATACTTATGGCTGGTGGGGTTATTTTGCATAAAGCCATATTTGTTTATTAAATAGGGGAGAAGAAGCTCGTCTACTCAGAATATTTTAAAAGGGGATAAGAGAGCGACATGTTTGAAGAATTGATCATCATCTTTCTATATCCACCAAATTAATCCTCATCTCACACTAGGATCACCCCCTCGTACCCATGAGAAGCATCCTTAACAAACCTTAGTTGCCAAGTTTTACGATTAGGTTAATGTTCTCTATAATATCGCGTTCATTCCCATGTCGTCCATAACCGTGGACACGACTTTTCAAAAAGATTTAACCCTGTAGGGGTGTAAAACTTCACCCACACATACTAACCGACTCTTAATGCCAAAATCATTAGCCCTCTTCCTTGGAGGGCCGACAAAGGGCAATTAGACACGACCTTTACCTTGCTTTCATTGAGACCATGAGTCACGCCCTAAGGAGGGTTCCGTCATAACGGGTCAAATCCCGAAGCTGGTCCCTAGAGATGTGAGGCGATGTTGGTTTATTAGGGGCGCTGTCTACTCCAAGCAACCCCGTCCATGCCTACCTACCTATTATGATGCACCTTCACCCATAAAATCTTTTAAAACATTTTCTATGCATATGTCGAATGGAATGCCTGAACTATGTGACTCTTGGAATCTACTAGGCAAGTTAGTTACTCATGAGGTTTTCCAGGCCCCGTGTGGTTGTACGCTCGTCTTGGTTCCAAAGGCAAGAACTCGGTTCCTAGTAGTGGCGAGCATGGGACCACAAAAACCACATCCCATCGTTGCCTCCCATACAAGCCTTAGCATGTATAACCTTCACCACTAATATCACCTCATCAACATACTCGTTCTCCTGTCATACTAGATTATCTGCATCTGATACATCATCTGGATGAACCAGTACTAACAACTAAGCATGTCTAAGAAATACATAGATAATAGTTCTAGCAGTGCACAAAAGCCAAAACTAGTTATGCTAGGAGAAGTGGATCAGGTAATATAAGCTCAAAGGGAGAAATGCAACAAATAGGACACTCTATCTATCGTTAAAAGACCAAAGTAGAATCGTATGCATCGTGGAAAGAATTGAAGTTCTTTCGAAACCATAGGGTTGTAATATTGTGCTATGCTTGACTTTGCCTATTGATAACGAAAAAGTAGAGATTTGGATATCTTGTTCTTAACTTGATTACAATTGATCAATTATTGTTCTTCGATCTTCGACGATATTGATCTCGGTCTTCGATCTCGATCTTGATATCATATTCTACAGGGAAGAACCAAACACCGAAAATAAAGAGAAACAATCAACACATGGCATTGATGCAATTCTCAAGAAAGGATGATGATATGACAAGTTAAAATGTATTGAAATGGATCCCTAAGGCATGCTTGGTCATTTTAAACAGGGTCCGAGGGGTGCAAACCCTAGAGCAGGGGGAACCATAGAGTCACCTGCGGAGGTTCACTTTGTTCTCTAATTAAACTTGTATTGAGAGTTGCTGAGCAATGCATGATTATAGATTTAATAGATATATCTTGTTTATCTGATCATTTTGATATATTATACATATTTTTTCTGAAATATAGAATAAAAGATATTTATTTTACAAGATTTTTTCAATTTCTAAAATTATTAAACCAATTAAATTATAATATTGCGCCAGGCTGACATCAGGTTGACATCAGCACAGGCGTTGGGTTCTTTTACACCGAGAGTGGGCTAGCCGCACATCGACGATCGCCCATGGACGGTCGGTAGCCACTGGCGCTCAGCGATCAGCCAAGGGACCCATAGCTACCTTGATGCCACATAGGCGTGACATCGCCATGACGTCACCTTGCTGGCAAATGGCCAGACGGTGGCAGGGACGGTGATAGAGAGCATGTGGGTCTTCGTGCAGGGTGCGTGTTCGATGCAGCGCGATGCGTGGAGCCTAAAGGTGGCGACGCTGCCCCGGAATGGTCACCCAAGCAAGGAGCACGGCTGGCAGCAACGCTTGCAGGTCGTCGGCGCGACAAGGGTATAGCAAGCAAGCTAGAAGAGTGTGCTCTAGGCACTAGTGGCTTACCATGGTTGCAGAGTAGTGTCCACCTAAGCAGGAGGATACCGGAATCGATGGTGAACACGATGAGGGTCATCGGGGATGGAGGGGTTGATTGCGCCACCTTGGTCCTTGATACCTTCGGTCCAGATTCACAGATGTAGTATAATAGCTTTTTCCCTAGCAGACCAAGATTTAATCAAACCTCAGAAAGCAATGCTAAAAGGAAATAAAAAGGACACGTCTACAAGACTTTGTTTGTTCATTTTACCTTAGTTTACTAGACCAATCTAGTTTACTTTATATTGGGTTTGAATCAATGGATGGAGATAGGCTAGGGTTGAAGATCCACCTGCAGCTGCACATCAAATGGGATAAAAGATAATAGTAAGCATAGTCATGTATAATGTTTGAATGGAGATAATATCTTGTGGGAAACACATCCTAATATTCTAGAACCCCCGTGATGCAGCGGGCATAGCAATATACTTTTGATCCAACCGAGTGCACACCGAAGGCACAGGTTACAAATGATTATTAAGTGTAAAACACAAATCAAAGCTTTAAGTGGTGATGTTGTTGTTGATCCCAAATGGGGCGCTAAGTGAAGACCGTACTACCCTTTATGTCACTGAAGTTCCTATGAGATCGTCGTTAGCCAAATATCTCACCTCAAGCCTTTATCAATCTATGGGATCTTGGGTACCTACAAGTCCATAGATCGAGACAAGAGACGAAGAAACAAAAGATACAAATCTCAATTGCAAACAAAATACAATACTCCCATAATCTAGATGCACATAATCACTGCGTGGTTTCTCCCAATCACGCAGCCCGTGAGGACTACTAACGCATAACAAATAGATCTGAGATAGAAAACATCATACAAATATTTAGATTGAAATCAAATATTTTTACAATGGTTGCCAAATCACAAGGGGATCTAAAGTACAAAGTAATGGCTATGGATGGTGGAAGAGATGAACAAGGATGAACAATCGTGTGGATGAACAAGGATGAACAATATGAGACTAGCAGCTCTCTGGCTGGTGGCTAGAGCCTCAAAATATATAGGCGTTTTCACGAAAGTTGTAGGGTTTGACGAGATGAAGTCGTCGCCACCTGGTACGGGCGGGCGGTACAAACGGGCCCTACCAGTACTAGTGGTCATTAAGCGTACTGACGCCCTAGCATATCTTCCCAATTAATGGGCCATATGTACTTCCTCAAAATCCTTCATTATGACTTCTTATTTCGCATTAAAATCTGGGTGATTAACTGCACAACATAATTCAAAGAGAGGTTTTGCATATCTTTAAAATTATTAGTCATTAGTGGCAAGGATTGAGAGTTTCTTTGCCAATTGCTTGAGCAAAAATAATGTTTAAACAAAGTGGAAGATGGAAAATATTGGAGCCATCAGTCCTCTCCAACTTGCGTGGCTAGGGGCAATCAGACGAGGAGAAGCTGCCGGTCACAACAGCGTGCTCAGCTTGTCTAGAGGTGGGAGGAAATGCCGACACCCCAAAGCTCCAAAGAGCTCGGGTTAGGGCTAGAGAATAAATTGGGGAAAAGAGAGGAGATTAGGGCTCATCTGCGGCGGCAGGGGTACTTGTAGATGGCCGCAATATCGTTAGCGTGAATCCTGGCGCCTGGCGGGCATCATGGAACCGGCAGGCGACGGAGGAGCTTCTAGACAGTTGCTTCCTCATTGTCGGGGAAGATGACGAACGTGGAAAGGGCTGAAGCAGTATGGGCCATGGGTGGGCTGCGGCTAGGCCAGCTGGCATGCTGCGGGCTGCTCTGCATGGCAGGTAGCAAGAGAAAGGGTCTAGGCCGACCTGGTTTCTTCTTTGCTCCATTTTTTTAGTAAAACTATTTTTATTTTTGTAAAATCAAATATATATATATATGTTTTGTATTATTTAAAAATACCAGAGGCTTTACAAAATTACAGAAAATATCATAGGGGCCCTTTTATTCAGATTGGGCTCCACACTTTCTATACTTTTCAAAACATTCAAAACCTTTTGAAATGCTTTTATAGAGAAAGGTAAAAATATCTAGGGTTTAGGGTTTTACTTTCTTTCTTGCATTCATTTTTATTATCTTAGCAAAATATTATGCTTATGAATGCACGATCAATCCTAACTAGGTTTAACTAAAACTATGGTGTTACAGCTCTATCCCCCTTACGAGAATCTCGACCCGAGATTTCATAGGTAGGAAAAAAAGAAAGGCAACAAGGCCAATCTAAGGATAAGAGGGAAACATACTAACAACACACGGAGTATCTATTGGTAAACTCATGAAGGAGGTGTTCAAAGACAACTCAAAGATGACGACATGAAACACGTAAACGTAGTGGAGGAAACAAGAGGAGATGGTTTCAAGTTGTTTAGATAACTAGTCTTCATAAGGATTGAGGCCATGGAGTTTTAGATAGTTTAAAGTTCTGAAATGGACGGCTTCCAACAGAAAGAATATGATCACAGACTTCGAGAGATGAAACTCCACTAGACGGCTTAAGTAGAGCTTATAGGGATATAGAGATATGGATAACCATGTTGTTGAACTACTTTTGAAACATAAGGGTCACTCTTGGTTCTACAGAAGGTCAAGGCAGAAAGGTTGTTTTGTGGTGAGGACTCATAAGAGTCACAAGGAACATGTAACAAGAGAAACTATTGATTACAAAAATCATAGTCGCTCTTCGAACATGATTGAAAACGAAGGAAACTCTTTATTCATCCAATTTTATCAAAATCTTTGCCAAAGATCATGATATCACTTTACATCACTAAGATGAATAGACAATATGATTCCTGATGACACGAGGAAAAGGAAACTTCATTCTTGGACTTCAATTACTTGACTAAACTAGAAGCTTTCCAACATAAAAGGATCTGGAGGATCGACAGAGAGACATTTAGTAGCACTACTTTAAATGTTCTCCTTGATACTCGAGACACGAGACATCAACTAAAGGTCGGACTTTGGATACAAAACGAAACCATAAGCACAACTCCTAGACTCAATGATAAAAGAAGCCTTATGAAGAGCGATTGTTATTGCTGAATCAAGAGAATATGATAATAGGTCTTCTGACTAGTCAACCATTACATCAATTTTGTTGGGTTCACAAAAATACCGATATAAAAAACCTTGAAGAACACCAACCATCATATCTGCTTGACATTCAGATTTGGTTAGGTGGAATGATATTTTAGGCATGTCCAAATAGACAGCGTGTAACATTTACCACAAAAATAAAGTTACTAGATTCTCAAGACATGGACTATAGTTTGAAGCCCCAATAGACTAAGCTACATTGCTAGATCCATGTATTAACACCTTGTCATAGTACAATTGCTCATACATACAGTACTTGCAACGAGATACACATGTGTCTTTAAGGGAACAAATATAACTCTACTGAAATCCATGACGATATCCTTCAACATTTGCACTTGAATCGAAGAAGGTTACTTCTAACATCCAGAACACATACATCGAGATGACCCGAAGATGGTTCTCAAAAGTTTTCCAATGTTGATGCCAAATGTTCCATTTGAACCTATTCTAGCATGGAGAAGATAAGGATGTCATCTATGGGATGAATAACAGACTTATCGAGATACTCCAAGAAGATGTACGCATATGTTATGAACAAGGCAAAACTATTGGTTATACCAAAGGACATGAAGATGTACTAAAGTGCAACATCACAAGTAGAAACATCATCAAGATGGTCCTTGGAACTGAGTTTGATTTGACTATAACCCAAATCAAGACAAAGGCAGGGAGATAAATATCCACGAAGGAAATATTATCTTTCTTCAGCACAAACTAAACTAGATAGCCCTTTAAGATGAACTAGGTTGGATATAACTTTTGTCTTACAACTATCCAAGTTGTTGTTTAAGCTCAACCAACTAGTTTAGGGGTATCCAGTACAGATTCTTGGAGAAAGGAGCAGCTCAAAAAACTATCTTGCTCAAGAACTTGATAACACGGTCACATGGCAACTTGGCGAGACTTCTATTAGAAATCCAAAATATCACGAACCACCAATATGTCACTTAGTTCGAGAGGAAACTTTGTTATTAAAGCAAGAAGACATAGTCTCGGAGCTTCGACACAAGCCTAATTCTTTGACCGAGGAGAGTGTACCAGAGTAGGAAACTTGGTACCATAATCATCCTTTTCTAAATGATAGGGTTAACCAATCATTCTAAGGAAGACCCAAAATGTCCTTGGATTTCAAAGCAATAAAAGTTGCTAAGAATCTCAGATGACCACATTATTACGCACACGCATCACTCATGAGCATGAATAGCTCAGAGGAAGGGTGGATAAATATGTGTAAGAGAATCACTTCATTAAGAGAGTTATGAAACTAAACACAACCTCTTAGTATAAAAGAGTGTGATACTTTAAGGTAGAACAAATAGAAGCTAGTCATGCCTCTTGATCTGCGGATTACAAAACTTTGACCTGGTCCTTGAAATGACGAGGTACTAGAGTTTTTTTCTCCTGACATCCCATAATGGTTTGTCTAGACAGACCACAATAGTATCTTGCATCGGAATACACCAATGCACAGTTACTACTTGGCTACCAACTAATAGACAAAGGTCGGAAACAACAAGGGAAAAACATGGTCAGGATAGTGTAACATCCCAGTTTTAGTAACCCTGATTAGTTGTCCGGAATGCAAAAACCAGGGGGAACAAAAACTTTTTCTTGTTAAGGATACAATGTTTGCTTTCTTGTTTGTTGATGCTGATACATCTAAATGTATAGCATATGATATACTCCTTACCTCAATATCAGTTGACAAAAGCTTTTTAACAAAACTATCCTGGCTCATTTTACATATTCACAAATGTTCTGGCAATTCAAAACCTGAGCCAAGATGCCTTTGTAACCCAAACTATTTTAGTAGCTTATATTGACAAAATTAAGGAGATCTATATAATATAATACCCTTATGTTTTCAAGAAAGAACTTCAACCACTCTTATCTCTGGGTTTCCAAAACCTTTTTATAAAGCTTTTGAATTCTACTCTTGGTAAATTTACCAAGGAATCTCATCTACTTCAAATTTCAACCCTTTCAAAATACCCATACTTATCTCAATCTAGGCTTCATGGTAAAACTATTAGTAGATTTGTTTTGCTTGAAAGATGAGTTGCCTTGGTCTCCTAAGATGAATTGCCTTGATCTGCTGTTTGACTTGTTTTCTTAGGAAGTAGTATGAGCTACTCTAGGATCTCATCCTCTAAGAGAAAGATACTTAAAATCCCCAAACCCTAAGCAAGAATACAAGTTGGAGCTGATCTCTAGCCACTAGGTGATCATCTAAAACCCCTAACCAGATCAAATCTAAAGTGATCCATTCTAGAAGCTCCAAAGTCAAGGAAGACCAATATCGAGCATGGATCTATCGTACTAAATCTATTCTTCATCACCATCTACTTGATGATAAATTGGAACCTTGTGGCCTCTCAAAAGCATTCCCCCTTGTAATCTAGTCAAATCCTCAAAACTTCCAAATTGTTGTGGAAACTGTTTCAATGTCACTTCTTTGAATACCTCCCTTCCTCAACCCTTGTGCATTTCTAGAAAAGCACTTGAACCATATTGCATGCCATCCTAAGGAATATCAAGGCCCACTATTCCCTTGGCTAGACCATCCTCTAACCGACTTGTACTTGATAATTTTGCAGGCAAGAAAATAACTTTTTCTGCAAACCTTATCATCTCGCTTACTTTGGCAGAAGCTCACATCCTTATGTTATCTTCTCTTGACCAACTATCTACATGGTTATGACCTACTAACCATGGTCTATCAATCCAACCTTTACTTGTTTCCATTGGAGCTCTGTGCTTCTTAAACCCACCTGGTTTATGAGGCATCATGACCTCTCTGATATGGCAGCCTTATTTTCAACAAAGTTTGCCATGACTTCTAGATCACCTCAAATACAACCAAGCCTAAACCTTGGTACAATGATCATCTATAAAACTTGGTCCCTTAATCCTTGTTCTCTTCCAAAATCCATCTTGTTTGGCAAAACCTGTTGGGGGGATACCCCCAGGTAGGGTAACGTCGGGGTATAAAGGCCAAGTTAGCCGGGGTACAGTGCGGTCAAAGAAAGTGCTCACCAGGTCACCTCAAGGCAGGCCGAACCACGGCGTGACCCGGCCCGTGGAGCATCTCCTTGACTGTAGCCCGACCGGCATAAAATATATGCTGGCCATGTTTGTCTATCTGTTTTGCAGGTAACTTGATAGCCGGATTAGCCACACGCTAGCCAGACTATTTTATGGCTTCCAAGAGAAGGAATCGCCTGCTGGTCAAAACGCGGCTTTATTAGTTGTAACATGAGCGAAGCAAAGCAAAGAGGAGGATTAGCGGGTCAGAGGCCACCAAGGTGACACGGGCAGTGTTGGCTGACGTAGCCCGTGTCTGGTGATGCTTAAAGACAAAGGTTACGCTGTGGGTTACGTCCAAAGCCGGGATGAGACGTTAAAGAGAATAAAGAAGCATATAGCCTTAGGCGAGGAGCATATTCTCTAAATATGATGCCACGTGTGCCCTAATATTGTAACCCAGGCTCCCCTATATAAGGAGCACCGGGGCCTCCATAGAGAGGGATCGATCATTTTCTCTATCTAAGGTAGAACTCTAGAGCTAGTTGGTAGGGAGTAAGAGACATAGTCTCCTTGCCAAGAGCTTGAAGAGGACTTGTAAACACCATTGATAGAGAGAATACAAGAACATCTGTGCGTGGAATCACCATGTTCTCCCTCCCTGGATTCCCCTAGCACTCATTGGCCCCATCTTTAGCCTATCCATGGCATCTGCCGTGCCACCACCACGACAGTTGGCACCCACCGTGGAGCTAGCGGTGCTAGCAGGGGTGATAATCCAGACAGGAAGCTTCTCTAGCACCGGCGAGCGCGTCGTCTCCGGCCTGGTTCAGTGCTTTGGAGCACTGGACTATGTTAGCGACAATGCAGGGAGCTTCGGCATGCACCCCCCTCCGTGCAACAATGTCTTCATCGAACTAGGCACGCAAAACATCTACGTCGGCTTGGACGAGTCCTGCGTTCATCCGCGACACATCCTCGAGGGAGGCGAACCACCTCTCAGCGCAGCTCGTGGAGTGCGTATCACTCGCCCCTCTAGCAGCGTTGATGTCCCGATGACTGTGGCAAACGCGAAACCAAGCAAGGGCCCGACACCAGAGCTGGAGGTTACGCCAAAGCAGACCAGGTCTAGGTTTCCCCCACTAGAAAGGCCAGAGAATGTGCTCTAGGAAGCAATAGATAGCCTAGCAATGCCAATAGCACCTATGGTAGATCCGGCTCTGGCGCCAGCTGAGCTAGAGTAAACTAGGCGGAAAATGTTAGCTTAGGCAAAGAAGGTAGCAGAGTTGCATTAGTCTTTGAACATTACCTTGAAAGAATATGCTAAGGAAAACCGCATAGGTGGAGTGAAAATTCGAGGTAGGAACCTGATTACTGAGATTGACAAGGAATACGAGCCTAGGCTAGGTTAGACAGCCACGATAGTAATAGGAGGGCTGGATCGATACAGTACCCCGGCAAAGAACCTCAGGGCAGCAAATGCAGCCGTGTCCGAGTTAGAAGGTTTAACCGAAGAGGCCCGACAAAGGCAACAAGAGAGGGTGAATCACTTGCTGAGGGTCGCTTGCCAGCAAAATGAAGAAATGAACAAGGCAAACCCGGCGCCACCAAGAGCGTCACATGTGGTACATTCGGCTAGGAATAACCCGGCAAGATCCGGAGGAGCCGCGTCATCTCCGGGTCACAGTCCCATGAGAGAAGAAGTAGTAAACTCCGGGAGAAGAGACAAACAGATGGTTCCCGATGATCTAGCAAGGGCCGGGAAAGGCAAAGCATTGCAAGTTGATGAAGATCGGCACAGTACTAGCCGAGGTAACCGTGACCAAGGCAATGCCGGTCAGAGGAATGCTGCCAACAACAATGCCGGATAGCATGATCCCATGGGAACGGGGAAAAATGTACCTCGGCAGCAGCAACAGCGCGCACCTCGACAAGATGGAAGTGTAGGACAAGCAACACAACAAAATGCTTGCCCAGATCAGGAAAGATAAAATGATGGTTATTCGGCTATGATCAACGACGAATATCCTAGACCGGATCACCACATAATTGGGTCAAGGCTAGGAAGCAGGAACTTGCAGCCAGATGATGTGAGGCTGAAGCTGGATAGAATTTATAGGTCGGAGCTAATCGAGGTACAAGGTCCACCGGGTATGGCATGCTTTGGGCCCCGAATCATGAAGGAGCCACCAGTGCCGAACTTTCAACTAGCCAGAGGAACTAGAACCTATGATGGTAGTACTAGGCCAGAAGATTGGTTGATTGATTATGCCAGAGCGGTCAAGATCGCAACGGGAAATTTGAGATGGGCAGTAAGATACATGCCACATATGTTGGAAGGACTTGCGAGAGTGTGGCTGAACAATTTGCCGCCAGGAAGTGTCAACTTTTGGCTGGATTTTGAGGAGTTGTTCGTGAGCAATTTCCCGATCACCTACAAGAGGTCCAACAGGCCACAGACTCTGGCACTATGTCGGCAAAGACCGAATGAGCCAGACCGGGATTTCTTGACTTAGTGGTGCAACGTGCATAACTCCGCCCAGGGATGCAGATATGGAAGTATGTTGTGGCAGAGGCTGCAGCGAGATATGCCAACCACTTTGGCTGAGATGATCCAGGTTGTGGATTCGTATGCCTTGGGAGATCCAACGCAACCCCGGCTAATGTCGAGTGAGGCAAACGAGGAATATTACAACCGAGATGGCTCCGGGTCATCAAGGAGGAATGATTTTTGCGGAAAGAGAAGGGATGAGCGCCCGGATTACTGATATCACTCAGAGCAGGTGGCAGCGGTAGACCGGGATCAGCCCAATGCCGGTGCCAGCCAACGAAAAAAACCGGAGGACAAAACTGAAAACAGAAAAACGAAGGGAAAAATCCTTGGACCCCGGAGCGGAAAAAGCAATGGCAAGAGTGAAAAGATAGACCGAGGTATACGTTCGAGTCTATCTTGGATCAACCTTGCGAGTTCCATACCCCAAGTCCGAATAGTCTGGCAAACCATATGACCCGGCAATGTGAGTGGATGAGAAAGTTAGAGCAGGGTAGTTTGGGGAATGCTCAGGCACCTCAGAACGAGGCACCGAGAAATGAGGCACCACGACAACCGTTACTAACAGGGGGGAATGGACAGCAACTGATGTTGCCACCACCTCCGCTGAGGTACGAGAATCAGGAAAGACGGGATGCGATACATCAAGTAGGTAATAACCAGCAACAAGGTCAAGGTTACCACGAGAACGAGGGACGAAACGAGTACATGGAGCATCATAAAAGCTATTGTGTGTTTACCACGGAAGAAAATGACTAGAAAAGCTTGCAGCACCGGCATATGGAGGTAAACAAAGTAATGTTAGCAGTAATGAGATACATGCCCTGGGCAAATCAAGAAATCACGTGGAGTATCAAGGATAACCCAAAGATCATGCCTAGCCCTGGGACCTATGCACTGGTCCTGGATCCAACGTTCATCGGGTCGAATCTCAATGTGAGGTTTTCCAAGGTACTGATTGACAATGGCAGTAGTATCAACATTATGTATAAGGATACCATGCACAAGTTGGGAATAATAGAGAACATGTTGCTAGCAACAAGGACCACTTTTCATGGCATTGTATCGGGTATTTCTTGTGAGGCAATTGGTAAGGTCCGGGTTGATGTGTTATTCAGCACGAGAGATAATTGCCGGACTAAAAATTTGGAGTTCGAAGTGGTGAATCTGGAGAGCGGTTATCACGCGTTACTCGGCAGGCCAGCACTGAACAAGTTCATGGCAACTACTCACATCAGCTACCTTAAGATGAAGCTGCCCGGGCCAAGGGGCGTGATAACTGTATCAGGGGACTTCTGGTGTTCGATCGAGTGTGCCTCAGCCGGATCTAACTTAGCCGAGTCACTCGTGATACCTCGGGAAAAAAGGAAAATACTATAAGTAGTGGCATTGGCTCAATCCGCGCAACAGCATATACCGGCTCTGACCAACCCGCACGGAAGCATGTAATTCCAAGCAACCAAGGACACAAAGAAAGTGCCAATCAATGATCAGTGCCCAGAGCGCACCATAACCATTGGTGCCGGGTTAAGTAGCAAATAGGAAAGCGAGCTCATCAACTGCCTCCATGAGAATCGGGATATCTTTGATTGGTCCACTCAGGATCTGCAAGGTGTACTGAGGGAGTTGACTGAGCACTCATTAAACGTAAGACCCGGGGCTAAGACCGTAAAGCAGCCTCTCTGGTGTTTTGCAGAAGACAGAAGGAAAGTCATTGGGGATGAAATTAATAGGCTCCTAGTGGCCGGATTTATCATGGAAGTACTCTATCTGGATTGGCTCTCTAATCCGGTGCTTGTGGAAAAGAAGAAACATGATCCGAACGTGGTTGTGGTATGGCGCATGTGCATTGATTACACGAACCTGAATAAGGCGTGTCCCAAAGATCCATTTCCACTCCCTAGAATAGATCAAGTCATAGACTCAACAGCCGGATGTGAGATACTATCATTCATTGATGCGTATTCTGGTTTCCACCAGATACCCCTGAATCCGGAAGATCAAATAAAGACTGCGTTTATTACCCCTTACGGGGCTTATTGTTATCGCAGTATGCCGTTTGGACTATGTAATGAAGGAGAAACGTACCAACAATGCATGCAAAAATGCTTACACAACCAAATAGGTGGGAATGTGCAAGTTTATGTGGATGATGTGGTGATAAAGACCAAGGAAAGCAATACGCTCCTTGATGATATCCGGCAAACATTCGCGAACTTAAGAAGGTTCCGAATGAAGCTAAACCCGGAGAAGTGCACCTTTGGCGTACCCGCTGGAAAGTTACTCAGTTTTTTAGTGTCTAGCTGTGGTATTGAAGCTAAACGACGAAAATCCGGGCCATAGAGAGAATGGAACTTCCAAAATGCCTTAACGATGTGCAGAAGTTCACTGGTTGCCTGGCATCGTTAAGTCGGTTCGTATGTCGGTTGGGAGAGAAGGCCTTGCCCCTCTACCAATTAATGAAAAAGGCAGACAAATTCACATGGACACCACAGGCAGACCTTGCATTTTGAGAATTAAAAAAGATGTTATCTATTGCACCGATACTAGCAACACCACTACCCGAGGAGCCAATGTTTCTCTACCTAGTCGCGACCAACCGAGTCGTAAGTGCGGTAATCGTCTTGGAGCGTGAGGAAGAAGGAAAGTTGGTGCAAAGGCCGGTGTATTATCTGAGTGAAGTATTGTCAGCTTCAAAACAAAACTACCCTCACTATTAAAATATGGCGTATGGCATATATATGTCAGCCAAGAAACTCAAACACTATTTTGAGGAACATCCCATCAAAGTGATATGTAAGGCATCCATATCAGAGATTATGAGTAACAAAGATGCAAGTGGCATGATAGCAAACTGGGCAATTGAATTAGCCCCATATGCGCCATAATTTTACAGAAGAGATGCTATAAAGTCGCAAGCTGTGGTGGATTTCTTCGTGGACTGGGCTGAAGTGCAATACGAGCCACCTCTGACGGACTCCAATTATTGGCGAATGCACTTTGATGGATCGAACCTGAAAGATGGGTTGGGCGTCAGAGTAGTGCTTACCTAGCCCTAGAAGGATCAACTGAAATATGTCCTTCAAATCCACTTCAGTGCCTCGAATAATGTTGCGGAGTACGAAGCATTGGTACATGGTCTCAAGGTAGCGAAAGAAGTGGGGATACGTCGGATACAATGCTTTGGAGATTCGGATTTGGTGGTGCAACAAGTGTCTATAAATTGGGATGCCTTGTATGCTAACATGGCCCTATACAGGTTCCATGTTCAAAAGATAAGTGGGTTTTTTGAGAGGTGTGAGTTCCATCACATTCCTCGGATTGAAAACGAGGCAGCAGATACACTGTCCAAGTTAGGCTCTGATGTCTACGCACTTCTATTCTTGTAGACAGTTGTTGGGCCTCCAAGTGAAGAGGTTTGTCGAACAGCTGCAAGTTTTCCCTTAAGTGGATCACCCAAGGTTTATCAAACTCAGGGAGGAAGTGGTCAAAGGTATCCCCTCTCAATCAACCCTGCAATCAAGATACAAGAAGTCTCTTGTGTCCCCAACACACCCAATACACTTGTCAGGTGTATAGGTGCACTAGTTCGGTGAAGAGACAGTGAAATACAAATGGTATGGATAATTATAAGTGGTAACAGTGATAGAAGATAACTTGATGGCGTGGAAGATACTAAAAGCAAACTGAAATAAAGATGGAAGCAAGCAAACATGTAATAGATCTAATAGCAAACGGTGTTTCAGTGCTTAGAAACAAGGCCTAGGGATCATACTTTCACTAGTGAACACTCTCATATAAATATATTCTCTTCATGATACTACGCTGAACTACTCTCCGGTTGAACACTCTAATCGATGGTAGGGCTATAATAGCACACCTCAAAGTTCATCTTTCCCATCTAGATAAACCCACACTGTCACCTTGAGTACTAGATGAGTCCAACAAACACCACAATTACATAGAGACATCCAACTCCAAATATAACTCATAACAAGTATTTGTAATCTCTATCCTAAGTGCCACCATGGTGTGCACGCTGTCACTTTCACACACATGGGGAGAGCAGAGATCTATTAAAGCACTTGAGTAGCAAGGTAGATCTACTTGATTACAAGCTCATGATCACAATATGATCATGCATAGAGAGAGAGAGATGAACACATAGCTATCGGTAGAACCCTTAGCCTCGAGAGAGAACTACTCCCTCCTCATCATGGGAATCAGCAATGGTGATGGAGATGGCAGTGGAGATCGATGGAGATGGCTCCGGGGGCACTTCCCTGTCCCGGCAGGGTGCCACAACAGAGACTTTCTGTCCCTCGAATCTCCTCTTCGGTGGTGGCGGCGCTGCGGAACTTTTCGTGGATTTCTGATTGATTATTTAGGGTTTTGGTATCCGGAGGCTCTTATAGGCGAAGCAGGCAAGGTCAAGGCTGACCCAGTGGCCACACCATGCCTGGCGCGGCCTAGGGGTGTGGACACCCTGTGGCCCCTCTCTGACTCTCCTTCTGCCTCCGTAAGTCTTCCGGGAAAATAGTAACTTTGGCTTTTGTCCCATCCAATTCCGAGAATATTCATTTTCTGACTTCCTAGAACCAAAAACAGCAGAAAACAGGCAACTGGCACTGTGGCCATAATCATGCAGAGCGACAAAACAACATTGATCAAAGCATAAAGTGATACTACAAGTTGAAAACTAAAGGATCACAAAGGCTTATGGTGACTTGGGATAGTCATAACATGGTGTGAGCATGTGCCAAGTCAACCCAAATAAAGCATCAAAGGAGAATACCACTATACTATGCTTTAATATGCTAAAACAACGCATGATTCATCCAAGGCACATTAAGCAATCTCAATTGTTTATAACAAGCCATGCTACAGCAAATAATAGTATGCATAGAGCCAAAACAATATCAAGCATGGCATGACAAAGAATAGGTCACAGTTAAAAACAAGCTCCCTTTACCACTTAAGCATGAACTTTCCTACTCTTTTCCAAACCAAACCAAACTATTTGCAAACCAATGTATGAAAGAGGGGGTCCAACCAATTTATTCAGAAAACTAAGCAAACCAAGCAAACGTAAAACAAAAACGAAAACGAAAAAGAAGACGCTCCAAGAACAACACAACTGTGCATGAAACAATAAAAATGAAGCGTTTGGAAGAAACCTGGGATTTTTATTGATGAAGAAGGGGATGCCTTGGGCATACCCAAGCTTTGACGCTTGTACTTCTTGGATATTTCTTGGGGTGACACGCGTGGCATCCCCAAGCTTGAGCTTTAGTCCATCCTTCATCTCATTACTCATTCCTTCCATACACCTGAAATTTTTCCTTCATACAAAACTTCACACAATCTTTATTAGCAACATTAGTGTACTGAAGATAATAAGTCTTTAGGTTCAGTTCTAACACCAATAAACTTTCATTAAAACACAAGATACTATAGCAATTTCCTCAAAAAGCTCAATTCCCCAAAAGAACTCAAAAAGGAACCAACAAGAAGCAAATGCAAATAATGGCAGAAATCTGTCAAAACAGACCAGGAGGTAAAGATGAATTTTTTCGAAGACCTTCTGTTGCTAAAATCAAATAGTGTTGAACTAACGAAAGTTAGATAACAACCTGGGTCAGAAGCACAAAAATTCACGCCTCAGAAGGACGTATAGAGATTTTACACGAATTTTTACGGTGAAGCACAAAAATCTGTTTCGGGACAGCAACTTTCCCAATCATTACTTCTCTCTCATTAGAGGTTACTCTTGGCACAAAAATCAACTAAAAAGGATAAGGAGAGGTTATTACTGAAGCAATAACTTCCTAAGACTCAACTAAAACTTGGGTTATCTCCCAATAATTACTTTTCTTTAACGCCTTTAAGTTAGGCATGATAGTTTGAGAAGATGCTCACATAAGAAATATGAATTGAAGTAAAAGAGAGCATCAAGAAGCAAACTCAAAGCACATTTAAGTCTAACCCACTTTATATGCATAGGAATCTTGTAAAGAAACAAGTCATGAAAGCACAAAGCAACAAGCATAGGAAAGCAAAACAAGTGCAACTTCAAGACTTTCAACATAAAGAGGGGAAACTTAATATTATTGAGATGCATAAAACCGTGTTTCCCTCTATCATAATAACTTTCAGTAGCATCATGAATAAAAGTAACAATATAACTATCACAAGAAACATTCTTATCATGATCCATATGCATAAAAGAATTAATACTCCCCACATAAGAATAGTCATTCTTATTAATCATAGTGGGAGCAAATTCAACAAAATATCTATCATTATTATTCTCATCACCATAATCATCAAATATAGGAGGCATATTGTAGTCATAATTAATTTCCTCCTCAATAGTAGGTGGACTGAAAATATCATATTCATCATTGTAATCATCATATATTGGAGGTTTGGTATCATCATAAGCAATAGAATAGCTATCTTCCAAAGCTGGGGAACTAAAAAGATCATTTTCATAAAAACTAGCTTCCCCAAGCTTATACTTTTCCATAGAATTAGCAATAATGGTGCCCAAAGAATTCATACTAACAACATTGCTATTAGCATGCAAATAAAGTTCCATAGGTTTTTTAATTTTCTTTTCAAACACTTCATGTGCCAACTCAAGATAAAAACTATAAAGCTCTCTAATTTTGTTGTTGTTTCCATTAAGCCTAACTAGTGAAAACAAGAAACAAAAAGACAAAATTGCAGAATCTAAAGAAAATAACTTCGAGCACTCACACCGGAGGATGTGAGTACCTTTTACCTTACCTCCCTAGCAACAGCGCCAGAAAATAGCTTGATGTCTACGCACTTCTATTCTTGTAGACAGTTGTTGGGCCTCCAAGTGCAGAGGTTTGTAGAACAGCAGCAAGTTTTCCTTTAAGTGGATCACCCAAGGTTTATCAAACTCAGGGAGGAAGTGGTCAAAGGTATCCCCTCTCAAGCAACCCTGCAATCAATATACAAGAAGTCTCTTGTGTCCCCAACACACCCAATACACTTGTCAGGTGTATAGGTGCACTAGTTCGGCGAAGAGATAGTGAAATACAGGTGGTATGGATAATTATAAGTGGTAACGGTGATAGAAGATAACTTGGTGGCGTGGAAGACACTAAAAGCAAACTGAAATAAAGATGGAAGCAAGCAAACATGTAATATATCTAATAGCAAACGGTGTTTCAGTGCTTAGAAACAAGGCCTAGGGATCATACTTTCACTAGTGAACACTCTCATATAAATATACTCTCTTCATGATACTACGCTGAACTACTCTCCGGTTGAACACTCTAATCAATGGTATGGCTATAACAGCACACCTCAAAGTTCATCTTTCCCATCTAGATAACCCCACAATGTCACCTTGAGTACTAGATGAGTCCAACAAACACCACAATTTCATAGAGACATCTAACTCCAAATACAACTCATAACAAGTATTTGTAATCTCTAGCCTAAGTGCCACCATGGTGTGCACGCTGTCACTTTCACACACATGGGGAGAGCAGAGATCTATTAAAGCACTTGAGTAGCAAGGTAGATATACTTGATTACAAAGCTCATGATCACAATATGATCATGCATAGAGAGAGAGACGAACACATAGC
This sequence comes from Avena insularis, assembly GCA_023614405.1. Lineage (NCBI taxonomy): Eukaryota > Viridiplantae > Streptophyta > Magnoliopsida > Poales > Poaceae > Avena > Avena insularis. Next base: position 514,908,434 of record CM042690.1, read on the forward strand.
TACCGGTAGAACCCTTAGCCTCGAGAGATAACTACTCCCTCGTCATCATGGGAATCAGCAATGATGATGGAGATGGCGGTGGAGATCGATGGAGATGGCTCTAGGGGCACTTCCCCATACCGGCAGGGTGCCGGAATAGAGACTTTCTGTCCCCCGAATCTCCCCTTCGGTGGCGGCGGTGCTGCGGAACTTTTCGTGGATTTCTGATTAATTATTTAGGGTTTTGGTATCGGGAGGCTCTTATAGGCGAAGGAGGCAAGGTCGGTGGCCAGCCAGGGGGCCCACACCATGCCCTGGAGCAGCCTAGGGTTGCCCACGCCAAGGAGGGTGTGGCCACCCTGTGGCCCCTCTCCGACTCTCCTTCTGGCTCCGTAAGTCTTCCGGGAAAATAGTAACTTTGGCTTTTGTCCCGTTCAATTCCGAGAAACTTCATTTTCTGACTTCCTGGAACCAAAAACAGCAGAAAACAAGCAACTGGCACTATGGCATCTTTTTAATAGCTTAGTCCAAGAAATCATATGAAAAGTACTCCAAAGTTGGAACAAAAAACAAGAAAGTAGATAAAACCAAGCATGGAACATCAAAAATTATAGATACATTTGCAATGTATCAGGCTCATTCCGGCAGCCAATCCGCCAAATGTTGCATTGTAGCACTTGAGAAAACCATCTATCTCGCCATCGCCTGAATCATACTCAATTTATATCTCGGCACTATCCGGATCAGGAGCCGTACCTATGGAGATAGAGTGGGGAAGCACCTCTACAAACCCGGGTACTGCTTCGGCGAACCCAAGGACTGCCACAGCAAACCCGGGGACTGCCACAGCAAACCCAGGGATGGGTCAGCCTGACCCGGCAGGAGTTATGTTGGTGGATGCGATGGAAATTGACGAGGAACCATTTCCCGTCCGGACTATACCAACTTGGGCCAAGCCAATTTTTGATTTCCTGAAAGAGGGAACCTTGCCAGATGACGAGATAATCTCAAGGCAGATCCATAGAAGGGCAAAGGACTATACAATTATCAACACTGAACTATACAAAAGAAGTGTGACAATAGTACTGCATCGGTGTGTTGATCTAGAGGAAGGACTTGACATACTCCGGGATATTCACCAAGGGGAATGTGGCCATCATGCCTCCTCAAGGGCCTTAGTGGCAAAAGCTTTTCGGCATGGATTCTATTGGCCCAGTGCTTTGGATCAAGGAGAGGATCTGGTGAGAAAATGCAATGGCTGTCAAAGATACACCACGAAAACTCATTTACCATTGTCGGAGCTGAAAACTATCCCCATTACCTGGCCATTTGCTGTATGGTGCCTAGATATGTTAGGGACATTTAAGCCGGCTAAAGGAGGGATGACCCATATCCTAGTCATGGTTGACAAGTTCACCAAATGGATTGAAGTGAAACCAATTTGGAAATGTGATGGGGCAACAACAGTAAGATTCCTCAAGGATATAATCCTGAGATATGGCTATCCCCATAGAATCATAACTGATAATGGAACAAATTTTGCTGAAGGAGCATTTGCGAGGTTCTGCCAAGAGAAGAAGATCCGGCTAAATGTCGCCTCAGTCACCCACCCCGCATCGAACGGGCAAGTGGAAAGATCCAACAGACTGGTATTGTCCGGGATAAAACCGCGGCTCATAGAGCCGCTGCAAAGATCAGTGGGTGCTAGATAGAAGAACTACCAGCGGTACTGTGGAGCTTAAGAAAAATACAAATCGATCAACAGGCTATACGCTATTCTTTCTGGTATATGGGGCAGAAGTTGTATTACCAGCCGACATAGAGCATGATTCGCCAAGTGTCACCCAATACACAGAAGCCGAAGTGCGCGAAGCCCAGCAAAATGATGTTGATCTGCTGGAAGAAGCGAGAGATTTGGCCTTGTCCAGATCCGCCATATATCAGCAAAATCTTCGACGCTATCATAGTCGGAAAGTAAACCCCCGTGTCTTCCAGGAAGGTGACCTGGTACTTCGGCTGATACAACGCACAACTGGCATGCATAAGCTATCCCCTCCATGGGAAGGACCTTTCATTGTAAGCAAAGCCTTGCACAATGATTCCTATTATCTTATTGATGCACAACCCTAGGAAAAGAACAAGGCGGACATGTCCGGAGAGGAATCCAAGCGACCGTGGAATGTAGCACTACTTCGTCCTTTCTGCACCTAACAAAGAGGTGAATGTATCTGAGCTACTCATATGCCGGTATGTATCCCGGCAATGAGCTTATTAATAAAACTTTGGCACCCTAGGCAGAGACTCGGGGACTGCCATAATAATTTTCTCTCGTTTTTGTATTTTTATGTCGGTTGGGTTAAGTCTCTTATATCATAGTCGGGTTAGTAATGTGTGAGCACCAAAAACCCAACTCTTCGACTTTGTTGTTGTCCAACAAGAATTGGCTTCATGGCAAGCAAGAGAACAAGTTTGGAATGGCAAAGCACATGAAAAACGACTAAGGAAAAGAACTTAAACATGCCGACATTGGTTATTTTGACTAACACTTGGTTTCTTATATTCATTAAATGCGGATCATTTTGAGCTACTCTCGAAGTTTCAAGTATTGTTAACTCAATTTTTTGAACCTTGGACTCGTAAGTCGAAAAGCCGAATCAAGGTAGACGCGAGCCGAGTCAAAAATTGGGGGAACAAGAAAACAAAACTCGGGGATTTCACCCACGATAATCCAACATTAAGAACTTAGTTCCAAAAGATAAGTTGTAGAACAACCAAAATAAAGTATTCAAATACACTTCCACCCGGCATTCCGGGGATCTGACAAATATGATAAGTGTTTTTCAGGAGCAGGAGCAGCAGCCGAATCGTCAGTCGAAGGCGGTGGTACTTCGGAGTTTGAGGGAGGGACGCTAGCCTCAGCTTCATCCTCAAGGATGACCTAGCCATCCTCCGGGTCTTCGGCCTCGTCGCCAAGCTCAGAGGCCTCACCCTCACTCCCTTCTTCTTCATTATGTTCATCTCTAGAAGCAGCTTCATCATCAAAAACGTCGAGATAACTCGGCCCTTCGTTCCAAGCGTGGCAGAAGGAGTATTGAATAAGCTTGTTGGCACAGGCTTTGCGGCGCGCAATCCAATCCGGATCTTCGCACCACTTAGACCCGGTACGCATGCGAGTAAGCAACCCCAGATCATTTCCTTCATACCACGAAAGGACAAACTGCAAGGCAATGCCAGCCCTAGCCCGTGCGGTAGATTCACGCCACCGATGCAGCTGCGTATTGCACTCCATTATTTTGGCTATGAAAGCCGAACTTCTTTTTGGAATGGTCTTAGTGGGCTAGAGGGAGCTGAACATCCGCGTCGTAGCTGGCATGATGTCAGCACCATAGTTCTTTACCAGTTCCAGGTGAGCAACAAGGCTAACAAGCAGATCCTCTGTCGAGTAAGGGACTGACCCAGATCTAGGACCCGTAGGAACACCGCATTGATCGCGGGGCCGGGTTACGGCAGCACTAGCAAGAGGGTCACTTTTTGGAAATTTACCTGGGAACAGAGCAGAGGAGATAGTGAGCAAAAGCACCAAACCCGGAGGAAGGAAAATTAAGCAAGGGCAAAGAAACTCACGGGAAATCTGGAAAAGGAGGCGCTGGAGCTCGACATCAACGTTGGCATTGCTAGCCTGGAGTTTCTCGTATTCGGAGGTTACCGACGTAGGTTTTACATCGGCTTCTTCCAATAGATCCTCGTCCTTGGAAATTTGAGTTGTCAAACGCTCTTTTTCCTCGGCAAACTCCTGGTCTGCCTTCTCCATCTCAGTCTTGTGGAGGTCTCTGAGCCTCCGGATTTCGGCATTCAGCCGAGTAATTTTTGAGTCCTGGAGCTGCAACCGAGCTATCTCTTCATCCTTTTTCTTCAGCTCAGTCTCATGCTTCCCTGCTTGTTCGAGGAAATGGGTCATCATTTCAGACATAGTAACATTGTCTTCAAGAGCAACTACAACAATGGCATAATCTAGAGAAACCGAATTATAAATGTCTGCCGGGTAAAGAAAGGAGCATACAGCGATCGTGCGAAGGAGATAAGATTACCTTTATTCTCAGCAAGGTTCTGCCGCATGATAACATTCTCAGTTTCAACCTGGGCTGCATGGTCCGGATAACAAATTAATATGGATCACAGACAACTCGAATGAATGAAAATGGAAGAAGAAAAGGTCTAAATAAGGAACATTACCCTTCTTCTGGTAATCTTCCAGGAGTTTGCCATAACGCGCATGGAGGTCCTTATAGGAGTCCAGCAGACGCTAGAACTCAGTGGATCAGCGGTTAGTGGTAATCTGAAACAAGCAACGCGATGTCAGGATCAAAAGTAAGATAAAGAAATATTCGAAGTCTACAAGATCCGGGCCAAGTGGAACTTAACCCGGCTCTAGGTGTGTGGATATTCGAAGTCTACAAGATCCGGGCCAAGTGGAACTTAACCCGGATCTAGGTGTGTGGATATTCGAAGTCTACAAGATCCAGGCCAAGTGAAACTTAACCCAGCTCTAGGTGTGTGGATATTCAAAGTCTACAAGATCCGGGCCAAGTGGAACTTAACGCGGCTCTAGGTGTGTGGATATTCAAAGTCAACAAGATCCGGGCCAAGTGGAACTTAACCCGGCTCTATGTGTGTGGATATTCGAAGTGTACAAGATTCGGGCTAAGTGGAACTTAACCCAGCTCTAGGTGTGTGGATATTCAAAGTGTACAAGATCCGGGTCAAGTGGAACTTAACCCGGCTCTAGGTGTGTGAATATTCGAAGTACACAAGATCCGGGCCAAGAGAACTTAACCCGGCTCTAACTTTGTTAAAATTTGAAGTTAGTACGAACAGAAATTAAATTCTCTAAGGAGCATCCGACCGAGTAACAAGTTACTACCTCGGAGGCTCGGGGACTAGGGGATATATCTACAAGTGCTCTGCTATACAAGGTGCTAACAGCAAATAAAAAGAATTACCTCCATCATCTGGCCAGCCAAAGAGATGGCCTTGGTAGCAGAGTTCATCTGTGCGCTGAACTCGGCTGGGCCAAAGTTCTCCGGCAGATCATCCTGTGGGTCGATGAATTCAGCATTATTCCAGTTCTTCACGTACTCCAGGAGCAGTAGACTATAGCTTTCGCCGCTGGGAGTGTAGTTCGCCACAAGGCCTTTGACGTAGGCCTCTTTCCTGGAAGATTGAGCTGCAGCAGGGCTGGTATGCAGAACCAGCTGCCTGCTACCCTTTGATCCAGCAGCCCGTGACCCAAAGGAGATATCTTTGGCTGATCCGGCAGCTTTCTTGAGATTGACGGATAAGGCCTGAGGAGCTGGCTGGAAGATATCCGTGACCGAGGGAGTTGATCCGGAGGGAACTGACGGGGCTTTCCTCTTGGCAGGCTTGGTGGAACCTACTAGTACTACTACTGCTGCTGGTGCTGGTACTGCTGCTGCTGTTGCTACTAGTGCTGGTGCTGGTGCTAGTGCTAGTGCTGGTGCTGGAGTTGCTGCTGGTGCTGTTGCTGCTGCGGTGCTGTTGCTGCTGGTATTGCCGGTTCGTAGGAGACTGGATCAGGGGAGAAACTTGAATAGGGTGATGCCGATGGAGCTGCCACCTCATCACTTGGCGCTGGGGCCGAAGAGGAACTTGGAGATCAGGCATGGTTGTATCCGAAGCTGCCCCACTACCCCCCGCGCCGACATTGCCCTCCTCATGACGAGGTTGGATCTGGTCAGGCGTAGCCGCGGAGCCCTCATGGATAGGGCTGAGTGGGCGAGTGTCTTCATCGCGGGGGGAGAAGGGCTACTCTGGATTGGAGATTCTATGCCCGAGCCGCTCTGGGGAATGACCCTAGGAGCTCTAGGAAGCAGAAAAGAACCAAGTGAAAAAGAGAGAGAACTAGTAAGAGACAAGAGCAAACACAGAAAGGGAAAAAACTTGAAGGGAAAATGCAAAAAACTTACTCGTTTGAGGTTGGGGGAGCCCGAGGTTTGGGCGCCCTCCGGACCGTGCTCTTGGCGGCCGGCCTAGTCGAGGCTTTCACCCCAGACTTCTTCTGCCTCTTCTTTGGCGGCGGCACCTCCGAAGCTGCGGCCAAGGCAGCCGCGTGCTTCTGGGAAGAAGCAGGGGCCGGACCACAAGTGGCGAGGGGAGGAACCTCGTGGACCTGACCGGCCGGGTTAGCTGAAGATTCGGACATAACTAGATGCGCCTAAGAGATGGGAACCGGATCAAGTACCTCCAGGACCTCAACATCCGAGTCGTCGTCATCTGGCCAATCCCTTAGACAAGAGGCCTTACCAACGTTGCGTTTGACGATGCCCGAGGTAGGCAGAAAGGTCTCCGGATCAGGCTCCTCCTCATCCTCCTCGGTGCGGTCCGGTACCCACTTTCTCGCCAGCACCTCGCCATGCTCAAGTGGCTGCTGGAGGAATCGCTGAGAACAAGACAACAATTGCCAGGTTACGAAACTAAACCGACATACAGAGAAGATCCGGAAAATAGTAAAGAAGTAAGTTTACCTTTGGAGGAGGGTTGTCCTGGGTGAAGGGCTCGAGCCCCCATTCCCAATCTTCGGTGAACTCCTTCTCCACATTGAAAATGGCCTTAACCCGGCGGTAAGCCGCCAAGTTATCAAGCTCGAAAGATGAAGTCCGGTGGGGGTCGAGGGGGTCGATTAAGTAAAAGATATTGTGGGCTCTCTTCTAAAGGGGGGAGATCGGGCTATGCATAAAAGTAATCATGATGTCCCCCCCCCGGAGCTTCTCCTTGAGAATCTCCTTGATCTGACGCTCCACCTGACTCGCCAGGGCTGTGGGTCGCTTGGGAATGCTCTCCCAAAGAGAGGTATCTGGAGGGCCAAGCTTGAAGGGGAGGAGCCGGATCATGTCCTCATCGGTGGTGTTCCGGACATAGAAGAAAGTCCGGGTCCAGCCTTTGCAGGACTCGAGTCCTATGACCCAGGGGAATGCGGAGTTCTTGCGGGGAGAAATGCAGGCAGCGCCGCATTGGGTCAAGTGCTTATCCTCCGTAGCAAGCTCCTTATCCGGAACCACGTTCCTTCGGAGACCGAAGAATTTGATCCAAAGTTCCTTGGTTGGCCAGAGGCCAATGTACCCCTCAATGCCATAGGCAAAGGAGGACAAAGAAGTGATGGCATTGGCAGGGAGATGATGCGGTTGCAAATTGTAGGTAGAAATGAAATCACAAAAGAAGTCTGAGGTAGGAAGGCCGAAGCCACACTAAAAATGCGAAAGAAAAACAACATATTCCCCAGGATTGGGGGAAGGAGAAATCTCGCCGGAGGCAAGGCGACAGGTGATGCTAGCGAGGATGCGGCACGTGGCACGGAGCTAGTCCCAGCAGCAGCGCTCGCGGCCCTCTGCTTCTTCCTCCTGCTGCGCCACCATGGCTGCTTCCTCCTCAGTCATGGTGGACTCAAGGTCCTCGAGAGAGAAATCGGAGTAGAAATAACCGGAGGAGGGTAAACGGGAACCGCAAGGCCCCGTGATGAAGATCTTGAGTGCAAACGGCAACGCAGGCGCAAGGTGCTGCCTGTGCACGGCCACAACGGTGTTGGAGAAACGAGGAACTAGCGGCGGTGGCAAGGTTACAGTGAAAGAGAAAGGAGGCTGGGAAGCGCTGAGAAAATGGGGAACTTCCCAAGAGGTTGCCCCACGCCCTCTACTTAACCGCGCAACGGTCACGTAGTGGGATCCTTTGCGGTTGCCACACCGCGCACAATGGGCGTATACGCGGCCGAATCAGCCAATCAGAGCGTGGCCATAGCAAGGGCCATAGGGGCAGAGGATCCCATGACGTGATGTAATGTTATAGTTAACAAGGCTCCGTAGTGAAGGGACGTGCGCAGCAGTTATTCCTGACATTGCGACAGTAACCGGCGCATTAAATGCGCGTAGCCCTTAAAATGAGGCAAAATGATGATTACCCTCCATGTAGGATGTGGGGAAGTGTACAAGGGAAGGAACGGTAACCCGGATAAACGGTGCAAAAACCCGGACAGCAAGGAATAACTCAGGATGAGCCAAGGGATCCCTAGAGGAAAATCCCCGGGTTACTGGATAAACTCGGCCAAAGAGGCAGAGATCCAATTATGGGATCCTATTGTGGCCTTAACAACCAAAAGTTGCTAAGACCGCACTAGCTTCGGGGACTAATGTTGGGGGGATACCCCCGGGTAGGGTAACACCGAGGTATAAAGGCCGAGTTAGCCGGGGTACGGCGCGGTCGAAGCAAGTGCTAACCGGGTCACCTCAAGGCAGGTCGAACCACAGAGTGACCTGGCCCGTGGAGCATCTCCTTGACTGTAGCCCGACCGGGATAAAATATATGTCGGCCATGTTTGTGTATCTGTTTTGCAGGTAACGTGATAGCTGGATTAGCCACACGCTAGCCAGACTATCTTATGGCTTCCAAGAGAAGGAATCCCCTGCTGGTCAAAAGGCGGCTTTATTAGCTGTAGCATGAGCGAAGCAAAGAAAAGAGGAAGACCAGCAGATCAGAGGCCACCAAGCTGACACAGGCAGTGTCGGCTGACGTAGCCCGTGTCTGGTGACGCTTAAAGACAAAGGTTACGCTGTGGGTTACGTCCAAAGCATGGACGAGCCGTTAAAGAGAATAAAGAAGCATCTATCTATAGGCGAGGAGCATATTCTCCGAATAAGCTGCCACGTGTGCCCTAATATTGTAACCCGGGCTCCCCTATATAAGGAGCACCGGGGCCTCCATAGAGAGGGATCGATCATTTTCTATGTCTAAGGTAGAACTCTAGAGCTAGTTGGTAGGGAGTAAGAGACCTAGTCTCCTTCTTGCCAAGAGCTTGAAGAGGACTTGTAAACACCATTGATAGAGAAAATACAAGAACATCTGTGCGTGGAATCACCACGTTCTCCCTCCTTGGATTCCCCTAGCACTCATTGGCCCAATCTTTAGCCTATCCATGGCATTTGCCGTGCCACCACCACGACAAAACCCAAGGTTGCCAATGATGGATACTTAAAGTTTACATCATCCACCTTGGTTATAATCAATTGCCAAATAATCTCCATAAATATTTGGATCCTAAAACTATTTAATCTCCTATCTTTGCAAAATCTTCAAAACATTACCCATAAATTCAAGTTTTTTTTCCAAACCACCTGGCAAACTCAAGGCACATTTGATGCTGATATATCATATCCTATCTTCTCACCTCAAAAATAAATAATTATGAGATCCCTTATTATTTCTTTTTGCCATTTTTCTTAAATTGCATGAACAAGAAATAATTCCTCATAAATACTTTTCCACCACAATAAATACCAAGAAAATTCTCTAATGTGTGATATGGTATTTAGGACCATCTCACGTCAAAAATCGACCTTGCCCAATGTAAAAATATCAAAATAGCTTCTAGAAACCATCTCTGCACTTTTTGAATAATTGGATTTTAGTGGACTTTAAAACCTCTAAAAAACTTAAACAATTCCTAATGACATGTATTGACCATATCTACCCATTAGTGCCACTTTACCATACTACCAAAGACAACTTTTGAGACTTCCTTCATAACAATGTAGTTGATCAATTTTGCAATCTAAGGAAATCATCCACTCAAAACCCCATAAAACATTACCAACCTAGTCAAGCAAGCTTCTCCAACACAACTCACACCCCTCTGGTCCGCTATAGCATAGCACTATAGCAGCATACACCCTCCTTGTCCTCAGTGTTTGGATATGAGAGAGACAAGAGATCTTTCCATATATTGTCATTCACTCCTTGCCACTGCTGCACCCTCCTCTCTCCACCTTTCTACAACACCAAAGAGCCCTCACACGACCTTCCCACCGCCAGCATTGCCCAACCACGACCCTCCTCCCTCTCTTTTGCTGTAAGTGGACAAGGTACACCATAAACCGTTTCAACTCGAGATAAATGGCTAGAGGATAGACAACCCAGCTCCCCTGGCTTATTTCCTCCCCACCTCCCTACTATCCCCTTTTGCATGCCCCATCCCTCTCTCCCACTATGCACCCGAGGAGAGTAAGAATGGTGGTGAGGTGCTGCCGGCAAAACCATACAGGTTACCATCATTTGCGGCCATCCCAGCTCCCTCTCTCCTCTCAGATCTACTCTCGTATCCCTGATACACCTTCCTCGTCCTCTCCTTTTTGTCTACAAGAACACTAGAGACTGCCACGGCCATGCATGTCCGAGAGAGATCCTCCCTCGAGCACCCGTGAGCCCGAGCACCAGCACCCTGCATGCGCTGGCCCCTGACCAGTACGGACCCCAGAACTCTCGCCAAAACCTCACTGTTGACATGCACACCTTCCCTAGGCCGTCTCCGACGAGCACCACGCCATCCACCTCGGGCCGTCGCACGCGACATAACCTCCGCCGCAAAGACCCCTGACGCCGCCCATATTTGGAGTCCCCGCGCCAAGCCACGTCTTCCTGTTACCTCCTCAGCCACTGACGAGCCCCCAGGTACTCTCCCCGCTCCTCCTAGTGCTACCTAGGGTTCCTAGCGCCGCCACCTACTTCCGGTTGGGAAGACGATGAGGAATCGTCGGATCCACTCTAATCCGACGTCCCACCTCTCCTCTTACCGCTTTGGCGCCCTACGCCCTATGACGAGCGAGCCTGTCCTGCGGGCCTTTGAATTCTGTTCCCGCGTGCGACCCCGACAGGTGGGCCAGAACTGCCTTGCACGGCCAATCTCGGTCAACAATCGGCCCGACTATTGCCCTTTTCTTTTCCTTTTTAAGTATAATTCCAGATTTGCAACATACCTGCTAGGTTAATTCCAAATGAAATTCGAAAATGTATGATATCGTCCAGATGACATTTTTACCTTGTCCCCTATGGTTTTCCTCAACATACAGAACAAACCCTCGTCTCAAAATAATATTCATCTTTTTATGGTAAAACAAATGCAAACAAGTATCTTTTTTCACCAATAAATTCTTTCTATGAGTTTTACAAGTCCAAATGATGTAAACATTTTTTGTATTGAAGGGTATCCTAGATACCTTGCATGTCCCCTTGGCCCCATCTAAAATTTCTTCCTAGTTTGCCCTTGGTAAAAAAGAACAACCCATTTCTGCAATTAGGAAATTCTCTAGGTCAAATAAAAATAGGTACTAACCTAATTCAAACCCTCGTAGTTGCTAAAACATATCATCTACCAAACACTAGGGGCCCGGTATTTATTAAGCAATGGTTGAATTACTGTGAATAAAACTGTTCTGTGCATGGTTTATTCACCAATAAATTTACTACTGTAGTTCTGTAAAGCCAAAAAGGGTGGTTCCAATTTCTACAGAAAGCTATTTGAAATACCAAACAGGTGAATTTGGATTCATATAAAAAAACCATCTATAGTTTTAATTTGGTGAAAAAGACAAAAAGCTTGCAGAATTGACTTTAGGATTTTCCCAAGGGAAATATTCTGAGATAATTTCAACTTCAAAAAATCACAAACTCAGTTATACAAAACATACTCTGAGTACAAATTTATTTGTCTTGCAGATCTTTTCTGGTGAATTTTTAACCTAAACTAGAGGTGATTTCACTAGAAAAATCAAAACTAAATATACAAAATTGATAAAATCATGAAACCACTTTTGTTGGCCTTGTTATTTCAATACCTATCTATAGATATCATTTTTGTACACTGATATCAGATAGACCCAAGTCTTAGTTCAAAACCTCCTTCATTAGGTGGTATTTGACAAATAAATCAAAAAGGAATTGTAAAAGGGCAATTAATGTAATTCCAACTGCTCTAACCTCAATCCATCAAAACCAACTAAAGGTACTACTATGCTGTATGTTTATTGCTGTATTGTAATGATGCTTGTATGCGTTGTGTTGATTGTGGCCTTATTTGCTTGCATGTGCTATCTTTAACGATGATAGTTGCGATTATATCGGAGACCAGACGAAGTGGTTGTTATTGGTTATTATGGTATTCTAAGAAGAAGTCCAGGTACATATATTGCCAGTTTGCTGATCTCAGGCAAGCCACTTTCTTGCTCATAAGCCTTGTCCTACTATTTTACTTATGCATGTTTTACAAAATGTTTATGAAGACTGCATTGCTTTATTATATGATGATCTATACCTAGTAGTGGCTTGGATCCTCCAAAACATTACACTTTTGTTCTATTAAGTACAACACCCTTGATGACTCCTACTAGTCCCTAGTATAGTAGTTGGTCTATAACACCATACCCCTTTCGGAGACCCCACTTTAGCTGAAGCAAGAGAAGTTTGATGAGGTTTGACCTACCAAGAGAAGTTTGAGAAAATAAAAAGGTTCTTGTTTTACAAAATGCTAAAAGATGGATGAAAAAGGTTTACAAAAACACACCCGGTTCTGGAATGGGACAGGGCTGGGCTTGAAGATTGCTACTTTGGTGTGGGAATTCTAACAACTGTCTATAAGGGATCATATCCCTCGAATTACGGGATTGCCTTTACAAAAAGGGTCAACTGTTAGATAGTCACTTGGAGGAAACAGGATAACCCATGCGAGTGACTGGGTGATACTATGAGCCTCTCACTGAAGGTGCCCACTCTGGAGGAGTCGGAATGCGCTCCGGTTGGTCTATGGCCCCGATGTCCCGATGATGAGAGGAACAACTCATAGGGTAGGGCCTATACTAGAGTGGCATCCGGAGAGTCTTGATCGGTTACTCGACCCATGATCAGTGAGGATTAGGGCAGGGTACTCGGTTGGTGTGGGAAAAGTGTACAACCTCTACAGAGTGTAAATCTATTCGAATAGTCATGTCCATGGTCATGGATGGTTGGGAAGGTTGTTGTAGAGCGGTGCTGGTTTTGTTTTCGAAATGGATTTAGGAAAAACAAAGGCTTCGGAAATGATTTGACCATGGGATGGTCGGAAAGGAAGGAAATGAGTTTTGTCATGAGATGACCGGAAGGAAGAAAGAAATGGGTGACCTTTTGGGTTTGCAGCATAGAAAACAAAAAAATTCCTACGATGGGAACTATACGCCAAGATCTATCTACTAGATACAAGCAACGAGTGGATATACATGCATAGAGAACTTACCCTCAAAGACAACAAAGCTTTGTTAACAAGTTGGAACTCGTGGATGATGTAGTCGTACACTTGCCGATCTCAAGATCGTGACGAAGTCCAGCAGGTCCGGCTACAGCACGTCCATCAGATCCAGCTCCAGCAAGTCCAGCACCACCAAGTCCAGCACCGCAAAGCAGCGGTGCATCCGTGATCGCACACACGTCCGATACCCCGAAAACCTCCGTCCCTCGCTCCAGCAAAGCAGCGAAGCAGCAACTCCTTTCCAGATAAAGCCACCAGGAACATGTAGCTCGCTAATCCGAGACCATGGGGAATAACTAGAGGGGGAGACAGATCCTTCACGTGGAGGTGTGTTTTGTGAGGAGGGGAGGGAGACCTTTTATAGGGGAGAGGGGGGCACCCAAGGGCCATGGCGTGGCAGCCATGGTGGTGCCCCCACCTCTTCCACATTCATGTGGGTGGAGCTCCCACTCCCATAAAAAGCCTCCACTCAAAATTCCACTCACACATGCATTAGATTTCCACCAAATTTAATGCAAGCTCTCATTAAATAAAACTATTTTATTTATTTTATTCAGAATTTTTTAATTACATTAATTAACAAACATTCACATAAAACCCCCTGCAACATTTCAATATCACATGCAGAACCAGTTTCTGCAATTTCACCCGAAACAATTCCGGTTTCCATCGAAATGATTCTAAGCGCTTTCTTAAATCTTCATCTGAAACATATTTGCTCCAAATGGTGTCGGTATCCCTTAAGTGTGTCACCCTACGGTTCACGAATAATGCAGACATGATCGAGACCCCTCTCCGATCAATAATCAGCAGCGGGACCTAGAGATCCGTACTGACTCCTACATATTCAATGATGACTCTTGTGATCGTGTGAACCTTTAACGTCGTAACTAAATCCCTTTGTCTCGGGATATATTACATGTCCGAGATTCGATCATTGGTATCCAAATACCTAGTTTGATCTCGTTACCGACATGCACTCTTTTCTCGTTCCCATGATATAACATTCTAGTGATCACATCACTTGCTTGCAAGCTATTTCAATGTGATATCACCGAGAAGGCCTAGAGTATATCTATCCGTCATTGGGATGGGCAAATCTCGCTCTTGATCCATGAGCCTCAACATAACACCCTCGTAGCACTGAACCCACCTTTATAGTCACCCTGTTACGGTGTGACGTTTGCTGTTATCAAGATACTCTTCCCGTGTTAGCAATTAACATGATCTCATGGTCTAAGGACTAATATTACTTCGTATGATGCTATAGAAATATAAACATAATGACTTTGATAATAATGCTATACTTCGGATGAATGTTCATCACATCATTCCACCAATGTTGTGACCTTGTTATTAACAACATCCAATGTCCATGATCAGGAAACCTTGATCATCTTGTCAATCAACGAGCTAGTTTATATGAGAGGCATTACTAGGAACTTTGTACTTTGGTTATTAAACACATGTGTATTGACGTTTCCAATCAATACAATTATAGCATGCAAAATAAACATTTATCATAAACAAGGAATAAGGTAATAACCACTTTATTATTGCCTCTCGGGCATATTCCCTTAAGTCTCCCACTTGCACTAGAGTCAATAATCTAGTTTAAAAAACTTTGCGTATTGAACACCTATGGATTTCTGGTGGTGCATATACGCGATTGCTAGTGGTTAACATAATCTCCGGATCTGACAGTTTCAGGTCCGTGTGTATTTGCATGTATTTGCGTGTCTACGCATCACCCATTCTCAAATGAGATGGCATTGTATAAATCTGGTCCTTTGGTGAGAACTTCAGTTCATTCGGGTTTAAAATATGTTGATATTATTGTCATACAATATATCTTCATAGCATTAGCCCACTTTGAACCACACCTAGTTTGATAACAAACTACTTAACACAAATGCCCTCCTTTGCTGCTACTATAGCAGTCATATACTTAGCCTTTTGTTGTAGTATCCGTCACAATGTATCAACTTTGGAACTCATCCAAATCCATCATGGAACATCCTTTCCATTACATTGTGCCACCCATAGTCTAAATTGAGATAAATTTAATTTGTATCTTGTGACAAAACTAGTATCAATGTAACACTTTACAATGAACTACCTTTAACTATTTGTCACTTATACATGATATATTCTTAGTTCTTCCGAAGCTCATAAGAATATCTTTACTATCGTCCAATGATCATCTTATGAATCATTCTGGTATGTGCTCATAACTTTTAGAGAAGAGGACATATCTGGATATATACATATCACGGTATAATCGATCAAAATATTCATGTGATTTTACTCACCAAGTGTTGAAACACTTGAATCTTGATACAATCCTTTCCATGCAGCAAGAACCTTTCTTGTTGTTTCCATATTGAACCATTTCAATATCTCATATATGTACGTCTGGCATAACCATATTAGCGCCTCAATCTATCCATATAGACATTGATGCCGAATATTCCGGTTTTGCCCAAGTCTTTCATTGAAATCCTATTTTAATGAAATTCTTAACTTGTGTCAATACAAGATACATCATTTCCAATCAACACCATGTCCTCTACATAATGTATTAGAAATATGTCTCAGTGCTCCCACTTAATTTCTTACAAATGCAAGCATCTTCATCATCTTCTATGAATTTAAACTCCTTTAACATTTTCATCATGGTGAAGATTCCAACTCCGCTATGCTCACTTCAACTATTGAAGTTTGCATGCCCTTTTAGCACCCTTTGAATTAACAAAACCCTTCGGACCGTGTGATGTACACGTCCTAGGTAACCATTATATTAGAAGAACCTTGTTTTGTTTATTTAACTACCATATACCAAATTATATGTAGTGGTTGCTACATTAATCCGTCAAGACTAAATATCGCTATGAAAGATCAAATCTTGTCATAGTCAACTCCTTGAACATTGCCATAAACTTCTTTCTGACATGTCGACTATTTCATAGATGTTAAACATCCATGTCTATTTATTTACAGATCCAAACATGACCGATAGGCTTCACGCCTTTCCGGAGGGTCTTCCAAGTTCAGAAACTTGATTTCTCGTGTATGGATACTATCACGGATTCTATGAATTCTAGTCATTTTATGGATTCAGGGCCCATCATCACATATTTGCATGCAGTCGGTTCATATTTGTCAAAACAATAACGACTTATGTTTCAAATCTTACTATTTGATTCTTATCGACCCACATGGTGCAATAAGAACTCTAATCTCCATGATCACACCCTTTGTAATCACGGGAGCCATGAGCATTGTGGCCGCCACCAGGACACTTTTCGGTGCTGCGCTACTTAGCACATATAGCTAAGGTTCAAAAACCTTATCAAAGTTCTATTATCCTCCCACTTAACTTTTCACGAAAAATTCCTTCTCAAGAAACTTGAGGTTCCAAGCAAACTCTTTTGTCCTCGGTGTTACGGAGGAATTCCCAACAAATTCTTTGGGATAACCTACAAAGACGTGCTTATCTGACTTTGGTTGTAAACATTTTACTTATGCATAGCATACCAAAATTTAAGAAAAGACAATTCGGGTTTTATCCCAAACCATAACTCATATGGTGTCATTTCAACGGATCATGATGGTGCTCTTTTCAGTGTAAAAGCGATAGTCTCTAAAGCTTTAATCCTTAAAACATAATGGCAGTAATATAAATAACACCTTTGATCTTACCATGTCAAACAAGGTTTGATTTGATCTATCGAACATACCATACTCCTGTGGTTTATCGGGAAATGCAATTTCATGGAACAATTCCTGAAATCTTAGGTGTTTTTGCTAAACCTGTAACTCAACTATCTTCCTCGATGATAAAATCATAAACTCTTTTATTTTCTTCTTACAATGATTTTTCACTTCATCTCGAAAGTCTTTGAATAATTTTCAAATGTTTCATACTTCTTCCTTATTAAGTAAATATATAGATATATTCACTAAAATTTCTGGAAAAAGCATATGAAGCAAAAAGAACGATCGCATATGGCTACACATAATGGACTATATACATCAACATGCATAATATCCAATAATTTAGTCATCCGTTCCTCTTTGGCTTATGGACAGAGTTTCAATTATCTCGAGGAAAGTTTCACAAGCGTCAATTGATCAAAATTAAAAGACTCCAAAAATCCATCAACATGGAGTTTCTTCATGTTTACTTTCCAATATAATTCAAACAGCGATGTCACTTCATAAGTGATCTTCCAATCATTTGTCTTACGACATTTTATCAATAATGTTTATGGATGTGATTTCTCCAACTAGACTTGTAAAAGTTCATCCATCCTTTATGGAATATGGTAATTATTTGAACAACTATTGTTCTTGTAATACCGGAACAGAATAACAATTATTAAAACAAATCTTGAAGGCTAGGTTTGATTACAACGAAAAACACGATAACAATTTATTTGTTTTCGATGAACATCATCACTTATTCTCTTGCCAGTTACTTAGGCCGTTGTAGTTCATGAATTGTGTTGTTCTATATGACACTTCACACCTACCAATTCGGTATCCAATACCGATATCCAATACCTTAGAACCACATTGTTTAACAAGCAAGGAATACACCCATAACATGTATATCTTCTATATACCTAAGTTGGACATCTCCAACCTTTTCTTTTCTGCCAAATATTTATAGATTCTCTTTCAACAATTCCTTTTCTTTTAAAAGAATCTATCAACATAAATAGTGGTGTCATTCGCATGACACGTAGTACAAAGTGTATATAGTCAAATACTAATACCTTTGGACTTGCACTTTGAAGTGCATCACCATCATCAAATGTTTGGTGTTCTTTCAAAAATCCATTCTTTAGTAATGTGTTAGTGTAGTAAACATTTTACTTACATCTTCTATTCATCCTCATCATGACAACTTTCATGATCAAGCTACTATAGCCTATAAGGAAGAATCACGAGTATAATGTTAGTTCCCAAAACCTTTTTGGGAGATCCAGATGCCTAGCATCTCCATCATTCACAAATTCTCATACAATATGAGAACATGTATTTTGCTAAATTATACTCTATCATAATGCAACCAAAAACATTGTTTCAGATATCACAATATCTTTCACACATGATGGTTTCTGAAACAATTTTCAGCTCCTAGATAATCTTGATATTAAAACAACTTTTGAATATCAATAATCATGGAGGCAAACATGATACTTTAGATACTAACATTGGAATTCTTACTCTTGATTTAATACTACATATTAAACTTCATGGTGTAAATAGAGTTTGCTGAAAGTTTACAATAGGACTTACAAACTTTAAATTGACATTCAAAACAATACGATACCAGTTCGTAAAGTAAATATCCAGAATTCTATGGTTCTATTATCTCAATTAAAACTAAGCATAAGGTAGTGAACAGATGCCAATGACTACAACAAATTATGCAAATTCACTTTGATTTAGTTTATGACAAATTGAGTTCGACTAATCCAAATTAGAAATGAACTCCCACTCAAAAACGACATCCCTCATGCCTTTTTGGTGATTACATGAATCAAATCCACTACACCAAGTCCGTTCATCACGTGAGTCGGTGTAGCTTCAAAGGAGAGCATCAATATGGGCATCACATCAACTATATGACTCATGCTTAACCTTTTGGTCCGTGTTACGAGGCCATGTATGTACATGCTAGGCTCGCCAAGTAAGAACCTTAGTACTCGCGTGTGTAAAACTGTCTTACACCCGTTGTATGAAAGCGTAGAGTTGAGTACACCCGATCATCACGTGATGTCTCGAAACACGATCCATAGAACGGTGCATACTTAAGGAATAACACACTTTATCTTGATATTTAAATGAGGGATCATCTTACAATGCTACTAAAACGCCAAACTAGCAATATAAGATGCAAACATCACATGTGTAAAGTGGAATGATATGGTCCATGCATTTGATCACCATCATGTGCGTCGTGGTATGATCTCTATCATTCCTTTGTGTGTAAGGCCAAGGTCTATGGAACTTAACCGTTTAGTGTGTTGTAAGAGTATCTATCATACATCTACTTACAACATTACCATATCATGACACTAGCCCAGCAACTATCTAAACTAGACGCCTCTAATTTATCCATTGCAAGTTTTACATGGCTTAGGGATTTCGGAGATAGAACCGGTCTTACCTACAAACGTGGAACCACAACGAGGATAACCAAGTTATTATCAACTCGTTGTAAATCAGATATTGAATATAGTAGGAGAGATAAACACCCGCCAGCCACTTATGAAAAACTAGTTGCATGTCAGTCGTGGAACCGGTCTCATGTGCGATGACATGTAAGGTTGGTCCGGGCCGCTTCATCCCACTATGCCACCAATATCCAAAATACATAGAAGATGCAGTAACATGACCATCATCACCCACATATAAACATATTGTACTACCCATGCAAAGCACCTACGCATAGATCAGGCTCTGATACCACTGTTGGTTTCGTAGCATAGAAAACAAAAAAATTCCTACGATGGGAACTATACGCCAAGATCTATCTACTAGATACAAGCAACGGGTGGATATACATCCATAGAGAACTTACCCTCGAAGACAACAAAGCTTTGTTAACGAGTTGGAACTCGTGGATGATGTAGTCGTACACTTACCGATCTCAAGATCGTGATGAAGTCCAGCAGGTCCGGCTCTAGCACGTCCATCAGATCCAGCTCCAGCAAGTCCAGCACCACCAAGTCCAGCACCGCAAAGCAGCGGTGCATCCTTGATCGCACACATGTCCGGTACCCCGACAACCTTCGTCCCTTGCTCTAGCAAAGCAGCGGAAGTAGCAACTCCTTTCCAGATAAAGCCACCAGGAACATGTATCCCGCTAATCCGAGACCATGGGGAATAACTAGAGGGGGAGAGAGATCCTTCACAAGGAGGTGTGTTTTGTGAGGAGGAGAGGGGGGCCTTTTATAGGGGAGAGGGGGGCACCCAAGGGCCATGGCGTGGCAGCCATGGTGGTGCCCCCACCTCTTCCACATTCATGTGGGTGGAGCTCCCACTCCCATAAAAAGCCTCCACTCAAAATTCCACTCACACATGCATTAAATTTACACCAAATTTAATGCAAGCTCTCATTAAATAAAACTATTTTATTTATTTTATTCAGAATTTTTTTAATTACATTAATTAACAAACATTCACATAAAACCCCCTGCAACATTTCAATAACACATGCAAAACCAGTTTCTGCAATTTCACCTGAAACAATTCCGGTTTCCATCGAAATCATTCCAGCGCTTTCTTAAATCTTTATCTGAAACATATTTCTCCAAATGGTGTCGGTATCCCTTAAGTGTGTCACCCTACGGTTCGTGAATAATGCATACATGATCGAGACCCCTCTCAGATCAATAATCAGCATCGAGACCTAGATATCCATACTGACTCCTACATATTCAACGATGACTCTTGTGATCGTGTGAACCTTTAACATCATAACTAAATCCCTTTGTCTCGCGATATATTACATGTCTGAGATTCGATCATTGGTATCCAAATACCTAGTTTGATATCGTTACCGACATGCACTCTTTTCTTGTTCACATGATATAACATTCTAGTGATCACATCAGTTGCTTGCAAGCTATTTCAATGTGATATCACCGAGAGGGCCTAGAGTATATCTATCCGTCATCGGGATGGACAAATCCCACTCTTGATCCATGAGCCTCAACATAACACCTTGGTAGCACTGAACCCACCTTTATAGTCACCCTGTTACAGTGTGAGGTTTGATGTGATCAAGATACTCTTCCGGTGTTAGCAATTAACATGATCTCATGGTCTAAGGACTAAGATTACTTTGTATGATGTTATAGCAATATAAACATAATGACTTTGATCGTAATGCTATACTTTGGATGAATGTTCATCACATCATTCCACCAATGTTGTGACCTCGTTATTAACAACATGCAATGTCCATGATCAGGAAACCTTGATCATCTTGTTAATCAACGAGCTAGTTTATATGAGAGGCATTACTACGAACTTTGTATTTTGTTTATTAAACACACGTGTATTGACGTTTCCAATCAATACAATTAGAGCATGCAAAATAAACATTTATCATAAACAAGGAATAAGATAATAACCACTTTATTATTGCCTCTCGGGCATATTCCCTTCATGACCTAATCCTAGTGATTTCCAAATCTTGTCAAAAAGGTTACCAAAAAGGATTTACAAAAAATTTCAACATAGATATGTAGATGCTATATCTACAAGAGAAAATGTTTTCGAAAAGAGCCTCTCTTGGAGCCCTCCTACTACCACAGCCATATTGCATATCCTCTTGTTATTACTATTATCCTAAGGTGGTTTGCGAGTACATTCAAAGTACTCACTGGCATTGTCCCTGGGTATTAACTTGGTCAAATATCGAGAAGAAGGTGAAGTTGACGACTATGCGAGCTAGAACGTTCTCCCAGTCAACTGCATGAAGGTTAAGGCATGGCTTGGGCTCTACGCTTAATGTAGTTCCACTGATGATGCTTGATGTAGCCATAATGGCAAATAGGGTATGACATGTATCCGCTTAAGTAATGGATTCTTACTTTGATACTTCTTGGTTATGTGCCACGACAGACTGATCATGGGATCGTGGTGTATGCATAACATGGATTCTCAGAAGATCAATCCGGGGGGCCCACATACTTGGTATCATAACCATCCTAACTGTAGGAGAAGCTTAGTTAGCATGGTCAATAGAGAGGAAAACTATTTTTGGAAACACCAGCTTTCGAAAAACTATCTTTCCCAAATGCCTTTCGAAAAGTTCCACTTCTTATATTATCCTAAATTAAATGATTTTGAAAATGGTTTATTCTATATCTCGTCGAAATTTAAAACCTACGGATTTCAAATAACTAGGACCTAGAACTCGGTGAGGACGATGATAACAAGATGAAGATAAGCATGTACCAACAAACACAAGGAGACTACAACATCGCCCTACCAAAGGAGTCCTCTTGACCAGAAGAAACAATTGTTGCACTATCGAGAAGCGTCTGATGACATGGCGAAAGCCTCATTCACAAGATAGTGACCCAGATCTCAATACCGTGATCTCTATGATCAATAGTCCTAAGACTAGGATTCCCTTATATCATGAGTAATTAACTCATTGGTCCCTACAGTAGTCCATGTTTGCTTGCCTAAGTGCATCATGTGTTGTTTGCCAAGGACATTGCGATCCCCTCTCTCTGTTCGCCTGATATGTGTGTTCTAGTTTGCATTGACCTCTGTAAAATGTGACTCGAGGAGCGATAACCCACCTATTAACTCAGGAAACACCCATGTTTACTTGTCGCTAGCGAGTCCCATACGAACCTCGGGAGTATATGAGATGAAAGGCATCGCAAGAACTAGGAGTTCGACATCATCAAGTCAGAGCAACTCGAAGACTCCACCTCAGCAGGATGGCATACCTCGTCAAACTCACCTCTGAAGACTCGTCACCAACACTGTGCAGCATCATTCACCTACCGATAACAAAAACAGTTTTGTCGAAGCCAGAAGTATAAACACCAAAGGATCCCCACTATCAGCTAGAAAACAACAAGACTGACTACCAGATACAAGAACTGAAGACCTGGATACACTAACCTTTGGTATATTAGAATTCTAACAACCACATATGACTAACCATATTAGTCGACCCTACCCAAACCAATGGGAAGTTCCTCCCCAGAAGACTAGAATACTCCAAAATCTTGAAGACAACGAGTCTACTCCACCATCAAGCAGAAGCAACACCAATAATTCAAGTGAAGACCACTTCTCTAAAGTTGGATGTCTCTACTTAGGCTGAAGTCTAACAATAATATCGCTAACCGCTAACCTACCCAGAGCAAACTTCATAAGTCTTTGTTAGGAAATCACGCCGACAAGGTTTGCGCATAAGGACATCACCCGAAGAACTCAACTAAAATACCCAAGGAGATATAGCCTTCTTCAGCATCCCGCCAACACTTCAAGATGGAAGATCGGTACCACTCTCAAAGGACCTTAGTGAAGCTATAAGGTGGAAAGACTGCGTCTTTCCACTCAAACCCAGAAGGCTATCTACCGGATGGTACTTCAAGAAGATTTCCAAATCCGATGTCCTTCTCCAGAAATCAACTCCAGAGTTGTCAAAACCTCAGAGGATAACCCTTGTCCACAACCGTTAGAAGTCTACTCAATTCCCCAGTACCCAAGAAGACCCGGATCAAGACAATCAGAATACATGAAGTCGACAATACTACAGAAGCCAACAAAACTATCCTCCCAAGGGTTTGAAGAAGACTAAGGAGTCAATATCCAAGAAGATTCCACGCAGGTCCTCTACAGTTACCCGAGTTGAAGACTCCTCTGAAGGAGCACTGGAACACTAACCCCTCAGTTCTAACCCATTTAGAGGACTTGCGACTTCAATAGATATGAATAGGCTGAGTACGAATAGAGTAGTATATGAGTCTCGTAGGTCCAGTTGGCGGACGTCCTCTGAAGATTCCAACTCCGGAAGGAAAATGGGTGATGGTTCTCAAACATCATTCGACGACTCCAATAAGGAAGGACTAACGTATCCTCGATCTACCCTAGTTAAATACTAAGGGGGAAAGACTGCGTCTTTCCCACAACAATAGGCTAACCATCTGTCAGAAGCAACCTCAGGACTTAGACCCTAATACGTGAACTAGGAAAAATGATAAGCCCTTAAGAGAAACGTCGTAAAGCCTTAGATAAGGAAGATCATCCATCACAATCAGGACTAGAACCTACTCAACTCTCCGTGCATCCAAGTAGACCGAAGTTCAACTCCACCAACGCAGTAACCTAGTATAACGACGTAGTCAGTAAGATAGTATACTTGTGACCCATAGAACTAACCCTGAATAAACATTTCCTAACCCTACTTTACCGAATCTCTGGATGAGATTCTTTTAAGGGGGAAAGGTCTGTAACATCCCAGTTTTAGCAACCCTGATTAGTTGTCCATAATGCAAAAATCAGGGGGAACAAACACTTTTTCTTGTTAAGGATGCAATGTTTGCTTGCTTGTTTTATTGATACTGATGCATTTGAATGTATATCATATGATATACTCCTTACCTCAACATTAGTTGACAAAATCTATTTAACAAAACTATCCTGGCTCATTTTACATATTCTCAAATGTTCTGGCAATTCAAAACCTGATCCAAGATGGCTTTGTCACCCAAACTATTTTAGTAGCTTCTATTGACAGAATTAGGGAGAGCTATATAATATAATCTCCTTATGTTTTCAAGACAGAACTTCAACTACTCTTATCTATAGGTTTCCAAAACCTTTTTATAAAGCTTTTGAATTATACGCTTTGTAAATTTACCAAGGACTCTCATCTACTTCAACTTTCAATCCTTTCAAAATACCCATACTTATCTCAAGCTAGGCTTGATGGTAACCCTAATAGTACATTTGTTTTGCTTGAAAGATGAGTTCCCTTGGTCTGCTAAGATGAATTTCCTCAATCTGCTGTTTGACTTGTTTCCTTAGGAAGTAGTATGAGCTACTCTAGGAGCTCATCCTCTAAGAGAAAGATACTTAAGATCCCCAAACCCTAAGAAAGATTACAAGTTGGAGATGATCTCTAGCCACTATGTGATCATCTAAAACCCCTAACAAGATCAATTCTAAAGTGATCCATTCTAGAAGCTCCGAAGTCAAGGAAGACCAATATCAAGAATGGATCTATCGTACTCAATACATTCTTCATCACCATCTACTTGATGATAAATTGGAACCTTGTGGCCTCTCAAGAGCATTCCCCCTTGTACTCTAGTCAAATCCTCAAAACTACCAAATTTGACTAAGTCTGGAAACTGTTTTAACATCACTTCTTTGAATACCACCGTTATTCATCCCTTGTGCATTTCCGGAAATGCACTTGAACCATCTTGCAGACCATCCTAAGGACTACCAAGGCCCACTATTTCCCTTGTCTAGACCATCCTCTAACCCACTTGTTCTTGATGGTTTTGCAGGCAAGAAAATAACTTTTTCTGCAAACCTTATCATCTTGCCTGAAGCTCACATCCTTATGTTATCTTCTCTTGACCAACTATCTGCATGGTTATGACCTACTAACCATGATCTATCAATCCAACCTCTACTTGTTTCCATTGGATCTCTGTGCTTCTTAAACCCACCTGGTTTATGAGGCATTATGACCTATCTGATATGGCAACCTTATTTTCAACAAAGTTTGCCATCACTTCTAGATCACCTCAAATACAAAAAAGCCTAAACCTCAGTACAATGATCATATATAAAACTTGGTCTAACCATCCACATATCCATTGCATCTAGGTGAGCTCCGAGCTCACTCATCAAACCTTGTTTAGGTGGTATAAAAATATCAATGCCCCAGATCCCCTAATTCTCATCTGAAATCCATCTTCTTTTGCAAAACCCAAGGTTGTCAATGATGGATACATAAAGTTGACATCATCCACCTTGGTTATAATCAATGTCCAAATAATCTCCAAATTATTTGGATCCTAAAACTATCTAATCCCCTACCTTTGCAAAATCTTCAAAACATTGCCCATAAAGGCAAGTTTTTTTCCAAACCACCTGGCAAACTCAAGGCACATTTAATGCATATATATCATATCCTATCTTCTCACCTCAAATAATTATGAGATCCTTTATTATTTCGTTTAGCCATTTTTCTTAATTGGCATGAACAAGAAATAATTCCTCATAAATACTTTTCCACCACAATAAATCCCAAGAAAATTCTCCAATGTGTGATATTGTATTTAGGACCATCTCAGATCAAAAACCAACCTTGCCCAATGTAAAAATATCAAAATAGCTTCTAGAAACCATCTCTATAGTTTTTGAATAAATGGATTTTAGTGGACTTTAAATCCTCTGAAAAATCTCAAACAATTCCTAAGGACATGTATTGACCATATCTACCCATTAGTGCCACTTTACCATACTGCCAAAGACAACTTTTGAGACTTCCTTCATAACAATGCAGTTGATCAATTTTGCGTCTAAGGAAATCATCCACTCAAAACCCCACAAAGCATTACCAATCTAGTAAAGCAAGCTTCTCCAGCACAACTCACACCCCTCTGGTCATGCTCCACTTAGCATAGCATTGTAGCAACATACACCCTCCTTGTCCTTATATTGTGAGAGAAAAGAGATCTTGCCATATATTGTCATTCACTCCTTGCCACTGCTACATCCTCCTCTCTCCATCTTTCTACAGCAGCAAAGAGCCCCCACCTGATCTCCCCACCGCTAGCATTGCCCAACCATGGCCCTCCTCCCTCTCTTTTCCCCTAAGTGGACAAGCTCCACCGTGAACCATTTCAACTCGAGATAAATGGCCACAGGCCAAACAACCCTGCTCCCCTGGCTCATTTCCTCCCCCACCTCCCTACTCTCCCCTCCTATACGCACCATCCCTCTCTCCCACTATGCACTCGAGGAGAGTAAGAATGGTGGTGAGGTGCTAATGGCAACACCATACAGGTTACCATCATTTGCGGCTGTCCCAGCTCCCTCGCTCCTCCTAGATCTACACCCGTATCCCTGATACACCTCCCTCCTCCTCCCATTTTTGTCTGGAGGAACACCGGAGACTGCCACGGCCATGCATGTCCGAGAGAGCTCCTCCCTCGAGCACCCACGAGTCCGAGCGCCAGCACCCCTGCATGCACCGGCCCTAACCAATACGGACACAGAACTCTCTCCAGAACCTCACCATTGACATGCATGCCGTCCCTGGACCATCTCCGACGAGCACCACGCTATCCGCCTCGGGCCATCGCATGTGACATAACCTCTGCCCAAAAGACCCCTGACGCCGCCCATATCCGAAGTCCCCACACCAAGTCGTGCCTTCCTGTTACCTCCCCGACCACCGACGAGCCCCTAGGTACTCTCCCCACTCCTCCTAGCGTCGCCTACGGTTCCCAGCGCCGCCACCTGCTTCCGGTTGGGAAGACAACGAGGAACCATTGGATCCACTCTAATCTGACGGCCCACCTCTCCTCTTACTGCTTTGGCACCCCGCGCCCTATGACGAGCAGGCCCCATGACACTGTCCATTGAATTATGTTCCCACGCGAGACCACGTCGGGTGGGCCAGAACTGCCCTGCGTGGCCCATCTCGGTCAACAATCGGCCCAGCTGTTGCCCTTTTCTTTTCCTTTTTAAGTATAATTCCAGATCTACAACATACCTTCTAGTTTAAATCCAAATGAAATTCGAAAATGTATGATATCATCGAGATGACATTTTTACCTTTTCCCCTAGGGTATTCCTCAACATGTAGAACAAACCCTCGTCTCAAAATAATATTCATCTTTTTCTGGTAAAACAAATGCAAAGAAGTATCTATTTTAACTAATAAATTGTTTTTGTGAGTTTTACAAGTCTAAATGATGTAAACCCTTTTTGTACTGAAGGGTATCCTAGATACCTTGCATGTCCCCTTGGCCCTATCTAAAATGTCTTCCTAATTTTCCCTTGGTAAAAATAACAAAAACAACCCATTTATGCAATTAGGAAATTCCAACCCTCGTAGTTGCTAAAACAGATCATATACCAAACACCAGGGGCCCGGTATTTATTAAGTACTAGTTGAATTACTGTGAATTAAACTGTTCTGTGCATGGTTTATTCACCAATAAATTTACTACAGTAGTTCTATAAAGGCAAAAAGGGTGATTCCAATTTCTGCAAAAAGGTATTTGAAATACCTAACAGATGAATTTTGATTCATATCAAAATCGTCTATAGTTTTAATTTGGTAAAAAGGACAAATAGCTTGCAGAACTGACTTTGGGATTTTCCCAAGGGCATTCTATTCATTATTTTGAGATAATTCCAACTCTCAAAAATCACAAAGTCAGTTATAGATAACATACTCTTAGTATATATTTATTTGTCTTACAGATCTTTTATGGTGAATATTTAACCTAAATTAGAGGTGATTTCACTAGAAAAATCAAAACTAAATATAGAAAATTGATAAAATCATGAAACCACTTTTGTTGGCCTTGTTATTTCAATACCTATCTGTAGAAAGAATTTCTTTACACTCATATCATACAGACCCAAGCCTTATTTCAAAACCTCCTTCATTAGGTGGTATTTGACATATAAATCAAAAAGGAATTCTATAAGGGCAATTAAAGTAATTCCAACTACTCTAACCTCAATCCATCAAAACCAACTAAAGTTACTACTATGTTGTATGTTTGTTGTTGTATTGTAATGATGCTTGTATGCATTGTGTTGATTGTGGCCTTGTTTGCTTCCATGTGCTATCTCTGACAATGATAGTTGCGATTATATTGGAGACCAGAAAAAGTGGTTATTATTGGTTATTATGGTATTCTAAGAAGAAGTCCAGGGACATATATTTCCGGTTTGATGATCTCAGGCAAGCCACCTTCTTGCCCATAAGCCTTGTCCTACTATTTTACTTATGCATGTTTTACCAATTGTTTATGAAGACTGCATTTCTTTATTATATGATGATCTATACCTGGTAGTGGCTTGGCTCCTCCAAACCATTAAACTTTTGTACTATTAAGTACAACCCCCTTGACGACACCTACTGGTCCCTAGTATAATAGTTGGTGTATAACACTATACCCCTTTTGGGGACTCCGCTTTAGCCGAAGCAAAACTTTTGGATGGGAAGCCCTCGAAAAAGTTTTACAAAATGTTTTATGATAAAACCTTGGTGAGGTTTGACCTACCAAGAGAAGTTGAGAAAATAAAAAGGTTCTTCTTTTACAAATGCTAAAAGATGGAGGAAAAAGGTTTACAAAACACACCCGGTTCTTTGAAGTTTTGCTAGAACAATTAACCCATGCAACCACATCACTCTAGAATGGGCCAGGGCTAGGGTTGAAGTTTGCTACTCTGGTGTGGGAATTCTCACAGCTGTCTATAAGGGATCATCTCTCTCGAATTCTGGGCTTGTCTTTATAGAAAGGTTCAAGTGTTAGATAGTCACCTGGAGGAAGCAGGATCACCCATGCGAGTGACCGGGCGATACTATAAGCCTCTCATTGAAAGTGCCCACTCTGGAGGAGTCGGAATGCGCTCCGGTTGTTCTGTGGCCCCGACTTCCCTGTGTTGAGAGGAACAACTCATAGGGTAGGGACTATACTAGAGTGGCATCCGGAGAGTCTTGATCGGTTACTCAACCCACGATCAGTGTGGATCAGGGCAGGGTACTCAGTTGGTGTGGGTAATGTTTACAACCTCTATAGAGTGTAAATCTATTCAAATAGCCGTATCCACGGTCGTGGACGGTTGGGAAGGTTGCTGTAGAGCGGTGATGGCTTTGTTTTCAAAAAGGATTTCGGAAAAGCAAAGGCTTCGGAAATGATTTAACCATGGGATGGTCGAAAAAGAAGGAAAGGATTTTAGTCATGAGATGACCGGAAGGAAGAAACAAATGGGTGACCCAATCCTAGTGATTTCCAAAACTTTTCAAAAAGGTTTCCAAATAGGTTTTACAAAAGTTTTCAACAAAGATATGTAGAAGTTATATCTACAAGAGAAAATGTTTTTGAAAACAACCTCTATTGGAGCCCTCCTACTACCACATCCATATTGCATATCCTCTTGTTATTACCATTATCCTAAGGTGTTTTGCAAGTACATTCAAAGTACTCACTGGCATTGTCCCTAGCTATTAACTTGGTCAGATATCGAGAAGAAGGTGAAGTTAATGACTATGCGAGCTAGAACGTTCTCCCAGTCAGCTACCTATAGGTTAAGGCATGGCTCGGGCTCTATGCTTTATGAAGTTCCGCTAATGATGCTTGATGTAGCCATAATGGCAAATAAGGTATCACATGTATCCGCATAAGTAATGGATGTTTACTTTGATACTTGTCGGTTATGTGCAACGACAGACTAATCATGGGATCATGGTGTATGCATAACAGGGATTCTAGGAGGATTAATTCGGGGGCCCACAGATAGAATCCCGAGATGTGGATGCATAGTGTATGAAACTTCCGAAAACCAATGCAGAGAGGGGAAGGTGGGGCAGAGTCACGAATATAGATGTGAGACTCACGTAGACTACTCTTGTCGTGATCTATTTGATTCTGTTAAAGAACATCTACCATAGCTAGTGGTAGGGGAAGTCCTTAATTGTCACAACTCAATCATGACAATAACCATAAGCTCGAAGGCTAGAATTGTAGTACTAGCCATCCTGAGGTAATGTGTGAACATTAACAACATGGGTCAATAGTATGGATCTTGGGTAAAAGATCAGCTTCATGTACAAGATTCACAACACCGGAATCTAACAATCTGGGATCTTCGGTTCAAGTCCAAGGGTTAAAACCCGAGAAATAAGTAACTACTACTTTAGTGACACAACATGCACCGCAATATAGTAATCCCGAGGTAGCTTCCAAAAGAAGAAACGACTTCTGAAGTAGCCAAACAAGTAAAGAGGAGGCACACAAGGCGAAAGGAAACCTCAAAGCCTAGAACAGAACACAATGGAACATTATATTATAGGTTGCATAAGACAGAGAGATCATGATGGAATGTAATCTCTCAAATGATGCGGAGCAAAGGGTGCAAACATTTCACAACACACACAACTCTAAAGAACTCAACACTAGGTTAACTGGTTAAGAAACGCATGCCCAGAAGGCAACTAAGCTTTTTTTTAAGGCAACTAAGATTTGAAAGATTAGAAGACATATCAAAAAAATTCCAAATAAACACAAGGTAAGATGACCCAGAGTTGGAGAAATACTAGACAAGGAGTAAAAGAAGCATACTAGATTTTTTGCAAATAATTTTCAGCTTTAATATAGTTTTCACAAGCACTAGATTCAACGTCAACCAGTAGCAAGGTTTTTCTACTGTCGGTACTGCTCTGATATCAAGAAGTGTGACACCCCTGCGATCAGGGTTAAACAAATCCCAGACCTTAGCCTGTGATAAGCTTAACCTAGAGCTCGAAGATATCCAGTGAGAAATCGGTAACACAATAGTAACCCAATGACACAAAAAATATTACAACAAGCTCATAACTGAGGAAAGAACCAAAATACTACAATCAGAGGTCACAGACCACAAACATAAAACAACGGAAGCCAAATTATGATATTAAGTATAACAAACTTAACAAATGGCCTAAGAGGCATGTAACATAACGATGACGTCCTCACCCATATATTCCAGGCTGTCGGCCGGGAACCCCAAGCTACTCGTCGGTGTCGATGTCGTACTAAACTTGTCTTCAGGGAAATACTTACTCTGCTACAAAAGTATCAGCAAAGCATGGGTGAGTACAGGGTGTACTCTGCAACACTTATGGCTGGTGGGGTTATTTTGCATAAAGCCATATTTGTTTATAAAACAGGGGGTGAAAAAGATTGTCTACTCAGAATATTTTAAAAGGGGATAAGAGAGCGACATCTCTGAAGAATTGATCATCATCTTTCTATAACCACCAAAGTAATCCTCATTTCACACTAGGATCACCCCTCGTACCCATGAGGAAGCATCCTTAACAAACCTTAGTTGCCAAGTTTTATGATTAGGTTAATGTTCTCTATGATCTCACGTTCATTCCCAAGTCATCCATAACCGTGGACATGGATTTTCGAAAAGATTTAACCCTACATGGGTGTACAACTTTACCCACACGTACTAACTAACTCTTAATGCCAGAATCATTAGCCCTCTTCCTTGGTGGGTCGACAGAGGGTGGTTAGACATGACATTTACCTTGCTTTCTATGAGACCATGAGGCACACCCTAAGGAGGGTTCCGCCTAACGGGTCAAATCCCGAAGCTATCCCTAGAGATGTGAGGTGAGATTGCTTTATCATGGGCGCTGGCTACCCCAAGCAACCCTGGCCATGCTTACCTACCTATTATGATGCACCTTCACCCGCCAAATCTTTTAAAATGTTTTCTATGCATACGTTGAATGGAACGCCTGAACTATGTGTATCATGGAATCTACTAGGCAAGTTAGTTACTCGTGAGGTTTTCCATGCCTCGTGTGGTTGTACGCTCATCTCGGTTCCAAAGGTAAGAACTCGGTTCCTAGTAGTGGCGAGCATGGGACTACAAAAACCACATCCCGCCAAGGACTCGCATACAACCCTTAGCATGTTTAACCTTCACCACTGATCTCGGCTCATCAGCACACCTCGTTCTCCTGTCATAGTAGATTCTTTGCATCAGATACATCATCTGGATGAACCAATACTGATAGCTAAGCAAGACACAAATAATAGTTCTAGCAGTGCACACAAGCTAAACCTAGTTATGCTAGGAGAAGTGGATAAGGTAACATAAGCTCAAAGGGAGTAATGTAACAAATAGGACACTCTATCTATCGATAAAAGACCACAGTAGAATCATGTGCATCATGGCAAGAATTAAAGTGATGTCGAAACCATAGGGTTGTAATATGGTGAGGCTATGCTTACCTTTGCCTGTTGATAACCAATAAGTAGAGCTTTGGATATCTTGTTCTTGACTTGATTACAGTTGATCAAGTATTGTTCATTGATCTTCTATGATGTTGATCTCGGTCTTTGATCTCGATCTCGATATCGTATTCTACCTGGAAGAACCAAACACCGGAAAGAAAGAGAAACAATCAACACATGGCATCGATGCAATTCTCAAGCAAGGATGATGATATGACAAGCTAAATTGTATTCAAATGGAACCCTAAGGCATGCTTGGCCATTGTAAATAGGGTCCTAGGGGTGCAAACCCTAGAATAGGGGGTACCTAAGAGTCACTTGTGTAGGTTCACTTTGTTCTCTAATTAAACTTGTTTTGAAAGTTGTTGAACAATGCACGATTATAGCTTTAACAGATAGATCTTGTTTTTATGAAAATTTTGATATATTATACGTATTTTTCTGAATTACAGAATAAAAGATATTGATTTACAAGATTTATTCAATTTCTGAAATTATTAAACCAATTAAATTTAAATACTACGTCAGGCTGACGTCAGGTTGACATCCGCATAGTTGCTGGGTTCTTTTACACCAAGTGTGGGCTAGCTGCACCGACTGATGACTAGGCCCAGGGCAGTCGGTCTTGGCCATCGGCGTGATCGTCTAATGGGACTCATAGCCACGCCAGCACCACATAGCGACAGAGAGTGTGCGGGGCTTCGTGCGGGTCTGCGTTCAATGTAGCATGATGCGGGGAGCCTAAAGGTCGCGGCGCCGCCCCAGAATGGTCACCCGAACAAGGCGTACGGCTGGTACTAGTGGTGGCGCTTGCAGGTCATCGGCACGTCAGTGCTTGAGCAACCGAGCGAGCTATAAGTGGGTGCCCTAGGAACCAGTGGCTCACCATGGTTGTAGAGCAATGTCCAGCTAAGCAGGAAGACACCGGAATCGATGGTGAACATGGCAGGGCTCGTCGGGGATGGAGGGGTCAATTGTGTTGCCTCGGTCCACTCCAACTTGCATGGCTAGGAACAATTGGACAAGGATAGGCAGCCGGTCACAACGGTATGCTTAGCTGGTCAAGAGGTGGGCGGAAATGATGGCGCCCTAAAGCTCCAGAGAGCTAGGGTTAGGGCCAGAGAAGAAATTGAGGAAAAGAGAGGGGATTAGGGTTCATCCGCGGCGGCAGGGGTACATGTAGACGACCGGCAACGTCGGTAGCACAAATCCTGGTGCCTGGCGGGCATCACGGCAATAGCAAGCGGTGGAGGAGCTAATAGGAAGTTGTTTCCTCGTCGGCGGGGAAGACGACGAACAGGGAAAAAGGGCTCAAGCGATGTCGCCATGGTGGCTACTGATTTAGTGACGGGCTACTCTACGTGGCAGGTAGTAGGGAGAAAGGGTTTGGGATGGCCTGGTTGCTGCTTTGCTCCATTGTTTTTAGTAAAACTTTTCTTCCCTTTGTAAATTCAAATATAGATCTGTTTTGTATTATTTAAAAATACCAAAGGCTTTACAAAATTATATAAAATATTGTGGGGGCCCTTTTACTCAGATTGAGCTCCACACTTTATATACTTTTCAAAATATTCAAAACCTTTTGAATTTCTTTTATAGAGAAAGGGAAAAGTAGCTAGGGTTTAGGGTTTTGTTTTCTTTCTTGCATTCATTTTTAATTTTCTTAGCAAAAGATGATGCTTATGAATGGACAATCAACCCTAACTAGGTTTAACTAAAACTGGGGTGTTACATGCTTCTTCTATATATTTTGGATATTAGTGGCATAGTGGGATCAAGCGGCCCGAACTAAATTTACATGTCCTCAGACATGAGACTTTTTCCATCATTCACATGCAACTAGTTTTCATAAGTGTAGCGGGTGTCTGTCTCTCCTACTATAGTCAATATCTTATTTATAATGAGTTTCTAATAATTTGATTATCATCGTTGTGGTTCCACGTTCGTAGGTAAGAATAGTTCCATCTTCGAAAGCCCTAAGCCACTTAAAAACATGCAAATGATAAATTAGAAACATCTAATTTAGTTGTTGCTAGATAAGTGTCATGATATGGTAATATTATAATTTATAGTATGGTTTGATACTCTTGGAAATTATAACATAGCAAAGTGTAAGTTCCATAGACCTTGGCCTTACACATATACGAATGGTGAAGATCATACCACAATGCACAAGATAGTGATCAAGTGCAAGAACCATATCATATCACTTTTTGCATATGATGTTTGTTTGCATCTTATATTGCTTGGTGCTTTAGTAGCATTATAAGATGATCCCTCATTTAAATTTCAAGATAAAATGTGTTCTTTCTTTAGTATGCACTATTAAGAAAGTTCGTCATTTTGAGACACCACGTGATGATTGGGTGTGATAGACTCTATGTTCGTTTGAAACGGGTGTAAGATAGTTTTACACACGCGAGTACTAAGGTTCTTACTTGGAGAGCTTAGCATGTACAGACATGGCCTCGGAACACGAATCGAAAGGTAAAGCATGAGTCATATGGTTGATATGATGACGATCTAGATGCTCGCCTTTGAAGCTACACCAATTCACGTGATGATCATTCTTGGTGTAGTGGATGTGGTTCGTCTAATCACCAAAAATACACGAGGGATGTTGTTTTTGAGTGTGAGTTCATTTGTAATTTGGATTAGGTGAACTCAATCTAAATAAGCTTTGCAAATTTTGTTGTAGATGGCACCAACTGCATTAAATTTCAATGTGTTCATGGAGAAAGAGAAACTTGCAACTAATGGTAGCAACTTTACCAACTGGGCCCTAAACTTGAGGATTCTTTTCACTGCTGCACAAAACCAATATGTGCTAGAAGCGCCACTACACACTACTAGAGAAAGGATTATGGTTAGATTTATTATCAATGGAGCATTTTTCTAAATATGCTCCACTGATAATTATCAGTGGCGCATTTAAAAATATGCTCCATTGATATTTTGTTTAACCAATGGCGCACATCTAAAAAAATGCGCCGCTGATAATGTGGGCCTGGCACCCCAGAGGGCTGTGGACCAAACGTCAATGGTGCATATGGACATATGCGCCATTGATATATGCTCATCAATGGCGCATAAGGAATATGCGCCATTCATATTCTCCTCACGAATGGCGCATCTTCCACAATATGTGCCATTGATAATATGTGGGTCCCACCTGGACCCCACCACTCAGAAAGGTGGCAAGATTATCAATGGCGCATATTCGAGATGCGCCAGTGATTTTTTTTTTGCCAATGGCGCATATTACAAAAAATGCGCCACTTATAAATGTTTTAAAGAATTTACAAAATAGGTATTTTATAAAATATCTAAGGATTTATTACTTTAAAATCTTGAAAACCTTTCTAATAATATATTTACAAAAATTCTAGTAAAATATATTTATTCAAGATCTTAAAAATTATTTTTAGTTATTTTTAAGTATTATTCTTATGTTTATAAAATTCCACAAAGTATTACATGTTTTTGAATATTTATTTCAAGTTTTATTTGTAAAAAAATAAGTTAGTATTTTTCTAAAATAGTAGATTTATTTTTGTATGCAAAAATGATTATTATTCATTTTTAGGACTTTATTTATTTTCTTATATTAGATTAAGGAATTTTATGGTGTTCACATTTAGTTGCATTTTATTTGACTCAAATAAGAAATTTTATATTTTTCTTGGGTAGATAGTATTTTTGTGATCATTTTGATATATCATAAATATTTTTAGGATTTTTCTAGAGCTAGAATAAGCTTAGGGTTATTTTAGTAATTTCCAAAGTTGATTCTAGTTAGATTTCTTTTTCTTTAAATGAACTGATCTAGTTACTAGGACACCCCAACCCGTTACCTAGCCCAGCCCACAGGGTTGCGCTAGACCACTTGGTTCGGTCCACTAGGTCGGTGGACTCTGACCATATCCTCACCTCTTCTTCTCGAGGTTGTCTCCTCTCCCTTTGTCTCTAGTGTTGTCGCTGCCCCACCACCGCAGCTTATCGCTTGATTCGGTGAGCACTAGTTACCCTGGCTGCCGCTAGAAGTCCTCAAATAACCGCTTTTTGTCTGCTGCATCCATCCATCCAGATCGATTTGATTACCTCGTCACCACACGCTCATCACCAACTCCAAACCCTAGCTCCTCCTTTTATCCAAGACCGACGGGACTACGAGGTTCATCCGCAACCTCGATGATGTGGCGTGGACATTTGGATACTAGCATCGTGCTGGCTGTGACGAGAATAGGAAGTCGTCCTCGTGTGCGTGCCACCGCGGTCGCGCGGGCTCTATCTCGCCATGTCGTTGTGGTTGCACCATCAACGTCAGGTGCATAGCTATTTCTATCTCCCCTCTTCTCTATTCTTTCTCTGCTCTTCATTAAGACCGGACTTGCTACATTGATTTGCTTTATCTGAATGTACTTCTATAATGGCCATGTTAGTCGATCCACTAACTATACCTTAGTTATATTGATTGACTGGAGATAATCTTAGTTGTTCTCTGCTAGTGGTTAAGAAATAATAGGTAGATGAATGTTTGAATTTAAACCTTTGGTTTGAATTATATTTCAGCAAAAAAATACACGGTAACTTATGTTGATTTATTGTTGTGTATTAGTAGCTATTCCTCTCCTTATAACCTGGTTGCTGTCAGGCTCTAGTTGATTTGTGGATTTACTCCAATGGCTTAGCTAGTTAGATCTCTCCTTTTAGCTACAACACATATTAACTGCTTCAGACTTATGATTCTCTAACCAACTTGTAATTTATACTACTGAACCTCCACTATATTAATTGCTATGATATCTGGCTAATAGTATTGAGATGGAAACTAGATGATTCTTGTATTAGTTTAGTACACGGTGTACTCTTAGATTACTTACATGAGCATACCCTGGCTTCATTGATTATGAACTCTTAGATATTAGTACTGCTTTGTATACTACACCTTACTGATATCTTAGATATTAGTACTGCTTTGTATACTACATCTTACTGCTCTCTCTTTATGTGAATAGGGTATGAACTCCTGGTTATACCAGGGATCACCAACTTAACTAGTTGATCTGGTTCCCCTATCTGCTTCTCTCTTCCTCTATAGACTAATAAGAACAGCTATTGTGCTTGATGGATTAGCCTAGCCTATGATGCAAAAGATGGGGCACATCTATGCAAAAGAATAGATCTAGCTTATGCTTGAATAGATAGCTTATGTAGTGTGACTATGCTACTATGGAACCTCCCTGAGAGTGTGCATAGTGGCACAGATCACCTACATGATCTGCCATTCTATTTCTTAACAAAGATATGGTCTATGACCCTGCCAAGGATGTTTCAATGTTTTGTGATGAGACAAAGCATAGCATCACTATGCCAACCTGAGAACCATCCTTACCTCCCCAAGAACCTTTTCTAAAATAAATTGATAGGACAGAGGCTATATGTGGTTATGGAGATAATCACCTATAGTTGGGTGGAGGCTGCACTTGATAGAAATCTAGTTTAGATGCTGATGTATCTTGATATCCTCCTTCCCTCCCCTTCTACTACTTCATCAACTACAACATATAGCCTAGCCTTCTACACCTTGTCCTTGCCATTGGATGGCTTCTCGAAGCAACGATGGTTAGAGATATGGTGTTCTCCTAAATGAGTGATCTTGTGGTGATGAGCAAGAACAGGTGTTGTTCTTGGTGATGAACTAGTGATTTGGGGTAGTTCTTGGCTAAGTGTGGTGACCAGGGAATATCTAGCTTTGCTGCTATGGTTGGTACCTTTCTTTTCTATAACTGGTTCTTTCACTGATGTGTTGACAACACATCAGCTGCATGTGGTGACTAAGATGCTGCAGGTGGACCTGCAGAGTGCAAGTACCAATGTTTTGCTTGGTT
This sequence comes from Avena insularis, assembly GCA_023614405.1. NCBI lineage: Eukaryota > Viridiplantae > Streptophyta > Magnoliopsida > Poales > Poaceae > Avena > Avena insularis. The sequence continues at coordinate 514,946,971 of CM042690.1, forward strand.
GGAATTGAGGATCATATCAAGTGAAAACTTGATATTTCCTAGTTGTTTATTGTTTTACTATATCTGATTTAGTGAATTTGCCCCTTGGCTAATGATTCTTAGGCTGAAGCTTTCTTGGATGATAAGAACAGATACTACCCCTGGTGAAACTATCCCCTATTTAGATTAGCTCAGTGATGACAATAAACAGTGCATTACTCTGTAAATCTGAGAGCACTAAATACTAACACCAATCCTGTTGTGTTATCTTTAGTTGTTTGTTTTGCAGGAACTAATTAAGATGAGAGCATGTGGAGATGCAGGTGAACCTTTTAACGTGAGAACCGTTGATGATCGTGCTCCTGGTCTTTCTTATCACTGCCATTGCGGTTGTATTATACTCGGTCCTTTAGTAGTTTAGTACTTGGCTAATGATGATGATCAACTTGTTTTATGCAAGACTTGTATAATATTCGGGCACTTGTCACTATGTCCGGTTCTAATTGATGTGACGATGTATAATTCTATTTATACTATTATCTCTGTTTCTATACTGCTATGTACTTGTATAAATTCATGTATATGTACCTATATAAATACCTGAGAGCCCTGTATTCTATATACCTATACAAAATATAAGTGGCGCATCTTTTTTCAGTCAGGGTGGCGCATCTAACATTAGTGGTGCATTTGAATATATGCTCCACTGGTAAAACATCAATGGCGCATATTGTAGATGCGCCACTGGTTGTCCTACTATCAATGGCGCATATTTGATATGCGCCATTGATACTTAATTATCAGTGGCACAACACTTGTGGCACATTCCATATGCGCCATTGATAGCAAAAAAATATGCTCTACTGACAAGAAATTCTCCACTAGTGACGCCCCCACCACCTGATAATGCTTCTAACTATGTAAATAATGTTTACTTAAGTCGTTAGGAGGACCACAACATGGTTCATTGCGACATGTTGTATGGGCTAGATCCAGAACTCCAAAAGTGTTTAGAGAATGGCAATGCCTTTGATACCATGGGTGAATTGAAAATGATTTTCGATACCCATGCTTCCGTAGAGAGTTTTGATGCTTTAGAAAATTCCTTTACCTGCATGATGGAGGAGAACAGCTATGTTAGTGAGCACGTACTAAAAATGTCTGGGTACACCGATAAGCTTGTAGCCTTGGGAATAACGATTCTCATTGATTTAGGCATACATCATGTTCTATAATCTCTGCCACCATTCTACGAGACTTCGTGATGGACTATAACATGCAGGGCATGAAGAATTCTCTCCTTGAGCTTCTATGAATTCTTAAGACTCCTAAAGTGGATATTAGGAAAGAACATCAAGTGTTGATGATCAATAAGACCACCAGTTTCAAGAAGGACAAGAAGGGTAAATAGAAGGGTAACTTCAACAAGGGCGGCAAATCCTTTGCTGCGCCTGAGAAGAAGACCCAAGTTGGCCCTAAGTCTAATATCGAGTGCTACTATTGTAAGGGTACTGGCCACCAGAAGCGCAACGTCCCAAATATTTGGAAGACAAGAAGGCCGACAAGATGAGCAAAGGTATATTTGATATACATGTTATTGATGTGTACTCCACTAGTACTCACAGTAGCACCTCGGTATTTGATACTGGATCGGTTGCTAATATATGCAACTCGAATCAGGGGTTGCGGAATAGGCGACCACTAGCAAGGGATGAGGTCACGATGAGTGTCGTCAATGGATCAAGAGTTCATGTGATTACCGTTGGAACGATGATTCTCCATTTACCATCTGGATTAGTTTTAAACCTTAATAATTGGTATTTGGTGCCTGCATTGAGCATGAACATTGTATCCGGATCGTGTTTATTGCAAGACGGTTATTCCTTTAAATCTGAAATCAATGGTTGTTCGATTTATATGAATAATATATTTTATGGTCATGCACCTGTGATGAATGGTTTATTTCTTTTGAATCTCGATAGTAGTAATACACATATTCATAATGTAGATGCCAAAACAATTAAACTTAATGATGGTATATCTTCATATATGTGGCACTATCGTCTAGGTCATATTGGCGTAAAAGCATGAAGAAGCTCCATTCTGATGGACTTTTAGAATCACTTGATTTTGAATCATTTGATACATGGGAGCCATGCCTTATGGGCAAGATGACCAGAACCCCGTTTTTCTGGTACAATGGAAAGGGCGATATATTTATTGGAAATCATACATACTAATGTATGTGGTCCAATGAGTGTGTTGGCGCAAGGTGGATATCGTTAATTTGTTACTTCCACAGATGATTTGAGTAGATATGTGTATATCTATTTGATGAAACACAAGTCTAAAACCTTTGAAAAGTTCAAAGAATTTTAGAGTGAACTGGAAAATCATCGTAATAGAAAGATTAGACTTTTGCGATCTGATCGTGGAGGTGAGTATCTATGTTACGAGTTTGGCACACACATGAGAGATTGTGGAATAGTTTCACAATTCACGCCTGCCGGAACACCACAGCATAATGGTGTATCAGAGCATCATAATCGTACCTTATTTGATATGGTTCGATCTATGATGTCTCTGACTGACTTATCACTTTCATTTTGGGTTTATGTACTGGAAACCGCTGCATTGACTTTAAATAGGGCACTGCCTAATCCATTGAAACAACACCGTATGAATTATGGTTTGGAAACAAACCAAAGTTGTCATTTCTATAAGTTTGGAGATGTGGTGTTTATGTGAAGAAACTTCAACTTGATAAACTCGAACCCAAAGTGGAAAATGCATCTTCATAGGATACCCTAAAGAAACAATTGTGTATACCTTCTATCACAGATCTGAGAGCAAGGTTTTTGTTGCTAAGAATGGATCCTTTCTAGGGAAGGAGTTTCTCACGAAAGGTGTGAGTCGTCGGAAGGTAGAACTCTAAGAGGTTGTTGAACCTTCTCTTCATGAAATGGCAAGTGGCGCAACACTATAAATTGTTCTGAAGTTGACTTCACCTGGTGAAGAGGGAACTAACGATAAACATCATAAAACTCCAAAAGAGGACACTACTGAACCTTGCATGTTAAGCAGGATATGTGCAGTTCCTGAACTGTACAGAAATCCTGTCATGAATTTCATGGTAGATGGAAATGATGACCCTATGACGTATGAAGAAGTGATGATGAGACTGGATTCCAACAAAATGTCTAGAATCCATGCAATCCGAGATGGAGTCCATGTACGAAAACCAGGTTTGGACCTTCGTGGACTTACCTCCGGACCGAAAGGCTGTTGAGAATAAATAGATTTTCAAGAAGAAAACTGACATTGATGGTAATCTGACCATCTATCAAGCTTGACTTGTCGCAAAGGAGTTTTGAAAAATTCAAGGAGTTGACTACGATGAGACTTTCTCTCCCGTAACAATGCTAAACTCAGTTATGATTATGTTAGCAATTGCTACGTTTTTTGATTATGAAATTTTCCAGATGGATGTCAAAACCTCGTTCCTCAATGGTAATATTGAAGAAGAGTTGAATATGGTACAACCAAAGAGTTTTGTAAATCATACGGATGCCGGCAAGGTGTGCAAGCTTCATCGATTCATCTATGGACTGAAGCAAGCATCCGGAGTTGGAATCTCCGCTTTGATAAGATGATCAAAGGGTTTGGATTTGTCCAAACTTACTGAGAAGCTTGTATTTACAAGAAAGTGAGTGGGAGATCTGTGGCATTTCTAGTACTATATGTGGATGACATATTATTAATTGTAAATGATATAGATATTTTAAATAATGTTAAAAGTTATCTAAGAAGAATTTTTTGATGAAGGACCTTGGTGAAGCATCATACATACTAGGCATCAAGATCTATGGAGATAGATCAAGACGTCTAATTGGGCTATCACAAAGTACATACCTTGACAAGATATTGAAGAAGTTTAGTATGGATGGAAGTAAGAAAGGGTTCTTACCTATATTGCAAGGAAAGACATTGAGTAAGGATCAAACTCTAGCAATGGCACAAGAAAGAGAGATAATGGATATCATCCCCTCTGCCTCAACCATAGGCTCTATTATGTATGCCATGCCGTGTAGAAGATCGGATGTGGCACATGCTATTAGTTTGACTAGCAGGTTCCAATCTAATCCAGGTTCGAAACACTAGATAGCGGTCAAGAATATCCTTAAGAACTTAAGAAGAACTAGGGACATGTTTCTCGTGTAAGGAGGTGAAGAAGAGCTCATCGCTAAGTGTTATGTTGATGCTACCTTCGACACCAATCTAGATGACTCTAAGTATCAATTCTGGTACGTGTTTCTCATGAATGGAGTAGAAGTTAGTTGAAGGAGCTCCAAATAACCCGTGGTGGCGGAATCAACAACGGCGACGGAATATGTTGCTTCTTAAGACGCGACGCAGGAAGTGGTTCGGATGAAGGAGTTCATAACAGAACTTGGTGTGGTTCCTAGTGCATTGAACCCAATGGTGATCTATTGTGACAAAAACGGAGCCATAGCCACTTCCAAAGAACCTAGCTCTCACAAGAATTCCTAACATATCAATCGCCGGTTTCACTCCATCCACGAGCATGCAAGGATAGATATATAAAGATTTGTAAAGTACATACGGATCTGAATGTTGCAGATTTATTAACTAAAACTCTCCCTAGGGAAAAACATGATCAACACCAGAACTCCATGGGTGTCAGATTCATCACTATGTAATCAAGATTATTGTCTTTAGTGCAAGTGGGAGACTGAAGGGAAAATTCCCGAGAGGCAATAATAAAATTGTTCTTATCTTATTCCAAGCATATGATAGATGTTTATTTGGATGCTATAATTGTGTTAATTGGAAACATTAATAGATGTGTGTTTAATAAACAAATATATAGAGTTCCTATTTATGCCTCTCATATAAACTAGCTCATTGATTAAAAAGGTGATCAAGGTTTCCTAATCATGGATATTGGATGTTGTTGATAACAATGTCACACCATTGGTGGAAAGATGTGATGAACATTCATCCTAAGTATAGTAATATGATCGAATTCATTATGTTTACATTTCTATAAGATCATACGAAGTAACTTTAAATCCTTAGACCATGAGATCATGTTAATTTCTAACAATGGAAGAGTACTTTGATAACATCAAACGTCACACCGTAACAGGTTGACTATAGAGATGGGTTTGGGTACTCTGAAAGTGTTATGTTGAGCCTCATGGATCAAGAGTGGATTTTTTCCATCCCGATGATGGAGAGATATACTCTGGTCCCTCTTAGTGATATCACATTGACGGAGCTTGCAAGCAAGTGATAAGATCACTAGAATGTTATATCACGGGAACAAGAAAAGAATACTTGTTGATAACAAGATCAATCTAGGTATTGGGATACCGATGATAAAATCTCGTACATGTAATATATCACGAGACAAAGGGATTTAGTTATGATGTTTAATGTTCACACGATCACTAGAGTCATCGTTGAATGTGTGGGAATCATTACGGATCTCCAGGTCTCGTTGCTGACTATTGATTTGAGAGGGGTCTTAATCATGTCTAGATTATTGGTGAACCATAGGGTGACACACTTAAGGGATACCGACACCATTTGTAGCAAATTAGATACAAGACAAAGAAAATGAAAGCGCTAGAATTATTTCGATGGACACCTGAATTGTTTTGGGTGAAATTACTGAAATTGGTTCTGCATGTGATATCGAAATGTTGCAAGGGTTTTACGAAAATGTTTGTTAATTAAATTAATTAACATAATTTTGAATAAAATAAATAAAAGAGTTTTATTAAATGAGATATACATTAAATTTTGTGGAAATTTAATTCATGTGAGTGGAGAAGGTTTTATGTGAGTGGAGCTTCCACCCACATGAATGAAGGGAGAGGTGGGGCCACCAACTTGGCCGCCGGCCATGGGAGGAGCTGACCCCTTCGCCCTATGAAAGGATTCCTCCTGCTGTCACTTCACACCTCCTCATGAAGGATCTCTCGCCCCGCTAGAATATTCCACATGGCTTCAGATTAGCGAAGTACATGTTCCCGGTGGATTTTTCTAGAAGGATTTGTTGATTCCGCTGCTTCGCTGGAGCAAGGACCCGGAGGTGGTCGGGTACCGGACGTGTGTGTGATCACAGATGCATTGTTTCTTTGAGGTGCTAGGACTTCATCACGATCTTGAGATGGGCAAGTAAACGACTACATCATCCACGAGATCAAATCTATGGATGTATATCCACTCGTTGGTTGTATCTAGGTAGATAGATCATGGTGCTTAGATGTTCATATCGTAGGAATTTTTTTCTATGCTACAAACCCAACACATATGTGGAGGAGTTATCATCGATCTTGCACGTGCGCTTCCAGTCAACATAGGTAATATCCAACTATTGGCAGGAGACCGCCTTCTAGGTTTATCTACTCTAAGAGCTTGTGGTATGATTTGTAAATCCAATGGTAGATACTTTTTTTATATACCTAGACGGATCACTTGATCCCATCTCATTTGCCTAATGGTTTGTTCTATATCGAGGATGGACGTTTGCATTTTGATGTGCAGGTTGAAGCGAGACTACCCCAACAAGAACCCGTGGATGAAGAAGGAGAAGATGAAGAAGGAGAACAAGAAGGAACCAAACATGATGAGCAACCACCCAACTATTACATCACCTATGATGATATCTATGCTCTCAAAGGAAGCATCCAGAATATGAGAAACATCTCCATCAACCTTCGAGATGCTACTGCCAACCTCTCAACCCAATTCACCAATTGGAGCAGCCAATGGAACTTGGGAGATTATCCACCACCACCACAATGAGCACCAAAAGATCTTGCAAAATCATGATCTCGGGGATTGTCCCCCGGCATTTATATTTGTGTAATGATGAGGTCGTACTTCACCCCTTGTGAGCTTTGAAAACCTTGTGTTGGTTTGTTCCAACACTTTGCTTTTTTTCTTTCGTTTTTATTTTTTTTATTTGCTTAGTTCCTTGGTTGGTCGCAAGTTTTTCTATTCTTTAATCCCTATCCTCAAAAATACACAAAGATTATTCCTTTTATCCTTTGTCACGAAAGTGGATTTGCCAAATTGCCTATTTGTTTCAATATTATTATGCGAGTAATTTTAACTTGAGTTTTGAAGGAACACATCCTATGTCTCCTACTTTAGAATTTTGAATTGTTCCCCTCAATTAGTTTATTTGCTAAGTTGCTATGCTAGTGGGAGTAATTCAAAATAGTTAGAATAAAGCTTTTTATTTGCATGAGTAATTAGTTATGGAAGCTTTTGGTATAGTTTTTTAGTTAACTGATTCTTTCCTTAGAAATAATATTTCCAAACAAGTACAACAAGAAAAAGTCTCAAATTTACGACTTGTATGATCAGTGGATGTCTTAAGAGTATACCTTTGAAGATACGTAACCCTGTAGATGTTTTGATAGACTTGATGGCACTCTTGAAAGGAGTTATTTGATTGAAATGAAGTCTAGTGGTAATTTTGATTCATGCCAAAGCTAACCTTGTGGATCAAACTGTGATACTATTTAAAAAGTTTATATGTTTTTGATGAACACCTTTGGATGCCAACAACTCTTTAGCCTGGGAACAATCAACGGTACAACCCTTGATTTCAGATATGAGTTGAAGACATGGGTGGAACTTGTCACCGTAATGGGAAAAGGTATTGGTACTCTTGAAGGCTGTGCAAACCATTTTTTAAAATAATCACTCAATGATCCTTGAAGAAAAATAAAGGTCCACACAAAATTGTCTTTAGCATGGTCTCGTTACTACTCTATGAATTTCCTTGAAAGACAATGATTGGAATAGTAGTGTTTTGATTGTCTTGATTTACTGATGTGGTTGTCAATAAGAAGCTTCACTGTTATGCTACTCGGGACATGATCTCTCTTAGTTAACTCTGCTATTATAAAATATTGAATTGTTCCTTAGCATACTGAGAGTTAACAAGAGGAATTGGATTGACTGTTACACTTCTAGTTATCCATACTTATATTAAACTCTACTTTGATTGGTTTGAGTTAACGAAGCTCGTATAGTATTCTTGGCATCTCTCTAACTTTTATGAGCTTTTCAAATGGAAGAAGTTTTGGACACATATGACTACCAACCGTAAGTGAATTCATATGTCGTCCGATTGATGACAAGTACGCCATGAGGGGGTCCTCAGGGCGTGTGGAAGAGAGGGGTGTGAGACGAACGATGTTCCGGGATGGTGAGAACACAAGTTTACCCAGGTTCGAAACCGCCGGCTTTGGACGGATCCTACTCCTGCTAGCAATCCAGTAATACGGCAGAGCCGGAATATGGGTTACAAGGGTTTCACCTGTGCGAGTTGAGATTGTAGACTATTGTGAGGGTGCCCTAAAGGCTCTCCCTAGGACGGCTTATATAGATATCCGGCCTAGGGTTTACAGGAGAGATGTATCCGGCTACGACTAAGAGTCGGTTATAGAGTACATCTTGAACTACAAGTAACACTATGGGCCTATGTCGGTAAGTCTTCTGGGCCTTCCCATAGCCGGACTCGACTCCGTCTCTTCTGCCTAACTGGGTCGCCCATGAAGCAAAGCTCTAACCCGAAGTAGGCCACCCTGGTTAGTGAGGAACAGTGAGGATACCCGGAAAGTATATCCCCAATAGCAGCCCCCGGAAGCCTTCATGATCCAAAGTCGGATTTCATCATCGTCTAGCTTGATCTTCGGCTTGCAGAATCACGAAGGGTTCCTGAAACTTCAAAAAAGAAAGGATAGGATCCGAGTCTCAAATGATCCGGACCTACGAATATGTTATTCGGGTTACCAACTCGAAATTCAAAATAAGCCGGAACTTGGTCTCTGACGTAACCTGACACTAGTCATCGTCAAGTCATGTCACCGACAGACATTCCTGTCAGCACAATCATTGGTGGGTCCGCCTTTCACGGAACCGAGGCGTCGTTTCAATGTGTGCGTGGAGATTGAGGCAGCATAATCATCACGCGGGGGTTACCCAGTTCTTTCCACGACGCGTGTCACGTTCATTGTTGTGTTTGCACGAATCTTGATGCGGTTGGGGGATATAAGTGGTAAGGATCCTTTTCCCCATCTTCTTCACCAGCACTTCAGCCGTTTTTTTCTCCCCAACGTCTCCCCACGAACCCAGAGCTCCTCTGCTCCCCAGAAACCTCCAGCACGCCCATCCAAGGTCACCGACACGCAGGAAAAATTGCTTCAGCATCATCTTCCGGCACGGCGGCGACGGCAGCGACGGCAGCAGTGGCGGAGAAGGAGAGCAACCGTGGTGTCTGGATCCCGTGCATCCTTGACGATGCCAAGCTCCACGTCATGGAGGACGAAGGGCTCCTCCGCACCGGCGAATGGCGGAGCGGCTTCGGCAAAACCGTCCCCAACCCCCACGACAGCGAGCGAGTGCACTTCGGCACCCACCTCGACAGAGGTTTGAGCTTCCCTCCCTCAGATTTATTTGCTGAGATTATAGATCATTGCGGAGTTCAACTCCATCATCTTCCCCCGAACTCTCTCTTAGAGATGAGCGTGTATGCATCTTTGTGCGAGGGGTATCTCGGCATTAGTCCGAGCCTTACTCTTTTCCGGATCTATTTTCATGTCTAGAAAAATTCATCACTGCCGGTAATCCTTATATTACCGGTACTATTAGTTTTTGTGTTAGAAGAGAGAGCGTCTATCCTCGAATTATGGCCAGTGAGTCGGTCAAGCAATGGCCGTCCACCTTCTTTTATCAAAAGGATATTCCCGCTCCCGGCAAAGCTACTGCTTTGTCGGCTTTTGTTGATGGTGCCGCCACGCCCCAAGAGTCGTGGGAAGCAGATGCACCGGCTCTCAGTGACGATCTACTTGTTGCCAAGAGGCGGATCAAGTATTTGATGAAGCACAAGGGCCTGAAAGGGTCCGACTTAGTTCACTGCTAAGGTGGCATGCCGGATCTAGCCTCTCCAACACCATGGAGACCGGCTTATGCACTCGATCACGGCATCCAAGAAGGATTCACTCTGAATCTGCTCCAAGCCTTACACGGATAAAGACTACGTGTGTCAAATTAAATGGTTGATAAGGGAGAGGATCGAGAGGAAAATCTGGGAGCTGTCTTTGGACATGCATACGGCAGAAGATCCTATAGTGTCGGTAGGTTTCTAGCAGTAACTCGATTCATGTGTTCCTCTTTTCATAGTTTTTTGCAATACTGAAATATATTGTCTCTTTTCATCTTGCTGACCTCCTCGAGTCGGAGCTTGCTCAAGTTGAGGGATATCCTCCTCATATTTCTCAGGATGATGGAGAATTGGTTCCACTGCCGAAGAACCTTACTCGGAAGCGTAAGGCTCCAATAGTGTCCATCGGTACAAAGAAGGTGCCTGTCGTGAAGAGGTAACTTTCCTCACAAATTCCACCTTTGTACTTTATTCGAAGTTCTTTTCCAAGATGTAATGCTCTTTTTTCTATTCCTTTCTCAGATCTAAACAGCTCTCTAAGGGCAAAGGGAAGGGAGTTGCATCGAAGCCCCTGCCTCAGTCAAAGCTAAACTTGGCTTCTCTTGCCGTAGCTCCTCCGGACTCCTTCCCCCCAGCCTTCTGCAGCGCCGGAGATTACTCCATCTCCGACCATTTTAGAAGATCTGGCTCATTCATCAGACCCATCGATCCTTGGATCGCAAACTGATGTTACCATGGGTGACTCAGGTCTTGATAAGGGTGAACCCTCTTCGGGTAATGATCCCTCGGAAGATGTCTTTACTGACAATCTCCTCAGCAATCGCGGTCTTGCCAAAACTGGCCTTTCTCGGAACTCTGCAGAGGAGATCTGACGGTTGGCCCGACAATGCCTAGAAAGTCGGACTATCTCTACAGAAGAAGCACAAGAAGCAGAGGACATCAAGTACTCTGAACTTCTTGATCAAGTCCGTCTTCGTGACGACAGGCTGAGAACTGGCGAGCTTCCAGCACCACCCGTGATCCCGCTCACCCTCCCGAGAAGGTTACTACATAAGTGAACATGAGTTTGAGCAAACTCACTCATGAACAACATGTAAGTCAGAATTCCAACTTTTGCTTTATTCCATATCATATCCTCTAGCCCCCAAGCATGAAGTTGGATAGCCAATCCGGATTTATGCTTTCTTTAGGATGCCAAAGAATGAACTCGTGTAGCCCCCAGGGCTCGTGCTGATATTAGTAAAGAATATTAGCCCGAGTCTTTAGTAGACTTCTGACTCTGGGTATTCTGACTTACAGAAAGTTAATTCATATCACCAGGAATTATTGAAGAATATCGGTAACAAGCGGAGAGAAGTCATAGCTCTCCGGCTTGAAAATGCTCAACTGAAAGTACTCAAACCTTACCTTTTATTTCATAGTCAATTTTTTGTTCAACTATTGTTCTTTTGACTAAAGCATTGGTAAAGCAATCATGTGCTATGATTGAGGAGACCGGGAATCTGAGAAACCTAGAGGTGGAAAACAAGGACCTCCGCCAAGAGCTGAATAAGCTTAAGGCGGATCATGAGAAGAGCATTTATCAAGTTCTCGAATCCTCCTCCATGGCCACCGATGAGCGTGATCATAAGATTGTGCTTCAGGATAAGAAAATCTCGGATCTCAATAATGAATTGTTCAGAGAGAAGGATATTGCCGAGGCACTCCGGGATGAACTATAGAGTCTCCGGGAGGAGAAGACCAAAGTCGACGATGTCATATTCAGTACGTTTCCTTCTTTCTGAATTTTCTTCATCTTCTCACTCTTTGGAGTTCAGATTTATTTTATTAACCTTTTTGCATTACATGTGCTGGTCCTCTGAAATTACTGGACTCAGCCTCTGCTGAATCTCGCACTGGCTGGCTTACACAAGTCGGCAATTTTCTTCATGACTTCCGAAGATATTGGCGAGGTTCTCAAGGTTCCGGACATGCATAGAATGTCTGGTTTTGAAGTTCGAGACAAAGCCAAGAAGATGCCCCAGCTTATCCAGGACTGGAACATGTCCTACGCGCACACCGCAACGGAGAACGCTCTCACCATGGTTATGAGCCACCATGGAAACATTGAAATCTGGCAAGTAACCAGAGCGTACTGTAAAGTGGATGAAGACAGTCAGGAGCAGGACATCAAAGCCATTATGGACTCCTGTGCCGGATATGGGTGCCACGTAGCTGACTTAACCAGCTACGATACCCACTTATTTACTTGCGTAGAGACGCCGCCTCCGCTCGCCGAAGAAACTGGTGAATCTTCCGACGACGAGCAAACCATCTCGGATTTGAACGTCTCGAAAAGATATCGAGGAGAGGCTGATGTCTCCAGTGAGCCGGCAGCTCCTTCTTCCTCCCCTGCATCGTAGAGCATCAGAACAAACAATGTATTATTCTGAAAACAATTCGGGTTGTAAATCAGTAGTATGATACTTCTGCTAGTGCTAAGTTTTATTTTATCTATTCAGCACTTTTGGCTTTACAATTTTCATGCCTCAAATGTTTACATAATCACTTATGCTTTTTTGTCTATACTTATCGTTTATCTGTCTGTCCGCCTCATTCATTTTGTGATCCGGCCAACCTTTAGCACGAAAACTTTGCCGAGCAAAGGAGCTCAATTGCTAAACCAGTCTAAACTTGGAAACAAAGCCGGCTTCCAGTACCAACAATTCACTACTCAGAAAATGCCCACATCCGGCAATCAGACAAATAACCAAAGTATAGACTATAAAATTTAGATTTATATCCAAATGTAGCAATTTTAGAATCGGAAATCTAAACCAGAACTATCATGAGCATAAAGTACTTTCAAGTATTCTAGGATTTTCGACTGTGACATGATCATTCGGAAATAAGATGGTAAAAAAATTCTCAGAAATTTTTTCAGGCAACCAATACTTTATTTCTCATTTGAACATGTACACATATATGATTACAAAGAAAGATAAACTAAGAATAAAAGGGACGTAGCTAAGAAATATTCCGTGGTCTATCTAATTCTTCCAAGTCTGTACTACCTCCATCTCTCTTTCTTTTCTTAATAGCAGGTCTTTCTTTGACTGGCCGCATATCAGTTAGATAGTAAGAACCATTGTGCAATACTCGACTAACTAAAAAAGGCCCTTCCCATTTTGGGAAAGTTTGTGCTTTCTTTTCTGCACAAGCCAGAGAACCAAATCGCCCTTATTGAAAGACTGGTTTCTGACTCTCTGGCTATGATACTTGCGTAATTTCTGTTGATAGGATGTTGATCTCATCTTAGCAATGACATGAACTTCTTCGACTAGGTCGAGATCATTTTTTAGAGAATTTTTGGCATCCTCTTCAATATACGCGGAAACCCTTAGGAGAAGTGTGAATTAAATCACTAGGAAGAACTGCTTCTCCGCCATAGACCAAGAAGAAAGGTGTGTATCCGATTGACCTGTTCGGAGTTGTTCGTAAGCTCCATATTACAGAAGGTAATTCCTCTGCCCAAGCCCCCACAGCACGTCATAGTGGTGCTTCAAGTCTTGGTTATAGGCCTTCTAGGATTAAACCATTTGCTCTTTCAACTTGTCCATTAGCTTGTGGATGTGCGACTGCCACAATGTCAAGCCGGATATTTTGTTCATTGCAGAATTCGGCAAGCTCTCCCATGGAGAAATTACTCCCGTTGTCCATGATAATGCTATGCGGATAACCGTATCGGATTATGACATTCTCGACAAATCTTCTGGCTGTTGCTCCATCACAACTAGTGACGAGTTTAGGCTCAATTCATTTTGTGAATTTATCTACCATCACTAAGAGATGAGTAAATCCACTTGGATCCCGTTTAAACAGTCCTACCATGTCAAGCCCCCAGACCGCGAAAGGCCACGTTATAGGTATTGTTCGTAGCTGATCAGCCGGAACATGAGCTTGTTTGGCGTATTTTTGGTAGCGCTTGCACATCTTTAACAGCCGTTCGGCATCTGCCTTAGCTGTAAGCCAAAAAACCGTGTTGAAAAGTTTTTGCCACTAGAGATTTGGCTGCAGCATGGTGACCACACTCGCCTTCGTGGATCTCTCGTAAGATTTCCACTCCTTCTTCCGGAGATACACAACGCTGAAAAACCCCAGATGCACTCTGCTTATAGATCTCACCACTAATTATAGTGTAGGCTTTTGCTCGTCGGACGATCTGCCGGCTCAGATCTTTGTCTTCGGGTAATTTTCCGTCTACCAAGTAATCAAGATAGGGTTGAGTCCAGCTGAGAATCACAGCCAAAACTGCTACTAAAGGTGAGTCGGATTTGTTCGGATATTCCTCGTCCACTCCCTTTATAGAGGGAACTTTGAGGTGCTCCAAAAAGGCGCCATCCAGGACCTTTTTCTGTGCAGAGCCTATTCGAGATAGTGCATCTGCTTCCTCATTTTCTATTCGAGGGATGTGTTGAACTTCAAACCCTTCAAACGATTTAGATAGTTCGTCCACGACAGCCCTATATGCTGCCATGTGTTTGTTTGCATTAACGATATCCGATACTTGTTGGGTAACAAGATCCAAATCTCCATAACACATTAACCGTTGGATGACTATATCCTTACCAATCCTATTCCATGCAGTAGTGCTTCATACTCGGCAATGTTATTTGTTGCCGTGAAGTGGATCTACAATACATAGAAAAGTTTTTCTCCTTGGGGTGATTTGAGTGCCACGCCAGCCCCCGAGCGCCTTAGACCCGTCAAAATGTAAGGTCCAGTACTCCGACTCTGGTAGGGTCATATTCTCTATTGTCTCTGTCCAATCAGCAACAAAGTTAGCGAGGATTTGGGATTTGATTGTTGTACGAGGTTTGTACTCAATGTCGAAAGCTGAAATCTCTATGCCCCATTTGGCGATGCATCCTATAGTGTCACTGTTGTTGACTATGTCTCTCATGGGAGCTGTGCTCACCACGGTAATTGGATGTTCCTGAAAATAATGTCGTAACTTACGAGATGCTAAGAACACACCATAATCCAGATTTTGATAGTGCAGATACCGCTTCTTTGATTCAGTTAAGACCTCGCTGAGATAGTAAGTCGGACGCTGCGCCAGGTGTTCCTGATTTTCCTCTGGTATCTCCACCACCATGACGATACTAACGACCCTGTTTGTCGCAGCGAGATAGAGCAACATCTGTTCCTGTGGTTCCGGTGTTGCAAGGATGTGAGCAGATGACAGTACTTCTTTCAGGTCTTGTAGTGCAGCTTTAGCTTCGTCAGTCCAAACGAACTTTTTGGTCTTTTTCAAGAGCTTGTATAGTGGTGCGGCTCTTTCACCGAGCCGGTTACAAACCGACTGAGTGCAGCAATGCAACCAGTTAGTCTTTGAATGTCCTTCAGGCGAGTTGGCCTGGAAATATTGAGTATAGCCTTAATCTTGTCCCGGTTTACCTCTATGCCTCTTTGAGACACGATAAAACCTAATAATTTTCTGGCTGTTATTCCAAAGAAGCATTTCTTCGGGTTAAGCATTATGTTGTATTTTCATAGATTGGCGAACGTTTCCTCCAAATCGAAAATCAAGGTTTCCTTCTGTTTGGACATCACCGCAATGTCGTCCACATATGCATGTACTTTGCATCCGATTTGGTCCTGGAGGCAACGTTGCATAGTGTGCTGGTACGTAGCTCCTGCATTCTTGAGCCCAAAGGGCATCGTAACGAAACAGAAGGTTCCGAAGGGGGTTATGAATGAAGTTTTGACTTTGTCAGATTCCTTCATCCGTATTTGGTGATAACCGAAATATACGTCGAGAAAACATAGGAGTTCTGAGCCTGCCGTAGAATCGATAACTTGACCAATCCTAGGCAGAGCGAACGGATCTTTGGGACAAGCCTTGTTCAAGGCAGTATAATCAACACACATCCTTAAATCAGTGGTGTCCTTTTTAGGGACCATTACAGGATTGGCCGACCACTCAGTGTGGCTGACCTCTTCTATGAATCCAGCTAACTCGAGTCGGGCTAATTCCTAAGATATTGCCTTACGCTTTTCATCGCCGAAACATCGTAGGGACTATTTGACGGGTTTAGCATTCGGGTGTACATTTAGAGAGTGCTCGACAAGTTCCCTAGGTACTCCGGTCATGTCAGATGGCTGCCATGCAAAGATATCTTGATTTGCTTGGAGGAACTTGACGAGCGCGCTTTCCTATGCGCTATCTAGGCCTATGCCTATTTGGGTCACCTTGGAGGGGTCATCATCCTTCAACGGTGTCTTCTTCATCTCTTCTGATGCCTTGAACTCCGGATTCGGCTTTGTCACCTCCTTCTTCATTGCGGGCATCTCGGACGGATCATGGTCTTCTTGATTTCCTGGTACTCCTGGGCGTGCAGCAAGGCTTCAGCAAAAGCGGCATTTCCGTCCTCGCACTCTCGCGCCTTCTTCGGGTCTCCCTCATGGTGATCACGCCGTTGGAACCTGGAATTTTCATCATATTATAAATGTAACACGGACGAGCCATATAAGCCCAGTAAGCCAGATGTCCGAATATAGCATGGTACATACTTTTGAACGGAACCACTTCGAAGGAAAGTGCTTCCGTCCGATAGTTCTTTGCAGTTCCAAAAGTAACATCCAAAGTGATTTCTCCCAGGGAATTTGCTTATCTTCCTAGGACAACTCCGTGAAACATCACAAAGCTGTAATTTAGCTGGGTCTCCGAGATTCGCATCCGGTGTAGTGTTTCGACATACAAGATGTTAATGCTGCTGCCGCCATCCATGAGAGTCTTGGAGAAACCATACCCATCAATAAGTGGAATGACGACTAAGGCGTATCTTCCTCTCCTGTGCAACTTAGGCGGATGATCAGCACGGTCAAAGGTGATTGCCACTTCTGACCAGTCCAGGAATTGAGGGACAGCCGGAACTGTTGTATTGAGCTCATGTAGAACTTCTTTATTGACCTTAGCTGGTTGAGATCCGAGGAAGGTGACGTAACTGTCTTTCTTTGTTGGGAAGTTTTTCTTCCCCTCCATCTTGGGATTTGAAGGATCATCTTCCTCCATATTGGAATCTTCCTTGGTCTCTTTATCTTTTTCGGGATTCTTATTTCCCTTCTTCCACTTAGCCCTATGGCCAGCAATATCGTCTTTCTTGATGTCGTCATTAAAATGACACTGAGTGTTTGTGTGAGACGAGCCCCCATTGGCATCTAAGTGATGCACACATGGGTTATTGGCAATGTCGGCCCAGGAGTAGGTTTTGCCAGGTTGCTGGTCTCCTCCACCCTGGACTCTTGATGTCCCACGACTACGTCCACGGCCGCTGCCGTGCCCTCCTCGTCGTCTAGACCTGAAAGTAGCAGTGACCACTGCCGTTTCCACGTTAGGTTTTTCTTCCAAGGTATTCTTGCGCTTCTGAGCTTGCTGCTTTGGTTGTTTTGCCGACTCTGGCACAACTAGGGCATTCAGTAATCCCTCTGCGTCATCATCAGCATCTGCATACTTGCTCCCTGTTTCTATCATCTCTCCCAAATCGGTGACCTTGTCACACTTCAAGCGATGACGTAGTAAACCAATTGGGAGTCCTGCAATGAAAGCTTCAATCGTAGTTTGATCGTTTACTCCCTCACAAGAGTTCTTAGTGTCTATCCATTGTCCGATATAATCTCAGCAAGTTTCTTACGCTATCTGGGTGCAACGCTGTAGGTCTCCTACCGTACAGGGCCTCCGATATGTGCCTTCGAAATTCCAAAAGAACGCGCTTTGCATGTCATACCAGTTGTGGATGGTGTTCTCTGGAAGTACATTGAGCCATGACCGTGCCATCTTCCTCAACATAAGTGGGAGATCCCGAGTCCCGACCAGGCTATTTCCGCCTTTGGTGATGCAGCAAGCTTGGAAGAAATCCTGGAGCCAAGTATCTGGTCGGGCTACATCGTCGTAGGGCTAGATATTTTTTGAGATAGAAAATCCTTCAAGGAATCTTGTCGCTCTTATACGTGGTTCGAAGCATTTTGGGCCCACGTATATATCATCATTTTCATAGCACCATGCCTCTATGTTCGAGCTAATCCGGTGTCTCGCGTCACTTGGGGATAGAGATCGCCGTCTTGATTGACGGTTGTGGCTGCGGTGCCTTGGAGCCAGACTTCGGCTTCTGCCACCACCTCCTCCGCCACGACGCCCTCCTTGGCCTCATTGAGAGCCGTTGTGATGGCTACTTGGTGGAGATGGTGGAGCAGTTGGATTGTTTCTGGCTGATCGCCGGTCTCCGTCTGGAACGTCATTATTCCGGTTCCGGGTAGGGTCTTCATTACGACGAGCCCCCTGCCGGCTTGTCTCGGCACGGTGTCCATCGTTCCTTTGCCCGTCTTTCCTAGCACGGTGGGAATCAGCCGAACGACTTGTGTGTCTAGGAGGTGGCATTCTTTGTCGGTACTCCTCCCGACGCTTGTCTTTGTCTTCTTCCCTGTGATCGTTCATCTCTCGCCGGGGAGGATTTCTCGGATACATTGCAGCAATCGCCTCTTGCTCGGCGGCTGGAGCAACGTTGCGCCAGCCATGTGCAGCTCTGTGTTGCTGTCCTGAAGACCCAATTCTTGAGTGATTGTCTTCCCGACGGTTGGAACTGTGATGTTGTTCTAGAACCCATTGGGGTCTTATGTCGTTCCAGGCCAGATCCAAGCGACATTGGTCGGATTGGGAGACTAGTTTTCCGCTACCGGATTTCGCGACCTTCTATTGCTCTAGACCCTTGGTGAGTAGCTTAATGACCAATCGAACCTGTTTCGGGCCTGGTTTGTTCACCAGGATATCTCGGGCTGCAGTGGTGTTTTGCACTGGTGTTGGATATACCAGATCTCCGTTGTTGTCAAGCCGAGGCATCCCTGGATCTCCGTCAAAGAGAACCTTGCGTACTTATGGAAATTGATTGTCATGTGTGTGTTGTTTCCGGTTCTTCTGATGCTGCAGAGAGATGAGCTTCTTCGCCTTGGCCATGCACTTCTTCTCTTCCTCGATGTTCTTGGCTTCATCCAGTAGTACTTGGCGACGCGCTTCTAGGGCTTGAGCCCTTTCGTCCAAATCGGCAGCAGTAAGTTCTGCGATAGTAGGGATAGGTGTGGTTAATGTGGCGGGGATGAGTTTACGGGCCCCTGCAGTGACCACGTGTCCATCCACCGACTCTTCTTTGGGCTCTTCTGGGATAAGTGCTCCATCCGAGTCTTCCTCGTATTCCTCGGCAATCACCTCCTCTGCTGGAAGTTCTTTTGTCGGGGTCTTGTTCTTCTTGTTCCTCTTCTTTGCCTTCTTGGCAGCGCCAATAGAAAAGAAGGCTTTGGGTCCATTTCCCGGAGTCAAGCTCTGATTGGTACTTCCTGACATCTAGACCTCGGGATTATTTTTGATATCCATGTCATCCTGCGCTTTGGGAGAGTTTTGTCCGGATCTTTCATCCATGCCTTCTCCTTCTTCTACAGCTTTGGAGTTGTACTCCTCTTCATATTCCACGGAGAACTTTCGGAAATCTGCTGACGTCATCGAGTCATCCGAGGATGCGGGTAAGTCGGCGTTTGTTCCAATTCCCTCCAGCACTGAGTCAGCGTTGTCTCTAGCATTGGCAGAGACGAATCCGGATCCAACATATCCGACGAAGTGCGATGTGTCGGTCCTGAGGTAATTGTGGCTCTCCTTGTGGGCTTCCTCGAAGATCTTGATGGTGTCGATAACCTCATCCATGTTTGCGCCTTGCAACATCATGTGCCTCAACGTATGCCTCAGGAAAGGTTGGTCTGTTCCGGTGTTGGCAGAGCTGGAACCAAGGTTGTTGTTGTGCTCCTCCTGGATTTCGACCTCGGCAGGTGGATCGATCTGGGATTCGGCCTTGCTAGGGAGATACACTACAGATTCGACTTGCACTTCAAGATCTACTTCAGGTTCGGCCTTCTCCACTGTCTCCATAGTGGGTGCGGGTTAATACATTGCAAAAGTACCTATAATTTTTTATGTTCCATGCTTGTTTAGTATCTACTTTGCTTTGTTTTGTCCACACATTGAGCTATTTTTATACACTTTCTGGAACTAACCTATTGACAAGATGCCATAGTGCCAGTTGCCTGTTTTCTACTGTTTTTGGTTTCAGAAAAGCTAAAAAATGAATATTCTCAGAATTGGATGGGACAAAAGCCAATATGCTTATTTTTCCCGGAGAAACACGGAAACATGAAGCAGGGACGGAGTAGGTCACCAGGGTGGGCACACCATATGGTGGCGCGGGCTAGCCCTGGTGGCGCCACCAGGTGGTGTGGGCCCCCTGGCTGCCTCCTCGCTTCGCCTCTGCGCCTATAAAAGCCTCCCGATGAGAAAACCCTAAATCATCTAGCCTCCAGCCACGAAAATTTCTGCAGCGCCGTCACCACTGAAGAGGAGATTCGGGGGATAGAAAGTCTTTGTTCCGGCACCCTGCCAGGATGGGGAAGTGCCCCCGGAGCCATCTCCATCGATCTCCACCATCATCTCCATCACTGTTGCTGATTCCCATGATGATGAGGGAGTAGTTCTTCCTCGAGGCTAAGGGTTCTACTGGTAGCTATGTGTTCATCTCTCTCTCTATGCATGATCACATTGTGATCATGAGGTTTGTAATCAGGTAGATCTACTTTGCTACTCAAGTGCTTTAATAGATCTCTGCTCTCCCCATGTGTGTGAAAGTGATAGCATGCACACCATGGTGGCACTTAGGCTAGAGATTACAAATACTTGTTATGAGTTATATTTGGAGTTGGATGTTTCTATGAAATTGTGGTGTTTGCTGGAACCATCTAGAGCTCAAGGTGACAGTGTGGGGCTATCTAGATGGGGAAAGCAAACTTTTAGGTGTGCTATTAGAACCCTACCATGGATTAAAGTGTCCAACCGAAGAGTAGTTCAGAGTAGTATCATAAAGAGAAGATATTTATATGAGAGTGTTCACTAGTGAAAGTATGATCTCTAGGCCTTTTTTCTAAGCATTGAAACAACCGTTTGCAACTAGATCTGTTACATGTTTGCTTGCTTCTATCTTTATTTCAGTTTGCCTTTAGTCTCTTCCATGCCATCAAAGTATTTTCTTGCACCGTTGTCTTATATCCATACCACTTGTATTTCACCATCTCTTCGCCGAACTAGTGCACCTATACACCTGACAAGTGTATTGGGTGTGTTGGGGACACCAGAGACTTCATGTATCTTGATTGCAGGGTTGCATGAGAGGGGATACCTTTGACCACTTCCTCCCTGTGTTTGAGAAACCTTGGGTTTCCACTTAAGGGAAAACTTGCTGTTGTTCTACAAACATCTGCACTTGGAGGCCCAACAATTGTCTACAAGAATAGAAGTGCATAGACATCAAGCTATTTTCTGGTGTCGTTGCCGGGGAGGTAAGGTAAAAGGTACTCACATCCTCCGGTGTGAGTGCTTGAAGTTGTTTCCTTTAGATTATGCAATTTTTTATTTTTCTTTCTTGTTTTTATTTTCACTAGTTAGGCTTAATGGAAAACAACAACAAAATTAGAGAGCTTTATAGTATTTATCTTTAGTTAGGACATGAAGTGCTTGAAGAGAAAATTAAAAAACCTATGGAACTTTATTTGCATGCTAATATAAATGTTGTTAGTATGAATTCTTTGGACACCATTATTGCTAATGCTATGGAAAAGTCTAAGCTTGGGGAAGCTAGTTTTTATGGAAATGATCTTTTTAGTTCCCCAGCTTTGGAAGATAGCTATTATGTTGCTTATGATGATACCAAACCTCCAATATATGATGATTACAATGATGAATATGATATTTTCAGTCCACCTACTGTTGAGGAGAAAATTAATTATGATTACAATATGCCTCCCATATTTGATGATTATGGTGATGAGAATAATAATGATAGCTATTTTGTTGAATTTGCTCCCACCACAATTAATAAGAATGACTATATTTATGTGGAGAGTAATACTTATTATATGCATGTGGCTCATGATAAGAATGTTTTATGTGATAGTTATATTGTTAATTTTATTCATGATGCTACTGAAAGTTATTATGAGAAAGGGAAACATGGTTTTATGCATCTCAATAATATTAGGTTTCCCCTCTTTATGTTGAAAGTCTTGAAGTTGCACTTGTTTTGCTTTCCTATGCTTGTTGCTTTGTGATTTCATAACTTGTTTATATACAAGATTACTATGCATAGGAAGTGGGTTAGACTTAAGTGTTCTTTGAATTTTCTTTTTGATGTTCTTTTTTACTTCAATTCATATTTGTTATGTGAGCATCGTCTCAAACTATCATGCCTAACTTAAAGGCGTTAAAGAAAAGTACTTATTGGGAGATAACCCAAAAGTTTTAGATGAGTCTTGGAAGTTATTACCTCTGTAATAACCGCTCCTTATCCTTTTTATTTGTTATTTGTGACAAGAGTAACCTCTAATGAGAGAGAAGTAATGATTGAGAAAGTTGCTGTCCCGAACCAGATTTTGGTGCTTCGCTGTAAAAATTCGTGTAAAATCTCTGTACGTTGTTTTGAGGTGTGAATTTTTGTGCTTCTGTCCCAGGTTATTATCTAACTTTAGTTAGTTCAACACTTTTCGATTTGAGCAACAGAAGGTCTTCGAAAAAATTGGTTTTTACCTGCTGGTATGTTTTGACAGATTTCTGCCATTATTTGCATTTGCTTCTTGTTGATTCTGTTTTAGTTCTCTTTGGGGAATTGAGCTTTTTGAGGGAAGTTCTACAGTAGCTTTTGTTTTATTGGAAGTTTTATTGGTGTTGAAACTGAACCCAAAGACTTATTAGCTTGAATGCACTAATGTTGCTAATGAACATTGTGTGAAGTTTTGTATGAAGGAAAAATTTCAGGTGTATGGAGAGATTGATGTAATGAGATGAAGAATTGACTAAAGCTCAAGATTGGGGATGCCACGCGTGTCACCCCAAGAAATATCCAAGAAGTACAAGCGTCAAAGCTTGGGGATGCCCAGGGCATCCCCTTCTTAATCAATAAAAATCCCAGGTTTCGTCCAAACACTTCATTTTTATTGTTTCATGCACAGTTGTGTTGTTCTTGGAGTTTCTTCGTTTTCTTTTTTAGTTTTCGTTTGCTTGGTTTGCTAAGTTTGCTTGAATAAATTGGTTGGACCCCCTCATTCATACATTAGTTTTGAAATAAGGTTGGTTTGGATTGGAAAATAGTAGGAAAGTTAATGCTTAAGTGGTAAAGAGAGCTTGTTTTTGACTGTGGCCCATGCTTTGTCATGCCATGCTTGATATTGTTTTGGTTTTATGCTTAGTGATCTTTGATGTAGCATAACATGTTATAAACAATTGAGATTGCTTAATGTGCCTTGAAAGAATCATGCGTTGTTTTAGCATATTAAACCATAGTATTGTGGTATTCTCCTTTGATGCTTTATTTGGGTTGACTTGGCGCATGATCACACCATGTTAAGACTATCCCAAGTCACCATAGCCTCTATGATCTTTCAGTTTTTGACTTGTAATATCACTTTATGCTTTAATTAATGATGTTTTGTCGCTTTGCATGATTATGGCCATTATTGCTCTCTTAGTTGGTCACTCCCAGTCTTTTGCTAGCCTCCATACCAAGTATGAGTTCCACTCATGCATCCAACTACAAATAAAACCAAGTTATTCCAAAGAGTCCACCATACCTACCTATTAGCATTTGTTATTCCAAGTATATTCATGTTTTTATCTACCTTCCGAATTAAACTTGTTCTGTGAAAATTAGTGATTAAAGCTCTCATGAACTTGATGGCACACTTTACTTTTCTTGCCCCTAATAAACTTGAACCATCGTGTCATCTATGTTGTATATGCTTGCACTTATACGTTGAGATTAGCAGAACCATGGTGTCATGGGGAACGCTTTCAACATTGCACTTGTACATTGTACCCAGTTGATATCATGCTCTTTTGTTTATGGATGTCGTCAGTGTGAAATGAAAGGGGAGCTTCTAAGTCCATGGAGTTATGTATGTGTGATAGAGGAATGCCTGTGCCGCTAGCCTAAGCCATGCCTAATCATGGTGGAAACTTGCACCATCACCATAGTGAGCAATCTATAAAGCATTCTTCTTATAAAAAAAGATATAGAGATTGAGAAAAAAGAAAAGAAAAAAGATGAAAAAGAGGAAAGAGAGAAAAAACACCATTTTCCCATGGTAAATAAGAAGATTGCTGAGATGCTCATTGTTTGCTTGCCTTGTCATTTTGATTATGGGATAGCTCCTGTATCATGTGCAAGGGGTACCCCGTTGGCGGTTCTCTATGATACACATGTACTTATTATGACAAGAACTTACCGGTAACTAAACTTGAGTAGCATGAGGAGCGGCCCTCGTATTCAAGGGACATGATATTTCCAACTTATACTTTGTCAAGCATATACTCCATAGTTTTTTCACTTTAACCTTAATCACTTCAAGATACTTATGATAGGGGCAATGAGAGCTGAAAGCTAATAAGTACCATAATTTTTGGAAGCTCTTTATGAAACTTGAATCCCTGCTTCCTTCTATGAAGGCCTTTCTTTTACTTTTATGTTGAGTCTCCATATACTATCTTTATGCACCTATTAAGAGAGCACAGTGGGCATTCTTTAATGTGCATTGTCCCAAAACTTGTTGATTGATGCATAACTTTGATATTGCTTGTTCTTAAACTACTTGTATCTAGTCACCCTTATGAACTTTGAAGGTGTCTTATGCATTTATGTTTTGCTACTCCATGAGGGACAAGCTGAATGCCACTATGCTATGTTTTCTATATGTGAAACAAACAAACATCTTTCAAAGAATTGTTATTCACGAATCTTTTGTTTGTATCCTTTCATGTTGCATGCATAGTTACTATGTCTTATTGTTAGAACTTCATCTTTCATGCTCATGTTTAGAGTACTTTGATCCAGCTTTCAATTCTTCCAAACGGTTTGATCTTGATTGTGATGGTGCATGTCACCTCAAAAATTATTCTTTTTATCACTTACCTACTCGAGGACGAGCAGGAGTTAAGCTTGGGGATGTTGATACGTTGCAAACATATCTATAATTTTTGATGTTAAATCCTTGTTTAGTATCTACTTTGCTTTGTTTTGTCCACACATTGAGATATTTTTATACACTTTCTAGAACTAACCTATTGACAAGATGCCACAGTGCCAGTTGCCTGTTTTCTGCTGTTTTTGGTTTCAGAAAAGCTAAAAAATGAATATTCTCAGAATTGGACGGGACAAAAGACAATATGCATATTTTTCCCGGAGCAACACGGAAACACGAAGCAGAGATGGAGTCGGGCACGAGGGTGGGCACCTCATATGGTGGCGCGGGCTAGCCCTGGTGGAGCCACCAGGTGGTGTGGGCCCCTTGGCTGCCTCCTCGCCTCGCCTATAAGAAGGCTCCCGATGAGAAAACCCTAAATAGTCCAGCCTCCAGCCATGAAAAGTTCCACAGCGCCGCCACCACCGAAGAGGAGATTCGGGGGACAGAAAGTCTTTGTTCCGGCACCCTGTCGGGATGGGGCAGTGCCCCCGGAGCCATCTCCATCAATCTCCACCACCATCTCCATCACCGTTGCTGATTGCCATGATGATGAGGGAGTAGTTCTTCCTCGAGGCTAAGGGTTCTACCGGTAGCTATGTGTTCATCTCTCTCTCTATTCATGATCTTATTGTGATCATGAGGTTTGTAATCAAGTAGATCTACTTTGCTACTCAAGTGCTTTAATAGATCTCTGCTCTCCCCATGTGTGTGAAAGTGACAGCGTGCACACCATGGTGGCACATAGGCTAGAGATTACAAATACTTGTTATGAGTTATATTTGGAGTTGGATGTTTCTATGAAATTGTGGTGTTTGTTGGAACCATCTAGATCTCAAGGTGACAGTGTGGGTTATCTAGATGGGGAAAGTGAACTCTGAGGTGTGCTGTTATAGCCCTACCATGGATTAGAGTGTCCAACCAGAGAGTATTTTAGAGTAGTATCATGAAGAGAAGATGTTTATGTGAGAGTGTTCACTAGTGAAAGTATGATCCCTAGGCCTTGTTTCTAAGCATTGAAACACTGTTTGCAACTAGATTTGTTACATGTTTGCTTCTGCTACCTTTATTTTAGTTTGCCTTTAGTCTCTTCCACGCCATCAAAGTAATTTCTGCCACCGTTGTCTTATATCCATACCACTTGTATTTCACTATCTCTTCACCGAACTAGTGCACCTATACACCTGACAAGTGTATTGGGTGTGTTGGGTACACAAGAGACTTCTTGTATCTTGATTGCAGGGATTCTTGAGAGGAGATACCTTTGACCACTTCCTCCCTGAGTTCGATAACCCTTGGGTGATTCACTTAAGGGAAAACTTGATGCTGTTCTACAAACCTCTGCACTTGGAGGCCTAACAACTGTCTACAAGAATAGAAGTGCGTAGACATCACGGGATGGGTGGGATTAGAGTTTTCTAGGATTTGGAAATCTGCCGCCTCCATGGACAAAGGGAACCCAGAAATTTCTTCACTCTCTATCATCACCGCTGGGGTGGGCGGGGCAGGTTCAGCGAATCCGATGTACACATCGATCTCGCCGAAAGACATGATGGTGTAGGTGGTCACGGTTTCCCTAGCCGGAATCCAGGTCTCATCGAGAACGATGAGAGGGACATCGCTGGCGTAGAGGATGTGACTGACGGTGATAGTCTCGCCGATTCCGATTCTTGCAGATTCCGCTCGGAATGCAGATCCGAAGCTCATTTGCCCCATGGTGGGCGCCAACTATCGTCGGATTGATGACAAGTACGCCATGAGGGGGTCCTCGGGGTGTGTGGAAGAGAGGGGTGTGAGACGTACGGTGTTCCAGGATGGTGAGCACACAAGTTTACCCAGGTTCGAATCCGCCGGCTTTGGACGAATCCTACTCCTGCTAGTAATCTAGTAATATGGCTGAGCCGGAATATGGGTTACAAGGGTTTCGCCAGTGCGAGTTGAGATTGTAGACTATTGTGAGGGTGCCCTAAAGGCTCTCCCTAGGACGGCTTATATAGATATCCGGCCTAGGGTTTACAGGAGAGATCTATCTGGCTACGACTAAGAGTCGGTTACAGAGTACATCTTGAAATACAAGTAACACTATGGGCCTATCTCGGTAAGTCTTCCAGGCCTTCCCATAGCCGGGCTGGACTCCATCTCTTCTCCCTGACTGGGCCGCCCGTGAAGTAAATCTCTAACCCGAAGTGGGCCACCCTAGTCAGTGAGGCACAATGAGGATACCCGGAAAGTATATCCCCAACATCATACTCTCGTTATCTCAGTTTAAACTCTAAGTTCTTTATGGTTTTGTTGTTTTATTGCTGGAGGAGGCTCAAGGTTTGAACTTTGGGGAAGTTGATGGCTATGAAAATATCCATATTTATCCCCCTTTAAACTTTATTTTTAGTCAAGAAATTGACCAAGAATCTCTCTAACATTTTTACTAATGACTAATTGTTGAAAATATATGAAATCCATTGTTTTGAATTGTGGTGTGTAGGAAATCATGCTTTTAAGGCGAAATAATGAGCCATTAATGAAGATTTTGAGGAAGTCTACATGGCCAAGAATCCTGGACCAAAAACCAGTCGACTAGAGGCTTAATGACCACCACTATGGGCAAGGCCCGCCTGTACCATTTGGCGTTGGCTCCGTCTTGTCAAACCCTATGACTTTTGTGAAGATGCCTATATATTTTTAGGTTCCAGTCACCGTGCAGAGCGTCTCCATTCCCAGGTTGCATCACACCACCAAATGAGATACTCCACCATAGTTCATCCTCTCCACCCTCCATCCTCTCCATAGGCTTAGACATTAAATTATACTTGAGATTTCCTTGTGATTCAATGACCATTGTAAGAATATTTGATTTCAATCTAAGTATTTTGCAAATGTTTTCTATCATTGATCTTATTGTTATGGTTGAGTAGTCCTCACAGGTTGTGGGTTGGGGTGAAACCTTGCAGTGATTATGTGCATCTAATCCAAGGGAGTACTGTGTATTGCTTGAATAGAGATTTGTATCTTTGTTTCTTTGTCTCTTGTCTCGAGCTATGGACTTGTGGGTACCCAAGATCCTAGAGATCGACAAAGGATCAAGGTGAGATACTTGGTTAGCGGAGATCTCATAGGAAACCCAGTGATAGAAAGGGGAGTATGGTCTTCCTTTAGCGATCCATTTGGGAACAACAACAACATCACT
Organism: Avena insularis; assembly: GCA_023614405.1. NCBI lineage: Eukaryota > Viridiplantae > Streptophyta > Magnoliopsida > Poales > Poaceae > Avena > Avena insularis. The sequence continues at coordinate 514,975,203 of CM042690.1, forward strand.
TCATAATGATTTGATCTATATTTTCAATTAATAATTGTTGTAAGCCCGGTGCTTCGTGATTACAATGGTTGGATCAAAAGACTATTGCTATGCCTATGACTCATAGGGGCTCTCGTATATCAAGATGTGTTGCCCAATTTTTTTATGTTTGTTAAATCATTACACATGAATATGCGTATTAATATCTTCATTTGGTATGATGTGCAGCTATAGGTGAATCTTCAACCCTGGACTATCTCCATCCATTAAAACAACTCACGTTCTAAACTAAACTAGAAAGGTCCGATGAATGAAGGTAAAACAAAGAAACAGGTCTTGTAGACGTGCATTATTATTTTCCTTTTAGCATTGTTTCCCAAGGATTCGATTAAACCTAGGTCTACCAGCGAAAAAGGTACTATACTACATCTATAAATATGGATCGAAGATATCACCACTGCAGGCTTAATGACCTGCAGTACGAATGGAGCTTGCCCGTATTGTCTTCTCGTAATTCCTGCAAGGACGTCCACCTCGTCAAATACTTTCACTAGGCAAATATGGATCTGAGATCCAATATACACAAAGACTTCCAGCCACGAAACACCATGCCAAGAATGGATCTGGAGGAGGAACTTGGAGAAAGGCAAATCCTTGCTTATACACGGATCATTGGAGGACAACACATCATCCCCCTCATCATCAATAGTCGCATCTCCATCATAAACATTATTCCCTCTCTCATTCCTTAGAGATTGTTATAATCCAAATACAATTGTGGGTTTGCACTTGATTTTACCTTTGCACTTTCAATCCATCCATATGAATATGGTGATGATGTTGATTGCCTCCATATGTGAGTAATTCGCTTTGTTCTTGGGGAGATGGTGAAACCCTAGCCCTATTATGAAATGAAATAAAGATGATCTATAACTTTGGTTTTTGATCTTTAGTTGATCTATGATAGTGTTATATATATATCTCTCTCTAGTATAGCAGTTTACCCTATGACTATGTTTCTTCTACACACAAAAATGTGGAAGAAATAGAGAAACCCACTAGAGCTTTCTTTTGGTATGGGAAATCAAGTAGGAAAAAGTATCAAATGGTGAATGGAAAATATTTGCAGGCCTAAGGAAAAAGGTGGTTTGGGTATAAAAATATAAGGATTTTTAATGTCAGCTTGTTGTGTAAGTGGTGGTGGAGACTAGAAGCTGAGGAAGGACATTGGCAGATTTTTGTGAGAAAGAAATATCTAGGAAGTCGAGGAATTTATTCTGTGAAACATAAACAATCTGACTCTTCTTGTTTGCACTTGATTGTTGGAAATGGCATGAGAACACATTTTTGGGGTGATGCTTGGTGTATGGATGCTCCTTTGAAAATCATGTTCCCTGAGCTGTTTGCTGTTTGTTGTGATTAGAATGAGTTAGTTGCTATGATGGCTGCAAGAAATTGGAACTGTTCTTTTAGAAGGGTGTTAGGTGGTGACAAGCAAGAAAAATATAACAGGTTGCAGATGATTGTAAGAGGAGTCTCCTTGTGGTCGGATGTGGATAGACCCGGGTGGTTGTGGAATAAGAGTGGCACTTTTACTGTTAAATCGATGTATAACCATAGGTCCAGCAGAGGTGTGGATAGGAGTTTCAGACATTTGTGGAAAGCTAAAATTCCACTGAAAATCAAGATATGGTTATGGCTAATCTGGCACAATGCCATTCCCACAAAAGATAATAGGAAAAAGAGAAAGTGGACTGGAGATACAAGTTGTAGATTCTGTGATCAGGAGGAATCTATTGGTCATCTTTTCTTTACCTGTGGAGTTGCAAAATATGTATGGGGGGTAGTTGCGAAATCAGTAGGTGCTGTGGGTAGGCCTGGGTCCTTTTGACAGTACTTCTGGTGGATTCCGAGACATTCGTGTGTTAGTCGTAATGTTTAGATTACGGCATTAGCATCTATTTGTTGGGCCATTTGGAAACTCAGGAACTAGGCCTATTTTGAACAAAAACTAATTAACTCTCCTATTGATTTAATTATGTTTGCTTGTGTCTTTATCAAATATTGGGCAGGCCTTCATAATGAGGAGGAGAGGGAGGCACTAAGAAGTGGTGCTGACGTTCTGCAAAGGAATGCTCTGGCTGATGCTGAGGCCATGGATACAGCCCCAATTCCTCTATTGGGTTTGCCATCTGCTAGTAGGAAACGTGCAAGATCGCCAGAAGATGTCGAGGAGGAGGAATGATGATCCAGGGTGCAAGAAGTAAGAAAAAAAGAAGGGAGGAGCAAAAAATAACAAGTTTCTGGAGATCTCTCTGTGTTTTGCTATACCTGATGCTTCTTGACGTGTCTTTTGTGGGGAAGAGTTTCATACCTGGCCTCCTTTGTTCTTTCGCTGCCTTGTTTGAAAACACTAGCGTTTATGCGGTGGCTCTTGCGTCTCTCTATCCATCTCCCTCTGATCTGTGTTATCTTTTTGCATAGATCTGTTTATATATAGTAGTAAGCTTCAGGAGCTTAAAAACCTGATACCTTTTGTGTGGTGGATGTGTGGTTGTTGTTCCGTTATTTGATGATAGTGGAACCCGATCCCTATGTTATGGGGATTGTATGGAAAAAAGATGGTATGTGTAGTTGACCACATAACATTTGCCTTCGGGACTAAAGAGAGGGAACTACCCTTGGGATGTGTTTGGAAGTATGTCCGGTGCTATTTTGTGACTACAAGCATTGGCTTATAACCTACACAGCCAAAGGGGATAAAAGATAGATTAACTAAGCTCATAACGATATCCATGGGGAAACCCTTAATTGTGGTGGTATGTAGAAGTGACTTGCTCACAGGCATCACAAGTGGTTATATAGATGTGACCTCGTCATAGGACCCGTAGAAGTGGCTTTCTCACGAGACTTGTTGGTGAACATCTAATTATGGAAATCACTCCACATATGATATGACAAAACATATAGGTTATCCCAATCATAAGTAATTCTCACATGCTAGTGGTGTATCCTACATCCCCGAGAACATTTAAACCTTACTGAGTTCTAATACAAATTCCAACACACTTTTTTACTTTGTTTACTTGCTTTCATTACTTTCTTGCACACAAACACAACACTCTTTAAACACTCTTTACTTGGGATCAAAGGCAACTTACAAGTATCCTTTGGTAGATAGTGGCAAGGGACATAAAGACCTTAAACAAATAGCTCTCTATGGGTTTGATACTCTTATTTAGAAACTAGATACAATTGATCTGTGCACTTGTAGTCATCAACTTCCATGAAAACATGCTCTGACGAACTTGTGCTCTTCCAGGCATCAAGCTAATTTCTAGCGCTGTTGCCGAGGAGCTAAGTGTTTGTTTCTTGACATCTGACAGTGTTAAAACCATTCATGATCTCTGTTGAAGATAGATGATCTATACATTCTGGAAGAAATTATTTGCCTACTTATATTGAATGTGTAACAGTTGAAAGACGCCTAGAATTCATTGAAATTTTTCTAACTGACATTCTATAGATATGAACAGTTATTTGATGGCAGATTTTACCGTCAACCATAGGAAGTAGAACCTAATAAATCATTTGGAGATTATGGGAGTCTTTCTAGGCATCTTATGAAAGTACCTATTCTCTATCCTGATCTCGAAGGCATGGAATATGAAATAGATCCTGACCTAATCTATATGATGCAAGAAATTGCTTCTACAGGAAGAGAATATGAAGATCCAAGTGATCATCTAACAAAGGTTCATGACCTTTGTGATACTCTAAAACTAGTTGGACTACCAAGGAGTTTGTAGTTATTAAACTTTTTTTGGTCATTAAAATATAAAGCTATTGCTTGGTTACAATCCTTACCTAGACATACTATAAAAAGTTAGACAGATTGCATCTGAGAATTTAAGCTAAAATTCTACTCATTTACTAAGATTCTGCAGATCAAGTGTGACATAGCTAATTTGTAAAACCTCATTTCCAGCCACCTTGCCTAGTTATCCAGAAGGCAAAAATTAGGGGGAAAAAAATCCTTTTTCTTATTAATGGTGTGGTAGTTGTTTCCTTTCTTGTACATGTGATTCCTACTTAAGTAGTAGCTAAGATTACTTCCTTCTCCTCTCATCAGTTTCAACAGCTATTTGAAAAAAGAGATGTCTTAGATTATTTTACATATTCTAAAATGTTCAGGCATTTCAAATCAGGAACCAAGATACTTTTGAAAACACAAATATTTTAGTAACTTCTGTTTACCAAATTGTGAAGATCTATAGGATATCATCTCTTTATGTTTTCAAGACAGAACTTTTAAATCCCCTTATCCCTAGTCTTTCCAAAGGTCTTCTATAAAACTTTTTATTTCCACTCTTGGTAGAATTACCAAGGTACTCTTACCTTCTTCAAAACTCCAAACCTTCAAAGTACCTCTCTATCTACCAATGTAGGCTTGATAGTATCCATAGCAGTAGTTTAGATCTGCTTCTTAAGACGAATTGCCTTGATATGCTGCTTGACTTGCTTGCTTAGAAGTTAGTGTGAGATACCCAAGGAGCTCTTCCTTTAGTAACAAACTACCCCAATAATGGAACCCAAATCCCTTGAGAAGAAATCAACAACACATAGTAGGAAGATAATCCCTTTCCCTATTATTAGGATCACCTCCTGTTAAGCTACTGAAAACCCCCTAACTTTTGATCTAAGGCCATGCGCCTCTTCTAAACTCCTCCTTGGGATGTTCCTTAACATCCCTATGCTCTCCCTTCATCAAGAAACTAATTAATCATTTCTCCCAAGCTTGTCTTGATCTCTAGTCACTCAAATGACCGTCTATTTTCCTTATCAGACTCAATTTTGAGTCTCTTCTCTTTTGTAACTTCCAAGGTAGAAAAGACCAACTCAAGCCATGGATCCTTTCCACTTAATATACTATTCAACATCATCCACTTGATGATGAGTTTGGAAACTTTCACCCCACCAAGGACACTACATCTCATAACCTAGTCTAAAACCCTAAAACTGTCCAAATATGACCAAGTATGAAACTGTTACCAACATCATATTTTTGAGACACTGTTTATATCAACCCTTGTGCATTTTTGGAAATTCATTTGAACCATATTGTAAACCATCATGAGTACTTCCAAACCCCACTCTTGCCCTTGACTAAATCAACCTTGGACCCACTTGTTCTTGATGGTTCTGCAGGCAAGAAAATAATCTATTTCTGCTAATCTTATTAACATGCCTACTTTGGCAGAAGCTCCCATCTCCATGCCATCTTATTTTTACCAACTCCTTGCATGGTTGTTATCTACTCATATTTTTTATCAATCCATACGTTCCTTGTTCCAATTGGATCTTTGTGCTTCCTAAACCCACATGGTTTTGGAGGCTAAATAATAATTTGTTTTGAACAACTTATTTTCTTCAAAATTTGGCAGATCATGGTGACCTGCTCAGTGATGCTTTTGCAAATATTCCTGCATCTTTGTTTTAAGCATCAAGCCCTCTTTCTACTAACTTATCTTAAACAATTTGGTTCACTAGATCTGCAATTGTGAGTTGTTCTTTGAGGCATCAGATTAAGAAAATCCTAGATCAATACTATAACTTAAAGTCCAATTTTATCAAAATGAATTATTTTCAAGGCCACTTAGTGATTCTCACCAACTTTCTCCCTCACCACTAGTCATATCCAACCTCATCACGCATCCCTCCCCACTTGATCATGTGAGAGTTGAGATGATTTTAAACTAAAGCCAAAGAATCTATTCGAAGATCACATTAATAAATTCCTCAAACCTTCCTGAAACCTCTTTGCTTAACCACCACAGCACCCTACCCTTATCTAATCAGCATCCACTATAGCACCACTAAATAACATCCCTCCTTATTGTCCCTTAGTGTTTGTAGTGTGTGTGAGAGAGAGAGACAAACATATCAAAGGAAATCTTGGTATTTTAATCTTGATAGCAGTAGCAGCTCCCCCGTCTGCCACGAACCAGGACCCCACTCACCACCCTCTTTGGCCAATGGGTTCATCCCTAGCTTCCCTAGCTCCCCTCTCTTCATCCTATTGCTCACATGTCCACATAAAGAAAGTGACTGAGAGATTGTAACACACTACTCCTCTACCTCCCTGCAGTCACACACGACCACACACCACCTCCGTTGCCCAACCAGCGCCTCCCATGGACCAAGGCCACCATGGACAATCTCCCCTCTACATAAAAATCCACAATAGCTCTCAGCCCTCCTTCCCACCCTCATTTGCACTCTCCCACCTCCACTTACCTTCCCCGAGCTCCAGAGCTCCTCCCAAGCTCTATCTCGCCCTGGTGAAGGAGAAGCTCCACCCTGGGCCATTACCAAGATCCTGACCGCGTGGTCTCCTCTTTGCACGCCTCAGTCAAGATCCGACCGTGCCTCTCAGACACCATCACGTAAGCTCCTTCCCGATGTCAAACATGTTGGCACCACCCACCATTCTGCTCCCCGTCAGGAGTCACCTCTCCTCCACCCCTCTCCATCACCGGCGAGCCCTAAGTGAGCTCCCCCGCTCTCATCTGCTCCACATAGGGTTTTCTCGTCGATGTTCATGTCATGGAGGAGATGATAAACCACGACCGTTGATCTTAACTAGATTGGACAACCGGTGTCGCTCGATGCCGCTTCGGCCTCCTAAGCCATTGATCGATGGGCCCCGCCGTGGGATCTAGAACTTTGGCTTCTCGCGTGGCTTGCTTCCCGGGTGGGCCGGATTCTCCATTGTGCATCCCAGCTCTATCAAGATCTGGCCCAACTTATTTTCCTTTAATTTCTTTCCCTAGATCTAAGAACAAGTAATTAGCTTTAAATCGATACGAGATGCAAAATACCCCCGAATGCCTATATCTAATTTTTCCTAGGTCTATACATGTTTTCTACAACATGCAGTACAAAAAGATGACCAAGATCTTGCCTAGGTTTTTCCTAGTAAAATTAAACCCCAGATGTATATTTTTCACTTTATATTTATTTCTGGGATTTTCGCAAATTCATTTTGGTTGAAACCACCTTGTACTCTGAGGTATTTGATATACCTTGCATGTCACCCTTGTTTCGCTCCAAAATTTCTTATAGGTTTACTATAGTAAAAATAATAAAACTACCCCGAATCTGAATTTAGAAAATTCCCTAGGTCAAAATATAATTTTTTGACCTAACCCCAACTCCTAGTTCCAATGCATCATCATATCTACCCAATCCTAGGAGTTCATAAATTATTGAGCCTCTGGTGATTTTTGGTGAATTAAACCCATCAGCATGTGGTTGGTTCACTAAGAAAATCATTCTAAGAGTTCTACAACCCTAAAAATGGTGAATCTGATTTCTCCTGGTTGGTATTTGAAATACATACCTTATGTATTTTTCATACAAAAGGGATCTAGAGATTTAATCTGGTGCAAAAGACAAGCTACTTGGAGAAATGAATTTGGGATTTTTCCAATGGCATTATGGTAAATATTTTATAGTGAAACCAACTCCTAGTGAACCGGTACTCAAAGAGCCTCCTAACCATAAGTGGAATTAATTATTGACCTATATATATTTTCTGGTTATTTATTCACCAAAACAAGGGTTTATCTCACTAGAATATCTATAACTAGTTAAAGAAAATTGATAAAAAATGAAACCACTTTTGGTGGCTTTGTTATTTCAATACCTATATTTTGATACCATTTTTTACATTGGTATCATACAGAACCAAGTTTTGGTTTAAAACCCCTTAATTAAGTGGATTTGTCCTTTAAACCATAAAAGTAGTTCTATAAGTGTAAATAATGTAATTCCACTTGCTATGAACTCAAACTATCAAAACCTATTGAAATATAGCGATGCCTTGTGTCCGGTGCCCGGATTAATCCTCCGAGAATCCGTGTTATGCATACAACCATGATCCCATGATTAGTCGTTGCACATAACCGACAAGTATCAAAGTAAACATCCAATACATAACGAATACATGTCATACCTTATTTGCCATTATGGCTACATTGATCAACATCAGCGGAACTTCATTAAGCTACATTGATCAACATCAACTGACTGGGAGAACATACTAGCTCGCATAGTCGTCCACTTCACCTTCTTCTTGATATCTGACCAAGTTAATAGCCAGGGACAATGCCAGTGAGTACTTTGAATGTACTCGCAAACCACCTCAAGATAACAATAATAACAAGAGGATATACATTATGGTTGTGATAGTAGGAGGGCTCCAAGAGAGGTTCTTTTCTCAATTAGTTTCTCTTGTAGATATAGCATCTACATATCTTTGTTGAAGACTTTTGTAAAACATTTTGGAAACCTTTTTGAAAAGTTTTGGAGACACTAGGATTGGGATACCCATTTGTTCCCGTCTTTAGGTCGTCCCACGACCAAACTCCTTTCTCCTCCTTCCGACCATCCCATGGTCAAAACCTTTCTCCTTTATGACAATCCCATGGTTAAAACATTTCCAAAGCCATTTCTTTTCCGAAATCCTTTTTGAAAACAAAACCAGCACCGCTCTACAACAACCTTCTCAACCGTCCATGTCCGCGGACACGGCTATTCGAATAGATTTACACTCTGCAGAGGTTGCACACTTTAACCACACCATCCGGGTACACTACCCTGATCTACACCGATCATGGGTCGAGTAACCGATCAAGACTCTCTAGATGCCCACTCTAATATAAGTGCCTACCCTATGAGTGTTGTTCCCCTCAACACCGGGACATCGGGTACCAAGGACCAACAGACCCTTCGTTCCTTCGTTCCCAAGTGTATGCTTTCAAAGAGGGGCTCATAGTAACGCGTGGAGGCCCACAGACCCTTCGTTCCTTCTCCAGGTCGATGTCCCACATGGACCCTTACGTGAGAAGGCCCACCCACCAGGGATTTTTATCCCCTGACTTGTTGCGAGGCAGCTTATACCAGAATAAACAACCATCAAATCCAGCCCTGTCCCATTCCAGAGTAGTGTGGTTCCACATGGTTAATTTTTCTAGCAAAACTGCAAAGAACCAGGTGCGTTTTTGTAAACCTTTTTCCTCCATCTTTCCTTCAGCATTTTGTAAAACAAAAACTTTTGTTTCTCAATATCTCTTAGTAGGTCCCACCTCACCAAGGTTTTATCATTAAACATTTGGTAAAACTTTTTTCGGGGTCTTCCCATCCTCTAGCTTTTCTTTGGCTAAAACAGGGTCTCCAAAAGGGTATGGTGTATTACACCATCTACCACACTAGGGACAAGTAGGTGTCATCAAGGGGGTTGTACTTAATAGTACAAAAGTGTAATAGTTCGAAGGGGCCAAACCACTACCATATATACATCAACATATAGTAAAACAATGCAGTTTTAATAAACGGTAGGTAAAACATGCATAAGTAAAATAGTAGGACAAGGCTTATGAGCAAGAAGGTGGATTGCCTGATGATCATCAATATGAAATATGTCCTTGGACTTCTTCTCATAATACCATAATAATAACCATAAAAACCATCTTCTTCTGATCTCCGAGATAATCGCAACTATCATCGTTAGGGAGCACACATGCAAACAAACAAAGGTAACAATCAACACCAGGCATACAACCATCAATACATACATCAAGCAAACATACCAAACATTACTCAAATCATTAGGTTTTTGATAGATTGAGTGGGTTGTAATTAGAATTACTTTAATTGCCCTTGTGGTCTTTGTTTTATGATGTATTTGTCCAAATACCACCTATTAAGGGGATTTAGAACTGGGATTGGGTCTATATGATATCAATATGCAAGGATGATACCATCAGGTAGGTATTGACAAAATAAGGCCAGCAGAAGTGGTTTCACTGTTTTATCACTTTTCTTTAATTTCTTATGAATATTCTAGTGATAAAAGCTCTAGTTTTAGGAAATAATTCACCGGAAAAGTTCTAGAGCTCTAAAAATTATTTCCTTGTGTGGTTAGGTCAGGATTGATATACTTGTTCACTGAGAGTTGGAATCATGTCAAAATAATTAACAAAATGCCCTCAGGAAATTCCCAAAGGCAGTTTTGTAGGGTTTTTGTCTTTTCACCAAAGTAAATCTACAGAAGATTTTGATTTGATTCCAAGGGCACATGGTAGGAATTTGGAATACCTTTTTGTATAAATTGGAATCAACCTTTTTGTACTTGTAGAGATACTGTGATGATTTTTCTAGTGCCTTAACTAAGCCCAGAACAGATTAATTCATGATAAATCATCAGGGGCTTAGAAAATTATCGACTCCTGGGTTTGATAGATACTGGTATGCAGGTGTACTGGGAGTTGGAATTAGGTTAATACTCATTTTGGTTTGATCTAGGGAATTTCCTAAAGTCAGAAATGCCATGTTTTTGTTATTTTTACTAATGCGAAACCATGGTTCACCTTGTCATGAGGCAAGGACCAAAACATGGGTATTTCAATTATCTATCAGATGAAACTTGATTCATTCCAATTGAATCTATGGAATTCCCTAAGGAATTTATTTAGTGCAAAAGCTACATTTGAGTGGAGAAAATGTCAATAAATAATGAAAATTGTTTTTGGCAAGTGACCAGTTCTGCATGTTGCATAACACACTAAGGTATTTGTTAGAAATGATGATCTGGGCAAAATGTGTATTTTCCATTTTTATTTTGATTTAAACCAAACTGAAATGTTTCAAATATAGAAAAGATATATAAAAAAGAAAACAAAAGGGGGGCAACTGGGCCAGCTCTGAGGGAATAATAGGCCACGCAGGGCGACAACCTGCCCATCCCGCGCCAGTGCGAGCGGGAGGCCATTTTTGAAGCTAACTGGTGGGGCCTGGTCGTTAGTGGATCAGACCTCGCGAAGGGGTATCGGCGAACGTTGGCCATTCGATTAGACTCGATCCAGCGGCGGTGGGTCGTCATTCTCGCGAAGAAGGAAACCGGCGGGGACCTAACCCTAGGGAGGACCTGGCGGTGCGGAGGAGCTCACCAAAGACGTCGGGAGGCGGCGGAGACGGGCCAGGGTGGCATGGCGCATCACCGCGAGTTCAACGATGGGCGGCAGGGGTGGGTTCGACGCCGGGACCTCTCTCGCCCATGTGCGCCCGGCGGAGCTCGCTTCGGTGCTCGCCGGAGCAGGCTCGGGGATGCATGCATGTTGCAGAGGAGGTGTCGGAGCAGGTGCAGCACGTGAAGGTGACTCCGACAAGGGGCGCCAACCACTGGTTCCTCCTCGGGAAGTGCGTCACGCGAAGATGGCCGAGGGGTGTTCGCCGGAGCTCCCCAGAGAAGGGTTATTCCGGTGTTCCTGTACCATCAAGAAGGGGTGGGTTGGGCACAGTCGAGTAGGGGGAACTCAGAGAGATGACATGCAGCTGGAGGGGAGTAGGAAGGAGAGCACCCGAGTGTTTTCTTTGCAAACAACCGACATGGAGTTTCTTCCATCTCTAGGGATCTTTGGAGCTGGGGGAGGAGCTAGGGCTCGTGGGGAGGTGCTATGGTGGATAGGGGCGAGAAATGAGGGGCAGAGGAGAGGCTGGGGTGGTTCTAGATATTTAAAGCGAGGGAGGCATGTACATGGTGGACTAGGTCCAAGGAGGGGATGGGGAGGGAGCTGGCCTTCCATTGGGCAGCAAGGGTGGTGGAGAGGTTGTGATGGGGTCCTGTGAGCTGCATAGGGCAGAGAGAGTGGGTGGCTGCTGCACATTTAATTCAAAGATATGGCCATATCTCTCTTTCTCTCTTTCCAAGAGCAAAAGACAAGGGAAGGGAAGATGCTACAGTGCCTGGCCGATCAGAGGGATGGGAGGTGTGCTATGCAAGTTTGTTTGACCAAAATGGTGTAGGTTTGGTGGGTTTTTGATTTGAGGATTTGCTTACTTGGCAATTTTGATGAAATAGGTTGTTATGAATAAAGTCCAAAAACTTGCATTGGACAAGATGAGTAAATGGTACTAGGAGATAGATGAGGTTTAGGGACCTCTCTAGGAATTATTTGTGATTTTTCTAAGGATTTGAAGTCCACTTACAATATTTTTGTATTATATAAGTTGAGTTTTTGATGTGAGATGGTCCCAAATGTGAATACACACTTAGGGGAATTTTACCAAGATTTATTGAGGCTTAAAAGTATTTAAAACTATTATTATTCCATTTCTGCCATTTTAGAAAATAGGCAAAAAGAAATAATAAAGCTCTTCAAAAATATTTATTTTTGAAGTGGGAAGATAGGGTATGATATATGGGCCTCAAAAGTGCTTAGAGTTGGGGAAGTGTTTTGGCAAAAACCAAACTTTCCTTTGGGAAAGGAGTTTTGGAGATTTTGACTATTAAAGAGATTTATTAGATTTGGAGCAATAATAATTATGGATAATAGTTGATAAATCTTGATGATCAAGGTAGATGATGTAGACAATGTGTAGCAAGCATTTGCAACCTTGGGATTTGAGAATCAAAGGTGACTTTGGTGAAAAACTAGAGATTAAGGATCTAGGGTAAGATTGTTTTCATGCCACCAAAACCTTGTTGGATCTTGGAGCTCAAAGCTCACCTTGATGCAAGGGATAGATGGATAGTTAGACCAAGTCATATAGATAATCATGGCAGAAGGATTTTGGATTGGTTACATTTGAGGTGGTCGGGAAGTGATGGCAAACTTTGTTGAAAATAAGGCTGCCATACCAGATGAGTCATGATGCCTTATAAACCATGTGGGTTTAAGAATCACAAATATCCACTTGGAACAAGTGAAGTATATGATGATAGACCTATATTAGTAGAACACAACCATGCAAAGAGTTGGTCCAGAGAAGGTGGGATGGTGGTGTGAGATTCTATCAAAGTAGGCATGTTGACTAGATTTGCAGGAATAGTTATTTTCTTGCATGCAAAACAATCAAGAACAAGTGGGTTGGAGGATGATCTAAACATGGGCAAGAGTGGGCCTTTGTAGTCCTTAGGATGGTTAATAAGATGGTCCAAATGCATTTTCAAGTATGCACAAGGGTTGAGAAAAGGAGGCACTCAGAAAGGTGATGTTGGAAATAGTTTTCCAGACTTGGCCAAATTTGGTAGATTTTGGGTTTTTGACTAGATTATGAAATGGGAGGCTTTTGATGGATAGCAAGATACCAAAGGATCATCAAGTGGATGAGGTTGAATAGTAGATTGAGTAGAAGGGATCCATGCTTGATATTGGTCTTCATTGACTTGGAAACTTCTAGAATGGATCACTACAGAATTGATCTGGGTAAGGATTTTAGATGATCACCTGGTGGCTAGAGATTAGATCCAGATTGTATTCTTGCTTAGGGTTTGGTGATTTGGAAACCTTGATCCTAGTGATGAGCTCCTAAAGTATCTTCATACTATCCCCAAGTAGACAAATCAATTAGCAGATCAAGGCAATTCCTCAGACAGTAGATCAAGGCAACTCATCTTATAAACAAGTAAACTACTACTAGGGTTACCATCAAGCTTAGCTTGAGGTAAGGATGGGTAATTTTGAAAGGTTGGAGTTTGAACAAGGTAAGGTCCTTGGTACATCTACCAAGAGTAGAGTTCAAAAGATTTATAAAAGGATTTGAGAATCCTAGAGGTAGGAGCAGTTGAAGGTTCTGTCTTGCGAACATAAGGAGGTTATATTATATATCTCTCCATAGTTTTGTCAATAGAAGATACTAAAATAGTTTTGGTTACATAAGCATCTTGGCTCATGTTTTGAAATTCCAAAACATTTGAGAATATGTAAAATGAGCCAGGATAGTTTTGTTAAATAGCTTTTGTCAATAGATGGTGAGGTAAGGAGTATCATATGGTATACACTCACATGCACAAGCACAAACAAACAACAAGCAAACACTGCACCAAAGTACAAGAAAAAGTTTTTGTTCCCCCTGATTTTTGCATTCTGGACAACTAATTAGGGTTGCTGAAATTGGGATGTTACACCTTGTATATTTGCTTGTTGTATCATATGGATGTTTGTTTGCCTTGTATTGATTGTGGTATATGGTTTGATTGCATGTATGCTCGGTGGCGACGATAGTTGTGATTATGTTGACGTCAAGGAGAAGGAGTTATTATTATATTTGTTTTTCTAATATGAAGTCCAGAGAAATATTGCTAACCATAGGCAAGCCACCATTCCTGAATTCCGATACTTTCCCTACTCCTTTTAATTACCTATTTTGTATATCTTTTTAAAAATGCATCAATACCTGCATGTTTTGTTTCACTACTACTATGCTAGTAACTTGGATCCTCTAAATTATGATTTGGTGTCCCCTAACACACCAGCCCTATTGACACCTATCATCTCCCTTTAGACCTAAAGTATTATGGTTAGCATCCTACCTCTTTGGAAACCTCGGATCTTGATGTAAAACTGTTTTGGGGATTACCCTACGGTAAATTGTTTGAAAATGTTTTGGTAAAACCCTTGGGAAGGGCATCATTTCCAAGTGGAGGTTTTAAAATAAGAAAGGGTGATATTGAGAAGTGAGTATGTCGTACTTGAGAAGAAGATGGGATGTTCTACGCCTTTACTAGAACAACTTACACGTGCAGCCACATTACCCCAGTGAGATGGGGCTTAGATCATAATTTTTTTCCTTAGCATGGGTAGCCCCTACTATATAAGGAAGAAATTCCCGAAATCCACTCCACCCAACGTAAGGGCCATGGATTTGGGTGGACCAGTGGTTGAAAAACCTAGGAAGCAACCATGGGTCTCCCGTAGATGGTACGGTTAGGAAGTGTAGAAGGGAGGATTGAACATGATAGGATAATCTAGGATTCTCTATTCATGGGAGTACTGAAGGAAGTTTGGCGTGAGACACCATTTGTACTCATTCCGGGGAGATAAAACCCAGAGGAAAAGGTATCCATTCTAGGGTCCAAAAATGAAAAGTTATGTTTGATTATCCGAACCCCCATGTACCGTGTGTAACGGGTCGTGGTTGAATTCTGCCGGACGTATTGATTCTTGTGGGGAAAGCGCCCAAACTCTGTAGAGTATAATGTATCCAAATAGCCATGTCCATGGTTGATACCTTCGATCCAGATTCATAGATATAGTATAATAGCTTTTTCCCTAGAAGACCTAGGTTTAATCGAACCTCGGAAAGCAATTCTAAAAGGAAATAAAAAGGACACGTTTACAAGACTTTGTTTCTTTTTTTTACCTTAGTTTACTGGACCAATCTAGTTCACTTTATAATGGGTTCAACCAATGGATGGAGATAGGCCAGGATTGAAGATCCACCTGCATCTGCACAACATATGGGATAAAAGATAATAATAAGCTTAGTCATGTGTAACGTTTGAATGGATATAATATCTTTTGGGCAACACATCCTAATATACTAGAGCCCCTATGATGTAGTGGGCATATCAATAGTCTTTTAATCCAACCAAGTGCACACCGAAGCAATGGGCTACAAACGATTATTAAGTGTAAAATACAGATCAAAGCTTTAAGTGGTGATGTTGTTATGATCCCGAATGGGTCGCTAAGCAAAGATCGTACTGCCCTTTCTGTCATTGAGGTTCCTATGAGATCACTGCTAGCCAAGTATCTCACCTCAAGCCTTTATCAATCTATGGGATATTGGGTTCCTAAAAGTCCATAGATCGAGACAAGAGACACAGAAACAAAAGATAAAAATCTCAAATGCAAAAAAATACAATACTCCCATGAATTAGATGCACATAATCGTTGCGAGGTTTCTCCTCAACCCGCAGCCCGTGAGGACTACTCACTCATAACAAATAGATCAGAGATAGAAAACATTATACAAATACTTACATTGAAATCAATATTCTTACAATGGTCGCCAAATCACGACGAGATCTAAAGTACAAAGCAGTGGCTATGGCTAGTGGATGGGATGGATGGTGGAAGTGATGAACAATGGAAGAACAATGGCGTGGATCTCTTTTGGTGGTGTTGTGATGTAATCTGAGAATGGCGGCTCTCTGGCCAGCGGCTGGAGCCTCAAAATATATAGGCGTCTTCATGAAAGTTGTACGATTTGACGAGATGAAGTCATTGCAACCTGGTACGGGCGGATGGTACGGACGGGCCCTGCCCGTACCAGTGGTCGTTAATCATGCTAACGCCCTAGAATAGCTTCCGAATTACTTGGCCGTGTGGACTTCCTCAAAAACCTTCATTATGGCAAGAGTACTATACAATCATCGGTAAGTCAAGACAATCAAAGTAAAGTTTAATATAAGTATAAGTAACTAGAAGTGCAAAAATTAAACCAATTCTTCTAAATTAACTCTCGGCTTGCCAAGGAACACTAGAATGTTTAAATAGCATAATTGAGTAAGAGAGTTTCATGTGCTAAGTAGTATAACAATGAAGTGTCTTATTTACACCCACATCAATAAATCAAGTATATAAAAACACTTCTAATCCAATCATTGTTTTTCAAGAAAAACTTTTAAAGTAGTAATGAGACCATGCCAAGGACTTGTTATCTGGATCCTCATAGATATCCTTTTTTTCTTTTTCTTTCAAGGATCATTGAATGTTTCTTTTGTAAGTGTTTGCACAACCTTTGAGAGTACCAATACTTTTACCCATATATTGACACGTATGCCACTCATATCATCAACTCATAGCCGAAATCCAGGGTTATACCATAGATTGTTCAAAAGCTAGCGGAGGTGCTGGAATCCCAAAGGTGTGCATTAGAGACATAAAAAAAGTTGTCTCACTTGTTTCTATTTTTTTGAGATAGTACCGCGGTTTGATCCACAAGGTTAGCTTTGGCATGCATCCCAATTACCACTAGAATTTATTTCAATCAAACAACTCCTTTCATCTGTGTCGTCAAGACTATCAAAATATATATGGGGTTAAGTATCTTCAAGGGTATACTCCTTTATTATTGTACTTGTTTGGAAATATTATTTCCAAGGAAAGACTCGGTTAACTAAAAGAACTAGAGCAAGAGCTTCAACAACTAGTCATCATATTAATAAAAAGCCTTACTATAACCATATTAAATTACTTCCCTCTAGCATGGCATCTTAGAAAATCAACCAACTAAGATAAACAACTCAAACTTCATAAGTGGGAGACATAGGACATACCTCTCATAGGGACGTGTTCCTTCAAAACTCAAACACGATTACTCTCGTAATGATAATAAAGCAAAGAGGCAAAGTGCGAATCCACATTTACGAAAAACGAAGAACGAAAAAATCTTTTTGTATTTTCGAGGATAGGGATTAAAGAATAGAAAAGAACTTGCGACCAAATAAGGGTTTTAAAGAAAAGAAATAAAATAAAAACAAAAACAAACTAAAAACAAAAGCAAACTAAAAAAGCAAAGTGTTGGAACAAGCCAACACGAGTGTTTCGAATCTCCCAAGGAGCTGGAGTACAAACTCTTTATTACACAAATATATTTGTCGGGTGAACACATCCCCAAGCTCAGGATTTTGCAAGCCCTTTTGTTGCTTATTGTGGTGGCGGTGGATAATCTCCCACGTTCCATTGGCTGCTCAACTGGGTGGCGAGGCTTGCAGTAGCATCTCGAAGGTTGATGGAGAGGTTGTTCTTGTTTTGAATATTTCCTTCGAGTGCGTAGATGTCTTCATAGGTGGTGTAGTAGTTTGGTGGCTACTCATCTTGTTCGGGTCCTCCTTGTTCTACTTCTTCATCTTCACCTCCTCCCATGGGTATTTCTTGTTCGGGTATATTAGCCTCAACCTGCGCGTCAAAACGGACACAACCATTCTCGATAGAGAATAAACCGTTAGGCAAAGGAGCCAGGATCAATTGATCCGCTCCAGGTATACCGAAGAAGTATCTACCATGAGTTTTAGAAATCATACCATGTGCTCTTAGAGTAGAGAGACTGAGATGGTGACTTCCTGTCAACGGTTGGATGTTACCTTGGTTGATGCGAAGTGCACGTGCAAGAACGGTCACAAATCCTCCTCTGCATATGGGTCCTCGAGATTGAAGAGCCTGTACTTAAGGTAATACACGAGAATAGCACCCAAATGTGGCGTTAAGTTACAATTAATAATAGCAGCTTTTGCGAGGATCAACATGTCCTCCTCATTAACTCTAGTAAACTCACCATGTGCCTGCAAAGTGTTAGCAATCTCATAAAATAAATATCGAATAGCAGGGTGATCATTTTGGTTCACTTTTGGTGTGTTTCCATGAATTTTCATCAAATTACAGTATTGTGAAGGGGGAGGATCTAAAACAAAAGTAGTTGTGTGTACATCGGTAGTGTTGTTGGCAAACCCAAACCATTGAGCCCATTGGCTGAGTGTTAAGGCATACTCACAGTTCATAAGGTGGAACTTGATGCGATCAACTACGGGCCTTTGTTCCTCAGTACAACCGCAAGGGTCCACCGTGTGCGTCAAGGTGCTGAAGAACTCAAGCGTCAAGCAGCGATACGTGGCAACATCCTGAAAGACGAAATCATACAAATCAACATTGTTTCAAAGTAAATCTAAATCAGCACGAATGCCAAGTTGGTTCAAGATATAATAACATGCCCACTTGGTGGACTTGATTTCTCGGAGCTTGAGATGATTGAAACGGTTCAGCTGAAACTCCTCGGTGAACTCGATGCCAAGTGACTCGGGGGTCAATGTCTCAACAGGTGGTGTGGAGGTTTCCGCAGCCATCTCATGTGTACAGCTCCTTGTGTTTGTCTTAGATCAAATGAGTGTGAGGAATCGAAAAAATAATGAGTAAATTTGAAGATCCAATGGAGGTGTTTTGTAGTTTGGAGGAAGAAGAAATAGAAAATTTTGTTTTGGGGGATTTTTAGGTTACCTCCTACGGCTGAATATGGCAGCCGCATACGTGGTACGGGCGAGCAGTACAGCCGGAGCCCGCCTGTATCGGGTGACATACCTTGCGGGCGATGGTTGCTCCCAGGCAGTGCACTCGGTACGGGCGCGCAGTACGGTCACGCGCGCCCGTACTACTAGTCATTATCGGTTTGGTACCTTTGCTTGAAATCTGATGTTTGCTCGAGGGTACGGTACGGGCGTGTCCGGTCGTACCACTGGTCGTTACGAGCACTGTTCCCTACGGCATAAATAAGAATTTCTATCTTCCTTTAGCTCGATGTGGTACGGGCGCATGGTACGGTGTATTCCGGCCGTACCAGTGGTTGTTAAGAGCACTGTGAGCTATAAAACTCAATTTTCTTGATTAGAAGCTCCGTGTGCCTTTGCACATCTTATCAAAGGACAAAATAACAGCAAATATACTACATAAAACTTAGCAATACTTCTTATTCCATGTGTTAGTAAAATAAAATATAGATGATTACCTTATTTCTTCTCCTCTCTCCAAAGGTCTTCTTGAACACTATTTATTAAAAAAACAGAACAAAACAAAATTAACATGAAGGTAAAAACTTTATTTCACATGGGTTTGCTGCCATGAAGCGCTTCTAGTTAAGGTCAATTATCTTGACCATGATGGCAATCACTTAGGTTTAAGAAGTGGAATACCCACTCCAAAGTAGTGGGCCTTTAAAGTAATTACACCATCATCATCATGAGGCTTGGCCTTCCTTTTCCTAGGGAAGTGGATTATAAAATGATCTCTAGATGGTAGCCCTATTTTCACATTCCCCTCATGTAAATTAATCAATGCTTTAATAGTTCTTAGGAAAGGCCTACCTAGAATTATAGGTGCTATGGGATCTTCAGGCATGCCCACAATAACAAGATCAATAAGAGCGGGACTAACTTTAGTTTCAACAACTATATTTTCTTTAATTCCAACCGCTTGTTTATAAGTTGAATCAGCTAGATGGAGTTTAATTTATCAAATAAGCTTTTTGAAATTGTTGAGACGCTAGCACCAAGATCAAAAAGTGCGGATATCTCATTGACTCCCAACTTAATTTTAATAGTGGGCTCAAATATATCATCTAGCTTAGCTGGAAGCTTATCAGCTAGTCTTTTATATTCCATCTCTAAATCATGAACTTTATATGCTACTTATTGTATAAATTGTTGGTACATAGCATTGTTACCTTGTTCTATACCTGGATTCGTCATGGTGATCATCTTTAGTAGATCTTCCACGGTATATTCTGGTGTTGGCGCGTTGCTATACTCTAGCTCCTTAGGTTTCTCTTCATTGGTTACCACCCTTATCATCTTGAGGTCTTCTACCAGATTTGGCTCAGGTTTTCTAGCAAACTTTGCTAGTATGACAGCTTGGCTCTCAGCTACCTTACCCAATTGATCCTGCACAGTCTTTGTCCTTTCCTGTAGGGCCTTCACATCATTTCTAGTTGCAACGACCTGGTTAGATAATTTTCATATACAACTTTCATGGTTCTCCGTGATTTTAATAAGCATATTATTTTGCTCGGTTTGAGATAGTATAAAGGTTCTAATAGTTTTCTCAAATGAGAGATTTCCATGATTTGCTCCATTAGTTTTATCATAATTATTATAAGGAGCTCCTGCAGGATTAGAATGATATTTTTGAACAATGGAAGCATAATTATTTTTCCATGCAGGATTAAAAGGAGTGCGAGCTATAAAATTAACATCATTAACATCGGTAGCGATAGCATTAACTTGGGTATCTTCTTTACCCTTTACTATGCTAAGCAGCTCGTCTACCTTAGATGTAAATTCTTCATTATTTACCTTGGTAATGGAACTTACTCTCTTCAAGGTTCTTTCCACATGCCACTAGGCATGGTGGTTTTGCATATCATCAAGTAACTCCATGATTGTTCCTCCTATTGCAGTATCTAGAATAGACTTAGACATTGGGTTGAGACCATTATAAAACAATTGTAATATAAGACACTCTTCCATCCATGGCTAGGACAGTTCATTACGGCTTCTTTCATCCTTTCCCACGCAAGTGCTAGTGGCTCATGGTCTTCTTGTGTAAAGCTTGTAATGTTGGATCTTAGCTGCATAGTTTTAGCTGGGGGAAAATTAGTCATAAACAAATTAGTACATTCCTCCCAAGATTTAATAGTGCCCTTTGGTAGAGCTAATAACTAATCCTTAGCCTTCCCTCTAAGAGAGAAAGGAAACAATCTTAATTTAACAACATTTGGATCTACATCCTTAATACACATCATCTGGGAAATTTCAGTGAAAGTATTTAAGTGCATACACGAATCTTTAGAGAATGAGCCCCCGAATTGGTTTTGTTGAACCAAACTTAAAAGCTTAGGCTTTATCTCATAAGTTTCTGCATCAACCGTGGGCTGAGTAATGGGTGCACGAATAAAATCTGAAGAAGATATGCCCTAGAGGCAAATAATAAATAGGTTTTTATTGTCATATCTCAATTAGTTTATAATAGTTTCATATTGTGCTATAACTGTGCCAAGTAGAAACATTGGTATAGGTGTGGTATGAAACAACAAAGTCCCTAGTAGCCTCTATTTATACTAGTTCGTTGGTCATGAGTATGATCTGGGTTTCAAGATCATGGGCATTTATGTCGACTGACAATGGGATCATATCACTGGAGAATGATGTGATTGGACATTCCTCGAAGGATTGCAACATGATCAAGTCATATAGTTCATTGTTGCAACACCTATACCTAGACTCCTTCTCCTTAGACCGTGAGCTCATATTACTCACTATTTCTCGAGGCTGCTTAGACTGCATCAAACGCCACTTGGTAATACAGTGGTTATAAAGGTGTATGTTGGGTATTCCGAAGGAACAGTAGATGACATGTGACTGCAAAACCGGGATTTGTTCACCCACATGACGGGTAAAGATACATACGGCCGCTTGGTGAGATTACATCCATAAATGTTGCAACATGTGACTAGGTCACGGGGATGTAATATCACGGTAACAAGAAAACAGAACTTGTTGTGAACGAGATTGAATAAGGTATGGGATACCAAGGATCGGATCTCGGACAAGTCGTATCGAGAAACAAAAGGAAGAGGATGCTACATTTAGCGGTTCAAACGACATTGTCATCAGGAATGCATAGGGGTCACATGGATATCCCTAGTCCCTCTGTTGATCATTCATACAGATCATGTCTAGAGCATTCCCGAGCCTTGAGAGGATACACTTAAGGGTATGATGAGAGCGATCATTCCTAAGACGAAATCATAGTAGAGAAAGAGAAAGCCGGAAATGTTCCGAAGAGAGATCCAAAGTTATTCGGAGAAAGAATAAAGGAAAAGATCGAGAAAAGTGTTTTCGGATAAATGGGAATTTAAATATATATTTATTATATGTTAATTGCGAATTAATATATTCTAAATAACATTTAAATTAAGATTTATAAAAGCTACTTTTATATTAGGCCAAATCCCAAAGGGAAATGGCCTAGAAGAAAAGTTATAGAAAATAGAAATGGAAAAAGAAAAACAGCCAGCCCTGTGGGCGGCAGATAACTGCCACCGCATAGGGCGACATGTAGCTGGACGGGCGGTGGATAAAGGACGCCGCGTGCGGGGGGCGGACAATAGCCAGATGGCTGCCGGGCCGGCCGGCTCTACCCCGGCCCACACGGGCGTGTGGGGGAGCCAGGCCACCATGCAGGCCGTGGCCACTGCCGGCCCACCCGACCACTCCCTCCCTGCCGCCTCTCCGCCTTGGGCCTCCGCGGGCAGAGGCCCACCCTGGCGCTAGCAGCATAGCTGCTGCAGCTGGGCCGTGGGGCAGGTCGGCCCACCCAGCCGGTTGAGCCCCAGGCTGGCTGCCCCTTTTTCTTTTATTAGCTATTTTCTATTTTGTCTATTGGGCTGAGTTAATTTGGCCCAATCGGCCAGGACGAAAATTTCTGTAATTTTCCTTTGACTATTAGTCCCACATGGCTAACCCAATGGGGAGGGCACAACCCCTCCGCCTATATAAAGGGGTGGCCATGGGTGGGATTAAAAACACAACTTGAGAAGTCCTTTGGTTGACTTTCTCCCTCCCTCTCTCTATACCTTGTGACCATGGCCCCAAGTCTAGGTTGTGCCATCAAGGTACACCTGGAGCACGCTGTTGCGCTGCAGGGATTCCTAGCCGGATATCAACTTCTGCACTCCCGGCGGGATCGGGGAGCAGGAGGTCTCATTGTGCACCGGATGTGTACGAAGAAACGAGGCACAACACTTGGGGCTCTTATATGTCATGAGCCGGAGCTGTTGCACGATGAAGATGAAGAAGGAGCATGGGGTGACCTGCGAGGAGCTTCGCGACCTTGAGGTCGGCTACGAGTACGACTACTTCAACCACGTTCCCCGTGAAATGTTAACCGCGTACGGTCTACAAGGGTATGTATTCTCTATGCATTGGACGTTACCGCATTACTACATAGATAGATCCTAGGCAGTTTTGGGGTTACATCGTAGGAAATTTTTTGTTTTCTGCTGCGATCGCCAACAGTGGTATTAGAGCCGATATATGCGTAGCAGTGTTGTACGGTCAGTACGCACAAGTATTGTGCGGGCATTGATCCCTTAGTTGTTACCCTCTAACGTGTACTTGTTTCTATCGCGGTATTGTATGATGAAGCGGCCCGGACCGACCTTACGCGTATTCGTATGCGAGACTGGTTCCATGCTCAACATACGGCTTGTACCGTATAAGTGGCTAGCGGGTGTCTGTCTCTCATTCGATAGTTGATATAACATTTACAATGGAGGGCCCCGAAAGGGGTGTAGTAGAGATAACTATCGGATCCATGTTGTGGTTGGAAAGTTCGTAGTTTAGAAACGGTTCTATTATGAAATCCCTAACAACCACGTAAAACTTGCAATAGATAAAGTAGAGGCGTCTAACTTTATTTTGCAGGGGGCATGTGATTATGATATGGAATTGGCCATTGCGAAGGTAAATTAGTTTACTATTCTGTTACTAAGTAGTATAGTAATAGTCATCGTTCCGATGGACAACCTGGTGGCGACATCGTGGACTTGGCGTCAAACCAAGGGCAAGATGGATATCATGCCGGAGCGCTCGATGGAGATCAAGGCGCAAGAAAGACCATATCATATCACATTATACATATGATGTTGATACCTGTTTTTCATCTTATTGTGTGCTAGTATTTAGATACTCAACGGTAGCAAATAAGATAATCCCTATTGAATTCCAATGTTCTGTGTTCCCCTTGTGTGCGCACCACCAAGAAAGTTCTTCGGTATGAGGTGCCCTGCGGTGAGTAGGGGTCAGACATATCTACATTTGCATACACTGGGTGTAAGCCATGTTTCACAATGAATACACACAAGTTAGATTTGGCGAGCCTAGCATGACATATAAGCGTGGCCTCGGAACACAAGAGATCGAAAGATCGAGCATGAGTAACATGGATGATGTGATTGGCATTAGTGAATGTCTACCTTTGATAATGCACTGATGGCCGTGTCAATCGGGGGAGGTGTAGAGGATAGGGATCATGCGATCACTAAAATCGTCCAGGGGATGACAATTTTAGTGGAGACCAATTATAAATTGATCTCTTATTATTAACTTAGTCTAGATGTTTGTTTGCAAATATATTATTAGATCTTAGCCTATCCCATTGAGGTCCTTTGCGACCATGGGAATATATTGCTTAATATGGAACTTAGCAAAAGGGTCCAACTTCTTAGATTAATACCCATGCCTGAGGGATATCCTCGTAAAAGGTGATCTTCTCTTCTTGATACAATAACCATTAGGAGATAATTTGATGACTCCGGATTGTTTGCAAAAACACTTAATGATCTTGCATTAGAGTTGATAACTCTTAGAAGGGCTTGATTGCAAATGGAGGTCATGGATGAAAAAGGTATATGTTAGATATACAAAATTATAAATGTGGTTTTTCCAACACTCATTGCAGTTTGCAAAGTATTTGATATTTGTCCCGTTTTGTTAAAACAGGATGATCTACTTGAGAATTGTTGGTTTTGAGGCAACGTGACTTGATGACAGCAAGCAAAACATTTGATGGACGACATCACCTCTTTCCTCAAAGTTTATCATTTGGATTAGTGGACTTGAATATAATTTTGTAATCCTTGTTTGTGTGTCTTGCTTTTGGCAAGACGATTATTCATATGAACAAGTTACAAACCAGTTTGTACTATTCTTATGAACAATACCTTATGGTCACATTGCGATTACAAACAAGTTATTCTCATCACTATGTTAATGATAATAGTTTAAACATTTATAAAGGATTAGAATGCTAAAAGACATCCAAAGTTTAATAATGAAATGACCCTACAGTTTAAGTCATTTTGGTTATTGCAAGTTCTTTATGAAATATCGAGGTCCTCGATGCTTAATCTAGAGACTTTGCAAAACCATGCCTCTTGGGCAGAATGACCAAAACTCCGCATTCTGGTAAAATGGTGATATGCGAAGAAATGTTGAAACTTATACATAATGATGTATCATATTTTCAACAAGTAGTGGAAATCATTAATTGTGGACTTAAGTGAATAAATGTATTTACTTCATGAAACATGGTTTTGAAACAATTTGAATTGTTCAAATGAGTTCACAACAAAAGGAGGATATTGAAATTAACAAGAATACGAAGTCTCTTTGATTTGATCGACACGACTAAAGTATTCAAGTTAAGCCTAGCATAAAAAGGGACTTGTGAAAGATGTTTCACAAATTATGATAATTGGATGAATTCAAACTTTGTTGAAGTGTCTAAACATCATAATCATTTTGTATTAGATACATATTATCTCTTATTAGGGTTATAGTTAATGTTTAGAGTGAAATTTCGAAATAAGCAAACACTCATTTGAAATACAAAGGAACATCTAAAAGATTCGTGGAAACAACACCATAAGTGTTATGTCAAGTTCGAGTTTCTTGAGATTTCAACAAGTCGAAATCGTGGCGAATAAACAAGTCTTTGTAGAGCATTCTTAGGAAGCTATGAATGCTTCTTCCACAAAGGGGCAAACCTGTTGTTATCCAAAGTTGACATGTCTTGATGAAGATACAAGTGGAAGAAAGTAAAAGATCAAAACAAGGTATTAGGCCTTACCTCCGGATTGTTGAGTGGCGCAGCAGAATTTGTTTCATGATTCCAAACTCTGCAAATAGAGGAGAAACCAATGATAATGATCATAAAGTTTCAGTGAATACTTTTACTAAAGAAAGTAGGATTCAACTATATATTCTACAAGTTTGTGGAACTATAGTTGATTCACTTGTCATGTTTTGAACAAGACATACCTATGAAATACAAAGAAGCGTGATGGACCTAAGTACAAGAAATGAATGGTCATTGAAATCTCATTAGTGGAATTCTTGATTTGATGATGATCAAAGAATTTTGGAATGTCCAAGATTATCGAGAGGACCTAGATTTGAGTGGGAGAAAATTAGCTTGGCTAATTCATAATATGTAGCTAACATATTTTAAGTGGGAGCTAAGTGAAATCCTTAGATCTCAAACATGAATGTCATATTTGAGTGGGAGCGTGAAATCATTCTGTGATATGTGGACGACATATATGAATGATGTGATTGGTGTTAATAATATTTAAGTTAGGATGAAGTTGAAGTTATTAAACAAAGAGATCTATCGAGATAGATTGGTGAGTTTAATAAACACTGAATGTCGAATGCTTCCTAGACTTGATTCTGAAAGATGTTCAGAATGTCCCAAGACAAGATTCTGAAGTAGCTCAGAATGGAACAAGTGAGAAAGTAGTTCTTACTATATGAAGCATTGAGTTAGTATTGCAATTATGGTTGAAACAAAGAGATTTGCTGCAACTCCTATGCCTCAGTCATAGGTTCTTCCATATAACCATGTTGTACACTCGACATAATGTGACCCAAGGTTCTGGTTGGAAGGACTAGATCTTAACTGTAAGAACATGTCTTTAACTGATTCCTAAGTTGATCACTAAACCAGAATTAAGTTTGTACATAAATGGCAAGAAGCAATGTAAGTGGCATAGTTGCATTTCATGCACTATGTTCTACATAGATATAGAAGTGTAAAAGCTCCATCTGATGTGATGTACAATGTTATGGCGGGGCTAGTTCGCTTTAAATGTAGAATGATGTGTCCCAGGGCCTAGTGCCCATGAGAAAGCCCTCGAGGTTGATCTAAAGTCACTGTAAACTCCTGGAATCTGGCCTTGTTCTGCTGCCATGACTATAGTATATACACAAAGGATAGCAAAGTGTGTTTTGAGGTTTAGATGACAACAGTGAAAACGACCATCATCATAAACACTAGAAACAAAAGTCTCACTTTGTCGCCAAACAAATGCTTCGACCCATTATACAATCATGGTGTGAATGTCAAAATTAGGAAGACATTAACGATTTGCAAAATACATAATGATCTGGTAAAACAGAACATGGACAAGACGTTTCCCATGAGCATGCATGATTTGTAAACGCATATGGTATATGGTTTATATGAGTAAAATGCGAGCTAGGTTATTTGTACTCTAGTGCAAGTGGGAGACAGAAGGAGATATGCCCTAGAGGCAAATAATAAATAGGTTTTTATTGTCATATCTCAAATAGTTTATAATAGTTTCATATTGTGCTATAACTGTGCCAAGTAAAAACATTGGTATAGGTGTGGTATGAAACAACAAAGTCCCTAGTAACCTCTATTTATATTCGTTTGTTGGTCATGAGTGAAAGAACATTTCATGTTTTCCTATGTTTTGCGTGTTAGATAACAATACTGTGGATATTTCTCATGTGCACTAAGTGTGCAGAAAGTTTGGGGGGGCGGATTATCCGCCCCACCAAGGGCCGGATAATCCTGCATACCCCATTGTTCAAAGACTGCCAAGGCACGTCACCCAGAGAGGGGGCAGATTATTGGCCGAAAAATCCGGACTTGGGGCGGTTTTTCTTCCCCAGACTAGATAATCCAGCTATCGCATGGGTCGGATAATCCGGCCCCCAATTTTTGAGCAAAGCATGACAAGGCGCGTCGCTCGGAGTTCAGTCGGAGTTTCTCCCGGAAAATACAAACTGGGGCGGTTTTTCCTCCCCAGGACGGATAATCTGGCCTTCACTTGGGGCCAGATAATCCGGCCCCCAGAAGATGATCAAAGTGCAAGCTCAGCGCGACACTCAGAGAGGGGGCGGACTATCTGTCGGATATTCCGAGTCTGGGGTGGATTTTTCCCCAGGCCGGATAATCCGGCCCTCACTTGGGCCAAATAATCCGGCCCCCAAAGTCTCCAACGGCTGGTTTTGAAAGGGGGTATAAATATCGCTTCTTCCCCAACGCTCAGAACTCTTGATTCATTCGAAATTGTTCAGACACAGTGCAAGAGCTCCCATTCTAGATCTCCCACTTCAACTACCCGAAGGCTTCGATCTTTGGGAGTTGAAGGAGGAGAGGATCATCATCGTCATCACGAATCAAGTGCATCAACTCCTATCCATTCATTTGGAGAAATCCTTGATCTAGTATTCTTGTCAATATCTAGATCTTGTTCTTTGTTTTTGATAACATTGTTCTTGTGATAGCTTGTTGTCATTACGGGAGCCTCCAAGTTGATTGTGGAGTTGTGCCCTGCTAGTTGTGTAAAGGTGCCGGTACCCACCTCGAAGGGTCCCTATAGTGGAAAGGTGGATCAGGCCTTTGGTGGCGGGATCCATCGGAGAACAGGGTGAGGCCTATTGTGGCGTGGTGGTCTTAGTACCGCCCACCCCTCCAACGCAGACATACTTCCCTTAACAAGGAAGGAACTGCGGTCAAACAAATCTTGTGTCTCCGCATGCTTCATTACGGTTTACCCGTTCCTCTTCCACTCGCTCTTTACTCGCTAGTAGATAGGTTTGCATATAGGGAAATTCCACCTAATAGTATATCTAGAGAATATACCCTTTGTGCTAAGCCTAAAATTGAAAAGGCATTAAAATTTGAAGTAGCACCTATTCACCCCCCCTCTAGGTGCCCATACGATCCATTTCAATTTGTATCAGAGCCCCGGCTCTTAATTCGGGCTTAACCGCCTAAGAGTAGTATGGGTACCAAGGATGATGGGAATGAGGCTGTGAACAAGGTCACAATGGATGACCTCAAGAAGTTGGAAACAACCTTGTTGAAATCCTTTGAGGCCAAGATGGAGGAGACGAATCAAATGATTGCTCGCCTCACATCATCCATAGCCCCATCTCCATCCTCCTCTGAGGTAGCCACACCATCGTCCAAGGAAAAGGCTAACACCGGATCCAAGGATGATGATGCGGAAGGTGAAAAACTTAATGGTTCCACCTCCAATAAGGCAAGTGGTAAGGAGGAATATAGTGAGGTTCGTCACGTATATTCCCCTGATCCACCTATCCCTCATCCTCATATAAACAATAGGGGTGATCCACCCAAGCTCACTGCATCCTCTTTTAATCAATGGCAATTCTTAATGAAGTCTCATGTTTGCAGCTCCTCAATTGAACTTTGGAGGATTATTGAAGAGGGTCTTCATATTGGAGATCATTCCAATCTAACAAGGAGAGAAGTTGTGGACAGCCAATTGAATGCTACGGCTCTCCACATGATACAACTCGGTGTGGGTCCCAAGGACATGCCCCACATTGAACACCTCAACGGTGCTAAAGAAGCTTTGGATGCCCTCACCAATCTCTTTATTGGAAATGAAAGCATGAGAAGGAATAGGTATGATGCCCTTAGTAATGAAGCTAAGGGATTCTACATGTTGGATGGTGAAAATCATGAAAACATGTATAGAAGACTCAAGGGGATTGCAACAACATTTAGAAAGCATGGAGCCACTCACATTGATGATGCATGCATAAAAATAAAATATGTGAGTGCCTTAATGCCTTTCGAGCCAACGAACTTGAAGAGCTTGCAAGGTAGACACAACTACCATCAAATGACATCCAATGAAGTCTTGCAAGAAATGGCATCATTCAAAGTTACCGCGAAGAATGCTGAAGATGCTCGTGCTCGTGCCATTGGAATGCAAAAAGGTGTAAATGTTGCTCTAAAAGCTAATGTTGTTGAGAAAGAGGAGGATGAAAGAGTTTTTGAGGGGGCGTCCATGGACTGC
Source organism: Avena insularis (assembly GCA_023614405.1). Classification (NCBI taxonomy): domain Eukaryota; kingdom Viridiplantae; phylum Streptophyta; class Magnoliopsida; order Poales; family Poaceae; genus Avena; species Avena insularis. The sequence continues at coordinate 515,005,227 of CM042690.1, forward strand.
CTCGATGAACTCAAGCGTGCTCATGGTGAGTACATGGTGTTTTATGCAAGGAACTTTTGGAAGGATCTTGCCAAGGCCAAGTCGGAACTCGAACGCAAGAATGGGTCAAGTGGAAGAAGAAAAAGTGTCCCAAAACTGATAACATGCTACAATTGTGGAGATAGGATGCAGTTTTTAGCCGAGTGTCCTTATCAAAATAGATAAGACAATGGTGGCAAGCTCATTCTTAAAGAAAAATCCAAGGCACCAAAGAATAAGCCATTCATTAAAAAGAATGGCACCTACAAGAAACAACCCAAGATCGTCTTAGTGGAACAAGAAGAATACTCCTCGGCAAGTGAAGACGAAGAGGACGAAGATAGTTCTCACGAGGTGGCTGCTATAGCCACCACATCGACTCCATCATCTCTCTTCGACTTGCCAAACGAGAACGTCATCAACAACAACGTCACTTGCCTTATGGCAAGAGGGTCCGAGGTATCAAGTTCTAGCTTTTCAATTCCTAGGACTAACATAATTTTGGATTTGGATGATCATGATAGTCTTAAGATGAAAGAAGAAGTTATTGCCTTGGACAACTTTTTCACTAACCTGCAAGGTGAGCACAAACTCCATTTTGATACTCTTATGAGTCAACTTGCTCAAGCCGAAGATCTCCTAGAAGAAAAGGGCAGAATTGAAAGAGAAGATGCCTTGGAGATAGCTTCTTTGAAGAATGCCTTGGAAGAAGAAGAGGAAGCTCGAGGATCTCTGGAAGAGAGACTCGAATCCATTGAGGAGTCACATGAAGAAGTTATGGCTCAGCTCATCAAAGAACGTGACAATGCTCTTACCAAGGTAAATAAACTAAAGAAAGAAAGGATTGAATTTGGGGCTGCTCATGCTAGACTTTTGGAGAAGTTTGACAAATTTGACAGTGCTCACAAGGCATTGAAGAGTGATCACTCTACTCTAAATGAGTCTCATGATCAGATCCAAACTCAATTGAAGCTGCATGATGTGCCAAGTACCTCCACATCATCTCATGGTAAAGAAGATCTTGCAAGAGGTTCTCAACACAAAGGTAAAGATGTTCTTGATGAGATACTGAGCAAGCAAAGGACAAACAATAGAAAAGAAGTTCTTGGTTACATTCCCAAGACAAAGAACAAGAAAAACAAGAAGAAGAAGAAGAAGAAGAAGAAGAAGAGCAAGACTGCTCAACCAAAGACTAGCAACATCACCAATGACAAGTCTAATTATGATGGTTTTGCAGGGGCTAACAATCCTAACTTTGAATTATACTGCGATTATTATGGTGATGTTTATGCTAGTTATGTAGGCTCGTATGATTGTTACATTCCTTGGTCTATTTGGGAACCCAAGACCCTTGTCACTAACATGAGAGGACCCATTGAAAAATGGGTACCTAAAACCAAGAAGTAACTTTCTTGCAGGGTTATGCTTCCGGTGGTTCTAAATGGGTACTCGATACCGGATGCACGAGTCATATGACTGGAAGCAAGGAGATCATCACGGAGATGTGGCCAAATCATGATCATATAACCGTCTCCTATGGTGACAGGTCAAAATCTGAGGTATTGGGTCTCGACAAAGTTGTGGTGGCTCACGATATCTCTCTCGTGGACGTCATGCTTGTTGAGACCCTCAGGTACAACTTACTTTCAGTTCGCGCCCTTGGTAAGATGGGATTTGCCGTTTATATTGATGCTGATTTGGTGGTACTCTTGTGGAGCAAGTCTCTAAAAGTCACTTTCGTGGGATATGTCGAAAATGACCTGTACGTGGTGGAATTTTCGGGGAAAACCACTACAGGCCCGATGTGTCTTTTCGGAAAGGCTAACGCGGGTTGGCTATGGCATCGCCGACTAGCCCACGTCAATATGAGAACTTTGCAAAGTCTTCACATGGGTGGACACATCCTTGGACTAAAGGAAAATGTATCCTTTGCCAAAGATCGTGTTTGTAGGGCTTGTGTTGAAGGAAAAATGCATGACTCTCTTCATCGTAGGAAGACTATCATATCGTCAAAAAGGATCTTAGAGCTCCTACATGTGGACCTCTTCGGACCTCCATCTCATGCAAGCCTCAGTGGGAAGAAGTACTATCTTGTGATCGTTGATGATTACTCAAGATACACTTGGGTTTATTTCTTCAAGTTGAAGAGTGAAACTCAACAAACGGTTATCGACTTCGCCAATGAGGTTCAACGTCAACACAACATCCCTATTCTGGCTATAAGAAGTGATAACGGCTCTGAGTTCAAGAACTACACCTTAAATGAGTTCCTAAGTGAAGAGGGGATTAGAAATCAATATTCCGCTGCATACACCCCTCAACAAAATGGTGTAGCCGAGAGGAAGAATCGGACTCTAATGGACATGGCAAGGTCAATGCTAGCCGAATTCGAGTCTCCATATAACTTCTGGGCTGAAGCAATCTCTACCGCTTGTCATTCATCCAACTGGTTATACCTCCATAAGATCTTGGACAAGACTCCGTATGAAATACTTACCGGTAATAAGCCAAACATCTCATACTTTCGGGTATTCGGGTGTAAGTGTTTCTTTCTCATCAAGGGAGTTCATTTATCTAAGTTTGAATCTAAGGCTCTAGAAGGTATTTTTGTTGGTTATGGTGCCAAATCCCACACTTATAAAGTCTACAGTAAGCTCTCCAGAACTGTTGTAGAATCTTGTAGTGTGGTGTTCGAAGAAAATGACGGTTCCTGTGCGGAGCAAGTTGGTGTTTCCACCCCAAGAATAAAGTCTACAGATGTTGAAATACCCCAAGATGCCATAAGAAGAATGGGCGTGAGATTTTTCCACCCCATTGAGGAACCCCTTGTGGCGGATCAGGAAGGACAATGCTCTACTCATGTAGATCCCTCATCTACACATACTCAACATGTTCCCACCACGGGAGCAACTTCTACACCGTCTCCATCAACTGCTGAAGGTCAAGATGTTCCAGAAAGCTCTAGGCCGGATTATCCGGTGGACACCAGATTATCCAGCCACCCTGCTCCTAACGACCATATTGCTCCTGGTTCTGATGACATCGATGCAAGCTCCCGGCCGGATATTCCAGCCAGCCCCGGATTATCCGGCCCCTCGCCAGTTCAAGCAAGCCCTAGGAACCCTGATGAAGCTGCTACAAGTACTCCCAGGCCGGATTATCCAGCCTCTCCATCGGCCGGATTATCCGGCCCTGACTCTCCTGTTGTTTAGCAGTCTCCTGTTATGGCTGCTGACTCATCTCAAGGGCATGCTTCATCACCGCCTACTACTGTTGTCCCAGATTCCAGTCAAGGTCGAGCAAATGATTCCAATGAAGATTCAAGTGATGAAACTACTCCACCAAGAGACAACAAACTTATTGAACTTCGTCGCAAGGCTCGGGCTGATCGGAACCTTGAGTTAAGGGGTCACACCCTCGACAAGGTTGTTGATGATCTTCGACGAAGGGTTTCTACAAGAAGGGAATTGGCCAGTTTTGGTGAGCATCAAGCTCACATCTCAATGGTGGAACCCAAGAAGGTCTTTGAAGCTCTTGAAGATCCGGACTGGGTTGTTGCTATGCATGAAGAATTGAATAATTTCGAGCACAACAAGGTCTAGAAACTTGTGGAGAAACCCAAAGATTGCTGGAATGTTAATAGCACCAAATGGATATTTATAAACAAGCAAGATGAGAATGGCATTGTTGTGAGGAACAAGGCAAGACTTGTGGCACAAGGTTACTCTCAAGTTGAGGGCATTGACTTTGGCGAGACCTATGCTCCCGTGGCTCGCCTTGAGTCCATATGTATCCTTCTTGCTTATGCTGCCCATAACAATTTTAAATTGCAGCAAATAGACGTCAAGAGTGCTTTCCTTAATGGTCCTCTACATGAGTTGGTATATGTAAAGCAACCTCTGGGCTTTGAGGATCCTAACTTCCCGAACCATGTCTACAAAACTCGATAAGGCACTCTATGGCCTTAAACAAGCCCCACGTGCGTGGTATGAGCAGATTAAAGAGCTTTTGCTAGACCGTGGCTTTGATGTTGGGCAAATCGATACCACTCTTTTTACTAAGAAGGTTAAGGGGAGCTCTTCGTATGCCAACTATATGTAGATGATATCATCTTTGGTTCTACTAATAAAGCTTTTAATCATGAATTTTCAAAGCTTATGACTGACAGGTTTGAGATGTCTATGATGAGGGAATTACGGTTCTTTCTTGGATTCGAGATCAAACAACTTTGAGAAGGAACCTTCATCAATCAAGCAAAGTACATCCAAGACATGCTCAAGAGATTCAAGATGACGTATCTTAATGGTGTCGCCACTCTGATGCAAACAAAATGACATCTTGAACTTAAACACATGGTAAAGATGTGGACCAAAAGATATACCGGTCCATGATCGGCTCTCTTCTTTACCTCTCTGCATCTAGACCCGATATTGTGTTGAGTGTGGGAGTGTGTGCAAGGTATCAAGCAGCTCCTAAAGAAAGCCACTTAGTGGCGGTCAAGAGGATCTTTCAATATTTGGTTCATTCCCCTAACTTTGGTCTCTGGTATCCCAAGGGCTCCAATTTCTCTCTATGTGGTTATACTGATTCAGATTGGGCTAGTGATAAGGATGATCGGAAATCAACTTCTAGAGCTTCTCAATTCTTGGGAAGATCTCTTGTATGTTGGTCTTCTAAAAAGCAGAATTGTATCTCTCTATCCACCGCCGAAGCTGAATATGTTACTGCTACTAGTGCTTGCACTCAGTTATTGTGGATGAGGCAAACTTTAAAGGAATACGGTGTCAATTGTGACAAAGTGCCTCTTTTATGTGATAATGAAAGTGCAATCAAAATTGCGTACAATCCGGTACAACACACAAAGACAAAGCATATTGAGATTCGGAATCATTTTATTCGAGACCATGTTGCTCGAGGTGATATTGATCTATCTTTTGTGAGCACGAAGAACCAACTTGCTGATATTTTTACGAAGCCACTTGATGAAGCAAGATTCTTCTACTTGAGGAATGAGCTAAATATCATTGATTCCAGGAGTTTGTCCTGATTACCCATGCACTCACTCGTACATCTTAGTCTTATTTGGTCTAGGTGTGGGCATGGATATAGGGGAGTGTGGTCCTAATTCATTGGGCTAACCCTCCCCCCATAATGCCAAAAGCAAGATAAATGATTTCTCTTAATATCATTTTGTGATATGTGAGCTTATTGATGAGTATTGGTCGTGAACCCAAGATATATCTTTGCGGTGTGACACCATACACTCCAACAAGGTGGCTTCGGCCACCGCCCTCTCCCTTGAGGAGAATTGGATCTTTTTGGTTGTTTTTGCTCTCTCATGTTCTTATGGGAATCACACTCAATCTTGGTTCTTATTTGATTTGGATCTTGCAATTTTGAGTGTCTAGTACCATCTCAGTTTGGTCCTCTTAATCCTAAGCCTTTCCCTACCCCTAAGCCATCTATTCTTGAACACAAGTCCCTTGTACACCTTGTGGGGGTGATATTTGGGGACGCGCGGGCCTAAATCTGTGTACAACAGAATTTCGGATTTGAGGCCGGATAATCTGGCCCAAGTGTAGGCCGGATAATCCGGCCCTGGCGGATTTCGTCTTAAAGGGCAGGGATCAGGGGGAAGGGCTCATAACAAGCAGCACTTCTCCCCCAACCCTCTCTTCTTGCTCAGCCGCCGCCTGCCGTCCCCCACCCTCCCTGGAGCCTCTCCGGCCACCGGATTTTCCGGGCCTCCCCAGATCTTCTTCTCCGCGCCTCCGGGTACCTTCTCCTCTGTGTTCTTCCTCCAATGAGTGAGGGTAACTCCTTCTCTCCCCATCTTTGGCTAGATGTGTTATTTGTTGGGTGGAACGTTGTCTAGAAGGATGTTGTTTTTGCATAGAAATCGTAGTCTTGCAGTTTCTAGGCCCGATCTACTTTTTTGCATTCAAACTAGGTGAAATCGAAAACTTATGCCGTCCTGATAGATTCAACTCTGGTTCAGTTTCACCATGGAGTGTGCATTGAGTAGATTTGTCTTATGAACTTTTTGACTACTTTTTCCATTCTCTCTCCTGGACTTGTGTGTATGCTTATCCCCATGCTATCACCCTTGTTTTCCTCACATGTGGTTCTAGTGTTCCCAAGACCTACAAGCGCCCTACTCGCGGTAAATACTTCCGGGATGACGGATAGGCTAACTTAGTGGACGAGGTTGAGTTGAGGAGAAGAAAGAACGAATAGAAGCGAATGGCTGAACAAGCAAACAGAACTAGAAAGGGTGTGTCCAAAAGGAAGGGCAAGGAGCCCAAGATCAACTACAAGGCTTTGGATGCAGTCACCTATTCCTCCATCCATCACCATGATTTGTTTGGTGAGTTGCCTCGTGATGATGAGCTGGGAGATGCTCGTTTTTGGTATGCTGAACAGAAAGGTATTTATGAAGATGTGTATGCTAGGCTGAACATTAGGCCTATGCACCCATTGGTTCTTGCTGAGGCTTTGGAGAAGCCCCACCTTGTGGATGCCATGTATGTGGCTGAGCGGATGGGGCTGCACCATCTCATGTCTCTCCAGTGCTCCTATGACTCTGAGATGGTGAAGCAGTTCTTTTCCACTTTGGTGATTTGTGGCGATGAGCATCGCACCATGAACTGGATGACTCATGACAGGCCTATGACTATTGATTTTCGTTTGTTTGTTGAGGTTCTTGGATACAATTTCCGCAGCAGGGATAGGGCAAGTGGCCACCGTATCATCACTCAGTTGAAGCCCAACAAAGATGCAGCTCTCTCTCCTTGCACTATGGACAATGGCATTGTGGGCACTCTTGCTGGTCTGGCTCCTATCTATGTTGCTTTGGTCAGTCTCTTCCGTGATTCCATCGCTCCAAGTGGAGGCAACAACGATAGCATACGTGGTCACCTTGTTCAGCTCCTTGCTTTCTCCCATGAGGTTGCCTCGTGTGAGGATCAGTCTGTGCATTATAATCTGGATGTGATGGACTTCATCTACCATGAACTGATTGATGCAATTTTCAACCGGCTGTCCATTCCTTATGCTCCCTACATTATGATGCTCATCAGGCACCTGCTTCTGTCTGAAGATTTCAACATTGATGTGGTGCACAAGGCCAAGAAGATTTACACCAAGGTTCGGAAGATCTCTCACCCCTCCTCTGCTCCTGAGGGTCTCATGAGGGATGCTCGCAGGCCCCCTGTGCCTCCCGTTGCCCGTGAGATCAAGCAGCTGAACTGGTTCCAACGGCACATCCTTTGCATGGGGTGGACACACGCAAGGGTCAGTACGAGGCGTACAAGTAGCGCCATGAGTTGGCTCACTCCCAGCAGCTCATCCTTCACCATGTGTCCGGTGCTTCTGGTGACCCCCCGGCTCCTACACCCCCCACACCATATATTCGGTGGAACTCTTCTTTCGGGATGAACTATGGAGAGCTGGAGCATCACTTGTTCCGCTCTGCGTCCACTGTCTATGATGAGGATGGTGACACCGAGGAGCTTGAAGATGAGGACGAGAACAGGAATGAAGACGAGGACGAGGACGAGGACGTGGATGAGGACTACGAGTGATCCCTTGGGGCACTAGCATCGCTCTTCTTCCTTTTTGGCCTCTCGATGCCAAAGGGGGAGAAGTAGTTCTATTAGGATCTTCGAGGATCTGCATGGGTCGGGCATAAGCATTTGCATTTTTCTATTCGTTGTTTTCTCTCTTATGCTCATTTAGCGTTGAACTTTAAATTTGAGATTTGTGGTTTGTTTGAGACTCTATGCCAGTGGTTGTCTGGATTATGCTTATGGATTATCTCATGGATTATGCTTATGGATTCATCTATTCATATCCTATTATGCTGGAAATCTATGCAAGGAAGGCGCTTATATTGGTTATCATGTTGATAATTGAGGCTATTTCAAGGATTCCTCTCTTCTACCTCGGTGGTATGATTATGTTACTCATATGTCTATGGAATAGATTCACCTATTTGTGTGCATCTGTATTCAAATGCAAAATTGTAATGTGCACACATTGAGGGGGAGTCTCTTCCATGCTTATTGCTGGTAGTCTTGTGATCTTTTCCTACAAATCCTAGTATTGTCATCTAACACCAAAAAGGGCGAGATTGAACGAACATTTCATGTTTTCCTGTGTTTTGCGTGTTAGATAACAATACTATGGATATTTCTCATGTGCGCTAAGTCTGTAGAAAGTTTGGGGGAGCTGGATTATCCGCCCCACCAAGGGCCGGATAATCCGGACTACCCCATTGTTCAAAGACTGCCAAGGCGCGTCACCTAGAGAGGGGGCGGATTATTGCCCGGAAAATCCGGACTTGGGGCGGTTTTTGTTCCCCAGGCCGAATAATCCGGCTAACGCATGGGCCGGATAATCTGGCCCCCAGTTTTTGAGCAAAGCATGCCAAGGCGCGTCGCTCGGAGTCCGGTCGGATTTTCTCCTAGAAAATCCGAACTTGGGCGGTTTTTCCTCCCCAGGCCGAATAATTCGGCCTTCACTTGGGCCGGATAATCCGGCCCCCAGAAGATGATCAAAGTGCAAGCTCTGTGCGACACTCAGAGAGGGGACGGACTATCTGTCCGATATTCCGAGTCTGGAGTGGATTTTTCCCCAGGCCAGATAATCCGGCCCTCACTTGGGTCGGATAATCCGGCCCCCAAAGTCTCCAACGGCTGGCTTTGAAAGGGGGTATAAATATCCCTTCTTCCCCAACATTCCAAACTCTTGATTCATTCGAAATTGCCCAAACACAGTGCAAGAGCTCCCATTCTAGATCTCCCACTTCAACCACCCGAAGGCTTCGATCTTTGGGGGAATTGAAGGAGGAGAGGATCATCATCTTCATCACGAATCACGCGCATCAACTCCTCTCCATTCAACTAGAGAAATCCTTGATCTAGTATTCTTGTCAATATCTAGATCTTGTTCTTTCTCTTTTATAACATTGTTCTTGTGGCAACTTGTTGTCATTACGGGAGCCTCCAAGTTAATTGTGGAGTTGTGCCCTGCTAGTTGTGTAAAGGTGCTGGTACCCACCTCGAAGGGTCCCTATAGAGGAAAGGTGGATCAGGCCTTTGGTGGCGGGATCCATCGGAGAACAGGGTGAGGCCTATTGTGGCATGGTAGTCTTAGTACTGCCCACCCGTCCAACGCAGACGTACTTCCCTTAACAAGGAAGGAACTGTGGTCAAACAAATCCTGTGTCTCTGCGTGCTTCATTACGGTTTACCCGTTCCTCTTCCACTCGCTCTTTACTCGCTAGTAGATAGGTTTGTATTTAGGGAAATTCCACCTAACAGTATATCTAGAGAATTTACCCTTTGTGCTAAGCCTAAAATTTAAAGATCATGGGCATTTATGCTGACTGATAACGGGATCATATCATTGGAGAATGATGTGATTGGACATTCCTCGAAGGATTGCAACATGATCAAGTCATATAGTTCATTGTTGCAACAGCTATACCTAGACTCCTTCTCCTTAGTCCGTGAGCTCATATTACTCACTGTTTCCCAAGGCTTCTTAGACTGCATCAAGCGCCACTTGGTAATATAGTGGTTATAACGGTGTACGCTGGGTATTCCGAAGGAACAGTAGATGACATGTGACTGCAAGACCAGGATTTTTTCACCCACATGACGGGTAAAATACATACGGCCGGCTTGTTGAGATTACATCCATAAATGTTACAACATGTGACTAGGTCACGGGGATGTAATATCACGGTAACAAGAAAACAGAACTTGTTGTGAACAAGATTGAATAGGGTATGGGATACCAATGATCGGATCTCGGACAAGTCGTATCAAGAAAAAAGGAAGAGGATGCTACATTTAGGTGTTCAAACGACATTGTCATCAGGAATGCATAGGGGTCACATGGATATCCCTGGTCCCTCTATTGATCATTGATACAGATCATGTCTAGAGCATTCCCGAGCCGTGAGAGGATACACATAAGGGTACGATGAGAGCGATTATTCGTAAGACAGAATCACAGCAGAGAAAGAGAAAGCCGGAAATGTTCCGCAGAGAGATCCGAAGTTGTTCGGAGAAAGAATAAAGGAAAAGACCCGGAAAAAGTGTTTTCGGATAAATGGGAATTTAAATATATATTTATTATATGTTAATTGTGAATTAATATATTCTATATAATATTTAAATTAAGATTTATAAAAGCAACTTTTATATTAGGCCAAATCCCAGAGGGAAATGGCCTAGAAGAAAAGTTACAGAAAAAAGATATGGAAAAAGAAAAACAGCCAGCCCCGTGGGCGGTAGATAACTGCCACCTCACAGGGCGACATGCAGCTGGACAGGCGGCGGATAAAGGACGCCGCACGCGGGGGGAGGACAACAGCCAGACGGCTGCTAGGCCGGCCGGCTCGACCCCGGCCCACATGGGCGCGTGGGGGAGCCAGGCCACCAGGCAGGCCGCGGCCACTGCCGGCCCACCCGGCCGCTCCCTCCCGGCCGCCTCTCCGCCTTGGGCCGTCGCGGGCAGCTGGGCCGCGGGGGGGAGGGGGAGGGGTAGGTCTGCCCACTCGGTCGGCTAAGCCCCAGGCTGGCTTCCCCTTTTTATTTTATTAGCTATTTTCTATTTTGTCTATTGGGCTGAGTTAATTTGGCCCAATCGTCCAGGACGAAAATTCCTGTAATTTTACTTTCACTATTAGTCCCACATGGCTAACCCAATGGGGAGCGCACAGCCCCTCCGCCTATATAAACGGGTGCCTATGGGTGGGATTAAAAACCCAACTTGAGAAGTCCTTTGGTTGACTTTCTCCCTCCCTCTCTCTATACCTTGTGACCATGGCCCCAAGTTTGGGATGTGTGATCAAGGTACACCTAGAGCACGCCGTTGCTCTACAGGGATTCCTAGCCAGATATCAACTTCCGCACTCTTGGTGGGATTGGGGAGCCCGAGGTCTCATCATGCACCGGATGTGTACGAAGACACGAGGCGCAACACTTGGGGCGCTTATATGTCATGAGACGGAGCTATTGCACGACGAAGATGAAGAAGGAGCAAAGGGTGACCTGCGAGGAGCTTCGCGACCTTGAGGTCGGCTATGAGTACGACTACTTCAACCATGTTCCCCGCGGAACATTAACCGCATATGATCTACAAGGGTATGTATTCTCTACGTATTGGCTGTTACCGCATTACTACATAGATAGATCCTAGGAAGTTTTGGGGTTACATCGTAGGAATTTTTTGTTTTCTGCTGCGATCCCCAACAAAATCATCAGTGGGATTAGCATACTCCCCTAATCTCTTATGAGCCATGGCTCTTATATTTTTGGTACTTTTAAGTAATGAAAACAAATAAAAAGTAACTAATTTTTTGGGTTTTCAAATAGATAACAAGAAAGTAAACTAATAACAAGAATTAAACTACAAACTAATAATAAAACTAAAAACAAGGTCTCTAGTGACCTCACCAGGATAGTTTGGAATTGCTTCCCTAGCAACGGTGCTAGAAAAAGGGTTGATAACTTCGATCCGGATTCACGGATGTAGTATAATAGCTTTTTCTCTATAAGACCTAGGATTAATCGAACCTCGAAAAGCAATGATAAAAGGAAATGAAAAGGACACGTCTATAAGAGTTTCTTTGTTAGTTTTACCTTAGTTTACCGGACCAATCTAGTTTACTTTATAATGGGTTGAATCAATGGATGTAGATAGGCCAGGGTTTAAGTTCCACCTGCAGCCGCACATCATGTGGGATAAAAGATAATAATAAGCATAGTCATGTGTAATGTTTGAAAGGAGACAATCTCTTGTGGGCAACACATCCTAATATACTAGAGCCCCTGTGATGCAACGGGCATAGCAATAGTATTTTAATCCAACCGAGTGCACACCGAAGCAACGGGCTACAAAAGATTATTAAGTGTAAAACACAGAGCAAAGCTTTAAGTGGTGATGTTGTTGTGATCACGAATGGGTCGCTAAGAGAAGACAGTGCTACCCTTACTGTCACTGAGGTTCCTATGAGATCGCCGCTAGCCAAGTATATCACCTCAAGCCTTTATCAATCTATGGGATCTTGGGTACCTACAAGTCCATAGATCAAGACAAGAGACAAAGAAACAAAAGATACAAATCTCAATTGCAAACAAAATACAATACTCCCATTAATTAGATGCACATAATCGCTGCGACGTTTCTCCCCAACCCATAGCTCGTGAGGACTACTCACTCATAACAAATAGATCGGAGATAGAAAACATCATTCAAGTGCTTAGATTGAAATCAAATATTCTTACAATGGTCTCCAAATCACAAGGATATCTAAAGTAAAAAAAGCAATGGCTATGGCTAGTGGATGGGATGGATGGTGAAAGTGATGAACAATGGATGAACAATTGTGTGGATCTCCTTTGGTGTTGTTGGGATGTAATCTGAGAATGGCGGCTCTCTGGTCGGCGGCTGGAGCCTCAAAATATAGAGGCGTCTTCATGAAAGTTGTACGGTTTGACAAGACAAAGTTGTCACCACCTGGTACGGGCAGATGGTACGGGAGGTCCCTGCCCGTACAAGTGGTCGTTAAGCGTGCTGACGCCCTGGAATAGCTTCCCAATTACTTGGTCATGTGGACTTGCTCGAAAACCTTCATTATGACTCCTTATTTTGCATTAAAAATGTGATTTCCTGCACAACATAATCCAAAGAGAGGTTTTGCATATCTTTGCAATTATTAGTCATTCATGGCAAGGATTGAGAGTTTCTTGGAAATTGCTTGATAAAAACAATGTTTAAACACAGCGGAAGATGGCAAATATTGGAGCCATCAACGATCAAGGACGGTTGGAAATGTTATTTCTAGGAGGACCCAAGTTATGATCTTGGAAGGATAAAATAATGTGTGGTGGTCATGAGATGACTGGAGTTGAGGTTTTGTTTTTGACCACAGATGGTCGAATATGTTTAAAAAGGGGTTTTCTTCCTAAAACAAGGTTTTCAAAAAGGTTTTCATCAAGGATATATACATATCCAGCTTTTAAAATGAAGTCATGTTTCCAAAACTATTTTTCAACAAAGGTATAGAGATGGCATAAATAACAGAGAAACTAGGATTTAACAACTACAGGGAAGAATATGAAGCACAACGTCGGGAGCGAGATCGTCAACAAATGACACCTCCTAGACACACAAGCCATCTGGCTGAACCGCACCACAATGACGACAACATTGGACGAAGCAACGATGAAAACCACATTGGATCAAACTAGCGGCGTGGCCTTTGTCACGAAGATCCGCTTATAGCCGACATCATGACGTTCCGGATGGAGGATGGTGAGCAGCCGGAAGTAACTCACTAGAGCCTCTGACCCCACCAGGCAGTGACCATAACGGCTCCCACGGGAGCCAAGGAAGGTGCCAGGGCGGAGGTGGTGGTAGAAGAAGCAGAGATTCGGCTCCATGGTCCCATAGCCACGACGAACATTCGATACGGTGCTCTTTGTAACCAAGCGACAACCGAAACTTGATCAACTCAAACACTAAGGTGCGGTGCTACGAGCTGAATGATATATACATGGGCCCAAAGTGCTTTGCACCAAGGGTCTGCCCAACCAACTTTCCAAAGGGGTTCGCTATCTAAAGACATATTTAACCCTATGATGGCGTAGCTCGGCCAGATAGTTGGCTCCAGGATATTTTCCAGGTTTGGTGCATTACCAAAGGAGGAAATAGCTTGGTCGCAGTCTGATATCTCCCACTCATGCTGCAGAAGATGTCTCGATCCTGGCCTAATGAACTCCCGAAAAACATAATTCACAATTGTTATAATATGCAAAGTGCATTCTCTCGGAATTTCAAGGGTACCTACAGGAGGCCCTGCATAGTTGGAGACTTGCAACGTTGCATTCATAAAACTAGAGAAACCTGTTGGGACTATCTCAGATGATGGATCAATACAAAAAACTCGTGCGAGGGAGTCAACAACCACACCACAATTGAAGCATTCATCACGGGGCTCCCAGTTGGATTACTGCGTCACCAGCTGAAGCGTGAAAAAGTTACCGATATGGGAAAAATGATAGAAATGACAAGCAAATATGATGATGACCATGATGATTCAAAAGGGTTGCTAAACGGCCTGGCTATGCCAAACTCGGCAAAACTGCCAAAGCAATAGTGGGCCTAGAAGGGCAAGAACACCTCAGAAGACAAAGCCAACCCGGAAAATGCAACCGTTAACGCAACATTCGGATCTGGAGGCCGAGGAGGGTGCCGAGGTGGCCGCAGATGACGCTACGAAGCTTCCTGGGTCCAAGGCACAGGAGTCCAGCAGCCTGATAAGACCTATTATTGAGCCGACATTGCCAATAACCCATGTGTACACCACCTAGACACAAACAGGGGCTCTTTGCACACAAACTCTGAGTGTTGTTTTAATGACGACATCAACAAAGACGAATCCACTAGCTATAGGGCCAAGCGAAGGAAAGGAAATAAAAATTCCCACAAGGATAAGGAGTCCAAGGATGATTCCTACATGGAAGAAGCGGATACCACTAACCCCAAGTAAGATGGTAAGATTGCTTAACCAACCAAGAAAGACACTTATGTCTGCTTCCTTGGATCCTAGCCTGCCAAGGTCAAGAAAGCAGTAATGCATGAGCTTAACGCAACTGTTCCGGTTCTCCCCCAATATCTGGACTGGTCGGAAGTGAAGATCACCTTTGATCGAACCAACCATCCGCCTAAGACTCATAGACAAGGAAAGTAAGCTCTGGTCGTCAATCCACTTATTTACGGCTATGAGTTTTCAAAGAAACTCATGGACCATGGCAACATCATCAACATTCACTACATCGAAAGACTACACTACATGAGGATATCAGAAACCCAGCTAAATTACGTGAGGAATTGTCCCTAGAAGGCAAGCGAACTCTCTAGGAGAAATTACTCTGGATGTTACCTTTGGAATGCCGGATAACTATCGAACTAAACCAATATATTTTGAAGTGGTGCCGTTCAAGAGCGCATACCTCACTATCTTCGGGCGTTCATCCTACTAGAAGTTTATGGCTCGCCTTTGCTACATCTACAGTATGATGGAACTTACGGGTCCCAATGGCATCATCAGAATCTGGGGAAGCCCTAATAAATCACGTGAGTGCGAGGATGGAGCTACCGCCTTCGCCAAAGTTGTGCTATATGCTGAGGAGTACTAGGAAATCAAGAAGAACACCGACCTGTGCGAGATGCCTGCTATGAAGAAGGAGGTGTTGAAGCCGACTACGGAGTTCAAGGCATCGGAAGAGACAAAGACAACACTGCTGAATGACGATGACCCCTCCAAGGTGACGCAGATAGGCATAGGTTTAGATCACGCATACGAAAGCAGGCTCGTCAAGTTCCTCAAAGATAATAATGATATCTTTGCATGGCAAACTTTTGACATAAACGGAGTACCTAGGGAACTTGTCGAGCACTCTCTTAATGTGTATCCTGGTGCTAGACCCGTCAAATAGTCCTTACGATGTTTCGGCAATGAAAAGAGCAAAGCTGTAGTCAAAGAATTAGCCCGGTTAGAACTAGCTGGATTTATTGAAGAAGTCATCCACACTGAGTGGTCGGCTAATCCTATAATGGTGACTAAAAAGGACACTACTAATTTAAGAATGTGTGTCGATTATACTGCCTTGAACAAGGTTTGTCCCAAAGATCCGTTCGCTCTGCCTAGACTTGATCATGTTATCAACTCAATGGGAGGCTCAGAACTCCTATGCTTTATTGGTGCATATTCTAGTTTTGAACAAATATGTATTAAGGAGTTGGTAAACTAAAGACTTCGTTCATCACCCACTTTGGAACCTTTTGTTACATAACGATGCCTTTTAGGCTAAAAAACGTAGGAGCTACATATTAGTGCACTATGTAGTGTTGCCTCCACGATCAAATCGGATGCAATGTACATGCATATGTGGACGACATAGCGGTGATGTCCAAAAAGAAGGAAACATTAATTTTCTATTTGGAGGAGACTTTCACGAATCTACGAAAATACAACATAATGCTTAACCCGATAAAGTTTTTCTTTGAAATATCAGGCAGAAAATTGTTAGGTTTCATCATGTCTCAGAGAGGCATAGAGGTCAATCGTGACAAGATAAAGGCTATACTCAACATGTCCAGGCTGACTCGCCTGAAGGATGTTTAATGCCTCATTGGCTATATTGTAGCAGTAAGCCAGTTTGTCAGCCGACTAGGCAAAAGAGCTGCACCGTTATAAAAAAATATTGAATAAACCGACAAATTCATCTAGACTAAAGAAGCTGACGCTACCCTTCAAGTCCTAAAATAAGTACTCTCATCTAACCCTATCCTTGCAGCACCGGAAAATCCTATGTTGCTTTAAAGCGCTGCGACAAACAGCCTCGTCGGCGTTGCCATGGTGCTAGAACGAAAGGATGAAAAACAGGAACACTTGGTGCAGCGTCCGACTTACTATCTTAGCAAGGCTCTGATAGAGTTAAAACATCGGCATCCTCATTACCAGAAGTTAGGTGTATTCTTTGCCACCATAAACCTACGACATTACTTCCAACAACACAAGATCACTGCGGTGAGCATAACTCCCATGAGGGATATAATCAACAACAGCAATGCCACAGGACGCGTTGCTAAGTGGGGAATTGATGGCTCTAAAATATAGCCATCTACGTCCACATTTAAACTGGATATTAATCATATTCTTGATGAAATATCTCTCTAAACCCTGCCACTAATGCTAAAATTTAGAGGGGTATACAATCCTTTATTTTTTATTTTTTTTTGCGCAGATAATGTCGTTTAAAGGAGGGAATCACTACATTAAAGTCAAAGATACGAGATTTCCCACAACTAGAAGAAACTAGGAGAAGAACAATGGAGGCAGACGCTTTAACGACCAACTGTACAACCGGAGCAAAAATTCCGACAGTATAGCTCCAGTCGTATAGTTGGCGCCGCCACCGTTAGGTCAAATAGAACAAATTTTGTGAAGGGAACCCTATATAAAGAAGCCTCGGGCAACGAGAAAACAAGCCAAACCTCGCCAAAAAGTCTCTGCCTCAGATCCCCAGCCGCCTCCAGAACTCCAAAGCCTTCTCCATCTCCATAGCCATATTCCACCACTTGTAATAGTAGATCTCTTCTCCGATTGGCGACATTGTAAGACTATTGCTATCAATTTTATGATTTTCATTACAATGTTTGTGATTGTTGATCTCATCTCTATGTGTGAGTAATTCTCCCTGGGCTAAGGGCTTCGGCCTAGCCATGTAGAAATTGTGCATGTGATTTATCATAGATGAGATTGTGTATTAGTTTATATGACATGATGATTATTGTATCCTATCTTGCCTCAATCCAAGTACTTGTCAGGTACCCCACGACCCCGAGGGTTGAGCCAGGTATAGGGAGAATGAGTGATGACTGATCTGCAGGTTGGGAACCCCAATGATAGAAGGGGTAGTACAGCTGTATGTGAGGGTTTTGCTTGGGATTATCGGTGACATCACTATGCATATCATTAGTTCTCTTTCTTCTATGGATGAGACTAGTAGGTTATTGCTATAAGCGGTTGTGGAGGCAATAGAAATTATGGATGCACTGCCCACATATAATTTATCTTGCTCTAACAGGTACACGCATACTTTAGTTCTATCTTTTATTTCCATCAGATGTTTTGCACAGGTACAGGTGAAACCGAACGACCTAGGCCCTCTTTCTCCATGATCAACAACAACAAAAGATGCAAGCTATTGGTCCAGTAAAAACACAAAAGGAATTCTAAAACTCTCGAAGGTCCGTTAAATTAACTTCACTACGCATTCGCTTCCCGAGGATTCGGTAACCTAGGTCTACTAGGGAAAAGAAGCTATACTACATCCGTAATCGGATCGAAGGTATCAACCCTTTTTCTGGCGCCGTTGCTGGGGAAGCAATAGCTACCCTAGTGAGGTTATGAGGAACCTTGCTAGTTTTAATTCTTGTTTTTAATTTTGTTAGTTTGCTTTCAGTCTTTATTTGGTAAACCAAAA
This sequence comes from Avena insularis, assembly GCA_023614405.1. NCBI lineage: Eukaryota > Viridiplantae > Streptophyta > Magnoliopsida > Poales > Poaceae > Avena > Avena insularis. Next base: position 515,023,313 of record CM042690.1, read on the forward strand.
AAATTAGTTAGTCTTTAAATTCTTGCTTTTACTGTTATAATTCTTTATCTAAGAAAACCCAAAAACATAGGAAGTATGGCTGAAAAGAAGCTTGGGGAGTTTGTGTAACATCCCAAAACTTAATCCAAGGTCAATCAAGATCAAATCTACCCAATTTAGGGTTAACAAAAACTTTTCCATTTAAAATGATTAAGCATTCATATGTGTATGCATATAATTTCGGAGTTGATTTGAATTGCCATTCTTGAGTGATCCATTGGTTGTAAAATGATTCTAAGGTGAATTAAACATCATCTAGATCATTCCCAAACAAATCCCAAAGAAAAACAAATCAAAAAGAATAAAATAAACAAATGGTCATATGTGCCAGTTTAATCACCTAGCCTACTTTGGCTATTCCTATAACTCAAATCTTAACAGAAACAATTGTGGTTCTTTACACCCCTTGCTAGTACAAGTAGTGATGTACCAAGGCCCACTTTGTGTCACCCCAAAAACTTTCAAACACTAAATTTAAATGACATTTAAAAATTGAATGTAGTTCATATGTATAGATCACACTTATTCAAAAACCACTCAAATGAACTCCACTTTTAAAACCGAAGCACACCTAGAAGCTCAAGCATAAGATACAACACTCCACCAAAAATCAGCCCAAAATTCAAATCTTTTTCTCTTGTGGCCATTGTGTCGAGCAGGTGGCAGACAGAAATAAAACTGCCTAACTAACACTGCTCCTAGTTAAACCCTTGTTTCCCTCTTAGCCCTCTCTACTCTCCTCTGTCCCCCCTGAGTCCAACCAAGTCCCCACCGGCCTACCCCTAAACCGCAGCAGCAGTGGAGCACTGCCACTTTGTGGTCACCACCGGCCAGAAGAGGGCAACACGCTAGGGACAGCGCCGCGCCAAACCAGCAAGTCCCCTAGCTCCGCCCAACTGTACTGCACCTCCCTGTCCACCCCTCGATCAACCCCAGCCCCTGGACCACTCCCCAGCGTCGCCACCCTTTCTCTCTACGAGCTCGCCAGAGCGCGCCAGAGTGCGATAGCCACCAGCACGCAGCAAACCGCCCATCGACCCCATACCACGCACGCCGCTCCGCCTCGACCCCAGCACCCCGCCAGACACGGCCGTGCGCCGCCGCGTGACCCGTAGTCGCCGAGCGCCGCATCGAGCACCGCCTCTGTCTCCTAGAGCGCGCAACGCTCCCGACAATATGCCACCACCCCTAGCTGTGCCATTACGCCATAGAGCACCGCCAGGGAACCGCCCACCGTCCGCCTACATCACCCACGTCGATAGCCCCTGTACCGCCCTCGCCGGAGACGCCTGCCCACACCTCTCGGTCACACCATCGAGCCTATATAAAGAGGCCACCCCCTACCTCATTCTTCACACCATTCCACTCCCCTCTCTCCCCTGAAAATTTCCCCTCTCTCTTCGGAGCCGCTCGAGCCGTAGTTCGCTGGAATTGCACCGGAGGAGCCCGCTGCAGAGGAGGAGACGCTGCCGTTGATTCCGTCCACTGCAGCCCCTGCCGTGACCTCGCCTGAGTCCGACGTCGCCGTCCAGTAAGATCGCCCGCCTCGCCGCACTAGCTGGAGCCTTGGTATGTCCCTAGTAGACCCCCACCGGACGTTTAGGGTTCGGTCCCGCCGGCGACGAGTCCGTCGTTGACGACGACTATGAGCCGTTGATCCGCGTTATAATCGTGTGGACAAGATCGCTAGATACCGTTTCGGGTTTTAAGCCTCGCTGACAAGCGGGACCAACCTGTCAGCCGCCCTCTGCACCGCTGAGCGTCACTGGGTCGGCCCATTTCTTTTCGCGCGACCCAGTTAATTCAAATATAGATTTTTCTATTTAGGTTTAAACTCAATTATGTCCCTTAGTTTAAAAATCAATTCAGGAAGATTTACTAAACCAAATGGAGTGATTCCAATTTTGTTGGAAAGCTTCTGAAAAGATCTATCGAAGCCCATTGGATTTAATTCATTTAGAGTTAGAGATCTCTCCTAGTAAAAATAACAAGAAAGAAGCATTTGCAAATTCAAACATTTTTATAAAATTAACCATAATAGCTTTTGAGTTGATTCCAACTCTCAAAAATCACATTTAAGCATACCTATCTAAATATGTAATAATATTAAGGTTTGCATGCAGTGACTTTGGACTAGTACCAAAATAATGCTATATAGGCATTTCTAGTCACTTTAAATCATTAAATATTAAACTTAAACTTATTGAAATGTGATCCAACATTTAAGTCACATTCCCATATGTTAGAATATGTGGTGATGACATGTGTCCACATGATCCCATATTTTAATTGGAGAATATTAAATCTTAGTTATTTTCAATGAGTAGAAATTACTTTTCTCAAATAAAAAGATTGAAGCTAGTTCAATTAAACCTTGTGATGTTTGTGATGATATTAGATCATAAAATCCGTGCCATAATGTGCTAAGTAGACTAGTTAAGTATTGTTTGGTGATTGTGTACTCCGTATGTATTGATAGACGATGGTACCTACCAAGCTTACGAGGAGGAGGAAGGAAACTTCAACCACTGCACTACCCAAGGCAAGCTAACACTTGCAAGTATTATACTAGCAAGCCAATATTAACAATGCAAGCTAACCCATGCAAGCTAGATAACCTAAGCCAAGGCATTACGCATGCTTTGGTGATACCATTTTGGATTTATACCTATTGCAAGATTTAATTCCAAGCTTTACTTTTATTTAATTTACCAAAGTCCTTTACTTGCTTTGAAGGTAGCATAAAGAGTATAAAACTTGACTTATCTAGTTAGACTTAGATGTCATTCTATGGCATGATATTGAGATTAGCATCCCACGTTAGTGAACACTCTTAACTTAGTGGCTTAGAGCTAAATCAAAACTTGAGTCACTTTAGATGGGAATACTTGGTGAAAATGAATTGTGAAAACCTTGGAATGATGAGTCATTCTATTGAGATGTTTTGACATGTGTTGAGAAACACAAACGATTTATGAGGATGAAAATGTTGAGGCATGAGCGTTAGCCCTTTATAAAACTGATGGTTGGGTTCGGATGCGATACCATTCCAATTTTACCGTACAACCACAATACCTGAATTGGGTAAGGCTTAGCCGGAAGTTTATATGCATTAGTATTAGTTCCCTCGTGGGAGAGGTTTGAGATGAGGCTACCTCTCAATGTTGTCCACCTATACAGTGCCCAAGATGACAGATGGTCATGGGTGGGAGGCCATACTCATAGGAGAGGTCCTTATACTAGGGTGTGTAAAGGAAATGTTATGTTTGATTATCTGCATACTAAGTATGATGATTCAGGGTTATTCCTGACAGATGTATCGAATCTTGTGGTGAAACTGTACCACCTCTACAGAGTGTCAAACTATATGAATAGCCGCGTCTGCGGTTATGGACAGTTGGAGTGGCTATACTGTTCCGTTGTCAGATGTTTTCAAAACAACTGATGAAATGAATTGTGACATGACTTGACCACAACAGAGTTGTGACTATGATAATTAAGTTCCCACTTAGGTGATTTCAAACTTTATTTTATCTTTCTTTGTTTCAGAACTCAGCTTAGGTTTCAAACTTAACTTTATAGTTAACTTAGAGTTAGCATTTACACTAGAACTATACTACTTGTTAGTGGTAGTTTGCGAGTACTCATGGCTTTTGTCCCTGGCTATTCCTATGGCCAGACTATGAAGGTGGTTACCAAGATGAAGGACAGTAGGATGGCTATGATAACTAGGATCATCTCCCATCGTCAGCATTGCCTGTGACTCTGAAGATGGACCCCACTGCTACGCTTATTATTTATTCTGCTGCTTGTTGTACTAAGACCGGAATCATGAGATCCTTTATTCGTGTAAGATATTATTATGGTTTGTAATGGATGATGTACTGTGATATCCAATCTGTTATGTCTCGCAAAAATGGTAATCCTGGGATTGCGAGGTATGGCATAACAGGCATCTGGGATTAAAAATCCGGGTGTTGACAGTTTGCTACTCCCAATAATGATTATTTGCATACTCCTATTACTCAACTAGAAATCGTTGCTGAAGACTATGGAATTAAGCCCCATTACTTAAGTTTGGTTCAATAGAATCAATTTGGAGGCTCTAATGTTGAAGACGCGGGTATGCACTTGAATACTTTCACTAAAATATGTGATATGATGCGTATAGAAGACATTGACCCTGATACGGTCAAATTGTGTCTATTTCCTTTCTCTCTAAGAGGGAGAGCTAAAGAATGCATCAAAATACTATTACATCATGGGTGGTATGTACTTCTTTACTTATGACTAAATTTTCCCACCTGCAAAGACTATGAAACTTCGATCTAATATTACTAGATTTAGATAGGAAGAGTGTGAGCCACTACCGCTTGCATGGGAGAGGGTGAAAGAATGCCTAAGAAACTGTCCTAGTCATGGGATTGAAGATTGGTTAATCCTCCATTTATTTTACAATGCTCTTAATCCTGTGTCTAAGTCTATGCTTGATACTGCAGCTGGAAGAACATTTATGGGTGAACACATTACCGAAGCAAAGCAGCTGCTAGACAATATGCAAGACAACCATGCCCAATTGCATGTGGAAAGATCAAACACTAAGAAGGTGAACTCTATCTCACCACAAGAGAATGAAGATCTCAATGCTAAGTTGGATGATAAAATACTAGCCGTAAAAGGTAAGGATCCTCAGGTAAGGGTGACCCCTAAAACAAACATTCAAGAAATAGACTTCTTAGCTCGTAATGATTATAACCCTGCTTGGAAGAAGAGTTACATTCTTACCTTTCAGAAACATTATGCTAGCCATGTAGGTAATTCTAATAATAATATGGGAACTAGTAATGGTAGTCTCGAAGAAACGCTTATGTCTTTAATAGGCTCACAAAATGAACAAAATAATATTCTAGTCAAAATTACGGAGAACCATGATGCTATGCTTGGTAAATTATCTAACCAAGATATTAGTTGGAGAAATGATTTGCAGGCCCTCCAAGAAAGGACAAGGATCGTTGAGGCATAGCTAGGTAAGATAACCGAGAATCAAACTCTCATCCTAGCTAAATTTGCAGGTAAAGCTGAACCCAATCCTGTTGAAGAACTCAAAATGATGAGGATACAAAGGGAGGAGCCTAAAGAACTTGATTATAGTAATGCCCCTTCACCAAGCTACCACATCGACGACCTCGTAAAGAGGATCAACGTCGAAATTCCGGTAAGTGAAGGTAACCATGAAGCCATGTATCAACACTTTGTTGATCAAGTAGAAATTAAGGTACGCGAGCTTGAAGGGGAATACAAGAAAATCGCAAAAAAGTTACCTGTTAAACTAGATGACATATTTGAGCCTACTATTAAGATAAAGATTGGAACCAATGAGATAGCTGCACTTTGTGATCTAGGTGCAAGCGTCTCAACAATTCCAAAGAGTCTTTTTAACAAGTTAAATCTTGGATCCTTCGAAATTACTGAATTCAAATTGCATCTAGCAGATTCTACCTACAAACAAGCTGTAGGAATTAAGGAGAACACTTTAGTTTACATCAAAGGCTGTCCTGCTCTAATTGACTTCTTTATTGTTGACATGCCTGAAGATACTGTTGCTCCTACAATATTAGGTCGTCCTTTCTTGAGAACTATAAAAGCTTTAATTAATCTGCATGAAGGGAACGTGAAGCTGCAATTGCCTTCGCGGGATCCTTTTGTTATTCATTTCCCAGGAAGAAGAAATCCAAGCATGACGAGAAGGAGGCCACCACTTTGAAGGCCAATTACTTTGGAGTGGATGTTCCACTCATCTAGCCCAAGTGATTATCATAAAGTTCAAGCTATTGGCCATAAAAAGTGCTCCATGGGACGAAACCCATGTTAAATAAAGGTTTGAGTTAAGTTTTAGTTTTAGTTTAAGTTCATGTTTAATAAAGAGTGCTAGAAAACTCCATTTGAGGAGAAGAAGTTCGCTAGTACTTGAAATTCTGCTTTATTCGTGCTATTGTTGGTTGGGTTGCGGAGGCAATAAAAATTATGGATGAACTGCCCACATATAATTTATCTTGCTCTCACAAGTACACGCATATTTTATTTCTATCTTTTATTTCCATCAGATGTTTTGCACAGCTACAGGTGAAACCGAACACCCTACGCCCTCTCTCTCTCATCATCAATAACAACAAAAAGACACAAGCTATTGGTCCGGTAAAAACACCCGAAGGCCCGTTAAAGTAACTTTCGAAGGCCCGTTAAAGTAACTTCACTATGCATTCGCTTCTTGAGGATTCAATAACCTAGGTCTACTAGGGAAGAACAAGCTATACTACATCCGTAATCCGGATCGAAGGTATCAGGAATCAAGATAGCTTTTGACATTGAGTACAAGCCATGAACACCCATCAAATCCTAGATACTTGCCGACTTTGTTATTGATTGGACAGAGATGGCAGAAAACACTAATACCCCGGAGTCGTAATATTGGACCATCCACTCTGACGGGTAGAAAGCGCGCGGGGGCTCAGGGGTTGGCGTGGTTCTCAAATTACCCCAGGGAGATAAATTATTCTATGTGTTGTAGATTTAGTTCACGGCAACCAATAACATTGCTGAATATGAAGCACTATTGCATGGACGTCTAATTACTAAAGACATCGGCGTTCGCCGAATCATGTGCTACGGAGACTCGAATTTACTTGCCTAGCAAGTATCTGACCACTTTAGAGAAAATAAAACATGGCAGCTTATCGAGCTATCATGGAGGGATTATCAAAAGTTTGAAGGTTTTGAAGTTCAAAACATCCCTCGAGCAGAAAATGAGGAAGTAGATGCACTATCAAGAATAGGCTCTACACGAAAACATGTCCCGGATGGCGCTTTTTTGGAGTACCTCAAAGTTCCCTCAATCACAAGACTTGATGAGGAGTACCCAACCAAATCCGACTTGCCACTTATAGCAGTTCTGGTTGTTATTCCCAGCTGGACAAAACCCTAGCTCGATTTCTTGGTAGATGGAAAAATACCTGAAGATGAAGTTCTGAGCTGGCAGATAGTTCGACGATTGAAATCCTATATGATAATCAATGGGTGAGCTCTATAATCGGACTATATCTGGGGGTTTTCAATGTTGTGTTTCTTTGGAAAAAGGAGTGGAAATCCTAATGGAAATCCACGAACACGAATGCGGACATCACACTAGAGCCAAATCTTTACTGGCAAAAGCATTTTGACACGGATTTTTCTGTCTTACAGCTAAGGCAGATGCCGAGAAACTGGTTCAAATGTGCAAATTCTGCCAAAAATACGCCAAACAAGCCCATGTTCTAGCTAATTAGCTGTGAGCAATTTCGATTACATGGCCGTTTGCGGTCTCAGGGCTATAGTAGGACATTATAAATGGGATCCAAGTGGATTTACTCACCTACTAGTGATGGTGGATAAGTTTACCAAATGGATTGAGCCTAACCCCGTAACAAGTTGTGATGCAGCCACATCCAAAATATTTGTCAAGGACATCATAATCCGATTTGGCTATGCGCACGGTATTATTACAGACAACGGGAGCAACTTTTCAATGGGAGAACTTGACGAGTTTTGCAAAGAGACGGGGATTCAGCTCGATGTTGCATCATTTGCACATCCACAAGCCAATGGACAAGTAGATCGGGTTAATGGTCTAATATTACAAGGCCCCCGACCTCGGCTAGAAGCAGCACTCCATCGTGTTGCGGGGGCTTGGGATGATGAATTGCCTCCAATTATTTGGAGCTGATGAACTACTCCTAATAGTTCAACCAGATACACACCTTTCTTCTTTGTCTACGGTACAGAAGCAATACTTCCGAGTGATCTCATTCATATTTCTCCCCAAGTCGTTGCGTATGTCGAAGAAGATGCTGAAGTTTCTTAACAAGATGACCTCGATATACTTGATGAAGTGTGCATCGTTCCTGAACAGAGACCTATAACCTATCAGCAGAAATTACGAAAGTATCATTATCAGAGAGTCAATAATTGTTCCTTCAAAAAGTGTGACCTAGTTGTTCGGCTAGTGCAACAAAGAAAGCACAAACTCTCCGAAATTTGGGAAGGACCCTTTATGATTAGCTGAGTACTACACAATGGGTCATATTATTTAATCGACATGAGACCAGACAAAAAAAAACATGCAATCAGGAAAAGAAAGAGAGCTGGAGGCAGTATGGATCCAGATGAGTTAGACCGTCCATGGAATATTGCTTAGCTACGTCCCTTTTATTCTTAAATTATCTTTCTTTATAATCATATCAATGTACATGTTCAAAGTGAAATAAAGTATTGGTTTCCTCAATATTTCCTGAGAACTTTTACTATCATCTAATTTCCGAATGATGATGTCAAAGTCGAAAATACCAGAATACTTGAAAGTACTTTATGCTCATGTTTGTTCTGTTTATATTTCTGATTCAAGAAAATGCTACCTGCGGGTGTAAGTCTCATTTTATGTTTGTACTTTGGTTTTTATCTGATTTCTCACACATGGGTATTTTCTGAGTAGTGAATTGTTCGTACTAGAGGCTAGCTCTGTTTCTGAGTTTAAACGGGTTTAGCAATTGAGCTCCGTTCCTCGGCAGTGTTTCCATGCTAAAGGTTGGTCGGCTCACAAAAGGGATGAGGAAGAAAGCCAGATAAAGAATAAGTATAAACAAAAAGTGCTTAAGTAATTTTCGAGCACAACAAAAAATGACCAAGTGCTAGAGTAAAAGCATAAGTTCTTACAAAACAACACCGATAGATAAAAAGTTTATATACACCACTTGTTCCAGAATAATGCCCAGTTTTTTCAACTCTACGCTACAAGTGGAGGATATGGAGGAGTTTCAGGCTCGCTCGTGCCAGCATCCAGGTCACCCTGATCTTTGTCCGAGATGATGACATTAGACTCGGTCTGCTTGTCATTGTCAGAGGCTTCAGTTTCTTCAGCTGGGGGGCTTGGTGGCACCATGACAGATTGGAAGAACGGTTATTTTTAGATGGTCATCTCAGCCACACGACAAGCGTATCTAGCACAAGAATCCCAAATGGCTCTGGTATTTGATCATTGTCGTCTTCATCAACAGTTGAAATACCCTTCATGACTTGCTAGATTTCCATACTACCATGGTGACTCATCACCATGGTAAGGGTATTCTAGCCAGCCGTCCAAGCATACGACATCTTCCAGTCCTCTAAAGGCTTCGGAAATTCCTTCTCCTGGTCCCACACTTCAAAGGTGGACAACTTGTGTAGTTCAGAAAGTCCAACGGTTTCACCAATGTCCTCAAGATCTTGGAGGAAGTCATGGATTAGATCTCCGACTGCGATAAGTCGGTCATTGCGGGAATCAGACTCGGATGATTCAAAAATTCTGAGGGTCTTGTGAAAAGACAAGATAAGTAAATCTGACCAAAACAAGTCAGAAAACATTGAAGCAGGGAAATATATGTCATTGGCATCAAACTTACCAAAGACGGTCTCATCTACTTTGGTTTTCTCTACCCTCAAACTATGGAGTTCTTCCCGAAGTGCCTGGGTAGTATCAACTTGCATATCCATTTCCTCCTTTAAATATTTGATTTCTTTGTCTTTGGTGGGCAATGGTTCAGTCACGCTCTTCGATGGACATGTTTCTGGATTTGAGAATGTTGCTGACACTATGTTCGTGGTCAGACTTAAGCTTTATAAGTTTAGCTCACAATTCTATATTCTCCGTCTCCAAGACGTTGAAATTTTCTTCCTCCTCCACGAGTTTGAAGGATTGATTTAGCAAGCCTAGAGTGGAAAAAGGAAAAGTTAGAGTCGAATAAAAGTTCAGCACATAAATTATGTATTAAAATAGGAGAGACAGAAATGTTTACCTTCCTCCTTGTCCTTCTCAACTTTTAGCTATGCATTTTCAAATCGGAGAGCTTTGTCATCTTTCCACTTGTTGCATACATTCTTCAACTATTCCTGGTAGTAACAATTAACTTCCTGTAAGTCAGAATAGTAACCAGAGTCAAAAGTCTACTAAGACTCGGGCTATAATTTCAACTAAGTTAAATTCCAGCATGATCCTTGAGTGCTATACTACTTCATTCTTTGGCATCCTAAAAGGTTAAGCTCGGATTTCTATACTATAAGTTTCTATTCGACTTCATGCTTGGGGACTGGAGTATATGATATAAAGACAGTAAAAGAGTTGAAAAATGACTTACAATGTGCTCACGATGCAGCTAGTTGAGGATGCTGTTGATCTTAGCAGAAACCTTCTCAACTAAGGTTAAGGGTTATACTTGTGGAGGCGGAATTCCACCAGCCCTTAATATTTCGTCTCAAAGATGAATTTGACCCAGCAAATCTTCAATCTTGACATCTTCGGCTTCTTGAGCCTCTTCCTTAGGAGAAATATTCCTGGATTATAGGTAAGAAAAGGAAAGTTTCTGAATATCTTCTGCATTTTCTTAGTCAGGCCAAGGTTGTAGCACCACGAATCTTCAGAAGGTTTTCGGCAAAGGTGTCAGCTGACGGATCATTACACTTAGAGGGTTCACCCTTATTTATTCCCGAGTCACCAATGGTATCGTCAGTTTGTGAATTGGTGTTCACTGGCTCTACAATTTGAGCCTCAATATCCCTAGTGTGAGGATACGGAATATCCTCCGGCATTGACGACATGTTGGGGTTGGGAGTCGGAGGAGCGGTGGCAGAAGAAGTCAAGTTCAACTTCTACTAGCGTAGAGTCTTCCCAGATTTCAATTTTCATTTACCCAATGGTTTAGTGCTGAGCCATAAGAAGATAAAAAAGTTATGAATTGCAAATGTAACTAGTAAAATACAAGATGTTAGTAGAGGAACTTACTTTTGACGACTGGCAGCATTTGCGGGCCAACCGAAACAACCGGAGTCTTATGCTTTTGAGTAAGTGTCTTTGACAATTGTTCCAGTTCCTCTTCCTCATGAAGAGGAATCGGATCTTCATGTGCATAATCATCTAGGGGAGCAAGATTCAACTCAGGGAGGTCAGCAAGCTGAAAGTCGAAAATATTCAGCATTGCGATGTGATAAAACATAAAGACAAACATACCACACCAGGTAAAAGCCAAATAACTTACCGAGATTAGAGGATTCTTTGCTTTGTACATTTGCATGGAGACCTCTGGGACTTTCCAGTTAACCCGTTCCTTTATCAACAGCTGAATCCGTGTTTTGTAGACCTTGGAGGGGATCGGTGAAGGGTTATCCTTCAAGCTGTCTTTCTTATCAAGGGGGACTAAATGCATCATCCGGTCCCCGTGGTACTGTAGAGGTTGAATCCAATGTACTAGCCAGTAATGGAGTAAGTCGGATCCCTTCAGGCCCTTATTCTTCATCAAGAATTCAATTCGCCTATTTGCACGGATCAAGTCTTAAGTTCGAGCTGGCACTTGTGCATCCCAAGATTCTCAGTAGGTTGCAGCACTCTCAATGCAAACTGGCAAGCTTTCTAGCTTACCCGGAGCTGGCATATCCTTGGGATAAAAAAGGTTGCTGACCAGTTCCATACTCAATCGCTAGCTATGACCATAGGGTAGGCTCGGTCTCTCCTAAGGACTAGGCTAAGAGTTCTAGTATTGTAGGGAACACTGAAAGTGATAGAGTTTTTTCGAGTACTAAAGTAATATGAGAAAAACGACAGACTTGGTTTTATTCCAATAAATCCATTGCAAAGAGACACTTGGGTACTAAGATCTAATATAGAATTTTGGGGGAGATTATGAAGCTAGGCGTTGTAGTAGTTAATTACCTCAGAAAAGAATTCCGACAGCGAAAGGCTGAGGCCATGATCAAAATGTGTTGCAAAGTGAACCCGTCACTAGTAGGGAAAGGCTCACCGCTAGCGCACAAAAATGTCCTACCACCGGCGAGTCCCTGTTTGTCGGAGACCATCTCACCGGCAATAATGCATTACATCCGGTGAACCATACGTTTCATCGGCGATAACTGATAATACCACCAGTGAGTAGCCCATTCGCTGGGGATAGTGTCCCCTAACACTGGCGCACATCCCTTCGCCAGGGGTAATACATTTTGTTCACCGATAGTATTATGTATCAGAGAAAAAATAGACAGAATACGCAGATGAATACATGAATACACAGTGTACATGATAATGATAGCAAAATACATATTAACATAGGAAACAGTAGCAGCATCCACCAAATGTTCAATATAGCTAGGACATTGGTTCATATAGTATTATCTAGAATTCACTCATCTTCACCCTCGTCGGAGGTGTCGGGAGGAAAGCAAGTGAAATAGATGATTCCATAAGTATGACGGAGGAAAAACTTGAACTCCCGTCCCTCTTTCATGTCGTTGTACAAGATGAGAAGTCTGTTCCATCCAGGACCACTAAAATATGGTCGGGCCTCCTCGTTGGTGACCCTAACCTGGTACGTCCTATCAGGGTGATTATGATGCGTCAAAGTGACAATAAACACGGCAACCTCATCCATGCTTCTATGGAGATGGTCCATGAAGCCATGTCATGCACCGCAAGGGATTGACTGAGTAAAATCATAGGACAGAAAAATTAGTCGTTATTTTCATTGAATATATATATATATTTACATTCTCCACATGAATTTCAGAGAACATACCATCCTAACACCAAAGTTCACAGGGAGCGGTATGGTGATCTTCATGTCCATGCAATGCTAACTATGTTGACCATAATTGCTGCACGCTTCTTCGCTATAATCCAATCTACATATATTGAGAAGAAAGTAAAAAAAGAATGCATGTATAAAGTAAACAACATATAAGGATGATCTCATCTACATAGCTAGCTTACTGTTGGATATCAACGTCAGGGGGCGTGTACATGTAGTAGATTACGGCTGCTTGATGCATGAGAAAGATCTTTATATTGTCTTCGTATTGCATATCATGATCATTCAAGAAGTTTATCCAGCCAGGTCCACTAAAAGATGTCCTGATCGCTATGTTGGTCACTGTAACCACATAACTCCTATCGAGATCAGCATCTGACATCAAAGTGACCTCAAACACGACATCGTCCATGGTGTTTTTGTGGAAATAGTCCATGAAGTCCCGTCACCAAGTGCAGGGGATTGACTGAGTAAAACAATAACAATACAACAAAGTCATTGGTTTATTTTCGATTCTATATATAGAGACATACATGATACTGTGTATCTGACAGAGCACATACCGTCCTAGCCTCGAACCCGACAGGGAGCACTATGGGGAACTTCTTGTCCAGGCACCTCCCCAATGGTTGTGCATAGTTGTTGCACACTTGATCCACTCTATATATTTATCTAGAAAGAAGACACATAGTAAACATATTTATAAAGTAATTAAATAACAGGATAAGTCATATATATGACAAAGTCTAGCAGGATAAGTAATATATATGACAAGTAGCTAATCCACGTCTAGCATGATAAGTAATATGTACGACAAAGTCTAGCAGGATAAGTCTAAAGTAATATATGACAAAGTATAGCAAGATCAGACATTGTCATCTTCATCGGATGACAAACCTAAGTAACCTAGGTCAGCAGACGATGTGGGTGTGACCATGAAGTTGCCGGGACTAAACCCGTAGTACGGGCCTTGAGGGCGCGCGATGGAGGAACCGACACCATCGGACCTAGAGGGACCCGCCTCCTGGACGGTCTGCTAGAGCGTAGTGGTCGCCAAGACCTCGTACTATTGGGCCATCACCGTAGGATCCGCGTAGAGCGCCTGGACCAAGGGGTCAACAAGTTGTCTCTCGACCAGTCGGTGATCCTACTCCTCCTCCCTCGTGGCGACTCTCATACCCACGGGCCTATTCTGAATGGCCCTAGCTCGATCCTCGGGGAAGTTGATGGTCGCCCTAGCCCCTCTGTGATGGACTGCCATGCAGTCATAGGACATGCCGCCTACTCAGGGGTCTTCCATGTGCCAAGGTGGCGCCTAATCCCATCGATGGTGATCTTAGCCTCCCAAGTGGGGATCCTCGTCGGCTTCTTATACACACCACGGTACTTCGGCTCCCACTATGCCATACTACTTAAACAAACAAGCAAACATATTAGCAAAAATAGTGTACAAGTAACTAAATCATAGCTTCCTTTTCTGAAGTTCTCATGGTTAAGTACAAGTGCAACATTGCAATTTAATTCAGTACAAGGAAAACCACTAGCTAATTTAAGCAGCTACTCATGAATGTAAAACTAGCAGCAAGGTGATCATCATTTTAATCCCAATTAAGCAGCTACTCATGAATGTAAAAGAAAAACTAGAAAATCATTATTTTGGTCCCAATTAAGAAGCTACTCATGAAGATTCAGAGACTGCAAACAGCTCACATGATTGCACTACTACTACCTAATTTAAGCAGCTACTCATGAATGTAAAACTAGCATCTAGGTGGTCATCATTTTGATACCAATTAAGCAGCTACTCATGAATGTACAAGAAAACTAGCAAAGTCATCATTTTATTCCCAATTAAGCAGCTACTCATGAAGATTCAGAGACTGCAAATAGCTCACATGGTTGCACTGCGACTAGCTAATTTAAGAAGCTACTCATGAATGTAAAACTAGCAGCTAGGTGGTCATCATTTTGATCCCAATTAAGCACGATTGTTGTTCTACTGCAAACAGATACTTCTCCTTCCATTTGGCGGATGCGGGACGACCTCCTCCACCTTCCTTTTGGCAGACACGGGACAACAACGACAAGGTGGATCGGACGCGGGACGACGACGACGGAGCGCATGAGGGGCTAGGGTTGCGAGGGACCAGAATTGGGGATCGATCGATCAGATTTTCCTCGAGCAGAACAAGGGTTGCGCTGCCAGGTGGACCCCGGTGCCTACAGGCTCTTTTGCCGGGGATAACTGATATTTTCGGCCCGGGTTGCCCATCCGAGCCCGCGATACCCCCGGCGCCTAAGGTCTTCAATCACTAATGGTAAAAGCTAGCCCATCCGGGGGCACGCGGCCCCCCACAGTCCTGGTGCATGATAGACTTGTTCGCTGGCGATAACTTGACTAGCCCAGGTGCCGCATGTGTCCTTTCACTGGCGGTAATGGGAGGAAGGCCTGGATGGCCTTATCGCCGGCAACCCCAGTGACCACTTCGCTGGCGGTAAGGAATCCAGCTATAAGGTTTTCCCTACTAGTGCATTCTCCATAGCACGGTGCAGGGATTGCCTCGTTAAAGCCACTCTGCCATGCACTAGCATGGAGCAGACCTTCTTCCTTCGTGAATCTGAGCTTCTTCTCGTTGATGATGCACGTGATCCAAATACCATGGTATTTTTTTTCTTCAGCTGCCGATGAGGCCGTGCCTGCAGAACTGGAAGCATCAACCATCTCGTCAGATATTGAACAAGAACGGGCGCATCTGGTGGATTTGGTGGAGGAGAGAGAAGAGGATGAGAAGCGCGGGGTTTCTTGAGCATGAGGAAGAACGGGAGCAATGGTGGAGAAGAAAAATGAGGTTTTTTTCATTGTATATAGCCCATCTGCACCAAGATTAGTGACTGATGCGCCGTATTACCACCACGCATCGCAGAACGGGAGGGTCAGCTTCCTTGCGAAGCCTCTGCTTCCTCGATCTCTGTGTTCGCATTAAAATGGCTCCTCGTTGCCACACGATACGAGACCCACCAATGGTCACACTGACAGAATATTTGTCAGTGACGCGACAAGACCGAAAAAGTTGTCAGGTTACATCATAGAACAAATTCCGGCTCAGTTTTGAAATTGAGCATTAAAACAATGATGACATATCAACAATTCTGACTTAATTGTGACTCAGATCCTACACTTTTGTTTTGAAGTTTCAGGAACCCTTCAAAATTCTACAGCCGAATAAGAATCAAGCTAGACGATGGAATCAGACTTTGGATCTTGCAGGCTTCCGGGGGCTATTATTGGGGATGTACTTTCTGGGTATACCCATAGTGATTCACTGACCAAGGTGGCCCACTTCTGAGTTACAACTATGCTCCATAGACAACCCAGTTAGGGAGAAAAGTTGGAGGCCCATCCGGCTATGGGAGGGCCCAGAATACTTACTGAATTAGGAATGTAGGAATACTTGTAGTCCAAGATGTAATCTGTACCAACTCTGTATCATAGCCGGATAAGACTCTCCTGTAAACCCTAGGCCGGATGACTATGTAAGCCGACATAGGGACCAACCTTTAGGGAACACAATACCAACCACAACAAACTAAACTCGCATAGGCGAAACCTCTCTTGTAATCTATTGTACTTCTGGCTCTGCCGATATACTAGATTGCTTGCAGGAGAAGGACTCGTCCACCGCAGTCGAATTTGAACCCAGCTAATCTTGTGTGCTCACTGTTCGGGATAAGCGTACATCTTACACCCCACCTTTTCCCATGCCTAGAGGACCCCCTCATGGCGTACTTTTCCTCAATCCGAAAATAGATCTTTCAACTAACGCTAATATCACAAGTTAGTCAAACCTTTTTATTTTGTGATGAATTTTAGGTAGTAGACACTTTTGGAAAGATGCGAGAGCATTTATGGGCTAATCACACATAAATGAGCAAATCTCCAATTGAAGATAATTCCATCCGAGGCATATTGAGGTTATAATGACCAACAATACGACTGGAGGCCACCCGTGCCACATGCCATCATCTCCGTTATATCAATACAAGCATCTGTCGTGAAGTGGAGGGAAAAATAAGAACTCAACTGCCACACACATTTCGAGAAGAGAGGAAATCAGACCTGAAGAAGGAGAAGAACCTCATATCATCCATCGAAGATCTTTAGCCTCTCGATCATCAACTACACCAAAATTCCCCACTTGTATTGAGACTGATTCATACTTGTAAGATTAGGGTTTTTGCGCCTCTATTCCTACTTTGGTTTTTATTAGATTTGATCTTCAACATTATTGTGGTTTGCTACGGTAAAGTTGAGATGATTTCCATTCGCAATATGATTATGTATTTGATATATTATCCTCTCATGTGTGAGTAAATCTCCATAGGCATGGGAGACGTAGGGAATTGGTGAGATGTGATGTGCCTCCTTTATTGTCATCCATTTGTGATTATTGTTGTGATTATTATATTGTAATGATTACCTATGTATGACTAATGCTTGTTATCAAATTTAAGGGCCCGGTAACATGATCATGAGATCTCATAGGTATGAACTTGTTTACTAGTGAATCGGTGATCCCTGAGTTACACGGACGATATCAAAGAGGATCTAGTAGAACTCAAGGACAACAAAGAACCATCAAGATTAAAGCCTTGATCTGGTTTGAAAGACCTTTATTTATCTGCTGACCATGGCTTTTGGTAACATGCAGAAGGGTCATTGAAATTGAGAAGAATCTACCAAGAGGACTCTTGATTGGTATATGGGTTGTTTGCCTACTCACATATGAATAATAAGTATTATAATCACTTATCCCATTTTATTCCATTTGGCACATTCACTATCACCATGAACCATTTCTCTCTGTGCCTAACCTTTCATCTGTAGGAAACCTCAAACAATCATTGTGTTATTTACTTTTATGTTATTTACTTTAAGTACCGTTCAATACTCAAAACCACTTCCTTTCCACTCATTCATTTCCACCTCAACTCTTGCAGTCAATTCACTCAAGATGAGTGACACTTTGAGTGCGACAGAAATGCCGCTGATAGACATTTTCCTATGCCCCTTCTTGGGATCAATATAAAAACTAGAGCTAATATTCCACAAAATTGTGCTCTAATGAATATGTGCTCTTGTATGCCATCAGGAGGCGAGCCTCAAACTCGAGGAATGAAATAATCAACAACACACTTCACACCAGGTCTATGTGGCCATCGAGAACATGGTGGAAGAAAGCACTGGAACCAGAGCAGCTCCGCCAGCAGCAAACAATGCCAGGAGAGACATGGTCACTTGCAAGGAAGTTGCAGATCCCATGGATGTAGCCAAGGCCATGCAACCCCCAGCTTTACCTCAGTAGCAAGTGCGGGAACTGGATGCCAGACCTAGCAGCACCAATCAAACAAACAGGCATCCTGCTCCGCCACCGGCATCAAATTTTGTAACACCCCTAGTACTACTAATAGTAATTAGGGATTGTATGTGCATCCATGAGCATCATCTGATTTGTTAAAATGCATGCAAGAAATAATCACCAAACCCTAATCCTCTCCTCTCTTTTTGAAATGCATTCAAAATGGTTTTGAATTTTGAAAACTACAAAAAGGTGTGGAGCCTAATTGGTTACAAGGTTCGTGTAGTAATTTACATGTTTACAAAATCTCCTAACATTTTTGTAATGTTCAAAAATGTATTTGAAATGGTTTTACAAAGAGACAAAAGAGAGTAAACTAAAAAGAGAAAGGTTTTGTAAAGAAATATAGAGAGAAGCACAACCAGGCCGCGGCCTAGCTTCTTTCCTCTTCCCTCAAACCTTTCTCGCAGCCCGCTAGACGACCCAACAGAAGCCTAGGCCCGGTACCCCTTCGCCCATGTCCTCTTCCTCGCCAGCCAAGCTCCTGCATGGCCGCGCGATGCCGTCCGTCGCCCCGCCGCTATGCGATGCCCGCCGCCGTCCCTAGACAACGTGATAAGATCACCCGTGTTCTCCTCTCTCTCCCCATACCAGTCTTATCTTCTCTCGCCGCCTCTCGTGGTTTTCCGCAAACGAGCGAAACCCTAGCTCTAACCGCCGCTCTTCCCCGCCGTTGTCGGCCACCCCTCGCCCAGACAAGGTTCCCAGGAGCTCCGCTGCATCCCCCTCATCCTCCTTGTTGAAGTGTGCAAGCCGTGAATCCCTGTATTCGCTGGAATCGAGCTTCGCGTCTCGCCGGCTGCCGCAGTTGCCGCCATCGATTCTTTGTCGTTCGAGCTCACCTCCCCTTGCCGACCTCTCCATAGTGTTTGTGGTGAGCCCCTGAGCACGATAGTGCTCTCCTCTATCTCAGTCTCGCTTTCTACTGCTTTGTTGTCATGTAGCTACAAGCTCCGCCGTCGGCCACCGTTGCTCATGCTGCTCTGGTGGTCAATCAGTGGCACCGCCACCACCAGATGGTCCGCACTGATTCACCCTCAGACGCTCAGAGCATCGAGCTAGAGCTCCACTTGGGAGCAGCGCCATGGATGACGTCAGCCTGACGTATTGCTGATGTCATTAGTGTTTTTCTTTTTATTTTATTCTTTCAGCAAATTCATTTAGATAACTATTTTAATAAATGATATGCTGAAAGGTGGGTCCCAGGTGTCAAATATTTAATCATTTCCTAAAATGTTTTCTAAAATGATTAAAAACCTGACATGTGGGTCCATGTTGTAAAATATTATAATATCGAAAAGTTGTTTAATTATTTTAAAATGGATTTAAAATGAGAAAATCATAACTAATTCATTTTAACTCAGAAAAATATGTATAATATATAAAAATGTTTAGAAAAATGAGATCTACATAATGGCATCAAAATACTACATTGTTAAGCAACTTAAATGACAAGTTAAATTATAAGAACAAAGTAACCCCTTTCATATGCATCCGGGGTTTCTCCGAATTAGGGTTTGAACCCCTCGAACCCTGTTTAAAATGGCAAAGCGTGCTTTAGGGTTTCCTTTTAATACAATTTAACTAGTCATATAATCATCCTTGTTTGAGCATTGCATCGATGCCATGTGTTGATTCTTTCTTGCTTCTTTTCTGGTGTTTGCATCTTCCCTGTAGAATACGATATCAAGATCAAGATCGAAGACCGAGATCAACACCATCGAAGGTTATCAACGAACAAGTCCATCTGATGAACCCTGAAGATCCATAGTTAGGTATCAACAGGAAAAGGCAAGAAAAACCGCACACATGATATAATCCTACGGTTTCAAAGTATTTCATTATTGCCCTGTGCATACGATTCCAAAGTCTTTTATCGATAGATATAGTAATCCTATCTGATGCATGTTTCCTTTGTAGCATATATTCCCTCATCCACTACTCATATCATAACTTGGGCTTGGCTTATGAGCTTCTCTATAGCTTCTATATCCGTTCTGCTTAGCCATGCTTAGCTGTTACCGCTGGACCATCTGTTGATTAATCACAGATACGAATGAACCTAGTTGGACAGGATGACATGTTATGATCATAGATAAAAGTTAAACATGCTAAGGCTTGTATGGGAGGACACTAGGGTTGTGGTTTTTGTAGTCCCATATTTGCCACCACTAGGACCCGAGTTCTTGCCTTTGGACCAAGACCGAGTGTGCAACCACACGAGGGTTTATGTGGAGCCCTTGACCCCAACTTGTCTAGTTTGATCCATGAGTACATAGTTTTAGTTTTTATTCGGCACCTGCATGGAAAAAGGTTTTGGAAAATTGTGCAAGCATATACGATGTGGTCGGGTGAAGGGTGCACGACACTCAAACTGGATCCCGATACACGGAGTCACGGACCTCCTCGGAGTATGGCCAACTACCGCAGCAGGGAGCCCTTTTGGGTCACTCATGGATTAGGAAAAAGCAAGGGAAAGGTTTTGGCCGATCACCCTCTATCAACACACCAAGGAAGTGTGTCAAGTGACGTTAAGAGTCGGTCAGCGTGTGTGGGTAAAGTTGTACACCCCTGCAGCGTTAAATCTATTCGAAAAGTCGTGTCCATGGTTATGGACGACTTGGTGACTAGATTCAAAGATCATAGAGAAGAATAACCTAATCGTAAAACTTGGCAAGTAAGTAAAGTGTGCTTAAGGATGCTTCCTCAGGGATCGAGGGGGTGATCCTAGATGGTAGGTTTAGCTGACAAAGTTTCGGTGGATATCAAGAGATGATCAAAGTTAGATATATCGCTTTCTTATCCCCTTTTAAAATGATCTATTTAGTCGAGCTTCTTCTCCTCCCTCTTGTTTTACAAACAAAGATAGCTTTATGCAAAATAGCTCCACCAGCCATAAGTCTTGCGGAGGACCCTGTACTTAACCTGGCTTCATTGATACTTTTGCAGCAGGTAAGTGTTACCATAGAAGATGAGTTCATTACAGCATCGACATCGACGAGTAGTTTGGGGTTCCCAGTCGGCAGCCTAGAGTCTATGGATTGGGACATCATCGTTATGCTTCAGGCCTCTTAGGCCATTTGTTAAGTTTGCTATACTTAATAGCATAATTTTCCTTCCTTTGTTTGATGTTTGTGGTTAGTGACCTCTTCTTGTAATATTTTGGTTCTCTGCTCAGTAACGAGCTTGCTGTAATAACTTTTGGGTCATAGGGTCACTGTAATGTTACTGATTCTTTCTCTGTATGCTTCTGAAATTTAGGTTAGGCTTATTTCAAACAGAGGTCTGTGATTTGTCTTACCCTAGTCCTGGGGGCTGTCACAGGTTTTGGTATTAGAGCAGTACCGTCTGTAGGAAAACCTTTCTACTGGTCAATTCTGAGTCTAGTGCGTGCGAAAACTATTTTTAAAGTTGAAAAGTAATTTTGAAAACTCTGGTATGCTTCTTTTTCTCCTTATCTAGTTTTGCTCTAACTCTAGGTCATCTTATCTTCTGTTGATTTTGGAAAAGTTTTGCTATCTCTTCTAGTCTTTCAAAACTAAGGTGCCTTTTTGGCATGTCATTCTTAACTAGTTGACCTAGTGTTGAGTTCTCCAGACTCAGTTGTGTGTGTTCCTTGTTTCCCTTTGTTCCTCTTCAGCTGAGAGATTCCTATCCATCATGAACTCTCTATCTTATGGGCCCACAACATTGTGTTGATGTTTCCACAGTGATCTGTTCTAGGCATCAAGGTTTCCTTTCACCTCATGTGCCTCCTTTTCGTTTGCTTGGGTACTTTGGAAGTTGTTTCTTCTCTTGGAAGCTACCTCGTGGTTACTACCTTGTAGTACCCTCTGTATTCCTAAGATTGTAGTTGCTTATTTCTCGGCTTTTAACCCTTGGACTTGAACCGAATGTCCTGGATTGTACTGGATTCTGGGGTTGCAAATCTTGTACATGAAGCTGCCCTTTAAGCCAAGATCCATTCCATTGTCCCCTATTGTTAATGTTAAAACATTACCTCAGGATGGCTTGTAGTAAAATTCTAGCCTTCAAGCTTGTGGTATTTGTCGCAATTGAAACTCAACAATTCAGGACTTCCCTTACCACTAGCTACGACATATATTCTTTAATGGAACCAAATAGATCACAACAAGAGTGCTCCTCGTGAGTATCGTATCTATATTCGTGACTCTGCCACACCTTAACTCCTCTGTGCATTGGTTTTTGGAAGAATGCTAATCTACACATCCACATATTGGGATTCTATCCTGAGCATGTTCTTTTTCCCCTTGTTGTTTTTGACCTTTGCCTACCAGTTGGTAGCCAAGTAGTAAATGTACATCGGTGTCTTCTGATGTAATTACTCGTGTGGTTCGTCTAGACAAACCATTTCGGGATGTCAGGAGAAACGAACTCCAATACCTCGTCATTTCTAGGACCAGGTCAAAGTGTTGCAATCCGTAGATCAAGAGGCATTGATTAGCTTCTGATATGTTCCACCTTAAGGTATCACACTCCTTTATACTAAGAGGTCGTGCTGAGTTTCATGACTCCCTTAATGAAGTGATGCTGTTACACATATTTACCCACCCTTCCTCCAAGATTTCGTGCTCGTGGATGATGCGTGTGCGTAATAATGTGGCCATCTGAGATTCTTAGCAATCATTATTTCTTTAGACCTCAACACGGACATATGTGGCATTCTTAGCATGATGGTTAATATATCACTAAGCAAAGGAAGATTGTTCCACCAAGTCCACTATTCCATTACACTCTACTCGGTTAGAGAGTTAGGCTTGTGCCGAAGCTCTGAGACTACGTCTTCTTGCCTTACCAAGAAAGTTTCCTCATGAACTAAATGACATATCGGTGGTTCGTGATAATCTAGACGTCTTTCTAGAACTATCATCATGTCGCCACATCACCATGTTGTCAAATTCTTGAGCAAGCAGGTTCTCTAAACTATTCCCTTCTCCAAGGATTTATACTGCATAACCCTGAACTAGTTGGTCGAGCTTAAACAACAACTTGGAGAGTTGAAAGACAAAAGTTCTATCCAACATAGTTCCTTCTAATGGGATGTCTAGTTTTGTTTGTGCTGAAGAAGGATAGTGTTTCCTTCGTGGAAATGTTATCGTCCCCACCTTTGATTTGATACGGGTATCGTCAAATCAAACTCAGTCCCATGGACTATCCTGATGGTGTATCTATTTGTGATGTTTTACCTGGGTACATCTTCATGTCCTCTGGTCTAACCAATATTCTTGTTCTGTTCATACCACATATGAGTCCATATTCGTGGAGTATTTGGACAAGTATGTTATTGAGCCCATACATAACATTCTTATCTTCTCCATGCTAGATTAGATTCATATTGAACAGTTAGCTGTAATGTTGGAATCTTTTGATAACCGTCTTCATCTTCGCGGTAATCTCGAAGCATATGTTCTGGATGTTGGGAGTGACCTTCTCTGGTTCACGTGCAAAAGTTCAAAGTTGTCGCAATGGATTCGAGAAGAGTTATATTTGTTTCCTCGGGAATCATTTCAAGTTAGTCAAGCATGTGTGAAGTATTCTTGATATGGTAGGTCAATACGTTCCCATCTCGAGAACATCCTCAAAGCACGTAAAGCCACTGGCTGATATGCCATGGAAGAGAAGAAGTTCTACAAACTTCAGTATCCTCCTAAATGTCTCCCAACAATAAGGATGCATTGGTGTTTTGTTGCAATCCATTCATGTAGGGGCAATTATCTTTTGATAACTTGCAAATACATGGGTTTCGCAACCTATCTCATTGTTTTGGAGCTTTACAATGTAATCCATGTCTTGAGAATCTAGTGACTTTACCTCTGCGTAGATGTTGCAAACTTTCTGCTCAGACATGCTGAGTCTGAACTATCATTCCACCTAACCAGAGCTGAATCTCAAGCAGCAATGATGGTTGGTGTTCTTCATGGTTTTTGACATAGGTCTCTTTGAAAATCCGGCAAGATTGATGTAGTGGTTGACAAAATCAGTCAGAAAGCCTATTGTAATACACTCTTGAATCAGCGATAACAACCACTCCTCATGAGGCATCTTCTATGACTTGTTATAGGATTTGTTCTTATGGTTTCCTTTGTACCGAAGTATGACCTGTACTTGGTGTCTGTTTTCTCAAACATCAAGGAGAACATTTAAAGTAGATTTGCTAAATGTCTCTCGGTCGATCCTCCAGACCGTTTTATGTTGGAAAGTGTTGTTGAGCCAAGTAATTGAAGTCTGAGAATGAAGTTTGTTTTTCCTTGTGTCATTAGGAATTTTCTTATATATTCATCTTAGTAGTGTAAAGTGATATCATGATCGCTGGCAAGATTTTGATAGA
This sequence comes from Avena insularis, assembly GCA_023614405.1. Taxonomy (NCBI): domain Eukaryota; kingdom Viridiplantae; phylum Streptophyta; class Magnoliopsida; order Poales; family Poaceae; genus Avena; species Avena insularis. The sequence goes on from CM042690.1 coordinate 515,047,756, forward strand.
CCTGGATGAATAAAGAGTTTCCTTCGGTTCCCTAATGTGTTCGAAGAGAGACTATGATTTTGGTAATCATAAGATTCGCTTATTACATGTTCCTCGTTACTCTTATGAGTCCTCTCCACCAAAACAATCTTTTTGTCTTAACCTCCTGTTGAACTAATAGTGATCCTTCTGTATCAAAAAGTAGTTCAACATCTTGGCTCTCTGTATCCCTATATCCCTAGAAGCTCTACTTAAGCCGACTAGTAGAGTTTCATCTTTCGAAGTCTATGGTCATGTTCTTTCTGTTGTAAGCTCTCCTCTTCAGAAGCTCAAACTCTTCTGAAGCTCCATGCTCTCAATCCTTATGAAGACTAACTATCTAACACCTTGAAACTATCTCTTTTTGTTCCTTCCTCTACCTTGGTGTGTTTCATGCTCGTTGGCTCCAGAGATGTTATGAAACATCTATCTAGGAGTTAACCATGATATACTTTGTTTGTGGTTTTGAGTTTTTCCCTCTCTTCTTTAGTGTGTAAAGCTACCTCGAAGAAAATGAAGGACTTCATTCATTCAATAATGGTGGCATGGATCAACCTCTTTAAGAAGATCGTCGAATTTTAGTGTAACCGTATTCCTTATATATTCCTACCTAGGATTCTCAGGACGAGATTCTGTTAAGGGGGATAGAGCTGTAACAGCCCTAATTCTACTAATAGTAATTAGGGATTGTATGTGCATCCATGAGCATCATCTGATCTGTTAAAATGCATGCAAGAAATAATCACCAAACCCTAATATTCTCCTCTCTTTTTGAAATGCATTCAAAATGGTTTTGAATTTTGAAAACTACAAAAATCGTGTGGAGCCCAATTTGTTACAAAGGCCCTGCAGTAATTTACATGTTTACAAAATCTCCTGACATTAATGTATTTGAAATGGTTTTACAAGCGAGAAAAGAGATAAAACTAAAAATAAAAAGGTTTTGTACAAAAATATAGAGAGAAGCACAACCAAGCTGTAGCCTAGCTTCTTGCCTCTTCCCTGTAACCTTTCTCACGTCCCGCTAGCCGGCCCAATGGAAGCCTAGGCCCGGTACCCCTTCGTCCCTGTCATCTTCCTCGCCAGCCAAGCTCCTGTGTGGCTGCCACGATGCCGTTCGTCACCCACCTCTATGCGATGTCCGCCGCCGTACCTAGAGAACGCGATAAGATCGCCCATGTCCTCCTCTCTCTCCCTGTACCAGTCTTATCTTTTCTCACCCCCTCTCGTGGTTTCCCCACACGAGCGAAACCCTAGCTCTAGCCGCCGCTCTTCCCCGCTGTTGTCGGCCACCCCTCGCCCAGACGAGGTTCCTAGGAGCTCCGCCGCATCCCCATCGTCCTCCTTGTGGAAGCGTGCAAGCCGGGAATCCCTGTATTCGCCGGAATCGAGCTCAGCATCTCGCCGGCCACCGCAGTTGACACCATCAATTCTTCGTCGTCCGATCTCACCTTCCCTTGCCGACCTCTCCATAGTGTTCGTGGTGAGACCCTGAGCACGTTAGTTCTCTCCTCTGTCTCCGTCTCGCTTTCTACCGCTTTGCGGTCGTGTAGCTACAAGCTCCGCCGTCAGCCACCGTTGCTCACGCTGCTCTAGTGGTCAATCAGTGGCGGCGCCACCACCAGATGGTCCGCACCGGTGTCCCGCGTCTAGCGCGCTCGCTCCTGTCGCCCCGCATCGCCTGTAGCATCGAGCTAGAGCTCCACCTGGGAGCAGCACCATGGATGATGTCAGCCTGACGTCCTGCTGATGTCATTAGTGTTTTTCTTTTTATTTTATTCTTTCGGCAAATTCATTTATATAATTATTTTAATAAATATGCGGACAGGTGGGTCCTAGGTGTCAGATATTGAATCATTTCCTAAAATGTTTTCTAAAATGATTAAAAACCTGACATGTGGGTCCATGTTGTAAGATATTATAATATCCAAAAGATGTTTAATTATTTTTAAAAGGATTTAAAATGAGAAAAATCAAAACTAATTCATTTTAACACAGAAAAATATGTATAATATATCAAAATATTCAGAAAAATGAGATCTATATAATAGCATCAAAGTCCTGCATTGTTAAGAAACTTAAATGACAAGTTAAATTAGAAGATCAAAATAACCATTTCATATGCATCTGGGGTTTCTCCAAATTAGGGTTTGAACCCCTCGGACCCTGTTAAAATTGGTGAAGCCTGCTTTAGGGTTTTCTTTCAATACAATTTAACTTGTCATATCATCATCCTTGTTTGAGCATTGCATCGATGTCATGTGTTGATTGTTTCTTCCTTTTTTTGCAGTGTTTGCCTCTTCTCGGTAGACTACGATATCAAGATCAAGATCGAAGACCGAGATCAACACAATCGAAGGTTATTGATGAACAAGTCCATTTGATGAATGCTGAAGATCCATAGTTGGGTATCAATAGGCAAAGGCAAGCAAAACCCCACAGATGATATAATCCTACGATTTCAAAGTATTTCATTCTTGCCATGTGCATACGATTCCAAAGTGTTTTATCGATAGATATAGTAATCCTATATGATGCATGTTTCCTTTGTAGCCTATATTCCCCGATCCACTTGTCATAGCATAACTAGGGTTTGGCTTATGAGCTTTGCTAGAGCTGCTATATCCGTTGTGCTTAGACATGCATAGTTGTTACTGCTGGTCCATCCGTTGATGAATCAGAATGAACCTAGATGGACAAGATGACGCGGTATGATCATAGATAAAATTTAAACATGCTAAGGCTTGTATGGGAGGCCACTAGGGTTGTGTCTTTTGTAGTCCGGTACTTGCCACCACTAGGACCCGAGTTCTTGCCTTTGGACCAAGACCGAGCATGCAACCACACGGGGGTTTATGGCGACCCCCTTGACCCCAACTTGTCTAGTTTGATCCATGAGTCCGTAGTTTGATTTTTTATTCGACACCCGCATGGAAAAGGTATTGGAAAATAGTGCAAGCATATAGGACGTGGCCGGGGGAAGGGTGCACGGCAATGAAACTGTATCTCAATACACAGAGTCGCGGACCTCCTCGAAGTATGGCCAACTGCCGCAACAGGGAGCCCTTTTGGGTGACTCATGGATTAGGGAAAAGCAAGGGAAAGGTTTTGGTCGATCAACCTCTGTCAACACACCAAGGAAGTGTGTCAAGTGACGTTAAGAGTCGATCGGCGCGTGTGGGTAAAGTTGTACACCCCTGAGGGTTAATTCTTTTCGAAAAGCCGTGTCCATGGTTATGGACGACTTGGTGACCAGATTAAAAGATCATAGAGAAGAATAACCTAATCGTAAAACTTGGCAAGTAAGTAATGTGTGCTTAAGGATGCTTCCTCAGGGATCGAGGGGTGATCCTAGATGGTAGGTTAAGCTGATAAAGTTTCTGTGGATATCAAGAGATGATCAGAGTTAGAGATATCGCTTTCGTATCCCCTTTTAAAATGATCTATTTAGTCGAGCTTCTTCTCCTCCCCCTTGTTTTACAAACAAAGATAGCTTTATGCAAAATAGCTCCACCAGCCATAAGTCTTGCAAAGTACACCCTGTACTCACCCTTGCTTCGTTGAAACTTATGCAGCAGGTAAGTGTTACCATAGAAGATGAGTTCGTTACGGTATCGACATTGATGAGTAGTTTGGGGTTCCCGGTCAGCAGCCTGGAATCTATGGATTGGGATGTCATCATTATGCTTCAGGCCTCTTAGGCCATTTGTTAAGTTTGTTATGCTTAATAGCATAATTTGCCTTCTATTGTTTGATGTCTGTGGTCAGTGACCTCTGCTTGTAATAATTTGGTTCTCTGCTCAGTTATGAGTTTGCTGTAATAACTTTTGAGTCGTAGGGTCACTGTAATGTTACCGATTCTTTCTCTGTATGCTTCAAGGATTTAGGTTAGGCTTATTTCAGATTGAGGTCTGTCATTTGTCTAGCCCTAATCCTGGTGGTGTCACAAATTTGAAGGTGGGCGACCCCTTTGTCGCGTCTCGCCTATGCTAACATCGGGGATGTTGGACACCGCATATGTGTTCGGTAGTGGGAACGAAGGCGTTGTGGCCTCAATGTTAATGAAGGAACCTGCTGATTCGAGCACACAACACACACGAAGCACACAAGGAAATTTTTTACCCAGGTTTAGGTCGCTCTTCTACTAATCACCCTACGTCCTGCTTTTATGGATTATCTGGGGTGGATCGAGGTACAAGAAGATGATCTCTCCAGTGTCAGGGAGACGCTTTCTCTCTGGCTTCTACACTCCCTAGGATTCCTCTTTCTTTCTTCTCCCTCTCTTTTCTACCTCCCTCCAAGCTCTCCAGCCTTTTGAGCTCTAGATCCTTCGAAAGGGCCCTTGTCTAAGAACCCTACCTCCGGGACCTTTCCTTTCCCGAAAACTCCTCTCCAAAAACCCCTCTAGATCTCTCTCTAGAAAACCCCTCCTTTCTAACTCTCGTCCAAGTACCTCCTTTTATACAACAAGGGGTCACCACAAGGGCCAGCGTGGAGCACCATCCGGGGCGTCCCCGGGCTCAGTCGTGGGGTGCCACGTGGTCTTCAGGCAGATGGGCCGTGCCTGTGGCCAATGGATTACCAGGAGAGGTGCACATGTGCACTCGATGGCTGAGTGATAGTTCAGATTCTGAGATGTTACTCCTATCGGTGGTGCACTGCTACGGACTGCAGCACCATGATGATGTCCAGCAGTGCTGGCGCCTTACCAATTCCCAAGGTTGGGCCTGACACGCCTTGTCAGGCTCAGTTGACTCTGGGTCCTGGGTCGCGCCTAGCCCAGGAGAAGTGCTCCATGGTCCTTCCGGTGCTCAGTCGAGGCTGCTCCTTAGCTTCGCTGTCCCCCAATTGTGTCCTTACCCTCCTTCCGGGCAGCCCCCGGAGGGATGGGTCGGACCGCCTCATGCGTTGTTGTCTTTTCCTTCCTGTCCGCGCCCGGCTGGCATATCGAGGTTGGTCTCATAGTGTTTGTCTCATCCATAGGCACCTACACCATAGCCGACAGTTAATATCCATTGGCTCATCATGCCAAGGCCATACATGCTTGGAGCACATGATGCTCATACCCTTGCGACGCCCTTGCCGGCTAGGCTACGGGTCCGCTGAGTCACTGACCAGTGCCCATGTGCTCCTATCCTTGCTGCACCGGAACCATAGGAAACGATGTTGCTTTATCTTGCTGCGACAAACAAAGTCGTTAGTATCGTCATGGTAGTGGAGAGACCGGAGGAAAATCAGGAACACCTAGTGCAGCGTCCAACTTACTTTGTCAGCGAGGTCCTGATAGAATAAAAACAGCGATATCCGCACTATCAAAAGTTGGCTTACGGTGTTTTTCTAGCATCTCGTAAGTTACGACATTATTTTCAGGAGCATCCAATTACCATGGTGAGCCCAGCTCCCATGACAGACATAATCAATAACAGTGACGCCACAGGACGCGTCGCCAAATGGGGCATAGAGCTTTCAGCTTTTGATATTGAGTATAAACCTCGGACAGCAAGAAAATCCCAGATCCTTGCTGACTTTGTCTCTGATTGGACAGGGACGAAGGAGAACATGATCCTCCCTGAGTCGGAATATTGGACCCTCTATTTTGATGGGTCTAAGGCTCGCGGGGGCTCAGGGGCTGGCGTGGTGCTCAAATCACCCCAAGGAGATAAACTTCTATATGTGTTGCAGATCCACTTCACAGTGACAAATAATATTGCCGAGTATGAAGCACTGCTACGTGGAATCCGAATTGCAAAGGATATTGGCATCTGATGTTTGATGTGTTATGGAGATTCGGATCTTGTTGCTCAACAAGTGTCGGATATTTGTAATGCAAATAAACACATGGCAGCGTACCAAGCTGTCGTGGATGATCTATCTAAATCGTTCGAAGGGTTTGAAGTTCAACACATCCCTCGAGCAGAAAATGAGGAAGTAGACGCACTATCTCGGATAGATTCTGCGCGGAAAGAGGTCCCGGATGGCGCTTTTTTAGAGCACCTTAAAGTTCCCTCAATAAAGGGAGTAGATGAGGAATATCCGACCAAATCTAACTCACCTTTGATAGCAGTTCTGGCTGTAATTCCCAGCTGGACTCAACCCTACCTCGATTATTTGGTAGATGGCAAATTACCCGAAGATGAGGTTCTGAGCCGGCAGATTATCCGACGAGCGAAAGCCTACACTATAGTTAAAGGTGAGCTCTATAAGCGGAGTGTCTCTAGGGTTTTTCAGCGTTGTGTGTCTCCAGAAGAAGGAGTGGAAATCTTAAGGAAAATCCACGAAGGCGAGTGTGGACACCACACTGCAGCCAAATCTTTAGTGGCAAAAGGTTTTAGACACGGATTTTTCTAGCTTACAACTCAGGCAGATGCCGAACGATTAGTCAAGACGTGCAAAGGCTGCCAAAAGTACGCCAAACAAGCTCATGTTCCGGCTGATCAGCTGAGAACAATGCCCATAATATAGCCTTTTGCGGTCTAGGGGCTTGATATGGTAGGACCATTTAAACGGGCTCCAAGTGGATTTACTCACCTCTTAGTGATGGTGGATAAATCTACCAAATGGATTGAGGCTAAACCTGTCACTAGCTGTGATGGAGCAATAGCCAAAAGATTTGTCGAGGATGTTATAATCCGGTATGGTTATCCGCATAGCATTATCACGGACAACATGAGTAACTTCTCTATGGGAGAATTGGCCGAATTCTGCAATGAGCAAAATATCCGGCTTGACATTGCGTCAGTCGCACATCCACAGGCTAACGGACAAGTCAAAACAGCAAATGGTTTAATCCTACAAGGCCTAAAACCGAGACTCGAAGCACCACTACGACGTGCTTCGGGGGCTTGGGCAGAGGAATTACCCTCTGTAATATGGAGTTTACGAACAACTCCGAATAGGTCAACCGGATACACACCTTTCTTCTTGGTCTATGGTGCAGAAGTAGTTCTTCCTAGTGATTTGATTCACACCTCTCCTAGAGTGGCCGCGTATATTGAAGAGGATGCCAAGATTTCTCGACAAAATGATCTCGACTTAGTCGAAGAAGTTCACGTCGTTGTTGAAATGAGATCAACAGCCTATCAGTAGAAGTTACGCAAGTATCATAGCCAGAGAGTCCGAAACAGATCTTTCAATAAAGGCGATTTGGTTCTCCGGCTTGTGCAACAAAGAAAGAACAAACTTTCCCCAGTATGGGAAGGGCCCTTTTTAGTTAGTCGAGTATTGCACAATGGTTCATATTACTTAACTGACATGAGGCCAGTCAAAGAAAGACCTGCTACTAAGAAGAGAAAGAGAGCTGGAGGCAGTACAAATCCGGATGAGTTAGACATACCGTGGAATATTGCTCAGCTACGTCCCTTTTATTCTTAGTTTATCCTTTTTTGTAATCATATATATGTACATGTTCTGTGAGAAATAAAAGTTTTGGTTGCCTCAAGTTTTCTGAGAAGTTTTTACCATCTTATTTCCAAATGATCATGTCATAGTCGAAAATCCTAGAATGCTTGAAAGTACTTTATGCTCATGTCCGTTCTGGTTTAGATTTCTGATTCTAAAATTGCTACCCTCGGGTATAACTCTAAAGATTCTAAAATTGCTACCCTTGGGCATTTTCTGAGTAGTGAATTTTTGGTACTGGAAGCCGACTTTGTTTTCGAGTTTAAACTAGTTTAGCAATTGAGCTCCATTGCTCGGCAAAGTATCCGGCAGAAGGTTTAGCCGGCTCACGAAAGGGACGAGGCGGAAAGCCAGATAAACAATGAGTATAGACAAAAAAATACAAGTGCTTATGTAAACATTTCAGGCACACAAAAATTCAAAGAAAATAGTGTTGAATAGATCAAAAGCTTAGCACTAGCAAAATTATAGTACTGCATAATTACAGACCCATCATGTTTTTCAGAATAATATAAATTTTTTCTGGCAATATATGATGCAGGAGGAGAAGAAGGAGCTGACGGCTCACTGGATATGTCGCCTTGATATCGTTCCGAGATGTCCACATCGGATACGGTGTGGTCATCGTCGGAAACTTCTGCTGATTCTTCGGGAGGCGGAGGCGGTGTGTCCATGCGGGAGAAGGTAGTTTCGTAGCTGGTCAAATCAGCCACATGACACCCATATCCGGCACAGGAGTCCATGCTGGCCTGGATGTCCTGCTCCTGGCCGTCTTCATCTACTTTGCAGTACCCTCTGGTCACTTGCCATATTTCCATGTTTCCATGGTGGCTCATGACCATGGTAAGAGCATTCTGCGCCGCAATCCGTGCGTAGGACATGTTCCAATCCTGGACAAGTTGCGACATCTCCTTTGCCTTGTCCCGCACCTGAAAATCCGACATGTTGTGCATGTTCGAAATCTTGAGAGCTTCACCAATGTCCTCAAGGGATTGGTGGAAGTCATGAAGCAGGTCACCGACTTGGGTAAGCCGGTGAGTGCGGGGCTTAGTGGAGGAAGAGTTCGTCAGGTTTAGAGGACCTATACACAAAACAAGTTAAGAAAATCCGACATTGAAAGAAGTTGAAGAAAGTGGAAAAGTCAGACAGATGGAACATACCGAAAATGACATCGTCAATTTTGGTATTCTCTTCCCGAAGACTCTGGAGTTTAGCCCGGACCGCCTCGAAAAGGTCCCTCTATCTGCATAGTTCATTGTTAAGATCCGAGATTTTCTGCTCTTGAGCAGCAATCTTGCGATCACGCTTATCAGTAGCCATGGAGGAGGACTCGAGAACTTGAGCTATGCTCTTCTCATGATCCACCTTGAGCTTATCCATCTCTTGCCCAAGTTCCTTGTTCACCACCACCAAAGCTTTGAGGTTCTCGGCCTCTTCAATCATGGCACAGGATTGTTTCACCAGTGCTGTAGGCCAAAAAGAACAACAGATCAATGAAAAAATTCGACTATGAAAACGCAAAGACAAGGTTTGAGTCTCGGAATGTTTACCTTCGGTTTCATCCTTGGCAACTTTAAGTTCAGCATTTTTAAGTCGGAGAGCTTTGATCTCTCTCCGCTTATCACAGACATTCTTCAACAAATCCTGGTTATAGGAATATACTTTCTGTAAGTCAGAATACCCAAAGTCAGAAAGCTACTAAAGACTCGGGCTAATATTTTTGCTAATATCAGCACGAGCCTTAGGGGCTACACTAGTTTGTTCTTTGGCATCCTAAGGAAGCATAAACCCGGATTATTTATCCTACTTAATGCTTGGGGGCTAGAGGATATGATATGAAATAAAGGAAAAACAGGAGTTAGAATTCCGACTTACATATTGTCCGGGAGTCAGTTTATCCAAACTGGCATTCACTTTAGCAGCAACCTTCTCAGCGAAAGTCAGGGGGATCACTGGAGTTGTTGGAAGCTCACCGGTCCGTATCCTCTTGTTGCAAAGACGCACTTGTTCAAGAAGGTCAGAGTGCTCGATGTCCTCTGTCTCTTGTGCTTCTTCTTTGGCAGATAAGTTTCTTTTCTCCAGGCATTGCCTGGCCAGCCGCTGGATCTCTTCAGCAGATTTCCGGGATTGGCCAAACTTGGCAAGTCCCGGATTGCTGATAAGGTTTTCGGCAAAGGTTTTTTCCGAGGGATCATTACCCAAGGAGGGTTCACCCTTATCTAAACTTGACTCACCCATGGTGACGTCAGATTGTGATTCAAGGATCACATGATCTGATGAAGGAGTCGGATCTTCTGCGGCATCCGGGGAAGGAATAATCACCGGTGTTGTGGAAGGTTGGGGGCAGGATTTTGAGGAGCCACGACGGGAGAAACTACGGTAAGCTTCGTCTGTCGCAGGGGCTTCGAAGAAGTTCCCTTCCCCTTGCCCTTGATGAGCTGTTTAGCTCTGAGAATGTGATAATGTCGGAAACATTACATCTCGAAAAATAATTTGAGTAAAGTGCAAAGGCGGAAGTTGTGATTGAAAGTTACCTCTTCACGACGGGCACCTCCTTTGTGCCAACAGCCACTGTCGGAGCGTTGCGCTTCTTGAGCGCAATGTCCGGCAATGGGACCACCTCTGTCTCCTGAGAAAACTCTAGAGGATATCCTTCGAGCGGAGCAAATTCCGACTCGGGGAGGTCAGCAAGCTGAAAAGAAGAAAACATATCAGTATTGCAATGTAATTTAAAGATTGAAACACATGAAAATATTTACTGTTAAAAGCTTACCGGCACTACAGGGTTTTCTGCCGTATGCATATCCAGAGAAACCTCTAGGATCCTCCTCTCGATCCGCTCCCTTATCAACCACTTAATCTGGCTTATATAGCCTTGCGTGGTGTAGGCTCTGGGCTTGATGCGGAGGGAGTATTTCTTGGATGACGTGATGGAGTGCATCAGTCGGTTTCCATGGTACTGAAGGGGCTGGATCCGGCGTGACACCCAGCATTGGACCAAGTCGGATCCCTTCAGTCCTTTGTGTTTGATCAGATATTCGACCTGCCTCTTAGCGAGGATCAGATCGTCACTCAGAGCCAGAGTGGCATCGTCCCAAGACGGTTGGGCCGTGGCAGCTCCGTCGACAAAAGCCGGCAAAGCAGTAGCTTTGTTGGGAGCCAGAATATCCTTGTGATAAAAGAATGTGGCTGGCCACTGTTTGACCGAGTCACTAGCTAAGATTTTGGGATATGCGCGCTCGCATCTAAGTGAAAAACTAATGGTACCGGTGATATAAAGAACACCGGCAGTGATAGAGTTTCTCCAGATATGAAAGTAATACCGGAATAAGGTCAAACTCGGCCTAATTAAATCCCTCACACAAAGAAGCATAAGCGCTCATCTCTAAAAGAGAGTTGGGAGGAAGATGGTGGAGATGAACACCATAATGGCCAATCTCCTCGGAGAAGAACTCCGAGGGAGGAAACGACAAAGCTCTGTCGAGGTGGGTGCCGAAGTGGACCCGCTCGCTGGCGCGCGGGTTGGGGACGGTTTTCCCGAAGCCGCTCCGCCAGTCGCCGGCGTGGAGGAGCCCTTCTGTCTCCATGTTCTGGAGCTTGTCGCTGGCACGTTAGGGATCTAGACCATGAAGCTTTCTTCTCCGCCGCCTCATCACTTGCCGCCAAGAGCCGCCAAACCAGAGGAATATGACGAAGCCATTTCTCCGGTGCTCTTGTGACCTAAGATGGGCGGCGCTGGGAGTTTTTTGAGGGAAAGCAGAGGAGCTCTATGCCCGCGGGGGAGATTTGGAGGAGAGGAAAAGTCAAAGGGAACAGGTGAAGAAAGAAGGAGGAAATCCTAACCTCTTATATCCACCTAACTGCGCCAAGATTCGTGCAAATGCTACAGTGTAACCGCCACGCGTCGTGGAAGGAACTGGGAAGGACCCATGCGATGATTACGTCGCCTAAATCTCCGCGTATGCATTGAAATGGCGCCTCGGTTCCGTGAACCGCGGACCCACCAACGGTCGTGCTGACAGGATGTCTGTCAGATGACGTGACTTAACTATGACTTGTGTCAGGTGGCGTTAGAGACCAAATTCTGGCTTAGTTTGAAATCAGGCTGGAAAATCCGAGTAACCTGTTGATAGGTCCGACTTATTTTTAAGACTCGGATCGTATTTTTTGTTGTTGTGAAGTTTCAGGAAACCTTCAAGATTCTGCAAGCCGAAGATCAAGCTAGACGATGATAAAATCTGACTTTGGATCTTGGAGACTTCCGGGTGCTGCTGTTGGGGATATACTTTTCGGGTATCCTCACAGCTCCTCACTGACCAGGGTGGCCCACTTCGGGTTAGATCTTTGCTTCACGGGCGGTGCAGTCAGGGAGAAAAGACGGAGTCCAATCCGGCTACGGGAAGGCCCAGAATACTTACCGACTTAGGCCCATAGTGTTACTTGTAGTTCAAGATGTACTCTGTAACCGACTCTTAGTCGTAGCCGGATAGATCTCTCCCGTAAACCCTAGGACGGATATCTATATAAGACTTCCTAGGGAGAGCCTTTAGGGCACACCATAATAGTCTACAATCTCAACTCGCACAGGCGAAACCCTTGTAACCCATATTCAGTTCACCAGACATCGGATTGCTAGCAGGAGTAGGGTCCGTCCAAAGCCGGCGGATTCGAACCTGGGTAAACTTGTGTGCTCACCATCCCGGAACACCGTATGTCTCACACCCCTCTCTTCCGCACGCCATGAGGACCCCCTCATGGCGTACTTGTCATCAATCCGACGACTTTAGTTGTTCGGCAACTGGAATCTTAGATTCCATTTTCATTCTTAGTATTTATCACCAAATAGGATGATAATAGCATTTCATTTTTTGGGAAAATACTTATTTTCTGTCTCTTTTAGAACATAGGTGATAGCACACAATTTTAAAATACTTTCATGAAGACTCTTCAAAGGACATGAGCAAGTGATGAACTTGCCTTGTGACTGCAAGGTAGTGAAGTCGGATACTTCCACCTGACCTTGAGCTCCGGTTTCTACAAAAGATCATTATTGCCTGGTAAGGACAATATTTAAAGAAGCATTATGCAATGCATAGTAATGTCATGCAATTATTTATTATCTTCCTGCTTTGCGTGTTTTACCCACCTTATAAAGGTTTTATGTTTCTTTTAATAAAAGAAAAGTTTTACTGAAGAACCATTAAATTTACATAATTCCTATATCTAGTATTATTATGATAACTAGTATTATTATAAGAGTTTAAAAATTAATTTATTTAATTTTTAGCTCTTTCAAATATATGCTTAAAATTCCTATAAGGAATAAACATTTTATTTTTAACAAACTTAATTTATTTGCCAAAATTACCACTTAATATTTTTCTACCATAGTATATTTATTTAGGATCTTAAAAGTACGTTTTATTCAATTTTAAGTATTTTATTTATTTGTACAAAATTCCAAAAGGAATAAGTACAATAAAAATAATAGACCTAAATTCACTTACCTAAAATTGTATTTATTATTTTTATTGAGTAGAGGATATTTGTATGAGTTCATGGTTATATTATTTATATTTTTAAGATTTTTATTTATTTTTGTAGAGCCAATTTAGTTTCAGGGACATATCTCTAAATATTTATTTTTAAACAACTCCTTTTAAAACACGGGCCTGGCCCACTGGGCTGGCCCGGCCCAACATGACTCGACCCATCTAGGTTTTGGGTCAAACCCTCTTGGCTCACTCGGTACTAGCCCAGACCAGCCCAGTACCCCTCTCTCTCATGCGCACTCGTGTTTTCCTCTCTTGTTCCCCTTCCTGGCGATATGGTGTCGCCGCCGTCACCGTGCGACTTCGGCCGCCTCTGGACTATCCAGCCGCCACCCTGACAAGTCAGTAGACGATGCTCCGTTGATTGTTCCAGCACATTTTGGCGCTAGAGCTCTCCCCTGACCATGCCGCCTCCATCCTGAAACCTAGGGTTCAGCGTTGCCGGCGATTTAGTGCTCTACCACCCCTATGGTGTTGCTCTAGTGCTCTGGTGTCTATCTGGTGCCGCCAGCACCGCTCGTGCTTCTGTGGCTGCCGTATTTGTGTCTTGGCACGGGTTGTAGTGCCTTTAGGTGCTCCACATTCCACCGTGTACACCCTCGTCGGCCGTTCTGCTCCCTCTACTAACTATCAGTGAGGACTATGGGTGAGATCCTCCTTCTCCCACTTCTTCTTTGTCTAACCTTGCTACCCTTTGTGTGCTTGCAACGTATGAACCCTAATTATGTCTGTCCACTGCACTAGGGTTCTTCCCTCTGTGCTAGGGTTCATCCCCTGATACAATGTTTATTTGAGGTGGTTAACTACTAAATCTAGTTGTGTAGGGTTCACTACTATATTATGGATTTTTATATAAATTAGGTTGTTAACTAAACTTTTACTTACAGTTCTGTATTGGATTGGTGAAATCATGGCTATGATCTGGATTGAGATTAGTTCTATAGTTCTTGTTGATATGCCTTGGTATGAAAGAATTGGAGTTGGATATCTAATCCAATTGCTCTCTGATAATTTCTAATGATAGAATGTATAGATGTCAAATATGATTCCTAATTGTTATTTTAAGAAAATGATTAAGTCTATTTTTGAGAGGATTTGACTATGTATCATGTGTATATGAATTGCTTATCAAGCATGGTTATTGTGACACCATCTATTGATTGGTGCACAATTCCTATCTTTGGATATGCTTTTCATTAGCTCTACTATGGATTGGATTAGCTTGCAAGTTTGGAAAGGTTTCTGTTATCTATCGAGCTATACTGGATGTACCCTTAATTCTATGATGTTGTCTGAGACTCTGCCAGGTAGAAACAAAGATTTTTACCTACTCATTCGTATCTCACATATCCTATGATGGATAATTCCTAGGTATGATTCATATAGTGTTTAGTAAAATGATTTGATAGGCTTTTGAAAGAATAGTATGGTGGATCCTTACTGTTTAAGATTAAGTTTTAAGATATAATCATGACTGAGGTACTACTATCCATAGAATGTGCCCAGTAATGGTTATTAAGGATTTCCTTTGTATCTAGTTATAAAACTAGAGAGTTTTATCCAAGATTAGTGATGGAAAGGCTGAGATCTTGGTTATAGTTATAAAGGTTTATTATTGGCTTTTTATCTTTCTTCTAGGATGGATATACACCTCACATGGGTGTTTTTCTAAGAAGAATATGTATAGAACAACTCATGTTCTGATGAAATGGAAAGATTAATAGAGTGATGGTCTTGTATAAAACTCACCACACAGCTGCTATTGATGATGTTGCTGTGATTGTTGTTCTTGCTAGCTTGATCCTGCAAATGTTATCACTCCCTGGAACTTGTTTTGCACTTCCTGGTACTTTTCCTACTCCTCCTGGCTCCTGTGAACTGCTGCTTGACCTTGATGTCCTCCTGCACCACCCCTCTGTAGGTTACCATCCTGTGGATGAACTGGTTGGTTTGCTATGAGGATTAGTTGGTGGATTTGTTCAATATTTGGGAAGATGTGTGGTGTTCTTGGGTATTTTCTTTAGATCTTGGTGACAATGTGAGATAGATAGAAACTGAGGTAGAAGCTAGCAGTTGTGTTGCAGCTGTGTCACCTCTTTTATGTGTATTGGGTTGCTGCTGCTGTGTTCACAACACACAACATGCATGCACTGACCAAGCTGCTTACTAGTGGGCTCCACTTGACTCAAGTTTCAAAGGTTGAGATATTTTCCTGTGGATGGGTTTGAATGGTAGTTGATATTATCCTGTGAGGGCCATTTTATTTTGCTGGAATGGTGAAACTTCCCCAGGCCAATGATGTTGTACTGAGGCCAAGATTTTGATAAGAACAGATTTGCACATTGGTGAAATTTGCCCTTGTTATAAACTAATTGCTCAATGATGCAATTTAGACTATGCATTTCACTGTTCATGGCCGAGAGCACTATATCTAACATTAACCCCTTTACTTTCATGTGTTTACTTCTGCGTTCACAGGTACAAGATCATGCGTTGGAGATTAAGAAGTCTAAACTAGGAATTAGATATGAACTAGTTTAGTTTCCTTTATTTAGTTTCTTTTGTAAAGTTTTACTTATTCACTTTGTAAAGAATCTTTGTAATATCATTCTATTATTCAATAAAGTTTTCTATTCATTGTAACTTGTTCAGGTATTATCCTTGTTTGATATTTATATTTGTATTTGTAAAGTTATAATTGAATAGAAGAAAGAAATAAGAAATACTTTCTTATTTAAATTATTTTGTTTGTTTCTTTCCATTTCACATTATTGTTTAATAAATTATATATATTCAAAAAATATTAATTAAATCATTTTGGAAAAAACTTAAATACTAATTACATCTCATTTTAAAATCTTTTCCAAATGATTCCATTTAAATTCAAATTGTTTCCCCAAAATTCTTTTAAATTCCTAAAGATCATGTCAAAATTTATAGCAATCACTATAAAGAGCTAAATCTACCTCTGGATAGTGAAAGAAACTCCGATCTCCTTAGGTTTTTGTTTGGCGAAAATTTTATCCTGATTCCATTTAAACATCTACCTCTACACATGCACAAATTCCTATTTCTACCCTTCGTTGGTTCCTAAACGCTGGGATGTTACAACGAGCCACTCTATTTGCTTCATGATGCGGGAGGCTTCGTTGCCAGAGGGAAGAATGGCTTTTTCCTCAAGTTGGTGGATTCTATAGTAGCACCATCGATTTAAGTTGGGATATGTGGATTGGCGGTCATCCATAGGGATAACTGGACCATAGAAGTATGTCTCCTTGCAATTATTGACGGATTCAAGCCCAACGATGTCGAGAAATCTCTGATTTGGACGAATCTTACAACTAATTCTCCCACAGTTAGCAAGTCTTCCTTGCTAATGCTCGACTCCCTCTTAACAGTGAATAAGTACACCAAGCTATATAGCCTAGGCTTAATCCCTATGTATCCCTCGAACAAAGATAGGAAATTGCTAATTACAAGGATGCTATTCGTAGAAAGGTTGTGAGGGAGGACATGGAAGTACTCCAGAACTTGTAGAAAGAAGTTGGAGATGGGAAGGGATGTACCGTGCACCAACTAGGCTTTAAGGTACACCTATTCTACAGCTTGGGGAGAAGGAGTGACCTCGCTTCCCGGTGCCAGTCGCCAGTTGAGTCCCTCCTCTGATGGGAGGTACACCTCGGTGAAAAGGTCCTTGAGTTTGGTTGCGGTAAGATTGGAGCCCTCCACACGCCTTTGTGGGAATCCACGTCAGTGTCTTCCTCCTGCTCTTTAGTAGAGTCATTGGATGCCACGTTCTAGTCGCTGCTAGTGGTATCATCTACCACGTCCATCACCACCACTCCTTCTAGCGGAGCCATAACCTCCTGGGTCAACTAGCACTAAGCGTCGGACAGCTCCAACTTCGAAGGACTGTTTGTGCTCGCTATTGGAGATTCGGAGAATGGGGATAGAAATGGGGTTTAGGGTTTGCCACAACGGAGCATGAAACGGTGCCAATCGAGAGGAATAATAAAAATATTGCGGAAAGGTAGGTGAACGATACACATTAACTACCGCAGTAATTTATAAGGACACAAACATCAAGATTAGTGTAAGTGGAAATCTGAAGGAGTAAGTGGGCAGTATGTGTTGTGGAACATGAGCGGGTAATTTCGACACGTCCCCGCACCTTCCGCCAATGCTTCGTATTTCTCGCACGGGGAAATCACAATGATGGTCTAACTAGCCGTTTGTAATTTTGAAGGTAGCACGTTGTACCCTACATCATCCTCCTGATCAGACTTCTTCAGAATAGCCAGATAGTTTCGTACTATGGATAAGTAATGGAAGACTAAACATTTCTCCGGCTACATATTGAAATAGGAGAAACTAAAGATTTGCAGTGTTCTTTGGGAGGAATTCAATATGTTGCTTGCCAAGATTGCCGACATCACATAGACGAAGCATTCACGTGTTAAGATCAAGACGATGCAAGATCTTAGAGTTCTCCAGGGGTACTGTTGGGGATATGCATAATGGGTATCACCGTAGCATAGCTCTAATCCGAAAAACTCGGGTGGACCACAATGGTTACATGGCCCATGGCCTACTGGGCAGCCTAGTTAGAAGGATCTAGAAGGGAGACCCATGCCGAAATACCAGGGAGACTATGACACCGACATAGACAAAGCCGGAGCCTTGGAGTAAAAGAAACAGAGACTAGTTAGTATTAGTGTAGGACTCTGTAACATGCCCGCTGTGAACTTTACACTGTAACCCTAGGTTCTAGAGCCTTTATAAGCCGAACCTCTAGGAGCATTTGGGGTACGATACAACTCACACACATTGAACCCTACAATCTCTTTAACCAGACGTATTACCATTATAGTCATCAGAAGTAGGAGTAGGATTTTGCCACCATCGTGGGATCTGAACCTAGGTAAACTGTGTTACCATGTACCCGCCAACTCACCGCCTTATCCCACCTCTCTCTCAACGCTCTGTGAGGACCTCTGCATGGCGTACTCATCGGAAACACCATAAAGAGACGGTCACGATCCACCCATACGTGCGCAAGTTGGACCTATTGGGGATGAAGACGGTCCGAGAGGTGACCATCCCCTCGAGCTCCCCATTTATCACCACCGATGACACAACTCCGCTGAGGTGCACTGTGACGCACGGTGTCCCTACGATGGTCTTCTCAACTCCCAGTGGTTTCTGCAAAAACTTCTTCCACACCATGGATGACACCATCATACCCTGTACAACACGGCTCATGAGTATGATGGCCATGTCTAGCTTCTCGTCACCGACTATGAGTGCGCATTGATCTTCAAGCTTCAGCACTACCTCGCAGTGCTATCCATCTACCTGGTCATATACTTGGACGTTGATAACACCATGTGGTGCTTATGGTTGGTTTGCATCGGCCTGGAGCGCTATGATGAGCTAAGGATAGACCCAACACTCTCCATAAAGGGCTATACAGTGATGGATTTCTAGGAATTCCTCCGGTCGGCCTACGTGCTGAATAACACATGGGCACCCCTCGCCAACTGGATATCTGGTCAGAGGCCTCGTCTTCTGTTGCTGTTGAGGCAGCGCTCTATGGCTATCACCAGCGAGGTGGAGGCCATAGCGACCACCATAGAGGTTGGATTTGATGTGGTGGTCGCTGGGCTAGAGATGGCCCGAGACATGGCGACATTCACGGAGGTGGTGAACTTGTGCGACGTGGTGTTGGGTGTGCATGGTATCGTGCTCACCAACTTCGTGTTTCTTCCTAACAACGGCACGATGATGCAGATCATCTCGTGGGGCGACATGAAGGTGATCGGCTGGAACAAATTCGGTCATCCCTGGCCAGACATGGGGCTCTGGTACATCGAGTATGAGGTTAGTGTCGAGGAGGCCATGCTCAAGAATATATCCCACACCAACGTGAAAAAGGACCATGCTGTCTTCACCAACCCAAATTCCATACATAAACAAGGTTTCACCTTGGTGTCGGAGATATTCCTCAATAGCCAGAACCTCACCATTGACACCGACCACATCCGAGGGGTCATGCAGCAAACCTACCAGTCGGTCACCGTCACATAGATCGTATCATATGCTGCCCCTTAAGTTATGCATCATTTTGTACTTTTTTCTCTGCTTCGATGTATTGCTTTCCCTTTTAAGTTAATGATGACTATTGGAGATTATTGATAGTCAGATAATATGAAAATTAATTATCTAGCTCTACTAAAACGGTAAATGTTTGTATGCATATCCGTTACAAAACGTCTTTGCAATAGTGAAGCGATCGGTGAACATGAGTCATGCATAAGTGTTGATCCAAAGACACAATATGGAGGAGCAGAACTAAGCAAAGGCAACACTGGCTATATCCCGTGTCGTGTCTATAACAATGTGGCTCAAACAATCTACGAACCCAACACTATTCTTTTTAGATTAACATGAGTTTCCCTAGTTCCATCCAAACAAAGAAACCACAACATAGTTTTTTGACAAAGAGAATATATTAATATCACGAAGATATCAGTTACACTCAGCCTATGCACCAACAAAATGTCCAAAAACATCAAGGATGCACACAACCAAGACGAAAAATAAAAAATAGAAATAGAAAACAAAAAGTCACCGGTGATGAAACACTCGCAATAGAAATACTCAAACCATCACTAAATACAACACCTGGACCACACAAGAATTTCTCCAAAGCAACGTCTTCAAGAAGGAAACAACGCCCAAGAAGTGTCGTCGCTTGATTGAAGATCTTGAGTTTTCACCCTGGAGAAAGCCTGGATTCCCAAAACAATACCTTCAGCAAGACCATTACCAGCTACATCCATTAAAGTCTAGAGCATGGGCTTTCACCCTGGAAATAGCAACTCGGTTCTCGAAGAGAACCACCAAAAATACAGTCCACCTGTGCTATCATCCCATCTTTTCAAGGCTGCTACTGTAAGTCACCAAACACTCGACACATAGTTAGAACATTTGTCATCATTCTTCAATGCAACCAAAAAACATGCCCCCGTTGCAAACCTCCGATCGCAGCCGACATGACTTTATCTACATATGTCCATACCATGGAAATGTATATGTAGACAGGTTCCATGGCACTAACAAGAAAGCGAAGATTCATGCCACACCCTCATGAGAAGGGCATGCACGATTAGATCAATTCTGATCTAGATATCCACTGACCTTGCGCCAAACTATGAAGATCTTTGAGAAGAAGATCGGAACTCGTCATCATCTAGATCAAGGAGGCTGATAGGAAGTAAATCGGTGACATGGTGTTCGAAGACCAGCACGGCCATAACCACCTTTATTCAGAACTAGTTAGCATCGCCCACTCCGCTAGCTGATTACAGAGGATAGGACGATCGAGATCTCCACTGGCCTTCTGTGGCTATACAAATGGAGCACATGCAAACAAGGACCCATTGTGTGCTTGTCCAACTCGCTGTGGGTTGCGCTGAGCCTTCGAGCGTCTAGCCCGGGTTGAGCCCAGATCAGGCCCCAACCTCGCCCGCGCCATTGCCTCAAGATCGTTGTTGCACCGCTGGTCGAAAGACATCGTCGAGAGACACGCAGTGGCCACTTGCTGGCCTATATTGAATCCAAAACGGTATGTGTTAGTTCCATCCAAGCGACCTTGCAGTAGTGCATCGGAGCATGCCATGGAGGGCCATCACCATGGCTGACTCGCTAACACAACGCGGCCCGCCTCACCTTCCATGGATGCCTCTCCTTTGCACGCAGATGTAGCGAGCCAGGCCTCTTTACACCGAGGCACGCCACCTGCTCGCCACCATTGCCTGCCGCCTTAGGCAGAACGTGCGTAGCCACCGTCGGTGGTGGCGTTAGCAGCGACTAGAGGAGACAGGAATAGGAAGGACCAGGCTACAGAAAGTAAATACTAGATGGTCGAAAATAAACACTAGTCAGCTCCATGTGCTGGCTAACTAAAAGGGAAAGTTACTCACCCTAATAAATCCTTAGCCCGCCTCATTATAGACCAATAAAATCAAAAGTCTTGAAAAGTAGCGCAAGGCTATTTTTTCAATCTATCCAAACTACTAACATGACCAGGAAAACAACACCCCAAGCTCTAGTGACCATTGTCCTTTTTGCCATGTTCGAAGTTGATATCTCCATTGTACTCAGGTCAACACATGGATCAATAAGTCTTCCTCTTGGTGGTCCTTGAGGTAGGCCAGCGAGGTTTATCCACCATGAGTAGAGCTTTCAGTACAAGAAATCCATGAAGAGATCCACTCAAAGCTTTTACAGGTCATCCCAATAGTGGCAGAGGGATCTTGAGTCTATACATTTGTTGAAATATGTCCTAGAGGCAAATAATAATATATTATTGACATATTTCAGTAAGTTCATAATAGGTTTTGTATCATCCTATAACCTTATTGATAGGAACGTCGATACACATGTGATATGTAAACCACCAGAGTCCCTAGTGATCCTCTAGACACTAGTTCATTGGTCAATCAATGATCGACGTTTCTCGATCATGGACATTTATGTCAATTGACAATGGGATCATTTCATTAGGTGAATAAAAGTGATGGATATACTCAACACAGGAATTGTAACATGATCAAGTCACGAAGTTCACTGTTACAATGACTGTGAAATGTAGTAACCAATTCCTTAGATCGTGAGACCATATTTAATCACTGTCGCCCAAGAGTGCCTTGTTTGCATCAAACATCACTCGGTAAAACCGTGATCATAAAGGTGTCTTCAGGTATTCAGAGGGGCATGTAGAGGTGTATAATTCAATAGCGGTATTTGTTCTTCTGTGTGACAGAGAGATACTCTGGGTCCACTCGGAGACATGACATCCATAAAGCAGCAGCGTGTGACTAGGTCACGAGGATGGCATAGCTCGAAACAAGTAAAGTTGTATTTGCCGGTAACGATATTGCCAGGCATGGCGATGTCTTTGATCAAGTATCAAACAAGTCAAGTATCAAAGTAACAAAAGGAAAAGGACTATATGTTTAATGGTTCAACGGTAAAGATTCTCGTGGAATGCACGGGGGTCATTATGGGCATCCAGGTCACACTGATGATCATTGGTCCGAGAGGGGTCTCGACCATGTTTGGAGTGTTCCCAAACCGTTAGGGTAACACACTTACGGGTTTGACAATATTCGGAGATCGTTTTGGTATGATAGGAATCACCAAATAAAGAGAAGGGAAAACTAGAAGAGTTCCGGGAAAGTCCAGCGGGTATCTAGAGTTGTCCGGGAGGAGTTTTGGTGCAACGGGAATTAAATAATATGTAAATATATTTTAATTATTTAATTATACATTCATTTATATTTATTTAATTATTTAAATATTATTTAATGGACAATGCATGGCTAATGGGAAAACTCCCTAAAGGGAAAAGGGCCCATGAGGGAAAAAACCCCAAGGGAAAAGGAGGGAGTGGCCGGCTAGGCCACATGGTGGCCGCCCAAGCCCACCATGGTGGCCAGCCAAGCCCCCTCATCTTCTACCCTTGGTTTAGTCCCATATTGCTAAGGAAATAGGACTCAGGGGCTCCCATCCCCCTATATAAAGGAGGGCATAGGGAGGGATTTAAATACACAAGTTAATCCAAGCTTTGAGGTTTTTCCCTCCAAGTGCCCTCCTCTCCCCCTCTCTCTCTCTCTTGTGATCATGGCCCCACTATAAGAGTTGTGCGAACAACAGATTTTTGCACCATGGAGCACTGGCACGCTACGAGGATTCTAGATCCAGGAGATCTACTTCTGCAACCTTTGCTGGATCAGGGTCCGGGAGTCGTTGTCAAACACCGTATGTGTATGACCCCCTACGAGGTACTACACTTGTAGCGCTCGAGTCATTCGAGCCATCGGAGTCATTCGAGCCAGTGGAGCTAGAGTCGTCCGTGTTCAGAACGACCTTGAGGTCAGCGTCGGTACAATTACATCACCCACGTTATCCTGAATGTTGACAAAGCTTTTCGGTCTACAACTTGGTAAGTTTTCGAAAATATCCTGCTGTTACTACATTACTAATGGATAGATCTTGGCATTAGGGTTCTTGGTGTAGGAAAATTATTGTTTTCAGGCGCTAAACCAAAATAGTGGTATCAGAGGCGATCTATGCGTAGTTGTGCTGGTGCGGGTAGAACACATGTTGATTGTGTGGGCGTTAATCATATAATTATTACCCTCTCACTTGTACTTGTGTTTACCGCAACACTACTTGATCGAAATGTCCCGCAACCGACATTACGCTTTCATTTGCGAGACTGGTCCATCTTTGACGTACGGCTTGCACTATATAAGTGGCACGGGGTGTCAGTTTGTCACATAGTAGTTCGTAAACCATTGACAACGGAGGGCCCCGAAAGGGGTGTAATAGAGACAATTATTTAATCAACGTTGTGTTTCAAGTTCGTAGGTAAGAAATGGTTCTTGTACGAAAGCCCTAACAGCCACATAAAACGTGCAAAATATAAAGTAGAGACGTCTAACTTTATTTTACAGAGGATCGTGATATGATATGGTCAAATTAAGGGTAAAAGTAGTTTACTTTACTGTTCCTAAGTTGTAGTAATAGGATGGTGACATCAAGGGCTTAGCGCCACACACACCGGAGCGCATGATGGAGATCATGGAGCGACGATCTACGACCATGTCATGACACACTTAGTTATATTTGATGTTTAATTGTGTCCTTCTTGTTTGTGCTAGTATTAGATACTTTACGGTAGCATTAATAGGATGATCCCCTAATATAATACCAATATGCCCTTAGTGTGCACCACCAAGAAAGTTCTCTGTTATGAGGCACGTCGTGACGATAGGGTGTCATACATATCCGTATTCGCATATGGTAGGTGTAAGACATGTTCCACATCGGATACACGTAAGGTTGAATTGGCGAGCCTAGCATGCACAGACATGGCCTCAGAACACGGATGATCGAAAGATCGAGAATGAGTCACATGAATGATGTGATTTACATTGGAGAATGTCTATCTTTCAAACTTTTATGTCGGCCGTGACAATCAGGGGTGACATAGTGAATGGGGATCGTGTAATCACTAAAACTTCTTTAGGTATGTTTGTTTTAGTGGGAGCTCATCTAATATAATGTGATTATAATTTGAACTCATATTATGATCTTAGTCTAAATGTCTTTGCAAATACTTTTGTAGATTATGTCAAAACCAAAGTCTCTGTTTAGTTTTGAGGGTTTCATGGATAGTGAGAAAATCAAACTAGATGGGTCCAACTTCATAGGCTAGTACCAACGCCTAAGGAACCTCCTCATCTTCCATGGTTTGTTCTATGTGTTGTGAGATCTAGGAGATTTTCTTTAGGCTTCACCGGACTGCCCGATGATCATGATTATTGTGCTTGACGTGATGTCTTCATGACAGTCAAATACACTATGGTTCATGTCATGGAGCCTGCTTTGGGAGCACCGTTCCATGAGATTGAGGCCTTCAGCCTAGTCAGAGGACTTAAGATGATATTTCCATCTCAA
This sequence comes from Avena insularis, assembly GCA_023614405.1. Lineage (NCBI taxonomy): Eukaryota > Viridiplantae > Streptophyta > Magnoliopsida > Poales > Poaceae > Avena > Avena insularis. Next base: position 515,072,253 of record CM042690.1, read on the forward strand.
GTCAGAATCATGGTGTTTGAATACATGGATGAATTCCTCTCTACCAAGATCAGGGAAGACACCAACCTGGAGGACCACCTGGGTATCACGGACAGAATGTGGGGCCCTAGATTAATCCTCCCAGAACCCCTGTAATGCATACCACTACAATCCCATGATTAGTCCATCGTGACACATAACCGACAAGTATCAAAGTAAACATCCAATACTTAAGGGAATACAAGTCATACCTTGATTGCCATTATGGCTACATCAAACAACATCAGCGAAACTTTATCAAGCGTAGAGCCCGAGCCATGCCTTATCCTACAGGGAGCTGACTGGGAGAACATCCTAGCTGGCATAGTCTTCAACGTCACCTTCTTCTTCACCTTACTTCTTGAATCTGACCAAGTTAATAGCCAGGGACAATACTAGTGAGTACTTTTAATGTACTCACAAACCACCTTAAAAGAATAACAATAGAAGGATATGCAATATGGTTGTGGTAGTAGGAGGGCTACATGAGAGGTTCTTTTCTTAGATATTTTCTCTTGTAGATATAGCATCTACTTATGTTTGTTGAAAAACTTTTGTAAAACATTTTGGAAAACCTTTTTGAAAAGTTTTTGAAAACACTAGGATTGGGTCATCCATTTTATCATCTCACGGTCATCATTAGACCGGCTTTTCATCTTCCGTGATCTTTCGAGATCACCTCCCTTCCCTGGTGTCCTTCAGACCATCAGTTTTTGAAAACTCTTTCTTTTCTGAAATCCTTTTTTGGAAACAAAGCTAGCACCACTCAATAGCAACCTTCCCAACCGTCCATGATCGTGGACATGGCTATTCGAATAGATTTACATTCTATAGAGGTTGTACACTTTACCCACACCATCCTGGTACCCTGCCCTAATCCCTTATAGATCGGGGGTCGAGTAACTAGTCAAGACCTTCGGAATGCCCACTTCAGTATAAGCGCCTACCCTATGAGTCATTCATTGTAAATGCATGGTGGCCCATAGACCGTTTGTTCCTTCTCCTGGTTAATGATTTGCATGGATCTTTTATGGAGAAGGCCCACGCTCCAGTGATCGCAATCCCATGTAGTAGTTTTGAGGCAACCTCTACTAGAGTGAACAAACTTTGAGTCCATCCCCTTCCCATATAGGAGTAATGTGGTTGCACGGATTAATTGTCCTAGCAAACTACAAAGAAACGGGAGCGTTTTCGAAACCATTTTCCTCCTTTTTACTTCAGCATCTTTTTGTAAAACAAAAACCCTTTTTCTTTCTCAAACTTCTATTGGTAGTAGGTCAGACCTCATCAAGGTTTTACCATAAAACATTTTGTAAAACTTTTTTGGGGTCTTTCCATCCTATAGTTTTGCTTCGGCTAAGACGGGGTATCCAGAGGATATGATGTTATACCCAATCTACCATACTAGGGACAAGTAGGTGTCATCAAGTGGGTGTACTTAGGAGTACAAATGTGTAATGGTTTGAGGAGCCAAGCCACTACCAGGTATAGATCATCATATAATAAAACAATGCAGTTTTCACAAAACAGTAGGTAAAACATGCATAAGTAAAATAGTAGGACAAGGCTTATGAGCAAGAAGGTGGCTTGCCTATGACCAACAATATGGCAATATGTCCCTGGGCTTCTTCTTAGAATACCATAATAACCTAAGTAATAACCATCTTCTTCGCTCTTCGATATAATCGCAACTATCATCGTCAGGGATCATAAATGCAAGCAAAGAAGGTCATAATCAACACCACGCATACAAGCACCAATACAATACAGCAAAACACATACAACACAAGACTAACTTCAGTAGGTTTTGATAGATTGAATCTATTATAATTGGAATTTCTAGAGATGCATTTATGGAACTTATTTTGTGATTTAATTGTCAAATACCACCTAATGAAGGGGTTTTGACTAAGTCTTGGGTAGATATGATATCAATGTGCAAAAATGATATCAACAAATAGGTATTGTAATAACAAGGCCAACAAAAATGGTTTCATGATTTTATCACTTTTCTTTAATTAGATATGGATTTTCTAGTGGAAATAACCCTAGTTCAGGTGAATAAATCACCAGAAAAGATCTGTAGCTCAAATAAATTTGTCCTCTGAGGTTATTTTATATATTTGAGTTTATGAATTTTGAGAGTTGGATTCACTAAAAAATAATTACCAGAATGCCATTGGGAAATTCTCAAAGTTAGTTCTATAGTCAAATTGTCTTTTTAACCAGATTTATTCTATATGTCCAAAAGGTATGAGAACAAGGATACTGGATAGGTATTACAAATACCTTCCCGTAGAAATTGCAATCAGTAATTTTTGACTTCTATAGCTTTTGAGATGATTTATCTAGTAAAACAATCCTAGGCAGAAGAGTTTAAACCACCATAAATTGTTAAAGGCTCAAGAAATCTTAAGCTCCTAGGTTTTAGTAAGTAATGTAGTATCACATCACTGAGAGTTGGAACCAACAAAAAACATGTTATAGTTTGGACTAGGGAATTTCCCTAAGTCAGAGATGTAGTGCTTTTGTCATTTTTGCTATAGTCAAAATATAGCTGTAGTTGGCAGGGGACCAAGGCTACATGATAGATCTCTAAATTAGTAACCTAAGGAAGTTGGATTTACCCTATTTGGATAAAGGAAACTCACTAAGGAAATTATTTCTGGCAAAGGATACATTTTTGTTGGTTTTATCTCAGAAAATAATGGTAATTATTTTTGGGCTATGATTGGCTCTGCATGTTAGGGAAAACACTAGTTTCAAGAAAATTTAGATCTGGTGGATTTGGGGTAGTTTCCATTTTATTTTGTATTTAAACCTGCAGCTATAATAACTAGTCTGGAAGATATATCTTAAAAGGAAAAATGAATGGGAAATAGCCGGGCCGGATTTTGACACAAACCCAGCGACACGGTGCTGGGCCGACCCAACAGGCGGAGCAGTGCACGGGAGAGGAGGGATTTGAATCCCGTGGGGGGGGGACCCGCGAATCAGTCACCGTGGTCGACTGAAGAGGTATTGGAGAACCCCAACCATCCGATTAGAACCCGATGAACGGTGCAGGGTCGTCTTCCTCAACACACGGCAGCGGTGGGAAGAAACCAAAGCTGAGGAGAGAGAGGAAGCGGGTGATACCTTTGATCTAGATTCACAAATGTAGAATAATAGCTTTTTCCCTAGAAGACCTAGGTTTAATTGAACCTTGGAAAGAATGCTAAAACTAAATAAAAAGAACACGTCTACAAGACTTTGTTTGTTTGTTTTAGCTTAGTTTACCGGACCAATCTAGTTTACTTTTATAGTGGGTTGAATCAATGGATGGAGATAGGCTAGGGTTGAAGATCCACCTGCAGCTGCACATCATATGTGATAAAAGATAATAATAAGCATAGTCACGTGTAATCTTTGAACGGACATAATCTCTTGTGGGCAACACATCCTAATTACTAGAGCCCCCGTGATGCAGTGGGCATATCAATAATCTTTTAATCCAGCGAAGTGCACACTAAAGAAACGGGCTACAAACAATTATTAAGTGTAAAACACAGATCAAAGCTTTAAGTGGTGATGTTGTTGTGATCCTGAATGGGTCGCTAAGCAAAGACCATACTACCCTTTCTGTCACTGGGGTTCCATTAAGATCGCTGCTAGCCAAGTATCTCACCTCAAGCCTTTATCAATATATGTGATCTTGGGTACCTATAATTCCATAGATCGAGACAAGAGACAAAGAAACAAAAGATACAAATCTCAATTGCAAACAAAATAAAATAATCCCATTAATTATATGCACATAATCGCTGCGAGTTTTCTTCGCAACCCGCAACCCGTGAGGACTACTCACACATAACAAATAGATCGGAGATAGAAAACATCATACAAATACTTAGATTGAAATCAAATATTCTTACAATGGTCGCCAAATCACAAGGGGATCTAAAGTACAAAGTAATGGCTATGGCTAGTGGAGGGGATGGATGATGGAAGTGATGAACAATGGATTATCAATGGCGTGGATCTACTTTGGTGGTGGTGTGATGTAATCTAAGAATGGCGTCCCTTTGTCAGCGACTGGAGCCTCAAAATATATAGGCGTCTTCATGGAAGATTAAGAAAATTGGAAGATACAATGGAGGTGGTTAGGAGTTATGTGGAATAAGAAAGAGAAAGATTTGTTTTGTGGATTTTTAGGTTACCTTCTTGGGCTAAATATGGCAGCTGCGTACGTGGTACGCGCAGGCGGTATGGCCAGAGCCCTCCTGTACCGGGTGACATACCTTGGGGGCGACGATTCCCTTCGAGCGATGCACTGTGTACGGGCTCCCGCGCTCGTACTGCTAGTCGTTATCCGATCTATAACTTTGCTTGAAACCTAATGTTTACTCAAGGGTACGGTATGGGCACGCGGTACGGGCACGTCCTGCCATACCAGTGGTTGTTAAGAGCAATGTTCCATGCAAAAATCAAATTTTCTATCTTCCTATGGTTCGATGTGGTACGAGCGCACGGTACGGTCCCTTCCAGCCGTACCAGTGGTCGTTAAGAGCACTGTGAGCTACAGAACTCAAAAAATTTGATTAGAAGCTTAGTGTGCCTTTGCACATCTTATCAAAGGACAAAATAACTGCAAATATACTACATAAAAAATCAGCAATAGTTCTTTGGCCATGTGTTAGTAAAATAAAAGATAGAGGATTACCTTATTTATTTTCCTCTCTCCAAAGGTCTTCTTAAACACTCTTTATTAGAAACAAAAACAAAACAAGACTAACACAAAAATAAAACTTTATTTCACATGGGTTGCCTCCCATGAAGCGCTTCTAGTTAAGTTCAATCAGCTTGACCCTGATGGTAATCATTTAGGTTTAAGAAGTGGAATACCCACTCCAAAATAGTTTGCGTTTAAAGTGATTAAACCATCATCATCATTAGGCTTGGCCTTCTTTTTCCTAGGTAAGTAGACTATAAAAGGATCTCTAGATAGTAGCCCTATTCTCACATTCCCCTCATGTAAATTAATTAAAGCCTTAATAGTTCTTAGGAATGGCCTACATAGAATTATAGGTGTTATGGGATCTTCAAGCATGTCCACAATAACAAGATCAATAAGAATGAGACTACCTTTAGTTTCAACAACTATATTTTCTTTTATCCCAATAGCTTGTTTATAAGTTGAATTAGCCAGATAGAGTCTCAATTCAGTAGTAACAAATGGCCCCAAGTTTAGTTTGTCAAATAAGATTTTGGAAATCATTGAGACACTTGCACCAAGGTCACAAAGTGCGGATATCTCATTGACTCACAACTTAACTTTAATAGTGGGCTATACCGTTGAGAAACTTGAGATGCTACTTGTTGTATAAATTGTTGGTACATAGCATCATTACCTTGTTCTATATTGGGATTCTTCATGGTGATCATCTTTAGCAGATCTTCTACGGTATATTCTGGTGTTGGCGCGTTGCTATAATCCATCACTTCAGGTTTTTCTTCATTGGTTACCACCCTCATCATCTTGAGGTCTTCTACCATATTTGGCTCGGGTTTTCCAGCATAATTTGCTAGTATGAGAGCTTGGCTCTCAGCTACTTTACCCAGCTGAGCCTCCATGGTCTTTGTCCTTTCTTGTAGAGCATTCACATCATTTCTAATTGCAACGGCCTGGTTAGATAATTTTCCTATACTACTTTCATGGTTCGCCATGATTTTAATAAGCATATTATTTTGCTCGGTTTGAGCTTGTATAAAGGTTCTAACAGTTTGCTCAGATGAGAGATTTCGATGATTTGCTCCATTAGTATTATCATAATTGTTGTAAGGATCCTACAGGATTAGAATAATGTTTTTGAACATTAGAAGCATAATTATTTTTTCCATGCAGGATTAAAAGGAGTGTGAGCTATAAAGTTAAGATCATCGGTAGCGATAGCATTCACTTGGGTATCTTCTTTACCTTTTACTATGCTAAGCAACTTGTCTACCTTAGATGTAAGCTCTTCCTTATTTACCTCAGTAAATTAACTTACTCTCTTCGAGGTTCCTTCGACATGCCATTGGGCATGATTATTTTTCATATCATCAAGTAACTTCTTTGCAACACTCACTTGCTTTATCATGATTGTTCCTCCTGCTGTAGTATCTAGCATAGACTTAGACATTGGGTTAAGACCATTATAAAACAAATTCAACATAAGCCATTCTTCCATCCCATGACTAGGACATTTCATTACGGCTTCTTTCATTATTTACCACGTAAGTGCTAGTGGCTCGCGGTCTTCTTGTCTAAAGATTGTAATGTTGGATCTTAGCTGCATAGTTTTAGCTGGGAGGAAAATTTAGTCATAAACAAATTAGTTCATTCCTCCCAAGATTTAATAGTGCCCTTGGTAGAGCTAGCAACGAATCCTTAGCCTTTCCTCTAAGAGAGAAAGGAAACAACCTTAATTTAACAGCGTTTGTATCTATATCCTTAATACGCATCATGTCACAAATTTCAGTGAAAGTATTTAAGTCCAAACCTGAATCTCCAGCAGATGAGCCCCCAAATTGGTTTTGTTGAACCAAACTTAAAAGGTTAGGATCATATGTTTTCACATCAACAGCAGGCTAAGTGATAGGTGCACGAATAAAATCACCAATGGGAGTAGCATACTCTCCTAATCTCTTTTGAGCCATGGCTCTTATATTTTTGGTAATTTTTTAAGTAATGAAAACAAATAACAATTAACTAATTTTTTGGGATTTTCAAATAGATAACAAGAAATAAACTACAAACTAATAATAAAACTAAAAACAAGGTCTCTAGTGACCTCACTAGGATAGCGAAATTGCTTCCTCGCCAACGGCGCCAGAAAAAGGGTTTATACCTTCGATCCGGATTCATGGATGTAGTGTAATAGCTTTTTCCCTATAAGACCTAGGTTTAATCGAACCTTGGAAAGCAATGCTAAAAATAAATAAAATGGACACGTCTACAAGTCTTTGTTTATTCGTTTTCCCTTATTTTACCGGACCAATCTAGTTTACTTTTATAATGGGTTGAATCAATGGATGGAGATAGGCCAGGGTTGAGGATCCACCTGCAGCTGCACATCATATGGGATAAAAGATAATAATAAGTATAGTCATGTGTAATGTTTGAATGGAGATAATCTCTTGTGGGAAACACATTCTAATATACTAGAACCCCCGTGATGCAGCGGCTTAGCAATAATCCAACCGAGTGCACACCAAAGCAACGGGCTACAAACGATTACTAAGTGTAAAACACGGATCAAAGCTTTAAGTTGTGATGTTGTTGTGAACCTGAATGGGTCGCTAAGCAAAGACAATACTACCCTTTCTGTCACTGGGGTTCCATTGAGGTCGTCGCTAGCAAGTATCTCACCTCAATCCTTTATCAACTTATGGGATCTTGGGTACCTACGAGTCCATAGATTGAGACAAGAGACAAAGAAACAAAAGATACAAATCTCAATTGCAAAAAAATACAATACTCCCATTAATTAGATGCACATAATCGCTGCGACATTTCTCTGCAACCCGCAACCCGTGAGAATACTCACACATAACAAATAGATCAGAGATAGAAAACATCATACAAATACTTAGATTGAAATCAAATATTCTTACAATGGTCGCCAAACCACAAGGGGATATAAAGTACAAAGTATGTGGAGGGGATGCATGATGGAAGTGATGATCAATGGATGAACAATGGCGTGAATCTCCTTTGGTGGTGTTGTGATGTAATCTGAGAATGGCGACCCTCTGGCTGGTGGCTAGAGCCTTAAAATATATAGGTGTCTTCACAAAAGTCGTAGGGTTTGACGAGACGAAGCTAACACCACCTGGTACAGGCGAACGGTATGGGAGGGCCCTGCCCGTCCTAGTGGTCGTTAAGCTTGCTGATGCCCTGGAATGGCTTCCCAATTACTTGGCCATGTAGACTTGCTCAAAAACCTTCATTATGACTAGTACGGGCGGAGCCTGCCCGTACCACGCGCCATCGTGACCTTCTCGTCAAATACTTTCTGCTAGCAAAGACGAGAGGGAGATCCGACATTCACAGCCACCAGAAACCAGGAAAACACATCCGAGAGGGATATGAAGGAGGAACTTGGCTGGGCTAAAATCCCAGCTGCTTCACGGATCATAGGGGGACAACGCATCATCCCATTCATCATCAATCACAGCATCATCCCATTACCACCATTACCCCCATCTTTCATCTATTAGATCTTGTTGTAATTCTAGATTCAATTGTTGTTTGCATTAGATCTACTCCTATACTTCTATCCATTCATTTGATTATGATGTTGTTGTTGATTGCTCCATGAGTGAGTAGTTCCTTTATTCTTGGGGAGATGGAGAAACTCTAGCACCATTATGAACTTCTAATAAAGATGATCTATTCTTGTGTCCATATGAATTTCTTGTCTATGATACATTTATGATTTGTGTTTGATCTTTCTATTTAGATGGTATGTGTAGTCGGCCGCATATTATTTTCCCTCGGGACTAAAGGAAGGGAGAAAGCCTTTGGATGTGTCTTGGAAGCGTACCCATAATTCCCCATGATAGAATGGTGTTGACTCGTAACCTACACAGTCAAAGGAGGATTAAAGAGGGTCTCCCTAAGCTAATTACGATATCCACGGGGAAACCCTTAATTGCGGTGGTTTGTATGGGTGAGTGCTCTCAGACATTGCAGTGGTTATTTAGAGGTGACCTCACTCTTGGCTCAACAAAGTGGCTTTCTACGAGCCTTGTAGTGAACATCTTATTACAGGGCTCTCTCCACACATATTATGACACAAGGAGTATGTTATCTTGATTACATATAATAATAATACTATGCTAGTGGTGTATCCTACATCCCCGAGGATGTTTTAGCCCTATTGAGTTCAACCACACTTTCATACAAAATTGTTACTTGTTTCCTTTTACTTGTTTTAATTACTTTTCTGCAAACAACCACAAACCTTTAAAACACCCTTTGGTTGAGATCAAAGGCAGCTTATAAGTATCCTTTGGTAGATAGTAACGAGGGGCATAAAGACATTAACCAATAGCTCTCTGTGGGTTCGATATCTTTACTTCGAAACTAGCAACAATTGATCTGTGCACTTGCAGTCATCAAGCTATTTTCTGGCACCATTGCCGAGGAGCTAAGAGCTTTTGGTCTTTGTTCTTAGTTACTTATTTTACTCATTTTTTACTAAAGTTGTTTACTAGTTTTAGGTAAGCATCATGACTGCAGTTGGACTGATTAATCAGCTCGATGCTACTAAGGACCTCGGGAGTTCAACTGAGGACTTGTCAAAGAATTCCCGAGTGGGAGCGAACCAGAATACAAGGTCAACCCTCATTTTATTACTATTATTAAAGAGAAAACTTTTGCAGGAGATGATCCCGATGAGGATCCTTACAATCATTTAATGCATTTTACGGAGCTATGTTGGACCCTTAAATTGAGAGGCTATTCTGATGATGAATTAAAACTTAATCTGTTTAACCAATCTCTAACCAACACTGCTTTAGCTTGGTATAGAATTTGCCCTGCAGAGAAAATAGATACCTAGGAAAAACTTAAAGGAGAATTTGTGTTTCGATTCTTTCCCAAGGTAAAAACTGCTGAAGTAAGAAGGGAAATTACAAACTTCAAGAACCGCCGAGGTGAAGGATTAGTAAGAGCCTACAAAAGGTACAAGTCTCTACTTCATAAATGTCCCCATCATGATTAACCTGAATGGTACGTTTTGCATATTTTCTACGGAGGACTTAATCAAGAAATTAAACATGAGCTTGGCACAAATTCAGGAGGCTCTTTCATAGAGTTAACTATAATTAAATCTTGGGAACTTTTAGAACAAATTCTCCGTAATAGAGAAACATGGGGATTTTATTTAGGAGGCGAAGGAGGTATAGAAATTGAATATGATTGTCTTAATGCTTAAAAAGACTCTGGTAAGGTAAAAGAAACTGCTAATTAACTACAACTTGGTGATGATATTATTTTGCAAATCATTCAGTCTTTTACAGAACATATTGAAGCTCCTAAGAAATACTGGCTTCATTATACTCCGTCACCTGAGCCAGTTGTAGAAGAAGATCCAATAATCACGACCCCTGCCGAGCCATTAAAGGAGGTATCCCCATATGTTGAACCCTTTCCTTTCCCAAGGACGGTGAGAAAACATATGATGGCTCAGCAACTGGAGGATCAACACAAAGAGGAAGAATTATTTCTCAAGGAGCTGGAAGAAGAAACCCAAAGAAGGAAAACTAATGAAGAGCATGTACAAGAGGTAGAGGCATCAATAAAGGAAGATATTTTAATCATGTTTCCACACTGCAACGTGATTGCGCTAGATACCAAAGCTTCGCAATTTGTTGAAGAAAAAGTAAAAGCTAAAGAAGTTGGTAAGCCTATCCTCACGAGTACTTTTGGAGGAACTTCCTATTATGGCCTTTGTGATATTGGTACAGCTGTTAACGTTATCCCTTTCAATTTTTACTTAAAAATTCAAAATGAATTAGCTCTAGCCGAATTGGAAGATATGGGTATGACTATAATGCTTGCAGATAAAACACTCAGAGTGCCTATGGGAATAATTAGAAATGTTCCAATCTGTATTGAACCTTACAAATATCCCATTGATTTTGTGCTTATTGATATGCCTACTAATGTTTATTGCCCCATCATTTTTGGAAGAACTTTTCTAAATAATGTAGGAGCAAACATAGACTACAAGAGGCAAACTGTGTCTCTCAAGTTTGGTGAAGAGAAAATGGATTTTCAATTCTCTAAATTTGACTATAAGCCGGCTATTAAAGAATTGGATGATGATGAGTACGAACGTGAGGAAGAAGGTAATATCGTAAATTTAGCCTCAATAGTCATCGAGACTCCTAGCGATGATTTAGCAAGAAGTTTATTCAATAATAATATCCTTCAAGATATAGAAAAAGCTGAAATGGATGACTATCTTGACTCTACACCTGCGGTGGACATCGAGATTAATCAAAAATATGAAGAACCCATAAAGAAAGGAGATAAGGCTCTTCCTCCTCCAATCCTTAAAACTGTACCAAAGGAACTAAAATATAGGTTTCTTGATGAGACAAATAAATTTCCTGTTATTTTAAGTGCTAACCTTGCAGAGAAAGAGGAGGAAAACTTAATGAAGTTTCTCCTCATGCATCGAAATGCTCTTTGGTATTCGATGAGTGACTTAGTCGGTGATTAGTCCCTCGATAGCCACGCATAGAATATTCATGGAAGAAGGAGCTTAGTCGGTCACAGACTTTCAGCGACGTGTTAAACCCCATATGAAAGAGGAGGTAAGAAACGAAAGAATACATTGGTTGGATGTAGGCGTCATCTTTAATGTAGAGGATATTGAATGGGTAAGTCATGTTCATTTTGTTACGAAGAAAAGTGGGTTTATGGTTGTGGAAAATGGACATAATGAAATGGTACCTACTAGAACTATTGTTGGACACACGATGTGCATTAACTATAGAAAACTTAATAAGGAAACTTGGAAGGACCATTACCCTTTACCATTTATAGAACAAAGTTTAGAAAGGCTTGCCATGCATTCTCATTTTTGTTACTTAGAAGGCTATTCCGGTTTTCCCAAATTGCTGTTCACCCTGATGATCAACTTAAAACTACTTTTATTTGTCCTTATGGCCTTTATGCTTATCATCGTATGTCTTTTGGTCTTTGCAATGCTCCCGCCACTTCTCAAAGATGTCTGAAAGCTATATTTGCCGATTATGTTGAAAGTATTATGTAGTATTCATGGATTACTTCTCTGTTTATGGAACTTACTTTAATCACTGTCTCCATAATCTTCATAAAGTTTTGAAGAGATGTGAAGAGACTAACTTAGTCTTGAACTGGGAGAAATGCCATTTTATGGTTCAGGAAGGCATAGTGCTTGGTCACAAAGTCTCAGGTAAGGGCATAGAATTTGATAAAGCAAAGGTTGAAGCAATAGAAAGGTTACCCCCTCCTCGAGACATAAAATGTATAAGAATCTTCTTAGGTCATGTAGGATTTTATAGAAGATTCCTTAAGATTTTTTTGAAAACTGCTAGACCGTTAACTAACCTTCTTCAAAAGGATATTCATTTTAATTTTGATGAAAAGTGTCTTACTTCTTTCAACATATTAAAACAAGCCCTCCTTGAAGCTCCCATTATAAAACCACCTAATTGGAAGAAACCTTTTGAGCTATTTTGCGAAGTTAGTCATGAAGCTGTAGGAGCAATACTTTGCCAGTATGATGGTGATGATCTTAATATCATTCATCATGCTAGTTGCACCCTAAACGGGGCCCAAACTAATTACCCTCTAGCAGAAAAAGAATTCTTCATAGTTGTTTTCTCCTATAATAAGTATAGACCTTATATCATGGACTCTAAAGTAAGAGTACACAATGATCATGTTGGCTTAAAAGAAATTCTAGAAAGGACTGATGTTAAGCCAAGAATGATATGTTGGACTTTACTTTTGCAAGAATTTGATTTACAGATCTTACAAAGAAAGGAAGAGATGGAGGAAATAGTCATGGACACTCAAGAAGTTGCCCATCCTAAGGAGGTGTCATCCGTGTATGTACCTGTGGGAATCACACTACCAAAAAGGAAGTTCTCTATTTCTTCTTGCAATGGTTTTGGTGATTTTCTACGACCAACTTTATTTGGAGAGAGGAAAAAAGATACTCAAATGAGTTCATATTCCCTCGATGATCATGGCTTAGGAAATCCTGAACACATCTTTGTTCTAAATGATTTTATGCTATTTCTTTTTGCATATTTCATTTCCTCTCATTTTTCTGAGTTCATTGCCGGTCTTACGAGATCGGTACGGGTGGGTCGTATTGCCGGATCCGCCCGTACCGATGGTCGTTAAGCCCGTTGATGCTTTGATTTTCTTTTCACATAATTGGTACAATCGCACTGTACGGGCGTAGCCCCTGTACGGTTGGTCGTTATCTATTTCGTGACTGTATTCTGCTTTTCGTTTGTATTCTTGTGATAAAAAATAAAAATAAATAAATAAAGAGAAAAACGAAGCCGCGAAGTCGGGACAGATGGGAAGTACGGGCGGAACCCGCCCATACCGCTTAGTTCGTTGACTAATTACCGACTTTGACCCGTGTTGTTTTGAACGCCAGACGGGCGTCTGACGTCCCAGATCGCCTCGCACATTCGACCCAATTTTCGTTCTTTTGCACTTAATTGTTTCCATATTTATTAGGATTCTTTTCTTGGGCGACCCTTTTCCTCTCAGTACGAATTTTACCTGCCTCTAATCCTTTATAAGTCTCTTTAGAGATCCACCCCTCTCTTATATCAACAGATCTCATCTATTTGATGCGCTACACGATTCAACCTTCTGGACGTGCCAGTTGAAACGGACATCCTAGAAATTGAATACCGTCTTCACAGGATAGAGAAGTACCAGAAAGAAGAGCTCGTCCACAGGGAGATCATGCGCAAGTGCCTTTTGGATCTTGAAGGCAAGAAGGAACTCGATAACATGATGAGCAAAGTTGCTTATGGGATGTTCCTCTTGCGTTCGGATATACAGAAGTTTCTTCAATGCATATCTGCTCTGGAAGAGATGAACAAGAAGCTTCGGGTAGCACTCTCCAACAAAAATTCTTCACCATGATAGACACCATGGTACCAAATAATCGCAAGGGATTATTTGATCCACCCAGCTGATACCAAGCTTGGCGGGATTTGTGAGAACCTTATAATCTATGTTACAATTTTGCATGTTTAATTTTCTGCATGCATGTTTAGGCTTAAAATTCCGAATTTGCATTAGTTGCATCAACTTCTAGCTCCCTTTGTTCAAGAGAATATTTATATCAGTTTAGTTATGAGACTTTATGATAATTGAAGTTGTGTTTGATTCATGATTATTATATTAGATGATTGAACTAGGTTAAGTGTTATGATACTTGTACATCTGTCATAATTTTAGGGACTTCCACGTCAACAAAAGTATTGATTAAGTTATGAGAAGAAGAATTCTGGTAGCATATTATAATTAAGGGTTTTTGAAATCCATTAAAGTAGTGAGCATGATCAAATAGCTATGATGAAAGGAGAAGCTAAAAGGGAGCAAGTAAAAATATAGACATACAGCTAACAAAAGAAAAGAAGAGAGCAGCTATCAAAAGAATCAAACATAGAAAAAAAGAGAAAATGATCATGAATCTTCATTACTAAACTTACTGCTCTATATCTTTAAACTCTGTGATTATATGATATGTTGAATCACTATCATCTTCCTATGATTTCATTAATACTAGAAAAGGTGTGGAAGCCTCTAAGTTATGTGATGTGTAAGGGTATGGTAATACCCCGAAAGTATCTCTACATCCAATGTTGTATCCCTACTTCAATTTCTACCTCATTTATTGTAGAGACTCGTGTCTCATGAACATGATGATCTTGTCCACAAGCCACCATCTTGCTCGAGGATGAGCAACAAACTAGCTTAGGGGAGTTGATGAGTCCAAAATTGAAGCATATTTACCTTTTGTTTTTGCATAAATATAGTAGGGATCTTTTTTATTTCCCCGCGTCTACACGCGCTATTTTGTTCTTGTTTCAACAAGATCCCAAATAGTGGAGTAATATGAACATATCAATTAGAGCTATCATATTGTGTAATTATATGATATTTCTAAGTGATAAAAATCATTTTATGAATTTACCTTCGCACCTGGAAGAATACCAAACAAGGAGGAGGCACCAGTACCGATAATGACCACTGGTACGGGTGGAGCCTGCTCGTACCAGGCGCCATCGTGACCTTCTCATCAAATATTTTCTCCTGGCCAATGCGAGAGGGAGATCCGACATTCACAACCAACAGAAACCATGAAAAACCACATCTCGAGAGGGATCTGAAGGAGAAACTTGGCTGGGGTAAAATCCCAGCTGCTTCACGGATCATCGGAGGGCAATGCATCATACCCTTCATCATAAATCACTGCATCTCCATTACCACCAGTACCCCCATCTTTCATCTATTAGATCTTGTTGTAATTCTAGATTCACTTATGGTTTGCGTTAGATCTACTCCCGTACTTCTATCCATTCATTTGATTATGATGATGTTGTTGATTGCTTCCATGAGTTTGTAGTTCCTTTGTTCTTGGGGAGATGGAGAAACCATGGCACCATTATGAACTTGTAATAAACATGATCTATTCTTGTGTCCATATGACTTGCTTGTCTATGATATATTTATGATTTGTGTTTGATCTCTCTCTTTAGATAGTATGTGTAGTCGGCCGCATATCATTTGCCCTCGGGACAAAAGGGAGGGAGAAATCCTTTGGAAGTGTCTTGGAAGCATACCTGGAATGCCCCGTGACAGATTGGCGCCAATTCGTAACCTACACAGTCAAAGGAGGATTAAAGAGTGACTCTCTAAGATAATTACGATTCCACGGGGAAACCCTTAATTGCGGTGGTTTGTATGGGTGACTGCTCTCAGACATCGCAGTAGTTATTTAGAGGCGACCTCACTCTTGGCTCAACAAAGTGGCTTCCTATGATCCTTTTAGTGAAATCTTACTACAGGGCTCTCTCCACACATATCATGACACAAGGAGTATGTTATCTTGATTACATATAACAATAATAATATGCTAGTGGTGTATCCTACATCCCTGAGGATGTTTTAGCCCTATTGAGTTCAACCACGCTTTCATACAAACTTGTTACTTTTTTCCTTTTACTTGTTTTAATTGCTTTTATGAAAACAACCATAAAGCTTTCGAACACCCTTTACTTGATATCAAAGGCTGCTTATAAGTATCGTTTGGTAGATAGTAACGAGGGGCATAAAGACCTTTACCAATACCTCTCTGTGGGTTTGATATCTTTACTTCCAAACTAGCTACAATTGATCTGTGCACTTGTAATCATCACCTAGATTGAGGTAAGGATAGGAATTTTGAAAAGGTTGATGTTTTGAAGAAGGTAAGGTCCTTTGTGCATCTACCAAAGTATAATTCAAATGTTTGACAAAAGGGTTTTGGAAAACCTAGAGTTAAGGGTAGTTGAAGGTTTTGTCTTGGGAACATAAGGAGATTATATCATATAGATCTCCATCATTTTCAATAGAATCTACTAAAATGGTTTGGCTTGCAAAGGCATCTTGGCTCTTGTTTTTGAAATGCCAGAACATTTGAGAATATGAGAAGTAAGCCAAGACAATTTTGTTAAATAGATTTTGCAGTCGAGGGGAAGGTAGAGGAGCATATCATCAATTACACATTCATATGCATAAGCACAGACAAACAAGAAAGCAAACATTGCAACATTAAACAAGAAAAGTTTTTTATTCCCCCTAATTTTTGCATTCTGCATAACTAATTAGGGTTGCTGAAATTGGGATGTTATAGAGAATTCATGAGGGACTTGTGGACATCATGGACTACTAGGTGAAAAAAAATTTGCGATATATGTGGTGTTGCGCTCGCTACGCCATAGCTACAAAGATGTTGTCTTGAACTACCTCATGGAAGAGAAAGAGTTTATCTTCCTTGAGTTCATGGCTCATATGAGAACCCGGAATATAGTGCCTGCCCAAGGAGCTGTCATCAATATGAAAGTTATATATTTTATATAAATGTTTAATTTGCAAACACTTATAGCAGTTTACGAAGTATTTGTTACTTGTATTGTTTTGTGAACACAGGACCCGTTGCTTGAGAAGTGATTGAAGGAGTGGGCGCGACAACACATGTTAATGGCAACCAAGATGCCAACGATGCTCTCCTTCTAAAGTTATCATTTGTATTAGAATATTTGAATAAATTTGTAATCGATAAGAGTGAACAACATTAATGTGTGTTTCGCATTTGTACGACAGCTATTCATATGAAGTTTGGACAAATTAGTTATTTTATTCCTATGAGTAATATCTTTCATGTTCACGGTTTTGATTATGAATGGGTTATTCATATTTTTGATCTTTATGATAGAAATTTAAATTTATATAAGATAGTGAAAATGTCAAAAGATATTCATACTTAATAATGACATCATTTTGAATGACACTAGTGTGTTAATTCATAATGGTACACCTGAAAGGTTTCATAAGTGATGAAACCAAGGTCTTGAAGATACTTGATATTTTGACACATACAAACCATGCCCTGTTAGGCAAACTTAATAATGACATCATTTTGAATTCCACGTTCTGGTAAGACAGACTGTGTGTTGAATAATTAGATATCATACATGATGATATGTTGCATTGTTCAACAAATGGTGGATATCATTATTTCATAAAAATTCATTGTGAATCTAAGAAAATAAATGTATTCGCTGAATGAGACACAAATCTGAAACTTCTTGTTATGAACAAAGAATTTCATAATGAAGGAGAATATTGAATTAACAAGAATACGAGTCTTTATGATTTGATCAAAATGAAAAATATTTGAGTTGTGATTCAAGAATATAAGACTTGTGGAAAAGTGTTCCACAAATTACAATGCGAAGAATATGTCAATGTTTTGACATGTATAAAAAATTGTAATCATACCATATTAGATATCATAAGGTCTAAAGTAATCTATTATCGTGTTAGTTTTAGTATTTGGAGAAGAAAATTAGAATAGAAAACACTTACTTGTTGTATAAATAATCATCAATGATTCGTGGAAACAACGCCATAATTGTATGACACAATGTGGTTTCTAGAAATTCTAAAGTCATATGATAATTCAGAATTAGAACGAATAAAACTTTGTAATGTGTTCCTACGAAACTAAGAATACGTATTCCACAATTATAACCAAAGGGGCAAATTAGTATTGCTCAAGGTGGTGATTTATCAAGAAGAGTTTCTCAATAAAAGAGCTGATGGATAAAGGTGAAAGCTCAAATAAGGTTGAGAACCTTGCGACCAAATCTTAGAGTGGCGCAACGGAATTGATTCTAGAACAGAACTCTACAAATAGAGGAGAAACTAATGATAATGATCAAAAGTTTGAGCGAGAGCTTTTACTAAAAGAAAGTAAGATTCATAAATAAGTTCTGCCTCATTACAAAATTGAATTCATGATTCACTTGTCATGTTAATGGAATAATGGCATAGCTACGAACTACAAAGAAGCGTTGGTGAACCCAAGTACGAGAAATGACTTAGAGTCATGAAATCTTGTACATTAAGTTACATTTGAGATGGTAAAGTAAAATGTTACTTGATCTTATCAAAGTAAAGATGTTGCTTGATCTTCCCATAGGGACTACTAGAGTAAATGATCTTGGGGCAAGATCAAAACTATTCGTGCCTCCGTGCCCAAGTTCAAAGTCTCTCTATATGAGTCGCAAGGAAGAAAAGAAACTTAAAGTAAGATATAAAGCTTGATTTGTGCCAAGAAATGTCTTGAACAAATTCAAATGGTTAACTACAATGTGTAGGAATGCTTAAGTCTAACAAATGGAATCTCGTAGATGGAATTCTCAATTTGATGAATGATCCAAGGATTTTGGGATTGTGCCCAGAATATTGAGAAAACCTGCATTTACAATAAACTAAGTGGGGGCTAAGAGAGTTCCATACTCTTATATGTAACTGACATATTTGAGTGGGAGCTTAATGAAACATTGTCATATGTGATTGACATATTATGAATGGTATTGTTGGTATTAGTAACTATTAGAGAATATTTAGTATATGAAGTTTAACAAATATTGAACATTGAAATCTATCAAGATAGATTGGATTATGAAGAAGTTTAGAATGGAACAAGTTAAGAAGGAAGTTCTTACTTGTCTAACTAGGTGAAGCATTGAGATTGTCGCGATACGATGATGGTTAAAAGAAGGAAAATATGTGTAACATCTACTATGCCTCTGTGATTGGTTCCATATTATAAAACCATGTTGTATACTCAACATAAAAAGACCCAAATTCTTAATCAAAAGGACAGGTTCCGAAGTGATATCTGAGTGAATCACTAAACAAAAAGTTAAGTATAGTCTTTAGTGTCTAGAGATAACTGAAGGTATACATCTGATCTGTAAAGGATGATGAACTTGACTGTAAAAGGATTAAGCTACGAAGTTTCATCCAACCTAGATGATTGGAATTCTCACAACATTGAGTGCCTTAGAAAAAGAGAAGCATGGTTAGACATCGAAGTGGCATTTATTGCACTGTCGATAAGATTTACATTGACATAAGAATTATATGGTTACTTCAAAGGTAAAATATGCAATGTTACAGCTTGGGAAGTACATCTTTCCATAGAGTGTGTTCCTAATTCTCATGGCAATGAAAACGTCATCTTTTGATTGATTAATCAAATTTCATGATAGAAGGAACAAAAACAACACTCTGTCGCCAAAACATAAATATTTACGCCGCAAGGGTATCATGTGATGATAAGAAGAATGTCAAATTAGGTGACATTAACAATTTGCAAAGAAATAAGGATCTGTATAGTACATTCCATATACAAAACCTCTTCCATGAGAAAGCATGATCAAAACACCAAAAGTGTTATTGTGTGATGATTCGTATCTAATGCATCTAGTTTAATTGTACTCTAGTGCAAGCATGAGACTATTGAAATATGCCCTAGAGGCAAATACTAATATTGATAATTGACATATTTCATCAAGTTCAACATAGGTTTTATATCATGCTATAACTGTATTGATAGGAACGTCAATACACGTGTGATATGTAAACCACTATATTCCCTAGTGATCCTCAAGACACTAGTTCATTGGTCAATCGATGATTAGCGTTCCCCGATCATGGACATTTATGTCAATTGCCAATGGGGTCATTTCATTAGGTGAATGAAAGTGATGGATATACCCAACACAGGAATTGTAACACGAACAAGTCATGAAGCTCATCATTACAATGACTGGGAAACAGAGTAACCAATTCCTTAGACCGTGAGACCATATTTAATCATTGTCACCCAAGAGTGCCTTGTTTGCATCAAACGTCACTCGGTAAAATGGTGGTATTTAGAGGGGCATGTGGAGGCGTATGTGTCAAGAGCGGATTTGTTCTTCCGCGTGATGGTGAGATACTCTGGGCCCACTCGAAGACATGACATCCATAAAGTTGCAGTGTGTGACTAGGTCACGGGGATGGCATAGCTCAGAATGAGTAAAGTTGTACTTGTCGGTAATGAGATTGAACCAGGCATGGCGATGTCTTTGATCGAGTCTCAGACAAGTCAAGTATCAATGTAACAAATGGAAAAGAACTCTATGTTTAATGGTTCAACAAAAAAGATTCTCGTGGAATGCACAGGGGTCATTATGGGCATCCAGGTCCTACTGGTGATCTTTGGTTTGAGAGGGGTCTCGACCATGTTTAGAGTGTTCCTGAACCATTAGGGTAACACACTTAAGGGTTTGAAAACGCACAGAGATAGTTTTGATATCATATGAATCACCTAAGAAAAGAGAAGGGAAAACCAGAAGGGTTCTAGGAAAGTCCGGCAGGTGTCCCGAGTTGTCTGGAAGAAGTTTCGGTGCAATAGGAATTAAATAATATGTAAATATATGTTAAATATTGAATTATACATTCATTTATATTTATTTAATGATTTAAATATGATTGAATTTATAACATCCCAATTTCAGCAACCTTGCTTAGTTGTCCAGAATGCAAAAATTAGGGGGAAACAAAAACTTTTTCTTGCTTCATGATGCAATGTTTGCTTGTCTGTTGGCACTTATGCATCTGGTTGTGTAATAGAAGTTGTACTCCTTACCTCAACCTAAGTTGACAAAATCTGTTTAACAAAATAAGTGTCTTGGCTTAATTTCCATAATTCCAAATGTTATGGCATTTCAAAAACAAAGGCAAGATGCCTTTGATATTTTAGTAGCTTCTATTTACAAAACTATGGAGATCTATAAGCTATCATCTACTTATGTTTTAGTACAGAACTTCCAAATAATCTTCCCTCTATTTTTTCTAAACTTCTTATGAAACCCTTGAATTAAAATCTTGGTATAAGTACCAAGTACTCTTACCTACTTCAAAACACAACCTCTTCAAAATACCCATTTATACCTCAAGCTAAGTTGAAGGTACCTTTAGTAGTAGACTTGAGATGGTTGCTAGATGAATTGCCCTGATCTATTGTTGACTTGCTTGACTAGGAAGTAGTGTGAGTTACCCTAAAGGGGTATTCTTTAGAAAATAAACTACACAGACAATGCATCCACAAATCCTCTATGAATAAAATCACCAATCCCTAGTCTGAAGATCACCTCCCTCTTTCATCAGGATCATCTGGGATAATCTTTTTTTAAAAAAAACCTCTAACTCTTGATATAAGGCCTAGAGTCAACTCTACCATACTCATTGAAAAGAAAACCACCATATCCTATAATCTCCTCTAATCAATGGATTCTATCACCAACATCCCTAAGCTTAGTTTGATCCTAAGACATTAATTAGACCATCTATTTATCAGATTCATTTCTGGCTTAGATTATTTTTATAGTTCCCAAGGTACCAGAGGCCAACTCAAGCCTTGGATCCTTACTATATAACCCCGTCTTCGACATCATACACTTGATGGTGTGTTTGAACCCTCGCATCCTCCCAAAAACCTCCTATCTTGTACCCTAGTCAAAAAACCCAAATCTGCCAAAAAAATTGACTAAGTCTAGAACTCTTATCTAGATTCAATATTTGAGACCCAACATTTCTAAACCCATGAACCCTTTTAAAAATGTATTTGAACCATCTTGCTGTACATCATGAGTACTACTAAATCCCACTCTTACACTTGGCTAAACACCTCTTTGACCCACTCATCCTTGATGGTTTTGTAGGCAATAAAACATATTTTTGTGATAATCTTAGCAACATGCCCACTTCTGCAGAAGCTCACATCCCCATGTCACCTCATTTTGTCCAACTCTTGGCTTGGTCATGATCTACTCAACCTTGTCTATTAATCCATGCAACCCTTCTTTCCATTGGAACCTTGTGCTCCTCAAACCAACCCTATTTTGGAGGCTAAGTGAGATTTCTGTTCAAAGTTTGGACTCTCCAACTAAAACCATGTCATGTTTAATCCCCTATCTCTATGCCATGTTGATCTACTTAAGATGGACTATTAAACCATACTTCACATGAATCGAATGGAGCCTTGGATCATAATATATAGCTTGCCAAAATTAGTATAAGAACATTAACATCCAAGATCACCAAAACCCTCTCGCCCCGTGGGACCATTTTCACAACGCCCTTCCTCCTACCTTAGTGTCTAATTATAGATCATATACATGGTAATACCAACAACCCAAAGGATCATCCCTAATCAAATACATGCATGCTTACTAATCCCTCTCTCTAAACTAAAAGCTAATCCTAAATTGCTTATTAACCACTCCAATAGTCACCATCACTCCTCTTGTCGTTCTCTACTGTAGCACGACCATTGTAGCTTACCCCCTGTCTCTTTTGCTTGGAAGGAGAGAGAAAGAGCTAGGACAAATCTTGGGAAATTTTGATCATTTAATCCTTGCACCCACTCTGCCACGAGCAAGGACCCCACCACCCTCCTCTCCACTGCCAGAACTGCCCAACCAACGACCTCTTCTCCTTTCCCTTCACCCTTTATCTCTTTGACCGAGGAGTGGATAAAATGGCCTCCTCCCTCCTCTTTCTCGTCTTGGAAATCGACCAGCGACTGTAGCAGACCACCAGGACCCCCACTACACGCGCTGTCACCGCCCTGCCTCCCTCCCCTTCGTTGTGCATGGCAGCTACACCACCGGGCATTTAAACAAACGCCTAACATGCAACCCTACTCCCTCGACATCCCACTAGCTCCAATCGCATGCAAATGAGCGGGTGCATCTAAAATCATTCCTAGGGAGAAGAGACATACACCCACCGCCACCCTCGACCTATCGCAAGCCTCCTCCCCTCTCCTATGTCCGTGAGTGCACTCGGTGCACCATGGGCACCCCCCCCATTCAAGATAAAGGCCCGAGGCTACCTAGGCTTCGTCCCTGCTCTCATTAACTCCCCGACAACTCCGTCACCCTTCCCTCATCCACACCAGAGCTGCCTATTGCCTCCTTGCTCTCTCTCACCTGAGACAAGGGTAAATCCTGTCATGGTACTGAAAGTTTGCGCAGAAGCTCACCCTCCCCCAGGTCCACCTCTACTCTCCCTCTCTACACCATCTCTCTCTACTCGTCAGGCCCTCTCTAACCCATCATTGTTTTTGCCTTAGGAAACCCTCCCTACGGTGGTGCCGAAAACGACTGTACATACTCACTGGCGCGGACGTGCGAGACGACCCCACCACAAGAAAAGTTGGCTTTTACAACGGATGATTTTCATTGTTGAAGGTCCGTTTTTCGTGGCCAAAAAGTCTTCAGCAACGGATGGCCTTCGTGGTAAAATCCCTGTCACAAATGAATTAACAACCTTTTTTTTCGACCATGGCGGATCGGACCCTTCAACCATGAAAACTTGTTTCGTCGTAGATCTGTTCGCCAGCCACCTTGACTGATGACGTCATGCAAACTGCCATGTGGCAGCCGCCGTGAGCGGCCGATTATCGTCGTTAACGGTCATAGAAACCGTGGCAGAAGCCAGGCCCAGCCAACGCCTGCTAAATACTAACTGGGCCGGCCCATCAGGGGATCCCAATAAGAAGATGCCCCTTTACTGTTTTGTCCTGCACTGTTTGAAATGGGCCTAGAAATGGAGCCAGCAGCGGCCTGAGAACTTTCAGGCCCGATTCTGTTTCAGCCTATAAAAGGCCCATGTTGGTCCAACACTATGCGTCCCATTAGCAGCCTGCGCCAAGTCGCCCCTGTACACTTAAGGTCTGTGGTCAGCCCATCACTATTATCACAACCCATCATGGACCGCCTACTGACGGCCCTTCTCTGAGATGGTCTGTTACTGTTCTGGCATTTAGCTTTTCAGGCCCACAAGCAGGAGAATATCATTTTGTGCTCTGAAAGTTGAGACGCTAGTGCACCGTGGTACCTGAGTTGATTTTAATCACCTCGATTCGAAAAGTTGGGACGCCAATTGCTGAGAGGGGTGTTTCGAGTGAATGATGGCCAAACCCAATATTTTCAAATCATGCCTGTTAACTCAGGATATTCTGTTACACTAGTTCCTAATGTGCCCCTTCTTCGCCAGTCACTCTTCTTAGCCACCCTGCACGTGTTGTAGGGGCAAATCCATTATTGTACTTTCCTAACTCTCGACACTAAATCTGGCTGAGGCGACAGTGGTCCCTTTTCTTCCCTTCCCCGATCCTGAATCTACCGGAGGCAGAGGACCTTTTTTCTCCCTCTCCCGACACTGAATCCGACGGCGGCGGCCCAGCATGTCTTACAAGGCGAAGCTTGTAACTACCTCGCCGACTGATTCGGGTCCGTTGGGGCCAGAGTTTGGTGCTCAACATGAAGCAGCGGCGAGGTATTTAGCCTCGATTAGCGAGAAGGTCGACGGCATATTGTTCGGCTCCGGTGGGCGGATGCGGCACCCAGATCTCGAAGAAAAAACCCGGGAGAAGAGCGAGAGGTGAATTTTTCTTATATGTGCCTTATCTTACAAGTAGATTATTTACGACAAAATAGAATCGAATGAACTGAAAAGTTCCCCCTTTTAATCAAATTAGGCACAACTTTGATAGAAGGGACCTATATGAGTTCACAGTTCATGTTCGCCAGTACACTGCAAAACTTGATTTTGGTTGCGAGAGGATTGTGTTCGGGCAAGATGTGCATCTGCTTGTGAATTGCAAAGAGGTTGTATCTGTTTCGCAGCTGGTAGATATGCTTGCCGCTAGGATTCCCTGGGGTTCTATACAGAGGACAAAATTGGTGTGGCGCAACATGAATGATATCTATCAGCAAATTGAGCACTCCCATGAGCTTTAGATGGTTTGGGAGTGCTATGCAGCTGATCGTAAGGTGAAAGTTGAAGCAACGATTGATGATATGTATGCAGATGCTGGAGATCTTACTGCTAGAGCTTTGGCTCCTAGAGAATACGGACCAATAGATGTTGATCTAGATAAGTTTAGTATACGCATAGAGGTGGATTCATACATGGCAAAACTTGATGAGGGAGTTAATAAGCCAGTTTTGTCATGTACTATGGAGATCACTGTTGATTCCAAAAACATAACTCTTGATGAAATGAGAGAGATGATCGGTAAGGAAATCAATATTGGCCCTAAGAAGATGGCACAAATCCGGCGGTGGCATCATAAGAAGTAGCAATTCATAGATGTTTTGGATACTGAAGATCTTATGTAGTTTATGCGATGAAAGAAGTGAACCAGGAAGGTTTTCTTCCTTGGTACCATTTCTGATATTGTTGAACGGGTTATATTGGATGTAGAGGCCCCTGTAGTGGCTGAATAGAATGAGGTGGTCAACATTGATGAGATCTGATGAGAGCTGCTACCCTGGGCTTGTCATATGGACCGTGGGGTTCCCCTACCTGTATTGGTAACATTGACTGCTATTGCATTTAGAGCGTGTTTCTGTGATTATGTTTGTTGAGAGACTACGATATAATGTTGTGCGAGCTGTTGAGATTTCCGGACATGTCACTCACTGAACCATCATTGTTGTAATAAGACATAAGTACATTGTACTTTACATGATTATGTTTCTTAAGATGACATACCGTACTTATTTATTTTATTATGTTTGTTGGGACATTGTAATGTAATGTTTTGCGAAACCATGACTGGACAAGTGATGCATAAATTCATTGTAGTTGACATGATTATGTTTCTTGAGATGATGTACTGTACTTGTTTCTGTTATTTTGTTTGTTGAGAGATTGTAATGTAATGTTATGTGAAACCATGACTAGACAAGTGATGTGTAAGTACCTTGTAGTCGACATGATTTTGTTTCTTGAGTTGATGTAATATACTTGTTTCTGTGATTATGTTTGTTGAGAGATTGTAATGTGATGCTTTGTGAAACCATGACTGGCCAAGTGATGCATAAGTACCTTGTAGTCGACATGATTTTGTTTCTTTAATTGATCTAATATACTTGTTTATGTGATTATGTTTGTTGAGAGATTGTAATGTAATGTTTTGTGAAACCATGACTGAAAAAGTGATGCATAAGTACCTTGTAGTTGACATGATTTTGTTTCTTTAGATGATGTAATATACTAGTATGTTTTCGTTAGGCAATGAAATTGGGATGGAGGGAGTACAAGTTTAATATTTGAAATAAGAATGTATGAAGAGAATCCATATTAGGCAGGAGACAGTAATCCAGGGAAAGGGCATGGTTTCCATTAAACTATTATAACATGCCAATTTAGTCATTGTTCAGTAGTAGAAGGGCTGCTCTCTCTCAATCTCTCTCTCTCCTCACCGATGCCGACGCCATCACCGGCGACGACGCATTCACCATGCTGTCCTGGAACGACGAGGACGACCAGTTGAGCAGCGACAACCTTCTCTCTGACATCGAGTATTCCTTGCACGATGTGAGTTCCTCTGTTTTCTCGGGCTAGTGTTAGGCAATGGTAAAACTCTCAATCTGAGCTCCATATGTGCATGCAATCGTGTTCAATTCCACCTTTGCGTTTACCTATAGGTACCACGGATGATCTACGACTCTGAATGGGAGGGCCTAGATCTCGATGGAGAAGTGCCATGTGACCATGAGCTAAAACTGATGAGATATGTTGCATTCGAAGGCTGTAACACTAGGATAAGGTTTTTGGGCTATACAAATCAGGTTTGTTTACATTATATACAATGGTGACATCAAGAAAAATGTATCGTGTATGTTCATAACACTATAGTGTGTGTTTTTAGGCTGGCCCGGTGTGTAAAGCAGTAGAGTGGGTGGATCTTGAGTGGCCAGATGCACTTAAGAAATGTTTGGCACAATTATGGCAGATGTATGTGTTGGAAAGGTCAAGGAGATTTACTGATGCTTGTGATGCAGCTGAAAAAAATTACAACCTATCGGTACAAAATAAGGAACTGGAACAAGAAATCGAGAATTTGCAGTCAGAACTAAGTGGCAGAATCAATGGGAGCTTGGTTGTTGGAACTACAAAGAAGCTTCAGGATAGTCACAAGTTGCTGGTTCATAATGCAGAAAAGGAGATGGATCAGCTCAGGGCATACAAGAAGAAGATAAAGTACTGCATAGCGGATCTGTTGAAGGAACTGAAGAAGGCGCGCGAGGGTGACCAAGGACAGACTACCGAGGATAAAGGAAATTCGAGATGAGTAATTTATGTTGTGCCAATGCCTAAAACTAGTAAACTTTAAGACTTGAAGTTGCGCTTTCTCAACTAAGCCAAACTCAATCCACGGGCAAATTAGTTTCAGACGAACACACATATCGTGCATAGAGTTAAGTTCACTCTTACAAAATAACGACTGCAGAGGATAAACCAGGCAGTTCAGTACTAAATAGACATATGTTGGGTTCAAGCGAGCCTAGCCTGGAGTTGCTTGTTTTCCTTCCTAAGATCGGCCAAATCCTTCAGTACTTTGTCGTGCACCAGCCGTAGGTTCCAGCGCTCTGTCACGGATTCGAGAAGTTGGTCCGTAGCCATACGATTTTTCTTCAAGGTCCTTTTCATGATCTCCGTCTGGTTCCTAGCCGAGGTGCGACCTTCCCTGTGAAGCTTCGCCCAGCTGGCGTTTAACTCCTTCAGTTTCTGGCACTTGTCAGAAAGGACCGCGAGTTAAGCGCGTAGGTGGTCGAAGGCCAGTTTTTGGGAATTCTGCTTCTCCCTTTGGATGTCTATCTTGTCATTAGCTAGGTCACCAGGTCCTAGTCGAGCTTTCGCCTCTTTCCCTACAACAAAAATACATAGTATGGTTTGTTTAGTTCATCAGGACAAGCTGGTTAGTTTCCATAATTAACTGAATTGACTAGTGGCACTATCATAATTTCAAGGAAGAAGCAATCTAGGACTAATCAACATTTTATGAATCAACTAGTGGCACTGCATAATTTCAATTTCAAAGACAAATAAGGTTTATCTACAGTTTAGTGGGTAGTGGGTTTTTGCCAATATCACTAAATAGTAGTGGGCTAGTGGCAAACTCATAATGCAGAAACCCATGTCCAGATACATAATGGAAAGAGCACATGGTGTCAATTCATGAACATGAACACCAACACATGTCTAGATAGATAAGGAGTTGCCCTAGGATTCTTATTGCACACAATAATGGGAAGCAGACTTGGTCATTGCTCCCTGAACCCTAAACATTACAAAAGGAGTGGAGCATGAACTGATATTCGTGCCCCATCTAACGGGAATAAGACTTGGGCATTGCTCCGATATGCCTCCA
Organism: Avena insularis; assembly: GCA_023614405.1. Classification (NCBI taxonomy): domain Eukaryota; kingdom Viridiplantae; phylum Streptophyta; class Magnoliopsida; order Poales; family Poaceae; genus Avena; species Avena insularis. The sequence continues at coordinate 515,100,662 of CM042690.1, forward strand.
AACAAGCCCTTAGCTCCTCGTTCTATTTCTGAACACCCTCGATTATGGTGATCCCTCTGCTCATGTCCTACTTCATCTCTTTCACTACATCCAGGCAACTGTTCTTGTCATGGAAGGCTCGGATGGCAACCTTGGTTTCCTCGATGCGTCCTCTGAGTGCCTACGTGACTTCGTCCTACAGAAGAGTGAACCTTTCCACGAGATTCTTCTTCTCCTCCATGAGCTCATTGATTATCTTGATGGCCTGTTCTTGCCTATTCAAGTTACGGTCGAGCACTTTCTGCAACCTCACGACATCACGTGCAAAATCTAGTGAGATCTCCTTCTGCATAGATAATTGCTTGCGTAGGCTCTCATTATCTTGGGTGAGGGAGCGTGCAAGCTCATGTTGGTTGTCAATCTTGGCACTGATCCCGGCCACCTTGTCATGGTACTCGGCCTTGTATCTCTACATCGTTCATGGTAATTGAAATATAAATTCTATAAATTCACTCTAGGTTCCATGTCAATACTAATATAGATCAAAAAAAACCGTTGAATCTATGGACAATAGTGTTAAAAATGGACCTAGAGATCTATTCATAACGATGATAAACTAATCCTAATCACAAAAAATCCATAGTGAATCTATGAACAGCGGTATTAAGGAAAGACCAAGAGATCCAGGCATATTCATGAAAACTAATACAACTCGCGAAAGAAGAAGAAAAAAACCAATGCGGGGCGGACACGATCTAAGAAATCCACATCACAACTCAGAGAAATAACAGTGTGGAGCTTTGCTAACTCGCTGACACGTGGAACGGGACCGAACGGGTCCTGCAATGCCTCCGTCATGGTGGATTCTGGCTCCACGGCTGGCCTGTAATACATAGAAGAGGAAGATCAAGAATAAGAAGAAGAAGAAGAAGAAGAAGAAGAAACAAGAAGAAGCAGAATAGGATCATAATGGAGAAGGAGATGGAGAAGAAGTAGAACAAGAAGACCGTACCGAGAGGAGCCCTCGCCTGCTAGAACATTCGGCGCCATTGTTGGGGGAGATTGGGCCTCGGTGAGAGGGGGCTTGAGGGGCTAGTAGAGCAAGAAGTGCCTCGCGGCGAGCTCTCTCCTTTTTCTCTGTGAGGATGGTCGACCAGCCTCTCCTTAGGGGAGCCATGGCTTGTAGGGTGAGGGAGGTGGTAGCAGGAGGAAGAAGATAGTGATTAGTGTGGGAGAAGAGTCAAAGAGTACAGGCCGTGGTCCATTAGTAATACTACTATTATACAAGACCACCGTGTACGGTCTACCTTCTCAAAGAAGCCAGGGAGGCAGGGATAGGGAATCGATGGGACTTGTCATTATTGCGATGGACAGTTCAATGATCACGTCAGCACGTCGAACTCCGTTGAACTCCACGTTAACAGGCACGCACGGGATATTTACGAGTCTAGAATACGCCGTGCCACTTTTGTTGTGATCAAATTATGTTTAGTACGCGAGATATTACTTCTGTTTTTTTGATAATCGACAAATGCATGCGTGAACACGACACACGAAACCGCTGCTTGTCCTTGATCAGATCGGCACCCAACTCTGTGTACCCGCCATTGACCATTCCGAACAACTTTCTCGAGCATGATGCCCCCTCACCACGGCAATGCCAGGTCCAAGCCATCTACTAACCGTCCCGCGTCCCCATCTCTGCGCTGCATCTTTCGCGCTCGCGAGTCGACTATTGAGGCAGCACGTCATGTCCGACCATGCCAGGATCCATCAACATCGGCACTCGAAGACACCGCGACATCGAAGCTCATACCGGCCGCGCAGGAGGAGCGTGGGGTACCTGCAGCGACGGACGAGCGCAAAGCAGCAGCCAGGACGGCGGCGCGTGTTGCACCGGCGAGTACGGACATGTGGACCCGTGGAGGCGTCCATCGATCAGTTGGAGGCAGAAGCACAGGAGAGTAACATGGACCCATGGGACTACGAAGAGGAGGAGGAGGACTCTGACAAGGAGATAGCGCGCTTATACGAGGAAGGGGGCGGTGTCGAGTCATTAGAGGAGGACACCAACAGCGGCAATGGCGAGGACCATGGCGTTGACTAAGACGAGGACGAACCGGAAGACGAAGACGATAGCTTCTTTGAAATATGATCATTTATTTTATTTAGATGGATTTTCACTTTTTTATGGAGGTAAAGTATCGTTGGCACGGATAGAGAGGTGGCACGGATAGACCATGCATTAAAAAAGTGGAGAAGGGAGGGGTTATCCTGCCCGTTGGATCATAGGGGATCAACGGTTGGTGGAGACGATCCGCGTGACATCTGTGTCAGCCAATTAGGGTGTAGCACCCAGAGTGAGCACACGTTTGGGCTTTTGTGAGATTTGTGACTGAGAGAGAGGGCGAATCTAAGTAGTATCAAAAAACTAGGGGCAAGACATAATAAGGGATTCAGATAGAAAATAGAAAGAGTAGACATTGCATGTCTGTTCTTTTCAAAAACCACATATGGATCCATAGTTGTCATTGAAATGTACATTCTTTCATTAACCACATCTAGAGTCATTACATGTGTGTTCTTTTCACATACCACATATGGATCCACTAGCGTCATTGCATGTGTGTTCTTTTCACAAGCCACATATGGATCCAGCAGAGTTCATTGGATGTGTGTTCTTTTCACAAACAACATTGATCCACCAGTGTCATTGCAATTGTGTTCTTTTAATTAACCACAGCTAGAGTCACTGGATGTATGTTCATTTCACAAAGCACATATGGATCCACCGGTGTCATTGAAATGTGTGTTATTTTCATAGACCACATATGGATCCACCAGTGTCATTGAATATAGATCCACCAGTGTTAATTGCATGTGTATTCTTTTCACAAACCACATATGGATCCATGAGTGTCATTGCAAGTGTGTTCTTTTCATTAACCACAGCTAGAGTCATTGCATGTCTGTTCTTTTCACAAACCACATATGGATCCACCAGAGTTCATTGCATGTGTGTTCTTTTCACAAACCACATATGGATCCACCAGTTTCATTGCATCTGTGTTCTCTTCACAGACCACATATGGATTCACCAGTGTAATTGCATGTGTGTTCTTTTCACAGACCACATATGGATCCACCAGAGTTCATTGCATGTGTGTTCTTTTTCATTAACCACATATGGATCCACGAGTGTCATTGCATGTCTGATATTTTCATTAACCATAGCTAGAGTCAATGGATGTATGTTCTTTTCACAAACCTCATATAGATCCACCAATGTCATTGAAATGTGTGTTCTCTTCATAGACCACATATGGATCCACCAGTGTCGTTGCATATGGATCCACCAGAGTTCATTGCATGTGTGTTCTTTTCACAAAACACTTATGGATCCACTAGTGTCATTGCATGTGTGTTCTTTTCATTAACTAGAGCTAGAGTCATTGCATGTCTGTTCTTTTCATAAACCACATATGGAACCACCGGTGTCATTGAAATGTGTGTTCTTCTCATAGACCACATATGGATCCACTAGTGGCATTGCATGTATGTTCTTTTCACAATCCACATATGGATCCACCAGAGTTCATTGCATGTCTGTTCTTTTCATTAACCACAGCTAGAGTCATTGCATGTTTGTTCTTTTCACAAACCACATATGGATCCACCAGAGTTCATTGCATGTGTGTTCATTTCACAAACCACATACGGATCCACCAGAGTTCATTGCATGTGTGTTCTTTTCACAAACCACCTTTGGATCCACTAGTGTCATTGCATGTGTGTTCTTTTCATTAACCACATCGAGAGTCATTTCATGTCTGTTCTTTTCACAGATCACATATGGATCCACCGGTGTCATTTCATGTGTGTTCTTTTCACAAAAACATGGATCCACCAGTTTCATTGCATGTGTGTTCTTTTCAGAGACCACATATGGATCCACCAGTGTCATTGCATGTGTGTTCTTTTCACAAAGTACATATGGATCCACCAGAGTTCATTGCATGTATGTTATTTTCACAAACCACCTATGGATCCACTAGTGTCATTGCATGTGTGTTCTTTTCACAAACCACATATGGATCCACCAAAGTTCATTGCATGTGTGTTCATTTCACCAACCACATATGGATCCACCAAAGTTCATTGCATGTGTGTTCTTTTCACAAACCACCTATTGATCCACTAGTGTCATTGCATGTGTGTTCTTTTCATTAACCATAGCTAGAGTCATTGCATGTCTGGTCTTTTCACAAACCACATATGGAACCACCATTGTCATTGAAATGTGTATTCTTTCATTAACCACATCTAGAGTCATTTCATGTATGTTCTTATCACAGACCACATATGGATCCACCAGTGTCATTGCATGTGTTTTCTTTTCACAAACCACATGGATCCACCAGTTTAATTGCATGTGTGTTCTTTTCATAGACCACATATGGATCCACCAGTGTCATTGCAAGTGTGTTGTTTCACAAACCACATATGGATACACCAGAGTTCATTGCATGGGTGTTCTTTTCACAAACCACATGGATCCACCAGTGTCATTGCATGTGTGTTCTTTTCATTAACGATAGCTAGAGTCACTGGATGTATGTTCTTTTCACAAACCACATATGGATCCACCGGTGTCATTGAAATGTGTTTTATTTTCACAGACCACATATGGATCCACCAGTGGGGCCTGTTCGTCTACGGTACCAAAGTTCGCAGGCCAGCACATGGCGGTACCTAAGTTGCCTGAAATTACCGCGTTTCGAAAAGTTGGGCCACCAACTACTGAGAGGGGCCATTTCGAGGCAAACTCATCTCACCCCTGCCAAATTCAAACATTCCGTTAAACCGCCGCATGAAGAAGACGGTCGGGACCCACATGTCGGTCATCTGTCCATGACGCGGGCGCCAACGTGGCAACCTCTTAGGCAAATCGAGCAGCTAAGTGGATTGGATGCGTTGACCAATTTCACAAATCCATTCCCACCTTTCCCCTACAACCGGCAGCGTCGGAATCCACCCTCTAGGCAGGACGATCCCTTTGGACATTTGGCTTACGGGGCTGCGCCCAGTCGCTGATACCGAGCTCCAATCGCGCATGCCGTAGCCATCGTTGCGAGGCTCTAGCCCGCCTCCACCGCCGACGAGCCGAGCAGTTCGGAGGATGGAAGATCCTACTATCAAGGAAGAAGAAGTTTTGGCTACAAGCGGGTGAGATACCCTTCTCTTTGCTATTCGCACTAATTATAACTGCTAGCTGGCTACTGAACCTCAAATTTTTTGTTAGCCCAACGCTGACAAACATATTTTGTCCATAGTTTTCTGTCAAGTGGGATCTACGCGGACCCCCCTTACCTGGTTACGGTAGTCCTCTACAGGTATGACTCTAATGGCAAGTGGTATGGAAGCCATTGTTTGACGATGGAAGAAGCGCCTGCGCAGATCTGCACTATATCTGGTATGGTTGCTGCTCTGCGTAATCATGTTGAATTATGGCCAAAGCAGACAGCAAAGTTCAGCTTCATGGATGAACGTGGCATCATGGTTCCTATAACGTGTGACAGTCATCTAATTGGGTTGATGAAAAGGTATGCTTTGGCTGCCATGTTTGACCTGAAATGTCATGTACTGGATGTGGAACCTGCTGCAACTCGGAGTCGCCCTTCTATTCTTGGACATGGTGGTTGCTCGAACCCAATTAGTTCCTGGTAAGCAAAGGTCTCTTGGGGTTCGCATGTTTGTGCTGAATTGTAATTTTTGTTTTATTTACTCTGTAGATATTGGGCATTTATGCAATAGTCTTGTTTCTTTGACAGGAAGCACCACAAGATTACAAACATGACTGGCGGGTCGGTCATTTTGCTGCCCGAAGAAATTAAAAACGAGTGGAAAGATGATGTTGGACACGATTTTGGTGCCCATTGTCCCGGCGATGCAGAGTACTGAAGCTAAGAAAATTGGCACCGAGGAAGAGGAAGAAGGTAGTAAATGAAGAAGCCAGTGGACGTGAAGGCTTGGCACACAGGCTGCAGAAGAAGGCTACTGGCAATGAAGATGCATAGTAATGTGTTGAACTTGAACCTATATATGTAATTCTGTTAAATTCTAGAGCTATTTGTGTGGCATGTTGCTGGGCGAAACAATCTACCCACGTTCTCTGAGTAAAATGTAGCGCGACTTAGAGTTTGGAAACGCCCGATTCAGTAGTTGAATCCGAAATTGTGATTGCGCCACTGCTATCTGAAAACCAGGATCCATCGGTTCCACGATTGCTGAGGGGCATGAGGTCTCCAAATACAACGGAATGTAAGTGGCACAGAAATAAATTATTTAAGCTGTCACACTCCACGAAGCAGCAACTTATTTTAGATACTGCACAACGACGTGGCAACATAAATAGCAATGTTCTCACTGATAACGCCCAGACGAGGAGGAAATCGGTACCACTTTCTGGCCTGATCTTGAGCCCGTCTATCTCACCGCCTCTCTGCTCCTACACCCCTACATCTGGCAAAGCTCCCGGATCTCCAGTAACCGGGTGTACGTGCTTTCACTTTATAAATTGTGGTTGTGCCATTTGCATGCGGCCAAATCCACGTATATTATGTTTAAACAAACCACCAATGTCAGAATACACTAGTAGAAAAGGGGTCTTTGGTCCACGGTCACGTTCCCAATCCAGGACAGAGATCTAAATCGAGACAGAAATTGATCTAAATCACAAATTCTTCCACAAATTAATCGAGACAGAGATCTAAATCAAGGCATTTCATTAATTCAACCACAAATTCTTCTAAACAAAGGTACGATTTCACATCCTACATTAATTCAACCACTAGTCAACAATTTCACTTCTGTTGCCGCTGTCCTCCGAGACGCCGGCTTCCTCGTCTTCGTCGGACGGAACCTCCACGATTTCCGCATTGTACGCGAGACGGAGCACCTCTTCATGGAGAGCGGCGGCGATGACGGTGAACTTGGTCCGTCCAGGGACGGACCAGAACCTCTCCCGCCCTTCTCGGTTGCGGAGATCCCGGTGCACCACGCGCCCGTAAACGATGCGGTTGCCAATCTTGGACTTCCGCTCCTTCTTGAACAGCGTCGGCCAGTACGGGCTGTCCGCCGCATCGACAACGCCTCTTCCACGCAGCATCTGGCGGCGCATACTCGCTCTCCATCACGGCTCCGCCGGGGACGAGGAGCGGAGCCACCGGCACCCCCGCATAGCTGATGCGCCATCCGTGGGGCACCGTCGCGGCCGGCGGTGCGAGGATGTCGAAGTGTGTGAACATCACCGCCTCGTAGAAGTTCAGCGAGGCCATCTCCATGGCAGCGAGGTGGAGATTGGAGAGGGAGCGAGGGGGTGGACTACGAAGCGACGATGCGGTGGAGATTGGAGAGGGCGAGGGGATGGGCGACAAAGCGACGAGCTGTGGTGCCTCCTATTTGTACACGAGGACGACGAAGCGACGGGCGGAATATCCAAGGGGCATTGGTCAGACAAAAGGAAGTAATGCAGGGTTAAGAAAGATTAACGGGCAACCAATTTTTTTACTCCCGAGACTCCGGGGCCAATAGTTTAGACCGCTAGGTCAACAAGTACAACTATTACAACTTAAAAAAGGCACGAGCTTAAGCTAAATAGAATTAGTTATCACACATCTCCTTGATCTTCCTAATCTTAGCCCTATGCACATCTTCCTGCGAGAGCAAGGATCGAATCGTCTGCTTCTTCCTTTTAGCATCTTCCTTACACAGCTTCAATTGTTTCTCTGCATCTTTCATCATTCACTTGTCAATACTCATAGTTGTGAACTGCAGGACTTTTGCCTAGCGAAGATCCTTCCTTGCTTGAGTCAGTTCTTGCAATGCTTTAGCCTTCAGGGCCAATGTCGCGTCCCTCTCCTTCTCGACTTTGCTAACCTTGTCTTCCACCCCCATGAGATCTCGCTTATGCTTGGTCGTGTCAACTGGTTCCCATAGCTTCATCTCAACACTATCAAGAAGTGAGCTGAATGCGGATTCTTTCAACTCAACATTCATTTACCATAGTTTGTCCAGCGTTTTCTGCATTGATTTGGGCCACTCTGGATCTACCCATTTGACAACACCGCAACTTCCGCCTCGCATCATTGCATGATGTCCTTGACACCATAGAAACCTCCTACTTGCGTTTCGTCCTCCGAACGCTACAAATTTAGCGGGCACATATCCATGTTTACATAGCAGAGGACTGTCTTCATCCGCTAAACCGTGATAGTCGGTGTAATACATCGTCTAGTTGGCCTAACACATTATACGCGCATGAGTAAACGGTGTAGATCTGGCTCAAAAAATAGATAACTAGCCACGGATGATAGAGATAGAGATGAGACGAGTCACATCAAAATCACCATCCTTGTCGTCACGACCCGTTTCCTCGCCGTCTCCCCTTGAACCCATGGCGAGAGGGGAGGGGGTGGCTACTAGAGAGGGGATTGGGATGGAGGCATCGTCGGCTTGCGGCTACGGCAGGATGGGAGTGAAGTGGGGAATGTGGCTTCGAAGGGAAGGAAGAGAAGTACAGGGAGGAAGAGAAGTAATAAGGACGTGACACTGGGATATGGCCCGCTCAACTCGTGAGTCATGACACTCGCAACAGGGGAGCCCCCGGTGTTGCCAGTTTGTCCAGAGAAAGCGTGGCCAATGATGCCGCAGAACAGACTACTCGCGGACCGATCTCACGAAAACCATCCCAATCGTCCAAGCACCCTGATGGAACGGTATATAACAATCGTCAAGCAAAACAACTGTGTTTGGGCGTGCCTTCTAGAAGACTCGGTTTAACGCTGAGGTTAGGGCTCTCCTAAGATTAATTAGTATCCGTATGCGGTTTACGAAAATAACACACATGCAATGACTCTGGTGATATGTGGTTTGTGAGAAGAACATACATGTAATGACTCTAGCTGTGGTTAATGAGAAGAGCAGACATGCAATGACACTGTTGGATCCATGTGTGGTTAATGAGAAGAACACACATGCAATGACACTAGGTGTGGTTCATGATATGGTTTGTTAGAATAACACACATGCAATGACTCTAGGTATGGTTCATGAAAAGAGCAGACATTCGATGACTCTAACTGTGGTTCATGAAAAGAACAGACATGCGATGCCACCGGTGGATCCATGTGTGGTCCATGAGAGGAACACACATGCAATGACACCGGTGGATCCTTACGTGGTTTGTGAGAATAACACACATGCAATGACACTGGTGGATCCATGTGTGGTCTGTGAACAGAACACACATGCCATGAAACTGGGTGGATCCATGTGGGGTTCATGGGAAGAACACACATGCAATGACACTGGTAGATCCATGTGTGGTATGTGGGAAGAACACACATGCAATGACATTGGTGATATGTGGTCTGTGAGAAGAACACACATGCAATGACTCTAGTTGTGGTTCATGAAAAGAGCAGACATGCGATGAAACTGGTGGATCCATGTGTGGTTCATGGGAAGAACACACATGCAGTGACACTGGGTGTGGTTCATGATATGGTCTGTGGGAAGAACACACATGCAATGACTCTGGTGATATGTGGTTTGTGAGAAGAACAGACATACAATGACTCTAGCTGTGGTTAGTGATAAGAGCAAACATGCAATGACACTGGTGGATCCATGTGTAGTTAATGAGAAGAACACACATGCAATGACACTGGGTGTGGTTCATGATATAGTTTGTGAGAAGAACACACATGCAATGACTCTAACTGTGGTTCATGAAAAGTGCAGGCATGCGATGTCTCTAACTGTAGTTCATGAAAAGAGCAGACATGCGATGTTACCGGTGGATCCTTGTGTGGTCTATTAGAGGAACACACATGCAATAACACCGGTGGATCCTTACGTGGTTTCTGAGAATAACACACATCCAATGACACTGGTGGATCAATGTGTGGTCCATGGGAAGAACACACATGCAATGACACTAGGTGGATCCATATGTGGTTCATGGGAAGAACACACATGCAATGATACTGGTGGATCCATGTGTGGTCTGTGCGAAGAACACACATGCAATGACACTGGTGATATGTGGTCTGTGAGAAGAACACACATGCAATGACTCCAGCTGTGGTTCATGACAAGAGAAGACATGAGATGACACTGGTGGATCGATGTGTAGTTCATGGGAAGAACACACATGCAATGACACTGGGTGTGGTTCATGATAGGGTGTGTGGGAAGAACACACATGCAATGACTCTGGTGATATGTGGTTTGTGAGAAGAACAGATATGGAATGAATCTAGCTGTGGTTCATGCGAAGAGCATACATGCAATGACACTGGTGGATCCATGTGTGGTTAATGAGAAGAACACACATGCAATGACACTAGGTGTGGTTCGTGATATGGTTTGTGAGAAGAACACACATGCAATGACTAGCTATGGTTCATGAAAAGAGCAGACATGCGATGACTCTAACTATGGTTCATGAAAAGAACAGACATGCGATGCCACTGGTGGATCCATGTGTGGTCCATGAGAGGAACACACATGCAATGACACCGGTAGATCCTGACGTGGTTTGTGAGAATAACACACATGCAATGACACTAGTGGATCCATGTGTGGTCTGTGAAGAGAACACACATGCCATGACACTGGGTGGATCCATGTGTGGTTCATGGGAAGAACACACATGCAATGACACTGGTAGATCCATGTGTGGTATGTGGGAAGAACACACATGCAATGACACTGGTGATATGTGGTCTGTGAGAAGAACACACATGCAATGACTCTAGTTGTGGTTCATGAAAAGAGCAGACATGCGATGACACTGGTGGATCCATGTTTGGTTCATGGGAAGAACACACATGCAATGACACTGGGTGTGGTTCATGATATGGTCTGTGGGAAGAACACACATGCAATGACTCTGGTGATATGTGGTTTGTGAGAAGAACAGACATACAATGACTCTAGCTGTGGTTAGTGAGAAGAGTAGACATGCAATGACACTGGTGGATCCATGTGTGGTTAATGAGAAGAACACACATGCAATGACACTTGGTGTGGTTCATGATATGGTTTGTGAGAAGAACACACATGCAATGACTGTAGCTGTGGTTCATGAAAAGAGCAGACATGCGATGTCTCTAACTGTAGTTCATGAAAAGAGCAGACATGCGATACCACCGGTGGATCCTTGTGTGTTCTATGAGAGGAACACACATGCAATGACACCGGTGGATCCTTACGTGGTTTCTGAGAATAACACACATCCAATGACACTAGTGGATCAATGTGTGGTCCATGGGAAAAACACACATGCAATGACACTATGTGGATCCATGTGTGGTTCATGGGAAGAACACACATGCAATGACACTGGTGGATCCATGTGTGGTCTGTGCAAAGAACACACATGCAATGACACTGGTGATATGTGGTCTGTGAGAAGAACACACATGCAATGACTCTAGCTGTGGTTCATGAAAAGAGCAGACATGCGATGCCATCGGTGGATCCATGTGTGGTCTATGAGAGGAACACACATGCAATGACACCGGTGGTTCCTTACGTGGTTTGTGAGAATAACACACATGCAATGACACAGGTGGATCCATGTGTGGTCCATGGGAAGAACACACAAGCAATGACACTGGGTGGATCCATGTGTTGTTCATGGGAAGCACACACATGCAATGACACTGGTGGATCCATGTGTGGTTTGTGGGAAGAACACACATGCAATGACACTGGTGCTATGTGGTCTGTGAGAAGAACACACATGCAATGACTCTAGCTGTGGTTCATGAAAAGAGCAGACATGCGATGACACTAGTGGATCCATGTGTGGTTCATGGGAAGAACACACATGCAATGACACTGGGTGTGGTTCATGATATGGTCTATGGGAAGAACACACATGCAATGACTTTGGTGATATGTGGTTTGTGAGAAGAACACATATGGAATGACTCTAGCTGTCGTTAATGAGAAGAGCAGACATGCAATGACACTGGTGGATCCATGTGTGGTTAATGAGAAGAACACACATGCAATGACACTGGGTGTGGTTCATGATATGGTTTGTGAGAAAACACACATGCAATGACTCTAGATGTGGTTCATGAAAAGAGCAGACATGCGATGACTCTATCTGGGGTTCATGAAAAGAGCATACATGCGATGCCACCGGTGGATCCATGTGTGGTTTATGAGAGGAACACACATGCAATGACACCGGTGGATCCTTACATGGTTTGTGAGAATAACACACATGCAATGACACTAGTGGATCCACGTGTGGTCTGTGGGAAGAACGAACATGCAATTACACTGGTGATATGTGGTCTGTGAGAAGAACACACATGCAATGACTATAGCTGTGGTTCATGAAAAGAGCAGACATGCGATGACACTGGTGGATCCATGTGTGGTTCATGGGAAGAACACACATGCAATGACACTAGGTGTGGTTCATGATATGGTCTATGGGAAGAACACACATGCAATGACTCTGGTGATATGTGGTTTGTGAGAAGAACAGACATGCAATGACTCTAGCTGTGGTTAATGAGAAGAGTAGACATGCAATGACACTGGTGGATCCATGTGTGGTTAATGAGAAGAACACACATGCAATTACACTGGGTGTGGTTCATGATATGGTTTGTGAGAAGAACACACATGCAATGACTGTAGCTGTGGTTCATGAAAAGAGCAGACATTGGATGTCTCTAACTGTGGTTCATGAAAAGAGTAGACATGCGATGCCACCCGTGAATCCATGTGTGGTCTATGAGAGGAACACACATGCAATGACACTTGTGGATCCTTACGTGGTTTGTGAGAATAACACACATGCAATGACACTGGTGGATCCATGTGTGGTCCATGGGAAGAACACACATGCAATGACACTGGGTGGATCCATGTGTGGTTCATGCGAACAACACACATGCAATGACACTGGTGGATACATGTGTGGTATGTGGGAAGAAAATACATGCAATGACACTGGTGATATGTGGTCTATAAGCAGAACACACATGCAATGACTCTAGCTATGGTTCATGAAAAGAGCAGACATGCGATGACAAGGGTTGGATGCATGTGTGGTTCATGGGAAGAACACACATGCAATGACAGTGGGTGTGGTTCATGATATGGTCTGTGGGAAGAACACACATGCAATGACTCTGGTGATATGTGGTTTGTGAGAAGAAAACACATGCAATGACTCTAGCTGTGGTTAATGAGAAGAGCAGACATGCAATGACACTGGTGGATCCATGTGTGGTTAATGAGAAGAACACACATGCAATGACACTGGTGAAATGGATCGTATGGGCACCTAGAGGGGGGGGTGAATAGGTGCTAACCAATTTTTGAAACTTTTTCAATTTTAGGCTTGATACAAAGTAAATTCTCTAGATATGCAACTACGAGAATTTTCCTATATGTAGCCCTAACTACTAAGCACGTAAAAGAGGAGCGAGGAAACCGTAGTGGAGCACGCGGAGACACAGGGATTTGTTTTACCGCAGTTCCTTCCTTGTTAAGGGAAGTACATCTGCGTTGGAGGGGTGGGCGGTTCTAAGACCACCACGCCACAATAGGCCTCACCCTATTCTCCGATGGATCTCGCCACGAGAGGCCTGATCCACCTTCTCCACTATTGGATCCCTTCGAGGCGGGAACCGGTGCCTTTTACAACACTATCGGGGCACACACCCACAACCGAATTGGGGGCTCCCGGGATGACAACAAGCTGCCACAAGAACAAGGTTTATCCATATAAACAAAAACGAGGATCTAGATATTTGCAAGAAATACTAGATCGGAGGTTCTCCAAATGAATGGAGAGGAGATGAAGCGCTTGATTGCTGATGATGAAGATCGAGTTCTCCTCCTTTGATTCCCCAAGGGATGGGGCCTTTGGGTGGATCTAGGTGGAGCACTCTTGTATGAAGCTTTTAGATCTGATCTGTTCTTTTTCGAGATGAATCAAGAGTTCTGGCAGGAGGAGGATGGCTGGATTAAATACCCCCTCCCCAGATCTAACCGTTGCACAACTTTGGGGGCGGATTATCCGCCCCTGGGAAAACTCCGCCCCAAGGACGGATTCTCCGGGGGAAACTCCGCCCCCTCTCTGGGGCTTGCGCCTTTGGTGAAGCTTGGTGAAGATCTTGGGGGGCGGATAATCCGGCCCCCCTGAGGGGCGGATTATCCGGCCAGACCGGAAAGTCCGGCCAAAACTCCGCCCCCTCTCTGGGGCTTGCGCCTTGGCGATGAGCAGGGGGCGGATTATCCGGCCCCCTTGAGGGGCGGATTATCCGGCGGGGCCGGAAAATCCGGCCAAAATTCCGCTCCCTTACGGGCTTGCTGCTAGGCAAGGGAGGCGGATTATCCGCCGGTGGGGCGGATTATCCTCCCCAAAGGCAGTCCTTTCCTTTATTCTCAAATAGAGCTGCAACACTTCAACACACATTAAATGATCCTTGGTATTGTCATCTAACACACAAAACACTAGGGATTAAGAAATGTTCTTTCAATCTCCCCCTTTTTGGTGTTAGATGACAATACTAGGATTTGCAATAAAAACCGGCAAATGCCACCTTAAATAAAGAAAGACGCTCCCCCTAGATGTGTGCATATTTAAGATTTGCATGAAATACAAATACACACACTAGGGAGAACATTACTTTAAGGTTTTGGAAAAAATGCCATACCACCGGAATGAGAATATAGCCAAGGCATACATAGATAATCCCATGAATCCATATGCCATCAAATATGCTCCATAATTCCAGAATTCCATGGGGTCCATGATAGATAAATCCATAAATCCATGAATACCAACCATAGTACCAAACTGTGGAGTACGACATAGTCTTACACAAACAACCACAAATAGCAAACAAGTTCACGCTAGAAAAAGGCACAAGCAAGCAAATAAAAACGACTAAAATCGAAAAGCTTGTGCCCACCCTTGCAAATCCACGAGACCTAATAGAACTACTTCTCCCCCTTTGGCATCGAAATGCCAAAAAGGAAGAAGAGCGACGCTAACGTCCCTGGAGATCACTCCTCCTCATCCTCGTCGTAGTCATTCCCGTCCAAAAGGTATGCAAGAAAATCCAATGAGACCCATGAAAAACCAACTCTTCTCGAGGAAGAGGGCGGTGGCCGAAGCCACCATGTTGGAGCGCATGGCATGACACCGCGAAGATGTATCTTGAGTTCAAAACCAATGCTCATCGATGACCCACATATCACAAAATGATATTAAGGGAAATGATTTTACTTGCTTTCGGCATTATGGGGGGAGGGTTGGCCCAATCAATTAGGACCACACTCCCCCTATGTCTATGCCCGCATCTAAACCAAATACATGAATAAGAGCAAGTGAGTGTGCAAGGGTAGTCAAGCCAAGCTCCTTGAATCTATGATATTTAGCTCATTCCGCAAATAACAAAATCTTGCTTCATCGAGGGGCTTCGTGAAAATATCAGCAAGTTGGTTCTTCGTGCTCACAAAGGATAGAGCAATATCTCCACGAGCAACATGATCCCGAATAAAGTGGTTGCGAATCTCTATATGTTTTGTTCTCGTATGCTGCACGGGATTGTAAGCAATTTTGATAGCACTTTCATTGTCGCATAAAAGAGGCACTTTGTCACAATTGACACCATATTCCTTTAAAGTTTGCCTCATCCATAACAATTGAGTACAAGCACTTGCAGCAGCAACATATTCAGCTTCGGCGGTTGAGAGTGAAATACAATTTTGTTTCTTTGATGACCAACACACTAGAGACCTGCCCAAGAATTGGCATGCACCAGAGGTTGATTTCCTATCGTCTTTGTCACCAGCCCAATCTGAATCGGTGTAACCACATAGAGAGAAACTTGAACCCTTGGGATACCATAACCCAAAATTTGGGGAATGAACCAAATATCGGAAGATTCGCTTGACTGCCACTAAGTGGCTTTCTTTAGGAGCGGCTTGGTACCTTGCACACACTCCTACACTTAACACGATATCGGGCCTAGATGCGCAGAGGTAAAGGAGAGAGCCGATCATGGATCGGTATACCTTTTGATCCACATCTTTACCCTTGGGATTGAGCTCAAGATGACACTTTGTTTGCATTGGGGTAGCAACGCCATTGAGATCCGTCATCTTGAACCTTTTGAGCATGTCTTGGATGTACTTAGCTTGATTAATAAAGGTTCCCTCTCTAAGTTGTTTGATTTCAAATCCAAGAAAGAACCTGAGCTCACCATCATGGATATCTCAAACCTGTCAGTCATAAGCTTTGAAAATTCATCGTTAAAAGCTTGGTTAGTAGAGCCAAAAATAATGTCATCTACATAAAGTTGGCATACAAAAATCTCCCCATTAACCTTCTTAGTAAAAAGAGTGGGATCGATTTGCCCAACTTCGAATCCACGGTCTAGAAAAAGCTCTTTAAGGTGCTCATACCACGCACGTGGGGCTTGTTTAAGGCCATAGAGCGCCTTATCGAGTTTGTAGACATGGTTCAGAAATTTGGGGTCCTCAAACCCCGGGGGCTGCTTGACGTATACTAACTCATGTAGAGGACCATTAAGGAAAGCGCTCTTAACATCCATTTGTTGTAATTTAAAATTATGATGGGCTGCATATGCAAGAAGGATACGGATGGACTCAAGGCGAGCCACAGGAGCGTAGGTCTCGCCAAAATCAATTCCTTCTACTTGAGAGAATCCTTGAGCCACGAGTCGTGCTTTATTCCTCACAACAATGCCATTTTCATCCTGTTTGTTCTTGAAGATCCACTTGGTGCCGATAACATTGCGGCAATCCTTTGGCTTTTCTACGAGCTTCCAAACTTTGTTGCGTTCGAAGTTGTTTAATTCTTCATGCATTGCAACAACCCAATCGGGGTCTACAAGAGCATCAAAAACCTTCTTTGTTTCAACCATGGAAATGTGAGCTTGATAATCACATAATCTAGCAAGCTCACTTCGAGTGGATACCCTTCGTCGTAGATCACCAACAACCTTGTCAAGAGTGTGACCTCTTAGTTCAAGATTGCGATCAGCACGAGCCTTGCGACGAGCCTCAATGTCCTTATTGTTTCTAGGAGGAGTGGATTCAATTGTTGTATCCTTGTCTTGATTACTGCCTTGCCCTTGATCTTGGTCACCGTTACTGCCAGAAGATTGTTGCTGAACATTTTCTTCAGGCCCGGATAATCCGCCCCTTGGAGGGGCCGGACTATCCGGCCTGGGAGGTGAAGAACCCGAGCCATCTTCCTGAGAGAGCCTGACTGGAGTTGGAGACCCATGGCCGGATACTCCGCCCCTGGGGGCCGGAGAATCCGGCCTGGGAGCTTCAGAGATATTGATTTCTCCTTTGGATCCCCTGGTACGAGTTGGATTGCTGAGCGGATTGTCCGCCTTGGAGGGGCGGATAGTCCTACTGGGACTACTAGCTTGTCCAGTGGACAGATGGTCTTCAGCAGATTGTGGTGTTGGTGCAGGATTGACTCCAACAGTAGGAGCTTGTTGATCTTGTGTAGATGAGGGCTCCACATGTGTGGAGCATTGTCCTTCCCGATCCGCCACAAGGGGTTCCTCAATGGGGCGGAAAAATCCCACGCCCATTCTTCTTATGGCATCTTGGGGTATTTCAACATCTGCATCACAAACATCAACTTGCCCTACAAAGGAGCCGTTATTTTCATCGAACTCCACACTACAAGATTCTACAACAATCCCAGTGAGCTTGTTGTAGACTCTATAAGTGTGGGATTCGGCACCGTAACCAACAAAAATACCTTCTAAAGCCTTGGATTCAAATTTTGACAAACGGACACCTTTAATAAGAAAGAAACACTTACACCCGAATACCCTGAAGTATGAGATGTTGGGTTTGTTGCCGGTAAGTATTTCATATGGGGTCTTGTCCAAGATCTTCCGAAGGTAGAGCCGGTTTGATGAGTGACAAGCAGTGGATATGGCTTCAGCCCAAAAATTATAAGGAGACTTGAATTCAGCTAGCATAGATCTTGCCATATCCATTAAAGTCCGGTTCTTCCTCTCGGCTACACCATTTTGTTGAGGGGTGTACGCAGCGGAATATTGGTGTCTAATCCCCTCTTCGCTAAGAAACTCGTTTAAAGTGTAGTTCTTGAATTCGTGCGTTGTCACTTCTAATTGCCAAGATGGGAACATTGTGTTGACGTTGAACTTCATTGGCAAAGTCGATGACAGTTTGTTGAGTCTCACTTTTAAGCTTGAAGAAATATACCCATGTATATCTTGAGTAATCATCGACGATGACCAAGCAATATTTCTTCCCACCAAGACTTGCATGAGAAGGAGGACCAAATAAATCCACATGGAGTAATTCCAAGATCCTCTTTGATGACACAATAGTCTTCCTCTTGTGGGGAGAATCATGCATTTTTCCTTCAACACAAGCCCTGCAAACACGATCTTTGGCAAAGGAGACATTGTCTTTTAGTCCAAGAATGTGGCCACCCTTTTGGAGACTTTGAAAAGTTCTCATGTTGACATGGGCTAAACAGCGATGCCATAGCCAGCCCACGTCGGCCTTTCTGAATAGACACATCGGACCCGAAGTGGTTTTCCCCGAGAAGTCCACCACATACAGGTCATTTTCGACGTATCCAACGAAAGCGACCTTTAGAGACTTGCTCCATAAGAGTACCACCAAATCATCATCGATAAAAACAGCAAAACCCATCTTGCCAAGGGCACAGTAAAGAAGATTGTAGCCAAGGGTCTCAACAAGCATGACGTCCACGAGAGAGATATCGTGGGCAACCACAACCTTGCCAAGACCCAATACCTGAGGTTTAGACTTATCACCATAGGAGACTGTGATATTATCAAGATTTGGACGCATCTCCGTGATGATCTCCTTGCTTTCGGTCATATGACTAGTGCAGCCACTATCCAGCACCCATTTCGACCCACCGGAAGCATAGCCCTGCAAGAAAATTACTTCTTGGTTTTAGGTACCCATTTTCAATGGATCCTTTCATGTTAGTAACAAGGGTCTTTGGGACCCAAATAGACCAAGCAATATATTCATCAAAAGGACCAACATAATAAGCATAAACATCGCCATAATCATCACAAAAGAGTTCATAATTCGGATTGTGAGACCCTACAAAACCAATATTATTAGTTTTGTCTTTTGTGACAACCTTCTCAGCAGTGCTTGTCTTTAATTGCACATTCTTGGTCTTGTTCTTCTTGGTTTTCTTCTTCTTGGACTTGGTGAAATACCCAAGTCCCTCTTTACCATGATTTGACCTTTGCTTGCCAAGAACTTCATCAAGCACACCTTTGTCCTTTGTAGTGATGTCCTTGATCACTCCTTTTTCCACACTAGCATTTTTCTTGTTACTATAGGTTGAGTTGGACGAGCTAGGAGTATCATATTCGGCCAATCGACTTTGAAGCTGATCATGTGACTCATTGAGAATAGAGAACTCGTTTTGCAACGCCTTGTGAGCATTGTCAAGTTTCTCCAATTCCTCGGAGAGTCTATCATGAGCAGCCCCAAAGTCAATCCTTTCCTTCTTTAACTTCTTTGCCTTGGTGACAGCATTGTCACGTTCCTTAACGAGTTTAGTCACAATTTCTTCATGTGACTCTTCCATAGACTCAAGCCTCTCTTCAAGAGAGACTCGAGCTTCTTCTTCTTCTTCAAGAGCATTTTTTAGGGATGCAATTTCCATTGCATCCTCCCTTTCAATTCTGCCCTTTTCTTCGAGGAGTGCTTCGTTTTGGGCCAGCTGATCCATAAGAGCCTCAAAACGAACTTTGTGCTCACCTTGAAAGTTAGTATAGAAATAATCCAAAGCAATAATCTCTTCTTTAACCTTAAGACTAGCAGGATCATCCATGTCTATCATAGCCTTGGGAAAAGAAGAGTTAGAAGAAGTTACCTCGGAGCTTCTTGCCATGAGGCAAGTAGCATTCTTGTTGATGATGTTTTCGTTCGGAGAGTCGAAGAGAGATGTTGATGTAGATGTGGTGGCTATAGCAGCCACCTCTTGAGAGCTATCGTCCTCGTCCTCATCTTCACTCCCCGATGAATATTCTTCTTGAGCTACTAGAACAATCTTTGGTTGCTTCTTGAAAGGGGCATTCTTCTTTACAAACTGTTTCTTACGTGGAGCTTTTGATTTGTCCTTGAAAATGAGTCTTTCTCCATTATCCTCTCTACTTTGATATGGACACTCAGCTGCGAAGTGCAGCCAGTCACCACAATTAAAGCATGTTGTCAGCTTGGGACCATTTTCTTTTCTTCCATAGGCTCCACTTTTGCGATCTAGTTCAGCTTTAGCCTTGGCTGGATCTTTCCAAAAGTTTCTTGCATAAAGAGCCAAGTATTGTCCGTGGATCCTTTTTATATCTTCGGGACAGTCCAGACCTTCTACCGCATATTCATCATGATCAATCACACTAGTCTTCAAAGCCATGTTGACCCCCTTTTGCATCCCCATAGCTCGAGCACGAGCATCTTCGGCATTCTTGGCAGCCACTTTGAAGGCGGCCATTTCTTGCATTACCTCATTGGATGACATGAGGTGATAATTATGCCTACCTTGGAGACTTTTCAAATCTGTGGGCTCAAATGGCATAAGAGCACTGACATACTTGCACTTGATCCAAGCATCATCAACATGAGCTGCACCGTGGTTTCTGAAGGTTGTAGCTATTGCCTTGAGCCTCCTATACATGTCCTCATGGTCTTCTCCATCTAGCATATAAAATCCTTCAGCTTCATTGCTCAAGGCATCATATCTATTCCTTCTCATACTTTCATTTCCGATGAAGATCTCGGTGAGAGCATCCCAAGCTTCTTTAGATGTGCTAAGATGCTGAATGTGTGGCATGTCTTTATCACCCACACCAAGCTGTATCATGTGTAGAGCTGTAGCATTGAGTTGGCTATCGACCACTTCTCTCCTTGTGATATTGTTAGGATTTCCAACGTGAAGACCATTTTCGATGATCTTCCACAACTCTATGGAGGAACTGGACACATGAGATTTCATCAAAAATTGCCATTGAGAGAAAGTAGAAGCTGACAGTTTGGGTGGATCACCCCTATTATGTATATGTGGGTGAGGAATCAGGGGAATACACATGAGAAACCTCATTGTATCAATCCTTACCGCTATCCTTTTTCGAGGAGGAGCTCTTACTAGTATCATCACCTACCACTTCGTTATCTTTGGAAACAGTTTTACCCGTTTCCTTGGATTGCGGAGTGGTATCCTCAGAGTTAGATGGAGGTGATGCTGCGGATGTGGAGAGACGCATTATCAGTTGACGCATCTCTTCCATCTTAGCCTCCATTGAACTCACCAAGGTTGTTTCCAACGTCTTGAGATCGTTCATGGTGACTACCTCCGGAGCATCACTCCCATCTCCCTTAGAACCCATACTTATCTTAGGCGGTTAAGCCTGAAATAAGAGCCGAGGCTCTGATGCCAATTGAAATGGATCGTATGGGCACCTAGAGGGGGGGGTGAATAGGTGCTAACCAATTTTTGAAACTTTTTCAATTTTAGGCTTGACACAAAGTAAATTCTCTAGATATGCAACTACGAGAATTTTCCTATATGTAGCCCTAACTACTAAGCACGTAAAAGAGGAGCGAGGAAACCATAGTGGAGCACGCGGAGACACAGGGATTTGTTTTACCGCAGTTCCTTCCTTGTTAAGGGAAGTACATCTGCATTGGAGGGGTGGGCGGTTCTAAGACCACCACGCCACAATAGGCCTCACCCTATTCTCCGATGGATCTCGCCACGAGAGGCCTGATCCACCTTCTCCACTATTGGATCCCTTCGAGGCGGGAACCGGTGCCTTTTACAACACTATCGGGGCACACACCCACAACCGAATTGGGGGCTCCCGGGATGACAACAAGCTGCCACAGGAACAAGGTTTATCAATATAAACAAAAACAAGGATCTAGATATTTGTAAGAAATACTAGATCGGAGGTTCTCCAAATGAATGGAGAGGAGATGAAGCGCTTGATTGCTAATGATGAAGATCGAGTTCTCCTCCTTTGATTCCCCAAGGGATGGGGCCTTTGGGTGGATCTAGGTGGAGCACTCTTGTATGAAGCTTTTAGATCCGATCTGTTCTTTTTCGTGATGAATCAAGAGTTCTGGCAGGAGGGGGATGGCTGGATTAAATACCCCCTCCCTAGATCTGACTGTTGCACAACTTTGGGGGCGGATTATCCGCCCTGGGAAAACTCCGCCCCAAGGACGGATTCTCCGGGGGAAACTCCGCCCCCTCTCTGGGGCTTGCGCCTTTGGTGAAGCTTGGTGAAGATCTTGGGGGCGGATAATCCGGCCCCCCTGAGGGGAGGATTATCCGGCCAGACCGGAAAGTCCGGCCAAAACTCCGCCCCCTCTCTAGGGCTTGCGCCTTGGCGATGAGCAGGGGGGCGGATTATCCGGCGGGCCGGAAAATCCGGCCAAAATTCCGCCTACGGGGCTTGCGCTGCCCAGGCAAGGGAGGGGCGGATTATCCGCCCCTGGTGGGGCCGGATTATCCTCCCCCAAAGGCAGAGTCCTTTTCCCTTTATTCTCAAATAGAGCTGCAATACTTCAACACACATTAAATGATTCTTGGTATTGTCATCTAACACACAAAACACTAGGGATTAAGAAATGTTCTTTCAACTGGGTGTGGTTCATGATATGGTTTTTGAGAAGAACACACATGCAATGACTCTAGATGGGGTTCATGGAAAGAGCAGACATGCGATGTCTCTAACTATGGTTCATGAAAATAGCAGACATGCGATGCCACTGGTGGATCCTTGTGTGGTCTATGAGAGGAACACACATGCAATGACACCGGTGGATCCTTACGTGGTTTCTGAGAATAACACACATCCAATGACACTGGTGGATCAATGCGTGGTCCATGGGGGGAACACACATGCAATGACACTAGGTGGATCTATGTGTGATTCATGGGAAGAACACACATGCAATGACACTGGTGATATGTGGTCTGTGAGAAGAACACACATGCAATGACTCTAGATGTGGTTCATGACAAGAGTAGACATGCGATGACACTGGTGGATCCATGTGTAGTTCATGGGAAGAACACACATGCAATGACACTGGGTGTGGTTCATGATATGGTATGTGAGAAGAACACACATGCAATCACTCTGGTGATATGTGGTTTGTGAGAAAAACAGATATGGAATGACTCTAGCTATGGTTAATGAGAAGAGCATACATGCAATGACACTGGTGGATCCATGTGTGGTTAATGAGAAGAACACACATGCAATGACACTGGGTGTGGTTCATGATATGGTTTGTGAGAAGAACACACATGCAATGACTCTAGCTGTGGTTCATGAAAAGAGCAGACATGCGATGACTCTAACTGTGGTTCATGAAAAGAGTAGACATGCGATGCCACCGGTGGATCCATGTGTGGTCTATGAGAGGAACACACATGCAATGACCCGGTGGATCCTTACGTGGTTTGTGAGAATAACACAGATGCAATGACACTGGGTGGATCCATGTGTGGTTCATGGGAAGACACACATGCAATGACACTGGTGGATCCATGTGTGGTCTGTAGGAAGAACGAACATGCAATGATACTAGTGATATGTGGTCTGTGAGAAGAACACACATGCAATGACTACAGTTGTGGTTCATGAAAAGAGCAGACATGCGATGACACTGGTGGATCCATGTGTGGTTCATGGGAAGAACACACATGCAATGACAATGGGTGTGGGTCATGATATGGTCTGTGGGAAGAACACACATGCAATGACTCTGGTGATATGTGGTTTGTGATAAGAACAGACATGCAATGACTCTAGCTGCGGTTAATGAGAATAGCAGACATGCAATGACACTGGTGGATCCATGTGTGGTTAATGAGAAGAACACCCATGCAATTACAGTGGGTGTGGTTCATGATATGGTTTGTGAGAAGAACACACATGCAATGGCTCTAGCTGTGGTTCATGAAAAGAGCAGACATGCGATGTCTCTAATTATGGTTCATGAAAAGAGCAGACATGCGATGCCACCGGTGGATCCTTGTGTGGTCTATGAGAGGAACACACATGCAATGACACCGGTGGATCCTTTACGTGGTTTCTGAGAATAACAGACATCCAATGAAACTGGTGGATCAATGTGTGGTCCATGGGAAGAACACACATGCAATGAAACACTGGTGATATGAGAAGAACACACATGCAATGACTCTAGCTCTGGTTCATGACAAGAGCAGACATGCGATGACAAGGGTTGGATCCATGTGTGGTTCATGGGAAGAACACACATGCAATGACACTGGGTGTGGTTCTTGATAGGTTCTATGGGAAGAACACACATGCAATGACTCTGGTGATATGTGGCTTGTGAGAAGAACACACATGGAATGACTCTAGCTGTGGTTAATGAGAAGAGCAGACATGCAATGACACTGGTGGATCCATGTGTGGTTAATGAGAAGAACACACATGCAATAACACTGGGTGTGGTTCATGATATGGTTTGTGAGAAGAACACACATGTAATGACACTAGGTGGATCCATGTGTGGTCCATGGGAAGAACACACATGCAATGACACTTGGTGGATCCATGTGTGGTTCATGGGAAGAACACACATGCAATGACACTGGTGGATCCATGTGTGGTCTATGGGAAGAACACACATGCAATGACATTGGTGATATGTGGTCTGTGAGAAGAACACACATGCAATGACTCTAGCTGTGGTTCATGAAAAGAGCAGACATGCAATGACACTAGTGGATCCATGTGTGGTTAATGAGAAGAACACACTCAATGACACTGGGTGTGGTTCATGATATGGTTTGTGAGAAGAACACACATGCAATGACTCTAGCTGTGGTTAAAGAGAAGAGCAGACATGCAATGACACTGGTGGATCCATGTGTGGTTAATGAGAAGAACACACATGCAATGACACCAGGTGTAGTTCATGATATGGTTTGTGAGAAGAACACACATGCAATGACTCTAGTTATGGTTCATGAAAAGTGCAGACATGCGATGACTCTAGTTATGGTTCATGAAAAGTGTAGACATGCGATGCCATTGGTGGATCCATGTGTGGTCTTTGAGAGGAACACACATGCAATGACACCGGTGGTTCCTTACGTGGTTTGTGAGAATAACACACATGCAATGACACTGGTGGATCCATGTGTGGTCCAAGGGAAGAACACACATGCAATGACACTGGGTGGATCCATGTGTGGTTCATGGGAAGAACACACATGCAATGACACTGGTGGATCCATGTGTGGTATGTGGGAAGAACATACATGCAATGACACTGGTTATATGTTGTCTGTGAGCAGAACACACATGCAATGACTCTAGCTGTGGTTCATGAAAAGAGCAGACATGCGATGACAAGGGTTGGATCCATGTGTGGTTCATGGGAAGAACACACATGCAATGACACTGGGTGTGGTTCATGATATGGTATGTGGGAAGAACACACATGCAATGACTCTGGTGATATGTGGTTTGTGAGAAGAACACATGCAATGACTCTGGTGGATCCATGTGGTTAATGAGAAGAACACACATGCAATGACACTGGTGGATCCATGTGGTTTGTGAGAAGAACACACATGCAATGACTCGGTGATATGTGTGGTTCATGAAAAGAGAACACATGCGATGACTCTAACTGTGGTTCATGAAAAGAGCAGACATGCGATGCCACTGGTGGATCCATGTGTGCTAGATGTGAAGAACACACATGCAATGACACCGGTGGTTCCTTACGTGGTTTCTGAGAATAACACACATGCAATGACACTGGTGGATCCATGTGTGGTCCATGGGAAGAACACACATGCAATTACACTGGGTGGATCCATGTGTTGTTCATGGGAAGCACACACATTCAATGACACTAGTGGATCCATGTGTGGTTTGTGGGAAGAACACACATGCAATGACACTGGTGATATGTGGTCTGTGAGAAGAACACACATGCAATGACTCTAGCTGTGGTTCATGAAAAGAGCAGACATGCGATGACACTTGTGGATCCATGTGTGGTTCATGGGAAGAACAAACATGCAATGACACTGGGTGTGGTTCATGATATGGTCTGTGGGAAGAACACACATGCAATGACACTGGTGGATCCTTACGTGATTTGTGAGAATAACACACATGCAATGACACTGGTGGATCCATGTGTGGTTAATGAGAAAAACACACATGCAATGACACTGTGGTTCATGAAATGGTTTGTGAGAAGAACACACATGCAATGACTCTGTGGTTCATGAAAAGAACACACATGCCATGACTCTAACTGTGGTTCATGAAAAGAGCAGACATGCGATGCCACTGGTGGATCCATGTGTGGTCTATGAGAGGAACACACATGCAATGACATAGGGTGTGGTTAATGATATGGTTTGAGAATAACACACATGCAATGACTGGTGGATATGTGGTTTGTGAGAAGAACACACATGCAATGACTCTGGATCCATGTGGTTCATGGGAAGACACACATGCAATGACACTGGTGGATCCATGTGGTTAATGGGAAGAACACACATGCAATGACACTGGTGTGGTTCATGATGTGGTTTGAGAAGAACACACATGCAATGACACTTGTGGTTCATGAAAAGAGTAGACATGCAATGACACTGGGTGGATCCATGTGTGGTTCATGCGAAGAACACACATGCAATGACACTGGTGGATCCATGTGTGGTCTGTGGGAAAAACACACATGCAATGACACTTCTGATATGTGGTCTGTGAGAAGAACACACATGCAATGACTCTACCTTTGGTTAATGAGAAGAGTATACATGCAATGACACTGGTGGATCTATGTGTGGTTAATGAGAACACACATGCAATGACACTGGGTGTGGTTCATGATATGGTTTGTGAGAAGAACACACATGCAATGACTCTAGCTGTGGTTCATGAAAAGAGCAGACATGCGATGACTCTAACTGTGGTTCATGAAAAGAGCAGACATGCGATGCCACCGGTGGATCCATGTGTGGTCTATGAGAGGAACACACATGCAATGACACCGGTGGATCCTTACGTGGTTTGTGAGAATAACACACATGCAATGACACTGGTGGATCCATGTGTGGTCCATGGGAAGAACACACATGCAATGACACTGGTGGATCCATGTGTGGTTCATGGGAAGAACACACATGCAATGACACTGGTGGATCCATGTGTGGTCTGTGGGAAGAACACACATGCAATGACACTGGTGATACGTGGTCTGTGAGAAGAACACACATGCAATGACTCTAGCTGTGGTTCATGAAAAGAGCATACATGCGATGACACTGGTGGATCCATGTGTGGTTCATGGGAAGAACACACATGCAATGACACTGGGTGTGGTTCATGATATGGTCTGTGGGAAGAACACACATGCAATGACTCTGGTGATATGTGGTTTGTGAGAAGAACACACATGCAATGACTCTAGCTGTGGTTAATGAGAAGAGTAGACATGCAATGACACTAGTGGAGCCATGTATGGTTAATGAGAAGAACACACATGCAATAACACTGGGTGTGGTTCATGATATGGTTTGTGAGAAGAACACACATGCAATGACTCTAGCTGTTGTTCATGAAAAGAGCACACATGCGATGACTCTAACTATGGTTCATGAAAAGAGCAGACATGCGATGCCATCGGTGGATCCATGTGTGGTCTATGAGGGGAACACACATGCAATGACCCTGGGTGGATCCATGTGTGGTTCATGGGAAGAACACACATGCAATGACACAGGTGGATCCATGTGTGGTCTGTGGGAAGAAGACACATGCAATGACACTGGTGATATGTGGTCTGTGAGAAGAACACACATGCAATGACTCTAGCTGTGGTTCATGACAAGAGCAGACATGCGATGACAAGGGTTGGATCCATGTGTGGTTCATGGGAAGAACACACATGCAATGACACTGGGTGTGGTTCTTGATAGGTTCTATGGGAAGAACACACATGCAATGACTCTGGTGATATGTGGCTTGTGAGAAGAACACATGCAATGACACCAGGTGTAGTTCATGATATGGTTTGTGAGAAGAACACACATGCAATGACTCTAGTTATGGTTCATGAAAAGTGCAGACATGCGATGCCGTCGGTGGATCCATGTGTGGTCTTTGAGAGGAACACACATGCAATGACACCGGTGGTTCCTTACGTGGTTTGTGAGAATAACACACATGCAATGACACTGGTGGATCCATGTGTGGTCCATGGGAAGAACACACATGCAATGACACTGGGTGGATCCATGTGTGGTTCATGGGAAGAACACACATGCAATGACACTGGTGGATCCATGTGTGGTATGTGGGAAGAACATACATGCAATGACACTGGTGATATGTGGTCTGTGAGCAGAACACACATGCAATGACTCTAGCTGTGGTTCATGAAAAGAGCAAACATGCGATGACAAGGGTTGGATCCATGTGTGGTTCATGGGAAGAACACACATGCAATGACACTGGGTGTGGTTCATGATATGGTATGTGGGAAGAACACACATGCAATGACTCTGGTGATATGTGGTTTGTGAGAAGAACAGACATGCAATGACTCTAACTGTGGTTAATGAGAAGAGCAGACATCCAATGACACTGGTGGATCCATGTGTGGTTAATGAGAAGAACACACATGCAATGACACTGGGTGTGGTTCATGATATGGTTTGTGAGAAGAACACACATGCAATGACTCTAGTTGTGGTTCATGAAAAGAGCAGACATGCGATGACTCTAACTGTGGTTCAAGAAAAGAGCAGACATGCGATGCCATCGGTGGATCCATGTGTGGTATATGAGAGGAACACACATGCAATGACACCGGTGGTTCCTTACGTGGTTTGTGAGAATAACACACATGCAATGACACTGGTGGATCCATGTGTGGTCCATGGGAAGAACACACATGCAATTACACTGGGTGGATCCATGTGTTGTTCATGGGAAGCACACACATGCAATGACACTGGTGGATCCATGTGTGGTCTGTGGGAAGAACACACATGCAATGACACTGGTGATATGTGGTCTGTGAGAAGAACACACATGCAATGACTCTAGCTCTGGTTCATGAAAAGAGCAGACATGCGATGACACTGGTGGATCCATGTTTGGTTCATGGGAAGAACACATATGCAATGACACTGGGTGTGGTTCATGATATGGCCTGTGGAAAGAACACACATGCAATGACTCTGGTGATATGTGGTTTGTGAGAAGAACACACATGCAATGACTCTAGATGTGGTTAATGAGAAGTGCAGACATGCAATGGCACTGGTGGATCCATGTGTGGTTAATGAGAAGAACACACATGCAATGACACTAGGTGTGGTTCATGATATGGTTTGTGAGAAGAACACACATGCAATGACTCTAGCTGTGGTTCATGAAAAGAGCAGACATGCGATGACTCGAACTGTGGTTCATGAAAAGAGCAGACATGCGATGCCACTGGTGGATCCATGTGTGGTCTATGAGAGGAACACACATGCAATGACACCGGTGGATCCTTACATGGTTTGTGAGAATAACACACATGCAATGACACTGGTGAATCCATGTGTGGTCCATGGGAAGAACACACATGCAATGACACTGGGTGTGGTTCATGATATGGTCTGTGGGAAGAACACACATGCAATGACTCTGGTGATATATGGTTTGTGAGAAGAACACACATGCAATGACTCTAGCTATGGTTAATGAGAAGAGCAGACATGCAATGACACTGGTGGATCCATGTGTGGTTAATGAGATGAACACACATGCAATGACACTGGGTGTGGTTCATGATATGGTTTGTGAGAAGAACACACATGCAATGACTCTAGTTGTGGTTCATGAAAAGAGCAGACATGCGATGACTCTAACTGTGGTTCATGAAAAGTGCAGACATGCGATGCCACCAGTGGCTCCATGTGTGGTCTATGAGAGGAACACACATGCAATGACACCGGTGGTTCCTTACATCGTTTGTGAGAATAACACACATGCAATGACACTGGTGGATCCATGTGTGGTCCATGGGAAGAACACACATGCAATGACACTGGGTGGATCCATGTGTGGTTCATGGGAAGAACACACATGCAATGACACTGGTGGATCCATGTGTGGTCTGTGGGAAGAACAAACGTGCAATGACGCTGGTGATATGTGGTCTGTGAGAAGAACACACATGCAATGACTCTAGCTCTGGTTCATGAAAAGAGCAAACATGCGATGACACTGGTGGATCCATGTTTGGTTCATGGGAAGAACACATATGCAATGACACTGGGTGTGGTTCATGATATGGCCTGTGGAAAGAACACACATGCAATGACTCTGGTGATATGTGGTTTGTGAGAAGAACACACATGCAATGACTCTAGCTGTGGTTAATGAGAAGTGCAGACATGCAATGGCACTAGTGGATCCATGTGTGGTTAATGAGAAGAACACACATGCAATGACACTAGGTGTGGTTCATGATATGGTTTGTGAGAAGAACACACATGCAATGACTTTAGCTGTGGTTCATGAAAAGAGCAGACATGCGATGACTCGATCTGTGGTTCATGAAAAGAGAAGACATGCGATGCCACTGGTGGATCCATGTGTGGTCTATGAGAGGAACACACATGCAATGACACCGGTGGATCCTTACATGGTTTGTGAGAATAACACATGCAATGACACTGTGAATCCATGTGTGGTCATGGGAAGAACACACATGCACTGAGATTGGTGGATCCATGTGTCGTTCATGGGAAGAACACACATGCAATGACACTGGTGGATCCATGTGGTCTGGGAAGAACACACATGCAATGACATTGGTGATATGTGGTCTGTGAGAAGAACACACATGCAATGACTCTAGCTCTGGTTCATGAAAAGAGCAGACATGCGATGACACTGGTGGATCCATGTTTGGTTCATGGGAAGAACACATATGCAATGACACTGGGTGTGGTTCATGGGAAGAACACACATGCAATGACTACGGTGATATGTGGTTTGTGAGAAGAACACACATGCAATGACTCTAGTTGTGGTTAATGAGAAGTCAGGACATGCAATGGCACTAGTGGATCCATGTGTGGTTAATGAGAAGAACACACATGCAATGACACTAGGTGTGGTTCATGATATGGTTTGTGAGAAGAACACACATGCAATGACTCTAGCTGTGGTTCATGAAAAGAGCAGACATGCGATGACTCGAACTGTGGTTCATGAAAAGAGCAGACATGCGATGCCACTTGTGGATCCATGTGTGGTCTATGAGAGGAACACACATGCAATGACACCGGTGGATCCTTACATGGTTTGTGAGAATAACACACATGCAATGACACCGGTGGATCCATGCGTGGTCCATGGGAAGAACACACATGCAATGACACTTGGTGGATCCATGTGTGGTTCATGGGAAGAACACACATGCAATGACACTGGTGGATCCATGTGTGGTCTGTGGGAAGAACACACATGCAATGACATTGGTGATATGTGGTCTGTGAGAAGAACACACATGCAATGACTCTAGCTCTGGTTCATGAAAAGAGCAGAATTGTGATGACAAGGTGGATCCATGTGCGGTTCATGGGAAGAACACACATGCAATGACACTGGGTGTGGTTCATGATATGGTCTGTGGGCAGAACACACATGCAATGACTGTGGTGATATGTGGTGTTTGAGAAGAACACTCACGTTGTGACTCTAGCTATGGTTAATGAGAAGAGTAGACATGCAATGACACTGGTGGATCCATGTGTGGTTAATGAGAAGAACACACATGCAATGACACTAGGTGTGGTTCATGATATGGTTTGTGAGAAGAACACACACGCAATGACTCTAGTTGTGGTTCATGAAAAGAGCGTACATGCATGACTCTAATTGTGGTTCATGAAAAGAGCAGACATGCGATGCCACCGGTGGATCCACGTGTGGTCTATGAGAGGAACACACATGCAATGACACCGGTGGATCCTTACGTGGTTTGTTAGAATAACACACATGCAATGACACTGGTGGATCCATCTGTGGTCCATGGGAAGAACACACATGCAATGACACTGGGTGGATCCATGTGTGGTTCATGGGAAGAACACACATGCAATGACACTAGTGGATCCATGTGTGGTCTATGGTAAGAACACACATGCAATGACACTGGTCATATGTGGTTTATGAGAAGAACACACATGCAATGAATCTATCTGTGGTCCATGAAAAGAGCAGACATGCAATGACACCGGTGGATCCATGTGTGGTTAATGAGAAGAACACACATGCAATGACACTGGGTGTGGTTCATGATATGGTTTGTGAGAAGAACACACGTGCAATGACTCTAGCTGTGGTTCGTGAAAAGAGCACACATGTGATGCCACTAGTGGATCCATGTGTGGTCTATGAGAGGAACACACATGCAATGACACCGGTGGATCCTTACGTGGTTTGTTAGAATAACACACATGCAATGACATTGGTGGATCCATGTGGTCCATGGGAAAACACACATGCAATGATACAGGTGGATCCAAGTGTGGTTCATGGGAAGAACACACATGCAATGACACTAGTGGATCCATGTGTGGTCTATGGTAAGAACACACATGCAATGACACCGGTGATATGTGGTTTGAGAAGAACACACATGCAATGAATCTAGCGTGGTTCATGAAAAGAGCAGACATGCAATGACACTGGTGGATCCATGTGTGGTTCATGGGAATAACACACATGCAATGACACTGGGGGTGGTTCATGATATGGTCTATGGGAAGAACACACATGCAATGACTCTGGTGATATGTGGTTTGTGAGAAGAACAGACATGCAATGACTCTAGCAGTGGTTAATGAGAAGAGCAGACATGCAATGACACTGGTGGATCCATGTGTGGTTAATGAGAAGAACACACATGCAATGACACTGGGTGTGGTTCATGATATGGTTTGTGAGAAGAACACACATGCAATGACTCTAGTCGGGATTCATGAAAAGAGCAGACATGCGATGACTCTAACTGTGGTTCATGAAAAGAGCAGACATGATGCCACCGTGGATCCATGTGTGGTCTATGAGAGAACACACATGCAATGACACCGTGGATCCTTACGTGGTTTGTGAGAATACACATGCAATGACACTGGTGGATCGAGCTGTGGTCGATGAAAAGAACACACATGAAATGACACTGGTGGATCCATGTGTGGTTCATGGGAAGAACACACATGCAATGACACTGGTGGATCCATGTGTGGTCTGTGGGAAGAACACACATGCAATGACACTGGTGATATGTGGTCTATGAGAAGCACAAACATGCAATGACTCTAGCTGTGGTTAATGAAAAGAGCAGACATGCAATGATACCGGTGGATCCATGTGTGGTTAATGAGAAGAACACACATGCAATCACACTGGGTGTGGTTCATGATATGGTTTGTGAGAAGAACACACATGCAATGACTCTAGCTGTGGTTCATGAAAAGAGCACACATGTGATGCCACTAGTGGATCCATGTATGGTCTATGAGAGGAACACACATGCAATGACACCGGTGGATCCTTACATGGTTTGTGAGAATAACACACATGCAATGACACTGGTGGACCCATGTGTGGTCTATGAAAAGAACACACATGCAATGACACTGGTGGATCCATGTGTGGTTCATGGGAAGAACATACATGCAATGACACTGGTGGATCCATGTGTGGTCTATGGGTAGGACACACATGCAATGACACTGGTGATATGTGGTCTGTGAGAAGAACACACATGCAATGACTCTAGTTGTGGTTCATGAAAAGAGCAGACATGCGATGACACTGGTGGATCCATGTGTGGTTCATGGGAAGAACACACATGCAATGACACTGGGTGTGGTTCATGATATGGTCTGTGGGAAGAACACACATGCAATGACTCTGGTGATATGTGGTTTGTGAGAAGAAGAGACACGCAATGACTCTAGCTATGGTTAATGCGAAGAGTAGACATGCAATGACACTGGTGGATCCATGTGTGGTTAATGAGAAGAACACACATGCAATGACACTACGTGTGGTTCATGATATGGTTTGTGAGAAGAACACACATGCAATGACTCTAGATGTGGTTCAACAAAAGAGCAGACATGCGATGACTCTAATTGTGGTTCATGAAAAGAGCAGACATGCGATGCCACCGGTGGATCCACGTGTGGTCTATGAGAGGAACACACATGCAATGACACCGGTGGATCCATGTGTGGTCTCTGAGAGGAACACACATGCAAAGACGGTGATATGTGGTCTGTGAGAAGAACACACATGCAATGACTCTAGCTGGTTCATGAAAAGAGCGGATATGCGATGACACGGGTGGATCCATGTGTGGTTCATGGGAAGAACACACATGCAATGACACTGGGTGTGGTTCATGATATGGCTGTGGGAAAGAACACACATGCAATGAGTCTGGTGATATGCGGTTTGTGAGAAGAACACACATGCAATGACTCTAGCTTTGGTTAATGAGAAGAGTATACATGCAATGACACTGGTGGATCCATGTGTGGTTAATGAGAAGAACACACATGCAATGACACTGGTGTGGTTCATGATATGGTTTGTGAGAAGAACACACATGCAATGACTCTAGCTGTGGTTCATGAAAAGAGCAGACATGCATGACTAACCGTGGTTCATGAAAAGAGCAGACATGTGATGCCACCGGTGGATCCATGTGTGGTCTATGAGAGGAACACACATGCAATGACACAGGTGGATCCTTACGTGGTTTGTGAGAATAACACACATGCAATACCACTGAGGATCAATGTGTGGTCCATGGGAAGAACACACATGCAATGACATTGGGTGGATCCATGTGTGGTTCATGGGAAGAACACACATGCAATGACACTGGTGGATCCATGTGTGGTCTGTGGGAAGAACACACATGCAATGACATTGGTGATATGTGGTCTGTGAGAAGAACACACATGCAATGACTCTAGCTGTGGTTCATGAAAAGAGCAGAATTGTGATGACACCGGTGGATCCATGTGTGGTTCACGGGAAGAACACACATGCAATGACACTGGGTGTGGTTCATGATATGGTCTGTGGGAAGAACACACATGCAATGACTCTAGTGATATGTGGTTTTTGAGAAGAACACACACGCAGTGACTCTAGCTATGGTTAATGCGAAGAGTAGACATGCAATGACACTGGTGGATCCATGTGTGGTTAATGAGAAGAACGCACATGCAATGACACTAGGTGTGGTTCATGATATGGTTTGTGAGAAGAACACACACGCAATGACTCTAGCTGTGGTTCATGAAAAGAGCAGACATGCGATGACTCTAACTATGGTTCATGAAAAGAATAGACATGCGATGCCACCAGTGGATCCATGTGTGGTCTATGAGAGGAACACACATGCAATGACACCGGTGGATCCTTACGTGGTTTGTGAGAATAACACACATGCAATGACACTTATGAATACATGTGTGGTCCATGGGAAGAACACAAATGCAATGACACTGGGTGGCTCCATATTGTGGTTCATGGGAAGAACACACATGCAATGACACTGGTGGATCCATGTGTGGTCTGTGGGAAGAACACACATGCAATGACACTGGTGATATGTGGTCTGTGAGAAGAACACACATGCAATGACTCTAGCTCTGGTTCATGAAAAGAGCAGACATGCGATGACACTGGTGGATCCATGTTTGGTTCATGGGAAGAACACATATGCAATGACACTGGGTGTGGTTCATGATATGGCCTGTGGAAAGAACACACATGCAATGACTCTGGTGATATGTGGTTTGTGAGAAGAACACACATGCAATGACTCTAGCTGTGGTTCATGAAAAGAGTAGACATGCGATGACTCTAACTGTGGTTCATGAAAAGAGCAGACATGCGATGCCACCGGTGGATCCATGTGTGGTCTATGAGAGGAACGCACATGCAATGACACTGGTGGATCCTTACGTGGTTTGTGAGAATACCACACATGCAATGACACTGGTGAATCCATGTGTGGTCCATGGGAAGAACACACATCAATGACACTAGGTGGATCCATGTGTGGTTCATGGGAAGAACACACATGCAATGATACTGGTGGATCCATGTGTGGTCTATGGGAAGAACACACGTGCAATGACGCTGGTGATATGTGGTCTGTGAGAAGAACACACATGCAATGACTCTAGCTCTGGTTCATGAAAAGCGCAGACATGCGATGACACTGGTGGATCCATGTTTGGTTCATGGGAAGAACACATATGCAATGACACTGGGTGTGGTTCATGATATGGCCTGTGGAAAGAACACACATGCAATGACTCTGGTGATATGTGGTTTGTGAGAAGAACACACATGCAATGACTCTAGCTGTGGTTAATTAGAAGTGCAGACATGCAATGGCACTAGTGGATCCATGTGTGGTTAATGAGAAGAACACACATGCAATGACACTAGGTGTGGTTCATGATATGGTTTGTGAGAAGAACACACATGCAATGACTCTAGCTGTGGTTCATGAAAAGAGCAGACATGCGATGACTCGAACTGTGGTTCATGAAAAGAGCAGACATGCGATGCCACTGGTGGATCCATGTGTGGTCTATGAGAGGAACACACATGCAATGACACCGGTGGATCCTTACATGGTTTGTGAGAATAACACACATGCAATGACACTGGTGAATCCATGTGTGGTCCATGGGAAGAACACACATGCAATGACATTGGGTGGATCCATGTGTGGTTCATGGGAAGAACACACATGCAATGACACTGGTGGATCCATGTGTGGTCTGTGGGAAGAACACACATGCAATGACATTGGTGATATGTGGTCTGTGAGAAGAACACACATGCAATGACTCTAGCTCTGGTTCATGAAAAGAGCAGACATGCGATGACACTGGTGGATCCATGTTTGGTTCATGGGAAGAACACATATGCAATGACACTGGGTGTGGTTCATGATATGGCCTGTGGAAAGAACACACATGCAATGACTCTGGTGATATGTGGTTTGTGAGAAGAACACACATGCAATGACTCTAGCTGTGGTTAATGAGAAGTGCAGACATGCAATGGCACTGGTGGATCCATGTGTGGTTAATGAGAAGAACACACATGCAATGACACTAGGTGTGGTTCATGATATGGTTTGTGAGAAGAACACACATGCAATGACTCTAGCTGTGGTTCATGAAAAGAGCAGACATGCGATGACTCGAACTGTGGTTCATGAAAAGAGCAGACATGCGATGCCACTGGTGGATCCATGTGTGGTCTATGAGAGGAACACACATGCAATGACACCGGTGGATCCTTACATGGTTTGTGAGAATAACACACATGCAATGACACTGGTGAATCCATGTGTGGTCCATGGGAAGAACACACATGCAATGACATTGGGTGGATCCATGTGTGGTTCATGGGAAGAACACACATGCAATGACACTGGTGGATCCATGTGTGGTCTGTGGGAAGAACACACATGCAATGACATTGGTGATATGTGGTCTGTGAGAAGAACACACATGCAATGACTCTAGCTGTGGTTCATGAAAAGAGCAGAATTGTGATGACACCGGTGGATCCATGTGTGGTTCACGGGAAGAACACACATGCAATGACACTGGGTGTGGTTCATGATATGGTCTGTGGGAAGAACACACATGCAATGACTCTGGTGATATGTGGTTTTTGAGAAGAACGCACACGCAATGACTCTAGCTATGGTTAATGCGAAGAGTAGACATGCAATGACACTGGTGGATCCATGTGTGGTTAATGAGAAGAACACACATGCAATGACACTAGGTGTGGTTCATGATATGGTTTGTGAGAAGAACACACACGCAATGACTCTAGCTGTGGTTCATGAAAAGAGCAGACATGCGATGACTCTAATTGTGGTTCATGAAAAGAGCAGACATGCGATGCCACCGGTGGATCCACGTGTGGTCTATGAGAGGAACACACATACAATGACACCGGTGGATCCTTACGTGGTTTGTTAGAATAACACACATGCAATGACACTGGTGGATCCATCTGTGGTCCATGGGAAGAACACACATGCAATGACACTGGGTGGATCCATGTGTGGTTCATGGGAAGAACACACATGCAATGACACTAGTGGATCCATGTGTGGTCTATGGTAAGAACACACATGCAATGACACTGGTCATATGTGGTTTATGAGAAGAACACACATGCAATGAATCTATCTGTGGTCCATGAAAAGAGCAGACATGCGATGACACCGGTGGATCCATGTGTGGTTAATGAGAAGAACACACATGCAATGACACTGGGTGTGGTTCATGATATGGTTTGTGAGAAGAACACACGTGCAATGACTCTAGCTGTGGTTCGTGAAAAGAGCACACATGTGATGCCACTAGTGGATCCATGTGTGGTCTATGAGAGGAACACACATGCAATGACACCGGTGGATCCTTACGTGGTTTGTTAGAATAACACACATGCAATGACATTGGTGGATCCATGTGTGGTCCATGGGAAGAACACACATGCAATGACACTGGGTGGATCCAAGTGTGGTTCATGGGAAGAACACACATGCAATGACACTAGTGGATCCATGTGTGGTCTATGGTAAGAACACACATGCAATGACACTGGTCATATGTGGTTTATGAGAAGAACACACATGCAATGAATCTATCTGTGGTTCATGAAAAGAGCAGACATGCAATGACACTGGTGGATCCATGTGTGGTTCATGGGAATAACACACATGCAATGACACTGGGTGTGGTTCATGATATGGTCTGTGGGAAGAACACACATGCAATGACTCTGGTGATATGTGGTTTGTGAGAAGAACAGACATGCAATGACTCTAGCTGTGGTTAATGAGAAGAGCAGACATGCAATGACACTGGTGGATCCATGTGTGGTTAATGAGAAGAACACACATGCAATGACACTGGGTGTGGTTCATGATATGGTTTGTGAGAAGAACACACATGCAATGACTCTAGTTGGGATTCATGAAAAGAGCAGACATGCGATGACTCTAACTGTGGTTCATGAAAAGAGCAGACATGCGATGCCACCGGTGGATCCATGTGTGGTCTATGAGAGGAACACACATGCAATGACACCGGTGGATCCTTACGTGGTTTGTGAGAATAACACACATGCAATGACACTGGTGGATCGATGTGTGGTCTGTGAAAAGAACACACATGAAATGACACTGGGTGGATCCATGTGTGGTTCATGGGAAGAACACACATGCAATGACACTGGTGGATCCATGTGTGGTCTGTGGGAAGAACACACATGCAATGACACTGGTGATATGTGGTCTATGAGAAGAACAAACATGCAATGACTCTAGCTGTGGTTAATGAAAAGAGCAGACATGCAATGATACCGGTGGATCCATGTGTGGTTAATGAGAAGAACACACATGCAATGACACTGGGTGTGGTTCATGATATGGTTTGTGAGAAGAACACACATGCAATGACTCTAGTTGTGGTTCATGAAAAGAGCACACATGTGATGCCACTAGTGGATCCATGTGTGGTCTATGAGAGGAACACACATGCAATGACACCGGTGGATCCTTACATGGTTTGTGAGAATAACACACATGCAATGACA
Organism: Avena insularis; assembly: GCA_023614405.1. Taxonomy (NCBI): domain Eukaryota; kingdom Viridiplantae; phylum Streptophyta; class Magnoliopsida; order Poales; family Poaceae; genus Avena; species Avena insularis. Next base: position 515,140,516 of record CM042690.1, read on the forward strand.
CTGGTGGACCCATGTGTGGTCTATGAAAAGAACACACATGCAATGACACTGGTGGATCCATGTGTGGTTCATGGGAAGAACATACATGCAATGACACTGGTGGATCCATGTGTGGTCTATGGGTAGAACACACATGCAATGACACTGGTGATATGTGGTCTGTGAGAAGAACACACATGCAATGACTCTAGCTATGGTTCATAAAAAGAGCAGACATGCGATGACACTGGTGGATCCATGTGTGGTTCATGGGAAGAACACACATGCAATGACACTAGGTGTGGTTCATGATATGGTCTGTGGGAAGAACACACATGCAATGACTCTGGTGATATGTGGTTTGTGAGAAGAAGAGACACGCAATGACTCTAGCTATGGTTAATGCGAAGAGTAGACATGCAATGACACTGGTGGATCCATGTGTGGTTAATGAGAAGAACACACATGCAATGACACTACGTGTGGTTCATGATATGGTTTGTGAGAAGAACACACATGCAATGACTCTAGATGTGGTTCATCAAAAGAGCAGACATGCGATGACTCTAATTGTGGTTCATGAAAAGAGCAGACATGCTATGCCACCGGTGGATCCACGTGTGGTCTATGAGAGGAACACACATGCAATGACACCGGTGGATCCATGTGTGGTCTGTGGGAAGAACACACGTGCAATGAAGCTGGTGATATGTGGTCTGTGAGAAGAACACATATGCAATGACTCTAGCTCTGGTTCATGAAAAGAGCAGACATGCGATGACACTGGTGGATCCATGTTTGGTTCATGGGAAGAACACATATGCAATGACACTGGGTGTGGTTCATGATATGGCCTGTGGAAAGAACACACATACAATGACTCTGGTGATATGTGGTTTGTGAGAAGAACACACATGCAATGACTCTAGCTGTGGTTAATGAGAAGTGCAGACATGCAATGGCACTGGTGGATCCATGTGTGGTTAATGATAAGAACACACATGCAATGACACTAGGTGTGGTTCATGATATGGTTTGTGAGAAGAACACACATGCAATGACTCTAGCTGTGGTTCATGAAAAGAGCAGACATGCGATGACTCGAACTGTGGTTCATGAAAAGAGCAGACATGCGATGCCACTGGTGGATCCATGTGTGGTCTATGAGAGGAACACACATGCAATGACACCGGTGGATCCTTACATGGTTTGTGAGAATAACACACATGCAATGACACTGGTGAATCCATGTGTGGTCCATGGGAAGAACACACATGCAATGACATTGGGTGGATGCATGTGTGGTTCATGGGAAGAACACACATGCAATGACACTGGTGGATCCATGTGTGGTCTGTGGGAAGAACACACATGCAATGACATTGGTGATATGTGGTCTGTGAGAAGAACACACATGCAATGACTCTAGCTGTGGTTCATGAAAAGAGCAGAATTGTGATGACACCGGTGGATCCATGTGTGGTTCACGGGAAGAACACACATGCAATGACACTGGGTGTGGTTCATGATATGGTCTGTGGGAAGAACACACATGCAATGACTCTGGTGATATGTGGTTTTTGAGAAGAACACACACGTAGTGACTCTAGCTATGGTTAATGCGAAGAGTAGACATGCAATGACACTGGTGGATCCATGTGTGGTTAATGAGAAGAAAACACATGCAATGACACTAGGTGTGGTTCATGATATGGTTTGTGAGAAGAACACACACGCAATGACTCTAGCTGTGGTTCATGAAAAGAGCAGACATGCGATGACTCTAATTGTGGTTCATGAAAAGAGCAGACATGCGATGCCACCGGTGGATCCACGTGTGGTCTATGAGAGGAACACACATGCAATGACACCGGTGGATCCTTACGTGGTTTGTTAGAATAACACACATGCAATGACACTGGTGGATCCATCTGTGGTCCATGGGAAGAACACACATGCAATGACACTGGGTGGATCCATGTGTGGTTCATGGGAAGAACACACATGCAATGACACTAGTGGATCCATGTGTGGTCTATGGTAAGAACACACATGCAATGACATTGGTCATATGTGGTTTATGAGAAGAACACACATGCAATGAATCTATCTATGGTCCATGAAAAGAGCAGACATGCAATGACACCGGTGGATCCATGTGTGGTTAATGAGAAGAACACACATGCAATGACACTGGGTGTGGTTCATGATATGGTTTGTGAGAAGAACACACGTGCAATGACTCTAGCTGTGGTTCGTGAAAAGAGCACACATGTGATGCCACTAGTGGATCCATGTGTGGTCTATGAGAGGAACACACATGCAATGACACCGGTGGATCCTTACGTGGTTTGTTAGAATAACACACATGCAATGACATTGGTGGATCCATGTGTGGTCCATGGGAAGAACACACATGCAATGACACTGGGTGGATCCAAGTGTGGTTCATGGGAAGAACACACATGCAATGACACTAGTGGATCCATGTGTGGTCTATGGTAAGAACACACATGCAATGACACTGGTCATATGTGGTTTATGAGAAGAACACACATGCAATGAATCTATCTGTGGTTCATGAAAAGAGCAGACATGCAATGACACTGGTGGATCCATGTGTGGTTCATGGGAATAACACACATGCAATGACACTGGGTGTGGTTCATGATATGGTCTGTGGGAAGAACACACATGCAATGACTCTGGTGATATGTGGTTTGTGAGAAGAACAGACATGCAATGACTCTAGGTGTGGTTAATGAGAAGAGCAGACATGCAATGACACTGGTGGATCCATGTGTGGTTAATGAGAAGAACACACATGCAATGACTCTGGTGATATGTGGTTTGTGAGAAGAACAGACATGCAATGACTCTAGCTGTGGTTAATGAGAAGAGCAGACATGCAATGACACTGGTGGATCCATGTGTGGTTAATGAGAAGAACACACATGCAATGACACTGGGTGTGGTTCATGATATGGTTTGTGAGAAGAACACACATGCAATGACTCTAGCTGTGGTTCATGAAAAGAGCAGACACGTGATGACTCTAACTATGGTTCATGAAAAGAGCAGACATGCGATGCCACAAGTGGATCCATGTGTGGTCTATGAGAGGAACACACATGCAATGACACCAGTGGATCCTTACGTGGTTTGTGAGAATAACACACATGCAATGACACTTGTGAATCCATGTGTGGTCCATGGGAAGAACACGCATGCAATGACACTGGGTGGATCCATGTGTGGTTCATTGGAAGAACACACATGCAATGACACTGGTGGATCCATGTGTGGTCTGTGGGAAGAACACACATGCAATGACACTGGTGATATGTGGTCTATGAGAAGAACAAACATGCAATGACACTAGCTGTGGTTAATGAAAAGAGCAGACATGCAATGATACCGGTGGATCCATGTGTGGTTAATGAGAAGAACACACATGCAATGACACTGGGTGTGGTTCATGATATGGTTTGTGAGAAGAACACACATGCAATGACTCTACCTGTGGTTCATGAAAAGAGCACACATGTGATGCCACTAGTGGATCCATGTGTGGTCTATGAGAGGAACACACATGCAATGACATCGGTGGATCCTTACATGGTTTGTGAGAATAACACACATGCAATGACACTGGTGGACCCATGTGTGGTCTATGAAAAGAACACACATGCAATGACACTGGTGGATCCATGTGTGGTTCATGGGGAGAACATACATGCAATGACACTGGTGGATCCATGTGTGGTCTTTGGGTAGAACACACATGCAATGACACTGGTGATATGTGGTCTGTGAGAAGAACACACATGCAATGACTCTAGCTGTGGTTCATGAAAAGAGCAGACATGCGATGACACTGGTGGAGCCATGTGTGGTTCATGGGAAGAACACACATGCAATGACACTGGGTGTGGTTCATGATATGGTCTGTGGGAAGAACACACATGCAATGACTCTGGTGATATGTGGTTTGTGAGAAGAAGAGACACGCAATGACTCTAGCTATGGTTAATGCGAAGAGTAGACATGCAATGACACTGGTGGATCCATCTGTGGTTAATGAGAAGAACACACATGCAATGACACTACGTGTGGTTCATGATATGGTTTGTGAGAAGAACACACATGCAATGACTCTAGATGTGGTTCATCAAAAGAGCAGACATGCGATGACTCTAATTGTGGTTCATGAAAAGAGCAGACATGCGATGCCACCGGTGGATCCACGTGTGGTCTATGAGAGGAACACACATGCAATGACACCGGTGGATCCATGTGTGGTCTGTGGGAAGAACACATGTGCAATGACGCTGGTGATATGTGGTCTGTGAGAAGAACACACATGCAATGACTCTAGCTCTGGTTCATGAAAAGAGCAGACATGTGATGACACTGGTGGATCCATGTTTGGTTCATGGGAAGAACAAATATGCAATGACACTGGGTGTGGTTTATGATATGGCCTCTGGAAAGAACACACATGCAATGACTCTGGTGATATGTGGTTTGTGAGAAGAACACACATGCAATGACTCTAGCTGTGGTTAATGAGAAGTGCAGACATGCAATGGCACTGGTGGATCCATGTGTGGTTAATGATAAGAACACACATGCAATGACACTAGGTGTGGTTCATGATATGGTTTGTGAGAAGAACACACATGCAATGACTCTAGCTGTGGTTCATGAAAAGAGCAGACATGCGATGACTCGAACTGTGGTTCATGAAAAGAGCAGACATGCGATGCCACTGGTGGATCCATGTGTGGTCTATGAGAGGAACACACATGCAATGACACCGGTGGATCCTTACATGGTTTGTGAGAATAACACACATGCAATGACACTGGTGAATCCATGTGTGGTCCATGGGAAGAACACACATGCAATGACATTGGGTGGATCCATGTGTGGTTCATGGGAAGAACACACATGCAATGACACTGGTGGATCCATGTGTGGTCTGTGGGAAGAACACACATGCAATGACATTGGTGATATGTGGTCTGTGAGAAGAACACACATGCAATGACTCTAGCTGTGGTTCATGAAAAGAGCAGAATTGTGATGACACCGGTGGATCCATGTGTGGTTCACGGGAAGAACACACATGCAATGACACTGGGTGTGGTTCATGATATGGTCTGTGGGAAGAACACACATGCAATGACTCTGGTGATATGTGGTTTTTGAGAAGAACACACACGCAATGACTCTAGCTATGGTTAATGCGAAGAGTAGACATGCAATGACACTGGTGGATCCATGTGTGGTTAATGAGAAGAACACACATGCAATGACACTAGGTGTGGTTCATGATATGGTTTGTGAGAAGAACACACACGCAATGACTCTAGCTGTGGTTCATGAAAAGAGCAGACATGCGATGACTCTAATTGTGGTTCATGAAAAGAGCAGACATGCGATGCCACCGGTGGATCCACGTGTGGTCTATGAGAGGAACACACATGCAATGACACCGGTGGATCCTTACGTGGTTTGTTAGAATAACACACATGCAATGACACTGGTGGATCCATCTGTGGTCCATGGGAAGAACACACATGCAATGACACTGGGTGGATCCATGTGTGGTTCATGGGAAGAACACACATGCAATGACACTAGTGGATCCATGTGTGGTCTATGGTAAGAACACACATGCAATGACACTGGTCATATGTGGTTTATGAGAAGAACACACATGCAATGAATCTATCTATGGTCCATGAAAAGAGCAGAAATGCAATGACACCGGTGGATCCATGTGTGGTTAATGAGAAGAACACACATTCAATGACACTGGGTGTGGTTCATGATATGGTTTGTGAGAAGAACACACGTGCAATGACTCTAGCTGTGGTTCGTGAAAAGAGCACACATGTGATGCCACTAGTGGATCCATGTGTGGTCTATGACAGGAACACACATGCAATGACACCGGTGGATCCTTACGTGGTTTGTTAGAATAACACACATGCAATGACATTGGTGGATCCATGTGTGACATTGGTGGATCCATGTGTGGTCCATGGGAAGAACACACATGCAATGACACTGGGTGGATCCAAGTGTGGTTCATGGGAAGAACACACATGCAATGACACTAGTGGATCCATGTGTGGTCTATGGTAAGAACACACATGCAATGACACTGGTCATATGTGGTTTATGAGAAGAACACACATGCAATGAATCTATCTGTGGTTCATGAAAAGAGCAGACATGCAATGACACTGGTGGATCCATGTGTGGTTCATGGGAATAACACACATGCAATGATACTGGGTGTGGTTCATGATATGGTCTGTGGGAAGAACACACATGCAATGACTCTGGTGATATGTGGTTTGTGAGAAGAACAGACATGCAATGACTCTAGCTGTGGTTAATGAGAAGAGCAGACATGCAATGACACTGGTGGATCCATGTGTGGTTAATGAGAAGAACACACATGCAATGACACTGGGTGTGGTTCATGATATGGTTTGTGAGAAGAACACACATGCAATGACTCTAGTTGGGATTCATGAAAAGAGCAGACACGTGATGACTCTAACTATGGTTCATGAAAAGAGCAGACATGCGATGCCCAAGTGGATCCATGTGTGGTCTATGAGAGGAACACATGCAATGACACCGTGGATCCTTACGTGGTTTGTGAGAATAACACACATGCAATGACACTTGTGGATCCATGTGGTCCATGGGAAGAACACACATGAAATGACACTGGGTGGATCCATGTGTGGTTCATGGGAAGAACACACATGCAATGACACTGGTGGATCCATGTGTGGTCTGTGGGAAGAACACACATGCAATGACACTGGTGATATGTGGTCTATGAGAAGAACAAACATGCAATGACTCTAGCTGTGGTTAATGAAAAGAGCAGACATGCAATGATAGCGGTGGATCCATGTGTGGTTAATGAGAAGAACACACATGCAATGACACTGGGTGTGGTTCATGATATGGTTTGTGAGAAGAACACACATGCAATGACTCTAGCTGTGGTTCATGAAAAGAGCACACATGTGATGCCACTAGTGGATCCATGTGTGGTCTATGAGAGGAACACACATGCAATGACACCGGTGGATCCTTACATGGTTTGTGAGAATAACACACATGCAATGACACTGGTGGACCCATGTGTGGTCTATGAAAAGAACACACATGCAATGACACTGGTGGATCCATGTGTGGTTCATGGGAAGAACATACATGCAATGACACTGGTGGATCCATGTGTGGTCTATGGGTATAACACACATGCAATGACACTGGTGATATGTGGTCTGTGAGAAGAACACACATGCAATGACTCTAGCTGTGGTTCATGAAAAGAGCAGACATGCGATGACACCGGTGGATCCATGTGTGGTTCATGGGAAGAACACACATGCAATGACACTGGGTGTGGTTCATGATATGGTTTGTCAGAAGAACACACATGCAATGACTCTAGATGTGGTTTGTGAGAAGAAGAGACACGCAATGACTCTAGCTATGGTTAATGCGAAGAGTAGACATGCAATGACACTGGTGGATCCATGTGTGGCTAATGAGAAGAACACACATGCAATGACACTACGTGTGGTTCATGATATGGTTTGTGAGAAGAACACACACGCAATGACTCTAGCTGTGGTTCATGAAAGAAGACATATGCGATGACTCTAATTGTGGTTCATGAAAAGACGGGACATGCGATGCCACTGGGTGGATCCATGTGTGGTCTATGAGAGAACACACATGCAATGACACCGTGGATCCATGTGTGGTCTATGCCAAGAACACAGATGCAATGACTTTGGTGATATGTGGTGTATGAGAAGAACACACATGCAATGACTCTAGCTGTGGTTCATGAAAAGAGCAGACATGCGATGACACTGGTGGATCCATGTGTGGTTCATGGGAAGAACACACATGCAATGACACTGGGTGTGGTTCATGATATGGTCTGTGGGAAGAACACACATGCAATGACTCTGGTGATATGTGGTTTGTGAGAAGAACACACATGCAATGACTCTAGCTGTGGTTAATGAGAAGAGCAGACATGCAATGACACTGGTGGATCCATGTGTGGTTAATGAGAAGAACACACATGCAATGACACTGGGTGTGGTTCATGATATGGTTTGTGAGAAGAACACACATGCAATGACTCTAGCTGTGGTTCATGAAAAGAGCAGACATGTGATGACTCTAATTGTGGTTCATGAAAAGAGCAAACATGCGATGCCACCGGTGGATCCATGTGTGGTCTATGAGAGGAACACACATGCAATGACACCGGTGGATCCTTACGTGGTTTGTGAGAATAACACACATGCAATGACACTGGTGGATCCATGTGTGGTCCATGGGAAGAACACACATGCAATGACACTGGGTGGATCCATGTGTGGTTCATGGGAAGAACACACATGCAATGACACTGGTGGATCCATGTGTGGTCTGTGGGAAGAACACACATGCAATGACACTGGTGATATGTGGTCTATGAGAAGAACACACATGCAATGACTCTAGCTGTGGTTCATGAAAAGAGCAGACATGCGATGACACTGGTGGATCCATGTGTGGTTCATGGGAAGAACACACATGCAATGACACTGGGTGTGGTTCATGATATGGTCTGTGGGAAGAACACACATGCAATGACTCTGGTGATATGTGGTTTGTGAGAAGAACAGATGCAATGACTCTAGTGGTTAATGAGAAGAGTACATGCAATGACACTGGTGGATCCATGTGTGGTTAATGAGAAGAACACACATGCAATGACACTGGGTGTGGTTCATGATATGGTTTGTGAGAAGAACACACATGCAATGACTCTAGCTGTGGTTCATGAAAAGAGCAGACATGTGATGACTCTAACTATGGTTCATGAAAAGAGCAGACATGCGATGCCACAAGTGGATCCATGTGTGGTCTATGAGAGGAACACACATGCAATGACACCAGTGGATCCTTACGTGGTTTGTGAGAATAACACACATGCAATGACACAGGTGGATCCATGTGTGGTCCATGGGAAGAACACACATGCAATGACACTGGGTGGATCCATGTGTGGTTCATGGGAAGAACACACATGCAATGACACTAGTGTATCCATGTGTGGTCTATGGTAAGAACACACATGCAATGACACTGGTGATATGTGGTTTATGAGAAGAACACACATGCAATGAATCTATCTGTGGTTCATGAAAAGAGCAGACATGCGATGACACTGGTGGTTCCATGTGTGGTTCATGGGAAGAACACACATGCAATGACACTGGGTGTGGTTCATGATATGGTCTGTGGGAAGAACACACATGCAATGACTCTGGTGATATGTGGTTTGTTAGAAGAGCAGACATGCAATGACTCTAGCTGTGGTTAATGAGAAGAGCAGACATGCAATGACACTGGTGGATCCATGTGTGGTTAATGAGAAGAACACACATGCAATGACACTAGGTGTGGTTCATGATATGGTTTGTGAGAAGAACACACATGCAATGACTCTAGCTGTGGTTCATGAAAAGAGCAGACATGTGATGACCCTAACTATGGTTCATGAAAAGAGCAGACATGCGATGCCACAAGTGGATCCATGTGTGGTCTATGAGAGGAACACATGCAATGACACCGTGGATCCTTACGTGGTTTGTGAGAATAACACACATGCAATGACACTTGTGAATCCATGTGTGGTCCATGGGAAGAACACATGCGATGAAACTGGTGGTTCCATGTGTGGTTCATTGGAAGAACACACATGCAATGACACTGGTGGATCCATGTGTGGTCTGTGGGAAGAACACACATGCAATGACACTGGTGATATGTGGTCTATGAGAAGAACAAACATGCAATGACTCTAGCTGTGGTTAATGATAAGAGCAGACATGCAATGATACATGTGGATCCATGTGTGGTTAATGAGAAGAACACACATGCAATGACACTTGGTGTGGTTCATGATATGGTTTGTGAGAAGAACACACATGCAATGACTCTAGCTGTGGTTCATGAAAAGAGCACACATGTGATGCCACTAGTGGATCCATGTGTGGTCTATGAGAGGAACACACATGCAATGACACCGGTGGATCCTTACATGGTTTGTGAGAATAACACACATGCAATGACACTGGTGGACCCATGTGTGGTCTATGAAAAGAACACACATGCAATGACACTGGTGGATCCATGTGTGGTTCATGGGAAGAACATACATGCAATGACCACTGGTGGATCCATGTGTGGTCTATGGGTAGAACACACATGCAATGACACTGGTGATATGTGGTCTGTGAGAAGAACACACATGTAATGACTCTAGCTGTGGTTCATGAAAAGAGCAGACATGCGATGACACTGGTGGATCCATGTGTGGTTCACGGGAAGAACACACATGCAATGACACTGGGTGTGGTTCATGATATGGTCTGTGGGAAGAACACACATGCAATGACTCTGGTGATATGTGGTTTGTGAGAAGAAGAGACACGCAATGACTATAGATATGGTTAATGCGAAGAGTAGACATGCAATGACACTGGTGGATCCATGTGTGGTTAATGAGAAGAACACACATGCAATGACACTACGTGTGGTTCATGATATGGTTTGTGAGAAGAACACACATGCAATGACTCTAGATGTGGTTCATCAAAAGAGCAGACATGCGATGACTCTAATTGTGGTTCATGAAAAGAGCAGACATGCGATGCCACCGGTGGATCCACGTGTGGTCTATGAGAGGAACACACATGCAATGACACCGTGGTTTGTTAGAATAACACACATGCAATGACACAGGTGGATCCATGTGTGGTCCATGGGAAGAACACACATGCAATGACACTGGGTGGATCCATGTGTGGTTCATGGGAAGAACACACATGCAATGACACTAGTGTATCCATGTGTGGTCTATGGTAAGAACACACATGCAATGACACTGGTGATATGTGGTTTATGAGAAGAACACACATGCAATGAATCTATCTGTGGTTCATGAAAAGAGCAGACATGCGATGACACTGGTGGTTCCATGTGTGGTTCATGGGAAGAACACACATGCAATGACACTGGGTGTGGTTCATGATATGGTCTGTGGGAAGAACACACATGCAATGACTCTGGTGATATGTGGTTTGTTAGAAGAGCAGACATGCAATGACTCTAGCTGTGGTTAATGAGGAGAGCAGACATGCAATGACACTGGTGGATCCATGTGTGGTTAATGAGAAGAACACACATGCAATGACACTAGGTGTGGTTCATGATATGGTTTGTGAGAAGAACACACATGCAATGACTCTAGCTGTGGTTCATGAAAAGAGCAGACATGTGATGACCCTAACTATGGTTCATGAAAAGAGCAGACATGCGATGCCACAAGTGGATCCATGTGTGGTCTATGAGAGGAACACACATGCAATGACACCAGTGGATCCTTACGTGGTTTGTGAGAATAACACACATGCAATGACACTTGTGAATCCATGTGTGGTCCATGGGAAGAACACGCATGCAATGACACTGGGTGGATCCATGTGTGGTTCATTGGAAGAACACACATGCAATGACACTGGTGGATCCATGTGTGGTCTGTGGGAAGAACACACATGCAATGACACTGGTGATATGTGGTCTATGAGAAGAACAAACATGCAATGACTCTAGCTGTGGTTAATGAAAAGAGCAGACATGCAATGATACCGGTGGATCCATGTGTGGTTAATGAGAAGAACACACATGCAATGACACTTGGTGTGGTTCATGATATGGTTTGTGAGAAGAACACACATGCAATGACTCTAGCTGTGGTTCATGAAAAGAGCACACATGTGATGCCACTAGTGGATCCATGTGTGGTCTATGAGAGGAACACACATGCAATGACACCGGTGGATCCTTACATGGTTTGTGAGAATAACACACATGCAATGACACTGGTGGACCCATGTGTGGTCTATGAAAAGAACACACATGCAATGACACTGGTGGATCCATGTGTGGTTCATGGGAAGAACATACATGCAATGACACTGGTGGATCCATGTGTGGTCTATGGGTAGAACACACATGCAATGACACTGGTGATATGTGGTCTGTGAGAAGAACACACATGTAATGACTCTAGCTGTGGTTCATGAAAAGAGCAGACATGCGATGACACTGGTGGATCCATGTGTGGTTCACGGGAAGAACACACATGCAATGACACTGGGTGTGGTTCATGATATGGTCTGTGGGAAGAACACACATGCAATGACTCTGGTGATATGTGGTTTGTGAGAAGAAGAGACACGCAATGACTATAGATATGGTTAATGCGAAGAGTAGACATGCAATGACACTGGTGGATCCATGTGTGGTTAATGAGAAGAACACACATGCAATGACACTACGTGTGGTTCATGATATGGTTTGTGAGAAGAACACACATGCAATGACTCTAGATGTGGTTCATCAAAAGAGCAGACATGCGATGACTCTAATTGTGGTTCATGAAAAGAGCAGACATGCGATGCCACCGGTGGATCCACGTGTGGTCTATGAGAGGAACACACATGCAATGACACCGGTGGATCCTTACGTGGTTTGTTAGAATAACACACATGCAATGACACAGGTGGATCCATGTGTGGTCCATGGGAAGAACACACATGCAATGACACTGGGTGGATCCATGTGTGGTTCATGGGAAGAACACACATGCAATGACACTAGTGTATCCATGTGTGGTCTATGGTAAGAACACACATGCAATGACACTGGTGATATGTGGTTTATGAGAAGAACACATGCAATGAATCTATCTGTGATTCATGAAAAGAAGCGTACATGCGATGACACGGTGGTTCCATGTGTGGTTCATGGGAAGAACACACATGCAATGACACTGGGTGTGGTTCATGATATGGTCTGTGGGAAGAACACACATGCAATGACTCTGGTGATATGTGGTTTGTTAGAAGAGCAGACATGCAATGACTCTAGCTGTGGTTAATGAGAAGAGCAGACATGCAATGACACTGGTGGATCCATGTGTGGTTAATGAGAAGAACACACATGCAATGACACTAGGTGTGGTTCATGATATGGTTTGTGAGAAGAACACACATGCAATGACTCTAGCTGTGGTTCATGAAAAGAGCAGACATGTGATGACCCTAACTATGGTTCATGAAAAGAGCAGACATGCGATGCCACAAGTGGATCCATGTGTGGTCTATGAGAGGAACACACATGCAATGACACCAGTGGATCCTTACGTGGTTTGTGAGAATAACACACATGCAATGACACTTGTGAATCCATGTGTGGTCCATGGGAAGAACACGCATGCAATGACACTGGGTGGATCCATGTGTGGTTCATTGGAAGAACACACATGCAATGACACTGGTGGATCCATGTGTGGTCTGTGGGAAGAACACACATGCAATGACACTGGTGATATGTGGTTTATGAGAAGAACAAACATGCAATGACTCTAGCTGTGGTTAATGAAAAGAGCAGACATGCAATGACACCGGTGGATCCATGTGTGGTTAATGAGAAGAACACACATGCAATGACACTGGGTGTGGTTCATGATATGGTTTGTGAGAAGAACACACATGCAATGACTCTAGCTGTGGTTCATCAAAATAGCACACATGTGATGCCACTAGTGGATCCATGTGTGGTCTATGAGAGGAACACACATGCAATGACACCGGTGGATCCTTACATGGTTTGTGAGAATAACACACATGCAATGACACTGGTGGACCCATGTGTTGTCTATGAAAAGAACACACATGCAATGACACTGGTGGATCCATGTGTGGTTCATCGGAAGAACATACATGCAATAACACTGGTGGATCCATGTGTGGTCTATGGGAAGAACACACATGCAATTACACTGGTGATATGTGGTCTGTGAGAAGAACACACATGCAATGACTCTAGTTGTGGTTCATGAGAAGAGCAGACATGCGATGACATTGGTGGATCCATGTGTGGTTCACGGGAAGAACACACATGCAATGACACTAGGTGTGGTTCATGATATGGTTTGTGAGAAGAACACACATGCAATGACTCTAGATGTGGTTCATGAAAAGAGCTGACATGCGATGACTCTAATTGTGGTTCATGAAAAGAGCAGACATGCGATGCCACCGGTGGATCCACGTGTGGTCTATGAGAGGAACACACATGCAATGACACCGGTGGATCCTTACGTGGTTTGTAAGAATAACACACATGCAATGACACTGGTGGATCCATGTGTGGTCCATGGGAAGAACACACATGCAATGACACTGGGTGGATCCATGTGTGGTTCATGGGAAGAACACACATGAAATGACACTAGTGGATCCATGTGTGGTCTATGGTAAGAACACACATGCAATGACACTGGTGATATGTGGTTTATGAGAAGAACACACATGCAATGAATCTATCTGTGGTTCAAGAAAAGAGCAGACATGCGATGACACTGGTGGTTCCATGTGTGGTTCATGGGAAGAACACACATGCAATGACACTGGGTGTGGTTCATGATATGGTCTGTGGGAAGAACACACATGCAATGACTCTGGTGATATGTGGTTTGTTAGAAGAGAAGACATGCAATGACTCTAGCTGTGGTTAATGAGAAGAGAAGACATGCAATGACACTGGTGGATCCATGTGTGGTTAATGAGAAGAACACACATGCAATGACACTGGGTGTGGTTCATGATATGGTTTGTGAGAAGAACACACATGCAATGACTCTAGCTGTGGTTCATGAAAAGAGCAGACATGTGATGACCCTAACTATGGTTCATGAAAAGAGCAGACATGCGATGCCACAAGTGGATCCATGTGTGGTCTATGAGAGGAACACACATGCAATGACACCAGTGGATCCTTACGTGGTTTGTGAGAATAACACACATGCAATGACACTTGTGAATCCATGTGTGGTCCATGGGAAGAACACGCATGAAATGACACTGGGTGGATCCATGTGTGGTTCATTGGAAGAACACACATGCAATGACACTGGTGATATGTGGTCTATGAGAAGAACACACATGCAATGACTCTAGCTATGGTTAATGAAAAGAGCAGACATGCAATAACACCGGTGGATCCATGTGTGGTTAATGAGAAGAACACACATGCAATGACGCTGGGTGTGGTTCATGATATGGTTTGTGAGAAGAACAAACATGCAATGACTCTAGTTGTGGTTCATGAAAAGAGCAGACATGCGATGCCACTGGTGGATCCATGTGTGGTCTATGAGACGAACACACATGCAATGACACCGGTGGATCCTTACGTGGTTTGTGAGAATAACACACATGCAATGACACTGGTGGATCCATGTGTAGTCTATGAAAAGAACACACATGCAATGACACTGGTGGATCCATGTGTTGTTCATGGGAAGAACATACATGCAATGACACTGGTCGATCCATGTGTGGTCTGTGGGAAGAACACAGATGCAATGACACTGGTGATATGTGGTCTGTGAGAAGAACACACATGCAATGACTCTAGTTGTGGTTCATTAAAAGAGCAGACATGCGATGACACTAGTGGATCCATGTGTGGTTCATGGGAAGAACACACATGCAATGACACTGGGTGTGGTTCATGATATGGTCTGTGGTAAGAACACACATGCAATGACTCTGGTGATATGTGGTTTGTGAGAAGAACAGACATGTAATGACTCTAGTTGTGGTTAATGAGAAGAGCAGACATGTAATGACACTGGTGGATCCATGTCTGGTTAATGATAAGAACACACATGTAATGACACTAGGTGTGGTTCATGATATGGTTTGTGAGAAGAACACACATGCAATGACTCTAGCTGTGGTTCATGAAAAGAGCAGACATGCGATGACTCTAACTGTGGTTCATGAAAAGAGCAGACATGCGATGCCACCGGTGGATCCACGTGTAGTCTATGAGAGGAACACACATGCAATGACACCGGTGGATCCTTACGTGGTTTGTTAGAATGACACACATGCAATGACACTCGTGGATCCATGTCTGGTCCATGGGAAGAACACACATGCAATGACACTGGGTGGATCCATGTGTGGTTCATGGGAAGAACACACATGCAATGACACTAGTGGATCCATGTGTGGTCTATGGGAAGAACACACATGCAATGACACTGGTGATATGTGGTCGATGAGAAGAACACACATGCAATGACTCTAGCTGTGGTTCATGAAAAGAGC
This sequence comes from Avena insularis, assembly GCA_023614405.1. Classification (NCBI taxonomy): domain Eukaryota; kingdom Viridiplantae; phylum Streptophyta; class Magnoliopsida; order Poales; family Poaceae; genus Avena; species Avena insularis. The sequence continues at coordinate 515,156,796 of CM042690.1, forward strand.
AGACATGCGATGACACTGGTGGATCCATGTGTGGTTCATAGCAAGAACACACATGCAATGACACTGGGTGTGGTTCATGATATGGTCTGTGGGAAGAACATACATGCAATGACTCTGGTGATATGTGGTTTGTGAGAAGAATAGACATTGAATGACTCTAGCTGTGGTTAATGAGAACAGTAGACATGCAATGACACTGGTGGATCCATGTGTGGTTAATGAGAAGAACACGCATGCAATGACACTGGGTGTGGTTAATGATATGGTTTGTGAGAAGAACACAGATGGAATGACTCTAGCTGTGGTTCATGAAAAGAGCAGACATGCGATGACTCGAACTGTGGTTCATGAAAATAGAAGACATGCGATGCCACCGGTGGATCCATGTGTGGTCTATGAGAGGAACACACATGTAATGACACTGGTGGATCCTTACGTGGTTCATGAGAATAACACACATGCAATGACACTGGTGGATCCATGTGTGGTCCATCTGAAGAACACACATGCAATGACACTGGGTGGATCCATGTGTGGTTCATGGGAAGAACACACATGCAATGACACTGGTGGATCCATGTGTGGTCTGTGGGAAGAACACACGTGCAATGACATTGGTGATATGTGGTCTGTGAGAAGAACACACATGCAATGACTCTAGATGTGGTTAATGAAAAGAGCAGACATGCAATGACACCGGTGGATCCATGTGTGGTTAATGAGAAGAACACACATGCAATGACACTGGGTGTGGTTCATGATATGGTTTGTGAGAAGAACACGCATGCAATGACTCTAGCAGTAGTTCATGAAAAGAGCAGACATGTGATGACTCTAACTGTGGTTCATGAAAAGAGCACACATGCAATGATACTGGTGGATCCATGTGTGGTCTGTGAAAGGAACACACGTGCAATGACACCGGTGGATCCTTACGTGGTTTGTGAGAATAACACACATGCAATGACACTGGTGGATCCATATGTGGTCTATGAAAAGAACACACATGCAATGACACTGGTGGATCCATGTGTGTTTCATGGGAAGAACACACATGCAATGACACTGGTGGATCCATGTGTGGTCTGTGGTAAGAACACACATGCAATGACACTGGTGATATGTGGTTTGTGAGAAGAACACACATCCAATGAACTCTAGTGGATCCTTATGTGGTTTATGAGAAGAACACACATCCAGTGAACTCTAGTGGATCTCTCTTGGCATAATTTGATGCATGCCATGATGTATTTCATTGTACAAGACACTCACTTTCCATTTTATACTACTCAGTATCGCCCTTGGTTTTACGTGGTACTACTCAGTTTTGGCCCCCCTCTCTCTATCTTTTGTAGAAGCACAAACATGTGCTCACCCTGTCAGCTACTCCCTGATTGGTTATCATAGTTGTCACGTGGATCGTGCGCACCAACCGTTGATTCTGTGCGATCGAACGATGATCGTTGCACACGTCGTGCCCTTCACAGTATAGCGTGAGACAACACGGACGTCTCCCTCACCGAGACTTCTACAAGAAGGAACACGATGTCGTCCATGGAAAAAGTCGTCGACCGGTCATGTCATGTTTAATCAAGTCTGAAAAGCCTACTACTTCTACTACCACTATGCCACAATGCATGCGTCATTGAGTGCACGGTCGTCGATGGATAGCTGCAATTTATTGCCACTTGATTTTAATAAGACATATCCCATTTTTTACGCAGCGGCTCTCAATCGCCAATTTTAGGGCCGTGTCAAACTTCGTACATAGAAATTGTGTGTGCGCCCTTTGCATGCGGCTCAATACAGAACTGCCATGCATGGCCCGGGAAAAAACGTGACGTGTCGTGCGCCTGTCGCGGTGCACGGTGCAGTAGACTGCACGACGCATTGCACGGTGGTGCAACGAAACGTGCCTTGCTTCTATCCACCTTAACTATAGAGCCCCTCTCCGCACGCCCACTCCCACTCTCGCTCACTGTCCCCATGCAACCCTCTCCACTATCCCTCCAGCATCCGCAAACTCCCGAGAATACCCCGTCCGTGTCGGTGATGGCCGAGGAGGATAAGGTGGCCATCGTCGCCTCCGTGGCTGCTGACGAGGAGGCCCCCATCTCCTTGCCGGTCCCCCTCGACGCGTTGAAAGCAGCCGTTGTCCCTGTCCAGGCCCTAGTCGAGGCATCGATGGCAGCCGCCGTTCCCGTACAGGCCCCCGTCCCTGCTACCGACGGAACCGTTGAAGAGGAGCCCCCCGCTCGCGAGGAGGCCCCCACCGGTCACAAGCAGATCACGCACTTCTTGGGCATCTACAATCTAGATAAGTACATTGCTCCGCTGAACCCCTACGACACCGGTATGGATGACCTATGGTTGGAGGTAACTAGGGTTTGCTCCCTTCCCCTGGTTCTTCTACCGTTTGTTAGAAATAATCGGATAATCTATTTAAAATTTAGCTAGTATTGTCATGTTTAATATTCTGGAATTAATCATGGAAATTGTGCCTAATTATCCAACACCGTTCCCATCGTTGGATGCTAGATCTTGGTTTATTAGGATTTGCTTGTTCGCATTTCGATTGCTCGATCTTCTTACACCATCTACTCCCCCATTTTCTCTTTCTTCCAATAGGTTTCTGGCAGCGACGACTTCAGCGATGATGAGTCCATTCACACCAAGGCTCATCAGGTGCAGAGGGGGCTGCGGGCCGACAAGTACGACGGCTTCCTTAGGGGCCCCTACTACAGTTGCCCCTTCCGCAAGGGGGGCGCCTACTTCTTGACGAGTCGCACCACCGGCGGCACTGACTTGAACATCTTACTGAAGCATGCAGAGGCCATGGGCTCCGGCATCCACAACAGAGGCAAGCGCGAGACCGTGAACATCAACGCCTACATCGCTGAACACCGGGCTCTCTGCATTCACCTCCTAAACCTCCAGCGGGTGGCCATCAAAGAGGGTCACATGCCTCCAATCAGGCCCAAGGCCCCCAAGTCCAAGAAACTGGGCAACAAGAAGTGGAGGAAGCGCCAGAGGGAGGAGGCGTAGGCGCGGGCGCTTGCAGGATGTGCCTGCAGCTGCGGCTGCTGCTAAGCAGCTTCTTTTCAGCTATATCCTATTTCTGGCTCAATGCATCGAACCTCGTTAAGCAACCTACTTTCTATCGCTATATCCTATTTAGCTGCGCACAGCTATATCTACATTTGTTTTGTTTTCTGAATGAATGTATTCTGCCTGGTGTGATTTGCTGCTCTAGATTTGCTACCTGATCGGAGGCAAAAAGAGGTCCAAAAGGGAACGAAATATCGAAGTGAGAATCTTCTCTAGATTTGCTACCAATTTGGGCAAAATGAAACATATATGTTTAGCGAGAGAGGAAAAGGGCACTCTTTCAAACTGCCAGTTAAGAAGCTACCATCTTGACAAGCTACAAGACACATACATAAACATAACACAACGAGGGTTAAATTTATTTTACTAGTATCACTTGAGGCGTTAGACATCTTGGCAAGCTAACTGAGTTCCACAAAACAGAAACATAACACTGACAAGTAAAATTTAATTCAGTCCACATCAGAGCACTTGAGGCGTTGCCATCGTTCCTAGGCGACGAACTACGACCATTCCAGGTACTCCACATCTCACGAACTGCTTTGTCCCACCTGGCATCTGACTTGGCTTCCCTATCTTCAGCGTCCTGCAGCACAATTAGCGGTGCATCACAGGCCTGATTGTTGCTGCTAGAAGATGTGCCTCTCTGTTTGCCGCTTCGGATGCAGCCTCTCCGTCACCGCTTCTTCACCGCAAGCTCTTTCACCGCTTCGCAGCCTCTCTATCAGCTGTTTCAGATGCACCCAATTTCTTTGCATATGCATCTTCAAACTCAGCTATTCTACATTTTCTACAAAGGGCTCCCCTAAGCTCGTCTTCCCTCTTGCAAATAGGGCAAAACACGAGGTAACATAGAAAAAAATGGATCTTCTTGTACAGTTGGTAGGTCACGTAAGCATCTATGGCTGCATACTTCAGGTTTATATCAGACAACGGCCACTCGTCCTAGAAATCATGCCTATCCTTAGGGAAATATTCCTTCATTTTGTCGTACAACTCATCGAGGATTCTAGTTGCGAGTGATGACATTCCATCCTTCCTCGAGCCCCCTAGGATATTGAAAAGACTCTGAATATCGATCCACTTGTGCGCAGGAATTATAATTTCCTCTTGATACAATTTTGAAAAATCAATTGTTGTGTCGGCAGTGCAGAAAACAATTCCCTTTTCTACAAGGAACTGGCGTAGCACCGGACATTTCCTGTCAGTCCTGAAAGTATGTAGTTTGTCATCACCAAAATTTGTAACTACAAATATTTTGTCAATGCAAGATCATCATCTCAATATAATTTTGAAAAGTTTAGTAAATGCAAGATCAAGACTCTCAACATTGTATTGTCATAATTTATTCGGTTTTGCTATTTGTCAGCCGACTGAACGAGTTGCACATTTCTTTTAACTACGGTTGCACTTTTCTTAGGTGATTGAGACTAAAGAAAATCTCAGTCGATTGAGACATAGGAAAACCCTAATTTATTTGGTCCTAAATAAAATCCAGTAGTTACAAGATGAGCAAGTGATAAAGAACAAGAGGAGAAAACCCTAAAAGCGGTTAGCTACAGAGAGCAGATCTACAAACCAAGAGAAGTGGTAGACGAGGACGTGTTTCCGCATGGCCAGTTGAACGACGGCGACGTCACTCCCTTCATATGGGTTCTCCGGGGTGTACTCGAGGTCCAATCCCACAAACTTGTCCTTGTCTATCCCAAGCCAACCCTCGTACATCCTCAGGACACACACCACTGTCTCCTCATCGTTGGTGTAGACAACGTCTATCTTCTTATTATCATGGGTAGTGAAGCTTGTCTCTAGAGTGCGTAGATCTTCCATGGCGGCAAGTAGAAGACGGGAAGAAGATAGTAGATGACAGGAAGAAGAAGAGTGGTTTTTGCGAGGCAGGGGAATGGTGGAATCGTCAATGCGCTTTTAAGGTAGTGGTTAACGATTGGGACGGAAGTCCAATGAGAGACGCGTGGTGGTGGCCGTTCCAGCTTCTGAGTAAACAAAAAATAATTATAACGCCGATACATGTGCCTTGTTTTGTCACGTCAATACACTGGGTAAGGGGTGTTGTCATATCCATTGTGCCAACGCTGCAAGCCCACATGCCCCCAAGCGAGCGGCAGGAGATTAACAACGAGAAACCCGGCGGGGGGCCCAACTTGACGGCCGTTATCCTAATTTTTTGTATTGAAACATAAAGTTTAATTCGTGCCGAAAAAGACCCTCTGAGTATTTTAGTCACCCCGGCTGATTTTAGGGAACTTGGGTACCGTGTTGCCTATACACCCCAACTTTCAGGCCGCAAAATGATATTCTCCCACCAGTGTCATTGAATATTGATCCACCAGAGTTCATTGCATGTGTGTTCTCTTCAAAAACCACATATGGATCCACCAGTGTCATTGCATGTGTGTTCTTTTCGTTAACCACAGCTAGATTCATTGCATGTATGTTCTTTTCACAAACCACATATGGATCCACCAGAGTTCTTTGGATGTGTGTTGTTTTCTCAAACCACATATGGATCCAGCAGTTTCATTGCATGTTTTTTCTCTTCACAGACCACATATGGATCCACCAGTGTCATTGCATGTGTGTTCTTTTCACAGACCACATATGGATCCACCAGAGTTCATTGCATGTGTGTTCTTTTTCATTAACCACATATGGATCGACCAGAGTTCATTGCGTATGGATCCACCAGAGTTCATTGCATGTCTGTTCTTTTCACAAACCACATATGGATCCATCAAAGTTCATTGCATGTGTGTTCTTTTCACAAACCACATATGGATCCACCAGTGTCATTGCATGTGTGTTCTTTTCATTAACAACAGCTAGAGTCATTGCATGTGTGTTATTTTCACCAACCAGAAATGGATCCACCAGAGTCATTGCATGTGTGATCTTTTCACAAACCACATATGGATCCACCAGAGTTCATTACATGTATGTTTATTTCATTAACCATAGCTAGAGTCATTGCATGTGTGTTATTTTCACAAACCACATATGGATCCACCAGAGTTCATTGCATGTATGTTCTTTTCATTAACAACAGCTAGAGTCATTGCATGTGTGTTCTTTTCACAAACCACATTTGTATCCACCAGTGTCATTGCATGTGTGTTCTCTTCATTAACAACAGCTAGAGTCATTGCATGTGTGTTCTTTTCACTAACCACGTGTATCCACCAGTGTCATTGCATGTGTGTTATTTTCATTAACTACAGATAGAGTCACTAGATGTATGTTCTTTTCACAAACCACATATGGATCCACCAGTGTCATTGAAATGTGTGTTCATTTCACAGACCACATATGGATCAACCGGTGTCATTACATATGGATCCACCAGAGTTCATTGCATGTGTGTTCTTTTCACAAGCCACATATGGATCCACCAGAGTTCATTGCATGTGTGTTCTTTTCATAAACCACATATGGACCCCCTAGTGTCATTGCCTGTGTGTTTTTTCATAGACCACATATGGATCCACCAATGTCATTGCATGTGTGTTCTTTTCCTTAACCACATATGGATCCACCAGTGTCATTGCATGTGTCTGCTTTTCATTAACCACAACTAGAGTCACTGGATGTATGTTCTTTTTACAAACAACATATGGATCCACTAGTGTCATTGAAATGAGTGTTCTTTTCACAGACCACATATGGATCCACCAGTGTCATTGCATATGGATCCACCAGAGTTCATTGCATGTGTGTTCTTTTCACAATCCACCTTTGGATCCACTAGTGTCATTGCATGTGCGTTCTTTTCATTAACCACATCTGGAGTCATTGCATGTATATTCTTTTCACAAACCACATATGGAACCACCGGTTTCATTACATGTGTGTTCTTTTCACAAACCACATGGATCCACCAGTCACAGGATGTATGTTCTTTTCACAAACCACCTATGGATCCACTAGTGTCATTGCATGTGTCTTCTTTTCATTAACCACAGCTAGAGTCATTGCATGTCTGTTCTTTTCACAAACCACATATGGAACTACCATCGTCATTGAAATGTGTATTATTTCATTAACCACATCTAGAGTCATTTCATGTATGTTCTTTTCACATACCACATATGGATCCACTAGTGTCATTGCATGTGTGTTCTTTTCACAGACCACATATGGATCCACCAGTGTCATTGCATGTGTGTTATTTTCATAGACCGCATATGGATCCACCAGAGTTCATTACATGTGTGTTCTTCTAACAAACCACATATGGATCCTACCATCACTGGATGTATGTTCTTTTCACAAACCACCTATGGATCCACTAGTGTCATTGCATGTGTGTTCTTTTCATTAACCACAGCTAAAGTCATTGCATGTCTGTTCTTTTCGCAAACCACATATGGAACCACCATTGTCATTGAAATGTGTATTATTTCATTAACCACATCTAGAGTCATTTCATGTCTGTTCTTTTCACAGACCACATATGGATCCACCAGTGTCATTTAATGTGTGTTCTTTTCACAGACCATATATGGATCCACCAGTGTCATTGCATTTGTTTTCTTTTCACAAACCACATATGGATCCACCAGAGTTCATTGCTTGTGTGTTCTTTTCACATACCACATATGGATCCACCAGAGTTCATTGCATGTATGTTCTTTTCATTAACCACAGCTAGAGTCATTGCATGTGTGTTCTTTTCACAAACCACATGGATCCACAAGTGTCATGGCATGTGTGTTCTTTTCATTAACCACAACTAAAGTCACTGTATGTATGTTCTTTTCACATACCACATATGGATCCACCGGTGTCATTGCATGTGTGTTCTTTTCATAGACCATATATGGATCCACTAATGTTATTGCATATGTATCCATCATAGTTCATTGCATGCCTGTTCTTTTCACAAACCACATATGGATCCATCAGAGTTCATTGCATGTGTGTTCTTTTCACAAACCACATATGGATCCACCAGTGTCATTGCATGTGTGTTCTTTTCATTAACAACAGCTAAAGTCATTGCATGTGTGTTCTTTTTAAGAAACCACAAAGGGATCCACCAGAGTCATTGCGTGTGTGTTCTTTTCACAAACCACATATGGATCCACCATACTTCATTGCATGTATGTTCTTTTCATTAACCACAACTAGAGTCATTGCATGTGTGTTCTTTTCACAAACCACATATGTATCCACCAGTGTCATTGCATGTGTGTTCTTTTCATTAATAACAGCTAGAGTCATTGCATGTGTGTTCTTTTCACAAACCACATATGGATCCACCAGAGTTCATTGCATGTGTGTTCTTTTCATTAACCACAGCTAGAGTCACTAGATGTATGTTCTTTTCAGAAACCACATATGGATCCACCAGTGTCATTGAAATGTGTGTTGTTTTCACAGACCACATATGGATCCACCATTGTCATTGCATATGGATCCACCAGAGTTCATTGCATGTGTGTTCTTTTCACAAACCACATACGGATCCACCAGAGTTCATTGCATGTGTGTTCTTTTCACAAACCACATACGGATCCACCAGAGTTCATTGCATGTGTGTTCTTTTCACAAACCACATATGGACCCCCAGTGTCATTGCATGTGTGTTCTTTTCATTAACCACATATTGATCCACCAGTGTCATTGCATGTTGTTCTTTTCATTAACCACAACTACAGTCACTAGATGTTTGTTCTTTTCACAAACCACATACGGATCCACCTGTGTCATTGAAATGTGTGTTCTTTTCACAAACCACATATGGATCCACCAGTGTCATTGCATGTGTGTTCTTTTCACAAACCACATATGGATCCACCAGTGTCATTGCATGTTGTTCTTTTCATTAACCACAACTACAATTACTAGATGTATGTTCTTTTCACAAACCACATACGGATCCACCAGTGTCATTGAAATGTGTGTTCTTTTCACAGACCACATATGGATCCACCAGTGTCATTTCATATGGATCCACCAGAGTTCATTACATGTGTGTTCTTTTCACAAACCACATATGGATCCACCAGAGTTCATTACATGTATGTTCATTTCATTAACCATAGCTAGAGTCATTGCATGTCTGTTCTTTTCACAAACCACATATGGGACCACCATTGTCATTGAATTGTGTATTCTTTCATTAACCACATCTAGGGTCATTTCATGTATGTTCTTTTCACAGACCACATATGGATCCACCAGTGTCATTGCATGTGTGTTCTTTTCACATACCACATATGGATCCAACAGTGTCATTGCATGTGTGTTCTTTTCATTAACCACGGCTAGAGTCACTGGATGTATGTTCTTTTGACAAACCACATATGGATCCACCAGTGTCATTGAAATGTGTGTTCTTTTCACAGACCACATATGGATCCACCAGAGTACATTGCATATGTGTTCTTTTCACAAACCACATGGATCCACCAGTCACTGGATGTATGTTCTTTTCACAAACCACCTATGCATCCACTAGTGTCATTGCATGTGTGTTCTTTTCATAGACCACATATGGATCCACCAGTGTCATTGCATATGGATCCATCATAGTTCATTGCAAGTCTCTTCTTTTCACAAACCACATATGGATCCATCAGAGTTCATTGCATGTGTGTTATTTTCACAAACCACATATGGATCCACCAATGTCATTGCATGTGTGTTATTTTCATTAACAACAGCTAGCGTCATTGCATGTGTGTTCTTTTCACAAACCACAAATGGATCCACCAGAGTCATTGCATGTCTATTCTTTTCACAAACCACATATGGATCCACCATACTTCATTGCATGTATTTTCTTTTCATGAACCACAGCTAGAGTCATTGCATGTGTGTTCTTTTCACAAACCACATATGTGTCCACCAGTGTCATTGCATGTGTGTTCTTTTCATTAACAACAGCTAGAGTGATTGAACGTGTGTTCTTTTCACTAACCACATGGATCCACCAGTGTCATTGCATTTGTGTTCTTTTCATTAACCACAGCTAGAGTCACTAGATGTATGTTCTTTTCACAAACCACATATGGATCCACCAGTGTCATTGAAATGTGTGTTCTTTTCACAGACCACATATGGATCCACCAGTGTCATTGCATCTGGATCCACCAGAGTTCATTGCATGTGTTCTTTTCACAAACCACATATGGATCCACCAGAGTTCATTGCATGTGTGTTCTTTTCACAAACAACATATGGACCCCCCAGTGTCATTGCATGTGTGTGCTTTTCACAGACCACTTATGGATCCACTAGAGTTCATTACATGTAGGTTCATTTCATTAACCATATCTAGATTCATTGCATGTGTGTTCTTTTCACAAACCACACATGGATCCACCAGAGTTCATTGCATGTATGTTCTTTTCATTAACAACAGCTAGAGTCATTGCATGTGTGTTGTTTTCACAAACCACATTTGTATCCACCAGTGTCATTGCATGTGTGTTCTTTTCATTAACAACAGCTAGAGTCATTGCATGTGTGTTCTTTTCACTAACCACATGTATCCACCAGTGTCATTGCATGTGTGTTCTTTTCATTAACTACAGCTAGAGTCACTAGATGTATGTTCTTTTCACAAACCACATATGGATCCACTAGTGTCATTGAAATGTGTGTTCATTTCACAGACCACATATGGATCCACCAGTGTCATTACATATGGATCCACCAGAGTTCATTGCATCTGTGTTCTTATATGGATCCACCAGAGTTCATTGCATGTGTGTTCTTTTCACAAACCACATATGGACGCCCTAGTGTCATTGCCTGTGTGTTTTTTCATAGACCACATATGGATCCACCAGTGTCATTGCATGTGTGTTCTTTTCATTAACCACATATGGATCCACCAGTGTCATTGCATGTGTGTTCTTTTCATTAACCACATATGGATCCACCAGTGTCATTGCATGTGTGTTCTTTAAATTAACCACAGCTAGAGTCACTGGATGTATGTTCTTCTCACAAACGACATATGGATCCACTAGTGTCATTGAAATGAGTGTTCTTTTCACAGACCACATATGGATCCACTAGTGTTATTGCATATGGATCCACCAGAGTTTATTGCATGTGTGTTCTTTTCACAATCCACCTTTGGATTCACTAGTGTCATTGCATGTGTGTTGTTTTCATTAACCACATCTGGAGTCATTGCATATCTATTCTTTTCACAAACAACATATGGAACCACCGGTTTCATTGCATGTGTGTTCTTTTCACAAACCACATGGATCCACCAGTCACTGGTTGTATGTTCTTTTCACAAACCACCTATGGATCCACTAGTATCATTGCATCTGTGTTCTTTTCATTAACCATAGCTAGAGTCACTGCATGTTTGTTCTTTTCACACACCACATATGGAACTACCATCGTCATTGAAATGTGTATTCTTTCATGAACCACATCTAGAGTCATTTCATGTATGTTCTTTTCACATACCACATATGGATCCACTAGTGTCATTGCATGTGTGTTCTTTTCATAGACCACATATGGATCCACCAGAGTTCATTACATGTGTGTTCTTCTAACAAGCCACATATGGATCCTACCATCACTGGATGTATGTTCTTTTCACAAACCACCTATGGATCCACTAGTGTCATTGCATGTGTGTTCTTTTCATTAACCACAGCTAAAGTCATTGCATGTCTGTTCTTTTCGCAAACCACATATGGAACCACCATTGTCATTGAAATGTGTATTCTTTCATTAACCAGATCTAGAGTGATTTCATGTCTGTTCTTTTCACAGACCACATATGGATCCACCAGTGTCATTTAATGTGTGTTCTTTTCACAGACCATATATGGATCCACCAGTGTCATTGCATTTGTGTTCTTTTCACAAACCACATATGGATCCACCAGAGTTCATTGCATGTGTGTTCTTCTCACAAACCACATATGGATCCACCAGAGTTTATTGCATGTCTCTTCTTTTCACAAACCACATATGGATCCACCAGAGTTCATTGCATGTATGTTCTTTTCATTAACCACAGCCAGAGTCATTGCATGTGTGTTCTTTTAACAAACCACATGGATCCACAAGTGTCATGGCATGTGTGTTCTTTTCATTAACCACAACTAGAGTCACTGTATGTATGTTCTTTTCACATACCACATATGGATCCACCGGTGTCATTGCATGTGTGTTCTTTTCCTAGACCACATATGGATCCACCAGTGTCATTGCATATTGTTCCATAATAGTTCATTGCATGCCTATTCTTTTCACAAACCACATATGGATCCATTAGAGTTCATTGCATGTGTGTTCTTTTCACAAACCACATATGGATCCACTAGTGTCATTGCGTGTGCATTCTTTTCATTAACAACAGCTAGAGTCATTGCATGTGTGTTCTTTTCACTAACCACATGGATCCACCAGTGTCATTGCATTTGTGTTCTTTTCATTAACCATAGCTAGAGTCACTAGAAGTATGTACTTTTCAGAATCCACATATGGATCCACCAGTGTCATTGAAATGTGTGTTCTTTTCACAGACCACATATGGATCCACCTGTGTCATTGCATATGGATCCACCAGAGTTCATTGCTTGTGTGTTCTTTTCACAAACCACATACGGATCCACCAGAGTTCATTGCATGTGTGTTCTTTTCACAAACCACATATGGACCCCCAGTGTCATTGATGTGTGTTCTTTTCACAGACCACATATGGATCCACCAGTGTCATTGCATGTGTGTTCTTTTCATTAACAGCAGCTAGAGTCATTGCATGTGTGTTCTTTTCACAAACCAGAAATGGATCCACCAGAGTCATTGCATGTGTGTTCTTTTCACAAACCACATATTGATCCACCAGACTTCATTGCATGTATGTTATTTTCATTAACAACAGCTAGAGTCATTGCATGTGTGTTCTTTTCACAAACCACATATGCATCCACCAGTGTCATTGCATGTGCGTTCTTTTCATTAACAACGGCTAGAGTCATTGCATGTGTGTTCTTTTCACTAACCACATGGATCCACCAGTGTCATTGCATTTGTGTTCTTTTCATTAACCACAGCTAGAGTCACTAGAACTATGTTCTTTTCAGAAACCACATATGGATCCACCAGTGTCATTGAAATGTGTGTTCTTTTCACAGACCACATATGGATCCACCAGTGTCATTGCATATGGATCCACCAGAGTTCATTGCATGTGTGTTCTTTTCACAAACCACATACGGATCCACCAGAGTTCATTGCATGTGTGTTCTTTTCACAAACCACATATGGACCCCCTAGTGTCATTGATGTGTGTTCTTTTCACAGACCACATATGAATCCACCAGTGTCATTGCATGTGTGTTCTTTTCATTAACCACAAATGGATCCACCAGTGTCATTGCATGTTGTTCTATTTATTAACCAGAACTACAGTCACTAGAAGTATGTTCTTTTCACAAACCACATATGGATCCACCAGTGTCATTGAAATGTGTGTTCTTTTCACAGACCACATATGGATCCACCAGTGTCATTTCATATGGATCCACCAGAGTTCATTGCATGTGTGTTCTTTTCCCAAACCACCTATGGATCCACTAGTGCCATTGCATGTGTGTTCTTTTCATAGACCACATATGGATCCACTAGTGTCATTGCATATGGATCCATCATAGTTCATTGCATCTCTGTTGTTTTCACAAACTACATATGGATCCATCAGAGTTCATTGCATGTGTGTTCTTTTCACAAACCACATATGGATCCACCAGTGTCATTGCGTGTGTGTTCTTTTCATTAACAATGGCTAGAGTCATTGCATGTGTGTTATTTTCACAAACCACAAATGGATCCACCAGAGTCATTGCATGTGTGTTATTTTCACAAACCACATATGGATCCACCAGACTTCATTGCATGTATGTTCTTTTCATTAACCATAGCTAGAGTCATTGCATGTCTGTTCTTTTCGCAAACCACATATGGAACCACCATTGTGATTGAAATGTGTACTCTTTCATTAACCACATCTAGGGTCATTTCATGTCTGTTCTTTTCACAGACCACATATGGATCCACCAGTGTCATTTAATGCGTGTTCTTTTCACAGACCATATATGGATCCACCAGTGTCATTGGATTTGTGTTATTTTCACAAACCACATATGGATCCACCACAGTTCATTGCATGTGTGTTCTTTTCACAAACCACAGATGGATCCACCAGTGTCATTGAAATGTGTGTTCTTTTCACAGACCACATATGGATCCACCAGAGTTCATTGCATGTATGTTCTTTTCATTAACCACAGCTAGAGTCATTGCATGTGTGTTGTTTTCACAAACCACATGGATCCACAAGTGTCATTGCATGTGTGTTCTTTTTATTAACCACAACTAGAGTCACTGTATGTATGTTGTTTTCACATACCACATATGGATCCACCGGTGTCATTGCATGTGTTTTCTTTGCATAGACCACATATGGATCCACCAGTGTCATTGCATATGGATCCATAATAGTTCATTGCATGTCTGTTCTTTTCACAAACCACATATGGATCCATCAGAGTTCATTGCATGTGTGTTCTTTTCACAAATTACATATGGATCCACCAGTGTCATTGCATGTGTGTTGTTTTCATTAACAACAGCTAGAGTCATTGCATGTGTGTTCATTTCACAAACCACAAATGGATCCACCAGAGTCATTGCATGTGTGTTCTTTTCACAAACCACATATGGATCCACCAGACTTCATTGCATGTATGTTCCTTTCATTAACCACAGCCAAAGTCATTGCATGTGTGTTCTTTTCACAAACGACATATGTATCCACCAGTGTCATTGCATGTGTGTTCTTTTCATTAACAACAGCTAGAGTCATTGCATGTGTGTTCTTTTCACTAACCACATGGATCCACCAGTGTCATTCCATTTGTGTTCTTTTCATTAACCACAACTAGAGTCACTAGATGTATGTTCTTTTCACAAACCACATATGGATCCACCAGTGTCATTGAAATGTGTGTTCTTTTCATAGACCACATATGGATCCACCAGTGTCATTGCATATGGATCCACCAGAGTTCATTGCATGTGTGTTCTTTTCACAAACCACATACGGATCCACCAGAGATCATTGCATGTGTGTTCTTTTCACAGGCCACATATGGATCCACCAGTGTCATTGCATGTGTGTTCTTTTCATTAACCACATATGGATTCACCAGTGTCATTGCATGTTGTTCTTTTAATTAACCACAACTACAGTCACTGGATGTATGTTCTTTTCACAAACCACATATGGATCCACCAGTGTCATTGAAATGTGTGTTCTTTTCACAGACCACATATGGATCCACCAGTGTCATTGCATACGGATCCACCAGAGTTCATTGCATGTGTGTTCTTTTCCCAAACCACCTATGGATACACTAGTGTCATTGCATGTGTGTTCTTTTCAGTAACCACATCTAGAGTCATTGCATGTCTGTTGTTTTCACAAACCACATATGGGACCACCATTGTCATTGAAATGTGTATTCTTTCATTAACCACATCTAGGGTCATTTCATGTATGTTCTTTTCACACACCACATATGGATCCACCAGTGTCATTGCATGTGTGTTCGTTTCACATACCACAAATGTATCAACGAGTGTCAATGCACGTGTGTTCTTTTCATTAACCACATATGGATCCACAAGTGCCATTGCATGTGTGTTCTTTTCATTAACCACAGCTAGAGTCACTGGATGTATGTTCTTTTCACAAACCACATATGGATCCACCAGTGTCATTGAAATGTGTGTTCTTTTCACAGACCACATATGGATCCACCAGAGTTTATTGCATATGTGTTCTTTTCACGAACCACATGGATCCACCAGTCACTGGATGTATGTTCTTTTCACAAACCACCTATGCATCCACTAGTGTAATTGCATGTGTGTTCTTTTCATTAACCACCTGGATGTATGTTCTTTTCACAAACCACATATGGATCCACCAGTCTCATTGAAATGTGTGTTCTTTTCAAAGACCACATATGGATCCACCAGCATTATTGCATATGGATCCACCAGAGTTCATTGCAAGTGTGTTCTTTTCAGAAACCACATGGATCCACCAGTCACTGGATGTATGTTTCACCAACCACCTATGGATCCACCAGTGTCATTGCATGTGTATTCTTTTCATTAACCATAGCTAGAGTCATTCCATGTCTATTCTTTTCACAAACCACATATGGAACCACCATTGTCATTGAAATGTGTATTCTTTCATTAACCACATCTAGAGTCATTTCATGTATGTCCTTTCCACATACCACATATGGATCCACCAGTGTTATTGCATGTGTGTTCTTTTCACAGACCACATATGGATCCACCAGTGTCATTGCATTTGTGTTCTTTTCACAGACCACATATGGATCCACCAAAGTTCATTACATGTGTGTTCTTTTCGCAAACCACATATGGATCCACAAGTCACTACATGTATGTTATTTTCACAAACCACCTATGGATCCACTAGTGTCATTGCATGCGTGTTCTTTTCATTAACCACAACTAGAGTCATTGCATGTCTGTTATTTTCACAAACCACCTATGGAACCACCATTGTCATTCAAATGTGTATTCTTTCATTAACCACATCTAGAGTCATTTCATGTCTGTTCTTTTCACAGACCACATATGGATCATTTAATGTGTGTTATTTTCACAGACCACATATGGATCCACCAGTGTCATTGCATGTGTGTTTGTTTCATAGACCACATATGGCCCCACCAGAGTTCATTGCATGTGTGTTATTTTCACAAACCACATATGGATCCACCAGAGTTCATTGCATGTCTGTTCTTTTCACAAACCACAAATGGATCCACCAGAGTTCATTGCATGTATGTTCTTTATATTAACCACAACTAGTGTTATTGCATGCGTATTCTTTTCACAATCCACATGGATCCAATAGTTTCATTGCATGTGTGTTCTTTTCATTAACCACAGCTAGAGTCACTAGATGTATGTTCTTTTCACAAACCACATATGGATCCACCGGTGTCATTGAAATGTGTGTTCTTTTCACAAACCACATATCGATCCACCAGAGTTCATTGCATGTGTGTTGTTTTCATAAACCACATATGGAACCACCAGAGTTCATTGCATGTGTGTTCTTTTAACAAACCACATATGGATCCACCAGTGTCATTGCATGTGTTTTCTTTTCATTAACAACAGCTAGAGTCATTGCATGTCTGTTCTTTTCACAAACCACATATGGATCCACCAGAGTTCATTTCATGTGTGTTCTTTTCACATACCACATATGGATCCACCAGAGTTCATTGCATGTCTGTTCTTTTCACAAACCACATATGGATCCACCAGAGTTCATTGCATGTCTGTTCTTTTAATTAACCACAGCTAGAGTCAGTGCATGTGTGTTCTTTTCACAAACCATATGGATCCACAAGTGTCATTGCATGTGTGTTCTTTTCATTAACCACAACTAGAGTCACTGTATGTATGTTCTTTTCACAGACCACATATGCATCCACCGGTGCCATTGCATGTGTGTTCTTTTCATAGACCACATATGGATCCACCAGTGTCATTGCATATGGACCCATCATAGTTCATTGCATGTCTGTTCTTTTCACAACCCACATATGGATCCATCGGATTTCATTGCATGTGTGTTCTTTTCACAAACCACATATGGACCCCCCAGTGTCATTGCATGTGTGTTCTTTTCACAGGCCACATATGGATCCACCAGTGTCATTGCATGTGTGTTCTTTTCATTAACCACATATGGATCCACAAGTGCCATTGCATGTGTGTTCTTTTCATTAACCACAACTAGAGTCACTGGATGTATGTTCTTTTCACAAACCACATATGGATCCACCAGTGTCATTGAAATGTGTGTTCTTTTCACAGACCACATATGGATCCACCAGAGTTTATTGCATATGTGTTCTTTTTACAAACCACATGGATCCACCAGTCACTGGATGTATGTTCTTTTCACAAACCACCTACGCATCCACTAGTGTCATTGCATGTGTGTTCTTTTCATTAACCACCTGGATGTATGTTCTTTTCACAAACCACATATGGATCCACCAGTGTCATTGAAATGTGTGTTCTTTTCACAGACCACATATGGATCCACCAGCGTTATTGCATATGGATCCACCAGAGTTCATTGCAAGTTTGTTCTTTTCAGTAACCACATGGATCCACCAGTCACTGGATGTATGTTTCACGAACCACCTATGGATCCACCAGTGTCATTGCATGTGTATTCTTTTCATTAACCATAGCTAGAGTCATTCCATGTCTATTCTTTTCACAAACCACATATGGAACCACCATTGTCATTGAAATGTGTATTCTTTCATTAACCACATCTAGAGTCATTTCATGTCTGTTCTTTCCACATACCACATATGGATCCACCAGTGTTATTGCATGTGTGTTCTTTTCACAGTCCACATATGGATCCACCAGTGTCATTGCATGTGTGTTCTTTTCACAGACCACATATGGATCCACCAGAGTTCGTTACATGTGTGCTCTTTTCACAAACCACATATGGATCCACAAGTCACTACATGTATGTTATTTTCACAAACCACCTATGGATCCACTAGTGTCATTGCATGCGTGTTCTTTTCATTAACCACAACTAGAGGCATTGCATGTCTGTTATTTTCACAAACCACATATGTAACCACCATTGTCATTCAAATGTGTATTCTTTCATTAACCACATCTAGAGTCATTTCATGTCTGTTCTTTTCACAGACCACATATGGATCCACCAGTGTCATTTAATGTGTGTTATTTTCACAGACAACATATGGATCCACCAGTGTCATTGCATGTGTGTTTGTTTCATAGACCACATATGTCCCCACCAGAGTTCATTGCATGTGTGTTGTTTTCACAAACCACATATGGATCCACCAGAGTTCATTGCATGTCTGTTCTTTTCACAAACCACAAATGGATCCACCAGAGTTCATTGCATGTATGTTCTTTATATTAACCACAACTAGTGTTATTGCATACGTATTCTTTTCACAATCCACATGGATCCAACAGTGTCATTGCATGTGTGTTCTTTTCATTAACCACAGCTAGAGTCACTAGATGTATGTTCTTTTCACAAACCACATATGGATCCACCGATGTCATTGAAATGTGTGTTATTTTCACAAACCACATATGGATCCACCAGAGTTCATTGCATGTGTGTTGTTTTCACAAACCACATATGGAACCACCAGAGTTCATTGCATGTGTGTTCTTTTCACATCCACATATGGATCCACTAGTGTCATTGCATGTGTTTTCTTTTCATTATCAACAGCTAGAGTCATTGCATGTGTGTTCTTTTCACAAACCACATATGGATCCACCAGAGTTCATTGCATGTGTGTTCTTTTCACATACCACATATGGATCCACCAGAGTTCATTGCATGTCTGTTCTTTTCACAAACCAGATATGGATCCACCAGAGTTCATTGCATGTCTGTTCTTTTAATTAACCATAGCTAGAGTCATTGCATGTGTGTTCTTTTCACAAACCACATGGATCCACAAGTGTCATTGCATGTGTGTTCTTTTCATTAACCACAACTAGAGTCACTGTATGTATGTTCTTTTCACAGACCACATATGGATCCACCGGTGCCATTGCATGTGTGTTCTTTTCATAGACCATATATGGATCCACCAGTGTCATTGCATATGGACCCATCATAGTTCATTGCATGTCTGTTCTTTTCACAACCCACATATGGATCCATCGGAGTTCATTGCATGTGTGTTCTTTTCACAAACCACATATCGATCCACCAGAGTTCATTGCATGTGTGTTGTTTTCACAAACCACATATGGAACCACCAGAGTTCATTGCATGTGTGTTCTTTTCACAAACCACATATGGATCCACCAGTGTCATTGCATGTGTTTTCTTTTCATTAACAACAGCTAGAGTCATTGCAAGTCTGTTATTTTCGCAAACCACATATGGATCCACCAGAGTTCATTGCATGTGTGTTCTTTTCACATACCACATATGGATCCACTAGAGTTCATTGCATGTCTGTTCTTTTCACAAACCACATATGGATCCAGCAGAGTTCATTGCATGTCTGTTCTTTTAATTAACCACAGCTAGAGTCATTGCATGTGTGTTCTTTTCACAAACCACATGGATCCACAAGTGTCATTGCATGTGTGTTCTTTTCATTAACCACAACTAGAGTCACTGTATGTATGTTCTTTTCACAGACCACATATGCATCCACCGGTGCCATTGCATGTGTGTTCTTTTCATAGACCACATATGGATCCACCAGTGTCATTGCATATGGACCCATCATAGTTCATTGCATGTCTGTTCTTTGCACAACCCACATATGGATCCATCGGAGTTCATTGCATGTGTGTTCTTTTCACAAACCACATATGGACCCCCCAGTGTCATTGCATGTGTGTTCTTTTCACAGACCACATATGGATCCACCAGTGTCATTGCATGTGTGTTCTTTTCATTAACCACATATGGATTCACAAGTGCCATTGCATGTGTGTTCTTTTCATTAACCACAGCTAGAGTCATTGGATGTATGTTCTTTTCACAAACCACATATGGATCCACCAGTGTCATTGAAATGTGTGTCCTTTTCACAGACCACATATGGATCCACCAGAGTTTATTGCATATGTGTTCTTTTCACAAACCACATGGATCCACCAGTCACTGGATGTATGTTCTTTTCACAAACCACCTACAGATCCACTAGTGTCATTGCATGTGTGTTCTTTTCATTAACCACCTGGATGTATGTTCTTTTCACAAACCACATATGGATCCACCAGTGTCATTGAAATGTGTGTTCTTTTCACAGACCACATATGGATCCACCAGCGTTATTGCATATGGATCCACCAGAGTTCATTGCAAGTGTGTTCTTTTCAGAAACCACATGGATCCACCAGTCACTGGATGTATGTTTCACGAACCACCTATGGATCCACCAGTGTCATTGCATGTGTATTCTTTTCATTAACCATAGCTAGAGTCATTCCATGTCTATTCTTTTCACAAACCACATATGGAACCACCATTGTCATTGAAATGTGTATTCTTTCATTAACCACATCTAGAGTCATTTCATGTCTGTTCTTTCCACATACCACATATGGATCCACCAGTGTTATTGCATGTGTGTTCTTTTCACAGACCACATATGGATCCACCAGTGTCATTGCATGTGTGTTCTTTTCACAGACCACATATGGATCCACCAGAGTTCATTACATGTGTGCTCTTTTCACAAACCACATATGGATCCACAAGTCACTACATGTATGTTATTTTCACAAACCACCTATGGATCCACTAGTGTCATTGCATGCGTGTTCTTTTCATTAACCACAACTAGAGTCATTGCATGTCTGTTATTTTCACAAACCACATATGGAACCACCATTGTCATTAAAATGTGTATTCTTTCATTAACCACATCTAGAGTCATTTCATGTCTGTTCTTTTCACAAACCACATATGGATCCACCAGTGTCATTTAATGTGTGTTATTTTCACAGACCACATATGGATCCACCAGTGTCATTACATGTGTGTTTGTTTCATAGTCCACGTATGGCCCCACCAGAGTTCATTGCATGTGTGTTGTTTTCACAAACCACATATGGATCCACCAGAGTTCATTGCATGTCTGTTCTTTTCACAAACCACAAATGGATCCACCAGAGTTCATTGCATGTATGTTCTTTATATTAACCACAATTAGTGTTATTACATACGTATTCTTTTCACAATCCACATGGATCCAACAGTGTCATTGCATGTGTGTTCTTTTCATTAACCACAGCTAGAGTCACTAGATGTATGTTGTTTTCACAAACCACATATGGATCCACCGGTGTCATTGAAATGTGTGTTCTTTTCACAAACCACATATGGATCCACCAGAGTTCATTGCATGTGTGTTGTTTTCACAAACCACATATGGAACCACCAGAGTTCATTGCATGTGTGTTCTTTTCACAAACCACATATGGATCCACTAGTGTCATTGCATGTGTGTTATTTTCATTAACCACAGCTAGAGTCATTGCATGTGTGTTCTTTTCACAAACCACATATGGATCCACCAGAGTTTATTGCATGTGTGTTCTTTTCACATACCACATATGGATCCACCAGAGTTCATTGCATGTCTGTTCTTTTCACAAACCACATATGGATCCACCAGAGTTCATTGCATGTCTGTTCTTTTAATTAACCACAGCTAGAGTCATTGCATGTGTGTTCTTTTCACAAACCACATGGATCCACAAGTGTCATTGCATGTGTGTTCTTTTCATTAACCACAACTAGAGTCACTGTATGTATGTTCTTTTCACAGACCACATATGGATCCACCGGTGCCATTGCATGTGTGTTCTTTTCATAGACCACATATGGATCCACCAGTGTCATTGCATATGGACCCATCATAGTTCATTGCATGTCTATTCTTTTCACAACCCACATATGGATCCATCGGAGTTCATTGCATGTCTGTTCTTTTCACAAACCACATATGGATCCACCAGTGTCATTGCATGTGTGTTGTTTTCATTAACAACAGCTAGAGTCATTGCATGTGTGTTCTTTTCACAAACCACAAATGGATTCACGAGAGTCATTGCATGTGTGTTCTTTTCACAAACCACATATGGATCCACCAGACTTCATTGCATGTATGTTCTTTTCATTAACCACAGCTAGTCATTGCATGTGTGTTCTTTTCACAAACCACATATGTATCCACCAGTGTCATTTCATGTGTGTTCTTTTCATTAACAATAGCTAGAGTCATTGCATGCGTGTTCTTTTCACTAACCACATGGATCCACTAGTGTCATTGCATTTGTGTTCTCTTCATTAACCACATCTAGAGTCACTAGATGTATGTTCTTTTCACAAACCACATATGGATCCACCAGTGTCATTGAAATGTGTGTTCTTTTCACAGACCACATATGGATCCACCAGTGTCATTGTATATGGATCCACCAAAGTTCATTGCATGTGTGTTCGTTTCACAAACCACATATGGATCCACCAGAGTTCATTGTATGTGTGTTCTTTTCACAAACCACATATGGACCCCCAAGTGTCATTGCATGTGTGTTCTTTTCACAGACCACATATGGATCCACCAGTGTCATTGCATGTGTGTTCTTTTCATTAACCACATATGGATCCACCAGTGTCATTGTATGTTGCTCTTTTCATTAACCACAACTACAGTCACTGGATGTATGTTCTTTTCACAAACCACATATGGATCCACTAGTGTCATTGAAATGTGTGTTCTTTTCACAAACCACATATGGATCCACCAGTGTCATTGCATATGGACCCACCAGAGTTCATTGCATGTGTGTTCTTTTCCCAAACCACCTATGGATCCACTAGTGTCATTGTATGTCTGTTCTTTTCATTAACCATAGCTAGAGTCATTGCATGTCTGTTGTTTTGACAAACCACATATGGGACCACCATTGTCATTGAAATGTGTATTCTTTCATTAACCACATCTAGGGGCATTTCGTGTATGTTCATTTCATAGACCACATATGGATCCACCAGTGTCATTGCATGTGTGTTCTTTTCACATATCACATATGGATCACCAGTGTCATTGCATGTGTGTTCTTTTCATTAACCACATATGTATCCCCCAGTGTTATTGCATGTGTTTTATTTTCATTAACCACAGCTAGAGTCACTGGATGTATGTTCTTTTCACAAACCACATATGGAGCCACCAGTGTCATTGAAATGTGTGTTCTTTTCACAGACCACATATGGATGCACCAGAGTTCATTGGATATGTGTTCTTTTCACAAACCACATGGATCCACCAGTCACTGGATGTATGTTCTTTTCACAAACCACCTATGTGAAGGAAATATGCCTTGAGAGGCAATAATAAAGTTGTTATTATGTATTCCTTGTATATGATAGATGTTTATTTTACATGCTATAATTTTATTGATAGGAAACATCAATACATGTGTGTTTAATAAACAAAAAGGGTTCCTAGTCATGCCTCTCTTATAGACTAGCTTGTTGATTAACAAGATGATCAAGGTTTCCTGATCATGGACATTGGATGTTGTTAATAAAAAGGTCACACCATTGGTGGAATGATGTGATGAACATTCATCCGAAGTATAGCATTACGATCAGGTAATTGTTTTTATATTGCTATAACATCATATGAAGTAATCTTTATCCTTAGACCATGAGATCATGTTAATTGCTAACACCAGAAGAGTATCTTGATAACATCAAACGTCACACCGTAACAGGGTGACTATAAAGATGGGTTCAGTGCTACGAAGGTGTTATGTTGAGGCTCATGGATCAAGAGTGGAATCTGTCAATCCAGATGACGGATAGATATACTCTGGGCCCTCTCGATGATATCACATTAGGATAGCTTGCAAGCAAGTGATGTGATCACTAGAATGTTATATCACGGGAACGAGAAAAGAGTGCATGTCGATGAGATCAAACTAGGTATGGAGATACCGATGATCAAATCTCGGACATGTAATATATCGAGACAAAGGGATTTAGTTACAAGCGTTAAAGGTTCTCACGATCAGGAATCATCGTTGAATGTGTAGGAGTCGACGGATCTCCGTGTCCTGCTGATTATTGATCGGAGAAGGGTCTCGATCATGTCTGCATTATTCGCGAACCATAGGGTGGCACACTTAAGAGTTACCGGACACCATTTTGGAGCACATATGTTTCAGACGAAAGAATTGCAAAGCGTAGGAATTGTTTCAATAGAAACCGGAAATTGTTTCGGGTGAAATTGCAGAAGGTGGTTCTGCATGTGATATTGAAATATTGCGAGAGGCTATATGTGAATGTTTGTTAATTAAAGTAATTAACAAAATTCTGAATAAATTTAATAAAAGAGTTTTATTAAATGAGAGAGCATTAAATTTGGAGAAACTTAATGCATTTCAAGTGGAGACTTTAAAAGGGAATGTGAAGAGGCATTTTAATGTGGAGGAGTTACCACCACATGAATGGGGGAGGTGAGGGGTCAACCCCCCATGCGCCAGCCATGGAGAGAGGGGGCACCCCCCTCCTCCTATAAAAGGCCACCCATTCCCTCCTTCATCCACACACCTCCTTGTGAAGGATCTCTCTCCCCCTCTAGAATTGTTCCCCCATGGTCTCGGATTAGCGAGATACATGTTCCCGGTGGCATTTTGTCTGGAAGGAGTTGCTGCTTCCGCTGGATCGCTGGAGCGAGGAGGTGGAGGTTGTCCGGTGGCTTGAATGTGTGTGCGAGTGCGGATGCGCTGCTGAGTTGCAGCGCTCGGACTTCCTCACGATCTTGAGATCGGCAAGTGTACGACTACATCAACCACGAGTTCCTACTCGTTAACAAAGCTTGTTATCTTTGAGGGTAAGTTCTATATGGATGTATGTCCACCCGTTTTCTTTGTACCTAGTTGATAGATCTTGGCGTGTAGTTCACACCATTGGAATTTTTTTGTTTTCTATGCTGTGGACCCAACAGTGGTATCAGAGCCTGATCTATGCGTAGGTGCTTTGCACGAGTAGTACACATATGTTTATATGTGGGCGATGATGATCATGTTATTGCATCTTCTATGTACTTTGGATATTGGTGGCATAGTGGGATAAAGCGGCCCAGACCAACCTTACATGTCATCGTACATGAGACTGGTTCCACGACTGACATGCAACTTGTTTTGCATAAGTGGCTGGCGGGTGTCTGTCTCTCCTACTATAGTCAATATCTGATTTACAACGATATGCTAATAACTTAGTTATCCTCGTTGTGGTTCATGTTCGTAGGTTAGACAAGTTCTATCTCCGAAAGCCCTAAGCCACGTAAAACTTGCAATTGATAAATTAGAGGCGTCTAGTTTAGATCGTTGCTGGGCTAGTGTTTTGATATGGTATTGTTGTAAGTAGATGTATAATAGATACTCTTACAACTCACTTAACGTGTAAGTTCCATAGACCTTGGCCTTACACACAAAGGAATGATAAAGATCATACCACGATGCAAATGATAGAGATCAAATGCATGGACCATATCATCTCACTTCACACATTAGATGTTAGCATCTTATATTGCTAGTTTGGCGTGTTTGGTAGCATTATAAGATGATCCCTCATTTAGATATCAAGATAAAATGTGTTCTTCCTTAAGTATGCACCGTTTTGTGGATCGTGTTTTGAGGCATCACGTGATGATCGGGTGTTTTCAACTCTACGCTTTCATACAACGGGTGTAAGATAGTTTTACACACGCAAATACTAAGATTCTTACTTGACGAGCCTAGCATGTACATACATGGCCTCGGAACACGGACCGAAAGGTTAAGAATGAGTCATATAGTTGATATGATGCCCATATAGATGCTCGCCTTTGAAGCTACACCGACTCACGTGATGATCGGACTTGGTGTAGTGGATTTGGTTCATGTAATCACCAAAAGGACACGAGGGATGTCGTTTTTGAGTGGGAGTTCATTAGTAATTTGGATTAGTCGAACTCAATCTATCATAAACTTAGTCTAAATATACTTTACAAATTCTATAGTAGATGGCACCACCTGCTTTTAATTTCAATGTGTTCATGGAGAAAGAGAAACTTGCTGCGAATGGTAGCAACTTCACCAACTGGGCTATGAATTTGAGGATTCTCCTCACTGCTGCACAAAAGCAATATGTGCTAGATGCGCCGCTAGGCCCCCCACCAGATCCTAATGCCCCTAACGAGGAAAAGAACATCTATATAACTCGTCAGGAGGACCACAACTTAGTTTATTGCGGCATACTGTATGGGCTAGAGCCAGAACTTCGAAAATGTTTCGAAAATGGCAATGCCTTTGATACCATGGGAGAATTGAAAATGATTTTCGATACCCATGCTGCCGTAGAGAGTTATAATGCTACAGAAAAGTTCTTTAGCTGCATGATGGAGGAAAACAGCTCCGTTAGTGAGCACGTACTCAAAATGTCTGGGTACGCCGATAAGCTTGTGTCCTTGGGAATAACGATTCCCATTGACTTAGGCATACATCATGTTCTCCAATCTCTGCCACCTAGATACAAGAGCTTCATGATGAACTATAATATGCAGCGCATGAAGAAGTCTCTTCCCGAGCTTCTATCTATGCTTAAGACTGCAGAAGTGGAGATTAGGAAAGAACATCAAGTGTTGATGACCAATAGGACCACCGGTTTCAAGAAGGACATGAAAGGCAAGCACAAGGGAAAGAAGGGTGGCAAGTCTGTTGCCACGCCTGAAAAGAAACCCCGAGCTGGCCCTAAGTCTGACACCGAGTGCTACTATTGCAAGGGGACTAGCCATTGGAAGAATCGCCTAAGTATTTGGCGGACAAGAAGTCCGGCAAGGCAAACAAAGGTATATGTGATATACATGTTATTGATGTGTACTTGACTAGTACTCGTAGTAGCACCTGGGTATTTGATACGGGATCGGTTGCTAATATATGTAACTCGGTTCAGGGGCTGCGGAACAAGCGACAACTAGCAAGGGATGAGGTCTCGATGCGGGTCGGCAATGGATCAAGAGTTGATGTGATCGCCGTCGAAACGCTGCCTCTCCATAAGCCATCGGGATTAGTTATAAACCTAAATAATTGTTATTTGGTGCCTGCACTGAGCATGAACATTGTATCCAGATCGTGTTTGATGCAAAGTGGTTATTCATTTAAGTCTGAAAACAATGGTTGTTCGATTTATATGAATAATATCTTTTATGGTCATGCACCTATGTTGAATAGTTTATTTCTATTGGATCTCGATAGCAGTATTACGCATATTCATAATGTTGATGCTAAAAGGATTAAACTTGATAATGATATATCTACATATATGTGGCACTGCCGTCTAGGTCATATTGGCGTTAAACGCATGAAGAAACTCCATTCTGATGGACTTTTGTAATCACTTGATTTTGAATCATTTGATACATGTGAGCCATGCCTTATGGGCAAGATGACTAGAACGTCGTTTTTCGGCTCAATGGAACGGGCAACAGATCTATTGGAAATCATACATACTAATGTGTGTGGACCAATGAGTATGTCGGCGCGAGGTGGATATCGTTATTTTGTTACTTTCACGGATGATTTGAGTAGATATGGGTATATCTATTTGATGAAACACAAGTCTGAAACTTTTGAAAAGTTCAAAGAATTTCAGAATGAAGTGGAAAATCATCGTAACAGAAAGATCAAATTGCTGCGGTCCAACCGTGGAGGAGAGTATCTTAGTTACGAGTTTAGCACACATATGAAAGACTGTGGAATAGTTTCACAACTCACGCCTGCCGGAACACCACAACGTAATGGTGTGTCAGAACGTCCTAATCGTACTTTATTGGATATGGTTCGATCTATGATGTCTCTGACTGACTTGCCACTGTCATTTTGGGGTTATGCACTGGAAACTGCTACATTCACTTTAAATAGGGCACCATCTAAATCCGTTGAAAAGACACCGTATGAATTATGGTTTGGAAACAAACCTAAGCTGTCATTTCTTAAAGTTTGGGGATGCGATGTTTATGTGAAGAAACTTCAACCGGATAAACTCGAACCCAAAGCGGAAAAATGCATCTTCGTAGGATACCCTAAGGAAAAGATTGGGTATACCTTCTATCACAGATCCGAGGGCAAGGTCTTTGTTGCCAAGAATGGATCCTTTCTTGAGAAGGAGTTTCTCGCGAAAGGTGTGAGTAGTCGGAAGGTAGAACTCGAAGAGGTTATTGAACCTTCTCTTCATGAAATGGCGAGTAGCGCAGATCCAGAAGTTTTTTTGGAGTTGACTTCACCTAATGAAGAGAGAGCTAATGATATTGATCATGAAACTCCGAAACAGGACACTACCGAACCTCGCAGGTCAAGCAGGACACGTGCAGCTCCTGAACTGTACGGCAATCCTGTTATGAATTTCATGATTGATGAAATGGATGACCCTGCGACATATGAAGAAGCGATGATGAGCCCGGATTCCAACAAATGGCTAGAAGCCATGAAATCCGAGATGGAATCCATGTACGAGAACCAAGTTTGGAACTTGGTGGACTTACCTCACGACCGAAAGGCCGTTGAGAATAAATGGATTTTCAAAAGGAAAACTGATGCTAATGGTAATGTGACCATCTATAAGGCTCGACTTGTCGCAAAGGGGTTTCGACAAATTCAAGGAGTTGACTACAATGAGACATTCTCTCCCGTAGCGATGCTTAAGTCGGTTAGGATTATGTTAGCAATTGCTGCATATTTCGATTATGAAATATGGCAGATGGATGTCAAAACTGCGTTCCTCAATGGTAAGATTGAAGAAGAGTTGTATATGATACAACCTAAGGGTTTTGTCGATCCTAAGGATGCTAATAAGGTGTGCAAACTTCAGCGATCCATCTATGGACTGAAGCAAGCATCACGAAGTTGGAATCTCCGCTTTGATGAGGTGATCAAAGAGTTTGGATTTGTCCAAACTTATGGAGAGGCTTGTATTTACAAGAAAGTGAGTGGGAGCAATGTGGCATTTCTAATATTATATGTGGATGACATATTATTGATTGGAAATGATTTAGATCTTTTAAATAGTGTTAAAAGTTATCTAAACAGCAAATTTTCGATGAAGGACCTTGGTGAAGCTTCATATATATTAGGCATTAAAATCTATAGAGATAGATCAAGACGCCTAATTGGGCTATCACAGAGTACATACCTTGATAAGATATTAAAGAAGTTTAATATGGACGGAAGTAAGAAGGGGTTCTTACCTATGTTGCAAGGCAAGACATTGAGTAAGACTCAAAGTCCGGCTACGGCGGAAGAAAGAGAGATAATGGATAGGATCCCCTATGCCTCAGCCATAGGCTCTATAATGTATGCCATGCTATGTACAAGACCGGACGTGGCACATGTTATTAGTTTGACTAGTAGGTACCAATCTGATCCAGGTTCGGAACACTGGATAGCGGTCAAGAATATCCTTAAGTACTTGAGAAGAACTAAGGATATGTTTCTTATATACGGAGGTGAAGAAGAGCTAGTCGCTAAGTGTTATGTTAATGCTAGTTTGACACTGATCCGGATGACTCTAAGTCTCAATATGGATACGTATTTCTCTTGAACGGAGCAACAGTTAGTTGGAGGAGCTCCAAACAACCTGTGGTGGCTAGATCAACAACGGAGGCGAAATATGTTCTTTGCTTGAGCGCGCAGGAAGCGGTTTGGATGAAAGAGTTCATTACGGAACTGGGTGTGGTTCCCAGTTCGTTGGACCCGATGGTGATCTATTGTGACAACAATGGAGCCACAGCCAACGCAAAGGAACCAAGGTCTCACAAGAATTCCAAGCATATTAAGCGCCGGTTTCACTCCATCCGCGAGCATGTCAAGGATGGAGATATAAAGATTTGTAAAGTGCACACGGACCTGAATGTAGCAGATCCGTTGACTAAAGTACTCCCTAGGGCAAAACATGATCAACACCAGAACTCCATGGGTGTTAGATTTATCACTATGTGAACTAGATTATTGTCTCTAGTGCAAGTGGGAAACTGAAGGAAATATGCCCTGAGAGGCAATAATAAAGTTGTTATTATGTATTCCTTGTATATGATAGATGTTTATTTTACATGCTATAATTGTATTGATAGGAAACATCAATACATGTGTGTTTAATAAACAAAAAGGGTTCCTAGTCATGCCTCTCTTATATACTAGCTTGTTGATTAACAAGATGATCAAGGTTTCCTGATCATGGACATTGGATGTTGTTAATAACAAGGTCACACCATTGGTGGAATGATGTGATGAACATTCATCCAAAGTATAGCATTACGATCAAGTCATTGTGTTTATATTTCTATAACATCATACGAAGTAATCTTTATCCTTAGACCATGAGATCATGTTAATTGCTAACACCGGAAGAGAATCTTGATAACATCAAACGTGACACCGTAACAGGGTGACTATAAAGATGGGTTCGATTACTCTGAAGGTGTTATGTTGAGGCTCATGGATCAAGAGTGGAATTTGTCAATCCATATGACGGATAGATATACTCTGGGCCCTCTCGGTGATATCACATTAGGATAGCTTACAAGCAATGTGATCACTAGAATGTTATATCACGGGAACGAGAAAAGAGTGCATGTTGGTAACGAGATCAAACTAGGTATGGAGATACCGATGATCGAATCTCAGACATGTAATATATCGAGAGACAAAGGGATTTAGTTACAAGCGTTAAATGTTCTCACGATCACAGGAGTCATCGTTGAATGTGTAGGAGTTAGTACGGATCTCCAGGTCCCGCTGCTGATTATTGATCGGAGAAGGGTCTCGATCATGTCTGCATTATTCGCGAACCGTAGGGTGGCATACTTAAGAGTTATCGGACACCATTTTGGAGCACTTATGTTTCAGACGAAAGAATTGCAAAGCGCGGGAATTTTTTCAATAGAAACCGAAAATTGTTTCGGGTGAAATTGCAGAAGGTGGTTCTGCATGTGATATTGAAATATTGCAAGGGGCTATATGTGAATGTTTGTTAATTAAAGTAATTAACAAAATTCTGAATAAATTTAATAAAATAGTTTTATTAAATGAGAGAGCATTAAATTTGGAGAAACTTAATGCATTTAAAGTGGAGACTTTAAAAGGGAATGTGAAGAGGCATTTTAATGTGGAGGAGTTACCACCACATAAATGGGGGAGGTGAGGGTTCACTCCCCATGCGCCGGCCATGGAGAGAGGGGGCACCCCCTCCTCCTATAAAAGGCCACCCATTCCCTCCTTCATCCACACACCTCCTTGTGAAGGATCTCTCTCCCCCTCTAGAATTATTCCCCCATGGTCTCGGATTAGCGAGATACATGTTCCCGGTGGCATTTCGTCTGGAAGGAGTTGCTGCTTACGCTGGATCGCTGGAGCGAGGAGGTGGAGGTTGTCCGGTGGCTTGAACGTGTGTGCGAGTGCGGATGCGCTGCTGAGTTGCGGCGCTCGGACTTCCTCACGATCTTGAGATCGGCAAGTGTACGACTACATCAACCACGAGTTCCTACTCGTTAACAAAGCTCGTTGTCTTCGAGGGTAAGTTCTCTATGGATGTATGTCCACCCGTTTGCTTTGTACCTAGTAGATAGATCTTGGCGTGTAGTTCACACCGTAGGAATTTTTTTGTTTTCTATGCTGCAGACCCAACACTATGCATCCACTAGTGTCATTCCATGTGTGTTCTTTTCATTAACCACCTAGATGTATGTTCTTTTCACAAACCACATATGGATCCACCAGTGTCATTGAAATGTGTGTTCTTTTCACAGACCACATATGGATCCACCAGTGTTATTGCATATGGATCCACGAAAGTTCATTGAATGTGTGTTCTTTTCAGAAACCACATGGATCCACCAGTCAGAGGTTGTATGTTTTTTTCACAAACCACCTATGGATCCACTAGTGTCATTGCATGTGGATTCTTTTCATTAACCATACCTAGAGTCATTGCATGTCTATTCTTTTCACAAACCACATATGGAACCACCATTGTCATTGAAATGGTATTCTTTCATTAACCACATCTAGAGTCATTTCATGTCTATTCTTTTCACATACCACATATGGATCCACCAGTGTTATTGCATGTGTGTTCTTTTCACAGACCACATATGGATCCACCAGTGTCATTGCATGTGTGTTCTTTTCACATACCACATATGGATCCACCAGAGTTCATTACATGTGTGTTCTTTTCAAACACCACATATGGATCCACACGTCACTAGATGTATGTTCTTTTCACAAACCACCTATGGAACCACTAGTGTCATTGCATGCGTGTTCTTTAGATTAACCACAGCTAGAGTCATTGCATGTCTGTTCTTTTCACAAACCACATATGGAACCACCATTGTCATTGAAATGTGTATTGTTTCATTAACCACATCTAGAGTCATTTCATGTCTGTTCTTTTCATAGACCACATATGGATCCACCAGTGTCATTTAATGTGTGGTGCCCCCGGATTAATCCTCCGAAAATCCCTGTTATGCATACAACCACGATCCCATGATCAGTTAGTCGTGGCACATAACCGAAAATTATCATTACAACATCCGAGAATAGACCCAATTACAAGACTTACATAAATGCCGTTAGGGCTATCTCAATAATCATCAGCGGAACTTCAACAAGCGCAGAGCCCGAGCCATGCCCTAACCTACAAGCAACTGACTGGGATATCGTCCTAGCTCGCATAGTCGCCAGCGCCATATTCTTCTTGATATCTGGCCAAGTTAATAGCCAGGGACAATGCCAGTGAGTACATTGAATGTACTCGCAAACCACCTTAATTAAATAATAATAACAAGAGGCTACGCAATATGGCTGTGGTATTAGGAGGGCTCCAAGAGGGGTTCTTTTCTAAATAGTTTCTCTTGTAGATATAACATCTACATATCTTTGTTGGAAACTTTTGTAAACCATTTTGGAAACCGTTTTGAAAAGTTTTGGAAAAACACTAGGACTGGGTCACCCATTTGTTTTCCGTTTCCCGTTTCCCGTTTTCAGGTCGTCCCACGACCAAACTCCTTCCATTCCTTTTCTGACCATCCCATGGTCATAGTAGGGATCCTTTCCGACCATCCCATGGTCAAAACATTTTAAAAGCCATTTCTTTTGAGAAATCCTTTTTGAAAACAAAACCAGTACCGCTCTACAGAAGTTTGTCCAACCCGTCCTTAACCGTGGTCACGGCTATTCGAATAGATTTACACTCTGCAGAGGTTGCGCACTTTACCCACACCATCCGGGTACACTACCCTGATCTTCACCAATCTTGGGTCGAGTAACCGATCAAGGCTCTCCGGATGCCCACTCCAATATAAGTGTCTAACCTATGAGTGTCAATCCCCTCAAAACCGGGACGTCGGGCAAGGACCAACCGGAGTGCTTTTTCCACTTCTCGAGTGTGCGCTTTCAATGAGGGGCTCATAGTAACGCGTGGAGGCCTGCTAACCCTTTGTTCCTTCTCCAGGTCCCACCTTTATCGGAGAAGGCCCACCCTCCAGGGATCCCCGATCCCCTGTAGTAGTTGCGAGGTAGCTTATACCGGAATAGACAACCTTCAAATCCAGCCCTATCCCATACCAGAGTAATGTGGTTGCACAGGGTTAAGTTGTTATAGCTAGACTGCAAAGAACCAGGTGCGTTTTTTGTAAACCTTTTTCCTCCATCTTTTCTTCAGCATTTTTGTAAAACAAAACCTTCTCCTTTTTCAACACCTCTTAGGAGGTCCCACCTCACCAAGGTTTTATCATAAAACATCCAGTAAAACTTGTTCCGAGGTCTTCCCTCCTCTAGCTTTTGCTTCGGCTAAATCGGGGTCTCCAAAGGGGTATGGTGGATATGCACCATCTATTCTACTAGGGACAGGTAGGTGTCACCAAGGGGGCTGTACTTAATAGTACAAAGGAATAATGGTTCGGAGGATCCAAACCACTACCATATATATATACATCAATATATAGCAAAACAATGCAGTTTTAATAAGTAGTTGATAAAACATGCATAAGTAAAATAGTAGGACAAGGCTTATGAGCAAGAAGGTGGCTTGCCTGAGATTAGCAATATGGCATAATTGTCCCTGGACTTCTTCTTAGAAAACCATAATAACCAAATAGATACCATCTCCTTTTGCTGTCCGATATAATCGCAACTATCGTCGATAGGGAACACATGCAAACAAATAAGAGGGCACAATCAATACAAGGCATACGATCACCACTACCATTCAGCAAGCCAACAATTGAATAAACTCCAATTAAGGTTCTGTAGTTTTAGAGAAGATTGAATTTAGGAGGTTGAAATGGTCTTGGAGAAGGGGATGAAAATCCCTTAGGATTTATAGTCTAGAAACTACCTAAGAGATGGATTTTGGAACAAGACCATATTCTGTATGGTACCATTGTGTAAAGGTGATACCAACAGATATATGTTGATAAAATGAAACCAAAAAAAGTGGTTTCACTATTTTATCAATTACCAATAATTTATAGTGATTTTTATGGTGAATAAGAATCTAGTTTTAGGAAATAATTCACCAGAAAAGTTGTGGAGATACAAAAATTATTTCCTTGGAGGGTTCAGTAGGGCTTTAAGTACTTGATCACCGAGAGTTAGAATCAGGTCAAGATAATTAACAGAATGCCCTTAGGAAATTCGCAAAGTCAGTTTTGTAGGCAATTTGTCTTTTTCATCAGATTTATTCTACAGAAGATTTTGAGTTGATTCCAAAGACATATGGTAGGTATTAAGGATACCTTTCTGTAGAAATTGGAATCAACCTCTTTGAAGCTGTAGAGCTACTTTAGTGAATTTAGAGGTGAATAAACTATGCATAGAATAGTTTACTTCACAGAACAATATTCATGGTTCAATAAATCAGGAGCTTCTGGATTTGGATAGGCCTAAGTGTACCACATCCTGGATAATTGGACTTGGGTTGATTGGACTCATGATTTGGCCTAGGAAATTTTCTAAACTCAGATTGCTTCTATTTTTGTTATTTTTGTTAAGGCCATAATGTTGTTCAGCTTGGCATGAGACCAAGGTCTAGGGATAGGTGCTTCTAGTACCTTTCAGAGGCAGTTGGTATTACTCAAATTGGAGTTGTAAAACTCACAGAAAGAATTTATTAGTGCAAAAGATACATCTAGGGGTTTGATTTATCATTTTTAATATAGACAACCTTTGGACGTGCTAGCAGATACTGCATGTTTAAGAAAACACTCAAGAACCCTAGGAAATTTAGATCCAAGCAATTGGAGCTGGTTTCCATTTTCAAATTGATTTAATCTAAGAGTCAATTTTCGGGATTAATAGATCTATTAAAAGAAAAAGATCAGAGGGTGCGGTGGGCCGGAGCTGCAAGGGAGTTTGGCCGCGGGGGAGGATTCGGCCCACCCGGCTATGCCCAGCGCGGGAGGTGGCGGTTTTAAAACTAACAGGCGGGCCACCGCGGTCAGTGACCCTGGGAGGCCGAACCGGTATCGGCGAGCTTGGGCTGTTGGATATAGCCACAATCGACGGCTCAGGCTCATCTCCCTCGCTGAGACATCACCGGCAACGAGGAAACCCTAGATGCGCCGGGCGTTGGCGGGGAGTTCATCTAGAGGCACGGGGAGGTGACGGGGAGCAGAGGAGGTGACGCGGGACTCACTGGCGGTCAGGGTTTAGGGTTTAGGGTCAGGGTTTAGTTGAGTCCTACAAGGGGCACCAACCACTGGTTCTTCCTCGGGGAGTGCCTCCGCGGAGATGGCCGAGGGGAGTTCGTCAGAGCTTTCCGGAGAGGGGTTATTCCGGTGATCCTGTACCATCAAGAAGGGGTGGGTTAGGCGTAGTGGAGCAAGGGGAACTCAGGGAGATGACATGCAGCTGTAGGGGCGTAGGAAGGAGATCACCCGAGTGTTTTTCTTGCAAACCACCGAGAGGGAGTTCTTCCTTCTCCAGGGATCTGTGGAGCTGGGGAAGGAGCTGGGGCTCGTGGGGAGGTGCTATGGGAGGGGTTGGGGCAAATGAGGAGCAGGGGAGGCGCGGGGTGGCCTCTGGCCCTCTTTATTGGGGTAGATGGGTTCATGGTGGACTTGTCCCATTGGGCATGGGAGGGAGGAGGGGAAGCCAGGGCTGGGTTTGCTGTGGGCGTGGGAGTGGTTTCTGGTGTGGGCTGAGGGCAGAGTAGAGGTGTGATGGATGTCGCAAGAAGTAAAGAGAAGGTATGACCAATGGGTGCATCTCTCCTTCCTCCAAGCACTAAAAGACAAGGGAAAGGGATGCTACAGTGCATTGCTATAGTGGAACTCGACCAGGGGAGATGGTGTGCTGTGCAAGCTTGCTGGACTAGGTTGGAGGCAAGTTTGGTGGAGTTTAGAGTGGAGGATTTGCTTAGACTACACAATTGATCAACTACATGATTATGAAGGAAGTCTCAAAAGTTGTCTTTGGCAAGATGAACTAAAGATGCTGGTGGATAGAGGGGGTTGAGATACCCTTCTAGGAATTATTTGAGATTTTTCCATGACTTATAAGGCCTCTTAAATCCATTTGTTCAAAAACTGCAGAAGTGAAGTATTGGAGCTCAATTGATATTTTTACAATGGACAAGTGGAGATTTTGATGTGATATGGTCCCAAGATATTTTTTCCCCAGATTTATTGGGGCTTAAAAGTATTTAAAACATTTATCACTCCATTTCTGCCATTTAAGAAAATAGGCAAAAAGAAATAATACAACTCTTCCAAAATATTTATTTTTGAAGTGGAAAGGTAGGGTATGATATGTGGAACTTAATTGAGCCAAAAGTTGGGAAAGTGGTTTGGCAAAAACCAAACTTTCCTTTATGAGGGGAGTTTTGGAGATTTGGTTTATTAAGGGAATTAAATAGTTTTGGTCCATACTAAATATGGATAATTGTTGATAAATCTTGATGATCAAGGTAGATTATGTAGAAAAGGTGTAGCAAGAATTTGCAACCTTGGGATTGGAGATTCCAAGTTGATTTTGGTGGAATACCCTAGATTAAGGATCTAGGGTGATGTTAAATTCATACCATCAAAACATGGTTGTATCTTGGAGTTTAGATCTCCCCTTGGAGCATGGGGTAGATGGATGGATAGACCAAGTGATGTACATCAACATGGTACGGAAGATTGAGCTTGATCCTACTTGAGCTCACCAAGAATTGACTCCAAACTTTGAATAAAATAAGCCTGCCAAAGCAGATTATCAACTAGGCTCCAAAACCTTGTGGGTGTAAACCGCTCAAGGATACAATTGGAATAAGTGAAGTAGGTAATGATAGACCTATATGAGTAGAACACAACCATGCAAAGAGTTGGTCCATAAAAGGTTGGGGGTGGTGTGAGCTTACACCAAAGTAGGCATGTTGACTAGATTTGCAGGAAAAGTTATTTTCTTGCATAGAAAACCATCAAGAACAAGTGGGTTGGAGGATGATCTAACCAAGGGAAATAGTGGGCCTTGGTAGTACTTAGGATGGTTAACAATATGGTTCATATGTAAATCCAGAAATGCACAAGGGTTGAGAAAAGGAGGCATTAAAAAAGGTGATGTTGGAAACAGATTTCTAGAGTTAGCCAAATTGGGAAGAGTTACTGTTTTTTGACTAGAATGTGAGGGAATGTTTTTGTTGGGTTGCAAGGTACCAGAGCATTATCAAATGGATGATGTTGAAGAGTAGATTTACTAGAAGGGATCCATGCTTGATCATGGTCTTCATTGACTTGGAATCTTCTAGAATGGAAATCCTCGGAATGGATCTGATTAAGGGTTTTAGATGATCACCTAGTGGCTAGGGATCATATCTAGATTTGCATTCTTGCTTAGGGATTGGTGATTTGGGAACAACTTTATCCTAGTGATGAGCTCCTAGAGTGGCTCATACTACTTCCTAAGTAAACAAGTCAAACAGCAGATCAAAGCAACTTATCAGACAGCAGATCAAGGCAACTCATCTTATAAACAAAGCAACTACTCTAGGGTTACCATCAAGTTTAGCTTGAGGTAAGGATGGGTATTTTGAATAGGTTGGATTTTGAATAATATGAGAGTCTTTGGTATCTGTACCAAGAGTAGAGTTCAAAAGCTTCATAAAAAGGTTTTGTTAAATCTAGAGATAAGAATAGTAGAAGGTTCTGTCTTGAAAACATAAGGAGATTATGTTATATAGCTCTCCATAGTTTCATAAATAGAAGCTACTAAAATAGTTGGTTTGCAAAGGATTCTTGGCTCAAGTTTTGAAATGCCAGAACATTTGAGAATATGTAAAATTGAGCCAGGATAGTTTTGTTAAATAGCTTTTGGTCAACTGATGGTGAGGTAAGGAGCATCATCTAATACCTATTCATATGCATAAGCATATTAAAAACAACAAGCAAACACATCAGCTCTAAACAAGAAAAAGTTTTTGTTCCCCCTGATTTTTGCATTCTGGACAACTAATCAGGGTTGCGGAAAATGGGGTGTTACAGATCTTTCCCCCTTAAAAGAATCTCGTCCCGGGATTCGGGAGAGTAGGGTTAAGGGATTTTGAGTCAAGGTTAGCGCTACTAACTTCAAGCATGCTATTTTACGGACTCTGTCTTTCAGAATGACTACTCTACTGATGAAGTTGAGCTTCAGTCTTCCGGGATGCACGGAGAGTTGAGCAGAGTCCAGTCTCGATTTTGAGAGATGACCTTCTTTTCCTTCCGGACTCTATACCATCGAGGTCTTAGACTGGGCCGACTACCTCGATGTTGAACTTCACGGCGTACTCGTCGGCGGGTAGAGCCTGCAGCTAGGAGTACTTCTCTCTAAAGACTTATAGCTCTTCCTTCAGGTCGTAGCGTATCCTATTTAAAAAATTTAGGGTCGGGACTCCTGAGGTTGCTCTTGGCAGAGGGTTATTCTATTATGTGGGAAAGACACAGTCTTTCCCCCTTAGGGTTAAACTGGTTTAGCTCGGAGATAACGCATTCCTTCCTTCTTGACTTCACTGGTGGTGGTTCTGAAGATTGTCATCCCTCTTTTTCCTATAGTCGAGGTCTTCGGAAGGCGTCCGTGGAGCTATGGCCGACAGGGCTTATATACTACTATTATCCATACTTATCCTGGTGGAGTTATTGGAGTTTCAAGTCCTCTAAGCATTAAGGACCTAGGGGTTAGCGGTTCGGCGGTCCTTCGGGTGGGTCTTCAGTTGAAGTAGCAGAGGGACTTTGTAGAATCTTTAGTGATTTCCTCATCGGATACTCACGGGTTGTTGCTTGGCCGGAAGACTTCGGATCCGGGGATATTTTCAGAAGTATCTTCTGGTAGACAATCTTCTGAAGATTTGAGTGGAAAGACATCGTCTTTCCACCTTAGAGCTTCACTAAGGTGCTTGAGTGGTGGAGATCTTCTGTCTGGGAGTGCTGACCTGATGCTAGCGGAAGGTTGTATCTTCTCGGAGTCTTGAGCTGGGTCTTCGAGTGACGCCTTATTTTATCAACCTTGGCAGGGGTTGTTTGCTAACGAAGCTTTTAGGATTTCGATCAGGACAAGCTAGTTTTTTATGACTATTCTTGATAGTGCTTCGTCCGGGTAGAGGCATCTAGTTTTGGTGGGGTTGTCGTCCCTTGAACACTTGGCGTTGTTCTTGCTCGAAGATGGAGTAGACTCGTTGTCTTAACGCTTCCTTATCATCTGGCTTCAGGGGTGGTTCTGAACTACTAGGGAGGATCATTCCGTTGGTTTGGGTAGGGTCGACTAGATTAGTTAGTCTCCTGAGGCGGTCAGAAGATCTAATACACTAAGGTTAGTGTGATTTGGTCTTCACGTCTTGTCTTAGTTTACTTATTAGGTGGTTTCTTGTGGGTATTGGGGATCCTTCGGTGATTGACTTCTAGTTTCATTGCATGTGT
The DNA here is from genome assembly GCA_023614405.1 of Avena insularis. Lineage (NCBI taxonomy): Eukaryota > Viridiplantae > Streptophyta > Magnoliopsida > Poales > Poaceae > Avena > Avena insularis. The sequence continues at coordinate 515,197,517 of CM042690.1, forward strand.
GTTCGTTTCATAGACCACATATGGCCCCACCAGAGTTCATTGCATGTGTGTTCTTTTCACAAACCACATATGGATCCACCAGAGTTCATTGCATGTCTGTTCTTCTCACAAACCACAAATGTATCCACCAGAGTTCATTGCATGTATGTTCTTTACATTACCCACAACTAGTGTTATTGCATGCGTGTTCTTTTCACAAACCACATGGATCCAACACTGTCATTGCATGTGTGTTCTTTTCATTAACCACAACTAGAGTCACTAGATGTATGTTCTTTTCACAAACCACATATGGATCCACCGGTGTCATTGAAATGTGTGTTCTTTTCAAAGACCACATATGGATCCACCAGTGTCATTGCATATGGATCCACCAGAGTTCATTGCATGCGTGTTCTTTTCACAAACCACATATGGATCCACCAGTGTCATTGCATGTGTGTTCTTTTCATTAACCACAACTAGAGTCACTGGATGTATGTTATTTTCACAAACCACATATCGATCTACCAATGTCATTGAAGTGTGTTCTTTTCACAGACCACATATGGATCCACCAGAGTACATTGCATGTGTGTTCTTTTCACAAACCACATATGAATCCATCAGTGTCATTGTATGTGTGTTCTTTTCATTAACCACAACTAGAGTCATTGGATGTGTGTTCTTTTCACAAACCACATATGGAACCACCATTGTCATTTAAATGTGTATTCTTTCATTAACCACATCTAGAGTCATTTCATGTCTATTCTTTTCACATACCACATATGGATCCACTAGTGTCACTGCATGTATGTTGTTTTCACAGACCACATATGGGTCCACCACTGTCATTGCATGTGTGTTCTTTTCATTAACCACATATGGATCCACTAGTGTCATTGCATGTGTGTTCTTTTCATTAACCACAGCTAAAGTCATTGGATGTATGTTCTTTTCACAAACCACATATCGATCCACCAATGTCATTGAAATGTGTGTTCTTTTAGAAGACCACATATGGATCCACCGGTGTCATTGCATATAGATCCACCAGAGTTTATTGCATGTGTGTTCTTTTCACAAACCACATGGATTCACTAGTCACTGGATGTATGTTCTTTTCACAAACCACCTATGGATCCACTAGTGTCATTGCATGTGTGTTCTTTTCATTAACCATAGCTAGAGTCATTGCATGTGTGTTCTTTTCACAAACCACAGCTAGAGTCATTGGATGTGTGTTCTTTTCACAAACCACATGGATCCAACAGTGTCATTGCATTGTGTTCTTTTCATTAACCGTAGCTAGAGTCATTGCATGTCTGTTCTTTTCACAAACCACATATGGAACCAGCATTGTCATTGAAATGTGTATTCTTTCATTAAGCACATATAGAGTCATTTCATCTATGTTCTTTTCACATACCACATATGGATCCACCAGTGTCATTGCATCTGTGTTCTTTTCACACACCACATATGGATCCACCAGTGTCATTGCATATGTGTTCTTTTCACAGGCCACATATGGATCCACCAGAGTTCATTACATGTGTGTTCTTTTCACAAACCACATATGGATCCACTAGCCACTGGATCTATGTTCTTTTCACAAACTACCTATGGATCCACTAGTGTCATTGGATGTGTGTTCTTTTCATTAACCACAACTAGAGTCATTACATGTCTGTTCTTTTCACAAACCACATATGGAACCACCATTGTCATTGAAATGTGTATTCTTTCATTAACCACATCTATAGTCATTTCATGTCTATTATTTTCACATTCCATATATGGATCCACCAGTGTCATTGCATGTGTATTCTTTTCACACACCAGATATGGATCCACCAGTGTCATTGCATGTGTGTTCTTTTCACAGACCACATAGGGATCCACCAAAGTTCATTACCTGTCTGTTCTTTTCACAAACCACATATGGATCCACCAGTCACTGGATGTATGTTCTTTTCACAAACAACCTATGGATCCACTAGTGTCATTGCATGTGTGTTGTTTTCATTAACCACAGCTAGAATCATTGCATGTCTGTTCTTTTCGCAATACACATATGGAACCACCATTGTCATTGAAATGTATTTTCTTTTCATAGACCACATATGGATCCAGCAGTGTCATTGCATGTGTGTTGTTTTCATAGACCACATATGGATCCACCAGAGTTCATTGCATGTGTGTTCTTTTCACAAACCACATATAGATCCACCAGAGTTCATTGCATGTGTGTTCTTTTCACAAACCACATATGGATCCACCAGAGTTCATTGCATGTGTGTTCTTTTCATTAACCACAATGAGAGTCATTGCATATGTGTTCTTTTCACAAACCACATCGATCCAATAGTGTCATTGCATGTGTGTTCTTTTCATTAACCACAACGAGAGTCATTGCATATGTGTTCTTTTCACAAACCACATATGGATCCATATGTGTCATTAAAATGTGTGTTCTTTTCACAAACCACATATGGATCCACCAGTGTCATTGCATATGGATCCACCAGAGTTCATTGCATGTGTGTTATTTTCACAAACCACATATGGATCCACCAGAGTTCATTGCATGTGTGTTCTTTTCACAAACCACATATGGATCCAACAGTGTCATTGCATGAGTGTTCTTTTCACAAACCACATATGGATCTACCAGAGTCATTGCATGTGTGTTCTTTTCACAAACCACATATGGATCCACCAGAGTTCATTGCATGTATGTTCTTTTCATTAACCACAGCTAGATTCATTGCATGTGTGTTCTTTTCAGAAACCACATATGTATCCCCCAGTGTCATTGCATGTGTGTTCTTTTCATTAACAACAGCTACAGTCATCGCATGTGTGTTCTTTTTACTAACCACATGGATCCACCTGTGTCAGTGCATTGGTCTTCTTTTCATTAACCACAACTAGATTCACTGGATGTATGTTCTTTTCACAAACCACATATGGATCCACCAGTGTCATTAAAATGTGTGTTCTTTTCATATACCACATATGGATCCACCAGTGTCATTGCATATGGACCCACCACAGTTCATTGCATGTGTGTTATTTTCACAAACCACATATCGATCCACCAGAGTTCATTGCATGTGTGTTCTTTTCACAAACCACATATGGACCCCTAGTGTCATTGGATGTGTGTTCTTTTCACCGACCACATATGGATCCACCTGTGTCATTGCATGTGTGTTCTTTTCATTAACCACATATGGATGCACCAGTGTCATTGCATGTGTGTTCTTTTCATTAACCACAGCTAGAGTCACTGGATGTATGTTCTTTTCACAAACTACATGTGTATGCACCAGTGTCATTGAAATGTGTGTTCTTTTCACAGATGACATATGGATCCACCAGTGTGATTCCATATGGATCCACCAAAGTTCATTGCATGTGTGTTCTTTTCACAGATCACCTATGGATCCACTAGTGTCATTGGATGTGTGTTCTATTCATTAACCATAGCTAGATTTATTACATGTCTGTTCTTTTCACAAACCACATATGGAACCACGATTGTCATTGAAATTTTTATTCTTTCATTAACCACATCTAGAATCATTTCATGTCTGTTCTTTTCATAGACCACCTATGGATCCACTAGTGTCATTGCATGTGTGTTCTTTTCACAGACCACATATGGATCCACCGGTGTCATTGCATGTATGTTCTTTTCACAGACCACATATGGATCCACCAGTGTCATTGCATGTGTGTTCTTTTCAAAAACCACATATGGATCCACCAATGTCATTGCATGTGTGTTTGTTTCACAAACCACATATGGATCCACCAAAGTTCATTGCATGTCTATTCTTTTCACAAACCGCAAGGATCCACCAGTGTCATTGCATGTTTGTTCTTTTCATTAACCACAGCTGGAGTCATTGCATGTGTGTTCTTTTCACAAACCACATGGATCCACCAGTGTCATTGTATGTGTGTTCTTTTCACAAACCGCATATGGATCCACAGGTGTCATTAAAATATGTGTTCTTTTCACAGACCACATATACATCCACCAGTGTCATTGTATGTATGTTCTTTTCACAAACCACATAGGATCCACCAGAGTTCATTGCATGCCTGTTCTTTTCATTAACCACAGCCAGTGTCATTGCATGTGTGTTCTTTTCACAAACCACATATGGATCCACCAGAGTTCATTGCATGTGTGTTCTTTTCACAAACCACATACGGATCCACCAGAGTTCATTGCATGTCTGTTCTTTTCACAAACCACATATGGATCCACTAGTGTCATTGAAATGGGTGTTCTTTTCACAGACCACATATGGATCCACCAGTGTCATTACATATGGATCCACCAGTGTCATTGCATGTGTGTTCTGTTCAGAAACCACGTAGGGATCCACCAGAGTTCATTGTATGTGTGTTCTTTTCACAAACCACATATGGATCCACCAGAGTTCATTTTATGTGTCTTCTTTTCATAGACCACATATGGATCCACCAGTGTCGTTGCATGTGTGTTATTTTCATTAACCACATATGGATCCACTAGTGTCGTTGCATGTGTGTTCTTTTCATTAACCATAGCTATAGTCATTGCATGGGTGTTCTTTTCACAAACCACATGGATCCACCAGAGTTCATTGCATGTGTTTTCTTTTCACAAACCACATACGGATCCACCAGAGTTCATTGCATGTCTGTTATTTTCACAAACCACATATGGATCCACTAGTGACATTGCATGTGTGTTCTTTTCATTAACAACAACCAGAGTCATTGCATGTGTGTTATTTTCGCAAACCACATATGGATCCACCAGAGGTCATTGCATGTCTGTTCTTTTCACAAACCACATATGGATCCACCAGATTTCATTGCATGTATGTTCTTTTCATTAACAACAGCCAGATTCATTGCATGTGTGTCCTTTTCACGAACCACATATGGATCCACCAGTGTCATTGCATGTGTGTTCTTTTCATTAACAACAGCTAGAGTCATCGCATGTGTGTTCTTTTCACTAACCACATGGATCCACTAGTGTTATTCCATGTGTGTTCTTTTCATTAAGCACAACTAGATTCACCACATATGGATCCACCAGTGTCATTGCATGTGTGTTCTTTTCATTAACCACATATGGATCCACCAGTGTCATTGCATGTGTGTTATTTTCATTAACCACATATGGATCCACTAGTGTCATTGCATGTGTGTTATTTTCATTAACCACAGCTAGAGTCATTGCATGTGTGTTCTTTTCACAAACCACATGGATCCACCAGTGTCATTGCATGTGTGGTCTTTCCATTAACCACAGCTAGAGTCACTGGATGTATGTTCTTTTCAAAAACCACATATGGATCCACCGGTGTCATTGAAATGTATATTCTTTTCATAGACCACATATGGAACCACCAGTGTCATTGCATGTCCGTTCTTTTCACAAACCACATATGGATCCACCAGAGTTCATTGCATGGCTGTTCTTTTCGTTAACCACACCCTGTGTCATTGCATGTGTGTCATTTTCACAAACCACATATGGATCCACTAGAGTTCATTACATGTGTGTTATTTTCACAAACCACATATGGATCCACCAAAGTTCATTGCATGCCTGTTCATTTCACAAACCACATATGGATCCACCAGTGTCATTGCATGTGTGTTCTTTTCATTAACAATAGCCAGAGTCATTGCATGTGTGTTCTTTTCACGGACCACATATGGATCTACCAGAGTTCATTGCATGTATGTTCTTTTCACAAACCACATATGGATCCACCAGAGTTCATTGCATGTGTGTTCTTTTCATTAACCACAGCTAGAGTCATTGCTTGTGTGTTTTTTTCACAAACCACATATGGATCGACCAGTGTCATTGCATGTGAGTTCTTTTCATTAACAAGAGCTACAGTCATTGCATGTGTGTTCTTTTCACTAGCCACATGGATCCACCAGTGTCATTGCATGTGTGTTCTTTTCATTAGCCATGGCTAGAGTCACTAGATGTATGTTATTTTCACAAACCGCATATGGATCCACCGGTGTCATTGAAATGTGTGTTCTTTTCACAGACCACATTTGGATCCACCAGTGTCATTGCATATGGATCCACCAGAGTTCATTGCATGTGTGTTCTTTTCACAAACCACATCAGGATCCACCAGAGTTCATTGCATGTGTGTTCTTTTCACAAACCACATATGGATCCACCAGTTTCATTGCATATGTGTTCTTTTCACAGACAACATATGGATCCACTAGTGTCATTGAATCTGTGTTCTTTTCACTAACCACATATGGATCCACTAGTGTCATTGCATGTGTCTTCTTTTCATTAACCACAACTAGTGTCATTGCATGCGTGTTCTTTTCACAAACCACAGTTAGAGTCATTGGATGTGTGTTCTTTTCACAAACCACATGGATCCAACAGTGTCATTGCATGTGTGTTCTTTTCATTAACCATAGCTAGAGTCATTGCATGTCTGTTCTTTTCACAAACACATATGGAACCACCATTGTCATTGAAATGTGTATTCTTTCATTAAGCACATCTAGAGTCATTGCATGTCTGTTCTTTTCACAAACCACATATGGAACCACCATTGTCATTGAAATGTGTATTCTTTCATTAAGCACATCTAGAGTCATTTCATGTATGTTCTTTTCACACACCACATATGGATCCACCAGTGTCATTGCATGTGTGTTCTTTTCACAGGCGACATATGGATCCACCAGAGTTCATTACATGTGTGTTCTTTTCACAAACCACATATGGATCCACAAGTCACTTGTTTATGTTCTTTTCACAAACCACCTATGGACCCACTAGTGTCACTATATGTGTGGTCTATTCATTAACCACAGCTAGAGTCATTGCATGTCTGTTCTTTTCACAAACCACATATGGAACCACCATTGTCATTGAAATGTGTATTCTTTCATTAACCACATCTATAGTCATTTCATGGCTGTTCTTTTCATAGACCACATATTGATCCACCAGTGCCATTGCATGTGTGTTCTTTTCATAAACCACATGGATCCACTAGCCACTGAATGTATGTTCTTTTCACAAACTACCTATGGATCCACTAGTGTCATTGGATGTGTGTTCTTTTCATTAACCACACCTAGAGTCATTGCATGTCTGTTCTTTTCACAAACCACATATGGAACCACCATTGTCATTGAAATGTGTATTCTTTCATTAACCACATCTATAGTCATTTCATGTCTATTCTTTTCACATTCCATATATGGATCCACCAGTGTCGTTGCATGTGTATTCTTTTCACACACCAGATATGGATCCACCAGTGTCGTTGCATGTGTGTTCTTTTCATAGACCACATAGGGATCCACCAGAGTTCATTACATGTCTGTTCTTTTCACAAACCACATATGGATCCACCAGTCACTGGATGTATGTTCTTTTCACAAACAACCTATGGATCCACTAGTGTCATTGCATGTGTGTTGTTTTCATTAACCACAGCTAGAATCATTGCATGTCTGTTCTTTTCGCAATACACATATGGAACCACCATTGTCATTGAAATGAGTATTCTTTCATTAACCACATCTAGAGTCATTTCATGTATGTTCTTTTCACAAACCTCATATGGATCCACTAGTGTCATTTAATGTGTGTTCTTTTCACATACCACATATGGATACACCAGTGTCATTGCATGTGTGTTGTTTTCATAGACCACATATGGATCCACCAGAGTTCATTGCATGTGTGTTCTTTTCACAAACCACATACGGATCCACAAGAGTTCATTGCATGCGTGTTCTTTTCACAAACCACTTATGGATCCACCAGAGTTCATTGCATGTGTGTTCTTTTCATTAACCACAGCGTGAGTCATTGCATAGGTGTTCTTTTCACAAACCACATGGATCCAATAGTGTCATTGCATGTGTGTTCTTTTCATTAACCACAGCTAGAGTCACTGGATGTATGTTCTTTTCACAAACAACATATGGATCCACCAGTGTCATTAAAATGTGTGTTCTTTTCACAGACCACATATGGATCCACCAGTGTCATTGCATATGGATCCAGCAAAGTTCATTGCATGTGTGTTATTTTCACAAACCACATATGGATCAACCAGAGTTCATTGCATGTGTGTTCTTTTCACAAACCACATATGGATCCAATAGTGTCATTGCATGAGTGTTCTTTTCACAAACCACACATGGATCTACCAGAGTCATTGCATGTGTGTTCTTTTCACAAACCACACATGGATCCACCAGAGTTCATTGCATGTATGTTCTTTTCATTAACCACAGTTAGAGTCATTGCATGTGTGTTCTTTTCAGAAACCACATATGAATCCATCAGTGTCATTGCATGTGTGTTCTTTTCATTAACAACAGCTACAGTCATTGCATGTGTGTTCCTTTCACTAACCACATGGATCCACCCGTGTCATTGCATTGATGTTCTATTCATTAACCACAAATAGTTTCACTGGATGTATGTTCTTTTCACAAACCACATATGGATCCACCAGTGTCATTGAAATGTGTGTTCTCTTCATATACCACATATGGATCCACCAGTGTCATTGCATATGGACCCACCACAGTTCATTGCATGTGTGTTATTTTCACAAACCACATAACGATCCAACAGAGTTCATTGCATGTGTGTTCTTTTCACAAACCACGTATGGACCGCTAGTGTCATTGGATGTGTGTTATTTTCACCGACCACATATGGATCCACTTGTGTCATTGCTTGTGTGTTCTTTTCATTAACCACATATGGATGCACCAGTGTCATTGCATGTGTGTTCTTTTCATTAACCACAGCTAAAGTGACTGGATGTATGTTCTTTTCACAAACCACATGTGGATCCACCAGTGTCATTGAAATGTGTGTTCTTTTCATAGACGGCATATGGATCCACCAGTGTCATTGCATATGGATCCACCAGAGTTCATTGCATGTGTGTTCTTTTCACAAATCACATATGGATCCACTAGTGTCATTGCATGTGTGTTCTTTTCATTAACCACAGCTAGATTTATTGCATGTCTGTTCTTTTCACAAACCACATATGGAACCACGATTGTCATTGAAATTTTTATTCTTTAATTAACCACATCTAGTGTCATTTCATGTTTGTTCTTTTCACAGACCACATATGGATCCACCAGTGTCATTGCATGTGTGTTCTTTTCATTAACCACACCTAGAGCCATTGCATGTGTGTTCTTTTCACAAACCACATATGTATCCACCAGTGTCATTGCATGTGTGTTCTTTTCATTAACAACAGCTACAGTCATCGCATGTGTGTTCTTTTCACTAACCACATGGATCCACCTATGTCAGTGCATTGGTGTTCTTTTCATTAACCACAACTAGATTCACTGGATGTATGTTCTTTTCACAAACCACATATGGATCCACCAGTGTCATTAAAATGTGTGTTCTTTTCATACACCACATATGGATCCACCAGTGTCATTGCATATGGACCCACCACAGTTCATTGCATGTGTGTTAATTTCACAAACCACATATCGATCCACCAGAGTTCATTGCATGTGTGTTCTTTTCACAAACCACATATGGACCCCTAGTGTCATTGGATGTGTGTTCTTTTCACCGACCACATAGGGATCCACCTGTGTCATTGCATGCGTGTTCTTTTCATTAACCACATATGGATGCACCAATGTCATTGCATGTGTTTTCTTTTCATTAACCACAGCTAGAGTCACTAGATGTATGTTCTTTTCACAAACCACATGTGTATGCACCAGTGTCATTGAAATGTGTGTTCTTTTCACAGACGACATATGGATCCACCAAAGTTCATTGCATGTGTGTTCTTTTCACAGATCACCTATGGATCCACTAGTGTCATTGCCTGTGTGTTCTATTCATTAACCATAGCTAGATTTATTACATGTCTGTTCTTTTCACAAACCACATATGGAACCACGATTGTCATTGAAATTTTTATACTTTCATTAACCACATCTAGAGTCATTTCATGTCTGTTCTTTTCATAGACCACCTATGGATCCACCAGTGTCATTGCATGTGTGTTCTTTTCACAGACCACATATGGATCCACCAGTGTCATTGCATGTGTGTTCTTTTCACAAACTACATATGGATCCACCAATGTCATTGCATGTGTGTTTGTTTCACAAACCACATATGGATCCACCAGAGTTCATTGCATGTCTATTCTTTTCACTAACCACAAGGATCCACCAGTGTCATTGCATGTCTGTTCTTTTCATTAACCATAGCTGGAGTCATTGCATGTGTGTTCTTTTCACAAACCACATGGATCCACCAGTGTCATTGTATGTGTGTTCTTTTCACAAACTGCATATGGATCCATAGGTGTCATTAAAATGTGTGTTCTTTTCACAGACCACATATACATCCACCAGTGTCATTGTATGTATGTTCTTTTCACAAACCACATATGGATCCACCAGAGTTCATTGCATGCCTGTTCTTTTCATTAACCACGGCCAGTGTCATTGCATGTGTGTTCTTTTCACAGACCACATATGGATCCACACGAGTTCATTGCATGTGTGTTCTTTTCACGAACCATATACGGATCCACCAGAGTTCATTGCATGTCTTTTCTTTTCACAAACCACATATGGATCCACTAGTGTCATTGAAATGGGTGTTCTTTTCACATACCACATATGGATCCACCAGTGACATTTCATATGGATCCACCAGTGTCATTGCATGTGTGTTCTGTTCACAAACCACGTATGGATCCACCAGAGTTCATTGTATGTGTGTTATTTTCACAAACCACATATGGATCCACCAGAGTTCATTTCATGTGTCTTCTTTTCATAGACCACATATGGATCCACCAGTCATTGCATGTGTGTTCTTTTCATTAACCACATATGGATCCACTAGTGTCGTTGCATGTGTGTTCTTTTCATTAACTACAGCTAGAGTCATTGCATGTGTGTTCTTTTCACAAACCACATGGATCCACCAGAGTTCATTGCATGTGTGTTCTTTTCACAAACCACATACGGATCCACCAGAGTTCATTGCATGTCTGTTCTTTTCACAAACCACATATGGATCCACTAGTGTCATTGCATGAGTGTTCTTTTCACAAACCACATATGGATCTACCAGAGTCATTGCATGTGTGTTCTTTTCACAAACCACATATGGATCCACCAGAGGTTATTGCATGTATGTTCTTTTCATTAATCACAGTTAGAGTCATTGCATGTGTGTTCTTTTCAGAAACCACATATGAATCCACCAACATCATAGCATGTGTGTTCTTTTCATTAACAACAGCTACAGTCATTGCATGTGTGTTCCTTTCACTAACCACATGGATCCACCTGTGTCATTGCATTGATGTTCTATTCATTAACCACAACTAGATTCACTGGATGTATGTTCTTTTCACAAACCACATATGGATCCACCAGTGTCATTGAAATGTGTGTTCTTTTCATATACCACATATGGATCCACCAGTGTCATTGCATATGGACCCACCACAGTTCATTGCATGTGTGTTATTTTCACAAACCACATATCGATCCACCAGAGTTCATTTGCATGTATGTTCTTTTCACAAACCACATATGGACCGCTAGTGTCATTGGATGTGTGTTCTTTTCACCTACCACATATGGATCCACCTGTGTCATTGCATGTGTGTTCTTTTCATTAACCACATATGGATGCACCAGTGTCATTGCATGTGTGTTCTTTTCATTAACCACAGCTAAAGTCACTGGATGTATGTTCTTTTCACAAACCACATGTGGATCCACCAGTGTCATTGAAATGTGTTTTCTTTTCACAGACGACATATGGATCCACCAGTGTCATTGCATATGGATCCACTAGAGTTCATTGCATGTGTGTTCTTTTCACAAATCACCTATGGATCCACTAGTGTCATTGCATGTGTGTTCTTTTCATTAACCACAGCTAGATTTATTGCATGTCTGTTCTTTTCACAAACCACATATGGAACCACGATTGTCATTGGAATTTTTATTCTTTCATTAACCACATCTAGTGTCATTTCATGTTTGTTATTTTCACAGACCACATATGGATCCACCAGTGTCATTGCATGTGTGTTCTTTTCACAGACCACATATGGATCCACCAGTGTCATTGCATGTGTGTTTGTTTCACAAACCACATATGCATCCACCAGAGTTCATTGCATGTCTATTCTTTTCATTAACCACATGGATCCACTAGTGTCATTGCATGTGTGTTCTTTTCATTAACACAAGCAGGAGTCATTGCATGTGTGTTCTTTTCACAAACCACATGGATCCACCAGTGTCATTGTATGTGTGCTCTTTTCATTAACCACAGCTAGAGTCACTAGATGTATGTTATTTTCACAAACCACATATGGATCCACAGGTGTCATTAAAATGTGTGTTCTTTTCACAGACCACATATACATCCACCAGTGTCATTGTATTTCTGTTCTTTTCACAAACCACATATGGATCCACCAGAGTTCATTGCATGCCTGTTCTTTTCATTAACCATAGCCAGTGTCATTGCATGTGCGTTCTTTTCACAAACCACATATGGATCCACCAGTGTCATTGCATGTGTGTTCTTTTCATTAACAACAGCCAGAGTCATTGCATGTGTGTTATTTTCACAAACCACAGTCATTGCATGTCTTTTCTTTTCACAAACGACATATGGATCCACCAGAGTTCATTGCATGTATGTTCTTTTCATTAACAATAGCCAGAGTCATTGCATGTGTGTCCTTTTCACGAACCACATATGGATCCACCAGTGTCATTGCATGCGTGTTCTTTTCATTAACAACAGCTAGAGTCATTGCATGTGTGTTCTTTTCACTAACCACATGGAGCCACCAGTGTCATTCCATGTGTGTTCTTTTCATTAACCACAGCTAGAGTCACTGGATGTATGTTTTTTTCACAAACCACATATGGATCCACCGGTGTCATTGAAATGGGTGTTCTTTTCATAGACCACATATGGATCCACCAGTGACATTGCATATGGATCCACGAGAGTTCATTGCATGTGTGTTCTTTTCACAAACCACATATGGATCCACCAGAGTTCATTGTATGTGTGTTCTTTTCACAAACCACATATGGATCCACTAGAGTTCATTTCATGTGTCTTCTTTTCATAGACCACATATGGATCCACCAGTGTCATTGCATGTGTGTTCTTTTCATCAACCACATATGGAACCACTAGTGTCATTGCATGTGTGTTCTTTTCATTAACCACAGCTAGAGTCATTGCATGTGTGTTGTTTTCACAAACCACATGGATCCACCAGTGTCATTGCATGTGTGGTATTTTCATTAACCACAGCTAGAGTCACTGGATGTATGTTCTTTTCACAAACCACATATAGATCCACCGGTGTCATTGAAATGTGTCTTCTTTTCACAGACCACATATGGAACCACCAGTGTCATTGCATGTCCGTTCTTTTCACAAACCACGTATGGATCCACCAGAGTTCATTGCATGGCTGTTCTTTTCATTAACCACACCCTATGTCATTGCATGTGTGTCCTTTTCACAAACCACATATGGATCCACTAGAGTTCATTACATGTGTGTTCTATTCACAAACCACATATGGATCCACCAGAGTTCATTGCATGTTTGTTCATTTCACTGACCACATATGGATCCACCAGAGTTCAGTGCATGTATGTTCTTTTCACAAACCACATATGGATCCACTAGAGTTCATTGCATGTGTGTTCTTTTCATTAACCACAGCTAGAGTCATTGCTTGTGTGTTCTTTTCACAAACCACATACGGATCGACTAGTGTCATTGCATGTGAGTTCTTTTCATTAACAACAGGTACAGTCATTGCATGTGTGTTCTTTTTACTAACCACATGGATCCACCAGTGTCATTGCATGTGTGTTCTTTTTATTAACCACGGCTAGAGTCACTAGATGTATGTTATTTTCACAAACCGCATATGGATCCACCGGTGTCATTGAAATGTGTGTTCTTTTCACAGACCACATTTGGATCCACCAGTGTCATTGCATATGGATCCACCAGAGTTCATTGCATGTGTGTTCTTTTCACAAACCACATCGGGATCCACCAGAGTTCACTGCATGTGTGTTCTTTTCACAAACCACATATGGATCCACCAGTTTCATTGCATTTGTGTTCTTTTCACAGACCACATATGGATCCACCAGTGTCATTGCATCTGTGTTCTTTTCACTAACCACATATGGATCCGCTAGTGTCATTGCATGTGTGTTCTTTTCATTAACCACAACTAGTGTCATTGCATGTGTGTTCTTTTCACAAACCACTTGGATCCAATAGTGTCATTGCATTTGTGTTCTTTTCATTAACCATAGCTAGAGTTACTGTATGTTTGTTCTTTTCACAAACCACATATGCATCCACCTATGTCATTGCATATGGATCCACCAGAGTTTATTGCATGTGTGTTCTTTTCACAATCCACCTATGGATCCACTAGTGTCATTGCATGTGTGTTCTTTTCATTAACCATAGCAAGAGCCATTGCATGGCTGTATTTTACATAAACCACATATAGAACCACCGGTGTCATTTTTCATGTTTGTTCTTTTCACAGACCACATATGAATCGACCAGTGGCATTGCATGTGTGTTCTTTTGACAAACCACATGGATCCACCAGTTTCATTGCATGTGTGTTCTTTTCCTAGACCACATATGGATCCTCCAGTGTCATTGCATGTGTGTTATTTTCAGAAAAAACATATGGATCCACCAGAGTTCATTGCATGTGTGTTATTTTCACAAACCACATATGGATCCACCAGAGTTCATTGGATGTATGTTCTTTTCATTAACCACAACTAGAGTCATTGCATATGTGTTCTTTTCACAAACCACATGGATCCACCAGTGTCATTGCATGTCTGTTCTTTTCATTAACCACAACTAGAGTTACTGGATGTATGTTCTTTTCACAAACCACATATGGATCCACCGGCGTCATTGAAATGTGTGTTCTTTTCAGAGACCACATATGGATCCACCAGTGTCACTACATCTCTGTTCTTTTCACAAACCACATATGGATGCACCAGAGTTCATTGCATGTTTGTTCTTTTCATTAACCACAACTAGAGTCATTGCATATGTGTTCTTTTCACAAACCACATATGGATCCACCAGAGTTCAGTGCGTGTGTATTTTTTTCACAAACCACATATGGAGTCACTAGATGTTTGTTCTTTTCACAAACCACATATGGATCCATCGGTGTCATTGAAATGCGTGTTCTTTTCACATACCACATATGGATCCACTAGTGTCATTGCATGTCTGTTCTTTTCACAAACCACATATGGATCCACCAGAGTTTATTGCATGTCTGTTCTTTTCATTAACCATAGCCAGTGTCATTGCATGTGTGTTGTTTTCACAAACCACATATGGATCCACCAGAGTTCATTGCTTGTGTGTTCTTTTCAAAAACCACATATGGATCCACCAGAGTTCATTGCATGTATGTTCTTTTCACAAACAACATATGGATCCACCAGTGTCATTGCATGTGTGTTCTTTTCATTAACAACAGCCGGAGTCATTGCATGTGTGTTCTTTTCACAGACCACATATGGATCCACCAGAGTTCATTGCATGTATGTTATTTTCACAAACCACATATGGATCCACCAGAGTTCATTGCATGTGTGTTCTTTTCATTAACCACAGCTAGAGTCATTGCATGTGTGTTCTTTTCACAAACCACATATGGATCCACCAGTGTCATTGCATGTGTGTTCTTCGAATTAACAACAGCTAGAGTCAATGGATGTATGTTCTTTTCACAAACCATATATGGATCCACCGGTGTCATGGAAATGTGTGTTCTATTCATAGACCACATTTGGATCCACTAGGGTCATTGCATATGGATCCACCAGAGTTCATTGCATGTGTGTTCTTTTCACAAACCACATATGGATCCACCAGAGTTCATTGCATGTGTGTTCTTTTCACAAACCACATATGGATCCACCAGTTTCATTGCATATGTGTTCTTTTCATAGACCACATATGGATCCACCAGTGTCATTGCATGTGTGTTCTTTTCATTAGCCACATATGGATCCACCAGTGTCATTGCATGTGTGTTCTTTTTATTAACCACATCTAGAGTCACTGGATGTATGTTCTTTTCCCAAACCACATATGGATCCACCAGTGTTATTGAAATGTGTGTTCTTTTCACAGAACACATATGGATCCACCAGTCTCATTGCATATGGACCCACCAGAGTTTATTGCATGTGTGTTCTTTTCACCATCCATCTATGGATCCACTAGTGTCATTGCATGTGTGTTCTTTTCATTAACCACATATGGACCCACCTGAGTTCATTTCATGTGTCTATTCTTCTCAAAAACCACATATGGAACCACCATTGTCATTGAAATGTGTATTCTTTCATTAACCACATCTAGAGTCATTTCATGTCTGTTCTTTTCACAGACCACATATGGATCCACCAGTGGCATTGCATGTGTATTCTTTTCACAAACTACATGGATCCATCAGTTTCATTGCATGTGTGTTCTTTTCATCGACCACATATGGATCCGCTAGTGTCATTGCATGTGTGTTCTTTTCACAAACCACATATGGAGCCACCAGAGTTCATTGCATGTTTGTTCTTTTCATTAACCACAGCTAGAGTCATTGCATATGTGTTCTTTTCACAAACCACATGGATCCACCAGTGTCATTGCATTGGTGTTCTTTTTATTAACCACAACTAGAGTCACTGGATGTATGTTCTTTTCACAAACCACATATGGATCCACCAGCGTCATTGAAATGTGTGTTCTTTTCATAGACCACATATGGATCCACCAGTGTCATTGCATATGGATCCACCAGAGTTCATTGCATGTGTGTTCTTTTCACAAACCTCATATGGATTGATACGTCCATTTTGCATCACTATTCTATGTCTTAATTCACTATTATTAATTGACATAACTCATATTGAGAGGTGATACTTATGTTATTTCATCTGTTTTTGCATGGTTGATGACTTTTGGAGCATGGACCGCTGCAGTCAGTATTCTGATGGAAAAGGTGTTGTTTGGAGGCAAAATTCGTGAAGATTAGAACATCCGGGAAAATATACGGAAAATCCTATTTTTCCAGAAGACTAAGGATGCCAGAAGATGGAGTGGAGATGGACCACAGGGGGCCCACACCACCCCTGGCGCGGGCAGCCCTAGGCCACGCCAGCAGGTGGTGTGGCCACCCTGGCCCACCTATGGCTCTCTCCCCTGGTGTATATAATCTTCCCGAAACACTAAGACTCGGGGAGCGACCACAGAAAGATTCCGCCACCTCTGCGGGGCGGAAAACACCGAGAGAGAAAGATCTCCTGAGATGATATTTCGCCAGGGAATTCCTTCTCGGAGAGGGGAGATCGTCGCCATCAACACCACCATCAAGCTAGACTTCATCGGGATCATCATCATCATCACCACCATCATCATCACCATCTCCATATTGCTGTAACAATTGAGTTGAATCTTGCATTAGTTCATAGGGGAAACTTTCCCGGTGTTGATTACTCTTTGTAGTTGATGCTATTAAGTGAACCATTGAATTATTGTTTATGTTCAGATTGTTATACATCATTATTCCATCTCTGATCATGATCCATATGATGTCTTGTGAGTAGTTCGTTTTGTTCTTGAGGACATGGGAGAAGTCATGTTGTTAGTAGTGGAGTTGTGTTGAGAAAGATTCAATAGTTTGATATTTAAGTTGTGGTGTACTTCTTCTAGTGGTGTCATGTGAATGTCGACTACATGACACTTCACCTATATGGGCCTAGGGGAATGCATTGTGTATTTGGCTACTAATCGTAGGGGTTGCCAGAGAGACAGAAACCTGAACCCCCGTTAGGAAACCATTGCACAAGGGACGTAAGGGTCTTAGAGTTTAAAGCTGTGGTTAGGTCTCTACCTTAATTACTTTCTTGTACTTACGGATATTTGCAAGGGGTATAATCACAAGTATGTATTAGTATTGGATGGGGCGGTACATTAGCACAGGTTCACCCACACAACACTTAGCAAGCTAGAGAAGATTAATCAACTATATGAAGCGAAAGCACTTGACAGTATTCCCATGTGTCCTCGAGAACGTTTGTCATCTTAAGTAATACAACCGGCTTGTCCTTTGCTGCATAAAGGATTGGGCCACTTGCTGCATTTATTCCTTCTGTCTTTTATTTGCTCGTACTTTGTTTACTTGCTTTATCAAAAAACCCTAAAAATCCGTTTGCTAAGTATTTGCAGAGAATTCCTGATCCATACCACTAGCCAGCACCTTCTGCTCCTTGTTGGGTTCGACACTCTTACTTATCGAAAATACTACGATACACCCCCTATACTTCTGGGTCATCAAGACTATTTTCTGGTGCCGTTGCCAAGGAGTGAAGCGCTATTGGAGAGTGGAACTGGTAAAGGAAACTTCTACTGTGAGTATTGTTTACTTCTGTTAGTTGCTTTATTTTCGGTATGGATAATTCACTGAGTTTCTTATTTGGTAATGCTACTACCACTGCTAAGGTAGTAGATAAACCACCACCTGCTAAAAATGATGTTTTCAAAATACCTACAAGAATTATTGATCGTGTTATGGATAACTACTATGTTGGGGATGGAACTATCCATCCCGGTGATCATTTGCTCTTTATACACGAATTATGCGGGTTGTTCAAGTGTGCAGGTATCACTACAAATCATGTTAAGAAGAAGTTATTCTCATTATCACTGAAAGGAAGAGCTGAGGAATGGTATAAGCTGCTGAAGAATGGTCAAGCTCTGGAATGGGAGGAAATAGTGCCTCTCTTTTTTTCAAAGTTTTATCCTCCTAGTGAGATTCATAAAGATCGGAATCAAATATACAACTTTTGGTCTCTTGATGGAGAGAGTACAGCTCAAGCTTAGGGGATATTGAAGTTACTATGCTCAAATGTCCCATTCATGAGCTCCCCAACAATATTATTATCAATAACTTTTATGCAAGGCTCCCTCTACATGACAAGGATTTATTGGATGCTTCTTGTGCTGGATCATTCACTCGCATGAAAGAAGAAGCTAAATGGGATCTTTTGGACCATATTCAAGACAATGCTGAAGCTTGGGAGAATGACAAAGGTATAAAGTCAGGTATAAATTATGATTATGAATGCATTGAATCTTTTATGGGCACTGATGACTTTCAAAATATTAAAAATGCTTATGGTCTTGATTTGCAAGTTATTATGAATTGCTTTAGAGCTTTTGCTTCTTATATTGAAATTCCAAAAAGGGGATGGAATAAGTACCATGCACCTTATAAAGATATTGCTTACTGTGTTCCTGTTGGGAGCACTGAGTGTTGCATTATTGATCATATCTTACCTGAGCCTTATATCGAGAAGATTCCCTTCCCAGATAAGGTAAAGGATCATCCTATGATAACTAATGTAATCACTAAAAGTGAAAAGTAAAGCTGCTGAACCTGATAAACAAATGGTTTATGAACCTATAATAGCAAATGTGAAAGACTTTGTCACTAAGTATGAAGAAGAGTGACACACTATCCTTTGTAAGGATACCTCTAATATTGTTTCACAAAATAGTGTTACGAGAGCTAGTATTCCTGTGTTTTCTGTTAGAATAAGTGATCATTGCTATGATGGTACTTGTGATAGCTATATTGTTAAGTTTATGCATGATACTGAAAGTTACTATGAGAGAGGGAAAAGTGTTCGTATGCATCTCAATAATATCAAGTTTCCTCGTTTCATGCTGAAAGTTTTTATGTTGCACTTCTTTTGCCTTCTTATGCAAGTTGCCTCTAGTTTCAACAACTTGTTTCTTTGCAAAATTCCTTTGCATAGGAAGTGGGTTAGACTTAAATGTGTGTATTTTTTCTTCTTAATGCTCTATTTCACTTCAATTCATATTCCTATGTGAGCATCTTCAAAATTATAATGCCCATCTTAATGGCTATAAAGAAAGAGCTTTTTGGGAGACAACCCAATTTGTTTTTTCTTTCAGTTTTTTTTTGTTTATTTGAGTCTTGGAAGTTATTACTTCGGTAATAACCGCTCCTTTTCCGTTTTGTTTGGTTTTTGTGTCAAGATCAACCTCTAATGAGAGAGAAGTAATATTTGGGAAAGTTGCTGTCCCGAAACAGATTTTTGTGCTTCACCATAAAAATTCGTGAGAGATCTCTGTATGGCGGATTGAGCTGTAATTTTTTGTTCTTCTGCCCCAGGTTGTTGTTTAACTTTCGTTAGTTTTGCACTTTTTGATTTGAGCAACAAAAGAGTTTCTAAAAAATTGATCTTTACCTGCTGGTCTGTTTTGACAGATTTTGCCACTCTTGCATTTGCTTCTTTAATCGATTTGCTTTTTGAATTCTTTTTGGGTTTTTGGAAGGAGTTGCTACAGTATCTTATGTTTTGATGGTTTTCACTTGAAGTTGGACTCAAAAGGTTTTATCACTTCACTTATACTAATGTTGCTAATGAGAATTGTGTGAAGTTTTGTGTGAAAGAAATTTCCAGAAAGTGGAGACAATGGTGTAATAAGGAAGAGAAGGGTTTTATGACTCAAGTAATAAGTGTATGAAGATGAAGATATTGATGTTATTCAAGTGGTTACTCCGAAAGAATTTACTAGATACCAAATTTAGAGACCTATAGAGTCCATTCTCAAATAGGTAACAGTTCTGGTAAGAAAAGTTCCGCGAAAATACTATCCAACTATATTTTTGCAGTTTTCAGTCAATAAGGAAAGCTACGAAGCGAAAAAGGGACGAAAACGGAGCCAGGGTGGCTCACACTACCCTCTGGTGCGGGCCCTCCCTTGGTCGCGCCACCAGGTGGTGAGTCCACCCCGGACTCCGCCTCCGACTCGTTTTCTCCCAGTACCTTCCTTTTGCTTTGAAACTTCGTAATATATAACCCCCCGGATCCCCCGAGGTTCGTATATCGTGTTTTCGTCGTGTTTTTGTTTCGATATGTTTCTGCTAGGAACTATTCTTGAAGTTTAGAAGCACAATGGTGTCCGCCAAGGATAAAGGGAAGGAGCCTATGGAGGAGAATCTCCAAGACCCCAAGCAGGGGCTGGTACCTTTAGTCTCTTGCCCAACATCAACAGAAGCCCTACGAGTCACTAAGGAGTTCTACGATAAGTACCAAGACTTGCAGAGGAAGGTGGACATGCTTCAATGGGAGAATAATAGGCTTCGCAAGATGCTGGAAGATTTCCTCACGTCAACTAAGAAAATATTACCACCACCACCGAAGGAGTAATTCGTCATCAGGTTTGGCATCCCCTTGGTTTGTTCCAAGCTTGGGGGAGTGCCGCGGTATCACATCACTATCTGCTATCTTTTTACCTTATTAGTAGAGTCATATCATGAGTAGAGGAGTTATTATGTAGTATGGTTTGCATTATGGAAGTGTCCCCTCTCTCGTTAGATGTGTATCCCTTGGTGTGAGTTGCCGTTATGCAATATTAATGAGAAGCTCTATCATTTACTCTTTGGCATAGCTTATATTAGTTTTCAATTTGTGGTTATATGATTGATCTTGTTGTTAGTATTGGTATCACTTTGAGATCATTGAGTTAATTTAGTTGGTTTTGGCAAACCTGACTCTACCAAGAGTAACACTATTTTGAGAGTTGAATGAAAAGATAGAAGTACTCTAAAGAAAAATAATTTCATCATCTTTCTTTCTTGATTTTCTCATAAGTCTAGTATTCTCTAGTTAAGATCTTTTGTCCTTCCAAGGAATATTGCATGTTTGCCTTTATCACTTGTATGTTTGTTTGTTTCCTTCAACTCTTATACTTGCTACCCAGCCTTGCTAGCCAAAAACCTGTACCGAGAGGGTATTCTTCTCGTGCATCCACCTCCTTAAAACCAAAATCTTTGCCATTTGTGTCCACCATACCTACCTAGTAGCATTATTGCTATTCCAAGTAAATTCTTGTTTTATCTACCTCCCAAATTAAACTTGTTATGTGAAAATTAGTGATTAAAGCTCTCATGAACTTGATGTCACACTTTACTTTCTTGCACTTAATAAACTTGAACCATTGTGCTCACCTATGTTGCCTATATGCTTGCGCTTTGTAAGTTGTGAATTAGCAGAACCATGCTGTCATGGGGAACGCTTTAAACATTGCATTGGTACTTTGTACCTAGTTGATATCATGTTCTTTTGTCTATGGATGTCGTCGGTGTGAAATGAAAGGGGAGCTTGTAAGTCCATGGAGTTTTGTATGTGTGTTAGAGAAACGCCTAGGTCGCTGGTCTAATCCATGCTGACATGGTGGAAACCTGCAGCGTAACCATAACGAGTATTTATGAAGCATTCTTCTTATAAAAAAGAGATAGAGATTGAGAAAAAGAGAAAAAAAAGAGATATTATGAAAAGAGGAAAGAGAGAAAAAAGCACCATATTCCCATGGTAAATAAGAAGATTGCTGAGATGCTTGTTGTCTGCTTGCCTTGTCATTTTGATATGGGGATTCTTTCGTATCATCGGGCAAGGGGTACCCCATTGGCGGTTCTCAATGATACACATATGCTTACGATGACAAGAACTTACCGGTGACTAAACTTGAGTAGCATGAGGAACGACCCTCGTATTCAAGGGACATGAGATTCTCAACTTACAACTTGTCAATGCATATCCTCATATTTGATCACTTTAACCTTAATCACCTAAAGATGCCTATGATAGGGGCAATGAGAGCTGAAAGCTAGTAAGTATCATAATTTTTGGGAGCTCTTTATGAAACTTGCAATCCTTGCTTCGCTCTGTGAAGGGCCTTTCTTTTACTTTTTTAGTTGAGTCAGTAAACCTACTCCCTTCTATCTCAGCAAGTATTTTGAGTTGTTGTGTTCCATTCATTCATATGATGATTTATTCAATCATGTTTCTTATGTTCCTTGTTTTGCACATTGGTCTTATCTTGATGTTTACTACTTTGAAAGCTATCATTGAAAACAAGTTATTTGTGAACTCCAGCAAATTATCAACTATTCTTCGACCAAGAGCTAAGTTTGCCATTACCAATTATGATTTACTTTATGTATCTTTATTGTGTTTCCTTTACTCATTGCAAGTTGAGTTATATAATAGTGAGTTGTCTTCTATTATGATCTATGTATTTGATGAATGTGATGCTTCTTGTCTGTATTCTTTTATCGACTCTTCACTCCATAAACATGAGGCCATGTTTATTGAGCTCAATTTCGCTTGGGGACAAGCGAATTCTAAGCTTGGGGGAGTTGATACGTCCATTTTGCATCACTATTCTATGTCATAATTCACTGTTATTCATTGATATATTTCGTATTGAGAGGTGATACTTATGTTATTTCATCTGTTTTTGCATGGTTGATGACTTTTGGAGCATGGACCGCTGCAGTCAGGATTCTGATGGAAAAGGTGCTGTTTGGAGGCAAAATTCACGAAGATCAGAAAATACGGGAAAATATACGGAAAATCCTATTTTTCCAGAAGACTAAGGATGCCAGAAGACGGAGTGGAGATGGGCCATAGGGGGCCCACACCACCCCCTGGCGCGGGCAGCCCTAGGTCACGCCAGCAGGTGGTGTGGCCGCCCTGGCCCACCTCTGGCTCTCTCCTCTGGCGTATATCATCCTCCCAAAACCCTAAGACTCGGGGAGCGACCACAGAAAGATTCCGCCGCCTCTGCGGGGTGGAAAACACCGAGAGAGAAAGATCTCTCTAGTAGACAGATTTCTGTCGGGGGAATTCCTTCCCAGAGAGGGGAGATCGTCGCCATCAACACCACCATCAAGATGGACTTCATTGGGATCATCATCATCATCACCACCATCATCATCACCATCAGCACCCTCATCACCATCTCCATATTGCTGTAACAATTGAGTTGAATCTTGCATTAGTTCATAGGGGAAACTTTCCCAGTGTTGATTACTCTTTGTAGTTGATGCTATTGAGTGAACCATTGAATTATTGTTTATGTTCAGATTATTATACATCATTATTCCATCTCTGATCATGATCCATATGATGTCTTGTGAGTAGTTCATTTTGTTCTTGAGGACATCGGAGAAGTCATGTTGTTAGTAGTGGAGTTGTGTTGAGAACGATTCAATAGTTTGATATTTAAGTTGTGGTGTACTTCTTCTAGTGGTGTCATGTGAACGTCGACTACATGACACTTCACCTATATGGGCCTAGGGGAATGCTTTGTGTATTTGGCTACTAATCGTAGGGGTTGCCGGAGTGACAGAAACCTGAACCCCCGTTAGGAAACCATTGCACAAGGGACGTAAGGATCTTAGAGTTTAAAGTTGTGGTTAGGTCTCTACCTTAATTACTTTCTTGTACTTACGGATGTTTGCAAGGGGTATAATCACAAGTATGTATTAGTCTTGGGTAGGGCGGTACATTAGCACAGGTTCAGCCACACAACACTTAGCAAGCTAGAGAAGATTAATCAACTATATGAAGTGAAAGCACTTGACAGTCTTCCCATGTGTCCTCGAGAACGTTTGGTCATCTTAAGTAATACAACCGGCTTGTCCTTTGCTGCATAAAGGATTGGGCCACTTGCTGCATTTATTCCTACTGTCTTTTATTTGCTCGTACTTTGTTTACTTGCTTTATCAAAAAACCCTTAAAATTCGTTTGCTAAGTATTTGCAGAGAATTCCCGATCCATACCACTAGACAGCACCTTCTGCTCCTCGTTGGGTTCGACACTCTTACTTATCGAAAATACTGCGATACACCCCCTATACTTGTGGGTCATCATGGATCCACCAGAGTTCGTTGCATGTGTGTTCTATTCACAAACCACATATGGACCCCCAGTGTCATTGGATTTGTGTTCTTTTCACCGACCACATCCACCAGTGTCATTCCATGTGTGTTCTTTTCATTAACCACATATGGATGCACCAGTGTCATTGCATGTGTGTTCTTTTCATTAACCACAACTAGAGTCACTGGATGTATGTTCTTTTCACAAACCACATATGGATCCACCAGTGTCATGGAAATGTGTGTTCTTTTCACAGACGACATATGGATCCACTAGTGTCATTGCATATGGATCCGCCAGAGTTCATTTCATGTGTCTTCTTTTCATAGACCACATATGGATCCACCAGTGTCATTGCATGTGTGTTCTTTTTATTAACCACATATGGATCCACTAGTGTCATTGCATGTGTGTTCTTTTCATTAACCACACCTAGAGTCATTGTATGTGTGTTCTTTTCACAAACCACATGGATCCACCAGTGTCATTGCATGTGTGTTCTTTTCATTAACCACAGCTAGAGTCACTGGATGTCTGTTCTTTTCACAAACCACATATGGATCCACCGGTGTCATTGAAATGTGTGTTCTTTTCATAGACCACATATGGATCGACCAGTGTCATTGCATGTAGGTTCTTTTCACACACCACATATGGATCCACTAGAGTTCATTGCATGTCTATTCTTTTCATTAACCATAGCAAGTGTCATTGCATGTGTGTTCTTTTCACAAACCACATATGGATCCACCAGAGTTCATTACATGTGTGTTCTTTTCAAAAACCACATATGGATCCACAGCTTGAGTCACATTGCATGTGTATTCTTTTCATCCACCGGTGTCATTGAAATGTGTGTTCTTTTCACAGACCACATTTGGATCCAACAGTGTAATTGCATATGGATCCACCAGAGTTCATTGCATATGTGTTCTTTTCACAAAGCACATATGGATCCACCAGAGTTCATTGCATGTGTGTTCTTTTCACAAACCAAATATGGATCCAATAGTGTCATTGCATTCGTGTTCTTTTCACAAAAACATTTGGATCCACCAATATCATTGCATGTGTGTTCTTTTCACTAACCACATATGGATCCACCAGTGTCATTGCATGTGCGTTCTTTTCATTAACAACAACTAGTGTCATTGCATGCGTGTTCTTTTCACAAACCACATGGATCCAATAGTGTCATTGCATGTGTGTTCTTTTCATTAACCACAGCTAGAGTCACTTGATGTTTGTTCTTTTCACAAACCACATATGGATCCACCAGTGTCATTGAAATATGTGTTCTTTTCACATTCCACATATGGATCCACCAGTGTCATTGCATATGGATCCACCAGAGTTCATTGCATATGTGTTCTTTTCACAATCCACCTATGGATCCACTAGTGTCATTGCACGTGTGTTCTTTTCATTAACCATACCTAGAGTCATTGCATGTCTGTTCTTTTCATAAAACACATATAGAACCACCGGTGTCATTTTTCATGTTTGTTCTTTTCACAGACCACATATGGATTGACAAGTGGCATTGCATGCGTGTTCTTTTCACAAACCACATGGATCGACCAGTTTCATTGCATGTGTGTTCTTTTAATAGACCACATATGGATCTACCAGTTTCATTGCATGTGTGTTATTTTCACACACCACATATGGATCCACCAGAGTTCATTGCATGTGTGTTCTTTTCACAAACCACATATGGATCCACCAGAGTTCATTGCATCTATGTTCTTTTCATTAACCACAGCTAGAGTCATTGCATATGTGTTCTTTTCACAAACCACATGGATCCACCAGTGTCATTGCATGTGTGTTCTTTTCATTAACCACGGCTAGACTCACTAGATGTATGTTCTTTTCACAAACCACATATGGATCCACCGGTGTCATTGAAATGTGTGTTCTTTTCACATACCACATATGGATCTACAAGTGTCACTACATGTCTGTACTTTTCACAAACCACATATGGATCCACCAGAGTTCGTTACATGTCTATTCTTTTCATTAACCACAACTAGAGTCATTGCATGTGTTTTCTTTTCACAAACCACATATGGATCCATCAGAGTTCATCGCATGTGTGTTCTTTTCACAAACTACATATGGAGTCACTGGATGTATGCTATTTTAACAAACCACATATGGATCCACCGGTGTCATTGAAATGTGTGTTCTTTTCACAGGAACACATATGGATCCACCAATGTCATTGCATGTGTGTTCTTTTCACAAACCACATATGGATCCACCAGAGTTCATTGCATGTGTGTTCTTTTCACAAACCACATATGGATCCACTAGATTCCATGCATGTGTGTTCTTTTTATTAACCACTGCTAGAGTCATTGCATGTGTGTTCTTTTCACAAACCACATATGGATCCACCAATGTCATTGCATGTGTGTTCTTTTAATTAACAACAGCTAGAGTCATTTCATGTGTGTTCTTTTCATTAAACACATGGATCTACCGGTGGCATTGCATGTGTGTTCTTTTCATTAATCATAGCTAGAGTCACTAGATGTATGTTCTTTTCACAAACCACATATGGATCGACCGGTGTCATTGAAATGTGTGTTCTTTTCATAGACCACATTTGGATCCACTAGGTTGATTGCATATGGATCCACCAGAGTTCATTGCATGTGTGTTCTTTTCACAAAACACATATGGATCCACCAGTTTCATTGCATGTGTGTTCTTTTCACATACCACATATGGATCCACCAGTGTCATTACATGTGTGTTCATTTCATTAACCATATATGGATCCACCAGTGTCATTGCATGTGTGTTCTTTTCATTAACCACAACTAGAGTCACTGGATGTATGTTCTTTTCACAAGCCACATATGGATCCACTAGTGTCATTGAGATGTGTGTTCTTTTCACATACCACATATGGATCCACCAGTGTCATTGCATATGTATCCACCAGAGTTCATTACATGTGTGTTCTTTTCACAATCCATCTATGGATCCACTAGTGTTATTACATGTATGTTCTTTTCATTAACCATAGCTAGAGTCGTTGCATGTCTGTTCTTTTCACGAACCACCATCGTCATTGAAATGTGTATTCTTTAATTAACCACATATAGAGTCATTTCATGTCTGTTCTTTTCACAGACCACATATGGATCCACCAGTGGCATTGCATGTGTGTTCTTTTCACAAACCACATGGATGCACCAGTTTCATTGCATGTGTGTTCTTTTGACAGACCACATATGGAACCACTAGTGTCATTGCATGTGTGTTCTTTTCACAAACCACATATGTATCCACCAGAGATTATTGCATGTGTGTTCTTTTCAGAAACCACATATGGTTCCACTAGAGTTCATTGCATGTTTGTTCTTTTCATTAACCATAGCTAGAGTCATTGCATGTGTGTTCTTTTCACAAATCGCATGGATCCACCAGTATCATTGCATGTGTGTTCTTTTCATTAACCACATCTAGGGTCACTAGATGTATGTTCTTTTCACAAACCACAATAGGATCCACCGGTGTCATTGAAATGTGTGTTCTTTTCACAGACCACATATGGACCCACCAGTGTCATTGCATGTATGTTCTTTTCACAAACCACATGTGGATCCACCAGAGTTCATTGCATGTCTGTTCTTTTCATTAACCACAACTAGAGTCATTGCATGTGTGTTATTTTCACAAGCCACATATGGATCCACCAGAGTTCATTGCATGTGTGTTCTTTTCACAAACCACATATGGAGTCACTGGATGTATATTCTTTTCACAAACCACATATGGATCTACCAGTGTCATTGAAATGTGTGTTCTTTTCACAGACCACATATGGATCCACCAGTGTCATTGCATGTCTGTTATTTTCAGAAGACCACGTATGGATCCACCAGAGTTCATTGCATGTATGTTCTTTTCATTAACCATAGCCAGTGTCATTGCATGTGTGTTATTTTCACAAACCACATATGGATCCACCAGAGTTCATTGCATGTGTGTTCTTTTCACAAACCACATGGATCCACTAGTGTCATTGCATGTGTATTCTTTTAATTAACCACGACTAGAGTCACTAGATGTATGTTCTTTTCACAAACCACATATGGATCCACCAGTGTCATTGAAATGTGTATTCTTTTCAATGACAGCCGTTGGCCACTAACAATCGAGACGCAGAGCGAACCAGCAACCAATCCAGGCTTTTAGAAGATCCGATCCCCGATTGTTAGGCACCGTTGGATCAGGGTGCGTTGATGATAAGGATGTCCTTCGTGAGGGCGATCCGCGAGAAGTCTTTTCAGCGAACTGATTGGTGGTGGCATCCACGACTGGGCCTACGTCCTTGTCCTTATCCCCTTAACCTCAGGGCCGAAGCTCAGATCGTGTTCCTTCATCGCCATGGAGAGGGAGAGGCCCAAACTCAGCTTGCACGAGGCTCATATGTTCGCCCACTACGATATACTCGCGCTGCCGTTCGCGAGGCTTTCGGTCGGCTTCGAGCTCAGCTACACCGGGGTTCCTGTCGCGCCGCTCTTGTGCGACAACGTGTTGGCGAGGCATATCGAGGAGTGCCGCCACCAGCTGCCGGAGCGGAAGAGGGCAATGGCATGGTACTCACGCACGAGCGCATACTAGAGAAAGCTATTCAAGAAGGAGTGGGTTGCGTTGATTGAGATGTGCAGAACCCACCGGCGGGAGATCCACCCGGTTTTGCACAACCCTGAAGGGAGGCAGCTCTTCTGGGCAGTGCTTCGGTGTACAACCTCCACCGTTATTGGTGCGGCACGCCTGAAGAATCCATGAGGAGGAGGAACGCTGCCGGGAACATCGGCATCGATTCCGACACGGAGGAGGCTGACGGCGGCGCGGATAATGTCATCGATGATGGAGACTCTGGGAGCATCATAGTCGATTAGGGCCACTTAAGCATAAATTTAATCTATGTACGGTATCTTAATGCCCTCTTTGGATCTGGGTCACTTGAGTCATAGTCGATTATCATCATAATCTATATATGTTGGCCATGTTTTAGGTGTCTTTGTCTTTGAAACTAGTCGAAACTCGTCCGATCCTGAAAATAAAGTTCACGCGTTCCTGGTATATCAGATGGGACAATACGCTGCCTCTGCTCCCAGCACTTGATGGAACAGCCATAATTTGGAGTGCGCCTGAGGAGAAGGGGTCGAGTGTAACTACCTCGGTGAATTACGCTCTTAGTTACAAGCCTGGATGAGCGGAAATGGTTAAAATAGTACGGTGGGGCCAAATGCCACTCACAGGTAGACCTTTCGGCCGTCCTAACCATTTCCAAACATCAGGGCGAAGCGGCGAAAAAGCGAAGGATCAACTACATACACAAATGAGTATGTATGCAAGCCACATACAACAGTCCTCAGAGCCATTCCATCTAAAAGAAATAGAAATATTGCAACGCCATACGACAAGATCCAAATATCCTAGATAGATATAATAGTTTAGGATATCTCCTCATACATCAAACATCAGAGTATCAAGCGGAAGCGGAAGACAAGATCCGAGTACGGATAAGAAGCAAATCGGCATAAGATGCCCCATAAATAAACACATCCCGCTCACAGATCTCACGGATCCCCGTTCCCGGAATCTCTACACCGAGTGATCGTTGCCAACATCGTCCGTCTCCTCCACCCAGTATCCATCTTGCGAGTATACATGTTCATCTGAATCAAACAATTTATCGTGTGAGACCCTAGGGGTACTCAGCAAGTCTTTATGCCTCTAAAGGGGACACAACCTGGGGTGACGCAATTGCAGCAAAAGATAATCCCTAACAATTCTATAGATACTCGCTAACCATCCGCCTAACCAAAGATAGACGGATGTCCGTGAATTAATAACAATAGTTATAACAGTAATAGTAACAGATCCATCCTCCTCCTCGCTTACCAACGAGGAAGCGGACGAACATCCCCCCCATCCGTTGGCAGTCCATAACCGCGGACACGGCTTTCAGAAAGATTTACCTTGCAGGGGTGCACAAATAGCAACACACACTCGATCAACCTCGGAAAAACCAAATCAAAACCCAACGAGGCATTCTCGACAAAGCGATCACAGGATTCAGAAATGTTTCAGGGGGCCACCCCATTAAGCTACCCGCAACGAAGTTGGCCGGCTCCGAGACGGACCCAAGCTTTGCGTCAATGGCTGTAAACGACTAGGAACCCGAAAGTGTGACTGGGCTTGTCGATACCGCGAAAACACTCCGCATACAAAACAGTACAGGTGCTCCTCTCACAATCTTAAATAAAACAGTAAAGCATGGCATAAGTACCGGATAGTAATAAAGCCCCAAACTACTTTGTGGCCCCAAGAAATAAGAATGAATCAAGCTCTGGCTCAGGGGGGGTCCATAAGGCCTCCCGGATGTGGATAGTGCGAATAGTCAAGGAACAGGAATCAAGTACTCAGGGTCCTATGGGACACAAGTGAGCATGAAGAACCAAATAGCAGATATTGCTCACCGGTGCCACTTTCATTAGTTATCCCATTACTACTCAGGTTAAGTTGTTTAGGTACCTCGTTATCCATCAGACACTCACATACCCTACACATGCTGTTCTACGACCCGCATGGCTCAAACAACTCCTGTAGTAATGGCTCATGGGATGGAGGAACAAGCTTCGGTGGGGTTTAAAATAAAGGCTATGCAATACTTGGGATTCAATTTAATGCAATCGTGACTCAATGATGCAACAATAAGATAGAGGCAATATGTACTATATGGATGCAAGCATGTGGTAGTGCTTGCCTGGCAGCTTAGTTGAAGCGAGGGAAGGATCTGGGTAGTGCTCCTGGGATTCCTGATATATCCCCTGCTCAGCGTCTATTCGAAGAAGAACCAAACAAACAAGGGCCAACATAAAATAGAGTGCACAAGCATAGGAATTATAATGCGTCAAGCAAACAATCATGCCATGATGAATGATGCACAATTCGCATGGCAATAATGTAGCATGGCATGGGTGAGGTGTGGGGTACAAGAATAAAGCATTTTATTGAGTTTTAGTTATATTTTATACTCAAATAAGTTGCTGTATGCTTTATATTTATATGATGCATGCTGCAATTCAGAACATGGATTGCATAGATAGAACAAGCTCGACACGCTGATCGATTTAGACATATTATTTGTCAATTTTGGAGTTATAAAACCAAAGTTATTAATTAAATAAGGAAAAGGGCATTTTATTGTAATTTTAATCACCTTGAAATTTTAAAGTTCTCAAACAATAATTTGAATGGCATAATTGAAATCCTCACATTTTTCTAATTCCAAAACATATATTATATGTACTATTTGGATTTATATTTGAAAAGTTATTTAAAACTGAATTGAATTTGAATTTAAATCAATTTTGAAAAGGTTTTATTAAGACGGCAAACAGAAACCCATCTGTACTCAGACAGATCCAGCCACCGTCACTGACGGGTGGGCCTTGCGCTGACCGGGGCCACGCGCGGGGAAAAACTTTTGCTACCGTGGCTCTGGCTAGCCCACGCGGATGACAAGCGGGCCCAGCGGCTGCGGGCCAACGTGACAGTGGGGATTACCCCCAGAGGCTGTCAGGTCGGGCGTGGCTGGAGTGTGGGTTAAGGGAATAAAAGCTGGGGGCTTAACTGCAAAAACACCGGGAGGCTGACCCGTGGACCTAGAGGGATCGCGGGTTTAGGGAGATACAAAAAAGAGGGGGTTTTCTATATAGTAACCAACGACCCCTGTAGATCTTCCTCTGAATCACGCGGACAGGTTGGTGGTCGACAGTCGCGGGGCACGGCGCGGGGAATCGAACTCGTGTCGCAGGCGTCCGCACTGAGGGGGTTAGCCAGCGCGGCCGGGTACGGGAGGTTGACAGAGGAGCGGACGGGGCTTAGGTATGCTTCTGCGAGGCGTGGCGCGGAGCAGACGGCAGTGGCTGAGGGCGCGTGCAGTGTGTTCGTCGAAACGAACGGCGGCACTAGACGGCGATGGCGAGGCGGAGCATGTCAGGGAGGTCAAGGCGCTCACCGCGGGTTGGTTGGTGTGGTCGGATCGTGCAGGGGGGCGACGGAGCGGCGAGGACGCAGGCGTACTGGCGGCTAGGTTTTGGCATCGGGTGGCGGCGGTACCGGCGCTCCTGGGGCTTCTCTTCCTCGTCGACGCGTGCAGGGGGCGGCAGGGAGGTACCCTCGGTCTCCCAGGCCACCTCCACGACGTGCACGCCGGCTGGAACGAAGAGGGGCAGGGGTAGACGGCAGCGACTGGTGGTAGGAGCTGGCGACGGCGAGGAAGAAAGGGGAGGCGCGACAGAGCTCGGGGTGGATCTGGGCGATGCAGGAGGCGTGTGAGAGGAGGAGAAAGGGAGGGAGAGGAAGGAGGGTTGCCGTGTGGGAGCGGCTCAGGGTAAAGTGGCTTTGGCCCTTCCCTTTTTCTCCCCGATCACATGCTCGGGCCGGGGGCAGGTAGGCAGGGCAGGGCGAGGTGGTGGAGGCCGCCAGGTAGGGACGGCGCGGTGGTGCAGCTAGGCCCGCACGGCAGAGAGAAAGAGAGGAAGAGGGGAGGGGCTCGGGTGCACTTGGCTAGGTTAGATGGGGTAGCTCGGGTTAGGGTTTTGAGGGTTAGGGTAGGGTAGGGTTAGCTGATGGGTGGGTCAGAGAGAGAGGGACGGGTGGGACCAGCATGTTAGAGAGAGGTGAGATTGAGGTTAGTGTTTAGCTTAGATCTAGGTTTTGGAGAGAGGATTAGAGAGAGAGAGGGTAGGGGTAGGTTTAGGGGGAGGGTGTGGTATGATCTAACAAGAACATGCAAGGACATAACCAAAGGAGATGATGATTTAAGACACATGGCAAGGAAGGACAACAAGGTGGTGATGGTTGCATGGCCCATGCAAAAATAATTAATGCCATGATGTATTTTGTAAAAACAATAATAATAATATGGCATTATGCTTGTGCATTCCAAAGAAGTGGAATAAAAGCTAAGCAAAGAAGTTATAGAATTTGATCCACCCCAAACCACATGAGCTAGAATAAAAATATCAAAAGAAAAAGAAGTACAGGCTCATGGATTACTGAGGTGGTGGAATTATAAGGTGGTGACAAAGAAAAGTGTAGATTTTAAATAAAAGATATGCCCCCAACTCAACTTGGTCATTTAAACAATATATCAATAACCAAATACAATATCAAGAGGCAAATACGATTAATAATGCATATGAGAGGAGAACCAAAAGAAAAAGGGTTTTATATGATGCTCAAATGCAAGGTGGCATGATGACATGAGCATAATATAATTATGATGCAACAAATAAATGTAGAAAGAAGCCATTATATTATTAAACCATGTAGCATTACCATTGTTAGACAATTGGGATGCTACAAGTCTCCCCCACTAAACAGGAATCTCGCCCCGAGATTCTAAGAAGAAGAAGAAGGCTCAAAGAGGGTAGGATACTTGTCACGGAGCTCGTCTTCACGTTCCCAAGTGGATTCATCAACAGAATGGTGCGACCACTGCACCTTGCAGAATTTGATGGACTTGTTGCGAGTCCTTCTTTCTGCGACTTCAAGGATTTTTGTGGGGTGTTCTTGATAAGACAGGTCTTCTTGGAGATTGATAAGCTCATGGTCCACGATCCTGCCGGGATCCTTGAAGCACTTCTTGAGTTGAGAGATGTGGAAAACATCATGGACCTTGAGTTTTTCACGAAGCTCAGGAGCATAAGCAACTTCTCCTCTTCTTCCACGAATTTTGAATGGACCGATGTATCTAGGAGCCAGCTTTCCTTTGATACCAAAGCGGTGCGTGCCTCTCATGGGAGTGACACGAAGGTAAACGAGATCACCAGGGACATACTCCATGTCCGTGTGCTTTCTGTCATAATTGCTCTTCTGGCGACTTTGAGCAATCTTCAGATTTTCAAGAATGATGTGAACCTTCTCCTCCGCTTGAGTTACTATGTCAGGGCCAAACAATATTCTTTCACCTGCGCCCGACCAACCAATCGGAGTTCTTCATTTGCAACCATAGAGAGCCTCAAATGGTGCCATCTTTAGACTTTTCTGGAAGCTGTTGTTGTAAGAGAATTCAACATAGGGAAGACATTCTTCCCACTTCATGCTGAAAGAGATGACGCGTGCACGGAGCATATCTTCCAGAATCTGATTGATCCTTTCAACTTGTCCTTGCGACTGAGGGTGGTAAGCTGTGCTGAAGTTTAGCTTTGTTCCCAAAGCATTTTGGAAACTTCCCCAGAACTTGGAAGTGAAGATGCTTCCACGGTCTGAACTGATCTCAAGAGGAACCCCATACAGAGAGACAATTCTGTTGATATAGAGCTCAGCCAACTAAATTGCAGAAATTGTTTCCTTGACGGGAAAGAAGTGAGCCACTTTAGAAAGCCTGTCAATGACAACAAAGATTGCATTGTTGCCCTTCTGCGACCTTGGAAAACCAGTGATGAAGTCCATCTCTACTTTCTCCCATTTCCATTCTGGGGTTTTCAATGGCTGTAGAAGACCGGAAGGTTTCTGATGGACAGCTTTAACTCTGCGGCAAACATCACACTCCGAGACATACTTGGCATAATATCGTTTCAATACAGGCCACCAATATTGTGTTTTGAAGTCCATGTACATCTTTGTGCTGCCAGGGTGGATAGAAAGAACAGAATCATGCGCCTCCTTGAGAACTTGCTCTCTCAAACCCGGGTAGTTCGGAACAAACATCCGGTGTTCAAAGAAAAGAGTGCCTTGGTCGTCAACCTGGAAAGACTCATACTTCGGAAGCTGAATGTTGGAGATGATCTTTTTGGTGTACGGATCACCAAGTTGAATGGAGCGAACCTTTTCTTCCAAGAGAGGGGTTGCCAGAAGGTTCAGAAGATACCCTTGTTCCACAATTTCAAGGTTGAGCTGACAGAATTCCTCGCACAAGAGAGGCTGTTGTTCTTCCACCATGAGGTTGCTGACATAAGCTTTGCGGTTGAGAGCATCGGCCATGACATTTGCTTTGCCCGGAGTGTAGTTGATGGTCAAATCGAAATCATTGATTGCTTCAATCCACCTCCTCTGACGAAGGTTGAGATCCATGCGTCAAGATATACTTCAGACTCTTGTGATCAGAAAAGATTTCACAACGGTTGCCAAGCAAGTAGTGCCTCCATACTTTCAAAGCAAAGACAACTGCTGCGAGCTCGAGGTCATGTGTAGGATAGTTGATCTCATGCATCTTCAACTGTCGAGAGGCATAAGCAACAACTTGTTTTTCTTGCATAAGGACCGCACCCAATCCTTGCAAAGAGGCGTCACAGAATATCTGGAAAGGCTTTGATGTATCTGGAGGAATCAAGACTGGTGTGGAAGTGAGCTTCTCTTTGAGTGTTTCAAAGCTTGCTTGACATGCAGGAGTCCAAAGGTATTTCTTGCCTTTCTTGAGGAGATCGGTAAGAGGCTTCGCAATCTTCGAGAAGTTCTGAACGAAGCGACGGCAGTAACTAGCCAAACCAAGGAAACTTCGGACTTCTTTGACATTTACAGGAGGAAGCCAGTCAACAATTGTCTTTACAGTTTCTGGGTTGATGGCAATGCCCTTGGCAGAGATGACGTGACCAAGATAGGTGACTTGAGGGAGCCAAAACTCACATTTGGAGAACTTTGCATACAAGCGGTTCTCACAAAGTTTGTTTAGGACACACCGAAGGTGTTCTTCATGTTCTTCCTTTGACTTAGAATAGACTAGGATGTCATCCAGATAGACCACAATGAACTTATCAAGATACTCCATGAATACCGAGTTCATAAGCCTCGAGAAGGTGGCAGGTGCGTTGGTGAGACCGAAAGACATGACCGTGTACTCATACAGGCCATAGCGGGTGGTGAAAGCTGTTTTAGGAACATCTTCCTTGCGAATCTTGATTTGATGATATCCACTTCTCAAGTCAAGCTTAGAGAATACCACAGCTCCAGCTAGCTGATCGAAGAGATCATTAATCCGCAGAAGGGGATATTTATTCTTGATGGTTTTAGCATTGAGAGCCCGATAGTCAACACAATGTCTATCAGTCTTGTCTCGCTTCTTCACAAAGATGGTTGGGATACCCCAAGAAGAAGTACTGTGCTGAATGAAACCCAACTTCTCTTGTTCATCAAGCTGACGTTTGAGTTCAGCCAACTCAACAGGACCCATTTTATAAGGCCGCTTAGAAATAGGAGCGGTACCAGGTTCAAGCTCAATCACAAACTCAACCTCACGATCCGGAGGCATACCTGGCAACTCTTCAGGAAAGACATCTGGGAACTCACAGACCACCGGAACACTCTGAATAGCTTCCATAGCATCATCATTCAGAGCCGCCAAAGAGAAAAGCTGAATAGCAGGAGTCAGACTTGGAGAATAGACTATGTGGCCTTCAGGAATTTTCAGAGAAACCGAGCGTTCAGCATAATCAATCACAGCTGCATTTGCTGTCAACCAATCCATGCCCAGGATAACATCAATGTCAGAATTGCCCAGAATAATCAAGGAAGCCGGGAACGAAGAACCACCAATCTCAATTTGATTGTCATGGCTAATTTTTGAAGCTGCCATTGTTGCTCCAGGAGAAAGGACCATTAACCGCTTAAGGAGAGGATCCATAGCTAACTCATTCTCATTTGCAAATTTGTGAGAAACAAAAGAATGCGATGCACCAGAATCAAACAAAACTCGTGCAGGGACTGAGTTAACGGAAAGCATACCCATCACAACTCCAGGTGCATGCTCATCTTGAGCGGCGTTGACACAGTTGGCACGAGCAACAGTAGACCCGGGCTTAGTGTTGATGTTGAAAGCCCGAGGTGGTGGTGCACGAACCATAGGAGAGCTTGCCGCAGATCTTGGAGGTGGTGGAGGAAGAGCTTTGTTGTTCATTGGACAGTTCCATTGTTGATGCCCAGTGTTTCCACAAGTGTAACAAGCACCAGGTGGACGTGGAACAGCGTAGCGGGGACTCCGCCCGCTCGAGGTAGTTGTGGTTGTAGCCCACAGGAGCAGCGGTGAGGAAGTTTGGTGGCCTTGCTGCGTAGCTTGAAGGTCTTAGGAGCCGGAGCAGGACGCGGTGGGGGTGTTAGGAACCCAGACACGACGCTTAGAAGGAGTTGACATAGCTGAAGAGCTTGCTGCATCACGGTTGTGTTTCTTTGACTCCTCAAACACTTGCCTACTTGCTTCTTCCTGCAGAGCTATATGTTGGAGTTCCAGAAAAGATGCTGGCCTTGCATGTGTGATTGCATATTTAATCGATGCATTGAGCCCTTGTCTGAACCTCTTTTGCTTCTTCTTGTCATCAGAGATCTCATCGCCACCATAACGAGAAAGGTTCATGAAGTTTCTGATGTAGGTATTGACATTGTCATTGCCCTGCTTGAGGTTGAGAAACATTTCCTTCATCCTCTCCATGACAATTTCTGACAGATATTGCTCTTTGAAAGCTCCAGTGAACTGTTCCCAAGTAGGCTGAAAACCAGTGTAGTTTGCCTTGAGGTAATTCTACCACCACAAAGCTGCATCTCCCTTCAGAAGGTGAGTAGCACACTTTACCCATTCTTGCTCAGGAACATCAGCAGTCGCTAGTAACCTTGACATCTCACGCAACCAATCATCAGCATCCACTGGTTGATCAGAAACATCAAATTGGCGTGGGTTGAACTTCAGGAAGCTTTTGATGTCTCCCCGCTTGGGAGGTGGAGGTAGCGGAACAAACTCATTCCTCCTGACACTTTCTTCAAATCGCTGCTGGTTCTGCTGCATTGCGGCCAAGGCATTGGCGATGCTTGCCAATGCAGCCCCCAGTTCAGGTTGTATGTCCTCCTCAGAACGGCGTGGTGGTGCCATCCTGTGATTGATATAAAACACAAGTTAGTACCATAATGGAGAATAATAATAATCCAAAATAGTACCAAAATGGTATTAACCAAGATTAAAGGATACAATTTACTAAGATGATATTAAAATATCAACAAAGTTCAAAGCACCTAGAAGATATTAAGCATATCGCACACGACTGAACAAGGAGTGTGGTACACAAACCTAAAGAAAAAATTTCCGCAAATTTCGGCATTAAAATACCACTATATGCGCAAAATCACTTAACGAATCAAGATTAGTAACTCTACCAATTCAATATACAAGAGCAATGAGAAAAGTAGTGTATGGTCGCGACTCCATCCCGCACTTAAATCAT
This sequence comes from Avena insularis, assembly GCA_023614405.1. Lineage (NCBI taxonomy): Eukaryota > Viridiplantae > Streptophyta > Magnoliopsida > Poales > Poaceae > Avena > Avena insularis. Next base: position 515,236,696 of record CM042690.1, read on the forward strand.
TACTCCGCACATGAATAAGCAAAACACATATCCGAATACCTTCTTCTTAAGATGAACCTAAAGATTAGTAACTACGAAACGAACACCCCAAACAAGATAACGTAGGATAACAAAGAGTAAGACAGATCGCGTCGGTATACAACGAATCAGATAGATCGCGTCGGTTTGCAAAAGCCTGTCGGTATGGAATGTACCAGCAGTTGATAACCAAAAGGCAGATAATGATAACATGTTGGATGCAACAGATAGACAAGGAGTTCACACACACACACACAACCTATGGTACTACGGAACCCAGAACACGTGAATCCTAGTTTGAATTTTAGAAGAGGATTGAAAACGTTACACTTCCTTACCAGAAAAGGGTGGGTGGGTGGGTAAGAAGAAAAGTGGAAGCAGTCCTACTCTCGCGTTTTTGTTTTTCCCTAGTATACATAGCTACCAAAATATTTACTAGACTGACAACGACCATTTGGCTGAGACCCTAAAGGGCGGGATGGCTCTGATACCAATTGTAACTACCTCGGTGAATTACGCTCTTAGTTACAAGCCTGGATGAGCGGAAATGGTTAAAATAATGCGGGGCCAAATGCCACTCACAGGTAGACCTTTCGGCCGTCCTAACCATTTCCAAACATCGGGACGAGAACGAGCGGCGTAATCGGCAGGCGAAGGGATCAACTACATACACAAATGAGTATGTATGCAAGCCACATACAACAGTCCTCAGAGCCATTCCATCTAAAAGAAATAGAAATATTGCAACGCCATACAGCAAGATCCAAATATCCTAGATAGATATAATAGTTTAGGATATCTCCTCATACATCAAACATCAGAGTATCAAGCGGAAGCAGAAGACAAGATCCGAGTACGGATAAGAAGCAAATCGGCATAAGATGCCCCATAAATAAACACATCCCACCCACAGATCTCATGGATCCCCATTCCCGGAATCTCTACACCGAGTGATCGTTGCCAACATCGTCCGTCTCCTCCACCCAGTATCCATCTTGCGAGTATACCTGTTCATCTGAATCAAACAATTTATCGTGTGAGACCCTAGGGGTACTCAGCAAGTCTTTATGCCTCTAAAGGGGACACAACCTGGGGTGACGCAATTGCATCAAAAGATAATCCCTAACAATTCTATAGATACTCGATAACCATCCGCCTAACCAAAGATAGACGGATGTCCATGAATTAATAACAACAGTTATAACAGTAATAGTAACAGATCCATCCTCCTCCTCGCTTACCAACGAGGAAGCGGACGAACAGCCCCCCCATCCGTTGGCAGTTTTTTTAACCATTCCAGGAGTGTTGCACTATTTACTAGTCAAGTACTTAGTCAAATTAAAAGCGGTACTTTAGTTATACTTGTCTATGATCGAGAAACTGTGCTCCAAGTCGTCCATAACCGCGGACATGGCTTTCAGAAAGATTTACCCTGCAGGGGTGCACAAATAGCAACACACACTCGATCAACCTCGGAAAAACCAAATCAAAACCCAACGAGGCATTCACGACAAAGTGATCACAGGATTCAGAAATGTTTTAGGGGGCCACCCCATTAAGGTACCCGCAAAGAAGTTGGCCGGCTCCGAGACGGACCCAAGGTTTGCGTCAATGGCTGTAAACGACTGGGAACCCGAAAGTGTGACTGGGCTTGTCGATACCGCAAAAACACTCCGCATCCAAAACAGTACAGGTGCTCCTCGCACAATCTTAAATAAAACAGTAAAGCATGGCATAAGTACCGGATAGTAATAAAGCCCCAAACTACTTTGTGGCCCCAAGAAATAAGAATGAATCAAGCTCTGGCTCAGGAGGGTCCATAAGGCCTCCCAGATGTGGATAGTGCGAATAGTCAAGGAACAGGAATCAAGTACTCGGGGTCCTACGGGACACAAGTGAGCATGAAGAACCAAATAGCAGATATTGCTCACCGGTGCCACTTTCATTAGTTATCCCATTACTACTCAGGTTAAGTTGTTTAGGTACCTCGTTATCCATCAGACACTCACATACCCTACACATGTTGTTCTACGACCCGCATGGCTCAAACAACTCCTGTAGTAATGGCTCATGGGATGTAGGAACAAGCTTCGGTGGGGTTTAAAATAAAGGCTATGCAATACTTGGGATTCAATTTAATGCAATCGCGACTCAATGATGCAAGAATAAGATAGAGGCAATAGGTACTATATGTATGCAAGCATGTGGTAGAGCTTGCCTGGCAGCTCAGTTGAAGCGAGGGAAGGATCTGGGTAGTGCTCCTGGGATTCCTGATATATCCCCTGCTCAGCGTCTATTCGAAGAAGAACCAAACAAACAAGGGCCAACATCAATAGAGTGCACAAGCATAGGAATTATAATGCGTCAAGCAAACAATCATCCCATGATGAATGATGCACAATTCGCATGGCAATAATGTAGCATGGCATGGGTGAGGTGTGGGGTACAAGAATAAAGCATTTTATTGAGTTTTAGTTATATTTTATACTCAAATAAGTTGCTGTATGCTTTATATTTATATGATGCATGCTGCAATTCAGAACATGGATTGCATAAATAGAACAGGCTCGACGCGCTGATCGATTTAGACATATTATTTGTCAATTTTGGAGTTATAAAACCAAAGTTATTAATTAAATAAGGAAAAGGGCATTTTATTGTAATTTTAATCACCTCGAAATTTTAAAGTGCTCAAACAATAATTTGAATGGCATAATTGAAATCCTCACATTTTTATGATTCCAAAACATATATTATATGTATTATTTGGATTTATATTTGAAAAGTTATTTAAAACTGAATTGAATTTGAATTTAAATCAATTTTGAAAAGGTTTAATTAAAACAGCTAACAGAAACCCATCTGTACTCAGACAGATCCAGCCACCGTCACTGACGGGTGGGCCTTGCGCTGACCGGGGCCACGCACAGGGAAAAACTTTTGCTACCATGGCTCTGGCTAGCCCACGCGGATGACAAGCGGGCCCAGCGGCTGCGGGCCCACGTGACAGTGGGGATTACCCCCAAAGGCTGACAGGTCGGGCGTGGCTGGAGTGTGGGTTAAGGGAATAAAAGCTGGTGGCTTAACTGCAAAAACACCGGGAGACTGACCCGTGGACCCAGAGGGATCGCGGGTTTAGGGAGATACAAAAAAGAGGGGGTTTTCTATAAAGCAACCAACGGCCCCTGTAGATCTTCCTCTGAATCACGCGGACAGGTTGGTGGTCGATAGTCACGGGGCGCGGCGCGGGGAATCGAACTCGTGTCGCAGGCGTCCGCACTGAGGGGGTTAGCCAGTGGGGCTGGGTACGGGAGGTTGAAAGAGGAGCGGACGGGGCTTAGGTATGCTTCTGCGAGGCGCGGCGCGGAGCAGACGGCAGTGGCTGACGGCGCGCGCAGTGTGTTCGTCGAACGAACGGTGGCACTAGACGGCGATGGCGAGGCGGAGCATGTCAGGGAGGTCAAGGCGCTCACCGTGGGTTGGTTGGTGTGGTCGGATCGTGCAGGGGGGCGACGGAGCGGCGAGGACGTAGGCATACTGGCGGCTAGGTTTTGGCGTCGGGTGGTGGCGGTACCGGCGCTCCTGGGGCTTCTCTTCCTCGTCGACACGTGCAGGGGGCGGCAGGAAGGTACCCTCGGTCTCCCAGGCCACCTCCACGACGTGCACGCCAGCTGGAATGAAGAGGGGCAGGGGTAGACGGCAGCGACTGGTGGCAGGAGCTGGCGACGGCGAGGAAGAAAGGGGAGGCACGACAGAGCTTGGGGTGGATCTGGGCGATGCAGGAGGCGTGTGAGAGGAGGAGAAAGGGAGGGAGAGGAAGGAGGGTTGCCGTGTGGGAGCGGCTCGGGGTAAAGTGGCTTCGGCCCTCCCCTTTTGCTCCCCGATCACGTGCTCGGGCCGGGGGCAGGTAGGCAGGGCAGGGCGAGGTGGTGGAGGCCGCCAGGTAGGGATGGCGCGGTGGTGCAGCTAGGCCCGCACGGCAGAGAGAAAGAGAGGAAGAGGGGAGGGGCTCGGGTGCACTTGGCTAGGTTAGATGGGGTAGCTCAGGTTAGGGTTTTGAGGGTTAGGGTAGGGTAGGGTTAGCTGATGGGTGGGTCAGAGAGAGAGGGACAGGTGGGGCCAGCATGTTAGAGAGAGGTGAGATTGAGGTTAGTGTTTAGCTTAGATCTAGGTTTTGGAGAGAGGATTAGAGAGAGAGGGTAGGGGTAGGTTTAGGGGGAGGGTGTGGTATGATCTAACAAGATCATGCATGGACATAACCAAAGGAGATGATGATTTGAGACACATGGCAAGGAAGGACAACAAGGTGGTGATGGTTGCATGGCCCATGCAAAAATAATTAATGCCATGATGTATTTTGTAAAAACAATAATAATAATATGGCATTATGCTTGTGCATTCCAAAGAAGTGGAATAAAAGCCAAGCAAAGAAGTTATAGAATTTGATCCACCCCAAACCACATGAGCTAGAATAAAAATATCAAAAGAAAAAGAAGTACAGGCTCATGGATTACTGAGGTGGTGGAATTATAAGGTGGTGACAAAGAAAAGTGTAGATTGGAAATAAAAAATATGCCCCCAACTCAACTTGGGCATTTAAACAATATATCAATAACCAAATACAATATCAAGAGGCAAATACGATTAATAATGCATATGAGAGGAGAACCAAAAGAAAAAGGGTTTTATATGATGCTCAAATGCAAGGTGGCATGATGACATGAGCATGATATAATTATGATGCAACAAATAAATGTAGAAGGAAGCCATTATATTATTAAACCATGTAGCATTACCATTGTTAGACAATTGGGATGCTACATCGAGCGTGTTGTAATAGTGTACTACTCCTATTCAGATATAACCGACTTAGCTTTTTTTACATATTTAAATGTATCTATACCCAAAACATGTCTAGATACATAAGAATCTACACAAATTCAAGTCACTTAGTTCTAGATGGAGGGAGTAATAATATTTTTTAAGGAATAGTTTCTGATGGCATATATTGGCCATGTTTTAGATTTCTCTGTCTTTCAAACTAATCAAAAGTCGTCAAATTCTGAACAAACAAAGTCATTGCGTTCACATCTGATGGGACAATATGCTGACTCTGCTACTTAATGGCATAGCCATAATTCTGGAGTGCGCCAGAGGAGATGGGAATCCAAGGGAGATGGGAACTAGTAGCTGCGTCCATACCTAGGTAAAAATTTAATGTAATAAAATTTAAAAAATTGTAATCTGGTGCACATGACCCCATCACAGACATGTTGCATGATCCAGATATAAATAAAGACGACATGACTAGTTTAGTTTCAATGGTATAATTCAACATATGACGTTACTGTGACCGCATCATTTTGCTCCTCTTATTAGTATGCTAGCCCATGTTGCATTAAGCAGCAGTTGATGACGATGAAAAATGATAAAATGGCAAATAAAACAATTTTTAAGCTTACCTTTCATGTGGAGAATCGTACAAAGCTGAAATTGGCAGAGATTTATTATTTCTCTTGCAGTTAGTCGAAAGATCCGCAAGAACATCCTCAATCACCCCTACAACTTCTTCATATTCCAATACACCTCCATTATTTTCCCTTTCCTCCCTGTTCCGCTTACCCTTCTGTTTCTTTTCACACCCTTTTCTCCCGGCACCACCACTTCTTCATAAATTGGCTGCTTACGTATGTTTTCCTCCGAGTGCTCATCACCATTTTCCTCCACCTGCTGCACTTCCTCAAGTTCTCCGTCTTCGCGCTGCGCTTCCTCTAGTTCTGGCTGAGAAGCCTCATTTTCTACAACCGGGGTGTGGTCAGGGACAAGATCATGTGTAACTGGGTTTTTACACAACCACTTGATATGGCCAAATCCGCCACAACGTTTGCATTTCCTTTTCCTAGCTCCTAGCCTGAACCTTTATCGGTGGAGGCTTCAATCCTTAGCTTTCTAGGCCTCCTAGGTGGCCTCCTAAGAACTGGTGGTTGAAGTTTGAACCCTAGATCGACAATCTCCCAATCATTTTCATCAGCCATAGGTAGTACGTTTTCTACATAAGTTACAGCAAACTTTTCCTACCTCTAAGCTTTAAGATGAAGTACATTGCATGCTGACATGGCAGACCAGTAATCTGCCACTGCCTGCATGAACAAGTCTTGTTTCCAATGTCTACAGTGTACCTCCGTTCACTTCCACGCTTGGATTCTGCATAAACCTCAGGCAATGTTCTGGAACTTCTGACCATCCTCATCTTTATCGTTCTCATTGCCTTGGTTCTTGCATTCAGTAACATAACCACATTCAGTAAAAAATTCTTGCACAAATTCTTTGCCTTAAATCTATCTTCACCATTATGCACTGTCTTATTGCATCCAACAAAATAACTATTCCAAGTGTCTTCATACCCGAAATCTTATCATTGAAACTCTTTGTCAAATTATTGCAAACAAAATCCACCTTGCTTAACTCACCAAACTTGCTTCTGGCCCATAGCTTGGTGTGATGTTCTTCAAGGTATTTTTTCACCTTTGGCACTACATACATGTTCTGCAAGTAAGTAGCATGCGTGATTGGGGTGTATGTGTATACTAATCGCCACAAGTCCTCTTCAAAGATCTTTCCTTTGAACCTCTTCGTGAAGTTAGTAGCGAGGTGCCGCATGCATTCCCTATGCTCAACCCCAGGAAACACAACATCAACAACATTCTAAAGACCCTTGCATGCACCAGTGTGTATCACCAAGCCTTCAGGCTGACCAATTACTACTCGTAGTCTCTGCATGAACCATGTCCAGCTTTCATTTGATTCATCCTCAAGAACAGCATAAGCTACGGGTAGAAGCCAATTATGCGCGTCCAAAGCACAAGCAGAAGCAATATGGCCTACAGCCGTCTAGGAACCCCTTCCAGCATGCCTTCAGGCAGACAAAACATCTCCTGAAGCATTTCTTATCTGCCTGCTTATACCTGACCCCCCTCGAGACCTTTTCTCTTCCTTTCACAACCTCGTAATCAATGTCAACAACACTACTAGGTGATGTTTTCTCTACCTAAGATTTGAAACTATACAACATGTGAAAACTATCATGTCTAGAGCCATCTGCTTCCCATAGAAGACTCTGTGGTAAGGAATCAGAATGTTAAACTTTTTGCTAATCTTTGCTCTGAGTTCAGCGGGTCCAATGTTATGATCCTACCTCACCTAGTCAAGTACAGTAGCAGCAATCCACTTGGTAGTCGCCGGTCTAATTTTATCACTTAAAAAAGTATTAGGGCAGTTGTGTTTCTTCGTGTTTACGTTGATCTGCATTCGATAAGAATCCAAATAATTCAGAGCTAATTATCAGCAGAATAAATATGAGAAAGACTAAAACTAAATGTAGCTATTGCAACTCGAAATAGGTGTCCACCCTGCATTGGAGATGCATGTAATCTCCATTTACACACATTACTTTCCCTACAATGCACCCTAAATCTCTTTTGGTCGCTCTTTTCAATGATAAATTCGAATCCAACTCTGATTGCATAGGTTGCAACTGCATATCTGTAGTCCTCCACATTCTCAAAGACAGTTCCCTCATCAATTGTAGGATTGTCCCTATCAAAGTGTATCAATGGCCTGTCCTCATCTTCGTCATTGTATCTACATAGTCAGGCTCAAAGTTCAAATCAACCAAATATTCCCTACTCTCCATCCTATCAGGGTCAGCAGCCACATCTAAATATGCTTTCTCATCATCATCCGCACCGCCACATATTTCAGTGTCTTCATGCTCTCTTGACAAAGCATCATGCTTAAGGACAAGCTGTACAGACATCCTACGGTTACCAAAACATATCCTTGCCATTACCACGAGACTAGAAATGCTAATTGGGGTATGCAGAAAAGGAATCACAGTTCTTACCCTTCAATGTGGATGCACGACACCTTCTCTGGGTTCCATACCTCCAAAGCTCCGCACCCCGCTTCCTCTTCCCATGTTTCGTTCTCCTCTATCCTGTCTAGACTTGAAGGAGATTCCGTGCTCTCCAGCCACACAGGACCCATCTCCTTGTTCTCAAGCCTCGCAAGATCCATCTCCGAGCGGGATCCAGATCACCAGCGTTGTTGGGAGCCTAACCCAACGGCTGACTCTCGATTTTCATTTCTAGACGCGCCTGGGCGGCGTACGGTGGCAAGTAGACAGGGCAGGGAGGGGAGGGGAGGGGATGTGAGGGGATGGCAGGGAGGGGAGGGCGGGAGGACAATGGCCCAAGGGGAGGACGAGAGCGGTGCACGACTGAACGGAGTGGCGGTGGCAGGAGCAGAGTGGAGCAGAGATGGTTAGGACAAAACATGGAAAATTGCACAATAATGTGTTGGTGGGCGGCACCAGCCCTCGAACCTGGGATGCACGCCGTCGAAGGTGGAGGAGGCGGGCCCGCCAGTCATAAAACATGCCATGTCGTCATCCCCTATTTTTGATGCCCTTAATAAAAGAAAACACGCCACGTCGTCATCCCCTGTTTCTGATGGTGTTGCTACAATTCGATGGTACATAGTGGCATAGAAATATTATTGTATAAACATAAGGGCACAGTCGTCAACATTTCTAAAATGAAACCCGGTCTCGTACTTGTCCTGGTACATTTCATGATGAGGTGGATAGCCACGACCGATCTTTTTAATATGTTCGCACTCTTATGCTGAGAAGGGAAATAAAGATTGAGCGGTTAATGCAACGAGTGTCGAATTATTACCCTCTAAGGAAATGGGAGATGATTTTTTTCATGCGTGCCCGTAGTCCAAACCTACTGTCAGTCTATCACTCCCCTTCTCCGACAAACCACAGTTCACCTTGCGCAGCTCCTCCATGCCGCACCACCTAGGGTAACATGGCCCCTCCTAAGTAGCCGCCGCAGCCGGGACAGCCGCCGAAACTGGGGTATTTAGCCCCTCTAAGGCAGGCCTTGAAGCTCTACTTCAAGGCCGATCTCCCATTGCCCTGCCAGGCGGATGATTTCACCGAATGTGCCAAATCAGCTGCAACGGCGGCGTCGGCGTCGTCAGTGCCAGATGCGGCAAGTAGGGCCAAGAGAGCGATGTGGAGAAATCACACGGCAGCATCAAGGCATGCTATAGGCAGTGGGAACAAGGTACGTATCAAATCGTTCATGAGAGCATGCCGCCGAGGGTACACACCCTTGAACAGGGCAGTGCCAAGGTCTAGGAACTCTCGTGTCCATGCTTCGGTGCGGGCTACCTTATCGCAGTGGGGGAGGATGGGAACATGCCGTATATGGCAAATACGCTCCATCCCATGCACCGTCGGAGGCCGTACCGTGGCGGCGACCAAGTGTCTACACTCAGCATGTTGGATTGTTCAACAGCTGGAGCCGGCAGCGGGCATTAGCTCAGCGCCGGAATTCAGGTTCCAGTTCACACGGACCTACGATCCCAAAAAGAAGATGTCGAATTTCAGTTTCGAAGAAATTGTTGCGGCGGCGCGGATGTTCCAACTAAACCAACACTGGTGCACGGAAAGCGGTCGTGCATGAATGATGCAGATTTCTTGTAGTTTGGCGAGAAGGCAACAGATCAGTTTGGGTTAAATGATCAAAGAACTTACATCCTATCAAGGCATTTGGCCAGCCAACTTTTCTAGTGGAGATCTGCAGTTTCTTCAGTGTAGAATAGTTAATTTCAGACTAAAGAATGGCTTTTGTAGATGAAATGCTTACGAATTGTTCTATAAACTAGTAGGAAGTTGAGCCCACTTTTGTGCAGGTATAAGACCCTTTTGTATCGAAGTACTACTATTGTAAGCAAATACTATCAAGTATCTATTTCCTTCAATTACTAGTCGTGGTTATATCCAGTTAACTTGCATTTTTTATCCCAAACAGATAAAATTCAGACGGCAGTTTATGTACAGATTTTGCGTCTGCTGTCTATGTTGTAAACCTTTTTTCTTTGTCTTGTGTTGTCTGCAAAATGGTCCTACAGTTCAACGTGTTACAAATCTAGCTACCTTGTACTTGAAGAGGAGATGGACTACATTTTCATGGCATCCACAGAATTGACATTGCTAATTGCCAGACCACCCTCTTTTCATGAGGTTGTCCTTGGTTATTCACAGAAATTATAAAGCACGGTGTTCAACTACATCGATTCACACTATTACACACACACACTACATCAAATTCGTTACGCACACATATTACATCGATTCAAACTATTACACACACATACTACTTCAAATTCATTACCCACACGTACTACATCGATTCAAATTATTACACATTTTTAGTCGATGCTAACTTCCTGCTATGCTCTCCATACTACAAATTCATTAGCCACACATACCACGTCAATTCACTAGAGCTCTATCTTCACTTGAGGAAAATCAGAACCACCAGCTTGTCCAAGCCTAGTTCCCCCACCGAAACTGTGTGCGTTGTCGCGAAACAGTGGTGGTCCTATGCCATCGATCCTTCCAGGCCAACACTGTAGGCGACAAGGACGCTTTCTAGCAGCCTCTTCGGGGCCCTGAATGCCATGTACCGATTCCAAAACCTCCTCCAGGTGGATGATGACCGCGTGCTTATAGCAAAGCTGTCGCCCTGTCCTACTTGGAATCTGCACCTCGTACATCTTAGGAATAGCGTCAGGATCTTTCAGCCACGCCTTTACCTCGATGACCCATCTGTCGCTCGGTGGCACCATTTCCACTAGCTCGTTGCCAAGGCTACTGACGACCTGCTTCAGGGCCTCTGGCTCCCAAGCATCCAATGGGAGGCCGTCAAAGCCGAGTTCGGAGAAGAAACAAAGCTGCCCCAAGCGATCGTCTCACCCACAGGCGTTATGCCAACGCATGAAGCTCATTTTCTCCCCGCAGCACTCAAAAGAATGGGAAGAATGTAGAACACGCTCGGTGTCTGAGCTGTGCTCAAACCGAATGAAAAAATCGAATGGCGGCGCACATACCTCAATCTTGACCTCATTTTGTCTGATCCCAAAACAAGACCTGAAAGCCGATAGCAACTCTGCCAGCGACACAGCGGGACAGACGCCCAGCACTGTGGCCATGAGAGCATGGTCGTCGAACTGCTGGGCCAGGACTACCATGTCTGGGATGCGTGGCAGCACACAACTGCCCGAGGCCGGTCGTCGTCCAGGATCGCCCGACGGGACGTGCTCCGCCGTGCGAGAAGGACTTGCCAGAGGTGAGATATTAGTTTGGGGACGTGAAGCTCCAATACGGTGGAAGATGCGATGGCGATAACTGCGAGCTTCTATTAGAGGCGTGGGAGGTTGACCGGACATGGCGAGGATGCAAATTAGAGCAAGTGCGAGCTCCGATATGAGAGGAGCAGCCGAAGCGGAGCAAAGGTTATGGGGAGGGGAGCAGGGGAGAAGAGCAGAGCAGAGCAAAGAAATAGATTTGGTCCACTCAAGGATCTCGTCCACGTGGGGGTAAACTAGTCCATGACCGCAAAAGATAACGGGGAATACTGACAAGGCAGGCCAAGAAGAGTTGACCTAACGGTGGTATTTGAGTTCAACCATTTTTCGTCTGGTTAAAACGACCGGTTGGCCATTAGATTTGTATTCACCCCCATTTGGCCCTTCTGGACAATTTGCGATTCTACTACGGCCCCTCCACGAGATTGATGATCACTCGGGTACTGGGATGCACTCGCCCGGGAAGTTTGGTATTGCATGATTTGCTACTCTTGATCTAGCGGTCAATGTTCAAAGTTAATCCATACACTATGCAGTGGTTTATTGTATTGTATTGTATTGTATTGTAAGAGATAAGACACGATAAAGAGAAGATAAGAAGTATTCCGAATGTCCTATCAAATGGTAGGTCTCATAGGATAGAGGTGTTGGAGAGTTAACACGGTCGGTCGAAGTACAAGTTACATCAAGGACCTCATAAAAATGAAAATTGCATCCAAGTCCATGCATTTATTAGCACAAGGACCCTGAAAACTAAGCAATGGAGTTTTTGTTTTGAGGTATGCGCATACTAGTGTTGATCGTGCTAAAGTAGAATCTTTCTAGATGCTAAGAATGGAAAAGAAGATCCAGCGGTTGGAAATGTTTGGATTTGCTAGTCTTGATCCAACGGTCAATGTTCAAAGTTAATCCATACACTATGCAGTGGTATGGTACTGTAAGAGATAAGAGAAGATAAAGATAAGATAATAAGTACTGCGAATGGCTGATCAAATGGTAGGTCTCGTAGGAGCGAGGTGCTTGAAAGTTAACACGGTCGATGGAAGTACAAGTTACATCAAGGATATCATAAAAATAAAAATTGCATACAAGTCCATGCATTTAGCACAAGGACCCTAAAACTGAGAAATGAATTAATTGTGTGTTTTGAGGTTTCCGCATGCTAGCATTCATGGTGCTAAAGACTATCAATAGAATATTTCTAGATGCTAAGACTGGAAAAGAAGATCCAAAGGTTAGCAATGTTTGGATTTGCCAGTCTTGATCAAACGGTCAATGTTTCATACAATATACAGTGGTATGGTATTATAAGAGATAAGACAAGATAAAGATAAGATAAGAAGTAGTACAGTACTGCGAATGGCTGATCTTTTGAATAACCTTTCCTCATGATGTTTGGGAAACAAGTGAAAATTTCGAAAACCGGAAAACTTTGAATTTTTGTGCCGCCAAGGACCAAAGTGGTTTCCTTCCTATCTACTCCTCGTCCCTACTCCACACCAACGTGTGGCTGCCGAACACGCTAGAGACACAAAGCCAATGTACCAAGGCTCACGTGCGTAGCGCCACGCTGTGGACGAGGGAGAGATTAGTCGGGCCGATGCACGAGGGGAAAGGGGAGGAGAGATGGAGGATAGTGAAGGAGAGACAAAACTCATGATTTGTTTTGCATGCATATTTCCTGAAATTTACTAGTACTAGTAGAGTGTAGTACACTGTAAGTCCGCAGGAGTACCTCGTGTCAGAAACCCATCATAACTTTGCTCTGACATGGAACCGCCTTCAACTTCTCTTCATTGCTTCCCTCTTCCCCTGCCAACGTTTTATTCTTTCAGCATGTACAACGCGTGTACAGAGGCGACCATATGTCTAAGCAAAGAAATATACTACTCCCGCATTGTGTGAAAAAGCAAACCTTAATAAGGCCTACTATGTGGCATCCGCTAAGGTTCACCTTATACATAGTGGTAAAAATAAAGTTATCTTTTGCCTAAGGTGCACCTCAAGCTTGTGGGTTGCCCATAGAGAATAGAAATATCATTTCCCCTCTCTCCCTGTTACATGTGATCATTTTCAAAAGGGGTTCAAAATTTTCAAGATGCAAAATCTTTTTTTTGGGGAAGATGTAACATCTTAGCTAGAGGTCGAACCAGTCATCAAAGCTCTTTGCGGTTTCTGATGGGTATTAATTGACTGCTCGATGGGTACCTACAAAAGATTTTTTTCATAAAGCTTTCAAAGCAACCTACAATTTATTACTTGTAGTTAAAATTCGAACTTATTTTGATACATCGACATGAAGTCATTAAAGTGGGCAGAGTTAGCTAGGAAACTTGAAAACTCATAAAACATCGGAATCGAAAGTACAACTTGTTGTTGAACCACTATATATGTGTGAAAACTTGGCTTGTGGCATTCAGATCGAATATTCTTCGCACTTTCTTTACAGAAAAGAATGATCTCGTCATCAATTGAGAATGTTCTTTCCTGGTAGTTGGACACTTACACCGACGAAACTGCTTTACAAGAAGAGATGCACCCATCTAACTTTGAAAAGACAATTAATTTAAGAGCAATCTATCACGCTTACTTGTATCTCAAGATTGACCTAATTTTGTTAAACTCTCAAGATGCAAATTCTTAGCAAGAAGTTTGACCTAATTTTGTTAAAGTGTCATCTTGATATCCAAGCTTCGTATTGACAAGATTCTTAGCGATTAACATATCTTTATCTTCTTCTGATGATCCTAACTTGAACACATGTAATCCTCGACAGGATTTTTCTCATCATTTTGGGACATGTGGTTCCTAGATTAAGGTAGTTCTGAGTATTTTGTATGGAGTTCTCCTACTGCTAATCTATTTTTTAGTTGGAGTAATACCTATGTACTGGTACTTTGTTCAAACCGACGGATCTAGTGCAGAATATGGTCTCTCTTTCTTTTTGAATCATGGCCTTGCTACATCTACTGAATTTCAATGTCTGCATTGTTGATTCTGTCAATTCCTTTGGTTATTATCCGTACTACTAAATCGGTCACTTTGAAATGGCGCTAAATCTGTCAAGTGCCGCTTATTATGAACTGTGAATCTGATGATATTTTTCTATCTTATTCAGTACTGCTGAATCTTTCAAATGCCATTGAATCTGTCAAATGTTCTATTGTTTCTATTACTAAAGTATTTTTTAGAACTAATAGTGATGTATTGGTACTTGTTTAGATCAAGACCAGTAGATAGTCTTGCTCTTCTTTTGGAACATGGCCATAATATGTTCTCTCTGTCCTTTTGAATTATGGCCTTGCTACATCTTTTGAGTTTCACTGTATGCATAGTTAAATCTGTCAATTCTTTTGGTCATTATCTGTATTGCTAAATCAGTCACTTTGAAATGCTATTGAATCTGTCAAGTGACGCTGATTATGTGTTTGGAATCTATTATTATTTTTTTGTTTTATTCAGTGCTGCTGAATCTTTCAAATGGTAGTGAAACTGTCAAATGTTCTATTGTTGCTATTACTAAAGTATTTTTTAGAACTAATAGTGATGTATTAGTACTTGTTTAGATTAAGACCTGTAGATGGTCTTGGTCTTCTTTTGGAACATGGCCAGAATATGTTCTCTCTGTACTTTTGAATTATGGCCTTGCTACATCTTTTGAATTTCAGTGTCTGTATTGTTAAATCTGTCAATTCTTTTGGTCATTATCTGTACTGCTAAATTGGTCACTTTGAAATATTGTTGTATTTGGAATGTATTGATATTTTTCTGTTTTATTCAGTGCTGCTGAATCTTTCAAATGGTAGTGAATCTGTCAAATGTTTTGTTGTTTTTATTACAGTACTAAAGTATTTTGTAGAAATAATACTAACGTACTGGTACTTTTTTAGATCAAGGGTAGTAGATGGTCTACTGTTCTTTTTAAACATGGCCTTGTCACAATCTAGATGAGGCTTGGGGCATTTTGGTTTGCATATGTGGGTCACATAGTCATTGATGTGAGTAGAAGGTATGCACAGAAAAGCAGGATTGATGGTCAGTTTTCCTTGCTTGGATGATCGAGTGTGTTTGGAGAAAAGCGACTGATCCCGCACCAAGGTTTTTAGTGCTGAAACAAGAATTGATTCTCGCTGTCCTGCTATTTAATTTCAAAGTCTGTATTGTTGAATCGGTCACTTTGAAATGCTGCTGAATATGAACTGGGAACCTAGAGTTATTTCACCAAGCATGATGCAATTTAGGCCGTGGGTTCTTGCCTTTGTAGAAGTTTCAGTAGTTTTAGTAGGCTTGCCAATCTTTGCAAAGGGGTACCTTTCTAGAAATTTCATATGAGGTTCAGCATCTTGGTATTTTGGTACGTACTATGAAGTACCAAAAAACATAAGTGACTCAACTTACAACTACTCTGTCTAATTGATGTGAATCTAGACAAAGTTGAGGCCATTAGAATACGAACTGGAGGGAGTAGTATAAAAATGGAAGCAGTAAATAAATCATCTCTCAGTTCTAATAACTGAGATGTGATGAGAGAACACTCCATGGCAGCGTGTCAGTCTAGAGCATCTATAGTATTCCCTACTCCATAACTCTAGTCGGCGTGCTCGATGCAGTATGCCCAACAGAAGACAGTCGAAGGAGCACGGCAAAACCCCCTCCTTCAAAGAGCCATTCCCAACTCCGAGAGGCCGCATTTGGATCTTCTCGAGAACACACTTCACACATTTTTCTTGCCATATCACCCGCAGCATCAATCCTTCTAGGCCGCCACCCCTCTCCTCCAAATAATCCAAACATTCATACATAGATCCATCCTTGCCCCCAATCCATCCGGACGTGATGGATATGGATTCCACGCACAACCAGCTGAACAACGTCTGGACGAAGGTTGGCGACGACGTATTCAATGAAATAGCTAAGTGTATGGACACTACTAGCGTCGTTCGGCTGGCTGCATGCTCCATGGAGCAGTACCGGCAAGTCGTTGGCAGAAAAGGTAGTAGATGCCCCAATGACATCTGCTGGACTTTGGTCTCCTACAAGGACATCTACGACCACAAGATCACGTGCAACTACCACCGATGTGTCTGCATGGAGCCAGGATGCGAGCTCACCGGCGTCAAGAAAGATTTCGTCGAGCACCTCATATCTTCCCACTCGATGACAGTTCCTAGATACAGCCCCAAAAAATGGGACTTGTCTGTGCCGGTTCGTGCACCAGGCTCGCTTAGAGATGAGGTCATCGGCATTGGGAAGGAGGGCAAACTATTCGTCGCCCAAATTGACGGGCATAGCACGGACTTGCTCCTGTCCGTCAGGCCGGTCAGTTCGACGGCATGCAAATCGCCACAGTACGAGGTGAGGTTTTGGTTGTTGGACTTGTTTGCTAGTTTCAATCAGGTTGTAGTAAAGAGGTCATCCGAGACAACGATTAGGCCGTCACCGGCCAACGCCGCGCAGGAAGTGCTCACGTCTTTTCTGTCCAAGCCGTGGCTTTACTACCATACTACGGAACCTGTCGTCGGACAAGATTCACCGGTGAGACATCACATCTTAATCCTCTTGTGATGATCCTACTATGAGTGTATGTAATGTTGTACTAATTAGCTAGTTTATGTTGGTGGCAGATTGCCTTCGTAATTGGAATTGCCAAAATTAAGGATCCCAAATTTCCTTGTTTGTTGTATGAATTTTACATGTATGTTGCTGACCTAGAGGCCGATAGGAGACAATGAAACGAGAGACGCGTCCCAGGAAGGAAATCAAGGGCGCAACCCGGCCAGCACTTTCACACGCTGAAGCATTCTCGTTTCTTCGAGTACGTATGATGGGACATGTAGTGGTTCCTAGCTTAGTGTAAGCTTGTAGTTCTACACTTCTACTAATTATTTTGTATGAAGTTCAGCTACTGCTAATCTATTTTGTAGTAATACCTATGTAATTGGACTTATTTAGATCGATTGGAGAAAATGCATGGTCACGCTTTCCTTTTGAAACTTGGCTTTGACGCATTGTTGTACATCCATTGAATTTCAATATCGGCATTGCTGAATTTGTCAATTCTTTTGGTCATTTTCTACCACCGTTGAATCGGTCACTTTAAATTGCTTATGAATCTGTCATGTGCTTTTGAATTTGAACCGGACGCGTGATCTTCGCCCTTGTACATGGCCGTGTCACAATCTAAATGAGACCTAGGCATTTTGGGTTGCATACGGGGGTCACACAGCCATTGGTGTGAGAAGAAGGTACTCAAAGCAGACTTAATCGTCAGTTTTGCTTGCTCCAATGGTTGAGTGTGTTTAGTCAAAAGGACAAACTGATCACGTGACAAGGTTTTTAGAGATGAAACAAGAACTGGTTCTCTCTATACTACTATTGTATTTTATTGTCTGTATTGCTAAATTGGTCGCTTTCGAAATGCTGCTGAATTGGTCAAGTGCTCTTGAATATGAACTTCGAATCTGTTGATAATTTTTCTACCTTATTCTGTACTGCTGAATTTTGACATGAATAGCTGCCAAACAGAATTATCGATTTTCCCCTCCCTCTTTGAGGTCTTTGTTTTGAATCCGGCCAAGCACATCACAATGCAATTTTTATTAACCAGGAGAAGAAATCTAGTAGCTCATTCGGCCCCTCTTTAGCCCCGAACATTTTTATTCGGTCTTTTCGGGGTCAGGGGACTGCTGACCACAGCCTAGTGAAATTTGAGAAAGGAGCCCATGGAGCATAGCCGAGAACATATTAATTCGTCCTTTTGGGGGTCAGGGGACTGCTGAGCACATCCCACTAAATTTGAGAATGAAGCCCATGGAGCATAACCTACGGAGTATAACCCACGTAGAGCAGCCTATGTAGAATAGCCAAACCCTTTTTAATTCGGCCTTTTGGGCATTTCCCCCACCTCTCAAAATAAAAAAACTCCGTCTACCCATATTTTTAAGAAAATACTCCATTATGTGGCATTTTATAAATTGAGATGCTAGGAGCGCTGCCCTTTTATATTTTAAAAGAGATAAACATAGACACAAAAAATATTTTTAAGTAGACTAATACAAAGATTGTAGTACTAGTAAAAGTTTAATGATATTTATTCTATAAATATCTTTGTTGTAGTGGCAACACACTCAGTTTACATTTATTTGATTTGAAGGTCTTTTGTTCGAATCATATCTTGGGTTTACATTTTCTTCTTCTAGCAGTATCGCATTACAGAAAGGCTGACATCACGGACCCACCAGCATGCAGCGTCCCTGGAGTTTGTTTTAAGGATGGGTTCGAAAAAAGTTTAAATACTTATACAGAGAGGCTCGCATCGGGGACCCACCAGACAGAACATACAAGGCTGCATCAGGGACCCACAAGTCAGAACATGCCAGAGAGACTGACATAAGGGCCCCAGCAGTAAGACAATACACGGCTACCATGGTGAAAATAGCGGACGCGGCTGAAAAAAGTCCATCATACACACGTTGCACTTATAGAGAAGCTGACATGTCAGACCCAACAGGCCCAGGCATAGCCCATGAAATTATCCTATCAGCCCCAAGCATACCCAATACCTTCTAATTCAGCCTTTGCATGGACTTGTGGCCACCGACCATAGCCCATTCAATTTAGGAGTGAGCCGATGGAATATAAGCCATGACGAATAGGGCATCCGCCCCGAGTTAGCCCAGAATCTTTTTAATTCGCCCTTTATGAGCATTTTTTGTACTCTAAGGTTGACATCTGGGACCCGAAAAAACAGTCCAACATACACACGTTTATTTCAAATAGAGGCTGTCAGCTGGGACCCAGCATATACACGTTTCCTGCACAGAGGTGGTTGACATCTGGGACCCAACAAGTTGCCAAGGTCAAAACAGCGAACATGGCCCAAAAAAAGTCCATCATACGCACGTTTCATTTATAGAGAGGCTGATATGTGGTACCGAGCAGTGTGACCTTATACAGATGCTGCATCGAGCAACATTGCCAGTTTGAAACAGGGAGGCGCGAGCGAGAAAAAAGTTTAGCATGCACACGTTTCTTGTAATGAGAGGCTGAAATGGGGAACCCAACAGTGTGAGAAAATGGCAGATTCATTCAGCAACGCTGTCTAGTTTGGAACAGGGTAGCGCTAGAAAAGAAAAATTTCCATCATACCCACGATTCTTCAAATGTGAGGCTGACATAAGGGACCCACTAGCCTGAATAAACGGCTGATGCAGCGAGCAACGCTATCAAGTTTGGAACACGAAGGGACGGCATAGGGTAAAAAATCCATCATACACACGTTTTTTCTAATGAGAGGATGACATGTGGGGCCTAGTAGCATGATTAAACGGTAGATGCATCGAATATCGCTATCATGTTCGGAACAAGGTAGCGTGATCGAAGGAAAAGAATCCATCATACACACGTTTCTTCTAATGAGAGGATGACATGTGGGGCTCAGGAGGTTGGTTAAATGGTAGATGCGTCGAGCAACGCTATCAACTTTGGAACAGGGTAGCGCGAGCGAAGTAAAAGATTCCATCATACAAACGATCCTTCTAATGAGAGGCTTACATGTGGGACCTAGCAGCCTGACTAAATGCCAGACGTATCGAGCAATGTTATCGAGTTCAAATCAGGGAGGCGCGTCCTAAAAGTATGGTCCATTAGAGACACTGACGTCTGGGACCCACATGCCTCAAAAGACTTCGGCGAGTCAACATCGTGCGAGGAAACAAAAATCTTGCTTCTGTCACGTGCCAGCCGAGCTTCCTCCACGTTTTTAGCGGTTCCGTCGTAGTAGAGGGCCACAAAACCAGAAAAAAAGTTTTCCATCGGCCATGACCGAGCCAAGAATTTCGTCGCCGAAGACGCGCCTTCTACGACGACCGTCGGGCCAATTCGTTGCGGAAGGAAAATTTTCTTGTACCGCCTTCAGCAGCAAAACCATCGCTCTCGCCTCCCGGCTCACAATCAAGTACCGCGTCCTCCTGTACGACCTCCGTTGCTCGCCGAGCATCAAGTGAGCTTCCCCGAGACCTCCGGTCCTCGCTAGGCTTTCCGCCGTTGTCGTGTGAGGATAGACGGAGAGGACGAGCGACTGCCGTCGATTTGCCTAAAATCCAGCGGTCGAGAACGACCCTTACCCCTTCGCCCTCTCGGTGTCACTGATCGGCGGGTCCTACTACCCTCATTTCAAACTCTCAGTCCCACACTTGACCTCGATCGGGGTGGGTTGAATTCCTGCTGTGTGGCCCATTTCCCCCTCAGATCTGGGCCCGCACAGTCCTTCTCTTTTTTAATCCATTTCCCTTTTCTCCAGATGTCTAGTTTAAATCATTCAGAAAATGAAAACTACACAGAAATGACCCGATTAAATTTTGTGCATGTCTACACATGTATTTTACAACATGCAAACCCAATATTTGACCAAGATAACATCCACAAATTTTCTAGTAATTCAAGTATTAAAGTGTGTCTTTTCTACTATATGTTTATCTCTGGGGTTTAGTACCTCCAATTGGAGTGGTACCTTTTTGTACTGAAAGGTACTTCTAGTACTTTGCATACCCCTTTGACCCTTCCCCAAAAGCCCCATGGTTTGACTTTAGTAAAAATAACAAAAACAACCCCTTTATGTCTTCAGGAAATTCCCTAAGTCAAGATCTACAAGGGATATTCTCACTAAATAATTAATTTCAGGAGTTCTGTAACTCCAACTGTGGTGAGTCCAATTTCTCTAGAAAGGTACTTGGAATCCCTAACATGTGTCTTTGGATTCATAGAAATATCACATGTAGGTTTAATATGGTGAAAAGGACAAAACAACTACATAATTGACTTTCGGATCTTTCCAAGGGTGTTCTGTTAATTGTTCTGAAGTGATTCCAAATCTCGGTGAATCTGTCCATCAAACCCTACTTAACCATCAAAGGGAATAATTTTTGGACCTACAGAACTTTTTGTGTGAATAAATTCCTAAATCTAGAGTTTTTATCACTAGAAATAGCATAGTAAATCAAAGGAAATTGATAAAATAGTGAAACCACTTTTGTTTGTTTCATATTATCAGTACCTATCTAATAGTATCATTTTTATACAATGATAGCATATAGAACCTATACATTGGATTAAAACCCCTCAATTAAGTAGTTTGGCCTCCGAAATCATTAAAGAAAACTCACAAATTCTTTTCAGGTATTTCCACTTGCTTTAAATCCAACGAATAAAAACCTACTGAATTGTAAACTTGTATTGTTCATTGCTTGTTGTATGTATTGATGCTTGTATGCCGTGTATTGAATGTGGTATCGTTTTATTGCATGTATACTTGATGACAACGATAGTTGTGATTGTTTGACAAAGAGAAGAGGAGGTCTTTTTATTATTATTGGTGTGCATTATTGGTTATCTAGAGAATAAGTACATGGACATCTCTCTGGTCACAGGCAAGCCACCCTTCCTAACTTCCGATACTTTCCCTACTCCTTTTATTAACTGTTTGTATCTCCTTTTATAAATTGCATTTTTATATACATGTCTTGTTTTATAAATATTGCGCTAATAACTTCGATCCTCCAAGATATGACTTGGTGTCCCATATGACACCCACCCTGTTGTATACCTACCATTTATCCCTTCTAGACCGAGAGTACGATGGTTAGCATCCTACCTCATTGATAAACCTCGGTTTTTGGTGAACAAAATGTTTTGGGGATTACCCCACCACAAATGACTTGAAAATGTTTTGGAAAAACCCTTGGGAAGAGGCATCGCTTCCAAGTGGATGTTTTAAAGAAATAAAAGTGATGAGAAAGAATGATAAAGATCAACTTGACATTGAGTAGGGATGGTCTAGGCCTTTACCGGAACAATTTATCCGTGCAACCACATTACCCCAAGAACTGGGGTTTAGCTCGTAATTTGTTGTCTTTAGCTAGTGCAGCTTGTACACTGCTAATTGGGAGAAATCCCTTGAATTCCGGGTGGGCTCTAGAACAGATCTACGGATCTAGGGCCTGTAGCTTGCTTTGGCTAGTTGTTGGTGCAACAATTGGGTCTCCCGCGGACGGTATGACTTAGGTAGTACGGAAGCAAGTGGAGTCACCAAATTAAGGTATACGCCAAGCTGCGGTTTGGGTATACGCGTGTACGGAAGGCAGGACTATGGTGCAGAGCGCCACATACTCGTTGTCGAGGAGAGAAACCCCAAAAGGTAAAGCCGCCTTTGCTAGGGTCAACAAATGAAAGGTTATGTTTGATTATCTGAACCCCCATGTATTGATTCTTGTGGGTAAAGTGCACAAACTCTGCAAAGTATAATCTATTCGAATAGTCGTGTCCACAGTCAAGGACGGTTGGAAAGGTGATTGCTAGGAGTACCCAAATGGTGGTCTTGGAAATATGGATGAAAGTATGGAGGTCCTGGGAGGACCTGAGATTAAGGCTTTGTTTTGACCAGAGGAGGTCGAAGATGTTCAAAAGGGGTTTTTCTCTAAAACTATTTTCAAAAAGGTTTTCAACAAGGATATGGAGATATCCAAATTTTAATATGGAGAAATGTTTTCAAAACTCTTTTTCAACAAAGATATGAGATGCCATATCTATAAGAGAAATCTAGGATTTTCAAAAAAACCTAGATAGAGCTATCTCGCCACAACCAAACTGCATTATCTTGTTTAACTTATCTTGGTGGTTTGTGAGTACATTCAAAGTACTCATTGGCATTGTCCCTGGCTATTTACTTGGCCAGACTTTTAGAAGTTCGAAGATGGAAGGATGAGGATGTCTATGCGAGCTAGGCCGTCTTCCCATTCAGTTGCATGTAGGTTAAGGCATGATTGGGCTCTGTGTTTGATGAAGATCCACTGTTGGAGATTATGTATCCATAATGGCCTTTATGTAAGTCTTGTATTCGTTATGTTTTGGATGTTGTAATGATACTTGTCGGTTATCTTCCATGGCTCACTGATCATGGGAACGTGGATATGTGCATAATAGGGATTCCTCGTACCATAAATCCGGGGGACCCCACAGAATTGACAACCCATGGCTAATGGGTCAACTCCCTAATGGGAAAAGGGCCCATGAGGGAAAATCCCCAAGGGAAAGGAGGGAGTGGCCGGTTGGGCCACATTGTGGCCGGCCAAGCCTCCTCCTCTCCTCCCATTGGTTTAGTCCCATATTGCTAACGAAAGGGACTTGGGGGTCCCCTCCCCCTATATAAAGGAGGGCATAGGGAGGGATTTAAATAAACCAATTAATCCCAAGATTTGAGGCTTCTCCCTCCAAGTGCCCTCCTCTTTCTCTCTCTCTCTTGTGACCACGACCCCACTATAAGGGTTATGCGAACAAGAGAGTTCTTCACCACGAAGCGCCGTCCCGCTGCGAGGATTCCGGATCCAGTAAATCTACTTTCGCAACCTCTGTTGGATCAGGGTCCAGGAGTCGTCAACTAACACCATATCTGTGTGACCCCTTACGAGGCACTGCACTTGTGACGCTCGAGTCATTCGAGCCATCGGATTCATTGGAGCCGGTGGACTTAGAGCTGGTGGAGTTGTTTGTGTTCAGAACGACCTTGAGGTCAGCGTCGGTACGACTACAACACCCATGTTCTCCCAAATGTTGACAAAGCTTTTCAGTCTACAACTTGGTAAGTTTGCAAAAACCTCCTCCTGTTACTGCGTTACTAATAGATAGGTCCTGGAATTATGGTTCTTGGTGTAGGAAAAATTATTGGTTTTAGGCGCTAAACCCCAACAACATTATCCTTTCCACGAACTGGTCCCAAGACTTTCTCATCTTTCAGCATATTGAGAGAAAGAAAGATAGGAGTGGTTTCTTCCCTAAAGTAGGAAGAACAAGATAAACATGATAGCTCAATGTGTTGAACTCTTCCTAAACAGGATTTCCCCTTCCTAATCTTTGAAATGGATCTTCCATTTCTTAGGTATGGAAGAATTAGGTTCCAAACCTATTTCATGTTAATCCCAGAAGTTTGAAAACTAAACTATTTATATTATTCCACATAGCCTAGAGAATGGCTATAGAAACAACATTAAAATGTAAAAAGCTTTTGTTGCATAGCCATTTGGAACTGAAAGTTATTGACATGGATATCAAAAGCCTCCAAAACATCTTCATGGATAATCCTAGAGAATATGCATTCTAATAATAAATGTCTAACTAACTCAAAATCCTTACAGAGATGACATCCTAAAGGTTTAAGTATCCCTTCTCAACATCGTCATGATCTTGTTCTATGAGAAAAACCACAAAAGATCTGAATCCTGGGTGGGATTTTAAGATCCCAAAATAGCAAGGAAAAACATGGGTTGAATCCCCCTAAATTTTTTGATGGATTTCAATGAATATGTCCCTTTTGACTCATATTGCTAGATATGGTGATCTTCCTCATCATAAAACTCAATTTTTCTAGCTATTTCCAAAATTTCAAGCAACCGCTCCATTAATTTAGAGGTGAAAGTTCTCCTAAAATCACATCTCATTTGAGATCCATCCCAAATCTTAGCAATCGATTTAGTTTGTTGATTAGAAATGAAATAAACATCCCAGTACTAGGAAGACAAAGGTGAGTTCCAGATCCAAATCTATTCCCAAAATTTTATAGATCTACCATTACCTACTCTCCATTTATATCTTATTTTAAAAGCTTGAGTAGCCCACACATCACACCTTTAAAAATGGATGGGTGAGTGTAATGAAAACACAAAATTTTAGGATTCCTAGTGTTCTATTTAGCACCTATGACTTTCTTCTATAAAGTCCCATGTCCTTGGATATACCTATTAATCAAGGAACCTATAAGACAAATGTTTAAGTCTTGGGGATTGGAAATTCCTAAACCTCCAAATTCCATTTTCATGCTAATAGATGGCTAGTTTGTAAGATGATCTTGTTCTCACCTTCTTCATCACTCCACATGTAATTGGATAATTATGTATTAATAAGTTTAAGATCCCATTTAGTGCACTTAAAGAAGTAAACCATGTATATATGGATAATAGCTAACACAACTTGAATTAGAATTCTTTTTTCTATATAAAATACTATCTGAGAGGGGTAGGAGATATTCTCTTAATGTTTTTCAAACTAAAGTGGCATACCTAAATATCTGACAGGGAAGTTTTTAGCTAAGCATTAAAATATCTCAAGGAAAGGAAGGACTTCCTCCTGTTCCATTTTAATGGGATCAGAAAACTTTTATGGAAATTTATCTTCATGCGAGAGAGTTGTTCAAGGCATGACAAAATCCATTCATGTTCAAAGATACTCTAGTATAATTTTCTAGGAATGTCATAGTATCATCTGCATATTGTAAACTAATCACACCAATAGGAATGAAATTTGGAAAAAGGTCCCTATTGATCCCTGACTCACTACCTTCATTTAACATACTAGATGACACATCAACTACAAGATTGGAAAGAACAGGAGCAAGGGGACCTCCACGTCTTAGTCCTCTACTAGTCAGTAATAAATTATTTCCTACATCATTAACTTTAACTCCAATGGATCCCTAAGAGTGATTCTTAATCCATGTAATGAACAAACTACCAAAACCTCCGAGCTCTAAGACCTCAAAAAGAAATTCTAGATTTACTTTATCATAAGGTTTCTCATAATCAATCTTAAAAACTGAAGATTTGTATTTCTTCCGATGTACCTCATGAATCACCTCATGGGTAGTAACCAAACTTTCTAAGATAAATCTATCTATAAAAAAGGCAGACTAAGAGTGAGCAATTAGTGTATGCATGAGCAAATATAATATATTAGTGATCACTTTGCTAAAAATCTTAAAAGAGTAATTAATAAGACTAATAGTTCTAAATATTATCATTTCACTAGCATCATTTTCCTTAGGAATGAGAGTAATCATAGAAAAAATTATCTAAACAAATCTCGATATCCTCTAAACGGAATATTAAACATTTCAAAGAGATCTTTTTAATGATATCCCAAAAATGTTGTTAGAAAACAAATCAAAAGCCCCCATGGCCAAGAGCCCCATAATAATAATATAAAAAATGTCCTCTTTGACTCCTCTTGGGTAAACCTACTTTCTAGCTTAGAATTTTCCTCAATAGTGACAACTTTCTCATTTTTTAGAAGAAACCATCCTTAAGGTTGATGTTAGGTCTTGGTTCCCAACCTAAAAGTTCTTTATAGCAGTTAGAAGCTACCTTAACCATTCCCTAAATTTTAGTTTCAAGACCATTTGGTCTTTAGAGGACAATTATAAATTTCTTCCTCCTTTTTTGATTAGCCATTGTATGAAAATATAGTGTTTCTATCTCCTTCAAGAATATTTCTCTCTCTCTAGTTTGTGTATCTTTGGTCTCCTATACAAACCAATAATTATTTAACTCCTCTAAAATCCTGGAAAGTCTATTTTTCTCTTCATCAAATAAAACCTGACTTTTAACTTTAATATCTCGAGTATCGTATTCCTCCATTAACTCTTTCTTATGTTTCCTAATATTAGTCTCAAGGTTTCCACTCCAACCTTTGACCAATTTCCTACTCTAAGTTCTTTGACAATCATCTACAATATTTCTACCTGTCGTTTTCGAATACCAAGCTTTAACCACCAGATAATTAAAATCTGGTCTAGATAGGCACCATTTTTCAAACTTAAAGCTATTTATTGGGATTTGAGTATTCCTAGAGTTCCAAAGGATTTCGGTGTGATCACTACCTACCCTGGCTAGAGCTTTAGCATTTGCTAGGGAGAAAATAGAATTAGAACAAGTGTTACAAAAACCTATCCAAAATACACAAAATGAGGGTATTTTGATTATTTCCCCAAGTATAATGTATTATAGATAAACCTATTTCCATTATATCCCACATGTCCACCCCCATGTTGAATTTGTCGGCCCATTTGAAATTTATATTTCTAGTACTTTTATCATTTTGGTATATAAAAAATTAAAATCTCCTCCAGTAAGAGCGGTCCATCCTAATTTAAAAAGAGCTCAAGAACCTCGGAGATGAATTCTTGCTTTTTATCTTCATGGGATGATCTATAAATGTTGTGATTCTAATAATCACATTAGTCACCTTACTTTTAACGATAACACTAACACTCAAATTATTGACATCCCAAGCTAGAATCTCAAAAACATCAAAGATTAACACCAACATGAAATTCTCCAAGCAGTACCTATTACAGGTAGAAAATTCCAAGAGAAAATTCTATTACCTAAACCATGATTAAGGAACTTGGCACTAAAATTCTCTTTCTTTATTTCCTAGAAGCCTATATAATATAAGTGCAAGGGACAAGGTTATCCATAATGTAAGTTTTCTGTCATGGGATGACCCCTGGATAGCCTAGCCGGATAAGAACAAAGGCAAGCAAGTCATGGCCGGATAGCGAGGCCTAGCCGGACGAAAGCACAAGACAGGACACAAGGGAGAACCGGGACTAGGGCAAGTTGGCACACGGACCAGCTGGATAAAATAATACTGGCAAGGTGTCGATCCGGCTAGACTATCCTGGCCGCACCCACTCAATACAGAAGTAGTAGGCAGGGCGACGTGCGATACAGTGGACGGTACGCCCTGGCCTATCGACAAGATGTAAAGAAAGTAGGGACGAGGACCATGTCGGTGAATTTTTGGCTGATGGGGCCACAGTGGGTGATTGTTGATGCCCGGCTCCCAACGGCTTGCATGGCGTTCACTGTGCCCATGACGCATAGCACAACATGTACTATCGACAAGACTCACCACTACATGGCACTGTACATGACCAGCCGGCTAGGGCCCGCCTGTGGGACCCGCCAGCTGGCCTAGCTAGTGTAATCGCTACCCCTAGCCTATATAAGGGGGGCGAGGCTCTCGTAGCAAGGGTTGGATTTCACTAGGTAGGCAGTTCATACAGCTCGAGAGGCGTTCTGTAGTTCTCATACCATAGTCAGATCGGCAGGAGTAGGGGTGTTACCTCCACACGAGTGTCCCAAACCTACGTACTTCCTGCGTCTCTCTACGTTGGTTTGTATCCAATCCCGCCTGCGGACATGGTCGATAGCTTTCCTATTGGAATTATGCCCTAGAGGCAATAATAAAGATGTTATTATTATAATTCTTGTTCATGATAAAGTTTATATTCCATGCTAGAATTGTATTAAGCGGAAACATTAATACTTGTGTGGTTTGTGAACAACACCGTGTCCCTAGTACGTCTCTATGGACTAGCTCATTGATCAATGATGGTTAAGCTTTCCTAACCATAGACATGAGTTGTCAATTGATAATGAGATCATATCATTGGGAGAATGATATGGTGGACAGACCCAAACTAAGCGAAGCAATTAGATCGTGTCATTGTGTTCATCTTTGTGAAGCTTTTCCTATGTCAAATATTGTATTCCTTAGACCATGAGATAATGCAACTCCCTGGTATCGGAAGAAAGCTTTGAGGTCATCAAACGTCATCCTATGAGAGGGTGATCATAAAGGTGTCTCTCAGGTGATCGGAAAGTATCTGTTGGGTTGTATGTATCGAGATGGGATTTGTCCCTCCCAAGTCGGAGAGATATACTTGGGCCACTCGGTCGATATCAACACCGCTTGCAAGCATGTGGTTAAGGAGTTAATCACAAAGTGATATCGTATTACGGAACGAGTAAAGTACTTGCTGTGAACGAGATTGAACTAGGTATGACGATACCGACGATCGAATCTCGGGCAGGTAAAATATCGCGAGACGAAGGGAATATATATATGGGATTGATTGAATCCTGGCATCGTGGTTCATCCGATATGATCATCGATGAATGTGTGGGAGTCAATATGGGTGCCTGCACCCGCTGTTGATTATTGATAGAAGATCATGCGCATATTCTCGAACCCAGGTCACACATAACGTGTCTCGCTAGGATAGATTGGATAATTGGTTTATGAGTTTTTGTTGGTCTCGGATGGGATCCGGGATATCACGAGAGGTTCGAATGGTCCGGAGAATAAGATTCATATAAAGGCGATTACAATTTTGGAGTTCGGAATTGTTCCGGATTAATCGGTATTGTACCAGAAGCTTCTAGAACCTTCCGGAAGGGAGCCAACGTGGTCCCACCTTCCGGGAGGGGGCATGGGCCTATGAGGGAGTGTCCTGGCCGCATTGGGCCAGAGGCACAAGGACCCATAGGGCCCAGCCGAAATCGTTTAAACTAGAGATAAGATAAGATAGGATTTCTAGATAAGGGAGAGTTTAAATTGTTTAAACTAGAGATAGTCTTGGAGGAGAGGCTAGGGCTGGCCGCACCCCCCCCTCTATATATAGAGGGCTGGTGCGCCCCCTCTCACACCTTCCTCCAAACCCAGTTGCCCTGCTGCCCTTCCTCTCTCCCTCCCGACTGTTTGTAGGCGAAGCCCTGCGGCAGAAATTCTCCACCATATACACCACGCCGTCGTGTTGTAGATCCAATCCATCTCTCCACCCTACTTGCTGGTCCGAGGAAGGAGGAGACGTCGAGGTGTTGCACGTGTGCATCTCACAGAGGCACCGCCACTTGTGGTGCTAGATCGGATCGGATCGCGAGGAGGAGAAGCGAGTACGACTACATCACCCACGTTCCGGCAGCGTTCATTGTGCGAATCTTCAAGGGTATGAAGATCTAATCCAATATCTCTCGTTGTTTGCATCTCCTAGATTAGATCTTGGCTTTCCCTCTGTTCGCTTCCGTAAAAATTTTTGATTTACTATGCTGCGAAACCCTTCAGTGGTATCAGAGCTAGATCTATGCGTAGATGTGATTCACGAGTAGAACGCAACATGGTTGTTGCGGGCGTTGATGTTTTCTGTTGCAAGCCTCTTGTTTGTGTTCTTCTTATGACGCGGCATAGTGAGATTGAAGCAGTCCAGGCCAACCTTACGCGACGTCGTTCGCGAGAACGGATCCGCACTTGACGTGTGGCTTGTTCCACACATGCGGCTGGTGGATGTCAGTTTCTCTCACTATAGTGTTCATGGGATTAACACCGGAGTTTGGCAACCATAATATCACCGTTGTGGCTTTCCGTAGGTAAGCATCGTTCTTAGCATCTACTCCCATAAGCCACGTAAAACATGCAACAACAAAGTAGAGGCGTCTAACTTGTTTTTGCAGGGAGTGTTTTCTGTGATATGGTATGGCCCAAGATGTGATGTGTATAATGTATGCGATGATCATGTTTTGTAATATTTCACGACTTGCATGTCGATGAGTACACAACCGGCAGGAGCCATATGGTTGTCTTTATAATTGTGTATGACCTGAAGTCAACTTCTTATCGCCATGTAATAGCTTTACTTTATCGCTAAGTAGTTAGCAATAGTTGTAGTTGCTATTCGTGGTGGAGGCAATCATGGTGGAGTGATGGAGATCATGCGGAGCGCACAAGATGGAGATCATTGCGAAGATTGGCTATACCATGTCACATAAAGTTATATGCATGTGATGTTTATCCTTTTATGTATCTTATTATGCTTAGATCGCGGTAGCATTATAAGATGATTCCTCATAAAAGATCAAGATAAAAACTATGTTCTCCCCAAGTATGCACCGTTGCGAAAGTTAAATGTGTCCAAGCATCACGTGATGATCGGGTGCTATAGACTCTACGCTCACATACAACGGGTGCAAGCCAGTTTTGCACACGCGGAAATACTTGGGTCTAGCTTGACGAGCCTAACATGTACAGACATGGCCTCGGAACACAAGAACCGACAGGTTAAGCATGAGTCATATGAATGATAACCACATATCTTCTCGTGATGATCGGATTAGGTGTGGTGAATTTGGATCGTGTTCACTAAACAACTTGAGGGATGTTGAATTTAGTGGGAGTTCATCTAGTAATTTGATTAAAAGTTGAACTAGTTATCATGAACATAGTCTAATTTGTACTTGCGAATACTGTAGATCACATGGCCAAGTCCAACTTCAACTTCAACGTTTTTGCTGAGAAAGAAAAGCTTAGAAACAATGGGTCTAACTTCACCAACTGGTTCCGCAATCTAAGAATCATTACATCGGCGGACAAAAGGACTATGTCCTTGAGAAAGCGTTAGGTAACCCCTAACTGCAAGCATGGTGATGAAAGCTGTCTATCGATCGGCAAGAAGATGATTATGGTGTGATTAAGAGCACCATGTTGTTTGCTATGGGAACCGAACTTCAAAATCGTTTGAAAATTATCCTGGCCCTTTGAGATTCTCGAGGAGCTGAAAACCATGTTTGACTCAGGCCCGTTCGAGAGATATGAGATCTCGAAGTTCTTTAACTGCATGATGGAGGAAGGGAGTTCCGTTAGTGAGCACGCCATTAAGATGTCGGGCTACACTCAATGCCTTGAGCAACTGGACTGCAAGATTCCAGAGGAACTCAAGATTGACAGGGTTCTGCAATCACTCCCTCCCAGCTACAAAAGTTTTGTAGTGACTCATAATCAGATTGGTTCCAATCACGATCACCGAGCTCTTCAAAGCTGAAGGCTGCGAGGTGGACATCAAGAAGGATAATCATGTGTTGATGGTCAACAAGCCCTCCTTTAAGAAAGGTAAAGGTGCAAAGAAGCCCTTCAAGAAAGCGGCGGCAAGCGCGTTGCCCTGCGAGAAGAAGCTCAAGTCTGGACCTAAGCGGACCTTTGAGTGCTTCTATTGCAAGGACAAGGGTCCTTTGGGCATAATCGTCCAAGTACTTAGCGGACAAGAAGGCTGGCACCATCAAAGGTATATTTGATATACATGTTATTGATGTTTTCCTTACTAGCCCTCGTTGTAGTGCAGGTATTTGATCTTGGTTCGATTGCTAATATTTGTAACTTCGAAGCAGAGCTACGGAATAGGCAATGACTTGCGAGGATGAGGTGACGATCTTGGCGTTGCAACGGATCAAGAGTTGATGTGATGGCCGTCGGCACTCTCTCCTTAGTTTTACCTTCGGGATTAGTTTTAAACCTTAATAAATGTTATTATGTGCCTGCGTTGAGAATGAACATTATTTCTAGATCGTGTTTATTGCAAGACGGTTATTCATTTAAATCAGAGAATAATGGTTGTTCTATTTATATGAGTAACATCTTTTATGGTCATGCACCTCTTGTGAATGGTTTATTTCTTCTAAATCTCGAAAGGGATGAAACACACATCCATAACATTGAGGCTAAAAGATGCAAAGTAGATAGTGATAATACTACTTATTTGTGACACTGTCGTCTAGGTCATATTGGTGTAAAGGGCATGAAAAAACTCCATTCTGATGGACTTTTGGAGTCTCTTGATTTTGAATCATTTGACACATGCGAACCATGCCTCATGGGCAAGATGATCAAAACCCCGTTCTTCGGTATGATGGAGCGAGCAACGGACTTGTTGGAAATCATACATACCGATGTATGCGGACCGATGAGTGTTTCGACGCGCGGTGGATATCGCTATTTTCTCACTTTTACCGATGACTTAAGTAGATATGGGTATATCTATTTAATGAAACATAAATCTGAAACGTTTGAAAAGTTCAAAGAATTTCAGAATGAAGTGGAGAACCATCGTAACAGAAAGATTAAGTTTCTACGATCCGATCGTGGGGGCGAATATTTGAGTTATGATTTTCTCACGCATCTCAAAGCAAGTGGAATCGTTTCACAACTCACGCCACCCGGAACACCACAGCGCAATGGTGTGTATGAGCCGGAATCGAACCCTATTAGATATGGTCCGATCGATGATGTCTCTTACTGATTTGCCGTTATCATTTTGGGGTTATGCATTAGAAACCGCTGCATTCACTTTAAATAGGGCTCCATCTAAATCCGTTGAGGCGACACCGTATGAACTGTGGTTTGGTGCTTAACCTAAGTTGTCGTTTCTTAAAGTTTGGGGATGCGAAGCTTACGTCAAGAAGTTGATGCCGGACAAGCTCGAACCCAAAGCGGAGAAATGCATCTTCATAGGATACCCTAAGGAAACTATTGGGTATACCTTCTATCACAAAACCGAAGGCAAAGTGTTTGTCGCAAAGAACGGTTCCTTTCTGGAGAAGGAGTTTCTCTCGAAAGAAGTGAGTGGGAGGAAAGTAGAGCTAGACGAGGTTATTGAACCTTCTCTTGAATTGGAGAGTAGCGCAGCACCTGAAATTGTTCGATTACTTTGCACCAACAATAGAGGAAGCAAATGACAAGGATCATGAAGCTTGGACGATCTTGCTCTTGAGCGTCGCGGTCGACAAGGTCGCGTGCCCCTCCTGAGTGGTACGGCAACCCTGTCTTGACTGTCTTGTTAGTAGAAGACAGTGAACCTACGAACTATGAGGAAGCGATGATGAGCCCAGACTCTGAGAAATGGCTAGAAGCCATGAGATCCGAATTGGGATCCATGAGAGAAAACCAAGTATGGGCTTTAGTGGACCCTCCTAGCGACCGAAAGGCCGTTGAGTGCAAATGGATCTTCAAGAAGAAAACGGACGCGGATGGTAATGTTACCGTCTATAAAGCGCGGCTTGTTGCGAAAGGTTTTTGACAAGTTTAAGGTGTTGACTACGATGAGACTTTCTCTCCCGTAGCGATGTTTAAGTCCATTCGAATTTTATTAGCAATTGCTGCGTTTCATGATTATGAAATATGGCAGATGGATGTCAAGACTGCGTTCCTCAATGGCAACATTGATGAAGAGTTGTATATGATGCAACCCGAAGGTTTTGTCGATCCTAAGGATGCTGATAAAGTATGCAAACTTCAGCGTTCCATTTATGGACTGAAGCAAGCATCTCGGAGTTGGAACCTTCGTTTTGATCAAGTGATCAAGAGCTTTGGATTTGTTCCAAATTGCTACGAAGCTTGCATCTACAAGAAAGTGAGTGGGACCTCGGTGACATTTCTGGTACTATATGTGGATGACATATTGATTATTGGAAATGACATCGACATGCTTAACGATGTGAAGAGTTATTTGAACAAGTGTTTTTCAATGAAAGACCTAGGTGAAGATGCTTATATATTGGGCATCAAAATCTATAGAGATAGACAAAGACGCCTGATAGCTTTAAGCCAGAGTACATACCTAGACAAAGTTCTGAAAAGATTCAGAATGGATAAGGCATTGAAAGGTTCGGTGCCTATGTTGTCGAGTAAGATATTGAGCAAGGCTCGGTGTCCACCACGGTAAATGATAGGGAAGCTATGAGCAAAGTGCCTTATGCCTCGGCCATAGGTTCCATCATGTATGCCATCTTGTGTACTAGACCGGATGTGTCCAATTCTCTTAGTTTGACGACAGATATCAAAGTGATCCAGAGTGGAACCTTTGGACAGCCGTGAAGAACATCCTAAGGTACCTAAATAGGACTAAAGAAATGTTCTTAGTCTATGGGGTGATGAACATGTCGTAAAGGTTACGTCGATGCTAGTTTCGACACCGACAAGGATGATCGTAAATCTCGGACGGGATACGTGTATATTTTGAATGGAGGAGCTGTGAGCTGGAGAAGCGCAAGCAAAGCGTGATCGCGGGATCTACATGAGAAGCGGAATACATGGCTCGCAGAAGCATCAAGTGAAGGAGTTTGGATCGAAACTTCATCCTTGAGCTTGTGGTTCCAAGTGCATTGGACCCACTGGAGATATTGTGTGACAACACTGGCGCCATAGCACTTGCTAAGGAACCAAGATATCATCCAAAGACCAAGCATATCAACCGCAAGTTTCATATAATCCGAGATTATATAGCAGATGGAGATCTGAAGATCAACAAAGTACATACAGATCTGAATGCCGCAAATCCATTGACTAAACCTCTTCCACGTGTAAAACATGATCAGCACCTCAGTGCCATGGGTGTGAGATTGTTGCCAAATGTAAACTAGATTATTGACTCTAGTGCAAGTGGGAGACTGTTGGAATTATGCCCTAGAGGCAATAATAAAGATGTTATTATTATAATTCTTGTTCATGATAAAGTTTATATTCCATGCTAGAATTGTATTAAGCGGAAACATTAATACTTGTGTGGTTTGTGAACAACACCGTGTCCCTAGTACGCCTCTATGGACTAGCTCATTGATCAATGATGGTTAAGGTTTCCTAACCATAGACATGAGTTGTCAATTGATAATGAGATCATATCATTGGGAGAATGATATGGTGGACAGACCCAAACTAAGCGAAGCAATTAGATCGTGTCATTGTGTTCATCTTTGCGAAGCTTTTCCTATGTCAAATATTGTATTCCTTAGACCATGAGATAACGCAACTCCCGGGTATCGGAAGAAAGCTTTGAGGTCATCAAACGTCATCCTATGAGAGGGTGATCATAAAGGTGTCTCTCAGGTGATCGGAAAGTATCTGTTGGGTTGTATGTATCGAGATGGGATTTGTCCCTCCCAAGTCGGAGAGATATACTTCGGCCCACTTTCGGTAATCGATATCAACACCGCTTGCAAGCATGTGGTTAAGGAGTTAATCACAAAGTGATATCGGATTACTGAGCGAGTAAAGTACTTTGTGAGCGAGATTGAACTAGGTATGACGATACCGACGATCGAATCTCGGCAGGTAAAATATCGCGAGACAAGGGAATATATATATGGGATTGATTGAATCTGGCATCGTGGTTCATCCGATATGATCATCGATGAATGTGTGGAGTCAATATGGGTGCCCGGACCCTGTTGATTATTGATAGAAGATCATGTATCGCATATTCTCGAACCCATAGGTCACACACTTAACGTGTCTCGACGCTAGGATAGATTGGATAATTGGTTTATGAGTTTTTGTTGAGTCTCGATGGTATCCGGATATCACGAGGTTCGGAATGGTCCGGAGAATAAGATTCATATAAGGCAA
Organism: Avena insularis; assembly: GCA_023614405.1. Taxonomy (NCBI): domain Eukaryota; kingdom Viridiplantae; phylum Streptophyta; class Magnoliopsida; order Poales; family Poaceae; genus Avena; species Avena insularis. Next base: position 515,272,774 of record CM042690.1, read on the forward strand.
TTTTTGGAGTTGAATTGTTCCGGATTAATCGGTATTGTACCGAAGCTTCTAGAACCTTCGGAAGGGGCCAACGTGGTCCCACCTTCCGGGAGGGGGCATGGGCCTATGAGGGAGTGTCCTGGCCGCATTGGGCCAGGGGCACAAGGCCCCATAGGGCCCAGCCGATCCTAGAGAGTTTAAATCGTTTAAACTAGAGATAAGATAAGATAGGATTTCTAGATAAGGGAGAGTTTAAATTGTTTAAACTAGAGATAGGCTTGGAGGAGAGGCTAGGGCCGCACCCCCTCTATATATAGAGGGCTGCACCCCTCTCACACCTTCCTCCAAACCCAGTTGCCCTGCCGCCTTCCTCTCTCCCTCCCATTTGTTTGTAGGCGAAGCCTGCGCAGAAATTCTCCACCATATACACCACGCCGTGTTGTAGATCCAATCCATCTCTCCACCCTACTTGCTGGTCCGAGGAAGGAGGAGACGTCGAGGTGCTGCACGTGTGCATCTCACGGAGGCACCGCCACTTGTGGTGCTAGATCGGATCGGATCGCGAGGAGGAAGCGAAGCGACTACATCACCCACGTTCCGATTTAACGTTCTCTGTGCGAATCTTCAAGGGTATGAAGATCTAATCCAATCTGTCTCGTTGTTTGCATCTCCTAGATTAGATCTTGGCTTTCCCTCTGTTCGCTTCCGTAGAAAATTTTGATTTACTATGCTGCGAAACCCTTCATTTCTTGCCGTTTACCCACACCTCTATCTAGCTTTCTCAGGCACTGTCGTTTCACATACAATGACAGTTGGTGCGCACCGTGGGGTAGAATGGCTTCGACCGGAGTCACGTCCCGCATGAGACCCTGCACTTCAGCTGGCGAGCGCGTGGCCTCTGGCCTCGTGCTCACCTTGGGAAAGTTTGACTGCATTATCAGCAATGTGTCGTGCTTCGTCGGGTCTGTTGGGAATATGCCCTAGAGGCAAACATGTATGATGTTATTTCCAATGTATTCATAAAGTTATTGTCCATATATGAACTACTGATATGTATCATTGAATACGTGATTCGATTATGGAACTATATATTCATGTTGTTTATACTAATTGTCCTTGGTCGTTGATGTTGTGCTGGACACACAACTTAGACTAATGTGAAAGTCGGCTGATGACTCGGTTCCACTTGTCATGGGCATAGAGATGTTATTCCGAATTACACGGATTCGCCTAAAAATTTTAACGAGTCAAACTGACCGAAATTGAGATACATTGAATAAGTCGTCATTTGTATATCTCAATCAATGTAATCCTTAGACCTGAGGTTATTGCACAATCCGAACTGAGGATTACCGACTTAGGTTCTGGCCAACGTTGTTCCGTCACTGGGCAGTTATAAAGGCAGAGTTTGGTTCGACCGAGAATCAAGCTGCGTGATGTGAATAACCAAGATGGGATTTTGCCCCTCCGCCTAGAGAGATATTCTCTGGGCCCTCTCGGAAGATATGATTCAGAAAGCATGGCCATGCGTGACTCGGTTAAGTGTTAACCGAGGCGATCGACTAAGAGTTAGTCGGATCAATCACTTATCTCGGATCAAGAAAGAGAGTCGAACTATTTAAGGGATGACGATTATTCGCCTATAGCTCGACAAGGTATATTGTGAGGCAAAAGGGACTTAGACGAAAGTCGCATTGGAAGGTATGTCATCATGACTCTTTGGTACTTGGGAGTCGGCACGTTCTGCTAGGTGCCACTACTGACTGATCAGTCACGAGTGAGACTCGGATCATGTCCGGGACACCATGAGCCTGTCGGGTCACACACTTAAGAAGGGGATCATATTTGGGTTGGACCCAAAAGGGAAACGAACTGAGTCAGTTAGTTGGACTCGCAGTGACTAATATAGGCCATTTAGTGAATGGGCCACAAGTGAGTGGAGCCCACTTTCACTCCCTATATAAGCTGGGGCACAGGTGCTTAGAGCACACGGTTAGGTCACTCCATGTACTGGAAACCCTAGCTCCAGTCCAGTCCTGTCGCCGTCGTACCGGACCTAGCGTTCCACCGCCGGCGCTACTCCTCATACGTGTGGATACTAGCAGAGGTGCTGTACGTTCAGCACTTCGATGATCATGGATCGAAACGGATCGTAAGGATTGCACTACATCAAGCGACATGCTACATCGATTCCGCAACCCCGCGTCTAGTGGTAATTCTCGTGGTGTACTACCTCAGCTAGATCTTGGGATCACCGTGTAGGGAAAAAGTTTTGTTTACCTCTGCGTGGCCCAATAGTGGTATCAGAGCGTTAGCTTATGGTTTTTAGGCTCGAGATCATGCATATGTGATACGCGGTTGTCGTTAGATTGGATCTAACTGCAGTTTTGGTGGTCGATCTATGAGATAGATCGGTTTTGTACGAAGTTTATTGGATCAACTATACTCGAGGAATGGATGATCTGGTGTCCGTGATCTATCTACTAAGCTCGTGGAACGACATACCCCTACCGGTCGGCTTGCACCATCGGGGTATACTGTGACACGTAAGTCCGGATGCGGTGATCGAAGATCAAAGAGTTTGGTCGAATCGGAGTCTGGATCAGATTTGGATAAAATTGTTTTATCTGATGAAGAAATCCATGTCCGGAATGCAGATGAAATCTATGTTTTCGGAAAAATCGTCGGGCGCTTCTCCTTTGATCCCGGCCCGCTATCTGGATAGTGGGACCGCCGGCTTCACCCTGTCGTAGCGCCTTAGATGTTGTTGCGAGTTTCACAACGCCGTTAGATATCGTATCTATGCATAACTTGTTTTTGCAGGATGATGTTGTAAATGGTATGGCTTATTTGCATGTGATGTGTATAATCCATACGTGATCTGCGTATTACGATTTTGTCAGCCGGCCGGAGCCTAGGTGCTTTCACTTTATTGTATAACGACCTGCGTGTCAGATTCTCTATATAATTTACTTTACTAGCTAGTGTATCTGTTTGGAGAACTCGGATGGCATGCAAGTCGGCTACATGGTGTAAGGCAGCACGTGACAAGAGTTGACACGAGTCGAATTACAAGCTTTGTGGAGATGGAGATCGCCATGTAGAGAGCCATACCATTTCACATTATAATTGCTTTATGTTGTGTTATTGTTATGTCTCTGTTTTTACCTCTATTAGATAGTTGGTAGAAAGTAATCCCTCAAGGAAGGTCTAGTCAATTCCCCTGCCAGTGTTGCACCATCACAAGTCGGACATTTTTGGTAGTGGGCTCATAAAATTGAGGTTTTATCAATTCTTTCCGACTAGGTGGGTTTGAGTCGGACTCTTACAGCGGAAGCACTCGGTAATCTAGACGAGTCTATCACAACGGTTGTGGGACTCGGGGAAAAGTCGGATGAGAGCCGGGGCATGTGATGCCACCCATCCGACAAGAGTTGTATGAGATGCGATTGACAAGGAGTTGTCTACCTAGATCACTTGATGACTAGCGGTGATGCTAAAGCTCACTAGTCGGCTTGCTTATTTAGGATCCTGAATCACTAAGTAACCATCGGAGGGTTGTTGGTTCTAGTGGGAGCATAAGTATTAAAATGTTTAATATGCTTGCTCTTTTATGGATACATGTCTTAAGTGTTTTGCATATTTTTCTGTTGTAGATCAATGGAACATAGGAGTCTCCCTCAGATTTCTAGTTTTGCTTTGAGAACCATCTTAGAGAAAGATAAGCTAAATGGAACTAACTTCACCAACTGGTATCGTAATCTGAGAATTGTTCTCAAGCAAGAAAAGAGGGACCATGTCCTAGACAACCCACTTCCAAATGAGCCGAATGAGAATGCGACTGTCGCATCCACCAATGCCTACCGTCGGATTTGTGATGAATCCAAAGAGATTAGTTGTCTTATGCTTGCTCACATGGAACCGGACTTGCAGAAGTAGTTCGAGAATGTAGATGCCTACGATATGATTGAAAGCCTCAAAGGTATGTTCCAAGCTCAGGAAAAGACTGAGAGGTATCAAGTCTCTCAGGCTTTGTTGAGTTGCAAGCTTAAGGATGGTGATCCACTGTGTCCGCATGTGATCAAGATGGTTGGTTACGTGCAGTCTCTGGAAAGGCTAGGCTACCCCATTAGCGAAGAGTTCGCTACTGACATAATTATGAACTCTCTTCCTAGTCTGTATCGTTAGTTCATTTCAAACTACCACATGTATGGTATGGATAAGAAGCTCACTGAATTACATGGGATGCTCAAGCAGGCTGAGGCAGATCTCAAGAAAGGCGCCAGTCAAGTGTTGATGGTGCAGAATAACGCTAAGTTCAAGAAGAATTCTTGGACTAAGAAGAAGAAAGCAAAGTCGGGAGGTAAGGCTGAGGACCCGGTCCAAAGCGCTTACTTAGTGACTAAGCCATCTCCAGCAGCCGGGTCCACTTGCTTCTATTGCAAGGAGGATGGCCACTAAAAGAGGAATTACAGCAAGTATCTGGCTGACAAAGCCAACAGTGGAGGTGTGACTTCCGGCTCAGGTACGCTTGTTCGCAATGTTATAGACATTTATCTTGCTGATGCACCTGGTAGTTCTTGGGTATATGATATCGGATCAGTTATTCACATCTGCAACTCATTGCAGGGACTGGTAAGAACTAGGAGCATGGCGAGAGGCGAGGTTGACATTCGATTCGGTAACAAAGCGACAGTCGCTGCGTTGGAAGTCGGCACGATGCAACTTCATTTACCTTCTGGATTCTTAATGGAGCTGAATAATTGTTATTATGTTCCAGTGCTTAGTCGAAACATTATTTCTGCCTCATGTTTGATGAGACAAGGCTATGAGTCGAATATTAAGAATAATGGTTATTCTTTGTATTTGAATGATATGTTTCACGGCTTTGTACCCATCCAGGACGGGTTATTCATTTTGAAGCTTGATGGTGAATCTGTCTATAATATAAATGTGAAAAGGTTGAAACAAAATGATCTATATATGACTTATTTTTGGCATTGTTGGCTTGGTCATATAAGTTGGAAACGCATGAAGAAGCTCCATGATGATGGACTCCTAACTTCGTTTGACTTGGAGTCGTTCGAGACATGCGAATCCTGCCTACTCAGCAAGATGACCAAGACACCGTTTGCAAAGAGTTGTGAAAGGGCGTCCGACTTATTAGGACTAGTACATAGTGATTTATGTGGCCCAATGAGCATGACAACCAGAGGTGGTTATGAGTACTTCATTACCTTCACTGATAATTTGAGTCGGTATGGCTATATCTATTTGATGAAACATAAGTCGGAAGCCTTTGAAAAGTTCAAGGAATTCCAGAATGAGGTACAGAATCAACTCGGCAAGAAAATAACGTTTCTTCGGTCGGACCGAGGCGGCGAGTACATGAGACATGAGTTTGATGACCATCTGAAGAGTTGTGGAATAGTTCCCCAGCTCACTCCTCCAGGAACGCCGTAGAGAAATGGTGTGTCAGAAAGGAGAAATCGGACCTTGTTGGACTTGGTACGATCAATGATGAGATGGACAGATCTGCCTTTATCATTTTGGGGTTATTGTCTAGAAACTGCAGCGTTCACACTAAACAGAGTACCATCAAAGTCGGTAGAGAAGACACCGCATGAGATGTGGACTGACAAGAAGTCGTGTTTGTCTATTCTTAAGATTTGGGGTTGTGAAGCTTTTGTCAAGCGACTTCAGTCAGACAACCTTACAGCCAAGTCGGATAAATGTATTTTTGTGGGGTATCAAAGGGAAACCTTGGGTTACTACTTCTAGAACCGAGAAGAGGGAAAAGTGTTTGTCGCTTGGAATGGTGTCTTCCTTGAGAAAGAGTTTCTCTGTCAGGGAGTCAGTGGGAGCACGGTGCAGGTCGAAGAAATTCGAGAGATACCGGCCAGCAGCTAGTCGGCAAAATCCTTAGAGGTTGAGACGGTCGTGGTACCTGAGCTGGCAACTGCACCAACACTGCGAAGATCGGCCAGATTGCGAAGTGTTCGTGATGTGTTGCTGTTGGACAGTGATGAGCTGGTAACTTATTCGGAAGCGATGGTGGGATCTGATTCTGAGTCATGGATTGGAGCCATGAGATCCGAGTTAAAGTCCATGGATGAAAATCAAGTTTGGAACTTGGTTGATCTGCCTCACGGTGCAAGACCCATCGAGTGCAAATGGGTCTTTAAGAAGAAAACTGATATGGATGGAAATGTTTCTATCTATAAAGCACAGCTTGTCGTGAAGGGGTTCCGACAAGTTCAAGGAGTTGACTACGATGAGACTTTCTCTCCCATGGCGATGCTTAAGTCAGTTCGGATCATGTTAGCTATAGCGGCCTAGTAGCAACCTATTTTGATTATGAGATATGGCAGATGGATGTCAAAACGGTTTTCCTTAATGGAAATTTAACCGAGGACGTGTATATGATACAGCCTGAGGGATTTGTCGATCCGGCTAATGCTGACAAGGTATGCAAGCTTCTGAAATCCATTTATGGGTTGAAGCAAGCATCTCGGAGTTAGATTATTCGCGTTGATGAGGTTGTCAAATCATTTGGCTTCATCAAGAGTGATCATGATTCTTGTTTATACAAGAAGTTTAGTGGGAGCAGAGTAAACTTTCTGATCTTATATGTGGATGACATATTACTGATTGGAAATGATGTCCAGATGTTGCAAGAGACCAATGAATCATTGGAAAAGAGTTTTTCAATGAAAGACTTGTGTGAGGCGACTTACATACTAGGAATCCGGATCTATAGAGATAGATCAAGGCAGCTCATTGGATTGAGTCAGAGTACATATTTGGACAAAGTGTTGAAGAAGTTCAACATGGAATCATCTAAGAAGGGGTTCTTACTGATGTCCCATGGCATAAAACTTAGCAAGACACAGTGTCCTTCGATAACTGATGAGCAAAGTCGGATGAGTGCAATTTTGTACGCTTCTATAGTCGGATCCGTCATGTACGCTATGATTTGCTCTAGGCCGGATGTTTCCGGTGCTCTAAGTATTGTGAGCAGATATCAGGCTGACCCTGGAGAAATCCACTAGGCAGCGGCTAAAAATATCCTTAAGTACTTGAGAAGGACTAAGGATATGTTCCTGGTTTATGGAGGTGAGCATGAACTCAGTGTAAGCGGTTACATGGATGCGAGTTATCTCATTGACTCGGATGATTCTCGTTCGCAATCCGGATATGTGTTTGTGACAAACAGAAGGGCTGTGAGCTGGAAGAGTTCCAAGCAAGACACGGTGTTTGCGTCTACAATAGAGGCTGAGTATATTGCTACCTCGGAGGCGGCAAAGTAAGCCATTTGGATGAGGAATTTCCTCATGGATCTTGGTGTGGTTCAGGGCTCGTCCAATCCGTTAGAGGTGTATTGTGACAACAATGGTGCTATCGCACAAGCCAAGGAACCTAGACAACACCAGAAGAACAAACATATACTCATGCGGTACCACCTTATTCGCCAGTTCGTGGATCAAGGTGATATCAAATTATGCAAGGTACACACAGATGCAAACATTGCAGATCCGTTGACAAAGCCACTTCCACAGCCAAAGCATGATGCACACCTAAGAGGTATGGGCATTAGATGCCTAGACATGTGATGTCGGATGATTGACTCTAGTGCAAGTGGGATACTGTTGGGAATATGCCCTAGAGGCAAACATGTATGATGCTATTTCCAATGTATTCATAAACTTATTGTCCATGTATGAACTACTGATATGTATCATTGAATATGTGATTCGATTGTGGAACTATATATTCATGTTGTTTATACTAATTGTCCTTGGTCGTTGAGGTTGTGTTGGACACACAACTTAGACTAATGTGAAAGTCGGCTGATGACTCGGTTCCACTTGTCATGGGAATAGAGATGCTATTCCGATTTACACGGATTCGGCTAAAGAGTTTAGCGAGTCGGACTGACCCGTATTGAGATACAACGAATAAGTCTTCATTTGTATATCTCAATCAATGTAATCCTTAGACCTGAGGTTATTGCACAATCCGAGTTGAGGATCACCGACTTAGGTTCTGTCAAGCATTGTTCCATCACTGGGCAGTTATAAAGGTGGAGTTTGGGTCGACTGAGAATCAAGTTGTGTGATGTGAATAACCAAGATGGGATTTTTCCCCTCCATCTGGAGACATATTATTTGGGCCCTCTCGGAAGATATGATTCGGAAAGCATGGCCATGCGTGACTCGGTTAAGTGTTAACCGACGCAATCGACTAAGAGTTAGTTGGATGAATCACTTATCTCGGATCGAGAAAGAGAGTCAAACTATTTAAGGGATGACGATTATTCGCCTATAGTTCGACAAGGTATATCGTGAGGCAAAAGGGACTTAGACGAAAGTCGCATTGGAAGGTATGTCATCATGACTCTTTGGTACTTGGGAGTCGGCACGTTCTGTTAGGAGCCACTACCGACTAATCGGTCACGAGTGAGACTCGGATCGTGTCCGGGTCACCATGAGCCTGTCGGGTCACACACTTAAGAGCTGGAGCATATTTGGGTTGGACCCAAAAGGGAAACGGACTGATTCAGTGAGTTGGACTTGCAGTGACTAATATAGGCCTTTTAGTGAATGGGCACAATTGAGTGGAGCCCACTTTCACTCTCTATATAAGCTGGGGCACAGGTGCTTAGAGCACACTGTTAGGTTACTCCATGTGTTGGAAACCCTAGCTCCAGTCCTGTCCTGTCGCCGCTGTACCGGACCTAGCAGTCCACCTTTGGCGCTCCTCCTCGTACATGTGGACACTGGCAGAGGTGTTGTATGTTCAGCACTTCGACGATCGTGGATCGAAATGGATCGTAAGGACTGCACTACATCAAGCGATGTGCTACATAGATTCCGCAACCGCGCGTCTAGTGGTAATTCTCGTGGCCTACTACCTCAGCTAGATCTTGTGATCACCGTGTAGGGAAAAGTTTTGTTTATCTCTGCGTGGCCCAACAGGATCCACCTTCCCGGTGAACGGCACCATGCTGTTGTTCAGTGACTTGTCAGTCTACGTCGCCACCGTCCCGGAACATTTCCCCCGGGAGATCGTTTCTGTTGTGGAGCCGCTGCTACCTCACAACGGTGCACCCATCGCTCCACGCGGCATGGAGGTTATGATGGCCGGCTCTAACACGCAGTAGCATTGCCCTCTAGAGCGTACCGGTGATGGAGTCCAAACTTCTGCCCTCTGTGGGAGAAGTACCCGGTGGAGCTCGCCATCGACCGGCTCCTCACCCTCGGAGGTAATCCGGAGGAGGCCGCCGTGAATATCGCCGTGGAAAGGGAGCTTCTCCCGCGGGAGGCCATTGACTTGGCTGCTACCAAGAAGCAGATCGAGATCACCATGCGCGAATACGACTGCGCTAACGGCCTCACCCCGGCTAGCACGGAGCCGAGCCAGTGTGGGCAAGTGCAGTTCTGAGGCAACAAGCTAGGCGAATGGATGGAGAGGGACGGTGAGTCGGATCCACCACCTCTCCTCGCCCGGCCTACCTACAGCACATCCATCAAGAACCTGCGCGCGACGCGAGCCACGGCAGATGAGCTGCCCAACCTGGAGGGCGAGGAGTGAGCCTGGCATGACACGCGGGTGAAGGAGCTTCTTAGGATTGCGGACGAGCAGGCTAACACCATCCGGCAGATGCACGAGAACCCCTGCGGCTCCAAGGGGAGCAAGATACCCGGCAACAACAAGGGCGCACCCCGCGAGACCTAGCAGGCATCTTCTCCTCCGGTGGGGAAATCCCGCAGCAAGCACCATGACTCGGGCCACAAGATCCAGCCGCACCACGAGAAGCGTGCATCGTTAAATAGCAACCCTCTCCCCTCCACCAACTAGAGAGGCACGACCAGCTGGTTCTCATCTCTCGGGATGGGTAGGAACGCCCAATCCGGATACACCAGATGCGTGCGACCACATCGAGCTCCTAGCGCAAGCGCACATCACGGAGGAGGATGATTCCATGGGACCAGTTTGTTTCGGACCATGCATCCGGAACGAGCCATTCCCAGACAAGTTCATTTTGCTGCAGGATACCCCCAAGATAGCAGCATGAAGCCGGAAGACTAGCTGACCGACTATGCCACAGCAGTTGGAATCGCACATGGGAACAAGCGCGTGGCGGTGCACTACGTCCCCCTCATGCTGACCAGTTCGGCGAGAACATTGCTCGACAGCCTCGCTCCCAATAGCATCAACGCGTGGCCCGACTTTGAGAAAGTATTCGTCCGCAACTTCTACGACACGTACAAGCGCTCGGGTCGCCCTCGCAATCTGGCACTATGCATCCAGGGAGACCGCGAGTCGAATCGCGAGTACCTCGCCAGATGGATGGAGCTGCGCAACACTTGCGAAGGTGTCTTTGAGAGCCAGGTGATCGGGTTCTTCATCGAGGAATGATGAGAAGGCACCATGCTCTGCAACCGGCTGCTGTGTGACGAGCCGAAAACCATGGCAGAACTCATGACGGTCGTGGACCAGTACGCCACGGCCGTTTCGATGCAGCAATGAAGAAACCCCTCCGAGTGAGCGCCGAAGGTCGAGCGATCCCTACGAATCCGGGTCGCGAACGGCCAAGTAACCCGGGTGGGGAAGCCGGATCGTCTAAGCGGCAGGGCAACAACAACCGTTTCCAAGGCGATCAGTCAGCTGAACAGCAGAAGCCTTGATACCACGCGAGGCAAGTCAACGTTGTGGAGGGTGCACCAGAGGCATTGGCTAGTGATGCAAGAAGATACAAGTCGTGGTTCACCTTCGAACAAATGTTCGATGGCCTGTGCAAGTGGCACAGTGGACCCGTCAAACTGACCATGCACACTATCGGGAATTGCAGATGGACCTGCTAGATGAAGGACCAAGGTGGCCTGCCTCCTCCATCCCCACCCCCGCCCAGTGGACCACCACCACCGGATAGGGTACACAACAACAATGTAACACCCCAGTTTTAGCTAATCTAATATTTAGAGTTGTTTGTGCATTCATGAGCATCATCCCTTAAAATGCATGCAAAATAAATAAAGTAAAACCCTAAAACCCTAATCTCCCCCTCTCTTTGAAAATCCTTCCAAATGGTTTTCAAGATTTCGAAAACTACCAAAAATAGTGGAGCCTAAATGGATACAAGGGCCCTACAATATTTTACATATTTTATACACTCTCTGGTATTTTTGGAATAACCAAAATCAGAAAAGAAATTCAAACACAAAGAGAGAAATGAAAACAGAAATTGGAAAAAATCTTTTCTTAAAAAAAGGGAGCCAGACCAGAACCAGGCCGGCCTAGCTCCCTCTCCTCTCTGCCTACCGCCCACCCATGCAGCAGCTTGCGGCCCAAGTGCAGCACGTCCCCAGCCCAGGCTCGCATACCCCTTGTCCATCCTATCTATCGTCTTCCTCCTCACGTCAAGCAGCTCGGTGGCGCTGCCGTTGCCGTCCGCCAGCGTCGTGATGCCCACCACCGCTGTGACACGTCCTGGTCGAGGATAAGACCTCCCTATGTCGTGCTCCTCTTCCCCTCGACCTCTCTCTCCCCCCAGTGCTCTCTCTATCACTCTCTCCCGCCAGCAGCTAAACCCTAGCTGATGCCGCCGCGTCGCGTCATCATCTCCGGCCGCCCCAAGCCCAACAGTTGGTCCCTGGACCTCCACCTTGTTGCCAGCTTCATCTCCATAGAAGGAATCAGACCGGGACGCTCCCAGACGCCCGCATCGAGCGAGTCTTCCCGGACCCCGACGAGCTCCGGTGTCGCCATTGCCGCTGCTACAGACCTCCTCCGGCCTTGCCGACCCCTCCGTTCGTGTTATGGTGAGCTTCTGGTCGTCAGGGACCACTCCTCTGTCTACCTCTCACTTTGCTTCACCCTTGCGTCGCGTGCTGCCGCTCGCCGCCATCGGACCCCATTGCAGCCACGCCTCCGGTGACCACCTCGCAGCAGCGCCGCCACTTTGAGGTCGCCGGCGATGAGGCGAGTCGAACCCGCCCTTCCGCGCGTCCTAGCAAGCCCCTAGCGCTGCCAGCTACCGTCGGCCGACGTGCCCTCCGGCGAGCCTACGTGGCGCCACTTTGGCGTCGATGTGGCGCCCGCGTGGCCGTGACGTGGACGCTGACCCAACCTGGCCAGCGTGGCCTGTTGATGTGGCCCGGGCCCAACGGTTAGTGACTCTGGCTAGGTCAGGCTCGGGTGAGAAAAGAATAGATGCTCGTGATGACGTCAGCCTCTGACATGCTGACGTAATAAACCTTTTTAATTGTTTTAATAATTTCAGAAATTAGTTTAATCTTATAAATTCAATAACTAATTATTTATAACTCAGACAAATGTGTATAATATATCAAAATGTTCAGAAAAACAAGATCTACATCATAACATCAAAATCATGCATTGTTCAACAACTTCAATTGCAAGTTTAACTAGAGAACTAAATGAACTCTCGTAGGTGATTCCAGGGTCTCCCATGTATTAGGGTTTGGACCCTTCGGATCCCGCATAAATTTCCAAGAATGATTTAGGGTTTCATTTCAATACAATTTAACTTGTCATATCATCATCCTTGCTTGAGCATTTCATCGATGACATGTGTTGATTGTTGTTCCCACTTTCTTCTGGTGTTTGCTTCTTCCCGGTAGAGTACGATATCGAGATCGAGATCGAAGACCGAGATCAACACCATCGAAGATTGACGAACAATAATTGACCAACTATAATCAAGTCAAGTACAAGGCTTATGAAGATCTATATCTGGGTGTCAACAAACAAAGCAAGCGAAGCTCCACCATTATACAATCCTATGATTTTGAAAGTATTTCATTCTTGCCATGATGCATATGATTCTACTGCGGTCTTTTATCGATATATAGAGTATCCTATCTATTACACTACTCCCTTTACCTCATATTACCTGATCCACTGCTCCTAGCATAACTAGGTTTGGCTTGTGTGCACTACTAGAGCTTATATGTGTGTCTTACTTAGTCATGCTTAGCTGTCAGTTCTGGTTCATCCAGATGATGTACCATATGCAGAGAATCTAGTATGACAGGAGAACGAGGTATACTGATGAGGTGAGATCAGTGGTAAAGTTTAAACATGCTAAGGCTTGTATGGGAGGCCATAGTGCGATGTGGTTTTTGTAGTCCCATGCTCGCCACCATTAGGATCCGAGTTCTTGCCCTCAGAACCAAGAAGAGCATACAACCACACGGGGCCTGGAAAACCTCACGAGCAACTAACTTGCCTAGTAGATTCCATGAGTCACATAGTTCGGCGTTCCATTCGACATATGCATAGAAAACATTTTGAAATATTTGGCAGGTGAAGGTGCATCATAACAAGTAGGTAAGCGTGATTTGGGGTCAATGGATCCCCTGGTAAACCAACCTCGCCTCACATCTCCAGGGACCGGCTTCGGGATTTGACCCATTACGGTGGAACCATCCTTAGGGCGTTGCTCATGGTCTTGGCGAAAGCAAGGTAAAGGTCGTGTCCAACCACCCTCTGCCAGCCTTCCAAGGAAGAGGGCTAATAGCTTAGCATTAAGAGTCGGTTGCTACGTGTGGGTAAAGTTGTACACCCCTTCAAGGTTAAATCTTTTCGAAAAGCCGTGTCCATGCTTATGGACGACTTGGGAATGAACGTGAGATCATAGAGAACTATAACCGAATCGTAAAACTTGGCAACTAATGTTTGTTAAGGATGCTTCCTCATGGGTACGAGGGGGTAATCCTAGTGTTTGAGATGAGGATTACTTTGGTGGATATCAAGATGATGATCAATTCTTTGGAGATGTTACTCCCTTAACCCCTTTTAAAATATTCTGATTAGACGAGCTTCTTCTCTCCCTCTTGTTTTACAAACAAAGATGGCTTTATGCAAAATAACCCCACCAACCATAAGTCTTGCGGAGTACACCCTGTACTCACCCTTTCTTTGTTGATACTTTCAGAGTAAGTGTTCCCTTGAAGATGAGTTCCATACGACATCGACACTGACGAGTAGCTTGGGGTTCCTGGCCGACAGCCTGGAATCTATGGTCTAGGACATCATCGTTATGCTTCAGGCCTCTTAGGCCATTTGTTAAGTATGCTAATAGCATAATTTGCCTTCCATTGTTTGGTGTTTGTGGTCAGTGACCTCTGCTTGTAATATTTTGGTTCTTTGCTCAGTTATGAGCTTGCTGTAACAATTTTTGTGTCACATGGTTACTGTTGTGTTACCGATTTCTCACTGGATATCCTTGAGCTCTAGGTTAAGCTTATGTCAGACTAAGGTTTGGTATTTGTTTAACCCTGATCCTGGGGGTGTCACAAACAACAACAACAACAGGTACCTGCAGCCGCATGCCAACTACCACATCTTCGAGATGGAGCCGGACGACAAGAACAGCCACAGACGGTGCACAAAAGAGGTGAACGCCATCGTCTCCCTGGTCCCCTAGTACCTGAACTGGTCGGATACTCCCATCACCTGGAGCCGGGAAGATTAGCCGGACCGCCTGCTGAATCCCGGGGGCTATGAATGGTGCTCGACCCTCTCCTCATCTCCAACAAGCGCACTGGACTCTTCTCTCATGTCGTCATTGACGGTGGCAGCAGCCTCAACCTGCTCTACCGAGCATCCCTAGACAAGCTGGGCATCCGCGAGTGCGACCTGCTACCGACTACCATGGCGTTCCACGACGTATTGCCACGACCAGCGTGTGCCCCGCTGGGAAAAATCCGGCTAGATGTCATCTTAGGAACTAGGAGAACTTCCGCCGCAAGCTGGTGTGGTTCGAGGTAGTGAACCTGACCAGCACCTACCACGCTCTCCTCGGGCGTCCTACCCTCGCTAAGCTCATGGCCAACCCCCACTACATGAATCTCAATATGACGATGTCGCGACCCAATGGCATGATCATCGTAGTCGGTTCCTTCAGGCAGTCGATGGAGTGCGCGTCAGCAGGCTCGAAGATAGCGTAAGCCCTCATCATTACTAAGGAGAAGCGTCAGATCATGCGCAATGTTGCGCTTGCACAGCAGGAAGTGCCGGCTAACAAGAAGCCGACTGGAGACATGATCTTTCAACCAGCCAAGGAGACAAAAAGAAGATCCTGCTCGACCCGTCAGACCCGACCAAGTTTGTCACCACTGGTGCCAACTTGGATAGCAAATAGGAACGCACGCTCGTCGACTTCCTTCATGAGAATCGGGACATCTTCGCATGGTCGCCAAAATACATGTCGGGTGTCCCGAGGGAGTTCCCCGAGCACTCGCTTCATGTGCGGCCGGAAGCCAAGCCGGTCAAGAAGCCCCTCCACCGCTTCGTGGAGGAGAAGAGAAAGATCGTCGGTGATGAGATCACGCGGCTCCTCGCAGCTGGATTCATCATGGAAGTATACCACCCAGACTAGTGGGCCAACCCAGTCCTGGTGTTGAAGAAAAACAAGACCTGGCACATGTGTATCGACTACACCATCCTGAACAAAGCATGTCTGAAAGACCCCTTCGCCTTGCACCGTATCGATCAAGTTATCAATTCCATGGCCGGCTGCGACCTGTTGTCCTTCCTGGACTATCATTCCGTCTACAATCAGATCAGCTTAAATCTGGCTGACCAACTGAAGACGTCATTCATCACCAGGTGTGGGGCTTAATATTACGTAACCATGCCTTTCGGTCTAAAAAATGTAGGCGCCACTTATTAGCACTGCATGCAGAAGTGCTTGCACTCGCAGATTGGCTGGAATGTGCATGCCTAAGTGGATGACATCATCATCAAGACGAAGGAGAATCACACCCTTCTCGAGGACCTGGGGGAGACGTTCAGAAACCTTCTTCGATACCAGATGAAGTTGAACCCGGAGAAATGTGTCTTCGGTGTCCCATCCGGCTAGCTCCTCGGTTTCCTCGTTTTGCAATAGGGAATCGAGGCAAATCTGGAGAAGATCGCAGCCATCGAGAGGATGCAGCCTCCTAAGAGCTTGCTTGGAGTCTAGAAGTTCATCGGATATCTGGCCTCCCTCACCCTTTTTGTCAGCCGGCTGGGCGAGAAGGCACTTCCTCTCTACGAATTGATGAAGAAGACGGACAAGTTCTCCTGGACCTCGCAAGCGGATGCTGTGTTTCACGACCTCAAGCGCATGCTATCCACAACACCGGTGCTAGCCACGCCGGCTAGCAAGGATCTGATGTTGCTCTATATAGAAGCCATCAGCCGGGTCGTCAGTGTCGTCTTGGTGGTGGAGCGCCCCGAGGAAGGCAAGGCTCAGCTGGTTAAGAGACCCGTCGACTACCTCAGAAAAGTCCTCTCCCTCTCCAAGCAAAACTACCCCCACTAGTAGAAGATGTGCTACGGAGTGTACCTAGCATGCAAGAAGCTCAAGCACTACTTCCAAGAGCATCCGATTAATGTCGTGTGCACCGCACCCCTATCGGAGATCATCGACAACAAGTATGCCACCGGTCGAGTCACCAAATGGGCAATCGATCTTGCCGCCTACTCCGTCCAGTACGATCCAAGGCTCACGATCAAGTCGCAGGCCCTGGCGAACTTTCTAGTCGACTAGGCCGAGACCCAGTACCTGCCGCCGGTTCCTGACTCGGATCACTAGAAGATGCACTTCGACGGCTCGAAGATGCTCGGGGGCTTGGGAGCCGACATCGTCCTAACCTCGCCCAAGGGGGACCGGATGGAGTATGTTCTCCAGATCCACTTCAAGGCTTCGAACAACATCGCCGAATATGAGGCACTGGTGCACGGCCTCCGGCTCGCTAGGGAGATAGGCATCAACCGGATCATCTGCTTCGGGGATTCGGATCTGGTGGTGCAGTAGGTATCCGGAGAATGGGACACCCGTGATGCGAACATGGCCCTCTATTGCTTCCCTGTGTAGAAGCTCAAGGCTTGCTTTGATGGATGCGAGTTCCATCACGTCCCCCGCGCCAACAACGAGGCAGCTGACTTGCTCACATGAGTCGGATCCACCAGGCAGGCGATCCTACCAGGGGTCTCCTTGGAGCATCTGTGCAAGACATCCATCTCCCTGTCTCTTGAGTCCGACTCCATTATCTGGGCCGGAAACCCAAGGGCTACAAGCTCAAGCAACCCAGAACCTTCAAAACCGGCAAATAAAAAGGCTTGCACCGACTCCGAGAAGCCCGCATCCTCCGGCTCGAAAGACCCAGGGGCTGCTAGCTCGTGAAGCGGCTCGGGGGCTGCTGGTCCGGGTACCCCACCCAGGCGGCCTCCCAACATCCCCCAGCCGGAGCAAGGGAGCGTCCTCACCATCCGGGAGATACCATCTTGGCACAGCCCGTCATGAACTACATCACCAATGGGGAGCTCCCGGATGACGAGGTGGAAGCCAAGTAGATCCGGTGGTGCGCACACACGTACACCATCATCAACAAGGAGATGTACAAGCGCAGCGTTTCCAGCATATGCCAGTGATGCGTCGACGTAGACATGGGCTACCGACTGCTGAAGGACATCCACCAGGGAGAGTGCGGGCACCATGACTCATCCCGGGCAATAGTCATCAAGGCGTTCTGAGGCACAGATTCTATTGGTCCACCACCCTCGAGGACGTAGAATAGCTAGTCTGCGCGTGCAACGGGTGCTAGCGCTTCCGTTAGCAAAGGCACATGCCGACGTGGTGCTCAAGACCATCCCGATCTCGTGGCCCGTCACTGTTTGGGGGTTAGACATGGTCGGACCCTTCAAGCGGGCTCGTGCGGGCATGACCCATCTGCTGCTGGCGGTGGACAAGTTCACCAAGTGGATTGAGGCAAAGCCTATCCGGAAGCTGGACGGGGCAACGGTCGTCACCTCTTTCATGGACATCATCAACGGTTAGGCTACCCCAACAGCATCATCATGGACAACAGCACGAACTTTGCCAAGGGAGCCTTCGCTTGGTTGTGCAGCAACAAGGAGATCCGGCTGGATACCCAGGTAGCACTCGCAGAAGGCGACAAAGTGGGAAAGGATGCCGATGGTGTTGGTGCCGAGATGGTGGAGGCAAATGTCAAAGAGCACAAGGAAAGTCAGAAGGAAGGGATTCGCCAGGAGAGCAAGGCCGCGGGCGAGGTGCAACAAGAAGATGACCCGCTCCCCCTCCTGGGGGTGCGGCTCCTCTGTAACACCCTCGAATCGGATCTATGCAAGTTTTAGCCCTTCCCGCCAAACCCGCATAGAAACGATTCAAGGACGCCCACCAGGCACTATCGTGCGGGTGGAAAACAAAGTAATACCATTACACAACAGTCCTCGATGGGACCCACAGAATAGATATATATATACAACAGCGACTCAGCGAGTCAAGCATACAGATATACAAATACGAAGATCCAAATCACCTTGAAAACGATACAACGTCCGAGTACGGACAAGATGCGAATTGGGCTAAGAGCCCTGAAGAATAACCAATAGCGTCCATAACCCTGCCCAGGCCAAGCCGGAAGGGTAACCCTGCTAACAACGACGATCTCAAACCTGCTAAAACAAAAGGGGTGCCGACAAAGGGCAAAGGAAAAAGAGGCGTCGATGCGGCCGATTACGACAAGGCTAGAATTGGCGGCTCTAGCCTACATAGGTATGGTGGTGAAGGGCAGCAGCACTAAACAACCTATAGAGACTCAGTAAAACTGGCAGCTATTATAGAGGGATAAGAAAGACCTATTCGGATCCAACCTGATACTAACACCAAACATACCCATCCTGGCATTTCCCCCTCGATACCAAACGAGGAAGTCAGACCAAGGAACTCACACAGTTGGCAATTTTACTCATTCCGTTATAGTTGCAGCACTTACTAATCAGATATAGATAGCATGAGTCATCCTGAAGCATAAGTAGTGAGAAGTTTTAATTAACCATTCCGTGGTAGTTGGAACATTTACTAGTCAAATATAATTGTCCTGAGGAATCCCAAAACCCAGCAGTTGTTGGCACTTTTATCGCATTCCATTAGAGTTGCAATACTTACTAGGCAGGTACAACATATCACAAAACAACCCCAGATCCACCAGTTGTTGGCATTTTAATATCCATTCCGTGATAGTTGAATCTGATTACTAGTCATATATTAAGTCAAGTTTATAGCACTACTTTAGTTATGCTTGTCTATGATCGAGATACTGTGCTCCAAGTCATCCATAACCGTGGACACGGCTTTTAGAAAGATTTACCCTGCAGGGGTGCACAAATAGAAACACACACACGATCAACCTCGGAAAAACCAAATCAAAACCCAACGAGGCTTTCACGACAAAGCAATCACAGTATTCATAAAATATTTCAGGGGGCCACCCCACTAAGCTACCATAACAGTTGGCCTCGAGATGGACCCGGTTTGTGTCAATGGTATGTATTGGGAACCCGAAAGTGTGACCGGGCTTGTCGATACCGCGAAAACATTCCACGTTCCAAAACATTACAGGTACTCCACGCACAATCGTAAATAAAGCAGTAAAGCATAGCATAGGTACATGATAGTAATAAATCTCCAAACTAGTTTGTGGCCCCAAGAAATAAGAAATGAATCAAGCTCTGGCTAAGGGAGATTCATATACTCTCCCGTATATGGATAGTGCAAATAGTCAAGGAACAGGTATCAAGTACTCGGGGTCCTACGGGACACAAGTGAGCATGGAAGAACCAAATAACATCTATTGCCCACCGATGCCTCTGCATTAGTTATATCTATCATTTTAATAGTTGTATTTAAAGTTAGGATCATCTCCACCATTAAGCATCTCCCCCATTGATCATGTGTCAACTTGCCATCAATGGTGAAACGACAACGACGCGAAGCAACACGTAAGCAAGCAACTACGACTCACAAGGCTGACTATCTATCGAACAACAGGCAATAGGATGTGTCCATGGCAATATAGAGGCTGCAAGGAATATAAATGGTGCACGGAAACTAAAGCATTGCAACATGGATAGCAATAGATCAACAGGAGGAAATAAAGACTTTAAAAGCAAAATAGGTAGAAAGGGGGAGATGCTCGATTGGGAAACACTGCCGAAGGTTCATATCCGGAGAACTTGTCGATACTCGCATCAACTCATCGGCCTAATCCGCGAAGAAGCAAACACTAGAAGAAACACCGGATGCAATATTTAATACTACGGCAGAAGATCTGGCATGCTTATGGTATGATGCATGGCATGGCACAGATACGGTGCAATTAGGCAATATTAAGCGGAACCGGGGTCCCGATAATTAATTACACGGTTCAAATTATTTAGAACCCCTGCAATTTAAATGTTGAAATAACAAGGTGAAACAGGGCATCGGTTCGCTACACAAATTTAAATGGAGTCCGGAATAAGACAAAGATATCCTGCATAGGTACTCCATATTTAATTTAGGTGAATCGACTATTTAACCCAACCCACCAGATGACATGTATGCAAGCATGATGATTTAATGATGCGACAAGTATATGTCATATTATAAAAATAGGGGCTTAGGGGCACACATCTGGGTTCGGAAGATCTTGGGTTCCGGGGGTCCGGGTCTGGGTCTCAGGGTTTGACGGGAACGGCGAGGTTCGGATACAAGATGGAGAACTTGTCGTGACGTGACGGAGAACTTGGGTTGCAAGTGGTCGACCTTTTCGTCGATGGCGAACTTGAATGGATCGGGTACCGTTGGTCTTCGGGTCCATGTAGACGGTCATGGCGTCCGGGATGAAGAACTTGGCATGCGACGTCCTTCGGTTTCATGTCGGCGGTCTTGTCGTCCAAGATGGAGAACTCGGCGTTCCGTGTCGGCGACCTTAGCGTCCGGGTTCTCGGTGAACTTGGCGTCCGGGACGGGGATCTTGTCGTTCCATGGAGTCGACGGGGTTCGGCCTTCGCACTCCGGGTTTAGGGTCATCGGTTCACTCATGACGATCTTGTTGGCTTCAATTGTCGATGACGAACACGAGAAGTGTTGGAACCGGGTTGTCTCTAGGGTCGGTCTTGATGGCGCAAGCGTAGATCTTGTGGTGTCACCACACCATGGGGATACAAGCATCAAGACAGAGCAAAATTGAACCGAGGTGCTGTAGGGAGTCACGCAGAGGCGAGAACATGACTCATTGCCACGCATGACAAAGGTCAACCAGACATGGCAAGAGCAGCGTGGGAGAACACCGGTTGGCTTGCAAGCAGAGAGAAGCAGCGCTACAAGGAGGCGACGCGGCTACCACAGAGAAGGAGGGCTCGAGGCAGACAGGCCCAAAGGCGCGGAGCACACCTGTCGGGGAGGCGGCGAGGCGTCCATGACGGGCGCCAGTCGAGGCGGAAGGAGCTGCAGGGGACGCGGCC
This sequence comes from Avena insularis, assembly GCA_023614405.1. Taxonomy (NCBI): domain Eukaryota; kingdom Viridiplantae; phylum Streptophyta; class Magnoliopsida; order Poales; family Poaceae; genus Avena; species Avena insularis. The sequence continues at coordinate 515,294,077 of CM042690.1, forward strand.
GTGGGGGAGGACGGCGGCGGGGCCTGCGAGCGGCAGCGGGCAAGATGGGGACAACGACGGCGACTCGAGGACCTGCTGGCGAGGTCCACGCAGCGGCGGCGCAGCGGGACACCCGGAGGGGACGAGCGCGCGAGGCGATATGGAGGCCGGAGGTCATCGCAGGTGGCGGCGGCCTTAGGCGGGAAGGCAGGGTGGAGAGGTTGGAGACGAGGAGGGCACGAGCATGATGGGGCCCACAGCGGCGGCGCGGGAGCCCGGGGGGGCGGCGCGCGCTCATGGCAAGGGAGGAAGGGCGCTAGAGAGGAGGGCGGCCAGCAGCGGCGGCGGCCATGGAAGCGAGCAGGAGGGAGGGAGAAATGGGGGAAGCACGAGGAGCGGACGGGAGATGTTGCGTGGGGGTGCGTGCCCAGGTGGCGGGGTGGTCAGGGCGTGGTGAGGTGGCGATCCGGGAGTGGACGGGGTGAGGTGGTGGGGTGGAGGAGTGGCTGGCGGGATGGAGGTCGGCCTCGGGATCGCGTGCGGCAGGGTGTGCGGCTAGGCACGGGAGCGGTGCGGTTGGTGGGGAGGCGAGCGGAAGGAGGAGGCGCAGGGCAGATTTTTTTCGGGATGAGGCGGGAGATGGTGGAGGGGTGACGCGCAGGCGCGGGCTCTACCGCATGTCGCACGGGCCAGGTGGGCCAGGGCACGCAGGAGGCGCGGGGCAGCGTCGTAGGAGGCGGCTCGGCCGGGGAGGAAAATGGCAGGCTGGCGCGCGATGAGGAAAGGAAGAGAGGGAAAGGGGTAGGTGGCTGGGAGATGGAGATGGGTGGGATTAGGGTTAGGTCTAGGTAGATATAGATCTAGGGTTTGGAGGTGGCCGGCCGGGCTTTCGGGCCTGGTGGGCTGCCTCCTAAAATTAATTTAATTATTTTAATTAGAACAACAAGGCTTTTAGAAGCCGTTTCTAGACGAAACGAAATATTCCGGAAGACCAGTGTTTGTATTTGAATAAAGACGGGGGATATTTAGAAAACAAAAACTAGACTTTTCGAAAATAGTTTTAGACAAAACCATGCAGGATGATGACGATGCTCAAATGCATTGCGGTATGATGACATGAGCATGCGGTCATGATGATGCAATGCACAAAAACACAGCGATTTTCTAGTAGTGGTTTTAGCGGGGCGCCACATCCTCCTCCTCTGATGGCGCAAGCCGCACCGGCACCTCCAACTCAGGTGGGAGGACCCGCGTAACGTGGTACTTTGTGATATGGTCTTCGGTCACCGGGGATCCGCACCAACCGCCGTGGGCCGACGCCATCACCTCCTCCGCCGCTGTCGTCACGAGCGTCAAGAATCGGGGGGACGTGTCGCTGAGGACCACGAACGGGCGGTGCAACAAAGCTAGTAGAGAGCAAGTGGAGGCGAGGAAAGCAGGAGCGGCGAGTACGAGGAAGGCAGAGGGGAAAGTGACCAACGGGTGGGGGAACTTCTCCTCAGGTGGTATTTAACCCTGGGGAGAGCAACCGTTCAGGTCGACAAGTGGTACCCGCTGGGCTACGCCCTCACCCGCCGCTCAGGATCCGGTGTGGCGGTGCCGCACGCACAGAAGATCTGGGGGAAGAAACCGAAGCGCCAAGCGACGGTTCCCGATGCGACGTGCGACGGGACGTGACACTGCATGTGGCAGCACAATATTGGCGCACGTGGGCGTGGCTACCGTCATCAGTGACGTCACAAAGCATCGCAACCGCTAGATGTTAGTCGGGCGCAAGTTCAAACTAGAGGGGAGCACGTGCACATTTCACCTAAGGGCGAAATCTACACGTGCTCAGGGGCTAATGTCTGGGGGATGACCCCCGGATAGCCTAGCCGGATAAGAAAAAAGGCAAGCAAGTCACGGCCGTCTAGCAGGGCCTAGTCGGACGGAAGCACAAGACAGGACACAAGGGAGAACCCGGACCAGGGCAAGCCGGCGCACGGACCAGCCGGATAAAAGAAGATTGGTAAGGTGTCGATCCGGCTAGACGATCCTAGCCGGACGTAGTGAAGATAGAAGTAGTAGGCAGGGCGACATGCGATATAGTGGGCGGTATGCCCTGGCCTATCGACAAGACATAAAGGAAGCAGGGACAAGGCCCATGCCGGCGACTTTGTGGCTGACGGGTGCACAGTGGCTGATTGGACTGTTCCCACGACGCACCACACGGCATGTACTATCGACAAGACTCGCCACTACGTGGCACTATAGATGACCAGCACTACAAGAATCCATAATTCTTAAAAAACTTTCATTTTCTCGGGGGTGCTTGCCTCGACATTTTCTGACTACAGGAGTCCATAATTCTTAAAAAACATCCGTTTTCTCTATCTCATCAATCGATTAGTGAGTACCTGATCATCCACACAATTATTTTTAGCTAAACTTTCTACCATCCCATGTCTACTACTTGGTTCTAGATTATTAGCCGAGACAAAAGAACTACTACTACTACTAAGATTATCCCTTTCCGGTTCTAGATTATTGGCAAGGACAGAAGAACTACTGCTACCATCCAATTATTTTGATTGCATTATACCACTCATCTTTTTCAGAACCTTAAGATTGTCCCTTTTTCTCAGTTCCAATGCCTTCTCCATCATGTTCATGGACCTACCGATTATGTTGCTTTCCCTAGTAGGATCAACAGGATCCTAGACTTTCTTCTTCTTATTGGCACGATCTTGCTTACGCAACTCCTCCCACTCTCTCTAAAAGCTAAACGGTCAAACCTAGGCATGATGTATTTAGGAAAAAAATCTACTCCTTATCAGCTTCCTCTTCCATAGATTGTTGCAATTTTTCCTCAAAATACAACTTATCTTCCTCCTCCCCTAACCAGAACCTCTCAGCTTTCTCCATAGATTTTGCTTTCCCAACTTCTGAACCTTCCCAAACAAAGCCTCCAACAGCATCAACTTGAACTCTTTCCACTAGATCTTGTACACATCAGATGCATTCGCAAACTCTTAAGTTTGCAAAATGTTTGCAAGACCAACATCTCTAGTTATATTGTTTGACAAGCCACTCCCAGTCTAGTTGCCACCGACATTGCCACCCTGAGAATTGCTAGTATTATGGGTAGAAGCACTCCCTCTACTATCTGAATCCATTCAACCTTGCACACTATTTCCACCACTTCTACTCCAGCTTCACTGCCAAATAATATGAGTTCAGCATCTGCAGTTGGAGATTGATTAACAAGAGATGAGCAGTTGGAATAAGCTACCATGAAAATTGAACAATCTTCCAGAAGGTATATTTGTTGGATATCTCTACACTTGATTTTAACTCTAACAATTTCATTATTATTATAGAAAACACTATGCTAGTCAATGTCTTATAATAACCCACAATAGACATGGCCTGGTCCATAATGTTTTACACCACTTTGGCTGAAGTTCTTTCACATTGATCTAAGATTTTATCCGAATTGCTACTCGATTTAGGTCATCGGATCAGATTTTCTACTAGAGCTAGGTCATCTGGAAATTATCCACCTTTACCCAAACTCCTTCTTTTGAAAAAGCAGACTTAGGATATCCAAACATCTATTCCACCTCAATATGTGGAGGAAACTTCACCAGGTAAGTGCAGTCACCTAATTCCCTAGTCTTCCACGACTAGTTTGTCTTGTATATCATGGAAAACAGTGTGGCAAGCTCCTCTTTAGATATATCCCCTTCGTGATAATGTCACCATTCTTAGTAGATCCAACATGCTTAATCACAATCTCTAGAGCCTCAATAAGATAGAATCCCGAACCATTAGAAGAGTTTCTAATGTACCTCGCCGGCGTCTCTTCTTCATTGGGCAATCCTTGACTAGATGACTAGTGGCCTTGAAGATGAAGCGGAAACCTTGCTTTCCACAACTATCTTGGCTATGACCTAGCTCTCCATAGTAAACACAGACACAATTATAGTAGTTCATTTTAGAATTTAAACTAGGCAAGATATGGGATCTCTGATAACCTTCTTATGGTTCTTGGTTGATTGCCTTTTCTTCCCAAATTGGTCACCACCCCCATTTGCTTGTTGTTATTGTGATTCTCATTCCTTGTGTGGAGTAGTCCATTGATTTCCACTATGCTTCTTGTTGTTGTTATTTGTTGTTGTTGTTGCTGCTATTGTTTGTTGTTGTCATTGTTGTTGTCATTGTTGTTGTTGTTGTTTGTTGTTGTTGTTGTTGTTGTTGTTGTTGCTAAAAATAACAAAACAACAATGACAACAACAACTTCTTTCTTCTTCTTTTAACTTCTTCTTCTTTCTTTAACAATAACAACAACAACAACAACGACAACAACAACAACAATAAACAATACTTCATCTCTAACAGGCCAAACCATGCTTCTTGTCTACACTGATCGGGGCCATCATCTCTAAAGCTCCCACCATTCACCAAAGGGTACTAGTTTTGAATGTATCCGTTTCTATGAAGTATGTGGGAGTATCAAATTAGCAGTACGTAGAAGTGCCCCTAAAATTCTTTAAAATAGTCCTAATTATTTTTAGAGGCATTTTAAAAAGTGTCGAATTAAATCGCTTTGCTAAAATTATTAGCCACACTTTCAAAAAAGTTCCCTTAAAATGTATTTCCCCACACTTTGCAAAGTGCCTCTAATGATTTTTAGGGGAACTTTACCAATATGCCTATAATGATTTCTAGGGGCACTTTACAAATGTTCCTTCTAACAACATACACAATTATATTTTCCATTTTTTGTTGGAACACGAAGAAATAGCTCAAAAAGGCAGAAGCAGATTAGGCTCCATGGAGAGGACAACATCGGGCGAGCCTCCTCCTCGGAGACCCATTGCTTGGTGAGATCGATGTATCCCTTGTCATAGAAGACATGAAGCACGATGGAGGTCTTCTGGAGGCATGCTAGGAGGATAGGTAGCAACCATGAAGACCTTCTCGGCTAGGATCCTTCCTTCTCCGACGATGGAGCTTGCAGGGGGTCGACGGTGTCGAGTAGATCCTCTTGCTCAGTGGAGTCGGGGGTCGTTCTTGCCTACCAAAGGAGGGTAAGAAGGCTGGAAGATTGGCGGTCTACTTGGAAGGAGGGCAGAAGAGTGGAGTAGGGCGGCGACGAGCCTAATTAGAGGGGACAAGGATGGAAGAGGAGGTACATTCACCTGCATCGTCTAGCGCTAGTCTTAGGCCGAGAGGGAGAGGATTCTGTCGAGCGAGGGAGGAGCCAAATCCGATCAAACACCCAAATAGAACTTATATAAATCAAGAGACGGAATGGTGGGAAAGGTCACGAAGAATGGGATCCTAGGGAGGCGGAGTCTCGCCGTCGAGTGACGTTGCCGGAGTTGGCCGATGGCTGTCCAAGGTGGCAGCTCAGGGGACACATCGAGGGGGGCAGGAGGGGACCCCAAGGGGGCGCTCGAGAGTATACGAGAGAGAGAGAGTGTGTGTGTGTGGGTTAGGTTAGGTTAGGTTAGTCGGACTAGGCCTAGTGGACCCGTTTGATCCGGCTAGATCAATTGTGTAATATCCCGTATTTTCTTTATAGTTAACAAAATTTGACTTTCTAAACCATAAGCCAAATGGAGTATCTGATACCATGGTTGGGTCTATCTCGTTGAGCAAGGTCGGTGACAATTCACGTGTTTAACTATTCCACAAGGTCGGTGAGAAACTTAACAGTGAATATTCTAGAATGCTCCAACCATAAAATATGTGATGCATAAAAGTGTTTCTAGTTTTGGTCTCCTAATGAATAATGGAACTTGTATTTTGTTGTTCCGGTTCTAAAGTGTACTTACTGAGTATATTCTATTACTGACTCTTGCTTCTCTTTGGATTTTATTTGGTTTTCAAGTATTCAGCGTAACGACATCCATGGGAGGGAGTAGATCACCATCACTTCGGAGTCCACTCCTACACTATATATCATAGACAATTTTACAACACATAATTCTTAGTCTATCCTTATTACTTCATCATAATTCATGGAGTCATTTGCATGTTCTTGTGAGCCCTTGGTCGCTCTACTTTTAGTACTCATGTCATGGAAGGATTATGTACTATATGAATTGCGTGGGAGATTATTTACTTTTCTATTATTGGTTATATACATTAAGTTGTGTTTTGCATGTCGTGGATGTCCTTTGAAACAAAGGAGATGCTCGCGAAATTTTGAATTGTCATTAGTTTTGTAGAAATTTAAGATGAGTGGTGGCACTGCCAGGTAGATAGAAATCTGGGGTGTTACAGTAGGTATCAGAGCCTAGGCTTTAGATCTCTAGCAGAGTAAGTTAGGATAAGGTTTGTAAACATCTAAAACTGAGTTAGGTCCAACAAAAAAAATGACACACTGGTGCATTGTAGGATGGGGTTTATGGGGTAGGCATCTTATTTGTGTTTTTGTTAATTTAATTTTGCTTGTTTATCTTACCCATTTGAGTAAGGATGGAAATTATTTGATGATATTTGTTTTCGTTTTTTGCTGATTATTGATAATGTGTTGTATAGTTATGGCGCCTTATTGTAGAGGTCGGGCTCATGGCCATGCTGGCCGTAATGGTCGTGCAGAGGGGTCGGATGAGGAAGTAAGTCGATCTAGGAATAGTGATGGACGTCATGCAGCGAACATGATGCTCACCATGTGGCTGGATATGAAATTGGACAAGTTCAATGGATCAGGGACAACAATGGACGTTGAAAGTTGGCTTCACACCATGGAGAAATACATGGACGCATTAGTGATAACGCCTGAGGACAGAGTTATGTATGTGGATTGTCAACTAAAAGGTCTCGCTGATGATTGATGGGATGGAGTTCGTGCATCTTGGACACCGGCTCATGGACCGCCTATATGGGATGCTTTTGTCACGCAATTCACTGCTAAGTACTACCCTACTTCATTCAAGGAGAAGATGGATGTTGCCCTCAGGAATACTAAGCAAGGGAACAAGACAGTGGATGAGTACGATGCTGAGTTTAGTAAGGTGGTTCATTTTGTGGACCATATTAATCATAATGAGCCAGAGAAAGCAAGGAGGTTCTTCGAGGAACTTAATTCACGATATCGACATGTGATGGGAGTGAATCGCCCATCTAGCTATTTTGGTGTGGTTGATCGGGCTAGGGGTTTGGAGTTACAATATCAACTCACAGAGGCAGAGAAAACTCGTAAAAATGGTGCCAACAACAATGGTGGGGGCATAAGAGGAACTACCAGGATGGGAGTGGGTCCACTTAGTGATCCGACTAGAAGAAGTTTAAACCAAAGCGACGGTCCCAGCAGTCATTCAAGCCTAGACACTCAGAGGCTCAGTCTTATTCAGGGTCATGCTCAACATCACCTACATTCCTACGACCCGTTCTAGGATAGGGCATGCTTTGTTTCAAGTGCGGAGAGGGTCACCGTGCTTCTGAGTGTGACTTTTTTGGGTCTTGTCATCAGTGCGGCAGGTATGGGCACATGAGTAGGGTCTGCAGGGAGAACCCAAATTTTGTCATCAAGTGGGAGGCGGCCACATCTTCTAAAGCAGGGTCTTCGGTACATGGAGCCTCTCGTCATTCAGCATGAGCAGCCAAATCATCCGAGGGTTCAGTGCATATCATGGCATCTTCTTAGCAGTTTCAGCCACACTATCAGGCGTATCCATCACTATAATTTCTGCCACAACAATTCCCACCTCCACCGTCAGGTTATTACTGGTCAGCTACTCCACTTCCTACACCGCATGACCCACTTCAGTTACCTGCACCACCTACTGCTCCACCACCACCACAACAGAATACCAGGATTTCTTCTTCAACACTTCCTGGGATCTATGCCATTCCTACTATTTCCTCTCTAGGACATCCAGGTGTTGTTATAGGTATACTTCTAGTTTATTCGCATGATGCTTTAATTCTCTTTGATTCTGGTGCTACCTATCCGTTTGTGTCACTTGACTTTGTCAAAAAAAGTCGATTTATCGAGCCAAGAGATTTCTGAATTTGTTCGAGTTAGTTCCCGAGGAGTCTTGATCACTAGTTCCGTAATATGTCCAGGATGTGTGATTACCATAGATGATGAAGATTTTGTGGAAAATTTCATGGTAATTCCTTTACCGGCCTTTGACGTTATTCTTGGTATGGATTGGCTACACCGCTATCGGGCCATTATATCTTGGAAGACCATCACTTTGGAGGCTCCCTCTGGTAAATAGTTAACCTTTCAGTGTAGTGCACCTAAACATTCTCTAGCAATGTTGGCTAGCTAGTTTCTAGGTCAGAGAGTACTGACGAATGGATTTCTTGGGGCTTTGGTGGGGAAGTTGAGTAAAGACTTGAATATTGAGAACATTCATGTGGTTAGAAATTATCCTGATGTTTTTCCTAGTGAGCTAATAGGAATGCCACCAGAGCGAGATGTGGTGTTTCATATTGACCTTGTTCCCGGTGCACGCCCAATTTCAGTCGCTCCATATCGTTTATCCCGTCCTTTTCAAGCTGAGTCAAAGAAGAAAATTGATGATATGCTAGCCAAGGATTTGATCTGGCGTAGTGTTTCACCTTGGGGAGCTCCTGTTTTGTTCACCGAGAAGAAATATTTGAGTTTGCGGATGTGTTTTGATTATCGGGCTCTTAATGCGGTGACTATCAAGAACAAATATCTGATGCCACACATTGAGAACTTATTTGATAAATTGAAGGGTGCCAAGATATTTTCAAAGATTGATTTGCATTCACGCTATAATCAAATAAGAGTGCGAGAAGAGGATATTGAGAATACAGCGTTCTCTATGAAGTATGGACATTATGAGTTCAAGGTTATGTCCTTTATATTAACGAATGCACCTGCTTATTTCATGAAGGCGGTGAATAGCATATTCCATAAGTATGATGATTTTGTTGTGGTATTTATTGATGACAATCTCATTTTCTCCAAGATAGAGGAAGATCATGAACGTCATTTGAGCATGGTGCTCGAGACATTGCAGAAGAATAAGTTCTATGCTAAGTTGAAGAAGTGTGAGTTTTGGCTTTCGGAAGTTGCCTATTTGGGACATGTTATTAATGGTGAAGGTATTTCTGTTGACCCTAGCAGGTTTCCACTATCGTTGTCTAGCAACGACCATCTAATGTAAAGGAGGTGAGAAGTTTCTTGGGAATGGCTGGTTACTACAGGCGTTTTCTGAAGGATTTTTTATCATTGCCAAGCCAATGACCATGCTTACAACTAAAGGGGTAGAGTTTTAGTGGACAGAGGAGTGTGACCATATCTTTTGTTTATTGAAGGATTGATTGGTGTCAGCACCTATTCTTACACTTCCGGATTTTGCAGAGCGTTTTACAGTATATTTTGATGCTTCTCTGGTGGGCCTTGGTTGTGTTCTCATGCAGAATGGCAAGGTGATTTCTTATGCGTCAAGGCAGTAGAAAAAGCATGAGGAAAATTATCCTACCCATGATTTATAACTTGCGGCAGTTATTTTTGCACTCAAGCTTTGGAGGCATTATCTTTATGGAGCAACGTGTGACATATTCACGGATCATAAGAGTCTCATGTATATCTTCACACAGAAGGGTTTGAATTTAAGGCAAAGGAGGTGGTTAAAGTTAATTAAAGATTATGATCTCAATATCCAGTAGACACCGGGTAAGGGAAATGTGGTTGCAGATGCTCTTAGTCGTAGGCCAGTTCCTTCAACAATGAATTCCTTGATAGCTGATTTCGAGCGAATGGATATTTCATATTGCTATGCTGGAGTTGTAGAATCAGAGTCACAGCTCATTCTTGAGTCGGCCATACCTAGGCGAGTATTGGAAGCACAACAACAAGATTGATTATTGCTCCAAGTTAAGAAGCGGGTTCGAGAAGGGAAGATTGGGAAATTTACTTTGGATTGCGTGGGAGCCGTTCGGTTTCAAGGTCGTCTTTGTGTACCACAGAACTCACATGTAAAATAAGATATTATGAGAGAGGCACACCATACTCCGTATACCGTGCACCCAGGTGAAAATAAGATGTACCAATATTTGAAGCAAAATTATTGGTGAAAACGGATGAAGGTCGATGTGGCTAAGTATGTGTATTCTTGTAGTGTATGTCAGCAAGTGAAGGATGAGCATAAGAGACCGCCGGGATTGTTGTAGCCCCTAGAGATTCCGGAGTGGCCATGGGATGACATTGCTATGGATTTTGTTGTTGGGATACCTCGTACTCAAAGAGGGAAGGATGCTATTTGGGTGGTCGTGGATCGACTAAGCAAGGTTGATCATTTCATTCCAATTCACACCACAAACTCAGCAAGTGAACTGGCACCGATATATGTGCGAGAGATTGTACGGTTGCATGGTGTTCCAAAGACCATTGTTTCGGCCAGAGATGCTAAGTTTGTATCAATGTTCTAGGAGAGTTTGCAGAGTTCATTGGGGATAGAATTGAGGCTTAGTACAGTGTTTCACCCTCAGACCGATGGCCAGTCGGAACATACGATCCAAACTCTAGAAGATATGTTGCGATGTTGTGTCTATCTTGGCAAGGGAGATGGGAAGACCATTTGCCACTTGTGGAGTTTTCATATAATAATAGTTATCAAGCTAGCATCCGCAAGGAACCCTACAAGGCTTTATATGGACAAAAGTGCAGATCTCCGCTTTGTTGGACTGGTGACATGTGTATACCCTATAAGTACTCGAGTTTGGTATATATGGTCCAGATACGGCAGAAGCCCACAGCGTTGTCAAGGCCCAATGGATAATTCGAGTGGCCCACGGACTCTCGATTGCTTGCGATACAAGAAGAAGCTTAAGATAGAAAGTTCAAAGGGAAAACCCTAATCTATAACCGACTTGACTTGCTACCCGAGACCTAGCCTATCTATATAAAGGCTAAGAGGGGCGGCGAGGAGGACAATCACAACCCTAGTTTCCACAACTCTCGCTAGATTGCATTTGCGCACCCCTGTAATCTTCGATTCCTTCGTTAATTCCAAGAGCAGACAAGCAGGAGTAGGGACCTCTACGAGGCCTGAACCTGGGTAAAACTTGCATCCCTGTGTGCTTGTTTGCTAGCCGATTGATGCCTCCAGCGCTCCCTCCTTCTCCAAAACCCAAGTCCATAACAATTGGCATTGATGAGTTAAACCCTCGTCAATTGGCGCCGTCTTTGGGAACTGGGAGTGCTGATGTCGCAGCTTCTTCGGCCCCATCAACAATGATCTACAACTCTACAATAGCAGAGATTCGCCAACTCTTCGGTGCGTTCGACTTCACCGTCCACACGCCAGCCACTCACCCCGCTTTCGAGTTCGTAGGCGATGGAATCAGTCTAGCGATTTGGAGATACCGCTTCTAGGTTGGTCAACTAGGCACGCTTCACATGCCTGACCAGCCAAGATCGGCAGCCTCAACGAGATCAACACCTCAGCAACAGCTGGGAGTACGGACAGCGACAACAGTCGCGGATCCGATCTGGGTGACCTAGCCACAGAAGATGGAGCCTACGGATCTAGATCTGAAAGTTGCGGAAGCAACAGCTTCCCCAACCACTTCATGTGCGCCGTCATCAACACGGGCGACACCACCGCCAATCGCGAAAACACTGGCACCGGATTTGGCACCGGACCGCCCAACGGTAGCATGCCCAATGGTGGCATACCAGTCGAGAATGGTGGCCCCACCAACGGTGGTAACAGCGCGCCCGTCAACAACGGAATAGGAGGAGAACCGGCGCTCACGATGAATGAGAACACCGGCGAGCGCATGCTGATCAAGCTCAACGACAATGAGTGGGCCCGCTATCGCGAAGCTCTACGGGGCAATCCTCTACCCCCAACACACCGCAGGACATGATGATGGGCTACCATTGGCTGCTAAAGGAGGAATTCAAGCGCCAGCAGTAGGTGATCGCGCAACTCTAAGCGCGCAGAAAGGCGGCGGATGAGTCGATCCTTCGATGAGCTGGGCTCTCCTCCCACGGAGGATCCTCCTCCAAGGGTAACGAGTACGTGGCCAACAAGAGGCGATCTCGAATGGCCCATCTCACCGAGCAAGAACGTGTAGAAGTTGCGAATGTCCTCGACTTCAGCTCTATGACGGTGGATACTCGGGGGAACGTGCTCCCAAAAACGCCGTAGGCCGCGGTAACGGTGGCTACCATGTACCTCCTCAACAACCAGCCACCGGCTGGAGATCCACGAGCTGCCATGCACCAATCTACGATCGCGGGCTTAGGGCTAATCGAGGCCACCCTCGACAAAGAACCAACAGAGCTGAAGAAAAGCAAGGCTCTAGAAAAGTACTACTCGTACTCCTCCAGTGACGACAGTCACGATCTGTCACGGCGACGTCGCTCACGGCGGCATGACCGTGACTACGACATAGGCGATGACCTCACGCAGCGCAAAGTCGACAAGATGCAGGCAAGACATACTCGTTCGACATACTCGGAAGAAGACGAGACTGAGCTCTGCGGCGCCATCAGGCAGAAGCGAATGCCTAAGGGGTTCAAGCTCCCGTCGGAGAATCCAAAATTTGACGGCCCACAGGACCCAAAAATCTGGTTGGAGGACCACATCTCCTCCGTTAGGCTACATGGAGGGAGTCGAAGCACGGCCATGCAATGCCTGCAGCTACAGCTGCAGGGCGCCGCTCGTGCATGGCTCAACAACCTCCCGCGCGGATCCATTCACAGCTGGGAAGAGCTGGTCTACAGCTTTGTGCACAACTTCAAGGGCACTTATAAAAGGCCCGCATAAATCGAAGAACTGAGAAGCTTCCAACAAAGATCTGGCGAATCGTTGCGGTCGTACATCCAGAGGTGGTCTATCATCAAGAACTCCACAGAAATCATCTCGGAGGACCGCGCAATCGACACATTCAATGGCGGCGTTCACCGTATAGAGCTCAGGGAAGAGCTAGGCCACTCGAAGCCCAAAAATATCGACCACCTGATAGAAATCGCGAATCGATGGGCTGACGGAGAAGACTCAGTGAAAAAACGTACCTACTCCAATGACGACGACGACCTCGGGCACAGACGTGACCGCCGAGGCAAACGTCAGATGCGTGTCTACGTTGACCGCGACAAGGTCAATATGGTCACAGCCGGCTACGCCGACAAACGCGACGACAACCGCAACAGCGGATATCGCAGTGGTGGATACCGCGACAGCGGAAAATCCACGCAAGTGTGGCAGCGCCGCACTCACAAAGAAGCACCCGCAACATCTATCGAGGACAAACTGTCCGGGCCATGCAACATGCACTTCTATATTGACAAGCATGATGGCAAGAAGAAATCCAGCCACCTTCTCAAGGACTACCGCGAGTTCCTCAAACTCCACGAGGGCCTGGCCCGGATGAATTGCGACGCGGTCAACAGGGGCTATGGAGCCGCCCCAGGCGCTGTGGCACATGGAGCTCCTCCACCACCACCCGGACCACCACCACCCGCGGCTGCGCCGGTCCAGCATCACGGAGGCGAGCCATACCCATGAGCTGTGGGCAACATGGGGATGATCCAAAAAGGGCACCCCTCAAATCAAGTACAGAAGGCCATCACTCGCCAAGTCAATCTAGCGATAAATTCTCTGCCTTCCACCACTGAGTACCTCAGTGGAAGCGACTCCTGCATCACCTTCGACAAGCGCGATCATCCGCGTCAAGTTCCTCGTCCAGGCCACTGTCCCCTCATAGTCGAGGCACAGATCGGGGGCTTTGATATGAGTCATGTCTTCATGGACGGCGGAAGCGGCATCAACCTCATGTTCGCAAGTACCTTACGCGCGATGAGGATCCCCCTGACTTGCCTGGAAGTCTTGGACACGACGTTCCCTGGCATCATCCCAGGGAAGGGCATATACCCCCTGGGCAAAATCCACCTCGACGTCATCTTCGGCACGCTGCAAAACTTTCGGCGAGAGCGCACTGACTTTGAAGTCGTCGACTGGCCTTCACAATACCACTGCATCCTCGGACGTGTCGCGTTCACAAGGTTCATGGCAGTGCCGCACTACGCCTACCTGCAGATGAAAATGCCAGGTCCAAACGGCGTAATCACAATCAATGGCAACTTTTGAGAGATTCGACAGCTGCGACAGAGAATTCAACAGAATTTCCCAGTCCTTCGGCATGCAGGAGGAACTCGCAAGATTGAAGGAGTCGATAGACAACAGTCCGCCTCCCCTGAGCAGGCCAAGTTCACCAAACCTGTCCATCGACTCGTCGGTGCACACGAAGAAAGTCCAGGTCCACCCAACGGACCCAACCAAGACGGCCCTCATCGCCAACAACTTGAGTTCTGCATAGGAACTCGCGCTCGTCGAATTCCTCCGTGAGCACTGGGAGATCTTTGCCTGGTGTCCAGCGGACATGCCAGGGGTTCGAGGAATTCGAGCACTCAACGTGAATCCAGATGCAAGGCCAGTCAAGTAGACAATTCGGCGACTGTCTGAACCAAGAGCAAAAGCAGTCAGAATGGAGATCAACTGACTCCTCGATGCAAAATTCATACGCGAGATCAAGGAAAGTACTTGGCTCACTAACACAATGCTTGTGCCTAAAAAAGACATGAAAATCCTGCAGATGTGCATGGACTTCACCTCCTTGAATAAGCACTACCCAAAGGATCACTTCCTGTTGCCGCGCAATCGACCAAATCATCGACTCCACCGCGGGATGTGAGCGTCTCTGCTTCCTCGACACCTACTCAGGCTACAATCAGATTCGAATGAAAGAAGAGGATCAGGAGAAAACAGCGTTTACGATGCCCTTTCGTGTGTTCTGTTACAACACGATGCCCTTCAGGCTAAAAAACGCAGGAGCCACCTATCAGCGGTGCATGCAGGCTTGCCTCAAGAACCAACTTGGTCGCAACATCCAAGTCTACATCGATGACATCGTCATCAAAACCAAAGAGGAAGCCTCACTAATCGACGATCTACGCGAGACCTTCGCCAACCTCGACCGCTACTGGATCAAGCTCAATCCGGATAAATGCACCTTCAGCGTGCCATCTAGGCAGTTACTCAGGTACCTCATCTCTACGAGAGGGATCAAAGCGAACCCGAAGAAAATAAAGGCCATACAGGCCATGGAGAATCCAAAGAACGTAAAAGGAGTCCAGCAGCTTCCTGGGCGAATCGCGGCGCTCAGTCGATTCATCAGTCGAATGAGCGAAAAGACACTGCCCTTCTACTAACTTCTCCGCAAAGCTGAGAAGTTCGAGTGGACAGACAAGGCGCAAGAAGCATTCGAAGACCTCAAACATCTACTATCCACCTTGCCAGTACTGGTGACTCCAAGCGAAAAAGGGCCACTATTGCTCTACATCTCCGCCACCAACCAGGTGGTCAGCACGGTGCTTGTGGTGGAACGAGCCGAAGAAAACAAGGTCCACAGGGTCCAGCGTCCAGTATATTACCTCAGCGAGGTGCTCATGCCAACGAAACAGCGGTACCCGCACTACCAGAAGCTGGCATATGGCGTCTTCATGACAGCTAGGCGACTGTGCCACTACTTCTAGGAGCACCCAATCATGGTGGTAAACGATGCCCCACTCAGACACATACTCAATAATCCTGATGCCACCGGACGAGTCACGCTCTGGGGAATCGAACTATCTCCATGAGACATAACATACAAGAAGCGCGACGCGATCAAGTCGCAAGTTCTCCCGGACTTTCTCGTGCACTGGATGGATAATCAGCTCCCCAACAAGCCAGATATGTCCTACCTCTGTACAATGCACTTCGACGGGTCCAAGAAAAAGGACGGAGCTAGCGCAGGTGTCATACTGACATCGCCCCAAAGAGACAAGATGAAATGCATTCTGTGAATGCAGTTCACCGCCTCCAATAATGAAGCTGAGTACGGAGCCCTAATCCACGAATGCGGATGGCAAAATCCTGTGGCGCCAAAAGGTTCATCATCTACGGCGACTCCAAACTAGTGGTCAACCAAACGATGCACGAGTGCGACGCACTGAGCGATAACATGATCGCCTATCACGACCTCTACGACACACTCGAAGGAGACTTTGACGGCTGTGAGCTGCGACATGTGGGCCGCGAAAGCAATGAAGAGGCGGATCTACTCGCCAATATTGGCTCCACCTACGCCCCCATACCACATGGGTATTTCTCGAGCGCATCGGCGAGCGCTCCATCAAGCCCAAGGCTCCAGAGAAGAAAACAAGCACGTCAACGGACTCGGGGGCTACGCCACCCAACAAGCCAATGGTGCTCGATGACCTAGAGCTTGATACAGGACTCGAAGGACCAATGGGCGTCATGATGATCGAGCCATCTTGGACACAACCCTACATTACATAACTACTCAGCAAGAGGCTGCCAGATGATCCGACTAACGCGCGGCGATCCAAGGCATTCGCCCTCATCAAAGGCGAACTGTACACGCGCAGCATCACAGGAGTGCTCCAACGGTGCGTCTCCAACGGGAACGGAAGGGACGTCCTCCTCGACATCCACGAAGGCACTTGCGGGCACCATGCTAGAAGTCACGCCCTCGTTGCCAAAGCTCTACGAGCTGGATTCTACTGGCCCACGGCCATGCGCGACGCCAAGGACATCGTCCAGCGCTGCAACGCTTACTAACGATTCATAGACAAACCTCACGCACCTGGCGCGGAACTCTGGCCAATACCATTGGCTTGGCCCTTCGTGCAATGGGGACTCGACATGGTCGGTAAGCTCCTGAAATCCTCGCCAGGAGGTTACGTCTACCTCTTGGTCGTAGTCGACAAATTCACCAAGTGGATCGAGGCCATGCCGGTGACAAATCAATCAGGGGCCAATGCTATCAAGTACTTCGAGGCCATTGTCTACCGCTTTGGAGTGCCACACAGCATCATCACGGACAATGGGACAAACTTCACCTCTAAGGAGTTCCAGGAATTCTGCGAGAGCGTAGGAATCAACATAGGCTACGCCTCGGTGGCTTACCTGCAGACCAACGGTCAAGTCAAAAAGGCCAACGGCCTCATCTGCGGCGGAATCAAGAAATGACTCCTCCGGCCACTCAAACAAGCCGATGGATGCTGGCCAGACAAGCTGCAATTCTTACTTTGGAGCCTGCGCACAACTCCATACAGCGCCACGGGATACACCCCGTTCTTCATGGTGCACGGTGCTGAAGTGGTGCTATCCGCAGAAGTACACTACAAAGCCTCGCGGGTGGTTGCTTATAGCGAGCAGGAGTCAACTCTTGCACTCAAAGACTCCATCGATCTCCTTGACGAGGCATGAGAAATCACAGCGGAGAGATCAATGATCTACAGGCAAAACCTTCGCAACTACCACAGCAGAAGGCTACGCCCCAGATCCTTCGTCGAAGGAGACCTGGTCCTGTGACTAAAGCAAAAAGGGCATCTCAAGCTCGAGTCCCCTTGGGAGGGACCTTACGTGATTATAGAAGTAATCCTAGGTGGCGCCTATCGTCTTAAAGATTTCGAGACAGGATTCACATACTCCAACCTCTGGAACGTCACGCAGCTACGTCGCTTCTACCCCTAGTCGTTTTTTACATTTACAAATAAGGCTATTCAGCCAGGCTACTTAGCCACACATTGTACCTCGTACTATTCTGCGAATAAATAAAGCTAAGTGCCCCAAAACTGTATGTTTTCCTTATTTTTCTTGCAATTTTATCACTCGGGGGTTGCCCCACCCTTTACACTTTCGTTCTATGAACAAATCGCGGTATCCTGAGTAGCTGACACAACATCAATCGAACCCTTGATAAACACCAACCCAGTTGCAAACGCACATGACAGGTTGGCAAGGTGCTGACATAACACAAGTCAGGCTAACGAAAAGGACCTGCAGAGTACAACACACTTATCAATGGGTATTACTTACACCCAACATAATTATACGAACTTTACAACACTTATACTCCCTCCGTTTCAAAATATAAGATGTTTTAGCTTTATGAAAGGAGTGTATCTAGACTCATTTTAGTGTCTAGGTTCACTCCAAACCTAGATGAATCTAGATACTAAAAGAGGTCTAGATACACTTTATTCACAAAGCTAAAACATCTTATATTTTGAAACGAAGGGAGTACAATATGTGCAGGATACAAATCATGCTACTGCTGCAAAAGAGGAATGTTCGTTTGCTCCTCGAAGAAATCGATAATGTCCTCTGCTGGCCAATCAACCGCTTGATAGTGCGGAACCATGTTCCAGGTCATACCTTCTGGCGAAGGCGGCGGCCCAGCTGCAACAGACGCAACATCTACATCTGGCATATGCAGTCGCACCAGTGACAACACAGCCTTAGCACCAGCTACTAACTGCTGCCGCACGCACTCGCGGACCTCACTCAAATCTTGAAACTTCGCCAGGAGAGCCAGCAGGCTTGAAGGGACGGCGTCCAATGGGAACATTGTTTGATAAATATGCCTAAGGCACGACTGCGCCTTCTTCAAATAATGAAGTACTCGAGAAGGACGATCCTGCAGGTCGCAAGCGCGATCACACTATCGTGGTCCACCCAAAAGTACCCACTCGCCTGCAGTTGCTCCTGGGTCAGGTCATCCATTCGAATGGCAACCCAGTCCTTCTCATCCTGTGGATGACGAGCACTGACAACTACACCAAGCAAAATGACAAAGTGTGAAGACAAGGCATCGCCGCGACTGACTAAAAGAAAAGATGAGGGGGCAGAAAGCTAACATTTGAACTGCTCATTCAGCTGCACCACTTCCTCCAAGAGATACTTCTCACGGGTGGTGGCCTTCTCCGCCTTAGACTTCCACACATCTGCGCTACCGCGGATGATGGGTAACTCGCGCTCCAACTTCTTAATACAATCACGCAATCGTGAAATCAATGACAGTTCTCCACCTTCGAACACGGTTGCGTGATGGTTTCATCGATGGGAGGAGAGTCACGAGGACCACTCAACGTACCCTATCACAATCAATCAAGAAGCAAATAAGGGACTAAAGATACATGGATAAAAGCATGAATGCATTCAGGCACAACAAAAGTCTCGACAGGGACACTCCCACAAAAGCATAGTTTCAACAAAGGCAACTACAACTATTACAGACTGGCAACTAAGGAGCAATTTGCTTCTTCGACTTGGACTTTGACTTCGGAGGCCTCATCGAATCTGTGGCAGCTTCTGATGCCATAGACTTTCCGGTGGTAGCCCTTGATGTCGCAGTCTTCGCAGCCTTCTTCGCTTGTTGTAGCTCCACAGAATATTTTGCGACTGTGTCGATGAGCTGTGGCCCATATTTACCACAGCCAGTAGCGAAGGGAGCAAACACTACCTATTGTCCATCTGCGCCGACGGGCATCGCCTTGGAGATCACGGACAGATCTAGCTCCACGCCATGGGCCCGCGCCATCGCGAGTGCCATGGTAGCACGGACAGACCGCTAGGAGTTCTTAAAGTCCATAGGAATACCCCGAGCAAGGGATTCCACCAGGTCCTCAAGGTTGTCAAACAGCTCACCCTTGGGAGTTAGATCCTCATGGATGCGACTGAGCACACCCTTAGCCTTCGTCAACATCCCCTGAAGGGAAGCGCTGCAGTCTTCGACTGCGGCCACGGCACCAGCCAACACATCTGCGCGGCGAAGGGACTGGTCGTCGAAGCTCAAGCCACCAGTATCTGCATACATAAGGTGTTAGCACAACAATATGATATCAAACACGGAAACAATACAACATCCAAGCTGGCAATCACCTGAGAGGGCCTTGGCAATCGAGAAAAGTTGTTCTTCGAACAACTTCTCCCTTTCAGCAGTGGAAGCACGCAAATCCTCTTCGCGTTTTCGCGACTCCTCTAGGGTTGTGACTGCTTCGTCGCGACTCTTCGCTGCCGCGGCAAGCGCCTTCTCAAGGGAAGCGACATGACGAAGGAGTTCGTTGTGCTCAACTACAAAGCATAGTGTGTATCATCAATCGAATCTAGAAATTTCACGAAGACAAAGACAAAGACAAAGACAAAGACAAAACTAACCTTCGACAACGCGATGGCGATTGTCTAGCAGTGCATACTATCGACCCATGACAAGGACTTGCTACGCCAGGCGATCAGCTTCCTTCATGATGAGCTGCAATTAGAAGAAAACAAAGGTTCCGCGACAGCACCAAGTATAAATTTGACTGCCAAAACAGCAAAAGGATGCTTACGTGATCCTCTAGGGACTCCGAAGATGACTGTCGCGCAGTCATCCGGGAAACCATCTGGTGTTCCCCAGCATGCGGGGAACTCGATGAAGTGTGCCTGGAGTTGGCCGCCACTGGAGAAGGAGACCGTTCGGTCACGTCCTTGGCTTTGGAGTCTGCGACTCCAAACTCCTTCACAAATTGGACGTCATTAGAAGACGACGACGCCTCTTGACTACAAAATACATCTAGCAAAAAACTTCAGAAAAAGCAACTCCAAAAAAGAAAGCAAGACCCATTCGCGAAGGCAATACTCACCAGTTAAAATTATCAAGGTCGAAGGATTCCTCCGACGACTCCTTCGGAAATCACATCTTCTTCCGAGTGGGAGGAGCCATGGTGCACACAGGAACGGCGGGGATTAGCTCCTCTGCAGCAGTAGAGGGACCTTTCGGTGTCATCAGAGAAGTAGCGTCAGAATCCTTGTTGCGGGAACGCTTGTGAGTGTCCTGGTCGCTGGACTCGGCGGCTCCCTCCTACTCTTCAATTGGGACGGTCGATTCTGACTCGTCCTCTTCATCCACTTCGCATGGGATAACCCCTTCAGGACGAGGGGGCAAATTGGAGGACACCTTCTAGTCCTACAATCAGAAGATACATCATTATATATCAAGCATCATAATGGCAGTCGAAAAAGAAGGCGTCAAAAGGAGGCACGACTGGTTCGCCTGGGAGAACCTCCTTGGCGGTGTACTTGGTCACCAATCGCACCCTCCTATCCACCTCACCCACAGAAATGCCCTCGGCAGATACGCGAGTGACATCGTTAGCACCGGTCCAGCAATACATAGGGTGCACTCTGGCCTGTAGAGGCTGGACGTGGTGGCGCAACCACGTGCAAATGATAGCAGCGCCACCCTCTTATTTGCCTATGCGGCTTTCAAGGTCACAGACGCGCTTATACAGCACCTTCGTTTCCTCGGACTCGTCAGGCATCACGATGTTCTTCTAGGAGCGCCTCCTCTTGCAAGTCGCCGCAGGATCGAAGGGCGTGAGTCTGTAGTGGTCTCCGTTGGCCTTCTGGTCGCGGATATAAAACCACTTGTCTCTCCACCCTTGGACAGATGTAGTGAGCTTGATGTCAACATAGGTGACAGAGGAGTTGACGTGCATCCCGCAGCCTCCTACGTCGTAGACTACCGAACCGGACGCCGACTTGTGTTTGAGCTTAAAAAGCCTCTTGAAGAGGCCAAAGTGTGGCTCGATTCTGAGCCAGCACTCGCAAAGCGTAATGAAGCAGGAGATGTGGAGACTGGAATTTGGGGACAGCTGGTGCAGCTGGAGCCCATAGAAGCAAAGGAGACCCCTGAAGAAAGGGTGTAGGGGGAGAGAAAGACCTCGGATGATGAACGCAAGGAACATCACCCAGAAAGCCGGAGGAGGAAAAGGGATTACCTCGTCGCCGGGCACCCGTGAGTCATCTTCCATGGGTGGAAGAACTCCATCTTGACGATGAAGATGCATCTCAGAGGATTTGATGATGGACGCTCGCCAGGCGCCATTGGTGACGCGGATGCCTGCACCCTTCTTCTTCCCAGCGCCGGCGGTGCTGGTGCACACGGTGGTAGTACCGCCCTTCTTCTTGGTGGCAGCAATGGCGGCCGGGGATCCAGCGGCGGCACCTCCCTTCTTCTTACCCATCTTCCAATGGTGATGTGAACGGAGAAAGTAACTGGGGAAGACATGGAGCTGGTCCATTGCCGCAAAGAGGAAGTGCGCAAGGAAGCAGAGAGTAGCAACAATGGAGACGGAGGCACGAGCAAAGAAGACAGATGGGGAAAATTAACGCAGCTGCACTACTACTTAACCACCTCGCGGATGCCATCCAACGGCCAACAGAAACCCTACTACACGCGTGGCACACATCGCCATCGACACGTGGCGAAGCTGAACCACGAACCATCCCCCACTACTCCCATTACGTGCAGAAATCGAGGAGACGCAGTTAAAACATAAGATTACACACGCCCGGTCAAATCAAAGTCAGAAAGTGGGACCCATCGCTCGTCACGTCCCGTCAAAGCCGCTCACGCGGGCAACTGAGGTCATCACATCGTTAGCATTAACATCATCGATTCCAGCAGAGGAAGATTTTGACTACTTGAGTCCTTGCTCGAGTATTCGACTCAACCAAGCACTCGGGGGCTACTCCTAACAGGAGCGCTGACTGTGCACCCGAAAGAATTTTTATGCAGGTATATAAACAATCAAGACAAACCCTCCACTCGAATCATCAATTCGATTATGCACTGCGGGTTATTCCCATAGGGAGCGCTGAAAGCATATTCGACTGAAACAAGCAACAAAATACGACAACAGTCGCAAATATTTTTTAGTCCCCACTCCAGTCTACGACTCGAATAGGCACTCGGGGGCTACTCCCATAGGGAGCACTGGTCGCGCACCCTATGATTATTTCTCCTTGTACATCGTACTATGTGTTGATAACATCCACACTCGAATTCTATGGCGACTCTGCCTCATATTTTCCCTACAAAGAGATTACGTCTCCTGGGCCACCCGAATCATCTCCGCGATAACAAAAAATTCGGATGCCGCGCTTACAGCGTGAAGATGAGATCTGAATAAGGCATGGCAATGCATCTGCTGCGCACTACCAGAAATATATCCGTACCTACAGGTACGATGAATATGCCTTGACGGACGCGTCAAGTGCTCACACTTATACACTGGAATTCGACTCTTGTAAGACCTCTGTGGCCTGAGTCGAATTACGCCAGCACTTTTCTGAATTCGAGTCTAAGGACTCGAGTTTGAGTAGATTGCGTTGTTTTGCCCTAAGGCAGTTAACTGATACCGATACATCGGATAAATCAGGCATGTATATCAACAATCCCTATGACACGAACAGAACACTCGAAAAAATGCTCAGTCATGCACTCGAAAGACTTTATAAAGTCCCTAGTCGAATCTGCGATTCCACTGGACACTCGTGGGCTATTGACATGGGTATACCCTACAGGTACTTGAGTTTGGTATATACGGTCCAAATACGACAGAAGACCACGGCGTTGTCAAGGCCCAATGGAGAATTCGAGTGGCCCACGGACTCTCGATTGCTTGCGAGACAAGAACAAGCTTAAGATAGAAAGTTCAAAGGGAAAACCCTAATTTGTAACCGACTCGACTTGCTAACCAAGACCTAGCCTATCTATATAAAGGCTAGGAGGGGGCGGCGAGGAGGATAATCACAACCCTAGTTTCCACAACTCTCGCCAGATTGCATCTACGCGCTCCTGTAATCTTTGATTCCTTCGTTAATTCCAAGAGCAGACAAGCAGGAGTAGGGACCTCTACGAGGCCTGAACCTGGGTAAAACTTGCGTCCCTGTGTTCTTGTTTGCTAGCCGATTGATGCCTCCAGCGCTCCCTCCTTCTCCAAAACCCAAGTCCATAACAATGGGCATTGACGAGTTAAACCCTCGTCAACTGGTGTGGGTGAGAAATTAGTATTGGGGCCATACTGGGTTCAGCAGATCATTGAGAGGGTTGTTGAGATTAGAGAGCACATGCTGGCAGTACAAAGCAGGAAAAAGAGTTACGCGGATCCCAAAAGACGAAATGTGGAATTTCAAGTAGGTGATGAGGTGCTTCTTATAGTATCACCTACTAAGGGTGTGGTGAGATTTAATATTAAAGGAAAACTTAGCCAACGATATATTGGACCTTTTAAGATAGTGGCACGAGTCGAGAAGTTGGCGTATGTCTGGAGTTGTCTGAGACTATGAAAGGTGTACATAATGTATTCTATGTCACGATGTTGAGAAAGTACTGCAAATGACACTAGGACCGATTACAATTGAGCAAGATTTAACTTTTGAGACTCGCCCGGTAAGAATTTTGGAGGAGCCTGATAGATTAATGAGGCGTCAGGCTCTCAAGTTTGTTTAGGTTCTTTGGACAAATTAGACGGAGCATGAAGCAACATGGGAACTTGAGTCAATGATGCGATAGAAGTATTCAGAGTAATTTACACCTGGTGAGTAAATATGTTTTTTAAGCTTAAGTTATTCTTTGGTTGAGTAGTGAGCATGAATTCGAGGACGAATTCTGTTAAACGGGTGGAGAATGTAATATCCTGTATTTTCTTTGTAGTTGACAAAATTTGACTTTCTGAACCATAAGCCGAATGGAGTATCTGATACCATGGTTTGGTCTGTCTCGTTGAGCTAGGTCGGTGACAATACACGTGTTTAACTATTCCGCAAGGTTGGTGAGAAAGTTAACGGTGAATATTTCAGAATGCTCCAACCGTAAAATATGTGATGCATAAAAGTGTTTCTGGTTTTGGTCTCCTAATGAATAATGGAACTTGTATTTTGTTGTTCCGGTTCTAAAGTGTACTTGCTGAGTATATTCTATTACTCACTCTTGCTTCTCTTTGGATTTTATTTGATTTTCAAGTATTCAGCGTAACGACATGCATGGAAGGGAGTAGATCACCATCACTTCGGATCCCACTCCTACACTATATATCATAGACAATTTTGCAACACATAATTCTTAGTCTATCCTTATTACTTCATCATAATTCATGGAGTCGTTTGTATGTTCTTGTGAGCCTTTGGTCGCTCTAGTTTTAGTACTCGTGTCATGGAAGAATTATGTACTATATGAATTGTGTGGGAGATTATTTACTTTGCTATTGTTGGTTATATACATTAAGTTGTGGTTTGCATGTCGTGGATGTCTTTTGAAACAAAAGAGATGCTGGCAAAATTATGAATTGTCGTTAGTTTTGTAGAAATTTAAGACGAGTGGTAGCACTGCCAGATAGATAGAAATGTGGGGTGTTACAAGTTGGGCAAACCAATTTATGAAATGGCGTAAAATGCTATTTTCAAAGGCACTTAGTGAAAGTGCGTCTAAAATGTTATTTTTAGAGGCACTTTATAAATGCCTCTAAAATAGCACTTTCAGATGCTCTTTGTAAAAGTGCCCCGAGGAACTTTGTGAAATTACCCCTAAAAATCATTATTTTAGACACGGTTTTGAAAAATTGCCCTAAAAATACCAATTTCAGAGGTGTCCTTGAAAATCTATTTTTAGAGGCACTTGGTGCAAACTTCCCATAGAAACTATTTTTAGTGTCATTCTAAAAAGTGCCTCAAGCAAAGTGTACCTAAAAATCTACTCTCCCATGGTGGTATGGCTTGTCCTAATAAATCACACAAAAAGAAGCAACTCGATCAACATCCTCCATTCCTCCTCTCCTCTTAAGGCATGTATTATACACTATTTGTACTTTGTACATACATTACAATTGAACCCGACGATGCATTTTTACACACGTATGGATGAACATGCTCGACTACTCGTGCACACCGTATACGCACGCAAACAAGCATCCATGATCCATCCGTGCGTATCAGGTGAACAGCCCTAGCCTCACCGGCGTGCCACTCTCCGGTATCCACTCGCCGCCGTTCAAGAAATGCTCCACCGTGAACTGCTTCGCCTTGTCCTTGTTTAGCACGTGGAACCCCTTCATCTCCTGCCGCGCGGTGATGTTGGCGCCGGAGCCGACGTTGCCGAACTCGCCGTAGAAGGCAGTGCCCAGGTTGTTCTTGCCCTCCCACGGCATGTACCCCTGAGCGTGAACGAAGCCATCGATTATGGACTCTATCACGATCACCCTCGAGTACTCCTTCCATGGCCGCCCAAGGAAGGTCTTTACCGTCGACGACTTGCTGGCGAGACTTTCATCGGCCACGATGCGGGTCCGGTGCAGGACGAAGCCTGTATTCTGCTGCCGGTCGCGGCGGCCGTGCGCGGTCACCACGCCTGGCTTTCCCGGGAGCGGGTCCCTGACGAGCAGAACGCAGCGCTGGAACAGGGCCGCGGCGTCGCCGAAGATGAAGTCGACGGTGCCGGAGATGATGCAACTCCGGTAGTACTGGCGGTAGGCCTGCGCGAAGAGCGTGTCCTGGTGGCCGTCGATTCGGCAGTTAAAGAAGATAGCCCGGTCAGCCTTCACGCGCAGCGCGATTGCCTGCTGCTTCTCATCCCCCGCCGTGTTCTGGATCCCCAACTTCACCGCCATGAACCTATCGCCGTCCACCGCTGCATGCATCCATCGATGCTTAGCAATCTATAGCATCGACAGGAAAGGTAGGCAATACGTGCTAGCTTACCTAAAGAGGCTGTTCTCCACATCCTTACGCCGTCGGCGACGTTCTTGCTCCCGGTGATGATGGACTTCTTGGCGCCATCGCCGTACATGGTGATGTTGGTCATTCCGTTGGTGACGTTCACCGTCTCGTCGTAGACACCTTCCTTGATGTAAATCACGTACCTCCCGCTGAAATTCTGTGGCAGCGCGTCCAAGGCCGCGGAGATGTTTTTGAAGTCGCCGCTGCCATCCTTGGCCACCGTCACGTTGGGCGTGAGCCCGCCATTGCGGTCTTCATCCGCCTCGTCGAGAAGCCTCCGGACCTCGTTGGGAACCCATGTGGGGACCCCCGATGCGGATTCTTCCTGGAGCCGGCGATCGCCGTCGCTTGCCTGGTTCTGGGGGGTGGCGGCGTTGTCGTCGTCGTCGTCGTCATTGTCGTCCTCCTCGTTCGGAAGGCTGACAGCTGCGCCGGCGTCGATCTCGAGCATGGCGGCGAGAGCAGCGCCCTGCTGGATGATGGCGATGGCGTTGCTCGAGATCTCGCGCGCCTTTTCCATAGTCTCCTTCACCTGAACGCGGACCTCGCCCTTGGGAAACATGTCGACGCAGGAGCCCTGGAACGTGATCACCGCGCTCAGCCAGGCCTGGAGGTCCTGTGCCGTTTCGTCCACGCCGCGGAAAGCGAGGTTATCGAGCGCGCGGGTCACGTCCGCAGTGCAGTCGTCCAGGAGCATCTTGCAGTCGCGCAGAGTCTCCTGGACCAGCGTGTCGTTGCTCTCGCGCACGGCCTCCAGTAGCGACGAGCGGTTGAAGGCGCTCCACAGCTCACGCCCGACCGCGGTGATCGCCGCGGCGGCGGCGGCGTGCGGGTGGTCGGCCGGGTTGGATGACCGCTCCAGCGTTTTGGTCAGCGTCTCCTTGCACGTGGCCTGGTAGTCCGTGGGCGAGCAGAAGAGGTCCACGGTGCGCATCGTGGAGATCATGGCGCGCTTCTCCTTGTCTCCCTCATCCTCCACCTTCTCCGACAGGATGAACGCCACCGTGCCGATAATCATGGCGAGGAGCAAGAAAGCCGAGATCCCGCCGACGAGGAGCTTCGTGCGCGGCGTGTTTTCATCGTCCTCCGCCCGCGAGCTGCGGGAGGACGGCCGCGGCATCGCGCACAACTAGAAATCGATGCCGCAGCGCAAATCGACAGCGATCGATGGGCATCAGTTTGATATACGCATTGGAAAGAAAACGAATCAAACGATGAACTCGCTATGATTAGGAACAACAATGGGGACGTTTTTTTCTCGTTCTGGTTGATTGTTTGTTTGGTACGTGGTTGTGGCCTGTCCTTTTTCCGAGGAACGACTTCTGCTAGATTTGTGTTTGCATGCCCACGTTCTATAACCACGACAAAAATCACAGAAATAACCTAATTAAAAAATGATCACACGAAATAATCTGCTTTCTCGAAGAATTCCCGATCTGACCTATATTCATGGCACTTTATCGGAAGGGGCCATGGTCTGTAGCACGGCGCTCCTGCCGAAAACGCCATGATACCATAGCGCCCTTGTCAAAAATGCCATGTCCCTTCCGATGTGGCAGTCAACGTGGACCACGTGGGCTCGATTTTAATGTTTGGCACTTTTCGGGGGACGACATGCTACCTAGCATGACGCTTTTGCGGCGAGCGTCATGCCCATTTAACTAGAAACGACGCGAGCGCCCGTTGCCACTCACTACCACTCGTACCTGTTCGTCCCCGACCGCGCCTCTCTCTCTCATACGCGTCCCTAGCTGTGCACCTACTCAAATCCCTTCAAATCTGTTGCTTTTCTCCGTGGATTTCGACTCCCCCTTGCCTCAAGAGGTAATCTCCCCCAATCACCTTGGTTTGGTCCAAATAGATCTATGCAATTTGGTTCTTTTTTGTCAAAAATTATGAAACCCTAACCCTACCTAGGATTGGTGTTGTTGCTTCTAGTAATTAGATTTGTAGCTTAGGGATAGGATCTGTATGTTAGAAATAGCAAACTGGTATGACTTGTTTTAGTCGGTTGCTATGGTTGTTTGTGGTAATATAATTCCCTTTGATGTGTAATAGTTGTTGTCAATGGTTTTTAGATGGCAAGAATCGTTAATGTTCATCATGTGGACAAGGCCATATTTTTGAAAGGCAATGCCGAGTGTGACCCGGAGGAGGTAGTTATGGTGTTTGGCACTAGTACTACCTACGCCGAGGTTGTGGAAAGAGTGAGGAATGATTTGAAATAAATGGATCCTAGTGATGTGTATGAGTTGGTTGGAAGGTATAATGCCAGGTTTGGCCATCACAATAGATTGAAGATAATGCCTATCAACTCCGAGTTGAATTGAAGTGCATATAAGAAGATGGTTGCGGAATCCGAAGATAAGTCACTTGAGACATTTGCCACAAGAAAAGTTGGGGCTCGGTTGCAAATTGACTTGAACCGGCATGCTTCGATGAGCCCGGCTCAAGGTGAGTGATGACCCACAAGTATAGGGGTGTATCGCAGTATTTTCGAGGGAAGTGAAACCAATTTATTGATTCGACACAAGAGGAGCCAAAGAATATTTATAAGCCTTAACAACTGAGTTGTCAATTCAGCTGCACCTGGAAACAATCTTGCTCACAGCAGTTTATCAGTAGCAACAGTTTTGTAGTAGGAATAGTAAAGTAACAGCAGTAGTAAAGCAAAGACAGTAGTAACAAAAGCGATAAGATGGGATTCGAGTGCGGTAGGCATAGGGATGGATGGACGGGCGTTGCATAGACAAGACAATTCACATAGCAATCAGAACATAGGGCAATTGAAGATAAATAAGATAAAGCATCCAAGTACTAGACAATCCTAGGCATGTGTTCCATATATAGTCATACGTGATCGCAATGAGAACTTGCACAACATCTTTTGTCCTGCCAGCCCGTTTAAACCGGGGCCTCTAGGGAACTACTGGCAATTAAGGTGCTCCTTTTAATAGAGCACTGGAGCAAAGCATTAACACTCTGTGAACACATGTGATCCTCACATCAAAGACATTCTCTTCCGGTTATCCTGATTTCTGTCACTTCGGGGCCATAGGTTCCGGATAACAACGTGTGTATACAACTTGCAGATAAGACCAACAACAATACTATCATAATGAATCAATAACATGTTCAGATCTGAAATCATGGCACTCGGGCCCTAGTGACAAGCATTAAGAACAACAAGTCGCAACAAAGTCATAAAGCACTAATAAAAGATACTAGGCACCATGTCCTAACAATCTGATGCCATTACATGAACGATCTCATCCAATCCCTACCATCCCCATAGCCTACAGCGGGGGATTACTCACTCATAGATGGGGGAAACATGGATGGTCGATGGAGAAGCGATGGTGATGATGATGGCGATGATCTCCTCAATTCCCTCGACAGAGTGCGAACGGAGTTTACGGTGCTGTTTCGTGGAATCTGGTGGTGGCGGTGGGCGGAACTCCTTCTAGAAAAGCGTGAACCCTCGAAGTTTTTAGGTCGAAAAGGCTCCTTATAGGCGAAGAGAGACCGAGGGGGTGCCTGGGGGCCCCACCACCCCCTGGCCTGGCCCGCGCCACCAGGTGGTGTGGCCACCCCCTGTCTCTTCTCCGTCTCGTATTCTGGCTCTTGGAGTCTTCGGGTGAAATAGGATTTTTGGCATATTTTCTGGGATTTTTCCTGATAGTTGGTTTTCTGCACAAAAAGTAGACACCAAGGCAATTCCGCTGAAAACAGCGTCAGTCCGCATTAGTTGCATCCAAATCACACAAGTTTAGAGGAGAAACAATAGCAAAAGTGTTCGGGAAAGTAGATACGTTTTGGACGTATCAACTCCCCCAAGCTTAGCTTATTGCTTGTCCTCAAGCAATTAAGTTGAAAACTGAGTGCGATAAAAGAACTTTCACGAACACATTTGCTTCATATGATGTAAATATTCTCAGCAATGTGATCAACTACTTGGACAATTCATAATAAAGAGTATGCAACCAAGTCTACTTAATAGTCATTGCAAGCTATGAAGAGATTCCAAATCAAGAATAATAAGTAGCATGAGGCACAGACATAAGCAACATTACAATGCTCATAGAAAGGTATGATAGAGCGGTATCTCGCTTTCCTTTGATTATGAATATCAAGGCACCTCTGAAGTTCAAGTGATGACTAGAAATAAAGATATCAAGGATACAAGCATCAAAGTCACAACACAAATAATCAAGTAATGGAACAAACACAAAGAATGACAACTATGCTCTCAAGAATGTGCTCAGAGAATAAATGGAGACTCAACAAGAAAAGGTTTTAAATAATTTGAAAGGCTTCCAAATGCTGAAAGTATGGTACTCGTTAGCTTTGAGCTCTCATTGCCCCTATCATAAGTATATTTAATGTGGTTAAGGTGAAAGTGACACAACTAAGAGGATATGCTTGACAAGTTATAAATCGAAGTCTCAAGCCCCTTACTTACGAAGACCGATCCTCATGCTACTCAACTTCAGTCACAAGTAAGCTCTTGTCATTGTAAGTATATATGTATCATAGAGAACCGCCAACAGGGTACCCCTTGCACATGACACGGGAGCTATCCCATAATCAAAATAAAAAGGCAAGCAGACAATGAGCATCTCGGTGATCTTTTTATTTACTATGTGCATAGATTTTTATTGAGGATGCTTCATAGAATGCTCATTATGGTTATGCTGCAAGTTTCCACCATGATTAGGCATGGCCTAGGCTAGCGGCCTAGGCGTTTCTCTAACATACATACAAACTCCATGATCTTACAAGTTCCACTTTTATTTCACACCGCCGGGATCCATAAGCAAAAGAACATGATATCAACTAGGTACAAAGTACCTATGAAGCGTTGAAAGCGGTCCCCATGATACATGGTTCTGCTAACTTCAACTCATAGAGCGCAAGCATATGCGAAACAAAGAAGGACGCAATGGTTCAGGTTTATTAAGTGCAAGAAAATAAACTGTGCCATCAAGTTCGTGAGAGCTTTACTAACTAACTTTCTCATAACAAGCAAACATTTTATTCGGAAGAAAACAAGGCACATTGAATATGCACGGAGGTAGCAAATGATGCTAATGGGTAGGTATGGTGGACACTTCGTAAATATTTGGTTTACGGAGTTGGGAACTTGAGTAAAACATACTCAGTGAAGTTGAAGGCTAGCAATAGTAAGGGAGCGACAAACGAGAGAGCAATAGCTGTCATTATCATGCTTGCAACAAAACATGACTAGTCATGGCATGAAAGTGATTCAAGATCCTCAAGGCAAAATAATTCATCAAGGCTTAACTGATTATCACAGTCATGTGCATGCGTGAGCATGTGCCAAGTCAATTCAAATGAAACATTCAGAGGAGGATACCACGGTGTCATACCAATTTATGAATAGAGTAATGCAAGCAAACATTCATAAGACATGCTACAAACTATTAGCGAGCTGGAGCTAATCATAAGAAAGCAAGAACTATTAAGCATCCAAAGAAAACATACACTCTACATGAACGGACTAAGCATGCCCACAATGATGAGTATATGTACAAAAATGAAAACAAATAGAGTTTGTTACCATCCTCTTACCACGCCTCAAGTTGTCATTGATCCTCATTATTGCTCTTCACTTGTGTGGCTTGAATAATAATATGAAACCAATATCCACTAAGGACTGCCGAAGCAAACTCATAAAACCAAAGAAGAGCGACAAATATTTTTGGTGTTTTCGATTTTAAACAAGAACCAAAAGGAAAAACAAACAAAGCAAAATCTTTTGGGTTTTTGAATAGTTCAAACAAAGCAAAAGAAAAAGCAAACCAAGGCAAAAATAAGAAGCAAACCAAGAGAAACAACAGAAATATTTTGGTCTTTTTGTGTTTTAGGAAGCAAATGCAAAGAAGAACGAAAACTAAAAGAGAACGAAAACATGAATATACAAAGTACCGCAACATGATATGAAGATGAGTGCGTTGTCATTACCTCCCCCAAGCTTAGGCTTTTGGCCTAAGTGGGTATCAATCCATGTACGAATAGGGGTTCCAAGCGGGCGGATCTTGGTAAGAATGGTCGTAGCTGGGCCGATGAGAGGAAGAAGAAGCTCCCCAATCATAAGCGGGCTACTGATATGAAGACTCTCCCTCATTCGAGGGCTGGACCGAATCATCCGTGACCTCCCTTCTAGTGTCCTTCTCCTGTTGGGAGAGCTCTCCCAAGTACGTGTCAAGCTCCTCCTCAGTGAGGGACCATCCTTCCCTGTTATCAAGGTTAAACAAAACAGGTGCAGGCAAAAGAACAACACGCTCGGACTTGCTCTTTCTCCAACCAGCTTTGAGAAAGGTTATTTCATAAGATAACTCACTCATACTAGCCCACGAGGAAAAAAATTTATGTTGTATCATGGAATTAAGATCAAGCCTCTCTATGGGAAACTGTAGGTCTAGATGATGAGGCACTAAACCATGCAATGCTAGCAAACGAGAAGCAATGAGGCCTCCACAAATTCCACCTTTCTCACGGTTAGCAGCAAGACGGAAAGCTATCATAGCACCCAAGTTGTAAGACCTATCTCGTCTAAGAGCAGCAGAGATAAATGCTAAATCAAACGAAGATAACTTATTGGCAGTTTTCCTAGCAAGAACACACTTGGCAATAAAGTAGGCAAAGTAGCGAATGGAGGGAAGATGAATGTTATAGATTTTTCCACTCTCCTTCGAGAAGCTACTCCCTTGACAAATTTCTGCATATAAATCCATGAGTGGTTCCAGTCTCTCTTTAATCTTCCTACATGATCCCCATTAAGGTACCTTAATAGTTGCACAAAAATCAGCAAGAGAAAGGTTGACAGCAATATTGTAAATTTTGTAATGGACCATGAGGTTAGGCAAAGAGTGACTAAATTGGAAATCCTGCACCACAGACATGGTTAGCTTCACAAATTGACAAGGTTCATCTTCCAAAGAGTGCTCTAACCCTGCATTAGAAACCAAAGTGTGGAAATCTTGTAGAATTCCTGCAGCTCTCATGAACTCAAGGCATGGATAAATGGAGGGAAAAACTTCCTCCTCCCGGTGGACCTTCATGACCTCAGGCACCCAAAGCTCATGTTGGTTTAGGTGGTGTTCACTCATCTTCTATTCTGAAATTTAAACACCTATTAAACAAGTGATTGCAAAGTAAATATAATGAAGGATTCTATTCATAGGGACTTGCAAGAGGCCTAAACATGCATCAAAACTATATCTCTAAGCATCAAACAAGCTTACAAGCTCTCATAACCAGTCACCTACAGCAACAAAATACTCAACATATAATCCACTAAACACAAATCTACTTGGACAAGGGGAGGAGTCACATACCAGGGAACAAATGCTCCAAATTTCAGCAAGAAAGATGGGCTGAGCAAGGAGATCGAAAAAGTCAAGAGCAAGCACAGCAAGAACGCGATTTTGAGCAATGAACTAGAGCTTACTCGGGAGAGAGAAGAAAGTGGCAGGTGAGAGAGTTAGTTGGGGGCCAGGGGTGGCCCACACCAGGGCATGGCGCCACCCAAGGCTGGTCGCGCCACCATGTGGTGTGCCTGCCTGGTGGGCCCCCTGGTACCTCCCAAGTACTCCTCTGCCCCTTTTTTCACGTAAAAATTTAATATGAATTTTCTAGAATTTTTTGAGAAACTTTATTTTTGGGCATTTTTCAAAAATAGAAGAATGATTTTTCTGACAGATAGAATTTTTTCTTTTGGAAACATGATGCAAAGACAAAACAAGGCTAGAACTACAGAAGTTCTAGCATGCAAGCAACTAACAACACAAAGAAAACTAAACGAAAGCAAAAACTAAAATGCAAAGGATAGAAATAAATAGAGATAATCATAATGAAAACATTGTTTTGTTCAATGGAATCCTTTTGTTAGCAAGGTTGATCAAGTATTGCTACCAAAACAATTGCATATGAGACAAAACTTTGTACTCCACTAATGATTATGTTACCTCAACCTTGATAGCAATGGTCCCAATCATAATAGTTTCAATTTTTTCTCTTGGTATGGGACAATATATTTCTCCAACTTGAATGCCTTCAACATGTTCAATTCAATTCAAACCATAAGTCCTTTCAATCTTCTTGGGGAAATAGACAGTATGTTCCTTGTCATTAACATTGAAGGTTACCGTTCCTTGATTACAATTAATAACAGCTCCTGCAGTATTAAGAAAAGGTCTCCCAAGAATAATAGACATATTATCATCTTTAGGCATTTCAAGCACAACAAAATCAATTAATATCAAGCAATTGTCAGCCACCTGAACAGGTACATCCTCACATATACCCAAGGAATGTTGGTAGATTTATCAGCCATTTGCAAAGATATATCAGTTGGTATGAATTTTTCAAGTTGAAGCCTCTTATAGAGAGAGAAAGGCATAACACTAACTCCAGCTCCTAGATCACACAAAGCAGTTCTAACATAACTGTTCTTAATAGAGCAAGGGATAGTTGGAATCCCTGGGTCTCCAAGTTTCTTAGGAACCTTACCATTGAAGGAATAATTAGCAAGCAAAGTAGAAATTTCTTCATTAGGGATCTTCCTTTTATTCGAGACAATGTCCTTCATATACTTTGAGTAAGGAGGCAATTTAATAGCATCAGTCAAAGGAATTTGCAAGAATAAAGGCTTCATCCACTCACAAAACTTATTATAGTGTTCATCTTCCTTTGACTTGTGTTTCTTATCAGGGAATGGCATAGGTTTTTGGACCCCAAGGCTCTCTTTCACTACCATGTTTCTTAGCAATAAAATCTTCTTTGGTGTATTTAGCATTCTTAGTGTGGTTTTCAGGTTCTTCTTCAACTTTTTCTTCATTAGGAACAACATTTTCTTCATTACCACTTTCAGTTTCAGCATCAGAGATAGATATACTATTAGGATCTATAGTAGGTTCAGAGGGTTCTACAACAGTTTTATGTTTCTTTTTCCTTTTCTTATGAGTAGAACCACCATTTTTAGCTTGTTGAGAATCCTGCTATATTCTTTTGGGATGCCCCTCAAGATATAGAGGATCCTGGGTAGCAGCTCCACTTCTAGTTCTAATTTCATAAGCATGTTTTTCTTTGGCAACATTAACTAGCAAGTCGTTTTGCACTTTAACGAGTTGATATATTTGAGTTTGAACCATTTGAAAATGTTTAACAATCATTTTAACATCATTAGAGGTTCTTTCTACAATATCTTTCAACTCAACAATAGCTCTAGTGTTTTCCATTAGATGATTTTGCACCCTTTTATTAAAGTTATCTTGCTTAACAATAAAGATATCAAATTCTTCTAAGCATTGATCAGGAGGTTTCGAGTAAGGGATATCACCTTCATCAAAGTGTTGGAGAGAGTGTACCTCAATAGTGGATGAGTAGGGAATAGGCTTACATAATTCTTCTATAGGAGGTAAATTTTTGACATCTGCAGCTTTAATTCCCTTCTCCTTAAGACATATCTTAGCTTCCTTCATCACTTCATCATTTAATTCAATAACTCCCCTCTTTTTTGATGTTGGAATAGGCACAGGAATAGATGGTTCAGGTACAATTACTTCAGGTATAGCTTGTTTAGGAGGAGTCCAATCTTCATAATTCTTGCTTATTTTAGCCATTAATTCCTTAGCTTCCTTAGGAGTCCTATTCCTGAAAACACAATCAGCACAACTATCTAGGTATGTCCTAGATTCCTCAGTTAGTCCATTATAAAATATATCAAGAAGCTCATTCTTAGGTAATGGACTTCCAGCCTGTGCATGAACCAAAGCACAAAACCTTGCCCAAGATTCGGGCAATACCTCTTTTTCTCCCTGTTTAAAATCAAAAAGTTCCTGCAAAACAGCATGTCTAGCACTAGGAGGAAAATATTTCTGTAGGAAAGTACTAATCAAGCACTCAGGGCTATCAATAGATCCAGGAGGTAAATTACTAAACCAAGTTTTAGCTTCTCCTTTCAGTGAAAAGGGAAAAATCTTAGCAACAAAGTAAGTACGCATCTTAATATCATCAGAAAACAAGCCACTCATGGTAGAAAGTTCATTCATATGTGCTACCGCACTTTCATTCTTAGTCCCACAAAAAGGTTCTTTCTCGACAATAGCTATGTAAGATAGATCGAGAGAGAAATCATAATCTTCATCAATAATGTTTATGGGAGAAGCAGCAAACTTAGCAGCAGGATATAATTTTGGTCTAATAGTATGCCTCTCGAGGAGACTCTTAGCAGCGCTCCTATCATGGGTGTTCTTACATTCTTTAATAAACTCATCGGTCATCTCGACATAACCATCTTCAATATCATAACTCTCACTAGACTCAGGTGAGCTAACAGGTGTGGTAGTGTCTTCATTAGGAGTTTCGGTATTTCCAGCTATAGTTCTAGCAATCGTAGCATCTAGGAAAGAAACCAATGAACCACTCTTATCGAGCACAGTAGAAGCAGCATCATAAGCATCAGAAGTTTCAGATTCAGCAGTAGAAGCATTTTGAGTAGGAACTTACTCAAAATAGACGGTGAATCAAGAGCAGCAGAGGTGTTCAGAACCGTACCTCTTCTTGTAGTGGATGGTAAAATAGGAACCTTGACATCACGAGACTTACCCATGATGGATGGATAGCAGCGAACAATAGAGAATCCAAGTGAACTTGATAAATAAAGCTATGCTCCCCGGCAACGGCGCCAGAAAATAGTCTTGATGACCCACAAGTATAGGGGGTGTATCACAGTATTTTCGAGGGAAGTGAAAACCAATTTATTGATTCGACACAAGGGGAGCTAAAGAATATTTATAAGCCTTAACAACTGAGTTGTCAATTCAGATGCACCTGGAAACAATCTTGCTCACAGCAGTTTATCAGTAGCAACAGTTTTGTAGTAGGAATAGTAAAGTAACAGCAGTAGTAAAGCAAAGACAGTAGTAACAAAAGCAGCATAGGGATGGATGGACGGGCATTGCATGGACAAGACAATTCACATAGCAATCAGAACATAGGGCAATTGCAGATAAATAAGATAAAGCATCCAAGTACTAGACAATCCTAGGCATGTGTTCCATATACAGTCATACGTGCTCACAATGAGAACTTACACAACATCTTTTGTCACCTTGACCCGTTTGCAGCGGGGCCTCTAGGAACTACTAGCAATTAAGGTGCTCCTTTTAATAGAGCACGGAGCAAATCATTAACACTCCGTGAACACATGTGATCCTCACATCAAAGCCATTCCCTTAGGTTATCCCGATTTACATCGCCGGGGCCATAGGTTCCAGACAACAACGTGTGTATACAACTTGCAGATAACACCAAGAACAATACTATCATAATGAATCAATAACATGTTCATATCTGAAATCATGGCACTCGGGCCCTAGTGACAAGCATTAAGCACAACAAGTCGCAACAAAGTCATAAAGCACTAATAAAAGATACTAGGCACCATGCCCTAACAATCTGATGCCATTACATGAACGATCTCATCCAATCCCTACCATCCCCATAGCCTACAGCGGGGGATTACTCACTCATAGATGGGGGAAAAATGGATGGTCAATGGTGAAGTGATGGTGATGATGATGGCGATGATCTCCTCCAATTCCCCATCCCGGTGGGTGCCGAAACGAGTTTCGGTGCTGTTTAAATGGAATCTAGTGGTGGCGTGAGCGGAACTCCTACGGAAAAACGTCGACCCCCCTGAAGTTTTTAGGTCAGAAGGCTCCTTATAGGCGAAGAGAGAGCCGAGGGGTGCTGGGGGCCCACACCACCTGGCGTGGCACAGCTGGCAGCGCCACCAGGTGGTGTGGCCACCCCCCGGCTCTTCTCCGTCTCGTATTCTGGCTCCTGGAGTCTTCGAGTGAAATAGGATTTTTGGCATATTTTCTGGGATTTTTCCTAATAGTTGGTTTTCTGCACAAAAAGTAGACACCAAGCCAATTCTGCTGAAAACAGCGTCAGTCCGCATTAGTTGCATCCAAATCACACAAGTTTAGAGGAGAAACAATAGCAAAAGTGTTCGGGGAAAGTAGATACATTTTGGACGTATCAGTGAGCCACATGTGTATGACACAACAATCAGCCAACCTCCCTTGAGCCTGGTCCATGTAGAGCCAACCTACGGTGACACAACAATGAGCCAACCTCCCATGAGTCCCGTCTGTAATGACAACTATGAAGCACCCCAAATAGAGTATGATGACCTTGAGGGTGATGAAGTAGAGCATGGCCTTCGTGACAATGAAGTAGGAGATGTGGAGGCAAATTGCGATGAGGAGGACATGGACCATGATCTCCCTTATTTGCGGTGTCATGCATCGAACTCCGAGGATGAAGGACCGGATGAAGATGTGGATGAGGATGGTCTAATGGTTAAATTCGCCGAAGCTCATAAAAAGGTAGTAGGTCAGGATCATCGACCTTCATTGTTCCCTGATGTTAGCCTTGCGGATGAGGCCCAAGTTGACGGTGGAATTAGTCGAGTGCTCGAGCCACGAGCACCTTCTAAAAAGGACTTGAAGCCAAAAAAGTATGGGATAAATCCTGGGGTGAAGTTTGATAGCTTGTTGGAATTTCATATGTGGATCAAGGACTATGCGGTGAAGTACTACCAACCGTACAAGGTGGCTCACTCGGACACTAATGTGCGTTACATAGTCAACTGTGAGAAGCAAGGATGTCCATGGGTTGTTCATGCACGACCATTGAGGGGCGG
Source organism: Avena insularis (assembly GCA_023614405.1). Lineage (NCBI taxonomy): Eukaryota > Viridiplantae > Streptophyta > Magnoliopsida > Poales > Poaceae > Avena > Avena insularis. The sequence goes on from CM042690.1 coordinate 515,333,173, forward strand.
GCCACAATGGACCATTGTAAGTTGTCAGTCCATTCATATGTGTGATGACAAGTTTATCAAGGATGGAAAAGTTGTCAAGGATGACCATCGTCAGCTGACCTCCGATTTCATCGCGTATAGAGTTGCAAATAGCATACGGTCTCTCCCAACATATACTATTAAGGGTGTCATAGATTTGGTTAAAGAAGTATTTGGTTATAAAGTGAAGTATGGTAAGGCGTGGAAGGCCAAACAAGCCGCATTTAAGCTGTTGTATGGTGATTGGGAAGAAGCATACAACCGCCTCCCTAGGTTGTTGGGAGCGATGGTCGCAAGGAACCTAGGAATGTATCATGTGGTGGAGCCACTTGGGTCGGTGACTAGGTTGTACAATGGTGCCACTATCCGAATATTTGGCCGTGCATTTTGGACATTTGGACCTTGCATTAGGGGATTCAAGCATTGTTGGCCTGTTATGTCTGTGGATGGCACATTTTTGACCGGCAAGTTCAAGGGCACACTATTGACTCCCATATTCCACGATGCAAACAACCGGGTTTTTCCTTTGGCTTTTGCCTTGGTTTCAGTGGAGAACAATGACTACTAGGAGTGGTTTTTCCATATATTGAGGACCAAGGTTATAGAACCTGATAGAGAGGTTTGCATCATCTCGGATCACCCTCAAGGAATACTCAACACAGTCGAGAAGGACATTCCCGGGTGTGCTCGTATCCACCATCGATGGTGCATGAGGCATTTCGTGTCCAACTTCTATAGAGCATTTGGCAACAAGGAGCATGCCGACGATCTACAAGATTGTTGTCTTGCCTTCACCGCTTGGCATTTTCAAAAATTATATGATAGATTGTATTGTCTCACAAATGATGGTGGAAAAGAGTTTCTTAGAAGGAACCTTAAGGAAAGGATGAAGTGGGCAAGGGCTTATGACTATGGCGGCAAGAGATACGGTGATTCCACCAGCAACATGGCAGAATGCTTCAACAAAGTACTTAAAGGTGTACGTCAATTGCCCGTGACTGCCATAGCGGAGTACACATTTCAGAAGTTGAATGAATACTTTCTAAAGTATAGTGATTAAACGGATAAGCAAATTGCTAGAGATAACAAGAAAAAAAAGAAGTATGAGTACCCACCACTGGTTGATAATTGGTTGGAATATCAATCAAAGAAAGTGGATACACAAATGGTTGAATGTTTCGACAACCAAGAACTGATATACCAAGTGAATTAGCATGGAGGTAGCACAAGGGGAGGTGTGCAACATGGCGGACTGTCCTATAAGGTGTGGCTATGCAATGGTTATTTCTCCTGTGAGAGGCTGACATTGTACCATCTCCCTTGCTCACACGTGATGAATGCGGCATCTGAACAAATGGTGGGTCTTAATCACCCAGATACGGTTAGGCTGGACGAGCATTCCATCCAAGCAGTGAAGAACACATGGGCGGGTAGATTTCAGCCTTACCTTGACCAATCTCAATTGCCAGAATATCATGGTGTCCAACTTTGGCCCGATCCATCTATGAAGGTTGTTAGTCGGGGAAGAAGACAAACCAAGTGTTTCCAAGGTGACATGGATGATTGGGCGGGTGGATACCGACAGGAATGGGGGAGCGAGTATTTTATGGAGCCTCGTGACAAAACCCGTTGTGGAGAATGCAATGTTGAGGGCCATAATAAAACATCATGTAGCGAAAGGAAAAAAATCAAAGAGAGCCAACACACCTATTGGGGACACGAGCCAAGGTGGTGGTGATGGCGGTAGAAGCACTAGCTAAGGAGGTGGTGATGGTGGTAGAAGCACAAGACAAGGAGGTGGTGATGGTGGTAGAAGCACAAGACAAGGAGGTGATGATGGTGGTAGAAGCACAAGCCAAGGAGGTGGTCATGTCGGTGGTAGAGGTCATGGCGGTGGAGAATATCATTTTGCGGACCGAAAGTTGGGGTGGCCAGGCAACGCGGTACCCCAAGTTGCTTACAATCAGTTGCGTTGCCCAAAGTTGGCATGCCAAATACTCAGAGGGTCTTTTTCGGCACGAATTCAACTTTACGTTTAATTACAAAATATCAGGCTAACGGCCGTCAAGTTGGGGCCCCCTGTCAGCTTTCGCCGTTATGTCGCTGCCATCATCGCTGCCATGTAGGCTTGCAACGTTGGCGCATGCATCCTTTACACGTCTTCTTCTTCCTCCGGGGCGACAATCTGTGGCCGCTGCCATGGCGCGGAGCTAGGACTTGGACGAACCCGCTCGACGCGGCTCTCCTCCCATCCCGAATCGGAACTCGCTATAGCACCCTGCTAAAACCACTACTAGAAAATCGATTGCTATTTCTGTTTTGTGCATCATCATGACCACATGCTCATGTCATCATGCCACATTGTATTTGAGCATCCTCATAAATGCATGCATCTGTTTGCCAAAACTATTTTATAAAAGTCTACCTTTGTTTTCCAAATGTCCCCGGTCTTTATTTCAAATCAAAACCCTAGGTCTGCCCGGATCTTCTATTTGTCTAAAAACTATTTGCAAAATAATTTGTTTTAAAAGAAATAAAATAAATAATAAAAATGTTTTGTATCGGGGGAGGCAGCCACAGGCCAGGCCTGAAAGCCCAGCCCGCAGCCACCTACCACCCCGATAAAATCCTACCCTAGTCCCTGGTAGCCTTAACCCTAACTCCAACTCGCCCCACACCCCTCCACTCGCTCGCCGCCGCACACCACACCTCGCGCGAGGCTGCTGCACCCGACATGACCCAGCCCACGCGCAGCGATGCGTTCGCGCGACCACGCTGCCATGTCACAGTACAAGGCAACGTGCGCGTAGCGCATGCAAGCACGCACGCCCCAGGACCCTGTCACCTTACCAACCCCGCTCGACCCCCGTGCGTCTACCCCGCGTCACCATGCTCCTCGACCCCACCTTCCTCATCCCCCCACCCTCCTCTCGTCTCGATTCCCCTGCCACGCGCCGCTCTCCTCTGCTCGTCTCGCGTGCCGCTGCACGCGCGGCCGCCATCTCCCCTCGCGCCCTCCTCTCCGCAACCGAGCTCCCCGCCAGGCCGCGCGTCCCCGCTGCGTCGTCTCGCCGCTGTTCTCAACGTCTGCGCTGCCGGCCCTAGTCTTCAACATCTGCGACCGCGAGCGCCGCTGGGTGCTCCTCACCAACCTTCGTCAGCCGCCACCCCCGTCGCCAGTGAGCCACCGACCTTGATACCCGCACGCCTCGGCCTCCCTGCCCTGCAGTGACCCGGGCACCGTCGTATCTGACTGCATCTGCGAGCTCCTCTTCCCCGCGCTGCCTCCTTGTCGCCTCCTGCAAGCTCGCCGACAACCGCCTCCTCGCCTCGCCATGACCTTGCCGTGGTCGACCTGGCCCTAAGCTCCACTTCACCACCGCCGACTCTCCCCTTCAGCGACCACCCCGCAGTGTGCCCTCCGTGCTACGCACCTCCTCTATCGAACAACAGCGTCGACCGCATCTATGTCGTCCCTGGTCGCGCGGAGGCTAGGCCTTCCACGGGCCTCTCCCTGTCCCTTGAGCCTCGACGTGAACAAGGTGTTTGGGTGGATGCCGTAATCAAGTTGAGCCAACATGTGGTGGTCTTTAGTTGATGTTTGATGGCGACCATACAGAGTGGTGATGTGGAGAAGGTGTAGGTGTTTTGGTCCTGCTATTTCTCTTACCGTGCCACTCCGTTCCGTGTCCGTGTACCCCAGGTCACCGTGGAATTTGAAGATCTCCCTCACAGATCTGCAAGATCTCCGTCACGGACCTGATCTGAACCCGAACCCCGTCGAACCCCTAGTTCCCGGAGTCCGAAGACCGATCCCGGTGAGACCGAACCTGAACCACATCGAACCAAGATCGCCAAATGCCAATGTGTGATCCCCTTTCTGAGCCCTATTTTATAAAATGTAATATAAACTCGTGCATCTTAAATTGTTCATGATTGCATTCATACTTGGTCATTTGGGGGTATTTAGTCGAGTCACCTAATAATTAAATATGGAGACCATATGCGGGCTATTCCTGTCTATCAGTGCCTCCATTTAAATTTTTGTAGCTGATGGCTCTGTGTATGGCGCCAAAAAAATGCTGGGGCGTGGTTGATGTAGAGCTGGTTGGGAACCCCAAGAGGACGGTATGATGAGCACAGCAGCAAGTTTCCCTCAGTTATGAAACCAAGGTTTAATCGAACTAGTAGGAGCAAGGAAACACCCCAAAGGTGTTACTCGCTGAGCTTTGGCAGGGCGCACTACCAGTGCTAGTAGCAACGTGGAGACCTGCACAACACAACGACAGAACTTTGTCCCCAACTTGTGATGAGGTTGTCAATCTCACCGTGTTTTGCAGAAAACAAAGGATTAAACGTATCGAATGTAAAGAAGTAAAAGTTTGCAGAAAGTAAACACAAAGCAGTAAAAGATTGTAGATTGTATGTAAAAGACAAGGACCGGGATCCATAGTTCACTAGAGGTGGCTCTCCTTAAGATAGATAACATGTTGGGTGAACAAATTACAGCGGAGCAATTGACAAACACTGAGAAAGCAATACATGCATATACTAATCATCTTGACTCCTTTGAGACTTGATTGGGCATTACAGCATAATACATAGACCGCCATCCAACTGCATCTATGACTAATAATCCACCTTCAGGTTATCATCTGAACCCCCTCCACTATTAAGTTGCAAGCAACCGATTATTGCTTTACGAACTGCGTGTAAAGTAAACAATACGATTGTTCTATGAACAAAGGATTGTTGTTTTCTCCCTAGTAGCAACAGCACATCTAGTACCTAAGAGATTTCTGTCACTTCCCCAGATTACCAAAGGCATGAACCCACTATCGAGCATAAATACTAACTCTTGGAGTTGCTAGCATCTACTTGGCCAAGATAGCTACTAACAATGGAAAGCACGCAAGATCACAAATAACAAAGACATGATAGAATCAATAATCAATCTGAAATAGCATCTCAATATCCATCAGATCCCTGCAAACACAACATGTATGAATTACAAATAGATGATCTTGATCATGAACGGAGCTCACAAGATCTAAACATGAAAGCACAAAGGAGGAAAACCAGCCATCTAGCTACTACATGGATCCGTAGTCCAAGGATGAACTACTCATGCATCACACCGGAGGCTTGCATGGTGATGAAGAAGGCCTCCAGGGTGAATTCCCCTCTCCGGCAGGGTGCCGGCAAGAGCTTCAGATCCCTCCCGATCTAGGGATGGAGATGACGGCGGCTACAGACTCTTTCATGGATTTTTGATCGGGTACTTAGGGTTTTCGTCCCGAGGGCAATATATATGCAGAAGGAGAGGCCGAGGGGGTGTCGGGAGCCACCACACCACCCCCTAGCGCGGGCCCAGCCTGGCCGCGCGGCCAGGTGGTGTGGCTGGCCCCTGGCCCTTCTCCGTCTCGTATTCTGGCACTTGATCCCTTCCGGAAAAATAGGCACTTTGGCTTTTGTCCCGTCCAATTCCAAGAATATTCATTTTCTGACTTTCCTGGAACCAAAAACAGGCAGCTGGCACTATGGCTCTTGTTAATAGGTTAGTCCAAGAAATCATATGAAAAGTACTCCAAAGTTGGAACAAAACATAAGAAAGTGGATAAAACCAAGCATGGAACATCAAAAATTATAGATACATTTGCAATGTATCAACATCCCCAAGCTTAACTCCTGCTCGTCCTCGAGTAGGTAAGTGATAAAAAGAAAGAATAATTTTTTAGGTGACATGCACCATCAAAGACTTGATCAAAGTATTTGCAAAATATTCAAAGCTGGGATCATAGTACTCCAATCATAACATGAAACACAAAGTTCTAGCAATAAGGAAAGAAACTATGATGCCACATGAAAAGGCACAAACAAAAGATTCATGAATAAAAATGCTTTGCAAGACGTTTGTTTGTTTCACATAAAGAAAACATAGCATAATAGTATTCAGCTTGTCCCTCAATAGAGTAGCAAATATAAATGCATAGGACACCTTCAAAGTTCATAAGAGTGACTAGATACAATAGTTTAAAACAAGCAATAACAAGTTATGCATCAATCAACTAGTCTTGGGACAATGCACATAGAACTAAGAATGGCCACTATGCTCTCAAAGTTGGTACATAAAGATAGAAGGTGGAGACTCAATATAATGGTGGAAGAAAGGCCTTTTTTTAAAAGGAAGTAGGGATTCAAGTCTCATAAAGAGCTTCCAAAAATTATGGTACTTATAGCTTTCAACTCTCATTGCCCCTATCATAAGCATCTTGAAGGTGATTAAGGTTAAAGTGACACAACTAAGAGGATATGCTTGACAAGTTATAAACCGAAATCTCATGCCCCTTACTTACGAAGACCGATCCTCATGCTACTCAACTTCAGTCATGAGTAAGATCTTGTCATTGTAAGTATATGTGTATCATTAAGAACCACCAATGGGGTACCCCTTGCACATGATACGGGAGCTTTCCCATAATCAAAATGATAAGGCAAGCAGACAATGAGCATCTCAGCGATCTTTTTATTTGCTATTTGCATAGGTTTTTATTGAGGATGCTTCATAGAGTGCTCATTATGGTGATGCTGCAAGTTTCCACCATGATTAGGCATGGCTTAGGATAGCGGCCCAGGCGTTTCTCTAACACACATACAAACTCCATGATCTTACAAGTTCCACTTTTATTTCACACCGCCGGGATCCGTAAGCAAAAGAACATGATATCAACGGGGTACAAAGTACAAGTGCAATGTTGAAAGCGTTCCCCATGGTACATGGTTCTGCTAATTTCAACTTATAAAGCGCAAGCATATACGCAACAAAGAAGGACCCAATGGTTCAAGTTTATTAGAGGCAAAAAAGTAAAGTGTGCCATCAAGTTCGTGAGAGCTTTAATCACTGGTTTTCTCATAACAAGTGGAAGGTAAACAAAAGCATGAATATACTTGGAATAGCATAAGCTAGTAGGTAGGTATGGTGGACTTTTTGGAATAACTTGGTTTAGGGAGTTGGATTCATGAGTGGAACTCATACTTTGTTTTGGAGGCTAGCAAAAGACTGGGAGCGACAAACTAAGAGAGCAATAATGGCCATAATCATGCAGAGCGACAAAACATCATTGATCAAAGCATAAAGTGATATTAGAAGTTGGAATCTAAAGGATCATAAAGGCTATGGTGACTTGAGACAGTCATAACATGGTGTGAGCATGCGCCAAGTCAACCCAAATAAAGCATCAAAGGAGAATACCACTATACTATGCTTTAATATGCTAAAACAACGCATGATTCATCCAAGGCACATTAAGCAATCTCAATTGTTTATAACAAGTCATGCTACAGCAAATAATACTAAGCATAAAGCCAAAACAATATCAAGCATGGCATGACAAAGCATAGGCCACAGTCAAAAATGAGCTTTTTTTACCACATAAGTATGAACTTTCCTACTCTTTTCCAAACCAAACCAAACCAAACCAAACCAAACCATTTGCAAACCAAAGTATGAAAGAGGGGGTCCGACCAATTTATTCAGCAAACTAAGCAAACCAATCAAACAAAAAACCAAAACGAAAACGAAAAAGAAGACGCTCCAAGAACAATACAACTGTGCATGAAACAATAAAAATGAAGCGTTTGGAAGAAACCTGGAATTTTTATTGATGAAGAAGGAGATGCCTTGGGCATCCCCAAGATTTGACGCTTGTACTTCTTGGATATTTCTTGGGGTGACACGCGTGGCATCCCCGAGCTTGAGCTTTAGTCCATCCTTCATCTCATTACTCATTCTTCCATACACCTGAAATTTTTCCTTCATACAAAACTTCACACAATCTTATTAGCAACATTAGTGCACTTAAGATAAATAAGTGAACACAAAAGAAGCAAAAAGGAACACTAGCTACTGTAGCACTTCCCTCAAAAAGCTCAATTCTCCAAAAGAACTCAAAAAGGAACCCACAAGAAGCAAATGCAGAAAATGGCAGAAATCTGTCAGAACAGACCAGCAGGTAAAGACGAATTTTTTCGAAGACCTTCTGTTGCTCAAATCAAAAAGTGTTGAACTAACGAAAGTTAGATAACAACCTGGGGCAGAAGCACAAAACATTACAGATCAATCAGACATAGAGAGCTCTCTCACGAATTTTTACGGTGAAGCACCAAAATCTGTTTCAGGACAGCAACTTTCCCAATCATTACTTCACTCTCATTAGAGGTTACTCTTGGCACAAAAAGCAAATAAAAAGGATAAGGAGCGGTTATTACAGAGGTAATAACTTCCAAGACTCATCTAAAACTTTTGGGTTATCTCCCAATAAGTACTTTTCCTTAACGCCTTTAAGTTAGGCATAAGAAGCAAGAAAAAGGATCAAGTGTTCTCAAATGAAGAAGCATTAAGACCAAATTTTGTTTTCATAGGAGAAGCAAAAGAAATCTTTTCTCTCTTTTTAGGGAAGCGTTCTATACCTTTCTTGAGTGGGAGTTGATATTTAATGGTGCCTTCTTTCATATCGATGATGGCACCAACAATTCTAAGAAAAGGTCTTCCCAAAGTAATAGGACAAGAAGCATTGTATTCAACATCCAAAACATAGAAATCAACGGGGACATAGGAATCGTTAACCATAATAAGAACATCATTAAGACTCCCCATGAGTTTCTTTTTAGCATTAGCATCAAGTGGGACATTCAAATAACAATCCTCAAGCGGAGGCAAATCAAGCATATCATAAATCCTTCTAGGCATAATAGAAACACTACTATCAAGATCACACAAAGCTTTGAAATCAAAGTCATTCACTTTCATATTAATGATGGGTTCCCAACCATCCTCTTGTTTTATAGGAATAGAAGCTTTATGTTTCATCTTTTCTTCTTTAATCTTTATGAGAGCATCAGTAATGTGTTTTGTAAAATCCATGTTCATAGCACTAGCATTAGGACTTTTAGCAAGCTTTTGTAGGAACTTAATAACTTCAGAGATATTGCAACCATCAAGATCAAAATCAACTTTATCATCTAAAGTAGTAAAACTATTACCAGCCTTAACACTAGTGGTGGTGATAGTAGAAATAGTAATGTTTTTAGCAATTTCATCTTCTCTTTCCCACTTAGCATGTAATTCAGCTAATAGTCTAACATTTTCATCAATTCTTACTTGTATGGCATTGGTAGATGCAAAGGGATTCTCATTAGTTTCAGGTTTAGCAGCCATTTTATTCAAAGTAGATTGAGCTTCAGCCAAAGATGCTATATTTCTTTCAGCATTAGAGAGTTTTTCCTCAATAGTTTTATTGAAAGCAGTTTGTTTATTAATAAACTCTTTAAGCATAACTTCAAGTTCAGAGGGAGAACTCTTATTATTGTTGTAAGAATTTCCATAAGCATTACCATTGTTGGGAGGATATGGCTTATAATTGTTGTTACCAAAATTGTTCCTATAAGCATTATTACCATAAGCATTGTTGCCAAAGTTGTTATTTCTTATGAAGTTCACATCAACTTGCTCTTCTTGATCAACCAAAGAAGCTAGAGGAACATTATTTGGATCAATATGGGCTTTCCCACTAACAAGCATAGACAAAATAATATCAATCTTATCACTCAATGAAGAGGTTTCCTCAACAGAATTTACCTTCTTACCTTGTGGAGCTCTCTCAGTATGCCATTCAGAATAATTAACCATCATATTATCCAATAGTTTTGTTGCAGCACCCAAAGTGATGGTCATAAATGTACCTCCAGCAGCTGAATCCAATAGGTTCCTTGAAGAATAGTTCAATCCTGCATAAAAAGTTTGGATGATCATCCAAGCAGTCAGTCCATGAGTGGGACAATTCTTTACCAAAGATTTCATTCTTTCCCAAGCTTGAGCAACATGCTCATTATCAAGTTGTTTAAACTTCATTATTTCGCTTCTCATAGATATAATCTTAGCAGGAGGATAGTATTTTCCAATAAAAGCATCTTTGCCCTTAGTCCAAGAATCAATACTATTCCTAGTTAAGGAATTCAACCATTCTTTAGCTTTTCCTCTCAAAGAGAAAGGAAACAATTTCAGCTTAATAATATCACCATCTATATCCCTATGCTTTTGCGTCTCAGAAAGTTCAACAAAGTTATTTAGATGGGAAGCAGCATCTTCATTACCAATACCAGAAAATTGCTCTCTCATAACAAGATTGAGTAAAGCAGGTTTTATCTCAAAGAAAGTATTTTCAGCCACAGGTGGAGCAATAGGTGTGCTCATAAAATCATTGTTGTTAGTGCTAGTGAAGTCACACAACTTAGTGTTTTCAAGAGTAGTTATTTTTTTCCGTTTTCAAATAATAAAGCAGACTTGTAAAACTAATTTTTTTGTGTGTTTTTGATAAAGAAACAAGCAAACAAAACAAAAGGAAACTAAGCAAAACAAAAACAACAAAGTAAAGAGATTGGTTATGAGGGACTCCCCTTGTGAAGATGTCCTTGACTCCCCGGCAGCGGTGCCAGAAAAATGCTTGATGGCTCTGTGTATGGCACCAGAAAAATGTTGGGGCGTGGTTGATGTAGAGCTCATTGGGAACCCCAAGAGGAAGGTATGATGAGCACAACAGCAAGTTTCCCTGAGTTATGAAACCAAGGTTTACCCCAAAGGTGTTACTAGCTGAGCTTTGGCAGGGCGCACTACCGGTGCTAGTAGCAACGTGCAGACCTAGACAACACAACCACAGAACTTTGTCCCCAACTTGCAATGAGGTTGTCAACCTCATGGTTTTTGCGAAAAACAAAGGATTAAACATATCGAATGGAAAGAAGTAAAAGTTTGCAGAAAGTAAACTCAAAGAAGTAAAAGATTGTAGATTGTATGTAAAATACAAGGACCAGGATCCATAGTTCACTAGAGTGGCTCTCCTTAAGATAGATAACATGCTGGGTGAACAAATTATAGCGGAGCAATTGAAAAACACCGAGAAAGCAATACATGCATATACTAATCATCTTGACTCCTTTGAGACTTGATTGGGCATTACAGCATAATACATAGACCGCCATCCAACTGCATCTATGACTAATAATCCACCTTCAGGTTATCATCCGAACTCCCTCCAGTATTAAGTTACAAGCAACCGATTATTGCTTCACGAACTGCGTGTAAAGTAAACAATACGATTGTTCTATGAACAAAGGATTGTTGTTTTCTCCCTAGTAGAAACAACACATCTAGTACCTTAGAGATTTCTGTCACTTCCCAGATTACCAGAGGCATGAACCCACTATCGAGCATAAATACTAACTCTTGGAGTTGCTAGAATTTACTTGGCCAAGATAGCTACTAACAACGGAAAGCATGCAAGATCACAATTAACAAAGACATGATAGAATCAATAATCAATCTGAAATAGCATCTCAATATCCATCGGATCCCCGCAAACACAACATGTATGAATTACAAATAGATGATCTTGATCATGAACGGAGCTCATAAGATCTAAATATGAAAGCACAAAGGAGGAGAACTAGCCATCTAGCTACTACATGGATCCGTAGTCCAAGGATGAACTACTCACGCATCAGACCGAAGGCTTGCATGGTGATGAAGAAGGCCTCCAGGGTGAATTCCCCTCTCCGACAGGGTGCCGGGAAGAGCTTCAGATCCCTCCCGATCTAGGGATGGAGATGATGACTCTGAACTCTTCGTGGATTTTGATCGGTGCCAGGGTTTTCATCCCGAGGGTAATATATAGGCGGAAGGAGAGGCCGAGAGGGTGCTGGGAGCCACCACACCACCCCATGGCACGGGCCCAGCCTGGCTGCGCGGCCAGGTGGTGTGGCCGGCCCCTGGCCCTTCTCCGTCTCGTATTCTGGCACTTGATCCCTTCCGGAAAAATAGGCACTTTGGCTTTTGTCCCGTCCAATTCCGAGAATATTCATTTCGACTTTCCGGAACCAAAAACAGCAGAAACAGGCAGTGGCTTGTGGCTCTTGTTAATAGGTTAGTCCAAGAAATCATATGAAAAGTACTCCAAAGTTGGAACAAAACACAAGAAAGTGGATAAAACCAAGCATGGAACATCAAAAATTATAGACACATTTGCAATGTATCAGTAGCGAACCGATGCCATGTTTTGCCATGTTATGACAATATTTAAAATGCGGGGTATCTAAACAACATGAACCACTTAATTAATTGTCGGGACCTCGGTTCCGCTTATTATTGCCTAGTCGCATCGCATCTTTGCCATGTCATACATCATACATGCATCATGCCTGATCTTCTGTCGTAGTATTAAATAGTGCATCCCCTGTTTCTTCTAGTGCTTGGCTTCTTCGCAGATTAGGCTGTTGAGTTGATGTGAGTATCGACAAGTTCTTCGGATAATGTATCTTCGACAGTCTTTCCTAGGCGAGCAATCTCCTCCTTTCTACCTATTTTGCATTTATAGTCTTTACTTCCTTCCTGTTGAACTACTGCTATCCGTGTTGCGATGATTTAGTCTCCGTGCACCATTTATATTCCCTGCAGCCTCTATATTGTCTTGGACACATCCTATCGCCGCCGCACACCACACCTCGCGCGAGGCCGCTGCACCCGACATGACCCAGCCCGCGCGCAGCGATGCGTTTCTGCGACCACGCTCCCACGTCGCAGTACAAGGCAACATGCACTACGCACGCAAGCACGCACGCCCCAGGACCCTGTCACGTTACCAACCCCGCTCCCCCCCGCATCACCATGCTCCGCGACCCCACCTTCCTCATCCCCCGCCCCTCCTCTCGTCTCGATTCCCCTGCCACACGCCGCTCTCCTCTCGCTGCGCCTCGCAGGCCTCCTCTCTGCAACCGAGCTCCTTGCTAGCCCACGTGTTCTTGTTGCGTCGTCTCGCCGCTGTTCTCGACATCTGTGCTGCCAGCCCTTGTCTTCAACATCTGTGACCGCGAGCGCTGCTGGGTGCTCCTCACCAACCTTCGTCAGCTGCCACCCCCGTCGCCAGCGAGCCACCTACCTTGCTACCCGCGTGCCTCGGCCTCCCTGCCCTGCAGCGACCCGGGCACCGCCGCATGTGACCGACTCTGCGAGCTCCTCTTCCATGTGCTTCCTCCTTGTCTCCTCCTGCAAGCTCGCCGACAACCGCCTCCTCGCCTCGCCACGACCTTGCCGTGGTCGACCTGGCCCTGAGCTCCGCTTCACCACCACCAACCCTCCCCCTCAGCAACGACCCCGTAGTGTGCCCTCCGTGTTACACACCTCCTCTACGGCACATCAGCGTCGACCGCCTCTATGTCGTCCCTGGTCGCGCAGAGGCCAGGCCTTCCACGGGCCTCTTCCTGTCCCTCGAGCCTCGACGTGAACAAGGTGTTTGGGTGGATGCCTGAATCAAGTTGAGCCAACGTGTGGTGGTCTTTAGTTGGTGTTTGAAGGTGACCATACAGAATGGTGATGTGGAGAAGGTGTACATGTTTTGGTCCTGCTGTTTCTCTTATCGTGCCACTCCGTTCCGTGTCCGTGTACCCCAGGTCACCGTGGAATTTGAAGATCTCCCTCACGGATCCACAAGATCTCCATCACGGACCTGAAGACGCCGAAACCCCGAAGCCCCGGATCCGAACCCGAACCCCATCGAACCCCTAGTTCCCGGAGTCCAAAGACCGATCCCGGTGAGACCGAACCTGAACCACATCGAACCAAGATCGCCAAACGCCAATGTGTGATCCCCTTTCTGAGCCCTATTTTATAAAATGTAATATAAACTCGTGCATCTTAAATTGTTCATGATTGCATTCATACTTGGTCATTTGGGTGTATTTAGTCGACTCACCTAATAATTAAATATGGAGACCATATGCGGGCTATTCCTGTCTATCAGCACCTCCATTTAAATTTGTGTAGCGAACCAATGCCATGTTTTGCCATATTATGACAACATTTAAAATGCGGGGTATCTAAACAACATGAACCACTTAATTAATTGTCAGGACCCCGGTTCCGCTTAATATTGCCTAGTCGCATCGCATCTTTGCCATGTCATACATCATACATGCATCATGCCTGATCTTCTGCCGTAGTATTAAATAGTGCATCTGGTGTTTCTTCTAGTGCTTTGCTTCTTCATAGATTAGGCCGTTGAGTTGATGTGAGTATCGACAAGTTCTTCGGATAATGTATCTTTGGCAGTGTTTCCCAGGCGAGCAATCTCCTCCTTTCTACCTATTTTGCATTTATAGTCTTTACTTCCTTCCTGTTGATCTACTGCTATCCGTGTTGCGATGCTTTAGTCTCCGTGCACCATTTATATTCCCTGCAGCCTCTATATTGCCTTGGACACATCCTATTGCCTGTTGTTTGATAGACAGTTGGTCTTGCGAGTCGTAGTTGCTTGCTCAGTTGCTGCTTCGCATCGTTGTCGTTCTCCGTTGTTGAAAGGTTGACACATGCTTAATGGTGGAGATGCTTAAGGGTGGAGATGATCATGGCTTTAATTACAACTTGATATTAAAATGCTGGGAATAGATATAACTAATGTAGAGGCATCGGTGAGCAATAGCAAATATTTGGTTCTTCCACGCTCACTTGTGTCCCGTAGGCCCCGAGTACTTGATACCTGTTCCTTGACTATTCGCACTATTGATGACCCACAAGTATAGGGGGTGTATCGCAGTATTTTCGATAAGTAAGAGTGTCGAACCCAACGAGGAGCAGAAGGTGCTGGCTAGTGGTATGGATCAGGAATTCTCTGCAAATACTTAACAAACGGATTTTTAGGGTTTTTTGATAAAGCAAGTGAACAAAGTACGAGTAAATAAAAGACAGTAGAAATAAATGCAGCAAGTGGCCCAATCCTTTATGCCGCAAAGGACAAGCCGGTTGTATTACTTAAGATGACCAAACGTTCTCGAGGACACATGGGAAGACATCAGTGCTTCGCTTCATATAGTTGATTAATCTTCTTTAGCTTGCTAAGTGTTGTGTGGGTGAACCTATGCTAATGTACCGACCTTCCTAGGACTAATACATACTTGTGATTATACCCCTTGCAAACATCCGTAAGTACAAGAAAGTACTTAAGGTGGAAACCTAACCACGACTTTAAACTCTAAGACCCTTACGTCCCTTGTGCAATGGTTTCCTAACGGGGGTTCAGGTTTCTATCACTCCGACAACCCCTACGATTAGTAGCCAAATACACAATGCATTCCCCTAGGCCCATATAGGTGAAGTGTCATGTAGTCGACGTTCACATGACCCCACTAGAAGAAGTACACCACAACTTAAATATCAAACTATTGAATCTTTCTCAACACAACTCCACTACTAACAACATGACTTCTCCCATGTCCTCAAGAACAAAACGAACTACTCACAAGACATCATATGGATCATGATCAGAGATGGAATAATGATGTATAACAATCTGAACATAAACAATAATTCAACGGTTCACTCAATAGCATCAACTACAAAGAGTAATCAACACCGGGAAAGTTTCCCCTATGAACTAATGCAAGATTCAACGCAATTGTTATAGCAATATGGAGATGGTGATGAGGGTGCTGACGGTGGTGATGATGATGATGATGATCTCGATGAAGTCCAGCTTGATGGTGGTGTTGATGGCGACGATCTCCCCTCTCCGGGAAGGAATTCCCCCGACAGAAATCTGTCTGCCGGAGAGATCTTTCTCTCTCGATGTTTTCTGCCCCGCAGAGGCAGTGGAATCTTTCTATGGTCAATCTCCGAGTCTTAGGGTTTCGGGAGGATGATATACGCCAGAGGGGAGAGCCAGAGGTGGGCCAGGGCGGCCATACCACCTGCTGGCGTGGCCTAGGGCTGCCTGCGCCAGGGGGTGGTGTGGGCCCCCTGTGGCCCATCTCCACTCCGTCTTCTAGCATCCTTAGTCTTCTGGAAAAATAGGATTTTCTGTATATTTTCCCGGATTTTCTGATTTTCGCGAATTTTGTCTCCAAACAGCACCTTTTCTATCAGAATCCTGACTACAGCGGTCCATGCTCCAAAAGTCATCAACCATGCACAAACAGATGAAATAACTTAAGTATCACCTCTCAATACGAAATATATCAATGAATAATAGTGAATTAAGACATAGAATAGTGATGCAAAATGGACGTATCAACTCCCCCCAAGCTTAGACTTCGCTTGTCCCCTTTAAAGCGAGCTCAATAAACATGGCCTCAGGTTTATGGAGTGAAGAGTCGATAAAAGAATACGGACAAGAAGCATCACATTCATCAAATACATAGATCATAATAGAAGACAACTCACTATTACATAACTCAACTTGTAATGAGTAAAGGAAATACAATAAATATACAAGTGAATCATAATTGGTAATGGCAAACTTAGCTCTTGGTCGAAGAATAGTTGATAATTTGCTAGAGTTTACACATAGCTGGTTTTCAAAGATATCTTTCAAAGTAATAAACATCAAGATAAGAGCAATGTGCAAAACAAGGAACATAAGAAACATGATTGAATAAATCATCATATGAATGGATGAAACACAACAACTCAAAATACTTTCTGAGATAGAAGGGAATAGGTTTACTGACTCAACTACAAAGTAAAAGAAAGTCCCTTCGCAGAGGGAAGCAGGGATTGCAAGTCTCATAAAGAGCTCCCAAAAATTATGATACTTACTAGCTTTCATCTCTCATTGCCCCTGTCATAGGCATCTTTTGGTGGTTAAGGTTAAAATGATCAAATATGAGGATTTGCATTGACAAGTTGTAAATTGAGAATCTCATGTCCCTTGAATACGAGGGCCGCTTCTCATGCTACTCAAGTTTAGTCATCGGTAAGTTCTTGTCATCGTTAGCATATGTGTATCATAGAGAACCGCCAACGGAGTACCCCTTGCCCGGTGATACGGAAGAATCCCCATATCAAAATGACAAGGCAAGCAGACAACAAGTATCCCAGCAATCTTCTTATTTACCATGGGATTATGGTGCTTTTTTCTCTCTTTCCTCTTTTCATAATATCTCTTTTTTTCTTTTATCTTTTTTCTCAATCTCTATCTCTTTTTTTATAAGAAGAATGCTTCATAGATACTCGTTATGGTTACTCTTCAGGTTTCCACCATGTCAGCATGGATTAGACCAGCGGCCCAGGCGTTTCTCTAACACATATACATAACTCCATGGACTTACAAGCTCCCCTTTCATTTCACACCGACGACATCCATAGACAAAAGAACATGATATCAACTTGGTACAAAGTACCAGTGCAATGTTGAAAGCGTTCCCCATGACAGCATGGTTCTGCTAATTCTCAACTCACAAAGCGCAAGCATATACGCAACAGAAGTGAGCACTATGGTTCAAGTTTATTAAATGCAAGAAAGTAAAGTGTGCCATCAAGTTCGTGAGAGCTTTAATCACTAATTTTCACATAACAAGTTTAATTTGGGAGATAGACAAAACAAGAATTTACTTGGAATAGAAATAAAGCTACTAGGTAGGTATGGTGGACACAAATGGCAATGGTTTTGGTTTTAAGGAGGTGGATGCACGAGAAGAATACCCTCTCAGTACAGGTTTTTGGCTAGCAAGGCTGGGTAGAAAGTACAAGAGTTGAAGGAAACAACCAAACATACAAGTGATAAAGACAAACATGCAATCTTCCTTGGAAGCACAAAAGACCTTAACTAGAGAATACTAAACTTATGAGCAAATCAAGAAAGAAAGATGATGAAATTATTTTTTCTTTATAGTACTTTTACCTTTTTCATTCAACTCTCAAAAATAGTGTTGCTACTGACCGAGCCGAGTTTGCCAAAACCAACTAAATTAACTCAATGATCGCAAAGTGATACCAATACTAACAACAAGATTAATCATATAACCATGAATTGAAAATCAATATAAGCTATGCAAAAGAGTGAATGATAGAACTTCTCATTAATATTCCATAACGGCAACTCACACCAAGGGATACACATCTAACGAGATAGGGGACACTTCCATAATGCAAACCATACTACATAATAACTCCTCTATACATGATATGACTCTACTAATAAGGTAAAAAGATAGAAGATAGTGATGTGATACCGTGGCACTCCCCCAAGCTTGGAACAAGCCAAGGGGATGCCAAACCTGATGACGAATTACTCTGGTGGTGGTGGTATCCTCTCGATGAGCTCTCTGATAAGTTTGCCCAAGTCCTCAATCTCGAAGGTGAGATTAAGAATCAGCTATGAGTTTTGCTCAATGCGGCTCATGATCATGTCAGGTTGAGAATTCCAGCTCTTGCTATTCTTTCCCCACTCTCCCCTATTGGAGTCTTCTTTTCCTGCATGGTTATGGATAAAGGTATGGAAGGGATTCTTGGTGTGTGGAGGAAGTGACCGTGGAGCCAAACTATGACGGGGAGGTTTCCCCCTAGTCTGCATCCGTGCCGTCCTTCTAACCCTGGCGGGTTTTGTCACCACTCCAATGCTTGCAATAGTAGTGCCAGTGTGCGGATGTTGTCCTTGCTCCTCTTCACCTTCACTCTTGATCTCCTTCTCCTTCCCGGCGTCTTGGAGGTCTTCCTCCATAGGCTCCTTCCCTTTATCCTTGGCGGACACCATTGTGCTTACTTTCAAAGAGTATGTCCTGGCAGAAACAGATCGAAACAAAAACACGGCGAAAACACGATATACGAACCTCGGGGGATCCGGGGGATTATATAATATGAAGTTTCACAACAAAGGGAAGGTATTGGGAGAAAACGAGTCAGAGGCGGAGTCCGGGGTGGACTCACCACCTGGTGGCGCGGCCAGGGGTGAGCCCGTGCCACAGGGTGGTGTGAGCCACCTTGGCTCCGTTTCCGTCCCTTTTTCTCTTCGTAGCTTTCCTTATTGACTAAAAACTGCAAAAATATAGTTGGATAGTATTTTCGCGGAACTTTTCTTACCAGAACTATTACCTATTTGAAAATAGACTCTACAGGTCTCTGAATTTGGTATCTAGTAGATTCTTCCGGAGTCACCACTTGAATAACATCGATATCTTCATCTTCATACACTTATTACTTGAGTCATAAAACCTTTCTCTTCCTTATTACACCATTAACTCCACTTGCTGGAAATTTCTTTCACACAAAACTTCACACAGTTCTCATTAGCAACATTAGTATAAGTGAAGTGATAAAACCTTTTGAGTCCACTTTCAACTGAAAACCACCAAAACATAAGCTACTGAAGCAACTCCTTCTGAAAACCCAAAAATAATTCAAAAAGGAAATCGAATAAAGAAGCAAATGCAAAAGTGGCAAATTCTGTCAAAACAGGCCAGCAGGTAAAGATCAATTTTTTCGAAAATCTTTTGTTGCTCAAATCAAAAAGTGCAAAACTAACGAAAGTTAAATAACAACCTGGGGCAGAAACACAAAACATTACAGCTCAATCCGACGTACATAGATCTCTCACGAATTTTTACGGTGAAGCACAAAAATCTGTTTCGGGACAGCAACTTCCCCAAATATTACTTCTCTCTCATTAGAGGTTGATCTTGATGCAAAAACCAAACAAAACGGATAAGGAGAGGTTACTACCGAAGTAATAACTTCAAAGACTCAAAGAAACACAAACAAACTGAAAGCAAAAACAAATTGGGTTGTCTCCCAAAAAGCTCTTTCTTTATAGCCATTAAGATGGGCATGATAATTTTGAAGACGCTCACATAGGAATATGAATTGAAGCGAAAGATAGCATTAAGAATAAAAAACACACACACATTTAAGTCTAACCCACTTCCTATGCAAGGGAATTTTGTAAACAAACAAGTTGTTGAAACCAAAGGCAACTTGCATAAGAAGGCAAAAGAAGTGCAACATAAAAACTTTCAGCATAAAACGAGGTAACTTGATATTATTGAGATGCATAAGAACACTTTTCCCTCTCTCATAGTAACTTTCAGTATCATGCATAAACTTAACAATATAGCTATCACAAGAACCATCATAGCAACGATCACTTATTCTAACAGAAAACACAGGAATACTAGCTCTCATGACACTACTTTGTGAGATAATATTAGAGGTATCCTTACAAAGGATAGTGTGTCCCTCTTCTTCATACTTAGTGACAAAGTCTTTCACATTTGCTATTATAGGTTCATCAACCATTTGTTTATCAGATTCAACAACTTTATTTGCACTTTCATTAACCGTACTATCTATCATAGAATGTTCCTTTATCTTAACTGGGAAAGGCATTTTCTCAATGTAAGGTTTAGGTAAAACATGATTAGCAGTATAAACTTCAGTATTTCTTGCAGGAACACTCTTAGCAACATCTTTATAAGGTTCATGATACTTATTCCACTTCTTTTTATGCACTTCAATATAGGAAGCAAAAGCCTTAAAATAAGAAGCAATAGCTTGAGAGTCTAGACCATAAGCATTTTTAATATTTTGAAAGCCATCAATTCCCATAAAAGATTCAATGCATTCATAATCATAATTTATACCTGACTTTCTACCTTTGTCATTCTCCCAAGCTTTAGCATTGTCTTGAATACGGTCCAGAAGATCCCATTTAGCTTCTTCTCCCATGCGAGTGAATGATCCAGCACAAGAAGCATCCAATAAATCTTTATCATGTAGAGGGAGCCTTGCATAGAAGTTATTGATAATAATATTGTTGGGGAGCTCATGAATGGTACATTTGAGCATTAGTAACTTCAATCTTCCCCAAGCTTGAGTTGTACTCTCTCCATCAAGAGGCCAAAAGTTGTATATTTGATTCTGATCTTTATGAATCTCACTAGGAGGATAAAACTTTGAATAAAAGAGAGGTACTATTTCCTCCCATTCTAGAGCTTGACCGTTCTTCAGCAGCTTATACCATTCCTTAGCTCTTCCTTTCAGCGATAATGAGAATAACTTCTTCTTAACTTGATCTGTAGTAATACCTGCACACTTGAACAACTCGCATAATTCGTGTATAAAGAGTAAATGATCACCGGGATGGATAGTTCCATCCCCACATAGTAGTTATCCATAACACGATCAATAATTCTTGTAGGTATTTTAAAAACATCATTCTCAGCAGGTGGTGGCTTATCTAATACCTTAGCAGTGGTAGTAGCATTACCAAATAAGAAACTCAGCGAATTATCCATAACGAAAATAAAGCAACTAGCAGAAGTAAACAATACTCATAGTAGAAGTTTCCTTTACCAGTTCCACTCTCCAATAGCGCTTCACTTCCCGGCAACGGCGCCAGAAAATAGTCTTGATGACCCACAAGTATAGGGGGTGTATCGCAGTATTTTCGATAAGTAAGAGTGTCGAACCCAACGAGGAGCAGAAGGTGCTGGCTAGTGGTATGGATAAGGAATTCTCTACAAATACTTAGCAAACGGATTTTTAGGGGTTTTTGATAAAGCAAGTGAACAAAGTACGAGTAAATAAAAGACAGTAGAAATAAATACAGCAAGTGGCCCAATCCTTTATGCAGCAAAGGACAAGCCGGTTGTATTACTTAAGATGACCAAATGTTCTCGAGGACACATGGGAAGACTGTCAAGTTCTTTCGCTTCATATAGTTGATTAATCTTCTTTAGCTTGCTAAGTGTTGTGTGGGTGAATCTGTGCTAATGTACCGACATTCCTAGGACTAATACATACTTGTGATTATACCCCTTGCAAACATCCGTAAGTACAAGAAAGTAATTAAGGTAGAAACCTAACCACGGCTTTAAACTCTAAGACCCTTACGTCCCTTATGCAATGGTTTCCTAACGAGGGTTCAGGTTTCTGTCACTCCGGCAACCCCTATGATTAGTAGCCAAATACACAATGCATTCCCCTAGGCCCATATAGGTGAAGTGTCATGTAGTCGACGTTCACATGACACCACTAGAAGAAGTACACCACAACTTAAATATCAAACTATTGAATCTTTCTCAACACAACTCCACTAATAACAACATGACTTCTCCCATGTCCTCAAGAACAAAACAAACTACTCACAAGACATCATATGGATCATGATCAGTGATGGAATAATGATGTATAACAATCTGAACATAAACAATAATTCAACGGTTCACTCAATAGCATCAACTACAAAGAGTAATCAACACCGGGAAAGTTTCCCCTATGAACTAATGCAAGATTCAACGCAATTGTTATAGCAATATGGAGATGGTGATGAGGGTGCTGATGGTGGTGATGATGATGATGATCTCGATGAAGTCCATCTTGATGGTGGTGTTGATGGCGACGATCTCCCCTCTCCGGGAAGGAATTCCCCTGGCAGAAATCTGCGCGGATAGATCTTCTCTCTCGGTGTTTTCCGCCTTGAAGGCAGCGCGGAATCTTTCGTGGTCAATCTCCGAGTCTTAGGGTTTGGGAGGATGATATACGCCGAGGGAGAGTGGGCCAGGCGGCCACACACCACTGGCGCGACCTAGGGCTGCCTGCGCCAGGGGGTGGTGTGGGCCCCCTGTGGCCCATCTCCACTCTGTCTTCTGGCATCCTTAGTCTTCTGGAAAAATAGTATTTTCTGTATGTTTTCCCGGATTTTCTGATCTTCGTGAATTTTGCCTCCAAACAGCACCTTTTCCATCAGAATCCTGACTGCAGCGGTCCATGCTCCAAAAGTCATCAACCATGCAAAAACAGATGAAATATCATAAGTATCACCTCTCAATACGAAATATATCAATGAATAATAGTTAATTAAGACATAGAATAGTGATGCAAAATGGACGTATCAACTATCCACATACGGGAGAGTCTATGAATCCCCCTTAGCCAGAGCTTGATTCATTTCTTATTTCTTGGGGCCACAAACTAGTTTGGGGCTTTATTACTATCATGTACTTATGCCATGCTTTATGATTTATTTACGATTGTGTGTGGAGCACCTGTACTATTTAGGAATTGCAGAGTGTTTTCGCGGTATCGACAAGCCCAGTCACACTTTCCGGTTCCCAGTCGTTTACAGCCATTGGCGCAAACCTTGGGTCCATCTCGGACCTGGCCAACTTCGTTGCGGGTAGCTTAATGGGGTGTCCCCCTGAAATAATTTATGAATCCTGTGATTGCTTTGTTGTGAAAGCCTTGTTGGTTTTTGATTTGGTTTTTGCGAGGTTGATCGTGTGTATGTTGCTATTTGTGCACCCCTACAGGGTAAATCTTTCTGAAAGCCATGTCCGCGGTTATGGACGACTTGGAGCATAATATCTCGATCATAGACAAGCATAACTAAAGTAGTGCTATAAATTTGACTTAATATGTGACTAGTAATCAGCTTCACTACAATAGAATGAGTAAATAAAAGTGCCAACAACTAGTGGTATTGGGATGCATCATGTCATGTTATACCTGCCTAGTAAGTATTGCA
This sequence comes from Avena insularis, assembly GCA_023614405.1. Taxonomy (NCBI): domain Eukaryota; kingdom Viridiplantae; phylum Streptophyta; class Magnoliopsida; order Poales; family Poaceae; genus Avena; species Avena insularis. The sequence goes on from CM042690.1 coordinate 515,356,533, forward strand.
GCTGCAACGGAACGATTAACTAAAACTGCCCACTACTTATGCTATTAGGATGACTCATGTTATCTATATCTGACTAGTAAGTCCTATAACTATAACGGAATGAATAAAACTGCCAACTGTGTGAGTTCCTTGGTTTGACTTCCTCGTTTGGTCTCGAGGGGGAAATACCAGGATGGGTATGATTGGTGTTAGTATCAGGTTGGTCCCGAATAGGTCTATCTTATCCCTCTCTCATAGTCGACAGTTGCATTGAGTCTCTATAGGTTGTTTAGTGCATGCTGCACTGCCGCTTCAGTCCACCATACCTATGTAGGCGAGAGCCGCCAAATTCTAGCCTCGCCGTGTACTGGCCTCAATACTGACGCTCCTCTTTTTCCTTTGCCCTTTGTTGGCACCCCTTTTATTTTAGCAGGTTTGAGATCGACGTCGTTAGCAGGGTTACCCTTCTGGCTTGGCCTGGGCAGGGTTATGGACGCCATTGGTTATTCTTCAGGGCTCTTAGCCCCATTTGCATCTTATCCGTACTCGGATGTTGTATCGTTTCAAGGTGATTTAGATCTTTGTATTGTATATCTGTATTCTTGATTCATGGAGTCGTTGTTGTATATATATGTGATGTGGGTTCCATCGTGAACTATTGTGTAATGATATTACTTCGTTTTCCACCCGCACGCAAGTGCCTGGTGGGCATCTTTGAATCGTTTCTATGCGGGTTTGGCGGGAATTGCTGAAACTTGCATAGGGCCGATTCGAGGGTGTTACCCTCGCCCTCACCATGGCCGCACCCATGGCACGGCGCGGGGACGGGAATTCATTCCCGGGTGAGATCTGTCACCATGCCTACCATGCTCGGTCCTATTGGCCTCCTCCAGAATCCGAGCTCGCCGTCGTCGTGGTCACACACGCACCAGCCACGGCGCCTTCCTCTCTGAACCCCAAAGCCACATCTACCCAGTTCGGCACAACGCCAACAAGGTGAAAATGCATCAAGTTTTCTTCTTGTGATTATAGAAAAACATGTATGTACCGTGGCCGTAGCATACTCTAACAATGTACACATATGTTGTTTACTAGATTTTCATTTGAAATTAGTAGCTCCGTGATGAAGTAACAAAGAGAACCTAAATGGAATGATGATGACGACCATGTTCTGTACTTTGCATTGCATCAACAAGTGCTCGCTGACGAAGCAAGTTACCAAGAGAGTGGAGTTCATCAGCCATTGCCAAAAAATATGTGAACAAATCAATGAGCGATTCAATGCAAATACGCGCAGAAAAGCTAGATCCATGTCATCAATCATCAATAGGTGGCACATTCTAGTGATGTGTTCAAATGTGTACACCATGTATCATTTACTTGAAGTGGTTGTTATCCTGAGCAAAAATGCCTAGTATGCACATTACCTTTGTATGTTCTATGCTGCAATTCTATTGTTATGGGCGTGGAAAGAAAAGATGGGCTTCACTGAATGTTACGCAGTTAGGCCTAACTTAGTCTTACACAAATAAGCACAGCTTAGTCTTTACACAAATAAGCGTAACTAATGATAAAGATAAAGACAAATGGTTCATCGGATCTGCCAGTATGAGCACTAGGTCCCTCAAGCTGGTGGTATCGTTGGAACGAACCAGAATGCTGTGTTTGGCCGTCTGGCATTCTCCATCAAATCGTATGACCCCACTGATGAGCCAATTGTAGGCCCCCTCCCCCCAACGTGGATTCAGCTCTAGGTCGGATCTGGAGTGTCAACATGATAGGCGCGTCAGTGTGCAGCAAACTCACAGTCTGCTATAAACATTGGAAGTGCTGGCACCTTAGCAACAACACCGGCATGTTCTTCCTGGACTCCGGCAGCAGCCTCAGCAGGTATTTCGTCAGCTTCACCAGCAGCAGCGTTAGCAAGTATTTCGTCCGCTTCACCAGCAGCAGCATCACCAAGTATTTTGTAAGCTTCACCAGGAGCAGCAGCAGCTAGTTCTTCGTCAGCTCCACCACCACCAACACCAGCAGCAGCAGCAACAGCAGCATCAGGAGCCAGGGCTACCTGAGCAATTACAGGTTCAACAACTCCATGGGCTCCGACAAAGAAAGGGTAGTTGATCCCAAGAAACACAGATTGTCCCTTCAGATTGTCGACTCTGCTCTAGAATTGCTCTATTGGGTCTTTGTATGGGCATGCGGACCTCAAGAAAACGTGACATCGCAGTGATGGATATGAAGAAAGTTGTGTCCCCATATGTTCTATTGTGTCACCAATGTTGTTTAGTGCTCCACTGATATGAATCCACATGAGTTCAACATCCTGTTTCGTGTCGCCTCCGAGAGGTACCAGGAACCAGCGCCGTGTCCCAAGTTTAGCATCTACTACTGCATCTTCGATGACCAGAGTTGGAATGATGCGGCTGCGTGGGTACCTGTGTGTTACTTATAGTCAGTAAGCAGAATTTTGAATGGGATTTTACATGCTATATGACACCATGACTCACCCCAAATGGATGGATCCCAAACACACATGTCGCCGCTAGGTTCAGTGACCACATAAATGCGTTGCGGTTTGTACGAATAGTACTTGTAGGTGAAGACAACATCGACATACTTCTCCGGCCGCAGGCAGTCGTCACGTAAGACTGTCCATTCCTTGTCTTCTGGGCATCTAATGAATGTGATTGCCTTGTCGAACACCGCTAAGAGGTCGTACTCCCAAGTCTTCCACGCCCCCTCCTACGGTCTATCTGGGAGTTGTAGCTTCAGGAGCTCAAGTTCTGCCATGTTGAACCTGTAAGCGAATTCGGAAATGGGCGGCGGCCACCTGTTGTTGAATGAAGTAATGCCGACACCCTCCAAAGATGGCAATGTAAGTCTTAACGATCTGTAGCCATTTTTTAGAGTCCAAGTACTCCCATCCTGTGATAAAAGGACCAGCCACTCGCCGTTGCCACCCACCCAGTTCTGGTCATCTCCCATTTCCGTCTCTTCTTCTTCCTTGATATTCACCACTACTGATTCAGACCACTTATCCAGCAGCATCAGTTTTGCATGAATATTCTGCAGAGTTTGTTGTCAGTTGGTACAATCACCTAGCATGGATTCGATTGCAAATACAATTTGACAACTAGACCTTCAGATTAAAGTACACAAAATATCGCCTAAATACGAGTGTCTCCTTAGATATCGCCTAAATTGTTCCTGTGTCACTATGAAGATACCCAATATATGGAGTAGGAGCAGAGCCCCCAGAACAAACTCCTGACGATGATCATAAACAGCTCGAGGCATAACAGCCTTAAATCATCTAATCCGTTTGTTTTTATTTTAGGAAACAGAATATCACCTAGCAGGCATTCCATTGCAAATCGAAATTGGCAACTCGTTTATCACCTAAAGTAAGACTGTGTCACTATGAAAATACCATAATATCATGTATGATCAGAGCTTCCACTGTACAGAATAGTCTTAAATGGTTCGATTTGTTCAAACCCCATGTGCACACAACACGTTCGACGAAAGGAACATAGGATTCTGATGAGAGTTCATCACATATGAATCAATGATATGACTGAACCAATAAGCAAGATACTGGACTTACGTGGCCATCGCGGTCGTTTGGCCATTTGCTGGTATTGGGGTAAAGAAGGCCTGGCGTGTCGAACGATTGTTCGTCCATGTCCCGCATCGTGAAGCGGTAGCCGCGGATGCAGCGAGCGAGGCGGCCGGCAGAGATGATGTCCAACCCCGTGGCGATCCTGTGCATGTTCATGGCGTTGAGGTTCGGCCATCCCCAATCCTCGCGGTGGTGGTCGCCCTGGCCATCCGCGTCGTCGTCACATGCCTTTCGCTTCAGCCTACTGCTACCCCAAGCTCTACCCATAGCAGCAAATGGAGTTTGGGATCCGGTAGATTAATGGAGGCATTGTGATAAGGAGACGGATGGATTCGAGAGGGGATGGAACCAGGGATGGGGGAAGCTGTTCGAGTAGGGAGTGGCCCGGTGAGGAACCGCCGCCGCCGCTTCTCGTCCGCGTGGAAGACAAGGAAGGTGGCATAATTGTTGAGGGCGGGCACCGGAACCGTCTAGAGGAAGTGAAAAAATAAATCATAAGAGAGAGAAATGTGCGGCCTGCCTGTCAGTGAGTGAAGGTCGGCACGCACAAACGTGACTATGTTTGACTTGGATCGTGCATGGCAGACCTCGATTCCACCGCATGCAAGTGGCACAGAACAAATTTTAGGAAGCGCTAGCGTCGACGTGTAAAACCGCCGTTTTTCTCCACCTTCACCCTACTACGAACGGTCGTGCACCATTCCAGATATTGGTAAGGGCGGTTCCAATCTTTCACTTATCCGTCTCATTTCCTCCTCCACAGCCTCATCGTCTTTCTCCTCCACGGCCTCATCCATTTCCTCCACCACGGCATCACCCTCTTCCTCCGTATCCTTTCCCTCTTTCCTGTAGTCATGGACTCTTCGGACATCCGAAACAACGGCAGGCAAGCAACTACGCACTTCGACATAGAAGTACATGGCGGGAAGAAGATCGATGTCGTCTACACCACCGACCCTCGGACGGTGAGGAACACTCTGAATAATTACACGAGTTGGCTGCGGTTCGAAGAAAACATGTTTGTAGGTCTCGACCTCGAGTACAGCCGCAATCACCATAGGATCGCCGTGGTGCAACTCTTTATGAAGGGGCACGTCTTCGTATACCAGCCTTTTTGCAAGAAGGGGCTGACGGGATCTGGTAGACTTTGCTGTCTTTTTGTTCCTAAACCGTCTGTTTGCAAACTTAGTGCTATATTATTTGTCTGAATTCATTTTCATGCAGGTGGGGTGAAAGCATTAGGGATCTGTTTCATGACTTTCTCGTGAACCAGCACATAACATTTACTAGTGTTGACATCACGAATGGCACTAAACTACTTGAAAGCCCGACTGTCAACAATAGAATCCCAAAGGAGTGCAGAGTGGACATCCAGGAAATTTACTGGATCCTAGGGACGAAGGGAGGCAAGACTAGGATGACCGCTCTTGCCTCTGAACTCATGGACCCGTGGTACGCTGACATGAAGGGAAAATTGCTGAGATGTTTGTGGAGGCGTTTAGGGCACGATTACTGGGAGGATAAGCCACTTTCTGAACCTAATCTAAAGTACGCTACAATTGACGGGTATGTTAGCCATGAGTTGTACCGCTAGATTGTAAAATCTCGTTCCAGGCATCGCATCACTGAACCACCACCAAGGCAGGTTGTTTTCCCCATATACCGGAGTGTAGATGAATCTACAATATGGGGCAAGCGATCGAAGGCATCCTAGGATCGGTTGCCTTCTCCAACATGTTGGGATGTAGACTTTTAGTGCATGATTGTTGTGTTTATGAAAACATGTTATTTCAGAAGTACACTACGTGAGCAATTACGAACTGCTGTGTATTACCTTTGTCGATCTATAATCTGGGTTTAGTTATGTCTATATCCTTCGCTATAATCTGGGTTTGGTTATGACTTATGACTGTATCACGCCTTATGCATGTCAGTCCTGGATTCTGCCGCATGCAAATGGCATAGACAGAATTTGTAAGAATGAATGTTGAGCATACAAAAGGGGGAATGTAATTCATACAGGTTCTTACACATAGAATGCTTAGAAAATACAAGCGAGATAAAACTAGGAACGAAATGTGAAACTAGTAGTGGTAAACAGCACACTCACCCACCTGCCAGATCCTGTTGAGCATCTCGTAGCAGACATCGCTGCGTCCACAGCTCGTGCTTGATCGCATCGTAATCCAGGTGCCTCCACTCCCATCGCTCGTGCAGGTGCTTCAGAACTCGACTTTCATGCCGGCGTACTCGCGGTTGATGATGGCGGCAGCGAGTCTAGCCATGCCGGCTTTCCTCGTACCGCCATTTGGGTACCTGCACAAACATTGGAGATCGACGTGATTGACGACATGAATGAGGAGATCCCGCTCTAGCTTCGGAGTGTCGTTCTTGATGTCGACGCTGGCGAAGTAGATCTCCCTCCTATGTAGGAACTCGCGAAGCTCCGGGCATACAGATTTGGCCCTACATACGTGGTATAGGAGGCAGTGGTTGTGCATGGACAGCTGCAAAGGCGCCATCCTCTTCCTATCTCCGGTATACTCGAGGTCAAGGCCGACGATCTTGTACCTGTCCATCGGCTCCTGTAGCCACCGCTCGTACATTGCGATGACCTTGGCGACCTCTGCTGACGCATTTGTGTGGACGACCGTCATCTTGGTGGTGCCATTTGCGGTGACGATGTACTCGTTGGTGAAGTCGCTCCCGTCGCTGAACACGCCGTACTCTGCATCCATGGCAGCAGCTAATGTGGCGGCGGTGGCCTAGGGTCGGTAGCGGTGGCTGGGACTAGGCGTGGCGGTGGAGTGATCGGTTGTGGTGGTATGGCCTGACGGAGGTGGTGCCTTCGGCAGCGTCGATGGTTCTTGCAGTGGCTGTGGCGGCGGTGGAGAGCGGCGGAAGGAATGAGTTGGGGATTTTTGCACAGTGATGTACTGCGGAGACGGAAGGCGATGCTTAAATTGCGTTTACCAATATTCCGGTCATACCCATGTGGAAGCAAGTTTGACCGGGCGAGCATAGTTGGTTTCCAATCCTAGCGATTAAATTCGGCGTCCGTCCCGGTAGGCGATGGGATGGGTGTGCGACGTAGCTTTGGCTTGGCAGTGACCGGTCAAGTAGACCACCGTCCCGTTGCCGATCTGCAGCGGGTGCACGGTGCTGACATGACGTAACGTGACAGGACAGAAGGAAGTGTACAGCTATTATTCTTAACAAGTTTAACAAGTGTAAGCATAGACATGGACCTAGCATCCCTGCACCCCGGGGCAACCACCTAGCCGATCAGGCCTGTCGATTGCGCAAAGCTTGAAATTTCATTTTGTCCAGAATTTGCCAAATTGAAGCTCGTTTGCCCATGCTTCTATAAGTTTCTGTGTAGGCCACTTCTGTAAGCATGCACAATCAAGCAACTTTGCAACACACGTGTCGGTGGAAAAGCATGAGGTTTCAACGCACCACATAGTTTAGGGATTTAGAATAGCTACATTGTGGAGCTCTAGCCAAATTGCATGGTAAAGCCAAATTCAGCTTTTTTCAGATTTAGCTATAGCAACATTGTGTCTCGCCCTAATGCCTAAATTGGAAGTTTTTTTGTTATTTGGCCTTTTTAAGAGCGCCTTTTCCCCTCTCTCGCTAACAGTTGTGTTTTTTTGCCCAAAAAAGTAGGGAATCTAGAGCAGCTTATCTCTTCATTCATTGTTCCTTTTGCCCTCGTTTTTCCCCAATCTGGTAGCAAATCTAGAGCAGCAAAACAAACCAGCACCATAAATAAATTTAGTAAACAGAGCAGATGTAGATAAAGCCGCTAATATAGGTTATATAGTACGGTACTTAACGAGGTTCAACAATTAGGCTGCTCAGCAGCAGCAGCAGCTGACAGGTTCAACACAGACAAGACAAAAGAAGCTGCTTTACAGCAGCAATAGCTGATCAGTGGCCCCTCGTGGCCTCTGCCAGGAGGGCATCTGCCTCCTCCCTCTAGCACCTCCTCCACTTCTTGCTGCCCAGCCCCTTGACCTTGGGCACCTTGGGTTTGATCAGGGGCATGTGACCCTCCTCGATAGCCACCTTCTAGAGGTTGCGGAGGTGAAGACCGATCACCTGGTGCTTAGCCATGAAGCCATGGATGTTCACGGACTCGCCGCAGGTCCTCACGTCTCGGCATGCTTCACGAGGGAGTTGAAGTCCATGGCACGGAGCCTCCTGGTGGGGCAGAAGGGGCACCTGTACACGTCGCCGGCAAAGAAGTTGTTGTACTGACCGGACTTTAGCCTCCTCAGCACATGACGAGTCTTGATGTCCTTGGACTCGTCGTCGCTGCGGAAGTCGCTGCTATCCTCCTGTTGGAAAAAAACAGTAGAGTACAATAAGGACATGATTGAGATACTTTGATTATCGGGATTGATTATTTGCATAGATTGACCGATTGAGATCTCCTGATTATTCTCCGAATCTCAAACCAAATCGAATACTGATCCCAACTACGAATAGGAGGATTCGTCGAAAATCGAGATCTAACACAAGAGGATTAGCTATTGTAAAAATACGAACAGTCGAGCCCAAATAACATACGATCTAGCATGCAACGATGGGAACAGGGGAAGAACAAGGGAAGGGGAGAAAACCCTAGTTACCTCCGACCATGGGTCGGTGATGCAGTGTCATAGGGGTTCTTCGGCCTTATGTAGACAACCTCGTCGTAGGGGTCCCAACCGAGCGGGATCTGTCCGAGACCGGCGGGGGCTTCCTCGCTGGCGGCTACAGCGGATGCGGGGACGGGGGATCCTCGCCGGCGGCCTTGGAGGCGCCGATGGCCACTGTGCTGTTCTTCTCCATCGCAGGCGTGGTTGGGGTTTTGTTGGGCGTTTGCAGAAGGTGATGGGACAGTGGAGACGGTTGAGTGAGCGAGTGCGTGATGAGTGGGAGTGGGGAGGCCTCTATTAAAGGAGAAGGGAAGCGATGTTTCGTTGCACTACCGTGCACCGCGTACGCTAATGCACCGTGCACGGCCACACGTGTCCGCTACTGCCCCGTGCACCGCACACGCGTACCGTGAGTCACGTTTTTTTCCCTCGTGTCTAACCATGGCGATTCAGTGGTACTCAGTTTTGCCCTCGAGCGTAACACTGGCGATTTGGCTCCATTTTTAAATCATTTTCTATTTTCTATTTGAATCCCGTTGTCACTCTTGCCCTTGGTTTTTAAGTTATACTCAGTTTTGCCCTTGGTTTTTAAGTTCTACTCGGTTTTTTCCTTGGTTCTTAAGCACTACTCGGTTTTCCCCTCTCTTTGTATCCATCTCTCGCACCTGTGCTCATCTTCGCTGCTACGCTCTGATTGGTCAAGACAGTTGTCACATGGATCGTGCCCACCAACCGTTGATCCTCTATGATCTAGCGGACAGGATAACCGTTATATCTGTCGGGGGCACCCCTCTATCCATGCAAAATAACAAGTATGCCAACGGAACTTTAACTCCATAAACAGATGAACTTGAATATATTTTGAAGGGTACGAAAATAGAAATCCCCATAGTTTAAGGGTCTAGATACGGTAAGAGAACTAAATATTATTAGTGGCCAGGCCAGCACAGTGACGGGTTGGTCGGCTAGAAGTTGCTGATTCCTAAGTAAGGGGACACTAGGCCGGTCTTGACATACTCCCTCAGGAATTTGCCATAAGCAGCATGCTTAGCCTTGGTCGCTGACTTGTGTTTACTAGTCGGGCTTTTACCGATGCCAACCGCATGCGGAATCAAGCTGGCAATCCTCTGGTTAACTCCTTTCTTACATAAAGGACACCTGAGCTACCCAAGTCGAGTGCGGAAAGGGATTATCCCGCTCTTGAGCTTCTTCATGACATGGCGGCTCTTGTTGTCCCTGGTCTCCTTGTCCAAGTCCATCTCACATGAATCCACCTATAATGTAAGGAATACAAACCGAAATGAGCAAAATAATAAATATATATTCCTTCCACCATTCCGAGTTACTTTCGATGCAATAACATGTCTATACAGGTTCAGCAGTTCATTACGGCCGTCTCCCCAGCTCGCTCCTAAATTAATGTGGTTTGTGTTCTTAATAACTTATTAATAAATAAATAATGTGGATTCATTCAGAACAGACTAGATCTCTCCATGTATCGGTTCGTACGTTGCATCTAATCATTACGACTAGATTTTTTTATGACGCCATGATAGATTAAGCTCGAGCAGAAAATATGAAACATGTAGAAATAGATGTACCTCCGGGTACACGAGCGGAGCGTGTTCGTTGAACTCCATGCCCTCATCGGGGTCTTCGAAGTCGTCAGCACCGGTGAGAACATGGTCCCCCAAGGGGTTGAACTTCACGTCCTCCTCGCCTTGTGCTGCGTGATGCTCCTCTAGATCTGCCGCGTGAAGCATCACCTTGGCGGCGATGCCCAGACACTCACCCCCACGCACTGCTTTCATGGAGAAGGTTCATGCAGGTACGTTCAAGATTGTGAGGTTTTGCTAGATAGGGAAGAGAGAGTAGTGGATGAGTGCGAATGGAGGACCCAATAGGCTGGGTTTTTAATGTGGGGACGTTTAGGCCTCCTCGAGGGCCCCGGTAGGCAGCTCTTCCGGCTGCGGCTGTCGCGTGGAAGGTTCGTGTGGCGAGGGCCTGTCGGAAGTGAGAGTGCATGCGTGCTGCGTAGTAAAAATGGTATAGCCCGTGGGCCGTGGATGACCAGTTGCCATGCAGTAGACTTGTAGCCTTTGTAGACTAGATTAAACATGACATGACCACTCGACGACTTTTTCCATGGACGGCATCGTGTTCCTTCTTGTAGAAGTCTCGTTGAGGGAGACGTCTGTGCTGTCTCGTGCTGTCTAGTGAAGGGCACGACGTGTGCAACGAGCCTCGTTGGGTCACATAGGATAAATGGTTGGTGTGTGATCCGCGTGACAACTGTGACAACCAATCAGGGCGTAGCAGACAAAGTGGGCACAAGTTTGGGTTTCTACAAAAGAGAGAGGGGCAAAACTGGGTAGTATCAAAAAACCAAGGGCAAAGCTGAGTAGTATAAAAATGGAAAGTGAGTGTCTTTTACAATGAAATACATCGTGGCATACATAAAATTATGCCAAGATAGATACACTACAGTTCATTGCATGTGTGTTCTTTCCACAAACCACATATGTATCCACTAGAGTGATTGCATGTGTGTTCCTATCACGAACCACATTTGGATCAAGTAGTGTTCATTGCATGTGTGTTCTTTCCACAAACCACATATGTATCCACTAGCGTAATTGCATGTGTGTTCTTTTCACAAACCACACATGGATCAACCAATGTCACTGCATGTGTGTTCTTTCCACAAACCACATATGGATCCACCAATATCATTGCATGTGTGTTCTTTTCCACAAACCACATGGATCAACCAATGGCATTGCATGTGTGTTCTTTCCACAAACCACATATGGATCCACCAATGTCATTGCATGTAGTGTTCTTTTCCACAAACCACATGGATCAACCAATGGCATTGCATGTGTGTTCTTTTCACAAACCACACATGGCTCAACCAATGGCATTGCATGTGTGTTCTTTTCACAAACCACACATGGATCCACCATAGTCATTGCATGTGTGTTCTTTCCACAAACCACACATGGGTCAACCAGTGTCATTGCATGTGTGTTCTTTCCACAAACCACATATGGATCAACCAGTGGTCATTGCATGTGTGTTCTTTCCACAAACCACATATGGATCCACTAGAGTCATTGCATGTGTGTTCTTTTCACAAACCACATATGGACCCACTAGAGTCATTGCATGTGTGTTCTTTTCACAAACCACACATGGATCCACCAGAGTCATTGCATGTGTGTTCTTTCCACAAACCACATATGGATCAACCAGTGTTCATTGCATGTGTGTTCTTTCCACAAACAACATATGGATCCACTAGAGTCATTGCATGTGTGTTCTTTTCACAAACCACATATGGATCAACCAGTGTCATTGCATGTGTGTTCTTTCCACAAACCACAAATGGGTCAACCAGTGTCATTACATGTGTGTTCTTTCCACAAACCACATATGGATCAACCAATGTCATTGCATGTGTGTTCCTGTCATGAACCACACATGGATCAACCAATGTCATTGCATGTGTGTTCCTATCATGAACCACATATGGATCCACCAATGTTCATCGCATGTGTGTTCCTGTCATGAAGCACACATGGATCAATCATTTGTTATTTCATGTGTGTTCTTTCCACAAACCACATATGGAGCCACTAGAGTTATTGCACGTGTGTTCTTTTCACAGACCACATATGGATCAACCAATGTCATTGCATGTGTCTTCCTGTCATGAACCACATATGCATCAACCAATGTTATTGCATGTGTGTTCTTTCCACAAACCACACATGGATCAACCAATGGCATTGTATGTGTATTCTTTTCAACAACCACACATGGATCAACCAATGGCTTTGCATGTGTGTTCTTTCCACAAACCACATATGGATAAACCAGTGTAATTGCATGTGCGTTCTTTCCACAAACCACATATGGATCAACCAGTATCATTGCATGTGTGTTCTTTCCACAAACCACATATGGATCAACCAATGTCATTGCATGTGTGTTCCTGTCATGAACCACAAATGGATCAACCAATGTCATTGCATGTGTGATCCTGTCATGAACCAGATATGGATCCACCAATGTTCATTGCACGTGTATTCCTGTCATGAACCACACATGGATCAATCAGTGGTTATTGCATGTGTGTTCTTTCCACAAACCACATATGGATCCACTAGAGTCATTGCACGTGTGTTATTTTCACAAACCACATATGGATCAACCAATGTCATTGCATCTGTGTTCCTGTCATGAACCACATATGCATCAACTAATTGCATTGCATGTGTGTTCTTTCCACAAACCACACATGGATCAACCAATGGCATTGCATGTGTATTCTTTTCACAAACCAAACATGGATCAATCAATTGCATTGCATGAGTGTTCTTTCCTCAAACCACACATGGATCCACCAGAGTCATTGCATGTGTGTTCTTTCCACAAACCACATATGGATCAACCAGTGTCATTGCATGTGTGTTCTTTCCACAAACTACATATGGATCAACCAATGTCATTGCATGTGTGTTCCTGTCATGAACCAGACATGGATCAACCAATGTCATTGCATGTGTGTTCCTGTGATGAACCACATATGGATCCACCAGTGTTCATTGCATGTGTGTTACTGTCATGAACCACACATGAATCAACCAGTGGTTATTGCATGTGTGTTCTTTGCACAAACCACATATGGATCCACTAGAGTCATTGCACGTGTGTTCTTTTCACAAACCACATATGGACCCACTAGAGTCATTGCATGTGTGTTCTTATACTAAAACCAGCAGTAGAGTCATTGCATGTGTGTTCTTTCCACAAACCACACATGGATTGACCAATAATGTCATGTGTGTTATTGTCACAAACCACATATGGATCAACCAATGTCATTGCATCTGTGTTCCTGTCATGAACCACATATGGACCCACTAGTGGTCATTGCATGTGTGTTCTTTCCACAAACCACATATGGATCCACCAGAGTCATTGCATGTGTGTTCTTTCCACAAATCACATATGGATAAACTAGTGTTATTACATGTGTGTTCTTTCCACAAGCCACATATGGATCAACGACTCGCATTGCATGTGTGTTCTTTTGACAAACCACATATGGACCCACTAGACTCATTGCATGTGTTTTCTTTTCACAAACCACACATGGATTCACCAGAGTCATTGCATGTGTGTTCTTTCCACAAACCACATATGGATCAAGTTGTGTTCATTGCATTGGTGTTCTTTCCACAAACCAATTATGGATCCACTAGAGTCATTGCATGTGTGTTCTTTCCACAAACCACATATGGATCAACCAATGTCATTGCATGTGTGTTCCTGTCATGAACCACATATGCATCAACCAGTGTCATTGCATGTGTGTTCTTTCCACAAACCACATATGGATCAACCAATGTCATTGCATGTGTGTTCCTGTCATGAACCACACATGGATCAACCAATGTCATTGCATGTGTGTTCCTGTCATGAACCACATATGGATCCACCATTGTTCATTGCATGTGTGTTCCTGTCACAAACCACATATGGCCCCACTAGAGTCATTGCATGTGTGTTCTTATACTAAAACCAGTAGTAGAGTCATTGCATGTGTGTTCTTTCCACAAACCACACATTGAATAACCAATGGCAATGCATGTGTGTTATTGTCACAAACCACATATGGATCAACCAATGTCATTGCATCTGTGTTCCTGTCATGAACCACATATGGACCCACTAGTGGACATTGCATGTGTGTTGTTTCCACAAACCACATATGGATCCACTAGAGTCATTCCATGTGTGTTCTTTTCACAAACCACATATGGATCAACCAATGGCATTGCATGTGTGTTCTTTTCACAAATAAAATATGGATCCACCAATGATCATTGCATTAGTGTTCTTTCCACAAACCACACATGGACTAACCAATGGCATTGCATGTGTGTTATTGTCACAAACCACATATGGATCAACCAATGTCATTGCATGTGTGTTCCTGTCATGAACCACACATGGATCCACAAGTGTTCATTGCATGTGTGTTCTTTCCACAAACCACATATGGATCCACTAGATTCATTTCATATGTGTTCTTTTCACAAACCACATATGGATCAACCAGTGGCATTGCATGTGTGTTCTTTTCACAAATCACATATGGATCAACCAGTGTTCACTGCATGTGTGTTCTTTTGCACAAACCACATATGGATCCACTAGAGTCATTGCATGTGTGTTCTTTTCACAAACCACATATGGACCCACTAGAGTCATTACATGTGTGTTCTTATACTAACCAGCATTAGAGTCATTGCATGTGTGTTCTTTCCACAAACCACATATATATCAACCAATGTCATTGCATCTATGTTCCTGTCATGAACCACATATGCATCAACCAATGGCATTGCATGTGTGTTATTTCCACAAACAACACATGGATTAACCAATGTCATTGCATGTGTATTCTTTTCTGAAACCACATATGGATCAACCAATGGCATTGCATGTGTGTTCTTTCCACAAACCACACATGGATCCACCAGAGTCATTGCATGTGTGTTCTTTCCACAAACCACATATGGATAAACTAGTGTTATTACATGTGTGTTCTTTCCACAAACCACATATGGATCAACCACTCGCATTGCATGTGTGTTCTTCTCACAAACCATATATGGACCCACTAGAGTCATTGCATGTGTTTTCTTTTCACAAACCACACATGGATTCACCAGAGTCATTGCATGTGTGTTCTTTCCACAAACCACATATGGATCAACCAGTGTTCATTGCATGTGTGTTCTTTCCACAAACCACATATGGATACACTAGAGTCATTGCATGTGTGTTCTTTCCACAAACCACATATGGATCAACCAATGTCATTGCATGTGTGTTCCTGTCATGAACCACATATGCATCAACCAGTGTCATTGCATGTGCGTTCTTTCCACAAACCACATATGGATCAACCAATGTCATTGCATGTGTGTTCCTGTCATGAACCACACATGGATCAACCAATGTCATTGCATGTGTGTTCCTGTCATGAACCACATATGGATCCACCATTGTTCATTGCATGTGTGTTCCTGTCACAAACCACATATGGCCCCACTAAAGTCATTGCATGTGTGTTCTTATACTAAAACCAGTAGTAGAGTCATTGCATGTGTGTTCTTTCCACAAACCACACATGGAATAACCAATGGCAATGCATGTGTGTTATTGTCACAAACCACATATGGATCAACCAATGTCATTGCATCTGTGTTCCTGTCATGAACCACATATGGACCCACTAGTGGACATTGCATGTGTGTTGTTTCCACAAACCACATATGGATCCACTAGAGTCATTGCATGTGTGTTATTTTCACAAACCACATATGGATCAACCAATGGCATTGCATGTGTGTTCTTTCCACAAATAAAATATGGATCCACCAATGATCATTGCATTAGTGTTCTTTCCACAAACCACACATGGACTAACCAATGGCATTGCATGTGTGTTATTGTCACAAACCACATATGGATCAACCAATGTCATTGCATGTGTGTTCCTGTCATGAACCACACATGGATCCACAAGTGTTCATTGCATGTGTGTTCTTTCCACAAACCACATATGGATCCACTAGATTCATTTCATATGTGTTCTTTTCACAAACCACATATGGATCAACCAGTGGCATTGCATGTGTGTTCTTTTCACAAATCACATATGGATCAACGGTGTTCCTTTGCATGTGTGTTCTTTTGCACAAACCACATATGGATACACTAGAGTCATTGCATGTGTGTTCTTTTCACAAACCACATATGGACCCACTAGAGTCATTACATGTGTGTTCTTATACTAAAACCAGCATTAGAGTCATTGCATGTGTGTTCTTTCCACAAACCACATATATATCAACCAATGTCATTGCATCTATGTTCCTGTCATGAACCACATATGCATCAACCAATGGCATTGCATGTGTTTTATTTCCACAAACAACACATGGATTAACCAATGTCATTGCATGTGTATTCTTTTCTGAAACCACATATGGATCAACCAATGGCATTGCATGTGTGTTCTTTCCACAAACCAAACATGGATCCACCAGAGTCATTGCATGTGTGTTCTTTCCACAAACCACATATGGATAAACTAGTGTTATTACATGTGTGTTCTTTCCACAAACCACATATGGATCAACCACTCGCATTGCATGTGTGTTCTTCTCACAAACCACATATGGACCCACTAGAGTCATTGCATGTGTTTTCTTTTCACAAACCACACATGGATTCACCAGAGTCATTGCATGTGTGTTCTTTCCACAAACCACATATGGATCAAGCTGTGTTCATTGCATTGGTGTTCTTTCCACAAACCAATTATGGATCCACTAGAGTCATTGCATGTGTGTTCTTTCCACAAACCACATATGGATCAACCAATGTCATTGCATGTGTGTTCCTGTCATGAACCACATATGCATCAACCAGTGTCATTGCATGTGTGTTCTTTCCACAAACCACATATGGATCAACCAATGTCATTGCATGTGTGTTCCTGTCATGAACCACACATGGATCAACCAATGTCATTGCATGTGTGTTCCTGTCATGAACCACATATGGATCCACCATTGTTCATTGCATGTGTGTTCCTGTCACAAACCACATATGGCCCCACTAGAGTCATTGCATGTGTGTTCTTATACTAAAACCAGTAGTAGAGTCATTGCATGTGTGTTCTTTCCACAAACCACACATTGAATAACCAATGGCAATGCATGTGTGTTATTGTCACAAACCACATATGGATCAACCAATGTCATTGCATCTGTTCTGTCATGAACCACATATGGACCCACTAGTGGACATTGCATGTGTGTTGTTTCCACAAACCACATATGGATCCACTAGAGTCATTGCATGTGTGTTCTTTTCACAAACCACATATGGATCAACCAATGGCATTGCATGTGTGTTCTTTTCACAAATAAAATATGGATCCACCAATGATCATTGCATTAGTGTTCTTTCCACAAACCACACATGGACTAACCAATGGCATTGCATGTGTGTTATTGTCACAAACCACATATGGATCAACCAATGTCATTGCATGTGTGTTCCTGTCATGAACCACACATGGATCCACAAGTGTTCATTGCATGTGTGTTCTTTCCACAAACCACATATGGATCCACTAGAGTAATTGCATATGTGTATTCTTTTCAACAACCACACATGGATCAACCAATGGCTTTGCATGTGTGTTCTTTCCACAAACCACATATGGATAAACCAGTGTAATTGCATGTGCGTTCTTTCCACAAACCACATATGGATCAACCAGTATCATTGCATGTGTGTTCTTTCCACAAACCACATATGGATCAACCAATGTCATTGCATGTGTGTTCCTGTCATGAACCACAAATGGATCAACCAATGTCATTGCATGTGTGATCCTGTCATGAACCAGATATGGATCCACCAATGTTCATTGCACGTGTATTCCTGTCATGAACCACACATGGATCAATCAGTGGTTATTGCATGTGTGTTCTTTCCACAAACCACATATGGATCCACTAGAGTCATTGCACGTGTGTTATTTTCACAAACCACATATGGATCAACCAATGTCATTGCATCTGTGTTCCTGTCATGAACCACATATGCATCAACTAATTGCATTGCATGTGTGTTCTTTCCACAAACCACACATGGATCAACCAATGGCATTGCATGTGTATTCTTTTCACAAACCAAACATGGATCAATCAATTGCATTGCATGAGTGTTCTTTCCTCAAACCACACATGGATCCACCAGAGTCATTGCATGTGTGTTCTTTCCACAAACCACATATGGATCAACCAGTGTCATTGCATGTGTCTTCTTTCCACAAACTACATATGGATCAACCAATGTCATTGCATGTGTGTTCCTGTCATGAACCAGACATGGATCAACCAATGTCATTGCATGTGTGTTCCTGTGATGAACCACATATGGATCCACCAGTGTTCATTGCATGTGTGTTACTGTCATGAACCACACATGAATCAACCAGTGGTTATTGCATGTGTGTTCTTTGCACAAACCACATATGGATCCACTAGAGTCATTGCACGTGTGTTCTTTTCACAAACCACATATGGACCCACTAGAGTCATTGCATGTGTGTTCTTATACTAAAACCAGCAGTAGAGTCATTGCATGTGTGTTCTTTCCACAAACCACACATGGATTGACCAATGGCAATGCATGTGTGTTATTGTCACAAACCACATATGGATCAACCAATGTCATTGCATCTGTGTTCCTGTCATGAACCACATATGGACCCACTAGTGGTCATTGCATGTGTGTTCTTTCCACAAACCACATATGGATCCACCAGAGTCATTGCATGTGTGTTCTTTCCACAAATCACATATGGATAAACTAGTGTTATTACATGTGTGTTCTTTCCACAAGCCACATATGGATCAACGACTCGCATTGCATGTGTGTTCTTTTGACAAACCACATATGGACCCACTAGACTCATTGCATGTGTTTTCTTTTCACAAACCACACATGGATTCACCAGAGTCATTGCATGTGTGTTCTTTCCACAAACCACATATGGATCAAGTTGTGTTCATTGCATTGGTGTTCTTTCCACAAACCAATTATGGATCCACTAGAGTCATTGCATGTGTGTTCTTTCCACAAACCACATATGGATCAACCAATGTCATTGCATGTGTGTTCCTGTCATGAACCACATATGCATCAACCAGTGTCATTGCATGTGTGTTCTTTCCACAAACCACATATGGATCAACCAATGTCATTGCATGTGTGTTCCTGTCATGAACCACACATGGATCAACCAATGTCATTGCATGTGTGTTCCTGTCATGAACCACATATGGATCCACCATTGTTCATTGCATGTGTGTTCCTGTCACAAACCACATATGGCCCCACTAGAGTCATTGCATGTGTGTTCTTATACTAAAACCAGTAGTAGAGTCATTGCATGTGTGTTCTTTCCACAAACCACACATTGAATAACCAATGGCAATGCATGTGTGTTATTGTCACAAACCACATATGGATCAACCAATGTCATTGCATCTGTGTTCCTGTCATGAACCACATATGGACCCACTAGTGGACATTGCATGTGTGTTGTTTCCACAAACCACATATGGATCCACTAGAGTCATTCCATGTGTGTTCTTTTCACAAACCACATATGGATCAACCAATGGCATTGCATGTGTGTTCTTTTCACAAATAAAATATGGATCCACCAATGATCATTGCATTAGTGTTCTTTCCACAAACCACACATGGACTAACCAATGGCATTGCATGTGTGTTATTGTCACAAACCACATATGGATCAACCAATGTCATTGCATGTGTGTTCCTGTCATGAACCACACATGGATCCACAAGTGTTCATTGCATGTGTGTTCTTTCCACAAACCACATCTGGATCCACTAGATTCATTTCATATGTGTTCTTTTCACAAACCACATATGGATCAACCAGTGGCATTGCATGTGTGTTCTTTTCACAAATCACATATGGATCAACCAGTGTTCACTGCATGTGTGTTCTTTTGCACAAACCACATATGGATCCACTAGAGTCATTGCATGTGTGTTCTTTTCACAAACCACATATGGACCCACTAGAGTCATTACATGTGTGTTCTTATACTAAAACCAGCATTAGAGTCATTGCATGTGTGTTCTTTCCACAAACCACATATATATCAACCAATGTCATTGCATCTATGTTCCTGTCATGAACCACATATGCATCAACCAATGGCATTGCATGTGTGTTATTTCCACAAACAACACATGGATTAACCAATGTCATTGCATGTGTATTCTTTTCTGAAACCACATATGGATCAACCAATGGCATTGCATGTGTGTTCTTTTCACAAACCACATCTGGATCAACCAGTGGCATTGCATGTGTGTTCTTTCCACAAACCACATATGGATAAACTAGTGTTATTACATGTGTGTTCTTTCCACAAACCACATATGGATCAACCACTCGCATTGCATGTGTGTTCTTCTCACAAACCATATATGGACCCACTAGAGTCATTGCATGTGTTTTCTTTTCACAAACCACACATGGATTCACCAGAGTCATTGCATGTGTGTTCTTTCCACAAACCACATATGGATCAACCAGTGTTCATTGCATGTGTGTTCTTTCCACAAACCACATATGGATACACTAGAGTCATTGCATGTGTGTTCTTTCCACAAACCACATATGGATCAACCAATGTCATTGCATGTGTGTTCCTGTCATGAACCACATATGCATCAACCAGTGTCATTGCATGTGTGTTCTTTCCACAAACCACATATGGATCAACCAATGTCATTGCATGTGTGTTCCTGTCATGAACCACATGGATCAACCAATGTCATTGCATGTGTGTTCCTGTCATGAACCACATATGGATCCACCATTGTTCATTGCATGTGTGTTCCTGTCACAAACCACATATGGCCCCACTAGAGTCATTGCATGTGTGTTCTTATACTAAAACCAGTAGTAGAGTCATTGCATGTGTGTTCTTTCCACAAACCACACATGGAATAACCAATGGCAATGCATGTGTGTTATTGTCACAAACCACATATGGATCAACCAATGTCATTGCATCTGTGTTCCTGTCATGAACCACATATGGACCCACTAGTGGACATTGCATGTGTGTTGTTTCCACAAACCACATATGGATCCACTAGAGTCATTGCATGTGTGTTATTTTCACAAACCACATATGGATCAACCAATGGCATTGCATGTGTGTTCTTTCCACAAATAAAATATGGATCCACCAATGATCATTGCATTAGTGTTCTTTCCACAAACCACACATGGACTAACCAATGGCATTGCATGTGTGTTGTCACAAACCACATATGGATCAACCAAGGTCATTGCATGTGTGTTCCTGTCATGAACCACACATGGATCCACAAGTGTTCATTGCATGTGTGTTCTTTCCACAAACCACATATGGATCCACTAGATTCATTTCATATGTGTTCTTTTCACAAACCACATATGGATCAACCAGTGGCATTGCATGTGTGTTCTTTTCACAAATCACATATGGATCAACCAGTGTTCACTGCATGTATGTTCTTTTGCACAAACCACATATGGATACACTAGAGTCATTGCATGTGTGTTCTTTTCACAAACCACATATGGACCCACTAGAGTCATTACATGTGTGTTCTTATACTAAAACCAGCATTAGAGTCATTGCATGTGTGTTCTTTCCACAAACCACATATATATCAACCAATGTCATTGCATCTATGTTCCTGTCATGAACCACATATGCATCAACCAATGGCATTGCATGTGTTTTATTTCCACAAACAACACATGGATTAACCAATGTCATTGCATGTGTATTCTTTTCTGAAACCACATATGGATCAACCAATGGCATTGCATGTGTGTTCTTTCCACAAACCAAACATGGATCCACCAGAGTCATTGCATGTGTGTTCTTTCCACAAACCACATATGGATAAACTAGTGTTATTACATGTGTGTTCTTTCCACAAACCACATATGGATCAACCACTCGCATTGCATGTGTGTTCTTCTCACAAACCACATATGGACCCACTAGAGTCATTGCATGTGTTTTCTTTTCACAAACCACACATGGATTCACCAGAGTCATTGCATGTGTGTTCTTTCCACAAACCACATATGGATCAAGCTGTGTTCATTGCATTGGTGTTCTTTCCACAAACCAATTATGGATCCACTAGAGTCATTGCATGTGTGTTCTTTCCACAAACCACATATGGATCAACCAATGTCATTGCATGTGTGTTCCTGTCATGAACCACATATGCATCAACCAAAGTGTCATTGCATGTGTGTTCTTTCCACAAACCACATATGGATCAACCAATGTCATTGCATGTGTGTTCTGTCATGAACCACATGGATCAACCAATGTCATTGCATGTGTGTTCTGTCATGAACCACATATGGATCCACCATTGTTCATTGCATGTGTGTTCCTGTCACAAACCACATATGGCCCCACTAGAGTCATTGCATGTGTGTTCTTATACTAAAACCAGTAGTAGAGTCATTGCATGTGTGTTCTTTCCACAAACCACACATTGAATAACCAATGGCAATGCATGTGTGTTATTGTCACAAACCACATATGGATCAACCAATGTCATTGCATCTGTGTTCCTGTCATGAACCACATATGGACCCACTAGTGGACATTGCATGTGTGTTGTTTCCACAAACCACATATGGATCCACTAGAGTCATTGCATGTGTGTTCTTTTCACAAACCACATATGGATCAACCAATGGCATTGCATGTGTGTTCTTTTCACAAATAAAATATGGATCCACCAATGATCATTGCATTAGTGTTCTTTCCACAAACCACACATGGACTAACCAATGGCATTGCATGTGTGTTATTGTCACAAACCACATATGGATCAACCAATGTCATTGCATGTGTGTTCCTGTCATGAACCACACATGGATCCACAAGTGTTCATTGCATGTGTGTTCTTTCCACAAACCACATATGGATCCACTAGATTCATTTCATATGTGTTCTTTTCACAAACCACATATGGATCAACCAGTGGCATTGCATGTGTGTTCTTTTCACAAATCACATATGGATCAACCAGTGTTCACTGCATGTGTGTTCTTTTGCACAAACCACATATGGATACACTAGAGTCATTGCATGTGTGTTCTTTTCACAAACCACATATGGACCCACTAGAGTCATTACATGTGTGTTCTTATACTAAAACCAGCATTAGAGTCATTGCATGTGTGTTCTTTCCACAAACCACATATATATCAACCAATGTCATTGCATCTATGTTCCTGTCATGAACCACATATGCATAAACCAATGGCATTGCATGTGTTTTATTTCCACAAACAACACATGGATTAACCAATGTCATTGCATGTGTATTCTTTTCTGAAACCACATATGGATCAACCAATGGCATTGCATGTGTGTTCTTTCCACAAACCAAACATGGATCCACCAGAGTCATTGCATGTGTGTTCTTTCCACAAACCACATATGGATAAACTAGTGTTATTACATGTGTGTTCTTTCCACAAACCACATATGGATCAACCACTCGCATTGCATGTGTGTTCTTCTCACAAACCACATATGGACCCACTAGAGTCATTGCATGTGTTTTCTTTTCACAAACCACACATGGATTCACCAGAGTCATTGCATGTGTGTTCTTTCCACAAGCCACATATGGATCATCCAGTGTTCATTGCATGTGTGTTCTTTCCACAAACCACATATGGATACACTAGAGTCATTGCATGTGTGTTCTTTCCACAAACCACATATGGATCAACCAATGTCATTGCATGTGTGTTCCTGTCATGAACCACATATGCATCAACCAGTGTCATTGCATGTGTGTTCTTTCCACAAACCACATATGGATCAACCAATGTCATTGCATGTGTGTTCCTGTCATGAACCACACATGGATCAACCAATGTCATTGCATTTGTGTTCCTGTCATGAACCACATATGGATCCACCAGTGTTCATTGCATGTGTGTTCCTGTCACAAACCACTGGAGTCATTGCACGTGTGTTCTTTTCACAAACCACACATGGACCCACTAGAGTCATTGCATGTGTTTTCTTATACTAAAACCAGTAGTAGAGTCATTGCATGTGTGTTCTTTCCACAAACCACACATGGAATAACCAATGGCAATGCATGTATGTTATTGTCACAAACCACATATGGATCAACCAATGTCATTGCATCTGTGTTCCTGTCATGAACCACATATGGACCCACTAGTGGTCATTACATGTGTGTTCTTTCCACAAACCACATATGGATCAACCAGTGTCATTGCATGTGAGTTCTTTCCACAAACTACATATTGATCAACCAATGTCATTGCATGTGTGCTCCTGTCATGAACAACACATGGATCAACCAATGTCATTGCATGTGTGTTCCTGTGATGAACGACATATGGATCCACCAGTGTTCATTGCATGTGTGTTACTGTCATGAACCAGACATGGATCAACCAGTGGTTATTGCATGTGTGTTCTTTGCACAAACCACATATGGATCCACTAGAGTCATTGCACGTGTGTTATTTTCACAAACCACATATGGACCCACTAGAGTCATTGCATGTGTGTTCTTATACTAAAACCAGCAGTAGAGTCATTGCATGTGTGTTCTTTCCACAAACCACACATGGATTGACCAATGGCAATGCATGTGTGTTATTGTCACAAACCACATATGGATCAACCAATGTCATTGCATCTTGTTCCTGTCATGAACCACATATGGACCCACTAGTGGTCATTGCATGTGTGTTCTTTCCACAAACCACATATGGATCCACTAGAGTCATTGCATATGTGTTCTTTCCACAAATCACATATGGATAAACTAGTGTTATTACATGTGTGTTCTTTCCACAAGCCACATATGGATCAACTACTCGCATTGCATGTGTGTTCTTTTGACAAACCACATATGGACCCACTAGAGTCATGGCATGTGTTTTCTTTTCACAAACCACACATGGATTCACCAGAGTCATTGCATGTGTGTTCTTTCCACAAACCACATATGGATCAACCTGTGTTCATTGCATTGGTGTTCTTTCCACAAACCAAATATGGATCCACTAGAGTCATTGCATGTGTGTTCTTTCCACAAACCACATATGGATCAACCAATGTCATTGCATGTGTGTTCCTGTCATGAACCACATATGCATCAACCAGTGTCATTGCATGTGTGTTCTTTCCACAAACCACATATGGATCAACCAATGTCATTGCATGTGTGTTCCTGTCATGAACCACACATGGATCAACCAATGTCATTGCATGTGTGTTCCTGTCATGAACCACATATGGATCCACCATTGTTCATTGCATGTGTGTTCCTGTCATGAACCACACATGGATCAACCAGTGGTTATTGCATGTGTGTTCTTTCCACAAACCACATATGGATCCGCTAGAGTCATTGCACGTGTGTTCTTTTCACAAACCACTGGACCCACTAGAGTCATTGCATGTGTTTCCTTATACTAAAACCAGTAGTAGAGTCATTGCATGTGTGTTCTTTCCACAAACCACACATGGAATAACCAATGGCAATGCATGTGTGTTATTGTCACAAACCACATATGGATCAACCAATGTCATTACATCTGTGTTCCTGTCATGAACCACATATGGACCCACTAGTGGACATTGCATGTGTGTTGTTTCCACAAACCACATATGGATCCACTAGAGTCATTGCATGTGTGTTCTTTTCACAAACCACATATGGATCAACCAATGGCATTGCATGTGTGTTCTTTTCACAAATAAAATATGGATCCACCAATGATCATTGCATTAGTGTTCTTTCCACAAACCACACATGGACTAACCAATGGCATTGCATGTGTGTTATTGTCACAAACCACATATGGATCAACCAATGTCATTGCATGTGTGTTCCTGTCATAAACCACACATGGATCCACAAGTGTTCATTGCATGTGTGTTCTTTCCACAAACCACATATGGATCCACTAGATTCATTTCATATGTGTTCTTTTCACAAACCACATATGGATCCACCAGTGGCATTGCATGTGTGTTCTTTTCACAAATCACATATGGATCAACCAGTGTTCACTGCATGTGTGTTCTTTTCCACAAACCACATATGGATCCACTAGAGTCATTGCATGTGTGTTCTTTTCACAAACCACATATGGACCCACTAGAGTCATTACATGTGTGTTCTTATACTAAAACCAGCATTAGAGTCATTGCATGTGTGTTCTTTCCACAAACCACATATATATCAACCAATATCATTGCATCTATGTTCCTGTCATGAACCACATATGCATCAACCAATAGCATTGCATGTGTGTTATTTCCACAAACAACACATGGATTAACCAATGTCATTGCATGTGTATTCTTTTCTGAAACTACATATGGATTAACCAATGGCATTGCATGTGTGTTCTTTCCACAAACCACACATGGATCCACCAGAGTCATTGCATGTGTGTTCTTTCCACAAACCACATATGGATAAAGTAGTGTTATTACATGTGTGTTCTTTCCACAAACCACATATGGATCAACCACTCGCATTGCATGTGTGTTCTTCTCACAAACCACATATGGACCCACTAGAGTCATTGCATGTGTTTTCTTTTCACAAACCACACATGGATTCACCAGAGTCATTGCATGTGTGTTCTTTCCACAAACCACATATGGATCAACTAGTGTTCATTGCATGTGTGTTCTTTCCACAAACCACATATGGATACACTAGAGTCATTGCATGTGTGTTCTTTCCACAAACCACATATGGATCAACCAATGTCATTGCATGTGTGTTCCTGTCATGAACCACATATGAATCAACCAGTGTCATTGCATGTGTGTTCTTTCCACAAACCACATATGGATCAACCAATGTCATTGCATGTGTGTTCCTGTCATGAACCACACATGGATCAACCAATGTCATTGCATGTGTGTTCCTGTCATGAACCACATATGGATCCACCAGTGTTCATTGCATGTGTGTTCCTGTCATGAACCACACATGGATCAACCAGTGGTTATTGCATGTGTGTTCTTTCCACAAACCACATATCGATCCACTGGAGTCATTGCACGTGTGTTCTTTTCACAAACCACACATGGACCCACTAGAGTCATTGCATGTGTTTTCTTATACTAAAACCAGTAGTAGAGTCATTGCATGTGTGTTCTTTCCACAAACCACACATGGAATAACCAATGGCAATGCATGTGTGTTATTGTCACAAACCACATATGGATCAACCAATGTCATTGCATCTGTCGCAGACCACATATGGACCCACTAGTGGTCATTGCATGTGTGTTCTTTCCACAAACCACATATGGATCCACTAGAGTCATTGCATGTGTGTTCTTTTCACAAACCACATATGGATCAACCAATGGCATTGCATGTGTGTTCTTTTCACAAATCA
Organism: Avena insularis; assembly: GCA_023614405.1. Lineage (NCBI taxonomy): Eukaryota > Viridiplantae > Streptophyta > Magnoliopsida > Poales > Poaceae > Avena > Avena insularis. The sequence continues at coordinate 515,383,945 of CM042690.1, forward strand.
CATATGGATGCACCAATGATCATTGCATTTGTGTTCTTTCCACAAACCAATGTCACTGCATGTGTGTTCCTGTCATTAACCACACATGGATCCACAAGTGTTCATTGCATGTGTGTTCTTTCCACAAACCACATATGGATCCACTAGAGTCATTGCATATGTGTTCTTTTCACAAACCACATATGGATCAACCAAAGGTTCACTGCATGTGTGTTCTTTTCCACAAACCACATATGGATCCACTAGAGTCATTGCATGTGTGTTCTTTTCACAAAGCACATATGGACCCACTAGAGTCATTACATGTGTGTTCTTATACTAAAACCAGCATTAGAGTCATTGCATGTGTGTTCTTTCCACAAACCACATATATATCAACCAATGTCATTGCATCTGTGTTCCTGTCATGAACCACATATGCATCAACCAATGGCATTGCATGTGTGTTATTTCCACAAACAACACATGGATTAACCAATGTCATTGCATGTGTATTCTTTTCAGAAACCACATATGGATCAAACAATGTCATTTCATGTGTGTTCTTTCCACAAACCACACATGGATCCACCAGAGTCATTGCATGTGTGTTCTTTCCACAAACCACATATGGATCCACTAGAGTCATTGCACGTGTGTTATTTTCACAAACCACATGTGGATTAACCAATGGCATTGCATGTGTGTTCTTTTCACAAATCACATATGGATCCACCAATGATCATTGCATTAGTGTTCTTTCCACAAACCACACATGGACTAACCAATGGCATTGCATGTGTTTTATTGTCACAAACCACATATGGACCAACCAATGTCATTGCATTTGTGTTCCTGTCATCAACCACACATGGATCCACAAGTGTTCATTGCATGTGTGTTCTTTCCACAAACCACATATGGATCCACTAGAGTCATTGCATATGTGTTCTTTTCACAAACCACATATGGATCAACCAGTGGCATTGCATGTGTGTTCTTTTCACAAATCACATATGGATCAACCAGTGTTCACTGCATGTGTATTCTTTTCCACAAACCACATTGGGATCCACTAGAGTCATTGCATGTGTGTTCTTTTCACAAACCACATATGGAACCACAAGAGTCATTACATGTGTGTTCTTATACTAAAACCAGCATTAGATTCATTGCATGTGTGTTCTTTCCACAAACCACATATATATCAACCAATGTCATTGCATCTGTGTTCCTGTCATGAACCACATATGCATCAACCAATGGCATTGCATGTGTGTTATTTCCACAAACAACACATGGATTAACCAATGTCATTCCATGTGTATTCTTTTCTGAAACCACATATGGATCAACCAATGGTATTGCATGTTTGTTCTTTCCACAAACCACACACGGATCCACCAGAGTCATTGCATGTGTGTTCTTTCCACAAACCACATATGGATAAACTAGTGTTATTACATGTGTGTTCTTTCCACAAACCACATATGGATCAACCACTCGCATTGCATGTGTGTTCTTCTCACAAACCACATATGGACCCACTAGAGTCATTGCATGTGTTTTCTTTTCACAAACCACACATGGATTCACCAGAGTCATTGCATGTGTTTTCTTTCCACAAACCACATATGGATACACTAGAGTCATTGCATGTGTGTTCTTTCCACAAACCACATATGGATCAACCAATGTCATTGCATGTGTGTTCCTGTCATGAACCACATATGCATCAACCAGTGTCATTGCATGTGTGTTCTTTCCACAAACCACATATGGATCAACCAATGTCATTGCATGTGTGTTCCTGTCATGAACCACACATGGATCAACCAATGTCATTGCATGTGTGTTCCTGTCATGAACCACATATGGATCCACCAGTGTTCATTGCATGTGTGTTCCTGTCACAAACCACTGGAGTCATTGCACGTGTGTTCTTTTCACAAACCACACATGGACCCACTAGAGTCATTGCATGTGTTTTCTTATACTAAAACCAGTAGTAGAGTCATTGCATGTGTGTTCTTTCCACAAACCACACATGGAATAACCAATGGCAATGCATGTGAGTTATTGTCACAAACCACATATGGATCAACCAATGTCATTGCATCTGTGTTCCTGTCATGAACCACATGTGGACCCAATAGTGGTCATTGCATGTGTGTTCTTTCCACAAACCACATATGGATCAACCAGTGTCATTGCATGTGTGTTCTTTCCACAAACTACATATGGATCAACCAATGTCATTGCATGTGTGTTCCTGTCATGAACAACACATGGATCAACCAATGTCATTGCATGTGTGTTCCTGTGATGAACCACATATGGATCCACCATTGTTCATTGCATGTGTGTTACTGTCATGAACCACACATGGATCAACCAGTGGTTATTGCATATGTGTTCTTTGCACAAACCACATATGGATCCACTAGAGTCATTGCACGTGTGTTCTTTTCACAAACCACATATGGACCCAGTACAGTCATTGCATGTGTGTTCTTATACTAAAACCAGAAGTAGAGTCATTGCATGTGTGTTCTTTCCACAAACCACACATGGATTGACCAATGGCAATGCATGTGTGTTATTGTCACAAACCACATATGGATCAACCAATGTCATTGCATCTGTGTTCCTGTCATGAACCACATATGGACCCACTAGTGGTCATTGCATGTGTGTTCTTTCCACAAACCACATATGGATCCACTAGAGTCATTGCATGTGTGTTCTTTCCACAAATCACATATGTATAAACTAGTGTTATTACATGTGTGTTCTTTCCACAAGCCACATATGGATCAACGACTCGCATTGCATGTGTGTTCTTTTGACAAACCACATATGGACCCACTAGAGTCATTGCATGTGTTTTCTTTTCACAAACCACACATGGATTCACCAGAGTCATTGCATGTGTGTTCTTTCCACAAACCACATATGGATCAACCTGTGTTCATTGCATTGGTGTTCTTTCCACAAACCAAATATGGATCCACTAGAGTCATTGCATGTGTGTTCTTTCCACAAACCACATATGGATCAACCAATGTCATTGCATGTGTGTTCCTGTCATGAACCACATATGCATCAACCAGTGTCATTGCATGTGTGTTCTTTCCACAAACCATATATGGATCAACCAATGTCATTGCATGTGTGTTCCTGTCATGAACCACACATGGATAAACCAATGTCATTGCATGTGTGATCCTGTCATGAACCACATATGGATCCACCATTGTTCATTGCATGTGTGTTCCTGTCATGAACCACACATGGATCAACCAGTGGTTATTGCATGTGTGTTCTTTCCACAAACCACATATGGATCCACTAGAGTCATTGCACGTGTGTTCTTTTCACAAACCACTGGACCCACTAGAGTCATTGCATGTGTTTTCTTATACTAAAACCAGTAGTAGAGTCATTGCATGTGTGTTCTTTCCACAAACCACACATGGAATAACCAATGGCAATGCATGTGTGTTATTGTCACAAACCACATATGGATCAACCAATGTCATTGCATCTGTGTTCCTGTCATGAACCACATATGGACCCACTAGTGGACATTGCATGTGTGTTGTTTCCACAAACCACATATGGATCCACTAGAGTCATTGCATGTGTGTTCTTTTCACAAACCACATATGGATCAACCAATGGCATTGCATGTGTGTTCTTTTCACAAATAAAATATGGATCCACCAATGATCATTGCATTAGTGTTCTTTCCACAAACCACACATGGACTAACCAATGGCATTGCATGTGTGTTATTGTCACAAACCACATATGGATCAACCAATGTCATTGCATGTGTGTTCCTGTCATAAACCACACATGGATCCACAAGTGTTCATTGCATGTGTGTTCTTTCCACAAACCACATATGGATCCACTAGATTCATTTCATATGTGTTCTTTTCACAAACCACATATGGATCAACCAGTGGCATTGCATGTGTGTTCTTTTCACAAATCACATATGGATCAACCAGTGTTCACTGCATGTGTGTTCTTTTCCACAAACCACATATGGATCCACTAGAGTCATTGCATGTGTGTTCTTTTCACAAACCACATATGGACCCACTAGAGTCATTACATGTGTGTTCTTATACTAAAACCAGCATTAGAGTCATTGCATGTGTGTTCTTTCCACAAACCACATATATATCAACCAATATCATTCCATCTATGTTCCTGTCATGAACCACATATGCATCAACCAATAGCATTGCATGTGTGTTATTTCCACAAACAACACATGGATTAACCAATGTCATTGCATGTGTATTCTTTTCTGAAACCACATATGGATCAACCAATGGCATTGCATGTGTGTTCTTTCCACAAACCACACATGGATCCACCAGAGCCATTGCATGTGTGTTCTTTCCACAAACCAAATATGGATAAACTAGTGTTATTAGATGTGTGTTCTTTCCACAAACCACATATGGATCAACCACTCGCATTGCATGTGTGTTCTTCTCACAAACCACATATGGACCCACTAGAGTCATTGCATGTGTTTTCTTTTCACAAACCACACATGGATTCACCAGAGTCATTGCATGTGTGTTCTTTCCACAAACCACATATGGATCAACTAGTGTTCATTGCATGTGTGTTATTTCCACAAACCACATATGGATACACTAGAGTCATTGCAAGTGTGTTCTTTCCACAAACCACATATGGATCAACCAATGTCATTGCATGTGTGTTCCTGTCATGAACCACATATGCATCAACCAGTGTCATTGCATGTGTGTTCTTTCCACAAACCACATATGGATCAACCAATGTCATTGCATGTGTGTTCCTGTCATGAACCACACATGGATCAACCAATGTCATTGCATGTGTGTTCCTGTCATGAACCACATATGGATCCACCAGTGTTCATTGCATGTGTGTTCCTGTCATGAACCACACATGGATCAACCAGTGGTTATTGCATGTGTGTTCTTTCCACAAACCACATATCGATCCACTGGAGTCATTGCACGTGTGTTCTTTTCACAAACCACACATGGACCCACTAGAGTCATTGCATGTGTTTTCTTATACTAAAACCAGTAGTAGAGTCATTGCATGTGTGTTCTTTCCACAAACCACACATGGAATAACCAATGGCAATGCATGTGTGTTATTGTCACAAACCACATATGGATCAACCAATGTCATTGCATCTGTGTTCCTGTCATGAACCACATATGGACCCACTAGTGGTCATTGCATGTGTGTTCTTTCCACAAACCACATATGGATCCACTAGAGTCATTGCATGTGTGTTCTTTTCACAAACCACATATGGATCAACCAATGGCATTGCATGTGTGTTCTTTTCACAAATCACATATGGATCCACCAATGATCATTGCATTTGTGTTCTTTCCACAAACCACACATGGACTAACCAATGGCATTGCATATGTGTTATTGTCACAAACCACATATGGATCAACCAATGTCACTGCATGTGTGTTCCTGTCATGAACCACACATGGATCCACAAGTGTTCATTGCATGTGTGTTCTTTCCACAAACCACATATGGATCCACTAGAGTCATTGCATATGTGTTCTTTTCACAAACCACATATGGATCAACCAGTGGCATTGCATTTCTGTTGTTTTCACAAATCACATATGGATCAACCAGTGTTCACTGCATGTGTGTTCTTTTCCACAAACCACATATGGATCCACTAGAGTCATTGCATGTGTGTTCTTTTCACAAAGCACATATGGACCCACTAGAGTCATTACATGTGTGTTCTTATACTAAAACCAGCATTAGAGTCATTGCATGTGTGTTCTTTCCACAAACCACATATATATCAACCAATGTCATTGCATCTGTGTTCCTGTCATGAACCACATATGCATCAACCAATGGCATTGCATGTGTGTTATTTCCACAAACAACACATGGATTAACCAATGTCATTGCATGTGTATTCTTTTCAGAAACCACATATGGATCAACCAATGTCATTTCATGTGTGTTCTTTCCACAAACCACACATGGATCCACCAGAGTCATTGCATGTGTGTTCTTTCCACAAACCACATATGGATCCACTAGAGTCATTGCACGTGTGTTATTTTCACAAACCACATGTGGATTAACCAATGGCATTGCATGTGTGTTCTTTTCACAAATCACATATGGATCCACCAATGATCATTGCATTAGTGTTCTTTCCACAAACCACACATGGACTAACCAATGGCATTGCATTTGTTTTATTGTCACAAACCACATATGGACCAACCAATGTCATTGCATTTGTGTTCCTGTCATCAACCACACATGGATCCACAAGTGTTCATTGCATGTGTGTTCTTTCCACAAACCACATATGGATCCACTAGAGTCATTGCATATGTGTTCTTTTCACAAACCACATATGGATCAACCAGTGGCATTGCATGTGTGTTCTTTTCACAAATCACATATGGATCAACCAGTGTTCACTGCATGTGTATTTGTCACATCCCAAATTTTAGATTTGGTCTTGCATATCGTTCATTGCATCGCATCATATCTTTCCATGCATTACCGTCGAGTAGAGAGGTTCGGCGAAACGCCACCGTCAAAACCCTATTCTAGTTTTGCCACGAGGCTCCTACGGAAGGTTTTAGAGAATCTAGTGCCGCCACCCGTGTAGGTACGAGGTTTCGCTCAACCGTTGACTGAAGGTTGTTCGCCTCGACGATACGAACCCGTAGGCGCGAGAATCGCTCCAATCGGAGTTCGTATGCAAAAGACTCGGACGTTTTAGTAAACCGCCGTGACTTGCAACAACTACCCCTGTAGGTTCGAGTTTTCGCGCAAACTTCGGCTGAAGGTTCTGCCCCTCGACGATACGAACCCGTAGGCGCGAGAATCGCTCCAATCGGAGTTCGTATGCAAAAGACTCGGACGTTTTAGTAAACCGCCGGAAAACGGTCCGAAAATCTGGACCGATTTCCGAGTTATAGTCCAACCGCGGACCGAATCTGTTTCTGTTTTTTTTTTTTTTTCCTGCGCGAGGATTCTTTTTAAGCAGGGCCCCACCGCCTCGGGCCCGTGCCCCGCCCGCCACCCAGCCCGGCGTTTCCTGCGTCTCCTGCCGCTGCCGTCGCCGTCGCCGCCTTCGCGCCCGCCGCCTGGCCGACAACCCTCTTTCCGTTCCCGTGCTCCGCGTCTCCATCCGCCGCCAACTGCGCCCTGCAGATCGCCACGTACGCGCACGCGTTTATTATTTCGGGAGTCGTAGTTGACCGTGTGTTTACTTGCAGGAGTTTCCACGCCACCGGATCCGATCGTTGCCGCCGTCCGGAGCTCGCCGGAGTTCGTTTCGCCGTCCGTTTCCGGTAAGACAGCAGCCACCGTCAGATCTCAGATCAGCGGCTTAGATCGTTCGTTGACTGGTCAGCACTCCAGACGTTGACTAGTCAGAGGCCCCAGACGTTGACTGGTCAGACGCCCAGTCAGCGCCCAGTCATCAGACACAGTTGACTGGGTCAATTTCGTTAATCCTATTAGTTGGCAGATTTCGGTAGAATCTTGTAAATTGCGTAGAAATTAAACCGCTTGGCCAAAAATTGCAAATAAAATATGCACGCGTTCAGTGAGTCGTGTAGAATCTCGCTGTAGCTTTGGTTCAGACTTTTACTGTCAGGTTTAGTACAGTTTAATCAAACTAGTTAGTGGCCTTTTCGGAGTAATAAATTCGTAGTAAAAGTTTCGTAGCTCCAAAAATCGCGTATGATATGTCCCTGAACTCGTATGAACGAGGGGAATCTCATCGTGAAATAAAAAGATAGGCTTACAGTAAAAACTTCTGCAGTATTTGTCTAATGGCTTTCTGCAGTGTTTTAATTACTCGGGATGTTTTATAACTCCTTTTTGAGTAATTCCAATTGGTACTGTTTCTTATCAGCGATGCCTATGCGGTAGATTTTTTCCAAGATTTTACAAACAGTATACTACCGGTAGTGAATTATTTAAGTTCTAGCTCTAGTAGAGATCTCTACTTTTGGTTAATAGTTTCCCTTGCGCCAAATCTATTTTCCATGCATGTATTCGGTAGTAATATGTATTAGTATTATGTGGTGCAGCTGTAGCACCAATTCACTTGCCGTTCTTGCATTCATGCATCATCTTTGTTGCATATGTTTGTGAATTGTTTGTTTATGAATGCAATTGTGTCGTGTAGATTTTGTGGAGTGAAAACCTTGCTCGTGTTTGGATTGTTCTTCCGACCGCTACAATCAAGGCAAGTAGATGCTACTTTGTTCATGATATCGTCCTACTATTTTCAATGCATTGTCGTGTATTTTGTAGATGCATGTGTAGGATGATACTATCGCTATGCTATGACCTATTATGTGGTAGGGCTTTCCTTGTAGATGAACCACCGTTGTAGATGTGCTTAGCCATGCTATGTTGAACGAGGGCTGGGTTACATCATTGACACTTGTTTTCTCAAAGTTTTGGTTTGTGAAAACTAAAACAACAATCAATGAACCCCTGGGTGTGATGGTATTGATAAATTTTGGTGGTTTCATTGCGGAAAGGCACCTGGTATCAAGAGAATGATTGGCTTCTTTATTTTGTAGCTTACGTGTACAACAATGTGCCAATAATGGAATGTGTGTTTGGTTGGACTTAGTAGGTTGTGGTAACTCGAACCAGCGTATCCGAGATGTAGAATTTTGGTAGGTTGGACGGTGCGTCGGGATTGAGGAGCTACTTCCCAGTCTCTTCTTGGTCTTCTCCCTATCATCACCCAAAATGAGAGTGATGGTACGAGCTGGGCTGGCCAAGTCACATGGGTAAAGTGTACTAACCTCTGCAGAGTGTATAATCTAATCGATTAGCCGTGTCCCCGGTTATGGACATCTGAGTTGCTAGATATTGATTCCATGACATGTTTCTCGCTCATTCTAATTTCATAATTGTTTTAATCTTGTTGGGTTAACTTAATTGGGATCTTTTCAAAGAAAATTCAAAACTGTTTATGAAAGTAGGACAAAGTTATTTGCAAAAGCAAGCGGACACAGCTCCACTTGCCAAATATGCATGTAGTTGTTAGTACTATTGTCTCCTTTACTAGCTCTACTTGCCATACATTCCATGTATTGACCCTTCGGGGCTGTTGCGTTTTATGCTGCAGGTTATTCCGATTCTGATTGATCGTTATAGGCCACGGTACTCCACTCGGCACTTGTTCACTTGTGGGCAATTTGAAGATTGGAGGATTTACTCGCTTTTGTTGCTACCTGAACAATTTGAGCTAGCTTTATGCTAAGCTTTTATATTGTAATAATGGTACTCTGGATCTTGTAGATCATGATACACGGTTATTTGCTATGATTATCTATCTTACTCTATTGTGGGCCAATGAACCGATCCAGGGATTGGCATGTCACATAGAGGCCACGGTCTTATCAGAACCGGGGTGTCACAGGATGGTATCAGAGCCCGTGTGTCGATCAGTAGATCGTGACCTAGGATTGGATTAGGAAGCCATAGAATTATTAAAGCCTATATTAACTCTGTCTTTCATCTTATGCCTTTCACCCTCGTATATTCTTACCATATGCTATTCTCACACTTTCCTCTTTTACTTGATAGATGGGAGTAGTCAGGACTGAGTATGCCACCATGGAGTCACCAAGGCCCTTTGCAAGGCAGTTAGCTCAGCTCTCGCAGTCATTGGGATTGCCACTGCCCATGTTCAAGGGAAGAAGGCTGTACACCTATGGATATGGAGAGGATGCATGGGAGATCACTACCTTCATATTCAGAGATGCCGCCTTGCCAAACCCCGTGCACTTGGTCTACACCAAGACATACTGCAACTGGGGACTTGGAATCAACTTGGCCATACATGAAGCCCTGTCTCGCCAGTGCCACTATGTCCGACACCTACTACCAGCAGATTCACCCTACCGTGACTATGGAAGGCGTGATGAAGATGGGAACATTGTGGTTACCCCGGGCGACAGGAACAACATGCCGCCCCGTCGGAGGCACATAGAGGACATGGAAAGGGAGAATGGAGCTCTAGCAGAGAAGGTGAGGATGATAAAGGAGATTGCAGATTTTACTAGCAATGGTATGGTGGTCCAAGGACAGGAGATTGACACTTTGCATGAAGCTGTGGGAGTTCTGGAGAATGCCCTGATAGCCAGAGATGCCACCATAGCACATCTTCATGGTCTTGTGCAGGAGAACACCGGAACATACAGCAAGCGCAAGGGACAGTCCAGGAAAGGGATCAGACTATTGAAGCTATGACAGCCCAGATTGCCGCTCTCCAAGCACAGCTGAATCCACCCTCTGATGATGACAATGGAGATGATGGCAACAATGGGTATGATGATGACAGTGGAGATGATGATGATGAGGACGAGGATGATGATGATGGAGACGATGATGGTGGAGGAGATGAAGCTGTTGCAGTTGCAGCTGAGGATGAAGAAGAGGAGGATCCAGAAGAGGTGGAGTTTGACGTTTCAAGTGATGGTTCAGGAGAGGTGTACACTCCGCCGCCATGGTTGTACCGCGAGCCGAAGCGCCAACGCATGACCGCAAGGGCCTACCTCAAACTCTTCAAGCAATAGATAGAAGTCCACCAATTAGTCCTCGTTAAGTAAATCGTTAGATTTATTCTCGATCGTTGTGATACTTAGTTCGTGTTAGTGTAAGAGTGTTTAGATGCTTATTTGTGTACTCCAATATCTCAGGAATTATTTGTGCAAATTATATGAAAGAGTTATGGCAATTTGGTTACTATCTGTGTTGTTTTCGCTGCAGTTTTTCTGCTGATACAGCAGTACTGCGCGATTTTTCATATTTTTCTGGTAACTCGGAAAATCTGAAAAAATTGGGCTGATGCGAAACTTCCTGTTCTATATGCACAAAAATTGGCTAATTTTTCTGACGAGTTTAAGTCAGGCGGAAAAATTCGCGAACACAGCAGAACTGTTCTGCCAGAATTGCTGTTTTGTCGTTTTGATGCTCAATTGTTTAGTTAACCATTGCCAACTCTTGCAAAACTATTTCAGTAGGTATATACTACTAGGATAACACCTGGGATGTTGCTGGATCACTTGTTTGTTGATGTGTTGCTTGCTTGTGATTGTCTGCTATTGTTTGTTGTTGTTTGATCATATGCATGGGTAGAATCCTATTGTCGTAGTTGATTCTTTCTAAACTTACCTATGCTGAACCGCAGATGTCTCCCCGCTGCCAACCCACTGAGTTGGAGCAGCTCATGGCAGCTCAGGCACAGCTGACCCAAGTGATGACCCAGTTCATGGCAAATCAGAACAATAACAATGGAAACAATCAGCCTCAGGGAGATGCTCTCACCAGATTTCTGAGGCTAAGGCCAGCTAAGTTCTCTACTGCAACGGAACCAATGGTTGCTCTCGGCTGGTTGCGTTCAGTCAAAAGGATCTAATGGCTTCGGATGCACTGATGCTGAGAAGGTAAGGTTCGCCGCTCACCTACTGGAGGGACCAGCCGCTTCTTGGTGGGACACATTTCAGATCACCCACCCTCTGAATACCGTGACTTGCGCTATGTTTGAGGAAGGTTTCAGGACCGACCACGTGTCTTCAGGAGTTCTGAGCCTGAAGAGGAAAGAGTTCCGCAACTTGCGCCAAACCAATCGCCGTGGCGAGTACATTGAGGAGTTCAACAACCTGTCCCGTTATGCACACGAGGATGTTGACACGATGCAAAAGGAGGGAGAGATTCCTGGATGGCCTCAGTGATGAGCTTTCAGTGCAGCTACTGGTGGTTTATTGCCCCACTTTCCAGGAGCTTATGGACAAGGCCAGAATCTTGGAGGGGAAGCACAAGCAAGTGGAGAACCGCAAGAGAAAGAACAACAATCACCACTCTGGTTCACACCACAAGACTCGCACTTCATATGATGGATACTCCAAGCATGGAGGAAGTGACCATGGGAGCCATGACCGCCACCACCATGGAGGCGATGGACATCATCATGACAACCATAGGAGCACCACCACAGCCACAAGGGAGGACACTCTCACCACTCTGGAGGACACGGTGGACATGACCGCAACGTGATCGCAATTTGTGAAGAAGGATCTGAGTGAGGTGGCGTGCTTCAAGTGCAAGGAAGGGACACTATCGCGACAACTGTCCGGAGAGGAAAGGACTGAAGCCAACCAACAATGAGAAGGCCACGATGAACCACATGAATGTGGAGGAGATTCCAGAGCACGACCTTGTGATTGGTAAGTTTCAATCAACACTTACCTGCACTTATACTTTTCGATCTTTGGTGCATCGCATTCATTCATATCAAGGGCATTTGTGGATAAGTATAAGTTACCTACTGAGTCTATAAAAAGGGCTATTAGAGTGAGTTCACCTGGAGGAGATATGATAGCTAGCGCGGGATGCCGCGACTTGACTGTGAGGATTGGAACACACAACTTCATTGCACATCTAGTAGTGCTGGATTCACAGGGATTAGATGTCATTCTGGGTATGGATTGGATGTCTATGCATGAGGGACACATAGATTGTGCACGGAGCTATTTCACTCAAAACCCGGATGGTAAGAGGATTAGATTCAAGTCACCCACGACTAGGAAGGTGTAAGCTGAATTCTCTTAAGGGGTTAGCATGGATCTTGTGCGGTGATTAGGGATTACCCAGCGTGTTTAGGAAGAGCTTGAATGCCACCTGACAGAGATGTAGAGTTTCTTATCGACCTGATGCCGGGAACAGGACCTATAGCAAAGAAACCATATAAGATGGATGTCGATGAGCTGAAGGAATTGAAGAAACAGTTGAAGGAACAACTGGAAAAGGGATTCATTCAGCCTAGTGCGTCGTCATGGGGAGCACCTGTTCTATTTGTGGAGAAGAAAGACAGCACCAAGAGACTAGTGGTGGACTATCGTTCGCTGAATGAGGTAACCATCAAGAACAAGTACCCTCTGCCGAACATAAATGATTTATTTGATCAACTGGAAGGAGCAAAGGTGTTCAGCAAGATTGATCTGCGATCAGGCTACTTTCAATTGAAGATCCGGAAGGAGGATGTACCAAAAACCGCCTTCACCACTAGGTATGGTTTATATGAGTATACTGATTATGTCGTTTGGACTAACGAATGCCCGACATATTTCATGACCATGATGAACAAGGTATTTATGGAGTATTTGGACAAGTTCGTGGTGGTGTTTATTGATGACATCTTGATATATTCCAAGGATGACGCTTGAGCATGAGAAGCATCTGCGACTGATTATGGAGAAGCGAGGGAACACAAGTATGCCAAATTCAGCAAGTGTGAATTCTGGCTTAACAACGTGGGATTTCTTGGACCGTAGTGTCGGAGAAGAGTCATTGTTGATCCAAGCAAAGTGGCTGCGGTGAGTGGGAAGCACCCAAGAATGCGGGAGAGATTCGAAGCTTTTTGGGACTTACTGGATATTACCGAAGGTTCATAGAAAACTTTTCCAAGATTGCTAAGCCGATGACTGAACTTCTGAAGAAGGAGAGGAAGTTTGAATGGTCAGATGTATGTGAAGCCAGCTTTCGAGGCGAAGCGCCGACTAATAATGCGCTACTGTTACGTGTTTACCAGATCTTGAAGGATTTCAAGTGTCTTGTGATGCTTCACGACAAGGACTTGGGAGTGTGCTGATGCAAGATGGGAGAGTAGTGTCATATGCCTCGCGACAACTCAAGCACCATGAGCAGAATTACCCCACACACGACCTGGAGTTAGCGTCAGTGGTTCATGCGCTCAAGGTATGGAGGCATTACTTAATGGGAAAACAACATGTGATGTGTACACGACCACAAGAGCCTGAAGTACATATTTACGGAAGGAACATGAGACAAAGGAGATGGTTGGAACTTATCAAGGATTATGATATGAATCTACAATACCACCAGAAAGGCCAATGTAGTGGCGGATGCTCGAGTAGGAAGGTTTATGCCAATGGATTGACAATTGGTGAATTGCACGAGGATTTGTGCAAGCAATTCAAGGACCTTAGGCTGGAGGTAGTATCTGAAGGTACTTAGCAACAATGGAAGTCCAACCGACGCTTCAAGACAGAATCAAGAAGGCTCAAGTGGGAGACAAGGAAATAGAAGAAATAAAGGAGAAGATGAAGGAGAACCGGGAAAAGGATATTCGCGAGGATGAGCATGGTACCTTGTGGTATGGAGATCGTTTGTGTGTTCCCAGCGATCGAGATAAGGAAGTTGATTCTGGGAAGCTCATGACTCGCCATATTCCATACATCCAGGCGACACAAAGATGTATATGGATTTGAAGAGCAGATTTTGGTGGAACAACATGAAGGAGATATCGCCAAGCATATTGCCCTATGTGATGTATGTAGCAGTGAAGGCGAACACCGTAAACTGAAGCAGGATTGCTGCAAATTATTGCCTGTGCGGATTGGAAATGGGATAGAGTGGGAATGGACTTTATCACAGATTGCCGGACTAGGTGGGATATGACTCTATTTGGGTAGTGGTCGACCATTTGACCAAGGTAGCCCATTTTATACCGGTAAAACGACCTATCTGAGTGCAAAGTTGGCCAAGATTTACATGGACAGGATTGTGTGCCTACATGGAGTTCCCAAGAGTATCGTATCGATAGAGGCACCCAATTTACCTCACACTTACGGCGCCACCGAGTCACTTGGTACTAGATTGGAGTTTAACAGCGTTTCACCCACAAGCAGATGATGAGCCAGGAGAGGGTGAACCAGATTTTGGAAGACATCTTGAGAGCTTGCGCTTTGGCTCATGGTTCTAGTTGGGATGAGAATTTGCCTTATGCTGAGTTTTCCTACAACAACAGTTATCAAACCAGCATCAAGACGTCACCGTTCGATGTCTATATGGGAAGCGGTGCGAACACCATTGCTATGGGATGGAGTAGGAAACGTCGATTGTTTGGACCTGACTTGATCAAGGACGGCGAGAAAAGGTCGCCTTGATTAGAGATGGACTAAAGGTAGCACAATCAAAGCGGAAGAGCTACGGCGGCGCCAAGCGCAAGGAAGTGGTATATGAGATAGGTGATAGAGCATACCTCGAGTATCGCCACCGAGGAATCAAGAGATTTGGAATTAAGGGTGGTGGCACCTCGATTCATTGGACGTGTCGAGTTTTTAGCGCCAAGGAGAAGTTGCCTATCGGTTGGGTTGCGGAGGCTACATGCGCTGTTCACGATGTGTTCCACGTGTCACACTAAAGAAGTGCCATCCGGAGATGGTGGATACACCATTGAGAGACCTGTACCACTAGAGGAGGTTCAGCTTGAAAATGACTTGACCTATGAGGAGAAACCGGTCAAGATGCAGGAGCAATGAAAGGACTACCCGTACCAAGACAATCAAGTTTTGCAAGGTGCGTGGAGTCACCACAGAAGAGGAAGCCACTTGGGGCGTGAAGATGACATCAGAGGACTACCCACACCTATTTGCTAGCCGCGAATCTCGAGGGCGAGATTCATCTTAAGGTTAGTCTTGTCACATCCCAAATTTTAGATTTGGTCTTGCATATCATTCATTGCATCGCATCATATCTTTCCATGCATTACCGTCGAGTGAGGTTGACGGCATACCGTCAAAACCCTATTCTAGTTTTGCCACGAGGCTCCTGCGGAGGTTTTAGAGAATCTAGTGCCGCCACCCTGTAGGTTCGAGCTTTCGCTCAACCGTTGACTGAAGGTTGTTCCCTCGACAATCTGAACCCGTAGGCGCGAATCGCTCAATCGGAGTTCGTATGCAAAAGACTTCGGACGTTTTAGTAAACCGCGGAAAGCGGTCCGAAAATCTGGACCGATTTCGAGTTATAGTCAACCGCTGGACCGAATCTGTTTCTGTTTTTTTTTTTTTTCTGCGCGAGGACTTTTTAAAGGGCCCACCGGGCCTTGGGATCCGTGCCCGACACCTAGCCGCGCGCCGCTGCCCGCTCCTGCGCGCGCGCCTCGCGCCGCGCGCCCGCCGCCGCGCCCGTCGCTGCGCGGCCATCGCGCGTCATTTTCCGGTTCGTCTGCCGCCCTCTTTCCGTTCCGTGCTCGCGTCTCCATCCGCCGCCAAGCTGCGCCGCAGATCGCCGCGTCGCGCCGCGTTTATTATTCCGGGAGCCGTAGTTGACCGTGTGTGTACTTGCAGGAGTTTCCACGCCACCGGATCCGATCGTTGCCGCCGTCCGGAGCTCGCCGGAGTTCGTTTCGCCGTCCGTTTCTGGTAAGACAGCAGCCACCGTCAGATCTCAGATCAGCGGCTTAGATCGTTCGTTGACTGGTCAGCACTCAGGCGTTGACTAGTCAGAGGCCTGAGCGTTGACTGGTCAGACGCCGATCGGCGCCCAGTCATCAGACACAGTTGACTGGGTCAATTTCGTTAATCCTATTAGTTGACAGATTTCGGTAGAATCTTGTAAATTGCGTAGAAATTAAACCGCTTGGCCAAAACTTGCAAATAAAATATGCACGTGTTCAGTGAGTCGTGTAGAATCTCGCTGTAGCTTTGGTTCAGACTTTTACTGTCAGGTTTAGTACAGTTTAATCAAACTAGTTAGTGGCCTTTTCGGAGTAATAAATTCGTAGTAAAAGTTTCGTAGCTCCAAAAATCGCGTATGATATGTCCCTGAACTCGTATGAACGAGGGGAATCTCATCGTGAAATAAAAAGATAGGCTTACAGTAAAAACTTCTGCAGTATTTGTCTAATGGCGTTCTGCAGTGTTTTAATTACTCGGGATGTTTTATAACTCCTTTTGAGTAATTCAATTGGTACTATTTCTTATCAGCGATGCCTATGCGGTAGAATTTTTTCCAAGATTTTACAAACAGTATACTACCGGTAGTGAATTATTTAAGTTCTAGCTCTAGTAGAGATCTCTACTTTTGGTTAATAGTTTCCCTTGTGCCAAATCTATTTTCCATGCATGTATTCGGTAGTAATATGTATTAGTATTATGTGGTGCAGCTGTAGCACCAATTCACTTGCCGTTCTTGCATTCATGCATCATCTTTGTTGCATATGTTTGTGAATTGTTTGTTTATGAATGCAATTGTGTCGTGTAGATTGTGTGGAGTGCAACCCTTGCTCGTGTTTGGATTGTTCTTCCGACCGCTACAATCAAGGCAAGTAGATGCTACTTTGTTCATGATATCGTCCTACTATTTTCAATGCATTGTCGTGTATTTTGTAGATGCATGTGTAGGATGATACTATCATGCTATGACCTATTATGTGGTAGGGCTTTCCTTGTAGATGAACCACGTTGTAGATGTGCTTAGCCATGCTATGTTGAGCGAGGGCTGGGTTACATCATTGACACTTGTTTTCTCAAAGTTTTGGTTTGTGAAAACTAAAACAACAATCAATGAACCCCACAGGTGTGATGGTATTGATAATTTTGGTGGTTTCATTGCGGAAAGGCACCCGGTATCAAGAGAGAATGATTGGCTTCTTTATTGTGTAGCTTACGTGTACAACCATGTGCCAATAATGGAATGGGGTTGGTTGGACTTAGTAGGTTGTGGTAACTGAACCCGTATCCAGAGATGTAGAATTTTGGTAGGTTGGACGGTGCGCGTCGGGATTGAGGAGCTACTTCCCGAACAGTCTCTTCTTGGTCTTCTCCCTATCATCACCCAAAATGAGAGTGATGGTACGAGCTGGGCTGGCCAAGTCACATGGGTAAAGTGTACTAACCTCTGCAGAGTGTATAATCTAATCGATTAGCGTGTCCCCGTTATGGACATCTGAGTTGCTAGATATTGATTCCATGACATGTTTCGCTCATTCTAATTTCATAATTGTTTTAATCTTGTTGGGTTAACTTAATTGGGATCTTTTCAAAGAAAATTCAAAACTGTTTATGAAAGTAGGACAAAGTTATTTGCAAATGCAAGCCAGACACAGCTCCACTTGCCAAATATGCATGTAGTTGTTAGTACTATTGTCTCCTTTACTAGCTCTACTTGCCATACATTCCATGTATTGACCCTTCGGGGCTGTTGCGTTTTATGCTGCAGGTTATTCCGATTCTGATTGATCGTTATAGGCCACGGTACTCCACTCGGCACTTGTTCACTTGTGGGCAATTTGAAGATTGGAGGATTTACTCGCTTTTGTTGCTACCTGAACAATTTGAGCTAGCTTTATGCTAAGCTTTTATATTGTAATAATGGTACTCTGGATCTTGTAGATCATGATACACGGTTATTTGCTATGATTATCTATCTTACTCTATTGTGGGCCAATGAACCGATCCAGGGATTGGCATGTCACATAGAGGCCACGGTCTTATCAGAACCGGGGTGTCACAGTATTCTTTTCCACAAACCACATTGGGATCCACTAGAGTCATTGCATGTGTGTTCTTTTCACAAACCACATATGGAACCACAAGAGTCATTACATGTGTGTTCTTATACTAAAACCAGCATTAGATTCATTGCATGTGTGTTCTTTCCACAAACCACATATATATATCAACCAATGTCATTGCATCTGTGTTCCTGTCATGAACCACATATGCATCAACCAATGGCATTGCATGTGTGTTATTTCCACAAACAACACATGGATTAACCAATGTCATTCCATGTGTATTCTTTTCTGAAACC
Source organism: Avena insularis (assembly GCA_023614405.1). NCBI lineage: Eukaryota > Viridiplantae > Streptophyta > Magnoliopsida > Poales > Poaceae > Avena > Avena insularis. The sequence goes on from CM042690.1 coordinate 515,402,614, forward strand.
ACATATGGATCAACCAATGGTATTGCATGTTTGTTCTTTCCACAAACCACACACGGATCCACCAGAGTCATTGCATGTGTGTTCTTTCCACAAATCACATATGGATAAACTAGTGTTATTACATGTGTGTTCTTTCCACAAACCACATATGGATCAACCACTCGCATTGCATGTGTGTTCTTCTCACAAACCACATATGGACCCACTAGAGTCATTGCATGTGTTTTCTTTTCACAAACCACACATGGATTCACTAGAGTCATTGCATGTGTGTTCTTTTCACAAACCACATATGGATCAACCAATGGCATTGCATGTGTGTTCTTTTCACAAATAAAATATGGATCCTGATCATTGCATTATGTTCTTTCCACAAACCACACATGGACTAACCAATGGTATTGCATGTGTGTTATTATCTAAACCACATATGGATCAACCAATGTCATTGCATGTGTGTTCTGTCATGAAAACACATGGATCCACAAGTGTTCATTGCATGTGTGTTCTTTCCACAAACCACATATGGATCCACTAGAGTCATTGCATATGTGTTTTTTACAAACCACATATGGATCAACCGGTGGCAT